>OX422218.1:420452565-425452565 GCA_949130495.1 Sambucus nigra
TAAAAAGCTTGACTCATGTCAATGAGAAACGATTCATATTAATGAGTAATGATTCATGTTAATGAGAAACTAATCATAAAGTAGAAATGTAAATGTATAACAATGTGACGTATGGTATGGGACATACGGGGATTATGTTATGGGAATGGAATTATAATACTGAGACTAGAAAAGAGGAACCATTAACTAGGAGGTTAATAGGAAACGTTAAGTGTGCACTCTAGTTGAGAGGTGAGAATTGCAAGTGAGAGTTGGATCTAACATGTACATAATAAATGCTTTATTGCACTTATTAAATACTTGCTGTTTTAAAAATAATCTACACATTCGGGCTCTGACCCGTTTCCTTGCATATTTTCTCTTCTATTGTATCTCTATATCAGGTGTCCAGAAACAGGGACGCCAACCATAGTTGATTGTGACAAGCTATGGATCTATGGAATTTTTTCTTAGACGCTTATCAACTTTTTGATTCACAGTATTCTTAGTTCGGGCATGTTGACCAAAGGATTCAGTTATCTTTTCTATTGAGGTCAAATTCTATTGTATTCGGGACTTTTAATACATTTAACATTGTTGGGATTATTGTAAAGGTTTTATATTATTTGGGAATGTTTATTCCAATTGCATTTAAATTCTTTTGTGTTATTTATTGTGTTACCAGTTTATAGAATAAAATGTGTAGTGTTATTTTTTAACTAAAAATGGTTTTGTTGAAAATTAAATTTGGAGAGTTTTTAACACCAGTTTAATTGAGTATTGGGTGAGTTTTAAATGTTTTCGACAGTGATGCTAAGAATGAGCCAACTGTATATTCTGTTTTAATTTGGTATGGGACTGGCCACCCGGTATTTAATTAGGCGGGGTGTTACAGGTGGTATCAGAGCATCAGGTTCTAGTGTCCTTTAGGATCTGTACGGCTTACTGTGTTTTCAGCTTAGCGTTCTTTGATATAGAGCCCTATGTTTAGGAATGTTGATCTCTTAGGTAAGATTCCGTATATATCCGTGACTCTTATTTACGTTCGGGAGTGATCGAACATAGAAGTATGGCAGATGAGGGCCATTGGACGGATAGCGGAGATCGTACTTAGGAGGTTATGATGTATGTTCGAGTATGATGACCGTAGTCGAGGTCAGCCCTTTTTTGGAAAAATTGAGGAGAGTCATCAGTAGAAGTTCTTGAAATGTGTAAATTGTGTATGTTCCCTAATGAAGGCAATATATTGAAAGGCTTGGCTATGTAGTGGAGTGTAATTAACTAGAACTGAAATTCAGGGTAAAATTTTTCTTGACTCATCGGAGCAAAGTTATAATATTGGGATTCAACAACCATCACCCGCAAATGAGGGTATGTTTCCTATCTAAGGAAGTATAAGGCGTATTGATTTTTGTAGTGATTGATATTGTGAGGGCAAAAAAAGGTTGTTAAACATATCTTATGGCATCGTTATTTACGTAGACTCACTGAGGGGTGTGGGACACCGATATATATTACATGTTATCACGTGGGTTTGATTTGTATCATTGGATTACTTACCTAGAGCATGTCCGAGTGTGACTTAACTATCGGCGAGCATTGACTTGTGGTATATGAGAGCATATGTCTGCATCTTGTCTTCTATAAGAGAGTACATGCGTAGACCCTATTTGAAATCGATAAATCCTAAATTTTTGTTTAAAACAATAAACCTGATATTTTTTTTCTATAAACAAAATTTTTATACATTATTAACTAAGGACCTTAGGAGTTTCGATGACCGACTACTTTAGGAAGTAGAGTATCGGGGTGGTTCCTTGTTTGGATTTCGCTTGCGAGACACCCCACGCACAAAACTAATAATCGTTGGGAGTCGAAATAAGTTAGGTCTTTAGTATATGAGTTTATAACCTTTGCGACAAATATTATAATGAAAGTGGTACGACAGGGTGTATGGGCGCCCTGGATGATTGAATGGTAGTAATTTTCATAATGGTATAAGGTAAGTAATTTGAGACTTCAGGATTTATTTGTTCCCTTTGAGAGGATAATTTTTTTCCCAAAGTTTGTCACGTGGACGGTATAGGGAATATTAGGTGAAGTCTAAATTTGATTCAGTTGAGACTATACGGTGAGGCTTTGCGTATAACATCGATAGGGATTTTGTTAATGTACTGTATGGGCGGTACATCTTGGATTTCTTGCGATGTGAGATTTATACTCGGAGTTGACCTTACCTGTATGACTTATATTCATGAATTTCGGGACGAAATTATGTTATAAGGGGGGAAGTATGTAATACCCCGTAATTTTAAATGACTTTTAAAATGGGTTATATTTTAAATTAATGGATTAATTAGATTTTATTATTAATTAATTCATTCGGGTTTTATCCAGACGGTGGATATTAATATGGATGATTCTGAATATTACTTAAAGATATTTAGGTAATATATGAATGTGATGTCATTGAGATGACCGTATGATATAAATTCGGTAATTTATATTTTTAGTCAGACGCGGTATGGGACGTGTCGGGACTAGTTTATTAAATTAAAAATGGAAATTTATTTTCTATCGACCTAATAGTCATTTTGACTGCATCGTTGCGTCCGGAAGGTTAGAAATAGTCAGAAAAGTCTATTTGGATATTAATTTTGAGTCTCGGGTCATTTGGGAATGAATAGACAACCCGAAAGGGTATTTTGGTCATTTTTCTAGGGGGGATGAATAGTGATTTCGGATTTGGAACTATTATAAGTATTGGTAGATTAAGTGAATGGGAGTTATTCATCTCCTCTTCACAAATAAGAGCAGCCATCTTCTTAGAGTGAGAGTAAGAGTGCTTGGGAAGGGAAAAGTCACTTGGGAAGGTGAAGAACAAGAACCAAGGTTCACCACCACCAACCACCACCAGCCACCACCAGAGTTTTACCGGAGAAGGGAAAACCAACTGAGATACAATACACCAAAGGATCAGACCTACGCTAAAGGCAAGTGTTTGATAATGGCAATTTAAGTTTGTATATTGTCCATGTTAGAATAGTATGAAAAGAGAAGATTATTCATGTTTGGAAGAAATAATGGAATGATTAAATGGATTTCTGGAAACTGAAATGATATAGGAATTGAACTTATGTTTTAGGTTGATATTAATCCACGAAATAGCCATGAATCTGTTGAAGAAAGTAAGGAAACCATTGATGTGTTCTTGAAGATGTTATGATAATAATTTTCTGGAAATAAGGAGATAAACATGCTTTTTAATGCAATCCCTTGATGATTCTAGGATGTTTAGAGTATTTGAAATCATTCATATATGTTGGGATATCATGTAGAAATAATCATAACTCATTTTGGAGGTTAATATGAAAGTTTGAATGTGTATAAATGGTGAAACCCGTAGTTGCAGAAAATGCAGGAAATCAGGCCTGGACTTGAGGGATCGATCGATCGACCCCTACCTTCGATCGATCGACCTCCCCAGTTTAAGTAAAGTTGTTTCTTTTTAAATGTTGATTCTTATCCCAAACCTTTTGTGGATCTTTGGTGATTATTATTTGGATATTATGGGACTTAGAAAATATCAGTAAACCCTTGATAAGATTTGAATTAATTGTGAATTGGATTTAAGTGATTAAAATGATGAAAATTATATTGAATCGAATTTCGGTTGCTAGATTCATTTGTTAAATTCTAAATGGATATGTATGAGGATTAAAGATAGGACCAGTAGAGGTGATTGAATATAACACCTGGGTATCCTTAAGTTTAAAAGAGGGTTAATCCTAAGTGAAAGAATATGTGTTTATAGGAGATTTGAAACTATCGATTTTAACCTTAATAAAAAAGGAGAAATAAACTCGTTGTAGTTCGGGAGAAATAATGCTATGGACCAGTAGGATATTAGTGACTTCTTACTGAATATATGTTGAGGAAAATCCTATTTGAATCTTGTACATTGAGAGAGGGTAGCCTTAGTGTATGGGGTTATCCCAATCACGTATTTAAAGTTGACGAACCTCTTCGCTCGACAAAGTTAAGTAGTAGTGTAATGGAGGGGTTCCTTGTTTGGATTTCGCTTTGCGAGAAGCTCCGCGCATGAACCTTAACGACGTCGGGAGTGGAGTGGTGTTAAGATGAATGAATAATTAAATTATAAGAGCGTAGTGGTATGGCTCCTAGATAGAAATGGGAGTTTGGAACACATTTGGTTGAAAGAGGTATGAGGTTATCCCGATCGCATAGTTGTAGTTGTTGGACCTCCTCGATCGACAAAGTTAGGTAGTAGTGTATTGGAGGGGTTCCTTGTTTGGATTTCACTTTGCGAGACGCTCCGCGCATTAACCTTAACGACGTCGGGAGTGGAGAGATGTTAAGGATGCGAGGATAATTAAATTATGATGTAAAGATATAATATGTTAATACGTGGGATTTAAAAGCGATATAATGCTACGTATGGGAAATATCTTAGGGTAGTGATAATTACCTTATTAATATTATATTATAGCTATGATAATACCTATTTGATTAATTACTGATTTATGTGTATGGCATACCTAGCTTACTTGCTATCGGTGGGAGGTTTGCGCGTAAGGGCAGTCATATCCTGATGAATCCATGGGATCTTTGATTTGTTGCTCGAGAACATAGGTCTATGAAAGACTTATCGGGGAGTTGATAAGTCCGCTGACTGTGGGTACGCAGGTATGTGCGTGACCCATGGATACGAGAACTATGTTCGCCTCCAATTTGTTTGTTGTTGATTGTGGTTCGTGGAATCTTACCGAACTTGTAGTCCCCTATTCAGCGACATACGATGATGGGATATGATAGCAGAGTAATGCATTGCACCACAGCTGTGACTCGAGGTGCTGTATTATATATGAATATATATAATGGATTAAATGGTTACATAATTATATATTGTGTTTAAATCTATCTACGGTGATAATTGTAGATAACGGTGAATAGAGAAAGATAATGGAACTAAGTGAATGAATGTTTATGCTTATAGAATTAAAAAGCTTGACTCATGTCAATGAGAAACGATTCATATTAATGAGTAATGATTCATGTTAATGAGAAACTAGTCATAAAGTAGAAATGTAAATGTATAACAATGTGATGTATGCTATGGGACATACGGGGATTATGATATGGGAATGGAATTATAATACTGAGACTAGAAAAGAGGAAACATTAACTAGGAGGTTAATAGGAAACATTAAGTGTGCACTCTAGTTGAGAGGTGAGAATTGCAAGTGAGAGTTGGATCTAACATGTACATAATAAATGCTTTATTGCACTTGTTAAATACTTGCTGTTTTAAAAATAATCTACACATTCGGGCTCTGACCCGTTTCCTTGCATATTTTCTCTTCTATTGTATCTCTATATCAGGTGTCCAGAAACAGGGACGCCAACCATAGTTGATTGTGACAAGCTTTGGAGCTATGGAAGTTTTGCTTAGACGCTTATCATCTTTTTGATTCACAGTATTCTTAGTTCGGGCATGTCGCCCAAAGGATTCAGTTATCTTTTCTATTGAGGTCAAATTCTATTGTATTCGGGACTTTCAATACATTTAACATTGTTGGGATTATTGTAAAGGTTTTATATTATTTGGGAATGTTTATTCCAATTGCATTTAAATTCTTTTGTGTTATTTATTGTGTTACCGGTTTTGTAGAATAAAATGTGTAGTGTTATTCTTAAATTAAAAATGGTTTTGTTGAAAATTAAATTTGGAGAGTTTTTAACACCAATTTAATTGAGTATTGGGTGAGTTGTAAATGTTTTCGACTGTGATTCTAAGAATGAGCCAACTGTATATTCTGTTTTAATTTGGTATGGGATTGTCCACCCGGTATTTAATTAGGCGGGGTGTTACAGGGAACCCCTTGATAAAAATGAAACTGCAAAGATACTCGATGGGGTGAGTAAGTTGTGCAGAAGTTAGACCATTCAGTGCATGAGGGAAGGTATGAGGGAGTAAGAACCAACAGAACATTAGAAGAAGGAAAATTCATAGAAAAATATTGCTTGACTACCTGAACTGGGAGGGTAACATCTTCAGAAAAGGAATTGGTAAATAATTGATCAGTGATGGAGTAAGGGGGGAAAATAAAATGTTTCACGTTGTCAATATAATAATGGAAATACTTCATGGATTTATTTTTGTTTTAGTAGAGGATTAGAGGGACTTTAACCTCATGAGAGGTAGGAAGTTGTAATAGCCCATATTTTTACGTATTCGAGATTAAATTTATTCGAAAATTAATTGAGAAAAAAATACATTTTACTTAAATTACGTGGGTGAAGTAATTTAAAGTGATTTAATAACATCTGTGATTATTGAATATTAATAGAGAGGTAGATACTAATTAATAATTTATAATCAAATTTACTAAGTGTAAATAGTAAATAGTTAATTATTATCCAATTACGTCATAACGAGCGTTATGGGCGTAATAGAGTTACCTCACCGGGAGTCGCGTATAGGCTATTTAGAGGGGAGGAATGAGAAATATATTTTAAGTAACTTGGAGGATAATGTATAGGTCACAAATGAGTCTAGAAGGGTCACATTAGTCAAGATAGTATACATGGGGATGTCAATTGAGTCATGGGAAAATTTTAGACTAAAATAAGACCATGGGAGGGTATTTTGATCATTTTATATTAAGGGGTTAGGATACCTACGAATTTACAAACTCTATAGTAGCTTATAAGGGTTGGATACTAGGGATTCGAGGTTAGAAAACTTAGAGAATCCATTAGAGAAAGGAGAGAGTTCTTGAAGATTCTTGGGAGAATTCTTGGAACTTTCATCATATACTTGCACACAAACAACCTATGAAGGAGGATTGAAGTAAATCAATCAACCCAACACCTAATACATTAAATGAGACACTAACAAACAAGAGCCAATCTATGTATTGCAATATTCATGAAGTTATAATACCCATGTATATGGTTTTAAGATTTATTTTGTTAAATCAATGTTCTTGGTAGAAAAATAATGATTTTTATGCATGTTGGGATAGGATTTTCACTTAGAATGATTAACGTATGTAAAGGATCAATAATTGGAGGATAATTAATCTTTAATATGAATTAAATATGTGTTTTGAGGAATATTAGAGAGAGAACATGAAAACCTAGAATTTTTGAAGATTTCAGTCTTAAATCCATTCGTGAATAATTTGTAATGTTTTGATGCAAAAAGTTAAACTAGAAATTATCCTATACATATGGGAAGGGTTTGGGACAATTAGTTTAAAATTTGGTGGGAGAACATCGAAGATTAAGGTGCGTTAATGGTGGAGAACTTACCTGCTGTAACTAAACAAACGAGTTAGAGAAAAACAAACTGGTCCGGACCATAGAGAAGCGATTCAGTTTGGTTCTTATATAACAATGGCCCGATTATACCGATTCAATTTTTTAAATTTAATATGAAAATATCTTTTTGGGCCTAGTTCTCCAAAATAGATGTTGTGGAAATCTATAGGACTATGTAAATATTATAATAGGAGATTTATTATGTTATGGTAGGACTATTATAGAGGCATGAAGTTGTCTTATTAAGAGGTTTAAGACGTGATTAAATTTGAGATGAATGAAATCGTTATTAATCTCAGAGACGGTTAAACAATCACGATAATCGAATAAATTTATGTATCAACTAGTAGGATAAGTTAGACTTATCTACCGAATTCAGAGAAATGGGTAACTAGTTCCCTTAGAATTGTGTGAATACTCATATAAATACGATAGCGAGATAAATTATAAAGTAAAATGTGCTATAAGTATTAGAGAGAACTATATTGCGTACTAATGTGAAGTATTAGGTTTTGTGAATACCCATAGTATAAGTGCTTAGGTTGTGTGAATACCTAAAGTATATTAATAGTATTGGGGAAGATTCATAACCGGACCAATAGATGAAAGTTCGAATTTGGGGTCGATCATTATCCGTACCAAATCTAAAATAAATAATATTGGGGTCGATGGAGAATCCATACCAATATACATATGCATAACATTTATGTTGGGGTTGTGGGATATCCAGACCAATGTAAATGATAGGATAATTGGGATCTATGGTTATCCGAACCAATAATCCTTATAGTATATATTATGCGGGATATATATATATACACCTTATGATGTCCTACTGGGTGCGATAGTAGACTGGTAGATGATATGTTTATGGATATATATCTGAAAGACGGATTAAGAAGAGAAACTTAATCTATCACATCCTATATAAAATTTTCATGAGAAATAAATTATTTTTGGGACCCTAAGGAAAATAATGTACTGTATGGGTGGTACAAGGAACTTAGGCAAATAGATAAGTTCAGATAATACTATAGTCTAGTTAGCTTGGGCAGTATAGCTAAGCGGGATAAGTATAAAATGTTATGCGTGTACAATTGATGAGAGGTAAGTAAACTCAAGAGACTGTACGATAACCTAACATGTGTAATAAATAACCGATTTGAAAAATGTAATAAATTCTTGCTAAATATTTTTAAATAGTTTTGTGTACGAACACTTGCTATAAAATATTTTCAAAAACCTTTTAGGTGTCAAGCCACAGGGACACTAGACATGATTTCGTTCCGAGGATTCGGAGCTGTAGCACTGTGGATGCTGACATGATTGATTTGATTAAATGATTCTTCCATTCAGATCTAGTGTAGTACCTCATTTTATATTCAATGTATGGACATGTTGTCCATTGACAATTTTCAGTTATATAAACTTGTTATCATTCTGGAGTGTTTGTTTCGAATTTTAGAGGATGGTTTATTCGACAAACCTTCATTCATTTAAATATTGTGATGGTTGGACTTTATTATATTGCGAATGGTTATTTTAGTTTCAGTATGGTTATTTTATCTGTTATTAAAGAAAGATAAAATTTTCCATCCGTTTAATTTCACTTAGGTGGTTACTAGTTAAATTTTTTTCAACAGTGATGTTAAGAATGAACCATATGAGAATCATGTTTTAATTTAATAAACTCCCGATGAACTGATGTTAAATTAGGCGAGGTGCCACAGATGGTATTAGAGCATTAGATTCTAGGGTCCATAGGATCTTTACAACTTACTACGTTATGAGCGCATCGTTCTTTTATATAGAGCCCTATTATTATGTCTGTTGTTTTATCTTGCATATTTCGAGATATCGTTCTTCAGCTACTAGAATTTTGTGTAAACTATGTACTTAAACAATTTAAATTATATTTCACTATGCCACCAAGGAGAGAGAGATGCGAGTGGGTAATGGCCAGAGACGAGGTTAGGTAGGACACTTAGGAGAAGCAGGCACTACCATAACCAAAGATGATTTCTACTACTCAGGTGGCAATGATAGTGGCACAGGCTGTGGATATAGCTATGAGTTCCATGGAAGCTCACTTCCCTTAACCTTGAGCACAACAACCCTCACTACTAGCTATTCAGGCCCAGCAAGGGAAACCCACTTGTCATAACATCAGGGAGACCTTCCATAAGGGCCACCCACCCGAGTTCTAGGGTTGTACGGATGTAGTGGTAGCATTCTAATAAAAGAATAATGTTCAGCGTCATCTGCGCATGTTAGACTACATTGAGGTACAAAGACAGATGCTAGCCACCTTCAGACTAACAAGGGAAGCCCTATAATGGTGGGATTCAGTGACCACCAGTATAGAGAGGAACTTGATGTTGATTTTTGAGTTTTGGGTGCGGTTTGATCACAATTACTTCCCTCCTACAGTAGAGTCATAGATGAGGAAAAATTTAGGTAGGTATGTTAGGGTGACCGCTCAGTTGCCGATTATGAGGAAGAGTTCACAATCTGACAAATTTTGTACCAGACGAGGTGATCAATGAAGAAAGGAAAAAGGCAAAGTTCATGGATGGTTTGGCCTAGAGGATCAGGCAACATTGGATTGGTAACCCTGCGTTGATGACTTACAAGGATGTCGTTAATGCCGCAGTATTACACTGTTACAATTATCGCTTCCATGGGAAGGGAAGAAAGAGGGGAGTAGATCCTATTTAGAAGGGAAAGGATGGGGTTAGTAATGTTAATTGGGCACCACCCCAACAACAACAGATAATGGGTACACAGGGCCAAAACTACTGGTAGAGGAACTCTGCCAAGAGGTTCAGATTTGGTGAGTGCCGACCAGATAGGCAGGGCCAATAGGGTCCCCAACAATAATAGGTTCCTTAGGTCCGTAAGGGCCAAGGGAACTTGGGGGTCTCAATCAAGGCCAACATGGCTAGGGTAAGAGATAGTTCCAAGGTGAGTGCTTCACATGTGGCCAACAGGGTCACAAGAGTAGAAATTGTCCACAACAAAATAGGGCACATCGTCAGGGTTCCCAACAAGGGTAGTAGGCTTTGATATCTCCAGCACCAACACCGGCACCACACTAGCAGCAGTAAGTCCAAATGCACTATGGGCACGTGTATAACGTTCGAGATATACCGATGCCTCCAGCACGATAGGTGCCGCCGACAGTAGAGGGTACATTTTCTATCCATGGGTCTGAGGGTAGAATACCTTTTGATACTAGATCATCTCATTCATTTATTAAGACTAGATTTGCACGAGTCGTCGGGTTATTAGAGATAGTTGGCAGTCTCCTTATGGTGTTGTGTCACCGATGGGTAGTGGTTCGTTGATACATTCGATTTGTAGATGAATCAATATTATGATTAGGAGACTAAGTCTAGCGATAAACCTTCTAATATTAGACATGGAGGGTTATGACATGATACTAGGTATGGATTGGTTAGTAGGCTACAGAGCGATGGTAGATTTCTATAAGAAAACTATTATGTTTTTTTATTTCGGGACATGAGATGTTCCTTATGGCGATGCCTCTTCCCGAGGGAGGATCGCGCACTCATTTATATTACATCGAGGAGAAGACCTCGCAGGAGGTGATTGTTCCTTTAGATTTGATTCCTGTAGTGAGGGATTTTGGGGATGTGTTACAGGAGATACTCGAGTTACCACCGAGTCGGGAAATAGTATTAGTCATTGACTTAGCACCGGGACGAGACCGATTGCCAGAGCACCTTACCACATGGCCCCTTTAAAGATGCAGGAGCTGAGAGTGTAGATTCATGTGCTCTTGGGTGAGGGTTTTATTCGATAGAGCACATAGCCTTGGGGTTCTCCGTTGTTGTTCATAAAGAAAAGGGATAGTTCGCTCCGCATGTGCGTGGATTACAATTAGCTGAATAAGGTGACGATATGGAACAAGTATCCATTACCTATGATTGATGACTTATTTGATCAGTTGAGAGGTGTTGCGTACTTCTCCAAGATTGATTTGAGGTCAGGCTACCACCAACTGCGTATTCGGGAGGAGAATGTTCCTAAGACCACTTTCTTATCGCGGTATGGATCTTACGAGTTCAGGGTGATGTCATTCGGGATGACCAATGCACCTACAGTGTTCATGGACATCATGAATAGGGTATTCCAAGAGTTTTTGGATCCGTTTATGATAGTATTCATCGATGATATCTTGGTGTACTCACGGATAGATGAGGATCACGTCGAGCATTTACGTATGGTTCTACAGACATTATGACACCATCAGTTGTACGCAAAATTTAGTAAGTGTGTATTTTGGCTTCGGGAGGTACAGTTTCCTAGCCACATTGTGTCCAAGAGGGGCATAGTTATTTATTTGAGTAAGGTATTGGTGGTGAGGGAGTGGGGGAGCCCACGACACCGATCGAGATTCGCAACTTCTTAGGGTTGGCCGAATATTACCGTCACTTCATCAGGGGTTCTCAAAGATTGTTGGTATTCTGACGAACATAACTCGTAAGGGATTACCATTTGTGTGGAGGGACCAGTGTCATTTTTCTTTCAATGAGATAAAGGATAGATTGACATCAACACCCGTATTTGTAGTGCCTAGGAGTGAGGTGGAGTATCGGGTCTACACAGATGCATCCTTATAGGGACTTGGGGGTGTGTTACAACAGGAGGAGAGGGCTATATATTATTCATCTCGAAAGCTAAATCCCCATGAGAAGAATTACCCCACCCACGACCTTGAGTTGGCAGCGGTCGTTTTTTCATTGAGAATATGGCGACATTATCTATTAGGGAAGCAGTTCACATTGTTCACGAATCATAAGTCTCTTCAGTATCTCTTCACACAGAAGGATCTGAACATAAGACAAAGGAGGTGGATAGAATTCATGAAGGACTACCAGTTTGATATACAGTATCATCCTGGTAAGGCTAACATGGTGCCAGACGCATTGAGCTGACAAATTAATGGGGATTTAGCGGAGGTGTGGAAAGAAAAGTGGAGTGAGATCCAATAGGAGGATGAGGTTGCCAACGAATACATGACAGTTATGACTATCACCCCTAAGTTGATTATGAGGGTAGTGAGGGAACAGGCATAGGACCAATTCTGTCAGGATAGGGTAAGGCAATTATTATCCAAGGGTGTAGAGTCTTACTCAGTTATATCAGAGGGCGGCCTGCGCTTTGATGGGAGATTAGTTGTGCCCGAGGATGAGGATTTGAGACATGCAGTTATGACTGAGTCTCATGAATCCAGATTTGCAGTACATCCCAGTGGGGATAAGATGTACCTGGACATGAGGAGATAGTACTAGTGGGTCGGTATGAAGAGAAACATAACAGAGTTTTTCTTAGAGTGCATTACTGTCATAGGCCTTCGGGGATATTGCAGACACTTGAGATTCCAGTGTGGAAGTGGGAGAGCATCTCGGTGGAGTATTTTATTGGGCTACCTACGTCGCAGCGGAGTCATGATTCCATATGGGTAATAGTGGATCGCCTGACCAAGGTGGCTCATTTCTTTCCAGTCCACATATACTACGAGACGATGGAATATGCGCAACTATTCATTTCAGAGATTATTAAGCTACACATGGTCTTGATTAATATTGTGTCTGATAGAGACCAAAATTTTGTGTATCACTTCTGGTAGAGCTTTTAGGAGGCCATGGGCAGAAATTTACGATTAAGTTCGGCGTACCACCCTTAGACAGGCGGGAGGATTGAGAGGGTGAATCTAATGCTTAAAGATATGCTAAGGATGTTCATCCTAGATTTTAGGGGTGGGTGGGAAAGATACCTCCCATTGGTATAATTTGCATATAACAAGTCTTACCAATTTACTATCGTTATCGCACCATTCGAGGCCTTGTATGGGAGGCCTTATAGTTCGCCCACACGCTGGTTAGAGGTGGGGGAAAATTAGTTATTGGGACCCGAGATGATTCAAGAGAAAACTACCGAGGTTGAGTTTATTCGAGAACGTATTCAGATAACTCAGGATAGGCATAAGAGTTATGCCGACGTCGACATGAGACATGTGAAGTTGGATGTTGGAGACTAGGTGTTGGTTCGCATGTCTCCTATGAAAGGTATTATGATATTTGCAAGAGAGGGAAGCTAGCACAGAGATACATGGGACCATTTCCTACTAGAGAGAGAGTGGGACCGGTAGTATACATACTAGGACTTCCAAAGCATCTTCAGCGAAAACACGACGTGTTCCTTGTGTCATCATTAAAGAAATACAGGACGAGTGAGAGATCCTTCTGGTACATGCCCATTGAGGATATTGATTTGCAGCTAGACGTCTCGTATAAGGAGAGGCCCGTGGCTTTTTATATCGTAGCGAGCATAAACTACGACCAAAGGTGGTGCCATTGGTGTGAGTTCAATAGGGACACCACAAGGTTAACGAGTCGATGTGGGAGTGAGAGGATAACATGCGAGAGCAGTATCCTGAGTTATTCACCGCAGGTATGTCTAAATTTCGGGAACAAAATTCCTTTGTAATGGGGGAGTGTGTAATACCACGTATTTTTATGTATTCGAGATTTAATTAATTCAAAAATTAATTAAGAAAAAAATACATTTTCTTTAAATTATGCGAGTGAAATAATTTAATCTGATTTAATAATAATAACTGTGAGTTTTTAATATTAATCGAGAGATAGATAATATTTAATATTATATAATGAAATTTACTAAGTGTAAATAGTAAATAGTTAATTATTATCAAATTACGTCATAGTGAGCGATATGGGCGTAATAGAGTTACCTCATCGGGAGTCGCGTGTAGACTATTTATAGGTGCAAAATGAGAAATATATTTTAAGTAACTCAGGTAATAATTTAGAGGTCACGAATGAGACTCGAAGGGTCAAAATAGTATACCCGTGGATGTCAATTGAGTCACGGGGAAATTTTAGACTAAAATGGGACCATATGAGGGTATTTTGGTAATTATATATTAGCGTTAGGAGAGCCACGAATTTGCAAAATCTATAGCAGCTTATAAGGGTTGGAGACTAAGGCTTAGAGGTTAAAAAAATTAGAGAACACATTAGAAAAGGAAATGAGAGAGTCCTTGAAGATTCTAGGGATAATTCTTGGAGCTTTCATCATATTCTTACACACAAACAACCTAAGAAGGAGGATTGAAGGATAAATCAATCAACCTAACACCTAATCCATGAAATCAAACCCTACCAACCAAGACGCAAGTTGTCTATTGCAATATTCATGAAGTTATAATACCCATGCGTAGGGTTTTAAGATTTGTTTTGTTAAATCAATGTTCATGGAAGAAAAAGAATGATTTTTATGCATGTTGGGATAGGATCTGAATGTATAACGATTTGACATATGTAGAGGATCAATAAAGATAGCACAATTTATCTTTAATAGGACTTAAATATGGGTTTTGAGGAATATTAGAGAAAGAACATGAAAACCTAGAATTTTTGAAGATTTGAGGCTTAAAACCGTTCCTGAATAATTTTTAATGTTTTGATGAAAAAAATTATGTTAGAAATTATCCCTATACATGTGGGAAGGGTTTGGGACAATTACTTTCAAGTTTGGTGGGAGAACAAGGAAGATTAATTTGCATTAATGGTTGAGAACTTACCTGCCGTAACCACACAAACGAGTTAAGAAAAAATGAACCGATCCGGTCCAAATTGATCGGTTCAGTTTGGACTTTACATAATTGAGTTATAGAAAAACGAACCGGTCCGGACCATTGAGAAGTGGTTCAGTTTGGTCCTTATAGACCAGTGGCTCGGTTAGGTGGACTCAGTTTTTTAAATTTAATATGAAAATTTCTTTTGGGGCCTAGCTCTCCTAAATCGATGTTCTGTAAATCTTTAGGACGTTGTAAATATTATAATAGGAGATTTATTGTATTATGGTAGGCCTATTGTAGAGGTATGAAGTGGTCTTATTGAAAGATTTAAGACGAGATTGAATTTTAGATGAATGGAACCGTAATTAATCTGAGAGATGATTGAATAATCGCGAGAATAAAATAAATTGATGTATCGACCAGTAGGGTAAGTTAGACTTATCTATCGAATTTATAAAAAGGGGTAACTAGGACCCTTAGAGTTGTGTCAATACTCGTATAAATATGATAGTGAGATAAATCGTAAAATAAAATGTACGGTAAGTATTAGAGAGAAATATACTGCATACCAATGTTAAGTATTAGGTTGTGTGAATATCCATAGTATAAGTACTTAGTTTGTGTGAATACCTAAAGTATATTAATTGTATTGGGGTCGATGTCTATTCGGATCAATACATGATAGTTCTAATTTGGGGTCAATGATTATCCAAACAAAATAGAAAATAAATAATATTGGGGTCGATGGAGAATCCGGAACAATATACGTATGTATAACATTTACATTGTGGTCGAGGGATATCCATACCAATGTAAATGATAGGATAAGTGGGGTTGATGGTTATCCGGACCAATAATCCTTATAGTAAATATTGTGTGTGAAATATATATATACCTTATGATGTCCTATTGGGTGCCAAAAAAGACTGGTAGATTATATGTTTATGGAAATAAATCTAAAAGACGAATTAAGAAGAGCAACTTAATCTATCAAATCCTATATAAGTGTTGCATGAGAAATAAATTGTATTTGTGACCTTAAGGAAAATAATGTATATTACGGGTGGTACGACGTACTTAGGTGAATAGATAAGTTCATAAATACGATAGTCTATTTAGCTTGGGCAGTGTATCTAGGTGGGCTAAGTATAGAACGTTAGGAGTGCACAATAGATGAGAGGTGAGTAAACTCAAGAGAGTGTACGATAACCTCACATGTGTAATAAATAATCGATTTAAAAAATGTAATAAAAGCTTGCTAAATATTTTGAAATTATTTTTTGTACTAACACTTGCTATAAATTATTTTCAAAAACCTTTTAGGTGTCCAACCACAGGGACGCTGGATGTGATTTCATTCCAGGGATTCGAAGATGTAGCACTGTGGATGATGACATGATTGATTCGATTAGAAAATACCTCCATTCAAACCTAGTGTAAGACCTCATTTTATTTTCCATGTATGGACATGTTTTTCGTTCACAGTTTTCCATTATTTATACTTGTTATCATTTTGGAGTGTTTGTTTTGAATTTTGGCCGATATTCGGAAAACCTTTATTCATTTACATATTGTGATGGTTGGACTCTATTACATTGCGAATGGCTTTTTTAGTTCTAGTATGGTTCATTTATTTGTTATTAAAGAAAGATAAAAATTTGGCACCGGTCTAATTTCACTTAGGTGGTTACTAATTAAAACATTTTTGACAGTGATCCTAATAATGAACCATATGATAATCGTGTTTTAATTTAATAAAGGCCTGATCAATCGATGTCTAATTAGGAGGGGTTTCACAGAAGTAAGTGGCCTGGTGCATACTCAGGAAATCATGCATAAATTAAGGATGTTAGAAGTATGTGGTTGGCATAGTTGGACATATAAAAATAGCTAAGAGACCGGGCATAATCATTTTGAACGCTATCCAACCAGGTGTACGGGAACCAATGGTCATCGTAGCTAAGGGGACCTTGGCCCTAGAGGCAAGGTGAACAACTAGGTTTATGAGGGCCTTCGGGGGTAGTCGTGGGGCTTCCCAGGCAAATAGAACCTTGAGAGGACATTCCAAATATACCCATCAAGTTCAATATTGATCTCATACCCTTCTCGAATAGGGGGAATTTCCATGATGTTTTTTCCCTCATAATCTTTCTTAGCATTCTCACGAGCAAGGGCACTCGCACTATCCTCCATATAAAAGAAGTACCTTATGATCTCCAAACAAGTACATTTATTATAGGTATTTATAATCCTCTTCACCATACCATTTAGTTCCTTAAGTTTAACTTGTTCTTATTTGATGATGGCTTACTCAAATAAGTATCAGTTCCAGTTGCTTCCATCCCTAAGAGCTCACACACATCCTCCAAAGTAAAGGTGAATTCACCCCAGGTAGCAACAAAGTTGTGTGTCTTATGAGTCCAGCGAGAAACTAGGGCTCTCAGAGTATTTTTGTTCTTGGAAAAAGTTACATTTCGAAACCATTTGGTGCAAGATAAACTAACTATCGACAATTACCTAAATTATTTGCTATGGATGTAATCAGTCCACGCACCTAGTCCCTCACAGGATCCACCAGCTGACTCAAACTCAACATTTGAGTAGGGATAGTCCCCCTCTCAACCTTAAACCTAGTAACAGTGGAACTAAGGACATAGGCGTAATTCTCGATCACATTGTGTTCACCAGCCAACAACTTCAAATTCTCTAACCTAGATACAAGGGAACCAGGAAAAGCGCTGGTGGACTCCTAAAACTTATTTATAGTACCAAAGTTAGGGGCACAACTGTATTTATCCCACTACAAATGATGATAAGTAACGTCAAAGGAAGTTTCCCCGATAGAAATACTAGTAATGGGAGTTCTTTTCATAACGGGAGCCGTGAAAGCAAGTAAAAAAGTAAGAGAAGAAGCTTGGGAATCAAAGAGTATTATTTGCTCTCATAAATTAAGAAAATGATTCGCTCAAAATACCCAAAGTTAAAAAGATATGTGAATAAAAGGAAACTCTTTTATAGGGGTCGTGTTATTTCAAAAAGAATGCATGGCTGATACGAAAAGACACACGTGGGAAATATATTCGTCATGTTTAGCATTTTTTCGGCTCAAGTGTCTTGCATGGAATTAACGGTCGGGCAATAAATCGATGCGTGTACGGCTGGGGAAAAGGCTATCATATGCATTTAAAATGAATAGACGCAGTAATAATTATCTTTTCGGGGAAATTCAAGAGACATTTGGGGGAGAAACTCTATGCCCTTTCACACTTGGGGAAATAAATAGTTTTAGGGGAAATTTTATTTCAAAACCATTCTAATTCCCCAAGATAAAAAAACTAATAAACAGAAGTCACTTAAGGCGTAATTCCATGTAAGAAAGAAGAATTTCCATGTAACTCGAGCAGAGGCCAGAGTTACCCGTGGTTTTATTTTTATACTGAGTGTAAATATACAAATGTGCAGATTCTTTTTCTCTAACAGATAAGTGCACGGATCAATCGAGATAGGACATGAATTCATTTTTCGTGTAGATATTTCTTCAAGTAAACAAATATCTCTACGAATGGGAAAATGTAGAGGGAAGTCCAGGCTTAAAGTTGATTAAAATAACGTCAACACTTCATAAGAATGATTAGGGATAATTTCTTGCATAAAGATGTAGTTTCTAGAAAAATCTCCTATAAATATGGTTTCTCGTACAAAGCAGAGGATGCTCGAAAGACATCTCACAAAGATCAAACCCAAGAGATAATTAGCATAAAGCACAAATTGTTGTAGAAACTTTGATGTACTTATATTTATCTCTCTTTGTAAATATAATGTTTACTTTGTAAAAGCTTTTAGGGCCTCGAGGGATCATGTCTGCAAGTACATGGGAGAGCTTACATGCTCTATGGAACAACCTCATTCTGGGTATCTCACAGGGATTTGGTTTGGAAGATTGGGTGTAAGGCAATGTTGGATGAGACCAACCCCTTTAGGGCATTTAGGCAAAACCCTGGTTTATACACACTTTGACTCAAAAGTACCTCAAGATACCATATCTGGGAACCCACTTGAGGGTCCCCAGTCCTAAACAGTTGCCCAGGTGTTATCTTATGGTACTCGCATATAGATTATAAGTTTCTCGAACGACTTATAGTTTGAGCAACCTTTCATTCGATGAACTACTTTTCGAGTGATGTGACAACACATCCTTTACAGGTTACTATTTACCAACCCTTTGACGTCATCATGTCTGACATTTAGGAACTCGATAAAATAATACTCAAGTGAATATATTCCTAGGATGGTAGGTCCATAGCTGGCACATCACATCTTATTTAATGCGTTCACAACTCTAAAGAGTCTAAACATTGTTCCCGCCAAAATATCATATCTGTATCATTTAATGCAATATCTTTGGCATTAAAGACAAAAGATTATTAATGTCAAGAGGGATCATACGCATTAATTATAGGAATGTTATTCGGATAATCTTTCTATCCTATAAATACTTCCAACATTGCAATTTGGAGTCATACTCTTCTAACCTAGAACAACTACCAAAATACTACCACATAAGAGAGTTTATAGTGAGAACATTTATTGAGAGACCAACCCCATTTACTCCATTGGTGTTTAGGGTTACTTCCTTTCCTTTCTTTCCTTAAAGGTTGTTGTGCCCACTCCCTCCGACCAAGTTAACTGTGGGATCTCCCTCATTTATTGGTTTGTCACAACACTAATGTTGAAAGAACATATTTATTACATGAGTTTTGTATTTTGAATGTGCCGTCTTGAGAATCACATTTATTGTTGTCATTGATTGTTCTAAGGCCATAATTACCATCTTTATAAGGGGTTACTCCTCCCTTCATATTAATATCATCTCAAGAACTCACCTCGTTATATTAGTGATTTTCGCATTAATATCATCTCGTGATACATATATAGGTAATTACTCTATAATCACCCCCACGATATATTGATGATTTTGCCATCATTATTTTCCATTTTAGTAACCACCTCGTTAGTTATTAGTATCTGTATTTAAATAACAATGCCAATGTCCCCAGAATTTATTCCCAATTAATTTAGATGTTTATTGACATTCCTATTAAATATAAACTCCTTTATTTGAATCATCGTTCAATATTAGCGAATTTATACACTTCATTTACTTTGTCAATAGCCTTCCTGAGTCATACGGTAACCCCCATGTTCCCGTATCCCGTATCCTTTTCCCAGCTGACCCAATGAATACATTATCCTACCAATATCTCTGAAAGTCCTAGCTAGCCTAAATGGATAAATTTTAATCCTACCAATATTTCAGGAGTATTAAATTAATATTTCGTGACTCCTAAATTCACCGGGATCTTAGACGACTAACCTAGAAAATAAACTATCCAACCTGGCATGAATAGGGCATCCGAACCAGTTCGACCGCAGGACCGGACCGGTTCCCCCTCCAGTTTCAGCGTTGTTATCTATTTTAGATGAAATTCCAGTATTTTCTTCATAATTAACCCATTATTCATCACCCAAAAGTTATACCAACATTACTTATGATCATTAACTAGTTTTATATCATCTAACAACAATTTCTACATTATAATAGCACTTACATCATAATTAAATCATAAGGGTACCATCTTCTTCAAAATTATAAAGTGGGTGACTCCTAACTTTCAATATCCGTATCTTTCATAGGTTTGTGTCAAGAAACAATCTTTCTCAGAAGTATATATTACACATATATTACCAAATTATAAAATCACCATATTCATCTCTAAACCATCATCATTCTTATTATTTTTCCATATTTTCTAATCAATATTTCAATTCCACAATTTTGTAATCATCAGATGAAGATCCTCTGGATGTAAATTAAATCCACAAATATACTTGGGAGCCTACACTATTAAGATATAACATGGAAATTAATTTAAGCAAGAAAATTCTTACCTTAGGGTGAAGGAGAAAACTCCTCTTCTTGTAGCCTCCTCTTGAATTTCCAATTCTCCTCATACTTTTGAAGGTATCTACTCTTTGAGCGTGGGGCTGATAGGGTTTATTTTGTTATGTAAATGGTGTTTTTCAAACTCTTATTTAACTTTTAAAAACACTTAATCCCGAATTAGGCTTAAATCCCCATTTTGGACCCCCAAATGGGGCCCGAACTTAAAATCAAAATAACCGAATGACCTCCTAAATGATATACCTATATCCCGACATCATTTTTAAAGGTTTTAAACACCTAAATGACCCCATAAAGCCTTCCGAAATGAGTCCCAATAATTTTTATTCCACTTAAATATTTTTTTATTGTGTTTAAACAAAACGCACCTATATATTTATTAACGTATGATTTATTTTCACTGGTGAACTCATTACGCCAAATTCAGTCATGTCATTATATAATTATGCATAAACTTTTTTTTTCAATTTGAATGTTACCCATTATAATTTATATTAATACGATTTAATTTATTTTCAAAATTAATCTGAATTTTTTAAATGACATCCCATCACAATATTTTATTTTGAAAATATGAGGTATTACAGGCTAGGTGACAGTTGATTTGTTGAAGTCCCCGACACAGTCATGATAAATCTTGTCCATGGTAACTCGAGAATAAGTCTCCTCGACATACAGTGCCTTATCATTGAAAGTTGAAGTTGTAGTGGGATCAAGTCCCATTAGTTCACAAACATCCTCTATGGTGATTATGAATTCACCCCAAGAAGAAACAAAGGTATATGACACTATATTCCAATGAGAAACGAACAGTTGGAGCACAAGATTGTGTTTGGATAAGGTAAAACTCCAAGACCAAAAGTCATGGTCAAGATCTACCTTCTTGAGGATAGTTGGGTAGGTGGCCTAGATGTAGTTGGACCAAGAAGGAAATCCATCTAGGCGACCTCCAAGCCCCTCGAAGTTAGTAGTGGAATATGGGAAGTCCCCACGATTTAAACAGAAGCACAAAGTTCCTTTTGGGGCCAAGTAACCCCAAGCTTCCCTATCTACAACTTTATCACCCAAAGTGAGGGATCAATCTTAGCACTCAATTGGCCCTAAAATGTCTTGCATTTGCCTCTGACGTGGTCTCCCTCCCCAAAATAAGGAGCATAGTTGTAGTACCGGAGTTTTGCATGAAGCGCCACCATCTCAGCAGTCATGGCTTAGTTATAAACTTGGTCGATGACTCGAGGATGATGACTCGAGGAGGCGATGGGTGAGTTTGTGAAATGTTAACATTGGATAACATAAAAAATTCCACAAAAAGGAAAGGAATAAAGAGAGGAGGTGAAGATGGAGTTTCATGACAGTGAAAAGAGGGTTTAAAGGGAAGAATCGATATTGCTCTCTCTAGAAAACTCAAGCTTTGATCATCAATACCTGAAGAAATGAAAAAGTGAAAGAGAAAGTAAATGAGAAACATTTGAGTGTAAAAAAGATAGTCGTCTGAAAAAAGAAGATTGACATTTGGGTTTCTCATGCTTAGGAAATTTAAAAGGCATGAAGGCATTTGAATAAATAAGGTTGGAACAATTAACCCTAACTTTCCACATGAAACTTTAGCAGAAAAGGTATTAGTTGATGGGACACTACCTACAATTGATGGCACATGTGAAAGGACTAAAAATGGAGGAATGATTGTTGGAAAAGAATTATTTTTGCAGTTTTTTTAAGGAATTATGACTTTGAAAGTCAAAATAAACTAAGTTCCCTCATTAGGAGCGTACTCAGGGCATACCTCGGGGTGGACACATGGGAGATTGTTTGACAAAATGGAGGTTTTTCAATTTTAGATGTTTTTTTGCTAACATTTCTTGTTCACACAACAAATCTCTACACGAAGGAGAAAATGTAGGGGAAGCTTTAAGATAAAGTTATAAGTAGAAATAATTCCCCACAATCAGAGGAAACTACAAATTCAAGTGAGTAGTATCATGATCTATCTTGAATAATGGATGAAGAGTAAAGAAGTTATTTAAGGCAGCTAAAAGAGGCTACGAGGAAACTTCCCAAATTAAATCCTTGTGGAAGCTTTGTATTTTCGTTTGTACTTATTTGAGTTATGTATTTGTAAGAAATATTTTAATTTATGAGATATATTGTAATATATATGGGTGATCTTAATAGGTATCCACGAGGTACAGGGTTTAGCAGGGCTTGGGAGAGCTTTCATACTCTATCGAATAATCTCACCGTGGGAACCTCTGAGGGAACTGTTTTGGAGGAATTAAAATCAAAGCTATCTTAAGACATGAATTATCCACTCTAGATACAATAGGTAAAATGTCGAGGGAGAATAACCCAAGAGAATATAATTAAAGAAATCATTTGTCCCATCATCCATCAGTTTTAGTGCAACAGTCCTTACCTACCCAATGTAACACTTGTCTTAGCTGATGACACGTCTAACCTACACAATAT
Organism: Sambucus nigra; assembly: GCA_949130495.1. Lineage (NCBI taxonomy): Eukaryota > Viridiplantae > Streptophyta > Magnoliopsida > Dipsacales > Adoxaceae > Sambucus > Sambucus nigra. The sequence goes on from OX422218.1 coordinate 420,475,950, forward strand.
TCAATTTAAACTTGAGTAAGTAATGGTGGTTTGGGGGTTGTCAATTAGTTTAGTAGATTACCACTATTGTGATATCCACATGACATAATTGATCACAGAGAAGTTTCATTATTTGCATTTAATACCAATGACAAATGGAGCTTGGTGACGCATCTTTACATTAAATGTTGGTGACATAAAGGTATGCAGGTTTTCCTTTCGCCTTCATTAAGCCTGAGATTACTTTAGTGGGGGGACTGACTATATAAATAGTCCAACCACTCCTTAAGAGAGGGATTCATTATCATTATTATCATTAATGTATCTAAGAGAGAGAGAGAGAGAGAGTTATTATAAAACTAGAGCATTTTTCACCTTCCATTAAAACACTTTGTTTGATCTTTTCCACAGGAATTAAAAATTTTTATTGAGTTGTGACCTGTGTTTCCTCAGACCCTAGTGTTTGAGTTACCCACATAAGGTGTATCTAAGGGTGCTTGTTGCTCTCTCCTTCTATATAGTTATTTTGAAGCTTCACTTATTATTGATCCTTGAGTTATACACGAGTGTTTTTTTAATATCAATGAGTTTGGTTCTATTTCACCTGAGTCCATCTCATAATTATTAATATCATCTTTTTTAGTAGCTTATTTCTATTTTAATAGAGGTTAAATCTCTATTTGTATTCATGCACCCCCAACATCAAGAGAACTCGCCACTTAGAGAGAGTATCAAATTCCTAACGAAATGTTTGAAGTTTCACCCTTAGTCTCCTTCTTCAAGATTATACATGCTTCCTTTGATAGGTGGGGAAAATCGACTCCGCCATAACTTGTTGTAAGACCAATAGTGATTTTACATCCCACCTGTGAAGGTCCTTCACATAAGTTCTCGTCTCTGCATAATCGAACTCAATAAAATTTCAAAGATCTTGTGAGATGAAAAATGTTTTCATCTTAATGCTCAAACTCTCATATTTCTCTCCATTAAAAATTGCTATTAAGGACTAAAATTGTGAGACATTAAGTGAATTCATGATTAATTCTCTTTAAGAACTTCCATCAAACACTTCAGATGCAAAGAACACTAGAATACACAACAATGAACAAACACAAATGCCCAAATGGAAAATAGCCTGCTCTGATACCACTATGTTGGTAAGAGCTATTGCTACTACAACACAAAGAAATAAGAACAAAATATATGTTTCATTACTTGAAATAACTCTCAGAAATTGATAGTAAGCTACTGCTAACACAAGCCTATCTATAATGAAGTAAACAAACCATGTGGGAAAAATTATAGGAAGTAACCTATTAAGAATTGGACTTCAACTAGACTAGGACTTCTCCTTATTTGTAGGTAATACTACACCAATCCTGTCGGATTGTCACGGTCATTGACCTTGTCAAGTTGGACTTATCAAGGTCAATGACCGTGATAATTTTGGGGGTGACAACGTTTGCTGTCACGGACTTATCATGATCATTGAATGTGACAAGTTCATTAGACTTGTCACATTTATGTCACGGTCCTTGACCTTGACAAGTTTTGTCATGGTTAAGGATCGTGACATTTAATAAAAAAATTATCAGGGTCATTGACCGTGACACGTCCGTGATAAGTTTCCTTTGTCATGAACTTGTCACGATCAATGACCGTGACTATTCTGGGCAGAATTGAAAAAAAAATCTGCTGGGCAGTATGGCCACTGCCACTGCCCAGCAATATTTTTGTACCTGTTATAGCAATGTTATACCTGTTCAAATATCATATATCCAAATAAAATAGAGATAATAAAAATATACATTCAAAGCAATATACATCACGATATAATCCAAATATAATTTAAATGTAACAGCTTAAAACGATTCAATTCAAATAATGTCATTACATGTCTGGGTTAGGGGTAGCTCTGAGGAGGTGAGTAGGCCACACTATATACGAATTGGCACACCCAGAAATATACATCGTGCTAAATTATTCGCGCAACCATAATGGGGAATTCTTCTTCCCGGGTATCACATGCCTGACGAGCATCTTAGACTCGATGTCTTGAAGCAAATATCCATAAATTAGCATACCCTAGACGGTATTCGGGTCCCTCAACTCCCGCCCTATCCGCTGGCCATCAAATATATCTAGTATAAACACGCTAAACAAACCAAGTGTCCACATCGGTTGGTTGAAGGGAGCCAAATAGGCGACTAGATCATCAAAGTTTGCACGTGTCGGCGATGAAGAAGCGAGGTCCACATCCTCGTCCTCCTGCACCTCCTCCTCCACCACCTTCTCCTTCCCTTTACCCTTACGGTTTCCGTCCAATGAATGCTTCATAAATGAGAACACATCTTGGACTATCGCCTCCAAATGGGATAACTTCACATCATGCAAGTCCACTATTCGATCCAACCCGGTGTCGCTCATCTCCAATTCGATGATCCTAGATTTGGCCACCCACGAGCTCACCCCCTTGTCCTCCCCTTTCGATCAGCGCTAAGAACTTGGCTGAGTGCGTCTGAGGACAAAAATGCATTGTCGGCATCAGATTGCGACTCATGCACTTCCCTAAGCTTTGCCTGAAATGATAAAAAGCGCATGATTAGTTAAATAAGTAAATAAAAACATTATAACGTAATTAACAAAAAGTAAACTGTCGGATTACTTACAATCGTGGACGCGATGCTCGGAGACACCTCATTATCCTTCCCCTTCTTCGTCTGAATAGCCACATAAGTATCGAGCCTATGTGGCCTATCCTTAGGTCCACTCCTTATCCCCTGAAATAAAATAATGCAAAATTAGTATCGGCCCCGCAAAGTAAAATAATGCAGAATAATATATTTCTGTAGTTATAGAAAAATTAAATCTTACCATCATCCTATGCTCCAACTCGACGTAAGACGTCTGGAGTAGTGCACGTCCGACTTTTTTGCCCGATTTTCCCTCCCCGATTGGCGAGATGCCAATTGTTGCTCCCCGATCTCATTGTCAATGAAATTTTGCCATTGCACCAATGAGATCGGATCCTTCAGCGGGACGGATTCACGCATTCGGATAACATACTCTTAGGTCTTTTTAAAGTACGGGGTCCACATATTTTTCTTCCACGTTCTGTGTTGCTCCCTCAACTGTTCCAAGATGAAATCGCGTAGCTTTGGATCCAGGCTGAATTGTTCATATCCAACAAATACACTGTTAGTTACGAATAAATATAAATATAACATAAATATAAATATAAATATAAATATAAAATTAAATTGAAATCGAAATTGAAATCAAAATTGAAATGGAAATATTCATATAAATGTAAATATAAATATAAATACATTACCTGTAGTGCCACCTAAATAGCTAACTTGAGCTCATTTGGCACCTCCCTCCAACTAGTGTACCCCGGGCCAATGATCGTCTTTACCACCTTGAGAGATCTCGCTAGTAGCCCCATCTTATTCTCGCTGGTCATCCCCAATTTGCCATATTTGTGGAGCCTAGGGGCCAAGGAGCCCTCGTCGCCTCAGCTACCACCGAGCCCAGATGACATCATCACAATCAACATCATCATCTACGCCTTAATACCTGAAGGGGACATTTTCTGTAAAAAAATGTTGTTATTAGTACAAATCAAAATGAATTAGAAGAAGACATGAAAATATGTACAATTACTACAAATCCAAATGAATTGTTATTGTTTAACACCTCAAGTTTGAATTCCAAAACAACATCATCTAGCTCATAATATTTAAAATTACTAAAAATCCGAAACATCCCCATCCCCACCCCTACTGCCGACACACACGCACACTACACAAGAGTGAAAATGATAAAGTGAAAATCAATTAAAAGAATTAAAAATGGATTGATAAAGTACAAATTGAATTATTTATTACAAATTGAAAAAATGTTTCAAATTCGGGTTATCATAAAAAATGGATTTATATTCGATAGGAGCATCCAAGCCATCCACACTACTATTTAGACCATTTGGCACGAGTGGGACAATTGACTACAACCCCTTGTTGATATACTTCGAGTAAAACACTTGGTTGACCTTTTTAAATTCACAAACAAAGGGCTCATCACTCACGCAGTCGTTGCTCTTCAACTTGGAAAAGTCAACCATGATCAAATTGGTGACAAGATCAACTTTACAAGATTTTTATCCTCAACTCTTACCCAGTCACACGACATAGATTGACAAGTGTCAGTGTTATTTCAATTGATCAATTGAAATAACAGTCACACTTGTCAATCTAGTTGTACCCAGAGAACATTTGGATACGACTGCAAAACATCCTCCAAAAGTAACAACTTTAAGCCACTAAGAATATTATTATACATAAATTATGAAGTCCTAAACTATCCAAACGGGACATTTTAAGAGATGTAATTACAGGGGTAATGACTCTCGATCGGGTCTAAGGGTTATTAAATGCGTACACATAAGAACTAGAAGGCTAGTATTTATGCACACTATATGTAATTTCATGTATGTTTCATTGAATTATCATATTATATATATATATTGTTCATTATACAAAGTAATTTTCAAAACAAGTTGAAAAATCCCACCCCCATATGGACAATAATCCAGTGGTCATGCCACTTTTAAAATTAACCAACCCAATATCGATCCACTATAATCCAACCGCAATGGGAAAAAATGTGTATCCCGCACTCCTTCTAATTCATCTATTCAATTAATTCTTTTCATCAATAAAACTAACAATTAAAGTATACAATTATTGATTTACTAATTTAGAACGAGGGGCAATCCTACTTGCATATGAAACGGGCACTAATTATCAATTTACAAAAAAAAATAACAACCAATCAAGTTTTAATCAATCAATTCTTTTACAAGGGGACCTATAATATGAGAGAAAATATCTAATAAACCAATAAAAATTTAATTAAAAAAACACACACGCACATATACACACACAACCCCACACTCCCCCCATCCCCAGCCCTGCCCCCTACCCACCACTGTCGCTGCCCACCACACGCGCACACACACACACACACACACATATATATATATATATATATATATATATATACACATGCACATATACACACACACATATATATATGTATATATGTACACACACACACACACATGCATATACACCCCACTCCAGTCCCCCAGCCCTTCCACCTACCCCTCCCCCCCACGCATATATACACCATACACACATATACACACATGCAGATTTACACACACAGATATATACACACTCGCACATATGCAGAAACATATACATAAATGGAGGAGATATAGAGAAAGAAAACGTACTAAAGTCGTAGAGAGAGAGAGAGAGAGACCAATCTCTAGAGACAGAGAGAGAAATGTAGGATATCAGAATCGGTGGGGAAAAAAGAAGAGGAAAGGTTTTTTTACTAACAAAATTATCACGGACTTGTCACGAACATGTCACGGTCCTTGACCATGACAACTTTATATACTTGTCACGGTCATTGACTGTGATAAGTCCATGACAAGTGTACTTGTCACGGACTTGTCACAGACTTGTCACGGCCTTATCACGGTCATTGACCGTGACAAAAAATATGTTTTTTTTGTCACAATCATTGACCGTGACAATAAAACGACCGATTGAAGGGTGCCAATTTAACCATTTTGGTGTAGTGTAATAAATACTCCAACTAACTGAGTAACATTGAAACAATTAAACACTCAGTCCATAACCTATTTTGGATCACCTTCATCACAAAGGATACAATAAAGACCACCACATAAATCTTATACAAAGAAGAAGATTAACAGTAAAATATGCCGAGGCTTTTTTTGGATTTATTTTACTAGTCTTAGAATAATTAAAAAATAATTAAAAAGAGGTAAACGCCTTTTTATGCCCATAATTTCACTCCCTCTAAAACTTGAGGCTTAACCTGTAGGAATCACGGCTTTTAGATATTTTGGTTAAATAAAACATACACATATCAAATGTGATTTTGTTACTTCCATCCACGAGCTTGTCTGTATTTTCTACTCCAATCAATACAAATTTTGAAGTGCACCTCAAATTGACATATAATCTATAATGTGAAAAATGATGTAAAATTATGCAGGTTTATTTAACAAAAACCCTAGTAACCCATATTCGAAACGCTTGTGGAAAAAACAATCTAATCATAAAATCTAATATTCTTCGTGCCTTAGTTAATAATGTAACATGAAAAGATATATTGATAAGAATTTTTTCATTCCAACCAATTTACACCTTATACGATTATTGATTTATTCATAGGGATGATGATAAAATGCATCTGAGATTTTCTCACCTTGACCGATGTGTGTTAATCCTTTGATTACGAGTGTCTCGTGTCATCCTTTATCTAGATGTTATCCCATTTGCCTCCTCCATTATCATCTTCCATAGGATCAAGTAGTTTATCCTCATCGGTCGGCTCTCCACACGTAGTTGATTAGGCATTTGAGTTTGATTCCTTAGCAGGAGATATTACTTCATGGTTTATTGGAAATCTTTAAGGAGGACATCCCTCCTCATTCAGGCGTAATGGTCAATGGATTTTTGTAGACTTCTAAGGATGTCTTGTGCCCAGAGATATACACCTGATACCACTTTACTTTTTCAATTATTTTTTCTCTATCACCCAGAGATATACACTTGATACCACTTTACTTTTTCAATTATTTTTTCTCTGTCACCTCTTGACTCTTTATTTATTATTCATTAGGTACATTTATTGTTGGGGTGACTTGTATGGATAAAAAATATCTATGAGTGGTCCACAAGTTATCCGTGAGCATATACTACAACTAGTTTGGAGTTTCCATTCAAGGCATTAACAAGAGGGATTGACACTTCAGTCCCAAAAGGTTTGTCTCTGTATGGACGTTCTCATATATATATATATATATATATATATATATATATATTGAAGTGTTTCCTTGGTTGGTAATAGGAATGGAATGACGTCAAAGAGGCTTGGGGTTCCTGAAAAAGAGATGGAGCGTGAGAGATAAGATTATGGTTTGGTCTATGACGACTCCTTACAAATATCAAAATCGCAATTTATATGGTAAAATTGTTTGTATCGAATTTACAGGATAATACACGAGAACCTAATTGGTTGTATTTTTGTTTTTTTTTTGTTAATTTTGCTTTTTCTAACTTGATAATTTCACTTTCTTTTTTCCCTGTAAATACCAAAATTACAAGTGGATTTTATGCATTCGCTAAATTTGGTACAAATTATAGTACATAATTACAAAATCATATAAACTTGTATTATGAGTCTAGTAAATTTGGTAGCAATAGAGTTTTGATTTGGTATAAATTCAGTTTTATGCTAGTTTTGATCAAATTTACTAATAATGTTCAATCTTGTTCTAATAGAGTTGATACTTTATCCTAGGAAAAACATATCAAAAATAAAAACACACCAATTAGTCAATAAATCGAGAGATATTGTAGCAAACATAACACAACTGGGAAGTTATGGCATAGACTACATTGTACATAGAGAATAAAACTAATTTCCATAATCCAAATTATGTATAAACAATATATGTTATGTGGCATGTGTGTGTTGTGTTGTGTGGGTGTTGTATATTTGGCGTGTGTGTGTATGTGTCATATGTAATATTGAAATTATGGTTAGTGTAAGTGTGTCGTGTGAGTGTTGTGATGTTTGCGTGTGTTCCTGTGAATGGTGTGTGCATGTGGGTGGTGTATGATAAAGAGAGAACACAGAGTGATGAAGGACATCACAGAGGGATGAGGGGCTTACCGAATTCTTCTTTTGTATGTGTACACTTTTTTTTTCCGTTAGAAAGGGAAGAAGGGTATGGTTAGGTTAGGGTTTTGATTTTAGGAGAGATTTTATATTGGGTTAAAGGAATGGTTAAGATGAGTTTAAAATAAAGGGGGGTAAATCCTTACAATTTTTACTTTTTTTTACGATGCATATTTTATTGTTTGACTTCATATACAATATAAATAAATTGTATTCGGTATTTATGATTTGGTATTTTTTATTTCTTCAGTCGATAAATTCGTATGGTAATATGTGGTGAATTTGGGGCGGTATTTTGGCAAGGTAATATCAGTAAGTCGATGTTTATGTCTATAAACCAAAACCAACTAAACTATTTGCAATATTTTCAGTTTCAGTAAATTTGGCTTTTTGGTAATTTAAAATATGAAACCAATACCATGTTTTTTGGACCAAAACGGTTCAGTACGATAAAATCCCATAGTCCTTCTGGCCTTAGCCTTAGTTAATGACCAAAATACTAGTTTTTTTATATATTTTCTTTTATCAGATATGTTTTTCACCCCTCTCTCTCTCTCTCTCTCTCTCACTCTCTCTCTCTCTCTCTCTCTCTATATATATATATATATATATATATATATATATATATATATATATATATATATATATATATAATAATATATACTGATTAACCTTTCTGTGGGCAAGGTTAGACATAGATCTTATTATGAAGTAGTGGATTAATAGATTTAGACTGACTTTGAAAAGATCAAACTTTGTTAAGTTGAGATAGGGAAGATCATTGACAACATATGATTTAACACGCTGAAGGCTCTTCAAACAAAGGTATAAGTATTATCACAACTTAACAAATACAATCAAGAATGAGATGAATGCAATTGAAGATACTGATATGTAATCACCCGTAGTTATAAACACGACACCATATACCGCTAATGGTAATTATCAATAACAAAAATTATCCACCTATGTGGACCAATATTTAGTGGACAAATGTCTCTTATGTGGTAGAAATCTCAATTAGCATATAGTAGCTCGGCAGGCATGACGACCAACATGAAAAATGCAGACCATCAACATAAATGCAAAGCCACCACATGAAAAGTACAACAAAGAGTTTTACCACACGTGGTTCATGCAACCAACCATTAAATTCATTATGTATGGATGTAAATGCTTAAATGTATAATTTCATTCCATCCCTTGACGTTCCAACCCTTGATCTTCGGGTTAGTATAAATACATTATATTCCTTTCATCAAAGGCAAGATAGAACGGATTCTAGGATATTCTTATTGACAAGAGCACCTAGCTTTCTGTAATCTCTGAAATCAATACCATAACCGTGGATGTAGTCTTTCTTACATAGCCGAACCACTTTAAAACCTCGTGTCTCTCTCTTAATCATGTCACTATAATTCTATATTTAATTTGTGATTATAAAATTATATTAAGTCCATTTTTACATCAACAGATTGACATTGCCCATGGGAACGTGTGTCTAATCACCGTTCTCAATATTGTACATCCTTGCTCGAGGAAAAATGAATGATCCAAAGCCTAGTGCTAGAAATGAAGGAAACCAAACCATTACATCTGCTCCGCCTTCTGTAGGCAACCAAAATGGGATCCTTGGTATAATTGCCAGGGTTCAAGATGATATGCATGAGTCAATGAGTCAACTGGATCAGTCATCACAAGCAAGATCTCTAGCCTTATCCAGGCAACAAACAATTCTGGCACTAAGGAGAGAAATTCCACTTCCTAGGCATAGCCTATGCATCTATTCCAGATCATCTCAGGATAGTACTAATCACACAGGAATATGTTCCTCAATTAGTGCCTCAGATTCCCAATATGGCCATTATTTCCCTCCTGAAAGACCAAGCGTCCTGGAAAGGTTGAGCCGAGCTTCGCCGTTTGCCCGTTTGGGACCCCGAGCAAGTAGAAACCCTCCTAGAGCGTTATTCATGGACACTTAACATTGATCCAACCACCATGAAACCTCAGTCATATGATGATCAAGCGTCCAATGATCTATACACGCCAAGCAGACTTCTTAGGAAGAGATCTTATCGCAGACACATGGTCGGGACAACCAAGGTGCTTCACATAAATCTGATACATGCAATCCTCCATGGAAAGGATTAATGCAACAATTGGAAGATTGGCTTGGAGATATGGAATAAGCAAAGAATCCCTTACGTCGGAGCTTCATTAAAGGATCCCCTTTTATTTCGGCGATTATGGATTTTCCTACTCCATCTAAGTTTAAAGCTCTTGTGGTCACCCTAAAAAATGATGGTAAAACTGATCTAGTTATGCACACTGAGCAATATCAAGATGCTACTAACATTTATTCAGTCCCTGATGAGATGAGATGAGATGTAGATCATTATTAAGCACCATTATAGGATCTACCCAAATATGGTACATTAAATTTTCCTAAGGGAAAATTACCAACTTCAACCAGATTATCGAGTTATATATTACCACTTTTGTTTTGGGGCCAATACAGTAAAAAGAGTATCCCATCTCTTGACTGTAAGGTAGAGAGTAGGGGAAACTACCAGGAAGTGCATCACTTTTTTTGACAATAAGAAATTAGAAGTGGTTGATTATGAGGAGAAAAGAGCCATCACCGCTCTAATGCATGGACTGCTTATATTATACTTTGGCCAAAGATCCTCCAAAAACTATGACTGACCTCATGTCTAAGGCAGGAAAAATAATGAACACCGAGGAAGAAATGGCTGTAGCATAAAGTCTAACCACTAAGCCTAATAAGAAGGACCAAAACGATCAAAAGGAACAAAATCCGAAAAAGGAGGATAAGATAAAAAAATATGGAACCCACACTCCATTGAGTACTAGAATTCACCATATCCTAGAGCAAATCAAACACAATAAGGATTTACGATGGCCTGAAAGGTTTAAGGAACCTCCTAACAAGAGGTACAAATCTAAATATTTTGAATTCCATAAGGACTATGGCCATATAATAGATAATTATATCACATTGAAGAATGGAGTAGAATCTCTTATTCGCTGAGGAAAATGAAATAAATTTGTTGATCGATGAGAAGGCAGAGAAGCAAGAGGAAAGTCAAATTCTCCATGCAAGCCCAAAGATAATAGGAAGAAAAATCACAAAAATGATTATGATGATGATCGCGACCTTCTGAAGAAGCCTAAGCAACTAGAACGTGAGGCAGCATTTATCAATTTTGGTTCATTTCATTGTCATGTAATTGCAGGTGGCAATGCATGAGGAGGTGATCACACTATTGAAAGAAAAACTTACTTGAATGAGGCTCAAGCCTATTCTTATATACAAAGAATCAATCTGAATGAAAATGATCATCGCAGGAAGGTCAACAAAGACAAACTGGTAATCGGCTTTTTTGAGAATGACCTTTATGGGGTACTTTATCCCCATGATGATCCATTAGTCATCAAATTCAAGCTCCAGTATGCCGTTATCACCAGGGTTTTGATTGACAATGGGAGCTCAGTAGATATTATGTTTTACCGTTCCTTTTAGAGTTTGGATTTGAAACTTAACCAACTCGAACCTTACCAGGGACCATTAATAGGTTTTTCAGGTTAAAAAGTTTAACCTCTTGGGAAAGTCAAGCTAGAATTATTATTCGTCACTTAGTGGGTGAGACGTACAGATAAAATACACTTTTTATGGATAAAAATGTTCAATCTGCCTATAATGTGATCCTCGAAGGAGTATGATTAAAGAAGTTTGATGTCGTACCCGCAATAGTCCATCAATGCTTGAAGTTTCCAACTCATTTTAGGGTAGGTGTTGTGAAAGGAGAACAAAAGGTGCCCAAAGAATTTTACTACTCCTTAGCCGAACAAGAAGACTTGATTGAGTTGAAGAAAAAGACCACCACTTATCAGGTAGATACTACTGAGCCTAATAGTGACTCTGAAGTTGAAACTTTACATACCCGAGAGGAGACATAGTTAGTCAATGGGAAGATTGTGGAAGCTACTGAAAGCATTATTATGGACGATGACAAGCCAGAAAGAACTACGCAGATCGACTCAACAATGGATCCAATCCTCAAATATAAATTGGTTATGTTCCCGAGGCAGCGGGGAAATGTATTTTCTTACAATAATGAGGATAAGAATGAGATTGATCCTAATTTCCTCTTCCATGAGCTGAACATCAATAAGAATGCCAAATCGATGAAGCAAAGCTGCAGATTTTTTCAGTCTACGGAAAAATCAAGTTATTCAGGAAGAGGTGGAGAAGATTCAAAAAGCTTAATTTATAGAAGATGTTAAGTACCTAGCCTGGCTGGCCATAGTTGTAATAGTCAAAAAGAAAAACAACAAGTGGAGGATGTGTGTGGATTTTATTGATTTGAATAAAGCCTGCCCAAAAGATTATTTTCCCCTACCTAGAATTGATCAATTGGTTGATGATACATCAGGAAATGAACTTTTGAGCATCATTGATACTTATTCTGATCATAACCAGATTAAAATGAAACCATAAGATAGAGAAAGCACAACCTTTATCACTAACCAAGGAACCTATTGCTACAACGTAATGCCTTTTAGGCTAAAAAACACTAAGGCGATGTACCAGAGGTTAGTGATAAGGTGTTTGAGGATAAAACAAGAAAGAACATGGAATTTTATGTGGAAGATATGTTAACAAAAAGTAAGAAGACCTCAGATCATATCAATGATCTCACTCAGACGTTTGACCAACTAGAAAAGCCTCAGATGAAGTTATATCTGACCAAGTGTGTGTTCAAGGTGAATTGAAGCTGACCAGTTGAAGGAATGGTTATCATATTCATAATAATCAAAGGGGAATGGAAGATAGTCCAACAAAGATAAAAGATTTGATCAAAATGTAGTCGTCGACTTGTAAGAAAGACGTGTAAAGGCTCACCGGTAGAGTGGCATCTTTAAATATATTTGTTTCTTGGGTAACATTCAGGTGTTTGCCATTTTTAAAGGAGTTGAGAAAGACTTTCGAGTGGAATGAAGAATGTGAAGAACCGTTCTAAGAATTGAAGATGTATCTGGGATCACCACCTTTACTATCCCGACCATTTTTGGGGGAGAAATTGTGCTTATACCCGGCTATTTCTGAATTTTTAGTTAGCTCAGCCCTGGTTAGATTGGATATTGGGATCCAAAAAATAGTTTACTACACTAGGAAAGCATTTGGGGGAGCCTAGATTAGGTATACACACTTAGAAAAGTTATCCTCAACACTGATTGAAGCCTCTAGACGTATGAAGCTTTATTTCCAAGCACATATTGTATATACTGATCTACCTCTTCGGTAAGAACTCCATAAGCATGAGAAGTCAGTTAGATTGATGTACTAGGCGGTAGAACTGGGAGACTATGACATTGTCTACGAACCAAGGTCTTCACTAAAAGACCAAGCTTTAGCAAATTTTATTACTGAGATTACTTATCCACAGATTCTTGACCAATAAAAGTTGCCTGCCAATCATACGTCTAAGGAAGAGAGCTCAGCTCTAAAGAAAATTGAAGTTGTTATCGATCAACCCGAGTTATCCAAAACTTATGAAATGGATCAAAAATATGCATAGGGGAGCAAGAAAATATTCCATCAAGTAGTTCTATCTGAAGAAAGCTTCAATGGTGATATCTCATTGTGGAATTTGTACGTGAATGGATCTTCATGTGCGACTGGCAGTGGAGAAGGTATAATACTTAATACTCCTAATGATGTTGATATTGAGTATGCACTTAGGTTTCAGTTGAAAGAATCAAACAATGAGGCAACATACAATGCTTTAATAGTTGGACTAGATTTGGCCCATTCATTAGGCACCGAGCAAGTAGTGGCGTATAGTGATTCACAACTAGTGGTCAACCTAGTGTTTTGTTTATATGGAGTCAAAGGAGAGTTTATAACCAGTTACGTAGCCAAAGTCATAGAAGTCATTGCCAAGTATGACATATAAATAAATAGGATCCCAAGAATATCAAACACTCGAGCTAATGCCCTTGCTCGGCTAGCATTAGGAATAAGAATTGATCTTAGAAGAAAAATTCCAATAGAAATCTTAGCTAACAGAAGCATTAATGAAGATTTAATGGTTAATTTTATTGCTGTAGATTTGGGACCTTCCCGGATGGACCCAATCAAAGCCTATATTGAAGATGGAATTCTACCACCTGATCCCAATGAGACCAAAAATCTCTCGTATAAAACAGTAAGATATGTGTTGGGCAAAGGGTTTTATACCAAAAGGGATTAACAATCTCCTTACTACGTTTTGTTCATTCAATGGAAGTAGAGGAGTTGATCAGGGAGGTGAATGAAGGATCATGTGAAGCTCACATAGCTGGTTGGTCTCTACTCCAAGGATCAACACTCAGGGATACTATTGCTCGACTATGAGGGCAGATTGTAAAGCCTTTACAAGAAAGTGTGATAAATGATAAACGTTATCTACAATTTGTAAAGCACCCAATGCATTTCTAGCCCCAATAACTTCTCCTTAACCTTTGATATTTGGGGAATTGAATTAGTCGACCCACTGCCGATCACCAAAGGAAGATTCAAGTATTTGGCATTACAATTGACTACTTCACCAACTGGGTGTAAGTAGAGGCATTGATTGAAATGACATATGAGAAAGTGTATTCGTTCATCTCTAAGAGCATCATATGTAGGTACGAGATACCCTATGCCTTTATTCCAAATCATCTCACCCAATTTAATAAAGATGTGTTTGAAGCATATTGTGTCCAGTTCAAGATCCAAAAACTCCATTTTGTACTAGGCCATCCATAAAGTATTGTTCAAACAAAAATAACCAATAGAACATTGCTTAATGGATTGAAGAAAAGGCTTGATGCTTCTAAAGGCAACTTGATTAATGAATTACATTATGTTCTTTGGGCTTACAGAATAATGTTGAGAACAACAATTGATGAGACACCTTACATGCTTGAATTTGGGACTAAACCCATGATACCAGCCGAGATAGGCATAAAAACTCATAGGATACTGAATTTAAATTCTCCAACTAGTGACTTGATGAGGCGATTGGATCTAGATATGTTGGAGGAAGTCGGAGAAGATGCTGCTATGAGAAATGTTATGTGTTGACACAGGATAACTCATTTCTAAAATAAAAGGGTCAAGCCGACCAATTTAGAAGAGGGTGATGATGTCCTTAAGAAGGTTATCTAGAAGAATAATAAGCGTGAGGCTAACTAGTATGGCCCATATCTCATTTCAGCAGTCATCCGACCGGGAACATGTCAACTGGATACTTTGGAAGGGGAAGAGTTCAAAAAACCCCAGAATGACGAGCACCTCCAAAGGTATTATCCATGATTTAAGGGATTGTGATAATTGTATTTGTTTATGTGGAAAATAACTATTGTTCAATTTTGAATAAAAAATTCATTCCAATCCCTTCAGTTTTTTTTATTTTTTCCGGAGTACAACGATATACATCCCCCAGAAACAACAAGTAAAAATGTCTTTTAGTCTTTAGATCTCGCCAATCAACAGAAAAACATACTTAATTGGGTTGAATTTATTTGTCGATCAGAAGAACATACTTAGTTAGGTTGAATTTATGAAATTCCATATGCACTAATAGCTTGAAGCACCAACAGTTTAAGGCACAATCATTGTTTGCCCACGTTAAAACTTCATGTATGGCTTCGTATGTTCATGTCACGAACAACAAGCAATAATTACTTAATGTATGAGTCTGTATTAATAAGTCACAAACAAGAAGTATTATCCAACTAAGTTCATTATAGGAATACATTAATAAACACTTTGTCGGCCATAACAATTTACTTCACGTATGACTACGTCACTGACAAGTCAAAAATAAGAAGTTTGTAAAACTTCATATACAACAAAAAAGTTACAAACAAGTTTTACCTGACTAAGTTAAATTCAAGAAGACATGTAAACATTCTTAATCATTGGAATACAAACATATATTCCTCATACACTTGGTCACCAGTGATAACTAATGCTAAATTTGGATCAATAAATCTAAATGTATTAGTAGAATCTATGGTATTACAATCACAAGTTGCCTAATTGATTAAATAATCAAGATTTAACAACACAAAAGTGTGGATTTTTATTCATATAACTGTATTCTATTCAAGGTTGAAGGAATAACAAAATAGAGAGGACCTATTCAACATGACATTGACTTTAATCTTTGGAAGTCGACTGAGATGGATGCACTCTCTGCATTCTAGCCGGAGGATCATCCAGAGTATAGGAAAAATTAATAAAAATGAAATCCTTAACATCTTTCTATTGCTGCTGTTAAGCGCATTGATGAGATGTAAAGGGCGAACTATTTTATGAACATCATGCAAGTCGTAATCTTCCAAATATTTGGTAATCAGGCATTGAGGAATAGCGTCAACATGAATCAAAGATACAACCAACTTTAAGGGAGGATCATCATAATATAATAGACCAGGTTCATTCCAGTACCACAGTTTTCTATTACGATCATGTTTCAGCAAAGTCAAGCATTTAGTCCACCCCCATTTAGAGCCTTCATGATGGGTCTGAGCAAGATGATCATCAACACAACTAAGAGCTTCATTGTAGACTTAAATCCACACTCCTCACTAAAAAGTACTTTTTAAGACAAAGGCTTTTGAGATGACAAACATTTGGGTCTCTAAAACATACATTTTGAGACGTGTAAAAATAGCCATCTTAAAATTATTAATTTTTAAGAATGATATTTTTATCCGTCTCAAAAGGGAATACTGAAAAGACAACATACTAGATTCCATCTCAAAACATATACTTTATGAGAAGGCTTAATATAATTTGGGTTCCCTCAATCAATTTTCACTCCTCGCTTCTTTCTATTAGCCTAAACCTAAGTGGAAAAAAAGAGAAAGGAAAAGAAAAATCCACCCCTGTCATTTCTCTTCGTCACCGCTCAATATTCTGGACACACCACTTGATCTCATGTCGACATGCCGCTCAATACCTATCCCTCCCTGCCCTATCCTTATCTTTCCCCGCCCTATACCTCACCATAGCTCAAGCCGATGGAGAAGCGGACAAGATCGGGTAAGTAGTATTTTTTTTGTTGACTATTGATTTCAAAAAAAAAATTTTAGATTTGTGTTTTATAGTTGGGATTTAGCTTATTCTATTTGTGTTTCAATCGTTGCAATCATTGATTCATGGATTGTGTACACTTTTGTGACATAATTCCGACAGTTTGTACATTTTTTCCTGTTTGTTCATTGAATGATTTCAATATGTGAAAAAATCATTGGTGTTTTAATTATTGTGTTACCATAACTATAATATAAAGCAATGATAAATTTTCACTCTTAATGGACAATTATATACATATATATATATATATACATATATATATATATATATATATATATATATATATATATATATATATATATATATATATATATATATATATATATATATATTTGTTAAATATAAATATCATAGTTATGGGAATCATACGTTTTTCATTGATGGGTATTTGATAGGGTTCACTGGCATTTAGACATATGATCTATCCTCGGACATTCAACTTGTAGTATAGTCGACCTGATACGAATAAACGGTTATAATTCTTGGTTATTAATTCATATCATTAGTTTTTGTACGTGATTAATTTATAGTGGTGGTATGAGGTTAATGGTGAGCCAATTGAAAACCCGAATTGTTAATTGGTTGTTGTAGTTTAGTTTTAAGATTAATTTATGAGAATATGCGTATACTTATTTGTGTGAATTTTAGTTAGAATTAATGAATTGATGTCCTCGGCAAGTATTTTATGCCATTAATTTGATTTTCTATTGCATTATGATTTTGTTTTGTGATATATGTCATGGATCTAATTAATTCAAACACGTGTCATCATTGAAAAGATCAATGATGAATATAGAATGAAATGAGAGATTTTTTTTATAGATATGGACATAAATAGGTTAATTTCCTTACCTAATTTTCTATCATTATCTTTTTTAGTTTTTATTGTTAGTTTCTTTTATGTATTTGAATTATGTTATTTGTGTTGAGTGAAGTTTGTGTATATTTTGATGCCTTGTTAAATTTGTGTTAGGACGACATATATGTATCTACAAACTTCACTACTGGTGTGTTGAATTTATGTGATGTAGTTTGGAATGGAGTTTACTTTTGCGACTCTTTAAGATAGGGTTTGTGGAAGTCTAAATATAGAAAAGTTAGGGTTTGGGAGAAAAGTTTTTATTATATTATATAAAGTGAAATGAAAAATCAATCCTAAAGTTTGAGTCGTTTTCAAATTTAGACTCTATGTTTCAAATCTTTCATGGTGTCAGTCATGGTTCAAAGTCAAGGCTCATACCACGATCATATGACCGAGTTAACTATGTGTTGTTACCCACCGATCCGATTCCGAGTTGTGAGATCAGTTTTTGATTATTGGTGTGAATTCACCCTATAACATTAATTTCTTAGTATTATTGGCTCATATCGGTGATATTGTAGTAGAATTGACCCATATCAGCGATATCACGGTACTATCAACCCATATTGGTGATATATCAATCGAGACAATATAAATTACTAAGCATGGATCTCTCTATCTCAACTTCTAACACACTCAATTGAGCCTCAATTTTACATCCATGTCACGATTGGAGCCATTGCTTTCAATATATATTAATTTAGACTAGTATCCTTAAAGTTTATAATTACTTACATTATATATACCCTTCACTAGTAATAGGTACTAATATAACAATCATGAAGAATATATTACTAAATGTATACTGATTTACACAATGTTATGCATAGTAAATGATGATTGAGTATAAAAAGGTAAACAATTATATGCATACTAAAGGATGAAACTTGTCTAATTGAGCCATATTATTATTCTCATTTTTCTAATTTTTTTCTGTATTTTTTTCAAATTCTTTTGAGTCCTCTAAATAGTGTATAGTTGCGTATCACCGAGACCGATACTAACACCGAGTTAAAAATTGAGTGTTTGAGTCATACATTGATAGCGCGACTTTGAACCATAATGTCAATCAGTCGCTTTGTGGACTTGGTTTTATCTAAGTCTTTTACCCTTGATCGACTGTTGAATTAACAGTGTACTCTTTTGAACTGTGATTACTTATGTTATATAGTGATGTCTGTTGTTATGAAAAGAAAATTCAAAAAATGTTAAGATAAATTGTGTGCTATGTAGTTGTTACTGTGGTACATTTATGAATAGCATAATCAATATTGTAGCAACTAAGGATATCAGGTTACTAGTGTACTATCAGTGTGAGAAAAAAGAAAAATTCATGCTAGGTTCTCTAGGAACAAAGCATAGACACCGTTTTTCACCATCACTTAATGTGATATTATTGATGTATTGGTCAATTAGAACACGATCTTGTAAATCTACTTGAGTTTGCCTTTTGGGAGAATCAGTGAGGGGGATATATAATAGTTTCTAGAAATCAGTGTTGCAACATGAATTAACAATAACTTTGTCTTCGATGACTGTTCTTTATTAAATTTTTGGCAAGAAATTTTTTCCAACATCATCGCCATTGACATTTTTAAACTCTGCTCACCAACTATTTGTCATAATGCTTCAATATTTTTTTTTCAACTCATTTCGAGTAATTTACACCCTAACTTTCTTTTCTAGGGAACCATATTTCTCCCATGGCCGTTGATTCTAAAGTGTCCCAAAAAGAGGCACACATGCCCAAATAGGAATATCGATTTTCAAAATCGATTATTATACGGTCGTTTGGGGTTTGAAATGGTATTTAGGGATGAAAACTCAAAATAGCAACCGAGTGGCCCGGAAAGAGACCCTTGAGTTTATAACATCATTTATATCATCAAGATAGCTCAAAAGGCTATTATAACATCTTTTTTAATCTTCATAATGTCTTAATTAAGAGACCCTTGAAGGTTTTTCATAAAATTAACCATCTTTATCTCATCAAGATTTTTGTAACCGATAAGGTTAATGGATTTGGTCAACCCCCCTTTTCATGAGTTTTTTCACCTTGTCCCTATAATTTGGATAAACTTATGTTGAATAGCTTCTTTATAATTTTGTCTTGCTACAATAACAGAAAATATGATGTTTTAAGGAAAATTCAATCTTTGAAAATAGAGGCTCTTACTCAAAAAAGGGTTGGTAATGATGCAGAGGCAATGCCACTTCTAAAAAAGTCCCATCTATTCGAAAGGGACCTCTACAATGATTATCATGAAATTAATTTGACATGGAACTTCCATTCATACATGTTGCCAATGCACTCATGACACATAATTATGTAATCCAGACTGTATCAGAAAATTACATTGAGTTAGAAGATATAAATCACCTTACATATATGATCTTTCAATTATGTTGGATTCAACAGCTTCCCACACTTTTCACAGTGGGCACCACGGATAGAGTCATAGTTACAATCTAGCATAAGGTAAGTTCCCTCAATGTGTCGCTCAACTAAGAAAAGTTTGCAGGCATCACAATAAAGTTGTATTTTGTCCGTGTGTAAGTCCAATGAAGAGTCAAGAATATAGAAAACAAAAATAATAAAATGATACATTACCATCACACGAAATACTACATAAATTATGGATAATATTACTATGTATGAAATCCCAATGAAGAGTCAAGAATATAGAAAACAAAAACAATAAAATGATACATTACCAGCACACAAAATATTACATAATTCCTAGATAATATTACTATGTGCCTGTTGTGTGGTGTTTTCAGAAAGCTAGTTATCCTCCAAGAGATTCGTGAATATTGTTTGGTAGATTTTAGTTTGCTGGAAAGTTGATATACACCCAAAGTCTTCAAAGCTTATATTGAATCAGTTGTACACATCTTTATGAATTTCATGGTATCTATAAAAGGAATTAAACACGATGAAAATGAGTTAAGACGAATCTTCAAAAATTCTTCATTACAAACCTCCACCATACTAGCCAAGTTATTCAACTACTTGATTGGCTTACCATTGAAATCAATAACCTGAGTGTGTACTATGTATTCATACCCAATATTGATGTCAATTATAATCACTTGAGAAACAACAAGTTTCTCATCAACGCATTGTGCCATTGAGTGTAGGTATTTGTTTAATGGATTTACTGGAGCATCAAATTCATATTCTTTTCCATACTCATAACTCAAAAAGTTCCAAGTATGGCTTGATCTAATTTGTGTATATATCTTAGGGTGTGAACTTGATATCAACAACAAAGAAATAATGTCTAAAACTTGAATGGTATATGTTAGGCATGAAGAATCTAATTGTGTTTTCAAAGTAACCATCTGACAAAGAACAGCTGGAGTGTTAACTTCATTTTACAGATTCAGAGTAACAATGAAACAAAATTGTTCATTTCATGTAGAATAAAAAGATAACAATTAATTATCAGAGAAAGATATAACTATTTGTATAAAATTTTAAATCTTTTTAGGTGCCAGAAAGTTTCTAACCCAATTCCCAAAAACATTTTAATGAAAGACTACGTTCATTTTCTTATTCCAAAAAATAATGAATAAATGATTTTCATCATGTGAAGAGGAACGAGGAATTTTAAAAATTACAACAGTAGAGTTCCCTCATGCTCCTGCTCCTGCTCTGCTACGGTAACGTTTGCATGTGCAGCAGAGTGCAACAACGGTGTTTACTGCATTTGCAAGTGAGGGGGAGAAGAGAAGAGTGGCAGGGGAGGAGAAGGGAAGTGTGAGGGAGTGAAGAGAAGAGAGGAAGCAACGATGCTTACACTTGAACCTGTTTCTATTTCTATTGTTGTTGATACCTCACTATTTCCTTTATGGCCTCGCATCTTCACTGTGGTCCACTTTCTCAAGATGATGGTAGTAGTCTTTAAGGTGATGCTGCTTCTTCTGTGGGTTAACCACCATTCTTGTGTTTTGTTATCCTTTCGATTACTCGCTTTTCACTGTTCCTTATCTCTCCTTTCGGAGAACACACCCATAGTATGATGTTTCCCCTTCTCAAGACAATCATGATTATGACTTATCTCCTGATGGTGACTGATAACTTGTCCGCCAAAATAACAGTTATGGTGTTCCACCCACACTGCTATCTAATTGATGAGCCCACTGTCTAGTCTTTCCCATGTAATTTGGACTTTATTTGATCTCTCCTAAGTAAACTTCAATGACGCATAGCTTAGGTATTGAAGAGATATATAAGTTATATAACCATTAAAACTAGTTGTTGCACCTAAATCAATATCATGACCATTGGATTTTTAGTGCTACTACAAACAATATTGAAATCCCCCACAAAAAGAAGGGATATTTCCATATAATTTAAGGCTTATTGCACTAAAATACTCCATAAACCTTTTCTTTCTTCCTTGGTACATTTAGCAAACAAATAATCATTCTTACCTCTTTCGATAATATAGGATGATCCAATTTTAGAATCAAATTTTGATACCCATCAGAAATTAACTGACAATTGACACCATGCCTCCAAAACACCATATCTTATTAGAGGAATTAGTCATACACCGCATAAATTGAAGAATCTGACTATGGTTCTCTATTTTGCTACTAATAATCATAAGCTCAAGGATAACAATAAATGATGAATTATTTGACTTACTTAAGAACTTATATCATCCAACTTTAAATACTTAACAACATATGCATATATATATGCAGCAGTATATATGCATATACGCAACATATATAGCAGCAACATATATGCATATATGTGGCTGATGCATATATGCATATGTGCTGCTGCTATATATGTTGCATATATGCATATATGCTGCAACATATATGCATATACGCAACATATATAGCAGCAACATAGATGCATATATGTTGCTACTGCAGATATGCATAAATGTGCAAGAAAATAGGACAAGGTCTTATATGTTTATATTAAATTAATTAGTTTTTAATATATATTTAATTGGTAGACAATGCTCGAGAGACGACTAAATGACCTACCAGAAGAGAAGCGAAATGATCCGAAAGCGAGGAATGAGATTTTTAAGGATGTGGTAGGACAAGGAGGCCATATATATACTTTACTAAAGGTATTAGGCATTAGGCCAATATCTACATGAACAAGTTCCACTGTTCCATTATTGGAAGATATTAATCAACTTAAGAAAGACGCTGAAGATCGAGAAGGTAGATCAAGACAAGACGCTGATGATCGAGAGGATAGATATTGAAACGAGCTCGAAGAATTAGAATTTTGCCACCAACAAGCACTCCTACAGATGGAAACTGACATGAGAAGTGAAATGTAGAGTTTATTTTAGAGTATTATCCCTAATCATGCTTCCATTATATCAACGGCCCATAGCGACTAGGTAATGACAACTCTTTATTTTATTTTTATCTTTCTATGTGATGAAGTGTTAGGTAGGATATATGTTGTGACTATTTTGCACTTATTTGTTTACAATGTTGTGTTTGTTTCTATTGTTGTTTTTGAGTTAATTTTTATGTTTAAATAGGTTGGTTTTCATGAATAAACAAAGGAGACTCTGGAAATATTTTTTAAAAATATGAAGTGTTTAAAAGTAAATAAAATAAAGAGATACAATTTGATATAGTTTTTAAAGATTTTCATTAATAGGAACTATTAAAAAAAGATTACTTATTTGTTTACGGTAACTGACACTTGATAAATTTTATTGCAGGTCGAAATCTTTTGTGGACAAGGTAAGACACGTTTTGATGGAGATCTTTTGCTTCAAGATTGCGAGTATTTATTCTGATGGGACAAGTTAAATTTTATAGAGATATTTAGTTTGGTGGAGTATTATGTAGGATATATGTTGTGGCTATTTTTCTCTTAGTTGTTTACAATGTTGTGGCTGTTTCTATATTTATTTTTGAGATAATTTTTATGTTTAAACAAGTTGGTTTTCAAGAATAAACAAAGGAGACTCTGTCAATTTTTAAAAAAATATTAAGTGTTTAAAAGTAAATAAAATGAAGATATACAAATTTGATAAGGTTTTTAAAGATTTTCATCAATAGGAATTATTAAAAAAGACTACTTCTTTGTTTATGGTAACTTACACTGAATAAATTTTATTGCAGGTCGAAATCTTTTGTGGACAAGGCACGACACGTTTTGATGGATATTGTTTCCTTCAAGATTGGAGTATGTATTTAAATGAGGCAAGTAATATTTTGTAGAGATATTTAGTTTGGTGGAGTATTAGGTAGGATATATGTCGTGGCTATTTCTCTCTTAGTTGCTTACAATGTTGTGGATGTTTCTATAGTTATTTTTGAGTTAATTTTTATGTTTAAACATGTTGGTTTTCATGAATAAAGAGAGGATACTCTGTAGATTTTTTTTAAAATATTAAGTGTTTAAAAGTAAATAAAACGAAGATATACAAATTTGATAAAGTTTTTAAAGATTGTCATCAATAGGAATTATTAAAAAAGATTATTCCTTGTTTATGGGAAATTACACTGAATAATTTTATTGCAGATCGAAATCTTTTGTGGACAAGGCAAGACACGTTTTGATGGAGATCGTTTGCTTGAAGATTGAGAATACTTATTCTAATGAGACAAGTTTATGTGTTGTAGAGATATTTAGTTTGGTGGGCCAAATGTTGAAATTGTCTATTTTATCTTTGTATGGATCTAATTTTAATTGAATGAAAAATGGTGTTATATTTGTTGAAATGGGATGCCAAAATGTCATTCGTTATTTTTAAGAGTTTTTGTTTAAAAGTATATTGAGCGTACTATGGAATGGGTGAAATTTTAATTTTGGAACAAAAATGATTAAGGACGGATTTTTTGTCGTCTCAAAAGGATTACATAAACGAGGACCTTTTGAGATGGTTAAGTTACCGTCTAAAAAAAACTCTTTTGAGACGGCACACACCGTCTCTTAAAAAAACTTTAAAAGATTAGCTTTTCACCGTCTTAAAAGGATCCTATAAACAATATCTTTTGAGACGATGTATTTCCCGTCTCAAAAGAAATTTTTGAGACGGCTGTTGCCGTCTCAAAAAGATTTTAAAACGTGGGTCTAATATGACGCACCTTTGCCGTCTCAAATGGTGTCATAAAAGGCTTTTGAGACGGCTAGAGCATCGTCTCAAAAAGTAGTTTTTTTGTAGCGTCTCTGGGTTGTTTATGAAAAACATTCAACTTGATGTTGAAGTTTCTTTAAAACATTATCTTTCACCTTCAACTTCACAGATTGGTCGGAAATGGCCTTATCCTCAGCTTCCAATTTTTTAGACAAATCGGCAATAACTGGACTTTTCTTTCAGTTGGGCAGCCTGGTCAGCTAGGGTTTTCTTGGTCCTGACCTCTTCAAAAGTTGGTCCATTCATCCTTTGTTGTCCGTAAGATTGCCCAGGTTTGGATTTCGTCAAAGCTTCAAGTTTTTCCATTAGCCTGACATTCTCATTCTCCAAAAAGAGTCCCATTCATCGTCACTAATGACAGCAGATTATTTCAAAGTGTCCAACTCATTCCTGAGTTTATTATTATTCTCTTCCAAGAGCATGGAAATATCCATGGATTCATAAACTTCACGTTTAAGAAAGAACCCTTTTCTCCTATACATAAAAACATATTTTTCTAGCTTCTCTACAAAACCCAACCTTCACTCAATGCCTTGTACTTGGATTCATAGACGACATGCAGTAAAGCTTTGGTTTCATTATGTTTTTCTTGTATCTCTTCAATCATCTTGTAATAAGCGATATTATTTACCACAACCCCTCTTAGAAAACAATAAACATGAACATATGCTTCTTTAGCTTACTCAGACACATCGGGATCAAGTATGCCGATCAAATCTTCTTTGGATAGATCAACATGGACATATTCTAAAAGTTTTCTACTCTGTCTGAGTAGGTTGGGTTCAGCAAAAACTATAGACTTCTTCCTATCATCAAACTGAAAATTGCAAGTGTAAGTAAGCAAGTATGATTATTGAGAAACAAAAACACAAATATGAGAATTCATTCAACTAAGAAACAAGAGCAAAAAATATGATAAGTACAACACATATAGGAAGAAAAATAAAATGATTTCATTGATAGCAAAAACGGTCTTAAAATTTATTAAATCTATTGGCCCTATTACATAGTAGAGAAACTGAAAAAAGAACAAGGAGTTAAACCTTCTCCTTATCCTGTGCATTTCTTTCAGAAGGCTGGCCGACAGAAGGAGTAGCTTCATCAATGGTCTTCAAAGTAGACCTAGTAGGCTGAAGGGAAGATTCCCAAGATCCTTCATCATCATGAAATTCTTCCTCAAAATTAAGGGGAGAACTTGGATCTGTAATGCCCCGTATTTTTATGCTATATTAATTTGGGGATTTAGTAAATTTAATGTGAATTAATTATTTAATATAAATCCAAAAATTAATTATGTTATAATTATTAACGTGATGAGAGTTAGTAATTATGGGAAATTTGTTAAATATTACTAATGAGCAAAGTAATATATAATATTGGTCATATTAAATGTCACGAGTGAATAAAATGACAATTTTGGAAATTTGAATCGAGACGCGCCCGTGTCGCGCCGGGACTAAATATTGATGAATAAAAGTGAATGTATTATAAGTCACTCGTATGGTCGTTTTAACTGCGCCAAAGTGTCCGGAAGGGTCAAGATAGTCAGAAAAGTGTACCCGGGGATTTTATTTAGGTCTCGGGGCGTTTTTAGGCGTAATTAGTACCCTGGGAGGGCATTTTGGACATGTTACATTTTTGGGTAATTAAACCAACGAAAATTCAAGGGATATATCAGATGTCTAAGGTTGTCTTCTAGGGTTAAAACAACCAAAGACAAGTGACGGACATAAGAGAGGGAAGTAGAGGATTTTCCAAGTAATCCAAGGCCAACGATTCACCCGATTGCACCGCCACCACCAGCAACGCGTAGATCGCGCGACGAGGAACGCAACCACACCAAATTCGTCATCAAACCAGAACGTGAAAAATCCCAGGCAAGTATTTATCTTGCTTATTTTCATTGATGCATCACTCATGTTAGTCTAGGGATGATTAGGATGAGTTTTATGGAAGAAAACCCAAATTTGAAATAGGAAATCGCATGTAGTAATGATTTGAATGTTAATATGGAAACCCCTTAACATGTATAGGATTAAACCATGAAATTTTGATGTTTTAGAAGAAGAAAATTCTGGAAAAAGACTGATTAGAACCATGTTAAAGAGAATTCTAGAGTTCTTGAGATTTATACGAATTTTGGCCTCTTAATCCATGATTATTAATGGAAATTTACATGCTTTACGTAAAAGATGTATGTAATGGATTTATACTATTAGTAGTACAAATTTTAGACGATTGGGAATGAAAAGTTTGGATTTGGATGGAGTTATGTGAGAAAACCCGTAACTGGTAACTGCAGAATTCGCCATACCAGCTTGATCGATCGATCGATCGAGCCAAGAGCTTTGATCAATCGAAGGTTCGATCGATCGAGCCCCAAACCTCGATCGATCAACCCCTCCAGGAAGACTCATAATTCCCCTTTTTAAAATAGTTGAATTCAATTTAATGAGAAGTAATTCTTGGGCACCCTTATCAAAATGTTTTGGGAGATAAAGAAGACTAGTAGGAGATATAAATAATTTTGGGATTTTTAATGAAAGACGAGAGTTGTATTTTTGGATACTTACATATAACAGACGAGGAAATTGTGTATTAAAGGGAGAGACGCATAAGATAGTTACGTTGGAACATAAATGAATACCTACTGAATTTTTTCACTTGAGAGGATAGAGTCCATGAGTATTACGTAATGAGTTGGAAAAATCCCTCGAATTAAAGTTAGAAACGAACCGTTATATGTGATAACTAATAATGGTAAAATTAGAATAAATGTTGCGATTATGGGTTATGAGATGAACCTAAATTATTATGATAAAAGTGGAATATTTATATGACTGTGTGTATGCATATATTATATACATGTGAAAATCATGCCCGCGCTACTTGCTATCCCTGAGGTTACCGCGCTGGGAAAGTCTTATCTCGAATGGGCCTTCATGGGGGATATTGACTCGTACCCTAGAAGATAGGAATCCTAGGTACAGGCTATCGGATCGATAGTAGAACGGTCCTAAGAGACGTGAGGGTATGTATAGACCTCTTGGACTTAGAAACTATGCTTCGCCTCAATATTGTTATGTATGTGTTAATACAGTTCGAGAGTGATTCTGAACTTGTATTTCCCTTAGTACGAGAGATACGAAGATTGGATAGCAAAGTATGCACGCACCATAATTTTTATGTGGGGTGCTGTTAGAATAAATATATTATACGAGTATTTAATATATATATGAAATTCTGAAATTTGGGAAACTGCCTATTGTGTTATGGTAAGTAAGACATGTATAATGACTCAAATTGGAAATACTTTTTTGGAAAAGTATAATGGAATACCTGGAAAATTTATTAGTAAATAAGGTTTAAATGAGAACTTTGTGATCAAATGAAGTTATTTTCTTAAAAAATTATATTCTTCGGTTTTGAATCTTACGGGTAACCTAAGATAAGTTAAACCATTGGGGAGGTTAGTGCGATAGGCGTTCACATTAGAAGAGAGGTGGGAAATTCTCAAGAAAGTGTCGCACTAATATGTTGTTGCATTGGCCTATAAACATTTTAAATACTTGCTAAACAAATTTTAAATCATCTACACTATCGGGCTCTGACCCGTTTCTATTTCTCTCTCTCTCTTGTATATATATGTATATATTACAGGTTCCCAGCCACATGGGCATCTTGCATAGGATCCTTTGGAAGGAACATGTTGCAGCTTAGGTGGGAGTTGCAGGCCTCTTGCTTAGAGGACTTCATTTATTTGACTCCACTCCTAGAATATTCATTTAGTGGGGCATGTGTCGCCCTTTCCATTATTCAGTTATTTATTTGGACATTGTGATTTAGATAATTTCTAGTATTGTCAGTTTAGGATGTATTATTGTCTGGATGTTTTACTTTAAGTTCTAATGTTGGGATTTAGTTGTTGAATGTTTAAATTATTTGGATTATATGTTTTAGGATTATTGTGGTGTGATTCTTTAAATATTGAATTGTTGTAAATAATTAAATCTTTGTTTTCCAAATAAAATTTGTAAAGTAATGTGAAAAAAAAATAGTTTTGACACTTAGCTTAATTAATTAGGGTGTTTAAATTGGAATAGTTATTTTTACGACAGTGATGCTAAGAATGAACAAACTTTTCACCTTGATTTTAATTTAATAAAGGAGTGATCGCCCAGTATTTAATTAGGCGGGGTGTCACAGGATCATGCCTCAAAACTAGCTCAGACTCTGTTGGGGTGGCAACCACCTTGAGTGCCTCCGACTAGACATCCTTGAAAGGCTTCTTCCTCAGAAACTCTATATGAGTAGAGGCTACTAAAAAGGCCTTGTCCCAGCCCTTGTTGAAGAACTCCTCCTTATGCGTATTATTTTTTCCCTTATCTGCGACCAATTCAGAAGACATACCAACAGTTTTTTCCTTTGCATCTTTAAGGAGACCCTCACTTGTCGCTAATTTCTCCTCGATCGACTTCGCCTTATTTTCAACAAATAATTCATTGACCTCATAAGTGGATAACTTTCCTTTAACAACTTTCAAATTGTTCTCGGCAGTGACCAATTTTCCCTCAGCTAAAGTGGCTCAATTAATATGCTTCTACATCTTCTCATCCTAAGTCTTTTTATTGGATTCTAATAGTTTCTTATAAGCCTCAAGAAACTTCTTCAGACCCTCAAAT
Source organism: Sambucus nigra (assembly GCA_949130495.1). Lineage (NCBI taxonomy): Eukaryota > Viridiplantae > Streptophyta > Magnoliopsida > Dipsacales > Adoxaceae > Sambucus > Sambucus nigra. Next base: position 420,505,560 of record OX422218.1, read on the forward strand.
TCATCTTCAACTTCTCCCCCAAAACAATAGACTTACTCATCATTCTCAAGCATCTAATTAAAATTTGCTAAAAAATGCATAAATAACAATATTAGATTAGAGGGACCATCAAAAGAAAAATAGATCAAGAGGAAATTAATAGAGGATACATGATTACCATTGCGAAACTTTGGCAACCATTTTCTACCAATTTAATATTGGCAAAGGGGCAAGATTTTCTCTATTAATAGAATGAGTACCAACATTGATCAATTTTTTGGAAACCCTAGGATGGATAGTGATAGAAGATGACTGAGCAACAGTCAAATCCTCTTGGACCTTCTCGACCAACTCTTGGTCTTCAATAAATCTTTTTTCAACTTTCTTCTTGGGCAATCCTTTCTTGAATCTCCTAAATTCAGGATCAATAATATTTACTTACTAAAAAATGATAACCCGAGGAACGTTCTCTATGTCAGAGTCGTTGGAAACTTTGTTTGGCTTCTTAGTATTCCTAAAATCTTTCTTGGTAGGAGGAGATAAGGCTCCAGTAATCCAATCGGGAATTTTTCTCTTTCCCATCGCAGTGAATGGAGAGGAGGAAATGGCTAAAATATCTAAATACTTAAAAAATGAAGAAGCTCCCAAATCCTTATTTGCACCAGCAGAAGAAGTAGGGATTGGGTCTTCCTTAAGATTAATGGGTTCAATAACTATTGAAGTGGTGGGCTGAGTAGAAAACAAAGTTATAGAGCTCCTGTATTGCAATGGATAAGGGGAAGTTCTGGGATGTTCCTCGCAAACCCTCTAGTGGATGTTCTAAAGGAATTTTAGTTCTCGGATGTTCATTTCCTCTTATTTAGGACACGTCTTCTTGATCTCAACTATTCAAAAATATAAATAAGACAAGAAATTATTAATTAGCATATCATCAAACAACTGGTAAATAATGAACAAATAATATAATTATAAAGATTGACAACCTATTACATGACCCACATGAGGGCTCCCGGGCCCATCGTATACTTTTCTTGTTGGTAAAGGATCATGTTTCCAAGTTTTAGAAATAACTCCATAATCAAAGTAATCCTTATTAGAGTCCAACAAATTGACAACTAAGTCTCTATTGACAAACCTAGTCTTCAAATAATAAGTACTGTCATCCGAAACCCATCTGTAATAGAACATCAGTTCAGGAATGCCAATATGGGTTCTATGAATTTGATTCAGCCTATGAATCCCATTTACTACCCTCCAAGTATTGGGGCCTATCCTAGCTAGTACAATGTCAAAATACTAGCAAAATTTTAAAAAAAAACTATTAGTGGGAATGTGAAGCCACACTCAACAATGCAATGAAGAGAGAGGGAATTCAATGACCCTTAGAAAATGAAAACACATCTACGGGTGGTGTAGGCATCTCTAAATCAACCCAATCTAGAATCTTTCATTCCCTCCTAAATTCCTCTAAGGAATACCCATGTACAATATAAATAACGGTTATAGTAACAGAAGGAAAGAAAGCGAAATGAAAGAAGAGAAGAAAGCTTATAGAAAAATGAAGACTGGAGATAAAGAAGGATACAAAGAAAAGCTTCAAAATAGAAAACTTGGGGAAGAAGTAGAGTTCGAAATCTTGAAACAGGTTTGGTAAAGAAAATCCAGCAAAATCTCACCTTTTGTAGCTTACTTGGGGAATCGTGCAAGAAATGATGACTCCGTATTGACGATTGACATTTTGACAACTTCACAGTACGAAAGGTGTAAAATCCCCATTTATACTTTGGCAATTCACTAATTTTCAAATTATTTACAAAAAATTCATTGTAAATCAAAACATGGTTAAATTTTACAAGTCCCACGCATCGGCAAACACCGACCAACTATGAAGAAAATATACTTCATCCTTTCAGCAAAATCATCAGGAATGAAGTATTGGGGACTTCTATTGATATAAAAAATTATTCAGCTACGTGGACCAATGATAAGTGGATAAATGTTTCTTACGTGGAAGAAATCCCAATCAACATATAGTATCTCGGTAGGCATGCCGACCAACCTGAAGAATGCAGACCATCAACATAAATGAAAAGCCACAGCACGAAAAATATAACTAAGAGTCTTACCACACGTGGTCCATTGAACCAACGATAACATTCATTATGTACGAATGTAAATTCTTAAATTTATAAAGACATTTCATCCCTTGTCATTCCAACCCTTGATCTCTAGGACACTATAAATACATTGTACTCCTTTCATCAAAGGAAAAATATAACGGATTCTAAGATATTCTTATTGACAAAAGTACCTAGCATTCTGTAATCTTTGAAATCAATAGCTCAACAGTAGACGTAGGCTTTCTTACATAACCAAAACACTTTAAAACCTTGTGTCTCTCTTTTAATTATCTCATTACAATTCTATATATTATCTGTGATTATAAAATTGGATCGAGTCCATTTTTTTACATCAGCGGGCATGGTTTTTACCCCTAACCACCCTTATGGGTCGCGATCACTACTCGTGAAAATATTAAGCATGATAAAAAAAGGGGGTCATGATTGGTCACGAACCCGGACAGTGACCTCGATTTTGTTTTAAATTTGAAAAGTATTTCTGGTCATGATTTTGGATCGTGACTCAACAAAAAAAAATTAAAAACTAAATTTATTTTTCTGCATCCCAAAAAAGTCTGTACGTTTTTTAAAGCTGTTTAAATTTTCAGAAAATTTATATTTCATGATTATGTAATAAAAGTTATTGAAACACCCCATAATTTTATTGATTTTTGCATTGGTATTAATTAATTAAAATGCGAAATTAATTTGGATTAAAATAAATACTAATTAGTTAGACAAGGGTTAATATCTATTTATATGAATTATATTGAGTATTACTTAGTGAATGAGTAACAAATTAGTAAGAATATATGATGATTGTCATGATTGAGAAATACGGTAGTTATGGTAATTTAGTTGGGGCGCGCGTGTCAGTCGTGTTGGGAATTAAATTATGAGATAAAATGTGATTTATTTATGGGTCCTCCAAATTATCATTTCGAGTTTGCCACTCTGTCTGGAAGGGTCAAAATAGTAAAAAACGTGTACGCAGGGGGTTTGGATTGGGTCCTTGAACAGTTTTAGGCCAAACCAACACCCCAAAAGGGTATTTTAGTCTTTTAACTTTTTAGAATAAAGGGACCAACGAAATTACTAAGGTTATATCAGTGTGTATGTTGAGGATGCAAGGGTTAGTAGTTACAAAAACACAAATAGGCCATTAGAGGAGGAAGGTGAAGGGTTCCAAGGCACCCCACACCACTTTTGCACCACTACCACCACCACAGTTTAGATCAGAAGGAGAGGAAAACATATCCACCACTTTTCTACACAAATCAGACCTAAAAAATCCAGGAAAGTGTTTATCTTGCAAATTTTGAGTGCATATACTATCCATATTAGTGTAGTATTGAATAATGTTCATGAATAAATGATTTTTGTCTTTAAATTGGAGATTAAATTCATCTTCTTGGGTAAAAATCATGATAGATATAATTCACTCATGTATAAAGCACGAATCTGGTAATTTAATGGCATGAGAATGGGGAGAAATTTGGGTTTGTTAATGTTCTTGAACAAATAAAGAATAATATAGGGTTTTTAGATTAAAGGGTAGAATTAATTCGGTTTAATTGATTCCCCTTGATGATTTAATGACTTGGATACATCAGAGATCATTTATATATGTTATATTTTGTTTGGTATACTTGGTTGAGGGTTTGGGACGGTATAATGGAGGTTTGAAAGGTTAAAAGTGGTGAAAAATGCAAAATCTGAACAAAGGAGACAATTTCTACATGTCGAATCGATTCGTCTATTGAGGGAATCGATTCGGTTTGCTATAATTTGGAAATTTTCCCTATTTAAGCCTTGAAATTTTGAATAAATCACGGGGAGACATTAGATACGTTATTAAACTTCAACGAAGAATTTAGTAATTTAAGTAAGAATGCGGTAGGTTGAGATTTCCCCAATTGAGAAGAATTAAGGCTAGGAATTATTGGGCATATTTTAATGTTTAATGAATTCATGAGAATTAGCACGGGTCATAGAGAGCATGAGTGAACCTAAGTCCATGCCAATAGTAGAGAGATGTTATGAATACTAAAATAATTTAAGAGGTAGTTGGCACCCATCGAGCAGTGGGAAACACTCGGGAATATACGATGAGAATTATAATGGTAATGGATATTACGTAGGATATTTGAGAGTTATATACTACGTACGGGATATATTATAGGTTGCGTGTATACCTATAGGTTGTGTGAATACCTATTGGGTGATTTTTATGTGTGTGAACATACCTACACGACCTGCTATCACGGGAGGTTCCGCGTCATGGACAGCCTTATCCCGATGAGCCCATTTGGGGGGGGGGGGGGGGGGGGAGATTTTAGACTTGTGCCTCAGAACATAGAACTTAGGGTTGATCAGTACTTGTGTGTATGATAGGTTGACAGGTCATTTGGGTGCGTTAGGTGTGTGCGTAGCCCAAAGTCTTAGAACTATGTTCACCTCCAAATTGTGTGAATTATGATGGTTTGAGAGTGATTCTGAACCAGAAGTCCTTTACATAGTATGTGATGTACCAGTACTCGATAGTAAAGTATGCACGCATCGTAGGTCTCCACCTAGGGATGTCGTCTTCATATATGATACAAGAGTGGTGTATACATATATACGTGTGAATTATTCAATGGTGTGTACATTAATTGAAAAGATAGATAGTGATATCTAAAGTAACCTATGTATGTGGTAACTAAATACTTGCTTGGTGATTTTTATTGGCTAGAGGGGTTAGAAATTCGGTAACATATTATATGGACAATACGGGTCTCCACAACGAGTTAGTATGCATGGAGAGAATTAGATAGATCCAACTAGTTAGGTGAGGTAGCGTAACTAGGTTGGTTTAGGAGAATACGTTAGGCGTGCACGTTAGTTGAGAGGTGAGGATCTCAGGTGAGGGCACATGAAGTTAACATGTATACAATATCTACTTCTTTTGCATTTTAAATATTTTCAAACCGCTTTCTTAGACTCTGACTCGTTACAAATCTATTTTTGCAAAAAACTTTTAGGTTCCCACCCATAAGGATGCCAAGCTTAGGAGTCCATTCATATTTGATGTGTTACAGCTCTTGTGGATGTTGCAGGACCTCAATAATAAATGCTTTCACTTTTATCAGTTTATTTTCATCACTCAGTTTTCCCAGTCGGGAATGTCCCCTCTCTTTTGTTAGTGGATATTTAAGAGTTATTACATTTCCATTTTTATTTCCAGTTGTAGGACATGGTTTTATTTATGGACTATGTGGACTTCAGCCTGGAGTGCTTATTCCTGACACATTTATTTAGTCAGTTGTTTTATTATTTATTACCCTATTAACTAGAATGATGAATGTCGTTTAGTAATTTAATTTATTGCATGTTAATAAAAAGATTAAAATTTGGACACCAGGACATTAGGATATTAGTAACATCATTATGTTTCGACAGTGATGCTAAGAATGAAACCATTAAGGATTCCTGTTTAATTTAATATGGACTGATCACCCAAGATTATAATAGCCGGGGTGTCACATTTAACAAATGCAAGTTTGCGTGGATAGGTAATAATACAACACAAGTAAACTAACAAATCTTTGAGTGAATATATAATAAAATACAAACCATGGTTATGTAAATATGTACAACAAAAAACAAAATACGATGTATGTTTGTGTGAATATGTACAACAAAAATAAAATACAATGAACGCTTTTGGAATGCATTCCAAATGTTCCTTCTCCGTTGAGGTCTGAAAACAAAACTTTAAAAATATCCCAAGTCCTAAGTAACAAAAAACTTGAATCCCAAAAAATAATTTTTGAACGCCTACATAGCCAAACATGGCATCAAAGTCCACGTAGTTCTTAATATTATCAAGATTGGGGACTAATCCATAATTAGAATCTAGGGTGTTTCTTTTTATTTATGAAAATTTATGTCAAATGTGTTGAAAGTGTAGAAAATCTTGAGCACTCTAAACTATAAATTGTGGTATAGATCCCCCTTTCTTGATTTTTTATTTATTAAAATATATGTGAATGCATAATTATGAGATCACTCTAAATTGAGATGTTTTGAATTTTCTCCCTTCAACGACATGTTTTCAAGCATAAGTTCAGCAATTTGCAAGTTTTGGTCATGTTCTGGAATTTAAAGTCCCGTGACTATGCAGTCAATTGCTGTGTGTTACGTTCATCCCATGTGAGGTGCTCGTGCCTCTTATGGTGCCACTTGGGGATTTTTCCATTTTTTCCCTTCAAAAACATGTTTTCAAGCCTAAGTCTACTTACTTGCAAGTTTTAGTCATGCTATCAAACTGATATTCCCGTGATTATATGGTTAGTGTCTATGTATTAAGTTGGTCCCTGCTAGGTGTCTGTGACCCTCACGGGGCCACTTGGGGGATATTTTACATTTCTCCCTTCAACGGCATGTTTTCAAGCCTAAGTCTACCTACTTGTAAGATTTGACCATGTTTTCAAATCGGGAGTCACATGACAAACGGTTAGTTGCTACGTGTTACGTTAGTCCCGTGTGAGTTGTTCGTGACTCTTGCAGAGCCTTTGGGGGGATGTTTTGCATTTTTTCCCTTCAATGACATGTTTTAAAGCCTAGGTCTACCTACTTGCCAAGTTTGGTCATGTTATCGATGAAAATCCCTTTCTAAATCATTTAATCAAAAGTTAAAAAATTAAGACAGGTCCAAATAGTTTTCTTGAGGAAACTCTTTTAATAACACCAATAAATCACAAGTTGTATAAGAAAATGTTTTTTAACAAGAAATTTCAGCTGCTTGGAATCTTAATGGTTTATAAAATAAATTTAAACACCTATAGATGTGATAGAAAGAGTAAAGAAAATATAAAATACATTCACACATAAGAAAAAAAAATTAATGTGGTAAAACCCCTATCAAACAGGAGAAATATTCATGATTCCCACTAAGAAGTAAAACAAAAAATTCACTAGAATGAGTTTTAGAGTGCAAGAAAGCAACATATTATCCCCACAAATCATACCTAAAAATAAGTAAAGAAACTATACAAACACTCCTAGTTTTTCTCCGAATTTTCTTGCTCTGATTGTTGCCTTTAACGTCCTCCAAAGCTTAATTCTTTTGATACTTGTTTACGTCATCTCTGATGGTAAAAATCTCTTTACTAACACAACTTAAGTGATATTATGTGACTGTGTAGTGATGTGATGTGACTAACACATACATGCAACTCACTCAAACTTATACAAACGATTTCCTATAAATTACAAATTTTGTATTAAATTACATGCAAGAGTCTGAATCAACTTTTCTTAAAAAATAGACTTATTTTTTTAAAGAAAATAAAAAAACAATCTTGCTATCAAAAAGAGCCAAGATCCCTTATGTCTCACTCTTATTTATTTGCAAATTTATTTCAGAAAATGTGAAATATAAACTGGGAGACATAAACGTCTTTAGATCTGAAAACAATTTGAAGTCTTATTTTCCAATAAAACTTGAAAACAGAAAAAGATATTTGGTTGGAAAAAAATTGATAAAAACGTTTGAGAACAAAAAACCCAACAGAGAGATGATTTTTAATTAAAGAAACCAGTCTTAATCAACCAATCGTGACTCTATCACTTTAATCAGATCTGTAAATCTCAAATAAAGTGAAACGAGCTCAGACTTAGTGAAGATGTTGGACAAGCGATGTAAACCAAAGTGGATTTGATCACGAACAAGTAAAAACTCTCAATGAATTTTCTAGAAATTTTTTTCCAGAGTTTGGTTTAGGTTTTTCCTTTTCTCTCTTATTTTTTCTTTGTCTTCTCTATCTCTATTTTATTTCTCTCAACTCTCAGACACTCCAAAATATTGTAAACGAATGACCCTAAGGCTGCATCTATAATGGACGATGGAAGGATCTAGAATGGGGTTCAAAATCAATGGGCAGGATTACTTCGAGAAAATAGTTGTAAATATTAAAGTTGATAATGCACCATATTTAAATGCCTTCTGATTGCCTTAATTAGGTAAGACAATGATTCAGCGTGTCATCCTTGTCAATCCTTATCTTACCTAATTGAGCTAATCAGAAGGCGTTTAAATGTGGTACATTATCAACCGTAAGATTTATAACCGTTTGCTCGAAGCAATCGTGACCCTTGATTTTGAACCCCATTCCAGATCCTTCTACCGTCCATTATAAATACAACATTAGGGTCATTCATTTACAATCTTTTGGAGAGTCTAAAAGTTGAGAAAAATAAAAGAGAGAGAGAGAGAGAGAGAGAGAGAGAGAGAGAAGAGAGAGAAGAGAGAGAAAAAATAATAGGGAAAAGGAAAAACCTAAACCAAACTTTGGGCAAATTTTTCCAGAAAATTCTTTGAGAGTTTAAGAGTTTTTACTTATATGTGATGAAATCCTCTCTAGTTTACATCACTTGTCCAATATCTTCACTAAGTCCGATCTCATCTCACTTTATTTGAGATTTGCAAAACTGAGTAAAGTAATAGAGTCAAGTTTAGTTAATTATGACTTAATTCTGTAATTAGAAATCATCTCCCTGTTGGGTTTTGTGTTGTCAAATTTTTTTATCAAATTTATTCCCAACAAATCTATGCTTCTATTTCAAGTTTTTTTGAATAAAAAGACTTCAAGATTTTTCAGATCTAAAGACGTTGATGTCTCCTAGATTATATTTCATATTTTTTTTAAATAAATTTGTAAATAAAAAAGAGTGAGAAATGTAGGATCTTGGCTCTTTTTAATAGCAAGATTTTTTTCTAATTCGCCTTAAAAAAGAAGTCTATTTTGTAAGAAATGTTGATTCAGACTCTTGCATGTCATTTTAGACCAAAATAGCAATTTGTAAGAAATCGTCTATATAAGTGTGAGTGAGTTGCATGCATGTGTTAGACATTTCACATCACTACACTCTCACACAATATCACTAAAGTTATGATGGTGAAGAGATTTTTTCCATCAGAGTCGATGTAAAGAGGGAGGAAATGAGCTAAGCTTTGGAGGACGTTAAAGACTACAATCAGAGCCAGAAAAGTCAGAGAAAAACTAGGAGTGCTGGTATAATTTCTTAACTTAGTTTTAGGTCTAATTTGTGTGGATAATATGTTGCTTTGTTGTACTTTAAAATTCATTCTAGTGGAGTTTTTTGTTTTACTCCACAGAGGGAGTCGTGGATGTTTCTCTTGTTTGTTAGGGTTTTACCATGTTATAATATTTGTCTTATATGTGAATGTTTTTTATACTTAATTTACTATTACTATCACTTCTATAGGTGTTTAAATTTCTTTTGAACCTTTAAGATTCGAAGTAATTAAAATTTCTTGTTCAAAAACATTTTATTATACAACTTCTGATTTATTGGTGTTATTAAAAGAGTTTACTCAAGAAAACTATTCAGACCCTTCTTAGCTATTTTATCTTTTGATTAAATAATTTAGTAAGGGATTTTAAATTCGTATCAGATCAGGTTCTTATTTTTCTAAAACATCTGTTCAGAATCCTGTGTTTTTTGAAATTGTTTTGAAAGCACCTTATGGACGAGAAATTTGAGAGACTGGGAAACTTATCCTGACCTCCTTCTTTGATGGAAACAATTTTCTGTACTGGAAATTATGGATGGTTTCCTGCATCCAAGGAATGCTGGGAGATGAAGTCTAGGATACCATAGAAAATGACTACATTCATCCTACTAAACCTTTAACAGAAGGCCATGAAATAAGAATAAAAAAACTTCTCACTGAATTTACTAAAGAGGAGAAACATGCCTCCCTCTAAAAATATAAAGGAAAGAATGCAATATTCATGTCTGTAAATGAGCATGAGTTCAAAATATTCTCTATATGTCCCCCTTCCAAGGAAGCCTAGTAAACATTAGTCATATCCCATGACAGTGATACTGGTGTTGAGGCTGCCAATACTCAAATGTTCATTCAAAAATATAATACCCTAGTTATGACAGAGATTGAGACCTTCGATGATTTTTATATCAAACTGACTGATTTCATAACATAATTACATGCAAATGGCATTGCCTATGACAGAAGAGAAATATTCTCTAAAATCCTAAGATCACTTCCACGGAAATTTGGCAGTAAAAGATATGCTATTGAGGAAATGGAAGATCCAAATCTTATCCCTGAACTCCTCAGTAGAAAATTAAGAACTGTGCAAATGGAATTGAATTATAAGAAACAACTTCTTGGAAGTTATAAGAATGTTTCAATCTAAAGTTATGCCTAATATTGAAATATAATATGATGTTGATGGTGACTTGGATTATTTGGATAACCAAAGAGCCTTAATGTCTAAACATTTTAAGAAAATACTCAAGTTTAGAAATAATGTTGTCGCTAAACAGGGAAAGGCTCCTTATTCAAATCAATCCAATAATAGACCTTATAAGAGGTGACTAGAGAAACACCAGAACAACATCAAACCTGACAAAGACCATAGCAAGTCTGAATGCTTTTGGATGTGGTAAAATAGGTCACATTGCTATAAACTGTAGGGCCAACCTGAAAAACAAAAAGAATAAGGCCAATTTGTGTAAGACTTGGGATGATTCAAGCGAATTAGATGATGATGAGCCTGAATCATCTAACATATTTAACCCATGTATGTCATGTTTGCAAAGATTGTATATTCTGATGATAATACTGATGGGACTCTGCCTAATAATGCTTTGACTGTGCTTGTTAATGGCTTGTCTGCTTTATTCCATGAGAATGCTAATAATGGCAATGCTAATAATAGTATATCTACTACTGTGGGTGTGAGTCAAAGGGATTGTATGAATGAAGAAATGAATGTGTGTGTGATTTAAAAAAATGAATCGATAAGGGACAAATCACCCACCACACTTAGTGATTCCTATAATGATGACCTTTCAGACATCCACACACTGTACACTAAAATTCTTAGGAAGAGCACCAGATTAGAATGAACCATTAAAGGCTTGACTGATATTAGTCTTGTGGTTAAACAAAATGCTGAAGAATACACTAATCAATGTTTAGTCCATGAAACACAAACTAAGGCTTTTTCTAAAAAAAAATCAAGGATATTTCTAAATCCAATGAAATTCTGGAAAAGAAATACAGGACCACGTTGTTAGAATTTGAATAAGCAAAAGAAAAAGATTCACTAGTCTTCAAAAAGTTTGCAAAATTTGAAATCAATTCTAATTGTTTTTAGACTTTTTTGCAACCAGTAAAACCAATTCTGAGGACAGAACTGGAATTGGATTTAACACTCACACAGAAAGTAAAAAATTTTAAACCATAAAGTTTGTGTCAGGAGGAAAAAGGCCTATAGAAACTTGTCCATATTTTCAGTCTACAAAACTTGATTTTGATAAAAACGGAAAGGTAAAGACATTTTGATAATGATTGAGTGTAAATAAAATGTTGAATCTAAGACTAAATACGTCTTCCCCCCATACAACAAGAAGATTCGTCGTTCCAACATGTCAATATGATACATAGGACTAAAACCCCACACTTAGACAATCCCCTCTTTAAAGGTTTTAAAGATAATAAGAAACCGTCTAGCTACCTTTATTACTCCTATTATGATGTCTATGGACATTCACTTGAAACTTGTTTTCAAAAGCTACTATACCAATCCTTTTCATACACTCTTATATATAGAAACTTTAACTATCAGAGACAGAGTAAGAATAACTACGTCCTTCCTGAGCAGCCTGATAAGAACTCTAACTATTAAAATAGGAAGAAACGATCTAACACTGAAAGAAAGTCCAAGATAAAGGAACCTAGACTCATGACTAAACCAAATCCTCCACAATTTTCCAAAAATCAGTTTAAAGCACAAAAATCTTTTAAAGAAAAATCTTATGCTCACAAATTTTATCACAACCGAGCAAATATGCGAAAACGTGTTATAACTAGATCAATTTGGGTTCGAAAAGATGATCTAATACCCCAAATGAAGTGCAATGTGGTGATTAGTGCTTTATAAGCTTAACACACTTCGACTGGATGGTATTTAGAACAGGTTGTTCTAAACATATGATCGGGGATGAGACTAAACTAACCATCAAAACCAAATTCTTAGGAGGAAATGTTTTATTTGGAGATGTAGTATCCGAACAGATCATATATAAATGGACACTCTAAGAAAAAGGTCTACCAACTCTCGAGGACGTTATATTAGTGAAGGCTCTTAAAGCAAACTTACTCAGTATATCGTAATTTTATGACTCAAACCATACTATCAGATTATCAAAAACCAGTTGTAAAATTATAAATAACAATAAAGACTATATTATTATAGACCTCAGAACACCGAATAATTGTTATACAGTAAACATAGGAACTGAGATTTACAATATAACCCGGATGGAAAATAATGAAATGTAGCACATTAGGTTAGGTCACATAAATTATGATAGTCTTGGTAAGTTAATATCACAAGAAATAGCTAGAGGTCTGCCCAAAATTAAACTCAGTACTAATATTGTATGTGGGGCCTATCAAGAAGGAAAGATAGTGAAGGATCCTCATAAGAAAGTTAAACAGATTATATCCACCAAACCTCTAGAACTCATCCATATGGACCATATGGGTCCTTGTCAATCTTTGTAGAAATAGTTACATCTTGGGTATGGTTGACGATTTTACTCGATTTACATCAATATTTTTAAAACAAAAATAAAAAAAAAATCATAAGTTTTTGAAAATTTTATTACGAATTGAAAACGAAAATGTCTCCCAACTAAATAAAATTCATAGTAATAGAGGAGGTGAGTTTACAGATTTAGGAGTTGTCGAATATTGTGACTACAATGGGTACAAACATCAATTTATTACCCCTAAAACACCCCAACAAAACAGGATAGTTGAGCGTAAAAATCGCACTATTCAGGAGATGGCTTATGTTATGATCCACGCAAAGGATTTACCTAAACAATTTTGGTTTGAATTTGTTCGAATCAATACAATCTACCTTAGAAACAATACCAAGAAGACACCTTATGAACTTTGGTACGAAAAAAAAGCCTAGCATTAAATATTTTAGAACCTGTAGAAGTATATGTTACGTATGTAAGGACAAAGAATGTTTGTCCAAATTCAAAACCAGAGGTGATAAAGAAATTTTCTTAGGTTATGCTCCAAATAGCAGAGCCTATCATGTCTATAATCTTCATACCAAAACCTTAATGGAACCCATCATTCTAGTAGTGAGTGACATCAATGCAGAGAATAAGAGCATTGGACCAACCGTTATCGATGAGTCAGAAAATCATTATAATTACGACTCTTCAGATATAATTGATTTCCTACCATATGAGATCCCTGATGTCCCAATTACATAATACTGCTCATTTCGCATGCTTTGTATCTTTAATAGAACCAAAGAATGTTAATGGAGCATAAAATGATTCCTGTTGGTTAGGTTCTATGCAAGAATAACTCATTCAATTTAAAACGCATGACGTATGGTATCTTGTTCCCATACCAGAAAATAACTGGGTTGTTTTCACTAAATGGATTTTTAAAAATAAAATTGATGAAACAGTGATGGTAGTTAAAAATAAAACAAGACTTATGGCCCATGGTTATTCTCAAATTGAAGTAGTAGAATTCGAAGAAACTTTTGCCCCCATGACACGTCTCGAATTTGTTTATCTTCTTCTCGCTATTGTGTGCCTCTTAAAATTAAAATTATATCAAATGGATGTAAAGTCTGCATTCCTTAATGGTATTTTAACTTGGGATACCTATATAGAACATCTTAAAGGGTTCATCGACCCTCACCATCCAAATCATGTCTATCGACTGAAAAAGGTGCTATATGGGTATGAACGATTGTTTACTTTTCTCTTAAATAAAGGTTTTAGGAGAGGTGGGAATGACCAAACTCTTTTTGTCAAACATTTTGAAAAAAATGCTATAATATCCCAAGTATATGTAAATGACATTATTTTTGGATCTACCTCCCCATATGAGGTTAATTTTTTTTCTAAAGATATGTATGGGGAGCTTCAAATTCCTCTTATGGGGTAGTTACAATTCTTTTTAGGACTTCAGGTAAAATAAAACTCATAAGGTTTATTTATATCGCAATAAAAAATACACTCCAGAGAGAGTAAAAAAATTTGGCTTAGAAAATGCAAAAGATGTTAGGACACCCGTGAGTACTTCAGTGAAATTATCTAAAGATGAACAAGGGAAATCCATCGATCATTCATTGTATCATAGCATGATAGGAAGTCTTTTATGCCTAATATCCTCACGACCTGACATTATGTATGTTATTTGTATGTGTGCTCAATATCAAAATTCCCCTAAAGAGAGTCATTTACTTTGCGTTAAGAAAATTATAAAATATATAAAAGGATCTATCAACCTAGGACTTTGGTACACAAATGACACATCCAATATGATAATAGGATACATTGACACTGATTGGGTTGGGTGTTACACTGATAGTAAAATTACGCTGGGAGCATGTTATTACTTTGGTAATAACTTAGTCGGGTGGAATAGTAAGAAAAAAAATTGCACTTCCTTATCCACAGTTGAATCTGAATATATAGCCACTGGAAGCTGTTCCACTCAACTATTATGGATAAAACAGATGTTAAGCGATTATGACATTAAAAAAGAGAAAATGCATCTCTATTGTGACAATCATAGTGCGATTAACATTTTCAAAAATCCTGTCCAATACTCACGTACCAAACACATTAAAATCAGACAACATTTTATACGCGAGTTCGTTGAATCTAAGGAGGTGGAAATTAATTATTTACCTACCGAGCTTCAATTAGCAGACATATTCACGAAACCTTTGGATCACACTCGTTTTGAATCCTTAAGGAAATCCCTAGGCATGGTTATGGAAGAATCGAATATCATCACCTAAATCTCTATCTTTCAGTTATCTACATGCTTATAATTAATCTCCGAGGATATATGGCATGGTTGTTAGATAAATGACAAAGAACGCCTTTTATACTTTTTTAATGTAGGAGATTTATCTAGTTGCCCGCTGTATAAGTATGGGATGCTATACTTATTTCAAACATACTTGTGTGATTTCTCCCTTTGTCCATTTGAAACAAAATAGGGGAGAAATATTTGAGTCCATCTTGGACATTTATTATAAATTTCATCTTAAAATCTTGATCTTAGCTATTTTGTTTACAAAAATCAATACCTTATTGTGCATAAAAGATATATTTAGGGTATTGGTCTGTAATTAGTTGTGTTATGTATTTTTCATTTCTAGGATATGGGGTAGATAGAATTTTTATGTAGGATTAAGGTTTTCTATTTTTTTTCTATCCCAACGAGTCCTATATGACTCAAAGGAGATTTTGTATCATATTTCCAAAGGGGGAGATTGAAGGACACTACATATACGACTCACTTGAGTCTAAAATATAGGAACTTGTATAGTTTGGAAATAGAGACAAAATTTTATCATCATATTCAAGAACCCTAAGCCTCATGCCTCTTCATGATCTAGATCAACAATTTTTAAGGACTAGAGAAGATAGTAACCAACACAATTCACAACACCTAGGACTGCGTTTATTTGACATTTAGTGTGTATGAGGTGTGTGTGTATTTACATTGGCTTAAAATCATTTTCTACTATTTCAAAGAATTTTTATACGTTTAAAATCTATTTTTTAAACATTTAAAATTAGGTCTTAAAAAATGTTTGGGCCATTTTATAATAATTCAATGTTCCTAAATTTTTCCTTAGTTAGGATCCGAAAGCGGAAGAAACATTTAGGGTGGAAAATAAGATTTTATAAAGATAAAAAACACGCATTTTTAACTTGATCTGCACCATACACATGTTGCACACATGACGGTCTAGATTGTGTTTCTTCTCACTCGCATAATTGAGATTTAATCTAGAACGTTGGTTTTATTTAATCAAAAATCTAAAAGTTGTCCATGTCAATCATTGTCTTACCTAATTGAGGCAATCTAAACGCGTTTAAATGCGGTGCATTATCAACCATAATATTTACAACCGTTTACTCGAAGCAATGTTGGCCCCTTAATTTTGAACCCCATTCCAGATCCTTCTATCGTACACTATAAATACATCATTAGGGTCATTCGTTTACAATCCTTTGGAGCATCTGAGAGTTGAAAGAAATAAAAGAGAGAGAAAGAAGAGAGAGAAAGGGAAAAACCTAAACCAAACTCTGGAAAGAATTTTCCAGAAAATTCTTTAAGAGTTTAAGGGTTTTACTTGTTCGTAATCAAATCCTCTCTAGTTTACTTCTCAAGTCCAAAATATTCATTAAGTCTAATCTCATCTCACTTCATTTGATATTTGCAGATCTGACTAAAGTGATAAAATCACGTTTAGTTGATAAGGGAAAATTTCTTTAATTAGAAATCATCTCTTTGTTGGGTTTTTTGTTCTCAAACGTTTTTATCAAATTTTTTCCTAACAAATCTCTTTTTTTGTTTCCAAGTTTTTTTGAAAAATAAGACTTCTAGTTTTTTTAGATCTAAAGATGTTTATGTCTCCCAATTTATACTTCACATTTTGTGAAATAAATTTGTAAATAAATAAGAGTGAGACATATAAGACCTTGGATCTTTTTAATAAAAAGATTGTTTTCTGATCTACCTTAAAAAAGAAGTCTATTTTTCATGAAAATTTGATTCATACTCTTGCATGTCATTCTAAACGAAAGTTGTAATTTATAGGAAATCGTTTGTATTAGTGTGAGTGAGTCGCATGCATGTGTTGGGCACATCAAATCACAAAACTATCGCACAACATCACTAAAGTTGTGTTGGTACAGTTATTTTTACCATCAGAGTCAACGTAAAGAAGGAGAAAAGGAGTTAAGCTTTGAAGGACGTTAAAGACAACAATCAGAGCCAGAAAAGTCACAGAAAAACTAGGAGTGATGGTATAATTTCTTGAATTAGTTTTAGGTCTGATTTGTGTGGATAATACGTTTCTTTCTTGTACTCTAAAACTCATTCTAGTGGATTTTTTATTTTACTCCGTAGAGGGAGTCGTGGATGTTTCTCCTGTTTGATAGGGGGTTTACCACGTTAAAATATTTGTCTTATGTATGAGTGTTTTTTATAGGTTCTTTACTATTGTTATCATTGTTATATATGTTAAAATTTCTTTTAAACCTTTAATATTCCATGTAAATTAAATTTCTTGTTCAAAAACATTTTCTTGTACAACTTGTGATTTATTGGTGTTATTAAAAGAGTTCCCTCAAGAAAACTATTTGGACCCTTCTTAATTGTTTTAATTTTTGATTAAACGATTTAGTAAGGGATTTTCAATTGAACCGAGAGTCCTGTGAGTACATGGTAAGTTGCTATGTGTTACATTAGTCTTGTACAAGGTTTTCGCGCCTCTCACAGGGCTGTTTAAGGAATTGTTGGCATTTTTGCCCTTCATTGGCATATTTTTAGGCCTAAATATAGTGAGTTTGAAGTTTTTCTAAAGTTCCCAAAATGAAAGTCCTGTGACTACACGGTTAGTTGCTACATGTTACGTTGGTCACATGGGAGGTGTTCATTCCCCTCACATGACCGTTTGGGGACTATTTTTCATTTTCTCCCTTTAATAACATGTTTTCAAGCCTAAGTCTAGCTACTTGCAAGTTTTAGTCATGTTCTTGAACCGGGAGTCATGTGACTACAAGGTTAGTTGTTATATGTTACGTTGGTCCTGTGCAAAGTGTTCGAACCTCTTGTAGAGATGTTTCGGGGTTATTTTTCATTTACACCCTTCAATGACATGTATTTAAGCCGAAGTCTACCTACATTCAAGTTTTTGTCATATTCTCAAATTCGGAGTCCCATGACTACGCGATCAGTTCATACGTGTTACATTAGTCATGCGCAAGGTTTTGTGTCTCTTATGGGGCTATTTGGGGGGATGTTTTGCAGTTTCTCCCTTCAACGACATATTTTTAAACCTAAGTCTAGCTACTTGTAAGTTTTGGTCATGTTCTCAAACCGAGAGTCCGATGACTATGCAGTTAACTTTTACATATTATATTGGTCCCGTGCGAGATATTCGTGACTCTTGTGGGTCCGTTTTGGGTCTATTTTGATGTTTCTCTCTTCAACGACATGTTTTCAAGCCTAATTGTACCTATTTTCTAGTTTTGGAGATGTTTTCGGACCGAGAGTCCTGTGACTACGTGATCAATTATGACATGTTACGTTGGTCCCGTATGAGATGTTCATGCCTCTCGCGGGGACATTTGGTGTTGTTTTTACTTTTTTCCCTTCAATGGCATGTTTTCAAGTCTTAGTGCTTTGGTCATGTTCCCCAACTGAGATTCCGTGACTGCGCAATCAGTTGCTACGTGTTATCTTTGTCCTGTGCGAGCTGTTCTTGCCTCTCGTGAGGTCGTTTGGGGACATTTTGCATTTTTTCCCTTCAACGACATGTTTTCAGGCCTAAGTCTAGCTACTTGACGTATTTGGTCATGTTATCAAATTGAGATCGTTGTGACTCCGCGATCAGTTGCTACGTGTTACGTTGGTCTCATGTGTGTTGTGTGTGCCTCATTCTGGAAGTTTGGGTGCTATTTTGCATTTTCTATCTTCTAAGACATGTTTTCAAGCGTTCATCTACCAAATGGCAAATTTTGGTATTGTTCTCAAATCGAGAGTCGCGTGATTATGCGATTCGTTGCTACGTGTTAAGTTGGCCCCGTGTGAGGTGTTCTTCCCTCTAACGGGGTCGTTTGGGGGATGTTTTGCATTTTTTCCCCTCAATGACATGCTTTCAAGACTAAGTCTACCTACTTGCAAGTTTTGGTCATGTTGTCAAATTGGGAACTCCCAGACTATACGATCACTTGCTACATGTTATGTTGGTTCTATGCGAAGTTTTTCATACCTCTTCTGAGGCCATTTTGGGGTTGTTTTGCATTTTATCCCTTAAACGTCATGTTTTGAATCCTAATTCTACATAATTGAAGATTTTGATCATGTTCTTGGACCGAGAGTCCCAGGACTTAGTCCCATGAGAGGTGTTCATGCCTGTGATAATGTAATTTTATGAAACTTTAGGAACTTAATTTTAAATAAAGAAAGTTTCAAGGAATATAAGAAAACTATATAAAGGATCAATTTGTAAATAAAATATTTTCAAGGACCTCTAAGAAATATTAAAAATATATGGAGTAAAATTACTAAAACACCCTTCATGTGTAAAATGACTCTTATACCCTTAATAACTTTCCAACTTGTGCTTGACACATCATGCTTAGTTTTGGACACCTCCATTGTACGCCTGTCGTCTTTAGACGAAAAGCCAAAACACATGTCATGAATTTAGAAAAGGCTAAAACACGTGTCACCGTTTGGTGAATAAAGACTGCAATACAACTCTGTTACGCAACACATCAAGTCACCAAAATAAATGCTTGGTCACCTAGACACATGTCAACACCCTAATATCTTTGGGAAACTATAAATAGGGGCCTTAGGATCTATTCTTAGACGAAATTCATTCCAAAGATCAGAGAGAAACAGTGAGAGAAAGTGCAGGAAAATTTAAGAAGAAGTTTTGTCGTAGTGATCTGAGACTCAATATCTGTAACTTTTTACTTCTGTTTTAACTGAGTAATCTATGACATTCCTAGTGTATTTTTATTATATGATATTATGGAAACTATATATATTTTGTGAAATGTTTTTATTCCTAAAATTCATCCGATACCAATGATCCTGTTGTTTGTTATATATGTATATCTCTCGATATATACATCTGATTTGAATTCTGAAATTATTGATTCGGCGTATGGAAGCTCTGTTACTATGTTGGCCTTGACTAATGGGTGGAAATATTTGGGTCGTACCTTCCCAGCTGATTTATCGCTGGTGTGCCCTAAGCAAGGCGTTATTTGAGAAATCATGATTTTCAGTCTGTGTTGTTACCAGGTGGAAACATTTGGTTACACTATCTGTCTATCTGGGTATTAGTGTTTACATTGCCATTAAAATTTAAAACTAAATTATTGACATATTTCTCATTTTCTTATATGTTATATTATGAACTGTTTATTCTGAAAATATATATATTGTCAGTTAAAATATTACTGTAAATTCTTATATATATATGTGCCTTATGTTCTAAATTGAATAGGTATCAATTTTCTGAAAACCCTGGAATGTCTGGAGATTAAATCTCACTCGGATTTTAGCTTATGTTGTATAAATAATGATTTCTCAGGAAATAAATAGGCTCGCGGAGGGAACATAAAAGGACTATGTTGAAAATTTAGCTTTTAGAACTCTTTTTGTTATTCAAATAAAATGTATGTTTTATCACATAGAGCATGTCTGGATCTCTTGTTATAAGTTTTAAATTTTGTCCTAAGATGTAAATCATTGTTAGTTTTAATTTAAATGAAGTTTCCTTTAGAAAGCTAGGATAATGTAATTCCTTCATTTTCAGTAGTTTACAATTCATAACCATGTGATTGTATTTCCACTGCATTTATTTAAGTAAACACTTTCAGAAATAATATTTGTTGCCTTTGTGGCATGTCAAGGCACTCGTTCCCTACTAGTTTTGGGTCAGGGACGTGACATACGTGGTATCAGAGCATAGGTTATGAACCCATAGACTACTGAACATAAGTTTCGAACGTCATATATCTTAAGTTTCCATACATAGGATATATGATTAAATATCCAAATTATGTGGTAATCCTCCACATGTCTAACATTCTATATAATTGTTTATATATAATTAATCTTCTAATTTGTAATCTCGAGATAGTATAATACATATTACATTAGGCCATGACTATAGAAAATGACCAAGACAAGATCAACTGCGGGAACTAGTGATTCGAATATGGAAGGACTGGAAGGTGTATACAAGGCGATTGAGAGTCTAGAAAGGATTATAGAGCATCAGGTGAATAATAGAGTACCAAGGAATCTTGAACTAACTAGTTGTACTATTGAACAGTTCAAGAAGTTGAATCCGCCTTCTTTTAAAGTTACTCCTAACCCCACTAAAGCAGAAAGTTGGTTGATGCAGATGGAAAAGATGATGAATGTTCTTAAGTGTACCGATCAATACAGGGTTTCATTTGCAACGTTTATGCTAGAAGGGGAAGCCGAACATTAGTGGAGAATGACTAAGAGACTACACGAGGAGAGGAATCTTACATAGGTTGGAATGACCTCTTAGTGATCTTTTATAAGAAATATTTCCCTAAAATTGTGAAAGGTGAAATGGCAGTTGAGTTCATGAGTCTAGTGCAAGGAAACATGACATTTAGTCAATACGAGGCAAAGTTTATTGAGTTTGTGACACCCCGTCTAATTAAATACCGGGTGATTAGTCCTTTATTAAATCAAAATCAAGGTGAACGGTTGGTTCATACTTAGCATCACCGTCTCAAAATAAAAATTTCCAATTTAGACACCCTAAATAATTAAGCTAAGTGTCAAAAAAATTTAAAGTCTTATTTTCATTTAATTAAATTACAATGTGAAAACCTTTTTAATAAATGACAGTTTAAGAATCACATAAGTACTAAGGATGTAAATTAACACACAAGAATTAAACCATCTAGATAAACCAAACCAAGTTTAAGAACTATAAAAGAAATCATTCTGACAAAAGTTAACTCCCAATGAGTATTGAATACTGGAAATATAAATAAACAAAAATCTCTCACAAATCCAAAAGGAATAGGAAAATGGGCGACACATTCCCTAACTAAGCAGAACTAAAACAAGAATAGAATCAATGAAGAGGTCGTCTAAAGCAATGGCCTACAACTCCCACATAAGCTGCAGCACATCCAGTCCAAAAAATCTATGCATGACGCCCCTATGGATGGGCACCTGTAATACATACATATATATATAAGAGAGATAAATGACAGAAGACGGGTCAGAGCATGAGTCTAAAACATTTTTACAATTGTTTAGAAATAATTAAATGCTTACTGGCTAATGAAACAACCATGTTCGTATGCGACACTCTCTTAAGAATTCTCACCTCTCATCTAATGTGCATGCCTACTATACCACTAAACTCATAAGTCTAACTAACTTATTTTCTGTAAAGTTTTATCCTGGGAAGTACTAAATCTATGATATTTAGTTCTAGAAAATCAATCTCTTCCATATTTCTTACGTTACTTAGAACAACTGAGTACCATTACAGAGTTCTCGAACACTTATATAAAGATGGAGAATTTATTCATTACTTAACTACTGCTACATATAGTAGAAAGTTTCCATATATAAGTATATATAATTTAGTCACTCATATAATATATATATATATATATATATATATATATATATATATATATATATATATATATATATATATATATATATATATATATATATATATATATATATATATACTATTGGCACCCCATATAAAATCTATGGCGCTGGCATACTCTGCTATCAAGTCCATGTATCGCTCGTACTAAGGGAAATACTAGTTCAGAAGCACTCTCGAACTGTATTAACATAAAACACACAAAATGGAGGTGAAGCATAGTTCCATGTTAGTAAGAGGTCAGCACATACCCCTCACGTCTCTTAGGATCGTCTGACTATCACTCTGAGATAGCCTGTACCAAGGAATCCTATGTTTTAGGGTTAAAGTCAATATGCCCTATAAAGGTCCCATAGAGATAAGACTGTCCCAGTGTGGCAACCCCCGTGATAGCAAGTAACGCGGGGTATGATTATTCACAAATATAATAACTAATATATGTACACAGTCACACAGTCACATATATAGATATTCACATTTACCAAATTAGGTTCGCTCATGACCCATAATTATTATTATTTGTACTTAGTACAATTTTACCTAATTATCTCGCACAAGGGATCCATCTCTTTTACTCTTAATTTTACGAATTTCACAATTACTTCTCATCTCTCGAAGTACTCTCTCTTACTAAATATAATTTTAGTAGTCACACCCTCTCTAACCTTCTGTTCTAAGTCTTTCACGAGTCTCAATTCTTTAGTGAACATACGCATAATTTCTAATGTGTGACGAAACTGTAATACCCCGTATTTTCATGCTATATTAATTTGGGGATTTATTAAATTTAATGTGAATGATTTATTTAATAAAAATCCGGAAATTAATTATGTTATAATTATTAACGTGACGAGAGTTAGTAATTATGGGAAATTTGTTAAATATTACTAATGAGCAAAGTAAAATATATTATATTGGTTATATTGAATGTCATGAGTGAATTAAATGACTATTTCGGAAATTTTAGTCGGGACGTGCCCGTGTCACGTCAGGACTAATTTTGTTAAATAAAAAGTGAATATTTTATAAGTTGTTCGTATGGTCATTTTGAGTGCGCCAAAGCGTTCGAAAGGGTCGAGATAGTCAGAAAAGTGTACCCGGGGGTTTAGTTTGGGTCTCGGGGCATTTTTAGGCCTAATTAGTTCCCCGAGAGGGCATTTTAGTCATTTTACATAATTGGGTAATTAAACCCACGAAATTCAGCAACCTATATCAGCCATTTAGGTTAGACTTTTAGGGTTAGAATATCCATAAATCAAGTGACGGCCATTGGAGAAGAGAGGAGAGAGCTCCAAGGCAATTCAAGGCCAAAAAGTCACCGATTTGCACCGCCGCCACCACCACCGCGTAGATCGCGAGACAAGGAACGCATCCATACCCAAATCAGCCATGAATCAGAATACCAAAAATCCTAGGCAAGTATTTAACTTGCGTATTTTCGTTAATGCAATCTTCATATTAGTTTAGGATTTATTAGAGATGAAAACTATGGAAGAAAACCCAATTTATGATAGGAGAATCCATGTAGTATTGATTTATATGTTGATTCTGGAAACCCTTGCCATGTAGAGGAAATAAACCACGAAATTTTGATGATCATAAGAAAGAAATTCTGGAGTAAGATTTGTTAGAAAACTGTTTAAGAAAATTCTAGGGTTCTTGATAATTGGATATAATTTTAGGTTGAAAATCCATGTTTAAATGATAAATATGTACATGCCTTACGTTAGAATCATCTGGTATATTGTTATAATGTTAGTAGTAGAATTCTGGGACGATTGGAACTTGAAAATATGGATTTGGTATAATTTTGGTGATGAAACCCGTAACTGCATTCTGCAAAAAATTTCGCAGACCTGCTTGATCGATCGATCGAGCCTAGAGCTTCGATCGATCGAAGGTTCGATCGATCGAGCCCGAAGCTTCGATCGATCGACCCGTCCTGGAAGACTCCTAATTCCCTCTTTAAATGAGTTAAATTCAAATTGTTGTGAAATAATTCTTGGGCATTCTTGATAAAATGATTTGGGAGACACTGAGGACAAGTAGGGCATATGAATGAATGTTGGGACCTTTAATCTTCAACGAGAATGGTATTTATGGGACATTTACTTTAGGGTTGGTAAATTTATAAATTTAAAGGGTGAGGTGCATAAGAGAGTTACGTTGGAACCTAATAAAGACACTTACTGAATTTCAGATTTATGAGGATATAGCACACGAGTGTCAGGTAATAAGTGAGAAAACCCTTCGACTTAAGGTTAGGAATGAAACCTTATACGTAATTCTATAAATGTGAAATTAAGGATAAATGGTATAATTATGGGTGGCGAGAAGAACCTATATTAATATGATAAAGTGGTATATTTTTATGATTGTGTGTACATATATTATATACATGTGAAAAACTTACCGCGCTACTTTCTATCCTTGAGGTTACCGCGCTGGGATAGTCTTATCTCGATGGGACCTTTATGGGGGATATTAGCTTGTACCCTAGAAGATAGATATCCTTGGTACAGGCTATCGAATTGATAGTTCAGACGGTCCTAAGAGACGCGAGTATGTGCCATCCTCTTAGAGACTTGGAATCTATGCTTTGCCTCGATATTGTTTGTGTATGTGTTAATACATTTCGAGAGTGATTCCGAATTTGTATTCCCCTTGATTTGAGTGGTATGGGGTTTGGATAGTGGAACTATGCACGCACCATAGTTCTTATTCGGGGTGCTGATATATATATATACTATACGAGTATTTAATATATATATATATATATATATATGAGATTATCAAATTTGAAACTGCCTACTGGGATTTGATAAGTA
Source organism: Sambucus nigra (assembly GCA_949130495.1). Lineage (NCBI taxonomy): Eukaryota > Viridiplantae > Streptophyta > Magnoliopsida > Dipsacales > Adoxaceae > Sambucus > Sambucus nigra. The sequence continues at coordinate 420,530,799 of OX422218.1, forward strand.
GGACATGGTTGTTGACTCAAATTATAAATACTTGTTTTGAGAAAGTATAATATGTCACTGGAAAACTTTATTAATTTTATAAAGTTAAAAATAGAGAACTTTAGTTACAAATTGGAACATCCTTTTTAAAATGGAATCATTGAATTGATAATCTTACGAGTAATCTAAGATAAGTTAAATCATTTGGGAAGACTAGTGCGGTATATGATAAGATAAATCGTTGGGAAGGTTAGTGCGATAGGTGTGCACGTTATAAGAGAGGTGAGTATTTCTCAAGAGAGTGACGCACTAATATGTTGTTGCATTGGCCTGTATCAATTTAAATACTTGCTAAACATATTTTAAAATCAAACACACTTTCGGGACGTGACCCGTTTCTTTTTCTCTCTCTCTCTTGTATATATATGTATATATTTTAGGTGCCCAGCAACAGGGGCGTCTTGCTTAGGATCCCTTGAGAGGAACGTGCTGCAGCTTAGGTGAGAGTTGCAGGTCACTTGCGTAGACGGCTTCTTTTATTGACTCCACTTCTAGCATTCTTATTTACTGGGCACGTGTCGCCCTTTCCATTATTTTATTATTATTGGGACATTTGTATTTCAGTTATTTCCAGTATTGTTCTATGGAATTTATTCAGTTTGGATTTGTGACTTTAGTTTTCATATGCTGACATTCGATTGACGAATGCAGTATATTATTTGGTTTACTGTGATGTGATTCTTAATTGTAGAAATGTTGTTTTTAAATAAATAAATCTGTTTCTTTAATTAAAATTTGGAAAGTATGTATGAAAATGGTTGTGACACTTAGCTTAATTATTTAGGGTGTTAAATTGGAAATGTAATTTTTTATCGACAGTGATGCTGAGAATTAACCAACTGTTTACCTTGATTTAATTTAATAAAGGAGTGATCGCCCGGTATTTGATTAGGCGGGGTGTCACAGAAACCCCCCGTTAACCCATAATTTCACCCCGTATCAAATTTCATTCAAGTGAGTATACTTAGACCCTACTGATCCTCTTCATGACCCATTATACTATTTAAAGGAGATTTAAGGGTTCCTACGTATTTTATCAGGATTAAATAAAAAGGGGAAAAACATGCAGTTTTCCAGGAGGGCTCGATCGATCGAGGAAAGGGGTCGATCGATCGATCGTCGATCGATCGATGCTCTTGGTCGATCGATCGATCAAGCAGTTATTCTTAATTCTGCCATTGTTATCTATGGGTTTTCTTCTCCAACCTCAACTAAAACTCCATTAACGATCCCAAAACTCCCAAACAACATTACTACTGGTCATATATACCTATATACATGATTTTCTACATGAAACCTGTACAAATTCATCAAAGGTATTGAATTAATGGGGTAAAACATCGTAATTATCAAGAACATTAATTTTTTTTATAAAACTTCCATTCTTCTAATTCTTTTCCAGATTTCCTACTTCTAAAACAATATAATTTCGTAGGTAATCTTCTTCATACGTTGAGATGTCCAGAATATATCTATTTCCTCTAAAACATGTGATTTAAATTCTTTAAGTCATCAAATTCTTCTATGAAACATGTTTTTAACAATCCTAATCTAACATGGGTGAAACATTAACTAAAAACAAAGCAAAATAAATACTTACCTGAGATTTTAATGTGTTATTTGATGATGAGGAGGTTATGGCTGTGTTCCTCGTCTTACGATCTATGTTTTGGCGGTGGTGGCGGTGAAATTGAGTGAGTTCTAGGCCTTGGATTTCTTGGAAAGCTCTCTACCTTCTTCTCTAATGGACGTTCTTATGTTTTGTGTTTGTTAACCCTAAAAGATAACTTCTAATTGTTGATATATCTTAGGCAAATTCGTGGGTTTAATTACCCAAAAATACAAAATGTCTATAATACCCTCTCGGGATGTCGATTAGGCCTAAAAATGCACCGATACCCAAACTAACCCCCCCCCCCCCTCCCCGGGTATACTTTTTTGACTATCTCGACCCTTCCAGACATTTTGACGCACTCGAAATGACCATACGGGAAACTTATAATTTATTCACTTTTATAATAATAATTTAGTCCCGACACGACATAAGCGCGTCCGGACTTAAATTTTCATAATTTCCATTTTATTCACTCGTGACAATGTTAATAAAATCAATCTTATATTACTTTACTCATCTAGTAATATTAAACAAATTCCAAATAATTACTAACTCTCGTCACGCTAGTAAATATTTAAAATAAATTCCGAACTAATATTAAATTAATTCTCAATTAAATTTAATAAATCACCAAATTTAAAAGTCATAAAATTATGGGGTATTACAAAGTTATCCTGTTTTGCACCTTATATTGGGATAACTGATGTTTTAAAAGAAAATAAATTTGATGGTTGGTTAAGGTTGAGTATTCGTAGTCGCATTTCCATCCTAAAGTTGACATCGTATAGTGACGTTGTGGCTAGGGCTATGATTGCCGAAAGGGATGTCGATGAGTACAATAGAATTAGAGATGTCAGGAGGAAGTTTGGGGAACAAATAGGTAAGAACCCAAATAATAAATTAATTTTAGGAGTATATCCAATGTTAAGGGAGCTAGTGATAACAAACAGTTTCAAAACAAGATATGTCATCGATGTGGGAAGATGCATGGAGGACAACCTTGTTACAAGGATACGGGGTCTTGTTTTAGATGTGGACAGAAAAGACATCAGATAAAAGACTCCCCAACCCCAGAAATGATTCTGATACATCCATTAGGAGAAAAGAAAGATCAAGGCAGACATGGTAGAGTTTTTTCACTTTCTGATACCCAAGCTTCTAACGCAGTAGTGTCAGGTACAATTTCTATATGTGCACAACCTTTTCAAGTTTTAATAGATCCGGGCTCTACCCATTAATTTTTGTTTGTGCGTTGTGAAAACTGCTTTCCTAATCTGCCTGAACCCTTTAATTATACCATACACATTTCTACTCTTTTGGGTGAGTTATTGACGGGAGCATTAGTATATAATTATTTCCCTATAGATGTTAGTAGTCATAAACTATTTGTCGATTTGAAAGTTTTAGACATAAGAGATTTTGAAGTTATTTTAGGTATGGTTTGGTTAGCATCGTATCCTGCTAAGGTAGATTATTTTGAGATGAGAGTTACTTTCCAAATCCCTACCGAACCAGAATTCAATTTTGAAGGAACTAACATCCTATCTCTAATGTGTATTATCTCTGCAATGCAAGCTTGTAGTTTTCTTAAGAATGGATGTCAAGGACTCCTTACAAGTGTTATTGATTTGCAAAAAAAAATATCTTAGTTTAGAATATATTCCTATCGTTAAACATTTTCCAGATGTTTTTTGTGATGATTTACCCAGTCTTCCTCCTAGTAGAGAAATAGAGTTTACGATTGACCTTATTCTTGGAACTATACCAATCCCGAAACCACCTTATTTTATCACACCTTTAGAATTAAGGGAATTAAAATTTCAATTACAAGATTTATTATACAAGGGTTTTATTAGACCAATGGTATCCCCTTGGGGTGCTCCGGTGTTATTTGTTAAAAAGAAGGATCGGACGATGAGGTTATGTACAGAATATCGTGAACTAAATAAGGTGACCATTAAGAATAAATATACCTTACCTTGTATAGATGATTTTTTTGATCAACTTAGAGATGTGCAAGTCTTTTCAAAGATTGAACTTATGTTAGGCTATCAACAATTAAAGATTAAAGGAAATGATATTTCGAAATCAGCTTTTCATACTAGATATGGTCACTGTGAATTTTCTATCATGCCATTTGGACTAACTAATGCACCAGCCGCTTTTATGGATATGATGAATAAGGTGTTTAGGAAATATTAGGATCAGTGTGTGGTTTTTTTCATTAATGACACCCTTATTTATTCCAAAAGTATTGAAGAACACGAAAAGCATTTAGAGATAGTGTTACAAATCATTAGGAGGGAGAAATTATATGCAAAATTAAAGAAGTGTGAGTTTTGGTTGCCTAGCATCACTTTTATAGGACATGTCATTTCTAAGGAGGGAGTGTAGGTTGATCCTCAAAAGATCAAGGCTATACGAGATTGGCCTAAACCAACTAATGTAATAGAGATTCATAGTTTTCTTGGATTAACAGGTTATTATTGAAGATTTTTCGAAGGATTTTCTATTATTTCCAAACCTCTGTTTAGATTAACCCAAAAGAAGGTGAAATATGAATGGTCTAAGGAAGTTTAGAATAGTTTTCAAGAACTTCAAAATCGGTTAGTAACTGCCTAAATTTTGACTATTCCTTTTCGGGACAGGGTGCTTTGTGATTTATATTGATGCTTCTAAAAATGGTTTGGGATGTGTGCCAATGAAAAATGGAAAAGTAGTATCTTATGCCTCGAGACAGTTAAAACCACATGAGCAAAATTATCCAGCCCGTGACCTACAATTAGGAGTTGTAATTTTTTCTCTTAAGATTTGGAGACACTATTTGTATGGTGAGACTTATGAGATTTATACCGATCATAAGTGTTTGAAATATATCTTTACTTAGAAAGAGTTGAACATGAGACAAAGGAGGTGGTTAGAGTTGATGAAGGATTATGATTTAAATATTATTTATCACTCAAGGAAAGAAAATATAGTAGCTGATGCTTTAAGTAGGAAGTCTACACCAAATTTAGCATATCTTATTACAAGCTAGGAAGCCCTGTTAAAGGATTTAAGAAGTATGGAAACAAATGTAAGTATTTATAGCAAAGGAGAAATAATAGCAAACTTACAAGTACAACCCATGTTCATGAGGATGATCAAAATTGCACAAGTAAATGACCTACAACTGAAGAAGATTAGAGAGAAAATTATTGAAGGGAAGATGATTGAATTTGGGATACAAGATGATATATTGAGGTTAGGAAATAGAGTGTGTGCGTCATGTGATGACAAACTAAATAGGCAAATTTTAGAGGAAAGTCATTACTCAAAATTCATATTTCATTCCGGATGTACAAAGATGTATAGGGATCTTCGAGAAGTATTTTGGTGGAATAACATGAAAAGGGAGATAACCGAATTTGTATCTCAATGTTTGGTTTGTAAATAAAGTAAAAGATGAACATAAAAAACCACCAGGATTACTACAACCCTTACCTATCCCTGAGTGGAAATGAAAACATATTACTATAGATTTTGTGACAGGTTTACTAAGTATTTCAAATGGGAATGATTCTATTTGGGTAGTTATTGATAGGTTAACTAAATCTGCTCATTTTCTTGACATTAAGATTACCCATTATTTAGAAAATTAGTTAAGTTGTGCGTGCGGGAAATTATTAGGCTTCATGGAACCCTAGTTTCAATTATTTCTGACTGTAACCCTAGATTTATGCCTCGCTTTTGGAAAAGCCTACAAGTAGCCATGGGAACACAATTGAATTTCAGCACCGCTTTTCATCCTCAAACAGATTGACAATCTGAGAGAATCATTCAAACCTTAGAGGATATGCTTAGTGCATGTTTACTTGATCTGAGGGGAATTGGGATGATCATTTACCAATAGTAGAATTTTCATATAATCATAGTTATCAAGAAATTATTCAAATGGATCCGTACGAGTCACTCTATGGTAGAAGGTGTCGTTCCTCTGCATGTTGGGTTGAAGTTGGAGAAAGAAAACTGTTGGGACCAGAATTAATTCATATCACAACAGAGAAGGTGAAATCGATACAAGACCGACTTCGAATCACTCAAAGACATCAAAAGATTTATGTTGACAATCGCCACCGATAATTGGAATTCCAAAGAGGAGATTGTGTGTTCTTGCGAGTATCACCAACAAAGGGAGTAATACGATTTGGAAAGAAAAGAAAATTGTGGCCAAGACACATAGGACCTTATGAAGTCTGTGAAAGGATAAGAGCTGTCGCGTATAGAATAACTTTACCCTATGAACTCTCTAGTGTGCATAATGTGTTTCACGTGTGAATACTGAAGAAATAATTTCCATATCCAACACATATCTTAAGTCATGAACCTATTCAAATTAGAGAATATTGAGAATCTAATAGAAATTTTGGACCAAAAGGATAAAATATTACAAACTAAGGTAATTCCACTGGTCAAAGTATTATGGCGTAATCATTCCATTGAAGATGCAACATGGGGGCAGGAAGATGAAATAAAGGAGAAATATCCATACTTGCTTGAAAATTAATGTAAGTAAAGTTTGGGGACCAATTTGTTTATGAGGGTAGGATGTAATGACCCCACTTTATATGTTCCTATATAGTTTGTTTTAAATGTTGTATTATTACATATGTGATATGGATAATGTGTTATTATTGTACAGAATTTTAATTTATTATTTTTAGTCTCAACCTACCTTCTTATATCATTAAATATCGCACTACTTACAAACATAAAATTTTGAAGTTTTTGGTAGGAATGTTCGTGTTGGAGACTAGTTTTGACCATTATAATATAGCAATTGACTTAAGGTAAAAAATAGATAGTTCTAGATATATGAATTAGGTTTGTAACACAACAAACGGTATATTAAACGAAGGTCCGAGCAAGAAGCTATACTGAAATTACGAAACAAGGGTAAATATTTCCATCGTATAAGTTGTATTTTGTCGTATTAGCACACCATGTGTTATGTTTTGAATGGTTGGAAGAGGAGGCTAGTTAGTCCAACTTATAACACCTTAAAATGACCTTTTTCTTCAACAAATGGATCAAATAAAAGTCTAATAGCATATCCTAAGTTAAAAGATAAGTTTCGGGGTAAATATGTAATTTTATGAAACTTTTGAGATAAAGATTTAAGAACTAAAATAAAAATATATAAAGGACCAATTTGTAAATAAAATATTTTCAAGGACCTTTAAGAAATATAGAAATTTATGGAGTAAATTTACTAAAATAACCTTCTTGTGTAAAATGACCATATTACCCTTAATAACTTTCCACTTCGTGCTTAGTTTTGGACACCTCCACCATACACGTGTCGTCTTTAAAGGAAAAGCCAAAACACATGCCATGCATTTAGAAAAGGCTAAAACATGTGTCGTTGTTTGGTGAATAAAGACTCCAATATAGCTCCATTATGTGACACATCAACACCGACTCATCAAAATCAATGCTTGGTCACCCAGACACATGTCAACACCCTAATATCTTTGGGAAACTATAAATAGAGGCCTTAGGATCAGTTCTTAAACGAAATTAATTCCAAATATCAGAGAGAAACAATGAGAGAAAGTGCGGGAAAATTTAAGAACAAGTTTCGTTGTAGTGATCCAAGACTCGATATCTGTAACTTCGTACTTATGTTTTAAGTGAGTAGTCTATGACATTCTTGGTGTATTTTTATCATATGATGTTTTGGAAAATAAATATATTTTGTGAAATGATTTTATTCTAAAAATACATTTGATAATGATGATTCCGTTATTTGTTACATGTCTATATCTCTCGATATACACATCTAATTTGAATTCTGAAATTATTGATTCGGCCTATGGAAACACTATTACTATGTTGGCCTTGACTAATGAGTGGAAATATTTGGGTGGTACCTTCCCAGCTGATTTATCGCGGGTGCGCCCAAAACAAGGCGTTGTTTAAGATATCATGATTTTCTGTCTGTGTTATTAGCGGGTTGAAACATTTGGTCACACTATCTGTCTATCTGGGTATTAGAGTGTACATCGCCATTAAAATTTAAAATTGAATTATTAACATTTTTTTCATTTGCTTATTTATTCTTTTCTGAACTGTTTATTCTGAAAATATATATATTGTCAATTACTTCGTATATATTACTGCAAATTCCTATCTGTATATATATGCCATATGATCTAAATTGAATAGGTATCAATTTTCTGAAAACTCTGGAATGTCTCGAGATTAAATCTCACTCAGCTTTTAGCTGATGCTGTATAAACAACGATGATTTAGAAAATAAGTATGCTCACAGAGGGAACATAAAAGGACTATGTTGATGATTCAGCTTTTAGATCTCTTTTTATTATTTAAATAAAATGTTTATTTTATCATATGGAGCATGTTTGGCTCTCTTATAATAAGTTTTAAATTATGTCTTAAGTTGTAACTCGCTGTTACTTTTAATATAAATGAAGTTTCTGTAACACCCCGCCTAATTAAATACCGGGTGACCAGTCCCATACCAAATTAAAACAGAATATACAGTTGGCTCATTCTTAGCATCATTGTCAAAAACATTTACAACTCACCCAATAACCAATTAAGCTTGTGTTAAAAACTTTCCAAATTTTAATTCAACAAAATCCATTTTTAGTTTACGAATAACACTACACATTTTATTCTACCATAATAATAACTAAACAGATAACACAAAAGAATTTAAATGTAACTGGAATAAACATTACCACATAATTATCAAATACAGTATTCCCAACAATAGTAAATGTATTAAAATGACACGAGTACAAGACTAATTGACTTAGATAGAAAAGAGATAACTGAATTCCTTTAGGCGACATGCCGTAAATAAAATAACACTACATAATGTGAATCAAATGAAGATAGGAGTCTAAGAAACACTCCATATCTCCATAGCTCGTCATAATTTTCTATGGTTGGCGTCCCTTCTCCTGGACACTTGATATAGAAGGTACAATAAAAAAGAGAATATGCAAGGAAACGGGTCAGAGCCTGATGTGAAAATAATTTTGAAAACAACAAGTATTTAACAAGTGCAATAAAGAATTTATTATGTACATGTTAGTATCCAAACTCTCATTTAGTATTCTCACCTCTCATCTACAGTGCGCGCTTAACATTTCCTATTAACCTCCTAGTTAACGGTTCTTCCTAACTAGTTTCCATAATATGATTATATCCCATACAATAACCCCGTATGTCCTATACCATACGTATTATGATCATTCATATACGTTTCCCATTAATATGAGTTAAGCTTTTCAAATTTATTAGAATTAATATTCATGCACTTAATTCAATTCTTTTTCTCTATTCACCGTCATCTACAATTATCACACGGTAGGTTGTTCTAACCACTATATATACATTCATTTAATTCATTATATATATACATATATAATACGGAACCCCGAGACACAGCTGCGGTGCATTCATTACTCTGTTATCGTGTCCCAAATATCGCTGGTCGCCGAATAGGGGACTAAAGGTTCGGTAAGGATTCCTCGAACCACAAATAAAAACACAAAAATTGGAGGCAAACATAGTTCTCGTATCCACAGGTCACACACATACCTACATTCCCATAGTCAGCGGACTTATCAACTCCCCGATATGTCTTTCATAGACCTATATTCTCGAGCGACAAATCAAAGATCCCATGGATTCAATAGGATATGACTGCCCTCACGCGCAAAACCTCCCGTCGATAGCAAGTAAGCTAGGTATGTCATACACATAAATCATCAATGAATCAAATAGGCATTATCATCTACCTATATAAATATAATATCAACAAGGTAATCACACTACCCTAAGATAGTTCCCATACGTAGCATTATATCTCTTAAATCCTACATATTAAAATATTATGACTTTACCTCTTTAATTTAAAGATTCCAGAGTCTCACTCATTACTCAAGGTTTAAATAGGTTTTTACTCAATATATTTATTCAGTAAGAAATTACTAATATCCTACTGGTCCATATCATCTTATCTCCAGAATTACTATGAATTAAACTCTCCTTTAACTAGGGTTATAAACGATAGTTTCTAATCTCTTATAAACACATATTCTTTCACTTAGGATTGAACCCTCTTGTAAACCTAAGGTTGTCCAGGTGATTTATTAAATTTCCCCTACTGGACATATCCTTAATCCTCATGCATAAAAATTAGAATCCAATGCATGAATCTAGCAACCGAAATTTCTTTCAATTTATTTATCATCATTCTCGTCAATTAAATCCCAATCACATTAATTCGATTCTTATCTAGGGCTTACTGATATTCCCTAAGTCCCATTATATCCAATTTATAATCACCAAAGTTTTACAAAAGTTTTGGGGTAAGAACAAGCATTAAAAAGAAACAACATCATGGATTATGGGGAGGTCGGTCGATCGAAGGTAGGGGTCGATCGATCGATCGCCTAGATATCAACCCAGATTTCTGCAATTTTTATACTACGGGTTTCATAAGTTTTGATCATTCAAACCTTCATATTAACAAACTAAATTCCTTATAATCCTTACTACATGATATAACAACATATGTAAATGATTTCTAATCCTCTAAACATCCTAGAATCATCAAGAGTTTGAACTAAAGGCATATATTTATCCTCTTTTTCCAGAAATTTATCTACATGATATCTTCAAGAACAAACCAATGATTTTTAGATTTTCTTCAACAAGGTGATGATTATTTCATGGATTACTATCTACCTACAACATGAGTTTGATTCCTATATATTTCCATTTTCCAAAAATGAATCAACAACTCTATATTTATCTTCCAAACATTGTAAATCTCATATTTTCATAACTATCCTAACATGGACAATATACTAACTAGATTGAAATTATCAAATACTTGCCACTAATGAAGATCTGATCCTTTGGGGTTGTATAACACAGGTGGTTACCTTTGGCCCTTGGTTCTCCTCCTTTCCAAGCAAGCTTCTCTTCTCCCAAGCACCCTTTCACTCTCTCTCAAAAGGTGACCTCTCAATTTTGTGTAGAAGTGATGAATGAACCCACATACAACTAATGTCCAAATATTTATAATAAGACAAAAATTTGAAATCACTATTTATCCCCCTGTAAAAATGGCCAAAATGCCCTTTTCGATTGTCTTTTCATTTCCAAATGACCCGAGACCCAAAAACAACATCCAAATAGACTTTTCTGACTATTTCAACCCTTCAGGATGAAACGACGCACTCCAAATGACTATAAGGTTGATGTAAAAATAAGTTTCTTATTTAATCCAACAAATTAGTCCCGACACGTCCCATACCACGTTCGACTAAAATTTAAATTACTGAATTAATATCACACAACAATATCACTAACATCACATTCATATATTACCTAAATATCTTTAAGTAATATTCAGAATCATTCATTTTAATATCCACAATTCGGATAAAACCCAAATGAAATAATTTATAATAAAATCCAATTAATCCATTAATTTAAAATATAACCCATTTTCAAAGTCATTAAAATTACGGGGCATTACATACTTCCCCCCTTATAACAGAATTTAGTCCCGAAATTTAGAAAGATAAATCATACTGGTAAGATCAACTCTGAGTAAAAATCTCACATCGCAAGTAATCTATGTCGTACCGCCCATACAGTACATTAACTAAAATCCCCATTGATGTTATACGCCTGTCCTCACCATATAGTTTCAACTAAATCGAATTTAAACTTTACGCAATCTTCCCTATACCATCCGCGTGACAAAGTTTGAAAAAAATGATCCTTAATCATTAAGTAAATAAATCCTGAAGTCACAACTACTTACTGTTTCACAATTATAAAAAATACTACAATCCAACCATCCAGGGCGCCCATACACCCTATCGTGTATCTTTCATTGTAAAATGGATATGGTTACCCGCATAATACTCTGATTTATCGCAAAGGTTATAAACTCATATCCTAAAGACCTAAATTATTTCGACTCCCAACGTTTGTTAGTTTCATGCATGGGGTGTCTTCAAAGTAAAATCCAAACAAGGAACCCCCTCTATACACTACTACCTAAAGTAGTCGGTCATCGAAACTCCTCAGGTCCTTAGTCAATAGTATATAACCTCTCGACTGGTTTTATCGATTTCACATAAAAATCTACTCATTTAATCCACTTATTAAAGACAAGACACTGGCTATAGTAGTACATACACTCTCATATACCACAAGTCAATCCATGCTGCTAGTCACATCATGTTTAGACATGCCTAAAGTAAGTAATTCCGTGATAACAATCAGACCCACGTGACGACATGAAAAATATAGGTTTCCCATAACCCCTCGGTGTGCCTACGTAAATAATAGTGCTATAGGCTAAGTTTAGTAACCCTTTTTCCCATACAATATTAATTGCTATATAAATCAGTATGCGCCTCATAACTCCTTAGATAGAAAACATGCCCTCATTCGTGGGTGGTGTTTATTGAATCGTTTCCTGATGGACGTTATATACACGCCCATACTGACCCTGTTGCACGGGAGATTCTGGAATGGGAGGTAGTGCTAGCACCGAAGATGGAGCTAGAAGTGCAGCTGGTGGAAACGCTGGTATCTGTGGCTCCTATTGAGCATTTTGTTGTTGAGGGAATTTGTCTTTATCAGGACAATCTTTTCATTTATGTCGATACTTGCCGCACACAAACATTTTCCCACAAACATTCCACCATTTTGTCCCTGTTGACCCCGACCCTGCTGGCCATTACCTCCTTTCCCTTGGCCCTGATGAGCCTACCTCTGGCCTTGATGGCCCTGCTGTCCTTGACCATTACCTCTATCTTCAAATCGAGAATCCCCAGATCGTAAATGCTTAGCATAATCCCCTGTTTGGGAACCCTGCTCACCCTGACACTGATGACTCTGTCCTAGCTGAGTCCCACTAGAATTGCCCCCATTAGTCTTACCTTGCAGGCCTGACCCAAACCCCCGCTTGACACCCTGAGCATGTAAGCGGTTATCCTGGAAGTGAAGCATTGCAGCATTAAGAACATCTGCATAAGTACGTAGTGAAAGATTTCCCATTAAATGTTGGCGAATCTTATAGTTCAACCCATCACTGAACATTAGAATTCTCCTCTCCCTAGTGGGTACCTCTACTGGTACCAAATTAGTTAGTCACGTAAATTCTTCCTCGTATTCTACCACTGATTTCTCTCCCTATTTCAAATCAAGTAGTTTCTGCCTCATCTCTGTCTGGATGGCGGAAGGAAAGTACTTCTGATCAAACCGTATCCAAAAGTCTTGGATAGTCACTGTGTATCTCTCCTCGATAGTGGTCGTAGCCTCCCACCATTGCAAAGTTACCCCTACTAGCTTGTATGTGTCTAGTATTTTACTTTGAACCTCAGTACATTCAATTATTCTCAAGTGACTTTGGATATCTCTCTTCCATTGGCTAACAGTCCTCCCTAAAACTCAGGTGGGTGTGCCTTCTGAAAGGCATCCCTCACTCGTTCCCATGCTGTAGGAAACACTTTCCCTTGCACAGGTGGCACAACTGGTGCCTGTGTTGGAGCTTGTTGAACAGCAGCTAGAGCTGCATTGACTTCCTGAGCGATAATTGCAGCAACTTTGGCCGCAGTCATTGTACCCTGAACTGGGGCAGGCTGAGGTGCACGTCGAGGAGGCATCTGAAACAAGAGTATACTATTAGTATTTGATATAATAGAATAGCTGAAGAACGTATGCATAAATAGAAAAACAATAATCCTATTCATAGGGATCTACATCAAATAACGCTAAGTTAAAAACACGGTAAAGCGTACAGACCCTAAAGGACACTAGAACCTGATGCTCTGATACCACCTATAACACCCCGCCTAATTAAATACCGGGTGGCCAGTACAATACCAAATTAAAAAAGAATATACAGTTGGCTCATTCTTAGCATCACCGTCGAAAACATTTACAACTCACCCAATACCTAATTAAGTTGGTGTTAAAAACTTTCCAAACTTTAATTCAACAAAATCCATTTTTAGTTTACGAATAACACTACACATTTTATTCTACCACAATAATAACTGAACAGATAACACAAAAGAATTTAAATGTAATTGAAATAAACATTCCCACATAATTATCCAATACAGTAATCCTAACAATAGTAAATGTATTAAAATGACACGAGTACAAGACTAATTGACTTAGATAGAAAAGAGATAACTGAATTCCTTTTGGCGACATGCCCCAAATAAAAGAACACTACATAATGTGAATCAAATGAAGATACGCGTCTAAGAAATACTCCATAGCTCATCATAATTCTCTAAGGTTGGCCTCTCTACTGCTGGACACCTAATATAGAAGGTACAATAGAAAAGAGAATATGCAAGGAAATGGGTCAAAGCCCGATGTGAAAATAATTTTGAAAAAAGAAAGTATTTAACAAGTTCAATAAAGCATTTATTATGTACATGTTAGTATCCAGACTCTCACTTGATATTCTCACCTCTCATCTAGAGTTCACGCTTAACGTTTCCTATTAACCTCCTAATTAATGGTTCATCCTAACTAGTTTCCATAATATGATTCTATCCCATATCATAACCCCGTATGTCCCATACCATACGTAGTATGATCATTCATATAAATTTCCCATTAATATGAGTTAAGCTTTTCAAATTTATAAGAATTAATATTCATTCACTTAATTCAATTCTTTTTCTCTATTCACCGTTATCTACAATTATCACACGGTAGGTTGATCTAACCACTATATATACATTCATTTAATTCATTATATATATATATATATATATATATACATACATATATAATACGGCACCCCAAGACACAGCTGCAGTGCATGCGTTACTCTGCTATCACGTCCCAAATATCGTTGGTCGTCTAATAGGGGACTAAAGATTCAGTAAGGATTCCTCAAACCAAAAGCAACAACACAAAAATTAGAGGTGAACATAGTTCTCGTATCCAAGGGTCACGCACATTCCTATGTCCCTATAGTCAGCGGACTTATCAACTCCCCGATAAGTCTTTCATAGACCTATGTTCTCGAGCGACAAATCAAAGATCCCATGGATTCATCAGGATATGACTCCCCTCACGAGCAAAACCTCCCGTCGATAGCAAGTAAGAAAGGTATGTCATACACAGAATTCATCGATTAATCCAATAGGCATTATCATCTACCTATATAAATATAATTTCAACAAGGTAATCACACTACCCTAAGATAGTTCCCATACGTAGCATTATATCTCTTAAATCCCACGAATTAAAATATTATGACTTTACTTCTTTAATTTAATGATTCCAGAGTCTCACTCATTACTCAAGGTTTAAATAGTTTTTTCCTCAATATATTTATTCAGTAAGAAATTACTAATATCCTAATGGTCCATATCATCTTATCTCCCGAATTACTACGAATTAAACTCTCCTTTAATTAGGGTTATAACCGATAGTTTCTAATCTCTTATAAACACATCTTCTTTCACCTAGGACTGAACTGTCTTGTAAACCTCAGGTTGTCCAGGTGATTTATTAAATTTCCCCTACTGGACATATCCTTAATCCTCATGCATACAAATTAGAATCCAACATATGAATCTAGCAATCGAAATTTCTTTCAATTTAATTGTCATCATTCTCGTCAATTAAATACCAATCACATTAATTCGATTCTTATCTAGGGCTTACTGATCTTTCCTAAGTCCCATTGTATCCAATTTATAATCACCAAAGTTTTACAAAAGATTTGGGATAAGAACAATCATTAAAAAGAAACAACATCATGGATTCTGGGGAGGTCGATCGATCGAAGGTAGGGGGTCGATCGATCGATCGCCCATATATCCACCGAGATTTCTGCTATTTTTATACTACGGGTTTCATAAGTTTTGATCATTCAAACCTTCATATTAACAACCCAAATTCCTTATAATCCTTACTACATGATATAGCAACATATGTAAATAATTTCTAATGCTCTAAACTACCTAGAATCATCAAGAGTTTGAATTAAAAGCATATATTTATCCTCTTTTTCCAGAAATTTATCTACATGATATCTTCAAGAACAAACCAATGGTTTTAAGAATTTCTTCAACATGGTGATGATTATTTCGTGCATTAATATCTACCTACAACATGAGTTTGATTCTTATATATTTCCATTTTCCAAAAATCAATCAACAACTCTATCTTTATCTTCCAAACATGGAAAATCTCATATTTTCATAACTATCCTAACATGGACAATATATTAACTAGATTGCAATTATCAAATAATGGCCTCTAATGAAGATCTGATCCTTTGGGCTTGTATAACACAGGTGGTCTTCCCTTCTCCGTTCACTTCCGGTGCTGGTTGGTGGTGGGGACCTTTGGCCCTTGGTTCTCCTCCATTCCAAGCAAGCTTCTCTTCTCCCAAGCACCCTTTCACTCTCTCTCAAAAGGTGACTGCTCAATTTTGTGTAGAAGAGATGAATGAACCCATGTACAACTAATCTCCAAATATTTATAATAAGAAAAAAATCTGAAATCACTATTCATCCCCTGTAAAAATGACTAAAATGCCCTTTTTCGTTGTCTTTTCATTTCCAAATGACCCGAGACCCAAAACCAACATCCAAATAGAATTTTCTGAGTATTTCAACCCTTCCGGATGCAGCGACGGACTCAAAATGACTATAAGGTTGATGTAAAAATAAGTTTCTTATTTAATCTAATAAATTAGTCCCGACACGTCCCATACTGCGTCCGACTAAAATTCAAATTACTGAATTAATATCACACAGCAATATCAATAAGATCACATTCATATATTACCTAAATATCTTTAAGTAATATTCAGAATCATTCATTTTAATATCCACAATTCGGATAAAACCCAAATGAATTAATTCATAATAAAATCCAATTAATCCATTAATTTTAAATATAACCCATTTTAAAAGTCATTAAAATTACGGGGTATTATAGTTTCCTTTACAAACATCTGATAACGTAATTCCTTCATTTTCAGCAGTTTATGATTCATAACCATGTGATTGTATTCCCGCTGCATTTATTTAAGTAAACAATTTAAGAAAGAATATTTGTTGCCTTGGTGGCATGTTAAGGCATTCGTTCCCTACTAATTTTTGGGTCGAGATCCTGACACTTATAATAATATATGATATTATACTTTTGATGGAAAGTTTGATTGAAAGACCTTACGTCACATTATTATGTTATTATATGCGATTGCATATATCTTATTTCTTCGGGTGCATAAGTTGGGATTTGTATTGGATCGTATTCGTTACGTATAAGATATAGTTTATTGATGGACACTTTTAACTTAAAGACAATAAGTGTAAAACATGTGACCTTGTCCTATTAGGCCATGAGGTTAATTCACATGATATCTCATAGAAAAAAAAAAAATTATAATTAGGGAAAACCTACTAAACTATGGCATGTAAAACACATAGACCTTATTCTCATAGTAAGTAAATTATCCATTTATCACAATAATTAATCATAATTTAAAGGATATCATTCTCCAACATAATATTTTCTAAGATAGCTACTAAATTCTTTAAATACATCCATCTAAATATTTATTAGTTCCATAATACTCTCTTTAGAAACCCACAAAAACTACATAAAGAATTAATCACAACTAGGTATGAAGCTTTTGAATCTATATGTTTTCTAAATAAACATGTACATAAGATCCAATGACATCATATACTCTGCGGATTCTAAGCATTTTTGTGTCAACTCACCTTAAGGAAAACCATGAATATTAAGGATTGAGCTCGAATATCCCAATAAGGGTTAAATAAAATTTCATTAGACCACTTGACAGTGTTAATATTCCCCTATAAACATACATACTAACAAAGATATGAAAATTAAGATAATATACAACAAGAACAGAAAAGGAAGGGAAATATATGTTTTATCCCTAACCCCTCAGAACACTCTAATGTCGCAAGGCTCAATCTCCTTTGGTCCACCATTACCCGAATTCCCCCAAGGTTAAATCTCCATTTGTTCTCTCTGTAGTCTTTGTCCTTAAATTTATTTCCATATACTTATCAATACCTAAATTAATATTTTGGGTTTTTATTGGCCCGGTCATGCCAACGGTTACAGTTTCCTCTCCTGATCGATTGGAGGATAAACGATATGCAATTTTTTGTTAACTCCAAGTCCTTGGATGAGCTCTACGATGGTGAAATCCCCATAACTAGCCTATTTTCAATATCCCTAGGACTAGTCATGGTGATCTCAAGCACAAAGCAAGATGCAATCTCCAGATATGATATCTCAGCATGTTGCAATAATATTGCAGCATGAACAATATATTCCAACAAAATCACGGTCATGATAGGCACAATATTACATTGCCTAAGTCTGGGGCCTCAATGAAGGAGTTAAAACTCTTGATATTCAAATAATAAGTTAATTTGGTATCATGAATGTATTAAACACAAAAAATCTCATAACTTGGATTTCCAAAGATCTAAGTAGGAAGCCTTAATAAAACGTCATAAGAACCATATAAATATCGATAAAAGTTTACCCTTCCTCAAATAACTAAACCTCAAAATAAAATATATAATAAGAAACATTAATAATTAAGATAAGGAAATAATTGTGAAAGACTATGGCCATTAAGCCCAGGAGACTCATAAATAACGATTAATAGAAAACGTACATAGTCTCTAAACACATAAAACCAATAATAAACAGTAAAACTACATGGAGTTTAAACCTAGAGAACTCATAAAACATAAGGTCTCATTCAATTAAATCAAGTAAATAAGGGAAAATAGGAAAATGATAGCTCCATTACCTAAAGGACCGAGTATGAATAATAGTTGAAGTTTGTCGCCTTCAACCACCCCTTTTTGCCGTGAACATTATGCATCCATGAACTTTATCGGTACCACTTCCTTCAATTTGCGAACTCTATTATGGTTTCGACATTATAAGGCTTTTAGGGCCATTAAAACCTCCCCAACCAACGAACTTACCTCCTCGAAATTTAGTGATGTAAGGAAACATTAGTTCAATTCATTCATTGTTATAAGTATTTCTCCATGATGGCTAACTCCAACTCCTAGGTTGCTTCGTCTGCTGTTTGGTGTCTCCATAATACTTTAACTAATTAAATTTTCTTCCTCCTCATCTCCTTTTCTTTTCTATACAAAATTTCCACTAGGGCCTCCTCATAATCAAAATCTCCTTGAGTATTAATGGGTTCGTGGTTGATGACATGTCCATGATCTCTTACATAATTTTGTAGGGTTGAGATGTGAAAATGTTATGCACATGGGACAGTTTGGGAGATAGGGATAGTCTAAAGTAAGACTTCACAGTACTCTCAAGTATGTCAAATGGTACCAAATACCACAGAATTAGCTTCCCCTTTATCCCAAACCTCATAAATCCCTTCCACGAGAGTGTTAAAGAAATTCATGACCCCGTGTTGTGGTTTTAGTCTTAAAAGCACGTATGACGGTTACTTTTGAGTAAATGTGTGTCATTTTATTTTTGAAATAAGAATCATAGTTACAAGAATGAATTATGTTTATTTAAATATATTGTTTCGTGTTAATGTCAATCAATATATCCTAGTAGGGAATCCATTGAGGCTACTTTTCATTGATCATAAGGAGATTGGAATTCCGGTTCTAGCATTATATAAATGTTCAAAGACTAAATATGTACTTGACATCCTATCAAAATAGTTACGAGGAAATCTTAGTAGTTTATATTAGAGTGTTACGGTGGTTCGGGAATGTGTATGATAGTTCAATAGAGGATTGTGATCAGTGCACCCCAAGAATGTTTTAAATGGGATCAGCTGTGAGATTTGAGTATAAGGACTGTCTAGATTAAACTCGAGAAATCCCGCATCATTTTCAAAGGGTGGATAGGTTTTTAATCCCAAGAATTTTGAGGATTTGGATGCTAATGTAGTTGTCACTTTTATTACTATGGGTGCAGTTTAATTTTGAATTAAATCAAATGATCCCTGCATATTGGGTGATAGTTATATGATTATGTATGAGATTATAATTCGGAGAAATCTGCATCTAGGGGATACCATGGATTGTGATACCCTCTTGATAGACTTATTTGTTTAATTTCCACCAAGTGAACGTGATTAATAGATTATTTTATTATCCTTGTGGAGTGGTAAATAAGTTCAGTCTGAGAATTAAGGAAATTGATCTGATGTGGGCTAAAATTGATTAACAATAGATCAATTTAACCAAGAAGGTATTACACACTTAACGCGGGTAATCCTATTATGTACTATAATCTACTTTACAAATAAGACCTCATTTATCCGATAGATTTCTGAGATACTTAAATTTGAGTGCACCCATAATTATTTTGTGGAAGTAATTATGATTAAATAAACGAAGGAAATGGATTATAGCACTATTCTAAAAAACCTGCCTAGGCTTGAGGCTTGGGATAAACGCCCCGCCTTAAATTTTTGACGCCTTATGCTTGGTCAAACCCTAAAGGCACACTTTTTATCTACAAACAACAATGCTTTACTGAAACGATATCACCTTTTAAAGATTTTTTTACAAACCGGACCGTTATCTCATCCAAAATAATCAAATAGTATTTTAATTTGATAGCCTTGTTATGGCTAAAAAAATATTAAAATATATTAAAAAGTCCTAGACGCCTTTTTATGCCTAAGGCCCGCATAGGCTTCTAAGGCTTAAGGCTTAAGGCTTGACCTCCACACCTCGATCACGCCCTGTATTTTTTAGAGCCTTGGATTATACTAATGGTAACTGGGGTTTCCAAATATTTATTTGAATCAAGTTTAATTATTTGTGTTAGGTCCCTAGTCGACTCCACATACCCAAGTAGATAGGCCCGAACTCTCAAGAAACCTACTTTCGCCATAGCCCACCTTTTATACTTGTATATAAAGACGTGGGAAGGGGATTTTAATTACATTTGTTGGTCATTTGAGTTGCATATGGATGAGACAAAACACTATTAACATTTTTGTGTATATACTTTGAGGGAGTGGGTTATATATCACTCATAAGGAAGAGTTTTTGTCTCAAAGGTTGATCTCACACTTTTCTTTGGGGAGAATCATACAATAGAAGATCAACGATTTAAAAAAGGTTAAATGTTTTAGGAGACCTTGGATAGAAATCAACACCATCTTCATCATCAAATAATTTTTCTTCATACGAATCACTATAAGATTTTCTATCGTACGAATTCTTGAAACCCTACGTTTAATCTTTAAACCATGTTCTTGTTTTTCTTTTCAATGCATGATTATTCAAATATATTTAGGGCTATTTTTTTCCATGTTTAAATGTGAGTCCCAAGTTTTTCCCCAATAATTGGTATCATAGCCCTAATTGATATTAATTGTGTATTGAAAGGGTACATGTGGTCCAAACTTGAAAACCCTAGTCTTTCAAGCCGAGGAATAATTTATCTTTACGTATGCGTTTGTGATAATATTGTTTTTTAGAGATTCCTCGTGTATATCCCTTACATCTTGGTCATACATTTTTTTGATAAGTGATTGAATCCTACGGTAGTTTTTTCGTAATTATTTTTTGCATCTTGATTCGATATGGTTGTAATAATTAAGTTCTATAATTATTTATATACCGTTGTTTTTGGAGGCTATTGGGAGGGTATGTAATGTTGTTACTCACTTATAATTATGTATTATGTTGTATTAATTGTTTAACAAAGTTTTGTGGTCATTTATGGATATTTGGGATGTTTATTGAGGTTATTGCCTGGAAAATACAAAGTGAAGGAAGAAGACAAGTCCCATTATTTATCGATTGATCACCCCCCCAACTAACAACCTTGCCATTTTAGCTTTTGGGGGTGGTTTTCGGTGCTTTTTAGTGGTGGTTCTCCCCCAGATAAATGCGAAACACTGGAAAATCAAATTCAGTGACTAAGACCCTCAAGAACTCTTATTTGTGATGATGCCTACTTCAAGTTGTACTTTAAAAGATAACTCTTCTACAACCAAGATTCTTAGACTTGAAGAGTTCTATTTCAAGAAGGTTTCAAGGACATCATGGATAAGGGCATGTTTATCTTACTTATGAAATTATTTAATTATGTTTCATGTATTTCTCTTTGTTATTGTGTTTAATAATTTGACATTCTAATTGTATTAATTAGGAATAGACATTTTATAGACGACATGAATTTTATTTTGGGACGTCCTAGATCACGATTTTTTAAAAAATCCATTTTATTCATTCTTTTCTAATTATAATTAAATAGGGGTAAGAAATTTTAAAGTATAAATTGAATTTTGATCTTCGGGCTTTATTTTAATTCAAAAATAGTTTTATTTGTGGTAAAATAAAAATAGTGAGATTAGGTAATTTAATTTGTATAAGTAAATTAAAAATTACCAAGGATTTTAATCCTGGTGTTTAGGATTGAATGAATTGTTTTTTCAAAACCCTTAAAGTTTTAAAATACTAAGTGGGAAATGGAATTTAACATTAACCCCACGATCTATATTAGTATTTTCATGAATCAAGGATTCTATTGATTCCTTGTATCAGTTAAATTGTCCCCCACCACACATGGAATTTAAAAAGGCATTATGGATTCATTAAAATTCTTAAATCATAATTTTGAGATTTAGAATATGACTGAATTCAATCACCCCCACAATGAAGACCAATACGAGCGGGTTCTACTTTAAGGAGTGAACTGGTGGTATACACTTGGACACAACATTTGATATCCTTCCCCGTGGAGTACTGTCATTAGGAGTAGGAAAAAAATTCGTCATCTATCCATTATATTGGATAGT
Source organism: Sambucus nigra (assembly GCA_949130495.1). NCBI lineage: Eukaryota > Viridiplantae > Streptophyta > Magnoliopsida > Dipsacales > Adoxaceae > Sambucus > Sambucus nigra. The sequence goes on from OX422218.1 coordinate 420,553,349, forward strand.
GGTCTTGAGCTACCCTGTTATCATAATGAAAAAGAAATTCACGGTGGGAGGATTTAATCTCCGCACGAGAAACCTCACCTCATAAGGGAACTAGTATGTTCGGTTTATTAATCTTAAAAATTAGTGATTGATGGGTGCCAATTTAAAATTGAATTCAATAGTTCTCATGTGTTTATTGAAAATTAATGTTTTTCAATTTTATGATTCTAATATTTCAGAAATGAATTCAACCTTTTCTCTCTAGTTATTAGTTTTTAGGTTTTAAATGGAATACATTTCAATGACTAAAAACATTTTGGATATTATTATAACTTAATGGGATAATAACCAAGTTTAACCCACAATTATCAATAATATTTTAAAATAGTGATGTGATTAACTCCTCGTGTCAATTAGGTTGTCCTCACAGGAACATTTCAAATCATGGAATCATGATATTTTAAAATATGTGGTGGTTCTTTTAAACTAAGTTTTTCATAAGTCTCCCCCCCCCCCCCCCCCCCCCTCCCCCGGGGGGAGTTATATATGTGCACCTTTGATTTTAAATAATTTTGATCGATGTGAATTTGTAGACAACTATGATTGGTTGATTACACTCGAGTGAAAATAATATTCTTAGAATGATATTGTCATTGCTTGATAAAGAATTCTTTGGATCATACATAGTGGGAAAGCCCTGTACCATTTAGTAATTCATGAGTGAAGATCATCGGTATCCATATGTTAGTTGTTTGAGAAAGAACTTTACTTATTTCTTGAAAGGGAAGTACGAGGATAAAGTTAAGCATCAATTATAATGTTCTGGGTTCAGGAAGGTTCATATTCCTCTATAGTACTGAAATAGCTGAAAGGAAGATATTCTCACTTGAAGTATTTATAACTTTTATAGAATCAGTTTTTGTTATTTCCTTGATTTATAAGGAAAATTATATTCTAATGATTTATTTCTTAAAAGTAAGTTCATCATTTATGGTTTATTCTAGCGTACCTTAGTATGTATATTTAGGGGCGATAAATAAGGATTACAACTCGTTGAAAAGGTTACAGGTCACCGGGAAATTACTTTAAGAGAGATGTTCCTAGATATGAGAAATTATAATAAGGCATCGTTGTTAGAGGTGGGATATTCTTATAATTTTGGTGATGGCATAAAGTTAATGTAGCTGAATTACTAATGTACCCTTTTTTGAAAAGTTGGTTTCCGTTTTCTAAATTGCATTTGAATATATATTCAATTAATTTTATAGAATTGTTTTATCAAAATTTGATATCTTTTATCTGTTCTGGTACATTGGAAAATAATTTATACATTATAAAGTCTGCCCCACTAATACTGCCAAATAGTGAATTGAATGATTTTATGTACAAAAATAATTAAAGAGAAAGTTTCCTTTTAAAACCAAACATAATGTTGGCATTTACGCTTCATTTTTTTTTATTCTAGAAGGAATTTGGATAATGATATGGAATGGAGAATTGAGTTCATTTAAAGTGTAGGAACTTCTTGTCTTGAATTTTGTTCAGAAGGTAAAATGAACAAAAGGTCACTCATAAACAAGTGCTAAAGAGCCTAAGATGTGTTGGAAATGGTTTTCTCCAATTAGTGTGATTCAGAGACTATCTGATCAAGAGGTGGTTTTGAGTGCTTCATCAAATTCATTTATGATCACTCAAAAGTGTTTATATGTTTACCTTATGCATAATAAGTCTTAAGATTTCAATTATTCAAAATGTGCAAGGCTAAGATAGAGCACGAGCGAGGTAAACTAATCCAAATTCTACATTTTGATTGTAGAAATTTTTACTTCTTAGGATAGTCAATGAATCATTATCGAAGATATGGGATTATATCCCAGTGGTCTAGATCAAGTATTCCTTTATGGAGTGGTCTAGAGGATAAGGGAGGAATAAAGATCTTTTAGATATGATGGTGTCCATGATTGTTTATTCATGATTGCAATATTGTCATTAGGATTTTACATAAGAGACTAGCATATACATTCTATATTTAATTTTTTTCTTAATTAGTGTCTTCAACTCCCATTAATCATTATAGTGGGTGCAAACTCTATCTAGGACATGTTCGGATTTGGGTGTACCTGACACTTGTGCTATGGAAAGATCTAAGGAAGTTAAAATTAATGGTAGAATTATGTCTATTTGTTGGTTATGCCAAAGGTTAACAAGGTAGTTTATATCATACTTTTAAGTACCCGATTTCATTAATGCCCAATTTTTAGAAAAGTGTTATGTAATAAATAACGACCCCAACTTTAAAAAACTAAGTTTTTTTTCTTAAGATCAAGATAGTTTTGTGGCAATTTAGATTTGCCATTAAAAGGTTCTTTTTAAAGCATATATAATATTTGCTACCAAAACTAAATTTTTGCTTAGGGTTAAGATAGTTATGTGGCAATTCAGATATGCCACTAAAAATATTTTTCTGTAGAAAATTATTACCTCCACTAATAGTTATTACATTTAATATTCAGATTTTATGCATAAATTAATTAACTAAAAATACTAAGTGCCTTCAATTTTCATATTTAATATTTAATATAATAAAAACAATCTAGTAAGAACTTTTATGCTTCATTTCTTCACAAAATATATTTATATTATTGTTTACTCAATGTGACAATCAATATTTGAACTATTCCAAATCAAAATCAAGTCAAATAAATCAATTACATAAATCGTTTCATCACTCACAAAACAAACAAGTACACTCATGTATTATTACGTGCTATGCGATTTGATAACTACTCAAATCTTTCAAAAAGGTCATCCATTCGTTCTTTCATTGCAAAGTTATCCCTTTGAGCTTCATTTGGTTCACTCGTTACCTCGTCAGCTGCCCATGTAGCCTCATCAACTTCTTTTCTCGCCTCAGCAACTTGTATATCCATCTCAACATCTTTCTCTGTTTGCATAGCTTCAACTTGTCTGGTCTTAGAACCAACCCCTCGTCCACATACATAGCCAGAGCGATACCCTAAAACATTTTGAAATGCTTCTTCACACTATTTTCAGATTGTGATGAGAGTATTTCTTTCACCTCATCCTACTAATAGTTGTAAATAATGTATAATTTAACATAATGTTATTATAAAAAAATTATAGTTAAAAAAACTTTAAAAAATCTTACATATACACTTCCAGTCTTTAGCGTAACCCAATTGTCCTTTCTTTTTCTTCAATGAGTCGTATACCACGGCTTTTTTATGGACGCGGGATCCCCAGTTTCCTTTTCACGCTATAAAAAATTTAAGATAAATAAAGTATCATAACCAGTAAAAAAATATTAAATAATTACGAGACATAACGTTTTTAGGAAATATATGTTACCATCTCATACTCCACTTGACGAAATTCTTTAGTTCCACTACAATGCAAAATTTTTTGCTTAGATCTATTGATCAGGTTAATTTCACCTCTTTTCAGAAAATAACATAAGGAATTTATTTTCAATAAAATATTAAAATAATTTGCATGAAAAAATAATTGCATAAAATTTAATATTACCTTGTAGTTTGCATCAACAAATGTCCCACAAATATCAATCCATTTATCATCTGATGATAATTCCAATGGACGACCCTCAAGAGTTCGTTTTAGAGAGTCGTGTGGATTGAAGTGTTCACATGAATTTTTGACCGAATGTTACGGAATTCAGTATGGAGTTGATCTATCACTATAGCCTTTATATTATCATCATTTCGCAATTTAAACGTAACCTGTTTAAAATAAAAGAAAAACATTAAAACGAACTTTACATGGGGATACATTCTATATACACGCATAAGTTTCCACATGTGTTCTTTGCTGTCTTACGGGATATCACCACATTAAAATGATTTCAGATTTGAAATTAGATGCAAAACGACCTACTATACGGCCCTCCAATATGATTTCAATACCAATAGTCTCCCCCCTTTGAAATTTCTTTTGAAAACCAATTCCTCGTGTTAGTCCTATGACTCGTTTATTGGAAGATGAATCTATTAAAAACATACATACAATGAAAAGTTAGTTTTAATTTCTACACATTTTCATACAATAAAAAGCTTAGATTAAAGGCCTTATAACACTATAAATATAACACCAGAAAAAAAAAAACTATAAATATAGCAGCGGGAAAAAAAGGTATAAAAAATCTTAGATTAAAGGCCTTATATAGGTTCCCAAAAAGGAACAAAAAACTATAAATATAGCAGCAGGAATATGAATAATTGCACTATTAATCATGAAAAAGATATTTCATAAATCGAGAATCTATAAACTGACCACGCTTATATGAAAATTGAGACTCCATAAACTTCACTGTTAATCATGAATCAGAAAAATCCCTTAACATTATTTTTGATCAAACATTGGGACTCTATAAACTGACCGCACATATATAAAAATTTAGATTGACCATATATCTCAAAATGTATGGTGCACTGAACCAGTGAGCATGTGTACACATATAAAGATTAGTATGAATACACACGAACGTCGCACGTTGATACGAATTTAATGTAAATGCAATGGAATTTAATACACACACAAAGAAGGATATAATTTCAGACATCTACCAATTATTTTCATATATTCATATTAATTGTGTACTACAAAATTAGAGGCCAATGGGAATTTATAAACCTTATATACTTGCTGAACAAACTAAGTATAATATAAACAGTGATGTCATGGAATTATCTAACCTATTGTAGTACAATACAGTAGAACAATCCAATTAACCTACTGTATAACAATCCATGTTAACACCCGATGAAACGGTGTTGAGAGAGAGTTTATTACTAATGGATAATTAGATTGAAAATGAGCTTGATTAAACTTTGCCATAGATTGTAACATGTATGGTCCTCTATGACCTATAACAAGCATGTCATGGATTAATATAATAACAAATAACTAAACAATAATATAAAAATCATACCATCATTGTTAACATCAGATGCAATGGTAGTGAAAGTGTTGGAGATATTTGGAATAATTGACTGGTAGTGAAAGTGTTGGAGATATTTGGAATAATTGACTGGGAAGGGGGACATATGGGTTCACTTGAATATACTTTGACCAATAGAAGATTTAGGTTCACGTTCATGACCAGGCATAACTAAACAACAAACCAAAAACATAAGCTAAAATAATAATGAATTGTATGGAGAATATTTCTATGCTCAAAATATTTCAAACATTAAGAATGTTAAGAATCATTTTCCACTTGAGGCCCATGTAATATCACCATTATATCATTTTAATATATTCAAAAGTAATAAGGAGAATTAACAAACCTAGTGGATATGCATCATCGTATTCATCATCCTCCCCTTCACTCAAATTACATAATATCTCCTCCCTTCCCGATGGGATATACTCTTCATCTTTGTCATGCTCTTTTCTTTTACCCTTCATATCAATCTTATACCTCTTATAACCAACCATATAAAATGTAGCCCCGCTATGCAATCCCAATGCCTTCATTGTGGCTAGGTTATCATGAACCCACTTAAGTTTTTATTTATCATAATTTGTAATCGTCATTATACACCTATTACAAGAATACAGAGATATGCAACTAGACAAAGTAAGATTTTAGAAGTGAATTATACATCGACATTAATAATACATTAAAAAATTAAAACATTTAACATTATTTAAAAGAGAAAAAGGAAATAGCGCAAACCATCAAAAGTGATAATCATATTCATCTCCATCATCATCACTAAAATCATCAGCATCTTCATAACCATCACTCATATCATCACAATCATCCTCGCTATCTATAAAGTAATCATCCCTATAATTTGTCAATATTTTCTCTTCATAATTATTTCTATGGACTTCATTTTTTGGGATGTCATTCCATCTTCAATATACGTTTTTAATCCTCTACGATATTATTCTTAATTTGTTGATATGGTTCTTTATTCATTGTTTACTCCCCACCTTCTTCATTTTTAGGGATATCATACTTTATCTCTTAGGGTATTCTTCACAACAACTTTCCAATTGTTTCCTAACATAATATTTGGTACATGAAAGACTTGATCTACTTGATAATCTAGAATAAATGGTTGAGTTTTGTACAAAGTATTAGCAGTGTTCAAACTAATAAAACCATACTCATCCTCATTTAATCCATATAAACACTTCTTTTTCCAAGATCCCACCAATTGCACTTAAATTTAACAACACAAATATTTTCAGTGTATTCCAACTCTATAATATCAACCAGCTCACCATAAAAATAAATATCTTTTTGTTCATGTTCACCCACTACAACAATTTCACTATATTATGTTTTTTAATTTTTTTATGATCTTTGGTGTGGAACCTATAGCCATTAATCAAATAACCCTTGTAATGTTTCACCCGTTGGTTGGGACCCCAAGATAAAGCCCAAGGTTGCTTACTAATATGGTCAGGGGATTCACGCTCCACTTTTGTCACCAAATTATTTTTTATAAATAAATGTTAGTAAGAAATTATATGAATTATTTTGTTTGCATAATAAAATGACAAATTGAACGACTTGCGCTATTTTTAAACCATTTGTGAGACCTCTCGGCATGTCTCTTTTCAACATTTGCATTACTTTCGAAATTTAATAAATCATTATGCTCACTAACATACATGTATGCATTAAATTAGAAAACAACTATCATAAATAAAAGAGAAAGTGAACAATAATATAGATAGACATACTTGAACATATGTTTGTTAAAAATTAGCAAAGATAGACAAAATAAAAATTTTAAGACTTACTTATATAATACTTGTTTTAATATATTTATCTTTCAAATGGTTACATCCATGTATATTGCGCTCGCCCACCAAGAATGGCCCTCTTACAGGGTGAATCGGTCAGTGAACCATAACATCAAAAAATGACGGCATGAATATCTTTTCAAGTTCATACATAGCTATAGAAAATTTCACCTAAAGCCCCTCCAAAACATCAACTCACAATGTTTTTTAAAACAACTCCTTAAAGAATAACCCAAGATCAATTAATCGTTCACATACTTCCTTTTGAAGATGACCAGAATTTCAAGAGGTAGGAAGCATTGGAAAAAATGTGGTAATCATGACTTTTCATCCCCAAAATCTTGCCTTCCTTAGCATTCACATGTCGAGAAATGTTGGACGCATAACCATCCGACAACTTCAATGATCGCCAAAACTCACATAAAGTCCTCTTCTCTTCCTTGGACAAAGAGTAGTAAGTAGAATGCATCACGCATTTATCTCCCTTTTTGTATGGATGCAAGTTTTTGCATATGCACATTTCTTTTAAAACCAACCGGGAGTTAACAGTGTCTTTTTTTTTCCCATCAATGTTTAGCAATGTTCCTAAAATTCTTTTCGATACATTTTTCTCAATATGCATGACATCTTAATTGTGACGTAATTTAAGTTCTTTCCAGTAAGGCAAATAAAACAATATAATAACCTTGTCCCAATTTAACTCGTATGCCTCACGACTCCTCTTTTTAGAAGCCTCACCATATACTTGAGGTCTAACTTTTTCTAATTGGGCAAGAATCTCATCATTACTAACACTGTTTGGTCGTTCCCGATGCTCCTTCTTATTATCAAAAAAAGATATATTTTCTCACCATTTATGATTCATCGGCAAGAATTGATGATGCCCCATATAGCATGTCTTATGTCCATTTCTTAAACGTAAGGAAATTTCTCCTTATTTCACATCAGACAAGCCAATTTCCCCTTTGTGCTCCAACCCGATGAGTTAGCATACACCGAAAAATCATTGATTGTCCACATAAGCATTGCACGTAACTGAAACGTATTCCTTATGGAGGTATCATATGTTTGAATCCCATCTTCCCACAACTATTTTAATTCCTTGATTAATGGTTAAATAAGCACATCCATGTCATTTTTAGGAGCCTTAACACCGGGTATAAGAAGCAAAAACATGAAGAATGGTTCCTTCATACATTTACAAGGTGATAAATTCTACACTATAAGAACAACCGACTATGTGCTATGTTTATTATTCATATTTGAAAATAGATTAACACCGTTAATAGAGAGACTAAGCTTAGATTTACGAGCATCTCTAAAAAATGATTCATGAATCTGGTAAAATTCTGTCCAAGCTTCCCTATTAGACGGGTGTCTCAAAACATTAGCCTCCTCAACACAGTTATCTTTATAACACCTTATCTCTGAAGCTATATCCTTATTTATAAATAAACTTCATAACCTAGGTTTGAGTGGAAAATAACGCAAAACTTTATGGTGGATCTTCACTCCATTTCCTTTCTCAATTTCCATCTCGACTCTTCACATGTTGGTCATTTAGTTCTTTTCTCACTTGGTCCCCTAAAAATAATGCAGTCATTTTTGCAAACATCAATCTTTACATAGTATAGACCCAAGTCTCATATTATTTTCTTCGCCTCATAAAATGACTTCGCGATGTGGGCATCATCCAAAAGTGATTTCTTAAAAAGTTCAAGAAGCGAGTAAACAGATTTCTCACTTCAGTTGTACATTGACTTCAAATGGAGTATCTCAATAACGAATGATAATTTTGACAACTTCTCACAACCCAAATACAAATTTTGTTGTGTATCCCTAGCCAATATAACAAACTTTTCTCCTTCGCCCTCACTTCCTTGAGTGGCATCTCTATCAAATTCATTTTTTAGCATGTCATTGTTGTAGGATCCAGTAAGTATATCATATAACATTCCCTTCATGTCATCGTGCTCAAACCCGTCTCTAGCACTATCTTTCGCTCCATACTATCTTCTTTTCCAACTTCAAATGCGTGCTCATTGTAATCATAAGCATTGTCATTGGGCGACAACAACGGCTCCCCGTGATGTATTTACCTTGTATAACTGACGCAAATAAGAATTTGTCTCATAACTGCATTCTCTCTAGGCTCAGGTGCAAGCCTATCACGTTAGTAATAATCCGACAAGTCGGGATCGTCTCCACAGGGATCAGAAATTGGGAATTGTGAATAACGTAGGAAAAGTTTATTTAATCTTCAAATGATTACTCAAAAGAAATGAAAATATTATTGATGGGTTGAAATTTCAAATTGGTGATGAAATAAAAATAAACTACGTGCACAAAAACACTAAGAATTGTAAAGAAAATAGTTATGAGTATGAGAGAAAATGGGTTGGAATACAATCCCCCAAACCTTAGTAAATTATCGTATAGAATACTAGAATTGTAAATTGAAATTTTGACTAATCCAGTCTTTATAGATCCTAAGAATTACATATATGAGGGAGCTAGCCCGCATCATATGAAATCAAAGGTAAATACAAAGTGGTGTAGAACAATTACACTTCCATAGTATTCTTATACATCCCAAGTACCTAGGGCAAGAGAGATTAAAAGATCTACTATATTCGTATAATTTCCATATATGATTCGGTCAATATTTAATTTACATTGTATTTTCTACATGGGTAATTTACCTCAGGATGGGTTCATGCATCCCAACCCTTGAAAATTTAGCTAGACATGGTTTTATGAGAAAACAAGTTCTTAACAATGCATGGAATTATGTATCTAAGAAACATTGTTTCAAAAGAAAATTGCAAAACAATTGAGAATTGAATTGAAAATAAAATAGAGAATAAATAAGATAATGGAAATTGATACTTGGATTGAAGAATGAAACTTGTAATACGCACTAGGGAAAAGAGATGAAGTTAAATTCAGAATACTCCTTGTTCCTCAAACTTACAAACTAGGGTTTTTCTAAGAATATGAAATTGTCTACCAAAGAAAAAGAAATGAAAAGGCACTCTAAAAAGGAGTCTCTTTGGAAGGATGTAGGGTTTGACCTTTTATAACACCAACCAGCACGATTTGACAACTAATAGCGATGAGTTGTATGAGACACTCCAAGATTTGCATCTTTTTAGCTCTAAATTAAATTTCAGAATTTTAACAGCCGGACCGGTCCTCTTTTCATCGGATCGGTTTGGTTCCATACAGATCGGTTCTTTTTTTATTTATCCGGACTGATCCTAGACCGGACCGATTCTTTTTTTATTTGTCTGGACTGGTCCTGTACCGGATCGGTTCTTTTTTTATTTATTTGGACCGGTCCTCTTTTTCTGGTCAATTTCTCTTCATTATCTCGCAACTTCAAAGCCTCGTAACTTCTTCACCGTAGCTCGGATTGAGGTGCCGTTTTTTCCAATGTTCTTGTAATTATAATATCTTCAACTTTCTAATTTGACCCACCTCCCGAATATGGCTATAAATTTACGAAAACTCCCTTTGACTTGTCTTCCTTTGTTCTCTTCCTTTCTTCCGATTTCTTTCTTTCTTTTCTTGCACTAAATACCTGTAAAATCAATAAGAAATACTCAAAACATGGGTTACCTGTTAGAATAAGTCATTAGAAATGATATGGGATAAAATGAGATCAATTAAGTTGTTCGAGATATTAAAATTGCTAAATTAAAGGGCTAAATTCAGAAGAATTTATGCTTAGTCAAATCCCCCTAACTTAGAACTTTGCACGTCCCGAGAAAAGTAAATGAAGCTAACCAAAGTTCCACTCTTGAGAATTCCTTTGTTAAAATAAAATTCCACTTTCTCATGCAAGCGATTTATTAAGCATATGCAACGAGCCTTTAAACCCCTAGGTTACCCTAGTAGGACGAGTTTTATCTCGTGAAAGTTTGCAGTGAATACACCCATAAAATTCTTTATTGACTCAAATAAATATCAAAATACTTAAAAATTGTAAAATTTAAACTTTTTGAAAAATAATCACCACAGATTCATATTCAAATGTCTCAAACCATAGTGTGTGTGTGCAAAGTCAGACATTAAACCTCAAATTTCCACCGATTGAGCATTAGATTACTTTTCGAAAATTCATTTTGATTCAAATTCTTACGGATGCACTCACAAACGAATCACTCGGATTATGGTTGTCTTCTCTCAGTATCCATGATATAAATAGTAAATATAATGGACACAAATTCACGCATATGAAATTGAAAAGAAGGAAATATATGGTAAAAAGATATCATCATCGAAATACAGTTATTAGGAAATGGGAAACATCATCTCTTAATCACACCATTTTAAGACCATTTTAATCTCTTTTATCTTTTCATGTCTTAGCTCTCCGTGGAGTAATTAATTTCACCATTCGGACTCGGTTAGGACTTTTCGGGTTAAAAAGTGTAAAGGATAAAAATGGGAATGGACAAAATGTTCGGAATTGGAAAATGTCCTTATGACGTCCATTAGTGCTTTTTCGTGCATTTGCTCATTTTTCTCTTTCTTTTTCTATTTTCTTTTTTTTGTCGAGCATTTTTTTTGTTTTTCTCTTTCCCCTTTTTTATTGCACAATTTGGACTTACTTGATGAATTTTCTCAATTTTCACAATTCCGCGATATTTGGGTTTTTCGAATTATCAAACGAAAGGAAAATATTTTATTCAGCTTCAAATTGGGTTGCAAAGGGATAATTTTTTTAACAACTTTATTATGGCTAATATTTTTGGGTTAAACAAAAGCGGTCCTACTTCATTCTTCAAATTGCTAATCACATTACCATATGCATCTCGAGATTAATTAAGTTTTGAGATATATTTAGCATAAATTTCGAGATAACATTTCACACATTTTCCATAACCGATCAAAACAAAGGATTGAGATCATCAACGACTTATTGAAACGCTGAAAAGAACTTTGAGTTAATCATAAACTTAGATTGATTTAAAAACTCTTAAAAAATTGAAAGGCTTGAAATCTCATCGGGTTTGATCAATCTCCACCCTTATTCGTTAAGTCGTCAATTTTCTTTCAATTTCCATCTTCGGTCAATTTTGGCTTAGTGCATTTTGATTGTTAACAATTTGAGCCTTTAAATATAGTAAAGGTGACATTTTTGATAAATTAAAATTCCAAATTTTATTTATTTTGAACAAAAATATTTTTGGCTTTTTCCAAATTTTTTCAATTTTTTTAAAATGCGAAGTTTTATGAATACGCACTTATCATCCCCCTAACTTAGTCTTTTGCATTGTCCATAATCGAAAGGATGATAAATCTAAATAAGACCAAATAAGGGGTGCGATAAATAAAACAAGCAAATAACTACAATAGAAACGGTTTAGTACAACACAACGGCGCTCGGTGAGTCCCATATCGTCTGGAACATAATCACGATCATAGAATTCTGACGCGGGCGCATAGTTGAATCATTTAAAGTTTGCAAAATGTTGGCACAAATGATGTGAAAAGTGATTCGGGCCTTGTTGGGTAACCGATCGACAGGAAAAGTCTCAGTATTCCAAACCTAACCCGGAGCGATTCGATACATACAAACATCTTTGGAAATAGCTAGATCATGACTCGGATAGGAAAATTGGGATGGAGTGATTACACCCTTAGAGTTGAGTTTCGGGGCCAGAAGTTCAAGAGAGAACGGTATCGGTGTTGAGTCGACAAGGGCTTGAGATTCAAAATCTGCGGTACGGACGAGCGAACCAGAAAATGAATGCACTTCATTCTCCCACACCGCCTAGTTGATACAGCGCAAATATTGCGTATTTCACCTGTTAACCTACGCGTTATTAGCCCCCTCGGGCATCTTAATCCCTATATTTATGATCGTTAACCAGAAAACCTCAGATTTCTATGTTAACATGTTTTGCAGGGGTTAAATGAGCTTTTGTAGGTATTTGGATGCTTAGTATGAAGTTCGGACGCATTCCGGTGAAGTTCCGTACACAATCGCACGCGCAAGGGCATTTTAGTCTTTTCACAGCTTGGGTACCTGGCCTGACATCTCAAGGAAGTTGTATCCCTCCTCGCTAGCTTCGTGTGGCCATGAACGGTGCGTGATTCCGATTCATAATGAAGAAGTTACGGCGATTTCAGCGGAGGAAAAATAAGGAAAGCAAAAGAGGAGAAGAGAAGAGGAAGAAAGGAATGCAGTGTGCTGCTGCAATTTGCCCTGCTTGATCGATCGATCGACACTTCTGGTCGATCGATCGACCTTTCTAAAATGTTGATTTTTGGCCTTGATCGATCGATCGACCAAAGGGGTCGATCGATCGATCCCCTGTTTTTCAGCACATATTTTCATTTCTTTTCTTTCTTCTTTTCTTTTAATCCAACTTACTATAAATACAATTTTTGTTGTAATAAGAGGATAGCAGATGATACACGATTTTAGGTTAGAATAGTTAGGGTTTGGGGATTTGAGAGCTCTTCTTCTTCCTCTCTTGGTCTGACACCCCTTAGGGTTTGTAACTGGTACTTTCATCTTCCCTCTCCATTAATATTAGTTGTATTTCCTTTATTCATGTTTTCTAGATAATTTACATGCTTTGTTAATTAGTTTACTTGATTTATTTCTTGCTTTCTTAATTTAATTAGTTGTAATTTAGTTTAATTCATGTATTTCCCTTAGATAAATAGGGTCGGGATTTCGTTACGCCATTTACGGGTTTGGACCTCAAAAGTTAGGATTTCGTGCAAAATTGCATTTAATTGAAACCATGTGTATTAAAGTTGGATTGTTATGCGTTTAACTTTCATTGTCACGCAACGTTAGTGTTTATAGCGATAATCCGAATTTAATCCGCGTGTGACCATTTTCCGTTAAATGTTTAATCTCGCAACTTTGGGTTAAATTCCTTATTGTGTGATGTTTATGCTTAATTAAAAATGCTCGATTAAATGTTTTCGAACCGAAATTCTAATTATTAGTTGTTTAGCCCATGGTGGGGACGCGATCCCGACTCTCGTTTTAATTAATTGTAGTATAGTGTTAACTTCTTCCTTTTTCTCTTTTTCCACCATAACCAACCATCACCTTTTCTTATTTCTTTTACACCATTTTTATTCTTGAAGTTTTAAAGCAATTAACATATGAAATTCAATCACTCCCTGTGGATTTCTTACGATACCCGACTTACCGCTGTACTTGCTTGTCAAGTGTAGTTGTAGCTTAGCTTTTTTTGTATCGCGGCGGCAAAACACACAACGATTTTGTCCTCACACGAACACACTTTTTCCACCCGGTCACTAGTACAGTTCATTGAAAGAGGAAAGGATTGGGGAATGAATTGGGGTGTGGATGTTGAAGAGGTTTTAACATTGAGAAAGGCCACAGCCTGCAGATAACCGGACCGATCCAGATTCAGAGTGGACCGATCCGATTTTCTATTATTTTATTCCTTTTTGAGACCGAACCGGTTCCTTTTTTTCAAGGCGGGATCGATCCGGTTTGTAAAAATACCATCTTTTCCCTCCTCAGTTCAGTGGTCACTTTCCTCTCAATTTTTCTAATCGAACACTCCTTCCAATGCAATTGGACTTCAAAATTCTCAGAACTCCTACCGAAACTCAAAATGCTCTTGAGACATGTATATGATTCCCACCTCTGGTAGTGACACACAACTATGAATTCCTAACTAGCCTAACATCCTATTACTCCTATATACAACATTCACCCCATACATGTCGGGGGTGCGACGACCTCATCTTTTTTTTCAGTCAATCCCTGTAAATGGGGTCCGGCAACCAGATTCTGTCGTCTTCCTCAACAACTGCTTCCAGATATGGCTTGAGACGTTGTCTGTTAACCTTGAATGTGTTTCCCCCTTTTTGATCCTCTAATTCAATAGCCCCATAGGGAAATACTTCCTTCACAATGAATAAACCTGACCATCGTGACCGCAATTTTCCAGGAAATAAGTGTAACCTCGAGTTATAGAGAAGTAATTTTTGTCACGAATAAAAATCCACACGTCGGATGATTCTATTATGAGATCATTTCATTCGTTCTTTTGATATTTTAACACTTTCATACACATCGTTGCATATTTCTTCTAACTCATTTAACTGAAGTTTGCGTGTTCCACCGGATTTTTCCATGTTAAAGTTCACCCTTTTGATAGCCCAATATGCCTTGCGTTCAATTTCAATAGGAAGATGACATGGTTTCCCATATACAAAACGAAATGGTGACATCCCAAGGGGATTCTTGTATGAAGTTCGATAAGCCCAGAGCAGAGACCAATCTTTCATGTTAGCTTCGATTATCTTTTTTAAGATATTCTTGATTTCCCGATTGGCTAGCTCGGCCTAGCCATTCGATTGGGGGGGATAAGTCGTTCCAACCTTATGGACGACCCCATACTTTCTCAATAGCTTTTCCATTGGCCTATTGCAAAAATTAGTGCCATTATCACTGATGATAGCCTTAGGAACTCCGAAGCGAGAAAGTATGTGTTCTTGAATGAATTTTAACACCACCTTATTGTCATTCGTCCTTGTAGCTATGTCCTCTACTCATTTTGAGGCGAATTATACTGCGATGAGGATGTATAAAAATACAAAAGAGGGTGGAAAAGACCCCATGAAGTCAATACCCCGTCAATCAAACAACTCTATGACAAGTATGGGGGTTAATGGAATCATGTCACGGCGAGTAATAACTCCCATTCTTTGGCATCTATCACATGATTTGTAAAAAGTATTCACATCCCAGAAGATTGTGGGCCAAAAGAGACCCCTTTGCAGGATTTTTGTAGCAGTTTTATTTTTGGAGAAATGACCTCCACATGCTTCCGTATGACAAAATCGAATTACCCCTTGAATTTCTTCATCAGGTACACATTTTCAAATGATTTGATCAGCGCAATACTTAAACAAATATGGATCATCATAAAATAACATGCGTGACCAAGTAATGAACTTCTTTCTCTCTTACGGAGTCCAATTGGAGGGAATGACTCCCGTGATAAGGTAATTCACTATATCCGCAGACCAGGAAAGAGAGGAAGTAGCAAATAGATTCTCATCCGAAAAATACTCGTCTATATGGATTGGACTAATAGGTACGTCGGACGAGAGTCATGACAAATGGTCAGTAACGATGTTTTCTACTCCTTTCTTATCTTGAATCGAGAGATTAAACTCTTATAGGAGTAGGATCCACTTGATTAGGCGCGGTTTAGCATCTTTATTGGTCAGAAGATATTTGAGTGCCGAGTGATCAGTGAAGCAAATGATTGGAGACCCAACAATGTAAGAGCAAAATTTAACGAGAGCAAAAACGACCGCTAGTAATTCTTTCTTTGTAGTGGAGTAGTTAAGTTGGGGGCCAGATAATTTCCTACTAGCATAGTAAATAACATGAGCTTTCTTATCTTTTCTTTGTCCGAGAACGTCCTCAATCGCGTAATCACTTGCATCACACATAAGCTCAAATGGGAGTGACCAATCGGGAGCTTGCATGATAGGAGCAGAAATTAGCATGCTTTTTAGTCTATCGAAAGCTTCTTGGCATGCGTTATTCCATTCAAATGGAGTGTTCTTCATGAGAAGATTACTCAAGGGTTTAGCGATGGCGCTAAATTCTTTGATAAATCTCCTGTAAAATCCAGTATGGCCTAGAAAGGACCTCACATCTTTAAGCGATTTTAGCGGGGGTAACTCAGCTATTACTTTTATTTTTTCACGATCAACCTCAATTCACCTAGCTGAAACTATGTGGCCCATAACTACGCCCTCAGTGACCATAAAATGGCATTTTTTCCAATTGAGGAGTAAGTCTTTTTCCACACACCGGATTAAAACTCTTTCAAGATTAGCTAAACATTGGTCGAAAGATGGACCGAAAATGCTAAAATCGTCCATGAACACATCAAGATCATTTTCTATCATGTTGCAAAAGAGACTCAACATGCACCTTTGAAAAGTTGTTGGTGCATTACATAACCCAAACGTCATACGTTTGTAAGAAAACGTACCAAATAGATATGTAAAAGTTGTCTTTTCTTGATCAAGTATATCCACTTCAATCTGATTATAGCCAGAATACCCATCGAGAAAATAATAGTAAGGATGGCCCGCTACTCGTTCAATCACTTGGTCGATAAAAGGCAAGGGAAAATGGTCTTTTCTTGTTCCCGTATTGAGCTTTTGGTAACAATACAAACACGCCACCCGATGGTGGTGCGTTGAGGTATTAATTCTCCCTTATTGTTTTTAACGACGGTCATACCCGACTTATTTGGAACGACCTGGATTGGGCTCACCCATTTACTATCGGAAATGGGATAGATAATCCCAGCATCTAACAATTTGATGATTTCCGCTCGAACTACATCTTTCATTGTTGGGTTCATTCGCCTTTGCATCTCTCTCGAAAGCCTCACCTCCTCCTCGAGGTGGATTTTATGTGTACAAATCAAAGGACTTATACCTTTCAAATCTTCTATAGTCCAACCAAATGAACTTCTATGCTTCCTCAACACATTCAACAACTTGCCCTCTTGCTCTTTTTTTAAACTAAAAGAAACAACAATAGGAAATGTATCGTCTTCTCCTAGAAAAGCATATTTTACCTGAGAGGGTAGTTTTTTTAACTCAAGACTAGGAAATCTATCTTCAGAGGGGATCATGCGTGAATCCCACGTGGGTAATTCCTCAAATCTAAAAATCCAATCAACATCTCTCAACTTCTCATAAATCACTTCCTCTTGCAAAAAAGCTCAAAACTCCTCCACTTCACGCTCAAGCTCAGTATAAGAACTCTTATTCTCAACACCTTGCACTAAACAAACTTCCAGTGCATCCCCACATATGATCTTCTCAATGTGCTCATCCACTACCTCTTCAATAAGATCAACCTCATGAATTTCATCCTCATCACCCATTTGGTTAGCAACATTGAAAATATTGGCCTTGAGGGTCATATTTCCAAAATTGAGTTGCATTTGGCTAGTACGAGTGTTGATCAAAGCATTGGCAGTAGCTAAATATGGACGGCCCAAAATTATGGGAACATGATTACTCGAATGGGGGGAAGGCTCCGTGTCCTAAATGATAAAGTCTACAGGGAAGTAGAATGTGTCCACTTGAACTATCACGTCCTCCACAATCCCATGAGGCACTTTCACTGTTCGATCTGCCAACTGTAGAGTGATTCTAGTATGTTTAAGATCACCTAAATCAAGTTGCTTATAGATAGAGTATGGAAGGATGTTAACACTCGCAACTAAGTCTAGCAAAGCTTTTTTAACTCTACTCTTTCCTATAACACACGAAATTATAGGTGCACCAGGATCCTTGAATTTTTGGGGAAGATCATTAAGAAGGACCGAGCTCACATTTTGTGCCAAAAAGACGTTCTTATTCACCTTAAGCCATCGTTTGATAGTCAAAAGATCTTTGATGACTTTGGCATATGCTGGAATTTCTTGGATAGCATCTAAAAATGGCAAGTTCAACTTCACTTACTTCAGAACATCTAACACTTCTGTACGCGAAGCGCCCATTTTGAGTGGTGACAAGCGTTGAGGAAATGGACCAGTGGGCGGTTTTACTTCAACTTCAGGTTCAACTCCTTCATCCTTATCATCCATGGGCATTGGGGTCTCCTCAGATTCTAAAACTTCTTTAGTTTTAGATTCCTTGGACGGTGGTGGCGCTAGATCAATTACGCGACCACTGCATAGAGTCGTGACAGCTTGACATTGTTCTGGAAAATCCGATGATGTAGAGCTAACCGTAGTTTTCCCTTGAGGTCTTTGGCCTTGAGCTGGGAATTTACCCTTCTCCTGAATATTCAATGCAGATTGCAACCTAGAGATGCTAGTATGAATTTCGGTGAACATTCGATCATACTTAGCATTGCTCTCCTTTTGAGATTGGATGAGTTGATTCAGATTATCCTCAAGAGATCACCTAGGTGGAGTGACAGACGGACCAGGAGATGGTACTCGCATAGGTGTTTGCATCGGAGGAGGCATTTACTGAAATTGAGGAGGGGGTGGAGGCAAAGCAACATGTGAATGTGAATTAGGAGCAATCCCACTTTGTGGTTGTCCATAGTTGAAACCAGGGTGATTCCTCCAAGATTGATTATATGCATTCCCCTGCGGTACATTAAAATTTCCTCGAAACCCTCCTATCGCTTCTACTTACTCAGTGTACATTGCCTTTTAGGCAGATATGGTAGGACATACTTTGGTAGAATGACCAGCAGCACAAATGGCACACACTTTCTCCTTTCCTGCTTGAATGGGTCTGGCGACTTATCTTAACCGAACCTCAAGTATGTCTCTAAAATTATTTTCCAATTGGTCAAATCAAAGATCTAACAAAGTGTCCTTGTCCAAGTGATAAATAACGGACGCAACAGGCGAGTTGGACACTTGTCGATTTTTATTTTGACTATTGGGGTAAAAAACATCCCATGCTTGCGTAGTCTCCACTACGTATTTCAGATGAGCCTCATCATCGCTCGAGTTTAACTCCCAGAATGGTCTTTCGCACATTTTCTGAACGAGTTGTTTAGATGCTAAAGTAAGCCCTTGATGAAAAAATGAAGTGAGATGATGTTTTTCGAACCCATGATGTGGGCAAGCACTAACTAACTCCTGAAAATTTTCCCAACACTTGTTGAAAGCTTCATTCTCATTTTGCCAAAAAGCTTGTATTTGAGCTTTGACAGAGTTGTTTTTGTTCTGTGGAAAGAACTTAGATAGCAACTTATTCTGCATATCTCTCCAGGATAAAACAGAATTTGGGGGTACTGACCATAGCCAAGTCTTAGCTTTATCCTTTAAGGAAAAAGGGAAAAGCTTTAACCAGATAACATCTTGTGGGCAGGTTTAATCACCAAATGTCGTACACGCTTCTTCGAACTCTCTAATATGGAGATATGGTTTTTCAGAATCCATCCCATGAAATGAAGAAAGAATTTGAATCATCCCATTACGAAAGTGAAACTGACCGACATTATACGGGAGTAAAATGCAACCAGGGGTAACAGTTCGCTCAGGAAATAAAAGATCTTTCATGGGAAGATATGTTAACTCTTCCTCTCTAGCACCAACACCAACGCTACCGTGCACCGACATATTGCTACCAAATGATTCAGAACCCTCACTCAGTGTTGGACTCAAAGTACGACTTGTGATTGAATTGTTAAGTGAAGGAGGTGGAAACCAAAAGTGTGGAGAGTCGGTGGTATGAGAATTTTCAGAATTAGCTTCGGCAATAGGATTTTTGTGAACTTGGGTGAGAATGGGATTTTGCATTTAATTGTACAAGAGATTAGATGAAAATTAGTAAAAAAAAAATTAATGAATTAATTTAGGATTGAATTCACTTTCCTAAGAATCACCAATTTACGATTCCCGACAACGGTGACAAAAACTTGACACGGCTAAGAATGTATCTCAGAAGTGCATTCTCTTTAGGTTCAAGTGCAAGCCTGTCGCATTAGTAATAATCCGACAAGTTGAGATCGTCTCCACAGGGATTAGAAATTGGCAATTGTGAATAACGTAGAAAACATTTATTTAATCTTCAAATGGTTACTTAAAAGAAAAGAAAAGATGATTGATGGGTTAAAATTCTTACGGATGCACTCATAAATGAATCACTCGAATTGTGGTTTTTTTCTCTAGGTATGCATGATATAAAGAGTAAATATAATGGACACAAATTCACGCATACAAAATTGAAAAAAAGGAAATATATGGTGAAAAGATATCATCATCGGAATACAGTTATTAGGAAATGGGAAACATCATCACTTAATCACACCAATTTAATCTCTTTTATCTTTTCATTTCTTAGCTCTCCATGCGGTAATTAATTTCGCCATTCGAACTCGGTTAGGACTTTTCAGGTCAAAAAGTGTAATGGGTAAAAATGGGAATGGATGGAATGTTCGAAATTGGAAAATGTCCTTATGACGTCCATTAGTGCTTGACGTGACTAAGAATTCGTCTCAGAAGTTCGTTATCTCTAGGCTCAAGTGCAAGCCCGTCGCATTAGTAATAATTCGACAAGTCGGGATCGTCTCCATAGGGATCAGAAATTGGCAATTGTGAATAACGTAGGAAAAGTTTATTTAATCTTCAAATGGTTATTCAAAAGAAAAGAAAAGATGATTGATAGGTCGAAATTTCAAATTGGTGATGAAATAAAAATAAACTACGTGCACAAAAACACTAAGAATTGTAAAGAAAACAGATATGAGTATGAGAGAAAATAGGTTGGAATACAATCCCCCATATCTTAGTAAACTACCGTAGAGAATACTAGAATTGTAAATTAAAATTTTGACTGAATCCAGTCTTTATAGATCATAAGCATTACATATATGAGGGAACTAGCCCGCATCAGATGAAATCAAAGGTAAATACAAAGCAGTGTAGAACAATTACACTTCCATAGTATTCTTAAACATTCCAAGTACCTAGGGCAAGAGGGATGAAAAGATCTAATATATTCGTATAATTTCCATACACGATTCGGTCAATATTTAATTTACACTGTATTTTCTACATGGGTAATTTACCTCAGGATGGGTTCATGTATCCCAACCCTTGAAAATTTAGCTAGACATGGTTTTATGAGAAAACAAGTTCGTAACAATGCAAGGAATTATGTATCTAAGAAACATTGTTTCAAAAGAAAATTACAAAACAATTGAGAATTGAATTGAAAATAAAATAGAGAATAAATAAGAGAATGGAAATTGATACTTGGATTGAAGATTGAAACTTGTAATCAGCACTAGGGAAAAGAGATGAAGTTAAATCCAAAATACTCCTCGTTCCTCAAACTTACCAACTAGTGTTTTTTTAAGAATATGAAATTATCTACCAAATAAAAAGAAGTGAAAAGGCACTCTAAAAAGGACTCTCTTTGGAAGGATGTAGGGTTTGGCCTTTTATAACACCAACCAGCATGATTTGACAGCTAATAGCGATGAGCTGTACGAGATATTCCAAGATTTGCATCTCTTCAGCTCTAAATTAAATTTCAAAATTTTAACAGCCGAATCGATCCTCTTTTCATCGGATTGGTTTGGTTCCATCCGGATTGGTTCTTTTTTTATTTGTCCGGACCGGTCCTCTTTTTCTAGTCAATTTCTCTTCATTATCTCGCAACTTCAAAGCCTCGTAACTTCTTCACCCTAGCTCGAATTGAGGTGCCGTTTTTTCCAGTGTTCTTGTAATTAGAATATCTTCAACTTTCTAATTGGACCCGCCTCCGGAATATGGCTATAAAATTACAAAAATTCCCTTTGACTTGTGTTCCTTTGTTCTCTTCCTTTCTTTCGGTTTCTTTCTTTCTCTTCTTGCACTAAATACCTGTCAAATCAATAAGAAATACATAAAACTCCGGGTACTTGTTAGAAAAAGTCATTAGAAATGATATGGGATAAAATAAAATCAATTACGTTGTTCGAGATATTAAAATTACTAAATTAAGGGGCTAAATTCAGAAGAATCTATGCTTAGTCAATAACTCGACACAATACCATGTATAATCAGATGACTCTAGAAATCTTGATGATTCCTCCGATAAAAGTTATTACATTTCTTGCACGAACAATCAATATTACCATTTGTCTCAACATTTGCAAAGGCAAAATCAAGAAATTATTTAACACCATCTCGATACGTACTACTAATTCTATTTGGGTGATTCATCCAGCTCTTATGCATCCCAATGATCCTACATCAGACGATAAAAAAAATGCATCAATAAAAAGCCAATGAACTTATAATTCAAATAGAAGTTGTTATTATTGCTTATGCATTTCAATGTTTCATATCTTTATTATTGTTATTATTTTTTCATAACTTTATACGTTGAAATAATATTTACTTATAATTCAAATAGACACCTCCTCATTCACCATATGCATCTCCTCGATATGTTCTCCAAGACTTAAAATTACATTTAAATTTGAATATTAAATCTAAATTTAATTAAATACATTCATTCAAACACAATAATAAAATGTTTTGCGGATTCAAAATTATAACTTCAAATTTAAATAAAAAATAGTGCACTGATATGAGTATAAAAAATTCCTCCAAATAATCCCCAAATATCAATAAAGTGTTGCTTAACAAACATATTAGTTTATCACAAACACACAAGAAGCCTGATATCAACTTAAACCCAATAGTCTGAACAACCATAATTCCACTTGCTAAACAGTACAACCTTTATATATATATATATATATATATATATATATATATATATATATATATATATATATATAAATAAAGTAGAAAACTTATGTATGTCATAAGATCAAAAGATGATGTCATCTATATAAGTTTTTCCTACACTACACTTTTTGCCCTTACAATTTTTGGATTCCCTCCTCTTTTGACACACTCAAATTTATTTCTCCCTTTCTTCAAAATTCAAAATCAAGGGTAGAATAGTATTCAAACACTTTTGGGCTTGGGGTTATTCCTCTTTGATTTCACCAACTCCCTCTCTACACAAAATACTCTCTAGATCACTATCTCTCTCTAAACCCTCCCACGACAACTTTCTTCATTCACGAAATCTGTAACTCTGATCTTTGCTTCATAAAGGTATTTATCTCACATGATTTTATTTTCCTTTTTAATATCATTTTTGTTTTCATTTTCATTTCTTGGTTAGAATAATTTATTTTACGGTTGCAATGGATGATTTGGTTTTAAAAAATTATATTTTTGGTGCATTTTGGAGGTCTAACCGTATTTAGGTTTCATTTTGCAGGTGTTTTGGCTTCCTATATGGGTTTGTTTTTTAATTTTATGAGCTACCTGGCGATTTTTGGTTTCAATTTTATGAGCTTCATATATGGGTACTTTTCTAATTAGTTGCATTTTACAGGTAGATCTAACTATTCTACCTAATTATTTTTTAGATCTAACTATTTTGCAGATATAACTAATATTGGGTTTCAACGTCCAGGTAGATCAAACTATTCTACATATTTTATTTCAATTTTATTTAGGGCTTGCATTCACATATTCTTTTATTTGACAACAATATTTTTTATTCGATATTCTTTGTGGGATTGTTGATGTCTCCGAAAAATAATAGAAGTTTATTCTTACATTTGTTATTATTTATTAATATTTCTTCATTTGATTATATTTTTCTATCTATGTTTTTTTTAAAAAAATTTTAAGACTCTCGGAGCCATTCGTAGTCGAGCTTCCCCTTGGATGCACACCCAGTTTGTAGAGTTGTGAAAGTGCTTAGGGGCACCCAGATCACTGTTCAGGACACTAATGTGTCTACAACAGGAAGTGGAGAGGTTGTTTACAGATTACTGCTTAGATTAATAATGTGTCTAAGATTTTACATATAATAGATAAATGGCTATGATTGTCTTCATTATCATTATTTAAGATGTGTTTCTATGTTGGAATTTATAGTCGACTGGGGTAAATATATGTTTTTGGGATTCAAGCACATTTGAACTAGGGGAGATTTGGTCAAAAGGTAATGACAACTACTGTGATTTTCGTAGACAGTGTTGTATAGGCCTGTGTGTATTATAATTCACTTCATAGACCATTTGTTCAATTTGAGCATTTAATGAAATGTTTTGTTATATATATGATTTTGTTTTTTGGCATATATATATACACACACACACGCATATAGGTACGTACTGGAATGAGTTGGGTTTTGAAAACATTTATTCAATATATTATACTTATAAATTTTTTGGCATATTTACGGGGAGCACCTAGACTTGCAATATGGTTGTACGCAACTTTCATTCTCTTTTAGAAGATAAAATTTTAAATTCATTGTGTATGAACGTGGGATGATTTGAAAGTAAATTAAACAAGTTTTACTTCTTAGCTACCTTGCTTAGTACAATAAGAAAATAATTTTCTCTGTTGAGTTGAGTATCTTGTTTAATATATTTGTTTCGGCAGGGTACACTTAACTCCGCCTGTGTCGTGCTTAACTTCTTATTTTTTTTTTGACACTGCCGGTCCCAAGCCCGGAAAAAGGAGGAGGGTTGCGTTAGGTAGCTGACAGCCAGCATAAAACTTTGTCAGATCCTTATGAACATGAATCCTATGAATATACGTGCTAATGCTAGGGCATTTCCCTTAAGCGATGCGTTGCGCCTGCCACCGGGTGTCTCGAAAAATAGGCAAGGGGCGTCGCATCGGCGCCCGGATGCGACGATAAATACGCAAGGGTTCCTGCAACAAGCTGGACGTGTGCGGGTAAAGAAGCTAGTCCAGGATACTAGACTTAGGTTAGCGACTTGGAACATAGGGACTATGACAGGAAAAGGGATGGAGTTAGTAGATACCATGATAAGAAGAAAAGTTCACATAGCTTGTTTACAAGAAACTAAATGGGTCGGTGAGAAAGCTAGAGAAATAGAAAATACAGGATTTAAATTATATTATACAGGAAAACATAGAAATAAGAACGGAGTTGGAATAATAGTAGATAAAAACTTTAAGGACGATATCGTAACCGTTATTAGGAAAGGTGATAGACTTATACTTGTAAAATTGGTATTAGGTGAAAACATAATTAATATTGTTAGTGCTTATGCACCTCAAGTAGGATTAGATGAGCACACTAAAGTACAATTTTGGGAACAAATGGATGAACTAATTCAAGAAATACCCCTAAGTGAGAAAATCTATATAGGTGGAGATTTTAATGGCCATGTAGGAGAAGATCGTGTAGGATATGAGATAGTGCATGGCGGACATGGTTTTGGAGATAGGAACGACGAGGGAGAGTATATCTTAGATTTTGCGATGGCTTATGATTTTGTACTAGTAAATACATGTTTTAAAAAGAGGCTTGAACACTTAATAACTTATAAAAGTGCAACACATAAGAGCCAAATAGATTTTTT
This sequence comes from Sambucus nigra, assembly GCA_949130495.1. Taxonomy (NCBI): domain Eukaryota; kingdom Viridiplantae; phylum Streptophyta; class Magnoliopsida; order Dipsacales; family Adoxaceae; genus Sambucus; species Sambucus nigra. The sequence goes on from OX422218.1 coordinate 420,579,075, forward strand.
CATTACTAGGAAAGGAGACCGATTAACGTGTAAAGATTGTAAGGTTATCCCGGGAGAGAGCTTAACCTCACAACATAGGATAATGGTGTTGGATATAAATATTAAAAATCAATCACGAATGCGAAAAGTGAAGATTAACCCACGAACTAGGTGGTGGAATTTAAAAGGAGAGAAATTAGAACTATTTAAAGATAAAGTATTAAATGAAGCAACATGGAATTGTGAAGAAGAAACTAACATAATGTGGAATAAGATGGCCACATGCATTAGGAAAATATCAAAAGAAATTCTTGGAGAATCAAAAGGCAAAGGGCCACAGTCTAAAGAAACTTGGTGGTGGAATGAAGAAGTACAGAATATAGTAAAAATTAAAAGGGAGTGCTTTAAAACATGGCAAACAAATAGAAATGAAGAGAATTTTGAGAAATATAAATGGGCTAAAAAGGAAGTTAAGAAAGTGGTAAGAGATGCTAAGTTAAAAGCGTATGATGATCTTTATACAAAATTAGGAACACAAGAAGGGGAAAAAAGTATTTATAAGCTTGCTAAACTTAGGGATAGGAAAACAAAAGACTTCAATAACGTTAAGTGCATCAAAAGTGATGATTCGAGAGTCCTAGTCAAAGATGATGAAATTATGGAAAGATGGAAAAACTACTTTGAGAGGTTATTAAATGGAGATAATGGGAGTAGATTAGATATAGAGGAACTTAGGGAGACTCGAGAAGATATATTTTTTCGTAGAATTAGGACAACAGAGGTCAGGATTGCTCTAAAAAAGATGAAAACAGGGAAGGCTTTAGGACTAGATGGTATCCCTATTGAGGTTTGGAAGTGCTTAGGGGAGGATGGAGTATCATGGCTTACCAAATTATTTAATAGAATTTTAATGACTAATAGGATGCCCGATGAATGGAGAAAAAGTATTTTAGTACCTATTTATAAAAATAAAGGGGACATACAAAGTTGTTCAAATTATCGTGGTATTAAGTTAATGAGTCATACAATGAAACTTTGGGAGAGAGTGATTGAATATAGATTGAGATTGAAGACAACAGTATCTGAGAATCAATTTGGGTTTATGCCTGGGAGGTCAACAATGGAAGCAATCTATTTATTGAGGAGATTAATGGAGAGGTATAGAGAGAAAAAGAAGGATCTTCATATGATTTTTATAGATTTGGAGAAGGCGTATGATAGGATACCCAGAGATATAATATGGTGGGTTCTACATAAAAGAGGAGTGACTCGCAGATATATTGACGTGATCAAGGATATGTATGATGGTGCGATGACTACAGTAAGAACATCAGCTGGAGAAAGTAGTGAATTTTCAATTACGGTAGGGCTACACCAAGGTTCAGCATTAAGTCCTTATCTCTTTGCTCTTGTTATGGATGAGTTGACTGGACAAATACAAGATGAGGTGCCATGGTGTATGCTATTTGCAGATGATATTGTTTTAGTCGATGAGACTAAGATGGGGATAAACGCTAGGTTGGAATTGTGGAGAGAAACTTTAGAAACAAGAGGATTTAAAATAAGCAGAACTAAAACAGAATATGTGGAGTGTAATTTTAGTAGTAATAGGAGGACAAATGGAGATGTGGTGAAATTGGAGGGTCAAGAAATACCTAGAAATGATCATTTTCGTTATTTAGGATCGATTATACAAAAAGATGGAGATATTAGTGATGATGTTACGCATAGGATTAGAGCAGGCTGGGTTAAGTGGAGAAGTGCGACCAGCGTTCTGTGTGATAGGCGTATACCTTTGAAGTTAAAAGGAAAATTTTATAGGACGGCCATTAGACCCGCCATGTTATATGGGACAGAGTGTTGGGCAACCAAGAAACAAAATGTGCAGAAAATGAGTGTGGCGGAGATGCGAATGCTAAGATGGATTTGTGGTAAAACTGGAAAGGATAAAATTAAAAATGAACAAATTCGTAAAACGGTGAAAGTAGCTCCTATAGAAGATAAATTGAGAGAAAATCGACTTCGATGGTTTGGACACGTCAAGCGTAGACCAATGGATGCTCCTGTAAGGAAGAGTGATTTAGTTAGTATTGATGGTAACCCAAGGGGTAGAGGTAGGCCTAAATTAACTTGGTGGGATATTATAAAAAAGGACATGATATCATGTGGTGTAACCGAAGATATTGCACTGGACAGAATGGAATGGAAAAATAGGATTCATGTAGCCGACCCCAAATAATTGGGAAAAGGCTTTGTTGAGTTGAGTTGAGTTGAGTTTCGGTAGGGTACACTTATTTATGATTAAATACTTGATCCTTATTTGCATGTTGTCCTTGAGGTGTGCCAAGTTTTGGAATTTTGTTGGCGGATTTCTCTTTTTATGGTAAGTAATCGGTATGTACTATTTGCTCTTCTTTGTAGATCATTAACGCATCCATACATTTGGCGGGGAGTTACAAATGCAAGGGATGCACAATCATTAATTTTCTACTCTTCAATGCAACTTCATTTGTATCTATTTCCTTCAGCTTTCCATGCGTCAATGCAAGTTCGTTTGCTTTTGGTGCACCTCTCCTCATAATATTATCAAAATTTTCTTCGTGTGTGATTAAAAAAGGCCTGAATCTTTCATTTGACTGGCCTGATTCCAGAGCCTCTTCTATTTTTTTAACGTCGATCCTATATTTAATGATCCCTCGTAGATTTAAGAACTCTTCTTTTCCAATAATTTCACAACCGGTGGCTTGAGGAAGGGTATTAATTTTAATGTGTTAGGTCTATATTACTTAAAGGTAATTTGTGTATATTACATCAAAGTTCAGTTATGGTTGGTACCTAGAGGTTAGTTTTTCATGAACATCTAATATTGTTCTTACGTTTACAGGTTTTGGAATCCTAATTTTATAAAAAAGAAGCCCTAAGAATGTTTGAGAACTTCATAACCAGATTGCAAGAATGTCTGGGTGGGAACAGAAATTTTGCTAGATCTGCTAAAACTGATTTTCTTCAATTTTTAGGCCAAACTAATTTGAGGAAGATGTCAAGGTCATTATCTAATATATTCTTTAAGGATTTGGCGTCCCTTCCAGCTACTCGATCCACCACTACATTTGCCTCTGGATCCTTCTACCAGCATAGAATGTGATTCTCCACTATTGTGCCTAATGATCCAGACACATGAGAATTTCAAATCAACTAATAAGCTCGAGATTTATGGTATTTCTTTGGAGTGGTGATTACTTCAAATACCATTCTTTCAGGACTGTATTCAAGTTACATTGGGTGTGTTCCCCCAACAGGGGTGGTGATTACTTGCAAAAAGGATTTTTTTTTTCTTTGGTTTATTTCACGATAATTTATGTGAAAATGACTCCAAACGTTCGATGATTGGTTTTAGGAAGTTGAAAATCTTTTTTAAACTGTTTGGAGGATTATAGTGTAGTGTTTTAAGTTGAAGCAATAATATTGTTATAGTGTTTGTATCCTTACTGATTTTGATTTGCACATTATAGCAGGTAGTCATTCTTTTAATATTGAACCTCAAACTATAGAGTCCATTCCTAAAATTTTAGATATGGTGGGGCAGTTGACAAAAGACGCATCATTGGAAGGAGAGGATGAGCAATCCATATTTTCATTTTCATTCTTAGCTGATAAAGAATCAATTGTTAAATTCTCAATTTTTCGAGAATACCACAGTAGCATTCTTTTGGATGAACTATGGACACAGACCGCACTTCATTTGAAATTTTGGCACAATCACCCTCATGACGCGAGAAAGCCAGTGAATCAAAAATTGTAGAAAATGAATCCATTTGTTCTAACGAGGTTAGTTACTTCATTTCATTCTTATGTTTCATCGTTACTATTCCTCTAATTTTCTTCGTTACTTCTGTTTTATTTTCCAAAGTGACATTGTAATGGAAAACTAATCCTTGAATCCATTAGTAGGAAAAAATATATTAGTTAATATGAAGTTTTCGTTGAAAATATATTAGTTAATGGGAAACTAATCCTTGAAGTTTTCACATTATTTATTTGGTTGTGGTTTTAAACCTATTTATTTCCACTCTTTTTCAAAGTTAATATGAAGTTTTAGTTATGTTTCGTAGCTTAGCATGGATGCTCCTTTTTTACTAGAGCTAATTAATGTTTTTGGTACTCGAAAAATTGGCACTACCCAAGCATGGAAAACCCTCCTGTTAGACAGAGCCGGCCTAATATTACAGGTGTGAGTTTATTTAGATAATCATATTGAAGAAATATGGAACATTAATAGGATTAGATCAGATAGGTCCACATAAACTAACCAAAGTTCTTCGTCTCAAATTCAATACGAGCATTATTTTTTACATAGCTTCCCTACAATATGACACAATTGTTCTAAAGAACTATTTTGAAGTATTAACAGTATGACCCAACTGTTCTAAAGAACGTAAAGTTACTCAAGGAACTATTCTGAACATAAAGTATGACACAATTGTTCTGAATTGACACGTCATGACATCAGAACTATGGATTATTAACAGTCCTCGCATTGAAATTATATAGGTTTGTGCTTCAGTTAAATTTTTTCAAGTGTGCAGTCTATAGGTTTATACTTCAGTTTTGTGGTTCTCATGGGTTTGGGGATTGCCAATATTGGTGTTTGTTGCAAGCAAAGAACAACACGGTCTAAATTGCGATTAGGTTTGGGCCATGCTATAAACTGTTTTGGTGTGAGCATTTTCTTACTCTCAAATACATCTATTTTGTAGTTAACATTCAGTTACTTTCAAATACATCTGTAACTGGTTTTTATATAATTTGTGTGGTATCAATAAATAGTATGGAGTTGGCTTAGTTAATTTGGTACTCCCTCTCCCTCTCTCACTCTCACCTCTCTAACTACTCTCTCTCTCTCTCAGCCCTCATCCCCTCACCTCTCAGCTCACTGCCACGCTTGCCTCAGCCCTTACGAGAGTTCAGATTAGAGATGTTGCTGCTACATATATGCCTATACTCCTCTTTTATTAGACCAATACTCCTCTTTTATCAAACCCAGATTTTCTAAAAGACCTACACTCCTCTTTTATTATATTTATAAGATTTTGAGCCTCAACACGGTTCACCTGCACATGCTTAGGATCTAAATGAGAATTTCAAGAAGTTGGTTTGACCTGGACAGTAGCCCATTAAACAACATGCCACTATCTTTTCTCTATATGTTAGAATCGATTGACTCATACTAAACCAACCCAAAAAAAAGGGCCTGCCTGGTAAATATCTCCTAGGAAACCCACATGCTTCCGAACCCATGATTCACCTCCACAGTTCCTTGATTATAAGCTGCTACAAATTTGATATTTTGACCCAATTTGACCAGCCTCAAAATCTTCTCTCGCTAATATAAGCAATCCAATTTGAACAAGTCCCATACATGGTTGCAAGGACACCCCCCTTTGGAACTCCAGTGTAGAACTTCTACTCAAGTGAGGATTGACATATGGAATGCAACACACTCCCTCCCCCCTCCACGCGCGCACATAACACAGAATTCACCACCACATCCATATTGGTGTTTGTTGTAATTGATGCTATTCTTCCACTTTGCCATGTGTTTATTATCTTAACAATTATGTTGCATGTGTTGATTTCTTACTAGCATTCTTCGTTGTTTCAGCTCCTTTAAATGGACCATCATCAGATTCAGAACATTGCTTTGGTAGTTAGGAAGTGGTAAACATCTTCATTATGTCACATAAATTGAGATTATGATGTATTATTAAATTGTTGGCAATGTAAAGTTGAATAGATGCATTAAAAGTTATAGGGATTATTATATAACTAATGGTAATTATGACTCCACCAAAAAAATGGTACTGTGAAAGTAGTGGCACTACTGTTTTCGTGGACCTTTTGTGTTGAATGATAAAATATGGTTGTTTTTTTATAAAATTATTTCATAAATGTGCTATTACTTTTTCCCCGCTTGACTTTTAATGCTTCATCATTCTCATCATACACATTTCTTAACAGGGGTTATAGTTTTGGACAACCTACAGTTACAAAACTCACTTGGCGACGGTATATAAAGACATCTTTTAGGTATCCACCGATCTATTCTTTAATTTCTAAATGACATCTCTCTCTATCCTGTTAATATGATGGTTAAGTTTTTGTATAACGTGAAAATGCCAGTTTTTGTACAACCTACAGTTACAACCTAAAGTTACAACATTCTTTAATTTGTAAAATTGCATGCGTGAAAATTCCACTTACACTGATTTATGCCAATTACAATTAACATTACTGAGCATGCCTGTTTTGTGCAAAATACAGTAGCAATGGCGTCTGGCGTAGGTAACTTCAATATTCTTTATTTTGAGAATATTTATTTCTCATTTTCTACTTGGGTACTTGATCAATATTCATTAATTTAATTAAGGTTGGTTAACATGCCCACTAGCTGACATGATGGTGATTTTTTTTTTACTATAGTAAGTGTTGAAATTTACTTTTTTGGGTTGATATATGTTTGGAAATCCTTATTCAAAACAACTATTGAATTTTATTGTGTTTGCAAATGTTCAAAATGGGGTTATTTTTATGTTTCATGTCAAATATTGTGGTTTTAATATGAAAACACTTTATTGTACTTCCACATAAAGTTCATCTACAGTTTCTATTTGCAGACCCCATACATTAACATGTGATTTATAATATCTCTCGCTCTTATAATTTTGTTCTACTGAATCCCTCATTTAAATTTTGTTATAGTAACAGCTTAGGTAATAATCTCCTCTCCCCCATGGTCATCCTGATCTTTTATTGACACAGTGAGTAATATAGGACAATTTTTTTTAAATCAGGAGCATTTACTACACGACAATTCTGAATAACGGCTTCCACACTATGGATTGCCAACTACGTTTTGTTCTCTAATACATTTCTAAGTATATACTATTGTTGCCAATACACAAGCTAATTTTTTTTGGTTATTCTGTGTTATAGGACCACTGAATTTCAAGGATACAGATGGATTCTATTATGTTATTCATACGAGGTCCAAGATGGACTATTACACTTAGTTGTGTTGTAAATTATTTTTGACTTAAATTATAATGTTATTTATACAAGGTCCAAGATGGACTATTACAATTATTGTTGGGAGTATTTTTTTAAATAGGGGTAGTCCTATTTAAAAAAAATTTACATGGTGTTGTACAAAATTGTAGGAGTTAAATAAGATATTTTGTTTTTTATGGATATGATATTATTTATGCGAGGTTCTAGGTGAACTATTAGCATCGTCATATTAACAAAGAAATTTTGCCCAATATTTATAATTTATTTTCAAATATGTGTTATACAATAGTTAACAATTATCACAAGATTCATGATGAATTATTAGTATTGTTGAATTTTTTTCTTAAACACAGTGAATATTCATATAAACACATGAAAATTTGTCCAAACCTTTTAAATCGTTTACTGTTATGTATTATAAAAAACTTTTTGACTTTACCTTGGTGTATTTATGTATGTATGCATGTCTGTAAAAAATGTTAAAAAATTTCCCATTCTTTAAAATTAATAGGTTTGTACCATAAGTTATTTCAAAAATCACTTATCTATTGCGAACTAAATACGACATATGGTCCTATCAACGATGTACACTTTGAAAAATTAGCGACGTGCCTTCAGGCACGGGCATACCCTAGTATATATATATATATATATATATATATATATATATATATATATATATAAATTAATCTATAAATCGTAGGTAAGAGAAAAATTAAAAGGGACTTTGTAAATTTAGAACTTATATAACAGATTTAGCCCCTATTTTTTGTGACCAAATACATTAATACCATTGGCGCAGACCCATTACCATAATGTATTAACGAATTAAAATACGAATTATAGGAAAATAGGGACTAAAAGTGTGAATGAAATGTTTGTTGTCCACGAGAGCGGAATATCAATAGTAAGTAATAAAGATTATTAAAACATACTTATCAAAAATAGAAAACTACGCCTTCAAGTTCACGAGATAGCAAGCGACACGAATTCACTTCTCCCTCATAGCACCAATCTCGATTTTCGACACATGTTTTTCTCGCACTAAATACAAATTTAAACAAATATGATTAAAATTAAGTAAATTAGCACCCCAATCTAAGCCTATACCAAATATTACCATGAAACTGTAATTATCAATTTTCGCTGCCATGTATGAAATTATAGGAAACTTTTATTTGGTTTTTCATTTCCCGTTTATACGTAATGGACACCAAAACTTTAGCCAAAACGAGATTCAGTATTCGTTTATACGTAATCACCCAAGGTTATTCAGCCGACAACCAAGATTAATCAGCCAAGATGGAACGACCAAGAAATTGGAACAACCAAGATAAATGAGTAATCAGACAAGATCGATCAGCTAAAACTTCAGTCAAAACGAGATCAGTATACATTTTTTTGGATGGATACGTAATCAGCCAAGATGGTTCCTGAATTTATATAAAAACACATCAATACGCATACCAAATTTGGGGGAAAGAATTAACCAAGGATACCTAAGAAGTATGAATGGGAGATGAATTGAATTTGGGGGAAATAGTGAGTGTTTTGGGGGAATGAATCTCATAATTTTTTTATGCGTGTTTAGTAGATAGTAACTTTTGAGGGTAAATTATTTAGTTTTAGGTTTTTAGTGGCAAGCTAAAATATTTTTCTACTAATGAAGCTGCATTAGTGGTCAACTAATATATTTTGCTACTAATTATTTTGTATTAGTGGCAAAAAATTTAAATTTGCAGCTAATTAGAATTTTTAGTTCCCGCTATGAGTCTAATTTTTCCCTCCTTAATTTTAGTGGAAAAATAAGTGGTGATTTTAGTTTCTTGCCACTAATACATTATTTTTTAGTGACAAACAAAAATTTTGCTACAAATTATACATTTTAGTGGCAATAAATGATTATCCATTAATAAAATTTCCACAAAATGATATTTTTCTTGTAATGGAGCTACTCCAAATGGATGTGAAAGTTGATTTTCTAAATGGGAATTTAGAAGAATAAGTCTATATTGATCAACTTGAAGACTTCTTTTTAAAAGAAAAGGAACTTATGCTTTATAAACTTAAGAAATCAATATACGAACTTAAATAAGCTTACTGTCAATGGTATATTATATTTAATGACACCATCATCTATTTTGGATTGAAAGAAATTGATGTAGATCGATATATATATCTAAACGTCAGTGGGAACAAGTTTATTTTTTCTAATCCTATATGTTGATGATATTCTAGGTACTAGCAGTGATCTTGGTTTATTTCATGAAACCATGAAGTTTCTCTCCAACGATTTTGAAATAAAAGATATGGGTGAGGCAGCTTATGCATTTGAAGTCGAAATTTTTTGATGCTGAAAACATGGATTGTTAGGATGGTCTCAAAGAGCGTTTACTAAAAGAGTTCTTGAGAGACTTGGAATAAAAAATTATTTATCTAATGATGCCCATATTAAGAAAGGTGATAAGTTTAGTCTTATGCAATGACCTTAAAATTATTAGGAACGTAAGTAAATGATAAATATATCATATGCTTTGGTCGTGGGAAGTCTTATGTATGCACAAACTTGAAGCAGACCAGATATCAATTTTGCAGTTGGAGTTTTTGGTAGATAACAGATTAATCCAAGAATCGAACATTAAAAAATTGTAAAGAAAGTTTTGCAGTACTTACAAGGAACTAAGGTTTATATGCTTACTTTTAAAAGGTCAAAGTGCCTAAAGGTGATTGGATATTCTGATTCAGACTTTGTCGGATGTCCCTGTAGTAGGAAATCGACATTTAGTTATGTTTTTCCACTAAGGGAGGAGATATCTCATGGAGAAGTGAAAAGCAATCTATTATTTTATCATCTACCATGGCGTGTGAATTTGTGGCATGCTTTAAGGCCACTGTTCAAGGATTATTGTTGCAGAATTTTATTTCAGGACATAGAGTTATCGACTTTATTGCCTAGCCACTGAAAATTCATTGTGATAACACTACAACTATTTTCTTTTCTTAAAATGACAAGTATTCTAATGGTGCTAAACATATGGAATTAAAATATCTTATCGTCAAATAAGAAGTATAGAAACAAAGAGTATCTATAGAACATATAGGCACATTAATGATGAATACTGATTCATTAACTAATGGAATTACCACCCAAGACATTTAAAGAGCATGATGTCGATAGGGGTCTTAAAATTATCTAATAATATTTGAATGTTTGGACATATGCATTTATAAATTATTCTATTAGATAATTTGATCTCTCTTAAATAGTTGTTTCTGTTAAGTTTCCTATTTTGAATTTGTAGATACATTATGTATGAATGAATGATGATAAGAATAGTCTTGAGAAAAGACATTATTGTTGGACCTTATATGGAAATACATTATTTTTCAGTTGCCTCATTACTGAATTATATTAGATAGGTTATTAATGTTGTGGTGCATTAAGGGAACTACGTCATTTTAGTAATATAGAATCGCCATGACTCGCATTAACATGCTATTCAATGTAAGGGATAGAAAACAACTAAAATTAATTTGAAATTGAACTTATAGTTTGTTGGGATATATTATTGTGATCGCATAATGTATTGTACCCCACAATCTATTATTTAGTCATATGAGACAAGTGAGGGAATGTGAGACCTATTTTTTTAATTTTAGTTTTATGTCCCAAATGATTTAATGAGTGGACATATTAAATTACATGTATTTTTGGTTAAAGATGTATAATAAAAGGGTGTATCTCTTTGATGGAGAAAATACACAATTCTTGGATCAAAGGTTGAGGCCTTTCTCTACTTATAAAAAGGACACACCACCCTCATCAAAGGTATGCGAAAAATCATTATTTTTTGCGAGAATATGGAACACATTAAATTAAAGTATGAGGAAATTATCAAGAGAGTCATGAGAGAGAAACATTAATCCTCGTGAATACATTTTTTTTTTTTACAAAGTTCACAATGAATCAAGTTAGGCTTTTACTTATTATTTATATGATTTTATGTGAGAAACACACTAACTCAAAATTGACAGTATGAGATTTGATAAATCCTTTTAAAAATTTACATTTACTACAATAGAGCCAAATAAATGATAGGAAAATTATGAACTTTTGATTAGATCTCACAATGGATGAGAATCTAGCATAGTGGATTCTTTTTTCCCCCCTTCTTTTTATTGTTAAAGAAAGTGTGCATATAATTATTATATTTTATGTGAGCGCGTCAAGGTCGAGGACTTAAAAGTGTTTCATCTAAATTAGATTCTCATCATATATGGTTGCCATATATAATTTTTCTATTATGCTTTCAAAGCGGAGACACATTTTCTTAAGATCAATGCGTGTACTTTCACCACGTGCAAGTGTTTCCAATTGTCAAAACAGGAGGCGACATGTGTAGGTCATGAAAGTGATGAGTTCACTGCATTTTATTTTTCTTTACGTAACAGATTTTGAATTTTTTGTGAGTGGAGCTTAGATCATGATTATACTGGGGGACCGGAGCGACGGGGGTTTTATTATAACTTAATTTTGAGTTTTTTGTTAGAAAATAATTAAACATATATTTTATAATTACGTACATACTCTATCAACTCAACAACCATTTTCTCATTTAACAAGAACTAAAAATACCTATGGAACCGATTGGCCCATAAATCTTATATATCTTAGTTGTGATTTGTGGAAGACCTAAAACAGAAACAACTTAAAATTTCAAGTAATAACAACTCTAAATTATAATCAGAAAAAGAACGTAAAATTTTAACGCTAAAAGAAATTACAATAGTAAAACTAACATATTACTTTGAATAATGATAGGCACATCGGGTGGTAGTACCGGGTTCGTACCGGTACTGTTTTATTTGCTTATACTATGATGTGGTTTGCTTGTTTTATGGTGTGGGTCCCGTCAGGATACAAATCATTTAAAACGTATTTGGTATTAGCCCGATACTACCACCCGGTAAGAGCATCATTACTCTATTACTATTACATGAAAAAAATGAAGTTTGGTTTTTACAGCAAAAAAAAGAAGGTGATATACAAACCAATAATATTACAATAGTATACTTATATTTACATGTAATTGTGAGAAAGATTTGTCCTAGACAGTAGATGTCTATTTACTTAATTCATTAAAAATATAGCTATCTCCTTAAAACAACTCGTAATGAAAAATCGTTTTAGGATTAATTCATTATGATAAGAAACGATTCAATTGATATCAAATGTGAATAATACTTGAAAAAATTATATTGGTCCAATTTACACGCCAAATAAAAATTATCGGTTAATTCTATCCAATTAATCTAATTATAGTCCATTTTAGAATTTACTGAATTAATTCATTATATCCAATTAGGCTATGTTGAGATTGCAAATTAAAAGATGACGAAAATACTAAAAGCAATGACACACAATGAACATTGTAAATTAAGATGAAACCTTTGCGAGAAAAATCATGATCGTGCCCCAACCCTACTAAGTCCACTAGTAATAATAATATTTACAGGTCTTACGAAGAGATAACCACGACTTTCATACAAGATAATGATTACCGCCACGAACTCTCAACCCTTATGCTCTGCGGCAATGCCTCTATCCGTATTAGTAACCAGTTGCTCGCGACCGAGATCTTTCACAAACCATAGGTTTTGGTATCCACCGATCTACGATCAGTAGATGATATGCCCACACGAGTCTTCGTGCTGTGATAAAATACAGACATGAATTGCAACTCAAGGATTTAGATGCACTCATCAATCAACCCTTAAGCAAGGCTCCCCATGCTTGATCAAAACTTTAGCCATATCTGATGTACATAATGGTGATTTGTTATTATGTGTTCATATGATGATTGGTTTGGAAAGATCTATTAAGAATATTCAAATAAAAATTCAAAAACACTCTCTACGGTAAATTGATCAAAATTAGAGTTTTTTTTAATAGTTTTTAAGAAACAAAGTTCATACAAACACGTTTCTTGAAAGTTGACCCTCGTTCGAACTAAGGTAATCTTGCTCAAACTAGGATCCATCAATAACACCCCGCACAATCTTACAAACGAGGTGGCCAGCTGCCACCACCAAACTACGTCGAACATATCTAATTAAGTTATCATTCTTAGCATGTGACAGATTTATGAGATATTTAAAAATTATTCCACACGATAATAATCAAATTGATCCAATAAATATAACCATTCATGCAACAATAAAATCTATCACCATGTTAATCCCCAAAATAAGTCAAACTCCGAATAAATATAAATCTCAAATGAAATAATCCAAATCTGAATATCTGACATAAGCCATAAATTACTATGGAACCGATTGGCCCATAAATCCATAAATAAAGTCTCATAACAAATACGACGGAAAGAAAAGTAAATCTGTCATAACCCCGTAAAATTTGAAGGCTGAGAATTTAATTATTTTGGGAGAAATAGAATTATTATATTGGGAGAATTTAGATTTTTATTTTTCGGATCCTTGAATGATGAATTGGAGTGTACGGTTGATCCGGGAAGGGCCGAGATAGTCATAATGAATACCTGGAAGTTTTATTTAGGTTTCGGAGTATTTTGGACATAGTTTGACTTGAATTGGAGTAAACGAGTCATTTTAAGTGTGTATTATCATTTAAAGTTGGGTATTATTAGAAATGGGCTTATTAGGCTTACGAGATAAGCCAATATCATTTGTGAGAAAGAGAAAACCCTAGAAAGAGAGAGAGTCAAGGAGAAGAAGAAGAGAAAAGAGGAGAAAGCTTGGAGATTTGGAGATTTTTGGCTCAAATACACGGATTCAAGGAAGATTCAACCTCTACAACTTTGTGGCAAGTGATTAAACTTGCTAAATAATTGTGTGTGTGAGTTATCTCATAATTTTGTTGGTGATTTATTTGATTTTGAGCTTTATTGGTTAAACCCTAAAATTTGATGAGTAGATCTTATATTTAGGGTTATATTTGTGGTATAGATAATGAAAATGGTAGGGATAATTTATGGGGTGGGATTTGGATGTTTGGTTATTATTGGAGTTAAGTAAAATTGGATTTTAAAGATGTAGAGTATATTTTGCAAGGTGTAGAAGGATGGTTTTGGGTACAAATCACGTGGGATTAAAATTCAGCAGAACTGGACCGTTCCGGGTAAGAAAGTCGGATCGGTTAGTTTGTAAGGAAATCGGATTGGTTCGTTTTTGAGGAAAACGGATCGATCCGGCCATTAAAGATTTTCGTAAAAATTTTAGGAACCGGACCAGTTCGTTGTTTAGGACCCCCGATCCGGTCCGGTCACAGTATTTTTCCAATTCTAATTTTAGCCATTTTTTATTGGTTTTATTGCCTAGGAACCCTCTAATAGAGTTTAGTAAACATGTTTGTGATATATTATAAGGTTTCATAGTAGGATGCTAGAGAGAGGCCACTTTGGGAGCTATAATATAGGTATATAAGAGTAAATTATGTTGTTTTCTTTTAGAAATCCTCCAAGGAATGAGGATTCTTTTAAGGATGGTTACAGGATATTATGGAGGAATATTTGGGAGTTTAACATTCCGAATTCTTTCATAAATTCTTCGAGTAGTAGGAATTTAGTTAATGCCAAATATGGACTAGGTGAGAGAGAAATATCATGTGCCCTTAGTGTTGATTAAAATTGGGTGACTATTCTTATCATGGGTGTGATGGTCTAGTAAATTTCAAATGAGGGATTGAATAATAAATGAATTGGGAAGGTATGCGAGACACTGTATCGGATTGTATAATGAGAGTTATATACATATAGCCATATCCATTACTTTTATACATACAGACGTGAGATGGTGTATATATATATATATATATATATATATATATGATGTGAACGTATATAGCCTGTGTGATGGTTTGTATATATATGGCGTGATCGTATGTATATATCTAGTGTGTATGATATATATTATGTGGTGCATACCCATCTAGTGCTATCATGGGAAGTTGCACGATATGAGTGAATCCCCATGGCTTGAGGAGCAGGGAGAGTATAGTCCCCAGGTCATAGTCGTCCATTATTTATATTGTGTGATTTTATTCAGGGGTAAGACATCTTGGGTATGATTCGTCTTACTTCTAGTGAGGAACTATGGTCACTTTTCGTACATTTGTGATTTGGTTTATACTAAGTCATTATGCGAGTCCGACCACTGGTACCTAGGATGATGTGTGAGTAATTCCCTGAAAGATGATAGCATTGTAGAGGCGGTTAGTATACATATATTATGTGTGATACGTATGTGTACTTGTTAGAGAAGGTAAGTGTTGTATAATACGTGCGAGTAATATTATACAAGCGTTATATATACTGTGTGATATCTTAATATTATAACTAGAGAAAGTTATAAAATGTGTATTATGTTTTATCTTTTGTAGGAGTGGATGAGTATACTTTTATGCCTATAGATGGGAAGTAATTGGGTGCATACATTGGACAGAGGGCCTAACGGAGTCCCACGATCGACAATTTAAAGTGGTAGTGTATCGGGGGAGGGGGGGTTCCTTGTTTGGATTTCGCTTTGCGAGACGTCCCACATAAGAAACTTAGCGTAACGGTGGGTGTAGGGAGATTTTTGGTCCTTAGTTCTTTAGTATAGGTGAAACAGTGGGGGTATACTACTAGCATTAATGATGACGTGGGATATCTTATGCTAATAACACGTGAAGGTTAAAGAATAAAATCGAGAGAATATAATTGAGTGATCTTATCGTATAAGTTTTAGCGTAAACTTAGGAGATGATAAAAGAATTAGATGTACGATTATGTTAGAGATAGCGGGCTACGCGTATGAGGCTTAGGCGTATATTTACGAGGATTTATCCCTAGAATATGTTGGGTAGTTTCATTGAGGTTCATATGCATACGTTAGGTGCGTGCTATAGATGAGGTTAAATCCCAAGAGAGTGCGAAGAACTATAATTATGATATCGTGCATTCATAATTATTATGCATTTTAATTCACTTGCTAAAACTATTTTTAAACCATGAGCTCTGACCCGTTTATATCTTTTCTCTTACTCTCTCTATCTCTCTCTCTCTCTCTCTCTCTCTCTCTCTCTCTCTCTATATATATATATATATATATATATATATATATATATATATATATATATATATATATATATATATATATATATATATATATATATATATATATATAAGGTGTCCCTCCGCAAGTACGCCGTTGATACCTATTCTATGCAAAGTCCTTGGAGTGGTAGCAAATACGGGATTTTATAGGATTTTGTTGTGATTGCTTCCTATTTTGTAAATCTAGTTAAGGATCCATTTGTATATCAATTATGTATACCCTAGGGGTTGTATATTTGTAACCCTTTTATATTTTATCTGGATGTTGTATTGTCTATGACCCGATAGCATATTCAGGTATATCTTTTGTTGTACTCGTGTATATATTTTCCTGTTTTGTAGTCATATTGCATGTTGGCGTGTAGTTCTTTGTATGTTGATTGAAATTTTTTGGCATCCGCTTATTTTATTATTGGTTGGTTAGTTAGATTTTTAGTCTGTGCAACAGTGATGCTAAGAATGATCCACTTGAGATTCCTGTTTTATTTTAGTATAGGGCTGGCTGGTCGTTATTAATTTAAGTGGGGTGTCACAAAATCCTAACAAATAACGTATCTAAAAATGATGCTCCAGATGGATCTCCAAAAATATCTCTAATCACTCCTATACAGCTACTCCAGCGTTATACCTAAAATGTTAGTCAACGCAATGGGTCAGAGCGCACAACATGAATACAAGTTACTCTCCCCAATTAGGGTCCATGAACCCAGACAGTAGCATTATACAAATAAACAACATAATAGAATATTTTAATATTAAGCGAAATATATTAACATGTGGATAAAAATAAACTACCACTATCCAATCATGTAATTATTCCACCCCCTAAAGTGTAAGTCCCACAAATTTTATCACAATCCAAATATTATATTAAAGTCACCATATTTATTTCAATCGATTGATTAAATCATTTATTATTATAGTGAAACCTTCATAGCCAGCCTACCCAATTTTGTTAGCCCTGAACTTATTCACGAGGTTCCATGCACGACATGTCATAATAGCAAGCCAAACCATATTTTTTCAGCCCTGTACTTATTGATAACGCCAACACATACCAACATCGCAATAGCCAGTCAACCCGTATTTTGTCAGTCCTGCACTTAGTAACGATGCCTACCCATTTTAATACCCATTTATTATCTTAGGCACTAATTGTAAATTTCTCAATTTCTCATTATTTTATATTAACCCCACCATACTATAGAGCATAAATTATCAATTTTACGCCCAATCCCATACTTAGAGATCTTTAAAATACGACTATGTACTACCTTATAATATAAAATAGATCTCTACCATTAATTTCCTTCAGTCTCGCGCCTTGATCATAGAATCAACAAAACGATACAAAAATCAGCTCCACCTCAGAATATCCCATCCGTAAAAATCTACACTAACTAGTTCCATAACTAGAAAGTGTTACCCACAACTAAGGCATACCCACTAGTCTCGTACCTAGAAAGTATTCCTAACATTAAGGTGAAAGCATACTACCCATAAATCCCGTTGTCCCCTCGGCGATAAATATAATTAAAATGATAATTTCCATTTGACATAATGTCAACAATTCTACAATTTCTCATACGATCACAAATAAATTTAATTTAATTCGTCCAATCCATCATCATAATTAGAGTAATTTATTTTATGTAACTAATATAAATTCCACATCATGAAAGTTTATGGAGCGCGCAATAAATTTCCCTTTTATCACACCTACATAATTTTATGTGATTACATGAGTTAATTTTTAATTTAAAGAAAATCACTTAGGTTTTCTACATGCCCCTACACCCATATTAGAAAGATTCCAAATCTCTACCCTAAGCACACAAGGGTTACGAGACTTAAATCATATTAAGATTTTTCATAAAAACAGTCCCAAATAGACTTCACTTTCCCTAATTAAGGTTTCTAATTTATTTTAGAAAAAGCATGTAACTTAAAGTTTAAGCGATATTTAAAACGCATAATACTAAAGAGAGAGAATAGAAGTATTCATGTTTGAGGAAAATTTGGTTGAAAATTCTAATTAGATGGTTGCATTCCCATCGAAAATTCATAATTACTCGTTCTTGAACAATCTTGGGAAAATACCATTTGAACCTTCAAAACTTGGAATAATCTTGATTTAATGTGGGGCTAGGGTTTTTAGATGAAAGGTGGTAAAGATGTGGAAGACTTCTGGTTCAAAAGTTGGTGAAAAAGTATTTAGAAAAGTCTAACCTCGAGTTAATGTTATATAGAAAAAGATTAAGATTTTTAATTAATTCAAACTCTCACAAAACCAAGATACTGCCGATACTGACCAGGGCGAATTGATTCGCCCTCTAGGTCGAATCAATTCGGTCCTGGTCAGGTGCCCAGGATGCCCAAACATTTATATATACACATAAAAACCCGATTTCTCCCCTAATTTCAATTCCAATTAAAATTCCATTTTCCATAATCAAAGTCCAACATATTAAATTGCTAAAAATAATTGAATCCAAGTTTTTATTTTTTATTTTTTGAATTTCAAAATAAATTAAATTATTGTCGGTTTAAAATCACGGGGTGTTATATACTTTCCCACTAGCATAGGAATTTCGTCATAGAAATTTGACGAAGTGTAAATGCGCAAAGTAAAATAAGGCTCATATATGCCTACCCGTAGAATGCCATGATCGGGCACCCATACACTTAATCCTACACACACACCCCATGATAAAAAATACAATATATATATATATATATATATATATATATATATATATATATATATATATATATATATATATATAAGTATCTACAAAAATAATGCATACCATGCTACTCCACTAGCCACGTCTTGGCTCCTGTGGAGCCTGTCCTTCTTGAGGCTACTGAGTCGGAAGCATATAACACCAACCCACTACAATTACAGCTGGAAAGGCCGGCGCTACTGGTGTTGGAGTCCCTTGGCTATGCTGGCCCTCCCTCTTGGGACCACTAAAATCTCATTTCCCTATCTCTCGACAAATAAAACACGAACCCCTAAAAGGTCCGGGATGCTTACTCGAGTTTTTCTCACCCTTCTGTCCCTACCCCTGAGGGCTTTGTTGGATACTATTGCCCTACTTCTCCTGAGTCGCTCACTGTCTCTTCCAATGCTGGTCATTATGACCCTTGTTATATCCTCCTTGACCATTTATCTCATGTTTCTTCCCCAACTTCTTTTGGTAGTTCACTTTCTCCTGCAACAACAATAGTGTGGCGTCCACCTCCTGTGTGTAAGAAGTGTACGTCGAATTTTCAAAAACTATCTATTTAATATATCAAGACCAGAGCTTAAGGAAGTAATCCATCTTCTTCACCTATGAATTCACCTCCTCGGGTACAAACATCAATATATTTGTGAATTGTTTTTCGTACTCAACAACTGATTTCGAACATCGCTCTATGACCAGAAACTCCCAATCGCATACGGTAAATACTTGTCATTAAACTTTATCAAAAAATCTCCATAATTCAGGTGATCCCTATCTTCTGATATGGTGACACTCTCCCACCACTATAATGCATATCCAGTCATCTTAACGTAGCCAACATCTTCTTCTGTACATTAGTATAGTCCACTATCCTGAAGTGCCTCTCCATATCCCTCCTCCATTGGTGAGAAACCGTTGGGTCAGATCCTCTTGCGAAGGTGAAAGGATTTCCCTTATGGAAACTAACCCTCACCTTATCCTATGTCGAAACAGGTGTACCCTGCTATTGTGCCTCTAAAGTCACCCACCTCTGTATCCCTAACACAATATCGCTTGACGTGGCCTCATGTACAATAGCCTATAATTCTTCGGCATCCAAAACAATCTGCCTCATCCTCTCCTAAATTGCGGAGCTAGTAACTAAACCCTCTCTCCTATCTCCAGCTCTCCTAGTGTTTGCCATTTGAAAAGATAGGAATAAAGCAACATCAGAATCAGAATAACTAAGAGTACAAATCATTAAAAGGAATCAAAGATAAGCAATAGGTAAGTTAAAATGGGCTCACAACCTATGAGAGCTAATACCATGCTCTGATACCATTTGTAACACCCCGCACAATCTGACAAATGAGGTGGCTTGTCGTCATCACCAAACTACATCGGGTGTCACTAAATAAGTTATCATTCTTAGTATATGACAGATATATGATACATTTAAAAATTATTCCACAAGATAATAATCAAATTGATCCAATAAATATAACCATTCATGTAATAATAAAATCCATCACCATGCTAATATCCAAAATAAATCCAACTCCGAACAAATGTAAAATAATCCAACTCTAAATACCTGACACAAATCTTAAACAGCAGTGAAACCGATTAGCCCACCAAATCCATAAATAAAGTCTAATAACATATATGAAGGAAAGAAAAGTAAATCCTACCTAATAAAGCATCTAAAAATGAAACTTCAGTTGCATCTCCAAATATATCTCCCATCACTCCTTTGCAGCTACTCCAACGCTATACTTGAAATGTTAGTCAATGCAATGGGTCATCGCCCACCGCATGAATACAAACTACTCTCCCCAATTAGGGTCCGTGAACCCAGACTGTAGCATTATACATAATAAACACCACAACAGAATACTTAAATTTTAAGAGGGATATATTAACATGCGGATAAAAATAAATTATCACTATCTAATCACGTAATTATGCTACCCCCAGAAGTGTAAATCCAACTTATTTTATCACAATCCGATTATTATGCTAAAGTCACCATCGCTATTTCGATCGATTAATTGACTTATTTATTATTATAGCGACACCTTCATAGCCAGCAAACCGTACTATATGTCCTACACTTATTCGGGTCGGCGTAAAGTTTTTCACCACACATATTCCCCTCGGTATAGCCAACCGACCCAATTTGGTTAGCCCATCACTTATTGACGAGGTTTCATGCACGATACATCATAATAGCGAACCAACTTGTATTCTGTCAGCCCTGCACTTATTGATGACACACACACACACACATGTCTCAATAGCCAACTAACCCATATTCTGTCAGTCCTGCACTTATTAACGACGACCCATTTTAACACCCGTTTATTATCTTAGGCATTAATTATAAATTTCTCAATTTCTTATTATTTTATACTAGCCCCACCCTATTATAAAGCGTAAATCATCAATTCTACCCCCAGCACCATACCTAGATGTCTCCAAAATACAACTACATCCCACCCTATCATATAAGATGCATCATTACCATTAATTTCCTTTTAGTCTCGCGCCTAGACCACCAAATCAATGGAACGACACAAAAATTGTACCCACTCCATAATATCTCATTCGTAAAAATCTACACTTACTAGTCCCATACCTAGAAAGTGT
The DNA here is from genome assembly GCA_949130495.1 of Sambucus nigra. Classification (NCBI taxonomy): domain Eukaryota; kingdom Viridiplantae; phylum Streptophyta; class Magnoliopsida; order Dipsacales; family Adoxaceae; genus Sambucus; species Sambucus nigra. The sequence continues at coordinate 420,600,613 of OX422218.1, forward strand.
TAACCACAACTAAGGCATACCCACTAGTTCCATACCTAACAAGTATTCCTAACATTAAGATGAGAGTGTACTACCCATAAATCCCATCGTCCCCTCGGTGATAAATGTAATTAAATCAACAATTCGCATATGACATATTATCAACAATTATACAATTTCTCATACGGTCACAAATAAATTTAATTTAATTTGCTCAATCCACTATCAAATTAGAACAATTTATTTTATGCAACATATAAAATTCCACATCATGAAAGTTTATGGGGCGCGCAACAAAATTCCCTTTTATCACACCTATATAATTTTATGTGATTACACGAGTCCCTTTTTAATTTGAATAAAATCACTAAGGGTCTGTTTAGTTTGAATTGGGCAAAATAGTTGGCATGACAAATTTTGCCCTGATAAATTTTGCATAGGCAAATATTGTTTCTCACATTAGGTTATCAAACACCAAATGAGGTAAAACATGTTTTTTAGGCAAAAGATTTTAATAGGAAAACAGTTTAATAAGAAAAAGTTTTTTTTGTTAAATTGTAAAATAAAAAAAAAAATTAATAAAAATAATTTTTTTAAATAAAGAAAACATTTGTTTTTGTAAAATAAGAAAACAACTTTTTTTTTATAAAAAAACGAAAACGGTTTTTTTTTTTTTTGCAAAAAAAAAAAAAAAAGAGTTTTTTTTTTGTAAAATAAGAAAACATTTTTTTGGTAGAAAAAAAGGTATTTTTTGTTGTAAAATAAGAAAACAGTTTTTTTATTGTAAAATAAGAAAACAGTTTTTTTTGGTAAAAAAAAGAAAACAGATTTTAAATTATTTTTAAATATTCATAACAGTTTTTAAATATTTATAACAGTTTTTAAATTATTTTTTTAAAACATTAAAGCCGTTTAAGAAGTGAGCAAATTTGTTGGCAAATATTTCTCATTCAAATAGGTAAGCAAAGTTTACCAACACCTTATGCATAATGGGTGTTGTACACCGACAAATAATCCCACGACAAATTATACAACTAAACATACCAAATTGTAGGCAAATACCTCATTTGTCAACTTATTTGCCATTGTCCATGGCAAATAAGGGTAACCAAACGGCCCCTAAGGTTTTCTACATGCCCTACACCAATATTAACTAGAGTCCAAATCTCCACCCTAAGCACACAAAGGTTATGAGTCTTAAATCATATGAATATTTTTCATAAAAACAGTCCTAAATAGATTTCACTTTCCCTAATTAAGGTTTTAAATTTATTTTAGGACAAGCATTTCGGCGATATTTAAAATGAATAATATTGTTAATGCAAAATAATAGAATAGGCCAATTCATTGATCATAGATAAATATAAGTAAAAGAGAGAAAATATTTTTAAAGTGGTTCGGCTTAAGGGAAAAGCCTACGTCTTCTGTTGTGTATTGCTTTGGGCTTGTTCAATTGCCTTTTTTCTTTGTGTCCCTTGGATATAGGGTTTACAATGTATTTATAGCACCCAAGGGGGTGTACAAGTGATGGAATATCAAAGGACGGAATGTCTTTATATCTAGATATTTACATCGGTACAATCATTTATGTATACAACTGTTGGCGTTTTTCTGTCATCGTTGGACAGTCTTCCTGGTGTTGGTCAGGCTTTATTAACATGTTGGTCGGCATCCCTCGGTAGGTCGGCATTTCGTCCCTACTGACTAGGATTAATCTCCCACTATACAACGCGTGTGAGTATCCGAATGGTCCACGTAGTTGGATAGTTTTTTGTATCAGCAGAATGTTTCATGCTTGAAGTTTTTACAAGAGTATGGAGCATTTATCTCTTAAAGTTGCTCGGGTAACAAATTTAGGCTTAGTCGGTTGCCTACTTCACATACTTATAAAAATTATGGTTTAACTATGGAAATATAATGAGCGTGGCATGTTTGAAATTATCCACAACTTTAACGAATCATTTTTGGGCAAATACATCTTTTCTGCCTTTAGCCGCCACCAGTTCAATCGACGCTGCCTTTTAATAATTATGTTTCGAATTTTGGAGGCAACCTATAAAAAGCGGGAAAATCCATGATCTTTTCTTACCTCAATTTTATTGAGTGTTTTTGGCTACAACGTCTTCAAGCTTTCTTTTTCTCTCTTGTGCGATCGTTTTCTATTCTTCAGTTCTTATTTAATCCTTAATCTTTGTAAGAAATATCTCTCTTCTCTTTTATTCTTCGTCATGGTTTACTCTATTGATTCTCTTGATGAATTCAGAAATGAATTTAAGATTCCTTCTCAGGTTGTTTTAGAACATGCTATTTTTTCTCACTTGCTGAGGGTCACTTGTTTTCCTCTATCTTTATAGCCGAGTGTGGGTTTATTTTCCCTCCAAACCCATTTTGTCTTGAGTTTTGTCAATATTGTGATGTTGTCCCAGCTAGGGTAGTCCCCAATACTTGGAGGGTTGTAAATGGAGTGTATAGGTTGAATCAAATCCATGAAACCCATATAGGGATTCTAGAAATAATATTTTGTTATAAGTGGGTGACTAGTGACACCACTTCTTATTTAAAGACTATGTCTATAAATAAAGCGTTACTAGTCAATCTGCGAGACTCCAATATGGATTATTTCGAGACTGGGGCTATAAAAAATTGGCAATACGCCCCCTTTGACTGGGAATGCTGAGTACCAGGGTCTAGATGCCCTCCTTTTGGTAATGGGATATGTTATTCCTCATTTAACTGTCTTGCCCTGTACATACTTTTTTATATGTAATACTAATTGTTGTTCTGTAAATTTTTATTGCAGTTGATTAGAAGAGAAGGTGCCCAAAGGAGAGTGAAGTGAACCTCAGGGAGTTGAAATTCATTTGGGGACTTCATCAGAGGATTGGCGAGGCACACATTAGATCTGCATCCTATTTGTTATGGTACAAGAATATAGTTCTTCCTTTATTACTCATCCCCCAATAGCTACTCCTTCCACTCTAAGTGACCTTGAGCAGCAACCTCTTTCTACTTCCTCAGCTACTGCATCTGGCAGTGGTGATCTTAATGCCCACTCCCCTTCTTCCTTGGATTCAAACTTACCTCTTGCCACTGTTATGGGAAAAAGTAAGTTTCCTAACATTTTGGGAGACATAGCTGCCAATCCCCCATCTAAACAAGATGATAACGGGGTGAAAATAAAGATAAAACTGGGAAGAAACTCCCAGCCAAGAAAGTTGAAGAGATCCCCTTGAAAAGAATAAGGAACGATATTCCTTCTAATTTAGAAAAAGGTTCTTCTTCCCTTTCTAACCAGCATGAGTTGGTCGATATATCTTATTCTTCCTCTCTAGTGGTCCTTGGCCTAGAGACAACTAATAAAGTCTGGGACTTTACCAGACCACACGGGTGCTAAAGCTGCACTACCTCATCCAAAAAGTTCTGATAAGGCTGCTAAAATCCTTGCTCTGGTATATTCTTTTACCTTTTTCTATCTTTTTGTTTGTTCTTCATAATACCTACTTTCCTTGTTGTTCCTGTGCAGTTCCTCGTTGACTTCAATAATATGTTAGATTAAGATGAGGTTTTGAGAGTTTCTTTTGGTGAAGTTGAAGGATCTTTTAATGATCTGAAAAAATTAGTGAGCAGATTCTTTGAAAATTGAGTTTGTGAAGAAGAAATGATTTAAGGACAGTTGCTATGCTTCACTATTGGAACTCAGCACTCCAAAAGACTCCAAGTTGTTCTTATGACATGATCCTGGGGATCCTACAAACTTAGACGAGGAAGTTGATGATGATGGAGGTTCCATTGAATACCTTATAGTGATGTAGTCTGCTGATCAACAGCAGGATGCTGATTCTTCTGCCCCCTCTACAGTTAATCCTCCTCCTCCTTCTACTCCTGCTTTAACTTCAACGAATCCTGAGGCAGATAAGAAGAATGTGTAGAACTGAGCATCTTTTTATTTTCCTTTTTCAATAGTTGTACTTTTTATTTTTGAAAATGTACCTGTACTTTCCCCTTTTATTAATGAAAAGAGAAATGTTTTTGTTCCTCTGCTTGTGTTTTTCTATGCTTTGCAGCTTATTGATTGATGACTTTTCTTCTTCTTAATAGTTTATGGATAAATTGGAATACTTCTCATCTACTGAGTTCGAGGTACTCCAAAGGTGTAATGAGATTTTCAAACCTAGTCGCTTATTTATGACTGGTGCTGACCTACTGAAGTTCCTCGGGGAAGGGGTATCTGAGCAAGCTAAAGAGGCCTATGTTCATATGAAGTGTCTTCTTAATCGGGTTGTGGCTAACAACGTTACCTACTATAAAATGATTGAAGATCTACAGGAGGACCATAAAAAGACTGAGGCGCATTTTCATGAGGATTATAAGTAGAAGTTCCAGTCCCTGAGTGAAGGGTGGGGCTTTTTGAGCAAAACTTGGATAAATTTGCCTCCCATTTTCGAAGGCAAGAATTCCTGCTTAATTGTGAAGTGGAGGAAACAAGGACCATTGCTAAGCTTCTGGAGGAAAAGAATAAAAAATTTAGAGATGAACTTGATGCCTTGAAGTCATCAACTCCTGTTGTTGCTACTACGGATGAGGGTCACTCATTTTTGGAGGCTGAGAATGCAAGGTTGAGTGAGGAATTAGAGGCCCTGAAGAAATCAAAACTGCTTCTTCATCTTCTCGAGCTAGAGTCAAACCTAGCCGAGGTACTATAGAGGAGATCCGGACGCAATAGACCCTTACCAATTAAGAAGCATAACTAAAAGCTAAAGATCAGTCCATTGCTGAGATGTCCCATAATCTACAAGCCTTGTCTGAGAAACTATCCACTCAATCTTCTCAGTTACAAGCTAAGGATGGAGTGTTGAAGAAACTGTATTACCAGGTCGATAGATTGACCTTTTAATTCCACAAACAACTAAGGAAAATCTGGATGGAAGGGTATGATTAAGCCCTAGGGCATCTTTATGACAGGCTTCAACACGCTAAGAAGGAGAGCTATAAATAGGGTTGGATGAATGATTTGACAGTGATGAACGTGGATTAAAACAACCAATTATGGGACTGGTATGATCCATGATTTTTTTACCTTGACGATCTCCCTTTTAAATTAGAGGTCAATTGGATTCTTGTCCATCGTATTCCTCAGTGCTTGATTTCAAAGTACTTGGGAGATTATGAGCTTCATGAATTAAAAATCATCCGACCTCCTCACCTACTTGATCGTCCCAGTAGCAGCAATGTCAGAATGCTTCAGAATTTTAACTTCATTAATTCTCCTTACACTTTAAATAATTCTCGTGCTAAAATGGACCCTATTTCCAAAGTTGAAGGGGAACGCCGTGTAGAATGAAGCTTTGTACTTTGTTTTGTTAACACAGTCATGTAATTAATTTGATTTAATGAAATGGAAATTAGATCAACTTATCTTGTATTGAATGTTAATCCTTTCTTTTCCATTAGTTCTATTAATACACTTCGATTAAGTTGAGTATCAATTACCAATGAGTGCAGATGTTCCACTAGCATACTTAGATTAAAATCTAAATTTAGAGCTAGTTAGATGAATACATAGGTTCTACTAGCATTCTTATTGTTGATGTAAAAAACTAGATTACTCTAATTATTTAATCACAGATAAATAAATAAGACAAAAGATTTAAAAGTGGTTCAACCTTATATGAATGGCCTACGTCCACTATTATGTTATTGCTGAGTGTTTGGGAATTCTCGATTACAAGTGCTATCAAGAAATTTCGGTCCCTTTTAATGAGGGTGATACAAGGTATTTATAGCCCTTAGGCTGTACATGAAAGGGTGTTACATTAAATGATACACATATGAAAGGGTAATTCATTTAATGTTCTTCAAACGTGCGCGTCAAGATGATAAGCATTCAATGAATAGTTGAACTGTTGATTATCTGGCAATTAATGTTGTGGTCGAGATGGAGCTCGAACCGCCTTAGTTGCTCGTAGTCCAAGAGTTCCTCGGAGTATTGGAGTTCCTCGGAGGGTTGGTGTTCCACGGAAGACTGGCGTTCCTCAGAGTATACTTGTTGCTCGGAGTGAGTATGTTGGTCGGGGAAACAATCTTCCTCGTTGCTATTGTGCCACGTAGATTGACACGTGTCTTCTTATTATTCGTCCACATCAACATACTAATTTTGGTATCAACAGAAGCCCCCAATGTTTCATATTTCGAACTTTGAGGAGTATGGAACATTCTTTCTCGGTATATGGCAATATTAAATGACCTTCCTGGGTTTTAGGAGCCTTTTCTTCATATTTGAATTTCCTTCCAAATTCGCAGAATCCGCCTTTTTGCCTTTTTATAGGCGCTTCGATCTTCGTGTCCTTTTAGTCTTTTTAGCCGCCGGTAGCGTAATAGTTTCCTTTTTGTAATCATTTCTTTTGCCGTTTCCCAAGGCAAAGTATTTAAGCTTCAGAGGCAATCCCACCGTCTTCTACCTTTTTAATTTCTGCTTTTGAGTTTTCTATAGATTTTCTCTCTCCTGTGCGTCCATCCTTTTTTTCGTTTGTTTGTCAACAGATCTCCTTTTTCCCTGTAAGCTCTTCTCCCTTCTTCTTTTATTCATCATAGTTTACATTATTGAGTCTATTGATAAATTCCGTTCTGATTTCTCTATTCCATCTTGGGTAATTTTGGAGGTTCTTTCTGAGCCTTCAAGTTATTTCGATTTGGCTGAGGGACATTGGTTCCCTAGCCTCTTTATTGCTGAATGTGGATTTTCTTTTCCACCAAACCCTTTATGCTTAGAATTCTGTCAGTATTTTGACGTTGTCCCTGCAAAAATAGCCCCCAACACCTAGAGAATAGTTAATGGGGTGTATAGGTTAAATCAAACTCATGGAACTCGTATAGGAATTCCTGAGATCATGTACTATTATAGATGGGATGTTTTAGACAATGTTTATTATTTAAAAACTAGATTTTTGAATAGGGCTCTAGTAGTCAACCTCCCTGATGCCAACAGGGATTATTTTGAACATGGAGTAGTTGTAAAAAATTGGCAACATGCCCCTCTGGTTGGAGACGAAGTATATTAGGGTCCCAAATGTCCTCCATATGGCAATGGGATAGGTTATTTTCATCTTATTTTGTTTTTTGAAATTATGATTTCATTGTGTTTGACAAAATGTATGACTCATATTTCACTATGTTTTTATTTGCAGTTGACAGCAAGAGAAAAACTCCAAAAGAAACAGAATTTAATATCAAGCATTTAAAACATATCTGTAGTTTGCATCAGAAGGTTGCAGACGAGCACATTAGGTCTGCTTCATACTTGCTGCAGTACAGGAGTTATACATCCTCTTATACTGCTCGTCCTGCGGCTAGCATTAACGAACCATTTCTAGCTTCTGAAGACTCTTCACCAGACTCTCACATTCCTTTAATTCAGAAGATGGGTAAGAGAAGAGTTCCTGCTCTCTTTGAAGAGACCTCTTCTGTTGGAGATGGAAAGAGAAGCAAAGACGATGTCCCAAAGGGGACAAAGAAAGTTGATGCTGCCCCTTCTGCTGCTCCTCAGAAGGTCGTCGAGAAGCCCCCAGTGGCTCCTGTACAGAAGAATGCGCCAGTGGAAGTAATCACTATCTCTCCAACCAAAAATTCTTCTTTGGTTGAGGTTGTTGAGAAGACACCAAGGAGATTGAAGAAGTCTTCCTCGGTTAATTTTTCTGAAGTCATTCCCCAGCTCCAAACTAGTGGAGCTGGTGTTCCAACCATTATTCCCCCGAGCTCTGCAATGAGCTCGGTAAGGACTTGGATTATTCCTGAAGTCCAAGGCATCGAGGAAAACATGCCTAGGGATATGCTGACATCCTTAGCTACTCGTCACATCGCTTCAGTAAGTTTCTTCTTATCTTGAATTCTTATTTCCTTCTATCAATATATATATCTCGGCACTAACTCATCACTACCTTCTTTTTTCAGCTGGTGAGTTGCTTTAACACCATTGTGAAGAAAGATGAAGCACTCAAGGCTTCAAGCTCCTCGTCTGGAGTAGAGGATGCATTCTAGGGTTTGGCCCAATCTCTGAAGGAATCCCGTCAGAAGTACGACGAGGATAAAGATGAATGGGAGAAGAAACTGGCTGCATCTGAAGCAGAGAAGGTGCAGTTGGGAAATAAAGTGAAGCACTTGGAGAGGGAGAATAAGAAATACTCCGAGAAGCTCACCACCTTCGGGGAGCTTGAAAATAAGCTGAAATCAGCTGAGGAAGAGCTGACCCTTCTGCACGAAGTAAATCGTCAGAAGGAGGAGTTGGAGGCCAAGCTGAAAGCCTCCGAGGACCTTCTATCCGAGAAGCTCTCCTCGGAGAAAACGAAAAGAAAGAAGGCAATAAAGAAGTCTTTCAGCACAGGTTGGGACAAAGGGTGGAACAAGGGAGTAGCTGCTATGATGACTCAAGTGCAATATGGAGGTTTGAAGTACTTCCGAGATGGCTGGGTTGCAGATTTGTAAGAATTGAAAGTGAGCGAGGACTCCGAGCTATTTCAACAGTATCTCCCTGGTCCTCCTCCAGCCATCGAGGATAAAGAAGAGGACGAACCTGCCTCAGAAGAATCTTCATTGGTTATGGGTGATATCATCCTTACCCAGCCTGCTGACGATGAGCTTTCATCTCTGCCAGCTCCTCCAGAACAAGTTCCAGCTCCCGCCGACCAACTCCTTATTTCCACAGAGCAACCAAGCTCCTCGTCCCAGCCTCCCGAGAAAGTCTTGGGAGACAAGGAAAAGGTGTGAAGTTGTTCGGTATTCTCTTTCTATTTTTCTTCTACTTGTACTTTGTATCTCAGATCTTTGTAACTTTGCCTTATGATCTAATAAAATTTGAGTTCTTTTCTTCCATGTGATTGTCTCTTCTTTATTTGCACTCTGTCTTGATCTTCTTTTTCTTTCTCTGTTAGTTTCTGGCCAGGATGGATCTTTTGTCTGCTAATGACACAAAGTTTATGCAGCACTGCCATGAGTATTATAAAGCTGGTCACACAGACCTCAGTGCATCAGAAGTTGCCGACATCCTTGGCCATAGTGCTTCAGAGCAGGCAGTAGAAGCTTATCAATATCTGAAGGGCTTACTTGATCGAGCTGTGGCCAATAACGTGGCCTACTATGATATGATCGAGGAGCTCCAATATACTCTAGAAGATCTTCAGACTCAGTACAAGGAGTTAAATGCCTTGTTACATGAGGGGTATGAAAAGAAATATCAACAGATTTCTGCCGAGAAGGGCTATGACAAACTCCTTCCTGGGTATGATGTCAGGGAGAGGACCCTAAAGGGAGAAGTTGAAGCTTGTCGACAAATTGCCGAACTGCTGGAGCAAGAAAATAATAATTTGCAGAAAGAAATAGCACAGTATAAGTCTGCAGCCTCTTCTTCAACAGCGGTAATCCCAGTGACCGATGCGGGATTTTGCTTCTTAGAAGTTGAGAATGCCAAGTTAAGGCAAGAGTTGGATGTCTTGCGAAGATCTGGTACTTCTACTTCTACTTGGGGATGAGGAAGAGGTTCTCGTGGGCGAGGAAGAGTTGCCCAGAATGTTGTCGAGGAACAAAGTACTCCAGCTTCTCGGGGTCGATCAAGAACTCCTCGTAGTATTGAAGAAGCTCGTACTCTGTCAACATTGGAAACCCAAGCGTACCAACTGAATGCCAAAGATCGGGCTCTGTCTGAAATATCCAAGAAAATCCTAACTTTGGAGGATCAACTTACTGCGACGAAGTCTGCTTTAGAGAATAAGGACATTTTTGCAAAAAGCCTTCACGAGCCGTTGGAGAGACTGACCTTCCAATTCCATAAGCAGCCCAGGGAATTTTGGATGGCTGGGTACAACGAGGCATTAGTCCATTTAGATGCTCGTATCCAGAATGGCACTAATGAGGGCTATAAATAAGGCTGGTTGAATGCCTTATGCGTGTTGAAACTTGAACAGGGGCATTACTTGTGGGACTATTATGACCCCGGGGTGCTTGACCTGCCTGTGACACCGTTCAATTTGGATAAGGAATGGATCCCAACTCGTGCCATTCCTTGGAGCTTAATTACACAATACCTCGGTGATTACAATCTTCATTCTTAGATTGAGGTATCTCATCCCGAGCATCTATTGGACAACCCTTCAGTAATGAATGTCAGAATGCTGAAGGACTTAAATTTTATCAATTCTCCTCAGACCTTAATGATCCTCCTACTGGCGAGGAACCTATTTCAAAAGCTGAAGGAAAGAAACCAATAGAATAGAGATTTCAATGTAATAGTTAGTATACATGTAATTTGTAATTCGTTTTGAATTTTAATGAAAGACTTTCATTTTCTGTTTGCAAATCTCTGTTGCTATTGTTTTGTACTTGTCTAACACTTTTATATTTGTGATTGCATAACAATACTTTATGGTTCATCGACCAATCTAGTAATAAAAGATTACAAGTATAAAAAATGTCGCTCGATCACTTAATCATAAAGTAATGAGTATAAAAATGTTTAAAGTTTTTCCAACCAACCAAGGTTGTTAAATTGTGCTCGTCGACCAATTATAATTAGTGAGAGTTTTTATCCTCGACTAACTATACTTGGTAATTTTTTTCATAAAATGTGTCCGACCAATCAAGGTCGATAATTTTATCCTCGTCAACCAACTACAGTTAGTGGATTTTTATCTCCGACCAACCATACTTGGTTCAGTTTGGAATACTTTGTATTTTCTGGAATAGTTTTACCTTCCGACCAACATAAGTTGGCATATTTTGTTTCTTAACCAGCCGAAATTGACATTTTAAGAATGTTGTTCTTGCCCTTTTACCAACCGGAGTTGGTCATGGGTTTGAACTATCATGTCCACTAACTCTTTTACCAACCGGAGTTGGTCATGGGTTTGAACTATCATGTCCACTAACTCTTTTACCAACCGAAGTTGATGACATTAGTGTACGCCTACTATCCAAAGGAGTATAGTTTGTTCTCGCTATTTTACCAACCGAAGTTGATCATGCTCGAACTATCAGTGTCCACTAGTTATTTTACCAACCGGAGTTGGTCACGCTAGCGTATGCCTCCTAACCAAAGGAGTATAGTTTGTTCTCGCTATTTTACCAACCGAAGTTGATCACGCTCGAACTATCAGTGTCCACTAGTTATTTTACCAATCGGAGTTGGTCACGCTAGTGTATGCCTCCTAAACAAAGGAGTATAGTTTGTTCTCGCTATTTTACCAACCGAAGTTGATCACGCTCGAACTATCAGTGTCCACTAGTTATTTTACCAACCGGAGTTGGTCACTCTAGTGTATGCCTCCTAACCAAAGGAGTATAGTTTGTTCTCGCCCTTTTACCAACCGGAGTTGGTCGTGGGTCTGAACTATTCTCGCCCTTTTACCAACCGGAGTTGGTCGTGGGTCTGAACTATCGTCTTCTTTTTGCTGTCGAGCAGCGTAGTGTTGTACACTAGTATTCCCCGAAAAACTTTCAATAAAAGGATAGAAGATGGTGAAACATCATCGTTTTATTCATATTGATAGAACTGCTTTACATTTTACATTACTGATAATACTCGCGTAGGTGTTCAGCATTCCATGCATTCTTGAATTCCTCTCCTTCTAGAGTTGCTATTCGGTAAGTTCCTGGTCGAACAACTTCTGTAACTCGGTAAGGTCCATGCCAATTTGCTTCCAATTTATTGTGCTTCTGAATGACCTTCTTTAGTACGTAATCTCCTTCTTTTAAATCGTATTTCTTCACCCTCTTGTTGTAGAACAAAGTTGTTCGTTGTTGATATACAGCATTCCTAATGGCTGCTTCTTCTCTAACCTCCTCGAGCATGTCCAAATCTAATCTTCTCATCAAGTCACTGACTGGGGAATTGAAATTCAGCACTCTGTGTGTTGGGAGACCCAACTCAGCAGGTATTACAGCCTCACTTCCAAACGCCAGCATATATGGTGATTCTCCAGTTGCTGCTCGGGGAGTTGTTCGGTAAGCCCACAATACTGATTGTAGCTCATTAATCCAATTATCTTTAGCCTCACTTAACCTCTTCTTCAAACCATTTAATAATGTTCTATTCATCACTTCAGTCTGTCCATTGCTTTGAGGATGGCCTGGTGCTGAATGAACCTTCAAAATGTTTGACTGATGACAATAGGCGGCAAACTCCTCGTTATCAAACTGTGTTCCATGGTCTGTGATGAAGGCGTGAGGGAGACCATATCGGCAGATGATATTCTTCCAAACGAATTGGTACACCTTCTCGCATGTCATATCAATCAGAGGCTCAGCTTCTACCCACTTAGTAAAATAATCCACTGCGACGACGAGGTACTTGAATCTTCCTCGGGTCGTTGGCAGTGGTCCAACCAGATCAATTCCCAATATGGAAAATGGCCAAGGGGAAGTTATGGGTGTCAACAATGCTTGTGGTGTACGTCGGATGGAAGAAAAAACGTTGGCATTTATCACATTTCTTAGCATAGGCTATACAATCAGCCCTCATCATTGGCCAGTAGTATCCTTGCGTCATCACCCTTTGCAAAAGTGTTCGACCTGCTACATGGGCTCCATAGGACCCTTCATGGATTTATTCAATCAATTCTTTCACCTCGGAAGGATGTACGCATCTCTGCAAACCTGCCATAATTCCTCGTCTATACAAAACACCATTAGTTAGTACATACCGAGCAGCTTTAAACTTCCATTTCTTAGCAGCGATCTTATCCTCCGGTAATTCTCCTTCCTCGACATATGCCCTGATGGGATCCATCCAAGATGGTCCTAAATCAAGGGAAATAACATTCATCGTCAGGCCTTCATCTATTCTTCGACTTTCTAATACCTCAATTGGTATCGTTCTTCGCAACTCGGTACGAGTAGCTGATGATAGTCGGCCCAGTGCATCTCCTTGTGCATTCTCCATTCTTGGTATTCTAATCAACTAAATGGCATCAAATTCTGCCAACAACTCCATCGCCTTTGCATAGTACTTGACCATTAATTCTCCTTTAACTGCATACGTTCCCATCATCTGATTCACAATTAATTGAGAATCACTGAATACCATCACTTGTTGCGCTTCCATAATCTTTGCTAAATTAGGACCTGCTATCAAGGCTTCATACTCAGCCTCATTATTGGAAGCTTTGAATTGGAATCGTAAGGCATATTCCACGTCAATCTCGTCTGGGGTGTTCAAAACAATCCCTGCTCCACAACCTGTTGTACAAGATGACCCATCTACATACAATCTCCACGTAGGCAACTCGTCTTCAAAATTCTTATCTGACAGCGTTCCTCGGTGAAATATTTTCTATTTTGTTTCATCCTCCCCTGGTATTTTTAGCTCCTCGTCGACCATCTCTTCTCTCCCTTTTACCAACCGAAGTTGGTCTGGGTTTGAATTTGATGATCTTTCTACATCCACAAGCCCTTTTACCAACCGGAGTTGGTCTGGACTTATGTCTGTTGATCCTGTAACATCTACAGGTTGGTTAGCGAGCAACTTTTGTTCCTCGGGGGTATCAGGATATGTAAACTCTGCTATAAAGTCTGCTACAACTTGCCCTTTTAAGGATGATCTGGGTTCATACACAATATCATATTCACCGAGCTCTATTGCCCAGTACATCAGTCTTCCTGACTTTTCTGGCTTATGAAGGGCTTGTCTTAATGGCATGTCGGTGTATACAACGATGGTATGGGCCTGGAAATATGGCCTCATTCTCTTACTTGCCTTAATTAATGCCAATGCCAATTTTTCTAACTTTGGGTACCTGATCTCTGCACCTCGAAAAGCCTTACTTGTGTAATAAATTGGCTTCTAGACTCCATTCTCCAATCTGATCAATGCCGAGATGACTGCATTTTCTGATACTGCCAGGTATAAGTACAACTTTTCTCCCATCACTGGTCTGGACAGCAATGGAGGTGTTCCCAGATATTTCTTCAAGTCTTGAAAGGCTTTTTCACATTCATCATTCCACTCGAAAGTTTTTCGGAGTGTTTTGAAGAATGGAAGGCACCTATCAGTTGCTCGAGATAGAAATCTATTGAGCACTGCAACTCGTCCTGTAAGACTCTGCATTTCTTTCTTCGTAGTTGGAAATCGCAACCCTAAAAGAGCTTTGATCTTTGCTGGATTTGCCTCAATGCCTCGCTGGTTGACGATGTACCCGAGGAACATTCCTTCTCGTACTCCAAAGGTGCACTTCGTCGGGTTGAGTTTCATCTCGTATTTATCCAGTTGATCAAAGGTCTAACCTAAGTCAACTAGATGCTCAGCATCTTTCTTGCTCTTTGTCAGCATATCGTCGACATAGACTTCCACGTTGCAACTGATTTGTTAGGCAAAAACCTTGTTCATCAGCCGTTGATATGTCGCTCCTGCATTTTTCAAACCAAAAGGCATAACATTATAATAATAAGTTCCCCTAGGGGTAATAAAATAAGTGCTTTCCCTGTCTTCAGGTCTCATTTTGATCTGGTTGTAACCAGAGTAAGCATCCATGAAGCTGAGCAGCTCGTGCCCCGAGGTAGCATCCACTAGTTGGTCAATTCTGGGCAATGGGAAGTGATCCTTTGGGCATGCCTTATTGAGATCAGTGAAATCAACACACATTCTCCATTTATTGTTTTTCTTCTTCACCATCACCACATTTGCCAACCAGTCTGGATACTTCACATCTTCAATGAATTGGGCTTTCTGGAGCTTGTCGACCTCCTCTTGTATAGCTTGATTCTTCTCGGGACTAAATACTCTTCTTCTTTGCTTTACAGGCTTGATCTCCTTATTCACATTGAGCTCATGACATAAGAAGTTTGGATCTATTCTTGGCATGTCTTCATGACTCCACGCAAAAGTTTTCTTTCTGTTTCTCAAGAAAGTTATCAACTCCTGTTTTATTGAAGCATCCAACGACGAACCTATCTGGGTTACTCGTTCAGGGTGTTCGTCGTCCAGAATAACATTTTCTGTAGATTCTACCACCTGTCCTTTTACAAGTTGGGATTCATCTCTCGGATCAAGTGTTCAATTTCTGTACTTTCATCCACCTGGTAAGTAGTAGTCTTTTTCCTTGACTCTTTAAGCTCCTCTTGCTCGGCAGATGAATAATAGCATTCTCAAACTACTTTTTGATCACCTTTCACCACTCCCACTCCGAAATTTGTTGGGAATTTTAAACATTGATGTACTGTAGATGGGACTGCTTCGAACTTCTTCAAACCAACTGTTCCCATGATGATGTTGTAGGCTGACTGCACATTCTTATCCATTACAAAGAAGCGTATTCTCTCTGTTCGACAAGCAGGCCAAGTTCCAATGAATATATCCAACTTGATCGTCCCAAGTGGAAAAACTTTCTCGCCAGCGAAACCCAGAAGAGGTCTGTGATAAGGCTCCAATTGAGATAATTTCAAATTTAAACTGTCAAAGCATGAATAGTATATGATGTCTGCCGAACTGCCATTGTCTACCAGCACCCTTGAAATCACTACTTCTTTTATCCTCATTTTGATCACCAAAGGGTCGTCGTGAGGGTAAAGAACACCTGCCAGGTCATTTTTTGAAAAGCCAATAACCAGCTTCTCTTTGTTTACCTTCCTCGGACGATCCTCCTTGGCCAAATTTATTCGCTGAATGTACGAGCAAGCTTGTGCCTCTCCGAGGTAAGCTTTTCTTTCTGTAGTAAGATCTCCTCCTCCTACATCTCCTCCTGTAATAACATTACAATCAAATGACCCAAAACGTATGGAAAATACCTCTCGTTCTGGCTGCCTTGGTTTCTTGGGAAGATCGGGGTCATCCTCGGCATCATCTTCATGGCCTCTCTTCTTTTTCTCCTCTGCTCGAGGAGATCTAGATCTTTCTCTAGTTTGATCATTATTTCTTCTTTCACCTCCCCCGATCAACATACTTTGCAAGCTTTCCTCTTCGGATGAGTGTTTCAATCTCGTTCTGAAGGGCTATGCAATTTTTAGTCATATGGCCATGATCTTTGTGGAACTCGCAATATTTATCCCTGTTCCTCGCATCAGGATCTGACCTCAGTTTCTTCGGCCACTTTACCTCCTCGCTATTCTTGATTTCTTCCAAGACATGATTAATACCCATTTTCAAGGGAGTATAATTATCGAATTTCTTCAGGACATCCCATGATGACTTATTATTTCTGGAACGCTTGTCACTGCCATTGCCCTTATGCTCTTTATTTTTAGACTTGTCGACGTCCACCTTGGTGTCTTTATCCATATTCTTTTTTGCAGCCATAGCTTCCTCGGCATTCATGATTTTGTCCACTTTTGCCATCAACTCTGACATAGTTTTAGGTGGATCTTTCGCCAAGGTGTAATACAACTTATTAGGCAACAACCCACTCATCAAGGCGGTGATTACTGTCTTCTCCTCGTAATCTATGACTTCCAGCTTCTCGTTATTGAAACGAGTTATGTAATCTCTAGTACTCTCACCAGATTTTTGTCTAACACTTAACAAGTGTGCTACTCGTTTTACTGGTTTTGCTCCAAAATAGAAATTGCCGATGAACAACTCGGCCAACTGAAAGAAAGTTGAAATCTTACCCCGAGGAAGATTGTTGTACCATATCTGGGCAGCTCCAGTAAGAGTTCCTGAGAACGCTCTGCATCTCATCTCGTCGGGGACATCATAGATATCGGCGACAGCTTGATATTGCTCTATATGAAGAACAAGATCTGTCTTTCCATCATATTTGGGGGTCACTACTGGTTCTTTAAAATTTGACGGTGTAGGAAAATTCACAATGGCCTGGACAAAAGGTGTCCCTTGAACAAAAGTTCGTTGTAGGGGATTCTTCGCCTTAGCCATTTCTCCCAATCTATCCTCCAACCGCTGAAGGGATCCTTTCCACGCTTCATTTCCTTCCAAGGGCCTATTGGTTCGAGCAATAGATCGTTCTGAAGTAGCCTCCTGAGATCTATCTTGACGAGAAACTGGTCGTGATTGTGCTGATCCTTCTCTTAGATCTGATGGTTGTCGAAAACTCCTCGACATGGTCTTAGGTGGACTCCTATTCCTCCTAGGGCCTAATCGACTGAAAGGAGACACCCTACTCAGTCTTTCTAAGGCACTGGGTCTTTCTGGAGAGAGAGTGATACGTTGATCAGTATCTGTAGCCCTTATTGACGAAGTTCGCCCAGGTTGATAAGAGAAATCATCAGACTCTTCATTACGATATGACTCAGTACGCCTGGATCGTGAAGAAAGTAAATAAGTTTGCCTTTGACCACTTCGCTGTCCTGAACGTGCAGGTGAACCGCCATGAAGGGTTTGTATGAGTTGCCTCATTATTTCTTGCATGGCGGTTTGTCCTTGAGCCAGATTCGTCATAATCCCGGCCAGATCTGGAGGTGCAGAGGGATTTGGAGGATTTCCAGCATTTCTAGCGTTTCGATTGCTAGATTCTGGATTATCCACCATTGATGATGAATGATTTTTGGTGAAAAACGATAATAACAATCGTTCCCAGAGACGGCGCCAATCTGTTGATGTAAAAAACTAGATTACTCTAATTATTTAATCACAGATAAATAAATAAGACAAAAGATTTTAAAGTGGTTCAGCCTTATATGAATGGCCTACGTCCACTGTTATGTTATTGCTGAGTGTTTGGGAATTCTCGATTACAAGTGCTATCAAGAAATTCCGGTCCCTTTGAATGAGGGTGATACAAGGTATTTATAGCCCTTAGGCTGTACATGAAAGGGTGTTACATTAAATGATACACATATGAAAGGGTAGTTCATTTAATGTTCTTCAAACGTGCGCGTCAAGATGATAAGCATTCAATGAATAGTTGAACTGTTGATTATCTGGCAATTAATGCTGTGGTCGAGATGCAGCTCGAACCGCCTTAGTTGCTCGTAGTCCAAGAGTTCCTCGGAGTATTGGAGTTCCTCGGAAGATAAGAGTTCCTCGGAGGGTTGGTGTTCCTCGGAAGACTGGCATTCCTCGGAATATACTTGTTGCTCGGAGTGAGTATGTTGGTCGGGGAAACAATCTTCCTCGTTGCTATTGTGCCACGTAGATTGACACGTGTCTTCTTATTATTCGTCCACATCAGCACACTAATTTTGGTATCAACACTTATATTAAAATATAAATTTAGAGCTAGTTACCTATGTGTTTCTAAAGGTTTTACTAATGCACCAAAGTGTTAGGTTTTTGCATTAGATACCCATGGTGTGACCAGGCGTATGTGGAATATGTGCTTACATTCCTCTTGAGGAATGATTGAACCCTTTTTCCTGCACTTTTCCTAGTAGGATAAAGATTTTGTTATATCCTTATATTTGTGGACCAAGTTTATTGAGGACTTAGCATCTTGTTGACTTGGACATTGCGTATCAGGGATCAAGTTTGTGGCCTTTTTGAGTAACTTATTACTTGTACCGAGCAACTCTCTTGTATTCTTTTGTTCTTCCGAGCATCTTTTAGGGAAATATTTGCTGAGCCGAGCAACAACTTGAAGACCTTCTAACTTGTGTTAATTTATCTATAGTAGTGCATATAACTAGTACTTCCAAAAAAAAATCAAAAACAAAAATTAAAAGAACTGATAATTTTGTTAAATAGAAAGTTGATTTCAAACTCATTACAACATCATTGGTAATATTTTCTGAGATTCTCTGCATGCCATGGGTTTTTATATTCTTCGCTTTCCAAGGTTTCAATTCGGTAAGTTCTAGGTCAGATCAGTGCTGAAATATGGTATAGCCCATGCTAATTAGCTTCAAGCTTGTTATTTTTCTGTAGTACTTTCTTTAGCACATAATCTCCTTCCATTAAGTTGTTTGGTTTCATCCTTTTATTGTAAAAACAAGTTGTTCTCTATTGGTAGGTTTCATTTCTCAGGGAAAAATCTTCTCTTACATCTGCTAGCATATCTAGATCCAACCTTCTCATTAGGTCACTTACAGGAGAGTTAAAATTTAAAACTTTATGGAATGGTAAGCCCAGCTCAACAAGAATGACAGCTTTAGTCCCAAATGCTAACATATATGGGGATTCTCCAGTTTCTGCTCTCGGTGTTGTTCGGTATGCCCATAAGACAGAATGTAGCTTATTTATCCAATTTCCATTGGCATCGTCAAGCCATTTGTTTAACCCATTAAGAAAAGTTATGTTCATAACTTTAGTTTGTCAATTACTCTGAGGTTGTCTTGGTGCTGAATGAAATTTTTGAATATTGGACTGAGCACAGTAAGTTGCCAATTCATCATTGTTAAATTGTGTTCCATGGTTGGTAATGAAAGCATAGGGCAACGCATACCTATAGATGATGATTTTCCATATGTACTAATAGACCTTTTCCTAATACATGTCTATCAAGGGCTCTGCCTCAGCCCATCTTGTAAAATAATCCACGGTGACAACCAAGTATTTAAATCTTCATCGGTTGGTCGACAGTGGTCCGACCAAGTTTGTACCCCCACATGGCAAATGGCCATGGTGAAGTGAATGGAGTGAGAGAAGCCTGTGGAGTTTTTTGAATGGTGGAGAATCTTTGACATTTATCACACTTATTGGCAAAAGTTGCACAGTCTGCTCACATTATTGGCTTATAATACCCATGTGCAATGATTCTCTACAGAAGTGTTCTCCCTACTATGTGAGATCCACATGATCCATCATGCACCTCATGAATTAGATCTTGGACCTATGATGGATGCACACATCATTTCAAATTTACTGTTAGTCCTCTCATGTACTAAACACCTTTATCTAGTACATACCGAGCGACTTTAAGCTTCAACTTATTGGCTTACACCATATCTGTTGGTAGAGGTTCTTCTTCAATGCATGCTCTGATGGGGTCCATTCATGATGTCCCCATATATATGGCAATAAAATTGATCATCAAATCTCCATCTAAATAGGGATATTTCGTCAAAGTTCAATCCTGGAAACTGAGGCTAGCCGAGCAAGGGCATCAACTTGGTTATTTTCCAACCTTGTGATTCTTTTCATCTAAACAACTGGTAATTTTTCAATGACTTCCATTGCCGTAGATAAATGCTTGGTTGTTAATTCTCTTTGAGCTCCATATAAACCCAGTATTTGCTTTACCACCAGCTGAGACTTACAGTGGGCCATAACTTGGTCGACACTCAATAATTGGGCTAAACTTAGGCTCACAATAAGGACTTCGTAGTCTTCTTCATTATTTGAAGTTTCGAATTGAAAACGTAGGGCATAATCAATATCAATACCATCAGGTGTGTTAAGTATCATACCTTCTCCGCTACTAGTTGCACAAGATGACCCATCAACACATAAGTTCCATATTGGGGCGGTGTTGTCAAATGTTTGGTTTGTTAAACTCCTATAGTGGAATATTTTTTCCCTTTATTGTTCGTACTTCCTGGTCATCTCCTGTGTTCGGGAAGAGGACTCTGGTAGGTCGGCAACTACTTCTTTTGAAGAAGGTTCTTTGAGATCTTTCTTGTTAACATCACTTTTTCCTGATTTTTTTTCTTGCCTGTTCACTTTGTTACTCGGGGACCTCAAAGTAAGTGAACTACGCTATGAAATCTGCCACTGCTTGGCCTTTTAAAGAAGACCTTGGTTCATATATGATATCATACTCCCCCAATTCCACAGCCCAGTATATTAATCTATCAGTGTAAATTACGATTGTATGGGCTTATAAATAAGGTTTCATACATCTAGATTCTTCAATTAATTATAATGCCAATTTCTTCAAATGAGGGTACATATTTTTGCTCCTGGAAAAGCCTTACTGGTATAGTAGATGCATTTTGAACTCCATTCTCTTCTCGGATCAATGCAGAACTTACGATCGATTCGAAAACAGCTAAGTTTAGGTACAACTTTCACCTGTTATTGGTCGGGAGAGCAATGGAGGTGATCCAAAATACTTTTTCAATTACACAAAAGCTTTTTCACATTCTTTATTCCATTGAAAACTATTTTTGAGAACCTTAAATAATGATAGGCACCTATCTATAGCTGGGGACATGAATTTGTTCAATGATGCTACTCGTCCAGTCAGTCTTTGCACATCCTTCTTGCAAGTTGGGGATTACATTTCAATTAATGCCTTGATCTTATCTGGATTTTCTTCAATTCTCCTTTGACTTACTATGTACCTGAGGAACATTCCTTCTTGCACTCCAAAAATTCACTTGGTCAGATTTAGCTTCATCTCGTGCTTCTCAAGTTGATCAAAAGTCTGGCTGAGGTCGGCAATGTGATCGAACGCCTTTTTACTTTTTTAAAGCATATCATCCACACAGACTGCCATATTCTTGCCTATTTTCTCCTCGAACACCTTATTGACTAGCCTTTGATATGTAGCACCTGCATTTTTGAAACCAAAAGGCATAACATTATAACAGTATGTTCCTTAAGGAGTGATGAAATAAGTTATTTCCCTATCTTCAGGCTTCATTTTTATCTGGTTATAACCAAAATAAGCATCCATAAAACTGAGTAACTCATGTCCCGATGTTTCATCCACGAGATGATCTACTCGGGGCAAAGCAAAGTGATCCTTTGGTCATTATTTATTTAAATCTGTGAAGTCTACACAAATTCTTCACTTGTTATTTTTAATTTTGATCATAACTACATTGGCCAACCAATCTGGATATTTCATATCATTAATAAAAGATTCCTTCTAAAGCTTTTTGACTTCTTCCTTTATGCCTTGGTTCTTCTTGGGGCTAAACACTCTTCATTTTTAGTTTATTGGTTTAACTTCTTTGTTTACGTTGAGCTGATAGCAAAGGAAATTTGGATCTATCCCAGACATATCTTTACGACTTCAGGCAAACACATGCTTTCTCTATCTAAGGAAGCTTACCAGTTCCTTTTTAAGAATATGATCCAGTGTTGTCCCTATTTGAGTGATGAGCTCCGATTTGTCAACGTCTAACATAATGCTTTTCGTTCCTTCCATAATATGTCCCTTTACTAACTCTGTTTCCTCCCTTAGGTCTAAGGTTTCAATCTCAGATTCTTCATCAAGCTCAGGAGTAACCACTTGGTAATTAGTGGTTTTATTCTTTATTTCTTCCAAGTCTTCTTGCTCAGCAGAAGAGTAGTAACACTCTCGAGCTACTTTCTGATCACCTTTCACAATTCCCATGCCAAAGTTAGTAGGGAATTTTAAACACTGATGAACAGTGGATGGTACTACCTCGAACTTCTTTAGCCTTACTCTTCTCATGATTGTATTGGAAGTTAAATGGAGGCTTTTATCCATTACAAATAAACAAATATGCTATGTTCAGCTAGCTGGCCATGTGCCTATCATCACCTCCATCTTAATGGTACCTAAAGGAAAAACTTTCTCACCTATAAAGCCGATTAGTGGTCGATGATAGGGCCTTAATTGTCTCAGTTTAAAATCTAAGTTGCTAAAACAAGGATGAAACATGATATCCGTCGAGCTGCTATTATCTATTAGTAGTCTAGAGACAATGATATCTTCCTTTCTAACTTTGATTACTAGTGGGTCATTGTGAGGATACATTACTACTGAAAGGTCATTTTTAGAGAAACCAATCACTATTTTTTCTTTGTTAACCTTCCTCGGTCGATCTTCCTCGATAAGTTTGATCCTCATTATGTACGAGCAAGCTTGTGCCTCATTGAGGTAAGATTTTTGCTTTGTTGTATGATCTCCTCCTCCTACATCTCCACCTGTAATCATTTGGCAATTAACAGAACCAAAATTGATACAGAATACCTCATGTTCTCGTTATCGGTTTTTTTTAGGGAGATCAGGATCATCATCCTGGTCATCTTCATGAGTTATTTTCTTTTCCTCTCTCGACTTGCAAGGAGATTTTGATCTTCATTGAATTCCCTCTTTATTCTACTGATCAACATACTTATTCAGCTTTCCTCTTCGAATGAGAATTTTAATCTCATTTTGAAGATTTATGCAATGCTCCGTCGTGTGACCGTGATCCCTATGTAATTCCTAGTACTTAGTCTTATCCCTCTTGGTCGGGGAACTTCTCTACTTATCAGGCCAACACACGTCTTTATTGTTCTTGATTTCTTCCAAAACATGGTGAATTCCCATGGTTAACTGAGTATGGTCGTTGTACTTCCATAGTCACTTCAAAACACCTTTTTGTTTTGATTCCATGTGTTCTTTAGGGTCTTTATGATCTTTCTTATCATTTTTTCCATCAACTTTTTGCCCAAACTACGCTTGGCTGCCATTGATTCCTCGACATTCGTGATCTTTGCTGCTCTAGCCATCAATTCTGCCATTATCTTCGGAGGGTCTTTGGCAAGAGTGTAATACATTTTTTTGGGTAGCAATCCACTCACGAGGGAGGTTATTGCAGTCTTCTCCTCATAATCTACAACTTCTAGTTTCTCATTATTAAAATGAGTGATGTAATCTCTGGTGCTCTCTCCTTCTTTTTGTCTCACACTAAATAAATGTTCCAACCTTTTCACAGGCTTTGCTGTAAAGCAAAAATTGTTAATTAATAGCTCTGCTAGTTGGTTGAAGCAAGAAATTTGTCCCCAAGGAAGACTATTATACTAAATTTGGGCAGATCCAGTAATGGTTCCAGAAAATGCTCTACACCTCATTTCGTTGGGGATTGCATAAATGTCAGCATCTTCTTAATATTGTTCTATGTGGAGAACCGAATTAATTTTTCCATCATATTTGGGTCTTACTACTGGAGCCTTGAACTTTGCTAGAGTAGGAAAATCCATAATTTTTCGCACAAACAGAGACCCTTTTACAAAACTTCTTTGCGGTGGGTTTTTCGCCTTCGCCATTTCTCCTAATATTTCTTCCAATCTTTGTATGGAGCCTTTCCATGCATCATTGGGAGCACCGAATTTATGCGTTGCAACTTTGTTATTTGCTGAGTTTTTTTCCTGAAGTCGTTGCTCGATCCGAGCAGCAGTTCATCGAAATAGTCGTTGGGTGTTAGCTGACATTGACCTAGGAACATTTATGTTCCCTCTGGGTCCCAAACAATTAAAGGGAGAAGCACGAATTACTATCTCTAAGGCACTTGACCTCTTTGGAGAATAAGATTGCATATGGAAAGATTCTGATGTCCTGAGTAATAAATTTGACCTAGGATGGTAGGAGACATCTCTTATCGTCATTGAGAGGTTACGCCGACCACCTCTTGGTGGGGGTGGGGGTATATTTCCCTGAGAAGATAGAGTAGGTGCTCTGGCTTGAAGAGTTGGTGCAAGTTGCCTGATAGTATCTTACATAGCCTCTTGGCCTCTTGCAAGACTGGCCATAATCCTAATTAAATCATTTGCAGATGGATGAGCGGAAGGGGCAAGAGGAATATCTTAGTTCCTGAGACTTGATTCAGGAATATCAGCCATTTAGATGTTTGATTGAGTGAGATAGATTAGAAGTATGGTTCCCACAGATGACGCCAATCTGTTGATGCAAAAAAGTAAACTAGGTTAATTAATTGATCACAGATAAATATAAGTAAAATAGACAAAATATTTTTAAAGTTGTTCGATTTAAGGTAAGAGCCTACATCCACCGTTGTGTATTTTTTTGGGCTTGTTCAATTGCCTCTTTTCTCGTGTACATTGGATGTAGGGTTTAAAATGTATTTATAGCCCTAAGGGGGTGTACAAGTGCTGGAATATCAAAGGAAAAAATGTCTTTATATCGTAGACAGTTCATCGGTACAATCATTTATGTATACAACTGTTGGCATTTTCCTGTCATTGTTGGTCGGTCTTCCTGGCATTGGTCAGGATTTATTGACATGTTGGTCGACATCCCTTAGTAGGTCTGCATTTCATCCCTGCTGACTAGGATTAATCTTCCACTATACAACACGTGTCAGTATCCAAATGGTCCACGTAGATGGATAATTTTTGGTATCAACAAATACTGAAGAAAAATAATAGAAGTATTCATGCCTGAGCAAAAGTCGGTTGAAAATTATGAGTAGATGATTCTGTTCCTATCAAAAAATTGATAAATAATCGTTCTTGAACAATCTTTAGAAAACAACGTTTGAGCCATCAAAACTTTGGGTAAATCTTGATTTAATTGGGGGCTAGGGTTTCTAGATGAAAGGTGATAAATATGTGGAAGACTCCTGGTTTAAAAGTTAGTGAAAACGTGTTTAGAAAAGTCTCACTCCGAGTTAATTTTATATGTAAAAGGATTCAGAGTTTTAATTAACTCAAACTCTCACAAAACAAAGAGACTACCAACACTGACTAGGGCGAATCGATTCACATATCATCAAAACTTTGGGTAAATCTTGATTTAATTTGGGGCTAGGGTTTCTAGATGAAAGGTGATAAATATTTGGAAGACTCCTGGTTTAAAAGTTAGTGAAAACATGTTTAGAAAAGTCTCACTCCGAGTTAATTTTATATGTAAAAGGATTCAGAGTTTTAATTAACTCAAACTCTCACAAAACAAAGAGACTACCGACACTGACTAGGGCGAATCGGTTCACCCTCCAGGCCGAATCAATTCGGTCTTGGTCAGGTGCCCAGGACACCCAAACATATATATATATATATATATATATATATATATATATATATACATAAAAACCTGATTTCTCCCCCAATTTCAGTTACGATTAAAATTCAATTTTTCCATAATTAAAGTCAAACATATTAAATTGCTAAAAATGAATAAATCCATTTTTTAATTATTTTTGAATTCCAAAATAAATTAAATTATTACCGGTTTAAAATTACGGGGTGTTACACCATCTCGTGCAAAGAACACTTCATTTGAGTCTTTATGTGCCATTTATAGGGATCTCGTGCGAAACATCATTTCACACGAGCTCTCCTAACACTAACTTTGTACAAGATTAATTGTTTTGGGCATAAATTTGGACTCAAATGTTAGAATGACACATGGTGTATTGTATTATAAAGATTACCTGGAACCCTTCAATTTCATGTTTTGAGAGGTCTGAAATTATAATATTTTATTTGTAAAAAATGCCCCTAAAGTTTGCAAAACTAGTTGTTATAACTTAAATACTTTTGAGAATATCAAAAAATAGTTTTTCTCACTTTTAATGATTTGTGACAAACCAAATCAAGTGAAGATACAACATAAACAAGTATCACTATTTACCAACACATCAAGATGTATGCATAGATGCAATGGTATTATAAAATAAGATGGTATAGATATGCATGCCGCTCTTTTAATAGATAAATACACACTTAGATTTTTGTTTTATGTTTTTTGAATTTGAAATAAAGACTAAATAAAGGACGGATATAAAATATGAACTCACATATTTATTTTCATGCCTTAAATGCATGTTTGTAATTCCTTAAATGCTTTTTAATACTATATGTGTGTTTGATATTATATTATAACATTTGAATGGGACATAAGCCCTATTAGGCCATCCATAATGGGAAGGCATGGGAAGAATAAGACTCTATTGGAAATTGGGTTGAAGGTCCCAATACACTATTTAATAGTGTGTTGGAGGAGAAAACTTACCATAGGTGTAGCACATTGATAAGTGGGTCCCCCCACGAGGAAGTTCTATATGAACATTTTAATTTTACAGAATTGATCAATGAGAATTTGTATAAACTTATGATTTGTTAATGACACACAAGTAAGAATCATGTTCTTAGAAAGATTTTATCATTTGTTGAACAAATGATTCTTTCGATTAAAGATTGTGGGGAAATACAATACCATTTTGTAATACGGTAGTGAGGATCGTCGTAGCCAGAGGTTGGTGTTAGTTGTTTGAGAAAAAGATTTTCTTATTTTTAGAAATGTAGGTAGGAGAATAAAGCCAAGTCTCAGGTTAACGGTTTGGGTTAAGAATGGTTCATATTCTTCGATAGTGATGAAATAGTCAATAGATGGGTATTATCACTACAACTAGGTAGAACTTTTATGACATCGTGTCTGGGTTTTTCCCTGTTTTGCAAGGAAAAGGACATGGTGATTGTTTCTCTTAAAATAAATGTGTGATTTATTATCTGATCTATGATAACATAATATGTATATTTGGGAACAAAAAATTAGGATTGCAACTTATTTTCCTGGTTCCAAGTAACTGTGTTATTACTTTAAAAAGAGATGTCCTTAGCTATGAGAAATTAGAATAAGGAAGCGATATCAACGATGGAACATCCTTGTGTATTTTGGTGTAGACATAAAGTTAATGTCGGAAAATTATTTAATGTATGTGGGTTTTAGAAATTTTGATTTTAGTTTTATAAATTTGTTTAAAACATATATTCGATTGATTTTATAAAATTGAGATATTTGTTTTATCTATTATGGTATTTAAAAAAATAATTTAAACATATGAGGTTTGTCTCACCAATAGAACGAAACACAATTTGGGCACTTACGCTTAGGTTATTTTATTCTGAAAAAAATTCAAAGACTAGTTTAAAATTGAGAATTGTGTTAATTGGAAGTGGAGGCACTTTTAGTCTTGAATCCCATTTGGAAGGTAAAATGACAAAGGGGCCTTCATGGACAAAAGCTAAAGAGCCTAAGATGTGTTGGAAATGGTTCACTTTGATTGACATGGTTAAATATTGATTCGGTCAAGAGGTGATTTTGAGTTCTTCATTGATTTGATTCATGATCACTCCAAGGTATATATATGTTTACCTTATGCACCTTAAGTATAAAGCTTTTGATTAGTTCAAATTATGAAAGGATAAAGTGGACCATCGGGGAGGTAAAATAATCCAAGTTATATGATCTAATCGTACCTGTGTTTACTTCTTGGGATAGTCAAGGAATCATTTCAAAGGTTGGGATTTTATCTCAGTTGTCTCAATTGGGTATTACACGTCGAAATAGTGTAGAGTAAAGAAAGGAATAAGCATATTTTGGAAATGTTAAGGTCCATGGTATGTTATTAAGGATGACAACATTATTATTGGTATATTCTAACTTAGTTTCGTAATACCCCGTAATTTTAATAATCTTAAATGAGGGGTTAATTTAATAAAAATGGGAAAATTAATTAGAGATTTATCCAAGTTAACATATTATTAATTAGCGAGATAAGGGTTAATATTTATTTATATTTAATATTACTTAGTGAATGAGTAATAATAATGATGAGAAAATATTAAGATTGTCGTGAGTGAGAAATATGACAGTCACAATAAATGTAGTCGGGATGCGCGTGTTAGTCATCTCGAGACTTAATTTGAGAAATAAAATGTAATTTCACTTTTGGTATTTCATATGGTCATTCCGAGTGTGTCGGTGAGTCCGGTAGGGTCAAAATAGTCAGAAAAGGCTACCCGGGGGTTTAGTTTGGGTCTCGGGGCACTTTTAGGCCAAACCGGCACTCCCGAAGGGTATTTCGGAATTTTGAAATTTCAGGGAATAAAGAGCTACGAATTTTAATAGTGAAAATCAGATTATGTGTTGGGGAAGTTAGGGTTAGAACCTGCACACGATTGTTCGAGCAACTATATTTTTTGAGTAGCTCACGATCCAAGCTACTGCGAGATATCTAAGCTAGAAGATAATGTGACTTTCAAATTGAACAACAAGTGGCTGCAGATTTAATTCATCCGAATGTATGTTTCTTCCACTCTTGTTCATTGACTTGTTTTTTTTAAACTGTGAATGTATGCTTTAAAGCAGTGGGGCTCGACCGTTTATTATAGTCGGAAGCAATATTCATGTGGCATATGCTAGATCACTATTTTATTTTCACAAGTTCACTGTTTGATTTCTTTATTATGAACGATGTACTTAGCATTGATGTGGTGAGATTAGCCAATATTCAATCGAAACAACAGAAAGGAAAGGAAACACCAAAGTTACTAGTGTTTCTTTATCGCAAATAAACGATAGCGTGGTGGTTACAACCAAGTTAGAAAATTCAAAAGACCACAGAAATGAGCAACACTAACAAAAGAAACACTGAATAATGAAGTTAGGGGTCTTCCATGATAAAATGAAGATTCTATTAACCAAGTAGCTGGTGGTGATGTTAGGGAAGAATTTGCTGATGGTTTCTTTTATCTGCAATAAGGTCAGTTAAATCCTTCTGACGACGCTCCCTGGTCTAATGAATGGCCTCTAATTCCCGATCTTTCTCGACTAACTTGGCCTCCGCACTAGAAACTGCCTCGCGAGCCTCCTGAACACTTCATTCAGATATCAGCAATTGGGATTCCATACTTACAAGGTCCTTTGAGATGGCCACTTGTGAACGATGGGAACTTTGGAGGAGATGATAGACAAGGGGAAGATCAGCCTTCTTGAAACTCCACAGTAACTCCACCAGCTAAGTCATAGAAAACCCATCATTCGTCAGCACATTAATCCTCCCCGATAAAGTTTTGATGGTATTAGGGCTAAGGTACAAGAAAGGAGTATTAAGGATTTCCTCCAACACCATCGCGAGCCCAAGAAAACGACACGCCATCATTACAGGAATCGGCTGAAGGCAGTGAGCGGTAAAGGTTGAAGGAAAATGATCCAGAAGATGCTCGATTAACAGGCGAGGGCCCTCAGTTAAAATAGAAGGGAAATTGTCTAATGTTTGCCTCACAATCACTTCGGGGTAAGCCTCAGGGGGATGCATGCTAAAAATACGATCACTAGTAGAGGGACGCTGTGTATACGAGGAGCTCTCACTTTATTGAATCTGAGGAGCAATCAACAAGGGGGCATCACCAATCCTAGGGGCCTCGCCCAAAGAAGAAACTCCAGCTAAGGTCCCCGCCTGAGTTAGCCCCTAAGCAACAAGTCAAACTTCGGGACTACGGGCCGCAGGCTGATCGACCTCCACCTAAAATACAACAACCAACTGAAGTAAGAAAAAAAAATGAGGAAAACATGTACAAAATATCTTTCTAGAATAGAGATTATGCATATAATACTAGGCTCGCCCGACCCTCGATTATGGGATATTATGCCTATAAGACTAGGCCCGCCCGACCCTCGGTTATGGGAGATTTTAATTTTAAAGTCCTTTATTACTAGGCTCGCCTAACCCTCAGTTTTTGGATATTTTAATTTTAAAGTCCTACATTACTAGGCCCGCCTGACTCTCAGTTATGGGAGATTTTTCCTATAAGACCACGCCCGCCTGACCCTCGGTAATTGGAGATTTTAATTTTAAGGTCCTATATTACTAGGCCCGCCTGACCCTCGGTTATGGGAGATTTTAATTTCAAAGTGCTACATTACTAGGCCCGCCTGACCCTCGGTTATGGGAGATTTTGAGCTCAAAGCCCAATATTACTTGGAAAAATTAACAAATTTATATGCAGTAGAAAGATGGAAGAGTGGAAGTACCTCTTGAAGCCGCTCGTCAGCAAATGTACGAGTGGACATCTGAACCACATCTTCTTCCACAATAGGACCCAGAGTTATCAATACACGTTGACTTTGGGAGGCAATCATATCCACCCCGACTTTATCAACTTTCTCTCACCTACTATCCTCCACTGCCTCCGCCACACATTCTTGTTTACCCTCACCTTGGACAGCTGTAGCAGGCTCAGAACCTTCTTAGTTCAAAATGGAAGGCCCTAGCAGAGATGCAAGCATTTGGTCATACGAAGGAAGGTGAGTTGAAGGAATAGATTGAACAAGTACGTTGCCCGCAACGTAGAAGTTAAAAGTTAGAATAACAAGTTGAAAGAGCAACAACAACTCAAATAAGAAAACAAACTCACCGCAAGCAATGAAGATACATACACATGGGACTTGGGTATATCCTTAGTAGCTCTCATATTGGGAAAATCCCTCTTAACGCCAGCCTGCTCGCGCAAAAAAGAGGGATAAGGAGAATAGCCACTAATAGACTCAGACGAAGTATTAGATATAACTTCCCCTAGGGGAAATGGGATATTAACTGCGAAGTAGTAGGGGCAGCTCTCTCGAAGTGATGACGCTCTCTAACCATATCGTGTGCATCGCCTCACGCATCAACTTGAAAAATAGACAAGGCAAGTTAGAGCGACGTAGGATTATTGGCATAAAAAAGAAAGGAAGGAGGAATATGATATTTAGAGTAAGAGAGACTAAAGGACTTACCTCTCCCTCCAACACATCCTCCAAAATCTTATAATCTTGAAGTGAACGTTGGATCTCTATCTGATACAATTGGCACTGGTGCCCCATGTAAATGGATAATCTCATCAACGTACATATGTGCATACTTGTCAACCGTGTAGGTAGTCTTAACTGGAAGAAAATGGGACGAATTTGTCAATCGATCTACAATCACCCAAATAGAATCATTCCCCTTTGGCGACTGTGTTAATCCTGTAACAAAATTCGTCGTTATATGCTCCCACTTCCATTTTGGAATTGGCAATGACTGCAATAATCATGTCGGCTTCTGATGCTCCGCTTTCACTTGCTGACATACTAAACATTTAGCTACAAATTCTGCAATCTCATGTTTGATATTGTTCCACCAGTAATACTCTTTCAAATCTCTGTACATTTTGGTACCTCCCGGATGCATAGAGTAAATAGAACTATGTGCCTCTTCTAATATATCCTTCTTTAAGGACGGATCATTCGGTACACAAATTCTATTTTTATAACACAACGATTGATCCTTCTTAATTTCAAAGCCACTCTCTTTACCATCCAGGATTTCTCATTTCTTCTTTTCAAGGAATGGATCACTGATTTGCAAATTTCATATGCATTCTGCCAGTAAAGGTCTCACTGTAACGTGTGAAAATAACGCCCCCGTTTTAGATAAGTTCAACTCCACTCCCATCAGTCTTAATTCCATAAAATTGCCAACCCGTGCACATTGAATACAAGATAACCTCCCCAATGACTTTCGACTCAGAGCATCTGCAACGACATTGGCCCTCCCGGGATGATGGTGAATGGTACAATCATAATCTTTAATTAACTCCATCCAACATCTTTGTCTCAAATTCAAGTCTCTCTATGTAAATAAATACTTCAAACTTTGATGGTCGGTGAAAATGTCACACGTCTCTCCATACAAATGATGTCTCCATAATTTCAAGGCAAAAACAATAGCCGCAAGTTCTAAATCGCGTGTAGGATAATTACGTTCATGCATCTTCAACTGTCGATATGCATAAGAAATTACCTTTCCATGTTGCATGAAAACACAACCCAGACCCTGATGTGAAGCGTCAGTATAAATCACAAACCCTTCTCCACTGGATGGGATAGTGAGAACTGGAGATGACACTAGCCTATTTTTCAACTTTTCAAAGTTGTGCTGACATTCATCACTCCACACAAATTTCACTTCCTTTCGGGTCAATTTAGTCAACGGCAAGGCTATAGATGAAAACCCCTTTATGAATCTTCTATAATATCCCGACAATCCTAGGAAACTCCTTATCTCCGTTACATTCCTCGGTCTCTCCCATTGCACAATTGCCTCCACCTTCTTAGGGTCAACATAAATTCCATCTCCCGAAACAACATGCCCTAGAAATACTACCTGATTTAACCATAACTCACATTTGCTAAACTTAGCAAACAATTAACTATCTCGCAAAACTTGCAATACAACTCTTAGATGCTTCTCATGTTCCTCTTGGCTAGGTGAGTATATCAAAACATCATCGATAAAGACAATCACGAACGAATGTATGAAAGGATGAAATACTCGATTCATTAAATCCATAAACACCGCAGGAGCATTTGTTAACCCAAATGTCATTACCAAAAATTCATAATGATCATAGCGAGAACGAAAAGCTGTCTTTGAAATGTCACAATCTCTCACCCTTAATTGATGATAACCAGATCCCAAATCAATTTTTGAAAACACTTTAGCACCCTGTAATTGATCAAACAAATCATTAATACGAGGCAATGTATATTTATTTCGAATAGTCACCTTGTTCAACTGTCGATAATCAATGCAGAGTCGCATGGTGCCATCTTTCTTCTTCACAAATAATACTGGAGCCCCCCATGGTGATACACTGGGTCGAATAAAACCTCTATCTAGCAAATCTTGCAGTTGAACCTTTAACTCCTTTAGTTCCACAGGTGCCATTCTATATGGAGAAATATAAACTGGAGCTGTACCAGGCAGTAAATCGATAGTAAACTCTACCTCTCTGCTAGGTGGCAATCCTGGTAATTCATCTGGGAACACATATGCAAAATCCTTAACGACTGGGATATCTTCTAATTTTTGCAATTCCCTGTTTGAATCCACAATATATGCTAAAAAGCCTTGACAACCCTTATTTAACAATTTCCTCGCCCGAAGGGCTAAAACAATACAGTTCGGAACCAAATTTCTTTCCCCAGTAAATTTGAATTCTTCCTCCCCCGGCATATTAAATGTAACCTCCTTACGAAAACAGTCAATTGATGCATGGTAGGAAGATAGCCACTCCATACCCAAGATAATATCAAAATCTCGAATATCTAGGGGAATTAAATCAATGGTCCACTCCCTCTCCCCCAAATACAATACACAATTTTTATACATAAGCTCCACTAACATCACATCCCCCATAGGTGTAGAAATATATAAACCATAATCTAGATAAGAACATGGTCTACCCAAATGAATGTTAAATGACAGTTCTACAAATGAATGAGTAGAACCTGGATAAATAAGCACGTAAGCATGTTTGTT
Source organism: Sambucus nigra (assembly GCA_949130495.1). Lineage (NCBI taxonomy): Eukaryota > Viridiplantae > Streptophyta > Magnoliopsida > Dipsacales > Adoxaceae > Sambucus > Sambucus nigra. The sequence goes on from OX422218.1 coordinate 420,634,231, forward strand.
CATGACAGAAAATGTAACTTTCACCACCTATGGAGTATCCTAGGCATCCTGTTAAGTCATAGAAAATATCCTTCCCGGAGCCCTAGATCCACTAGCCTGTCCTCTACCTCCTCCTCTCCCTGTGCCTCCAGGTGATGAGCCTCGACTAGTAGCTGCTGATTGAATCCCTCCCAGTAGCATAGGACAGTTCTTTTTGGTATGACTAACTTGATGGTAGTGTTAACACTCTACCCCCTTTAACTTGGGACAATCTGAACTAATATGTCCCCCAGCTTTGCAAAAATAGCATGTAACAGGCTTGGACTGCCTATTGTCATTCTCATGTTGTCTATTCTGTTGGAACATCGATCCTGCACCCCTAAAACTACTTAGTGTCCTATTCTGAACATAATTTCCAGTCCCTCTATCGCGCTGAAATCTTTGACTCCCTTGTTTTGAGTATTCTACATTGCCTTCCTTTTGCTTAGATGAATCAAATCTACTCCTCTTTCCCCTTTGTTCCCTATTCTTTATAGCATCGTTAACATCTCCTTCAACCATCATAGCTTTGTTAACTAAGGAAGAATAATCTACCATCTCAAGTGCAGTGAGTCTAGACTTGATAACCAAATTCAACCCATCCTAAAATCTGGTGCATTTATCCTCCTCATTACGTAAGAAATGTAATGAAAATCGAGACAAAGATGTGAATTTAGTTTCATACTACCTGACCGACATATTCCCCTGAGTCAATGATAAAAATTCTCTCTCCTTTTCCTTCTGGTACATGCGAGGGAAATACTTTTCATATAAGACTTTAATAAAGGAATCCAAAGTAATTACCTAACCTCCCTCCGGAGTAAGCAATAAATGTTTGGAAGACTCCCACCAATATTTAGCTTCTCCCTTTAACATGAAAGTATCCAAAATCACCTTCTGCACGCCAGGTACATTCATCACCCCGAATATAGTTTCTGTGTCTCTAACCCAAGCCTCAACTTCTAAAGGATCTACAGAACCTGAGAATGATGGGGGGTTCAATTTGATAAACTTCTCGTACAGAGTATTCTTCTCCTCTCCTTGTATTTCCCTTTCTCTTCTTGCCAAAGTCTGCTCCTCCAAGTACTTGGCTTGTGGTTCTGCTATTTGCATCATAAACATGTTTTGTTGTTCTGCCATTAAAGTCATGGCTCTGCATATCTGTAAGTTGTTCAGGAGCCCCATCTACATTATTTGGATTTTGTTGGTTTACTGTATTTGAAGACTCCTCATCCACCCTATCATGAACATTTGCTCCTTCCATATCTTACTATCTGTCATAAACCACAATTATAGAAACAAGAATGCAACATTTATTTCTAACATAATGGTTAGTATTTCTCATAAATTAATATAAATGACCCACACAACGCTATTTATGCCACTGCCATATCTAGACTCTCTAACCCCAGAATATAAAAACCTAAAGCTCTGATACCAAGTTGTCACCCCCTAACCCCATTAGGTTATAATTAACTAAATAGTTTACAAACCACAATTATAATTTATTTATTATTTAGGTAATACATATTGAAACAACTTCAAGGTTAAAATGCGGAATATTAAAAAAATCCAGTCATTTTAAGGAGACATAACTTCAACAGAACTCACATATCATTTAACTTAATTACAACTAGTGCAGTGTATAAAACAAACTAACAAGACCCTACTTCTATGTACTCAACCTCCTAGACCTGGCAGTGGCAGGTGGAAAACCTGAAAATGTAAACATATAAAACCATGAGTTTAAAAACTCAGTGAATGTACTACATCTCTATATAGTAAAAGTACTATATTAACATCTCAACATATTAATATATACATCTCTGTGCCAAATTAGGCCATATACATATCCAGAGTTAATAAACCCCACATCTCCTGCCCGTAGGCAATAATCATATCCATAGGTTTTAAAAAACCTAACATCTCCTGAATTGCATAGCAACTCAACATATCCTGACTTTTATAAAGCCATAACATCTTAACATCTCTTGGCTTTTAAATAAGCCATAACATCTCAACATCTATTGGCTTTTAAATAATCCATAACATCTCAACATCTCCGGGCTTTTAAATAAGCCATATCATCTCAACATATAATACATATACATCATATCCAAAATCAACTCAGTAAGTACACTCACATTGGGTTGTCAACTATGTATTCACGTTTCCCTCTGGTGGAGCTGAACTTGGTTGATTTGCCCTTACACCTGTTAATCCAACTAAATTAGTACTGAATCTCTTTCATAAGTATTATCTTAATACTTTCACTGACTACACAACCAAAATATGATTCCACTTAAGAAGAATTCCAAGAAACATGAGTAAAGTCGAAACAATGGTATATATGTTGACAGAGTTATGAACATTCAATCGTAGAACATACCTCACAAGAAATTTACAACTAAAACCAAGTAAATATTTAAGCATACTTCTCAATGTATATAAACATGAAACATGTACTCAAAATACTCTTTGGAAAGAGCAGATAAAAACATTCTTTCATGGAGTATCCAATATGGCCTCAAATTATTGTCCTCCATACTTAACCATCCCATATTCATAAATAGTACACATACAGGTGTCCAAGCTTATCAATCTGAAAACATATCTGAATATACTTTCCGTTACAAGTGACGGTGTAATTTTTCAAGCTTCCTAGGGAAATTTATGGCCATTTCTTTACAACACAAGAAATCTGCCCTACAAACTCCTCTCTTGTTCCTTCGACTTCCAAGAATTTTCATAATTTTTATACAGCATAACTTTCCATGATTTTCCACACACTTTCAGTAGACATACTAAATAGTACATAATTAAAGTTTCCTAATATTTGGAATTCATTTACTATCTCAAAAGCTTGACCAAACTCAGGACATACCGAAATGAAATATACAAACAACAACAATATACCAACTTTCAACCATCACTAAAGCCTAACCATAAGGAGTTAAATTCTAATTTTTGGATATGATATGAATATATGAGTCTATTTTCTTATACAATTGGAATTTCTGAATTCCAGTACGGACACGAAGAGATATGCAAGTTTGAATACAAAGGGTTTCAATACAAAGCAATATGACCTATAACACCACTTATCTCACATGTGAACCAATACATACTATCACAAAGGAGGGTGGAATTTGGATCAATAATTCACGATTTATATACTTTGAAATAACTATAATAGAATATTAAAACAGTATTAACACATAATATTACCTTGGAAACACCTTAAGGATTTTCTTGGAATTATTTTCCTAGATTTTCCTTGTAACCCTTTCTTCCTTAACTTCTACTTCTCTTTCCTCAAGCTAATAACACCTCAAACTGAAACCAGGGACTTATTTGCTGTAGAAATAAGGTTAAGGGAGAGTTTTAAGTCGGCCAAGGCTGCCTCCCAATCCACCCAATCAAATTAAAACATTTGGTTTAATAAAAGACAATTTACCACTTAAGGGAATTGACAGATTTTCCCCTTCTCGTAATTTTAACCTAACTTCTTACTCGAACTTCCGTTTGATGCACCGTTTGTTGTGTTACAACCCTAACTCACATGTATACAACTATGTAGTTTTCACCTCAAGTCAATTGTAATGTTACAAGGGTCAAAACTAGTCTTAAACAGGAACATTTCTATCGAAAATAACCAAATCTTGTGTTCGTAAATAATTCGACATTTCATGATTTATGAAAGTAGAATTATACTAACCATAATCACTTAACATTAGATATACTAATAACACATTATTAATATCACATAAGATAAGTATAATTTAAATATAATTTATCATAATTATATACGGCTTGTCACAACCTCCCCCCCTTAGAAAATTTCGTCCCCGAAATTTAATACGAATGTCACTTACCAAACAAATGGGGATACTGTTTCTTCATGCTATCCTCTGTTTCTCAAGTTACTTATTTATTTCCATGTCTCATCCGCATAACTTTAACTAAGGGAATAACTTTATTCCTCAATAATTTCTCTTTACGATCAAGAATTTCCACCGGTTCCTCGATGTACGACAAGTCTTCTTTCAGTTCAATCGGTTGGGTTTTCAGTTGATGAGATGGATCTGCCAAATACTTATGAAGCATCGATACATGGAACACGTCATGCAAACGAGATAAATCTGGAGGTAATTCTAATCTATATGCCAGGGTTCCAATTCTTTCCAACACTTCATATGGTCCAATGTATCTTGGACTTAGTTTCCCCTTCTTTCCAAATCTCATAACGCCTTTCCACGGTGAAATACGTAAGAATACAAAATCCCCCTTCTAAAATTCCAATGGATACTTCCTCTTATCTGTATAAAATTTCTTCCTACTTTGCGCTATCTTTATCCGTTCCCGAATCATTTTGATCTTTTCAGTTGTCATATATATCAATTCAGGACCCAAAAGTTTCCTTTCACCTACTTCATCCCAATACAAAGGTGTTCTACATCTCCTCCCATATAAAGCTTCATACGGAGCCATACCAATGGTGGACTGATAACTATTATTATACGAGAATTCCATCAATGGCAAATGATTATCCCAACTACCCTTGAAGTCAAATACACAAGCTCATAACATGTCTTCTAATAATTGAATCGTCCTCTCAGATTGCCCATTGGTTTGTGGATGAAATGCAGTGCTGAACTTCAAACTTGTGCCCATGGCATTCTATAAACGAGGCCAAAACTTAGAAGTGAACGTTGGATCTCTATCTGATACAATTGACACTGTTGCCCCATGTAAACGGATAATCTCATCAACGTACATACGTGCATACTTGTCAACCGTGTAGGTAGTCTTAACTGGAAGAAAATGGGCCGACTTTGTCAATCGATCTACAATAACCCAAATAGAATCATTCCCCTTTGGCGACCGTGGTAATCCTGTAACAAAATCCATCGTTATATGCTCCCACTTCCATTCCGGAATAGGCAATGACTGCAATAATCCTGTCGGCTTCTGATGCTCCGCTTTCACTTGCTGACATACTAAACATTTAGCTACAAATTCTGCAATCTCACATTTCATATTGTTCCACCAGTAATACTCTTTCAAATCTCTGTACATTTTGGTACCTCCCGGATGCATAGAGTAAATAGAATTACGCGCCTCTTCTAATATATCCTTCTTTAATGACGGATCATTCGGTACACAAATTCTATTTTTATAACACAACGATTGATCCTTCTTAATTTCAAAGTCACTCTCTTTACCATCCAAGATTTCCCGTTTCTTCTTTTCAAGGGATGGATCACTGATTTGCAAATTTCGTATGCGTTCTGCCAGTAAAGGTCTCACTGTAACGTGTGAAAATAACGCCCCCATTTTAGATAAGTTCAACTCCACTCCCATCAGTCTTAATTCCATAATATTGCCAACCCGAGCACATTGAATACAAGATAACCTCCCCAATGACTTTCGACTCAGAGCATCTGCAACAACATTGGCCCTCCCGGGATGATGGTGAATGGTACAATCATAATCTTTAATTAACTACATCCAATGTCTTTGTCTCAAATTCAAGTCTCTCTGTGTAAATAAATACTTCAAACTTTGATGGTCAGTGAAAATTTCACACGTCTCTCCATACAAATGATGTCTCCATAATTTCAAGGCAAAAACATAAGCCGCAAGTTCTAAATCGTGTGTAGGATAATTACGTTCATGCGTCTTCAACTGTCTAGATGCATAAGAAATTACCTTTCCATGTTGCATGAAAACACAACCCAGACCCTGATGTGAAGCGTCAGTATAAATCACAAAACCTTCTCCACTGGATGGGACAGTGAGAACTGGAGCTGATACTAGCCTATTTTTAAACTTTTCAAAGCTGTGCTGACATTCATCACTCCACACAAATTTCACTTCCTTTCGGGTCAATTTAGTCAACGGCAAGGCTATAGATGAAAACCCCTTTATGAATCTTTATATAATATCCTGCCAATCCTAGGAAACTCCTTATCTCCGTTACATTCCTCGGTTTCTCCCATTACACAATTGCCTCCACCTTCTTAGGGTCAACATGAATTCCATCTCCCGAAACAACATGCCCAAGAAATACTACCTGATTTAACCAGAACTTACATTTGCTAAACTTAGCAAACAATTAACTATCTCGCAAAACTTGTAATACAACTCTTAGATGCTTCTCATGTTCCTCTTGGCTAGGTGAGTATATCAAAACATCATCGATAAAGAATCGCGAACGAATCTATGAAAGGATGAAATACTCGATTCATTAAATCCATAAACACCGCAGGAGCATTTATTAACCCAAATGGCATTACCAAAAATTCATAATGACCATAGCGAGAACGAAAAGTTGTCTTAGAAATGTCACAATCTCTCACCCTTAATTGATGATAACCCGATCTCAAATCAATTTTTGAAAACACTTTAGCACCCTGTAATTGATCAAACAAATCATCAATACGAGGCAATGGATATTTATTTCGAATAGTCACCTTGTTCAACTGTCGATAATCAATGCAGAGTCGCATGGTGCCATTTTCTTCTTCACAAATAATACTGGAGCCCCCCATGGTGATACACTGGGTCGAATAAAACCTCTATCTAGAATATCTTGCAGTTAAACCTTTAACTCCTTTAGTTCCACAGGTGACATTCTATATGGAGAAATAGAAACTGGAGCTGTACCAGGAAGTAAATCGATAGTAAACTCTACCTCTCTACAAGGTGGCAATCCTAGTAATTCATCTGGGAACACATCTGCAAAATCCTTAACGACTGGGATATCTTCTAATTTTTGCAATTCCCTGTTTGTATCCACAATATATGATGAAAAGACTTAACAACCCTTATTTAACAATTTCCTCGCCCGAAGGGCTGATATAAGACAGTTCGAAACCACATTTCTTTCCCCAATAAATTTGAATTCTTCCTCCCCCGGCATATTAAATGTAACCTCCTTACGAAAACAGTCAATTGATGCATGGTAGGAAGATAATCAGTCCATACCCAAGACAATATCAAAATCTTGAATATCTAGGGGAATTAAATCAATGGTCCACTCACTCTCCCCCAAATATAATACAAAATTTTTATACACAAGCTCCACTAACATCACATCCCCCATAGGTGTAGAAATATATAAACAACAATTTAGATAAGAACATGGTCTACCCAAATGCATGGTAAATGACAGTGCTACAAATGAATGAGTAGAACCTGGATCAATAAGCACGTAAGCATGTTTGTTCATGACTGAAAATGTACCTGTGACACCCCGCCTAATTAAATACCGGGCGATCACTCCTTTATTAAATTAAAATCAAGGTGAACAGTTGGTTCATTCTTAGCATCACTGTCGTAAAAATAAATTCTCCAAATTTAACACCCTATTTAATTAAGCTAAGTGTCAAAACCATTTTTTAACATTACTTTCCATATTTTATTTTGAAAATAAAGATTTAATTATCTACAACAATTCAATATTTAAAGATCACACCACAATAATCCTGGAACAAGTAATCCAAGTAATTTAAACATTCAACAACTAAACCCCAGCGTTTAAAACTTAAAGTAAAACATACATGATGAATAAATCCCAAAGTAACAGTACTAGAAATAACTGAAATACAAATGTCCTAATTGGGCGACACATGCCCAATAAGGAGAATGATAGAAGTGGAATCAAGTAAATGAAATCGTCTAAGCAAGTGGCCTGCAACTCCCACCTAAGCTGCAGCATGTTCCTTCCAAGGGATCCTAAACAAGACGCCCCTGTGGCTGGGAACCTGTAATATATACATATATATACAAGAGAGAAAGAGGAATAGAAACGGGTCAGAGCCTGATAGTGTATATGATTTAAAATTCGTTTAGCAAGTATTTAAATTGATACAGGCCAATGCAACAACATATTAGTGCGACACTCTCTTGAGAAATTCTCGCCTCTCTTCTAATGTGCACTCCTATCGCACTAACCTTCCCAATGGTTTATCTCATCATATATCACACTATCCTTCCCCAAGGATTTAACTTATCTTAGGTGACTCTCAAAATTTAAGATTTAACAACATCATGGTTTAAAAAGGATAATTTCATTTAGTACAAAACGCTCATTTTAACTTTATTGATTCATAAAGTTTTTCAGTATCATATTATACTTTTCAAAACAAGTATTTCCAATTTGAGTCATTATACATGTCTTACTTACCATAACACAGTAGGCAGTTTCCCATATTTAAGAAGTTCATATATATATTAAATACTTATATAATATATATATGCTAACAGCACCCCACATAATTTTTTATGGTGCGGGCATACTCTGCTATCCAATCCCCGTATCAATCGTACTAAAGGAAATACAAGTTCGGAATCACTCTCGAACTGTATAAATACATACACAAACAATATTGAGGCGAAGCATAGTTTCCAAGTCCAAGAGGTCAGTACATACCCTCACATCTCTTAGGACCGTGACTACCGATTCGATAGCATGTACCTAGGATTTCTATCTTCTAGGGTACGAGTCAATATCACCCATAAGGCACACGAGATAAGATCGTCCCAGCGCGGAAACCTCGGGGATAGCAAGTAGCGCGGGCATGATTTTCACAAGTATATAATATATGCATACACATTCATATAAATATACCACTTTTATTATATCAATTTAGGTTTATCCAATAACCCACATTCACAACATTTATCCTTATTTTCCCATTATTATTTATCAAGTATAATGGTTCGTTTCTAACTTTAATTCGAAGGGTTTTTCCAACTTACTACGTAACCCTCATGGACTCTATTCTTCCAAATGTACAATTCAGTAGATATCCATTTATGTTCCAACGTAACTCTCTCTTACGTGTCTCTCCTCTTTAATATATACTTACATTATCTCTTATGCAAAATATCCCAAAAATATAGATTTTTCCTTACATTAAAGGATTTTGAATTTTATTTTCAAAGATGATAATTTAAAACGGTTTCGAAATTGGAATTAAAATGGAGTTTTAATTGAATTTTTATTATCTCTAAGAGCCCTCAAAACATAAAACTGTCTAGCAAAAAAAATATTAAAAAATATTGAACGGTCCGATCGAGCTGAATTTTTTTTTGTAGCTTCCTCTCATCTTCAGCTAAATCTCTGTAAAATTTCATCCAATTCCAACGGTCCAATCGTCCGGAATAATTTAGTTTTTTAATGTTTGTATCTGATTAGAACTCTTTTCTTAATCAAACTCTTAATCCTTTGCATGACAAAGGGTTTCCATAATATCATATAAATCATCACTACATGAAAATTTTCCATCTCAAATTGGGTTTTTCTTCCATAAATCTCATCCTATTAACTCCTAAACTAATATGGATGATGCATCAACGAAATAATCAAGATAAACACTTGCCTGGGATTTTCAGAAATCTGGTTTGGTGTTGAATTTGATGTGGTTGCGTTCCCCGTCTCGCGATCTATGCGTTGGCGGTGGCGGCGGTGCAAACAGGTGAGTTTTGAGCCTTGGAATGCCTTGAGAGCTCTCTCCTCTCCTCTCCTCTCCAATGGCCGTTCTAGTATTTTGAGTTATCTAACCCTAGGAGATAACCTAAACATCTGATATAACCCCTTTAATTTTCGTGGGTTTAATTACCCAAAAATACAAAATGACTAAAATGCCCTCCCGGGGTACTAATTAGGCCTAAAAATGCCCCGAGACCCAAATCAAACTCCCGGGTATACTTTTCGGACTATCTCGATCGTTCCGGACGCGTTGGCACACTCAAAAGGACCATACGAACAACTTATAAAATATTTACTTTTATTTATCAATATTTAGTCCCGACGCGACACGGGCGCGTCCCGACTCAAATTTCTAAAATTGTCATTTTATTCACTCGTGACATTTAATATGGCCACTATTATATATTACTATGGCCACTATTATATATTACTTTGCTCATTAGTAATATTCAACAAATTTTCCCATAATTACTAACTCTCATCACGTTAATAATTATAACATAATTAATTTCCGAATTTTTTATTAAATAATTAATTCACATTAATATTAATAAATCCCCAAATTAATATAGCATAAAAATACGGGGTATTACATACTTCCCCCCTAATAACGGAATTTCGTCCCGAAATTCATAAAATAAGGCATACCTGGTAAGAACAAATCTGGATATCTCTCACGCATATCGGCCTCATGATCCTAAGTGGATTCCTCCACGTTATGATGCTCCCACTGGACCCGTACAAGTGGAACTATCTTTGACCTCAATCTCCTCTCACTATAGTCTAGGATAGCCACCGGTCTCTCCTCGTAAGAGTTGTTAGGCTGTAAGTCTATCTCATCTATCGCGATGTGAGTATGGGCCATATCATCTCGAAGATACCGTCTCAACGACGAGATGTGGAATACATCGTGAATGCGATGTAAATGCTCTGGTAGTCCCAATCTGTATGCTACCGGCCCAATCCTCTCGATAATGGGAAATGGTCCAACGTACCTCGGGGCCAATTTCCCTTTCTTCCCGAACCTCATCACTCCTTTCATAGGAGATACACGCAGTAACACTTGGTCCCCCACATTAAACTCCTGGAAGAACTGTTTCGCATCGGCGTAGCTCTTCTGCCTGTACTGGGCTACTCAAATGCGACTCCTAATCATTTCAATCCTCGCGGAGGTTTCCTGAATTACCTCTGGTCCTAGCAACTTGTTATCCCCCACCTCGAGCCAACAAGTTGGAGAACGACAAGGCTAGCCATACAAAGCCTCAAATGGAGCCATACCAATCGTAAACTGATAAGAGTTATTGTAAGCAAACTCTACCAGTGGAAGATGTGGTTCCCAACCTCCTCCAAAATCAAGAACACACATGCGTAGCATATCCTCTAACATCTGATTAGTACGCTCTGTCTGTCCATCTGTCTGTGGGTGATAAGCTGAACTCAACTTCAACTCAGTACCCATAGCCTTCTGAAATCTTTCCCAGAAACGTGACACGAAAATCTTGTCTCTATCTGACACAATATTCAGGGCACCCCGTGTAATCTGACAATCTCAGCAATGAACAACTGAGCATACAGACCTGTGGTATAATCTGTCCGCACCGGCAAAAAATGAGCCACCTTGGTCAAACGGTCTACAATCACCCAGATAGAGTCGTGGCCCCGCTGTGATGTAGGCAACCCTGTAATAAAATCCATGGAAATACTCTCCCACTTCCACGCGGGTACTTCCAATGGCTGAAGCAATCCTGACGGTTTCTGATGGTCCACCTTCACCAGCTGGCAAGTAGAACACTTGGACACGAACTCAGCAATGTCCTTCTTCATCCCACTCCACCAGTGTTGCCTCCTCATATCTTGGTACATCTTATCTCCTCCAGGATGTACCGCAAATCGGGACCCGTGAGATTGGGTCATCACTACGTGACGCAATTCTTCCCCTTCTGGAACCACTAACCTCCCATTAGACCTCAAACCCCCATAAAAACTAACAGAATAGGACTCAGCACCCTCGGCTAAAAGTCGTACAATCTGCTCCTGGCAAAACGGGTATGTGGTTTGGGCGTGTATTACCCTCGTAACAATCTCGGGTGTGACTGTCATAACAGATATGAAGGAACGGGCTACTGCATCCTGGTGACCCAACTCCTTCCACTTCGCTTTCCAGACGTCCGCTACCTCATTTACCGGTCTTCGGCTCAACGCATCAGCAACTACGTTGGCTTTCCCCTGATGATATTGTATGTCGAACTGATAGTCCTTCACAAATTCTAACCATCTACGTTGACGCATATTCATCTCTCGCTGAGTGAACAGGTACTGCAGTGATTTGTGATCTGTGAACAAACGGAACTTCTCCCCCAATAAATAGTTTCTCTATATCCTCAACGCAAAGACGACCGCTGCTAACTCCAGGTCATGGGTGGGGTAATTCTTCTTATGCGGCTTAAGCTTGCGGGAGGCAAAAGCTATAGCCTTCTCTTCCTGCTGAAGTACTCCCCCAAGTCCCCGTAAAGAGGCATCGGTGTAAACAAGGTACTCCACACCCGGCTTAGGTAAAGCAAGAACTGGTGCTGAAGTAAGCTTGTCTTTCAGCTCGTCGAAATCCAATTGACAAGCATCATCCCAAACATATGGTACCCCTTTGCGAGTCAGGTTCATCAATGGACCCACTATTTTGGAGAATCCCCGAATGAATCTCCTGTAGTATCCGGCTAACCCCAAGAAACTACGCACTTCCGTCGATGTCGTGGGCTGTCCCCACTCCCTCACCGCTGATACTTTACTCGGGTCAACTGCTATCCCCTGCTCAGAAACAACATGTCCCAAGAATTGTACTTCTCGCAACCAGAATCCACACTTCTCGTACTTAGCATACAACTGATGCTCTCGTAAAGTCTGAAGAACCTGCCTCAAGTGCTCGGCATGATCCTCCTCGGAGTGTGAATATATCAAAATGTCATCTATGAAGACGATGACAAACTGATCCAAGAACTCTCTGAATACTCGGTTCATTAAGCCCATGAACACGGCCGGAGCATTTGTGAGACCAAATGTCATCACTCTGAACTCGTAAGACCCATATCTCGTCAAGAAGGCAGTCTTTGAAACATCCTGCTCTCTAATACGTAGCTGATGGTACCCCGACCTCAGATCTATCTTCGAAAAGAAAGTTGCTCCCCTCAGCTGGTCGAACAGATCATCGATTTGAGGCAACGGATACTTATTCCGTATCGGGACCTTGTTCAACTCCCAGTAGTCCACACATAATCTCAGTGAAGCATCTCTCTTCTTCACAAACAAGACTGGAGCGCCCCAAGATGAGGTACTCCAGCGAATGAAGCCCTGACCTAACAGCTGCTCTATCTGATCTCGTAACTCTCGCATCTCCGCCAGAACCATACGGTATGGAGCGCGTGCTATAGGTATCGTATCTGGTAATAAATATATGACAAAGTCTATCTCTCGACTGGGGGGGTAGGCTTGGTATCTCCTGGAATACATCGGAATACTCACGAACGACTGGGATCGAGTCTAAAGGAATCACAACCTCCTTAGAGTCCTCCTCCTCTATATAATACAAATGAGCGATCGAACCTCCCTCTGGGCGAGGAATCGCCACTACAAACATCTCTTGCCCCGGAATGGCAAAAATAATGCTCCCACCGAAGCAATCAATCATGGCTCTATAAGTTGCAAGCCAAACCATATCGATAATAACATCATGCTCATGCATATCTAAGACTAACATGTCTGCAGGTAATACCAAACTACCAATCTCTACCCCCACTCCCCGGCATATAAAGAAGATAAGCGACCCACTCCCCAGTGGTGAGTCTACACACGTCACTGTGCTCTCTGTTGTGGCTAACAACCCTAAGGCCTTCGCAAAATGCGTAGCTATAAAACAATGTGTCACCCCAGTATTAAACAAAACCCGACCCATAGTACCATGGATTGAAAACATACCCTCAATCGCGGGTGGTGCCTGTGGAGCTGCTGCCTGATGGACGTTATAAACGTGTCCGTACTGCAACTGCCCCTGCTAGACTGGAGCTGCTGGAATGGCTGGCACCTAGGCTGAAGCTGGGAGGGCAGGTGGAAAAAGTTGTCTCTGTGGCTCATTACGGGCACCCTGCTGCTGTGGGGCCCTATTACCCTACGGGCAATCCTGGCGCTTATGACCATGCTTGTCGCATACAAAACACCGGCCTCTGAAGTTACCTCCCCTCTGACCCTACTGACCACTGCCCTGCTGGCCGTTACCTCCCCGCCACTGGCCCTGTTAGCCTTGATTAGTACGCTGTTGGCCCTATTGGCCCTGTTGATTAGGCTGGCCCTGCTGGCCCTGCCTATAACCCCCAAATCCCTACCTGGAATCACCTGAACGGAATCGTTTAGCAGGGTCCCCCTGATGGGAACTCTGCTCGTGTTGACGAGTCTATCCATGAAATGGTGCCCCACTAGCACTACTACCCCCGGTCCTGCCCTACTGGCTGGACTCTCCTGCGTCCCTGCAGATGGAAGTGGTGATCCTGGCAATGTAGTAACGCAACATTGAGTACATCAGTGAAAGTACTCAGAGATAGATTCCCTATAAGATGCTGACGGATCCTCCAAGCTAACCCGTCCACAAACAACATTACCTTCTTACTATCAGCAGGTGCCTCATCTGGGCCTATGGTGAGAAGTCTCGTGAACTCCTCCTCATACTCAGCAACGGTAGAGTTCTCCTATTTCAAATTCAGTAATTTCTGCCTCATCTCAGTCTGCACGGCGGGTGGAAAGTACTTGCGATCAAACCGCTCCCAAAATGACTGAATAGGGATCGTGTCCCTCTCCTCCAAGGTGGTAGTGGACTCCCACCACTGCAAAGCGGCCCCCACCAGCTTAAAGGAAGCCAAGAACTATCTTTGCACGTCGGTGCACTCATACATACGAAGATGCCGCTGGATGTCTTTCTTCCATTGGCTGACTGTGACGATATCTGAGCTACCAGTGAACTCAGGGGGATGCGCCTTCTGAAAAGCATCCCTGACCCTCTCCTATGCAGATGGAAGCTGTGCTGGTACTGGCGCCACTGCCTGAATCTGGGGTGGAGCCTGCTGAACCACTGCTAGCGTGGCATTCACCGCCTGAGCAACAATGGCGGCTACTTCATTAGCATTCATAGTGCCTTGTGCCGGAGTTGCTGGCTGCTTGGCCTGGGCACGCCTATCCTTCGGTGCAAGTCTCGGAGGCATATGAAACGTGAAGAAGTTTATTAGTCTACAGTCATTATCAAATCCCAAATGGCTGAAGACGTAAACGTAAGAGCAAAAATACAACAATCCAAAAAATAGGGCTCTATAGCAAAAATGTTAAGCTGAAAGCGAAAATAAGCCGTACAGATCCTATGGACACTAGAACCTGATGCTCTGATACCACCTGTGACACCCCGCCTAATTAAATACCGGGCGATCACTCCTTTATTAAATTAAAATCAAGGTGAACAGTTGGTTCATTCTTGGCATCACTGTCCTAAAAATAACTTTTCCAAATTTTACACCCTATTTAATTAAGCTAAGTGTCAAAACCATTTTTTAACATTACTTTCCAAATTTTATTTTGAAAATAAAGATTTAATTATCTACAACAATTCAATATTTAAAGAATCACACAACAATAATCCTGGAACATATAATCCAATTAATTTAAACATTCAACAACTAAACCCCAGCGTTTAAAACTTAAAGTAAAACATACATGCTGAATAAATCCCAAAGTAACAGTACTAGAAACAACTGAAATACAAATGTCCCAATAAAACAGATAAATAGTGGAAAGGGCGACACATGCCCAATAAGGAGAATGATAGAAGTGGAATCAAGTAAATGAAATCGTCTAAGAAAGTGGCCTGCAACTCCCACCTAAGCTGCAGCACGTTCCTTCCAAGGGATCCTAAACAAGACGCCCCTGTGGCTGGGCACCTGTAATATATACATATATATACAAGAGAGAAAGAGGAATAGAAACGGGTCAGAGCCCGATAGTGTATATGATTTAAAAATTCGTTTAGCAAGTATTTAAATTGATACAGGCCAATGGAACAACATATTAGTGCGACACTCTCTTGAGAAATTCTCGCATCTCTTCTAATGTGAACTCCTATCGCACTAACCTTCCCAATGGTTTATCTCATCATATATCACACTATCCTTCCCCAAGGATTTAACTTATCTTAGGTGACTCTCAAAATTTAAGATTTAACAACATCATGGTTTAAAAAGGATAATTTCATTTAGTACAAAACGCTCATTTTAACTTTATTGATTCATAAAGTTTTTCAATATCATATTATACTTTTCAAAACAAGTATTTCCAATTTGAGTCATTATACATGTCTTACTTACCATAACACAGTAGGCAATTTCCCATATTTCAGAAGTTCATATATATATTAAATACTCGTATAATATATATATGCTACAGCACCCCACATAATATTTTATGGTGCGGGCATACTCTGCTATCCAATCCCCGTATCAATCGTACTAAAGGGAATACAAGTTCAGAATCACTCTCGAACTGTATAAATACATACACAAACAATATTGAGGCGAAGCATAGTTTCCAAGTCCAAGAGGTCAGTACATACCCTCACGTCTCTTAGGACCTTGACTACCGATTCGATAGCATGTACCTAGGATTTCTATCTTCTAAGGTACGAGTCAATATCCCCCATAAGGCACACGAGATAAGATCGTCCCAGCGCGGAAACCTCAGGGATAGCAAGTATCGCGGGCATGATTTTCACAAGTATATAATATATGCATACACAATCATATAAATATACCACTTTTATTATATCAATTTAGGTTTATCCAATAACCCATATTCACAACATTTATCCTTATTTTCCCATTATTATTTATCAAGTATAATGGTTCGTTTCTAACTTTAATTCGAAGGGTTTTTCCAACTTACTACGTAACCCTCATGGACTCTATTCTTTCAAATGTACAATTCAGTAGATATCCATTTATGTTCCAACGTAACTCTCTCTTACGTGTCTCTCCCCTTTAATATATACTTACATTATCCCTTATGCAAAATATCCCAAAAATTTAGATTTCGCCTTGCATTAAAGGAGTTTGAATTTTATTTTCAAAGATGAGAATTTCAAACGGTTTCGAAATCGGAATTAAAATGGATTTTTAATTGAATTTTTATTATCTCTACGAGTCCTCAAAACATAAAAATGTGCAGCAAAAAAAAATATTAAAAAATATTGAACGGTCCGATCGAGCTGAATTTGTTTTTGTATCTCCCTCTAGTCTTCGGATAAATCTCTGTAAAATTTCATCCAATTCCAACGGTCCGATCGTCTGAAATAATTTTTTTTTGTGTATTTGTATCTGATTAGAACTCTTTTCTTAATCAAACTCTTAATCGTTTACATGACAAAGGGTTTCCAGAATATCATATAAATCATCACTACATGAAAATTTCTAATCTCAAATTGGGTTTTTCTTCCATAAATCTCATCCTAATAACTCCTAAACTAATATGGATGATGCATCAACGAAATAAGCAAGATAAACACTTGCCTAGGATTTTCAGAAATCTGGTTTGGTGTTGAATTTGGTGTGGTTGCGTTCCCCGTCTCGCGATCTACGCTTTGGCGGTGGCGGCGGTGCAAACGGGTGAGTTTTGAGTCTTGGAATGCCTTGAGAGCTCTCTCCTCTCCTCTCCAATGGCCGTTCTAGTATTTTGAGTTATCTAACCCTAGGAGATAACCTAAACATCTGATATAACCCCTTTAATTTTCGTGGGTTTAATTACCCAAAAATACAAAATGACTAAAATGCCCTCCCGGGGTACTAATTAGGCCTAAAAATGCCCCGAGACCCAAATCAAACTCCCGGGTATACTTTTCGGACTATCTCGATCCTTCCGGACGCGTTGGCACACTCAAAAGGACCATACGAACAACTTATAAATTATTTACTTTTATTTATCAATATTTAGTCCCGACGCGACACGGGCGCGTCCTGACTCAAATTTCTAAAATTGTCATTTTATTCACTCGTGACATTTAATATGGCCACTATTATATATTACTATGGCCACTATTATATGTTACTTTGCTCATTAGTAATATTCAACAAATTTTCCCATAATTACTAACTCTCATCACGTTAATAATTATAACATAATTAATTTTCGGATTTTTTATTAAATAATTAATTCACATTAATATTAATAAATCCCCAAATTAATATAGCATAAAAAGACGGGGTATTACAGTACCTGTCACCACCTCTGGAGTAGCCTGAGCATCCTGTAAAGTCATAGAAAATATCCTTCCCGGAGACCTGGATCCACTAGCCTGTCATCTACCTCCTCCTCTTCCTGTTCCTCCAGGTGATGAGCCTCGACTAGTAGTACCTGATTGAATCCCTCCCAGTAGCATATGACAGTTCTTTTTGGTATGACCAATTTTATGGTAGTGATAACACTCTATCCCCTTTAACTTGGGACAATCTGAACTAATATGGCCCTCAGCTTTGCAAAAATATCATGTAACAGGCTTGGAGTCCCTATTGTCATTCTCCTGTTGTCTATTCTGTTGGAACATCGATCATGCACCCCTAAAACTACTTGGTGTCCTATTCTGAACATAATTTCTAGTCGCTCTACCACGCTGAAATCTTTGACTCCCTTGTTTTGAGTATTCTACATTGCCTTCCTTTTGCTGAGATGAATCAAATCTACTCCTCTTTCCCCTTTGTTCCCTATTCTTTATAGCATCGTTAACATCTCCTTCAACCATCATAGCTCTGTTAACTAAGGAAGAATAATCTACCATCTCAAGTGCAGCGAGTCTAGACTTGATAACCAAATTCAACCCATCCTGAAATCTGGTGCATTTATCCTCCTCATCACGTAAGAAATGTAATGAAAATCGAGACAAAGATGTGAATTTAGTTTCATACTCCCTGACCGACATATTCCCCTAAGTCAATGATAAAAATTCTCTTTCCTTTTGCTTCCGGTACATGCGAGGAAAATACTTTTCATATAAGACTTTAATAAAGGAATCCCAAGTAATTACCTCACCTCCCTCCGGAGTAAGCAATAAATGTTTGGAAGACTCCCACCAATATTTAGCTTCTCCCTTTTACATGAAAGTATCCAAAATCAACTTCTGCTCTCCAGGTACATTCATCACCCCGAAGATAGTTTCTGTGTCTCTAACCCAAGCCTCAACTTCTAAAGGATCTATAGAACCTGAGAATGCTGGGGGTTCAATTTGATAAACTTCTCGTACAGAGTATTCTTCTCCTCTCGTTGTATTTCCCTTTCTCTTCTTGCCAAAGTCTACTCCTCCAAGTACTTGGCTTGTTGTTATGCTATTTGCATCATAAACATGTTTTGTTGTTCTGCCATTAAAGTCATGGCACGAGCCATCTTCTGCATATCTGTAAGTTGTTCAGGAGCCCCCTCTACATTATTTTGATTTTGCTGGTTTACTGTATTTGAAGACTCCTCATCCACCCTATCATGAACAGTTTCTCCTTCCATAGCTTACTATCTGTCATAAACAACAATTATAGAAACAAGAATGCAACATTTATTTCTAACATAATGGTTAGTATTTCTCACAAATTAATATAAATGACCCACACAACGCTATTTATGCCACTGCCATATCTAGACTCTCTAACCCCAGAATATAAAAACCTAAATCTATGATACCAAGTTGTCACCCCCTAACCCCATTAGGATATAATTAACTAAATAGTTTACAAACCACAATTATAATTTATTTATTATTTAGGTAATACATATTGAAACAACTTCAAGGTTAAAATGCGGAATATTAAAAAAATCCAATCGTTTTAAGGAGACATAATTTCAACAGAACTCACATATCATTTAACTTAATTACAACTAGTGCAGTGTATAAAACAAACTAACAAGACCCTAATTTTATGTACTCAACCTCCTAGACCTGGCAGTGGCAGCTGGAAAACCTGAAAATGTAAACATATAAAACCATGAGTTTAAAAACCTCAACATCTCTTGGCTTTTAAATAAGCCATAACATCTCAACATCTCTTGGCTTTTAAATAAGCCATAACATCTCAACATCTCCGGGCTTTTATATAATCCATATCATCTCAACATATAATACATATACATCATATCCAAAATCAACTCAGTAAGTACACTCACATTGGGTTGTCAACTATGTATTCACGTTTCCCTCTGGTGGAGCTGAACTTGGTTGATTTGCCCTTACACCTGTTAATCCAACTAAATCAGTACTGAATCTCTATCATAAGTATTATCTTAATATAATTATCTACTTTCACTAACTACACAACCAAAATATGATTCCACTTAAGTAGAATTCCAAGAAACATGAGTAAAGTCGAAACAATGGTATAGATGTTGATAGAGTTATGAACATTCAATCGTAGAACATACCTCACAAGGAATTTACAAATAAAACCAAGTAACTATTAAAGCATACTTCTCAATGTATATAAACATGAAACTTGTACTGAAAATACTCTTTGGAAAGAGAAGATAAAAACATTCTTTCATGGAGTATCCAATATGGCCTCAAATTATTTTCTTCCATACTTAACTATCCCATATTCATAAATAGTACACATACAGGTGTCCAAGCATATCAATCTGAAAACACATCTGAATATACTTTCCGTTAAAGGTGACGGTGTAATTTTTCAAGCTTCCTAGGGAAATTTATGGCCATTTCTTTACAACACAAGAACTCTTCCCTACAAACTCCTCTCTTGTTCCTTCTACTTCCAAGAATTTTCATAATTTTTATACAGCATAAGTTTCCATGATTTTCAACACACTTTCAGTAGACATACTAAATAGTACAAAATTAAAGTTTCATAATATTTGGAATTCATTTGCTATCTCAAAAGCTTGACCAAACTCACACTACACCAAAACTGGCAATTGGTCACGGCCAAAATCCCTGACCAAAGCTATGGGTCGCGGACTTGGGCCATGACCA
Source organism: Sambucus nigra (assembly GCA_949130495.1). Lineage (NCBI taxonomy): Eukaryota > Viridiplantae > Streptophyta > Magnoliopsida > Dipsacales > Adoxaceae > Sambucus > Sambucus nigra. The sequence continues at coordinate 420,654,786 of OX422218.1, forward strand.
TTTCGGGCGTGACCATTTTCGTGGGTCGCGGCCCAAGTCCATGACCAAAAAATGGTCACGGCCGAGAGGGGTCACGACAGATGGTCGCGGACTTAGGCCGTGACCCATGTCGTGAGGGGTCGCGGCCCTCATCCGTGACCCACAACCGTGACAAATTGGTCGCGGCCAAAGTCCGCGACTCATTACCGTGACAAAAAAATATTAAAAAAAATTCATCGCGGTCCTAATACGTGACCCACAACCATAACAAATTGGTCGCGGCCAAAGTCCACGACCCATAACCGTGACCAAAAAAATAAAAAAAATGGTCGGGCCCAAGTCCGTGACCCACAACCGTGACGAAAAAAACGGTCGCGGACTTTGGCCGCGACCATTTTTATGCATGACGAAAAAATAAAAATGGTCATGGACAAAGTCCATGACCATATTTAACTATAATTTAAAAAAAAATGTATTTTTTTTGTCCAATCTTAAATCTGAGGGTCCTGTGAGTGCACCATCAGTCGCTACGTGTAACGTTTGACACGTACGAGGTGTTACAAATATTTATTACTGGCAAAATAATAAAAAAAATCACAAATTGCGAATTAAGAACATTGTTAATAAACAAATATATATACAGACTTATAAATATTACACGTCTTAATAATTCACAGACCAAAAAAAAAAATTGGGCAGAGTTTCTTCTATTTTCTTGACATTCCAAAACTTGTAAATGTAAAACCTACTTATTATAAAGCCTGCACGACCATAAAATTCAACAACCAAATTATAAAAGCTTGCACGGCCATAAAACTAAACAATAAAAGCTCGCATGGCTGACATAATCCTGATTATCCACAACATATAAACAATCTTCATGCTGTAGACCATTGCCTTCTTCGTTTGATCCGAGTGCAAAAATCCTACAAATGATAGGATACATAAAAAAAATATCAGTAACCAAGTAGTTTTACAAAAAATTTAATCAAGCTGAAAAAATGCATATATGAGTTAAAATTATCAGTAACCAAGTAGAAATATACAAATTATCGTCGTATTCTCAAACCGGGAGTCCCGCAGCTGTGGGGTCAGTTCCTACGAGTTACATTGGTCCCGTGGCCGTTCGGGGGCTGTTTTGGATTTTCACCCTCTAACGCCATGTTTTTAAGCCTAAACCTAGACATATGCAAATTATTGTCGTATTCTCAAACCGGGAGTCTCGCGGCTGCGTGGTAAGTCCCTACGAGTTACATTGGTCCCGTGGGAGGTGTTGGTTCCACCCACGGGGCAGTTCGGGGGTTGTTTCGAGTTTTTACCTTCTTACGCCATGTTTTTAAGCATAAGTCTAGAAATATGCAAATTATCATTATATTCTCAAACCGGGAGACCCACGGTTGCGAAATCAGTTCCTACGAGTTACATTGGTCCCGTGGGAGGTGTTGTTGCCACCCACGGGACCGTTCGGGGGCTGTTTTGGGTTTTCACCCTCTAACGCCATATTTTTAAGGATAAGTCTAGAAATATGCAAATTACCGTCGTATTCTCAAACCGGGAGACCCGCCGCTACGTGGTCAGTTCCTACGAGTTAAGTTGGTCTCGTGGGAGGTGATGGTTCCACCCACGGGGCCGTTCGGGGGCTGTTTCCAGTTTTCAACCTCTAACGCCATGTTTTTAAGCCTAAGTCTAGAAATATGCAAATTATCATCGTATTCTCAAACCGGGAGACCCACGACTGTGGGGTCAGTTACTACGAGTTACATTGGTCTCGTGGGAGGTGATGGTGCCACCCATGGGGCCATTCGGCGATTGTTTCGAGTTTTCACCCTCTAACGCCATGTTTTTAAGCCTAAGTCTAGAAATATGAAAATTATCATCGAATTCTCAAACCGGGAGACCCGCGGCTGCATGATCAGTTCGTACGAGTTACATTGGTCCCGTGGGAGGTGTTATTGCCACCCACGAGGCCGTTCGGGGGCTGTTTTGGGTTTTCGCCCTCTAACGCCATGTTTTTAATCCTAAGTCTAGGAATATGCAAATTATCACCGTATTCTCAAACCGAGAGACCCGTGGTTGCGGGGTCAGTTCCTACGAGTTACATTGGTCCCGTGGGAGCTGTTGGTTCCATTCACGAGGCCGTTCGGGAGTTGTTTCGAGTTTTCACCCTCTAACGCCATGTTTTTCTTAAATCTAAAAATATACAAATTATCATTGTATTCTCAAACCGGGAGTCTCGCGGTAGCGCGATCAGTTCCTATGAGTAACATTGGTCCCGTGGGAGGTGTTGGCACCACCCACGGGGCTGTTCGGGCGGTGTTTTGGGTTTTCACCCTCTAACGCCATATTTTTAAGCCTAAATCTAGAAATATGTAAATTACCGTCGTATTCTCAATCCGGGAGTCCCGCGGCTGCTTAGTAAGTTCCTACGAGCTACATTGGTCTCGTGGGAGGTGATGGTGCCACCCACGGGGCCGTTCGGGGCCTGTTTCTAGTTTTCACTCTCTAACGCCATGTTTTTAAGCCTAAGTCTAGAAATATGCAAATTATCGTTATATTCTCAAGCCGGGAGACCCACGGCTGCGAAATCAGTTCCTACGAGTTACATTGGTCCCGTGGGAGGTGTTGTTGCCACCCACGGGACCGTTCGGGGGCTGTTTTGGGTTTTCACCCTCTATCGCCATATTTTTAAGGCTAAGTCTAGAAATATGCAAATTACCGTCGTATTCTCAAACCGGGAGACCCGTCGTTGCGTGGTCTGTTCCTACGAGTTAAGTTGGTCTCATGGGAGGTGATGGTGCCACCCACGGGGCCGTTCGGGGGCTGTTTCCAGTTTTCAACCTCTAACGCCATGTTTTTAAGCCTAAGTCTAGAAATATGCAAATTATCATCGTATTCTCAAACCGGGAGACCCACGGCTGTGGGGTCAGTTCCTACGAGTTACATTGGTCTCGTGGGAGGTGATGGTGCCACCCATGGGGCCGTTCGGCGATTGTTTAGAATTTTCACCCTCTAACGCCATGTTTTTAAGCCTAAGTCTAGAAATATGAAAATTATCATCGTATTCTCAAACCGGGAGACTCGCGGCTGCATGGTCAGTTCGTACAAGTTGCATTGGTCCCGTGGGCGGTGTTGTTGCCACCCACGAGGCCGTTCGGGGGCTGTTTTGGGTTTTCGCCCTCTAACGCCATGTTTTTAAGCCTAAGTCTAGGAATATGAAAATTATCATCGTATTCTCAAACCGGGAGACCCGTGGTTGCGGGGTCAGTTCCTACGAGTTACATTGGTCCCGTGGGAGGTGTTGGTGCCATCCACGAGGCCGTTCCGGGGTTGTTTCGAGTTTTCACCCTCTAACGCCATGTTTTGCATAAATCTAAAAATATACATATTATCATCGTATTCTTAAACCGGGAGTCTCGCGGCAGCGCGATCAGTTCCTACGAGTAACATTGGTCCCGTGGGAGGTGTTGGCACCACCCACGGGGCTGTTCGGGCGGTGTTTTGGGTTTTCACCCTCTAACGCCATATTTTTAAGCCTAAATCTAGAAATATGTAAATTAACGTCGTATTCTCAAACCGGGAGTCCCGCGGCTACAAGTTAAGTTCCTACGAGTTACATTGGTCTCGTGGGAGGTGATGGTGCCACCCACGGGGCCGTTCGGGGCCTGTTTCGAGTTTTCACCCTCTAACGCCATGTTTTTAAGCCTAAGTCTAGAAATATGAAAATTATCGTTATATTCTCAAACCGGGAGACCCACGGCTGCGAAATCTGTTCCTACGAGTTACATTGGTCCCGTGGGAGGTGTTGTTGCCACCCACGGGACCGTTCGGGGGATGTTTTGGGTTTTCACCCTCTAACGCCATATTTTTAAGGCTAAGTCTAGAAATATGCAAATTACCGTCGTATTCTCAAACCGGGAGACCCGCCGCTGCGTGGTCAGTTCCTACGAGTTAAGTTGGTCTCGTGGGAGGTGATGGTGCCACCCACGGGGTCGTTCGGGAGCTGTTTCCAGTTTTCAACCTCTAACGCCATGTTTTTAAGCCTAAGTCTAGAAATATGCAAATTATCATCGTATTCTCAAACCGGGAAACCCACGGCTGTGGGGTCAGTTCCTACGAGTTACATTGGTCTCGTGGGAGGTGATGGTGCCATCCATGGGGCCGTTCGGCGATTGTTTCGAGTTTTCACCCTCTAACGCCATGTTTTTAAGCCTAAGTCTAGAGATATAAAAATTATCATCGTATTCTCAAACCGGGAGACCCGCGGCTGCATGGTCAGTTCGTACGAGTTAGATTGGTCCCGTGGGAGGTGTTGTTGCCTCCCATGAGGCCGTTAGGGGGCTATTTTGGGTTTTCGCCCTCTAACGCCATGTTATTAAGCCTAAGTCTAGGAATATGCAAATTATCATCGTATTCTCAAACCGAGCGACCCGTGGTTGCGGGGTCAGTTCCTACGATTTACATTGGTCCCGTGGGAGGTGTTGGTGCCATCCACGAGGCCGTTCGGGTGTTGTTTCGAGTTTTCACCTTCTAATGCCATGTTTTGCTTAAATCTGAAAATATACAAATTATCATCGTATTCTCAAACCGAGAGTCTTGTGGCAGCACGATCAGTTCCTACGAGTAACATTGGTCCCATGGGAGGTGTTGGCACCACCCACGGGGCTGTTCGGGCGCTGTTTTGGGTTTTCACCCTCTAATGCCATATTTTGAAGCCTAAATCTGGAAATATTTAAATTACCGTCGTATTCTCAAACCGGGAGTCCCGCGGCTGCATGGTATGTTCCTACGAGTTACATTGGTCTCGTGGGAGGTGATGGTGCCACCCACGGGGCCGTTCGGGGCCTGTTTCGAGTTTTCACCCTCTAACGCCATGTTTTTAAGCCTAAGTCTAGAAATATGCAAATTATCATTATATTCTCAAACCGGGAGACCCACGGCTGCGAAATCAGTTCCTACGAGTTACATTGGTCCCGTGGGAGGTGTTGTTGCCACCCACGGGACCGTTCGGGGGCTGTTTTGGGTTTTCACCCTCTAACGCCATATTTTTAAGGCTAAGTCTAGAAATATGCAAATTACCGTCGTATTCTCAAACCGGGAGACCCGCCGCTGCATGGTCAGTTCCTACGAGTTAAGTTGGTCTCGTGGGAGGTGATGGTGCCACCCACGGGGCCGTTCGGGGGCTGTTTCCAGTTTTCAACCTCTAACGCCATGTTTTTAAGCCTAAGTCTAGAAATATGCAAATTATCATCGTATTCTCAAACCGGGAGACCCACGGCTGTGGGGTCAGTTCCTACGAGTTACATTGGTCTCGTGGGAGGTGATGGTGCCACCCATGGGGCCATTCGGCGATTGTTTCGAGTTTTGACCCTCTAATGCCATGTTTTTATTCCTAAGTCTAGAAATATGAAAATTATCATCGTATTCTCAAACCGGGAGACCCGCGGCTGCATGGTCAGTTCGTACGAGTTACATTGGTCCCGTGGGATGTGTTGTTGCCACCCACGAGGCCGTTCGGGGGCTGTTTTGGGTTTTCGCCCTCTAACGCCATGTTTTTAAGCCTAAGTCTAGGAATATGCAAATTATCACCGTATTCTCAAACCGAGAGACCCGTGGTTGCGGGGTCAGTTCCTACGAGTTACATTGGTCCCGTGGGAGGTGTTGGTGCCATCCACAAGGCCGTTCGGGGGTTGTTTCGAGGTTTCACCCTCTAACGCCATGTTTTGCTTAAATCTAAAAATATACAAATTATCATCATATTCTCAAACCGGGAGTCTCGCGGCAGCGCGATCAGTTCCTACGAGTAACATTGGTCCCGTGGGAGGTGTTGGCACCACCCACGGGGCTGTTCGGGCGCTGTTTTGGGTTTTCACCCTCTAACGCCATATTTTGAAGCCTAAATCTAGAAATATGTAAATTACAGTCGTATTCTCAAACCGGGAGTCCCGCGGCTGCATGGTAAGTTCCTACGAGTTACATTGGTCTCGTGGGAGGTGATGGTGCCACCCACGGGGCCGTTCGGGGCCTGTTTCGAGTTTTCACCCTCTAACGCCATGTTTTTAAGCCTAAGTCTAGAAATATGCAAATTATCGTTATATTCTCAAACCGGGAGACCCACGGCTGCGAAATCAGTTCCTACGAGTTACATTGGTCCCGTGGGAGGTGTTGTTGCCACCCACGGGACCGTTCGGGGGCTGTTTTGGGTTTTCACCCTCTAACGCCATATTTTTAAGGCTAAGTCTAGAAATTTGTAAATTACCGTCGTATTCTCAAACCGGGAGACCCGCCGCTGCGTGGTCAGTTCCTACGAGTTAAGTTGGTCTCGTGGGAGGTGATGGTGCCACCCACGGGGCCGTTCGGGGGCTGTTTCCAGTTTTCAACCTCTAACGCCATGTTTTTAAGCCTAAGTCTAGAAATATGCAAATTATCATCGTATTCTAAAACCGGGAGACTCACGACTGTGGGGTCATTTCTAACGAGTTACATTGGTCTCGTGGGAGGTGATGGTGCCACCCATGGGGCCGTTCGGCGATTGTTTCGAGTTTTCACCCTCTAACGCCATATTTTTAAGCCTAAGTCTAGAAATATGAAAATTATCATCGTATTCTCAAACTGGGAGAACCGCGGCTGCATGGTCAGTTCGTACGAGTTACATTGGTCCCATGGGAGGTGTTGTTGCCACCCACGAGGCCGTTCGAGGGCTGTTTTGGGTTTTCGCCCTCTAACGCCATGTTTTTAAGCCTAAGTCTAGGAATATGAAAATTATCATCGTATTCTCAAACCGAGAGACCCATGGTTGCGGGGTCAGTTCCTACGAGTTACATTGGTCCCGTGGGAGGTGTTGGTGCTATCCACGAGGCCGTTCGGGGGTTGTTTCGAGTTTTCACCCTCTAACGCCATGTTTTGCTTAAATATAAAAATATACAAATTATCATCGTATTCTCAAACCGGGAGTCTCGCGGCAGCGCGATCAGTTCCTACGAGTAACATTGGTCTCGTGGGAGGTGTTGGCACCACCCACGGGGCTGTTCGGGCGCTGTTTTGGGTTTTCACCTTCTAACGCCATATTTTGAAGCCTAAATCTAGAAATATGTAAATTACCATCGTATTCTCAAACCGGGAGTCCCGCGGCTGCATGGTAAGTTCCTACGAGTTACATTGGTCTCGTGGGAGGTGATGGTGCCACCCACGGGGCCGTTCGGGGCCTGTTTCTAGTTTTCACCCTCTAATGCCATGTTTTTAAGCCTAAGTCTAGAAATATGCAAATTATCGTTATATTCTCAAACCCGGAGACCCACGGCTGCGAAATCTGTTCCTACGAGTTACAATGGTCCCGTGGGAGGTGTTGTTGCCACCCACGGGACCGTTCGGGGGCTGTTTTGGGTTTTCCCCCTCTAACGCCATATTTTTAAGGCTAAGTCTAGAAATATGCAAATTACCGTCGTATTCTCAAACCGGGAGAACCGCCGCTGCGTGGTCAGTTCCTACGAGTTAAGTTGGTCTCGTGGGAGGTGATGGTGCCACCCACGGGGCCGTTCGGGGGCTGTTTCCAGTTTTCAACCTCTAACTCCATGTTTTTAAGCCTAAGTGTAGAAATATGCAAATTACCATCATATTCTCAAACCGGGAGTCTCGCGGCTGTGCGGTCAGTTCCTACGAGTTACATTGGTCCCGTGGGAGGTGTTGGCGCCACCTAGGAGGCCGTTCGGGGGATGTTTTGGGTTTTCACCCTCCAACGCCATATTTTTAAGCCTAAGTCTTGAAATATGCAAATTACTGTCGTATTCTTAGATCGAGAGACCCGCGGCTGCGTGGTCAGCTCCTACGAGTAACATTGGTCTCATCGGAGGTGATGGTGCCACCCACGGGGCAGTTCCAGGGCTGTTTCGAGTTTTCACCCTTTAACGCCATGTTTTTAAGCCTAAGTCTAAAAATATACAAATTATCGTCGTATTCTCAAACCGGGATTCCCGCGTCTGCGTGGTTAGTTCCTACGAGTTACATTGGTCCCGTGGGAGGTGTTGTCACCACCCACGGGGCCGTTCGGGCGTTGTTTTGAGTTTTCACCCTCTAACGCCATGTTTTGCTTAAATCTAAAAATATACAAATTATCATCGTATTCTCAAACCGGGAGTCTCGCGGCAGCGCGATAAGTTCTACGAGTAACATTGGTCCCGTGGGAGGTGTTGGCACCACCCGCGGGGCTGTTCGGGCGCTGTTTTGGGTTTTCACCTTCTAACGCCATATTTTGAAGCCTAAATCTAGAAATATGTAAATTACCGTTGTATTCTCAAACCGGGAGTCCCGAGGCTGCATGGTAAGTTCCTACGAGTTACATTGGTCTCGTGGGAGGTGATGGTGCCACCCACGGGGCCGTTCGGGGCCTGTTTCGAGTTTTCACCATCTAACGCCATGTTTTTAAGCCTCAGTCTAGAAATATGCCAATTATCGTTATATTCTCAAACCGGGAGACCCACGACTGCGAAATCAGTTCCTACGAGTTACATTGGTCCCGTGGGAGGTGTTGTTGCCACCCACGAGGCCGTTAGGGGGCTCTTTTGGGTTTTCGCCCTCTAACGCCATGTTTTTAAGCGTAAGTCTAGGAATATGCAAATTATCATCGTATTCTCAAACCGAGAGACCCGTGGTTGCGGGGTCAGTTCCTACGAGTTACATTGGTCCCGTGGGAGGTGTTGGTGCCATCCATGAGGCCGTTCGGGGGTTGTTTCGAGTTTTCACCCTCTAATGCCATGTTTTGCTTAAATCTAAAAATATACAAATTATCATCGTATTCTCAAACCGGGAGTCTCGTGGCAACGCGATCAGTTCCTACGAGTTACATTGGTCTCGTGGGAGGTGATGCTGCCACCCATGGGGCCGTTCGGCGATTGTTTCGAGTTTTCACCCTCAAACGCCATATTTTGAAGCCTAAATCTAGAAATATGTAAATTACCGTCGTATTCTCAAACCGGGAGTCCCGCGGCTGCATGGTAAGTTCCTACGAGTTACATTGGTCTCGTGGGAGGTGATGGTGCCACCCACGGGGCCGTTCGGGGCTTGTTTCGAGTTTTCACCCTCTAACACCATGTTTTTAAGCCTAAGTCTAGAAATATGCAAATTATCGTTATATTCTCAAATCGGGAGACCCACGGCTGCGAAATCAGTTCCTACGAGTTACATTGGTACCGTGGGAGGTGTTGTTGCCACCCACAGGATCGTTCGGGGGCTGTTTTGGGTTCTCACCCTCTAACGCCATATTTTTAAGCCTAAGTCTAGGAATATGAAAATTATCATCGTATTCTCAAACCGAGAGACCCATGGTTGCGGGGTCAGTTCCTACGAGTTACATTGGTCCCGTGGGAGGTGTTGGTGCCATCCACGAGGCCGTTCGGGGTTTGTTTCGAGTTTTCACCCTCTAACGCCATGTTTTGCTTAAATATAAAAATATACAAATTATCATCGTATTCTCAAACCGGGAGTCTCGCGGCAGCGCGATCAGTTCCTACGAGTAACATTGGTCTGGTGGGAGGTGTTGGCACCACCCACGGGGCTGTTCGGGCGCTGTTTTGGGTTTTCACCTTCTAACGCCATATTTTGAAGCCTAAATCTAGAAATATGTAAATTACCATCGTATTCTCAAACCGGGAGTCCCGCGGCTGCATGGTAAGTTCCTACGAGTTACATTTGTCTCGTGGGAGGTGATGGTGCCACCCACGGGGCCGTTCGGGGCCTGTTTCGAGTTTTCACCCTCTAACGCCATGTTTTTAAGCCTAAGTCTAGAAATATGCAAATTATCGTTATATTCTCAAACCGGGAGACCCACGGCTGCGAAATCAGTTCCTACGAGTTACAATGGTCCCGTGGGAGGTGTTGTTGCCACCCACGGGACCGTTCGGGGGCTGTTTTGGGTTTTCACCCTCTAACGCCATATTTTTAAGGCTAAGTCTAGAAATATGCAAATTACCGTCGTATTCTCAAACCGGGAGACCCGCCGCTGCGTGGTCAGTTCCTACGAGTTAAGTTGGTCTTGTGGGAGGTGATGGTGCCACCCACGGGGCCGTTCGGGGGCTGTTTCCAGTTTTCAACCTCGAACTCCATGTTTTTAATGCTAAGTCTAGAAATATGCAAATTACCATCGTATTCTCAAACCGGGAGTCTCGCGGCTGTGCGGTCAGTTCCTACGAGTTACATTGGTCCCGTGGGAGGTGTTGGCGCCACCTAGGAGGCCGTTCGGGGGATGTTTTGGGTTTTCACCCTCTAACGCCATATTTTTAAGCCTAAGTCTTGAAATATGCAAATTACCGTCGTATTCTCAAATCGGGAGACCCGCGGCTGCGTGGTCAGCTCCTACGAGTAACATTGGTCTCATCGGAGATGATGGTGCCACCCACGGGGCAGTTCCGGGGCTGTTTCGAGTTTTCACCCTTTAACGCCATGTTTTTATGCCTAAGTCTAAAAATATACAAATTATCGTCGTATTCTCAAACCGGGATTCCCGCGTCTGCGTGGTTAGTTCCTACGAGTTACATTGGTCCCGTGGGAGGTGTTGTCGCCACCCACGGGGCCGTTCGGGCGTTGTTTTGAGTTTTCACCCTCTAACGCCATGTTTTGCTTAAATCTAAAAATATACAAATTATCATCGTATTCTCAAACCGGGAGTCTCGCGGCAGCGCGATAAGTTCTACGAGTAACATTGGTCCCGTGGGAGGTGTTGGCACCACCCACGGGGCTGTTCGGGCGCTGTTTTGGGTTTTCACCCTCTAACGCCATATTTTGAAGCCTAAATCTAGAAATATGTAAATTACCGTCGTATTCTCAAACCGGGAGTCCCGCGGCTGCATGGTAAGTTCCTACGAGTTACATTGGTCTCGTGGGAGGTGATGGTGCCATCCATGGGGCCGTTCGGGGCCTGTTTCGAGTTTTCACCCTCTAACGCCATGTTTTTAAGCCTAAGTCTAGAAATATGCCAATTATCATTATATTCTCAAACCGGGAGACCCACGGCTGCGAAATCAGTTCCTACGAGTTACATTGGTCCCGTGGGAGGTGTTGTTGCCACCCACGAGGCCGTTAGGGGATCTTTTGGGTTTTCGCCCTCTAACACCATGTTTTTAAGCGTAAGTCTAGGAATATGCAAATTATCATCGTATTCTCAAACCGAGAGACCCGTGGTTGCGGGGTCAGTTCCTACGAGTTACATTGGTCCCGTGGGAGGTGTTGGTGCCATCCACGAGGCCGTTCGGGGGTTGTTTCGAGTTTTCACCCTCTAATGCCATGTTTTGCTTAAATCTAAAAATATACAAATTATCCTCGTATTCTCAAACCGGGAGTCTCGTGGCAACGCGATCAGTTCCTACGAGTTACATTGGTCTCGTGGGAGGTGATGCTGCCACCCATGGGGTCGTTCGGCGATTGTTTCGAGTTTTCACCCTCTAACGCCATATTTTGAAGCCTAAATCTAGAAATATTTAAATTACCGTCGTATTCTCAAACCGGGAGTCCCGCGGCTGCATGGTAAGTTGCTACGAGTTACATTGGTCTCGTGGGAGGTGATGGTGCCACCCACGGGGCCGTTCGGGGCTTGTTTCGAGTTTTCACCCTCTAACGGCATGGTTTTAAGCCTAAGTCTAGAAATATGCAAATTATCGTTATATTCTCAAACCGGGAGACCCACGGCTGCGAAATCAGTTCCTACGAGTTACATTGGTCCCGTGGGAGCTGTTGTTGCCACCCACGGGACCGTTCGGGGGCTGTTTTGGGTTTTCACCCTCTAACGCCATATTTTTAAGCCTAAGTCTAGGAATATGCAAATTATCATCGTATTCTCAAACCGAGAGACCCATGGTTGCGGGGTCAGTTCCTACGAGTTACATTGGTCCCGTGGGAGGTGTTGGTGCCATCCACGAGGCCGTTCGGGGGTTGTTTCGAGTTTTCACCCTCTAACGCCATGTTTTGCTTAAATCTGAAAATATACAAATTATCATCGTATTCTCAAACCGGGAGTCTCGCGGCAGCGCGATCAGTTCCTACGAGTAACATTGGTCCCGTGGGAGGTGTTGGCACCACCCACGGGGCTGTTCGGGCGCTGTTTTGGGTTTTCACCCTCTAACGCCATATTTTGAAGCCTAAATTTGGAAATATGTAAATTACCATCGTATTCTCAAACCGGGAGTCCCGCGGCTGCTAGGTCAGTTCCTACGAGTTAAGTTGGTCTTGTGGGAGGTGATGGTGTCACCCACGGGGCCGTTCGGGGGCTGTTTCCAGTTTTCAACCTCGAACTCCATGTTTTTAATGCTAAATCTAGAAATATGCAAATTACCATCGTATTCTCAAACCGGGAGTCTTGCGGCTGTGCGGTCAGTTCCTACGAGTTACATTGGTCCCGTGGGAGGTGTTGGCGCCACCTAGGAGGCCGTTCGGGGGATGTTTTGGGTTTTCACCCTCTAACGCCCTATTTTTAAGCCTAAGTCTTGAAATATGCAAATTACCGTCGTATTCTCAAATCGGGAGACCCGCGGCTGCGTGGTCAGCTCCTACGAGTAACATTGGTCTCATCGGAGATGATGGTGCCACCCACGGGGCAGTTCCGGGGCTGTTTCGAGTTTTCACCCTTTAACGCCATGTTTTTAAGCCTAAGTCTAAAAATATACAAATTATCGTCGTATTCTCAAACCGGGATTCCCGCGTCTGCGTGGTTAGTTCCTACGAGTTACATTGGTCCCGTGGGAGGTGTTGTCGCCACCCACGGGGCCGTTCGGGCGTTGTTTTGAGTTTTCACCCTCTAACGCCATGTTTTGCTTAAATCTAAAAATATACAAATTATCATCGTATTCTCAAACCGGGAGTCTCGCGGCAGCGCGATAAGTTCTACGAGTAACATTGGTCCCGTGGGAGGTGTTGGCACCACCCACGGGGCTGTTCGGGCGCTGTTTTGGGTTTTCACCCTCTAACGCCATATTTTGAAGCCTAAATCTAGAAATATGTAAATTACCGTCGTATTCTCAAACCGGGAGTCCCGCGGCTGCATGGTAAGTTCCTACGAGTTACATTGGTCTCGTGGGAGGTGATGGTGCCACCCATGGGGCCGTTCGGGGCCTGTTTCGAGTTTTCACCCTCTAACGCCATGTTTTTAAGCCTAAGTCTAGAAATATGCCAATTATCATTATATTCTCAAACCGGGAGACCCACGGCTGCGAAATCAGTTCCTACGAGTTACATTGGTCCCGTGGGAGGTGTTGTTGCCACCCACGAGGCCGTTAGGGGCTCTTTTGGGTTTTCGCCCTCTAACACCATGTTTTTAAGCATAAGTCTAGGAATATGCAAATTATCATCGTATTCTCAAACCGAGAGACCCGTGGTTGCGGGGTCAGTTCCTACGAGTTACATTGGTCCCGTGGGAGGTGTTGGTGCCATCCACGAGGCCGTTCGGGGGTTGTTTCGAGTTTTCACCCTCTAATGCCATGTTTTGCTTAAATCTAAAAATATACAAATTATCATCGTATTCTCAAATCGGGAGTCTCGTGGCAACGCGATCAGTTCCTACGAGTTACATTGGTCTCGTGGGAGGTGATGCTGCCACCCATGGGGCCGTTCGGCGATTGTTTCGAGTTTTCACCCTCTAACGCCATATTTTGAAGCCTAAATCTAGAAATATTTAAATTACCGTCGTATTCTCAAACCGGGAGTCCCGCGGCTGCATGGTAAGTTGCTACGAGTTACATTGGTCTCGTGGGAGGTGATGGTGCCACCCACGGGGCCGTTCGGGGCTTGTTTCGAGTTTTCACCCTCTAACGGCATGGTTTTAAGCCTAAGTCTAGAAATATGCAAATTATCGTTATATTATCAAACCGGGAGACCCACGGCTGCGAAATCAGTTCCTACGAGTTACATTGGTCCCGTGGGAGCTGTTGTTGCCACCCACGGGACCGTTCGGGGGCTGTTTTGGGTTTTCACCCTCTAACGCCATATTTTTAAGCCTAAGTCTAGGAATATGCAAATTATCATCGTATTCTCAAACCGAGAGACCCATGGTTGCGGGGTCAGTTCCTACGAGTTACATTGGTCCCGTGGGAGGTGTTGGTGCCATCCACGAGGCCGTTCGGGGGTTGTTTCGAGTTTTCACCCTCTAACGCCATGTTTTGCTTAAATCTGAAAATATACAAGTTATCATCGTATTCTCAAACCCGGAGTCTCGCGGCAGCGCGATCAGTTCCTACGAGTAACATTGGTCCCGTGGGAGGTGTTGGCACCACCCACGGGGCTGTTCGGGCGCTGTTTTGGGTTTTCACCCTCTAACGCCATATTTTGAAGCCTAAATTTGGAAATATGTAAATTACCATCGTATTCTCAAACCGGGAGTCCCGCGGCTGCATGGTAAGTTCCTACGAGTTACATTGGTCTCGTGGGAGGTGATGGTGCCACCCACGGGGCCGTTCGGGGGCTGTTTCCAGTTTTCAACCTCGAACTCCATGTTTTTAATGCTAAATCTAGAAATATGCAAATTACCATCGTATTCTCAAACCGGGAGTCTTGCGGCTGTGCGGTCAGTTCCTACGAGTTACATTGGTCCCGTGGGAGGTGTTGGCGCCACCTAGGAGGCCGTTCGGGGGATGTTTTGGGTTTTCACCCTCTAACGCCATATTTTTAAGCCTAAGTCTTGAAATATGCAAATTACCGTCGTATTCTCAAATCGGGAGACCCGCGGCTGCGTGGTCAGCTCCTACGAGTAACATTGGTCTCATCGGAGATGATGGTGCCACCCACGGGGCAGTTCCGGGGCTGTTTCGAGTTTTCACCCTTTAACGCCATGTTTTTAAGCCTAAGTCTAAAAATATACAAATTATCGTCGTATTCTCAAACTGGGATTCCCGCGTCTGCGTGGTTAGTTCCTACGAGTTACATTGGTCCCGTGGGAGGTGTTGTCGCCACCCACGGGGCCGTTCGGGCGTTGTTTTGAGTTTTCACCCTCTAACGCCATGTTTTGCTTAAATCTAAAAATATACAAATTATCACCGTATTCTCAAACCGGGAGTCTCGCGGCAGCGCGATAAGTTCTACGAGTAACATTGGTCCCGTGGGAGGTGTTGGCACCACCCACGGGGCTGTTCGGGCGCTGTTTTGGGTTTTCACCCTCTAATGCCATATTTTGAAGCCTAAATCTAGAAATATGTAAATTACCGTCGTATTCTCAAACCGGGAGTCCCGCGGCTGCATGGTAAGTTCCTACGAGTTACATTGGTCTCGTGGGAGGTGATGGTGCCACCCATGGGGCCGTTCGGGGCCTGTTTCGAGTTTTCACCCTCTAACGCCATGTTTTTAAGCCTAAGTCTAGAAATATGCCAATTATCATTATATTCTCAAACCGGGAGACCCACGGCTACGAAATCAGTTCCTACGAGTTACATTGGTCCCGTGGGAGGTGTTGTTGCCACCCACGAGGCCGTTAGGGGCTCTTTTGGGTTTTCGCCCTCTAACACCATGTTTTTAAGCGTAAGTCTAGGAATATGCAAATTATCATCGTATTCTCAAACCGAGAGACCCGTGGTTGCGGGGTCAGTTCCTACGAGTTACATTGGTCCCGTGGGAGGTGTTGGTGCCATCCACGAGGCCGTTCGGGGGTTGTTTCGAGTTTTCACCCTCTAATGCCATGTTTTGCTTAAATCTAAAAATATACAAATTATCATCGTATTCTCAAACCGGGAGTCTCGTGGCAACGCGATCAGTTCCTACGAGTTACATTGGTCTCGTGGGAGGTGATGCTGCCACCCATGGGGCCGTTCGGCGATTGTTTCGAGTTTTCACCCTCTAACGCCATATTTTGAAGCCTAAATCTAGAAACATTTAAATTACCGTCGTATTCTCAAACCGGGAGTCCCGCGGCTGCATGGTAAGTTGCTACGAGTTACATTGGTCTCGTGGGAGGTGATGGTGCCACCCACGGGGCCGTTCGGGGCTTGTTTCGAGTTTTCACCCTCTAACGGCATGGTTTTAAGCCTAAGTCTAGAAATATGCAAATTATCGTTATATTCTCAAACCGGGAGACCCACGGCTGCGAAATCAGTTCCTACGAGTTACATTGGTCCCGTGGGAGCTGTTGTTGCCACCCACGGGACCGTTCGGGGGCTGTTTTGGGTTTTCACCCTCTAACGCCATATTTTTAAGCCTAAGTCTAGGAATATGCAAATTATCATCGTATTCTCAAACCGAGAGACCCATGGTTGCGGGGTCAATTCCTACGAGTTACATTGGTCCCGTGGGAGGTGTTGGTGCCATCCACGAGGCCGTTCGGGGGTTGTTTCGAGTTTTCACCCTCTAACGCCATGTTTTGCTTAAATCTGAAAATATACAAATTATCATCGTATTCTCAAACCCGGAGTCTCGCGGCAGCGCGATCAGTTCCTACGAGTAACATTG
The DNA here is from genome assembly GCA_949130495.1 of Sambucus nigra. NCBI lineage: Eukaryota > Viridiplantae > Streptophyta > Magnoliopsida > Dipsacales > Adoxaceae > Sambucus > Sambucus nigra. The sequence goes on from OX422218.1 coordinate 420,671,175, forward strand.
GTCCCGTGGGAGGTGTTGGCACCACCCACGGGGCTGTTCGGGCGCTGTTTTGGGTTTTCACCCTCTAACGCCATATTTTGAAGCCTAAATTTGGAAATATGTAAATTACCATCGTATTCTAAAACCGGGAGTCCCGCGGCTGCATGGTAAGTTCCTACGAGTTACATTGGTCTCGTGGGAGGTGATGGTGCCATCCACGGGGCCGTTCGGGGCCTGTTTCGAGTTTTCACCCTCTAACGCCATGTTTTTAAGCCTAAGTCTACAAATATGAAAATTATCGTTATATTCTCAAACCGTGAGACCCACGGCTGCGAAATTAGTTCCTACGAGTTACATTGGTCCCGTGGAAGGTGTTGTCGCCACCCACGGGACCGTTCGGGGGCTGTTTTGGGTTTTCACCCTCTAACGCCATATTTTTAAGGCTAAGTCTAGAAATATGCAAATTACCGTCGTATTCTCAAACCGGGAGACCCACCGCTATGTGGTCAGTTCCTACGAGTTAAGTTGGTCTCGTGGGAGGTGATGTTGCCACCCACGGGGCCGTTCGGGAGCTGTTTCCAGTTTTCAACCTCTAACGCCATGTTTTTAAGCCTAATTATAGAAATATGCAAATTACCGTCGTATTCTCAAACCGGGGGACCCGCCGCTGCGTGGTCTGTTCCTACGAGTTAAATTGGTCTCGTGGGAAGTGATGGTGCCACCCACGGGGCCGTTCGGGTGCTGTTTCCAGTTTTCACCCTTTAACGCCATGTTTTTAAGCCTAAGTCCAGAAATATGCAAATTATCATCGTATTCTCAAACCGGGAGACCCACGGCTATGGGGTCAGTTCCTACGAGTTACATTGGTCCCGTGGGAGGTGTTGGTGCCATCAACGAGGCCGTTCGGGGGTTGTTTTGAGTTTTCACCCTCTAACGCCATGTTTTTATTCCTAAGTCTAGAAATATGAAAATTATCATCGTATTCTCAAACCGGGAGACCCGTGGCTGCATGGTCAGTTCGTACGAGTTACATTGGTCCCGTGGGAGGTGTTGTTTCCACCCACGAGGCCGTTCGGGGGCTGTTTTGGATTTTTGCCCTCTAACGCCATGTTTTTAAGCCTAAGTCTAGGAATATGCAAATTATCACCGTATTCTCAAACCGAGAGACCCGTGGTTGCAGGTTCAGTTCCTACGAGTTACATTGGTCCCGTGGGAGGTGTTGGTGCCATCCACGAGGCCGTTCGGGGGTTGTTTCGAGTTTTCACCCTCTAACGCCATGTTTTGCTTAAATCTAAAAATATACAAATTATCATCGTATTCTCAAACCGGGAGTCTCGCGGCAGCGCGATCAGTTCCTACGAGTAACATTGGTCCCGTGGGAGGTGTTGGCACCACCCACGGGGCTGTTCGGGCGCTGTTTTGGGTTTTCACCCTCTAACGCCATATTTTGAAGCCTAAATCTAGAAATATGTAAATTACCATCGTATTCTCAAACTGGGAGTCCCGCGGCTGCATGGTAAGTTCCTACGAGTTACATTGGTCTCGTGGGAGGTGATGGTGCCACCCACGGGGCCGTTCGGGGCCTGTTTCGAGTTTTCACCCTCTAACGCCATGTTTTTAAGCCTAAGTCTAGAAATATGAAAATTATCATTATATTATCAAACCGGGAGACCCACGGCTACGAAATAAGTTCCTACGAGTTACATTGGTCCCGTGGGAGGTGTTGTTGCCACCCACGGGACCGTTCGGGGGCTGTTTTGGGTTTTCACTCTCTAACGCCATATTTTTAAGGCTAAGTCTAGAAATATGCAAATTACCGTCGTATTCTCAAACCGGTAGACCCGCCGCTGCGTGGTCAGTTCCTACGAGTTAAGTTGGTCTCGTGAGAGGTGATGGTGCCACCCACGGGGCCGTTCGGGGGCTGTTTCAAGTTTTCAACCTCTAACGCCATGTTTTTAAGCCTAAATCTAGAAATATGTAAATTACCGTCGTATTCTCAAACCGGGAGTCCCGCGGCTGCATGGTAAGTTCCTACGAGTTACATTGGTCTCGTGGGAGGTGATGGTGCCACCCACGGGGCCGTTCGGGGCCTGTTTCGAGTTTTCACCCTCTAACGCCATGTTTTTAAGCCTAAGTCTAGAAATATGATAATTATCATCGTATTCTCAAACCGGGAGACCCGCGGCTGCATGGTCAGTTCGTACGAGTTACATTGGTCCCATGGGAGGTGTTGTTGCCACCCACGAGGCCGTTTGGGGGCTGTTTTGGGTTTTCGCCCTCTAACGCCATGTTTTTAAGCCTAAGTCTAGGAATATGCAAATTATCATCATATTCTCAAACCGAGAGACCCGTGGTTGCGGGGTCAGTTCCTACGAGTTACATTGGTCCCGTGGGAGGTGTTGGTGCCATCCACGAGGCCGTTCGGGGGTTGTTTCGAGTTTTCACCCTCTAATGCCATGTTTTGCTTAAATCTAAAAATATACAAATTATCATCGTATTCTCAAACCGGGAGTCTCGTCGCAACGCGATCAGTTCCTACGAGTTACATTGGTCTCGTGGGAGGTGATGCTGCCACCCATGGGGCCGTTCGACGATTGTTTCGAGTTTTCACCCTCTAACGCCATATTTTGAAGCCTAAATCTAGAAATATGTAAATTACCATCGTATTCTCAAACCGGGAGTCCCGCGGCTGCATGGTAAGTTCCTACGAGTTACATTGGTCTCGTGGGAGGTGATGGTGCCACCCACGGGCCCGTTCGGGGCTTGTTTCGAGTTTTCACCCTCTAACGGCATGGTTTTAAGCCTAAGTCTAGAAATATGCAAATTATCGTTATATTCTCAAACCGGGAGACCCACGGCTGCGAAATCAGTTCCTACGAGTTACATTGGTCCTGTGGGAGGTGTTGTTGCCACCCACGGGACCGTTCGGGGGCTGTTTTGGGTTTTCACCCTCTAACGCCATATTTTTAAGCCTAAGTCTAGGAATATGCAAATTATCATCGTATTCTCAAACCGAGAGACCCATGGTTGCGGGGTCAGTTCCTACGAGTTACATTGGTCCCGTGGGAGGTGTTGGTGCCATCCACGAGGCCGTTCGGGGGTTGTTTCGAGTTTTCACCCTCTAACGCCATGTTTTGCTTAAATCTAAAAATATAAAAACTATCATCGTATTCTCAAACCGGGAGTCTCGCGGCAGCGCGATCAGTTCCTACGAGTAACATTGGTCCCGTGGGAGGTGTTGGCACCACCCACGGGGCTGTTCGGGCGCTATTTTGGGTTTTCACCCTCTAACGCCATATTTTGAAGCCTAAATTTGGAAATATGTTAATTACCATCGTATTCTCAAACCGGGAGTCCCGCGGCTGCATGGTAAGTTCCTACGAGTTACATTGGTCTCGTGGGAGGTGATGGTGCCATCCACGGGGCCGTTCGGGGCCTGTTTCGAGTTTTCACCCTCTAACGCCATGTTTTTAAGCCTAAGTCTACAAATATGAAAATTATCGTTATATTCTCAAACCGTGAGACCCACGGCTGCGAAATCAGTTCCTACGAGTTACATTGGTCCCGTGGAAGGTGTTGTTGCCACCCACGGGACCGTTCGGGGGCTGTTTTGGGTTTTCACCCTCTAACTCCATATTTTTAAGGCTAAGTCTAGAAATATGCAAATTACCGTCGTATTCTCAAACCGGGAGACCCACCGCTGTGTGGTCAGTTCCTACGAGTTAAGTTGGTCTCGTGGGAGGTGATGGTACCACCCACGGGGCCGTTCGGGAGATGTTTCCAGTTTTCAACCTCTAACGCCATGTTTTTAAGCCTAAGTATAGAAATATGCAAATTACCGTCGTATTCTCAAACCGGGGGACCCGCCGCTGCGTGGTCTGTTCCTACGAGTTAAATTGGTCTCGTGGGAGGTGATGGTGCCACCCATGGGGCCGTTCGGGTGCTGTTTCTAGTTTTCACCCTTTAACGCCATGTTTTTAAGCCTAAGTCTAGAAATATGCAAATTATCATCGTATTCTCAAACCGGGAGACCCACGGCTGTGGGGTCAGTTCCTACGAGTTACATTGGTCTCGTGGGAGGTGATGGTGCCACCCATGGGGCCATTCGGCGATTGTTTTGAGTTTTCACCCTCTAACGCCATGTTTTTATTCCTAAGTCTAGAAATATGAAAATTATCATCGTATTCTCAAACCGGGAGACCCGTGGCTGCATGGTCAGTTCGTACGAGTTACATTGGTCCCGTGGGAGGTGTTGTTGCCACCCACGAGGCCGTTCGGGGGCTGTTTTGGGTTTTCGCCCTCTAACGCCATGTTTTTAAGCCTAAGTCTAGGAATATGCAAATTATCACCGTATTCTCAAACCGAGAGACCCGTGGTTGCGGGGTCAGTTCCTACGAGTTACATTGGTCCCGTGGGAGGTGTTGGTGCCATCCACGAGGCCGTTCGGGGGTTGTTTCGAGTTTTCACCCTCTAACGCCATGTTTTGCTTAAATCTAAAAATATACAAATTATCATCGTATTCTCAAACCGGGAGTCTCACGGCAGCGCGATCAGTTCCTACGAGTAACATTGGTCCCGTGGGAGGTGTTGGCACCACCCACGGGGCTGTTCGGGCGCTGTTTTGGGTTTTCACCCTCTAACGCCATATTTTGAAGCCTAAATCTTGAAATATGTAAATTACCGTCGTATTCTCAAACTGGGAGTCCCGCGGCTGCATGGTAAGTTCCTACGAGTTACATTGGTCTCGTGGGAGGTGATGGTGCCACCCACGGGGCCGTTCGGGGCCTGTTTCGAGTTTTCACCCTCTAACGCCATGTTTTTAAGCCTAAGTCTAGAAATATGCAAATTATCGTTATATTATCAAACCGGGAGACCCACGGCTGCGAAATCAGTTCCTACGAGTTACATTGGTCCCGTGGGAGGTGTTGTTGCCACCCACGGGACCGTTCTGGGGCTGTTTTGGGTTTTCACCCTCTAACGCCATATTTTTAAGGCTAAGGCTAGAAATATGCAAATTACCGTCGTATTCTCAAACCGGGAGACCCGCCGCTGTGTGGTCAGTTCCTACGAGTTAAGTTGGTCTCGTGGGAGGTGATGGTGCCACCCACGGGGCCGTTCGGGGGCTGTTTCCAGTTTTCAACCTCTAACGCCATGTTTTTAAGCCTAAATCTAGAAATATGTAAATTACCGTCGTATTCTCAAACCGGGAGTCCCGCGGCTTCATGGTAAGTTCCTACAAGTTACATTGGTCTCGTGGGAGGTGATGGTGCCACCCACGGGGCCGTTCGGGGCCTGTTTCGAGTTTTCACCCTCTAACGCCATGTTTTTAAGCCTAAGTCTAGAAATATGAAAATTATCATCGTATTCTCAAACCGGGAGACCCGCGGCTGCATGGTCAGTTCGTACGAGTTACATTGGTCCCATGGGAGGTGTTGTTGCCACCCACGAGGCCGTTTGGGGGCTGTTTTGGGTTTTCGCCCTCTAACGCCATGTTTTTAAGCCTAAGTCTAGGAATATGCAAATTATCATCGTATTCTCAAACCGAGAGACCCGTGGTTGCGGGGTCAGTTCCTACGAGTTACATTGGTCCCGTGGGAGGTGTTGGTGCCATCCACGAGGCCGTTCGGGGGTTGTTTCGAGTTTTCACCCTCTAATGCCATGTTTTGCTTAAATCTAAAAATATACAAATTATCATCGTATTCTCAAACCGGGAGTCTCGTCGCAACGCGATCAGTTCCTACGAGTTAATTGGTCTCGTGGGAGTTGATGCTGCCACCCATGGGGCCGTTCGGCGATTGTTTCGAGTTTTCACCCTCTAACGCCATATTTTGAAGCCAAAATATAGAAATATGTAAATTACCGTCGTATTCTCAAACCGGGATTCCCGCGGCTGCATGGTAAGTTCCTACGAGTTACATTGGTCTCGTGGGAGGTGATGGTGCCACCCACGGGGCCGTTCGGGGCTTGTTTCGAGTTTTCACCCTCTAACGGCATGGTTTTAAGCCTAAGTCTAGAAATATGCAAATTATCGTTATATTCTCAAACCGGGAGACCCACGGCTGCGAAATCAGTTCCTACGAGTTACATCGGTCCCGTGGGAGCTGTTGTTGCCACCCACGAGGCCGTTAGGGGCTCTTTTGGGTTTTCGCCCTCTAACACCATGTTTTTAAGCGTAAGTCTAGGAATATGCAAATTATCATCGTATTCTCAAACCGGGAGTCTCGCGGCAGCGCGATCAGTTCCTACGAGTAACATTGGTCCCGTGGGAGGTGTTGGCACCACCCACGGGGCTGTTCGGGCGCTGTTTTGGGTTTTCACCCTCTAACGCCATATTTTGAAGCCTAAATATAGAAATATGTAAATTACCGTCGTATTCTCAAACTGGGAGTCCCGCGGCTGCATGGTAAGTTCCTACGAGTTACATTGGTCTCGTGGGAGGTGATGGTGCCACCCACGGGGCCGTTCGGGGCCTGTTTCGAGTTTTCACCCTCTAACCCCATGTTTTTAAGCCTAAGTCTAGAAATATGCAAATTATCGTTATATTATCAAACCGGGAGACCCACGGCTGCGAAATCAGTTCCTACGAGTTACATTGGTCCCGTGGGAGGTGTTGTTGCCACCCACGGGACCGTTCTGGGGCTGTTTTGGGTTTTCACCCTCTAACGCCATATTTTTAAGGCTAAGTCTAGAAATATGCAAATTACCGTCGTATTCTCAAACCGGGAGACCCGCCGCTGCGTGGTCAGTTCCTACGAGTTAAGTTGGTCTCGTGGGAGGTGATGGTGCCACCCACGGGGCCGTTCGGGGGCTGTTTCCAGTTTTCAACCTCTAACGCCATGTTTTTAAGCCTAAATCTAGAAATATGTAAATTACCGTCGTATTCTCAAACCGGGAGTCCCGCGGCTGCATGGTAAGTTCCTACGAGTTACATTGGTCTCGTGGGAGGTGATGGTGCCACCCACGGGGCCGTTCGGGGCGTTTTTCGATTTTTCACCCTCTAACGCCATGTTTTTAAGCCTAAGTCTAGAAATATGAAAATTATCATCGTATTCTCAAACCGGGAGACCCGCGGCTGCATGGTCAGTTCGTACGAGTTACATTGGTCCCATGGGAGGTGTTGTTGCCACCCACGAGGCCGTTTGGGGGCTGTTTTGGGTTTTCGCCCTCTAACGTCATGTTTTTAAGCCTAAGTCTAGGAATATGCAAATTATCATCGTATTCTCAAACCGAGAGACCCGTGGTTGCGGGGTCAGTTCCTACGAGTTACATTGGTCCCGTGGGAGGTGTTGGTGCCATCCACGAGGCCGTTCGGGGGTTGTTTCGAGTTTTCACCCTCTAATGCCATGTTTTGCTTAAATCTAAAAATATACAAATTATCATCGTATTCTCAAACCGGGAGTCTCGTCGCAACGCGATCAGTTCCTACGAGTTACATTGGTCTCGTGGGAGGTGATGGTGCCACCCATGGGGCCGTTCGGCGATTGTTTCGAGTTTTCACCCTCTAACGCCATATTTTGAAGCCTAAATCTAGAAATATGTAAATTACCGTCGTATTCTCAAACCGGGAGTCCCGCGGCTGCATGGTAAGTTCCTACGAGTTACATTGGTCTCGTGGGAGGTGATGGTGCCACCCACGGGGCCGTTCGGGGCTTGTTTCGAGTTTTCACCCTCTAACGGCATGGTTTTAAGCCTAAGTCTAGAAATATGCAAATTATCGTTATATTCTCAAACCGGGAGACCCACGGCTGCGAAATCAGTTCCTACGAGTTACATTGGTCCTGTGGGAGGTGTTGTTGCCACCCACGGGACCGTTCGGGGGCTGTTTTGGGTTTTCACCCTCTAACGCCATATTTTTAAGCCTAAGTCTAGGAATATGCAAATTATCATCGTATTCTCAAACCGAGAGACCCATGGTTGCGGGGTCAGTTCCTACGAGTTACATTGGTCCCGTGGGAGGTGTTGGTGCCATCCACGAGGCCGTTCGGGGGTTGTTTCGAGTTTTCACCCTCTAACGCCATGTTTTGCTTAAATCTAAAAATATACAAATTATCATCGTATTCTCAAACCGGGAGTCTCGCGGCAGCGCGATCAGTTCCTATGAGTAACATTGGTCCCGTGGGAGGTGTTGGCACCACCCACGGGGCTGTTCGGGCGCTGTTTTGGGTTTTCACACTCTAACGCCATATTTTGAAGCCTAAATTTGGAAATATGTAAATTACCATCGTATTCTCAAACCGGGAGTCCCGCGGCTGCATGGTAAGTTCCTACGAGTTACATTGGTCTCGTGGGAGGTGATGGTGCCATCCACGGGGCCGTTCGGGGCCTGTTTCGAGTTTTCACCCTCTAACGCCATGTTTTTAAGCCTAAGTCTACAAATATGCAAATTATCGTTATATTCTCAAACCGTGAGACCCACGGCTGCGAAATCAGTTCCTACGAGTTACATTGGTCCCGTGGAAGGTGTTGTTGCCACCCACGGGACCGTTCGGGGGCTGTTTTGGGTTTTCACCCTCTAACGCCATATTTTTAAGGCTAAGTCTAGAAATATGCAAATTACCGTCGTATTCTCAAACCGAGAGACCCACCGCTGTGTGGTCAGTTCCTACGAGTTAAGTTGGTCTCGTGGGAGGTGATGGTGCCAACCACGGGGCCGTTCGGGGGCTGTTTCAGTTTTCAACCTCTAACGCCATGTTTTTAAGCCTAAGTATAGAAATATGCAAATTACCATCGTATTCTCAAACCGGGGGACCCGCCGCTGCGTGGTCTGTTCCTACGAGTTAAATTGGTCTCGTGGGAGGTGATGGTGCCACCCACGGGGCCGTTCGGGTGTTGTTTCCAGTTTTCACCCTTTAACGCCATGTTTTTAAGCCTAAGTCTAGAAATATGCAAATTATCATCGTATTCTCAAACCGGGAGACCCACGGCTGTGGGGTCAGTTCCTACGAGTTACATTGGTCTCGTGGGAGGTGATGGTGCCACCCATGGGGCCATTCGGCGATTGTTTCCAGTTTTCACCCTCTAACGCCATGTTTTTATTCCTAAGTCTAGAAATATGAAAATTATCATCGTATTCTCAAACCGGGAGACCCGTGGTTGTATGGTCAGTTCGTACGAGTTACATTGGTCCCGTGGGAGGTGTTGTTGCCACCCACGAGGCCGTTCGGGGGCTGTTTTGGGTTTTCGCCCTCTAACGCCATGTTTTTAAGCCTAAGTCTAGGAATATGCAAATTATCACCGTATTCTCAAACCGAGAGACCCGTGGTTGCGGGGTCAGTTCCTACGAGTTACATTGGTCCCGTGGGAGGTGTTGGTGCCATCCACGAGGCCGTTCGGGGGTTGTTTCGAGTTTTCACCCTCTAACGCCATGTTTTGCTTAAATCTAAAAATATACAAATTATCATTGTATTCTCAAACCGGGAGTCTCGCGGCAGCGCGATCAGTTCCTACGAGTAACATTGGTCCCGTGGGAGGTGTTGGCACCACCCACGGGGCTGTTCGGGCGCTGTTTTGGGTTTTCACCCTCTAACGCCATATTTTGAAGCCTAAATCTAGAAATATGTAAATTACCGTCGTATTCTCAAACTGGGAGTCCCGCGGCTGCATGGTAAGTTCCTACGAGTTACATTGGTCTCGTGGGAGGTGATGGTGCCATCCACGGGGCCGTTCGGGGCCTGTTTCGAGTTTTCACCCTCTAACGCCATGTTTTTAAGCCTAAGTCTACAAATATGCAAATTATCGTTATATTCTCAAACCGTGAGACCCACGGCTGCGAAATCAGTTCCTACGAGTTACATTGGTCCCGTGGAAGGTGTTGTTGCCACCCACGGGACCGTTCGAGGGCTGTTTTGGGTTTTCACCCTCTAACGCCATATTTTTAAGGCTAAGTCTAGAAATATGCAAATTATCGTCGTATTCTCAAACCGGGAGACCCACCGCTGTGTGGTCAGTTCCTACGAGTTAAGTTGGTCTCGTGGGAGGTGATGGTGCCACCCACGGGGCCGTTCGGGAGATGTTTCCAGTTTTCAACCTCTAACGCCATGTTTTTAAGCCTAAGTATAGAAATATGCAAATTACCGTCGTATTCTGAAACCGGGGGACCCACCGCTGTGTGGTCAGTTCCTATGAGTTAAGTTGGTCTCGTGGGAGGTGATGGTACCACCCACGGGGCCGTTCGGGAGATGTTTCCAGTTTTCAACCTCTAACGCCATGTTTTTAAGCCTAAGTATAGAAATATGCAAATTACCGTCGTATTCTCAAACCGGGGGACCCGCCGCTACGTGGTCTGTTCCTACGAGTTAAATTGGTCTCGTGGGAGGTGATGGTGCCACCCACGGGGCCGTTCGGGTGCTGTTTCCAGTTTTCACCCTTTAACGCCATGTTTTTAAGCCTAAGTCTAGAAATATGCAAATTATCATCGTATTCTCAAACCGGGAGACCCACCGCTGTGTGGTCAGTTCCTACGAGTTAAGTTGGTCTCGTGGGAGGTGATGGTGCCACCCATGGGGCCATTCGGCGATTGTTTCGAGTTTTCACCCTCTAACGCCATGTTTTTATTCCTAAGTCTAGAAATATGAAAATTATCATCGTATTCTCAAACCGGGAGACCCGTGGCTGCATGGTCATTTCGTACGAGTTACATTGGTCCCGTGGGAGGTGTTGTTGCCACCCACGAGGCCGTTCGGGGGCTGTTTTGGGTTTTCGCCCTCTAACGCCATGTTTTTAAGCCTAAGTCTAGGAATATGCAAATTATCACCGTATTCTCAAACCGAGAGACCCGTGGTTGCGGGGTCAGTTCCTACGAGTTACATTGGTCCCGTGGGAGGTGTTGGTGCCATCCACGAGGCCGTTCGGGGGTTGTTTCGAGTTTTCACCCTCTAACGCCATGTTTTGCTTAAATCTAAAAATATACAAATTATCATCGTATTCTTAAACCGGGAGTCTCGCGGCAGCGCGATCAGTTCCTACGAGTAACATTGGTCCCGTGGGAGGTGTTGGCACCACCCACGGGGCTGTTCGGGCGCTGTTTTGGGTTTTCACCCTCTAACGCCATATTTTGAAGCCTAAATCTAGAAATATGTAAATTACCATCGTATTCTCAAACTGGGAGTCCCGCGGCTGCATGGTAAGTTCCTACGAGTTACATTGGTCTCGTGGGAGGTGATGGTGCCACCCACGGGGCCGTTCGGGGCCTGTTTCGAGTTTTCACCCTCTAACGCCATGTTTTTAAGCCTAAGTCTAGAAATATGAAAATTATCGTTATATTCTCAAACCGGGAGACCCACGGCTGCGAAATCAGTTCCTATGAATTACATTGGTCCCGTGGGAGGTGTTGTTGCCACCCACGGGACCCTTCGGGGGCTGTTTTGGGTTTTCACCCTCTAACGCCATATTTTTAAGGCTAAGTCTAGAAATATGCAAATTACCGTCGTATTCTCAAACCGGGAGACCCGCCGCTGCGTGGTCAGTTCCTAACAGTTAAGTTGGTCTCGTGGGAGGTGATGGTGCCACCCACGGGGCCGTTCGGGGGTTGTTTCCAGTTTTCAACCTCTAACGCCATGTTTTTAAGCCTAAGTCTAGAAATATGCAAATTATCATCGTATTCTCAAACCGGGAGACTCAGGGCTGTGGGGTCAGTTCCTACGAGTTACATTGGTCTCGTGGGAGGTGATGGTGCCACCCATGGGGCCGTTCGGCGATTGTTTCGAGTTTTCACCCTCTAACGCCATGTTTTTAAGCCTAAGTCTAGAAATATGAAAATTATCATCGTATTCTCAAACCGGGAGACCCGCGGCTGCATGGTCAGTTCGTACGAGTTACATTGGTCCCATGGGAGGTGTTGTTGCCACCCACGAGGCCGTTCGGGGGCTGTTTTGGGTTTTCGCCCTCTAACGCCATGTTTTTAAGCCTAAGTCTAGGAATATGCAAATTATCATCGTATTCTCAAACCGAGAGACCCGTGGTTGCGGGGTCAGTTCCTACGAGTTACATTGGTCCCGTGGGAGGTGTTGGTGCTATCCACGAGGCCGTTCGGGGGTTGTTTCGAGTTTTCACCCTCTAACGCCATGTTTTGCTTAAATATAAAAATATACAAATTATCATCGTGTTCTCAAACCGGGAGTCTCGCGGCAGCGCGATCAGTTCCTACGAGTAACATTGGTCTCGTGGGAGGTGTTGGCACCACCCACCGGGCTGTTCGGGCGCTGTTTTTGGTTTTCACCTTCTAACGCCATATTTTGGAGCCTAAATCTAGAAATATGTAAATTACCATCGTATTCTCAAACCGGGAGTCCCGCGGCCGCATGGTAAGTTCCTACGAGTTACATTGGTCTCGTGGGAGGTGATGGTGCCACCCACGGGGCCGTTCTGGGCCTGTTTCGAGTTTTCATTCTCTAACGCCATGTTTTTAAGCCTAAGTCTAGAAATATGCAAATTATCGTTATATTCTCAAACCGGGAGACCCACGGCTGCGAAATCAGTTCCTACGAGTTACAATGGTCCCGTGGGAGGTGTTGTTGCTACCCACGGGACCGTTCGGGGGCTGTTTTGGGTTTTCACCCTCTAACGCCATATTTTTAAGGCTAAGTCTAGAAATATGCAAATTACCGTCGTATTCTCAAACCGGGAGACCCACCGCTACGTGGTCAGTTCCTACGAGTTAAGTTGGTCTCGTGGGAGGTGATGGTGCCACCCACAGGGCCGTTCGGGGGCTGTTTCCAGTTTTCAACCTCTAACTCCATGTTTTTAAGCCTAAGTCTAGAAATATGAAAATTACCATCGTATTCTCAAACCGGGAGTCTCGCGGCTGTGCGGTCAGTTCCTACGAGTTACATTGGTCCCGTGGGAGGTGTTGGCGCCACCCAGGAGGCCGTTCGGGGGATGTTTTGGGTTTTCACCCTCTAACGCCATATTTTTAAGCCTAAGTCTTGAAATATGCAAATTACCGTCGTATTCTCAAATCGGGAGACCCGCGGCTGCGTGGTCAGCTCCTACGAGTAACATTGGTCTCATCGGAGGTGATGGTGCCACCCACGGGGCAGTTCCGGGGCTGTTTCGAGTTTTCACCCTTTAACGCCATATTTTTAAGCCTAAGTCTAAAAATATACAAATTAACGTCGTATTCTCAAACCGGGATTCCCGCGTCTGCGTGGTTAGTTCCTACGAGTTACATTGGTCCCGTGGGAGGTGTTGTCGCCACCCACGGGGCCGTTCGGGCGTTGTTTTGAGTTTTCACCCTCTAACGCCATGTTTTGCTTAAATCTAAAAATATACAAATTATCATCGTATTCTCAAACCGGGAGTCTCGCGACAGTGCGATCAGTTCCTACGAGTAACATTGGTCCCGTGGGAGGTGTTGGCACCACCCGCGGGGCTGTTCGGGCGCTGTTTTGGGTTTTCACCCTCTAACGCCATATTTTGAAGCCTAAATCTAGAAATATGTAAATTACCGTCGTATTCTCAAACCGGGAGTCCCGCGGCTGCATGGTAAGTTTCTACGAGTTACATTGGTCTCGTGGGAGGTGATGGTGCCACCCACGGGACCGTTTGGGGCCTGTTTCGAGTTTTCACCCTCTAACGCCATGTTTTTAAGCCTAAGTCTAGAAACATGCCAATTATCGTTATATTCTCAAACCGGGAGACCCAGGGCTGCGAAATCAGTTCCTACGAGTTACATTGGTCCCGTGGGAGGTGTTGTTGCCACCCACGAGGCCGTTAGGGGGCTGTTTTGGGTTTTCGCCCTCTAACGCCCTGTTTTTAAGCGTAAGTCTAGGAATATGCAAATTATCATCGTATTCTCAAACCGAGAGACCCGTGGTTGAGGGGTCAGTTCCTACGAGTTACATAGGTCCCGTGGGAGGTGTTGGTGCCATCCACGAGGCCGTTCGGGGGTTGTTTCGAGTTTTCACCCTCTAATGCCATGTTTTGCTTAAATCTAAAAATATACAAATTATCATCGTATTCTCAAACTGGGAGTCTCGTGGCAACGCGATCAGTTCCTACGAGTTACATTGGTTTCGTGGGAGGTGATGGTGCCACCCATGGGGCCGTTCGGCGATTGTTTCGAGTTTCCACCCTCTAACGCCATATTTTGAAGCCTAAATCTAGAAATATGTAAATTACCATCGTATTCTCAAACCGGGAGTCCCGCGGCTACATGGTATGTTCCTACGAGTTACATTGGTCTCGTGGGAGGTGATGGTGCCACCCACGGGGCCGTTCGGGGCTTGTTTCGAGATTTCACCCTCTAACGCCATGTTTTTAAGCCTAAGTCTAGAAATATGCAAATTATCGTTATATTCTCAAATCGGGAGACCCACGGCTGCGAAATCAGTTCCTACGAGTTACATTGGTCCCGTGGGAGGTGTTGTTGCCACCCACAGGATCGTTCGGGGGCTGTTTTGGGTTTTCACCCTCTAACGCCATATTTTTAAGCCTAAGTCTAGGAATATGCAAATTATCATCGTATTCTCAAACCGAGAGACCCATGGTTGCGGGGTCAGTTCCTACGAGTTACATTGGTCCCGTGGGAGGTGTTGGTGCCGTTCAGGGGTTGTTTCGAGTTTTCACCCTCTAACGCCATGTTTTGCTTAAATCTAAAAATATATAAATTATCATCGTATTCTCAAACCGGGAGTCTCGCGGCAGCGCGATCAGTTCCTACGAGTAACATTGGTCCCGTGGGAGGTGTTGGCACCACCCACGGGGCTGTTCGGGCGCTGTTTTGGGTTTTCACCCTCTAACGCAATATTTTGAAGCCTAAATTTGGAAATATGTAAATTACCATCGTATTCTCAAATCGGGAGTCCCGCGGCTGCATGGTAAGTTCCTACGAGTTACATTGGTCTCGTGGGAGGTGATGGTGCCATCCACGGGGCCGTTCGGGGCCTGTTTCGAGTTTTCACCCTCTAACGCCATGTTTTTAAGCCTAAGTCTACAAATATGCAAATTATCGTTATATTCTCAAACCGTGAGACCCACGGCTGCGAAATCAGTTCCTACGAGTTACATTGGTCCCGTGGAAGGTGTTGTTGCCACCCACGGGACCGTTCGGGGGCTGTTTTGGGTTTTCAACCTCTAACGCCATGTTTTTAAGCCTAAGTATAGAAATATGCAAATTACCGTCGTATTCTCAAACCGGGGGACCCGCCGCTGCGTGGTCTGTTCCTACGAGTTAAATTGGTCTCGTGGGAGGTGATGGTGCCACCCACGGGGCCGTTCGGGTGCTGTTTCCAGTTTTCACCCTTTAACGCCATGTTTTTAAGCCTAAGTCTAGAAATATGCAAATTATCATCGTATTCTCAAACCGGGAGACCCGCGGCTGTGGGGTCAGTTCCTACGAGTTACATTGGTCTCGTGGGAGGTGATGGTGCCACCCATGGGGCCATTCGGCGATTGTTTCGAGTTTTCACCCTATAACGCCATGTTTTTATTCCTAAGTCTAGAAATATGAAAATTATCATCGTATTCTCAAACCGGGAGACCCGTGGATGCATGGTCAGTTCGTACGAGTTACATTGGTCCCGTGGGAGGTGTTGTTGCCACCCACGAGGCCGTTCGGGGGCTGTTTTGGGTTTTCGCCCTCTAACGCCATGTTTTTCAGCCTAAGTCTTGGAATATGCAAATTATCACCGTATTCTCAAACCGAGAGACCCGTGGTTGCGGGGTCAGTTCCTACGAGTTACATTGGTCCCGTGGGAGGTGTTGGTGCCATCCACGAGGCCGTTCGGGGGTTGTTTCGAGTTTTCACCCTCTAACGCCATGTTTTGCTTAAATCTAAAAATATACAAATTATCATCGTATTCTCAAACCGGGAGTCTCGCGGCAGCGCGATCAGTTCCTACGAGTAACATTGGTCCCGTGGGAGGTGTTGGCACCACCCACGGGGCTGTTCGGGCTCTGTTTTGGGTTTTCACCCTCTAACGCCATATTTTGAAGCCTAAATCTAGAAATATGTAAATTACCATCGTATTCTCAAACTGGGAGTCCCGCGGCTGCATGGTAAGTTCCTACGAGTTACATTGGTCTCGTGGGAGGTGATGGTGCCACCCACGGGGCCGTTCGGGGCCTGTTTCGAGTTTTCACCCTCTAACGCCATGTTTTTAAGCCTAAGTCTAGAAATATGAAAATTATCGTTATATTCTCAAACCGGGAGACCCACGGCTGCGAAATCAGTTCCTATGAATTACATTGGTCCCGTGGGAGGTGTTGTTGCCACCCACGGGACCGTTCGGGGGCTGTTTTGGGTTTTCACCCTCTAACGCCATATTTTTAAGGCTAAGTTTAGAAATATGCAAATTACCGTCGTATTCTCAAACCGGGAGACCCGCCGCTGCGTGGTCAGTTCCTAACAGTTAAGTTGGTCTCGTGGGAGGTGATGGTGCCACCCACGGGCCCGTTCGGGGGCTGTTTCCAGTTTTCAACCTCTAACGCCATGTTTTTAAGCCTAAGTCTAGAAATATGCAAATTATCATCGTATTCTCAAACCGGGAGACTCAGGGCTGTGGGGTCAGTTCCTACGAGTTACATTGGTCTCGTGGGAGGTGATGGTGCCACCCATGGGGCCGTTCGGCGATTGTTTCGAGTTTTCACCCTCTAACGCCATGTTTTTAAGCCTAAGTCTAGGAATATGCAAATTATCATCGTATTCTCAAACCGAGAGACCCATGGTTGTGGGGTCAGTTCCTACGAGTTACATTGGTCCCGTGGGAGGTGTTGGTGCCATCCACGAGGCCGTTCGGGGGTTGTTTCGAGTTTTCACCCTCTAACGCCATGTTTTGCTTAAATCTAAAAATATAAAAATTATCATCGTATTCTCAAACCGGGAGTCTCGCGGCAGCGCGATCAGTTCCTACGAGTAACATTGGTCTCGTGGGAGGTGTTGGCACCACCCACCGGGCTGTTCGGGCGCTGTTTTGGGTTTTCACCTTCTAACGCCATATTTTGGAGCCTAAATCTAGAAATATGTAAATTACCATCGTATTCTCAAACCGGGAGTCCCGCGGCCGCATGGTAAGTTCCTACGAGTTACATTGGTCTCGTGGGAGGTGATGGTGCCACCCACGGGGCCGTTCGGGGCCTGTTTCGAGTTTTCATTCTCTAACGCCATGTTTTTAAGCCTAAGTCTAGAAATATGCAAATTATCGTTATATTCTCAAACCGGGAGACCCACGGCTGCGAAATCAGTTCCTACGAGTTACAATGGTCCCGTGGGAGGTGTTGTTGCTACCCACGGGACCGTTCGGGGGCTGTTTTGGGTTTTCACCCTCTAACGCCATATTTTTAAGGCTAAGTCTAGAAATATGCAAATTACCGTCGTATTCTCAAACCGGGAGACCCACCGCTGCGTGGTCAGTTCCTACGAGTTAAGTTGGTCTCGTGGGAGGTGATGGTGCCACCCACAGGGCCGTTCGGGGGCTGTTTCCAGTTTTCAACCTCTAACTCCATGTTTTTAAGCCTAAATCTAGAAATATGAAAATTACCATCGTATTCTCAAACCGGGAGTCTCGCGGCTGTGCGGTCAGTTCCTACGAGTTACATTGGTCCCGTGGGAGGTGTTGGCGCCACCCAGGAGGCCGTTCGGGGGATGTTTTGGGTTTTCACCCTCTAACGCCATATTTTTAAGCCTAAGTCTTGAAATATGCAAATTACCGTCGTATTCTCAAATCGGGAGACCCGCGGCTGCGTGGTCAGCTCCTACGAGTAACATTGGTCTCATCGGAGGTGATGGTGCCACCCACGGGGCAGTTCCGGGGCTGTTTCGAGTTTTCACCCTTTAACGCCATATTTTTAGGCCTAAGTCTAAAAATATACAAATTAACGTTGTATTCTCAAACCGGGATTCCCGCGTCTGCGTGGTTAGTTCCTACGAGTTACATTGGTCCCGTGGGAGGTGTTGTCGCCACCCACGGGGCCGTTCACGCGTTGTTTTGAGTTTTCACCCTCTAACGCCATGTTTTGCTTAAATCTAAAAATATACAAATTATCATCGTATTCTCAAACCGGGAGTCTCGCGGCAGCGCGATCAGTTCCTACGAGTAACATTGGTCCCGTGGGAGGTGTTGGCACCACCCGCGGGGCTGTTCGGGCGCTGTTTTGGGTTTTCACCCTCTAACGCCATATTTTGAAGCCTAAATCTAGAAATATGTAAATTACCGTCGTATTCTCAAACCGGGAGTCCCGCGGCTGCATGGTAAGTTCCTACGAGTTACATTGGTCTCGTGGGAGGTGATGGTGCCACCCACGGGACCGTTTGGGGCCTGTTTCGAGTTTTCACCCTCTAACGCCATGTTTTTAAGCCTAAGTCTAGAAATATGCCAATTATCGTTATATTCTCAAACCGGGAGACCCAGGGCTGCGAAATCATTTCGTACGAGTTACATTGGTCCCGTGGGAGGTGTTGTTGCCACCCACGAGGCCGTTAGGGGGCTGTTTTGGGTTTTCGCCCTCTAACGCCCTGTTTTTAAGCGTAAGTCTAGGAATATGCAAATTATCATCGTATTCTCAAACCGAGAGACCCGTGGTTGCGGGGTCAGTTCCTACGAGTTACATTGGTCCCGTGGGAGGTGTTGGTGCCATCCACGAGGCCGTTCGGGGGTTGTTTCGAGTTTTCACCCTCTAATGCCATGTTTTGCTTAAATCTAAAAATATACAAATTATCATCGTATTCTCAAACTGGGAGTCTCGTGGCAACGCGATCAGTTCCTACGAGTTACATTGGTCTCGTGGGAGGTGATGGTGCCACCCATGGGGCCGTTCGGCGATTGTTTCGAGTTTTCACCCTCTAACGCCATATTTTGAAGCCTAAATCTAAAAATATGTAAATTACCATCGTATTCTCAAATCGGGAGTCCCGCGGCTACATGGTATGTTCCTACGAGTTACATTGGTCTCGTGGGAGGTGATGGTGCCACCCACGGAGCCGTTCGGGGCTTGTTTCGAGTTTTCACCCTCTAACGCCATGTTTTTAAGCCTAAGTCTAGAAATATGCAAATTATCGTTATATTCTCACATCGGGAGACCCACGGCTGCGAAATCAGTTCCTACGAGTTACATTGGTCCCGTGGGAGGTGTTGTTGCCACCCACAGGATCGTTCGGGGGCTGTTTTGGGTTTTCACCCTCTAACGCCATATTTTTAAGCCTAAGTCTAGGAATATGCAAATTATCATCATATTCTCAAACCGAGAGACCCATGGTTGCGGGGTCAGTTCCTACGAGTTACATTGGTCCCGTGGGAGGTGTTGGTGCCGTTCGGGGGTTGTTTCGAGTTTTCACCCTCTAACGCCATGTTTTGCTTAAATCTAAAAATATACAAATTATCATCGTATTCTCAAACCGGGAGTCTCGCGGCAGCGCGATCAGTTCCTACGAGTAACATTGGTCCCGTGGGAGGTGTTGGCACCACCCACGGGGCTGTTCTGGCGCTGTTTTGGGTTTTCACCCTCTAACGCCATATTTTGAAGCCTAAATTTGGAAATATGTAAATTACCGTCGTATTCTCAAATCGGGAGTCCCGCGGCTGCATGCTAAGTTCCTACGAGTTACATTGGTCTCGTGGGAGGTGATGGTGCCATCCACGGGGCGGTTCGGGGCCTGTTTCGAGTTTTCACCCTCTAACGCCATGTTTTTAAGCCTAAGTCTGCAAATATGAAAATTATCGTTATATTCTCAAACCGGGAGACCCACGGCTGCGAAATCAGTTCCTACGAGTTACATTGGTCCCGTGGAAGGTGTTGTTGCCACCCACGGGACCGTTCGGGGGCTGTTTTGGGTTTTCACCCTCTAACGCCATATTTTTAAGGCTAAGTCTAGAAATATGCAAATTACCGTCGTATTCTCAAACTGGGAGACCCGTCGCTGTGTGGTCAGTTCCTACGAGTTAAGTTGGTCTCGTGGGAGGTGATGGTGCCACCCACGGGGCCATTCGGGGGTTGTTTCCAGTTTTCAACCTCTAACGCCATGTTTTTAAGCCTAAGTATAGAAATATGAAAATTATCATCGTATTCTCAAACCGGGAGTCTCGCGGCTGTGCGATCAGTTCCTACGAGTTACATTGGTCCCGTGGGAGGTGTTGGCGCCACCCAGGAGGCCGTTCGGGGGATGTTTTGGGTTTTCACCCTTTAACGCCATATTTTTAAGCCTAAGTCTTGAAATATGCAAATTACTGTCGTATTCTCAAACTGGGAGTCCCGCAGCTGCGTGGTCAGCTCCTACGAGTAACGTTGGTCTCATCGGAGGTGATGGTGCCACCCACGGGGCAGTTCAGGGGCTGTTTCGAGTTTTCACCCTTTAACGCCATGTTTTTAAGCCTAAGTCTAAAAATATACAAATTATCGTCGTATTCTCAAACCGGGATTCCCGCGTCTGCGTGGTTAGTTCCTACGAGTTACATTGGTCCCGTGGGAGGTGTTGTCGCCACCCACGGGGCCGTTCGGGGGCTGTTTTGGGTTTTCACCCTCTAACGCCATATTTTTAAGCCTAAGTCTAGGAATATGCAAATTATCATCGTATTCTCAAACCGAGAGACCCGTGGTTGCGGGGTCAGTTCCTACGAGTTACATTGGTCCCGTGGGAGGTGTTGGTGCCACCCACGGGGCCGTTCGGGGGTTGTTTCGAGTTTTCACCCTCTAACGCCATGTTTTTCTTAAGTCTAAAAATATGCAAATTACCGTCATATTCTCAAATCGGGAGTCTTGCGGCTGTGTGGTCAGTTGCTACGAGTTACATTGGTCCCATGGGAGGTGTTGGTGCCACCCATGTGACCGTTCGAGCGCTGTTTTGGGTTTTCACCCACTAACGCCATGTTTTTATGCCTAAGTCTAGAAATATGCAAACTACCATCGTATTCTCAAATCGGGAGACCCGCGGCTGCGCGATCAGTTCCTACGAGTTACATTGGTCCAGTGGGAGGTGTTGGTGCCACCCATGGGGCCGTTCGGGGGATGTTTCGAGTTTTCACCCTCTAACTCCATGTTTTGCTTGAGTCTAGAAATATGCAAATCATCGTCGTATTCTCAAACTGGGAGTCTCGCGACTACGCGATAAGTTCCTACGAGTTACATTGGTCCCATGGGAGGTTTTGGTTCCACCCACGGGGCAGTTCGGGGGTTGTTTCGAGTTTTCACCCTCTAACGCCATGTTTTTAAGCCTAAGTCTAAAAATATGCAAATTATCATCGTATTCTCAAACCGGGAGACCCGCGGCTGCGGGGTCAGTTCCTACGAGTTACATTGGTCCCGTGGGAGGTGTTGGTGCCACCCACGGGGCCGTTGGAGGGTTGTTTCGATTTTTCACCCTCTAACGAGTTACATTGGTCCCGTAGGACATTTCAAATGATTAGTTAGATAACTTTGTTTTATTCAAGGATTGGCCTAAACAGACCCCAAATACTAACTTTGACATGCGGAATCTTGAGATAAATAAAGAGAGGGTTAAAATATACATGTTCTAAGTGTTGTGAATGTAAAATCAGTCCACATATAACCACATCCTGAAAAAACAAAGATATATACCACTTAGAGGTGTTTTCAGTCCACTTAAAATCATAACCTGAATAAATCAGTCCCCACATAGCAGATAGGTGTTCTCAATACATTATTTTGAGTTTACATTTTTTATACCAACAATCTATATAAACAAAAAATATATACCAGTAATCTATATAAAGATAGACGGGAGAACCACTGCTGTTTATATGGTATATATTGTATACAAAACTGATGTTTATATACAAAATTGATGCATACCGAACTGCTCAAATGTATGTATTGTATCTACTCTCAAACAAAGTAATGATTTAAGATGCTATAACTGTCAACCATGACATTTTGTTTAGACATTTTTTCAAATAAAGTAATGATTTAAGATGATATACTTTAAAAACATAAGAGTAAGTGTGGTTATATTAAACTATTGTATTGATGATTTGTTAATACTCCATCTAGTCCACTTTTTAACAGGTGATATGATCAAAATTGGTAATTTACCTAACTAACATAAACCATAGCGTTGATCGTATGAGTGAATGGAATTTACCTATACAAACACAAATGAAAGCCCATATTGAAGTGACATCTTAGCTCACGTCTGGCGCCAATGGACTTATTTCGAGATCCGATGTTCAGTAAATCTGAAAATACAAATAAAAGTTTATGTATAGAACAACCATACAATCTCTATATCGAAAAATAATGCACTGTACTTTTGATTTTTGCAAAATTACACCAAATATCTGCAAATCCAAATGTTTACACCAAAGTACAGTGCATTATTACACCAAATATCTGCAAAACAACCATATAAAGGTTTTATTGGAAATCTCTAATATACATTTCAATCGAAAATTATCATATCCAAAAACCTAAAAAGCTAAAACACAAATTAGATACAGAGTTTACCTAAGAGATCCAAGATTCTGAACCTAATAAACCAACCTTCTACTAGCAGAAACAGAGGGATAATACACATCTCAACAGAATTATACCAGTATAGATATCCATGTTGGCCAATCTTACTCATTTTTGGCCAGCATGGATCAAAATACAAGTATTGATTACTGCATTATAGAAAGTGCTAGGTTTGTGAATAAATCCATTTGTCAAAGAGTTACAGATGTTGCCATCTGGCATTATTCAAATTCCAGAGGAAGGGTTGCAGGCCATTATATATGCATATATATACCATTATATATACTGTATATATAGTATATATATGCAATATATATACTGGTATGCTACTCTGCAGTACACTGCATATATAAATATATATATATATATATATATATATATATATATACACGGTCGGTTCCTACGACTTACATTGGTCCCGTGCGAGATGTTCGTGACTCTAACGGGACCGTTTTGTGTTCGTTTTGCGTTTTCACCATTCGATGTCATGTTTTTATTCTTCAGTCAAACTTTTTACAAATTTACGTCGTACACTCAAATCGAGAGCCCCGTGACTACGCGATCGGTTCCTACGAGTCGCATTGTCCAGTGCGAGGTGTTCGTGGCTCTTACGGTACCATTTTGTGTTTGTTTTACGTTTTCACCCTTCGATGGCATGTTTTTATGCTTAATTCTAACTTTTTGCAAATTTATGTCGTACACTCTAACCGGGAGCCCCGTGACTACACGGTCGGTTCCTACGACTTACATTGGTCCCGTGCGAGATGTTCGTAACTCTTGCGGGACCGTTTTGAGGGTGTTTTACATTTTCACCCTTCGATGGCATCTTTTTTATTCTCAAGTCTAACTTTTTGTAAATTTACATCGTACACTCAAACCGGGATCCCTGTGACTACCCATTCGGTTCCTACAATTAACATTGGCCCCGTGCGCGGTGTTCATGACTCTTACGGTACCGTTTTGTGGCTTTTTTACGTTTTCACCCTTCGATGGCATGCTTTTATGCTTAAGTCAATTTTTTTGCAAATTTATGTCGTACACTCCAACCGGGAGCGCCGTGACTATGCGGTCGGTTCCTACGAGTTACATTAGTCCCGTGCGAGGTGTTCGTGACTCTTACGGGACCGTTTTAAGGTTGTTTTATGTTTTCACCCTTCGATGGCAGGCAAGTCTAACTTTTTGCAAATTTACATCGTATACTCAAATCGGGAGTCTTGTGACTATGTCGTCGGTTCCTATAAGTCACATTGGTCCCGTGCGAGGTGTTCGTGACTCTTACCGGACCGTTTAGTGGCTATTTGAGGTTTTCACCGTTCGATGGCATGTTTTTATGCTCAAGTCTAATTTTTTGCAAATTTACGTCGTACACTCAACCCGGAAGCCCCATTACTACGCGGTCGATTTCTACGAGTCACATTGGTCCCGTATGAGGTGTTCGTGACTCTTATGGGACCGTTTTGTGCTTGTTGTACGTTTTCACCCTTCGATGGCATGTTTTTATGCTCAAGTCTATTTTTTTCCAAATTTAGGTCGTACACTCTAACCGGGAGCCCCGTGACTATGCGGTCGATTTCTATGAGTTACATTAATCCCGTGCGAGGTGTTCGTGACTCTTACCAGACCGTTTTATGGCTATTTTACGTTTTGACCCTTCGATGGCATATTTTTATGCTTAAGTCTAACTTTTTGCAAATTTACGTCATACACTCAAACCGGGAGCCCCGTGACTACGTGGTCGGTTCCTACGAGTCACATTAGTCCCGAACGAGGGGTTCGTGACACTTACAGGACTGTTTTAAGGCTGTTTTACATTTTCACCCTTCGATGGCATGTTTTTATTCTTAAGTTTATTTTTTTACAAATTTGCGCCGTACACTCAAACCGGGAGCCCCGTGACTACGCGGTCGATTCTTACGAGTCACATTAGTCCCGTGCGAGGGGTTCATGACTCTTACAGGACCGTTTTAAGACTGTTTTACATTTTCACCCTTCGATTGCATATTTTTATGCTTAAGTTTATTTTTTTGCAAATTTACGTCGTACACTCAAACCGGAAGGCCCGTGACTACGTGGTCGGTTCCTATGAGTCACATGGGTCCCGTGTGAGGTGTTCGTAACTCTTACGGGACCGTTTTGTGCTTGTTTTACGTTTTCAACCTTCGATGGCATCTTTTTATGCTCAGGTCAAACTTTGTGCAAGTTTAGAAAGTACTCTCAAACCGGGAGTCCCGTGACTACGCGGTCGGTTCCTATGAGTCGCATTGGTCCTGTGTGAGGTTTCGTGACTCTTACGGGACCTTTTTTCTGGCTGTTTTACGTTTTCACCCTTCGATTGCAAGTTTTTATGCTCAAGTCTAAGTTTTTTGCAAATTTACGTCGTACACTCTAATCGGGAGCCCCGTGACTACACGGTCAGTTCCTACGGGTCAGATTGGTCCCGTGCAAGGTGTTCGTGACTCTTACCACACCGTTTTGTGGTTCTTTTACGTTTTCACCCTTTAATGGCATCTTTTTTACTCTCAAGTCTAACTTTTTACAAATTTACGCCGTACACTCAAATCGGGATCCCTGTGACTACCTGTTCGGTTCCTACTATTAACACTGGTTCCGTGCGAGGTGTTCATGACTCTTACGGGACCGTTTTGTGACTTTTTTACATTTTCACCCTTCGATGGCATGCTTTTATGCTTAAGTCTAATTTTTTGAAAATTTATGTGGTACTCTCCAACCGGGAGCGCCGTGACTACGCGGTCTGTTCCTACGAGTTACATTGGTCCCGTGCGAGGTGTTCGTGACTCTTACGGGACCGTTTTAAGGTTGTTTTACGTTTTCACCGTTCGATGGAATACAAGTCTAACTTTTTGCAAATTTACGTCGTACACTCAAATCGAGAGCCCCGTGACTATGTCGTCGGTTCCTACAAGTCACATTGGTCCTGTACGAGGTGTTCGTGACTCTTACCGGACGGTTTAGTGGCTATTTTAGGTTTTCACCCTTCGATGGCATGTTTTTATGCTCAAGTCTAATGTTTTGTAAATTTGCGTCGTACACTCAACTCGGAATCCCCGTTACTACGCAGTCGGTTCCTACGAGTCACATTGGTCCCATGTGAGGTGTTCGTGACTCTTACGGGACCGTTTTGTGCTTGTTGTACGTTTTCACGCTTCGATGGCATGTTTTTATGCCCAAGTCTATTTTTTTTGCAAATTTACGTCGTACACTCAAACAGGGAGCCCGTGACTACGCTGTCGGTTCCTACGAGTCACATGAGACCCGTACGAGGGGTTCGTGACTCTTATGGGACCGTTTTAAGGCTATTTTACATTTTCACCCTTCGATGGCATGTTTTTATTCTTAAGTTTATTTTTTTGCAAATTTATGTCGTACACTGAAATTGGGAGCCCCGTGACTACGCGGTCGGTTCCTACGAGTCACATTAGTCCCGTGCGAGGGGTTCGTGACTCTTACGGGACCGTTTTAAGGCTGTTTTACATTTTCACCCTTCGATGGCATGTTTTATGCTTAAGCTTTTTTTGTAAATTTACATTGTACAGTCAAACCGGGAGCCCCGTGACTACGTGGTCGGTTCCTACGAGTCACATGGGTCCCGTGTGAGGTGTTCGTGACTCTTACAGGACCGTTTTGTGCTTGTTTTACATTTTCAACCTTCGATGGCATCTTTTTATGCTCAGATCGAACTTTTTACAAATTTAGAAAGTATTCTCAAACCGGGAACCCCGTGACTATGCGGTCGGTTCCTATGAGTCGCACTGGTCCCGTGCGAGGTTTCGTGAGTCTTACAGGACCTTTTTGTGGTTGTTTTACGTTTTCACCCTTCGATTGAAAGTTTTTATTCTCAAGTCTAAATTTTTTACAAATTTACGTCGTACACTCTAACCGGGAGCCCCGTGAGTATACAGTCAGTTCCTACGAGTCAGATTGGTCCCGTGCAAGGTGTTCGTGACTCTTACCAGACCGTTTCGTGGTTGTTTACGTTTTTACCATTCGACGGCATCTTTTTTATTCTCAAGTCTAACTTTTTGCAAATTTATGTCGTACACTAAAACCAGGATCCCTGTGACTACCCGTTCGGTTCCTACTATTAACACTAGTCCCGTTCGAGGTGTTCGTGACTCTTACGGGACCGTTTTGTGGCTTTTTTACATTTTCACCCTTCGATGGCATGCTTTTATGCTTAAGTCTAATTTTTTGCAAATTTATGTCGTACACTCTAACCGGGAGTGCCGTGACTACGCGGTCGGTTCCTACGAGTTACATTGGTCCCATGCAAGGTGTCCGTGACTCTTATGGGACCGTTTTAAGGTTGTTTTAGATTTTCACCCTTCGATGGCATGAAAGTCTAACTTTTTGCAAATTTACGTCGTACAATCAAACCGGGAGCCCCGTGACTATGTCGTTGGTTCCTACAAGCCACATTGGTCTCGTGCGAGGTGTTCGTGACTCTTACAAGACCGTTTAGTGGTTATTTTAGGTTTTCACCCTTCGATGGCATGTTTTTATGCTCAAGTCTTATTTTTGCAAATTTGCGTCATACACTCAACCCGGAAGCCCCGTTACTATGCGGTCGGTTCCTACGAGCCACATTGATCCCGTGCGAGGTGTTCGTGACTCTTACCAGACCGTTTTATAGATTTTTTACATTTTCACCCTTCGATGGCATGTTTTTATGCTCAAGTCTATTTTTTTTGCAAATTTTTGTCGTACACTCTAACCGGGAGCTCCGGGACTACGCGATCGATTTCTACGAGTTACATTAATCCTGTGCGAGGGGTTCGTGACTCTTA
This sequence comes from Sambucus nigra, assembly GCA_949130495.1. Lineage (NCBI taxonomy): Eukaryota > Viridiplantae > Streptophyta > Magnoliopsida > Dipsacales > Adoxaceae > Sambucus > Sambucus nigra. The sequence goes on from OX422218.1 coordinate 420,698,360, forward strand.
CGGGACCGTTTTAAGGCTATTTTACATTTTCGCCCTTCGATGGCATGTTTTTATGCTTAAGTTTATTTTTTTACAAATTTACGTCGTACACTCAAACCGGGATCCCCGTGACTACATGGTCAGTTTTTACGAGTCACATTAGTCTCGTGCGAGAGGTTCGTGACTCTTACGGGACAATTTTAAGACTGTTTTACGTTTTCACCCTTCGATGGCATGTTTTTATGCTTAAGTTTATTTTTTTTCAAATTTACGTCGTACACTCAAACCGGGAGCCCCGTGACTACGCGGTCGGTTCAGACGAGTCACATGGGTCCCGTGTGAGGTGTTCGTGACATTTACGAAACCGTTTTGTGCTTATTTTACGTTTTCAACCTTCAATGGCATCTTTTTATGCTCAGGTCGAACTTTGTGCAAATTTAGAAAGTATTCTCAAAACGGGAGCCCCATGACTACACGGTCGGTTCCTATGAGTCGTATTGGTCCCGTGTGAGGTTTCATGACTCTTACGGGACCTTTTTGTAGCTGTTTTACATTTTCACCCTTCGATTGCAAGTTTTTATGCTCAAGTCTAAATTTTTTGCAAATTTACGTCGTACACTCTAACCGGGAGCCCCGTGACTACACGGTCGGTTCCTACGCGTCAGATTGATCCTGTGCAAGGTGTTTGTGACTCTTACCAGACCGTTTTGTGGGTGTTTTACATTTTCACCCTTCTATGGGATCTTTTTTATTCTCAAGTCTAAGTTTTTTCAAATTTACGTCGTACACTCAAACCAGGATTCCTGTGACTACCCGTTCAGTTCCAACTATTAACATTGGTCCCGTGCGTGGTGTTCATGACTCTTACGGGACCATTTTGTGGCTTTTTTACATTTTCACCCTTCGATGGCATGCTTTTATGCTTAAGTCTAATTTTTTGCAAATTTAGGTCGTACACTCCAACCGGGAGCGCTGTGACTACGCGGTCGGTTCCTAAGAGTTACATTAGTCCCATGCGAGGTGTTCGTGACTCTTACGGGACCTTTTTAAGGATGTTTTACGTTTTCACCCTTCGATGGCATGCAAGTCTAACTATTTGCAAATTTACGTCGTACACTCAAATCGAGAGCCCCGTGACTATGTCGTCGGTTCCTTCAAGTCACATTGGTCCCGTGCGAGGTGTTCGTGATTCTTACCGGACCGTTTAGTGGCTATTTTAGGTTTTCACTCTTCGATGGCATGTTTTTCTTCTCAAGTCTAATTTTTTGAAAATTTGCGTCGTAAACTCAACCCGGAATCTCCGTTACTACGCGATCGGTTCCTACGAGTCACATTGGTCCCGTGCGAGATGTTCGTGACTCTTACGGGACCGTTTTGTGCTTGTTGTACGTTTTCAGCCTACGATGGCATGTTTTTATGCTGAAGTCTATTTTTTTTGCAAATTTACATCGTAGATTCTAACTGAAAGCCCCGTGACTACGCGGTCGATTTCTATGAGTTACATTAATCCCGTGCGAGGTGTTCGTGAATCTTACCAGACCGTTTTATGGCTATTTTACATTTTTACCCTTCGATGGCATGTTTTTATGCTTAAGTCTAACTTTTTGCAAAATTACGTCGTACACTCAAACCGAGAGCCCGTGACTACGCGATCGGTTCCTACGAGTCACATTAGTCCCATGCGAGGGGTTCATGACTCTTATGGGACCGTTTTAAGGCTGTTTTACGTTTTCACCCTTCGATGGCATGTTTTTATGCTTAAGTTATGTTCTCCCCCCCCCCCCACACTGGAAGTGTGACGCGACTAAGAATTTGTCTCAAAAGTTCGTTTTCTATAGGCTCAAGTGCAAGCCTGTTGCGTTAGTAATAATCCGAGAAGTCGGGATCATATGCACAAGGATTAAGAATTGACTCTTTTGTAGGAAAAGTTATTAAATCTTGAAATGATTCCTCCAAAGAAATATAAAGATGATTGATGATGAGAAATTGCAATTGGAATAAAATATACTCAAAGAAAAGAAAAACCCTAAAAATTTGTGGAGAAATTAGATTGAAAAGTAAGAGAAAATAGGGTATGGTACAATCCCTCAACCCTTAACGAATTACCGTGTAGAATACTAGAATTGTAAATTAAAATTCTTGACTAAATCCAATATTTATAAATCCTAAGCATTACATATATGAAGGATCTAGCCCTCACCATATGAAATCAAGGGTAAATATAAAGCGGTGAATGGACAATTACACTTGCAAAACGTTCTTAAACATCTCAAGTACCTAGGGCAAGAGAGATTAAAAGATTGGCATGTTCATGTAATTTCCTTCCACGATTCGGTCAATATTTAATTTACCCTCTATTTTCTACATAAGTAATTTACCTCGGAATGAGTTCATGTACCCCAACCCTTAAGAATTTAGCTAGACATGATTTGATTAGAAGACAAATTCATATACAGAATTATAGACCTACCAAACATTGGAAAGAATTTGTAATACAATTGAAATTTAACTAACATAGATACCAAGTAAGAGAATGGAATTGTTATACTTGTATTAAGCAATAGGAAAAGAATTTGAATCCAGAAATTTTGTCTCTCTCTCAACCTTACAAACTAGGGTTTATGAAAACTCCTATCCAAGAAAATGAAAATTTCCTAACTTCTGAATTGCTCTCTAAATCCCCCTCCTAGAATGAGGTAGGGCATGGGCTTTTATAGCACCAAGTAGTATGAATTTGACAGCCAGAATGACTTGTTGCGAAAGATTTCGCCAGCTATGCACATCAAAATCTTCATAATAAATGCCAGGATTTCGCATGACCGGACCGGTCCGGATAGCCCTCGGATCGGTCCATTTTTCAGCCACCGGATCCGTTCTTTTTTTATTCTACTGGATCGGTCTCGTCCCCACCGGATCGGTTCTGCTGTCATCGGTTTGTCATCCATCCGGGGTCTACTAAACTTGAGTCATTTCGGATCGGTCCGGATATACACCGGATCGGTCCGATTTCTTCCAGGTTAACTTTTTCCTTTTCTTCTTTGACTGGCCATAACTTTTGATCTCGAGCTCCGATTTGAGTGTCGTTTCTTCCGATATTCTTGTGAAATCAAGCACTTAAACTTCCATTTAGGTGTCGAATTCGAACTCTGGATAGAAATTTATGATTTTTTCCTTTGACTTTTCTTCCTTTCATCATTTCCTTTCTTCCGGTTTCTTTCTCTCTTTTCTTGCACTAAATTCCTGTAAAATCCATCAGAAATACACGAAACTCGGGGAAATTGTTAGAAACAATCAATGGCAATGATATGGAATAAAAATGATTCAATTACCTTGTTCGGGATATCAAAATCACTAACTTAAGGGGCTAAATTCAGAAGAATTTATGCTTGGTCAAAGTGACAAGATGCAAATGCGCCAACAATACCCAAGCTATAGGGAACACAAAAGAATTAAAATTATGTGGTTTAGACATAAATAGGATCGAAACCCAAAATAATTAAAAAAATTGAATCATTGCATATTTAACCTTAAAATAAAGTTCATCATAGGTCTATCCATTACCTGGATATTTTGTTACGTCTAACGCCAATCAGAACCTTCTCTATGTCAACAGCGATGAAATTTCAGATTATGTTTGATAGTAGTTCGACCCCAACATCAATGTATCCTATGACAGTGTAAAAATAATGAATTTTTTGCAAACTGTTATATTCAATTAAAAAAATGGTAGAACTAAAAAAACAAATTCAAAACAAAAGGAAGAAAATCAGGGCTAGTTCTTTCGTCACTCACTGTCCCAACTTGACTCGTGGTAAACTTGTTTGAACTGAAATTCGTTAAACCTCATTGATATTTTCTTTCATGTATATAAGGATTACTACTGAGAAAAAAATTAGATGCACACATATGGAGAAGATTACAATTGATTTTGATTACATTTCAAAATCCAATACTTACAGAACAAAATTAACACTTACAAAATTCTTAAGGGTCTATTTGTTGCTTCTAACCCCCAACCTGATCTCCACCTGTCTCCACCGCATACTATTTAGGGTGGCACGCATATAACCCCCAATAAAATCACGACAAGGTGGATGTAAATTTTTTTACTCATTAAAAATCCATTTAATTATATTTTGTAAAAAAAAATACACACACATACAATCTAGGTTTATTGGCATAATCTATACAAACACACACATACAATCTAGGTTTATTGGCATAATCTATACAAACACACACATACAATATAGGGTTTATTGACATAATATATACATACACACGCATACTATTTAGGGTTTACTAAACCCTAATATTTTTTTTGACATAAATCTATACATACACACACATACAATATACGATTTATTGATAAAAAAACAATTTATTTGTTCATAGTTACACACAAAAACATATATATATACATAAATCTATACATACACACAGATATAAACATAAATCTATACATACACACACATACAAACATAAATCTACACATACATACACAGAAATTAGGGCTTTAGACAGAAATAACGAAATCCAAATGAATCAATACATACCAGGGTAGATTTATGTTTGCAAATCCAACTGAAATCCAAATGAAATCGCATGTGAATCGCTTAGCCCTAACAGCCTTACACTGGTATGTATTTTCATTTTTAATAAGAAATTAGAAGCAGCGGGTAATTTTCATTTTTAACACCTGAACCTCATCACGGCCAAGAGCCGTGAACCCATGCATGCGACCAATAAATTGCAGAAAAAGTAGGGTTGGCTTCTTCGACCTGGTCACGGCCTAAATCCGTGACCCACCATGTGCGCGACCAACAAATTGTAGATGAGGTATTCTGGCTTGTTTGAACTGGTCACGGCCTAGAGCCGTGACCCACCATGGTGGAGACTTTTCCATCCACACTTACTGCTTGAATGAGGAATAGTCACGGCCCATAGCCGTGACCCATACCAAGAAATGGTCACGGCCCGTATCTGTGACCCTCGATCAGTGATGCGCGACCCTTTTCATCAACCCTAGTACTTGAATGGGGTATGGTCACGGCCCATAGCCGTGACCCACACCAAAAAATGGTCACTGCCCTAAGCCGTGACCCCCAATATGTGTACTCTCTTCTTCTTCATGCCATGGGTCACAGACTTGGGCCGTGACCCACCCACGACCAAGCTTGGATGGAATTTTGGCGCGTGTTTGGCCCCAAGATGATCACGACCTGGTCACGGCCTAAGTCCGCCGAGCATCAATAATTTAGTGTGGTAATAAATATGGTCACGCCAAATATTAAGTGGGTCACGACCCAAGTCCGCGATCAGCTGGTCGCGGACTTGGGCCGTGACCCACTTGGCGTGACCATTCGCAGGATTTGGTGTAGTGTCAGGACATACCGAAATGAAATATACAAACAGCAACTATACACCAACTTGCAACCATCACTAAAGCCTAACGATAAGGAGTTAAATTCTAATTTTCGGATATGATGTGAATATATGAGTCTATTTTCTTATCCAATTGGAATTTCTGAATTCCAGTAAGCACATGAATAGATATGCAAGTTTGAATACAACGGATTTCAATACAAAGAAATATGACCTATAACACCACTTATCTCACATGTGAACCAATACATATTATCGCAAAGGAGGATCGAATTTGGATCAATACTTCACGATTTATATACTTTGAAATAAGTATAAGAGAAGATTAAAACAATATTAACACATAATATTACCTTGGAAACACCTTAAGGATTTTCTTGGAATTGTTTTCCTAGATTTTCCTTGTAACCCTTTCTTCCTTAACTTCTACTTCTCTTTCCTCAAGCTAATAACACCTCAAACTGAACCTAGGGACTTATTTGATGAAGAAATAAGGTTAAGGGAGAGTTTTAAGTCGGCCAAGGCTGCCTACCAATCCATCCAATCAAATTAAAACATTTGGTTTAATAAAAGACAATTTACCACTTAAGGGAACTGGGATATTTGACCCTTCTCGTAATTTTGACCTAACTTCTTACTCGAACATCCGTTTGATGCACCGTTTATTGTGTTACAACCCTAACTCACATGTCTAAAACTATGTAGTTTTCACCTCAAATCAATTGTAATGTTACAAGGGTTAAAACTAGTTTTAACAGGAACATTTCTATCGAAAATAACCAAATCTTGTGTTCGTAAATAATTCGACATTTCATGATTTATGAAAGTAGAATTATACTAACCATAATCTCTTAACATTAGATATAATAATAACACAATATTCATATCACATAAGATAAGTATAATTTAAATATAATTTATCATAATTATATACGGGTTGTCACATAACCTTTCTTTACAGATGTTCACCGAGGTGTTAAATACTGCCTTGTTACATTTCCAAGACCACCGCTTCCATATTAAGGGGAGTAAGCGAGGAGTAGAGTCCAACCACTAGGGTAGGACCAGGGGTGGCAGTTCTAGCGGAGCACCATCAGTAAGAGTCAACCTAGGAAGGGTGAACCAAGTTCCCACCCAGGGGACCCTACTAAGGGATTCACATCCAGTGATTCCAGATAAGGACAAGGAGGTTTTAGGCAGGGCCACAAGGGCCAACTGAGTCAGTCGGGCCAGCAACATGTACATTAGGGCCAGTAGGGCCAATGAATGGGTGGCAACGTCTAGCAGGGACGAGGACATCATGGTGAGCAGGGAGGAAAATTTATTGGGAGGTATTTTACATGTGGCAGGACTAACCATAAGAAATAGGATTGACCTAAGAGGGGCAGGACCCTATAGCAGCAGCAGGGTGGTCGTCAGGATCCACAGAGGTCTATCTTTACTGCTTACCTTCCAGCCTTCACCGATGCCTGCTATTCCAGTTGTTCCTGCAGCTCTACCCTAGTAGGGACAGTTACACGATGGGTGTGTGTATAGCATCCACCAGTTAGAAGTTCCTCAGGCCCCACCTGCAGTTTAAGGTATGTTCTCTATCCACGGTACCATGGGGAGCATTTTATTTTATACTAGGGCCTCACACTAATTCGTAGCCACTAGATTTGCACAGACCACGGGGTTACTAGATACGACATATAGTACTGTTACATGTGTAGATTGTCCATTGGGTAATGGGACATTGATATTATTTATCAGTCGAGGTGTGAGTGTAGAGATTGGGAAACTGATTTTGCCTATAGACATGCTTGTGTTAGACACGATGGAGTATGACACTATTATAGGCATGGATTTTCTAGCTAATTATAGGGACATGATTCACTGCTATAGTAGGAGTATTATGTTTGTTATATCAGGCCATGAGATGTTTTGGGTGGCGATGGCTCATCCTGAAGGAGGGTCGTCTACCCACTTACATTACATAAAGGAGGATACCACTAAGGGGGTGGGTGGGGTGGGGTGATTCCCTTAGATTCGATTCTGGTCATTTGCGAGTTCGTTGTTGTGTTTAAGGAGATAGCGGGTTTACCATGCAGTAGGGAGATTGAGTTTGTGATAGACTTAGCGCCAGACACTCGGCTAATAGCAGGTGCACCTTACCGTATAACTCCTATAGAAATGAGGGAGCTACGAGATCTGATCAAGAATCTTTTTGAATAGGGTTTCATCCGTAGGAGTACCTCGCCTTGGGGTCCCCACTACTATTTATGAAGAAGAGATATGGGTCATTGCGATTATGTGTTGATTATCAGGAACTAAATAAAGTCACGATACAAAATAAGTATCCTTTGCCTCGAATCGATGACTTATTTGATCAGTTTAGAGGACTTGCCATCTTCTCTAAGATAGGATTGAGGTCGGGGTACCATTAGTATCGTATCAGGGAGCAAGATGTGTGTAACACTGCCTTCCTGACAAGATATGGATCCTACGAGTTTCGAGTTATGCCATTTGGACTGACCAATGCTCCAACTATGTTCATGGACTTGATGAATAGGGTATTCAGAGAGTTCTTAAATCAGTTTATCATTGTCTTCATAGATGACATCCTAATTTATTCCCAGACCGAGGAGGAGCATTTCGAGCACCTGATATAGGTTTTGCAGACACTGCGTGAGTATCAGTTGTATGATAAATATGATAAATGCAAATTCTGGCTACGAGTGGTGCAGTTTTTGGGGCACATTGTATCCGATAGGGGGATATCTATGGACCCAATTAAGGTGTTAGAGGTGAGGGAGTGGGGACAACCCACTACACTGACTGAGATGCACAGTTTCTTAGGATTAGTTGGGTACTACAGGTGGTTTATTCAGGGATTATCAAAGATTGTCGGTCCGTTGACTAGCTTGACTCGTAAAGGACTACCATTCACATGGGATGACTCTTGTCATTTGGCCTTTGATGATCTGAAGGATAAGTTGCCTTCAGCACCTATGCTCTCACTGCTCAGACCAGGGGTGGAGTATCTCATGTTTACTGATGTGTCCTTATAGGGACTCGAGGGTGTACTTCAACAGAAGGATCAGGATATAGCTTATGTTTCTCACAAGCTTAATATTCACAAGAGGAATTACATCAGCCACAACTTGGAGTTGGATGTAGGTGTTCTTGCGCTTCAAATTTGGAGACATTATCTGTTCGGGGAGAAGTTTCGCCTGTTCATAGATTATAAGTCATTATAGTACTTGTTCATTCAGAGAGAGCTGAATATGTGCCATCGCAGGTGGATAGAATTTGTGAAATATTATTAGTTTAAGATCCAGTATCACTTGAGGAATTATAACGTAGTGACAAACGTGTTGAGCCGTAGACCAGTGGGTTAGGTGGCTGAGGTGTTGAAGGAAAAAGAGAAGGAGTTGGTACATCAGGATGCAGTTACCAAATCGTTCATGTTAGTTATGACCATTACACCCCAGATTGCAACAAAGGTGGTATAGGCCAAAGAAACGGATACAATTTGTTAGAAGAGGATTCAACAGCTTTTAGCAGGGGGAGAAGAGTCTTACTCAGTGAGTTTCGAGGGAGGATTTTTCTTCAATGGGAAACTTATTTTTTCTAAGGGGGAGGATTCATGACACGCGGTAATGAAAGAGTTGCATGGATCTCGATTTGTTGTACATCTCGATGGGGATGTACTAGGATATGAGGTGATTGTATTGGTGGAGTGGGATGAAGAGAGACATTTTCAAGTTTGTCTCAAAGTGTGCCACCTGCCATCTAGTAAAGGTGGAGCACCAAAATCTAGCCGGGTTTCTACAACCGTTAGAGATTACTATGTGGAAATGGGAGAACATTTCCATAGATTTTATTATCAGGTTGCCTACTTCTCAGAGGTGTCACAATTCTATATGGGTGATAGTAGATCGGTTGACCAAGGTAGCCCACTTTATTCCAGGATAGATGAACTATAGCATGGCACAGTACGCCCAGTTAATCATTATTGAGATAGTGAGATTATATATGGTGCCCCTTGATATTGTGTGTGACAGGGACAATATTTTTGTGTCTTGGTTTTGGGAAAGCTTTCAGGAGGCCATGGGTACGAATTGATATTGACTATAGCCTATCACCCGTAGATGGACGGAAAAACTGAGCAGACGAATCAGATGCTGGAGGATATGTTATGGAGTCGCATATGGGTAGCCCATGAAGGACATAAAAGCTACACCAATGCTAAGCGGTTCTTTCAGGAGTTTAATGTGGGGGACCAGGTGTTGCTGCGGGTATCTCCTATGAAGGGGATAATGAGATTTGGGAATAAGGGGAAGTCATCACCGAGGTATGTGGGACCATTTCCTATCATCGAGAGGATTGGAACGGTGGCATATAGACTTGGGTTGTTGGAGCACTTGCACCGTATTCATGTTGTGATCCATATTTCTTCACTAAGGAGGTACCTCCGGGATGAGTTGGCTAACACTCACATTGCATTGGAGGATATTGACTTACATCCTGATAGATTATATGAGGAGATACAGGTGGATATCTTAGACCATAGCGAGAGGAGATTGAGGTCGAAGGTAGTTCCACTTCTGCGTGTCTAATGGGAGCATCATAATGTCGATGAGCTTACCTAGGAGCGCGAGGCGGATACACGTGACAGATATCCAGAGTTATTCTTACCAAGTATGCTTTTATTTTCTCAATTTTAGGGAAAAATTTTGTTATTAGGAGGGAAGTATGTAATACCCCGTAATTTTAATAATCTTAAATGTGGGATTAATTCAAAATAAAATAGGAAAATTAATTAGAGATTGATATGGGTTAATATAATATTAATTAGTGAGCTAAGGGTTAATATTTGTTTATATTGAATATTACTTAGTGAATGAGTAATAATAATGATGAGAAAATATTAATATTGTCGTGAGTCAGAAATACGACAGTTACAATAAATGTAATCGGGACGTGCGTGTCAGTTGTGCCGGGACTTAATTTGAGAAATAAAATAAATTTCACTTTTGGTAGTTCATATGGTAATTCTGAGTGCGCCAATGTATCCGAAGGGTCAAAATAGTTAAAAAAAAAGGCTAGTGGGGGGTTTAGTTTGGGTCCCGGGGAACTTTTAGGCCAAACCAGCACTCTAGAGGGGTATTTTGATCTTTTGAAATTTGTGAGAACAAAGGCATATAAATTTTATTAGTGAAAATCATATTATGTATTAGGGAAGTTAGGGTTAGAACCTGCACAACCAAAGGGAGACTATAGAAGGAATAGGAAAGTAGAATTCCAAGGCCAATTCATAAGTTCTTGTACCAAAATCACCTTAGTCCGGTGGATCGGGGAGAGAGGACCATGACCATACCCTTCTTCTTCAACGAATCAGACTTACCAAAAGAGGCAAGTGTTTATCTTGCTAAATTATGTGCATACGTTTTCCATGTTATTATAGACTTGAAAAAATACCCATGTATCTATGAATTTGATGTTAAAATTGGAGAATTAAATTAAGTCCTGGTTAGGAATTGCATGTGGATGGAATTCTGAAATAATTAGAGGACAAAATTAGACCTTAATGGTGGGAAAAATCTAGACTTGTAGGTGTATGATTACAGAAGAACATAAACCTAGGGCTCTTGATGATAATTATGAATTAATCGGTTCTTGGATAGAATTCTTAATGTTTTGATAATACTTTTACGTTGGAAATCACCTTATATGTCTACATGATGTTTAGAAACCTTGTTTTTTATTTTAGTAAAGATCCAAGAGAAATTGGTTAAGAAAAGGGTTGAAATTTGTAGTTGCATAAAGTAAGGAGACGATCTCAGGTACGACGGACCGGTTCGCCATACACCCCGAACAGGTTCAAAATGTCTGTCACTTTCTGTCTCGTCTTTTTGCTTAAATTTTCCTAGGGATTTGAGTTTATATTTTCTTCCCAATTAGAGAGAAAATTGAGTTTTCAACTTTGGGGTAGATTTGGATGTAATTTGACCTCAAGAGAATTTATGTGGGTTACGTAGAATGTGAGCTAACTAAGGGAATTATTTAATTTTAAACAATATTACGGATATTTAAATGAACACGGATGTTACGAGTGAACCAAAGACCGGACCAGTGGTAGAGGGATAATTTACCTACTGAAATAGTTGATGATTAGTTAGAATATTTTGAGTAGCGAGGGATACTCGGGATGTACGGTGAGAAGTATAATTGAAATTGATTAATACGTAGAATATTCGTGGATAAAGATATACTACGTATGGGGCATGCATGTAGGTTGCGTATATACCTATACTAATGATATAAATAGGAAACTTATGTGAAAACCTTTTGTGTAATTTATTATTTGTATGACATACCTACGCTGCTTGCTATTAGGGGGAGGTTTCGCATTCTGGACGGTCTTATCCTGATGATCCCATTCGAGAGATTTTAGACTTGTACCTAGAACATAGAACCTTGGATACGTGTTATGTGAGAGTATGATAGTTTCGATGGTTGAATGGGAGCGTAGCTATGTGCGTGACCCATTTTGCAAGGGATTATGTTCGCCTCCAATACATGTGATTTTATTTATGATTCGAGAGAGATACTGAACCAGTGGTCCTTTGTTTGGTACGAGAGGTATGGGGACATTATAGCAGAGTTTGAATGCACAAAGAGGTCTGAGCCTAAGGGTACATTATTGTTATATATATATAGTGTTAAAAATGTATATATATTGATGACTTTTCCAACTATATGTTCCTAATAGAAGAGAAAGATAATGATATCTAAGATAACTCTTGGCCGTCAGCAATTAAGTAATAAACGAGAAATTTATAATTGTCGTAGGGATAGGAAGCATGCAATAACGTATTGTATGGGTGATACGGGAGAATATTACCAGTCAGTTATGTAGTAGTAGATTTGGTTTAAACTAGTTAGGAGGGGTACCATGACTAGGACGGGTTAAATCTACACGTTAGGTGTGCACATTAGATGAGAGGTTAGTATCTCAAGTGAGAGAACGTAAGCCTAACATGTATATAATATTTGCTAATTTTTCATTTAAACACTTTCTAAAATTTTAAACTACTTTACTCAGGCTCTAACTCGTTTCTTCCCAACCTCTATTTTTTTCTAAAACATTTTAGGTGCCCAGCCACAGGGACACCAGGCTTAGAAGGTTCTATCTTTTGGCATGCTACAGCTAATATGGAAGTTGCAGATCCTTGATATTAGACGCCTCTGTATTCCTCATTTCTTCATTTTGAGAAATTATTTCATTTTAGGCGGATATATTTTCAATTCCCATTTAGATATTTTTAGAGATGTTGGATTTTATTTTATTTGGAAGATCGAAGATTAATTTTATTATGGATGACTGTATTTTTATTTCAGACTGGATGATGTATTCCAGACACTCTTATTTATTCTATTATCCCACCTATCGTATGTTTGATGATTGTATGGTGAATGGATTATTATTGTTGTAAATCAGTTTCATGTGTTAACTAAAAAGATAAAATTTGGCACCAGCTTTTCAAATACTAGGTGGTTAGTAAATTTAAAAAAGTTTTTGATAGTGATGGTAAGAATGGACCAACTGTGTATTCTGTTTTAATTTAATAAAGGTGTGATCACCCGGTATTTAATTAAGCAGGGTTATCAAGATTTTCTTCTTAATGAGTCCCTTAAACTCCCATTTAACATTAAAGTGGGTGCAGGTTCATTTGAGGACATGTTCGAATTTTGTGGTGCTAAACATTCATGCTAAAGAAAGATTTATAGATATTGAAGTTAATACAAAGGTATGTATTTCTTTTGGTTATCCCAAAGGTATCAAATGTACTTCATGTCATGCTCCTAAACACAAGAAGGTCGTTGAGTATATCGGTTCCCAATTCTTTTAAGAGGATTATACAATAAACAATGGGCCCAAGTGTAAGTTAGACTTATAAGGTAAAATTAAACATCACATTAACAATATGGCTAGACCACATGTACAGTATGACATAAAATCTAATATTGATAATACACATTCCTTTTTATAGTGGGATCATTGTTGATGATTAGGATAGAAGTGTCATTTATACTCAATTACAAGTGGTGCCACGTCAGAGTGGGATCATCAAGATTAATCCTGAATGATTAATGTTTTGGGTGATCATTTTAATATGATCCCAGGAAAACACGAATTGTGTCCTGGGAACTACAATGAGACATTAGAATACAAGGACTTTTGCTTTGACTTATGACTATGGTCACTAAAAAGGGATTCGATGTATTTGAATCAAGTGTTGGGGATTGTAGACTTACAACAAGTTAAAAGATAGATGGATGGGAAGGTGAGAACCTTCAAGGAAAGACTTTCAAAATTGTTTATTGAGAAAATAAAGGGATTTCTCTAAAAATATTCTCCTGCACAAACAAGCTAATGTTTGTTGGGATTTTTTTAACGTCAGGGCTGCGTTCTTAAATGATCATTTTGACAAGTACATAGTAAAAAGTCGAGAAAGAAAAGTGATGTAACCTTGTGAAATTAATTTGTGGACTTAAACTAAAATCAAGGTCTCGGGACATTCAGTTTAATCAAATAATCAGTTTTTTTTTATCAAAATCAAAACAATACTTGTTAGTATTAGAAGCATGACATAAACGTGGTGGATTTCTACGTACAATTTTATGAATAATACTTTCCTATTTGAGAACGAGGTGAAAGTATTATCTTATATAGGAGTGTGATTGTCCAGATATTCAGTATATAATCCATAGAACAAGACATACATATCTTTATGATCAAGCTTTTTCTAGATTGGTTGGAAAGGAAATTGGGCTTTTCCAAAGTCAATTATGTCAAAATATTATTCACTATTTTAGCATTTGGATTCCATGAAAATAGTTTTTTTTCTTGTATGAAATCATTCTATATGGGGATCAATGTCCTAAGAAACATGAATAGAAAGGAAAGAATGAGGGATGTACCGAATTCTTTTATAGTGGGAAGCCTTAGGCATGCTATATATTGTGTACTAGACCAAAATTTGTTATGACTTAGATATAGTCAAATAAATCGCAGTCTAATGGTCTTGTACCTTTTAGGTGCAGAGACTAGGTTTTCCCTCAGATAAGGAATCCAAGTTTTTTACCTCGTAATATTTATTTACTTAAGGAGGTTGAGCTATAAGTTAGAGAAATGTAATGGACTAAGTTATTTCCAGTTTGGAGCCAACTAAATAAGATACATGGCTTGGATACTTCCAAAGAAACTTGGATGAAGTTCTTTAAATTATTATTGGCTATTACACTTTTTAGCGTATTTATTAGTACGATTAGAAGTTCGAGAGAACCTATAACCCAAAAAAGGGTTAAGAACATTGAGTGTAGATTTCACCTAGTTCAAGAAATTGAACAAGTGCGTGGTAAGTTTCTTACCAAGATTGTATCGAATAATACTCAGTTAATCCTTTACCGGAAGGAAACAAAATTTCATGTAGATATGTTAGGACGTTGATACATGATTTTAATACTAAGTGTGAGATTGTTGGGGTTGATATTCTTAAAAACATGCATGCTGGTTAATTTTAAATAAAAGTGTCAGTTTATTTTGAAATGAGAATCATGACTATGAGAATCCATTATATTTTGTTTAAATAAATTATACACATGTCAATTAATAGATCTCAGTAGGGATTTCGGTGAGTCTTCTTCAGATTGATAAATTGGAGATTAAGATCTTGGCTCTAGCACTATTTAAACGTTCATAAACTCGATAGGGAGTCAACATCCTATTAAAATGGTTATGTTCAATCCTAGTTGGTTATCTGAATCTGTAGGAATCTATTTGATGGTTCGAAAACTTATTTGATAGTTCAATAGAGGATTGTTACCTATACATCCAATGAATGTTATGAGCATGACCACCCATGGGATTTGAGTCAAGGGCTTTCTTGTTACACTTGGGAAATATTACGCCTTTGGTAAAGGGGGCATATATTCTTAATCCCAATAATTATAAGGATTGGAATGCTCCCGCGAATGTAACTTTGATTGCTATGGGTACGATATGATTTTATATCAGTTCAAATCATCCCTGCATATTGAGTGATAATTGTGTGAGTAGGTATGAGATCATAATTCGAAGGAATCCGCATCCATGGAATACTATGGATTGTGATACCACCTTTATATAATTTCATGTTTTGTTTCCACCAAGTAAAATGATAGATTATTTCAAAGTTCAAGTGGAGTAGTAAATAAGTCGAATTTCAAAGTTCAAGGAATTAATTAGACGTTGGTTAAAATAAATTACCATCAAATTTATTTGACCAAGTAAATATCAAAAACTTCACACGGAGAATCATATTATGTACCATAATAAAGTTTGCAAATAAGTCCTCATTATATCCGAGTGTTTTCTAATATAATTAAGTTTGAACACATCCATAATCATCTAGTTGAATTAATAATGATTAAATAAATAAAGGAAATAAAATATGGTAATCATAGTTCAGATAACCGAGTATTTATTTGCAGCTAGTTTAATTATTTGTCTTGGGTCCATGATGTAGTCAATATACCCAAGTAGTCATGTCTATACTCTCACGAAACCTAATTGGGACCAAGACCACTTGTACTTATATATTTGGGTGTGGGAAGGGGTTTTAATTATTATAACTCATCATTAGGGTTCGAGAAAGGTTAAATAAAATAATAATCACGTTTTTGTGAAGAGGTTTAGAGGGAGAGATCACCATATCTCACTCTTACGTAAGGTTTTTCATCTCAAAAGTTATCCACCCATTGACTTTGGAGAGGATGATACACTAGAAGATACTAGCGTACATAAGGTTTAATCAAGGTTTTATAGATACCTTTGAGGGAAGAAAGGAGTTCATCATCATGTAACTCTATCTCCTTATAGAATCATAACATTATTCGCAAAGGTATTGTATTCATAAAACCCTAGGTTTATTATTTAAACCTAGTTCTTATTTTCTTTTCAATGCATGATTAATGAAAGATCTTGTTGTGAACAAAAATAACTTGGCCAGGTGGACCAGTAAAAAGATGACATATGCCATCATACTCAGTGTCCCCCCAAATAACAAAAAAACGTGGCCGATAACATTTTATCATTGATCGGGACGCTAGCCGACCACCCCCAATAATGTGAACAGTTAGCAATATGAATGGACACACGTGAGACTATCGACAATCACCATGAACATGCACGCGAAGTATATTCAGTTGCTAATTATAATGTAAAGTTTTAAATACCTAATGTATAAAGGTATTCCATATTTTCATCTTCCTATTACTATATATAGCTCACTGCCTCTCTCAGTTAGGGGCAACTAAAAAAAGTGAAGACAAACCCTAGAGAGTTCTTGAGAGTCTTGTACTAAACCCTAAAATATAGTAGCATTGAACTCATCAATGTAGGCACGTCATTAGGCCGAACCACGTAAATCTTTGTTTCATTTTCTTTGTCTCTCATCTATCTATGGCTCACTCTATTCTTTCGTTATACGCGGTTGTAATTATTATTTTATTTATGACAAAACTCATCCAAATCAGCAGATCAATATTGGACAATAATATATTGGCACCCTTTTGTCGAAAATGGCAAGCCATTATTTATTTTCTACCCATTTCCCAGCAAGAAGAAATGTTTCAGTCCTTTTCAGGCAAACACTAAAAAATAGTGGACAACCCAGAGGGTAGAGGCTCCACCAGTGATGCCTTGAACCCCTCTTACCCTCCTAGTGTAGGAGATCTACAAAGAATTATGATGAATATAGCTAAGGGTCAATAATATATGGAGGAGATCTTGATATAGCTCACATACACGCTCTAAACTGCATCAGTAGTTGGTCCCACCACTAAAGGAGAAATGTTCCCCCCAGCCCCAATGGGGACATGCCACCTTGACAGGAAAAGAGTAGATCTAGGTGCTCTAGATCAACTAACGACCAATCTTACCGCCCTAGAACGACCTCATCAATTAGATCTAGTGATTATTACAATGGGAATTCACTCTCTCCAAAGAGGTCGAGCCCTTAAAAGGCTTACTAGGGAATCAACCTTTAATCATTTGGGTCCTGAACTGCTATGGTTCACAACCATAGAGGGGCCTCCAGATCACGAGACCTCCAAGAAGGATCTGTCAGGTCAAGAACTAGCGTTTGAGGATTCATGCGCACAGAGAAAACTTCTTAGGAAGAGAGTTCAACACAAACCCATAGTTGAGAAGCTATGACTATTTTAATAAAAATTGATACATATGAGCATCCCTAGAAAGATTATATTCAGCAGTTGGAAGATCGTTTGGGAGAAATAGCCAAATCGAAAAAAAAAAACTTGCACAGGATTTTTATGAAGGGATCACCTTTCATCCCAGCAATTGTGAACATCCCTACACTTGCCATTTTTAAACAACCTTTTACAACACCCAAGTATGATAGAAAAATTGATCCTATACTTAATGTGGAGAAATATTAAGCTGCTGCTATCATCTACTTAGTCCCAGATAAGATGCGTTGCCGGACATTTTCTACCACTATTATCGGGTTAGGACAAATTTGGTATAATAATTTTCCTCCTAAACAGATATCCACTTTTTAACATCTCACATATCTATTCATCAGTGACTTCTTCTTTTGACAATCAAGAGGTTATTTCATTTGTTGAGTGTTCGCCAGCGACCAAGAGAAACTACGCGTGAAAATCTCACACGATTCAATAGTGAAAAATTGGAAATTATAAATTACGAGGAAAAGACAATGATTATTCCATTGATTAGAGGTTTACTCCCAGAGTATCTATACTATGACCGAGTCAAAGATCCCCCAAGACAAGAATGAATTAATGGCTAAAATGGGGAAAATTATGAAAGCCATGGAGGCTATGGTTGCGAAGCAATCTCATAACTCCAAGGATGACAGTAATAAGGGATCTGAAAAAAAAAAAAAGGGAAGAAGGAGAAGAAGGTTGAAAAACCTAAGAAGAGTGACGAGTATACTCCCCTCATTGTTGGCATTGATCACATTTTTGGAGGAAATTCGAGAAATTGGGGACTCAAAATGGCCTAGGAAGATGAAATCTCCACCAAAACGGAGAGATCAATTTGAGTATCTGGAATTTCACAAAGACCATGATTATAACACTGACATTTGTATATCTAGGAAGAGTGATATATAAAGTCTTATCCGAAGGGGAAAACTCTCCAAATTTACTTACAAATAAGGTAGGTCAGAAGGACGAGAAGCCCAGACATGATCGGAATCTCCTTATAAAGGAGGAGACGATAAAAAAGGAGGAAAAGATAATGATGCCAAAGATAATATGGACCTATTGAAGACACGTAGAGATTCAGTGCGCAAGATTAAAGTGATTTATTTTGGTTGTCATTTCATAATAGGTAGTAACACTGGCAGAGGTGACGAAATATCCTACAGAAAGGCTTACCTAAATGAAGCCAAACTATGCTCTTTCATTCCGAAAATCAATTTGGCTGGTGATGCTGATAATCATCCAAAGAAAGTGAATAAAGACAAAGATTGGTGATGGGGTTCTTCAAGGACTACCTCTCTAGGGTACTATATCCTCATGATCACTACAAAAAAAAATAACTTTTGAGACGGTGGCCTAACGGTCCCAAAAGATTGTTTATCCGTCTCAAATACTTTTTGGGACGCTATTTGGGACGGTTAGGGGGGGCCTTTTTAATAGGGGTTATACTTTTTGTGACCCCATAGCCGTCTCAAAAGAGTTTTCTAAGACGGGACCAGTTCCGTCTCAAAAGGTCCTCATTTTATAAGACTCTTTTGAGATGACACGACAGTTGTCACAAAAGAGTGCTTTTGAGATGAGAATTAATCTGTATCAAAAGATTACGATTTTAGAAAACCTTTTTGAGACAACAACATAACCGTCTTAAATATGTTTTTAAGACAGTTTTAACCATCCCAAAAGAGGTGAACGGATCTTAAAATTTTTGCACCAATATACTATGGACAATAAAATCTATCGCTAAAGTTTAATATTAAATTGAATTACATTTAAGACCACACAAACAACGAATAATAATAAATTGTAATACATAAGATGAGTTTAAACCAACATAATGCATCATTTTCATTCAACAATAGTTAGAGTGCTTACAACCATCTCGAAATATTCATCAAAACAAAAATTTATGACACTAAATTCAAATATTCGACTTGACAACAAAAATTCATTAATTTCTTATACTCCAAAACATAAAATGTTTTTATCAAAGTAATTCCTCTACATTAAATCATATGACCTCCAAAACCACTGATTAAAATTTTCATCATCTACAAAAATTGTCATCTGCAAAAAAAAAAAATATAGTGTCAATTGTGTCAAAATTAATACCACACTCATCAACAATACATTGTGCAAAATGAATCAATATAGTTATTCTCATCACAAGCAATATAAATATTTATCTACTGTTATTTTTTTTAAAGTCGGCAGAGTCTCATTTGTTTATTCATGAAAACCACAGGTAGTCAACCTGTTTTAAACATGAAAATTGATTCTATGAATAATATACACCAACCAACAGAAATTATTTACCACCATCATAATAAATTTTCACCACCATAGAGAGATTTCACCACCACCACTGAAAATTTAACTTTAAACGAGAATTTTCAACATGAATCTCTCTCTCTCTCTCTCTCTCTCTCTATATATATATATATATATATATATATATAAGTAATTATATGTATGAATTATATATTATTACCTAGTCGGGCTGAATCGTTGAGGTAATGTAAGCACGAGGAAGGGTGCATATCATTATTCATCTTTAATATAGCTTATTGGTTGCGACGATGACGATGCTTCAACATCATGGATCTGTATATTTGCATTTATCATATTAAGAAGTCACATTTCAACATCATTTATATATCAACTACAAAACTAATCAAACATGAAAAAATAAAATAATAGGATCGATCATTACCTTAAAATGATCATATTCATTTCAAAATAATTTATACCAAATTATTACTCCGTATAGGAGTCTGAAATCCTATAGGTGTTTAGATTATTAATTTTCCCATGAGATTTCATTTTGAACAAGTTTGTCCTCTGAAGCTTGAGTTATTCATACTAATTAATACACCAGTACATATACACTGCATTATACCACTTCAGCAGACACATAGATGCATAGAAGATGCACGATTAACATAGATGCATAGCAGACACATAGATGCATTATTCCACTTAGGGATGCACGATTAACAGAAATAGGCAGACACACATTGGTTAAATTTTTTTCTGAAAAAGAATAATCTATAGTAGGCATATAATATGGTCTAACACAACTAGCATTGGTGAAAAAATATAATTGTTTTTTTTTTATCTCAAACAACAATGTTTATTGAAATAAAAGATAAAATTACAAGAACGATGAATCACGAGTCCACCCAAAGCTACTAATAAACACACTCACATAAACACACACTGCTGCTAAACAATAACAAACACACACATGGATGTAATCACATATACACCTATGTAGTACCAAGCTATCAGCAGCCCCTGGTGCTACACTAGGTAGTGTGCACACATAGATATATAGTAGCAGTGCACACACCACGTAGTAGGTCGAGGTTCGAAAAGGATCAAGAACCTGTAGGCGGTCTGCTCTGCACCTCACCAATCTGGTAGGTTCCCAAATAATGGTCCATTGACCTTAAAAGGCCCACAATGAGTCTAATCCAAAGTATAGTCCAATGTCAAGGGTCATCCAACTATGTTGATGTCTAAAATGGACCTTAGGGACCTCATTCCCTTTCCAAGGGAGAATGGACACGCTACCCTATATGACCTTCTTTGTAAAGAAATCTAGGAAATGTTCAAATATACCAACAGGTCTTTTAACACCAATGAAGAAATTTAAAAAGAAAATTATATATCTCTTCTTCAAAGATGAGATGAGAAATGGCGAATTTACAGAAAACCTAAGTGAGGCATATGACAAGCTTTACAAAAATTTCCATACGTTGTAGAAAAAGAACATTAAGTTGGCAACAAAATTCAAATTTGTTGACAATGACAGAGTCAACCAAGTGTGACCTTAATTTTCTAAGTCATCTTAATAAAAATATGGATACTCTTCTTGAAAGTTTCAATATTTTTAAAGTGAGATCCGATGTAAAATTATGGTGTAAAATTATGTTTCGTGCCTAATAAAAATTAGGCAGTTAGGTAGTCATTTCATCATTGAGACTTTGTTTGAAGTTGCAGCCGTTCCACATTATAAAATATAAAACAGAGAAGTGATGAATTAACCTACAAACCCCGCATTTGGGTCATCCTTTAAGATCTGGGAAAAGTATGATTATATCAAGTTAACATAATATCATAATTCTACAAATTGCATCCACTCATCACTCGTCCATAACAAGAATTAAATACTAGCATTACTTTATTCTCAGTTGTGCTCTAATTGAGACAATTAATACAACATTTCCCCACATTTTTAGGTGTTTGATTTTATTTGTTTTGATCTTTTGGTCAATCAAGCTTTGTTCATGAAACCAATTGAATACATTATTATTTTAGACAATGTTACTATTGTTCTTCATTAGAGAACAATTTCTACTAGAGAGTTAAAAATTAATTTCCTTTGTTGCTGTAGAAGCAGTGTTTAATAGAGATAGACAGGTGTGATGACGCCAGATACACGTACTGTGCATCAATTTCCCGTGATTTTGTGCGAGATGAAGCTGAGGGTGCCCTGGTTTTAACAAATTTCTCAGGACTCCTTTGACTCTGTACGTCACTTTCCTTTGGTTGTGCGAGCACGTCTTGTTCCACTTCATAGGTTGAGAAGAGTATCAAAAATTGTTAGTACATGATAAATGTACAGAGTCAAAGGAGTCTTGTGATTTTATGGATTCTCCATTTTTTACCCCTCCTCATCCAACTCAGGCATCGGATGGATCCAAATTACTAGTTATTCCATGACCCCCAACCCCAATGGGCAATATGGAATGTCACATCGAATATAGCTCGGACTGATCAACCCCGATTGCTACACACATAGGATGCTTTTCAAGACATGGGGCCAAAACATAGGTATGATCCCAGTCTTAGTTCCTCTCCAACGCGGGATGAAGCTGAGGGTGTTCCCATTACATCTCCCTGAGATAATTGGTACAACCACGACAACGGACCACTTAGAGTTGAATGGGAAGTAGGATGATGGATTATTTTTACTCTCCCATTCCCGCGAGTGCTGCAACTTTCTTCAAACTAAATTAATGGGAAGTAGGATGATATATTCTTTTTAATCATGAAGCTGCAAGAAGAAAAAACCAATTGAATGGCATTTCGTTTCAACATATTAACACATAAATATTTGTTTCATCTTTTCACAACCAGCAGCCTTACACGCCCAACTCAATTACCTGCCTAAAACTATTAAACCCCCAACTGGTTCCCAACCCGCAACTGCACAAACACACACGCTCCAACACCTCCAACCCACCTGAAATTGGCACACAGCACCATGACGCAAACCACACACAACACACACACATCACTACTCAACTCAACCCCTGACCAACACAAACCGACAATAACTCCCACTAGCCCTGCCCAATTGCGTACACTCCAACCCCCCAACCCCTAAGATCCTAAACAATAAATTCATTCAATAGTACTTTTTTACACAATAAATTCATTCATGTATTTTTATGCGAAGGAAATATTAAAATTAAGTATTATTATCACTTTATATAAGATTGTAAATATCTAATGTATATTACAAAACTTGGGATAGTTATATATAAGTCTCATTTGGACAGTTGTTTCTTATAGGGTCATATTGACTAGTTAACCATTGCCATTTTCAAAAAATATCAATGTATATGATGACTATCAATACGAAACCAAACTACAAAAGCTCCAAGTTCAAAAACAAAAATAACTAGTTTAGGACTATATCTCCCTCAAGCATTGTCCCTTTAAATTTCATGAACTGAGATCACAATGAGCCACTGCCTCCCCTAGTAGAGCACACAGACACTTTCGAAACTTTATTCCTTCTCTTTCTATAGAACTTACCTTTGTTCAATGATGCTTCCAACAAAACAAAAGCTCAACCACTAGACCTCACCTTTCTCAGAAAATCCAATGAAATAAAATGTCGTGCCCGACTTAAGTTTGTTAAACTCATCCTTTTAATTATAGATAAACTGGCTTAAACAATGCTTTAATTTAAATCTCTAAGGAAAAATAGCATAAGAATTTTTTTTTCCAAAGGTATGTGTAGATGAAAACATAATTGCCTTTACTTATAACTAATAAGTACTACATAACTTTACATAACCAAGATCCTTAGTTTAATAATTACACAAAAGAAATCCTGATATTCAAACCATACTAAATATCCGTCACTCCCCCGTTTTAAGGTCCTAACTTGGCAGTGAACTTCAAATTATAAGCATACCTGAAACAAAACATTACAGGAGTGTAAGGTATAAAGTCTTAGTGAATGACCACATACCACACATATAACCAATTTGAATAAGCATTTTTACTTTTTTCTAATGCTATAACCCAACAGGAATTGTGAAACTCTCACAAGCCTGGACCCGTCACAGTCCAATTAACCCACCACAGTTATTAGGGACCACCACGTCCCTTTATTAAGCCCGAGTACAAAAACCTTTAAGTTGGATTAACAGGACCACCACATCCCGTAGTACCCACCACAGTCCTTAACACTAGATAAAGGACTCACTAGTCGATATCATTATATTACATCTCTTAACATTTTTAATCATATGCATATGTTTCATAAATACAACATCACTCCCATAAACATTTTAACACATTTGTTTAACTACACATTTCCATATGAAATTATAAGCATTTATATTTCATAAGGAAGGTCACTCACCTTGTATTTAGTGCTAAGATTAATACCAACTACTTCCTTGGTATGGTAGCATTAGTTGCTTCCCCACCTAACAAGTCAATGTCGTTAGTATTTGAATACACCGATTAACATCAAACCCAGTAATACATCACATCAGCTGGTCAATTAGAAATAACTAAGGAGGAATTAAATATGACACTTCATATTTCTATAACACCCAATTAATTAGTGTTCTAACACAATTTACAGAATTTAATTTCGAATTTGCTAGACAAAGTTATGCCCATTTTATTACAGCCTTTTCCAAATCATTTCTCAAGAAAAACAACAACACAACTTCAACTTCATGAAATTCTCATCATTTTTGTACAATATAACTTTCCATGATATTCCACCCAATATCAGTAAACACATTGAATAATACAAATTTAATGATTCATAATTTTTAGGGCTCATTTTCTATGTCGAGCAAAACGTCAAACACCTGGTATGCATTCTTGCTCCTTTAGGGCAAATGTTAAACCAAGACTTCAAACTATCACCAAGGGTTCATTCCTTGGTATTTTAATATAATTTTCGGACATGTTATACATGTATGAGTATATTTTACTCTCCAACTTGAATCACTCAATTCCAATAAGTATTCCATGATTTATACCATTTTTAGCATAACTAGGTCAAAATACAACACTAACGCATAACTTAACATTTTTAAGCATACATAACCTTGACCTTGAGTATAATTCATGGAAACATATAATAAACATGTTTTAGAAGAAATATACATCATAATCACGAATTTTCTAAATCAAAATGCTTTACGAAAAGATGATGTAAATTTTGGACTTTAAATTATGCATTTACGATCCTAGATCCAGTTCTAACTTATTGTGACACCCCGACTAATTAAATACCGGGTAGCTACTCCTTTATTAATCAATACAAAATGCCAAGTTGGTCCAGTTAAAAGCATCACTGTCGAAAACATTTTGAATGATTACTAACCACCTAGTATTTAAAAAGTAAGTTGCCAAATTTAAGTTAAATCTGATTAACATGCAACAAAAGAATAATGGAAGAACAACATAATCCATTCACCATAACGAAGTAATGAAATAACCAACAAATAGTAATAAGTCCAGAGGAAAAACTCCTCACAACAATCCCACAACTGAAAATACTATGACAAGTCTGAATCCTGAATTAATTACAAACCAAAGTCTGAATAACTGAAATATAAAATGAAATGTCTCTAAAAGAAATACAACTGATGGAATCTCAATATAGAGTCAAGGTAAATGAAGCATCTACTAGCAAGAACCCTGTAACTTCCACAACAGCTACAGCTCGTCACCTAACTGGAAATACTATGCATGGTTTCCTTGTGGCTGGGCACCTAAAAATGGTTTTTACAAAAAGATAGATTTGAAAGCAAACGGGCCAGAGCCCGAATGTGGAGAGTATTTTAAAAACAGCAAGTGCTTTAATAAAAATTAAAACAATGAATGTAAGATACATGTTAGGACGTGCTCTCACATGAAATACTCACCTCTCGTCTAACTGTGCACTCCTAACGTTCCTGAACCCATTCATGTGTTATTTATCTAACTAAACCATCATAAGTTCTAACCCAACTACTCGATTCACAATATGAATTCCCAATGTTATTACTTAAATAGATAGCTTTACTTGAACTCGGATTCTCAATTATTAGCATTACCGTTTACTGGAGGTTATCCCCTTATTTATCTTCTCAAGGAGTTACTATAAATGATTCTCATAAATAAACATCACAATTCCTTTTCATTCGATCGTATATTATTCACATCATAAATATACAATATAAGCACCCCGAGGCTAAGCTGCGGTGCACACATACTCTGCTATCCATCCCGGTACATCACGTACATAAGGATTACAAATTCCGAATCTCTCAGGAATCGTTCTCAGATAACAACATCACAAACAATGGAGGCGAACACAGTCACATCACATGGGTCACGCACATACCTACGCTCCCACGATCAGCAGACTTATTATTATCCCAATAAGTCCTTCTCTGACCTATGTTCATCTAGGTACCAATCTAAATCCGGGCAACACAAGGATAAGAGGGTCCTAAGAGAACGTAAACCTCCCGTGATAGCAAGTATGGTAGGTATGTCATACACATAAAATTATATGCTAAGCATTCACACATCTTAGATATCTTAATATTAATAAAGGTACACTCTACATCCTTATACCACTATTCTAAATCTATATATTTTACGTCTCCCGATAATATAGAATTTAAACTGTCGACACGTCCCACGTCATAGTTTCTTATACTTAAAACCTATCTTAAATAGATTATTAAGTTCCTATTATTCCCACATATAACGTCATCATTCCTAAGGTCCTTACTTCTTCCCCGAACCTCATTTCATCAATTATTCAAATTTACACTTTTAACCCAAATGTTATCTCACTTACCGAATTCCAGTTGATTTAGAAAAATTTCTCAAATTGAATTCTAATTAAGGTCCAAATTTCATAGCCATGCCTTCTGGTCTTCCTTAAGTTTAAGGGTATTCATAAGGTCTCCAATAATATTTTCCAAGGATTAACATCATTAAAATTTAAATAGGGAAAACTTTACTCATTCTGGGAAGGTCGATCGATCGACCTTTACCTTCGATCGATCGATGGTGGTCGATCGATCGACTGCTGAATGTCGATCGATCGAACGCACCAGGTATGGCTACGGACTGCTTCGTTTTGCAGTTTTCAAATCATCACAAAACATCCTTTTAAGGCATGAAACTCTAATATAACGTTATAATATCATCATACAACCATCCTACAACATTGTTAACGTTCTAAAACCAATAATTCATCAACCAATGACTTGTTTGGATCAAAACTTCATCAAGAACCCTAGTTTCCTATTTCTTTCAAGAACATTAATAAATCTCTTCTTAAATCCGTTTTTAGATCATCAAGGGTCAAAATTCTGAATTCATAATTCATCACGAATGTTTCTATATGCAGTCCCTAACATAGTTCATAGTTTTACATCTTCCAATTCATGGGTCTAATCAATCTTCCATAATAAATTTGATAATTTCCTAAACATGGAAAAGCATAGCATTGAATCAATTGTAATTAAATCACTTGCATTAATCTTTCTATGGATTTGAGGTTGACTCTTGAAGGTTGAATCTGTCCTCTCTCTCTCTCTGCAGAATTCTCCTCTTTCTCTCTCTCTCTACAAATTCTTTTCAAGGTGATAATGGAGGTGGGGTTGGTTTTTGCCAAGTTTTAAAGTTTCTAACTTCTTCCGTAGCCCACTACCTAAATTGGGGTTGGAAATGGATTAGTGTGTTAAGACTAAGTCAGATTTTTAACTCTAATTTTCGTGGGTTTTAATTACCCAATTTTCGAAATTACCAAACTACCCTTTTAGGTTGCCGATATGGCCTAAAAATGTCCCGGGACCCAAACTAAACTCCCGCCTAGTGTTTTCTGACTATTTCGACCCTTCCGGACTCGTTGGCGCACTCAAAATGACCATACGGTGATAAAAATAAAATTCACTTTTTAATTCAAATAATTATATTCCTGACGCGACTGTCACGCGCGTCCCAACAAAATTTCCCAAATTGCCGTATTTCAATCTCACGACAATTTCAATAGTTCCAATATTCATATATTCCCATATATACACATTATAATCAAATACTAACTCACATCTCATTAATATTTTATCCGAATTAATTTTTCAATTAATACACATTTAATTCAATTAATCCCCAAAAATAAATATCATGAAAATACGGGGTATTACATACTCCCCCCCTAATAACTGAATTTTGTCCCGAAATTCGGAACTAGAAAGTACCTGGTAAGAACAACTCTGGATAGTGTTCGCGCATCTCATCCTCGCGCTCCCATGTGGACTCCTCGACATTATGATGTCGCCACTGAACACGTACTAACGGAACTATCTTTGACCGCAGTTTTCGCTCACTTCGGTCCAAAATAGCAATCGGCCCCTCCTCGTAGGAGCAATCAGGCTGGAGATCAATGTCCTCCAAAGCAATATGAGAATGAGACAAATCGTCTCTAAGATATTTCCTTAGCGAGGAAATATGAAATACATCATGAATCCAATGCAAATGCTCTGGTAACCCAAGTTTATACGCAACCGGTCCAATCCGCTCAATAATAGGAAATGGTCCCACATATCTCGATGCCAACATCCCTTTCTTCCCGAAACGCATAATCCCCTTCATAGGAGATACTTTGAGCAAAAACCTGGTCCCCCACTTGGAACTCCCTGAAGAACCTCTTCGCATCAGCATAGCTCTTCTGCCGATCCTGAGCTACTCGAATGCGACTCCGTATCAATTCTATCCTCGCCGAAGTATCCTGAATCACTTCCGGCCCAAGTAGTTTGTTGTCCCCCACTTCCAACCAACATGCTGGGGAACGACAAGGTCTACCGTACAACGCCTCAAATGGGGCCATGCCAATGGTGAACTGGTAGGAGTTATTGTAAGCAAACTCCACCAGTGGAAGATACTGCTCCCATCTACCCTCAAAATCAATGATGCACATACGCAACATGTCCTCCAACATCTGGTTTGTACGCTCGGTCTGCCCATCGGTCTGCGGGTGATACGCCGTACTCAATCGCAATTCCGTGCCCATGGCCTCCTGAAAACTTTCCCAAAACCGTGAAACAAATATCTTGTCTCGGTCAGACACGATATTTAGGGGCACACCATGAAGTCTCACTATCTCTGCAATAAAGAGCTGGGCATACTGTCCTGTAGTGTAGTCTGTCTTTACGGGTAGAAAATGAGCGACTTTGGTCAACCTGTCCACAATTACCCAAATGGAGTCGTGACCTCTCTGTGATGTAGGTAACCCCGTGATAAAGTCCATGGATATGCTCTCCCACATCCACATCGGGACCTCCAATGGCTGTAGAAGTCCTGCCGGTCTCTGATGATCCACTTTTACTAGCTGACAAGTGGTGCATTTCGAAACAAACACGGCAATATCTCTCTTCATCCCGCTCCACCAATACTGTCGTCTCATGTCTTGGTACATTTTGTCCCCACCGGGATGTACCGTGAACCGTGAGCGGTGCGACTCTGCCATCACCTCGTGCCGCAATTCCTTCCCTTCCGGAACTACTAATCTCCCATTGAAGCGTAATCCTCCGTCTGAGCTAACGGTATAGGACTCGGCTCCCTCTGCTAGTAATCGAACTATCTGCTCCTGACAGAACGAGTCATTTGCCTATGCCCTTACTACCTTCGTGACAATCTGCGGTGTAACGGTCATCACAGACATGAACGATCGGGCCACTGCATCCTGGTGTCCCAACTCTTTCCATTTGGCCTTCCATACCCCTGCCACCTCATCTACTGGCCTACGACTTAACGCGTCTGCTACCACGTTAGCCTTCCCCGGGTGATACTGGATATCAAACTGATAGTCCTTCACAAACTCAAGCCACCTTCGCTGTCGCATATTCAACTCCTTCTGCATGAATAGGTACTGTAGGGACTTGTGGTCCGTGAATAATCGAAACTTTTCCCCCAAAAGGTAATGTCTCCAAATACGAAGGGCAAATACAGCTGTCGCCAACTCCAAGTCATGAGTGGGGTAATTCTTCTCATGAGGCTTTAGCTTACGGGAAGCATAGGCTATGGCCTGACTTTCCTGCTGCAAGAAACCTCCAAGTCCTTGTAAGGATGCATCGGTGGAGACTAGATACTCAACTCCCGGTCTCGGCAATGCTAACACAGGTGCTGAGGTCAACTTATCCTTCAACTCGTCAAATGCCAACTGACAGGCATCACTCCAGATGAATGGCACACCCTTACGAGTCAGATGTGTCAAAGGACCCTCTATCTTCGAAAATCCCCGAATGAACCTCCTGTAGTATCCTGCTAGACCCAAGAAACTACGGATCTCTGTCGGCGTCGTGGGCTGTCCCCACTCCCTCACCGCGAATACTTTCCCCAGATCAACAGATATCCCCCCGTCGGAAATAATGTGTCCCAAAACTGGACCTCCTTCAGCCAAAACCCTCACTTCTCATACTTTGCATACAACTTGTTCTGACGTAGTGTCTGCAAAAGTTTCCTTAAATGCTCGGCGTGCTCCTCCTCTATCTGGGAGTAAACCAGAATATCATCAATGAAGACAATGACAAACTGATCTAGGAAATCTCTGAACACCCTATTCATCAAGTCCGTAAACACGGCTGGAGCATTGGTCAAACCAAAAGGCATAACCCGAAACTCGTAAGAACCATATCTCGATAAGAACGCAGTCTTCGAGACGTCCTCCTCCCTGATACGCAACAGATGGTATCCCGATCGCAAATCAATCTTTGAAATTAAAGAAGCTCCTCTCAACTGGTCGTATAGGTCATCGATTCTAGGCAACGGATACTTATTCCGTATCGTGACCTTGTTCAACTCCCGGTAGTCCACACACAATCTCAGTGAACCATCTCTCTTCTTCATAAACAACACAGGGGCACCCCACGGTGATGTACTCCTCCGTATAAACTCCTGAC
This sequence comes from Sambucus nigra, assembly GCA_949130495.1. Lineage (NCBI taxonomy): Eukaryota > Viridiplantae > Streptophyta > Magnoliopsida > Dipsacales > Adoxaceae > Sambucus > Sambucus nigra. The sequence goes on from OX422218.1 coordinate 420,729,229, forward strand.
CCAATAACTGCTCAATCTGATCTCGTAGCTCTCACATCTCTGCCGGAGCCATACGGTACGGTGCGCGTGCTATAGGTCTCGTATCTGGCAATAAGTCTATGACAAAGTCTATCTATCGACTGGGGGTAGGCCTGGTATCTCCTGAAACACATCTGAATACTCCCTGACCACTGGGATCGAATCTAAAGGAATCAGAACCTCCTTAGAGGTATCCTCCTCTATGTAGTACAAATGAGCGGTCGAGCCTCCCTCTGGGTGAGGCATCGCCACTACAAACATCTCTTGCCCCGGAATGGAAAAAACAATGCTCCCACCGAAGCAATCAATCATGGCTCTATAATCAGCGAGCCAATCCATACCGATAATCACGTCGTGCACATGCATATCTAATACCAACATATCTGCAGGTAATACCAAACTACCAATCTCTACCCCCACTCCCCGGCATATAAAGAAAATAAGTGACCCACTCCCCAATGGTGAGTCCACACACGTCACTGTGCTCTCTGCTATGGCTAACAACCCTAAGGCTTTCGCAAAATGTGTAGCTATAAAACAATGCGTTGCCCCCGTATCAAACAAAACCCGACCCATAGTACCATGGATTGGAAACATACCCTCAATCGCGGGTGGTGCCTATGGAGCTGCTGCCTGGTGGACGTTATAGACACGTCCATACTGTAACTGCCCCTACTGCACAGGAACTGCTGGAATGGCTGGTAGTACTGGCACCTGGGCTGGAGCTGGGAGGGCAGGTGGAAAAAGTGGCCTCTGTGGCTCATGTCGAGCACCCTGCTGCTGCTGCGGGGCCCTGCCCCTATCAGGACAGTCCTTGCATTTATGGCCAGTCTTGCCACAAACGAAACACTTCCCCAGGAAGTTCCCCCCTCTATGTCCCTGCTATCCCCGGCCCTGGTGGCCGTTACCGTTCCTCCACTGGCCCTGCTGAAACTTCTGTTGACCATTCTGACCCTGCTGGTTCTGATGGCCGTTCGGACCCTGATGGCCCGGTCGAAAACCTCCCTGTCCGTGCCTGAAATTTCCCGACCTGAACCTCTTGTGATCCCCCTGCTGGGAACCCTGATCACCCTGCCTCTACCCCTGAACAGAATGTGCCCCACTGGAACCATTTCCCCCAGTCCTGCCCTGGTGGCTGGACTCTCCCGATCGCTTGCCCTCAGCCATGTGAAAGCGGTGATCCTGACAATGGAGCAATGCAGCGTTAACCACATCAGAGTAAGTGGCCAACGATAGGTTCCCCAACAAATGCTGACGAATCCTCCAAGTCAACCCGTGAGTAAATTTCTGAATCTTCTTCTCTTCTGTCGGTATCTCATCCGGTACAATGTTCAGCAAATTGGTGAATTCGGCCTCATACTCGGCTACAGTCTTACCCTCCTGTCGAAGGCTCATCAACTTCCTCCTCATTTCTGTGTGAACAGCTGACGAAAAGTATTTGCGGTCGAACCGCACCCAAAACTCCTGGATAGTGAGAGTATCTCTCTCCTCCACGGTGGTAATAGACTCCCACCACTGCAGTGCAGATCCAACTAGCTTGAAAGTAGCTAGGACCTGCTTCTGAACTTTGGTACACTCATACATCCTCAAGTGCCATTGAATGTCCTTCCTCCACTGACTCGAAACCACAACATCGGAGCTACCTGCGAACTCCGGAGGGTGTGCTTTCTAAAAAGAATCTTGAACACGTTCCGAAGCAGACGGGAATGCATATGCCTGAACTGGCGCGGCTACTGGTGCCTGGGGTGGTGCCTGCCGTACAACGGCAAGAACGGCATTTACCGCTTGAGCTACAATGACTGCAACCTCAGCGGCATTCATAGTGCCCTGTACTAGAGCTGGCTGTGGCTCGGGCTGTGCATCCCTGTGAACTCGCTGCGCACGTCGTGGAGGCATCTGAAATAAGAGTAAAGTCTATAAGTTCGCAGTTATAAACTTAAAATAGCTGAAGAGCGAAGCATACATAAAAGAATACAACAGTCCTAAAATATAGGGCTCTATATCAAAGAAAGCTCAGCGGAAACATAATAAGCCGTACAGATCCTAAAGGACACTAGAACCTGATACTCTGATACCACCTGTGACACCCCGACTAATTAAATACCGAGTAGCTACTCCTTTATTAAATCAATACAAAATGCCAAGTTGGTCCAGTTAAAAGCATCACTGTCGAAAACATTTTTAATGATTACTAACCACCTAGTATTTAAAAAGTAAGTTGCCAAATTTAAGTTAAATCTGATTAAGATGCAATAAAAGAATAATGGAAGAACAACATAATCCATTCACCATAACGAAGTAATGAAATAACCAACAAATAGTAATAAGTCCGGAGGAAAAATTCCTCACAACAATCCCACAACTGAAAATACTATGACAAGTCTGAATCCTGAATTAATTACAAACCAAAGTCTGAATAACTGAAATATAAAATGAAATGTCTCTAAAAGAAATGGGCGACATGCCCTACAACTGATGGAATCTGAATATAGAGTCAAGGTAAATGAAGCGTCTACTAGCAAGAACCCTGTAACTTCCACAACAGCTACAGCTCGTCACCTGACTGGAAATACTATGCATGGTGTCCTTGTGGCTGGGCACCTAAAAATGGTTTTTACAAAAAGATAGATTTGAAAGCAAACGGGTCAGAGCCCGAGTGTGGAGAGTATTTTAAAAACAGCAAGTGATTTAATAACAATTAAAACAATGAATGTAAGATACATGTTAGGACGTGCTCTCACATGAAATACTCACCTCTCGTCTAACTGTGCACTCCAAACGTTCCTGAACCCATTCATGTGTTATTTATCTAACTAAACCATCATAAGTTCTAACCCAACTACTCGATTCACAATATGAATTCCCAATGTTATTACTTAAATAGAGAGCTTTACTTGAACTCGGATTCTCAATTATTAGCATTACCGTTTACTGGAGGTTATCCCCTTATTTATCTTCTCAAGGAGTTATATAAATGATTCTCATAAATAAACATCACAATTCCTTTTCATTCGACCGTATATTATTCACATCAAAAATATACAATATAAGCACCCCGAGGCTGAGTTGCGGTGCACACATACTCTGCTATCCATCCCGGTACATCACGTACATAAGGATTACAAATTCCGAATCTCTCAGGAATCGTTCTCAGATAACAACATCAGAAACAATGGAGGCGAACACAGTCACATCACATGGTTCATGCACATACCTACGCTCCCACGATCAGTAGACTTATTATGATCCCAATCAGTCCTTCTCTGACCTATGTTCATCGAGGTACCAATCTAAATCTGGGCAACACAAGGATAAGAGGGTCCTAAGCGAACGTAAACCTCCCGTGATAGCAAGTATGGTAGGTATGTCATACACATAAAATTATATGCTAAGCATTCACACATCTTAGATATCTTAATATTAATAAAGTTACACTCTACATCCTTATACCATTATTCTAAATCTATATATTTTACGTCTCCCGATAATATAGAATTTAAACTGTCGACACATCCCACGTCATAGTTTCTTATACTTAAAACCTATCTTAAATAGATTATTAAGTTCCTATTATTCCCACATATAACGTCATCATTCCTAAGGTCCTTACTTCTTCCCCGAACCTCATTTCATCAATTATTCAAATTTACACTTTTAACCCAAATGTTATCTCACTTACCGAATTCCATTAGATTTAGAAAAATTCCTCAAATTGAATTCTAATTAAGGTCCAAATTTCATAGCCATGCCTACTGGTCTTCCTTAAGTTTAAGGGTATTCATAAGGTATCCAATAATATTTTCCAAGGGTTAACATCATTAAAATTTAAATAGGGAAAAATTTACTCATTCTGGGAAGGTCGATCGATCGACCTTTACCTTCGATCGATCGATGGTGGTCGATCGATCGACTGCTGAATGTCGATCGATCAAAGGCAGCAGGTATGGCTACGGACTGCTTCGTTTTGCAGTTTTCAAATCATCACAAAACATCCTTTTAATGCATGAAACTCTAATATAACGTTATAATATCATCATACAACCATCCTACAACATTGTTAACGTTCTAAAACCAATAATTCATCAACCAAGGACTTGTTCGGATCAAAACTTCATCAAGAACCCTAGTTTCCTATTTCTTTCAAGAACATTAATAAATCTCTTCTTAAATCCATTTTTAGATCATCAAGGGTCAAAATTCTGAATTCATAATTCATCACGAATGTTTCTATATGCAGTCCCTAACATAGTTCATAGTTTTACATCTTCCAATTCATGGGTCTAATCAATCTTCCATGATAAATTTGATAATTTCCTAAACATGGAAAAGCATAGCATTGAATCAATTGTAATTAAACCACTTGCCTTAATCTTTCTCTGGATTTGAGGTTGACTCTTGAAGGTTGAATCTGTCCTCTCTCTCTCTCTGCAGAATTCTCCTCTTTCTCTCTCTCTCTACAAGTTCTTCTCAAGGTGATAATGGAGGTGGGGTTGGTTTTTGCCAAGTTTTAAAGTTTCTAACTTCTCCCGTAGCCCACCACCTAAATTGGGGTTGGAAATGGCTTAGTGGGTTAAGACTAAGTCAGATTTTTAACTCTAATTTTCGTGGGTTTTAATTACCCAATTTCCGAAATTACCAAACTACCCTTTTGGGTTGCCGGTATGGCCTAAAAATGCCCCGGGACCCAAACTAAACTCCCGGCTAGTGTTTTCTGACTATTCTGACCCTTCCGGACTCGTTGGCGCACTCAAAATGACCATATGGGTGATAAATATAAAATTCACTGTTTAATTCAAATAATTATATTCCTGACGCGACTGTCACGAGCGTCCTAACAAAATTTCCCAAATTGCCGTATTTCAATCTCGCGACAATTTCAATAGTTCCAATGTTCATATATTGCCATATATACACATTATAATCAAATACTAACTCACATCTCGTTAATATTTTATTCGGATTAATTTTTCAATTAATACACATTTAATTCAATTAATCCCCAAAAATAAATATCACGAAAATACGGGGTATTACACTTATGTTCTTAACCCATCCTTGTTCCAACACAATTCAGAAATATGGGTATCATTAAAATATATATACAAATCAAAAATAAAAACATAATAAGTATAGAACTCATCCATGTGACCAACTTTGATAAAGATATAATTACCTTACGAGTATTCCTTGATTTATAGAAAAAATTTCAAGATTTCTTCCTTAACTTTCCTCTCTTTCTCTCTCTTTAGGAAAAACTCGTGTTCATGGCTGTATTTTCTGAAAAAAGGGGATTTTTATGAAGTCTAATTCGGCCAAACCATCACCCACCCTCTAACCAATCAATAAATAGCACATGGTGTGCTAATAAGACAATTGTCACTTAAGGAATGGACATATTTTCCCTTGTTTCGTACTTTCACTATAACTTCTTCTACGAGCCTCCATTAAACCTGCCGTTTGTTGTGTTATAATATTAATTCATATATATACAACTTTCATAATTTATGTTTTCCCAAAATCATAAACTAATACGCCTAATTTGGGCTTCGAACAGGAAAGTAGCAATTTATCGAAAATCTCAAAACTTTCACATTTGGCAACCAAACATTGCCAATTTCGTATCAACACCCTTATTTACTTTTATAAACATAATCATGCATTAAAAACATAATTTATGATGCATTAATCGCATAACTAATCATATGTTCTAAACATGGTATCCCCGATCAAAAGCTCAATTAACACCTAATGTAAACAACACATATATCACATGAGCATGCATCCCCTAAACATGATAATTAACATGTTTAACACACATAACCAATATATAACTTATAACTCCTAAGTTATAATTAGTCATGTAATTAACCTTCCTAATCATGTTTTAGGGCCTTACAATTCTACCCCTCTTATAAAAATTTCATCCTCGAAATTTAACGCATAAGAAACTTACCAAATAGATGAGGATATTGCTTCTTCATGTTATCCTCCCCTTCCCAAGTGCCATACTCCACATTCCAATTTCTCCATATCACTTTAACTAGTGAAATGGTTTTACTACGTAACACTTGCTCCTTTCGATCTACAATAGCAAGTGGTTCCTCCACATAGGTTAAGTCATCTTGAAGCTCTATCGGTTGTGAGATAAACACATGTGAAGGATCGAGCACGTACTTACGTAACATGGATATATGAAAAACATCGTGTATCCGGGACAATTCTAGTGGTAACGCCAATTTATAAGCTATAGCTCCAACCCGTTTCACTATCTCATAAGGGCCAATGTACCTGGGACTTAACTTTCCCTTCTTCCCGAATCTCATAACCCCTCTCCAAGGATAAACACGTAGGAATACTCGATCACCTTCCTCAAATTTCAATTCTTTCCTTCGATTGTCTGCATAACTTTTTTGTCTACTTTGTGCCACCTTTAAGTGATTATGGATAACATTGATCTTTTCAGTAGTCTGTTGTACAATTTCTGGCCCAAGAAGTTTTCTTTCTCCTACTTCAGTCCAACACACTGGAGTTCTGCTTTTTCTTCCATACAAAGCTTCATAAGGAGCCATATAATACTCGAATGATAGCTATTATTATAAGAAAACTCTATTAGTTGCAAGTGTTCATCCCAACTCCCCTTGAACTGCAACACACAGATTCGTAACATGTCTTCAAGTGTTTGGATCGTTCTTTCTGACTGCCCATCAGTTTGAGGATGAAAAGTTGTACTAAATTTCAATTTAGTCCCCAAAGCTTGTTGTAAACTAGGCCAAAAGTGAGAAGTAAACTTAGGATCTCGATCAGAAATAATAGAAACAGGTGCACCATGCAATTTAATAATCCCATCCACATATAATTTGGCATATCTATCCATGGAGTAAGTAGTTTTAACAGGAAGAAAATGTGCAGACTTAGTCAACCTATCAACGACAACCCAAATAGAATCAAACCCTCGTGATGATTTTGGTAAACCTATAACAAAATCTGTAGTAACATGCTCCCATTTTCACTCAGGAATAGGTAAGGGTTGTAGTAAACCACTTGGCTTCTGATGCTCCACCTTCACCTGTTGGCAAACTAGACATCTAGCAACAAAATCTGGAATGTCGTGTTTCATTCCCGGCCACCAATAACATTGTTTCAAATCTCTATACAGTTTTGTGCTCCCTGGATGCATAGCATATAAAGAACAGTGGGCTTCCTCTAATATTGTTCTTCTTAAATCAGGAACATTAGGTACACACAAACAGTTTCCATACATAACAATGTCATCATCCCAAATAGAAAATTCATTTGCTTTACCCTTTTTCATATTATCTCTAACTTTTTCCAATTCTGTATCTCCTGCTTGTGCTTGTTTTATCCAGTCTATCAACGTGGGTCTAACATTTAAATGTGCCACTATTCCATGAGACTCATTCAAAGTTAATTCCACCCCCATTAAAGCTAACTCTCTCAGCAGGTCAACTCGAATATAATAAATACAAGATACTATGCCTAGAGATTTTCTACTCAAAGCTGTCACAACCCGCCTAAAATAATAACGGGTGGCCAGCCCTATACTATATTAAATCAGGAGTTTCAGATGGCCCAGTCTCAACCTCAACTGTCTGTACTATACAATATAGGACTAACTACCCGAAATCACATAAGCGGGATATGAAAAATTAAAATAAAAACGCAACAGACAACAAACCAACACTATAACACTACTACCAAAGAAAAGAAAGATGCATGAAAGAACAAATATAAATGAAATGCTAGAAATAAAATGAACTAAATAAATACAACCGAATGTACTACACAAAGTAGACACGAATAAGCTGTCGGGTCACAGCCAATACAATAGCTGAAATGGAATAAATATAAACATGTATATGAATATCCCTTGGGTACAAACCCGATATACAACATGAATCCTACCTAGAATTTTAAAGAAGTAGGAAGCGGCTACATGAAACATCCCGCAACAGTCCTCACCTGTCACGTCTCCCAAGACTCTGGATAGAAAGTCATCCGGCATCCATGCGGTAGGATACCTGTTGTAATATATATATATACAAGGAGGAGAGAAAAGTAAACGGTTCAGAGCCCCGAATGTGAAAAATATTTAGCAAGTGTGTTAACCGTGCATAATAATTATCGGTGCACTTTATTTCATAATTAACGTGAGACCGCTCTCTTGATGAAACCCCAACTCACCTCTCATCTAAAGGCACGCACATATTCGCGTCCTCAAGTTTTAGTTAAATTACCGCCAATGTTATTAGGACAACCTAACTTATCATAGGCCTAGCCTATACCCACGAGAGCTACTTTCCCGTCATAATCCAAGGATCCACCCTTCCTAATCCTACTAGATTATGATTACAACAATTATGCCATAATAGGCTTAATGGATTCCGATTTATAACTACATGAATTATAATTCTTAATACATTACCCCTATATATATATATATATATATACATATATATATATATATATATACATATATATATATATATATATATATAAATATATATATATATAAATATATACATATATATAGGCTAAAATATAAGAATTTATTTTCTTAATATCATGCACATGGAATATTGGCAAAACCTCTCTCTAATCTCAAAATTATGCTACGTTTCGTGCGTGGGGAGTCTCACAAAGCGAAATCCAAACAAGGAACCGCCCCGTTACACTACTCCTGACAAGGTCAAGACCAGAGATCCGAGATGCCACAGATAGAATTACTTCTCTCAAATCTCGACATGACACTGCGTTTCGTGCGTGAGGTGTCTCGCAAAGCGAAATCCAAACAAGGAACCACCTCGTTACACTACTCCTGGGCAATGTCGATCCTAGAGATCCATAATCCTTAACATACAATTTAATACTACCATAACTACTAAACTTTTAAACTATAATAAGAAAACAACTAAAAATCTCCAATAATATCCTTGGGATGATGTAACCGAAGTATTCCTCAAATACGATACCTCAACCCCCAATAAATCTGGTACACCATAATCATCCAAGATGTACCCCACAGAAATACCATATCTTTTCATCTAGGATATATAAAGATATATATAGGTATTTTAATCTCACCATATATATATACATGCCATCATCCATACCCATGACCAAGTGTACATACCATATATGATGTACGAAGGCCATGCACATATAATACCCGGCTAATATATAGCGCCGATAAAACTGCATCAATGCTATCATCTTCCCAGAGTCCAGCTCACGTAACAACTGGGGACCACCTGGTGGGGATCAACGACACCCACCTCGTGGTAACACACACACACGACGTCCCGGGAAGCGGTCATAGTTCCAACCGGCAATGAGACAAAACATACCCACCACGTCTCATCCCAAAATATATATCTATATCGTATAATAACACAAGGGACGACTATGACCTGGGGAATATCCACACCCTTCTCTATATGCCAGGATGCTCACCCTCTGCGCAGAAACTTCCCAATGATAGCATGAGCGGGGTATGCTTAACCACATAAGTATATATATCGCTCACATACGCAATATACATACATCCATATGATCCCATCATATGATCCAATAATAAACCATCATATACGGTTTAAATATCCATACCATGTATGTCCACAACATAAATATATCCATATATTCACATTCATACATAGATATATGTACATATATTCACACATCGCTATATCAATATATATACAAACTAATTCTCGTTCATATGTATAAAATATATAAACCCGGCTATAAGTATACATAATCCTCAATATACAAGCCGTCACCACCATTTCCATTAAATGTACCTCGATATGTGAATACAATCCCTCACTTAAAACATATTCAATCATTTTTCCTATGATGAATAGTCTCCCAAAACCATATGTATATATCTATACATATATATTCAACATTAGGGTTATCACCCAAGAGTTTGTGTAGGAATCCATCACTACACATTTCATCCATATCCAAAAGTACATAATTACCTTAGTACTATTTAACCATAGGCACACACATGACTTAATAGTCTAAAACCTCAATTTATTCCAACCTCATTTAAAGTATTGGAATCTCAGTGGTCATATCCCCATGATTACGTGTAAACTAATCCTACTAGAATTTATGCTACCGCTTATTCTAGTCGATAGTACGATCCCAAAGCGTTCTCAATGTCACCTATGGTTCGAATAAGTCTCGGTAACCCTTATTCCTATTGAGTTATCATTTGTTCCTTAGACTAAACATTTCTATCTAAGGATATGAGACCCCTTACTCTTAAAGAGTATGCAACCACTCTCTTCCATTTGGCCCCAATTTATATCTTAACCATATCCTATCCTTATAAGGATTTGACATAAATGTCGGCCTAGAAATTTCACAACATACATGGATATTTCTTGTCCAATGATTCCAAGAAGTTCCCACTATCGGATACTAAGTGAGAGACCCCCTATAACTCACCAAAAGATATCTCTTACTTTATAAAAGAGAACCCCAAATCAACAAACCCAACCAAAAACGACTAGAAGTCATCTTAGGAAACCCATAAAACAACCCATTAAGGAAGCCCCTAAGAATAAACTCCAAAATAAAAGGGGGAGGAGAAATCCAAGTTTTGGGCTAAAAACAGGGGACCGGTCGACCGGTCCCAGACCCCCGGTCGACCGCGGGTCCATAATTTGCCTACGAAGAAATGCAGTAGGCTTTTCCCTTAAGGCGCGGTCGACCGGTCCCCAGACCGCGGTCAACCGGCCATACCAGTTAAGCTGGCCGATTTCCCTATCTCAGCAAACCCACGAAATTAATACCCAAATATCATCACCAAGCCCCCAAATCTTTAACCCAATAATTTTATTAACAAGAAAACCCATCCTACATCTCATCCCAACCATTTATATGTGATTAAACCATAGAATAACATTGATTTCAAGATTTAAACCCAAAAATCTAGGTTTTGGTATTTATACCCAAAAATCCATTTCTTTACCCCATAAATTATGAAATGAAATACACAAATAGCTATTTAGCAAGATTAAACACTTGCCTCAGATTTGTAGAGGTTGGATCATCCTCGAAGTCACGGTTGGGCCGGAAATCCCCAAGCTTTTCCTCCTCTCTCTCTTCCTTTCTTATTCTTTCCTTTCTTCCTCTCACTCTAGGGATTTTTCTCTCTTTCTCTCAAATGATAATGGCTTAATCCGTAAGCCACTTAAACCTTTAAAACAAAATCCCAATTTTAAATGTTAATACACACTTTAAATGACTCGTTTACTCCAATTCGAGCAAGAATAACTTAAAAACATTCCGAAGCCGAAATAAAACCCAATGACAGTCATTTTGACTATCTCGACCCTTCCGGGATCGATGGTACCCGCAAAAATATCATCCGTAATACTTTAAAATATTCTCTATTTTTGGGCCTCAATTCCCAAATTTTGAAATTCTCCAATTTAATTAAATTTTATTTTCCCAAAATTTAATTTCTCAGTCTCCAAAAATTGAGGGTTGTTACAAAAGCATCAGCAACAACATTAGCTTTACCTAGATGGTGATGTATCGTGCAATCATAATCTTTTATAAGTTCCATCCACCTTCTTTGCCTCAAGTTCAAGTCTTTTGTGTAAACAAGTATTTTAAGCTTTGATGGTCAGTAAAAATTTCACAACTAACACCACATAAGTAGTGTCTCCAGATTTTTAATGCAAAAACTACTACAGCCAACTCAAGATCGTGTGTAGGGTAGTTGCGTTCATGTATCTTTAACTGTCAAGAAGCAAAAGCAATTACCTTTCCATGCTTCATTAACACACAACCGAGTCCTTGATACGAGGCATCACTATAAATAACTAAACCTTCTGTACCCGTTGGGATAGTCAATACTGGAGCTGATGTCAACTTACCCTTTAAATTTTTAAATCTTTTATCACAATCGCCACTCCACACAAACTTGTTCTCCTTTCTGGTAAGCTTAGTTAATGGCAATGCAATAGAAGAAAACCCCGGTATAAACCTCCTGTAATAGCCCGCCAATCCTAAAAAGCTACGCACCTCTGTCACACTAGTTGGTCTTTCCCAATTCATTACTGCTTCAACCTTCTTGGGATCAGCACAAATACCATCAGCAGAAATAACATGCCCCAAAAATACTACCCTGTCTAGCCAAAATTCACATTTAAAAAATTTGGCATACAACTGCTTCTCTCGCAAGGTCTGTAAAATAATACGCAGGTGGTGTTCATGCTCATCCCTACTACGAGAATATATCAAAATATCATCAATGAAGACAATGACAAAAGAATCCACGTATGGGTGAAATATACGGTTCATCAAATCCATAAATACGATCGGTTCATTTGTTAACCCAAATGGCATGACAAGAAATTCATAATGTCCATACCTGGAATGAAAAGCAGTTTTAGAAATGTCACAATCTCTTACTTTCAATTGATGATATCCGGATCTGAGATCGATCTTGGAAAACACTTTGGCTCCTTGCAACTGATCGAACAAGTCATCAATGCGGGGTAGTGGGTATTTGTTACGGATAGTCACCTTATTCAATTGACGATAATCGATGCACAGCCTCATGGTTCCATATTTCTTCTTCACAAACAATACTGGGGCTCCCCACGGTGATACACTAGGCCTTATAAAACCATGATCTAACAAATCTTGCAACTGTATCTTTAGCTCTTTTAATTCTGCAGGTGCCATACGATATGGTGCAATAGATATTGGTGCAGTTCCTGGTACCAACTCAATCGAAAATTCCACCTCACGATCTGGTGCTAACCCTGGGAGTTCTTCTGGGAAGATATCTGAAAACTCATTAACTACTGGTATATCTGATAGTTTTCCAGCCGCTTGTCGTGTGTCCACCACATGAGCAAGATAACCCTCACATCCTTTCCTTAGCAGTTCATAACATTTTGTAGCAGAGATCAAACATGTTGGAGTGACATTTCGTTCCCCAATAAATTTAAATTCAGGTTCACCCGGTAATCGAAACACTACCTCCTTTTTAAAGAAATCCAAACATACATGATATGAGGCTAACCAATCCATACCCAATATTACATCAAAGTCACGCATATCGAGAGGTAATAAGTCAACTAGTAATTCTTTTTCACCCACTCGCACCACACACTCCCTATATATCCTCTCAATAAAAACCAACCCCCCCCCCCCCCCACTGGAGTAACAATAGCTAAACCAGAATCTTATGATGATAATGGTTTATTAAGATGCAACAGATAAAGCAAAGACATAAAAGAATGTGTAGAACCAGGATCTATCAACACATAAGCATCTTTATCACCAATAGGAAGTGTACCTGTCACTACGTTAGGCATAGCTTGCGCATCTTGTTGCCTCAGTGCAAACACTCTGCCTTGGCCTTGACTTTGCGATATACCTCCTCTACCTCCCCGGAGTACATTCTGTGTAGAACTCCTACCTCCTACTGCCACACTCCCAACTGACGTCGTAGCTCCCATTACTGGACAATTCTTGCGTAAGTGCCCGGGTTGATGACAATGGAAACATAAAGGTGTCGTCTCAGCTATTGTACACTCTCGAGACATGTGCCCTTGACCACCACATCTATAACCAAATATGGCCCTCGGCACCAATACAGATGCATTTTCTAACTGATTCATCCCAGTCCTTCCACCTCGAGCTTGAAATCTTTCACGTGCACTTCTATTATTTTTAAATTCTTATCCCTTAGGTACTCCTCGTGCTACACTCTGAGTTGAGGTTCCCGTCTCCCATCCATATGATCTTATAACATCATGTCTAGATTTCTTCGAGTGTTCAGCTTGCATTTCTTTCATTGACTTTTCTGACACCATGGCCCTATCAACCAAGTCCACATAATCTATGATCTTCATATTAGCAACCATGCTTTTTATCTCTACACTCAGCCCGGTTTGAAACCGATCATATTTACTTTTTTCCGTACTCACCAAGTCAGGTGCAAATCTAGATAAGGATATAAATAAAGCTTCATACTCTGCCACTGTTCGGTTCCCCTGTTTCAACGTGATAAATTCTTCATCTTTCTCTTTCCTATAAAGCCTTGGGAAATATTTTTCAAAGAACACCTTCACAAACCTCTCCCATGTAATTGGAGGAGGATTTGCTGGCACTACTCCCCTAATCATAGTAAGTAAACTCTCTGTATCATCCCACCATAACTTTGCATCATTCTCCAATCTAAAGGTTGCTAACAAAACCTTTTGTTCATCTCGCACTTCCATCACCTTGAATATTGTTTCCATTTTTTGAATCCACCCCTCTGCCATTAACGGATCCGTAGTCCCAGTAAATGCTGGCGGATTTAACTTCATGAACCTCTCATGTAATTTGTCCCTATCCCCAACATGTTCTCCACCTCATTCTTGTTCCATAAGTTGTGCCACAGCACGTAATATTCTCCCCACGTCATCAACAGGTTGTTGTTGCACCACTGGTTAATCCACTTCAATAGGTTTATGTCCTTGCTGGCTATTAGGTACATAGGATGCCTCACCCCCTGCTATATCATGAGGCTCGTGTGGATCCATCACTCACTGCAATATAATTAACTTACACAAAATATAATAGCAGCAGTTTAATATTAACATTGTTAGTCAAAATCCAGGTGCATAACAAACTCACTTTCTAGTGTCCACTGCCAATCTAGACCCTCACACCCTATGCAAAACCAAATAACCATGCTCTGATACCAAGTTGTTGTGCCCCGACTTAATTTTGTTAAACTCATCCTTTTAATTAGAGATAAACTGGCTTAAAAAATGCTTTCATTTAAATCTCTAAGGAAAAATAGCATAAGAATTTTTTTTCCCCAAAGGTATGTCTAGATGAAAACATAACTGCCTTTACTTATAACTAATAAGTACTACATAACTTTACATAAACAAGATCCTTAGTTTAATAATTACACAAAAGAAATCCTGATATTCAAACCATACCAAATATCCGTCACTCCCCCGTTTTAAGGTCCTAACTTGGCAGTGAACTCCAAATTATAAGCATACCTGAAACAAAACATTACAGGAGTGTAAGCTATAAAGGCTTAGTGAATGACCACATACCACACATATAACCAATTTAAATAACCATTTTTATTTTGTTCTAATGCTATAACCCAACAGGAATTGTGAAACTCTCGCAAGCCTGGACCCGCCACAATCCAATTAACCCACCACAGTTATTAGGGACCACCACGTCCCTTTATTAGGCCCGAGTACACAAACCTTTAAGTTGGATTAACAGGACCACCACGTCCCGTAGGACCCACCACAGTCCTTAACATTAGATAAAGGACTCAGTAGTCCATATCATTATATAACATCTCTTAACATTTTTATCATATGCATATGTTTAATAAATACAACATCACTCCCATAAACATTTTAACACATGTGTTTACACATTTCCATATGAAATTATAAGAATTTATATTTCATAAGGAAGGTCACTCACCTTGGATTTAGTGCTAAGATTAATACCAACTACTTCCTTGGTATGGTAGTATTAGCTGTTTCCCCACTTAACAAGTCAATGTCGTTAGTATTTGAATACACCGATTAACATCAAACCCAGTAATACATCACATCATTTGGTCAATCAGAAATAACTAAGGAGGAATTAAATATGACACTTCACACTTCTATAACACCCAATTAATTAGGGTGCTAACACAATTTACAGAGTTTAATTTCGAATTTACTAGACAAAGTTATCCCCATTTTATTACAGCCTTTTCCAAATCATTTCTCAAGAAAAACAACAACACAACTTCAACTTCATGAAATTCTCATAATTTTTGTACAACATAACTTTCCATGATATTCCACCCAAAATCAGTAGACACATTGAATAATACAAATTTAATGTTTCATAATTTTTAGGGCTCATTTTCTATGTCAAGCAAAACATCAAACACCTGGTATGCATTCTTGATCCTTTAGGGAAAATTTTAAACCAAGACTTCAAACTATCACCAAGGGTTCATTCCTTGGTATTTTTATATAATTTTAGGATATGTTATACATGTATCAGTATATTTTACTCTACAACTTGAATCACTCAAATCCAATAAGTATTCCATGATTTATACCATTTTTAGCATAACTAGGTCAAAATACAACATTAACGCATAACTTAACATTTTTAAGCATACATAACCTTGACCTTGAGTATAATTCATGGAAACATATAATAAACATGTTTTAGAAGAAATATACATCATAATAATGAATTTTCTAAATCAAAATGCTTTACGAAAAGATGATGTAAATTTAGGACTTTAAAGTATGCATTTACGATCCTAGCTCCAGTTCTAACTTATGTTCTTAACCCATCCTTGTTCCAACACAATTCATAAATATGGGTATCATTAAAATATATATCCAAATCAAAAATAAAAACATGATAAGTATAGAACTCATCCATGTGACCAACTTTGATAAAGATGTAATTACCTTACGAGGATTCCTTGATTTATAGAAAAAATTTCAAAGATTTCTTCCTTAACTTTCTTCTCTTTCTCTCTCTTTAGGAAAAACTCTTGTTCATGGCTGTATTTTATGAACAAAGGGGATGTTTTATGAAGTTTAAGTCTTCCAAACCATCACCCACCCTCTAACCAATCAAAAAATAGCACATGGTGTGCTAATAAGACAATTGTCACTTAAGGAATGGACATATTTGCCCTTGTTTCGTACTTTCGCTATAACTTCTTGTACGAGCCTCCGTTTAACCCACCGTTTATTGTGTTATAATATTAATTCATATATCTACAACTTTCATAATTTCTGTTTTCCCAAAATCATAAACTAATACGCCTAATTTGGGCTTCGAACTGGAAAGTAGCAATTTACCGAAAATCTCAAAACTTTCACATTTGGGAACCAAACATTGCCAATTTCGTATCAACACCCTTATTTACTTTTATAAACACAATCATGCATTAAAAACATAATTTATGATGAATTAATCCCATAACTAATCATATGTTCTAAACATGGTATCCCCGATCAAAAGCTCAATTAACACCTAATGTAAACAACACATATATAACTTGAGCATGCATCCCCTAAACATGAAAATTAACATGTTTAACACACATAACCAATCTATAAGTTATAACTCCTAAGTTACAATTAATCATGTAATTAACATTCCTAATCATGTTTTAGGGCCTTACATAAAAGCCCCTCCCCTTCTCATATAAATGGAAACGGTAATTGTGGTTGCCAGAAGTTGTACCACAAGTATCCGGGCTCCACTACTAGAATAAGTATTATCATGAAATTGTTGACATAAATCTTTTGTCCCTATCGAACTTGTGCTTTGGGTGTTTAAGCCAAGGTTTGTCCTAGCCTACTAGTGCATGTGATGGAAAACTTCAATAACTGGATAAGGGTATAAGACCGATAAAGAGCTAACTGAGCATAATATGGTAAAAAATTGATGTTGAAATCATATACTAAACCCAAATCAATAATTCTACAACTATATCTAGACCTTTTTCTAACATGTCTAAAACAAATTAGACCATTTGTTGTTCCTGGTGGCCTAAAATTTATCTTGTCTACCAGCATGAAACATAATACATCTATGCAATTTTTGGAATCTAATGTAGCTACAAGGCAACGTCAGAAGGGTTGTACATTATTGACTACAAGAAGAACTTGTCGATAAAATAAATTTATTTGGTAGTGTCTTCCAAACCAATAACACTTTATTTCACTTATGAAGTATGATAACTGTAAAGGTAAGCTGATAGCAAGACACACTTCAATGACAATATGGGAAACTCTACTCAGATGTACAAATCTTAAGAGGCATATAAACTAGCTAAAAAGGGAACTTATCAAGATCAACTAAAAAGAATCTATGTATGCATAGCCCTAACAATTACAAAATTAAGAATTTACAACAAAACACCAATAGCAAGGTAATATAACATGTGGGTTGATAATCACATCAAATATGTTCGCATCTTTAATTCCCCAACAACTTCTGATCTAATAATTTTCCCACTGCTGTTGACAAACTATATTCACACTCTCCACGATGTCTAAAAACACATGAACAAACAAGACAGCAATATTACTATCTGGTGTATTAAACTTCTACATGACTGATTCACACAAACAAGCCTACTTCATTCTTCTTCTAACGTATCCCTTTATTGCGCGCCAGGACACTGCATTTGTCATAGCCATAGGAGGCCTCTGTGAAACTTCCATTCTTAAAGCATCATTCTTGATGAAGTTATTGAGAATCTTTGCTTGAGTATATCGAGGGTAACCAGAGTCCATCATCTCATCAAGTACCTCATACTATGTGAAGATCACAAACCATCAACGTAATCACATGCACATGTTTATTAGTATCACCACGTTTCATAATAAAATACTCAACTTTGAAAAATACATGGATAAACCCTCATAACACAACAACAAAATTATCTCTAATTGATTCCTCTTATAACTCCTCAAAATAATGCTTAAATACCTGCCACAAAAAATAGCTCATAACGGAGGAACCAACCGCATAACCCATAGAAAATAATGCATCTACAATTATCTATTTAAATAACATAAATGGTATTTTCATCACAAAAAATAGTAATGAAATCCCTAATCTTTAATTTTTTTACCATAAACCATAGTAGTGAAAGCATAAATCATGTATTAACCACCAAGCTAGCGGCATTACAGTTCTGCCTCGATGCAATCGTCATATATACATTGTTGTGTTGTACAAAGATACTTGTAACGTCATTGTCATTAACAACTAGATCTTGAGCGTCTGTATCTCCCTAAACAGATGAGAATACCATCCCAAACAATGAATACTTCAGTTTAAGCTCAAATCACTCTTAATTGAAAAAGTACTACAAAAGGACAAAAGATACTGAACAAAGCACGTGATAGAAGAATTAGTTGGAAAAGTACTATATTTGAAGCAAATACCATCCAAATCAACCTAAATATAAACACTAAATTTCAATTATCTACAAAGTCTAATACTCGGCTTAATTTAATATCATATAGTTGTTACCCTTTTTGAATCTTAGTAAATGGAAAAAGCTATATTCAACTTAGCACGATTCAACCAGTAAAGTCATGTATTTGTCATTTGATCTACATTATCATGTTGTATAAACATATATGTATACAACTGGATATTGATTGTCCAGATCTCCCTTAAGTAGATCAAAATATCATTGAAAATCTTGAATATGTCAATTTAGTTTAATTCATTCTTCAAATGCAAAACTATTAGAAAGAAAAAAAATGTAAATGTTACTATAGTTATAGCAATAATCTTCTGAATCTAGCTCAATAATGCTGAATTTCTTCGTAGTCTAATATTCTGCTTATTTTAATATAATAATGCTATTGTCCTTCTAAAAACACAATAAATGAAAACTCTGCCTCTACTCAGCACAATTCAACAAGTAAAGTCTAGTATTTTCCATTTGATATACATTGTTGTGTTGCACAAACATATACAGCACAACCAAATCTTGATTGTCGTAAAGTAGATTAAATATCACAACACCATACATACTTGAGCTACTAGTAATAATAATTGCAAATATTACAAGTAGACTATTAGAGAAGAAAAAATCATCTTAAATCCATTTCCATAGACACTAAATTTCTTCAAAAGCCCAATGTTGTGCTTAATTCAATATAATATCTTATAGTTGTTATTCATTTTGTATCTCAAAAGACAAAAACTCCGCTCAAGGTGATCCAAACCTTATAAGTCTTGTCGAAACCATTCATCTTAAGGTGATCTCTCACAGTTTGTCAGGTGTGGTACACTCGATTTGCGCATCTCTCGATGTTTTTATTTTCATATACATAGTTAAGAAACCCGTCAATACCATTAATTTATTCTTTTGAATGTCGGTTGCATAAATCAATCCAACTTTTTATCCATTATTCCCATTTATGAATCTAAAAATAATGTTGTAAATTTATATTTCATAATATAAATGAGAAAAAATCTTCATAATGTCTTCGTAAGATGATGAAAAGATAAAGAGGTTAATAATGACAAACATGAATTCCTAAAGAGATTAGCACATAGGAGGAACAAGCTATATTAAAATAATAATATAATTAAACACATCAATTTAAGTATTAATATAGCTAACTAAATCGAACAATTCAAATTGAAATATTGAAGTACTAATACACGCATGATAATGGAAAGCATCAAATAAGAATTCACACAATCAACTAATTTACATTTACATCACCAAACCAAGACACATACCCATTTTTACACTCGCTTGAATCATTATGCACATTTTCTTCTTCACGTGGTACATACTCGTCATCATCACCAACCAATTTTTTTTACTCTTTGAATCACTTTTTATTTTATTTTTAGCTTTGTCTTGAATTGCCGAATATAATTGAACAAAAAAAACTAAATTATAGAGATTTTTGGTGGTCTAAAAAATATTGGATATTATAAAAATCTTGCATTTTATATAATAAATTAAATAAAAAAATTGGTTTTTAAACAATAAATTAATTTTAATTATATTTTCCTAATAATGATATCAATAATTGGATTTTTCAAAGTGAGGGTGAATACAGAGTAAAAAATTAAATTGAAACTTAAAAAGAAAGCCCTAGATTTAAAGATTCTATTCGTCCTTGTAAATACCCAACACAAAATTAAATTGGAAACCCTAACATTGAAGATTTGCGTTCATGTGTATATGTGTGTGCGTAATTGCATCCATGTTTGTGTGATTACGTGCGCGTGTGCATCACTATGTGCGTATGTGAGGGCGGTGTCTATGGGTGTGGGTGTCTGTGTGTGTGAGTGATGCGTGTGTGGGTGAGAGAGAGGGTGAGAGAGAGAGAGAGAGTACCGAGATGGTGTGGCAGCTGATCAATATCAAAGTGACGAGAGAGATGGTGTGTCGATTTGGACGAATGGGTTTGTGAGAGGAAGAGGGGTTTGGCCAATTGGGCTTGCGATAGATGCTAAAGTAAGGTGGGAGATGAAAAGTGTGTGTGTCTTCCTATTTTTTTTCTTGTTTTTTTTTGGGGGGGGAGGGGGGGGGAGTTTAAAGTAAGGCGGGAGATTAAAAGTGTTTATAGTGGGAGGATATTTTTTTAGCCGTCTTATTTGGTATATCTTTTGAGATAGTAAACATTTTGTAGTCTTATTTGGTTTACTTTATAAGACAGGGATAATTAATCGTCTTAAAAAGTGACCTCTTTTGAGACGGGTATAATTAGCAGTCGCAAAAAATAATAGTTTTTTAGACGGTTAATTATACCCGTCTCAAAAAGTATGTTTTAAATACTATATTTTGTCTGTCTCAAAAAATAGGGTCTTAAAAGCAACTTTTTTTTGTAGTGGATGATCTTCTTGTAGTCAGGATGATAGTGCATGGGGATAGAGTCGCCAGAATATTGGTGGACAATGGTAGCTCAACTGATATCTTATTTCATGACTGCTTCAACGGGCTGAGATTACGTAATAGAAAGTTGGATCCATATCACCGTCTCCTTATAGGTTTTTCTGGAGAAAAAGTGTATCCTTTGGGAATTGTCATATTATAAGTCATAAATGGAACTTTGCTAATCTGCCAAACTTAGATGATTCATTTCTTCATTCTAGATAAGGGCGTTTAATCAAGTTATAACATCATCTTCGACAAGGTTGACCTAAAATTCCCTACATATTAAGGGGTCAATTTTATTATTGGAAACCATATTAAAGCTAGGGAATGCTACTAAACTTTATTTGACTAGTAAGTTGTGAAGAAACTCACCACCACTTACATGACAGAGACCATAGATGATTTGGTCAAAGGACAAGTTGCAAAGGCAGTAGAGACTATAGTCCTTGATGACGAGCACCCAGATAGGACAACACAGATTGTCCTATCCATGGATCCTCCCCTCAAGCATGAATTAATAAATTCCCTCAACTTGAGGAAATATGTATTTTCTTGGATCCACAAGAATATGCCATGGATCGACCATGAGTTCATATGTCATGAACAAAACATTGTCAAGGATGTTAAGACGATGAAATAAAAATGGCATGTCTTCAACCTTGAGAAGAATATGGCCTTCCTTAAGAGGTTAAAAAGCTATGGAATGCAAGTTTTATTGAAGATGTCAAATATATTTATCAATTGGCCAATGTGGTTATGGTCAGGAAAAAGAACAACAAATGGCGCATGTGTTCTAACTTCACAAATCTCAACAAGGATTGTCCAAAGTACCATTTCCCATTGCCTAGTATTTATTAGCTACTCTATTCCAATGATGTATATGAACTTCTTAGTGTCATAAATAATAATTCAAGGTGCAACTAAATAAAGATGAAACTGAAAGACATGGAGAATAACTCATTCATCACGAATCAAGGTATTTACTGCTACAATGTTATGCCTTTTACGCTCAAAACATTGGTGCAATATACTAAAGGCTAGTGAACAAGGTTTTTGATGAGAAGATCAAAAAAAATATAAAGATATATATGGATTTTACATGTTCACCGGGAGAAAGAAATCAGCCGACCACATCAAACATCCGAGTCATATGTTCGTTCACCTTAAAATTTAGTGACCAAGTGAGTGTTCGACATGCCAAAAGGAATGTTCCTTAAGTTCATAATAAACTAGAGAGGAATTGAGGCTAAGATAGATAAAATTCAAGTACTGATAAACTTCCAGTCTCCTAAAAATAAGAGGGACATGCAAAAGTTGACTAAAAGAGTTGCAACCCTCAATAGGTTTATCTCCCAAGCTACTGGCTTGTGCCTACCTTTCTTCAAGTTGCTAAGTAAGACTTTTAATTGGAATAAATAATGTTAGAATGCCTTCTTCGAGTTGAAGAAATATTTGGGATCTCCATTATTACTCTCAATACCACTTATAGGAGAGAAACTATACTTATATCTCGCAGTATCTGAGTTGACTCGACATTCATTTGACTAAAGAATGGGGTGCAAAAATTGGGTTACTAAATCAACAAGGCCATCATGGGAGAAAAATTCATAACCAACATCTAGAAAAGATAGCCTTCGCTATCATTAAATCCTCACAAATATTGAAGACATACTTCCAACCCCACACTATTATTCTCTACATAGTCTTGTCCTTGTGTCAAGTCATTCACAAACCAGATAAGACAAGGAGATTGATGGCTTGATCTATGGAGTTGGGACAATATGATGTAAATTATTATCCTAGAAAAACAATGAGAGGACAAGAAGTAGTATATTTCATAGCAAAGTTTACCTATGAAGAAAAACCTACCGGTCAAACTCTTATGGGAGAGATCTCAATACTAAATCTAGTCGAGAGGACTTCTTAAAAAGATATATCCAGAACTGATATAACCAATCAAGAGGAAGACATACCGAAAACATCCACTAAGCAATAAATTATTGCACATTGCTTAAAGCAGAGTCAATAGATATTCAGTTATACTCATCTGAAGAAGAGCCACCATTTTGAAAGATGTCTGGCGATGGATCGTCATGCAACATTGAAAGTTGCATTAGACTAATAATCAATACTCATATGACATAAAAATGGAATAAGTTCTCAGCTTCTAGTTCAAAACTTTCAATAATGAAGTAGAGTACGAGGCATTGATTATGGGGTGTGAATTAACAGTTTCTCTAGGCGCCGATAAAGTACTGGATCATAACTACTGCTAATTAATTATGAATGAAGTGTTAGGAATACACGAGGTCAAGGGAAAGTTTATGATGAGGTCCTTAGGCAAAGCACAAGACTGTATATCAAAGTTCTAGATAGTCAAAATGTTTACGATCAAAAGGATTGATAATACTCGAGTAGTTTCACTCGCTCGACTTGCTTCTGTGACAAGAAATGGATTAAGGAGGACTATTCCAGTAGAATTCTTCATGCATAGAAGCATTGACGAGAAACTCTCAATTCTATCATGCTAGATTTGGGGCCCTCATGGATAGATCAAATCATGGAGTATAATGAAAAGGTCACCCTATAAGCCGATCGAAATAAAGCGAGGAAATTAAGGTACAAATCAACTAGGTTGGTTATAGAAGGAGGGATTATGCATAAAAGTGGATTCATTATCTTAGTACTAAAATGTATCCATCCCGCTGAGGTGAAAAATATGATTAAATAAATATATGGAGGAACTTGTGGAGCTCATTCGGAAGGAAGATCATTAGTTATGCAAGTAGCTACACAAGGCTATTACGGGCAAACAATGAATGAAAATTGTGCTTCTTATACAAGACACTGTGATAAATGCTAAAGGTTTGATACAATTCATAGGACACCTAGAGTTGCACTAAGACCAATCACATCTCCACTGCCTTTTTCCATGTACGGAATTGACTTGGTCATCCAAATGTCGAAGACGAGAGGTAGGTTCAAATACTTAGTCATTCCCATAGACTATTTCACTAAGTGGGAGGAAATTGAGCCTCTTGTAGACATGCCTTATGAAAAATTCTTCCAATTTACATAAAAGAGCATCATATGTCGATATTATATACCATATGGCTTTATCACTGACCATGGAACATAGTTTGACGACCAGGAGTTTGAAGATTATTGTATCCAGTACAAGATCCAAAAGTTGTATTCCATTCCTTGATGCCCTCAGTGCAATGGCCAAACATAGTTAAGAAATAAAACTTTGCTCGATGGACTAAAGAATTGGTTGGATGATGCCAAAGAAAACCTGATCAATTAGATGCAAATTGTTTTATAGGCTTACATGACCACGTCGAGGACATCTACCGATGAGACCCCATACATCTTAACATTTGGGATAGAATCAGTGGTCCCAATATAGATTGGTTGTCTAGTCACATAGTACTTAACTTTAATTCCAACAAGAGAGAACTCATGCAAAGTTTGGACTAAGATTTAATTGATGAAGCTAGAATAAGCATCGGATTGTGCATGGTTGCATACTAGTAACGAACTGTTCGATTATAGAACATGAGGGTTATTCCGATAAATCTTTAAGAGGAGGAATACATGTTAAATAAAGTTCTCCAGAAAGGAAACAAATTGGAGGGATAATAGCAAGATCCATAACATATTTATGCAATTATCCGACCAATTACATATCGACTGGAAACCCTAGAAGGTAAAAAATTTAAGAACACGTATAATGTCGAGAACTTAAGGAAATAGTATTAGTAATCCACATAGAATCTCGAGCACTTAAGGAAATATTATTAGTCATAATTTGGAATGTATTCTCTTACTAATTTTGTAATTCATTCATGCTTTCAATAAATAACACTCCGTTTCTTTAAAAAGTTAGTTTCCTTTCTATGTTTTATTTTCATTTTTTTAGGAGTCGGAGATGTAGAATCTCAAACAATAAAGAATGAACTAACCACTTACTACTAGTCCCAAAAATTCAAATAAAAAACTTCATACATGGTTTCATCTTTGACAAGTCATGAATGAAAAGTTACAAACATAAAACTTCATGCATGACTCTTCAGTGTCAAGAACAAAAAGTTTTACCAGACTGAATTAAGGAAAATTCCCAAAATAATTGGTCATTAATGGTAACTAACGTAAGCACTTGGTCAAAATGAAAAGATCTGTTGGAATGATAACAAACACATTAGTAGAACCTAAGGCAAGACAACTTGTGTTCATCTAAAATGGTAACCAGTAAGGAAGATTAGTCAGCTTAATATGAACCACACAATCATAAGACTAAACTATTGGTGGGCCACAATCATGTAATAAATCAACAGAAGTTTTATTCAAGGAAAAGATTTTATTCAAAATAGTTCATTATCATTTCATCTTTATAAGAAAGTGTCCAACATGCGCTAGGAAAGAATAAAAAACAAAAATTGCATATTCAACTGGGTGTTTTCCAAGGGCCTTCTTCATCTGGACAAGAGGAACATCCAATGTAGAAGGAAGACCTGTGGATTTCAACTCTCTATGTCTATATTAATTCAAGACCAATAACATCATCTCCATGAAAACCATGACCTCCTATATATCTTTTGACCAGACTACTGGGGATCACAACGGTAGGTATATATGTAGTATCAAATGGAAGAGTAGGGTGGTCCAAGAATCCATGATCATTCCAATGCCATAGACTGTTCTCCATCGGCATCTTTATGATAGTGACGGCATTGATCCATCCCCAGTTATAACATTATCTTTGGGCTTATTCCATCTCCTCACCCAAGTGTGCTAAAAATTCATCATAGTTGTCCATCCATATGGTGCGGGTTCCTTATGAAAGTGATAAGTGAGACAGTCAACTTTCTCATTTAGTATTTTGATGGTGGTCGAATGGTACTTTATCAGAATTTCTTGTTTGGTGAAAGAATTTTTTTCCTCTCTTCCTCAACAAATAGATGAGCAATAATAACTTTCGTGGATAGTTGGTCCCCTTTGATTTTTCAGTCTTTCTAGCCCCTCCATCAGTCGAGCACTCTCTTGCTCCATAAATGATGCACCTTCACTCTGCTCGGTGTCAATGACCTTATCTATGCCCTCAAGTTCATATGTTAAAATATTATTTTCCTGCTCTAAGAGGCTAACTTCAGCAAAACCTCCTTTTTGGAATACGTCGAGGTTAACTCTTGTAATTTTTTTATCAATATCGCTATCAGTTCTAAAAGAGGGAAATTTGTTCTCATAATCATTCGATAATCTAGAAAATGCCTATTGGTGATATTATTGGAGTTGCAGTATCACTTTATAATAGGAGGCATCGGTCACCACTACCTAGTGAAACAACCTACGCGTATGGAGGTACATTTGTTTTACTTGATTGGAGATATCTAAGTCGAGCACCTCCTCAAGTTCTTCTTCATTAATCTCTTTATGAACTTCCCAAAACATTTGAGTACTTCTGTTAAGGAGTTCACCTTCGTGAGTAGCCAGGCTAACTTTCTTGTAGTTAAACTGAAATGAATAGGACGTTGCATAAGTAGAAAAAGCAGAATAAGCCTTAAAATTAAACAACATCATTATTGGAAATAAAGTGAAATTTTATTAAAATTATGGATAAATAATACAATTAGAATTGTTCAAAATACAAAAAGACAAGTACAAATAACCACTAAAATGACCCTAGCAATTTACACCTTTTGTTTATCCTCAGTAACCTCCTCCCCAAGAAGAGCAACCACCACAACCTATTCTTGGGCATAGAAGATTCAACCATTCCCTCCTCATCATCCCCATCCTCTTCAATCTCTGGAGGTGTGCCTGGGTAAGGGAAGCATTCCATCCTTCCTGTAAGGAAGATTTCTTCAAGTACTCCACCTGTACAACGTGGTGGAGAATGACTTATCCCATCCCCGGGTGTAGGCATCCTCTGCGTCCTTCTTAGCCTTAGTCATTAGCTCGAGAATTTGGGTTTTGTTGTCATCGACCACGATCTTGTCATCTTGAGAAGCCTCCTCATCCAGATCATCCTTCTTCACAGCATCACAAACTACCTTTTTGGCATTAGTCTTGCTATCCTCTGACTTCTAGGTAGTATCCTCCCACTTTTTCTTATCTCCTTATTGGGATTTCATGACTACCTATAGAGACTCCAGCATGACCTTGAAAGGAACACCCATGTCCACAAAGGACTACCCCATTTAGTCATCCCTCCTTAATAGTTGATCATAATCAGCTACGAACTGCAAAATCCACCAGTTATAAAAGTTAATAAGTGAAGAATGGGTATATATATATATATATATATATATATATATATATATATATATATATATATATATATATATATATATATATATATATATATATGTGTGTGTGTGTGTGTGTGTGTGTGTGTGTATGTGTGTGTGTATGTGTGTGTGTGTGTGTGTGTGTGTGTGTGAATAAGAAGATAGTAAATGATACTTATAATGGCCAAGTTGTGGTTAACTTGTTTGGTAACCTAGCCCTAGAAAAGACAGCAACAGTAGCCTTATCGATTGTAAGGACACCTATCCCAATTAGCCCTCGGGCAAGGCCTGGGGTCACTGCCATATAAAGAGCATCACCATTGCCCTAGTTGACCTTATCCTTCCTAGTTAGATCTAAGGGGGTAACTAGACCATTATTTAACCTCTTAAACTAAGGCTCTTGGGTCTTCATTGCAGCATGCTCAATCACTGCAGGGTGTTGTGAACCCCCAACATCAGTGTTTTTCTTCTCGACAGGAGGGGATATTCGAAATTGGCAAGAAGGTTGAGAATTTTTCTCTTCACCATCTCTGAGGATGAAATGGTGGGCAACACAAGCATGAGGTCTAACGACTTGAAGGAGGAAGATGTACCTCCAGCAGAAAAGTTTATATTGACTTGATGAGGATATTCTAACTTAGTAGCCGAGGAGGATGAAGTTGGAGCCTTTAGGTTTATGGTGAATGAAGGGATATCCTTATTGGGGAGAGCAACGAAGGAGGTAATAGAGATTTGGTATCCGAGCACAATGGATTCCAAGCGAGGACGATCTTCCTCTATTCTCAATTGGATGGACCAAATAATCTCTAAGTCGGTAAAATTAACTTCTAATAGGCGGGGAATACCCTTTTTCCTTTTCTTTGCAAAATAGAAAAGAAAAAATTGTATTTAGTAACAAAACTAACTAAAAGACCACATTGAGAAAGAGTACCCAAGAATAAATAAATGTCGACATATGCCCTGTTCATCACGAGGGAAATGAGGCCCATTGTAGTCCTTACCCCCGGAAGAGGGGAGAATTTCCAGTCCTTTACTATTAATCCATGATCCTAATAATTAGTTATATTTAGTACTGAGCCATATTTGAAAATTTGGTCTTTAAATAATAGATGTTATTATTAGTGGTCCCATAAATACATCAATACATTAACTCTTTTATCCCTATGTTGGTTCAAAATTGCTCATTAGTGCGATTAACCTCATTTACTACCCTCTATGTGTTGGGAGTTACTTGGGGTATAACCACATCAAAATATTAGAAAAAAATCAAGAAACAAATGATTGGGATGGAATATCACCCCACATTCAGCGATAAATATGGTGAGGATCCAGTGCCCCTCCTCTAATGAGCAGAGGTCATAGGGACCTATTTTAAAATTTATTTTCACCCATCTAGAATACTATAATTTTTCGTAAAGGTCTCCAAAGAATTCTCATCCACAACACACACCATTTCTATAAATAAGAAATTAAAAATAAGGAGAAAGGAGTTCTTATAGTGGAAAAGAACACAACAACAGTTCTCTCACGAATGGAGGAGTAAAATCTTGAGAATGAGAAGATGAGTTTAAAATTTAGGGTGAGAGAAATAGGGAGGGAAATGATGTTTTATAGAACCTATGACATCACCTGAGCTACCAAAGTTGCAATGATTAAGTGTACCATTGCTTCGCATTCTGACCTCACCTCCATTCCCCATAAATCAAAATTACCAATGTACCCCTTAATGGTATGCAATTTTTTCTACTATTTACAAAAGGGACACTTTGATATGGTGATAGTCTAAGATTTACAGGTCCCATATGTCGGCCACAAACCAGGCGCTTCTAAACATCCAACCATCTCCTTATAGATAATACTCCATCCTTTCAGTGATTAAATACTTCAATCAAGAATAAAGTATTGTGGGTTTTAATCTAACCTAAAATAACCTTGCCAGGAGGACCTATAAAAGGTTGACACCTATTCTCGTACTCAGTGGGACGAAAAACAACAAACAAATGTGGTCAGCCCAATTAACTCATTGGTCGGCATGTTAGTTGATCAACTCAAAGAATGTGAAGAGTTAGTAATGTGAACGAACACCGTGAGACTATCAACGGTCACCATGCACATGCACACAAATAATATCTAGCTACTAATTATAATGTAAAGATGAAAGTACTTAATTTATAAAGGTATTCCATTTCTTCATCTTCATACGACTATGAATATATCACTACCTCTCTCAGCCAGGTGAAATTAAAAATAGTAAATACAAACCTTAGAGAGTACTTGAGAGGATTGTACTAAACCCTTAAACACAGTAATATTGAAACCGTGGATGTAAGCACTTCATTGGACTAGGCAACATAAATCTTTCTGTACACTTCTCTGTCTGTCATCTCTCTTTACCTCACTTCTTTATTACTTTATATTTTTTATAATTATTTGTTTATTTAGGTGAAGACTCATAGAAATCCAAAACCAATTTTAGACACCATAAGATCTTTAGGGATGAAATTTTTCAGCATCTAAATGTCAATCTCAAGTTGTTTTTACTAAAGTGTTGGAATTTTGATTTCCTTGTTATGATTTAGAGACTCTAGGAGTGTGACCTTTTACTAGAAATAATAAAGATGGACAGGAGGGATAACCAGAGGTGTGAGAGTAGTCCTTTTTGAGACATTTAATGCGGGGGATATTAGAATACCCAATTTTTATCTACTCACTGTTTAGATTCACTATGTTTTATGTGCGGTCTGTCGGGATGCCCTATGTTTTTTGTGATGGATCGAGAGTACTCACACACACACACGTGTGTGTGTGTGTGTGACGTGTATGGGATTGGAGTAACTAGGTCGAGCAGTATATCCTTTAGTGGGGGAACTTAATCATTAAACAAAGAAAATATATGGGGAATATAAGTTTATATGTTTGATGAGGACAACATTATATTTGATTTGGGTAGTTAACGTTAGACATACTTTGAATTATAACATTAGGTAAGAGGTTAATGAGTATAATTACCTGGTAGATATAGTATCTCGTGATAGTATTGATTATTATGTCACGTTTCATATAAAATGCTTCATGGTGATAGGTAGTGTGAATGTTCACTAGCACTAATGAGCTGTAAGGAATTTCTATAAGGATTCTTAATTGGAGAAATTATGATGTAGTGGTCATTGTTTATGTGCTTATGTTAGAAACCTCCGAATGGGACATGTCTGGGGTATTAAGATATTGCATTGAGAACGGTAAAAAATAATGGTATGGAAGTACTAGAGTACTTAATTAGCATGTGCTATCATTGAGAGGGTGTGTGGGATATATAGTTAATATCATATTTGGGAATGAGAATTGGACTCTATATGATGCAAGTTATTGTATTAGTTATGGCATTTCTAGAGATGGGTGGATGTGATTAAGGAATTTCTTGGGTGAAGTAACTTTGGTTAGTAATTGAGGTCCAACGACCACTAGCCCTCGACGAATAACTAATCTAGACATAACTCCTTACTTAGATTTTAACATCATGCGTTTAGAGTCTAATTTTTGTTAGGAGTTGAATAATGATATTTTGTCATGACATTCAAAACTATTATAAATATAAATTTTTGTTAAGCGCGTTAGTTTTCTCTATATGACTAGATTTAGGGTTGTTTGTATCTCACACGCGAGTTAGACTACGGTAGTTAAAAAATAATGTGCTCTATGGATCTAATCAAATTAATTAATTCCTCAATTAATTACCTTGTTGGTCAAAGTCAATGTTCTTTTAATTGAACCAAATTTTAATTAGTTTAATTTTCATGCAGGTGAGTGAAAAATAAATCCATAAGATAAATCAATCACACACAATTCATAAAGGATTTAGAATGGAAAACCTTGAGGGAAAATGTATGAACACGTTTTATAATTTCTCATCATCTATGTTAGTTTAGCACATTACATCACGTCTTCCGTGTCATGTATTTCTTAAGAGCTTAAAGTTAAGACAAGTTAGTTACCAAGAAACAATCGATGGTCGAATGAATTGAGATGGTTGCTACAATCATTGAGAAGGTATATGGTTTTGATTATTCATAAACACTTTATTGAGAGGTTGATTTTATAAAATGTTCGAGGCTTGTTTTGAAAATGTTTTTCAGAAGAAAAATATTTTTATTTTAAGTCATTCAAAAGACTTTATGTTGTCTTTCGAACGAGATTAGGTTGTTCATTCAAATGAACTTTAAACGAAAATCAAATGGATTTTATTTTATATCCATAACTAATATTGTTCGAAGCTTGTTCGAAGTTAGTTCAAATGAGATTGGATCTCTTCAAATGAGTTAGAGTTTTCATTCAAAAAAGTTTTTATTTTTGTTCCAATGAGATTTGTAAAAAACATTTCCGACTCGAAATTCGTGTTTTCTATTAAAAAAAGGTGTTGGGATCAATTTTTTTCAGAACTTTTGGCGAGATTTTTTTTCCCATACATATCCAAAGATCTCCAACCAATCATTTTTTTATAAATAATAACCTTCAGATGATTTTTTTGAGAATTTATCAAACCCTAGAAGAACACCATACATGTTTATACCCTTGTAAAGTTAGTTCTCTACTGCTAAATATAAGAAAACTGATTCCTGAGGCTGATCGATGGATATCGAGGTAAGTGAATCTTGTTATGGTACGATGCTTGATCGGCATCATTTTTTGTTGACAACACGTAGTAAAGACATTACTGTATCACTTGGTGGAGCTTTAAGTTGTGTAAGTCTGTAATTGTTGATCCGTAATACATGGTTGTATACAATTTTTAATATATGTTTTGTCCAAAAGGTATTTTTCCTAATATTCGATCTTCTATTTATGGGTTGTGTTTTTTTTTCATTAATTTGAATATATTTCATTTGTAAAATCAGGTAATTTAATAAGATAAAATTTGGACTAAGTTGAATTTAGTGTTTGTGAGTAGCCTAATATGTGACTTTTACATATAACCGGACCACTATGCAATTTTCAAATTGGTATGAGAGCTTGTTTCTGCAAGTTATTTAGATGAATCCCGGTGGTTATATGAATACTTCGTACAGTAGGCCATATATATTTGATGGGTCGAATTATGACTATTGGAAAAGCTCGAAGGAAATCAATTTTGAAGTTGATCAACGAGCAGGTCTGGATTTCTATTGAGAGGGAGTGGATTTCCCCCGACTGTTACTAATAAAGATGCATTACTCTCAAACAAGTCACAACTTTAACTGAGGATGGTTCTAGATGGAGTAACTTTAACTCTTAGAGCTTAAGTGCGATTTTTGGTGCTATCACATCCGACTAATTTCGTCATATTACATCGTATACTACGTCTAAGGAAGCATTGGATATCCTCCAACTCACTTACGAGGGTACTAATGTTGTGAAAGATTCTAAGATGCATAATCTCACTACACAATTTGTGGCCATTAGCTTGCTTGAATCTAAAATGTTTGATGGATTTCATGCACGCCTATGTGATATTATTAAATTTAGCTTTAATTTACGTAAGTGAATTGTGGAAGTGAGGGTAGTTAAGAATTTTTTTTGATCTTTTCCATCTCTTTTTATTGTAAAAGTCACAAACCTTAATTCTTTTGGAATTTTACATACTCTTAGGTTAGCGGAGCTCATAGGTAATCTTCAAAATTTTGAAATAAATATATTGACCAAAACCAAAAAGAAGAAAGAAAAATGGATTTCTTTAAAAGCTTAATCAAAGATAAAATAGTAGTTTTCTTGCTATGATTTTGATTTCGATCTAGATGATCTTGCCTTCTTTGCTAAAAAGTTCAAAAAAATTCTCAGATTAAAAAATTAAAATTTGCCAAAGTGGAAAATAAAAGTTTTGAGGAAGGCATAAATGTCAAACCAGGCAATAATGTTTTTTCATTATTATTAAAGAAAATCTAGAGGAGAGTACACAAAGGAAGACAATCGAGATGCTACGAGAGAAAGAGTAAGGGTCATAAATCCCACGAGTGTGATACAAGGCTTAAGGGACTTGGAAAATGCAAAGCTACTTATAGTTACACTCTAAGCGATAGAGATGTTGAGTCGGTGGATTCCTAGGACTAATCACCTAAGGAACGTAACTTCACTACATTAATGGATAGTAATGTTAGAGCTTCAAGTACTTCTCACACCAATTTGTTCATTTTTAAATGAGAAAGCCTCTTATACGAGTCAAACCATTTTGCAGAAAGTGAGGGTAATTGTGTTTTGAGTGAGGGAGAAAGTATCCTCGAACACACCTATGCCGAGGTTTACACCGATTCCATAAAAAAAAATGGATCTTAAGGTGTTATAAATTGAAAAGGATTTGAAGTTTTCAGAGAGAGTGAGACATTGTTTATGATTTCTTAGAGTGAGAAGTTAGTTTTCATGGGGAGGGAAAAGAGTTACATGACGAACAAAGTGTCTATTCTTATGAGAGATCTACAAGTATCATTGGAGACTCATGAGAAACTTAAAGACCATGTTTTCGAACTCGAAAAAGATAACAAACGTGCCCAGGAGGTCCAAATTACTTTAGAGGAATCATCAAAGAAGGTTGTAAGCCTGTTCCAATGTCCCGGGTTAAGTTTTAAGGATAGGAAAGGGATAGGATACGACAGTGTAACCACTTCCCATAAAAAACCCAAAATAGTTCCCGAGTTTGTGATGGATCCATAAGGGCATCCACCTAAACAACCAAGGAGAACTCGTCCTATGAGTTTTAACCATGGTAGACCTAAAAAAGTTGACATTTGTACTCATCACAAATGAAGAGGTCATCTTTAGAAATTTTTTTATAAGCAAGGAAGAGTTTTGTACACACATGCTCGCGCACACCACTATAGAGACATTACTAGTCTTAGAGAGAAAGTTGAGTTTATTATGAGGAATTATAAATGATTAATGGAAGAATTTCAAAGGATGTATACGAATTTCGAGAACACCTTCAACGCTATGAGTAAAGACAAAAATCATATGGGAAAACAAAAGGTTACCTATACCTAAGAATGAGCGTAAAGCCCTTGTTGTTTATATTTTTCCCAAGATTCAAGATACTTTTTAATGGTATTTTGTTAGTGGATACTCAATTCACATGACCACTAATAAGTCATATTTTACTAACCTTGTGGATCATAGGGGAGAAAAAGTAACCTTTGGAGATGGGAGTATGTCTAGCATCTTAACATGTTATTTTATGAAAATACGTAATTTTTCTAAGCTAGATAATGTGTTGTATGTTGAAGTGTTAAAAGAAAACTT
Organism: Sambucus nigra; assembly: GCA_949130495.1. Lineage (NCBI taxonomy): Eukaryota > Viridiplantae > Streptophyta > Magnoliopsida > Dipsacales > Adoxaceae > Sambucus > Sambucus nigra. The sequence goes on from OX422218.1 coordinate 420,764,272, forward strand.
GATAAGAAGAATCATACTTTCCTCTTTGATCTCTTTGGTAAATTTTGTCTAGTCGAATTGTAACATTTATGATTAATAAGATGAACTTTTTCTACAGGGTGTGAGGACTAAAGAAAATTGATACGAAGTCCTTTAAAGTCCTGTTTAATATCAAAATAATAATAAGGTATCCACCATTGAACTTTCGCATTAATTACTAGGTGATGTCAACTTTAGAGATCTTGAGATATTAGTTAAGAAAGACCTACTTTATGGCTTGTCATTGCTTGGAAAACCAACTTCCTCAGATTGTGGTCTTTTTCAACAAGGAAACAAATCAAGAATCCCCACAAGAAGTTGAAAACCATCACCAACGCCCGTCTTTTGGAGTTTATATACATGGATTTTATGGGTACCAATTGTACAAAAAGTTTAGGTGGTAAGAAGTATATCCAAGTGATGGTTTATGACTTTTCGAGATATTTAATTATTGGATTTCTTAGACAAAAGTTTGATGTTGTTATTTCCTAACAACTAAGTTCCGTGTCCTACAAAATAAACATAGTGTCACTATTAATCGAATATTGAATTTTTAGTGATAATGACATTAATTTTTTAAGAACCAACGTGGATAGCTTTTGTGATTAAATCGACATTAAACATGAGTTTTTGGTCGTTCATAATTCTCAGCGAAATGGCACTGATGAGAGAAATAATCGAACAATTAATGAGAGGGCAAGATCCATGCTTTTTACAAGAAATGTGCCTAAATGTTTTGGGGCGGATGCAATTAATATCACATGCCACACACACTTCACACTCCATATGAGTTGTGGATAGTTAATAAACCTAACCTGTCTTATTTTGAAGTTTTTGAGATTCCTTGCTATATCCTTAAACATAAAGAGCATTTAGGAAAATTCAACTCTAGAAGCGATAAGGGAATATTTTTAGGGTGTTCGTCACCTAGTAGAGCCTATGGGTTCTTAACCTTAAAAGCAATAAGGACATGGAATTGATAAATATCTTGATTATAGACAATGTTCTGACTACACTTATTAATCCTAGACTTGAGTGTGAGAAAAATACACCCTCGATGATGCTCTTATTGCTTCCCAAACCACCACAGTGGACCTCGCTCTTGATATACATAATAAACCCTCTTGGTTTCAAATGAGTCATGGCACTTCCGACCTCAAATAGAGAATGTGGTTAGCTAATTTTTATTCACCTTCATAGTAGAGCCCAAGAATGTGAAGGCGGAAATTAAGGAAGAGCACTGGATATGTGTTATGCAAGATGAGTTGTAATAATTTAGGAATAACGATGTCTGGAAATTTGTTCCCTGAGCTAGAGAGATTAATGTGATTGGTGTCAAATGGTTGTAAGAGAATAACATGGATGATAATTTTATCATTATTCACAATCAGGCTAGATTGATCGATGAAGGTTACACACCGATTGAGGGTGTAGACTTTGATGAGACATTCACTCATGTTGTTAGGCTTGATTCTGTTTGCTTAATACTCGCCATATCACGCTATCTAAGGGTTAAGTTATAAAAAATGTATGTCAAGAGTTCCTTTCTTAATGTCATTCTTCATGAGGAACTCTACGTGGAACAACCAAATGGGTTTGAACTTAGGGCACATATTTATCTATAAAGAAGGCCTTGTATGGTTTGAAGCTAGCACCTTGTGCTTGGTAAGAAAGTCTAACCTTTTATCTCTTAGCTCGTGAATTCAGGGGAGGGGGATTTGATATGATGTTATTTTTTAAGAGATATGATGGTTTAATTTTTGTTGCCCAAGTCTTTGTGGATGACATTTTATTTGGATTCATGTTTTCCCAACATACACACACTTTTGAGGGGGACATGAAGAGTGAGTTTTGAGATAAGAATGATTGGTGAGCTCATGTTCTTATTAGGTCTCCATGTTTATCAAATTGAGAATATAATATTTATATCTCAATCTAAATATGCTAGGGACCTAGTGAAGAAGTTTCAGTTAGACTCCCATAAGCACTCACGTACACCCATGAGTTCCTCGACCAATCTTAGTAAAGACACTTTAGGTAAGAAACTGGAGAAAAAACTTTATGAGAGTATGATAAGTAGTCTCCTCTACTTGACCACTAGCCGTCCTAATATAGACTTTAGTGTTGGAGTTTGTGCACATTACCAAGCATACCCAAAAGAATCTCACTTACTTGAACGTAAATGTATCATCAAATATGTTAGTGGCACTCTTTCTTATCATATTTGGTATTTATTTGATATTGATTGTCATTTGTTGGCATAATCGGATGCTAATTGGGTCAGGAATATTACTGTTTGAAAAAGGAGTTCGGGTGCATGCTTTTACTTTGAGAGTGCTCTTGTCTCTTGGTTGAACAATAAGAAAAATTCCATTTCTTTGTCCACGTCGGAGGTCAAGTACATCATTTTCGGGAGTCATTACACACGGATCTTGTGGATGAAGAAAATGTTAAAAGATGATATGATTACTCGAGGAACAATGACTATTTTTTATGGTGAAGAAAGTGTTTGAAACAAAAATATTTCCACAATTTTTAATCAAAAAATAATTTTTTAGGTAACCCATTAGAGCAAGGTGCAAAGAATTATTCAAAGGAGGTTCTTACACTCGTTCAATATTAGTTGTTCGAATGAAACTTCAAATGATACAATTTTCTCATCGCTCGGGAATGCCATTCGATATCTCATTCAAACTAACATCCTCTAGCTCACACACGCTATTCTCAAGCCACTCGTTTAATATTAGTTATTCGAATGAAACTTCAAATGATCATCGCTCGATAATTTCATTCGATATCTCATTAGAACGAACATCCTCTAGGTCACAAACGTTATTCTCAAGCCATTAGCAACTTGGACTGAAAATGACTTGAGATTAAGTAATTTTAACTCTTGTGTTTAAATGATGTTTTTGGTACTGTCAAACCTGACGATTTTTACCGTATCATGACGTGTACCATGTGTAAAAAAGCTTGTGTTATCCTCCATGTCACACACGAGGGTACCAATACTATTAAAGATTTTAAGATTCAAAACCTCAATGAACAATTTGAGACTACGTACATGCTTAAAACTAAAACGTTTAATGATTTATATGATCTTTTGTATGATATTGTGAATTTTTGTTTTAATTTGGACAAGCCAATTCTAAGAATGAGAGTTGTTAAGAAAATTTTGAGGTCTCTCCCATCTTTTTTTAAGTGGGAAGGTTACTATCCTGATCTATGTTGGAATCCTATATATAATTGGGATATAAGGACTCATAGGCGATCTCCATACTTACGAATTAAACATGTTTCTCGGAGCTCAAAAGAAAAAAGAAAAGGGAAAAAAATTAAAATCTAAATAAAAAAAATGAGGAGGTTTTTGAATCTGATTATGAATTTGATTAAGATGATCTTTCCATGTTTGTTGAAAAATTCAAAAAACAAAATTCATCTAAATTGGAAAATAAGTTTTGAGACAAAAAAAAATTACAAAGCGGGAAAGAACTTTTATGAGAATTGTCAAAAGAAAGCTAGAGGTGAGTATCTTAAGAAAGATGAATCGGAGAGGTGTTCTGAGTGTGAGGTAAAAGGTCACAAAGCCCATGAGTGTCCTAATAGGTTTAAGATAAGGGGCAAAGGCAAAGCCGCTTATCATCTCACTCTAAGGAATATTGATGCTTAGTAAGTTGATTCCGGGGATGAATAACCATATGGATGTAAATTCGTCACTTTCATGGTTGTTCACTTTATCACTTTAAATATGTCTCAAGACGATGAAGAAATTTCTTAATGTGATAACCTCGAAAATGATTCGAATCATTTTGGAGAGTTTAAGGGTGGTGAATTTAGTGAAAGAGAACGTGGTCTTCAATACTCATACTCCTAACTTTTCACCGTCATTACAAACCAAAAACTAAAATAAAAAGTTAAATCATAGGTTTTTGTATTTAGAGAAGGATTTGAATGTTTCAAGGTAGAGTGGGACATCTATTATAATATATTTGAGTGAGAAACTTGTTTTGGTGGGTAGGGAAAAGATCGACTTGAACAACAAAGTGTCTAGTCTTACAAGTAATCTTGAAGCATCATTGGAGACTCATGATAAACTTGAAGCCCATGTTTTCCAACTCAAAAAAGATCTCAAACGTGATCAGGAGGTCGAAGTCGCCTTAGAGGACATATCTAAAGAAGTTGGAAAGATGTTCATAGGTCCTACATAAGGTTTTAAAAAGAGGCATAGCGTAGGTTACAAGGATTCATCCACTTTCTATACTGCACCCGAACTGACTGTTAAGCTTGTATTATATCCTTACGATCTCCCAACCATCATACCAAGGATAACTAGTCCTAGGATTTTTAATCAAGGTCGAACCAAATGAGTCTATATTTTTACCTATTGGAAATAAAGAGGTCACTTTAGGGTATTTGCTAGATGCTAAGAAGAGTCTCTCATACACATGAACCAACATACCACTTTAGTAACCTTGCTAGTCTTATAAAGAAAGTTAGTTTCTAGTCACTAATTCTAAGCATTTAATGGAAGAATTTCAAAGGATGTCTATGCCTCATGAGAACACTTCCAACATAATGACTAGTGCCAACAATGATAAGGATAAGAAAAAATATTACCACCTCCTGTGTACCAAAAAGGATGAAAAGTCCCTTGTTGTTCATGTTGATCTTAAGGTTCAAGATGCTTCTTAATGGTAGTTTGATAGTGGGTTCTCTAGGGTCATTACCGATGACAAGTCTCATTTGACCTACCTTGTGGACCACAAGGAAGGAAAATTCATTATTAGGGATAAGATTAGGTCTAGCATATTAGGATAAGGTTGCATGGAGATTTTTTATTTTCATAATCTAGACAATGTGCTGTATGCTGAAGAGTTGAAGGCTAACTTAATAAGCATAAGAAAACTTTATGAGGCTAACTCTGCGATAAATTTTGACCTATCAGAATGTAACATTTTTATCAATCCGATAAACTTTTTGTTTATGGAGTGAGTACTACCCACCATTTTCAAAGTATCAATACAAGTCATCTATAATATGTAATAGTGCTAAGGTCTCCACCATAGACCTTTGGCATCAATGACTACGTGATGAAAATTTTGGATATCTTGTGAGGTTAGTTAGAAAGACCTATTTCGTGTCTTACCATTACATGTAAAACCAAATCCCACAGTTTTTGGTCCTTGCCAACTAGGGAAACAAATCATGTATCCCCATAAGAAGTTGCATACTATTACCAGATCATTTGTGTTAGTGGATACCCATGGATCTTAAGGATCCAATGCACACCGAGAGAATTGATATCTAGAAGTACATTTTGGTGATAGTCAATAACTTTTTGAGATATTCCATTGTTGGATATATCTTAAGGGAAAGTTGGATGCTTGTGAGTTCCTTACAACTAACTATCGTCTACTTTAAAATCAACACAATGTTTCCATAAATAGACTGAGAAGTGATAATTGTACAAAGTTTATCGACACTAGTGTTGGTGAATGTTTTCCTAGTATAGGCACCAAACACGAGTTTTTAATGGTAGGCACAACTCAATAGAATGGGATTGTTGTGACACCCCGCCTATTAAAATACCGGGTGGCTAGACCGTGATCAAAATAACACGTTGGTCTCATATGGCTCATTCTTAGCATCGCTGTCGAAATTTTTTTAAGGTTACTAACTACCTAGTAATTTAATTAGACCGATGCCAAATTTTATCGTACATTACTTAACAACATGCATAAATCAATGCCCATTTAAACCATCCACACAAATAATAATGGATTCCAACACAAATGAATAATCATAAATCAAGATAGTCGAATTAACTATCGGTTCAACAGTAAAATAAAATAGTTCCTGAAGAATTAACCTGGATACATAAAGTCCAATAAATAAACTAAATACAAAATTTGAGGGAGACATGCCCAAATAAGTACTGAAGAAAAGTTCCTACACTAGGAGTAAATGAACGAAGTGTCTATAACAAGGTCCTGTAACTTCCACATGAGCTGCAGCTGCGCATCCCTGGATATAATCCTCAAACTGGGCGTCCCTGTGGCTGGATACCTAAAATGTTTTGGAAAACATTTTTGACACGGGTCAGAGCCCAAGTAAAATGTTTTGAAAATATTTAGCAAGTAGTTAAATTATAATAATTAAATATGCATGCACACTTTTTATATTTAAGCTAGTGTCTCACTCTCTTGAGACATAGCTCACCCCTCATCTAATGTTCACACTTAACGCTCGCCTTCTACCTTTCCTAGTTAAGCTACCCCACCTAACTAGCCATATCGAATCTCCTTCTACAAAATAATTCGTTATGCCTACCCGTATTGCCGATACAATATGTTATCGAATTTCCATGTCTTTTAGCCCATTATAAATTTCTCAGTATATGTTTATTTCTCCCCATAATATAGTTATTTTTAATGTCACTATCTTTCTCTTCTACTAAACTCACCTAGTATAATAAAATCACAAGTATACATATTTCACACTATTATATATATACTAATACGGCACCCCTAAGCTGAGCTGTGGTACGTGTACACTATGCTATCATGTCCTGGTACATCATCTACCAAACACACGTAGTAGAATAAATCACAAGTATATATATTTATCACACTAATTATATATATACAATACAACACCCCTAGGCTAGGATCTGCGGTGCATGCATACTCTGCAATCAAGTCTCGGTACATCACACACTGTATAAAGGACTACGAATTCCAAATCACTCTGGAACCGTATTAATACAAATCACACATATTGGAGACGATCATAGTTCACATACCCATGAGTCACGCACATACCTGCGCTCCCATGGTCAGGTGACTTATCAACTCACAAATAAGTCATTCACAGTTCTATGTCCTTAAGGTACCAATCTAAATTCCCCCGAAGGCACACTAAGATAAGATGGCCCTTTTTCAAAAATCAACCTTCCGTGATAGCAAGTATGGTAGGTATGTCATACACATAATAAATCATACAAATCAGTATAGTTATACACACAACCTATATCATATATTCCATACATAGCATATATACCTCCCAAGGATCTTACATATTATTTAATTTTAATTATACGTCTCATCGTATATTTCCCAGTATCCCTCACTACTCGAAGTGTGCCAATTTTCCTGTAAAATATTGCAGTAGGTAATTCACTCATAGCCTATTGATCTAGTTCATAGGTTCGCTCATACCTCGAATTCATTACATTTCAAATTACACCGATTAATCTAATTAATTTCACATTAATTAATTTATTAAAGTAGTGTCACCCAACTACAATACTTTGTCTCACTCATATGGTATGTATCTTCACCCTTTAGAATTTGTTTAACAAAAATCCACTATTAAGGTTAACACCTCTCGTTAAATTCACTATTCGAATATTTATTATATATCTCCATAATAAATTAAATCGGCTAATCTGTGCCTAACTCCCGTAGCACTAGCGTGGGAAATATCAGAGTCAAAACCCCTACCCTTAATTTAATTACTATCACCTCAATTAATTTTTTTTCAAGTAGTATCACTCAACCAAAATGCTCGGACTCCCTTTATTGGCTCGTATTTTAACCTTTTAGAATTCATTTCACCAAATTCGGTTAATAAGTTTAACACCCTTATTAAATTTAATAATCCTTAATACTCATCCCATAAGAATCTATGTATTATGTTCCATTTAATTTCTATCAATTAAATTCCACCTTAAGATACCAGCCCGTATGCTAAACTCATCCAAAATTGTCATTCGAATACGTGCGTATAATTTGTACATATATTATCGAGTGCCGCTCATTATAAATACTCCTAAATCCATACCCCGGATTCATCCCTATCTATTCCAAGGATAAAATAATGTTACTTTATATTTTTCCAAAGTCCTTCACTAATATACGGACATCCCTAAAAATCCAGATTTTATTTCTCACAAAGGATTTCGATTTCAGACACTCTTTCGTAGAAAAATCATTAATAATTAAAAAAAAAATCAGAAAAATACAAGGTCAGCGTCCACGTGACCATGACGAACAAATCTAAAAGTTTCATGTTTTGACAAATAGGTAAATCGGATCGGTTCTACCTCAAAATTTGACCCTTCCGACGGACTATGAATCATCTTCTTCTCTAACTCATTTTTCTCCATTTATAACCCTCAAACCTCCATGGATTTAACCCAAACATCTACCCAATTTTATACCCCATGTTTATTAAATCTATAAATAGGTTCTAACACTAATATATATCACAAATCTTCATTTATTCTCATTAATACTTCTAGGGTTCCTGAATTGGGGTTTTCTCAAAATTTCTTAAATCACAAATTCAATTCGATTCAATAATTCAAATTCAACAACAATTCCTACTGGTTTTTCGATTATAAATCATATTCTAACATCATATGATTTTATTCTCCCATTAATTAAACATCAATCTCACCATAAATACTTAAATCCCCAAATCCAAATACGAATTATGCTATAATAAATCATCCCAAAATGAATATGGTTTACACCCACCATGATATGAAATGCAATACTGCAATTTAATTGAAATAAAGTTTAACTACTTGCCTAGAAATTTGGTAGAGTCTAATCCTTTGATGCAGATGGATATTTTTACTATGAACACATCAATCTCCTCTTGGCTTGACTCCTAAAAGCTCTCCCACTTGATCCCTCTTTTCTCCTCTGTAACTAGGGTTTTTCTAAAATGAATTATGGCTGCCATACCCTCTGATGTTTTGATTTTATTATGCCAATCCCGTTTTTAGGCTCGTGGGCTTTATTAAAATGGCCCAATCACTCCCGTGTGGGTCCGATTATGCTTAAAAACGCCCCAAGATCCAATTACTACCCCCGAAAACTCTATTTTGACTATCTCGACCTTTCCGGACTCAACCGTAGACTCAGAATCATCATTAGAGTTACGTAACTAAAATCTCAAATTACGACACATGTATTCTAAAAAGAAATAACCCGAATTAATTTAAATCTCAATTCTCGAAATAAATTAAATCTTTCAATTTCAATAAATTCTCCAATTTAAATAGTTTCTCCAAACCATCAATTTAGTTTAAATTCTAATTCTGCAAATTAGCTAAATTATTTATCCTAAAAAATACGGGGTGTTATAATTATTGGGAAGAAAAATAGGACTATCCAAGACATAGGATGATAATGTTCTTACACTATTTTGGGTAGAGTCAATTAACGCACGGTGAATAAAGTTTATCTGTGTCCACATACACTTTACATTCAAAATGAGTTGTGGAGCAATGAGAAACTCGACCTATCGTATTTCCGAGTTTTCGAGAGTCCTTTAAATATCCTTAGAGATAGAGAGAAATTAGGAAAATTCAACTCTAGAACTAATTAAGGAATATTTTTATGGTATTCATCGACTAGTAGAGCCTATAGAGTATATAACCTTAAAAGATCTAAGATCATGGAATTAATAAACATTATGATTAGAGATGATGCACATATTACATTTATTTAACATGATCACGTGTATAAGAACATTGCACCTCTAGGAGACGATCCTGTTGTTCCTCACATCACCTCAGTGGACCCGACTCGTGAAAAAGAGGATCCGACCTATTGGGTTTGGAGGATTTTTGACCCCACTAACATACTTGGTGATCCCACAATAGGTGTAAAGACTCATTCTCAACTAGAGAATGTGTTTAGCTACTTTTTCTACTCTTACGTAGTAGAGCTTAAGAGTCTATAGGAAGGACTCAAGGATGAGCATTGGATATGTTATATACAAGAAGATTTTCTTCAATTTCAAAAGAAAGATGTTTGGTAATTAGTCCCCTAACCTAGAGACGCTAATGTGAATAGTACCATGTGGGTATACAAATATAAGATGGGTTATAATGATACCATTATTTGTAATAAGGCCAGGTTGGTCGCTCAACATAACACACAAATTACTATTGTAAACTTTCATAAGACATTCTATCATTTTGTTAAGATTGAATCTTTCTGATTACTACTTGCCATAACATCTTTTTTATGGCTAAGCTGTTGTAAATGGATGTCAAGAGTGCCTTTCGCAAAAGAATTATTTATGAGGTTCTTAACCTGGAACAACCAAAGTGGTTTTAATACCCAAAGAACCTAGAACACGTCTTTATCTAAATAAGGCCTTTCATGGTTTGTATCAAGCACCTTGTGCTTGTTATGAATGCCTAACTTCTTATCTCCTAGCTTGTGACCTAAATAGAGGAGGCATTTATATGTCGTTGTTTGTTAGGAGAGAGGGTGGTTTTATGTTGTTTACCTAAGTCTTTGTGGACGACATAGTCATTTGATTCACATGTTTTCAATATTCTCACACTTTTAAGGAGAAGATGAAGAGTGAATTTAAGATAATTATAGGTGGTGAACTTACTTTCTTCCTATGTATTAAATGAGTCAACTCAAGAATGGGATATTTATATCTCAACCTAAATATTCTTGGTATCTAGCGAAGAAGTTTTATTTGAAATCTGTTAAAAACTCTCTCACACCCATGGGTTCCTCAAGAAATCTTAGCAAAAACACTTCATGTCAGGACGTAGGGAAAACATTCAATAGGAGTATGATAGGTAGTTTCATCTACTTGACTATTAGCCATCTCGATATTGAATTTAGTGTTGTAGTTTGTGCACATTACCAAGCATTACAAAAGGATCACACTTGTTTCCAATTCAAAGTATCATCAAATAAAATAGTGGCACTCTTTCTTATGTCATTTGGTATTCCTTGATACCAATGACCATTTATCGGCTTCTTTGGATTCTGAATAGGTGTGGGGTACTGATGGTTGTAAAAGCACTTTGGGTGGAAGCTTTTACTTTTGGAGTTATTTTATCACATGATTTAGAAAGAAGAAAAACTTAATTTCTTTATCTATGACGGAGTCCGAGTACATAGCCATCTGGAGTTGTTAAACACAGCTCTTATGGATGAAGTAAATGTTGGAGGATTATGGGGTTACTTAAGGGAAGATGATTATTTCTTCTGATAATACGAGTGCAATCCAAAATTCTCCTAATCCATCCATCATTCTCGTATGAAGCACACTAGGATTTATGAACATTTTATTCGTGATCTACTTGAGTACAAGATTAATTTCTTATGCTTCATGAGTACCGAACATCAATTAGTCGATATGTTCACTAAACCTTAAGATGAACTTAGATTTGAGGATCTTATGAAGTCTTTTGGTATTTTTTCCATTGATTGAGTTTAGGTATTGTTTCAAGTTTAGGGTGATTTTTATATTCCTTTCATTTGTACCTACAACTAGATTGTACTCTTATGTTTATACATTGAAAAATCTAAAAATATTTTATTTATTTAAAAAAAAGATAAAAAGATTTAAAAAGATTTTTATATTTTGTTTTACACCATATATGGATTGGAATTTAAGATGTTCATATCACAATTCCATTCCATCGATTCACGTGACATGATCATGGTGTCATGATACATGACTTCATTTTTTGGTGCTTAATAGTGTATATTTAGCATTGCGTTGTTCATTGTTGATTACTTTATTCATGGCAGATTAATTATATAAATTTGAATGCAATTATGCATGAACTTTTAAACATTGTAATTTCTTATCATATGTTGAATATGAGGTTCTCACCTCATTCTTGCTTAATAATGAACCACATATATTATGAACTACTTGTGAATGTAAAAACCATTAGCCAAATTTTTTTTATCAAAAAATTGATTGATATATGTTTAAGCAATGTAAAGGGGTTACGTAAGAAATATTTTTCTTTGTGCTAAAAGACACCATTGTCAAGATTCTAAAAATGATTTTGGCACATAAAAACAAAAGTTTCAAGGCCAATTTGTCTCATTTCTGCTTTATTAAAAAGAGCAATATTATTCCTTCAAAAAATTTGAGTGTTTATTGTTAAAATGTGAGATTTTGAGGGTGTTAGATAAATGAGTTTGCACACTAAAAGTCCTTAAAGAACATTAAATAGTTTTTTTATTGATTTGAGAAGCATTGAAATTCGTGATATTTTGTATGAGTTGAGTCAATTTTACTTTGTTCAATATTTTTGCAAAAAACGTTAAATTGAGTTCTTTTCTTAGAAGTGTCTCTTGGACTTCACGCACCATAGCTACATATGACTGCTTTGACTAATTCGTGCATTAATTTCACACTTATTCATTCCATATTCATTAGTTGGATATTTTCATGCTACTCCATGGTGTGATTGTTTGTATTTTTATGTAAATTTTTGTATATACACAAAATTTTCAAAAATGCCAAAAATTGTTTGTTGGTTTGTTGAAGTTTCATTGCATCAGCTTAATTTTCTATACTTTGAGATGATAGTTCAAATGTGTAAACTCTCGATGCTAACCTTTTAGGTTTAGCTTCTAACCCTTTGCCTATTACAAACAAAAGGAGGATAACATATTAAGGGGGAGTTTTTACATTTTAAACCCCGTTCGTCACAAGTTTTACTTTGTTTAATTTTTGTATCTCTTTTTCCGTATTGGTCATATCATGGACTACACAATGAAGATTTTGAGTAGAGACAAAGTTGAAAGTATTTAACTTGTCTTAGGGGTGTTTTTTCAGTATTTTGTTTTGTACCAGAATAGCAAAAGGGGGGTATTTGATAGACAAAGAAGTACAATTTCTCTTTATGTTTTTAAGTTTCGCATATTACTCTACACATCTACATCATCATATACATTCTCAAGCACTTCAATCAAATAAAAGTTAGTGATCAAATGTGATAATAAAAAATCAAAGAGTTGAGATCGTCACTATAGTCATTGGAGAAGGTATATAAGGTTGATTTTGTTTCATCATTATATTCATGTGTATTTTAAAGTGTTTTGAAACAAAAAAAAAATTCACATGTTTCTGAATCAAAAAATCAAATTATGCATCTTATTAGAAGGAGGCACAAAGGGTCGTTCGAATAAAGTTCTTACACTCGTTTGATATCAGCTGTTTGAATGACAATTCAAACAATCCAATTTTTCCATCTCTCTAGAATTTTGATATCTTGTTTGATGTTTGTTAAAACGAATTTTTATATATCGTTCAAAAGAGGTTTCGTTCGTTCAAACAAGCATATAAAAAAAATTTACTTGGTTGCAGACACAATTATTTCAAGTTAATATCTTGGAGATTTTTTCTCTATTAAAGAGATACGAACTTAAACCTCTTGGTAAGACTTTTTACACATATTTTATGATAAAAAACTTCTGATTTTTCAAATACAAGACCCTTCTATGTTTTGTGATAACTTTATCAAATATTGACGAACACATCGCATGTTCATGTCGTTATGGAGTTGATTCTTTATTACTGAAGATAGGAAAGTAGTTTCCTAAGGCTGATCCATGGATAATGAGGAAAGTGGGCCTATTATGGAGAGTTGTTGGAACTGCATAGATTTCTTCCATCAACATGGAAGGTGACATAACTCTGATACTTAGTGGAGTCTGAGTTTGTAAGTCTGTGTGTGTCATTTTGTATTACCTTAGTTGTAACACTACTGAAAAACAATTTTTTTTAAAGGACTTTTTTCTCTCATCCTATGTTGTGGGTTGTTTGATTAGATTTAGATTTAATATCTTGCGCGTTCAGTTTTGCTTTATTAATCAAGATAAAATTGTATTTAAAAGAAATTGTCTTGTTTATGACTTATTTTATAATTTGTGCCCCTAACCATGTAATAAGACTGCTCAACTTTTCCAAAAGACGATATTTTTTTCCAATTTGGAGGAGATTAACATGTATAGATGTGTTCATGCCCATGATGTATGCCTGGAAATGCATAGATCGAGAGTAGCGATGCGTATGAACTCACTTTTTGGGCCTAATCCTCACATTTTTATGATAATCCATCATGGAGAGGTACATGCTCGATTATTCTCTTTGTTTATTTACCTTACAGAGGTACTTATAATTAATATTTTTCGCATAAGTCTCTATAATGTCCCTTCTTAGGAAATTCTACTCATGTTAGCCTTACGGGTTTCCTTAATCAAGTCTGATCATTATGGACAAATGCCAAATATCTTTCTTGAAATTGTGGTTAGGATTCTATATGTGAACACCTCCAATTTTCCTAAAGAAGGAGTGAAGGCCAATTTCAAAATTTAGGACCCCAAACTAAATACTAATTTTTAGAAAAAAATATTTTATCTTCCAAATACGAAATCAAACAGATTTTACCATGATTCTAATTCTAAAAAAAGGAATTAAATGATTCAATTTTCAACACACACACACACACAACGATTTAGCTGGCTTAATTTATGTGAATTTACTAAGTTAAAATCATTATATAGTCAAATTTCCTATATAATTATGAACAAACCCTAGTTCAAAGTGTAGATATATGATTTCTAATATAAGTTAATAATTCAGACCACATTAACAACAAAGGCCATAATTATGAAGAAAAACCCACCCGTAATCTACTAACCTCGAATGCATGCTCTCTCTGATTCCTTATAAAGTGATATTTTACATAACTCATGAAAGTACCTTTAACATAAATCTTTTATAGGTATTTAACTATGTACAATTAAACTTTCCCCAATTGAATGAGAATTTTATACAGAGATCCACCAAGATCGAGAGGAAGTCCATTCTCCTTTGAGAATCACATCTTGAATAATTTCTCCAATTATTTGTTCAATAACTTAATCTATATTTAGATATGAAATCTGAAATGAATTTGATATGAAATTATAATTGATTATAAAAATCAGTGGATTTGAAATGAAAACGCTCAACAAAAAATATCACAAGTCATAGATCATGTATGTATCTTGAAAAATTCACTTAATTTTGAAGGAAGAAGAATAATTGTAAGCGAGTCCACTTAAAAACTCGTAAAAATGAGTTAGAATAAAAAGTCAGATGATTTGAAAAACTTGAATTGTGGTTTTGATGTCAAAATTCATATTTATAGGCAATAGAAAAAAATTTAGGGAATCGTGTGCACGGTGTCGGATTCCCTTCGCATGCACATTACATATTTTATTGGCTAGGCATAAACCACATATTAATCTACCTGTATTCATTAAAACTATGCAGACATTTGTAATTTAGCACCTTCCACACGCTTCTATACAATAAAATGAAATTGGAACTTTGTGAGGTTTTAATCAATAAAGTCCTTAAACACTAAAAGTTTACACATTTTTATTAATAACTTTTTAATTCACTAGAAGTCAAAAAGATATTTTAGAAAAAAAGTGCATGAGTGTAAGGCTCGAATGTAAAATAATCAAAGTAAAAAAATATAAACACCGTGTCTAGTTGGAATCTTTTGTAAATGCATTGAAACATTGATGTTGAGCGATTTACAATAGAACCAAATAAGACTAGGTCTCGACAACTTGAACAGGGACCTCTCCTTTTGATATTACTATGTTTTAGACCCGCGCAATGCGCAGGCACATTCTAATATTTTTATAAAAGAGGTGTATCTTTGTTAAAAAAAATATTACCGAATTTTTTTTAAAGTAAAATTTTATAAAAATACATAATTTTATTTATAAAAAACTTATTTTTAAAAAATAATGTATTTTTTATAAAATTTAATTTTTTAATATAAGTTTGAATCCAGATTCACGCCTTTTCCATTCCTTGTATTCTCTTACAATTCACACTATTTAATGCTACATACGTGAAATAATATAAAACAGAAAAATTATCGAAATCAAACAACATAAAATGTATTTATCTAGAAAAATTCAACGAAAAATAGGGTAGAAAAAGGAGGTCCCCGCAACACTAACACGAAATACACATTGGCAAATAAATAACCTTATGACATTACAACTTCCTGAAGATGTATTTTTTCACATAAGAGTAAAAATTAAATTAAAACGCAAGGAACGCAAGATTTAAATCAATGCATAATACATGTACGGTTAAGATTTAAAAAAAATATGTTGCTTTTAAGATTAATATAACGACAAATTATAGAATGGAACAACATTGTACCAATGCAATTAAAACGTAGTCAGTGCCACATTTCAATGATAACATAATTCATCTACATTCAAGATGTAAAAAAAACTTTTGGTTGTAAAGCTATATATCTACAAAATTAGAGCATCGACCAGCAATATGCCTATGCAATGACATAATATAGAATAATTTTTTCTTTAACAAATTAAAATTCAAATGGATAATATACCGACATAGATCATACATTGTTCAAGAAAAATATACTATTATGAATTTAATAATCTAATAACTAAATATAAATTACAAAATGAAGGAACATACATCATAAGTGAGTTGGTTAGGTGGAGGCTGAAACGTGTAGCATAAAGAAAAACAACCCTTCAAAGCATCCAATATGTTATGGTAGTAAAAAGGGCCTCACTGGAAAATCTTCAATCTTTTTTTGTCAAAAGAAACTCCATCCAATGATAGCAACTAACCTAATAAAATAAACAGAGTTAGTAAATAAAATTCAAATTATGAGCACACACGTATAACCATCTAGTTAGAAGAACTAAAAACTAACAACGGTAATTTTGGGTAGCAGCATGAACGGTGTAGCCTTTTCGTAGTAAACGCTGGACCAAACTAGAGCGTGGGCAACTTGAGGCGTCAATTACACATAGGGGTGGCAAATCGTGTTATTAGGTCGTCCTTTCGCCTAACACAACACGACAATGAATTAGTGAACACGAACACGACATGACACGAAGTCGTGTTTTTTAAGCGCCACGAACACGAATCATGTAAAAAAATGACACGACACGATTATGACACGATTTATACGAAACCCCAATTTTTTTACATACTAACACGATTAACCCGATTTTCAATTTTTTGTTAACTAACACGATTAAGCCAGTTATCCTCGCCCTGCCATTTTTCAGATCTTGTTGGATAAAACAAACCAAAACCACGACCTGCCTCATTTCAACCCGAACCAAGGCAGACCCGAACCCCTCTAACCAAGCCATCCAACTTTCGACCACCTACCCAACATTATCGCCGGCATCCACCAAACCTTCCGACCGGCCTGTAAACCCGATCCAAATTCCGACCAGCCTAAATAATTTTTGAGCACAATACCTTAAACCTTCGGCCTACACAACAACCTGACGACATGTTCAAACCTAGAACCATAAAATTCGTCCGACCAAATAACACCCCGACGACGTCCTTAACCCATCTTACACATATTGTGTCAAAGTTACGGTGAAAAGAAGCTCGTGCCATCAAACAATAGAGTGATAGAGAGATAGGAGGGAGAGAGACATTTGGAATAAAAATTGTTAGTTAAGTGAGTTTGAATATAAAAGAGAGACGGAATAACGATTCATTTTCTCCAACCGAATTTGGAGAGATAGAACGATTAATATTGAAAGTAAGGCGAGAGATAATATGGTTAGTTAATATTTAACAATATGCAGTCCACATGTCAATCCTCTAGGAGGAGACACCAAAATTATATTTAGATAATAGATTACATTATCACATATAACCATTATCTCATTAAAAATATTGACCCTCATTGGAATATGGTCTTTTATTGACAGATACTTCTTATGTTCTATCTATGATTCATCTGTATATATTGAGCTGCAACAATCGTTGGCTGCCTATAAGTTTGAGCATAGGTCCCATAATATATAAACATTAATGCTACGGTGTTATTGAAGCAACATATGTGGTTTAATTGTCTGAAGAGGTAGAATGCTTAAAATCATAGGGACGTCACCCAATAGGAATCTTTCCACCCATTCCTAGAAGTCCCTATTGATGAGACCACAATAGGAATCTTTAAATGGATAAAAAATTTCAATAGTTTAAATATCATTATCACTAATGAATACATTACAACGAAAGGGTAATTTTTAAATGTGTACAATCGAAATAGTTTAGTTTGGATTAATAAAATACCATGAACTTCATCTACAGTTCGCGGCCATTATGGAAACACCAGACATCAATCTCTAGGGAATCAAAAAATATTTGCATCCCAAAACCTACGTTTATTATCAATAACATGTGAAGAACAACAACATGTGTTTTTGACAATCCAAGTCCAAAACCCTGCACAGATGAATTTTGGATTAAAAACCCTAGAAAATGACCCAACAAATATCACCAACTCATCTAATACTTATATATAAAAACGATGTCTCCAAATATTGTTGCAACACATGTATATAATCAATGTTATACTGGTTATATCACTCGCTAGGTTCCAATAAAACAAGAAGAAGAGTCGAAGAACTATCAAGTTCTTCAATTCATTAATCTCTTTTAATGAGCTGAAACCCACATATTTTGTATTCTCCTCTATACATTATACCCAATTTCTGAGAAATTCATAAACCATTCCTCTACCATCACCCCCCCCCCTTCTTCTCTTCTTTCTTCTCTCCCCATCTCTCCACTTGAACCGACGCTACCCGATTTCCCCATTTCCAACCGCTTTCCCTGCATCTATTCCTGAACAACGGTCAATTTTTTTTGCGGGTGAAGGTATGCACAACATCAATTATTCAATTTTGATAATATTTCGTCGGTAATTTTTCCTCATTATACGAACTTCTCCCTCCATTTATTCTAAGGCTGGTCTTTGGATTGATTTTTTAAAATTTATCTACTTAGGAGGATGCTATGATTTGAGGATTAATGGGTTTTTGTGTTGTTGCATAGTGCACAAGGTTCTTTTCCACGTGTTTCGTTCTCTTCTGCATTCCGAATTCAAAGCCCTAATTGATTGATTTTAAAGGAGGTCTCACTTTGTTGAACAATTTTTGATTTTCTAACAAATAATCATGAACAAAGTGGGCCATCAAAATTGTCAATCATCTATACAGATACTCAACACTAAAAACCTTAAACATCTTTATTTTAGAGGTCTCTCTCTCTCTCTCTCTCTCTATCTATCTATCTATCTATCTATCTATCTCTCTCTCTCTATCTATCTATCTATCTATCTATATATATATATATATATATATACACATTTATATATATTATTTTTCACATTTGTACGTGTATGAACCCTAATGTTTTAAAATATCTTTTGATTGCAACAACAAAATATATGGATAAATATGCAAAAAGTGATTTATGTTATTCATGGTTAAAAAAAAGAAAAAAAAGAATAATGACATGAGTACCAAATATATCCTCTAAAGGGCCTCTTTGAAAATTTGGGTGTGTCGGAGCTATGATACAAACATTTAATGCATTTTTGGGATTTGTTGGGGATGTTTTGGGATGCTCACCATTACTCAAAAACTCTTTAGATTTTCATGAAACTGATCCTGAATCGTAATGTATCATCGTATTTTCATCTAAACATACATAGTACTAAAAATGCATCTTAAATATTTGAATAAACTAATCCATCTCAAATATACATTCCCAGTTATCAGACATCCTTACTTACTGGGATATTTCTACCAAAACAAAATGAGGATTTTACGGTTTAGTCCTTGGACTAACAATTTTGGAATAAAAAATCAGGCCCAACAAATATTAAACGATTAGGTCCAATATATAAATACCCCGAAGTGAAAACATAAACCCACTTTTCAAAAATCGAAGCGCGCCAAATCAAAATTCCAAAGCCCTAACCCTAACCCTACTGTATCTTCGATCAAACCACAAAAATGATTTTCATCCTCAATCAAAAATTGGTTCACAATCACATATAACCCTAACCATACAAACAAACTTCACAGAATTTAAAGGGATTAAACCCTAATCGTGGAAGTTCTAACAACCATTTTACATTCTCAATCAAATTCTTCTAAACACCACTGACAAGTATGGATACATTCTCGTATATATGTTCTTAAGTTTTCTACTTAATATTATACTATTCACTATGTAATTGTTTTGTTTTTAGTATTTTATTTTAGATATCGCCTTTTTGTCCTTATGTATTTTGTGTTCTCATATGTATAAATTGTGACACCCCGCCAAATAAGATACCGGGCGATCACTCCAATATTAAATTAAAACAGGAGTCTCATATGGATCATTCTTAGCATCACTGTCAAAAATCCATTTAATTACTAATAACCTATTAGGACGGTGTCAAAATTTTAACTTTACTACTCTTTTTAACAACAATAAATAAAACATCCACACAGTTTTGCGAAAATGAAACTGAAATTTAATAAAATAACCGAACACTCGGTCAAAATATACAACCATATCGAATGATGTACTAAAAGAATAAATAAATGCAGTTGGACCATTAGCCCGAATGTTTATACAATACCTCCTATCTAGATTACAAGAATGGAAGCGTCTACTGAAAATCCTGCACGCATCCACAGCTGCTGCAGCTGACGTCTGACTCGAAAGAAGTGCCATCCAGGCGTCCCTGTGTCTGGACACCTATGTATATATATAATATAGAAAGAAAGGAAAAGTAGATAAACGGGTCAGAGCCCGAGTTTTGAAAATATTTTGCAAGTGCATAAATGCCTTATTTTTAGAAAAAGGTTTTATCTCATATTTAAATTTGGTATCGCACTCCCATGAGATATCCCTCACCTCTGCACTAATAGTGCACTCCTAACGCATCCCCCTAAACATCCTAGTCAAGCTATCCTGCTAAACTAGTCTATCACCAACCCACTATCAATCCTAGATAGTCCAAGCAATGTACTAAGGGCTAAACTTCACCCCAGTCTCAACGCTATGCCATGTTCGTGCATGGGGTGTCTCGCAAAGCGAAATCCAAACAAGGAACCCCCCGATACACTACTATGCGGCAAGGTCGATCATCGGGATCTGCCAGTCCCTCAGTACAGAAAGATATATATAAATATATACCATAAGCATTTATAATATTAGAGCACTAAGGATTAAACTTCTCCCCAGTCTCAACACATTTCCATATTCGTGCGTGGGGTGTCTCGCAAAGAGAAATCCAAACAAGGAACCCCCCCCCCCCCGGTACACTACTATGCGGCAAGGTCGATCATCGGGATCCATTAGACCCTCGGTACTCGATTCATCCATTTATATATACATATTTCCATAATCATCCGGATCTATCTCCCGGACTAAGGATTCATATATCAAGTATTTATCAATACTTTCATTTTTCTCAAAACTTTCCATTTCCCTTTTTATACTCAGGAAATGTAAATATAAAAGCCAATTAATTATCATGAATTGCTTTAACAAATCATATACTTTTAAAAGCCAATTTTATTATCATAAAAATGCTTTTCCGTTTTATATCATCCCATTTCCCTTTTTATACTCAGGAAATGTATTCAAAGCCATTTTCATTATCATAAAAATGCTTTGATCATATCATATGCTTCCACAACCCTTCTTCCATCCCGGAGTGTTACCGAAGCTAAACCTTTATCCATTTTCCCTTCCTATATCCAGGAAATGTAATTAAAGCCAATCCATTATCATGAATTGCTTTAATATATAACGCGTTCTAAGACCGCCCGTCCGGATTTCTCCACTGTGTGCGCCCCTAAATGGCTATCATCTTCCAGGGCCTATAATCAAGACAACATGGGATCTTACATCGCAAGACGTCGGGAAGTGGCCATATGCCTGCGGGATAGTCAAGACCACACCCGGAATCTCCTAACCAGCGCAGAAAAAATACAACAAACGCTCATATGGCCTACAGGACTATATCCACCCAACGTTAATTTATCAGGGGGCTTCACCATACGCACGCAACTTCCCTTATGATAGCGATTTAGAGAGGTGTGTATCCTCATTTTTATTAATTAAGAAAATCATTTATCTTTCCTTTTTGAAAACATTTATTTTTACATTTTCAAAAGTCATTTCCCTTAATTCATATATATACTTTAATCACATAGTATATATATATATATATATATATACCATATATTCCTACCTGAATATTTAAAAATGGCCATATTTACCAAACCATCTATCGATGACCAGTAATCCCAAAGATTCTCTCAAAGAATCATAATTATGCATTCATATATGCATAATACTAAACCCAAAGTATATTCTTACTTTAATAAGTAATATATATCAAAATCCCATCTACTGATTCATTTGGATATCTCCAATTATACTAATTCACTCTAAGTGAATATACACATATATATACACTCCCAATTCCTCAAGTCCTTTAGGACATAACCCTCCATAATCTCTAATTTGGAAGGCCCTTAAACATTAAACTCAAAAAGGAGAAATAATCCTAATCTCCAAAATCTTGGGCTGAAAATAGGGCACCGGTCGACCGGTCCTAGAACCCCGGTCGACCGCGGGTTACAAATAAGCCTACAAAACAAAGCAGTAGGCCCTTTCTCCTTGACGCGGTCGACCGGCCATAGGGGCGCGGTCGACCGGTCACACCAGGTCTCCCAAAATTAAATTCCTCAAATCCTTAATCCAACAATCCAAATTCATTAACGGGGTTTCTAAACTACACCAAAAATAATCGCACACATCTACACGATTAATTCTAGCCGTAATTTTTCCAATTCCCGATTTGATTTCCGAGTTGATGATTTCAACCCGGAGATGTCATCTTGTAAAAATCATATCAAATCGTAGAAACATCAGAAAAATACGCAGTCAGCGCCCACGCGACCGTATCGAAAAGATCTACAACTTTCGTGTTTTGGCCGAAAGCTAAATCAATTCTTTTCCTGGCCAAAAAGGCCCCCTAAAGTGATGGATTACTATTCATCGTCTTCTCCGAGACGATTTTGGCCATTAAAGCTTCTCCCAAGCTTTTGTCGCCTCACCCAACGTCCTACAACCTCAACCAACTACAAATAAACATATATTAAGGGTTCTAAACATCCTAGAACCCAAAACCACCAATTAATTTAGGTTAAAACCTAAGTTCCATAAATTGAAATATTATTTGGGGTTTAATTGTTTTAACTCACAAAAATTCGTTTTATCCTCGATAACCCACCCCAAAACCATTAGGGTTTGTTTATACCAAACTATGGCATGAGATATTTATGCAAAAAGATAAATAAAGCAAGTAAACACTTGCCTCGTGGATATAATCAGACGACCTCGAGCCGAATCCCGCGGAGGTAGGCCGGAATCTCCCATTTTCTTCCTCTTTTCTTCTTGCTCTCTCTCTTCTCTCTCTTTTATCTTCTTTCTTTCTCTTTTCCTCCCTCACCCTCTCTTTATATAGAAAGAAAAGGGTTTAACCCCTTAAAACCCAAAAACGACTCGTTTACCCAATTACGAGTTACTTTTACCTCTAAAATTAGCCGAAACTCATTTTTGAAAATCGGACACTCTTTTTCGACTATCTCGGACATTCCGAGACTCATGGCACAGTCGAAATTTTCATCCGAGGTACTTGACCGCAAATCACTATTTCAACCCAAAATAACTTTATGAGGGTTTTCTAATTAAAATTTTACCTTTTTGTCACTTTTCTCCACGGCGACATATAATTAAATTTCTTCGACCTAATTAGTCCCAAAAGTAATTACAACTTCCATCGAAATCCATTTAATCCTCGAAAATCCCAAAAATTACTATTTAAGAAAATTCCCCAAATTCCAATTTATTTTTAATTATGGAATGTAATCGTCTCCAAAAGGGCGGGTTGTTACATACTCCCCCCTTACAACGGAATTTCGTCCTCGAAATTCGGATACAACCTACACCATATAACTAGGATCACTCCAAATCCTAATTTCTCAAGGGAAACGATACTAACCCAATGGTTCCCAACCATATGCTACACGACTACCACAATCGTAAAGTGACTATAATACGTCACATAATACCCATCATCTATAATGCCTATCGGCATGAATTTCAACCTTATATACTACTCCCATTCTATTCCAGACGGTATATAAAACCATCTTACCAAGGTGCCCATACACCTTTCCAACTTGTGCACATCTGCACATCCGTAGTGAACGTCTGACACGTAACACTCTCTCCCAATAAGGATCTCCTTTCCTCGGTGAAATACTCACCTTTGGGTCCTCCCAAACCTTGAAATTCAATTCAATTCGCCGCTAACTATACTAAACTTACATCCCAATAATACTAAGGTCTATGCGATGTACTACATACGCGAAACTACTATAATCCTAAGTATGTCCCTAGTGCCCAAGGCCTCTCTCAACTTCCAACATTTGCTCGGTTTCGTGCGTGGGACGTCTCGCCAAGGCGAAATCCAAACAAGGAACCCTCCCGTTACACTACTCCCTCACGTAGTCGGTCTTCGAGATATAGCAACCTAAGGCACACCAGCGGGACGTACGCTAACCTACAGACGCGTTTCTACTATCTTATCCTTCCGCCCATACGGAAGGAAACCTAACCAATCGAAGTGCCCACTTTCTATAGAAAGTGTCACGAACATAATACCCAAAATTTATCTCCTCAAAATTTTCCTTTTCATTAAGGCCTGACTATTGTCCTCAAATCAATTTCTCTAAGTCCAACCTCACCCACCCACTTGTGGCGAGGGGACCACTTTAGTGCTTTTCCATGGCACAATCTTTCCATAGTATATCAACATCATGTGGCTCATAGCCTATAGTGGTTCATCCACACTATAATACCTTTCCACAAAACCAAACATCCTTGCATCCTATAACAGCTCTCCACTCCCGGCGCCGTTAAGAGTCATGTGTGGAGTGTCTCTCACAGCGAAATCCAAACAAGGAACCCCTCCACACATTAACCCTTGACTTCGTTGGTTATGGAGTTCCGTCATTTCAACATGCAACCGGGATATCCCGATCCCCTAATCCCACAAAAAGGTGGTTTGAAATCCTATCTCAAACTAAGAGTCACACCACCCTGCGCTCGCACTTATTTTTAAGTCCTTGCGCAAATAGTAATGAGCTTAATCTTACAGCTCAACACAAATCCTGCGGCCTTAAATCATATATATAAGGTCGCTATATACCCAAATCACGATAATGAAACCTATACTCATCGAAGTTTCGTATCCCAAAATAAATAAGGTTAACTCAACCTATATCTAGGTGAGACACCGCAACAATAACTTGTTCCCTCCAGAAACCATGGACACGATAGACTTGTCATTTTTAGCATACTATCGCTCCAAAAATACACCATAATGTATTATACTCATCATATCACCGTACTCGTATAGACATATAAAACGAGTATTCCAAACCAGATATATATATATATATATATATATATATATATATATATATATATATCAACACCCGCCTTTATGGCGAATGAAGGAAAATAAAATTCCGCTATCGCAGAAAATAAATAGACATACATTATATAATGTTATCGAGACCGCCACAAAACTCAAGATACACACACGAGTCTAGGGCTAACTAATACCGCGACTTTATCTAGTCACGCCAAATATACCTCCTTAATTGAGGTAAAACTCATAACAATAACTTCATTTTAACAAATTCCCCGAGTGGATGTGCAACCATGGGGTCCTCGAACATACCCATTCTTTAGTGAGCCCATCCTTCTTGGAAAGGACTCAATATTCATTGCACCTAACTCACTTAGGTACAAGGTTCACTTCGCCATAATACTCTTTATTCACCGTCGGCCTCTGGCTGAACCTTAGGCGAATAATTCCCAAAACAACATTCTTCTCATCCTGCTGATTCATGGGGACTCGCGGTTAGAACTATCTGTAAGATCCCTTTCGAACCCTCAACTTCAATGAGGAATTCAACTTTAGTACCACTCTCAACTTCAGCGGTACTGTGGTACTCCTAACTACCATTCTTTAGTAGTTGCCGCCAAAATCCTTAGCAATTACCATAAGGAGAGTGACCTCAACTAAGGTCCTCATCCCAACCTTCTACCAGCTGCTCCAGCTAAGCCTCACCTCCTGCTGCCATCCAAGCTCCGCACACGAATCTCAAACGAGCACGCAAAAGATTTCTATAATCTCATAATATGGCGGGAGAACGAAATCTCACAAGAGAAATCAACAATCCTATTCTTGAGGTTCTATAACAAATCGAGAGAAACGCTGAAAGCGTAGTACGTCCGCACAGATTCCTAAGGACACTAGAACCTGATGCTCTGATACCATCTGTGATACCCCGCCTAAAAAGATACCGGACGATCACTCCAATATTAAATTAAAACAGGAGTCTCATATGGATCATTCTTAGCATCACTGTCAAAAATCCATTTAATTACTAATAACCTATTAGGCCGGTGTCAAAATTTTAACTTTACTACTCTTTTTAACAACAATAAATAAAACATCCACACAGTTTTGTGGAAATGAAACTGAAATTTAATAAAATAACCGAACACTCGATCAAAATCTACAACCATATCGAGTGATGTACTAAAAGAATAAATAAATGCAGTTGGACCATTGGCCCGAATGTTTATACAATACCTCCGATCTAGATTACAAGAATGGAAGCATCTACTGAAATCCTGCACGCATCCACAGCTGCTGCAGCTCACGTGTGACTCGAAAGAAGTGCCATCCAGGCATCCCTGTGTCTGGACACCTATGTATATATATAATATAGAAAGAAAGGAAAAGTAGATAAACAGGTCAGAGCCCGAGTTTTGAAAATATTTTGCAAGTGCATAAATGCCTTATTTTTAGAAAAAGGTTTTATCTCATATTTAAATTTGGTATCGCACTCCCATGAGATACCCCTCACCTCTCCACTAATAGTGCACTCCTAACGCATCCCTCTAAACATCCTAGTCAAGATATCCTGCTAAACTAGTCTATCACCAACCCACTATCAATCCTAGATAGTCCAAGAAATGTACTAAGGGCTAAACTTCACGCCAGTCTCAACGCTATGCCATGTTCGTGCGTGGGGTGTCTCGCAAAGCGAAATCCAAACAAGGAACCCCCCCGATACACTACTATGCGGCAAGGTCGATCATCGGGATCCGCCAGTCCCTCAGTACAGAAAGATATATATAAATATATACCATAAGCATTTATAATATTAGAGCACTAAGGATTAAACTTCTCCCCAGTCTCAACACATTGCCATATTCGTGCGTGGGGTGTCTCGCAAAGCGAAATCCAAACAAGGAACCCCCCCGATACACTACTATGCGGCAAGGTCGATCATCTGGATCCATTAGACCCTCGGTACTCGATTCATCCATTTATATATACATATTTCCATAATCATCCGGATCTATCTCCCAGACTGAGGATTCATATATCAAGTATTTATCAATACTTTCATTTTTCTCAAAACTTTCCATTTCCCTTTTTATACTCAGGAAATGTAAATATAAAAGCCAATTCATTATCATGAATTGCTTTAACAAATCATAGACTTTTAAAAGCCAATTTTATTATCATAAAAATGCTTTTACGTTTTATATCATCCCATTTTCCTTTTTATACTCAGGAAATGTATTCAAAGCCATTTTCATTATCATAAAAATGCTTTGATCATATCGTATGCTTCCACAACCCTTCTTCCATCCGGGAGTGTTATCGAAGCCAAACCTTTATCCATTTTCCCTTCCTATATCCAGGAAATGTAATTAAAGCCAATCCATTATCATGAATTGCTTTAATATATAACGCGTTCTAAGACCGCCCGTCCGGATTTCTCCACTGTGCGCGCCCCTAAATGGCTATCATCTTCCAGGGCCTATAATCAAGACAACCTGGGATCTTACATCGCAAGACGTCGGGAAGCGGCCATATGCATGCGGGATAGTCAAGACCACACCCGGAATCTCCTAACCAGCGCAGAAAAAATACAACAAACGCTCATATGGCCTACAGGACTATATCCACCCTGCGTTAATTTATCAGGGGGCTTCACCATACGCACGCAACTTCCCTTATGATAGCGATTTAGAGAGGTGTGTATCCTCATTTTTATTAATTAAGAAAATCATTTATCTTTCCTTTTTGAAAACATTTATTTTTACATTTTCAAAAGTCATTTCCCTTAATTTATATATATACTTTAATCACATAGTATATATATATATATATATATATATATATATATATATATTCCTACCTAAATATATAAAAATGGCCATATTTGCCAAACCATCTATCGATGACCAGTAATCCCAAAGATTCTCTCAAAGAATCATAATTATGCATTCATATATGCATAATACTAAACCCAAAGTATATTCTTACTTTAATAAGTAATATATATCAAAATCCCATCTACGGATTCATTTGGATATCTCCAATTATACTAATTCACTCTAAGTGAATATACACATATATATACACTCCCAATTCCTCAAGTCCTTTAGGACATAACCCTCCATAATCTCTAATTTGGAAGGCCCTTAAACATTAAACTCAAAAAGGAGAAATAATCCTAATCTCCAAAATCTTGGGCTGAAAATAGGGCACCGGTCGACCGGTCCTAGACCCCCGGTCGACCGCGGGTTACAAATAAGCCTACGAAGCAAAGCAGTAGGCCCTTTCTCCTTGACGCGGTCGACCGACCATAGGGGCATGGTCGACCGGTCACACCAGGTCTCCCAAAATTAAATTCCTCAAATCCTTAATCCAACAACCCAAATTCAATAACGGGGTTTCTAAACTACACCAAAAATAATCGCACACATCTACACGATTAATTCTAGCCGTAATTTTTCCAATTCCCGATTTGATTTCCGGGTTGATGATTTCAACTAGGAGTTGTCATCTTGTAAAAATCATATCAAATCGTAGAAAAATCAGAAAAATACTCAGTCAGCCCCCACGCTACCATATCAAAAAGATCTACAACTTTCGTGTTTTGGCCAAAAGCTAAATCAATTCTTTTCCTGGCCAAAAGCCCCCCTAAACTGACGGGTTACTATTCATCGTCTTCTCCGAGACGATTTCGGCCATTAAATCTTCTCCCAAGCTTTTGTCGGCTCACCCAACGTCCTACAACCTCAACCAACTACAAATACACATATATTAAAGGTTCTAAACATCCTAGAACCCAAAACCACAAATTAATTTAGGTTAAAACCTAATTCCATAAATTGAAATATTATTTGGGGTTTAATTGTTTTAACTCACAAAAATCCGTTTTATCCACGATAACCCACCCCAAAACCATTAGGGTTTGTTTATACCAAACTACGGTATAAGATATTTATGCAAAAAGATAAATAAAGCAAGTAAACACTTGCCTCGTGGATATAATCCGACGACCTTGAGCCGAATCCCGCGGAGGTAGGCCGGAATCTCCCCTTTTCTTCCTCTTTTCTTCTTCCTCTCTCTCTTCTCTCTCTTTTCTCTTATTTCTTTCTCTTTTTCTCCCTCACCCTCTCTTTATATAGAAAGAAAAGGGTTTAACCCCTTAAAATCCAAAAACGACTCGTTTACCCAATTACGAGTTACTTTTACCTCTAAAATTAGCCGAAACTCATTTTTGAAATCGGACACTCTTTTTCGACTATCTTGGACATTCCGAGACTCATGGCGCAGTCGAAATTTTCATCCGAGGTACTTGACCGCAAATCACTATTTCAACCCAAAATAACTTTATGCGGGTTTTCTAATTAAAATTTTACCTTTTTGTCACTTTTCTCCACGGCGACATATAATTAAGTTTCTTCGACCTAATTAATCCCAAAAGTAATTACAACTTCCATCGAAAACCATTTAATCCTCGAAAATCCCAAAAATTATTATTTAAGAAAATTCCCCAAATTCCAATTTATTTTTAATTATGGAATTTAATCGTCTCCAAAAGGGCGGGTTGTTACATAAATTTATACACATTACACATAGACTGATGAAATCACATTATTATTCTTCACGATATGAACAAAATACATTTATTGCCCTAATTTTAAATGAAAAACACACTTTTTTCATGATTGGAATAATGTACACGTACAAGCCTTATTTTATTGCGTTTATTCTATGAATTTTGCCTGTACTTTCAAAAAGTACACGCAAAATCAATAGAGTACGCGAACATTGAAATTGAATTTGTTATCCAATACGCATGTACTTTTTTGTTTTAATCATGCACTCTATTTAAAATATATTTCATATCTAGATTTGATCAATCCTATGTGATTTTAGGTTCTCTTATTGCCCTTTTCGATTGCGTGTACTCTATGGAATAAAATATGCCATAAGGTAAATATATATGGGATATTAAAATAAAAAGCATTGATTCAGCATCCAAACGTCATCCGACAAGGAACTGCAAGTATTGCAATGCAAGTATGAAAGATATATATCCCTCTATCTGTAAAAGTAATTGGATCATGAAGTCAATGACAGATTCGACTTTGAGATTGCCTAATAGAGAACTTATCAGTTTCTTACATGTAGGGCCAAAGATATTAGAGAATGTGATGGTTACTTTGAGTTATTTAGATTTTTGTACACGACAATGTATATGTATTTTATATCAATAGTTGTATAGATTTTAAATAAATAATGCCATGATATATTTGTATATCTCCTATATTAATTGTGGTATTTATGGCTGAATGTATTTTATGATATTAGTTGTTGTATTTTAAAGCCCTGGATTATTGCATGTACTTTTCGAATTTTTGCATGTACTTTTGCTTTTTTGCTTCTAATTTTTTAAAGTAAAAGCAAAAAATCACAAAGTACATGCACATTGAAATTGAATTTGTTCAATCCAATATGAGTGTACTATTATGTATTATGAGTGTAATTTTTTATATTGTTACGTTATTGTTTAGGAATCATACCATCAAGCGTGTCCAACTACAAAATTGATGCTTTCACCTTTGAAGATCTTAACAATACAAAACCTTTCACATTGATAGTCAATAGTACTAATGATGAAGAAACTTGTTTTCTCCTTCTCATGAATGATAGAGCTAAAAGGTTACTTAGTTTCTACAACTACTATGAAGACATTAAATTCACTTTTGATGTGAAACAACTTCATGTAACTGAATCGAAAGCAAAGGATTTAGCTAAACGAATTGAGCAGTATTGCTTAAGAGGTTTTCAAAATGTTGGCGCTTTTAGCATGGAGCTATTGTATCACTTATTTTCTGAATATGTAAGGAAGAGAGAATCTTGGTTTTTGACTCGTTGAACAACCTCTATTAGGTATTACCATGAAATGGACGATATATATTACAACCTTTAGAATGTATTTTATTGAGACTTATATGAATTGTTTATGAGAATATTGCATGTACTTTTGTTAAACACGATTGTATTTTATTGTTTTAGTCTATGTTTTATTCTAATTCGCATGTATTTTATATTTTGTGCATGTAAATTATCATTATAGGTTGATAATTTAAATTTTGTTTATAGATCAATAGAATGAGATTGAAGACGAAGGCAAGAAAATGAAGGAACAAAAAAAAGAGAGTAGTTATAAAAAAAGTTCTTCATCCAGTTCTAGTGTTGCATTGAAATCTACAAGTGCTGCAAAGAAGAATTAACAGTATCAATCAAATGTTGTTATCTTTCTTCATGATTATGGTAAGATTAAAGAGAAAATTAACGATAAGCATATTGAACTGCTTAAGAATACTCCATTCTGGGAGCTTTTTAATGCCTACTACAGTGGGGAAGTAGTAAAAGTGGACCACAAGAAGACCGATAAAAATATTTTATCAATTATCAAGTTGTACAACAAGGAGACCAAAAGTTTCCATATGAAGAGTAGGATTGAAATAATGCCAATAGATATAAGTGAAATATTTGGCATACCAACGCTTGAGGGAAAAATCAATAGAACTAAAAAAGAGAACGACTATGTCTCAAAAACCTAGTTTACTTGCATGATACTTCAAAAAAGGGGAAGTCAGAAATATTGGAGGGTTTGAAGAACTCGGTCGAGTTGGACACAAATGAAGGCATTGTCGATTTGGTAAAACTTTTTTGTCTCTACTTCTTGACCATGTTATTTTTCTCCAACTCCAACTACTATGTCTCAGATAGCACGTATCCAAGTTCATATGCTCTGGGTACAAGTCAAATATCCTCCCATTGGGTCACCCATGATAAGACTATACACTGCGCAAAACCTCCACCCGATAGCAAGTAGCGTAAGTATGCTAAACACACAATAATTATAACACTATAATAATAGGTGTTCCCACATCCTATTAAAGTCTGGGTATTACCATACATACATTTTTCCACACGTAGTATTCTTCTCATTACTACTTACTATGTAATTAACTCAATTATTTACTCTCAAAATTCCCATGGCTATTTCACCTATCTAAATATTAAAGTGTTATCCTAGGAATATTTCTCAATAAATTTTGCACTCGACTATAAATCCTCGACTGACAGTTCTCCCTCACTCAAAATAATTGATTAACTGAAGTCAGATTGAACGGGGAATTTTCTAGATTTGGAACTGCCATTCGAACCAAACCTGATGTCGTTCGAACGATATCATTATGTCATTTTAATGACCATGCTTCTCGTTCGAACCAGACTCCATTGTATCAACCCTCTCTTTTGAGAATCGATTTTTTTATTAATTTACTATATGAAGTAATTATATTAAATGCCGGAATATAGAGTAAATATTAATTGAATGAACTAAAAGTTAATATTTACTAACTTGTCGTATATTTACTGTATGTTAATGTAAATATCCTCATGTTGAGTTTATAGTGTCATGAGATATAAATGACATTGATGGTTCAAAAATGGGACCAAAACCTAAAATGAATTATAAAATGTCCAAATGATAATTTGGAGGCCGTAGTTGATTCCGGAACGTGCGAGACAGTCAAAATGTGTGCCATATTGTATTTTCATGTTTTGGGCACTTTTGACTGGTTTAAACAAATGTGTAGTTGTGAACCATTTTAATGTGGTATTTACCACTTAAGTTGTAAATTGTAGACTAAAGGAACGATTTATGTCTTGATTAAGTCTTCTATTTTCCCTAATTTCACACCTAAACCTAGGGAGAATAGAGAGAGGAAGAGAAAGAGTAGAGAAAGGAGAAGATATTGAAGATTTAGGTTGGATTCTTGCTACTACATAAGGAAAATATGCATTTTCTAGATTGAGGCAAGTTTTCTACTTGCTATAATGTGTTTTAAGATGAATGATTAATATTGATAGTTGTGTATTGATTTTGGTTTATCAAGTTAGGGTTTTGTTGGGTATTATGAACTCTAAATTCATTTGAGGTTGTTTGGGAAGATCATTGATATAAATAGTGGTACTTAGATGTATTTAGGATGTATTGGTTGTATTAAATGATCTTGGTTTGAAAGGATTTGAGTTGGGGGAAAATTTGGAGTTCAAGACTCCATAGCCAATCTTGGCAAAATCGCAGGGGCGAATCGATTCGGCCCCTGGGGGAATCAATTCGCATAGAGGCAGTTTTCTAGGTCTGGGTACCCGAATTGATTCGGGTCAAAGCCGAATCGATTCGCTATTTACAGAAAGTCGAATTTGTCTTCCGAACCGATTCCCTTTCAGAGCGAATCGATTTGCCAGGGAGAATCGATTCGGCCCTAGGGCGAATCGATTCGGTTCCTGCAGTTTTGAATTATTTTCTTTACTCAAATTTTAATCTTTTTCTTTAAGTGTAGAGCCTAGGAACCTTCTTCTATGAAGTAAACGTAGAGTCCTAGAGTATTAGTTGAGTTTGGTAAACACCCTAGATTAGAATGGGTTCATATGGGGTTCATTCTAGGGGTGTTTAAAGTAATGTTCAGGTATTACTTCCCTCGTATAGATTTATAGGAATCTAGGAGATCTTAAAGTCATATTTGGAGACTTTAGAAGTTAATGTGAGCTACGATTGCCTTGATGGTCTATTATAAAGCCCAAAAGGAGGCTTTGGGAAAATAACTTGGGAGTTTAAATTAACTATTGAGGTTGTTGTGATGATATGATGAACGTATAGTTCCTGATAACCTTAATGCATTTGATAAAATGTAAATGGATAAAGTAAATAATAATTTACTAAATCATGATATTTTAATTAATAAAATGGTTGATACATACCCTCTCTAAATGCCATCTTAAAGGAAGTTCATGCGTGAGGTGAAGCCCCCTGGCTAGTGAATGCAGGGTGGATATAGTCCTAGGCCATATGAGCGCTTGTTTTACATTTTTCTACGATGGGTAGGTAATTTCGGGTGTGGTTATGACTACCCCGCAGGCATATGGACGCTTCCCGACGTTTTGATAGGATCCCAGGTTGTCTTAATGATAGGCCCTGGAAGATGATGGTTATTTAGGGGCGCGCACAGTGGGGAAACCCGGACGGGCGGTCCTAGAATCATTATATATGTATACTTGTAACTATTCT
Organism: Sambucus nigra; assembly: GCA_949130495.1. Classification (NCBI taxonomy): domain Eukaryota; kingdom Viridiplantae; phylum Streptophyta; class Magnoliopsida; order Dipsacales; family Adoxaceae; genus Sambucus; species Sambucus nigra. The sequence goes on from OX422218.1 coordinate 420,798,567, forward strand.
GACATCAAGTTGGACTTGATGGATATTAATGCCATAAAGATCTAAACTCAATGCCATAAAGAGCATAGTACATGCCACAAAGAGCTTACAATTGAGATACGTGCCACAAAGAGCACATGATAAAATTTGTATTCTTGATAAGGAATGGAAAGATAAAATGAAAAGGGAGAAAGATGGAAAAAGGCTTATGATTATTCTTATTCTCTTATATAATTGAAGTTTACTTTATAATCATTTAATTGTCTTAGTTCATTCTATGATGTTATCATGCTAGAATATCATCTTTACCATCCGTGATTAACTGTTCATAATTGTCATACTTTTCATTTATCTGGTGATCACATAAAATCGGGCTCTGACCGGTTCTTCTTTCTTGTTTTTCATATATTTATTATATCCGCTTAGGTGATCCACCGCAAGGTCGCCCGTAATGACCTCCCCGTTCCAGTGTCTTTTGAGGAGCCGTGATCTTTTGCGGATATCACGGGATATATTGGGTAGACGCATTCCTCTTTGTTTTCTAGATATGATCGGATCTTATAATCGGGCGAGTGGCCCAACCTTTTGGAATTGGATAATGAATGTAATATGTAAATTAATGAACTTGTTGTACATTGTATGAAGTTCTGTTGACCGATATTATACTCGGTCCCTTTATTATATATTTGTTGATATCGTTACATATATACTTTTGGGTTTCCACCTTATTTTCTATTATGGGTTGTTAACAATGCTTTCTTTACATTATAAAACAAAAATTTTGACAACCCGTTTTCTGAAATATTGTGTGGTTATCCCGTATACTCTTTATGTTGTCACGATGCTGAGAATGATTCCATCCATGATTCCTGTACTATTGGAGTATCGGGCTGGCCACCCCTTATTTTGGTGAGCGGGTTGTCATAGATGGTATCAGAGCATCAGGTTCTAGAGTACTAGGATCTATGTGGACTTGTCACGTTCTACCGTAGCGTTCTTTGATATAAAGCCTAATGTTAGGACTGCTTTGTTGCTTATGTTTGCGATCTTCTGCAAGATAGACTATTTTACATAGTATTCTGACTCTATTATTTCTTCATCTCAGATGCCGCCTAAGAGAGGACGTCCTGCTCGACGTAATAGAGACGTGTAAGAGGATGTTGGTCCTCTACCTCCACCACCGGGGAGTATAAATATTGCTGATGTGGAAAACATAGTGGCCCAAGCAGTCAATGTAGCGATGACTGCAGTGGTACAACAAATTCCACAAGCTCAACCACGAGCACAAGAGGTACAAGCTCCTATGGGACCTTCTCCGTGGGAAAGAATTAGGGAGTCTTTTCTAAAGGGCCATCCCCCGGAATTCGATGGAGGTTTGGATGTGATAAGGGCAAATCAGTGGAAGAAAGACATACAACGCCATCTTCGAATGGTGGAATGTAGTGAGGAGAGAAAGAAAATCCTTATTACTTTCAAGCTTGTCGGATCGACATCACATTGGTGGGAGTCGATGACTACACCAGAATAGAGGGAGACGATGACAATCACTGATTTTTGGGCCTTATTCGACTGAAAGTACTTCCCTCCCGCGGTTCAAAGGGAGATGCGAAGGAAGCTGTAGGATGTAGTTCTGGGCGAGAGGTCTATTGCAGAGTATGAAGAGGATTTCACCCGGTTGGCAAGTTTTGTACCGGCTGAAGTGACTCCAGAAGAGAGGAGAGTCTCCAAGTTTGTGGGAGGTTTACATTGACGGATAAAACAACATTTATTTGGAAATTCATCTTCACAAACCTTTGGTGATGTGATGAATGCGGCATTACTACATTGCCAAGAGCATAGATTGTTTGTGCAGAATAACAAAAAGGCTACAACGATGGGGCAAGTGGGAAAACCCGGAGGGAATGGGATTGGGGGAGGAGCATCTCCTTCATCCCAATCTTCGGGGAGGAAGCAAAGAGAGAAGGACCCCCAGCAAGGGGATTTGTCTAAACGCCAGCGCTTTGGTGGATTTAATGCGGGTGGTAACAATAATAGGCCAGGTCAAGGTGGATCGCCACAACAACAAGCAGGTAAAGGTGGGAATGGTGGTAGAGGTCAGCAGGGCCGAGGTGTTGGGCAGTTTCGAAACAATCAAGGGAGGAACCAAGGTAATGTGACGAACAAATGTTTTTAGTGTGGTGAGTTGGGCCATTACAAGAGGTCGTGTCCTCAGTTGATTGGAGGACAGCTCCCTGGGGCTTCGCAGCAACCATATGTTCAGTTTTTGCCCCAGGCACCTAATCTGATTGTTCCTCCACAGCAGGGACAACTGCAGTATGGACGGGTATATCATATTCAGGAGGCTATGCTTCCTCCAGCCCCCCCCCCCCCCCCAGCACCGTCAGCGATCGAGGGTAAGTTTCTCATCCAAGGGCATATGGGCCAGATATTATTTAATACGGGTGCGACACACTCTTTCATTTCTAGGAGTTTTGCTCAGACCATAGATTTGATAAAGTCTGCTGAGAGTACTTTCACTAGCGTTGAATCTTCCATCGGTGATGGTTCATTGATTTTCTTTGTGTGTAAAAACATAGGAATTAATCTTGGTAATTTGTGTTTTGAGGCCGATTTGCTCATCCTTGACATGGTCGGGTATGACGTGATTTTGGGCATGGATTGGTTAATGAAATATCACACGATAGTAAATTGTTACGGGAAGAGTATAGTCTTCTCCGTTCCAGGACAAGAAATGTTCTTGGTATTTATGCCTAGTTTGGAAGGAGGTACGAGTACCTATTTATATTGTATTACGGAGGAGACCTCTAGGGATGTAGTTGTTCCCTTAAATTCTATTCCGGTTGTTTGAGATTTTGGTGATGTCTTCCGAGAAATATCGGGATTACCTCCAAGTCGGGAGATTGAGTTTGTGATCGATTTAGCGCAGGGAACTTGACCGATTGCGAGAGCTCCATATCGTATGGCTCCTGTGGAAATGAGGGAGTTAAGGGATCAAATTCAGAAGTTGTTAGAGCAGGGATTTATTAGGCGTAGTACTTCGCCATGGGGTTCTCTGGTGTTGTTTGTTGAGAAAAGAGACGGTTCTCTCCGGTTATGTGTGGACTATAGAGAGTTGAATAAAGTCACCATCCGGAATAAATACCCTTTGCCTCGTATTGATGATTTATCTGACCAACTTAGGGGAGCGTCGTACTTCTCTAAGATCGATTTGAGGATGGGGTATCATCAGTTGCAGATACGGGAGTAAGATGTATCCAAGACCGCATTTCTGACCAGATATGGATCCTATGAATTTTTGGTTATGCCCTTTGGACTAACCAATTCCCCCGCTGTATTTATGGATCTCATGAATAGGGTATTTCGGGACTTCCTGGACCAATTTGTTATTGTGTTCATTGATGACATCTTAGTCTATTCTCGAACGGAATCTGATCATACTACTCACGTACGGTTGGTCCTACAAAGATTGAGGGATCACCAATTGTATGCAAAGTTCAATAAGTGTGGCTTTTGGTTGAAGGAAGTTCAGTTTTTGGGTCATGTGGTGTTATCCCAAAGTATATCGGTGGATCCAAGCAAGGTGGTTGCAGTGAGGGAGTGGGACCAGCCCATGACCCCTACCGATTTTCATAGTTTTCTGTGTTTGGCGGGTTACTACCGTCGATTTATCAAGGGTTTCCCAAAAATTGCAAGCCCTTTGATAAATTTGACTCGGAAAGAAGTGTGGTTTGTTTGGGATAACTCTTGACAGGTTTCTTTTGATGAGCTCAAAGATAAATTAACTTCGGCTCCGGTCCTCGCCTTACCAAAGCCGGGATTAAAATATCTAGTCTTCACCGATTCATCTCTTCAAGGATTAGGAGGTGTGCTTCAACAAGAGAGACGGGCTATTGCCTATTCTTCTCGCAAGCTAAAGCCTCATGAAAGGAACTATTCGGTGCATGACTTAGAGCTTTCCACGGTTTTCTTTGCCTTGAAGATTTGGAGGCATTATCTCCTACGGGAGAAATTCAGTTTTTTCACGGACCATAAATCGCTGCAATATTTATTTTCACAGAAATATTTGAATATGCGTCAGCGCCGATGGTTGGAGTTCGTGAAAGATTATCAATTTAATATCCATTATCATCCGGGTAAGGCGAACGTCATGGCATATGCCTTGAGTAGGAAGCCCGAGGGAGAGTTAGCTGATGTACGAAAAGCTAAGTGGAAAGAGCTCAGTCAGGAGGATGCGGTGGCGAGAGCGTTCAAATCAGTGATGACCGTTAATCCTACTATCGTGGCAAGGGTTGTAGAAGCCCATGGAAGGGATAAGGGTTGTCAAGACCACATACACCGATTGTTGTCCGAGGGAGCATAATTCTACTCAATAAGTTCTGAAGGTGGATTACGCTTCTATGGAAGACTCATTGTTCCGGAAGAGGGAGATTTCAGACGGGCAGTGATGGAAAAATCTCATGGGTCTAAATTTATGGTACATCCTGGTGGGGATAAAATGTATCAAGACATGCGCCGCCAGTATTGGTGGGCCGGCAAGAAGCGGGATATTTCTGAGTTTGTATCCCAATGCACTACTTGTCAATTGGTCAAGATCGATCATCAACGACCGATAGGTTTATTGCAGCCGTTGGAGATTTCGGTTTGGAAATGGGAGAGCATATCGATGGACTTTATTACGGGCTTACCAAGATCACAGAAGGGTTATGATTCAATTTGGGTGATTGTCGACCGCTTGACTAAGTCGGCACACTTCTTACCTGTGCATACGGATTTCGATACTACTCGCTATGCCCGATTATTCCTCAAGGAGGTCGTTAGACTTCATGAGGTACCTTTAAATATAGTTTTCGACCGAGACAAGATCTTTGTTTCCCACTTTTGGCGAAGTTTCCAAGAGGCCATGGGAACCGAATTGAAGTTAAGCACTTCTTATCATCCTCAAACAGATGGTCAGACTGAAAGAGTAAACCAAATGTTGGAGGATATGCTTCGTATGTGCATGCTTGATTTCAAGGGCGGTTGGGAATAATACCTCCCATTGGTTGAGTTCTCTTACAATAACTCATACCAATTTACTATTGGAATGGCGCCCTATGAATCTCTTTATGGCCGTCCGTGTAGATCGCCCGCCTGTTGGTTTGAAGTGGGTGATAACAAATTCCTTGGACCTAAAATGATCCAAGATACTTCTTCTAAAATTGAGCTCATTTGGAATCCCATTCGGATAGCCCAAGATCGCCAAAAGAGCTACGCCGATGCGAGTAGAATACACATGGAGTTGGAGATTGGGGACCAAGTCTTAGTGCGAGTGTCACCAATGAAAGGCATTAAGCGTTTCGGGAAAAAGGGAAAGCTTGCGCCACGTTTTGTTGGACCCTTTCCAGTTATTGCGAAGGTGGGTCTAGCGGCGTATCAACTCGCCTTACCGGAACCTTTGCAACAAATTCACGATGTATTCCATGTTTCCTCCCTAAAGAAATATAAGAGATGCGAAAGTTCCCTTTGGCATATCCCTTTCGAGGATATTGACTTGCAACCCGACGTTTCATATGAAGAACAACTGGTTGCTATTCTAGGGCATGGGGAGCGTAAGTTGAGGTCTCGTGTGGTGCCCTTGGTGAGAGTCCAATGGAGTCATCACAATACTAAAGAATCAATGTGGGAACGTGAGGACGGCATGCGGGAAAAGTATCCACATCTCTTTGTACAAGGTACGCTTGAATTTTGAGGGCGAAATTCATTCTTAAGGGGGGGAGTATGTAACAACCCTCGCTTTTGAGAATCGATTTTTTTTATTAATTTACTATATGAAGTAATTATATAAAATGATGGAATATAGAGTAAATATTAATTGAATGAACTAAAAGTTAATATTTACTAACTTGTTGTATATTTACTATATGTTAATGTAAATATCCTCATGTTGAGTTTATAGTGTCATGAGATATAAATGACATTGATGGTTCAAAAATGGGGCCAAAACCTAAAATGAATTATAAAATCTTCAAATGATAATTTGGAGGCCGTAGTTGATTTCGAAACGTGCAAGACAGTAAAAATGTGTGCCATATTGTATATTCATGTTTTGGTCACTTTTGACTGGTTTTAACAAATGTGTAGTTGTGAACCATTTTAATGTGGTATTTACCACTTAAGTTGTAAATTGTAGACTAAAGGCACGATTTATGTCTTGATTAAGTCTTCTGTTTTCCCTAATTTCACACCTAAACCTAGAGAGAATAGAGAGAGGAAGAGAAAGAGTAGAGAAAGGAGAAGAGATTGAAGATTGAGGTTGGATTCTTGCTACTACATAAGGAAACTCTGCATTTTCAAGATTGAGGCAAGTTTTCTACTTGCTATAATGTGTTTTAAGATGAATGATTAGTATTGATAGTTTTGTATTGATTTTGGTTTATCAAGTTAGGGTTTTGTTGGGTATTATGAACTATAAATTCATCTGAGGTTGTTTGGGAAGATCATTGATATAAATAATGGTACTTACATGTATTTAGGATGTATTGGTTGTATTAAATCATCTTGGTTTGAAAGGATCTGAGTCGGGGGAAATTTGGAGTTCAAGACTCCATAGCCAATCTTGGCAAAATCGCAGGGGCGAATCGATTCGTCCCCTGGGGCGAATCGATTCGCATAGGGGCAGTTTTCCAGGTCTGGGTACCCGAATTGATTCGGGTCAAATCCGAATCGATTCGGTATTTACAGAAAGTTGAATTTGTCTTCTGAACCGATTCGCTTTCAGAGCGAATCGATTCGGCAGGGCGAATCGATTCGGCCCCTAAGGGGAATCGACTCGGTTCCTGCAGTTTTGAATTATTTTCTTTACTCAAATTTTAATCTTTTTCTTTAAGTGTAGAGCCTAGGAACCTTCTTCTATGAAGTAAACTTAGAGTCCTAGAGTATTAGTTGAGTTTGGTCGACACCCTAGATCAGAATGGGTTCATCTGGGGTTCATTCCAGGGGTGTTTAAAGTAATGTTCAGGTATTACTTCCCTCGTATAGATTTATAGGAATCTAGGAGATCTTAATGTCATATTTGGAGACTTTAGAAGTTAATGTGAGCTACGATTGTCTTGATGGTCTATTATAAAGCCCAAAAGGAGGCTTTGGGAAAATAACTTGGGAGTTTAAATTAACTATTGAGGTTGTTGTGATGATATGATGAACGTATAGTTCCGGATAACCTTAATGCATTTGATAAAATGTAAATGGATAAAGTAAATGATAATTTACTAAATCATGATATTGTAATTAATAAAATGGTTGATACATACCCTCTCTAAATGCCATCTTAAGGGAAGTTCCCGCGTGAGGTGAAGCCCCTTGGCTAGTGAATGCAGGGTGGATATAGTCCTAGGCCATATGAGCGCTTGTTTTATATTTTTCTGCGATGGGTAGGTAATTCCGGGTGTGGTTATGACTACCCCGCAGGCATATGGTCGCTTCCCGACGTTTCGATAGGATCCCAGGTTGTCTTAATGATAGGCCCTGGAAGATGATGGTTATTTAGGGGCGTGCACAGTGGGGAAACCCGGACGGACGGTCCTAGAATTGTTATATATGTATACTTATAACTATTGTGACATCAAGTTGGACTTGATGGATATTAATGCAATAAAGAGATAAACGCAATGCCATAAAGAGCATAGTACGTGCCATAAAGAGCATACAATTGAGATACGTGCCACAAAGAGCACATGATAAAATTTGTATTCCTGATAAGGAATGGAAAGATATAATGAAAAGGGCAAAAGATGGAAAAAGGATTATGATTATTCTTATTCTCTTATATAATTGAAGTTTACTTTATAATCATTTAATTGTCTTAGTTCATTCTATGATGTTATCATGATAGAATCTCGTCTTTACCATCCTTGATTAACTGTTCATAATTGTCATACTTGTCATTTATCTGGTGAGCACATAAAATAGGGCTCTAACTGGTTCTTCTTTCTTGTTTTGCATATATATATTATATCCGCTCAGGTTCTCCACCACAAGGTCACCCATAATGGCCTCCCCTTTCCAGTGTCTTTTGAGGAGCCGTGATCTTTTGCGGATATCACGGGATATATTGTGTAGACGCATTCCTCTTTGTTTTCATGATATGATCGGATCTTGTAATCGGGTGAGTGGCCCAACCTTTTGGAATTGTATAATGAATGTAATATGTAAAATAATGAACTTGTTGTACATTGTATGAAGGTCTGTTGACCGATATTATACTCGGTCCCTTTATTGTATATTTGTTGATATCGTTACATATATACTTTTGGGTTTCCACCTTCTTTTCTATTATGGGTTGTTAACAATGCTTTCTTTACATTATAAAACAAAATTTTTGGCAACCCGTTTTCTGAAATATTGTGTGGTTATCCCGTATACTCTTTATGTTGTCACGATGCTGAGAATGATTCCATCCATGATTCCTGTACTATTGGAGTATCGGGCTGGCCACCCCTTATTTTGGTGAGCGGGTTGTCACATCCATCTCCTTCGAACGAGATGCAGCTATTCTCAGTTTTGACCAGACTTTCTACTGCTTCGTCCACACCAGGTTTCCAGTCCTAATACATATTAATTCTTGAACCCAACAACCAAAACAGCAAACCTAATTGATGTTCTAACATGTATAAAGTATTTCCCCTAGCTTTGAAACATTAAATCATCATAAATTAGTTATAAAATCTAAAATCCCCAATTTAACAATTGAAAACCCTAGTTCATCAAATTTCTATACAGGAACATCAAAATTAATTTTCGTCCATCATAAATAATTATTAATTTGAGATCTATAACCTATCTACATGAGGGATTCATCCAAATTAGATACCAGATTTTAATTAATGTCCTTAGTTCTCCAATTTCATCCAAATTTATTAATCATAAATAGGTATTGTATATTTATACTAACATGAACATGATTGTTGCAATAATTTTGCAAGGATTAAACACTTACCTCAATTTCGAAGGTCTAATCTCCTGGTGATGTTGATATAGGTGCATCCCTCGTCTCATGATCTATAATTTGGTGGGATTTCCGATGTGTGTTCTTAAGTTAGGCACCAAGAACACTTATGGCTTCTTCTTCCTTCCTTCGTGCCTCTCTCTTCTCTCTCTCGTAGGTTTAGAACTGATAACTCCCCTTTAACCGATGTACATCCATATTTAATTTCCTTATTTTCGTCCATAATATTTCCCCAAAAGTTCAAAGGACAAAAATACTCCTACCGGGTGCCGGTTAGGCCTAAAAACATCCAAGAGTCTGAATAAAATACCTGGGTAGAGTTTTCTGACTTTCTCGACTCTTTCGGACTCAAAGGCTCACTCGAAATTACCATATGAGTTACTTAAAAATAATTTACTTCTTTAATCCATTAAATTAGTCCCGACATGACTCATACAAGTGTCCCGACTCAATATACCGAATTGTCACGTTTCACACTCTCAAAAATTTATAAAAATAATAATTCCATATTACATATCCACACAGTAATATTCAATAAGAATTAACCCTTGGCACGCTAGTTAATAATTATTTTAATCTAGATTAATTAATTAACAAATTAACTTCTCACCTTTTAATTTAATTAATCCAACAATAATAATAAATCTCATACTTATTTAATATCATAAAAATACCAGGTGTTACAGTTTATGGCATTTTTAATATTTAAACATGATGTTTTCTTTAAACTAGGAAACAAAAAATAATAATCTCAAGAAAAAGATAGAAGATTTGTGATGCCGATAGACATTCCATCTCTTGGACTCCCATCACTACAAATACTTGCATTCCCTTAGCCAGGGGTCAAGCTGGACAATCCAAACTAAGAAATTCTCTATACACTTCTTTCTCTACACCATATTGTGCTATTGTAAACCCCTGGGAATAAAATAACAGTGGACGTAGGCTTTCCTTTTAGCCGAACCACTTTAAAAGTATTTGTCTCTTATACGTTTGATGCGCTTGTTAATCTTCATTTCATCTTCAATCTCATACTTTAAAGTGGTTCGACTACATAGATCAAACTAGCACATTAAATGAGATTGAAGGATGAGATTGACGATGAAATGAAGATAAACAGGTACATCAAACGTATAAGAGATAAAGACCTTTAAAGTGGTTCAGCTATAAGGAAAGCCTACGTCCACTATTATTTTATTCCCATGGTTTTACAATAGCACAATATGGTGTAGAGAAATAAGTGTGTAGAGAATTGCTTAGTTTGGATTGTTCAACTTGTCTCATTGGATAAGGGAATGCATGTATTTATAGTGATGGGAGTCCAAGAGACGGAATATCTTTATATATTGAGATATTTACATCTATTTACAATGAATATGACTGTTGGTCTTCCTTGAGTTGGTTGGTATGCCGACCAACTCTCCTCGGGTGCCAACCAACTCTCCTCGGGTGCTGAGCAAGTATAAATATTACCACGTAGGATGAAAGGTGTCCATTTCTTATTGGTTCGCATAGTTGGAGAATTTTTGCGTCAACAGAAGCCCCCAATCCTTCATGATTAATGGTTTATTGAAAGGATGAAGTATTTATTCTACAATGTTGCTCGATGCTCGTGCATAATGATATTTTTTATCTGCTTTCTTGATTTGCTGAACATATAAGTGCCTTATCTTTTGGGTGGTGAATGATTCGGGTCGATTTATCGTTGCATTGGAACTAGTTTTGCTTTTGAGTAACTATGTTCGTCGTGTGCTATGTATCACCCCTGGGAATCTGGATGTAGTAATGTCGTAGTTTGCAGATTATAGCTTATCATAATCTTCAAGTGTGTTGGTTGGTTGATTAGCCGACCAACTGTCTTTTGTGCCGACCAACTGAGTGCTGATTATCCATGTTTGATTTTTCTAGATCTCTTTTCTTCTCAATGCTTTGTTGATGTAACGTGCTATCTTTTGAACCCAATTCTTTAATCTGATTAGTGCCGAGCTAGTAACGGTCTTTGAAACATTTACATATAAGTACAACTTCTTCTTCAGTGTTGGTCGGTTTAGATGCTGAATTTGATGCTTGAATGGTTTCGAATGAGAAATTGATTCTATAGCAAAAGACTCCAAGTGTGGAGTATGAATTCTGATATATGTTGTTGATCAGCATATTTGGATCCCCCAGCTGGGCTTATAAAACGTCTTCTAGAATAAATTGTAGTTGTATTTTGTTCCCGCATTGTTAGTAACAAGTATGATGTAATATGAAATTAGTGAAATGAATGAATGAAATTTAATTAACTTATCTTATCACCCCTTTTATGTTTGAATGACTTTCTATTCGTGATTTGTATGAAGTCATACTAGAAATCGTCATTTTGGCAACATTGGCGCCTTAAGTTTTTGGTGCGATTCAAACTGAGTTGAGAAACATTGTTCCTTAAGTTTTTAATACAATTCGCACTGAGTTGGGAAACATTGTGCCTAAAGTTTTTGGTGCGATTCGCACTGAGTTGGGCAACATTGTGCCTTAAGTTTTTGTTGCGATTGGCACTGAGTTGGGTAACATTGTGCCTAAAGTTTTTGGTGAGTGCTGATGTAAAAAATTACATTACTCTAATTATTCAATCACAAATAAATAAATGAGACAAAAGATTTTAAAGTGGTTCAGCCTTATTTGAATGGCCTACGTCCACTGTTATGTTATTACTGAGTGTTTGGGAATTCTCGATTACAAGTGCTATCCAGAAATTCCGGTCCCCTTGAATGAGGGTGATACAAGGTATTTATAGCCCTTAGGATGTACATGAAAGGGTGATACATTAAATGATATACATATGAAAGGGTAACTCATTTAATGCTCTTCAAGCCTGTGCGTCAAGATGATAAGCATTCAATGAATAGTTGAACTGTTGATTATCTAGCAATCAATGCTGTGGTCGAGATGCAGCTCGAACCACCTTAGTTGCTCATCGTCCAATAGTTCCTCGGAGCACTGGAGTTCCTCGGAGGACAAGAGTTCCTCGGAAGACTGGTGTTCCTCAGAGTACACCTGTTGCTCGGAGCAAGTGTAGTTGGTCGGAGGAATGATCTTCCTCGTTGCTATTGTTCCACGTAGATTGACACGTGTCTTCTTATTATTCGTCCACATTAGTATACTAATTTTGGTATCAACAGAAGCCCCCAATGTTTCATATTTCTAACTTTGAGGAGTATGGAACATTCTTTCTCGGTATATGGCAATATTAAATGACCTTCCTGGGTTTTAGGAGAATTTTCTTCGTATTTGAATTTCCTTCCAAATTCGCAGAATCCGCCTTTTTGCATTTTTATAAGCGCTTCGATCTTCGTGGACTTTTTGTCCTTTTAGCCATCGGTAGCGCAATAGTTTCCTTTTTGTAATCATTTCTTTCGCCGTTTCCCAAGGCAAAGTATTTAAGCTTCAGAGTCAATCCCATCGTCTTCTACCTTTTCAATTTCTGCTTTCGAGTTTTCTATAGCTTTTCTCTCTCCTGTGCGTTCATCCCTTTCTTCGTTTGTTTGTCAACAGATCTCCTTTTTCCTGTAAGATTTTCTTCCTTCTTCTTCATTTCTTTTTGTTCACCATGGTTTATATTATCGAACCTCTTGAAAAGTTCCGTTCTGACTTTTCTATTCCTTCTTGGGTAACTTTGGAGAGCCTTTCTGAACCTTCAACTTATTTTAATTTAGCTGAGGGACATTGGTTCCCTAGCCTCTTTATTGCTGAATGTGGATTTTCTTTTCCACCAAACCCTTTGTGTTTAGAGTTCTGTCAGTATTTCGATGTTGTCCCTGCAAAAATAGCCCCCAACACATGGAGAATAGTTAATGGGGTGTATAGGTTAAATTAGACTCATGGAACTCGTATAGGAATTCCTGAGATTATGGACTGTTATAGATGGGTTGTTTTAGATAATGTTTTTTATTTAAAAACTAGGTTTTTGAATAGGGCCTTAGTAGTCAACCTCCCTGATGCAAACAGGGATTATTTTGAACACGGGGTAGTCATAAAAAATTGGCAACATGCCCCTATGGTTGGAGATGCAGTATATGCGGGTCCCAGATTCCCCCCATATGGCAATGGGATAGGTTATTTTCATCTTATTTTATTTTTGAAATCATGACTTCATTGTGTTTGACAAAATGTATGACTGATATTTCACTATGTATTTGTTTGCAGTCGACAGCAAGAGAAAAACTCCCAAAGAATCAGAAGTTAATATAAAGAATTTGAAACATATCTAGAATTTGCATCGAAGAGTTGCAGACGAGCACATCAGGTCTTCTTAATATTTGTTGCAGTACAGGAGTACACATCATCCTTTACTGCTCGTCCTGTGGTCAGCATTAGTGACCCATTGCCAGCTTCTAAGGAATCTTCACCAGAATCTCACATTCCTCTAAGTCAGAAGATGGGCAAGAGAAGAGTTCCTGCTATCTTCGAGGAGTCTTCCTCTGCTGGAGATGGAAAGAGAAACAAGGTTGAAGTCCCAAAGGGGACAAAGAAAGTAGATGTTGCTCCTTCTGTTGCTCCTCAGAAGGCTGCCGAGAAGCCCCCAGTGGCTCCGAGAAAGAAAAGTGCACCTATGGAAGTGGTCCCAACCAAAAGTTCTTTGGTTGAAACTGCTGAAGTGCCATTGAGGAGATTGAAGAAATCCTCCTCGGTCGCTTTGACTGAAACCATTCCCCAGCTCCAAGCTAGTGGAGCTGGCGTCCCAACCATTATTCCCCCGAGTTCTGTAATGAGCTCGGTAAAGACTTGGACTATTCCTGAAGTCCAAGGAATAGAAGAAAACATGTCTAGGGATATGCTGACATCCCTAGCTACTCGTCACATCGCTTCAGTAAGTTTCTCTTATCTTGAATTTTTCTTTCTATACATCAATTCATGTATCTCGGTACTGACTTATCATTATTTTCTTTTTCAGCTGGTGAGTTGCTTTAACACCATAGTGAAGAAATATGAAGCAATCAAGGCTTCCAGCTCCTCATCTGGAGTAGATGATGCTTTCCAGGGCTTGGCCCAATCTTTGAAGGATTCTCGTCAAAAATATGACGAGGATAGGGGTGACTCGGAGAAGAAGATGGCTGCATCTGAGGCAGAGAAGATACAGTTGGGAAATAAGGTGAAGGACTTGGAGAGAGAGAATAAAAAATATGCCGAGAAGCTCACAAGTTTTGGGGAGCTTGAGAATAAGTTGAAATCAGCCGAGGAAGAGCTGACCCTTCTGCGAGAAGTAAATCGCCAGAAGGAGGAGGTGGAGGCCAAGTTGAAATCCTCCGAGGATCTTCTATCCGAGAAGCTTTCCTCGGAGAAAATGAAAAGGAAAATGGCTGTAAAGAAATCCTTTCGAATCGGTTGGGACAAAGGATGGGATAGGGGTAGCTGCAATGATGGCTCAGGCGCAGTATGGGAGTTTGAAATACTTCCGAGATGGTTGGGTTGCTGCCTTGCAAGTGTTGAAGGTGAGCGAGGACTCTGAATTATTTCAACAACATCTTCCTGGTCCTCCTCCAGCTATTGAAGATGAAGAAGAGGATGAAGCTGCATCCGAGGAGTCTTCACTGATAGTGGGTGATCAAGTCATTCCTACACAACCCAACCAGACATCTACTGAGGAGATTTCTTCTTTGCCTGCTCCTCCTGAACAAATACCAACTCCAGCCGATCAGATTATTGTTCCCACCGAGCAACCAAGCTCCTCGTCCCAGCCTCCCGAGATAGTCTTGGGAGACAAGGAAAAGGTGTGAAGTTATTCGGTATTATCTTTTATTTTTCCTTTTACTCGTACTTTGTATCCCAGATCTTTGTAACTTTGCCTTATGATCTAATAAAATTTGAGTTCTCTTCTTCCATATGATTGTCTCTTCTCTATCTGCACTTTGTCTTGGTCTTCTGTTTAATGATCACTTTTTCTTTCTTTGCTAGTTTCTGGCCAGGATGGATATGATATCTGCTAATGACACTAAGCTGATACAGCAATGCCATGAATATTATAAGGCTGGTCACACAGAATTGAGTGTATCAGAAGTTGTTGACATCCTCGGCCATGATGCTTCAGAGCAGGCAGTAGAAGCTTATCAATACCTGAAGAACTTACTTGATCGAGCTGTGGCCAATAACGTGGCTTACTATGACATGATCGAGGAGCTTCAATATACTCTAGAAGATCTTCAGACTCAGTACAAAGAATCAACTTCCCTTCTGCACGAGGGGTATGAAAAGAGGTATCAACAGCTTTCTGCCGAGACAGGCCACAAAAAGATCCTTGCTGGGTACGATGTCAGGGAGAGAACCCTAAAGGGTGAAGTTGAAGCTTGTAGACAGATTGCCGAGCTGCTAGAGCAAGAAAATAACAATTTGCAGAAAGAGCTGGAATAGTATAAGTCTGCAGCATCTTCTTCAACAGCTGTAATCCCAGTGACTGACGAGGGATTTTCCTTTCTAGAGGTTGAGAATGCCAAATTAAGGCAAGAGTTGGATACCTTAAGAAGATCTGGTACTTCTGCTGCTACTCGGGGACGAGGAAGAGGTTCTCGACCTGCTCAGGGAGGATCAAGATCTCTTAGTCGTAATGTTGAAGAAGCTCATACTCGATCAACAGTGGAAACTCAGGCGTTCCAATTGAATGCAAAAGATCGGGCTTTGTCTGAAATGTCCAAGAAAATCCAAACTCTGGAGGATCAACTTGCTTCGACAAAGTCTTATCTGAATAATAAGGATGTTTTTGCCAGGAACCTTCATGAGCAGTTAGAGAGAATAACTTTCCAATTCCACAAATAACCTCGTGAGTTCTGGATGGCAGGCTACAACGAGGCCCTTTGTCACTTGGATGCTCGCCTTGAAAATGCCAATAATGAAGGTTATAAACAAGGATGGTTGAATGCCCTGGGTGTATTAAAACTAGAGCAGGGCCATTATTTATGGGATTATCATGCTCCTGGGCTACTAGACTTGCCTCTGCCACCTTATAAATTGGACATGGAATGGATCCCAGCTCGTGCCATTCCTCGGAGCTTAATTTCAAAATACCTTGGTGACTACAATCTTCATTCTCAGATCGAGGTATCTCGTCCCGAGCATCTACTGGATATACCTTCTGTGATGAACGTTAGGATGCTGAAGGACTTGAACTTTATTAACTCTCCTCAGACTTTAAATGATCCGCCTGTTGGCGAGGAACCTATTTCAAAAGCAGAGGGAAAGAAACCAATAGAGTAGGGATCTCAATGTAATAGTTAGTACACATATGTAACTTGTAATTCGTTTTGAATTGTAATGAAAGTCTTTCATTTTCTATTTACAAATTTGTATTGCTATTGTCTTGTGATTATCAGACACTCTATATTTGTGCTTGCATAACAATATTGTATGCTTCCTCGACCATCTTAGTAATAAAAAATTACAAGTATTAGTAATGTTGCTCGATCACTTAATAATAAAGTAATGAGTATAAAAATGTTAAAAATTCTTAAGAATTCTTCCAAGAAACCAAGGTTGTTAAATTGAGCTCGTCGACCAATTATAGTTAATGGGTTTTTATCCCCGACCAGCTATACTTGGTAAACTTTGTCTTTTTCATAAAATGTACCCGACCAACCAAGGTCAAAGATTTTTCCTCGTCGACCAACTACAGTTAGTGGGTTTTTATCCCCGACCAACTATACTAGGTTCAGTTTGGAATATTTGTTCTCTGATGAACTTTTATGTAATAAACTTACTTCCCCACCAACATAAGTTGGCATTTGAGAGCATGTCTTATTTCCCGACCAACCGAGATTGGCCTTTCGTCGATCATCTTTTGTTCTCGCCCTTTTACCAACCGGAGTTGGTCATGGGTTTGAACTATCATGTCCACTAGTTCTTTTACCAACCTTAGTTGGTCACGCTAGTGTATGCCTCCTAACCAAAGGAGTGTAGTTTGTTCTCGCCCTTTTACCAACCTTAGTTGGTCGTGGGTTTGAACTATCATGTCCACTAGTTCTTTTACCAACCTTAGTTGGTCACGCTAGTGTACGCCTCCTAACCAAAGGAGTGTAGTTTGTTCTCGCCCTTTTACCAACCTTAGTTGGTTGTGGGTTTGAACTATAGTGTCCACTAGTTCTTTTACCAACCTGAGTTGGTCACGCTAGTGTACGCCTCCTAACAAAAGGAGTGTAGTTTGTTCTCTCCCTTTTACCAACCTTAGTTGGTCGTGGGTTTGAACTATCATCTTCTTTTTACTGCCGAGCAGCGTTGCGTACCGAGCAGCGTAGTGTTAAACACACTAGTATTCCCCGAAAAACTTTCAATAAAAGGAGAGAACATTGTGAAATATCATCATTTTATTCATATTGATGGAACTTCTTTACATTTTACATCACTGATAGTACTTGCGTTGGTGTTCAGCATTACATGCATTCTTAAATTCTTCTCCTTCTAGAGTTGCTATTCGGTAAGTTCCTGGTCGGACAACTGCAGTAACTCGGTAAGGTCCATGTCAGTTTGCTTCCAACTTATTGTGCTTCTGAATGACCTTCTTTAGCACATAATCTCCTTCTTTTAAGTCGCATTTTTTCATCCTTTTGTTGTAGAACAGGGTTGTTCGTTGTTGATAAGCAGCATTCCTAATGGCTGCCTCTTCTCTAACTTCCTCGTGCATGTTCAAATCTAATATTCTCATCAGGTCGCTGACTGGGGAATTGAAATTCAGCACTCTATGTGTTGGAAGACCCAACTCGGCAGGTATTATAGCCTCACTTCCAAATGCCAGCATATATGGTGACTCTCCAGTCGCTGCTTGGGGAGTTGTTCGGTAAGCCCACAATACTGACTGTAGCTCATTAATCCAATTAGCTTTAGCCTCACTTAGCCTTTTCATCAAACCATTTAATAATGTTCTGTTCGTCACTTCAGTCTGCCCATTGCTTTGAGGATGGCCTGGTGCTGAATGAACCTTCAAAATGTTTGACTGATGACAATAGGTGGCAAACTCCTCATTATCGAATTGTGTTCCATGGTATGTGATGAAGGCATGAGGGAGACCATATGGGCAGATGATGTTCTTCCAAACGAATTGGTACACTTTCTCGTATGTCATATCAATCAGAGGCTCAACTTCTACCCAGTTAGTAAAATAATCCACTGCGACGACGAGGTACTTGAATCTTCCTCGGGTCGTTGGCAGTGGTCCAACCAAATCCATTCCCCACATGGCAAAAGGCCAAGGGGAAGTTATGGGTGTCAACAATGCTTGTGGAGTTCGTCGAATGGAGGAAAAACGTTGGCATTTATCACATCTTTTGGCATAGGCTATACAATCAGCCCTTATCGTTGGCCAGTAGTACCCCTGCATCATCACTCTTTGTAAAAGTGTCCGACCTGCTACATGTGCTCCACAAGATCCTTCATGGATCTCTTCAATCAATTCCTTCACCTCGGAGGGATGTACACATCTCTGCAAACCCACCATAATTCCTCGTCTATACAAAATACCATTAGTTAGTACATACCGAGCAGCTTTAAACTTCAATTTCTTTGCAGCAAGCTTATCCTCTGGTAATTATCCCTCCTCGATATATGCCCTGATGGGATCCATCTAAGATGGTCCTAAATCAAGGGTAATAACATTCATCGTCAGGTCTTCATCTATGCTTCGACTTTTTAACACCTCAATTGGTATCGTTCTTCGCAACTCGGTACGAGTAGCTGATGCTAGTTGGGCAAGTGCGTCTGCTTGTGCATTCTCCATTCTTGGTATTCTGATCAATTGAATGGAATCAAATTTTGCCAACAACTCTATCGCCTTTGCATGATACTTGACCATTAATTCTCCTTTAACTGCATACGCTCCCATCATCTGATTCACAATTAATTGAGAATCACTGAATACTATCACTTGTTGCGCTTCCATAATCTTTGCTAAATTAAGACCTGGTATCAAGGCTTCATACTCAGCCTCATTATTGGAAGCTTTGAATTGGAATCGCAAGGCATATTCCATGTCAATCTCGTCTGGGGTTTTCAAAACAATCCCTGCCCCACAACTTGTTGTGCAAGATGACCCATCTACATATAATCTCCATGTAGGTAACTCGTCTTCAAATTTCTTATCTGACAGAGTTCCTCGGTAAAATATCTGCTGTTTCCTTTCATCCTCCCCTGGTATTTTTCGCTCCTCGTCGACCATCTCTTCTCGCCCTTTTACCAACCGGAGTTGGTTTGGGTTTGAATTTGATGATCTTTCTACATCCACAAGTCCTTTTACCAACCGGAGTTGATCTGGACTTATGTCTGTTGATCCTGTAACATCCACAGATTGGTCAGCGAGCAACTTTTGTTTCTCAGGGGTATCAGGATATGTAAATTCTGCTATAAAGTCTGCTACAGCCTGCCCTTTTAATGACGATCTGGGTTCATACACAATATCATATTCACCGAGCTCTATTGCCCAATACATCAGTCTTCCTAATTTTTCTGGCTTATGAAGGGCTTGTCTCAATGGCATGTCAGTATATACGATGATGGTATGGGCCTGGAAATAAGGCCTCATTCTTCTACTTGCTTCAATTAATGCTAATGACAATTTTTCCAGCATCGGGTACCTGATCTCTGCACCTCGGAAAGCCTTACTTGTGTAATAAATTGGCTTTTGGATTCCATTCTCCATTCTAATCAATGTCGAGCTGAGTGCATTCTCTGATACTGCCAGGTACAAGTATAATTTTTCTCCCATTACTGGCCTGGACAACAGTGGAGGTGCTCCCAAATATTTCTTCAAGTTTTGAAAGGCTTTTCCACATTCATCATTCCACTCGAAAGTTTTTCGAAGTGTTTTAAAGAATGGGAGGCATCTATCAGTTGCTCGGGATACAAATCTGTTGAGCGCTGCAACTCGTCCTGTAAGACTCTGCACCTCTTTCTTCGTCGTTGGAGATCGCAACCCTAAAAGAGCTTTGATATTTGCTGGATTTGCCTCAATGCCTCGTTGGTTGACGATGTACCCGAGGAACATTCCTTCTCGTACTCCAAAGGTGCACTTCGTCGGGTTGAGTTTCATCTGGTATTTATCCAGTTGATCAAAGGTCTTCCCTAAGTCAACTAGATGATCCGCAGCTTTCTTGCTCTTTGTCAGCATATCGTCGACATAGACTTCCATATTGCAACTAATTTGTTTGGCAAAAACCTTGTTCATCAGCCGCTGGAATGTCGCTCCTGCATTTTTCAAACCAAAAGGCATAACATTATAACAATAAGTTCCCCTAGGGGTAATAAAAGAAGTACTTTGCCTATCTTCAGGTTTCATTTTGATCTGGTTGTAACCAGAGTAAGCATCCATGAAGCTAAGTAGCTCGTGTCCCGAGGTAGCATCCACTAGTTGATCAATTCTGGGCAATGGAAAATGATCCTTTGGGCATGCCTTGTTGAGGTCAGTGAAATCAACACACATTCTCCATTTATTGTTCTTCTTCTTTACCATCACCACGTTGGCTAGCCAGTCTGGATATCTCACATCTTCAATGAATTGAGCTTTCTGGAGTTTGTCGACCTCCTCTGGTATAGCTTGATTCTTCTCGGGACTAAATACTCTTCTTCTTTGCTTTACAGGCTTGATCTCCTTATTCACATTGAGCTCGTGACATAAGAAGTTTGGATCTATTCCTGGCATGTCTTCATGACTCCACGCAAAAGTTTTCTTCCTGTTTCTCAAGAAAGTTATCAACTCCTATTTTATTGAAGCATCTAACGACGAACCTATCTGGGTTACTCGTTCAGGATGCTCGTCGTCCAAAATAACATTTTCTGTAGATTCCACCACCTGTCCTTTTACAAGTTGGGATTCATCTCTAGGATCGAGTGTTTCAATTTCTGTTCCTTCCTCCACCTGGTAGGTAGTAGTCTTTTTCCTTGACTCTTCAAGCTCCTCTTACTCGGCAGACGAATAATAGCATTCCCGAGCTACTTTCTGATCACCTTTCACAACTCCTACTCCGAAATTTATAGGGAATTTTAAGCACTGATGTACTGTAGATGGGACTGCTTCGAACTTCTTCAAACCAACTCTTCCCATGATGAGGTTGTAAGCTGACAGCACATTCTTATCCATCACAAAGAAGTGTATTTTTTCTGTTCGACAACCAGGCCAAGTTCCAATGAATATATCCAACTTGATCGTCCCAAGGGGAAAAACTATCTCGCCAGCAAAACCCAGAAGAGGTCTGTGATAAGGTTCCAATTGAGATAATTTCAAATTTAAACTGTCAAAGCATGAATAGTACATGATGTCTGCCGAGCTACCATTATCTACCAGCACCCTTGAAATCACTACTTCTTTCATCCTCATTTTGATCACCAAAGGGTCGTCGTGAGGGTAAAGAACACCTGCCAGGTCGTTTTTTAAAAAACCGATGACCATCTTCTCTTTGTTTACCTTCCTCGGGCGATCATCTTCAGCCAAATTTATTCACTGAATATATGAGCAAGCCTGAGCCTCATCGAGGTAATCTTTTCTTTCTCCAGTAAGGTCTCCTCCTCCTGCATCTCCACCTGTAATGACATTACAATCAAATGACCCAAAGCGTATTGAAAATACCTCTCGTTCTGGCTGCCTTGGTTTCTTAGGAAGATCGGGGTCATCCTCTGTATCATCTTCATGATCCCTTTTCTTTTTCTCCTCTGCTCGATGAGGAGATCTAGACATTTCTCCAGTTCGATCGTTATTCCTTCTTTCGCCTCCCCGATTAACATACTTTGCTAGTTTCCCTCTTCGGATGAGTGTTTCAATCTCGTTCTGAAGAGCTATGCAATTTTTGGTCATATGGCCGTGATCCTTATGGAACTCCCAATACTTATCCCTGTTCCTTAAGTCGGGGTCTGACCTCAGTTTCTTTGGCCACTTTACTTCCTCGTTATTCTTTATTTCTTCCAAGACATGATTAATACCCATTTTCAAAGGAGTATAATTATCGAATTTCTTCAGGACTTCCCATGACGACTTATTATTCTTGGAATGCTTGTCACCACCATTGCCCTTATTCTCTTTCCTCTTGGATTTGTCGTCTTCCACCTTGGTTTCTTTATCCATATTCTTCTTCGCAGCCATGGCCTCCTCGGCATTCATGATTTTGACCGCTTTCGCCATCAACTCTGACATAGTTGTAGGTGGATCTTTGGCCAAAGTGTAATACAACTTGTTAGGAAACAACCCACTCATCAAGGCGGTGATTGTTGTTTTTTCTTCATAATCTATGACTTCCAGCTTCTCGTTATTGAAACGAGTTATGTAATCTCTAGTACTCTCACCAGAATTTTGTCTAACACTTAACAAGTGTGCTACTCTTTTTACTAGCTTTGCTCCAAAACAGAAATTGCCGATGAACAACTCGGCCAACTCAAAGAAAGTTGAAATCTTACCCCGAGGGAGATTGTTGTACCATATCTGGGCAGGTCCAGTAAGAGTTCCTGAGAATGCTCTACATCTCATCTCGTCGGGGACAGCATAGATATCGGCGGCAGCTTGATATTGCTCTATATGAAGAATAGGATCTGTCTTTCCATCATATTTGGGGGTCACTACTGGTGCTTTAAACTTCGACGGGGTAGGAAAACCCACAATGGCCTGGATAAAATGTGTCCCTTGAACAAAATTTCGTTGTAAGGGATTCTTCGCCTTAGCCATTTCTCCCAATCTATCCTCCAAGCGCTGAATGGAACCCTTCCATGCATCGTTTCCTTCCTTGGGCTTATTAGTCCGAGCAATTGATTGTTCTGATGTGGCCTCTTGAGATCTATCTTGACGAGCAACTGGTCGTGATTGTGCTAATCCTTCTCTTAGATCTGATGGTCGTCGAAAACTCCTCGACATGGTCTTAGGTGGACTCCTACTCCTCCTAGGGCCTAATCGACTGAAAGGAGACACCCTACTAAGTCTTTCCAAGGCACTGGATCTTTCTGGAGAGAGAGTGATACGTTGATCAGTATCTGTAGCCCTTATTGACGAAGTTCGCCCAGGTTGATAAGAAAAATCATCAGATTCCTCATTACGATATGACTCAGTACGCCTGGATCGTGAAGAAAGTAAATAGGTTTGCCTCTGACCACTTCGATATCCTGAACGTGAAGGTGCACCGCCATGAAGGGTTTGTATGAGTTGACGCATTATTTCTTGCATGGCGATTTGTCCTTGAGCCAGATTCGTCATAATTCCAGCCAGATCTGGAGGTGCAGAGGGATTTGGAGGATTTCTAGCATTTCCAGCGTTTCGATTGCTAGATTCTGGATTATCCGCCATTGATGATGAATGATTTTTCGTGAAAAACGATAATAACAAATCGTTCCCACAGACGGCGCCAATCTGTTGATGTAAAAAATTAGATTACTCTAATTATTCAATCACAGATAATTAAATGAGACAAAAGATTTTAAAGTGGTTCAGCCTTATTTGAATGGCCTACGTCCACTGTTATGTTATTGCTGAGTGTTTGGGAATTCTCGATTACAAGTGCTATCCAGAAATTCCGGTCCCCTTGAATAAGGGTGATACAAGGTATTTCCAATTGAGTCCATATGTAGTTTTGTCTTAATTCCGGACAAAAACATTTATTCATAGGATAGTATTCAATTGTAATATTCTTAAGCCTATGAAGTGTATGTTGAAGACGTAGCGGCAAAGAATTTAAAGATTCATCAAAATGCCGATTTGTGTGCCTCGTTTCTACGTTATCATCTAAGGTTCCATGCTTCCAACGTATGAATGTAATTATATTTATATAGGCGCTTGGAACAATATGTATTGGGTGTTAGGTGTAATAAAAAACTGCATTTTATTTTCAGAAAGAATCAATTAGAACTTTAAAATAAGTATATAAAAGTTTCTGGGCCAAAATCGAATTTTACAAACTTTCTGGTCGTTCGTTAGAAATGTCGTTCGAACGAGTTTTTTCGTTCGAACCAGGTTTCGTTCGAACGAGTTTTTCGTTCGAACCAGTTTTCGTTCGAACGAGTTTGCCAACGACCCTAAACTGGTCAGTCGTTCGATATGTCGTTCGAACGAGTTTTTCGTTCTAACGAGGTATCTAACGAGATTCTAACGAGCCCAGGCTGGTCGCTCGTTAGAAGTCTCGTTCGAACGAGTGTCAAGTTCGTTCGAACGAGACGCCAGGGCGGGAACAGTTTTGAGCAGTTTTTAGCAATTTTCTCCCACTTTCCCCACTTGGTTTTTAACCAACTTTTTCAAGACTTAATATGTGCGGGAAACACATTTTTCCTATGAACTTTTCCATTCCATATCCATCTCTTAGAGAGAGCTTGAGAGCTAATTTATTTAGGGAAAATGTTCATGTTTTGAGTGTTAATTTTTAAAGAAAAATTCATACACACTCTAGTTTACACCCAATAGTTGTTTATTCCAAGTTTCTATATTCATATTCTTTACTTGGAGTTTTGGCACCGGTTTTCTCTACCGAATTGAAAAAGAGACGTTTCGGGTTTGCTTCTACACCCCATCACAGAGATGAATTTTTGTTGAGATTCTACCCACTTGGAGAAAGGCTCCATGCTTGGGTGACAGTGACCATATAAAGTCCCATCGGTGGATTCCGAGACCACGGTGGTGTTCCGAGGTTGTTCGCTAGGAAGAGGTTTCTACGAGAAGAAGCGTCGAGGCTTGAGAGGGATCGAGTCAGTCGTTGTAAGTCTATCTGTCTTGTAATTGTAATTCCATATCTAGTGGACTTGTGGCTAGGGTCGTCCGAGGTTGTTTCCCGTCTTGGGTTTTTCCTCGTACATCTCGGCGTAGTGTGATATTGTTTATTTTATCTTGCTCATCATTTAGAATCCATGCTTTAGGTTTAATTCAAGATAAAATTTGGTTTAATTCTCACACTATATTTAATTTGGGACTAAATTAAATATTGGGTAAATTTAGTTTATTCAAGTCATTTGCTAAAATTGGTTTCGCCTAACTTTGGATATAATTGTTGATTATGACTTAGGCAAATTCTAGAGCTTGGACTTGTTGTTGTTAATTTTTTGGAAGTTGAACCATCACCTGTTTTATAACGCTTCCGCATCATCTCTATTGAGTTTACATTAAAAAGGAAATTAAATATTTTTAATTGATTTAGATTTTTTAAAATCCGGGGATCCATCAACCACAACGTTTACATTTACATCAACATTGATGCTAACTAATAATTAGTTGGCGGTTGCTGATGCCGACCAACAATTAATTGGCAGTTGCTGATGCTGACCAAACTTAGTTGGCGGTTGTTGAGTGCCGACCAACACTTAGTTGGTGGTTTTTGAGGGCCAACCAACATTTAGGTTGTTGAATATATATATAGAGAGAAGAATTTTCCCGACCAACTATCTGTTGGAGATAAAATATAATGAATGTTACAGGTCTCCTCGGAGCTGAATATATGATAATTAATATTTTGTCGAGCTCCATGCTGAGATGAATATAGAATTTGCATCCGAATGGATATAGAGAATGATTCATGCTTGAGCATATATTAGAGAAGTTAATAAAATCAATAATGCCTTGCTGAGGAAAAATTACATAATGCTGAGTAATGATAATATTTTCCAGAAGTTTATGATTGTGATCGAGTACTTTGTCGGGACTGAATCTTGGACCTGTGGAATTTAATAAGTTGCTCGAACATCTGTGGAGGTTAAATCAATTAATCATGAGAATAATTTAGTCATCCAATCAATATATGATATGTATTTTCTCGGGCAATAAAAATATCAAATCATAAAATAATTTGTTATGCCATATGTCAATGTGAGCAATTTTTTATAAAAAAATGCTAGACATTTTAATTTCAAGTAAAAGACCAAATATAAGTTGTTTTTTAGAAATTATTTATCACTTGATTTTAAAAATAATTTTGAGGTGATCAAAACTTTAAAAAATATTTATGCCCCCTATTGTCCCCAAGCTGAACTCGTGTTCAAAGAAATATCTTGGGTGCTTAAAGTTGTTAACAACACAAGATTCTATTGCCGCTGACCAACGACCTGGGTGTTACCGACCAAGGATGAATGTTGCCGATCAATTTTTGTACCGCCGACCAAACACAATTAGTCGGGAGAAAAACACCATCTTGGTACGCGTTTTTCGACCTACAAAAATGTCTCCGACCAGCATAAAAATCATACCGACCAACATTCAGGAGATCAGGAACCCTCAAGTTGTATAATATTCATTGCCTACTAACTAAAGTTTAGGTTTTGCTATATTATCGTTCCTATCGCCGATCAACAAATGGGAGATCTGCACACCTGTCACTGATCAACCATGAGAACTTTGTAATTGCAGAAAATTATATTATGTTCAAGACTTTTCGATCGCCGATCAACAATAGGTGATATCACAGTTAGTGCCAACCACGATGTTATGTTGATGTATGTCGACCTGTATTCGGGGAATCATACACCGACCAGCGAATAGGAGGTCAGGGAGTGCCTCTTGAAGTGCAATATTTGTCTCCGATCAACAGATGTCGATCCAATAATGGCTGCCTACCAATAATAATTCTTCGATCAAGTTTTTGTATGCTGCCGACCAAATACAGCTGGTCGGGAGAACCCCCCAATCAATATTACACCCATGCCAAGATACGTCCGACCGATGCCATATTGTTGCCGCAAAAGACTCCAAGTAATCATAACTGCCTCCGATCAGGTAATAAATACGTCCGACCGAAATTGTGGATCTAGGTACTGAATTATTGTCGACTTCTGGAAATTCCACTTTGAGGTGTTGAAAATTGTATTTAAGGGTTTATAGATCTTTTGTGCCCAGGGTTGGTAGGTTTTAATCGACCAAAGAAGTCTGACGAATATGAAGATCCGATGATTGCGATTCTTTGTTGATTTCATACCTGACTGATTCTGATTTACTCAGAGCCATGGTTACGCTGGTGAAGAGTTAATATATGAGTCCATTGCTCAAATGGAATTGATTTCACCCAATCCTATTGCGGATATGCCAATAAAGACCTGTAGGAGCCACAAATTTAGGTGGTTCCTTGTGTTGTGATCTGCTGATAACGAATGAACCTAGATATCCAGTTGGGGTTTGATAATTTTTAACTGCTATGTTCCTTAATGACGAATCATGGAGAAATTTTGATCACAGATTTTCGTTCCAATTTCGTAATTTTTGTTACTGTAGAACGTTGAAGTCAAAACTATTGATATGAAATTAATAAATTCAAAACTCCTTCATCTTCCTGAGAATTATTAAAATGAAAGTTTCTCCATCGCCATTTCTTGAGCGACTGTTCATTTTTCATCTTTTTTTATGAAAGTGGGTCATTGGCTTTCGAGAGAGAGAAATTTGTTGATATTTGTTCCTTCTTCCTTCCTATTCTCCTTTTGTAGAGAGAAAAAAAATAGTGAATGATATTATTTCACCACTAAAAATTATTAAGAAATTTATATCAAAATCAATCAACAAAACTTATTGACAGATGAACCAAACGGAATGTACTGTTCATTAAAATGAATGAAAAGAAAATTGAACTAGAAGAGAGAGAAAATAGATATGTATCTCCAATTTGCAAATTGCATATAGAATGAATATGGAAGATCATTGTACATAACTATATTATGTGAATTCTAAAAATATACAGTTCATGAATATATATACGAGATTCATGATTGAATGAAACAATACATGTATAATATGTAATTGTTCATATAAATAGATAGAAAGAATTAGCTTTTGATGCTGATCTTCATCTCATCTAATAAGAAGGATAGAATTCTTGTGTCGAATTCCCACAGACGGCGCCAATCTGTTGATGACTAGAAATGCCCCCAAGCCATCTTATCATCATTAACAACAGATAAATGATTAGGATGAGATTGAAGATGAAATGAAGATAAATAAGCACATCAAACGTATAAGAGACAAATATTTTAAAGTCGTTCGGCTATAAAGAAAGCCTACGTCCACTGTTATTTTATTCCCAGGGGTTTACAATTGGACAATATGGTGTAGAGAAAGAAGTGTGTAGAGAATTGCTTAGTTTGGATTGTTCATCTTGTCCCTTTAGCTAAGGGAATGCATGTATTTATAGTGATAGGAGTCCAAGAGATGGAATGTATTTATATATTCATACATTTACATCTATGTACAATGAATATGATTGTTGGTCTTCTAGGGTGGTTGGTCTTCCTTGAGTTGGTTTGTATGTCGACTAACTCTCTTCGAGTGCCGATCAACTCTTCTCGGGTGCCGACCAACTCTCCTCGGGTGCCGAGCAAGTATAAATATTGCCATGTAGAATGACAGGTGTCCATTACTTATTGGTCCGTGTAGTTGGAGAATTTTTGCATCAACATTCCATAACTAAAAAGGATGAAGAAATACATTTGATTCAGAACTCAATGATTTTGACAATCCAGGAAATAGTTGATAGGAAGAAAAAGATTGATGAAGACTTTGTATATTCACATTCTATTAATGATTTGTCAAAAGGAGATGGGAATAAAAATTCTTCCAATGATGCTCCTGCTGAATTGCAGTCAAAAGTAAGAAGTACACAACAAAATAAGCTTCTACTATCGCATTTAAAAGGAAAAAAATGGTAAAGAAGAAAGTTCAGAATAAAAAGGGCAAAACAAATGAAACACATGAATTAGACCTAAAAATCTACAAGTGTTCAAAACACCTTAAAGAAGAAGCCCCCCAAAAATTGAAAGAGTATTTGATTGAGGAAAAGGATACAGGTTCTTCTAATTGTTTATTTTTGTATCGAACTTTATGCGTGTTCTTTATAAAGTACACGTGTACTTTATAAAGTACATGCATATCTGTATGAAGTACACACATTTTTGCATCTAACTTTATGCGTGTACTTTATAAAGTACACATATATTTCATAAGATACACGCATTTTTATATCTAACTTTATACATGTACTTTATTAAGTACAACCATTTAATAAATTACACGCTTATTTTTATGAAGTACATGCATTTTTTATTGAACTTTATAAAGTACACACACAAAGATAAAATACATGCATATTATACAATGATCATAGATTATATACATGTTTCAATTATTCTTTTAACATTATTTTCTGTATTAAAATTCAACAATTGTCTCTTTACGCGGACGATATTAAAGAATTTTTAGAAGTCGAAGAAATATCAAACCAAATAATTCAATTCTTCTCCCGTTTAATGGAGACAAAAATGAAGAAAAATGGGTTTCGACCTGCACACGCTTTTAACTTATATGCTCATGTAAGGAAAATAAAACCTAAACTATTGACCATCATTTAAAAATATATATTATCATACTTATCTTACTAACAAATCTATTACTTTTAACACGAATCTATTCAAATTAATGATCATCAAATGCAGAAAGAAAAATAGAAAAACACATTTTTGAATTTTTTGGAATTTCTGATATTCTATTCATTCCCATTAGACATTCAGTTGGAGATGATGCAGGATATTTTTCATTCTTAGTTATCTGCAAAGAAACAAATAAAGTTTTCCATATGGACTCTCTCCGCCCATTGAAAATTAATCAATCCTCATTATACTACAATGAGGCTAATACTCATGGTTTTTCCTCTTAACAGTTTTCTATTTTCAAAGAAAAGTTTTACAAATTAAAGGGCCAAGCACCACAAATTAGTCAAAGAGGTACAATAACAAGATACTTTGAAGGGATAGAATTGGAAGATGCACTGTCCAACGAGGAAAAAATAACAATAGACTGGCTTTTGAGTCAAACATAATGAATGCAAGAGACAAAATAATTCGTAAGATTAAACAATCTTGAATAAGTACATGCATAATTAATCAAGTTACATTTTAACAAATTTCATTCGCATTATGCTAACTGATATATTTGTTTTATTTTAATTTCAGTGTTGACTGTGGGGTGTATTGTATATACTACATGGAACAAATTGCCAAAGGAAATCCTCTCAAAACATCATTTGAAGACGATGAAATTCTCCAACAAAGAGCATATGTAGCTAATGAATTTTTATTCCATGGTTATTAATAGGAGGAAAAATAATTGTATATTTTTTTTTGAAATTTTTTCATATCAGATGATTGTAATTTTTTTCTGTATATACTTTTTTATTCAATCTAGTTCCATATAATTTCTATTACAAAAATGGTACCACTAGCGCGGACCATTCAACACGTAGGAATAAAAATACTGTATATATTTATTCAGTAGGACACAATAACCAAAAACAATTTATTAAGATCAACTACTCACTAACCCAACTACTTATGGTCAAAGAAATAAATAGCTTTAATTTTTCGTATAAAAGAGTAATATTTGTTCCTTTGTTAACCATTACATCTAGGGTAAAGATTACATAATGAGTATCCCAGCAGAAAACGTTGAGAGCTACTCTTGAGAAAGATAAAATAAATAAAAATTAAGGAAAATCTTTCCTCATATGAAATTGCCATGGAGCAGTTTCAAACATATGTGAGGGAAGGATACTCTGGACTTCCACCCAATCCCATAGATTTATTTGATGTGGATGATGACCCTCCTCAAACACATGAAGACCTCGTGTCTTTCTATACACAAAAAGTTCCATTGAAAATTGCAAAGTTGAAGGCGAAGAAGTGCACCATGAAGCCCTTGTAGCTGTCATAGAAGAAGAAATTCAAGTATACTCAAATTTAATCGACTCTCTTCCTAACACCATAGACGCCTTTAACATATTTCCCTAATAGAAGACTTCTTTATTTTTTTTAGCTTTTGTTATGTGAAAAAATTATACTTTATATTTTTGTTTTGATAAATTTTTTATTTCTTTCATGCATGTATTGTGACTTATATCATACAACAAAACCTACATAATATAGTGCTGTCTCGAACCATGATATAGAGTAAAAATGTAAAGTACACGCAAATATGGTAAAGTACACGTGAACATTAGGAAAAATGATCAAGTGTATTTTACAAAAAATGCGTGTAATTTGCTGAACTGCTACACACACATAAAAAAAACGATCTAACCACATTATATTGTCAAAATAAGTAAAAAAATGTGTATGTCAAAAAATGGGTATGTCAAAAATGTAAACATTAATATTACATTCATTTATTGTAAAAAAAATTGGTATGTCAAAATATGATTGTATGGTTCAAATATGATTCTATCTATTCTAAATCATAATACACGCATGTTTCTATAAAGTACACGCACAAGGTATTGTCCAAAACTATTATTTAAAAACATGCGTGTACTTTTAAATCATATCAATATGCGTGTATTTATAAAAATATGCGTGTACTCTATGTTGATTCCATTCAAAAATAAATAATACGGAAATGAACACTCAACAATAAAATTGTAATACTTTATTCAAATTTGAATGTTCATTCATTTTATTTTAAACTAATGTTACAATGAATGAATTGAACAATATTAAGAGGAATCAAATTGGTTCTTTACACGTGAATCTGTAATGACCTGTTTTACCACACCTAGAGAAAGTAACTTATCTTATTGTTGCCTCTCCAATAGATTTTATTTTCTTATTTCTTGGCCTCCCGGTCGGTCTCTTTGTTAATGGAGGAAGGATTGCTGGAATTTTAGGTAATGGAATCTTTAGAGACATCAAATCGGGATGAGGAATTATAGGTGATGAGTATGATTTCTTATAGAAAATAACCTTATAATAATCCTCAATAAGTACTTGCACCTATCTTCCTTACGACCGAAACAACATGATAACATGGAAAACATTATAGTTCCCAACTCTTACCAGATAAAATTCCTTTTTCTAAGTCAACAGTGGCCCGCACATTTGAATGAACTTCGAATACATGTGCCCTTTAGCGGCTAATATTCCAATGTCTCCCTTTATTCCAACTTTCAGTTAGTAGTTTATCAAAATGAGGACACAACTTCTTTGACCATGTTTCAGATTCAACAAGTTTGTTTGCATTGAAATTCATAATTTTGATCCTCATTTTATGCATCATAT
Organism: Sambucus nigra; assembly: GCA_949130495.1. NCBI lineage: Eukaryota > Viridiplantae > Streptophyta > Magnoliopsida > Dipsacales > Adoxaceae > Sambucus > Sambucus nigra. The sequence continues at coordinate 420,830,518 of OX422218.1, forward strand.
TAATTATTGGTATATGTCTTTCCTCTAGGATCCAAGAGTTGAATGATTCTGTAATACATGGTTCCATGTCACCATAATGCTTACCGGTGAAATAAGGACAAGACCAATTCTCCAGAGGCAAATTATCAAGAAAATCAGCGACAATAACTCCACCTTCCTTCTTCAGGGCATCAATGTTCTTATGAAATTCATCAATTGTTACAGCTTATGCACAACTCATGAAATCTTGAACGAGCATCTTTCAGAAATTCGCAGTACCCTGTAGTTTCTTCTTTATATTTCCATGTAAATGATTTATACAGTAGCAATGTGCAGACATTGGAAAAACCTTAGAAACACCTTCAATAAGACCATTGTTCCAATCACATATGAATGTGATATTTTGATCAGGATGAACTATTGCATCAAGTAAATTAATGAGAAACCACATTCAATTATCCTCCAACTCTTAATCAACAACTGCATATGCAAGAGGATAAAGGCCTGAAATTATAATGACATATATAAGAACACATAGATTCTTTGATGAACTCTGAAAATGGTGTCGCTGGCGTGGACCAATAAACATGTAGGCTATACAATAGAATTAATATATTTGTAGTGATAGGTTACACAAATGTAAATTATAAATATGTTATGATTGTTTCATTTGACAATAACAAATAAAGAATCACAAAGTACACGTAAAACATTACAATGTAAATATCAAGTGTAAACAGGATGTCACGTGTACATAGTAATGAAACGCGTGTACTTTACAAGAAATCCAAAAGTACACGCATGACATAACAGAGTACATGTGATATATAATATAAATTCACGTGCATTGTTTTATCTATTGCGTGTGGTTTGGGGTTCTAATGAAAATAATAAAAACAGACCTCAAAGTACACACGTAATTCCAAAAGTACATGCATATGTTCACGTGTACTTTATGAATGTCATGCGTGTACTATATTTTTTGTTGAAAGAACATATAAAGGATTACAAAATAAAGGCATAATATTGTCAAGTAAACTTCAATGCTTCACATTTACCATTGCTACCATTCCTTCTAGTTGCCGATAAAATCGTTCCACGGTACCTACTCTTCAAAAAGTCACCATCAAGAAAAAAAACATGCCTGCAGTACTTAAATCCATTAATGGATCCTACAAATATTATAAAAATTCTTTTGAATAATTTTCTCTCCGGTTCGACGTCAAGAATGCAATGTGATCCTGGATTATACTGCAATAGAAGTTCCCTATAATCATTGATTAATGCGTACGAAACTTTCTCATAACCATTTAACTTAACATCAACCATCTATTTTCCACGCTATTCATAATGATAACCTATATCAAGACCATAGTTCTTCTTCATATCTCTAACTACGTCAATTGGTCTCAACAATGGTTTATCCCTTAACTCATCAACAAGCAATGTAGAAACCAGTTTGTAGTCCATCATTTTTCTTAATGGACTACGATATACACCACTACAAATATGATCACTGTTCAGACTTCTTATACAAAAGTAACCATTAATGTTGATATTGAAGCATGAAATCACCACATGCATTTCTCGGTATTCCTTTTAGAACACTCTGCTGTCACCCGAGTTTTATCATTCTTTAAATATATATACTTGAAACTAACCTCAAGAGCATAGTTTCACCACTTATCATGAAACTCGACCACACATACTTTGAAACACTGCTCTTCATGACTAATATATGTATTCCAATCATTGGAGAGATAAATGTTGGATGTATTCGGCTCCACACCTGCAATATAAACATCATTTTCAACGCAACTAGAAATATCAATCGTAGTGGATGATGATATACAGTCTACCCTTTCTCTACTTGTACCACTTCATTCAACCCTCTGACAACTTGTATAACTATGGTCAACCTGATCACAAATTTTATACATGCATTCGACCCGTTCATGAAATGTACTAGTGGCAAAAGCTGTTGAATCAAAGACATATATCCAAATAAAAATAACATTGAGAGTCACTTGAGACTGTAACATACAACCAACATCTTTATCACAAAGCAACAGGAATCAACTTTCATCACCAAAGTCGTATTTCAATGAAAAAGATACATCTTTCAAATCCATAAAACTACTACGTAACTCATTGAATATGAAATCTAATGAGATGTCTTCAAAAATTTCAAAGCAAGGCATATTATCGAAATAACAACACCTAGCAATCCGATAGATTTTCATTTAAACATAAAAATGGTTTTGTTAAAGTTCAATTTTAATTAATGCCGCTGGCGCGAACGAATAAATATATGGCCAACAAAGACATGACTATTCTATTAAACATGACGCAATAGTGACAAACTAAATGCATATCAACATTATGAAGAATTAATATCAAAAAATAAAATGAAAATTAATCAATAGAAAATCACGTGTACATTAGATCAAATTGTGTGTACTTTACTGCTATTTTCTGCTCATCTATATAAAAAGTATTTTACTATTGTAAAACATCAATATTGGTCAGTGTTGCTGGAACGGACCAATAAACACATGCCCATCTAATACATGGCAAGTCTATTATGTAATGAGTCAAAACTAACAAAGTAAATACACATTAACATTATTCCAAATTAATGTCAAAAGAAAAAATCTGAAATAATCAAGTTCAAAATTCACGTGTACTTTATGTCAATGATCATTTAAGGTATATGAATGAACAACTTGTATATAAATAAAGTACACAAACACATGAACACACGATCAAAACATATGAATACACAACATGTTATGAAATAAAAACTCAAACTCAAAATATATTCATATAAAATTAAAATACAATTGTAAGAACACACAACCAAATCATTAATTCAATGTTAGATTTAATTCATCACATGATTTACACAATTACAATGATTTGATTAAACGAAACAAATAGATCAAGCTATTTTAATTGATCGACATGTAAAACATTTCTTCATAACAAGTATAAACTTACAAATGATCGAATAAATGAAAAGAAAAATCTAGGTTAAACAAAGCGCATATGATTGATTTCTTCGAACAAATTGATAATTTTTTCTTTGACAGAACAAAGATCGTTGAACAGAAGTAAAAAGAAATCATACGATCCTAAGTTAATGGAGAAAATGAACCTATTTGATAGAAGCAGGATGAAAAAAGAGAAGGACATGCTTATTGTAAATGCTGCCAATCGCTGATGAGGTCAATGAGAACAAAACGAATGAAATGTCGGAAAAGGTATTTATATGGACATAATCGTTTAAAATTTGTTTGACCCGGTTAAAAAGTCCAAAATGTTCGGTCAAGGGACTAGACCGTAAAAACCTAAAGCAAAATAGGATTTAGATGTTATTCAAAATAAAAGTAGTATTTGATTGCTTTTTGGAATGCCCAAATTTTTTTGTATCATTGCATATATGTGGACTAGGTAAACATCATAGAGGAATTTCTTATTTTAAAAAGATTATTCCTTTTTTTTATAGAAATGTTGTGAACTTTAACTTACGGACTTGGAAAAAATCTTTTAGGTGCTATATTTGTTTAATTATAGAGGAAAATGATTGGTGTGTTAAACAATTAAATATTTGTGTCATTTATTAAAAAATTACTTACGACATTACCTTGTATGTTATACTTTTAATCATATTTTTTCAGTACGTTATACAAACATATTTCTTTCCTATTCTTCATCATTGCATTGCACATAAGATTTTTAACTCGTACGCGCATCGCGCGGTGTTGAAATCAAGTTATATATAAAAAAAGGTGAATTGAATTGAATTAAGTAGAAAACTTAGAATGGTTTGGCTAGTTTTCTTTCAAAACATAGTTTGGGGTAAATTCAGCTTATAGGTTTGAGTTGAAAAATTGATCAAGGATTTCAATTCATAAATATAATAAAAATACAAATCATATCATCCATAAAACAAAGGCAACATGAGATCCAATTGTAAAGAGGATTGAGGCACTTCTGTTGTATCCGTATGATCTCTCCTATACACAATGGGCGCATATAATAAGAAATGAAGTATGGAAAGGCAAAAGAGACTTTACCTCTTTGTATAACATTGGACATAAACAGTAGTGCATGCAAAAAATAAATATGCCAGATTAATCACGTCATAATGGGGCGAGAGTTTACAAATCGATTTTAAGAAGTAATAGTTTTTCACCTTCTAGAAGGATGTGGGTTTTATCCACAAGCACGTGATAAGGAAACATTCCCGTCTGACCAAAATCTATAAATAGTTGATCACTTTCCTCCATTAAGATAGATTAACATGCCTTTATTAAATACCTTCACTCCTTAGAATGAAATATAACTCCAGTTATCACCTCTATTGACCCTGTATAACGTAGACGGGACTTGCATTCATAGAGAATTACATAGCCTCAACCTTGTATACCTAGAAGTATATAATTCTTAATGTAAATTGAATTTATTACGAATGTGTTCTTATAATGCCGAATAATGTACATGTGAGTAGGTTAATAATGAGATTAGAGGTATCAAAGTGGGTGTATGTTGATTTGTAGCCGAACAACTCTACATTTTGTGTTGATCTGATACTTTCTTTATGTTTTCCTATCTTATTAATCTTTGTATGCTAATCTTAGCTTTGATGGACTATATTATACTTCTGGATCCAATTTATGCATCAACACTCCGAAATGATCCTAGGTACCTATAGCCATCCCGATTCGGAGCTTGGGGTGTGGTTCAGAGAGGTCTCGCATCTCGCTTGAGGGGCGCTTCGATCGTCGTTGGTGTGGGATAAATGTAAGGGGATAGAGTCTCCAGTCTATTTTTCACAAAATAGAAAAAAGATAATGTCGTCGCCTCGAGAGGACGACATAAAAAAAAAGTGATCCATATGAAACCAATAGTTCGAAGGCTTGGGAGAGAAGTTATGGAATGGGAAGGTGTTATGCACCCATCCTGCCCTTTCGGTCTCTAATTGCTAGTGTTGTTGTTTTCCTTTATTTCACGTGAAGTGTGTGTGCGTGTAGACATAATGGAGATCGGAATCATTCAACTCACACCATGGTAAAGGCTGAGCGAGGTCATCCATAGGAATGTACCCAAAATAGTATATATAGAAAATATGATTTGTGCATTTATTGCGATATTGATCGTTATTATAAAACGACAATATGTATTGGATGAAACGCTAATGAACATAATATGTATATTAATGCAAGAATTTGATAATAATTTAGGAAAGTTAGAAAATTGGAAAATTGGACTCGAGTCTCGAATTTTAATCTGAAACGCATACGTAGACTATAAAGGCATCAAAGTCCACATAGTTCGGATGCAGCATCGGGGTGGGGTTTATCCCATCTATCCAAATGGGATTTTATTATAAGTGTGTGTATAGAAAAATGTGTTTTTAGTTTTGAACGAGTGTGATGGATAATCCTGTTCGGAATTTATAGATGCAACCCTATTTTTGTTTTTTTTTTGTTTTTTTATGTAAAAGAAAATTATGTTCAACATATTAATAAAAATGTAGATATAGTGGGTATGAACTCAAGTAGGAACTAGATTATGAATCTAATAAAATTTATGCAAAAATAAGGAATTTAAAGAGAGATGGAATGTACTAGACCTTCTTTGAAGCTTGATATTTGATCTTGTGTGAACTCCCTTGAATGTGAGATGGATGTTGGATGAGAGAGAATGTGATATACTAAATTGGGTATGAAAAGGATGGGAATGTAAACCTGAATGAAACTTCATATAGAGGAAATTCGTTGATTTCAAGAGAATGTTACTGAGATCAGTGATGCTGATGGATCTAAGTTGTAGATGTGACTGGTAGTGAGGTTTTGCCCTCCTTTTATAGGGCCAGGAGATTAACGAATGGCACACCCCTGGTCCTTCCAATCGGTAGGTAACCCTAGAAACACTGTCATTAGGCAGGGATTTGGACCTGCCAATTCTACGGGCTTAAGTAGAAGCAATTCTGCGGGTCGAAGACAATTCTATGGGCTTAAGTTTTCTTGGGGAAAATTTGACACTCCATTAGGGATATTCATTTTGTAGTTCCACTAGGGATTTGGGGAAGCATTTGATTTTAGGTTGCCTTGGGAATGAGGGAATTTTTTGAGGATCGAAAGCTTCTCAACTGGGAAATTTATGGCATCCTTTGGAGACATTATTGGGGAGACATGAAATTAATTTCGGGTTTTTTCCTGAGGAGATAAGAGTTCTGCCAGGGGAATGAGTGTGGTAAAAATGTTTTTCTTGTTAAAAGGGTTTCTAAAATCCAACTGGCAAATTTGGGAATTTTTATGGATTTTCTGTCATTTTTGGAGAATGTTTTACGAAATTTTAAGTGGGTGTTGACCGGCCTGGTTATAAGTGTGACAAAGGTTTGTGGCATTGTCTTTTATGGTACCTCAAGTAGGTGGTTACTGTGGAAGTACTGGTGGACCCTAACTTGCAGCTATTATTTCTTTGATGTCGTACCATCGTAATCCCATGTCGGTGATATAAGCGGAGACTTTGAATAGTTTAGATGCCTGGAGAGAAGGTCGTTCCGACTTTCTGAGGGGTAGTCCTGTAATGTTGTTCATGTGGATGTCAGAGAGATTTTATATGGCGGTCCCACCTGGGTATCCTTTGTCGGTGGTACCAAACTTCTTCTCACGCTATTTTATCAGTGTAGGTCTATATATCGAGAGTTGAGAAAATTAGTTCATGGAGCATGAGGATCGAGGCTTGTGGTGGTCAGTGCCTTAGTGGGAGGAGCTACTTCCCATTATGGAACTCAGAGAATACTAGTATGTTCAGTTAGTAATCCTCTGATAGACCTATTTCTACCTTCCTTGGCAGCTGCTGCTCTAATTTGATGGGAACAAATTGTGCCACCGCAGACACTAAACTTCTTTCCTATGGAGGATCTGACAAAGCGTATGAACATTCCACTTGGACCTTTGTGGGAGAATCGTCGAACGTCATCTCATCCTTCATAGTCTGCTGGGAGGGTCTGATATGTATCAGGGGACTACATGAAGTGATTGTGGAAAAAGGTAGTGGCCAAGATACTCGTTGTGGAGACTGGGCAAAGGTGGCTTGTTGTATTTGATACCATGGAGGGAGGTATTATGGTTTTCTTCATGCTAGTGCGGAGTTATCTCTTTATGGAGTGTCTGCGGCACTCTATTCAGGCAGGGGAAGTTTGGGGACCCCAAGATGTGGGTGATGATCGGGATGGTTCCTCTAGAAGTTACAGGTAGGATATGTGAAGTCTCTATAATGGGTATGGTTCTGTGTTTGGGAATAATTTGAGGGTTATTTTTTAGGAGTAGTGGGACTCTCTTTTATTTTGATTTTAGGAAGGTAGGAGTGGGCTAACGAGGGAAGTCGTTTGACTCCCTATGCCGATGTAATCGTATCAAAATTTTGAATAATGAAACAAAGGAGTTTTTGAAATTGCTAAGGCATACATAATCCTTTTGTTCATGTAAATATTAAAATGAACTGTCATTCTCGGGGATAAGAAAAGAATAACTTTTTTGTGGAAAAGAATGGGGTTATGCTCTTGTAAAACGGATGAGATGCCTACGTACCTCTAAGGGTTTTGAAAATTTTGTGAACTTCATTTTTCACAACCAACATTTTTTTTAGAGGATCAGGCCCCACATAGTTCTGAGTAGAGGGAAATGAAGATTTTTTTTGAATAAATGGGAGAAGAGAAGAGTCATAGTACGCTGAGATTTTGGACTGGGGATAAAATTTCTCGAGATATTCCAGGTTGAATGGATGCGCCTTTTCTTCTCCATCAAGGTCAGTGAGCATAGCAGCGCCGCTGGACATGATCTTCTTCACAATGTAGTGGCAGCTCCAATTGGACTTGAATTTCCCTTTGGGGTCCCAGATGGGTTCTACTATCTGTTTGAGGACCAAGTCCCCTTCTCGGACACCGCGGTCCTTAAATCTCTTATTGAATGATTGCTCTATACGGAGATGGTATCCTTGTATGTGATATAGAGCCTTTAGCCTCCTTTCATCCAAGAGTGGTAACTCATCGAGACGAATTTGATGCTAGTCTTCCGCTTTGACCTTGCTTTCTAGCATGACGCACAGTGAAGGTATTTCCAGCTCTGTAGGTAGGACTAATTCCATGAGGTAGACTAGAGAGTAAGTGGTAGCCCCAGTAGAGGTTCGAACTGAAGTGTGGTAGCCCCAGAGGGCGTAGTGGATCCAATCGACCCAATATCGGTAACTCTCAGTCCACTTGTTGATGATTGCTTTGGGGTTCTTATTGGAAAATTATATTGCTCCATTGGTTTGAGGTCGGTGTGGAGAGGATTTGTGTGTCTTGATCCCATATTCATCGACCACCTCTGTAACTTCTACCTCAAAATATAACCTGTTGTCTGAGACCAGCTCGTGTGGGACCCCATGTCGATAAGTTATGTTTTTCTTGATGAATTTGTCCACTTTCTTGGCTTTCAAAATTGCGTATGACTCATCTTAGACCCATTTAGTGAAGTAGTTAATGGCAACTAAAATGACTTCATGCGCATTGGAGACGCTTTAGGTTAAACCTTACCTATGATGCCAATGCCCCAGGTGGATAAAGGACAGGGATAAGTCATATTGTATAATTCCTGTGGAGGAAAGTGTTGTAGGTTAAAAAACTGTTGGCATTTTAACCATCTTCAAATGTAGGCTCGGTAATCCTGAACCATGGTAGTCCAGTAGTAACCTTGTCGAATGATTTTCTTGGTGAGCATATGGTTATTCATGCCGCATTCCCTGCCATGGATTTTTTGCATCACCTCTTTAGTGTCAGCCCCTGTGATGCAGTGAAAATGGGTTCCATCGAAGTTTCTCTTCAACATTTCTTTATCACAGATAATATACTGGGCAACCAATCTGTGCTAGCAATAGTTGGCTATCTCAGGATCTTCTTATATGGTGAGATCAATGTGGTAGCAGTGGGTTGGTTTATCTTGCTTTTGGATAAGGAAAGGGCCCTGGTTATTACTTCGGGCATGTTGATCATAGAGTCTAAGGTAACAAGTGAATCGATTAGGTTGTTCTTTGCTCAAGGCAGGTAGTGGATGGTAGTATCTTAGAATTGAGAGGCTAGCTATTATAGGTAGGCATGCAAGAGTAAGAGTTTCTCGTCTTTGACTTCCATCTTCTAAGTACTTGATCGATGATGAGGGATGAATCCCCATAGACATCGAGGTATCGAATTCCTTTCTTAAGGGAAACTTTGTGCATGCCTCATATTCAGTCATGTAGTTGGTGCAAAGAAAATCCATCTTGATGGCAATTAGAGTGTGAGAGTCATCAGGGGAAATTAGGAGTATCCCAATGCCATACCCTTTCTTGTTGGCAGTGCCATCAAAGAAAATTTTACATCGAAGATCTTCTCGGGATGTATAGAGGATATTCTCATATGGGAATTCAGAAATCCAGACATCAACTTCTTCTATAGGGGAGTCAGCAAGGTAATCAGAGATGGATCTTCCCTTCATAGCTTTCTGTGCGACATATACAATATCAAATTCGGCTAAAATCATCTGCCAACGAGCCATTTGGCTGGACAAAGCAAGCTTTTTGAGTAAGTACTTGATAGGATCCCTTCGGGATACAAGTTTGATAGGAAAGGCAAGCATGTAGTGCTGTACCTTTAGGGTGACCCAGACAAGGGCGACACAGTGACACCCCACTTATTAAAATATCGAATGGCCAACCCGTTATCAAAATAAAACTTTTATTTCATATGGATCATTCTCAGCATCAATGTCGAATTTTTTTTAAAGTTACTAACCACTTAGTAATTCAATTAGATTGGTGCCAAATTTTATCTTTCATTAATTAAAAATATGCGGAGGTAAATAAGGATTAAACCATCCATCACAAACTGATAAATAAATCCAACATCGATGAATAATATAAATACAAGTAACCGAATCAACTATCGATCAATAATAAAATACAATTATAAACTAAAATAATAACCGGAACACACAATTATGAAATAAATAATTTAATAATAAAACTGAGGGAGACATGCCCAAATGACTAATGGAGTAAAGATCCTACACTATAGATAAGTGATTGAAGCGTATATAGCAAGTCCTACAACTTCAACTTGAGCGGAAACTTCCCATCCCTGGATAGAATATTGTACTGGCATCCCTGTGGCTGGACACCTAAAAGGTTTTGAAAAATATTTTGACACGGTTCAGAGCCCAAGTAAAATATTTTGAAAATATTTAGGAAGTATTTAAATTGCAGTAATTAAATATGCATATACACTCTTCATATTTAAGTTATTGTTGCACTCTATTGAGGTATACTCAACCATCTTCTAATGTTCACACCTAACGTTTTCCTGCTAGCTACCCCACCTGACTATTCGTGTTAAGTCTCTTTCTACATACTAAATTGTTATGCCACAATTCGTCACTCTATTCTTTATCTCAATTATCCAATTATGAATTTCTCATTATATGAATAATACTCTACCAACTAGGGTTATTTTAGATGTCATTATCTTTCTCATCTACTAATTACACACCGTAGAATAAGTCATAAGCTTATGTTTATCACTTCGTTACATATATACTAATACGGCACCCCTAAGCTGAGCTACGGTGCATGTATACTATGTTATCACATCCTGATACATCATCTACCAAGCACACATAGTAGAATAAAACACAAGTATATATAATTATTATTCTAGTTATATATATAAAATACAACACCCCTAGGCAGAGACCCGCGGTGCCTGCATACTCTGCTATCAAGTTCCAGTACATCACACACTGTATAAAGGACCATTGGATCAGTATCTCACTCGAACCATCATCACAAATCACACATATTGGAGGAGAATATATTTCCATGCCCATGGGCTATGCACATACCTACGCACCCATATGACCGTCATCGCTATCATTATCACAGATAACCCGAATCTAGGTTGTATATTCTCAGGGACAAGTCAAAAATCCCTCCCAAAGGCTCATCAGGATATGACTGTTCCGACACGAAAACTTTTTGTGATAGCAAGTAGCGTTGGTATGTCATAAACATAATAAATCATACAAATCAAAAGAGGTATACACACAACCTATATCATATATCCCATATGTAGCATATATATCTCCCAAATATCCTACGTATTATTATATTCCAGAGCTACTCAAAGTATGCCAATTATCCTTTCAAATATTTCAATAGGTAAGTCAATCAAATTCTACTGATCTAAGGCATAGGTTCACTCATTCCCCAAATTCGTTACATTTTAAATTACACTAATTAATCTCATCAATTTCGCATTGATTAATTTATTAAAGTAGTATCACCCAAGTACAATACTCCGACTCACTTACTCGGTAAGTATCGTTACTCTAGAGGATTTATTCTACAAAACCCAAATATTAGTTCACACCTCTCGTTTCATTTAATATTCAATTATATATTAGATTTTTCCAATAATAAATTAATCCGTCCACTCTGTGCCTAACTCTTGACTCACTTGCCTGAAAATATTCGATTCACAATCCTTGACTCGTTATTAAATAAATATTAACTCATATTCATATGTTTTTCACTAATCAAATCACAATCCACTCTGTATTCTTATTTCATCCGAAATTTACATTTGAATCCATACCCCGAATTCATTCCCATCCAATTACAAGGTAAAAATAATGTTTCTTAATATTTTCCAGAGTTCTACACTCATTTACAGACATCCCTAAATAATCCAGATTTGATTTCTCCCAAAGAATTTCGATTTCAGACACCCGAAACTGGCAGCCACGCGTTCGTAAAAAAAATATCTATCTCCATGTTCAAAACCTAGGGTCGTTTGAACGTGATATTAATCTCATTTGAACTACATGCAATGTTGTTTGAACGACTTGCAATGTCATTTGAAGCACGTTGTTCAGTTCCTTATTCTTCGCTGATCTTTTTCCGCCATTCTTAATCCATGGAACCATCTGTATTTCTTCTCTGAATGTAACCCACGAAGATAACCTAAAACCCACGTATAACATGGTTCGTAATCATCACAGCAACCTTAAACATCATCTATTTTCATCAAATGTTATTAAATCCCCGAATTGGGTTTTCACGGTTTCGTAAAATCGTTTTCAAAATTCTGATTCTATAATCCCAATTACTTCAAATCTATTACTGGATATCTAATATAATTCGAATTCCAACCTCACTAAATAATAGAACATCATCAATCGCATAAGTAATCTACACAATAACCTCAAATCATAAAAACCCATTTTATATAATAACCCACTCCTAAAAACGAATTTCTTTATCACACCCACTATGATATGAATCGAATTGCTGCAATTAAATTGAATGCAAGTTTAACTTCTTGACTAGATAATTCATAGAGTCTGGTTTCTTCCTTATAGATAATATTTTTTATGAAGCATCAATCTTTTCTTAGTTTGGCTCCCAAAAACTCTCCCACTTGATCCCTGTTTTTTCCACTACATCTAGGGCTTTTCTTATTTGAGTTGTGTCTTCCACAACCTCCTTCACGTAGGTTTTATTAGGTGAATCTAGAAATTAATCCTATGGGTCAAATTAAAATGACCCAAACACCCCCGTATGAGCCCCGTTATGCCTAAAAATGCCCTGAGATCCAATTACTACCCCCGGGTACTCTTTTTTGACTATTTCGATCCTTCCGGACTCAATTGTGCACTTTGAATCGCCATCCGAGTTACTTAACTAAAATCTCCAATTTCAACCTCAATTACGACACATGTATTCTTAAAAAGAAATAACCTGAATTTATTTAAATCTTAATTCTCCAAATAAATTGAATCTTCCAAATTGAATAAATTCTCCAAATAAAATAATTTCTCCAAATCAACAATTTAGTTTAAATTATAATTCGCTAATTTAAACAAATTCTTTATCCTAAAAAAATACAAGGTGTTACATACTCCCCCTTACAAAGGAATTTCATCCTCAAAATTCAGATGAGTCTAGTACTCCAAGCCTCAAATACTTCCCTATTCACATGCCTTTAAGATCGCTACATATATCTCTATTCATTGAAATCTCAAATTATATTAGAATTAAATTAATTACGTAGGGAGCCCATACACCTTGTATTCATTCTCATCTGTATGAAAGTCACCCGACTCTATTAGCCTTAAATCATAATATAACTTTCAACTCACAGTTATAACCACACACACACACACACACACACACATATATATAGTGAAACGATCTAACGGGTGTGATTTGTTATCCTGATGCGATCTAAAGGTCTCACATTGTGCCATGTCAAATGAAAAGGATTATGACATGGCAAATGAGATGATAGCCCATCAACTTCCAAACCCTACCCCGTATCCCCATTCACTTACCTCTCACTCATTTCAACTCTCTCCCCCTTTCAACACAAACCCCAACCACTGTTGTCCGACACTACCACTCTTCGCTGCTGTGACAACCCGCCAATCCGAAATAGGGGATGGCCAGCCCGATACTCCAAAATAACGGAATCATGGATGGAATCATTCTCAGCATCACAACAAAATAAGAAATATACGAGATAACCACTCCATATTTCAGAAAAATGGGTTGTCAAAAATTCTGGTTTTAAAGTAAATGAAAGAAAACAACTTAACAACCCAATAAATAGAAAGTGGAAACCCCAAGAATATATTACAATAACTACAAGTAAACGATAAAAGGACCGAACATGCTGTCAGTCACAGATACATACAACGTGATACAACATGTTAATGTAAATTACATAATACATTACATTAAACAATTACAACCGTTTGGGACACTCGCCCGAGTAAAAGATGACCCGACCTTGGCTAGAGAACAAGGGTGACTGCGTCTATTGCAATAAGACCCATAATACCCGCAAAACATCACGGCTCATCAAAGACATCAGAATAGGAAAGTCAAAACAGGCGTTCTTTGCGGCGGAGCACCTGAGCGGAAACAATATGCATGCAAAACAAGAAGTATAAATGGGTCAGGGCCCAGTTCTATATGATTACCAGATGAATAAAGAGTATGACAGTTATGAATAAAATCATGCTAGAAAAGATAAAAATATATCTACACAGTTCAAAAATATAAGCTAAAACAATCTAAAGAAAAGCATGAATTAATTTAAGTATGAAAAAGAAAAGGAAAGATTAACATAAATTTAAAAACTTCCACCATTATATAATGTTTCATTTCATTATTATGTTCCTTATTAGGAACTCATAATTACAACATTTATGCTCTTACTAGCATTTCATTTCTTATTAGGAATTATAATTACAATTAAGCTCTTTATGGCTTTTATCACAATTTTAAGGTCTTTGTGGCTTTTATTTCAATTACATGCCCATCTTGGCATAAGCATTCCTTAGCAGGAATATATCATCATTTAATGCTCTTTGTGTCATTTTACTGTGCTCTTTATGGCACTTCACATACATCAAGTTCCACTTGATTATGAATTGTTATATTCTCACGCATATAACGATTCTAAGACCGCCCCTCCGAGTTTCCCGACTGGGCACGCCCCTAAATGACCATCATCTTTCAGGAGCCTATCAAACAAGGCAGCATGGGCACGTATAACGCAAGACGTCGGGAAGCAGACATATGCCTGCGGGAGAGTCAAGACCACACCCGGAATCCCCTCACCAGCGCAAAAAACATAACAAAATCGCGCATATGGCCTATGACATACCCCAACCCAGTTACTTATAATTAAGTTTGAAAGTCAAAGTGAGTCAAACCATGATTAATTTAACCAAACCATAAACAAGAGTTTTAATTTCAGAGTCATCATTGTAAATCCATATATCTAAAAAACTTTTTACAACCTCAGAGTAGTCACACTTGTACAAACTTGCTTGAAGGAAAATTTAACTTAATTACATCATTTACATTTACACAAAATCATAGTTTCTCCCATTCCTGGCTAACCCAACCCGACCTCCTAGATTTGGCAGTGACATCGCGTTACCTGGAAAATGTGAACATAGGAACCATGAGCAAAATAGCCCAGTGAATGCATCACTACTATACTACTGCATAAATTTACATGCAATATATCATGTCCATATAATTATGAATTAACTTATCCGGCTCATTCATAATGAATGACCAACTTTTCCGAATCATGATTCACATATCCTGTCTAAATAGACAATTCTTTCCCATTCCTGGTTGAGGAGTAACCCCTTGTCATTAATAGACAAATCTCCCCCATTCCTGGTCGAGGAGTAACCCCTCATTTCGGTAAACCAAAATGAACAATTTCATATTCATTATATTATGATCATATCAATAACACGATACAAATATCTCTTTCGAGTGAGTACACTCACCTTGGTTGACAACTATGTATTCACGTTTTCTTCTGGTGGAGCTGAACTGGGTTGATTAGACCTTACACCTGTCAATACAAATAAATCAGTATTGAACCTCAATCATAAATATTATCCAAACATAATTATGTAACTTTCCATGACTATACATCAACAATATAATTCCAATTAAGTCACATTCCATAAAACATAGGTAAAGGCAAAACAATGATATACATGTTGATAAAGTTACGGACATTCAACTGTAAGAAATACCTTATGAGGAATTTATAACCAAAGTCAAGTAAACATGAAATTATATTCCTGAATGTATATACACATGAAACATGTACTCAAAGTACCCTTTGTAAGGATGAAATACAAACATTCATTCAAGGGGTACCCAGTATGGCCTGAAATTATTCTCTTACATACTTAGCCATCCTATATTCCTAAATTGTACAAATACAGGGGTCCAAACTCATCAATATGAAAATATATCTAAATATACTATCCAGTAAAAGTGACAGTGTAATTTTTCAAGCTTCCTAGGGCAAGTTATGACCCTTTCTCTACAACACAAGAAATCTGCCCTACAAGCTCCTCTATTGTTCCTTCGAATTCCCAGAATTTTCATAATTTTTCTACATCATAAATTTCCATGATTTTTAACTCATTTTTAGTACACATACTTAATAGTACAGAATTAAAGTTTCATAATTTTTTAACTTCATTTGATATCTAAAAAGCTCGACTAAACTTAGGGCATACTGAAATCAAGTATACAAACAGCAACCATGTACCAACTTGAAATCATTATTACGGCCTAACCACAAGGAGCTAAATTATCATTTTCGTCTATGATATGAATATATGAGTCTACTTTCATATCCAAATGGAATTTAGCAATTCCAGTAAGAACACAAAGAGATATGCAAGTTTGAATGCAAGGGGTTTCAATACAAAGCAATTTTAAGGGTTTCTACATTCAACTTAACATAAACTTGCATCTAACCATACATACATATAAAGGTCTGAAACTTTCGTAAACCTATGATGATTTATATCATATAAATCAGTAATATAAGATAAAATACAAGATTTACAATTAGGATTACCTTCGGGACTTTTACGTAATTTCCACGGATTTTTCTACACCTTTTCTCCTCACTTTTCCTTCCTAAACTCCCTAATTCTCATTCCTCAAGGTGGAACCCTTTCATGTCTGATTTTGTCTGAAGGATAAAGCTATTTCAAGGGTATAAGGTCATCCAAGGCTTCCTCCCAAGCCAACCAATCAAATTAAACCTTTTGGTTTAATAAAAAACAAAATACCACTTAAAGGGAATGGACAACTTTGCCCTTTGTTCGTAAATTCGGTATAACTCTTTACTCGGGCATTCATTTGATGATCCATTTGTTGTGTTACAACCCTAACTCACATGTCTACAACTATCTGGTTTTCACCTCAAGTCATTTATAATGTTATAAAGGTCAAAACTAGTCTCTAACAGGAACCTTTCTACCGAAAACAACAAAACTTGGGTTTGTAAATAATTCGACCTTTCATGATTTATGAAAGTAGGATTATAATAAACATAATCACTTAACATTAGATATACTAATATCACATTATTCATATCACATAAGATAAGCATGATTTAAATATAATTCATCATAATTATATTCGGGTTGTCACAACTTCCCCCCCCCCTTAGAAAAATTCATCCCCGAAATTTAATATGAAGGTAACTTACCAAACAAATGGGGTACTGTTTCCTCATGCTATCCTCCATTTCCCAAGTTGCTTCTTCAACTCCATGGCTCATCCACATAACCTTAACTAAGGGAATAACTTAATTTCTCAATACTTGGTCCTTACGATCAATAATTTCCATTGGTTACTCGATGTACGATAAGTCTTCCTTCAGTTCAATTGGTTGAGTTTTCAACTGATGAGATGGATCCGCAAAATACTTACGAAGCATCGATACGTGAAACACATCATGTAAACGAGACAACTCTGAAGGCAATGGTAATTTATATGCCAGGTCCCCAATTCTTTCCAACACCTCATATGGTCCAATGTATCTTGAACTTAGTTTCCCCTTTTTCCCAAATCTCATAACACCTTTCCATGGTGAAATACGCAGGAATACAAAATCTCCTTTCTGAAATTCTAATGGATGCTTCCTCTTATCTGCATAAAATGTCTGCCTGCTTTGCGCTATCTTTATCCGTTCCCGAATCATTTTAATATTTTCAGTGGTCATATCTATCAATTCAGGACCCAAAATTTTCCTTTCACCAACTTCTTCCCAACACAAAGGCGTCCTACATCTCCTCCCATATAAAGCTACATAAGGAGCCATACCAATGGTGGACTAATAACTATTATTATTCAAGAATTCCATCAATGGAAAATGATCATCCCAACTACCTTTGAAGTCAAATACACAGGCTCGTAACATGTCTTCTAATATTTGAATCGTCCTTTCTGATTGCCCATCAGTTTGTGGATGAAACGCAGTGCTGAACTTCAAACTTGTGCCCATGGCATTCTGGAGACGAGGCCAAAACTTAGAAGTGAACCTTGGATCTCTATCTGATACAATTGACACTGGTGCCCCATGTAAACGGATAATCTCATCAACGTACATACGTGCATACTGGTCAACATTGTAGGTGGTCTTAACAGGAAGAAAATGGGTCGACTTCGTCAATTGGTCTACAATCACCCAAATGGAATTATGCCCCTTTGGTGACCGGGGTAATCCTGTAACAAAGTCCATCGTTATATGCTCCCACATCCATTTCGGAATAGGCAAATACTGCAATAATACTGCCGGCTTCAGATGCTCTGTTTTCACTTGCTGGCATACTAATCATTTAGCTATGAACTCTGCAATCTCATGTTTCATATTGTTCCACCAGTAATATTCTTCAAATCTTTGTACATTTTGGTACCTCCCGGATGCATAGAGTAAATCGAGCTATGTGCCTCTTCTAATATATCTTTCTTTAAGGGTGGATCATTCGATAAATAAATCCTATTTCTATAACACAACGATTCATTATTCTTAATCTCAAAGTCACTCTCTCTACCATCCCGAACTTCTTGTTTCTTCTTCTCAAGGAATGGATCACTGATCTGCAAATTTCGTATGCGTTCTGCCAATAAAGGTCTCACTGTGACCTGTGCTAATAATCCTCCATTTTTTGAAAACTTCAATTCAATCCCCATCGATGCCAAGTCAAGAATATTTCCAACACAGGCACACCGTATGCAACCAAGCATCCCTGATGATTTTCGACTCAAAGCATCTACTACCACATTGGCCTTCCCAGGATGATGATGAATGGTACAGTCATAGTCTTTAATCAGCTCTATTCAACGCCTCTGTCTCAAATTCAGTTCTTTCTGTGTAAACAAGTATTTCAAACTTTGATGATCTGTAAATATCTCACAAGTTTCTCCATACAAGTAATGTATCCACAACTTTAAAGCAAAAACAATGGCTCCTAGCTCCAAATCATGTGTAGGGTAATTTCGTTCATGCGTCTTTAATTGTCTGGAAGCATATGCTATTACCTTCCCATTCTGCATAAGAACACATCCTAAACCCTGAAATGAAGCATCTGTATAGATCACAAAAGACTCATTCCCACATGGAATAGTAAGTATAGGGGCTGAAACCAACCGATTCTTTAATTCTTGAAAACTCCTCTCACATTCTTCATCCCATACAAACTTCACTTCTTTACGAGTCAATTTTGTCAGTGGTAATGCTATTGCTGAAAATCCCTTAATGAATATGCGATAGTAACCTGCCAATCCTAGGAAACTCCTAATTTCTGTCACATTCTTAAGACTTTCCCATTCAATAATTTCTTCCACTTTCTTTGGATCAACATAAATCCCATTTCCCGAGACCACGTGCCCTAAAAACACAATTTCATTCAACCAAAACTCACACTTGCTGAATTTAGCAAATAATTTATTCTCTCTCAAAATCTGCAATATAAGTCTCAAATGCTTCTCATGTTCCTCCATGCTACGCGAGTAAATCAACACATCGTCTATGAATACATTCACAAATGAATCAATGAAAGGGTGGAATACCCGATTCATCAAATCCATAAAAACTGCTGGAGCATTAGTTAATCCCAAAGGCATCACCAAAAACTCATAGTACCCATATCGAGTTCAAAAAAGCTGTTTTGGAAATATCATTATCCTTCACTTTCAGTTGGTGGTAACCCAATCTCAAATCAATCTTCGAAAATACTGTGGCCCCCTGTAATTGGTCAAACAAGTCATCGATACGATGTAGAGGGTACTTATTTCTAATGGTCACCTTATTCAACTGTCGATAATCAATACATAATCGCATTGTCCCACCTTTCTTTTTCACAAATAACACGGGTGCTCCCCATGGAGAAACACTAGGCCGAATGAAACCTCTGCTTATCAGATCTTGTAATTGCACTTTTAATTCTTTCAACTCTGTTGGTGCCATTCTATATGGAGCAAGAGAAATTGGACCAGTACCTGGAATTAATTCAATAGAAAACTCTACTTCCCTATCGGGTGGCAATCCTGGCAATTCCTCTGGGAAGACATCAGAAAATTCTCTAACCACTGGTATATCTTCAACTTTAAGTTCTTCCTTACTAACATCAACCACATACTCTAAATACCCCGTACAACCCTTACTCAATAACTTTCTACTCTTTATTACTGAGATAAGACAATTAGGGACAACATTCCTTTCCCTTGTAAACTAGAACTCGGGTTCACCAGGAAGATGAAATGTAACTTCTTTTCGAAAACAATCAATGGAAGCATGATACGATGATAACCAATCCATCCCCAATATAATATCAAAATCCCGAATGGCCAACGGTATCAAATCAACATAGAAATCTCTCTCACCCATTCGTAAGACACAATCTTTATAGTCCATTGGAGTAGAAATATATAAGGCACAATTAAGGAATGAACATGGTCTACCCAAATATGAAACAATATGTAATGCCACAAATGAATGCGTAGATCCAGGATCAATGAGTTCATATAGATCTTTGTTTGCAATAAAAAGTTTACTTGTAACCACTTCAGGTGTAGCATGGGCATCTTGCAATGTCATCGCAAACACTCTTCCTCCTACCTTCAATCCACTTGCTTGTCCTGTACCTCTTCCCCTGGTGGCACTGCCTGGAGAGGATCCTTTATGCGGCCCCACACTACTGACTGAAACTACTCTTGATAACATCGGACAATTCTTTCTCAGATGGCCCTTCTGATGACAGTTGAAACTTTCTATACTCAGTAACTTTGGGCAATTTCTTTTTATATGGCCTGATGTACCACAAAAGAAACAAACATTCGAATCTCCTTGCGCTGAAGCTCCTGAACCTCTTCCACTACTAGCCTCACCCTTCTGCGAACCACCTCCCATACCTCTACCATACTGAAATTTCTGCCCTCCAAGTCTTGAATATTCTGTATTACTACCTTTTTCATAACTTGGATTGAATCTGCTTCTCTTTACACCTCGTTCTCGATTCCCTCTTTCTTCATTCACGTCATTTTCTACCAGCAGGGCTTTATTCACCAAGGTTGAACAATTAACAGTCTCTAAAGCCGACAACCTTGATTTAATAACTAACTCAAGTCCATCAAGAAATTGGCTACACATGTCTTCCTCATTCCGGATAAACCTCGAAGCAAACCGAGATAAGGCCGTAAGTTTGGCTTCATATTCCCTAACAGTCATGCTTCCCTTATTCAACAGGAAATATTCTTTCTCCTTTTGTTTTCGATACATCGGAGGAAAATACTTATCATACAAGGCTTTAACAAAAGAATCCCATGAGATCACATTACCACCTCCTGGAGTAATTGACAAATGTTTGGTGGCATCCCACTAATATTTAGCTTCTCCTTTCAGCATGTATGTCTCCAAGATCACTCGTTGATTTTCAGGCATTCTCATCACCCCAAAAATAAGTTCAATCTCTTTAACCCATTCTTCTGCCTCTG
Source organism: Sambucus nigra (assembly GCA_949130495.1). Classification (NCBI taxonomy): domain Eukaryota; kingdom Viridiplantae; phylum Streptophyta; class Magnoliopsida; order Dipsacales; family Adoxaceae; genus Sambucus; species Sambucus nigra. The sequence continues at coordinate 420,851,923 of OX422218.1, forward strand.
CTGGATCAACTGCACCTTCAAACGATGGTGGGTTCATCTTAATAAATTTCTCATGTGAAGTACTTATTTCTTGCCGGTGTATCACCTACTCAGCCCTAGCTAAGGCTTGTGCCTCCAGTTACCTGGTCTGTGGTTCTTCCATCTGAGCCAAAAATCTAGCTTGCTGCTCTGCCATTAGCGTCATAGCACGTGCCATTTTTTGCATATCTGTCAGTTGTTCTGGCTCGGGTTCCACATTTATCTGAACAGGTTGCTCAACCTCCGCTTCTGCTGGAATATTTGAAGCCTCATCTTCTAATCTCACATTTACATTCCCTCGTTCCATTCTCTTATATCTTAAATGAATCAAAGATATAACAACATGCAGATATACATATCTTTCCTAATATGATCGTTAGTATCCAATAAAATATATTTTTGACATTCACTGCCAAATCTAGACTCTTCTCACTCCAAAACCTCAAAAACCTAGGCTCTGTTACCAAAAGCTGAAACACTCCAACCCAGTTACTTATAATTAAGTTTGAAAGTCAAAGTGAGTCAAACCATGATTAATTTAACCAAACCATAAACAGGAGTTTTAATTTCAGAGTCATCATTGTAAATCCATATATCTGAAAACCTTTTTACAACCTCAGAGTAGTCACATTTGTACAAACTTTCTTGAAGGAAAATTTAACTTAATTACATCATTTATATTTACACAAAATCATAGTTTCTCCCATTCCTGGCTAACCCAACCCGACCTCCTAGATTTGGCAGTGACATCGCGTTACCTGAAAAATGTGAACATAGGAACCTTGAGCAAAATAGCCCACTGAATGCATCACTACTATACTACTGCATAAATTTACATGCAATATATCTTGTCCATATAATTATGAATTAACTTATCCGGCTCATTCAAAATGAATGACCAACTTTTCTGAATCATGATTCACATATCCTGTATAAATAAACAATTCTCCCCCATTCCTGGTTGAGGAGTAACCCCTTGTCATTAAGAGACAAATCTCCCCCATTCCTGGTCGAGGAGTAACCCCTCATTTCGGTAAACCGAAATGAACAATTTCATATTCATTATATTATGATCATATCAATAACACGATACAAATATCTCTTTCGAGTGAGTACACTCACCTTGGTTGACAACTATGTATTCACGTTTTCTTCTGGTGGAGCTGAACTGGGTTGATTAGACCTTACACCTGTCAATACAAATAAATCAGTATTGAACCTCAATCATAAATATTATCCAAACATAATTATGTAACTTTCCATGACTATACATCAACAATATAATTCCAATTAAGTCACATTCCATAAAACATAGGTAAAGGCAAAACAATGATATACATGTTGATAAAGTTACGGACATTCAATCGTAAGAAATACCTTATGAGGAATTTATAACCAAAGTCAAGTAAACATGAAATTATATTCCTGAATGTATATACACATGAAACATATACTCAAAGTACCCTTTGTAAGGATGAAATACAAACATTCATTCAAGGGGTACCCAGTATGGCCTGAAATTATTGTCTTACTTACTTAACCATCCTATATTCCTAAATTGTACAAATACAGGGGTCCAAACTCATAAATATGAAAATATATATATATAAATATACTATCCATTAGAAGTGACGGTGTAATTTTTCAAGCTTCATAGGGCAAGTTATGACCCTTTCTTTACACCACAAGAAATCTTCCCTACAAGCTCCTCTATTGTTCCTTCGAATTCACAGAATTTTCATAATTTTTCTACAGTATAACTTTCCATGATTTTTAAATCATTTTCATTAAACATACTTAATAGTATATAATTAAAGTTTAATAATTTTTTGACTACATTTTCTATCTCAAAAGCTCGACTAAACTTAGGGCATACCGAAATCAAGTCTACAAACAGCAACCATGTACCAACTTGAAATCATCCTTACGGCCTAACCACAAAGAAATAAATTCTAATTTTCGGGTATGATATGAATATATGAGTCTAATTTCATATCCAATTGGAATTTTGCAATTCCAGTAAGCACACAAAGAGATATGCAAGTTTGAATGAAAGGGGTTTCAATACAAAGCAATTTTAAGGGTTTCTACATTCAACTTAACATAAACTTGCATCTAACCATACATACATATAAAGGGCTGAAACGTTCATAAAACTATGATGATTTATATCATATTAATCAGTAATATAAGATAAATTACAATATTTGCAATTAGGATTACCTTCGGGACTTTTACGTAATTTCCACGGATTTTTCTACACCTTTTCTACTCACTTTTCCTTCCTAAACTCCCTAATTGTGAAACCCTTTCATGGATGATTTTTTCCGAAGGATAAAGATATTTCAAGGGTATAAGGTCATCTAAGGCTGCCTCCCAAGCCAACCAATCAAATTAAACCATTTGGTTTAATAAAAAACAAAATACCACTTAAAGGGAATGGACAACTTTTCCCTTTGTTCGTAAATTCGGTATAACTCTTTACTCGGGAATTCATTTGATGATCCGTTTGTTGTGTTACAACCCTAACTCACATATATACAACTATCTGGTTTTCACCTCAAGTCATTTATATTGTTATAAAGGTCAAAACTTATCTCTAACAGGAACCTTTCTACCGAAAACAAGAAAATTTGTGTTTGTAAATAATTCGACCTTTCATGATTTATGAAAGTAGGATTATAATAAAAATAATCACTTAACATTAGATATACTAATATCACATTATTCATATCACATAAGATAAGAATGATTTAAATATAATTCATCATAATTATATTCAGGTTGTCACAACTTCCCCCCCTTAGAAAATTTCGTCCCCGAAATTTAATATGAAGGTCACTTACCAAACAAATGGGGATACTGTTTCCTCATGCTATCCTCCGTTTCCCAAGTTGCTTCTTTAACTCCATGGCTCATCCAGAGAACCTTAACTAAGGGAATAACTTTATTTCTCAATACTTGGTCCTTACGATTAATAATTTCCATTGGTTCCTCGATGTACGATAAGTCTTCCTTCAGTTCAATTGGTTGAGTTTTCAACTGATGAGATGGATCCGCCAAATACTTATGAAGCATCGATACGTGAAACACATCATGTAAACGAGACAACTCTGAAGGCAATGCTAATCTATATGCCAGGGCCCCAATTCTTTCCAACACCTCATATGGTCCAATGTATCTTGGACTTAGTTTCCCCTTTTTTCCAAATCTCATAACACCTTTCCATGGTGAAATACGCAGGAATACAAAATCTCCTTTCTGAAATTCCAATGGATGCTTCCTCTTATCTGCATAAAATTTCTACCTGCTTTGCGCTATCTTTATCCGTTCTCGAATCATTTTAATCTTTTCAGTGGTCATATCTATTAATTCAGGACCCAAAATTTTCCTTTCACCTACTTCTTCCCAACACAAAAGTGTCCTACATCTCCTCCCATATAAAGCTTCATAAGGAGCCATACCAATGGTGGACTGATAACTATTATTATATGAGAATTCAATCAATGGAAAATGATCATCCCAACTACCTTCGAAGTCAAATACACAGGCTCGTAACATGTCTTCTAATATTTGAATCGTCCTTTCTGATTGCCCATCAGTTTGTGGATGAAATGAAGTGCTGAACTTCAAACTTGTGCCCATGGCATTCTGGAGACGAGGCCAAAACTTAGAAGTGAACCTTGGATCTCTATCTGATACAATTGACACTGGTGCCCCATGTAAACGGATAATCTCATCAACGTACACACGTGCATACTTGTCAACATTGTAGGTGGTCTTAACTGGAAGAAAATGGGCTGACTTCGTCAATTGGTCTACAATCACCCAAATGGAATTATGCCCCTTTGGTGACCGGGGTAATCCTGTAACAAAGTCCATCGTTATATGCTCCCACTTCCATTTCGGAATAGGCAAATACTGCAATAATCCTGCCGACTTCAGATGCTCTGCTTTCACTTGCTGGCATACTAATCATTTAGCTACGAACTCTGCAATCTCATGTTTCATATTGTTCCACCAGTAATATTCTTTCAAATCTCTGTACATTTTGGTACCTCCCGGATGCATAGAGTAAATCGAGCTATGTGCCTCTTCTAATATATCTTTCTTTAAGGGTGGATCATTCGGTACACAAATCCTATTTTTATAACACAACGATTCATTATTCTTAATCTCAAAGTCACTCTCTCTACCATCCCGAACTTCTTGTTTCTTCTTCTCAAGGAATGGATCACCGATCTGCAAATTTCGTATGCGTTCTGCCAATAAAGGTCTCACTATGACCTGTGCTAATAATCCTCCATTTTTTGAAAACTTCAATTCAATCCCCATCGATGCCAATTCAAGAATATTTCCAACACGGTCACACCGTATGCAACCAAGCATCCCTGATGATTTTTGACTCAAAGCATCTACTACCACATTGGCCTTCCCATGATGATGATGAATGGTACAGTCATAGTCTTTAATCAGCTCTATCCAACGCCTCTGTCTCAAATTCAGTTCTTTCTGTGTAAACAAGTATTTCAAACTTTGATGATCTATAAATATCTCACAAGTTTCTCCATACAAGTAATGTATCCACAACTTTAAAGCAAAAATAATGGCTGCTAGCTCCAAATCATGTGTAGGGTAATTTCGTTCATGCGTCTTTAATTGTCTGGAAGCATATGCTATTACCTTCCCATTCTGCATAAGAACACATCCTAAACCCTGAAATGAAGCATCTGTATAGATCACAAAAGACTCATTCCCACATGGAATAGTAAGTATAGGGGCTGAAACCAACCGATTCTTTAATTCTTGAAAACTCCTCTCACATTCTTCATCCCATACAAACTTCACTTCTTTACGAGTCAATTTTGTCAGTGGTAATGCTATTGCTGAAAATCCCTTAATGAATATGCGATAGTAACCTGCCAATCCTAGGAAACTCCTAATTTCTGTCACATTCTTAAGACTTTCCCATTCAATAATTTCTTCCACTTTCTTTGGATCAACATAAATCACATTTCCCGAGACCACGTGCCCTAAAAACACAATTTCATTCAACCAAAACTCACACTTGCTGAAATTAGCAAATAATTTATTCTATCTCAAAATTTGCAATATAAGTCTCAAATGCTTCTCATGTTCCTCCATGGTACGCGAGTAAATCAACACATCGTCTATGAATACATTCACAAATGAATCAATGAAAGGGTGGAATACCCGATTCATCAAATCCATAAAAACTTCTGGAGCATTAGTTAATCCAAAAGGCATCACCAAAAACTCATAGTGCCCATATCGAGTTCGAAAAAGATGTTTTGGAAATATCACTATCCTTCACTTTCAGTTGGTGGTAACCCAATCTCAAATCAATCTTCGAAAATACTGTGGCCCCCTGTAATTGGTCAAACAAGTCATCGATACGATGTAGAGGGTACTTATTTCTAATGGTCACCTTATTCAACTGTCGATAATTAATACATAATCGCATTGTCCCACCTTTCTTTTTCACAAATAACACTGGAGCTCCCCATGGCAAAACACTAGGCCTAATGAAACCTCTGCTTATCAGATCTTGTAATTGCACTTTTAATTCTTTCAACTCTGTTGGTGCCATTCTATATGGAGCAAGAGAAATTGGACCAGTACCTGGAATTAATTCAATAGAAAACTCTACTTCCCTATCGGGTGGAAATCCTGGCAATTCCTCTGGGAAGACATCAGAAAATTCTCAAACCACTGGTATATCTTCAACTTTAAGTGCTTCCTTACTAACATCAACCACATACGCTAAATACCCCGTACAACCCTTACTCAATAACTTTCTACTCTTTATTACTGAGATAAGACAATTAGGGACAACATTCCTTTCCCCTGTAAACTGGAACTCGGGTTCACCAGGAAGATGAAATGTAACTTCTTTTCAAAAACAATCAATGGAAGCATGATACGATGATAACCAATCCATCCCCAATATAATATCAAAATCCCGAATGGCCAACGGTATCAAATCAACATAGAAATCTCTCTCACCCATTCGTAAGACACAATCTTTATAGTCCATTGGGGTAGAAATATATAAGGCACAATTGAGGAATGAACATGGTCTACCCAAATATGAAACAATATGTAATGCCACAAATGAATGCGTAGATCCAGGATCAATGAGTTCATATAGATCTTTGTTTGCAATAAAAAGTTTACATGTAACCACTTCAGGTGTAGCATGGGCATCTTGCAATGTCATCGCAAACAATCTTCCTCCTACCTTCAATCCACTTGCTTGTCATGTACCTCTTCCCCTGGTGGCACTGCCTGTAGAGGATCCTTTATGAGGCCCCACACTACTGACTGAAACTGCTCTTGATAACATCGGACAATTCTTTCTCAGATGGCCCTTCTGATGACAGTTGAAACATTCTATACTCAGTAACTTTGGGCAATTTCTTTTTATATGGCCCGATGTACCACAAAAGAAACAAACATTCGAATATCCTTGCGCTGAAGCTCCTGAACCTCTTCCACTACTAGCCTCACCCTTCTGCGAACCACCTCCCATACCTCTACCATACTGAAATTTCTGCCCTCCAAGTCTTGAATATTCTGTATTACTACCTTTTTCATAACTTGGATTGAATCTGTTTCTCTTTACACCTCGTTCTCGATTCCCTCTTGCTTCATTCACGTCATTTTCTACCAGCAGGGCTTTATTCACCAAGGCTGAACAATTAACAGTCTCTAAAGCCGACAACCTTGATTTAATAACTAACTCAAGTCCATCAAGAAATCGGCTACACATGTCTTCCTCATTCCGGATAAACCTCGAAGCAAACCGAGATAAGGCTGTAAGTTTGGCTTCATATTCCCTAACAGTCATGCTTCCCTGATTCAACAGGAAATATTCTTTCTCCTTTTGTTTTCGATACATCGGAGGAAAATACTTATCATACAAGGCTTTAACAAAAGAATCCCATGAGATCACATTACCACCTCCTGGAGTAATCAACAAATGTTTGGTGGCATCCCACCAATATTTAGCTTCTCCTTTCAGCATGTACGTCTCCAAGATCACTCATTGATTTTCAGGCATTCTCATCACCCCAAAAATAAGTTCAATCTCTTTAACCCATTCTTCTGCCTCTGCTGGATCAACTGCTCCTTTAAACGATGGTGGGTTCATCTTAATAAATTTCTCATATGAAGTACTTCTTTCTTCCCGGTGTATCACCTCCTCAGCCCTAGCTAAGGCTTGTGCCTCTAGTTACCTGGTCTGTTGTTCTTCCATCTGAGCCATAAATCTAGCTTGCTGCTCTGCCATTAGCGTCATAGCACGTGCCATTTTTTGCATATCTGTCAGTTGTTCTAGCTCGGGCTCCACATTTATCTGAACAGGTTGCTCAACCTCCGCTTCTGCTGGAATATTTGAAGCCTCATCTTCTAATCTCACATTTACATTCCCTCATTCCATTCTCTTATATCTTAAATGAATCAAAGATATAACAACATGCAGATATACATATCTTTCCTAATATGATCGTTAGTATCCAATAAAATATATTTTTGACATTCACTGCCAAATCTAGACTCTTCTCACTCCAAAACCTCAAAAACCTAGGCTCTGATACCAAAAGCTGACACACTCCAACCCAGTTACTTATAGTTAAGTTTGAAAGTCAAAGTGAGTCAAACCATGATTAATTTAACCAAACCATAAACAGGAGTTTTAATTTCAGAGTCATCATTGTAAATCCATATATCTGAAAACCTTTTTACAACCTCAGAGTAGTCACACTTGTACAAACTTTCTTGAAGGAAAATTTAACTTAATTACATCATTTACATTTACACAAAATCATAGTTTCTCCCATTCCTGGCTAACCCAACCCGACCTCCTAGATTTGGCAGTGACATCGCGTTACCTGAAAAATGTGAACATAGGAACCTTGAGAAAAATAGCCCACTGAATGCATCACTACTATACTACTGCATAAATTTACATGCAATATATCATGTCCATATAATTATGAATTAACTTATCCGGGTCATTCATAACGAATGACCAACTTTTCTGAATCATGATTCACATATCCTGTCCAAATAGACAATTCTCCCCCATTCCTGGTTGAGGAGTAACCCCTTGTCATTAAGAGACAAATCTCCCCCATTCCTGGTCGAGGAGTAACCCCTCATTTCGGTAAACCGAAATGAACAATTTCATATTCATTATATTATGATCATATCAATAACACGATACAAATATCTCTTTCGAGTGAGTACACTCACCTTGGTTGACAACTATGTATTCACGTTTTCTTCTGGTGGAGCTGAACTGGGTTGATTAGACCTTACACCTGTCAATACAAATAAATCAGTATTGAACCTCAATCATAAATATTATCCAAACATAATTATGTAACTTTCCATGACTATACATCAACAATATAATTCCAATTAAGTCACATTCCATAAAACATAGGTAAAGGCAAAACAATGATATACATGTTGATTAAGTTACGGACATTCAACCGTAAGAAATACCTTATGAGGAATTTATAACCAAAGTCAAGTAAACATGAAATTATATTCCTGAATGTATATACACATGAAACATGTACTCAAAGTACCCTTTGTAAGGATGAAATACAAACATTCATTCAAGGGGTACCCAGTATGGCCTGAAATTATTGTCTTACATACTTAACCATCCTATATTCCTAAATTGTACAAATACAGGGGTCCAAACTCATCAATATGAAAATATATATATAAATATACTATCCATTAGAAGTGACGGTGTAATTTTTCAAGCTTCCTAGGGCAAGTTATGACCCTTTCTCTACAACATAAGAAATCTTCCCTACAAGCTCCTCTATTGTTCCTTCGAATTCCCAGAATTTTCATAATTTTTCTACATCATAACTTTCCATGATTTTTAACTCTTTTTCATTAAACATACTTAATAGTATATAATGAAAGTTTCATAATTTTTTGACTACATTTTCTATCTCAAAAGCTCGACTAAACTTAGGGCATACCGAAATCAAGTATACAAACAGGAACCATGTACCAACTTGAAATCATCCTTAAGGCCTAACCACAAAGAGATAAATTCTCATTTTTGGGTATGATATGAATATATGAGTCTAATTTCATATCCACTTGTAATTTTTCAATTCTAGTAAGCACACAAAGAGATATGCAAGTTTGAATGAAAGGGGTTTCAATACAAAGCAATTTTAAGGGTTTCTACATTCAACTTAACATAAACTTGCATCTAACCATACATACATATAAAGGGCTGAAAATTTAGTAAAAATATGATGATTTATATCATATTAATCATTAATATAAGATAAATTACAATATTTGCAATTAGGATTACCTTCGGGACTTTTACGTAATTTCCACGGATTTTTCTACACCTTTTCTACTCACTTTTCCTTCCTAAACTCCCTAATTCTCTTTCCTCAAGGTGAAACCCTTTCATGGCTGATTTTGTCTGAAGGATAAAGATATTTCAAGGGTATAAGGTCATCCAAGGCTGCCTCCCAAGCCAACCAATCAAATTAAACCATTTGGTTTAATAAAAAACAAAATACCACTTAAAGGGAATGGACAACTTTTCCCTTTGTTCGTAAATTCGGTATAACTCTTTACTCGGGCATTCATTTGATGATCCATTTGTTGTGTTACATCCATAACTCACATATATAAAACTATCTGGTTTTCACCTCAAGTCATTTATAATTTTATAAAGGTCAAAACTAGTCTCTAACAGGAACCTTTCTACCGAAAACAACAAAATTTGTGTTTGTAAATAATTCGACCTTTCATGATTTATGAAAGTAGGATTATAATAAACATAATCACTTAACATTAGATATACTAATATCACATTATTCATATCACATAAGATAAGCATGATTTAAATATAATTCATCATAATTATATTCAGGTTGTCACAACTCCCCCCCCTTAGAAAATTTCGTCCCCGAAATTTAATATGAAGGTCACTTACCAAAAAAATGGGGATACTGTTTCCTCATGCTATCCTCCATTTCCCAAGTTGCTTATTTAACTCCATGGCTCATCCACATAACCTTAACTAAGGGAATAACTTTATTTCTCAATACTTGGTCCTTACGATTAATAATTTCCATTGGTTCCTCGATGTACGATAAGTCTTCCTTCAGTTCAATTGGTTGAGTTTTCAACTGATGAGATGGATCCGCCAAATACTTATGAAGCATCGATACGTGAAACACATCATGTAAACGATACAACTCTAAAGGAAATGCTAATCTATATGCCAGGGCCCCAATTCTTTCCAACACCTCATATGGTCCAATGTATCTGGGACTTAGTTTCCCCTTTTTCCCAAATCTCATAACACCTTTCCATGGTGAAATACACAGGAATACAAAATCTCCTTTCTAAAATTCCAATGGATGCTTCCTCTTATCTGGATAAAATTTCTACCTGCTTTGCGCTATCTTTATCCGTTCCCGAATCATTTTAATCTTTTCAGTGGTCATATCTATTAATTCAGGACCCAAAATTTTCCTTTCACCTACTTCTTCCCAACACAAAAGCGTCCTACATCTCCTCCCATATAAAGCTTCATAAGGAGCCATACCAATGGTGTACTGATAACTATTATTATACGAGAATTCCATCAATGGAAAATGATCATCCCAACTACTTTTGAAGTCAAATACACAGGCTCGTAACATGTCTTCTAATATTTGAATCGTCCTTTCTGATTGCCCATCAGTTTGTGGAAGAAATGAAGTGCTGAACTTCAAACTTGTGCCCATGGCATTCTGGAGACGAGGCCAAAACTTAGAAGTGAACGTTGGATCTCTATCAGATACAATTGACACTGGTTCCCCATGTAAATGGATAATCTCATCAACGTACATACGTGCATACTTTTCAACTTTGTAGGTGGTCTTAACTGGAAGAAAATGGGCCGACATCGTCAATCGGTCTACAATCACCCAAATGGAATCATGCACCTTTGGTGATCGGGGTAATCCTGTAACAAAGTCCATCGTTATATGCTCCTACTTCCATTTCGGAATAGGCAAAGACTGCAATAATCCTGCCGGCTTGTGTTGCTCTGCTTTCACTTGCTGGCATACTAAACATCAAGCCTACCCCCGAAGTCCCGGTCGACCGGTCAGGGGACCGCGGTCAACCGGTCATAGCAGACCTAGACCATATTCTCTTCCAAAAATCAAATCCAAAAACCCACTCCAAACCTCAAATCTCTTTATTTATACACACAACCAACAATATTTATCTACCCCACACTATCCTACATGATAAATAACCACTATAATCCCCAAATTTCATCATTATAAACTAAAACTAGGGCTTAAACATCAAAATTCCATTTTTTATCCATAAATATAAATACACAACTATCATACAATTTATTCAACTTAAATCACATATTAGCAAGTAGAAAACTTGCCTTCGGGTTGATATCTCTGATTTATTTGGAGAAGAAGAAATCCCCAAAGCCTCCATCTTCAATCTCTCTCTCATTCTCCTCTTTTCTCTTCCTCTTTCTTTCTCTCTTTTTCTCTCTATGTTTAAGACACAAAATAGGGGAATTGGGGGATTTAGAAGGCTAAAATCGTGGCTTAAGTTAAAACTCCCTACTTAAATGGTTAACAACAGATTAAAATGACTCCCGAATACGCATTTAAGTTAAAACCAGTCAAAAGTGCCCGGAACCCAAAAACACATTATGGCACTTATTTTGACTGTCTCGCACCTTTCGAGACTAACTACGCCCTCTAAACTGGCATCCGGAAATTTTATAAATTATTTCGAGTTCCAATATCATTTAAACCATAATGCCAATTAAAATACATGACACTATAAAAAGTACAACATGAGGATAGTTACCTACACATACGGTAAATATGCAACATTCCAGTAAATATTAACTTTCAACTTCAAAAATTAATATTTACTCCAGTTCCACATTTTATATAGTTACCTTATGCAGTAAAATTAATATAAAATGAGCCTCCTAAAAACGAGGGTTGTTACATACTCCCCCCCCCTTATGAGCGAATTTTGCCCTTAAAATTCGGGCGCACCCTAATCACCTAAAGGGTAAACAATTCTCAACTAGGATTCTACCATCCAAAACAACCTCCTCGTCAACGCAACGTCCCAAAAAGGACTCGGACTAAGGTCGACATCATCGATCTCAGTCTACACCCATTGTGCTTTAGCATAGCACAAAGCGATCTTTACTAACTATAGATCCTATCTTCCCACGATGGAAGAAGATACCCATAAGACTCAGCGCAAAATAGCCTTGCCTTCTGAATCACGTTACATCACACCTCGGGGATACCTACACCAACGATAAATGGCTTAACCCTAGCACTAGTCAACTTCTCTCCGCATAGATGCATCACTACTAAGCATGTGGCTCAAAAGCCCAATCCTGAGAGAAATGTTCCGGAACTATTCCAAGTTCAAGGAACACATCATCCACTGGTTCCATCTAGTGAGTATGCTAATTTTTCAACCGGACACACTAGGGCACTCACGGTGCCATACTTTAGAAAACGATTCACGAGGCCATTCAAACGCCCAATTTAGTTCAGTGACGGCAATTCAACACAAACGTCTATGGATATACTCTTATTCATTCCACTACTACTCTTATCCACACGATTAGGGGAAATGATCAGTCACAAACATGGATTCTCTGGCTCCAGAGTCTTCCTAGTTATGCTCGTTCTACTTGGCTTCCCCTACCTTCACTACTATTCCGACGACTTCTCTAATCGACGCATCTACTACCCCAATCGCATTCCTTAAGAGAGAGGGAATGTCCAACCGAAAGTCCTTTAGGAACTTCATACACCAACTCAATTCCTCCCACGGTCTATCGCAACAACTTGTTTCTCGCGAGAAAGACCAAATCTCTGCCCAGGAAGTAGTGATTCCCTTACTTTAAGGCGATCACTACCACAGTGAATTTCAATTCAATCATAGGATTAATGCTCCCCACCAGTTTAAACTGGTGAGATGCATAGACAGCGGGTCGATGCTCCAGTATTATTACTCCCCATCCTTGCAGAGATTCATCCGATAAATCCACCCTCAAGCTCAAAAATATGGGCTCAGGAGTGAAAATCAGCTCATCCTTTCAACTTCCCGAAAGCTATGTTACCAACGTAACGCTCTCTCTAAGAAAAGCCTCATCTCCTTTGGCCTAACCTACCAACCTCTCGATATCTGATTCTTCTAGTTCCTAGGGATCTAATCCCTCATAGAGTTAACCCATAACCAATTCGTGGTCAACTCCTGACAGCCTTCCTAAACTAATGTCACAAGCCCTAAAGGCCTTACATCCTAATAATACTAAATTCGATCTATATATATCCTACCTAAGTCGTGGACATATAATACTAGATATATCCCTAGTGCCCAATACTTTACTCAACTTTCGACATTCGCTCGGTTTCATGCGTGGGACGTCTCGCCGAAGCGAAATCCAAACAAGGAACCCTCCCGTTACACTACTACCTCGCATAGTCGGTCATCTAGATATGACGGTCTAAGACACATAATCGGGATCGGAAAACAAAATATTAATTCATAACTCTACTAATAAGATTTTACTTCTATGCTTTACCATTCAATAATTGAGGATTTCAAGTAAAAAGACATCTACTGTCTGTAAAGTCTTGCAACCATTTATACCACAACATATATATCTTTTTAAATAGCCTTCTTATCAAGGCATAACCCAAAGTCTCAATTCGACTTCATATCTCAGTCTCCCTCGCATCGATCAGAGGAGAGAACTATATACAGTGCTTCTATCTCGCACTTTAATAGCCCTTAATCACTGTTCTACATGATTCTTGGCTAAACCTTCCAACCCGGCAAAAATAAAATAAAACAAAATAAAAGCAGACAAGAGAAAGGAAAAGTAGCATCTCCCCACTCCCAACGTCGTTGAGGTTCATGCGTAGAGCGTCCCGCAAAAGCGGAATCCAAACAAGGAACCCCTCCTATACATTACTACTCAACCCTGTTGGTCGTGGAGATAAGGCATAACATAACAATCACATACTATGCAAGCAAGCAACCAAACACTCAAGCAAGACAACTCAACAAGTAATAAAAACTTCCTACTTATCTCAAACCACCCCTATAAAGTCTCAACCTATATCCAGGAGAGATATTATAGGACAACTAGTTCCACCTTGAAACTAGAAGTAGGATAGCCTCGCAATTTTAATCGCTTGCTATCACCCCAAAGAACCAGAATACCTTTACTAGTATAATACGCATAATACTAGTAGTACACATCACACATAATACTAGAATATCATCACTCGCCTCATAACGAGTGAAGGAGAATACAAAACTTCCCTACTAAGGAAGTCATATAAGTACACTATTAATAGTAGCGTTAATACTACCACAAGATCAGAATACTCACCCGATTCTAGAGTAAACACAATGCTATTCTATCTAAACATAAGAACTGCACCACCCACTACAAAGGTGGAATTTCTTCCAACATTCTCCAACACACAAAATCAAAAAGGAGTGGTTCTACACCCCATCTCATAGCCATATCATAGCTATGGTCACATCTCTAGCTACCAAGCGATTGCTCACGAAATCTCTATCACCAACTCAACAAAAAGGGAACACGCTACCGGCCTCCCCTTCCTTAGTTCAATGAAATCTACCCAGGCAGATATCCACCAATGGGGTTTCATTAGCACTACTCTCCCAGAAGTGCTAACGACACTTATATCTGAAGCCTATCATTCCATTGAAGGGCTCTTCCTTCCTTATACTAACCATATTTTGGTGTACAACCTCCCCGACTGTACAACTCTTTACTCAGTGTCGGCCTCTGACCGAACCTCGTGTGAACTTTTGAGAATCCACCTTCTCCTCAGTCCAGTTACCCCAGAGAAACTCGTTGTTGAAAATATCCATCGGGTTTCTCCATGGGCAAAACTTTCTACACTAATAAATGCGGGGGCTACATTCCCACCATTTCGACACTACTCCCACGGGTGAAGGATTTTCCCTCCATCCTTCCATCTGGGCAACTCCATGACCCTCCTAAGGCCAAGGCTCCTGGACTTTATGCATCCACCGAACGAGGATGCATTTCCTCATTCTTACTTCACCAGTGGCCCCTTGTCATGGGCTCTACTCCACTTTGATATAACGTAGCTTGGAATCTCAAGCTTAGTACCACCCTCTTCTTCTAGCGGTACTTTGGAAAACTATATCCACTAAAATTAGTAGTCGCAGTAGCAGGGCAAGAAAATGCCACAAAAAGGAATCGACCTTCAAAGCGATCCTCATCCACGACTACAACTTATAGTTCCTAGTAATCCCATCTCCTGACGCCCTCACAACCACCTTCTCTGGCTCCCTTCTTCAATCGACCTAGAAATCTCACACGAATGCGTGAAAGATTACCTAGGTTCTACCTCATGGCAGAAGAACGAAATCTCTCAAGAGAAATCAATGATCTTAATCCTAAAGCTCTAGGTCAAATCAAAAGCAACGCTGAAGACGTAACGCGTACACACAGATTCCTAAGAACTCTAGAACCTGATGCTCTGATACCATCTGTGACAACCCGCCAATCCAAAATATGGGGTGGCTAGCTCGATACTCCAAAATAACAGAATCATGGATGGAATCATTCTCAGCATCACAACAAAATAGGAAGTATACGAGATAACCACTCCATATTTCAGAAAAACGGGTTGTCAAAAATTTTGGTTTTAAAGTAAATGAAATAAAACAACTTAACAACCCAATAAATAGAAAGTGGAAACCCCAAGAATATATTACAATAACTGCAAGTAAACGATAAAAGGACCGAACATGCTATCGGTCACAGATACATACAACGTGATACAACATATTAATGTAAATTACATAATACATTACATTAAACAATTACAACCGTTTGGGACACTCGCCCGAGTAAAAGATGATCCGACCTTGGCTAGAGAACAAGGGTGACTACGTCTATTGCAATAAGACCCGTAATACCCGCAAAGCATCATGGCTCGTCAAAGACATCAGAATAGGAAAGTCAAAATAGGCGTTCTTTACGGCGGAGCACCTGAGCGGAAACAAGATGCATGCAAAATAAGAAGTATAAATGGGTCAGGGCCCGGTTCTATATGATTACCAGATGAATAAAGAGTATGACAGTTATGAATAAAATAATGCTAGAAAAGATAAAAATCTATCTACACAGTTCTAAAATATAAGCTAAAACAATCTAAAGAAAAGCATGAATTAATGTAAGTATGCAAAAGAAAAGGAAAGATTAACATAAATTTAAAAACTTCCATCATTATATATTGTTCTATTTCATTATTATGTTCCTTATCAGGAACTCATAATTACAACATTTATGCTCTTACTAGCATTTCATTTCTTATTAGGAATTATAATTACAATTAAGCTCTTTATGGCTTTAATCACAATTTTAAGCTCTTTGTGGCTTTTATTTCAATTACATGACCATCCTGGCATAACCATTCCTTAGCAGGAATTTATCATCATTTAATGCTCTTTGTGGCATTTTACTGTGCTCTTTATGGAACTTCACATACATCAAGTCCCACTTTATTATGAATTGTTATATTCTCACGCATATAATGATTCTAAGATCGCCCCTACGAGTTTCCCCACTGGGCGCGCCCCTAAATGACCATCATCTTTTAGGGTCCTATCAAACAAGGCAGCATGGGCACCTATAACGCAAGACGTCGGGAAGCAGCCATATGCCTGCGGGAGAGTCAAGACCACACCCGGAATCCCCTCACCAGCACAGAAAACACAACAAAATTGCACATATGGCCTAGGACTATATCCACCCTGCATTCACTAGCCAGGGGGCATCACCAAGCGCGTGAACTTCCCTTATGATGTCATTTAGAGAGGTGTGTTTCATATAAAAAAAATCATTTACCATTTTCATAATTTAGTAAATTATCATTTACCATTTTCAACTTCCGTTTACATTTTTGCAAATGCATGTTTCATATTATCCGAAATCATAATCAGTTACAATTTGTAATTAAATTACCTTTTTAATCGGGAGCCCTACTTAAAACATCTTATCATAGTAACCTCGATAAATAACCTTACAATTTTCTCCCAAGATTCGTTGTGAAACTATGATAAACCATCAAGACAAATCATAGCTCTATTGAGCTTCTAAGGTCTACCAAACGTAATACTACATCTCCTACTTTTATATTAATCAACTAGAAGAAAAGAATGCCCAGACATCAATTGGCATAACCCCGGAAAACCCCTTCTAAACCACTTATATTATAGGGTAGCTTTCCCACTCATCTAGAACTCTAGGACTCTAAGTTTACATCATTCAAGAAGGTTCCTAAGTTCCTATTCTAAAATAGAAACAATAGAAAGAAATTTAGGATTTATAGTGAAAAACAGGGGATCGGTCGATCGGTCCCAAGACCGTGGTCGACCGCATCTCAAGGTTTTGCCTACGAAGAAAAGCAGAAATCTCAAAATGGTATGGCCGGTCGACCGGTCAGGGGACCGCGGTCGATCGCGCAAGAATTTTATGCCTTTGTGGGAAAACAGTAAGCCTGCCCCCGAAGTCCCAGTCGACGGTCAGGGGACCACGGTCGACCGGTCATAGCAGACCTAGACCAAATTCTCTTCCAAAAATCAAATACCAAAACCCTCTACAAACCTCAAATCTCCATTTATACACACAACCAACAATATTTATCTACCCCACACCATCCTACATGATAAATAACCACTATAATACCCAAATTTCATCATTATAAACTAAAATTAGGGCTTAAACATCAAAATTCCATTTTTGATCCATAAATATAAATACACAACTATCATACAATTTATTCAACTTAAACCACATATTAGCAAGTAGAAAACTTGCCTTAGGGTTGATATCTCTGATTTATTTGGAGAAGAAGAAATCCCCAAAGCCTCCATCTTCAATCTCTCTCTCATTCTCCTCTTTTCTCTTCCTCTCTCTTTCTCTCTTTTTCTCTCTATGTTTAAGACACAAAATAGGGGAATTTGGGGATTTAGAAGGCTAAAATCGTGGCTTAAGTTAAAAATCCCTACTTAAATGGTTAGCACCAGATTAAAATAACTCCCGAATACGCATTTAATTTAAAACCAGTCAAAAGTGCCCGGAACCCAATAACACATTATGGCACTTTTTTTTACTATCTCGCACCTTCCGAGACTAACTACGCCCTCTAAACTGGCATCCGAAAATTTTATAAATTATTTCGAGTTCTAATATCATTTAAACCATAATGCCAATTATAATACATGACACTATAAAAAGTACAACATGAGGATAGTTACCTACACATACGGTAAATATGCAACATTCCAGTAAATATTAACTTTCAACTTCAAAAATTAATATTTACTCCAGTTCCACATTTTATATTGTTACCTTATGCGGTAAAATTAATATAAAATGAGCCTCCCAAAAATGAGGGTTGTTACAGCTGCCGCCCCCTGCCTCCTCTAATGTTGCCTTCAGTTAGAATCTCTCACCCTCTTACACACACATACACATATTTGCCTTCCTCCGCTGCCTCACACACACAGACACTCACACACTCAGACGCACAATCACTCACATGAGCATGCGCACACTCATACACGCGCAAATCTGAGAATTTTCACATTTTTTACAAATAAAATTTTTTTGGGTAGTACCAAATCGATTTGTGATTTGATTATTGGCAAGTGTTTTTTTAGACATTTCAATTTGGGGATTTTATATTTTTTTTTTACATTTAGTGTTCTAATGTTTAGATATGTTCTAATTTTTATATCTCTGCATTAATTTTGTTCTCACGTACTCATTATATATGCATCATTTTTTTTGTTTTTGTAAGTTAGTTTTAATTGTATTTTCTATTTTTCTACAGACGAACACATATTTGGAAAGTAATGGAACGGTACTAATGGGCCACCCGTTACGAGAGGTCCAATTCGGAACAAAGGGCCATCCGTTACATCAAATACTGCTTTTAACTACTCTCTCGGCTTTGAAAAATTCATTGAGAGAATAGATGGAGCTATCCGAGGTATACTCTCTTCTCTGTTTTTCTCCTATATTTTAGTTTCTAATTGATGTTGCCTTGATCAGTAGAAAAAGTAGTTGTATATCCAAAAATTAATATGGATGTCGTTGGGTTCTATGCTTTCCGATAGCAGGGTTTTATTTCGATTCTATGCTTTTGGAATAAATTTGTTTTTTGGGAAGTTTTTTGTAAATTGGGTTGATGTTGAAGGTTTACACTCTGATTAATTGTTTAATAGGACCCGAAAGATACTAACATTATTTTGAGGGTTTATTTCTCATATAATTTTGTGTGTTTTAGGTTTGAAATTTGGGGTTCAAATATTTTGTTTTCTTTTCATTTAATTAATTTTAAGTACAGTTTGATTGTTTATGATCTTCATGTTTTTCCCTAATTCATATTTATAGAAGTTTATATTCTAATGGAGGGAGAAGAAGTTTCTTTATATGTTCAAATGAGGGTTCTCAAATCCTTAATATGGTATCCATGGTGTATTTTGTAGTTATCACTTGGGTTCATCATATGCCTGTTCAAATAACGGGTGCTCTCTGTTTTATTGCATTTTATATGGATCTTAATTTGAGATTCAAATTTATTTTTTGATTTTCATCTTAATTAGGGATTTAAAATTATTATTACTGCCCTGATTTGCCTAATTGTTGCCTTTCCATTTCTTTTTAGGTCCGTCTCTATCCTTTAGCTTCCTATTATGCCTTCTCTGTCCATAGTTGGTAAAATTTCTTGGGCCCTTCATTTCCCTAACACACTCAGGGGCTAAAATTTCAGTGTATATTGTGTGCTGAGGGTACCCTCCCTCAAACCTCGTTATCTCTATTTCAGTTAAACCAACTAAATTATTTATATTTTAGATCGAGTATTTGTGTTGATGCTTTGAGTTTTTCTTTAAGTAACCTCATGTATTTTCTTTATAAACTTTTAAAAGTTTGTTGGGATAATATTCATGTTATAATACTTATATTGTTGGTTGGTGAGAAAATATGGAACATGGGAATGAAATGTAGAAAATTTCTATAGAAAAGTTCATAGAATTTTAGTAAATTTCAGATTTGAAAATTTTTAGTAAAATTCGTATAGAAAATGAAGGATTTTTTTTGTTGCACTTTAGTTTAGGTGTTTCTCTTTGTATGTGTATTTTAGCAGAAATGGTATTCATATTGTTTCTGGAACAGATCAATGAAATGAATTTCAACTTATTTTTTTGCAGGAAACGATGGATTTGGGGATTGTTGTTGACAATATTTCTACCCATTTTCACCCACTAATGGCAGTGCTTTAACCACAATGAAGAAACATAGGTGTTGCAATCCATGAAGAATTAGAAGTTGACATTTACTTTCTCCAAAAAGTTGATGAGCAGAGCAGTCAAATAGTAGCTGAGCCAAGGTATGTTTTTTAATTTGTCACATCTGGTCACTCACTGTTAGATCTATCTCTCTTTATTTTTTTACTTTTTTTCTTTGTGGTTCAAATCATGGCATTCCAATGCATCGTGTTTGATGAAATCAGTAATGACACGGGAAAAAATGGAAAATCCTAAGGTCTTCTTTGACATGGAAATTGGCGGTTCACCCGTCGGCCGTATCATGATGGAGCTTTCGTTTTATCTCTGTAATCTCTCATAATAGTCAGTTAGGAAATATTATAATTTTTTATTGATTACAATAATTTTATATTTAGGGTGTGTTTAATTGATAATACTTTCCATGTCAAGTGTTTAAGATTCCATATTTGGGGTATATGATCTCAAACCTAAAAGCATGGAAATTATAATATTATTTTCAATGTTTCCATGCAACTTCAATTGAACAAATAAAAAAGTAAATTTATATTAGTTATTTATGGACCAAAGTTTACCCTATGTACATCTTAGTTTGGGTGTGGTTTTTGTGTAGCAGATAGGGACAAAAATGCAGCAGCAGGCAACAGAGCCAAATTACCTGATCAGCTCATGAGCCAAGAATGAGAAAAACGCAGTGTGTGAGTAATGACTGTACGATGGGTGACTGCATTTACCAAGTCGTTTCCAGTGGAAGTTGTGGGAGTTCCTATGCACGGAATCTTGACTTTTGGGCATTATGAATACCAGTCTCCCATTGTTGCTTAAGTTTGTGAGGAGTGGCAACATAATTTTGCATTGTATATAGGTTTGGGTTTTGGATAATAAAGGAGAGTTTTTGCAACATGATAACAGGGGAGAGTTTTGTATCTACAACTTCGGATTTTGATAAAAGTATTTGTTACTGATTTTCATTCTTTTGGTATAATTTTGATACAGGTATTTGTTACTGAATTTTATTCTTAAGTATAATTTGTTTGTTCCATTCTCTCTAATGATGCAACTTTACCTACTATTTTGTGATTTTCTGTTGGAAGTTTGGTTTCAGTGTAGTATATTATGATTTTTTTAAATCTAAATTCATTTATCTATATACTCAATCTGTAGTTTCATTTTGTTTTTAAATATAGGCTTTTTGATATTTCTATTTTGGAACTAAAAATATGTGTTTGTTCAGTTTCTTAATGGTACTATTACAAAAATATTACAATATTAGAAATGGATTAGGTACAAAAAAATTCACTCTTAAACCATTTTAAATCTAAAGACCAGTTCTTATACTCATTACGGAGATAAAAGTATGATTATACACATGTTGTGCTCGCAACCCTACTAGATCATATGATTATATGATTATACACATGTTGTGCTTACATCCCTACTAGATCATATGATTATATGATTATACACATGCCCAGCATGTCCAGAGTTTTCTATAGCAATTACGGAGATAAAAAAAATCACTCTCCAGCGTTTCCGGCTTGCAGCCCTACTAGATAATATGATTATACACATGTTGTGCTTCGATGTATGAACCTGCTTATTATATCTCAACCCGCTTATTCAATTTTCCAATGCAATTGCTCCATTTCAGGTACATGAGGCAAGTGCGCAGTGGAAAAATGAGAAGTAGTTGGTTTTTATATTTTAAATATACCACCTAAACCATTTTCTTTATGCAGGGCACCTAGGAAAAGAACGTTGCGAATGGAGATCCGTTTCACTAAAATGTCTGATTCTCTCTTATAAATTTAAATTTAAACAAACTTACCTTAAATGACATTTGTATAAAAAAATATTTATGTAGTTTCGCAGTGGCATTGTGCCAATATGTTGTAAACTTTTATAAGTCTCTTATTAGCTTACAACTCATATATTTCTATGCATGTTGCAGTTTTGGAAACAATTGTATGTGAAAGGCTACAACATAGATATATTTTGGTCCCCATTCACGTTGCTATTAACTTTTTTTATGACTAAAAAAATAGTTACATCATTTGTTTGTAAGACTAATTGATGTTATGTGTTTGTGTATAAAGTATTTAAATTTTAATTGCCCAATCTTTTGGTTTTGTAGGACATGGTTGTCAGGATGATGTGACGGAGCACTGATGATTTAGTGGTATCAGGAGCATCACCATATGTCGCATTTTCTTTTATCAATGGACCCATAAAGGTGATACATAACAGACTATGAATATTTAATTTTGACTGATAAATTATCTCTTTTGATATTGTTGTTGGGTTATTTTGTATTTCTTAAACAGGATGGTTTGTCCTATAAATAGAGGTAACTCTGGCCAATTGTTTTTCAATTGGTTACGATTATTTATGTTATATAATAAATATTTTCGACTTAACTATTGGTTTTATTCTAACGAATTGAGTTGATTTGATGATTTTGTTTATACGATGTTTAAATTATATATGACCTAACACTTTGCTTTATTGGGGGAACGAAATTGTTTCCGTTTCGTAATTACGTACTTTGAAATTTTTTGTCGTTTTGCGATTACGTGCTTTTTTAAAATGTTCGTCGTGCCTTCAGGCACGGTCATACCCTAGTATATATATATATATATATATATAATAACTAAGGTACCAAACCCATGTCTTATTTACCAAACATCTCCCCACTTCCAACGTTTCGCTAAGTTTCATGCGTGGAACGTCTCGCAAACAGAATTCCAAACAAGGAACCCTCCTGTTACACTACTACCTAATATTTTTTGTCATTGAGATCTACTAGGTCCTCAGTCCATATGACATACCCCTAAATTCCCATCTCCTAACATAAAAGTATATTTGTCCACTCTCATGTTAAAAAAGACATCATACAATATTGTGCCTCTTACTATCACTACTTTCTTAGCACGAACTAATCATGAGCTATATCTTCTCGCTCGGTAATAAATATATCCAACTTAAATCCCATCAGTAACAGTCCCTACTCCTTAGGATTAAATATAGCAATACAACCACTTTGTTATAAGTCTATTATGCGACACACAATAATATATATTTGTATATGCAGACTAGACCCACTTTTAGGTGATAACTAGCACAAGTAAATCATATCTCGAAATAGCAAACACAAAGTCTCATCATATTATATACTATAGCCAAAACAATCCCGGTATAAATATCACTAACATATCGTACGTAACACACTTATCTTAATCTCATTTACGCACTCTCTCGGCGTTGCTATATCATACGGGTATTCTCAATTACCCCACAACTTTCCATATAATTCTTCTTGATACTTCCCCACCCATTAACTTGTGGTACATATTTGTTTTTCTTAGTGTTCCTTCATAAAAGTCCTCGGCTCCACTAGCCATATATCGCAATAGCTCTCAGCTTTAAAAGTTTCCTTTACACGTTTAATAATTTAACATTTAAAACTTTGGCACTAGCATCTAAAAACGTCTCATTGTTCCCAACATTTATTAAGGTCTATGTTCTTAACATCCCACAATGAAACTCAAAAGAACTTTTTCGAATGCACCATTTCCTAGAATTAGCGATCATCAAAATCCGTGGGTCCAAAGCACGTAGTTAAGGTATAACAAATCTTGTCTCCCAACACATAAATCAAATAGTCTATGCCCATGTTTCTCAAGGCATCACAAAATACAATACCCTCATTATCAGTAAGTTCTAACCATGTAAACAATAATGAGCTAAAAACTCTTTGCTCAACGGTGAACCCTCTATACCCTAAATCGCATTAGTCCAAAGTTCCTATGCATCGTGATTCAGTATAACTAGACATATGTAATTTGTGAAGTCTACTTAAAAAAAATATTACCACGAGCTCGACCCTCTTTTAAGTGAGACATCACAAAAATATACATCCTGCCCCGGAATAGTGAACATGATAGTCATGTTGTAACCGCCCACCATTGCTTAGTAGTCTCTACCTAGGATAAAACCATACCTTGAATATCACCTCTCAAAATGAGTTATCCAAATAAAATATATCTCCTATTAATGTCCCCACCTGCTCCCCCGCAGATGGAACTAAAGAGAGCTCCGCTAACTCAACGGTGAATAAACGCATACTATAGCGGTATTAACGATACTTGAACTAAACCCATTTTACATGTGAATCTAGCACTGATAAATTACTGTGACTCGCTCGTGTCACACCAAACTGACCCCATTCACCCCGAGATAAAATTCACGCGTAAAATTGCCAATACCACATAGGCTTCAAATGGCTCCTGGACATAACACCCCCATCCCAACCAAGACGTCTTATAACTATTTCCCCTACTAGGAATCTCGTCATTGTCCCCCAATTCACTACGGATAATATTCACACAAGTTTTCCTACTCTTTATACCTAAGACACCTCACTGTGTCATTCCCTTTCCTTTGGCCCCACTGGCCATTCGGGGTTGTCCTTCTCGCGGACCTGGTAGTCTTAACCCTAATAGCTACTCCCATTGTTCTCTTGTCTACACTATCCCTTTGAGACTAATTGTTGGCCTTGACGGACCTAACTGAATCCACCATCACCTGGTAGGAATTATATTGATCTCAGTCATTAAAATGAGTTCTCTACTTATTTTCCCCTCTGGTGGCACCTCAACAGCACCGTAAATCTAGTCTTGCCCTTTGATTAGATCCTCCCACTCTCTTGGCTCCCTTCTCATGACAATGAAAATAACGATGTCCGCCGTTCTCTTTGGACATCTCCATCCATGATTGTATATTCTACCCATGAGTCCAATTTTTTTTACTTACGAACCTTCTTGATTCTTCGTATCCACTTTGTCTGGTACGAAGTTCATTAAAAATGCTAACTCTCCTTCATGACCGACCACTGTACTAACCTTTTTGAAACAAGTATTGAAATCCTTTTTTTTTTGTTCAAACAGATGATGAACGAATTTGCGGTCAAACCGCACCCCAAGCTCCTCATTACCCATGGCAACCTTTCTTGGTTATGGTGATCGACTCCTAATATTACAACGTCGCTCCTATGAGCCAAAACATTTAGCATAAAATTTAATCCCGGGTGTCACTTCACTCCACCCTACACAATTTTCTTTGGATCTTATACTTCCATTGCTATTGTGACTTCAATTGCGGCCACCGTTCTTGAAATATTTATGGTTTCTGTCGAGCCTCTCCTCCTGCATTCCTTCTAATGGCTTTCACTGGTCTTCCAGAATTATAAGTGTGTAAATCCCAACTGAACTCATATATGAATCGCATTGCTATACATAATAGCAGGAGATCGTAAGTCGCATACATGAAGGAATATAACAATCCTTTAATAAGGATCTATATCAAAGAACTCTACGCTGAAATGTAATAAGCCGCACTGATCCTATCAACTCTAGAACCTGATGCTCTGATACCATCTGTGATACCCCGCCTATTAAAATACTGGGTGGCCAGCCCGTGATCAAAATAAAATGCTTGTCTCATATGGCTCATTCTCAACATCACTGTCGATTTTTTTTAATGTTACTAATCACCTAGTAATTTAATTAGAATGGTGCCAAATTATTTCTTTCATTAATTAAAAACATGCGGAGGTAAATAAGGATTAAACTATCAATCACAAAATGATAAATAAATCCAACACCGATGAATAATATAAATATAAGTAACCGAATCAACTATCGGTTCAATAATAAAATACAACAGTAAACTGAAGGAATAACCAGAATACAAAATGATCAAATAAGTAAGTGAATACTAAAACTCAGGGCGACATGCCCAAATGAGTAATGGAGTAAAGATCCTACACTAGAGATAAGTGAACGATGCGTCTACAACAAGTCCTGCAACTTCCACATGATCTGCAGCTTCTCATCCCTGGATAGAATATTCAACTGGGATCCCTGTGGCTGGACACCTAAAAGGTTTTGAAAATAATTTTGACACGGGTCAGATGCCAAGTAAAACATTTTGAAAATATTTAGCAAGCAGTTAAATTACAGTAATTAAATATGCATGTAAACTCTTCATATTTAAGTTAGTGTCGCACTCTCTTGAGGTATACTCACCCCTCTTCTAATGTGCACACCTAACATTTCCCGGCTAACCTTTCATAGTTAAGCTACCCCACCTAACTATCCATTCTAAGTCTCTTTATACATACTAAATCGTTATGCCGCAATACATCACTGGATTCTTTATCTCAATTATCAATTAGGAATTTCTCATTATATGATTAATCCTCCACCCATTATGGTTATTTTAGACGTCACTATCTTTCTCATCTACTAATTACACACCGTAGAATAAGTCATAAGTGTATGTTTATCACTTATTTACATATACACTAATACGGCACCCCTAGGCTGAGATGCGGTGCATATATACTATGCTATCACGTCCCGATACATCATCTACCAAGCGCACATAGTAGAACAAAACAAAAGTATATATATATATATATATATATATATATATATATATATATATATATATATATATATATATATATATATAATACAACACCCCTAGGCTAAGACCTACGGTGCATGCATAATCTACTATCAAATCCCGGTACATCACGCACTGTATAAAGGACATTGGTTCAGTATGTCACTCGAACCAACATCACAACGCACGCATATTGGAGGCGAATATAGTTCCAAGCCTATGGGCTATGCACATACTTATGTACCCATATGACCGTTATCACTATCATTATCATATATAGCCCATACCTATGTTGTATATTGTGAGGCAAAAGTCAAACATCCCCCAAAAGGCTCATCAGGATGTGACTGTCCCGATGCGAAAACCTCCCGTGATAGAAAGTAGCGTAGGTATGTCATAAACATAACAAATCATACAAATCAGTAGACGCATACACACAACCTAAATCATATATCCCATACATAGCATATATATCTCCTGAATATCCTATGTATTATTAAATTCCAATTCACAATTCTTATCATATATTCCCGAGTATCCCTCACTACTCGAAGTATGCTAATTATCCTTTCAAATATTTAATAGGTAAGTCAATCAAATTCTACTGATCTAAGGTATATGTTCAGTCATTCCCCAAATTCGTTACATTTTAAATTAAACCAATTAATCTCATCAATTTTACATTGATTAATTTATTAAAGTAGGGTCACCCAAGTACAATACTCCGACTCACTCACTCGGTAAGTATCGATACTCTAGAGAATTTATTCTACAAAAACCAAATATTAGTTGACGCCGCTTGTTTCATTTAATATTCAATAATTTATTATATTTTTCCAATAATAAATTAATCTGGCAACTCCGTGCCTAACTCTTGACGCACTTGTACGAAAATATTCGATTCACAATCCTCGACTCATTATTAAATAAATATTAACTTACATTAATATTTTTTTCACTAATCACATCACAATCCACTTTGTATCCTTATTTCATCCGAAATTTCCATTCGAATCCATACCTCGAATTCTTTCCAACCCAATTCCAAGGTAGAAATAATGTTCCTTAATATTTACAAAAGTTTTACACTCATCTACGGACATCCCTAAATAATCCATATTTGATTTCTCCCAAAGAATTTCGGTTTCATACATCCTTCCGTAATAAAATCATAACCATTAAAAAAATTCATAAAAATTCAAAACTAGCGGCCACGTGTTCGTAACGAAAAGATCTATCTCCATGTTCAAAACCTAGGGTCGTTTGATTAAGATTACAATATCGTTCAAACTAGATACTAATCTCATTTGAACGCCATGCAATGTCGTTTAAACGACTTGCAATGTTGTTTGAAGCGCGTTGTTCAGTTTCTTCTTCTTTGTTGACCTCTTTTCTGCCATTCTTAATCCATGGAAGCTTCTGTACTTCTTCTCCGAATGTAACCTGATGATGATAACCTAAAAACCACATCTAACATGGTTTATAATTATCATAGCAACCTTAAACATCATCTATTTTCATCAAATGTTATTAAATCCCCGGTTGGGTTTTTTTCACGATTTCGTACAATCGTTTTCAAAATTTCGATTCTATAATCCCAATTACTTGACATCTACTACTAGATATCTAATATAATTAGAATTCCAACCTCACTAAATCATAGAACGTAATCAATCACATAAATAATTTACCCAATAACCTGAAATCATTAAAAAACATTTTATATAATAATCCACTCCGCAAAATGAATTTCTTTATCACACCCACTATGATATGAATCGAATTACTGCTATTAAATGGAAATAAAGTTTAAGTACTTGTCTGGATAATTCATAGTCTAATTTCTTTGTTGTAGACAATATTTTTTATGAAGAACACGTCAATCTTTTCTTGGTTTGGCTCCCAAAAGATCTCCCACGTGACCCCTCTTTT
The DNA here is from genome assembly GCA_949130495.1 of Sambucus nigra. Lineage (NCBI taxonomy): Eukaryota > Viridiplantae > Streptophyta > Magnoliopsida > Dipsacales > Adoxaceae > Sambucus > Sambucus nigra. The sequence continues at coordinate 420,880,792 of OX422218.1, forward strand.
TTCCTTTACAACTAGGGTTTTTCTTATTTGAGTTCTGTCCGCCATAACCTCTTTCACATAGGTGTTATTAGGTGAATCCCAAAATAAAGCCTGTGGGTCAAATTAAAATGACCCAAACACCCCTGTGTGAGCCCGATTATGACTAAAAATGCCCCGAGACCCAATTACTACCCCCGGGTACTCTTTTCCGATTATTTCGACCCTTCTGGACTCAACCGTGCACTATGAATCTCCATCCGAGATACTTAACTAAAATCTTCAATTTCAAGCTCAAATTACGACACATGGGTATTCTTAAAAAGAAATAACTCAAATTTTTTAAAATCTTAATTCTCCAAATAAATTGAATTTTCCAAATTAAATAAATTCTCCAAATCATCAATTTAGTGTAAATTCTAATTCTCTAATTTAAATAAATTCTTTATCCTAAAAAAATATGGGGTGTTACAGACACATGCTTTCTTCAAGGCTGTGTAGTTAACTTCGTACCTGGCCAACTTGTAATTGGCGTAGTAGATAGTTCTCTCTTTGCGAGTTTCTTCAAGGTATTGGGATAGAAAATCCCCAACTGCGGTATTTGTTACGATTAGGTAAAGGAATAGGAGAAGACCATTCTGCGGTGGAATGAGTATCGGAGGTCAGGTTAGGTATTGCTTTATTCGGTCAAAGGCTTCTTTGTAAGATTTATTCTAGACTTTAGTCGAATCCTTTCGGAGGAGTTTGAAGATGGACTAACAATTGGAAGTCAGCAGGCTAATTAACCGGTTGATATACTGTAATTTTCTATCGAATACTCGAATTTCCTTCTCCGACCAGGGTGGTGACATCTCTAGTATGGCTTTCAGATTGGCAGGATCTGATTCTATCCCTTTATCGATAAATATGAATCCCAAGAGTTTTCCTTTTATAACGCCGAAGATGCATTTTTGGGGGTTAAGCCGCAACTGATATCATCGCAGTCGCTCCACCTTCCCTAGCCTTGGACTTTATAATCATATCATCCACATAGACCTCGACTTCCTTATGTATCAGATCATGAAAAATGGTTGTGGAAGCCCTCTTGTAGGTAGCCCCTATAATTTTTAGATCGAATAGCATGACGGTGTAGCAAAAGTTTCCCCAAGGTGTGATGAATGCGGTTTTGTCTTGATGATACGGGTGCATCTTGATCTAATTATATCAAGAAAACCCATCAATAAATGACTTGAGAGCATGATTGGCCGTGTCATCCATAATCATGTTGATATTGGGTAGCGGGTAATCATCCTTTGGAGAGGCGTTGTTCAAGTCTCGGTAGTCGACACACATGTGAACCTTCCCTACTGATTTTGGCACGGGTATGATATTGGCTAGCCATATGGGATATTCGATCACACAAATGAAACCCACGTTCAACTGATTGACCACTTCTTTTTTAACTTTGAGTGACCACGGTGAGAAGCTTTTGCAGTTTTTATTTAACCGGTTTGCATTCTAGGAGAGTGGGAATCTCATGCTGAGTTATTTCAGGATGAATGTTTGGCATATCATCGTAAGACCATGCGAAGACATCCATGAACTCATTTGGTAATCTTTCAAGTTGCGCGCGCTCATGCTCATCAAAGGTATCCCCTATCCTAATCTTGCGCAGTTGGCTATTAGTTACGACATTAATAACAATAGTTTTATCTTCATTAACTTGAACACGGTTATGTTGTTTGGTATTAACCTTATTTATATAAGTTAAGAATTGTTCCTTTACAAAATCATCATAATATAGGGTTTGATTAGAATCAAGATAATTAATGTAAGGCACAGAAGATACTCAAAATCTTCGTTAATTTCAGTCATAGGAAAAAAAGCATTGAGAACCTCAAAGGAGGTTTCGATTACATCAGAGTTAGGAGGAATAATAAAAGAAGGGGAAATGGGATAAACATCAGGGTTAGGTTGAATATCAACAGGTGGCACAGGTGCAGCATGCTAGTTGAGGAGAGGTGCATCAGTAGCTTTGATCAGACGAGATGGATCCAATGATGTAGCCCCTTAGTGGATCATGCAGAGTGTTAACCCCAGTGTCTTCGAATTAAAAGAATCCTCGGGGTCAGTTTCCTCAAAATATCTGATATCGACTATGGTCTTCTTAGTGAGTGGTTACACTTGAAGATGGGAACTTTTGGCCCACGAGTTTCATTTTCTTGTCCATATGATCATACCACAGTTTAGTAAAGCCGTAGAAGGGGAAATCATTGTATTCTCTAATGAATCTTGAGTTCAAGGAGTCTCAAGATAGTCTTGGCACTTTCTATACTTCTCTTTAATTGTGACTGATGGGTCATTATGAGTTCTTCTTTTGATGGTTGATAGCCCAAGCCATAGGGAGGAAAGGCCATCTTTAACACAATGGGTTAAAGTATCCATTGTTGTCATCGTCCTAGCCACAGTTCGAGCATAAAGTGCATATTTTTTAACATCTGGATTACATTGATTTTACCATGGGGTTTATATTCTAGACAAACCCTATCTTTGAAAGCATCCCCTGCTGGGAGTAGAAGTGGTTTAACCCAAAAAACTGATAGAAGCATTTTATTTTTCCCGTTTTGTATCTATAGTACTGGATTGATAGTGCTTACATTCTCATAAATGTTGTCATTGCCTAAGATGGTTATGACCTTCCCGTTAGTGAAGAACTTTAGTTTCTAATGAAGGGAAGAAGATACCCCCTTGATGCTATGGAGCCATGGTCGTTTGAGCAGCAGATTGAAATAAGTTAGGATATCAATGCTTTAGAATTTAATAATTGGATTTATAGGGCTCCCCTATTATAAGTTTTATAGACCCCATTACTTCTCGATGGGTATTGTCATAAGCAAGTACTGCGGCAGAGGTTAGAGCAAGGTCGCTCACTTTCAATCCCAAACAATTGAGGGTCCTAAACGGGAAAACATTAAGAGTTGATCCATTATGGATAAGAGAGAGTAGGATAGTCTTTCCCATGACTTCGAAGAGATATTGAGAGCATAATTGTGGTTTGATCCAATCTTGGGGATTTTTTCTTTGGAGAAGGAGAGCATTCTAGTAGAGGACAAGGATCCGACCAGATTCACTATTTCTTCTGGTGTGGTAAAAGGCGGAATTGTGGGCCCTGTGAGTAGCTTGATCAAGGCATTTCGGTGAAGCTGGGAGGACGTAAAGAGGCCCCACAGAGTGATGTTGTCTTGGGTTTTCTTTAACTTATCAAGGATCTTTCTCTCCTAGAGGGTCATGTCTAGAATCGAAAGATTCTCAATGCCCTTTCCTTTGTCGTTTGCTGATGGCTGCAGGCTTGGGGTTTGTTAGTTCCTCTCCGAACTGGTCATATGGTTCATAAAAGTGGGGAAAAAGAAAAACCCTATTTCTTTTTCGATCATGGGTTGTTCATTCACTTTGTTGATTTCTCCTAGTAGATCCTCAAATGATATCATCCCGTATATGTTGACTATCGGACTGACCTTTTCTAAATAATCAAAATCGTCCTCCCATCCCATGGCAACGATATCATATTTCCATGAAAAGTCAATGCGCTCCATAACTTTAATGTCCTTTATGCATAAGTCCTCCCATCCGGCGAGGAGATGTAAAAGCAAAGGGACTAGGCGCCGTTGTAGTTTCTGAGCATCAAGTAAGTTGGATATACTACAAACATTACTGGTCTGTAAAAATAAATCCACCATTATCTGGACCATATCATCTAAACTGACTTCATCGGTCGTTACCACTTAATTGTCTGACTCTCGAGCCCATTTTTTATCTTCTAAGATCAACACACTCAATCTCTAACAGTTGACGATCATTTGGAGGAAATTTTAGCCCAAACTCTACGGGTTGGTTTAATAATTGTGTTAATTCCATGTCTTTACCTCCAGAACGGGTTTGAACAGTGATGCTTGCTCTGCTAAGGAATGATAGAGCCTGATCGGCGAAGCTGGTAGGGTGTAGGAGAAAGTATGGGCATGTTTGGAGAGGTTTAGGAGAGTTAACGGGTATGATTGGTGATTTCCTTGGTATGATCGGGATAGACGGGTCAAATTCTGGGTTATCTTCTAGAAAGATGGCATTTTTATGATTCGGGAGGGGATTATGAATAGTGGTTGATTTAGGATTGGCTAGTGGGGCTATGACACCCCAGTGAATAAGGCCTCAGATCACATTTTGGAGGTGAAAATACTTTTCGATGGTATGGCTGACAGTTTGGTAAAAGTCACAATGGGCATCTGGCATGAAATTTTTGGGAAGTGGGTTTGGTAATGGATAAGGGTCCAATGGTTTTATAAGGTTTCATCTTAAGAGGTCCTGGTAAACTTTGGAGAGAGGAGCATGAAGCTCGGTGTATTCCTTTCGTACTGGGTTAGTGAGTCTTTTTGGTGCCCATGAAGTGGAAGACTGAGAGATGTTATTGATGGTTGAAATGCTAAAATTAACTGGCTTTTCAAACTTTCTGGGAGCGAATTATCCAGTTACTTTCTTTGGTTCAACTTTTTTCTTAGCAATGCCTTCTTCAATCTCCACTCCTGCTTCACAGAGGGCTCAAAAATGTTGGTAGTACTGTCCTCTCATCGTTTCTCTCTCGACCTTGTTATGAAGTTATTGAGTAACTCCCTAGGATTTTACATAAGCGACTTTAAATCATGATGGGTAACCTCTAATTATTCGATGTACTTGTATTGTGACATGAACTCGCGGGCAACTTTTCGCAACTGCGGATTTTGGAGTCTATGAGAGATAAAAACAAACGGAGAGCGTTATCCTTCATGGTCTGTTGGAACATTTAGGCCATTATTTCTTCGTAGGCCCCTAAGAGAGTCATGGCTTAGTGATAGCTATGGAGATGAACAATTGGAGGTGCACTACCCCCAAACTTCTTAATGTTGGGTATCTTGAACTTTTTCGGTAACCTGGTTTTAGGATATGGAGACATGTGGGTGTAGTACATGTAATTCCCAGAAAGTCTGACTTGGTCAAATTTCTTGGTTAACATATTGAGGTATTCCTTGACCTAGTTCAATTCTTCCTCCTTTAGATTAACGATAACGGGTAAGTTAGCCGTTGGCTGGGCAAGATTCGACATAGGAAGTTGGGCTAGCGGTGGCCCATTATCAGGAGGAGCACGTGAAGCATGATGGTATTCCTTAGGAACCCAAATAGTATAGGGTCCATGAAGACTCAGAGCACGAGGGAAGATGTAATTAGGCTCTTCAGGAATAGGAATCCGATTTTGTTACATCTCATGAACCTCGGTTTGCAAGTTATCAATCTTGACAACAAGTTGGGTGAGGACCGTAAAAAAATCTGGCTATAAATTTGGCATCTGGTCTGTGTTCTTCATGGAAAGTGGATGAATTTCGAACTCGGGAGAAGTGAGGGGACTGATGAAACTTTGGGGCGGTTCAACTGAAGATCGAATCCAATAGGGAGTCAGGCTAAGGTTATGCGGTCAACTCGAGAAAGAGAAAAAATTGGGATTTATATTTGGAAAAGAGAAAGGGAAAATAGTTATTTTGAAAATGAGTGAAAATGTTTTTGACATTCTGGAAAAGATGAAGGAAAAATGTTTTGGACACAAGGAAGGAAAACAAATTGGTACGAGAACGAGGAAAATATTTTTAGTATTTTTGATAAAAGAGGAAAAATGTTTTTGGACACTTTTTGAAATGAAATAAGGAAAAAATGAGAGATGGGTCTCAGCATGATTATTATTATGTTTATTAGGTTGTCACTTATTAGGTTTACCTAAATGCAAAAGAAAAATGTTCAACGAGACCCGAGCTTGGAAAAAATTAGATTTGAAAAATATGTAAAAACTATGGTTCGACTTGTTACCAGGCTCGTGGGTAGGGTCCTGTTTTAAAAATTACGTGAAAATTTGGGCGGCGTGCCAACTTGGCATTTCGGCAAAGTTTTGGGTTAAAACTGACAAAGTAAATATGCGTGTCCTAGGTTTGACACCTATATGCGGGTATGTAGTTGTTGGATTAATTGGAAGGTGTTCCCCCCTTTGTCAGGGCTTCAACGATATATGTCTTGCTTTTCACGGCTATCGGTATGTGTGGACAAGCCATTTGATATACCTAAGTGTACATGAATTGCCTAATTATATACCTCTTGGGGACAGTACGTGCGAGAGAGAATTCGATATACTCGACGTATGTGAACGATTTTCCTATAAGATACCTCCCATCATGACTTCGGTCAAGCGGTACGATGCGGGGGGAAACATTTGATATATGTTGAAGGTATTTGGATAATGGAAGGTGAGAGTCATATCGCTTAGTCTAACTGAACCCGGTCGGACCAGTGTCCATCACAAAGTGACTCCCCAGTTACGAGACAAAATTTGGTTAATAACAATGCCCTTTGGTGATGTAGTGTGTAACATGCATGAATCTTGATCAGTATATTTTGGAGAGAGTATTTTAATCATGCCAAGTTGGGGGATGATGTATAAGTAACTAAATCTACACTAAGAATGAATATGTTAGAGTGAGTGGTGTGTAATTATCTACAAGTGAGTGAGTGGTAGTGAACCTAAGCATGAATTTCTAAGGTGTATGTGCAACATGAGGATATAAGTGATCCTAGGTGAACATGGTGTGAAGTGTACGTGGAGAATTTCTACAAGTGTGTGAGTGTATAGTGATACAAGTATGAGGTATATGTGCAAGAAATAATAGAGGAGAGGAAGGGTACATATAGGTACGTGCATACTCACACGAGGGAGAAAACACCCATGTAAACAGTTCTAGCCCTGTTATGAAAAATTTCCCAACGGAGACGGCATTGTATCCATCCCGATTCGAAGCCTGGGGTGCAGCTCGAAGAGGTCTCGCGTCCCACTCGGGGGCACTTTGGTTGTCTTCGGTGTTGGGTAAATGTAATGAGATAGAGTCGCCAGTCTATTTTTCTCAAAACAGACAAAAGAACATGCCGCCACGTCGAGAGGATGACATTAAAGACAAACTGATGCATACGAAGCCAATAGTTCGAAGGTTTAGGGGCTAAGTTACGTAATGGGAAGGTGTTAGGCACCCATCCCGCCCTTTCAGTCTCTCATGGGCTAGTTTTGTTGTTTTCCTTTATTTCTCCGTGAAGTGTGTGTGCGTATATTTATAATGGAGATCGAAATCGTTCAACTCACACCATGGAAAAAGTAGAATGAGGTCATCCATAGGAATGCACCCAAAATAGTATATATAGAAAATATGACTTGTGTGTTTATCACGATATTGATTGTTATTATAAAACGACAATATGTTTTGGATGAAATTCTAACGAACATAATATGTATATTAATGCAAGAATATGATAATAATTTAGGAAAGTTAGAAAATTGGACATGAGTCTCGAATTTTAATCTGAAACACCTACATAGACTATGAAGGCATAAATGTCCACATAGTTCGAATGTGGCATGGGGGTGGGGTATATCCCATAGATCCGAATGGAATTTTATCATATGTGTGTGTGTGTGGAAAAATCTATTTTAGTTTTGAAAGAGTGTGATGGATAATCCTGTTCAAAATTTATAGACGTTACCCGCTTTTTATTTGTTTTATTTTTTTAATAGAAAATAAAAGTATCTGCAATATACTAATAAAAATATAGATATAAATGGGTATGAACTAACGTAGGAGCTAGATTATGAATCTAATGAAATTTATGCAAAAATGAGGAATTTAATGAGAGAGGGAAGGAACTGGACCTTATTTGAAGCTTGATCTTTGATCTTTTGTGAACTCACTTGAATGTGAGATGGATGTTGGATGAGAGATAATGTCATTACTAAATTGGGTATGACAGGGATGGGAATGTAAACTTGAATGGAACTTAACATGGAGGAACCTCACTGATTTCGAGAGAATATTGCTGAGATCAGTGATGTTGATGGATCTCAGCAGTAGGTGTCCCTGGAAGTGAGGTCATGCCCTCTTATTATAGGGTCAGGGGTTGTCGATCATCACATCCCTTGTCCTACCAATCAGTAGGTGACCCTAGATACACTGCAGATAGGAAGGGATATGGACCTCTCAATTGGCAGTCTCGAGTCAATTTTTCTTGAAACATGGTCATGGAATGTAATTCATTGATCCGAATCGCGCACAGGGAATATCGTTAGAAATGTAGTTCAAATATCTTTAATAGTCATTTCGACCACTCCACGGTCTGGGGGTTGACTTTGGGTCAAATGGGGATCGAAAGCACACGTCGGTCCTTTGGATGGGAGATTGTCAAATGGAAACAGATCGTTCGTCTGAATGGTAAGTCAGAATCGTGCATGGGGGGACCGTTTGAAATTTTAGGATATGTACTTCGAAATTACAAAGATTTTTTCTTGGTTCGGAAAGTTTACCTTGGTTAATCGAGGCTCGGAAGTGCTCAGTGACCTCTCGGAGTAAAACGAATAGTTCGTCCGTACTGTAAGTCAGAATCGCGCACGTGGTGGACCTTTTGAAAGGTTATTAAGATCCCTTCGGTGATCCATTCAGTCTGATTTGATCTAATGACTTGACTTAGGTCAAACGGAGCTCAAGAGTGCCCAGTGGCCTAAGGATTGATTTCTAAGGAAAAATTGATCGTTCGTCCGAACGGATATTCCATTTAGCACCCGGGGTGGACCGTTGCAAAGGGGTTTCAGTGCGCTTTGAAGATTTAAAGATCTTTCTCTCTAATAATATAGTTGAATTGGGTTAAATCGGGGGCCCGGGAGCGCCCTATGGCCCCTATATCGGTACTCGGAGTGTGACCTAGGATTTGTAGTCAAATGAAGAGGTGCTAGGGACCTAAGGAGAGACTTAGTGGGTCCTAGAATGTGGTGTCTATAGTACCCATTTGTCAAGAACATCAAAACCAATGTAGTTCAATGTGATTTGCAACGTATAACATATTTTAGTCTTGTGTGTGTTTGAAGGTAGATATTTTCATAGAGAACATATTTAAACATTTGAGGATTCACAATTCAATGTGTGTAGATATCCGATTACCTCTCAAATACATGTTAGAAGTAGAGCTTGATGTTGTTTATTCTAGTTTGAAGGATGTCATGTTTGAGAGACCATGAGCCACCTAAGAGCTATAGAAATTGCAGATAGGTATGTACCTACTCCTTATAAGATAACTCATAAATAAAAGTCCACGCATCTTCAGTAATAAGTAGTTATTAAGTGGTGGTGATTTATAGATGTTATGAAATCTCATGGAGTGAACAAAACAAGCCTCGGATGGAGATATTGTGATGTTTGATGACATTGTTTAACCAATTATTTCAACAACTGAGCACGCGCCTTTTATAATTTACCATTCAGTTAATCATTTTATTCACTTTTAGTACAATTTTAAGGCTCTTATATGTGACCCAATGTCAAAATAAGGGATTTTTTAGGTGTAATTTTATGCACTTTTAGTCAGAATGTGGGCCTAGTCGCTGTGCGACTAATTGAAGTCCGTGAGATCTCCACCTGGGCATTTTAGAGAGGTTAGGGGATTTTCGAAAGATCCCTAGTTATTTATCAAGATGTTTTATAGTGAGACTCTATCATACTTGAGGGACTAAAGTTATGGGAAGATGATACGCATGGGTGATAATTATATACAAATATCTTATAAAAAATAAGATAAAATCAATCGACAATTTAAAGGTTGTCTCTGGATATTGCCTAAGGATTTTTAGGAATTCAATCCTAGTGTTCCGAGGAATAGGGTGTTGTGGGGGTTATGCATGTCTTCCAAAACTGTGTGCAAAATGAACAATTGATATTTTTAAAATACGAGGGAATTTTTTAGTGTTCCATGGGTGTTATGGGAGGATTTTAAGGAGATCGACCTAAGTGTTCCAGGATATTGGATGTTGTGAAGGTTAGAAGTGGAAACCAAGTGAGAAATAAAAAACTAACAATTTCAAAATACTTGGGGATTTATTTGTGTTCCTCAATTTTTTCTCAAGGCTTTTTAGGAGTTAAGACTAGGTTTTCCAGGGGAATGATTGTTGCACTGCACACACCAAAATCGGGTGCAGAATAAAACATGAGAATTCGAAAACCCTAGGGAGTTTGTTTTGGTTTTTGAATGTTTTCTGAAGATAATTAGGAATTCATCTCAAGTATTATAGGAGATTGGATATTTCTTGGGTTAATCGTGTGTACCAAAATTGGGTACCGAATAAACACCTAATAATTTAGAAATATCAAGGAGTTCACGTGTGTTCCTCACGTGTTTGCCAGGGATATTTGATAGTTCATGCTAAGTGTTTTAAGAGACCGGATGACTGATGAGTTAGTAACATGTAATGAAACTGAGTGTGAAATCAATACTTAATAGTTCAAAAATCTTAGGGGAAGTATGTGTCTTCCTCCGATGTTGCTTGGGAATTTTCAGGATTTCTTTATGGGTATTTGAGAGATCGAATGTTTCACGGTATAGCAATGTGTACCGAAACCCATAGCAAAATAAACACATGATAGTTTGGAAATTATTTGATATTTATATGTGTTCCTTAGGTGTTTATAAAGGATTTATATATGTTCCTTGGGTATTTCTCAGTGGTTAGTTATGACTATACCCCAAACTTTCACAAAGGATATGTGATTCCCTTTACAACCTTTTCAAGAAGAAGTTAGGGCCTACTGATGATACCATATTTAACACTCAGTTTTTAAATTCTCTCCCTATTACCCAACCACCTCAGAGGCAAGGCAATGGTCCTAAGGCTATCGTAGACCTCAAATAGACTAATAATTGTTCTATAAAGCCTCCGCCATTCTTAAGGGTGTGGTAGTGTGGTCTAGTACATCTCAACCACACATCCTTCCTCCTATGAAGGTTAGTCATTCTGGCATATTTCCTTAAGAAAGATTATAAACTAGATCATAAAGATTTTATCATGATTTGTACCAAGACCCAATCTCACATTGAAGGATAATGACCTCGCTAGGTTACCCATACCTCAGTCATTGGGTTTAGTAGTATGTGATACTTCATGATTAATCTTAATCAACTCAACGATTCATCCTGGACCCTAGAACCTTTGAGAAAGCTCCTGTAATGTTTTCTGATGGAGTAGGTAAGAAGAATAACATTATCACACGTGTCTCCACTACCCATATCCACTAGCATTTAATGCTCCCATAGGCATTAAATAAAATTAATGACCAACTCATATCACTTGTAAATACTTTTACCAACATTACACCACCTTTATGACATCGATTGATCTCAAGAAAAACCCATCCATGCTATGGCAGTCCACTTATTCTCTCTTCAACATTTTTCCTATAATTAGGAGGTTTATACAATGTGAATTGGGGGGATGAATATTAAGAAAAAATGACATTAAGGAATTCAAACAATCAAACTCACAAGAGTTATACCATTTCACAGGTGTTTCATACTTCGTTCCACACTCATAACCCATTGTTGTGAGCTCATAATTGTAACTTGGACCAGTTCCATTAGTCATGAACTTTGTACATCTTGTTGAGTACTAATGTATCACTAGATAACACTCTTATAAGTCATTCAGTTACATCCTAAATCCTTTTGACAATTGACAAAGGTTTCAATACCTTAGACTCCGTTAACCAAAGATCAAAGGTCTCTTTGACTGTAATACACATTTACTTTCTAATGAAAAAATCATATCACATTTGTAAAGTGGATGTAGGACCATTTCAATAGGTCCTATCAACTTTAAATCATTGGCTCTTTCTACGAAACATCTCTCCTCTTAGTTGTCCAAGTCTAGAGGGTACCTCTAGGTCTAAAGTCACTTATTATTTTAAACACTCGTTAATTGTCTTGTCTAATAATGAAATGATATTCGATAGATAATCGATGGAATTTTCCACCAATTACTTATCAAATCCAGACGAAAATGATATAAGGAACATAAAAAAAAGATTTTAGTAGGAGCTATTTGAACCAAGTTCAAGATAAGTCATCTAAAGTTGTTGCCAAATCTTAGAAATAAATATATTTTTGGTAAGTTTGTAGATCCTTCAAGGAGTTATACATATCTGGGTTGTTCCATTAAAACTCCCATTCTCGGTAAACATTAAATTTCGTGGCCTAAGGTAATCTGGAATAGCCCTAGTGAATGGATAATGTTATCATTAGGAAAAGTAAATGTCTTCTACCAATATTTCATTTCAACTATAGGAATTCACATTTAAGCACCAATAAAAAAAATATTAAATCATCGTTATCACTCTACCCATGTTAATTTTTGTCGAACACATGGAAAACTATTATTTGTTTGTGTGAGAATCCCGATTCATCGCCACACGATGATTTCTATAGGTCTTCACCCCATGTGCACCATACACAATTGTTTGTTGACGGGTGCCTTCATCAATTAATAATTTAGGTGGAATTGTAATTGTGTGTGTTTTGTTCAGAGTCTCAACTATACTTTATTTGAAATTGATAAAGTATGATTTAGATTTAACACCCCGTAATTTTGAGTAATAAATATTTAATTCATTTGGCTAATGTAAATTACATGTTGATAACTTTGCTTTTTAATGTGTTGTCGTTGTTGCAAGCCAAGTTAATCAAAACCTTTATCACCTACACAAAAATATAACAAACTAGAATGTAGAGGTAAGTAAGGGTATCAACCCATTTCAACGAGGTAAAGCAAAGGGAAAACAATTGTAATTCACTTTTATTTTCTTTTTGGAATTTTTACTTTTTCTATTTTTTTAGCTTTTTTAATATTAAAATAATTTTTTAGATGACGTGAAATAAGACTAAACTAAAATCAACGATGTAAAGAACTAACTAAAAAGTGACTAAAAATGAATAACAAAATCAAACACTAAAATAGGAGATCAAGTGAGGTAAATAATGTGAAAGCAATCAAGGAGTGGGACTACACCACAAATTATAATTATTCTAATTAATTAATTTAATAATTTGAATTCTCCCAAATTAATATCAATATTACAAATCAACTCTCGTTGTAAGTGTAATTTTAATAGTAATCTTTTAGAAAATTAAGTTTAACTCCCCCACAACTCTAGAAAATAGATCTACATTCCTTTTAATTAATCAACCGCTAGGATCGATCGATTAAATTTTTTATAAATCATAGAAAATGAAATTAGAGTTGAAATTTAAGGAATAATACCACACTTAAGAAACCCCTATCTCTAGTTCAAATATAAAATGGGTATTATAACTTAGAATTTGGATTTTCTCTCGAAAATCATTTACCCTCTCTCGAGGCATAGATTTAAGGGTGAAGGCTCAAAATTAATATTCAAAGGGAATTTTCAAATAATAAAACTAATTAAATAAAAATAACATCAAATAAGGGTTCCCCCCATCCTTTGAAAAGGGGTTTAGCCTAACATAATATCAAACATGATAAACAGACAATTAATAGGCAATTAAAATAAAAGTAGAGAAGAGAACAATCAAACCAAATTCTTTAAGTGAAATTGAACTCCAATCCTTGAATTTGCAATTTACATCCCCCCAATTTGTGTGATCAAACCAAAATTACATCAACAATTACACTCGAAAATGGATTCTCACTAATTTATTTTTCTTACTAATCTAAAAGAAAGTAAAAAAAATAAATTCTAACCTAAAAAAAACTAAACTAAAAAATGGTGTTTCTCTCTCTAAAAATGATATGATAAAAGCCTTTTCATAATGGATGAATTCAACTACATCAATCTATTATGAAACAATTGCTAAAAATGCAAGAATTCATTATAGATGGGTGGGGTTGAATTCATCCTAGAGATAAATTCCACTACACACCTCTATATTAAGATATTTGCTAAAAATGCAAATACTCTCTATAGAGGAGTGTATAAAAATTTATCACACAAGAGTTTAAAAACTAATTTTGAGATTCTTTTGAAAATGGCCCCCGTCTTGCATTTATATGGTGCAAATGGAGGCTAGGGGTAAATTGGGTAAATATTATAGGGATGTACATGTGGTTATGGTGTAGGAGGGTATTTTAGGTGACACACACAAGTGCATGTGTGTTGTGAGGTGTGCGGGTATTTTTGGTGAGGGAATAAAAATCAGATTTGTCAAAAGTGATTGGGGGTACTTATGGAAAAAGGGTTAAGTGGGTGTTAAAACATGTGGGGATTTATGTTTTGTTTCATTTTTGGTTTAACTTTATTTGGTTTGTGGTTTATGCAGGAGATAAATCGTGTAAGGATAGAAGGGAAATGAGTTGAGGTTGGTTCGATGAGATAGGGGGTCAGGTTGTCTCAGGTTTGCAGGTTCGAGGATCGAACTCGGTTTGGGCAATAGTGGGTCGATTGGAGGTGGGAGGTGTCCGCGGATTTGGACAGGGCCAGAATGGCTGTGGGTTATGATCGTTGGGAGACAGGGGGCCCTGGTCAGGGTCGCGGGTCTACCCGCTGGAGTTGGTCGGGGAGAGAGAGAGAGCGAGGCTGGATTGGGCTGGGGGTCGGATTGGATGGCGGGTTCACTAGTTCAAGGGGTAGATGGGTCGTACAGGGGCAGGGTCACCGGATGGCTGCCATGGGGTATGGAGGTTAGGTGAGAGTGTAGAGAGAGGTGTTCGGTTGTTAGTTGGTTGTTTGTTTAAGATTTGGTTATGGAGTTTGAGAGACGAGAGAAAATGGTGGAGGAAGAGGATGAAGAGGTGTGGGTTATGGTGTGTGTGTGGGTGTAGGTTAGAATGGGTGAGGGTGTATTTGGGTGTGTGTGAGTATATGGCAGGTGAGTGTCAGTGCGAGGTAGAGTTTTGTTTGTAAGAGTGTGTATGGAAGTAGGGTCTGTGTGTGTGTTAGTTTGTGACCCTAAAAAAAATATAGACTAACTAACTAAAAAAATAACAAAATAAAAAAGTAAAATCTGAAAAAGTAAAATCCTAATCTATAAATAAGATAAAGATTCAAATAAAAAAAAAATTAAAAACAAATAAAAACAAATATCTATTAAACTAAAAATTAAAATCGTAAATAAACATAAAATTAAATAAAACTAAAAAATAAATGAAATCCAAAAAAAAATCTAGTCCTAATAAAAACTAAAAACTAATAAAAATCAAAATAAAATAAAATTATTCTAATAAAAACTGAGAATATATAAAAAGGCACAAACTAAACACACATAGGGTGCGGGGTCGGTTTAGGCTCGGGTAAGGTTACGGGGGAGGGAATTAACTCCATTAGACGATAAATTGCCTTGAAATAATGCTTTTGACACCGCAACTGCAATCAAGCCTGGACATTGAACATTTACGCATATAAGACCATTTTTATTACAAACGAACGACTAAAATGCATCTATTCGGGGTATAAAATTAACACTTTTGGGTGCTTATCACACCACCCCCAAACATTGCTAGTCCTCGAGCAAAAAGATATAGAGAAAGAGAAAGATAAGAAACCAAAAGTGTACCACTTTCGCGGACACTTGCGATTGCACTTTAGCATGTGCAACAAGCCTTTAAACCTATAGGTTTCCCTACATGACAAATTATGTCTCGTGAGGGTTTGCAGGGAATTTATCCACAAAATTCTTTATTTGCAAAGATTTATTGAAAGGAAGTCAATCTCTTATTAGTCATAAAATGATCGTACAATCCATCATGGGAGAAATAATTTCAGAAATACAAGCTAGAATGTGTAAGAAGTTTATCTAAGTAAATACTCAAGGCACGTCCTTCCTAGAACTCAACGTGTGTAGTGTGAATCAGTCAAAACAGTTCGATAACAAACTAAAGTGTAGAGGTAAGTAATGGTATCAATCCACATAAAGGGGATAAAGCGAGGGGGAAACAATTGTAATTACTGTTATTTTCTTTTTGGGATTTTTACTTTTTCTATTTTTTTATGCTTTTTCAAATATTAAAACCATTTTTGTGAGAAGGTGAATTAACTAAATCAAGATCTAAACAAAACTAACTGCAAAGTGTGATGAAAAATAAGTGAAATCTAACTAAAATAAGAGATCAAGTGAGGTAAATAATGTGAGAGCAATCAAGGAGTGGGACGACACCACAAAATTTAGCTATACTAATTAATTAATTTAATTATATGAATTCACCCAAATTAATATCAAAATTACAAATCAACTCTCGTCGCAAGTGTCATTTTAATAGTAATCTTTAAAAAAATTAATTTTAACCCCCCACAACTTTAGAAAATAGATCTACACTCCTTTTAATTAATCACCCGCTAGGATCGATCGATTAAAATTTATGTAAATCTTAGAAAATAAATTTAGACTTGAAATTCAAGGATAAATACCACACTTAAGAAACCCCTATCTCTAGTTCGAATCTAAAATCGGCATTATAACTTAGAATTTTGATTTTCTCTCGAAAATCAATTACCCTCTCTCGAGGCATATATTTAAGGCTGAGGGGTCAAAATTAATATTCAAAGGGAATTTTCAAGTAATCAAAATAACTAAATTAAAATAACATCAAATAAGGGTTCCCCCCACCCCTTGAAAGAGGATTTAGCCTAACATAGTATCAAACATGATAAACAAATAATTAATAGGCAATTAAAATAAAAGTAGAGAAGATAACAATCAAACCAAATCTCTTTGAGAGAAATTGAACTCCAATCCTTGAATTTGCAATTTACATCCCTCCAAATTGTGTGATCAAACCAAAATTATATCAACAATTACACTCAAAAATGGATTCTCACTAATTTATTTTTCTCACTGATCTAAAAAATAGAAAAAGAAAATAAATTCTGACCTAAAAAAACTAAACTAAAAAATGGTGTTTCTCCCTCTAAAATTGATATGATAAAAGCTTTTTCATAATGGATGAATTCAACTACATCAATCTATTATGAAATAATTTTTAAAAATGCAAAAATTCATTATAGATTGTTGGGGTTAAATTCATCGTAGAGATAAATATCACTACACACCTCTATATTGAGATATTTGCTAAAAATGCAAATACTCTCTATAGAGGAGTGTAGAGAATTTATCACACATGAGTTTAAAAACTAAATTTGAGATTCTTTTGAAACTGGCCCAAGTCTTGCATTTATATGGTGCACATGGAGGCTAGGGGTAAATCGGGGAAATAGGATAGGGGTGTGCATGTGGTTATGGTGTAGGAGGATATTTTAGGTGACACACACAAGTTCATGTGTGTTGTGAGGTGTGAGGGTGTTTTGGGTGAGGGAATAAAAATCAGATTTGTTAAATGGGATTGGGGGTATTTATGGAAAAAAGGTTAAGTGGGTGTTAAAACATGTGGGGATTTATGTTTTGTTTCATTTTTGGTTTGACTTTACTTGGTTTGTGGTTTATGCAGGAGATAAATCGTGTAAGGCTAGAAGGGAAATGTGTTGAGGTTGGTTCGAACAGATAGGGGGCGGGTTGTCTCAGATTTGCAGGTTCGAAGATCGAACTCGATTTCGGAAATAGTGGGTCGATCGGAGGTGGGAGGTGTCCGCGGGTTCGGACAGGGCCAAAATGGTTGTGGGTTGTGTTCACCGGGAGACAGGGGGCCCTGGTCAGGGTGGTGGGTCTGCCTGCTGGAGTTGGTCGGGGAGAGAGAGAGAGGCCGGATTGGGCTGGGGTCGGATTGGATGGCGGGATAGCAGTGGGTCTTGGGTTACTGGGCGCGGGTTAAAGGGGTAACTGGGTCTGACAGGGGCAGGGTCATCGGATGGCTACCATGGGGTATGGAGGTTAGGTCAGAGAGTAGAGAGAGGTGTTCAATTGTTGGTTGGGTGTTTGTTTAAGGTTTGGTTATGGAGTTTGAGGGAGGAGAGAGAATGGTGGAGGAAAAAGATGAAGAGGTGTGGGTTATGGTGTGTGGGTGTAGGTTAGAATGGGTGAGGGTGAGGGTGTATTTGGGTGTGTGTGTGAGTATATGGTAGATATGTGTGAGTGTGAGGTAATGTTTTGTCTCTATGCGTGTGTATGAAAGTAGGGTGTGTGTGTGTTAGTTTGTGACCCTTAAAAAAAATATAAACTTAAAAATTAAAATCTAAAAAAATAAAATCCTAATCTATAAATAAAATAAAGACTCAAATAAAAAAAG
This sequence comes from Sambucus nigra, assembly GCA_949130495.1. Lineage (NCBI taxonomy): Eukaryota > Viridiplantae > Streptophyta > Magnoliopsida > Dipsacales > Adoxaceae > Sambucus > Sambucus nigra. Next base: position 420,898,823 of record OX422218.1, read on the forward strand.
AAATAAAAATTAAAATAAATATCTATTAAACTAAAAATTAAAATCGTAAATAAATGTAAAATCAAATAAAACTAAAAAAATAAATGAAATCCTAAAAAAAAAATATAATCCTAATAAAAACTAAAAACTAATTAAAATCAAAATAATAATAATAATAATAATAAAATTAAAATTAGAAAAAAAACTAGAAATTCTAAATAAATCTAAAATAAACTTTAAAAATAAAAATGATTCATACTAAAAATCTAAAAAAAATCTAAAAAGGCGCAAACTAAACACACATGGGGTGCGAGGTAGGTTTAGGCTTGGGTAAGGTTACGGGGGAGGGAATTAACTCCATTTGACTGCAAATTGCCTTGAAATAATGCTTTTGACACCGCAACTGCAATCAAGGCTGCACATTGAACATTTACACACATAAGACCATTTTTATTACAAACGAGCGACTAAAATGCATCTATTCGGGGTATAAAATGAGCACTTTTGGTGCTTATCACACCACCCCCAAACATAACATTGCTACTCCTCAAGCAAAAAGATAGAGGGAAAGAGAAAGATAAGAAACCAAAAGTGTACCACTTTCGCTGACACAAGCGATTTCACTTAGCATGTGCAACAAGCCTTTAAACCTATAGGTTACCCTACATGACAAGTTGTGTCTCGTGAGGGTTTAGAGGGAATTTAACCACAAAATTATTTATTTGCAAAGATTTGTTGAATGGCAGTCAATCTCTTATTAGGCATAAAATGATCGCACAATCCATCATGAGAGAAATAATTTCAAAAATACAAGCTAGAATGTGTAAAAAGTTTAGCTAAGTAAATACTCAAGGCACATCCTTCCTAGAACTCAACGTGTATAGTGATAATCAGTCAAAACAGTTCGATAACAAACTAAAGTGTAGAGGTAAGTAAGGGTATCAATCCACATAAAGGGGCTAAAGCGAGGGGGAAACAATTGTAATTCACTTTTATTTTCTTTTTGGGATTTTTACTTTTTCTATTTTTTTATGCTTTTTCAAATATTAAAACCATTTTTGCGAGAAGGTAAATTAACTAAATCAAGATCTAAACAAAACTAAAAACAAAGTGTGATGAAAAATAAGTGAAATCTAACTAAAATAAGAGATCAAGTGAGGTAAATAATGTGAGAGCAATCAAGGAATGGGACGATACCACAAATTTTATCTATTCTATTTAATTAATTTAATCATATGAATTCACCCAAATTAATATCAAAATTACAAATCAACTCTCGTTGCAAGTGTAATTTTATTAGTAATCTTGTAGAAAATTAAGTTTAACCCCCCACAACTTTAGAAAATAGATCTACACTCCTTTTAATTCATCACTCGCGAGGATCGATCAATTCAAATTTATGTAAATCTTAGAAAATAAATTTAGAGTTGAATTTCAAGGAATAATACCATACATAAGAAACCCCTATCTCTAGTTCGAATCTAAAATGGGTATTATAACTTAGAATTTTGATTTTCTCTCGAAAATCATTTACCCTCTCTAGAGGCATAAATTTAAGGGTGAGGGATCAAAATTAATATTCAAAGGGAATTTTCAAGTAATCAAAACAATTAAATTAAAATAACATCAAATAAGGGTTCCCCCCACCCCTTGAAAGGGGATTTAGCCTAACATAGTATCAAACATGATAAACAAATAATTAATAGGCAATTAAAATAAAAGTAGAGAAGAGAACAATCAAACCAAATCTCTTTGAGTGAAATTGAACTCCAATCCTTTAATTTGTAATTTACATCCCTCCAATTTGTGTGATCAAACCAAAATTACATCAACAATTACACTCAAAAATGGATTCTCACTAATTTATTTTTCTCACTGATCTAAAACAAAGTAAAATAAAATAATTTCTAACCTAAAAAGAAATAAACTAAAAAATGATGTTTGTCGCTCTAAAATTGATATCATAAAATCCTTTTCATAATGGATGAATTCAACTACATCAATCTATTATGAAATAATTGCTAAAAATGCAAAAATTCATTATAGATGGGTGGGGTTGAATTCATCGTAGGGATAAATTTCACTACACACCTCTATATTGAGATATTTGCTGAAAATACAAATACTCTCTAAAGAGGAGTGTAGAGAAATTTATCACACAAGAGTTTAAAAACTAAATGTGAGATTCTTTTGAAAATGGCCCAAGTCTTGCATTTATATGGTGCACATGGAGGCTAGGGGTAAATTGGGTAAATAGGATAGGGGTGTGCATGTGGTTATGGTGTAGGAGGGCATTTTAGGTGACACACACAAGTTCATGTGTGTTGTGAGGTGTGAGGGTGTTTTGGGTGAGGGAATAAATATAAGATTTGTTAAAAGGGATTGGGGGCATTTATGGATAAACAGTTAAGTGGGTGTTAAAACATGTGGGGAATTATGTTTTGTTTCATTTTTGGTTTGATTTTTTGGGTTTGTGGTTTATTCAGGCGATAAATCGTGTAAGGCTAGAAGGGAAATGGGTTGAGGTTGGTTCGTTCAGATAGTGGGGCAGGTTGTCTCGGGTGTGCAGGTTTGAGGATCGAACTTGGTTGTGACAACCCGCTTATCAAAATAAGAGGTGGCCAGCCCGATACCCCGATAATAACAGGAATCATAGATGGAACATTTTCAGCATCACAATAATATAATAAGTATACGAGATAACCACCCTATATTTCAGAAAACGGGTTGCCAAAATTTTGTTTTATAAGTTAAAGAAAGCATTTAAACAACCCAATTTAAAAGAACGTGGATGTAAACCACAAGAACAAAACTGAACAATACATATATAACACAATAACCGAATAGTCTATCGGTTAACAATCTCTTACAACGTATTACAACAATTAAATTAAGTTACATAATACATTACAGTAGGCAAGTACAAAAGCTTGGGCCACACGCCCGAATAAATAGCCCGATCATAACTAGAATACAAAAAATGAAGGCATCTATCACAAAATAACCCGCAACATCCGCAGGGTGTAGCAACTCCAAGTCCCAGGAATGAGGAAATCAATACGGGCGTCCTTGCAACAGAGCACCTGAGGGAATATAAGATTCATGGACGGTAAGAAATATGAACGGGTCAGGGCCCAGTTTTATATGATCACCAGATGAATAAAGAGTATAACAGTTATGAACAGTTAATCATGATTGATAGTGATAAGAATCTACCTACACCATCTCAAAGCATAAACTAAGGCAATTAAATGATCATAAGTTCAATTTAGTTATGAAAGAGGTTAATGAATAAATATTATTAACTAAGAATCACCATCCTTTATGAACAGTTTCATTTCATCGTTCCATATCTCAATAGGAAACATAATCAAAGTTATTTGCTCTTTAAAGCATTTTATCATAAATCAAGTCCCACTTGAATAAGAATAGTTATATTCATCTATATATACGATTCTAAGACCGTCCTTTCGAGTTTCCCCACTGAACGCGCCCCTAAATGGCTATCATATTCCAGGGCCTATCAAACTAGACAACCTGGGTATCCTACAATGCGAGACGTCGGGAAGCGGTCATATACCTGTGAGTGAGTCATAAACACACCCGGAATTACCCCACATCGCAAAATAAACATATAATATAATAACCGGTCATATGGCCGAGGACTATATTCACCATGAATTCACTAGCCAAGGGACTTCACCTCATGCGCGTACTTCCCTTATGATAGCGATTTAGAGAGGTGTGTTTAAGTAAATTATCATTTACAATTTTATTCTCATTTCAATATATAAAATACATTTTATCCGGAGCAATACGTAATTTATATCATCATTACAACCTCAATGATTAATAGACCTCTTATTCATTCTCCAAGAATTTATGGTGTTACTATAGACCACAAAGTCTAGCATACCTCAATTGATCTTTTAAAGTCCCCCAATACAACCTTACAACTCCTTGTCTCACATTCATTAACTAAAGGAAAATAATACCTTAACATCAGTTTGGACATCCCCGGAACAAGCCCTATTTAAGCCATTTCTAATATAGGGTAGTTACCTAACCCATCTAGGACTCTAAGTTTACTTCATAAGATAAGGTTCCTAGGTCCTAAGCCTAAAGAAAAAGGGTAAAAATTGAGTTAGAAAAATAACTCAAAACAGCAGGATTTTCGAATGGATTCGCCCTAGGGCCGAATCTATTTGCCCCGAGCAGCGAATCGATTCGCCCAAAAGCGAATCGATTCGGATGGAGAAACTAACTTTCTACCTCAGGCCGAATCGGTTCGTCCTTAACCCGAATCGATTCGGGTTTTCAGACATGTAGCCTCGCCCCTTAGCGAATCGATTCGCCCTGGCAAATCTGCCAAGAATGGGGCTACGGATTATGAACCCTAGTTTTTCCCCAAACCCCATTTCTCCTCCATTCAACATCATTAAACCAACCCAAAACAATCATAAATGAATCCTAACCACTAAAATCCACACCATAACCATCTAAACCAAATTCTAAGGGTTCAAACTCTACAATTCCCTTAAAATCCCAAAATTGTTAAACCATAACAAATACACAACAATCACACATATTTATTCATCCTAAATCATATATTAGGAAGTAAGAAAACTTGCCTTAAGCTTGAAATCTAAGATTTCCTTTGATTGCAACAACTCCAATCTTCAATCTCCAATTTTCTTCCTTTTTCTCTTCTTTTCTCCGCAATTCTTTTCTTCTCTCCTTCTCTCTAGGTCTAGTAATACATTTCAAAAAATAAATTGAGGTGTAAGACTTAAACGTGCCTCTCTCTCCATAATTCCCATCTTTAAGTGTCAATACCACATTAAAATGACTCATAACTACACATTTAAGCCATAACCAGTCAAAAGTGCCCAAAACACAAAAATACAATATGGCACTTATTTTGACTCTCTCGAATATTTCGGGACTAACTGCGCCCTCTAAATTAGTATCCGAAAATTATTTAAGTCATTTCAAGTTTTGGTTTCATTTATATCATAAATGTTGTTTAAAGCACACGACACTATAAAATGTAACCTGAGGATATTTACATACATGTAACAGTAAATATGCAACAATCTAGTAAATATTCTTTATTAACTCACTTAATTGATATTTACTCCATCATCCATTATTTTATATAATTACTTCACACAGTAAATTAATATAAAACAAATTTCTCAAAAGTGAGGGTTGTTACCTACTCCCCCCCCCCCCCCCCCTTATGAGGGGATTTTTCCCTCAAAATTCAGGCGTACCTTGCAAGAAGAGATGTGGATACTTTTCCCGCATATCGTCCTCATGCTCCCACGTTTATTCCTCGGCGTTATGGTGACCACATTGAACCCGAATAAAGGGTACCACTCGAGATCTCAGTATTCGCTCCCTGTGCTCTAAGATTGCAACTGGTTGTTCCTCATACGAAATATCGGGTTCAATTCGATATCCTCCAAAGTAATATACCAAAGGGCTCCTTCACACCTCTTATACTTTTTCAAAGAGGAAACATGAAACACATCATGGATTTGTTGTAAGTGTTCCGGTAAGGCAAGTTGATACGCCACTGGGCCTACCTTAGCAATAATGGGAAAAAGGTCCAACATAGCGCGGTGCAAGCTTTCCTTTCTTCCCAAATCGCTTTATACCTTTCATTGGCGATACTCGCACCAAGACTTGATCTCTAACCTCCTACTCTACATGCCTTCTATTCGCATCGGCATAACTCTTTGGACGATCTTGAGCTATTCGGATGCGATTTTGAATGAGTTCAATCTTGGAAGAAGTATCCTAGATCATTTCAGGTCCAAGAAATTTATTATCCCCCACTTCCAACCAACAAGTGGGTGATCTACACGGCCTACCATAAAGTGCCTCATAGGGTGCCATCCTAATAGTGAATTGGTACGAATTATTATAAGAAAATTCGACCAAAGGGAGATATTGTTCCCAACCACCATTGAAATCAAGCACACACATTCCGAGCATGTCCTCTAACATTTGGTTGACTCTTTTTGTCTGCCCATCTGTTTGAGGGTGATAAGAGGTGCTCAACTTCAATTTGGTTCCCATAGCTTCTTGGAATCTTTGCCAAAAATGGGAAACAAAAATTTTATCTCCATCGGACATTATATTTATGGTCACCCCGTGGAGTCTAACAACCTCCGCGATAAATAGCCGGTCATAACGAGCAATATTATAATCTGTACGCACGGGTAGGAAATGTGTCGACTTAGTCAAATGATCAACAATAATCCAAATGGAATCATGACCGCTCTGCGACGTTGGTAATCCCGTGATAAAGTCCATCGAAATACTTTTCCACTTCCAAACAGGTATTTCCAATGGTTGTAACAAACCCGTTGGTCTTTGATGATCTACTTTCACTAATTGACAAGCGGTACATTGGGAAACAAATTCAGAAATGTCCCGTTTCATGCCTGGCCACCAATACTGAAGCCGCATGTCTTGGTACATCTTATCCCCACCAGGATGCACTGTAAACTTAGATCCATGAGATTCTGCCATCACGGCCCGTCTCAAATACCCTTTGTCCGGGACAATGAGTCTCCCATGGAAACGTACCCCACCCTCAAAGCTTATAGAGTAGGATTCTGCTCCCTCTGTCAACAATTGGCGTATACGGTCCTGACAACCTTTATCCATTCCTTGAGCTTCCACAACCTTTTCCACAATAGTAGGCGTAATGGTTAACACCGACATAAACACCCTAGAAACCGCGTCCTCCTGGCTAATCTCCTTCCATTTAGCTTTCCATATCTTCGCTAACTCCCCCTCGGGCTTCCGACTCAATGCATCTGCCACCATATTTGCCTTGCCCGGGTGATAGTGGATGTCAAACTGATAGTCTTTCATAAACTCTGACCACCGGCGTTGTCGCATATTTAAATCTCGCTGGAAAAACAAATATTGCAACGATTTGTGGTCCGTGAAAAGACTAAATTTCTCCCCTGGGAGATAATGCCTCCAGATCTTCAAGGCAAAAACTACTGCGGCAAGTTCCAAATCATGCACCGAATAATTCTTTTCATGGGGCTTTAGTTTATGGGAACCATAAGAAACAGCCCGCTACTCTTGTTGTAGTACACCTCCCAACCCTTGCAGAGATGCATCAATAAAGACCAAATATTCCAATCCTGGCTTTGGTAACGCAAGGACTGGGGAAAAGGTCAATCTATCCTTGAGCTCGTAAAAATCTAACTGACAAGAATCATCCCACACAAACCTCACCCCTTTTCGGGTTAAATTTATCAAAGGGCTAGCAATTTTAGAAAAACCCTTGATAAATCTACGGTAATAGCCTTCCAAACCCAAAAACTACGGATCTCGGTAGGTGTCGTGGGCTAACCCCATTCCCTCACCGCAATAACTTTACTTGGGTCTACTGAAATACCCTGGGCTGTCACAATGTGACCCAGAAACTATACTTCCTACAACCAAAAATTGCACTTTTTGAACTTGGCATATAGTTGATGATCCCTCAACGTCTGCAGGACCAACCGTAAGTGAGTAGTATGATCGGCTTCTGTTTGAGAATACACTACAATGTCATCAATGAACACGATAACAAACTGGTCTAGGAAGTCTCGGAACACTCTATTCATAAGGTCCATAAACACAGCGGGGGCATTGTTTAGTCCGAAAGGCATAACCAGAAATTCGTAAGATCCATACTTAGTTAGGAAAGCGGTTTTGGACACATCTTGCTCTCGTATCCTCAACTGATGATACACCGTCCTCAAATATATTTTAGAGAAATACGACGCTCGCCTAAGTTGATCAAATAAATCATCAATTCGAGGCAATGGGTATTTGTTCCGGATGGTGACTTTATTCAACTCCCTGTAGTCAACACACAACCGGAGAGAACCGTCTCTTTTCTTCACAAATAACACCGGAGCGCCCCACGGTGATGTACTTTGCCTAATAAACCCTTTTTCTAACAAGTTCTGAATCTGATCCTTTAATTCCCTCATCTCCACAAGAGCCATACGGTATGGGGCTCTAGCAATCGGTCGCGTTCTCGGTGCTAAATCAATTACGAACTCAATTTCCCTACTTGGAGGCAAACCCGGTATTTACCGAAAAACATCTTGCAAATCTCTAACAACCAAAATTGAATCTAAGGAAACGACTACATCTCGAGAAGTCTCCTCTGCGATACAGTACAAGTAAGTGCTAGAACCTCCTTTCGAACGAGGCATAGCCACTAAAAATATTTCTTGCCCCAGAACGGAAAAAACTATACTTTTCCCATAAAAATTAACTATCGCACGATACTTCACTAGCCAATCCATACCCAGGATTACATCATACCCGAACATATCAAGAACGAACAAATCATCCTCAAAACACAAGTTACCAAGATTTATTCCTACTTGTTTGCAAACAAAGGAAATAAGTGAACCATCACCCATAGAAGATTCAACACTAGTGAAGGTACTTTCCGCAGATTTAATCAACTCTGTAGACTGATCAAAGCTTCTAGAAATAAATGAGTGTGTCGCACCCATATCAAATAATACACGACCCATATGCCCTTGGATGAGAAACTTACCCTTAATAGTTGGCGGTGCGGGCGGGGCCGGAGGAAGTATAGCATCCTAAATGTGGTAAACACGACCATACTGTAGTTGTCCCTATTGAGGAGGGACGACTGGATTGGGCACTTGCGGCGATAACTGGACATGTGGAGGTTGTGGAACCCTAGGGAGCTGTCCCCCAATCAAATGTGGACACGCCCTCTTGTAATGTCCCGACTCTCCACATTGAAAGCATCGACCCATCATATTCTCCTGATTTCAGCCCCAGATATTTCTAAACTGCCTAATTCCTTGTCCTGGGTGGCCTCTACCCCCATTACCACCCCGACCTACTTTTTGTTGTTGCGGGGTACCTTGACCGTGCCTAATATTACTGCCACCAATATTGAATCCACCAAAACGCTGCCGTTTAGACAAGTCCCTTTGCTGGGAGTCCCTTTCTTTTTGTTTATTTCCCAAAGATGGGGATGAGGGTAGTGCTCCTCCTCCTTCCCCATTGCCTCCGGGTTTACCCACTTGCCCCAAAACTGAGGTCTTCCTACTACCTTGGACATACAACCGATGTTCTTGACAATGGAGTAACGCCGCACTCATCACATCCCCAAAAGTCTGCAAAGCTGGATTGCCCAGCAAATGTTGTCGTATACTCCAGTGTAAACCTCCAATAAATTTGGATATCCTCCTCTCTTCCGGAGTCACCTCATCCGGTATGAAACTAGATAACTGAGTGAATTCCTCTTCATATTCCGCAACTAAACACTCACCTTGTACCACATCTTGAAGCTTTTTTCTCATCTCCCTTTGAACTAAGGGAGGAAAATACTTCCGATCAAACAGAACCCAGAAATCATTAATAGTCATAGTATCTTTCTGCTCTGGCGTAGTCATCGACTCCCACCAATATGGTGCAGCTCCAACTAATTTAAAAGTAGCAAGGATTTGTTTCCTTTACTCAGAACACTCCACCATACGCAGATGGCGCTGCATATCCTTTTTCCACTGATTAGCTCCTATGACGTTAGAACCTCCTTGGAATTCTGGGGGATGGACCTTTAAAAAGGATTCTCTAACTCTCTCCCACGGAGAAGGTCCCGCAGGAGCTTGCACTTCTTGAGCTCGTTGTTGTTGAGCTTGTGTGGCGATGGAGGACCTACCTCCTCTTCTACAACTCTATGCCTTTTAGCGGGGCGACCTCTTTTAGGCGACATCTGAGATAAAAAAACACTAGAGTTAACAATGCTATGTAGAACAATCTATTTTGTAGAAGATAACAAGCATAGGCAAAAAAACAGTCCTAACATTAAGCTCTATATCAAAGAACTCTACGGTGGAACGTGACACATTCGCATAGATCCTAAAGACTCTAGAAACTGATGCTCTGATACCATCTGTGACAACACGCTTATCAAAATAAGAGGTGGCCAGCTCGATACCCCGATAATAATAGGAATCATAGATGGAACACTCTTAGCATCACAACAATATAATAAGTATATGGGATAACCACCCTATATTTCAGAAAATGGGTTGCCAGAATTTTGTTTTATAAGTTAAAGAAAGCATTTAAACAACCCAATTTAAAAAGAAGGTGGATGTAAAGTACAAGAATAAAACTGAACAGTACATATATAACACAATAACCGAATAGTCTGTCGGTTAATAGTCTCTTACAACATATTACAATAATTAAATTAAGTTACATAATACATTACAGTAGGAAAGTACAAATGCTTGGGCCACACGCCCAAATAAATAACCCGATCATAACTAGAGTACAAAAACTGAAGGCGTCTGTCACAAAATAACTCACAACATCCACAGGGTGTTGCAGCTCCAAGACCCAGGAATGGGGAAATCAATACGGGCATCCTTGCGGCAGAGGACCTGAGCGAATATAAGATTCATGCACAACAAGAAATATTAACGGATCAGGGCCCGATTTTTTATGATCACCAGATGAATAAAGAGTGTGACAGTTATGAACAGTTAATCATGATTGATATTGATAAGAATCTACCTACACAATCTCAAAGCATAAACTAAGGCAATTAAATGATCATAAGTTTAATTTAGTTATGCAAGAGGATAATGAATAAATATTATTAACTAAGAATCACCATCCTTTATGAACAGTTTCATTTCATCGTTCCATATCTCAGTAGGAAACATAATCAAAGTTATTTGCTCTTTAAAGAATTTTATCATAAATCAAGTCCTACTTGAATAAGAATAGTTATGTTCATCTATATATAACGATTCTAAGACCGTCCTTTAGAGTTTCCCCACTGGACGCACCCCTAAATGGATATAATCATCCAGGGCCTATCAAACAAGACAACCTGGGCATCCTACAACGCGAGATGCCGAGAAGCGGCCATATACCTGCGAGTGAGTCATAACCACACCCGAAATTATCCCACATTGCAAAATAAACATATAATATAATAACCGGTCATATGGCTGAGGACTATATTCACCCTGCATTCACTAGCCATGGGACTTCACCTCATGCTCGTACTTCCCTTATGATAGCAATTTAGAGAGGTGTGTTTAAGTAAATTATCATTTATAATTTTATTCTCATTTCAATATATAAAATACATTTTATCCGGAGCCATACGTAGTTTATATCATCATTACAACCTCAATGATTAATATACCTCTTATTCATTCTCAAGGAATTTATGGTGTTACTATAAACCACAAAGTCTAGCATACCTCTATTGAGCTTCTAAAGTCCCCCAATACAACCTTACAACTCCTAGTCTCACATTCATTAACTAAAGGAAAATAATACCTTAACATTAGTTTGGACATCCCCGGAATAAGCCCTATTTAAGCCATTTCTAATATAGGGTAGTTACCTAACTCATCTAGGACTCTAAGTTTACTTCATAAGAGAAGGTTCCTAGGTCCTAAGCCTAAAGAAAAAGGGTAAAAATTGAGTTAGAAAAATAACTCAAAACAACAGGATTTCCAAATCGATTCGCCCCAAGCAGCGAATCGATTTTCCCAAAAGAGAATCGATTCGGATGGAGAAACCAACTTTCTGCCTCAGGCCGAATCGATTCGGCCTTAACGCGACTCGATTCGGGTTTGCAGACCTGTAGCCTCACCCCTTAGTGAATTGATTCACCCTGGCGAATCTGCCAAGAATGGGGCTACGGTTTATGAACCCTAGTTTTTCCCAAAACCCCATTTCTCCTCCATTCAACATCATTAAACCAACCCAAAACAATCATAAATGCATCCTAACCACTAAAATCCACACAATAACCATCTAAACCAAATTCTAAGGGTTCAAACTCTACAATTCCCTTAAAATCCCAAAATTGTTAAACCATAACAAATACACAACAATCACACATATTTATTCATCCTAAATCATATATTAGCAAGTTAGAAAACTTGCCTTAAGCTTGAAATCTCAGATTTCCTTTGATTGCAACAACTCCAATCTTCAATCTCCAATTTTCTTCCTTTCTCTCTTCTTTTCTCCACAATTCTTTTCTTCTCTCTTTCTCTCTAGGTCTAGTAATACATTTAAGAAAATAATTTGAGGTGTAAGACTTAAACGTGCCTCTCTCTCCATAATTCCCATCTTTAAGTGTCAATACCACATTAAAATGACTCATAACTACGCATTTAAGCCATAACTAGTCAAAAGTGCCCGAAACACAAAAATACAATATGGCACTTATTTTGACTCTCTCGACTATTTCGGGACTAACTCCGCCCTCTAAATTAGCATCCGGATATTATTTAAGTCAATTCAAGTTCCGATTTCATTTATATCATAAATGTCGTTTAAAGCACACGACACTATAAAATGTAACCTGAGGATATTTACATACACATAACAGTAAATATGCAACAATCTAGTAAATATTCTTTATTAACTCACTTAATTGATATTTACTCCATCATCCATTATTTTATATAATTACTTCATACAGTAAATTAATATAAAACAAATTTCTCAAAAGTGAGGGTTGTTACATCGATTTGGGCAATAGTGGGTCGATCGGAGGTGGGCCGTGTCCGCAGGCTCGGACAGGGCCAAAATGGTTGTGGGTTGTGGTCGCCGGGAGACAGGGACACTAATCAGGGTCGCGGGTCTGCCCGGCGGAGTTGGTTGGGGAGAGAAAGAGGTCGTATTTGGCTGGTGGTCGGGTTGGATGGCGGGTTCGCAGCGGGACATGGGTTGTTGGGTGCGGGTTCAAGGGGTAGCTGGGTCGCACAGGGTTAGGGTCACCGGATGGATCCCATGGGGTATGGAGGTTAGGTCAGAGAGTAGAGAGAGCTGTTCGGTTGTTGGTTGGGTGTTTGTTTAAGGTTTGGTTATGGAGTTTGAGGAAGGAGAGAGAATAGTGGAGGAAGAAGATGAAGATGTGTGGGTTATGGTGTGTATGGGTGTAGGTTAGAATGGGTGAGGGTGAGGGTGTATTTGGGTGTGTGTGTGTGAGTATATGGTGGTTAGGTGTGAGTGTGAGGTAATGTTTTGTCTGTATGAGTGTGTATGGAAGTAGGGTGTGTGTGTGTGTTAGTTTGTGACCCTTAAAAAAAATATAGACTAACTAACTAATAAAACTAACAAAATTATAAATTAAAATCTAAAAAAATAAAATCCTAATCTATAAATAAAATAAAGACTGAAATAAAAAAAAAGAAACTAAAAAGAACTAAAAATTAAAATAAATATCTATTAAACTAAAAATTAAAATCGTAAATAAATGTAAAATCAAATAAAACTAAAAAATAAATGAAATCCTAAAAAAAATCTAATCCTAATAAAAACTAAAAAATAATAAAAATCAAAATAAAATAAAATTATACTAATAATAATAAAATTAAAATTAGAAAATAAAACCTAGAAATTCTAAATAAATCTAAAATAAACTTTAAAAATAAAAGTGACTAAAAAAAAATCTAAAAAGTCACAAACTAAACACACATACGGTGCGGGGTAGGTTTAAGCTCGGTTTAGGCTTGGGTAAGGTTACGGGGGAGGAAATTAACTCCATTTGACTGCAAATAGCCTTGAAATAATGTTTTTGACACCGCAACTACAATCAAACATGCACATTGAACATTTATGCACATAAGACCATTTTTATTACAAACGAGTGACTAAAATGCATATATTCGGGGTATAAAATGAACACTTTTAGGTGCCTATCACACCACCCCAAAACAGAACATTGCTAGTCCTCGAGCCAAAAGATAGAGAGAAAGAGAAAAATAAGAAACCAAAAGTGTACCACTTTCGCGGACACTTGCGATTTTACTTTGCATATGCAGCAAGTTTTTAAACCTATAGGTTGCCCTACAGGACAAGTTGTGTCCCGTGAGGGTTTGGAGGGAATTTACCCACAAAATTCTTTATTTGCAAAGATTTGTTAAAAGGCAGTCAATCTCTTATTAGACATAAAATGATCGCACAATCCATCAAGAGAGAAATAATTTCATAAATACAAGCTAGAATGTGTAAAAAGTTTAGCTAAGTAAATACTCAAGGAACATCCTTCCTAGAACCCAACGTGTGTAGTGATAATCAGTCAAAACAGTTCGATAACAAACTAAAGTGTAGAGGTAAGTAAGGGTATTGTTGATACCAAATTTAGTCTGCTGACATGGCTCAATTGAGTGAAGACACGTGGCAATCTGCGTGACAATAACAAACACTTCCGAGCAACACCTTAACCCAATCAGATACTCCGCGCAATAGATGCTCTCCGAGGATCCATACTGCAACGAGGAACTCTGCTTCCCCGATTAACTCAGACGCTCCGACCAACAAGAGTTTTTCGAGGAACTTTAATAAATCGAGCAACTTATGAGTACCGAGCTACTTAGGCGGTCCGAGCTGCACCTCGAACAGAGCATTAATAACAGGATAACCAACAGACTAACTGCGCATTAAATGCTTATTATTATCATACAGATGCATACGCCTAATGGACAGCTATGTATTACCCTTTCACATGTACAGCCTGAGGGCTATAAATACATTGTATCATCCTCATTGTAAGGGGACCGGGAATTTCTTGACAAAACTGGTGATCAAGAATTCCCAAACAGTCAGCAATAATAGAAACAGTGGACGTAGGTCATTCTTATAAGGCTGAACCACTTTAAAATTTCTTTGTCTCATTTTATTTTATCTGTGATTAAATAATTAGATATAATCTAATTTTTTACATCAACGGGTATCAATCCACATAAAGGGGCTAAAGCGAGGGGGAAACAATTGTAATTCACTTTTATTTTCTTTTTGAGATTTTTACTTTTTCTATTTTTTTTATGCCTTTTCAAATATTAAAACCATTTTTGTGAGAAGGTGAATTAACTAAATCAAGATCTAAACAAAACTAACTGCAAAGTGTGATGAAAAGTAAGTGAAATCTAACTAAAATAAGAGATCAAGTAAGGTAAATAATGTGAGAGCAATCAAGGAATGGGACAACACCACAAATTTTAGCTATTCTAATTAATTAATTTAATTATATGAATTCACCCAAATTAATATCAAAATTACAAATCAACTCTTGTTGCAAGTGTAATTTTAATAATAATCTTGTAGAAAATTAAGTTTAACCCCCCACAACTTTAGAAAATAGATCTACACTCCTTTTAATTAATCACTCGCTAGGAACGATCGATTAAAATTTATATAAATCTTAGAAAATAAATTTAGAGTTGAAAGTCAAAGAATAATACCACACTGAAGAAATCCCTATCTCTAGTTCGAATCTAAAATGGGTATTATAACTTAAAATTTCGATTTTCTCTCAAAAATATTTACCCTCTCTCGAGGCATAAATTTAAGGGTGAGGGATCAAAATTAATATTTGAAAGGGAATTTTCAAGTAATCAAACTAATTAAATTAAGATAACATCAGAGTTTAAAAACTACTCTCTGTAGAGGAGTGTAGAGAAATTTATCACATAAGAGTTTAAAAACTAAATTTGAGATTTTCTCTCAAATGGTCTTCATCTCTTTAAACAATGTGGTCATAGAGCTAGGGGTAAATTGAGTAAAACAAAGGTGCACATGGGGTGATAAAATTTTATTTCATCATGGTTTTTGAAAGGTGCAAGTGGAGTGGTTTGTTTGGGGGTATTTTAGGTATAAAGGGTAAATACCTTAAAAGACATGGGTTTTGACTTTGGTCTTTTGTTTGGCTTTTGTGTTTTGGGGTGTTAGCAGTTGGAAAACGATTTATGGCTAATAAGGTTTGGAAATGAGGAGGGTCGGAGTGGTCAAGGGCCGCGCAGGGGCTGGAGATGAGGAGGGTCGGAGTGGTTTATTGGTTGGTTGTCGGGTTGGGATGATCGTCTGCACCGGTATTCGGGTAGAGGGGAGGAAGCCGTGCTGGACGCGGGTTTAGGGGTATAGGGGAGAGGTTTCCCAGTTGAGTTAGACAAGGGGTTCGATCTCGCCGATTTTGGGGAAGGACGGAGACGGGGTCAGTGGCTGATTGGCCGCGGGTTTCTGGTTGCTTCGAGGAGGTCCGACCAGACATAGAGTCGGGTTTGCTGCTGTGGGATGGTGGTCCGGATTTTGGCAGGTATCGAAATGGGTAGGTTGTAGATGGGTTAGGGGGTTGAGGTGGTGTATGTGAGTTAATGGAGGTGGTGAGTTATGGTGGAGTTGGTTATGGGGGAAAAGAGGAGAGAGAAAATGGGTGTTGGGAGGTTGAAGAAGAAGTAGGAGTAATTGGGGGTGGAGAGGTGAAAAAGGTTAGTGTGAGGGTGAGTGAGTGTCTATTATGGTGTATTAATGTGTAGGGGAGTTTGGGTGTGTGTGAGTGAGTTGATTTGGGTGATGATGTGTGTGTGTTTAATTTAGACTCCTAAAAATAACACTAACTAACTAAAAAATGAATAAAATTTAAAATTTAAAATTTAAAAATAAAATCCTAATCTAAAACTAAAATAAAGACTCAAGTAAAAAATAGGAGTAAAAAGAAATAAAAATAAAAATCTATTAAACTAAAACAAAAATGCTAAAAAGTAAGAGCCTGTTTGGTTCTCTATTCTGAAAACTCGATTTAAACGTTGTTTTTAAAAACAGTTTTAAAATTCAGTTTTATGTGTTTATAATTATTGGTGTGCGTTTGGTAAACTTGTTTTTAAATACAATTTTTTGAAAATTTGACAAAATTAACAAAGATGTATATTTATATTATATATATATGTGTATATATAGAAACACATACATAAAATTTTCATACATACTGTAATACCCCGTGATTTTTAATGACTTTTAAAATGGGTTATATTTTAAATTAATGGATTAATTGGATTTTATTATTAATTAATTCATTTGGGTTTTATCCGAATTGTGGATATTAAAATGGATGATTCTGAATATTACTTAAAGATATTTAGGTAATATATGAATGTGATGTCATTGATATAACGGTATGATATAAATTCGGTAATTTGAATTTTTAGTCAGACGCGGTATGGGACGTGTCGGGACTAATTTATTAAATTAAAAAGGAAATTTATTTTCTATTGACCTTATAGTCATTTCGAATGCGTCGTTGCGCCCGGAAGGTTCGAAATAGTCAGGAAAGTCTATTTGAATGTTAATTTTGAGTCTCGGGTCATTTGGAAATGAAAAGACAACCCAAAAGGGCATTTTGGTTATTTTTACAAGGGGGATGAATAGTGATTTCGGGTTTGGTCTTATTATAAGTATTTGGAGATTAGTGTATGTAGGTTCATTTCATCTCTTCTACACAAAATTTAAAAGTCATCTTCTTAGAGAGAGTGGAAGGTTGCTTGGAAAGAAAAAAGAAGTTTGCTTGGGAAGGAGGAGAACCAAAGGTCAAAGGTCACCACCACCATCACCACCTATGTTATTCAACTCCAAAGGACCAGATCTTCATTAGAGGCAAGTGTTTGATATTTGCAATTTAAGTTCGTATATTGTCCATGTTAGGATAGTTATAAAAAGAGATTTTTTCATGCTTGGAAGATGAAAGGATATAGTTGTTAATGGATTTTTGGAATCTAAAAATATATAGGAATTAAACTCATGTTGTAGGTAGTTAGTAATCCAATAAATATTCATCAATCTATGGAAGAAATTCTGAAAATAATTTAGTGTTCTTGAAGATAATATGTTGATAATTTTCTGGAAAAAGAGGCA
Source organism: Sambucus nigra (assembly GCA_949130495.1). NCBI lineage: Eukaryota > Viridiplantae > Streptophyta > Magnoliopsida > Dipsacales > Adoxaceae > Sambucus > Sambucus nigra. The sequence continues at coordinate 420,916,544 of OX422218.1, forward strand.
AAAACGAGTGGAATGAGAAGAGCCAATTTGGAATGTTTAGATCTTCTTTTTGAGTGCATTTGGATGAGATTTAAGAAAAACTCAAAACACATACCTGACTCAATTTTTCGTGTAGAATCCAAATCTGAAGTCGGATTGATGATTTGAATAATTTTTGGATCTGATTTTTCTGAGTATTTAAAATATGACAATTCATGATGTTGTTTCTTTTTAATGTTGGTTCTTATCCCAAAACTTTTGTAGATCTTCGGTGATTATTAATTGGATATTATGGGACTTAGAGAAGATCAATAAGCCCTAGTCAAGATTTGAATTAATTTGATTGGGATTTAATTGATTAGAATTATGATAATTAAAGTTAAAGAGATTTCGATTGCTAGATTCATGTGTTGGATTCTAATCTGTTTGTATGAGGATTAAGGATAGTTCAAGTAGGGGAGATTTAATATAACACCTGGGTAGCCTTAGGGTTACAATTTAAACATCAAGGACTGAGTTTAAGCGCATTATTGATTTCACTAGGGCTAAGTGTAGTACAAGAGCGTAGTGGTATGGCTCCTGGATAGAGATGGGAGTTTAGAACACATTTGGTTGAAAGAGGGGATGAGGTTATTCCGATCGCATATTTGAAGTTGACGATCCTCCTCGATCGACAAAGTTAAGTAGCAGTGTATTGGAGGGGTTCCTTATTTGGATTTCGCTTTGCGAGATGCTCCGCGCATGAACCTTAACGACGTCGGGAGTGGAGAGATGTTATAGGATGCGAGGATAATTAAATTATGAAGTAAAGATATGACATTTTAATACGTGGGATTTAAAGAGATATAATCCTACTTAAGGGAATAATCTAAGGTTAATGTGAGTACCTTGTTGTTAGTATACTATAGGTATGATAATACCTATTTGATTGATTAATGATTATGTGTATGACATACCTATCTTACTTGCTATCGGTGGGAGGTTTGCGCGTGAGGGCAGTCATATCCTGATGAATCCATGGGATCTTTGATTTGTCGCTCGAGAACATAGGTCTATGAAAGACTTATCGGGGAGTTGATAAGTCCGCTGACTATAGGTACGTAGGTATGTGCGTGACCCATGGTTGTGAGAACTATGTTCGCCTCCAATGATTGTGTTGTTGTTAATGGTTCGAGGTATCCTCACCAAACCTTTTGTCCCCTTTTTGGAGACCAGCGATATTGGGACATGATAGCAGAGTAATGCATTGCACCGCAGCTGTGACTCGGGGTGCCGTATTATATATGAATATATATATATATATTTATATAATGGATTAAATGAATGAATGGATATTTATTATGGTTAAATCTATCTACGGTGATAATTGTAGATAACGGTGAATAGAGAAAGATAATTGAATTAAGTTAATGAATGTTTATTGAAAAACTTAATTAATATTAATGAGAAATGATTCATGTTAATGAGAAACGATGAGAAATGTAAATGAATAATAATGTGACGTATGGTATGGGACATACGGGGATTATGATATTGGGATGGAATTATAATATGGAGACTAGAAAAGAGGAACCATTAACTAGGAGGTTAATAGGAAACGTTAAGTGTGTACTCTAGTTGAGAGGTGAGAATGGCAAGTGAGAGTTGGGTCTAACATGTACATAATAAAAGATTTATTGCACTTGTTAAATACTTGTTGTTTTAAAAATCATTTACACATTCGGGCTCTGACCCGTTTCCTTGCATATTTTCTTTTCTATTGTATCTTCTATATCAGGTGTCCAGCAACAGGGACGCCAACCTTAGCGGATTATGACAGGCTATGGATTTATGGAGTTTTGCTTAGACGCATATCATCATTTGATTCACAGTATTCTCTTAGTAGGGCATGTCGCCCAAAGGATTCAGTTATCTTCTTCTATCGGGGTCAAATACTATGGTATTCGTGTCATTTTAATACATTTGATATTGTAGGGATTACTGGAATGGATTAATATTATTTGGGAATGTTTATTCCAATTGCATTCAAATTATTTTGTGTTATCTAATTGGTTATCAGTGTTGTAGAATAAAATGTGTTGTTTTATTCTTAAACTGGAAATTGATTTTGGTAAATTAAAATTTGGAAAGTTTTTAACACCTGCTTAATTGAGTATTTGGTGAGTTGTAAATGTTTTCGACAGTGATGCTAAGAATGAGCCAACTGTATATTCTGTTTTAATTTGGTATGGGACTGGCCACCCGGTATTTAATTAGGCGGGGTGTTACAGGTGGTACGATAGGGTGTATGGGCGCCCTGGATGGTTGAATGGTACTAGTTTTCAAAATTGTGAAACAGTAAGTAGTTGTGACTTCAGGATTTATTTGTTTAATAAGTGATGATCATTTTTCCCAAACTTTGTCACGAGGACGGTATAGGGAAGATTGGGCATAATTTAAATTTGATTCAGTTGGAACTATATGGTGAGACTTAGTGTAACATCGACGGGGATTTTCGTTAATGTACTGTATGGGCGGTACTACTTAGATTTCTTGCGATGTGAGATTTATACTCGGAGTTGACCTTATCAGTATGGTTCATTTTTGTAATACCCCGTATTTTTATGTTATATTTAATTTGGGGATTTATTAAATTTAATGTGATGATTTATTTAATAAAAATCCGGAAATTAATTATGTTATAATTATTAATGTGACTAGAGTTACTAATTATGGGAAACTTGTTGAATATTACTAATGAGCATAGTAATATATTATATTGGTTATATTGAATGTCATAGGTGAATTAAATGACTATTTCGGAAATTTAAGTCGGGACGTGCCCGTGCCACGTCAGGACTAATTATGTTAATTAAAAAGTGAATATTTTATAAGTTGTCCGTATGGTCGTTTTGAGTGCGCCAACGCGTCCGGAAGGGTCGAGATAGTCAGAAAAGTGTACCCGGGGGTTTAGTTTGGATCTCGGGATGTTTTTAGGCTTAATTAGTGACCCGGGAGGGCATTTTGGCCATTTTACAAAATAGGATAATTAAACCCACGAATTTCAGCCATCCTTAGCAGCCATTTAAGTCAGCCTTTTAGGGTTAGAACATTCAAAACCCTAGAACGGCCATTGGAGAAGAGAGGAGAGAGCTCTCAAGGTGATTCAAGGCCCAAAACACCACCGATTTCACCGCCGTCACCACCAACGCGTAGATCGCGAGGAGGAGAACGCAACCACACCAATATCAGCAGGAAAGCAGACCTCTGAAATCCCAGGCAAGTGTTTAACTTGCGTATTTTCGTTGGTGCAATAATCATATTAGTGTAGGAATGATTAGGAGTATAATCAATGGAAGAAAACCCCCAATTTTTGATAGGGATTTGCATGTAGAAATCGTTATAACCATATTCTGGAAATAATATGTGAAGTAGATGATTAACCCACGAATTTGTGATGTTATGTTAGAAGGAAATTCTGGAGAAAACTGATTAGAACAAAAGTTAAGAAAACTTTAGGGTTCTTGATTATTAGATGAGATTTTAGGTTATTTAACCATGTTTAATGATGTATACACGCATGCTGAACGTTAAAGATATCTGGAATTATGTTAGTATGTTAACAGTAAACTTTTTGGGCCGATTAGTGTTGGAAAATATGAGTTTTGATGAAGAACTTTAATCAATCCCGTCACTGCAATTTCTGCAGAATTTTTGCCCAGACCTGCTTGATCGATCGATCGAGCCTAGAGCTTCGATCGATCGAAGGTTCGATCGATCGACCCCAAACTTCGATCGATCGACCCCTCCTGGCAGACTCCTATTTCTCTTATTTATTTACTTAAATTAATTTATCGTGAAATAACCTTTGGGCATTCTAAATAAAAGGATTTGGGAAATATTGAGGACCAGTAGGGTATATGGATAAATGTTAGAACCTTTAATCTTCAACAAGTATGGTAATTATGGGATATTTACTTTAGGTTGATAGATTTATAACTTAAGGGTGAGGTACGTAAGAGAGTTACGTTGGAATCAAATAAAGTCCCTTACTGAATTTCAGATTTGTGAGGATATAAACCATGAGTATTAGGTAATGAGTGAGAAAACCCTTCGAATTAAGGTTAGAGACGAAACCTTATACGTAATCATAATAATGGGAAATTAAGGATAAATGTTGTGCCTATGGGTTACGAGAGGAACCTATATTAATATGATGAAATGAGTATATTTATATGATTGTGTGTACATATATTATATTCATGTGAAAAACGTACCCGCGCTACTTGCTATCCTTGAGGTTACCGCGCGGGGACGATCTTATCCTGTGTTGCTTTATAGGGGATATTGATTTGTACCCTAGAAGATAGAGATCCTAGGTACGGGCTATCAGATTGATAGTCGGACGGTCCTAAGAGACGTGTGGGTATGTGCTGACCTCTTGGACTTGGAATCTATGCTTCGCCTCAACGTTGTTTTGTATATGTTAATACAGTTCGAGAGTGATTCCGAATTTGTATTTCCCTTTGTGTGAGCGATACGGGGATTGGATAGCAGAGTATGCCCGCACCATAGTTTAGTTGGGGTGCTGTTATATATATATATATATTATACGAGTAGTTAATAAATATATGAGGTTATAAACTTTAAACTGCCTACTGTGATTTGCTAAGTAGAACCTAGTTGTTGACTCAAATTATTAAATACTTGTTTTGTGAAAGTATGAGAAGACACTGGGAAACTTTATAATTTAATGAAGCTAAAACGAGAGGAGTGCTACATATTGAAAGTAACCTTTTTAAAACATTTTCATCATTCGGTTTTGAAAACTTAGGAGTAAGTTAAGATAAACTAAATTATTTGGGAAGGTTAGTACGATAGGCGTGCACATTAGAAGAGAGGTGAGAATTCCTCAAGAGAGTGTCGAACTAATATGATTTGCATTGGCCTGTATCAATTTAAATACTTGCTTAACGTATTTTAAAATCAAACACACTTTCGGGCCCTGACCCGTTTCTTTTTCTCTCTCTCTCTCTCTCTCTCTCTCTTGTGTATATATATATGTATATTTTCAGGTGCCCAGCCACAGGGGCGTCTTGCTTAGGATCCTTTGAGAAGAACGAGCTGCAGCTTAGGTGGGAGTTGCAGGTCACTTGAGTAGACGGCTTCTGTTATTGACTCCACTCCTACTACTCTCATTTATTGGGCACGTGTCGCCCTTTTCATCATTTCATTTATTGTTGGGATTTTTATATTTCAGTTATTCCAGTATTGTTTTACGGGATTTATTCAGGATGGTTTATGATTTTTAGTTTTATTATGTTGACATTCGATTGACGAATGTATGGTTTTATTTTAGTTCATCGTGGTGTGATTCTATATCGTAGAAATGTTGTTTTGTGTATATAAATCTTTTCTTTAATTAAAATTTGGAAGTTTGTATGAAAAATGTTTTTGACACTTAGCTTGATTATTTAGGGTGTTAAATTGGAAAATTTTTATCGACAGTGATGTTGAGAATGAACCAACTGTTTACCTTGATTTAATTTAATAAAGGAGTGATCGCCCGGTATTTAATTAGGCGGGGTGTCACAGGTGGTATCAGAGCATCAGGTTCTAGTGTCCATAGGATCTGTACGGCTTATTTCGCTTTCAGCTCAACATTTTTTGCTATAGTGCCCTATTTTTAGGATTTGTTGTATTCCTGCTTTTACGTTTAAGTCTTCAGTTAATTGAGATTCGATGATAACTGTAGACTGATAAATTTTGTTCACGTTTCAGATGCCTCCGAGACGTGCTCCGAAAGATAGGCGTGCCCAGGCCGAGCAACCAGCAGCTCCGGCACCAGGCACAATGAATGCTAATAAAGTGGCCGCCATAGTTGCTCAGGCGGTGAATGCCGCGATAGCGGTGATTCAGCAGGCTCCACCCCAGGTTCAGGCAGTGGCGCCAGTACCAGCACAGCTTCCATCTGCATGGGAGAGGGTTCGGGATGCTTTTCAGAAAGCACATCCCCCTGAGTTCTCTGGTAGCTCCGACATTGTCACGGTTAGCCAATGAAAGAAAGACATCCAGCGGCACCTCCGTATGTATGAGTGCACCGAAGTGCAGAAGCAGCTATTGGCCTCTTTCAAGTTGGTGGGAGCCGCATTGCAGTGGTGGGAGTCCACTACTACTTTGGAGGAGAGGGACACGATCCCTATTCAGATGTTCTGGGAGCGGTTTGACCGCAAGTACTTCCCACTTGCAGTGCAGACGGAGATGAGGCGGAAACTACTAGATCTGAAGCAAGATAATCTTACTGTAGCAAAGTATGAGGAGGAGTTCATGAGACTTCTCACCATTGTGCCAGATGAGGCACCTACTGAAGGCAAGAAGATTTTGCTGTTCGTCGACGGGTTAGCTTGGAGGATCCGTCAGCACCTTATTGGGAACCTATCCCTGAGTACGTTCACTGATGTACTCAATGCAGCATTACTACATTGCCAGGATCACCGATTCCATCTTCAGGGAAGTAAGAGAGAAGGAGAGTCCATCCAGTAGGGCAGGACTGGGGGTAATAGTGCCGGTGGGGCACCAACTCATGGACAGACTCGTCAGCACGAGAAGAGTTCCCATCAGGGGGACCCTGCTAAGCGATTTCGTTCAGGTGATTCTAGGCAGGGATTCGGGGGATTCAGGCAGGGCCATCAGGGTCAGCCTAATCAGCAGGGCCAGCAGGGTCAACACCGACCGCAGGGACAGCAGCAGGGCCAGCAAGGCCAACAACATGCACATCAGGGCCAACAGGGCCAATGGCGTGGAGGTAACGGCCAGCAGGGCCGTGGTCAACAGGGACAGAGGGGAGGTAATTTCAGAGGCCGGTGTTTTGTGTGCGGCAAGCACGGCCATAAGCGTCAGGATTGCCCAGAGGGCGATAGGGCCCCACAGCAGCAAGGAGCCCGTAATGAGCCGCAGAGACCACTCTTCCCACCTGCCCTTCCAGCTCCAGCCCAGGTGCCAGCCCTGCCAGCCATTCCAGCAACTCCAGTGCAGCAGGGGCAATTGCAGTATGGACGTGTCTATAACGTCCACCAGGCAGCAGCTCCACAGGCACCACCCACGATTGAGGGTATGTTTCCTATCCATGGTACTATGGGTAAAGTTTTGTTTGATACGGGGGCAACGCATTGTTTTATAGCTACGCACTTTGCGAAGTCCTTAGGTTTGTTAGCCACAGTAGAGAGCACCGTGACGTGTGTCGACTCACCACTGGGGAGTGGGTCACTTATATTCTTTATATGCCGGGGAGTAGGGGTAGAGATTGGTAGCTTGGTATTGCCCGCAGACATGCTAGTCTTAGACATGCACGAGCATGATGTGATCATTGGTATGGATTGGCTCGCATCTTATAGAGCCATGATTGATTGCTTTGGTGGGAGCATTGTTTTTGCCATTCCGGGGCAAGAGATGTTTGTAGTGGCGATGCCTCCCCAGAGGGAGGTTCGACCGCTCATTTATATTACATTGAGGAGGATACCTCTAAGGAGGTTGTGATTCCTTTGGATTCGATCCCAGTTGTTAGGGAGTATTCCGATGTATTTCAGAAGATACCAGGCCTACCGCCCAGTCATGAGATAGACTTCGTTATAGATTTATTGCCAGATACGAGACCTATAGCACGCGCACCGTACCGTATGGCTCCGGTAGAGATGCGAGAGCTACGAGATCAGATTGAGCAGCTATTAGGTCAGGGCTTCATTCGTAGGAGTACCTCACCTTGGGGCGCTCCAGTCTTATTTGTAAAGAAGAGAGATGGTTCACTGAGATTGTGCGTGGACTACCGGGAGCTGAATAAGGTCACGATATGGAATAAGTATCCGTTGCCTCGAATCGATGATCTATTCGACCAGTTGAGGGGAGCAACTTTCTTTTCGAAGATAGATCTGAGGTCGGGGTACCATCAGTTACGAATTAGAGAGTAGGATGTTTCAAAGACTGCGTTCTTGTCGAGATATGGTACCTATGAATTCAGATTGATGCCGTTCGGACTCACAAATGCCCCAGCCATTTTCATGGACTTGATGAACCGGGTATTCAGAGAGTTCTTGGATCAGTTCGTCATCGTCTTCATAGATGATATTTTGATATATTCACACTCCGAGGAGGAGCATGCCGAACACTTGAGACAGGTTCTTCAGACTCTACGAGAGCATCAGTTGTATGCTAAGTACGAGAAGTGTGGATTCTGGTTGCGAGAGGTACAATTCTTGGGCCATGTTGTTTCTGAGCAAGGGATAGCAGTTGACCCGAGCAAAGTGTCAGCGGTGAGGGAGTGGGGGCAGCCCACGACACCGACGGAAGTGCGTAGTTTCTTGGGGTTAGCCGTATACTACAGGAGGTTCATTCGGGGATTCTCCAAAATAGTAGGTCCATTGACGAATCTGACTCGCAAGGGGGTACCATATGTCTGGGATGACGCTTGTCAGTTGGCTTTCGACGAGCTGAAGGACAAGCTTACTTCGACACCAGTCCTTGCTTTACCGAAGCCGGGTGTAGAGTACCTGGTTTACACAGATGCGTCCTTACGAGGACTTGGGGGAGTACTTCAGCAGGAGGAGAAGTCTATAGCTTTTGCTTCCCGCAAGCTTAAGCCGCACGAGAAGAATTACCCCACCCACGACCTGGAGTTAGCTGCAGTCGTCTTTGCATTGAGAATTTGGAGGCACTATTTATTGGGCGAGAAATTCCGTTTGTTCACAGACCATAAGTCACTGCAGTACCTATTCACTCAGCGAGAGCTGAATATGCGTCAGCGCAGCTGGTTAGAGTTTGTGAAAGATTACCAGTTCGAAATACAGTATCATCCGGGGAAAGCCAACGTAGTTGCTGATGCGTTGAGCCGTAGACCGGTTGACGATGTAACGAACATCTGGAAAGCAAAGTGGAAGGAGTTGGGTCACCAGGACGCAGTAGCACGTTCTTTCATATCCGTGATGTCAGTCACACCCGAGATTGTTACGAGGGTGATACAGGCACAGACCACAGACCCGTTTTGTCAGGAGCAGATTGTACGACTTCTACCAGAGGGTGATGAGTCCTATTCTGTTAGTTCGGATGGAGGGTTGCGGTTTAATGGTAGATTAGTGGTTCCAGAAGGAGCGAAGCTACATCATGAAGTGATGACTCATTCTCATGGGTCCCAATTTGCAGTACATTCAGGAGGCGATAAGATGTACCAGGACATGAGACGACAGTACTGGTGGAGTGGGATGAAGAAGGACATCGCTAAATTTGTGTCCAAGTGTTCTACTTGCCATCTAGTGAAGGTGGACCACCAGAAACCGTCAGGATTACTTCAGCCGTTGGAAGTACCCGCGTGGAAGTGGGAAAGTATTTCCATGGATTTTATTACCGGGTTGCCTACATCACAGCGGGGCCACGATTCTATCTGGGTGATTGTAGACCGTTTGACCAAGGTGGCTCATTTTCTGCCAGTAAGGATAGATTATACCACGGGTCAGTATGCCCAGTTGTTCATCGCTGAGATTGTCAGATTGCATGGGGTGCCCCTGAATATTGTGTCAGACAGAGATAATATTTTTGTGTCACGTTTCTGGGAAAGCTTTCAGGAGGCTATGGGCACCGAGTTGAGACTGAGTTCAGCTTACCACCCACAGACAGATGGACAGACAGAGCGTACTAATCAAATATTGGAAGATATGCTACGCATGTGTGTTCTCGATTTCGGAGGAGGTTGGGAGCCACACCTTCCACTGGTAGAGTTTGCTTATAATAACTCCTATCAGTTTACGACTGGCATGGCTCCATTTGAGGCTTTGTACGGCAGGCCTTGTCGTTCTCCAACTTGTTGGCTCGAGGTGGGGGACAACAAGTTATTAGGACCAGAAGTGATCCAGGAGACCTCCGCGAGGATTGAGATAATCAGGAGTCGTATTCGGGTAGCCCAAGACAGGCAGAAGAGCTACGCCGATGCGAAACGGTTCTTCCGAGAGTTTAAGGTGGGAGATCAAGTGTTGTTGCGTGTATCTCCTATGAAAGGAGTGATGAGGTTCGGGAAGAAGGGGAAGTTGGCTCCAAGGTACGTAGGACCGTTTCCCATCATCGAGAGAATTGGGCCAGTAGCATACAGGTTGGGATTGCCAGAACATTTACATCGCATCCACGATGTATTCCACATCTCATCGTTGAGACGATATCTTCGGGATGATATGGCCCATACTCACATTGCGATAGACGAGATAGACTTACAGTCTGATAGCTCTTACGAGGAGAGACCAGTGGCTATTCTAGACTATAGTGAGAGGAGATTGAGGTCGAAAGTAGTTCCACTTGTGCGAGTCCAGTGGGAGCATCATAATGTGGAGGAATCCACTTGGGAGCGTGAGGCAGATATGCGCGAGAGATATCCAGAGTTGTTTTTACCAGGTATGCCTTATTTCCCGAATTTTGGGACAAAATTCCATTATTAGGGGGGAAGTATGTAATACCCCGTATTTTTATGCTATATTTAATTTGGGGATTTATTAAATTTAATGTGATGATTTATTTAATAAAAATCCAGAAATTAATTATGTTATAATTATTAACGTGACTAGAGTTAGTAATTATGGGAAACTTGTTGAATATTACTAATGATCATAGTAATATATTATATTGGTTATATTGAATGTCATAGGTGAATTAAATGACTATTTCGGAAATTTAAGTCGGGACGTGCCCGTGCCTAGCCAGGACTAATTATGTTAATTAAAAAGTGAATATTTTATAAGTTGTCCGTATGGTCGTTTTGAGTGCGCCAACGCGTCCGGAAGGGTCGAGATAGTCAGAAAAGTGTACCCGGGGGTTTAGTTTGGGTCTCGGGATGTTTTTAGGCTTAATTAGTGACCCGGGAGGGCATTTTGGTCATTTTACAAAATAGGGTAATTAAACCCACGAATTTCAACCATCCTTAGCAGCCATTTAAGTCAGCCTTTTAGGGTTAGAACATTCAGAACCCTAGAACGGCCATTGGAGAAGAGAGAAGAGAGCTCTCAAGGTGATTCAAGGCCCAAAACACCACCGATTTCACCGCCGTCACCACCAACGCATAGATCGCGAGGAGGAGAACGAAACCACACCAATATCAGCAGGAAAGCAGACCTCTGAAATCCTAGGCAAGTGTTTAACTTTCGTATTTTCGTTGGTGCAATAATCATATTAGTGTAGGAATGTTTAGGAGTATAATCAATGGAAGAAAACCCCCAATTTTTGATAGGGATTTGCATGTAGAAATCGTTATAACCATATTCTGGAAATAATATGTGAAGTAGATGATTAACCCACGAATTTGTGATGTTATGTTAGAAGGACATTCTGGAGAAAACTGATTAGAACAAAAGTTAAGAAAACTTTAGGGTTCTTGATTATTAGATGAGATTTTAGGTTGTTTAACCATGTTTAATGATGTATACACGCATGCTGAACGTTAAAGATATCTAGAATTATGTTAGTATGTTAACAGTAAACTTGTTGGGCCGATTAGTGTTGGAAAATATGAGTTTTGATGAAGAACTTTAATCAATCCCGTCACTGCAATTTCTGCAGAATTTTTGCCCAGACCTGCTTGATCGATCGATCGAGCCTAGAGCTTCGATCGATCGAAGGTTCGATCGATCGAACCCAAACTTCGATCGATCGACCCCTCCTGGCAGACTCCTATTTCTCTTATTTATTTACTTAAATTAATTTATCGTGAAATAACCTTTGGGCATTCTGAATAAAAGGATTTGGGAAATATTGAGGACCAGTAGGGTATATGGATAAATGTTAGAACCTTTAATCTTCAACAAGTATGGTAATTATGGGATATTTACTTTAGGTTGATAGATTTATAACTTAAGGATGAGGTACGTAAGAGAGTTACGTTGGAATCAAATAAAGTCCCTTACTGAATTTCAGATTTGTGAGGATATAAACCATGAGTATTAGGTAATGAGTGAGAAAACCGTTCGAATTAAGGTTAGAGACGAAACCTTATACGTAATCATAATAATGGGAAATTAAGGATAAATGTTGTGCCTATGGGTTACGAGAGGAACCTATATTAATATGATGAAATGAGTATATTTATATGATTGTGTTTACATATATTATATTCATGTGAAAAACGTACCCGCGCTACTTGCTATCCCTGAGGTTACCGCGCTGGGACGATCTTATCCTGTGTTGCTTTATAGGGGATATTGATTTGTACCCTAGAAGATAGAGATCCTAGGTACGGGCTATCAGATTTATTGTCGGACGGTCCTAAGAGACGTGTGGGTATGTACTGACCTCTTGGACTTGGAATCCATGCTTCGCCTCAACGTTGTTTTGTATATGTTAATACAGTTCGAGAGTGATTCCGAATTTGTATTTCCCTTTGTGTGAGCGATACGGGGATTGGATAGCAGAGTATGCCCGCACCATAGTTTAGTTGGGGTGCTGTTATATATATATATTATACGAGTAGTTAATATATATATGAGGTTATAAACTTTAAACTGCCTACTGTGATTTGCTAAGTAGAACCTAGTTGTTGACTCAAATTATTAAATACTTGTTTTGTGAAAGTATGAGAAGACACTGGGAAACTTTATAATTTAATGAAGCTAAAACGAGAGGAGTTCTACATATTGAAAGTAACCTTTTTAAAACATTTTCATCATTCGGTTTTGAAAACTTAGGAGTAAGTTAAGATAAACTAAATTATTTGGGAAGGTTAGTACGATAGGCGTGCACATTAAAAGAGAGGTGAGAATTCCTCAAGAGAGTGTCGAACTAATATGATTTGCATTGGCCTGTATCAATTTAAATACTTGCTTAACGTATTTTAAAATCAAACACACTTTCGGGCCCTGACCCGTTTCTTTTTCTCTCTCTCTCTCTTGTGTATATATATGTATATTTTTAGGTGCCCAGCCACAGGGGCGTCTTGCTTAGGATCCTTTGAGAAGAACGAGCTGCAGCTTAGGTGGGAGTTGCAGGTCACTTGAGTAGACGGCTTCTGTTATTGACTCCACTCCTACTACTCTCATTTATTGGGCACGTGTCGCCCTTTTCATCATTTCATTTATTGTTGGGATTTTTATATTTCAGTTATTCTAGTATTGTTTTACGGGATTTATTCAGGATGGTTTATGATTTTTAGCTTTATTATGTTGACATTCGATTGACGAATGTATGGTTTTATTTTAGTTCATCGTGGTGTGATTCTATATTGTAGAAATGTTGTTTTGTGTATATAAATCTTTTCTTTAATTAAAATTTGGAAGTTTGTATGAAAAATGTTTTTGACACTTAGCTTGATTATTTAGTGTGTTAAATTGGAAAATTTTTATCGACAGTGATGCTGAGAATGAACCAACTGTTTACCTTGATTTAATTTAATAAAGGAGTGATCGCCCGGTATTTAATTAGGCGGGGTGTCACAATTTTTTTGAATTTCGGGACGAAATTTTGTTATAAGGGGGGAAGTATGTAATACCCCGTGATTTTTAATGACTTTTAAAATGGGTTATATTTTTAATTAATGGATTAATTGAATTTTATTATTAATTAATTCATTTGGGTTTTATCCGAATTGTGGATATTAAAATGGATGATTCTGAATATTACTTAAAGATATTTAGGTAATATATGAATGTGATGTCATTGATATGACGGTATGATATAAATTCGGTAATTTGAATTTTTAGTCAGGCGCGGTATGGGACGTGTCGGGACTAATTTATTAAATTAAAAAGGAAATTTATTTTCTATTGACCTTATAGTCATTTCGAATGCGTCGTTGCGTCCGGAAGGTTCGAAATAGTCAAAAAAGTCTATTTGGATGTTAATTTTGAGTCTCGGGTCATTTGGAAATGAAAAGACAACCCAAAAGGGCATTTTGGTTATTTTTACAAGGGGGATGAATAGTGATTTCGGGTTTTGTCTTATTATAAGTATTTGGAGATTAGTGTATGTAGGTTCATTTCATCTCTTCTACACAAAATTTAAAAGTCATCTTCTTAGAGAGAGTGGAAGGTTGCTTGGAAAGAAAAAAGAAGTTTGCTAGGGAAGGAGGAGAACCAAAGGTCAAAGGTCACCACCACCATCACCACCTATGTTATTCAACTCCAAAGGATCAGATCTTCATTAGAGGCAAGTGTTTGATATTTGCAATTTAAGTTCGTATATTGTCCATGTTAGGATAGTTATAAAAAGAGATATTTTCATGCTTGGAAGATGAAAGGATATAGTTGTTAATGGATTTTTGGAATCTAAAAATATATAGGAATTAAACTCATGTTGTAGGTAGTTAGTAATCCAATAAATATTCATCAATCTATGGAAGAAATTCTGAAAATAATTTAGTGTTCTTGAAGATAATATGTTGATAATTTTCAGGAAAAAGAGGCAAAAACGAGTGGAATGAGAAGAGTCAATTTGGAATGTTTAGATCTTCTTTTTGAGTGCATTTGGATGAGATTTAAGAAAAACTCAAAACACATACCTGACTCAATTTTTCGTGTAGAATCCAAATCTGAAGTCGGATTGATGATTTGAATAATTTTTGGATCTGATTTTTCTGAGTATTTAAAATATGAGAATTCATGATGTTGTTTCTTTTTAATGTTGGTTCTTATCCCAAAACTTTTGTAGATCTTCGGTGATTATTAATTGGATATTATGGGACTTAGAGAAGATCAGTAAGCCCTAGTTAAGATTTGAATTAATTTGATTGGGATTTAATTGATTAGAATTATGATAATTAAAGTTAAAGAGATTTCGGTTGCTAGATTCATGTGTTGGATTCTAATCTGTTTGTATGAGGATTAAGGATAGTTCAAGTAGGGGAGATTTAATATAACACATGGGTAGCCTTAGGGTTACAATTTAAACATCAAGGACTGAGTTTAAGTGCATTATTGATTTCACAAGGGCTAAGTGTAGTATAAGAGCGTAGTGGTATGTCTCCTGGATAGAGATGGGAGTTTAGAACACATATGGTTGAAAGAGGGGATGAGGTTATTCCGATCGCATATTTGAAGTTGACGAACCTCCTCGATCGACAAAGTTAAGTAGTAGTGTATTTGAGGGGTTCCTTGTTTGGATTTCGCTTTGCGAGACGCTCCGCGCATGAACCTTAACGACGTCGGGAGTGGAGAGATGTTATAGGATGCGAGGATAATTAAATTATGAAGTAAAGATATGACATTTTAATACGTGGGATTTAAAGAGATATAATGCTACGTAAGGGAATAATCTAAGGTTAATGTGAGTATCTTGTTGTTAGTATACTATAGGTATGATAATACCTATTTGATTGATTAATGATTATGTGTATGACATACCTAGCTTACTTGCTATCGGTGGGAGGTTTGCGCGTGAGGGCAGTCATATCCTGATGAATCCATGGGATCTTTTATTTGTCGCTCGAGAACATAGGTCTATGAAAGACTTATCGGGGAGTTGATAAGTCCGCTGACTATAGGTACGTAGGTATGTGCGTGACCCATGGTTATGAGAACTATGTTCGCCTCCAATGATTGTGTTGTTGTTAATGGTTCGAGGTATCCTCACCGAACCTTTTGTCCCCTTTTCGGCGACCAGCGATATTGGGACATGATAGCAGAGTAATGCATTGCACCGCAGCTGTGACTCGGGGTGCCGTATTATATATGAATATATATATATTTATATAATGGATTAAATGAATGAATGGATATTTATTATGGTTAAATCTATCTACGGTGATAATTGTAGATAACGGTGAATAGAGAAAGATAATTGAATTAAGTTAATGAATGTTTATTGAAAAACTTAATTCATATTAATGAGAAATGATTCATGTTAATGGGAAACGATGAGAAATGTAAATGAATAATAATGTGACGTATGGTATGGGACATACGGGGATTATGATATTGGGATGAAATTATAATATGGAGACTAGAAAAGAGGAACCATTAACTAGGAGGTTAATAGGAAACGTTAAGTGTGCACTCTAGTTGAGAGGTGAGAATGGCAAGTGAGAGTTGGGTCTAAAATGTACATAATAAAATATTTATTGCACTTGTTAAATACTTGCTATTTTAAAAATCATTTGCACATTCGGGCTCTGACCCGTTTCCTTGCATATTTTCTTTTCTATTGTATCTTTTATATCAGGTGTCCAGCAACAGGGACGCCAACCTTATCAGATTATGACAGGTTATGGATTTATGGAGTTTTGCTTAGACGCCTATCATCATTTGATTCACAGTATTCTCTTAGTAGGGCATGTCGCCCAATGGATTCAGTTATCTTCTTCTATCGGGGTCAAATACTATGGTATTCGTGTCATTTTAATACATTTGATATTGTTGGGATTACTATAATGGATTAATATTATTTAGGAATGTTTATTCCAATTGCATTCAAATTATTTTGTGTTATCTAATTGGTTATCAGTGTTGTAGAATAAAATATGTTGTGTTATTCTTAAATTGGAAATGGATTTTGTTAAATTAAAATTTGGAAAGTTTTTAACACCAGCTTAATTGAGTATTGGGTGAGTTGTAAATGTTTTCGACATGATGCTAAGAATGAGCCAACTGTATATTCTGTTTTAATTTGGTATGGGATTGGCCACCCGGTATTTAATTAGGCGGGGTGTTACACATACATGATACATGAATGTATACATATATATACTTACATACATACATAATAAATTATATACATGTACATTTAATATCATGTATTTTTATGTATATTTAATGAGGGATATTGAGGGATTTAACTACACACACACACACACACAGACACACAAACACACACACACACACACACACACACACACACACACACATATATATATATATATACATGAAGGATATTGCATGTATACTTCACAATAAAATTATATACATACAAGAATTGATAATATTTTTTAATACATATGTAGTATATGTATATTTTATATTATTCAGTACATTAATAATACATGCATAAAACTATATATAAGTATCATGTATATATTCATATTATTATTTAACATATTGATATTAGTATATTATATAATTTAATAATATAAATATACGTAATTTTGTGTAGGTGTACATATATATTTTTTATTTATAAGAATTGTACATATATTAATGTATTATGTATGTATATTATATATTAAGGTATAAATGCATTAAAATATTAAAAGTGAATAATTCTGAGTTGAAAAATAAAAAACTGAAGTTATAAAACCCCCTTTTGCTATTTTCTGAAAAACTTGATTATACCACAGAAATGTTATAATTTAGTGTTTAAAAACAGGTTGCGAAACATAAATTTTTATCAGAATTGTATTTAAACACATAAAACATAATTATAATTGCAAACCAAACAAGCTCTAAAATATAAAAAAACTAAAAAAAATTGAATTCCTAAAAAAAAATAATCCTAATAAAAACTAAAAACTAATCAAAATAAAATAAAATTACACTAATAAAATATAAAAATAGAAGATAAAACCTATAAATTCTAAATAAATATAAAATAAACCCTAAAAATAAAACAGCACAAAGTAAAAGTATAAAAAAATATAAAAAGGGTACAAACTAAACACACACAGGCTTGGGGTAATGTTTAGGGACAAGTTTAGGCTTGGGTGAGGTTATGTGGCAAGGTAATTAGCTCCATTTGACTGCAAATTGCCTCGAAATAATGCTTTTTGAACCGCAAACGCAATAAAGCCTGTACATTGAACATTTACGCGCGTAAAGCCATTATTGTCGAGAACTAGCAACTAAAATACGTCTATTCGGGGTATAAAATGTACACTTTTGGGTGCTTATCACACCACCCCAAAACTGAACATTGCTAGTCCTCGAGCAATAAGATAGATAGAAAGAGAAAGATAAGAAACCAAAAGTGTACCACTTTCGCGAGCACTTTCGATTGCACTTAGCATGTGCAACAAGCCTTTAAACCTATAGGTTGCCCTAGAGGACGATTTGTGTCTCGTGAGGGTTTGTAGGGAATATACCCACAAAATTCTTTGTTTTGAAACGACAGTCTATCTCTTATTAGACATAGAATAATCGCACAATCCATCGTGCGAGAAATGATTTCAGAAATACAAGCTATAATTTGTAAAAAGTTTAGCTAAGTAAATACTCAAGGAACATCCTTCCTAGAACTCAACGTGTGTATTGTGAATCAGTCAAAACGGGTCGAGTACCATGAAAGTAATTTCTAGATATCCTCTTCGGAATCAACGCTTTAACTTCAAATCTCACGGATATATCTCTCTCAAACGAACTCTCGAGATTTGGGTTAGTGTATCGCTCTTGTGTGTGAGGAGGTGAGTAAATGTAAGAAAGTTCAAATGTCTCACATACACATAAGATAGAACGTACATTAAGAAAGAAAATGATCTCATGAAAGAATACTAATCACTACAGTGAGAACGTCGAGTTATTCACCACGTTGACTTTCATTTGCCCGAACACTTAGGGGATAATGGATGATAATAGGTGAGGGGGAAATGAAATGAGAAGGATGGTATGAGGTGAGGTAGGTATGATAGGATGGATGATGGATGAGTGATGGACGTGAGAGGAGTGTTATATACTTTAGGCACAAATGTCATTATTACATAAAAACTAACTACAAACTTTCTTTCTTTTTTTTTTCTCTCTTTTTTTTTCTTTTTGTCTATATTCTTTTTGTCAAATTTTATTTGTTATAAAACTACCGCAAGTGCACGGGCTATTGAAATATAGCATGTGTAAGTACGGGTCGAACCTGTAAGGACATAATTTTATAAATGTCCGGGGTAGAATCTAGGAAATTTCTGTTTTCTCCTAGATCACAGTTCATATGTCTGATACCGCTACATTCGGCACGTCAACACGATCATCCTCGATGGCCTTTATCCGAATTAAATGCATCCACTTTCATCACGTGCATCATATCACATGCAACGTGCTGCTCAGCACATTCCCACTACTCCACTACGCTTTATCAGTAATATGTTTTTATTGGAGATTTAAATATTTGCATAAATATTTGGGAAATGTTTTTGAAAATTATTTTTGGAATCTGGATTTATTTTTTATCAAAAGCAAAATTTTTCTAAGTGTAGAAGCGAATGGCCTCGATCGACGAGCTCACTCAAACGACTTTGGAAGTCATTCGCGCGAGATAGGCATGTCGCACGATATCGTTCGAACGACTTATGTCCTTCTTTCAAGCGACATGGCTATCTCGTTCGAACGAGCCACCGCCTCAATTTTTGTATAAATATCTGATCTCCTTCTACACGTTTTTTTAAGTCTTTCTGCAATCTCAAAATTCTACGAAAACAGCCCAGAATAAGACTTCACTTTTTAAGGTTTTCTAAACCTTTTTTATTCACAAAACTATTCGCATATATGTGTGTGAATCTTTAAACCTTCAAGAGGATCATTTACTCATCTGGAGTACTTTGTGAGGAAGCCGCTCTCTTCTTCACTGATGCCCTACTGGAAAGGGATAGTTCCAGCCGTCGACAATAGAACCGACACCCGAGGGTATTTCTGTGTCACTGTATTTATACTGTAATTCGTGTAAGTCGTTTCTCTTACAAAATTATAGTGAAAATAAAAGGTTTTGCCCCTTTGGGGATTTTTCATCATATATGTGTTCTTGAATGTTTTATCATCGTATTTAATCACATATAGATGCATGTTTAGGATTTAATTGGGTGAAACTGTGTTTAATTAAATAACTTCCCTATTTGAACGCAAGCGCACTCTTCTCAAATTGGTATCAGATCCAGTTACACAAATTTATCGTGTAATTTTCCGCAATTTTTTTTCTAAGATATCAATTTTCTGAAAATTGATTTTTGAAAACGAGTGTGTTCATAATGGAGAAGTTATATAATAAAATGCCAGTTTTTGACCGGACAAACTATGCATATTGAAAATCACGCATGAGATCTGCATTAAAAGCCATTGATGATCTTGTCTGGATTTTGGTTGAAAGAGGGTGGACACCTCCCTCCGTCACTCTTGAAAACGTGACCAATTTAAAACCTGTTACTACATAGACTGAAGAAGAATTTAAATGGTCATCTTTTAATTCTAAGGGTCTGAGTGCTATTTCTGGGTCTGTCACACCTAATGAGTTCAAACGCATAATGACGTGCACCACGTCAAAAGAGGCATGGGATGTTTTACAACTCACCCATGAAGGAACTAATGCTGTGAAAGAGTCTAAACTGCAAAATTTGACAACTCAATTTGAAACCATCACCATGCATGATACTGAATGTTTTGATGATTTTTATGCTAGGCTTTCTGACATTGTTAATACTAGCTTTAATCTTGGTGAACATATTCCTAATGCGAGAGTTGTTAAAAAGATTCTTCGTTCTCTGCCTAAGCGTTTTATCCCTAAAGTCACTGTGCTAAATTCTATGGGTAATTTAAATAACGCTAAAATTGGAAGAACTTGTAGGAGATTTGCAAACATATGAAATTGATATGTTCCCTAAAACTGCTAGGTCTAAAGATAAGGGAATTGTACTTAATGCCCAAGAGAGAAAGAGTGAGGGGTCGGCAAGAAAGAAGGTAGAGTCATCTAGAAAGAGAAAGACTGACACGTCAGATTCTGATTGTGATTTTGACTTAGATGATTTGGCTCTTTTTGCAAAAAATTTCAAGAGGATTCTAAAAATTAAGAAAAGTGGAAATTTTAAAGATAAAAAGAAATTTGAGAAAAATAAGTTTGAAAAGAAAAATGAAAAAGATTTTAAAGATCCTCCTAAGAAAGAAAGTGAGAGATGCTTTCAGTGCGACGGTAGGGGTCATAGAGCCTTTGAGTGTGCCACACGTCTGAACAGAGAGAAAGGGAAAGTTGTCCTTAATGCTACCCTTAGTGACGACAGTGAGGTCGAGTCGGTGGATTCTGGAGACGAGTCACCGCATGATTGTAACTTCACCGCATTCATGGCTAGTCATATGAGCACTTCTTGTTCTCCTCACGACGATGAGGATGATGCTTCACAGGGACACCTCGACAGTGAGAGCGATGTGAGTGAGGGGGAGGATGACACAAGTGAGAGCGAGAGTGATCTCCAACGCGCCTACGCCGAGTTATATTCTGAGTCATTTGAAACCAAGAAGCATAATAAAGCGTTAGTTCCTAGGATCACCACTTAGAGAAAGATTTAAGATTGTTTGGAGAGAGAGAGAGAGTTGTGGTGAGAGTGGAAAAGAAAGAAAGAAAGAACTTGAGAAGATAAGATGTTTTGAGTGCGATGGGACAGGGCACAAGAAATTTGAGTGTCCCACTAAACTTAGAAGATAGCGTAAGAAAGATGCCATGCCCACTTCTCTAAGTGATAGTGAGGATGAGGATGGTGATGAAAGTGTGATCCGAAAAGCATTTAGAAAGTTGTTTATCGAGACCATGGAAACAAAAAGGTCAAATAGGATCCTAGGTCTTCGGATTCGTGAGTTGAAGGAAGAGAATGATGAGCTAAAAAGGGAAAAAGGTGACTTAACCAACACGGTGTCTAGTCTAACGACACGTGTATCCCATCTCGAGGATGATCTCAAACAAGCACGAGAGGTCCAAGTCACATTAGAGAATGCATCTGAGAAGGTTGATAAGATGGTTCCCTATCCCATTTTGAATGATGTTGGAAAAGGTAATGACGGTACATTCACTACTTTTAATATATCCGAGCCTATATCCACCTTGGTGAGTGAGTCCCATGGGAGCCCGTCTAGGAAAGTTCATCCCAAAATTGTTGACAAATTACTTCCTAGATCGGTTTATGTTTGCTCCCACTGCAAGAAGCGAGGACATCTTAGGGATTTTTGTTCCAAGTTTGGTTTTGTGCCATATCATGCCACTTCACACATTCATGCACATACACCCACTCATGACACTTTGCCTGCACATTATGATAGAGAGTTTGCGCATATTCGCTAGCAAGTGAAGTTTTTGATCAAGACAACACATGATCTAGTGCAATTGGTTCAAAAGATGTCACCATCTTTGGAAAATTCCACCGTTTCTCCCGGTTGAGATCTTGTCTTGGTTGCTAGCATAGGTTGATTTTCATGTTGTTTCTTTTGCCTATTTCTAGCATGTATCATTAGTTTGATTTATTTTTGCTTTTTTATTATTTTTTTTGAAAAAAATTCCAAAAAGATTTTCCTTTTCAGAAAATTTTTGAAAAGCCCAAAAAGATTTTATTTTGATAAAATTTTTGAAAAATTCAAAAAGATTTTGTATTTTTTTATGCACCTTTTATGGATGAACATTTAAGATAGGCAAGTCACAATTTCATTCCATTTATCCACGTGACTGTTTGATAGAGATTTGAGACGCTACATCATTTCATCCACGTGCTTTACATTGTTTGGAGTCTTTGAGATGTGATTAGTGATATCTTTCGACATGTTTGACTCCTATCTCCTTTATTGCACACATGCACGGCTTTATTTGATTATTGTACTTGTCTATCACATGTTGGCTTGAGTGTTTCCATCTCAATTCTGTCCATACAACTAACAATATGCGATAAAACTTGACAAGATTGGAATGCATGTAAAAACCGTTTTTGTGAGACTGCGCGTTTGTTTAAGAACGGGGAGGGGCTGCAAAAGGTCTTTATCTTTTCTTTGCGCAAAAGCCACCATTGAAAAGGACCTAAAAAATTGAGGAATTTTATTATCCGAGGTCCAAAGAGGTTAAAAGAGCCCTGCAAAAATATGAAGGCAATAAAAAGCAATTCATGCCACATATGGGCCATTAGGTTTCACCATCAATTCTCCAAAGTTTGAGAATTTAGAAAGCCTCTACTGAAAATAAAAATCTGAGGGAGTTTGGTTGGAGAATATAAACGGGTTTGCACTTCCTTGAAAGTCCTGAAAATGCATGCAACAGTTTTGGACGTTATTGGTGTGGAAATCACTTTGAGCTTTGATTTGTTGATTTTTTGATTTGATTGAGTCAATGTCTCATATTACCACCTTTTTACACCAAAGTAAGACTTTGAGTTCATTCGTTAGGAGTATCCAATATTCATCGTGCACATATATCTTGTTTGTATGCATTGATTTTCCTATCGAATTTTATCACACCCCTTCATTTCGCTATCATTGACTTGGTTGTTTTTGTGATCTTTCATGGTGTGATTCTTTGTTGTATACTTTGTGTGAAAAATTTTGAAAAATACAAAAATAGCAGTTTCTTCCCGTGTGTCATTCCCCATGTGCATTCATTTCTGCTTCGCATATCTGTCTATTTGGGGACATCATAAAAAGGGGGAGAAGAATTATAGGGGAGAATTGTTTTGGTGTTTGGTTGCTGCATGAATGATTTGCTTAAGCTTCATTGATCATCAATTTTTGCATATCATTATATTTCAAACTGTTTCTTGTCATGGGTATTTGCTTTATCTCATGTGTGTAGGTACATCATTGCTCATTATTTGATTACACACCCCGATGAGAAAAGCTTTGGAAGGTACAGGAGAGCTGAAGCTTTGAAGACATGTCATTTAGTATTCTCAGTTTGAGGGTTTAATGGGGATATTATTTAGTATGTCATTTGATCGCATAATTCGGATTTTTTTATGTATGTACCGGCATAGACATAGGGGGAGATTTGTAAGGACATAATTTTATAAATGTCCGGGGTATAATCTAGGAAATTTCTGTTTTCTCCTAGATCACAGTTCATATGTCTGATACCGCTACATTCGGCACGTCAACACGATCATCCTCGACGGCCTTTATTCGAATTCAATGCATCCACTTTCATCACGTGCATCATGTCACATGCAACGTGCTCCTCAGCTCATTCCCACTACTCCACTACGCTTTATCAGTAATATGTTTTTATTGGAGCTTTAAATATTGCACAAATATTTGGGAAATGTTTTTGAAAATTATTTTTGGAATCTGGATTTATTTTTTATCAAAAGAAGAATTTTTCTAAGTGTATAAGCGAATGGCCTCGATCGACGAGCTCGCTCAAACAACTTTGGAAGTCATTCGCGCGAGATAGGCATGTCGCGTGATATCGTTTGAACGACTTATGTCCTTCATTCGAGCGACATGGCTATCTCGTTCAAACGAGCCACCGCCTCAATTTTTGTATAAATATCTGATCTCCTTCTACAAGTTTTTTTAAGTCTTTCTGCAATCTCAAAATTCTGCGAAAACAGCCCAGAATAAGACTTCACTTTTTAAGGTTTTCTAAACCTTTTTGATTCACAAAACCATTCCCATATATGTGTGTGAATCTTTAAACCTTCAAGAGGATCATTTACTCATCTGGAGTACTTTGTGAGGAAGCCGCTCTCTTCTTCACTGCTGCCCTACTGGAAAGGGATAGTTCCAGCCGTCGACAACAGAACCGACACCCGAGGGTATTTCTGTGTCACTGTATTTTTACTGTAATCAGTGTAAGCCGTTTCTCTTACAAAATTATAGTGAAAATAAAAGTTTTTGCCCCTTTGGGGATTTTTCCTAATATATGTGTTCTTGAATGTTTCATCATTGTATTTAATCACATATAGAAGCATGTTTAGGATTTAATTGGGTGAAACTGTGTTTAATTAAATAACTTCCCTATTTGAACGCAAGCGCACTCTTCTCTATACCCACGGAGATTTCGTCGATTTTTTTAAAATATTGACTGTCCAACTAGACATATGAGTGTATAAAAGTGATTAAGTTTCTAAACTAAAAATAAATATGGAATAAACGAACAAGTACAAGGGATAATATTAAATGTGGAAGAAACTAGGACGTCGGTTCCGTTTGTCAATTTTAATTAAATTAACACATCAATTTAATTTCGTAGTTCCAAATTTATAACACAAAATATACCGACTCTTGTCGCGTACATTTCGGAGAATAAAACATTACATGCGCTCAAAATATTTTAATGTCTCTTGAATTAGACACCATAAATCCCTATTCCATCGAAAATATCATGTTTTAAATTTTTAACGTGTATTTAAGCATGAGGTATCAAAACATCTAAGTGCAAGCATAACCCATCAAAAATGACAACTTTAAATTTTTTAAAGCATGAATTTATAATTAATTCGTTGAGGTTTAAAAATACACTCTCGTGTAGTTTTAAGCGAATACCGAATTTTTTTTATTTCAAATTAGAACACGTCGAAATATGTACGAAATTAAATTAACATGCGTGGTATAATTAGTCATGACAAACATCACTTAAATCCTAGTAATTAAAATACTCACATATCACAATTGACACACAAATATTGCAGGATAAAAAAATAATTTTCGTTAATAAATATCAACTTACAAAATTTCGTGTCCAATACTTGAATTACAATACACAATATGCTCCTATAAAGTGTGCCTCCACAATACTCTCTACAATTTTTTTTTTTTTATCTCTCAAAGTGTCTCTTTTTTTTTTCTCTCCAAAAGTATTCCTAAGTGTGTCTGTCACACACAGTAACTGTGTATCAAAAGTCTTCCTCCCAAAAAAATGTCTCCCTGTCTCTTCATTTATAGGGGAGAAAAAGATAATGGAGTGGTGGGTTCATGGTTTGTGTGGGCATGTGGGGGTATTTATAGTGGGTTAATGGTTTGTGTGGGTATTGAGTTTTGGTTTGATTATGGATGTATTGACGTGGAGAGAGAGGATGGGAATTTGGAAGATGGTGGGGGGTAGTGATTAGGTGTGGTGTGGTGTATGGAATAGTGTGTGTGAGTGTGTAGGGTTGTTTGGGTTCATAAGTGGTGTATGGGAGTTAGTGTGTATTTTTAATTTGTACACCTAATAAAATTTAACGAAATTATTTATGACTCAATTAAAAATTATGAAAATAATAAAATAAATAAATTTAACCTGTAAAATAATAAGAGACTAAAAATAAAATAATAAATAATACTTCTAAAAGAATAAATCTTGACACAATAATATATAATGACATTAAAAAAATGTACAATGAGTCAAATAAAATAATTCACACGAAAATAGCACTACGACATATAAAATGACACACTCTAAATAATATTTACATAAAATAATTAATCAAAGTAAAAATAAAGACACTAAAAATAGAATAAAATAAATATTATACTCATATAAATAAGACATCACCAAAAATATGTACATGACTCAAACAAAAATATATATAAATATATAAATACAAAATAAACACACACACAAGGTGTAGGTATGGGTTGGGCTCGATTTAGGGGTCGGTTTTGGTTAAGGGATTGGGTTTGACTTTTGACTTTCTTTCGGCTTCGAACTTTGAACGACCATAACTTCTTCATTTCAACTCCGACTGACGCGCCGTTTGAACCCAGACGTCCCTTGATTCAAGGCCTTCAATTTCCGTGTTTGGTCCGAGTCTGAATTAAGTCATCTGAATATATAATATTGCCCTGAAGGTGTGTAAGTGACCTTTTAATGCTCAATTTGCGTCCGAACTTCACCGCTTTCTTTTTAAACCTGTTAATACAAAAAAACACTTGTACAGGAGATTAGCAATGAATATAAGATGTGAGCGTGAAGTTCTCAAAATTGCATTATTAACCCCATTTATTCTTAAATTTGTATTTATCTCTGAAATAATAAAAATGTCTCTAAAAACATTTTATTGATGGTGCAACGATACTAACAAGGCCTAGATTTGGGTATAATTAATACAAAATAATGCACTCATCAATTATTTTTTCTATTTTTTTATTTTTATTTTTCTTTTGCTATTTTTCTATTTTTCTCTTTTTTCTCTTTTTCTTTATACTCTCAATCACTGAAGACATTTAACATTTGGAATCAACACTCTTTTTCTCAATATGATGGATGATATATGAATGGGGAGGGGTATGGTAAATGGACGATGTGGGGAATAAATGGGAATATGAGTGAAGTGAATGGTAAATGGTAGGTGTATGGATGAAAAATTGGTGATCGAGAAAAATTTCAAGACACGCATTTTTTACAACTCGAAAAATATGTCGTTCTGAGTGATCAGGCCAAAATTTAGTGAAGGATAATGAGATCATGCAACAATTTAAGTGCGGACCCAAATGAAGTTGAATAAACTTGTGACTCGGAGATTGCATAAAACACTCTGAAAGGGTGCAAGGTACAAATCTCACAAGCTAAAGTCTCTACTAGTGATTCTTAAGGTTTTCTTGAGAATTGTAGTACTCTTTAACTCTAAACCATAGTGACGTGATAAGTGTGCAAATTTTTGTTGAGTCTAAAAATTCATGGTTAAAAATGCCTTGATATGTAATACATAAGCTATTTAGAAAATAAATTCTCTTGCTTGATTCCTAGACTTAAAAAGATGGATCATAGAAAATTCACGTCAATGAGTGAGATGAAAGAAACTGTAGGAAATTTAAAAAAAATCAGGTTTAAAAATAAAAAAAATTCAAAAGAAGTACGATTTTGATAAATTTCCCCAGCCCCAAACAAAAAGGAACATCGTCCTCGATGTTAGGTAAAATTATTTTTAAAATTGAGAGCAAAAGGTAAGAAAAGAGAGTACCAGAATCAAATGCTAATGAAGTGGACAAATATAGCCAAAATAAACCTGAATAAATGATAAAAAAGGTTTAAAAGTCTACAAAGCATGGTATAGCATTGGGTGATGTGAAACACCACCCCCAAACATGATGAGACTCACACAAGAAATGCAGGCTAACTCCCGATAGCACTAAGTTTAATGTCTTCAGTCAGACCGATGGAATCTTACCCTAAAGATAAGATAAAGAAAAGCGTGGGGCGACCGAAAAATTGGGTGATGATAATCACCCCCAAAAAAGATTGAAGCGTCAGTCTTATTGGATAATTTGATAAATGTGAGGGTCAAGAAACACCGATCACGGCCTTATGTTTTATTTTCAAGAAGTTCTATTATTTTTTGTGGCTTTTGAATAATTTGAAAAAGAAAGGAAATATTTTTAGGATTTTTAGAGAATGAAAAGAAGAAAATGTTTTTGGATTTTTTGGAAGAAAATAGAGGGAATAAAATATTTTTGTAATTTTTAAAATTTTTTTAAAAGGAAAGAAAATATTTTTTTTGATTTTTCTGAAAAAAATAAAGTAAGAAAATATTTTTGGAAGAAAATAGTGGGAAATTTTTTTTTTGGATTTTTTATTGGAAGAAAAGAGTGGGAAAAATAAATGGCCACTTAAATTTTGAACGAACTCACTAAAACGGACTACCGAAAAATTGAATTGGACACATACAAGTCAAGGAAAAATCCTAACTAGTACATAGCCAATTTTTATTTTGAAAATTAATGAAAGAGGTAGTGAAATTTTAGAGAAATCCGCGGGGGATAAAAATCAAGGAATTTATCTAAGTGATCGCCCTGCAAACATATTCTCCTATTGGGCTACCTAGTTGATGGATTTTAAATTTAATGATGGCTAGGGTAGCACACAATTGGTAAGCGAGTGAGTCGGATAATGAAATCCCTTCTCGTGAATGACCGGGTGTAGGTCTTAATCAATTAATTCATCACACCATTCAAAAAAATATGTGAGAATAAAATCAAATAAGAGCACACAAGCACACACAATAATTAACTCGCTAACATGAGAGGCACGAGGGTTCAAGAGATGTACCTCCCACGGTTTTTAGGCCGTGGAGTGCCGAAAAATTTGAGTAGACCGGGGGAAGATTACGCTTATCTCAGTCGGCCCCGGGAGTCCTACAGACCCAAGGTAGAGAGGCTTATTTTCCTCGCCTTTGGATGACCTCTTACTATCTTGTCCGATTTTCCTATCAAGCTTGTCTTCTGTTTATTAAAAATTTAAAATAAAAAATATGGTGTCTCTATGCACCGCAATACAAGCAAGGATAAAATAAACCTAATACAATCCTTCTAAAATAAAGAAAAATGGTACTAAAATGGAACAAAATATAGGAAATAAATGAACTATAAAATTGAATCCGCTCCAAGCTTCACGATCCCCAGAATGGCAACGACGCCATTTGAAAAGTTGCTTTTTGTGTCTTTGTCGTTGTTTGAAGCCAAAATTAATAAAAATCTTTATCACCTACACAAAAATATAACAAACTAGAATGTATAGGTAAGTAAGGGTATCAATCCATTTCAAGGGGGTAAAGCGAGGGGAAAACAATTGTAATTCACTTCTATTTTCTTTTTGGGATTTTTACTTTTTCAATTTTTTTTAGCTTTTTTAATATTAAAACAATTTTTTAAATGAGGTGAAATAAGACTAAACTAAAATCAACGATGTAAAGAACTAACTAAAAAGTGACTAAAAATTAATAACAAAATCTAACACTAAAATAGGAGATCAAGTGAGGTAATTAATGTGAGAGCAATCAATGAGTGGGACTACACCACAAATTCTAACTATTCTAATTAATTAATTTAATTATTCGAATTCTCCCAAATTAATATCAAAATTACAAATCAACTCTCGTTGCAAGTGTAATTTTAATAGTAATCTTTTAGAAAATTAAGTTTAACTCCCCCACAACTCTAGAAAATAGATCTCCACTCCTTTTAATTAATCGCCCGCTAGGATCGATCGATTAAAATTTGTATAAATCATAGATAATGAAATTATAGTTGAAATTTAAGGAATAATACCACACTTAAGAAATCCCAATCTCTAGTTTGAATCTAAAATGGGTATTATAACTTAGAAATTCGATTTTCTCTCGAAAATCATTTACCCTCTCTCGAGGCGTAAATTTAAGGGTGAGTGATCAAAATTAATATTCAAAGGGAATTTTCAAGTAATCACACTAATTAAATTAAAACAACATCAAATAAGGGTTCCCCCACCACTTGAAAGGGGATTTAGCCTAACATAGTATCAAACATGATAAAGAAATAATTAATATGCAATTAAAATTAAAGTAGAGTAGAGAATAATCAAACCCAATCTCTTTGAGTGAAATTGAACTCTAATCCTTGAATTTGCAATTTACATATCTCCAATTTGTGTGATCAAACCAAAATACATCAACAATTACACTAAAAAATGGATTCTCACTAATCTAAAAAAAAAGTAAAAAAAAATAAATTCTAACCTAAAAAAAACTAAACTAACAAATGGAGTTTCTCTGTCTAAAATTGATATGATAAAAGCCATTTTTATAATGGATGAATTCAACTACATCAATCTATTATGAAATAATTGCTAAAAATGCAAAAAATCATTATAGATGGGTGGGGTTGAATTCATTCTAGAGAAAAAATTCACTACACACTTCTATATTGAGATATTTGCTAAAAATGCAAATACTCTCTATAGAGGAGTGTAGAGAAACTTATCACACAAGAATTTAAAAACTATATTTGAGATTTTATCTCAAATGGTCTTCATCTCTTTCAATAATGTGGCCATGGAGCTATGGGTAAATTGGGTAGAACAAAGGTGCACATAGGATGAGTGAGGTGATAAAACCTGATTTGGTTTTGGGTATTGAAAGGTGTAAGTGGAGTGGTTTATTCGGTGGTATTTTAGGAATAAGGGTAAATGGCTTAAAAGACATGTGGGTTTTGGCTTTCGTCTTTTGTTTGGCTTTTGTGTTTTGGGATGTTTGTAGGTGGAAAACGATTTTTGTCTAAGAAGGTTTGGAAATCGGTCTAAAGTTTGTGTTATGGGCTATGATGTGGGTTAAGTCCGGTTTCGGGAGGTGATATACGGGTTCAAAGTCGGTGGATCGGGTTGGCACCGTCGGGTGGCCGGAGTGGTCAAGGGTCGCGCAGGGGCTGGAGATGAGGAGGTTCATAGTGGTTTATTGGCCAGTTGTCGTGTTGGGATGGTCGTCGACACCGGTATTTGGGTAGAGGGGAGGAAGCCATGCTGGACGCGGGTTTGAGAGTACAAGGGAGAGGTTCCGGGTTGAGTTCGACAAGGGGTTCGAGCTCTCCGATTTTGGGTCAGGAGGGAGATGGGTTCAGTGGCTGATTGGCCGTGGGTTTCTAGTTGGTTCGGGGAGGTCCGACCAGACATGGAGTCGGGTTTACTGATGTGGGATGGTGGTCCGAATTTTGGTAGGTGACGAAATGGGTAGGTTGTAGATGGGTTAAAGGGTTGAAGTGGTGTATGTAAGTTAATGGAGATGGTTAGTTATGGTGGATTTGGTTATGGGGGAAAAGAGGTGAGAGAAAATGGGTGTTGGGAGGTTGAAGAAGACTTAGGGGTAATTGGATGTGGAGAGGTGTAGGAAGGTTAGTGTGAGGGTGAGTGTCTGTTATGGTGCATTAGTGTGTAGGGGAGTTAGGGTGTGTGAGTGAGTTGATTTGGGTGATGATGTGTATGTGTTTAATTTGGACATCTAAAAATAACACTAACTAACTAAAAAATTAATAAATTTTAAAATTTTAAAATTAAATCCTAATCTAAAAATAAAATAAAGACTCAAATAAAAATAGGACTAAAAAGAAAAAAAAATAAAAATGTATTAAACTAAAACTAAAATCCTAAAAAGTAAAATATAATAAAACTAAAAATAAATGAATTCCTAAAAAAAAATAATCCCAATAAAAAATAAGAAGTGATCAAAATAAAATAAAGTTACACTAATAAAATATAAAAATAGAAAATAAAAACTATAAATTCTAAATAAGTCTAAAATAAACCCAAAAAGTAAAATGACGCAAAGTAAAAATCTAAAAAAATATAAAAAGGGCACAAACTAAACACATATAGGCTTGGGGTAATGTTTAGGGACATGTTTAGGCTCGGGTGAGGTTATAGGGCGAGGTAATTAGCTCCACTTGACTACAAATTGCCTCGAAATAATGCTTTTTGAACCGCAAAAGCAATCAAGCATGCACATTAAATATTTACGCGCATAAGACCATTAGTGTCGAGAATTAGAAACTAAAATACGTCTATTCGGGGTATAAAATGTACACTTTTGGGTGCTTATCGCATGTGTGACGTAATTTGTTTGTATTAATTACTATGTGTTTATTAAAAGATTACACGGGAGGGATAATGATTATATTTATGCAATACAATTACTAAGTAAATAGTAAACATTTATTTTATGTCATAGTGAGTGATAGTGACGTAACAATATTATATCTACCAGAGAGTCGAGTGTAGAATATATGAGGTCGATATGGGAAATTATGGTTGGGTGACTCGAATGGTGATTTCTAGGTCACAGTTGGTTCTGAAAGGGTCTAGATAGTCAAAATAGTATGCTCGGGGGTAGTAATTGAGTCTCGGGGAATTTTTAGCCGTAATCGAGCCCACACGGGGGTGTTCGGGTCATTTGGGCTTGGTCCATTAGTCGAATTTCAGGATTAGAGTAATTTATTACAAATTAGAGTGCCCGGGGAGTAGCTAAACACAGTCTAAACCCTAGATTTAAAGAAAAGGAAGAAGGAAGAAAAGAGGCAAACTTTTGGGAGTCAATTTGATGAAGATTTTGGGGTACGATCTTCAATCCACCGTCTAAAAAGTGTATTCAAACTCTACGAACATAGAAAGGTAATTGATTAACTTTCTTCTGATAATTATTTAAAAAAATCATGCTCATATCATATTAGGTGTAGACAAATCCGTTTTGGGAGGGTTGTCACATGTAAAAAAGGGGTTTTGGGCAGTTTAGGCTTTAGACGTTAAAATAATGATGAATTGATGATATGATGCTATCATATGATGTTAGGATCTAATTTAGAGTAAAAAACCAGTAGATAATATCATGAAATTTGTATTTTTGATTCTAATTTAAAATGAGATTAAATGAATCTAATAAAAACCCAAATTCGTGAACTCTATGAATTTAATTCGAATCACTGATAGTTGATGTTTTACATCATTGTAGAACCTGTTTATAGGTTTAATAAACATTGGGAATTATTTGGTTGAGGTATGTATTTTATTGTTGGAGATTTTACGCTTAACAATGGTGGAAAACAGATTGCGAAAGAGCGACGTCAATCGATCGATCGACCAAATTCATCGATTGATCGATGAGCCTTGATCTTGGAAAATTTTTCTTATTTAACTTTAAAGGTTATTATTTCTTTGGGGTTTATTCTAGGCTTATTTACTTAGTGAAAATAAAGAGGGGCCCTGTTACCTAGTGATTATGGCCTGTTACCTAGTGATTATAGGTAAAATGATTTTTAAAATTGAGAGCAAAAGGTAGGAAAAGAGAGTACCAGAATCAACTGTTAATGAAGTGGACACATATAGCCAAAATAAACCTGAATAAATGATAAAAAAAAAGGTGTACAAGTCTACAAAGCATGGTATATCATTGGGTGATGTGGAACACCACCCCCAAACATGATGAGACTCATACAAGAAATGCAGGCTACCTCCCGGTAGCACTAAGTTTAATGTCTTCAGCCAGACCAATGGAATCTTACCCTAAAGATAAGATAAAGAAAAGCGTGGGGCGGCAGAAAAATTGGGTGATGATAATTACCCCCCCAAAAAACTGAAGCGTCAGTCTTGTTGGATAATTTGACAAAGGTGAGGGTGAAGAAACACCGATCACGGCTTTATTTTTTATTTTCAAGATGTTCTATTATTTTTTGTGGCTTTTGAATAATTTGAAAAAGAAAGGAAATATTTTTGGGATTTTTAGAGAATATAAAGAAGAAAATGTTTTTGGATTTTTTGGAAGAAAATAGTGGGAATAAAATATTTTTGTATTTTTTAAATTTTTTTAAAAGGAAAGAAAATATTTTTTTGGTTTTTTTGAAAAAAATAAAGTAAGAAAATATTTTTGGAAGAAAATAGTGGGAATTTTTTTTTTTGGATTTTTTATTGGAAGAAAAGAGTGGGAAAAATAAATGGACTCTTAAATTTTGAACGAACTCACTAAAACGGACTACCGAAAAATTGAATTGGACACATACAAGTCAAGGAAAAATCCTAACTAGTACATAGCCAATTTTTATTTTGAAAATTAATGAAAGAGGTAGTAAAATTTTAAAGAAATCCGCGGGCGATAAAAATCACGAAATTTATCTAAGTGATCGCCTTGCAAAAATATTCTCCTATTGGGCTACCTAGTTGATGAATTTTAAATTTAATGATGGCTAGGGTAGCACACAATTGGTAAGCGAGAGAGTCGGATAATGAAATCCCTTCTCGTGAATGACTGGGTGTAGGTCTTAATCAATTAATTCATCACACCATTAAAAAATAAATGAGAGAATAAAATCAAATAAGAGCACACAAGCACACACAATAATTGACTCGCTAATAGGAGAGGCACGAGGGTTCAAGAGATGTACCTCCCACAGTTCTTAGGCCGTGGAGTGCCGAAAAATTTGAGTCGACCGGGGGAGGATTACACCTATCTTAATCGGCCCCGGGAGTCCTACCGACCCAAGATAGAGAGGCTTATTTTCCTCGCCTTTGGACGGCCTCTCACTACCTTGTCCGATTTCCCTATCAAGCTTGTCTTCTTTTTATTAAAAATTTAAAATGAAAAATATGCTATCTCTATGCACCGCAATACAAGCAAGGATAAAATAAACCTAATACAATCCTTCTAAAATAAAGAAAAATGGTGCTAAAATGCAACAAAATATAGGAAATAAATGAACTATAAAATTGAATCCGCTCCAAGCTTCACAATCCTCAGAATGGCAACGACGCCATTTGAAAAGTTGCTTTTTGTGTGTTTGTCGTTGTTTGAAGCCAAAATTAATCAAAACCTTTATCACCTACACAAAAATATAACAAACTAGAATGTAAAGGTAAGTAAGGGTATCAATCCATTTCAAGGGGGTAAATCGAGGGGAAAACAATTGTAATTCACTTTTATTTTCTTTTTGGGATTTTTACTTTGTCAATTTTTTTAGCTTTTTTAATATTAAAATAATTTTTTAAATGAGGTGAAATAAGACTAAACTAGAATCATCGATGTAAAGAACTAACTAAAAAGCGACTAAAAATGAATAAAAAAATCTGACGCTAAAATAGGAGATCAAGTGAGGCAAATAATGTGAGAGCAATCAATGAGTGGGACTACACCACAAATTCTAACTATTCTAATTAATTAATTTAATTATTTGAATTCTCCCAAATTAATATCAAAATTACAAATCAACTCTCGTCGCAAGTGTAATTTTAATAGTAATCTTTTAGAAAATTAAGTTTAACTCCCCCACAACTCTTGAAAATAGATCTCCACTCTTTTTAATTAATCACCCGCTAGGATCGATCCATTAAAATTTGTATAAATCATAGAAAATGAAATTAGAGTTGAAATTTAAGGAATAATACCACACTTAAGAAACCCCAATCTCTAGTTCGAATCTAAAATGGGTATTATAACTTAGAAATTCGATTTTCTCTCGAAAATCATTTACCCTCTCTCGGGGCGTAAATTTAAGGGTGAGTGATCAAAATTAATATTCAAAGGGAATTTTCAAGTAATCAAACTAATTAAATTAAAACAACATCAAATAAGGGTTCCCCAACCACTTGAAAGGGGATTTAGCCTAACATAGTATCAAACATGATAAACAAATAATTAATATGCAATTAAAATTAAAGTAGAGAAGAGAATAATCAAACCCAATCTCTTTGAGTGAAATTGAACTCTAAGCCTTGAATTTGCAATTTACATATCTCCAATTTGTGTGATCAAACCAAAATACATCAACAATTACACTCAAAAATGGATTCTCACTAATCTAAAAAAAAGTAAAACATAATAAATTCTAACCTAAAAAAAACTAAACTAAAAAATGGAGTTTCTCTCTCTAAAATTGATATGATAAAAGCCATTTTTATAATGGATGAATTCAACTACATCAATCTATTATGAGATAATTGCTAAAAATGCAAAAAATCATTATAGATGGGTGGGGTTGAATTCATTATAGAGAAAAATTTCACTACACACCTCTATATTGAAATATTTGCTAAAAATGCAAATACTCTCTATAGAGTAGTGTAGAGAAATTTATCACGCAAGAATTTAAAAACTATATTTGAGATTTTATCTTAAATGGTCTTCACCTCTTTAAATAATGTGGCCATGGAGATATGGGTAAATTGGGTAGAACAAAGGTGCCCATAGGATGAGTGAGGTTATAAAATCTGATTTGGTAATGGATTATGAAAGGTGTAAGTGGAGTGGTTTATTTGGTGGTATTTTAGGAATAAGGGTAAATGGCTTAAAAGACATGTGGGTTTTGGCTTTGGTCTTTTGTTTGGCTTTTATGTTTTGGGATGTTTGTAGGTGGAAAACGATTTTTGGCTAAGAAGGTTTGGAAATGGGTTTAAAGTTTGGGTTATGGGCTATGATGTGGGTTAAGTCCGGTTTCGGGAGGGGATATATGTGTTCGAAGTCGGTGGATCGGGTTGGCACCGTCGGGTGGCCGGAGTGGTCAAGGGTTGCGCAGGGGCTGGAGATGAGGAGGTTCATAGTGGTTTATTGGCCAGTTGTCGGGTTGGGATGGTCGTCGGCACCGGTATTCGGGTAGAGGGGAGGACGCCATGCTGGACGCAGGTTTGAGGGTACAGGGGAGAGGTTCCGGGTTGAGTTCGACAGGGGGTTCGAGCTCGTCGATTTTGGGTCAGGAGGGAGATGGGTTAAGTGGCTGATTGGCCATGGGTTCTAGTTAGTTCGGGGTGGTCCGGCCAGACATGGGGTCGGGTTTGCTGATGTGGGATGGTGGTCCGATTTTTGGCAGGTGACGAAATGGGTAGGTTGTAGATGGGTTAAAGGGTTGAAGTGGTGTATGTAAGTTAATGGATATGGTTAGTTGTGGTGGATTTGGTTATGGGGGAAAAGAGGTGAGAGAAAATGGGTGTTGGGAGGTTGAAGAAGACGTAGGGGTAATTTGGTGTGGAGAGGTGTAGGAAGGTTAGTGTGAGGGTAAGTGTCTGTTATGGTGTATTAGTGTGTAGGGGAGTTAGGGTGTGTGAGTGAGTTGATTTGGGTGATGATGTGTATGTCTTTAATTTGGACATCTAAAAATAACACTAAATAACTTAAAAATTAATAAATTTTAAAATAAAATCCTAATCTAAAAATAAAATAAAAACTCAAATAAAAATAGGACTAAAAAGAAATAAAAATAAAGATGTGTTAAACTAATACTAAAATCCTAAAAAGTAAAATATAATAAAACTAAAAATAAATGAATTCCTAAAAAAAACAATCCTAATAAAAACTATGAAGTAATCAAAATAAAATAACGTTACACTAATGAAATTTAAAAATAGGAAATAATTACTATAAATTCTAAATAAGTGTAAAATAAACCCTAAAAATAAAATGACACAAAGTAAAAATCTAAAAAAATATAAAAAGGGCACAAACTAAACACACACAGGCTTGGGGTAATGTTTAGGGACATGTTTAGGCTCGGTTGAGGTTACAGGGCATGGTAATTAGCTCCACTTGACTGAAAATTACCTAGAAATAATGCTTTTTGAACCGCAAACGCAATCAAGCTTGCACATTAAATATTTACGCGCATAAGACCATTATTGTCGAGAATTAGCTACCAAAATACGTTTATTCGGGGTATAAAATGTACACTTTTGGGTGCTTATCGCATGTGTGACGTTATTTGTTTGTATTAATTACTATGTGTTTATTAAAAGATTACACGGGAGGGATGATGATTAATATTTATTCAATATAATTACTAAGTAAATAGTAAACATTTATTTTACGCCATAGTGAGTGATAGTGACGTAACAGTATTATATCTACCAGAGAGTCGAGTGTAGAATATATGAGGTCGATATGGGAAATTATGGTTGGGTGACTCGAATGGTGATTTCTAGGTCACAGTTGGTTCTAAAAGGGTTTAGATAGTCAAAATATTATGCTCGGGGGTAGTAATTGAGTCTCGGGGCCTTTTTAGCCATAACCGAGCCCACACTGGGGTGTTCGGGTCATTTGGGCTTGGTCCATTAGTCGAATTTAGGGATTAGAGTTATTTATTACAAATTAGAGAGCCTGGGGAGTATCTAAACACAGTCTAAACCCTTGATTTAAAGAGAAAGAAGAAGGAAGAAAATAGGCAAACTTTGGGGAGTCAATTTGAAGAAGATTTTGGGGTACGATCTTCAATCCACCGTCTACAAAGTGTATTCAAACTCTACGAACATAGAAAGGTAATTGATTAACTTTCTTCTGATAGTTATTTAAAAAAATCATGCTCATATCATATTAGATGTAGACAAATTCGTTTTGGGAGGGTTGTCACATGTAAAAAAGGGGTTTTGGGCAGTTTAGGCTTTAGAAGTGAAATTAATGATGAATTGATGATATGATGCTATCATATGATGTTAGGATCTAATTTAGAGTAAAAAACCAGTAGATAATATCATGAAATTTGTATTTTTGATTCTAATTTAAAATGAGATTAAATGAATCTAATAAAAACCCAAATTCGTGAACTCAATGAATTTAATTCGAATCACTGATAGTTGGTGTTTTACATCATTGTAGAACCTGTTTATAGGTTTAATAAACATTGGGAATTATTTGGTTGAGGTATGTATTTTATTGTTGGAGCTTTTACGCTTAACAAAGGTGGAAAACAGATTGCGAAAGAGCGGTGTCAATCGATCGATCGATCGATCGACCGAATTCATCGATTGATCGATGACCCCTGATCTTGGGTGATTTTTATTATTTCTTTGGGGTTTATTCCATGCTTATTTACTTAGTGAAAATAAAGAGGGGGGCTGTTACCTAGTGATTTTGGGTGGATATGAGTGAGACTATAAAGGTGAGAAAATATTAGAAACATAAATAATGAATTGAGTGGAATAAATTCATAAACATTAAAAAACGGGCCGATTGGGTGAGTCCAGGTGTCTTAGAGAGTAAAGCTACATTAATTTATTTAATGGATGTGAAATTAAATAAAGCAAGAGTCGGGGAAGTAGACTTGGGTAGTATGGGCTAGTACTACGGGAGTTAGGCATGGGTTAGCCGAATTTAATTTAATTATTTATATACGGAAGATGTGATTGTATATATATATATATATATATATATATATATATATATATATATATATATATATATATATATATATATACACATATATATATTTGTGTGCTTTATAAATATCGGTGTTAGATATTTATGTAAATACAAACTACCCCTCTAGTGCTACCATTGGAGGTTACGCGATGTGTGTGAATCCCTTACCTAGTGAATATAGGGAGAGTATAGTTCCCAAGTCATATCGTCCGGGTTGTTTATTGTGGTATTTATATTTGAGGTGGGACATTTTGGGTATGATTCAATCTCACTCTTGAGGATATATGACCGCCTCCTCTACGTTTGCGATTTATTTACCTATTTTGGTGTGAGTTAACCGATTTATGGTAACCGGGTTAGCGTGAGCATACCTGGGATGATAGCATTTTAGAGACAAGCATCCTGAGAGCTAGTGCTTGGAAGGATGGTTATTATAGGCGATATGTGTGTGATTATTGTAGTTTATTCATGCGTATATAATAGTGTAGATAAATTATATTCGGGTTAAAACTACAAGGTGTGAATGTAGTATTTATATAACTACTGTGCATGTTATATAATCAATTAAAGTGGAAAATATTAACTAAGTTCTAGAAAGATTGTAACTTGACAAGTTAGCTGTGGTAGTATAACTAGTTTGGTTAGAAGGTAAGCATTAGGTGTGCATAATAGATAATATGAAAAGCGTTAATGCATATTTAAATTGTTGCATTTTAGTTACTTGCAAAATATTTTCAAAAGGTTTTGGGCTCTGAACTATGTCAAAAATATTTTTCAAAACAATTTTAGGTGTCCATCCACAGGGACACCCAACTTGATGAGTCTTTCCAGGGATCCGTAGCTGCAACATTATGGACGCTTGCAGGATTTGCTTTAGATGCTTCATCTTATTCATTCCTTGTTAGAAGTTTCATTTTAGTTTTTCCTTTGGGAATGTTTCCCCTTCAGACTCTTCAGTTTTTTAGTCAACTTATAAGACTTTGTTGAGATTCCATTTTGATTACTTCAGACTATAGTTGGATTATTTGTTTTGGTAACCAATTGTTTATTCGATCTTATTTAGTCATATATCTCTCGTGTGACTGTTCAGACTATTATTGTATGTGGATGGTTTTATTAATTTATTTTGGTTTCATTTATGCACGTTGTTAAGTTAATAACAAGATAAAATTTGGCACCTACTTAATTTAACATAGGTGGTTAGTAATTTAAATAGTTTTCGACAGTGATGCTAAGAATGAACCAAATGTGATTCCTATTTATTTTGATAAAGGACTGATCACCCATGATTAAAGTACGCGGGGTGTCACATTATACACAGTGGTGTTTATGGAAGGTTATGGTCTTTGTGATGAACAACATTTTTATTTACGGGGACTAGATTATACATAGGTAACATATTATGAAACCACTTACCCGTTTAGGCATCGATGTGTATACAATCTAGTTAAATATAAATTGGGTGGATAGAATTCTAAACATGTTTTTATAACATATATCTTCTATAAAAGGTGTATATACAAAGTGTTCCTATAAGGTATGTGTAAACATACACATGAGTGTGTGAAAATTTATGCATGTGTGTAACAAGGAAAATCTAGCAATAATGTGCAAGTGTTTGATAGATCCGATCCGACCGAAACACACGCAACATGTGTTTGACATCTGTGTACATATGCCAATGATATAAAAGTGTTTACATGTGTTTGACATATGTTTGAATATGGAAAAGATAAAAAAGTTTGTGCCTCGGTTTGACAGATGTGTGAATATGGAAAGTCTTTATATATGTGGGTTTGACATATGTGAGTACATGTCAATGATAGAGAAATGTGCGTGTTTGTGTTACACATATGTTCAAAAATGTGGTCGATAGAAAAGTGTTCATGTCTTTTACGTATGTGATAATTTCGAAATGATATAAAACTATGTGCACGTGCCAGACCTATGAGATAATATGCCAGAGATTGCAAAGTGTGTCTGTGTGAAAATATGGAAAATACCAAGTTTATGTAACATGAGTGAAATAGGATAACATATTTGCATTTGATAATGTTTTGACTTTTATTTTAGAGTGTTATTCCTCCAGTGCGTACATATCAATGGGAAGTAATATTGTCATTGTATTTTAGGAGCCAGTGTTTTAAATATGAATTTCTGATTTGAAGAAATAGTCTTACTAAGGGGTGATATAATTAGATGTTTTGATGTTGGTTTGAAATAATCAAACATTCTAATTAAATTTGTATAAGCTCCTTGTCATTTTGTAATAAGCTTATGTCGTATGACATGCATTTATGCTTTAATGTATGTCCCTTTAGGGAGTTCTTAGCTTGGCAATGTGATCCATATAAAATAAAAATGTCTTCTATTTTATGAAATACAATAGGTTATTTTCGAAAAAATATTATTTCTTTTAATCAAGATAAAAATGATTTGTTTGGTTAATGCAATGATGTTAACTAAGACAAATATTTTGTGGGAAAATAATCCTAATACCATGTAAAGGTTCATTGCCAGTTGATATGTTTGATTGCCAAACAATATGTTCCTTAAACAAACACTAACATTTTGAAGATTGATTAATATAATGCAGTATTGTAGTTAAAACTAAATTGTAAACTTAATAAAAAGGTACATGATAATTGAAATAATAACTATATCTAAACTTACAAACTAATTTCAAGAATAAATAAATCTATGGGAGAATAAAATTTATTGACAAAATATAAGCAAATTTGTTGACACACCCCAACCCAATTACTTATAATTAAGTCTGGAAGTCAAAGTGAGTCAAACCATAATTAATCTAACCAAACCATAAACACAAGTTTTGATTTCAGAGTCATCATTGTAAATCCATATACCTGAAAACCTTTTTACAACATCAATATAGTCATGCCCATAAAAACTTTCATGAAGGATAAGTTAACTTAATTACATCATTTACATTTGTAAGGACACAAATTTCCAATTGAGTCCATATATAGTTTTGGCTCAATTCCGGACAAAAACATTTATTCATAGGAATGTATTTGATTGTAATATTCTCAAGCCTATGAAGTGTGTGTTGAAGACGTAGCGACAAAGAATATAAAGCTTCATCAAAATGCCGGTTTGCGTGCCTCGTTTCTACGTCATCAACTAAGGTTCCATGCTCCCAAGGTATGAATGCAATTATATTTATATAGGAGCTTGGAACAATATTTATTGGGTGTTAGGTATAATAAAAACTGCATTTTATTTTCAGAAAGAATCAATTAGAACTTTAAAATAAGTATATAAAAGTTTCTGGGCCAAAATTGAATTTTACAAACTTTCTGGTTGTTCGTTAGAAATGTCGTTCGAACGAGTTTTTTCGTTCGAACCAGGTTTCGTTCGAACGAGTTTTTCGTTCGAACCAGGTTTCGTTCAAACGAGTTTGCCAACGACCCTAAACTGGCCAGTCGTTCGATATGTCGTTCGAATGAGTTTGTTCGTTCTAACGAGGTATCTGACGAGTTTCTAATGAGCCCAGTCTGGTCGCTCGTTAGAAGTCTCGTTCGAACGAGAGTCAAGTTCGTTCGAACGAGATGCCAGGGCGGGAACAGTTTTGAGCAGTTTTTGGCAGTTTTCACCCACTTTCCCCACTTGGTTTTTAACCAACTTTTTCAAGACTTATTAAGGACGGGAAACACATTTTTCTAATTAACTTTTCCAACCTTGTTTATCTCCTAGAGAGAGTTTGAGAGCAAAAATAGTTTAGGAAAATGTTCAAGTTTTGAGTGTTGTTTTTCAAAGAAAAATTCATATACCACTCTAGTGTTTACACCCAATAGTTGTGTTTATCCAAGTTATATATACATATCTTTACTTGGAGTTTTTGGCACCGGTTTTCTCTACCGAATTCAAGAAGAGACATTTCGGGTTTGCTTCTACACCCCATCACAAAGAAGACTTTTTGTTGAGATTCTACCCACACGGAGAAAGGCTCCATGCTTGGGTGACGGTGACCATATATAGTCCCATCGGTGGATTCCGAAACCGCGGTGGTGTTCCGAGGTTGTTCGCTAGGAAGAGATTTCTACAAGAAGGAGTGACAAGGCTTGAGAGGGTTCGAGTCGAGGATGTAAGTCTTTTGTCTTGTAATTGTAATTGCGTATCTAGTGGACTTGTGGCTACGGCCGTCCGAGGTTTTTTCCCATCTTGGGTTTTTCCTCGTACATCGCGGCGCAGTGTGACATTGTTTATTTTATCTTGCACCAAAATTTAGAATGCATGCTTGAGGTTTAATTCAAGATAAAATTTGGTTTAACAATCACACTAATTTAAATTGGACTATATTTAAATATTGGGTACAAATTGTTTTAATTCAAGTCACGTACTAAACTTGGTTTGGCCTAACTTTGTTTAAAAATGGAAATCATCACTTAGGCAAATTCTAGGACTTGAATTGGATTAATGAATTGGTTTAATTTTGTTTTATTAAACTAAAATCTGTTTTGTTTAAATCATTGAACCATCATCTTTCAACGCTTCCGCATCGTATTGTTTTTATACATAAAAAGGAAATTTACGCTTTCAAATTGGTATCAGAGCCGGAGCGCTAAGTTATCGCGTTAAAGATCCGTTTTTCGGCTTTTTATATTTCCTTACCTTTTAGGTGGTTCAATTTTTATCACTCTCATATTTTTTTTTCTCTCGATGGGACGTCTTAATGAAAATTTGTCCAATTTAAATGAAAATGATATTTTTGATTTTCGAGAGGAATTAAATGGGCTTAACAAATGTAACGAAAATTTAAAGGAATTAAATTTGAGATTTGTAAAAAGAATTAAATTTCTTGAAAATGAAAATTCTTGTTTTAAAACTCACATTGAGTCTTTGCAAATCTCCTTGTCTCAAAAAGATATTTTTCGTGAAAAGCTCATGGACTTACATTCAAATTTTGATATTTTAGAAAAGTCCAAGAAAGAGAGTGAAAATCGTGAAAAGACTCTTAGGGACAAGTTTGCTCATATTGAGGAAGAGCGTGTTAACCTTCTAGGAATTATAGAAAATTTAAAGAAGGAGTCCCATAATTTTGAGGAGTCTAATTTATTACTTGAGTCCGAAATTTTAAATTGAAAAATGACTTTCAAGACTCTAGTAGTTGTTCTAATGGTTCTAGCACATCATATTCAAATTCTTTCATTGCTAAAGCTAAAACCATTGTTTGTTTTAGAGGGTCAACCTTGTCCAGGGACTTTAAAAAGGGTCACACCTTAGGTAACATTCCTCGTGTTTACACATGCTTGCATTGTGGTAGGAAAGGTCACCTTAGGTCATATTGTTTTGATCTTAGAAGAAGTCCAAGGAAATCTTTATCTAGCATTTCATTATTTCCCAATCCCCATCATTTTAAATATAAATCTATATGGGTTAGGAAATCTCTATTAAATGCGCTAGATTCAAGATTTGTTGATTCTCATTTACTATCACATGAAACCTCCCTTGCTAAATTTAAAGGTTGAATGTGTTAGTGTTTTCTGCATACTCTAGCTTTTTGTGCTTCATATTATATATCATTGCTAGATGTATGCATGTTTAGTCATTTTCTAGTCATTGCCCCATTTCATATCATATGCTAGAAATTATGACTTGTTTATCTTTTTGTATTATATTTCTTGTGTTTGATTTAACTGAATAATATACAAAGATTTTTGTTTATCATTTGTGTTTTATTTATTTCATTTAAGCTTAATGAAAAATACAAATGATTTTTGTTTGTCCTTTTGAGTAAATATCTATTTTTGATTAAAAATGTTAAAAACTCAAAAAGATTTTTTTTTTGTGTGTATTTTTGTTTGACACACTTTATGTGGCATATATTTTTGTTTGAATCCCATCTTTTACGCTCCCACGTGGCTAGAACTTTTGGTTTAGATTTTCAATCCTTAAAATGTT
The DNA here is from genome assembly GCA_949130495.1 of Sambucus nigra. Classification (NCBI taxonomy): domain Eukaryota; kingdom Viridiplantae; phylum Streptophyta; class Magnoliopsida; order Dipsacales; family Adoxaceae; genus Sambucus; species Sambucus nigra. Next base: position 420,961,416 of record OX422218.1, read on the forward strand.
CTTTACCATGCTTTATATGGAGTAGTTGGATTTTGTATTGATTAAATGGATTCTATTTTCATATGCCTCTTTTCACACATGAACGAGCTCTTTTGAAATCTTAATGTCACATGTTAAATTTGAGCTCTTTGAGGTGTTCTCCTATCAATCTAGTCATCTACATATCTATGACCTAGGAGGACTAGTGCATGTCAAAATCCGTTGCATGTGAGATTTGTGTGAAAATGAAAACATGATAAATCTAAATGTGCACGGGGAAGGGCTCTGAAAGGATGAATTAAATCCTTTGCGATAGTAAGCCACCGTTGATTGGATCTAAAAGAAATACGTGATCCAAAGGCCTAAAAATAGAATATTTGGCATTAAACAGAAAGCAATTGCCAAGGCCTATGTTTGTTTGATATATTCGTTCAAAAAAACAAAAGAATATCTATGCTCATTGAGGGAGAACTGGATGGTATATCAACGGTTTGCACAATGTCCGTTTATCCTAGTTGTCTTTAATGTCATGACTCTATTTGGTTTGTAGAATCATCATCATGCTAGGCTTGTATGCATTGTGTATGTTTGTTCATTGAGTTCAATCTATATTGTCACATGAGGTTATATTTCAATGTGTTGAAGTTTACAATCAAATGAGAACTCCGTGAACGTTTCTTAAGTGTTTGGGTCTAAATTTAATTGTTGCTAGTACACACCCCTACACTTTCGTTTCCATATGACACATTTTTGCCATACGAGTTTGCAAACTTATTGTATTTTGTGTCATGTGTGTGTTTATATCTATATATATATGCAAGTGCTCTATTGGTATATTTTTCGTATCTATATATATGATATTTATTTGTCTTTGCCTTGCTTTTATTGCCCATATGCTGTCATGTCTTTTCCTTAAGCTTCAACATGCTATTTATTAGTTCTTTATCCTTTGCCTATTCCTGAACAAAAAGGGGGAGAATGATGATAGGGGGAGAAATGGTATCTAATCCTATTATTATCGTATCTTAGTTTGGGGAGATTTATCTTAGGGGGAGACGTCTTTCTAAGTATGTCTTGTGTTTAAAAGGGAGAATTAATTTAAGGGGAGTAATTAATTAATTGCATTTAATATTTTGATATTCCCTATGCATTTGATGATGTTGATTAAGTGTGCAGGAATCTTTCAATGGCAAAGCGTTTGATCCTTGGGTTGAGTCAAGTTCGGGAGGGTTATGTTTTGAGTCTAGTAGAGGTTGACGGCCCTTTAGGATTTTTGTTTGGTTTTTGTCCCGGAATAGCCAAAGGGGGAGATTTGTAAGGACACAAATTTCCAATTGAGTCCATATATAGTTTTGGCTCAATTTCGGACAAAAACATTTATTCATAGGAATGTATTTGATTGTAATATTCTCAAGCCTATGAAGTGTGTGTTGAAGACGTAGCGGCAAAGAATATAAAGCTTCATCAAAATGCCGATTTGCGTGCCTCGTTTCTACGTCATCAACTAAGGTTCCATGCTCCCAAGGTATGAATGCAATTATATTTATATAGGAGCTTGGAACAATATTTATTGGGTGTTAGGTGTAATAGAAACTGCATTTTATTTTCAGAAAGAATCAATTAGAACTTTAAAATAAGTATATAAAAGTTTCTGGGCCAAAATCGAATTTTACAAACTTTCTGGTCGTTCGTTAGAAATGTCGTTCGAACGAGTTTTTTCGTTCGAACCAGGTTTCGTTCGAACGAGTTTTTCGTTCGAACCACGTTTCGTTCGAACGAGTTTGCCAACGACCCTAAACTGGCCAGTCGTTCGATATGTCGTTCGAACGAGTTTGTTCGTTCTAACGAGGTATCTAACGAGTTTCTAACGAGCCCAGTCTGGTCGCTCGTTAGAAGTCTCGTTCGAACGAGAGTCAAGTTCGTTCGAACGAGATGCCAGGGCGGGAACAATTTTGAGCAGTTTTTGGCAGTTTTCACCCACTTTCCCCACTTGGTTTTTAACCAACTTTTTCAAGACTTATTAAGGACGGGAAACACATTTTTCTAATTAACTTTTCCAAACTTGTTTATCTCCTAGAGAGAGTTTGAGAGCAAAAATAGTTTAAGAAAATGTTCAAGTTTTGAGTGTTGTTTTTCAAAGAAAAATTCATATACCACTCTAGTGTTTACACCCAATAGTTGTGTTTATCCAAGTTATATATACATATATTTACTTGGAGTTTTTGGCACCGGTTTTCTCTACCGAATTCAAGAAGAGACGTTTCGGGTTTGTTTCTACACCCCATCACAAAGAAGACTTTTTGTTGAGATTCTACCCACACGGAGAAAGGCTCCATGCTTGGGTGACGGTGACCATATATAGTCCCATCGGTGGATTCCGAGACCGCGGTGGTGTTCCGAGGTTGTTCGCTAGGAAGAGGTTTCTACAAGAAGGAGCGACAAGGCTTGAGAGGGTTCGAGTCGAGGATGTAAGTCTTTTGTCTTGTAATTGTAATTCCGTATCTAGTGGACTTGTGGCTAGGGCCGTCCGAGGTTTTTTCCCATCTTGGGTTTTTCCTCGTACATCGCGGCGCAGTGTGACATTGTTAATTTTATCTTGCACCAAAATTTAGAATGCATGCTTGAGGTTTAAATCAAGATAAAATTTGGTTTAACAATCACACTAATTTAAATTGGACTATATTTAAATATTGGGTACAAATTGTTTTAATTCAAGTCACGTACTAAACTTGGTTTGGCCTAACTTTGTTTAAAAATGGAAATCATCACTTAGGCAAATTCTAGGACTTGAATTGGATTAATGAATTGGTTTAATTTTGTTTTATTAAACTAAAATCTGTTTTGTTTAAATCATTGAACCATCATCTTTCAACGCTTCCGCATCGTATTGTTTTTATACATAAAAAGGAAATTTACGCTTTCAACATTTACACAAAATCATTGTTTCTCCTATTCCTGGCTTACCCAACCTGACCTCCTAGATTTGGCAGCGACATCGTATTACCTGAAAAATGTGAACATAGGAACCGTGAGCAAAATAGCCCAGTGAATGTATCACTACTATACTATTGCATGAATTTAAATGCAATAAATCATGTCTATATAATTATGTATTAACTTATCCGGCTCATTCATAATGAATGACCAACTTTTCCGAATCATGATTCACATATCCTGTCTAAATAGACAATTCTCCCCCATTCCTGGTCGAGGAGTAACCCCTTGTAATTAATAGACAAATCTCCCCCATTCCTGGTCGAGGAGTAACCCCTCATTTCGGTAAACCGAAATGAACAATTTTATATACATAACATTATGATCACATTTGTAACAGTATACAAATACATCATTCCAGTGAGTACACTCACCTTTGTTGACAACTACGTATTCAGGTTTCCTTCTGGTGGAGCTGAACTTGGTTGATTAGACCTTACACCTGTCAATCCAACTAGATCAGTTCTGAACCTCAATCACAAATATTATTCAAGCATAATTATGTAACTTTCCATGACTATACATCAACAATATAATCCCAATTAAGTCACGTTCCATAAAACATAGGTAAAGGCAAAACAATGATATACATGTTGATAAAGTTACGGACATTCAACCGTAGGAAATACCTTATGAGGAATTTATAACCAAAGTAAAGTAAAGAGGAAATTATACTCCTCAATGTATATACACATGAAACACGTACTCAAAGTACCCTTTGTAAGGACGAAATACAAACATTCATTCGAGGGGTATCCAGTATGGCCTGAAATTATTGTCATTGATACTTAAACATCCTATATTTCTAAATTGTATAAATGAAGGGGTCCAAACTTATTAATATGAAAAAATATATGAATATATTATCCAGTACAAGTGACGGTGTAATTTTTCAAGATTACTAGGGAAAGTTATGACCATTTCTCTACAACACAAGAAATCTGCCCTACAGGCTCCTCTATTGATCCTTCGAATTCCAAGAATTTTCATAATTTTTATACAGCATAACTTTACATGATTTTCGACAAACTTTCAGTAGACATACTGAATAGTACATAATTAAAGTTTCATAATATTTGGACTTCATTTGCTATCTCAAAATCTTGACCAAACTCAGGGCATACCGAAATCAAGTATACAAACAGCAACTATGTACCAACTTGAAATCATCATTACCGCCTAACCACAAGGAGATAAATTCTAATTTTCAGCTATTATATGTATATATGAGTCTGACTTCATTTCCAATTGGAATTTCTCAATTCCTGTAATCACACAAGGAGATATGCAGATTTGAATACAAGGGGTTTCAACACAAAGCAATTTTAAGGGTTTCTACACTCAACTTAACATAAGCTTGCATCTAACCATACATATATATAAAGGGCTGAAACTTTCGTAAACTTATGATGATTTATATCATATAAATCAGTAATATAAGATAAATAACAAGAATTACAATTAGGATTACCTTCAGGGCTTTTACGTAATTTCCACAGATTTTTCTACACTTTTTCTCCTCACTTTTTCTTCCTAAACATCAACTTCCTATTTCCTCAAGCTAACAACACTTGAAACTGAACCTAGCCTTTGTTTTGCTGAAGAAATATGTTAGAGGGAGGGTTTTAAGTCGGCCAAGGCTGCCTCCCAAGCCAACCAATCAATTTAAAACATTTGGTTTAATAAAGGACAAAATACCACTTAAAGGGAATGGACAACTTTGCCCTTTGTTCGTAATTTCGGCATAACTCTTTACTCGGACATCCATTTGATGATCCGTTTGTTGTTTTACAACCCTAACTCACATGTCTACAACTACCTAGTTTTCACCTCAAGTCATTTATAATGTTATAAAGGTCAAAACTAGTCTCTAACAGGAACCTTTCCATCGAAAACAACAAAATTTGTGTTTGTAAATAATTCGACCTTTCATCATTTATGAAAGTAGGATTATAATAAACATAATCACTTAACTTTAGATATACTAATATCACATTATTCATATCACATAAGATAAGCATGATTTAAATATAATTTATCATAATTATATTCGAGTTGTCACAACTTCCCCTCCTTAGAAAATTTCGTCCCCGAAATTTAATATAAAGGTCACTTACCAAACAAATGGGGATACTGTTTCCTCATGCTATCCTCCATTTCCCAAGTTGCTTCTTTAACTCCATGGCTCATCCACATAACCTTAACTAAGGGAATAACTTTATTTCTCAATACTTGCTCCTTACGATCAATAATTTCCATTGGTTCCTCGATGTACGACAAGTCTTCCTTCAGTTCAATTGGTTGAGTTTTCAACTGATGAGATGGATCCGCCAAATACTTACGAAGCATCGATATGTGAAACACATCATGTAAACGGGATAAATCTGGAGGTAATGCTAATCTATAAGCCAGGGGCCCAATTCTTTCCAACACCTCATATGGTCCAATGTATCTTGGACTTAGTTTCCCCTTTTTGCCAAATCTCATAACGCCTTTCCATGGTGAAATACGCAGGAATACAAAATCTCCCTTCTGAAATTCTAATGGATACTTCCTCTTATCTGCAAAAAATTTCTGCCTACTTTGTGCTATCTTTATCCGTTCCCGAATAATTTTGATCTTTTCAGTCGTCACATCTATTAATTCAGGACCCAACATTTTCCTTTCACCCACTTCATCCCAACACAAAGGCGTTCTACATTTCTTCCCATACAAAGCTTCATAAGGAGCCATACCAATAGTCGACTGATAACTATTATTATATGAAAATTCCATTAATGGAAAATGATCATCCCAACTACCTTTGAAGTCAAATACACAGGCTCGTAACATGTCTTCTAATATTTGAATCGTCCTTTCTGATTGCCCATCAGTTTGTGGATGAAACGCAGTGCTGAACTTCAAACTTGTGCCCATGGAATTCTGGAGACGAGGCCAAAACTTAGAAGTGAACGTTGGATCTCTATCTGATACAATTGACACCGGTGACCCATGTAAACGGATAATCTCATCAACGTACATACGTGCATACTTGTCAACAGTGTAGGTGGTCTTAATTGGGAGAAAATGAGCTGACTTCGTCAAGCGGTTTACAATCACCCAAATAGAATCATTCCCCTTTGGTGGCCGGGGTAATCCTGTAACAAAGTCCATCGTTATATGCTCCCACTTCCATTCCGGAATAGGCAAAGACTGTAATAATCCTGCCGGCTTCTGATGCTCTGCTTTCACTTGCTGCCATACTAAACATTTAGCTACGAATTCTGCAATCTCACGCTTCATATTGTTCCACCAGTAATACTCCTTCAAATCTCTGTACATTTTGGTACCTCCCGGATGCATAGAGTAAATAGAACTATGTGCCTCTTCTAATATATCCTTCTTTAAGGGTGGGTCATTCGGTACACAAGTTCTATTTTTATAACACAATGATTCATCATTCTTAATCTTAAAGTCACTCTCTCTACCATCCTGAACTTCTTGTTTCTTCTTCTCAAGGAATGGATCACTGGTCTGCAAATTTCGTATGCGCTCGGCCAATAAAGGTCTCACTGTGACATGTGCTAATAATCCTCCACTTTTTGAAAACTTCAATTCAATCCCCATCGATGCCAAGTCAAGAATATTTCCAACATGGGCACACTGTATGCAACCAAGCATCCCTGATGATTTTCGACTCAAAGCATCTGCTACTACATTGGCCTTCCCAGGATGATGATGAATGGTACAGTCATAGTCTTTAATCAGCTCTATCCAACGCCTCTGTCTCAAATTCAGTTCTTTCTGTGTAAACAAGTATTTCAAACTTTGATGATCCGTAAATATCTCACAAGTTTCTCCATACAAGTAATGTCTCCACAACTTTAAAGCAAAAACAATGGCCGCTAGCTCCAAGTCATGTGTAGGGTAATTTCGTTCATGTGTCTTTAATTGTCTGGAAGCATATGCTATTACCTTCCCATTCTGCATAAGAACACATCCTAACCCCTGAAATGAAGCGTCTGTATAGATCACAAAAGACTCATTCCCACATGGAATAGTAAGTATAGGGGCTGAAACCAACCGATTCTTTAATTCTTTAAAAATCCTCTCACATTCTTCATCCCATACAAACTTCACTTCTTTACGAGTCAACTTTGTCAGTGGTAATGCTATTGCTGAAAATCCCTTAATGAATCTAAGATAGTAACCTGCCAATCCTAGGAAACTCCTAATTTCTGTCACATTCTTAGGAATTTCCCATTCAACAATTGCTTCCACTTTCTTTGGATCAACATAAATCCCATTTCCCGAGACCACGTGGCCTAAAAACACAATTTGATTCAACCAAAACTCACACTTGCTGAATTTAGCAAACAATTTCTTCTCTCTCAAAATCTGCAATACAAGTCTCAAATGCTTCTCATGTTCCTCCATGCTACGCGAGTAAACCAACACATCGTCTATGAATACTATCACAAATGAATCAATGAAAGGGTGGAATACCCGGTTCATCAAATCCATAAAAACTGCCGGAGCATTAGTCAATCCAAAAGGCATCACCAAAAACTCATAGTGCCCATATCGAGTCCGAAAAGCTGTTTTGGAAATATCACAATCCTTCACTTTCAGTTGGTGGTAACCCGATCTCAAATCAATCTTCGAAAATATAGTGGCCCCCTGTAATTGGTCAAACAAGTCATCGATACGAGGTAGAGGGTATTTATTTCTAATGGTCACCTTATTCAACTGTCGATAATCAATACATAATCGCATTGTCCCATCTTTCTTTTTCACAAATAACACGGGTGCTCCCCATGGTGAAACACTAGGCCGAATGAAACCTCTGCTTATCAGATCTTGTAATTGCACTTTTAATTCTTTCAACTCCGCTGGTGCCATTCTATATGGAGCAAGAGAAATTGGACCAGTACCTGGAACTAATTCAATAGAAAACTCTACTTCCCTATCGGGTGGCAATCCTGGCAATTCTTCTGGGAAGACATCAGAAAACTCTCTAACCACTGGTATATCTTCAACTTTAAGTGCTTCCTTACTAACATCAACCACATACGCTAAATACCCTATACAAACCTTACTCAATAACTTTCTGTTCTTTATTACTGAGATAAGACAATTAGGGACAACATTCCTTTCTCCTATAAATTGGAACTCGGGTTCACCAGGCAAATGAAATGTAACTTCTTTGAGAAAAAAATCAATGGAAGCATGGTATGATGATAACTAATCCATCCCCAATATAATATCAAAATCTCGAATGGCCAACGGTATCAAATCAACATAGAAATGTCGTTCCCCCATTCGTAAGATACAATCTTTATAAACATGCTCAACCAGAATCACACTTTCCATTGGGGTAGAAATATATAAGGCACAATTGAGAAATGAACATGGTCTACCTAAATATGAAACAATATCTAATGCCACAAATGAATGCGTAGATCCAGGATCAATGAGTGCATATAAATCTTTGTTCGCAATAGAGAGTTTACGTGTAACCACTTCAGGTGTAGCATGGGCATCTTGCAGCGTCATTGCAAACACTCTTCCTCCTTCCTTCGATCCACTTGCTTGTCCTGTACCTCTTCCCCTGGTGGCACTTCCTGGAGAGGATCCTTTATGAGGCCCCACACTACTGACTGAAACTGCTCTTGATAGCATAGGGCAATTCTTTCTCAGATGGCCCTTCTGATGACAATTGAAACATTCTATACTCTGTAGCTTTGGGAAATTTCTTTTTATATGGCCCGATGTACCACAAAAGAAACAAACGTTCGAATCTCCTTGCGCGGAAGCTCCTGAGCCTCTTCCACTACTAGCCTCACCCCTCTGCAAACCACCTCCCATGCCTTTACCATGCTGAAGTTTCTGCCCTCCAAGTCTTGAATATTCTGTATCACTACCATTTTGATAACTTGGATTGAATCTGCTTCTTTTTACACCTCGTTCTCGATTCCTTCTTGCTTTATTCACGTCATTTTCTACCAGCAGGGCTTTATTCACCAAGGCTGAATAATTAACAGTCTCTAAAGCCGATAGCCTTGATTTAATAACTAACTCCAGTCCATTGAGAAATCGGCTACACATATCTTCCTCATTCCGTATAAACCTCGAAGCAAAATGAGATAAGGCTGTAAGTTTAACTTCATATTCTCTAACTGTCATACTCCCCTGATTCAACATGAAATATTCCTTCTGCTTTTGTTTTTGATACATTGGGGGAAAATATTTGTCATACAAGGCTTTAACAAAAGCATCCCATGAGATCACATTCCCGCCTCCTGGAGTAATCAACAAATGTTTCGTGGCATCCCACCAGTACTTAGCTTCTCCTTTCAGCATATACGCCGCCAAGGTTACCTGTTGATTTTCAGGCATCCTCATTACCCCAAAGATAAGTTCAATTTCTTTAACCCATACTTCTGCCTCTGCTGGATCAACTGCTCCTTCAAATGAGGGTGGGTTCATCTTAATAAATTTCTCATGTGAAGTACTTCTTTCTTCCCGGTGTATCACCTCCTCAGCCCTAGCCAAGGCTTGTGCCTCCAGTTGCCTGGTCTATTGTTCTTCCATCTGTGCCATAAATCTAGCTTGCTGCTCTACCATTAGAGTCATAGCACGTGCCATTTTTTGCATATCTGTCAGTTGTCCTGGCTCGGGTTCCACATTTATCTGAACAGGTTGCTCAACCTCCGCTTCTACGGGAATATTTGAATCCTCATCATGTATTCCCACATGCACATTCCCTCATTCCATTCTCTTATATCTGTAATGAATAAAAGATATAACAACATGCAGATATACATATCTTTCCTAACATAATCGTTAGTATCAAATAAAATATATTTCTGACATTCACTGCCAAATCTAGACTCTTCTCACTCCAGAACCTCTAAAACCTAGGCTCTGATACCAAAAGCTGACACACCCCAACCCAATTACTTATAATTAAGTCTGGAAGTCAAAGTGAGTCAAACCATAATTAATCAAACCAAACCATAAACACAAGTTTTGATTTCAGAGTCATCATTGTAAATCCATATAACTGAAAACCTTTTTACAACATCAATATAGTCATGCCCATAAAAACTTTCATGAAGGATAAGTTAACTTAATTACATCATTTACATTTACACAAAATCATTGTTTCTCCTATTCCTGGCTAACCCAACTTGACCTCCTAGATTTGGCAGTGACATCGTATTACCTGAAAAATGTGAACATAGGAACTGTAAGCAAAATAGCCCAGTGAATGTATCACTACTATACTATTGCATGAATTTAAATGCAATAAATCATGTCTATATAATTATGTATTAACTTATCCGGCTCATTCATAATGAATGACCAACTTTTCCGAATCATGATTCACATATCCTGTCTAAATAGACAATTCTCCCCCATTCCTGGTCGAGGAGTAACCCCTTGTCATTAATAGACAAATCTCCCCCATTCCTGGTCGAGGAGTAACCCCTCATTTCGGTAAACCGAAATGAACAATTTTATATTCATAACATTATGATCACATTTGTAACAGTATAAAATACATCATTCCAGTGAGTACACTCACCTTTGTTGACAACTACGTATTCAGGTTTCCTTCTGGTGGAGCTGAACTGGGTTGATTAGACCTTACACCTGTCAATCCAACTAGATCAGTTCTGAACCTCAATCACAAATATTATTCAAGCATAATTATGTAACTTTCCATGACTATGCATTAACAATATAATCCCAATTAAGTCACGTTCCATAAAACATAGGTAAAGGCAAAACAATGATATACATGTTGATAAAGTTACGGACATTCAACCGTAGGAAATACCTTATGAGGAATTTATAAACAAAGTCAAGTAAACATGAAATTATACTCCTCAATGTATATACACATGAAACACGTACTCAAATTACCCTTTGTAAGGACGAAATACAAACATTCATTCGAGGGGTATCCAATATGGCCTGAAATTATTGTCATACATACTTAAACATCCTATATTTCTAAATTGTATAAATGCAGGGGTCCAACCTTATTAATATGAAAATATATATGAATATATTATCCAGTACAAGTGACGGTGTAATTTTTCAAGCTACCTAGGGTAAGTTATGACCATTTCTCTACAACACAAGAAATCTGCCCTATAAGCTCCTCTATTGATCCTTCGAATTCCCAGAATTTTCATAATTTTTATACAGCATAACATTCCATGATTTTCAACACACTTTCAGTAGACATACTGAATAGTACAGAATTAAAGTTTCATAATATTTGGACTTCATTTGCTATCTCAAAATCTTGACCAAACTCAGGGCATACCGAAATCAAGTATACAAACAGCAACTATGTAGCAACTTGAAATCATCATTATGGCCTAACCACAAGGAGATAAATTCTAATTTTCAGATATTATATGCATATATGATTCTTCTTTCATTTCCAATTTGAATTTCTCAATTCCCGTAATCACACAAGGAGATATGCAGATTTGAATACAAGGGGTTTCAACACAAAGAAATTTTAAGGGTTTCTACACTCAACTTAACATAAGCTTGCATCTAACCATACATATATATAAAGGGCTGAAAATTTCGTAAACTTATGATGATTTATATCATATAAATCAGTAATATAAGATAAATAACAAGAATTACAATTAGGATTACCTTCAGGGCTTTTACGTAATTTCCACGGATTTTTCTACACTTTTTCTCCTCACTTTTTCTTCCTAAACATCAACTTCCTATTTCCTCAAGCTAACAACACTTGAAACTGAACCTAGCCTTTGTTTTGATGAAGAAATATGTTATAGGGAGGGTTTTATGTCGGCCAAGGCTACCTCCCAAGCCAACCAATCAATTTAAAACATTTGGTTTAATAAAGGACAAAATACCACTTAAAGGGAATGGACAACTTTGCCCTTTTTTACGTAATTTCGGCATAAATATTTACTCGGACATCCATTTGATGATCCATTTGATGATCCGTTTGTTGTGTTACAACCCTAACTCACATGTATACAACTACCTAGTTTTCACCTCAAGTCATTTATAAATTTATAAAGGTCAAAACTAGTCTCTAACAGGAACCTTTCCATCGAAAACAACAAAATTTGTATTTGTAAATAATTCGACCTTTCATCATTTATGAAAGTAGGATTATAATAAATATAATCACTTAACATTAGATATACTAATATCACATTATTCATATCACATAAGATAAGCATGATTTAAATATAATTTATCATAATTATATTCGGGTTGTCACATTTGTGGTGACAATAAATCTCACCACAAAATAATAAGCAAATGCGTTCACCAGAATAAATAAAGAACGTAAAATAACTGCAATCACACACAACACAAGATACACATGGTTCGGCAAGAAGGCATATGTTTACGGAGGTTCTCTCTGTATTTTATTTTTATTTTCTCCAAGTGAGTGTTTACAATTGCATGCCCTTTGACCCGGGTTGAGGGTTTAATTTATACATGTCGTTTTCAGAGAGTGGGGGTGTTGAACTCCTCCATGTTAGCCCATATTCCCTAGAATATATCTTGAGATATTTTAGGAGTTGAATGGGTCATAACCAAATCAGTTAAAGCACGAGGCCTTTAAACTTTGCGCCAGGCTTAATCGGGCTACTCATCTGGGCTGGAATAGCTAATCAAGGTTCCCACATTTGCCCCTAAAATTTTTTGGTCACAATTTGGGCTCAATAGTTTGGAATGATTACCTTAATGGCATTTTTGTGAATCGTGCAACACCTTGGGATTGAAGCGTCTTTCTCGAGTCGATTTAGGCGACAAATTTGCTTTGTTTCCTGTACATCATGATTGAGAGGGTTTAAACTAGCTTGGAGAAGTCATTACCCGATGTCGCTTCAAGCTTCTTTGCGTTCTTTATATTTCTCCAACCTCTCATTGTGCTTTCTCACTTCCAGGCCTCGTCTTTCATCTTCAAGCTTCTTCCTTGTCCTCCCATCTTCTTTGCTTGTGGGTTTACCTCGTCTCAAGATGATTCTTACTTCATAATTTCTTCATACTCCTTTTCTTTTCTTTTTCTGTTGGAATTTCTTCATTATCGCTGTTAGGATTTTTCTTGTCTAATGGAAAAAATAGGAAATAGGTCGATAGCTGACTTTAGGAAGTTCTATAATGTTCCAAACTGGGTAAATATTGAATGTTCCCCTGTTCCTCGTAATGTTAGAGACATTGAGGACGACCATTGGATACATGCTCTTCTGTTGTCCCATGGGGGTTTTACTTTTCCCTTAAATCGCTTATTTTTGCATTTTTTTAGTTACTTCTATATAGTACCTGTGCAGTGCTCGCCAAATGTTTAGAATATTGTCAATGGTGTACATAGAATTAATCAGCTCTATGGCACCAAACTAGGGCTTGATGAAATTTGCTATTGTTATTCTTTTTCTCGAATAAGCTTTGGTCTTCTTTATCTCAAAGATAGGAGTCCCGATAGGGTATTGGTAGTAAATCTACCTGATTCCCACAAGGACTACTAGCATGAGGGGTTTATTGATAGAAACTGGCAGTTCCCTCTTCAAGCTGAAGGGGCGAGGTACAGGGGACCTGTGATTCCCTTTTATGGGGAGGAGTACATAGGTAGGCATGGCTCTTATTCTGCTAATTGACTTTACTATTAGTGTACAGTCTTTCTTACATTTTTCTCTCTTCCTTTTTTTAGCAAAGACAAAGAACTTAGATCATACTCTTCGCGAGATTCGAGTTGCTGAGATGGTTAAGGCTTGGAAGATCAGGGAACACTTAGGTGACGGTGAGCATCCTCGATCAGCGGAATTTCTTCTGGAGTACAAGAACATTCGGTCTAGTTTCATCGCTCATCCTGTGGACATCATTCCTCAGCTAGATACCACAAAAGAGGTTGCTACTGACCCAATTCAGTTAGACAAGGAGGAAAGCATCTCTGGTGAAGAGAGTGAGGGAGCTAACGGGGGTGGAGTTGAAGGTAATAGTAGTGAGGAGAGCTCAAGTAGTGAAGAATTTTCCTGCTCAGATGAGGCTCTGAAGGATTCAGGGGATTCAAGTTGCTCCAACGAGGAAGATATGTCCCTTTTAAGGAAAAATATGATCCAAGATGATGATGAAGATAATGTGTTGCCTGCTCGCAGGCTGAAGAAGCAGAAATCTGGGAGTGGGGACACTCCCACTGGCTCTCAAACTATTGTTCATGAGCAGGAGAGGAAAAAAAGAGGAAGCAACGGTGAAAGAGAGAGAAAGGAATAGAGAAGAAGAGAGGAAGAAAGTGGAAGAGAGAAAGAGGTTTGAGAAGGAGGAGAAAGAGAGAGAAGAAGAGAAGAGGAGAGAAGAAGTGATGACAAAGATGGGGCAGTCTTTGGTGCCTTTGTCTAGTCTGCGCAAAGGGGCTTCTATTGAACTTTCCCCATAGTTGGGTCTGGCGGTGCTCGAGATAGAAGTTTTGTCAGCTGATTGCCAGAGGTCGATGGGGGCCGACCAGTTAGCCCTGAAGGCAAGTCAGAGTCTAGCCTTGGTAAGCCTTCTTTTACTTCTCTACTCTTGCAATGTTCATTTCAATACCTCCTTTTCTAATATTTCCCTTTTCTCTACAGTTTGTGTCTGATTTCGCTGTCCTATACCGCATATGTGACGAGATGGCAAGGAGAAACGCTGATCTGGACAGGAAGAATGCTAAGCTGCAGGCTAGTTTAAAGACTTCCAATGCTGCTCAAAAGTCTTTTAGTCTCGCTTTGATCGAAGCCAACAAAGCGAAAGAGGCGACGACCAAGGAGCTTCAGGAGTTGAGTCAGTCCTATGACTTGGTCTTTACGAGCAAGCTGGCGGTGGTTGAACATAATAAGGTGCTTACTGGGAAGTTGGATAAGGTGGAATCTGAGGCTTTCATCCTCAAAGAGAGCTCGTACAATGCAGGGTGGGTCATAGTGTACGAGGATGTCGAGGCTCAGATTGGCTATATTGGCCGTTTTAACTTTAAGAAGGGCTGGGACAAAGCCTTACTTACTACCGAGGTAGATATTGATTCCACCCTTTTCGACAAGCACGATCCTTGTCCCAAGCCTGTGGTGGATGAGGCGCCTCTTCCTGTTGCCAATGAAGGTGCCCCAACTGTCCCGACCATTACTGTTGATGCTCCCCTTGACCAGGGTATGGAGACTGCTCCATTTGAGGGAGGAGTGCCTTGAGCTGCTGTGGATAAGGGGAAGCAACTAACGTCCTCAGAGCAGAGGTCGCTAACTAGTATTTCTTAGGAACTTGTGTATTTTTTCACTCTTGTTGTTCTTTCTTTCCCTTGCTGATGTACTTGGACTTTTTTTAATGAAATAAAATTCTTTTCACTTCTGCATACTGATTTACTTGTTTTCCATGCTCATATGGTTTGTAGATGATTGATGTTGAGGGGTATATACCCGCTACTTCTGAACTAGGAAAAATTCTTGGTCCTGATGCGAGCAATAGAGTTCGCAAAGCCTTTATAAGGATCTGCAAGTCTCTTAGGTTGAGGAATCGAGATTATAAGGACCAATCAGAGCTCATTGCTAAGATAAAGGATAGGCTCCAAGAGATGGAGGAAATCGGCGCTTCTGTTCAAGAAGAAGTGGATGATCTGAAGGCTAAGCTTCTGAATGCCTCCGAGGTTAATTAAGTTGGAGAGGTACTTCAATAAGAGAATGCTTCTCTGAGGAGAGAAGTTTTTCCACTTAGGGAGAATGGTTCGAGCATTACTCATCGATTTTTGCATGGTTCCTCTTCATCGATTGGACCGCAAGCTGGTACTGATGATAGTGGTTCAACTAGGGACATCACCGAGCTTCGATGTGATGTTCGCCGGGCGTATGTGATAGCTGTTGGTCTTCAAAGATATGTTACCTTGCTGAGGCACTTATTTAAGAAAGGTCCTCGACGAGTGTGGGCTGATGGTTATGATCAGGGTTGGATCGATGCTCCGACGAAGTTGAGGGAGGTTGAAGAGTTATCCTTCATTAGAGGATGGTTGAGTTCTATTAGGGAGTTGTAAGTCCTTAGGAACTCTATCTTCTGGTATCGTCATGAGATCTCCCCCTTAACTTTGGTGCCGAACCCATTCAGGAGGGATGATCAATGGGTCCCCATAGATGCCATCCCAAGGTAGCTATTGGAACCGAGTTCAAATAAAGTCGAGGAGGTATTAGCTCCTCACCTAGATGATGGCCGAAGAGCACAAGTGGCTGACTATCTTGCTCGGAGACCTAATCCTCATTAGGATTTAATTTACTTAGCACATGTAACTCTTCGTATATGTAATAATGTAATCAAATAGTTATGTTTTGGGCAATTTTCTGACTAAACATGTATTGTATATTTTTTACTTCATTGATTTCTTGTTCGACTATCTTGGGCTCTTCTTAGCTGACTAGATTTGATATGGGCAGAGTTGGTTTGTTGAGTGAGTATCCCTACAGTCCAGTATGCTTATAAGATACCGTTCTACCTCATTTTACCTTTTAAGTTATGTCGTCACACTTCCTTAGGCCTAAGTGTCGCAATGGCGAGGATACACCTGGTGTTGGATGTTCTATCTGGGCAGTCTTTTTTTAGCCAAACATTATTAGCGACTAACCTGGGTTGGTCGTGCTGCCTAAGGGTCCCCTATAGGGCTTCATATATTTCCAAGGGCAATGTTAGGAGGTCATTCGTGTTTAATGACGAAAACCTGAGGAGGGTAATACCCTGCTTTTATATGTTAAGAGGAGAGCCTGTTACTTAGAAAATGTGCATGAATTATAAAGTATTGGAGAAAAAATCAACACTTCATAGAATGCCATTGCCAAATAATTTTTTATTAATCAGAAATGAATTGCAAATTTCAACATTGAGTTTAAAAATCAACACAGAAAACTAGAAGTATAATTTCTTCAAATTTACTGCGTTCCAAGATCGAGGTATCTCCCTTCCCTCCAGCGTTTCTAAGTGATAGGCTCCTTGTAGGTCGTCTCTTATCACCTTGAATGGTCCCTTCCAGTTCAGCCCTATCTGATGGTTTTACTACGCTGCCAAGAACTTTCCTTAGGATGTAGTCCCCAACTTGGAATGCTCTTGGATTGACCTTCTTATTATAGTGCCTTGCTAGATGTTGTTGATAACCTCCTAATTTCACTAAAGCCAGCTCTCTTCGTTCCTCAGCTAGGTCAAGTTCAACGAGCAATGTTGCATCACTATGGCCTTTCTCGACCATGGTGGACCTCATGGTAGGGAAGTCGGCTTCTAAGGGGATGATTGCCTCTATACCATATGTTTGCACGAATGGTGTTTCCTTGATTGCTCACCCTGGGATAGTGCGGTAAGCCCGTAGGATGTGGGGTAATTCGCTTACCCATGCCTCTTTGTTTCACTCCAATTGCTTCTTCAATCCATCAATCACTATTTTGTTAGAAGCTTCAGCTTGTCCTTTGCTCTGAAAGTATGCTATAGAGTGAAGTAGTGCCTGATCCCGTGGTCGTTACAGAAACCCTAGAAGAGGCCACTTTTGAACTGTGTACCGTTGTTAGTGATGATGGTTTTGGGGATCCCAAAATGAGTAACAATGTTTCTCCATATGAATCTCATCATATCCGCGTCTCTAATATTTTCCAGAGGCTCTGTCTCTATCCATTTGGCGAAGTAGTCTGTTGCGACCAACAAATACTTGCGATTATCGACAGCGATAGGATAAGGGCCTACGATGTCCATTCCCCATTGGGCAAAAGGCCATGGGCTTGTAAGTGACTTTAGGTCACTGGTTGGCTGGTGAACCATAGGAGCATGAAGTTGGCATTTTTTGCACTTGCGAGCATATATCCCAACGTCCTTCTGCATATACGACCACCAGTAGCCTTATTTCATTGCTCGAAAAGCTAGCGACCTGCCCCCAATGTGACTCCCACAGATTCCCTCATGGAGTTTGTGTAAAACTTGCTCGATGTCCTTTAGGTGAACACATTGGAGGTAAGGATCAGTGAAAGATCTCTTGTAGAGTTTTCCCTTAGGAGATAAGTGAAAGAGAGCAACTTTGACTCTTATCTAATGAGCATTCGTCAATCTAGAGAACATGTCCTATTTTTAGCAGTTTGTCGATCTGGTTAATACTTGGCTAGGTAAGGAAGTCAATCGAAATTGTTCTCTTCAAATCAGAATTGATCGCTGAGCTCAAGGCCGCTAGGGCGTCAGCATGGTTATTTTATCCTTTGGGAAACTATTGGACGCTGACCTATTCAAAGTTAGCCATTAGTTTCTTCGATGTGGAGAGATAGGTCACCATCCTCTCATCCCTAGCATTGAAGTCACCACTTATCTGGTTGGAGACCAGTTGTGAGTCGCTGAACACTTGGAGTTTCTTTCCCCCCATCACGTGTGCCTTCTATAGGCCTGCTATCAGTGCTTCATATTCTGCTTCGTTGTTGGAGGCTTCAAATCCAAGCCTAATTCCTTTCTCGAGTATTACATCTTCGGGGGTAATCAACACAATGCCTACTCCTGCCCCTTTTGAATTGGAGGCTCCATCAACGAATAGTTTCCAGATGCCTAACGCTGGTGGAAATTCACTTTGAGGAATAGTTGGAAGTTGGTCGCAAGGATGTTATCCTATATGTTCTGTAATGAAGTCGGTGAGGACCTGTACCTTGATGGCATTCCTTGGATGAAATTGGATGTTAAATCGCCTAAGCTTGACTCACCATTTTGATAGTCAACTGAACAAATCTTCTTTTCTCAGGACTCTCTTAAGGGGGTGGGATGTAAGGACAATAATGGAGTGGGCTTCGAAGTAATGTTTCAATTTCCTCGAGGCTACCACTAGAGCAAAGGCAAGATTTTCTAGTAGTAGGTATCATTGTTCGGTGACCAAAAGAGTTTTGCTCGCATAATAGACTGGGTGTTAGATCCCCGTTCTTTCCCATATCAGTGCAGAACTTATAGCATGACTGGAAACTACGAGGTACATGTATAAAGAGTTATTCTCTTAAGGGATTACGAGCAAGGATGGTGTGCTGAGGTAAGCCTTCAGTCCGTCTAGCACCTTTGAGCAATGCTCATTCCACTCCACATCTTTTCTTTTCTTCAAAATTTGGAAGAACGGCTAGCACCTTTAGGATGACTTTGAGATGAATCGATTAAGGGCGGTGATCATTCATGTGAGCTTCTGCACATCTCTTATCGTGCGGGGGGCTTCACCCTATTGATGGTGTTAATCTGATCTGGGTTAACTTCGATACCTCGCTTGCTGACCAAGTACCCAAGGAATTTTCCTGACTGTACACTGAAGGAGCACTTGATTGCATTGATATTCATTCGCTACTTTCTGAGGATTTTGAAGGTTCTTGATAGGTCAGAGAGGTGGTCTTCCTTGAGCTTGCTCTTCATGAGCATATCATCGATTTACACTTCCATGGTGTTACCCATTTTATTTCTGAACATTTTGGTGACCAGCCGTTGGTAGGTGGCTCCTGCGTTCTTTAGCCCAAAGGGCATAACCTTGTAGCAATATAACCCAACTGTGGTTA
Organism: Sambucus nigra; assembly: GCA_949130495.1. NCBI lineage: Eukaryota > Viridiplantae > Streptophyta > Magnoliopsida > Dipsacales > Adoxaceae > Sambucus > Sambucus nigra. The sequence goes on from OX422218.1 coordinate 420,980,924, forward strand.
TGATTGCTATTTTGTCTTGATCTAACTCATATAGAGGTATTTGGTTATATTAGGAGTATGCCTCTAGGAAACTCATCCTTTCATGTGCTGCAGTGGCATCCACCAGCTGATCAATCTTTGGGAGGGGGAAGCTGTCCTTAGGGCATGTCTTATTAAGATCGGTGAAATCTATGCAGACTCTCCACTTTTCTTTGCTCTTAGGGATAACTACTGGGTTGGATAACCATTTGGGGAACTGGACTTCCCGTATGGATCCTGTGTCCATTAGTTTTTTAACTTCCTTCTCCACTACTTTGGCTTTCTCCGGAGTAATACATCATGATTTTTCTTTAATTGGCTTGAATGTTGGGTCGACGCGCAGTCGATGATAAGTGACACTTGGATCTATCTCGGGTAGCTCGTAAGGATCTCATGCAATGACATCTAGGTTACCTCGGAGTAGGGTAATCAATTCCCTTCATTCGTTGTCAGTGAGTGAGGTTCCAATTAGGAATTTTCTTTCACTTGAGCTGCTACTGGATGGGGCTTCCTTTAGGTCCTCGATGACTCTTTCGGAGGGGAGGATCCTGGTCTTATCCACTCCTAGTCTTCCATACCTTAGATTCTATTTGGAGGGCATCAACCTCTCCTGCTCTTATTCTTTACTTTTATCTTTCTCGACCTTCTTCTCTGGCTTAGGACGGATGGCTACTATGAAGCACTTTCTGGCCATCGCCTGGTCTCCATGAATCTCCATTACTCCTCGTTCAGTCACATATTTAGGTTTCTGATGGTAGGTAGAGGGGACGACCTTCATCGCGTGTTGCCACCCTCTTCCAAGGATCACCTAGTAGGGGGAGTTGATGTCGACCACTAGAAATTTGATCATTTTTTAGATGTTTCCTTCCCTTATAGGAAATAAAATCTTTCCTAAGGGGGTGGTTATTTTTCCAGCGAAGCCAACTAGAGGGATGGTATCTTCCTTTAAGTTGGCGACGCTTAACTTCAACTTTCTGAATAGGTTGAGATACATTACTTCGGATGAACCACCTTGGTCGATGAGCAAATTATCGACGTCATAGTTAGTTATCTTGAGTGTAATGATAAAGGCATTATGATGTGGGGTCCTTACTCCCACTAGGTCTTCATCCGTGAACACAATATGTTTGCTGTAGTCAACGTCATATGCTCGTCGATGCTTTCCTACCTGCGCTTTGTCCGGATCGATTTAAAAAGATTGCATAACTGTCGTAATATTTTTGACCTCCATTGGAGTTATGTTTCCTTGAATCTTATTTAGGTCGGATGCCCCATGAATTACAACAAACTCATGGCTGATGTCCTCCTTGAGCACATTATCGGGTCTCTAATCTCCATTGGTAACTACCTTCTCTGTCTTTTTCTCTACGAACTCATTCAAGTGACCAGTTGGGGTTAGCTCTTTGAGGTGAGACTTGAGATATTTGCAATGCTCGATTTTATGTCCGCCCTCCTTGAGGAATTCACACCTCAGTGCGTTGTTTATCTTGGAGGGGTCTCCACCCATCTTCCTGGGACATTTAATGAATGGTTCATCTTTGATCTTTGCCAGAATCTTATACATTGACTCCTTAAAAACTATTTTTACTGCTTGAAATGCTTTAATAGAGTCACTCTTGTTCCCATTCTTATGGCCTCCCTTGCCCCCATTCTTATTTCCTCTATTTTGATTCTCAGTTTTGTCACTGCCCTTGCCGACGAACTTGGTGCAACAATTCTCCCCTGCACTAAGATGGGTCACATCTTCGACTTTGGCATACTTTTCAATATGAGCCATTAAGTCGTCAATGGTCATGGCCTCCTTCTTAGTGAGAGGCTGGTGCAAGAGGGAGGAGCTAGGCAAACCAATTTTTAAGGATGCCACAGTAACCTACTCCGACCAGTCCTTGACCTCGTTGAATAGCTCCTAATATCTCTTCGCGTAGTCTTTGAGGCTCTCCTGGGGCATTTTCTTCATTGTCAACAAAGAATCCATCCTTTTTGGATGGGAGCTACTGGTAATGAAGCGAGTCGTGAAGAGTTTTGCCAGGGACTTAAAGCTTCTGATAGATCTGTGAGGGAGTTTTTCAAACCACTTCTGAGCTACATCATGTAATCTCGATAGAAAGATCCGACACATCAATGCATCCTTATGGTTCGAGAAGGTCATGGCCTGCCTAAACTCCCTAAAATGGTCGATAGGATCAGTCTTTCCGTCGTAGATCTTGAATCATGGCATCGCGAACTTCTTGGGGGCTTCTTCTTCTTCTATCTCCCTTAAATCTGGGTCCTCAGAGCTCACCTAGATAGCTCTCTAGTCGATCTGGCACCTCAATGTGCTGGGTGTTGGTCCATTTCTCTCCGGACCAAATTCCGTATATCATCGTTTCCTCGACCTGGGCTCTTGTAATGGCTAGCTGATTGTTGTTGCTTAAGAAAGTCGTCATTTGACCCGTGTCCCTCAGATCTTTGAGATCCACGTCTAGGGTTCCTTCCTTGGTTGCAAGACTTGTTTGCCTGAGGGCTAGGAGTACGATAATGACATTTCCTTGTGCTATGATGGAGTTCTCACTCAATCTACTCTAGTTTTCTCTTGAGATTAGAGTTATCATCTTCTTTCTTGCGAGTGGCTTCCCCTTGCTCTTGGAGCCTGGCCTCATAGGCATCTATTAGACTGGAGACTTGCGTGTACCTAGCTGGTCCCTCACTTTCTTCTGAAGCTTACCGCTCTAGGCGAGACCTAGGATTTGAACACCAAACTTCAGATCTAATCCTACAAGGGGTAGGTTGCTCTTTAATATCCCCTGCTTGAGGGGCATTGCTACTGTGACTTGACATTTTAGGTTCTTGTTGGTGAAGGCTTTCTTAAAGGAAAACAATCACGTCCCACAATGCCGCCAATTATGGTGACAATAAATCTCAACACAAAATAATAAGCAAATGCGATCACTAGAATAAATAAAGAACATAAAATAACTGCAATCACACACAACACAAGATATATGTGGTTCTGCAAGAAGGCCTACGTCCACGGTGGTGCTCTCTGTATTTTATTTCTATTTGCTCCAGGGGAGTGTTTATAATTGCACGTCGGCCTTTGCCCCAGACTGAGGGTTTAATTTATGCATGTCATTTTCGGAGAGTGGGGGTGTTGAACTCCTACATGTTAGCCCATAATCCCTAGAATATCTCTTGAGAGATTTTAGGAGTTGAATGGGTCATAACCGAATCAGTTAAAGCACAAGACCTCTGGACTTTGGGCCGGGCTTAATCGGGCTACTAATCTGGGCCGGAATAACTAATCGAGGTACCCATAGAATTAAAGAAGTTTTTGGAGGAGAGTTCTGCCCTAATTTTGTCCTCCACTTATATTTTTATTATCTTCCAAATTTTAACTTTATATTTGAATTGTTGATGAAAGTTTCTTTTTGAGTAATAATAAATGTGTATACCAATACATGTGACCAATACCTCTTTGTAAGTTCCAATATGTGCTTATTGCCCTATATCTCATCCCTAGGCATCCATTTGTCACAACATGAATGTGATTGTCACTGATTTCTAGGCCATTTTTTGCAATAATCCCCTAAATTCCATGTAGTGGTTGGCCATTCCAACACATTGAAAATAGGATGAATTACGAAATTTATTTCATTCTCAGCATTAACATAAATATAAATATACTTTATGTGAATTTAAATCCATCTATAACACGCAATAAACTATAATGGTACATAAAACATAAATAGATATTTGTATGCATTCCTTTGTGATAAATTATATACATATATTCTTTGTTATATTCTTGTGACAAAACATTAATTAAATCAAGTCATGTAGGCTTGAATCTTCATTGGGTGAGTCACGTGGAGAGTAGGTATTGATACCAAAATTAATATGCTGATGTGGACGAATCATACGAAGACACTTGTCAATCTACGTGGCACAATAACAATGAGGAAGTTCATTTCCTCAACCAACTTATGTTCTCCCCGAGCAACGAGGATATACCGAGGAACTGTAACACTCCGAGGTACTCTAGCGCTCCGAGGAACTCTTGATCAACGAGCAACTAAGGCGGTCCGAGCTGCATCTCGGCCGTAGTATTAATTGCCAGAATGTCAACAGTTCAACTATTCATTGAATGTTCATCATCTTGATGCACACGCTGCATTAAATGTATTACCCTTTCATATGTATTATCATTTAATGTATCAACCCATTCATGTACAGCCTAAGGGCTATAAATACCTTGTATCACCCTCATTCAAGGGGAGGGGAATTTCTTGATAGAACTTGTAATCGAGAATTCCCAAACACTCAGCAATAACATAACAGTGGACGTAGGCCATTCTTATAAGGCTGAAACACTTTAAAAATCTTTGTTTCATTTTATTTATCTGTGATTGATTAATTAGAGCGATCTAATTTTTTACATCAACAGTAGGCTAGATGAACCTTGGTTGAAGATTAAAGGTCTTGTTGTGCCTCTCAAGTTTGAAGAATTTCGTTGCCGGCACATTTCAATTTGGAAGATTGAAGATATATCTATTTTATACTCGAGTGTGCTATATAAGGCAAAAAAACACATGCACACAAATGAACTCTTTTGTTTTACGTGGGGATTTTTTTATAAATGAATAATTCAAGTACATTTTATAAAAATCTCAGTTTGAAGGCGCCGTTTATGGGAACGATTGTTATTATCGTTTTTCACCAAAAATCATTCATTATCAATGGAGGATAATCCAGAATCTAGCAATCGAAACGCCGGGAATGCTGGAAATCCTCCAAATCCCTCTGCACCTCCAGATCTGGATGAAATTATAACGAATCTGGTTCAAGGACAAACCGCCATGCAAGACACAATGAGGCAACTTGTGACACCCCGACTAATTAAACACCGGGTAGCTACTCCTTTATAAAATTAATTCAAAATGCCAAGTTGGCTCAGTTAATAGCATCACTGTCGAAAACATTTTAGAGATTACTAACCACCTAGTATTTAAAAAGTGAGTGCCAAATTTTTATTAAATCTGATTAACATGCAACAAGAGTAATGAATAACTAAATAACACCATTCACCATGCTGAAATGAAATGAATAACCATCACAATAGAGTAAATAAAGTCTGGAGGAAACCCCTCACTACAATCCCATAACTGAAATGAATAAACTGAAATAAATAACTAAAACTGAATACTGAGCAATACATGCTAGAGTCTGAAAACTGAAATGTAAAAATGATGTCTCTAAATAGAAATGGGCAACATGCCCTACAACGGATAGATGGTGACTCTGGAATCCAAAAGATAGAAGCGTCTACATGCAAATCCCTGTAGCTTCCACAAGCAGCTACAGCTCGTCACCTGAATGAGTATCCTATGCTTGGTGTCCCTGTGGCTGGGCACCTAAAATGGTTTTACAAGAAAATATATTTGAAAGCAAATGGGTCAGAGCCCGAAAGTGGAAATCATTTTAAAAACCTGCAAGTGCTTTAAAAACATTTAAAACATTAAATGCAAAGTACATGTTAGGACGTGCACTCACATTAAATTCTCACCTCTCGACTAACTGTGCACTCCTAACGTAAGTACCCATCTATAACTACCCTTTCCACTAGCTGAGTGACAACGTAACTAGCTAGACTACCAAAGGTTCTACCCATTTTACTCGGTTCCAATTAACAGAACAACGCTCGTAATTAAATAGAGGTTTAACGTAAACTCAGTTACTAAATATGCCATTGATATAATTATCAGTAAACTCGTTATATTCTCAAAACAATACCGTAATATTTTACAACATTAACATGAGGATTTCCATCGATTTAATGCATATTATTCACATCATAAATATACGATACAAGCACCCCGCAATCTGAGCTATGGTGCACACATACTCTGCTATCTATCCCGGTACATCACGTACATAAGGATCACATATTCCGAATCTCTCAGGAATAGTTCAGATGACACAAATCACAAATAATGGAGGTGAACACAGTCACCATCACATGGGTCACGCACATACCTACGCTCCCATGGTCAGCGGACTTATTAATATCACAATAAGTCTTTCTATGACCTATGTTCCTCAAGGTACCAGTCTATATCCCCCCCGTAGGCACACAAGGATTAGAGGGTCCTAAGCGAACGCAACCTCCTGTGATAGCAAGTATGGTAGGTATGTCATACAAACAATCCATATACCAATACTAAGTAAAACCACATCTTAGTAATACCGTATTATATTCGTAGTACATTTTGCACTCTCGTACTAATTATAATTATCACAACTTATTTTATTCCGGTTCATAAGTATACATGTCATAATTTATCCTCACATCGTAGTAGACACTCACGTCTCAACCCAAACGGTTCATTGAATATAACTCTCGTGTATGGTTTACTCATCTCAATAACCCAAAAGTCCCAAATCAACCACTATATCATCAAAGAAATACTAATACTACCCTTGAACCAGTTCCCGGAACTCCAAAAGTCAAAACAGTCCAAAAAGGACCAAACTGTCAACTCGTTAGAAGTCTCGTTCGAACGAGGCTTCGAACGAGTTTGGACTGTCAGGTCGTTAGAAGTCTCGTTCGAACGAGGCTGTTTGAACGAGATCCCAGTTCGTTCGAACGAACTGACCCTTCTAACGATATCTCGTTCGAACGAGATATCGAACGAAAATCCTACTCGTTAATAACGACTGGTCAACTCGTTAGAAGCTCGTTCGAACGAGCTCGTTCGAACGACCTGGGGGCTGCTTCTAACGAGATGCCAGTTTCGGCCCATAATTTCCCAAAAATCATTTTTCACCATTTTTATCACTTCTAATCTCTTCCAAAGTCCATCCTAACAACGTTTTAGGGTCTATAATCAATACTAAACATATATAGTCACATCCTAACATGTTTCTAAGGGATCAATCCACCCAAATATTAATTTAATTTACACCTTTCTACACTTTTTCCAATTATCTCAAGAACATGAACCCTAACTACATATCATCATCAAATCCCAGAATTTAATTCGTTTTCCTTCCTTCTAATCACAATTATAATAAGGGAAATCATTTACCTATCATACTACATGCAATTCTCTTCACAATTTTTAAGTTCTAAACCTCAACTACATGGGTTTTCATTATCTTCCAAGAACAATTGAAATTTATCAATTTCTAACATGGAGGAAACATTATACAAATTTAAATACGATTAAAACACTTGCCTTGGTTTGATTTCTGGTTTGCTGTAGGTTTGGTGAAGATTCTGCAGAGTTTCTTCTCTCCCAAGCTCTATCTCCAATGGTGGCTCAAGGTGGCTAGGGTTTTGATTTGGGGAAACTAAGAAACCTAAATGACAACCTACGTAGCCTTCTAGGTTAATATGGGTTGGCTAATGGGCTTAATGGGTTAATATCCACATCAGATTTAATCTCTAATTTTCGTCACTTTTAATTCCTCAAAATGTAAAATTACCAAAATACCCTTTAAGTTACCGGTATGGCCTAAAGATACCCCGGGACCCAAACTATACCCCCGGCTAGTGTTTTCTGACTATCTCGACCCTTCCGGACGCGTTGGCGCACTCAAAACGACCATACGGATTATAGATTTTAAATTCACTTTTAATATCAAAATATTATACCGTGACGCGGCGGTCCCACGCGTCTCAATAAAATTTCTAAAATGCCGTATATAAATCCCACGACAAATTTCATAATACCAAATACATATATAATCATATATGTACATAATCAAATACCAATTCGCATCACATTAGTATTATAACCCGGATTAATTTCCAATTAATACGCAATTAATTAATTAATCCCAAAAATAAATATAGCCAAAAGTACGGGGTATTACATACTTCCCCCCTAATAACTGAATTTCGTCCCGAAATTCGAAACTAGAAAGTACCTGCTAAAAATAACTCTGGATAACGTTCGCGCATCTCATCCTCGCGCTCCCATGTGGACTCCTCAACATTGTGATGTCGCCACTGAACACGCACTAACGGGACTATCTTTGACCGCAATTTCCTCTCGCTTCGGTCCAAAATAGCAATCGGCCCCTCCTCATAAGAGCTATCCGGCTGGAGATCGATGTCCTCCACAGCAATGTGAGAATGAGCCAAATTATCTCTAAGGTATTTCCTCAGCGAGGAAATATGGAACACGTCGTGAATCCGATGCAAATGCTCCGGTAATCCGAGTCTATATGCGACCGGTCCGATCCGCTCAATAATAGGAAACGGCCCCACATACCTTGGTGCCAACTTCCCCTTCTTCCCGAAACGCATAATCCCCTTCATAGGAGATACCCTGAGCAAAACCTGGTCCCCCACTTGGAACTCCCTGAAAAACCTCTTCGCATCAGCATAACTCTTCTGCCTGTCTTGAGCTACCCGAATGCGACTCCGAATCAACTCAATCCTTGCCGAAGTATCCTGAATCACTTCCGGCCCAAGTAGTTTGTTGTCTCCCACTTCTAGCCAACATGCTGGGGAACGACAAGGCCTACCGTTCAATGCCTCAAACGGAGCCATGCCAATCGTGAACTGATAGGAGTTGTTGTAAGTAAACTCCACCAGTGGAAGGTACTGCTCCCATCCACCCCCAAAATCAGTAATGCACATGCGTAGCATGTCCTCCAACATCTGATTGGTGTGCTCTGTCTGCCCATCAGTCTGCGGATGATAAGCCGTACTCAACCGCAATTCCGTGCCCATGGCCTCCTGGAAACTCTCCCAAAACCTCGAAACAAATATCTTGTCTCTGTCAGACACGATATTCAGGGGCACACCGTGAAGTCTCACAATCTCTGAGATGAAGAGCTGGGCATACTGTCCCGCAGTGTAATCAGTCCTAACGGGTAAAAAGTGAGCGACCTTGGACAACCTGTCCACAATTACCCAAACGGAGTCGTGGCCCCTATGTGACGTAGGTAACCCCGTGATAAAGTCCATGGATATGCTCTCCCACATCCATACCGGAACCTCCAACGGTTGTAGCAATCCTGCTGGTCTCTGATGGTCCACTTTGACAAGCTGACAAGTGGCGCATTTCGAAACAAACTCAGCGATATCTCTCTTCATACCGCTCCACCAATACTGCCGTCTCATGTCTTGGTACATTTTGTCCCCTCCAGGATGTACCGCGAACCGTGAGCCGTGCGACTCTGCCATAACATCGTGTCACAATTCCTCACCTTCCGGAACTACCAATCTCCCATTGAAGCGTAATCCCCCGTCTGAGCTAACGGTATAGGACTCGGCTCCCTCTGCAAGTAATCGAACTATCTGTTCCTGACAGAACGAGTCATTAGCCTGTGCCCGTACTACCTTCGTGACGATCTGCGGTGTAACGGTCATCACAGACATAAAAGATCGGGCCACTGCATCCTGGTGTCCCAATTCCTTCCACTTCGCCTTCCACACCTCTGCCACCTCATCTGCTGGCCTACGGCTCAACGCGTCTGCTACTACGTTAGCCTTACCCGGGTGGTACTGGATGTCGAACTGGTAGTCCTTCACAAACTCAAGCCACCTACGCTGCCGCATGTTCAACTCCTTCTGCGTGAACTGATACTGTAGGGACTTGTGGTCCGTGAACAGCTGAAACTTCTCCCCCAAAAGATAGTGCCTCCAAATCCGTAAGGCAAATACCACTGCTGCCAACTCCAAATCATGCGTGGGGTAATTCTTCTCATGAGGCTTAAGCTTACGGGAAGCATAAGCTATGGCCTGTCTCTCCTGCTGCAAAACACCTCCAAGTCCTTGCAAAGACGCATCGGTGTAAACCAAATACTCAACTCCCGGTCTCGGCAATGCTAACACAGGTGCTGAAGTCAATTTGTCCTTCAATTCATCGAATGCCAACTGACAGGCATCACTCCAGATGTATGGCACACCCTTACGAGTAAGATGTGTCAAAGGACCTGCTATCTCTGAGAAACCCCAAATAAACCTCCTGTAGTATCCTGCCAATCCCAAGAAACTACGAATCTCCGTTGGTGTCGTGGGCTGTCCCCACTCCCTCAACGCTGATACCTTTCCCGGATCAACTGATATTCCCTGGTCGGAAATAATGTGACCCAAGAACTGGACTTCCTTCAACCAAAACCCGCACTTCTCGTATTTTGCATACAGCTCGTTCTGACGAAGTGTCTGCAAAACCTGCCTCAAATGCTCGGCGTGCTCCTCCTCTGTCTGAGAGTAAACCAGGATATCATCAATGAAGACAATGACAAACTGGTCTAAGAAATCCCTGAACACTCTGTTCATCAAGTCCATAAACACTGCTGGAGCATTGGTCAAGCCGAAAGGCATAACCCGAAACTCGTAAGAACCATATCTCGACAAGAACGCAGTCTTCGAGACATCCTCCTCCCTGATACGCAACTGATGGTATCCCGACCTCAAGTCAATCTTCGAGAAGAAAGAAGCTCCCCTCAACTGGTCGAATAAGTCATCGATTCGAGGCAACGGATACTTATTCCGTATCGTGACCTTATTCAACTCTCGGTAGTCCACGCACAATCTCAGTGAACCATCCCTCTTCTTCACAAACAAAACTGGAGCGCCCCAAGGTGAGGTACTCCTGCGAATAAAGCCTTGCCCTAACAGCTGCTCTATCTGATCCCGTAACTCTCGCATCTCAGCTGGAGCCATACGGTACGGTGCACGTGCTATAGGTCTCGTACCCGGTAGCAAATCAATAACGAAGTCTATCTCTCGACTGGGTGGTAAGCCTGGTATCTCCTGAAACACATCCGAATACTCCCTGACAACCGGGATCGAATCCAAAGGAATCACAACCTCCTTAGAGGTATCCTCCTCTATGTAATACAGATGAGCGGTCGATCCTCCCTCTGGGTGAGGCATCGCCACTATAAACATCTCTTGCCCCGGAATGGCAAAAACAATGCTCCCGCTGAAGCAATCAATCATGGCCCTATATGCTACGAGCCAATCCATACCGATGATCACATCGTGAACATGCATGTCTAATACTAACATGTCCGCAGGTAATACCAAACCGCCAACCTCTACCCCGACTCCCCGGCATATAAAGAAAATAAGTGACCCACTCCCTAATGGTGAGTTGACACATGTCACTGTGCTCTCTGCCGTAGCTAACAATTCTAAAGCTTTCGCGAAGTGTGTAGCAATAAAACAGTGTGTAGCACCCGTATCAAATAACACCCGACCCATAGTGCCATGGATAGGAAACGTACCCTCGATCGCGGGCGGTGCCTGTGGAACTGCAGCCTGGTGAATGTTGTAGACACGTCCATACTGTAGCTGCCCCTGTTGAGCTGGGACTGCTGGAATGGGTGGCAAAGCTGCCATCTGTGGTGGTGCAGGAAGAGCGGCGGGAAACATAGGTCTCTGTGGCTCCTGGCGAGCACCCTGCTGCTGCTGCTGTGGGGCCCTGCCCCTATCAGGACAATCCTGCTTCTTATGGCCAGTCTTGCCACAAGTAAAGCACTTCCCTGGGAAGTTCCCTCCCCTCTGCCCCTGCTGTCCCCGGCCCTGGTGGCCGTTACCATTCCTTCCTTGGCCCTGCTGGCCCTGATGGAACTGCTGCCCATTCTGCCCCTGCTGGCCCTGATGGTTGTTTGGACCCTGATGGCCCTGGCGGAAACCTCCCTGTCCCTGCCTGTAGTTCCCTGACCGGAACCTCTTATTATCCCCCTGCTGGGTACCCTGCTCAGTCTGTCTCTGCCCCTGACCGGTTTGTGCCCCGCTGGCACCATGTCCTCCAGTCCTGCCCTGATGGCTAGACTCCCCCGACCGCTTGCCCTCGGCCATATGAAAACGGTGGTCCTGGCAGTGCAATAATGCAGCGTTAACCACATCAGAATACGTGGCCAACGATAGGTTCCCTAGCAGATGTTGACGGATCCTCCAATTCAACCCATCAGTGAACTTCTCTATCTTCTTCTTCTCTGTTGGAATCTCGTCTGGAACGATATTCAACAGGTTAGTGAACTCGGCCTCATACTCGGCCACTGTCTTGCCCTCTTGCTTCAAACTCATCAGCTTCCTCCTCATCTCTGTATGAACTGCAGACGGAAAGTACTTGCGGTCGAACCGCACCCAGAACTCCTGAATCGTGAGAGTATCCCTCTCCTCTGTGGTGGTAATAGACTCCCACCACTGTAGTGCAGATCCCACTAGCTTGAAAGTAGCTAGCACCTGTTTCTGAACATCTGTGCACTCATGCATCCTCAAATGCCTCTGTATGTCCTTCCTCCATTGGCTCGAGACTACCACGTCTGAGCTACCTGCAAACTCTGGCGGGTGCGCTTTCTGAAAAGCGTCTCGTACACGCTCCCAAGCAGACGGGAATGCATTAACCTGTACTGGCGCGGCAACCGGTGCCTGCGGTGGTGCCTGCTGAATCACGGCAATCGCGGCATTTACCGCTTGGGCTACTATAGCAGCAACCTCAGCGGCGTTCAACATGCCCTGAACTGGAGCGGGCTGTGGTTCGGGCGTAGCATCCCTGGGAACTCGTCGTGCACGTCGTGGAGGCATCTGAAACAAGAACAAAGTTTATAAGTTCACGGTTTATAAACTTAACATAGCTGAAGAACGAAGCATACACAAAAGAATACAACAGTCCTAAAATATAGGGCTCTATATCAAAGAAACGTAGCGGAAACATAATAGCCGTACAGATCCTAAAGGACACTAGAACCTGATGCTCTGATACCACCTGTGACACCCCGACTAATTAAACACCGGGTAGCTACTCCTTTATAAAATTAATTCAAAATGCCAAGTTGGCTCAGTTAATAGCATCACTGTCGAAAACATTTTAGAGATTACTAACCACCTAGTATTTAAAAAGTGAGTGCCAAATTTTTATTAAATCTGATTAACATGCAACAAGAGTAATGAATAACTAAATAACACCATTCACCATGCTGAAATGAAATGAATAACCATCACAATAGAGTAAATAAAGTCTGGAGGAAACCCCTCACTACAATCCCATAACTGAAATGAATAAACTGAAATAAATAACTAAAACTGAATACTGAGCAATACATGCTAGAGTCTGAAAACTGAAATGTAAAAATGATGTCTCTAAATAGAAATGGGCAACATGCCTTACAACGGATAGATGGTGACTCTGGAATCCAAAAGATAGAAGCGTCTACATGCAAATCCCTGTAGCTTCCACAAGCAGCTACAGCTCGTCACCTGAATGAGTATCCTATGCTTGGTGTCCCTATGGCTGGGCACCTAAAATGGTTTTACAAGAAAATATATTTGAAAGCAAATGGGTCAGAGCCCGAAAGTGGAAATCATTTTAAAAACCTGCAAGTGCTTTAAAAACATTTAAAACATTAAATGCAAAGTACATGTTAGGACGTGCACTCACATTAAATTCTCACCTCTCGACTAACTGTGCACTCCTAACGTAAGTACCCATCTATAACTACCCTTTCCACTAGCTGAGTGACAACGTAACTAGCTAAACTACCAAAGGTTCTACCCATTTTACTCGGTTCCAATTAACAGAACAACGCTCGTAATTAAATAGAGGTTTAATGTAAACTCAGTTACTAAATATGCCATTGATATAATTATCAGTAAACTCGTTATATTCTCAAAACAATACCGTAATATTTTACAACATTAACATGAGGATTTCCATCGATTTAATGCATATTATTCACATCATAAATATACGATACAAGCACCCCGCAATCTGAGCTATGGTGCACACATACTCTGCTATCTATCCCGGTACATCACGTACATAAGGATCACATATTCCGAATCTCTCAGGAATAGTTCAGATGACACAAATCACAAATAATGGAGGCGAACACAGTCACCATCACATGGGTCACGCACATACCTACGCTCCCATGGTCAGCGGACTTATTAATATCACAATAAGTCTTTCTATGACCTATGTTCCTCAAGGTACCAGTCTATATCCCCCCCGTAGGCACACAAGGATTAGAGGGTCCTAAGCGAACGCAACCTCCCGTGATAGCAAGTATGGTAGGTATGTCATACAAACAATCCATATACCAATACTAAGTAAAACCACATCTTAGTAATACCGTATTATATTCGTAGTACATTTTACACTCTCGTACTAATTATAATTATCACAACTTATTTTATTCCGGTTCATAATTATACATGTCATAATTTATCCTCACATCGTAGTAGACACTCACGTCTCAACCCAAACGGTTCATTGAATATAACTCTCGTGTATGGTTTACTCATCTCAATAACTCAAAAGTCCCAAATCAACCACTATATCATCAAAGAAATACTAATACTACCCTTGAACCAGTTCCCGGAACTCCAAAAGTCAAAACAGTCCAAAAAGGACCAAACTGTCAACTCGTTAGAAGTCTCGTTCGAACGAGGCTTCGAACGAGTTTGGACTGTCAGGTCATTAGAAGTCTCGTTCGAACGAGGCTGTTCGAACGAGATCCCAGTTCGTTTGAATGAACTGACCCTTCTAACGATATCTCGTTCGAACGAGATATCGAACGAAAATCCTACTCATTAATAACGACTGGTCAACTCGTTAGAAGCTCGTTCGAACGAGCTCGTTCGAACGACCTGGGGGCTGCTTCTAACGAGATGCCAGTTTCGGCCCAGAATTTCCCAAAAATCGTTTTTCACCATTTTTATCACTTCTAATCTCTTCCAAAGTCCATCCTAACAACGTTTTAGGGTCTATAATCAATACTAAACATATATAGTCACATCCTAACATGTTTCTAAGGGATCAATCCACCCAAATATTAATTTAATTTACACCTTTCTACACTTTTTCCAATTATCTCAAGAACATGAACCCTAACTACATATCATCATCAAATCCCAGAATTTAATTCGTTTTCCTTCCTTCTAATCACAATTATAATAAGGGAAATCATTTACCTATCATACTACATGCAATTCTCTTCACAATTTTTAAGTTCTAAACCTCAACTACATGGGTTTTCATTATCTTCCAAGAACAATTGAAATTTATCAATTTCTAACATGGAGGAAACATTCTACGAATTTAAATACGATTAAAACACTTGCCTTGGTTTGATTTCTGGTTTGCTGTAGGTTTGGTGAAGATTCTGCAGAGTTTCTTCTCTCCCAAGCTCTATCTCCAATGGTGGCTCAAGGTGGCTAGGGTTTTGATTTGGGGAAACTAAGAAACCTAAATGACAACCTACGTAGCCTTCTAGGTTAATATGGGTTGGCTAATGGGCTTAATGGGTTAATATCCACATCAGATTTAATCTCTAATTTTCGTCACTTTTAATTCCTCAAAATGTAAAATTACCAAAATACCCTTTAAGTTACCGGTATGGCCTAAAGATACCCCGGGACCCAAACTATACCCCCGGCTAGTGTTTTCTGACTATCTCGACCCTTCCGGACGCGTTGGCGCACTCAAAACGACCATACGGATTATAGATTTTAAATTCACTTTTAATATCAAAATATTATACCGTGACGCGGCGGTCCCACGCGTCTCAATAAAATTTCTAAAATGCCGTATATAAATCCCACGACAAATTTCATAATACCAAATACATATATAATCATATATGTACATAATCAAATACCAATTCGCATCACATTAGTATTATAACCCGGATTAATTTCCAATTAATACGCAATTAATTAATTAATCCCAAAAATAAATATAGCCAAAAGTACGGGGTATTACACAACTCTTACAAACCCTTCATGGTGGTGCACCTTCATGTTCAGGACAACAAAGTGGTCAGAGGAAAACTTATTTACTTTCTTCACGATCCAGGCGTACTGAGTCACGTCGCAATGAGGAGTCTAATGATTTATCTTATCAACCGGGGTGAACTTCGTCAATGAGGGTGACAAATACTGATCAACATATCACCCTCTCTCCAGAAAGACCCAGCGCTTTAGAAATACTGAGTAGGGCGTCTCCTTTCAGTCGATTAGGCCCTAGGAGGAACAGGAGTCCACCTAAGACCATATCAAGGAGTTTTCGACAACCATCAGATCTAAGAGAAGGATCAGCACAGTCACGACCAGTCGTTCGTCAAGATAGATCTCAAGAAGCTACCTCAGAACGATCGATTGCTCGAACCAATAGGCCCGAGGAAGGAAATGAAGCGTGGAAAGGATCTTTCCAACGGTTGGAGGATAAATTGGGAGAAATGGCTAAAGCAAAGAACCCCCTACAACGAACTTTTGTTCGAGGAACACCTTTTGTACAGGCCATTGTGGATTTTCCTACACCATCGAAATTTAAAGCACCCGTGATAACTCCCAAATATGATGGAAAGACATATCCTGTTCTTCACATAGAACAGTATCAAGCTGTTGCTGACATCTATGTTGTTCCCGACGAGATGAGATGCAGGGCCTTCTCAGGAACTCTTACTGGATCTGCCCAGATATGGTACAACAATCTTCCTCGGGGTAAGATTTCAACTTTCTTTCAGTTAGCCGAGTTGTTTATTGGCAATTTCTGTTTTGGAGCAAAGCCAGTAAAACGAGTAGCACACTTGTTAAGTGTTAGACAGAAATCTGGTGAGAGTACTAGAGATTATATAACTCGTTTCAATAACGAGAAGCTAGAAGTCATATATTACGAAGAGAAGACAGCAATCACCGCCTTGATGAGTGGGTTGTTGCCTAATAAATTGTATTACACCCTGGCGAAAGATCCACCTAGAACTATGTCAGAATTGATGACAAAAGCGGCCAAAATTATGAATGCCGAGGAGGCTATAGCTGCAAAGAAGAATATGGATAAAGAAACCAAGGTGGAAGACGACAATTCTAAGAAGAAAGAGCATAAAAACAATGATGGAGATAAACATTCCAAGAATAAATGGGAAGTCATGAAGAAGTATGATAATTATACTCCTTTGAAAATGGGTATTAATCATGTCTTGGAGGAAATCAAGAACAATGAGGAGGTCAAGTGGCCAAAGAAACTGAAGTCGGACCCTGATTCGAGGAGTAGGGATAAGTATTGCGAATTTCATAAAGATCATGGTCACATGACCAGAAATTGCATAGCTCTTCAGAACGAGATTGAAACACTCATCCGAAGAGGAAAGCTAGCAAAATATGTTGATCGGGGAGGTGAAAGAAAGGATAACCACCGAGCTAGAGAAAGGTCTAGATCTCCTCATCGGGCAGAGGAGAAGAAGAAGAGAGACCATGAAGATGATCCAGAAGATGACCCCGATCTCCCCAAGAAGCCAAGACAGCCAGAACGAGAGGTATTTTCTATACGTTTTGGGTCATTTGATTGTAATGTCATTACAAGAGGAGATGCAGGAGGAGGAGACCTTACTGCAAAAAGAAAGGCTTACCTCGGAGAGGCTCAAGCTTGTTCATATATTCAGCGAATAAACCTGGCCGAGGACGATCGTCTGAGGAAGGTAAACAAAGAGAAGCTGGTTATTGGCTTTTTAAAAAATGATTTGGCAGGTGTTCTTTATCCTCACGATGATCCTCTGGTGATCAAAATGAGGATGAAGGAAGTAGTAATTTCAAGGGTGTTAGTAGACAATGGAAGTTCAACAGACATCATGTACTATTCATGCTTTGACAGCTTAAATCTGAAATTATCTCAGTTGGAACCGTATCATAGACCCCTTCTGGGTTTTGCTAGTGAAAAAGTTTTTCCACTTGGGACGATCAAGTTGGATATACTCATTGGTACTTGGCCTTCTTGTCGAACAGAAAGAATACGCTTCTTTATGATGGATAAGAATGTGCAGTCAACTTACAACATCATCATGGGAAGAGTTGGTTTGAAGAAATTCGAAGCAGTTCCATCTACAGTGCATCAGTGCTTAAAATTCCCAACAAACTTTGGAGTAGGAGTTGCGAAAGGTGATAAAAAAGTAGCTCGGGAATGCTATTATTCATCTGCCGAGCAAGAGGAGCTTGAGGAATCAAGGAAAAAGACTACTACCTACCAAGTAGAAGAAGATACAGAGATTGAAACTCTCGATCCCAGAGATGAAACCCAACTTGTAAAAGGACAGGTGGTGGAATCTACAGAAAATGTTATTCTAGATGACGAGCACCCTGAACGAGTAACCCAGATAGGTTCAACGTTGGATGCTTCAATAAAACAAGAGTTGATAATTTTCTTGAGAAACAGGAAGAAAACTTTTGCATGGAGTCATGAGGATATGCCGGGAATAGATCCAGACTTCCTATGTCACGAAATCAATGTGAATAAGGAGATCAAGCCTGTAAAGTAGATAAGAAGGGTATTTAGCCCCGAGAAAAATCAAGCTATTCAAGAGGAGGTCGACAAGCTCCAGAAAGCTCAATTCATTAAAGATGTGAAGTACCCAGACTGGTTGGCGAATGTGGTGATGGTAAAAAAGAAAAACAACAAATGGAGAATGTGTGTTGATTTCACTGATCTTAACAAGGCCTGCCCAAAGGATCATTTTCCATTGCCTAGAATTGACCAACTAGTAGATGCTACCTCGGGGCACGAGCTGCTTAGCTTCATGGATGCTTACTCTAGTTACAACCAGATCAAAACGAAACCAGAAGACAGGGAAAGTACTTCTTTTATTACCCCTAGGGAAACTTATTGCTATAATGTTATGCCTTTTGGTTTGAAAAATGCAGGAGCGACATACCAGCGGCTGATGAATAAGGTTTTCACCGAACAAATAAGTTGCAACATGGAAGTCTATGTCGATGATATGCTGACAAAAAGCAAGAAAGCTGCAGATCATCTAGTTGATTTAACTCAGACATTTGATCAACTGGACAAATACCAGATGAAGCTTAACCCGACGAAGTGCACATTTAGAGTACGAGAAGGAATGTTTCTCGGGTACATTATCAACCAGCGAGGCATTGAAGAAAATACAGATAAGATCAAAGCTCTTTTAGGGTTGCGATCTCCAACAACAAAGAAAGAAGTGCAAAGTCTTACAGGACGAGTTGCAGCGCTCAACAGATTTGTATCCCGAGCAACTGACAAATGCCTCCCATTCTTCAAAACACTTCGAAAAACTTTTGAGTGGACTGATGAATATGAGAAGGCCTTCCAAGACTTGAAAAAGTATTTGGGAGCACCTCCATTGTTGTCTAGGCCAATAACATGAGATAAGTTGTATTTGTATCTGGCAGTATCAGAAAATGCAGTCAGTTCAGCATTGATCAGATTGGAGAATGGAGTCCAGAAGCCAATTTATTACACAAGTAAGGCTTTCCGAGGTGCAAAAATCAGGTACCCAAAGCTGGAAAAATTAGCATTGGCATTAATTGAAGCAAGTAGAAGAATGAGGCCATATTTCCAAGCCCATACCATCGTCGTTTATACCGATATGCCATTGAGACAAGCCCTTCATAAGCCAGAAAAGTCAGGAAGACTGATGTACTGGACAGCAGAACTCGGTGAATATGATATTGTGTATGAGCCCAGATCATCATTGAAAGGGCAAGCTGTAGCAGATTTTATAGCAGAGTTTACATATCCTGATACCCCCGAGGAACAAAAGCTGCTCGCTGACCAACCTATGGATGTTACAGGATCAACAGACATAAGTCCAGACCAACTCCGATTGGTAAAAGGGCTTGTGGATGTAGAAGGATCATCAACTTCAAACTCGGATGAGCTCCGGTTGGATGAAGAACGAGAAGAGATGGTCAACGAGGAGCGAAAAGTGTCAGGGGAAGATGAAAAGAAGCAACAAATATTTCACCGAGGAACTCTATCATATAAGAAATTTGAAGACGGGTTGCCCGTATGGAGATTATATGTAGATGGATCATCTTGTGCAGCAGGTTGTGGGGCAGGAATTGTTTTGAACACCCCAGACGAGATTGACATGGAATATGCTTCGCGATTCCAATTCAAAGCTTCCAATAATGAGGCTGAGTATGAAGCCATGATAGCAGGTCTTAATTTATCAAAGATTATGGAAGCGCAACAAGTAATGGTATTCAGTGATTCTCAATTGATTGTGAATCAGATGATGGGAAAGTATGCAGTTAAAGGAGAATTAATGGTCAAATATCATGCAAAAGTAATGGAATTAGTTGCAGAATTTGATGCGATTCAGTTGATCAGAATACCCAGAATAGAAAATGCACAAGCAAATGCACTGGCCTGACTAGCATCAGCTACTCGTACCGAGCTGCGAAGAACAATACCAATTTAAGTACTAGAAAGTCGGAGCATAGATGAAGACTTGACGATGAATGTTATTGCCCTTGATTTCGGACCATCTTGGATGGATCCCATCAGGGTATATATTGAAGAGGGAGAATTGTCAGAGGATAAGCTCACTGCCAAGAAATTGAAGTATAAAGCTGCTCGGTATGTATTAACAAATGGTATTTTATATAGACGAGGAACTATGGCAGGGTTGCAGAGATGTGTACATCCCTCCGAAGTGAAAGAATTGATTGAAGAGATTCATGAAGGGTCTTGTGGAGCTCATGTAGTAGGTCGAACACTTTTTCAAAGGGTAATGACTCAAGGATACTACTGGCCGACGATGAGGACTGATTGTATACCCTATGCTAAGAAATGTGACAAGTGCCAACGTTTTTCCTCCATCCGACGAACTCCACAAGCATTGTTGACACCCATAACTTCCCCTTGGCCATTTGCCATGTGGGGAATTGATTTGGTTGGACCATTTCCGACCACCTGAGGAAGATTCAAGTACCTCGTCATTGCAGTGGATTATTTTACTAAGTGGGTAGAAGCTGAGCCGCTAATCGATATGACGTACGAGAAGGTATACCAGTTTGTTTGGAAGAATATCATCTATCAATATGGTCTCCCACATGCCTTCATCAGGGATCATGGAACACAATTTGACAACGAGAAGTTTGCTGCCTATTGTCAACAATCAAACATCCTGAAGACCCATTCAGCACCAGGTCATCCTCAAAGCAATGGGCAGACCGAGGTTACGAACAGAACACTGCTAAACGGTTTGAAGAAAAGGTTAAGTGAAGCTAAAGCTAACTGGATTAATGAGCTACAATCAGTATTGTGGGCTTACCGAACAACTCCCCGAGCAGCGACTGGAGAATCACCATATATGCTGGCATTTGGAAGTGAGGCTGTGATAACTGCATAGTTGGGCCTACCAACACACAGAGTGCTGAATTTCAATTCTCCGATCAGTGACTTGATGAGAAGACTGGATTTGGAAATGCTCGAAGAGGTCAGAGAAGAGGCAGCCATTAGGAATGCTACTTATCAACAACGAACAGCTCTGTTCTATAACAAAAGAGTGAGGAAATGTGACTTAAAATAGGGAGATTATGTGCTAAAGAAGGTCATTCAGAAGCACAATAAACTGGAAGCAAATTGGCATGGACCTTACCGAGTTACAAAAGTTGTTCGACCAGGAACTTACCGAATAGCAACTCTAGAAGGAGAAGAATTCAAGAATGCTGAACACCTTCGCAAGTATTATCAATGATGTAAAATGTACAACGGGTCTATCAATATGAATAAAACGATCATGTTTTTCACAAATTTTCTCTCCTTTGTTTGAAAGTTTTTCGGGGAATACTAGTGTTGTACACTACGCTGCTTGATAGCAAGAAGAAGACAATAGTTCAGACCCACGATCAACTCCGGTTGGTAAAAGGGCGAGAACAACTGATATACTCCTTTGGTTAGGAGGTGTACACTGGCGTGATCAACTTCGGTTGGTAAAATAACTAGTGTACAAGATAGTTCGAAAGAACACGATAGTTCAGACCCACGATCAACTCCGGTTGGTAAAAGGGCGAGAACAACTGATATACTCCTTTGGTTAGGAGGCGTACACTGGCGTGATCAACTTCGGTTGGTAAAATAACTAGTGTACAAGATAGTTCGAAAGAACACGATAGTTTAGACCCACGATCAACCCCGGTTGATAAAAGGGCGAGAACAACATTCTTATAACACCAATATCGGTTGGTCGGGAGGTAATATTATTACAAAAAGTTCTTCAGAGAACAAAACATTCCAAAATGAACCAAGTATGGTTGGTCGGGGATAAAAACCCACTAACTGTAGTTGGTCGACGAGGATAAATTATTGACCTTGGTTGGTCGGACACATTTTATGAAAATATTTGAAATTGAACCAAGTATGGTTGGTCGGGGATAAAAACCCATCAACTGTAGTTGGTCGACAAACATTATTTAACCACCCTGGTTGGTTGGAAACATTTTGAACATTTTATACTCATTACTTTATTATTAAGGGATTGAACAACCTTGATACTTGTAACTTTTTATTGTTATCTTTTTAACAGATACATATGCGCAAATATAACGGTGTTTGATAAACACAAGACAATAGCAAAATTTGGAAAAAGAAAATGAAAATCTTTCATTTAAATTCAAAATAAATTACAGGTTACATGAATGTACTAACTATTACAATGATATTCCTATTCTATTGGTTTCTTGCCCTTTGCTTTAGAAACAGGCTCTTCGCCAGCAGGAGGATCTTCCAGGCAAAGGGGAGAATTAATAAAGTTCAAGTCCTTCAGCATTCTGACATTTATTATTGAAGGTGTCTCCATTAGATGCTCTGGACGAGATACTTCGGTTTGGAATGAAGACTGTAGTCACCAAGGTATTTTGAAATTAAGCTCCGAGGAATGGAACGAGCTGGGATCCATTCCATGTCCAATTTGTAAGGTGGTACAGGCAAGTCTAGTAGCCCAGGAGCATGATAATCCCATAAGAAATGGCCCTGCTCTAGCTTTAACACACCCAGGGCGTTCAACCATCCTTGTTTATAACCTTCGTTATTGGCACTTTCAAGACGAGCAACCAAATGACAGAGGGCTTCATTATAACCTCCCATCCAAAACTCACGAGGCTGTTTATGGAATTGGAAGGTTAATCTATCCAATTGTTCATGAAGGTTTTTGGCAAAAAGATCTTTAGTATGTAAAGCAGACTTTATTGCAGTAAGTTGATCTTCCAAAGATAGGTTTTTCTTGTACAATTCAGATAGAGCACGATCTTTCGCATTCAATTGGAACGCTTGAGTTTCCAAAGTAGACTGAGTGCGAGCCTCTTCAACATTACGGCTGAAAACTCTTGATCGACTCCGAGAAGCGACTGGAGAACTTTGCTCCTCGACAACACTTTGAACAGCTCTTCCTCGCCCACGAGAACCTCTTCCTCGTCCCCGAGCAGTAGAAAAAATGCCAGATCTTCTTAAGTTATCCAGTTCTTGCCTTAATTTGGCATTTTCAACCTCTAAGAACGAGAAACCTTCATCAGTAACTAGTACTAAAGCACTGGAAGATGATGCTGCAGATTCATACTGAGCCAAATTTTTCTGCAAATTATTGTTCTCCTATTCCAGCAACTCAGCAATCTGCCTGCAGGCCTCAACCTCACCTTTTAGAGTTCTTTCCCTAACATCATATCCAACGAGGATCTTTTTATGGCCTGTTTCAGAAGAAAGCTGCTGATATCTATTTTCATATTCCTTATGCAGCAAAGCAGTTGATTCATTATGTTGATTCTGAAGATCTTCTAAGGTACAATGAAGTTCCTCGATCAGTTCGTAGTATGCCACATTATTGGCCACAGATCTATCAAGTAGATCCTTCAAGTACCGGTAATCCTCAACTGCTTTCTCTGAGGCATCGTGGCCAAGGATGTCGACAATCTCTGATACACTCAGGTCTGTATGACCAGCTTTATAATATCCATTGCATTGTCGCATCATATCAGTATCAGGGGCAGATATCAATTCCATTCTGGCCAAAAACTAATAAAGAAAAGAAGGCAGGAGTTAATAAATAAAAGCAGACATAGTATCAACAATGAAGAGGAACAAAGATGTATTTTATTAGATCATCAAAAGATTACATTGTTTGATTACAAATAATAAAAGATAGAAATGATACCGAACAACTTCACACCTTTTCCTTGTCTCCCAAGACTTTCTCGGGAGACTGGGATGAGGAGCTCGGTTGCTCGGTGGTAACGGCGACTTGGTCTGCAGGAGTTGAAAATTTTTCAGGAGGAGGAGGCATGGAAGAAATATCCTCGATGGCAGAGGATAGAGATACAGGGACTTGATCACCTATGGCCACAGAAGATTCATCAGAGACATGCTCATCTTCTTCTTCTTCCACAATTGGTGGAGGAGGACCAGGGAGGTGTAGTTGGAATAGCTCAGAGTCGTCCTTGATCTTCAATTCTTGCAGAGCAGCTACCCAGCCATCGTGGAAGTATTTCAACTTCCCATATTGAACTTGGGATGTCATCGCAGCAATCCCCTTATCCCATCCTTTATCCCAGCCAGCGCTGAAGGATTTTTTTACCGCGACCTTTCTTCTCAGTTTCTCCGAGGAGAGCTTCACGTCCAATTCTTCTTTTTTACTTTTAATATCTTGCAGGGCGGACAATTCTTCCTCTGCCTTCTTTAGTTTATCCTCAAGCTCTCCAAAATTCTTAAGCTTGTCGTCATATTTCTTATGCTCCACCTCTAAATTTTTCACTTTATTCTCCAAACTTTTGGAGATCTCAGCCATCTTCACCTTCTCGGCCTCAACTGTTGATAATTTTTTCTCCCAAACAGCTTTTTCCTCAATGTACTATTGACGAGATTCCTTCAAGGATTGGGTCAAATCCAGCAGAGCATCATCAACGTCTGACGAGGAGCTGGAAGCTTTAATAGCTTCATCTTTCTTCACGATGTTATTGAAACAATTCACCAGCTGAAATATGAGAAAACAATAAAGTCAATACAAAAATGCAAGAATTCAGAGAAAGAAAGAAAACCCAGAGTATGAGAAATTTACTGAAGCAAGATGACGAGTAGCTAGGGATGTCAGCATATCCCTAGAAATTTTTTCATCAATTCCTTGGACCTCGGGTATGATCCAAGTTTTTACCGAGCTCACTGCAGAGCTCGGAGGAATGATGGTTGGAACACCAACACCACCAGCAGGTAAAGAGGAGGCAGTTTCAGCCAGATTGATTGAGGATGATTTCCTCAATCTCCTCAAAGGGATTTCAGCAACTTCAACCAAGGAAGAACTCTTGGTCGGAGAGATAGTAATCACTTCCACAGGAGCAACTTTCTTGCTCGGAGCCACTGGGGGCTTCTCGGTAACTTTGGAAGGTGCAGCATCCACCTTCTTAGTCCCTTCTGGGACATCAGTTTTGCTCTTCTTGGCCCCAGCAGCATAAGTAGTGTCATCAAATAGAGAAGGAGGAGCTCTTTTCTTGCCCATTCTCTGATTTAAAGGAAGATGAGAATCTGAAGAAGAGTCCTCTGGAGTTGAAGCAGGCTCAACAGGGCGAGCAGTATAAGAGGTTGTATAACTCTTATACTGTAGCAAATATGATGCAGACCTGATATGCTCGTCTGCAACATTTTTATGCAAACCCCAGATAAGTTTCAGATGCTTAATATTAACTTCTGATTCCTTTGGAGTTTTTCTTTTACTATCAACTGCAAACAAACACATAATGAGATATCGGTCATACATTTTGTCAAACATGATAAAAGCATAATTTCATAAGTAAAATAAAATGAAAAATAAACCTATCCCATTGCCATATGGGGGGCATCTGGGACCGTTGTATACTCCATCTCCGATTAAAGGGGCATATTGCCAATTTTTAATAACCAACCCATGTTCAAAATAATCTCTATTTGAATCAGGGAGGTTAACTACAAGAGCTCTATTCAGAAACCTAGTTTTTAAGTAATAAATATTATCTAGAGTGGCCCACTTATAGCAGTACATAATTTCAGGGATCCCTATACGAGTCCCATGAGTTAGATTTAATTTGTACACCCCATTAATTATTCTCCATGAATTGGGGGCTATTTTTGCAGGGACAAGATCGAAATACTGACAAAATTCAAGACACAATGGGTTTGGAGGAAAAGAAAATCCACATTCAGCAACAAATAGACTGGGGAACCAATGTCCCTCAGCCAATCGAAAATAATCTAAAGACTCAGAAAGAACCTCTAGAGTTACCCAGGAAGGAATGGAAAAATCAGAACGAAATTTCTCAACAGACTCCACAATATAAACCATACTGAATAAAAGAGATACAGAAGAAAGGAAGAAGATCTTATAGGAAGAAAGGAGGTATGTTGACAACGAACGAAAACTAGGATGAACGCACAAGAGAGAAGGAGAGAATAGAAAGCTTGAATGCAGGAAATTGGAAAAAGAAGAAGACGGTATGGTTACCTAAGAAGTTTAAATACTTTGCCTTGGGAAGCGGCGAAGGAAATGATTACAAAAAAGAAACTATTGAACTTTCGGCGGCCAAAAGGACAAAAAGGGCACTAAGATCGAAGCGCTCTTAAAAGTTTGAAAAAAGGAGGATTCTTTGAATTTGGAAATAAATTCAAATACGATGCTCCTAGAACCCAGGAAGATCATTCAATATTACCATAAACCAAGAAAGAATGTTCCATACTCCTCAAAGTTCGAAATATGAAACATTGGGGGCTTCTGTTGATACCAAAATTAATATGCTGATGTGGACGAATCATACGAAGACACTTGTCAATCTACGTGGCACAATAACAACGAGGAAGTTCATTTCCTCGACCAACTTATGTTCTCCCCGAGCAACGAGGATATACCGAGGAACTGTAACACTCCGAGGTACTCTAGCGCTCCGAGGAACTCTTGATCAACGAGAAACTAAGGCGGTCCGAGATGCATCTCGGCCGTAGTATTAATTGCCAGAATGTCAACAGTTCAACTATTCATTGAATGTTCATCATCTTGACGCACACGCTGCATTAAATGTATTACCCTTTCATATGTATTATCATTTAATGTATCAACCCATTCATGTACAGCCTAAGGGCTATAAATACCTTGTATCACCCTCATTCAAGGGGAGGAAAATTTCTTGATAGAACTTGTAATCGAGAATTCCCAAACACTCAGCAATAACATAACAGTGGACGTAGGCCATTCTTATAAGGCCGAACCACTTTAAAAATCTTTGTTTCATTTTATTTATCTGTGATTGATTAATTAGAGCGATATAATTTTTTACATCAACAGTAGGCTAGATGAACCTTGGTTGAAGATTAAAGGTCTTGTTGTGCCTCTCAAGTTTGAAGAATTTCGTTGCCGGCACATTTCAATTTGGAAGATTGAAGATATATATATTTTATACTCGAGTGTGCTATATAAGGCAAAATGACACATGCACACAAATGAACTCTTTTGTTTTAGGTGGGGATTTTTTTATAAATGAATAATTCAAGTACATTTTATAAAAATCTCAGAGATGTTTTGATAAATGGTTTCAAACACTTATAGAAAATTGGCTAAAAATTTTTTTTCATGATCTTAGTAAAGGACCATGTGAATGGCTAAATTCCTAGGCATGTGCACACGTCCGTTCACACAAGCATGTTCACATGTCATGTGCCCGAGAAGATCTAGAAGGCATCCCTTCTTGCTAGCGTGTGAATGGTCAAGTCTAATCGTGTGCTCGACCATTAAATTTTTTTAACTTGCCCTTTTTATTCAGCTCATTCCCTCCATTTTGAAAGCATCACCGTGCCTGTTACTTGTAACCATTTCTTTGAGATAATTTTTGAGGTGGATAACAATGTTCCTTGTTACTTCTCTATCAAACATGCGTTCCTCCTTTTTTCTTAATTAGATCTAATGACTTTGTGCGTGGAATTTTGGGTGTGAAATTTGATCCATAACACTGGCCTTATTATAAAATATCATTTATTTTATTGTTCATCTATGATCCATCAATCCCATATCTAAAATGGGAATCATCTTCATCTATTAGGGAGATTTGGACATTGCATGATTCTAAGGAAGAGAGAAGCATTCTTCAGTCGTGTCATGGAGATTTCTTTGGGTTATCATTAATCTATGGGGGAGAGTTGAAGGATTTATAAGCAATTACTCATTAGTTATTGAGTGGTACTTTCCCGACCTTTGTAAAATGCTCTTAATAAAAATGAGAATTGGATAGCCTCAAGTTTTTTAACCTCATTGTGTGTGTGTGTGTGGGGGGGGGGGGGGGGGGGGGGTTCCTCATAAATTTGTCTTCTGTGAGTTTGTGATCATTTCTCATCCGTTACGCACTCTTGAACACGCACATAACATTGATCTTAAATAGATTAGTGTTAGTTATTTAAAATTTGTATTAGGTATTCTAGTATTCTCACCTAGATATACCTATTCAATATTGTTTGTGTGGAAAAAATGATAATACATAACCTCAATAGTTAATATTTTGGTTTAACTTGTTAATTTATCTTGCATATAATGGAATTTTTAAAATTGGCCAAAATTGGAATCATACTTCATCCTTAACTCTTTATGTGTGTTTTGTTGATTACTTCTTTTACATCACACTTTATTTTCCTCAATTGTTATTAGAGAGTGGTTCTTATTGTGTAACCATTAATATTTTTGAGTAGATCTAGTTAATTTCTACCCTTTATCAAATCACTATTGTTGTGTGTGTTCGTAGATCACAAATCAATTTCACAGTTAGATTTTGATGGTTCAAACTGTGGTCATTGGAAGGTGAAAATGCATGCTCATATTAGATCTAAGCATGATTTTGTTTGGATAATTGTTGAAGAAGGGTGGAATTATCCTATGTTGGAAGAAAATGATGTTGTTGTGAAGAAACCAAAAATATTGTGGACCAAAGTACAATTTGTTGATCGTAATTTTAACTCGATTCTTTTAAATGCTCTTTTCTTATCGGTGTGTAGTCAAGAGTACACACTTTGATCATCTTTATTGTATCCGTGTGTACTTATATGATTTATCTTTATGTCTTATAACTTTATCATTTTTATTTTACTTACATTGCTACTTTTGGATACTTATGTTTGTATTTTTTTGATTATTGAGGATATTTTCTTTTTATGGTTGATACTTATGGATACATGGATATCTTTTGATTTGTATGGGTATTGAAATTTTATGTTTTTTGTACCATGTTGCTTTACCCATGTTCATTATCTAGTTTTACTATCATTATGTTTATAACATGCTTTACTTATCTAGTACACATTGTATTGAGATATTTTATTGTTATTACCCGTTTTATTCCTAATACTCCATGTATTTATTCTACTCATTGACTTTTCCTTATCAAAATGGGGAGAACTATTTCAGTAAGGGGAAGATTTTATTTGTTGAAGAGGTTTACTTCAAGGGGGATATTTTTTTTTGCTGGACATGTGTACTTTGAGGGGAATATATTCATAATCATGTAGTTTTGCTCATTGATATGTAGTTGGTATAAGCACATTTTTAGCATTGGTATTCAACATCTCGGTATATGTTTTAGATGTTTCTTTACATGTTCATATATTGATTTTTTCTCCTTACCACAAGTTATTTATGCATCTATATCTATTGATCTTATCAGAGTATTCCCGTGTAGGGGGAACGCTTCTTTTTCCATGTTTGCCTGGATAATGTGTTTTAGTGTTTTTGTGATGTTTCACGCATAGCTTAGGAAATTTGATCCCAAACCATTTTCAAACACGATTTTTTTTTGTCATCATATCTTGTGGATATTATGTATTGATCTTTACTACTTGCACTATATGTCTTGTTTTGTGTTTGTAGGTGTAATGTAGAAATTTTTGTTTTCTAGTGCTTTGCTATAGAATAGCTAAAGAGGGAGATTGTGGATGTATTACTTTGTAATCATTTACATATATAGATTATTGGGTATGTATTCCCATAAGAAAATGCTGAGTCACTCATGTCATTAATACTTGAATCGTCATTGAGTGAGGCATGTGTCGACTAGGTTGGATGAACCTTGGTTGAAGATTGGAGATCTTGTTCAGCCGCTCAACTTTAAAGAATTTCGTTAATCGCACATTTAATTTTGGAAGGATAAATAACACACATGCGCATTTTTCATAAAATGCACTCTTTTGTTTTGTTTGATAACTTTTTACAAATGAGGAATTCAAGTGTGTTCTGTATAAACCTTGGAGAAGTTTTGATATATGGTTTTCAAAAATTTAGGGAAGTTAGCTAAAATTTGTTTTTCCATGGTATTTTCAAAGGACCATGCAAATGGATTCTGTTATAGCCATGTGCACTTGTCAATTCACATGGTCATGCTTTGAGCCACATCATTTTTTACTAGCGTGCGCATGGTCAGACCTAACAACATGAGTAACTATCAACTAATTTAAAGTTTATTTTAAATATCCAACTCACTCCGTCAATTTTGGAAAGGATAATAATACCTCTTACTTCTAATCATTAACTTGAGAGGGTTTTCGAGGTGGAGAACAACTTGTCTTATTTCTTCTCAATACATCACATGTTCTTCCTTTTAAGGAGATTATATCTTATAAATTGATATAATGACTTTGCGAGTGAAATCTTGGGTGTGAATTTTTATCCATTTAACTAGCCTTATTATATTATATCATTTTTTGGTTGTTTATCTATGACCTATCAATCTTCAATCTAAAATTGGAGCCATCTTCATCTGTAGGGGAGATTTCGATGTGGCATGATTCTAAGGAAGAAAATTGACGTCTTTAACCGTGACATTGAGCTGGCTATGGGTATCTATGGGGGACATTTGAAGGTTCTATAGGTAATTACACTAGTGAATGAAAGAAATGTACTTTCCTAACCTTTGTTTAATTTCATTTTAAAGTAGAAATGAGAATTTGAGTTCTTTAAGATATTTTACCCCACGGTGGGGGGTTTTCCTTATAAGTTTCTCTTATTGAGTTAGTGATTATTTCTCATCCTTTACACACTCTTTAACACACACTTCATGTAGATCTTACATAGATCTAGTGGTAGTTGTTTAGAACTTGCATTTGGTTGATATTATACTTATCTCATCTAAATCTACCTACTCAGTCTTGTTTGTGTGAAAAGTTTATCAGGTATAACCTCACTTAGTTAATATATTTTTATGCATTATTAATTAGTTTTGGATCTAATGAAATGCTTTTAATTAGTCAAAATTTGAAACATACCTATTTATGTTTTGGCAATTTCATCGTTTATGTAACACTTTATTCTCCTCAAAATAATACCTCTGCAACAATCAACAATAAAACTCAAATAGTATCAACTCTCCAAGAACAGACTGATATAAAATATCTAAGACTTAGGATCCGTACAATCTCTAAACAAAATACTTTAATGAAAATGAAATAAGTAGAAACCTATGATAAGAATCAACCTAATATGGAGTGGAGCGAAAGTGGAGCTACAAGTATGAATCTCCTCCACCCGACGGATCTTGTTTTCAAATGCCTAAAAAAAAAACCTTTATATGATTTGGGTCAGCACCCTATATGTAAGGACGAATTTCCAATTGAGTCATTTTGTTTATAATTGACTTAATTTTCGATAAAACATTTGAGTCATTGGTTAGGATTTATATTATCGATCTCATAAGCCTGTGACTTGTTTATGAAGACATACTGTCCAAGATTCAAAGTTGATAGACCTCGTGCTGTGCTTTTGTTTCCATGCTTGTCTTCACATTTTTTGAGGATCTCATAATTTATGGATGAATTTAAAATATGATCCTTGGTTATATTTTTGGGTGGTTGTCTTTTAAACAAATGTTCTTAGAACTATTTTTTAAATATTTTTTTGGAGAATTTTTTTTCTGCCTTAAGTTCATTAGAACGAGCTTTGGATCTCGTTAGAACGAAATGGAATTTTCACTGGAATAAACTATAGTCCGTTGTTAAAACAAACATCTAACGGGTACATTTTGTCAAATAGTGAAAGGCCAGTTAGAAGCTTGTGGGAAGCTCGTTGGAATGAATTATCGTGTTCATTTGAATGAACCTTGGTGTCGTTAGAACTAAGTAAGCATTTCAACTTAGTGAATCCTAGGCTTTGATTTGAAGGAGTTTTCCCCTAAAAAATTCATGTTTCCACTATTTAAGGCATGTTGGACTCATGTCTTTAAGAACCTTTGGCAAAAATGAAACTCCTACATATTTAGAAAAGTTTCAAAACCCTAGTTTCATTGATTATGTTTAAAGATCCAAGTTACATATTCATATGCTTTGATCTTTCTTGTTTGGCACTAAAGTTTAATTTCTCTTCATCTTGAGAGAAGAAGTTTTGCGTGTCGGACTCTCTATTGGTTTGTTGTGTTGCAGTGAAAAAGAGGTGTTCCATATTTTGATTCCGTAGACGGTTCCCGAGACTAATTGGTAGATATTGAGGCAAACATGATATCGCGTGTTGTGGAAGCTTGCATGGGTGGACTCCTATGTTGTACTCTATAGGAGAGGTTAATGATAGAAGAGTGCCAAGGCTTTCTAAGGATACATGTTGTTGGGTAAGTCTATTGTTTATTCTTTATAAATTTTTATCATAATGATCTGTTTCACTTATATTATCTGCTTATCACCAAAATGCATATTTTAGGTTAAAAGGTAAAATTGGGTAAATCCGTTTATCATAACTACTCGGTTTAAAATTGGTGAAATGTTTTTATTGGGTGTAATATGTTTAAGGTTTTTATATTTAAAAATGAAAAATATAAAACATATATTTTCTATTTGTTTGGATAATCCCTCCATAATCACACAACATTAGGGCCCTTTCCATATTGGTTAGATCTTGGAAACTTACTTATCGTGTTTTGATCTCATGTTGTTTGGCATGAATTTGGGTGGATTTTATGGTATCAGATACCTAATGTTTGATGTGTCGAACTATGCAAACTGTAAAATGCGTATGAAATCATCACTTGAGGATATATATGAGTGGGTATTGCAATTGGTACTTAATCGTTGGACTTCACCTGCTTTCTTAATTGGAGATAATAGACTTACAAAACCTGTGGAATCATAGTGTGAGGCTGAGGACAGGTTAAAAAAAATAACTCTAAAGGTTTACATGTTATATTTTGCCCCGTCATCCTGAAGGATTTTTACTATATAATAACAGGTGAGATTTTAAAAGAGGCTTGGGACATACTCCAACTACCCCATAAAGGAACTATTGTTGTTACGGCTTCCAAACTCCGAAACCTCACCACCCATGAAGACTTCTCACCATGCATCTTTAAACTTAGGAGAGAACATGGCTAAAAATCGTGTAATCATGAAAATCTTAAGGTCGTTGCCTGAAAGATTCAATTCAAAATTGACGGTTTTGAATTCATTAGGTACTTTAGATTCTACAAAACTTGAAGAGATATTAGACGACTTACGATCTTATGAGATTAACATGCTTTCTTCCAAGATTGAGAAGAAGAAAGATAAGGGAATTACTTTGAAATCCTAAAAGGAAGAAACACGTATTTTTGATGATGATTCGGACTTTGAGATCGGGGATATGGCACTATTGATAGAGAAATTCATGAAATTTCTCAAATTCCAAAAGAAACTGAAAGATGTGAAAAATTTTGAGAAAATTAGCACAACAAGATATACTACTTCCCTAAGAACCGAAATGAGAAATTTAGGAGGGATGAGTCAAGAAACATGTTACGGTTGTGAGGGTTATGGCCATAGGGTAGCTGAGTGCCCCATTAAAATAAGGAAGGAGGGTAAGAAACTGAAGGCTTATATCCTTAGTGAAATTAATCCATAAAAGGGATCCAATTCCCCCATTGAGCACAGCTACACCACATTCATGCCTAGTCATGTGAGCTTTGATGAGAAATATTCCCATAAATATATTTGTAAACATACAATTTTGAGGCCATAGTTTGTGGATCGCCGGTGAGTGATTGTAGTGAGATTGGATACAATAATGAGGATGAAGAAGAGGATAATGATAGTGAATTTCAAGTTTCCTTCCGTGAGTTATATGAGAAAAAAGCTAAAAGTTAAGAAGGCTAAGTTAAAAGAATGTTCCGTAGGAAATGATGATAGTGTATTGATCGAGGATCTTAGGGAAATTAGGAGGACTCTTCGAGAGAAGCAAGATTACATTGTGTAAGGACACAAATTTCCAATTGATTCCTTTGTAGTTTTGGCTCAATTTTGGACAAAAATATTTGAGTCATAGGATAGTGTTCAACTTTATCCATTCAAGCCTATGACGTGTTAGTTGAAGACGTAGCGGCCAAGAGTATAAAGCTTCATCATATGTCGAGTTTGTTGTGCCTCGTTTCTACGTCATCAACATTTGTTCCGTTTAATCCTAAGGTATGAATGCATTATATATTTACATAGGAGCTTGGAACAAGTTTTATTGGGTGTAATTTATAATTTTTATAAATTAATTTTAACGACTTTGTTTTTACTCAGAAAATATTTTTTAGAACTTTCCATAAAAATTTTTGGGCTTAAAAATTAATATTTCATTGTTCTGACACGTCGTTCGAACCACACTGGAATCTCGTTCGAACAAGATTGCCAGGTCATTCGAAAGAACTGGCATCTCATTTGAACGAGATTGTCAAGTCATTCGAACGAGATTTATGACGAACTTCATTTTTCCTTTCTAGAACCTCGTTAGTAAAGTCCTTCGAACGAAAAGTTGTTCGAACGAAATTTGGTGGGATCAATTATTTTGGGCGTTTTTGACAGTTTTCCCACTTCTCCAACTTCTTTTCCCCACTATCTTTTTACAGAACTACTTAGTGTGGAAACCGGCTCTTTTGGACCAACTTTTTCACTATCCTCAATCTCCCAGAGAGAGTTTTTACAACCAAATTGTTTATTACAAGTTTCAATATATATATAATTGCTTGGAGTGTTTGGCACCGGGTTTTTCTCTATCATGTTGAAGAGAATTTTGGGTTTTCTTCTACATCCCACAAAGAAGAAGTTTCGTTTGCATTGACTTACCCACTTGGAGAAATGCTCCTTGTTCGGGTGGCGGTGACCAAAAAAGTCCGATCGGTGGATTCCGAGACCGCGGTGGAGCTCTGTGGTTATTCGCTAGGCAGAGGTGTGTACAAGAAGAAGCGTTAGGGCTTGGATGGAGTCAAGTCGAGTGTTGCAAGTCTTCGTGTCTTGTACTTGTAAAACCATACTTAGTGAATTTGTGGCTAAGGACGTCTGAGGTTTTTTCCTATTGTAGGTTTTTTCCTCGTACATCGTGGCATAATGATTTATTTTTTATTTTATCTTTTGCATAATTCACCGAGAACGCATGCTTAGGTAAAAAGATAAAATTGGTTTAAATCACCACTTACATAATTTGGTGCTTAAATTAATTTGGGTAATGTTTAAATTAATTTAGTTCAAGTCATTTACTTTAATTTGATAAAATTTTGTTTGGCCTAATTTGCAAAAATGAATTAATATTATTAGGAAAATTTCTAGGACTTGAGTTAAACTAATTTTGTGTAAGTGAAATTAAAATATGTGTGGATTTAATCTTATTTCACCTGGTTTAATTTTAATTTGAAAAAAATTAAAATTTGGTGTGTACTTATTTAATTGAACCATCTCGCTTTCGCATCTCTTTAAAAAGGAAATTGAAATTACTTTTTTTTGTAAAATCTAAAAATTGGGGGCCTCGTGTTCCAACACATTGAGGGTGAGAGATATAGCCTTCATGGTTTGATGGAGGTTATAAAGAAAAAGATTCTCGAGTTTGAAGAGTCTAGTTGTTTACTCGAGTCAATGATAATTAAGATTAAAGATTGAGAGATTCAAGTAGGGTCAAATTTGATTTGGAGTCAATGTCGAAAAAGGATAAGATGTTAGGCACCATCCGAATCAAAAATGAAAAGTGGGGAATTGGCTTCGATGATTGTAACCCCACCACTACCCAAGCCAAGACCATGCATTTGAAAGAGTTGACTCGAAACGTTGGGAAAGGTTAACCCTTAAGTAAAAACTCTCTTCGTGTTTACAATTGCACCATTGTAGTAGGAAAGGTAACTTTAGGAGGTTTTATATGATCTTAAAATGGTCCTAGGAAGTCTAAGAATGGAGTCACTGAGGTTCCCAAAATTTCGAGAGCGTCATATTTCTCCTACATGGGTTAGGAAATCTAATTTGGAGGCTTTACATATTAGAATTATTAATCTTCCTTTTCTTGAACATGATACTTCTCGTGCTATATCTAATGGTTTATTTAGTTCACATGTTTTCATACACTAACATTTGCATTTCATGATATATAGGTTTGCTAGTTGTATGTTGCATCTTTTATATTTTTATTTTTCATTTATTGAGTAACAGTGAAAAATACAAAATATTTTGTTTGTCTTTTGAATTCGTTTGTTTTAAAATTGGAATTTTTTCTTTTGACTTTTTTTATAAAATATCAAAAAGATTTTTAGTTTTTGTGTAATTTAATTTTACACATTCGGTGTGGCATTTTGGTGTGTTTGAATCCAATTCACTCCGTGGAATCCATGTGACATGAACATTTGGTTATTATTTTCAATACTTCGAATGTTCCTAATCATGCTTGCATGGAGTTGTTTAGACTTTGATTTTTTTTATGGATTCAAATTTGTATATAATTGCACATGCACGAGCTCTTTTGAACTTCAACTCCACATGTATATTTGAGGATTTGTGAGATGTTCTCCCATCAATATTCTCATTTGCCTATTTTTTGACAATAAGGAATTTGTGCATATAAGAACCATTGACTATGAGATTGTTTGAATTCATTGAATAGACGAGGATGCATAGGAAAGGTATACGAAATGATCAAATATCCTTTATGGAAAATACACCGTTGGCAAGAATATAATTAGAAAAGATTAAAGTCAATAAAAATAGAAAAAATTCCAAGGCCAATAAGTTTAGTTTGTCTCATTCTCAAAAGTGATAGCTTCAAAATAATTGACAGAAACAAAAGTATGATATATTTTTTTCTTTCGAGGGTGTTATAGTTGAAGATCAATTGGTTTTAATAATGAATCCTAGTTATGTTTATTTTGTCATGATGTTATTAATTAGTATAATCATTAATATTCTAGTCTTTTGTGCATTATACTTGTTTGTTCATAAAGTTAATGTTTTCTTATCACGTGAGGCTAAATTTTTGTTTGATAAAGTTTTGCAGTCAAATAGAATTACTGGAATATATTTGAGTGTTTTGGTCACATGTCACTTGCATCTAGTTCACACCCATTCATTCCATTCCACATGTTTAGACACGTCATTACTATGCAGTTTGTAAAACTTATGGATTTGTGTTGATTTTTTTAGTTGTTTATACCTATATATATATATATATATATATATATATATATCGACATTTCAATGGTATCATTAGAAAATTTATATATATGGTATCGTTTGTTTTGAGTCTTTTTGGTTTAAATTTAATTTATGTTTGCCATATTCTTTTGTTTTTTGATTTCTTTTGGTGTGCTACATAATCAGTTTAGTATTTCTTCTAGTGTGCATTGAAATTTCATATATCACATTGATAATTTAGAAATTGGCATCATATTTCATAACTTATTCATATTGGTATCTTTTTTCACGGATATTGATATTAGTTGATCACTGCTTGGATTATTTATGCTTGTGTTGCCATGTTGTGTTTTGTTTCACTTTACTCTATTGCATGATTTTATTCCTTCCTCCCCATTTCTCTTAATATCATATGTTCACATATTTAGGGGAGATTTGGTTTATGGGGGAGATAGAGTTTATGCATTCTTTCTTCGTCTACTCCTGAACAAAAAGTGGGAGAAATGGTATATTTCCTTTCATGATTAGGATATATTAATCTTAGGGGAGGACCTCTTAGCTAGGTTGAGATTGTTAGACATAGTTTGAAGTTTATTCATGTGCAGATTTTATACTTGCTATATTCTCTTTGCATTTGAAGATGTGTTTAAGTGTGAAGGTTGTAACAACCCTCACTTTTGAGATATTTATTTAACATTAATCTACTGTGTGAAGTAATTATATAAAATAATGGATGATGGAGCAAATATCAATTGAGTGAGTTAATAAAGAATGTTTACTAGAATGTTGCATATGTATTGCTATTGGAAAATAAATAACATTATGTTATATTTTATTTTGTCGTGTGGTTAAAATGACCGTTGTGGTTTAAAATGAAATGGGTTTTGAAAATGACGTATATTACACCGGATGCCAATTTAGAGGGCGCAGTTAGTCCTGAAATGTGTGAGATAGTCAAAATAAGTGCCATATTGTATTTTTGTGTTTCAGGCACTTTTGACTGGTTATGGCTTAAATGCGTAGTTATGAGTCATTTTAATGTGGTATTGACACTTAAAGATGGTAATTATGGAGAGAGAGGCACGTTTAAGTCTTGCACCTCATTTTTTTCTTAAATGTATTACTAGACCTAGAGAGAAAGAGAGAAAGAGAGAAGAAAAGAATTGTGGAGAAAAGAGGAGAAAAGGAGAAGAATTGAAGATTTGGGATTTGATCTTCCAACCTCAAGGCAAGTTTCTTACTTGCTAATATATAGTTTAGGGTGAATAAATTGTATTGATTGTTGTGTATTTATTATGGTTTAACAATCTTAGGGTTTTGAAGGATTTGTAGGTTTTGAACCCTTGGAAGTTGATTTAGATGTTTGTCTGTGTAGATCAGACTAGTCAAGATGATACTATAATTGCGTTGGTTGAAATATTGATCTTTGTTTGGGTAGAAATGAGTTGGGGTATTTGGAGTTATTAAACTTCATAGCCAAAATTAGCAAATTCTGGGTTGGGCGAATTGATTCTCCCCTAGCTAATCGATTCACTAGAAGGGAAGCTTACAGGTATGAATGGACCGAATCGATTTCTCTTGGCCGAATCGATTCGGTAGTTTGCAGAAAGTTAGTTCCTCCTATCCGAATCGATTCGCTTTTAGACCGAATCGATTTGTCTAGGGCGAATCGATTCGAAAATCCTGTTGTTTTGTGTTATTTTTCTAACTCAATTTTTACCCTTTTTCTTTAGACTTAGGACCTAGGAACCTTCTCTTATGAAGTAAACTTAGATTCCTAGAGTCTTAGATGAGTTAGGTAACTACCCTATATTAGAAATGGCTTAAATAGGGCTTGTTCTGGGGATGCCCAAATTGATGTTAAGGTACTATTTTGCTTTTGTTAATTAATGTGAGACTAGGAGTTGTAAGGCTGTATTGGGAGACTTTAGAAGCTCAATTGAGGTATGCTAGACTTTGTGGTTAATAGTAAGACCATAAATTCTTGGAGAATGAATAAGAGGTCTATTAATCCTTGAGGTTGTAATGATGATATAAATTACGTATGGCTCCGGATAACATGTATTTTATATATTGAAATGGAATAAAATTGTAAATGATAATTTACTTATACACACCTCTCTAAATTGCTATCATAAGGGAAGTACGCGCATGAGGTGAAGTCCCCTGTCTAGTGAATGCAGGGTGAATATAGTCCTCGGCCATATGATCGGTTATTATATTATATGTTTATTTTGCGATGTGGGGTAGTTTTGGGTGTGGTTATGACTCACTCACAGGTATATGGCCGCTTCCCGACGTCTCGCGTTGTAGGATGCTCAAGTTGTCTTGTTTGATAAGCCCTGGAAGATGATAGCCATTTAGGGGCGCGTCCAGTGGGGAAACTCGGAAGGACGGTCTTAGAATCGTTATATATAGATGAATATAATTATTCTTATTCAAGTGGGACTTGATTTACGATAAAATGCCTTAAAGAGCAAATAACTTTGATTTCGTTTCCTAATGTGATATGGAACGATGATTTGAAACATTGTAAAGGATGGAAATTCTTAGTTAATGACATTTATTCATTACCCTCTTGTATAACTGAATTAAACTTATGATCATTTAATTGCCTTAGTTTTGCTTTGAGATTGTGTAGGTAGATTCTTATCACTATCAATCATGATTAACTATTCATAACTGTTATACTCTTTATTCATCTGGTGATCATATAAAATCGGGTCCTGACACGTTCATATTTCTTGTTGTGCATGAATCTTATATTCGCTCAGACGCCCGTATTCATTTCCCCATTCCTGGGTCTTGGAGCTGCAACACCTTGTGGATGTTGTGGGTTATTTTCTGATAGACGCCTTCATTTTTGTACTCTAGTTATGATCGGGTTATTTATTCGGGCGTGTGGCCCAAGATTTTGTACTTGCCTACTGTAATGTATTATGTAACTTAATTTATTTGTTGTAATACGTTGTAAGAGATTGTTAACCGACAGGATATTCGGTTATTGTGTTATATGTGTACTGTTCAGTTTTATTCTTGTAGTTTAAATCCACCTTGTTTTTAAATTGGGTTGTTTAAATGATTTCTTTAACTTATAATAAAACAAAATTTTGGCAACTCGTTTTCTGAAATATAGGGTGGTTATCCCATATACTTATTATATTGTTGTGATGCTGAGAATGTTCCATCTATGATTCCTATTATTATCGGGGTATCGGGATGGCCACCTCTTATTTTGATAAGCGGGTTGTCACAGATGGTATCAGAACATCAGGTTCTAGAGTCTTTAGGATCTATGCGGACTTGTCACATTCTACCGTAGCGTTTTTTGATATAAAGCTTAATATTAGGACTGTTTAATTGCCTATGCTTGCGATCTTCTGCAAAATAGATTGTTCTATGTAGCATTTTTAACTTTAGTGTCTCTTTATCTCAGATGCCGCCTAAGAGAGGTCACCCCATTATAAGAAATAGAGTTGTAGAAGAGGAGGTAGGTCCTCCACTGCCACAACAAGGGACTATAAATGCTGCTGAGGTAACAAATATTATGGCCCAAGCGGTCAACATAGCGATGACTGTCGTGGTTCAGCAATTGCCACAAGCTCAACAACAATGAGCTCAAGAAGTACAAGATCCTGCGGGACCTTTTCCGTGGGAGAGAGTTATAGAATCCTTTTTAAAGGGCCATCCCCCAGAATTCCAAGGAGGTTCTGACGTCATAGTAGCTAATCAGTGGAAAAAGGATATGCAGCGCCATCTGCGTATGGTGGAGTGTAGTGAGGAAAGGAAACAAATCCTTGCTACTTTTAAATTAGTTGGAGTTGCACTACATTGGTGGGAGTCGATGACTACGCCATAGATGAGAAATACTATGACTATCAATGATTTTGAGGTTTTATTTGATCGGAAGTATTTTCCTCCCGCAGTTCAAAAGGAGATGACAAGGAAGCTTCAAAATGTGGTACAAGGAGAGCATTCAATTGTGGAAAATGAAGAGGAATTCACTCGGTTAACTAGTTTTGTACCGGATGAGGTGACTCCAAAAGAGAGGAGGATATCCAAATTTATTGGAGGTTTACACTGGAGGATACAACAACATTTGCTGGGCAATCCAGCTTTGCAGACTTTTGGGGACGTGATGAATGCGGCGTTACTCCATTATCAAGAACATCGGTTGTATATCCAAGGTAGTAGGTGTGACACCCCGCTTAATAAAATACCGGGCGATCACTCCTATATCAAATTAAAATAGGAGTCTCATATGGTTCATTCTTAGCATCACTGTCGAAAACCAATTTAATTACTAATATCCTATTAGGCCGGTGTCAAAATTTTAATTAACTAATCTTTTTAACCAAACCATTCAAATAAAACAATTACAACAGTTTACATGCAACAACTGAAATGAAATAAAATAAAATAACCGAACACTCGGTACAATAATACAACCAAATCGAATGCCGCAGTAAAAGGAAATAAAAGAGTAAATGAGTACAGTTGGGCCATAAGCCCGAATGTTTCTACAATACGTCCTATCTAGATCTTAATGATAAAAGCGTTTAATATAAACCTGCTTACATCCACAGCTGCTGCAGCAAACGTTTGACTCGAAAGAATAATTATCCAGCCGTCCCTGTGTCTGGACACCTATATATATAGCAAGAGAAGGGAAAATAGAGAAACGGGTCAGAGACCGAGTTTTGAAAACATTTTAGCAAGTGCTTAAAGTCCATATTTTAAAATATGTTATTTCTCATATTTAAACTCGTATCGCTCTCACATGAGATACACCTCACCCCTCTTCTAACAGTGCACAACTATCGCATACCTTTTTAATCAACCTAGTTAAGCTACCCTGCCTAACTAATGTAACTACCCACCTTCTAATAATCCTCATCAATTCGAGTACTAAGGACTAAACTTCTCCCCATTCCCAACATTACGTTACATTCGTGCGTGGGGTGTCTCGCGAAGAGAAATCCAAATAGGGAACCCCCCCGATACACTACTACGTGACAATGTTGATTATCGGGATCCATTAGGCCTTCAGTACATACCATATTTATACCATCCCGTATTTATTAAATATTCTCATTAGAACCTAAGATTCATATTCATATAAATCCGGATATTCATTTACCGAAAGTAATATCACACTTTAATCATTCTTTTCACTTTATACAAGGATAGGTTATATGATAACTCATGTCATATATATAAACAATATACTATACGCAACAAGTATATTAATCATCCACCAAACTATAATATAAGTGGCTTAGTCATTATAATTTACTAAGCATCCGTGGATTATCTCAAGTACACATTTATGTTAATCACAATACATATATACATATATGGGACCCCTAGGCTCAGCTGCGGTGCACTCATACTATGCTATCAAATCC
This sequence comes from Sambucus nigra, assembly GCA_949130495.1. Classification (NCBI taxonomy): domain Eukaryota; kingdom Viridiplantae; phylum Streptophyta; class Magnoliopsida; order Dipsacales; family Adoxaceae; genus Sambucus; species Sambucus nigra. The sequence goes on from OX422218.1 coordinate 421,023,483, forward strand.
CTGTTCATCATGCACATAAGGATCACGCGTTCTGCATCACTCAGGAACCATATCAATACAAATCACACATATTGGAGGCGAACATAGTTCACATACCCATGGGTCACGCACATACCTATGCTCCCATAGTCAGCAGACTTATCGACTCACAAATAAGTCCTTCATAGTCCTATGTTCTTGAGGTACCAAATCTAAAATCCCCCCGAAGGCAACACAGGAAAAGATAGTCCTCACACGAACGCCAACCTCCCGTGGTAGCAAGTATGGTAGGTATGTCATATACATAATAAACAATCATATAGGTACACATTCAACATGTATAAATATATCATCAATTTAGTATTCACACAACCATATTATAAATATAGGTATTTCTCTCACCTATACATAATTCCCCATAGGTAATTATTTAACCCACGTATATAAAAACATTCGGGCATATGAACAATCCGTATAATAAATTTCCTACGTAGTATATTTATCTCTCGAATATCCTACACATTTATCAATTTTGACTAATCCTTAATATATTATTTTTGAGCTTTTCTCACTGCACGATGACAATACCAACAACACCGATATATTTATTCGTCCCATAAATAACGATAGGCATTCCTCTCACCTATAATAATTGTCATAAAAAGACGTATCGGATGACTGCTCAATTCTTTTTAGCCCGTATCCTAAATTTCATCCTAGTCACGTCATAGGATTTTACTCAACCAAAATTGGCATATAAGTGTGTTTTCTACGCGCACAATTACTTATATAAATTTTTGCTCACCGAAACATCACCTCGAGTGTTACTCCTCCCAAACACCCCTATTTGGGTAAATCTTGGGGTTTACTTTCATCTAATCCAAGATATGTACCTTACTTAAAAAAAAAATATTTAGAAGTCCCCACACTATTTTTAGGAACCCCAAATATTTATCTCCAAAGAATTCTAGCTTTTATTTTTCCAAAATCCGAGTGCATTTCCGAGTTGGTGATTTCACCCCGGAACTTCCATCTTATAAAAATCATAACAATTCGAAGAAAAATAAAAAAAATACACAGTCCACACCCACGCGACCATATCGAAAATATCTACAACTTTCGTGTTTTGACCGAGAGCTGAATCAGCTGTCTTCCTGTCCGAAAAAGTCCGGAGGTGATGCTGGTCACTATTCACCTTCTTCTCCAAAAATCCAAACCTCCATTAAAACACCTCCAAGATTTTTATCTCCTCTCTCATCATCAACAAACCTCAAACAACCATAAATACACATATGGCAAGGGTTCTAATCATCCTAGAACCCATATTCAACAATTAATTTCAATAAATTCCAAGTTTCTCAAATTAGGTATTAATCGAGTTATATCCGTTTTAATCTTCCAAAAACCCGTTTGATCCACGAAATTTCAACCCAAAAATCTTTAGTTTTATACCAACTACAATATGAGAAATTAAACACACTAAATCATAAATCAAGTTAAACACTTGCCTCGTGGATTAAATCCAACGACCACGAGTCGAATCCCGCGAATTTTGGCTGGAAATTTCTTCTTTTCTTCTCTTTTCTTTCTTCTTCTTTCTTCTCTTCTCTCTCTCTCTTCCCTCTCTCTCTCTCTCTCTCTCTCTCTCTCTCTCTCTCTCTTCGGGCTGATATTTGGGGGAAATGAGGGCTGCCACCTCTTTAAATCCGAAATTGGTTATATACCCAATTGTTAAATGACTCGTGTACTCATTTACGAGTCCCTACTAGTCCAAAAATGTCCAGAACCCAAATACTACCCCCGGGTACTCTATTGTGACTATCTCGGCCATTTTGAACCCAATGGCGCAATCGAAATCTCCATCCGAGTCACTTAACTAAAATTCACTATTTTGACCCAACATGTTCAATACGCGCATTTTTCAATTTAAAATATTTCTTTTTTCGCTTTACCCAACTTGCGACATGTAATTGAAAATAATCCACTCATATACTTAGTCTCGTAAGAAAATATAATCCATATAAATATTAATCTGACACTCGAAAACTAATATTTACTATTCACTTTATAATATTAAAATTATTTAATTTCACTCATTAATCCCAAAATTACTATTTACAATAATTCCTCAAATTGCCAAATTACATCCACCGTGCAATTTAAATACCTTTAAAAGTATGGGGTATTACGTACTTCCCCCCTTGCAACAGAATTTTGTCCTCGAAATTCAGATATAGCCTGTACCACTACTCTAGGATTGGTATATACATTACATTCTAGCTTAACCAAATTTAGATAAAGGCTAACACAATGGTCTCCCACTATATTCCACCCATCTCAAGGCGTGTGCTCATATATATATATAGTCTCATCATCTCTATATATTTACACTAATCTTGCACCCTTTTGTTAAGACCACTTAGTGCAAAATATTTATTATTAATACCATATCTACTAGTGTCACATAGTAGAAGTATTCACAAATCCATATATATATACATATAGTCACATCATCCCTATACATATATATATATACTAATCATGCACCCTCGGGTTAACACCCATTAGCGCACTTAATCAATTCTTGCACCCCCGGATTATCACCCATTAGTGCTCTTAATAAAATATCAAATAATAGGCATACACACATCCTATTAACATTTATAGACATATTCCCAACCTAATCATACACTTCTCATACGTATTTTATTCTCATCGCTACGTATTGTATAAATATTCAAATTACAATCTCTCTCGTAATCTCCAAGGTACATTCCTTATACCGAAGTTACGGAATTTGGTACTACATACACTCCTTCTTTCCTTGGAGTATGCTAACAATACAATCATGTGCAAGCCACTCTTACACACTCGTTCGAGTAAGATTTCGCTCTACTTTCTCACAATAATTTTGTATCTTTTTCATTAAGAGGTACCTTTTAAATGATTTTCCTCAACCTTTCAACCCATCTCGGGTGTGCTAGTTCTCATTGCACATAAATGCTTGAATTATCGTCATTCTCACACGACATTCAATACGTCATACCCTTTAACCTTGTTTGTAGCTGTCCCTCAGGCATATATTCTACACATTAATTTATTATTATTTTTTTACGTCTTTCTATCTCGAACATTTTTAGAATTAACTAACCAGGGTAACCATACCTCCTATCATTCATGCATATATGCACCACCATTGTAAACGTTTTGATACATTACACTTAATCTAAATAATGGGCATCATTTCATCGGCCTGGTACTAACACATGGGTATCCCTTAACCTGAATAATTAAAAATTTAATTCTCCCGATGCCTGGAAATTCAATCCTTCTCAAGATTATCTCATTGATCATCTTGTGGTTAACTCACAATAGCCTTCCTATATCAGTGTCGATAGTCTTATTGCCCTTACTTCGTGGTAGCCCTAAGATTAAGGTGTTTCTAACACACGTAATATAAGTACTATTCTAACTATATCCCTAGTGTCCAAGACCTCTCTCGACTTCCGACATTTTCTTGGTTCGTACGTGGGATGTCTCGCAAAGCGAAATCCAAATAAGGAACCTTCCCGATACAATACTCCCTCGCTTCGTCGATCATCGAGATATAGCGGTCTAAGGGACACCAACGGGACGTTCTAAATCCTACCTCGTTAACCTACTAATGTACTTCTACCACTATATCCTTCCATCTTGTCCAAATGGAAAGTCCAACTAATTAGGGCACCTACTCTCTGCAAAAGCATTATGAACATCATACCCAAAATGTATTTCCTCTCAATTTCCCTTATATTCAAAGTCTGGCTATAAGTCTCAAATTAATTTCCTTTATCATACCTCACCCACATACTTGCGGTGAGAGGAAAATTCCAGTGCTTGTTCATAGGACTTATATCTCTATATAATTATACAGTCATCAAATGGTTCTCACTCAATAGTGTTTTCTTTACACTAGGTGACTTATCGTCAAAACCAACATCCTTGCATTTTATAACATTTGTCCACTCCCGACGTTGTTAAGGTTCGTACGGGGAGTGTATTGTTAGCTTCAAATATGGAACTAGGATAACCCCATCCCATCTATCAATAAAATATGGTCCGAACTCTCACTTCTGTCAAGGAGCCATACCACAAGCGCTTGCACTAACAGTAAGTCCTTCGCGCGAACAACAACAAGCTTAAACTCCCAGCTTAACTATAATTCCTATATACCTTAAATTATATATATAAGGTCCACATGCACTCAAATCATGCAAGTTAAACATCTCCTCATCGAAGTTCCATCTAAACATATAATCAAGGCGAGCTCATCCAGAATTTATCTCGCATTCACTTTTTTAATATTTTCGTATATATATATTTCATATCTCATATATATATATATACTATACACATCAAGTATATCCATACTTATATATCATACACTATATAAGTATAATAACCATCCCTCAGAGCTATAACTCAATGGATGCAGTCTCTCAATGCTATCATCTTCCAGGGAATTAATTACACATCATCCTGGGTACCAGTGGTCGGACTATCACACCGACTTGGTAAAAACCAAATCACAACGAATGGGAAGCGATAATAGTTCCTCCCCGGAAATGAGAACGAAACATACCCATCACGTCTCATTCTTGATAAAAATCACACAATATAAAATGGACACTATGACCTGGGGACTATACGCTCCCTGCTCCTCAAGCAAGGGGCCTCACCCAAAATGAATAACTTCCCATGATAGCACTCAAGGATTATGTTTCATACAAATATACCAATAACATACAGATATATTTAGACATATCATATATATATTCTCAATATGCTAGTATATATCTATATAATAAAGTAGAAAACTTATGTATGTCATAAGTTTACTTGATGATGTCATCTATGTGATTTATTCCTACACTTCCTATTTTATCCTTAAAATTTTGAATTCCCTCCCTTTTCTTTCTCAGTAATTAATTTCCCTTCTTTCACTATAATTCAAACCTAAGGTTACTTCCGTAAACACCCACAAAATCCACACCAGATGGCTGAGATTAAATTTTAGCAGTTTGTATCTAACAGTTAATGCTTCATATTTGAGAGGATTCTTTAGTCAATGATATGCACAAGGCTCAAGGTTATTTACAAACAGAGCTCATGGATCAAGATAAGTCATCATTTTTTACTCTATGTCTGACATCCTTCAGTTGGTGTGTTTGACACGCTTGATTTGAATCCACGATTTCTTAAAACCCATACCTTATGTTCCCATTTGAAAAGGCTCCTCTCTTTCTCTCTCCATTTCTTTCTCAATATTTTCCCTCTTAAACCCTCTTTTATGGGTGCCATCACAGTAAGAGAGAAAGAGAGGAAACGTTGAGGACGGTGATGTCTTCCACGTAGAGAAAACGCCAAGGCCCTCTTTTATGTGTACCAATTAGTCCCTCTTTTGTGGTTGCCACAACCATTGCCAAGTTAAGATCGTTGATGGCTTCCACTGCCAAGTTAAGGACGCAGATGATGTTGAGGACCTTAATGATTGGCACTGCCAAGTTAACAAATTCAAAAATGAAAGGTAGTTCTCTGTCTTCCACTGTTAATTTACATTGGGTTCTCTGTCTTCTTTAAATCTTTTTGGTTTTGGGGTGTTTTGGTTTTGATTTTATGGTAACAAAAACAAAATCTAGCTACAGGTAATGAAGTGGTTCTTCCCCGTCCCTTTCTCATTTTTTTCTCCAAATCCAACTAAGAAAATGGGCCATGTTCTGTTGAAGGTAACCATTATCTTCGCTTTCAATTTTGATTCTCTTATTTTAATTTTGTATTTTTCTGGGCTTTGATGTTTATTTGCATGTATGCAGGGGTTTGAGGAGGAATAGTTTTGTAGGTATTTCTATTTGCAGGTATTTCTATTTGTGGGTAATAATTTTGTTTATGATTTTGTGGCTTATTTTGTTTTGTGGGTATTTCCATTTCTGTCTTTTTTTGTTTTCATTTTGGTGATTCATGTTTTCTGGCTTATATTATCTGGTTGTTATCAGATATGATGTGTTTTTTTTAGGGACATATACCAAATAGTCCCTCGAACATTTTTTAATACCCATTTAGTCCAAACTTTTTTATTTTGCCTCAAAAAGTCCTTTGCCACATATTTTGGAGAGGGAGTGCCGCTGGCGCGGACCTCTAAAAATAAGAGGATATTGAGTGCTTGAGGGACTAAATGGGTTAAACTAAAAATATGTGTCCTTTTAAAAAAAATATATATTTATAGTAGGGACTATTTAATAATTGACCCTTTTTTAACAAGAAAGCTCCAATGGCTTAATAACAAAATCTTCTGACAACAATTAAAACCGAGTTTCTCCCCTTCATCAATAACAAAATCTCAAAAAAAAAAGATATCCGAAAACTACATTTATTTCCCAGGACATTACTCATTATAATCTCAGTTGGAGGCAAATAGACAAATAGAATAAAAAGGGTTTGCTCCCAAATGGATATAGATGTGTTTTCATGGTATCATATCCCGAATGGCTGGCAGAGCTGGAATGATGGCCCATCTTTGCCTTCTTTAGTTTAGCGTTGTTGGTGGCAATTGCTTGAAATGGGTGTTTTTATTTTTGTATTTTTTGTATAGAAAAAATACATTATTTTAGTTTTAGTTTTATTGTATTTTTGTTAAGCAAAGTTTAGATTTGATGTTTACTAATTTATGTTAACATTTTTTTATCTTTTATTATGTTGTATATCTGCAGAAAAAGTTTGTGAAGATTATAATGGAGTTTTGAACTCTCCGTCTACATTTCAAAAAATGGTAGTAGAAAGATATTCTCAAGCTAGAATGGGGTTGTGAACAGTAGTACAAAGATGTGCTGTATATGCATTTTTTATGCCGTTTCATCAACAAAATTCCCCATTTCTTGATAATGCCAAAATCAAAGAAATATATCAAATCTTAAAAACTGAGAGAGAGAGAGAGTGCAGAAATCAAAAATCAAAGGAAAAAGTCAATAAGGGTGTTTCAAGTTGAAAAGAAAGTTGGTATCCACTTGGGATTGTCGCCAACTCCCATGCCATCCTCTTTATTATTTAGTAATGTCCAAGTAAATTCACCCCATCACTTTTATTGTTTAGGTAATGTCCAAGTAAATCCATACATAGAGAAATAATAATTAATCAGATAATGTATTTTGATCTTTATATTAAGTTTTTATTAAATTAGACGTGAATGAAAAAAATATTTCATTATTTATTTGGACAAAAGTTGACATTAGTTATATTGAAAAACAAAGTTGATATCATTTTTTATCAGATTTGGTTTTACAAATTTTTATGAAACATAAAATTTTTTAAAAGTGTATTTTTTTATAATTTAAAAAAAAAAACTTTAAAAAATGATTTTTTAGTAAGAAACTGAATTTTGACTTTAATGCACTACTATTATTATTAGATTTAGATACACGACATGAATAACGTGACTTATATTTTTTTCACATCACATCAAAATACTATTTGACACGAATAACACGAGTAAAATTATGGTTGGGTTTCTAACTGTATGAGTTTTATAAGTGAGGTAATAGAGATAGTAGAATTTACACGAAGTGGGCTGCTAACTGTATGAGTTTTACAAGTGAGGTGGTTTTATAACTGTATAGGTTTATGAGTGAGATATGGCCTTGGCCTCAGCTATGAGATAGTAGAGCTGGGTTTACACGAACCGAGTCTTCTTTAGATTTCTATTTATATTTTTACATTATGTAATTTTAAAACATAAAATAAAATTGATTATGGATATAAGACAATAAAAATTTTGTTTTCATTTTTAGTCTCTATTTTCCAATTAAAGAAACACATGGCATGCTGTGATTGGTTGACGTTTTATAAATATGGGTTCGTGTCAGTGAATTTATTAAAAAAATAAGGACTAAAACTATAAATAAAATATTTGTTGTCCCATTTCCAAAAATACATATTACAATACGTCCTAAATTTACAAAGCCCCTATTATTTTCAATAGTTTATATAGTTTTAGGACCTAGAATAATTTTTAGCTTTCATTTTTAATTCCTATTTTCAAATTATCCATTGACGTGGCATGCTGTGATTGGTTGACATTTTGTGAATGTGAGTTCTCGCCAGTGAATTTATTAAAAAATAGGGACTAAAATTACATTAACTTTAACTTATTTGTAAGGAATTAAATAGGTTGACCAATTTTTGGTTGTTATTATGTGAGTCATATAAACAAATTAGATTATGGACAATTTTTTTAAAATTACATTTTTTTCTTGGCAAACGAATTTTTTGCCTTCTTGCAATTATGTACTTTGAAAATTTTTGTCATGTTGCGATTATCAGCGTGCCTTCATGCACGGGAACCAAAGGTCGTTTCAAGTATCAACCTGGTGAAGTGACAAGATTTGAAATTCTTATAGGGGTTCTGGAATTACTCCATTGTTCCAGAGCTATATTAGAAAACCCAAAAGACAAGACGAAGGTGGATCTCATTTATGCTAATGTTACATTCGAGGATATTCTTCTAAAGGAGGAATTGGATGGACTTGCTACAAACTACCAATATCAATTCAAAGTTTACTACGTACTGAACCAGCCACCTAAAGTGTGGAATGGTGGGGTTGGGTTTGTATCCAGGGAAATGATCCAAGACCATTGCCCTACACCTGCCTCTGATATTAAGGTTTCGAGGTGCGGACCACCACCAATGAACAAGGCCATGGGTGCTCACCTTGAGGCTCTAGGGTATGCACCAGAGATGCTGTTCCAGTTCTAATCATTTCTCAAGTTAGCCTTTGTTTATTTCGACATAACTAGCTCTTCCATTCCCTCATTTATTTAGGGGAAAAGAGAATATTGTTGGGTATGTTGTATCGTCAGTGTTATTCTGTGACAACTTCAATAATGTATTGGGGAAACTCTAATTTACCTCAGTCGGTAAAGGAGTTTTCCTTGAGTTAGTACTAATTTACCTCATTAGTTTGTTGGTCTTACAATTCATTTAAGTAATTGATTTGGCAATTGGGGTTTCATATTTAATTAATGCAAGTAATCCATTTTTAGGTGCTGATCAGCAAGTGAGCTAAGTTTTTTGTACAGGAGTTGTGTATGATATGAATATATTAGTTATATTGAAATGCCAAAAATGGCCATTAAAGGACTCTAAAATTATCAAGTAAAAAACTTGATAATTGTTTAAACATTCAATATTTTGGAAAAACATATTGAATTCATTTAGTGCAGACAATCATCACAACGATGCTCTCAATACACCAATCAACGACGCACACTTTTGTTACGGACTGTTAATTTTGCTGTTGGAGTTTTTTTTATTTATTTCTTAAACATGGCGCGTAGTCCTATAAAAAATTGAAAATTTTGCCCAAAAATTTTAAATTGTTTTATAAGTATTTTTGTTAAATAAAAAATCTTTTCGACTTAAATTGTACATGACTTAATCTTTGGAAAATTTTCTTCGTGCCTTCAGGCACGGGAATTCCGCTTTATTGAAAATATTTTAATGGAGCAAATATTTATCACCCCACCCTGGGAAGATATTATAAAATACCCATATTTATTGAAAAATAACAAAATGGGTGTTAAATTTTTTAAAAATAAATTATTTTATTATTATTATTTGAAGATAAAAATAGTTTTTTATCCAAAAATAATAATAAAAACTGTTTTTATTTTTATTTTATCTTTGTTGTTTTTAATTATGTTTTAACAGAAAAAATAGTGACAATCCCATTTTTTTCCCAGTTTTTTATTAAATTGTTCAAAGATATTTTTAATAGAAAAATGAGAAACATTCCAAAATTATTTTCAACCATTTTCTAAAAGCTTTACGTGAATGTTTAAAAAACATTATGTTCTTTGGTTTGTTTTGGGAGTTAAAAATATTATGTACTTTGGAAATTTTGTCGGGGAACAAAATTTTCACCGTTTTGTAATTACGTACTTTGAAAATTTGCATCGGTTTGTAATTACGTACTTTGGAATTTTCGTCATGCCTTCGTGCACAGGCATATATAAAAAAGTTGCTCCTGTGTTTCGAACTCAAGATCAACCGTAGCTTTGGCGAGGACATTTGCCATCATACTAAGGCACGACTTTATGTTTTTCAAAATTATTAGCGTGCCTTCAGGCACGGGCATACCCTATATATATATATATATATATATATATATATACTATATATATATATATATATATATATATATATATATATATATATACTATAATTCGGCTAATTGTGTATATCACTCGTAATATAACTATATCATCTCTTTTTAATTCAGAATATTAAGCTTATCACAACTAGCTCGTATCCCAATTACATCTGAAATTCCAATTCGAAGCCCAAGAGTCTTTATCCCATTAGACTCTTAAAAATCACAAAGTCTCACAACTTTAATTTTTCATTGCAGATTTTACACCTTGCACTAAAACAACTATAACTCACTCTACATAAGTCCAATTTACTAGTGAGTCTATTATTCCACTGGAGAAGCCTCTTTCTCCATTGTACCTACCTTACTCTGGTACTAAGTTCACTTAACCATGTCACTCTTTATTCACCGTCGGTCTCTAACCGATTCTTATGTGAATAACCTAGAAATTGCATTCACTTTATTCTAAATCAAGGGAATTTACAGTTTAAAACCATCTGTAAGATTAATTTATGAGCAAAATATCATGCTCCTCTAAATATGGTGACCATCGTTCCCACCATTTCACATTGCTCCAACGAGTGAAAACAAATTTCCTCAAATTTTCACATATGGATAATTCCATACCCAACTGTAAGCAAGAGCTTTCGAGCCTTCTACTTGTTAATTCAAGTTTAGCACCATTCTCAAGTCCAACGATTCTTGATAATTTTTACTACAATATTTTAGTAGTCGTTGCAGCAACCCATGATAATGCCACAAGGAAAATGACCTTTACCGTGCTCCTCATTTCTAACATCAACTTATAGCTCTAACTAAGCCTCGCCTCCTGCTGCCCTCACCACGGTCTTCCACGGTCGCCCTTTGTTGATCAACACACGAATCCTGAATGAGTGCGCAAAAGATTTACTATAATCTTACATAATGGCAGGAGAACGAAATCTCACAGGAAGATATCAACAATCCTAATCATAAGGCTCTATATCAAATCAAAAGCAACGCTGAAAGCGTAGTACGTCCGCACAGATTCCTAAGGACACTAGAACCTGATGCTCTGATACCACCTGTGACACCCCGCCTAATAAAGTACCCGGCGATCACTCCTATATCAAATTAAAACAGGAGTCTCATATGGTTCATTCTTAGCATCACTGTCGAAAACCAATTTAATTACTAATATCCTATTAGGCCGGTGTCAAAATTTTAATTAACTAATCTTTTTAACCAAACCATTCGAATAAAACAATTATAACAGTTTACATGCAACAACTGAAATGAAATAAAATAAAATAATCGAACACTCGGTACAATAATATAACCAAATCGAATGCCGCACTAAAAGGCGATAAAAGAATAAATGAGTACGGTTGGTCCATAAGCCCGAATGTTTCTACAATACCTCCTATCTAGATCTCAATGATAAAAACATCTAATATAAACATGCTTGCATCCACAACTGCTGCAGCAAACGTCTGACTCGAAAGAATTATCATCCAGGTGTCCCTGTGTCTGGACACCTATATATATATATATATATATATATATTAGATATAGCAAGAGAGGGGAAAATAGAGAAACGGGTCAGAGCCCGAGTTTTGAAAACATTTTAGCAAGTGCTTAAAATCCATATTTTAAAATATGTTATTTCTCATATTTAAACAGGTATCGCTCTCACATGAGATACACCTCACCCCTCTTCTCATAGTTCACAACTATCGCATACCTTTTTAAACAACCTAGTTAAGCTACCCTGCCTAACTAATGTAATTACCCACCTTCTAATAATCCTCATCAATTTGAGTACTAAGGACTAAACATCTCCCCATTCCCAACATTATGTTACATTCGTGCGTGGGGTGTCTCGCGAAGCGAAATCCAAACAAGGAACCCCCTCCCCCGATACACAACTACGTGACAATGTTGATCATCGGGATCCATTAGGCCTTCAGTACATACCATATTTATACCATCCCGTATTTATTAAATATTCTCATTAGAACCTAAGATTCATATTCATATAAATCCGGATATTCATTTACCGGAAGTAATATCACACTTTATTCATTCTTTTCACTTTATACAAGGTTAGGTTATATGATATCTCATCTCATATATATAAACAATATACTATACGTAACAAGTATATTAATCATCCACTGAACTATAATATAAGTGTCTTAGTCATTCTCATTTACTAAGCATCCGTGGATTATCTCAAGTACACATATATGATAATAACAATATATATGTACATATATGGCACCCCTAGGCTCAGCTGCGGTGCACTCATACTCTGTTATCAAATCCCTGTACATCACGCACATAAGGATCACGCGTTTCGCATCACTCAGGAACCGTATCAATACAAATCACACATATTGGAGGCGAACATAGTTCACATACCCATGGGCCACGCACATACCTACGCTCCCATAGTCAGCAGACTTATCGACTCACAAATAAGCCCTTCATAGTCCTATGTTCTTGAGGTACCAAATCTAAAATCCCTCCGAAAGCAACACAGGATAAGATTGTCCTCACACGAACGCTAACCTCCCGTGATAGCAAGTATGGTAGGTATGTCATACACATAATAAACAATCATATAGGTACACATTCCACCTATATTAATATATCATCAATTTGGTATTCACACAAACATATTATAATTATAGGTATTTCTCTCACCTGTACATAATTCCCCGTAGGTAATTATTCAGCCCACGTATATAATAACATTCGGGCATACGCACAATCCGTATAATAAATTTCCTACGTAGTATATTTATCTCTCGAATATCCTACGCATTTATCAATTTTGACTAATCTTTAATATTTTATTTCTGAGCTTTTCTCACCGCACGATGACAATACCAACAACACCGATATATATTTATTCGTCCCATAAATAATGATAGGCATTCCTCTCACCTATAATAATTGTCATAAATAGACGTATCGGATGACTGCTTAATTCTCTTTAGCCCGTATCCTAAATTTCATCCTAGTCACCTCATAGGATTTTACTCAATCAAAATTGGCATATAAGTGTGTTTTCTACGTGCACAATTACTTATATAAAATTTTGCTCACCGAAACATCACCTCGAGTGTTACTCCTCCCAAACACCCCTATTTGGGTAAATCTTGGGGTTTACTTTCATCTAACCCAAGATATGTACCTTAATTAAAAAAAATATTTAGAAGTCCCCACAATATTTTTAGGAACCCCAAATATTTATCTCCAAAGAATTCTTGCTTTTATTTTTCCAAAATCCGAGTGCATTTCCGAGTTGGTGATTTCACCTCAGAACTGCCATCTTATAAAAATCATAAAAATTCGAAGAAAAATCATAAAATTACGCGATTAGTGCCCACATGACCGTATCGAAAATATCTACAACTTTTGTGTTATAACCGAGAGCTTAATCGACTGTCTTCCTATCCGAAATAGTCCGGAGGTGACGCTGGTCACTATTCACCTTCTTCTCCAAAAATCTAAACCTCCATTAAAACACCTCCAAGCTTTTTATCTCCTCTCTCATCATCAACAAACCATAAATACACGTATAGAAGGGGTTCTAATCATCCTAGAACCCATATTCAACAATTAATTTCAATAAATTCCAAGTTTCTCAAATTGGGTATTAATCGAGTTATATCCGTTTTAATCTTTCGAAAACCCGTTTGATCCACGAAATTTGAACCCAAAAATCTTTAGTTTTATACCAACTACAATATGAGAAATTAAACACACTAAATCATAAAGCAAGTTAAGCTCTTGCCTCGTTGATTAAATCCGACGACCACGAGTCGAATCCCGCGAATTTTGGTTGGAAATTTCTTCTTTTCTTCTCTTTTCTTTCTTCTTCTTTCTTCTCGTCTTTATCTCTTCTCTCTCTCTCTCTTAGGGCTGATATTTGGGGGAAAGGAGGGCTGCCACCTCTTTAAATCCGAAATTGGGTATATACCCAATTGTTAAATGACTCGTGTACTCATTTACGAGTCCCTACTAGTCGAAAAATGTTCGAAACCCAAATACTACCCCCGGGTACTCTATTTTGACTATCTCGTCCATTACGAACCCAATGGCATAGTCAAAATCTCCATCCGAGTCACTTAACTAAAATTCACTATTTTGACCCAACACGTTCAATACGCGTATTTGTTAATTTAAAATATTTCCTTTGTCGCTTTACCAAACTTGCGACATATAATTAAAATTAATCCACTCATATACTTAGTCTCGTAAGAAAATATAATCCATGTAAATATTAATCTGACACTCGAAAACTAATATTTACTATTCGCTTTATAACATTAAAATTATTTAATTTCACTCATTAATCCCAAAATTACTATTTACAATAATTCCTCAAATTGCCAAATTACATCCACCGTGCAATTTAAATACCTTTAAAAGTACGGGGTATTACAGTAGGAAGGCCTCAGTTTTGGGGCAAGTGGGTAAACTCAAAGGCAATGGGGCAGGAGGAGGAGTACTACCCTCGTCCCCATCTTCGGGAAATAAGCAAAAAGAAAGGGACCCCCCAAACAAGGAGACTTGTCTAAACGAAAGCGTTTTGGTGGATTCAATGTTGGTGGTAGTAATATTAGGCACGGTTAGGGTGCCCATCAACAAGAAGGTCGAGGTGGTAATGGGGGTAGAGGCCATCCAGGCCAAGGCTTTGGGAAGTTTAGAAATAACTGGGGCCAAAATCAGGAGAACATGACGGGTCGATGCTTTCAATGTGGAGAATCGGGCCATTATAAGAGGGCGTGTCCACAGTTGATTGGGGGACAGCTCCCTAGGGTTCCATAGCCTCCATAGGTCCAGTTACCGCTGCAAGTGCGCAATCCAGTTGTCCCTCCACAACAGGGACTGCTATAGTATGGTCGTGTTTACCACATTCAGGATGGTATGCTTCCTCCAGCCCCCCCTCCCCCACGCTGCCAGCTATTGAGGGTAAGTTTCTCATTTAGGGGCATATGGGTCGTGTATTTTTTGATATGGGTGCGACACACTCATTTATTTCTAGAAGCTTTGCTCAGTTTACAGAGTTGATTAAATCTGCGGAGAGTACCTTCACTAGTGTTGAATCTTCTATGGGTGATGGTTCACTCATTTTCTTTGTTTGTAAACGAGTAGGAATAAATCTTGGCAACTTGTGTTTTGAGACCGATTTGCTCGTCCTTGATATGGTCGGGTATGATGTAATCCTGGGTATGGATTGCCTAGTGAAGTATCGTACGATAGTTAGTTGTTATGGGAAAAGTATAATTTTTGTCGTTCCGGGGCAAGAAATGTTTTTAGTGGCTATGCCTCGTTCGGAATGAGGTTCTAGCACTTACTTGTACTTTATCACGGAGGAGACTTCTCGAGATATAGTCATTTCCTTAGATTCGATTCCGGTTGTTAGAGATTTCCAAGATGTTTTTCCGGAAATACCGAGTTTGCCTCCAAGTAGGGAAGTTGAGTTCGTAATTGATTTAGCACCGAGAATGCGACCGATTTCTAGATCCCCGTACCGTATGGATCCCGTTGAGATGAAGAATTAAGGGATCAGATTCAAAACTTGTTAAAATAAGGGTTCATTAGGTGAAGTACATCACCCTGGGGCGCTCCGGTGTTATTTGTGAAGAAAAGAGACGGTTCTCTCCGGTTGTGTGTTGACTACAGAGAGTTGAATAAAGTCACCATTCGGAACAAATACCCATTGCCTCGAATTGATGATTTGTTTGATCAACTTACGGTAGCGTCGTACTTCTCTAAAATATATTTGAGGATGGGGTATCATTAGTTGAGTATACGAGAGCAAGATGTGTCCAAAACCGCTTTCCTAACTAGGTCTGGGTCCTACCAATTTTTGGTTATGCCTTTCGAACTAACCAATGCCCCCGCTGTGTTTATGGACCTTGTGAATAGAGTGTTTCAAGAATTCATGGACTAGTTTGTTATCGTGTTCATTGATGACATTCTAGTGTACTCTCAAACAGAAGCCGATCATGCTACCTATTTACGGTTTATCCTGCAGACATTGAGGGACCATCAATTGTATGCTATGTTTGAAAAGTGCGGTTTTTGGTTGCGGGAAGTACAGTTTTTGCGTCACATTGTGACAGCCCAGGGTATTTAGGTAGACCCAAGTAAAATTATTGCGGTGAGGGAATGGGGCCAGCCCACGACACCTACCGAGATCCGTAGTTTTTTGGGTTTGGCAGGCTATTACCGTCGATTTATCAAGGTTTTTTCTAAAATTGCTAGCCCTTTGATAAATTTAACCCGAAAAGGGGTGAGGTTTGTTTGGGACGATTCTTGTTAGTTAGCTTTTGACGAGATCAAGGATAGATTGACCTCTGCCCTAGTCCTTGCGTTACCAAAGCCAGTATTGGAATATTTAGTCTTTACCGACGCATCTCTGCAAGGATTGGGAGGTTTACTGCAACAAGAGCAGCGGGCTATTGCTTATGCTTCCCGTAAACTAAAGCCCCATGAAAAGAATTATCCAGTGCATGATTTGGAACTTTCCACAATAGTTTTTGCCTTGAAGATCTGGAAGCATTATCTCTTAGGGGAGAAATTTAGTCTTTTCACGAACCATAAATCGTTGCAATATTTGTTTTCCCAGTGAGATTTATGTATTCGACAACGTCGGTGGTTAGAGTTTGTGAAAGACTATCAGTTTGACATCCACTATCACCCGGGCAAGGCAAATGTGGTGGCGGATGCGTTGAGTCAGAATCCTGAGGGGGAGTTAGCGGAGATATGGAAGGCCAAATGGAAGGAGCTTAGCCAGGAGGACACGGTTGCTAGGGCGTTTATGTTGGTGTTGACCGTTACGCCTACTAGTGTGGCAACAGTGGTGGAAGCTCAAGTAAGGGACAAAGGCTGTCAGGACCGTATACGCCAATTATTGACCGAGGGAGCAGAGTCCTACTCTATAAGTTCCGAGGGTGGGGTACGTTTCCACCGGAGACTCATTGTCCCTAAAGAAGGGGATTTGAGATGGGCCGTGATGGCAGAATCTCATGGATCTAAGTTACAGTGCATCCTAGTGGGGACAAGATGTACCAAGACATACGCCATCAGTATTGGTGACCAGGCATGAAACGGGACATTTATGAATTTGTTTCCCAATGCACCACTTGTCAATTGGTGAAAGTAGATCATCAAAGACCAACGAGTTTGTTACAACCATTGGGAATACCTGTTTGGAAGTGGGAAAGTATTTTGATGGACTTTATCACGGGATTACCAACGTCGCAGAGTGGCCATGATTCCATTTGGGTTATTGTCGATCTTTTAACTAAGTCGGCACATTTCCTACCCGTATGCACAGATTTTAATACTGCTCGTTATGCCCAGCTATTTATCATGGAGGTTGTTAGACTCCATGGGGTGGACATAAATATAGTCTCTGATAGAGATGAGATTTTTGTCTCCCACTTTTGGCGAAGTTTCCAAGAAGCTATGGGAACCGAATTAAAGTTGAGCACTTCTTATCACCCTCAAACAGATGGGCAGACAGAAAGAGTCAACCAAATGTTGGAGGATATGCTCCAAATGTGTATGCTTGATTTCAAAGGCGGTTGGGAACAATATCTTCCTTTGTTTGAATTTGGTTATAATAATTCGTACCAATTCACTATTGGGATGGAACCCTATGAAGCACTTTATAGTAGGTCGTGTAGATCACCCACTTGTTGGTTGGAGGTGGGGGATAATAAATTTCTTGGACCTGAAATGATTCAAGACACTTCTTCCAAGATTGAACTGATTCAAAATCGCATCCGAATAGCTCAAGATTGACAAAAGAGTTATGCCGATGCGAATAGAAGGCATGTAGAGTTAGAAGTTGGAGATTAAGTCTTGGTGCGAGTATCGCCAATGAAACGTATAAAGCGCTTTGGGAAGAAAGGAAAGCTTGCATCGCGCTATGTTGGCCCTTTTACCATTATTGCTAAGGTAGGCCCAGTGGCGTATCAACTTGCCCTACCGGAAACCCTACAACAAATCCATGATGTGTCTCATGTTTCCTCTTTGAAAAATTATAAGAGGTGTGAAGGAGCCCTTTGGCATATTCCTTTGGAGGATATCGAATTGCAACCCGATATTTCGTATGAGGAACAACCAGTTGCAATTTTAGAGCACGGGGAGCGAAGACTGAGATCTCGAGTGGTGCCCATGGTGCGAGTTCAATGGGGTCACCATAACACCGAGGAATCAACGTGGGAACGTGAGGATGATATGCGGGAAAAGTATCCACATCTCTTCATATAAGGTACGCCTGAATTTTGAGGGAAAAATTCCCTCATAAGGGGGGGGGGGGGGAGTATGTAACAAACCTCACTTTTGAGAGATTTATTTTACATTAATCTACTGTGTGAAGTAATTATATAAAATAATGGATCATGGAGAAAATATCAATTAAGTGAGTTAATAAAAAATGTTTACTATAATGTTGCATATGTATTGCTATTGGAAAATAAATAGCACTGTGTTATATTTTATTTTTTCGTGTGTTTAAAATGATAGTTGTGGTTTAAAATGAAATGGTTTATGAAAATGACGTATATTACCCCGGATGCCAATTTAGAGGGCGCAGTTAGTCCCGAAATGTGCGAGATAGTCAAAATAAGTGCCATATTGTATTTTTGTGTTTCAGGCACTTTTGGCTGGTTATGGCTTAAATGAGTAGTTGTGAGTCATTTTAATGTGGTATTGACACTTAAAGATGGGATTTATGGAGAGAGAGGCACGTTTAAGTCTTGTACTTCATTTTTTTTTCTTAAATGTATTACTAGACCTAGAGAGAAAGAGAGAAGAAAAGAATTGTGGAGAAAAGAGGAGAAAAGGAGAAGAATTGAAGATTTGGGATTTGATCTTGTATTCATCTTCCAAGAATCTGAGATTTCAACATCAAGGCAAGTTTTTTACTTGCTAATATATGGTTTAGGGTGAATATCTTAGGATTTTAAGGGATTTGTAGGTTTTGAACCCTTAGAAGTTGATTTAGATGTTTGTTTGTGTAAATCATAGTAGTCAAGATGAAACTATAATTGGGTTGGTTGAAATATTGATATTGGTTTGGGTAGAAATGAGTTGGGGTATTTGGAGTTATAAAACTCCATAGCCAAAATTAGCAAATTCTGGGCTGGGCGAATCGATTCGCTAGAAGGGCAGCTTACAGGTCTGAATGGATCGAATCGATTCGACTTGGCCGAATTGATTCGGTAGTTTATAGAAAGTCAGTTCCTCCTATCCGAATCGATTTGGCTGGTCCGAATCGATTCGCTTTCAAACCGAATCGATTCGGCCAGGGCTAATCGATTCGAAAATCCTGTTGTTTTGAGTTATTTTTCTAACTCAATTTTTACCCTTTTTCTTTAGGATTAGGACCTAGGAACCTTCTCTTATGAAGTAAACTTAGAGTCCTAGAGTCTTAGATGAGTTAGGTAACTACCCTATATTAGAATTGGATTAAATAGGGCCTGTTCCGGGAATGTCCAAATTGATGTTAAGAAACTATTTTCCTTTAGTTAATTAATGTGAGACTAGGAGTTATAAGGTTGTATTGAGAGACTATAGAATCTCCATTGAGGTATGCTAGACTTTGTGGTTAATAGTAACACCATAAATTCTTGGAGAATGAATAAGATGTCTATTAATCCTTGAGGTTGTAATGATGATATAAATTACGTATGGCTCCAGATAAAATGTATTTTATATATTAAAATGGAATAAAATTGTAAATGATAATTTACTTAAACACACCTCTCTAAATCGCTATCATAAGGGAAGTACACGCATGAGGTGAAGTCCCCTGGCTAGTGAATGCAGGGTGAATATAGTCCTCGGCCATATGACCGGTTATTATATTATATGTTTATTTTGCGATGTGGGGTAATTCCGGGTGTGGTTATGACTCACTTGCAGGTATATGGCCTCTTCTCGTTGTCTTGTGTTGTAGGATGCCCATGTTTTCTTGTTTGATAGGCCCTGGAAGATGATAGCAATTTAGGGGAACGTCCAGTGGGAAAATCGGAAGGACGGTCTTAGAATCATTATATATAGATGAATATAACTTTTATTATTCAAGTGGGACTTGATTTATGATAAAATGCCTTAAAGGGCAGATAACTTTGATTTTGTTTCCTAATGTGATATAGAACGATGATTTGAAACATTGTAAAGGATGGAAATTCTTAGTTAATGATATTTATTCATTACCCTCTTGTATAACTAAATTAAACTTATGATCATTTAATTGCCTTAGTTATGCTTTGAGATTGTGTAGGTAGATTCTTATCACTATCAATCATGATTAACTGTTCATAACTGTCATACTCTTTATTCATCTGGTGATCATATAAAACCGGGCCCTGACCCGTTCATATTTCTTGTTGTGCATGAATCTTATATTCGCTCAGGTGCTCTGCCGCAAGGACGCCCATATTGATTTCCCCATTCCTGGGTCTTGGAGTTGCAACACCTTGCGGATGTTGCGGGATATTTTGTGATAGACGCCTTCATTTTTGTACTCTAGTTATGATTGGGTTATTTAATCGGGCGTGTGGCCCAAGCTTTTGTACTTGCCTACTGTTATGTATTATGTAACTTAATTTATTTTTTGTAATACGTTGTAAGAGACTGTTAACCGACAGACTATTCAGTTATCGTGTTATATATGTACTGTTAAGTTTTATTCTTGTAGTTTACATCCATCTTCTTTTTAAATTTTGTTGTTTAAATGCTTTCTTTAACTTATAATAAAACAAAAATTGGGCAACCCGTTTTCTGAAATATAGGGTGGTTATCCCGTATACTTAATATATTGTTGTGATGCTGAGAATATTCCATCTATGATTCCTGTTATTATCGGTGTATCGGGTTGGCCACCTCTTTTTTTGATAAGCGGGTTGCCACAATGGTTTACAACATGAGGAAAAGTTTTCAAGCGAGCAAAGCTACTAAATTTTATGATTCGATGAAGTTCTACTTTTCCTTTTGGGTTTGGGGTTTGAATTTTTGGAGATCTTAACGACCCATAGGATTTCTATTTTGGTTTTGTGCCAGAATATCTAAAGGGGAATATTTTTAAGGACAAATTTCCAACTGAGCCAATTTTTTTGTAATCCACTTAGCTCCGAAAAAAAAATTTGAGTCATAGGTTAGGCTTTGTATTCTTGATCTCGTAAGTATATGATATGTATGATGAAGACGTAGCCTCCAATCTTAAAAGTGGATATATATTGTACCATATTTTTCATGCCAAGTTTATCTTCACGTTTCTCGAGGATATCGCAAGGTATGTTTGTAATTAGAATATGATCATAGGATATATTTTTGGGTGATGGTTTTTTAAAGAAAATTATTAGCAACTATTTTAATTATTTTTTGGAGAAATTTTTTCGTTGGCTTAAGTTTGTTGAAACACATTTTAGATCTCGTTAGAACGAAATGGCATTTTCATTAGAATGAGTCTGAGATTTATTTGTAACAAAATATAGTCCTTTATTGGAATGGACATCCAATCAGTACATTGTGTCTAATAGTGAAGGACACGTTAGAAGTTCATGGTATGCTCGTTGGAACGAATTTTCTTATTTGTTTGAATGAACCATGTTGTCATTCGAACAAAGTAAGCATTTGATTGGAACCAACCCCAGTATTTCATTCAAAAGAGTTTTCCACCTCAAAATGTTTGTATTCACTATTTAAGGCATGTTGGAATCAGATTTTTTGTGAACTTTTGGCAAAAATCTAATTATTTCCTGTTTACAAAAGTGCCAAAACCCTAGATTAACCCATTGTGTTTAAAAATCGAACTTTACTTATTCATGTTCTTTGAGATCTTTTTTGTTGGGAACCAAAGTGTGTTTTCTATTCATCTTGGGAGAAGGCGTATCATGCAGTGGAATTCATATTGGTTTCTAGTGGTTGTAGTGAAGAAGCAGCATTCCAAGTTTCGATTCCATAGATACTTGTTAAGCCTCGTCGGTGGATACCGAGGCGTGAATGGATTTGAACATTGTAGCAGCTTCTATGGGAAAACTCATATATTGCACCGTGGAGGATATGATGAAAATAGAATAGTGTTAAGGATTGCAAGGGAGACAAGTCCTTCAGTAAGTCTAGAGTCTAGACTTTGTAAAATCTTATCATAGTGATCTGTTTGGCTGGGTCATTCTAGGCTTTTTCCTATGTATTTTTTCTCATACATCGATGCCTTATGTATGCTTTATTCCTTCGATTTGCTTATGACCTAGATGCATATTTTGGGTTAAAAAGGTAAAATTGGTAAATCGGGGTTTAAAATTAGTGAAGTTGTAATACTGGGTTTGATCTATTTAAAGTTTTGATCTTTAAAATTGAAAACTATATGAAATAGTTTTTTGGTTTGTTCGGACCATTATTGCCTAAGCACACACCATATAGGGTCCTTCTCACTTTTGTTATTAGAAATATTTTCAATATTAACAATAATAATTATGAAACTCATTTACAATTAACATGCCATTACATCTACGCTCACATGCAATCATTACCTCACCCTTCACAATGATCTATAACCTTACCATCAGGGCCAAGATAATATATCTCTTTTATTCTTCTCAAATATAGAGCACAAAGGTAACTACCTTCGGGGACTTTTTCTTGATTCTATCAATAAATTTGTATGACTCCCTCAATTGAAATCCACACTTCTAAAACTTACCATAGATTTGATGGTATCATTCTGTCTATAGGACCATCCAAAGATGCTAGGAGTGCTCATCTGAAGTTCAAAAATAAAAAAAGGATTTTATCTATAAACACAATGACAAATTAATCCAAGAACTCCCCAGACACCCTATTAATTGAGACCGTAAACATTGTCGGAGGATTAGTTACTTAAAGGAATGACCATGAAATCATATGAGCTGTATCTCATCAGAAATGATGATTTGGAGAATCCCGTTCCTAAATCCTCAACTAATGGTACTTCAACCTTAAATCAACATTCGAGAAGTATGAACCACCCATTAACTAGTCCAATAAGTCATCCACACGAGTTAGAGAATACTTATTCCATATGGTGACTTTATTCAAATCTTGAGAATTAATACACAATCTCAATGATCCATACTTGTTTACAAAAATTACTTGATCTCTCCAAGGAGAATTAATCATAAGAATAAATCCCTATCCCAACAACTAATGAATTTTGTCTCCTAGATCTCTAATATCCAAAGGAGCCATACGATGAGCTGCTCGTATTGGTATTCTATTCTTAAAAACATATTAAGACATTTTATTTTTATTAATAGAAGATTTTATTTTTCATTTTGGAATGAGAATCACATTGTGAGATTGTTTTATATTTATATAAATATATTATTACATATCGTTGTCAGTCAACAGAGCTCAGTAGGAATCCCAATGACTTGGCTCCTGCTTAATCACAAAGACATCAAAATTCTAGTTCTAGCACTATTAAAACATTCAAAACCTATGTATGGAGTTGACATCCTATAGGAATGGTTTTGATGAAATCCTAATAGTTTATCTCAAACTACGTGAACCTGTTTGATGATTCGAGAAATTTTTTGATAGTTCCATAGAGGATTGTGATTAGTCTATCCCATGAATGTATTGAACGAAGCCATCCATGAGATTTAAGTCTAAGTGATGTATTAACTAGACCGAGGCATTCTCACACCACTTGAAAAGGGATCATGGATACTTAATACCTATAATCATGAGGATTGAAATAATTATATTATTATTGCTCTGATTGCTATTATTTTCATTCAATTTTATATTGAATCAAATGTTCCCCGCATATTGGATAAGGGTTATGTGGGACGGTTTGAGGCCTTAGTTAAGACTAATTTGCATTCGGGGATACCTAGGATTGCGACACCCCTTGATAGACTTATAAGATTTGTTTCCATGAGTTAAAATTTATCATTGGATTATTTTACAATCTGATGGAGTATCAAAGTAAGTTAAGTTTGGGAATCAAGGAAATTGATTAGATATTTGTTAAAGTCAACAACTAGAAAATTGATTTGACCAAGCTCGTGTCAAAAGCTTAATGTGGGGAACCACATTATGCACTATAATCAACTTTGCAAATAATGTCTCATTGTATCTGAGTGATTTGTAAGATAATTAAATTGAACTACAATCATAATTACTTAATTGAATTATTTATGATTAAATAAAGGAACACATAAATTACGGGATTTTTATTTTTGTATTTTTGAGTTTTTATTTGTAAGGAAATTTAATGATTTGTCTTTGGTCCCTAGTCTAGTGAACATACCCAAGTAGTTAGGCCCTAATTCTCAAGGTACTCAGTTTAGCCAAGCCCACCCCTTAAATATGTATATATTGGCTTAAGTTGGGGTTTTGAATGCTATATTCATTATTAAGTCTTGGGATGGGTGAAAGAACACTATTCATGATTTTGTGAAGGATCCTACATAGATATGATCATATCTCATGCAAAAGAAAGATTTGTCTTCTTCAAATTTGACCGCACACCTAACTATCTTTTTGAGGATGGGAAACTAGAATGTGCAGATGCTATGAAAAGTTAAAGAAATATTTTGCATATACGAAAGAAGGCATCCCTTTATCATAATCAAATACATTTATCCCCATTGGATCACAATCGAATCCACAAAGGTATTGTGTTTTTAACCCTAAGTTTGTTCTTCAAACTTTTTTTTTATTTTCATCTTTTGACTATTTGATTAATCAAAGATTCAAGGGATAAATTATCTTATTCCATGTACATAGATCCCCAACCGATCGGGCTATCGATTTGGTACCAGGAGCTGAGTCAATCTTAAACTCAATCTTTCTACTCAGTGGTAACCCCAAAAACTCCTATAACACATCTAAAAAAACTCACTAACAATTGGAATAGTGTACAAAGGCAATGTGACTCCCTCATAAGTGTCGTCCTATATATAATAAAAAATGCAAGATCGACTCTTCTTTCGGGAGTAACATCACTCCCAAGTATATTTTCTACCCCAAAATGTAAAATACGATGGTTCTCCCAAAATAGTCAACACAAGGGTGATACATAGCTAACCAATCCATCCTCAAGATGACGTCATACTCAGACAAATCTAAAACCAACAGGTCACCGGCAAAAAAATCTATTAATGATCAACCCTATCCATCTACACACGGAACAAATGGGTGCACCACTAGCCATGGGTGAATCATCATGTAACCAAATATTCAATGATAAATCTATCATCCCCAAATATCGAGCAAAGGTACTATTGATAAATTAATATGATGCACTAATATCCTACAAAATGCATCCTACGTTCCCAAAAATAAGTAACACATGCTCAACTGTCTCAATTGGTGTTTGCGCCTCCTCACATATCCATTCTAGAATGGATTATTCCACTGGGGATGGGTTGGTGGTGATGATATTGCTAACACCATAGAAATTTTTGGTGTTTGCAACTATTAATGCAGCTTCTGTGGTGCCTGGTGCCCACATTGACCTCCACGCTCTTATAAAACCTGATTGCCTTTAGGTCACCTCCTAGCTATATGTCCAGCCACTCTACAAGTAAAAAATTTCAATTAAAATGGAGTCTCTCCTATTGCTGACCAAGCTAGCCCTACTGGACATGACCCTATTGCCCTTGGCCCTAATTGACCCTAACCTTTTAGCCCTATTAAAAATGATGCCCTTGGCCCTAGTAAATATTATGGTCATCGAACCCCTCATGCTTCTTATAGTGATGCTCTACTGACTGAAGTCCTTAAATTGTTGATACCCCTAAGTGCCACTCATATTTGTCTTGTGTTGCTAATTAGATGAATCTATATTGGGTTTATTAACCTCTTACGCGTATGAAACTCCTTGTGATCCTGGTAGTGTATTAAAGAGACATTAACCATTAATGCATAAATGGTAAAATTAGTGTTTACCAAAATGTTTTGCCTGATATACCACATTAAAATAGAGATGAACTTTTCCATCTTCTTATTTTCCAAATTTCCCCCCTCCTAGGAAAATAATGATAGTATGGTAAACTTATTCTCGTACACTACCACAGTTCAATTTTTGGCTTGAAACTTAGAAACTGTCTCTTCTACTCACCACTAATGGTTGGTGGAAAGTACTTATCATCTAATTTGACCGAGATCTCCATGATGGTCATCGTATCCCTCTCCTCAACTGAGGTTATCGACTTCCATCATCGCAAAACCTCTTCTACTAGCTTGAATTTGCCCAACATCTTATTTTAGACGTCTAAGAACTCTACAATATGCAAGTGCCTCTGTATGTCCTTCCTCCATTGATATGCCACAATAATATATTTACTTCAAGAAAACTTGGGTGGGTTTTCTTTAGAAAAGTCCTAAATCTATCTCTCTCTCCCATACTGATGTCTACAGTTGAACGGGTATGACCGCTTTCTATTGGTTGGGGTTCTAAATACGACTCTGGTAGGTTTTAGAAGTGTTGTAACAGAGAAACCATCAATGTGGTGAATACTTGAGTAATAATATAATCTATATTTTTTCGATGCTGCTGGTGGTGCTTGATGCGGTTTTTGTTGCTTCTCGTACTATCTGTAGCCTATCGTGCTAGAATGCACCTAATCTTAGCCATTGAAAAATATACAACCTTCGTATTACCCAACAATACACACAAGAATATAACAAATACTATTCATTGGCTTTTAAAATATCATATAATGCAATAGAAAACATAAAAGCAGTCCCAAGTAACTTAAGACACTAGAACCTGGGATAATCTACTACCAACTATAATAATCATCTATTGTCCCCATACTCTTTGGCCATTCCAATGCACCGAAACTAGGCCATGTTAAGAAGTTTATATCATTCTTAACTTAAACATAAATACAAAAAGTATTTAAGTGAATTTAGATCCATCCACAACATGCGATAAACTAAATCGATAAATAGAACTAAAGAAAATAATTTCTCAACAACAAACAATAATAAAATTAAATAGTCTCAACTCCCCAAAAATTGACTCATATAAAATAACTGGGACTCAAGTTCCATACTATATATGAATAAAATGCTAAACTTAAACTAAAATAAGTAGCAACTTATGCTATAAATCAATTGAACAAAATAGGATTAAAAGTGGACCAACAAGTCCGAATCTTGTCATCTCTGGGGATCATGACTATGAATGCCTCGAAAACACTTTGATATTATTTGGATGAGTTCCCTATAGTTATAAGAAATGTACTCAATATCAATAGTACCCCCTGACTTGAGACATATATTATGAGCATGTCCCAGCCAAGACATGAACAATACTAAAAATTGTTAATCTATAAACTAATAAGGAAGTAACCCACGATCAAATGAAACAAGGATGTCATTAAATACACGTAAGAATAAAATCCAAATACAAACCCTCGCATTGTCACCCACAAGTACGACATTCACAGTCTATACAATACACAAATGTGAGATACGGTTCATTTAATTAAACTTGCATCGTTGGAATAATATATTTATTTTAGACTTATCAAATATATCACTTGAAGGAAACTACCATCAGGAATAATGTCGTTCTTCTCTTGGTAAATCCACATGAGTTCCTAAAATAATGGACTTAAATATAACAATACACCTATATGAGAATGGGGGATTTATACCTAATCACACCACCGTGCAGTCCCATACAAAAACTGATTTGATGGATTAGATCATCAACCTCTCTCATCATTAAGCATAGATCGACTGAATGTATGATCAAAGATAAGGACACCATAATTAACGATATCTACTTCCACGTGTGCAGTAAACGGTGACAACCCTTAAAGCAAACGTCGATCGATAGATTCATCACGTGTAAGTGTATGTTTACTCAATTTAGAGTACATATATTTCACATACAATATACATATATTGGGCATCGCATTAGTCTCGCATATACACCGAATAATCCCAATCCCTAATGCTATATTGGACAAACATTATATTCCAAACTTGTATTAAAATATCTTCTTGTGATACTCAGTGTGACGCCCCGTGTAACTAACTACCGAGTGACCACTCCTTTATTAAATCAAATAAGAATATCCAGTTGGTTCATTCTCAACTTCAGTGTCGAAAAACAATTTCTTCATTAATTCACGTAATAATTAATTAGGGAACCACTATCCCCACACCCCAAAAGGTTTCCCCCACACCCTTTCTAAAACAAAAACACTAAATGACTAAAATACCCTCAATTCAGTTTTTAAGTAAAAAATTTTGTTTACAGCTTTTTAAATAAAAATTTATTACTTAAAAAACATAATATTTTGAAAAAAAATAAAAACATAAATTTTGAATATAAAAAATCCTAATATTCTGGAAAATTAAAATTTTAATATTCTGAAAAAATAAAATCATAAAATTCAATTTTTTATTTTATAAAATATTATGTTATTTATAATAAAAACTTATTATTTTTTTAATTCAAATGGACGTTAATAAAAAAAGTTGTTTCGTTATTTAATTAAACAAATGGACTTTCTTTTTATGAACAAAAAAAAGTTGACGTTAATTATATTAAACAAAAAATCTGACCATTATTTTTTGTTAATAAAAACTGGAGTAGAATTTTATTATAAACTATATTTTTTTTAAACTTTGTTTTTTACAATTTTTTATAAAACATAGCTATTCAAAAAAACTGTATTTTTTTGGTAAAAACAAAATTTTGTCTTTAATAAATTACTATTTTTTATTTTAGTATTTAAAAAAAAACTGTATTTTTCTTTTGTAAGAAACTGTACCTTTGTTTACTGTTTTTAAAAAACTGTATTTTTTTAAAAAAAAACTGTATTTTTGTTTATTTTTTTGATAAAAAAAAATGTACTTTGTTTTTAAAAAATGTATTATTTTTTTGTTATAAAAAATGTAATTTGATAAAAAAAAACAAATTACTATATTATTTTTTTGATAACAAATAAACAAAGAGTTTATAAAAAATAGTAATTTGATAAAAAAAAAAACTGTATTTTTTTATAACAAATAATACATTTGATAAAAACAAATAATTCATTTGATAACAAAATAATAGAGCTTTTTTAAAAACAGTAAACAAAAATACAGTTTTTTACAAAAGAAAAATACAGTTTTATTTAAATACTAAAAAAAATAGTTATTTATTAAAGTCAAAATTTAGATTTTACCAAAAAAATACAGTTTTTTTAAAAAGCTATGTTCTATGAAAAATTGTAAAAAACATATTTAAAAAAAATATAGTTTATAATAAAATTTTACTCCAGTTTTTATTAAGAAAAAATAATGTTCAGATTTTTTGTTTAAATAATTAACGTCAATTTTTTTTTTGATAAAAAGAAGGTCCATTTTTTTAATTAGATAACGAAACAGTTTTTTTATTAACGCCCATTTTAATAAAAAAACTAATAAGTTTCCTTTATAAATAACATAATGTTTTTTTTAAATAAAAAACAGAATTTTTTGATTTTGTTTTTTCAGAATATTAAAATTTTGATTTTCCAGAATATTAGGATTTTTTATATTCAAAATTTATGTTTTTATTTTTTTTCAAAATATTACGTTTTTTTATGTAATAAATTTTTATTTAAAAAGCTGTAAACAATTTTTTTTACTTAAAAACTGAATTGGGCGTATTTTAGTCATTAAGTGTTTTTGTTTTAGAAAGGATGTCGGGGAAACCTTTTGGGGTGTGGGGATAGAGGTTCCCAAAAAATATAGTTTATAATAAAATTTTACTCCAGTTTTTATTAACAAAAAATAATGTTCAGATTTTTTGTTTAAATAATTAACGTCAAATTTTTTTTTGATAAAAAGAAGGTCCATTTTTTTAATTAGATAACGAAACAGTTTTTTTATTAACGCCCATTTTAATAAAAAAACTAATAAGTTTCCTTTATAAATAACATAATGTTTTTTTTAAATAAAAAACAGAATTTTTTGATTTTGTTTTTTCAGAATATTAAAATTTTGATTTTCCAGAATATTAGGATTTTTTATATTCAAAATTTATGTTTTTATTTTTTTTCAAAATATTATGTTTTTTTAAGTAATAAATTTTTATTTAAAAAGCTGTAAACAAAATTTTTTACTTAAAAACTGAATTGAGGGTATTTTAGTCATTTAGTGTTTTTGTTTTAGAAATGGTGTGGGGGAAACCTTTTGGGGTGTGGGGATAGTGGTTCCCATTAATTAAGCTAGTGTCAAAAACTTTTCCAGTTTTTATTTAATTAACACCATTCCACGATACGGAATAATAATAAGAAATACCACAACACAACTGAACTAAATATAACAAGAATAAATGTGACTAGAATAACTCTCCAGTTAAAATATTTTATTACCATAAATTTCTAATATCACAGTACTGACATAAATAATTACAATCTCTGGAATAGGAATGAAATGACTCGAATCCTGGGCGACATGACCTAAATGAAAATAGGCACTACAGATGTGTGATTTAACAGAATGGAAGCATCAAAACAAAATCTGCCTCTCCAGCAACTATAAACCATCGAGATATCCTTATTCCATGTCAGCATACCTGATACTGGATACCTGATGTACAAGATACAATAGGGATGAGAATATTCAAGGAAATGGGTCAGAGCCCAATTGTAAAAGATATTTAAAATAGCAAGTTCTGAACAAGTGCAATTAAACAATTATTATGTACATGTTAGCTTCTCGGGCTCTTGCTTGACAATTACCACCCCTCCTCTAGTGTGCATGCCTAACGTACCTCATCATCTCCCAATTTAAGGTTTTTAGGTATGATTCTATCCTACATCATTTCCCCGTAATTCTCACATAATACGTATAATAGTTAAACATGTTCACTTCTACTTAATATGAACAAGGCTTTCACAGCTTTATGATTAAGTATTCACTAACTTAATTAAATCAAATCTAATTATTCATCACACAGTAGATTACCTCATGGTATATATGTTAATCTACAAGTTTCACACAGTAGATTACATCGCAGTATATATAGTTTAATACACAATTATCACATAGTAGATTACATCACAATATATATTTATCACATTATTATATATACTAATACGGAACCTCCCAAACACAGCTGCAATGCATGCATACTCTGCTATCATGTCTTGATACATCTCTCGTTGTATAAAGGACTATTGGTTCGACTTCTCTCATGAACCATAAATAACATAACACACATATTGGAGGCGAGCATGCTCCCTAGACGAATGGGTCACGCACATACCAACACTCTCATTCAACCTTTGAAACTATCATTCACACCGATAGAACTTGTCCAAGGTCCTATGCTCAAGGTACAAATCTAAAATCCCCCCAAATGGGCTCATCGGGATAAGATCGTCCACAACGCGAAACCTCCCTCCCCCCGATAGCAAGCAGCGTAGGTATGTCATACACACACAATAAATAATAATATATTTATTCACACCACCTATATATAGTAACAATAGGGCACACGCACAACCAATATAAATATTTCCATACGTAGAATATTTATCTCTAATATGCTACGTATTTACAGATTATGACTTTACTTCTCAAATTTTATTCCCGAGCTTCTCTCATCACTCGAAGGGTAATCATTTATTTCTCATATAAATTCATTAGGTAAACATCCTCACCCTACTATTCCATGTCATCACAAACACCCAAATTTCTATGAATTAAATTATCTACAATTCGATTTATTTCTCGATAATCCCTAATTCAATTTTAACCCTTCATTCCATCTTATAGGGTTAATCCCATATAAGCCTAAGGTTATTCTGGTAATTAATGACCCTGTTACTAATGGTACTAAACTTAAGTCATCATTTATCCGATTTACGCCTCAATATATATAATTCTATATGGTAATTCATTCAATCAACACTCGTTAGTTTCCCCGTATTCAATTCCACACATAATAATATTTTTTTGGGTCATAACTATTTCCTACTGCCCTTCTCTATGTCCCAATTTGTTCAATTAAGCAAGACTAAAAAATTCTCAAAGTTGGGATTTTCTCAAAAATTAAAAAGGGAATATACATTTCCAGGAAAGTCCATCGATCGACATTCTTGGGTCGATCGATCGATCGATCAGTTAATTGCCACATATTTTTACATACGGGTTTTACACTTTTTTATCATCAAGACCACTATCAAATAATACTAAATTCCTCATAATTGATCCAAAATGATATATCAAAGTGTGTAAACGATTTCTAACATTTAAAGAACATAGAATCATCAAGAAGTTTCAATTAAATCATGTCATCTCCCTTAAAATTCAAAAATTCTTATTTTATCATTTCTCCAAGAACAAATTTAAATCCCATATTTTCTTCACCAAATGATTCCCGAATTTCATGGAATAAAATATATATTCAAAAATAGATTAATCCTACATAATTCTCATTTCAAGGATTCATAAAAAGTAATCTTAATTCATATAACTTTTCATAATTTTCTAAACATTTTAACATGGAAAATATACAAGATAAAATTTGCAATAGTTAGTTGCTACGACACAAATATTGCGTATTTCACCCGTTAACCTACGCGTTATTAGCCCCCTCGGGTATCTTAATCCCTATATTTATGCTCGTTAACCAAACAACCTCAGATTTATATGTTAACATGTTTTGCAGGGGTTAATTGAGCTTTTGTAGGTATTTGGATGCTTAGTATGAAGTTCAGACGCATTCCGGTGAAGTTCCGTACACAATCGCACGCGCAAGGGTATTTTAGTCTTTTCACAGCTTGGGTACCTGGCCCGACATCTCACGGAAGTTGTATCCCTCCTCGCTAGCTTCGCGTGTCCATGAACGATGCACGATTCCGATTCATAACGAAGAAGTTACGGCGATTTCAGCGGAGGAAAAACAAGGAAAGCAAAAGAGGAGAAGGGAGAAGAAGAAAAGAGGAATGCAGTAGGCTGCTGCATTCTTCCCAGCTTGATCGATCGATTGACCCCTTTGGTCAATTGATCGACCATTCTGATTTGCCGAAGTTTTGCCTAGGTCGACCGATCGACCAAAGGGGTCGATCGATCGATGCTCTGTTTTCTGCAGATATTTTGCCTTCTTTTCTTTCTTCTTTATTTTTATTCCAACTTACTATATAAGCCAATTTTGTTGTAATAAGACCATATATCAGTTTAGGAACGATTTTAGGTTAGAATAGTTAGGGTTTTGAGGGTTTTGGATGGTTCTTCTTCATTTCTCTTTGGATTGACAATCTAATTGGATTGTATGTTGACTATTCATCTCCTCTACCATTAATATAGCTTGTTTTCCATTAATTCTTGCTTTCTAGATAGTTTCATGCTTTCATAATTAGGTTTTCTTGCTTTAATTCTTGCTTTCTTAGATTAATTAGTTTAATTTAGTTTATTTCCATGTATTGCCCGTAGATAAATAGGGTCGGGATTTCGTTCCTCAATTTACGGGTTTGGACCTCGAAAGTTAGGGTTTCGAGTAAAATTGCATTTAATTGAAACCGCGCGTATTAAAGTCGGATTATTATGCGTTTAACTTTCTTTGTCACGCAACGTTAGTGTTTATAGCGACAATCCGAATTTAATCCGTGTGCGACCATTTTCCGTTAAATGTTTAATCTCGCAACTTTGGCTTGAATTCCTTATTGCATGATGTTTATGCTTAATTGGATATGCTCGATTAGATTGCTTTCGAGCCTTAACTCTAGTTAGTATTTGTTTCTATCCGTGTGGTAGTATGCGATCCCGATCCTCGCTTTACTTTAATTTAGCGTTAACTTATTCTTTTCTTTTTCCACCACAACCACCCATCACCTTTTCATTTATTTATTTTACACTTTTATTCCTGAAGTTTTAAAGCAATTAACATCTAAAATTTAATCACTCCCTGTGGATTTCTTACGATACCTGACTTACCGCTGTACTTGCTTGTCAAGTGTAGTTGTAGTTTAGGTTTTTTGCATTGAGTCGTCGAACCGATAACAACGATTTGCGTATTGCACGACGCACGGTTCGCGCTCCATCAAAATGGCGCCGTTACCGGGGAATGTGTTTTAGATAGTAATTGTTTTATTATTTCGTAGTATTTTTCCTTTTGTATTTGTATTCTTTGTTTTAACCTTTTTTGCAGGATTTGCATATTTGAGCGCTAAGAAACTTTGATTCGCGGTTGCTCAGTTTATTTCTTGGATTCTCCATCTTTCAACAACGAGGTAATCATGTCCTATTATTATAGTTATTACGGTTATTCTAATGATTCATACTTTGGGGATAGTTTTCAAGTTTTCCATTTTCAAGATTTTCTTGAAAATGAAAGACTTGAAAACATTTATCGGAATGAAAATCGTTATTGGGAGCTTGAGTTGGATTCATTATTCGAATCCAATGACGATT
This sequence comes from Sambucus nigra, assembly GCA_949130495.1. Taxonomy (NCBI): domain Eukaryota; kingdom Viridiplantae; phylum Streptophyta; class Magnoliopsida; order Dipsacales; family Adoxaceae; genus Sambucus; species Sambucus nigra. Next base: position 421,058,060 of record OX422218.1, read on the forward strand.
TTTATTTCATTACTTTCGAAGACGAGTTTCAACCAAATGAGGAGTCCGAGGCTCTTGAGCCGAGGAAGTCTACTTTGGAAGAGACTTTGCTTCTTTACTCCCAAGGTTTGGAAAACCTAAATGATGCTGGAATGAGACTTGGTGCACTTTGCGATGAGATGAATTCTTATGCACAAAACAACGAGGAGGTGGAAACTTGTGTTTCACCTAAATTTTTCTAAGAATTTCTCATCGAGTGTGCATCTTTCTCCCCCGAAATTCAATCTCCTTCCGACGATGAGTCGATTGAGATTGAATTTGTTTCATCACCATATTCGTTTTCCGTCATTGAACCATTAGAATTACCGGTTGATTCCTATGAGTCGGTAGAAACTTTTAAAACTTCTACACTTTTTGCCGATGAGGACTCCTTACCGAACTTGTTTTCGATGGATGTTATCCCGATGTGTACACCATCTCCCATTCCATTTGAAAAAACTTTGGGAGATGAGTCGATTTTTCTTGGTCCTCTAGTGTTCTTGTCCCCCTTATTATCCAAATCCCCCATCGTCCGCCCAAAATTTCAAATTGGCGATGGTTCACTTTTTTCACCACCCACATGCCTTCTGTTGTTCAAACGGAATTCATATCTTCCAGGAGGCATGTTCTCTTTGGAGGGTCCACCGTTGATCTTTCGAAGTCAAATCCCTTTTTGGGTGGACCCTCAACTATTTAGACTTCTAGTGTATAGTTAGTGTGAAGCCTAAATAGTAGGTTGTAAATAGTTAGCTTTTTAATTTTCTTTCTTTTCTATTTTTCTTTCCTTTTAATTTAGTCTAGTGTAATTAGTTAACTTTTTGTTATTTGTTTTTGCTATGCTCGGTACTAACTTGTTTTCTAGATTTCATTGGACTCGTGCTTATGGAGATCTCTCCAATTTTGGGTAATATCGTTCTTTTCCTCTCTTTGTGTTGTGTTCTTAATGCGCATTGAGGACAATGCAACATTTAAGTTAGGGGGTGTAGGATATTCTATCCATTTCATGTGTAGTCCATTGATTTGCTTACTTGTTAGTTACTTAGTATGCCTTTTTGTGAAAAATTTAAAATTTTTCAAAAATATTTTCTTTCTTTTTTCTCCTTTGTTGGGCATTTTGCCTTGTTTTCGATGATAAATTTCAATAATTGCCCGATCCAATAGACAACTCAATGATGCATGTTCTCTATTTTAGAAGTTATTAGACTTTAGTCCTCAAATCATTGATATTGTGAATAACTTCATGAATTAAACTTTATCCCATGAGCATATGCACTTTCCTTGTCATATTGATTTGGTTTAAGATGTTTATAACTCGGTAATCTTTTGTTGCATTGTATATACTTACACCGAGTAAGCTTTGTACCTTTCGTCGTTTGTGAGTGTATACACTATTCTTTCCTCTTTGAAAACGTTGAATTCGTCGGTAATCTCTTTATTCTTTCATTGACCGTTCATTAATTGAGTTCATCCTTGAAATGTGTTACTTGATCATGATTTTCCTATATTATTTTGACTTGAGAATTGCGTAAACTTTGTGAAATGATCATAGGCCCTCTTTGTTATATCACCCACATTAGCCTTGACCTCACCTTATATGTTTCCCTAGTCAACCCCTTTGAGCCAAAATATAGCCTTTCGTTTCATAACCCCATTCCCATAACCAACTCCGCATTGGAGTTTTAGCCCATACATACACTTTCCATACATTTGTTTGGAATGATACTTGGGATTGAATGATGTTATTGTAGTGTGGTTGCAATTTAAGCATATGAGAGTTTGAAAAGTAAAGAAAAGTGATGTGAAAAAAAAGTGAAGAAAAAGAGAAAGAAAAAAGCAAAAGAAAAGAAAAAGAAAACATGAGAAAAAGAAGAAAAGAAAAGAAAGAGAAAGTTGTATAGTGTTCAATAAGCTTTGATTACTCTCCAGTTGATATATCTAATGCTCCTTTGGAAGTTACTTTCCATTTTTGTTATTTCCCGCATTATCCCATTATCCCGAGTTTTCATTCCGAACACTTTGAATTCGTAAATATATTCCTTCGTTTCGTACCTTAGCCATACCTACATTATAACCCTATCAAGTCCTATGTGATCTTAGGGTGCATTTAATTTAAAAGTCATAATAGTTTTGATAATCTGTGAAAATGCATTTTGCCTCTTTTAGTGTGCGGTATCTTTCATTGAGATTACAATTTTTCAGTTTATATATAGCGTTCTTCATTTGTGACATGTGTGCAGCCTAGTTTCCATTTACATTTACTCTTTATGCCCATATGTCCCGTGTATTACCTCCCATTCCGAGTGATTTCATTTGTTGAGCGTAATGCCCGTGAGGATTGAATGTATGCTTGCTTTATGTTTAAATGATTTATTTAAGTTTTTACGAAATCATATTTTGCATTTGCTCTCCCCCCTCCCACTTTTAAAGTTTCAATTCTATGAGGTGCATTCAACTTGTTAATAACAACGGACCTTAGCTTGAATTCGTTCAATGTGCTAATAACATGTTTGAAATCTTTTTCGTTGTTGTTGAGTTTGTCGCATGTTGGGTTGGGCATATTTTGAGGAAATTGTGTGATGTTTGTGGGTTTCATCCCTTAAAACCCTCATGAGACGACACTCGTCCACTAGGGTAACCTAGGGGTTTAACGGCTTATTGCATATGTGTAATACCCCGTAATTTTAAATGACTTTTATAATGGGTTATATTTTAAATTAATGGATTAATTAGATTTTATTATTAATTAATTCATTCGGGTTTATCCAGACGGTGGATATTAAAATGGATGATTCTGAATATTACTTGAAGATATTTAGGTAATATATGAGATGTGATGTCATTGATATGACTGTATGATATAAATTTGGTAATTGATATTTTTAGTCAGACGCGGTATGGGACGTGTCGGGACTAATTTATTAAATTAAAAAGGAAATTTATTTTCTATCGATCTAATAGTCATTTCGACTGCGTCGTTGCGTCCGGAAGGTTCGAAATAGTTAGAAAAGTCTATTTGGATGTTAATTTTGAGTCTCGGGTCATTTGGGAATGAATAGACAACCCAAAAGGGCATTTTGGTCATTTTTCTAGGGGGTGAATAGTGATTCGGATTTGGCACTATTAAAAGAATTGGTAGATTAAGTGAATGGGAGTTATTCATCTCCTCTTCACAAATAAGAGCAGCCATCTTCCTAGAGAGAGTGTAAGAGTGTTTGGGAAGGGAAAAGTCACTTGGGAAGGAGAAGAATAAGAACCAAGGTTCACCACCACCAGCCACCACCGGAGTTTGACCGGAGAAGGGACAACCAACTGAAATATACTACACCAAAGGATCAGACCTACAGTAAAGGCAAGTGTTTAATAATGGCAATTTAAGTTTGTATATTGTCCATGTTAGAATAATATGAAAAGAGAAGATTATTATTGTTTGGAAGAAATAATGGAGTATTAAAATGGATTTCTGGGAAACTGAAATGATATAGGAATCTAACTCATGTTTTAGGATGATATTAATCCACGAAATAGCCATGAATCTGTTGAAGAAAGTATGGAAACCATTGATGTGTTCTTGAAGATGTTATGATAATAATTTTCTGGAAATAAGGAGATAAACATGCCTTTTAATTCAATCCTTTGATGATTTTAGGATGTTTAGAGTATTGAAAATCGTTCATATATGTTGATCTATCATGTAGAAATAATCATAACTCCTTTTGGAGGTTAATATGAAGGTTTGAATGTGTAAAAATGGAGAAAAATGGAGTTTGGGATTGTGGGAGAGATAATGAATAGTAATCCGTAGCCTTTGGGGTCATTTTCGGCCAAGAAGATAAATGATTTAGCTTTCGGCCAAAACAAGAAAGTTGTAGATCTTTTCGATACGGTCGCGTGGGCACCGACCGCGTATTTTTCTGATTTTTCTACGATTTGATATGATTTTTACAAGATGACAGCTCCGGGTTGAAATCATCAACTCGGAAATCAAATCGGGAATTGGAAAAATTACGGCTACAATTAATGTCGTAGATGTTCGGGATAATTTTTGGGGTTGTTTAGAAACCCCGAAAATGAATTTGGGTTGCAAGATTTATTTGTTAAATTTCAAATAGGGATGTATGAGGAATTATGATAGGACCAGTAGGGGTGTTTTGATATAACACCTGGGTATCCTTAAGTTTACAAGAGGGTTTCATCCTAAGTGAAAGAATATGTGTTTATGAGAGATTTGAAAGTATCGGTTTTAACCTTAAATAAAAAAAAAATAAAAAAAAAACTAAACTCGTAGTAGTTCGGGGGAATGATGTTATGAACCAGTAGGATATTAGTGACTTCTTACTGAATATATGTTGAGGAAAAACTTATTTGAATCTTATGGGACGGGAGCTTAGAACACATTTGATTGAAAGAGGGTATGAGGCTATCCCGATTGCATAGTTAAAGTTTTCGGATCTCATCGATCGATAAAGTTAAGTAGTAGTGTATTGGAGGGGTTCCTTGTTTGGATTTCGCTTTGCGAGACGCTCCGCGCATGAACCTTAACGACGTCGGTAGTGGAGAGATGTTATAGGATGCGAGGATAATTAATTTATGAAGTATAGATATGATATTTTAAAAGAGATATAATGCTACGTATGGGAAATATCTTAGGGTAATGATAATTACCTTATTGATATTATATTATAGGTATGATAATACCTATTTGATTGATTAATGATTTATGTGTATGACATACCTAGCTTACTTGCTATCGGTGGGAGGTTTACGCGTGAGGGCAGTCATATCCTGATGAATCCATGGGATCTTTGAATTGTCGCTCGAGAACATAGGTCTATGAAAGACTTATCGGGGAGTTGATAAGTCCGCTGACTGTGGGTACGTAGGTATGTGCGTGACCCATGGATACGAGAACTATGTTCGCCTCCAATTTGTTTGTTGTTGTTTGTGGTTCGTGGAATCTTACCGAACCTGTAGTCCTCTATTCGGCGACCTGCGATGATGGGACATGATAGCAGAGTAATGCATTGCACCGCAGCTGTGACTCGGGGTGCCGTATTATATATGAATATATATATAATTAATTAAATGATTAAATGGATATATTGTGGTTAGATCTATCTACGGTGATAATTGTAGATACCGGTGAATAAAATATGTTAATGGAATTAAGTTAATGAATGTTTATGCTTATAGAATTGAAAAGCTTAACTCATGTTAATGAGAAATGATTCGTATTAATGAGTAATGATTCATGTTAATGAGAAACTAATAAAGGAGAAACGTAAATGAATAATAATGTGACGTATGGTATGAGACATACGGGGATTATGATATGGGAACAGAATTATAATATGGAGACTAGAAAAGAAGAACCATTAACTAGGAGGTTAATAGGAAACGTTAAGTGTGCACTCTAGTTGAGAGGTGAGAATTTGCAAGTGAGAGTTGGATCTAACATGTACATAATAAATGCTTTATTGCACTTGTTAAATATTTGCTGTTTTAAAAAGACTCTACACATTCGGGCTCTGACCCATTTCCTTGCATATTTTCTCTTCTATTGTATCTCTATATATCAGGTGTCCAGCAACAGGGACGCCAACCATAGTTGATTGTGATGAGCTATGGAGCTACGGAAGTTTTGCTTAGATGCTTATCATCCTTTTTGATTCACAGTATTCTTAGATAGGGCATGTCGCCCAAAGGATTCGGTTATCTTTTCTATCGAGGTCAAATTTTATTGTATTCGGGACTTTTTAATACATTTAACATTGTTGGGATTATTGTAAAGGATTTATATTATTTGGGAATGTTTATTCCAGTTGCATTTAAATTCTTTTGTGTTATTTATTGTGTTACCAGTTTTGTAGAAAAATGTGTAGTGTTATTCTTAAACTAAAAATGGTTTTGTTGAAATTTAAATTTGGAGAGTTTTTAACACCGGTTTAATTGAGTATTGGGTGAGTGGTAAATGTTTTCGACAGTGATGCTAAGAATGAACCAACTGTATATTCTGTTTTAATTTGGTATGGGACTGGCCACCCGGTATTTAATTAGGCGGGGTGTTACAATATGCTAAATGCAATCGAATCGCCCGCGAAAGTGGCTTTATGCTTTTATACCATACTTTTTTACTTCTCCTGCTTTTGGTTTGCTTGTAGTTTTTGTTGTTTCCTATTTCATTGCTAGGGACGGGCAATGTGTAAGTTAGGGGGTGTGATACGACGCAAATATTGCGTATTTCACCCGTTAACCTACGCGTTATTAGCCCCCTCGGGTATCTTAATCCCTATATTTATGCTCGTTAACCAGACAACCTCAGATTTATATGTTAACATGTTTTGCAGGGGTTAATTGAGCTTTTGTAGGTATTTGGATGCTTAGTATGAAGTTCAGACGCATTCCGGTGAAGTTCCGTACACAATCGCACGCGCAAGGGCATTTTAGTCTTTTCACAGCTTGGGTACCTGGCCCGACATCTCACGGAAGTTGTATCCCTCCTCGCTAGCTTCGCGTGTCCATGAACGATGCACGATTCCGATTCATAACGAAGAAGTTACGGCGATTTCAGCGGAGGAAAAATAAGGAAAGCAAAAGAGGAGAAGGGAGAAGAAGAAAAGAGGAATGCAGTAGGCTGCTGCATTCTGCCCTGCTTAATCGATCGATCGACCCCTTTGGTCGATCGATCGACCATTCTGATTTGCCAAAGTTTTGCCTAGGTCGATCGATCGACCAAAGGGGTCGATCGATCGATGCTCTGTTTTCTGTAGATATTTTGCCTTCTTTCCTTTCTTCTTTATTTTTATTCCAACTTACTATATAAGCCAATTTTGTTGTAATAAGACCATATATCAGTTTAGGAACGATTTTAGTTTAAAATAGTTAGGGTTTTGAGGGTTTTGGATGGTTCTTCTTCATTTCTCTTTGGATTGACAATCTAATTGGTTTGTATGTTGACTATTCATCTCCTCTACCATTAATATAGCTTGTTTTCCATTAATTCTTGCTTTCTAGATAGTTTTCATGCTTTCATAATTAGGGTTTCTTGCTTTAATTCTTGCTTTCTTAGTTTAATTAGTTTAATTTAGTTTATTTCCATGTATTGCCCGTAGATAAATAGGGTCGGGATTTCATTCCTCCATTTACGGGTTTGGACCTTGAAAGTTAGGGTTTCGAGTAAAATTGCATATAATTGAAACCGCGCGTATTAAAGTCGGATTATTATGCGTTTAACTTTCTTTGTCACGCAACGTTAGTGTTTATAGCGACAATCTGAATTTAATCCGCGTGCGACCATTTTCCGTTAAATGTTTAATCTCGCAACTTTGGCTTGAAATCCTTATTGCGTGATGTTTATGCTTAATTGGATATGCTCGATTAGATTGCTTTCGAGCCTTAACTCTAGTTAGTAGTTGTTTCGATCCGTGTGGTAGTATGCGATCCCCATCCTCGATTTACTTTAATTTAGCGTTAACTTATTCTTTTCTTTTGCCACCACAACCACCCATCACCTTTTCATTTATTTATTTTACACTTTTATTCCTGAAGTTTTAAAGCAATTAACATCTAAAATTTAATCACTCCCTGTGGATTTCTTACGATACCCGACTTACCGCTGTACTTGCTTGTCAAGTGTAGTTGTAGTTTAGTGTTTTTGCATTGAGTCTCCGAACCGATAACAATGATTTGCGTATTGCACGACGTACGGTTCACGCTCCATCATTAATCACTTTACTTTAGATTGTAGGTCTGAACCATTGGGGATGACATTCTACTGATGGTCCTCCCCTTTTTCCAGCCAACTTCCATTGGAGGTGGTGGTGTAGGATGAGCTTTGGCCTCTTGGCTTCCTAGAGAAGTCTCTTCATTTCCTGAGAAATCTCTTACTCCCCCCTAAGTCTTGCTCTCTAAGTTTGGTGAATGATCAATGAATATTAACACCTTTTATACTTATATAATAATCATCAATTTTTGTTGTTACTATTTACTTCCTTAGTAAAATAACCAAAATTCCCCTCTAGGGTGTCTATTCGGTTCCAAAGTGCCCCGAGACCCAAATGAAACATCCAAATAGAGTTTTTTGACTATTAAAACCCTTTTCGACACTTTGGCCTAGTCAAAAAGACCATTTGGATGACATAAAAATAATTTAGTTTTATTTCATTTAAATTTAGTCCCGACACAACTCACACGGGCGTCCCGACTTAATTCCCGTAATTGTCGTATTCATCACTCGCAACAATTTTATAAAATCATAATCATATGTAAAGTCATAATAATATATATTACTTTTAATTACAAGTAATATTCAACATAAATCACATATTACTTTATTCTTGAGTAATATTAAAATTCAGATTAATTTTCATTTATCCCATAATTAATTGTAATAATCCCATTTTAAATGTCATTTAAAAATACGAGGTGTTACACTCTTGTTCAAAGTGCATAAAAATTTCCCCAAAATTAATTATCCTACTAAATAAAAAATATCCTTCGTTTGTCGAGCTTTAGCTTCCATCGAAAACTTATTCGAATGACGCTTTACCTTGTTCAAACAAAATTACACATCTCATTTGAATGAGACAACAATCTCGTTCGAATGAGATTGACTCAGTCATATCCTTCATCTCAGAAATGAAAATACGAAATTAAAACTTATATTATTGACCATTAATGTTTTACCGAGCAACCCAAACTACTCTATAATCAAATCTAATCAGAGGTTTATGATCCTAAATGATTTCAACAAAAATTTAAGATCTAAAAATATCATATAAGGCTTAATTCCACAAAGTTTGTAGATTTAAACATAGTTCCTCTTTTATATTTAATTAAGTCTAATAATCTGTGAATTAAGATCCAACCATTAAATTAACATGGGGGTTCGACTTATAAAGGGAATTAAATACTAAAACACGAGTTCCAATCACATGATCATATATCAAAACAATCCAAATTAATGTTTCTCTTCAAAAAATCTTAAGTCTTTCAAATCATAATCAATTAACACTAATCCCAATGAACCCTTTAGTAAACACGAATATGCTTTGAAATTCAAATCCTAAAAATCCATTCTAATTCCTAGAATTAAAAACATAACATGAATTATAAACATGTTACACACACACACACACACACACACACACACATATATATATATATATATATATATATATATATATATATATATATTGTTCATCATTCTCTAAAAATCGCCTTAGGCTCTTCCAAAGGTCTAAAGTTCTAAAGGTTTAACTCGAATATGTGATATGTGATAAATGATGTATAACACTCTTAATTAATAGAAAAATTTGTAGGTCCCTATTAGGCCTCTTTTTGGGCCTCCAAATGGGCCCAAATTATTACCTCGTATAGTCCAACACTTATCCTAAGTGTGTTCCTACCTCCCAGGACCAACATTGGAAAATAAAACACATAATCGGGCTTATGTATCACTCTAAACTCGATTCCAAATTGTAGTACCTCATAAGTCACGCTAATATCTCACAACATAAAATAAGACACATACATATTTATTTTATGCACCATTGCATATAGTCAAACGTAATTAATTATACTGATTTATTAGATATAACACGTGACATAAGTAAACCACATAACATGAAAATTTAATCATCATCTAAATATGATTTTTTTTTATTACCAATCTACTAAAGTAATACTTAATTTAAAATTTTAATTTCTTTTCATGACTAGTAATTACTAAATAAATATAAAAAAAATGGGGTATTACATTTTGATCCTAACATTTTCCTCATTTATTTTCAACATGTCACTGATATATGTTTTCATCAAATATGATATAAAGATACCCCAACACTTGTTAATTTTTGAGAAAAAAGTTAAGTAGTGGAATATTTCTATTCCTATGTTAAACTACCATGTAGATCGACAATTTGTCTTCCCTTATTTTGGAATTAGTGATAATTATCGCATTGTGGAAGCAACATCCCTCTCTTTAATATCTTTTGGCGAAAGAAATTTATCTTGTTGGTTCTCTCAATTTTTTGTGTAATTTCCATCAAGTCACCGTGTCTTTCAATCAAGAAGATGAATATGTTTTCTTGACTCCATCAGTTCCATATTCTACCAAACACATCTTAGATGCTTCTCCTTCATACCATAAATTTCTGCATCATTGAAGTCTTTCAAAACAAATTTTAAATGATTTTTAAGACCTTCATTGGATTCTTCATATGAAGAATCTTCTTCAAGTGCTAGTGCTATTGAGTTCAATATTATGAACAATATATCTTTAAGGTTTAGAAACTGTAGTGGACGGTTTGTTATTATTTCTCGTTATTCATAACCTTCCATTGAAAATAACCTCGAGGGTGTGGAAAACCTCAAAATGATGATTAAATAAAATCTCCATGCTAGCATCCACCATTGATGTCGATCCTCCCTATTCAACTCCCCCTTTATTCATAATTGGGATCTTATAACTCATATTTTAAGAGAAGCATCATCCCCCGGTTCTCGTCATTAAAGATCGTTAGTTGTGGGACCCCATAAAATCTAAGCTATACTTATCAAGTGTAAAGTAAATAATATAGGAGTCTAAAAATATTGAATATCATTTTACGCATGACACAAATAAAACTAAATTTAAAAAAAAATCGACTATAGTAATAACTATAAACCAATATAACCTATGATACCATCATCCTCATCATGATAAAATCTAATAAAAAAGTACTAACATCGATAGCAAAAATCTGACTCTCTGAGTAAAAATAATAACTACCAAAATTTCTACCATGAATCAAATATGAATAGGACTAAAGAGTACGCATGAAGGATAGACACATATATTCTATAAGTTAAGCAATGATGAAATACAAAATAAAATCTAGGGTGAGGCTGCAACGATGAGCTAGGTCCTTAAAAGAGAATTTAAAAATAACATTAACAACAAGTATACGAAGAGTAAGAATATAATTGACTTTGGATTCCAATATAACTATGAATCTTCATCATATATTTTAATTGATTCCAATTTATCCCAAACGAGAACAAGATTAAATATCACATGTGTCTAACTCCCAAACCCAAGTGAACATCATGAATACACATCATTTATTCATCACAACTGAATGAATATAAAGATTCCGAAATCATTACAATATATATATATATAAGATAGGAAAATAACTATGTCTAATATGCACATAAGTATCGCATCAACCACATACATTAAAACTAGGCTATGCTCTAGCCCGCACACAACGAAGGCCTATACCTATTGCTTTGGGGAGATCTCTAACGTACTAGGCATAATTATAGGTTGTTCCTTTCCTATAAACTCAAAACATCAATGAGGGCTAATTACTACACCTTAACACCAATCATATTGCTCCATACCCGAGGCTATATGAGAGGATACCCAAGTTAATCCCCTAAGGATACAAGAGGTACTTTCAGCATGTGGTGTCTAGGGTAAAATGATTAAGATATTTCTCATCTCTATCATCAGGGTGCCATCACTCTGGACGTCGTGCATTCCCCATAAAATATTTTTCCTTTACTAAATATCCCACGAGCACTCACACATGGTATGTAGTACATAATACACAAGAGTAGTAATCCCGATCATATAATGGTTACTAATTCTTAATCCAAATTACATACAATAATTAAACTATTCTAACTAATAATGCCTCCAAAATATATCCAAATTTCTTCAGTCAAAGTACCCTATCTCGTTCCAAAGATATTTTACATCTCATTTGAATGACATACTAAAGTCATCCGAATGATAAGATTCAAATCATTACATGAGTCTAACACTCGTTCAAGTGAACTCGCTAACCTCATTCGAACGAGATACAAGTCTCGCTTGAACGAGATAAACCCAGATTAATATTCTCTAACACCCAAGGTTTCCCTTTTTAACACCAAACTTAATTTGAAAGTATCTAAACCTATCCAAACCGATTATCCTTTATCTATAATTGGTCTAATATTAATCCTAACACATATCTAAGGTTTTTACCTGATTTTCACATAATTTAAAGGCTAAATTTTAGATTCAATCCAAGAACCCTACATTTATATATTTTAACGAATTACATTTAGATTATCATTAAATCATTCTATTAACAAGGGGATTTTGATGTATTTTATGTGTATAACATATTCCTAACAATTATATATCACATATATCTCATATTCATAAGGAATTTTATTAAAATTAGTTATATCAGTAACATGTAGATTGACATAATTTGCCTAATTAAGTTAATTTTGAAACTAAAAAATTTATTATTAGAATGAGATTATAACTAGTTTAATTTATATTTCAATGTATAATGATATTATAACATAAAACAATTACATTCCAACATCAGGTAAACCTGCATCAATCAAAGGTGGAATTCCAAGATTAATCATCCAAATCCTCTTTTCTCCAAGGTTCCTCTTCTTTCTAAACTTAGCGTTCCTCTCTAAAGTTTTTTTTCGTGATAATAGGTTAACCTAATGACCTTGTAAGAGTGTTGATCCAAAAATTAGGCTCATGAATCATGTGGGGCTCAACCAAATGAGGCCATATACAATTCTAAATGGCCCAAAACATGACCTAATCTATATGACAACCTATAGGACATAAAACCCATTACCTTAAGTAATAACCCCATATTCTACATGCCCCAAAACTCAACTCGAAATACAATACTAAATAGAGTAATATTATAACTAGTACGAGTCCAAAACTCAATTAGTCAATTATGTTTTAATTTATAGCGATGTGATATGATAAGAAACTACTTCACGATTGACAAAGCCCGACACCGAGGGGATAATCCAAACAAGGAAACCGTTGATACAAAATCTCATACCATCCTATAGTCACCCATAATACACTGTCACTTATACATATTTAATGAATGAATTATATTGTATTAAGTAAGATTTTAATTTTGAATTATAAACACACATAAAAGATAAATCGTGACATCATATGTCACAAAATTTACATAATATGAATTTCACAATTTAACTAATACAAATAATTCATAGAGAATACGAGGTATTACATTCTTCCCCCAAAGATAGAGAATTATGTCCTCCAAATTCTAATTTTATATCATTAAAAATTACTCTAAATATGTTGCCTGCATGTCATCCTCTATCTCCCATGTAGACTCATCCTCACCATGGTGTCCCTGCTAAAATCTGACTAACAATATGACCTTCGAGTGCAGTGTGTACTCTCTCCAATCAAGTATACGGTATGGTAGTTTCTTATAGATTTCATTGGGTTACAAATCAACATTGTTGAGGTCGATATGTTGACAAGTGTCATTGTCCCTCAAAAATTTTCTCAACATTGATGCATAGAAAACATCATGGAGTCAGTAAAGATGGTCGGGTACGGCTAGTCGATACGGCATCAGTCTCACTATATCAAATATCATGAACAGACCTACATTGAGGGTAACCGAATTCCACTTAGATCCGAATCTAAAAACCCCTTCATCGGGGAGACCCTTAACAGCACCTTATCCCCTACCTGAAAGTCTAGCTTCCACTTTCTCTTGTAAGCATACCTTTTTTTTCCATGCATTGTATTCATTCTTACTCAGATGGGTGACACATTCATTGAGGTGTCCAATATAATGTATGTTCTGAACAATCAATTTTCCCCCGACTCAACTAATAGCTCAGTGAATGGCACAATCATCCATACAATACCTCGTAGGGTTCTATACCAATAGTCTACTAGTTATTATTATAATAATAAACCCAATGAGTGGAGAGTTCTAGTCCCAACTTCCTTTGATATCTAAGACACATGATAAAAGAATAGCCTCCAAAGTTTGGTTCACCCACATAGTATGGCTTTCGGATTAAGGGTGAAATGTCGTACTCAAACTTAGTTTAACCCCCACAGCCTCATGAAAATCCCTTTATAAGCAAGATAAAAATGTACTATCCTTATCGAACATTATGTCCCCTGGTACCCCATGAAGTTGTATAATCAATGATACGAATAATATGACATACCAATATACAGTGTAATTAGTTCGAACTATAAGTAAATTGTCCACATTCATTTATTTATCGACAAAGACCCAAATGGAATGATGACTTCTCTAAGACCTCGACAATCCCACTATGAGATCAATGGAGATACTCTCTAACTTATGATAGGGAATGTCTAATTATTGTGATTCCGTGGTTGGTCTCTTATGATCCACCTTTGATAGCAAAAGGTGGCACACCTAAACATAAACTTTGCAATGTCTCTCTTTAACCTGATCCACCAATATGATATCTACATGTATTGTAAATCTTATCCCCTCCGCGATGCATCATGAACTATAATTCGTATGAATCAGCCAAAACTTCTATCCTCAACTTAAAACACTCTATCACGAACATTCATCTATGAAATCTTAATCCTCCATCTAAACTAATCGAGAAGAATATGACCCCTCTTGATACAAGATCTTTCATCTTCTCATGATATAAAGAGTCTAAATCCCAGGCTTGTATAAACCGTGTTACCATATCTTATGTAACAGTGACGAGTTCTAAAAAATCATAAAATAAAATCATATCATGTGTGGCATTCCACTTCGATGCCAAAATATCACGTAAAGCATTCTCATGCTCTGCCCATAATGATTCCAATGTAATAATCACTCTTCGACTCAGTGCATTTATAACAATATTCATTTTTATCGGATGATACTAAATCAAAAAATGCTAGTCCTTCATAAAGTAAAGTCATTTTCTCTAACTCATATTCAAATCCATGTTATTGAACAAATACTAGAGACTATTATTATTAGAAAATAAAGTGAACCTATCACCCAACACATGATGTGTCCAGATACAAATGGAAAATACTAATGTTGCCAAATTGAGATCGCGAGTGGGAAGTTATAGGCCTCTCATCCTCTAGCAACACACCTCCCAACCCTTGGAGTGATTCATATATATACTCCAATTACTCCACGTCACCTCATGGTAATGTAAGGACAAGAACGATGGTGACTTATCCTTTAGCTCCTCAAATTCCTTTAGGCAATCTATGCTCCAAACACATTTTACTCCCTTATGGGTGAGATAATTCAATGGCCCAACAATATTCAAGAAGCCCTGAATGAACCTTCTATAGTACCCCTCCAAACACAAGAAACTCCTAACCTGTTGAGGCATCATGGTTATGCCCAATCTATAACTACAAATAACTTGATAATATCCACTAAAATCTGAGTTGCATATGCAATGTGGCCTCGAGAATTGTATCTCTTGAACCTAAAACTCACACTTAGAGAACATAGCGTACAAATTATGCTCCCATAGTTTCTGTAAAACTAACCGTAAGTGTTTTGCATGCTCCCCTTTTGATCGAGAATACACTAACATGTCATCAATAACCATAATGACAAACTAATGTAAAAATGGGGAAAAAGTACTAGCATGTTGTTTAACCCATACAGGATGACCTAGAGCTTATACAATACACATCGCATCCATAAAACCGTCTTCGAAATGTACTTCACCCGAATATGTAATCATTGTACCTTGCATGCAAGTCAATATTGGAGAAGAATGGTGCACCCTATAACTGTTCAAGTAGATCAGCGATAATCTACAACATATACTTTTTATGTATTGTGACGATATTTATCTCCCAATAATTCCCGCAAATCGAAGCGAATTGTGTTTATCCTTCATAAAAATAACAAAAATCTCCATGGAGACGTGCTCCTCTATTTGAACCTTCGTCTCAACAACTACTGAATCTGCTCCCATAACTACCACAACTCCAAAGGATCCATCTAGTATGGTGCTCTCACGAGGGTTCTAGTGCCTAAAACCAAATCTATGAAAAAGTCTACCCTTGAGCTTGAGAAAACCCTAGTACCTCATCAAATGCGTCGATATAATTCTCGACAACCGATATCAAATCTAATTATATGGTGACCTCCTGAGTCGAGGTTGCATCTATGTAATACAAGTGTGTGATAGATCATCCCTCAAGCCTAGGCATATCAACTAAGAACATCTCCTGACTAAAGTGGTTAATATAAGAGAATACCCCCGATAGTCGATAGAAGCGTAGAACATAAGTAAAAGACATGGAATGGTCTGGTTATTTTTATAAATCGTATATTAAGTCACACACAAGCAAAATTATATTTAGTCCAAATTTTATCTTGATTAATTAGGTTAACATGACATGCAAGATATTGAAACTAAATGAAGACAAATAAACCACAAACCCTTAACTAAGAATATATCACATGCGAAAAAGTCACAATTGGGCAAAACCTATATTTTAGCACTATTATAACCTAGTATTATAGAAATGACACTCACATACTTACAAAACTTACACTCTCCAAAGTAACACAGTTTTGTCTTCAATCTTTCTTGTCAATAGCTAGTGATGCAGATCCAATAATGCTCCACAATAATCTCCACTTTCCTCAAGGAATAACGTTATTATCTTTAGTAGTGTATAATCAACTTAAAAAGTTTATGGATAGTAAATATATGCTTCTAGGGTTTGATAAAATTATCTACAAATCATAGAACGAGTTTTAAAAAACTAGGGCTTAGAGACCTTTTCAATATGTATGGGAAAGTATTTTTTGCCAAAGGTTCTGTGTAAAAGTGATCCCAAGACCCCTTTATACAATAAACATGACTTTTAAGGAGACCCAAATTTTGAGAGATCCTATTCGAACGAAAACAAAACTCCGTTTGAACAAAAATTCTAACTCGTTTGAACTAAATTAAAAGTTCTTCCGAACAAATGGCCAATATAGTTTAAATGAGCTTCAAAAGATATTAATTTTTCTAATAGAAAATGTCATTTGATGTTCGTTACAAGTTCATTTCACCAAATTTCCAACCTCGTTCGAACGAAGACTTAAAGTCCTTCAAATGACTTAAAAATGAAAATATTTTTTTTATAAAAAAATCATTTTAAAACCAGGCCTTGAACATTTTATAGAAACAATCCATGTATAAATTGTTTACGAATAATCAAAACGATAAAACTTCTTCAATGACTGAAGTGGAAATTTTAACTCTTTTGTTATGCAATTGTTTCATAAAATCACTAACTTGTATTCTGTAATACCTCGCCCTGGAAATTAGGTATTGAACGTTGTTTGAGGTGTTTTTTGTCTATAGGAAAATTTGAGAAATAAATGACGAAAGCGTAACACGTAAAGTAATATGTAAATGGTTTAAACGAGAAAAATCACATGATGCATAAGTGGCATGAATGCCTATTTAATCTCCTATAGTACTAGGTAGGATGTCCATTACGTTTGAGGAAAAAATTTCAAGGAACGGATGTGACACGGATAAGATTAATATAACGCGACATTTACGAAAAGAAAAGTATCACAATATGGATTAAACAAGAATGTTTTGCATTGCATGGCTCTCATGAGTTTTATTTTGAGTTTATGGAATTACTTTAAGTACTTAGGTTAAGTTTCACGTGATTCGAATAAACAACGAGCATTACGCGAGCCTGGGTACAAATTATCGGATGGTGCGTGACACTGAGAAAGTCCAGTTTTGCGCGAATTGTATAGCACAATTGGTAAGTCAAAAACATATTTCGAGCATATAGACTCATACAAATATAAGGAATCTTACCATGCGAAGAAAAATAAAAAAAATATTTTGTTCGGAGGTCCTAATTCTTGCGCGCCTTGTATATGACAATCCGGGAGGCCAAAGGACAATTGTAAATATGATTTTTGTAACACCCCGTAATTTTGAAGATTTAATATTTAATTATTTTTTGGAGATATAAACATATCTAAATTTGAGAAACTTAAATTTATGAGGTTGAGAATTTATTTGAGTGAGAGGAATTATTTATAACTGGCGACTTTAAGTGAAATTGTTCGAATTTAAAGTGTGTCGCATTTTGAGGTCAAAATTGGAGAGGGTTATAAAGTATTTTGGATGACATTTCTAAGTGCTCAGTCGAGTCCGGATGGGTCGAGATAGTCAGAAAAGAGTACTCGGGGGGGGGGGGGGTAGCAATTGGGTCTCGGGACATTTTTAGGCTAAATCGGGCCCATACGAGGGCATTCTCGGTTTTTTCCATTTTAGGGTGAGGAGTCCCACGAATTTTAGAACTCTAAGTCAGATTATAAGAGTTGGAGGGTGGGATTAGAGAGAAGAAAAACACACCATATCCACTAGAGAGAAGAGAGAATTAATTCCAAGGCAAAAAGAAAGAAGTGGGAAGGATTCAAATGAGACTTTCACCACAAAATCATTGGGAAGAAAGATCGAAGGAGAAAGATCATCAATCACCAACCACAATCATGAAATCAGACCTACTCGACATAAGGAAAGTGGTTTATTGAAAATTTACGAACTTATAATACCCATGTGTAGGGATTTTTGAATAAATTATTTTTATTGAAAACTCTTAGAGAAAAAGAATGAATTGATTACATGTTGGGGTAGTATTTGCATGTAGTTGGCATTTACATTTGTAGAGGACTAATAACCAATGAATTTACGTTGGAAATTATGAATCTAAATCTGGGTTTATGATGTATAATCATGAAGAACTAAATTATCTAGGGCTTTGAGAAAAATTAGATTTGGTTAGTTCTTTGATGGATTTAGTGAGGATTTAATGATATATTTACGTTGAAAATGAGCCCTAAACATTTATAAGATGATTGGTGATGTTGGGAAGAACTTTCATAAGGTGTAATGGAGTATTGGGTTGGACAGACATAGCGAAACGAGGAAGAAGACGACCTGCACGTATTCGATCGATCGATCGACTCAAGAATGTCAATCAATCGATGGTGTCGATCGATCGAAGCCTTTGGTCGATCGATCGATCAAAACTGATTTTGGGCTATTTTTATTGATTAAGTTTTCTTTGAATTCCAATGACGAGGGAAAATTTTAGAGATGTTATTATACGTATTAGGGACTTGATAAAGACCAGTAGGGAGTATAATTAAGGTTCGTTATATCCGTTGACTGTAAGGCTTGGAATATGGAACGACGGGGATAAACCGATCGAGTCGCGCTCGAAAATGTGAGAATTGAGTTATGGGGAAAGTCGACCCCAATATAAGGTGTTATCAGTAGGATAGAGATAGTTTAAGTACTGCTATAAATAAAAAGGTATCGAGAGATCTTAGAGTTGTGCGAATAATCTAATATGTACGATATTGAGATAAATCATTGATTAATAAGTATGGTAAGTATATGAGAGAAAACTACTACGTACATAGAAGAATAATTTAGTTATGTGAATACCTATTATTTTATAGTATTACTTGGGTTGTGAATGCCTATTATAAGTTTCCTTGTGATAGGATTTATAAGTTCGATGATACATTCCAAACTATTCTCGATGAGATATTCCAAGCCAGGTTCGAGGGGACATTCCGAACCATGTTCGAGGAGACATTCTGAACATTTCTCGAGGAGACATTTTGAGCCAGGTTCAAGGAGACATTCCGAACCATTTATCCTTAATGTGTTAAATAGGACCAATTAAAGGGTATGCTGTGTGGGGTATATGTGTGTATGGAAGATATACCATTTGAATAATCTACTTATGTGTGATAGTAGTAAGATTAGGTGGGGCGTACCTAAATATTTTTCTCAATATACTCAGGCGTGATAGTAGTGATAATTATTAGTGCATAGCTAAGATTGCATAAACTACTTATGAGTAAGGGTGGCTGGAACATAAGTGTACAACTAGAATATATATAAAATCTACTTGAGTATTATTAGTAGAGAAGGTAGGTAGTATGTACCAAAGAGTTGATTAAGTATGAGAACTTAATTTTAAAGTATTTATACTAAGGTAAGAGTAATGATAAATACTAGACGTTCGGACACATACTGTATGTGAGGTATGGGAAAGTAAAAGTGAAACTTAACTAATGACTTAATGTAAATTAAGGGGAGTATGTAGAGTACTGTATGGAAGGTACTGATGAGATAGATTGTTTGAGGTGTGTAGATGTTGGAGACCTAGTTAAAATGGTTAGCGAGACTAGGTAGGAACGTTAGGTGCGCACGATAGACGAGACGTGAGGAAACTCGAGAGAGTGTGCGTGATCCTAACATGTGTAATCAATAACTGATATTTAGTGAGATAAATTACTTGCTAAATATTTTCAAAACATTTTGGGTACTAACACTTTCTATAAAACTATTTTCAAAACCTTTTAGGTGTTTAGCCACAGAGACGCCAGTATTGATATTCTATTCAAGGGACACGGAGCTGCGGCTTATGTGGATGCTAGCTGTAATACCCCATATTTCTGAGGATATTTAATTAAATTAAATTGGTGATCTAGGATTTAATTAAATCGATGATTTGGAATTTATTTGATTCGGTGATTTGGAATTTATTTAATTTAGAGAAATTATATAATTCAGTGATTGAGAGTAAATCAGTTCAATTTAAGTTTAATTTAACGCGTTTGATATTTTGAGGTGGAATTAAAATATTTTTTTTAAAGTGACTCGGATGGTGATTTTGAGGTTACGGTTGGTTCCGAAAGGGTCAAAATAGTCGAAAAAGTGTACTCGGGTGTACAGTTTGGGTCCCAGGATGATTTTGGACCAACCCGGCATCGTTTAAGGGTATTTCGGTCATTCGGGAGTTGGAGGTTTAGAGAACTACGAAAATATTAAGTGTATACCTTCCATTAGAGATAAGTGGCTAGGGTTAACACAATCACAATAGAAGAGAGGCCATTGAAGAGAAAGAGGAAGAGAAAGCCAAAGCTTCCTACACAGTTTTTCGCCCCGAACGCAACGGAATCGAGATCGGAGCGAGGGGAGAACAACCACACCATCATATTAATGAAATTCAGACCTGCTATTGAGAGGCAAGTATTTAAATATAAATTTATATTAAGCATGTTATACTACCCATGTAGATTAGGGTTTGATTTCATGCTTTTGGATGTTTTATATGAATTTGGGAGGGTTTAATTCATAAACTAGAGTGGGAATGCATGTAGAGATGTTCCTTAATGATGATAATATGAAATTAGTGGGCTTGGGTTGATTAATAAGAGAGAAATCTGAGTTCTTGATTTATAAAGTTGATGAATATGAGAAAAAAAATTGGGGTTTTATGTTAATTAAAGTTTAATTTGATTTTTAGGTTGAATCATTGATGTTTTGTGTAAATTTTCATTGGAAATTTATCTCTATACGAAGATAAACTGATATTAGAGTATATTTGATGATTAAGATTGAATCTTGATGGGTTCTTGATTGAAGAACATGAATCTTGAATGACTTAGGGTTTAATTGATGAACACAAGATGTCAATCTGCCAGAATTTTTGATGTAATTTTAAACGTATGCCATTTTATTTTTGATTAGAATTAAAGTGATATCCATACATTTTTGTAAAGTTATATGTCTTGGATTTCTAATGAGCTTTGAATCAGGTCAATCGGAGTCCCGTAGATGGAGAAATCGATGTTTTACTGTAGGGTGTTTGATCTTCCAGCATAGTAACTGCCAGAATTTTTACGTAACTTTAAACGTATGCCATTTAAATTATTCTTAGAATTAGAATGATATCCATACATGCTTGGAAATATCTATGTCTTATATTTCAAATGAGCTTTGAATCAGGTCAATCGGAGTTCTGAAGAGGGATTAATCGATATTTTACTACAGGGTGTTTAATCTGCCATAAAATTTTCTAATCGATTCGGATGCTCAGTTTTGGCCAAAAATTTCCTTTTCTTTATGACCTTTGGAAATCGTTTGCAATTAATTTGTGGGATTTAATTTCTAATATAAGGGAATTATATTGAAACACCAATAGTCCTATTTTGGGTTTTAGGCGTTGCCTACGAGGGAAGTTTAAGGGCTAAATTAATTTGGATTAATAGAGAGCAAAAATCTAAATTGAAGGATAGTTTGAGTTAAGAGAATTCGAGAGGAACGGGGACTTAGACCATTAGGGGGTACAGAGTTTACCTTCTGATATTGTATGTGGAATAAAGGATACCCTTCAAGTGGTGAGAAATACTCGGAAATGTATGGTAATAAGCGAAGTTATAAATTATGGAATACGTAGAATATTCGGGATATAAATATACTATATATGAGGCTTGTGATATGGGATGTGTGTGTGCCCTATTGTTATTATAAATATATATATATTTGTAGTGAATACCTATCGTTATTATATGGTTGTGTGAATACCTCGCTGATGTTATATTTATATAAGTGGAATGTGTACCTATATTATTGTTTATTATGTGTATGACATACCTACCATACTTGCTATCACGGGAGGTTGGCGTTCGAAAGAGGACAATCTTATCCTGTGTTGCCTTCGGGGGGATTTTAAATTTGGTACCTCAAGAACATAGGACTGTGAATGTCTTATCTGTAAGTCGATAAGTCTGCTGACTGTGGGAGCGTAGGTATGTGCGTGACCCATGGATATGTGAACTATGTTCACCTCCAATATGTGTGATTTGATATATATGGTTCGTGAGAGAAGACGAATCAATAGTCCCTTGTACAGCAAGAGATGTACCCGAACATGATAGCAGAGTATGCATGCACCGCAGCTGTGCCTAGGGGTGCCTTACTAGTATAGATATAATGGATGGTAAATATATATACCTTTGAGATGTTTTACAGTATGCACCGCAGCTAGGTCTGGGAGGTGCCGTGTTATATATATATATATTAAAAAGTGTGCATATATATATATATATTCTTGTTAGGTTATCTACTGTGTAAAATTAATGGATGAGAAAGATAGTGAAATCTTATTTGACTTAAGTATGTGAACATTAAATCCTAAAATTTGAAAAGCCTTGCTCATATTAAAGAGAAATGGATATATATTTAATAAATATATTTGCATGGAAATACGGGTAGACGCTATGAGTTATGGGTAGCAGACTTATGATTTCAAACTAGTTAGTTGTGTGTATCTAGACTAAAAGTAATTTGAATATTGGGGTCGAGGTAACATTCCGGACCAATACATATGGAATAACTATTGGGATCGAGGTAACATTACGAACTAATAGCCCTTGATGTGTGATACAAGGATATAATAGCAGAGCGTGTACTTACATTATATAAGGTGTGTAAAATATATATACTACATGAATAATCTACTTATGTGTGCTAGTAGAGAGACGAGATAGTATGTATCTAAATAACGATTAATCTACTAAAGAGTAATTAGTAGGAAGCTTAGATAGGGTATATCTATATAATGATGAAGCTACTAATGTGTGAATAGTAGGAAGATAGTTAGTGAATATCTAAAATAAAGTTTAAGTAGAGAAACTTAAATGGTAAAGTTTGAACAATAACCTACATAGAAAGGGTAACTGGGGTTTAATAATAACATAAGAGATATGCTAATTATTAAGGGTATTCGATAGCGCACTGTATGGGCGGTATGGAGGAGCTATATTGATTTTGGTTTATTAGATAATAGTTGCCTAGTTAGATTGGCTAGAATTGACTAGGTGGGGTTAAGTAGCAAACGTTAGGTGCGCATTATAGATGAGAGATGAGGAACTCAAGGGAGTGTTCGCAACCTAACACGTGTATCTAATAACAGTTCATTTAATTTGTTATTTAAGTACTTACTAATTGTTTTTAAATGATTTTTACTTGGGCTCTGACCCGTACTTGCAAAACTTTTTTTCAAAACCTTTTAGGTGTCCAGCCACAGGGACGCCAAGCAGGATGATCTATTCTAGGGATGCGTAGCTGCAGCACTTGTGGATGCTTGCAGGATTTTGACTTAGACGATTCATTTACTTCACTCCTAGTGTAGGGTGAAGGACAATACTTTATTCGGGCATGTTGCCCACAGTTATTTCATTTATAATAGTCAGACCTTGTATTCATACTCTTATTCAGGTTGGACTATATGTTGGATTTTGTAACCGATGGTTTATTCGATATTATTTCATTCCAGTCTTTTATATTATGGATGGATTTATATTACTTTTGCATGAGATGTATTTATGTAATAATGTTTTGTTGTTGATTGTTTAATAAAAAGATTAAAATTTTGACATCGGCTTTTTGAATACTAGGTGGTTAGTAATGTTTTAAAAAGTTTTCGACAGTGGTGCTAAGAATGAACCAAATGAGAAACCTATTTTAATTGGATATAGGACTGATCACCCGGTATTAGAAAAACCAGTTGAGACTAAAATGAGGAGGAAATTTAGAGAGGTAACACAAGGGGACCGTTCAGTGGCCGATTACGAGGAATAATTCACTCGTTTCTTAAATTTTGTACCGAATGAGGTAAGCGATGAAGAGAGGAAGAAAGCAAGGTTCATGGATGGGTTAGTCTGGGAGATCAGGCAACATTTAATTGGTAATCCCGCATTAGTAGCTTATATAGATGTCGTTAATGCAACACTCCTGCATTTTCCAGAATATCGTTTGAAATTCTGTTACTAAAGCCGTTTATTAAAAATAAACTATTTAAGTAACTCCGATCTATTTTTTGAGGAAACTCTTTTCTTGAAAAAACAAAATGATTTGAACACAAGATGTGTTTAACAAAACAATATGTATGAGATCTATTAAAGATTTTACTAACAGGTTTATAAAATAGTTTTAAACAAAATTTAAAACCCAGCACAACCAATAATGAGATGAGAAGATGTAGGAAGATTAAGTACACGATTTTTACGTGGTAAAACCTGACCAATTGAGGAAACATCCACGACTCCCTCTACGGAGTAAAACAAAAATCCACTATAAACAAATTTAACAGTTACAAACTATATAACAAACATGCATACAACTCAGACCTATATAAGTTTAGGAATGTACCCTCTGGTGTTTTTATAACTTCTCCGTAGTTCTGATTGTAGATGTTGTCCTCTCAGTTTGTTAACTCTAGTTTGTTCAAGCTCTTAACGTCGACTCTTTTTCTCAAGATCTTATTACCAACACTTTTCGTGTTGTAGTGTGAAAGTGTTTGTGGAGGTTCTCTCTAACACATGCATGTACACACTCACACTTATTAAGTACAAACAGTCCTACCAAATTACATATAAGTCTATATGCTGTGATTTTTCTTTTTCTCTCTTCTCATAAAACTTTGAATCTGTTTTGACCTTTAAATCAATCTCAGTTTCGAAAAGATTTCCGAGATTGAAAACCTCCATGTGTGATTCCAAACTAGGTCAAAGGTTTAGTTTTAAGAGAACTAGAACAGAAAACATTTTTGTTGATTTCAAAGTTATTAACATTTACAGAAAACGAATCAACAAAATATTTCTCAAGCTGAGAAACAAACATGCAAACTAAGTGTAATATATCATGAAAAACTCAAATCTGAAAATTTCTATATACAAGAACAACAGATCTAAGAAAATGATTAAGTTGGAAACAAGATCCAAAGAAGAAGAGGTTACAACAACAAACCAACTCTCAAATCATCTCTCAAAAACACTCAAACACTCAAGGTTGTGTTTGGTAAAGTATAGAGGTTTGAAGGTTTGTATTTGGTTTGAACTGTGTAGACGATTTAGGGTTAGGGTTAGGGTTAGGGTTTCTAACTCTTTCTCTCTCTTCTGGTTTGTCTCTTCTCTCTCTCTTCTCTCAACTCTCTCTTTATTTTCTCTTAAAGAACGAAATGGCAAAAGTCTCAGAAAGCTAAGTAAAGGGCTCCTTTTATAGGAGGCTGAGAAGGTTCGAGAACGAGGGCTAAAATCAAAGGTCCAGATTGAGTCAAGATGGATTGACTTAGATCCAAGGGCATACGATAAGCGGTGATTAAAACTCACCTGATTGGTTCAAAAGGGATTCACAGGGATTAAAAAGGGGCGCATGCAGATCGTTGATCACAAATGATCCAAGGGTTGAAAACGGGCGTTTTTTTACTCTCTATAAGGAAACACACTTCCCACCAATCAGAGATAAACAAATGTAGGCCAATAACACGAGATAAAATGTGCGTCCAAAATAATTACAAAGTAATCCCTGAAGTCTCTGTCGCTTTTGGTTTCTATCCAAACCAACTTTAGGCAATAAAACCAATATTTTAAAATAGCAGATTTACCCTATAACCTTTTAAAACCAAGTTTTATTAATAAAACTTTTTTTTAAATGTTTAAAAAAAATCCCAAAATAGATTTAAAAACAATATCGGGGATTTAAACACACACAATCATATGTACACACACTAATATGAAATATGACATGAAAATGATACATTCTACTGTGTGTGAGTGTTGGTAATTAGGTCTAGGTCCCTTCAATCAAAGATGAAACAGAAATGCAAGCTCTGAGGTTCTTTGGTTTCTAGGATGGACATAATTTTGTCACAATATCCAAACTAGATGAGCACTTATACAATATAGACTCAAGTGAGTCAAGAGTATAAGGGCTTCAATCTCCCCCTTTGGAAATATGAGACAAAATCTCCTTTGAGTCAACGAGGACTCTTAGGGCGACAAAATATAAGCCTAACTTTTTCCTATAAAGATTCTATCTACCCAAATACTAGAAAACAAAAGTACATAACTCAACTATTTACAATTGAATACCCTATTACATCAGTTGAGAAAAACTGTACAAAAACCTGCAATGAATCACTAAGATCAAGCAGTTTAGCATGTATACAAATATTCATAACGACTCCAATTTCTCCCCCATTTTGTCTCAAATGGACAAAGGGAAAAACTTGGATAATCAGCAAAGGTATTACTCAGCACAAACCATACCAATAAATTTACGCAAGGAGATGAATCTATTATAATCAAGAGGTTTGGTGAACATATCTGCGAGTTGCAAATCAGTAGGAAGATAATTGATTTCTAATTCCTTAGTTTAAACCAATTCGCGTATAAAGTGATGTCTAATTTTTATGTTCTTTGTTCGCGAGTGTTGAACAGGGTTTTTAGAAATATTAATCGCACTTTGATTATCACAATAGAGATGCAATTGGTTTTCTTGAATACCATAATCACTTAGCATTTGTTTAAGCCACAATAATTGAGCACAACAGCTGCCAGCGGCTATGTATTCAGATTCGGCTGTCGAGATTGATGTGCAGTTTTATTTCTTACTACTCCATCCTACCAAGTTATTACCTATATAATAACATGCTCCAGATGTGCTTTTACTATCATCAGTACACCCAGCCCAGTCAGCATCAGTGTACCCAATTATAGTGCTTGGTGTGTCATTAGTGTACCAAAGTCCTAGATTTAGAGTGCCTTTAACATATTTAATGATACGTTTAACAGCATTCAAATGGCTCTCTTTGGGGTTATTTTGATAACGAGCACATACACACACAACATACATAATATCAGGATGAGAGGCAGTAAGATAGAGTAAGGTTCCTATCATACTACCATATAGAGTAGGATTTACGGATTTTCCATTTTCATCTTTAGAAAGTTTTAGCGTAGTACTCATGGGCGTTTTAGCATCTTTAGCACTCTTGAGGCCAAATTTCTTTACTATCTCTAAAGCGTACTTGGATTA
Organism: Sambucus nigra; assembly: GCA_949130495.1. NCBI lineage: Eukaryota > Viridiplantae > Streptophyta > Magnoliopsida > Dipsacales > Adoxaceae > Sambucus > Sambucus nigra. The sequence goes on from OX422218.1 coordinate 421,085,609, forward strand.
CGATACAAATAATCGTTCTGAATTTTGTTTGACTTGGAGACCTAAGAAGAATTATAACTCCCCCATAAGGGACATTTGAAATTCCTTATGCATAGTTTCAGAGAAGGATTTTACTTTCGAGGGAGAAGTTTATCCAAAGATAATATCGTCAACATAAACTTGAGCAATAATGAAGTGTTTGTCAAAATGTTTGACAAAAAGACTTTGATCATTTCCACCTCTTTTGCAACCTTTATCTAAGAGGAAACTGGAAAGGCGCTCATACCAAGCTCTAGGTGTTTGTTTAAGGTCATACAGAGCCTTTTTAAGACGAAATACATGATTTGGATATTGAGGGTCAATGAACCCTTTAGGTTGTTCTACACAGGTCTCTTCAGTCAATATTCCATTAAGGAATGCAAATTTCACATCCATTTGGTAAAGTGTAAAATGCATGTGGCAAGCTATAGCAAAGAGCAGAGGAACAAATTCTAACCGAGTAACAGGAGCAAAGGTCTCGTTAAAATCTATTCCTTCAATTTGAGAGTATCCGTGGGCAACTAATCTAGCTTTATTTCTAGTATGAGAGTCCTTGTGATTTTTGTCATGGATTTTCTCATGAGGTTTGTGATTGAAAGGAGTTGGATAATTGGACTTGCCTTGTTTATTTGCCATATTGTTTCTAAATTTAACGATTTTCTTAAACTGTTTTGACATTAAGGCAATCTGATTGTCCAAACTCTCTATATCGCATTCCTCATCAGAATCGTCATTGGAAGTATTAAACTCAAGCTTAATCAATTTAGAAGAAAATCTTAGATTGGAACTAGTCTGTTTCCTATGGGACTGGGTTATTTGTTTCTTAAATTCCAGTTCCATTTCCACAGTTCTTAATTTACTACTGAGTATTTCAGGAGTGAGATTAAGTTCACACATTTCCTCAATAGCATATCTTTTGTTATCAAATTTCTGTGGTAATGATCTCGGAATTTTAGACACAATTTCTTGTCTGTCATATGTTATCCCATTAGCATGCAGTTTGGTCACAATATCAGTCAGGTTCATGTAAAAGTCATCAAATGACTCAGTCTCAGACATAATTAGGGAATTATACTGTTGAATGAGCATTTGAGTTTTAACAGCCTTAACTCTAGTGTCACCTTCATGAGCAGTAACTAAAGTGTCCCAAGCTTCCTTAGAAGTGGTACAGGGTGAGATTCTTTTGAACTCATGTTCATTTATAGACATAAATATAGCATTCTTTCCTTTGTTATTGTTGCGAGAAACTTGTTTCTCTTCTTGTGTGAAGTCACTTAAAACTTTCTTAACCCTCTCATTACTTCCTTCAGTGGCTGGTTTTGTAGGAAAAGTGTAACCACTTTCAGCAACGTCCCAGACATCATCTCCCAGAGTTCCTTGAATGAAAGAAATCATCCTTACTTTCCATTAAGCAAAATTGGTTCCATCAAAGATAGGAGGTCTGGTCAAGTTACCAAATCTTTCATTTTTCTTGTCCATATTTGATTTTCAGAAAATAATTTCAGAAACACAGGATCTCTTTAAAAGAAGTTTACCAAGCTCTGATACAAATTTAAATTCTGTTACTAAAGCCGTTTATTAAAAATAAACTATTTAAGTAACTCCGATCTGTTTTTTGAGGAAACTCTTTTCTTAAAAAACCAAAATGATTTGAACACAAGATGTGTTTAACAAAACAATATGTACGAGATCTATTAAAGATTTTACTAACAGGTTTATAAAATAGTTTTAAGCAAACTTTAAAACCCAACACAACCAAGAATGAGATGAGAAGATGTAGGAAGATTAAGTACAAGATTTTTACGTGGTAAAACCTCACCAATTGAGGAAACATCCACGACTCCCTCTACGGAGTAAAACAAAAATCCACTATAAACAAATTTAACAGTTACAAACTATATAACAAACATGCATACAACTCATACCTATATAAGTTTAGGAATGTACCCTCTGGTGTCCTTATAACTTCTCTGCAGTTCTGATTGTAGATGTTGTCCTCTCAGTTTGTTAACTCCAATTTGTTCAAGCTCTTTACGTCGACTCTTTTTCTCAAGATCTTATTACCAACACTTTTCGTGTTGTAGTGTGAAAGTGTTTGTGGAGGTGCTCTCTAACACATGGATGTACACACTCACACTTATTAAGTACAAATAGTCCTAGCAAATTACATATAAGTCTATCTGCTGTGATTTTTCTTTTTCTCTCTTATTACAAAACTTTGAACCTATTTGGACCTTTAAATCAATACTAGAATCCACTGATATCTTGCTTAGAAGACATCCAAGTGTGATTCCAAACTCGGTAAAAGGTTTAGTTTTAAGAGAACTAGAAACAGAAAACATTTTTGTTTATTTCAAAGTTAAAAACATTTACAGAAAACGAATCAACAAAATATTTCTCAAGTTGAGAAACAAACATGTAAACTAAGTGTAATATATCATGAAAAACTCAGATCTGAAAATTTCTATATACAAGAACAATAGATCTAAGAAAATGATTAAGTTGGAAACAAGATCCAAAGAAGAAGAGGATACAACAACAAGCCAACTCTCAAATCATCTCTCAAAAACACTCAAACACTCAAGGTTGTGTTTGGTAAAGTATAGAGGTTTGAAGGTTTGTATTTGGTTTGAACTGTGTAGACTATTTAGGGTTAGGGTTAGGGTTTCTAACTCTTTCTCTCTCTTCTGGTTTCTCTCTTCCCTCTCTCTTCTCTCTTCTCTCTACTCTCTCTTTATTTTCTTTTAAAGAACGAAATGGAAAAAGTCTCAGAAAGCTGAGTAAAGGGTCCTTTTATAGGAGGCTGAGAAGGTTCGAGAACGAGGGCCAAAATCAAGGGTCCAGATTGAGTCAATATGGATTGACTTAGATCTAAGGGCATACGATAAGCGGTGATTAAAACTCACCTGATTGGTTCAAAAGGGATTCACAGGGATTAGAAAGGGACGCATGCAGATCGTTGATCACAAATGATCCAAGGATTGAAAACAGGCGTTGTTTTACTCTCTATAAAGAAACACACTTCCCACCAATCAGAGAGCAAAAAATGTAGGCCAATAACACGAGATAAAACGCGCGTCCAAAATAATTACAAAGTAAACCCTGAAGTCTCTGCTGCTTTTGGTTTCTACCCAAGCCAACTTTAGGCAATAAAACCAATATTTTAAAATAGCAAATTTACCCCATAACCTTTTAAAACCAAGTTTTATTAATAAAACTTTTTTTAAAAAATGTTTTAAAAAATCCCAAAAAAGATTTAAAAACAATATTGGGGATTTAAACACACACAATCATATGTACACACACTAATATGCAATATGACATTAAAATGATACATTCTACTATGTGTGAGTGTTGGTAATTAGGTCTAGGTCCCTTCAATCAAAGATGAAATAGAAATGCAAGATCTGAGGTTCTTTGGTTTCTAGGATGGACATAATTTTGTCACAATTTCCAAATTAGATGAGCACTTATACAATATAGACTCAAGTGAGTCAAGAGTATAAGGGCTTCATAGCTTCCACGTGAAAGGAAGTAGGAGGGTAGTGGAAACCAACCAGGAAGATAAAGCAAGAGGGAACAGTACTAGTGGGGTACCCCAGCAATAGACAGGGGGAGACCAGGGGTAGGATTTTTGGCAGGGGAATCATGCCAAACAATTTAGAGCTGGAGGTTATCGACAGGATGACCAGGAATTCCGACAAGGCTAGCAAGGAAGGGATCAGTGGCAGGGTGAATTTAATAGGAAGTGTTTCATTTGTGGGGAAGCGGGGCATATGAAAAGAGATTGTCCTCAGCGAGGTAGGGGGAAACTATAGGATGAGGTCCTGGATGTACAGCCACTACATCAAGTCATGGGTGCATTCGGGAAAGGGAAGCTGCTTCGGAAACTGAGGATCATCCATTGCAACTAGAGTATGGAGGTAATTATCTTTATCCTATGGTCATGGGGTATGTCTTGAGTGATAGTGAGGGTGTCACGATATAAGAATTATTTTCACTAGAGTTCGCAGGTAAGTCGAATTTAGTGGGTGTGATGGTTATAGAAGCCATAGTATGTAGATGAAATTTTTCGTGGGGTAGCGGAGTTCTTTGGTGTTATTCACGAGAGAGTTGAGGTATACACTAAGAGAAGGTTTGAATTATGCGAGGGGTTACTACTTTCGAAAATTATGGGAGTAGGGTTGATAATTTTCCCAAATATTGGATGGATAGCGATGGATTTGAATTATTGTGGATAGTGAGGGTAAGTTTTGGTGTTCGCGACACCAGGGTATGATTAGTACTAGGTATCACCTGAGAGGGAATTTAGCCTATGTATATGTGTGTATATATATTGTATTTTTTGGTGCGATAGACACAAAGTGAAGTCTTGTGTTCTCACATTTTATCCCCGAAAGTAGGGGTGTTTACTAAAGTGAATCAGGATGGTTAGATTTATTTTCGAGCAAAGAGAGATAGCTCGGGGTTTATTTTGAGCAAGAACTAGTGATAGTAAGCGCGAGGTATTTTATGTTGTCTTTTGTAGCATAAGGGTAGGAGTATATACTTTTATGTTAAGAGACATGTATTTAGGGGTACGTGCTATGGACTGAGGGTCTAACTGATCTCATTGACTAACAATGTTAGGTAGCAGTGTATCGGGGGGTTCCTTGTTTGGATTTCTCTTTGCGAGACATGCCATGCATGAAACTTAACGCAACATTGGAAGTGGGGAGATGTTTGGTCGTTAGTGCAGGGGTTGGGTACCCCGAAAAGTTTCTATATATGTGTGTGATATGATTACGGGTTGGAAGTTATATTACGGGTTACGAATAGCATAGTCGGGTAACTTTAGTGCGGTAAAGCACGAAAAAAGGGTGTATGGGCACCCGGGTTAATTAAGACAAATTTTTGTGCGGTTAAGCACGAGTATAGGTTGTATGGGTGCCCTGGTTAATTAAAATGCATATTTGTGTAACTTATAGTTAGGAGCGAGATAGATAGAGATAGCATGTGTAGAGGCACATGACTAGAGAGTGTTATTCGAAGCTTGGAACACTAGGCTCATCTTAATTTCGAGGATGAAATTACTTTGTAAGGGGGAAGTATGTAACACCCCGTAATTTTGAGGATTTAATATTTAATTATTTTTTGGGAGATATATATGAAAAATGCCCGATGGGCCGCCAATTTTTTAAAATCTCAACAAATTATATTTCCTTTTTATGAAATAGATATGCGGAAGATGAAAATGATGGTTTAAACAAAATAACAAGATTTAATTTACTTTTCAAATTAAAAATTAAACCAAGTGAAATTAACTTAATCCATTAAAACATTTTCACTTAAACATAATTAATCCAAGTTCTAGAATTTGCCTAAGTCATATTTTTCAATTATTGCAAAACTAGGCCAAACTAATTTAACAAATGACTTAAATTAGATTAGCGTTACCCAAATTTAATTTACCACCAAATTAAATTAAGTGTAACAACTAAAACAAAATTTATCTTGAATTATCCTAAGCATGCGTTCTAAGTTATTATGCAAGATAAGAGTAAATCAGTCACACTACGCCGTGATGTACGAGGAAAAACTCACAATGAGAAACAGCCTTGGACGACCCTAGACTCAAATCCACCAAGTACGGAATTTACATTTACAAGACAGATGACTTGCTTCCTCAACTTGAACCCTCTCAGGCCTTGACGCATCTTCTTGTAACCACCTCTGCCTAGCGAATAACCATGGAACTCCACCGCGATCACGGAACCACCGATCGGACAATAGGTACACCGTCAACCACACATGGTGCTTTTCACCATGTGAGAAAGCCGCAACTAAACAATTCTTCTTCTTTGAGGGATTTAGAAGAAAACCCAAACTTCTCTTCAAATGGTAGAAATAAAGTAGTGCCAAAATGCTCCAAACAAAGTATATGTATTTATGAACATGGAAGAAACAAATATGGGTGTAACTAAGTGTTTAAAGGATTTTTCTTTATAAAATAAACACTCAAACTCATGAACTTTTTCTTAGAAGAATCAACTCTCAAACCTCTCTTTAGGAGTTAAAATATTGGGAAAAACTTAACTTACAAACTTTGGTTTCCGCACTATAATAATATGTCAAAAGTTAGTGGGGTAAGGAAGTGGGAAACATGGGTAAAAACTACTAAAAACTGCTAACAAAAATTTTCCGCCTGAAATCTCGTTCGAACGACATTTTCGTTCGAACGACATTTTCGTTCGAACGACATCTCGTTCGAACGAGGCTTCTAATGAAATTCCAGTGTGAACTCGTTAGAAATCTCGTTGGAAATCCTTTTCGAAAAGAAATCTCGTTCGAACGACATTTCAAACGAAGTTCCAGTGGCCAATATGGGAACTCGTTGGCAAACTCGTTCGAACGACATCTGGTTCGAACAAAAACCTCGTTCGAACGACATATCGAACAAACTTCTGGAAAGTTTGAAAATTTCTATTTTTGCCCAGAAACTTTATATACTTTATTTTAAAGTTTTAATTGAAATCTTTCTGAAAACAAAACACAGTTTTAAAACCTAACACCCAATAAACTTGTTCCAAGCTCCTATATATATATATAAAATGCATTCATACCTTGGGAGCATGGAACCACTGTTGATGACGTTGAAACGAGGCACATAAACTCGACATTTGATGAAGCTTTATACTCTTTTCCGCTACGTCTTCAACTAAACACATCATAGGCTTGAATAGGTACACTTGAACACTATCCTATGACATAAACGTTTTTTTCCGGAATTGAGCCAAAACTATATTAAGACTCAATTAGAGAATTCTGTCCTTACAAATCTCCCCCTTTGGATATTCCGGGAAAAAAACCAAACAAAAATCCTAAAGGGCCGTCAAGCTCACTAGACTCAAAAATATCCCACCCAAAATAAAGAGTACAATGCTTGACTCGAATACCACTTTAGATTTAAACTCTTTGCCACTTGAAGGTTGCCGCTTTAGAAGAATTCCTGCAAACTTAAGAAAACTATCAAACGCATAGGGAATATCAAAGTATTTAAGGCAATGAAAATAAATACTCCCCCATTAATTCTCCCCCTTTATCAAAACAAATCTACCTAAAAAGGTCATGACCCCCCCAAGTTAAATTTCCCAAACTTAGATACGATTACAATAGGATTAGATATTAGATACCATTTCTCCCCCTATCATTCTTCCCCTTTTTTTCAGGAATAGACAAAGGATAAGACTAATTAACCACGTTCAAGCTTATAGTGATAAGACATTAAAGCATATGAGCAACAAAAGCATAACCAATCCAAGATAGATACCAATTAATGAAGTAGAAGCATATATGGACTAGAAAGCAAGGCAAAGAAAAAACAATATCATATATATATATATATATATATATATATATATATATATATATATATATATATATATATATATATAAGTATCAATAACACACACGCATATATATATAAATATAAACACACAAATGACACAAAGATACAATAAGTTTAGCACACTCGTATGGGAAAAATGTGTCATATAGAAACGGTAGTGTGGGGCTGTGAACTAGTAACAATTAAATTTAGACCCAAACACTTAAAATACGTTCACGGAGTTCTCATTTGATTGCAAACTTTATCACTTTTGAATATAACCTCATGTGACAATAAAGATTGAACTCAATGAACAAACATACACAATGCATACAAGCCTAGAGTTTTGATGATTCTACAAACCAAATTGAGTCATGACAATAAAGACCACTAGGATAAACGGACATTGTGTAAACTGTTGATATACCATCCAATCTCCCTTAAGAAGCATATACATTCTTTTTATATTGAATGAATATATCAATTAAACATAATCCTTGGCAATTCTTTTTCTTTTAGTGCCATTTTTCTATTTTTAGGCCTTTGGACCACGTATTTCTTTTAGGTCCATTTCAAACGATGGCTTACAATCGCAAAGGATTATTGTTCCTTTCGGAGCCCTTCCCCGTGCACATTTATATATCATTTTTTATATCTCACAAACTCACGTGCAACGGATTTTGACATGCACTAGTCCTCCTAGGTCATAAATATGTAGATGACTAGATTGGTAGGAGAACACCTCACGAAGCTAAAATATAACATATGACATAAAATTTTCAAAAGAGCTCGTGCATGTGTGAATAGAGGCATATAAAAATAGAATCTATTTAATCAATACAAAATCCAACAACTCCATATAAACATGGTAAAGAACATTTTAAGGATTGACAATCTAAACCAAAAGTTTTAGCCACATGGGAGCGAAAAAGATGGGATCCAAACACAAGTATGTGCCACATAAAGTGTGTCAAAATAAAATACGCACAAAATAGAATCTTTTGGAGTTTTTGAAATTGTTAACAAAAGATAAAAATATATACTCAAAAGATAAACAAAAATCATTTGAATTTTTCATTAAGCTTAAATTACCAGGAGATAAAAACCCAAATGGAAAAAAATCTTTTTGTAATTTTCATTTAATGCAAACAAAAGAAATAGAATACAAAAGATAAACAAAAATCATTATTCCAGCATGTGATTAAGCTTGGAGCATAGACTAGAAAATGACTAAATAAGCATACATTTAGCATGATAATATAGCATGAAACACAAAAGCGAAATTATGCAAACACTAACACATTCATCCTTTAGATTTAGCAAGGGAGGAAGCATGTGAAAGTAAATGAGAATCAAACGTCCTATTTTGCAAGGCAACCAAGTCATATTTCCTAACCCAAATTAATGAAGAATGACTATCTTGGGGTGTAGAAATTTGAACTACCTTGGTTGCTTTACGTTGGGATTTTCTAGGAATTCGTTTAAGATCAAAACAAAATTTCCTAAGATGACCTTTTCGACCACAATGTGTACAAGTAAAATTACTTTGAAATTTGGTACCTAAGGAATGATCTCTAAAAGTTTTCCTAGTAGATTCTCCTAGAAAGTTGGTTTTGGCTTTGTGAGTAGATTCATTACAAGTACCAAAGACTGAACCACAAGTGTCATTTTTAATTTGGACCGTTCCTAATATGTTATCTAATTTTTCCGAACGACAATCCAAATCAAATTTGACATTACTAGAGTCTTTTAATTTTTTCTCTACTTCTAGAATGTTAGACTCTAATAAAACATTTCTCTCTTCGAACTCGAGAAGCTCCTTTGTCAAAGATTCCATTAAACCTCTAAGGCTATCTCTCTCGCCTTCTACATATTCAAGCTTCTCTCGAAGAGTCCTCTCACGTGTACTAAGGTCTTTAACCACCACACTATTATCAATGACCTTGACACGTTTTTTCAAACTAGCTTCTAACTTCAAATTAGCTCTTTTTAATTTAATTGATTCTTCATATAATTCTTGAAAAGCATTTTCAAGTTCACTCACATTAACCACTTCTTCATTTTCACTCTCTCTTTCTTCTCCACTCTCACTATAATAAAAAATAAGGGAATCATAAACTATGACCTTGGAAGTGTCATGTGTTAAATTTTCATCTATAGATGAGTTCTCATTATCACTCACGTGACTAGCCATAAACGCCACAAAGTTGGGCTTAGTGGGGGAATCGGGTCCCTCTTCCTTATCACAATCACTAAGGGTCGCATTATATGAAATGGGTCACTTACCCTCTCTCCTTAGTTTAGTGGGGGCACTCAGAAGCCCTATGGTTATAACCCTCACAAGAAAAACACCTATTTGACCCGTCCCTATTCAAATTTTCTTTAATAGTTTTAGGGATCCTCTCGGCTTTGTCATGCTTAGAAGTTTCAAATTTCTTAAAGTAATTTTTAAATTTATCTTCGTTAATTTTAAGAAACTTTCGAAATTTTGTAGCAAACAAGGCCATGTCTTTCGAGTCACTATCACTCTCGCTCTCTACTACTTGTTTGATCTCTTTTCGGGCTTTTACAGCAACGCCCTATTCTATTTTCTTTTCAGTTTTAGAGGGAAATATGTCTAGTTAATAGGTTTGTAAATCACCTACGAGCTCTTCTAATTTCGTAGAGGCTAAAGTTGGTAAAGAATTTAAAACGTTCACTTTTGGAATAAATCTATCGGGTAGGGACCTTAAAATTTTCTTTACAACTCGGTTGTCGGGTATTTTCTCTCCCAAGTTAAAAGATGAATTGACAATATCAGAAAGTCTGGCATAAAATTCATCAAATGTTTCATTATCATTCATTTTGATGGTTTCAAATTGAGTGGTGATGTTTTGGAGTTTAGAAGCCTTAACGACACTAATTCCTTCATGAGTTAGTTGTAAAATATCCCAAGCTTCTCTAGCGGTCTCACAAAATCATAATACATCGGAATTCATCCGGTGTGATAGCGCTAAATAAGGCATTTAAACCACAGGAATTAAAATTTGAATGTTTAAACTCATTCTCAGTCCATCTATCGGCCGGTTTGGTAACACGTTCATTTTTAACTAAATGAGATGGTGGAGACCACCCGTTAACTACCAATAACCAAACCCTCTCATCGATAGATTTAAGTGCCGATTTCATTCGCGCTTTCTAGTACGCGTAATAAAAACCATCGAAAATAGGAAATTTTGAGAATGGGGAAAATTCCATTTTAGCCAAAAATTATTTAAAGGATCTTTAACGAAATAATTTATCTCTTTGGCTCTAATACCAATTTGAAAAATGCCCAAGGGGCCCCCAATTTTTTAAAATCTCAACAAATTATATTTCCTTTTTATGAAATAGATATGCGGAAGATTAAAATGATGGTTCAAACAAAATAACAAGTTTTAATTTACTTTTCAAATTAAAAATTAAACCAATTGAAATTAATTTAATCCATTAAAACATTTTCACTTAAACATAATTAATCCAAGTCCTAGAATTTGCCTAAGTCATATTTTTCAATTATTCCAAAACTAGGCCAAACCAATTTTAACTAATGACTTAAATTAAATTAGCATTACCCAAATTTAATTTAGCACCAAATTAAATTAAGTGTGACAATTAAAACCAATTTTATCTTGAATTATCCTAAGCATGCGTTCTAAGTTATTATGCAAGATAAGAGTAAATCAGTCACACTACGCCCTGATGTACGAGGAAAAACCCACAACGGGAAACAACCTCGGACGGCCCTAGCCTCAAATCCCCTAAGTACGGAATTTACATTTACAAGACAGATGACTTACTTCCTCAACTCGAACCCTCTCAAGACTTGACGCGTCTTCTTGTAACCACCTCTGCCTAGCGGATAACCACGGAACTCCATCGTGATCTTGGAACCACCGATCGGACAATAGGTACACCATCAAACACACATGGTGCTTTTCACCATGTGAGAAAGCCGCAGCTAAACAATTCTTCTTTTTTGAGGGATTTAGAAGAAAACCCAAACTTCTCTTCAAATGGTAGAGATAAACCGGTGCCAAAATGCTCCAAGCAAAGTATATGTATATATGAACTTGAAAGAAACAAATATGGGTGTAACTAAGTGTTTAAAGGATTTTTCTTTATAAAATAAACACTCAAACTCATGAACTTTTTCTTGGAAGAATCAACTCTCAAACCTCCCTCTAGGAGTTAGAATATTGTGAAAAAGTTAACTTACAAACTTTGGTTGCCGCACTATAATAATATGTCAAAAGTTAGTGGGGTAAGAAAGTGGGAAAAATGGGTAAAAACTTCTAAAAACTGACAAAAAAATTTCCCGCCTGAAGTCTCTTTCGAACGACATTTTTGTTCGAACGAGGCTTCTAACGAAGTTCCATTGTGAACTCATTACAAATCTCGTTGGAAATCTTGTTCGAACAAAAATCTCATTCGAATGACATTTCAAACGAAGTTCCAGTGGCCAATATGGGAACTCGTTGGCAAACTCGTTCGAACGACATCTGGTTCGAACGAAAAACTCGTTCGAACGACATATCGAACGAACTTCCAGAAAGTTTGAAATCTTTTATTTTTGCCCAGAAACTTTATATACTTTATTTTAAAGTTTTAATAAAATCTTTCTGAAAATAAAACACAGGTTTAAAATCTAACACCCAATAAACTTGTTCCGAGGTCCTATATATATGTATAATGCATTCATACCTTGATAGCATGGAACCACTGTTGATGATGTTGAAACGAGGCACATAAACTCGGCATTTGATGAAGCTTTATACTCTTTTCCACTACGTCTTCAACTAAACACATCATAGGCTTGAATAGGTACACTTGAATACTATCCTATGACAGAAACGTTTTTGTACGAAATTGAGCCAAAACTATATTAAGACTCAATTGGAGAATTGTGTCCTTAAAATAAACATATCTAAATTGGAGAAACTTAAATTTATGAGTCGGAGAATTTATTTGAGTGAGAAGAATTATTTATAACTGGCGACATTAAGTTAAATTGTTCGAATTTAAAGTGTTCGCATTTTGAGGTCAAAATTGGAGAGGGTGATAAAGTATTTTGGATGACAATTCTGAGTGCTCGATTGAGTCCGGATGGGTCGAGATAGTCAGAAAAGAGTACCCGAGGGTAGCAATTGGGTCTCGGGAAATTTTTAGGCTAAACCGAGCCCATACGAGGGCATTCTGGACTTTTTACATTTTAGGGTGAGGAGACCCCCGAATTTTAGAACTCTAAGTCAGATTATAAGAGTTAAAGCCTAGGTTTAAAACGAAGAAAAACACACTATAGCCACTAGATAGAAGAGAGAAACAATTCCAAGGTAAAAAGAAAGAAGTGGGAAGGATTCAAAGGAGACTTTCACCACAAACTCATTGGGAAGAAAGATCGAAGGATGAATATCATCAATCACCAACCACAATCATGAAGTCATACCTACTGGACATAAGACAAGTTTTTTATTACAAATTTACGAAGTTATAATACCCATGTGTAGGGCTTTTTCAATAAATTCTTTTAATTGAAAATTCTTAAAGAAAAAGAATGAATTGATTACATATTGGAGTTGGATGGCATGTAGTTGGCATTTACATTTGTAGAGGACTAATAACCAATGAATTTACTTTGGAAATTACGAATCTAAATCTGGGTTTATGATGTATAACCATGAAGAACTAAATTATCTAGGGTTTTGATAAAATTTAGATTTGGTTAGTTCTTAGATGGATTTAGTGAGGATTTGATGATATATTTATGTTGAGAATGATCCCCAAGCATCTATAAGATCATTGGTGATGTTGGGAAGAACTTTCATAAGGTGTAATGGAGTATTGGGTCGGACAGACATGGCGAAATGAGGAAGAAGACGAACTTCACCTGTTCAATAGATCGAGCGACTCAAGAATGTCGGTCGATCGATGGTGTCGATCGATCGAATCCTTTGGTCGATCGATCGATTAAAGCTGATTTTGGGCTATTTTTGTTCATTAAGTTTTCTTTGAATTCCAACGATGAGGGAAAATTTTAGAGATGTTATTATACCAATTAGGGACTTGATAAAGACCAGTAGGGAGTATAATTAAAGTTCGTTATAGACGTTGAGTGTAAGGCTTGGAATATGGACCGACGGGGATAAATCGATCGAGTCACGCATCGAAAATGTGAGAATTGAGTTACGGGGAGAGTCGACATCAATATAAGGTGTATATCAGTATGATAGAGATAGTTTAACTACTGCTATAAATAAAGAGGTATCGAGAGATCTTAGAGTTGTGCGAATACTCTAATATGTACGATTGTGAGATAAATCGTTGATTAATAAGTACGGTAAGTATACGAGAGAAAACTACTACATACACATGGGAATAATTTGATTGTGTGAATACCTATTGTTCTATAGTATTACTTGGGTTGTGAATGCCTATTATATGTTTCCTTGTGATATAATTTATAAGTTCGATGAGACATTCCAAACTACGCTCGATAAGATATTCCGAGCTAGGTTCGAGGGGACATTCCGAACCATGTTCGAGGAGACATTTCGAACATTTCTCGAGGAGACATTTCGAACCATTTGTGCTTAATGTGTGAAATAGGACCGATTATAGGGTATGCTATACGGGGTATATGTGTGTATGGAAGATATACCGTCTGAATAATCTACTTATGTGTGATAGTAGTAAGATTAGGTGGGGCGTACCTAAATATTGTTTTCAATATACTCAGGCGTGATAGTAGTGAGAATTATTAATGCATAACTAAGATTGTATAAACTACTTATGAGTAAGGGTGGTTGGAACATAAGTGTACAGCTAGAATATATATAAAATCTACTTGAGTGTGATTAGTAGAGAAGGTAGGTAGTATGTACCTAAGAGTTTATTAAGTATGAGGACTTAATTTAAAATTATTGATACTAAGGTAAGAGTAATGATTAATACTAGACGTTCGGATACATACTGTATAGGCAATATGGGAAGGTTAAAGTGAAACTTAACTAATGACTTAATATAAATTAAGAGGAGTATGTAGCGTACTGTATGGGCGGTACTGATGAGATAGATAGTTTGAGGTGTGTAGATGTTGGAGACCTAGTTAAAATGGGTAGCGAGACTAGGTAGGAACGTTAGGTGAGCACTATAGACGAGAGGTGAGGAAACTCGAGAGAGTGTGCGTGATCCTAACATGTGTAATCAATAACTGATATTTATTGCGATAAATTACTTGCTAAATATTTTCAAAATGTTTTGTGTACTAACACTTGATATAAAACTATTTTCAAAACCTTTTAGGTGTCCATCCACAGGGACCCAAGGATTGATATTCTATTCCAGGGACACGGAGTTGCGACATATGTGGATGCTAGAAGGAGTTTGGATTAGACGCATCGCTCATTCATTCCTAGAGTAGGAATCATTTATCAGTTTCAGTTTTATTTAGGACTTGTCGCCCAGACTTCTCGGTACAGTTCTCAGATGTATTTATTCGGGTGTTGGATGTTTGTATTGGATTATTTCACTTTGGTGGCCGATGGTTTATTCGGCAAAATTGTGTAATTAATGATTCAGTTGATTTTTATTCTGTTGTGTGAATGGTTTATATTTAATTACGCATGTACTGTTTTGTTTAATAAAAAAGTTAAAATTTGGCACCAGCTTTTGGAATACTAGGTGGTTAGTAAGTTTTAAAAAAATTTCGATAGTGATGGTAAGGATGAACCAACTGGGATTCCTATTTTAATTTGGTATAGGACTGATCGCCCGTTATTTTATTAGGCGGGGTGTCACAATATTTAGCTAAAAAAATGCAAGGAATATGATTCATAAGATAAAAGTTTGAAAATAAAATAAAATGGGGCTAGTACAAAAAGTGACACAAATCATCATTTTTGGGTGATTTTGGGTGGTGTGAGGGGTCACATATGAGTTTATTCTTGTGTTATCTCAATCCACCTCACCAAAATCAGATGTAAGTGCCTTGCGAAGAGTTTTGTACTTAATTATAAGGCTCTAGTTCTTGACCATGGGCTCATAGGATTCTAGCTTACCCTTTTGTTTAATATTAGAAATATGAGGGAAAATGAGTTGGCCATTTGTGTCTCACTCCATTCATATGATTTTCTTCATCACCATGGCCAAGCAAGAGCTCTTCATTCACCCCAAATTCGTATCTATTCTTCCCCACCCTCTTTACACCGTGAAAACACCATTTGTGGAGGTCACAAATACCATTAAAACACCTTGGAGTTTTGGGACAACTTATGAGGAGAGTTTGGAGAAGCTTATGATGAGGTTTGGGAGTTGTAGAAGGGTGTTTTGAGCTAGAAGAGTGGGCTATTGTGATTCCCTTTAGGGACACCTTTGGAGGTTGGGGAGTAACCCACCTTCTTTTCCATTATTTGAGAAAATTTTGAGGTGGAAAATTCTTATCTCTTACTAAGTTAAGTTGATGATTATATTAGTACGAGTACTTTGCATCTTATTGATATTATGTGTGTAGAAATAGTCATACATGATTACAAATTTAATACTACATGATTTCAAGATATAGTTTAGACAAAAATGGCATTTTTTATCTTTCAAATTGGTCTTGTAGTAAATTTATGTTTAGTTTGATTTTTGTTACATATTTAGAGCTTCAAACATATTGGTTAAGGTTTTAAATTTACTAATAGAGTTATTAGTCTCATTGCTGCTATTTTCTATGAAAATGGGCACTTAAAATGAAGGATTGAATGGGTTTTAAAAAGGGATAATTGTCAGTCCATTATTCAAAAACATTTTATGAAGTAACGTGTTTTAAGATGAATAAATATTTTCTTTGATATGAAGAACACTTGTTATGTATATGCCTTTTTATGAGATTAATATATAGTGATTTTAGTGTTGATGAATCATTATGAAATGAGCAAATGGAGTTGTGTTTACAAAGTTTACAATTTAGTTTGTTAAACTATGTTTTGGAGTTAAAAGTGTAAATATGTGAAAGTGAAGTCTTCTTGCAAACTGGTTGAAGATGTAAATAATGAAAGTGTAGAAGACTAAGTGTGAATACAATGACTACGTATGGGTCTTTATAAAAACAATCATAGTTAAAGTGTGTAACACTAAGTTTGAAATGCAAAGGGTCAAATATGCAAATGTTGACTAAAATGAGTTTTTAGTGTTAAAACTCATAAATAAAGTGTGTAGACTTTAATATGTGAAAAGTATGATTTTATATATTGAAGGGATTAATGTGTAAAAACATGATTTTCGACAAAGTGAGAAGTAAAAAAAAATATCATAGTGACTTAAATGCCTACGTTTTAAGTTTGAAGCTTAAAAATGGAGTTTTTTTTGTAAATAACAATTGAATAAGGAGTGAAGTTATGTATTCTGATGTAAATTGGAAATTTACTTAAAATGTAACATTTTCATGAAACAAAAATGTTGAAGAGTTTTTTGACACGTATTTAGAAATAATGAAATAAGTCCTTAAATGGAAATGATTTTCGATGTAAAGTCAACATGTCTGAATAGAGAACTTTAATGGAATATAATGTAAGGTCAAATTGGTCTTGTAGTAAACGTAAATGAATATTGGGGAAATGGATGGTTAAGTTCAAGGTTTTGGCTTCAGCAAAAAAAAAAGGCAAATCAATGTGAACATTATGAAAATGTAGACACGTTGGTAAAATAATGAGATTGGATGATGTTGGGTTAAATAATTAAAAAGGGTTATGTTGTCCCTTGGGGAAAAAATTAAAAGAAACTGCAGTTTACTTGGTGCATAGTGTCGGATGGTGAAATTCCGTAAAATCACGGGTATGCGTGTTCCTAGATGGGTGTGTGTGTCGGAAGAATCCCTAGAGAAAATTCTAAGTGATGAATTGAATATTCATGAAACGCATAAATGAATGGTATTAATTCATGGATTTATTAATGCAAGAATAACGTATTAAATGCTTAATTAATGTGGTAACATGGGATGGTTAAATAAGATGACTTAATGAAGTTTAAGCTACCTAATGAGGTTTGATTCATAATAAACACAAGCGTGTGTTATATGAGGCTTTCAAAGGAAAGTGAGTATATTTTTCTTAACACGATGGGTGCGTACATTGAATGGAAGACCTATAAAATTGTTAAGTAACTCTGGCATGAGTTAATAAATGTTGAGTTAATGAAAATTTGATAGTAAATGCAAGGTTTTTCCCTAACAAATGTCATTTGTTTTACGGTGTGAGTTAATGGGAAGGAATGTGCTCATTTTATGCGTAATGACACAAAGTGACTATTTTGTAATAATAAGGAAGTATATTGGAGTAAATAATTTTTTTTTGAATAAATGGTTTAATACATTGGGATATTTATTTTCAAAGGTATATATGTAGATACATACGTACTTTCGTATGCATGCAGTGTAGAGTGTGATTATTCTTTATGTCGTTCGTTTCTATGCTTCATTGTATAGTTCCGATTGAGCATTCAGCTCACTCCCTCATTTTGTTAGGATATGTTGCATGTAGTTTCATATTTTGAGCACGTTATACAGGTAAGTATTTACTTGAATCTTCGTTTATAACTCTATTTACTTGGCCTTAGGGCATTCCCCCTAGGTCATATCATGTAGTGACTCTAAATCGGACTCACATGCTAGTAAGAGGAATGTTAAATATTAATAAAACTGGATTAGAAACATTATTTAGGGAGTTTCATTTCACTTCACAATTAACATGTGGTTCAAATCGGGTTAATACTTTATCAACCCTTACATCCGTGTCAGGGCATTACATCTTGGTATTAGAGCTTTAGGTTTATGTTCTTTCAGGGTGTGATATTATGAGGTCGGTAGTGGATCTTTTGGCATCGTTGTTGGTTGGAGCTGGTCAGGTTTGCCTGGTGATGGTTTCGATTTGTACCTTGATTGTAACGTCAAGGTCTTGAGCATATTGTTCCATTCTTTTTTGAGTTATTAACCGGTTAAGTTAGTAGCCATTATTATTTCGCTGCATTTGTTCTGGTAGTGTTAGCTAATAAGTATCAGCTTTTGGGGTAGGCTATTAGGTTGTGGCACTTTAGGCTTTTATGAGATGTATCATATGGAACTTTAATGATTAAAGAGTCCTTATGATTTCTGCTGCATCTTAGGTAGTATGCTTGGGGTTTCATCTACATGATTAGATGACTAAGTAGCATGACATGAGAATAAATAATTCTATGGAAATTATAACGCCTAAGTGACTTGATTATGATTTGGATTTAGATAATCATATTGATTCAGGGTAATTTAAGAACAAATCTATAGAGTCCTTAGGACTTAGTGTTAGAAATAGTGGCATTGAAATATGGTTTAAGAAAAATGAAGTGGTATTGAAGAATAGGATCTTTTGTGGTGTCGAAGGTCTTGCCTCAAAGTTTTATAGGTATTACTCGATGCCCCGTATTCAACCAAAATTTATATAGTGGTGATAGCTTTTCATCTTGCAAATAAGTGTGGTGGCTATGTAGTGAGACAAGTTAGTTATCATTGATGAGTGTTCAATAAGTTTAAGTTATACGTAATGATGAGTTTGATATCGGGTTAGATCTGTGGACACGGATGTGAATCCCTACTGATAATTCCTTGGAGATATGTGCTAAGGATTAACTAATGAGTTATTAGTGTGGCCATCCCAAATCCTCGCGGCAGGAGAGGATCCTTTTGGTACCACGCATCCCTCTCGGTAGCGCTTCGGTCGGCATCGTTGATGGGGTGAAAAATGTAGAGAGATGGAGTCGCCAGTCTATTTTACTCAAAACAGACAAAAGAAAAGGGAGCCGTACCGAAGGACAACATCTAAAGATATACTGATACATACAAAACCAAAATGATTCGAAAAGGGTCCAGAGGCTAAGTTATGAAATGGGAAGGTGTTAGGCATCCATTCTTCCCTTATGGTCTCTCATGGGTTGTTGCTATTTTCCTTTATTTCACCTTGATGTGTGTGCATGTGTATACGTAGCGGAGATAGGAATCATGGAAGAGATAAAGCGAGTCATCCATGGGAATGTTCCTAAAAAATAGTATTAGAAAATAAGATTTATGCGATTATCCTAGCGTCGATCATTATAAGGGAATGATAATGCATGTGGAATAATACGCCACTAAGAAAAAATATATGTATATGTAAATATATAGAATCTAAGAGAGTTATGTTTAAAGAATGTGGAAAAAGTAGGAAAAAAGTAGGAAAAGAACTCGAGTCTCAGATTTTACCCCGAGATGCCTACGTAGCCTATAGAGACATCAAAGTCCATGTAGTTCGTATGCAAAATGAGGGGTCGAATTTGTTCCATGAATCCAATCGGGAACTTCTCTTATTTGTGTGTGTGTGTGTGTAAGAAAATGTTTTAGTTGTGAGAAAAATGTGAGAAGAGTGTGAGAATTCCCGTTTAGAATTCATGAGCAAATCATATTTTTCTTGTTTTTTTTGGGTGTTATTTATATGAAAATAAGAGATGTGCAGTAATACTAGATAAAAAGTATATTAATATATGTGAGATGAGAGAATAAAAGTTCTAAGTAATAAAACAAGTTAATGCGAATTTAGGGGAATTTAAAGAGAGAGTCGAAAGAGTTGGACCTTCTTAAAGATCTTGAGCTTGATCTTGGCTGTTGGAGAGCATCCCTTGCACTTGGGTGATGATGGAGGGTACTTAATTCACCAAGTATGATGAAGAAAGTTATGAAAGGTGAAGGTTGGAAAGGGATTTGGATGTGGAAATCACGCCGACTTCGAGAGGGGTTTTCTGAACTTCCTGAGAGTAATGGATCTATGTTTTTCCTCCCACTTTGGAATGGGGTTAGGACCTCCTTTATATAGGCCCAGGACATTGCCAATCGGGATAGCTCTGGTCCTGCCAATCGACAGGTGTGTTTAGGCACACTGCCGATAGGCAGGGTTTGGAACCTGCCGTTTGGCAGTCTCTTTCAGGTTCCTTCAAAAAATCGGTCGTAGACCGCAAACCGTTGATCTGAATTGCACAGGTTCCAAACGTTGGAAAGGTATTTCAGAGACCTTAGAAAGTCCTTGGGACTGCTACCGAGTTTGGGAGTTGACTTTGGGTCAAATGTGGCTCGAAAGCGCTCGTCGGTCCTTTGGATGGAGAAACCACGGACGCAAACAGATCGTTCGTTCGCATGGTAAGTCAGAATCACACATGGAGCGGATCGTTGGAAAGGTTAGGAGATGTACTTAGAATTCCAAAGAGTTTTTATTGGTTCGGGAATTTTACTTTGGTCAACCCGGGCCTGGAATCATTCCATGACCTTTCGGAGTAAAATGGATTGTTCACAGGATTGTAAGTCAGAATTACGCACGGGGCAGACCGTTGGAACGGGGTTTTAGTGACTTTCTAAAATTCATGCATTCTCGATGGAGCTTAAGAGTTGACTTTGGTCAAATGAAGCCTGGGAGCATTTGGTGACATCCTGATCGAGTTTTAGTGGAAAATGGGTCATCCATCCGCACCGTAAGTCAGAATTGTGCATGAGATGGACCGTTGGAAAGGAAATTAAGTGCCCTTTAAAGATTCATTCAGTCTCGTTCGATCTGAAGAGTTTTACTTTTGGTCAAACAGAGCTTGGGAATGCTCGATGGCCTTTAGGTTAGTACCCAGGATATGCCTTGGGATTGTAATTATGAAGGGAGGTGCATAGGGACCTGAGGAGACGTTAGGGGGTATTAGAATGGGGTGTCTATAGAGTCCCTCGATGGGAGAGTTTGGAACAAACGATAGACGTTGAATAGACACCACATGATGCCTTTGAAAGAGGATGATTGGAGGGTCGAGGTCGATTCTGAGGACCTAAGGATGAGGATGATCGATTCGGTGGGTCGAAGCCAATTCTAAGGGCTTGAAGATGAGGGTGAATGATTATGCGGGTCAAAGCCCATTCTGAGGGCTTGGAGATGAGGGTGACCGATTCTGTGGGTCGAAGACAATTCTGAGGGCTTAAGGAGGCATGCTGGGGAAGGTTCTAAAGGAAGTGATGACCAAATATTTAGGTCAATTTTGAGGACATACAGTAATGATGGGGGTGACCAATTCGACGGGTCGAACCCAATTCTGCGGGATTTATTTTGAAATGACTAATTCTGTGGGTCGAAGCCAATTTTACGAGCTTAAGTTGGGGATGATCAATTATGCAGGCTTAAGTTGAGGATGAACAATTCTGCAGGTCAAAGCCAATTCTGCATGCTTAAGTTGAGATAACCAATTCCGCGGGCTTATGTTTGAGATGACCAATTCTGCGGATCGAAGCCAATTTTGCAGGCTTAAGGTGAGATGACCAATTCTGCGGGTCGAAGTCAATTCTACGGGCTTAAGGTGAGATGACCAATTCTATGGGTCGAAGCCAATTCTGCGGGTTTAAGGTGAGATGACCAATTATACGGATCGAAGCCAATTATGCGGGCATAAGTTGAGATAATCAATTATGCGGGCTTAAGTTAAGATGGCCAATTTTGCGAGTCAAAGACAATTCTGCGGGCTTAAGGTGAGATGACCAATTATGGGTATCAAAGCCAATTCTACGGGCTTAAGTTTGAAATGATCAATTCTGCGGGTTGAAGCCAATTCTGTGGGATTAAGGTGAGATGACCAATTCTTTGGGTTGAAGGCAATTATGTGAGCTTAAGGTGAGATGACCAATTCTTTGGGTCAAAGCCAATTCTGCGGGCTTAAGGTGAGATGACCAATTATGCGGGTCGAAGTCAATTCTGCGGGCTTAAATTGAGATGACCAATTCTAAGAGAATAAGGTGAGCTGACCAATTCTGCGGGTCGAAGCCAATTATATGGACTTAAATTGAGATAACTAATTTTGTGGGTCAAAGCTAATTCTACGGGATGAAGGTGAGATGACCAATTTTGCGGGTCGAAGCCAATTCTACGGGCATATGTTGAGATGACCAATTCTGCAGGTTGAAGCCAATTCTGCGGGCTTAAGTTGAAATGATCAATTCTGCTGGTCGAAGCCAATTCTACCGGCTTAAGGTTGAGATGACCAATTCTTCAGGTCGAAGCCAATTCCGCGGGGGTTAACTTGAAAGACCAATTCTGCGGGTTTAAGCCAATTCTAGGGGTTAAGGTGAGATGACAAATTTTTCGGGTCGAAGCCAATTCCACGGGCTTAAGTTGAGATGATTAATTTTTTGGGTCGAAGCCAATTCTATATGCTTAAGTTGGGATGACCAATTCTGCGGGTCGAAGCCAATTCTGCGGGTTAAGGTGAGATGACCAATTCTGTGGGTCGAAGCCAATTCTGCGGGCTTAAGTTTGAGATTACCAATTTTGTGGGTCAAAGCCAATTCTGCGGGCTTAAGGTGAGATGACCAATTCTGCAGGTCGAATCCAATTCTATGGGCTTAAGGTGAGATGACCAATTCTGCGGATCGAAGCCAATTCTATGGGCTTAAGTTGAGATGATAAATTCTGCAGGTCGAAGCCAATTCTGCAGGCTTATGGTGAGTTGACCAATTCTACGAGTCGAAGACAATTCTGTGGGCTTAAGTTGAGATGACCAATTCCGTGGGTCGAAGCCAATTATGCGGGCTTAAGGTGAGATGACCAATTCTGTGGGTCAAAGCCAATTCTGCGGGCTTAAGTTGAGATGACCAATTCGACGGGTCGAAGCCAATTCTGTGGGCTTAAGTTGAAATGACCAATTATGTGGGTCGAAGCCAATTATGTACGCTTAAGGATGAGATGACCAATTTTGCAGGTCGAAGACAATTCTGTGGGCTTAAGTTGAAATGACCAATTCTGCGAGCTTAAGGTGAGATGAATAGTTCTGCGGGTCGAAGCCAATTCTGCAGGCTTAAGTATGAGATGACCAATTCATTGGGTCGAAGCCAATTCTGCGGGCTTAAGGTGAGATGACCAATTGCTACGGGCTTAAGCTTGAAATGACCTCGGGGAACTCTGTTGAGGAAATTATCTCGTGATTTTGATTTTGAGCTGTGGAGATGATTGCTTGGGAAATCCTTGTGTTTCTTCTGGATACTTTACCGGGGGAATAGCTAATCTGATACCGGGGAAGCGATTAGGTGGTCCACGTTTTGAACGTATTTCTTGGGGAAATTTGAGAACTTTGGGAAATAGGATATGATCCTAAAATTTTAGATTTTTTGGAGGTCCTCTGGGGACATTGCCGGTGAGAGATTCACTTAGCTTTTGAGAGTCCCGTTGCGGAAATAGGGGTTCCTCTTGGGGTAGTGCAAAATTTTCTTGGTGAAAATGTTCTAAATCCTTTCTGGGATTTTTAGGAAGTTTTTGAGGATTTTTCAGGGTTTTCTGGTATTTTTTGGGAATTTCTGTACAAAAATTTAAAGGGGCTGACGGTCAACATGGTGTAGAGGGTGACATTCGGCAGTGGCACGGATTTTTTAGGTGACCTTTTACCTTTAGGGGACGACCGTTCAGGACACATGGTTGACTGGAGTAAATACGCAGGTGAGGCGTTTGATGGCGCATGCATTTGGACACTCTTGGTATCTCAAGGAGAGGTGGTCCGATAAATTGCTGAGGAGGAGGTGGTGGTGCCATCTACGAGGCCCCCTATGTCTATGAGGTGGGAAAGGCTGCTTCCAGTTGATGCGAGGATCGCGACTATGATTAATGAGTTTTACTTATTGTATATCGATATAGCTGTGCCGTATGATTATCTGGACTTTATGACCAGCTGGCTGATGGCGCCCATCATATATGATGCACTGCCCTTCCCTCCTATGGGTTCGAGTCGGCTAGTGGGGTCCTCCTATAGTGGTGGCGACTTTAGAGGTTCCCTTTGTGTGGCTGCATACTCCTTTATACAATATCTGGTGGGCTGATGGAGGGATGGTGCCTATGCTTCATCTTCCTCATGCGATGGACCCGGAGGGGTTGGGATTGACATAGGAGGTTCTTCATCCTGAGCTATATCTTTTATGTTCTTATCCTTTGGTTTAGTTTGATATTTTCTGCCTGTTGCTGATTTTTCCTTTTCTTGTAGCAAGTCCGGGTGTCCACCACTTGGCTGAGGGATATTAGGGACTGGATATCTTCAGTGACTGCCCATATTCAGGATGCAATTCATGTTCCTTCTTGCTTGGTGCCATCTACCTCATCCGTGGAGGAGTCTAGTTCAGGTAGAGGTGGTGTATCATCTCGTCGTCTGGGAAAGAGAGCGCGTCACAGGGGTGGAAGCTCTTAGTAGAAAGGGCAAGTGAGAGAGAGAGAATGTGGGTTCGGCCTGAGTCCCATTACTTTTACTTTTATTTCATGTAAGTGATGTAACAAAGGGAAATATCTATGGAATTCAATGAAGTTTTTTTATTATCTTCTGTTATTGATGAATGGATGCATGCAAATGCGCTTTTTACTTGGCTGTTGAGATCGTAAAAAGAAATATTTTTGGGATTTTGAAAGAAAGTTTTATTCAAATTGAGAATTTATATAAAGATGAAGAGGGTATTTTTGAAATTCTGTTGACAATACTAATTTATTTTGAGTTTTTTGAATTTTGACAAAAGAGGAAAGAGGGAAATTTCCAAAAGTAGGGGGTTGCCGATCGGTAAGCACCTTGTCCTATTTATCGGCATGTCAGTCCAGTCCCATAAATTCAAAGCTTTGATTGGTACCCTCTTCAGCCTTTGGTACCTTTTGGGGAAGGATTTCTTCCGATTTCTGCATAGGTTATGTCTTTTTTGGGAGTTTTCAAGTATAAAAAGGGGTAAGGGTGGAGTATTTTCCTCACACCTTCTATATTTCTTATTCCGTGAGATGGCTCTCCCTGGTAGTGTTGAGTTTGCCAACTACCTCGAGACTTTGGAGGCGATGTGTTCCTATAACGTCAACTATGATGCTTAAAACATGCGTCGAGTTTCTTTATGGAGTAATCGACCCATAGAGTGGAACCTGCTGATGGCGGCAGTACAATTCTGGTACCCCAAAGACCATGTATTCCTCTTTATCTTGGAAGAAGTCTATCCGACCTACGAGGAATTATTTTCCATATTGAGGTCAAATCTCAACGTTACTGTGGCTCTGCCTGAGTTTTCCCATTCTCCTCGGGAGTTGTTGGTTGGGCTTATTTGTGTGTCGTCCTCAGTGGCCAGATCACTGGTGGATGGAGATATGATTTCTCTTCCAGTTGTGTTACAGTCCGTGCATTTGCAGGAGGTTGGTGATGGTGGATATGCCGGAGTTGTTGTTCTAGGCTTGATTTAAAATTGATATTGTTGACCGGGGAGCTACTGGTGGACTCACAACTTGCAGATATTACTTCATGGATGTCCTACCGTAGTAATCATGCGGTGGTGATACTGGCGAAGACCCTGAATGCCTGACGAGAAGTTTTTTTGGACTTTCTGAGGGGTAACCCTGTGATGTTGTTCATGTGGTTGTCTGAAATATTCTGCCTGGTGACTCCTTCAGAATACCCTTTGTCGCCCAACTTCTTTTCGTGCCATTTCATCAGTGTTGGCCTGGCTATTGAGAGATGGGAGAACTGGTTCATGGAGCATGGGGATCTAAATTTGTACTGGTCAGTACCTTGGTGGGGACAGTTGCTGCCTATTTTGGAACTGGGAGAATATACATATGTCCGGTTGGTTGGTCTCATACAGACCTATTTTTTTCTCCCTTGGTGGCTTCTGCGTCAATTTCTCTAGGACTAGATCGTGCCACCTCGGACACTCGACTTCTTTCTGGTAGAAGAATTGACAGAGCATCTTCACATGCGACTTGGCTCTTTGTGGGAGAGTCTATGTCCGTCGACCCCTCCCTCTCAGTCTGCTGGAAGAGTTTGGGACATCCCTTGGGATTATATGAAATGGTTGTGGAGGAGAGTAGTTAGAAAGATGTTGGTAGTGGAGACCGGACAAAGGTGGCTTGTCTTATCCGATACCATGGAGGGAGGGGTTGTGGTGTTTCCGAGCCTGGTTCGAACTTATCGACCTTTGGAGCATCTGCGGCACTCCATTCTGGTAGGGGAAGCTTGGGGACCCCAGGATGTAGATGATGATGATTGAGTGGGCTCCTCTGGTAGCTGTGGGTAGGACTCTTGGAGAGTTTGTTTTTTTTGTAAAGGGGAATAAGTTTGGGAATTTATTTGTCTTCTTAGGAAGGTAGGGGGAAGGGAGTCATCCGTTCCTTTCCTTATGTAATTGCACTGTAATTTCTTATTATTGAAATAAACAAGTTTTTGATATCTAGCTGTGCATTTTGATGAAATTTGTATATTGAATTATCTATACCGATCTCTAAGGCATACATAATCCTTTTGTTCATGTATGTGTTAAAGTGAACTACCATTCTCAAAGATAAGAAAAGAATAGTTTTTTCTGAAAAAGAAAGGGTCATGCTCATGTAAGATGTATGAGCTGCCTACGTACCTATGGGGGTTTTTGAAAATTTTCAATTTTTCTGGGAATGATATATTTTTTGCAGAGGATCAGGCCCACGTAGTTCTGGGAAAAGGGAAATGAAGAGATTTTTTTTAGAATAGAAGGGATATGAGAAGAGTCATAGCGCGCTAAGATTTCAGACTAGAGGTAAAATTTCTTGAGACAGTCCAGGTTGACCTGACGAGCCATATCTTCTCCATCTAAGTCGGTTTGCATAGCGGCACCATCGAATAAGATCTTCTTCACAATATATGGGTCGCTCCAATTGGGCTTGAATTTCCCTCTGGGTTCCCATATGGGCTCTACTATTTCTTTGAGGGATAAATCGCCTTCTTGGACACTGCGGTCCTTGACTCTCTTATTGAATGAACGTGATATTCGGTGATGGTAACCTTGTATGTGATACAACGCATTCAGTCTCCTTTCATCCAAGAGTGACAGCTCGTCGAGGCGACTTTGATGCTAGTCCTCCTCACTGACCTGGCTTTCAAGCATGACGCATAACGAGGGTATTTCTAGCTCCATTAGTAGGACTGCTTCCATGCCATAGACTAGAGAGTAAGGGGTAGCCCCAGTAGAGTTTTTGATTGAGGTTCGGTAGATGATGTTTTCCTTAATGAATTTGGCCACTTTCTTGGCATTCAGAACTGCGTATGACTCAGCTTCGGCCCATTTGGTGAAGTAATCAATGGCAACCAGGATGAACTCATGTCCATTAGAGTCCTTGGGTGTAACCTTTCCTATAATGTCTATGCCCTAGGTGGAGAATGTCCAGGGAGAAGTCATGTTGTATAATTCATGCGGAGGCAGGTGTCGAAGGTTGGAGAACTGTTGGCATTTGAGGTATTTTTGGACATATGCGGTGAAATCCTAGATCATGGTGGTCCAGTAGTAGCCTTGTCGTATGATATTCTTAGCAAGCCTTTGATCGTTCATGTGGGGTCTGAATTCCCCGCTACTGATTCTCTGCATTACCTCTTCAATGTCAGCCCCTGCAATGCAGTGTAGATGGGTTCCATCAAAGTTTCTCTTGAACAGTGATTTATGACATATGATGTACTGGGTGGACAGTCTTCGGAGGGTTACTTGATCTTTCTTATTGGAACCCTCGGGATACTTACCATGCTTGAGGATGTGTCTGATATCATAATACCAACAATTGTCTAGCTCAGGATTTTCTTTAGTGATGAGCTCAATGTCGTAGCAGTGGGTTGGTTTATCTTGATTTTGGACCAGGAAGGGGGCCATTGTTACTCCTTCGGTCATGTAGACCATGGAGGCTAAGGTAGTAAGGGCATCGGCCAGGTTATTCTTTGCTCGGGGTAGGTAGTGGAAGGTGATGTCTTGGAATTGGAAGGCTAGTTCTTCTAAGTGGGCATGGAAGGGTTAAAGTTTCGCGTCCTTGACTTTCCATTTTCTAAGCACTTGACCAATGATGAGGGAAGAATCCCCATATACATCTAGGCATTGAATTCCTTTGTTGAAAGAAACTTTGAGGCATACCGTGCATGCCTCGTATTCAGTTATGTTATTGGTGCAGGGGAAATCCAATTTGATGGCGGTGAGAGTGTGGGAGTCATCTAGGGCGATCAAAAGTTTCCCAATGCCATATCCCTTTTTGTTGGCCGCGCCATCAAAGAACATTTACCATCAAAGGTCATCTTGAGCATCATAGAAGATGTTTTCATCTGGGAATTCGGCACTATAAGAATTTTCACCACTAGCAACATACAAATTATGTTGCTAAAGTTAGAAATATGTTGCTAAAAGCTTTTGGCAACATATTTTGCTATGTTACCAGCTTGTTGCCAATTGTCTATCTAGGAAACCATTTGCCAACACAACAGACTTATGTTGCTGAAGGTATACTTTTGGCAACACGCAATTGTGTTGCCAAAAGTATTTTTTAATTTGTCAAATTTATAATAAAAAATGTTAATTGTGTTGCCAAAAGTCACTCAGCAACAACAAAAATAGTTGTGTTGCCAAAAGCTATAGGTTTTGGCAAAACAGGTACTGTGTTACCAAAAGAAATATCTTTGGTAACACAAGAACTGTGTTGCCAAAAGGTACGACTTTTGTCAACACAATATCTGTGTTGTCAAAGGTACGACTTTTGGCAACATAAGAGCTGTGTTGCCAAAGGTATAGCCTTTTGGCAACACGGCTCTTGCATTGCCAGAAGTCGTACCTTTGGCAACATAACTCTTGCATTGCCAAAATCTGTAACTTTTGAAACCAAACATGTGTTGCCATATCCAAAGTGATAGATGTAGCTGATAACTGTTGGAGACAAAAAATTGTGTTGCCAAAAGTGCATTATTTTTATTTATTATCTATTATTTTTTTCGCAATTGTAAGCACTTTTAAACCTGCACTTTTTTCATCAAGCGTGCAACCTTATAATCCAAAATAACATTACGCATTATTCATACAATCATAAGTAATACAAAATTCCACAATTTTCAACCAAATCTCATAAATATGAATTACAAAATAATATTTCATCACAATCCAAGTATAAAGGTACAAAATAAATGCCTCCCAATTAAGAACGTAACAAAAGATGTAAACATGATCTATCCTAATACATTAACAAATTAAAATATGTTTAAAAAATCCACGTAAACTAAAATGATGACAATATCGCTCCCTTACACTATAAGAAACTGCAACTCCAAGCCACCACGAACATAATAACTCCAAGCAAAATCCATCATAACCTGCACAAGATACAAAAATAAATGACTACATGGGTTTGTATAACTTCAAATGCGTGTATGTTTGACTTGATAAATTTAAAACACTATTTAATTTCAGAAAATTTTGGCAGAGTTTCCTTTGTTTATTCATGAAATCCAACATGTTTTTAACATTAAAATAAACCCAACACCAAAAAACGCAGTTAAACCACCATTAAATCCCTTTCACGAATTTAATATCTAAAAATAGTATCCGAGTAGCTACATAAACTTAAATAAGTATCCGAGTAGCTATGTACCTCGATCCTCCGTATCCATTGACTTTTCCATGTGTCGCAAATCCATTTTCATTCTACACAAAATAAAAAATAAATTATAATCTATCCGACTTCAAAAGATAATAACAATTTATAACTATTATAATTATATATATATATATAAACATTTATATATAAATAAATCTATAGAACTGTGACATTACGAGAGGTGTGGATGCGAGTATGTTTATATAGCGCGAAGCTATATGAGTATGTTTATTTGTACACCCCTTATCAAGATTATCATATTCATGAGATAACTAACTGTTTAGTTATATATACATATAACTGTAAATAGACAAAGTTAGTTATATATACATATAACTGTTAATATACAAAGTTATATATATATATATATATATATATATATATATATATATATATATATATATATATATATACACATACATATAACTTTATATATATATACATACATATAACTGTTAACAGTTAACAGTTATATGTGTATATATATTGTGTATATTATATATATATACACATATAACTGTTAACAGTTATATGTATATATATACACATACTAGGGTAAACCCGTGCCTGAAGGCACGCTGAAAATTTTCAAAGTAGATAATTGCGAAACGGTAAAAAAATTTCAAAGTACGTAATCGTTTGACGGGAACAAAAATTTCAAAACACGTAATTGCAAAACGACAAAAATTTTGTTCCCCGACAAAACATAGTGTAATTTAAAAAAATACAATTTACAGTAAAAAAAAGAAGAGAAAAACACAATTGGGGTTGATGATGGCAACAAACACTTGTCTGTAGAATAAACTTAGTCAATTCATTTTGACTATAACAAAAAAATTAATAAGTTAGTCTTAAGCCCATGACAACTATAATAAACTAATTAGTACGAAATATATGATTAGTTTATGTCTATTACCTTTTGTTGCAAAGCTTTACTCATGAGATTATGCTTGCAAATGATCATATCTCAAACTAATTATTATCCTAAAAAATGTAAATAGACCATAAGTAGCCTATAAACTCACATTAAGAAATAAATATTGATTTGAATAACCTTAGAAATGTTGTTTTTCTTCTCTCATTTGTTACAACTAAATAAGTAGCCTATAAACACATGCATATTGAATGTCCTCAAGTCTTTAATAAAGAAACATACTTCTATAAGCATACTGTTATAGATCTAAAAATGAATATATAAGAAGCATGCATTGAAAAAGAACAAATCAAGGTTATCTGAAAGAGTGTCTGGCCAGTAGCTTTTAGAGAGTATAGGACACAGTTCTGAACCATGCATATTGGTGATGAAGGCCGCGACAATCCTGTATAAGGCTCGTAAAGTGACCATAAAGGTGAAGTGTTTTTTTTATATCGGAATACGGACCATAGCCTAAATCTTTTTATTTTGACAATCTGAGGAATCTACTAATCTTACACGAACAAAGACAATCAAGTTAGTTAAGAATATTAAGTAAAAGCCTCGAACATATAAGTTAAGAATATACAAAGAAAAATATGTTTTACTTAAAAATAAAAAAATTATAATTTGGGTGTAAAATGGTTCCACTAAATTAATAAGAGTATATAACCTAAATATGGCATTTTTTACCACTGACATTTAAAAACATATTACCAATTTTGTCTTGCATCATTATATGCATCATGTTTTTATTGAAACTAACTTAACCAACTACATGTATGCAAATAAATAATCAACAATATACCATTTTTTTAATGACATCCAATCACCAAGTGCCTCAATCCTCAATCAATAATCCCTCACCACCTAACAATTACATACCAATGAACACAAAAATATTGCACACTTATCAACAATTCCCTTATGAAATCACTTGTCCCCAAATCCATTAAAACTTCAAAACGCAATAAATTTATGAAAAAAAAGACGCTACAAATAAAAAATTTTATGACAAATGAGATTCCAGCTCCTTGAGGCTAGTGGTTGCCTCCTCTCCAATTATAGCCAACATGAGATCTATTTTTTTTTCTTATTGGTTCAACTCATTGGTTATATGCTCAATGTGGTAATTAAGGGATGTAACCCCTGAAAACAAAGCCTTCTGTTTCAACTTCGACACTAACTTAAGCAATGAATTAGTTGTCTCGACGATTATGTCGGCGCGCATCTCCATCTTGAAAGATTCTTGTGAATTTCATACTGGCGGATCATTTACTCGGGCAACAGGTATAGAAGATGTAGTACAACAAATGTTCCTTGTAATAAAATCAAAACAAAACCAATTATAAATAACGCTGCAACCAAAGCTTGGATCGGACGCTACAACCAGAGCACCAAAGCTTTCGATGGACGCTGCAACCAGAGAATGATCATAGCCATGTCCAGGGACCCTTCTCACAGCATCCTAGAAATTGTCACGGGCATCGACACCCAATTTCACACTCTTTTATAGAAAAAATTAAAACTATTTTGTTAGGATTTCTGATGTATGCAACAAAACATTTACAAACAACATATAAATAATAGGACATCCAAATCTCTCACAATTCATATTTACTTAAAAAGTTATTGATTATTTATCAATAAAGGAGAAATAATATATGGGGAGGATAAGGGGATATTCCCCCTATTATCCCAAGTTAAACCATTGATTGAGGTCGTGCACGTCATTCTTCCCCACTAAAAAAAGCTGGTCACTCTGAATCTTAAAACACATTTTAGTTCTTCCAAGAGAGAATAAAATTACAATGCGCCAGTTATCGAGCTAGGACAAAGAACAAACATTCCAGATGGCATCCACAACGTCACTTCTCGAGCTGGTAGATCAGAATGGTTCATCAATCAGCTGGCAGTCGTAGCTTCAGTTCTCGGGCTGGTAGACCAAAAAGGTTCGTCAATAGTAGTCCTGCTTCTCATTCACTGGCCACGCTGCAAAAAAAAAATAGCAGGGTATGTTAATATTGTGTAGTTGAACATTTTAACTCAAACGGTGGTAAGATGAACTTTCCAGATGTAAAAACTACACAAACTCGTGTAGCCAAAGATGTACAGATGTGCAATTCTAGAGTTGTTTATAACACAAACTCGCACAGCTTAAAGATCACCACAGATGAATGACTAACCCACAGTGTTGTTACTTTAAAATTTGAACACACAAATATTACATAGACGCACAAAATCTAATAAGAAATCAAATTGAGAACTTTAAAATCAAAAAACATAATCAAAACCTAACTATAAAATCTAATATCTAACCAAATAAAAACACTCTCCATGGTACATTTATAAACATAAATCTAAAAAGATTAAAAAAAACTACTCCAAAAACCAAGCATAAATATAACATTAAATGTCAAACAGATATAAAAAAGATGCAGTAAACACTTAGCAGTAAACACTTAGCATTAAATGTCAAACGGAGAAGAATTTTTAATCCTATGTTTATTACTAATATGACATGAAAAAAAAGAAATAAATAATGCTCATCAATACCCCAATTTAAAAGTATCAGAGTAGTGCAAATCTGTTATCACTTATAGCAGAGCAACCATAATTAAACTATAGGACTGGTAGACATTATGAGAAGAAAAGAACATTTAGTAGGATGTTATGACTTATAGATGACTACGCGGCTTGGTAAATTAAACTATGGCTTGATCGCTTGCGATACTATTAACCTTTACATGCACATACAAATTCAAGAAATCTGATTAAAACAAGATCAATGACAAAGTATAATAAAATGTAACAAAACAATCACAAAGGTATCCAGAAACATTAAGTGTCGTCGGTCTCGCGAACTCACCTCCGTCTTCGATGATGATACTTCTAGGAAACACCAAATTTGCATATTCCCGCCCTCATATAGTACTATAAATTGGGTGGAATTAATAAGTCAGTAGCAAAAGGAATAAATGAAAGAAAGAACATAGTGTTTTAACTAATATACAATTGAAAAAGAGAAGAAAATGAATACATGAACAAAACATGTCAGATGAATACTGTCTAATTTTCAGTTTAGACAGTAAATTATGAAAAAAAAGAAATAAATAATACTCATCAATACCCCAATTTAAAAGTATCAGAGTAGTGCAAATCTGTTATCACTTATAGCAGAGCAGCCATAATTAAACTATAGGACTGGTAGACATTATGAGAAGAAAAGAACATTTAGTAGGATGTTATGACTTATAGATGACTCCGCGGCTTGGTAAATTAAACTCTTGCTTGATCGCTTGCAATACTATTAACCTTTACATGAACATACAAATTCAAGAAATCTGATTAAAATAAGATCAATGAAAAAGTATAATAAAATGTAACAAAACAGTCACAAAGGTATCCAGAAACATTAAGTGCCATCGGTCTCGCGAACTCCCCTCCGTCTTCGATGATGATACTTTTAGGAAACACCAAATTTGAACATTCCCGTCCTCATATAGTACTACAAATTGGGTGGAATTAATAAGTCAGTAGCAAAAGGAATAAATGAAAGAAAGAACATAGTGTTTTAACTAATATACAATTGAAAAAGAGAAGAAAATGAATACATGAAAAAGAGAAGAAAATGAATACATGAAAAAGAGAAGAAAATGAATAATGTCTAATTTTCAGTATTGATAGTAAACTGATTAGATACTAAATTGTTTCCATTAATTTTGGTCAAAGATTTTCACTTGAATATTGAATTTGTACTATCTTTAAAATCAATTAATCATCTCTATGGAGATCTCGACCTCAAGTGCTATGTGGGTCATTCCAAGTAAGCTGGAATAGTGTATTCTTATATAGTAAACATCATGGTAACAATGCTTAGTATGGTCATAGAAAATAGGATAAAATACAATAGAGAGACAAAAGTAAAGATACAACTCAAAATGAAAACAGTCGTAATAGGATTCACGAGTCAAGGACTTGGGCTGATACACCTAATGAATACTGAGGTCTCCATGCTAATTGATGCAAACCTATTTTCATATTGTTTCTTCCACAATTAGTCCTTGATTGAGTTCCATAAATATGCACTACATATGCTTCCATCGGATAAAGCACGATTCATTTAAGATTTATTAACATATCGGGTGATGAAGAAAATTCGCCTTTGCGTGTTGCCCCAAGTGAAACCAATTTTTCTATTAGAGCACGCTCTTCCCCACTGATATATTTTGGAATCTTTACATACACAATCAAGTGATGATCAACTCGTTGATAACGTTTATTGATGTCGGGAATTCCCATGTATGGCACAAAAGGAATCTAAAGACTTCTCAAACCCTCAACAATTTCAACGTAATGATATGTTTATTGATGTGTGTAACTGATACATAAAATTCTAAATAATTCGTTAGGAAGAAAACTCATCAAAAAGTTTATAATTCAGCATGAAAGGAAACTTTCTCACCTTGCTTGAGCTTTCGCACCTTGCTTCAGCTTTAGCTGCTTGCTTG
This sequence comes from Sambucus nigra, assembly GCA_949130495.1. Lineage (NCBI taxonomy): Eukaryota > Viridiplantae > Streptophyta > Magnoliopsida > Dipsacales > Adoxaceae > Sambucus > Sambucus nigra. Next base: position 421,120,865 of record OX422218.1, read on the forward strand.
AGCTTGCTTGAGCTTAAACTTGCTTCAGCTTGAACTTGCATAACATTTTGATAATGATTACATATTCCATTTAATAAAACAGGGATGAGAAAATTTCATATGAAATGTCCATTAAACTATTAGCAAAATCGTATACAGTAGTTTTGATATAAATCATAATCTCACCTCAAGTTTAGACCCAAAGGTTTCTCAATAGACCAAGATCTGTTTTAGGTACACAACCACGAATCACACCTTCACAGCAGGGAAAAATCAAGATAGTATATGATTCCATATATAAAGCGAAGTTGTCAAATCGGGGATTGTATCGCGAATTAAAAATATGTGAATCATGAATCATATCATGAATTTAACTGGTGTTTACTTAATGTATTACATAACATTAAAACATTTTTAAAATCATTAACAAACATTTATGAAGGAATCAAAAAGGCCTCAAATATACTTTTGTGTATAGAACCCCTGAAATTAAAAGAAATAAAAATGGCCCTCAATAAAAAAAAATATATTACATCAAGAAACCACAAATGTATTAGCTCCACCTGTTAAGTACCACCTGAAAACAACGGGAAACATATCATGTTTTGGTTAATACCTGCTAAGTACCTCTAAAAATAAATGTAAAATTAATACCTGCAAAAATAAACATCAATATATTTTATGATGAACTTCTCGTGGCCGAGAGTAAGCGAGGTCTAGGTAATGAAAAGATGACGGAACGTTTGGCAATGGAAAAGCATCTTTTGGTCGGGACTGGGCATAAGATATTTTCCAAGAATAATTGGAGCTTGAGGATGCGTTTAATACAGTTGAAAGAAGGTCAGTAAATTACATAGATCAACACCTGCTAATTAGAAATTATTACCACATCATCAGTTACTCCAATTCATATGTGCCAGACTTGATAGTCCCTATAATCTCAAGAAGCGTGACCTTCTCACTGATAGCCCTGAAAGGACATGTTTGGATAAAGTTATAGTAAAGAAATCTTTCCAACATATATGATGTAGAAAACGCAGCCACAAATAGTATATCCTATAAAAAAATATAGTGAAAACCAAAATTAAAATATACTAATGGCGTATCTATTTGGAGTCAAGTATAGTAGAATTCCTAGAGGCAGTGTCACTTATCAATGTATCCAGAAGAGTGAACCAGTAACATATAAGTTCAGTAGCCAACACAAAGACACACCCAATTTTTCAAGTGTCCTTGCGCTCTTCCATTTGGAAATGAATGTGAAATTACCGTTGAAACCCGTTAGAAGTGTTCCAACTTAGAATGATCAAACGTGGCAACAATCCAGTGATTGTTGAGTCCGTTAGGTGGAATATTCCATTTTAAGAGTTTGTTAAGGGAGAAGGGACCTCGAATTCAACATAGATGGGTTGTGTAGTTATGTTTTTCTGTTAAATATGCACTATACAAATCATATTATCATAATGCATTAAACTCACAATAATTATGGTAGTAAAATATGACAAATATTATTTTTTCTAATAGAGAAACTCAGTTTTGTATCCACTATCAACAAATGTCAACGACAATCATTGATGCCAAAACTGCATAACTGATTTGCCAAAAGTACATTATTTTTATTTATTACCTATTATTTTTTTCGCAATTGTAAGCACTTTTAAACCTGCACTTTTAAACCTGCACTTTTTTCATCAAACGTGCAACCTTATAATCCAAAATAACATTACGAATTATTCATACAATCATAAGTAATACAAAATTCCACAATTTTCAACCAAATCTCATATATATGAATTACGAAATAATATTTCATCACAATCCAAGTATAAAGGTACAAAATAAATGTGTCCCAATTACGAACGTAACAAAAGATGTAAACATGATCTATCCTAATACATTAACACATTAAAATATGTTTATAAAATCCACGTAAACTAAAACGACGACAATATCGCTCCCTTACACTATAAGAAACTGCAACTCCAAGCCACCACGAACATAATAACTCCAAGCAAAATCCATCATAACCTCCACAAGATACAAAAATAAATGACTACATAGGTTTGTATAACTTCAAATGCGTGTATGTTTGACTTGATAAATTTAAAACACTATTTAATTTCAAAAAAATTTGGCAGAGTTTCCTTTGTTTATTCATGAAATCCTACATGTTTTTAACATTAAAATAAACCCAACAACAAAAAACGTAGTTAAACCACCATTAAATCCCTTTCACGAATTTAATATCTAAAAATAGTATCCGAGTAGCTACATAAGCTTAAATAAGTATCCGAGTAGCTATGTACCTCGATCCTCCGTATCCATTGACTTTTCCATGTGTCGCAAATCCATTTTCATTCTACACAAAATAAAAAATAAATTATAATCTATCCGAGTTCAAAAGATAATAATAATTTATAACTAATATAATTATATATATATATAAACATTTATATATAAATAGATCTATAGAACTGTGACATTACGAGAGGTGTGGATGTGAGTATGTTTAGATAGCGCAAAGCTATATGAGTATGTTTATTTGTACACCCCTTATCAAGATTATCATATTCATTAGATAACTAACTGTTTAGTTATATATACATATAACTGTTAATATACAAAGTTAGTTATATATACATATAACTGTTAATATACAAAGTTAGTTATATATATATATATAACTGTTAACAGTTACATATATACACATATAACTGTTAACAGTTATATGTATATATATACACATATATAATATACATAGTTAACATATATACACAGTTAGTTATATGTATATATGTATGTATATATATACGTACATATAACTGCATATATACACACATATAACTGTGTACATACATATATACATATATAACAGGTTACAGTGTATATGTTTTATACATAACAGTATATAACATGTTATTATATGTATAGATACACACACACACACACACACACACACACACATATATATATATATATATATATATATATATATATATATATATATGTATATAACAATGTATATATACATATATACATATAATAGTATAACAATATATATGTATATAACCGTGTATTATATGTGTATATTAACATTAGTACACTATATATAACCGTGTATTATATGTATATATTAGCATTAGTACACTTTATATAACCGTGTATTATATGTATATACACACACACATGTATATATATATACACACACACACATACATTAACAGTGTATATTATATGTATATATTAACAGTAGTATGTATATAACAGTGTATTATATGTATATATTAATAGTAGTACAATGTATATATACATATATACATATAATAGTGTATATTATATGTATATATTAACAGTAGTATATATGTATATATGTATATATACACTGTTATATATATATATACTAGCGGATGCCCGTGCCCGAGGGCACGGTGATAAATTTGTCCCCGTGATAAAACTCAGCCCATAATAACCCGTCATGTTTTAGAAAAAAAAACTTATAAAAAAAAAATTAATAATTTTTTTTTTAATATTTAAAAAAATTATTATTTTTTTAAATATTTTAATAAAAAATAATAATGTATGTATGTATTTATGCATGCATACATGCATGTGTATGTATGCAAGCATGCAACACATAAAATGCCATGCATGTTTATCATGCATGTCTTATCATGCATGAGTTACTATTCATAACACCATTGTCCCATATTATATAGATATATATATACATATATACTGTTATAACAGTGTATATATATATTCACTATTATAGCAGTTATATGTATTTATATACATATAACTATATATAATAGTATATACAGTATATTTTTATATACAGTTACATGTATGTATATATTGTATACATATATACATATATATACAGTTATTATATATAACAGTATACATTTTTTGTTAAGCAACTTCTATATAACTCAATCTTAGCTAACAGTCGACATCGACTTACCAACATTTTTTGAGTTCTTCAAGTTGTATACATTTTTGGGTTTTGCCTTTTTGTGAAGGGTCATCCCTTTTCTTTTCAATAACTAAAACTTATTATATAATTTATTTTTTGGATCGATAACATGGCTGCAAACAACTCACACACTCGACATGGAGCTATAAATGCCAGGGGCTAATCAAATTATGTGGGAAACTGTATAGTAGAAATAGCTTAAGTTACATCGACCCCGTGACTATGCGGTCGGTTCCTATGGGTCACCATGGTCCCGTGCGAGGCGTTCGTGACTCTTATGGGACCGATTTGTGTCTATTTAACGTTTTCACCCTTCGATGGCTTGATTTTATGCTTAAGTCTAACTTTTACAAATTTACATCGTACACTCAAACTGGGAGCCCCGTGACTACGCGGTTAGTTCCTACGAGTCACATTGGTCCCGTGTGAGGTGATCGTGACAATTACGGGACCGTTTTGTGGTTGTTTTACGTTTTCAACCATCGATGGCTTGATTTTATGCTTAAGTCTAAATTTTTGAAAATTTATGTCGTACACTCAAACCGAGAGCTTGTGACTACTTGGTTGGTTCTTACGAGTCACATTGGTCACGTGCTAGGTGTTCGTGACTCTTACGGGACCGTTTTGTGGCTATTTTACATTTCCACCCTTCGATGGCATGTTTTTATGCTTAAGTCCAACTTTTTGCAAATTTACATCGTACGCTCAAATCGGGAGCCCCGCGACTACTTGGTCGGTTCCTACGAGTCACATTGGTCCCGTGTGATGCGTTCATGACTCTTAGAGGACCGATTTGTGTTATTTTATGTTTTCACCCTTCGATGGCTTGGTTTTTTGCTTAACTGTAATTTTGTGCAAATTTACGTCCTACACTCAAACTGAGAGCCCCGTGATTACTCGGTCGGTTCCTATGAGTCACATTGGTCCCGTGCAAGGCATTTGTGACTCTTATGGGACCGTTTTGGTGGTTGTTTAACGTTTTCACCCTTGGATTCCATGTTTTGCTGCTGAAGTCTATTTTTTTGCAAATTTATGTCGTAAACTCAAATCGGGATCCCTGTGACTATGCGGTCGGTTCCTAGGAGTCAAATTCGTCTCGTGCGTGGTTTTTGGGACTATTACGAGACCGTTTTTGTAGCTATTTTATGTTTTCATCCTTTGATGCCTTGATTTTATGCTCGAGTCTAACTTTTTGCAAATTTACGTCATACACTCAAATCGAGAGCCCCGTGAATACTCGGTCGGTTCCTACGAGTCATATTAGTCACGTGCAAGGTGTTCGTGACTCTTACTGGACTGTTTTGTGGATGTTTTATGTTTCCAACCTTCGATGCCATGTTTTTATGCTTAAGTCCAACTTTTTGCAAATTTACGTCGTACACTCAAATTGGGAGCCCCGTGACTACGCGGTCGGTTCCTACGAGTCACATTGGTCCCGTGTGATGCCCTCGTGACTCTTACGGGACTGATTTGTGGCTATTATATGTTTTCACCCTTTGATGGCTTATTTTCATGCTTAACTCTAATTTTGTGCAAATTTATGTCCGACACTCAAATCGTGAGCCTCGTGACTACTCGGTCGGTTCCTAAGAGTCACATTGGTCTCGTGCGAGGCGTTCGTGACTCTTACGAGACTGTTTTGTGGCTGTTTAACATTTTCACCCTTCGATGGAATATTTTTTTGCTTAAGTCTAATGTTATGCAAATTTACGTCGTACACTCAAGCCGGGAGGCCCGTGACTACGCGTCCCGGTCCTATGAATCACATTGATCCCGGGCGAGGTGTTCATGACTCTTACGGGACCCTTTTGTGACTGTTTTACGTGTTCACCCCTCGATGGCATATTTTTATGCTTAAGTCTAATTTTTTTACAAATTTACGTCGTACACTCAAACCGGGAGCCCCGTGACTACGCGGTCGGTTCATACGAGTCACATTGGTCCCGTGCGAGGTGCCCGTGACACTTACGGGACCATTTTGTGGTTGTTTTATGTTTTCACCCTCAATGGCATGTTTTTATGCTTATGTTAAACTTTTTGCTAATTTACGTCCTACACTCAAACCGGGAGCCCCGTGACAGCGCTGTCAGTTCCTACGAGTCACATTGGTCCCGTGCGATTCGTTCATGACTCTTACAGGACCGACTTGTGTCTGTTTTACGTTTTCACCCTTCGATGGCTTATTTTTATGCTTAACTCTAGTTTTATGCAAATTTACGTCCTACACTCAAATCAAGAGCCCCGTGACTACTCGGTTGGTTCCTATAAGTCACATTGGTCTCGTGCGAGGCATTCGAGACTATTACGGAACCGTTTTGTGGCTATTTTCTGTTTTCACCCTTCGATGGAATATTTGTATACTTAAGTCTAATTTTATAAAAATTTACGTCGTACACTCAAACCGGGATCCCCGTTAACACGCGGTCGGTTTCTACGGGTCACATTGGTCCAATGCGCCGCGTTCATGACTCTTACGGGACCGTTTATGGTTGTTTTACGTTTTCACCCTTCGATGGCATGATTTTATGCCTAAGTCTATTTTTTTACAAATTTACGTCGTACACTCAAACCGGGAGCCCTGTGACTACACGATCGGTTCTTACGAGTAAAATTGGTCCCGTGCGAGGTGTTCGTGACTATTACTGGACCGTTTTGTGGTTGTTTTACGTTTTCACCCTTTGATGGTTTGATTTAATGCTTAAGTGTAACTTTTTTCAAATTTGTCTCGTACACTCAAACCGGGAGCCTCGTGACTACTTGGTCGGTTCCTACGAGTCACATTGGTCACGTGTGAGGTGTTCGTGACTATTACGGGATAGTTATGTGGCTATTTTAAGTTTCCACCCTTCGATGGCATATTTTTATGCTTAAGTCCAACTTTTTGCAAATTTACGTCGTAGACTCAAACCGGGAGCCCCGTGACTACGTTGTCGGTTCCTACGAGTCACATTGGTCCCGTTTGATGCGTTCGTGACTCTTACGGGACCAATTTGTGGTTGTTTTACATTTTCACCCTTCGATGGCTTGTTTTTAGGTTTAACTCTAATTTTGTGCAAATTTACGTCCTTCACTCAAACCCGGAGCCCCGTGACAACTCAGTCAGTTCCTACGAGTCACATTAGTCTCGTGCGAGGCGTTCGTGACTCTTACGGGACCGTTTTGGTGGTTGTTTTATGTTTTCACCCATCGATGGCATGTTTTTCTGCTTAAGTCTATTTTTTTACAAATTTACGGCGTACACTAAAATCGGGAGGTCCGTGACTACGCGGTCGGTTCCTACGAGTCACATTGGTCCCGTGCGAGGTGTTCGTGACTATTACGAGACCGTTTTGTTGTTGTTTTACATTTTCATCCTTCGATGGCTTGATTTTATTCTTAAGTCTAACTTTTTACAAATTTATGTTGTACACTCAAACCGGGAGCCCCGTGACTTCTCGGTCGGTTCCTACGAGTCACATTACGTTTTGTGGATATTTTACATTTTCACCCTTCGATGACATGTTTTTATGCTTAAGTCAAACTTTTTGCAAATTTACATCGTACGCTCAAATCGGGAGCCCCGCGACTACTTGGTCGGTTCCTACGAGTCACATTGGTCCCGTGTGATGCGTTCATGACTCTTAGAGGACCGATTGGTGGTTATTTTACGTTTTCACCCTTCGATGGCTTGGTTTTATGCTTAACTGTAATTTTGTGCAAATTTACATCCTACACTCAAACTGAGAGCCCCGTGATTACTCGGTCGGTTCCTACGAGTCACATTGGTCCCGTGCGAGGCGTTTGTGACTCTTATGGGACCGTTTTGGTGGTTGTTTTAGGTTTTCACCCTTTGATGCCATGTTTTTATGCTTAAGTCTATTTTTTTGGAAATTTACGTCGTACACTTAAACCGGGATCCCTGTGACTATGCGGTTGGTTCCTAGGAGTCAAATTGGTCTCGTGCGTGGTTTTCGGGACTATTACGAGACCGTTTTTGTAGCTACTTTTCATTTTCATCCTTTGATGGCTTGATTTTATGCTTGAGTCTAACTTTTTGCAAATTTACGTCATACACTCAAACTGAGAGCCCCGTGAATACTCGGTCGGTTCCTACGAGTCATATTAGTCACGTGCAAGGTGTTCGTGACTCTTATTGGACCGTTTTGTGGATGTTTTACGTTTCCAACCTTCCATGCCATGTTTTTATGCTTAAGTCCAACTTTTTGAAAATTTACGTCGTACACTCAAATTGGGAGCCCCGTGACTACGCGGTCGGTTCCTACGAGTCACATTGGGTCCCGTGTGATGCCCTCGTGACTCTTACGGGACTGACTTGTGGCTGTTTTATATTTTCACCCTTCGATGGCTTATTTTTATGCTTAACTCTAATTTTGTGAAAATTTATGTCCGACACTCAAATCGTGAGCCTCGTGAGTACTCGGTCGGTTCCTAAGAGTCACATTGGTCTCATGCGAGGCGCTCGTGACTCTTACGGGACCGTTTTGTGGCTGTTTAATGTTTTCAATCTTCGTTGGCATATTTTTTTTGCTTAAGGCTAATGTTATGCAAATTTACGTCGTACACTCAAACCGGGAGCCCCGTGACTACGCGTCCGGGTCCTATGAATCACATTGATCTCGGGCGAGGTGTTCATGACTCTTACGGGACCCGTTTGTGGCTGTTTTACATTTTCACCTCTCGATGGCATATTTTTATGCTTAGGTCTAATTTTTTTACAAATTTACGTCGTACACTCAAACCGGGAGCCCCGTGACTACGCCGTCGGTTCATACGAGTCACATTGGTCCCGTCGAGGTGCCCGTGACACTTACGGGACCATTTTGTGGTTGTTTTATGTTTTCACCCTCAATGGCATGTTTTTATGCTTATGTTCAACTTTTTGCAAATTTACGTCCTACACTCAAACCGGGAGCCCCGTGACAGCGCGATCAGTTCCTACGAGTCACATTGGTTCCGTGCGATTCGTTCATGACTCTTACAGGACCGATTTGTGTCTGGTTTACATTTTCACCCTTTGATGGCTTATTTTTATGCTTAACTCTAGTTTTATGCAAATTTACGTCCTACACTCAAATCAAGAGCCCCGTGACTAGTCGGTTGGTTCCTACAAGTCACATTGGTCTCGTGCGAGGCATTCGAGACTATTACAGAACCGTTTTGGGGCTATTTTCTGTTTTCACCCTTTGATGGAATATTTTTATACTGAAGTCTAATTTTATAAAAATTTACGTCGTACACTCAAACCGGGATCCCCGTTACCACGCGGTCGGTTTCTACGGGTCACATTGGTCCAATGCGCCGCGTTCATGACTCTTACGGGACCGTTTTGTGGTTGTTTTACGTTTTCACCCTTGGATGGCTTGATTTTATGCCTAAGTCTATTTTTTTACAAATTTACGTCATACAGTCAAACCAGGATCGCTGTGACTACACAATCGGTTCTTACGAGTAACATTGGTCCCGTGCGAGGTGTTCGTGACTATTACCGGACCGTTTTATGGCTGTTTTTTGTTTTCACCCTTTGATGCCATGTTTTTATGCTTAAGTCTGTTTTTTGGAAATTTACGTCGTACACTCAAACCGGGATCCCTGTGACTATGCGGTCGGTTCCTAGGAGTCAAATTGGTCTCGTGCGTGGTTTTCGGGACTATTACGAGACCATTTTTGTAGCTATTTTACGTTTTCATCCTTTGATGGCTTGATTTTATGCTTGAGTCTAACTTTTTGCAAATTTACGTCATACACTCAAACCGAGAGCCCCGTGAATACTCGGTCAGTTCCTACGAGTCATATTAGTCACGTGCAAGGTGTTCGTGACTCTTATTGGACCGTTTTATTGATGTTTTACGTTTCCAACCTTCGATGCCATGTTTATATGCTTAAGTCCAACTTTTCGCAAATTTACGTCGTACACTCAAATCGGGAGCCCCGTGACTACGCGATCGGTCCCCATGAGTCACATTGCTCCCGTGTGATGCCCTCGTGACTCTTACGGGACTAATTTGTGGCTGTTTTATGTTATCACCCTTCGATGGCTTATTTTTATGCTTAACTCTAATTTTGTTCAAATTTATGTCCGACACTCAAATCGTGAGCCTCGTGACTACTCGGTCGGTTCCTAAGAGTCACATTGGTCTTGTGCGAGGCGTTCGTGACTCTTACGGGACCGTTTTGTGGCTGTTTAATGTTTTCACCCTTCGATGGCATATTTTTTTGCTTAAGTCTAATGTTATGCAAATTTACGTCGTACACTCAAACCGGGAGGCCCGTGACTACGCGTTCGGGTCCAATTAATCACATTGATCCTGGGCGAGGTGTTCATGACTCTTACGGGACCCTTTTGTGGCTATTTTACGTTTTCACTACTCGATGGCATATTTTTATGCTTAAGTCTAATTTTTTTACAAATTTACGTGTCGTACACTCAAACCGGGAGCCCCGTGACTACGCGGTCGGTTCATACGAGTCACATTGGTCCCGTCCGAAGTGCCCGTGACACTTACGGGACCATTTTGTGGTTGTTTTATGTTTTCACCATCAATGGCATGTTTTTATGCTTATATTCAACTTTTTGCAAATTTACATCCTACACTCAAACCGGGAGCCCCGTGACAGCGCGGTCAGTTCCTACGAGTCACATTGATCCCGTACGATTCGTTCATGACTCTTACAGGACCGATTTGTGTCTGTTTTACGTTTTCACCCTTCGATGGCTTATTTTTATGATTAACTCTAGTTTTATGCAAATTTACGTCCTACACTCAAATCAAGATCCCCGTGACTACTCGGTTGGTTCCTTCAAGTCACATTGGTCTCGTGCGCGGCATTCGAGACTATTACGGAATCATTTTGTGGCTATTTTCTGTTTTCACCCTTCGATGGAATATTTTTATACTTAAGTCTAATTTTATAAAAATTTACGTCGTACACTCAAACCGGGATCCCCCTTACCACGCGGTCGATTTCTACGGGTCACATTGGTCCAATGCGCCGCATTCATGACTCTTACGGGACCGTTTTGTGGTTGTTTTACGTTTTCACCCTTCGATGGCATGATTTTATGCCTAAGTCTATTTTTTTACAAATTTACGTCGTACACTCAAACCAGGATCCCTGTGACTACACGATCGGTTCTTACGAGTAACATTGGTCCCGTGCGAGGTGTTCGTGACTATTACCGGACCGTTTTATGGCTGTTTTATGTTTTCACCCTTTGATGGCTTATTTTAATGCTTAAGTCTATATTTTTTCAAATTTGTGTCGTACACTCAAATCGGGAGCCTCGTGACTACTTGGTCGGTTCCTACGAGTCACATTGGTCACGTGTGATGTGTTCGTGACTATTACGGGACAGTTATGTGGCTATTTTAAGTTTCCACCCTTCGATGGAATATTTTTATGCTTATGTTCAACTTTTTGCAAATTTACGTCCTACACTCAAACCGGGAGCCCCGTGACAGCGCGGTCAGGTCCTACGAGTCGCATTGGTCTCGTGCGATTCGTTCATGACTCTTACAGGACCAATTTGTGGTTGTTTTACGTTTTCACCGTTCGATGGCTTGTTTTTAGGTTTCACTCTAATTTTGTGCAAATTTACGTCCTTCACTCAAACCCGGAGCCCCGTGACAACTCGGTCAGTTCCTACGAGTCACATTAGTCTCGTGTGAGGCGTTCGTGACTCTTACGGGACCGTTTTGGTGGCTGTTTTACGTTTTCACCTTTCGATGGCATGTTTTTCTGCTTAAGTCTATTTTTTTACAAATTTACGGCGTACACTAAAATCGGGAGGTCCGTGACTACGCGGTCGGTTCCTACGAGTCACATTGGTCCCGTGCGAGGTGTTCGTGACTATTACGGGACCGTTTTGATGCTGTTTTACATTTTCATCCTTCGATGGCTTGATTTTATTCTTAAGTCTAACTTTTTACAAATTTATGTTGTACACTCAAACCGGGAGCCCCGTGACTACTCGGTCGGTTCCTACGAGTCACATTACGTTTTGTGGATATTTTAAATTTTCACCCTTCGATGACATGTTTTTATGCTTAAGTCCAACTTTTTGCAAATTTACATCGTACGCTCAAATCGGGAGCCCCGCGACTACTTGGTCGGTTCCTACGAGTCACGTTGGTCCCGTGTGATGCGTTCATGACTCTTAGAGGACCGATTTGTGGTTATTTTACGTTTTCACCCTTCGATGGCTTGGTTTTATGCTTAACTGTAATTTTGTGCAAATTTACGTCCTACACTCAAACTGAGAGCCCCGTGATTACTCGATCGGTTCCTACGAGTCACATTGGTCCCTTGCGAGGCGTTTGTGACTCTTATGGGACCGTTTTGGTGATTGTTTTACGTTTTCCCCCTTTGATGCCATGTTTTTATGCTTAAGTCCATTTTTTTGGAAATTTACGTCGTACACTCAAACCGGGATCCCTGTGACTATGCGGTCGGTTCCTAGGAGTCAAATTGGTCTCGTGCGTGGTTTTTGAGACTATTACGAGACCCTTTTTGTAGCTAGTTTACGTTTTCATCCTTTGATGGCTTGATTTTATGCTTGAGTCTAACTTTTTGCAAATTTATGTCATACACTCAAACTGAGAGCCCCGTGAAGACTCGGTCGGTTCCTATGAGTCATATTAGTCATGTGCAAGGTGTTCGTGACTCTTACTGGACCGTTTTGTGGATGTTTTACGTTTCCAACCTTCGATGCCATGTTTTTATGCTTAAGTCCAACTTTTTGCAAATTTACGTCGTACACTCAAATCGGGAGCCCCATGACTACGCGGTCGGATCCTACGAGTCACATTGGTCCCGTGTGATGCCCTCGTGACTCTTACGGGACTGATTTGTGGCTATTTTACGTTTTCACCCTTCGATGGCTTATTTTTATGCTTAACTCTAATTTTGTGCAAATTTATGTCCGACACTCAAATCGTGAGCCTCGTGACTACTCGGTCGGTTACTAAGAGTCACATTGGTCTCGTGCGAGGCGTTCGTGACTCTTACGGGACCGTTTTGTGGCTGTTTAACGTTTTCACCCTTAGATGGCATGTTTTTTTGCTTAAGCCTAATGTAATGCAAATTTACGTCGTACACTCAAACCGGGAGGCCCGTGACTACGCGTCCGGGTCCTATGAATCACATTGATCCCGGGCAAGGTGTTCATGACTCTTACGGGACCCTTTTGTGGCTGTTTTACATTTTCACCCCTCGATGGCATATTTTTATGCTTAAGTCAATTTTTTTTACAAATTTACGTCGTACACTCAAACCGGGAGCCCCGTGACTACGCGGTCGGTTCATACGAGTCACATTGGTCCCGTGCGAGGTGCCCGTGACACTTACGGGACCATTTTGTGGTTGTTTTATGTTTTCACCCTCAATGGCATGTTTTTATGCTTACGTTCAACTTTTTGCAAATTTACGTCCTACACTCAAACCGGGAGCCGCGTGACTGCGCGATCAGTTCCTACGAGTCACATTGGTCCCGTGCGATTCGATCATGACTCTTACAGGACCGATTTGTGTCTGTTTTACGTTTTCACCCTTCGATGGTTTATCTTTATGCTTAACTCTAGTTTTATGCAAATTTACGTCCTACACTCAAATCGAGAGCCCCGTGACTACTGGGTTGGTTCCTACAAGTCACATAGGTCTCGTGCGAGGCATTCGAGACTATTACGGAACCGTTTTGTGGCTATTTTCCATTTTCACCCTTCGATGGAATATTTTTATGCTTAAGTCTAATTTTATAAAAATTTACGTCGTACACTCAAGCCGGGATCCCCGTTACCACGCGGTCGGTCTCTACGGGTCACATTGGTCCAATGCGCCGCGTTCATGACTCTTACGGGACCGTTTTGTGGTTGTTTTACAGTTTAACCCATCTATGGCACGATTTTATGCCTAAGTCTATTTTTTTACAAATTTACGTCGTACACTCAAACCGGGAGCCCTGTGACTACACGATCGGTTCTTACAAGTAACATTGGTCTCGTGCGATGTGTTCGTGACTATTACCGGACCGTTTTGTGGCTATTTTACGTTTTCACCCTTCGATGGCTTGATTTAATGCTTAAGTCTGTTTTTTGGAAATTTACGTCGTACACTCAAACCGGGATCCCTGTGACTATGCGGTCGGTTCCTAGGAGTCAAATTGGTCTCGTGCGTGGTTTTGGGGACTATTACGAGACCATTTTTGTAGCTATTTTACGTTTTCATCCTTTGATGGCTTGATTTTATGCTTGAGTCTAACTTTTTGCAAATTTACGTCATACACTCAAACCGAGAGCCCCGTGAATACTCGGTCAGTTCCTACGAGTCATATTAGTCACGTGCAAGGTGTTCGTGACTCTTATTGGACCGTTTTATTGATGTTTTACGTTTCCAACCTTCGATGCCATGTTTATATGCTTAAGTCCAACTTTTTGCAAATTTACGTCGTACACTCAAATCGGGAGCCCCGTGACTACGCGATCGGTCCCCATGAGTCACATTGCTCCCGTGTGATGCCCTCGTGACTCTTACGGGACTAATTTGTGGCTGTTTTCTGTTATCACCCTTCGATGGCTTATTTTTATGCTTAACTCTAATTTTGTTCAAATTTATGTCCGACACTCAAATCGTGAGCCTCGTGACTACTCGGTCGGTTCCTAAGAGTCACATTGGTCTTGTGCGAGGCGTTCGTGACTCTTACGGGACCGTTTTGTGGCTGTTTAATGTTTTCACCCTTCGATGGCATATTTTTTTGCTTAAGTCTAATGTTATGCAAATTTACGTCGTACACTCAAACCGGGAGGCCCGTGACTACGCGTTCGGGTCCAATTAATCACATTGATCCCGGGCGAGGTGTTCATGACTCTTACGGGACCCTTTTGTGGCTATTTTACGTTTTCACTCCTCGATGGCATATTTTTTTCTTAAGTCTAATTTTTTTACAAATTTACGTGTCGTACACTCAAACCGGGAGCCCCGTGACTACGCGGTCGGTTCATACGAGTCACATTGGTCCCGTGCGAGGTGCCCGTGACACTTACGGGACCATTTTGTGGTTGTTTTATGTTTTCACCATCAATGGCATGTTTTTATGCTTATATTCAACTTTTTGCAAATTTACATCCTACACTCAAACAGGGAGCCCCGTGACAGCGCGGTTAGTTCCTACGAGTCACATTGATCCCGTGCGATTCGTTCATGACTCTTACAGGACCGATTTGTGTCTGTTTTACGTTTTCACCCTTCGATGGCTTATTTTTATGATTAACTCTAGTTTTATGCAAATTTACGTCCTACACTCAAATCAAGAGCCCCGTGACTACTCGGTTGGTTCCTTCAAGTCACATTGGTCTCGTGCGAGGCATTCGAGACTATTGCGGAATCATTTTGTGGCTATTTTCTGTTTTCACCCTTCGATGGAATATTTTTATACTTAAGTCTAATTTTATAAAAATTTACGTCGTACACTCAAACCGGGATCCCCCTTACCACGCGGTCGATTTCTACGGGTCACATTGGTCCAATGCGCCGCATTCATGACTCTTACGGGACGGTTTTGTGGTTGTTTTACGTTTTCACCCTTCGATGGCATGATTTTATGCCTAAGTCTATTTTTTTACAAATTTACGTCGTACACTCAAACCAGGATCCCTGTGACTACACGATCGGTTCTTACGAGTAACATTGGTCCCGTGCGAGGTGTTCGTGACTATTACCGGACCGTTTTATGGCTGTTTTATGTTTTCACCCTTTGATGGCTTATTTTAATGCTTAAGTCTATATTTTTTCAAATTTGTGTCGTACACTCAAATCGGGAGCCTCGTGACTACTTGGTCGGTTCCTACGAGTCACATTGGTCACGTGTGATGTGTTCGTGACTATTACGGGACAGTTATGTGGCTATTTTAAGTTTCCACCCTTCGATGGAATATTTTTATGCTTATGTTCAACTTTTTGCAAATTTACGTCCTACACTCAAACCGGGAGCCCCGTGATAGCGCGGTCAGTTCCTACGAGTCGCATTGGTCTCGTGCGATTCGTTCATGACTCTTACAGGACCAATTTGTGGTTGTTTTACGTTTTCACCGTTCGATGGCTTGTTTTTAGGTTTCACTCTAATTTTGTGCAAATTTATGTCCTTCACTCAAACCCGGAGCCCCGTGACAACTCGGTCAGTTCCTACGAGTCACATTAGTCTCGTGTGAGGCGTTCGTGACTCTTACGGGACCGTTTTGGTGGCTGTTTTACGTTTTCACCTTTCGATGGCATGTTTTTCTGCTTAAGTCTATTTTTTTACAAATTTACGGCGTACACTAAAATCGGGAGGTCCGTGACTACGCGGTCGGTTCCTACGAGTCACATTGGTCCCGTGCGAGGTGTTCGTGACTATTACGGGACCGTTTTGATGCTGTTTTACATTTTCATCCTTCGATGGCTTGATTTTATTCTTAAGTCTACTTTTTACAAATTTATGTTGTACACTCAAACCGGGAGCCCCGTGACTACTCGGTCGGTTCCTACGAGTCACATTACGTTTTGTGGATATTTTAAATTTTCACCCTTCGATGACATGTTTTTATGCTTAAGTCCAACTTTTTGCAAATTTACATCGTACGCTCAAATCGGGAGCCCCGCGACTACTTGGTCGGTTCCTACGAGTCACGTTGGTCCCGTGTGATGCGTTCATGACTCTTAGAGGACCGATTTGTGGTTATTTTACGTTTTCACCCTTCGACGGCTTGGTTTTATGCTTAACTGTAATTTTGTGCAAATTTACGTCCTACACTCAAACTGAGAGCCCCGTGATTACTCGGTCGGTTCCTACGAGTCACATTGGTCCCTTGCGAGGCGTTTGTGACTCTTATGGGACCGTTTTGGTGATTGTTTTACGTTTTCCCCCTTTGATGCCATGTTTTTATGCTTAAGTCCATTTTTTTGGAAATTTACGTCGTACACTCAAACCGGGATCCCTGTGACTATGCGGTCGGTTCCTAGGAGTCAAATTGGTCTCGTGCGTGGTTTTTGAGACTATTACGAGACCCTTTTTGTAGCTATTTTACGTTTTCATCCTTTGATGGCTTGATTTTATGCTTGAGTCTAACTTTTTGCAAATTTACGTCATACACTCAAACCGAGAGCCCCGTGAAGACTCGGTCGGTTCCTATGAGTCATATTAGTCACGTGCAAGGTGTTCGTGACTCTTACTGGACCGTTTTGTGGATGTTTTACGTTTCCAACCTTCGATGCCATGTTTTTATGCTTAAGTCCAACTTTTTGCAAATTTACGTCGTACACTCAAATCGGGAGCCCCATGACTACGCGGTCGGATCCTACGAGTCACATTGGTCCCGTGTGATGCCCTCGTGACTCTTACGGGACTGATTTGTGGCTATTTTACGTTTTCACCCTTCGATGGCTTATTTTTATGCTTAACTCTAATTTTGTGCAAATTTATGTCCGACACTCAAATCGTGAGCCTCGTGACTACTCGGTCGGTTACTAAGAGTCACATTGGTCTCGTGCGAGGCGTTCGTGACTCTTACGGGACCGTTTTGTGGCTGTTTAACGTTTTCACCCTTAGATGGCATGTTTTTTTGCTTAAGCCTAATGTTATGCAAATTTACGTCGTACACTCAAACCGGGAGGCCCGTGACTACGCGTCCGGGTCCTATGAATCACATTGATCCCGGGCAAGGTGTTCATGACTCTTACGGGACCCTTTTGTGGCTGTTTTACATTTTCACCCCTCGATGGCATATTTTTATGCTTAAGTCAATTTTTTTTACAAATTTACGTCGTACACTCAAACCGGGAGCCCCGTGACTACGCAGTCGGTTCATACGAGTCACATTGGTCCCGTGCGAGGTGCCCGTGACACTTACGGGACCATTTTGTGGTTGTTTTATGTTTTTACCCTCAATGGCATGTTTTTATGCTTACGTTCAACTTTTTGCAAATTTACGTCCTACACTCAAACCGGGAGCCCCGTGACTGCGCGATCAGTTCCTACGAGTCACATTGGTCCCGTGCGATTCGATCATGACTCTTACAGGACCGATTTGTGTCTGTTTTACGTTTTCACCCTTCGATGGTTTATCTTTATGCTTAACTCTAGTTTTATGCAAATTTACGTCTTTCACTCAAACCTGGAGCCCCGTGACAACTCGGTCAGTTCTTACGAGTCACATTAGTATCGTGTGAGGCGTTCGTGACTCATACGGGACCATTTTGGTGGTTGTTTTACGTTTTCACCCTTCGATGGCATGTTTTTCTGCTTAAGTCTATTTTTTTACAAATTTACGGCGTACACTAAAATCGGGAGGTCCGTGACTACACGGTCGGTTCCTACGAGTCACATTGGTCCCGTGCTAGGTGTTCGTGACTATTACGTGACCGTTTTGTTGCTGTTTTACATTTTCATCCTTCGATGGCTTGATTTTATTCTTAAGTCTAACTTTTTACAAATTTATGTTGTACACTCAAACCGGGAGCCCCGTGACTACTCGGTCGGTTCCTACGAGTCACATTACGTTTTGTGGATATTTTACATTTTCACCCTTCGATGACATGTTTTTATGCTTAAGTCCAACTTTTTGCAAATTCACATTGTACACTCAAATCGGGAGCCCCGCGACTACTTGGTCGGTTCCTACGAGTCAAATTGGTCCCGTGTGATGCGTTCATGACTCTTAGAGGACCGATTCGTGGTTATTTTACGTTTTCACCCTTCGATGGCTTGGTTTTATGCTTAACTATAATTTTGTCCAAAATTACGTCCTACACTAAAACTGAGGGCCCCGTGATTACTCGGTCGGTTCCTACGAGTCACATTGGTCCCATGCGAGGCGTTTGTGACTCTTATGGGACCGTTTTGGTGGTTGTTTAATGTTTTCACCCTTTGATGCCATGTTTTTATGATTAAGTCTATTTTTTTGGAAATTTACGTCGTACACTCAAACCGGGATCCCTATGACTATGCGGTCTGTTCCTAGGAGTCAAATTGGTCTCGTGCGTTGTTTTCGGGACTATTACGAGACCGTTTTTGTAGCTATTTTACGTTTTCATCCTTTGATGGCTTGGTTTTATGCTTGAGTCTAACTTTTTGCAAATTTACGTCATACACTCAAACCGAGAGCCCCGTGAATACTCGGTCGGTTCCTACGAGTCATATTAGTCACGTGCAAGGTGTTCGTGACTCTTATTGGGCCGTTTTGTGGATGTTTTACATTTCCAACCTTCCATGCCATGTTTTTATGCTTAAGTCCAACTTTTTGCAAATTTACGTCGTACAATCAAATCGGGAGCCCCGTGACTACGCGGTCGGTTCCTACGAGTCACATTTGTCCCGTGTGATGCCCTCGTGACTCTTACGGGACTGATTTGTGGCTGTTTTACGTTTTCACCCTTTGATGGCTTGATTTAATGCTTAAGTCTTACTTTTTTCAAATTTGTGTCCTACACTCAAACCGGGAGCCTCTTGACTACTTGGTCGGTTCCTACGAGTCACATTGGTCACGTGTGAGGTGTTTGTGACTATTACGGGACAGTTATGTGGCTATTTTAAGTTTCCACCCTTCGATGGCATATTTTTATGCTTAAGTCCAACTTTTTGCAAATTTACGTCGTAGACTCAAACCGGGAGCCCCGTGACTACGCTGTCGGTTCCTACGAGTCACATTGGTCCCGTTTGATGCGTTCGTGACTCTTACGGGACCAATTTGTGGTTGTTTTACGTTTTCACCCTTCGATGGCTTGTTTTTAGGTTTCACTCTAATTTTGTGCAAATTTATGTCCTTCTCTCAAACCTGGAGCCCCGTGACAACTCGGTCAGTTCCTACGAGTCACATTAGTCTCGTGTGAGGCGTTCGTGACTCTTACGGGACCGTTTTGTTGCTGTTTTACATTTTCATCCTTCGATGGCTTGATTTTATTCTTAAGTCT
This sequence comes from Sambucus nigra, assembly GCA_949130495.1. NCBI lineage: Eukaryota > Viridiplantae > Streptophyta > Magnoliopsida > Dipsacales > Adoxaceae > Sambucus > Sambucus nigra. The sequence goes on from OX422218.1 coordinate 421,140,756, forward strand.
AACTTTTTACAAATTTATGTTGTACACTCAAACCGGGAGCCCCGTGACTACTCGGTCGGTTCCTACGAGTCACATTACGTTTTGTGGATATTTTACATTTTCACCCTTCGATGACATGTTTTTATGCTTAAGTCCAACTTTTTGCAAATTTACATCGTACGCTCAAATCGGGAGCCCCGCGACTACTTGGTCGGTTCCTACGAGTCACATTGGTCCCGTGTGATGCGTTCATGACTCTTAGAGGACCGATTGGTGGTTATTTTACGTTTTCACCCTTCGATGGCTTGGTTTTATGCTTAACTGTAATTTTGTGCAAATTTACGTCCTACACTCAAACTGAGCGCCCCGTGATTACTCGGTCGGTTCCTACGAGTCACATTGGTCCCGTGCGAGGCGTTTGTCACTCTTATGGGACCGTTTTGGTGGTTGTTTTATGTTTTCACCCTTTGATGCCATGTTTTTATGCTTAAGTCTATTTTTTTGGAAATTTACGTTGTACACTCAAACTGGGATCCCTGTGACTATGCGGTCGGTTCCTAGGAGTCAAATTGGTCTCGTGCGTTGTTTTCAGGACTATTACGAGACCGTTTTTGTAGCTATTTTACGTTTTCATCCTTTGATGACTTGATTTTATGCTTGAGTCTAAGTTTTTGCAAATTTACGTCATACACTCAAACCGAGAGCCCCCTTGAATACTAGGTCGGTTCCTACGAGTCATTTTAGTCACGTGCAAGGTGTTCGTGACTCTTACTGGACCGTTTTGTGGATGTTTTATGTTTCCAACCTTCGATGCCATGTTTTTATGCTTAAGTCCAACTTTTTGCAAATTTACGTCGTACACTCAAATCGGGAGCCCCGTGACTACGCGATCGGTTCCTACGAGTCACATTGGTCCCGTGTGATGCCCTCGAGACTCTTACGGGACTGATTTGTGGCTGTTTTACGTTTTCACCCTTCGATGGATTATTTTTATGCTTAAATCTAATTTTGTGCAAATTTATGTCCGACACTCAAATCGTGAGCCTCGTGACTACTCGGTCGGTTACTAAGAGTCACATTGGTCTCGTGCGAGGCGTTCGTGACTCTTACGGGACCGTTTTGTGGCTGTTTAACGTTTTCACCCTTAGATGGCATATTTTTTTGCTTAAGCCTAATGTTATGCAAATTTACGTCGTACACTCAAACCGGGAGGCCCGTGACTACGCGTCCGGGTCCTATGAATCACATTGATCCCGGGCGAGGTGTTCATGACTCTTACGGGACCCTTTTGTGGCTGTTTTATATTTTCACCCCTCGATGGCATATTTTTATGCTTAAGTCAATTTTTTTTACAAATTTACGTCGTACACTCAAACCAGGAGCCCCGTGACTACGCGATCGGTTCATACGAGTCACATTGGTACCGTGCGAGGTGCCCGTGACACTTACGGGATCATTTTGTGTTTGTTTTATGTTTTCACCCTCAATGGCATGTTTTTATGCTTATGTTCAACTTTTTGCAAATTTACGTCTTATACTCAAACCGGGAGCCCCGTGACTGCGCGGTCAGTTCCTACGAGTCACATTGGTCCCGTGCGATTTGTTCATGACTCTTACAGGACCGATTTGTGTCTGTTTTACGTTTTCACCCTTCGATGGCTTATTTTTATGCTTAACTCTAGTTTTATGCAAATTTACATCCTACACTCAAATCGGGAGCCCCGTGACTACTTGGTTGGTTCCTACAAGTCACATTGGTCTCGTGCGAGGCATTCGAGACTATTACGGAACCGTTTTGTGGCTATTTTCCATTTTCACCCTTCGATGGAATATTTTTATACTTAAGTCTAATTTTATAAAAATTTACGTCGTACACTCAAACCGGGATCCCCGTTACCACGCGGTCGGTCTCTACGGGTCACATTGGTCCAATGCGTCGCGTTCATGAATCTTACGGGACCGTTTTGTGGTTGTTTTACATTTTCTCCCTTCGATGGCATGATTTTATGCCTAAGTCTATTTTTTTACAAATTTACGTCCTACACTCAAACCGGGAGTCCTGTGACAACACGGTCGGTTCTTACGAGTAACATTGGTCTCGTGCGAGGTGTTCGTCACTATTACCGGACCGTTTTGTGGCTGTTTTACGTTTTCACCCTTCGATGGCTTGATTTAATGCTTATGTCTAACTTTTTTCAAATTTGTGTCGTACACTCAAACCGGGAGCCTCGTGACTTCTTGGCCGGTTCCTACGAGTCACATTGGTCACGTGTGAGGTGTTCGTGACTATTACGGGACAGTTATGTGGCTATTTTTAGTTTCCACCCTTCGATGGCATATTTTTATGCTTAAGTCCAACTTTTTGCAAATTTATGTCGTAGACTCAAACCGGGAGCCCCGTGACTACGCTGTCGGTTCCTACGAGTCACATTGGTCCCGTTTGATGCGTTCGTGACTCTTACAGACCAATTTGTGGTTGTTTTAAGTTATCACCCTTCGATGGCTTGTTTTAAGGTTTCACTCTAATTTTGTGCAAATTTACGTCCTTCACTCAAACCCGGAGCCCCGTGACAACTCGGTCAGTTCCTACGAGTCACATTAGTCTCGTGTGAGGCGTTCGTGACTCTTACGGGACCGTTTTGGTGGCTGTTTTACGTTTTCACCCTTCAATGGCATGTTTTTCTTCTTAAGTCTATTTTTTACAAATTTACGGCGTACACTAAAATCGGGAGGTCCGTGACTACGCGGTCGGTTCCTACGAGTCACATTGGTCCCGTGCGAGGTGTTCGTGACTATTACGGGACCGTTTTGTTGCTATTTTACATTTTCATCCTTCGATGGCTTGATTTTATTCTTAAGTCTAACTTTTTACAAATTTATGTTGTACACTCAAACTGGGAGCCCCGTGACTACTCGGTCGGTTCCTAGGAGTCACATTACGTTTTGTGGATATTTTACATTTTCACCCTTCGATGACATGTTTTTATGCTTAAGTCCAACCTTTTGCAAATTTACATCGTACGCTCAAATCAGGAGCCCCGCGACTACTTGGTCGGTTCCTACGAGTCACATTGGTCCCGTGTGATGCGTTCATGACTCTTAGAGGACCGATTTGTGGTTATTTTACGTTTTCACCCTTCGATGGCTTGGTTTTATGATTAACAGTAATTTTGTACAAATTTACGTCCTACACTCAAACTGAGAGCCCCGTGATTACTCGGTCGGTTCCTACGAGTCACATTGGTCCCGTGCGAGGCGTTTGTGACTCTTATGGGACCGTTTTGGTGGTTGTTTTACGTTTTCACCCTTTGATGCCATGTTTTTATCCTTAAGTCTATTTTTTTGGAAATTTACGTCGTACATTCAAACCGGGATCCCTGTGACTATGCGGTTGGTTCCTAGGAGTCAAATTGGTCTCGTGCGTGGTTTTCGGGAATATTACGAGACCGTTTTTGTAGCTATTTTACGTTTTCATCCTTTGATGGCTTGATTTTATGCTTGAGTCTAAATTTTTGCAAATTTACGTCATACACTCAAACCGAGAGCCCCGTGAATACTCGGTCGGTTCCTACGAATCATATTAGTCACGTGCAAGGTATCCGTGACTCTTACTGGACCGTTTTGTGGATGTTTTCCGTTTCCAATCTTCGATGCCATGTTTTTATGCTTAAGTCCAACTTTTTGCAAATTTACGTCGTACACTCAAATCGGGAGCCCCATGACTACGCGGTCGGTTCCTACGAGTCACATTGGTCCCGTGTGATGCCCTCATGACTCTTACGAGACTGATTTGTGGCTTTTTTATGTTTTCACCCTTCGATGGCTTATTTTTATGCTTAACTCTAATTTTGTGCAAATTTATGTCCGACACTCAAATCGTGAGCCTCGTGACTACTCGGTCGGTTCCTAAGAGTCACATTGGTCTCATGCGAGGCATTCGTGACTCTTACGGGACCATTTTGTGGCTTTTTAACGTTTTCACCCTTAGATGGCATATTTTTTTGCTTAAGTCTAATGTTTTGCAAATTTACGTCGTACACTCAAACCGGGAGGCCCGTGACTACGCGTCCGGGTCCTATGAATCACATTGATCCCGGGCGAGGTGTTCATGACTCTTACGGGACCCTTTTGTGGCTGTTTTACATTTTCACCCCTCGATGGCATATTTTTATGCTTAAGTCTAATTTTTTTACAAATTTACGTCGTACACTCAAACCAGGAGCCCCGTGACTACGCGGTCGGTTCATACGAGTCACATTGGTCCCGTACGAGGTGCCCGTGACACTTACGGGACCATTTTGTGGTTGTTTTATGTTTTCACCCTCAATGGCATGTTTTTATGCTTATGTTCAACTTTTTTGCAAATTTACGTCCTACACTCAAACCGGGAGCCCCGTGACTTCGGGGTCAGTTCCTACGAGTCACATTGGTCCCGTGCGATTCGTTCATGACTCTTACAGGACCGATTTGTGTATATTTTACGTTTTCACCCTTCGATGGCTTATTTTTATGCTTAACTCTAGTTTTATGCAAATTTACGTCCTACACTCAAATCGGGAGCCCCGTGACTACTCGGTTGGTTCCTACAAGTCACATTGGTCTCGTGCGAGGCATTCGAGACTATTACGGAACCGTTTTGTGGCTATTTTCCGTTTTCACCCTTCGATGGAATATTTTTATACTTAAGTCTAATTTTATAAAAATTTACGTCGTACACTCAAACCGGGATCCCCGTTACCACGCGGTCGGTCTCTACGGGTCACATTGGTCCAATGCGCCGCGTTCATGACTCTTACGGGACCGTTTTGTGGTTGTTTTACATTTTCACCCTTCGATGGCATGATTTTATGCCTAAGTCTATTTTTTTACAAATTTACGTCATACACTCAGACCGGGAGCCCTGTGACTACACGGTCGGTTCTTACGAGTAACATTGGTCCCGTGCGAGGTGTTCGTGACTATTACCGGACCGTTTTGTGGATGTTTTACGTTTTCACCCTTCGATGGCTTGATTTAATGCTTATGTCTAACATTTTTCAAATTTGTGTCGTACACACAAACCGGGAGCCTCGTGACTACTTGGTCGGTTCCTACGAGTCACATTGGTCACGTGTGAGGTGTTCGTGACTATTACGGGATAGTTATGTGGCTATTTTAAGTTTCCACCCTTCGATGGGAAATTTTTATTCTTAAGTCCAACTTTTTGCAAATTTACGTCGTAGACTCAAACCGGGAGCCCCGTGACTACGCTGTCGGTTCCTACGAGTCACATTGGTCCCGTTTGATGCGTTCGTGACTCTTACGGGACCAATTTGTGGTTGTTTTAAGTTATCACCCTTCGATGGCTTGTTTTAAGGTTTCACTCTAATTTTGTGCAAATTTACGTCCTTCACTCAAACCCGGAGCCCCGTGACAACTCGGTCAGTTCCTACGAGTCACATTAGTCTCGTGTGAGGCGTTCGTGACTCTTATGGGACCGTTTTGGTGGCTGTTTTATGTTTTCACCCTTCGATGGCATGTTTTTCTTCTTAAGTCTATTTTTTACAAATTTACGGCGTACACTAAAATCGGGAGGTCCGTGACTACGCGGTCGGTTCCTACGAGTCACATTGGTCCCGTACGAGGTGTTCGTGACTATTACGGGACCGTTTTGTTGCTATTTTACATTTTCATCCTTCGATGGCTTGATTTTATTCTTAAGTCTAACTTTTTACAAATTTATGTTGTACACTCAAACCTGGAGCCCCGTGACTACTCGGTCGGTTCCTACGAGTCACATTACGTTTTGTGGATATTTTACATTTTCACCCTTCGATGACATGTTTTTATGCTTAAGTCCAACTTTTTGCAAATTTACATCGTACGCTCAAATCGGGAGCCCCGCGACTACTTGGTCGGTTCCTACGGGTCACATTGGTCCCGTGTGATGCGTTCATGACTCTTAGAGGACCGATTTGTGGTTATTTTACGTTTTCACCCTTCGATGGCTTGGTTTTATGCTTAACTGTAATTTTGTGCAAATTTACATCCTACACTCAAACTGAGAGCCCCGTGATTACTCGGTCGGTTCCTACAAGTCACATTGGTCCCGTGCGAGGCGTTTGTGACTCTTATGGAACCGTTTTGGTGGTTGTTTTACGTTTTCACCCTTTGATGCCATGTTTTTATGCTTAAGTCTATTTTTTTGGAAATTTACGTCGTACATTCAAACCGGGATCCCTGTGACTATGCGGTCGGTTCCTTGGAGTCAAATTGGTCTCGTGCGTGGTTTTCGGGACTATTACGAGACCGTTTTTATAGCTATTTTACGTTTTCATCCTTTGATGGCTTGATTTTATGCTTGAGTCTAACTTTTTGCAAATTTACGTCATACACTCAAACCGAGAGCCCCGTGAATACTCGGTCGGTTCCTACGAATCATGTTAGTCACGTGCAAGGTGTTCGTGACTCTTACTGGTCCGTTTTGTGGATGTTTTACGTTTCCAACCTTCGATGCCATGTTTTTATGCTTAAGTCCAACTTTTTGCAAATTTACGTCGTACACTCAAATCGGGAGCCCCGTGACTACGCGGTCGGTTCCTACGAGTCACATTGGTCCCGTGTGATGCCCTCGTGACTCTTACGAGACTGATTTGTGGCTTTTTTATGTTTTCATCCTTCGATGGCTTATTTTTTTGCTTAACTCTAATTTTGTGCAAATTTATGTCCGTCACTCAAATCGTGAGCCTCGTGACTACTCGGTCGGTTCCTAAGAGTCACATTGGTCTCGTGCGAGGCATTCGTGACTCTTACGGGACCGTTTTGTGGCTTTTTAACGTTTTCACCCTTAGATGGCATATTTTTTTGCTTAAGTCTAATGTTATGCAAATTTACGTCGTACACTCAAACCGGGAGGCCCGTGACTACGCGTCCGGGTCCTATGAATCACATTGATCCCGGGCGAGGTGTTCATGACTCTTACGGGACCCTTTTGTGGCTGTTTTACATTTTCACCCCTCGATGGCATATTTTTATGCTTAAGTCTAATTTTTTTACAAATTTACGTCGTACACTCAAACTGGGAGCCCCGTGACTACGCGGTCGGTTCATACGAGACACATTGGTCCCGTACGAGGTGCCCATGACACTTACGGGACCATTTTGTGGTTGTTTTATGTTTTCACCCTCAATGGCATGTTTTTATGCTTATGTTCAACTTTTTGCAAATTTACGTCCTACACTCAAACCGGGAGCCCTGTGACTGCGCGGTCAGTTCCTACGAGTCACATTGGTCCCGTGCGATTCGTTCATGACTCTTACAGGACCGATTTGTGTCTGTTTTACGTTTTCACCCTTCGATGGCTTATTTTCATGCTTAACTCTAGTTTTATGCAAATTTACGTCCTACACTCAAATCGGGAGCCCCGTGACTACTCGGTTGGTTCCTACAAGTCACATTGGTCTCGTGCGAGGCATTCGAGACTATTACGGAACCATTTTGTGGCTATTTTCCATTTTCACCCTTCGATGGAATATTTGTATACTTAAGTCTAATTTTATAAAAATTTACGTCGTGCACTCAAACCGGGATCCCCGTTACCACACGGTCGGTCCTTACGGCTCACATTGGTCCAATGAGCCGCGTTCATGACTCTTACGGGACCGTTTTGTGGTTGTTTACATTTTCACCCTTCAATGGCATGATTTTATGCCTAAGTCTATTTTTTTATAAATTTACGTCGTACACTCAAACCGGGAGCCCTGTGACTACACGGTCAGTTCTTACGAGTAACATTGGTCCCGTGCGAGGTGTTCGTGACTATTACCGGACTGTTTTGTTGATGTTTTATGTTTTCACCCTTCCATGGCTTGATTTAATGCTTAAGTCTAACTTTTTTCAAATTTGTGTCGTACACACAAACCGAGAGCCTCGTTACTACTTGGTCGGTTCCTACGAGTCACATTGGTCACGTGTGAGGTGTTCGTGACTATTACGGGACAGTTATGTGGCTATTTTAAGTTTCCACCCTTCGATGGGAAATTTTTATGCTTAAGTCCAACTTTTTGCAAATTTACGTCGTAGACTCAAACCAGGAGCTCCGTGACTACGCTGTCGGTTCCTACGAGTCACATTGGTCTCGTTTGATGCGTTCGTGACTTTTACGGGACCAATTTGTGGTTGTTTTAAGTTATCACCCTTCGATGGCTTGTTTTAAGGTTTCACTCTAATTTTGTACAAATTTACGTCCTTCACTCAAACCTGGAGCCCCGTGACAACTCCGTCAGTTCCTACGAGTCCCATTAGTCTCGTGTGAGGCGTTCGTGACTCTTACGGGACCGTTTTGGTGGCTATTTTACGTTTTCACCCTTCGATGGCTTGATTTTATTCTTAAGTCTAACTTTTTACAAATTTATGTTGTACACTCAAACCGGGAGCCCCGTGACTACTCGGTCGGTTCCTATGAGTCATAATACGTTTTGTGGATATTTTACATTTTCACCCTTCGATCACATGATTTTATGCTTAAGTCCAACTTTTTGCAAATTTACATCGTACGCTCAAATCGGGAGCCCCACGACTACTTGGTCGGTTCCTACGAGCCACATTGCTCCCGTGTGATGCGTTCATGACTCTTAGAGGACCGATTTGTGGTTATTTTACGTTTTCACACTTCGATGGCTTGGTTTTATGCTTAACTGTAATTTTGTACAAATTTACGTACTACACTCAAACTGAGAGCCCCGTGATTACTCAGTCGGTTCCTACGAGTCACATTGGTCCCGTTCGAGGCGTTTGTGACTCTTATGGGACCGTTTTGGTGGTTGTTTTACGTTTTCACCCTTTGATGCCATGTTTTTATGCTTAAGTCTATTTTTTTTGGAAATTTACGTCGTACACTCAAACCGGGATCCCTGTGACTATGCGGTCGGTTCCTAGGAGTCAAATTGGTCTCGTGCGTGGTTTTCGGGACTATTACGAGACCGTTTTTGTAGCTATTTTACGTTTTCATCCTTTGATGGCTTGATTTTATGCTTGAGTCTAAATTTTTTCAAATTTACGTCATACACTCAAACCGAGAGCCCCGTGAATACTCGGTTGGTTCCTACGAGTCATATTAGTCACATGCAAGGTGTTCGTGTCTCTTACTGGACCGTTTTATGGATGTTTTATGTTTCCAACCTTCGATGCCATGTTTTTATGCTTAAGTCCAATTTTTTGCAAATTTACGTCGTACACTCAAATCGGGAGCCCCGTGACTACGCGGTCGGTTCCTGCGAGTCACATTGGTCCCATGTGATGCCCTCGTGACTCTTACGGGGCTGATTTGTGGCTTTTTTACGTTTTCACCCTTCGATGGCTTATTTTTATGCTTAACTCTAATTTTGTGCAAATTTATGTCCGACACTCAAATTGTGAGCCTCGTGACTACTCGGTCGGTTCCTAAGAGTCACATTGGTCTCGTGTGAGGCATTCGTGACTCTTACGGGACCGTTTTGTGGAAGTTTAACATTTTCACCCTTAGATGGCATATTTTTTTGCTTAAGTCTAACGTTATGCAAATTTACGTCGTACACTCAAACCGGGAGGCCTGTGACTACGCGTCCGGGTCCTACGAATCACATTGATCCCGGGCGAGGTGTTCATGACTCTTACGGGACCCTTTTGTGGCTGTTTTACATTTTCACCCCTCGATGGCATATTTTTATGCTTAAGTCTAATTTTTTTACAAATTTACGTCGTACACTCAAACCGGGAGCCCCGTGACTACGCAGTCGGTTCATACGAGTCACATTGGTCTCGTGCGAGGTGCCCGTGACACTTACGGGACCATTTTGTGGTTGTTTTATGTTTTCACCCTCAATGGCATGTTTTTATGCTTACGTTCAACTTTTTGCAAATTTACGTCCTACACTCAAACCGGGAGCCCCGTGACTGTGCGGTTAGTTCCTACGAGTCACATTGGTCCCGTGCGATTCGTTCATGACTCTTACAGGACCGATTTGTGTATGTTTTACGTTTTCACCCTTCGATGGCTTATTTTTATGCTTAACTCTAGTTTTATGCAAATTTACGTCCTACACTCAAATCGGGAGCCCGTGACTACTCGGTTGGTTCCTACAAGTCACATTGGTCTCGTGCGAGGCATTCGAGACTATTACGGAACCGTTTTGTGGCTATTTTTCGTTTTCACCCTTCGATGGAATATTTTTATACTTAAGTCTAATTTTATAAAAATTTACGTCGTACACTCAAACCGGGATCCCCGTTACCACGCGGTCGGTCTCTACGGGTCACATTGGTCCAATGCGCCGCGTTCATGACTCTTACGGGACCGTTTTGTGGTTGTTTTACATTTTCACCCTTCGATGGCATGATTTTATGCCTAAGTCTATTTTTTTACAAATTTACGTCGTACACTCAAATCGGGAGCCCTGTGACTACACGGTCGGTTCTTACGAGTAACATTGGTCCCGTGCGAGGTGTTCGTGACTATTACCGGCCGTTTTGTGGATGTTTTACGTTTTCACCCTTCAATGGCTTGATTTAATGCTTAAGTCTAACTTTTTTCAAATTTGTGTCGTACACTCAAACCGGGAGCCTCTTGACTACTTGGTCTGTTCCTACGAGTCACATTGGTCACATGTGAGGTGTTTGTGACTATTACGGGACAGTTATGTGGCTATTTTAAGTTTCCACCCTTCGATGGCATATTTTTATGCTTAAGTCCAACTTTTTGCAAATTTACATCGTAGACTCAAACCGGGAGCCCCGTGACTACGCTGTCGGTTCCTACGAGTCACATTGGTCCCGTTTGATGCGTTCGTGACTCTTACGGGACCAATTTTTGGTTGTTTTATGTTTTCACCCTTCGATGGCTTGTTTTTAGGTTTCACTCTAATTTTGTGCAAATTTATGTCCTTCACTCAAACCTGGAGCCATGTGACAACTCGGTCAGTTCCTACGAGTCACATTAGTCTCGTGTGAGGCATTCGTGACTCTTACGGGACCATTTTGGTGGTTGTTTTACGTTTTCACCCTTCGATGGCATGTTTGTCTGCTTAAGTCTATTTTTTTACAAATTTACGACGTACACTAAAATCGGGAGGTCCGTGACTACACGGTCGGTTCCTACGAGTCACATTGGTCCCGTGCTACGTGTTCGTGACTATTACGGGACCATTTTGTTGCTGTTTTACATTTTCCTCCTTCGATGGCTTGATTTTATTCTTAAGTCTAACTTTTTACAAATTTATGTTGTACACTCAAACCGGGAGCCCCGTGACTACTCGGTCGGTTCCTACGAGTCACATTACGTTTTGTGGATATTTTACATTTTCACCCTTCGATGCCATGTTTTTATGCTTAAGTCCAACGTTTTGCAAATTTACGTCGTACACTCAAATCGGGAGTCCCGTGACTACGTGGTTAGTTCCTGCGAGTCACATTGGTCCCGTGTGATGCTTTCATGACTCTTAAGGGATCGATTTGTGGTTGTTTTACATTTTCACCTTCGGTGTCTTGTTTTTGTGTTTAACTTTAATTTTGTGCGAATTTACGTCCTATACTCAAACCGAGAGCCCCGTGACTACTCGGTTGGTTCCTATGAGTCACATTCGTCCCGTGCTAGGCGTTCGTGTCTCTTATGGGACTGTTTTGTGGCTATTTGATGTTTTCACCCGTCGATGCCATGCTTTTATGCTTAAGTCTAATTTTCTACAAATTTACGTCGTACACTCAAACCGGGAGCCCCGTGACTACGCGGCCATGTCCTATGAGTCACATTGATCCCGTGCGAGGTGTTCGTGACTATTTTGGGACTATTTTATGTTTTCACCCCTTGATGGCAAGTTTTTATTCTTAAGTCTAATTTTTGTACAAATTTACGTCGGACACTCAAATCGGGAGCCTCGTGACCACGCGGTCGGTTCCTACGAGTCACATTGGTCCCGTGTGAGGTGTTCGTGACTCTTACAGGACCGTTTTGTGGCTGTTTTATGTTTTCACCCTCGATGGCATGCTTTTATGCTTGAGTCTAACTTTTTGCAAATATATGTCCTACACTCAAATTGGGAGCCCCGTGACTACGTTGTCGGTCCTAGGAGTCACATTGGTCCCGTTTGATGCGTTCGTGACTCTTACGGGACCAATTTGTGGTTGTTTTACGTTTTCACCCTTATATGGCTTGTTTTTAGGCTTCACTCTAGTTTTATGCAAATTTACGCCCTACACTCAAACCTAGAGGCTCGTGATTACTCGGTCAGTTTCTACGAGTCACATTAGTCCCGTGCGAGACATTCGTGACTCTTACGGGACCGTTTTGGTGGCTGTTTTACATTTCCACCCTTCAATGGCATGTTTTTCTGTTGAAGTCTAATTTTTTACGAATTTACGGCGTACACTCAAATCGAGAGCTCTGTGACTACGCAGTCGGTTCCTACGAGTCACATTGGTCCCATGCGAGGTGTTCGTGACTATTGTGGAACTGTTTTGTGGCTGTTTTACGTTTTCACCCTTCGATGGCTTGATTTTATGCTTAAGTCTAAATTTTTACCAATTTACGTCATACACTCAAACCGGGAGCCCCGTGACTACGCTGTCGGGTCCTATGAGTCACATTGATCTCGGGCGAGGTGTTCGTGACTCTTACGGGAACCTTTTGTGCATGTTTTACGTTTTCACCTTTCGATGGCATATTTTTATGCTTAAGTCTAATTTTTTTGCAAATTTACGTCGTACACTCAAATCGGGAGCCCCGTGAGTACGCGGTCGGTTCATACGAGTCGCATTGGTCACGTGTGAGGTGCTCGTGACTCTTACGGGACCGTTTTGTGGCTATTTTACAATTTCACCCTTCGATGGCATGATTTTATGCCTAAGTCTAACTTTTTTCAAATTTCCATCGTACACTCAAACCGGGAGCCCTGTGACTACACATCGGTTCTTACGAGTAACATTGGTCCCGTGCGAGGTGTTCGTGACTATTACCGGACCGTTTTGTGGATGTTTTACGTTTTCACCCTTCGATGGTTTGATTTAATGCTTAAGTCTAACTTTTTTCAAATTTGTGTCGTACACAAAAACCGGGAGCCTCGTGACTACTTGGTCGGTTCCTACGAGTCACATTGGTCACGTGTGAGGTGTTTGTGACTATTACGGGACAGTTATGTGGCTATTTTAAGTTTCCACCCTTCGATGGCATATTTTTATGCTTAAGTCCAACTTTTTGCAAATTTACGTCGTAGACACAAATCGGGAGCCCCGTGACTACGCTGTCGGTTACTACGAGTCACATTGGTCCCGTTTGATGCGTTCGTGACTCTTACGGGACCAATTTGTGGTTGTTTTATGTTTTCACCCTTCGATGGCTTGTTTTAAGGTTTCACTCTAATTTTGTGCAAATTTACGTCCTTCACTCAAACCCGGAGCCCCGTGACAACTCGGTCAGTTCCTACGAGTCACATTAGTCTCGTGTGAGGCGTTCGTGACTCTTACGGGACCGTTTTGGTGGCTGTTTTACGTTTTCATCCTTCGATGGCATGTTTTTCTGCTTAAGTCTATTTTTTTACAAATTTATGGCGTACACTAAAATCGGGAGGTCCGTGACTACGCGGTCGGTTCCTACGAGTCACATTGGTCCCGTACGAGGTGTTCGTGACTATTATGGGACCGTTTTGTGGTTGTTTTATGTTTTCACCCTTCGATGGCTAGATTTTATGCTTAAGTCTAACTTTTTACAAATTTAAGTCGTACACTTAAATCGGGATCCTCGTGAAAACGCGGTCTGGTCCAATGAGTCACATTGATCCCGGGCGAGGTGTTCATGACTCTTTCGGGACCCTTTTTTGGCTATTTTACATTTTCACCCTATGATGGCATATTTTTATACTTAAGTCTAATTTTGTGAAAATTTACGTCGTACACTCAAACCGTGAGCCCCGTGACCACACGGTCGGTTCCTACGGGTCACATTGGTCCCGTGCGAGGTGTTCATGACTCTTACGGGATCGTTTTGTGGTCGTTTTATGTTTTCACCTTTCGATGGCATGTTTTTATCCCTAAGTTTATTTTTTTTTGCAAATTTATGACGTACACTCAAACCGGGAGCCCCGTGACTACACGATCGGTTCTTATGTGTCACATTGGTCCCATGCAAGGTGTTCATGACTATAACCGGACCGTTTTGTGGCTATTTTACGTTTTCACCCTTCGATGACTTAATTTTATGCTTAAGTCTAACTTTTTACAAATTTGCATCGTACACTCAAACCGGGAGCCCCGTGACTACTTGGTCGGTTCCTACGAGTCACATTGGTCACGTGTGAGGTGTTCGTGACTCTTACGGGACCGTTTTGTGGCTATTTTACATTTCCACCTTTCGATGACATGTTTTTATGCTTAAGTTCAACTTTTTGCAAATTTACGTCTTAAACTCAAATCGGGAGCCCTGTGACTACGCGGGCGGTTCCTGTGAGTGACGTTGGTCCTGTGTGATGATTTCGTGACTCTTACGAGATCGATTTGTGGTTGTTTTACAATTTCACCTTTCGGTGGATATTTTTGTGCTTAACTCTAATTTTGTGCGAATTTACGTCCTACACTCAAACCAAGAGCCTCGTGACTACTCGATTGGTTCCTACGAGTCACATTGGTCCCGTGCTAGGCGTTCGTGACTCTTATGAGACTGTTTTGTGGCTATTTTATGTTTTCACCCATCTATGGCATATTTTTATGCTTAAGTCTTATTTTCTACAAATTTACGTCGTACAGTCAAACTGGGACCCCCGTGACTACGCGACCATGTCCTATGAGTCACATTGATCCCGTGCGAGGTGTTCATGATTCTTACGGGACTGTTTTGTGACTATTTTATGTTTTCAACCCTTGATGGCAAGTTTTTATGCTTAAGTCTAATTTTTGTACAAATTTACGTCGGACACTCAAATCGGGAGCCTCGTGAATACGCGGTCGGTTCCTACGAGTCACATTGGTCCCGTGTGAGGTGTTCGTGATTCTTACGGGACCGTTTTGGGGCTATTTTATGTTTTCACCCTTGATGGCATGTTTTTATGCTTAAGTCTAACTTTTTGCCAATTTACGTCCTACACTCAAATCGGGAGCCCCGTGACTACGCTGTCGGTTCCTACGAGTCACATTGGTCCCGTTTGATGCGTTCGTGACTCTTACGGGACCAATTTGTGGTTATTTTACATTTTCACCCTTATATGGCTTGTTTTTAGGCTTCACACTATTTTTATGCAAATTTACGTCCTACTCTCAAACCTAGAGCCCCGTGATTACTCGGTCAGTTTCTTCGAGTCACATTAGTCCCGTGCGAGACGTTCGTGACTCTTACGGGACCGTTTTGGTGGCTGTTTTACATTTTCACCCTTCAATGGCATATTTTTCTGTTGAAGTCTAATTTTTTACAAATTTACGGCGTACACTCAAATCGAGAGCTCTGTGACTACGCGGTCGGTTCCTACGAGTCACATTGGTCCCGTGCGAGGTGTTCGTGCCTATTATGGAACTATTTTTTGGTTGTTTTACGTTTTCACCCTTCGATGGCTTGATTTTATGCTTAAGTCTAACTTTTTATAAATTTACGTCGTACACACAAACCGGGAGCCCCGTCACTACGCTAACGGGTCCTATGAGTCACATTGATCTCGGGCGAGGTGTTCGTGACTCTTACGGGATCCTTTTGTGCATGTTTTATGTTTTCACCCTTCAATGGTATATTTTTATGCTTAAGTATAATTTTTTTGCAAACCTACATCGTACACTCCAACCGGGAGCCCAATGACTACGCGGTCGGTTCATATGAGTCTCATTGGTCACGTGTGAGGGGCTCGTGGTTCTTACGGGACCGTTTTGTGGTTGTTTTATGTTTTCACGCTCGATGGCATGTTTTTATGATTAAGTCTAATTTTTTACAAATTTATAGCATACACTCAAATCGGGTGGTCTGTGACTACGCGGTGGGTTCCTACGAGTCACATTGATCCCGTGCGAGTTGTTCGTGACTATTATGGGACCGTTTTGTGTCTGCTTTATGTTTTCACCCTTCGATGGCTAGATTTTATGCTTAAGTCTAACTTTTTACAAATTTACGTCGTACAATCAAACCGGGAGCCCCGTGACTACGCGACCGGGTCCTATGAGTCACATTGATCCCGGGCGAGGTGTTCATGACTCTCACGGGACCCTTTTTTGGCTGTTTTACGTTTTAACCCTTTGATGACATATTTTTATACTTAAGTCTAATTTTATGAAAATTTACGTCGTACACTCAAACCGGGAGCCCCATGAGCACGCGGTAGGTTCCTACGGGTCACATTGGTCCCGTGCGAGGTGTTCACGACTCTTACGGGACCGTTTTGTGGTTTTTTTACGTTTTCACCTTTCGATGGCATGTTTTATGCCTAAGTCTATTTTTTTTGCAAATTTACGACGTACACTCAAACCGGGAGCCCCGTGACTACACATTCGGTTCTTATGTGTCACATTGATCCCGTGCGAGGTGTTCATGACTATTACCGGACCGTTTTGTGGCTATTTTACATTTTCACCCTTCGATGGCTTAATTTTATGCTTAAGTCTAACTTTTTTTAAATTTCCATCGTACACTCAAACCGGGAGCCCCGTGACTACTGGGTCGGTTCCTACGAGTCACCTTGGTCACGTGTGAGGCGTTCGGGACGCTTACGGGACCGTTTTGTGGCTATTTTATGTTTCCACCCTTCGATGGCATGTTTTTATGCGTAAGTCCAACTTTTTACAAATTTACGTCGTACACTCAAACCGGGAGCCCCGTGACTACGCTGTCGGTTCATACGAGTGACATTGGTTACGGGACAAATTTGTTGCTATTTTACGTTTTCACCCTTCGATGGCTTGTTTTTAGGCTTCACTCTAATTTTGTGCAAATTTACGTCCTACACTCAAACCTAGAGCCCCGTGACTACTCGGTTCGTTCCTACGAGTCACATTAGTCCCGTGCGAGGCGTTCGTGACTCTTACGGGCTCGTTTTGGTGGCTGTTTTATGTTTTCACCCTTCCATGGCATGTTTATCTACTTTAGTCTAATTTTTTAAATATTTACGGCATACACTCAAATCAGGAGCTCCGTGACTACGCGGTCGGTTCCTACGAGTCACATTGGTCTCGTGCGAGGATGTTCGTGACTATTATGGGACCGTTTTTTGGCTGTTTTATGTTTTCACCCTTCGATGGCTTGATTTTATGCTCAAGTCTAACTTTTTTCAAATTTACGTCCTACACTCAAATCGGGAGCCCTGTGACTACTCGGTCGGTTTGTACGAGTCACATTAGTCACGTGCGAGGTGTTCGTTACTCTTACGGGACCATTTTGTGGATATTTTATATTTCCACCCTTCGATGGCATGTTTTTATTCTTAACTCCAACTTTTTGCCAATGTACGTCGTACACTCAAATCGGGAGCCCCGTGACTGTGCGATCGGTTTCTATGAGTGACATTGGTCCCGTGTTATGTTTTCATGACTCTTACCGGAGGAATTCGTGGTTATTTTACATTTGCATCTTTTGATGGCTTGTTCTTATGCTTAACTCTAATTTTGTGCGAATTTATGTCCTATACTTAAACCGAGAGCCCCGTGACTACTCGATCGGTTCCTACGAGTCACATTGGTCCCGTGCCAGGCGTTCGTGACTCTTACGGGACCGTTTTGTGGATATTTTATGTTTGCACCCTTCGATGGCATATTTTTATGCTTAAGTTTAATTTTCTGCAAATTTACATCGTACACTCAAACCGGGAGCCCCGTGACTACGCGGCCATGCCCTATGAGTCACATTGATCCCGTACGAGGTGTTCTTGACTCTTACGGTACTATTTTGTGACTGTTTTATGTTTTCACCCCTTGATGGTAAGTTTTTATGCTTAAGTCTAATTTTTGTACAAATTTACGTCGGACACTCAACTCAGGAGCCCCGTGACAACGCAGTCGGTTCCTACGAGGCACATTGGTCACGTGTGAGGTATTCGTGACTCTTACGGGACCGTTTTGTGGCTGTTTTATGTTTTCATCCTCGATGGAATGTTTTTATCCTTAAGTCCAACTCTTTGCAAATTTACGTCCTACACTCAAATCGGGAGCCCCGTGACTAAGCAACCGGTTCCTACAAGTCACATTGGTCCCATTTGATGCGTTCGTGACTCTTACGGGACCGATTTGTGCTTGTTTTACGTTTTCACCCTTATATGTCTTATTTTTAGGCTTGACTCTAATTTTTTGCAAATTTACGTCCTACACTCAAACCTAGAACCCCGTGATTACTCGGTCAGTTCCTGCGAGTCACATTAGTCCCGTGCGAGAAGTTCGTGACTCTTACGGGACCGTTTTGGTGGCTATTTTACGTTTTCACCCTTTAATGGCATGTTTTTCAGCTGAAGTCTAATATTTTACAAATTTACGGCGTACACTCAAATCGGGAGTTCTGTGACTACGCGGTCGGTTGCTACGAGTCACACTGGTCCGTGCGAGCTGTTCGTGACTATTATGGGACTGTTTTGTGGTTGGTTTACGTTTTAACCCTTTGATGGCTTGATTTTATTCTTAAGTCTAACTTTTTACAAATTTACATCGTACACTCAAACTGGGATCCCCGTGACTACGCGGTCGGGTCCTATGAGTCATATTCATCCCGAGCGAGGTATTCGTGACTCTTACGGGACCCTTTTGTTGCTGTTTTACGTTTTCCCACTACGATGGCATTTTTTTATGCTTAAGTCTAATTTTTTGGCAAATTTACATCATACACTCAAACCGAGAGCCCCGTGGCTACGCGATCGGTTCGTACGAGTCGCATTGGTCCCGTGTGAGGTGCTCGTGACTCTTACGGGACCATTTTGGGGCTACTTTACATTTTCACCCTATGATGGCTTGATTTTATGCTTAACTCTAACTTTTTACAAATTTACGTCGTACACTCAAATCGGGAGCCCTGTGACTACTCGGTCGGTTCCTACGAGTCACATTAGTCACGCGCGAGGTGTTCGTGACTCTTACGGGACCGTTTTATGGCTGTTTTATGTTTTCACCCTCGATGGCATGTTTTTATGATTAAGTCAAACTTTTTGCAAATTTACGTCCTACACTCAAACCGGGAGCCCCGTGACTACGCGGGCGGTTCCTACGAGTCACATTGGTCCCGTGCGATGCGTTCATGACTCTTACGGGACTGATTTGTGTCTGTTTAATGTATTAACCTTTCGATGGCTTATTTTTATGCTTAACTCTAATTTTGTGCAAATTTAATTTTTACACTCAAATCGAGATCCCCGTGACTACTCGATCGGTTCCTATGAGTCACATTGGTCTCGTGTGAAGCATTCGTGACTATTACGGGACCGTTTTGTGACTGTTTTCCATTTTCACCCTTCGGTGGCATATTTTTATATTTAAGTCTAATTTTAAGAAAAACTACGCCGTACACTAAAACCGGGAGACCCGTGACCACGCGGTCGGTTCCTACGGGTCACATTGGTCCCGTGCGAGGCATTCATGACTATTACGGGACCTTTTTGTGGTTGTTTTACATTTTCACCCTTCGATGGCATGTTTTTATGACTAAGTCTACGTTTTTTGCAAATTTACGTTGTGCACTCAGGCCGAGAGCCCCGTGACTACTTGGTCGGTTCATAAGAGTCACATTGGTCACGAGCTAGGTGTTCGTGACTCTTACGGGACCGATTGGTGTCTATTTAACGTTTTCACCCTTCGATGGCTTATTTTTATGCTTAACTCTAATTTTGTGCAAATTTACGTCCAACACTCAAATCGGGAGCCCTATGACTACTCGGTCGGTTCCTACGAGTCACATTGGTCTCGTGCGAGGCATTCGTGACTATTACGGGACCGTTTTGTGGCTGTTTTCCATTTTCACCCTTCGATGGCATATTTTTATACTTAAGTCTAATTTTATGAAAATTTACGGCGTACACTCAAATCAGGAGCCCCGTGACCACGCGGTCGGTTCCTAAGGGTCACATTGGTTCCTTGTGAGGCGTTCATGACTCTTACGGGACCGTTTTGTGATTTTTTTACGTTTTCACCCTTCGATGGCATGTTTTTATGCTTAAGTCTAATTTTTTTGCAAATATAAGTCGTACACTCAAACCGGGAGCCCCGTGACTACTTGGTCGGTTCGTACGAGTCACATTGGTCCCGTGCGAGGCATTCGACTATTAAGGGACCGTTTTGTGGCTGTTTTATTTTTTCACCCTTCGATGGCTTATTTTTATACTTAAGTCTAATTTTGTAGAAATTTATGTTGTACACTCAAACCGGGAGCCCCGTGACTACGCGATTAGTGCATACGGGTCACATTGGTCCCATGCGAGGTGTCCGTGACTCTTACAGGACCGTTTTGTGGCTATTTTACATTTTTACCCTTCGAGTGCATGTTGTTATGCTTAAGTCTAATTTTTTTTCAAATTTACGTCGTACACTCAAACCGGGAGCCCCGTGACTACGCGGTGGGATTCTTCGAGTCGCATTGGTCCCGTGCGAGGTATTCGTGACTCTTATAGGACTGTTTTTCGGCGGTTTTACGTTTTCACCCTTCGATGGCATATTTTTATGCTTAAGTTTAATTTATGAAAATTTACGGGTACACTCAAACCGGGAGCCCTATGACTCCGCGGTCGTGTCCAACGAGTCACCAATATCCCGTTCGAGGTGTTCGTGACTCTTACGTGACCGTTTTCTAGTTGTTTTACATTTTATCCATTCCATGGCATGTTTTTATTCTTAAGCCTAATTTTTTTTGCAAATTTACGTCGTACACTCAAACCGCAAGCCCCGTGACTACGCGGTCGGTTGCTACTAGTCACATTGGTCCTGTGCGAGGTGTTCGTGACTCTTACGATACCGTTTTGTGGTTATTTACGTTTTCACCTCGATGGCATGTTTTTATGCATAAGTCCAACTCTTTGCAAATTTACGTCCTACACTCAAACCGAGAGCCCCGTGACTACGCTGTCGGTCCTACGAGTCACATTGGTCCCGTCTGATGCATTCGTGACTCTTACGGGACCAATTTGTGGCTGTTTTACATTTTCACCCTTCAATGGCTTATTTTTGTGCTTCACTCTAATTTTGTGAAAATTTACGTCCTACATTCAAACCCATAGCCCCGTGACTACTCGGTCAGTTCCTACGAGTCACATTAATCCCGTGCGAGACGTTCGTGACTCTTACGGAATCGTTTTGGTGGCTGTTTTATGTTTTCACCCTTCAATGGCATGTTTTTCTTCTTAAGTCTAATTTTTTACAAATTTACGGCGTACACTCAAATTGGGAGCTCCGTGACTACGCGGTCGGTTCCTACGAGTCACATTGGCTCCGTGTGAGGTGTTCATGACTATTATGGGACCGTTTTGTGGCTGTTTTACGTTTTCACCCTTCGATGGCAAGATTTTATGCTTAAGACTAACTTTTTACAAATTTACATTGTACACTCAAACCGGGAGCCCCGTGATTATGCGACCCGGTCCTAGGAGTCCCATTGATCCCGGGCGAGGTGCTCGTGACTCTTACATGACCCTTTTGTGGTTGTTTTATGTTTTCACCCTTCGATGGCATATTTTTATGCTTAAGTCTAATTTTTTTTCAAAATTTACGTCGTACACTCAAACCGGGAGCCCCGTGACTATGCGGTCAGTTCATACGAGTCGCATTGGTCCCGTGTGAGGTGCTCGTGACTCTTACGGAACCGTTTTGTGGCTGCTTTACATTTTCACCCTTCGATGGCTTGATTTTATGCTTAAGTCTAACTTTTTACAAATTTATGTTGTACACTCAAATCGGGAGCCCCGTGACTACTTGGTCGGTTCTTACGAGTCGCATTGGTCACGCGTGAGGTGTTTGTGACTATTATGGGACAATTTTGTGGCTATTTTATGTTTTCACCCTCGATGGCATGTTTTTATACTTAAGTCCAACTTTTTGCAAATTTATGTCCTACACTCAAACTGGGATCCCCGTGACAACGAGGTCGGTTCCTACGAGTCTCATTGGTCCCGTGCGATGTGTTCATGAATCTTACGGGACCGATTGGTGTATGTTTTACGTTTTCACCCTTCAATGGCTTGTTTTTAGTCTTCACTCTAATTTTGTGCAAATTTACGTCCTACACTAAAATCCAGAGCCCCGTCACTACTCGATCAGTTCCTACGAGTCACATTAGTCCCGTGCGAGATGTTTGTGTCCCTCACGGGACCGTTTTGGTGGTTGTTTTACGTTTTTACCCTTCGATGGCATGTTTTTCTGCTTAAGTCTAATTTTTTAATAATTTTCGGCGTACACTCAAATTGGGAGCTCCGTGACTACGCGGTCGGTTCCTAATAGTCACATTGGTCCCGTGCGAGGTGTTTGTGACTATTATGGGACCGTTTTGTGGCTATTTTACATTTTCACCCTTTGATGGCTTGATTTTATGCTTAAGTCTAACTTTTTACAAATTTAGGTCTTACAGTCAAACGGGGAGCCCCGTGACAATGCGACCAGGTCCTATGAGTCACATTGATCCCGGGCGAGGTGTTCGTGACTCTTACGTGACCCTTTTGTGGTTGTTTAATGTTTTCACCCTTCGATGGCATATTTTTATGCTTAAGCCGATTTTTTTTCCAAATTTACATCATACACTCAAACCGGGAGCCCCGTGACTATGCAGTTGGTTCATATGAGTATCATTGGTCCCGTGTGAGGTGCTCGTGACTCTTACGGGACCATTTTGTGGCTTCTTTATGTTTTCACCCTTCGATGGCTTGATTTTATGCTTAATTCTAGGTTTTTACAAATTTACGTCATACACTCAAATCGGGAGCCCCGGACTACTTGGTCGGTTCCTACGAGTCACATTGGTCACGCGTGAGGTGTTCGTGACTATTATGGGACCGTTTTGTAGATGTTTTATGTTTTCACCCTCGATGGCATGTTTTTATGCTTAAGTCCAACTCTTTGCAAATTTACGTTCTACACTCAAACCGGGATCCCCGTGACTACGCTGTCGGTTCCCACGAGTCACATTCATCTCGTTTGATGCGTTCGTGACTCTTACGGGACCAATTTGTGGCTATTTTATGTTTTCACCCTTCAATGGCTTATTTTTTGGCTTCACTCTAATTTTGTGCAAATTTATGTCCTACACTCAAACCCAGAGCCCGATGACTACTCGGTCAGTTCCTACGAGTCACATTAGTCCCGTGCGAGACGTTTGTGACTCTTACGGGACCGTTCTGGTGGTTGTTTTACATTTTCACCCTTCGATGGCATGTTTTTCTGCTTAAGTCTATTTTTTTTAATAATTTACGGCGTACACTCAAATCGGGAGCTCCGTGACTACGCGGTCGGTTCCTACCAGTCACATTGGTCCCATGCGAGGTGTTCGTGACTATTATGGGACCGTTTTGTGGCTGTTTTATGTTTTCACCCTTCGATGGCTTCATTTTATGCTTAAGTCTATATTTTTACAAATTTACGGCGTACACTCAAAATGGGAGCCCCGTGACAACTCAGTCAGTTCCTACGAGTCATATTAGTCACGTGCGAGGTGTTCATGACTTTTACGGGACCGTTTTGTGGCTATTTTACATTTCCACCCTTCGATGGCATGTTTTTATTCTTAAGTCCAACTTTTTGAAAATTTTCGTCGTACACTTAAATCGGGAGTACCGTGACTACGCGGTCGGTTCCTACGAGTCACATTCATCCCGTGTGATGCTTTCGTGACTATTACGGGATCGATTTGTGGTTGTTTTACGCTTTCACCCTTCGATGGCTTATTTTTATGCTTAACTCTAATTTTGTAAAATTATACGTCCTAAACTCAAAACGGGAGCCCCGTGACTACTCGATCGGTTCCTACAAGTCACGTTGGTCTCGTGCGAGGCATTCGTGACTATTACGGGACCGTTTTGTGGCTATTTTCGGTTTTTACCCTTCGATGGAATATTTTTGTACTTAAGTCTAATTTTATGAAAATTTACATCGTACACTAAAACTCGGAGCCCCGTGACCACGCGGTCGGTTCCTACGAGTCACATTGGTCACGCGTGAGGTGTTCGTGACTATTACGGGACCGTTTTGTGGCTGTTTTATGTTCTCACCCTCGATAGCATGTTTTTATGCTTAAGTCTAACTTTTTCTAAATTTACATCCTACACTCAAACCGAGAGCCCCGTGACTACGCGATAGGTTCCTACGAGTCACATTGGTCCCGTGCGATGCGTTTATGACTCTTACAGGACCGATTTGTGTCTGTTTCACATTTTCACCCTTCGATGGCTTATTTTAAAGCTTAACTCTAATTTTATGCAAATCTACGCCCTACACTCAAATCGGGAGCCCCGTGACTACTCGATCGGTTCCTACGAGTCACATTGGTCTCGTGCGAGGCATTCGGGACTATTACGGGACGATTTTGTGGCTGTTTACTGTTTTCCCCCTTCGATGGGATATTTTAATACTTAAGTCTAATTTTATGAATATTTACGTCATACACTAAAACCGGGAGCCCCGTGACCACGTGGTCGGTTCATACGAGTCGCATTGGTCCCATGTGAGGTGCTCGTGACTCTTACGGGACCATTTTGTGGCTGCTTTATGTTTTCACCATTCGATGGGATGTTTTTCTGCTTAAGTCTAACTTTTTACAAATTTACGGCGTACACTCAAATCGGGAGCCCCGTGACTACGCGGTCGGTTCCTACGAGTCACATTGGTCCCGAGCGAGGTGTTCGTGACTGTTATGGGACCGTTTTGTGGATGTTTTACGTTTTCACCCTTCGATGGCTTGATTTTATGCTTATGTCTAACTTTTTTAATTTACATCCTACCCTCAAACCGGGAGCCCCCGTGACTACGCGGTTGGTTCCTACGAGTCACATTGGTCTTGTGCTATGCGTTCATGACTCATACGGTACCGATTTGTGTCTGTTATATATTTTCACCCTTCAATGGCTTGTTTTTAGGCTTCACTCTAATTTTTTGCAAATTTACGTCCTACACTCAAACCCAGAGCCCCGTGACTACTCGGTTAGTTCCTACGAGTCACATTAGTCCCGTGCGAGACGTTCGTGACTCTTACGGGACCGTTTTGGTGACGGTTTTATGTTTTCACCCTTCGATGGCATGTTTTTCGGCTTAAGTCTAATTTTTTAATAATTTACGGTGTACACTCAAATCGGGAGCTCCGTGACTACGCGGTCGGTTCCTAATAGTCACATTGGTCCCGTGCGAGGTGTTTATGACTATTATGGGACCGTTTTGTGGCTATTTTACATTTTCACCCTTTGATGGCTTGATTTT
Source organism: Sambucus nigra (assembly GCA_949130495.1). Lineage (NCBI taxonomy): Eukaryota > Viridiplantae > Streptophyta > Magnoliopsida > Dipsacales > Adoxaceae > Sambucus > Sambucus nigra. The sequence goes on from OX422218.1 coordinate 421,166,071, forward strand.
ATGCTTAAGTCTAACTTTTTACAAATTTAGGTCGTACACTCAAACCGGGAGCCCCGTGACTATGCGACCAGGTCCTATGAGTCACATTGATCCCGGGCGAGGTGTTCATGACTCTTACGGGACCCTTTTGTGGTTGTTTTATGTTTTCACCCTTCGATGGCATATTTTTATGCTTAAGTCTATTTTTTTTCCAAATTTACGTCATAGACTCAAACCGGGAGCCCCGTGACTACGCGGTTGGTTCATACTAGTCGCATTGGTCCCGTGTTAGGTGCTCGTGACTCTTACGGGACAATTTTGTGGTTGCTTTACATTTTCACCCTTCGATGGCTTGATTTTATGCTTAAGTCTAACTTTTTACAAATTTACGTCCTATACTCAAATCGGGAGGCCCGTGACTACTCGGTCGGTTCCTACGAGTCACATTAGTCCCGTGCGAGACGTTCGGGACTCTTACGGGACCGTTTTGGTGGCTGTTTTACGTTTTCACCCTTTGATGGCATGTTTTTCTGCTTAAGTCAAATTTTATAATAATTTACAGCGTACACTCAAATCGGGAGCCCCGTGAGTACTCGATCGGTTCCTACGAGTCACGTTGGTCTCGTGCGAGGCATTCATGACTATTTTGGGTTTTCACCCTTCGATGGCATGTTTTTATACTTAAGTCTAATTTTATGAAAATTTACGTCATACATTAAAATCGTGAGCCCCGTGACCACGCGGTCAGTTCCTACGAGTAACATTGGTCACGCGTGACGTGTTCGTGACTATTACGGCAACGTTTTGTGGCTGTTCTATGTTTTCACCCTCGATGGCATGTTTTTATGCTTAAGTCTAACTTTTTACAAATTTACGTCCTACACTCAAATCGGGAGCCCCGTGACTACGCGTTCGGTTCAACAGAGTCACACTGGTTTCGTGCGATGCGTTCATGACTTTTATGGGACCGATTTGTGTCTGTTTTAAGTTTTCACCCTTCGATGGATAATTTTTATGCTTAACTCTATTTTTTCTCAAATTTACGTCCTACACTCAAATCGGGAGTCCCGTGACTACTCGATCAGTTCCTACGAGTCACATTGATCTCGTGCGAGGCATTCGTGACTATTACGGGACCGCTTTGTGGCTGTTTACTGTTTTCACCCTTCGATGGCATATTTTTTTACTTAAGTCCAATTTTATGAAAATTTATGTCGTACACCCAAATCGGGAGCCCCGTGACCACGCGGTCGGTTCCTACGAGTCGCATTGGTCACGCGCGAGGTGTTTGTGACTCTTACGTGACTGTTTTGTGGCTATTTTATGTTTTCATCCTCGATGGCATGTTTTTATGCTTAAGTCCAACTTTTTGCAAATTTATGTCCTACACTCAAATCGGGAGCCCCGTGACTAGGCGATCGGTTTCTACAAGTCACACTGGTCCCGTGCGATGCGTTCATGACTCTTACGGGACCAATTTGTGTCTGTTTTACGTTTTCACCCTTCGATGGCTTGTTTTTATGCTTAACTCTAATTTTGTGCAAATCTACGTCCTACACTCAAATCGGGAGCCCCGTGGCTACTCGATCGGTTCCTACGAGTCACATTGGTCTCGTGCGAGGCATTCGTGACTATTACAGGACCATTTTGTGGATGTTTTCTGTTTTCACCCGTCGATGGCATATTTTTATACTTAAATCTAATTTTATTAAAATTTACGTCGTACACTAAAATCGGGAGCCCCGTGACCACGCGGTTAGTTCCTACGGGTCACATATTCCCGTGCGAGGCGTTCATGACTCTTACGGGACCGTTTTGTGGATGTTTTTCGTTTTCACCCTTAGATGGCATGTTTTTGTGTCTAAGTCTAATTTTTTTACAAATTTACGTCGTACACTCAAATCGGGAGCCCTGTGACTACAGGGTGGGTTCTTACGAGTCACATTGGTCCCGTACGAGGTGTTCCTGACTATTACCGAACCGTTTTGTGGTTGTTTTATGTTTTCACCCTTCGATGGCTCGATCTTATGCTTAATTCTAGCGTTTTTCAAATTTGCGTCGTACACTCAAATCGGGAGCCACGTGACTACTTGGTCGGTTCCTACGAGTCACATTGGTCACGTGGGACGTGTTCGTGACTCTTACGGGACCATTTTATGGCTATTTTTTGTTTCCACCCTTCAATTGCATGTTTTTATGCTTAAGTCCAACTTTTTGCAAATTTACGTCGTACACTCAAACTGGGAGCCCCGTGACTCCGCGGCTGGTTCATACCAGTCGCATTGGTCCCGTGTGAGGTGCCCGTGACTCTTACGAGATCGTTTTGTGGCGGCTTTCGGTTTTCACCATTCATTGGCTTGATTTTATGCTTTAGTCTAACTTTTTACAAATTTACGTCGTACACTCAAATCGGGAGCCTCGTGACTACTCGGTCGGTTCCTACGAGTCACATTGGTCACATGCGAGGCGTTCGTGACTCTTACGGGACCCTTTTGTGGTTGTTTTATCTTTTGACCCTCGATGGCATGTTTTTATGCTTAAGTCTAATTTTTTACAAATTTACGGCGTATACTCAAATTGGGAGCTCCGTGACTACGTGGTCAGTTCCTACGAGTCACATTGGTCCCGTGTGAGGTGTTCGTGACTATTATGGGACCGTTTTGGGGCTGTTTTACGTTTTCCCCCTTCGATGGATTGATTTTATGCTTAAGTCTATCTTTTTACAAATTTACGTCGTACACTCAAACCGAGAGCCCCGTGACTACTCAATCGGTTCCTAAGAGTCATATTAGTCACGTGCAAGGTGTTCGTGACTGTTAAGGGACCGTCTTGTGGGTATTTTACATTTACACCCTTCGATGGCATGTTTTTATGCTCAAGCCCAACTTTTTGCAAATTTTTGTCGTACACTCAAATCGGTAGCCCCGTGACTACGCGGTCGGTTCCTACGAGTCACATTGGTCCCGTTTGATGCTTTCATGACTCCTATGGGATCGATTGGTGGTAGTTTTACATTTTCACCTTTCGATGGCTTGTTTTTATGCTTAACTCTAATTTTGTGCGAATTTATGTCCTGGAGTCAAACCGAGAGCCCGTGACTGCTCCGTCGATTCCTACGAGTCACATTGGTCCCGTGCCAGGCGTTCGTGACTCTTACGGGACCGTTTTGTGGCTGTTTTAAATTGTCACCCTTCGATGGCATATTTTTATGCATAAGTCTAATTTTCTGCAAATTTGCGTCGTACACTCAAACCGGGAGCCCCGTGACTACGCGACCATGTCCTATGAGTCACATTGATCCCGTGAGAGGTGTTCGTGACTCTTACGGGACTCTTTTGTGACTTTTTTCTATTTTTCACCCCTTGATGGCAAGTTTTTACGCCTAAGTCTAATTTTTGTACAAATTTACGTCGGACACACAAATCGGGATCCCCGTGACTACGCGGTCGGTTCCTACAGGTCACATTTGTCCCGTGCGAGGTGCTCATGACTCTTATGGGACCGTTTTGTGGCTGGTTTATGTTTTCACCCTTCGATGGCTTGATTTTATGCTTAAGTCCAACTTTTTAAAAATTTACGTCCTACACTCAAACCGGGAGCCCCGTGACTACGCGGTCGGTTCCAACGAGTCACATTGGTCTCGTGCTATGCGTTCATGTCTCTTACGGGACCGATTTGTGTCTGTTTTAAGTTTTCACCCTTCAATGGCTTGTTTTTAGTCTTCCCTCTAATTTTGTGCAAATTTACGTCCTACACTCAAACCCAGAGCCCCGTGACTACTCGGTCAGTTCCTACGAGTCAAATTAATCCCGTGCGAGATGTTCGTGACTCTTACGGGACCGTTTTCGTGGCTGTTTTACATATTCACCCTTCGATGGAATGTTTTTCTGCTTAAGTCTAATTTTTTAATAATTTACGGCATACACTCAAATCGGGAGCTCCGTGACTATGCGATCGGTTCCTACGAGTCACATTGGTCCCGTGCGAGGTGTTCGTGACTATTATGGGACCGGTTTGTGGCTATTTTACGTTTTCACCCTTCGATGGCTTCATTTTATGCTTAAGTATAACTTTTTACAAATTTAGGTCGTATACTCACACCGGGAGCCCCGTGACTATGCGACCAGGTCCTATGAATCACGTTGATCCCGGGCGAGTTGTTCGTGAGTCTTACGGGACCCTTTTGTGGTTGTTGTATGTTTTCACCCTTTGATGGCTTATTTTTAAGCTTAAGTCTATTTTTTTTCCAAATTTACGTCATAGACTCAAACCAGGAGCCCCGTGACTACGCGGTTGGTTCATACGAGTCGCATTGGTCCCGTGTGAGGTGCTCGTGACTCTTACGGGACCATTTTGTGGAAGCTTTATGTTTTCACCCTTCGATGGCTTGATTTTATGCTTAAGTCTAACTTTTTACAAATTTACGTCATACACTCAAATCGGGAGCCCCGTGACCACTTGGTCGGTTCCTACGAGTCACATTGGTCACGCGTGAGGTGTTCGTGACTATTACGGGACCGTTTTGTGGCTGTTTTATGTTTTCACCCTCGATGGCATGTTTTTATGCTTAAGTCCAACTCTTTGCAAATTTACGTCCTACACTCAAACCGGGAGCCCCGTGACTACGCTGTCGGTTCCAACGAGTCACATTGGTCCCGTTTGATGCATTCGTGACTCTTACGGGACCAATTTGTGACTGTTTTACATTTTCACCCTTCAATGGCTTATTTTTAGGCTTCACCCTAATTTTGTGCAAATTTACGTCCTACACTCAAACCCAGAACCGCGTGACTACTCGGTCAGTTCCAACGAGTCACATTAGTTCCGTGCAAGATGTTCGCAACTCTTACGGGACCATTTTGGTGGCTGTTTTACGTTTTCACCCTTCGCTGGCATGTTTTTCTGCTTGAGTCTAATTTTTTAATAATTTACAGTGTATACTCAAATCGGGAGCTACCTGACTACGCGGTCGGTTCCTACGAGTCACATTGGTCCCGTGCGAGGTGTTCGTGACTATTATGGGACCGTTTTGTGGTTGTTTTACGTTTTCACCCTTCGAAGGCTTCATTTTATGCTTAAGTCTAACTTTTTACAAATTTATGTGGTACACTCAAACCAGGAGCCCCGTGACTACTCAGTCGATTCCTACGAGTCATATTAGTCACATGCGAGGTGTTCGTGACTCTTACGGGACCGTTTTGTGGCTATTTTACATTTCCACCCTTTGATGGCATGTTTTTATGCTTAAGTCAAACTTTTTGCAAATTTTCGTCGTACACTGAAATCGGGAGCCCCGTGACTACGCGGTCGGTTCCTACGAATCACATTGGTCCCGTGTGATGCTTTCGTGACTATTATGGGATCGATTTGTGGTTGTTTTATGTTTTCACCGTTCGATGGCTTATTTTTGTGCTTAACTATAATTTGGTAAAAATTTACGTCCTACACTCAAATCGGGAGCCCCGTGACTACTCGATCGGTTCCTACGAGTCACATTGGTCTCGTGCGAGGCATTCATGACTATTACAACACAGTTTTGTGGCTAATTTCGGTTTTCACTCTTCGATGGCATATTTTTATACTTAAGTCTAATTTTATGAAAATTTACGTCGTATACTAAAACCGGGAGCCCCGTGACCACGCGGTCGGTTCCTATGAGTCACATTGGTCACGCATGAGGTGTTCGTGACTATTACGGTACCATTTTGTGGTTGTTTTATGTTTTCACCCTCGATGGCATGTTTTTATGCTTAAGTCTAACTTTTTGCAAATTTACGTCCTACACTCAAACTGGGAGACCCGTGACTACGCGGTCGGTTCTTACGAGACACATTGGTCCCGTGCGATGCGTTCATGACTCTTACGGGACCGATTTGTGTCTGTTTTACGTTTTCACCCTTCGATGGCTTATTTTTATGCTTAACTCTAATTTTTCTCAAATTTACGTTGTACACTCAAATCGGGAGTTCCGTGACTACTCGATTGATTCCTACGAGTCACATTAGTCTCGTGTGAGGCATTTGTGACTGTTACGGGACCGTTTTGTGACTGTTTGCTATTTTCACCATTCAATGGCATCTTTTTTACTTAAGACTAATTTTATGAAAATTTACGTCGTACACTAAAATCGGGAGCCTCGTGACCACGGAGTCGGTTCCTACGAGTCACATTGGTCACGCGCGAGGTGTTTGTGACTCTTACGGGACCATTTTGTGGCTATTTCATGTTTTCACCCTCGATGGCATGTTTTTATGCTTAAGTCCAACTTTTTTCAAATTTACGTCCTACACTCAAATCGGGAGCCCCGTGACTACGCGTTCGGTTCAACCGAGTCTCACTGGTTCCATGCGATGCGTTCATGACTCTTACGGGACCAATTTGTGTCTGTTTTACGTTTTCACCCTTCGATGGCTTATTTTTATTCTTAACTCTAATTTTGTGCAAATTTACGTCCTACACTCAAATCGGGAGCCCCGTGACTACTCGATCGGCTCCTACGAGTCACATTGGTCTCGTGCGAGGCATTCGTGACTATTACAGGACCATTTTCTGGCTGTTTGCTATTTTCACCTTCGATGGCATGTTTTTATGCTTAAGTCTAATTTTTTACAAATTTACGACGGACTCTCAAATCGGGAGCTCCGTGACTACGCGGTCGGTTCTTACGAGTCACATTGGTCCCATGCGAGGTGTTCTTGACTATTATCGAACCGTTTTGTGGCTATTTTACGTTTTCACCCTTCGATGGTTATATTTTATGCTTAAATTTTTGTCGTACACTCAAATTGGGAGCCTCGTGACTACTTGGTCGGTTCCTACGAGTCACATTTGTCACGTGGGACGTGTCCGCGACTCTTACGGGACCGTTTTGTGGTTATTTTATGTTTCCACCCTTCGATGGCATATTTTTATGCTTAAGTCAAACCTTTTACAAATTTACGTCGTACACTCAAACCGAGAGCCCCGTGACTACGCGGTCGGTTCATACGAGTCGCTTTGGTCCCGTGTGAGGTGCTCGTGACTCGTAAGGGATCGTTTTGTGGCGGCTTTACGTTTTCACCCTTCGATGGCTTGATTTTATGCTTAAGTCTAACTTTTTACAAATTTACGTCGTACACTCAAATCGGGAGCCCCATGACTACTCGGTCGGTTCCTACGAGTCATATTGGTCACGTGCGAGGCGTTCGTGACTCTTACGGGACCTTTTTGTGGTTGTTTTATGTTTTCACCCTCGATGGCATATTTTTATGCTTAAGTCAAATTTTTTTCAAATTTACGGCATATACTCAAATCAGGAGCTCCGTGACTACGTTGTCGGTTCCTACAAGTCACATTGGTCCCATGCGAGATGTTCGTGACTATTATGGGACCGTTTTGTGGATCTTTTAAATTTTCACCCTTCGATGGCTTGATTTTATGCTTAAGTCTAACTTTTTAAAATTTACGTCGTACACTCAAATCGAGAGCCCCGTGACTACTCAGTCGGTTCCTAAGAGTCATATTAGTCACGTGCGAGGTGTTCGTGACTCTTAAGGGACCGTTTTGTGGGCATTTTACATTTACACCCTTCGATGGCAAGTTTTTATACTTAAGTCATACTTTTTGCAAATTTTCATCGTACACTCAAATCGGGAGTCCCGTGACTACGCGGTCGGTTCCTATGAGTCACATTGGTCCCGTGTGATGCTTTCATGACTCTTACGGGATCGATTTGTGGTTCTTTTACATTTTCATCCTTCAATGGCATGTTTTTCTGTTGAAGTCTAATTTTTTACAAATTTACGGCGTACACTCAAATCGAGAGCTCTGTGACTACGCGGTCGGTTCCTACGAGTCACATTGGTCCCGTGCGAGGTGTTCATGACTATTATGGAACTGTTTTTGGTTGTTTTACATTTTCACCCTTCGATGGCTTGATTTTATGCTTAAGTCTAACTTTTTATAAATTTACGTCGTACACACAAACCGGGAGCCCCGTGACTACGCTGCCGGGTCCTATGAGTCACATTGATCTCGGGCGAGGTGTTCGTGACTCTTACGGGACCCTTTTGTGCATGTTTTACGTTTTCCCCCTTCGATGGCATATTTTTATGCATAAGTCTAATTTTTGTGCAAATTTACATCGTACACTCAAATTGGGAGCCCCGTGACTACGCGGCCATGTCCTATGAGTCACATTGATCCCGTGAGAGGTGTTCGTGACTCTTACGGGACTCTTTTGTGACTTTTTTCTGGTTTCACCCCTTGATGGCAAGTTTTTATGCCTAAGTATAATTTTTGTACAAATTTACGTCGAACACACAAATCGGGAGCCCCGTGACTACGCGATCGGTTCCTACGAGTCACATTGGTCCCGTGCGAGGTGCTCGTGACTCTTATGGGACAATTTTGTGGCTGCTTTTCATTTTCACCATTGGATGGCTTGATTTTATGCTTAAGTCTAACTTTTTTCAAATTTACATCGTACACTCAATCCGGGATCCCCGTGACTACTCGGTCGGTTCTTAAGAGTCACATTGGTCACGAGCGAGGTGTTCGTGACTCTTAGGGGACCGATTTGTGTCTGTTTTACGTTTTCACCCTTCGATGGCTTATTTTTATGCTTAACTCTAATTTTGTGCAAATTTACGTACTACACTCAAATCGGGAGCCCCGTGACTACTCGATGGGTTCTTACGAGTCACAGGTCTCATGCGAGGCATTCGTGACTATTACGGGACCAATTTGTGGTTGTTTTCCATTTTCACCCTTCGATGGCATATTTTTATACTTAAGTCTAATTTTATGAAAATTTACGCCGTACACTCAAACCGAGAGCACCATGACCACGCGGTCGGTTCCTACGGGTCACATTGGTCCCGTGCGAGGCGTTCATGACACTTACAGGACCGTTTTGTGGTTGTTTTACGTTTTCACCCTTCGATAGCACGTTTTTATCCCTAAATCTATTTTTTTTGCAAATTTACGTTGTACACTCAAACCGGGAGCCCTGTGACTACACGGTCGGTTATTACGAGTCACATTGGCCTCGTGCAAGGTGTTCATGACTATTACCGGACCGTTTTGAGGCTATTTTATATTTTCGACCTTCGATGGCTTTATTTTATGCGTAAGTCTAACTTTTTTCAAATTTGCATTGTACACTCAAATCGGGAGCCTCGTGACTACTTTGTCGGTTCCTACGAGTCACATTTGTCACGTGGGATGTGTTCGCGACTCTTACGGGACCGTTTTGTGGTTATTTTATGTTTCCACCCTTCGATGGGATATTTTTATGCTTAAGTCCAACCTTTTGCAAATTTACTTCGTACACTCAAACCGGGAGCCCCGTGACTACGCGGTCGGTTCATACCAGTCGCTTTGGTCCCGTGGGAGGTGCTCGTGAATCGTACGGGATCGTTTTGTGGCGGCTTTACGTTTTCACCCTTCGATGGCTTGATTTTATGCTTAAGTATAACTTTTTACAAATTTACATCGTACACTCAAATCGGGAGCCCCGTGACTACTCGGTCGGTTCCTACGAGTCACATTGGTCACGTGCGAGGCGTTCGTGACTCTTACGGGACCGTTTTGTGGAAGTTTTATATTTTCACCCTCGATGGCATGTTTTTATGATTAAGGCTAATTTTTTACAAATTTATGGCGTACACTCAAATCGGGTGGTCTGTGACTACGCGGTGGGTTCCTGCGAGTCACATTGATCCCGTGCGAGGTGTTCGTGACTATTATGGGACCGTTTTGTGGCTATTTTACGTTTTCATCCTTCGATGGCTTGATTTTATGCTTAAGTCTAACTTTTTATAAATTTTCGTCGTACACTCAAACCGAGAGCCCCATGACTACTCAGTCGGTTCCTACGAGTCATATTAGTCACGTGCGAGGTGTTCGTGACTCTTACAGGACCGTTTTGTGGCTATGTTACATTTCCACCCATCGATGGCATGTTTGTATGCCTAAGTCCAAGTTTTTGCAAATTTTTGTCGTACACTCAAATCGATTGCCCCGTGTCAATGCGGTCGGTTCCTACGAATCACATTGGTCCCGTGTGATGCTTGCATGACTCTTATGGGATCGAATCTGTGGTTGTTTTAAATTTTCACCTTTCGATGGCTTGTTTTTATGCTTAACTCTAATTTTGTGCCAAATTATGTCCTGCAGTCAAACCGAGAGCTCGTGACTACACGGTTGGTTCCTACGAGTCACATTGGTCCCGTGCGAGGTGTTCGCGACTCTTACGGGACCGTTTTGTGGCTATTTTAAATTTTCACTGTTCGATGGCATATTTTTATGCTTAAGTCTAATTTTCTACAAATTTACGTCGTACACACAAACCGGGAGCCCCGTGACTACGCGGCCAGGTCCTATGAGTCACATTGATCCCGTGCGAGGTGATCGTGACTCTTACGGGACTGTTTTGTGACTGTTTTATGTTTTCAGCCCTTGATGGCAAGTTTTTATGCCTAAGTCTAATTTTTGAACAAATTTACATCGGACACACCAATCGGGAGCCCCGTGACTATGCGGTCGGTTCCTACGAGTCAAATTGGTCCCGTGCGAGGTGCCCGTGACTCTTATGGGACCGTTTTGTGGCTGCTTTATATTTTCACCATTCGATGGCTTGATTTTATGCTTAAGTCAAACTTTTTGCAAATTTACATCGTACACTCAATCCGGGAGCCCCGTGACTACTCGGTCGGTTCATAAGAGTCACATTGGTCACGAGCGAGGGTTTCGTGACTCTTAGGGGACCGATTTGTGTCTGTTTTACGTTTTCACCCTTCGATGGCTTATTTTTATGATTAACTCTAATTTTGTAAAAATTTACGTCCTACACTCAAATCGGGAACCCCATGACTACTCGGTCGGTTCCTACGAGTCACATTGGTCTCGTGCGAGGTATTCGTGACTATTACGGGACCGTTTTGTGGCTGTTTTCCATTTTCACCCTTCGATGGCATATTTTTATACTTAAGTCTAATTTTATGAAAGTTTACGTCGTACACTCAAATCGGGAGGCCCATGATCACGCGGTCGGTTCCTACGGGTCACATTGGTCCTGTACGAGGCGTTCATGACACTTACGGGACCATTTTATCGTTGTTTTACATTTTCACCCTTCGATAGCATGTTTTTATGCCTAAGTCTAATTCTTTTCAAATTTACATCGTACACTCAAACCGGGAGCCCCGTCACTACACGGTCGGTTCTTACGAGTCACATTGGTCCCGTGCCAGGGGTTCGTGACTATTACCGGACCATTTTGAGGCTATTTTACGTTTTCACCCTTCGATGGCTTAATTTTATGCTTAAGTCTAACATTTTTCAAATTTTCACCGTACATTCAAACCGGGAGCCTCGTTACTATTTGGTCAGTTCCTACGAGTCACATTGGTCACATGTGAGGTGTTCGTGACTCTTACGAGACCGTTTTGTGGCTATTTTATGTTTCCACCCATCGATGGCATGTTTTTATGCTTAAGTCCAACTCTTTGCAAATTTACGTCGTACACTCAAACTGCGAGCCCCGTGACTACGCTCTTGGTTCCTACGAGTCACATTGGTTCCGTTTGATGCGTTCGTGACTCTTACGGGACCCATTTGTGGTTGTTTTATGTTTTCACCCTTCGATGGCTTATTTTGAGGCTTCACTCTAATTTTGTGCAAATTTACCTCCTACACTCAAACCCTGATCCCCGTGACTACTCGGTCGAATCTTACGAGTCACACTGGTCACGAGCGAGGTGTTCGTGACTCTTACCGGACCAATTTGTGGCTGTTTTATGTTTTCACCCTTCGATGGCTTATTTTTATGCTTAACTCTAATTTTGTGCAAATTTACGTCCTACACTCAAACCGGGAGCCCCATGACTACTCGGTCGGTTCCAACGAGTCACATTGGTCCCGTGCGAGGTGTTCGTGACTATTATGGGACCGTTTTGTGGTTATTTTACGTTTTCACCCTTAGATGGCTTGATTTTATGCTTAAGTCTAACTTTTTGCAAATTTATGTCGAACACTCAAACCGAGAGCCTCGTGACTACTCGGTCGATTCCTACGAGTCACATTAGTCACGTGCGAGGTGATCGTGACTCTTACGGGATCGTTTTGTGGCTATTTTACATTTCCACCCTTCGATGCCATGTTTTTATGCTCAGGTCCATCTTTTTGCAAATTTACGTCGTACACTCAAACCGGGAGCCCCGTGACTACGCGGTCGGTTCCTACGAGTCACATTGGTCCCGTGTGAGGCTTTCGCGACTATTACGGGTTCAATTTGTGGTTGTTTTACATTTTTACCTTTCGATGGCTTGTTTTTATGCTCAACTCTAATTTTATACGTATTTACATCCTACACTCAAACCGAGAGCCCCGTGACTACTCGGTCGGTTCCTACGAGTTACATTGGTCCCGTGCCAGGCGTTCGTGACTCGTACAGGACCGTTTTGTGTCTATTTTATGTTTTCACCCTTCGATGGATATTTTTATGCTTAAGTCTAATTTTCTTCAATTTCACGCCATACACACAAATGGGGAGCCCTATGACTACGCGGCCAGGTCCTATGAGTCACATTGATCCCGTGAGAGGTGTTCGTGACTCTTACGGGACTGTTTTGTGACTGTTTTATGTTTTCATCCTTTGATGGCAAGTTTTTATGCTTAAGTCAAATTTTTGTACAAATTTACGTCGGACACTCAAATCGGGAGCCCCGTGACTACGGGGTCGGTTCCTACGAGTCGCATTGGTCCCGTGCGAGGTGCTCGTGACTCTTATGGGACCGTTTTGTGACTACTTTACATTTGCACCATTCGATGACTTGATTTTTTGCTTAAGTCTAACTTTTTGCAAATTTACATCGTACACTCAATCCGGTAGCCCCGTGACTACTCGGTCGATTCATAAGAGTCACACTGGTCACTAGCGATGTGTTCGTGACTCTTACGGGACCGATTTGTTGTTGTTTTATGTTTTCACCCTTCGATGGCTTGTTTTTATGCTTAACTCTAATTTTGTGCAAATTGATGTCCTACACTCAAACCAGGAGCCCCGTGACGACTCGGTCGATTCCAACTAGTCACATTGGTCCCGTGCGAGGCGTTCCTGACTATTAAGAGATCGTTTTGTGGTTGTTTTACATTTTCACCCTTCGATGACATATTTTTATACTTAAGTCTAATTTTATTCAAATTCATTTTGTACGCTTAAACCGGGAGCCCCGTGACTAAGCGGTCAGTTCCGACGGGTCACATTGGTCATGTGCGAGGTGTTCGTTACTCTTACGGGACCGATTTTTGGGTGTTTTACGTTTTCCCCTTCGATGGCCTATTTTTATGCTTAACTCTAATTTTGTGCAAATTTACGTCCTACACTCAAACTGGGAGCCCCGTGACTACTCGGTCGATTCCTACGAGTCACAATGGTCCCGTGCGAGGCTTTCGTCACTATTACGGGACCATTTTGTTGTTGTTTTATATTTTCACCCTTCGATGGCATATTTTTATACTTAAGTCCAATTTTATGCAAATTTACGTCGTACACTCAAACTAGGAGCCCCGTGACTACGCGGTCAGTTCTGACGGGTCACATTGGTCACGTGCGAGGTGCTCGTTACTCTTACGGGACCGATTTGTGGGTGTTTTACATTTTCCCCTTCGATGGCCTATTTTTATGCTTAACTCTAATTTTGTGCAAATTTACGTCCTACACTCTACTCGGGAGCCCCGTGACTACTCGGTCGGTTCCTACGAGTCACATTGGTCTCGTGCGAGGCATTCGTGACTATTACGGGACCATTTTGTGGTTTATTTCCATTTTCACCCTTCGATGGCATATTTTTATACTTAAGTCTAATTTTATGAAAATTTACGTCGTACACTCAAATCAGGAGCCCCGTGACCACGCAGTCGGTTCCTAAGGGTCACATTGGTCCCTTGCGAGGCGTTCATGACTCTTACGGGACCGTTTTGTGGTTTTTTTACGTTTTCACCCTCCGATGGCATATTTTTATGCTTAAGTCTATTTTTTTGCAAATATACGTCGTACACTCAAACCGGGAGCCCCGTGACTACTTGGTCGGTTCGTACGAGTCACATTGGTCCCGTGCGAGGGATTCACGACTATTACGGGACCGTTTTGTGGCTGTTTTATTTTTTCATCCTTCGATGGCATATTTTTATACTTAAGTCTAATTTTATGGAAATTTACGTCGTACACTCAAACCGGGAGCCCCGTGACTACGCGATCAGTTCCTACGGGTCACATTGGTCCCGTGCGAGGTGTTCGTGACTCTTACAGGATCATTTTGGGGTTGTTTTACGTTTTCACCCTTCGATGGCATATTTTTATGCTTAAGTCTACGTTTTTTTCAAATTTATGTCGTACACTCAAATCGGGATCCCCATGATGACGCGGTCGGTTCCTACTAGTCACATTGGTCCCGTATGAGGTGTTCGTGACTCTTATGGGACCATTTTGTAGTTGTTTTATGTTTTTACCTTTCGATGGCTTAATTTTATGCTTAAGTCTAACTTTTTGTAAATTTACATCGTACACTAAAACCGGGAGACCTGTGACTACTAGGTCGTTTTCTACGAGTCGCATTGGTCACGTACGAGGTGTTCGTGACTCTTACGGGACCGTTTTGTTTCTGTTTTACATTTTCAACCTTCGATGGCATGTTTTTATGCTTAAGTGTAACTTTTTACAAACTTACGCCGTACACTCAAACTGTGAGCCCCGTGACTATGCGATCGGTTCCTACAAGTCACATTGGTCCTGTGCATGGCGTTCGTTACTCTTACGGGAGCGTGTTGGTGGTCGTTTTACATTTTCACCATTCGATGACATGTTTTTATGCTGAAGTCTAACTTTTTACAAATTTATTACTTACACTCAAATCGGGAGCCCCGTGACTAGTCGGTCGCTTCCTACGAGTCACATTAGTCACGTGCGAGGTGTTCGTGCCTCTTACGGGAACGTTTTGTGGCTATTTTACATTTCCACCCTTCGATGGCCTGTTTTTATGCTCAGGTCCAACTTTTTGCAAATTTACGTCGTACACTCAAACCGGGAGCCCCATGACTACGCGGTCGGTTCCTACGAGTCACATTGGTCCCGTGTGATGCTTTCGTGACTATTACGGGATCGATTTGTGGGTGTTTTACATTTTCACCTTTCGATGGCTTCTTTTTATGTTTAACTCAAATTTTATGCTTATTTACATCCTACACTCAAGCCGAGAGCCCCATGACTACTCGGTCGGTTCCTACGAGTTACATTCGTCCCGTGCCAGGCGTTCGTGACTCTTACGGGACCGTTTTTTTGCTATTTTACGTTTTCAACCTTCGATGGCATATTTTTATGCTTAAGTCTATTTTTCTGCAATTTTACGCCGTACACACAAATGGGGGGCTCTGTGACTACACGACCAGGTCCTATGAGGCACATTGATCCCGTGCGAGGTGTTCGTGACTCTTACGGCACTATTTTGTGACTGTTTTATGTTTTCATAATTTGATGGAAAGTTTTTATGCTTACGTCTATTTTTTGTACAAATTTACGTCGGACACTCAAATCGGGAGCCCCGTGACTACGCGGTCAATTTCTACGAGTCGCATTGGTCCCGTGCGAGGTGCTAATGACTCTTATGGGACCGTTTTGTGGCTGCTTTACATTTGCACCATTCGATGGCTTGATTTTTTGCTTAAGTCTAACTTTTTGCAAATTTACATCGTACACTCAATCCGAGAGCCCCGTGACTACTTGGTCGGTTCATAAGAGTCACACTAATCACGAGCGAGGTGTTCGTGACTCTTATCGGACCGATATTTGGCTGTTTTATGTTTTCACCCTTCGATGGCTTGTTTTTATGCTTAACTCTAATTTTGTGCAAATTTATGTCCTACACTCAAACCGGGAGCCCCATGACTACTCGGTCGGTTCCAACGAGTCACATTGGTCCCGTGTGAGGTGTTCGTGACTATTATGGGACCGTTTTGTGGCTGTTTTATGTTTTCACCCTTCGATGGTTTGATGTTATGCTTAAGTCTAACTTTTTACAAATTTACGTCATAGACTCAACCCGGGAGCCCCGTGACTACGCGGCCGGGTCCTATGAGTCAAATTGATCCCGAGCGAGGTGTTTGTGACTCTTACCGGTCCCTTCTGTGACTGTTTTACATTTTCACCCTTCGATGGCATATTTTTATGCCTATGTCTAATTTTTTTGCAAATTTGCGTCGTACACTCGAACCGGGAGCCATGTGACTACGTGGTCGGTTCATACGAGTCGCATTGGTCCCGTGTGAGGTGCTCGTAACTCTTACGGGACCGTTTTGTGGATGCTTTACGTTTTCACCCTTCGATGGCTTGATTTTATGGTTAATGCTAACTTTTTACCAATTTACGTCGTACACTCAAATCGGGAGCCCCGTGACTACTTGGTCAGTTCCTACGAGTAACATTGGTCACACGTGAGGTGTTCGTGATTATTACGGGACCGTTTTTTGGCTGTTTTTTAAGTTTTTACCCTCGATGGCATGTTTTTATGATTAAGTCTAACTTTTTACAAATTTACGTCCTACACTCAAATCGGGATCCCCGTGACTACGCGGTCGGTTCCTACGAGTCACATTGGTCCCGTGCGATGCGTTCATGACTCGTACGGGACCGATTTGTGTCTGTTTTATGTTATCACCATTCGATGGATTATTTTTATGCTTAACTCTAATTTTATAAAAATTTACGTCCTACACTCAAATCGGGAGCCCCTTGACTACTTGATTGGTTCCTACGAGTGACATTGGTCTTGTGCGAGGCATTCGTGACTATTACGGGACCGTTTTGTGGCTATTTTCTGTTTTCACCCTTCAATGGCATATTTTTATACTTAAGTCTAATTTTATGAAAATTTACGTCGTACACTAAAATCGGGAGCCCCGTGACCATACGATCGGTTTCTACGGGTCATATTGGTCCCGTGCGAGGCATTCATGACTCTTATGGGACCGTTTTGTGGTCGTTTTATGTTTTCACCCTTCGATGGCATGTTTTCATGCCTAGGTCTCATTATTTTGCAAATTTACGTCGTACACTCAAACCGGGAGTCCTGTGACTACACGGTCGGTTCTTAAGACTCACATTAGTCCCGTGCGAGGTGTTCATGACTATTACCAGACCATTTTGTGGCTGTTTTATGTTTTCACCCTTTGATGGCTTTATTTTATTCTTAAGACTAACTTTTTTCAAATTTGCGTCGAACACTCAAGCCGGGAGACTCGTGACTACTTGGTCGGTTCCTACGAGTCACATTTGTCACGTGGGACGTGTTCGTGACCTTACGGGACCGTTTTGTGGCTATTTTATGTTTCCACCCTTTGATGGCATGTTTTTATGCTTAAGTCCAACTTTTTGCAAATTTACGTCATACACTCAAACCGGGAGCCCCGTGACTACGCGATCGATTCATACGAGTCGCATTGGTCCCGTGTGAGGTGCTCGTGACTCTTACGGGATCGTTTAGGTTTTCACCCTTCGATGGAAAGTTTTTATACTTCAGTCATACTTTTTGCAAATTTTCATCGTACACTCAAATCGGGAGTCCCGTGACTACGCGGTCGGTTCCTATGAGTCACATTGGTCCCGTGTGATGCTTTCATGACTCTTACGGGATCGATTTGTGGTTCTTTTACATTTTCACCCTTCAATGGCATGTTTTTCTGTTGAAGTCTAATTTTTTACAAATTTACGGCGTACACTCAAATCGGGAGCTCCGTGACTACGCGGTCGGTTCCTACGAGTCACATTGGTCCCGTGCGAGGTGTTCGTGACTATTATGGGACAGTTTTTTGGATGTTTTACGTTTTCACCCTTCGATGGCTTAATTTTATGCTTAAGTCTAACATTTTACAAATTTACATCGTACACTCAAACCGAGAGCCCTGTGACTACTCAGTCGGTTCCTATGAGTCATATTAGTCACGTGCGAGGTGTTCGTGACTCTTACGGGACCGTTTTGTGGATATTTTATGTTTGCACCGTTCGATGGCATGTTTTTATGCTTAAGTCCAATTTTTTGCAAATTTTCGTCGTACACTCAAATCGGGAGCCCCGTGACTACACATGTGAGGCTTTCGTGACTCTTACGGGATCGATTTGTTGTTGTTTTACATTTTCACCTTACGATGGCTTGTTTTGATGATTAACTCTAATTTTGTGCGAATTTACGTCTGTACTCAAACCGAGAGCCCGTGACTACTCGGTCGGTTCCTACGAGTCATATTGATCCCGTGCTAGGCATTCGTGAATCTTATGGGACCGTTTTATGGCTATTTTAAATTTTCACCCTTCGATGGCATATTTTTATGCTTAAGTCTAATTTTCAGCAAATTTACGTCGTACACTCGAATCGGGAGCCCCATGACTACGCGACCAGGTCCTATGAGTCACATTGATCCCGTGCGAGGTGTTCGTGACTCTTACGGGACTGTTTTATGTTTTCACCCCTTGATGGTAAGTTTTTATGCCTAACTCTAATTTTTGTACAAATTTACGTCGGACACTCAAATCGGGAGCCCCGTGACTACGCGGTCGGTTCCTATGAGTCACATTAATCCCCTGCGAGCTGCTCGTGACTCTTATGGGACCATTTAGTGGTTGCTTTACATTTTCACCATTCGACGGCTTGATTTTATGCTTAAGTCTAACTTTTTGCAAATTTACATCGTACACTCAATTCGGGAGCCCCGTGACCACGCGGTCGGTTCCTACGGGTCCCATTGGTCCCGTGTGAGGCATTCATGACTCTTACGGGACCGTTCTGTGATTGTTTTACATTTTTGCCCTTCGATGGCATGTTTTTTTTGCCTAAATCTAATTGTTTTGCAAATTTACTTCTTATACTCAAACTGGGAGCCTCGGGACTACACGGTCTGTTCTTATGAGTCACATTGGTCCCGTGCCAGGTGTTCATGACTATTACCGGACCGTTTTGAGGCTATTTTACGTTTTAACCCTTCATTGGCTTGATTTTATGCTTAAGTCCAATTTTTTGCAAATTTACATCGTACACTTAAACCGGGAGCCCCGTGACTACGATGTCGGTTCCTACAAGTCACATTGGTCCCGTTTGATGCGTTCATGACTCTTACGGGACCAATTTGTGGTTGTTTTACGTTTTCACACTTCGATGGCTTATTTTTAGGCTTCACTCTAATTTTCTGCAAATTTAACTCCTACACTCAAACCCAGAGCCCCGTGACTACTCGGTCATTTCCTACGAGTCACATTAGACCCGTGCGTTGCGTTCGTGACTCTTACGGGACCGTTTTGGTGGATGTTTTACATTTTCACCCATCGATGGCATGTTTTTCTATTTAAGTCTTATTTTTTACAAATTTATGGCGTACACTCAAATTGGGAACCCCGTGACTACGCGATCGGTTCCTACGAGTCACATTGGTCCCGTGCCAGGTGTTCGTGCTATTATGGGATCATTTTGTGGCTGTTTTATGTTTTCACCCTTCGATGGATTGATTTTATGCTTAAGTCTAACTTTTTACAAATTGACGTCGTACACTCAAACCGGGAGCCCCGTGACTACTTGGTCGGTTCCTACGAGTCACATTAGTCACGTGCGAGGTGTTCGTGACTCTTACGGGACCGTTTTGTGGATATTTTACATTTCCACCCTTCGATGGCATGTTTTTATGCTCAAGCCCATTTTTTGCAAATTTACGTCGTACACTCAAACCGGGAGCCCCGTGACTACGCGATCGGTTACTACGAGTCACATTGGTCTCGTGTGATGCTTTCGTGACTATTACGGGATCGATTTGTGGTTGTTTTACATTTTCACCTTTCGATGGCTTGTTTTTAGGCTTCACTCTAATTTTGTGCATATGTACCTCCTACACTCAAACCCAAATCCTCGTGACTACTCGGTCAGTTCCTACGAGTCACATTAGTCCCGTGCGTTGCGTTCGTGACTCTTATGGTACCGTTTTGGTGGTTATTTTACATTTTCACCCTTGAATGGCAAGTTTTTATGCTTAAGTATAATTTTTGTACAAATTTAAGTCGGTCACTCAAATCGGGAGCCCCGTGACTACGCGGTCGTTTCCTACGAGTCGCATTGGACCCGAGCGAGGTGCTCGTGACTCTTATGGGACTGTTTTGTGGCTTCTTTACATTTTCATCATTCGATGGCTTGATTTTTTTCCTTAAGTCTAACTTTTTTCAAGTTTACATCGTACACTCAATCCGGGAGCCCCGTGACTACTTAGTCAGTTCATAAGAGTCACACTGGTCACGAGCGAGGTGTTCGTGACTCTTACGGGACGGATTTGTGTCTCTTTTACGTTTTCACCCTTCGATGCCTTATTTTTATGCTCAACTCTAATTTTGTGCAAATTTATGTCCTACACTCAAACCGGGAGCCCCGTGACTGCTCGGTCAGTTCTTACGAGTCACATTGGTCCCGTACGAGGCGTTCGTGACTATTACGGGATCATTTTGTG
This sequence comes from Sambucus nigra, assembly GCA_949130495.1. Taxonomy (NCBI): domain Eukaryota; kingdom Viridiplantae; phylum Streptophyta; class Magnoliopsida; order Dipsacales; family Adoxaceae; genus Sambucus; species Sambucus nigra. Next base: position 421,186,564 of record OX422218.1, read on the forward strand.
GCTGTTTTTTGTTTTCACCCTTCGATGGCATATTTTTATACTTAATTCTAATTTTATGCAAATTTACATCGTACACTCAAACCGGGAGCCCCGTGATTATACGGTCGGTTCCTACAGGTCATATTGTCCCGTGCGAGGTGTTCAGGACTATTACGGGACCATTTTGGGGCTGTTTTATATTTTCTCCCTTCGGTGGCATATTTTTATACTTAAGTATAATTTCATTCAAATTTACATCGTACACTCAAATCGGGAGCCCCGTGACTACGCGATCGGTTCCTACGGGTCATATTGTACTCGTGCATGGCGTTCGTGACTTTACGGGACCGTTTTGTGGCTGTTTTACTTTTTCACCCTTCGATTGCATGTTGTTATGCTTAACTCTAATTTTTTTGCAAATTTACGTTGTACACTCAAACCGGGAGCCCCATGACTACGCGGTCGATTCCTACGAGTCGCATTGGTCCCGTGCGATGTATTCGTGACTCTTACGGGATCGTTTTGTGGCTGTTTTATCTTTTCACCCTTCGTTGGGATATTTTTTTGGTTAAGTCTAATTTTATATAAATTTACGTCGTACACATAAACCGGGATCCCCGTGACTCTGCGGTCGGGTACTACGAGTCACATTGATCCCGTGCGAGGTGTTCGTGACTCCTACATGACCATTTTGGGGTTGTTTTCTATTTTCACCCTTCGATGGCATATTTTTATGCTTAAGTCTACGTTTTTGCAAATTTATGTCGTACACTCAAATCGGGATCCCCGTGACTACGCGGTCGGTTCCTACGAGTCACATTGGTCCCGTGTGAGGTGTTCATGACTCTTACGGGACCGTTTTGTGGTTGTTTTATGTTTTCACCCTTCGATCGCTTAATTTTATGCTTGAGTCTAACTTTTTGCAAATTTACGTCGTACACTCAAACCGGGAGCCCCGTGACTACTCGGTCGGTTCCTACGAGTCACATTGGTTTCGTGCGAGGTGATCATGACTCTTACGGGACCGTTTTGTGGTTATTTTACGTTTTCACCCTTCGATGGCTTAATTTTATGCTTAAGTCTAACTTTTTGCAAATTTACAGTGTACACTCCAACTGGGAGCCCCGTGACAACTCGTTCGGTTCCTACGAGTCACATTGGTCCCGTTGGAGGTATTCGTGACTCTTACCGGGCCGATTTGTGGTTGTTTTACGTTTTCCCCCTTCGATGGCATGTTTTTATGCTTAAGTGTAAATTTTTACAGACTTACGCCGTACACTCAAACCGGGATCGCCGTGACAACGCGATCAGTTCCTACTGGTCATATTGGTCCCGTGCGAGGTGTTCGTGACTCTTATGGTACTATTTTGTGGCTGTTTTACATTTTCACACTTCGATGGATTGATTTTATGCTTAAGTCTAACTTTTTTCAAATTTACATCGTATACTCAAACCGGGGAGCCTCGTGACTACTTGGTCAGTTCTTACGAGTCATATTGGCCACGTGCGTGGTGTTCGTGACTCATACAGGACCGTTTAGTGGCTATTATATGTTTCCACAGTTCGATGGCATGTTTTTATGCTTAAGTCCAACTTTTTGCAAATTTACGTCGTACACTCAAACCGGGAGCCCCGTGACTACTCGGTCGGTTCCTACGAGTCACATTGGTCACGTACGAGGTGTTCGTGACTCTTACAGGACCGTTTTGTGGTTGTTTTAGATTTTCACCCTTCCATGGCATGTTTTTATGCATAAGTGTAACTTTTTATAAACTTACGTCGTACACTGAAACTGAAAGCCCCGTAACTATGCGATCGGTTCCTACGAGCCACATTCGTCCCGTGCAAGGCATTCGTGACTCTTACGGGACCGTTTTGGTGGTTATTTTACATTTTCACCCTTCGATGGCATGTTTTTATGCTTAAGTCTATTTTTTTGCAAATATACATCGTACACTCAAACCGGGAGCCCAATGACTACTTGGTCTATTCCTACGAGCCACATTGGTCCCGTGCGAGGCATTCGTGACTATTACGTGAACGTTTTGTGGCTGTTTTATATTTTTACCCTTCGATGGCATATTTTTATACTTAAGTCTAATTTTATGCAAATTTACATCGTACACTCAAACCGAGAGCCCCGTTACTACGCGATCAGTTCCTACGGTTCACACTAGTCCCGTACGAGGCGTTCGTGGCTCTTACAGGACCGCTTTGTGGATGTTTTACATTTTCACCATTCGATGGCTTGTTTTTATGCTTAAGTTTATATTTTTGCAAATTTACATCGTACTCTCTAACTGAGAGCCCCATGACTACGCGATCGGTTCCTACGAGTCACATTGGTTTCGTGCGAGGTGATCATGACTCTTACGGGACCGTTTTGTGGTTATTTTACGTTTTCACCCTTTGATGGCTTAATTTTATGCTTAAGTCTAACTTTTTGCAAATTTACAGTGTACACTCCAACTGGGAGCCCCGTGACAACTCGTTCGGTTCCTACGAGTCACATTGGTCCCGTTGGAGGTATTCGTGACTCTTACCGGGCCGATTTGTGGTTGTTTTACGTTTTCCCCCTTCGATGGCATGTTTTTATGCTTAAGTGTAAATTTTTACAAACTTACGTCGTACACTCAAACCGGGATCCCCATGACAACGCGATCAGTTCCTACTGGTCACATTGGTCCCGTGCGAGGTGTTCGTGACTCTTATGGTACTATTTTGTGGCTGTTTTATATTTTCACACTTCGATGGATTGATTTTATCCTTAAGTCTAACTTTTTTCAAATTTACGTTGTACACTCAAACCGGGGAGCCTCGTGACTACTTGGTCAGTTCTTACGAGTCATATTGGCCACGTGCGTGGTGTTCGTGACTCATACAGGACCGTTTAGTGGCTATTATATGTTTCCACAGTTCGATGGCATGTTTTTATGCTTAAGTCCAACTTTTTGCAAATTTACGTCGTACACTCAAACCGGGAGCCCCGTGACTACGCGGTCGGTTCCTACGAGTCACATTGGTCCCGTTTGATGCGTTCGTGTCTCTTACGTGAACGATTTGTGGCTGTTTTACATTTTCACCCTCCAATGGCTTTTTTTATGCTTAAGTCTAATTTTGTACAAATTTACGTCTTACACTCAAATCGAGAGCCCTGTGACTACTCGGTCGGTTCCTACGAGTCACATTGGTCCCGTGTGAGGCATTCCTCACTCTTACGGGACCGTTTTGGTGGCTGTTTTACGTTTTCACTCTTTGATGGCATGTTTTTCTGTTTAAGACTAATTTTTTCCAAATTTACATCGTACACTCAAATCGGTAGCCCCATGACTACGCGGTCGGTTCCTACGAGTCACATTGGTCCCGTGCGAGGTGCTCATGACTATTATGGGACCGTTCTGAGGCTGTTCTTGATTTTATACTTAAGTCTAACTTTTTTGTAAATTTACATCGTACACTCAAACCGGGATCCCCGTGACTACTCAGGCGTTTCCTACGAGTCACATTGGTCACGTGCAAGGTGTTCGTGACTCTTACAGGATCATTTTGTGCCTGTATTAGATTTCCACCCTTCGATGGCATGTTTTTATGCTTAAGTCCAACTTTTTGCAAATTTATGATGTTCACTCAAACTGGGAGCCCTGTGAGTACGCGGTCGGTTCCTATGAGTCACATAGGTCCCGTGTGATGCGTTCGTGACTCTGACGGGACCGATTTGTGGTTGTTTTACATTTTCACCTTTTGATGGCTTGTTTTTATGCTTAACTCTAATTTTGTGTAATTTTACGTCCTACACTCAAACCGAGAGCCCCGTGACTACTCGGTCGATTCCTACAAGTCACATTGGTCCCGTGTCAGGCGTTCCTGACTCTTACGGGACCATTTTGTGGCTGTTTTACATTTACACCCTTCAATGGCATATTTTTATGGTTAAGTGTAATTTTATGCAAATTTACCTTATACACTCAAACGGGGAGCCCCGTGACTACGCGATCGGGTCCTACGAGTCACATTGATGCCGTGCGAGGTGCTCGTGACTCTTACGAGACCGTTTTGTGGCTGCTTTATGCTTTCAGCCTTCAACGGCATATTTTTATGATTAACTCTAATTTTGTGTAAATTTACGTCCTACACTCAAACCGGGAGCCCCGTTACTACTCGGTCGGTTCCTATGAGTCACATTGGTCCCATGCGAGGCGTTCATGACTATTACGAGACCGTTTTGTGGCTGTTTTATGTTTTCACCCTTCGATGGCATATTTTTATACTTAAGTCTAATTTTATGCAAATTCACGTCGTACACTGAAACCAGGAGCCTCGTGACTATGTGCTAAGTTCCTACGGGTCATATTAGTCACGTGCGGGGTGTTCGTGACTCTTACCGAACCGATTTTTGGGTTTACATTTTCACCCTTTGATGGCTTGTTTTTCTGTTTAATTCTAATTTTGTGCAAATTTACGTCCTACACTCAAACCGAGAGCCCCATGACAATGCGGTTGGTTCCTACGGGTCACATTGTCCCATGCGAGGCGTTCCTAACTATTACGGGACTGTTTTGTGGATATTTTATATTTTCACCCTTCGATGGCATATTTTTATACTTAAGTATAATTTTATGCAAATTTACGTCGTACACTCAAACCGCGAGCCCCGTGACTACCCGGTCGGTTCGTACGGGAACATTGATCTCGTGTGAGGTGTTCGTGACTTTAAGGGACCATTTTGTGGCTGTTTTACTTTTTCACCCTTCGATTGCATGTTGTTATGCTTAAGTCTAATTTTTTTTGCAAATTTACGTCGTAAACTCAAACCGGGAGCTCCGTGACTACGCGATCGGTTCCTATGAGTCGCATTGGTCCCGTGCGAGGTATCTGTGACTCTTAGGGGATCGTTTTGGGGTTGTTTTACGTATTCACCCTTCGATGGCACGTTTTTATGCTTATGTCTAATTGTTTTGCAAATTTACGTCATACACTTAAACCGGGAGCCCCGTGACTACTTGCTCTGTTCCTACGAGTCACATTGGTCCCGTGCGAGGCCTTCGTGACTATTATGGGACCGTTTTGTGGCTTTTTTATGTTTTCACGCTTCGATAGCATATTTTTATAATTAAATCTAATTTTATGCAAAATTATGTCATACACTCAAACCGGGAGCCCCGTGACTATGCGGTCGGTTCCTACGGGTCACATTGGTTCCGTGCGAGGCGTTCATGACTCTTACAGGACCGTTGTGTGGTTGTTTTACATTTTCACCCTTCGATTGCTTGTTGTTACGGTTAAGTGTAATTTTTTTGCAGATTTATGTCGTACACTCAAACCGGGTGCCTCGTGACTACGCGGTCGGTTCCTACTAGTCACATTGGTCCCGTGCGAGGTATTCGTGACTCTTACGTGATTATTTTCTGGCTGTTTTACGTTTTCCCCCTTCGATGGCATATTTTTATTCTTAAGTCTAATTTTATGCAAATTTCGTCGTCCACTCAAACCGGGTACCCCGTGACTCCGCGGTCGGGTCCTACGAGTCACATTGATCCCGTGCGGGGTGTTCGTGACTCTTACGTGACCGTTTTGTGGCTGTTTTATATTTTCTGCCTACGTTGGCATGTTTTTATTCTTAAGTCTAATTTTTTTGCAAATTTACATCGTACACTCAAACCGGGAGCCCCGTGACTACGCGGTCAGTTCCTACGAGTCACATTGGTCCCGTGCGAGGTGTTCGTGACTCTTATGGGACCGTTTTGTGGTTGGTTTACATTTTTACACTTCGATGTCTTAATTTTATGCTTAAATCTAACTTTTTGCAAATTTATGCTGTACACTCAAACCGAGAGCCCCGTGATTACGCGGTCGGTTCCTACGAGTCACATTTGTCCCGTGTGATGCGTTCGTGACTCTTACGGGACCAATTTGTGGCTATTTTACATTTTCACCTTTCGATGGCTTGTTTTTATGCTTAACTCTAATTTGGTGCAAATTTACGTGCTACACTCAAACTGAGAGCCCCGTGACTACTCGATCGATTCCTACGAGTCACATTGGTCCCGTGCCAAGCATTCTTGACTCTTACGGGACCGTTTTGTAGATGTTTTATGTTTTCACCCTTCGATGGCATATTTTTATGCTTAAGTCTAATTTTATCCAAATTTACGTCGTACCCTCAAATCGGCAGCCCCGTGACTACACGGTCGGGTCCTACGAGTCACATTGATCCTATGTGAGGTGTTTGTGACTCTTATGCGACCGTTTTGTGGTTGTTTTACGTTTCACCCTTTGATGGCAAGTTTTTATGCTTAAGTCTGATTTTTTTACAAATTTACGTCGGACACTCAAATCGGGACCCCGTGACTATTCGGTCGGTTCCTACTAGTCGCATTGGACCCGTGAGAGGTGCTTGTGACTCTTACGAGACCTTTTGTGGTTGCTTTATGTTTTCACCCTTCGATGCCTTGATTTTATGCCTAAGTCTAACTTTTTGCAAATTTACGTCGTACACTCAAACTAGGAGCCTCGTGACTACTCGGTCGGTTCATAATAGTCATATTGGTCACATACGACGTGTTCGTGACTTTTACGGGACGGATTTTGTGGCTATTTTACGTTTTCACCATTCGATGGCTTGTTTTTTTGCTTAACTCCAATTTTTTGCAAATTTACGTCCTACACTCAAACCGGGAGCCCCGTGACTACTCGGTCGGTTCCTACGAGTCACATTGGTCTCGTGCGAGGCGTTCGTGACTATTACGAGACCGTTTTGTGGCTATTTTATGTTTTCACCCTTCGATGGCATATTTTTATACTTAAGTCTAATTTTATGCAAATTTATGTTGTACACTCAAACCGGGAGCCCCGTGACTACTTGGTCAGTTTCTACGGGTCACATTGGTCACGTGCGAGGTGTTCGTGACTCTTACCGCACCGATTTGTGGGTTTAGTTTTTACCCTTCGATGGCTTGCTTTTATGCTTAACTCTAATTTTGTGCAAATTTACGTCCTACACTCAAACCGGGAACCCCGTGACTACACGGTCGTATCCTACGGGTCACATTCTCCCATGTGAGGCGTTCCTGACTATTACGGGACCGTTTTGTGGCTATTTTACCTTTTCACCCATCGATAGCTTATTTTTATACTTAAGTCTAATTTTATGCAAATTTACGTCGTACTCTGAAACCGGGAGCCTCGTGACTACGCGGTCGGTTGTTACAGGCACATTGGTCCCATGCGAGGGTTTCGTGACTTTACGGGACCGTTTTGTTGTTGTTTTACATTTTCACCCTTCGATTGCATGTTGTTATGCTTAAGTATAATTTTTTTCCAAATTTTCGTCGTACACTCAAACCGGGAGCCCTGTGACTACGCGGTCGGTTCCTACGAGTCGCATTGGTCCCGTGCGAGGTATCTGTGACTCTTACGGGGATCGTTTTGGGGTTATTTTAAGTTTTCACCCTTCGATGGCATATTTTGATGCTTATGTCTAATTTTATGCAAATTTACGTCGTACACACAAATGGGGAGCCCCGTGACTCCGCTGTCGGGTCCTACGAGTCACATTTATCCCGTGCGAGGTGTTCGTGACTCTTACAGGACCGTTTTGTTGTTGCTTTATGTTTTCACGGTTCAATGGCATGGTTTTATGCTTAAGTCCACTTTTTTTAAAATTTACGTCGTACACTCAAACCGGGATCTCCGTGACTACGCGGTCGGTTGCTAGGAGTCACATTGGTCCCGTGCGAGGTGTTCGTGACTCTTAGGGACCATTTTGTGGTTGTTTAACCTTTTCACCCTTCGATGGCTTAATTTTATGTTTAAGTCTAACTTTTTGTAAATTTACATCGTACACTCAAACCGGGAGACCCGTGACTACTCGGTCGGTTCCTACGAGTCACATTGGTGACGTACGATGTGTTCGTGACTCTTACGGGACCATTGTGTGACTGTTTTATGTTTTCACCCTTCGATGGCATGTTTTTATACTTAAGTCTATCTCTTTACAAACTTACATCGTACACTCAAATTGGGAGCCCCGTGACTACGCGATCAGTTCCTACGAGTCACATTGGTCCCTTGCGAGGTATTCGTGACTCATAGGGGACCGTTTTGCTGGTTGTTGTACATTTTCACCCTTCGATGGCATGTTTTTATGCTTAAGTCTAATTTTTTTGTAATTTTACATCGTACACTAAAACCGGGAGCCCCTTGACTACTTGCTCGGTTCCTACGAGTTACATTGGTCCCGTGCGAGGCCTTCGTGATTATTATGGGACCGTTTTGTGGCTGTTTTTTGTTTTCACACTTCGATTGCATATTTTTATACTTAAGTCTAATTTAGGCAAATTTAAGTCGTACACTCAAATCAGGAGCCCCGTGACTATGCGGTCGGTTCTTACGGGTCACATTGGTTCCGTGCGAGACGTTCGTGACTTTTACGAAAACGGTTTGTGGCTGTTTTACAATTTCGCCCTTCGATTGCCTGTGGTTACGCTTAAGTCTAATTTTTTTGCAAATTTATGTCGTACACTCAAACCGGGAGCCCCATGACTATGCGGTCGGTTCCTACGAGTCACATTGGTCCCGTCCGAGGTGTTTAGGACTCTTATGGGACCATTTTATGATCGTTTTACATTTTCCCCCTTCGATGGCATGTTTTTATGCCTAAGTCTAATTTTATGCAAATTTCGTCATACACTCAAACCAGGTACCCCGTGACTCCGCAGTGGGGTCCTACGAGTCACATTGATCCCGTGCGGGGTGTTCGTGACTCTTACGTGACCGCTTTGTGGCTGTTTTATATTTTCACCCTTCGTTGGCATGTTTTTATGCTTAAGTCTTTTTTTTGCAAATTTACGTCATACACTCAAATCGAGAGCCCCGTGACTATACGGTCGGTTCCTACGAGTCACATTGGTCTCGAGCGAGGTGTTCGTGACTCTCACGGGATCGTTTTGTGGTTGTTTTACATTTTGCCACTCCGATGGCTTGATTTTATACTTAAATCTAACTTTTTGCAAATTTACGTCATACACTCAAACCGGGAGCCCCGTGACTACTCGGTCGGTGCATTAGTGTCACATTGGTCACGTTCGAGGTGTTCGTGACTCTTACGAGACCGATTTGTGTCTGTTTTACTTTTTTACCCTTTGATGGCTTGATTTTATGCTTAACTCTAATTTTGTGCAAATTTACGTCCTGCACTCAAACTGGGAGCCCCGTGACTACTAGGTCGCCTCCTATGAGTCACATTGGTCCCGCGCGAGGCGTTCTTGACTATTACGAGACCGTTTTGTGGCTGTTTTTTATTTTCACCCTTCGATGGCATATTTTTATGCTTAATTCTAATTTTATGCAAATTTACGTCGTACAATCAAATCGGGAGCCCCGTGACTACGCGGTCGGTTCCTACGGGTCACATTGGTCCCGTGCGAGATGTTCGTGACTCTTACGGGACCGTTTTGTGGCTGTTTTATGTTTTCACCTTTCGATTGCATGTTGTTATGCTTAAGTCTAGTTTTTTTGCAAATTTACCTCGTACACTCAAACCGAGAGCCCCGTGACTATTCGGTTGGTTCCTACAAGTAGCATTTCTCCCGTGTGAGGTATTCGCGACTATTATGGGACTGTTTTGTGGTTGTTTAACATTTTCACCCTTGAATGACATATTTTTATGCTCAAGTATAATTTTATACAAGTTTACGTCGTACACCCAAATTGAGAGCCCCGTGACTCCGCAGTCGGGTCCTATGAGCCTCATTGATCCCGTTCGAGGTGTTTGTGACTCTTCTGGGACCATTTTGTGGCTATTTTATGTTTTCACTCTTCGATGGTATGTTTTTATAGTGAAGTCTAATTTTTTTACAAATTTACATCGTACACTCAAACCGGGAGCCCCGAAACTATGCGATCGAATCCTACGAGTTACATTGGTCACGTGCGAGGTGCTCGTGACTCTTACGGGACCATTTTGTGGCTGCTTTATGTTTTCACCCTTTGTTGGCCTGATTTTATGCTTAAGTCTTTCTTTTGTGCAAATTTACGTCCTATACTCAAACCGAGAGCCCCATGACAATGCGGTCGGTTCCTACGAGTCACATTGTCCCATGCGAGGTGTTCCTAACTATTACGGGACCGTTTTGTGGATATTTTATATTTTCACCCTTCGATGGCATATTTTTAGACTTAAGTATAATTTTATGCAAATTTACGTCGTACACTCAAACCGCGAACCCCGTGACTACCCGATCGGTTCGTACGGGAACATTGGTCCCGTGTGAGCTGTTCGTGACTTTAAGGGACCATTTTGTGGCTGTTTTACGTTTTCACCCTTCGATTGCATGTTGTTATGCTTAAGTCTAATTTTTTTTGCAAATTTACGTCGTACACTCGAACCGGGAGCCCCGTGACTACGCGATCGGTTCCTATGAGTCGCATTGGTCCCGTGCGAGGTATCTGTGACTCTTAGGGGATCGTTTTGGGGTTGTTTTACATTTTCACAATTCGATGGCACGTTTTTATGCTTATGTCTAATTGTTTTGTAAATTTACGTCGTACACTTAAACCGGCAGCCCCGTGACAACTTGCTCTGTTCCTACGAGTCACATTGGTCCCGTGCGAGGCCTTCGTTACTATTATGGGACCGTTTTGCTGCTTTTTTATGTTTTCACCCTTCGATGGCATATTTTTATAATTAAGTCTAATTTTATGCAAAATTACGTCGTACACTCAAACCGGGAGCCCCGTGACTATGCGGTCGGTTCCTACGGGTCACATTGGTTCCGTGCGAGGCGTTCATGACTCTTACGGGACCGTTTTGTGGTTGTTTTACATTTTCACCCTTCGATTGCTTGTTGTTACGCTTAAGTCTAATTTTTTTGCAAATTTATGTCGTACACTCAAACCGGGAGCCCCGTGACAACGCGGTCGATTCCTACTAGTCACATTGGTCCCGTGCGAGGTATTCGTGACTCTTACGTGATTATTTTCTGGATGTTTTACGTTTTCCCCCTTCGATGGCATATTTTTATTCTTAAGTCTAATTTTATGCAAATTTCGTCGTCCACTCAAACCGGGTACCCCGTGACTCCGCGGTCGGGTCCTACGAGTCACATTGATCCCGTGCGGGGTGTTCGTGACTCTTACGTGACCGTTTTGTGGCTGTTTTATATTTTCAGCCTACGTTGGCATGTTTTTATGCTTAAGTCTAATTTTTTTGCAAATTTACGTCGTACACTCAAACCGGGAGCCCCGTGACTACGCGCTTAGTTCCTACGAGTCACATTGGTCCCGTGCGAGGTGTCCGTGACTCTTATGGGACCGTTTTGTGGTTGGTTTACATTTTTACACTTCGATGCCTTAATTTTATGCTTAAATCTAACTTTTTGCAAATTTATGTTGTACACTCAAACCGAGAGCCCTGTGACTACGCGGTCGGTTCCTACGAGTCACATTTGTCCCATGTGATGTGTTCGTGACTCTTACGGGACCAATTTGTGGCTATTTTACGTTTTCACCTTTCGATGGCTTGTTTTTATGCTTAACTCTAATTTTGTGCAAATTTACGTCCTACACTCAAAACGAGAGCCCCGTGACTACTCGATCGATTCCTACGAGTCACATTGGTCCCGTGCCAAGCATTCTTGACTTTTATGCGACCGTTTTGTAGATGTTTTATGTTTTCACCCTTCGATGGCATATTTTTATGCTTAAGTCTAATTTTATCCAAATTTACGTCATACCCTCAAATCGGCAGCCCCGTGACTACACGGTCGGGTCCTACGAGCCACATTGATCCTATGCGAGGTGTTTGTGACTCTTATGGGACCGTTTTGTGGTTGTTTTACGTTTCACCCTTTGATGGCAAGTTTTTATGCTTAAGTCTGATTTTTTTTCAAATTTACGTCGGACACTCAGATCGGGACCCCGTGACTACGCGGTCGAATCCTACTAGTCGCATTGGACCCGTGAGAGGTGCTCGTGACTCTTACGAGACCTTTTTGTAGTTGCTTTATGTTTTCACCCTTCGATGCCTTGATTTTATGCTTAAGTCTAACTTTTTGCAAATTTACGTCGTACACTCAAACTAGGAGCCTCGTGACTACTCAGTCGATTCATAATAGTCATATTGGTCACATACGACGTGTTCGTGACTTTTACAGGACCGATTTTGTGGCTGTTTTACGTTTTCACCATTCGATGGCTTGTTTTTATGCTTAACTCCAATTTTTTGCAAATTTACATCCTACACTCAAACCGGGAGCCCCGTGACTACTCGGTCGGTTCCTACGAGTCACATTGATCCTATGCGAGGTGTTTGTGACTCTTATGGGATCGTTTTGTGGCTGTTTTACGTTTCACCCTTTGATGGCAAGTTTTTATGCTTAAGTCTGATTTTTTTTCAAATTTACGTCGGACACTCAAATCGGGACCCCGTGACTACGCGGTCGATTCCTACTAGTCGCATTGGACCCGTGAGAGGTGATCGTGACTCTAACGAGACCTTTTTGTGGTTGCTTTACGTTTTCACCCTTCGATGCCTTGATTTTATGCTTAAGTCTAACTTTTTACAAATTTACGTCGTACACTCAAACTAGGAGCCTCGTGACTAATCGGTCGGTTCATAATAGTCATATTGGTCACATACGACGTGTTCGTGACTTTTACGGGACCGATTTTGTGGCTGTTTTACGTTTTCACCATTCGATGGCTTGTTTTTATGCTTAACTCCAATTTTTTGCAAATTTACATCCTACACTCAAACCGGGAGCCCCGTGACTACTCGATCGATTCCTACGAGTCACATTGGTCCCGTGCCAAGCATTCTTGACTCTTACGGGACCGTTTTGTAGATGTTTTATGTTTTCACCCTTCGATGGCATATTTTTATGCTTAAGTCTAATTTTATCCAAATTTATGTCGTACCCTCAAATCGGCAGCCCCGTGACTACACGGTCGGGTCCTACGAGTCACATTGATCCTATGCGAGGTGTTTGTGACTCTTATGGGACCGTTTTGTGGTTGTTTTACGTTTCACCCTTTGATGGCAAGTTTTTATGCTTAAGACTGATTTTTTTTCCAATTTACGTCGGACACTCAAATCGGGACCCCGTGACTACGCGGTCGGTTCCTACTAGTCGCATTGGACCCGTGAGAGGTGCTCGTGACTCTTACGAGACCTTTTGTTGTTGCTTTATGTTTTCACCCTTCGATGCCTTGATTTTATGCTTAAGTCTAACTTTTTGCAAATTTACGTCGTACACTCAAACTAGGAGCCTCGTGACTACTCGGTCGGTTCATAATAGTCATATTGGTCACATACGACGTGTTCGTGACTTTTACGGGACTGATTTTGTGGCTGTTTTTCGTTTTCACCATTCGATGGCTTGTTTTTTTGCTTAACTCCAATTTTTTGCAAATTTACGTCCTACACTCAAACCGGGAGCCCCGTTACTACTCGGTCGGTTCCTACGAGTCACATTGGTCTCGTGCGAGGCGTTCGTGACTATTACGAGACCGTTCTGTGGCCATTTTTTGTTTTCACCCTTCGATGGCATATTTTTATACTTAAATCTAATTTTATGCAAATTTATGTTGTACACTCAAACCGGGAGCCCCGTGACTACGTGGTCAGTTTCTACGGGTCACATTGGTCACGTGCGAGGTGTTCCAGACTCTTACCGCACCGATTTGTGGGTTTAGTTTTTACCCTTCGATGGCTTGCTTTTATGCTTAACTCTAATTTTGTGCAAATTTACGTCCTACACTCAAACCGGGAACCCCGTGACTACACGGTCGTATCCTACGGGTCACATTCTCCCATGTAAGGCGTTCCTGACTATTACGGGACCGTTTTGTGGCTATTTTACCTTTTCACCCATCGATAGCTTATTTTTATACTTAAGTCTAATTTTATGCAAATTTACGTCGTACTCTGAAATCGGGAGCCCCGTGACTACGCGGTCGGTTGCTACAGGCACATTGGTCCCGTGCGAGGGTTTCGTGACTTTACGGGACCGTTTTGTTGTTGTTTTACATTTTCACCCTTCGATTGCATGTTGTTATGCTTAAGTCTAATTTTTTTCCAAATTTTCGTCGTACACTCAAACCGGGAGCCCTGTGACTACGCGGTCGGTTCCTACGAGTCGCATTGGTCCCGTGAGAGGTATCTGTGACTCTTACGGGGATCGTTTTGGGGTTATTTTACGTTTTCACCCTTCGATGGCATATTTTGATGCTTATGTCTAATTTTATGCAAATTTACGTCGTACACACAAATGGGGAGCCCCGTGACTCCGCTGTCGGGTCCTACGAGTCACATTTATCCCGTGCGAGGTGTTCGTGACTCTTACAGGACCGTTTTGTGGTTGCTTTATGTTTTCACGGTTCAATGGCATGGTTTTATGCTTAAGTCCACTTTTGTTTAAAATTTACGTCGTACACTCAAACCGGGATCTCCTTGACTACGCGGTCGGTTGCTAGGAGTCACATTGGTCCCGTGCGAGGTGTTCGTGACTCTTAGGGACCATTTTGTGGTAGTTTAACCTTTTCACCCTTCGATATCTTAATTTTATGTTTAAGTCTAACTTTTTGTAAATTTACATCGTACACTCAAACCGGGAGACCCGTGACTACTCGGTCGGTTCCTACGAGTCACATTGGTGACGTACGATGTGTTCGTGACTCTTACGGGACCATTGTGTGACTGTTTTATGTTTTCACCGTTCGATGGCATGTTTTTATACTTAAGTCTATCTCTTTACAAACTTACATCGTACACTCAAATCGGGAGCCCCGTGACTACGCGATCAGTTCCTACGAGTCACATTGGTCCCTTGCGAGCTATTCGTGACTCATAGGGGACCGTTTTGCTGGTTGTTGTACATTTTCACCCTTCGATGGCATGTTTTTATGCTTAAGTCTAATTTTTTTGCAATTTTACATCGTACACTCAAACCGGGAGCCCCGTGACTACTTGCTCGGTTCCTACGAGTTACATTGGTCCCATGCGAGGCCTTCGTGATTATTATGGGACCGTTTTGTGGCTGTTTTTTGTTTTCACACTTCGATTGCATATTTTTATACTTAAGTCTAATTTAGGCAAATTTAAGTCGTACACTCAAATCGGGAGCCCCGTGACTATGCGGTCGGTTCTTACGGGTCACATTGGTTCCGTGCGAGACGTTCGTGACTTTTACGAAAACGGTTTGTGGCTGTTTTTTGCAAATTTATGTCGTACACTCAAACCGGGAGCCCCATGACTACGCGGTCGGTTCCTACGAGTCACATTGGTCCCGTCCGAGGTGTTTAGGACTCTTATGGGACCATTTTATGATCGTTTTACATTTTCCCCCTCCGATGGCATGTTTTTATGCCTAAGTCTAATTTTATGCAAATTTCATCGTACACTCAAACCAGGTACCCCGTGACTCCGCAGTCGGGTCCTACGAGTCACATTGATCCCGTGCGGGGTATTCGTGACTCTTACGTGACCGCTTTGTGGCTGTTTTATATTTTCACCCTTCGTTGGCATGTTTTTATGCTTAAGTCTTTTTTTTGCAAATTTACGTCATACACTCAAATCGAGAGCCCCGTGACTATACGGTCTGTTCCTACGAGTCACATTGGTCTCGAGCGAGGTGTTCGTGACTCTCACGGGACCGTTTTGTGGTTGTTTTACATTTTGCCACTTCGATGGCTTGATTTTATACTTAAATCTAACTTTTTGCAAATTTACGTCATACACTCAAACCGGGAGCCCCGTGACTACTCGGTCGGTGCATTAGTGTCACATTGGTCACGTGCGAGGTGTTCATGACTCTTTCGAGACCGATTTGTGGCTGTTTTACATTTTTACCCTTTGATGGCTTGATTTTATGCTTAACTCTAATTTTGTGCAAATTTACGACCTGCACTCAAACTGGGAGCCCCGTGACTACTAGGTCGGTTCCTATGAGTCACATTGGTCCCGCGCGAGGCGTTCTTGACTATTACGAGACCGTTTTGTGGTTTTTTTTTATTTTCACCCTTCGATGGCATATTTTTATGCCTAAGTCTAATTTTATCCAAATTGACGTCATACCCTCAAATCGGCAGCCCCGTGACTACACGGTCGGGTCCTACGAGTCACATTGAACCTATGCGAGGTGTTTGTGACTCTTATGGGACCGTTTTGTGGCTGTTTTACGTTTCACCCTTTGATGGCAAGTTTTTATGCTTAAGTCTGATTTTTTTTCAAATTTACGTCGGACACTCAAATCGGGACCCCGTGACTACGCGGTCGATTCCTACTAGTCGCATTGGACCCGTGAGAGGTGCTCGTGACTCTTACGAGACCTTTTTGTGGTTGCTTTACGTTTTCACCCTTCGATGCCTTGATTTTATGCTTAAGTCTAACTTTTTGCAAATTTACGTCGTACACTCAAACTAGGAGCCTCGTGACTACTCGGTCGGTTCATAATAGTCATATTGGTCACATACGACGTGTTCGTGACTTTTACGGGACCGATTTTGTGGTTGTTTTACGTTTTCACCATTCGATGGCTTGTTTTTATGCTTAACTCCAATTTTTTGCAAATTTACATCCTACACTCAAACCGGGAGCCCCGTGACTACTCGGTCGGTTCCTACGAGTCACATTGATCCTATGCGAGGTGTTTGTGACTCTTATGGGACCGTTTTGTGGCTGTTTTACGTTTCACCCTTTGATGGCAAGTTTTTATGCTTAAGTCTGATTTTTTTTCAAATTTACGTCGGACACTCAAATCGGGACCCCGTGACTACGCGGTCTATTCCTACTAGTCGCATTGGACCCGTGAGAGGTGCTCGTGACTCTTACGAGACCTTTTTGTGGTTGCTTTACGTTTTCACCCTTCGATGCCTTGATTTTATGCTTAAGTCTAACTTGTTGCAAATTTACGTCGTACACTCAAACTAGGAGCCTCGTGACTACTCGGTCGGTTCATAATAGTCATATTGGTCACATACGACGTGTTCGTGACTTTTACGGGACCGATTTTGTGGCTGTTTTACGTTTTCACCATTCGATGGCTTGTTTTTATGCTTAACTCCAATTTTTTGCAAATTTACGTCCTACACTCAAACCGGGAGCCCCGTGACTACTCGATCGATTCCTACGAGTCACATTGGTCCCGTGCCAAGCATTCTTGACTCTTACGGGACCGTTTTGTAGATGTTTTATGTTTTCACCCTTAGATGGCATATTTTTATGCTCAAGTCTAATTTTATCCAAATTTACGTCGTACCCTCAAATCGGCAGCCCCGTGACTACACGGTCGGGTCCTACTAGTCACATTGATCCTATGCGAGGTGTTTGTGACTCTTATGGGACCGTTTTGTGGCTGTTTTACATTTCACCCTTTGATGGCAAGTTTTTATGCTTAAGTCTGATTTTTTTTCCAATTTGCGTCGGACACTCAAATCGGGACCCCGTGACTACGCGGTCGATTCCTATTAGTCGCATTGGACCCGTGAGAGGTGCTCGTGACTCTTACGAGACCTTTTTGTGGTTGCTTTACGTTTTCACCCTTCGATGCCTTGATTTTATGCTTAAGTCTAACTTTTTTCAAATTTACGTCGTACACTCAAACTAGGAGCCTCGTGACTACTCGGTCGGTTCATAATAGTCATATTGGTCACATACGACGTGTTCGTGACTTTTACGGGACCGATTTTGTGGTTGTTTTACGTTTTCACCATTCGATGGCTTGTTTTTATGCTTAACTCCAATTTTTTGCAAATTTACGTCCTACACTCAAACCGGGAGCCCCGTGACTACTCGGTCGGTTCCTACGAGTCACATTGGTCTCGTGCGAGGCGTTCGTGACTATTACGAGACCGTTTTGTGGCTATTTTATGTTTTCACCCTTCGATGGCATATTTTTATACTTAAGTCTAATTTTATGCTAATTTATGTTGTACACTCAAACCGGGAGCCCCGTGACTACATGGTCAGTTTCTACGGGTCACATTGGTCACTTGCGAGGTGTTCGTGACTCTTACCGCACCGATTTGTGGGTTTAGTTTTTACCCTTCGATGGCTTGCTTTTATGCTTAACTCTAATCTTGTGCAAACTTACATCCTACACTCAAACCGGGAACCCCGTGACTACACGGTCGTATCCTACGGGTCACATTCTCCCATGTGAGGCATTCTTGACTATTACGGGACCGTTTTGTGGCTATTTTACCTTTTCACCCATCGATAGCTTATTTTTATACTTAAGTCTAATTTTATGCAAATCTACGTCGTACTCTGAAACCGGGAGCCCCGTGACTACGCGATCGGTTGCTACAGGCACATTGGTCCCGTGCGAGGGTTTCGTGACTTTACGGGACCGTTTTGTTGTTGTTTTACATTTTCACCCTTCGATTGCATGTTGTTATGCTTAAGTCTAATTTTTTTCCAAATTTTCGTCGTACACTCAAACCGGGAGCCCTGTGACTACGCGGTCGGTTCCTACGAGTCGCATTGGTCCCGTGCGAGGTATCTGTGACTCTTACGGGGATCGTTTTGGGGTTATTTTACGTTTTCACCCTTCGATGGCATATTTCGATGCTTATGTCTAATTTTATGCAAATTTACGTCGTACACACAAATGGGGAACCCCGTGACTCCGCTGTCGGGTCCTACGAGTCACATTTATCCCGTGCGAGGTGTTCGTGACTCTTACAGGACCGTTTTGTGGTTGCTTTATGTTTTCACGGTTCAATGGCATGGTTTTATGCTTAAGTCCACTTTTGTTTAAAATTTACGTCGTACACTCAAACCGGGATCTCCGTGACTACGCGGTCGGTTGCTAGGAGTCACATTGGTCCCGTGCGAGGTGTTCGTGACTCTTAGGGACCATTTTGTGGTAGTTTAACCTTTTCACCCTTCGATATCTTAATTTTATGTTTAAGTCTAACTTTTTGTAAATTTACATCGTACACTCAAACCGGGAGACCCGTGACTACTCGGTCGGTTCCTACGAGTCACATTGGTGACGTACGATGTGTTCGTGACTCTTACGGGACCATTGTGTGACTGTTTTATGTTTTCACCGTTCGATGGCATGTTTTTATACTTAAGTCTATCTCTTTACAAACTTACATCGTACACTCAAATCGGGAGCCCCGTGACTACGCGATCAGTTCCTACGAGTCACATTGGTCCCTTGCGAGGTATTCGTGACTCATAGGGGACCGTTTTGCTGGTTGTTGTACATTTTCACCCTTCGATGGCATGTTTTTATGCTTAAGTCTAATTTTTTTGCAATTTTACATCGTACACTCAAACCGGGAGCCCCGTGACTACTTGCTCGGTTCCTACGAGTTACATTGGTCCCGTGCGAGGCCTTCGTGATTATTATGGGACCGTTTTGTGGCTGTTTTTTGTTTTCACACTTCGATTGCATATTTTTATACTTAAGTCTAATTTAGGCAAATTTAAGTCGTACACTCAAATCGGGAGCCCCGTGACTATGCGGTCGGTTCGTACGGGTCACATTGGTTCCGTGCGAGACGTTCGTGACTTTTACGAAAACGGTTTGTGGCTATTTTACATTTTCGCCCTTCGATTGCCTGTGGTTACGCTTAAGTCTGATTTTTTTGCAAATTTATGTCGTACACTCAAACCGGGAGCCCCATGACTACGCGGTCGGTTCCTACGAGTCACATTGGTCCCGTCCGAGGTGTTTAGGACTCTTATGGGACCATTTTATGATCGTTTTACATTTTCCCCCTTCGATGGCATGTTTTTATGCCTAAGTCTAATTTTATGCAAATTTCATCGTACACTCAAACCAGGTACCCCGTGACTCCGCAGTCGGGTCCTACGAGTCACATTGATCCCGTGCGAGGTATTCGTGACTCTTACGTGACCGCTTTGTGGCTGTTTTATATTTTCACCCTTCGTTGGCATGTTTTTATGCTTAAGTCTTTTTTTTGCAAATTTACGTCATACACTCAAATCGAGAGCCCCGTGACTATACGGTCTGTTCCTACGAGTCACAGTGGTCTCGAGCAAGGTGTTCGTGACTCTCACGGGACCGTTTTGTGGTTGTTTTACATTTTGCCACTTCGATGGCTTGATTTTATACTTAAATCTAACTTTTTGCAAATTTACGTCATACACTCAAACCGGGAGCCCCGTGACTACTCGGTCGGTGCATTAGTGTCACATTGGTCACGTGCGAGGTGTTCATGACTCTTTCGAGACCGATTTGTGGCTGTTTTACATTTTTACCCTTTGATGGCTTGATTTTATGCTTAACTCTAATTTTGTGCAAATTTACGACCTGCACTCAAACTGGGAGCCCCGTGACTACTAGGTCGGTTCCTATGAGTCACATTGGTCCCGCGCGAGGCGTTCTTGACTATTACGAGACCGTTTTGTGGTTTTTTTTTATTTTCACCCTTCGATGGCATATTTTTATGCTTAAGTCTAATTTTATCCAAATTGACGTCATACCCTCAAATCGGCAGCCCCGTGACTACACGGTCGGGTCCTACGAGTCACATTGATCCTATGCGAGGTGTTTGTGACTCTTATGGGACCGTTTTGTGGCTGTTTTACGTTTCACCCTTTGATGGCAAGTTTTTATGCTTAAGTCTGATTTTTTTTCAAATTTACGTCGGACACTCAAATCGGGACCCCGTGACTACGCGGTCGATTCCTACTAGTCGCATTGGACCCGTGAGAGGTGCTCGTGACTCTAACGAGACCTTTTTGTGGTTGCTTTACGTTTTCACCCTTCGATGCCTTGATTTTATGCTTAAGTCTAACTTTTTGCAAATTTACGTCGTACACTCAAACTAGGAGCCTCGTGACTAATCGGTCGGTTCATAATAGTCATATTGGTCACATACGACGTGTTCGTGACTTTTACGGGACCGATTTTGTGGCTGTTTTACGTTTTCACCATTCGATGGCTTGTTTTTATGCTTAACTCCAATTTTTTGCAAATTTACATCCTACACTCAAACCGGGAGCCCCGTGACTACTCGATCGATTCCTACGAGTCACATTGGTCCCGTGCCAAGCATTCTTGACTCTTACGGGACCGTTTTGTAGATGTTTTATGTTTTCACCCTTCGATGGCATATTTTTATGCTTAAGTCTAATTTTATCCAAATTTATGTCGTACCCTCAAATCGGCAGCCCCGTGACTACACGGTCGGGTCCTACGAGTCACATTGATCCTATGCGAGGTGTTTGTGACTCTTATGGGACCGTTTTGTGGTTGTTTTACGTTTCACCCTTTGATGGCAAGTTTTTATGCTTAAGACTGATTTTTTTTCCAATTTACGTCGGACACTCAAATCGGGACCCCGTGACTACGCGGTCGGTTCCTACTAGTCGCATTGGACCCGTGAGAGGTGCTCGTGACTCTTACGAGACCTTTTGTTGTTGCTTTATGTTTTCACCCTTCGATGCCTTGATTTTATTCTTAAGTCTAACTTTTTGCAAATTTACGTCGTACACTCAAACTAGGAGCCTCGTGACTACTCGGTCGGTTCATAATAGTCATATTGGTCACATACGACGTGTTCGTGACTTTTACGGGACTGATTTTGTGGCTGTTTTTCGTTTTCACCATTCGATGGCTTGTTTTTTTGCTTAACTCCAATTTTTTGCAAATTTACGTCCTACACTCAAACCGGGAGCCCCGTTACTACTCGGTCGGTTCCTACGAGTCACATTGGTCTCGTGCGAGGCGTTCGTGACTATTACGAGACCGTTCTGTGGCCATTTTTTGTTTTCACCCTTCGATGGCATATTTTTATACTTAAATCTAATTTTATGCAAATTTATGTTGTACACTCAAACCGGGAGCCCCGTGACTACGTGGTCAGTTTCTACGGGTCACATTGGTCACGTGCGAGGTGTTCCTGACTCTTACCGCACCGATTTGTGGGTTTAGTTTTTACCCTTCGATGGCTTGCTTTTATGCTTAACTCTAATTTTGTGCAAATTTACGTCCTACACTCAAACCGGGAACCCCGTGACTACACGGTCGTATCCTACGGGTCACATTCTCCCATGTAAGGCGTTCCTGACTATTACGGGACCGTTTTGTGGCTATTTTACCTTTTCACCCATCGATGGCTTATTTTTATACTTAAGTCTAATTTTATGCAAATTTACGTCGTACTCTGAAATCGGGAGCCCCGTGACTACGCGGTCGGTTGCTACAGGCACATTGGTCCCGTGCGAGGGTTTCGTGACTTTACGGGACCGTTTTGTTGTTGTTTTACATTTTCACCCTTCGATTGCATGTTGTTATGCTTAAGTCTAATTTTTTTCCAAATTTTCGTCGTACACTCAAACCGGGAGCCCTGTGACTACGCGGTCGGTTCCTACGAGTCGCATTGGTCCCGTGAGAGGTATCTGTGACTCTTACGGGGATCGTTTTGGGGTTATTTTACGTTTTCACCCTTCGATGGCATATTTTGATGCTTATGTCTAATTTTATGCAAATTTACGTCGTACACACAAATGGGGAGCCCCGTGACTCCGCTGTCGGGTCCTACGAGTCACATTTATCCCGTGCGAGGTGTTCGTGACTCTTACAGGACCGTTTTGTGGTTGCTTTATGTTTTCACGGTTCAATGGCATGGTTTTATGCTTAAGTCCACTTTTGTTTAAAATTTACGTCGTACACTCAAACCGGGATCTCCTTGACTACGCGGTCGGTTGCTAGGAGTCACATTGGTCACGTGCGAGGTGTTCGTGACTCTTAGGGACCATTTTGTGGTAGTTTAACCTTTTCACCCTTCGATATCTTAATTTTATGTTTAAGTCTAACTTTTTGTAAATTTACATCGTACACTCAAACCGGGAGACCCGTGACTACTCGGTCGGTTCCTACGAGTCACATTGGTGACGTACGATGTGTTCGTGACTCTTACGGGACCATTGTGTGACTGTTTTATGTTTTCACCGTTCGATGGCATGTTTTTATACTTAAGTCTATCTCTTTACAAACTTACATCGTACACTCAAATCGGGAGCCCCGTGACTACGCGATCAGTTCCTACGAGTCACATTGGTCCCTTGCGAGGTATTTGTGACTCATAGGGGACCGTTTTGCTGGTTGTTGTACATTTTCACCCTTCGATGGCATGTTTTTATGCTTAAGTCTAATTTTTTTGCAATTTTACATCGTACACTCAAACCGGGAGCCCCGTGAATACTTGCTCGGTTCCTACGAGTTACATTGGTCCCATGCGAGGCCTTCGTGATTATTATGGGACCGTTTTGTGGCTGTTTTTTGTTTTCACACTTCGATTGCATATTTTTATACTTAAGTCTAATTTAGGCAAATTTAAGTCGTACACTCAAATCGGGAGCCCCGTGACTATGCGGTCGGTTCTTACGGGTCACATTGGTTCCGTACGAGACGTTCGTGACTTTTACGAAAACGGTTTGTGGCTGTTTTACATTTTTGCCCTTCGATTGCCTGTGGTTACGCTTAAGTCTAATTTTTTTGCAAATTTATGTCGTACACTCAAACCGGGAGCCCCATGACTACGCGGTCGGTTCTTACGAGTCACATTGGTCCCGTCCGAGGTGTTTAGGACTCTTATGGGACCATTTTATGATCGTTTTACATTTTCCCCCTCCGATGGCATGTTTTTATGCCTAAGTCTAATTTTATGCAAATTTCATCGTACACTCAAACCAGGTACCCCGTGACTCCGCAGTCGAGTCCTACGAGTCACATTGATCCCGTGCGGGGTATTCGTGACTCTTACGTGACCGCTTTGTGGCTGTTTTATATTTTCACCCTTCGTTGGCATGTTTTTATGCTTAAGTCTTTTTTTTTGCAAATTTACGTCATACACTCAAATCGAGAGCCCCGTGAGTATACGGTCTGTTCCTACGAGTCACATTGGTCTCGAGCGAGGTGTTCGTGACTCTCACGGGACCGTTTTGTGGTTGTTTTACATTTTGCCACTTCGATGGCTTGATTTTATACTTAAATCTAACTTTTTGCAAATTTACGTCATACACTCAAACCGGGAGCCCCGTGACTACTCGGTCGGTGCATCAGTGTCACATTGGTCACGTGCGAGGTGTTCATGACTCTTTCGAGACCGATTTGTGGCTGTTTTACATTTTTACCCTTTGATGGCTTGATTTTATCCTTAACTCTAATTTTGTGCAAATTTACGACCTGCACTCAAACTGGGAGCCCCGTGACTACTAGGTCGGTTCCTATGAGTCACATTGGTCCCGCGCGAGGCGTTCTTGACTATTACGAGACCGTTTTGTGGTTTTTTTTTATTTTCACCCTTCGATGGCATATTTTTATGCCTAAGTCTAATTTTATCCAAATTGACGTCATACCCTCAAATCGGCAGCCCCGTGACTACACGGTCGGGTCCTACGAGTCACACTGATCCTATGCGAGGTGTTTGTGACTCTTATGGGACCGTTTTGTGGCTGTTTTACGTTTCACCCTTTGATGGCAAGTTTTTATGCTTAAGTCTGATTTTTTTTCAAATTTACGTCGGACACTCAAATCGGGACCCCGTGACTACGCGGTCGATTCCTACTAGTCGCATTGGACCCGTGAGAGGTGCTCGTGACTCTTACGATACCTTTTTGTGGTTGCTTTACGTTTTCACCCTTCGATGCCTTGATTTTATGCTTAAGTCTAACTTTTTGCAAATTTACGTCGTACACTCAAACTAGGAGCCTCGTGACTACTCGGTCGGTTCATAATAGTCATATTGGTCACATACGACGTGTTCGTGACTTTTACGAGACCGATTTTGTGGTTGTTTTACGTTTTCACCATTCGATGGCTTGTTTTTATGCTTAACTCCAATTTTTTGCAAATTTACAACCTACACTCAAACCGGGAGCCCCGTGACTACTCGGTCGGTTCCTACGAGTCACATTGATCCTATGCGAGGTGTTTGTGACTCTTATGGGACCGTTTTGTGGCTGTTTTACGTTTCACCCTTTGATGGCAAGTTTTTATGCTTAAGTCTGATTTTTTTTCAAATTTACGTCGGACACTCAAATCGGGACCCCGTGACTACGCGGTCTATTCCTACTAGTCGCATTGGACTCGTGAGAGGTGCTCGTGACTCTTACGAGACCTTTTTGTGGTTGCTTTACGTTTTCACCCTTCGATGCCTTGATTTTATGCTTAAGTCTAACTTTTTGCAAATTTACGTCGTACACTCAAACTAGGAGCCTCGTGACTACTCGGTCGGTTCATAATAGTCATATTGGTCACATACGACATGTTCGTGACTTTTACGGGACCGATTTTGTGGCTGTTTTACGTTTTCACCATTCGATGGCTTGTTTTTATGCTTAACTCCAATTTTTTGCAAATTTACGTCCTACACTCAAACCGGGAGCCCCGTGACTACTCGATCGATTCCTACGGGTCACATTGGTCCCGTGCCAAGCATTCTTGACTCTTACGGGACCGTTTTGTAGATGTTTTATGTTTTCACCCTTAGATGGCATATTTTTATGCTCAAGTCTAATTTTATCCAAATTTACGTCGTACCCTCAAATCGGCAGCCCCGTGACTACACGGTCGGGTCCTACTAGTCACATTGATCCTATGCGAGGTGTTTGTGACTCTTATGGGACCGTTTTGTGGCTGTTTTACGTTTCACCCTTTGATGGCAAGTTTTTATGCTTAAGTCTGATTTTTTTTCCAATTTGCGTCGGACACTCAAATCGGGACCCCGTGACTACGCGGTCGATTCCTACTAGTCGCATTGGACCCGTGAGAGGTTCTCGTGACTCTTACGAGACCTTTTTGTGGTTGCTTTACGTTTTCACCCTTCGATGCCTTGATTTTATGCTTAAGTCTAACTTTTTTCAAATTTACGTCGTACACTCAAACTAGGAGCCTCGTGACTATTCGGTCGGTTCATAATAGTCATATTGGTCACATACGACGTGTTCGTGACTTTTACGGGACCGATTTTGTGGTTGTTTTACGTTTTCACCATTCGATGGCTTGTTTTTATGCTTAACTCCAATTTTTTGCAAATTTACGTCCTACACTCAAACCGGGAGCCCCGTGACTACTCGGTCGGTTCCTACGAGTCACATTGGTCTCGTGCGAGGCGTTCGTGACTATTACGAGACCGTTTTGTGGCTATTTTATGTTTTCACCCTTCGATGGCATATTTTTATACTTAAGTCTAATTTTATGCTAATTTATGTTGTACACTCAAACCGGAAGCCCCGTGACTACGTGGTCAGTTTCTACGGGTCACATTGGTCACTTGCGAGGTGTTCGTGACTCTTACCGCACCGATTTGTGGGTTTAGTTTTTACCCTTCGATGGCTTGCTTTTATGCTTAACTCTAATTTTGTGCAAACTTACATCCTACACTCAAACCGGGAACCCCGTGACTACACGGTCGTATCCTACGGGTCACATTCTCCCATGTGAGGCATTCCTGACTATTACGGGACCGTTTTGTGGCTATTTTACCTTTTCACCCATCGATAGCTTATTTTTATACTTAAGTCTAATTTTATGCAAATTTACGTCGTACTCTGAAACCGGGAGCCCCGTGACTACGCGATCGGTTGCTACAGGCACATTGGTCCCGTGCGAGGGTTTCGTGACTTTACGGGACCGTTTTGTTGTTGTTTTACATTTTCACCCTTCGATTGCATGTTGTTATGCTTAAGTCTAATTTTTTTCCAAATTTTCGTCGTACACTCAAACCGGGAGCCCTGTGACTACGCGGTCGGTTCCTACGAGTCGCATTGGTCCCGTGCGAGGTATCTGTGACTCTTACGGGGATCGTTTTGGGGTTATTTTACGTTTTCACCCTTCGATGGCATATTTCGATGCTTATGTCTAATTTTATGCAAATTTACGTCGTACACACAAATGGGGAGCCCCGTGACTCCGCTGTCGGGTCCTACGAGTCACATTTATCCCGTGCGAGGTGTTCGTGACTCTTACAGGACCGTTTTGTGGTTGCTTTATGTTTTCACGGTTCAATGGCATGGTTTTATGCTTAAGTCCACTTTTGTTTAAAATTTACGTCGTACACTCAAACCGGGATCTCCGTGACTACGCGGTCGGTTGCTAGGAGTCACATTGGTCCCGTGCGAGGTGTTCGTGACTCTTAGGGACCATTTTGTGGTAGTTTAACCTTTTCACCCTTCGATATCTTAATTTTATGTTTAAGTCTAACTTTTTGTAAATTTACATCGTACACTCAAACCGGGAGACCCGTGACTACTCGGTCGGTTCCTACGAGTCACATTGGTGACGTACGATGTGTTCGTGACTCTTACGGGACCATTGTGTGACTGTTTTATGTTTTCACCGTTCGATGGCATGTTTTTATACTTAAGTCTATCTCTTTACAAACTTACATCGTACACTCAAATCGGGAGCCCCGTGACTACGCGATCAGTTCCTACGAGTCACATTGGTCCCTTGCGAGGTATTCGTGACTCATAGGGGACCGTTTTGCTGGTTGTTGTACATTTTCACCCTTCGATGGCATGTTTTTATGCTTAAGTCTAATTTTTTTGCAATTTTACATCGTACACTCAAACCGGGAGCCCCGTGACTACTTGCTCGGTTCCTACGAGTTACATTGGTCCCGTGCGAGGCCTTCGTGATTATTATGGGACCGTTTTGTGGCTGTTTTTTGTTTTCACACTTCGATTGCATATTTTTATACTTAAGTCTAATTTAGGCAAATTTAAGTCGTACACTCAAATCGGGAGCCCCGTGACTATGCGGTCGGTTCTTACGGGTCACATTGGTTCCGTGCGAGACGTTCGTGACTTTTACGAAAACGGTTTGTGGCTGTTTTACATTTTCGCCCTTCGATTGCCTGTGGTTACGCTTAAGTCTGATTTTTTTGCAAATTTATGTCGTACACTCAAACCGGGAGCCCCATGACTACGCGGTCGGTTCCTACGAGTCACATTGGTCCCGTCCGAGGTGTTTAGGACTCTTATGGGACCATTTTATGATCGTTTTACATTTTCCCCCTTCGATGGCATGTTTTTATACCTAAGTCTAATTTTATGCAAATTTCATCGTACACTCAAACCAGGTACCCCGTGACTCCGCAATCGGGTCCTACGAGTCACATTGATCCCGTGCGGGGTATTCGTGACTCTTACGTGACCGCTTTGTGGCTGTTTTATATTTTCACCCTTCGTTGGCATGTTTTTATGCTTAAGTCTTTTTTTTGCAAATTTACGTCATACACTCAAATCGAGAGCCCCGTGACTATACGGTCTGTTCCTACGAGTCACATTGGTCTCGAGCGAGGTGTTCGTGACTCTCACGGGACCGTTTTGTGGTTGTTTTACATTTTGCCACTTCGATGGCTTGATTTTATACTTAAATCTAACTTTTTGCAAATTTACGTCATACACTCAAACCGGGAGCCCCGTGACTACTCGGTCGGTGCATTAGTGTCACATTGGTCACGTGCGAGGTGTTCATGACTCTTTCGAGACCGATTTGTGGCTGTTTTACATTTTTACCCTTTGATGGCTTGATTTTATGCTTAACTCTAATTTTGTGCAAATTTACGACCTGCACTCAAACTGGGAGCCCCGTGACTACTAGGTCGGTTCCTATGAGTCACATTGGTCCCGCGCGAGGCGTTCTTGACAATTACGAGACCGTTTTGTGGTTTTTTTTTATTTTCACCCTTCGATGGCATATTTTTATGCTTAAGTATAATTTTATCCAAATTGACGTCATACCCTCAAATCGGCAGCCCCGTGACTACACGGTCGGGTCCTACGAGTCACATTGATCCTATGCGAGGTGTTTGTGACTCTTATGGGACCGTTTTGTGGCTGTTTTACGTTTCACCCTTTGATGGCAAGTTTTTATGCTTAAGTCTGATTTTTTTTCAAATTTACGTCGGACACTCAAATCGGGACCCCGTGACTACGCGGTCGATTCCTACTAGTCGCATTGGACCCGTGAGAGGTGCTCGTGACTCTTACGAGACCTTTTTGTGGTTGCTTTACGTTTTCACCCTTCGATGCCTTGATTTTATGCTTAAGTCTAACTTTTTGCAAATTTACGTCGTACACTCAAACTAGGAGCCTCGTGACTACTCGGTCGGTTCATAATAGTCATATTGGTCACATACGACGTGTTCGTGACTTTTACGGGACCGATTTTGTGGTTGTTTTACGTTTTCACCATTCGATGGCTTGTTTTTATGCTTAACTCCAATTTTTTGCAAATTTACATCCTACACTCAAACCGGGAGCCCCGTGACTACTCGGTCAGTTCCTACGAGTCACATTGATCCTATGCGAGGTGTTTGTGACTATTATGGGACCGTTTTGTGGCTGTTTTACGTTTCACCCTTTGATGGCAAGTTTTTATGCTTAAGTCTCATTTTTTTTCAAATTTACGTCGGACACTCAAATCGGGACCCCGTGACTACGCGGTCTATTCCTACTAGTCGCATTGGACCCGTGAGAGGTGCTCGTGACTCTTACGAGACCTTTTTGTGGTTGCTTTACGTTTTCACCCTTCGATGCCTTGATTTTATGCTTAAGTCTAACTTTTTGCAAATTTACGTCGTACACTCAAACTAGGAGCCTCGTGACTACTCGGTCGGTTCATAATAGTCATATTGGTCACATACGATGTGTTCGTGACTTTTACGGGACCGATTTTGTGGCTGTTTTACGTATTCACCATTCGATGGCTTGTTTTTATGCTTAACTCCAATTTTTTGCAAATTTACGTCCTACACTCAAACCGGGAGCCCCGTGACTACTCGATCGATTCCTACGAGTCACATTGGTCCCGTGCCAAGCATTCTTGACTCTTACGGGACCGTTTTGTAGATGTTTTATGTTTTCACCCTTCGATGGCATATTTTTATGCTCAAGTCTAATTTTATCCAAATTTACGTCGTACCCTCAAATCGGCAGCCCCGTGACTACACGGTCGGGTCCTACTAGTCACATTGATCCTATGCGAGGTGTTTGTGACTCTTATGGGACCGTTTTGTGGCTGTTTTACGTTTCACTCTTTGATGGCAAGTTTTTATGCTTAAGTCTGATTTTTTTTCCAATTTGCGTCGGACACTCAAATCGGGACCCCGTGACTACGCGGTCGATTCCTACTAGTCGCATTGGACCCGTGAGAGGTGCTCGTGACTCTTACGAGACCTTTTTGTGGTTGCTTTACGTTTTCACCCTTCGATGCCTTGATTTTATGCTTAAGTCTAACTTTTTTCAAATTTACGTCGTACACTCAAACTAAGAGCTTCGTGACTACTCGGTCGGTTCATAATAGTCATATTGGTCACATACGACGTGTTCGTGACTTTTACGGGACCGATTTTGTGGCTGTTTTACGTTTTCACCATTCGATGGCTTGTTTTTATGCTTAACTCCAATTTTTTGCAAATTTACGTCCTACACTCAAACCGGGAGCCCCGTGACTACTCGGTCGGTTCCTACGAGTCACATTGGTCTCGTGCGAGGCGTTCGTGACTATTACGAGACCGTTTTGTGGCTATTTTATGTTTTCACCCTTCGATGGCATATTTTTATACTTAAGTCTAATTTTATGCTAATTTATGTTGTACACTCAAACCGGGACCCCGTGACTACGTGGTCAGTTTCTACGGGTCACATTGGTCACGTGCGAGGTGTTCGTGACTCTTACCGCACTGATTTGTGGGTTTAGTTTTTACCCTTCGATGGCTTGCTTTTATGCTTAACTCTAATTTTGTGCAAACTTACATCCTACACTCAAACCGGGAACCCCGTGACTACACGGTCGTATCCTACGGGTCACATTCTCCCATGTGAGGCATTCCTGACTATTACGGGACCGTTTTGTGGCTATTTTACCTTTTCACCCATCGATAGCTTATTTTTATACTTAAGTTTAATTTTAAGCAAATTTACGTCGTACTCTGAAACCGGGAGCCCCGTGACTACGCGGTCGGTTGCTACAGGCACATTGGTCCCGTGCGAGGGTTTCGTGACTTTACGGGACCGTTTTGTTGTTGTTTTACATTTTCACCCTTCGATTGCATGTTGTTATGCTTAAGTCTAATTTTTTTCCAAATTTTTGTCGTACACTCAAATCGGGAGCCCTGTGACTACGCGGTCGGTTCCTACGAGTCGCATTGGTCCCGTGCGAGGTATCTGTGACTCTTACGGGGATCGTTTTGGGGTTATTTTACGTTTTCACCCTTCGATGGCATATTTTGATGCTTACGTCTAATTTTATGCAAATTTACGTCGTACACACAAATGGGGAGCCCCGTGACTCCGTTGTCGGGTCCTACGAGTCACATTTATCCCATGCGAGGTGTTCGTGACTCTTACGGGACCGTTTTGTGGTTGCTTTATGTTTTCACGGTTCAATGGCATGGCTTTATGCTTAAGTCCACTTTTGTTTAAAATTTACGTCGTACACTCAAACTGGGATCTCCGTGACTACGCGGTCGGTTGCTAGGAGTCACATTGGTCCCGTGCGAGGTGTTCGTGACTCTTAGGGACCATTTTGTGGTAGTTTAACCTTTTCACCCTTCGATATCTTAATTTTATGTTTAAGTCTAACTTTTTGTAAATTTACATCGTACACTCAAACCGGGAGACCCGTGACTACTCGGTCGGTTCCTACGAGTCACATTGGTGACGTACGATGTGTTCGTGACTCTTACGGGACCATTGTGTGACTGTTTTATGTTTTCACCCTTCGATGGCATGTTTTTATACTTAAGTCTATCTCTTTACAAACTTACATCGCACACTCAAATCGGGAGCCCCGTGACTACGCGATCAGTTCCTACGAGTCACATTGGTTCCTTGCGAGGTATTCGTGACTCTTAGGGGACCGTTTTGCTGGTTGTTGTACATTTTCACCCTTCGATGGCATGTTTTTATGCTTAAGTCTATTTTTTTTGCAATTTTACGTCGTACACTCAAACCGGAAGCCCCGTGACTACTTGCTCGGTTCCTACGAGTTACATTGGTCCCGTGCGAGGCCTTCGTGATTATTATGGGACCGTTTTGTGGCTGTTTTTTGTTTTCACACTTCCATTGCATATTTTTATACTTCAGTCTAATTTAGGCAAATTTAAGTCGTACACTTAAATCGGGAGCCCCGTGACTATGCGGTCGGTTCTTACGGGTCACATTGGTTCCTTGCGAGACGTTCGTGACTTTTACGAAAACGGTTTGTGGCTGTTTTACATTATCACCCTTCGATTGCCTGTGGTTACGCTTAAGTCTAATTTTTATGCAAATTTATGTCGTACACTCAAACCGGGAGCCCCATGACTACGCGGTCGGTTCCTACGAGTCACATTGGTCCCGTCCGAGGTGTTTAGGACTCTTATGGGACCATTTTGTGATCGTTTTACATTTTCCCCCTTCGATGGCATGTTTTTATGCCTAAGTCTAATTTTATGCAAATTTCGTCGTACACTCAAACCAGGTACCCCGTGACTCCGCAGTGGGGTCCTACGAGTCACATTGATCCCGTGCGGGGTGTTCGTGACTCTTACGTGACCGCTTTGTGGCTGTTTTATATTTTCACCCTTCGTTGGCATGTTTTTATGCTTAAGTCTTTTTTTTGCAAATTTACGTCATACACTCAAATCGAGAGCCCCGTGACTATACGGTCGGTTCCTACGAGTCACATTGGTCTCGAGCGAGGTGTTCATGACTCTCACGGGACCGTTTTGTGGTTGTTTTACATTTTGCCACTCCGATGGCTTGATTTTATACTTAAATCTAACTTTTTGCAAATTTACGTCATACACTCAAACCGGGAGCCCCGTGACTACTCGGTCGGTGCATTAGTGTCACATTGGTCATGTTCGAGGTGCTCGTGACTCTTACGAGACCGATTTGTGGCTGTTTTACTTTTTTACCCTTTGATGGCTTGATTTTATGCTTAACTCTAATTTTGTGCAAATTTACGTCCTGCACTCAAACTGGGAGCCCCGTGACTACTAGGTCGGTTCCTATGAGTCACATTGGTCCCGCGCGAGGCGTTCTTGACTATTACGAGACCGTTTTGTGGCTATTTTTTATTTTCACCCTTCGATGGCATATTTTTATGCTTAATTCTAATTTTATGCAAATTTACGTCGTACAATCAAATCGGGAGCCCCGTGATTACGCGGTCGGTTCCTACGGGTCACATTGGTCCCGTGCGAGATGTTCGTGACTCTTACGGGACCGTTTTGTGGTTGTTTTATGTTTTCACCTTTCGATTGCATGTTGCTATGCTTAAGTCTAGTTTTTTTGCAAATTTACGTCGTACACTCAAACCGAGAGCCCCGTGACTATTCGGTTGGTTCCTACAAGTCGCATTTCTCCCGTGTGACCTATTCGTGACTATTATGGGACTGTTTTGTGGTTGTTTAACATTTTCACCCTTGAATGGCATATTTTTATGCTCAAGTATAATTTTATTCAAATTTACGTCGTACACCCAAATTGAGAGCCCCGTGACTCCGCAGTCGGGTCCTATGAGCCTCATTGATCCCGTTCGAGGTGTTTGTGACTCTTCTGGGACCATTTTGTGGCTATTTTATGTTTTCACTCTTCGATGGTATGTTTTTATAGTGAAGTCTAATTTTTTTACAAATTTACATCGTACACTCAAACCGGGAGCCCTGAAACTACGCGATCGAATCCTACGAGTTACATTGGTCACGTGCGAGGTGCTCGTGACTCTTACGGGACCATTTTGTGGCTGCTTTATGTTTTCACTCTTTGCTGGGCTGATTTTATGCTTAAGTCTTTCTTTTGTGCAAATTTACGTCCTACACTAAAACCGAGAGCCCCATGACAATGCGGTCGGTTCCTACGAGTCACATTGTCCCATGCGAGGCGTTCCTAACTATTACGGGACCGTTTTGTGGATATTTTATATTTTCACCCTTCGATGGCATATTTTTATACTTAAGTATAATTTTATGCAAATTTACGTCGTACACTTAAACCGCGAGCCCCGTGACTACCCGGTCGGTTCGTACGGGAACATTGGTCCCGTGTGAGGTGTTCGTTACTTTAAGGGACCATTTTGTGGTTGTTTTATGTTTTCACCCTTCGATTGCATGTTGTTATTCTTAAGTCTAATTTTTTTTGCAAATTTACGTCGTACACTCAAACCGGGAGCCCCGTGACTACGCGATCGGTTCCTATAAGTCGCATTGGTCCCGTGCGAGGTATCTGTGACCCTTAGGGGATCGTTTTGGGGTTGTTTTACATTTTCACAATTCGATGGCACATTTTTATGCTTATGTCTAATTGTTTTGCAAATTTACATCATACACTTAAACCGGCAGCCCCGTGGCAACTTGCTCTGTTCCTACGAGTCATATTGGTCCCGTGCGAGGCCTTCGTGACTATTATGGGACCGTTTTGTGGCTTTTTTATGTTTTCACCCTTGGATGGCATATTTTTATAATTAAGTCTAATTTTATGCAAAATTATGTCGTACACTCAAACCGGGAGCCCCGTGACTATGCGGTCGGTTCCTACGGGTCACATTGGTTCCGTGCGAGGCGTTCATGACTCTTACGGGACCGTTTTGTGGTTGTTTTACATTTTCACCCTTCGATTGCTTGTTGTTACGCTTAAGTATAATTTTTTTGCAAATTTATGTCGTACACTCAAACCGGGAGCCCCGTGACTACGCGGTCGGTTCCTACTAGTCACATTGGTCCCGTGCGAGGTATTCGTGACTCTTACGTGATTATTTTCTGGCTGTTTTACATTTTCCCCCTTCGATGGCATATTTTTATTCTTAAGTCTAATTTTATGCAAATTTCGTCGTCCACTCAAACCGGGTACCCCGTGACTCCGCGGTTGGGGCCTACGAGTCACATTGATCCCGTGCGGGGTGTTCGTGACTCTTACGTGACCGTTTTGTGGTTGTTTTATATTTTCAGCCTATGTTGGCATGTTTTTATGCTTAAGTCTAATTTTTTTGCAAATTTACGTCGTACACTCAAACCGGGAGCCCCGTGACTACGCGGTCAGTTCCTACGAGTCACATTGGTCCCGTGCGAGGTGTCCGTGACTCTTATGGGACCGTTTTGTGGTTGGTTTACATTTTTACACTTCGATGCCTTAATTTTATGCTTAAATCTAACTTTTTGCAAATTTATGCTGTACACTCAAACCGAGAGCCCTGTGACTACGCGGTCGGTTCCTACGAGTCACATTTGTCCCGTGTGATGCGGTCGTGACTCTTACGGGACCAATTTGTGGCTATTTTACGTTTTCACCTTTCGATGGCTTGTTTTTATGCTTAACTCTAATTTTGTGCAAATTTACGTCCTACACTCAAACCGAGAGCCCCGTGACTACTCGATCGATTCCTACGAGTCACATTGGTCCCGTGCCAAGCATTCTTGACTCTTATGCGACCGTTTTGTAGATGTTTTATGTTTTCACCCTTCGATGGCATATTTTTACGCTTAAGTATAATTTTATCCAAATTTACGTCATACCCTCAAATCGGCAGCCCCGTGACTACACGGTCGGGTCCTACGAGTCACATTGATCCTATGCGAGGTGTTTGTGACTCTTATGGGACCGTTTTGTGGCTGTTTTACGTTTCAGCCTTCGATGGCAAGTTTGTATGCTTAAGTCTTATTTTTTTTTCAAATTTACGTCGGACACTCAACTTGGGACCCCGTGACTACGCGGTCGATTCCTACTAGTCGCATTGGACCCGTGAGAGGTGCTCGTGACTCTTACGAGACCTTTTTGTGGTTGCTTTACGTTTTCACCCTTCGATGCCTTGATTTTATGCTTAAGTCTAACTTTTTGCAAATTTACGTCGTACACTCAAACTAGGAGCCTCGTGACTACTCGGTCGGTTCATAATAGTCATATTGGTCACATACGACGTGTTCGTGACTTTTACGGGACCGATTTTGTGGCTGTTTTACGTTTTCACCATTCGATGGCTTGTTTTTATGCTTAACTTTAATTTTTTGCAAATTTACGTCCTACACTCAAACCGGGAGCCCCGTGACTACTCGGTCGGTTCCTACGAGTCACATTGGTCTCGTGCGAGGCGTTCGTGACTATTACGAGACCGTTTTGTGGCTATTTTATGTTTTCACCCTTCGATGGCATATTTTTATACTTAAGTCTAATTTTATGCTAATTTATGTTGTACACTCAAACCGGGAGCCCCGTGACTACGTGGTCAGTTTCTACGTGTCACATTGGTCACGTGCGAGGTGTTCGTGACTCTTACCGCACCGATTTGTGGGTTTAGTTTTTACCCTTCGATGGCTTGCTTTTATGCTTAACTCTAATTTTGTGCAAATTTACGTCCTACACTCAAACCGGGAACCCCGTGACTACACGGTCGTATCCTACGGGTCACATTCTCCCATGTGAGGCGTTCCTGACTATTACGGGACCGTTTTGTGGCTATTTTACCTTTTCACCCATCGATAGCTTATTTTTATACTTAAGTCTAATTTTATGCAAATTTACGTCGTACTCTGAAACCGGGAGCCCCGTGACTACGCGGTCGGTTGCTACAGGCACATTGGTCCCGTGCGAGGGTTTCGTGACTTTACGGGACCGTTTTGTTGTTGTTTTACGTTTTCACCCTTCGATTGCATGTTGTTATGCTTAAGTCTAATTTTTTTCTAAATTTTCGTCGTACACTCAAACCGGGAGCCCTGTGACTACGCGGTCGGTTCCTACGAGTCGCATTGGTCCCGTGCGAGGTATCTGTGACTCTTACGGGGATCATTTTGGGGTTATTTTACGTTTTCACCCTTCGATGACATATTTTGATGCTTATGTCTAATTTTATACAAATTTACCTCGTACACACAAATGGGGAGCCCCGTGACTCCGCTGTCGGGTCCTACGGGTCACATTTATCCCGTGCGAGGTGTTCGTGACTCTTACGGGACCGTTTTGTGGTTGCTTTATGTTTTCACGGTTCAATGGCATGGTTTTATGCTTAAGTCCACTTTTGTTTAAAATTTACGTCGTACACTCAAACCGGGATCTCCGTGACTACGCGGTCGGTTGCTAGGAGTCACATTGGTCCCGTGCGAGGTGTTCGTGACTCTTAGGGACCATTTTGTGGTTGTTTAACCTTTTCACCCTTCGATATCTTAATTTTATGTTTAAGTCAAACTTTTTGTAAATTTACATCGTACACTCAAACCGGGAGTCCCGTGACTACTCGGTCGGTTCCTACGAGTCACATTGGTGACGTACGATGTGTTCGTGACTCTTACGGGACCATTGTGTGACTGTTTTATGTTTTCACCCTTCGATGGCATGTTTTTATACTTAAGTCTATCTCTTTACAAACTTATATCGTACGCTCAAATCAGGAGCCCCGTGACTACGCGATCAGTTCCTACGAGTCACATTGGTTCCTTGCGAGGTATTCGTGACTCTTAGGGGACCGTTTTGCTGGTTGTTGTACATTTTCACCCTTCGATGGCATGTTTTTATGTTTAAGTCTATTTTTTTTTTTGCAATTTTACGTCGTACACTCAAACCGGGAGCCCCGTGACTACTTGCTCGGTTCCTACGAGTTACATTGGTCCCGTGCGAGGCCTTCGTGATTATTATGGGACCGTTTTGTGGCTGTTTTTTGTTTTCACACTTCGAAAGCATAGTTTTATACTTAAGTCTAATTTAGGCAAATTTAAGTCGTACACTCAAATTCGGAGCCCCGTAACTATGCGGTCGGTTCTTACGGGTCACATTGGTTCCGTGCGAGACATTCGTGACTTTTACGAAAACGGTTTGTGGTTGTTTTACATTTTCACCCTTCGATTGCCTGTGGTTACGCTTAAGTCTAATTTTTTTGCAAATTTATGTCGTACACTCAAACCGGGAGCCCCATGACTACGCGGTCGGTTCCTACGAGTCACATTGGTCCCGTCCGAGGTGTTTAGGACTCTTATGGGACCATTTTGTGATCGTTTTACATTTTCCCCCTTCGATGGCATGTTTTTATGCCTAAGTCTAATTTTATGCAAATTTCGTCGTACACTCAAACCAGGTACCCCGTGACTCCGCGGTCGGGTCCTATGAGTCACATTGATCCCGTGCGGGGTGTTCGTGACTCTTACGTGACCGCTTTGTGGCTGTTTTATATTTTCACCCTTCGTTGGCATGTTTTTATGCTTAAGTCTTTTTTTTGCAAATTTACGTCGTACACTCAAATCGAGATCCCCGTGACTATACGGTCGGTTCCTACGAGTCACATTGGTCTCGAGCGAGGTGTTCGTGACTCTCACGGGACCGTTTTGTGGTTGATTTACATTTTGACACTTCGATGGCTTGATTTTATACTTAAGTCTAACTTTTTGCAAATTTACGTCATACACTCAAACCGGGAGCCCCGTGACTACTCGGTCGGTGCATTAGTGTCACATTGGTCACGTGCGAGGTGTTCGTGACTCTTACGAGACCGATTTGTGGCTGTTTTACATTTTTACCCTTTGATGGCTTGATTTTATGCTTAACTCTAATTTTGTGCAAATTTACGTCCTGCACTCAAACTGGGAGCCCCGTGACTACTAGGTCGGTTCCTATGAGTCACATTGGTCCCGCGCGAGGCGTTCTTGACTATTACGAGACCGTTTTGTGGCTATTTTTTATTTTCACCCTTCGATTGCATATTTTTATGCTTAATTCTAATTTTATGCAAATTTACGTCGTACAATCAAATCGGGAGCCCCGTGATTACGCGGTCGATTCCTACGGGTCACATTGGTCCCGTGCGAGATGTTCGTGACTCTTACGGGACCGTTTTGTGGCTGTTTTATGTTTTCACCTTTCGATTGCATGTTTCTAGGCTTAAGTCTAGTTTTTTTGCAAATTTACGTCGTACACTCAAACCGAGAGCCCCGTGACTACTCGGTTGGTTCCTACAAGTCACATTTCTCCCGTGTGAGCTATTCGTGACTATTATGGGACTGTTTTGTGGTTGTTTATCATTTTCACACTTGAATGGCATATTTTTATGCTCAAGTATAATTTTATACAAATTTACGTCGTACACCCAAATTGAGAGCCCCGTGACTCCGCAGTCGGGTCCTATGAGCCTCATTGATCCCGTTCGAGGTGTTTGTGACTCTTTTGGGACCATTTTGTGGCTATTTTATGTTTTCACTCTTCGATGGTATGTTTTTATAGTTAAGTCTAATTTTTTTACAAATTTACATCGTACACTCAAACCGGGAGCCCCAAAACTACGCGATCGAATCCTACGAGTTACATTGGTCACGTGCGAGGTGCTCGTGACTCTTACGGGACCATTTTGTGGCAGCTTTATGTTTTCACCCTTTGCTGGCCTGATTTTATGCTTAAGTCTTTCTTTTGTGCAAATTTACGTCCTACACTCAAACCGAGAGCCCCATGACAATGCGGTCGGTTCCTACGAGTCACATTGTCCCATGCGAGGCGTTCCTAACTACTACGGGACCGTTTTGTGGATATTTTATATTTTCACCCTTCGATGGCATATTTTTATACTTAAGTATAATTTTATGCAAATTTACGTCGTACACTCAAACCGCGAGCCCCGTGACTACCCGGTCGGTTCGTACTGGAATATTGGTCCCGTGTGAGGTGTTCGTGACTTTAAGGGACCATTTTGTGGCTGTTTTACGTTTTCACCCTTTGATTGCATGTTGTTATGCTTAAGTCTAATTTTTTTTGCAAATTTACGTCGTACATTCAAACCGGGAGCCCCGTGACTACGCGATCGGTTCCTATGAGTCGCATTGGTCCCGTGCGAGGTATCTGTGACTCTTAGGGGATCGTTTTGGGGTTGTTTTACATTTTCACAATTCGATGGCACGTTTTTATGCTTATGTCTAATTGTTTTGCAAATTTACGTCATACACTTAAACCTGCAGCCCCGTGACAACTTGCACTGTTCCTACGAGTCATATTGGTCCCGTGCGAGGCCTTCGTGACTATTATGGGACCGTTTTGTGGCTTTTTTATGTTTTCACCCTTCGATGGCATATTTTTATAATTAAGTCTAATTTTATGCAAAATTATGTCGTACACTCAAACCGGGAGCCCCGTGACTATGCGGTCGGTTCCTACGGGTCACATTGGTTCCGTGCGAGGCGTTCATGACTCTTACGGGACCGTTTTGTGGTTGTTTTACATTTTCACCCTTCGATTGCTTGTTGTTATGCTTAAGTCTAATTTTTTTGCAAATTTATGTCGTACACTCCAACCGGGAGCCCCGTGACTACGCGGTCGGTTCCTACTAGTCACATTGGTCCCGTGCGAGGTATTCGTGACTCTTACGTGATTATTTTCTAGCTGTTTTACGTTTTCCCCCTCCGATGGCATATTTTTATTCTTAAGTCTAATTTTATGCAAATTTCATCGTCCACTCAAATCGGGTACCCCGTGACTCCGCGGTTGGGGCCTACGAGTCACATTGATCCCGTGCGGGGTGTTCGTGACTCTTAAGTGACCGTTTTGTTTTTGTTTTATATTTTTAGCCTACGTTGGCATGTTTTTATGCTTAAGTCTAATTTTTTTGCAAATTTACGTCGTACACTCAAACCGGGAGCCCCGTGACTACGCGGTCAGTTCCTACGAGTCACATTGGTCCCGTACGAGGTGTCCGTGACTCTTATGGGACCGTTTTGTGGTTGGTTTACATTTTTACACTTCGATGCCTTAATTTTATGCTTAATATCTAACTTTTTGCAAATTTATGTTGTACACTCAAATCGAGAGCCCTGTGACTACGCGGTCAGTTCCTACGAGTCACATTTGTCCCGTGTGATGCGTTCGTGACTCTTACGGGACCAATTTGTGGCTATTTTACGTTTTCACCTTTCGATGGCTTGTTTTTATGCTTAACTCTAATTTTGTGCAAATTTACGTCCTACACTCAAACCGAGAGCCCCGTGACTACTCGATCGATTCCTATGAGTCACATTGGTCCCGTGCCAAGCATTCTTGACTCTTATGCGACCGTTTTGTAGATGTTTTATGTTTTCACCCTTCGATGGCATATTTTTATGCTTAATCTAATTTTATCCAAATTTACGTCATACCCTCAAATCGGCAGCCCCGTGACTACACGATCGGGTCCTACGAGTCACATTGATCCTATGCGAGGTGTTTGTGACTCTTATGGGACCGTTTTGTGGCTGTTTTACGTTTCACCCTTTGATGGAAAGTTTTTATGCTTAAGTATGATTTTTTTTCAAATTTACGTTGGACACTCAAATCGGGACCCCGTGACTACGCGGTCGATTCCTACTAGTCGCATTGGACCCGTGAGAGGTTCTCGTGATTCTTACGAGACCTTTTTGTGGTTGCTTTACGTTTTCACCCTTCGATGCCTTGATTTTATGCTTAAGTCAAACCTTTTGCAAATTTACGTCGTACACTCAAACTAG
The DNA here is from genome assembly GCA_949130495.1 of Sambucus nigra. NCBI lineage: Eukaryota > Viridiplantae > Streptophyta > Magnoliopsida > Dipsacales > Adoxaceae > Sambucus > Sambucus nigra. Next base: position 421,227,961 of record OX422218.1, read on the forward strand.
GAGCCTCGTGACTACTCGGTCGGTTCATAATAGTCATATTGGTCACATACGACGTGTTCGTGACTTTTACGGGACTGATTTTGTGGCTGTTTTACGTTTTCACCATTCGATGGCTTGTTTTTATGCTTAACTCCAATTTTTTGCAAATTTACGTCCTACACTCAAACCGGGAGCCCCGTGACTACTCGGTCGGTTCCTACGAGTCACATTGGTCTCGTGCGAGGCGTTCGTGACTATTACGAGACCGTTTTGTGGATATTTTATGTTTTCACCCTTCGATGGCATATTTTTATACTTAAGTCTAATTTTATGCTAATTTATGTTGTACACTCAAACCGGGAGACCCGTGACTACGTGGTCAGTTTCTACGGGTCACATTGGTCACGTGCGAGGTGTTCGTGACTCTTACCGCACCGATTTGTGGGTTTAGTTTTTACCCTTCGATGGCTTGCTTTTATGCTTAACTCTAATTTTGTGCAAATTTATGTCCTACACTCAAACCGGGAACCCCGTGACTACACGGTCGTATCCTACGGGTCACATTCTCCCATGTGAGGCGTTCCTGACTATTACGGGACCGTTTTGTGGCTATTTTACCTTTTCACCCATCGATAGCTTATTTTTATACTTAAGTCTAATTTTATGCAAATTTACGTCGTACTCTGAAACCGGGAGCCCCGTGACTACGCGGTCGGTTGCTACAGGCACATTGGTCCCGTGCGAGGGTTTCGTGACTTTACGGGACCGTTTTGTTGTTGTTTTACATTTTCACCCTTCGATTGCATGTTGTTATGCTTAAGTCTAATTTTTTTCCAAATTTTCGTCGTACACTCAAACCGGGAGCCCTGTGACTACGCGGTCGGTTCCTACGAGTCGCATTGGTCCCGTGCGAGGTATCTGTGACTCTTACGGGGATCGTTTTGGGGTTATTTTACGTTTTCACCCTTCGATGGCATATTTTGATGCTTATGTCTAATTTTATGCAAATTTACGTCGTACACACAAATGGGGAGCCCCGTGACTCCGCTGTCGGGTCCTACGAGTCACATTTATCCCGTGCGAGGTGTTCGTGACTCTTACAGGACCGTTTTGTGGTTGCTTTACGTTTTCACGGTTCAATGGCATGGTTTTATGCTTAAGTCCACTTTTGTTTAAAATTTACGTCGTACACTCAAACCGGGATCTCCGTGACTACGCGGTCGGTTGCTAGGAGTCACATTGGTCCCGTGCGAGGTGTTCGTGACTCTTAGGGACCATTTTGTGGTTGTTTAACCTTTTCACCCTTCGATGGCTTAATTTTATGTTTAAGTCTAACTTTTTGTAAATTTACATCATACACTGAAACCGGGAGACCCGTGACTACTCGGTCGGTTCCTACGAGTCACATTGGTGACGTACGATGTGTTCGTGACTCTTACGGGACCATTGTGTGACTGTTTTATGTTTTCACCCTTCGATGGCATGTTTTTATACGTAAGTCTATCTCTTTACAAACTTACATCGTACACTCAAATCGGGAGCCTCGTGACTACGCGATCAGTTCCTACGAGTCACATTGGTTCCTTGCGAGGTATTCGTGACTCTTAGGGGACCGTTTTGCTGGTTGTTGTACATTTTCACCCTTCGATGGCATGTTTTTATGGTTAAGTCTATTTTTTTTGCAATTTTACGTCGTACACTCAAACCGGGAGCCCCGTGACTACTTGCTCGGTTCCTACGAGTTACATTGGTCCCGTGCGAGGCCTTCGTGATTATTATGGGACCGTTTTGTGGCTGTTTTTTGTTTTCACACTTCGATTGCATATTTTTATACTTAAGTCTAATTTAGGCAAATTTAAGTCGTACACTCAAATCGGGAGCCCCGTGACTATGCGGTCGGTTCTTACGGGTCACATTGGTTTCGTGCGAGACGTTCGTGACTTTTACAAAAACGGTTTGTGGCTGTTTTACATTTTCACCCTTCGATTGCCTGTGGTTACGCTTAAGTCTAATTTTATTGCAAATTTATGTCGTACACTCAAATCGGGAGCCCCATGACTACGCGGTCGGTTCCTACGAGTCACATTGGTCCCGTCCGAGGTGTTTAGGACTCTTATGGGACCATTTTGTGATCGTTTTACATTTTCCCCCTTCGATGGCATGTTTTTATGCCTAAGTCTAATTTTATGCAAATTTCGTCGTACACTCAAACCAGGTACCCCGTGACTCCGCGGTCGGGTCCTACGAGTCACATTGATCCCGTGCATGGTGTTCGTGACTCTTACGTGACCACTTTGTGGCTGTTTTATATTTTCAACCTTCGTTGGCATGTTTTTATGATTAAGTCTTTTTTTTACAAATTTACGTCGTACACTCAAATCGAGAGCCCCGTGACTATACGGTCGGTTCCTACGAGTCACATTGGTCTCGAGCGAGGTGTTCGTGACTCTCACGGGACTGTTTTGTGGTTGTTTTACATTTTGACACTTCGATGGCTTGATTTTATACTTAAGTCTAACTTTTTGCAAATTTACGTCATACACTCAAACCGGGAGCCCCATGACTACTCGGTCGGTGCATTAGTGTCACATTGGTCACGTGCGAGGTGTTCGTGACTCTTACGAGACCGATTTGTGGCTGTTTTACATTTTTACCCTTTGATGGCTTGATTTTATGCTTAACTCTAATTTTGTGCAAATTTACGTCCTGCACTCAAACTGGGAGCCACGTGACTACTAGGTCGGTTCCTATGAGTCACATTAGTCCCGCGCGAGGCGTTCTTGACTATTACGAGAACGTTTTGTGGCTGTTTTTTATTTTCACCCTTCGATGGCATATTTTTATGCTTAATTCTAATTTTATGCAAATTTACGTCGTACAATCAAATCGGGAGCCCCGTGACTACGCGGTCGGTTCCTACGGGTCACATTGGTCCCGTGCGAGATGTTCGTGACTCTTACGGGACCGTTTTGTGCCTATTTTATGTTTTCATCTTTCGATTGCATGTTGCTATGCTTAAGTCTAGTTTTTTTGCAAATTTACGTCGTACACTCAAATCGAGAGCCCCGTGACTATTCGGTTGGTTCCTACAAGTCGCATTTCTCCCGTGTGAGCTATTCGTGACTATTATGGGACTGTTTTGTGGTTGTTTAACATTTTCACCCTTGAATGGCATATTTTTATGCTCAAGTATAATTTTATACAAATTTACGTCGTACACCCAAATTGAGAGCCCCGTGACTCTGTAGTCGGGTCCTATGAGTCTCATTGATCCCGTTCGAGGTGTTTGTGACTCTTCTGGGACCATTTTGTGGCTATTTTATGTTTTCACTCTTCGATGGTATGTTTTTATAGTGAAGTCTAATTTTTTTACAAATTTACATCGTACACTCAAACCGGGAGCCCCGAAACTACGCGATCGGTTCCTACGAGTTACATTGGTCACGTGCGAGGTGCTCGTGACTCTTATGGGACCATTTTGTGGCTGCTTTATGTTTTCACCCTTTGCTGGCCTGATTTTATGCTTAAGTCTTTCGTTTCGCAAATTTACGTCGTACACTCAAACTAGGAGCCCCGTGACTATGCGCTAAGTTCCTACGGGTCATATTAGTCACGTGCGAGGTGTTCGTGACTCTTACTGGACCGATTTTTGGGTTTACATTTTCACCCTTTGATGCCTTGTTTTTATGTTTAATTCTAATTTTGTACAAATTTACATCCTACACTCAAACCGAGAGCCCCATGACAATGCGGTCGGTTCCTACGAGTCACATTGTCCCATGCGAGGCGTTCCTAACTATTACGGGACCGTTTTGTGGATATTTTAAATTTTCACCCTTCGATGGAATATTTTTATATTTAAGTATAATTTTATGCAAATTTACGTCATACACTCAAACCGCGAGCCCCGTGACTACTCGGTCGGTTCGTACGGGAACATTGGTCCCGTGTGAGGTGTTCGTGACTTTAAGGGACCATTTTGTGGCTGTTTTACGTTTTCACCCTTCGATTGCATGTTGTTATGCTTAAGTCTAATTTTTTTTGCAAATTTACGTCGTACACTCAAACCGGGAGCCCCGTGACTACGCGATCGGTTCCTATGAGTCGCATTGGTCCCGTGCGAGGTATCTGTGACTCTTAGGGGATCGTTTTGGGGTTGGTTTACGTTTTCACCCTTCGATGGAACGTTTTTATGCTTATGTCTAATTGTTTTGCAAATTTACGTCATACAAATAAACCGGCAGCCCCGTGACAACTTGCGCTGTTCCTGCGAGTCACATAGGTCCCGTGCGAGGCCTTCGTGACTATTATGGGACCGTTTTGTGGCTTTTTATGTTTTCACCCTTCGATGACATATTTTTATCATTAAGTCTAATATTATGCAAAATTACGTCGTACACTCAAATCGGGAGCCCCGTGACTATGCGGTCGGTTCCTATGGGTCACATTGGTTCCGTGCGAGGCGTTCATGACTCTTACGGGACCGTTTTGTGGTTTTTTACATTTTCACCCTTCGATTGCTTGTTGTTACGCTTAAGTCTAATTTTTTTTCAAATTTATGTCGTGCACTCAAACCGGGAGCCCCGTGACTACGCGGTCGGTTCCTACTAGTCACATTGGTCCCGTGCGAGGTATTCGTGACACTCACGTGATTATTTTTTGGCTGTTTTTCGTTTTCCCCCTTCGATGGCATATTTTTATTCTTAAGTCTAATTTTATGCAAATTTCGTCGTCCACTCAAACCGGGTACCCCGTGACTCCGTGGTCGGGTCCTACGAGTCACATTGATCCCGTGCGGGGTGTTCGTGACTCTTAAGTGACCGTTTTGTGGCTGTTTTATATTTTTAGCCTACGTTGGCATGTTTTTATGCTTAAGTCTAATTTTTTTGAAAATTTACATCGTACACTCAAACCGGGAGCCCCGTGACTACGCGGTCGGTTCATACGAGTCACATTGGTCCCGTGCGAGGTGCCCGTGACACTTACAGGACCATTTTGTGGTTGTTTTATGTTTTTACACTTCGATGGTTTAATTTTATGTTTAAATCTAACTTTTTGCAAATTTATGCTGTACACTCAAACCGAGAGCCCCGTGACTACGCGGTCGGTTCCTACGAGTAACATTTGTCCCGTGTGATGCGCACGTGACTCTTACGGGACCAATTTGTGGCTATTTTACGTTTTCACCTTTCGATGGCTTGTTTTTATGCTTAACACTAATTTTGTGCAAATTTACGTCCTACACTCAAACCGAGAGCCCCGTGACTACTCGATCGATTTTTTACGAGTCACATTGGTCCCGTGCCAAGCATTCTTGACTCTTATGCGACCATTTTGTAGATGTTTTATGTTTTCACCCTTCGATGGCATATTTTTATGCTTAAGTCTAATTTTATCCAAATTTACATCGTACCCTCAAATCGGGAGCCCCGTGACTACACGGTCGGGTCCTACGAGTCACATTGATCCTATGCGAGGTGTTTGTGACTCTTATGGGACCGTTTTGTGGCTGTTTTACGTTTCACCCTTTGATGGGAAGTTTTTATGCTTAGGTCTGATTTTTTTTCAAATTTACGTCGGACACTCAAATCGGGACCCCGTGACTACGCGGTCGATTCCTACTAGTCGCATTGGACCCGTGAGAGGTGCTCGTGACTCTTACGAGACCTTTTTGTGATTTCTTTACATTTTCACCCTTCGATGCCTTGATTTTATGCTTAAGTCTAACTTTTTGCAAATTTACGTCGTACAGTCAAACTAGGAGCCTCGTGACTACTCGGTCGGTTCATAATAGTCATATTGGTCACATACGACGTGTTCGTGACTTTTACGGGACCGATTTTGTGGCTGTTTTACGTTTTCACCATTCGATGGCTTGTTTTTATGCTTAACTCAATTTTTTTTGCAAATTTACGTCCTACACTCAAACCGGGAGCCCCGTGACTACTCGGTCGGTTCCTACGAGTCACATTGGTCTCGTGCGAGGCGTTCGTGACTATTACGAGACCGTTTTGTGGATATTTTATGTTTTCACCGTTTGATGGCATATTTTTATACTTAAGTCTAATTTTATGCAAATTTATGTTGTACACTCAAACCGGGAGCCCCGTGACTACGTGGTCAGTTTCTACGGGTCACATTGGTCACGTGCGAGGGGTTCGTGACTCTTACCGCACCGATTTGTGGGTTTAGTTTTTACCCTTCGATGGCTTGCTTTTATGCTTAACTCTAATTTTGTGCAAATTTACGTCCTACACTCAAACCGGGAACCCCGTGACTACACGGTCGTATCCTACGGGTCACATTCTCCCATGTGAGGCATTCCTGACTATTAGGGGACCGTTTTGTGGCTATTTTACCTTTTCACCCATCGATAGCTTATTTTTATACTTAAGTATAATTTTATGCAAATTTACGTCGTACTCTGAAACCGGGAGCCCCGTGACTACGCGGTCGGTTGCTACAGGAACATTGGTCCCGTGCGAGGGTTTCGTGACTTTACGGGACCGTTTTGTTGTTGTTTTACGTTTTCACCCTTCGATTGCATGTTGTTATGCTTAAGTCTAATTTTTTTCCAAATTTTCATCGTACACTCAAACCGGGAGCCCTGTGACTACGCGATCGGTTCCTACGAGTCGCATTGGTCCCGTGCGAGGTATCTGTGACTCTTACGGGGATCGTTTTGGGGTTATTTTACGTTTTCACCCTTCGATGGCATATTTTGATGCTTATGTCTAATTTTATGCAAATTTACGTCGTACACACAAATGGGGAGCCCCGTGACTCCGCTTACGGGTCCTACGAGTCACATTTATCCCGTGCGAGGTGTTCGTGACTCTTAGAGGACCGTTTTGTGGTTGCTTTATGTTTTCACTGTTCAATGGCATGGTTTTATGCTTAAGTCCACTTTTGTTTAAAATTTACGTCGTACACTCAAACCGGGATCTTCGTGACTACGCGGTCGGTTGCTAGGAGTCACATTGGTCCTGTGCGAGGTGTTCGTGACTCTTAGGGACCATTTTGTGGTTGTTTAACCTTTTCACCCTTCGATGGCTTAATTTTATGTTTAAGTCTAACTTTTTGTAAATTTACATCGTACACTCAAACTGGGAGACCCGTGACTACTCGGTCGGTTCCTACGAGTCACATTGGTGACGTACGATGTGTCCGTGACTCTTACGGGACCATTGTGTGACTGTTTTATGTTTTCAACCTTCGATGGCATGTTTTTATACTTAAGTCTATCTCTTTACAAACTTACATCGTACACTCAAATCGGTAGCCCTGTGACTACGCGATGAGTTCCTACGAGTCACATTGGTTCCTTGCGAGGTATTCGTGACTGTTAGGGGACCGTTTTGCTGGTTGTCGTACATTTTCACCCTTCGATGGCATGTTTTTATGCTTAAGTCTAATTTTTTTGTAATTTTACGTCGTACACTCAAACCGGGAGCCCCGTGACTACTTGCTCGGTTCCTACGAGTTACATTGGTCCCGTGCGAGGCCTTCGTGATTATTATGGGACCGTTTTGTGGCTGTTTTTTGTTTTCACACTTCGATTGCATATTTTTATACTTAAGTCTAATTTAGGCAAATTTAAGTCGTACACTCAAATCGGGAGCCCCGTGACTATGCGGTCGATTCTTACAGGTCACATTGGTTCCGTGCGAGACGTTCGTGACTTTTACGAAAACGGTTTGTGGCTGTTTTACATTTTCACCCTTCGATTGCCTGTGGTTACGCTTAAGTCTAATTTTTTTGCAAATTTATATCGTACACTCAAACCGGGAGCCCCATGACTACGCGGTCGGTTCCTACGAGTCACATTGGTCCCGTCCGAGGTGTTTAGGACTCTTATGGGACCATTTTGTGATCGTTTTACATTTTCCCCCTTCGATGGCATGTTTTTATGCCTAAGTATAATTTTATGCAAATTTCGTCGTACACTCAAACCAGGTACCCCGTGACTCCGCGGTCGGGTCCTACGAGTCACATTGATCCCGTGCGGGGTGTTCGTGACTCTTACGTGACCGCCTTGTGGCTATTTTATATTTTCACCCTTCGTTGGCATGTTTTTATGCTTAAGTCATTTTTTTGCAAATTTACATTGTACACTCAAATCGAGAGCCCCGTGACTATACGGTCGGTTCCTACGAGTCACATTGGTCTCGAGCGAGGTGTTCGTGACTCTCACGGGACCGTTTTGTGGTTGTTTTAGATTTTGACACTTCGATGGCTTGATTTTATACTTAAGTCTAACTTTTTGCAAATTTACGTCATACACTCAAACCGGGAGCCCCGTGACTACTCGGTCGGTGCATTAGTGTCACATTGGTCACGTGCGAGGTGTTCGTGACTCTTACGAGACCGATTTGTGGCTGTTTTACATTTTTACCCTTTGATGGCTTATTTTTATGCTTAACTCTAATTTTGTGCAAATTTACGTCCTGCACTCAAACTAGGAGCCCCGTGACTACTAGGTCGGTTCCTATGAGTCACATTGGTCCCGCGCGAGGCGTTGTTGACTATTACGAGAACGTTTTGTGGATGTTTTTTATTTTCACCCTTCGATGGCATATTTTTCTGCTTAATTCTAATTTTATGCAAATTTACGTCGTACAATCAAATCGGGAGCCCCCTGACTACGCGGTCGGTTCCTACGGGTCACATTGGTCCCGTGCGAGATGTTCGTGACTCTTACGGGACCGTTTTGTGGCTATTTTATGTTTTCACCTTTCGATTGCATGTTGCTATGCTTAAGTCTAGTTTTTTTGCAAATTTACGTCGTACACTCAAACCGAGAGCCCCGTGACTATTCGGTTGGTTCCTACAAGTCGCATTTCTCCCGTGTGAGCTATTCGTGACTATTATGGGACTGTTTTGTGGTTGTTTAACATTTTCACCCTTGAATGGCATATTTTTATGCTCAAGTATAATTTTATACAAATTTACGTCGTACACCCAAATTGAGAGCCCCGTGACTCTGCAGTCGGGTCCTATGAGTCTCATTGATCCCGTTCGAGGTGTTTGTGACTCTTTTGGGACCATTTTGTGGCTATTTTATGTTTTCACTCTTCGATGGTATGTTTTTATAGTGAAGTCTAATTTTTTTACAAATAGACTTCGTACACTCAAACCGGGAGCCCCGAAACTACGCGATCGGTTCCTACGAGTTACATTGGTCACGTGTGAGGTGCTCGTGACTCTTACGGTACCATTTTGTGGCTGCTTTATGTTTTCACCCTTTGCTGGCTTGATTTTCTGCTTAAGTCTTTCTTTTCGCAAATTTACGTCGTACACTCAAACTAGGAGCCCCGTGACTACTCGGTCGGTTCATAAGTGTCACATTGGTCACATGCGAGGTGTTCGTTACTCTTACGGGACCGATTTGTGTCTGTTTTATGTTTTCACCCTTCGATGGCTTGTTTCTATGCTTGACTCTAATTTTGTGCAAATTTACATCTTACACTCAAACCGGGAGCCCTGTGACTACTTGGTCGGTTCCTATGAGTCACATTGGTCTCGTGCGAGGAGTTTGGGACTATTATGGGACCATTTTGTTGCTAATTTATGTTTTCACCCTCCGATGGCATATTTTTATACTTAACTCTTATTTTATGCAAATTTACGTCATACACTCAAACCGAGAGCCCCGTGACTATGCGGTCGGTTCCTACGGGTCACATTGGTCCCGTGCGAGGCGTTCGTGACTCTTACGGGACCGTTTTGTGGCTGTTTTACATTTTTACCCTTCGATTGCATGTTGTTATTCTGAAGCCTATTTTTTTTTTTCAAATTTAAGTCGTACACTCAAACTGGGAGCCCCGTGACTACGCAGTTGGTTCCTACGAGTCGCATTGCTCCCGTGCGAGGTATTCATGACTCTTACGGGATAGTTTTGTGGTTGTTTTACATTTTTACCCTTCGAAGGCATATTTTTATGCTTAAGTTTAATTTTATGCAAATTTACATCGTACACTCAAAACAGGAGCCCCGTGACTCCGCGGTCGGGTCCTATGAGTCACATTGATCCCGTGCGAGCTTTACATGACTCTTACGGGACCGTTTTGTGGCTGTTTTATGTTTTCACCCTTCGATGGCATATTTTTATGCTGAAGTCTAATTTTTTTACAAATTTACATCGAACACTCAAACTGGGAGCCCCGTGACTACTCGGTGGGTTCCTACGAGTCACATTGGTCCCATGCGAGGTATTCGTGACTCTCACCGGACCAATTTGTGGTCATTTTACATTTTCACCCTTTGATGGCATGTTTTTATGCTTAAGTGTAACTTTTTACAAACTTACATCATACACTCAAACTGCGAACCCCGTGACTACGCGTTAAGTTCCTACGGGTCACATTGGTCCCGCGCGAGGTGTTCGTGACTCTTACGGGACCATTTTGTGGTTGTTTCACATTTTCACCCTTTGACGGCTTAATTTTATGCTTAAGTTTAACTTTTTTGTAAATTTACATCGTACACTCAAATTGGGAGCCCCGTGACTACTCGTTCGGTTCCTACGAGTCACATTGCTCCCGTTGGAGGTATTCGTGACTCTTACTGGGCCAATTTGTGGTTATATTACATTTTCACCATTCGATGGCATGTTTTTATGCTTAAGTGTAACTTTTTACAAACTTAGGTTATACACTCAAATCCGGAGCCCCGTGACTACACGATCAGTTACTATGGGTCACATTGGTCCCGTGCGAGGTGTTCGTGACTCTTACAGTACCATTTTGTGGTTGTTTTACATTTTCACCCTCCGATGGCATATTTTTATGCTTAAGTTCAACTTTTTGCAAATTTACATCGTACACTCCAAACGGGAGCCCCATAACTATGCAGTCAGTTCCTACGAGTCACATTGGTCCCGTGCGACGTGTTCCTGACTTTTATTCGACCGATTTGTAGCGGTTTTATATTTTCACCCTTCGATCACATGTTTTTATTCTTAAGTCTAATTTTTTTACAAATTTACATCGTACACTCAAATCGAAAGCCCCGTGACAACGCGATCGGTTCCTACGGGTCACATTGTTCCCATACGAGGGGTTCTTGACTCTTAAGGGACTGTTTTATGGTTGCTTTACATTTCCACCCTTTGATGGCATGTTGTTATCTTCAAGTCAAAATTTTTGCAAATTTACGTCGTACACTCAAACCGGGAGCTTGCGACTACACGGTCGGTTCCTACGAGTCACATTGGTCCCGTGTGATGCGTTCGTGACTCTTACGGGACCGATTTGTGGATGTTTTACATTTTCACCCTTCGATGGCTTGTTTTTATGCTTAACTCTAACTTTGTGCAAATTTACGTCCTACACTAAAACCGAGAGCCCCGTGACTACTCGGTTGGTTGCTACGAGTCACATTGGTCCCGTGCAAGGCGTTCGTGGCTCTAACGGGACCGTTTTGTGGCTGTTTTATGTTTTCACCCTTCGATGGCCTATTTTTATGCTTAAATCAAATTTTATGCAAATTTATATAGTACACTCAAACTGGGAGCCCCGTGACTACTCGGTTGGGACCTACGGGTCACATTGATCCTTTGTGAGGTGTTCGTGACTCTTATGGGACCATTTTGTGGCTGTTTTACATTTTCACCCTTCGATGGCATTGTGTTATGCTTAAGTCAATTTTTTTTTACGAATTTACGTCGTACACTCAAATCGGGAGCCCCGTGACTACGCGATCGGTTCCTACGAGTCACATTGTACCCTTGCGAGGTGCTCGTGACTCTTATGGGACCGTTTTGTGGATGCTTTACATTTTCACCTTTCGTTGGCTTGATTTTACGCTTAAGTCTACTTTTTTGCAAATTTACGTCGTACACTCAATCCGGGAGCCCCGTGGCTACTCGATCGGTGGATTAGTGTCACATTGGTCACGTGTGAGGTGTTTGTGACTCTTACGAGACCGATTTTTGGCTGTTTTATGTTATCACCCTTCGATGGCTTGGTTTTATGCTTAATTCTAATTTTGTACAAAATTACGTCCTATACTCAAACCGGGAGCCCCGTGACTACTTGGTCGGTTTCGACAACTCACATTGGTCCCGTGCGAGGCGTTCGTGACTATTACGAGACCGTTTTCTGGCTATTTTATGTTTTCACCCTTCGATGGCATATTTTTATGCTTAAGCCTAATTTTATGCAAATTTACGTCGTACAATTAAACCCGGATCCCCGTGACTACGCGATCGGTTCCTTCGGGTCACATTGGTCCCGTGTGAGGCATTCGTGACTCTTACGGTACCGTTTTGTGGACGTTTTACGTTTTCACCCTTTGATTGCATGTTATTATGCTTAAGTCTAATTTTTTTGCAAATTTACGTTGTACACCCAATCCGGGAGCCCCGTGACTACACGGTTGGTTCTTACGAGTCGCATTGGTCCCGTGCGAGGTAATCGTGACTATTACGGGACTATTTTGTGGCTGTTTTATTTTTTCACCCTTGAATGGCATATTTTTATGCTTAAGTCAAATTTTATACAAATTTATGTCATACACTCAAACCGAGAGCCCCGTGACTCCGCGGTCGGGTCCTATGAGTCACATTGATCCCGTTCGAGGTGTTTGTGACTCTTACGGGACCATTTTCTAGCTATTTTGTGTTTTCACCCTTCGATGGCATGTTTTTATGCTGAAGTCTAATTTTTTTAAAAATTTACATCGCACACTCAAACCGGGAGCCCCAGAACTACGTGATCGGTTCCTACGAGTTGCATTGGTCCCGTGCGAGGTGCTCGTGACTATTACAGGACCGTTTTTTGGCTGCTTTACATTTTCACCCTTCGATGGCTTAATTTTATGCTAAGGTCTAATTTTTACAAATTTACGTCGTACACTCAAATTGGGAGCCCCATGACTACTCGGTCGGTTCATAAGTGTCACATTGGTCACATGCGAGGTGTTCGTTACTCTTACGGGACCGATTTGTGGTTGTTTTACATTTTCACCCTTCTATGGCTTGTTTTTATGATTAACTCTAATTTTGTGCAAATTTATGTCCTACACTCAAACTGGGAGCCCCGTGACTACTTGATCGGTTCCTACGAGTCACATTCGTCCCGTGCGAGGCGTTCGTGACTATTATGGGACCATTTTGTTTGTTGATTTACGTTTTCACCCTTCGATGGGATATTTTTATACTTAAGTCTAATTTTATGTAAATTTATGTCGTACACTCAAACCGGGAGCCCCGTGACTATGTGGTCGGTTCCTACGTGTCACATTGGTCCCGTACGAGGTGTTCGTGACTCTTACGGAACTGTTTTTTGGTTGTTTTACATTTTCATCCTTCGATTGCATGTTGTTATGACAAGGCCTAATTTTTTTACAAATTTAAGTCGTACACTCAAACCAGGAACCCCGTGACTATGCAGTTGGTTCCTATGAGTCGCATTGGTCCCGTGTGAGTTATTCGTGACTCATACGATACTGTTTTGTGGTGGTTTTAAGTTTTCACCATTCGATGGCATATTTTTATGCTTAAGTCTAATTTTATGCAAATTTACGTCGTACACTCAAAACGGGAGCCCCGTGACTCCGCGGTCGGGTCCTACGAGTCACATTTATCTCGTTCGAGGTTTTCATGACTCTTACGGGAACGTTTTGTGGTTGTTTTATGTTTTCACCCTTCGATGGCATGTTTTTATGTTGAAGTCTAATATTTTTGCAAATTTACATCTAACACTCAAACCGGGAGCCCCGTGACTACTCGGTCAGTTCCTATGAGTCACATTGGTCCCATACGAGGTATTCGTGACTCTTATCGGACCGATTTGTGATCGTTTTACATTTTCACCTTTCGATGGCATATTTTTATGCTTAAGTGTACTTTTTACAAACTTACGTCGTACACTCAAACCGGAAATCTCGTGACTACGCGATCAGTTCCTACGGGACACATTAGTCCCGTGGCAGGTGTTCATGACTCTTACGGGACCGTTTTATGGTTGTTTTACATTTCACCCTTTAATTGGTTAATTTTATGCTTAAGTCCAACATTTTGCAAATTTACGTCGTACACTGAATCCGGGAGCCCTGTGACTACTCGTTCGGTTCCTATGAGTCACATTGGTCCCGTGGGAGTTATTCGTGATTCTTATCGGGCCAATTTGTTGTTGCTTTACATTTTCAACCTTTCCTGGCATGTTTTTATTCTTAAGTGTAACTTTTTACAAACTTACATTATACACTCAAAACAGGAGCCCCGTGACTACGCGATCAGTTCCTATGGGTCACATTGGTCCCGTGCGATGTGTTCGTGACTCTTACGGGACCATTGTGTGGCTGTTTTATGTTTTCACCCTTAGATGGCATGTTTTTATACTTAAGTGTATCTCTTTACAAACTTACATCGTACACTTAAATCGCGAGCCCCGTGACTACGCGAATCGATTTCTACGAGTCACATTGTCCCGTGTGAGGCGTTCGTGACTCTTACGGGACCGTTTTGTGGTTGTTTTACATTTTCACCCTTCGATGACATGTTTTTATTCTTATGTCCAACTTTTTTCAAATTTACGTAATACAATCCAACCGAAAGCCCCGCGACTACGCGGTCGGTTCCTACGAGTCACATTGGTCCCGCGCGACATGTTCGTGACTCTTATCGAACCGATTTGTGCTCGTTTTACATTTTCACCCTTCGATGGTAAGTTTTTATGCTTAAGTGTAACTTTTTACAAACTTACGTCGTACACTCAAATCGAGAACCCCGTCACTACGCGATTAATTCCTACGGGACACATTGGTCCCGTGGCAGGTGTTCATGACTCTTACGGGATCGTTTTGTGGTTGTTTTACATTTTCACCCTTTGATGGCTTAATTTTATGCTTAAGTCTAAGTTTTTGCAAATTTACATCGTACACTCAAACCGGGAGCCCCGTGACTACTCGTTCGGTTCGTACGAGTCACATTGGTGACGTACGATGTGTTCGTGACTCTTACGGGACCATTGTGTGGCTGTTTTACGTTTTCACCCTTCGATGGCTTGTTTTTATGCTTAACTCTAATTTTGTGTAAATTTACGTCCTACACTCAAACCGGGAGCCCCGTGACTACTTGGTCGGTTCCTACGAGTCACATTGGTCCCCTGCGAGGCCTTCGTGACTATTATGGGACCATTTTGTTGTTGATTTACGTTTTCACCCTTCGATGGCATATTTTTATACTTAAGTCTAATTTTATGCAAATTTACGTCGTACACTCAAATCGGGATCCCTGTGACTACGCAGTCGGTTCCTGAGGGTCACATTGGTCCCGTGCGAGGCGTTCGTGACTCTTATGGGATCGTTTTGTGGCTGTTTTACATTTTCACCCTTCGATTGCATGTTGTTATGCTTAAGCCTAATTTTTTTGCAAATTTAAGTCGTACACTCAAATCGGGATCCCCGTCACTACGTGGTTAGTTCCTACGAGTCGCATTGGTCCCGTGCGAGGTATTCATGACTCATACGGGACTGTTTTGTGGTTGTTTTACGTTTTCACCCTTCGATGGCATATTTTTATGCTTAAGTCTAATTTTATGCAAATTTACATCGTACACTCAAAACGGGAGCCCCGTGACTCCGCGGTCGGGTCCTACGAGTCACATTGATCTCGTGCGAGGTTTTCATGACACTTACGAGACCATTTTGTGGCTGTTTTATGTTTTAACCCTTCGATGGCATGTTTTTATACTGAAGTCTAATCTTTTTGCAAATTTATATCAAACACTCAAACCGGGAGCCCCGTGACTCCTCGGTCGGTTCCTACTAGTCAGATTGGTCCTGTGCGAGGTAGTCGTGACTCTTATCGAACCGATTTGTGCTCGTTTTACATTTTCACCCTTCGATGGTAAGTTTTTATGCTTAAGTGTAACTTTTTACAAACTTACGTCGTACACTCAAATCGAGAACCCCGTCACTACGCGATTAATTCCTACGGGACACATTGGTCCCGTGGCAGGTGTTCATGACTCTTACGGGATCGTTTTGTGGTTGTTTTACATTTTCACCCTTTGATGGCTTAATTTTATGCTTAAGTCTAAGTTTTTGCAAATTTACATCGTACACTCAAACCGGGAGCCCCGTGACTACTCGTTCGGTTCGTACGAGTCACATTGGTGACGTACGATGTGTTCGTGACTCTTACGGGACCATTGTGTGGCTGTTTTATGTTTTCACCCTTCGATGGCATGTTTTTATACTTAAGTGTAGCTCTTTACAAACTTACATCGTACACTCAAATCGGGAGCCCCGTGACTACGCGATCGATTTCTACGAGTCACATTGTCCCGTGCAAGGCGTTCGTGACTCTTACGGGACCGTTTTGTGGTTGTTTTACATTTTCACCCTTCGATGACATGTTTTTATTCTTATGTCCAACTTTTTGCAAATTTACGTCTCGCAATCCAACCGAAAGCCCCGTGACTACGCGGCCGGTTCCTACGAGTCACATTGGTGCCGCGCGACAAGTTCGTGACTTTTACCTAACCGATTTGTAGCTGTTTTACATTTTCACCCTTCGATGGCTTGTTATTATGCTTAATTCTAATTTTTTACAAATTTACGTCGTACAATCAAATCGGGAGCCCTGGGACTACGTGATCGGTTACTACGAGTTGCATTAGTCCCGTGCGAGGTGCTCGTGACTCATACAGGACCATTTTGTGGTTGTTTACGTTTTCACCCTTCGATGGCCTGATTTTATGCATAGGTCTAATTTTTATAAATTTACGTCTTACACTTAAACTGGGAGCCCCGTGACTACTCGGTCGGTTCATAAGTGTCACATTGGTCACATGCGAGGTGTTCATTACTCTTACGGGACCGATTTGTGGTTGTTTTACGTTTTCACCCTTCGATGGCTTGTTTTTATGGTTAACTCTAATTTTGTGCAAATTTACGTCCTACACTCAAACCGAGAGCCCCGTGACTACTTGGTCGGTTCCTACGAGTCACATTGGTCCCGTACGAGGCGTTCTTGACTATTATGGGACCATTTTGTTGCTGATTTACGTTTTCACCCTTCGATGGCATATTTTTATACTTAAGTCTAATTTTATGCAAATTTACGTCGTACACTCAAACCGGGATCCCTACGAGTCACGTTGGTCCCGTGCGAGGTATTCATGACTCATACGGGACTGTTTTGTGGTTGTTTTACGTTTTCACCCTTCGATGGCATATTTTTATGCTTAAGTCTAATTTTATGCAAATTTACATCGTACACTCAAAACGGGAGCCCCGTGACTCCGCGGTCGGGTCCTACGAGTCACATTGATCTCGTGCGAGGTTTTCGTGACTCTTACGAGACCATTTTGTGGCTGTTTTATGTTTTAACCCTTCGATGGCATGTTTTTATACTGAAGTCTAATCTTTTTGCAAATTTATATCAAACACTCAAACCGGGAGCCCCGTGACTCCTCGGTCGGTTCCTACTAGTCGGATTGGTCCTGTGCGAGGTAGTCGTGACTCTTATCGAACTGATTTGTGCTCGTTTTACATTTTCACCCTTCGATGGTAAGTTTTTATGCTTAAGTGTAACTTTTTACAAACTTACGTCGTACACTCAAATCGAGAACCCCGTCACTACGCGATTAATTCCTACGGGACACATTGGTCCCGTGGCAGGTGTTCATGACTCTTACGGGATCGTTTTGTGGTTGTTTTACATTTTCACCCTTTGATGGCTTAATTTTATGCTTAAGTCTAAGTTTTTGCAAATTTACATCGTACACTCAAATCGGGAGCCCCGTGACTACTCGTTGGTTCCTACGAGTCACATTGGTGACGTACGATGTGTTCGTGACTTTTACGGGACCATTGTGTGGCTGTTTTATGTTTTCACCCTTCGATGGCATGTTTTTATACTTAAGTGTAGCTCTTTACAAACTTACATCGTACACTCAAATCGGGAGCCCCGTGACTACGCGATCGATTTCTACGAGTCACATTGTCCCGTGCGAGGCGTTCGTGACTCTTACGGGACCGTTTTGTGGTTGTTTTACATTTTCACCCTTCGATGACATGTTTTTATTCTTATGTCCAACTTTTTGCAAATTTACGTCTCGCAATCCAACCGAAAGCCCCGTGACTACGCGGCCGGTTCCTACGAGTCACATTGGTGCCGCGCGACAAGTTCGTGACTTTTACCTAACCGATTTGTAGCTGTTTTACATTTTCACCCTTCGATGGCTTGTTTTTATGCTTAATTCTAATTTTTTACAAATTTATGTCGTACAATCAAATCGGGAGCCCTGGGACTACGTGATCGGTTACTACGAGTTGCATTAGTCCCGTGCGAGGTGCTCGTGACTCATACAGGACCATTTTGTGGCTGTTTACGTTTTCACCCTTCGATGGCCTGATTTTATGCATAAGTCTAATTTTTATAAATTTACTTCTTACACTTAAACTGGGAGCCCCGTGACTACTCGGTCGGTTCATAAGTGTCACATTGGTCACATGCGAGGTGTTCATTACTCTTACGGGACCGATTTGTGGCTGTTTTACGTTTTCACCCTTCGATGGCTTGTTTTTATGCTTAACTCTAATTTTGTGCAAATTTACGTCCTACACTCAAACCGAGATCCCCGTGACTACTTGGTCGGTTCCTACGAGTCACATTGGTCCCGTACGAGGCGTTCTTGACTATTATGGGACCATTTTGTTGCTGATTTACGTTTTCACCCTTCGATGGCATATTTTTATACTTAAGTCTAATTTTATGCAAATTTACGTCGTACACTCAAACCGGGATCCCTGTGACTACGCAGTCGGTTCCTGCGGGTCACATTGGTCCCGTGCGAGGCGTTCGTGACTCTTATGGGACCGTTTTGTGGCTGTTTTACATTTTCACCCTTCGATTGCATGTTGTTATGCTTAAGCCTAATTTTTTTTTGCAAATTGAAGTCGTACACTCAAACCGGGAGCCCCGTCACTACGTGGTTGGTTCCTACGAGTCACGTTGGTCCCGTGTGAGGTATTCGTGACTTATACGGGACTGTTTTGTGGTTGTTTTACGTTTTCACCCTTCGATGGCATATTTTTATGCTTAAGTCTAATTTTATGCAAATTTACATCGTACACTCAAAACGGGAGCTCCGTGACTCCGCGGTCGGGTCCTACGAGTCACATTCATCTCGTGCGAGGTTTTCATGACTCTTACGAGACCATTTTGTGGTTGTTTTATGTTTTCACCCTTCGATGGCATGTTTTTATGCTGAAGTCTATTTTTTTCCAAATTTATATCAAACACTCAAACCGGGAGCCCCGTGACTCCTCGGTCGGTTCCTATGAGTGAGATTGGTCCCGTGCGAGGTATTCGTGACTCTTATCAAACCGATTTGTGCTCGTTTTACATTTTCACCCTTCGATGGTAAGTTTTTATGCTTAAGTGTAACTTCTTACAAACTTACGTCGTACACTCAAATCGAGAACCCCGTCACTACGCGATTAATTCCTACGGGACACATTGGTCCCGTGGCAGGTGTTCATGACTCTTACGGGATCGTTTTGTGGTTGTTTTACATTTTCACCCTTTGATGGCTTAATTTTATGCTTAAGTCTAAGTTTTTGCAAATTTACATCGTACACTCAAACCGGGAGCCCCGTGACTACTCGTTCGGTTCGTACGAGTCACATTGGTGACGTACGATGTGTTCGTGACTCTTACGGGACCATTGTGTGGCTGTTTTACGTTTTCACCCTTCGATGGCTTGTTTTTATGCTTAACTCTAATTTTGTGTAAATTTACGTCCTACACTCAAACCGGGAGCCCCGTGACTACTTGGTCGGTTCCTACGAGTCACATTGGTCCCCTGCGAGGCCTTCGTGACTATTATGGGACCATTTTGTTGTTGATTTACGTTTTCACCCTTCGATGGCATATTTTTATACTTAAGTCTAATTTTATGCAAATTTACGTCGTACACTCAAATCGGGATCCCTGTGACTACGCAGTCGGTTCCTGAGGGTCACATTGGTCCCGTGCGAGGCGTTCGTGACTCTTATGGGATCGTTTTGTGGCTGTTTTACATTTTCACCCTTCGATTGCATGTTGTTATGCTTAAGCCTAATTTTTTTGCAAATTTAAGTCGTACACTCAAATCGGGATCCCCGTCACTACGTGGTTAGTTCCTACGAGTCGCATTGGTCCCGTGCGAGGTATTCATGACTCATACGGGACTGTTTTGTGGTTGTTTTACGTTTTCACCCTTCGATGGCATATTTTTATGCTTAAGTCTAATTTTATGCAAATTTACATCGTACACTCAAAACGGGAGCCCCGTGACTCCGCGGTCGGGTCCTACGAGTCACATTGATCTCGTGCGAAGTTTTCATGACACTTACGAGACCATTTTGTGGTTGTTTTATGTTTTAACCCTTCGATGGCATGTTTTTATACTGAAGTCTAATCTTTTTGCAAATTTATATCAAACACTCAAACCGGGAGCCCCGTGACTCCTCGGTCGGTTCCTACTAGTCAGATTGGTCCTGTGCGAGGTAGTCGTGACTCTTATCGAACCGATTTGTGCTCGTTTTACATTTTCACCCTTCGATGGTAAGTTTTTATGCTTAAGTGTAACTTTTTACAAACTTACGTCGTACACTCAAATCGAGAACCCCGTCACTACGCGATTAATTCCTACGGGACACATTGGTCCCGTGGCAGGTGTTCATGACTCTTACGGGATCGTTTTGTGGTTGTTTTACATTTTCACCCTTTGATGGCTTAATTTTATGCTTAAGTCTAAGTTTTTGCAAATTTACATCGTACACTCAAACCGGGAGCCCCGTGACTACTCGTTCGGTTCGTACGAGTCACATTGGTGACGTACGATGTGTTCGTGACTCTTACGGGACCATTGTGTGGTTGTTTTATGTTTTCACCCTTCGATGGCATGTTTTTATACTTAAGTGTAGCTCTTTACAAACTTACATCGTACACTCAAATCGGGAGCCCCGTGACTACGCGATCGATTTCTACGAGTCACATTGTCCCGTGCGAGGCGTTCGTGACTCTTACGGGACCGTTTTGTGGTTGTTTTACATTTTCACCCTTCGATGACATGTTTTTATTCTTATGTCCAACTTTTTGCAAATTTACGTCTCGCAATCCAACCGAAAGCCCCGTGACTACGCGGCCGGTTCCTACGAGTCACATTGGTGCCGCGCGACAAGTTCGTGACTTTTACCTAACCGATTTGTAGCTGTTTTACATTTTCACCCTTCGATGGCTTGTTTTTATGCTTAATTCTAATTTTTTACAAATTTACGTCGTACAATCAAATCGGGAGCCCTGGGACTACGTGATCGGTTACTACGAGTTGCATTAGTCCCGTGCGAGGTGCTCGTGACTCATACAGGACCATTTTGTGGCTGTTTACGTTTTCACCCTTCGATGGCCTGATTTTATGCATAGGTCTAATTTTTATAAATTTACGTCTTACACTTAAACTGGGAGCCCCGTGACTACTCGGTCGGTTCATAAGTGTCACATTGGTCACATGCGAGGTGTTCATTACTCTTACGGGACCGATTTGTGGCTGTTTTACGTTTTCACCCTTCGATGGCTTGTTTTTATGCTTAACTCTAATTTTGTGCAAATTTACGTCCTACACTCAAACCCAGAGCCCCGTGACTACATGGTCGGTTCCTACGAGTCACATTGGTCCCGTACGAGGCGTTCTTGACTATTATGGGACCATTTTGTTGCTGATTTACGTTTTCACCCTTCGATGGCATATTTTTATACTTAAGTCTAATTTTATGCAAATTTACGTCGTACACTCAAACCGGGATCCCTGTGACTACGCAGTCGGTTCCTACGCTGTCGGTTCCTACAAGTCACATTGGTCCCGTGCGACGTGTTCCTTACTTTTATCGGACCGATTTGTAGTTGTTTTATGTTTTCACCCTTTGATGGCTTGTTTTTATGCTTAAGTCTAATTCTTTTACAAATTTACGTCGTACACTTAAACCAAAAGCCTTGTGACTAAGCGATCATTTCCTACGGGTGACATTGGTCCCGTGTGAGGGGTTCTTGACTCTTAAGGGACCGTTTTGTGGTTGTTTGACATTTTTACCCTTCGATGGCATGTTTTTATGCCTAAGTAAAACCCTTTGTAAATTTAGGTCGTACACTCCCATCGGGAGCCCCATGACTACGAGGTCGGTTCCTACGAGTCACGTGGGTCCCGTGCGAGGTATTTATGACTCTTACCTGACCGATTTCTGGCTATTTTACGTTTTCACCCTTCGATGGATTGTTTTTATGATTAAGTGTAACTTTTTGCAAACTTATGTCGTACACTCAAACCGGGAGCCCGTGACTACACGATCGGTTTCTACGAGTCACATTGGCCCCGTGCAAGGCGTTCGTGACTCTTATGGGACCGTTTTGCGGTTGTTTTATGTTTTCACCCTTCGATGGCATGTTTTTATACTTATGTCCAACTTTTTACAAATTTACCTCGTACAATCAAACCGGGATCCCCGTGACTACGCGGTGGGTTTTTACGAGTCACATTGTTCCTGTGCATGGTGTTCGTGACTCTTACCGGACTGATTTGTGGCTGTGTTACGTTTTCACCCTTCGATGGCCTGTTTTTATGCTTAATTCTAATTTTGTACAAATTTACGTCGTACACTCAAACCGGGAGCCCTGTGACTACACAGTCAGTTCATACGTGTCACGTTGGTCTCGTACGAGGCGTTCATGACTCTTGAGGGACCGTTTTGTGGCTGTTTTATGTTTTCACCCTTCAATGGCATGTTTTTATGTTTAAGTCCAACTTTTTGCGAATTTACATCGTACACTCAAACCGAGAGCCCCGTGACTACGCGGTCGACTCCTACGGGTCACATTGGTCCCGTCCGAGGTGTTCGTGAGTCTTATAGGACCGATTTGTGGTTGTTTTACATTTTCACCCTTCGATGGCTTATTTTTATGCCTAACTCTAATTTTGTACAAATTTACGTTCTACACTCAAATCGGGAGCCCCGTGACTACTCGGTCAGTTCCTATGGGTCACATTGGTTCCGTGCGAGGTGTTCGTGACACTTACTGGACCGTTTTGTGGCTGTTTTATGTTTTCACCCTTCGGTGGCTTGTTTTTATGCATTAAGTCTAACTTTTTACAAATTTATGTCGTACACTCAGACTGGGAGCCCCGTGACTACTCGGTCGGTTTCTACTAGTCACATTGGTCCTGTGCTAGGTGTTCGTCACTCTTACGTCACCATTTTGTGGTTATTTTACGTTTTCACCCTTCGATGGCATATTTTTATGCTTAAGTCTAATTTTATGTAAATTATGTCATACACTCAACCCCGGGAGCCCCGTGACTACCCGGTCGGTTCGTACTAGTCAGGTCATTTGACTATACTAGTTAAACAAGCCAGGTCATTTGACACTACGAATTATAGTTTTATGTGCATTAAATTTTCAAAAGTTATGTGAGTGGTAAAAAAGGATTAGTAAAATTCAATATTTTTTTATTATTTTGGCAAATAGGTGCACCGTTGTCCATCTACTTGCTTTCATGTTGAAAACTCAAAAGTCCCACATAATTTTAGTGAATTTAATGCTTATTGAAGTAGGATTATGAAGATTTCATGAGCTGAGCTTTAGTGTCTCAATCTTGTTTGATGCCTATTAAAGCCATCGCATCAGAATTGCGCTTCCTATCTATTCCCTCAGGACCTCACAGCATGGTAGAGGTTGGAAAACAACTTACAAAGGGTTATTTATAATTCATGTCTGTGCTTTCCTTTTTGTTCCTCAAAGCTACGATTGTCATCCATTCATTATATAACAATATGTTATATATATATATATATAAGAGTGTATGTACATATATCTATATAATAAGAGAGAGGGGTGTTTGAATAGTAACACGATCTAACGAGTGTGAATTGTTCTCCTAATGCGATCTAAGGGACTCACATTGTGCCACATCCTAATAGAAGCATTATGCCGTGGCAAGTGAGATGATAGCCCTTCAACTTCCACAACCTACCCCGTATCCCCATTCATTCCCCTCTCACTCATTTCAGCTCTTTCCCCCTTTCAACACAAACCTTGTCGCCGTTGTCTGCCACTACCACTCTTCGTTGCTGCCCTCTGCCTCCCACACTGCCTCCTTCAGGTAGAATCACACACACACACAAACGCACAATCACACACTCAGAACCACACATGCTCACATGAATACACACTCACACACGCACACTCACACACGCATAAATCTGAGAATTTTCACATTTTTTTTTGCAGATCTGATTTTTTGGTGTAATACCAAATCGATTTTTGGTTTGATTATTGTCAAGTGTTTTTTTTTTCACATTTCAATTTGGGGATCTCACACACGCGCAAATTTGAGAATTTTCACATTATTTTTTGCAGATCTAATTTTTTTGGGTAATACCAAATCGATTTTTGGTTTGATTATTGTCAAGGGTTTTTTTTTCACATTTCAATTTGGGGATCTCGCACGCGCAAATCTGAGAATTTTCACATTTTTTTTTTGCAGATCTAATTTTTTGGGTAATACCAAATCGATTTTTGGTTTGATTATTGTCAAGTGTGTTTTTTTCACATTTCAATTTGGGGATTTTCTGTTTTTTTTTTTACATTTAGTGTTCTAATTTTTAGATATGTTCTAATTTTTAGATCTCTGCATCAATTTTGTTCTCACATAGTCATTATATATGCAGATATGAGTTTCAAGTTTATGCTATTTAATTTCATGATAGAATGTTATTATGTTTTTTTCTTTTTCTCCTCAATATTTTGGATTATTTTGTGTTTGATTTCAAACTATATCTCTTTAGAAATTTAGTATTTAAGTTGATACTTTTTGAACACACTCATATTAAGTAGTCGGCTAAAAATTTCCAAGCGACCAATGTTAAACCATCATATAGTTGGTAAGGAGTTGTTTATTAAAAATGAGTTGAAAGTATGCCACGTTATGAGTATGTTTAATGATTATAAAGTACATAATATGATTCAACTCTGGATGTTATTCCCCTCCCGGTTTGAGTCTCCAACCTTTACTATTTTTCCATCTGATTTCATGAACCAACGCCTCACACTTCAGAATACATATGGTCCTTGTGCCAAAACAGTTGTTATATTGATACCCTCCTCCATGATGCTGGACGACACTACTATAGCAATTGTTATATTGAGGGAGACACTGATTTCGTATGTTGAAATGCAGCTTCCCTTTTTAAGAAATGTCATTTGCATTCTCTTGCACAAGGATAATGAGATTACATATTCCCCCACAAAATTATCAATTCCCCCGTTCGTGATGAGGTTACATATTAATTTCTTAATTCAATTTTTCTTTTTTTCTACATATTCATTTCTTAATTCAATTATTCTTTTTTTTCTTCTACTAATTGTCATAGAATAGAATCGGTGATTCTATTAATTGTCAAGTACAAGCAGCATTGCTTCATTTTTATGTTCAGTTGTATGCAATTTGAGTAGGACTCTATTATTAGATCCTAGAATTCTTATATGTCAATTATGTTTTTTGTTTGAGTTTTTGAAGGTGGTCGACGTTTCTGTTTGAGTTTTTGAATGTGTGAGTTTTCTTTCATCATTTTACTTCACATATTTTCAATGTTTTGGTAATATATGTTTTTAAAATTGCTTTTCTACTGATTTAAGCTTCTTGGGGTAATATATGTTTTTTTTTCTTTCCCTGATACTTTATGGCCAGGAGTCCGATTAAAACTAAAATACTAATTATTCAAAATATGTTGTATACTCCTTGGGGAAAAGATGGAAGAGTTCATAGTAGAGATTTTTATTGTATACTCCTTGCGTATATTTGGTTTATATTGAGATTTTTATTGATGTGTACATGTGTACATCATATTGTACACATATTGAGATTTTTATATTGTACTAACAATCTCAGATTCTATAAAAAGTTCAGTGTACATCATATTGTGTACACTAAATGTAATAAAAAATCTCAATTGAAATCTTCTATATTGAGTACAATTGAGATTTTTATTGTTTACATTTAATGTACAACTGTTGAAATCTTCAAGCAGATGAGGTGAACACGTTCCAAACCAAAAAGGAGATGAGGTGAACAACTGGGATTTTTTTATTACAATTGGTGAAAACATAAGATTGAGCAAGGAAATTGCAGACAAGAGTCATCAGTTAAGGTATAATTGGAAAAAGAGAGAAATTATTAATTTTCTTTTCACACTTTTTATTTTTTCTTAACACAATCGTAATATCTATATAGTTTTCATTTCAAGCAGGCATATGATGGGTGAGGCTTTACAAGGACTAAATCTGGAGGCATATAATGATAGCATACAAATATACAGTCTGCCAGACATGAATACATACAGAACCACGAGAAAGAATAGTGCATTTATGCAGTTTTGGGACAGTGCATTTATGCAGTTTTGAATGCCGATGCCCTTGAGGTTTAAAACACAATTTGTTTGCTTGATTTGTTGTGTGCGCCAAAATCCACTGGAGAAGATGCATTCATACGCAAGAAACTTTTAGACAACATATTTATGTTATGAAATATAACTCAATGCATTTGTCAATGTGATTAGTTTCCTTCAATTGCATATCTCTTTTTAACATCACCTTAAGCTCCTAAAGCTTTGAACGTTAATTTGTTTTTAGTTTATGCTCGATCTCCATGTACTATAATTAGAATTGTAGATTTTCTGTTTTTCTTTTTATCTGGTGTCCTATTATTAGAATGACACTGTTTCATTTTGTTTCTACAATTGTGATAAATTTTGAATGTGAAACTCCAAGTCTGAAATTGTTTCTGCAATTGTGATTAGTTTTCTTTGAATCGTGTTAAAATTTGTTTCTGCAATTGTGATTAATTTGCTTTGAATTTGAAACTCTGGGTCCGATAAATATGTCTTAATTTTTTTAATAATTCATTCTAGGAAAAAATCTTGAATTCATTGTGTTACTCTACGTTGGTATGATCTTTAGCCAATCCAGTCACAATATCAATTTATTTTGAGTTTAAGTTATCTTTATATTACTTTTATATCGTAAGCTGCTCCAGTTTTGAATTTTCATTTGTTATATATTTAAGTTGACGTTGAATTATCGTAATGGTAAATCCTCTGCATGATCGTCTATCAACATGTTCATACATAGCTGAAATGTTTATTTTTTTTGGTCAGGTGGTGAAAATGAGCTGATATACATGGCGGACTCATGTAATTTTGATCTGGTGATTAGGTGGTGAAAAGGAGCTGATATACATGGCTGATATACATAGTGAGGTGGTAATTTTAACATCTCGACTCATGTAACATTAGAGATTTTTTTATATACACACGTTGATATACATGGCTCTCAGACACTATCTTAGTATACACGTTGCTGATATACAAGGCTTAATTTTTGGAGCAACACCAAAGCAAACTTACTTTTGTGTACAACAACAGTGGCTTAAAAAACAAAGCAGACTTAAACACTACAACAATAGCGACTTAAAAACCGATTTAGACTTAAAGAACAACATCTTAAATAGCTCTCGAACACTATTAGCAACATGTGTATCAGGAAAGTATGTATTATCAATGTCGACGCGTCTTCGTAAGTATGGTACTCTTACAATTAAAATTTTATAGTACTTGACAATTATGAATAGCGAAGACATTATACATTTTGAATCACTAATAAAACTATACTTATTTAACAGTGAGTATTGGACATTTTGGACAAGTATGGGCTCGAACAGTTGCTCAATTCCAAAACTGAGTGTTAGACATCTTGAAGAGAAAACAATTGCGAAGATATTGGACATGTATGCGACTGTTTTGATAATTTTATTAACATTTGTCATATTCTTAATGTTCTGTTATTCAACTATTTAATTCATATCAAATGACTCCGTGTATTATTACTTTGCGACAAATGGTTATTGTGTCCTTACTACAAACATTTGAGATCTTTTGACAAAATCAATAATATATATTTTAAAAAAAGGTTTATGTAGTGGTAAAACTATCTCATTTTGTAGGTTGAAAAAGATAGCGGCCTCATGGATGCTTTCTTATTCAAGTGCTACGCATAATGTTGGTCTCTTATTGTGTTATTCAAGTTATGACACTGACTACCGTCACTCTCTTACTGTGTATTCATTTTGCATTTGTTGCGAGTGTGCATTTAATATACTTAAATGTTATTTTGCAGTTTAAAGATATATTTTTTTTATCTATTTGTGGAAGAGTATATAGACCTGACTTAAATATTTTATAAATACCTAAATGGTGTTGAAATATGCATTTGTCGGTCTAGAGTTGAAACTACCTTTAATACTTTTTTGTATTATTTTTCTATTTTCAACGAGTGCATTTTATATAATTATTAATTTCATTTTCTAATGTAGATGTATGGCACGTGTTGGGGAACAAAATTTTTGTCGTTTTGGAATTATGTACCTTGAAATTTTCGACGTTTAGATAATACGTTATTTGGAAGTCTTTATTGTGGACTATTTTTCTTTCTTAAATTGGGTGGATAGTCCTATGAATAGAGAGAGTTTTCTCTAAATTTTCTAAATTGTTTTTACGCTTGTGTTGTAAAAAATTAACGTAAATTGTTTACACATTCAATACTTTAGAGTACACTAGGTTTTGTCGGAGAACAAATTTTTTTTCCGTTTTGCAATTATGTACATTGAAATTTTTTCTACCTTTTGCGATTACGTACTTTGAAAAAAAAATTCGTTTTGCGATTACGTACTTTGAAAAAAAATTCGATGTGCCTTCAGGCACAGGCATATACTACTATATATATATATATATATATATATATATATATATATAGAACTAGCACATCAAAGTAATCATATTTTGACAGGTCTAGTACATCAAAGTAATTATACTCAAGGGCCCTTTCCATAAATGGGAGGATATAGATATTAGCAGGTGGTTCATATTGAGTGCATAGTCAATCTCGTCCTCGAAAGGCTCTTCGATCGTTGGTAGGTGGCATAATGTCTAGTTATTTTCATCATTCATCATTACCTCTCAGAAGAGCTCAATGTCCCTTAGGTATTCAACTGAATCCCAATACACCGATGAATTTCCTAGTTTCCCAAATTAGATTGACTACCTCATGCAACTCATTTTCCACCCATGCTAGGCGATCTTTAAAGAAAATTTCCCATCCCGACATTTTCTTTCTGGAGGTAGTGCCTACCCAGGGTTCAGAAAATTATAGAAGGGAAAATCTTTTCCTTCTTTGACAAAGCATCCATTAAGGCTCGAATGATAGGGAGTATGTGCAGTCCTTGGATTCTTGAATTTAGACCTTTTGGCTTTCAGTGATCTAGCTCAGGAGTTGTTTTTCTTATTCTTATATCCCATCCCGTTAGTGTTGGAATGCTAGGGGACCTTAATGGGATCACGGATCCCTTATTGGTTTTTTTGAGGTTTATTCCTAGTCAGTACTTTATCTTTGTCATCATGTGTGTGACATTGTAACACTCGTACTTGGATTAGAGATGGAATATGTTCTTTGGTTCCATTAGAGGTGACTTGTACATGCGGTTCTAACTGGAAACCACTAATGTAAATTTCCTTACCTTTGTGTTGAATTTACAAGACTAAAGTATTGGTTCCTTATCCTTAGAGTATGTCGGTATCACATAAGAAAGCGCTTAAGTTTTCTCAATTGAAGAATTTTAACTTTTGATGTAATGAAGAAGCAACATCCCTGATAGCATTATGCCATGACCTACCTAATAATAGGTTGAAGGAGGTCGGTATTTTAATTACTTGAAACTCTGTGAGGCTGTCAAGCGGGATAATTGCTAGTTCCTACGAGTCTCATTGGTCCCGTGCGAGGTGTTCGTGACTCTTATGGGACCGTTTTGTGGCTGTTTTTCGTTTTCACCCGTCAATGGCATGTTTCTATGCTTATGTTTTTTTGCAAATATACTTCGTACAGTCAAATCGGGAACCCCGTGACTACTCGATCGGTTCCTACGAGTCACATTGTCCTGTGCAAGGTGTTCTTGACTCTTACATGACCGTTTTGTGTTTGTTTTACGTTTTCACCCTTCGATGGCATGTTTTTATGCTGAAGTCTATTTTTTTACAAATTTACGTCGTACACTCAAACCGTGAGGCTCGTGACTATGCAGTCGGTTCCTACGAGTCATATTGGTCCCATGCGAGGTGTTCGTGACTCTTACGGGACCGTTTTGTGTTTGTTTTATGTTTTCATCCTTCGATGACATGTTTTTATGCTTAAGTCTATTTTTTTACAAATTTACATCGTACGCTCAAACCGAGAGCACCATGACTACGCGGTCGGTTCTTAGGAGTCACATTGGTCCCTACGAGTCACATTGGTCCCGTGTGAGGTGTTCGTGACGCTTACGGGACAGTTTTGTGTCTGTTTTACATTTTCACCCTTCGATGACATGTTTTTATGCTTTAAGTCTAATTTTTGCAAATTTACGTCGTACACTCAAACCGGGAGCCCCGTGACTTCCCGATCGGTTCCTACTAGTCACATTGCTCCCGTGTGAGGTGTTTGTGACTCTTACGGGACTATTTTATGTTTTTTTTACGTTTTCACCCTTCGATTCCATGTTTTTATGCTTATGTATATTTTTTTGTAAATTTACATCGTACACTCAAACTGGGAGTCCCGTGACTACGCGAACAGTTCCTATGAGTCACATTGGTCCTTTGCGAGGTGTTCGTGACTCTTTTGAGACCGTTTTGTGGTTTTTTTTAGATTTTCCCCCTTCGATGGCATGTTTTTATAGTTAATTCTATTTTTTTGCAAATTTCCACCCTACACTCAAACTGGGAGCCCCGTTACTACGTTGTCGGTTCCTACGAGTCACATTGGTCCCGTGCGAGGTGTTGATGACTCTTATGGGACCGTTTTGTGGTTGTTTTACATTTTCCCCCTTCGATGGCTTATTTTTATGCTTAAGTCTAATTTTTTGCAAATTTACGTCATACACTCAAAACGCTAGCCCCATGACTATGCGGTCGGTTCCTACGAGTCACATTGGTCCCGTGCGAGGTGTTCGTGACTCTTACGGGACCGTTTTGTTTCTATTTTACATTTTTGCCCTTCAATTACATGTTTTTGTGCTTAAGTCTATTTTTTGCAAATTTACGCCGTACACTCAAATCGGGAGCCCCGTGATTACCCATTCGGTTCCTACGAGTCACATTAGTCCCGTGCGAGGTGTTCATGACTCTTACGGGACCATTTTGTGGTTATTTTATGTTTTCACCCTTCGATGGAATGTTTTTATGCTTAAGTCTAACTTTTTGCAAATTTATTTTGTACACTCAAGACGGGAACCCCGTGACTCCGCGATCGGTTCCTACGAGTCACATTGGTCCCGTGCGAGGTGTTCCTGACTCTTACAGGACCGTTTGGTGTTTGTTTTACATTTTCACACTTCGATTGCATATTTATATGATTAAGTCTAAATTTTTATAAATTTACATCGTACACTCAAACCGGGAGCGTTGTGACTACGCTTCCGGTTCCTACGAGTCACAATGGTCCCGTGCGAGGTGTTCGTGACTCTTACCGGACCGTTTTGTGTTTGTTTTAAATTTTCACCCTTCGATAGCATATTTATATGCTTAAGTCAAAAATTTTAGAAATTTACGTCGTACACTCAAACCGGGAGCATCGTAGCTACGCGATCGGTTCCTACGAGTCACATTGGTCACGTGCGAGGCGATCGTGGCTCTTACGGGGCTGTTTTGTTGTTTTTTATATTTTCACCCTTCGATGGCATGTTTTTATTCTCAAGTCATAATTTTTGTAAATTTACGTCGTACACTCAAATCTAGAGCGCCATGATTACGGGGTCGGTTCCTATGACTTACATTAGTTCCATGCGAGGTGTTCGTGGCTCTTACGGGACCGTTTTGTGGTTGTTTTACATTTTCATCTTTCAAAGGCATGTTTATGCCGAGATCGGGTTTTTTTGACGCAAAGTCGAGTCACGTTCGTGTAAAATGCAGAAATTATATTAACTTGACGTTTAAATACATAATCCATTAAGAACTATTGGATACTATATTCCCTGCCTAATAATTAACAATTTCCATAGTTACAATTGAAAAGTAATTAACAATTTCTTAACCCTAGCATTTCTTAATTGGATCATAGTTTCTTAATTACTTTTAATTTGAATTATTCAAAATGTTATCAATTGAAACAACACACAATATTTCATAAACAAAGATAACAGTTTAAATGAAAAGTAATCACATACCTAAAAGGCTGAAATGATTCTATACCTGAACTTGGTTTATACCTGATACAAAATCACTAAAAGGTTTTTAAGAACTCAATGTATCGTTGATTATGTAAGTCTAGAAGTTCCATCAAATTCTCAGAGATCTAAGCAGATGATATAATAAAAGCAGAGCAGGAAAACCATAAATAATCAAAATGTCAAGCTTACCACAAAATTTATAGAAAATATCTGTGCACGAAGTCTTTTTATTCCCATTTTCACATCTCTCCTATTCAGCTCGGACTAATCAAGAATATCTTTAAGCTAATAAACACATGGTTACTAATTAGTTTAAGTGGACCATTGCAGAGAAATTGACACGTCTTAAACCTAGAAGGTGACAATCCATTGGATAATGCCTTCTTTTTCTAGTGTTAAGCCTAACTATTCTTTGTTCAAAAGTTATGTACTGCCCCCCACTCACTAGTGGTGGATTTTGCCTTTCATCTTCACTAATCCAAGTTTCACTGTCATAATTGTGTAGGCTTAGCATTTGTATAAGATGGGGTTCTTTAACAAAAGAATAATAAAGTAAGAACAATGTGAATTTAGGGGGTAATACTACCTTACATACATCTTTTTTTGTGATCTTTTTTATTATCCGGCAGATGTGGGTGTTTGTAATTTACATGATCTCATTACAAACACGAGTTAATCTGTGTTTGACACATCAACTGAGTAACAACAAAAAGTCACAGAAAATGGTATGTACCTATCTCTCGACAATCGTGAGTCTAGAGAGGACGCGGTCACTTCCCACAGGCCACTTTTATGCCACATGGAGTGTATGTGCCTATCTCTCGACAACTAGATCGCCATTTTGAATTTTTTCCCCTTAACACCCACTCTTAACCCCATGGGTCAGTTTTTTTTGTTGTTGTAAAATCCAACTCTGAAATCCATCCAAATCGCAAGCCACCAACTCTTTAATCGTAGATGCCCTTTAATTGCAATTTCAATAAACCAATAACAACATTAAGTAGTTAATATATATGGGGTTCTCAGTGTACATAAATCATATGAATATATGAACACGAACACTTTTTTTTACATACAAACAACATGAATAAAGAAGGATTCTGATTTGTTTTTTTTATAAATTCAATCCAAAAATAACACGAGATCGAGAATAGTAAATAATTAATTAAAATTTCAGCAACAAATAATTATTTAAAATTTCAGCAACAATAATTAATTAAAACTTCATAAGAACTAATAAATAATTTCATGAGAACTAATAATTAAGATTTCAGCAAACAATAAACTAAAAAATTAACCTCAAAAAATTAACAACAATAAAACTAAACTAATTAACTAATCTATTCAAAAAATTAACAGCAAAAACATACTGTGAGTCTGTGATCTTTGTTCTGCTTCTGCAGCTGGGGCCACACTGGCGGGAGGGAAGAGGAGAACAAGGGTCGGTCGGTGGGAGGGAGAGAAGAGGAGAGGGGATATACCGTGACAGGGGCACAGGGTCGGGGCCGACGGGAGTGACGTGAGGGAGAGATTGGAAGAGGAAAGAAAGGCAGGCCGGAGGGAGAAAGCTGAGTTAGGGTTTTTAGTAATCACAAAATCATTTTTTTTGTTAGCTTTTTAGTTAACTTAACAAATAAGAAAAATAAGTAAGAAATGAAATAAAATACTTTTGGCATCACAATATTTTTGTTGCCAAAAGTGGGGTATTTTTCTCAACACACCTCTTTGCTGCCAAAAGTTAGGCCATGTTTAGCAATAAAAAAATATGATGCTAAAAGCTAAAAAATCCCCCCTCTTATTTTGCTAGCTTCCCGCTTGAAATGGTCTTTTGGCAACATAAATAAGCTTTTATTTTATGTTGCCAAAAGTACAATGTAAAATGGTCTTTTGGCAACATAAATAATATTTTCTTGCCAAAAGGGTATCTTTGGCAACAAAAATAGCTTGTGTTGCTAAATATTGTTGCTAATGGTGCAAATTCTTGTAGTGTGGAGATCCAGTCATCAGCCTCTTCCATGGGGTATTCAGCGAGGTAGTCAGAGATGGCTCTTCCTTTCATGGATTTCTGTGTGATGTATACGATATAAAACTCGTCTAAGCGCATCAACCATCGAGCCATTTAGCTGGATAAGGCGAGTTTCTCAAGCAAGTACTTGATGGGGCCAATTCATGATAAAAGCTTAATGGGGAAGGCGAGCATGTAGTGTCATAACTTTTGGGTGACCAAAACAAGCGCGACGCATGCTTTTTCAAAAGTGGTGTAGTTGACTCCGTACTCGACCAATTTGCGACTGCCGTAAGAGATGGCTCTTTCTTTGCGGGAATGTTCAAGGTATTGGGCTAGTAAAGACCCAGATGCAGTATCAGTTATGGTTAGGTATAGGAGAAAGGGGAGACCAGGTTGTAGTGTCATGAGTACCAGAGGTTGAGTCAGATATTATTTGATTCAATCGAAGGCTTCTTGGCAGGCCTTGTTCCAAACTTTGGTTGAATCCTTTCGGAGGAGTTTGAAAATTGGTTCACAAATGGAGGTGGGTTGGCTGATGAACTGGTTGATGTATTGTAATTTCCCAAGGAAACCTCGAACTTCTTTTTCCATTCGGGGAGGTGGCATCTCAAGTATGGATTTCAGTTTGGCAGGATATGTTTCTATCCCTTTTTTACTGACCATGAATCCCAAGAGTTTTCCCTTTGTAATGTCGAAGACAAATTTTTGTGGATTGAGTCTCATCTAATACTGTCGCAGTCGTTCGAAGAACTTTCGGAGAGTAGGATCATGACATTCTCTAGTTTTGGATTTGATAATTATATCATCCACATAGACCTCGACTTCTTTGTGAATCAAAATATGAAGAGTGGTTGCGGCAACCATCTAGTAGGTAGCCCCAGCATTCTTGAGACCAAATGGCATAACAGTGTAGCAAAATGTTCCCCGTGGGGTGATGAAAGAAATTTTTTCTTGATGATCTGGGCGCATTTTGATTTGGTTGTATTCGACAAACCCATTGGCAAATGACTTTGGAGCATAATTGGTTGTGTTGTCCACGATAATGTCGATATTGGGTAGTGAGTAATCATCCTTTGGAGAGGCTTTGTTCAAATCCCGATAATCTACGCACATCCAAACTTTCCCTCCTAATTTCGGCACAGGCACTATGTTGGCTAGCCATGTGGGATATTCGATCACACGTATGAAACCCATGTTCAGCTGTTTGACCACCTCTTCTTTGACTTTGAGTGATTATTCGGTGCGGAGCTTTCTCAACTTTTGTTTAAATCGCTTGTAATCTGGAAAAGTGGGGATCTCATGCTGAGAAATTTCAGGATCAATGTCGGGCATATCATCATAGGACCATACGAAGACATCTACGAATTCCATTAATAATTATTAGAGTTGTGCGTGCTCATGCTCGTCAAGGGTATCCCATATCCTAATCTTGCGCATTAACTTGAATGCGGTTATGTTGTTTGTTATTAAACTTATTTAGATCAGTTAAGAATTGTTCATTTGCAAAATCATCATCATCAAAAGTTTGATTAGAATCTAAGCAATTAATGTAATGCACAACAAGATACTCAAAATCTTCGTTTATGTCATTGATAGGAAAAATAACATTGAGAACCTCAGCAAGGATAGACAACAGAAGAATAAATGGGGTAAACATTAGGGTTAGGTGGGATTTCAATAGGTGGAACTGGCACGATATGCCAGTTGGGGAGAGGTATTTCATCATCTTTAATCAAGTGGGTTGGATCCAGTGATATAGTGCTCGAATGAACCATGCAGAGTGTCGGCCCCAGTATCTGTAAGTTGAATGAGTCCTCGGAGTCACTTTCTTCAGCCTCTTCGGTATCTTTGATGAACGGTTGTACATGGTGTTGGGAACTTTCGGCCCATGGGTATCTATCTTGGAAAAAGATCTTCATTCCTGGTTTCATCTTTTTATTTGTATGGTCATACTATAGCTCCGGAAAGCTGCAAAAGGGGAAATCCTCGCCCTCTTTGATAAATCATCCATTCAAGGAGTCACCTGAGATGGTTGGGAGGCTGTCTAGTCTTCTCTTTGGTCGATACTGGAAGATCATTCTGAGCTCTTGTTCTGATGGTTGATACCCCAAACCACAAGGAGGGAAACCTTTCTTTACTTCAATAGGATCAAGTATCCCTTGATATCTTTGTCCTAGCCCCAGTTCGGGCATGAAGTGCATGTTTTTGAACATTTGAATCACATTGACATTGCCATGAAGGTCATATTCTAGACAAACCTTTTCTTTGAAATTGTCCCCTATCGGGAATAGGAGAGGCTTAACTCGGAATCCTGATAGGAGCATATAATTTGACCCGTGTTGTATCTAAAGGATTGGACTGCTGGTACCTGCACCCTTGGCATTATTGTGTGTCACCCAAAATGGTGATGACTCGTCCGTTGGTGAAGAACTTTAATTTCTGATGGAGTGAGGAAGACACGCCCTTGATACTGTGGAGCCAAGGTCGTTCGAGCAACAGGTCGAAACAAGCTGGGATGTCAATAACTTAGAATTCAGTGATGGGGTTTATAGGACCATCTCCTATTACAAGTTTTATGGATCTCATCACCTCCCGATGAATATTATCATTGGCACGCACAACATAAAAAGTTTGAGCGAGGTCACTTTCTTTCAGTCCTAAGAATTTGAAGGTTCTTAATGGGAAGACATTCAAGGCGGATCCATTATCAATAAGAGAGAGTTGTACAAACTTCCCCATAACTTCGATGGAGATATTGAGTGCATGATTATGGTCTGACCCAATTCTCGGCATTTCTTCTTTGAAAAAGGATAGCATTCGGATAGAGGTCAAGGATCCAACTAAATTCACCGCTTCTTATAGTGTGGTAGAAGGAGGAACTATGGGTCCAGTGAGCAACTTGATCAAAGAATTTATGTGCAGCTGGAAGATATGAAAAGACCCCATAGATTGATGTTAGCTTGAGTTTTCTGCAATTGATCGAGGATCTTACTTTCCTCGAGGTTCATTTTTGGCATATGAAGGTTTTCAACGCCCTTCCCCTTGTCATTGGCTGGTAGTGTGCTTGGGATCTGGTAATGCCTCCCTTATCTAATCATTGTATTTACTGAAGAAGGGAAGAACATGAACCCTATTTCTTCATCGATCTCGGGTTTCTTTGCTACCTTATTTATTTCTCTAAGGATATCCTCAAATGATATCATCCCACACATGTTAGCTATTAGGCCAATTTTCTCGAAAGCTTATTCTTCATTCGAATCTCTGAATTCTTCCCCCCATCCGGTGGCAACAACTCTATCTTTCCATGTAAAGTCAATGCATTCCACAACATTGATGTCTTCTTCATACAGGTCTTCCCATTCTGTGGGGATATATAAGGGTGAAGGGACCAGGTGACCTTGTAATTTCAGAGTATCAAGTAATTCGGTCATACTGTAAATATCGTTGGTTTGCATCAATAATTCTTCCATGATCTCGACGACATCATCCAGGCTGACTTCATCGGTTGATACCACCCAACTGTCTGACTTTTGGGCCCATTTTTGTGCTTCCAAAAATAGCGTACTGAACCTATGGCAATCAATGATCATTTGTTAGGGAAATTTTAGCCCGAACTCTAGGAGTTGGTTTAACACTTCTGATAATTCCATACTTCCATTTTTAGAATTGGTAGGGACATCGATGCATGCTCTGGTAAGGAGTGACAGTGCCTAATCAGTGAGGCTAACAGGGTATAGGAGGAAATATGGGCAAGTTTGGTGAGGTTTGGGAGAGTGCACGAGTGTGATTTGAGTTGAGGGATCAAATTATGGGTTCATTTGTAGGAAGATAGCATTGGTATGATTTGGGAGTGGGTTGTGAGTAGTATTTGGCTTAGGATTGGCTGGTGGGTCAATGGTACCCCAACCAATTAAACCTTGGATTACGTTTCGAAGGTGAAAGCATTGGTCTGTGGTATGACCAGTAGTTTGGTGAAAAGTGCAATGGACATCTGCCATGATGTTTCGTGGAAGTGGATTGGGAAATGGACGGGGATCCAAGGGTTTGATGAGGTTTCGGCTTAACAATGGTTGATAAACTTTAAAGAGGGGAGTATGGAGCTCGGTGTATTCCTTTAGGACTGGGATAGGGCGACTTTTTGGTGCCCACAAAGTGGTTGGTTGAGAGATGTTGTTGATGGTTGAGAGTGCAACATTGGCAGGTTTGTCATATTTTCTGGGGGTGAACTGTCCAGACATTTTCTTTGGCTCAACCTCTGTTTTAGCAAGACCTTCCTCGATTTCTACTCCTGCCTTTCTGAGAGCTCGAAAGTGGGGATAGTATTGTTCCATGGTTACTCGGGCATGGGGTAAGAAGTTATTCTTCATTATATTGACTTGTTCTTACTCGGATGGTCGATTGGTCATAGTGGCTGCCTTTTCCCTCCATCAGTCTATGAAGTTACTGACGGATTCCCCAGAGTCCTATTTGAGAAGGTCTAAATCACTGCGGGTGACCTCAAGCTCTTTGTTATATTTATATTGCAACATGAATTCTCGGGCTTCATCCTCCCAGCTATGGATTAT
Organism: Sambucus nigra; assembly: GCA_949130495.1. Lineage (NCBI taxonomy): Eukaryota > Viridiplantae > Streptophyta > Magnoliopsida > Dipsacales > Adoxaceae > Sambucus > Sambucus nigra. Next base: position 421,266,813 of record OX422218.1, read on the forward strand.
GGACTCCTCGAAAGATAAAAACCATCAGAGAGCTCTATCATTAAAAGTTTGCTGAAATAATTGGGCCATCACTTCTTCAGAAGCCCCTAGTAGAGTCGTGGAATGGTGATAACTGCGAAGATGAGCAATCTGTGGTCCACTTCCTCTAAATTTCTCGATATTGGGCATCTTGAACTTCTCGGGTAACCTCTCCTTTGGATAAGGAGACATGCGGGTGTAGTCTATGTAATTCTCAGAGATACTGACTTGGTCGAACGTCTTTGTTATCATCTTGAGATATTATTTGACCTTGTTAAACTATTACTCTTTCGGATCAACGATTACAGGCAAGTTAGCCCCAGGCTGGGCAAGGTTAGGCATAGGAAGCTGGGCATGCGGTGGCCCATTAATAGGAGGAGCACGTAGAGCGTGATGATATTCTTTGAGAACCTAGATAGACTCGGGTGGACCCATAGCTCAAGGTAATATTGCCTTGAGCTCTTGAAGGATAGAACCTAGTTTCGTTGCATCTCTCAGACCTCGGTCTGAAGGTTGTCAATCTTGGACACGAGTTGAGATAAAATTGTCGTCAGATCTGGCTGCACAACTGGTACTTGATCTGTGTTCTCCATAGAAAATAAATGGATACTGGACTCGAAAGAAGTAGCAGGGGAACGAACGAAGCTCCGGGGTGATATGACTGCAGACCGAAGCCAATAAGGAGCAAGGCCAAGGGCGTGCGATCGACCTGAGAAGAAGTAAAACGGGATTTATTTTTTAAAAGAAAGAAGGAAAATATTTCTAATATTTTTTTTAAGATTGAAAGACAAAATATTTTTGGGTTTTTGGTAAAGAAAGGAGAAATGTTTTTGGATTTTTGATGAAAAAGGGAGAAATGTTTTTGGCTTTTTGATGAATAAGGGAGAAATATATTTTTGGATTTTTGATAAAGAATGGAGGAATATTTTGGAGATGGGTCTCAGCATAATTGTTATTTTTATTATGTTCTTGTATTAAATTATCCTAAATGCAAAATGAAATGTTGGACAAGACCCGGGCCTGGAAAAAGTTGGGTTTATAACGTATGCAAAACTATGGCTGGACTTGTAACCAGGATCATAGGCAGGGTCCTATTTTAAAAGTGCACAAAAAATTAGGCGGCAGGACAACCCGGAATTTTGGCAGAGTTTCGGGTAGAAACCAACAATCTAACATGTGTGTCCTAGGCTTGATCCCTATATTAGGGTATGAAGCTGGTTGGGTAAATCGGAAAGGGTTCCCCCCTTTGGCGTGACTTCCACGATATATGATTTGCTCTTACGGGCTATCGGTACGTGTGGACAAGCCATTTGATATACCTCAGTGTATGTGAATTACCTCACTATATACCTTATGTGGACGGTACGTGTGACAGCGAATTTGATATACTCAGCGTACGTGAATGAGTTCCCTGCGATATACCTCCCGTTATGACTTCGGTCAAGCGGTACGATGCAGGGGGTCATTAGATATACGTTGAAGGTACTTGGCCAATGGAAGGTGAGAGTCATATCGCTTAGGCTAACTGCACCCTGCCAGACCAGCACCCATCACGAAGTGATACTCCAGTTACTGGACAAAATTTGGTCAATCACAATGCTCTTTAGTGATATCGTGTGAATCATGCATGATTCTCTTATTATGAGAGTATCTTTCTTGATCATGCCCAACAGGGAGCAAAATATGAGTACCAATGGTATACCAAGTATGGGTGATGTGTGCAACATGGGGATATATGTAGTCCTAAGTGCACGTAGTGTGAAGTGTACATGAAGAATTTTCTATAAGTGTGTGAATAGAAGCATAAGCATGAGGTACACATGAGTAGTAAAAGGGTAACATGCAAAATAGGTGAAAATATAAACAAATATAACACCCATGTAAATAGAGTATAGCCCTCAAAATAAATAGTCCCCAGCGAGGTCGCCACTGTGGCCATCCCCGATCCTCGCGACGGGAGAGGATCCTTTTGGTCCTGCGCGTCCCTCTTGGGAGCGCTTTAGCCGCCGTCATTGATGAGGTGAAAATGTATAGAGATGGAGTCGCCAGTCTATTTTAATCAAAATAGACAACAGAAAAGGAAGTTGTCCTGAAGGACAACATCCAAAGACATACTGATACATAAAAAACCAAAATGATTCGAAAAGGGTCCGGAGGCTAAGTTACGAAATGGGAAGGTGTTAGACACCCATTCCACCCTTACGGTATCTCATGGGTCATTGATATTTTCCTTTATTTCCTCTTGATGTGTGTGCATGTGTATACGTAGCGGAGATAGGAATCATCAACTTGTATCATGGAAGAGATAAAGTGAGTCATCCATAGGAATGTTCCTAAAAAATAATATTAGAAAATAGGATTTATGCGATTATCCTAGCGTCGATCATTATAAGGGAATGATAACGCTTGTGGAATAATACACCACTAAGAAAAAATATATCTATATGTAAATATATAGAATCTAATAGAGTTCAGTTTAAAGAACGTGGAAAAAGTAGGAAAAGAGTAGGAAAAGGACTCGAGTCTCAAGGTTTACCCCGCGACGCCTATGTAGCCTATAGAGGCATCAAAGTCCACATAGTTCGTATGCAAAATGAGGGGTGGGTTTATCCCATGAATCTAACCGGGAACTTCTCTTATTTGCATGTGTGTGGAAAGTGTTTTAGCAGTGAGAAAAATGTGAGAAGAGTGTGAGAATTCCCGTTTGGAATTTATGAGCAAATCCTCTTTTTTCTTGTTTTTTGGGGTTTTATTTATATGAAAATAAGAGATGTGCAATAATAATAGATAAAAAGTGTATTAAGATATGTGAGATGAGAGAATAAAAGTGATAAGTAATCAAACAAGTTAATGCAAATTTAGGCGAATTTAAAGAGAGAGTTGAAAGAGTTGGACATTATTGAAGATCTTGAGCTTGATTTTGGATGTTGGAGAGCAGCCCTTGAACTTGGGTGATGATGGAGGGTAATTAATTCACCAAGTTTGAAGAAGAAAGTGATGAAAGGTGAAGGTTGGAAAGGGATTTGGATGTGGAAATCACGCCGACTTCGAGAGGGGTTTTCTGAACTTTTTGAGAGTAATGGATCTATGATTTCCTCCCCCTTTGGAATGGGGTTAGGCCCTCCTTTTTATAGGCCTGGGACATTTTCAATTGACATAGCCCTGGTCCTGCCAATCGAAAGGTGTGATTAGGCACATTGCCGATAGGTAGGGTTTGTAACCTACCGTTTGGCAGTCTCTTTCAGGTTCCTTCGAAAAATTGCTCGTAGAGCAAAAACCGTTGATCCGAATCACACACGGGATGAACCGTTGTAAAGGAATTTCATATACCTTCAAAAGTCCTTGGGACTTCTCCCGAGTTCGGGATTTGACTTTGAGTCAAATGTGGCTCGGAAGCATTCGTCGGTCCTTTGGACGGAGAAACCTCAGACGCAAACGGATCGTTCGTCCACCCTGTAAGTCAGAATTGTGCATGGGGTGGACTGTTGGAAAGGTTAATAGATGTACTTTTAATAACAAAGAGTTTGTCCTAGTTCAAGGAGTTAACTTTGGTCAACCAGGGCCTCGAAGCGTTCGGTGACCTTTCGGAGTAAAACGGATTGTTCGTCTGGATCATAAGTCAGAATCACACACGGAGCAGATCGTTGGAAAGGGGTTTTAGTACCCTTCGAAGATTCATTAAGTCTCGATGGAGCTAAATATTTGACTTTGGTCAAATGGATCCTGGAAGCGTCTGGTGACCTCCTCATCGAGTTTTTGGGGAAAACGGGTCGTTCGTCCACACCATAAGTCAGAATTGTGCACGGGATGGACCGTTGGAAAGAGGATTCAATGACCTTCGAAGATTCATTCAGTCTAATTCAAGATCAAGAGATTGACTTTTGGTCAAATGGATCCCAGGAGCGCCCAATAGCCTTTAAGTCAGTACCCGGGGTATGACTTGGGATTTTAATGATGAAGGGAGGTGCATAGGGACCTGAGGAGAGGTTATGCGGTATTAGAAGGGGGTGTCCACATTTAGTACAATTGATAGACACTCCCTATTAATGGTGACATTTATATTGCACTTCGTGTATTACAATAACAAGGATGTCTCTCTTTGAACTTTGGGTATTTCTTATGATGTCAAATATATAGAGTTATAGTTGGTGTAACACATAGTAGTTGGGTTAGTGTTTGGACCTTGAAAAAAAAATTAACGGCCATGAACAGTTGTTATAATTGTTAGGATTTTGTCATGATCACTTCTACTCTAGAATGTGAATGATCGTTGGAGATGATTGAATTGGTGTCATTTCCATGTTGCGTTGGGGAATTTATTGTGTGGATGCATAGGTTGTTAATGTTGTAGTATGATTTAGTCGTATCATTTTGTGGAAATACTTAGGAGTTAGCACCATGGCTTGTTGATAAGATTGTGTTAAGATATGACCCTTATGGATATTATCGAAAATAGGTTGATACGTGCTAGGTTTTACACTTGGGATACTTAGGACACGATGATGTTCACCATGGTTTTAGAAATAGAACTTAGAATTGAGTTTTAGGCTTGATTATAGCACCTACGTGTGCTACCCGTATGACTTAGTATGACTCTAGTGAGGAGAATCATTAGGTATTAGTCATGTATAATGCTTAAAAAATTGAGGTGTCATTGTAACTAGTTCGATAGTTATGATTTTGGATCACATAGGACGTTGATAAGGATTGTAGCGATGGTCCATAGAATAAAATTATGCGAGTGTTGTGTTTGACTAGATGAGAAAGATCTCCAGGTTTGAAAGTTAGCAATCGAAGGTGGGAATTTTTGAGACTTGAGTGGGTAGGTTAGTGACTAACATTAAGAAATGAGGAATGTATCTTCACTTTGATATGAAGGATTAAAAGTAACCCCAGTATTAAGGAGGTAAGCCTAGCGTTTTAGCTTCCCAAATGAATCGGTTCCAAAATCGTTGCCTTTGAAAATGGGTAGTCGTGATTAGTGATTCAATCCAAGGTGCGTGCCATAGCTAAGATTTTAGGGCGTGTGATGACATGTAGGATGTAAATCTTGTTATTCAGAATAATTCATGATGAAGAGTTCTTTACGTGTTAGCATGATATTTGGTGATTTTGAGGTATTGTTTAGATGGATATGATAGGCATGCTTGAGAGTTAGCAATAATATGATAGGATCCACTGTGTTTGTATTAAATTAATGGTACGAAATATTTGGATTAGACTGTAGTGTTAAAGACATCTAGGATTAGAATTAAATTATTGGACGAATGATTTGTGATCTTGATGATCATAAATTTCGAGGACGAAATTTACAAAGGAGGGAAGAATGTAATACCCCACCCTAAATATTAGGAATATAACGTTATTTGAGGTGTTTTGTCCAAAGACAAATTCGAGGAATAAATAATCCAAATGTAACACGTAAAGTAATACGTAAGGTGGCGTATTACATAAATGATTTAAATGAGAAAAATCCCACGATGCATATGTCGCATAGATGCGTATTTGATCTCCAATCGTATTAGCTTGGATGTCCATTAAGTTTGAGGGAAAATGTCAAAGAATGGATGTGACATGGACAAGGTTAATACAACGCAACATTTCAATGGGACGAAATGTAAAGTATCGCAATATGGATTAAACATGAAAGATTTCCATTGCATGGATCTCATGAGTTTCACGTGATTTGGACAAGCAACGAGCATTACGCGAGCCTGGGTACAAATTATCTGACTATGTGTGACACTCTGAAAGTCCAGTTTTGCGCAAATTGTTTAAGACAATTGATAAGTCAAAAAAATATTCTGAGCATATAGTTTAACTCATAAAATATAAGTAATATTATCATGCGAACAAATATAAAAAAAATATTATGTACAGAGGTCGTGATTCTTGTGTCCCTTGTATAGGACAACTCGGGAGGCCACACAACTACTGTAAATATGATTTTTTTTAACTAGAAAAATGCAAGGAATATGATTCTTAAGTTAAAAGTTTTAAAAGACTCTAGGTCTTGACCAAACGAATTAGAAGGATATAGGTCTTGACCATGGGCTCAAAGGGTGCTAGCTTACTCCTTTTGTTTAATAAGAGAAATGGGAGGGAAAGTGAGTTGGTCATTTCTGTCACACACCTTTCATCAAATTTTCTTCATCACCATGGCTAAGCAAGAGATCTTTCTTCACTGCAAGTTCATAGCTCTTCTTTCCCGCCATCTTTACACCATGAAAGCACCATTGTGGAGGTCACAAATACCATTAAAACACCTTGGAGTTTTGGAAAAAACTATAGGGAGAGTTTCAGAGAAGATTTTGATGAGGTTAGGGTGCTGTAGAAGGGGGTTTTGAACTTGAAGAGTGGGATATTGTGACTCCCTTGAGGGACACCTTTCGAGGTGGGGTAGTCACCCACCTTCTCTTCCATTATTTGAGAAAATTTTGGGGTAGAAAATATTTATCTCATACTAAGTTAAGTTGATGATGATATTAGTATGAGTACTTTGCATTTTGTCGATAATACTACATGATTTCATGATATAGTTTAAAAGAATATAGGATTGTCTATCTTTGAAATGGGTCTTGTACTGAACATATGTTTATCTTGCTTTTTGTTAGATATTTAGAGCTTAAAATATGTTGATTAAGGTTTTAAATGTACAAATATACTTATTAGTATCATTCTGGCTATTTTATAGGAAAATGGGTACTTAAAAATGAACATTGAATGGGTTTTAAAAATGGATAATTTTCAGCCCACTATTCACAAACATTTTTTGAAATAACATGTTTTAAACTCATGTTTTAAAGTGAATACATTTTTTCTTTGATGTGAAGAAAACGTGGTATGTATATGCCTTTTTATGATATTAATATAGTGATTTTAATACGATGTATCATTATGATATGATCAAATTAAGTATCATTTACAAAGTGTACTATTTAGTTTGTTAAACTAAGTTTTGGGGTTAAAAGTGTAACTATGTGAAAGTGTCGTCTTCTTGTAAACTTTGGGTGAAAATCTAAATAATGAAAGTGTAGAAGACTAAGTGAGAATAAAATGACTAAGTATGGGTGTTTATGCAAAAATTCGTTCTTAAAGTGAGTAACACTAAGTTTGAAATGCAAAGTGTCAAATGTGTAAGTGTTGACTCAAATGGTTTTTTAGTGTTAAAACTCACAAATAAAGTGTGTAGACTTTAATATGTGAAAAGAATGATTTTATAGATTGAGGGAGTAATGTGAAAAATATGATTTTTGATAAATTGAGAAGTTGAAAAAGTATCACAGTGACTAAAATGCCCACGTGTTAAACTTGGAGCTTAAAAAATGTGTTTTTATAAATAACACTTGAATAAGGAGTGAAGTTATGTATTTTGATGTAAATTGGGTAAATTGGAAATTTACTTAATATGTAGAACTTTCTTGAAACAAAAATGTCAAAGAGTGTTTTGACACGTGCGTTGAAAGAATGATATAACTCCTTAAATGGAAATGATTTTCGATGTAAAGTCAATATGTATGAAAAAGGGCTTTAATGGAATATAATGATTCTTCCTAAATGAATAATGGGAAAATGGATAGTTAAGTCCAAGGCTTTTGCTTCGATCTGAAAAATGCAAATTAATGTGAACATTGTGATACCCCACCTAATTTAATACCAGGTGATTGGTTCATTCTTAGCATCATTGTCGAAATCCTTTTAATATTTACTAACCACGTAGTATTTGAAAAGCTGGTATCAAACTTCATCTTTATGATTAACATGCAACCAAATAAATTTGTAATATCACATTTAACATTCAATAATCGAACACACAATCAAAATAGTGACATAATAATAAAAGTGTGTTTGGAATACACAATCCAGTCTGAAATAATCATACAACCATCCATAATAAAAACTAGCCCAACAATCTTAGAATTAAAATAAAAGTCCTCTATCTCGAATTAGAGTCTGAATAGAAGTGGGCAACATGCCCGACTTAAATACATACCTCATAAGGAATGAGTGATGATTACAGAGGCGTCTGCAACTTCCACAGCAGCTATCGCACTTCAAATGATAAGATCTGCTAAGCCTGGTGTCCCTGTGGCTGGGTACCTAAAATGTTTTACAAAAATATAGGTTTGGAGAAAATGGTTCAGAGCCCAACGAAAACATTTAAAAATTAGGCAAGTATTCAAAATGAAAAATCAACAGATATTATATACATGTTAGGTTTACGTGCCCTCACTTGAGATCCTCACCTCTCAACTACCATGCACACCTAACGTATGTTTTCTAACCCATCCTAGTTATGCTACTCCACCTAACTAGTGTGAGCTAAATCTATTTCTTCACAAACTAACTCATTATGCCCACCAGTTTTGCCCATACAATACTTTACCAAATTCTATATATTAATTAGCCAATTATGAGATGTCACTATCTTTAATTAATTCCCCATATACTAGGATTATTTGAGATGTCACTATCTTTCTCATCTACTAAGAAAACACACTAGAATAGATCACAAGAATATATATTTATCACTCTATTATATATATATATATACTAATATGATACCCCTAGGTTGAGCTTCATTGCATGCATACTCTGTTATCAACTCCCGATACATCACGTACTCAATAAATGAGCATAATTATAAAGAACACATATTGGAGGCGAACATTGTTCTAGGCCTTTGGGCTACACACATACCTACTGTGACAACCCGGATATAATTATGATAAATTATATTTAAATCATGCTTATCTTATGTGATATGAATAATGTGTTATTATTATATCTAATGTTAAGTGATTATGGTTAGTATAATTCTACCTACATAAATCATGAAATGTCGAATTATTTACGAACACAAGATTTGGTTATTTTCGATAGAAATGTTCCTGTTTAAGACTAGTTTTGACCCTTGTAACATTACAATTTACTTGAGGTGAAAACTACATAGTTGTAGATATGTGAGTTAGGGTTGTAACACAACAAATGGTGCATCAAACGTATGTTCGAGTAAGAAGTTAGGTCGAAATTACGAGAAGGGGCGAATCTGTCAATTCCCTTAAGTGGTAAATTGTCTTTTATTAAACCAAATGGTTTAATTTGATTGGTTGGCTTGGGAGGCAGCCTTGGCCGACCTTATACCCTTGAAATACCTTATCCTTCAGCCAAAACCAGCCATGAAAGGGTTTTAAGCTTAGGGAAAGTGAAAGTAGAAGTTAAGGAGGAAAAGTGAGGAGAAAAGGTGTAGAAAAATCCGTAGAAATTACGTAAAAAGCCCTGAAGGTAATCCTAATTACAATTCTAGTTATTTATCTTATATTAATTATTTATATCATCTAAATCATCATAGGTTTACGAAAGTTTCAGCCCTTTATATGTATGTATGGTTACATGCAAGTTTATGTTAAGTTGAGTGTAGAAACCCTTAAAATTGCTTTGTATTGAAACCCCTTGTATTCAAGCTTGCATATCTCTTTGTGTACTTACTGGAATTGAGAAATTACAATTGGATATGAAAGTAGACTCATATATTCATATCATATCCGAAAATTAGAATTTATCTCCTTATGGTTAGGCCGTAATGATGATTTCAAGTTGGTGCATAATTGTTGTTTGTATACTTGACTTCGGTATGCCCTAAGTTTAGTCAAGCTTTTGAGATAGCAAATGAAGTCAAAAAATTATGAAAATTCTTGGAAGTTGAAGGAACAATAGAGGAGCTTATAGGGCAGATTTCTTGTGTTGTAGAGAAATGGTCCCTAGGAAGCTTGAAAAATTACACTGTCACTTGTACTGGATAGTATATTCATATATGTTTTCATATTGATGAGGTTGGACCCCTGTATTTGTACAATTTAGGAATATAGGATGGGTAAGTATGTAAGACCATAATTTCAGGCCATACTGGGTACCCCTTGAATGAATGTTTGTATTTCGTCCTTACAAAGGGTACTTTGAGTACATGTTTCATGTGTATATACATTGAGGAGTATAATTTCATGTTTACTTGACTTTGGTTATAAATTCCTCATAAGGTATTTCCTACGGTTGAATGTGCGTAACATTATCAATATGTACATCATTGTTTGACTTTACCTATGTTTTATGGAATGTGACTTAATTGGAATTATATTGTTGATGTATAGCCATGGAAAGTTACATAATTATGTTTGGATAATATTTATGATTGAGTTTCAGTACTGATTTAGTTGGATTGACAGGTTTAAGGCCTAATCAACCCAGTTCAGCTCCACTAGAAGGAAACATGACTACGTAGTTGTCAACCAAGGTGAGTGTACTCACTGGAAAGAGATATTTGTATCGTGTTGGTGGTATGATCATAATAAAATGAATACGAAATTGTTCATTTAGGTTTATCGAAATGAGGGGTTACTACTCGACCAGGAATGGGGGAAATTTGTCTATTAATGACAAGGGGTTACTCCTCAACCAGGAATGGGGGAGAATTGTCTATATAGACAGGATATGTGAATCATGATTCGTAAAAGTTGGTCATTCATTATGAATGAGCCGGATAACTTAATACATAAGTATATGGACATGATTTATTGCATTTAAATTCATGCAGTAGTATAGTAGTGATGCATTCACTGGGCTATTTTGCTCACGGTTCCTATGTTCACATTTTTCAGGTAACGTGATGTCACTGCCAAATCTTGGAGGTCGGGTTGGGTTAGCCAGGAATGGGAGAAACTATGATTTTGTGTAAATGTAAATGATGTAATTAAGTTAACTTATCCTTCAAGAAAGTTTTTATGGGGATGATTACTCTGATGTTGTAAAAAGGTTTTCAGCTATATGAATTTACAATGATGACTCTGAAATCAAAACTAGTGATTATGGTTTGGTTAGATTAATTATGGTTTGACTCACTTTGACTTTCAAACTTAATTATAAGTAACTGGGTTGGGGTGTGTCAGCTTTTGGTATCAGAGCCTAGGTTTTAGAGGTTCTGGAGTGAGAAGAGTCTAGATTTGGCAGTGAATGTTAAAAAAAATATATTTTATTTGATGCTAACGATTATGGTAGGAAAAATATGTATATATGTATGTTGTTATATCTTTGATTCATTTCAGATATAAAAGAATGGAAGGAGGGAATGTTAATGAGAGAATAGAAGACGAGGCTTCAAATATGGCAGCGGAAGCAGAGGTTCAACAACCTGTTCATGGAAATGTAGAACCTGACCCGGAACAATTGACAGACATGCAAAAATTGGCACGTGCTATGACTTTAATGGCAGAGCAGCAAGTTAGATTTATTGCTCAGATGGAAGCACAACAGGCCAGGCAACTGGAGGCACAAGCATTGGCCAGGGCTCAGGAAGTTATACATCGGGAAGAAAGGAGTACTTCACATGAGAAATTTATTAAAATGAATCCACCCTCATTTGAAGGAGCAGTTGATCCAGCAGAGGCAAAAGTCTGGGTTAAAGAGATTGAAATTATTTTTGGGGTAATGAGAATGCCTGACAATCAACGAGTGACCTTGGCGATGTATATTCTAAGAGGAGAAGCTAAGTACTGGTGGGATGCCACAAAACATTTGTTGATTACTCCAGGAGGTGGGAATGTGATCTCATGGGATGCTTTTGTTAAAGCCTTGTAGGATAAGTATTTTCCTCCGATGTATCAAAAACAAAAGGAGAAAGAATATTTCCTGTTGAATCAGGGGAGTATGACAGTTAGAGAATACGAAGTTAAACTTACAGCTTTATCTCGGTTTTCTTCGAGGTTTATAAGGAACGAGGAAGATATGTGCAGTCGATTTCTCGATGGGCTTGAGTTAGTCATTAAATCACGGTTGTCGGCTTTAGAGGCTGTTAATTATTCAGCCTTGGTGAACAAAGCCATGTTGGTAGAAAGGGACGTGAATGAAGCTAGAGGGAATCGAGAATGAGGTGTAAAGAGAAGTAGATTTGATCCAAATTATCAAAAGAATAGTGGTATAGAATATTCGAGGTTTGGAGGGCAGAAATTCCAACAGGGTAGAGGTGGAAGTAGTTTCCAAAGGGGTTAGGCTAGTGGTGGAAGAGGTTCAGGAGTTTCAGCACAAGGAGATCCTAATGTTTGTTTCTTTTGTGGGTCATCGGGTCATATAAAGAGAAATTTCCCAAAGTTACTGAATATAGAATGTTTCAACTGTCACCAAAAGGGTCATCTGAGAAAGAATTATCCTATGTGGGCAAGAACAGTTTCAGTCAGTAGTGTGGGGCCTCATAAAGGATCTTCTCTAGGGAGTGCCACCAGGGGGAGAGGTACATAACAAGCAACTGGATCGAGGGCAGGAGGAAGAGTGTTTGCGATGACGCTACAAGATGCCCATGCTACACCTGAAGTGGTTACAGGTAAACTCTCTATTGCGAACAAAGATTTATATACACTCATTGATCCTGGATCTACGCATTCATTTGTGGCATTAGATATTGTTTCATATTTGGGTAGACCATGTTCATTCCTCAATTGTGCCTTGTATATTTCTACCCCAATGGAAAATGTAATTCTAGTTGAGCACGTTTATAAAGATTGTGTCTTACGAATGGGTGAGAGAGATTTCTATGTTGACTTGATACCGTTGGCCATTAGGGATTTTGATATTATACTGGGGATGGATTGGTTATCATCGTATCATGCTTCCATTGATTGTTTTAGAAAGGAAGTTACATTTCATCTGCCAGGTGAACCTGAGTTTCAGTTTACAGGAGAAAGGAATGTTGTCACTAATTGTCTTATCTCAGCCATTAAGAGTAGAAAGTTATTGAGTAAAGGTTGTACAGGGTATTTAGCTTATGTTGTTGATGTTAGTAAGGAAACACTTAAAGTTGAAGATATACCAGTGGTTAGAGAATTTTCTGATGTCTTCCCAGAAGAATTACCAGGATTGCCACCCGAAAGGGAAGTAAAGTTTTCTATTGAATTAATTCCAGGTATTGGTCCAATTTCTCTTGCTCCATATAGAATGGAACCAGCGGAGTTGAAAGAATTAAAAGTGCAATTACAAGATCTGATAAGCAGAGGTTTGATTCGGCCTAGTGTTTCACCATGGGGAGCACCCGTGTTATTTTTGAAAAAGAAAGACGGAACAATGCGATTATGTATTGATTATCGGCAATTGAATAAGGTGACCATTAGAAACAAGTACCCTCTACCTCGTATCGATGACTTGTTTGACCAATTACAGGGGGCCACTGTATTTTCGAAGATTGACTTGAGATCGGGTTACCACCAACTGAAAGTGAAGGATAGTGATGCTTCCAAAACAGCTTTTCGGACTCGATATGGGCACTATGAGTTTTTGGTGATGCCTTTTGGATTAACGAATGCTCCAGTAGTTTTTATGGATTTGATGAATCGGGTATTCCACCCTTTTATTGATTCATTTCTGATTGTATTCATAGACGATGTGTTGGTTTACTCGCGTAGCATGGAGGAATATGAGAAGCATTTGAGACTTGTATTGCAGATTTTGAGAGAGAAGAAATTGTTTGCTAAATTCAGCAAGTGTGAGTTTTGGTTGAATGAAATTGTGTTTTTAGGGCACGTGGTCTCGGGAAATGGGATTTATGTTGATCCAAAGAAAGTGGAAGAAATTATTGAATGGGAAAGTCCTAAGAATGTGACAGAAATTAGGAGTTTCCTAGGATTGGCAGGTTACTATCGCAGATTCATTAAGGGATTTTCAGCAATAGCATTACCACTGACAAAGTTGACTCGTAAAGAAGTGAAGTTTTTATGGGATGAAGAATGTGAGAGGATTTTTAAAGAATTAAATAATCGGTTGGTTTCAGCCCCTATACTTACTATTCCATGTGGGAATGAGTCTTTTGTGATCTATACAAACGCTTCATTTCAGGGGTTAGGATGTGTTCTTATGCAGAATGGGAAGGTAATAGCATATGCTTCAAGACAATTAAAGACGCATGAACGAAATTACCCTACACATGACTTGGAGCTAGCGGCCATTGTTTTTGCTTTAAAGTTGTGGAGACATTACTTGTATGGAGAAACTTGTGAGATATTTACGGATCATCAAAGTTTAAAATACTTGTTTACAGAGAAAGAACTGAATTTGAGACAGAGGCGTTGGATAGAGCTGATTAAAGACTATGACTATACTATTCATCATCATCCTGGGAAGGCCAATGTAGTAGCAGATGCTTTGAGTCGAAAATCATCAGGGATGTTTGGTTGCATACAGTGTGCCCGTGTTGGAAATATTCTTGACTTGGCATCAATGGGGATTGAATTGAAGTTTTCAAAAAGTGGAGGATTATTAGCAACTGTCACAGTGAGACCTTTATTGGTCGAGCGCATACGAAATTTGCAGACCAGTGATCCATTCCTTGAGAAGAAGAAACAAGATGTCCTGGATGGTAAAGAGAGTGACTTTGAAATTAAGAATGATGAATCATTGTGTTATAAAAATAGGATTTGTGTACCTAATGATCCACCCTTAAAGAAAGATATATTAGAAGAGGCACATAGTTCTATTTACTCTATGCATCCGGGAGGTACCAAAATGTACAGAGATTTAAAAGAATATTACTGGTGGAACAATATGAAACGTGAGATTGCAGAGTTCGTAGCTAAATGTTTAGTATGCCAACAAGTGAAAGCAGAGCATCAGAAGCCGGCAGGATTATTGCAGTCTTTTACTATTCCGGAATGGAAGTGGGAGCATATAACGATGGACTTTGTTATAGGATTACCCCGGTCACCAAAGGGGCATGATTCTATTTGGGTGATTGTAGACCGATTGACGAAGTCAGCTCATTTTCTTCCAGTTAAGACCACCTACATTGTTGACAAGTATGCACGTATGTACGTTTACATGGGGCACCAGTGTCAATTGTATCAGATAGAGATCCAACATTCACTTCTAAGTTTTGGCCTCGTCTCCAGAAGGCCATGGGCACAAGTTTGAAGTTCAGCACTGCGTTTCATCCACAAACTGATGGGCAATCAGAAAGAACGATTCAAATATTAGAAGACATGTTACGAGCCTGTGTATTTGACTTCAAAGGTAGTTGGGATGATCATTTTGCCATTGATGGCATTCTCGTATAATAATAGTTATCAGTCGACTATTGGTATTGCTCCTTATGAAGCTTTATATGGGAGGATATGTAGAACACCTTTGTGTTGGGATGAAGTGGGTGAAAGAAAAATTTGGGGTCCTGAATTGATAGATACGACAACTGAAAAGATCAAAATGATTCGGGAACGGATAAAGATAGCGCAAAGCAGGAAGAAATTTTATGCAGATAAGAGGAAGCATCCATTGGAATTTCAAAAGGGAGATTTTGTATTCCTGCGTATTTCACCATGGAAAGGTGTTATGAGATTTGGGGAAAAGGGGAAACTAAGTCCAAGATACATTGGAACATTTGACGTGTTGGAAAGAATTGGGCCCCTGGCTTATAGATTAGCTTTACCTCCAGATTTATCTCGGTTACATGATGTGTTTCATGTATCAATGCTTCGTAAGTATTTGGCAGATCCATCTCATCAACTGAAAACCCAACCTATTGAACTGAAAGAAGACTTGTCGTACATCGAGGAACCGGTGGAAATTCTTGATCGTAAGGAGCAAGTATTGAGTAATAAGGTTATTCCATTAGTTAAAGTTATGTGGATGAGCCATGGAATTAAAGAAGAAACTTGGGAAATGGAGGATATCATGAAGAAACAGTATCCCCATTTGTTTGGTAAGTGTCATTCGTATTAAATTTCGGGGACGAAATTTTCAAAGGGGGGGAAGTTATGACAACCCGGATACAATTATGATAAATTATATTTAAATCATGCTTATCTTATGTGATATGAATAATGTGTTATTAGTATATCTAATGTTAAGTGATTATGGTTAGTATAATTCTACCTTCATAAATCATGAAATGTCGAATTATTTACGAACACAAGATTTGGTTATTTTCGATAGAAATGTTCCTGTTTAAGACTAGTTTTGACCCTTGTAACATTACAATTTACTTGAGGTGAAAACTACATAGTTGTAGATATGTGAGTTAGGGTTGTAACACAACAAACGGTGCATCAAACGTATGCTCGAGTAAGAAGTTAGGTCGAAATTACGAGAAGGGGTGAATCTGTCAATTCCCTTAAGTGGTAAATTGTCTTTTATTAAACCAAATGGTTTAATTTGATTGGTTGGCTTGGGAGGCAGCCTTGGCCGACCTTATACCCTTGATATATCCTTATCCTTCAGCCAAAACCATCCATGAAAGGGTTTTAAGCTTAGGGAAAGAGAAAGTAGAAGTTAAGGAGGAAAAGTGAGGAGAAAAGGTGTAGAAAAATCCGTAGAAATTACGTAAAAAGCCCTGAAGGTAATCCTAATTACAATTCTAGTTATTTATCTTATATTACTGATTTATATGATCTAAATCATCATAGGTTTACGAAAGTTTCAGCCCTTTATATGTATGTATGGTTATATGCAAGTTTATGTTAAGTTGAGTGTAGAAACCCTTAAAATTGCTTTGTATTGAAACCCCTTGTATTCAAACTTGCATATCTCTTTGTGTACTTACTGGAATTGAGAAATTACAATTGGATATGAAATTAGACTCATATATTCATATCATATCCAAAAATTAGAATTTATCTCCTTGTGGTTAGGCCGTAATGATGATTTCAAGTTGGTGCATAGTTGCTGTTTATATACTTGACTTCGGTATGCCCTATGTTTAGTCAAGCTTTTGAGATAGCAAATGAAGTCAAAAAATTATGAAAATTCTTGGAAGTTGAAGGAACAATAGAGGAGCTTATAGGGAAGATTTCTTGTGTTGTAGAGAAATGGTCATAACTTGCCCTAGGAAGCTTGAAAAATTACATCGTCACTTGTACTGGATAGTATATTCATATATGTTTTCATATTAATGAGGTTGGACCCCTGTGTTTGTACAATTTAGGAATATAGGATGGGTAAGTATGTAAGACCATAATTTCAGGCCATACTGGGTACCCCTTGAATGAATGTTTGTATTTCGTCATTACAAAGGGTACTTTGAGTACAATTGTGGAGACAATTATTATGCAACACAAATAAATATGAAAGAGGTAACCACCAAGAAAAGATAAATAAAAGGCCAATCACACAACAACGGGTATACGTGGTTCAGCAAAGAAGTGCCTACGTCCACGGTGGTTCAGTCAGTGTTATTTCTCTATATTCTGAAGAATAAGTACAGAGAATACAACCTGTCCTTTGCCCCGGACTTAGGGTTTAATTTATACATGTATACGTTGGTTAGTGGGGGTGATGGGTTCCTCCTTATTAGCCATCTCCCCTGTAACTTTCTTACATGGGATCGCGCTTCCCCACAACTTCTCTTCATGGGATCGTGGAGTAACCGGATCCATACAAAAGGTGATGGGCCTGGGCTTTGGGCCCTTAAGTCAAGGCTACTCGTCCAGGCCTATAATGCTAAATTCAGGGTACCCACAATTGCCCCTAAATTTGTTGGGCCATTTCTATGGGTCCGACGAATTTAAATGATCATTTATTATGGGTGATTCCTTCGAAAACTGTAACGTTGCTTTGGCAGCACCCGCTTCGCTATCCGTGCGCTATGATTAGAATTGAAGGCTTTTTGGAATAAGGCACATTTCTTTTCGTCGCTTCAGTTTTTCCAGCAATCTTCTATCTTCTGAGAACTCTTTGCGCTTTGTAACTTATGTTTTTTATCTCTACTTTAGTCGCTTCTTCGCCATTTGACCTGATCTTCTGTCTTGTAAGTCTTTCCTGCTCTTTGCATTTTCTCTTTGGTTTGTATTTTTTTCTTGTATTTTTCCAATGGCGAAGATTGGAAATAGGTCAGTAACTGAGTTTAGAAAATTCTACAGTATTCCTGAGTGGGTAGAGATTGAGTGTTGTGCCTCTCCGCCTAGGAACGTTAGGGACATAGAGGATGCACATTGGATTCACGTCTTGTTGCGCTCCCAGGGAGGACTTACCTTTCCCCCTAATGATCTGTTTCTGCACTTCTTTAGCTATTTTGGTATTGTGCCTGCACAATGCTCGCCCAACGTATGGAAAATAGTAAACGGCATGCATAGGATAAATCAATTGTACGGCACAAGGTTAGGTCTTGCCAAGGTTTGCTTTTGTTATTCCTTTTATCGAACGAGTTCAGGTGTCCTGTACCTTTAGGCTAGGAGCCCTGACAGGGTATTGGTAGTAAATTTACCTAATTCCCATAACGACTACTGGCAAGAAGGTTTTCTTGTTAGGAATTGGCAATTCTCCCCCCAATTTGAAGGGTCGAGGTCTGAGAGGTTCACTGTTCCCTTTTATGGGGAAGAATATATAGGTAGATGTTGTATTATTGTTTCAACCTTTGCTGACTCGTGATTTTTCTGACCTCTCTCTGTTTTTTCTTTCACAGCGAAGGCAAAGAATTTGGAGCCTCCTCTCAGCGAGGTTCGTATCTCAGAACTAGTGAAAGCTTGGAGCATTAGAGAGCCTCTGGGTGACGGCGAGCATCCTAGGTCTGCTGCGTTTCTGCTTGAATACAAGAACATGGGCTCCAGCTTTATAGCCCGTCCTGTGGATAGTGTTCCAGACTTTGATTCTTCCGAAGAGATTTTGGCTGAGCCCATCCAGTTGGACGAAGAGGAGAGCAGCTCAGAGAGTGAACCTGCAGGTGTTGTGAGCAATTTGGGTGCAGGAAGTGCTGACAGTAGAAGCTCTTCTGAAGGAGATTCTGAGGCTCAATACTCGTCGAGCACTACCAGCAGTTCTTCTAAAGAGATGCCTCCCAGGAAGAATTTGATCAGAGATGACGATGATGATGATGTGCTCCTTGCACATAGGTCCAAGAAGACGAAGACTGCCTCTGGGGCCATAGCTACTGGTTCCCGTCCTTCTTCTCAGGAGCAAGAGAAGAAGAAGAGAGAGGAGGAGCAGATGAGAGAGAGAGAGAGGAAAAAGGAGGAGGAGAGGAAGAAGGTGGAGGAGAAAAAGAAAGTGGAGGAGAGAAAGAGGAGGGAATGGGAAAAAGAGGAGGAGAGGAGGAAGGAGGAATCAAGGACCAAGACTGGTCAGGCCCTGGTTCCAGTGTCTGCCTTGCCCGAGGGGGCTTCGGTGGACACCTCTCCTTAGCTTGCCCCTGCGCTGCTCGAGAGAGTATTCCTCCCTACAGATCATGAGAGGGCATTGGGGTCCGATCAACTGGCTTTGCAAGCTAGCCACAGGCTTGCCCTGGTAAGGTTCCTCTTCTAATTCTCAATTTCCTTTAATCCGTTTTGATGGTTTCTTCTTTCTGATCCTTCCCCCATTTTTTGCAGTTTGTGACTGACTTTGCTGTGCTCTATCGCTCTCGCGATGAGCTGTTGAGAAGGAACAGCGAGCTGGAGCAGCAGAAGTCCACTATGGTAGCCAGGGGTTCTAAGCTGGAGGCCGATCTGAAGGTTGTTGATGCAGCTCGAGCCTCATCTTCCTCTGCCCTTGCTAATTCTTCTCGCGAGAGAGATGACGATGTCAGGGAGCTTGGCGAGCTGAGGAAGGCGTACGACCTGGTGTGCTCGAGCAAGCTAGACCTTGTAGAGAAGAACAGGGCTCTGGTCGAGCAGCTGGAGGCGGAGAAAGCCCACGCGGCCACTCTCAAGGAAGATTCGTACAATTGTGGCTGGGCTGCAGCGTATGAGGACGCCAAGGTTCAGATAAGCTATATCAGCCGTCTGAACTTCAAGAAAGGGTGGAACAAGGCCCTCGTGGCTGCTGGGGTGGACGTTGCATCCCCACTCTTTGACGAGCATGATCCAGGGCCAAAGCCAGTCATGGATGAGGACCCAACCCCAACTGCTGAAGGCACCAATCCTATTTCTCAGGCGACTCCTGTCGATGCTCCCTTGGTCGAGGGGGCATTGGACACCCCTGCAGAGGGTAATGTCCCTGTTGATGCTGATAAGGACAAGGGTCCATCCACCGAGGTTGCTAACTGATAGGGCTTTTTTGTAACTTTTTTCTTTTTTGATCTGATGTAACCTCGCTCATTATCAATGAAAAGACTTCATTTTTGTTTATGCTGATCTCTTTCTTTTCTCTTTCTTTTACTTGTAGTTGGTAGATGTGGATGACTATATTCCTGTTACCTCCCAACTAGGTAGGACTCTTGGTCCTAATGCAAGCCCTGCAGTTCGCCAGGCCTTTGCTAGGCTTTACAGGTTTGCTAAGTCAAGGAACCAGAAATATAAGGATCAGTCCGAGCTGGTGGCCAAGTTGAAGGACATGCTCCAGGAAATGGAAGAGATCGGTGCTTCAGTGCAAGAAGTAATTAGAGGGCTGAGAGAAAAGTTACTGGAGGCCATCGAGATCAACCAAGTCATGCAGTTTCTTCAGCGGGAGAATGAAGACCTTAGGCGGGAGGTCTCGAAACTTAAGGAGCATTCACCAAGCACCGCTTCAGCAGTCCTACAAGGCTCTTCTTCATCGCGAGCTGCTCGGCCTCCCCTCCCGCGTGCTGGTAGGAGTACCAGGGGTAGGAGTAGGGAAGTCGAGGAACAGCGTGAGAGGGAAATGGAGGAGCTGCGCGGCGATGTTCGGCGAGCTTATGTGACTGCTGCTAGGCTCCAGAGGGACGTCACCTGACTGCGGCATCTATTCAAGAAGGGCCCTCGCCAAGTGTGGACTGATGGCTATGATCAGGGTTGGATGGATGCTCCCACAAGATTATCAGAGTTCGAGGAGCTTTCCTTCATCAGGGGGTGGTTGAGTGCTCTCAAAGAGCTGCAGGTCCCGAGGAACTCGATATTGTGGTATCGGCACGAGATGTTCCCCTCTACTCTGATGCCCAATCCATTCAGGCGAGATGATCGATGGATCCCCATCGATGCTATTCCCCGGCGACTATTGGAGTTGGACGCAAATGAGGTCGTGGAGGAGTTCGATCCTGCTCCTGATGATTGGAGGAGAGCTAAAGTTGCTGACTACCTTGCTCGGAGGCTTCCTTCTTCTTGATATTTTGTTTTTTAATAATTGTAAATGCTTTGGGCGAGCTTCGCCGACTAAACATGTACTATTATTGTTTGTAAATATAAAACATTAATGGAAAGTTTGAGTTTTGGGCGATTTTACCGACTAAACGTGTTCATCCAATCTTTTTATATTTTTGCAGCTTCACAATCCTTTTTATCTTGTCATGTGAGTGTCCGCCCAGTCCAGTATTAAGAATACCATTGTGCCCTTCCTTTACCTTTTAGGTCATGTCGTCACACTCCCTTAGGCCTAAGTAGGTCAATTGGCAAGGACACACCTGTTATTGGATGTCTTTATCCGGTCAGGATTTTGTTTAACCAAAGTAGGTTTGATGCCTAAGAATACTTTGTAGGGCTTCATATATTGCCATGGGCAATGCTAAGAGGTCTGTCGTGCTTCATGACGATGACCTGAGGAGGGGTATTACCCTTCTATGCCAACCATTATACCTGTGATTTGAAAAGGATGTGCAATAAGATAAAATTGTTACTTTTTAGAGAGTGATCAACTGAGAGATTTTCATTGGTGAATTGAGAAATAAACTGTCTTTTCCCATAATGAGTACAATAAAAGATCTAACAATAGAACCCCTAAAAATAGAATTTCTTGAGATTAGCTGCGTTCCATGCTCGTGGTATCTCTCTGCCCTCCATCATTTTCAAATGATAGGCACCTTGCAGATCGTTTCTAATTATCTCATAAGGTCCTTCCCAGTTCGGGCCCAGTTTACCGTCTGATGGCTTCACTGTGTTGCCCAGGACCTTTCTTAGAACATAGTCCCCAACTTCGAATTTCCTCAGATTGACCCTTTTGCTGTAGTGCTTTGCGAGCTGTTGCTGATAGCTCACTAGTTTTACTAGGGCAAGTTCCCTGCGTTCGTCGGCCAAATCGAGTTCAGCGAGCAAAGCCTGATCGTTCTGACCCTGGTCGATAATGTCGGATCTCATTGTAGGCAATCCTGCTTCTAGTGGGCTGACTGCCTCCATACCATATGCTAGTGAGAATGGCATTTCTCCTGTGGCTCGCCTAGGAGTCGTTCTGTACGCCCATAGGATATGCGGTAGCTCGGTTGTCCACGTGCCTTTGGCTTGTTCTAACCGCTTCTTCAATCTAGCGATCACTGTCTTGTTGGAAGCCTCAGCTTATCCGTTGCTTTGAGGGTAAGCCACCGAGCTGAAGTGGTGCCTGATCCCGTGTTGGTCGCAGAAGTCCTGAAAAGGGCCACTCTCGAACTGTGTTCCATTGTCAGTGATGATGGTTCTGGGGATCCCGAATCTAGTGATTATATTTCTCCATATGAACCTCGTCATGTCAGCATCTCGGATGTTTGCCAGTGGTTCTGCCTCGATCCACTTGGTAAAGTAATCAGTTGCGACCAGCAGGTATTTGCGATTGCCGACAGTGGTGGGCAGTGGTCCCACGATGTCCATTCCCCACTGGGCTAAAGGCCAGGGTCTGGTCAGGGATTTTAACTCGCTGGCGGGCTGGTGGACCATGGGGGCGTGAATCTGGCATTTTAGGCATTTACGGACATATGCTGCAGAGTCCTTTTGCATATATGGCCACCAATAACCTTCCTTCATTGCTCAGAAGGCTAGAGACCTTCCTCCGATGTGACTCCCACAGATTCCTTCGTGAAGTTCGTGAAGCACTGCCTTGACATCGCCTGGGTGGACGCATCTAAGGTAGGGGCCGGAGAAAGATCTTTTATACAAGTCGCCTCCCGTGGATAAGCGAAAGCGAGAAGCTTTGACTCTTATCTGGTGGGCAGTCCTCTTATCCTCTGGGAGTGTTCCGTTCTTCAAATAGTCTCTCAAGGGATCCATCCAGCTGGGGGTTGGTTCCAATTGGAGTATTGGTTTCGCTTTGGTCAGCTCGCGGTTGGGGTAAATGCTCGGGCAGCTGAGGAAATTGATAGGGATGATCCTTTTAAGGCTGGAATCAACTGCCGAGCTAAGGGCTGCTAAGGCGTCAGCGTGGCTATTCTGCCCCCTTGGAAACTGTTGGATGTTGATTTCTTCAAAGTTCGTCATTAAGTTTTTTACCAGGGAGAGGTAGGCTTCCTTCCTCTCATCCTTCGCATTATAGTCTCCACTTATCTGATTGGAAACTAGTTGCGAGTCTCCGAATACCTGTAAAGGATTTGCTCCCAGAGTTTGCGCCCTTTGGAGACCTGCTATTAAGGCTTCGTATTCTGCTTCGTTGTTGGAGGCTGCAAATCCCAGCCTGATTCCTTGCTCGAGGACTGTGTTTTCTGGAGTGATGAGAACAATTCCTACTCCTTCCCCCTTTGAGTTGGAGGCTCCATCATCGAATAGTTTCCAGCTTCCCCCTGTAGCCTGGTTGTTTTGTTCTCTTGGCTTAGGCTGGTCGAAGGGTTCTTCGCCTGTGAATTCAGCTATGAAGTCAGCAAGGATTTGACCCTTGATGGCTGTCCTTGGTTGAAATTGGATGTCAAACCGACCAAGCTCGACTGACCATTTAGACAGTCTGCCCGACAAATCCGCCTTCCTTAGGATAGCCTTAAGGGGGTGTGATGTAAGGACGATGATCGTATGAGCTTCAAAGTAATGCTTCAGTTTCCTCGAGGACATTACTAGGGCGAAAGCGAGCTTTTCCAATGGCAGGTAGCGCTGCTCGGCGTCTAGTAAGGTTTTGCTCGCGTAATAGACTGGATGTTGGATCCCTGTAACTTCACACATTAGCGCTGAGCTGACAGTATGGCTGGATACAGAGAGGTAGAGGTACAAAGAGTCCATTTGCTGTGGTATGACAAGCAGTGGTGGGGAGCTTAGGTAGGACTTGAGCTCGTCTAATTCTTGTGAGCAACCTGGGGTCCATTCTACTATTTTGCTACCTTTTAAGAGTTGGAAGAAGGGCTTGCTTCTCTCAGAGGATTTAGAAATGAAACAATTTAGAGCAGCGAGCATTCCAGTGAGCTTCTGTAAATCAAGGATTGTGCGAGGAGGTTGCACTCTTTTGATTGCATCAATCTGGTCCGGATTAGCCTCTATGCCATG
Organism: Sambucus nigra; assembly: GCA_949130495.1. Classification (NCBI taxonomy): domain Eukaryota; kingdom Viridiplantae; phylum Streptophyta; class Magnoliopsida; order Dipsacales; family Adoxaceae; genus Sambucus; species Sambucus nigra. Next base: position 421,290,869 of record OX422218.1, read on the forward strand.
CTTGCTGACCAAATACCCAAGAAACTTTCCTGACTGGACACCGAAGGAACACTTGCTTGCGTTGAGTTTCATTCGGTACTTCCTGAGGATTTCGAAGGTACTTGACAGGTTCGAGAGGTGATTTTCCTTCTCCTTGCTCTTGACTAGCATGTCGTTGATGTAGACCTCCATTGTATCTCCCATCTGATTCTTGAACATTTTAGTAACCAGTCGCTGATAGGTTGCCCCTGCATTTTTTAGCCCAAAAGGCATGACCTTGTAACAGTATAAACCAACCGTCGTGATAAACGTTGTTTTGTCCTGATCTGGGGCATACAGGGGAATCTGGTGATAGCCTGAGTATGCGTCCAGGAAACTCATTCGTTCGTGAGCTGCAGTGGCGTCTACTAGCTGGTCTATTTTCAGAAGAGGGAAGTTATCCTTGGGGAAGGCTTTGTTGAGGTCAGGGAAGTCTATGCACACTCTCCACTTCCCATTGCTTTTTGGAACTACCACTGGGTTGGATAACCATTTGGGAAATTGCACTTCCCGTATGGACCCTGCATCCAGCAGTTTTTTGACTTCTTTTTCTATTGCTCTGGCCTTCAGGGGAGCAGTTTGTCTTGCCTTCTGTGCTATCGGCTTGAATGTGGGATTGACGTGCAACCGATGGCAGACCATATTGGGATCGATTCCTAGCAGCTCATAGGGTTCCCAAGCGAAAACATCTATGTTGCTTCTGAGTAAGGTTAACAAATCCTTCTGCTCTTGGTCAGTGAGTGAGGTCCCGATCAGGAAGACTCTGCTGTTGTCGCCTTCTTTAGCAATTACTTCTACCAGGTCCTCTACAACACGCTCGGAGGTGGGGAGCCTGGTCTCTTCCACTCCGGGCCTTCCATATTTTAATTGCTATTTGGAAGGGATTGCACCTTCCTCCACTTTCTCGCTGGTTTGAACGGCTTTTTTCTCTGGCTTTGGTCGGATGGCCGCTATGAAGCACTTTCTCACCATCGCCTGGTCGCTATGTATCTCCATCACTCCCCGCTCGGTGACATATTTGAGTTTCTGGTGGTAGGTCGAGGAGACTGCCTTCATTGCATGAAGCCATCCCCTGCCGAGGATGGCTTGATACGGTGAATCGATGTCGACCACCAAGAATTCAATCATTTTTGAAACATTTCCAGCGAGCACTGGTAGTACAATCTTGCCCAGAGGCATGGTCATTTTCCCAGCGAAGCCGACCAGAGGAATAGTTGTTCCCTTTAGGTCGGCGATGTTCAACCTCAATTTTCTGAACAGGTCGATGTACATTACTTCGGATGAGCTCCCTTGATCGACAAGAAGCCTCTCGATATCAAAGTTGGTTATCCTGAGTGTAATGACTAAGGCATCGTGATGTGGGGTCCTCACTCCCACAAGATCTTCATTCGTGAAAACAATATGCTTGTTGTAGTTGATGTCCTCTGCTCGCCGACGTTTTCATGCCTGTGATTTTGCTGGATCAATATGAAAAGCTTACAATACCGCTGTCACCTTCTTTACCTCCATTCGAGCTGAGTTACCCTGGATTTGCTTAACATCGAATACTCCATGGATTACTGCGAATTCGTGTCCGGCGTCGTCTTCCAATACGTTTTCGGGTTTTGCCTCCTTGTGGACAGTTACTCTCTCTACCTTCCTTTCCACAAAGTCATTCAAATGTCCGGATTGGGCCAACTCCTCGAGGTGGGACTTAAGAGCCTTGCAGTGCTCGGTCTTATACCCTCCCTCTTTATGGAAGGTGCATCTCAGTGCATTGTTTCTTTTCGATGAGTCTCCTTCCATTTTCCGGGGCCATTTGATGAACGACTCATCCTTGATCTTCACGAGAATTTTGTAAATTGGTTCTTTGAAGACGGTGTTGACCGCCTGGAACGACTTTGCAACGTCAGGGTTCCCTCCATTCTTGGAGCCATTCTTTCTCCCATTCTTTCCTCTTTTTTTCTGGTTATCAACTTTCTCACTTCCCTTGGTAGCGAGCTTGGCTCGACCGTTTTCTCCTACGTTAAGGCGGGTGACATCTTCCACCTTTGCGTATTTCTCAATCCGGGCCATCAGGTCATCAATGGTGGTTGCTTCCTTCTTTGTCAAGGACTGGTAAAGGAGGGAAGAGCTAGGTAGCCCAATTTTGAATGAAGCCACTGCCACCTCTTCCGCGCAGTCCTCGACTTCATTGAATAACTCCCAGTACCTCTTCGCGTAGTCTCGGAGTGTCTCCTGAGGCGTTTTCTTCATTGTTAATAGAGCATCCATCCTTTTGGGATGGGAGCTGCTGGTGAATAACCGGGCAGTAAAGAGCTCGGCCAGGGATTTGAAATTTCTGATGGATCGGTGAGGGAGTTTCTCGAACCATTTCTGGGCCACGTCATGAAGGCTCGAGGGAAAAATACGGCACATCAGTGCATCTCGGTGATTCCAGAGGGTCATAGCCTGCCGGTACTGCCTGACATGATCAATGGGATCAGTCTTCCCGTCGTAAATCTTGAACCTTGGAATAGAAAACTTTTTGGGAGCTTCTTCTTCTTTAATTTCCCTCGTGAAGGGCGATTTCATCTGGGTCTTGAGGGCTCTCCTGGCGAGTTCTTTGGTCGATCTGGTGCCGCGGTGAGCTGGATGTTGGTCCATTTCTCTGCGGACTAGGTTCCGTATGTTGTCGTCGCTGCGAGCAGGGCTCTGATGGCGGCGAGCTTTTCTCAATTGCTCGTGGAGGTCGTCGTCTGAGTCGCCACCTTCGAACCCTTGATATTGCCGCCTAGGGCTCCTTCCTCGGCTGCGAGATTTGTTCGCCTGAGGGTTAGGAGTGCGATAGGGGCGTCTCCTGGTATCAGGACGTAATTCTTTTTCCATTTTTTCCAGTCTTCTTTTCAAGCGAGCATTCTCAGCCTCATATCTGCGAGAAGACTCCCTCTGCTCATGGAGCCTTGCTTCGTATGCATTGATCAATCTGGATATCTGAGTGGACCTTGCTGGTCCTTGACTTTCTTCTGAGGCTGGCCTTTCTAAGCGAGCCCCTTGATCTTAACGTCGGACTTCAGACCTAATCCTGCGAGGAGCGGGTGGCTCCTGAATATCTCCTGCTTGAGGAGCGTTACTGCTGTGACCAGACATCTTAGATTTTTTCTCGGCGTGGGCTCTTCTCAGGGAAAGATAAACGCTTCCCACACACGACGCCAATTGTGGAGACAATTATTATGCAACACAAATAAATATGAAAGAGGTAACCACCAACAAAAGATAAATAAAAGGCCAGTCACACAACAACGGGTATACGTGGTTCAGCAAAGAAGTGCCTACGTCCACGGTGGTTCAGTCAGTGTTATTTCTCTATATTCTGAAGAATAAGTACAGAGAATACAACCTGTCCTTTGCCCCGGACTTAGGGTTTAATTTATACATGTATACGTTGGTTAGTGGGGGTGATGGGTTCCTCCTTATTAGCCATCTCCCCTGTAACTTTCTTACACGGGATCGCGCTTCCCCACAACTTCTCTTCATGGGATCGTGGAGTAACCGGATCCATACAAAAGGTGATGGGCCTGGGCTTTGGGCCCTTAAAGCAAGGCTACTCGTCCAGGCCTATAATGCTAAATTTAGGCCTATAATGTTTCATGTGTATATACATTGAGGAGTATAATTTCATGTTTACTTGACTTTGGTTATAAATTCCTCATAAGGTATTTCCTACGGTTGAATGTGCGTAACTTTATCAATATGTACATCATTGTTTGACTTTACCTATGTTTTATGGAATGTGACTTAATTGGAATTATATTGTTGATGTATAGCCATGTAAAGTTACATAATTATGTTTGGATAATATTTATGATTGAGTTTCAGTACTGATTTAGTTGGATTGACAGGTGTAAGGCCTAATCAACCCTGTTCAGCTCCACCAGAAGGAAACCTGAATACGTAGTTGTCAACCAAGGTGAGTGTACTCACTGGAAAGAGATATTTGTATCGTGTTGTTGGTATGATCATAATAAAATAAATATGAAATTGTTCATTTCGGTTTATCGAAATGAGGGGTTACTCCTCGACCAAGAATGGGGGAGATTTGTCTATTAATGACAAGGGGTTACTCCTCGACCAGGAATGGGGGAGAATTGTCTATTTAGAGAGGATATGTGAATCATGATTCGGAAAAGTTGGTCATTCATTATGAATGAGCCAGATAAGTTAATACATAAGTATATGGACATGATTTATTGCATTTAAATTCATGCAGTAGTATAGTAGTGATGCATTCACTGGGCTATTTTGCTCACGGTTCCTATGTTCACATTTTTCAGGTAACGCGATGTCACTGCCAAATCGAGGAGGTCGGGTTGGGTTAGCCAGGAATGGGAGAAACTATGATTTTGTGTAAATGTAAATGATGTAATTAAGTTAACTTATCCTTCAAGAAAGTTTTTATGGGCATGATTGCTCTGATGTTGTAAAAAGGTTTTCAGTTATATGAATTTACAATGATGACTCTGAAATCAAAACTAGTGATTATGGTTTGGTTAGATTAATTATGGTTTGACTCACTTTGACTTTCAAACTTAATTATAAGTAACTGGGTTGGGGTGTGTCACCTACGCACCCAAATAATCGTGCGCACCATCGTTCACCCAGATAGTGATCCAACCTAAGTTCTATGTTCAGAGGTACAAGTCTAAAATCCCCCTAATGGGATCATCAGGATAAGGCTGTCCCCATTTCAAAACCTTCTGTTATAGCAGGCATCATAGGTAAGTCAATACACAAAAGAATCATGCAATAGGTATACACACCACCTACGAATATATATATGGCATCAGTATAGGTATACACGTAACCTATAATATATATATATATATATCCAATACGTAGTATATATAATTCTCGGATGGTTTATGTATTATTAATATATCATTATGCCTTGTATCGTGCACGTCCGAGTGTTTCTCACTACTCGAAAGGTTATCAATTGTTCTTTAAGTCAATTCAGTAGCTATCTCACTCAAATCCTATTGGTATAAGTCATTTATTCCCTCGATTTGTTGAGCTACTATAGAATTAATTTTTGCTCCACAATTATGTCTAATTACTCGTTGTCCTTAAATTCCTATCATGTGACTAAGACTTAAACCCTATATTGGTCAACTCGTATATTAAATTAATTCTCTTTATTTTTAAACTTCATCTCAAAAGTTAATCCAGTCGTTCCCCATGAGTTCTATGAGACAAGGAAAAATTGTCCAATTACAAAAAACTGAATCGATTCGGCCTTGGTCTAAATCGATTCTCTTTTTGAATCGATTCGGCCAAGGAGCCGAATCGATTCATTCGAACAAGTCTCGTCTTCCCCAATAAAACTAGTTACGGGATCCACCATTTTTAATCTCTACATCCCCATGATTCTATCCCATTCACCCAACCAAGAATAGAAAACATTATACCAACCCGTATACATGATTTCTAACATTTTGTGATCATCAAATCATTAAACAACATCAATTAATTTGATTTAACTCAAGATTAACATCTAAAAACCATAGTTCACAATTTTTATTCGAGAACCTCAATGAAATTCAGACGTAATTCCTTATTCTCTTTGTCTATAATATGATTTCGTTCTCATGTCATAGTAAACTTCAATTTACATGCAATTCTTACCCAAGAGCAAGTTTTACGTCTTCCAAATTAAGCCAAAACACATGATATTCATTGATAAATCATCCTACTCTAAAAGGGATGGTATATATTTCATAAATTAAATAAGATAAATACTTGCCTCTGTTAGTAGATCTAATCCTCTATAGAAGAATGATATGGGTGTGATCCTCTCCTTCCTATCTACGCAACGACGGTGGTTTGGGTGCAAGAAAGTGTGGAATGGCCTTGGGACTTCCTCTCTTCCTCCTCCTAAGGCCTCTCTGTAACTTGGAAACTTATAACCCTAAAATACTTCACTTATCATATGATAATGATCTCCGAAACTTGTAGGTCTTGATTCCTCAAAAATACAAATGACCAAAATACTCTCCCGAGTTATCGATTTGGCCTAAAATTGTCCCGGGACCCAAACTAAACCCACGAGTACACTTTTTGACTATTTTGATCATTACGGACACATTGGAGCACTTAAAATAACCATTTGGATGATCCATTAATAATTTACCTTTTATCTCAAAATATTAAGTCCCGACATGATTAACACACACGTCCCAGACTAAATTTCCCATCACTATCGTATTTTTTCACTCACGACAAGTATAATAATTCCTTATCACTAGTATTACTCATTCACTAAGTAATATTCAATATAAATAAATATTAAACCTTATCTCACTAATTAATATTTATTTTACTGGATTAATTTCCAAATATAAATTAATTAATCCCAATAATTCCCAATCGTAAAAATTTATAAAATTACGGGGTGTTACATACTTACTCCCTAATAACGAAATTTTGTCCCGAAATTGGAAAAATACTTGGCATAAATAACTCTGTATGTTTGTCTTGAATCTCATCTTTTCTCTCCCAACTAGACTCCTTGGCATTTTGATGCTCCCATTGAACCCGTACTAGTGGAACTACCTTCGACCTAAGTCTCCTCTCACTATGGTCTAGAATAGTAGCTGGCCTCTCCTCGTATGAAATATTGGGCTATAAATCAATCTCCTCTAAAGTAATATGAGTGTGAGACAACTCATCCGAATGATATATCCTCAGTGAAGAAATGTGGAATACATCGTGATTCTAATGTAAGCGTTCCGGGAACTCGAGTTTATATGCCACTAGCCCAATTCACTAGATAATAGGAAATGTCCCCACGTACGTGGGTGCCAACTTCCCATTCTTCCAAAACCTCATTTTACCTTTCATAGGAGATACACACAGTAACACATGTTCCCCCACATTAAACTCCTAGAGGAAACTGCTCTAAGTAACTCTTTTGTCTGTCCTGAGCTAACCGTATACAACTTCGGATCATCATAATCCTGGTCGAAGTATCCACTACACCAAAATGACAAAATTGTCACCTTTCAGCCGACCACCCTTGTCAAGGTCATTGACCGTGACACAAATCTCGCGTTTTGTGTCACGGTCATTGACCTTGACACGACCTTGACAAAGAATTGTCAGGATCAATGACAGTGACAAGGCCGTGACAAATGTAGTTGTCACGGTCGTGTCACGGTCAATGACCGTGACAATTCTTTAAATAATTGTCACGATCAATGACCTTGACACGACCATGACAACTTCTGCAGTAAAAAAAGCCCTAGGCTTCTTTTTTTCCCACCCTTTTTTGGATTTCCCCCTCTCTCTCTCTCTAAGCGATTTATGCTCTCTCTCTCTAAGGTATATTGTTTTTCCTCTCTTTCTCTTTCATTTCTGTATGTGTGTATATATATGTGTGTATATGTAGGTGTATATGTGTGTGTATGTGTGTGTATATATGTGTGTGGTGGGGGAGGGGGGAAGGGGGTTGTGGGGGTGGGGTGGTGCAGGTGTGGTGGGGGTGGAGTGTGGTGGGGGGAGGGGAGGAGGGGGTGGGGTGGTGGGGGTGGGGGGGTGTGTGTTCATAGGTGTGTGCGTGTGTGTGTGGCGGGGGAGGGGGGCAAGGGGTGTGGTGGTGGTGGTGGTGGTGTGGTGGGGGGGGGGGGTGTGGTGGGGCAATTTTAACAATTGTATAGCTTTAATTGTAATTTTAATTGTATAGTTTTAGATGAAAGTAAATTAATAATTAGTGCCAATTTCATATGAAAGTAGGATTGCCCTTCATTGTAAATTAGTTTATTAATAATTGTATACATTAATTGTTAGTTTAATTAATGAAATGAATTAATTGAGTAGATGAATTGGAAGGAGTACGGGTTACACATTTGTTGTTGAAATTGTTGTTGGATTATTTTGTTTAGTAAATGTTGGGTTGGTTAGTTTTAAAAGTGGAATGACCACTATATTATTGTCCATATGGGGGTGGGATTTTTCAACTTTATTTGAAAATTACTTTGTATATCGAACAATATATACAAAGTATGATAATTAAATGAAACATACTTGAAATTAAATATGTGTATATGTGTGTGGTGGGGCAGGGGGCAGGGGGTGTGGTGGGAGGGGGGGGGAGGGGGTGTGTGGTGGGGTAATTTTAACAATTGTATAGCTTTAATTGTAATTTTAATTGTATAGTTTTAGATGAAAGTAAATTAATAATTAGTGCCAACTTCATATGAATGTAGGATTGACCCTCATTGTAAATTAGTAATAATTCCATGCTTTACATCTATTCCGGCATATATAATATATATAATAATAATTCCATGCTTTACATCTATTCCACGTTAGATGTTTTCAACTAATTTAGACATATTTATGTACGTGTACGTGTGCGTGAGTGTGGTGGGGGTGGGGTAGGGGTGTGTGTCTATGTGTACTAATAACATTTTTTTTATCTGTACTAATAACATTTTTTTACAGCAAATGTCTCCTTCAGGTATTAAGGGGAAGATGATGATTCTGTTTATGATGATGTCATCTGGGCACTGTTGTAGCGGAGATGACGAGGGCTCCTCCGCCCCTAGGCTTCCCAAATATGGAAAATTTGGGATTACCGTCAAGAACAAATCGGAGCTATTAGCAAGATCCCTCAAGCTGCTAAAGACGGTCATCGGCCCGAGGTTTATGAGTTGGAAGGAGGTGCCATATGAGCTCAAGTTAGCTGTTTGGGTGGCACTACAGGTAATATATTTATATTTCAATTTCAATTTCAATTTCAATTTCAATTTCATTTTATATTTATATTTATATTTATTCGCAACTAACATTGAATTTGTTGGACAGGAACAATTCAACTTGGATCCAAAGCTACACGATTCCGTCTTGGAGCATTTGAGGGAGCAACACTAGACGTGGAAGAAAAATATGCGGACACGGTACTTTGGGAAAACACGAGAGTCCATTATACAATGGCATGGATCCGTCCCGACCAAGGAGCTGATCTCATCGGCACAATGGCAAAATTTCATTGACAATGAGATCGAGGATCGACAATTAGCATCTCGCCAATCGGGGAGGGAAAATCGGGTAAAAAAGACGGACGTGCACTACTCCGGCCGGACCTCTTACGCCGAGGTGGAGCATAGGATGAAGGTAAGATTTAAATTTTCTATAACTACAAAAATATATTATTCTTCATTATTTTACTTTGTGGGGCCGATTCTAATTTTACTTTATTTTATTTCAGGGGGTAGTGAGTGGGCCAGGGGGTAAGCCACATAGGCTCGATACTTATGTGGCTCTTCGGACGAAGAAGGGGAAGGACAAGGAGGTGTCCCTAAGCGTCGCGGCCACGATTGTAAGTAATTCAAAAGTTTAATATTTGTTAATTACGTTATAATTTTTTAGTTTACTTATTTTACTAATCATGTGCTATTTGTCGTTTCAGGCAAAGCTTAAGGAAGTGCATGAGTCACAGTATGATGCCGACAAGGCATCTTTGTCCACAGACGCACTCATCCAAGTGCTTGCCTCTCATCGCAATGGGAGGACAAGGGGGTGAGCTCGCAGGTGGCCAAATCTGGGATCATCAGATTGGAGACGAACGACACCGGGTTGGCTCGAACGGTGGATTCACACGATCCGAAGTTGTCCCGTTTGGAGGCGACGGTCCAAGATATGTACGCATTCATGAAGAGTACATTGGGCAGAGACCGTAAGGGGAAGGGGAAAGGGAAGGAGAAGGCGGTGGATGAGGAGGAGGAGGTGTGGGAGAATGAGGCGCAGGAGGACGAGGCGCAGGAGGACGAGGATGTGGACCTCGTTGCTTTTTCACCGTCACGTGCGTATTTCGATGATCCACTTCCTTATTTGGATCCCTTCCCCAGACCATTGTCGAAACTTGATTGGCCGAGCGTGTTCATATTGAATTTATTTGAAGGCCAGCGGATAGGGCGGGGGTTGAGGGACCCGAATATCATCGAGGGTGGAATAGTTCATGGACGTGCGCTTCAAGGGATCAAGTCCAAAGTGCTCATCACGCATGTGATATCCGAGAAGGAGAACTCCCTATTGTGGTTACGCGAATAATGCGACACGATGTATATTGGTGGGTGTGTAAATTCGTATATCGTGTGGCCAACTCACCTCCTCACATTTACCCAAGACATGTAGTAACATTATTTTTAAGTTTGTCCATTTTAATTATATTTGGATTATATCGTGATGTATATTATTTCTATTTTGAATATTTGGATTATATCGCCATGAATATATATTTTCACTATCTTTAGTTTATTTGGATATATGATGTTTGAATAGGTACAACTAACGTTGTTATAACATGTACAAATACACTGTTGGGCAGTGGCAGTGGCCATACTGGCCATGGTCCATGACCTTGACACGACCGTGACAATTATAACGAACTTATCAATGTTAATGACCGTGACACGTCCGTGACAAAAAAATTTGTCTCGCCCGGAATTGTCATGGTCATTGACCTTGACAAGTCCAACTTGTCAATGTCAATGACCGTGACAATAGTGCATATTTGGTGTAGTGATCCTGAACCAACTCTATCTTAACAAGCTTGTTGTCCTCGACATCTAGCCAATAAGCAGGAGAATGACAAGGTCTACTTTACAATGCCTCAAATGGTGTCATCCCAATCGTAAACTGATAGGAGTTATTGTAAGAAAAGGGCAATATACTTCTCCCAACCTCTACTACAATCAAAGATACACATCCGTAACATACCCTATAATATCTAATTCGTCCTCTATGTCTTCCCATGAGTCTACGGGTGGTAGGTTGTACTTAATCAAAAATTCATACCCATGGTCTCCTAGAAACTTTGTAAAAAACAAGACACAAATATTTTGTCCATGTCAGATAGGACATCAAGTGGCAGTCCATGTGATCTCACTATCTTAGTTATGTCGTTCTGATGTTCCCGTTATATCTTTACTAACGGTATCCTTCAGTCTAACGGTCTTCCCTAACAGTCCCATCTAGTGATTAATTTGCTTTAGTCATCACATATCCAAATATTTCATCATTAATTCTAACAATTCACCTCGGTGCCTATACAACACATTGTAATTTCTTTCCCTTTTTATCACTATTATGGGCCTCTCAACGCCCGGGGAAAACTCCAACATGCCCATGTATCAACTCCTTTATTCATTTGCTCTTATTACACATATAGTTTCACATCTATCTAAAGTTTGGTACATTACGTTGTTCTTAGTACCCCTTCACTAATGGTATTCATTAATCCGATGGTTTGTACTCTACCATTCTAACTAGTGATCAATCCATTCGTGGAAGATATCTTCAATCATACATGACTATTCATGTCAGACTTTTACATCTTTAGTTGATTCTGACATAACTTTTGTTATATTACTCCTCTTCACAGAGTAGATCCTGATTATCCCCAAAAATCTAAAATGTACATTCCTTGTACTTTTTGACACTATAATAACCCCTTTCTGTCAACTCTTCGGTTCGTAGTGACTTTCCCAACTCTCAATTCCACCAGATTCTCTTTGTCCCATTTTGTTTCAGTTTCTAATTTTCTCATGCGTCTATGTTTATTTGATAAATTTCAACGTATGCTCATCGTGAATGATACTGAAAATCTCAACTAACTAGGGCGCTGTGACACCCCACCTAGTAAAATACAGGGTGATCAATCCTATATGAGACTAAAACATGAATCTCATATGGTTCATTCTCAGCATCACTGTCGAAAGCTAATTTAATTACTAATAACTTATTAGGCCAGCGTCAAAACATTATATTAACTAATCTTTTTAACTAAACCATTCAAGTAAAATAATCACAACAGTTTATATACACGAAATTGAAATGAAATAAAATGACCGAACAATTAGAAATATAATACAACCGAATCGAATGCCGCACTAAATGTGATAAAAGAATAAATGAATACAGTTGGGATATCGGCCCAAATGTTACTACAATGCTTCCTATCTAGATTACAAGGATAGAAGTGTATACAATAAACCTACACGCATCCACGGCTGCTGCAGCAAATGTCTGACTCGAAGGAATCATCATCCAGGCGTCCCTGTGTCTGGACACCTATATAGATATACATATATAGAAAGAGAGGGGGAAAATAGAAAAATAGGTCAGAGCCCGATTTTGAAACTATTTAGCAAGTGCTTAAAAGCCATATTTTAAAATATGAAATCTCTCATATTTAAACAGTTATCGCACTCTCATGAGATATGCCTCACCCCTCTTCTAATTATGCACAACTACCGTATACATTTTAAACAACCTAGTTAAGATATCCTGCCTAACCTATATCTTTATAACTATCACCTACCTTATGTGATATAATATGTTAGACCGTAAGCTATTACATAAGAGTTTAGTGATACAATGATCCATGTGATATATATATATATATATATATATATATATATATATATATATATATATATATATATATATATATATATATATATATATATATACTAGTATGTAAAATGGAAAATAATTTAATATATATATACTAGTATGTAAAATGGCACAGTGAAAATTTTAAAAGTACGTATTCGTAAAATGGCAAAAATTTACAAAGTATGTACTTGCAATACAGTTAAAAATTTTGTTTCCAGCTAAAACAAAATATAATTTTAAAAACATTGGTCATAATTTCCAAAGTCGTGCGCGTCATGACTCTAACTCTCATGCCTGCAACACTACTTGCATCGTCGAACAACCAATAAATATTAGGCTAGAAGATAAAAGTTGTATGTAAATAAAATAATATTTGACATTTGTTGTATGTATATAAAATAATACTTGACATTAGTAGGATAAAATTTTCTATAAATGAACGTCCCATTCATCAATTGGTTAGTTATTGACAACGGGAAGCATTGATTTGAAACACCAACTCCTATCAAAGTGGCACTAACAAAGTTACATGGCAATATAGAAAATAGTTTGGCTAGTTAGGACCACAGGTCATATTTAGTTCGCAGTAGATAAATAATTTTTGAAATAACCAATGGAACGAACCTATTAGTTTAAAAAATGGGGGAAAAATTAAAGTTTTTTACATACATACACCGTGGTGCGAACCTATTAAGTTCAAAAGTCTTTTACAACACATACTTGTAAACAATTTAAAAAATTTGGACAAATTTTCTTGTTTTTATATGACTATTCAAAGTATAGAATCGGTAAATTTAAGTCCATACATCATCGACAACATCTCCAAGCCAACCTAGAAAAATTGTTGAATAATAGAAGTCTATTAGTGGTTGGTTATACTGTTTTGCAGAAAAAAAAAAGCAATATGATTAGAGGGATGATTAAAAAATGGTATAACATATCCCTAAACACAAATAGAATTCAGGGTAAAAGAGCCCTAAAATTATGATACGCAAATCAAGTTAAGTACACTACACCGATTAAAAATAGATTCGGTAATACACTACACACCACCGATTAAAAATTCACAAAAAACTCAAGAATAAAATGGTTGAGAAATTTAAGTAACAATTCAGTAATGTTCTCAGGATTCATTTACATAAGTACCTAGTTAAGTAGTAATATAACATTTTAGAAAAAAAGTACCAACTTTTGTAATAATATAACAGTTGAGAATCAAGTACAATAGTTTAATAATATAAAATTACTAAAAACAGTACCAAATTCAAAAAAAAGTTCAAATGAAACTCCACATATGTTTTGAATTAATACCAACACTATTCATTTGACAAACGAATGGACATGTTTGCATGGAACAAACCACTTCAAGTAACTAAGAATTGTGGTTTAGGTACATAATACAAAAGTATTTTTTTTTTCAAATCCACCCTTCAATTCTCTAAAATTGAAAATAATACAAATTTATTACTCTTTCTATGGGTGCAGATTCATAATTATCGACTCCAAGCGGTTACTATTTGGTTCTAGGCAAACACCACCAATTTCTCGATACTGAACTTCAGTTCCGACTTAAATGCTTCTGAAGCCTTCTCCACATACTCGATCAACCCTCAAAGGTTAGTTGAAATTAGGACTGCACTTTGCTTCCAAAGCCTTCTCCTCATGCAAGTGCCTTCCAAAGCCGAGGCAGCTCCCCCCTCCCCCCCCCCCCCCCCCCCCAAAAAAAAAATAATCGGTGTGACGATCCAATTTTCTTGAAAGAATGACCTGTTAGCTGGAAGGAAGCTTCAGCGCAATAACATGGATCGAGCCGAGATTCCTACTAACATGTCCCTAGCCATTCTTCCTCTTCTTTATTGCCTGCTTATGCTCCTCTCATAGCTCACCCTTTCCATTCGCTCTTTTCCCACTATTGAAACAGATAGCAGAAATAGAAAGGGGAGAGAGATGTCAAAATAGAGAGAGTGTAAGTCATTGATAGGACGAAACGTCGCATTTAGACCCATAAAAGTTATTATAATAAGAGGAACTGCCGCAAAGCCTAAAAGTTCTGTAGTAAAGCTAACAAAAATTTCTGCAATTTGACCCATCAAAAAATGATGAAATACATTTCAAGTTGGAACAGAAAATGTAATCCTGAACTAAAGTAAGAACGATTTTAAATATAGACCTGGATCAACACAAAAAAGAAAATGCACGGGATATCCAATCTTTCCTTCAGTCAAAAAAGAAATTGCAATTGGTTCAATGAATACCTCCTGTTAATCATAGGCGGGAGTTGAGGAGGTGGATATACAGCCCGACCCAACTTATTTTTTAGGAGAGAAACGCAAAACACTCAGGTTTATTTTTGCACTTGGTGGCAGCAGAAGTTTGTAGACTACCTTGCCTACATAACATCCAACATGAAGAGATGAAGTCAGCAAAAAATAGATCATCGTTGGGGAATTTACTCAAATAGACAGGATGCAATGCAATACAAAGAAAAATAGCGATTAGATATGTAACATACCATTAATGGTACCGTTCATCAACCATATTTAGGTCCAAGAAAACTCATTATTCCCATAGTTGCATACATATGAAAATATTATGAACAAAAGAAATTTTACTTAAAGATAAAATATAACACCAAAAAGCCGTGAAATGGATTTGAATCTAAATAATATGAAATCCAAAATCCTAGAAGTAGAATCACATATAAGATAGGGGGGTTATGTGAGTTGAAATGAAAAATCAAATTTACTGAAGACGGAGGGGGTGGAAGCCTGTTGAAAACAGAGACAGAGAGTTGGGAATCAGCCTTGGGATCCTTTTTTGTGTCATCAAACCTTCAAAAATCAGTCTTGTTCTCTCCTTTCTCCATATCTACAATTTGAATCTTGGCAGGTTCCACATGTGAACTGGAAGTTCCATCTCTTTGTTCGCTTTTTGGGCCCTTCCTTTTTGAAATCTGCAGCCCTACACCTTCCAAGGTTTAGTGTCAAACAAATAATATAAAACATAAAACAAACAAATTTGTGCTTGGTAATTATCAAAATAAAAAAAAAAGATAACAATTAGCAGCCCTACTCCTTCAAAGAAACATATATGCATACAGTATACCGTAAAGGGCATACTGTAAGTAGGGTATACTTGACATCACAAACTAAATAGACGCAATATATAATGACCAAATAATGCAATGGGAAAGACTTGACATACTTTAAGATATTAGAATGAAGTATATAACAGTGAACCAAATTTGAAATACCCCAAACCACATAGGTTGGTCTTTGAAAAACACAAATAGTGCTTGAAAGAAAAAATATATACTAAGTACAAACAAGAGAATATAAAGAAAATTAAAGAAAAATAAACAGGAAACAAACATGGTGTATATGTTTGAACTTTTAAGTAGCCCTGTATCAACCTTTTACCCATATAACTTATTACTTACCACAAATTTCCACACAACTTACATGCCAAATGTAAATCCAATAAATTATTCACACGCATTGAGAGAGAACATCAAAACAGTTACTGTTAGTATTGTAAACTGTAAACACCTTTGATATAGTATTCACCGACTCAAAATAATTGGCGGCAATTTGAAAAGTCAACCCTTCACACACGTCTCCTCTAATCCTCCACCTCTGCAAAAAAAAACATAGCTAAAATCCAAATGCCCCTTGTGTCATTTATGAATTTGCATAGAATTATAAAAAGTCACAGAATTAATTTATACTGATTCATTATAAATTACATAACAGACTAACTTTATGAATTTTCACCAGCGCCAATCCACCAACTTTTCCCTTTAACCAAAACCAATAAGTCGTCCAAGAGTACACACAACAAACAAAAGTCACACATTTTAAATTTTAATTCAACATACCTAAATAAAATAAAAATCTGAAAAAAATCCCATTAATACATACATTATAAATTTTAAAACTTAGTACCCCCCGCCCAACCCCCATTTATCACCTACTGTATGCCAATAATGTGCGGTTGTATGTCTGCATATATGTTGTTGTATGAATATATGTTGAATATATGTTATTGTGCATATATACATCTTATATCCATACAGCTGCTGCATACCGTAAAGGGCATATCGTAAGTCTAACTATATACCATGTATGGATATAAATAATCAACAATCTGCCATATTTTAATGGCATCCAAGCACCAAGTGCATCAATTATGTAATGGCATCCAAGAAGTAAGTGTTAAGTTGGGGAATTTTTTTTAAGTAGGGGAGAACCAAATTGAAATCTGAAAACTACAAAAATGTCAAAAGTTATACTGAACCACAACATTTTAGTATTCAACCATGAAATTTTGATACAAACTATTTCCCCGAAGTTAAGTAAATATATATGAATTGAAGTGAATACATACCAAAGCGAAATTAACGAGCCAACATCTATATCCTTTTGAATGAACGTTATTCAAATATAACGAACTCTGTCTTGAATGACCTGAGAACAGATTCTAGAGCCTTATAAGACTTGGTAGGGTCCAAAAACTACCATTGATCCATCTTCTCTAGAATGCCGTATGTATAAGATTCTTGAAGAGTTCTTGGTTGTGTGGTCAATTCCTATAGGAGATTTAATCATAAAAGTATTAAAAATGTCAGTTACAAACCATCAGTTAGTTGGAAAGCCCAATTCTTCTTTGTTCACATTTTAATATTCTCATGTAATTTACAAAAATAGATATCAAATACAATTACTTAAAAAATTGTCCAAACAAACCAATTAAACCATCTAAGTAAAGAAATTGAATAGAACAACAGTTACATTCATTTAAAGAACTAAAAAACTTTGCATATAAGTACAAACTCGTGTCATAAAAGTTAATGCCAAAGCATGGTTTTAATTTTGTTCATGCATCCAACTTGAATGTATTATTCTATACTGCAGCATAGCACACAACAAAAGACACTAAAATCAGTTTTACGAACACAATAAAATGATGGTGAAACTACTTTTAAGAGACACCGTTTCTATTCATCCGAACATTTGGGGGAGATTTTTAGGAATGTTATTACCAAAACGTTCAATTGTACAATTATTTACTTTAATGTTTAACCATTCATGAGAGTGTGTGGTTTAACAACTCACGAGAGTAAAAAACAACACAATAAAAATCAATATTTGAAATACAAATGGGTGGTTTAACAAATCCCGAAAGAAAGTAATGAAATTCTAAGTGAGTAAAAAGAAAAATTCCTTTAATCAAGTATCTCTTTAAGTATTTTCCAAATCACCAGCATGCTGTTCTTAATGATGTTCTTAATGATGGAGTGTGTGGATATACAATGTGACGACTAAAGAAAAACATCATGTTATTCTTAAGTAAAGATAAACTATGCACGAAATTAAGGAGTTACCTACCAATTCAGATGAAAACACCTGCAAACATAAAAAAAATTAACCAAATCAAATATATAATAATTAACCAAATCATGTTATTCTTAAGTAAAGCCAAAGAAAACAAATATCAAAGTACATTATCTAACCTCAACATACATCAACCAAAAAACAGGGGTTGAGTTTTGTTTGAAGCCTGAATCAATTAATAGGGTTTGAGTTTTCAACCAAAAAATAACCGACCACGAACAATGTAAAACCTGAATCAAAATCACGAAATCAGAACCCAAATCTGAAATTGATTACAGATATAACATAAATGTAACAAAAATATACACATCTTACAAAAACCAAACAAAAATATACAGATTTAACAAAAAATGTTGTTGGAAGAGATGTGTGTATGCGTACAAAAACAACTGCATCTGAGATGCATGTGTGTGAAAAAATGGAACTATCAAACAAAAATCCCACCAAAAATCGCATCTGAGATGCGTGTGTGTGAAAATAATCGCATCTGAGATGCGTGTATGTGAAAGAAATTACCTGTAGGAGTGCGATGAAAAGGAAGAGGGGCATTGGTAGGAGTGACGGCGGGGAGAGGGGTTAGGGTTTGTGTTGAGAGGAGAAGAGAGAGAAAGGGGTAGGGTTTGTGGACGGGGGTACTCTTTATTTCCAACACATTCGACGTTGCCCATTTTTTGGTCAAAAGAGTGTGTGGAAGATGTGGTTGGATGAGAACCCTTGTTTTGTACATGTGGAAAAATGTAGACCATTTAATTATTTTGATAAGATTAGATAAGATGTTACTATTCATAACACCATTGTCCCATATTATATATATATATATATATATATATATATGTAGTCCTTATTTCTATATAAAGCTATACCGTTCATATACCACAACTTCCACTAGTTTTAAATACCATTGTAACTTTAACATATAACATTCTTATATAAATAGTTCTGACTTGAACCTATAATTTACCTTTGTATAAGTCCGGATATGTAACTACCGGAAGAAGAATAACATCTTGTTCATTTTTCACTTTACACCTTTTTAAAGGTTATATGACATCTCAACTTCATAAGAAAGTAATATACTACAAGAAACGAGTATATTTATACCTATATTATGAGGATAAGTATATTAACCATCCCACCCAGTTATAACTCGAGGATGCAATCTCAAAGTGCCCATCCACTTCTGGGTTTGCCCAACTTAACCCCGGTACCAAGTCAGACTTTCTGATGAACATGGTAGAAATAAAAAACGGCGGAGGCTATCACATTTGCTCTTGAAAGTGGGATAAAAATATCGCACCCATATGTGGGACGATCGGACCTAGGGATATACTCTCCCTGCTCCATAAACCAGGGGATTCACCCACATCACGTAACCTCCCTGGATAGCAATAGAGATATGAACATACATAAATATATCGTTTGCACTCCAATATATTTGTAAACAAATCATATATATATACAGTAATAATACCCGTATGTTGATACGAGAAATCATCCACTTGTCATTCCTGTATCAAAAAATCATGAGTAAAGTGCGTAATAAACAAGTAAAGAAAGTAAGGACACATGGACACAAAATATATAGTGGGTAGGCTATAAAAATGAGCGTACTTCCACTTTGGTGCTCTACTCTCATTATATTCATATTGTAGTACAAGTTTACAATGCCATTAGAGGTGAACAAGATAGACGAGAGAGAATAATACATGACTGTAGCGGTTCTAGGAGAGCCGGAGATATAACTACAATGTAGGTGAATAGACCCCAAGTTGTATTTTGAGGTTGTGTAGAGAGAATTTGGCAAGGCTTCTCCAGGTATTGTGGAATCTACCTGGGTGAGGGGAATCACTTTATCTTGAGGTGTGGACCTTTATTTATAGGAGGTATGTGACGTGTGTCACGTGCCCCGATCACGTGACATATATCAAGTCTGGAGTAGCTTTCATTGAGGCCTTACAGGCATATTAAGTGTCGTATCCTGCATAGTACAAGGTTGCATCGAGCATAACAGAAGGTTGCATCTAGCATGAGGGTAAAGCTGTGTGTGCCGTACCCTGTAGTATAAGTTTGCAGCATGTATGTAAGTCCAAGTGGTATGTGCCACACCCCGTACTGGAGCTATGAACGAGAAGGCCGCACCCTGTTAGTGAGGATATAGTTGTGGGTGTTGCACCCTGTGTAGTATAAGGCTGCACCCTACATAGCATAAGGTTGCATCCTGTATATGAGGCTAAATCCGTGGGTGCCGTACCCAGTGCTGAGAAGGGTTGCACCCTGTGCTGAGTAGGGTCGCGCCCTGTGATGAATAGGGATGTGGCCTATAAGCTTTTTTGCATGCCTGAGAAACGTCCGCGACATGGTACTATAATTTCCATATCAATAAGCCCCTTAGTCG
Organism: Sambucus nigra; assembly: GCA_949130495.1. Classification (NCBI taxonomy): domain Eukaryota; kingdom Viridiplantae; phylum Streptophyta; class Magnoliopsida; order Dipsacales; family Adoxaceae; genus Sambucus; species Sambucus nigra. Next base: position 421,311,092 of record OX422218.1, read on the forward strand.
TAGTGCCAAGAGGTAGCGATTTTGGGGCTGTAGTTGAATTATGTGAATGACACGGAGACTCTGAGGAGAAGTGTCATCTTCCAGTGCACTCTTACATAAATGGGATCTAGCCGTGTTATGACTCATTTTATACCAAGCGTCAACCAAGGATTAAAGAAGGTGCCGCGACATGTTTGAGCCCAGGAAGAGGTTAAGTACTGAAGAAGATGTCGCGACCTATTTGAGTGAGGCGACGACCAAGTACTAAAAAAGGTGTCACGGCATGTTCGAGCCCAAGCAACGACCAAGTACTTAAGAAAGTGTCGCGGCCTGTTTGAGACCAGGCTGCGGCCAAGCATATAAGAAGGTGTCACGACCTATTTGATACCAGGCGGTGACCAAGTACTCAAGAATGTGCTGCGACCTGTTTGAACCCAGGCGGCAACTAAGTAGTAAAAAATGTGTCGCATCCTATTTGGTCCCAGGCGGCGACTAAGTATTAAAGAATGTACCGCAGCCTGTTTGAACCCAAGCGGCGGCTATGTAATAAATAATGTTCTGCGGCCTATTTGATCCCAGGCGGCGATTAAGTACTGAAGAATGTGTCGCAGCCTGTATGAACCCAGGCGGCGGCTAGGTACTAAATAATGTGTCGCGATCTGTTTGATCCGAGGCGGCGGCTAACTACTAAAGAATGTATCGCAGCCTATCTGAACCGAGGCGGTGGATCAGTACTAAATAATGTGATGCGACCTATTTGATCCCAGGCAGAGGCTAAGTAATGAAGAATGTGTCGCGGCCTGTATGTACTAAATATGAAGCAAGGCGGATGCTATGTACTATATAATGTGTCGTAACCTGTTTGATCCCAATAGGTGGCTAAGTACTGAAGAATGTGCCGCGGCCTGTATGAACCCAGAAGGCGGCTAAGTACTAAATAATGTGTCGTGACCCGTTGGATCCCAAGCGGTGGCTAAGTACTGAAGAATGTGTCGCGGCCTGTTTGATCCCAGGAAGAGGCTAAGTACAAAATAATGTGTCATGGTCTGTTTGATCCCAGGCGAGGGCTAAGTACTGAAGAATGTGCCGCATCCTGTTTGGACCCATGCGGCGGCTAAGTACTAAAGAATCTGTCGCGCCCTGTTTGAACCCAGGCGACGGCTAAGTACTAAATAATGTGTCGCAACCTTCTTCATCCCAGGTGGCGACTAAGTACTGAAGAATGTGCCGCACCCTGTTTGGTCCCAGGAGGTGGCTAAGTACTAAAGAATCTGCCGTGACCTATTTGAACCCAAGCGGTAGCTAAATACTAAATAATGTGTCGTGGCCTGCTTGATCCTAGGCGGCAGGTAAGTACTAAATGTTGTGTCACAGACTGTTTGATCCCAAGCGGCGGCTAAGTACTAAAGAATCTGTCATGGCTTGTATGAACCCAGGCGGTGGTCAAGTACTGAAGAATGTGCCACAACCTTGAATTTCTTAAGTCTTACTAATAGCTCAACTTCTTGCAAAATTATGCCAAAATTAATTGTGCCTTGGGGACTGGCTGCGACCATTCATTTTTTCCTTTGCTTCTATCATTTTCATCATAATGAACCCCCAAGTCATGGTACCAATAGAATATTTAGGGCTTTGATTGGGTTGCACTCCTACCATAGCATCTGAGGTAACATTCTTATGGGATCTACGCTGGGGTATGGCTGAGGATGATGAATTTGAGACTACTGAAGAAGGAGACAAAGGAGACGTAGAAGTATTTCAGGCTGCGTCCACTTGTCTGTAAAACTTCAATCTTTGCCAAGGCTTTGGCCTTCAATCTATCTATTTATCTTGCATGTTCCTTTGTTTGCTTTGATACTTGCTTATCTGATTAAATGATCTTGGAAGATTACTTCAATTGTAATGGACATAAGGCTGCGGCAACATTAAAAGAATCCAAAATTTAGTTTTGAACCAAAATATTTTAATTCCTAAAGTCAAATTTACCACCACCACATCCACTGAATTTACTCATCTAGTTTCTACGGAAAAAACTCCGCATCCTCCCACACTGGCCCATACTGTCCGACCGCTCCCCCAACGATCGAAAAAAGAAAACTGTCGGTAACTAGCGCTCCACGTCGTAAAAAGAGGTGCAACACGAGGACTTCCCAGGGGGTCACCCATCCTAGTACTACTCTCGCCCAAGCATGCTTAACTATGGAGTGGTTTCTCCAAGAGGGTCGCGGCCTGTTGTTCTTTGACCTTGCACTTTTCACTAGTCATTTGCCTTGTAGACTTCATAAATTTTCTACTATGTAGGGATATGATCCCCCAAGCTGTGGTGCCAATGGAATATGGCTTTGGGGCTTCGGCTAATCACCACCATAACAACTCTTAGTGGCTTTAATCTGGTTTCTTGAACATGTGTCCATTCAGCTGTGACAGGTTGCCATCCAGCTATGGCATATTAGCAATTATGTTCGTCTTTTTCTGCAATGTCTTCTGAATGAATTAACTTAGCAGCTATAGCCATACTGATAATGCTGCGGTGATTGCGGTACATTTCTGTTCATTGCATCTGAACAATGGACCTCAGTAGACATACATGATATTTTCAAGCCTTCTCGGACAGGGTTATGTTATAAAGCCATCCATAGCTAATATACGGGATACTATCAAGCCTCCCCAGGTTGGTTTATGTCATCAAGACACCCACAACTAATATACGGGATAATATCAAGCCTCCCCAGGATGGGTTATGTTATTAATCCACCCACTACTAATATACGAGATACTATCAAGCCTCCCCAGGCTGGGTTATGTTATTGAGCCACCCACAGCTGCTGATATATATAAATCCATCCCTAGATGGATATTATAATCCTCCCAGCTTGATGACGCATCCCGAAAGCTAAGAACGGGCATTGTAAGCCCTCGTGTCTAATGACGCTTCCCGAAAGCTAAGAACAGGCATTATAAGCCCCCGTATATAATGACGCTTCCAAAAAGCTAAGAACGGGCATTGTAAGCCCCTGTGGCTAATAAAATCTCCATGAGTCCTCATATGCTTTTGTGAATATCATCATCATATGATAAGATATAGTTGCACATTGTGAGGGGAAATTGTAAGCTAATTAAAACCGCAATCCCTCCATAGGTGGATCCCAAAATAATAATAATCTTTCAAGATAATTTGTTATTCTTCCCTTGGAATCTGTTTAAGAAAAAAGGTCTTTTTGTGAGATAACAGATTACGAAAACAAGAGAGAAATAAGATATGGAAAATTTTGCTAATTTATATATTTTAATATCATGTTCTAGTAAATGACTTTGTTAATAAAACATAAAGTCTTGAAGATTAGGGCTATAATGAGCTTCATAAAACATAAATAGAAATAGTTGAAATTAGGAAAACTAAGGACGAGATGTGGTATGTAGCCTCTGTCAGGTTTGGCTGTATCTTATATGCATTATTCAGGAATCGCTGCAGCATACCTTACCTAACTAGCCTCTCAATTTCATCCTTCAGTGATAAACACTGTTCGGTATCATGACCGTGATCTTTGTGGAATTTTCACCACTTGGTCTGGTTCCTCTTATGAGGTGGAGTCTTCAGCATCTCTGGCCACTTGAGAAATTTTTCCTCAATGCTTTCAAGGATATCCTCTGGGCTGGAGTTCAATGGTGTGTAGTTCTTACATAGCTCCTTTTCATCCTGTTTCCTCATCCTCTTTAGGGCCCTGCCCGCGGCCTCGACTTCTGTCGCCACCGCTTTTAGCTGGGATATTTCTCCGGTTTTTGAGGCCGCAGCCATTGGCATAGAGGTAAAGTATGCATACTTTATCATGAGGACCCTTTGCGCTAGGAAATTGATTTGGCCCTGTAGTGAGGCCTGGTGCTCATAGAGATGGTTAATGTGGTCATATAGTTGAGAAATCTCATTATTCATTTCTGCGTTTTGTCTAGAGTTCCCTTCCATTTCTACTTTGTTAGTCTTTAAAAAATATATAATCAGAGACAAGACAAGCAAAAGTGAGTAATCACAAAATATAGGATAAACCAAATATAAAGTTGGGATGCAACGCTTGCACTACTGCATGATACTACTGCCGAGGCCGCGGCTAGTGAAGTACATAGGTGTACCACCGTGGCATTCGAATGATATTACTGATGAGGCCGCGACCAGTAAGGCACATAAGTGCACTATTGTGGCCTTTGAATGATATTACTAATGAGGTCGCGACCCGTAAGGCACATAAGTGTACTGTCGTGGCCTTTGAATGATATTACTAATGAGGCCACGACTAGTAAGGCACATAAGTGCACTATCGTGGACTTAGATGATATTACTGATGAGGGTGTGACCAGTAAGGCACATAAGTGCACTACCCACTACACCAAATCTGCCCATTTGTCAAGGTCATTGACCTTGACAAATTCACCTTGTCAAGGTCAATGACCGTGACATTTCGAGGCGAGACAACTTTTTTTGTCACGGTCGTGCCAAGGTCAATGACCATGACACGTTTGTCACGGTTTAGAACCGTGACATAACCGTGACCCCAATTGTCACGGTCAATGACCATGACAATTCTGGGCAGAATTTAAAAAAAATCTGTTGGGCAGTATGGCCACCGCCACTGCCCAGCAGTATATTTTTACCTGTTATAGCAACATTGTACCTGTTCCAAACATCATATATCCAACACAAACTAAAGATAATGCAAATATATATTCATGACGATATAATACAAATATTCAACGTAAAAACAATATACATGACGATATAATCCAAATTTAATTAAAATGGACAAACTTAAAAATAATGTTACTACACGTTTTGGATAAAACTGAGGAGGTGAGTAGGCCACACGACATACGAATTGACGCACCCACTAATATACGTCGTGCCACATTGTTCGCGCAACCACAATAGGGAGTTCTCCTTCCCGGGTATGACATGCATGACGAGCACCCTGGACTCCCTCTCTTGAAGCACACGTCCATGGACTATTCCACCCTCGACGATATTCGGGTCCCTCAACCCCCGCCCTATCCGCTGGCCATCAAATACGTCCAATATGAACATGCTCGGCCAACCAATTGTCGACAATGGTCTGTTGGAGGGCGTCAAATAGGGAAGTGGATCGTCGAAGTACGAACGTGTCGGTGATGAAGCAGCGAGGTCCACATCCTCGTCATCCTGCGCCTCGTCCTCCCGCATCTCCTCCTCCACCGCCTTCTCCTTCCCTTTCCCTTTCCCTTTACGGTCTCCACTTAACGTACGCTTCATGAATGAGTACATATCTTGGACCGTCACCTCCAAACGGGACAGCTTCGCGTCGTGTGAATCCACCGTTCGAGCCAACCCAGTGTCTCTCGTCTCCAATCCGATGATCCTCGATTTGGCCACCCGTGAGCTCACTCCCCTTGTCCTCCCTTTGTGATCAAAGCCAAGCACTTGGCTGAGTGCGTCTGTGGACAAAGATGCCTTGTCGGCATCAGATTGCGACTCATGCACTTCCTTAAGCTTTGCCTGAAACGACAAAAAGCACATGATTAGTAAAATAAGTAAACTAAAAAATTATAACGTAATTAACAATAATTAAACTGTCGGATTACTTACAATCATGGCCGCGACGCTCGGGGACACCTCCTTGTCCTTCCCCTTCTTCGTCCAAAGAGCCACATAAGTATCGAGCCTATGTGGCTTACCCCCTGGCCCACTCCCTACCCCCTGAAATAAAACAGAGTAAAGTAAAATTGGTAAAATTAGTAAAATTAATATCCAATAATATATTTCTGTAGTTATAGATAAATTATATCTTACCTGCATCCTATGCTCCACCTCAGCGTAAGAGGTCCGGCCGGAGTAGTGCACGTCCGTCTTTTTAGCCCGATTTTCCCTCCCCGATTGGCGAGATGCCAATTGTCGATCCTCGATCTCATTGTCAATGAACTTTTGCCATTGTGCCAATGAGATCGGCTCCTTGGGCGGGACGGATCCGCGCCATTGTAAAATGGACTCTCGTGTTTTTCCAAAGTACCGTGACCGCATATTTTTCTTCCACGTCTTGTGTTGCTCCCTCAACTGCTCCAAGACGAAATCGTGTAGCTTTGGATCCAAGTTGAATTGTTCCTGTCCAACAAATACAATGTTAGTTGCGGATAAATATAAATATAAATATAAATTGAAATATTCATATAAATATTACCTGTAGTGCCGCCCAAACAACTAACTTGAGCTCATACGGCACCTCCTTCCAACTCATAAACCCTGGGCCGATGACCGTCTTTAGCAGCTCGAGGGATCTCGCTAAAAGCTCCGACTTGTTTTCGACGGTAATCCCAAATTTTCCATATTTGGGGAGCCTAGCGGCGGAGGAGCCCTCGTCGCCTCCGCTACCACCGAACCCAGACGACATCATCATAAACAGCATCATCATCTTCGCCTTAACATCTGAAGGAGACATTTTTGCTGTAAAAAAATGTTATTAGTACAGATAAAAAAAAATGTTAATAGTACACATTTCGTTTTACCTAATTGAATTAATTGAATTAATAGTACAGATAAAAAAATGTTCCATCTATATTATAACGTATGTTTAAGTTACGTCAATACCATTTCGTTTCAATTTTGAAATATTACGTTTTTTCCAAATATTTAAAGAGTTATTAAATGGGTGCCCCACCCCCACCCCCACCCACCGCCACACACACACGCACACCTACGCACCTACGCACACACACACACACACACACACACACACACACACACCCCACCCCCACCCCTACCCACCCCACCCCCTCCACCACCCCCTCCCCCACCACACACCACCACACACACACACACACCCCACCCACCCCACCCCATACAAGTCTAAGGATGTTCTTGATTAAACATGGGAAATCTCATATCGTTTGCAAAAAGTTCATAGGTTCTTAATCCCTAGGGTTATGGATATTAAATTTCTTTCACAATTATTTCTTCGATTGCAATGGGTGAAGTTCAATTATATGTTAGAACAATAGATCCTCGCAAGTTGGTCAATCATTGTGTGAATAGGTATGAGATCATAATTTTGAGGAATTCACGTCCAAGAAATAATTTGGATTGTGATACCCCTTGATAGACTTATATGTTTTGTTTACCCGACCGATGAACTATTTTATAATCCTATAGAATTAAGTTTTAGAATCAAGGAATTGATCAAATATTCATTAAAATCGGTTAGTAGAAAATTTATTTAACCAAGAGGGTATCGAAAACATAACGTGGGGAATCATAATATACCGTAATCAACTTTAATAATAAGAACACATTCTTTCGAGTGATTTATAAATAATTAAATTTGAGTGCAATCATGATTATTTAGTGGAATGTATCGTGATTATAAATGTATAAAAGCATTACATCTCTTGGAATTCCAACCCTTGACCTCCGGATCACTATAACTATGTTTTATCCTTTTCATCAAGGGCAAGGTAGAACGGATTTTGGGATATTCTTATTTGTAGGAGTACCTAGCATTTTGTAACCTCTGAAATCAATAGAACAACAGTGGACGTAGGCTTTCTTACATAGCCGAAGCACTTAAAAAAATCACTTTCTCTTGTATTTACCATTACAATTATATATTTTATCTGTGATTATAAAATTAGATCAAGTCTAGTTTTTTTACATCAATACATATTTAATTGTAAGTTTGTTTAATAAAAGTTATTATTCATTCTTGCATTTTTTAATTTTCTCTTTAATTATACTAGCTTAATTTATTTAGTAGGACCATGTGAAGTTTATTGTTTTTGATTAATATTGTGTGTAGTTTAAATTCGTTTTTATTTTTCAATATTTCCTAAGAGCTTTAGAAATTCGACATTCATTTAAAATGGCATGAGGGTGTTTTAAACCTTCGACTATGTTTGAAAACTTATTTTTCTTATTTTGAGCATGGGTACTTTTCGATGGGTTATACTTTTATTGAATTAATTGATAGTCAATACTTAAAGAGTGTACTTTGAAATTTCAAAATGAACTTTCTAAGGTATTAGAAATTTTAGGTGTCTAAATTTAGAGACGTTAAATGTTATTGTGAACTTAATCGTATTATTTTTCGAATTAAACATGAGGGTCATTTTATTTGAGTTATTAAATCAGGAACGACAAATTTAAATTATTGTACACTATTAGTAAAATGTGGATAATGAATCGAACGTCAGTTTTTTACTCGTACACTTGATTATGTCTTTCGTATTTGCATTTTTATTTATTTTAGATTAGGAATATTTCATCTCTTCTTTAAACTCATTTCGTTTAGTTGGACAATCACAACTATTTTGAATGAAAAGTTAATAAATTTTCATGGGTTAGACTCGTATTTACACTCACTATTCTATAATAGTCCGTGGATGTGCAATATTTTATAAATTGACAAACAATAACAAAAGTGGACTCTACAGTATTTGATTATTGTAAAAAAATTGTTAACACCACCACACACACACACACACACCACACACACACACACACCAAAAGTGGACTCCACCACCCCCTCACCCACCACACACCACCACACACACACACACACCCCACCCCACCCCACCCCCTGCCCCCCTCCACCACCCCCTCCCCCACCACAACCCACCACACACACACACACCCCACCCCACCCCCTGCCCCCCTCCACCACCCCCTCCCCCAAAACACACCACCACACACACCGCACCCCACCCCACCCCACCCCCTGCCCCCTCCACCACCCCCTCCCCCACCACACACCACCACACACACACACACACCCCACCCCACCCCACCCCCTGCCCCCCTCCACCACCCCCTCCCCCCTCCACCACCCTCTCCCCCAAAACACACCACACACACACACACACACACCGCACCCCACCCCCTGCCCCCCTCCACCACCCCCTCCCCCACCCTGCCCCACCCCGCCCCATCTACCACACACGCACACACATACACACATATATATATACACATACACACATAAATATACACACAAATCTATATAATAAAGGAGGAGGGACTTTTTGTCCTCCCCAACTAACGGTTTGAATTAAATTTGGAGATTTTTTGTGTTTATCAACTGACGGCTAAGATTAAATCGGACAGTTTTTTGTCTTAACCAATTTGCGTCTCAGATTTAATGTTTGTAAGGATTGAAATCTAACGATTGAGAAGCACCCACATACACACATGATTTATTTTACTTTTATAAAACTGATACACTACTATCTAGAGTATCTGCACACATGATGATGATGATGGACAGAGCACAAGGCTCGAGAAAATACAGATTTAATGTTTGTTTCCTCTCCTCATTTCACTCCGGTTCAGTCCACCACGCTCTCCCATTGTCTCCCTCTCACTTCGGTTGGCTGTGGGTTAACTCTGTTTACTATAGCTGTGTAGGACGGTGATTCCGTTTGTACCCATTTTAGGTGATTAGATTTGAACCTAAGAGTAAACTTATACCATGTTTAGCCACTGTTTTTCTTCAATGGTAGAGGAAGATGATGAAGGTATTATACTAATCTAAGCTCTAGCAGTGGTGGAAAGGTGAAGTGTTATAGCAGCTGTATTTTCAGTTTGTCCAAATAGCGGTGGTCGTCAATTTACGTTTAAGGTTACAGCTCGAGTTTCCTTACATAAGTAAATCTTAGGGTTATTTTCTTACATTTGTTGCGTGTTGTTGGTTTGGTTCATTTCATTTAGTGTTAGATTTAGGGAGAGATATAGAGTCTTTCCAAAACTATGCTTCATTATTTTTATTCTTCACAGGTACTCTTTTGATTTTTTTTGTTAAAGTGCCTTTTTATTGTTTTATACAGGTGTCTACTTCCTGTCGCTTAGGTAGTTTGAGCTTACTTCCTTCATGATGAGAGTCATTTAGAAGGTCTGGATGATGTTTTTGAAGAAAGAAAAGGGAGTCATTTAACAGGTCTGGATTGATTTTCCTTAATTTGTTTGAGCCTCTTCTCTGAATGTCATCTTGCTGTGTAGTTTATCTTGGTGTTTTTGATGTTAGCGTCGTTTGTGCTCATTTTCTGAGAATATATTTTTTCCATTATCAAACAAGGGCACGTCTCTGTCTACATCCATGTTGTCTGTTGTGGTTTTAATGGTGTAGATGGGTATTGATTTTGAGAAGTGCAAATGGTTCAGATTCCCCCTATCATCAAAGGTAGAGTATGTTACAAAAAGTTTTAATATATGAATTTTCACTAAGTTGACCAAGTCTTTGGTTCCTTAAAATAAACTTCTACGTAAAAATTATTTATGATGCTTTTGAGTATATTAAAAATATATTTATGAAAACATTTCCAATGTTGTCATAACATTTGTTCAAATTGTAAAAAGAAATTATTAAATTAATAACATAAGATTATGGTACTTGACACATAGTGTATTGCATCTTCTACATTTTTTTTACTGCAACTTCTATATCTTTTTTTTTACAGAGATCTACATCTTTTTTTTTACTACCCGCCATATTGAGCTCTAATAAAGATTATGAATAACATAAGATCCTCAAGGATACCTGCCATATTGAAGACAAATGCAAAGGTCCAAATTTTATTACGATGATGTCATGTCCATAGATTGCCATTAGGAACTTCTCAATTTATTTTGTCATTTATCCGTAATTTGTTCAACCAGGCAGTTATTACATTGTATTTAAATTAATGTAATTTGGGATGAACAATTTATTTTTACAAATATCTAAAAAAAAAAATCACTACGGTGTTTTCAAAATTTGGGACGATATCTATCACTTATGGGTTCATATTTTTGCAATCTACATGTCCCACGTACCAGCTCTTTGTCAATCTCCATCACTTATTTCAACTTTTATTCTTTTTGTTTCTGATTTTTTCAAATCAAGATTGTCAAGGGACATGATTTTATTATTTTAATTTGATGATTCTATACTTAATTTTCTCATCACTTTCGATGTTTCAGGTTCTTATTTTTCTCATCACATGTTGAGCTGTTTCTACTATAATGGTGTAGCTAAAGAGTGGGAGTATATACATAAAAAATGTGAAGTGGTACCCACTTATTAGGTGTTATGTCTGTTGAAATAATCACAAAAAGAGTGACAGTAGGTGACAAGTTTTAATTCTTAAAACACATGGGCTGATGCAAGGACAAAATTGATGGGCTCCAGAAAGCTTCAAATAAATGGATAACTTTTAGAGTAGTAAAGCCTATGAAAAGTACGGTGAGATGGTATGCATCACGTTAAGTGAGAGAGCTTCATTTGATGGTCAGTGAGAAAATTTCATTTGCTTGTCAAGTTTTTTCAACTGTGTTTTTCTTTTAGTGTAAGTTTAACTATTTATGTATGCATAATTTTTGTAGTCATAAAACAAATTTTAGTTTAATTTATGTACTAATTAGCAATTTTTTAAGTCTTTTCCCTTGATGGAAATTTTTTTTTATATTTTTTAATCATGTTTCTTCTAGGATCCGGGCCTTTGTTTTGTCCCATTCAATCGTTCCATATCTTTTATAATATTCAAAATAATTTTACAATGTAAACAAACTCTCGCCTTGAACCACGATTGTGTGTTATATTATCCCTTCAACGTCTTTTGTATGGTCAAATCCCTATCAGTTTGTATTTTTTTTGGAGACACGCAATAGCAGGCCTCGAGCCCCGCGAGCATAGTCCCTTCACTGCCTTTCTTTGGCAGTTGGAGATGTCATTTCATTCTCATTCATAAATCCATGAATTGTTTTTTTAATAGATTTATATATATGAGTAAGGATGTTGACATTTCATTATATACATTACCTTGGGCCACACAATTTGGCTTAATCCAAAAAATGTCCGCCAGCTAATATATTTACATACATACATTCTTTATTATATTCATAATAATGTTTTTATAAGCTCAACCTTTTATTTTTTGAAATTCATTTTATCAAATTTTCGTTTTGTCCGTATGTCATAGCTACAATTACTTTAAGTCTGCAAGTGCAGGCCTTGGTTAGTTTTTTTCCTTTGTTGTTTTTATAGGCATTCTACCCTACAATTATTTTGATGGAAATTGTTTTGGTAAAAGTACAAAAAGCTAGCACATGGCTCAATGTACTTTGATAAAAATTGTTTTGGTAAAAGTACTTTGATGAAAATTATTTTGGTACAAAGTACCTTTATTAACCAAAAAAATATAAAGTAACTTTTACATAGTTCAATATACTTGAATGGAAATTAAAGAAAATTATTTTGTAAAGAAGTAACATTGATTTGAATAGATGCATTGATTTAAATGATCAAATTTGAGTTAGGTAAACATTAATTATATTTAGTGCTTGCTTACTTAATTTATTAATTAAAAACGTTATAAATTTTAATTTTCATAACTTATGTTATGTTTAACAAATTTTCAATTTTTTCATTTTTTTCAATAGAGCTGTACTTTCTTAAGTATTAATTTGTGTATAGTTCCAAATCTACACTTTCTCGAGTATTATTTTGTTAGAGTTGCTAATATGACTGGGTGCCATGTCATTTCTACCTAGATGTATTTAAAAGTCGTTATAAAGTGACAACCTTCCGGTTTTGAACTTGACAATTTAGAAATGTGACTAAGTATGACCATGAGTGGGTGGCTCAAGAGGTAACCTAAAAAGATAATTAGTTGGATAGGTAGGTGTGCTTGACCACGTGGAAATGGACAAAAAATAATATATTTCTAATAATAATAATAATAATAATAATGGAACCAAAATTTAAGTGGCTATCAAATGGTTCCAAATTGGTTAAATGAAAAATTTATCATGAGAATAAATTTAAGCGGCTATCAAATGGTACCAAATTGGAACCATAATAATAGTATTCGTATATAATAAAAACAGTAGTTGAACTATAGTTATGTGGGTAATAGAGGCTAAATGAGAAAGTTCTTAATTTTTATAAGAAGATGACACGACTTTAAATAAAAACATTGGGACTCCACCACAACATTATACATTAATTTTTTTGTTTATTATATTGTTGTATCGTGTCTTTAATATTCATTCACTAACAAAATTTAAAATAATTTTTATATATGAAAAATTAATATCCAAATTTATACTTCACCATTTGACTTTTGTTACTATCTGTTTGAGTGCAGATTGATATGAGTGCGGATTGAAAAGTATCAATTAATAACATAAACTTGGGTACTTATCAAACTAAGGATGCACTGAAAGTTTTATTAGCACTATACGCATGCATTAGTTCCCAAAAGAAAATTATTCGGAATAAATTTATCACGGGAACAAATTTATCATGAGAATAAATTTATTCGTGCTATCGGCATGGGTAAAAAAAAATCACGGGAATTAATTTATCGTCGTGCCATCGGCACGGGTAAACCCTAGTATATATATAAATGGAAGAGAGAGAGAGAGAAATTGGACCTGAAAGTAGAGAGAGAGAGAGAGAGAGAGAGAGAGAGAGAGAGAGAGAGGGAGGGAACGGTGGGAGGGAAAAAAGAAAGGGGAAAGGGTTTTTGCTGGAAAAGTTGTCACGGTCGTGTCAAGGTCATTGATCGTGACAAGACCGTGACAATTAAATTTGTCACGGCCTTATCACGGTCAATGACTGTGACAATTAGTTGTCACGGTCGTGTCAAGGTCAATGACCGTGATATAAAACGCGTGTTTTTTTGTCACGGTCAATGATATTCACAAAGGTTGAGCAGGAGACCACCTGAGTCCGTTCCTTAAAGTTTTGAAGCTTCTGTAATGCAACTGCACTAATAGTGGTCGCGGCAAGAAAGGCAGTTGAACTACCGGGTCACATCCTTACCTAGGCAGTGAAGGGTAGAGTACCAAAATTAAAACCGAAAAATTGAGTTTTCTCTCGAAACTCGTGGAAGGCATACCGACTAGGGTCTATCCATGAGAGAATAACCTCTTGGTGCACAAAATGGCATAATTACAATGATAAACCCTAGATTGTAGGTAAAGAACAGAAAAAATGGAGTAAATATAACTCTTCCCTAATCACCCACCTTTACGAGGCTAAATCCCATCAAGCTTTCCAGCCGTCTCTAGGTGAGGCGATATCACAGGAGTATGTAAAATAGATCTAAAGTCATCAAAGAGAGACCAGAACATATCTGAATATAAGAAATACCCATTTGAAAGTGTAAATATAAAATAGAACTCAATAACCATAATTTACTCGGGAGACGATGATCCAAAGGATCCCCACGAATAAAATAAGTTATTTAACAACTCGAAACATACAAAAACAAAATTGAAATATCTTGTCCCCACAGACGGCGCCAAATTGTTGATACGACAAATCATCCACTTGTCATTCTAGTATCAGTAAATCATGAGTAAAGTGCATAATACATAAGTACAACAAGTAAGGAGGCATGAACACAAGATATAGAGTTGTTCGGCTATAAAAATGAGCCTATGTCCACTTTAGTGCTCTACTTTCGTTATATTCATATTGTAGTACAAGTTTACAATGCCACTAGAGGCGTACAAGATAAATGAGAGAGAAGAATACACAACCGTTGCGGTTCAGGGAGTGCCGGAGATATGAATAAAATTTAGGTGAGTAGACCCCAAGTTGTATGTTGAGGTTGTGTAGAGAGAATTTGGCAAGGCTTCGCCAGGTATTGTGGAATCTGCCCGGGTGAGGGGAATCACTTTATTGCGAGGTGTCGACCTTTATTTATAGGAGGTATGTGAATTGTGTCACGTGCCCTCAACACGTGACATATATCAAGTCTGGAGTAGCTGTCAATGAGGGGGATGCAGCCTGTAAGGCAGGAATATTAAGTGCCCCATCCTGCATAGTATAAGGCTGCATCCAGCATAGCAGAAGGTTACGTCTGTAGTATGTAAGGTTACGTCGGTAGTATAAGGTTGTAGCCTGTATGTAAGTCCAAGTGGTATGTGACGCACCGTGTACTGGAACTGTGAACAAGAAGCCGCACCCCGTTAGTGAGGCTATAGTTATGGGTGTCGCACCCTATGTAGTATAAGGTTGCACCCTGCATGGAATAAGGTTGCATCCTATATATGAGGCTGAAGCTGTGGGTTCCGCACCCTGTGTTGAGTAGGGCCGCACCCTGTGCTGAGTAGGGCCCCACCCTGTGATGAATAGGGCCGCACCCTGTGACGAATAGGGCCGCGTCCTATAAGCTTCTGTGTATGCCTGAGCAGCGTCCGCGACAGGTTGCTGTATTTTCCCTATAACCGTATATATAATATATATATATCACTCCTTAATATGCTCCAGATATAATTTTCGAACTC
Organism: Sambucus nigra; assembly: GCA_949130495.1. Taxonomy (NCBI): domain Eukaryota; kingdom Viridiplantae; phylum Streptophyta; class Magnoliopsida; order Dipsacales; family Adoxaceae; genus Sambucus; species Sambucus nigra. The sequence continues at coordinate 421,326,351 of OX422218.1, forward strand.
TGGTAGCTATAGTCAATAAACCGAATGTTCCCATTCGTAATAGTATATAAGTAATTACCCACTTAAAATAATAATCACATAAGTATTATCTTACTTAAAATATAACTAGCACATTAATCAATTTTAAGGATTTATAAATATAATCCCGAACATACCAATTCATAATAATTAAGTAAGTATATAAATCACTTATCTAAATTTTATAGGTTTCTCATCCTCTATCAGAATAGTCGTCAATAGACGTATCGGACAACCGCTCAATCATCTTTAGCCCATATCCTAAATTCCATCCTAATCGCATCCTAAGATTTACTCAAATGAAATTGGCTCGTATTTACTCTAACCGCATAAATATCTATACACATTTGCCGAAGAATTCTCTTAAATGTTAACTAATCCAAGGTTAATATACAACTCCTCAAGACCTTTAGGTCACACCCATTTATAATACACTAATTAAGAAGGCCCTTAAGCCTTGAACCCAAGAATAAAAAGAAGTAGAAAAATTCGTATCTTGGGAAGAAAACAGAGTACCGGTCGATCGACCCCTGACCCCCGATCGACCGCAAGTTGGGATTTTTCCTTATGAGCCAACTAGTGGCCTTTTTCCCTTATACCGGTTGACCGGATCTTTGGCCGCGGTCGACCGGTCACACCAGATATTTCGGCCATCTCTCCATTTCTTACAAAACCTAAATCTCCAAAATACCAAATATCATCCCAACCTCCATTTTTATGGTTTCTAATCTTAACCAGCAACACTATAAACATGTAATCTATGTTTTTCAACTAACACATCAATTAATTTGTGGTATTAAACAATTTCTCTTATATTTAAACCATTTAAAACCCTAGTTTATCATTTCTACTATTTCTACCCATTTCTACACACCATGAACGTAGGTTTAATAGTAGAAATCATTAAGAGTTTACAATACATCAATTTGTAAACTCATACTCAAATTTCACAAATTTATTTTAAGGGTTATAACCCAAAAATCATATAGTTTACCAACTCTAATATGACATACATGCTCAAAAGAATAAACCAAGTAAAAACTTGCCTCGTGGATGAAATCCGACGACCTCGAATCGAATCCCGTGAAGTTTGGCCCGGAATCCCCTTTTCTCTCTTCCTTTCTTCTCTTCTCTCTTTTCTTTTCTTTATCTTCCTCTCTCTCGTGACTCATAAGAGATAAATAAGGGCTTGTCCCTTATAAACCCAAAAATGACTCATTTACTCAATTGCGAGTCCCTACTAGTCCAAAAATCCTCGAAACCTAAACATTACCAGCCGATACTATATTCTGACTATCTCAGCCATTCTGAAACCAACCGTGCATTCAAAATATCCATCTGAATCACTTAAATAAAGTTCACTAATCTGACCTAACACTTCTTAACCCGTGTTTTCTTCTAAGTAAAATATCACCCGTCACTTAACCCAACTAACGACATGATAAAAAAATATTCGGACTCATTTACTTTGTACCCATAAGTAAATGTAACACACATCGAATAATCTAACACTCATAATTCTAGAATTATTATTCTCAGAAATTCCTCTAATAACCAAATTACATCACTTATGCAAGTTAAATTTCTATAAAAGTACGGGTTATTACACACTTCCCCCCTTACAACAGAATTGCATCTGTAGGAGGGTAGTGAGACTGGGGTCTATGAATAACTGGAAAGGGTGAGGCGTGACCCACTCTAATGGACGCTGCCTGCAAGGCCTTCAAGGTCTCCTGGTGCAACTTCTGAAGAAAACTTCTCCTTCTGGTAATAATGGAACTCAAGCTTCAACCCACTCCCTGCAAGAAGATGAACTTTCACAGCAAAAATAGTAATTTTCTCAAGGGAAACACCTGAGAGTGATGGCTGTCAGTGGGTAGTGAAGGAACAAGGCACTCAGCACTAAGAGAATGAGCAGGGAGAGAATACTTAGGTAGGTCTGGTGATATTTTGGCAGAGTAACAGTGCAATTTCTATTGTCTATCTTTTTCTTCTCTATAACCTTGCCCTGGGGTCCTATTTATACTAGGGCACTAAGGCTAGGTTGGCACTTTTGGCGCCAAAACTTAGAGGGTTGGTGAGGGACAAAGTCTGCAGTGTACTATTTGTCCCTACCTGCAGGCAGGTATGCCTGTCCCCTTAGGCAGATGCCCCCTGGCGCCGACCAAAGTTCAAAAGAAAATATTTCTTCTAATGGAGACAAAATATCTTATTTGCTAAATATCTTTTGAAACGGTACTTTTGATACAAACTTTGTAAACTTGAGGGGGGTCTCGAGGACCACCTCCTCTAAAATATTTGCAAGCTTGAGCGGGGTCTCGAGGACCCCCTTCTAAAATCATTTTTCTTGAGAGGGGTTTATAGGACCCTCTCCTCTAAAATCAATTTATAAATAGTTCTTTTCTTGTGAGCAGCCAGCCCTTTGGCTTCTCACTTCACTTGTGACTAAGTGTGAGGTGTGTGAGGACTGGGTGACCCTAGGGTCTCCTACTAGTATTCTCTCAGTCCTATAGTGCTAAGTGGTTGAGCTTGCTCAACATACCTTGTCCCTCAGCAACCAAGCCAAAACTCCCGAGAGGTCCCAACGCGCATGTTCGAGCCTTGCTTGCTCGACTAGGCAACCTGTACAAGAAAGTAAAGTGTTAGTGATGTTGTTCATTTAGAGACTGATGTTTCATGATGAGGAGTTGCTTGTGATAGCTACTCCCTCAATATAATTTTCTGCCGAAACCCTTGTAGCGGCACTTCTCGAATAATATTTCTACAGTGACCCTTGCTGTAATGGCGCTAACGCTTGCAGTGGCGCTGACCCTGGTGGCGCTAACCCTTGCAGCGGCGTTGAAACTTGCAGCGGCGCTGACACTTGCAGCGACGCCGACACTTGAAGTGGCGCTGACCCTTGCAGCGGCGCAGACACTTGCAGCGGCGCTGGCCCTTGCAGCGGCGCAAACACTTGCAGCGGCGCTGGCGCTTGAAGTGGCGCTGACCCTTGCAGTGGCACTGACCCTAATGACGCTGAATCTTGCATCAGCGTTGACACTTGTAGCGGCGCTGACACTTGCTGTGGCATAGACACTTGCAGCGGCGCTGGCACGTGAAGTGGTGCTGACCCTTACAGCGGCGCAGACACTTGCAGAGGTGCTATCACTTGAAGCGGTGCTGATCCTAGCAGCGGCGTAGACACTTAAAGCGATGTTGGCACTTGAAGCGGAGCTGACCCTTGCGGCGGCGCAGACACTTGCAGCGGCGCTGACCCTTGTAGCGGTGCTGACATGTAATACCCCGTATTTTCTGTGATATTTATTTTTGGGATTAATTGAATTAAATCCGGATAAAAATATTAACGAGATGTGAGTTAGTATTTGATTATAATGTGTATATATGGCAATATATGAATATTGGAAATATTAAAATTGTCGTGAGATTTAAATACGGCAATTTGGGAATTTTGTTGAGACGCGTGTGACCGCCGCGTCATGGTATAATATTATTATATTTAAAAAGTGAATTTTAGTTCCATTAACCGTATGGTCATTTTGAGTGTGCCAACGCGTACGGAAGGGTCGAGATAGTCAGAAAACACTAGCCGGGGGTTTAGGTTGGGTCCCGGGGTATTTTTAGGCCGTACCGGCAACATAAAGGGTACTTTGGTAATTTTGTATTTTTGGGAATTTAAAAGTGACGAAAATTAGAAATAGAAATCTGACTTAATCTCCATCCACTAAACCCACTAACTACACTAAGGGACGTATTGGGTTACGAGAGAAGTTAAGAAATAGTTATTTATTGCCAAAAACCAACTCTACCTCCATTGTCATCATCCTTGGGAAGAACTTGTAGAGAGAGAGAGAAGGGAAAGAATTCTGCAGAAAGAGAGAGAGAGGACAGATTCAACCTTCAAATTCAACATCAAATTCAGAGAAAGATTAAGGCAAGTGGTCTAAATGTATTTGATTCAAGCTATGCTTTTCCATGTTTAGGAATTTTCGAAATTGATCTTGGAAGACGATTTAGACCCATAAATTGGAAGTTAAAAGCTATGAATTATGATAGGTATTGCATGTAGTAATATTCTGGACGAATTAGGTGTTTAATACAGAACCATTGATGATCTAAAAATGGAATTTAGAAGAAGTTTATTGATGTTCTTGAATGAAGAAGAAATCTGGAATTAATGATGTAGTTTTGATCTAAACAAAGCCTTTGAATGATGAATTATGGGTTTTAGAATGTTAATACTGTTGTAGAATGATAGTATGATGATATTGTAACCTTGTCTTAGAGTTTCATGCTTGTAAATGGTGTTTTGGGACGAATTGGTAACTGCAAAACGAAGCAGTCCGTAACCATACCTGGTGCGTTCGATCGATCGATGTTCTTCAGTCAATCGATCGACCACCATCGATCGATCGAAGGTAAAGGTCGATCGATCGACCTTCCCAGAATGAGTAAAGTTTTCCCTAATTTGATTTTTAATGGTGGTAACCCTCAAAAAATATTATTGGAGACTTTATGAATACCCTTAACCTTAAGGAAGACCAGTAGGCATGATTATGATATTGGACCTTAATTAGAATTCAATTTGAGGAATTATTCAAAATTAATGAAATTCGATAAGTGAGATAATATTTGGGTTAATAGTGTAAATTTGAAAAATTTGGTGAAATGAGGTTTGGGGCAGAAGTAAAGACCTTAGGAATAAAGAGGTTATATGTGGGAATAATAGGGACTTAATAATCTATTTTAGATAAGTTTTAAGTATAAGAAACTACGACGTGAGACGTGTCGACAGTTTAACTTTTATATTATCGGGAAACTTGAAATATATGACTTTGGAATAATGGTATAAAGATGTAGAGTATACCTTTATGAATATCGAGATTTCTGAGATGTGTGAATGCTTAGTATATAACTTTATGTGTATGACATACCTACCATACTTGCTATCACGGGAGGTTTACTTTCGCTTAGGGCCTTCTTATCCTTGTGTTGCCCGTATTTAGATTGGTTACCTCGATGAACATAGGTCATTGAAGGACTTATTGGGATGTTAATAAGTTTGCTGATCGTGGGAGCATAGGTATGTGGGTGACCCATGTGATGGTGACTGTGTTCGCCTCCATTATTTGTGATGTTGTTATCTGAACGATTCCTGAGAGATTCGGAATGCGTAATCCTTATGTACGTGATGTACCGGGATGGATAGCAGAGTATGTGTGCACCGTAGCTTAGCCTTTGGGTGCTTGTATTGTATATTTATGATGTGAATAATATACGGTTAAAGGATAAAGAATATTGCTATGATAAATTGTGTGTATATTTATTATCACGTTGTGAAAAGATAAAAGGGGACTGAAATCAATAAGTGGTGTTGTTAATAATTGGGAATCCGAGAATTAAAGAAGAACTCTCTATTTAATTGTTAAGGTTGGAATTAAAACGTGAACCGAGTAGAAGTGTTAGAAACTCTTGAGAATTAGATAGTTATGAGATAACACATGAATGGGTACAGGATTAGGAGTGCACAGTTAGAGGAGAGGTGAGTATCTCATGTGAGAGCACGTCCTAACATGTATTTTACATATACTGTTTTAAATGTTTTTAAAGCACTTACAGGTTTTTAAAATATCTCCACATTCGGGCTCTGACCCGTTTTCTTTCAACTCTATTTTTGTAAAACCATTTTAGGTGCCCAGCCACAAGGACACCATGCATAGGATTCTCACTCAGATGACGAGCTGTACTTGCTTGTGGAAGCTACAGGGATTTGCTTTTAGACTCTTATATCATTTGGATTCCATACTCAGTATTCCTCAGTTGTAGGACATGTTGCCCAAATTCTATTAGAGACATTTCCATTTCAGTTTTTCAGACTCTGGCATGTATTAATTCTGTATTCAGTATTTCGTTACTTACTTCAGTTGTGGGATTTTGTTGTGAGGAGTTTTTCCTCCAGATTTATTTATATCATGTGTTGGTTATTCTATTATTTCGTTATGGTGATTGGTGATATTATTCTTGCTTTAAATTTTTTACTGCATGTTAATCAGGCTTTAATTAAAATTTGGCAACTTACTTTTTAAATACTAGGTGGTTAGTAATAATAAAATGTTTTCGATAGTGATGCTATTAACTGAGCCAACTTGGCATTTTGATTTAATTTAATAAAGGAGTAGCTACCCAGTATTTAATTAGTCGGGGTGTCACAGGTGGTATCAGAGCTTCAGGTTCTAGTGTCCTTAGGATCTGTACGGCTTATTATGTTTCCGCTGAGCTTTCTTTGATATAGAGCCCTATGCTTAGGATTGTTGATATCTTTGGTGAGATTTCGTTCTCCTTCTTTAATACATATGGTAGTGAATCTTATTTGCGGTCGGGTGTATTCGAGTACCGAACAATGAAGTACGTCAGGCAAAGACAGATGGGTGAACAGCAGGAGGCAAACTTATATTGAGAATAATTGATTTATTTAAAGAAGGATGACCATAGTTGAAGTCACCAATATTATGGCACGAAAGTCCTGGATGATATAAAAGGCTAAGACGCAACCTGAGACTTCAGGGTAGGGCTATAGTAGGAATGGGATCAAATTAGGCACATCCAACAAGGTTGGAATGGGAGAGTAAGAATTAAATGTAACATTGGAGAGAACCAGTAGTGGCAATCCTCAAAAGGAGAAGACGGCATGTGCTAGCCAAACGAACGCAAAGTATCCAAAGGCTTGCACTGGTGTCGGAGTATGGCTAATCGAGAGTGAAAATTTGAGGAAAATCTTCTTATCACGTGAGAGCGGAGTTTCTATGGGGAGAAACAATCACCACACTTATAAGTGGGATGTAACGTCGAGAGAAGGCGTACACGAATGGTTTGACCATAAGTTCCGTGATCAAATGTTTAGGGTGAGAAACGAATGTCATTCTGAACTCACACGAGAGGTCCGGACAGAGGTCACTTTGTGAGGAGAAATAAAAATTATTTAGTGAACCCTACATCGGGTGAAGTAGGTGAAACGGAGAAGGGGATATTAAAGGAAGAATTTACATAGGAGAATTGCTAGTCCTTCTGGCAGAACTTTGCTTGGATGGTTAAAGCAAATGGTATTGGCACATAATGTAATTGGGAGGTAAACATCCCCGGGTGGGGGAGACACAAGAATCGAGAACTTTATATAAAGTAAAACTAGGGAAAACTGGTGGTGGAGAAGCACCACAATGGGAAGACCCAATGGAGAAACCGTTAAAATAATTCGATAGCAGAATTACTACCGAGCGATGGTAATTTTAGTAAGAAAGGTGGAAAAATTAGTAGCGTGATCCTTAGGGCCGTCAATACTAAGGGAACAACAGAGATAGTCATCTAAGTCAAGACTACCATCATCCGAGAGATGGACCACCTTAACATGATTTGTGAGACAAAAGATAAGTGGAGTATGTGTAGAGGTATTTCTGTGGGGAGTAAAACCCGTGCGTTATAAAATTTTCCCGATACAAGAGTAGGGATCAAGGTATTGTGTCTGGCGAGGGCAACAGTTATTGAAATATTCGGTTTGGGACAGATATGTGTGGTATGTCCAGGAACCATTTGAGTAGCCGGGACGATTGATAAAATAGAAGTATTAGTTACATTCTCATATGATGATGCATGTTATTTGTGGCGTGAAGGAGTTGCTACATTTGTCACTATTGTTATTTTCACTTGAGAGTCGAATTTAGTGAGTATATCAGTAACTTTATTATATATAAGAACATTTTTCCCTGATAGTGTGGGGGATTACTTTTATCGTCATCCGCGGAGGATGAATGGGTATATTAATAGCGGTTTTGTTTTATTGATATTACTCGTTTTAGTGCTCTATTATACGGGTATGAGACGATATTATTTATGATTTTATTTATATAATTATACTGATAGTGTGCTGGTATTGCAAGTTTATTGGGATTGCCACCTTGGGGTAGCATGTTTTGTTCTGGCGAGGCCCCATCTGTGAGAGGGTCGGACTCGCAATTGTACTTTTGTATATAGGTATATATACATATATTTGAATATGTTGTGATTTCAAAGTGGTATAATGGTCTCGGATATTTAATCCCATTATGCGTAGGGATTTCATTATTATGAGTCGTATGTAATTGATTTTCTAGTCAACAAAGAGTTAGTTTGTTTTTTATAATTAACGATAGAGAGGTAGTAACAAAAAGAGTGTATTGTTTTATTCCCTGTTAGAGATTTGGGAGTTTATACTCAAAGTTGTGTGTCTGGGGACAGGATTTTGAGAACCCCGATCTTAGTTACGTGGTGTATATGGAATGTGATTACCATCAGTGTCAAGAGAAAGTGTCATTCGAAGGGAGATCCTTGTTTAAGTGTCATTGCGGCAAAATGTAACTTTGTTGAGAAACGAGGGTGTAGGGGTACATACTATGGACAGGGCTTAACGGATTTCGATGACCAACAATGCTAGGTAGTAGTGTATCGGGGGGGTTCCTTATTTGGATTTCGCTTTGCGAGACACCCCACGCATGAAACTTAGCGTAAGATTGGTAGTAAGGAGAAGTGTGGCCCTTCGTTCATGAATTGGATACCTCTATCGATACGGGAGTATGCAGTTATAACGGGAAGTTACAAGGAGTAAATTATGTTGTAAGGCCATTAGAGCCAGATGTTAGTAAATAACGATGTAAGTACTAATAATATTAGTTTTGGCACGGCATGTTGAGGGACGCATTGAGGATAAGGAGGATTTAGAATTTGTAATTCAGAAGCGATTGAGACCGCCCTAGTGGTATAGCACCGTTGTATTTACAGTGACGATAAAGAGTTTAGGATTTGTATAAATCGTATATAATGTTTAAAACAGTATGGATGGGTTATAAGGGGCAAATACATCTTGATTTACTAAAGCGTAAATCAAAGGAAGAGGGAACATGGACGAATGAGATTTTTACTTATGAGATTAAACGTCATAAGATAAGGTGTAAGTGGATATCATATGTCAGTGTAGCAAATGCAAATTTGGAGAAAAGGCAGTAGAAAGCCATTTAATAAAGGGATATCTCTTGAGAAGACGAATAAATTATTATGAGAAATTTGGAGTAGAGTTTCGACCAATCAAATTTTGAGGGTGACTGAAGAGTAAATAAAATGAAGATGTCAATCAGTTATGAAGTCTAGTTATGTACAAAGTAGTGAAAAGGGTAAAGGTCCAAACTTTTGGTATTTGTCGGGAGGATAAGATCATTAAGTATCATTTAACGGGGAAAATTTTATGTGAATATCGGCATTGAAGAAGGTATAATAAGTAGTACAACAGTCGGGGTTAGATGACCAACCAGATAATTTCGTATCAAGACGACGAATCCAAAAAGGGAGGGTCAAGTTGGAGAATTTTCGGGAGAGATAACCAACTTAATGATAAGTAATGAGTTCTTTCGATTATGTGGGACATGTTGTCCAGAAGGAGAGAAATTATTATATACTTAGGATGATTTACACTATTAGATAGTGAACACGCCGGTACGTGGTTCGACATAATACTATTTAGAACTGGGATGAAATCCCCGATATCCACATTCAAGTGGGGCGACAACAAGTAGTGAGAAATAACGATTCAACCTGAGGGTGGTATCACCTAAAACCCGGTGTGCAGGCGCAAGGTGACTAACGATTGATGGATTGTATGAAAGAAATTTTGGATTCATTGCGATATTTTCAATTCCAAATCGGGTATAACTAGTGAGGTACATTGTAGACATGAGGAGCAGATATTACCAAATGGTAGCGTTGGGATGGAAAAAGCACCCATATATATTTATGGTGGACAAGGTACTTATAAAGGTTGGTGTAACACCAACAGGCTGAAGTGGTTTTCCCTTGTGTAAAGGTCACAACGTCGGGAATAGAGATTCAAATAGTGGGCAAGAGTAGTCAGATATGTTATTGATTCCTTCCAAGAATGGGTGTCTCATGTTTTGAAAAAAGCGGGAGTTAATACGTGAGGTGAGGACTCATAAGGATATTGAGACAATATGGCCAATGATGTATAAGGTATTTTTACTAGAATGTTGTTTAATAAGAGCACAACGCGAAGTGCATTTATCGAGATTATTCTGATAAGGTATCAAGTATGTTAAACAAACTCATTGTGAAGCGAGGGTTTTAGTAATTTGGACTTCTCTTTATAATTGTTTTGAACACTGGAGGATACCTATTTTTCCAGCCGTACCTTACTTTTCCGAATTTGGGGACGAAATTCATTTATTAGGGGGGGAGTATGTAATACCCCGTATTTTCTGTGATATTTATTTTTGGGATTAATTGAATTAAATTCGGATAAAAATATTAACGAGATGTGAGTTAGTATTTGATTATAATGTGTATATATGGCAATATATGAATATTGGAAATATTGAAATTGTCGTGAGATTTAAATACGGCAATTTGGGAATTTTGTTGAGACGCGTGTGACCGCCGCGTCATGGTATAATATTATTATATTTAAAAAGTGAATTTTAGTTCCATTAACCGTATGGTCGTTTTGAGTGCGCCAACGCGTCCGGAAGGGTCGAGATAGTCAGAAAACACTAGCCGGGGGTTTAGGTTGGGTCCCGGGGTATTTTTAGGCCATACCGGCAACATAAAGGGTACTTTGGTAATTTTGTATTTTTGGGAATTTAAAAGTGACGAAAATTAGAAATAGAAATCTGACTTAATCTCCATCCACTAACTACACTAAGGGACTTATTGGGTTACGGGAGAAGTTAAGAAATAGTTCTTTATTGCCAAAAACCAACTCCACCTCCATTGTCATCATCCTTGGGAAGAACTTGTAGAGAGAGAGAGAAAGGAAAGAATTCTGCAGAAAGAGAGAGAGAGGACAGATTCAACCTTCAAATTCAACATCAAATTCAGAGAAAGATTAAGGCAAGTGGTCTAAATGTATTTGATTCAAGTTATGCTTTTCCATGTTTAGGAATTTTTGAAATTGATCTTGGAAGATGATTTAGACCCATAAATTGGAAGTTAAAAGCTATGAATTATGATAGGTATTGCATGTAGTAATAATTTGGACGAATTAGGTGTTTAAAACACAACCATTGATGATCTAAAAATGGAATTTAGAATAAGTTTATTGATGTTCTTGAATGAAGAAGAAATCTGGAATTAATGATGTAGTTTTGATCTAAACAAAGCCTTTCAATGATGAATTATGTGTTTTAGAATGTTAATACTGTTGTAGAATGATAGTATGATGATATTGTAACCTTGTCTTAGAGTTTCATGCTTGTAAATGGTGTTTTGGGACGAATTGGTAACTGCAAAACGAAGCAGTCGTAACCATACCTGGTGCGTTCGATCGATCGATGTTCTTCAGTCGATCGATCGACCACCATCGATCGATCGAAGGTAAAGGTCGATCGATCGACCTTCCTAGAATGAGTAAAGTTTTCCCTAATTTGATTTTTAATGGTGGTAACCCTCGAAAAATATTATTGGAGACTTTATGAATACCCTTAACCTTAAGGAAGACCAGTAGGCATGATTATGATATTCGACCTTAATTAGAATTCAATTTGAGGAATTATTCTAAATTAATGAAATTCGATAAGTGAGATAATATTTGGGTTAATAGTGTAAATTTGAATAATTTGGTGAAATGAGGTTTGGGGCAGAAGTAAAGACCTCAGGAATAAAGAGGATATATGTTGGAATAATAGGGACTTAATAATCTATTTTAGATAGGTTTTAAGTATAAGAAACTACGACGTGAGACGTGTCGACAGTTAACTTTTATATTATCGGGAAACTTGAAATATATGACTTTGGACTAATGGTATAAAGATGTAGAGTATACCTTTATTAATATCGAGATATCTGAGATGTGTGAATGCTTAGTATATAACTTTATGTGTATGACATACCTACCATACTTGCTATCACGGGAGGTTTACGTTCGCTTAGGGCCTTCTTATCCTTGTGTTGCCCGTATTTAGATTGGTTACCTCGATGAACATAGGTCATTGAAGGACTTATTGGGATGTTAATAAGTTTGCTGATCGTGGGAGCGTAGGTATGTGCGTGACCCATGTGATGGTGACTGTGTTCGCCTCCATTATTCGTGATGTTGTTATCTGAACGATTCCTGAGAGATTCGGAATGCGTAATCCTTATGTACGTGATGTACCGGGATGGATAGCAGAGTATGTGTGCACCGCAGCTTAGCCTTTGGGTGCTTGTATTGTATATTTATGATGTGAATAATATACGGTTAAAGGATAAGGAATTTTGCTATGATAAATTGTGTGTATATTTATTATCACGTTGTGAAAAGATAAAAGGGGACTGAAATCAATAAGTGGTGTTGTTAATAATTGGGAATCCGAGAATTAAATCAGAACTCTCTATTTAATTGTTAAGGTTGGAATTAAAACGTGAACCGAGTAGAAGTGTTAGAAACTCTTGAGAATTAGATAGTTATGAGATAACACATGAATGGGTACAGGAACGTTAGGAGTGCACAGTTAGAGGAGAGGTGAGTATCTCATGTGAGAGCACGTCCTAACATGTATTTTACATATACTGTTTTAAATGTTTTTAAAGCACTTGCAGGTTTTTAAAATATCTCCACATTCGGGCTCTGACCCGTTTGCTTTCAAATCTATTTTTGTAAAACCATTTTAGGTGCCCAGCCACAAGGACACCATGCATAGGATTCTCACTCAGATGACGAGCTGTAGCTGCTTGTGGAAGCTACAGGGATTTTCTTTTAGACTCTTATATCATTTGGATTCCATACTCAGTATTCCTCAGTTGTAGGGCATGTTGCCCAAATTCTATTAGAGACATTTCCATTTAAGTTTTTCAGACTCTGGCATGTATTAATTCAGTATTCAGTATTTCGTTACTTACTTCAGTTGTGGGATTTTGTTGTGAGGAGTCTTTCCTCCAGATTTATTTATATCATGTGTTGGTTATTCTATTATTTCGTTATGGTGATTGGTGATATTATTCTTGCTTTAAATCTTTTACTGCATGTTAATCAGGCTTTAATTAAAATTTGGCAACTTACTTTTTAAATACTAGGTGGTTAGTAATAATAAAATGTTTTCGACAGTGATGCTATTAACTGAGCCAACTTGGCATTTTGATTTAATTTAATAAAGGAGTAGCTACCCGGTATTTAATTAGTCGGGGTGTCACATGACCCTAGTGATGCTGACTCTTGCAGCGGCGCTGACACTTGCAGCGGCGCAGGCACTTAAAGCGGCGCTGACGCTCGCAGCGGCGCTGACTCTTTCAGTGGCGCTGACCCTTGCAGGGGCGCAGACACTTGCCACGACGCTGGCACTTAAAGCGGCGCTGACCCTTGAGGCGGCATAGACACCTGCAGCGGTGCTGGCCCTTGCAGCGGCATAGGCCCTAGTAACGCTGACTCTTGCAGCGGCGTTGACACTTGCAGCGGCGCTACACTTGCAGCGGTGCTGGCACCTGAAGCGACCCTGGCACCTGAAGCGGCGCTGACGCTCGCAGCGGCGCTGGCAGTTGAAGTGGCGCTGACGCTTGCAGCGGCGCTGATGCTTGTAGAGGCGCTGACGCTTGCAGCGGCGCTAACCCTTAAAGCGGTGATGACCCTTGCAGCGACGCTGATACTTGCAGTGGCGCTGGGGGTTCCTGCTGAATATGAGTTTCTGTCGGGGCCTTGGGGGGTTCCTTCCCTATATGAGTTTCTGCCGGGACCCTGGGTGGTTCCTACCCAATATGAGTTTTTGTCGGGACCCCGGGGGGGTTCCTGCTCAATATGAGTTTCTGCCGGGACCCTGGGTTTCTTCTCAGTATTTCTAATAAAATAATATTTTTACTTTTTTATAGGTAGACACCCTTCTACAACATCCTCAAAATTCGGTTACAACCAATATCACCAATGCAAGATCGCTAATCACACTATGTCCTAGTGCACCAAAGTCGAATGGTACTACCCTACCACGTACTTGTTCATGATACCCGCCTATCTTAAGGCTTATACCCTAACACACTATCTTAATAACAAGCTTAACCAAGTCTATATATGCTACTTCTTCGGTCGTAAGGTTAATTCTAGCGACGATGAATCGCAGCTAGTGCTTTTATAGCCACATAATAAGAAGACGAGCCTATAATAGATGCCCTAACTTATTTATCCAATCGGATGTCCGCTACTCCAGGCGTCCACTCATCTCCATCGAGACATCAAATTTCCCCAAAAAAAGAAACTACACTCGCACTTGACTACTCCCGTCCATCATATCGCTTAACTTCTTGAATTATTGCGTACCTCCTACGACATTCAATCCAAGCCATAACTACTCCAAAGAATATTCTTCCTCTTTATATACTACTCCACTTCTATCTCAGATAGTATATAAAATTAACTTACCAAGGGGCCCACATACCTTGTAACACGTGCCTATCTGCACAACTATTGTAAACGTCACACATGTAACACTCTCTCTAAAATGGGTCTCCTTTTCTCAACTTGGTACTAACACCTTGGTATTCCAAACCCGAATAATTCAAAATTTAATTCTTCCTATTCCTGGAAATCCAATCCTTCTTAAAGTTAACCCACCAATCTTCCTAAAACAGCGCTACATGTCCCACTGTCCTTACTTCCTAATAACTCCAAGATCGATGTGTTTCCTACACAAGTAAAATGAATATTATCTTAACTATATCCCTAGTGGCCAAGGCCTTTCCTAACTCCCGAAATCTGCTCAGTTTCACGCATGGGACGTCTCGCGAAGCAAAATCAAAATAAGGAACCCTCTCATTACACTACTACTTTGCATCATCGGTCATCAAGATATAACGGCATAAGGCACACAACTGGGACGTTATAAATCCTACCTCGCAAACCTACTAAGAGATTCTACCACTATGTCCTTCCATTTTGGCAAAATAGAAAGTCTAACTAATCAGGTCTCATATACTCTACACAATTGCTACGAACATCATATACCTAAAACATATTACTTTTGAATTTGCCTTTCAATCAAGTCCTTACTATAAGCCTCAAATCAATTTTTTAAATCTCACCTCACCCATTACTTACGGTGTGAGAACCCTTTCAATGCTTTTCAATAGAGCTTCCATTTCCGTAAGACTCCGAAAATATCTCTCCACTTTCAATGTCATTAAGGTTCATTAGCTTCAAATATGAAATCGGGATAACCCCATCCCATCTACCAAAAAATTATGTTTAGAACTCCTACTTCCTTCAAGGTGCCATACCACAAAGCGCTTGTACTAACACTGAGTTCTTTGCACGAATAATAGTGAGATTAAACTCGGAGCTTAACAATAAATCCTTCATACCTTAAATCATACCTATAAGGTTTCCATACACAAAAATGTCATCGAGTTTCCATCTAAACATATAATAAATAGCGAGCAAAACTTGTATCCAGGTGAGATATTGCAAAAACAACCCGTTCCACCCTGGAACCACAGGTACGATAGCCTTGCAATCACTGGACCGTTATCATTCTGACCATTCAAAAACATATTATAGTCAGAATAATACGGTACTCGTATAACACATACAAAAAAAGTAGTGCGAACCAAATATAAGCTCAATATACCAACACCTGTTTTCACAACGAATGAAGAAAAATAGTACCCCGATATCGCGAAAAAATAGATAGGTATACCCATTATAATATTATCGATACTGGCACAAAACTCGAATCAAGCACATGAATCTAGGGTTAACAAAATAATGTGATGCTATCTGACCACACGGAAAAATACATCCTTCATCCGCGGTGAAACTCATTAAAACATTATTACCAATTACCATGGCCGCTCCAAATGGTTTCCAGATATAGTAAACTTGCCTTAACCAAACCAAAAACTATTTTGATCAATGCCCCTTCTAGGCACCCTACTCGTTTACTTTAACTCATACCGGACAAGATCAAAGCGTGTGGTTATACGCTCCATTTTGCAACATTCCCCATCTCTGGCCACCCTGACCATGTTAAGGTTATCAGTATCTCGGACTCTATAGCCCCGATCCTGATAATCACCTTCGTAGTTCCCTTAGCTCCTCTAGAAAAAAGAGAACAGAGTAACGGTCTCAACTCCCCTGTTTCAATGAATCCTCGAGTAGATGTCCACCTCTGGGTTTTCACGAACACAAATGCTCCATAAGTGTTAACAACACTTACTAGTGAGCCAATCATTCCGCTGAAGGACTCTTTCTTCATTTTAACTACCTTAATTCGGTACAAAGTTCACTTAACCATATAACTCTTTATTCATTATTGGCCTCTGACCGATCCTCATGTCAATAGCCAATAAACAACATTCTCATCATTCCTAATAACCCAAAGGAATTCACGGTTAAAATCGTTTGTAAGATTCCTCTATAAACATAAAATTCTGATCATTCAAATATGGTGACCATCGTTCCCACTATTTCACATTGGTCCAACGAGGGAAAATTTTTCCTCAATTTTCACATCTAGGAATTTGCATGTCCTGCTCTAAGCCAAAGCTTTCGAGCCTCCTACTTCCATTGTATAACACTACACTGCCTCTGCATGACTTAACTTCAACGTATGGTCCTTATCAAATACCCTTCAAACTTTTTCCCAATTTACTTCACTGGGTAAATCAAGCTTAGCACCACTCTCTGCTACAGCGGTACATAGATAATTATAACTACTATACTTTAGTAGTTGTTGCAGCAATTCATAACAATGCCATGAGGGAAGTGACCTCTGCTGCGGTCCTCATTCCAAACTTCAACTTACACCTCCAACTAAGCCCTGCTTCCTGCTTCCCTCACAATGGCCTTCCCTGGTCGCCCCTTTTCGATTAGCACACAAATCTCACCCGAGTGTGCAAATGATTTACTATAATCTTACATAATAGCAAAAGAATGAAATCACACAATAGGAATAAAAACTCCTAATGATAAGGATCTATATCAAATAGAAAGCAATGCTGAAAGCGTAGTACGTCCTCACAGATTCCCAAGTACACTAGATTTTGATGCTCTGATACCATATGTGACACACCACCTAATAAAATACCGGGTGATCAATCCTATACCAGATTAAAACAGGAATCTCATATGGTTCATTCTCAGCATCACTGTCGAAAACAAATTTAATTACTAATAACTTATTAGGCTGCCGTCAAAATTTTATATTAACAAATCTTTTTAACCCAACCATTCAATTAAAACAATCACAACAGTTTATATACACGAAACTGAAATGAAATAAAATGACCGAAACTCGGTAACATAATACAACCAAATTGAATGCCACACTAAAGGAGATAAAAGAATAAATGAATATAGTTGGGCTATCGGCCCGAATGTTACTACAATGCTTCCTATATAGATTAAAAGGATAAAAGCGTCTACAATAAACCTGCACACATCCACAGCTGCTACAATAAATGTCTGACTCGAGAGAATCATCATCCAGGCGTCCCTGTGTCTCGACACCTATATATATATATATATATATATATATATATATATATATATATATATATAGCAAGAGAGGGGAAAAATAGAGAAACGGGTCAGAACCCGAGTTTGAAAATAATTACCAAGTGCTTAAAAAGCATATTTTAAAATATGAAATCTCTCATATTTAAACTGGTATCGCACTCTCATGAGATACACCTCACCCCTCTTCTAATAGTTCACACCTACCGTATACCTTTTAAACAACTTAGTTAAGATATCCCACCTAACTAATCTATTTATAACTATCACCTACCTTATGTTATATAATATTTTAGACCGTAAGCATTTAGTGATATAATCATCCATGTGATAGATATATAGTCCTTGTTTCTATATAAAGGTATGCCGTTCATATACCATAACTTCCACTGGTTTTAAATACCATTTTCACTTTAACGTATAACATTCTTATATAAATAGTTCTCACTTGAACCTACAATTTACCTTTGTATAAGTCCGGATATGAAACTACCGGAAGAAGAATAACATCTTGTTCATTTTGCACGTTACACTTTTTTAAAGGTTATATGGCATCTCAACTTCATAAGCAAGTAGTATACAATATGCAGCGAGCATATTTATACCTATATTACACTCATAAGTATAATAATAATCCCACCAAGTTATAACTTGAGTATGCATTCTCAAAGTGACCATCCACATCCGGGTTTTCTCAACTTAACCCCGGTACCAAGTTAGACTTTGTCATGAACATGGTAGAAATACAAAACGGTGGAGGCGACCACATTCCGTCCTGAAAGTGGGATAAAAATATCGCACCCATATGCGGGATGTTATGACCTGGGGATATACTCTCCCTGATCCGTAAGCCAGGGGATTCACCCACATCGCGCAACCTTCCTAAATAGCACTAGAGATATGAACATACATAAATATATCGTTTGCATACCAATTGTAACAACCCAGGTTTTCGAGCGACTATTTTATGCTATTTTGCCTGATGGGCTAATTTTATAAAACAGGAATGTTGGAGTAAATATTATTTCCCGTATGACTTAGGGATAATATTTACTATGTTTTGACTATTTACCGTTATGAGAAGGTAAATAGTGTTATACTGTGTATTTTGCGTCGTTATATGTAAAACGACGGTTATAACCTATATTTAAATCGGGTATAATTAATGAATTAAAAATGGAATTGGAACGTAAAAATAGTTCACATTTTCCCGAATGCCAAATTAGGGGGTGCGGTTGTTTTTAGAATAGTCGAGATAGTCGAAATAAGTGCCCAGTTGTAATTTTTGAGATTTAGGCATTTTAAGGGGGTTATGACTCAATTAAGTGGTTACGAGTCATTTTAGTGGTGTATTAGCAATTAGGAGTGGGGGTTTATATTTTGACCTTTATAAATCGCCCACCCCCTTTCTTTTTCTTCATTTGTGTGAGAGAAGCCAAGGGAGAGAGAGATGGAAGAGTTGGGCCGGAATCCGTCGCTACCGGAGGTGTTTCGAGACTACGAACCTCGAGGCAAGTTTCTTACTTGCTAGATATTGATTTAATGTGATAATTTGCATGTGTAGTTAAGTTTTGGGAGGTTTAAACCATAAATGGGTTTTGGGTGATTTTGGGTGTTTAATCCTAAATCTTATGTTTTAATTTGATTTGAAGAGAAATAATTAGTCATTTGATATGTAGGAATGATTTTATAGTAGTATTTGTTGTTGTGGTTGGATGAAATAGTGGGTACAAGCTTGGTTGGCTCATCAATGGCCGAGACCGCTTCTCGGAGAAGAAGCTGTCCGCCAGGATCGATCGATCGAACCTGGAGGATCGATCGATCGAAGCCTTCGATCGATCGACTGCCAGAGGTCGATCGATCGACCTCGTCTGAAAAGGTGAGGTTTTTCTGATTTTGTTTTAGCTCGTTTCTTTAGGCTCGAGGCTTAGGAACCTTCCTTTGGGAAGTAATGGGGAGTCCTAGAGGGTTGTATTGGGTAGACTAATGTCCTAGGCTAAGAATGGAGATTTAGGTTTACCCGAGGACTAGTTTGGATTAGGTTAATGTCCAACGGATTTAGGAGGTTAACCTAAAGTTATATTTGAAGTTAAAATATCAAGGTTGAGCTTTTGAGAGACACTCCATTATGGAGACTCACTTTGAGGGTTTATGAATTATATAAACTATTTGAGGCTATTTTGAGGTTAGTGGCACTTTGGGGTCTTAGGTCATAAATAAAATATGACTAAATAAGAATAGTATGCACCTGCTAAAGCTTGGTGCTTAATGGCTAAATGGATGATTTTTGGAAATATAAAATATGAGTTTTCAAAAATGGAAAGAGTAATGTTTTTCATAAATGTTAATTTATAGATACACACCTCTCCAAATCTCTATCATAAGGGAAGTCGCGCGCGTTGTGGTGAAGACCCTTGGCTAATGATGCAGGGTGGATATAGTCCCTAGGCCATGTGAGCGTTTGTTTATATTTTTCTGCGCTGGTTAGGAGATTCCGGGTGTGGTCTTGACTATCCCGCAGGCACATGGTCGCTTCCCGACGTTTCGATAGGATCCTAGGTTGTCTTGGAGGCCCTGGAAGATGATAGCCATTTAGGGGTGCGCACAGTGGGGAAACCCGGACGGGCGGTCTTAGAATCGTTATATATATATATATATATATATATGAATATAACTATTCTAAATCAAGTTGGACTTGATGTTTGATGGGTGCCATAAAGAGCACAGTAAAATGCCATACAGAGCATGATGAAAGTGCTATAAAGAGCACGATGTAAGGCCATAAAGAGCCTATGATGATGATTATATTCCTGATAAGGAAGATATTTTTACAAAATGAACAATTGAGATAAATGCCTCTAGAGCATAAAAAGTAGGATTATATTTCCTGATAAGGAACAAATTCATGAAAAGAATTAGTTTACGATGAAAGTAATTTGGTAAACATTTGATAAAGTGTTGTACAATTTATATGTATATTCCTAAAGATAGAATTAGGAATTGTGCCAATAGATGATGGATGGGTTTTACTTTTATATTTTCTTTGTGTAGCTGTAGATGTGACCTCCCACACTTATGCACACACATGTATTTATTTATTATTCCGTGCTTAGGGTCTAATGTATCTCGACGATCAACCTTGCCTAAGTAGTAGTGTATCGGGGGGGTTCCTTGTTTGGATTTCGCTTTGCGAGACACCCCACGCACGAATAGGGCATAGTGTTGAGACTGGGGAGAAGTTAACCTTTAGTACTTAAATTAATTAGGACGGGGTCTAATGTATCTCGACGATCAACCTTGCCTAAGTAGTAGTGTATCGGGGGGTTCCTTGTTTGGATTTCGCTTTGCGAGACACCCCACGCACGAATAGGGCATAGTGTTGAGACTGGGGAGAAGTTAGCCTTCTGTTCTTTCTATAACCTGAGCATCATTTATATTTCGCTAGGTTATTGCTAGATTGAGAGGTGAGGAATATTATTGTTATCTACGAGAGATTTACGCACTTACCTGCCATGCATTTTAGTCACATGGTAATCATATCAAACCCGGCCCTGACCGGTTTCTATATTTCCTTGTTTCTGCATATTCTTTGCCGTTACAGGTGCTCTTCCGCGTGGACACCTGTGTTTACATTTCCATTTCCAGTTGTCACGGAGCTACGTCATATTGCGGATGTTGTAGGATACTTGTAGTAGACGCTCCCCTCTATTGTACTCTAGTTATGTTCAGTACTTTTATTCGGGCGTGTTTGCCCAAGGTATTGCACTCATTTATTATATTGTAAATATTGATTGTAATACTTAATGTATTATTTGTATTGGTCTGTGCACCGACAGCTTATTCGGTGATTATTTATTGTATTGTCATACTTTATTCATCGATTTTTGATACCCACCGTTTTTACAATGGGATTATCTAAGTGTTTCTCTTTTACTTTTAAAATTTTTTGTATATGACAATCCGTTTTCTAAAATGATTGGTGGTTATCTCATACTATTATTTTAATCGACAGTGATGCTAAGAATGGACCATCTATGATTCCTGTAATTATTGGAGTATTGGGCTGGCCACCTATTATTTTAGTAGGCGGGTTGTCACAGATGGTATCAGAGCATTAGGTTCTAGAGTCCTTAGGAATCTGTGTGGATGTTTTACGTCTTCTGCGTTTCTCTATGTTTGATGTAGAGCCTTAGGAATAAGGTCGTTGAATTCTCTTGTGAGATTTCGTTCTCCTGCTATGGAATGAGAACCCCGAAGATCTTCTGCGCGATCGTGTGAGGCTTGTAAGCCGTTAGATGAAGGGCGCTGAGGAAGGACATTGTGAAGGCGTCATAGGATGGGATTACTATAAGCTGTAGGCTGTAGTCGGGAATAAGGACCGCTTTGGAGGTCCTTCCCTTTGTAGCATTATTTTATAATGCTGCCGTGACTACTAATTACGATGAAAATAGTTTTCCCAAGTACCGCTGCCGGTAGAGAGTGGTACTATGCTTGGGACTCCGAGCAATGTCAATTCGGAGTTGAGAGGTTCTTTATTAGGACCACATGTTGAAGTTTGGTTGGTTAGAGGAAGTGTAACCTCGTTCGGTGAGAACGTAAGGCCCGAGAGTTTTGGCCTAGAGTTGGGTATAGGAGTGCCCAGGTGTGAGGGTTTGAGGAAAACCTTTCACCCTTTGGAGTAAGGTTGAAGTGGCGGATATGATAGTCGCCTCATTATGGTGGGGCATAATGTTTTGCCCATAGAGAGAGCCTCTCAGTGGAAATGCTAGGCTCGTAAGTAAGTGTTGGAAACACTTTTGTAGAGTAGTGTTCATGAGACCCCATTGGTGGACATCCACCTGGGGAAGGCTCGTGGAGCTAAGGTTGGGGGAAGCTTGTAGAATGTTCTCCTTGCTGAAGAAGTCAAGGGAACCATGCGTTCTGATCTTGTCAATTGAAGATAACCGATAAGAATAGGACTCCTTATTGAGTCATTGATGGAAGTAGTTTGGTTTGGGTAAGACTAGAATGACGTGTCTTAGAACTATCGGTAGCAGCCAAGGAGGTTGGCTAGTATGTTGGTGGGACTTTCTAACGAGGGTGCGAGTAGTGAATTCCTTAGGTAAGATGGAGTAGTATGGTGATAGCCCTAGATTCGGGTGTGTATATCGAGCTTGTGATAGTGTCGGTACATTTTTTTATATATATGGTAAGCATATCTATGTGACTTCCATGATAGGGGAGTTCTGTCTTTTCCTTCACACTTGTTATGGGGCGAGTGGTGATATGTGTGGTACGTGCTACTTGTATTATATATTATACGAGTAGAGATATTTTTAGATTGGTTGGGGTGATAGAAAGCGAATATATCGCGAAGCTATCCTAGTTCTAGTTCTAGTTGGAGGACTAGTTGTTCTATAATATCTCTCCTGGATACGGGTTGAGACTTTATAGAGGTGGTTTACGGTATGTAGATAGTTTCCTTTAAATTTTTATTTTTATTATTTTTATTTTATTCTGTTTACTTGCTTGTTTGCTTTGCTTGTGTATGCTATTGCCTTATCTCCATGACTGGCTAGTTAAGGTGACTATGTGGAGGGGTTCCTTGTTTGGATTTTGCTTCGGCGAGACGCTCCACGCATGAACCTTAACGACGTTGGGAGTGGAGAGATGTGCATTTTCTTTTATGTTTTTTTTCTTTCCTTTCTTTTTTGTTGGTTAAGTGCTAGGTTGGAAGGTTTAGCCAAGAATCACGTATATGAGTGATTAAGGGCTTAGTTCATGTGCGATATATGAGTACTATGATAGTTTTCCTCTGACTAACGTGGGGGAAGACTAAGATTATGAAAGTCTGATAGGGACTTATGATTGTGCCTTAATGAGAAGGCCATTTGTTTAGAGATATATGTGTCTCTTGAAGTAGAGTATTGGTGGCATCTTGCTGAAAGTAAATGCCTCAGTCGATTGTTAGGGTAGGAAGTAGAAGTATAGGTAGTAGTAGAGTTTCGAGTTGGGATTCCGTCGATCCCGATCATGTGTCTTCGACCGTCACTTCTCGACGACTCACAATGCGAGGTAGTAGTGTAACGGGAGGGTTCCTTGTTTGGATTTCGCTTCGGCGAGACGTCCCACGCATGAAACCGAGCTAATGTCGGAAGTCGGGAAAGGTCTTGGACACTAGGGATATTTAGTATTATACTCATACGACTAGGTTAGGATAGATAGATTGACCTTAGGATTCTTAGGATGCTAGGCCCTTAGGGCATGCAGCGTTAGTTTAGGAAGATGGTTGGGAGTTGACCACAATAAGTTGTGGGTTAACTCTAAGTGGGATTTTGTCCTTAGACGAGAAGGACGGAATTTCGAGCTTGTTAGAATGTTAGACCATTAGTGGTGAGGCCTCTCGTAGTTAGAGGGTTACATGGGTAACCTACCGTTGGAGGAGTTGAAGTATAAGCTGACTTTTCTCCTGCACTCGTGATGTTATGATCGAGAGTGGATTTAACGAATGAGTCTTTGCCAGGAACGGGAGGCGCTAATATGGGAACATGGACCTATTGTTCGTGTGTCTCACATTTTTAAGAAGTGTCATCCCACGCTTGATTTAAATCTCATGGCGGTAGTCTTTGCCTTAAAGACATAGAGGCATTTTTCCTGGGCAGGAATTTGGAGTCCTTTCACAAATAATAAGTTTATGACCGTGAAGGACTATCGATAGGATATTCCCTTTCGCTAAGGCAATACGAACGGGAGTAGTAGAGGCGCCGAATAGATACCGTCTTAGAGTTTATTCGTGGCATGGAATGCCAAGTGGAGTGAGCTTCACCAAGGGGACGCTATTCTAAGAGCGTTCAGGTCCATGATCGACCCTTTCAACTACTGGTATGTAGAGAGTAGTGTGGAACAAGGATGGTTATATCCGTGGACATCTTTATCGAATTGTCGATGATGCAACGGTCATGATTCTAGTTGAGGAAACTGTGGATCATTTGATAAATCGCTACTTGCTCAATGGAAATGGGCGGACTAAGTAGGAGGTGTATGTCCAACTCTTCTTAGTAGGAGTTTTAGATCTGTATGCAGTTTCTAGTAACGGTAGTGAACCGAGACGAGACATTTGTGACAAGGTACAGGTAAAGTCTCCAGGGAGGAATGGGGAACCGTTGGGATATGGGGTATATCCTACCACCCGTAAGTGGAGGGGTGGATTTGATTTAAAGGAGAGATCGGAGTAGTAGTCTTTATGGATCGAACTTCCGTGCAATAGTTCGGATTGTTTTTTATAAACGTTAGGCCGTGCGTAGCCTAGTATGGATGGTTATATGCTTTGTCTACTCGTTGGAATGGAAGCAGCGAATAGTATACTCCGGGGACCGGGAGTGGTCCAAGAACCTTCCCTTAGATTGGGCTCAGTAAGCAAGTAGACTTTCGAGGGTTACGCCACGCGAATAGCAGTTAGTAGTGTTGGGGTTAGCGATTGTAAGATAGTGGAGTTATTCCCTAGTAAGGGTGTGACGCGATTCGGAAAGTAAGGCAATTAGTGCCGAGCTTGTGTGGGTATCTCCTCCTATAGTAGAAGGGTAGGATCGAAATTTCCTGAGGAACGATTTGGCGCTATGTTATAGCATGATGATGCGTACTGAGATCGTTAGTGGTGACCTTAGTCTGAGTCCTATGGGGACATTTCTATTCGGGGGTTTGCTAGTATTATAGCACGGTTTTTATTATAGTATACCCTTTTTATGGTTATGGGTTACGCCTGAATTTTGAGGGCAAAATTCCCCTTTAAGGGGGGGAGTATGTAACAACCCAGGTTTTCGAGCGACTATTTTATGCTATTTTGCCTGATGGGCTAATTTTATAAAACAGGAATGTTGGAGTAAATATTATTTCCCGTATGACTTAGGGATAATATTTACTATGTTTTGACTATTTACCGTTATGAGAAGGTAAATAGTGTAATACTGTGTATTTTGCGTCGTTATATGTAAAATGACGGTTATAACCTATATTTAAATCGGGTATAATTAATGAATTAAAAATGGAATTGGAACGTAAAAATAGTTCACACTTTCCCGAATGCCAAATTAGGGGGTGCGGTTGTTTTTAGAATAGTCGAGATAGTCGAAATAAGTGCCCAGTTGTAATTTTTGAGATTTAGGCATTTTAAGGGGGTTATGACTCAATTAAGTGGTTACGAGTCATTTTAGTGGTGTATTAGCAATTAGGAGTGGGGGTTTATATTTTGACCCTTATAAATCCCCCAACCCCTTTCTTTTTCTTCATTTGTGTGAGAGAAGCCAAGGGAGAGAGAGATGGAAGAGTTGGGCCGGAATCCGTCGCTACCGGAGGTGTTCCGAGACTACGAACCTCGAGGCAAGTTTCTTACTTGCTAGATATTGATTTAATGTGATAATTTGCATGTGAGGTTAAGTTTTGGGAGGTTTAAACCATAAATGGGTTTTGGGTGATTTTGGGTGTTTAATCCTAAATCTTATGTTTTAATTTGATTTGAAGAGCAATAATTAGTCATTTGATATGTAGGAATGATTTTATAGTAGTATTTGTTGTTGTGGTTGGATGAAATAGTGGGTAGAAGCTTGGTTGGCTCGTCAATGGCCGAGACCGCTTCTCAGAGAAGAAGCTGTCCGCCAGGATCGATCGATCGAACCTGGAGGATCGATCGATCGAAGCCTTCGATTGATCGACTGCCAGAGGTCGATCGATCGACCTCGTCTGAAAAGGTGAGGTTTTTCTGATTTTGTTTTAGCTCGTTTCTTTAGGCTCGAGGCTTAGGAACCTTCCTTTGGGAAGTAATGGGGAGTCCTAGAGGGTTGTATTGGGTAGACTAATGTCCTAGGCTAAGAATGGAGATTTAGGTTTACCCGAGGACTAGTTTGGATTAGGTTAATGTCCAACGGATTTAGGAGGTTAACCTAAAGTTATATTTGAAGTTAAGATATCAAGGTTGAGCTTTTGAGAGACACTCCATTATGGAGACTCACTTTGAGGGTTTATGAATTATATAAACTATTTGAGGCTATTTTGAGGTTAGTGGCACTTTGGGGTCTTAGGTCATAAATAAAATATGACTAAATAAGAATAGTATGCACCTGCTAAAGCTTGGTGCTTAATGGCTAAATGGATGATTTTTGGAAATATAAAATATGAGCTTTCAAAAATGGAAAGAGTAATGTTTTTCATAAATGTTAATTTATAGATACACACCTCTCTAAATCGCTATCATAAGGGAAGTCGCGCGCGTTGTGGTGAAGCCCCCTGGCTAATGATGCAGGGTGGATATAGTCCCTAGGCCATGTGGGCGTTTGTTTATATTTTTCTGCGCTGGTTAGGAGATTCCGGGTGTGGTCTTGACTATCCCGCAGGCACATGGTCGCTTCCCGACGTTTCGATAGGATCCTAGGATGTTTTGGAGGCCCTGGAAGATGATAGCCATTTAGGGGCGCGCACAGTGGGGAAACCCGGACGGGCGGTCTTAGAATCGTTATATATATATATATATATATATATATATATATATATATATATATATATATATATATATATATATATATGAATATAACTATTCTAAATCAAGTTGGACTTGATGTTTGATGGGTGCCATAAAGAGCACAGTAAAATGCCATACAGAGCATGATGAAAGTGCCATATAGAGCACGATGTAAGGCCATAACGAGCCTATGATGATGATTATATTCCTGATAAGGAAGATATTTTTACAAAATGAACAATTGAGATAAATGCCTCTAGAGCATAAAAAGTAGGATTATATTTCCTGATAAGGAACAAATTCATGAAAAGAATTAGTTTACGATGAAAGTAATTTGGTAAACATTTGATAAAGTGTTGTACCATTTATATGTATATTCCTAAAGATAGAATTAGGAATTGTGCCAATAGATGATGGATGGGTTTTACTTTTATATTTTCTTTGTGTAGCTGTAGATGTGACCTCCAAAACTTATGCACACACATGTATTTATTTATTATTTCGTGCTTAGGGTCTAATGTATCTCGACGATCAACCTTGCCTAAGTAGTAGTGTATCGGGTGGGTTCCTTGTTTGAATTTCGCTTTGCGAGACACCCCACGCACGAATAGGGCATAGTGTTGAGACTGGGGAGAAGTTAACCTTTAGTACTTAAATTAATTTGGACGGGGTCTAATGTATCTCGACGATCAACCTTGCCTAAGTAGTAGTGTATCGGGGGGTTCCTTGTTTGGATTTCGCTTTGCGAGACACCCCACGCACGAATAGGGCATAGTGTTGAGACTGGGGAGAAATTAGCCTTCTGTTCTTTCTATAACCTGAGCATCATTTATATTTCGCTAGGTTATTGCCAGATTGAGAGGTGAGGAATATTATTTTTATCTGCGAAAGATTTACGCACTTACCTGCCATGCATTTTAGTCACATGGTAATCATATCAAACCCGACCCTGACCGGTTTCTATATTTCCTTGTTTTTGCATATTCTTTGTCGTTACAGGTGCTCTTCCGCATGGATACATGTGTTTACATTTCCATTTCCAGTTGTCACGGAGCTACGTCATATTGCGGATGTTGTAGGATACTTGTAGTAGACGCTCCCCTCTATTATACTCTAGTTATGTTCAGTACTTTTATTCGGGCGTGTTTTCCCAAGGTATTGCACTCATTTATTATATTGTAAATATTGATTGTAATACTTACTGTATTATTTGTATTGGTCTGTGCACCGACAGCTTATTCGGTGATTATTTATTGTATTGTCATACTTTATTCATCGATTTTTGATACCCACCGTTTTTACAATGGGATTGTCTAAGTGTTTCTCTTTTACTTTTAAAATTTTTTGTATATGAAAATCCATTTTCTAAAATGATTGGTGGTTATCTCATACTATTATTTTAATCGACAGTGATGCTAAGAATGGACCATCTATGATTCCTGTAATTATTGGAGTATTGGGTTGGCCACCTATTATTTTAGTAGGCGGGTTGTCACACCAATATATTAATAAGAAAATCTTAGATATATATATATATATATATATATATATTGTAACAATACCCGCATATATAATATATATATCACTCCTCAATATGCTCTAGCTATAATTGTCGAACTCTTATAGCCATAGTCAATAACCCGAATGTTCCCATTCGTAATAGTATATAAGTATTTACCCACTTAAAATACTAATCACATAAGTATTATCTTACTTAAAATATAACTCTCACCTTAATAACTTTTAAGGATTTATTTATATAATCCCGAATATACCAATTCGTAATAATTAAGTAAGTATATAAATCACTTATCTCAATTCTATAGGTTTTGCATCCTCTATCAAAATAGTTGTCAATAGACGTATTGGATAACTACTCAATCATCTTTAGCCCATATCCTAAATTCAATCCTACTCGCATCCTAGGATATACTGAAATGAAATCGGCTCGTATTTACTCTAACCGCATAAATATCTCTAGACACTTGCCGAAAGACTTCTCTCAAATGTTACTCGTCCTAAATATTCATTAAATCCATGCTCCGGATTGTACACTCAACTAATCCCATGTTAATATACAACTCCTAAAGTCCTTTAGGTCACACCCATCTACAATACACTAACTAAGACGGCCCATAAACCTTGAACCCAAAAATAAAAAGGAGGAGAAAAATCATTATCTTGGGCAGAAAATAGAGTACCGGTCGACCGTTCCCTGACCCCCGGTCGACTACGAGTTGGGATTTTGCCTTATGATCCGACCAGTGGCCTTTTTCCTTTATACCGATCGACCGGCTCTTTGGCCACGATCAACCTATCACACCTGACATTTCGGCCATCTCTCCATTTCCTACAAAACCTAAATCTCCAAAATACCAAATATCATCCCAACCTCCATTTTTATGGTTTCTAATCTCAACCAACTACACTATAAACATCTAATCTATGTTTTTCAACTAACACATCAATTAATTTGTGGTATTAAACCATTTCTATTATATTTAAACCATTTAAAACCCTAGTTTATCATTTCTATCATTTCCACCCATTTCTACACACCATCAACATAGGTTGAACACTATAAATCATTAAGATTCTACAATACATTAATTTGTAAACTCATACTCAAATTTCTCAAATTTATTTTAAGGGTTCTAACCCAAAAATCATATAGTTTACCAACTATAATATGAGATACATGCTCAAAAGAATAAAGGAAGTAAACACTTCTTCGTGGATGAAATCTGATGACCTCGAGTCGAATCCCACGAATTTTGGCATGGAATCCCCTTTTCTCTCTTCCTTTCTTCTCTTCTCTCTTCTCACTTTTTTCTTTTCTTTCTCTTCCTCTCCCTCGTGACTTTTAAGATAGAAATAAGGTCTTGTCCCTTATAAACCCAAAAATGACTCGTTTACTCAATTGCTAGCCCCTACTAGTCGAAAAATCCTCGAAACCTAAACAATACCCCCAGATACTCTATTCTGACTATCTCGTCCATTTTGAAACCAACCGTGATTCAAAATCTCCATCCGAGTCACTTAACTAAAGTTCACTAATTGGACCTAACACTTCTTAATGCGTGTTTTCTTCCAACTAAAATATTACAATTCACTTAACCCAACTGACGACATAACAAAAACATATTTTGACTCATTTACTTAGTCCCAAAAGTAAATGTAACACACATCGAATAATCTAACACTCATAAGTACAGAATTATTATTCTAAAAAATTCCTATAATAACCAAATTACGTCACTTATGTAATTTAAATATCAATAAAAGTATGGGGTATTACATCCATACACCCTATGTCCCATGCATTTTTGCACAATTCAACCAAACATAATAAACTTGTGTTAAATTAATTCTCGCGTAATTGGCATGACTATACAATAAGGTTATACTTGACCAACCTACTAATCGCACATTAATTATTCTCTAGGTGACCCCACCGATATACTCATGGTATAAACATTCTACACTAGTTTTCACACCATAATTATTCTAATCTACTGGCCTTACATTGTAACGTAACTATCAACTCCCAATTATAATCACATATGCCTACAATAACTACGGTACTAAACCCGAGTCCTAAGGACCAAACTTCTGTCAACCTCCAACGTTTCCTAAATTTCATGCGTGGGATTTCTCGCAAAGAAAAATCCAAACAAGGAACCCCTCGATACACTATTACCTAACCTTACCGATCATCGAGATCCATTAGGCCCTCAATCCATAACATGTTCCCTCATAGTCCCGTTTACTAACATAAAAATTCTACTCATTCACTCTCATTTCACTAAAGATGACATACAACATGTCTCACTTACTATCACAAGTTCTCAATGCTATATAAATATCGAGCTATATCTATCCGCTCCATAAGGAACCTAATGCACCCTGAATCACATCAATAAAATTCCCCACGCACTGGGATCAAATATAACTAGACAACATACATACAGAAGTCTACCATACAAAACAATTTAGACATATATATAGGCCCTATCCTATTTCAGCTGATGCCTCAAAAAACCAGGTCACTCATCCTGTAATAATAAGCACAATAGTCTTATGACATAATGTACTGCCGCTCAAACCCTCGATATACTGCCACTATAAATGTTCATAATAAGTCCTAATTTCCTAACCCGCAAGACTAGTAAATCATAACAAAAAAATTATGTTAGTGCTCACACCCGCTCCCTTACAGGTGGCATAAAAAAGTCCCGCTACCCAACGATAAATATATTCATTACAATGTTGATACCGCCAACGCACCCCCTAAACTCGACTCTTACTCGAATTATAGTGTTAACAATCCCATGTTTTGATGCACTTATGTGACCCGAACTAATACCATGCTCGCAAGGATGAAACAAAAATATTAAATTTATTTTTCGTCTACCTCGCCTGATCGTTGGGTCCTTTAATGTAACTCTTACGCTGGAACTGGCCCACGATCTGTTGCAATGGTTGTATATCCAGGATTTCACCCTATTGTTTCCTTCTCCTTTTCTTTGGGAAATATTTCTTTTTGTGTTCCATCTCACCATAACTATAGTACACTTTATGTTCCATTCCCCGTGTCTTTGTTTCCCCTGACCATGTCAAGGTGTCCTTCTCTCGGACCTGGTAGTCTTGTCTCTCACTTTCTACCCCCCGTTGTTCCTTGGGCTCCACTGGACCTATGGATCTTGTTGTTGGTCTCGGCAGCCCTGACTGGATCCATCGTTATTTGGTAGGAGTTTGATTAAACTGAATCATTTAAATCGTTCCCCTATTGGTTATACCCTCATGTGGTGCTTCACTAGCATCGTTTACTCCAATTTTTTATTTAGGCTAGATACTCAACACTCTTGGCTCCCTTCTCATGAAATCATTTATATAAGATTGTAAGCATACGTCCTTGACGACATCAACACTAGTCATCCTAGTCATATTTTCCACCCATGCTTGTTTATTATACCCAATAATCCATTATCAACTTAGAGACATTTTTTATTATCTGTACCCCCTTCTTCGGGTACAAAGTTTGCTAAACAAGGCCACTCCCTCTCACGATTGGTACCTATCTTGCCCACTTGTGATAAGTTTCTAAACTCCATTCGCATCTTTGTCTCAACATCACATGGAAGATCTTACGATCAAATCACATCCAAAATTCTCGTTTAATTCCGTATATACTTCTTTATATGTAGTGATTGACTCTCATCACTCAGCGTTGATCCTATGAGCTAAAAATTTCACCCAAAGTTTAATCATGGGGGTCATTGTATTCCACCCGATACAATAGACTTTGGATTATCTCCTTCCCTTGTCCCATTACGCTTCTTCTCTACCCTGAATCCTTATAGATGACTCTTCAAAAGAGTCCCTCTGCCTCTCCCCCTACCTAGTACGATGGGCAAGTATGAGTTTATACCCCCGTTATATATGAAAATATTTAGGAAATCTACTGGCCCCAAGAGATTATCCTATTATCATCTACCTAAATAATAAGTATGGTGACTTCTATCGCGATCATTGTTCCTCGAATACTCCATGGGTTTTTCTGAGCCTTTAATTTTGCAATCCTTCTAACGGCCCATGCTAGTCGTCCTATATTGTGTAATACCCTGTATTTTTAATGACTTTTAAAATGGATTAATTAGAATTAATTGTGATAATCCGGATTTAAATATTACTCGAGAATAAAGTAATATGTGATTTATGTTTAATATTACTTAGTGATTAAAGTAATATATATGATTACGACTTTACATTTGATTATGACTTTATATATTGTCACGAATTATGTGTATGACAATTTCGGTAATTAAGTCGAGATGCATCAGTATGTCATGCCGGGACTAGATTCAAATGAAATAAAAGTGAAATACTATTATGTTATCTGAATGGTCGTTTTGACTGCACCAAAGTGTCCGAAAGGGTTCAAGTAGTCGAAAAAGTCTACTTGGGTGTTTGATTTGGGTCTCGGGGCACTTTTGAACTGAAAGGACACCCCGAAGGGGTATTTCGATCATTTTACAAGGGAGGTGAATAGTAAACACGGAAATTGGGTTTATTATATTAGTGAGGATATTAGAGAGCTTAGGTTCATTCACAAAAAATAAGAGGAAATGGTTTAGGGGAGATTGAGAGACTTTCTATTGGAGAAGAAAAGACTTTTCCAGGAAACCAAACGACAACCACATTGCACCACCAAGAGCCACCACCACTGTCGGATGTTGGCCGAAAAAAGAGAGGAAAACCATTAGAGTATCATTCCCAATGGATCAGACCTATGAATTAGAGGCAAGTAATTAATTATTGCAATCTTAGCTTCTATATTGTCAACGTTAGGATAGTTAGAAAAATTCTGAAAAGTTGCATGACCAAAGATAAATTCGTGATAATTTTAAATGGACCTTTGAAATGGATATTATATAGGAGTGATCTGTTTTGATTATAGCATAAACTCCATGAAATTTATATTATCTTGTGAAGAAATCTGGGATTTACACTCTTATTGATGATAAAGTAAAAAATTAGAGTTCTTGAGAATAATATGGAATTTGACTAAATTGATTCATGTTAATGATGTTTAAATGATTTTAAATATTCTAGAACTTATCCGTATATGATGGTATATGATCTGGATTTCATGAGATTAAATTGGGAATCATTTGGTGAAGAAAAATTGGAGTTTATATGATGTTCATGGATAAATATGAAAATGAGTTTTTCTGGAAATAACATGTTTTAAATGCAACCTTCTTGATGATTATAGGTTGTTTAGATTAGTAGGAATCATTTACATATGTGGATATATCATGTGGTGTGGATTATAATATGTTTGGGACACTAAAACAGAGCTTTGATTGAGGAAAAGATGTGCATAATCTGGATTGATATCTGGGTGATCGATCGATCAACCAAGGACCATCGATCGATCCATCGACGTCCCCAGAAAAGATGAAGTTGTTTCTTTTTAATTCTTGATTTAATTCCAAAACATTTAGGAATATTTTGTGATTATTATTCGAACATAATGGGCCTTAGGGAAGGGTAGTAGGCCAAAGAAAAAACCCATAAAATATTATTTTTGGGATTTTTGAATGAGGGGAAGTTAACGAGTGTTAATTAAACGAGTTATTATTGAGACTTATGCCACTTGGGATTTAAATTGGATAAATGATAATTTAAGGTTGGGACCAGTAGTAAGAGAGTTATTAATTACCCGTATAACCTTAGGGATAGGTGGGATTAACCCTAAGAGATAGAATGAAGGGTTAAGAATGAATTAAGGGTTATCGAGAATTAAACCTAATTAAAGATGAGTTTAATTCATAGAATTTTGGAAGTTGTGAAGACATGGACAAGTACGGTGTAAACATTTACCTACTGAATTAGGTTAAGGAAAATTTATTTAATCTTTGAGTAATGAGTGAGGCTCGGGAATATAAAATAAAGAAGTAAAGTCATAATCTTTAATACGTAGGATTTGATAGATAAAAAAAAATACTATGTATGGGAATTATCATATGGTTGTGTGAATGCCTTATGGATGTTATATTTATATAGGTGTGATGAATACATCTATTATTATTTGTATGTATGCCATACCTACGCTGCTTGCTATCGAGGTGGAGGTTTCGCGTTATGGACGATCTTATCTTTTGCGCCCTTTTGGGAGGATTTTAGATTCGTACCCTGAGAATAGGACCTTGGAAACGTGCAATCCGAGATATGATAGTTCGATGTACGAATGGTAATTATCCATGAGAGACGCCGAATTAGTAGTCCTCTATAAGTGACATTATGTATCAGGACATGATAGTAGAGCATCCATGCACCACAACTATGATTGGGGAGGTGCCGTATTAGTATATATATATATAGTTAGTGTGATATTATATATATAAACTGTGATGTAATCTACTATGTGACATTGTAGATATAGAGATGTAATCTTCAGTGTGAAATTATAGATTAAAATATCTACTGTTATTTAATCTACTGTGTAAGGTTGTAGATAGAAGTAAATAATGAAATCTGAATTGAATTAGGTAAGTGAACACTTAATTCCAAGGTTGTAACAAAACTAGTTCATATTAAAGAGAAATGAATATGAATAATTATATTACGTATGGTATGGGACATACGGGTTTATGATATGGATTAGAATTATGTTGTGGAAACTAGTTAGGAGGGAACCTTAACTAGGAAGATAATAAGATACGATAGGTGTGCACTCTAGATGATAGGTTAGAAATCTCAAGAGAGAGCCTGAGAAACTAACATGTACATAATAAATGCTTAACTGTAATTGTTAAGAACTTGCTATTTTTCAAATCTTTTACAATCGGTCTCTGACCTGTTTCCTTGCATATTCTCTTCTCTACTATATCTTGTACATCAGGTATCCAGCAGCAGGGATGCCCAACATAAATTATGGATATTCCGAGGGATTATAGCTACTATAAGAGATGCGGATTTTATTTAGACGCTTCCTTTTTGTTGATTCACTCATCTGTAGCGTATACTTCATTTAGGGCATGTCGCCCAGGATTCTAGAGGTTGTAATTATTTATGTAAGCACTGTGGACATCAGTTTTATTTAGTGTAAATGTTATATTTTCACTAGAGAGTTATTCCAGTCACATTTATTCTTATTGTAGTTAATTCAGTTTTGATGTATTGTTGCATATCATTATTCTGTTTCGTGCAATGGTTTTAATTAAATTAAAAATGGAAAAAGTTTTTGACACTTAGCTTAATTAACTATTAGGTGATTAATAAAGAAATGGTTTTCGATAGTGACTATGAGAATGAACAACTAGTATATTCTGATTTAATTAAATGAAGGGTTGATCACCCGATATTTAATTGGGCGGGTTGTTACAGGTAGTATCAGAGCATCAGGTTCTAGTGTCTTTAGGATCTGTGTGGCTTACTGCGTTTCAGCGTAGCATTTTTTGATGTAGAGCCATTTTATTAGGATGTTGAATTCTATTGCGTATTTCGACTTACGTTGTCCTCCCATGAAGTATGCGAGATGTAATACTTATACGAGTTCGATCGGGCATCGTGCCCCAAACACATTGGGACGACTAGCAAAAGCCATTAGAAGGACAGCAGGAGGAGGACTAATCCAAAGATATAGACTATTTTGGAAAATGGTGCTGGAGATAGAAACCACCACAATTGTTGTTTGTGCTGAGAACATTAAGGAAGTCGCTTAGCAGTTGTAGTTTCCCAAGCACCATCATAGTTGATGGTTGTGTCATTCTTAACTCACCTAGCACAATATGTGAAAGGTGAGGGAGTCGGAAGGACTTTTGTGAAGGAAGAAATTCAAACACAAATTGTGAAGGGTGAAGTGTAGTAACACCCAGGATTGGAAAACTTTCTAGTAAAAATTTTCTACGAAGAGCAAACCTAAGTGGTGAGAGTTATACATCACATATAAGAACATTTGTGAATATGGAATAAGAATTTCACTACACCAAAATGGAAAATTAGCACCCTTTCAGCGGCTAGCCTTGTCACGGTCATTGACCGTGACAAAAAAACACGTATTTTTTGTCACGATCAATGACCGTGAGAAGTTCGTGACAAAGGCTCATCACGATCAATGACCGTGACAAGTCCATGACAAGCACATCTGTCACGGACTTGTCACGATCATTGACTGTGACAATTCTATAAAGTTGTCACGGTCAATGATCGTGACATGACCGTGACAAATCTGTCAGCAAAAAGCCCTTTCCCCTCCTTTTTTCCTCACCGCGTTGTTCATTCCAATTTCTCTCTCTCTAAGCGCTCCTCTCACTCTCTCTACTTTCAGGTTGGTTTCTCTCTCTCTCTCTTCCATTTATATATGTGTGTGCGTGGTGGGGGAAGGGGGTGGGGGCGGGGGTGGGGTTGTGTGTGTATGTGTGTGGTGGGGGTGGGGAGGAGGGGTGGCTGTTTGTGTGTGTGTGTGGTGGGGAAGGGGGTGGGGCATGGGGAGGGGGAGGGGGTAGGGATAGGGGGTGAGTGGTTTGGTGGGGTTGGGGTTGGGGATGCGTATGTGTGTGTGTGTATGTGCGCGTGTGTGTATATTTGCGTGTAGTGTCCATGTTTGTGTGTATGTGCGAGAAAGGGAAATCATGCGGGGGGTGTGATGGGGGGTCGGGTTGCGTGCGTGTGTGTGTGCGCGCACGTGTGTGGGGGGAGGGGGTGGGGCTTGTTAATTTTTTTTATTAAATTTTGATTTGTTTATTAGATATTATCCCTCATATGCAAGTAGTGTCCCTTGTAAATGAATTGATTGATTATTAATTTTTTTAGTTAACTAATATATGAAAGTAGGATTGCCCCTCATTGTAAATTAGTAAATTAATAATTGTATACTTTAATTCTTAGTTTAATTGATGAAAATAATTAATTGAGTAGATGAATTAGGAGTACAGGATACACATTTGTTGTTGACATTGCGGTTGGATTATAGTGGATTTATGTTGGTTTGGTTGATTTTAAAAGTGGCATGACCACTGGATTATTGTCCATATGGGGATGGGATTTTTCAACTTTTTTTGAAAATTACTTTGTATAACGAACAATATATATATAGTATGATAATTAAATGAAACATACTTGAAATTACATATAGTGCACATAGATACTAGCCTTCTAGTTCTTATGCGTACGCATTCAATAGCCCTTAGACCCGTTCGAGAGTCATTACCCCTGTAGTGAGATCTCTTGAATTATCCCGTTTGGACAGTTTGGGACTGCATAATTTTTGGATAATAATATTCTTAGTGGCTTAAAGTTGTTACTTTTGGAGGAAGTTCTGCAGTCGTATCCTAATGTTCTCTGGGTACATACTAGATTGACAAGTGTGACTGTTATTTCAATGATCAATTGAAATAACACTCACACTTGCCAATCTACGTCGTGTACTTGGAGAACTATGGGGATATGCTACCAAATTTTTCTCAAATCGTAACAATGTGTATGAGCTGTTAAGTATATTACAGAAAAATGCGGTCTTGAATGGGATAGGACCACTGACCCTTTAGATGAGATGGAGGAAATATAAATTTCTATTATAAATTAAATTTGAATTTGAAATTTAAAAATAAAATATAAATAAGACATAATTAT
The DNA here is from genome assembly GCA_949130495.1 of Sambucus nigra. Lineage (NCBI taxonomy): Eukaryota > Viridiplantae > Streptophyta > Magnoliopsida > Dipsacales > Adoxaceae > Sambucus > Sambucus nigra. The sequence goes on from OX422218.1 coordinate 421,364,501, forward strand.
ATGAAACATACTATAAATCTAAGTTTTCTCTATACTAATCCATGAATATACGCTTCTTACCTTTAATAGGTGATTAGTTGTGGTAGCTGTGATGGGATATCCGAAATACAAAGAGTGGATGGGTGAGAAAAATAGAATGGGGGATTTGTTTCGCAGAGGTTCTAATAAATTTGTGAAATATGCAAAGAGATGTCATAATGATGAAGAGTTTTCGTGTCCGTGTGCTAGGTGTAAGAATGGTAAGGTGTTTGAGTGGAAAACAGTTGAACTAAATTTGTTATGATCGTGTATGCAAGATAGTTATCAATTTTGGAGATTTCATGGTGAATTGAAAGTTCCCTTTGTCCCCGACCAACCTTCACAACAACCTTCAACAAGTAGGATATATGTAGAAGGGTACGGCGTAGATCATAATATGTTAGATGATTTAGTTGATGATGCGTATGGGGTTTATGAAGCAGAGGAGAATGAGGTTACTGATGATGTACAAGGTTCAAGTGCTCGTGAAAATATCACGATAAACCTTGATGATGACTACCAAAGTTTAAAATTTAGGTAGACCCAACCGTTATACTCTGGCTGTGAGAAAGATCAAACAACTTTACATATCATGGTTGGTTTGCACAGTTTGAAGACGCAATACGACTTTTCTGGCAATAGCGTGACAGGAATTCTGAAATGGTTGAAGTGCTTACTACCCAAGGAGAATACACTTCCAAATAGTTGTCCTATTATGAAGAAAAGTTTGAAAGGTTTGGGAATGAAGTATAAATTGATTCATGCTTGTGTGAATGACTGCATACTATACCGAAAGGAGTATGAAAATCTCGATCATTGTCCGGTATGCGATGAACCTAGATATGTCCAATCAACTAGTAAGGAAGGCATAAGCTCAAAAGTGCCTCAAAAAGTGTTGAAATATTTTCCCATTGGGCCTAGATTAAAGCAATTTTTCACAGTACCATGGATAGAGGAGGCAATGGCTTTTCATGCTAGGGAAAAAGTAGGGGTAATATCATGCGTCATCCTATTGATTCTACAGTCTATAGGAGGAGGAATTATGAGTATCCTGATTTTGCTCGAGAATAGCGCAAATTTTGTTTGGCTATATCAACAGATGGTTTCAATACATTTGGAAATCTAAGCACCAATCAGAATGTATGGCCAGTGATCCTATCCCCACTCAACCTCCCTCCTTCACAGTGTATGAGACCTGAATTTTTGATGAAGGCTTTGTTGATACATGGGTCAAAGGCACCAAGTGATGACATCGAGATCTACCTGGCTCCTTTGGTAGAAGAATTAAATGATTTGTGGGAAGAGGGTGTGCAATCATTTGACTATTTTAAAAAAGAAGAGTTTACACTGAAAGCTATGTTAATGTAGGTAATTCATGATTTTACAACTTATGGAACATTATTCGGTTGTGTAGTACATGGTTATATGGGGTGTCCTATTTTTCGAGAGGAGACTGAATCTCTTCGTCTATCCTTTAGCTCAAAAAATGTATACCATTTCCATAGGAGGTTTTTACCCCCACCTCATAGTTTCATATTTGAGATAGGTTCCAATTTTTTATTGGGAGGGGTTGAACATAGGCTACCGTCGAGACTACTTTCAGGTTCAGAAATTGAAAATAATTCTTCTGAATGTGACCCTAATATTCCCGGTAAGAATGTCAAGCATAAGAAGACCCCAACTGGGAATGAAACTGAGATAAGAAAGGCATGGTATAGGAGGTCAATTTTATTTGACTTTCCTTATTGGAAGAATAGCACGGTGCGCCATGTATTGGACGTGATGCATGCAGAGAATAACTTCGTTGAACATATTGTGGGCACTTGCCTTGGGGGGAGTCATTCGAAGGATGGATAAAATTCCTGAAAAGACCTTAAATCGTTTAAACTTAAGCCACAACTATGGTTGAAAGAAGATAGTAGGGGAAGGACAATAATTCCGCCTGGTGCGTTTACTTTGACGAGTGGGTAAAGGAAGGTGCTTTTAAAAAAAATATATAATTTGAAGGGACCATCTAATTTTTTACCCAACTTGCAAAGGATTGTGAATTATGCTACTCATGATTTACATAAGTGTAAGTACCACGATTGGCATGTGATCATGCAATTGGTTCATCTATTGTTTTAGCACTATTTCTCCAAGCACAAGGTTTTACGAAGGGCTATTATGCAAATTAGTATTACCTTCTCACTCTTGTGTGAGAAGGTAGTCAATCGAGAACACATAGAGGACACAAAATTAGCAGTGCCCGAAGCGATTTGTGTGTTGGAGAAGTACTGTCCCCTAGCATTCTTTGAAATAAGGGTTCACTTATTGGTACACCTATGCGACGAGGCACTTCTTTGTGGTCCAGTTAGATATCGGTGGATGTATCCGTTTGAAAGATTGATGAAAGTTTTTAAAGATTACGTCAAGAATACGCGATACATTGCAGGATCAATTGCAGAGGAATACATCACCGGGGATTCATTAATATATACTCGGAAATATATGCCTGACTCGACCAGCGTTGATGACACTAATGAGTTCGTCGATGATGGTGGTTATGTGATGGGAAAACGAGTGAAATTAACGAGTTTGCAACATGAACAAATAGCTCGTTATCTATTTGACACACATGAAGATGTCGAAGAATGTAAAAAGTAAGTTTCGATTTTTATAATGTTTAACATTATTTTAGATTATTTTATACATGATTAATTTTTGTAATATACAAAAAATATGAAGCCTGTGAGAACAATAAAAGACGAAAAACAATGGTATAATCAGACAACGAATTTAGGTTGTGGTTGACACAAGAGGTAATTATAATGAAAATGGTCGTTATATAACGTTACATTACACTCAAATTTTACAACTAATATAATTAATTTATCTATATTCTCAGCTCTTAAAGACGGGTGATGCGATATCCTGGCTTGCTCGTCTAGCCACTGGACCCTTGTTCGTGGAACAAGAGTACAAAAAGTATCGATTAAACGTTTACGTTTTCGTTGCTAAAGTGTATGAGTAAAGTACAAATGTACAGAACTCGAGCATTTCATACAAGGCTCTTACTTTCTTTCGAGCGAGCGCAAAAGATAAAAACCTCGTTGAAGCTGAAATGACTTACTATCGTGTAATTCGAAATATATTTGAATTGGATTATATAAGCTTCAAAGAGGTTGTATTTTACTATGACTGGGTAAGAGTTGAGGATAAAAATGCTTGTAAAGTTGATCCTGTCATCAATTTGATCATGGTTGACTTGTCCAAGTTGAAGAGCAACGATCGCGTGAGTGATGAGCCATTTGTTTATGCATTTCAAAAGGTTAACCAAGTGTTTTACTCGGAGTATATCAACAATGAGCCATGGTCAATTGTCCAACACGTGCCAAAGTGTCTAAATAGTAGTGCGGATGACTTGGCAGATCCTACCGAATATCAATCCATTTTTTATGTTAACCCGAATTTTAAACAATTTTTCAATTTGTAATAAATATTCCAAATTTTATCGAAACATCTATTTTTAATGCTTTTAATTGATTTGCACTTTATCATTTTCACTCTTGTGTACTGTGCGTGTGTGTGGGCAGTATGGGTGGGGGTGGGGATGTTTAACAGTAACAATTCATTTTTAGTGATTGTACATATTTGTAGTAACAATTCATTTTGATTTGTACATATTTGCTCTCACTCTCTCTCTCTCTCTCTCTCTAATTTTAGGTTGGTTTCTCTCTCTCTCTCTCTCTCTCTCTCTCTCTCTCTCTCTCTCTCTATATATATATATATATATATATATATATATATATATATATATATATATATATATATATATATATCATTTATATATATGTGTGTGTGTGTGTGTATGTGTGTGTGCGTGCGTGCGTGTGTATGTGTGTGTGTACATGTGTGTGTGTGTGTGTGGTGGAGGAAGGGGGTGGGGGTGGGGTTGTGTGTGTGTGCGTGTGTGTGGGCAGTAGGGGTGGGGGTGGGGATGTTTAACAGTAACAATTCATTTTTATTTGTAGTAATTGTACGTATTTGCATGTATTCTTGTAATTCATTTTGATTTGTACTAATAACATTTTTTTACAGAAAATGTCTCCTTCAGGTATTAAGGTAAGGATGATGATGCTGGTTATGATGATGTCGTCTGGACTCGGTGGTAGCGGAGGTGACGAGGGCTCCTCGGCCCTTAGGCTCACCAAATATGGCAAATTGGGGATGGCCGTTGAGAACAAGTCGGGGTTATTTGCAAGATCCCTCGAGCTGGTAAAGACGATCATCGGCCCGGGGTACATTAGTTGGAAGGAGGTGCCATATGAGCTCAAGTTAGATGTTTGGGTAGCATTACAGGTAATGTATTTATATTTATATTTATATGAATATTTCAATTTCGATTTTGATTTCAATTTCATTTTATATTTATTCGTAACTAACATTGTATTTGTTGGACAGGAACAATTCAACCTCAATCTAAAGCTACCCGATTCCGTCTTAGAGTAGTTGAGGGAGAAACACAAGATGTGGAGAGAAAATATGCGGACCCGGTACTTTTGGAAGACATGAGAGCCGTTTATCCGAATGCATTAATCCGTCCAACCGAAGGAGCCAATCTCATTGGCACAATGGCAAAAGTTCATTGACAATGAGATCGGGGAGCGACAATTGTCATCTCTCCAATCGGGGAGGGAAAATCGAGAAAAAAGACGGACATCCACTACTACGGCTAGACGTCTTACGCCGAGGTGGAGCATAGGATGATGGGAAGATTTATTTTTTTGTAATTATAGAAATATATTATTCTTCATTATTTTACTTTGCGGGGCCGATACTAATTTTACTTTATTTTATTTCAGGGGAAAGGGAGTGGCCCTGGGGGTAGGCCACATAAGCTCGATACTTATGTGGCTCTTCGGAAGAAGAAAGGGAAGTATAAGGAGGTGTCCCCGAGCGTCGCGGCCACTATTGTAAGTAATCCGACAGTTTACTTTTTATTAATTACGTTATAATTTTTAAATTTACTTATTTTACTAATCATGTATTTTTTATCGTTTCAGGCAAAGATTAAGGAAGTGCATGAGTCGCATTCTGATGGAGACAAGGCATCTTTGTCCACTAATGCTCTCATCCAAATGCTTGGCTCTGATCGCAAGGGGAGGACAAGGGGGTGAGCTTCCGGGTGGCAAAATTTAGGATCATCGAATTGGAGACAAGCGACACCAGGTTGGCTCGAACGGTGGACTCGCAAGACGCAAAGTTGTCCCATTTGGCGGCGACGGTCCAAGATATGTTCTCATTCATGATTCATTCATTGGGCGGAAATCGTAAGGGGAAAGGGAAGTATAAGGAAAAGGTGGTGTAGGAGGAGGTACAGGAGGACGAGGATGTGGATCTCGCTGCTTAATCACCGACACGTGCGGACTTTGATAATCCACTTCCCTATTTTGGTCCCTTCGACCGATCGATGTCGACAATTGGTTGGTTGAGCATGTTTATACTAGACATATCTGAGGGCCAGCGGATAGGGCGGGGGTTACGAGACTCAAATATCGTCCAGGTTGCACTAGTTCATGGACGTGAGCTTCAAGACATCGAGTCCAGGTGCTCGTCATGCATGTGATACTCGGGAAGGAGAACCCCCCATTGTGGTTGCGCTAATAATGTGTCACGATGTATATTAGAGAGTGTTTCAATTCGTATATCGTGTATCCTACTCACCTCCTCAGAGATAACCTTACCCAAGACATGTAGTGACATTATTTGAATTGAATTGTTTTTAAGTTGGTACATTTAAATTATATTTGGATTATATTGTGATGCATATTGTCTCTATTTTGAATGTTTATTTTCATTATATCTATTTTATTTGGATATATGATGCTTGAATAGGTACAACGTTACTATAACAGGTACAAATATACTGCTGGGCAGTGGCAGTGGCCAAACTGCCCAACAGATTGTTTTTCAATTCTGCCCAAAATTGTCACGGTCATTGACTGTGACAAGTCCGTGACTAGTTTCTTTGTCACGGGCTTATCACGGTCAATGACCGTGATAATTTTTTAACCATTATCACGGGTTGGTCACGGTCCTTAGCCATTACAAACTTGTCAAGGTCAAGGACCGTGACATGACTGTGACAATTCTAACAAACTTGTCATGGTCAATGGCCGTGACATGTCCGTGACAAACAAAGTAGTCACCCCAAGTTTTTTAGGTATGGTTCCTTAGTGAAATCATTCATTTGATGTTTTAATCGGGATACGAATGGAATTTCAAGACTTGTCTCTTATGGAAAAGAGAGAGAGAAGTAACTTGTTCAACAAACTCCTTACCCTAGGAAGAGTGGGGTCAATAGAAAATAAGTAGAGTTCATTGTGTGAAAGGACTCATGAGTGAAATAATATGGTTTGAGTGGAAATCTGACGAAGATGACTAGGATTAACATCACCAAGAAATTTGATGATGCTTCCAAATGAAGGGGAGCTAGAAGGGTTAAGAAACCTAGTTGAAGGGCAATATTGAATTCAATATTGTAAATGAAACATCAGTGGAAGGTGTACCCAATAGAGGACCCATTTAAAGTGACATGATTAAACCCCTACTTAGTGGCGATGAAATAAGCCAAGACTAGTGTAGTCGACAATGTATCCCATAGGACCCATAAAGCCAAACGAATAATATGAATATCAATTGGGAGTTATGATTAATAGGTCCATCAGAAGGACGTTCAAAAGGTCAGTAACGAGGATATAGTAAGGGAAATTGCCCTATGTTTAGAGAGAGAAACTACTAAGCGTTAAATGTGTCCACATTGAGGACTAAGACCGATAAATTTTGGGAATAGAAAACCACACCAATTAGGCATAACAACTGGAGGAGTGATACTTCTAGGGGAGTAATTGAGTCAAGAGAATTAGGCCCAGGAAGTTTACGACCCAAGAGTGGTAGGTTTAAATTGGACTAGTGGAGTCCTCGGTAATAGTAGCATACTGTATTTCATGGTCGACAGGGTCCAAGAAGAAGAAAAAAAGAGGTCGGTAAGACCATAATTGAGGCCTAGATATGTTGTGCCAACATTTCAATGATGGGCGTGTAAACCACGGGAGTGAATAATTTGTCCACAACGGGTGGGTACAAGTATAGGATGAAATCCAAGATGTATAACGGGTTCAAGTGATCGTGAGTTGTTTTGACCATGAGAAGTGCATTTAAGGACCTTACGTGATCAGGAGAGACTGAAGAAGTTTTATTTCATCCTTGTGAATAAAGGATTAATTCTAGTGACATGGTGTCTTACAACAGTTATATATAAATTGAAATCCCTAAATTTGTGTGCGAGTCAAGGTTAGTGGAAAAGATAATTTTAATAGTCTTGTTACAAAAGTATTTCTTATTGATAGAGGGACTTTTTGGTGTCGCCCGTGAGTGAACCGAGTGGGTCCTAAAATTATATTTTGTTATTATAATGTTTCTATTCCTTTGATTTAGCATAATACAACTTATTATGGTAATATGTAATGATAAATTACCAAATGTTTTACCGATATCAGATTTAGCGATAAGACTATCGTGTTGGATACTCCGGGGAGAGTAAAATTAATGTTGTGCAGCGCCAATTGAAATAGGGTTGGGCCTATATTTCATGATATCATAGACCTTAGTGAAAATGTTGTCTAGTTATATGGGTGAGTAGAAATTTATACTACTGATGTGACTCAGGATATATTATGTTTTTGTTAAATAGTGAGAAATAGCTCATTATATATAGCGCCAAGAATTAGGGATAATGAGAGCAACATGGTTTATGTTAGTTTTAGGGATATATAAGCATGAACTAGTAGAATTTTATGTTAACATACATAAATTATGGGAAGGTACAAATTATGGACTGAGGGCCATTACGGATCTCGACGACCGACTATGTTAAGTAGTAGTGTATCGGGGGGTTCCTTATTTGGATTTCTCTTTGCGAGACATCCCACGCATGAAACTAGCGAACGCCGGGAGTGTGAGAGAAGTTTGGTCAATAGTTGATAAGTTCGTACCTTAGTCATTTTTTAAAATACAAACATGGAATTAGAGTTGATAATTCTATTATAACTTAAGAGTCGCCTAGTCCTAGTAACATTATGAATAAAATAATGATGCCAATTATAGAATGATCAAGTTATGACTGGTGGGGTGATTGAGTGCACCCCTACCATATCAATATGCCAAGTGAGCAGATTTTGATTTAAGAAGAGTATATGTTATTGGATAAACAATGCGAGAAATATAGGGTGTATGGGCGCCCTACGTAATTAAAATTGATATTATTCCCATTTTGGAGATATGGGATAAGGAATGTAAATATAGAGGGTTAGATATCAGGACTTGAATGTTCGGTCATTTATGACGATTAGAGATATAGTCGGTAGAATAACAAATGTATCAAGCTATAAATGACTATGGTAATAGGATTTAACTGAAGAGATATTTGGCTAGATTCCACTTGTAGCGGGCCACCTGTCTGTTGTAATTAGGGTGGACCATTCAAAACCAGCAGAGGTTTCTCTAACCGTTAGGGATTTCCAAGTAGTATTGAGAGAGTATTCGTAAGGATTTTAGCGCGAATATGGTTACGATCCTGTATGGGTGATAGTGGATCAATTGACTGAAGTAGATCACGTTATGCCAGTTAGGGTTGATCATACTACGAGATAATATGCTTTGATCTTCATATAACCGAGATAGTGAGGTTATATAGGGTACTGTTTAATATTGTGTCAAATTAGGATGAGATTTTGTCTCCCAATTTCGGAAGAACTTTCATGAGGCATGGGTACCGAGTTGTGATTGGGTGTGATCTATCATCTGCAGAATAATGGGCAGACTAAGCGGACAAATCTGATGTTGGAAGATAAATTATGTTTGTAACCTTGAATATTAAGGGAGTACGAGAGACGTACGTTTTACTAGTGAAGTTGATCTACTATAACTCTTATAAGTTTACGGTTCGGCATGGTGCCAGTTGAAGTATGGTAAGGTAAGTCTTATTGTTTCTCCTACTTATGGGATGAAAGTGGGGAACAAGGAACTATTGTGAATAGTAGAGATAATCTAAAAGTTATATTATATATTGTGTGTAAAATATATACTGCACAATTAACCTACTTGTCTATGATAATCGCAAGACGAGATGGTATTTATCTAAAGAACGGTTAATCTATTTACGTGCATATAGTAGAAGGTTAGATAGTTAATATCTAGAATAAAGTATAAGTAGTGAAACTTAAACTATAAGGCATGGACAAGAACCTACGTGATAGGGTAACCTGGGGTTAAAATGATTATAAGTGAGGTGTTCATTATTGGGAATATTCGATAGCGTACTATATGGGTGGTACAGAGTAGTCTACTTGGGAGTGCAAGTATATGATGCACAATACTTATCCAGAATTGTTCTTGCCTTCTATACTTTTGTTTTCGGAATTTCAGGACGAAATTTCGTTCTAAGGAGGGGAGTATGTAATACCCCATATTTTTAATGACTTTTAAAATGGATTAATTAGAATTAATTATGATATAATTGGAAATTAATCCGGATTTAAATATTACTCGAGAATAAAGTAATATGTGATTTATGTTTAATATTACTTAGTGATTAATGTAATATATATGATTATGAATTTACAATTGATTATGACTTTATACATTGTCACGAATTATGTGTACGATAATTTTGATAATGAAGTCAGGACGCGTGAGTATGTCGTGTCGGGGCTAGATTTAAATGAAATAAACGTGAAATATTATTATGTCATCCAAATGGTCGTCTTGACTTCACCAAAGTGTCCAGAAGGGTTCAAATAGTCGAAAAAGTCTACTTGGGTGTTTGATTTGGGTCTCGGGGCACATTGGAACTAAAAGGACACCCCGGAGGGGTATTTCGGTCATTTTACAAGGGAGGTGAATAGTAAACATGGAAATTGGGTTTTATTATATTAGTGGGGAGATTAGAGAGCTTAGTTTCATTCCCCAAAAATAAGAGGAAAAGGTTTAGGGTAGATTGAGAGACTTTCTATGGGAGAAGAAAAGACTTTTCTAGGAAACCAAAGGACAACTACCTTGCACCACCACCACTGCCAGAAGTTGGCCAGAAAAAGAGAGGAACACCATTAGAGTATCATTCCCAACAGATCAGACCTACGAATTAGATGCAAGTGATTAATTATTCCAATCTTTGCTTTTATATTGTCCATGTTAGGATAGTTAGGAAAATTCTGAAAAGTTTCATGACCAAAGATAAATTTGTGATAATTTTCAATGGATCTTTGAAATGGATATTATCTAGGAGTGATCATTTTTTATTATAGAATAAAATCCATGAATTTTATATTATCTCATAAAGAAATCTTGGATTTACACTCTTATTGATGATAAAGTAAAAAGTTAGAGTTCTTGAGAATAAAATAGAATTTGAGTAAATTGATTCATGTTAATGATGTTTAAATGATTTTTGATATGTTAGAACTTATCCATATATGACGGTATATGATATGGATTGCATGAGATTAAATTGGTACTCATTTGGTGAAGAAAAATTGGAGTTTATATGATGTTCATGGATAAATATAAAAATGAGTTTTTCTAAAAATAATATGTTTTAAATCCAACCTTCTTGATGATTCTAGGTTGTTTAGATAAATAGGAATCATTTATATATGTGGCTATATCATGTGGTATGTATTATAAGTAGTTTAGGACACTAAAACAGAGGTTTGATTGATGAAAAGATGTGAAACCCGTAGAATAAAGTTTGTAGAATCTGGACTGATATTTGGGTGATCGATCGATCGACCCAGGAACATCGATCGATAGACCTCCCCAGAAAAGATGAAGTTGTTTCTTTTTAATTCTTTATTTAATATAAAAACTTTTAGGAATATTTTGTGATTATTATTCGAACATAGTGGGACTTAGGGAAGGGCAGTAGGCCATAGAAAATACCCATAAAATATTATTTTGGGGATTTTTGAATGAGGGGAAATTAAATGAGTTATTATTGAGACTGATGTCACTTGGGATTTAAATTGGATAAATGATAATTTAAGGTTGGTACCAGTAGTAAGAGAGTTATTAATTACCGATATAACCTTAGGAATAGGTGGTATTAACCCTAAGAGATAGAATGAAGGGTTAAGAATAAATTAAGGGTTATCAAGAATTAAACCTAATTAAAGTTGAGTTTAATTCATAGAATTTTGGAAGTTGTGATGACATGGACAAGTAGGGTGTAAACATTTACCTACTGAATTAGGTTAAGGAATACTTATTAATCTTCGAGTAATGAGTGAGGCTCGGGAATATAAAATAAAGAAGTAAAGTCATAATCTTTAATACGTAGGATTTGATAGATAAAAAAATACTGTGAATGGGAATTATCATATGGTTGTGTGAATGCCTTATGGATGTTATATTTATGTAGGTGTGAAGAATAACTATATTATTATACGTATGTATGACATACCTACGTTGCTTGCTATCGAGGTGGAGGTTTCGCATGGTGGACGATCTTATCTTTTAAGCCTATTTGGGAGGATTTTAGATTCTTATCCGGAGCATAGGACCTTGGAAACATGATATCCGAGATATGATAGTTCGACGGACAAATGGGAACGTAGGTCTGTGCGTGACCCATTTGGCTGGGGAGCATGATCACATCAAATATATTTGTGTTATGGTATAATTCATGAGAGACGCTGAATCAGTAGTCCTCTATAAGTGACACTATGTATCAGGACATGATAGCAGAGTATGCATGCACCGCAGCTATGACTGAGGAGGTTCCGTATTAGTATATATATAATTACTGTGATATTATATATATAAACTGTGATGTAATCTATTGTGTGACATTGTAGATATAGGGATGTAATCTTCAGTGTGCAGTTATAAATTAAAAATATAAAGTTTGATTTAATATACCGTGTAATGTTGTAGGTAGAAGTAAATAATGAAATCTGAATTGAATTAAGTAAGTGAACACTTAATTCCAAGGTTGTAACAAGACTACTTCATATTAAAGAGAAATGAATATGATAATTATATTATGTTTGGTATGGTACATACGGGTTTATGATATGGGTTAGAATTATGTTGTGGAAACTAGTTAGGATGGAACCTTAACTAGGAAGATAATAAGATACGATGGGTGTGCACTCTAGATAAGAGGTGAGAATTCTCAAGAGAGATCCCGAAAAACTAACATCTACATAATAAATTCTTAATTGTAATTGTTAAGAACTTGCTATTTTAAAAATCTTTTACAATCGGGCTCTGACCCGTTTCCTTGCATATTCTCTTATCTACTATATCTTGTACATCAGGTATCCAGCAGCAAGGATGCCCAACAGAGATTATGGATATTTCGAGGGATTATAGCTACTAGCAGAGATGTGTATTTTGTTTAGATGCTTCCTTTTTGTTGATTCACTCATCTATAGCGTCTACTTAATTTAGGGCATGTCGCCCAGGATTCTTGAGGTTGTAATTATTTACGTAAACACTGTGGACATCAGTTTTATTTAGTGTAAATGTTATAATTTCACTAGAGAGTTATTCCAGTCACATTTATTCTTGTTGTAGTTAATTCAATTTTGATGTATTATTGCATATTATTATTCCGTGTCGTGGAATGGTTTTAATTAAATTAAAAATAGAAAAAAAATTTGACACTTAGCTTAATTAACTATTAGGGGATTAATAAAGATATGGTTTTCGACAGTGATGCCGAGAATGAACCAACTGGATATTCTGATTTAATTAAATGAAGGACTGGTCACCCGATATTTAATTAGGCGGGTTGTTACATATTGTTTAGTGTACGAAGCCTAACCGAACTTGTATACGAAATATATCACTAAATTTAATAGCCTAAGAATGTAAGTCACATACGTAGAGGAATACAACAATCCTATAATAAGGCTCTATATCAAAGAACGCCAAGCTAAAATGTGAAAAACAGCCCAAATCCTAGGGACTTTAAAACCTGATGCTCCGATACCATTTGTGACACCCCGCCTAATTAAATACCAGGTGATCATCCCTTTATTAAATTAAACATTACTCAATGCTAAATGTTTAGGCCTTAACATGATCACTTAAAACTAACAACAATTCAATACAGGGGTTACTTGCATCAGTCTTGTGTAGGAGTTGATGCTATTGGTTGTAATCAACCCTACTACGGGTACTTCTGGCAGCGGCAGTTTGGGGAAGCAGTAGTTTGATGCTACTGGTTTGTTTTGTGGCGGCAGCAGCAACAGCATCTCTGAGGAGTTTGGCCTTCTCTTCTTTCTGAAACCAACAACAGCGATGACGAAATCGTCTTCCACCGAATTGTCTGCAGAACCTGTAAAATTAGAAAATAGTTTAATAAAGAAGATTGATATGTTTGAAAATGCAGCAAACAAAAAAATGCATTCTTATATCCAGACTCGTTCCCCTCGTGGTGTTTATTTTCATAAACCAAAAGCTAAAAAGTAGCGGAATAAACAGAGTTCCATTAATAAAAAATACATACTTTCCTTTCTGTCAGAATTAAGAGAGGACCTATGGAACGGGACCGTTCACAAACCATTTTTAATTTTCACAATAGAGTGTTGTGTATAATAAAACATTCTAGGAAAATAATTGAATTATAACCTCGCCGATATAGAATTCAATTAATTCCAATTCAACATCGAAACATAACCTTTTAATTAAACTATCACTAAACCAATGAAAACACGAAATCATATATGGAAATTTTAGTGATAGTCATGGCAATTGAAATACTAACTCAAATGGTAAGATAAGGAAACTTCTATGGTTTCTCATAAATTTACTTGATTGAGTTAACCAATATTGAGAACCAAAAGTTTACATTTAGTTCATGCCATTTCATGTAATTCCAATCAGTTGTTTCTTATACAGAGATAAAGGCATTGAAAGCATTGTCAATTGTTACATAGAAATACAAACATGTGATACAAATCTAAAGCGATTACTCTTCAGGCAAGCCTATTTTGCCAAGGTTGGGTAACTTTTATTTACTGACAGTCCCAGCAGTTGTATATATATGCTCTTTTACTTGGACACCAAACTCATGGAAAATAAACCTTAAGGGCTTTCACGGAAGTCCACCTGAAATTACAAAAATTTAAATAATCAAAAGTGAGATGACAAAAGGATACATATAAGAATAGATTATATATTTAATCCATAAATTAGGACCCGTGTTTTAAAATCCATAAATTACATATATAATTCTTCGTAGTTGCATGAGTCCAAAACTTCAATCAAGAACCATATTAGTTAGCATGTATAATAAAACTAAATTTAGGAACTTAAAAACTAACACATGGTGTTATAAGTAGAGAAAAAACAGAGATAAAAGAGGGATATTATCACAAAACTGTTGCTACATGTAACTGCTTCTACATATCCTACAGTTGCTACTGCTTCGCTTCCTAACTAAAATGTGTTGCTGATACGTTCGTACAGCTGCTGCTGCTGCTGCGTTTACCTAAAACGTTCTTTGTTTCCCAATCCTGCTGCTTCATTGCTATTTCCCACTATAGCTGATTCGTTGCTTCGTTGCCTTGTAGCTGTTAAAAAAAAAGTGAACATGTATCATATTGAAGATACACTTTTTACCAATTGTAGTCTGAAATTCAAATGTTTGTATGTATATGTAATGCAAATATATGTTTTTATACATTATCCATGCATCTTCTGTACTAAAAAACAGCAATATTATATCAACTTAACCGGACTTAAAACCGGTACTATTGGAGATAATAAGGTACATATGGTTTGACAATGGAATTCGGCTAAATGTGGCTTGACAATGGAATTCAGCTTATAAAGCTTTTACACTTTTCTAACCCAAAAAAATTCTTGGAAACGTAAGGAAAACAAAATCGAAAAAAAAATTGATATTTGATTAACTCAACTTTGTACACGATAAATTCACTCTAAAAACTACATGGTAGAATAACAACAAAAATGAAATTTCGTGTAAAAAATGAAAGGATTACTTTAAAGTCAATTTCTACCCCTCAAATAGCACTGAAAACAACTCGAAATGTATTTAGCTAGGCATGGACGATATGAATCCAATGGCACCAGAATTGCCTCATTTCGATTTTCGGTAAAAAAAAGTTATGGTCATTCTCCTAAAAGTGCAAAAAATAGAAAATTAAAATGTTAGTAATTAATAAACCCATCAAGTTAAATACAAAATATAACTGGTACTTATTTCCCCTATTTGACTCAGGGCTGAAAATGAGTATGCTCTAGAATAGATTGAGCAACACACCACATATATCCAACACACTAAAATTTATCATACTACTAAAATTCAGTAATAAATTCAATCTGAAATTCTAAAGGAGAAGATGGAGTCTACAATTAAAATTTGTGACTCCATTTGAGAGGGCACTTACCTAGAAAAATTTTGACTGCCTTTGAAAGAAAGTAATGTTATAGGAAAAAATGTTTAAAGAAGCAGTAAGATATTTTAAGATGAAACACTTTCTAGATGAAACAAAGTACCTGGACACCAAAACCAAACCATGTCATTTGTTTCCTATATCCAAAAAATCTCAAAAGTTAGTGTGCGTTTCGCCCAACAGAATTGCGAAGCATTATTTACATATCCATAACAAAGACATGGTCTGGTGTCTCGTTAACTTGAAATGGTGGTGGAGTTTCACCAAAAGTCAGACCTCCACGTAGAGATGGGGCAAAAGTTATATCTAGATTTTGATGATAATCCTGCGAACATAAAATTAAGGATTATGGGGAAAAAGTAAGCATCATTTCCATAAAAACCATTAGACATTGAAAAACCTTCAGACACACAAACATATAGATAGAGAGAGAACTGATCGTGAGAACATTTTTATGGAAAAAGGAAAAAAAACAATTCGTGATACCTTGCGATGGAGCAGAACTGATTGCGATGTTGGTGCTGCTGGGGGTGGAATTGATGAATCTCAGCTGATGAAGAACAACCTCGCAACATAAATAAAACTTTAAAAGTCTAAATTTCTTGAGGGATCTATAAACGGGTCTACCAAAAAATATGAAACATTCAAAATTCAAAAAATAAACATTAGTGAGTTTTAATTTTGAGAGAGAGAGAGAGAGAGAAGTACCTCCAGTTCTATGGTCGGTTGGTGCTGGGTTCATTCCCCCATTTGTTTTGGGTTCTTCACTGCGTAGAGGCTTTTGGTTTGATGGGAGTGGGTGTGTAAGAGAGTGGGGGATGGGAGATGCTTGTCGTGAAAGAGGGAGAGAGGTTCCAGTGGGTGTGTAAAACCCTAGTTCGTGTTGTGGGCTTGTGGTGGTGTCTTCGATTAAGGGAGACAAAGCTAGTTCGTGTGTTAGGGATAGAATCGTGTGTTAGGGATAGAATGAGTAGGAATGAGATGATGAGCCCAATTTCTATGGGCGGGATAAGTGAAATGTTTAGGCGGGCTCCAAAAATTTGGAGGTGAATCAGAACCATTGATTTGGCAATGTAGACACGTGGCAAAATCAAGACTCTTAATGTGCTTTTACATTTTTGAGAATTCAAAAACCATTGTGTCTTATTATATGGATATATATATATATATATATATATATATATATATCACTCTATTATATATACACTAATATGGAACCCCTAGACTGAGCTGCGGTGCATGCATACTCTGCCATCATGTCCCAGCACATCACATACTGAATAAAGGACCATTAGCTCAGTATATCTCCCGAACCATAATTACAAATCACACATATTGGAGGAGATGATAGTTCTAGTCCTTTGGTCTACGCACATACCTACGCACCCAAATGACCGTGCACACCATTGTTCACACTGTGATCCAACTTAAGTTCTATGTTCATAGGAACAAGTCTAAAATCCTAGGCCTCGAATGGGCTCATCAGGATAAGGTTATCCCCATTTCAAAACCTCCCTTGATAGCAAGCATCGTATGTATGTCAATAGACATAGGAATCGTATAATAGGTATATACACCACCTACATATATATCTATGGAATCAATATATGTATACACATAACTTATGATATATATCCCATACGTAGTATATATAACTCTCGAATGGTCTACGTATTATTAATATATCATTATACATTATATCGTGTATGCATGAGTGTTTCTTACTACTCGAAAGGATATAAACTGTCCTTTAAGTCAATTCAGTAGCTATCTCACTCAAATCCTACTGGTCTAAGTCATTGATTCCCTCGATTTCTTGAGCTACTATAGAATTCTCCGAATTAGGTTTTACCCCATAATTATGTCTAATTAATCTTAGTCCTTAAATTCCTCTCATGTGACTAAGTCTCAAACCCAATATTGGCCTACTAGTACTTTAAATTAATTCTCTTTATTTTTAAACTTCATCTCAAAAGTTAATTCGGTCGTTTCCCATGAGTTTTAATCAAAAAGGAAAAAATGATTAATTTTAGGAAACCAAATCGATTCGCTTTTCGAATCGATTCAGCTAAGGAGCCGAATCGATTCGTTCGAACATGTCTCGTTTTCTCCAATGGAACTAGTTACGGGATCCACCATTTTTCATCTCTAAAACTCCAGGATTCTATCTCAATCACCCAACCACAAATACCAAACATTATACCAACCCATATCCATGATTTATAACAATTTATAATAATCAAATCATCAAAGAACATCAATTAATTTGAGTTAATTCAAGATTAACCTCTAAAAACCCTAGCTCACCATTTTTATTCAAGAACCTCAATGAAATTCAAATTTAATCCGTTATTCTCTTTGTCTAAAATCTTATTTAGTTCTCATATCATAGGAAACTTCAGTCTCCATGCAATTCTTACCAAAGAACTTGTTTTAAGTCTTCCAAATTAAGCCAAAACACATGATATTCGTAGATAAATTATCCTACTCTAACATGGATGTTATATCTTTCATAAATTGAGAAGGATAAATAGTTTCCTCTATTAGTAAGTCTGATCCTATATATAAGAGTGATATGGGTGTGATTCATTCTTCCCGATCTATGCAAACGACGGTGGTTTTAGTGCAAGAAGGTGTGGAATGGCCTTGGGACTTCCTCTCTTCGTCCTCCTATAGCCTCTTTATAACTTTGTAACTTCTAATCCTAGAAGAATTGACTTAGAAACTAATAAAGATATCCAAAATTCGTAGTACTTTATTACTCAAAAATACAAATGACCAAAATATCCTCCTAGGTTGTCAGTTTAACCTAAAATTCCCCCAAGACACAAACTAAATCCCCGAGTACAGTATTCTGACTATTTTGACCCTTCCAGAAACATCAGTGTACTCGAAATAACCAGCTAGATGATCCATTTACCTTTTATCTCAAAATATTAAGTACCGACACGACTAACACGCGCGTCCCAACTAAATTTACCGTCACTGCCGTATTTTTCACTTCACGACAAGTATAATATTTCCTTATCATTATAATTACTCATTCACTAAGTAATATTCAATATAAATAAATATTAACCCTTATCTCACTAATTAATATTTATTTTACCGGATTGATTTCAAGTATAAATTAATTAATCCAAATAAATTCGTATTATAAAAAAATTATAAAATTACGGGGTGTTACAAACATTATGAAAATGTTGAATGTAATGGAAAGATAATTAGATCGGATGATGACGAGTTAAATAATTAAGCAGAGCTATGTTATCCCTAGGGTGAAAAATCCAAAACAACTGCAGTTTACTTGGTGCTCGTTGCTTGGAGATGAAAATCCGTGAAATCGTGGGTGTGCGTGTGTTGTGATGGGTGTGTGTGTCAGCAAAATTCCTAAAGAAAATTCTAAGTGATGAATTGAATATTCATAAAAGAGGCTAAATGAATGGTATTGATTCATTGATTTATTAATGCAAAAATAATGCATTAAATGTTTAATGTTCATGTGGTAATGTGGGATAGTTAAATAAGATGACTTAATGATGTTTAATCTACATAATGATGTTTGAATCACAATAAACACAAGAATGTGTTATATGAGGCTTTCAAAGGAAGGTGAGTATATTTTTCTAAACACGATGTGTGCGTACATTGAATGGAATTCGTATAAAATGGTTAAGTGACTCTGGTGTGAGTTAATAAACATTGAGTTAATGAAGGTTTGAAGGTAAATGTAAAGTTTTTCCCTAACAAATGTCATTGTTTCACGGTGTGAGTTAATGGGAAGGAATATGCTCATTTTATGCCTAATGATACAAAGTGACTATTTTGTGAAAATAAGGAAGTATATTGGATTAACTAATGTTTTTGAATAAAACGACTTAATACATTGGGATATGTATTTTCAAAGGTATATATGTAGATACATAGGCAGTTTCGCTTGCATGTAGTGTAGCGTGTGAGTATTCTCTATGTCGTTCGTTTCTATACTGCATTGTATAGCTCCCACTGAGCATTCAGCTCACTCCCTCATTTTTTTATGATAGGTTGCATGTAATTTTGTATTTTGAGCACGTTACACAGGTAAGTATTTACTTGAATCTTCGTTAGTAGATCTATTTACTTGGCCTTGGGGCATTTTCCTTGGCTCATATCATGTTGTGACTCTAAATTGGACTTACATGCTAGTAAGTGGAATGTTAAATATTAATAAAATAAAATTAGTTATATTATTTAGGTTGTTTCATTGCGCTTCATGATTAACGCATGGTTCAAATCTACTTGATCCTTTGTCAACCCTTAAATCCGGTTCAGGGCGTTACATCTTCACTTAAAGCTCTTGAGAATTTACATAGTAATGAATGTGTAACGAAATATTCCAAATATAAAAACATGATGAGAAATTATAAATCTTTCTCTTACAAATCTCCCCCTTTGGCTGTTCCTATAGAAAACATAAAAAAATGAAAAAAAAATATTAACCCCGAAGACAAGTTCAACTAATGTCCCTACTAAACCTAGAAAAAGAAAACGACACTTATGACTTTGTCTTCAACTAAAAATCTCCATCTTGTAGTCCATTAAATCATCAAGGCAGAAAAGACCTAAGCAGATTAAGAAAAATAAATACAGTGACACGTGGAATTTAAAGAAAACAAAACAAAACTCCCCCTCAATATGTTCTTCACCATCTTTTCTATAATAGACGATGGAATGAATCTAATCCAGGAAATTTAGTAGCATGATCATTTTAGATATGAAATATCATCACAAAGAACAAACAATGAAGCATATGCGATGAAACTTCAATAAATCAACTGAGTATTTTTTATTTTTTATTTTTTATTTTTTATTTTTTATTTTTTATTTTTTATTTTTTATTTTTTATTTTTTATTTTTTATTTTTTATTTTTTATTTTTTATTTTCAAGTACATAAAATACATATAAGTAAAAATAAAAATCGTCATTCCATAGAGTATCAGGAAAATATCAGAATCGTGAAAATGGAATGACATTTTGTGAACTTAATGCAAGGGACAATCAAAATAGGCATATGTAGCAAAGTTACATGTAGTCAAAGAGATACTCTTAAGGAGAGAAGATAATTCAAACTTTGGTGTAAAAATGCTGAACAAAATGAAATTGATTTAACTCATACAAACTATCATGAATTTCAATGCTTCCAAAATCAATAATTTCAAACAATTTACTGTTATTGAAGGAAGTTTATTGTTCAAAACTGTAACAAACCCATTTTTTTTTAAATAGCTATTTTTAAACTAATTTTGAAAAATTCGAGAAAAAAAAATTTTGGATTTCATTTTTTTTATAATAAAATATGTTAGTTTTTATATATAAAAATATGGTTTTAAGTGGAATTTAAATCAGGTTTAAAATTTGGAAATTATAACTTTTTGTATAAAAATCGGGGGAGGATCCGAGCTAAGGAGGATAAAAATAATATTTTTAGAAAACTGACCGTCCGATCGTGCTGAATTTTTCACAGTAGTCCTGCTCACCGTTCTCTACAACATGTTAAATTTCAAGCCATTTTGACAGTCCGATCGTTCGTAATGATTTTTTTCAGTGTTCGTATATGATTAAAACTCTTTTCTTAATCAAACCCTTAATCCTTTATATATCACAACTAATTCCTGCATGTACTTTTCAAATCACTTTTTCTCAAACTTTTCAACCAGAATGCCTCTCCAAAATTACTCCCTTTCATCTAGAAACCATAGCCACAAACTTATTCAAGATTTTAACCTTATATTAAAAGGCTTAATTGCTGTTTTCTCAAGAGGAGTTAAACCTTCTAATCAGATTTTTGTCCAACTAATTACATGCATGAATACTCTATTCCTTTCCTTTAGTATTATCCATTTTAAGTGTTGCCTTAAATTTAATCTCATGGTTTTCTTAAAACCAATTAGGAATCTAATTAGAGAAAGTGGACACATAAAACTTGGGACAGTTTTTATGAAATCTCTTAATATGAATAATATTCATAACCCTTGGATGCGTAGGATTCATTAGTGAATTTTTGGTTTTATTGGTATAAGTTGCATGAGAAAAAACCCTAGTTTTGAAATAAATGAATTTAGGAGCGTATATCTCACGCAATTTGTGTTAAGGTAATGAAATTGGAATTTTTTTGTATTAATGATGAAACCTCGGTGTATTTAATTTAAATTAATTATATGAGATTAATTTGGGTGTTTATGATGATGAGATGATTTAATTAAGATTTAATTAAATTGGACTGTCATGCGTAGTTTTGTATGTTGACTTAATTTTTCTTATTTATCTGACTTGTTGATTTTATTAAATTTCCATTGTGACGACGGGCTGTTGGGTATTTTTGCTCTCTCTATATTTTTAGGATGCCTTCTATGTATGGGACTAGTTGGTAGGCCTTTTGATGATTTACGCCTTCTAGGTATGTGACTAATGAGGGTAGATTATTACGACTTTATTATGTCAGGGGTGGACTGATTTTATTACTTTATCATCGTTACGCTAGCCTAGGTATGAGACTAGGTTGAGACTTATGTTAGAAATCCATCATATTTATAGGGTAGGACGTATTGATAACTTGAGGACCCTTAGGTATGGAACTAAGGGGTATTTTGAGGATCGCACATCGATAAAAGGGTGGGGTAATTTATAAATTGTGAAATTGAGAATTGAGAAAATGAAAATTAATACCTAAGATAGTAAGACGGGCATTAAAATATATTGGCGACATAATCAGCGAGCGTCGACATCTTAAACGGGCCAGCCGGCATTTTATGTCGTGTCGTGTGTGGAACCTCATCAATCAGCAAGGGCCGACGGTTTAAACGGGTCAACCGATGTTTTGACGAGGGGAAGTATATTTTGGTGGAGAAATCAACCGTGGCGGGAGGACCGCTATAATAAATTTTGGTGAATTATCACCCGTGGCGGAAGGACCTCCATACCTAATAATTATTGTCGTAAGAACATAAATATTTGAGAAATTTGATAATTTCGGTTAATTAATAAAAGATTAACTCTGCGGGACTTGGGATTTAAAATCATAGTTGTGTGCCTTTTTAAATAGGGATCTCAGCGAGTAGATAGTGATTTATATTTATCGCGTTTAATTATTTCGTTTAATTTAAAATACTTTATTGTGATATTCATTGTGTATAATGTTACTGTCTGGATTCAAGGATCCTATTTTAGGGGAGTAGTGTGTATTCATGCTCGGGGCTCTGACCTTGTGCATTGACTAACTTTTTTAGGATAAGTATTTGGAGAAGCTGCATAGAATCATTTGAGGATTTTCATGGAGGTGCAGTTGGATTTGCTCTACCTTATGCGTGTTGATTTAGTTTAATTTTTGATTCCTTTGTATGTACTTTGAGACTCAGTTTATGGTTGTGATTGGGACATTCGGTTCCAAAGTTGTATAGATTTTATTCAGTTATTCCATTGGATTCAGTTGGAGATTATTCAGTTGTATATAATTGGAGATTTGTTTATTTTTGGAGTTTAGAAGGTGATTGATCTTTTATCATTCAGTGGTTGTTATCAATTGAGTTTGATTCAATTATTTATCTTGATGATTGATTTATTTATGTCTCATATCTGTCCCATGCTAAGAATGGTATTTTATTGACGCATGCCCCACTTAGTTTTGGTGGCTGCCGATGCTAGAATTAAGCGGGGTGTGACAGATGATATCAAAGCATGGTCTTAGGTCTCGTAGGTTATGAGTCTGTTCAGCTTCCACGTTGCCGATGTTTGATTCCCTTCGTTGATTCGTACTCCTTAAGGTAAAGAGTCTAGCATACGTGTTAGTTGTGTTTCTTGGATATGTGACACTTTGTGCTAAGGACATCGTAGGCATTGAGTTTAGAATTGGTAAGCTTAATATGAGGATCCTTAAAATGGATTTTGGAGACTATAATTATTTTAGAAATTTTAGTGCAGATGTTAGGTATCATATGTATCGATTTTTTGATGTTGAGATTTAATTTG
This sequence comes from Sambucus nigra, assembly GCA_949130495.1. Classification (NCBI taxonomy): domain Eukaryota; kingdom Viridiplantae; phylum Streptophyta; class Magnoliopsida; order Dipsacales; family Adoxaceae; genus Sambucus; species Sambucus nigra. The sequence goes on from OX422218.1 coordinate 421,387,991, forward strand.
AGGATGTTAGCATTTTGATGACTTTTCGATATAGGATCGAGTGGGGATTTGTGGAAGCGTTTGGTACGTCGTTATTTTCATAGTTATACGTATGTATTTAGGTAATATATATTATTTTGTTGCTCGTGGGGTAGTGCGCATAGAATTGGGTGTTTGGGAACCCAATTATGGCAGCCTACGGGTAGGCATATGTGAGCCATATTTTCTTTTACGAGATTTACACGATGTGCATGCTTTGTCTAATTTCGAGGACAAAATTCTTTGCTAGTGGGGAAGTATGTAATAATCCCAATTCTTTTAAATAGATATTTTCAAACAAATTTTGAAAAATTCAAGAAAAATAAAATTTTGGATTTAATTATTATTAATAATTAAATATGTTGGTTTTTATACATAAAAATATGGTTTTAAGTGGAATTTAAATCGGGATTAAAATTTAGACACGCCCAAAAAGACACGCGACGTGCTACTACGATAAAACTAAACAAAATCCATCAATTAACAAGTATAGATCATCTAAATGTCCACAATTTAAATACAATAAATCCACAATTTCTATTTCCAAAATAATGATTACAATAAAGTCTCTCGAATATAAAATTCTCCAACTAAAATTTACACCACTAATAATTACATCAAAATACATCTTCCAATCCCATCTCTACAATAATCTTCAAAATAGTCCATAGTGTCCTAATCCACGCTAACCTGCCAACTAAAAGAAAATATGGGGAAGTACACAATATGACAGAAATAGATGCTAAAAAATAATACCACGGTGAATGAATCGTAATAATACGAATCCACGTATACAAATAAAATGCAATACTCAAGCATTATATCAATATTAATTTCTCCACAACACATCAACGAGTCACTAAGACTCACCTCACCGTGCCTATGCATTCTTAAGCATATCCAGATTTTGGAATATTGGCGGGAGCCCATTGTAATACCCCGTGATTTTAATGACTTTTAAAAATGAGTTATATTTTAAATTAATGGATTAATTGGATTTTATTATTAATTAATTCATTGGGGTTTTATCCGATTTGAGGATATTAAAATGTATGATTCTGAATATTACTTAAAGATATTTAGGTAATATATGAATGTGATGCTATTGATATGGCTGTCTGTTATTAATTCAGTAATTTGGATTTTTAGTCGGACGTAGTATGGGACGTGTCGGGACTAAATTGTGAGATTAAAAAAGGAAATTTATTTTCTATCGACCTTATAGTCATTTTGACCATGTCGTTGCATCTGGAAGGTTCGAAATAGTCAAAAAAGTCTATTTGGATGATGAATTTGGGTCTCGGGTCATTTGGAAATGAAAAAACAACCCAAAAGGGCATTTTGGTTATTTTTACAAGGGGATGAATAGTGATTTCGGGTTTTGCCTTATTATAAATATTTGGAGATTAGTTGTACGTGGGTTCATTCATCTCTTCTACATAAAATTGAAAGGTCATCTTGTGAGAGGGAGTGAAAGGTTGCTTGGGAGAAGAGAAGCTTACTTGGAAAGGAGGAGAACCAAAGACCAAAGGTCACCACCAACAACCACCACCGGAGGTTGACCGGAGAAGGGAGAACCACCTATGATATACTAAACCAAAGGATCAGATCTTCATTAGAGGCAAGTGTTTGATATTTGCAATTTAAGTTTGTATATTTTCCATGTTAGAATAGTTATAAAAAGATGAGATTTTTCATGTTAGGAAGATGAAAAGATAGAGATGTTAATGGATTTTTGGAATCTCAAAATATTTAGGAATTAAACTCATGTTGTAGGTAGTTAGTAATCCACGAAATATTCATCAATCTGTGGAAGAAATTCTGAAAATCATTTTGTGTTCTTGAAGATAATATGTTGATAATTTTCTGGAAAAAAAAGAGGCAAAAACGAGTGGAATGAGAAGAGCCAATTTGGAATGTTTAGATCTTCTTTTGGAGTGCATTTGGATGAGATTTAAGAAAAACTGAAAACATATACCTGACTCAATTTTTGGCGTAGAATCCAAATTTGAAGTCGGATTGATGATTCGAATAATTTTTGGATCTGATTTTTCTGAGTATTTAAAATATAATAATTCATGATGTTGTTTCTTTTTAATGTTGGTTCTTATCCCAAAACATTGGTAGATCTTTGGTGATTGTTAAATGGATATTATGGGACTTAGAGAAGATCAGTAAGCACTAGATAAGATTTGAATTAATGTGATTGGGATTTAATTGATTAAGAATGATGTTAATTAAATTGAAAGATATTTCGGTTGATAGATTCATTTGTTGAATTATAATTTGTATGCTTGAGGATTAAGGATAAGACCAGTAGGGTATATTTAATATAATACCTGGGTAGCCTTAGGGTTACAATTTGAACATCAAGGACTGAGTTTAAGCTCATTATTGATTGCACAAGGGCTGAGTATAATACAAGCGCTTAGCGGTACGAATCCTGGATAGAGATGGGAGTTTAGACCAAAATTGGTTGAAAGAGGGGATGAGGTTATTCCGATTGCATATTTGAAGTTGACGGACTTCCACGATCGAAAAAGTTAAGTAGTAGTGTATTGGATGGGTTCCTTCTTTGGATTTTGCTTTGCGAGACGTTCTGCGCATGAACCTTAACCACGTCGGGAGTGGAGAGATGTTATAGGATGTGAGGATATTGATTTTGTTGATAAGTCTTATAGTGTGAATGAAACACTATAGACTATGAGTCAGGTAATGATGGTATTCAATCCTAGTTGCTAGAAGATATGTTTATAAGAGATTAGAAACAATCGGTTATAACCCTAATCAAGGGAGAGTTTAATTTGTGGTAATTCAGGAGTCGTGATGTTATGGTGTAATATCACGTATTTTTTATGCTATATTAATGTGGGGATTTATTAAATTTAATGTGAGTTAATTATTTAATAAAAATCCGAAAATTCATTATGTTATAATTATTAACATGACGAGAGTTAGTAATTATGGGAAATTTGTTGAATATTACTATTGAGCAAAGTAATATATAATATTGATTATATTGAAAGTCACGAGTGAATAAAATGGCAATTTTGGAAATTTGAGTCGGGACGCGCCCGTGTCGCGTCGGGATTAAATATTGATAAATAAAAGTGAATATTTTATAAGTTGTTCGTATGGTCGTTTTGAGTGCGCCAATGCGTCTGGAAGGGTTGAGATAGTCAGAAAAGTATACCCGAGGGTTTAGTTCGGGTCTCGGAGCGTTTTTAGGCCTAATTAGTAACCCGGGAGGGCATTTTGGTCATTTTACATTTTTGGGTAATTAAACCCACGAAAATTTGAGTAGTTATATCAGATACTTAGGTTACCTTCTAGGGTTAGAAACTCTAAACACAAGTGACGGCCATAGGAGCGGAAGGAGAGAGCTCTCAAGGCTAATTCAAGGCCCGAAACTCAACTGTTTGCACCGCCGCCACCGCCAACGCGTAGATCGCGAGACGGGGAACACAACCATACCAAATTCGACACCAAATGAGAACGTCGAAAATCCCTGGAAAGTGTTTATCTTGCTTATTTCATTGATGCATCTTTCATATTAGTTTAGGAGTAATTAATATGAGTTTTAATGGAAGAAAACCCGATTTGTGGTAGGAAAATCCATGTAGTATTGGTCTAATTGATAATTCTGGAAACCCTTGCCATGTAGAGGAATTTAAACCACAAAATTTTGATGCGTATAAGAAGAGAATTCTGGAAATAATTGTTAGAACCATGTTTAAGAGAATTTTAGGGTTCTTGAGATTTTGTATGAAATTGGGGTTGTTAATTCATGATTAAATCACAGAAATTCACATGCTTTACATTGAAAATACCTAATATGATGATATAAGGTTAGTAGCATCAATTTTGGGACGATTGTGATTAGACAAAATGGAAATTGTTGGTGTTTAGAGATGAAACCCGTAACTGCAGAATTTCAGTTTTCGCAGACCTGCTTGATCGATCGATCGAAGGCTCGATCGATCGAGCCCCATACCTCGATCGATCGACCCCTCCTGGAAGACTCCTATTTCCCTTGTTAAATGAGTTAAACTTAATTTATCTTGAGATAATTCTTGGGCATCCTTAATAAAATGTTTTGGGAGATAGGGAAGACCAGTAGAACATGTGAATAGACTTTGGGACCCTTGATGTCGGGCAAAGATTGTATTTTGGGATAATTACATAAGGGTCGGTGAATTTATGATTTAAAGAGAGAGACACGTAAGAGAGTTACTTTGGGACAAATGTGTAATACCTACTGAATTTTATACTTGGGAGGATAGAATCTGTAAGCGTTGTGTAGTAAGTGGAAAAGTTCCTCAAATTAAAATGAGATGTGAATGGTTATATATGATAACTATATTATGTGAAATAAATTCGAATGACGTAATTATGGGAATTGAGAATTTACCCATTATTGATATGGTAATATTAGTATAGTTATATGATTGTGTATGCATATACTATCTATGTGTGAAAATCATGCCCACGCTACTTGCTATCCCTGAGGTTTTCGCGCTAGGACAGTCTTATCTCGATGGGACCTTTATGGGGGATATTGACTTGTACCCTAGAAGATAGATATCCTTGGTACAGGCTAGTGATGTGATAGTTCAGACGGTCCTAAGAGACGCAGGCACGTGCCATCCTCTTAGAGACTTGGAATCTATTCTTCGCCTCATTTTGTTTGTGTATAGGTCTCCTTGGTACAGGCTATCGCAGTGATAGTTTAGACGGTCCTACGAGACTTGGAATCTATACTTCGCCTCAATATTGTTTGAGTATGTGTTAATACAATTCGAGAGTGATTCCGAATTTGTATTCCCCTTAATGTGAGTGATATGGGGTTTGGATAGTAGAGTATGCCCGCACCATAGTTTTATTTGGGGTGCTGTTATGATATATATATTCTATGAGTAGTGAATATATATATGAAATTCTGAAATCTGGAACTGCCTACTGTGATGTGATATGTAGGACATGGTTGATGACTCAAATTGTAAATACTTGTTTCGAGAAAGTATAATATGACACTGGAAAACTTTATTGATTAATAAAGTCAAAATGAGAACTTTGGTTACTAATTGAAATATTCTTTTCAAACAATGGAATCGTTAAATTTTGAATCTTATGAGTAATCTAAGATAAGTTAAATAATTGGGAAGATTAGTTCGATAAATGATAAGGCAACCCGTTGGGAAGGATAGTGCGATAGGTGTGCACATTAAAAGAGAGGTGAGAATTTCTCAAGAGAGTGTCACACTAATATGTTGTTGCATTGGCCTGTATCAATTTAAATACTTGCTAAACAATTTTTAAAATCATATACACTATCGGGCTTTGACCCGTTTCTCTCTCTCTCTCTCTCTCTCTCTCTTGTATATATATGTATGTATTACAGGTGCCCAGCCACAGGGGCGTCTTACTTAGGATCCTTTGGAAGGAACGTGTTGCAGCTTAGGTGGGAGTTGCAGGCCTGTTGTTTAGACGACTTCATCAATTCGATTCTACTCCTAGTTCAGTTTTATCCAGCAGGGGCATGTGTCGCCCTCTTTCTATTATTTAGTTGGTATTGTCAGAGAGTGTAATTTTTACTTTCAGTACCTTTATTTCGGGATTTATTACTGTCAGGATGTTTTCCTTTAGTATTGTAAATGTTGGGATTTATTATTGATGATTAAATTCGTGTATGTTAAATTCTATTTTTATTCTTAATGTGTGACTCTTTAAAATGTAAATGATTAAAGGTTTTATAATTGAATTTAATAGAATGGGAATACGGTTTAAATGGTTTTGACACTTAGCTTAATTATTTAGGGTGTTTAAATTGGAAAAAGTATTTTTACTACGGTGATGCTAAGAATGAACCAACTATTCACCTTGATTTTAATTTAATAAAGGATTGATCGCCCGGTATTTAATTAGGCGGGGTGTCACAGGTGGTATCAGAGCATCAGGTTCTAGTGTCCTTAGGATCTGTACGGCTTATTATACTTTCAGCGTTGCTTTGTTTGTTATAGAGTTACAATTTGAACATCAAGGACTGAGTTTAAGTTCATTATTGATTGCGCAAGGACTGAGTGTATTACAAGCCCTTAGCGGTACGACTCGTGGATCGAGATGGGAGTTTAGCCCAAAATTGGTTTAAAGAGGGGATGAGATTATTCCGATTGCATATTTGGAGTTGACGGACCTCCACGATCGACAAAGTTAAGTAGTAGTGTATTGGAGGGGTTCCTTCTTTGGATTTCGCTTTGCGAGACGTTCCGCGTAGGAACCTTAAGCACGTCGGGAGTGGAGAGATGTTATAGGATGCGAGGATATTGGTTTTGTTGATAAGTCTTATAGTGTGAATGAATCACTATAGACTATGAGTCAGGTAATGATGGTATTCAATCCTAGTTGATAGAAGATGTGTTTATAAGAGATTAGAAACAATCGGTTATAACCCTAACCAATGGAGAGTTTAATTTGTGGTAATTCAGGAGACATGATGTTATGGACCAGTAGGATTTTAGTGGTTTGTTACTGAATTTATGTTGAGGAAAAACCTATTTGAACCTTGGGAAGTGAGTGAGACTCGGGGATAATTAATTTAAAGATGTAAAGTCATATTATTTTATACGTAGGATTTAAAGAGATATAATGCTACGTATGGGAATTATCTTAGGGTAATGTGAGTACCTTGTTGATATTATACTATAGGTATGATAATGCCTATTTGATTGATTGATGATTATGTGTATGGCGTACCTAGTTTACTTGCTATCGATGGGTGGTTTGTGCGTGAGGGCAGTCATGTCCTCATGAATCCATGGGATCTTCGATTTGTCGCTCAACAACATAGGTCTATGAAAGACTTATCTGGGAGTTGATAAGTCCGCTAACTGTGGGAACGTAGGTATGCGCATGACCCATGGATACGAGAACTAAGTTCGCCTCTAATGTTTGTGATGTTGTTTATGGTTCGAGGAATCCTTACCGAACATTTTGTCTCCTATTCGGCGACCAGCGATGATGGGACATGATAGCAGAGTAATGCATTGCACCACAGCTGCGACTCGGGGTGACGTATTATATATGAATGTATATATAATGAATTAAAGGAATGAATGGTTATATTGTGGTCAAATTATCTATTGCGTGATAATTGTAGAAAACGGTGATTTTAGAAAAGAATTGGAATAAGTTAATGAATATTTATTGAAGAGCTTAATTCATATTAATGAGAAATAATTCATGTTAATGAGAAACGATTCATATAAATGAGAAATGTAAATGAATGGTTATACGACGTATGGTATGGGACATACGGGGTTTAGGATATGGGAATGAAATCATATTATGGAAATTAGTAATGAAGATCCATTAACTAGGAGGTTAATAGGAAACGTTAGGTGTGCACTCTAGATGAGAGGTGAGAATAGCAAGTGAGAGTTGGTTCTAACATGTACATAATAAATGCTTTATTGCACTTGTTAAATACTTGTTGTTTTCAAAATCATTTTCACAATCGGCCTCTGACCCGTTTCCTTGCATATTTTCTTTTCTATTGTACCTTCTATATCAGATGTCCAGCAATAGGGATGCCAACCTTAGTGGATTTTGATGAGCTATGGATCTATGGAATATTGCTTAGATGCCTATCTTCATTTGATCACAGTATTCTTTTAGTTAGGGCATGTCGCCCAAAGGAACTCAATTATCTCTTTTCTATCTGAGTCAAATACTCTTGTACACGTGTTATTTTAACACATTCACTATTGTTGGGATTACTGTATTGGAGTATTTTGTTGGAATGTTTATTCCAAATGCATCTAAATTCTTTTGTGTTATCTGTTCAGTTATTTGTAGAATAATATGTGTAGCGTTATTCTTAAACTAAAAATGGGTTTTTGTAGTAATTAAAATTTGGAAAGTTTTTAACACCTGCTTAATTAGGTATGGGGTCTGCTCTAAATGTTTTTGACAGTGATGCTAAGAATGAGCCAACTGTATATTCTGTTTTAATTTGGTATGGGACTGGACACCCGGTATTTAATTAGGCAGGGTGTTACAGGTGGTATCGGAGCATCAGGTTCTAGTGTCATTTAGGGTCTGTACGGCTTACTGTGTTTTCAGGTTAACGTTCTTTGATGTAGAGCCCTAAGTTTAGGATTGTTGATTTCTTTGGTAAGATTCCATATATATTAGTGAATCTTATTTGCGTTCGGATGTGTTCGTAAAAGAATTTTGGCAGATAAGGCCATTAGACGGATAGTGGAGATCGTACCTAGGAGGTTATGAAGTATGTTTGAGTATGATGACCGTAGTCGAGGTGACCCTTATTAACGAAAATTGAGGAGAGTCATCAGTAGAAGTTCTTGAAATGCGGTAATTGTGTGTGTTACCTAACGAAGGCAATATATTCAAAGGCTTGGGCATATAGTGGAGTGTGGTGAACTAGAACTAAAAATTTGGGGTAAAATTTTTCTTGACTCATCGGAGCAAAGTTATAATAGTGGGAATCAACAACCACCACCCGTGGATGAGGGTATGTTTTCTATCTAAGAAATTATGCGACATATATTGATGTTTGTAAAAATTTGTATTGTGTGGGCTAATGGGTTGCTAAACTTAGCCTATAGCATTGTTATTTATGTAGACTCACCGAGGGGTTGGGGACACCTATATTTTACATGTTATCATGTGGGTTTGATTTTTATCATGGGATTTCTTACTTTAGGCATGGCTGAGCATGATGTGACTATCGGCGTGCATTGACTTATGGTATATGAGAGTGTATGTACGACTACTATCCTGCATCTTGTCTTCTATAAAAGAATAGATGCGTAGACTCTATTTGAAATCAATAAAACCTAAATTTTTGTTTTAAATAGATAGACCTGATATTTTTTTAAATCAATAATCCTAATTTTTATATACTATTGACTAAGGACCAGAGGAGTTTCGATGACCGACTACTTTAGGTAGTAGTGTATCGGGGGGGTTCCTTGTTTGGATTTCGCTTGCGAGACACCCCACGCATGAAACTAATAACCGTTGGGAGTCGAAATAAGTTAGGTCCTTAGGATATGAGTTTATAACCTTTGCGATAAATATTATAATGAAAGTTGTACGATAGGGTGTATGGGCGCCCTGGATGGTTGGATTGTAGTATGGTTCATAATTGTGAAACAGTAAGTAGTTGTGACTTCAGGATTTATTTGTTTAATAAGTGAGGCTTACTTTTTCACAAACTTTGTCAGGAGGATGGTATAGGGAAGATTACATAAAGTTTAAATTCGATTCAGTTGAAACAATATGGTGAGGCATGGCATAAACATCAATGGGGATTTTCGATAATGTACTGTATGGGCGGTACTACTTAGATTTCTTGTGATGTGAGATTTATACTCGGAGTTGACCTTATCAGTATAGTTCAATTTTCTAAATTTAGGGATGAAATTCTGTTATAAGGGGGAAGTACGTAATACCCCGTGATTTTAATGACTTTTAAAAATGAGTTATAGTTAAAATTAATGGATTAATTGGATTTTATTATTAATTAATTCATTGGGGTTTTATCCGATTTGAGGATATTAAAATGTATGATTCTGAATATTACTTAAAGATATTTAGGTAATATATGAATGTGATGCTTTTGATATGGCTGTGTGTTATTAATTCAATAATTTGGATTTTTAGTCGGACGTGGTATGGGACGTGTCGGGTCTAAATTGTGAGATTAAAGAAGGAAATTTATTTTCTATCGACCTTATAGTCATTTTGACTGCGTCGTTGCGTACGTAAGGTTCGAAATAGTCAAAAAAGTCTATTTGGATGTTGAATTTGGGTCTCGGGTCATTTGGAAATGAAAAGACAACCCAAAAGGGCATTTTGGTTATTTTTACAAGGGGGATGAATAGTGATTTCGGGTTTTGTCTTATTATAAATATTTGGAGATTAGTTGTATGTGGGTTCATTCATCTCTTCTACACAAAATTGAAAGGTCATCATGTGAGAGGGAGTGAAAGGTTGCTTGGGGGAAGAGAAGCTTACTTGGAAAGGAGGAGAACCAAAGACCAAAGGTCACCACCACCAACCACCACCGGAGGTTGACCGGAGAAGGGAGAACCACCGATGATATACTACACCAAAGGATCAGATCTTCATTAGAGGCAAGTGTTTGATATTTGCAATTTAAGTTTGTATATTGTCCATGTTAGAATAGTTATAAAAAGATGAGATTTTTCATGTTTAGAAGATGAAAAGATAGAGATGTTAATGGATTTTTGGAATCTGAAAATATTTAGGAATTAAACTCATGTTGTAGGTAGTTAGTAATCCACGGAATATTCATCAATCTGTGGAAGAAATTTTGAAAATCATTTTGTGTTCTTGAAGATAATATGTTGATAATTTTCTGGAAAAAAGAGAGGCAAAAACGAGTGGAATGAGAAGAGCCAATTAGGAATGTTTATATCTTCTTTTTGAGTGCATTTGGATGAAATTTAAGAAAAACTGAAAACATATACCTGACTCAATTATTCGCGTAGAATCCAAATTTGAAGTCGGATTGATGATTCAAATAATTTTTGGATCTGATTTTTCTGAGTATTTAAAATATGATAATTCATGATGTTTTTCTTTTTAATGTTGGTTCTTATCCCAAAACTTTGGTAGATCTTTGGTGATTGTTAAATGGATATTATGGGATTTAGAGAAGATCAGTAAACCCTAGATAAGATTCGAATTAATGTGATTGGGATTTAATTGATTAAGAATGATGTTAATTAAATTTACAGATTTTTCGGTTGATAAATTCATTTGTCGAATTCTAATTTGTATGCTTGAGGATTAAGGATAAGTCCACTAGGGGATATTTAATGTAATACCTGGGTAGCCTTATGGTTACAATTTGAACATAAAGGACTGAGTTTAAGCTCATTATTGATTGCGCAAGGACTGAGTGTAATACGAGCGCTTAGCGGTACGACTCCTGGATAGAGATGGGAGTTTAGACCAAAATTGGTCGAAAGAGGGGATGAGGTTATTTCGATTTCATATTTGAAGTTGATGGACCTCCACGATCGGCAAAGTTAAGTAGTAGTGTATTGGAGGTGTTCCTTCTTTGGATTTCTCTTTGCGAGACGTTTCGCGCATGAACCTTAACAATGTCGGGAGTGGAGAGATGTTATAGGATGCGAGGATATTGGTTTTGTTGATAAGTCTTATAGTGTGAATGAAACACTATAGACTATGAGTCAGGTAATGATGGTATTCAATCCTAGTTGATAGAAGATGTGTTTATAAGAGATTAGAAATAATCGGTTATAACCCTAATCAAGGGAGAGTTTAATTTGTGGTAATTCAGGAGACATGATGCTATGGACCAGTAGGAGTTTAGTGATTTCTTACTAAATTTATGTTGAGGAAAAACCTATTTGAACCTTGGGAAGTGAGTGAGACTCGGGGATAATTAAATTAAAGATGAAAAGTCATATTATTTTATACCTAGGATTTAAAGAGATATAATGCTACGTACGGGAATTATCTTAGGGTAATGTCAGTACCTTGTTGATATTATATTATAGGTACAATAGTTCCTATTTGATTGATTGATGATTATGGGTATGACATGCCTAACTTACTTGCTATCGATGGGAGGTTTGCGTGTGAGGGCAGTCATATCCTGATGAATCCATGGGATCTTTGATTTGTCGCTCAAGAACAGAGGTCTATGAAAGACTTATAGGGGAGTTGATAAGCCGCTGACTGTGGGAACGGAGGTATTTTCATGACCCATGGATATGAGAACTATGTTCGCCTCTAATGTTTGTGATGTTGTTTATGGTTCGAGGAATCCTTATCGAACTTTTTGTCTCTTATTCGACGACCAGCGATGATGGGACATGATAGCAGAGTAATGCATTGCACCGCAGCTGTGACTCGGGGTGATGTATTATATATGAATATATATATAATGAATTAAAGGAATGAATGGTTATATTGTGGTTAAATTATCTATTGCGTGATAATTGTAGAAAACGGTGATTTGAGAAAAGAAATGAAATAAGTTAATGAATATTTATTGAAGAGCTTAATTCATATTAATGAGAAATAATTCATGTTAAAGAGAAACGATTCATATAAATGAGAAATGTAAATGAATGGTTATACGACGTATGGTATGGGACATACGAGGTTTAGGATATGGGAATGAAATCATATTATGGAAATTTGTAATGAAGAGCCATTAACTAGGAGGTTAATAGGAAACGTTAAGTGTGCACTCTAGATGAGGGGTGAGAATAGAAAGTGAGAGTTGGTTCCAACATGTACATAATAAATGCTTTATTGCACTTGTTAAATACTTGCTGTTTTCAAAATCATTTTCACAATCGGGCTCTGACCCGTTTCCTTGCTTATTTTCTTTTCTATTGTACCTTCTATATCAGGTGTCCAGCAACAGGGACGCCAACCTTAGCGGATTTTAACGAGCTATGGAGCTATGGAATATTGCTTAGACGCCTATCTTCATTTGATTCACAGTATTCTTTTAGTTAGGGCATGTCGCCCAAAAGAACTCAATTATCTCTTTTCTATCTGAGTCAAACACTCTTTTACACGTGTTATTTTAATACGTTCACTATTGTTGGGATTACTGTATTGGATTATTTTGTTGGAATGTTTATTCCAAATGCATCTAAATTCTTTTGGGTTATCTGTTCAGTTATTTGTAGAATAATATGTGTAGTGTTATTCTTAAACTAAAAATGGGTTTTTGTTGTAATTAAAATTTGGAAAGTTTTTAACACCTGCTTAATTAGGTATGGGGTCATCTGTAAATGTTTTTGACAGTGATGCTAAGAATAAGCCAACTGTATATTTTGTTTTAATTTGGTAAGGGACTGGCCACCCGGTATTTAATTAGGCAGGGTGTTACAGGTGGTCTCAGAGCATCAGGTTCTAGTGTCCTTTAGGGTCTGTACGGCTTACTATGTTTTTAGCATAACGTTCTTTGATGTAGAGCCCTATGTTTAGGATTGTTGATTTCTTTGGTAAGATTCCATATATATTAGTGAATCTTATTTGCGTTCGGACGTGATCGTAAAAGAAGTATTGCAGATAAGGCCATTGGACGGATAGCTGAGATCGTACCTAGGAGGTTATGAAGTATGTTTGAGTATGATGACCGTACTCGAGGTGACCCTTATTATGGAAAATGGAGGAGAGTCCTCAGTAGAAGTTCTTGAAATGCGGTAATTGTGTGTGTTACCTAACAAAGGCAATATATTCAAAGGCTTGGGAATACAGTGGAGTGTGGTGAACTAGAACTAAAAATTTGGGGTAAAATTTTTCTTGACTCATCGGAGCAAAGTTATAATAGTGGGAATCAACAACAACCACCCGCGGATGAGGGTATGTTTTCTATCTAAGGAATGATTCGACATATATTAATGTTTGTAACAATTTGTATTGTGTGGGCCAATGGGTTGCAAAACTTAGCCTATAGCATAGTTATTTATGTAGACTCACCGAGGGGTTGGGGACACCTATATTTTACATGTTATCACGTGGGTTTGATTTTTATCATGGGATTGCTTATTTTAGGCATGGCTGAGCATGATGTGACTATCGGCGTGCATTGACTTGTTGTATATGAGAGTGTATGTACGACTACTATCTTGAATCTTGTGTTCTATAAGAGAATAGATGCGTAGACTCTATTTGAAATCAATAAAACCTAAATTTTTGTTTTAAATAGATAAACCTGATATTTTTTTAAATCGATAATCCTAATTTTTATATACTATTGACTAAGGACCTGAGGAGTTTCGATGACCGACTACTTCAGGTAGTAGTGTATCGGGGGGGTTCCTTGTTTAGATTTCGCTTGAGAGACACCCCACGCATGAAACTAATAACCGTTGGGAGTCGAAATAAGTTAGGTCCTTAGGATATGAGTTTATAACCTTTGCGATAAATATTATAATGAAATTTGTACGATAGGGTATATGGGCGCCCTGGATGGTTGGATTGTAGTATGTTTCATAATTGTGAAACAGTGAGTAGTTGTGACTTCAGTATTTATTTGTTTAATAAGTGAGGCTTACTTTTTCCCAAACTTTGTCACAGGGATGGTATAGGGAAGATTATGTAAAGTTTAAATTCGATTCAGTTGAAACTATATGGTGAGGCATGGCGTATAACATCAATGGGGATTTTAGATAATGAATTATATGGGCCGTACTACTTAGATTTCTTGTGATGTTAGATTTACACTCGGAGTTGACCTTATCAGTATGGTCCATTTTTCTGAATTTTGGGACGAAATTCTATTATAAGGGGGGAAGTACGTAATACCTCGTGATTTTAATGACTTTTAAAAATGAGTTATATTTTAAATTAATGGATTAATTTGATTTTATTATTAATTAATTCATTGGGGTTTTATCCGATTTTAGGATATTAAAATGTATGATTATGAATATTACTTAAAGATATTTAGGTAATATATGACTGTGATGCTATTGATACGGAGGTGTGTTATTAATTCAGTAATTTAGATTTTTAGTCGGACGCGGTATGGGACGTGTCGGGACTAAATTGTGAGATTAAAAAAGGAAATTAATTTTTTATCGACCTTATAGTCATTTTGACTGCGTCGTTGCGTCCGGAAGGTTTGAAATAGTAAAAAAAGTCTATTTGGATGTTGAATTTGGGTCTCGGGTCATTTGGAAATGAAAAGACAACCCAAAAGGGCATTTTGGTTATTTTTACAAGGGGATGAATAGTGATTTCGAGTTTTGTATAATTATAAATATTTGGAGATTAGTTGTATGTGGGTTCATTCATCTCTTCAACACAAAATTGAAAGGTCATCTTGTGAGAGGGAGTGAAAGGTTTCTTGGGAGAAGAGAAGCTTACTTGGAAAGGAGGAGAACCAAAGACCAAAGGTCACCACCACAAACCACCACCGGAGGTTGACCCGAGAAGGGTGAACCACCTATGATATACTACACCAAATGATCAGATCTTCATTAGAGGCAAGTGTTTGATATTTGCAATTTAAGTTTGTATATTGTCCATGCTAGAATAGTTATAAAAAGATGAGATTTTTCATGTTTGGAAGATGAAAAGATAGAGATGTTAATGGATTTCTGGAATCGGAAAATATTTAGGAATTAAACTCATGTTGTAGGTAGTTAGTAATCCACGGAATATTCATCAATCTGTGGAAGAAATTTTGAAAATCATTTTGTGTTCTTGAAGATAATATGTTGATAATTTTCTGGAAAAAAAGAGGCAACAACGATTGGAATGAGAAGAACCAATTTGGAATGTTTAGATCTGCTTTTTGAGTGCATTTGGATGAGATTTAAGAAAAACTGAAAACATATACCTGACTCAATTTTTCGTGTAGAATCCAAATTTGAAGTCGGACTGATGATTCGAATTATTTTTGGATCGGATTTTCTGAGTATTTAAAATAAGATAATTCATGATGTTGTTTCTTTTTAATGTTGGTTCTTATCCCAAAACATTGGTAGATCTTTGGTGATTGTTAAATGGATATTATGGGACTTAGAGAAGATCAGTAAGCACTAGTTGAGATTTGAATTAATGTGATTGGGATTTAATTGATTAAGAATGATGTTAATTAAATTGAAAGATATTTCGGTTGATAGATTCATTTGTTGAATTCTAATTTGTATGCTTGAGGATTAAGGATAAGTCCAGTAGGGGATATTTAATATAATACCAGGGTAGCCTTAGGGTTACAATTTGAACATCAAGGACTGAGTTTAAGTTCATTATTGATTGCGCAAGGACTGAGTGTATTACAAGCCCTTAGCGGTACGACTCTTGGATCGAGATGGGAGTTTAGCCCAAAATTGGTTTAAAGAGGGGATGAGATTATTCCGATTGCATATTTGGAGTTGACGGACCTCCACGATCGACAAAGTTAAGTAGTAGTGTATTGGAGGGGTTCCTTCTTTGGATTTCGCTTTGCGAGACGTTCCGCGTAGGAACCTTAAGCACGTCGGGAGTGGAGAGATGTTATAGGATGCGAGGATATTGGTTTTGTTGATAAGTCTTATAGTGTGAATGAATCACTATAGACTATGAGTCAGGTAATGATGGTATTCAATCCTAGTTGATAGAAGATGTGTTTATAAGAGATTAGAAACAATCGGTTATAACCCTAACCAATGGAGAGTTTAATTTGTGGTAATTCAGGAGACATGATGTTATGGACCAGTAGGATTTTAGTGGTTTGTTACTGAATTTATGTTGAGGAAAAACCTATTTGAACCTTGGGAAGTGAGTGAGACTCGGGGATAATTAATTTAAAGATGTAAAGTCATATTATTTTATACGTAGGATTTAAAGAGATATAATGCTACGTATGGGAATTATCTTAGGGTAATGTGAGTACCTTGTTGATATTATACTATAGGTATGATAATGCCTATTTGATTGATTGATGATTATGTGTATGGCGTACCTAGTTTACTTGCTATCGATGGGTGGTTTGTGCGTGAGGGCAGTCATGTCCTCATGAATCCATGGGATCTTCGATTTGTCGCTCAACAACATAGGTCTATGAAAGACTTATCTGGGAGTTGATAAGTCCGCTAACTGTGGGAACGTAGGTATGCGCATGACCCATGGATACGAGAACTAAGTTCGCCTCTAATGTTTGTGATGTTGTTTATGGTTCGAGGAATCCTTACTGAACTTTTTGTCTCTTATTCGGCGACCAGCGATGATGGGACATGATAGCAGAGTAATGCATTGCACCGCAGCTGTGACTCGGGGTGATGTATTATATATGAATATATATATAATGAATTAAAGGAATGAATGGTTATATTGTGGTTAAATTATCTATTGCGTGATAATTGTAGAAAACGGTGATTTGAGAAAAGAATTGAAATAAGTTAATGAATATTTATTAAAGAGCTTAATTCATATTAATGAGAAATAATTCATGTTAAAGAGGAACGATTCATATAAATGAGAAATGTAAATGAATGGTTATACGACGTATGGTATGGGACATACGAGGTTTAGGATATGGGAATGAAATCATATTATGGAAATTAGTAATGAAGAGCCATTAACTAGGAGTTTAATACAAAACGTTAAGTGTGCACTCTAGATGAGGGGTGAGAATAGTAAGTGAGAGTTGGTTCCAACATGTACATAATAAATGCTTTATTGCACTTGTTAAATACTTGCTATTTTCAAAATCATTTTCACAATCGGGCTCTGACCCGTTTCCTTGCTTATTTTATTTTCTATTGTACCTTCTATATCAGGTGTGCAGCAACAGGGACGCCAACCTTAGCGGATTTTGACGAGCTATGGAGCTATGGAATATTGCTTAGACGCCTATCTTCATTTGATTCACATTATTCTTTTAGTTAGGGCATGTCGCCCAAAGGAACTCAATTATCTCTTTTCTATCTGAGTCAAATACTCTTGTACACGTGTTATTTTAATACATTCACTATTGTTAGGATTACTGTATTAGATTATTATGTTGGAATGTTTATTCCAAATGCATCAAAATTATTTTGTGTTATCTGTTCAGTTATTTGTAGAATAATATGTGTAGTGTTATTCTTAAACTAAAAATGGGTTTTTGTTGTAATTAAAATTTGGAAAGTTTTTAACACCTGCTTAATTAGGTATGGGGTCAGCTGTAAATGTTTTTGACAGTGACGCTAAGAATAAGCCAACTGTATATTTTGTTTTAATTTGGTAAGGGACTGGCCACCCGGTATTTAATTAGGCAGGGTGTTACAGGTGGTCTCAGAGCATCAGGTTCTAGTGTCCTTTAGGGTCTGTACGGCTTACTATGTTTTTAGCTTAACGTTCTTTAATGTAGAGCCCTATGTTTAGGATTATTGATTTCTTTGGTAAGATTCCATATATATTAGTGAATCTTATTTGCGTTCGGACGTGATCGTAAAAGAAGTATTGCAGATAAGGCCATTGGACGGATAGCTGAGATCGTACCTAGGAGGTTATGAAGTATGTTTGAGTATGATGACCGTAGTCGAGGTGACCCTTATTATGGAAAATGGAGGAGAGTCGTCAGTAGAAGTTCTTGAAATGCGGCAATTGTGTGTGTTACCTAACAAAGGAAATATATTCAAAGGCTTGGGCATAAAGTGGAGTGTGGTGAACTAGAACTAAAAATTTGGGGTAAAATATTTCTTGACTCATCGGAGCAAAGTTATAATAGTGGGAATCAACAACCACCACCCGCGGATGAGGGTATGTTTTCTATCTAAGGAATGATGCGGCATATATTGATGTTTGTAACAATTTGTATTGTGTGGGCTAATGGGTTGCTAAACTTAGCCTATAGCATAGTTATTTATGTAGACTCACCAACGGGTTGGGGACACCTATATTTTACATGTTATCACGTGGGTATGATTTTTATCATGGGATTGCTTACTTTAGGCATGGCTGAGAATGATGTGACTATCGGCGTGCATTGACTTGTTGTATATGAGAGTGTATGTACGACTACTATCTGGAATCTTGTGTTCTATAAGAGAATAGATGCGTACACTCTATTTGAAATCAATAAAACCTAAATTTTTGTTTTAAATAGATAAACCTGATATTTTTTTAAATCGATAATCCTAATTTTTATATACTATTGACTAAGGACCTGAGGAGTTTCGAGGACCGACTACTTCAGGTAGTAGTGTATCGGGGGGGTTCCTTGCTTGGATTTCGCTTGAGAGACACCCCACGCATGAAACTAATAACCGTTGGGAGTCGAAATAAGTTAGGTCCTTAGGATATGAGTTTATAACCTTTGCGATAAATATTATAATGAAATTTGTACGATAGGGTATATGGGCGCCCTGGATGGTTGGATTGTAGTATGTTTCATAATTGTGAAACAGTAAGTAGTTGTGACTTCAAAATTTATTTGTTTAATAAGTGAGGCTTACTTTTTCCCAAACTTTGTCACGAGGATGGTATAGGTAAGATTAAGTAAAGTTTAAATTCGATTCAGTTGAAACTATATGGTGAGGCATGGCGTATAACATCATTGGGGATTTTAGATAATGAATTATATGGGCAGTACTACTTAGATTTCTTGTGATGTTATATTTATACTCGAAGTTGACCTTATCAGTATGGTCCATTTTTCTGAATTTTGGGACGAAATTCTATTATAAGGGGGGAAGTACGTAATACCCCGTGATTTTAATGACTTTTAAAAATGAGTTATATTTTAAATTAATGGATTAATTGGATTTTATTATTAATTAATTCATTGGGGTTTTATTCGATTTTAGGATATTAAAATGTATGATTCTGAATATTACTTAAAGATATTTAGGTAATATATGAATGTGATGCTATTGATACGGCGGTGTGTTATTAATTCAGTAATTTGGATTTTTAGTCGGACGCGGTATGGGACGTGTCGGGACTAAATTGTGAGATTAAAAAAGGAAATTTATTTTTTATCGACCTTATAGTCATTTTGACTGCGTCGTTGCGTCCGGGAGGTTGGAAATAGTCAAAAAAGTCTATTTGGATGTTGAATTTGGGTCTCGGGTCATTTGGAAATGAAAAGACAACCCAAAAGGGCATTTTGGTTATTTTTACAAGGGGGATGAATAGTGATTTCGGGTTTTGTCTAATTATAAATATTTGGAGATTAGTTGTATGTGGGTTCATTCATCACTTCTACACAAAATTGAAAGGTCATCTTGTGAGAGGGAGTGAAAGGTTGCTTGGGAGAAGAGAAGCTTACTTGGAAAGGAGGAGAACCAAAGACCAAAGGTCACCACCACTAACCACCACCGGAGGTTGATCGGAGAAGGGAGAACCACCTATGATATACTTACCCAAAGGATCAGATCTTCATTAGAGGCAAATGTTTGATATTTGCAATTTAAGTTTGTATATTGTCCATGCTAGAATCGTTATAAAAAGATGAGATTTTTCATGTTTGGAAGATGAAAAGATAGAGATGTTAATGGATTTTTGGAATCGGAAAATATTTAGGAATTAAACTCATGTTGTAGGTAGTTAGTAATCCCCGGAATATTCATCAATCTGTGGAGGAAATTCTGAAAATCATTTTGTGTTCTTGAAGATAATATGTTGATAATTTTCTGGAAAAAAAGAGGCAACAACGAGTGGAATGAGAAGAGCCAATTTGGAATGTTTAGATCTTCTTTTTTAGTGCATTTGGATGAGATTTAAGAAAAACTGAAAACATATACCTGACTCAATTTTTCGTGTAGAATCCAAATTTGAAGTCGGACTGATGATTCGAATTATTTTTGGATCTGATTTTCTGAGTATTTAAAATATGATAATTCATGATGTTGTTTCTTTTTAATGTTGGTTCTTATCCCAAAACATTGGTAGATCTTTGGTGATTGTTAAATGGATATTATGGGACTTAGAGAAGATCAGTAAGCACTAGTTAAGATTTGAATAAATGTGATTGGGATTTACTTGATTAAGAATGATGTTAATTAAATTGAAAGATATTTCGGTTGATAGATTCATTTGTTGAATTCTAATTTGTATGCTTGAGGATTAAGGATAAGTCCAGTAGGGGATATTTAATATAATACCAGGGTAGCCTAGGGTTACAATTTGAACATCAAGGATTGAGTTTAAGTTCATTATTGATTGCGCAAGGACTGAGTGTAATACAAGCCCTTAGCGGTACGACTCCTGGATAGAGATGGGAGTTTAGCCCAAAATTGGTTGAAAGAGGGGATGATATTATTCCGATTGCATATTTGGAGTTGACGGACCTCCACGATCGACAAAGTTAAGTAGTAGTGTATTGGAGGGGTTCCTTCTTTGGATTTCGCTTTGCGAGACGTTCCGCGCAGGAACCTTAACCACGTCGGGAGTGGTTATAGGATGCGAGGATATTGGTTTTTTTGATAAGTCTTATAGTGTGAATGAAACACTATAGACTATGAGTCAGGTAATGATGGTATTCAATCCTAGTTGATAGAAGATGTGTTTATAAGAGTTTATAAACAATCGGTTATAACCCTAATCAATGGAGAGTTTAATTTGTGGTAATTCAGGAGACATGATGTTATGGACCAGTAGGATTTTATTGATTTGTTACTGAATTTATGTTGAGGAAAAACCTATTTGAACCTTGGGAAGTGAGTGAGACTCGGGGATAATTAATTTAAAGATGAAAAGTCATATTATTTTATACGTAGGATTTAAAGAGATATAATGATACGTATGGGAATTATCTTAGGGTAATGTGAGTACCTTGTTGATGTTATACTATCGGTATTATAATGCCTATTTGATTGATTGATGATTATGTGTATGACGTACCTAGTTTACTTGCTATCGATGGGAGGTTTGCGCGTGAGGGCAGTCATGTCCTGATGAATCCATGGGATCTTTGATTTGTCGCTCAACAACATAGGTCTATGAAAGACTTATCGGGGATTTGATAAGTCCGCTGACTGTGGGAACGTAAGTATGAGCATGACCCATGGATACGAGAAATATGTTCGCCACTAATGTTTGTGATGTTGTTTATGGTTCGAGGAATCCTTACCGAACTTTTTGTCTCTTATTCGGCGACCAGCGATGATGGGAGATGATAGCAGAGTAATGCATTGCACCGCAGCTGTGACTCGGGGTGATGTATTATATATGAATATATATATAATGAATTAAAGGAATGAATGGTTATATTGCGGTTAAATTATCTATTGCGTGATAATTGTAGAAAACGGTGATTTGAGAAAAGAATTGAAATAAGTTAATGAATATTTATTGAAGAGCTTAATTCATATTAATGAGAAATAATTCATGTTAAAGAGAAACGATTCATATAAATGAGAAATGTAAATGAATGGTTATACGACGTATGGTATGGGACATACGAGGTTTAGGATATGGAAATGAAATCATATTCTGGAAATTAGCAATGAAGAGCCATTAACTAGGAGGTTAATAGGAAACGTTAAGTGTGCACTCTAGATGAGGGGTGAGAATAGCAAGTGAGAGTTGGTTCCAACATGTACATAATAAATGCTTTATTGCACTTGTTAAATACTTGCTATTTTCAAAATCATTTTTACAATCCGGCTCTGACCCGTTTCCTTGCTTATTTTCTTTTCTATTGTACCTTCTATATCAGGTGTCCAGCAACAGGGACGCCAACCTTAGCGGATTTTGACGAGCTATGGAGCTATGGAATATTGCTTAGACGCCTATCTTCATTTGATTCACAGTATTCTTTTAGTTAGGGCATGTCGCCCAAAGGAACTCAATTATATCTTTTCTATCTGAGCCAAATACTCTTGTACACGTGTTATTTTAATACATTCACTATTTTTGGGATTACTGTATTGGATTATTATGTTGGAATGTTTATTCCAAATGCATCAAAATTCTTTTGTGTTATCTGTTCAGTTATTTGTAGAATAATATGTGTAGTGTTATTCTTAAACTAAAAATGGGTTTTTGTTGTAATTAAAATTTGGAAAACCTGCTTAATTAGGTATGGGGTCAGCTGTAAATGTTTTTTACAGTGACGCTAAGAATAAGCCAACTGTATATTTTGTTTTAATTTGGTAAGGGACTGGCCACCCGGTATTTAATTAGGCAGGGTGTTACAGGTGGTCTCAGAGCATCAGGTTCTAGTGTCCTTTTGGGTCTGTATGGCTTACTGTGTTTTTAGCTTAACGTTCTTTGATGTAGAGCCCTATGTTTAGGATTGTTGATTTCTTTGGTAAGATTCCATATATATTAGTGAATCTTATTTGCGTTCGTACGTGATCGTAAAAGAAGTATTGCAGATAAGGCCATTGGACGGATAGCTGAGATCGTACCTAGGAGGTTATGAAGTATGTTTGAGTATGATGACCGTAGTCGAGGTGACCCTTATTATGGAAAATGGAGGAGAGTCATCAGTAGAAGTTCTTGAAATGCGGTAATTGTGTGTGTTACCTAACAAAGGCAATATATTCAAAGGCTTGGGCATAAAGTGGAGTGTGGTGAACTAGAACTAAAAATTTGGGGTAAAATTTTTCTTGACTCATCGGAGCAACGTTATAATAGTGGGAATCAACAACCACCACCCGCGGATGAGGGTATGTTTTCCATCTAAGGAATGACGCGACATATATTGATGTTTGTAACAATTTGTATTGTGTGGGCTAATGGGTTGCTAAACTTAGCCTATAGCATAGTTATTTATGTAGACTCACCGAGGGGTTGGGGACACCTATATTTTACATGTTATCACGTGGGTTTGATTTTTATCATGGGATTGCTTACTTTAGGCATGGCTGAGCATGATGTGACTATCGGCGTGCATTGACTTGTTGTATATGATAGTGTGTGTACGACTACTATTTTGAATCTTGTGTTCTATAAGAGAATAGATGCGTAGACTCTATTTGAAATCAATAAAACCTAAATTTTTGTTTTAAATAGATAAACCTGATATTTTTTTAAATCGATAATCCTAATTTTTATATACTATTGACTAAGGACCTGAGGAGTTTCGATGACCGACTACTTCAGGTAGTAGTGTATCGGGGGGGTTCCTTGTTTGGATTTCGCTTGAGAGACACCCCGCGCATGAAACTAATAACCGTTGGGAGTCAAAATAAGTTAGGTCCTTAAGATATGAGTTTATAACCTTTGCGACAAATATTATAATGAAATTTGTACGATAGGGTACATGGGCGTCGTGGATGGTTGGATTGTAGTATGTTTCATAATTGTGAAACAGTAAGTAGTTGTGACTTCTGGATTTATTTGTTTAATAAGTGAGGCTTACTTTTTCCCAAACTTTGTCACGAGGATGGTATAGGGAAGATTACGTAAATTTTAAATTCGATTTAGTTGAAACTATATGGTGAGGCATGGCGTATAACATCATTGGGGATTTTAGATAATGAATTATATGGGCGGTACTACTTAGATTTCTTGTGATGTTAGATTTATACTCGGAGTTGACCTTATCCGTATGGTCCATTTTTCTGAATTTTGGGACGAAATTCTATTATAAGGGGGGAAGTACGTAATACCCCGTGATTTTAATGACTTTTAAAAATGAGTTATATTTTAAATTAATGGATTAATTGGATTTTATTATTAATTAATTCATTGGGGTTTTATCCGATTTTAGGATATTAAAATGTATGATTCTGAATATTACTTAAAGATATTTAGGTAATATATGAATGTGATGCTATTGATACGGCGGTGTGTTATTAATTCAGTAATTTGGATTTTTAGTCGGATGCGGTATGGGACGTGTCAGGACTAAATTGTGAGATTAAAAACGGAATTTTATTTTTTATCGACCTTATAGTCATATTGACTGCGTCGTTGCGTCCGGAAGGTTCGAAATAGTCAAAAAAGTCTATTTGGATGTTGAATTTGGGTTTCGGGTCATTTGGAAATGAAAAGACAACCCAAAAGGGCGTTTTGGTTATTTTTACAAGGGGGATGAATAGTGATTTCGGGTTTTGTCTTATTAAAAATATTTGGAGATTAGTTGTACGTGGGTTCAATCATCTCTTCTACACAAAATTGAAAGGTCATCTTGTGAGAGGGAGTGCAAGGTTGCTTGGGAGAAGAGAAGCTTACTTGGAAAGGAAGAGAACCAAAGACCAAAGGTCACCACCACCAACCACCACCGGAGGTTGACTGGAGAATGGAGAACCACCTATGATATACTACACCAAAGGATCAGATCTTCATTAGAGGCAAGTGTTTGATATTTACAATTTAAGTTTGTACATTGTCCATGTTAGAATAGTTATAAAATGATGAGATTTTTCATGTTTGGAAGATGTTAATGGATTTTTGGAATCTGAAATATTTAGGAATTAAACTCATGTTGTAGGTAGTTAGTAATCCACGGAATATTCATCAATCTGTGGAAGAAATTCTGAAAATCATTTTGTGTTCTTAAAGATAATATGTTCACAATTTTCTTGAAAAAAATAGGCAAAAACGAGTGGAATGAGAAGAGCCAATTTGGAATGTTAAGATCTTCTTTTTGAGTGCGTTTGGATGAGATTTAAGAAAAACTCAAAACATATACCTGACTCAATTTTTCACGCAGAATCTAAATCTGAAGGCGGATTGATGATTCGAATAATTTTTGGATCTGATTTTTCTGAGTATTTAAAATATGATAATTCATGATGTTGTTTCTTTTTAGTGTTGGTTCTTATCCCAAAACTTTGGTAGATCTTTGGTGATTGTTAAATGGATATTATGGGACTTAGAGAAGATTAGTAAGCCCAAGTTAAGATTTGAATTAATGTGATTGGGATTTAATTGATTAAGAATGATGTTAAATAAATTGAAAGATATTTCGGTTGATAGATTCATTTGTTGAATTCTAATTTGTATGCTTGAGGATTAAGGATAAGTCGAGTAGGGGATATTTAATATAATACCTGGGTAGGCTTAGGGTTACAATTTGAACATCAAGGACTGAGTTTAAGCTCATTATTGATTGCGCAAGGACTGAGTGTAATACAAGCGCTTAGCGGTACGACTCCTGGATAGAGATGGGAGTTTATACCAAAATTGGTTGAAAGAGGGGATGAGGTTATTCCGATTGCATATTTGAAGTTGACGAACCTCCACAATCGACAAAGTTAAGTAGTAGTGTATTGGAGGGGTTCCTTCTTTGGATTTCACTTTGCGAGACGTTTCGCGCATGAACCTTAACCACGTCGGGAGTGGAGAGATGTTATAGGATGTGAGGATATTGGTTTTGTTGATATGTCTTATAGTGTGAATGAAACACTATAGACTATGTGTCAGGTAATAATGGTATTCAATCCTAGTTGATAGAAGATGTGTTTATAAGAGATTAAAAACAATCGGTTATAACCCTAATCAAGGGAGAGTTTAATTTGTGGTAATTCAGGAGACATGATGTTATGGACCAGTAGGATTTTAGTGATTTCTTACTAAATTTGTGTTGAGGAAAAACTTATTTGAACCTTGGGAAGTGAGTGAGACTCGGGGATAATTAAATTAAAGATGAAAAGTCATATTATTTTATACGTAGGATTTAAAGAGATATAATGCTACGTATGGGAAATTATCTTAGGGTAATGTGAGTACCTTGTTGATATTATATTATAGGTACGATAATGCCTATTTGATTGATTAATGATTATGTGTATGACATACCTAGCTTACTTGTTATCGAAGGGAGGTTTACGTGTGAGGCCAGTTATGTCCTGATGAATACATGTGATCCTTGATTTGTCGCTCAAGAACATAGGTCTATGAAAGACTTATCGGGCAGTTGATAAGTCCGCTGACTGTGGGAACGCAGGTATGCGCGTGACCCATGGATATGAGAACTATGTCCGCCTCTAATGTTTGTGATGTTGTTTATGGTTCGAGGAATCCTTACCGAACCTTTTGTCTCCTATTCGGTGACCAGCAATGATGGGACATGATAGCAGAGTAATGCATTGCACCGCAGCTGTGACTCGGGGTGCCGTATTATATATGAATATATATAATGAATTAAAGGAATGAATGGTTATATTGTGGTTAAATTATCTATTGCGTTATAATTGTAAAAACGGTGATTTGAGAAAAGAATTGAAATAAGTTAGTGAATATTTATTGAAGAGCTTAATTCATATTAATGAGAAATAATTCATGTTAATGAGAAATGATTCATATAAATGAGAAATGTAAATGAATGATTATACGACGTATGGTATAGGACATAGGGGGTTTAGGATATGGGAATGAAATCATATTATGGAAATTTATAATGAAGAGCCATTAACTAGGAGGTTAATAGGAAACGTTAAGTGTGCACTCTAGATGAGAGGTGAGAATAGCAAGTGAGAGTTGGATCTAACATGTACATAATAAATGCTTTATTGCACTTGTTAAATACTTGTTGTTTTCAAAATTATTTTCACAATCGGGCTCTAACCCGTTTCCTTGCATATTTTGTTTTCTATTGTACCTTCTATATCAGGTGTCCAGCAATAGGGACGCCAACCTTAGAGGATTTTGACGAGCTATGGAATATTTCTTAGACGTCTATCTTCATTTGATTCACAGCATTCTTTTAGTTAGGGCATGTCACCCAAAGGAACTCAATTATCTCTTTTCTATCTGAGTCAAATACTCTTGTACACGTGTTATTTTAGTACATTCACTATAATTGGGATTACTGTATTAGATTATTATGTGGGAATGTCTATTCCAAATGTATCTAAATTCTTTTGTGTTATCCGTTCAGTTATTTGTAGAATAATATGTGCAGTGTTATTCTTAAACTAAAAATGGGTTTTTTTGTAATTAAAATTTGGAATTTTTTTAACACCTGCTTAATTGGGTATGGGGTCAGCTGTAAATGTTTTCGACAGTGATGCTAAGAATGAGCCAAATGTATATTCTGTTTTAATTTGGTATAGGACTGGCCACCCAGTATTTAATTAGGAGGGGTGTTACACCCATTCTCCATGCCGTATTAAAATCTCATGACACGGTGCTCAAATCACCATATAATATATCACAATGAATGAAATATAGATTCTAACAATTTTCTCAGATTTGAAAGAATATCACAATTCAATATGAGTGCAATCGACAAAGAAATACAAACGGAATATTGTCGAGAGAATTTAAGAGCATATTGTGTAAGTCCCATACATCAAAATCATAACATGAATTTACACATAAAAATCAGCCTCTAAATCTGAACGCACCATCACGTCCCTCTCGCGAAAATAATCAGATCTCATTATAGCCCAAACTCGAGAAAAACCCATATAAGCCTTATAATCTATGATTGGAATCTTAAATAAGTTTGGGGCAATGATTTGTAGATGAAAGGGAGTAATTTTGGAGAGGCCTTCTGGTTGAAAAGTTTGAGAAAAAATGATTTGAAAATTCCATCCATGAATTAGTTGTGATATATAAAGGATTAAGAGTTTGATTAAGAAAAGATTTCTAATCAGATACAAACACTCGAAAAATCATTACGAGAGATTGGACCGTTAGAATGGCTTGAAATTTTAGTATCTTGTAGCGAACGGCGAGACAGGACTGCTGTGAAAATTCAGCTCGATCGGATGGTCTAATTTCTAAAAATATAATTTTTTTAGAGAGTTTTATGTTTTGAGGACTCTTAGAGAGTTTTGTTTTATGTTTTGAGGTCTCTTCTATATAGTAAAAATTGAATTTAAACTTCATTTTAATTTCGATTCCAATTTTTAAAATTTATTTTTCAAATATAAAAAAAAACATTTTAAATTATAAAATTTATAAAATTCAAATTTTCATTTTTATCCGATTTCCAAAATTAATTTAAAAATATCGATTTAAAAAAAATTCGGGTTGTTACATACTTTCCCCCTAACAACGAATTTCGCCATCGAAATTTAACGAAGCATACACTAAAAATTCAGGCCATACCAACAATCTCCAAAAATAAATCTCTTCTCCTAAAATCAACTTTAAATACCTCACATCTAACCTCGATGCCGAACATGAGTTATCATCAAAAATTATATCTCCAAAAAAACCTCTTTAACCCGCATGCTAGACCCGAAACCCGAGACCTAAGGATTGTCATATATATATGCTCTGATAACATTTGTAACACCCCGCGCGCCCAAAAAGACACGCGATATGCTACAACGATAAAACTAAACTAAATCCATCAATTAACAAATATAGAGCATCTAAATGTCCACAATTTAAATACAATAAATTCACAATTTCTATTTCCACAATAATGATTACAATAAAGTCTCTCGAATATAAAATCCTCCAAATAAAATTTACACCACTAATAATTACATCAAAATACATCTTCCAATCCAGGCTCTGCAATAATCTCCAAAATAGTCCATAGCGTCCCAATCCATGCTAACCTACCAACTAAAAGAAAATACGGGGAAGTACAGAATATGACAGGAACAAATGCTAAAAAATAATAGCATGAAGAATATATAGCAACAATACGAATCTGCGTATAAAAATCAAATGCAATACTCAAGCATTATATCAATATTAATTTCTCCATAATACATCAATGAGTCACTAGGCCTCACCTCACCGCGCCTATGGATTCTTAAGCATATCCGGATTTTGGAATATTGGCGGGTGCCCATTCCCCATGCCATATTAAAATCTCATGACATGGTGCTGAAATAAAAAAAAATATAATATATCACAATGAATCAAATATAGCTTCCAACAATTTTCTCAGATTTCAAAGAATATCACAATTCAGTATGAGTGCAATTGACACAAAATTACGAACGGAATACTCTCGAGAGAATTTAGGAGCATATTTTGTAAGTCCCGTACCTCAAAATCATCACATGAATTGACACATTAAAATCAGCCTCTAAATCTGATCGCACCATCACATTCCTCCCGCGAAAATAATCAAATCTCGTTCTAGCCCAAACTCGTGAAAACACCAAATAAGCCTTCTAATCTATGGTTGAAATCTTGAATAAGTTTGGGGCTATGGTTTGTAGATGAAAGGGAGTAATTTTGGAGAGGCCTTCTGGTTGAAAAGTTTGAGAAAAAGTGATTTGAAAAGCCCATCCACAAATTAGTTGTGATTAATAACGGATTAAGAGTTTGATTAGGAAAAGAGTTCTAATCAGATACAGACACTCGAAAAATCATTACGGGCGATCGGATCTTTAGAATGGCTTAGAAATTTTAATATGTTGTAACGAACGACGAGACAGGACTTCTGTGAAAAATTCAGCTCGATCGGACGGTCGAATTTCTAAAAATATTATTTTTTTAAAGAGTTTTATATTTTGAGGACTCTTAGAGAGTTTTATGTTTTGAGGACTCTTCTATATAATAAAAATTCAATTAAAACATCATTTTAATTATGATTCCACTTCCGTTTGAAAATTAATATTTCAAATATAAAAACCAAAATTTTAATTCATAAAATTTATAAATTAAAAAAATTCATTTTTCTCCGATTTCCAAAATTAATTTAAAAATTCCGTTTTAAAAAAAATTCGGATTGTTACATACTACCCCACTAACTAGGAATTTCGCCCTCGAAATTCAATGAAGCATACACTAAAAAATTAGGCCACATCAACAATCTCCAAAAATAAATCTTGTGTCCAAAAATCAACTTTAAATACCTCACATCTAACCTCGAGGTCTAACATGACTTATCACCAAAAATTTCTATGTCCAAAAAACCTGTCTAACCCGCATGCTAGACCCAAAACCCAAGACCCGAGGATTGTCGTATACCTAAGATCTGATAACATTTGTAACACCCCGCACTCCCAAAAAGACAAGCGGCGTGCTACTACAATAAAACTAAACTAAATCCATCAATCTACAAATATAGAGAATCTAAATGTCCACAATTTAAATACAATAAATTCAAAATTTCTATTTCCACAATAATGATTACAATAAAGTCTCTCAAATAAAAAATTCTCCAACTAAAATTTACACCACTAATAATTACATCAAAATACATCTTCCAATCCAGGCTCTACAATAATATCCAAAATAGTCCATAGCGTCCCAATCCACGCGAACCTACCAACTAAAAGAAAATACGGGGAAGTAGACAATATGATAGGAACAAATGCTAAAAAATAATAGCATGAAGAATATATAGCAACAATACGGCTCTGCGTATACAAATCAAATGCAATACTCAAGCATTATATTAATATTAATTTCTCCACAACACGTCAATGAGGCACCATGCCTCACCTCACTGCGCCTATGCATTCTTAAGGATATCCGAATTTTGGAATATTGGCGGGTACCCATTCTCCGTGCCATATTAAAATCTCATGACACGGTGTTGAAATCACAATATAATATGTCACAATGAATCAAATATAGATTCCAATAATTTTCTCATAGTTCAAAGAATATCACAATTCAATATGAGTGCAATCGACACAAAAATACAAATTGAATACTCTCAAGAGAATTTAGGAGCATATTATGTAAGTCCCGTACCTCAAAATCATCACATGAATTGACACATAAAAATTAGCCTTTAAATCTGATCGTACCATCACGTTCCTCTCGCGAAAATAATCAAATCTCGTTCTAGCCCAAACTCATGAAAACACCAAATAAGCCTAATAATCTAAGGTTGAAATCTTGAATAAGTTTGGGGTATGGTTTGTAGATGAAAGGGGGTAATTTTGGAGAGGCCTTCTGGTTGAAAAGTTTGAGAAAAAGTGATTTGAAAAGTACATCCATGAATTAGTTGTGATATATAAAGGATTAAGTGTTTGATTAAGAAAAGAGTTCTAATCAGATACAAACACTCGAAAAATCATTACGGGTGATTGGTCCATTAGAATGGCTTGGAATTTTAGTATATTGTAGCGAATGGTGAGACAGGACTGCTGTGAAAAATTGAGCTCAATCAGACGATCGGATGTCTAAAAATATTATTTTTTTAGAGAGTTTTATGTTTTGAGGACTCTTTTATATAATAAAAATTCAATTAAAACTTCATTTTCATTTCGATTCCAATCCCGTTTGAAAATTTATTTTTAAAATATAAAAACTAACATTTTAAATTATAAAATTTATAAAATCCAAAATTTCATTTTTCTCCGATTTCCAAAATTAATTTAAAAATTACCATTTAAAAAAAAATCGGGTTATTACAAATACTCGATTGTTCAAAGGAATCACATTGTTCATGTTTATGAAGAATCAATGAGACAGAAAAAGGTCTTGGAACTCATGCTTTTATGTGCCGAAGTATTCTTTTAGGATCTTTCAACTTGTGGCCTTTAACGCGAAGAAACATGCTTCTTTTATAGACCTTTCACCTTACATAAACATATATTAATTTTTTTTTCTTAAAACAATTTTGATAATCGTTCTTACATGCATAACCATCATACAATTATCTCCTTATTAATCATGGTTGAGATGAGAACACCTTATTCGGCATATGAAAAGAAAGCACGATGTTCAAAAGTCATCCAATTGACGTTCGGTACTCATAAAAGACAAGGAAACAATATTCTCTCCGATAATATCAGGAATAAAGTGAACACGAATCCTAATGTGCTTTGTACAAGAATGTTGGACCAAATTATGAGAAATGTTAATTGCACTCGTATTATCACAATAAATAGTCATTATGACTAAATGAGTCTCATAAACCTCCAACATTTGGTTCATTCATAAAATTTGTGTTCACCATTTATCGGCGGCTGTGTACTCGGCGTCCGGCATGGAAAAAAGTAGAGTTTTCCTTCTTCCTTAATCATTACACAAGAGCACTCCCAAAGTAAAATCATCCATGCGAGTATATTTTTAAAACATGAATATCCCTAGCCTAATAAACATTTGAATAAGTTGACAAACAATCATTACTATAAAATGAATGCCAAAGGCCATAAGAAATAGTACAATTCACCTATTTTACGATACGTTTAATTACAAAAAAATGTGACTCTTTTTGGGATGCTTGGTAACATGCACCATCTCCAACACTAATGGGTATATCGGGATTCCTACTAGTCAAGTAGACGAGGCTACCTATCATACTCCTATAAAGTGTTTGCCCCATGTTCATGCCTAAATTGTCTAACCATAGTCGAGTAATGCATGGGTGTATGTGAATGTTTAGCAGATTCAAAACCAAACTTCTTCACAAAGTCCCTAGTATATTTATATTATTATATAAATATATCATTCCCATGTTAATGCACTAGGAAACCCAGGAAGAAAGGAACTTAACCAACCATTCTCATCTTAAAAGTTAAACATACTGGGAACACGTGCACCGGAAGACTCTTTCATCCACATAGACTCGGGAAACTAAGATAGAACAACCCACTCTACAAATAAATAACATCATATCAACTCCTTCTATCTAAGTCTTGAGCCAAGAAATAAGGAGTTAGCCTTTTGTCCTAAGCACTCGGTGCTTACTTCAAATCATACAAGGCCTTATCTAGATAAGGAGACATGTCCATGGTGATTTTAGTCTTCAAACCCCTTTAGTTGTTCTATAAACTTCCTCCTAAAGAATATGGTTGATAAAGGCACTCTTGACATAAATTTTTAATAAAATGTGTGGGGGTTCCATCCCTTTCCCCTAAGAAAAGAAAGGCATTCTTAAAATCCATTTGATAAATCTTAAACAATAGATGACATATTTGGTGAGTAGTGATTTTACGGACCCAAGCCTAGTAATAGAACAAAATGTATCATCAACGTATAAACCCTCAATCTGTGTGTAACCTTGAGATACCAACCTAGCCTTATTGTGAATAATGTATGTAAGGACATAATTTTATAAATGTCCGTTTTCAAATGAGTTTGTCATATACCGCTACAACCGTCGAAGAATTGCTCAAGATCATATGCAACAAAACGGATCCGAATATCAAGTTTTATTCAACATTCAAGCCTCCTCAAGTTTAACTTTGGTAAGGTTGTGTTTTAAGTCCTTAATAATTTACTTAGAGTGTTCGGATATTTTTCATCAAATATTTTCTAAGTGTTGGAGCGGAGTTTTTATGTTTTTCATAAAGAATATTTTTCTAAATGCTAAGGAGAATTTTCTGAAATAATTTTTTTTTTAATTTTTCGAGCTGGCTCGTTTGAGCAACAATCGTTGTCATGAAGCGACATAGCCATGTCACGTGAAGCTCATTCGTGCGACGCGTGTCCTCATTCGAGCAAGAGCCATGTTTCGTTCGAGCGATGCGCCGCCTTAGATTTTCTATAAAAAGGCTTTTCCAACTTCATTTTTAATAAGAAGACCTACGATTTTAAACAGAAACAAAATTTCTTTTGCAGAATTCTTTGTCTTCTCACTTTTAGGGTTTTAAACCTTTTTTTTCAATTCATAAGATCTTATGTGAATTGTTTTGGAACACAAGAACAAAACTTTTTTATTGTTCATCCTTGTGGAGTGCGTCTCTACACTTGAAGACTAAGGTCATTGAGGTTCGCTACATGTGGATCCTTGTTGAAGGTTGGATTGTGGTTCATGTGCGTTCGATGATTTGAATCCATTGTTGACTCTAAGATGCATGTCTATGTAGGCTTGTTGACGTAAACTTATTATAAATTCCATTGTGATTGTAAATTGCGATTTAATTCATAGTGAAATAAAAGGTTTTTCCCTTCGGGGATTTTTTTTCCTAAAATTTAGGAGTTAGCATATTTGTGTTTGTAATGGTTTGACAAACTCACACACATAGTTGTATATTTAGGGGTTGAATTAACTTGGTTTTAACATTGACTCTAATTAAATAATTTTGTAATTGGAATTTACGAATTTGTTAGAATCTTTATCACACATAGGTATTTACAAATTGGTATCAAAGGAGGTTACTCAAATTTACCGAGTATTCCTATTTTCCACAAAAAATGTGTGATATTGATTTTTTTTTAAATCGTATTTTATGTCGCAATGTTTCCAAGTGAAAACTTATATAATCGCTTGCCAATTTTTAAGGGATCTAATTATGCTAACTGGAAAGACCGCATGAGATCACATTTAAAAGAAAAATATGATAGAGTTTGGTTAATTTATGAAATAGGCTAGACTCCTCCCACTATCACCGCAAATAATGTCACGAATTTAAAACCTATGTCAGATTGGACTGAGGATGAGTTTATGTGGAGCACTTTTAATTCATGAGGGCTTAGTGCAATTTTCGGACACGTCACCCCTGATGAGTTCCGACGTATTATGATGTGCACCACATCTAAAGAAGCATGGTATGTTTTACAACTCACCCACAAAGGCACTAACGCGGTCAAAGAGTCAAAAATTAAAAATTTAACTACTCAATTTGAAACAATTACCATGCTTGAGACTGAGTGTTTTGATGACTTTTATGGACATTTTTCTGATATTATCAACACTAGTTTCAATCTTGGTGAGCCAATAGCTGATGCACAAGTGGCTAAAAAGATTTTAAGATCGCTGCCAAAGCGTTTTATCCCTAAAGTGACTATTTTAAATAGCTTAGCCAATTTGAATTTTCTTAAATTAGAAGAGTTCCTAACACTATCAAGCCTAAGGATAGAGGGATAGCACTTAAAGCCCAGTCTAAAAAGAAAAAAAATTAGTTTCTATGATTCCGAGTCTGACGACAAGTCTAATTTTAATATGACCATTATTGCAAACAATTTTTAAAAGTTTCTCAAATTTTCAAAATAAAATTCTTCTAATAAAAAGTTTTTTGAGAAAAAGAAAGACAATAACAAAGAAAGCGATGAGAAAGAGAAAGAGGGTGAGGGAGATTTAGAAAAAGAAACATGTTTTCCTTGTGAGGGCAAAGGGAGTAAGTCATTTGAGTGGCCCTCTAGGCTTGGAAGAGAGGGAAAGAAAGTTTACATGCCAGTCACCCTTAGTGATAGTGAGGATGATGTGAAAGATTCCGAGAATGAGTCTTGAGAAGGAAAGTTTGTTAGTTTTTCTGCTAGTCACGTGAGTAGAGATAGTTTATCACACAACGATGAGAATATTTTTGCACATGAGACCCCCGAGGATGATTTGAGTGTTTCTAGCGAGTCTGAGAGTGAGTGCGCCAGTGAGGGTGATAATGAGCTCCAGATCGCATTTAGAGATTTATACGCCGAGACTTTAAAGACTTAAAAATTGAATAAGGAGTTAAGTCTTAGGTTGGGAGATCTGGAGAGAGAGTTAGAGGTTTTGAGGGAGTTTGAGGCGAAATCCGGTAAACTCGAGAAGGTGAAGGTTTCTTTGAGTGAACAATTGATAGTTTTAGGCAGGGAAAAGAGTGATTTGACCAACACAGTGCCTACTCTAACGACACGTGTATTCCAATTCGAGAGTGATCTTGAACGTGCCCGGGAGGTCAAAGTCCCTTTATAGAATGCATCTAAGAAGGAAGGACAGATGGTTCTCAATCCCATTTTGGTTCATGGTGAGAGTTTAGGAATAAGTCATGACGGTGCATCCACTTCACATGTTGCACCTGAGACGGTTTCCATTTTAGTGTTTGATTCACTCCTAATAGTCCTGTAACTAATAGGAGAGTGCGTAGGAGACATTTTGAGAGAGTAGTACCTAGGCCTATTTATGTTTGCACGCATTGCAAGAAGAGCAGACACCTTAGAGATTTTTATTTTAATTTGGGTCATTTGACACATTTTTCTACTACACATATTTAAACACTTGAACCCACACATGATGCTCCGGATGATTACACGAGAGAGTTTTCACAAATTAGGGAGAAGGTAAAAAATTTAGTTTAGACTTCACATGATTTGATGGAGGTTTTTCATAAGATGTCACAACCTTTGGAAAACTCCACCGCACCTAACGGTTGAGTTTTAGACTTGTTTGCTAGCATAGGTTGATTTGCATGATGATATTTTTTTCCTATTTCTATTATGATTTTGTAATACCCCGTATTTTTATAGCTTTTAAATTATGGGATTTATTAAATTTAATTGAGATAAATTAATTTAATTTTAATCCGGAATGTTGTTTTAAATATTTACTAGCGTGACGAGAATTAGTAATTATTGGAAATATAATATTTATTGAATATTACTGGATGAGTATAGTAATATATGAGATTTATTTTTATAACATTTTCACGTGTGAACAAAATGGCGATTATGGAAATTTAAGTCGGGACGCGCCTGTGTCGCGTCGGGAATAAATGTTGATTAATAAAAGTGAATATTTTATAAGTCATTTTTACGGTCATTTTGAGTGCGCCAACGCGTCCGGAAGGATCGAGATAGTCAGAAAAGTGTACCCGGGGATTTAGTTTGGGTCTCGGGGCGTTTTTACGCTAAATTAGTACCCCGGGAGGGCGTTTTGGACATTTCACAATTTTGGGTAATTAAACCCACGAAATTCTAAGGGTTATATCAGATGTCTAAGGTTGTATTCTAGGGTTAGAACAACCAAAGACAAGTGACGGCCACAGGAGAGGGAAGGAGAGAGCTTCCAAGGCAATCCAAGGCCCAAAATCCATCCGTTTGCACCGCCACCACCACCAACGCGTAGATCGCGCAAAGGGCTACGCAACCACACCAAAATCATCTTCAAATCAGAACACCAAAAATCCCAAGCAAGTGTTTATCTTTCTTATTTCGTTGGTGCATCTTTCATATTAGTGTAGGAGTAATTAGAATGAGTTTTTATGGAAGAAACCTAAGATATGAGTTAGGAAATTGCATGTAGTGATGAATAAATTGAAAATCCTGGAAACCCTTGCCATGTAGAGGAATTACCCACGAAAATTATGATGTTTACAAGAAGGAAATTTCTGGAAATACTTGTTAGAACCATGTTTAAGAGAATTCTAGGGTTCTTGATAATTGTAATAATTTTTGGTTGGTTAATCCATGTATAATGATAGAATTCCTCATGCTTCACGTTGGAAATACCTAGTAGAATGATACAATGTTGGTAGTACAATTTTTGAGACATTTGGGATTGAAAAATATGGATTTGGATGAAGAAATGTGTTAGAACCCATAACTGCAATTCTGCAGAAATCGCAATACCTCCTTGATCGATCGATCGAGCCCAGAGCTTCGATCGATCGAGCCCCAGACCTCGATCGATCGACCCCTCCTGGCAGACTCCTATTTCCTTTTAAATGAGTTAAATTCAATTTATTGTGAGATAATTCTTGGTCATCCTTAATAAAATGTTTTGGTAGATAGGGAAGACCAGTAGGACGTGTGAATAGATTTTGGGACCCTTGATGTCGGGCAAAGATTGTATTTTGGGATAATTACATAAGGGTTGGTGAATTTATGATTTAAAGAGAAAGACACGTAAGAGAGTTACTTTGGGACAAATGTGCATACCTACTGAATTTTATACTTGGGAAACTAGAATCCATGAGCGTTATGCAGTAAGTGAAAAAGTTCCTCAAATTAAAGTAAGATGCGAATGGTTATACGTGATAACTAAATAATGAGAAATAAATACAAATGTCGTAATTATGGGAATTGAGAATATAACCATTATTGATATGGTAATATTAGTATAGTTATATGATTGTGTATGCATATATTATCTATGTGTGAAAATCATGCCCACGCTACTTGCTATCCCTGAGGTTGCCGCGATGGGACGATCTTATCCTGTGTTGCCTTATGGGGGATATTAACTCGTACCCTAGAAGCTAGATATCCTTGGTACTGGCTATCGGAATGATAGTTAGGACGGTCCTAAGAGACGCGGGTATGTGCTTTCCTCTTAGAGACTTGGAATCTATGCTTCGCCTCATATTGTTTGTGTGTAGATATCCTTGGTATAGGCTATCGCAGTGATAGTTCGGACGGTCCTAAGAGACGCAGACATATGCCATCCTCTTAGAGACTTGGAATCTATGCTTCGCCTCAATATTGTTTGAGTATGTGTTAATACAGTTCGAGAGTGATTCCGAATTTGTATTCCCTTAGTACGAGTGATACGAGGATTGGATAGTAGAGTATGCTCGCACC
Organism: Sambucus nigra; assembly: GCA_949130495.1. Lineage (NCBI taxonomy): Eukaryota > Viridiplantae > Streptophyta > Magnoliopsida > Dipsacales > Adoxaceae > Sambucus > Sambucus nigra. The sequence goes on from OX422218.1 coordinate 421,426,517, forward strand.
ATAGTTTTATTTTGGGGTGCTGTTATAATATATATATATTTTACGAGTGGTTAATATATATATGAAATTCTGAAATCTGGAACCGCCTACTGTGATTTGATATGTAGGACATGGTTGATGACTCAAATTGTAAATACTTGTTTTGAGATAGTATAATATGACCTTGGAAAACTTTATTGATTAATAAAGTTAAAATGAGAACTTCGGTTACTAATTGAAATATTCTTTTCAAACAATTGAATCGTTAAATTTTGAATCTTGCGAATAATCTAAGATAAGTTAAACCATTGGGAAAGGATAGCGTGTTATATGATGAGTTAGACCACTGGGAAGGTTAGTGCGATAGGTGTGCACATTAGAAGAGAGGTGAGAATTTCTCAAGAGAGGGTCGCACTAATATGTTGTTGCATTGGCCTGTATCAATTTAAATAATTGCTAAATAATTTTTAAATCATATACACTATCGGGCTCTGACCCATTTTTTTTTATCTCTCTCTCTCTCTCATGTATATATATGTATGTACTACAGATGCCCAGCCACAGGGGCGTCTTGCTTAGGATCCCTTGGAAGGAACGTTCTGCAGCTTAGGTGGGAGTTGCATGCCACTTGCTTAGACGATTTCATTTACTTGATTCCACTCCTATGATTCTCAGTTATTGGGGCATGTGTCGCCCTTTCCACCATTTATCTGTTTTGTTGGGACATTTATATTTCACTTATTTCTAGTACTGTTACTTTGGGATTTATTCAGCATGTATGATTTACATTAAGTTTTAATGTTGGGATTTTGGATGTTGAATGTTTAAAGTAATTGTATTATGTTCCAGGTTAATTGTTGTATGATTGTTACTTATTGAAAATGTTGTTACTAATTAAATAAATAATTTTTTTTAAAATAAAATTGGTCAGAAATGTTGAAAAATGGTTTTGACACTTAGCTTAATTAATTAGGGTGTGAATGTGGAAAAAGTTATTTTTACGACAGTGATGCTAAAAATGAACCAACTGTTCACCTTGATTTTAATTTAATAAAGGAGTGATCGCCCGGTATTTAATTAGGCGAGGTGTCACAGATTTTTTTTGTATTAGAATTTTTTTTTGAGAAATTTTGTGAAAAATACAATAAGATTTTATTTTTATAATTTATTTTTTGAAAAACTCAAAAAGAGTTTTATAGTTTTTATCTACACCGTTTATGGATAGACATTTAGGATGACTGAGTCATAATTTCATTGTATATCCATGTGACAATTTGATAATATTTTGATATGCGTAATCATTCATTTTTGCACTTTATAATGTTTGGAGTCATTGAGATGTGATTATTTGTTACTTCCTATATGTTTGACCTTAATGCACACTTGCACGGATGTGTTTGATTATTTTACTTGTTTTTCATATATTGGTCGGAGTGTTGTCATCTCAATTCTGTCTTTAAAATGAACCGTATGCGATATAACTTGGCAATGGAAGTAGTGCATGTAAAAATCATTTACCATGAGGAATTTAAATGCAACAAAATATGATGAGTGAATCACGGGAAAGGGATGCAAGAGTGCAAAATTAACTCATCATGAAAGTCATCGTTTAAAAGAGCTCGGGAAAATTTAAAGGCAATAAAAAGATAAATATGCCGAAAAGGGGGCTCCTCAAAAGAAAATTTTAATAATTATTATTTATGATAGTGTTTGGATGGAAAGAAATGAAAAACGGGTTTGCATGTCCTGAAAAAGCATTCATAGTTTTTAGACGTTATTGGTGTGGTAATCATTCTTGACTTTGATGTGTTGATGGATTGATTCGATATAATTTAAATTAAACACTTACAACATCTAAGGATGATTTTGAGATTCATTCATCGGGAGTACACGTATACATCGTGCACATATGTTATGTTTGATTGTGTTGACTTGCCTATTGAATATGTTCACACTTATTCACTTTGTATCCATGATTTGGTTGTCTTAGTGTAAATTCATGGTGTGTGAATTTTGTAAAAGTAGTTTTGCATTTTTTCTTTGAAAAATTGAAAAATCAAAAATAGTTAGTAGAAGCTTTTGAGTTACTCTTTGCATGAGCGTCGTTTGATTCATATTTTCTATGCATTTTTGTCATGAGAACTCCATGCTTTATTTTTTGTTCATTTGTTTGCATGTCTATTTCGAACAAATAAAAAGGGGGAGAACGAATTATGGGGGACTTTTTGCATTATGGGGGAGATTTGATTATTAATTGATTTATTCTTATATCATTTCAAACTCGATGCGTTAGGAAGGTATTTGATTTGTCTCATGTGTGTATGTATGAAATCTAATCATTATGTTGCACACCCTGATGAGAAAAGCATAAAGATTTGAAGTTCATGATTTTGAAGTATTGGACTTGCATGTTTAGTACCTTTTCAGTTTTGGGTTCATGGAAGGATATTAGATTTTTAAAGGCATTATGTTTTGATAATTCACATGTTTTTATTTTGTACTGTCATAAACATAGGAGGAGATTTATAAGGATGTAATTTTATAAATGTCTGTTATTAATTGACTATATCGTATACCGCTACAACCGTCGAAGAATTGTTCAAGAACATAACCCGCAAGATGGGTCCGAATATCAAGTTTTTTTCAACATTCAAGCCTAAGAAAGTTTAACTTTGGTAAGGTTGTATTTTAAGTCCATAATAATTCACTTAGAGTGTTGGGATATTTTTCATGAAATATTTTCTATGTGTTGGAGAGGAGTTTTTATGTTTTTAGTCAAAAAATATTTTTCTAAATGCTAAGGTGAATTTTTAGAAATAATTTTTTTCTATTTTCGCGTTGGAAGCTAATTCGAGCTACAATGGTTGTCGTTCAAGCGACATAGCCCTGTCGGTTGAAGCTCGTTTGAGCGATGTGTGTCCTTATTTGAGCGAGAGCCCTGTTTCGTTCGAGCGATGCGTCGCCTTATATTTTCTATAAAAGGATTTTCCAACTTCATTTTTAATAAGAAGACCAACGATTTTAAACATAGATGAAACTCCTTCCGTATAATTCTTTGTCTTCTTAGTTTTAGGATTTTAAACCTTTTTGTTTTCAATTCCCAAGATCCCAATAGTTTGTGTGAATTATTTTAGAACCCAAGATTTTTTTTTTTATTATTGTTCATCCTTGTGGACTGTGTCTCTATACCTGAAGACTGAGGTCATTGAGGTTCGCTACGTGTGGATATTTCGTGAAATTTGGACTGTGGTTCATGTGGGTTCACTGCGTGGAATCCATTGCTGACAGTAGGCTGTGTGTCTATGTATGTTTGCAGAGGTAAACTTATTTCAGATTTTATTGTGATTCTAAATTGTGATTTAATTCATTGTGAAATAAAAGGTTTTGCCCTTCGGGGATTGTTTCCTGAAATATGTGAGTTAGCATATTTGTTTTTGTAATGGTTTGGCAAACGCACACAAGTAGTTGTATGTTTAAGGGATGAATTAACTTGGTTTAAAAATTGACTATAATTAAATAAGTTTATAATTGGAATTTGAAAATTTGTTCGAATCTTTATCACATATAGTTCTTTACAATGTAATATTATCATCCATCTTGTTTTTGTACAACGAATTAACACCAATCACATTAGTCTCTCTAGATCCAGTTACTAACTCCCAAGAATAATTCTTATAAAATTGAAGCAACTCATCTTTTATAACACATATCTAATTCTCATCTTCAAGTGATTCCATCACATTATTGGGCTCTACTATGGAAATGTACCAAAAAGTATCTAACCACATTATCTAGTTGAATGCTAGTCTTGACACCTCGTGTAGGATCAGTAGGTATGTTGGTAGGGTTATAACTCATTCAAACTGAATAAGTTGGATCCTCTATATTAATAATGGGATTCATCGTGGTGGTGTGGGGAATAATATGATCGTAACAGAGGGGTGCATTGTTCTCACATGCAAGGTCAGGATCAATAAATGAATCGGGTGCATCTTCTATAATCGTGATGTTTATCGATTCCATGACCTTAGAGCTTTTAATGTTAATTACCCTATAGGCATTATTCCATCTCCTCTTCTAGATTCAATCATACATAGGTGCAGTTTTAAAGTGTGTGTGGATCAAGATATAACTTATTCACTATGTGTCATGCAGTTTTAACTGCCTCTTCGTAAAAAAAGTCTAGGCATGTTCCTAACAAGAAGCATGGAGCTTGTCATCTCTTGAATAGTCATATTTTATCTCTCAATGATCCCATTTTGTTGAGTAGTACATTCAACCAAAAACTCATGTTTGATTACGACTACATTAGGAAAGCTATCAACTATGGATTACTTCAAGTTAGTGTCATTGTTACTATGTATATGATTTATACTGACACCATATTGATTATGAAGATCACCACACTTGGTAATTAGTAACTCAAAACCATCAGTCTTTTCTCTAAGAAATCCAACAATAAAATATCTCTAAAAGTCACAAGTCATTACAATAATGTACTTCGTACCACTAATTGCTCCATACGTGTGGGACCCATAAGATCCATGTATATCAACTCTGTAATGATAGGTGTTAATAGTATTCAACTACCTATGGGTACTCGAGATCTTTCTTAACGAATCTCTCAAAATCTTTAAAATTATTAGGACCTAGTTGTTGATTCCAGTGGTCCATAGTGCATACCTTAGCATTATTTCATACTAAATAGGATTTGGAAAGGATAACATAGCAATTTTTTATAGTCCTCACACCTAGTAGCAAAATTTCACTGGATTGATCATAAATGTCACACTTGGACCGATCAAACTTTACAACAAAGTTAGTATCTCAAGAAAATCAGGAATTTCCATGCAACCTCTCCCTAGATCACCCGTTAACAAAATACCATTGAGAGGTATCTTAAAGTTTAATATCAATGCAAATTAAAAGGGAATTTTTTTCATTTTTAGGTACCCAAGAGGTGGTAACCTTTTTCTTATCCTTATCATTGTTAGTAGGAGTCATTGCGTGGAAAGTTTTATAAAAAAGAGTAGATATACTTTTAAGTTAGTCTATTAATCCCTTGGAAGTAGTGACTAGAAACTCAACTCTCCCTAAGGAGCCCTCGAGACTGTCTAAGGATTTTTTCTATTTTTGCCTAAAAGAGATTCTTGAAAATAAGTTTTGGAAAAACTCTAATTATGTTTGTCCCAGCCAAGAATCTCCACAATTAAAATACACGAAAATGATGTAATTTCTAGGAGAATGAATTTTTATATGTAAAATGTATATTTGTGTAGTGTAATTGACAATATATCTAAATAGGGTTTGTTCAAAAGATTTTTCAATTATAAAAATAATTAACCAAGGTTTGAATCTAAGTCTTCTGAGTCTTATACCTTTCTTCAGTGGTGTAGTTGAGGTTCGACACAAGTGAATCCATGAAGAAGTTCATGAAGCTTTTTCGTGACCTCTTGGATAATGATTCAAATGTTATTTGGGAAGGTATTTATACAATATACTATATGGACCACATTGAGTATAATATCATCTAACAATATCCTCCTTTTCAAATTTTGGGATCAAACGTAAAAAGAAAAACTATAAACAAATGAAATAAATCTACAATTTTACGATTTTCATAGACAAGGGCGGATAAAAAATAGAAAATTACATTTTGTTGCAAGTACGTAAGAGACTCAAACATCTTCAATGATCAAAAGAGCTTATTTAAAAAAATACTTTCTAGTCACGCGTTAGCAAACTCATCAAGATACAAAAGTTAAAGAATAAGACAAGAAAATACGATAAATATGATCATGTGAATATATGAATAAGATCATGAACATCATATCTATTTAAAACAATAACTTAATTACATAATCCTTATCAATAAATATGATATTGAAACAAACAACCCCCTTAATTTGACATTTTTTTGGTAATTATATGAATATTTGAGTCATTTAATTATTTCTCGTGTGGAATGGTATTCTTGCAAAAACATTAGGTTCTTTTGAGTCATTTTGCTTTGGATTGGATTCCAAGAAAATAAATTGTTTGGCGAAAACACATTTTTTTTACAAAGATTTGAAGTTTAGGGAAAACCTTACAAATAAAATGTAAGGGAGTGGGAAACCTATCTGCTATAGCGGCCCAAGTCCTCTATATTGGGATGCAGTGGTTTGTAGCCCGAGTTTGTGTGGGTTTTGGTCTCTTATAAAGCAGGATGTTGAGGTTTTTTAAAAAGGAACAATGAGACTGAATTTGTTATGCACATTAAGAATCTAACTCTCACAAAAATTTAGAAAGCTACACCCCCTTGTTTTAAACCCTAAACACTGTCAGATCAAAACTTCAACCTTATTTTGGGACACTTTATATTTATAAAGAAGTCCACATAAGCAAAGGTTCAAATTTATATGATAGGAACGAAGTGGTATAATCATATTTCATAATACTTCCTTTTAAGATAAAAATATATCTATTTTCTCCTTAAGTATGATTTTATTTAAAAGTTGCGTGAAAAAATACACATCTTGAAAAAGATGATTAATAACCTAAATGGGGAAAGTGATAACCTAATTATAATTATGGTTTGTGAACATATGAAATTCATGGCTAGAGTGTTATATGTTATTATTGTTTGTTATTGGGAGGATACGCATATCAAATAATGAATGGAATTCGATAATATGTTTTATGTATAATGTCACGTAGATGACTATTATGGCATAGAAAGTGATAAAATGTTTAAAAAGGTTTGTGGTGTAATGGATATACCGTTACTTGAATTGAAATACTGAATTTCGACAACTTGTTGTGACATTTTGCAGAACTGGTATATCCCTTGATTAGACTTTTTTAATCCATATGAAATTCGATTTTTGTCATTATGAAATAAATAATTATGATGTTGCATTTAGAATGTAATTAACATATAAATGGCATATGTTTCTAAAGTTACATTCTTGGGATGTTTGGGTTGTAATTTCATTTTTGTATTAGTATGATGCTTTCTAAGTATGGGACTAGTGAGTAGGCATATTACTTGTTATTGATGTCGTCCAGGTACGGTACTAGGGAGTGTTCATTTAAACATTTGTGTATTTCGTAGGTATGGGAGTGATCGATATGCATTTCAGTTACTTTATCCTGGGCGCAAGACTTGGTGATTGTTATGGATTTAGGTATTTTCCAAGGTGAGGGACTAAGTATTATTTATGGTTTTAGTGATCTCTATGGATAGGACCAAGGATGGATTTACTCTTGATGCCCGTATTACTTTGAAGTCTGGTTGTAATTAGTTAAGACATGATAACGAGATTATAACAAATACCTAAGATAATAATTGGTTATTAGAGATAGATTAATGTGGTCCCATTGTATGCGCGAGTGGTTAATTTTGTATACTCTTTGTGCGGGAAAACCTTGTCTACTTTGACGATTTTATGGTGGTATGTGTAAAGTCTGATGTTGACTAAACATTATGGTGTATGCAGGAACTAAGTTGACCTGGTATAGTGACGTGTATTGTGTGGGGACATCACGATATGTGCGGGCTAATTATCTGGGTCTAAGCGTTGTAGTGATGTAATAAAATGTTAGGAACACCATTAGTATGTGTAGGGACATAACAATGGAAAACTAGCTGTAATAGTTTTCTTCGATAATACATTAATATTGAGAATCATAATTAAAATTGATAATTGTAACAAAAATCGAATTAATTAAGTTTGAAAGTAAACATAACTAGTAGTTTTTTAGCTTTAAGTTATTCACATCATTATTGTCTCTTTTTATTATTTAAAATATTCTATTGTGATAGTTATCTGTCATAATACTTACAATCGGATTCACGAATCCTATTTGGCAAGGGTATATAGTATTATTGCAGTGGACTCCTATTCCATTATTGTGGACTAACCTTCCAGAATAGGTCATTAGGTAATTGTACAATGTTGGAATTTAGCGGAATTTGGAGTTAGAGGTTTATTTTATTTTAGAGTTTAGTTTTCTTGTCTAGTGTTTTTGTTTAGGAGAAAATTGTATTGGATTTAGTGGGTCATTCAACTACAAAATAGATTTATGGTTTTAGGTTGATAGATTTTGTAGTTGATTTTATATAATTTATTTTTATGTTATTGGAGTTTTAGTATGGAGATTAATAATATTATGTATCTCAATTTATATCTTATGGAAAAAGTTGTAAATGTCTCATTTTTTTATCTCATGCTAAGAATGATAAATTAACTTTAACGTTCAACATATCTTATCATCGGGGCCTTACCACCCTCACATGCGAAATATATGGTGTGTTATAGTTGGTATTATACCATGGTCTTAGGTCTCGAAGCTTACGAGTCTATTATAGTTTTCGGCATTGACAATCTTTGACTACTTATTGTTTATTTGTACTCTTTACGATTTGAGATTGACATTCATTTGTTGTTCTCTTTTCAGATGGCGAACATTAGGAGACCCGAATATAGGAGTTTTTGGTTTCTGGTTCCTCAGTTCAAGCCAGGTGGGGGTTATTTCATTTTGGAGCCGATGAGTTAATGGCTATTATCAGTAATACCACAACGGTAGGTAGAGTTAAGTAGACAATGGTGAGAGGCCAAAGGGTGAAATAGTAGGTGTGACACCCTGACTAATTAAATACCGGGTAGCTACTCCTTTATTAAATTAATTCAAAATGCCAAGTTGGCTCAGTTAATAGCATCACTGTCCAAAACATTTTATTTTTACTAACCACCTAGTATTTAAAAGTAAGTGCCAAATTTTAATTAAAGTCCGATTAACATGCAACAAGCGTAATAAAGAATAAATACACCATTCACCATACTGAAGTAAAACTAATAACCATCACATAGAGTAAATAAAGTCTGGAGGAAAACTCCTCACTACAAATCCCACAACTGAAAAGTAAACTGAAAACTGAAACAATACATTCTAAAGTCTGAAAACTGAAATGTAAAAGATGCTCTAAATAGAAATGGGCAACATGCCCTACAACTGATAGATAGTGACTCTGGAATCCAAAAGATAGAAGCGTCTATAAGCAAATCCCTGTAGCTTCCACAAACAGCTACAGCTCGTCACCTGAATGAGAATTTATGCTTGGTGTCCCTGTGGCTGGGCACCTAAAAAGGTTTTACAAGAAAAAGATTTGAAAAGCAAACGGGTCAGAGCCCGAATGTGGAGTTATATTTTAAAACCTGCAAGTGCTTTAAAACATTTAAAACATTAAATGCAAAATACATGTTAGGACTTACACTCACATGATATTCTCACCTCTCGTCTAACTGTGCACTCCTAACGTACGTACCCATCTACAACGATAAAAAACCACTAGCTAAGTCACATCATAACTAGCTAGACTGTAACAGTTCCTATCCTTATTACCCAGTTCTATAAACATAATAACGCTCGTAATTAAGTAGGGGTTTAACGTATCTCATATGTTCAATATGCAATATATATAACTATCAATTAACTCGTTATATATCTCGAAACAATACCGTAATTATAGTCACATCATTATCATGAAGGTTATCATTAATTAAGTGTATATTATTCACGTCATAAATATACAATACAAGCACCCCAAGAACTAAGCTGCAGTGCACACATACTCTGCTATCCATCCCGGTACATCACGTACATAAGGATCACATATTCCGAATCTCGCAGGAATAGTTCAGATAACACAAATCACAAATAGTGGAGGCGAACACAGTCACATCACATGGGTCACGCACATACCTACGCTCCCACGATCAGCGGACTTATTAACATCCCAATAAGTCTTTCTCTGACCTATGTTCATCGAGGTACCAGTCTATATCCCCCCCGTAGGCACACAAGGATTAGAGGGTCCTAAGCGAACGCAACCTCCCGTGATATCAAGTATGGTAGGTATGTCATACACACAATCATATGCCAATACTAAGTAAACACACGTCTTAGTAATACCGTAGTTTAATCGTAGTACATATTGCACTCTCGTACTAACTATAATTATCACAATTCATACTATTCCGGTTTGTAATCATACACGCCATAAATTCTCACGTCGTAGTAGACACTCACGTCTCAACCCAAACCGTCCATGTAATACAACCCTCGTATGTAAATTCCTTCTCATAAATACCCAAATGTCCCAATTCTATCATTACTACATCTACGGAATGATATCTATATCCTCGAATAAACTTACGGAACTCCAAATATCAAAACAGTCCAAAAAGGACCAAACTGTCAACTCGTTAGAAGTCTCGTTCGAACGAGACTGTTCGAACGAGATTCCTCTGCCAACTCGTTAGAAGTCTCGTTCGAACGAGGCTGTTCGAACGAGGTCCCAGTTCGTTCGAACGAACTGTACTTTCTAACGATATCTCATTCGAACGAGGTATCGAACGAAATCCATTCTCGTTAGCAGCGACTGGTCAACTCGTTAGAAGCTCGTTCGAACGAGTTCATTTCCAACGACCTGGGTAGGGGCTTCTAACGAGATGCGAGATTCGTCCCAGATTTTCCCCTTCCTCGTTTTTAACCATTTTAACACTTCTAATCTCATCCAAAGTTCATCCCAACAACGTTTTATGGTCTCTAAGTGATCCTAAACATATTCAAGTCAACTCCTAACATGTTTTCAAGGATTAAATCTCTTCAACATCAATCAACATATGAATTTCAACACTTTTCCCCAATTATCTCAAGAACATGAACCCTAACATTTTGAATCATGAATTAACCCAACAAAATCCGTTTTAATTTCTTTCCAATCATGTATATCATCAGTAAAAGCATCTACCTATCATTCTACATGCAATCCTTCTCAAATTTCTCAAGTTCTATGATCTAAACTACATGGGTTTTCATTATCTTTCAAGAACAATTAATATTCTCCAATTTCTAACATGGAAAAGACATTATCTGAAATTAAATGGAATAAAGTCACTTGCCTTGATTCGATTTCTGACTTTGGTGTAGGTTTGATGATGTTTTTCTGCAGAATTTCCTCTCTCCAAGCTCCTTCTCCAATGGTGGCTTAAGGTGGCTAGGGTTTGTTTTGGGGAAAGTTGTAAACCTAAAGATAACTTCCGTAGCTTAATGGTTTAATATGGGATGGTTAGTGGGCTTTGTGGGTTTAATCCACATCAGATTTACATCTCAAATTTTTGTCACTTTTAATTCCTAAAAATGTAAAATTACCAAAATACCCTTTTAGTTGCCGGTATGGCCTAAAAATACCCCGGGACCCAAACTATACCCCCGGCTAGTGATTTCTGACTATCTCGACCCTTCCGGACGCGTTGGCGCACTCAAAACGACCATACGGTTTATAGATTTTAAATTCACTTTTATTATCAAAATATTACACCGTGACGCGGCGGTCCCACGCGTCTCAACAAAATTTCTAAAATGCCGTATATAAATCTCACGACAAATTTCATAATACCAAATACATATATAATCATATATGCACATAATCAAATACCAACTCGCCTCTCATTAGTATTTATAACCCGGATTAATTTCCAATTAATACGCATTTAATTAATTAATCCCAAAAATAAATATAGCCAAAAGTACGGGGTATTACAGTAGGGTGTGCCCACTTCAACATCGGATAGGGCGAGGAACAACATCGATAAGGGAAATCTTCCCATTTTGATGATGATCTAACCAACTGTTTCTCAACAATGGAGGCTTTATATGGAGATTAATTTGAGGATGTTGGACTTCATTAATTTGAAAAAAAAATTATTTACTTTTAAGTTTATTAGATATGTATTATAGTGGTGGGAGAATGTTAACATAATTGATGATATTGATTATATAAGCTAGGGTTCTTTTATGGTGAAATTTAGTGATAAATATTTTCCGAATGATATTACAAGTGTTGATAAGAAGGAATTTCTTGATTTGGAGATAGCTTCGAGGGCTATTCTTGAGTTTAAGAATGAGTTCACTGATGATTCTATTTTTCACCTGAGGAGGTCAACACTAAAGAGAAGAAGAAACAATGTTTTACTAAGGGATTGACTTGGTTTATCAAGCCGGTAATTTTGGGGAATCCTCTTACACCACTTACTCTGACGTGGTAGAGGTGTCACAAATGTTACAACAAGAGAAGGTGAATTATCAAGACAAGTGTGTAAAGAAAAATGAGTAGGGAGGTCAAGTTAGGTGTTAAGCATAATGGTAGAAATGCCCAATCACAGAAGATTCCTTGAGTGGGGAAGATCATAAATCCCTTTAATATGTCAATGGTCTATCGCATGCCTTTTATGGATTATGACAATGGGGAGAGTATGCGCTAGGTAAAATCTATGGACCTTTTAGGATCTTTTATTATACTTGTGGAAAGATGGAGAATTAAGATACAAGGTGTCCTAAGACTCAGGTCCATAATGTCCAACTACTTCTGGCACAGAGAGAATTAGGAGTTTTTGCACCGACAACGGGTGCATCACGAGTTTATTCACCACCAACAGTTGAGGAGGATGAACCTCGAGAGGATCTAAAACATGGCTTGTGGGGTAGTATGGTATAGTTCTTACATTATAATTATACCTCATATGTATAAAGGAAATATATGTATTTATGTGCGTGTATTAGTTATGGAGTATGTACACGTGGGATTTGATATATGGACGTCCTGGTCGTGACATACTAGAACTAGGTGCATACGAGCGTTTGTTGTTTGTGCATATTTATATTAAAAAATTTATACATTATCAAATTTTGAGGATGAAATTCCTGTGTTAGTAAGGAAGAATGTAATACACCCTACTTATGTAAGCTGATTTATATGAATAATTGGTTTAATGAACTAAAATGATTTATGAAATTGAAAATTGAATTAAATGAAAAAATATTTAATTTAAATGAATGTCGTGATTTTTGGCTTGGTAAATGAGTATTCTAGGAAATTACTTAATTATTGTGCTAAATGGGATTTTTTTAAATCGTATGGGATTTTGTGTTTTTTTTTTGGCTTGGACTCCATGAAAATAAATTATTTCGGGAAACTCATTTTTATTTATATAACTTTGAGTTGGGGGAAAACCTTTTAATTAAAAAAATAAATGAGGGAGCGACCTAGACACTAAAGTACATGACCCACAACTATAACGACCTGCCTAAGCCTCAATAATGGCCTAGGTTTGCTATAGCAGGCTGGGGTGGCTTACAACACAAGTTTGTGTGGGTTTTGGGCTTTTAAGGAGACTTTTTGAGTTATTTTTCAAATGAAATCTAATACTTGTTATTTACACACATAAACACTCCGACTCTCACAAAATTACATAAATCTATAGACCAATTTTGTAACCCGAAACACCGTTAAAAAAACTTCAACCTTATTTTGGGAGGGGTTACATTCATATTCCGAAGAAGTCCATACAAGAAATGTTGCATATTTTTACGAGAGGAACGTTGTGGTACAATCAAATTTCCAGAATATTTCGTTCTATTCCAATAATATATATATATATATATATATATATATATATATATATATATATATATATATAGACACACACACACACACACACATAAGTATTATTTGATTTAAATGTTGTATAAACATAAAAATACAAATGTTTTCAAAATGATTCGCAACCTAATTAGGGAAACTGATAACCCAATTATAATTAAGTACCTCCTAATAAACTCTCATTTCGCTCCATATATTCCTAACACTTGATTGATAGTTAATAAGAAATCGTTGTGAGCTAGTACTTGTTCGGCGCATAGAGAAAATGCCAATTCAACCCCGTAATCAATGCCTCATCCTCTCCTTCATTATTGGAAGATTTTCAATAGATCTTGAGCGCATATTCCATGTTTATGTCATCTGGGTGTTGATTATCAACCTAGCACCGCTGTCAGTGGTGCATGACGATCCATCAACACACATCTTCTAAACATATAGATCTTTTTTCTAAATCTCCTTCAACCATGCTTCCATAATTGAATATCTTTTGACTCTGATCTACGTATCCTGTAATAATTTCTCGCTTTATGGATGTTTCAGTTCTTCCTTCCTCTTGTCTGGTTATATCAGTCATGGGGGTATCTTTCGAAGATTTCTGCTCGACTGGATTTAGTAATGAGATCTCTCCCGTAAGATTCTAATTGTAAGTTTTTTCTTCATAGTGAAACTTTTCTATGAAATATTATACTTCTTGTACTTTCATTATTGTTCTAGGCTCATAATGTATGTCATACTCTCCCAGCTCCATAACTTAAGCCATCAATCTCTATGTATTATCTGGTTTATGAATGGCTTGACGCAAGTGCAAGTCGGTGTAGACCATAATTGTGTGGGATTGGAAGTATGGATTCATTCTTCATGAGACTTAACGGTCTAAGTGTAGGTTTTCCAGATGTAGGTAAAGAATTTTCGCTCCCCTGAGGGCCTTGCTAATGTAATAAACCGATTTATGTTCCCCATTCTCTAGCCGGATGAATGTCGAGCTAACTACTAACTCAGATACTACAAGATATAAGTATAGTGTCTCTCCAATAATAGGTATTGAGAGTAATGGTTGATATCCCAAATATTTCTTCAACTCTAATAAGGCATTCTCATATCCTTTATTTCAATCAAATGTCTTCCTTAGCACTTTGAAGGAGGGTAGGAACCTGCCAGTAGCTCGGGAGATTAACCTGTGTAGGGTTGCTACTTTTCTAGTCAACTTTTGCACGTCCTTCTTATTTTTAGGATGCAAATTTCTATGTTGTCACTCGAATTGAAATATTCAACCTGTACAACTTGATGGGATATTTTGTAGAACTCATGTATCACGTTATTAAACTCATCGAATGCATATGAAATCATATATATATGTATATATATATATATATATATGATAAAGAATTATGTTGTTGGATTAAGAATTTAACTAACGTAGAAATTGCATATGTTAATAAAATGACATTGTTGGGTTACACCGACAAGTTGTACCATTACTTTTCTTATTCTTCTTGTAATCACTAGGTATGGGACTATCGAGTAAGCATATTTACTGTTGCCAATTCTTTCTTCACATAAGGATAGGGATTGTTCACTTCTACGTTTCGGTATTTCTTAGGTATTGTACTAAGCGATATGCACTTCGATTATTTAATCATAGGATCGAGACTATGGAATGGTTATTTTTTGTTATTTTCCAACTCGGTAATAATTATGGATATGGTGATCTTGAATCTATTTGTATTGCTTAAAATAAGTTTGAGGGCTTGTTTTAATTAATGAAAATATGATAAATGGAAAGATAATATAAAGCTAAGATAATAAATAGGTATAACATATTGATTTATGTGATGTAATTATATATGTGGGACATACACTGTCTTGGCTACTTAAATTTTTTTCTATTAGTATCATAGTGTGTTTAGTGTCTAGTTTTTGTTGGACATTACAAAGTGTACAGGACCTCAGATAGCTTTCTATAGTGACATATCAAGTGTGGGGAACATCACGGTATGTGTGGCTAAAAATTTTGGCCAATGAGCTATTGTGATGTATTTGGATTTGATGTAATGATATGTTAGGTGTACCATGAATGTGTGCAGGTCCATAAGAAAGGAACCATAGCTATAATGGTGTTTTTTCAATAATATATTAATATTGAGAAAGATAATTAATATTGAGAAAACTAATAAAAAGAAATTTAATTAATCTTGAAAGAAAACATAATTGGACCTCGGTAGCTGACGCGACCACAAATGTGTCTAGTGTGCACGCTATTTAGGCTCAAGTGCAAGCCTGTCGCTCAAGTAATAATCCGATAAGTGGGGTATCGATCCTCAAGGAAATAGGACAAACGGAGTCGTAACAACGTTGGAAAGACGAAGGTAACCTAACTTTGACTCTCAAAAAGAACGAAAAGGTGATGTTGAGTTATGAAATGACTACAACTAAGTGCAATTTTCAAAAGATGAAATGCAATTATTCTAATTAACTAAAGACTGGTGATGATTTAACAAAAAATATAACTATAAGATGAGAAAGACAGGTCATGTTACAATCCCCAACACCCTAGTAATTCACTTCATTGGATACTAGATTCAGAATTAAAACTTCAAATGAATCCGACTTTTTATTTCTCCTAAGTATTGCATAAATGAGGGATCGTAGCCCGTATAGTACGTAAGCAAAGGTTAAATTAAAATTCGGTATTTATTTCTCCTAAGTATTACATATATGAGGGATCGTAGCCCGCACAGTACGTAAGAAAAAGTTGAATTAAAGTAATATAGTAGTATCTATGATACAATTCACCTAAAATTTTATTTCCAACTTCTATTTCCACTAACATGAATTACATCGGGTGGGGTTCATGCACCCAAACCCTTGAAAACTTAGCCAAACATATTAAAACTAGAAGAAAATATGTTTTGAATGAAAGAAAACATTTTTACTAGCTATTGAAGATGAAGAATAATGAAATTACTACTAAAGCATTAACTACTGCATAATGAAATCAAGGATAGGAACAACTTTACTAGAATTGCAAAACTAGAATCAAACTAGGGTTTTTGTTGTTTCTTATCTAAGATAATTACAAAGCTTCTCTAAAACGAATTAAAAGCCTCCCCTTTTCTGGGAGTTCTTTTAAATTTATATCCTACGTAATTTACAAGAGTTGGATTAATGAAAAACTCTAAGAAGAAGAAGATCAGATCGAATCTCGAGCACGGGATCGATTCGGTCAGGACATATCGGACTGGTCCGGTAGACAACCGAATTGATCCGTTTTTAAATTAAACCGGACTGGTTCGTTAAACAGGTCGCTATGCAGTGATTTTGAGGGCTGGAACAATCCTTTTTTTGGGAAACCGGGTTGGTCCGCTAAACATATTTTTATTCAGTGATTTAGGGCCCGATACTGATCCATTTTTCTAATAAACCAGGTTGGTCTAGGTTGTCTTCTTTAACTTCTCTTCAATATCTCTTCAAAATCTCATGATTTTCTCACATCTTCGGGTCTTCATAACTTCTAATCCAGAACTCAGATTGGGACGCCATTTCTTCCTACATGTTCACAAATGCGATATCTTCGACTTTTATTTTGGGTCCTCAACCGGATTCCTAGTAGAAATTACACTTTTACCCTTTTGATTTGTCTTCTTTCTTTCCTCTTACTTCTTCCAGTTTCTTTCTTTCTTTCTTTCATGTGTTAAATACCTGTAAATTACCAAGAAATACACGAAACTCGGGGTACTTGTTAGACGAAACCGTTAGCACAGATATAAGATAAACTAATCCATTTTACATTGTCCGAGGTAATAAAAGATTCTAAATTAAGGGGTAAATTTGGAAGAATTTATGCCTAATCAAACCCCCCTAACTTAGAACTTTGATAGTCCCGAGCAATATAAAAGACTTAAAACATGATCTAGCCCAAAAAATGGGATAGAATACCTCTTTCACTGGAAAGCGATTGCAATTATCTTATGCAACAAACCTTTAACCCCCTAGGTTACCCTAGTAGGAAGAGTTGTGTCTCGTGAGGGTTTGCAGCGAATATACCCACAAAATTCGACTCAAAGAAAACTCAAAATATGCAAAAATTGTATAGCTCAAACTTTTCTAGAAAATAGTCATCATCAATTAATGTTCAAGAGTCTCAAGCCATAGTGTGTGTGTGTGTGCAAAGCCAAAAATCTAACCGCTAATATCCACCGATTGATCATTACGTTACTTTTTGAAAACATGCTTTGATTTCAAAATCTCACCGAATACACTCACAAACGAATCTCTCGGAAGGGTGGATATTTTCTCTCGGTATGTATGATTTATAAGAGTAAATGTATTGGAACCAAATTCACGAACACAAATAGAAAGATGGAAATTTTATGGTAAATGGATCTCATCATCGGGTTACGGTTATAAGAAAACGGGAACATTGCATCTAATTCATATTTATAATATCTATTATTATCTTTTCGTGTTTTAGCTCTCCACGCGGTAACCAATTTCACATAAAGGACTCGTTTAGGACTTTCTTGGGTTTAGGGTGTATTGGGTAAAATGGGGGTGATTGGAAATTTCGGAATTGGAAAATTTTCTTATTATGTCCATTAGGGCTCTTTTCTGATTTTTTTATTTTTTTTCTGTTTTTTTCACACTTTTCTTTTCTTGCTATTTTTATTGAGCATAGCTATTCTTTTCTTGCCACTTTTTATTCACTTTCCGAACTTAATTTATGGAGTTACAAACTTTCACAATTCTAGGCCAATTGGGGTTTTCCAGGTTGTCAAACGAAAGGGAAAAATTTCTTTGGCTCAATTTTGGTTTACAAAAGGGATAATTTTTCGCTACTTTTTCTGGCCGATATTTTTGGGTGACAAATGAGGGCCTACTTCATTGTCCGAAAGACTAATTGCATTACCATATGCGTCTCGAGATTACTTTAATTTAGAGATCTATTCAGCACGTTTTTCAAGGCAATATCACACAAGTTTTCCACAACCGGCCAAAGGGAAAGAATTGAGATCCTCGAAGACTTATTAAAACGCTAAAATGAACTTTGAGTTAACAAATTACTCGGATTGATTTATAAATTAACAATAATGAAAGGCTCGAATCTCACCAGGTTTGTTAATCTCCACATTTATTCGTTAATTTTGTCCATGTTCGCTCAATTTCCATCTTTGGTCAATTTCGGCCTTGTGTATTCTGTTTTTACAATTTGATACTTTAAACCAAATTTTTATGATATTTTTGAAAATTTTGAATTCCAATTTTTATTTATTTTGGAGAAAAATATTTTTGGCTCTTTCAAAAAATTTTCAATTATTTTTTTAAATTTCTGGGCATTTTTGAAAATTTGTGAAGTTTTAGAAAGACGCACTTGTGACCCCCCCTAACTTAGACTTTTGTATTGTCCTTAAGCAAAAAGGACTAAAATCTAACTCAAAGCGAATTAAAAGTGCGAGAAAATAAAACGAACAAATAAAACAGAAATTCAGATTTTTATATAGAGTATCAACATGTGTTACAAACGGAAAGGAAAAAAATCCAACAACCATGTGAAAACAACAAACAATTAAACAACCATTTTTCATAAAAACATCACTGGGGTGGGGGCTTAGAGCTTCTGGGCGTGCTGGGGTCATACGGGTCACAGAAAAATCTTGGAGGGGGTCCATCAAAGTTTAGTTCGTACATGTGAGTTTGGAGATGATGCATCATGCGCGTGTCCCTTCGGTAGGCCGCTTGATCCCGTTTATATGTCGCTTGGTCCTGATTGTATTGTGCGATGAATCCTTCAACCTGGATTTCCACCCCCGTGAGACGCCTATTAATTTCTGCGTTGGCGGGTGAAAAATCAGAATCTTCCCCACTGTCATAATCTGTGTCGCCCTCGCCGATATCAATATCTTCCTCCTCTTCGTTGCTGCTCTCATCGTCACTGCTCTCATCCTCTTCTTCATCACTACCCCCTCTTCTCATTAGCTCTCTTGGGACAATCAGGCTTGGATGCAGGCTTGTCGTCATTCACGTTTGGTTTGAGCGGTGGATGGAAACGGAGTTGGGAGGCACGGGAAATCTTACGGTGGGGCAATACCGGCGTCTTCTAGCATGGATATGATGATCCGTGGAAAGGGAAGAGGGGTGATGCCCTTTTTATCCGTGGGGGAGAAGAATATATCTTTGTAAAAGCATGAAGCCCGGTTAATGTGGGTGGTGTGGTCGAAGAGGTGGTAGATGAGGGTGGCTTGATGCGGGTGCATCGCCGACTGATTGCCCGTGGGGAGAATGTTGGCACACACTATTTTGAAAGTGAGGCTTGCTTTTTCAGTTAGCCAGCCCACCGAGTAGGTTTCGGTATTCCAATTAGCGTTAGGGTCGATACGAGGCATGCATATGTCTTTTTCAAGTGGGGCGAGAGGGTTTGCGTAAATGTATGGTTGTGGATTCGGTACATCTTTGGCAGCTAACTTCTGGGACAGAAGTTCAAAAGAGAAAGGAACGCGTATGCCGCCAGTGTAAGCTTCAGTCGTCCTGTGGCTGGTGCGAATAAGGGAGCCGTAGAAGGTGCGCACCGCGTGGGCCCAGATCGCTTCATGAGGTTCGTTGAGGAAATGACACCACCCTTGTGCCATGAAAAGAGTGGTGACATAATTAGGCATGTCATTCCAAATGACTTATCGCTTTATTTGGAGTTTGCGAGGTTGACTGAAAAAACATTCGAACCATCGTTGCTCTTGACGGAAGTGGTAGACGGCGGCTTCGTCGGCGATAACTGTGATGGAACTGTATTTTTGGGGAAGTGGTTGGTTGGCCATGGTGATGGGATGGGGAAAGAGTGTTTGGTCAGAGTAATGGAAATAGAGGAGGAAAGTGGGTAGTGGTGATGAAGGGGTGGGGAAAGGGTGGAATTTATAGGTGGTGAAGGGAGATGGTTGGGTAGGATTTTGAGGGAAAAGGGGGGAGGGATTTGGAGGGAAAAGGAGGAGGAATTTGGAGGGAAAATGGTTGTTGGGGAAGGAGGGGACGAAAAATGGAGGGCAGGTGAAGGATCGGGGGAACAAGAGGGGAACTTAGGGAAGGTAAAGAGTTGCAGACACCGGACCAATCCGGGTACCCAGGACCGGATCGTTCCGGGTCCTGAATTTTTTATTTCGATATTTGACAATCTAGACCAATTTGGGTGCCCATGACTGGATTGGTCCGGTCCCCAAAAAGGTTCCAGTTCACTTATGTGCTGGTAAAATTTCCTATTGATTTCATTATCTCTATCCTCAATATTGTAGTTTAGAAAATTGTTCGCCTCGTAAAGCGTGTTAGTGTTCAAATTTCTCTCCTTTTGCGATGTGATCCTACGGACTCCGCTATCCAAACCTACGTGCAACTAATATACACAAGAATTCACCCCATACACGTCGGGGGTGCGATGACCTCTCAATTCAAGCTCAATCTACCCCGTAAAGAGGGTCCGATAACCAAATGGTGTCGATCTCTTCTGTTCACGCCTCAATATATAGGTTTAGGTGTTGTCCATTGACTTTGAACACGTCCCCCCTTTAGGATATTCCATTTCTACTACTCCGTGGGGGAATACGCTATTCACAATAAATGGACCAGTCCATCGAGACCGTAATTTTTCTAGAAATAGTTGAAGTCGGGAGTTATAGAGGAGTAACTATTGTCCTGGTTGAAACTCTTTTCGTCGAATAATCTTGTCATGTGCGATTTTCATTTGGGCTTTTGAAATATTGGCATTCTCATACGCATCATTGCGTGTCTCCTCTAACTCATTTAGTTGAAGCTTTTGAGCTTCACCGGCTTTTTCCATATCGTAATTTAACCTCTTAATTGCCCAATACGCTTTGTGATCTAACTCAATGGGGAGATGTCAAGGTTTTCCATACACAAAGAATAATGGGTGCATTCCGAGTGCGTTCTTTTATGCAGTACGGTAGGCCGAAAGTGAAACATTCAATTGCAGGGACCAATCTTTTCGGTCCGGATTGACGGTCTTCTCTACTATGTGATTGATTTCATGATTAGCCAACTAGGCATGTCCATTCGTTTGTGGGTGATATGTTGTTCCCACCTTGTGAATAACGCCACACTTTTTCATAAGTCTTTCAAATTGCTTGTTACAAAAGTGTGTTCCATTATCACTGATTATCGCTTTAGGCGCACCGAAGCGAGAAAGTATGTGTTCGTGCAGGAACTTTATCACCACTTTATTGTCATTAGTATTGGTAGCTATAACTTCCACCCATTTAGAAACATAGTCTACCGCGACTAGTATGTATAGGTATCCAAATGATGGGGGAAAAGGGCCTATGAGGTCAATACCCCAGCAATCGAAAATCTTAATGTTGAGAATCGGGGTTAATGGCATCATGCCTCGTCGGGTAATCGCTTCCATCCTTTGACACTTGTCACAAGATTTACAATAATTATTAACATCCCGGAACATTGTGTGACATTACAAATCGCTTAGGAGAATTTTAGCGGCTGTCTTTTTCACGAAAAAATGGCCTCCATAAGCTTTCGAATGACAAAATTGGATGACTTTTGGAATTTTGTCCTCTGGTACACATCGTCGGATTATTTGATCAGCGCAGTATTTAAAAATGAATGGGTCATCATAGAAAAACATGCGCGACCAAGTGATGAACCTCTTCTTATCTTACGGTGTCTAATCGGGAGGGATGGCTCCCGTGATAAGATAGTTCACTATATCCACAAACCAGGACAAATAAGAAGTGGGAAAGAGTTGCTCATCCGGAAAATATTCGTCTATGGGTGTGGGATCACTAGGTACGTCGAACAAAAGCCGTGATAAGTGATCGGAAATGACATTTTCTACTACTTTTTTGTCTTTAATGGAGAGGTTAAACTCTTGTAGGAGTAGGATCCACCTTATGAGGTGCGGCTTTGCGTCTTTCTTTACAAGTAGATATTTTAAAGCCGCGTGGTCGGTGAAGCAAATGATGGGGGAACCGATAAGATAGGACCGAAGTTTGTCGAGAGAGAATACTATCGCTAACAATTCCTTCTCCGTGGTGGAGCAATTGAGTTGTGGTCCGGTAAGAGTTCGGCTATCGTAGTAGATGACATGAGCCTTGTTATCTTTTCTTTTGCCTAAAATAACCCCTACAGCATAATCTCTAGCATCACACATAAGCTCAAATGGTAAGGACCGATCCGGAGCTTGCATGATGGGAGCGGGCACAAGCATGTTTTTCAATTTTCCAAAATCACTTTGGCATTCTTCCGTCCACTTGAATGGTGTGTCCTTCATAAGAATATTGCTTTAGGGTCTAGCGAGGGCGTTAAAGTCCTTAATGAACCTTCTATAAAAGCCCACATGGCCCAAGAAGGACCGCACATCTTTCAGCGATTTAGGTGGGGGTAGGTCAGCTATGACATCTTTTTTTACTCGGTCAACTTCAATGCCTTTGCATGACACGATGTGTCCAAGTACTATAACCTCGGTTACCATGAAATGGCATTTTTCCCAATTCAGCACTAAGTTCTTTTCCACACATCGGGCTAGTACTTTCTCAAGATTGGCTAAACATAGCTCGAAGGAGGTGCCAAAAACACTAAAGTCGTCCATAAACACCTCTAACCCTCTCTCAACCATGTCACTGAATAAGCTCAACATGCACCTTTGAAAGGTCGTCGGTGCATTACACAAGCAAAATGGCATACGTTTGTAGGCAAACGTTCCAAAGGGGCAAGTGAAGGTCGTCTTCTCTTGGTCAAGTACATCTACCTCAATTTGGTTATATTCAGAATAGCCATCAAGGAAGCAATAATGGGGGTGTCCCGCTAATATTTCAAGAATTTAATCGATAAATGGCAAGGGTAAATGATCTTTCTGAGTTCCCGCATTGAGTTTTCGATAATCAATGCAAACGCGTCACCCAGTAGTGGTACGTTGGGGAACTAACTCTGCCTTGGCATTTTCAATCACAGTCATGTCCGACTTCTTTAGGAAGACTTGAATATAAGGCTCACTCACTTTCTATCCGAGATTGGGTAGATAATTCCGGCATCCAACAACTTTATAATTTCAGTCCTCACCACATCTTTCATCATGGAGTTTAGCCGTCTTTGCATTTCTCTCGACGGCTTAACGTCTTCCTCGAGATGAATCTTATGGGTACAAATTAGAGGGCCTATTCCCTTTAAATCAGCTATACACCAACCAAAATCACCTTGGTGCTTCCTCAAAATCTTTAACAGTTTACCCTCCTGCTCTTCATCTAAGCTAGAGGAGACAATAATAGTAAATGTCACACTTTTACCTACGAAAGCATATTTAACATTGGAGGGTAGTTTCTTGAACTCTAGATTTGGGAATGTGTCACTGGAGGGCACCATGCGTGCTTCTCTTGGCGGTAACTCTTCGAATCGAGAAACCCAACTAATATCTCTCGCATCCTCGTCCGACGCTCTCTCATCGAGTAAGCCTCTCAACTCCTCTATCTCCCTCTCGAAGTCGGTATAGGCTCCCTCACTCTCATAACTACAAGCTAGGCAAGCTTCTAAGGCATCCCCACAGTAATTTTCCTTAAAGTGTTCTTCCACAATCTCCTCAATTAGGCTTACCACCTGAAGATCATCTCCTTCCCCTGCTTGTTGGGCAATGTTGAAGATGTTTGTTTCTAACGTCATATTCCTAAAAGTGAGTTTCATATTCCCATTTCTAGTATTGATAACTGCGTTAGCTGTAGCTAAGAATGGGCAACCAAGGTTGATGGGAACATTCTTTTTTGAGGCGAAGGAGGAGTCCGTGTCCCAAATGACAAAATCTACCCGGAAGTAGAAAGTGTCCACTTGGAGTATCACGTCCTAAACTATACTCGTGGTATCTTCACGGTTCGATCCGCTAACTGGAGAGTGATCCTTGTGGACTTTAGATAGCCCAGATCAAGTTTCCTATAAATCAAATAGGGGTGGATATTTACACTTTCCCCCAAATCGAGTAAGGCTTTTTTGAATTTGTTCTCTCAAATGGTGCAGGAAATGGTGGGGGACCGACATATTTATATTTAAGTGGGAGATCGTTAAGAAGGACTAAGCTCACATTTTGTGCTAAAAATATGTTCTTCTTTACCTTCATCCTCCCCTTGACTATCAATAAGTCTTTTATGACTTTTGCATAGGATGGAATTTTCCTTATTGCATAGAGGAAAGGTAAGTTCAACTTTACGTTCTTAAGCACTTCTAGCACTTCGTCACTTATGGTCCCTTTATGAGCAGGAACTAATCTTTGAGGAAATGGCGCAGTGGTGGGTGGATTCACTACTACCTTGGGCTCACTAGTGTTTTCTTTTTCACTCTAGTTCAAGGATATATCTTTGGCCTCTTTCGTGCCGGGCGAATTCTCCTTGTCTTTTGAAATGTCATGTGGAGGAGGTGATAAATCAACAACTCGCCCACTATGAAGAGTGGTTATCGCTTGGCAATGCTACTGCTGTTCCGTAGAGGTGAAGCGAACACTAGGTTGACCTTGGGGAGGTCTTTGTCCTTGGGGAGGAAACTTTGCCTTCTCTTGGATGCTTAATGAGGATTGCCTCTTGGAGATGTTTGCATTTATTTGGACGAATAAATGTTCATATCGAGTATTCTTAGCACCTTGAGAATTTATGAAATGGTTCATTGTATCCTCGAGGCTCCTCCGTAGTGGGGCTACATATGGAACTGGTGGTGGTGGTGCTTGCTGGTATTGAGGAGGTAGTGGAGGTGGGACAACCTGTGTATGTGGGTTCATTGCAACTTGTGGTTATCCATAATTGAAACTAGGGTGGTTCCTCCATGAAGGGTTGTCAGAATTCCCATGCAGGGCATTAAAGTTCCCTTTGAATCCTATAACATCCACCTTCTCGGTGTTCATGGCCTTGTAGGCTGAAATCGTCAGGTATGCCTTTGTGGAGTGGCCCACCTAACAGATAGCACACGCTTTTTCTTTCGATCCATGGCTGGATCCGAAGATATTCCTCAACCGACCATCAAAACACTCTTTCAAATATCTCTAAATCTGATCAAATCGATAATCTATTAAGGTATTAAAATCCAAATGGTATAGACCGGATGTAGTTTGATTGAGAGATAGTTGTCTAGGTCTATCTTGGTTGGGATCAGATGTGTCTCATGCTTGAGTAGTCTCTGCGACATACTTAAGATGGGCCTCGGCATCGCATGAGTCTAAATACCCAAAGGGTCTTTCACACATTGTTTGCGCAAGTTTTTTGGAAGCTATTGTCAACCCATTATGGAAGAATGATATAACTAGGTGTTTGTCAAAAACCATGATGGGGGCATGCGCTTACTAACTCTTGAAATCGTTCCCAATATTTTACAAAAGACTCGTTATCGTGTTATCGGAAAGTTTGTATCTGAGTCTTGGTAGAGTTGATCTTGTTATGCGGATAGAAATTTGAGACAAACTTAGACTCCATATCTCTCCAGGAAGTTACGGAGTTCGGGGGTAAAGACCATAGCCAGGTCCTAGCTTTATCCTTTAAGGAAAAAGCAAAAAGCTCTAGGTGAATGACATTTTGCGTGCAAGTTTGATCACCAAATGTGTCACATGCCTCTTCGAACTCACGGATTTGCAGGTATGTTTTTTTTTTAATCCATGCCATGAAATGTAAGGAGAATCTGTATCATCCTATTGCGAAAGTGGAACTGACCGGCAGTATGCAGGAGTAAAATGCAGCCAGAGGTGACAGTCTGCTCGAGAAAGAGTAAGTATTTCATGGGACGATAGGGGAGATCTCCCTCTCTAGTACCAAAACTCGTTGCGTCAGACATCGCACTCGCACTTTCTTCAAATGACTCCATGTAGTCACTCGGTGTCCTAAATGTGACTCAAAGTTCGACTCAAGGTGTAGCTATCGATAGAGTGATCGGGAGTACGAATTGGAAACCAGAATTGTGGAACGCGAGTGATGTGGGGGCCTTTAGAGCTGTATTCAACGATTGGATTTTCGTGGACTCGGGGTGCAGTGTTATGAGGAGTCTGCGTGTGTTCAAGATTTTGCATTAAAGGCTTGTGACAAAAGAATTTTTATTTTATTTTTCTTGTTTTGGATTTTCTATGTTTTTGGGTTTTCTTGGTCAATGTTTTAGATTGACTTGATCAAACCTAAGTCTACCTAACTCTACGGCAACGGCGCCAAAAACTTGACGCGACCACAAATGTGTCGAGTGGGCATGCTATTTAGGCTTAAGTGCAAGCCTGTCTCTCAAGTAATAATTCAATAAGTCGGGTATCGATCCTTAGGGAAACAGGACGAACGGAGTCGTAACGACGTTGGAAAGATGATGGTAACCTAACTTAGACTCTAAAAAGAACGAAAAGGTGATGTTGAATTGTGGAATCACTACAACTAAGTGCAATTTTGAAAAGATGAAATGCAATTATTCTATTTAACTAAAGACTGATGATGATTTAACTAAAACTATAACTATAAGATGAGAAAGACAGGTCGGGTTACAATCCCCCACACCCTAGTAATTCACTTCATTGGATACTAGATTCAGAATTAAAACTTCAAATGAATTGGACTTTTTATTTCTCCTAAGTATTACATATATTAGGGATCGTAGCCCGCACAGTATGTAAGCAAAGGTTAAATTAAAATTCGGTCTTTATTTCTCCTAAGTATTACATATATGAGGGATCGTAGCCCACACAATACGTCAGGAAAGGTTGAACTAAAGTAGTATCATACTATCTACGATACAATTCACCTAAAATTTTATTTCCAACTTCTATTTCCACTAACATGAATTACATCGGGTCGGGTTCATGCACCCCAACCCTTGAAAACTTAGCTAGACATATTAAAACTAGAAGAAAATATGTTTTGAATGAAAGAAAGCATTTTTACTAGATATTGAAGATGAAGAATAATGAAATTAATACTAAACCATTAAATACTGCATAAATGAAATCCAGGATTGGAACAACTTTACTTGAATTGCAAAACTGGAATCAAAGTAGGTTTCTTTTTGTTTCTTCTCTAAGATAATTACAAAGCTTCTCTAAAAACGAATTAGAAGCCTCCCCCTTTCTGGGAATTTTTTTAAATTTACATCCTACGTAATTTATAAGAGTTGGATTGATGCAAAACTCTAAGCAAAAGAAGATCAGATCAAATCTCGAGCACCTGATCGATCCTGTCAGGACATACCGGACTGGTTCGGTAGACAACCAGATTGATCCATTTTTCAAATAAACCGGACTAGTCCGCTAAACAGGTCGCTATGCAGTGATTTTAAGGGCCGGACCAATTCGTTTTTTTGGGAAATCGGATTGGTCCGCTAAAGATCTTTTTATTCAGTGATTTAGGGCCCCAGACTGATCCGTTTTTCTAATAAACCGGATTGGTCCGAGTTGTCTTCTTAAACTTCTCTTCAATATCTCTTCAAAATATCATGATTTTCTCACATCTTCGGTTCTTCATAACTTTTAATCCATAATCAGATTGGGACACCGTTTCTTCCTACATGTTCACAAATGCGATATCTTTGACTTTTATTTTGGGTCCTCAGCCGGATTCCTAGTAGAGATTACGCTTTTGCCCTTTTGATTCATCTTCTTTCTTTCCTCTTGCTCCTTTCGATTTCTTTATTTCTTTCATGTGTTAAATACCTATAAAATTACCAAGAAATACACGAAACTCGGGGTAGTTCTTAGACGAAACCGTTAGCATAGATATGAGATAAACTAATCCGTTTTACATTGTCCAAGGTAATAAAAGCCTATAAACTAAGGGGTAAATTTGGAAGAATTTATTCCTAATCAGTAGCTGAGTTCGTTTACTTCAAGTTGGTTTTCGTTATAAATTTACATTTATTTCATTATTATTATAGTGTTTCAATAATTAAATTATTCTATTGTGATGTTATCTTTTATAATGTGTATGACAGATTCATGAATCTTATTTAGGAAGACTAGTTGGTTTTCTTGCACTGGGCCCTGACCCATTATTTTTTACTAACTTTTTAAGAAAGGTGGGTAAGTAGCTGCATGGTCTTGGAATTTAGTTGACTTGTAGCTGGAGATTTTTTTTATTGCATAATTTAGTTTTCCTTTCAATTAATTTTATTTATGATACATTTGTATTTGATTTAGTGGATCATTTGACTCCATGGTTAAGTTATGGTTTTTAGTCGGAGAGATTATGTAGCTAATTTACATCATTTTGGTTTTATGCTATTGTATTTTTAACGTGATGGATATTGTTTTGGTAAATTGTTTATTATAGTTGCATTATCTCAATTTCTATAGGACGGAAAAAGTTTTACATACCTCATATTTTTGTCCCATATTAGTAATAATATTTTAATTTCAACATTAGGCATATATCTGGGGATCGGGACATAATCATCTTCAATGGAAAAATATAAGAGGTTTAACACATTGGTTCCCAACAATCCTAACCATTGCATGGAGACCCACAAATCCTAATGAAAACACCATTTCCTGTAGACAACGCCAATCACTTGACGCATAAAATTGGATTTAGAAGTAAAATTTATTTCACTAATGCTAAGTTCAACAGTTAAAGAACAATAGGATAGGAAAACATAAAGAAACGACCAGATCAACACAACATATAGTGTGGTTAACATATAATTAAACCTACATCCATTTGTGTGCCTCCTTCCTCATTATAATCATGCTTACATATACATTTTTGGTCTTTACATGAATATGATTGGAATAAATTGGATTTACATTTAGAATTATATACTTTTTGCTATACTATGCCGATGCTTTATAATACATTTTGAATGGAAGTTATGTCTATGTTGTTCAGAGCCACTAGCGAAGATAACCGGAGCTATAGTTTAGTCAGATATTTCTATTATTATGAAAAACGCCAGGTTCATATCCCTTAATTAAGTAAATTGCACCATTATTTGTAAATGTTAGTTCAAGGGCCACGTGTCCTTATTACATACTTGTAGGTAAAGCCCGGATCCTTGTACAATATGGACAATTGTCACTTTTTAAGATTGAGGTGTAAAATCCGTAACAAATTATGATATAATTATGTTGAGGTATAAATTCACGTCCTACACTATTGTTTATGGTTGATGTTATGCCACAAGACTGGGGACCTTTTTTCTTCTACATTGTATATAGGAGATTACATTTCTTTACAACATTAAGGTCTCACTTGTAAACCCAATCCAATAAACTTGCACACATTAATGCTTTCATGGAACACAAAGAAATACGGATCCAACTGTTTACCCCTCGGTCGCGACTGCCTCATCTTCTTAAGGTCAATCATTATTTAGGGATAAATAAAGCGTACAAATATATTTGGGGTCTAAATACAATCGAAAAAAATTCCCTATCCAATATCTAAGAAGAAATTTAATAATATAGAACAAAAAATATGTATGGAAGATAAATACTTAGTGGGATGCCTAACTCCTCCCTCATTCATAACCCGATCTCATACTATGAGTCTCTTTAACAACCGCAAGCCCTAAAATTCCTTAAGGTAAGCCCTTTAGGAGTCAAACAACCTATTTTATTTGTTTTTAAATAAAAAAACAAGCAATATTCTCGACCCCACCCCCTTAGGGAGACCTAGGCCCGAGAATATACACAATTGGACATAAATGTGTACAAGCGTCTAGGGATCCCCGATGAAGTCAAAGAATCCCCTTTTAACATTCATGGACATAACACGCCAAAAAAAATGAAGAATGAAAAGAATACTATGCTTTATGAAATGGATGTATATTTGAAATAAATATAAATCATATATGCATTAATGGTTCAGACGTACGGATCATTTTGGTACCGAAGATAAATTCGGAGGCCACCGGGAACCGAATCGACCCCAATCAAAATCACCACCAGAGCGAAATCTATTTGAATATTTGAAGGGCACTGAAACCCCTTTCCAATCATCTAATCTATGCACGAAACATCATAACCGTTTGGATGAACGACAAGTTTTCCCTTGAAAATCGATCTAAAGGCCACGGGGCGCTCCCGAGCTCTGTTTGACCAAAGTACTCTCTTAAGCTCGAACGAGACTGAATGAATCTTCAAAGGTCACTGAATACCCTTTCTAACGGTCCACCTCATCCATGATTCTGACCTACAGTACGGATGAACGATCCATTTTACTGTGAAAGGTCCCCAACGCTTTCGAGCCCCGGTTGACAAAAGGTCAACTTTTCTAAGTGAGAAAAACTTTTTGTAATGTCGAAGTAAATCTCCTAACCTTTCCAACGGTCGACCTCGTGCACGATTCTGACTTACCATGCGATCGAACGAACCGTTTGCATTCGATGATCTCCCGTCCGAAGGACCGACGTGCACTTTCGAGCCATATTTGACCCAAAGTCATCTTCCGGACTCGGGAGCAGTCCAAAGTACTCTTGAAGGAATTAAAAATAAATTTCTAACGGTATTCCCCTTACATGATTCGAATCAACTATTTGTGCTCTATGACCATTTTTTCAGGAAAATATTCACGGGACTGCCAACTGGAAGGTCCTAATCCCTGCCTATCGGCACAGTGTCTGGGGTCACATGACGAGAGGCACTCCATACCGATAATCACCCGCTGACCATATAAATTGGGATCATGACCTCACTCCAAAGCATAGCTACACAACAAATCCATCATCATCAGTGATCTCGACAACATCACCTCGAAATCAGAGAAGTCCCTCATGTGAAGTTCCATCTAAGATTAGATTCCCATACTTTTCATACGCAATTTGGAAAATATCCTTCTCTCTCATCACCATTCATCAACACTCAAGGGAGTTCATCCATTATCAAACATCAAGCTTCAAAGAAGGTCCAATTCCTTCCATATCTCTCTTTAAATTCCTTATCTTTGCATAATAAACATTAGATTCATAATCTAGTTCGTACATTAGTTCATACACATTAATATCTACGCTTTCTATTAATATATTTCACATACTTTATTTTCTACAAAAATCCCAAAAACAAATAAAAGATGGTTACACCCATAAAATTTCGAATGGAATTATCCATCATACTTTTTACAAAATCAAAACAACATATTTTCTACACATACACATATAATAAAATTCCGTTCAAATCTATGGGATAAACCTCACCCCTATGCTACATTCGAACAGCGTGGACTATGGGATTATAATCTGAAGCTCGAATCCAATTTTCCAAATTTTCTCAATTTCTCAAATTCCCTGATTTTTTAAAATCTCTCATTTTCATATTTATATATATATATCATGCTTGTTTGCGTTTCATCCAACACATATTATCGTTTCCTAATAACGATCAATATCATGATGAACGAACAAATCATACATTCTACATATGTTATTTGGGAACATTCCTATGGATGACCTCACTCTACCTTGTCCATGGTATGAGTTCAATGATTCCGATCTACATTATATAAACACTCACACACTTCACAGGGATATAAGGGAAGATAATAACACTATCCCATGAGAGACCTAAAGGGAGGAATGGGTTCCTAACACCTTCACATTCTGTAACTTAGCCCCCAAACCTTCGAACTGTTGGTTTCGTATGCATCAGTTTGTCCTTAATGCTACCCTCTCGAAGTGGCAACATATTCTTTCGCATGTTTTGTGCAAAATAGGCTGCGACTCTATCTCTTGGCATTTACCCACACACCAATGACGGTCAAAGAAACCTTCCCAATAGGGGTGTGAGACCATGATGCAGCCTTCCCGAGGGGAGATGTATCTCTCCGAGGCACCGACCGAGATGGCCATTGTGGCGACTCCACTAAGGACTATTTTTAAGAGGGCTAGACTCTATTTGCATGCGTGTTTTACTTTCTTGTATATTCCCCTATTTTTACATTCCCCTTATTATTCCCTGTACATATGTACTTCATCATTATGCCACTATTCACTCACTTGTAGAAATTTTCCATGTACACTTCACCCCACATGCGCCTAAGATCACGAATATCCACATCTTGCACACACCTCCCATTCTCACTTGTTATCCCTGCTCTAATGTATATACTTGTACCTCATTCTCGATTGGGCATGATCAATAAAGATACTCTCTCCATAAGATACTAATCAAAGAATTATGTATGGTACACACAACATCACCAAAGAGCATTGCTATTGACCAAATTTTGTCCCGTATCTGGGGAGTCACTTCGTAATGAGCATTGGTTCGGAAGGGTGCAGTTAGCCTAAGCGATATGACTCTCATCTTCCATTGTCCAAGTACCTTCAATATATATTGAACGATTCTCCTGCATCGTACCCCTTGACCAAATTAAGGACGGGAGGTATCTCACAAGAAACTCGTTCATGTACGTCGATTATATCAAATTAGCTCTCATATGTACCATCCCCATAAGGTATATAGTGGGGCAATTCATGTACACTCAGGTATATCAAATGACTTGTCCACACAAACCAATTGCCCTCAAAATAAAGACGTATATCATGGAAGTCATGCCAAAGGGGGGAACACCTTCCAATTAACCCAACAACTGTATACCCGCATATAGTTGTCAATCCTCGGACACACATATTAGATTTTCGATTTCGACGTAAAACTCTATTGAAATTTTGGGTAGGCCTCCAGCCCAAATTTTTGCGCAATTTTTAAAACGGGACCCTTCCCGTGAGCCTGGTAACCAGTCCAACCCTAGTTTCTACATACGATAAACCAAATTTGTCCAGGTTTGGGTCGCGTCTGACATTTCTTTTTTGCATCTAGGCAAACTTAACACAAGTGAGAACCTAATAAACATAATAATCATTTTGAGACCCATCTCTCATCTTTTTCTCTCTTTCAAAAAAGTGTCCAAAAACATTTTTTTCCTCATGTTTTCTAAGAATGTCAAAAACATTTTCCTCCTTTTCTAAAAATAACAAATTCCCTTTCTTTTCTTTTTCAAAAATAAATCTCATATTTTCTCCTTATCAGGTTTATCGTATACCCTTGGCCCGGCTCCCTATTGGCTTCGGTCTTCAATCGAATCGCCCTGAAGATCTGTTAGTCCCCTTACTTCATCTATGTTCGAGATTCACCATCCTTCCATGGAGAACATGGATCAAGTGCTGAATATATAACCGAATTTGTTGATAGTTTAGCTCAGCTCACTGCCAAAATTAATAACCTTCAAACCGAGATTCATGAGATGCAAAACAACTGGGTTCCTGTCCTCGAAGTGCCCGATGTCCTTTTCCACTACGCTATGTGTTTGCTTGCACCTGA
Organism: Sambucus nigra; assembly: GCA_949130495.1. Classification (NCBI taxonomy): domain Eukaryota; kingdom Viridiplantae; phylum Streptophyta; class Magnoliopsida; order Dipsacales; family Adoxaceae; genus Sambucus; species Sambucus nigra. Next base: position 421,460,236 of record OX422218.1, read on the forward strand.
GCCTATTTGGTTTCCCGAGGAATACGAGATGCTCTCTCCGTGATCCTCCTACTAATGGGCCACTGCCAACCCATGTGCCTATACCAAACCTTGCTCAGCCAGGGGCTAACTTACCCGTGATTATTGACCCGAAAAAGGAATAATTGAATAAGGTCAAGGAAAATACAAGATGTAGACCAAGAAATTTGATCAAGTCAGACTCTATGGGAATTACATGGACTATACCCACATGTCTCCTTAACCTAAGTCCAGGTTAATAAAAAAATTCAAGATGCCCAATATTGAGAAGTTCGGAGGTAGTGGACCCCCGATCATTTATCTCCATAGCATCACCGAGCCATGACTCTCCTAGGGGCTTATAAATAAATAATAGTCCAGATGTTCTAGCATACTTTGAAAGATAGCGCTCTCCGTTGGTTCTTATACCTTGAGGAATTTAGAATCCGTAGTTGGGAAGATGTTACTCGTGAGTTCATGTCACAGTACAAGTACAACGAAGAGCTAAAAGTTACCCGTCGCGACTTAGAGATACTGGGGAATCAGTCATCAACTTCATAGAAAGGTGGATAGAAAAATCAACTACTATGACCAATCGGCCTTTCGAAGAAGAACGGGTCAGTATCGTAAACATGAACTTCCTACCCCATGTCCCAACGAAAATGGGAGGACAATATTACCCTCACTTTCAATCCATCCGAGAAGTAGGAGTGGAGATCGAAGAAAGAATTATCAAGATGGAAATAGAACCGAGGAAGACCTCTCGACAGTTAGCTCCTAGAAATTTTGAAAAACCTGTTAGTACCACGGTTTCTACCATCAATAATATCTCTCATCTTACCGCTTTATGGGCACGATTAAGTCGCCCAAACCCAGTCAAGAAGGAATACATCGAGCTTCATGCTCCTCTCTCCAAAGTCTACTAGGCCTTCTTGAGCCAAAATCTAATCAAACCACTGGACCCCCATCTGTTACCAAACCCACTTCCGAAAAACATAAAGCCTGATTCCCATTGTGACTTTCATCAAATTGTTGACCATACCACTGACCAATGTTTCCATCTCCGAAATGTAATCTAAGTCCTGATTGACTAGAGTGTCATCGCCCCACTAGATAATATCAAACCAAAAACTACCCATAATCCACTTCCGAATCATGCAAATGCCATCTTCCTAGAAGAAGACTCAGAATTTGACCCATCCACCCAAATCATGCATAATAAATCAATAGTCATACCCATATACTCTCATAAACCTCTACAAACATTCCCATATTTCCTCCTACACCCTATTGGCCTTGCCGATCAAGCTTTATCCCTCCTCACCGGAGCATGCAACGTTGTCTGCACCCATTTTAGAGGAAATAATATGGAACTGTTAGAAGTGTTGAAGCAACTCTTGGAGTTTGGGATGAAATTACCCTCCCAGATGACCATCGACTGTTAAAGATTTTGTGGGTTGTTCTTAGAAAATAAAAAATGGGCTCGAGAGACAGACAATTTGGTGGTGCCAATCGTGGAAGTCAGTCTAAATGACTTAGTTCGGATCATAACAAACTTGATTCAACAGACTGGTAATATTTGTAGTATATCCGAACTACTCGATGTTTTGAAATTACAAGGGTGGCTAGTCCCTGCAGTTCTGTATTTCCCTATCGAATGGGAGGAATTATATGAATAGGTCATGGATGTTGTGGAGTGCATTGAACTTTCATGGAAAGAAAATATCATTGCCACCCGATGGGTGGACGATTTCGAAGATTCAGATAAAGAGCAAGATTTAGAAAATACTAGTTTGATAGACAACATATGCGGGATGATATCATTCGAGGAGATGCTAGGAGAAATCAACAAGGTGGTTGAGCAACTTGATATAGATGAATAAATAGGATTTCCATTTTCCCTCCTTCTGTGAACCACATGACAAGGTCAGGAAGACACTACCAAATCCTAAGTCTACAACCATCAACGAGCAACAAATGGAAGGGTGTTAAGAGTCTCGATGTTCTAGAAATGACCCTCTAAGAATATAAAGTACTCGATCAAATAAAGAAAACCCAAGACAACAACACTTTATGTGGACTTTTTATGTCTTCCCAACTGCGCCGAAATTCCCTAATCAAGCTACTCACAGGATTCACAGTTCCTCCCTCAACCATGCCAGAAGAAGCGATGAACCTAGTTGGATCCCTGACCTCTACTCGAATGCCCTCCATTACTGAAGAATAAATCCCTAAGACTAGTCTGAATCACAATCATGCTCTTAATATCTTTGTTGAAGTTATGGGGAAAACTGTCCCCCTCTCTCGTCGACAACGGATCGACTCTGAAGTTTTGCCCGTTAAGAACCCTCAATTGTTTGGGATTGAAAGTGATGGACCTTGATCCAATATATGTTGTCATATGTGCCTACGATAACACCCACCGAGAAGTAATGGGATCTATAAAGCTTATAATAGGGGTTGTCCCTATAAATCATGTTATTGAATTCTAAGTCATCGACATCCCAGCCTGTTTCAACCTGCTTCTCGGATGGTCGTGTATCCATAGCATCAAAGGGATGTCCTCTTCCCTTCATTTGAAATTGAAGTTATTCGCCAATGGGCAGGTCATCACCATCTTGGGAGACAGTGAAAATGTCAAAAATGCAAGCACCACTAATCCAGTACTTGAAATACAACATAGGGTGAATGATATGATTCTATCAGGATTCCAAGTTGAACTACACCTACTCCCAGCAGGGGATGACTTCAAAGACAGGGTTTGTCCAGAATATGACCCGCATGGAAACGATAATGTAATATAGATGTTCAAGAATACGCACTCCATGCTTGGGATGGTGGTGGGGCGAAGACAACGAGGGATAATTGAACCCATTATGTTGAAGGAGGCTTTTCCTCCCTGTGGCTTCGGTTATCAGCCGTCAGAAGAAGAACTTAGATTGATTCGTTAGCCTTGACTGAAGAGGAGGTTCAAATGCACCATAACTATCCCGGGATATTCCCTAAATGGAATATTCATCAGAGAAGGTGAATATTTCCCCTTCTGCGGCTTCCCTGAACCTTGGTATGACCATGTGCACAAGAGGATGAAACCAGAAATGGAGATCTTTTTTCAAGATAGATAGCCATTCGCTGAAGAAACCACAGCTGATACCGGGGATTATGAGTGAAGTGACTTCAAGGAATCTTTTAATTTACAGATAATGGGGCTAACACTCTGCATGATCCACTCGGGGGCTACATCGTCTAATCCATCATGCCTTATCAAAGATGCTGATGCACCTCTTCTCAACTCGCATGCTACACCTATGCCACCTGCTGATGTTCAACCTAACTTCTATATTTTTCTCCTTTCCTCGTTAGTTGCTTCCCCTCACTCTGATGTAATTAAGACCTCCTTTAATGAGGTTCTCAATGTTGTTTTTCCTATCAATGAAATAAATGAAGATTTTGAGTATCTTGTTGTGCCTTACATTAATTGTCTTGATTCTAATTAAACTCTTGATGATGATTATTTTGTAAATGAACAGTTCTTAATTGATCTAAATAAGGTTAATAACAAACAACATAACCGCGTTAAAGTAAATGAAGATCAAACTGCTGTTATTAATCTCGGTTCTAGTAGCTAAATGCGCGAGATTAGGATAGGGGACACCCTTAATGAGCATGAGCACACACAACTCAAAAAAATACTAAAATAATTCATGAATATGGTCCTACAATGATATTCCCGGCATTGACCTTGCGATAGCACAACATGGGATTCCAACTCTCCCGAAATGCAAACCGGTCAAACAGAAATTGTGAAAGCTTCGCACCGAGTGGTCACTCAAAGTTAAAGAAGAAGTAGTTAAGAAACTGAATGTGAGCTTAATTAGTGTGATCAAATATCCCACATGGCTAGCCAATATCGTACCCATGCTCATATTAGGAAGGAAGGTTCGCACGTGTGTTGACTACCAAGACTTGAATAAGGCCTCTCCAAAGGATGATTACTCACTACCCAATATCGATATGATTGTGGAAAATATGGCCAATCACGATCCCAAGTCATTCATTGACAGGTTTGCTGAATATAATTAGATTAAGATGAACCCAGATCACTAAGAGAAATCCACATTCATTACCCCTTAAGGAACCTTTTGTTACACTATCATGCCATTTGGTTTAAAAAATGTAGGGGTTGCTTACCATAGGGCTGCCGTAACCATTCGGCATGATTTGATACACAAGGAAGTCAAGGTCTATGTAGATGACATGATTATTAAGTCCAAGACTAGGGAAATCGATGTTCCCTCTCTCCGGAAGTTCTTCAAATGACTGCAACAATACAACATGCAACTCAATCCATAGAAATGTGTCTTCGGCGTTACTAAAGTAGTAATTTTATGACTCATGGTTAGCGAGAAAAAGATAGAAGCAGATCCTGCCAAGCTAAAAGCCATACTTGAGATTCCACCACCTCGAACAGAGAAGGAAGTCCGGGGATTCCTTGGGAAATTATAGTATATATCAATCGGTTCATTAGCCAACTGACATCCATCTGTGAACCCATCTTCAAACTCCTCCGAAAGGATTCAACCAAAATTCGAAATGAAGCTTCACAATAAGCCTTCGACTGAATCAAGCAATACCTAACCAAACATCCGGTGCTCATACCGTCGTAGCCTGATCTTCACTTTCTCTTATACCTAGCCGTAACTCATATTGTAATTGGGGCTTTTTTATCCCAATACCTCGAAGAAACTCGTAAAGAGAGAGCCATTTACTATGCCAGTTGAAAGTTGGCCAGCTACGAAGTTAACTACACCACCTTGGAAAAATCATGTGTCGCACTTGTCTGGGTTACCCAAAAGTTAAAACACTACATGCTCTCCTTTCCCACAAATCTTGTATCCCGAATAGATCCCATCAATTTCCTACTCGAGAAGCCCATCCTATGAAGTCGAATGGCCTATTTCTTGATTCTCCTATCTCAATTTGATATCACCTATATTACAGAAAAGTCCATGAAAGGAATAGCCATCTCAGACTACCTTGATTACTACCCTATGAAAGAGACCGATATTTGGATCTCCCAGTTCCCGAATGAGAATATCCTATGTACCTCCCAAGAATACCTTCAGAGGCAAATGTGCTTTGATGGATCTTCCATCAAGTTGGATTTTCCTTGCACAACATGACTGAATACCAGGAGTGTATGGTAGTCCTCAAAGTTTCCCCTCAAGAAAGGAATTTGATACCTCGATGTCTACGGGGATTTAGCCCTGATCATCGGTCAAGTACTTAAAAAATGGAAAGTCAATAACGAGAAAATCGTACCCTTCCATGCCCACCTAAAAGAGCTAGTTTCCCAATTTCAATAAATCTCCTTCCACTACTTTCCCCCAGTAAAGAATAACCTAGTCGATTCCCTTTCTACCTTAGCCTCATGATTGACATGCTCGAGGGAATAAATATGGACCATTTCCTTATCGAGATGTAAGATAAACCCACCCACTGCTACCACGTTGAGCTTGGCACGGAGGAAGATCTCGAGATAGCTGGATGCTGGTACTATGATATTTAGCAATTCCTTAAACATGGTAGGTATCCCCCAGTATTTGACAAGAAAGATCGAGCTACTCTCCGCAAACTAGCTGCCCAGTATATTTTCTATGATAAAGAATTCTTTTAGTGAAACTTCGACGGAACCCATTTGCACTGCATCGTAGGGGCTGACATAGAAGAAATGCTGCAGAAAATCCATAATTGGGAATGAGGACCCCACATGAATGATCATATGCTCGCCAAAAAGATCATTCGATAGGGTTACTACTAGACTACCATGGTTCAAGATTGCACAGCCTACGTTCGAAGATGACTTAAATGCCAATAATTTTCCAACCTACAGCACTTACCCCAGTAGAATTGTATAACATGACTTTTTCCAGGTCGTTCTCCTCATGGGGCATTGACATCATAGGGAAAGTTACACCGAAATCATCCAACGGGCATGAGTTCATCCTAGTCGCTATTGACTACTTCACCAGATGGGTCAAAGCCGAGTCATATGCAGTTATGAATGCCAAGAAGGTGACCAAGTTCATCAGGAATAACATTGATGATACGAGAAATCGTCCACAAGTCGTTCTCATATCAGCAAGTCAAGAGTAAAGTATGTAATGAACAAGTAAAGCAAGTAAATAGAGAGAAGACAAGATATAGAGTGGTTCAGCCTTTAAAATAGGCCTACATCCACTGTGTTGCTCCGTTCTCATTATATGCGTTGCATTGTACAATATAATCATGCCTAAAGTGGCATACAAATATGAGAATAAAGGAGAATACATGGCAGTACTGCGGATTCCGGAGTGCCGGATAGGTGGCTGCAATGTAGATGTGTGGCCTCCAAGTTGTGTGTTGAGGGGATGTAAAGAGGACCTGTGTTGTGGACCCTGCCTCGGGCGTGTGTGGAATCCCTCCCTTATTTTGAGGTGTGGTCCTCTATTTATAGGAGATATGCTCACGTGTCTTGTGAGGTAACAGATGTAATTGTGAGGGATGCGGCCTACCATGGGTGTCGCACAGATATGTTAAGGTTGTCGCGGCCTTCCAATAAGGGATGCGGCCTTCGAGTAAGGGATGCGAACTTTAGGTAAGGGGTGCGGCCTTCAAACAGGGATGCAGCCTTGTAGTAGGGATGCAGCCTTCCAATAAGGGATGCGGCCTTCAAATAGGGATGCAGCCTTGTAGTAGGGATGCAGCCTTCCAATAAGGGATGCGGCCTTCAAATAGGGATGCAGCCTTCCAGTACTTTATCAGTCAATAGGCGCGACAGGGGACTATATCTGTCATATCAATAAGCCCCCAAGTCGTAGTGCCAAGAGGTTGCAATTTTGGGGCTGCGGCTGAATTATGTGACTGCCACGAAAACCGTGAGAAGTCTCATCTTCCCGTGACCTCTTACATAAATGGGATACAGTAGTGTTGTGGCCCGTTTGATACCAAGCATCGACCAAGGACTGAAGAAGGTGCCACGACCTGTTTGAGCCTAGGCGCGGTCTTACTGAAGAATATGCCGCGGCCTATTTGAGTCCAGGCGGCCACCAAGTACTAATGAAGGTGCCGTAGCCTATTTTATACCAGGCGACGACAGAAGGTGCCGCGGCCTGATTGATACCAGGCGGCAACCAAGTACTTTAGAAAGTGCCGCGGCCTGTTTGAGCCCAGGCGGCGACCAAGTACTTAAGAAAGTGCCGCGGCCTTTTTGAGCCCAGGCGGCGACCAAGTACTTAAGAAAGTGCCGCGGTCTATTTGAGCCCAGGCGGCAACCAAGTAATTAAGAAAGTGCCGCGGCCTGTTTGAGCCCAGGCGGCGACCAAATACTTAAGAAAGTGCCGCGGCCTGTTTGAGCCCAGGCGACGACCAAGTACTTAAGAAAGTGCCGCGGCCTGATTGATACCAGGCGGCAACCAAGTACTTTAGAAAGTGCCGCGGCCTGTTTGAGCCCAGGCGACGACCAAGTACTTAAGAAAGTGCCGCGGCCTGTTTGAGCCCAGGCGGCGACCAAGTACTTAAGAAAGTGCCGCGGCCTATTTGAGTCCAGGCGGCCACCAAGTACTAATGAAGGTGCCGTAGCCTATTTTATACCAGGCGACGACAGAATGTGCCGCGGCCTGATTGATACCAGGCGGCAACCAAGTACTTTAGAAAGTGTCGTGGCCTGTTTGAGCCCAGGCGGCGACCAAGTAATTAAGAAAGTGCCGCGGCCTGTTTGAGCCCAGGCGGCGACCAAGTACTTAAGAAAGTGCCGCGGCCTGTTTGAGCCCAGGCGGCGACCAAGTACTTAAGAAAGTGCCGCGGCCTATTTGAGTCCAGGCGGCCACCAAGTACTAATGAAGGTGCCATAGCCTATTTTATACCAGGCGACGGCCAAGTAATTAAGAAAATGCCGCGGCCTGTTTGAGTCCAGGCGGCGACGAAGTACTTAAGAAAGTGTCGCGGCCTGTTTGAGCCCAGGCGACGACCAAGTACTTAAGAAAGTGCCGCGGCCTGTTTGAGCCCAGGCGGCGACCAAGTACTTAAGAAAGTGCCGCGGCCTATTTGAGTCCAGGCGGCCACCAAGTACTAATGAAGGTGCCGTAGCCTATTTTATACCAGGCGACGACAGAAGGTGCCGCGGCCTGATTGATACCAGGCGGCAACTAAGTACTTTAGAAAGTGCCGCGGCCTGTTTGAGCCCAGGCGGCGACCAAGTACTTAAGAAAGTGCCGCGGCCTGTTTGAGCCCAGGCGGCGACCAAGTACTTAAGAAAGTGCCGCGGCCTGTTTGAGCCCAGGCGACGACCATGTACTTAAGAAAGTGCCGCGGCCTGTTTGAGCCCAGGCGGCGACCAAGTACTTAAGAAAGTGCCGCGGCCTGTTTGAGCCCAGGCGGCGACCAAGTACTTAAGAAAGTGCCGCGGCCTATTTGAGTCCAGGCGGCCACCAAGTACTAATGAAGGTGCCGTAGCCTATTTTATACCAGGCGACGACAGAAGGTGCCGCGGCCTGATTGATACCAGGCGGCAACTAAGTACTTTAGAAAGTGCCGCGGCCTGTTTGAGCCCAGGCGGCGACCAAGTACTTAAGAAAGTGCCGCGGCCTGTTTGAGCCCAGGCGGCGACCAAGTACTTAAGAAAGTGCCGCGGCCTGTTTGAGCCCAGGCGACGACCATGTACTTAAGAAAGTGCCGCGGCCTGTTTGAGCCCAGGCGGCGACCAAGTACTTAAGAAAGTGCCGCGGCCTATTTGAGTCCAGGCGGCCACCAAGTACTAATGAAGGTGTCGTAGCCTATTTTATACCAGGCGACGACAGAAGGTGCCGCGGCCTGATTGATACCAGGCGGCAACCAAGTACTTTAGAAAGTGTCGCGGCCTGTTTGAGCCCAGGCGGCGACCAAATACTTAAGAAAGTGCCGCAGCCTCTTTGAGCCCAGGCGGCCACCAAGTACTAATGAAGGTGCCGTGGCCTTTTTGAGCCCAGGCGGCGGCTAAGTACTAATGAAGGTGCCGCGCCTTTCAGGCCCTTATCAGCAAATTGATGATAGCATGCTGGGCTGATGCCAACTTGTAGCTTTATTATTCTGCGACACTATGATATTTATGGCTATAGCTTAAATGCTTTCCCGGTCGCTTCTTATTTTGAATGTATTAAACGTGGGGGCATGACTACTTCTTATCTTGCCTTGTCATTTAGGGCTGCGGCTGAATTCTTCTGCTTAAAACCTTTTGATTGGCATAATCGTTGGGCTGCATCCACTTAATTTTCTTGCTGAATTTTTGTCGTGCACTGTGGATATATGGCCTTTGATCACTGAACTCAGATGACGCCGTGGCCTTTTGGCATAGGGATGTAGCCTTAATCAATACCAGGAGCATTTTTCTTAGCTTCTTTGTTATGTAAATATGCCATGGCCAGTTACCCTGCAGTCATTTTTCATGCCATTTTGAATGCTTGTTTAGGGCTACAGCCATCTTTTGTATGAATGCCCTGCATTTGAATCATGTACTGTTATCGCGGCCATATTTTTCTTTAGCCTTGAGTTTTATTATCGCGGCTAGATCTGACTTTCATGTGTAGATTTAATCTGTAGAGATAGGATTATCCGCGGACTATTAAGTCCTTGGCCCTTTCTGACGGCTATTATCAGGCCTCCTCAGGCTAGGTATTATGAAGCTTCCCCAAGCTATAGTGGAACATATATAAAGCCTTCCCAGGCTGGGCATTATGGGGTTTCCCCAAGCCAATCGACGCATTTCGAAAGCTGATAACGAGCATTGTAAGCCCCCGTGGCTAATTGAAGCATTTCGAAAGCTAGGTACGGGATTTATAAGCCCCCGTGGCTAATTGTAGCATCCCGAGAGCTGAGAACGGGCATTGTAAGCCCCCGTGGCTAATAAAAGCTCCTTGAATCCTCGGATGCTTTCGTGATTATGATCATCATATGATAAGATATAGTTGCACATCGTGAGGGGAACTTTTGAGCTAATTAAGACCACAATCCCTCCATAGGTGCATCCCAAAATAATAATAATCTTCCAAGATAATGTGTTATTCTTCCCTTGGAATCTGTTTAAGACAAAAGGTCTTTTTGTGAGATGACAAATTATGAAAACAAGAGAGAAATGAGATATGGCAAAATTTGTTAATTCATATATTTATATATGTATGCTCCAGCTAATGACTTTGTTAATAAAACATAAAGTCTTGAAGATCAGGGCTATAATGAGCTTCATAAAACATAAACATAAATAGTATAAACAGGAAAAACTAAGGATGAGATGCGGCATGCGGCCTCTGTCAGGTTTGGCTGCATCCTTTATCTATTCTCCAGGAATCGCTGCAGCATCCCTTGCCTAACCAGCCCCTCAATTTCATCCTTCAGTGCAAAACAATGTTCGGTATCGTGACCGTGATCCTTGTGGAATTTACACCACTTGTCCTGGTTCCTCTTATGAGGTGGAGTCTTCAGCATCTTTGGCCACTTGAGTAATTTTTCCTCGATGCTTCCAAGGATATCCTCCAGGCTAGAGTTCAGTGGTGTGTAGTTCTTACATAGCTCATTTTCCTCATATTTCCTTATCCTCTTTAGGGCCCTGGATGCGGCCTTGCCTTCCGCGGCCACCGCTTTTAGTTGGGATATTTCTCCGATTTCTGATGTTGTGGCCTTTGGCATAGAGGTAAAGGCTGCAGACTCTAGCATGAGGACCCTTTGTGCTAGGAAATTGATTTGGCCCTGTAGTGAGGCCTGGTGGTCATAGAGATGGTTGATGTGGTCATATAGTTGAGCAACCTCATTCTTCATTTCTGCATTTTGGCTAGAGTTCCCTTCCATTTATGCTTTGTTAGTCTTCACAAATATATATAATCTGAGACAAAACTAACAGAAGTGAGTAATCTCAGAAATATTGGAGTAATCAAGTAGGAAATGGGAATACAACGTTTTCACTGCCACATGGTATTCCTGCCGAGGCCGCGGCCAGTAAGGCACATAGGTGAAGTGCCGCGGCCTTGTATGATATGCACCAAGGTTGAGCTAGAGACTACCTAAGTCCATTCCTTGATGTTTTGAAGCTGCTATAAACCAACTGCACTATAGGGGCTGCGGCAAGAGGGCAGTTAAACTACCAGGTCGCATCCCTTATTGGGCAGGAAGGGGCAATTACCGAAATTGGTTTAAAATTGGGATGCAGTGTTTGAACTGCTGCATGATATTCTGACGAGGCCGCGGCCAGTAAGGCACACAAGTGCACTGCCGCAGCCTTTGAATGATATCACCAAGGCTGAGCTGAAAATCACCCGAGTGTTCCTTGATGTTTTGAAGCTTCTGTAACATACCTGACCCAGTAGAGGCCGCGGCATGTAAGGTAGTTGAACTACCACGCCGCATCCCTACCTAGACAGCGAGGGAAAATCCTAAAATTGAAACCCCAAAACTGTGTTTTTCTCCCGAAACCCGTGGATAGCATACCTACTAGGGTCTATCCATGAGAGAATAACCTCTCGGTGCACACAATGGCACAATTCTAATGATAAACCCTAGATCATAGGCAAAGAACAAAAAGGGAGTAAATATAACTCTTCCCTAATCACCCACATTTACGGGGCTAAAGCCCATCAAGCCTTCTAGCTTTATCTAGGTGGGGTGATATCACAGGGGTATGTAAAATAGATCTAAGGTCATAAAATGGAGACCCGAGAACAGATCTGAAGGTATGAAATACCCACTTAAGGGTGTAAGTATCAAATAGAGCTTAGTAATCAAAATTTACTCATGGGATGATGATCCAGAGGATCCCCATGAATAGAATAAGGTGTTTAAGAACTCGAAATATAGAGAAACAAGATTGAAGTATCTCGATTCCCACAGACGGCGCCAAATTGATGATACGAGAAATCGTCCACAAGTCGTTCTCATATCAGCAAGTCAAGAGTAAAGTATGTAATGAACAAGTAAAGCAAGTAAATAGAGAGAAGACAAGATATAGAGTGGTTCAGCCTTTAAAATAGGCCTACATCCACTGTGTTGCTCCGTTCTCATTATATGCGTTGCATTGTACAATATAATCATGCCTAAAGTGGCATACAAATATGAGAATAAAGGAGAATACATGGCAGTACTGCGGATTCCGGAGTGCCGGATAGGTGGCTGCAATGTAGATGTGTGGCCTCCAAGTTGTGTGTTGAGGGGATGTAAAGAGGACCTGTGTTGTGGACCCTGCCTCGGGCGTGTGTGGAATCCCTCCCTTATTTTGAGGTGTGGTCCTCTATTTATAGGAGATATGCTCACGTGTCTTGTGAGGTAACAGATGTAATTGTGAGGGATGCGGCCTACCATGGGTGTCGCACAGATATGTTAAGGTTGTCGCGGCCTTCCAATAAGGGATGCGGCCTTCGAGTAAGGGATGCGAACTTTAGGTAAGGGGTGCGGCCTTCAAACAGGGATGCAGCCTTGTAGTAGGGATGCAGCCTTCCAATAAGGGATGCGGCCTTCAAATAGGGATGCAGCCTTGTAGTAGGGATGCAGCCTTCCAATAAGGGATGCGGCCTTCAAATAGGGATGCAGCCTTCCAGTACTTTATCAGTCAATAGGCGCGACAGGGGACTATATCTGTCATATCAATAGGGAAAGTTACACCGAAATCATCCAACGGGCATGAGTTCATCCTTGTAGTACTTTTTCCAGGTCGTTCTCCTCATGGGGCATTGACATCATAGGGAAAGTTACACCGAAATCATCCAACGGGCATGAGTTCATCCTAGTCGCTATTGACTACTTCACCAGATGGGTCAAAGCCGAGTCATATGCAGTTATGAATGCCAAGAAGGTGACCAAGTTCATCAGGAATAACATCATCTATCGACATGGGGTCCCGCACAAGTTGGTGTTAGACAATGGGCTACACTTCGAGGAAGAAGTTATAGAAGCGTTCGACGAGTGTGGAATTCAAAGGAACAAATCCTCTCCATACTTACCTCGGACCAATGGTGCAATCAAGGTGGACAATAAGATTCTCAAATACATTATCAAAAAGATGGCCAAAATTTCTCAAGATTAGGTCGACAGGATCCCTGACGCCCTTTAAGGCTACTTCACTTCAGTTCGAACCTTTACTGGGGCTACCCCTTACTCTCTAGTGTATGTCAAGGGAGCAGTCCTACCCATATATATAGAAATCCCTTTGTTGCATGACATGCTAGAATGCAAAGTCAACGAGGAATACAAACACCAAAGATGTCTTGACGAGTTGCCCATCTTGGAGGAAAGAAGGCTGAAAGCTCTATATCACGTACAAGGGTACCACCGCTACATATCGCGGTCATTTAACAAGAGAATCAAGTACTGCGGTGTCCGAGAAGGGGATTTATCCCTCAAAGAAATACTAGAGCCCATCTGGGACCCCAGAGGGAAATTCAAGCCCAGTTCGAGCGGCCCGTACATCGTGAAGAAGACCTTGTTTAGCGATGCCGCTATGCTCATCGACCTAGATAGATAAGAAATGGCACGTCATGTCAACTTGGTACTACCTCAAGAAATTATACCCCTAGTTCGAAATCTCAGTGCGCTACGAGTCTTCTCATCTCCCTTATATTCTAAAAAAGAGAAGAAAAACTCTTTATTTCTCCTAACGAAAACTACATGGGGCCTGATCCTCTAAAAACCTTTTTGCTTTCAAAAAAATGAATTTCAATTTTTTTTTAAAACGCTCAGAGGTATGTAGGCAGCTCATCCGCCCTATATGAGCATGGCCCCCTTCTTGTTCACAAAATGCTATTATTTTATTATCCCCGAGAATGATAGTTAATTTTAAAATACACATGAACAAAATGATTGTGTGTTCCTTAGTGATTTGTATATATAATTCAAAATGCAATAGTCACCAAGAGGCAAAACTAGATGATAAAAAACTCCTATATTTCATTATTCGAAAGTTCAGTACGATTACATCGGCATTGGGAGTCAAAAGACTTCCCTTATAAATCCTACTCCAACCTTCCTAAAAAAACAAAATACAAACAAGCCCCACTACTCCTGAAAATCACCCTCCAATTATTGCCACAAAAACATAAAACCCCACCCATTACAAAAGCTTCACAAAATCCTACCCGCAATTTCCAAAAGGACCAGCCCCATCATCACCTACATCCTGGGGCCCCCAAACCTCCCCTACCTGAATAGAGTAACGCAGATGATCCATATAGCAATAAGCCTGGACTAGCTTGGGGAAAACCAAAACGCCTCCCTTTATGGTGTCAAATATGGCAAACCACCTTTGCCCAATATCCATATCCAGCATCTTGGCCACTACTTTCTTCTACAACCACTTCATGTAGTCCTCGAAGACGTGCTAGACTTTACCCACAGATTGGGAAGGACTGGTCAACGAATGATGATTCATCTATGTGATCCAAGGAACATGCGCATACGCTCTATCAAGTCCTCCATGGGAAAAAGTTCGGTGTCCTTGGTGGCACAATTTGTTCCCAACCAAATTGGCGTAACAACTTCCAACGAAAGTAGAAAGAGGTCTACCTGAGGCCAAGAAATCGGACATATTAGTACTCCCCGACTTCCAGAATAAACAGCAACTCCCCCCACCAAGGCACTAACCAGCGCAAGCCCCTAGCCTCGTGCTCTACAAACCAGTTTTCCTAACTCTCAATGTCCAATCCTACACGAATAAAATAGAACGAGAAGAAGTTTGGCACCACCAGCAAAGGATACTTAGGTGGAAACTCCATACAAAACTTCTCTGACAACCACATGAATAGCATTACGAGGCTACCCTTCATAAAGTCGAAACGACCCTATCGCTAGGAATCCAAACCATTCAAAGTATCCTCCAGTATCACCGTTGTAGGATTGCGACGGAACGACATCCAGTAAACGATATCCGCAAGTTGGGGGTCCTTTATCATTTCCCCAGTTACCAACAATACTTTTGAAACCATACCTAGAATAACGGCCCCTGCATTGCCGACATCTTACAAATTCACGAACTACAACTCCGACGAAAGAGAAATCATTCCTCCCGTAACCAACAGCCTCGCTATCAAAGGCGAGATATGGAGAAGTCCACCCAATAATTCCCTAGGAGAAAGGGAAAACTGAAAAAAAGTTGTAGTAACACTAGGATTTATCCCCAGAATGGCAGAAAATTCCTCGTAGGTATGACAAATATTGTCCAACCCGAAGAGAAAGACATGATCCTCGGGATACCAAAACTTAACTGCCTCCATCAACATATTCCACTCAATGGGTCGGTTACATCACAAACAGACTCACTGTATGTGGAAGGCATTATAATCAACATTGTAAGAACACATTACTTCCAAGGCTTCGAGGTAATTGGCAAACTCAATGCTATTAGGTAGAGTCATCTTGCAAAACAAAGAGATGATAAGCAGGTAAGAATGTGAGAAAGAAAGGAAATGAAAGTGTGATGAGAAAATCCCCATTCGCACCCCTATTTATACTTAAAAACTCTCAAGAAAATACAAGAAACCCTTTAGAAATCGGAGTAAAACTTACCCCACTCAGTACCAAGCAATTGAAGAAAGTGCAATAAAATCCTTGGGTTGATTGGACTGGACTGATGTGCCAATAGGCAGGACAGGGGTCACGCCGATCAGTAACCCCCTGTTTTGGGAAAATTCCATTATCCACTTTTGCCAAACTTAAAAACTCAATAAAAATAATTTTTATCTTATGGGATTTCCAAATTTCCTCATGCTTTTACTTATCCCATTTTAAAAATAAAATACTTCTCAAATCAATTTTCAAATTCTTTTTACGATGTCAGGAGCAAAGTAAAAAGAGCATGTGCATTAATCACTGAAGAATGAATAGTAAAAACTTCATTTTTATTTCCATATATTTTTCTATGTTACATTGATATCTTGCAAGGAAAAAAAATGGGACTCAGC
This sequence comes from Sambucus nigra, assembly GCA_949130495.1. Taxonomy (NCBI): domain Eukaryota; kingdom Viridiplantae; phylum Streptophyta; class Magnoliopsida; order Dipsacales; family Adoxaceae; genus Sambucus; species Sambucus nigra. The sequence goes on from OX422218.1 coordinate 421,476,183, forward strand.
CCGCACCCACATTTTCTCTCTCTATCTCTCTAATAGCCTACATCCTTATGACACGCCCTCTTCCTCCTACGACGAGATAATGTGACACCACTTCCAGAACTCGACCCTTCCCCGAATGAGGCAGACGGTACTACGAAAGAAGGAATCGGAACCACCTCATGGATGTAGGCAGTCGTCGAAGATATCCAATCCCTAATATCCCTCAGCCATGTGGTGGAGACCCGGATGTGCTGCAAAAGAAAACAGAAAAATCAAACTAGTCAAGTTTTAAAGAAGAAGAAAGGAATCAGGAAATCGAAAGACAAAGAAATACAAAGTGTACCTTATGTCGAAAGACCTCCACTGTCAGGCCTAACTCCCCCGGGTCCATCGCATTGGGACGATGTGGAAAACGTACCCACCCCCATCGGCTCGTCAAATGTTGTAACTAGGAGATAACAGTCGTACAAAGGGAGACTCTGAAGTCGTCATCACATCGCCCGGACTATGGGAGGACCCCACATGAAGACTCGAACCTACGCGAGGAAGAGGCATCACATCGTATATACTGGGAGGCATCAACCAGCTCAACACAAAATCCATGTAATCGTACATCACCATGGTGTCAGTATACACTGAATACGGCTCTCCCATCATCGCCGCCACCTGAAAATCCTCTAACATCTCCCTCACTCGCCTCATGAACGTAGGGGTATTCACCGGAGACATCTTAACCTCATCCTCAATAATCTGTTGGACTAACCTCTCCCCGAGGTACCAAGAGTAGCCAAACTCATGCGCCAGCAGATGCCGCATCTATGCATGTCCCTCAGTCACCCCAGTATGCTGAATGGTTGTCCCCCAAGGATAAAAGGTCACATAAACATCCACAGACGGAGCCAAAGATCAATATTAAACCATCAAGGGAAAGGGAATTACCGAGATAAAAGAGTGCTTACCAGCTCGCTCATCAGGCCATTCAAGACCAGATGCACCGCCTTTAGAGAGAGAGACTTCTTCGACTGTCCGTTGGACCTCTGCCACCGGTGCATCAGGAAAAAGTCGGCAACAAAGTCATCCTTCAAAGATATCAACTGCGTATTTAACCCACTCACCTCATAACACCATGCCTGCAAAGGGAAAAGTCCATCAATTAAGAGATCAAGAAAAATTGCATGAAGGAAAATGCGAGTGCATGAAGAAAAAATGACAAAAAATAAAGAATACCTCCAGAAGATATGTGGATCTAGTTTAAGACTGTTGGCAGCACCGACTGGATACATCAAGAGAATAATAAAGGGTCACCAAATTCAGGCTCCCCCAATCATAAAGGTTGTTGTACAAGAACAACCTCAAAAATTGCAAAAAACACAAGTGCACGATGTCGACACTCATCGACACCAGAAAACCTCCCAACACCAACAAAATGAGCAAGCGGACCATCTGACGCACTTACTCCCCATCTCTCTCATTGATCCTACTCCTCAATAATAACTCTCTCAAAAGAGATAAACAGAGAGAGTCCCCTGAAACCACCCTATTCATATCACCCAGCGCCTCCATCACCTCTTTCGGTGTCACCCTTAGCGTCCAATCCACCTCAATATAAACACCATCACAGTCCAGCCCCAGTAGTTGCTGCACATCAATGGGAGTTACCATTATCTCCCCAAAGCCAAATTGGAAGGTGTTGGCAATGTCCCACCACCTCTCCCCCAAAGTATACAGAACGACCGTAGAACGAGGCGTCTCATCCAGAGCAGATGCTAATCTCCCAAAGCTAGCTGATGACACCATCCAGTGCACTAGAGATGGAAGGCGTTACCAAACATCCTTAAGCCCCATCATCCCTCGGGAATGTATAGTCAACATGGAGACATCAGACTGTCAAAGAAAACCCTTGTCAAATTCAAGAAATAAAGCAATCTCGTCAAGAAAAAAGGAAAATAATACTAAAGGACATTCGATACTTACATAGCCACCAGGGTTCACCACCCTAGAAGAATGATGACACGAGGTCTCACATAGAAGAATCCGATCATACATCGCCACCTCAAATGCGTCAAATGAGTTTCGCTGCCCAGTGCAAGGGGAACCGTAGGCCTCCACTCTAACCCTTCCCAATCATAAACATTAAGCCATGCCATGTGAGTAGCGCTTCTTAAAATCTCAGACATATCTTGACTTTGGAACGTCGGAAGGATTTGAAGAAGGTAATTACAGAAGAAGGTAAGTCGAAAAGCTATAAAAAAAATGAGGAGAACCTGTCCCATTTTATAGGAGGCTAAATGGCATGCCGATCGGCATCTCCCCGCCACAACCGATCAACACTATCCCTCCACCTTCTTAAGGAACCCAAATGATCCTGCCACTACCGTTTGGCACCACTCCATCTATCACGGTCGGCACCCCCATTAAAAGTTCATACAAAAAGTTAAAAAATACCAGAAAATCCCTAGAAAATTTTGAAAATCACCAGATTAATTTTGGAACCTTTTCACTAAGAAAAACATTTTTTTACATCCCCATCGGAATTCCCCAAAATAATTCTCCCCAATAATGTCTCCAGATGACGCTCCAAAATTCCAAAAATTCCGTAGCTCAAAATCCTCGGATCATCCCCCTTCCCCTGCGGAACTTAAAACCAAATGCTTCCCCAAATCCCCAGAAGAAGATCAAGCATCGCCAATGGAGCCCCCAAACTTTTCAAAGGAAAAATAAGCACTCAAAATTGGATTCGAACCTCAGAATAGGTCTCTTCTACTTAAGCCCTCAGAATTGACGTTGACCCACATAATTGGTCACCATTATCTTAAGACCGCGGAATTGGCTTCAATCCTTAGAATTTGCTTCAACCGAAAGAATTAGTAGCTTCTACTTAAGCCCGCATAATTAGCTTTGACCCACAGAATTGGTCACCCCAAAAATTAGTCACCCTAAAAAGCAATCAAAAATAGCTTTGACCCACAGAATTGGTCACTGATAATACGTAAATATTGTGTATTTTATCCTCCGAACCGATGCATTTTAGCCCCTCGGGTATCTTATTCCCTATATTTATGCTCGTTAAACAGACAACCTCGGATTTCTACGCTTTTCGCTCAATTTTCATACACGATCTCACGTTCAAGGGCAATTTAGTCATTTCATATATTGGGAACCTGGACCAACATCTCCACGGAAGTTATATCCCTCCTCTCAAGCTTCGCATGGACATGAACGGTACGCAATTCTGATTCAGAATGAAGAAGTTACGGGGATTTTAGCGGAAGAGAACGGCCAACATGCCAAAACAACAAGCAGCTTGGCTGATACCTGCTCGATCGATCGATCGATCAACAGGATCGATCGATCCATCCTTAATTTTTAAGTCATCGCGGGGAGACATTGGCTTATGATTTTCAGCATCGATCGATCGACGGTTTGGGTCGATCGATCGATCCCCTATTTTTTGGATATATTTTGCTTTTCTTTTCTTGCTTCTTTTCTTTTTTTCCCACTTACTATAAATACCAAATTTTGTGTAAACATCAGATATAAAGTTTTAGAATAGATTTTAGGATAGTTTAGGTCAGGGTTTGAGGGTTTTGGAGAGTTCTTCTTTGATTATTCTTGGTGTGACACCCAATTGGGTTTTAAGTGGCACTATTCATCATCCTCTCCATTTAATATAGTTGTATTTCATTAATTCTTGCTTTGTTAATTAGTTTTACATTCTTTGTTAATAAGTTTACATGCTTTGATTTACTTGCTTTGTAGGGTAACTTTATCGCGTTTATTTACTGCGTTTATTTATCGCGTTTTTATCATGCTTTTAGCTAATTTAAATTAGGTTGTGTTTGAATGGAACTCACTCGAGTTGACGCATTGCTTGGCTTTCATGATGGCGTTTATGGGTCTATTTTGGGTGTGTTGTCCAAGTTATTGCGCCTAGCATATTTGATGGGGCACATCACGTATGTCCCGTGCTTATGACCTTACGTGCGCAATTTTTGGGGTATTTGTTGACGCCAAAATCTTATAAGGCTTTTATGTAGATTTAGGGGCTTGACAACCCTAGATTCAATTAGCTGTCCAAACGAGACACATTCGTAATAACTTGCCGACCAATGTATCCATTTTATACAAATTAACTCGGGTGAGGGATATTTGACGCAACCTATAGTTTTTACTCGCTTTGTTAATTTAGTTCCATTTTCCATTTTCCCTTTCTTAGATTAATATTTCCCTTTCATGCATCTTTTCCTTTTATTTAGGAATGAAAAGTTGTGAGTGGCCCAATATGTGTGTTTTAAGCAAAACCAATTTTTCTTCGAAAAAGATCCAACTTTTAATTACGCACCAAACCAAGTTGTGAAAACCCAATTTTTACTTTAAACCAATTTTATCTTAATTAATCCTAAACATGCATCTAGTGATTAAAGAAAGTAAAGTAAAGTAAAGTAAAGAATACTCACAACGCTGGATGTACGAGGAAAAAACCCAAAACGGGAAAACAACCTCGGACGACCCAAGCCAGACAATCACTATGAATATGGTTTTACAAAGATAGACAAAGTCTCACTCAACGACTCGATCCCCACGATTCTTGACGCTCTTCTGATCTTCAACCACTCCTCTCATAGTGCCCACGCAGAAGTCCTTCTTCCACGATTCCTGTCCACAACATACGCGTCCACGTATGTCTCGGTGTCCACCGAATGGCTTTGATTCGTCTACGATGTCAAACAAGAAGTCCTTCTCTTTTCTTCACCGCAAAACCCTTTGTGTTCAATGTGTAGAACAAACAACTTTGGTGCAGCAAGATCAATTAAACATATAAGAATGATATCTTGTATCTTTGAAAACTCTAAGGATGTGTTTATGCTTTTGTATACCTTAGAAAACATGTGCAAACAAGGTTCTGGTTCATAAAACTGTTTTCAAGAAAGCACACTTACGAAACTATGATGAAAACACTGTTTAAATAGGATTTAAACACCGCCTCGAAAAACTTGTCGTTCGCGCGACATTGTATCTCGTTAGAACGAAATCCAATGTCGTTCGAGCGACAGCGCAAAAGTTTGACTTTCTTTGACTTTCGGATTAAAACGTCTCTTAACAAAGAGATTCAAATTAGTCAAACTCTATTTCGAGCTTATCATCATAAAACGAAGTGTAAACCTTTAAAACATTTAAAAACATTTTTCTTTTCAAAAATTACATCCTTATCTTTTATAAAATAATTCCGAGCACCATTAATTATACGCATTTATACCTGAGTGATCTCGGAATGAAATTAACTTTGAAGACGATTAAACTTGCACCGATTAATCTTCGGCATGATTTCATTCTTTGAAGCTTTGCACAACGTCTTCAATTACTCTAATACGTCATACACCAAGTGGGATCGTGACAAATTAAAATTCTCCCTATGACATATTACAAACACAGTTTTGTTCACGGAATTAAGTCAAAACAATACAGGGACTCAATTAGAAATTTATGTCCTTACAAATCTCCCCCTTCGACTATTCCGGGAAAAAACTAAACCAGTGAAATTCCTAACCGGTTCGTCAAGCTGTGTGACACCTAAATCCCATCCCATAAACCCAAAAACAAAAATACAGGACACGGACAAGAATATGTAGCACCGACAAGCATGAACAGTCTGAATGTGATGTAGTATTGAAATCTCTAATCGCTGAAGCATACCTACACATATGAAACAGACAAACAGATACCCAGTGAAGTATGGAGGAACAAATGATACCAATTTATATTTCTAATAATAACAAATCATTTGAAACTTGTGAGCAATTATTTGATACCAATTTGAAACAAATATTATCAAACAAAATGTAAAGCCATAAATTATTAGTAGCGCTCAACAATTCTCCCCCTACATCACATACATCTCTCCCCCTTTTTGTCTCGAATAGACAATTCGGTGAAAAGATAAACCAATATGAAATATCTAGCATCAAAATATGATACCAATTTGAATCAAGTTGATACCAATTTGAGAATTAAAACACGCTAGATAATCATGAAACAACCAGCTAATTATGATCAAATAACAACAAATCAGTAGCTAGTAAACCAAGGAATCACACAGAGAGTATACCAATCAAATCAAGTGTGATTAACGGACTCATATGCAAAATACCAATTTGGAATATAAAAGAGCCTGCATATAACCAAACAGTCCAGAAATGCTTCCCGCAGTACCAAAAATATATCATATTAAACCAGAGGACTGCAAACCAATCAGAAGCCATTTTTGACCCTGTCATTCGAACGAGACAGGGACTTCGCTCGAACGGGATGAGGAAGTCGCTTGAACGAGGTACAGAAGTCGTTCATGCGAGATGCAATATCGTTAGAACGACTTCGCGCGACCACCCAAAATTTCCCAGTGTCCCGGAAATATTATAAAGTATTGCCCAGTGAAAAATTTTCCACAAAAATATTCCAGGAAGGGCCTGATAGATACAAAACAGTGATAAAATAGTAGGCTTTTAGCACAAAACGCAAAAACTCATAAAAACTAAAAATGTGAGTGACATGCAAACATAGTATCGATGTGCTCAAACATGGATATGGAATGAATGGGCGTGAAACTACAACAAATGAGTCACAATTCCAACACATTGAAACGATCAAGAAGCTCTAATTGATAGCGATAAATCGTCAAACTTTATCATAGCCATATGACAATTAAAAAGTGAGCTTAATGAACTAAACATACTTCATGCACACAAATCCAGAATTTTGACGATTCTACAAACATTAGCGTCAAATTGCAATGTTTCAACATTAGGATTAGATGTGCAAACCCGTTTACATTTTCTCCAACCAAAACACCCTCATATATATATACTTTTTCAAGTTCTTTTGAGTTTTCTACCATTCTCAACTTAGAGAAAATCTTATTGGCCCCTTTTCTTATCATATTGCCTTTTCTTTTGGGCTCTTTTAAACGGTGGATTTCACGATGAGTTAATTTTGAACTCTCACAGCCCTTTCCCGTGAATCACTCATCATTTTTACCAATTTTAAATCCTCACGGTAAACGGTTAATACATGCACACTTTTCCTTAAGTCTACTTACGCATAGATGACAAGATTGAGATAAGAACACCTCACCAAATTCAAATATGCAAGAGAAGTCAAACATCCATATAAACTCGTGCATGTGTGCGATGTAGGCATATATACAAAGTCGAATCAAAAAGCATATCAACTTCGAAACAACCCCATATAAACAATGGTTAAGATCATTCTAAGTATCGATAATAATGACCAAATGTCCTAGCCACATGGATAATGAAACGATGGGGGGGGGGGTCCAAGCACACCACTATGCCACATCAAACATGTAAACTCAAAAACCGAAAATCTTTTTGGCTTTTCAAATATATTTTGACTCAAAGAAAAGTAAAATCTTTTTGGATTTTCAAAAGTTTTCTCAAAAAAAAAATCTTTTTGTATTTTTCAAATAGGACTCAAACAAATGAAAACTGTACTATAAAATGATACACATGTCATAATACTAGCAATGAATATATCATGAAGAAAACTAGCATATGACAAACATGGAAACACTATCATCCTTTAGATTTAGCATAGGAAGAATCAAATGCACCCAAACGAGAATCATGAAGTTTAATTCCTAAAGCCACTAAATCCGATTTCCTAACCCAAGTAGGTGTAAAACGATGCATGGGGGTTTGGGTTACCGGGTCAACTTTATTCTTAAACTTCCTAGGAGCTTGTCTCAGGTCGTAACAATAATGACGAAGGTGACCTTTCCTACGACAAAACGAGCAAGAGTAGCGGTGGTGGGAATGATTACTTTATGTGGACCTTTTCTAACCATCCTAGTGTTTCTCACACGTGCGGGGGGAATGGGAACAACTCTCTGACCAAAACTTATACCACCCCTATCTTCCTTAATTTGGACGGTGCCTAGGATCTTATCTAACTTCTCCGACCTAGCCTCCAAATCAAACTTGACTCTAGACGAGTCTCTCAATCTCTCCTCCAACTTGTGAATCCTAGACTCGAGCATACGCCTAGACTCCTCAAACTCTAAAATCTCCTTTTTCAAGGACTCCATCAAACCACGGAGATTGTCTCTCTCTTTCTCCACAAACTCTAGTTTCTCCCTAAACTTCTTCTCACGTGCCCTAAGATCCTCAATCAAACTATCATTATTTTCAATGGCACGCTCATTCAACTTAGATTGAAATTTTGAGTTAGCTTTTTTTACCTTCACTGTTTCAGCATACAACTCATTAAACGCATTTTGCAATTCTTTAACATCAACCTCCTCATCGTCACTCTCTTCACCCTCACTAATATGGGATTCACTCAAATCCTCCTCGGAAGGGTCATTCACATGAGTTGTATCTTCGTCGCTCACATGACATGCCATAAACGCAACAAAGTTACGCTCAATGGGGGAACTCTCTCCCTCTTCCGGTTCACTATCACTTAAGGTGGCATTATAGACAATGGGTTGCTTGCCCTCTTTCTGAAGTCTAGTGGTACACTCTTTAACCTTGTGATCGTACTCCTCACACCTAAAACACTTATCCGAATCATCTCTCTTAGGCTTCTCAAACTTATCCTTAGAGGCGGGATGTACTTTGTTGTTCTTGAATTTTTCAAATTTATTTGCATCTTTCTATTCCTTTTGAAACTTAATAAAAAAATTTAATTTATTTTCCAACAAAGCAACATCCTCAAAATCGGAATCGGAATCGGAATCAGAATATGAAAATTTAATTTCCCCCTTCCGGGTTTTCAAGGCAATACCCTTTTCTTTCTTAGGCACTTGCTTGGAGGTAATCATATCGATTTGATAGGTTTGTAAGTCACCTACAATCTCTTCTAGTTTTGTTGACTCTAACCTACCTAAGGAGTTTAAAATGGTCACTTTCGCATCAAACCTACTAGGCAACGACCTAAGGATTTTCTTAATGACATGGTTGTCGGGAATTTTCTCACCTAGGTTAAACGATGAGTTGACAATATTGGACGACCTAGCATAAAACTCATCAAAGGTCTCACTCTCTAACATCCTAATGGTCTCAAACTGTGTAGTGAGATTTTGAAGTTTTGACGCCCTAACCGTGCTAGTGCCCTCGTGAGGAGTTCCAAAATATCCCAAGCCTCTTTTGGTGTTTCACAAGTCATAATTCTATTATATTCTTCCTATGTGACATGTGAAGAAATAACGTGCAGACCCTTAGAATTATATTGTGCAAGTCTTTATTCAGTTTCGGTCCATGACTCAACAGTTTTTAAACTAGTGACCTCACCTACAATAGTGACAGGGGGTGTCCAACCTTTCTCAACTGCAAGCCAAACACGCTCATCAATAGATTTTAAAGAACATCTCATTATCACCCTCCAATAAGTGTAATTAGTGCCATAAAAAATAGGAGTTAGAGAAAATTCATTACATCCAAAATTCATTTTTGAAATCACACGGGATCACAAACAAATAAAAATGTTTTCTAGCTCTGATACCAATTTAAAAAGTTGTGAGTGGCCCAATATGTGTGTTTTAAGCAAAACCAATTTTTCTTCTAAAAAGATCCAACTTTTAATTACGCACCAAACCAAGTTGTGAAAACCCAATTCTTACTTTAAACCAATTTTATCTCCTAATTAATCCTAAACATGCATCTAGTGATTAAAGCAAGTAAAGTAAAGTAAAGAATACTCACAACGATGGATGTACGAGGAAAAAACCCAAAACGGGAAAACAACCTCGGACGGCCAAAGTCAGACAATCACTATGAATATGGTTTTACAAAGATAGACAAAGTCTCACTCAACGACTCGATCCCCACGGGTCTTGATGCTCTTCTTATCTTCAGCCACTCCTCTCACAGTGCCCATGTAGAAAGTCCTTTTTCCACGATTCCTGTCCATAACATATGCATCCACGTATGTCTCGGGGTCCACCGAATGGCTTTGATTCGTCTACGATGTCGAACAACAAGCCCTTCTCTTTTCTTCACCGCAAAACCCTTTGTGTTCAATGTGTAGAACAAACAACTTTGGTGCAGCAAGATCACTTAAACATATAAGAATGATATCTCGGATCTTTGCAAACTCTAAGGATGTGTTTATGTTTTTTTATACCTTAGAAAACATGTGCAAACAAGGTTCTGGTTCATAAAACTGTTTTCCAGAAAGCACACTTACGAAACTATGATGAAAACACTGTTTAAATAGGATTTAAATGCCGCCTCAAAAAATGTGTCGTTCGAACGACTAAAGCATGTCGTTCACGCGACATTGTATCTCGTTCGAATGAGATCCAATGTCGTTCGAGCAACAGCGCGCAAGTTTGACTTTCTGATTAAAACGTCTCTTAATAAAGAGATTCAAATTAGTCAAACTCTATTTCGGGATTATCATCATAAAACGAAGTGTAAACCTTTAAAACATTTAAAAACAGTTTTCTTTATAAAAATTACATCCGTATCTTTTATAAAATAATTCCGAGCACCATTAATTATACGCATTCATACCTGAGTGATCTCGGAATGAAATTAACTTTGAAGATGATTAAACTTGCACCGATTAAACTTCGGCATGATTTAATTCTTTGAAGCTTTGCTTTAATGTCTTCAATTTCTTCAATACGTCATAGACCAAGTGGGATCGTGACAAATTAAAATTCACCCTATGACATATTACAAACACAGTTTTGTTCACAGAATTAAGTCAAAACAATACAGGGACTCAATTGGAAATTTATGTCCTTACAAGGAATACTAAATCAGATAAATTCTAGTAACTCGTCTGAGTGGATCTTTCGATAACCGACTTACCGATGTGCTTGCGTCACAAGTGTAGTCATAATTTAGGTTTTTGTATTATCGCGGTGAAATGAAAACAATTACTGTGCCCTTAAACGAGCCCACTTTTAATTCGTAATCAAAATGGCGTCGTTGCCGGGGATGAGTTTATTTAGACTTTATTTGATTTAGTATTTCGTAGTATTTTCTTTCTATTTATATTATTTTCTAATATTTTTGTAGGACATCCACATTTGAGCACTTAGAAACGCTTGAATTTCCTCGCGCGAACATTTGCTTTGTGAAATCAGCCATTTCGAGCCATTTTTGGGGTAAGCATGTCTTATTCCAATTCTTTTGGTAATCATTGTTATAATTCTCAAAATGATCGTAATACTATGACTTTCGGTGAATACTTAAAATCCTAAAGAATTTCAAATTCAAATATGACTTTGGGCTAGTATAACGAAACTCAAAACTTGGGTAATTGGAATTTTGATGATGATGATGATAATGATTTTGGGCCTTTATTTCCTTATAATAGGAATTTTGAAATGAATTGCAATAGTTTTCAAAATTTCTATAATAATTAGTTTTCGTTTAAGTCCGGTGGTAATTTTCAAAGTTCCCATTCTTATGTATCCGCACCTCGACCTAGGACATTCGGTGAGGGTTTACGTATCTATGAGAATGAGAAAATTGAAACTAGTTATCGGGAAGAAAATTTTTGTGAGAACATGACTTGGATTTATTATTTGAGTCCGACGACGATTTTGCTTCCAAGACTTTCGAAGTCGAAGAATGTTTTGAACGAAATGAGGTACTTTTACCTACTTTGGAACAAACTATTCTAGACTTCGCCCATTTCATAATTGATATTTAAAGTGAGGATGAAAATGACGTAATATCTATTTGCAATGAAATGATTTCTTCTTTGGCCACCAAAGAAGAACATTTCACTGAAAATTATATTATTTCCATCGAAACTCAATCTTCATGCGATGATGATTCCTTTCATGAGTTTGAATTTCTTTCATCCCCATTTTCATTCTCTATTATCACACTGTCACAAGTACCCGATGATTCGGTTTCAAACTTTAATGTTTTAGAACTTTTCACCGATGAGGAGTACTTGCTCGAGTTGCCTTCCACGATCGCATCTTTGCCTTAGTGTGTGCCACCTCCTATTCCAATTTCAAAATCTTTAAGAGGATATTAATATTTTCTCGATCCCCCCATGTTTTTGTCACCCGTTCAATCCAAACACCCCATTGTCCCTCCAAAAGTTTTAATTGGCGATGGTTCCTTTCTTCTGCCTTACACATGCCTTTCGTTGTTCAAACGGAAGTCATATTTTTCGAAACGCATGCTTGTATGTGAGGGCACACCGATTATCCTCCAAAGTCAAATCGTTTTCACGGTGGACCCTCAGCTATTTAGACTTCTAGTGTATAGTTAGTGTGAAGCCTAAACAGTAGGTTGTATATAGTTAGCTTTTTATTGTTACATTCTTTTTATTTTAGTCTAGTGTAATTAGTTAACTTTCTATTATTTGTTTTTTCTGTGCTCGGTACTAACTTGTTTTTTTTATTCTTTGGACTTGTTCTTATGGGGATCGCTCCACTTTTGGGTAATATCGTTCTTTTCCTCTCTTTAACTTGATTCTTAATTTACATTGTGGACAATGCCAACTTTTAAGTTAGGGGTGTGGGATATTCTATCCATTTCTTTATTTAGTCTATGTTTTTGGTCACATGTTAGTTACTTAGTATGCTTTTTGTAGAAAAATTCAAAATTTTCAAAAATATTTTCTTTTTTTTTTCTCTTTTTTGGGCTTTTTGCCTTTCTTTCCGATGATAAATTTCAATAATTGCCCGATCTAATAGATAGCCCAATGATGCATGTTCTTGATTTTAGAAGTTATTAGACTTTAGTCCTCGATTATTGATATTATGAATAACTTCATAAATTAAACTTTAATCCCATGAGCACATGCACTTTTATGGTAATATTGATTTGGTTTAAGATTTTTATAACTCGGTAATCTTTTGTTGCATTGTATATACTTACACCAAGTAAGCTTTGTACCTTTCATCTTTTTTGAGTGTATACACTATTCTTTTCTCATTGAAAATGTTGAATTCGTTGGTAATCTCTCTATTCTTTCGTTTTATCGTTCATTAATTAAGTTCATACTTGAAATGTGTTACTTGAGCATGATTTTCATATATTGTTTTGACTCAAGAATTGCGTTAACTTTGTGCAATGATCATAGGCATTCTTTGTTATACAACCTATATTGACCTTGACCTTGCCTTATATGTTTACCCTCGTTAACCCCTTTTAGCCTAAGTATGGCCTTTCGTTTCATAACCCCAATCCCATAACCAACTCTAAATTGGAGTTTTAAACCATACATACACCTTCCATACCTTTGTTTGGAATGTTGCTTGGGATTGAATTATGTGGTTGTGTTGGAGTTGCAATTTAGGCATATGAGAGTTTGATAAGTAAAGAAAAGAAAAAAATGAAAAAGTGAAGAAAACGAGAAAGCAAAAAGCAAAAAAAAAACAAAAGAAAAAGAAAAAGTGAGAAAAAGCAGAAAAGAAAAAGAAAGAGAAAGTTGTAAATGTTGTGTATATACTTCAGTAAGCTTTTATTACTCTCCCCAATGCTATATGTAATGCCTTTTTGGAAATTGTTTTCTAACTTTGATATTGCCCGCATTTTCCCATTATCTCGAGTTTTCATCCCGAACACTTTGAATTCGTACATACATTCCTTTATTTTGTACCCTACCCTAGCCTAGCCTACATTACATCGCTATTAAAGTCCTATGTGATCTTTAGGTGCATGTAATTTAAAAGTCATAATAGTTTTGATAATTTGTGAAAATACATTTTGCCTCCTTTAATGAGCGATATCCTTTCATTGCGATTACAATTTTTCATTTTATATATAGCGTTCTTTATTTGTGACATGTTTGCGGCCTAGTTTCCATTTACATTTACTCTTTATGCCCGCATGTTCCGTGTGTTAGCTCCCTATTTTGAGTGAACTCACTTGATGAGTGTAATGCCCGTGAGGATTGAATATATGCCCGGTTTAACGCTTATCCGGTTTATTTAAGTTTTCGCCAAATCACACTTTGCATATGCTCGCTACCCTCCCACATTTTAAAGTTTCAATTATATGAGGTGCATTGTATAATGTTAGTGATTTCGGACTTTAGCTTGAATTCATTCACTTTACTAATAATGCGTAAGAAATCTTGTTCACTATTGTTGGGCTTGTCGCATGTTGGTTTGGGCATATTTTGAGGAAAACATTTGATGTTTGTGGGTATCATCCTTGAAAACCCTCATGAGACGACACTCGTCCACTAGGGTAACCTAGGGGTTTAACGGCTTATTGCATACGCTAAATGCAATCCAATCACCCGCGAAAGTGGCCTTTTGCTTTTATACTATATTTTTGTACTTATGAAGCTTTTGGTTTTCTTGTAGTTCTTGATGCATCCTATTTCATTGTTAGGGACTGGCAATGTGTAAGTTAGGGGGTGTGATAATACGTAAATATTTCATATTTCATCATCCGAGCCGATGCATTTTAGCCCCCTCAAGTATCTTATTCCCTATATTTATGCTCGTTAACCATACAACCTCAAATTTCTACGTTAACAAGTTTTGTAGGGGTTAATTGAGATTTTATAGGTAATTGGATGCTAAGTGTCAAGTTTGGATGCTTTTCTCTCGATTTCCATACACGATCGCACGTTCAAGCGCAATTTAGTCATTTTACAGATTGGGCACCTGGCCTAATATCTCACGAAAGTTGTATCCCTCCTCGCAAGCTTCGTGTGGCCATAAACGGTGCGTGATTCGGATTCAGAACGATGAAGTTACTGGGATTTTAGTGGAAGAGAAAGACAAACATGCCAAAACAGCAAGCAACTTGGCTCATACCTTCTTGATAGATCGATCGATCAACCAGATCGATCAATTAATCCTTCATTTTTCAGCCATCGTGGGGAGCAGTGAGTTATGATTTTCAACATGGATCGATCGACAGTTTGGGTCTATCGATCGATCCCCTATTTTTAGGAGATATTTTTCTTTTCTTTTCTTTCTTCTTTTCTTTTTTCCTACTTACTATAAATACCAAATTTTGTGTAAATATCAGATATAAAGTTTTAGAATTGATTTTAGGATAGTTTAGCTTTGGGTTTGAGGGTTTTGGAGAGTTCGGCTTTGATTCTTCTTTGTTTGACACCCAATTGGGTTGTAAGTTTCACTATTTATCATCCTCTCCATTTAATATAGTTGTATTTCATTAATTCTTGCTTTGTTAATTAGGTTTACATGCTTTGTTAATTAGTTTACATGCTTTGATTTACTTTCTTTGTAGTGTAACTTTATCGTGTTTATTTACCGTGTTTATTTATCGCATTTTTATCATGCTTTGTAGCTAATTTAAATTAGGTTGTGTTTGAATGGAACTCACTTGAGTTGAGGCGTTGGCTTTGGTGATGGTGTTTACGGATCTATTTCGGGTGCATTGACCTAGTTATTGCGCCTAGGATATTTGACAGGGCATATGATGTATGTCCCGTGCTTACGACCTTATGTGCATAATTTTCGAGGTATTTATTGACACCAAAATCTTATTAGGCTTTTATGCGGATTTAGGGGCGTGACAACCGTTGATTCAATTAACTGTCGAAACGAGACAAATTCATAATAACTTGTCGACCCATGTATCCATTTTATACAAATTGACTCGAGTGAGGGATATTCGACGCAACCTATAGTTTTTACTCGCTTTGTTAATCTAGTTCCATTTTCCCTTGCCTAGATTAATATTTCCCTTTCATGTATCTTTTCCTTTTTAGTTTGCAATCACCTTTTTCCTTTTATTTAGGGATACTAAATTGTATAAATTCTAGCAACTCGTCTCTATGGATCTTTCGATACCCGACTTATCGATGTTCTTGCCTCCCAAGTGTAGTCATAATTTAGGTTTTTGTATTATCCCGGTGAAACGAAAATAACGACTGTGCCCTTACATGAGCACACTTTTCACGCGTAATCAGTCACCGCAAATAAGCCCTTAGAATTGGATTCGACCCACAAAATTGGTCGCTTCTACTTAAGATCGCATAATTGGTCACCCATATCTTAAGCCCTCGGAATTAACTTCGACTCACGGAATTGGCCGCTTATACTAAAGATTGCAGAATTTGCTTTAACCCTCGTAATTGGTCACCCCAAATAAGCCCTCAGAATTGGCTTTGACCCGCAATATTGGTCACCCCAAATAATCCAGCAGAATTGGCTTCAACCTCCAGAATTTGTCGATTCTACTTAAGCCCGCATAATTAACTTTGAACCATAGAATTGGTCACCCCTATCTTAAGAACACATAATTGGCTTCGACCCTCGGAATTGGTGGCTTCTACTTAAGCCCGGAGAATTGGCTTTGACCCTCGTAAATGGTCACCCCTATCTTAAGCCCTCAGAATTGGCTTCAACCCACAGAATTGGTCACATCTATTTAAGCCCTTATATTTGGCTTTGACCCTCAGAATTGGTCACCTCTATCTTAAGCCCCCACAGAATTGTCTTTGACCCTCAGAATTGGCCACCTCTATCTTAAGCCTGCAGAATTGGCTTCACCCTAGGAATTAGTCACTTCTACTTGAGCCCTCATAATTGTCTTCGACCTGCAAAATTGGTCGCTATAATTTAGATCCTCAGAACTAACCTCGGCCAACAAAATCGATCGCCTCATTACTCCTAAACTCCTCTAGGTCCTCATAATCGGCCATCCCAAAATCACTTTAGGTCCTCAACATCGACCCAGACCCTTTGAATCGATTATCCTCATCCTTCAGGTCCATAAAATCGACCTCTATCATGTGGTGTCTATTCGACAACTATCACTTGTTCCAAGGTCAACCGTCATGGGGCTCTAAAGAAACGACATTCTAGAACCCCTTAGGTCTCCCCTTAGATCCCTAACGCATCTCCATCTCACTGTAAATCCTAGGTCGCACTCCGAGTACCCACTTAGAGTCCATGGGGTGCCCGCGGGCCCCGTTTGACTCTAGTCAGCTCTATCATCAGAGCAAAAGCTCTTTAAATATTTGAACGGACCTGAATACCCTCTCCAACGTTCGGCCCCATTCAACAATCAGCATAACGGTTTGGACAAACGAATCATTTTACTACTGAAGATCGATTCGAAGGCCATCGTGCACTCCCGAGCCCCGAATTGACCCGAATCAACTTCATCGTCAAAGAAAAATCTCTTTGAATATTCTAAGGTAACTTAAACCCCTTTCAAACGGTACACCCCTTGCATGAAAAAGCATAACCGTCCGGACAAACGATCAGTTTTCTCCTAGCAATCAATCCGGAGTCCACCTAGTGCTCCCGAGCTCTGTTTGACCAAAGTCGACTCTTCAAATTGAACAAGACTGAATGAATATCCTAAGGGAAATGAACACCCTTTCTAACACTCCACCTCATGCATGATTCTAACCTACAGTATGGACGAATGATTTATTTTATTTCAAAAGGTACCTGGGCGCTTCCGAGCCCCGGCTGGCCAAGGTCATCTTTCCAAACAGATAAAAATCGTTGGAATGTATAAGTACAACTCCTAAACTTTCCAACGATCTACCCCATGCATGATTTCGACTTACCATGCGGACAAACCATCCATTTGCGTCCGACGATCTCCCGTCCAAATGAACGATTTGTGCTTTCGAGACACATTTGACCCAAAGTAACCTCTCGGACCCAGAAATAGTCCAAAGGACTATTTAAGGTATCTGAAATACCTTTCTAACGGTATACCTGGTGCAATATTTGGATTAACAGTTTTGTTCTACAACCATTTTTCTAGTAAAATTTGCACGGGACTACTAATTAGCAGGTCCTGATCCCTACCTATCGGTACAGTGTCTGGGGTCACATGCCGATAGGCACCCCCAAGGGTAGGCCGATCAGCACCTCCCTGACCCTATAAATAGGTTCCATGACCTCACTCCAAATCACAGCAAGACAACATATTTATCAGCATCAGTGATCTCAAGTACATCCCCTCGAAATCAGCGAAGTCCCTCAAGTCAAGTTCCATCCAAGCTTGCATTACCATCCTTTTCATACCACAAATTGGCAAAAATTAGGAACTTCGCTGATCAAAGATCAAGGTTCAACGATGTCCAGTACCTTCCCTCTCTCTCTTTAAATTCCTTATTTTTGCATAATAAACATTAGATTCATATTCTAGTTCTTACTTTAGTTCATACACGTCAATATATACACTTTTTATTAATATATTGCACATACTTTATTTTATACAAAAATCCCAAAAACAAATACAAGAGGGTTACACCGATAAATTCCGAACGGAATTATCCATCTTACTTTTTCCAAAATCAAAACAACACATTTTATACACATACACGTATAATAAAATTCCGTTCGGACCTATGGGATAAATCCCACCCCTATGCTACATTTGAACTATGTGGACTTTAATGCCTTTATACTTTACATAGGCATCTCAGATTAAAATATGAGGCTCGACTCCAATTTTCCAAATTTTCTCAATTTCTCAAATTCCCTAATTTTCTAAAATCTCTTATTTTCATATATATATATATATATATATATATATATATATATATATATATATATATAAAATAAAGGATGAGGGACTTTTTGTCCTCCCCAACTGATGGTTGAGATTTCATCTTGAGGATTTGGTCTTTATCAACTCACGGTTGAGATTTCATCTTCTTTTGTCTCTGAAATCGTTTGTGCCGCTCAGACCATTATTTGTATCCACTAAAAAAAGCGCAAGGCTCGAAGCACAAGGCTCGAGGTCTTCGCTTTCCAATAAAACAATCTGAATTGAATGCATTGGGAGAACCAATGCTCTCTCTCTCTCCTTACGCTTTATCTTCATTTACATCATGCCTCTCCCCCATCCACGCTCTCATTTTCAAAAAGTCTGCGAGGTACTATCTCTCTCTCTTAAAATGGTCATTTGGGCTTTAGAAAATCTTACATTTTTAAAGGGGGATGCAGATATATGTCTTCTTATCACCTTCTGAGGGTTCTTCAGATGTTGAAATCACGTCTCATCTAAAAGAAACGGGTGACGTTTTTTCTTGAGATTTATGGTGAGATGTTCTGATTTTCGGTTTGGCTATACTACTGTTTTTTTCTTTTCTTCAGATGTTCTGATTACCGGTTTGTATCTCTTCCTTATTGTTTTATTTTCATTTATGTTGTTTTTTTCAAATCTCCCATGACTTCTTTGTTTATGTCCATTTCCTCCTAGGCGATTTTAGCGTAGAAGAAGACGACCTCCAAAAAATGGCGCACCATCAATGGTTCAGTGTATAAAACTTACAAGCTGAACTCCTTATCTCCAGAACAAACTCAGCTTTTAGAACTCATCTTCAATGCCCAGTTTTTAACACCCATCTTCAATCCGAACTCCGGCAACCCGTACTCCGGCGTATCCATCTCTGGCATCCCCATATTCGTCCGCCTGGGTTTTTGTGGAGTTAATAAAACCCACAGATATTTTGCACATATATTACTATCATTGCCTTTTTTTATTAGAATATCATGTTTTCATTTAATTCTACAGATTTATTGTATTCAAACATCGTCGTGGTTATAAGTTTGAGATTCGGGTGAATGCTTTTGTCATGATTGCTTCTGCAAAGAAGGCGGACCCTTGCTTTTGTGCTCTAAGGAACGTTAATTGTTTGACAAAACTCCCACTGAAAGTTGTTAGTAGTATACTTTATGACTGTTGCATCTAAAAATTCGATTCCTCTTTTTTTTTAAAGTTCTCTTTCATTTTCTTTTTTTGCATCAAAAAATATTTTTTGTTACAGAACTAAAGTTACCCTATCTCTACAGTAACTGAATATATCGAGTTATTATACAATTTTTCCATTTTTTGTTTTTTCCCTATATCGAGTTACCAGGTGTTTACATGCTTTGATTAACCCATTTGTGTATGCCTTATATGTTCAAATGTGAACAGTAATATTATTCATAGACGTGATTAGAAAAAGGTTCACGTGTCAATCCTTGGATCTACCTTTGTATACTGATATTAGTTGTTGGGTTCATCTGAAATGGTATGTCATGTACAATTCATTTTGATTTATGAAAGTTATGATAAATTGTAAATATCCATTTTTATAACTGTGCCATCAGCACGGGTACACGGATCGGTGCCTTTTTGGTTTTATTTACTTTTTATTATTTTTTCTTTGCTTTGAAGGGTACATTGGTAATAGAGACCTGAAATATCACGTTCTTATCTGAGCTTTGTTGTTTTTTATTTTTACTTTATATACTTTTTTTTTGTAAGAATGCCTAGCTGGAGATTGGAAGAGACTCTAATAACAATCAGAAGTAATGTAGTTAGTGATGGAGATGGTGATGCAAATAGTGGCTCAGTGACAGCTGGAAAGCAGAGTGAGTGGTAAGGGGATATTAAATTTCTTGGATAACAATTTTAGTTATAGTTATATCGGTAGTGGTGTCTTGATGGATACCACGTGTAGAAGACACTTTGTTGTAATGGGTACTCCCAATTTTTTAAATCCTTTTCTCTATTTACATTGAACGGTGTTTTGGAGAAAAGAGGGGTCGTTACCACTTGGGTTTTTTTGGGTCCTCAAATACATCTCAACCACTGTCTTCAAAGAGAGGACCAACCACTTGGGTTTGATTTTCCTGCCTCTATTTTGATCCCATCCATGGTGGGTTTGATTGTGTTTGGATTTTAGCTTTGTGCATGGTTGTTTCAAAATCTTTAATGCGTGTTGTCCCAACCATGCTGTGTTTATGTTCATTTTTGCAAGGCACAACTAAGTATATACATTTTGCATTAATTTTTGAGAGGTCTTGATTACATTAAATCTATTTTGTATCACTGTATCAAGGCAATCTCATATCCATTAAGGAGGCAGATGACCATATATATTGTAGCTGTCTATTTGATAAAATTATGCCATACAATCGTTTTATCTAATTGCTTAAAGCCCCGACAAATATAATTTCATTATGCATCTTTTCTTATTATCAAAGCTTATAACTTTGAGTCCAAATATCAAGATTATCATTAAATGCTCTGTTATCGAAGTCAGGCAGGGAAGGTAGTTATTCATGCCCCATTTATGCACAAAGAATTCCCTCAGGCCCATTATAGTCAAACCTTTTCCATTTTTGCGCGAATAATATTGTTAATCATAATTTTTCACAAGCTATAGTGTATGCTTAGATACTGAAAGGGCTATAGTGTATATTCTTGGGTGTTCAGCATGTTCAGATATCTTTTTTTTCGTAAGCGGATGTTCAACGTGTTTTTTTTTAGTTCAAGTAGGTTTAGGTTCCTAGAGGATTGATTCATGGGTGAGAATGTAGATTGAAAAGGTGTAGTGTTTGTTTTAGCGGGTTCATTCTTAGCTGTAGTGTTTTTTTTGTTCAGGTGGGTTTAGCCTCAGATATCTAAATTAATATATTTTGCCTCCAGAATTAATGAATTATAGATTGAAAAGGTGTACATTTATATTTTGGCTTTATTTTCTCAATCTTTTTCTTATGATATAGAAGTAAAAAAGATTTTGAAAGAATGGACACATCATGTCTTCTCTCTCAATTCAATATAATATAATAGCACGTGGCTCCAGGTGACTTTGTACAGTTGAATCACTTTCATAAAAATCAATGTTAAAATCACTTTCACAAAGATCAATGCCAAAATTTGAAATATCAAACTTCACAGCAATTTTTTTCATGTATGGGCAAGATTTGCTCAAAGTTATCAATCAAATAACAACTCATACATTCTCTACTTAATTTTTCTATATATACAACTGTTTCATAAAAAACATAATAATTTTTTTAAATTTTGATTTTAAAGTCCACCCAAAATAAAAACAGTTATGATAAAAAAATAATAACAAATTTAAAATTGCTTTATAAAAAAGTGATAAAAATATGCTTTGAAAAAAAAATGTTTTTTATTTAAAAAACTATTTTAATTAAACTAAATTTAAAAAAATTATTGTACAAAAAAATGTTTAAAAAAAGTCAGATTTTAATTCGTAAAAAATAATTTTTTATTTAACATAAGCTATTCTATAATAAAAAAAATGTCATTATAAAAAATCCCCTCTAAATGTTTTATATATAATTTTTATTTTCATGAAAAAAGTTCGTATTTATAAAAAAGTTTTATTTAAACTTTTTTATAACACTTTTTATTTGTAAAAAAATCAGGAACCATTAATTTTTTTTATAAAAAATTATCAAACAAATTGTATTATAAAATAGTTATAAAAAAAATCGTATTTAGACTCAACTCCAATGTTTATAAAGTTATAAGGACACTTCACATTTTGGCCGTCGAATAATTAAGTGACAAAAATGAGGTTAAGTTTAAATGATCTTAAATTAAAAAGTGGTATGTAATTAATAAAAAAGTTTTATTTAAACTTTTTTATAACACTTTTTATTTGTAAAAAAATCGGCAACCATTAATTTTTTTTAAAAAAATTATCAAACAAATTGTATTATAAAACAGTTATAAAAAATCGTATTTAGACTCAACTCCAATGTTTATAAAGTTATAAGGACACTTTACATTTTGGCCGTCGAATAATTAAGTAACAAAAATGAGGTTAAGTTTAAATGACCTTAAATTAAAAAGTGGTATGTAATTAATACAACCACAAATAGAAAATCTACAAAAATAGGCATGATAAAAATAATTAAGAATATGAACTATTAAATCTTAATGATAGGTCGCTAATAGAAATATATCCGGATGAAATTATGCGCTTGCCATCGGCATAGACACAAATTTATAACAAGAATAAATTTATCATCGTATTTTCGGCACAGGTACAAAATATCACAGAAACAATTTTATCGCCATGCCATCGGCACGGGGACACAGAATTCCCCTTTCCTCTAACTTCAAGAAAATATTACGGAATTATTTGATTTTTTTGGTTTTACGTAAATTTGTTTTTTTATTAATTTATTTGCAAAAATATTTTACGATATGGAAAACAGACTAATTCCCCTTTCCTCTAACTTCAAGAAAATTGACTTACGGTAGTGTGCGTGTTTTATAACCAGAACTACTCGGGAGAAAGTTTATCCTCGTGCCATCACATTTAAAATTCAGTATTTATATTTGTAATATTGGTGATACGTCTAAAATAAAAAAATATCACGGGAACACGTTTATTACGAGAATAATTTTATCGCCGTGCCACATCATTAAGATACACACTTTTTTTTTGCTTTTTCTAATATAAATTCATTTTTTTAAATATAATTTTTAAGTTAAAAAAAAGAAACAGTCTATTAAAAACTTATGTTAAAATTACATGTGTTAAAGTACAATAAGATAAGACACGAAATATAAAAATACAAAAATTGTTATTAGAATAGTCTTTTTAACATGGACTTTTAAACAATTATAAGAAATACAAAAATTGTCTTAAATGTTGTAAAATAAAAATAAAAGTTTCAAAATTAGGGGTGTCGTTGGTGCGGACCTTTATAAATTAGAGAATATTGGATAAATGGGTATTTGAGGGATTAAACGAGTTAAAAAATAATTAAAAAAATAAGAGAATAATTTTTTTTGTTATACATACTGCTTGCGGGGACCGTCTATACATACTGTTGACGCGAACCATTTTTTCTAATATATTGGTCCGCACCAGCGGTATATATAGTTGGTGAGAGCACTTATACATACCACTGGTGCAACCCTTTTTTTTTCAAATAGAAAAAATTAGTAAAATATTTTTTTTACTATATAAAAAAAATGGTCTTCACCAGCGGTATGTATAGATTGTCGAACCCCTTTATATACCGCTGACGCGGACTATTTTTTTAATATAGCAAAAAAAATATTTTTTAGTTAAGTTTTTTTGTGTGGTATTTAAACATTTGAGGGGAACCATAAAAACTTATTTTACTGTTTTTAAAAAATGATCCGTGTCAACGGTATGTATAGGTGCTCTTTTGAGTTTTTTCACTATTTATGCTGTATAATTTTTTTTTTATTATAGAAAATGCAACCTATTTTTTTCGTTCTCAAATGGATTTATGAGTTTATGGCTGATGACCATGTCATTAAGTTTGGGTTTTAAGTCCCAAATGTGGGTCGCTTTAATATTTTCCTATATGTATCTATTCCTTTATTTATAAAACAGTTGTGATGGTCTAAAATATTGGTACATTTACTTTTCATACGTACTTTTATTCTTTTATGATCTTACAACATCTGAATTGCCTAAAGATATTAGTTTTATCTCTTTTTTGGCTTAATTTAGGGTTTGATGTATGATTTTTAGGGGATTTTTGTTTATGATAATTAAGAATTGTACAAACTATTTTTTACTTTTCAATTTTATTTAGCTACAACCATATTAATTTTTCCCAATATAGGATGTTATTGTATGTACATGACTTCGTTGTGACCCGTGCGACATGTTGTAGTGTGTAAATGTGATGAATAAATGTAATAGAAGTACAACAAAATATTTTAATTAGCTTGAGAGTTCCACAGAGAAAATACACTAAAAAAAAATTTATTACGTATTTTAATTAGCATGTTGGTTCGTATTTTAAACATAATAAAAAAGATTTCTTTTTCCATCATATTTAATTGGTCGTGTTCATGTTGGGAAAAAATATACGATTTACGTGTTTCGTATTTTAATTGGATTGTATGTGTTAGGTTAAGGAAAGAATATGTATCGTGTTTTATTTGAGTCGTGTAATCAAATGTTAGCATTTAATATTTGGTGTAAAACGTAAATTAATAATATTTTTTATTTCTTCAAAAAATCAAATTAATAAGTAACGACAATATTTATAAACAAAAGTATGAACTATATGATATAAATAACATGTTTTTTCATTAACACCACGTGCTATGTTGTTTTCACACGCATTAAAGTTGTGCCATCGACATGAGTCCAAAATATCATTGTAATAAATTTATCGTCGTGCCATCGGCACGGGTACACCCTAGTATATATATATATACCATGCTTGTTCATGTTTCATCCAACACATATTATCATTTCATAATAACGAATAATATCGTGATGAACACAAAAATCATAATTTCTACATATGTTATTTTGGGAACATTCCTATGGATGAACTCACTCTACCATGTCCATGGAGTGAGTTGAATGATTCCGATATCCATTATATAAACACGCACACACACTTCATTGGGACATTAGGGAGGATTGTAGCACTAGCCCATGAGAGATCGAAAGGGCGTAACGGGTGCCTAACACCTTCACATTCCGTAACATAGCCATCGAACCTTCAAACTATTGGTTTTGTATGCATCAATTTGTCCTTGATTCCGCCTTCTCGAAGTGGCAACATATTCTTTTGCCTATTTTTTGCAAAATAGGTTGGCGACTCTATCTCTTCACATTTACCCCACACCGGCGACGGTCGAAGCAACCTTCCCAAGAGGGGTGCGAGAACGTGAAGTAGCCTTCCCGAGGGTTGATGTCTCTCCCTCTCCCCTCAGGAACCAACCAGGATGGCCAAAGCCGGCGTGTGGTACCCGGTCCAAACCCGTGAACTCCCAAGACGATAGGACAATCAACTAATATTGGTATGTTCTCACAAATACATAATAGTACATATTACTATCCCACGTAATATGTATAGGTAATTACTATATAATAACCATAAATGTCCAACCAAAGTCCACAGCTTTTTTCATTTATTAATAATTTACCATCTAATAAATTAATAATTCCATTCCATAAGATAATTACTCAACCATCTAGTTTATTTGGAATTTGTACCAATTAAATGTGGGTATATCGTTTCTCAATAAATTAATTGAAGTTTCCCTCTTTAATTTCTCTTTTACTCTTCAATAACTAACTGATATTAATAAACAAACCACCTTAGGGAAAATACCCCTTTCATCCAATCCAAAAACCCAACCAAAACCATTTTTATAAGGAGATTTAATCCTAGACCCAAGCGTAAAAAGGAATGAAAAGTCAAAAGTCCCATCACGTCACTCGAATGACCTAGGGGCTCGTTCGCGCGACATAGCATGTGTGACAACCCGCTATCCGGAATAAAGGGTGGCCAGCCCTATACCCCGATAAAATAGGAAATCATTGATAAATATCATTCTCAGCATCACAACAATATGCAAAGTATAAGGAATAACCACTATATATTCCAGAAAACGGGTTATCAAAAACTTTGATTTGAAATAAAAAGAAAGCATTTTCAACAACCCATAATAGAAATAGAGGGTGGAAACCCCCACAAGCGTGTATAAGAAACCCAAAAGATACAAAAGGACCGAACGAAAGGTCGGTCAATATAACCATACAACATGCAAGTAGTATCAAGTGTTACAAAATAGATCCATTATACAAATACAACGTTTGGGCAACAAGCCCGAATAAACTGAACATAACTAGAAACATAAATGGAGGCGTCTACACAAAACTCCTGTGAAACCCGTACAATGTCACGGCTCCTCAAAACATAAGGAAGGAAGGGTCATTACTGGCGACCGTGCGGCGGAACACCTGAACGGATTATATATATATATATGTACAACAAGAAAGGAAAACCGGTCAGAGCCGGGTATATGTGATCAATAGATAAATGACAGGTATGACAATGATGCACTATAATCAAGGATGATAAACTAGCATGGTAACATCATATAAGGAACTAAAACTGATAAAGGACTACATAGAGTGATATTCATTTAAAACAGAATTAAAAGTACATGTGAGCCTTTAACATCATTCATCATATTTCAATTTTAATCTTCTTTTCCATTCCTTATCACGAATATAATTATCATCTTGTGCCCTCTATGGCACTAATCTCAATAGCATGCTCTTTGTGGCATAAATTTTCTCTTTATGGCATTAAGGTTCCATCGAGTCCAACTCGATAATTAAAATAGTTATAAATATAAATATAAATATAACGATTCTAAGACCGCCCGTCCGGGTTTCCCCACTGTGCGCGTCCCTAAATAACCATCATCTTCCAGGGCCTAACATAAGACAACCTGGGATCCTATCGAAATCGTCGGGAAGCGGCCATATGCCTGCGGGGTAGTCAAGACCACACCCAGAATCTCCTACCCATCGCAGAAAAAATAAAACAAGCGCTCATATGGCCTAGGACTATATCCACCCTGCATTCATTAGCCAGGGGGCTTCACCTCTCGCACGGACTTCCCTTAAGATGGTATTTAGAGAGGTGTGTAACATCCATTTTATTAATTTCCATTTTATGATTTAGTAAATTATCATTTACCCTAACAACTTCCCATTATAAATAAATGTATAAACTAAATCGGGACTATACATATTACGTACCGACATAACATCCTCGATAAGAAATTAAGACTCCAAAGTTATTTTCGAAGCCTCCTTTAGGCTTTAATAGAAACCCTCAAGTCAAATCTAACTCGAGTTGAATTCTAAAGTCTCCAATTTGACCTTAATACATTCTAGACCCTTATAAAACTACACGACGAAAGTAATGCCTAAACATCACTTTAAATTCCCCCTTAAACGAATCCTAGATGAACCCTTTCGAATCTAGGATGTCGACCCAACTCAACTAATACTCTAAACCCTATGTTTACTTCATTTAAGAAGGTCCCTAATAAAAAATCCTAAAGAAAAGGGGTTAAAAATGAAAAAGAAAAATTTTGAAAAGTGCAGGGCTACCGAATCGATTCGCCCCCTTGGCCGAATCGATTCGGCCAGAAACTTTGGGTTTCTGCATAACTGCCGAATCTATTCGGATGAATTTCGAATCGATTCGGTTCACAAGACCTGGGCACTGGACTTAACCGAATCGATTCGCCCAGGGGGGGCCGAATCGATTCGGGCCTGCGATTTTGCCAAGAAATGGCTATGGAGTCTTGGACTCCATTTTCTACCCCAACTCCAATTTCTTCAAACCAAACTTATATACCAACATTAAAATAACATCAATGATACTCTTGATCATCTAAAACCTCATGAATCATTTTAGAGTGAATCAAAACCCAAAAATACATAATAAAACCCTAAATTTGCTAAACTAAAATCAATACACCATTACCACAACCAATCATCTATCTCAAGACACAAATAGCAAGTAAAAACTTGCCTTGATTCAGCAACTTTGCAGAATTCTTGGTGTAGTAGCAAGAGCCTCTCTCAATCTCCAAAGCTTTCTCTGTACTCTTCTCTTTCTCTCTTGGGTTAGAAGGAAATTTGGGAAATTAGAAGACTTAATAGGTTTAAGCCGTGGCTTAAGGCAAATGTCCCACAAAATTAACTAATAGTGCGATAAAATAATACGCAACTGTATAATTTGAGTACAATCAGTCAAAAATGCCCAAAACTTTAAAATACAATATGGCACATTATTTGACTATTTCGCACATTCCGAAATCAACTGCAACTTCCAAATTGTCATTTGGACATTTCGAAATTCAATTTAGGTTCCGGTCTCATTATTAAGCCAAATATCATTTTAAATTCAGATGATATTAATAAGCATGACATAGCAATTATTTCCCATGATTATGATATGTATGCAACCTCATAATAAATATCAACTTTGCTACATTGAATTAACATTCAAATCATAACCCAACACAGGTCTCTAATTACTATACTAAGTAATTACCATAAAATACGGTCTCATAAGCGAGGGTTATTACAGCATGTTGCTCGAATGGCATGCGACTTCGTTTGAGCGGACCCTTGTCTTATTTTCTCTGTCGTTTCTCAATCTCTGCTCTTCCTAAATCACAATTTCCAAACCCTGAAAGTATAAGAAGCCCATATGTTATAACCTACTGACATAATTCCAACCTTAACCAAATTCACACCTGTTACCCATCTTTAACGACTTATACCTCCCAAATATCCACCAAAGTTTATTTCACAATAGGAAGTATTTATTAAGGGAACTATATTATAATTTCAGTCCGTTAATTACCATTGATCTCTCTACATCAATTCATCAAAATATTCTAGATCAAACTATAAAGATCTTACGGATTGTACCATAAATTTCAGATTTACGATACGTAATTTCTGGGACAATTTCTACATAACAATCAGTCATCTACATGTATTGTTCCTCATCAAATCAAAACCTAGTTCCCATAAATTTAAGGGGTCATTACATGCATCAAGAAATATATTGAAAAGCATAAACTAAGAAAGAGAATTGTTTCCATAAAATTCGTGGATGAAAACCTCTTGGAACGTCCTTCATCTTTCCCCTGGTTACTTGCCCTTTTTCCTCTCTTTTCGCCCTTCTCCTATTCTCTCCTGTTAACTGTTAATTTAGGTTTTCTGGAATGATAGTGGGGGAGTGGTTTTCTCACACTTAAACAATAATTAAGTGGTTAATCCCGAATTGGGCCTAAAACCCAACTTTTGGGCCCCCAAACGGACCAGAATCAATAATTCAATTAGCCTAAAAGCTCCCCAACCTATATCCTATTGATTCGGGACTATTTTTAAATGTCTAAAACACCTAAACGAGCCTTTAATTCTTCCTAACGCATCCCAATTATATGTATTTCACATAGACATTTTTATTTTGTTCTAACGACAGACACCCATAAATTTGTTTGTGTGATTTATTTTTCACTAGCAAGCCCATTATATCGAATTGAGTTTTGTATTTATATTACCATGAATAGATGTTTATTTTTAATTTAAATTTTTCGCATTTAAATTTTAATTCAACCGATTTAATTTATTCCCAAATTACTATTACATTGTTTAGTTTAAATTAGTCGAAATATTCTATTAAACAATTACGGGGTATTACATTCTCTGCCTCTTTTAACAGAATTTCATCCTCGGAATTCGTTAAAGACTAACCTTATGTTTTAATCCGCATTATTAACCCAAGTCTTACTCTCAATTAGTCCATATCCATATCCCATGAGATAAAAGAAAAGGCTCACTCATGTAACAACGTGCGTAATGTAATAACCCTCTCTTCCGATAGCCTATTTTATCCTTAATTACCATGGGTAGTAATTAGTTATTATCTGATAAGATGCTGAGTAAATATTAATTTGATATGTCAAGTCAATATTTACTAATATGTTGTGTAGTTACCTCGTGAGTAGATAAAACTTGCATGTGGTGATTTTAATGTCATAAAGATTTAAAATGACATTTTGGTTTATTATGAAACCGGAAGTAAAATTAGTTATAAAAGTCCCAAATGAAAATTTGGATAGTGTAGTTAGTCCCGGTAGGTGTGAGATAGTCAAAATAAGTGCCATATTGTATTTTGGCATTTTGGGGACTTTTGACTGGTTTTGGCTTAAATAGTGATATCGCGTATTATTTTATCGCGCTTTAGTTATTGGAGTTGGGAATTTTAGACTTATGGCCCGATTTAGTCTTGCTAAGACTTACTATTCCTCTTATGCCCCAAATTGTTAACTTAGAGAGAGAGAGAGAGAGAGGAAGAAATCTTTGGAGAAAGAGAGAGATTGGAGATTGGAGCTTGGATTGTGCTTCCTTCTTCATCAAATCAGATTCTTACGCTTGAGGCAAGTAATCTACTTGCAAGTTTATGATTTAAGTAGAATAAATTGCATTGATATTTATGATTTAGAATTGTTAGGGTTTTGATTGGATTTTTGGGTACTAACCACTAAAAATGGATTTGGATGATAAATGATGTTTAAGGTTGGTAGATAGATGGATTTAGGATGTAGAAGTTGCATCCAATGATTTCGGTTGGGCTTGGTTTTGGAGTTGGGTAAATTTTGGAGTTCAAGACTCCATAGCCATTCTTGGCATTTTCGTAGGGGCGAATCGATTCGGCCCCTTGGGCGAATCGATTCGCATAGATGCAGAATCCCAGGTCTAGTTGTCCGAATCGATTCGGATTTAGACCGAATCGATTCGGCAATTGCAGAAACCAAATTTTATTATCCGAACCGATTCGCTTTCAGAGCGAATCGATTCGCTGGGGCGAATCGATTCGGCCCCTAGGGCAAATCGATTCGGTTCCAGCAGATTTTGGGGGTCTTTTTCTTTTAATTTTCCTTTTTATTCTTTAGGATTAAGACTTAGGAAACTTCTTTCAAGAAGTAAACTTAGAGTCCTAGAGTAGATATGGAGTTTGGTCGTTACCCTGGACTAGAAAGGGGTTCATCTGGGGGTTGTTTCGGGGAGGTTTAAAGTAATGCTAAGGCATTACTTCTTTTATTCAAACTCTTAGAAGTTTGGAAGCTAGGTACCCTAACTTGGAGACTAGAAGGGCTTGTCAAGTTACACAGGCCTTGGAGATTGGTAGGATCATAATGATCATTTGGAGAGTTAATCGGGGATTGTAATTTGAGGAATAAATGATAAAATTCGATAGGAATTAGGTTCGCATAAAATGAACCCATAGGTGTTTAAAGATAATAGGTTCAATTTAGAATGAACCCGTTGTTTAATGATATTAGGTTTAATAAAAAGAACCAATCACATGATTAATGGAAATGGATTTTTGGAAATAAAATGATGATAAATGTAAATGTTAATTTACTGTTACACACCTCTCTAAATGACATCATAAGGGAAGTTCGCTCGTGAGGTGAAGCCCCCTGGCTAATGAATGCAGGGTGGATATAGTCCTAGGCCATGGGAGCGTTTATGGTTATATATTTTTTCTGCGGGGGTAGGGAGATTTCGGGTGTGGTCTTGGCTACCACGCAGGCTCATGGCCGCTTCCCGACGTTTCCGATAGGTGCCCAGGTTGTCTTATGTTAGGCCCTGGAAGATGATGGTCATTTAGGGGCGCGCACAGCGGGGAAACCCGTACTGGCGGTCTTAGATATCGTTATATGTATATGAATATAACTATATTTCATCAAGTTGGACTTGATGGTTGTTTAATGCCATAAAGAGCATAAATATGTGCCAGGAAGAGCACGGGAATAATATATGTGCCATAAAGAGCACTTGATGTAAATGATATTCCTAATAAGGAATGGAAAGATAAAATGGGAAGTTTTAATTAATGAACAAAAAATTATAACTTCTTGACTTAACCAAATATATGGTTTTATTCCTAATAAGGAATGTCTGAAGGAAATGGAAAATTGTATTAATAAGGAAGGGTTTTAAATAAAAGTGCTTTACCTTCTATCCTTGCTTGTAATTGTAGATAGCATGTCTTGTGATCATCCTCATTATTCATGTATAACTGTTCATATCTATCATGCTTTTTATTCTTCTAGAAATCATATAGAACCCGGCCCTGACCGGTTTACTTTCTTGTTGTATATATATTATTGTATCCGCTCAGGTGCTCCACCGCAAGGACGCCCGACTTGACTTTTCCAAGTTCCTTACACCTTCGACGAGCTGTAAGACTTTGCGGGTTATTACAGGATGTTGTATTAGACGCTTTCATTCTTGTTATTCTAGATATGATCGGGTCTTGTCCCTCGGGCGTGTGGCCCAAACAATTGTATTTGATTAATGGTTGGACTATGTAAGATATTTTATATTGTGGTATGTTGTCTTATGTAGCTGTGGACCGACAGCTTATTCGGTCCATTTGTATACATTCGTTTTAGTTACTTTATATATTATCTTTTGGAATTCTGCTTGCTCGTCAGATTGGGTTGTTAGTTTAAATTTTCATAACCGCATTTTTAAAATTTTACACTTTTTGGCAACTTGTTTTCTGATTTATTGGGTGGTTTTCCCGTATAATCAGTTTATATTTGTGATGCTGAGAATGATATCCATCCATGATCCCTGTTACGTTTGAGTATCGGGCTGGCCACCCCTTATCTTGGATTGCGGGTTGTCACAGATGGTATCAGAGCATCAGGTTCTAGAGTACTAGGATCTGTGTGGACTTGTCTCGTTCTACCGTAGCTTTCTTTGATGTAGAGCCTAATGTTAGGATTTCTTTGATGCTTATGTTTACGATCTTCTGCAAGATAGATTGTTTTAATTAGCATTCTAATACTATTGTTCTTCCATCTCAGATGCCGTCTAAGAGAGGTCGCCCGGCGAGACGTGTTAAGGTCGTAGAGAGGGAAGTAGGTCCTCCACCGCCACTACAAGGGACGGTTAATGTTGCGGATGTAGCAAGCATAGTGGCGGGAGCGGTTCATGCCGCCATGTCCGTAGTGATCCAACAATTGCCATGGGCCCCAGGTGTTCAAGCTCCTACGGGACTTACTCCGTGGGAAAGGGTTAGGGAGTCCTTTCTAAGGGGCAATCCCCCGGAATTCGAGGGAGGTGCGGATGTTATTAAAGCCAATCAATGGAAGAAAGACATGCAACGCCACCTTCGAATGATAGAATGCAGTGAGGATAAGAAACAAGTCCTTACCACCTTTAAGCTTGTCGGATCTGCGTTACACTGGTGGGAGACGATGACCACCCCAGAGCAAAGAGACACCATGTCAATCACTGAGTTCTGGACTTTGTTTGATCTTAAGTATTTTCCTCCCGCTGTTCAGAGGGAGATGAAGAGGAAGTTGTTAGATGTAGTGCAAGGGGAGAGGTCTGTAGCGGAGTATGAAGAGGAGTTCACCCGTTTAGCAAATTTTGTACCAGATGAGGTGACTCCGGAAGAGAGGAAGATCTCGAAGTTTATGGGAGGTCTAAACTGGGGAATCCGAAAACACTTATTGGGTAACCCAGCTTTCCAGACTTTTGGCGAGGTTATGAATGCAGCCTTACTCCATTGCCAGGAGCATCGAGTATATATGCAGGGTAGCAAGAAAGCTACTGAGATGAGGCAAGTAAGGAAGCTTGGAGAGTTTATTGCGAGGGGAAATAATAGGCACGAACAAGGTGCTTTGCATCTGGCAGATCGGGGTGGCCTTGGAGATAGAGGTCATCCGGGCCGAGGCTCTTCTCAATTTCGAAATAACAGCGGTAGAGGTCAGGAGGAGATGAAGGGACGGTGCTTCCAATGTGGTGAGGCATGTCATTACAAGAAGGAGTGTCCTCAGATGATTGGGGGTCAGTTTCCTCGGGCTCCGCAGCAGCCATGTGTTCTGTTTCCACCTCCGGTACCTATTATGGTTGTTCCTCCGCAGCAGGGGCAACTACAGTATGGACGTGTTTGTCATGATCGGGAGGCTATGTTTCCTCCAGCCCTGCCAGCACCGCCCGTTATTGAGGGTAAGTTTTTCTCAGAGATACGCGAGTTAAATGTTATTCGATGCGGGTTGTCACACGTAATTTTTGGGGTATTTTCGAAATAAAGAGAAAATAAATAAATTTTGAGATAAAATTATTTTTATTGCTCAAATATGTTGGTTATTATTTTTAAAGGCAAGAATTTCAAATGGTTTGGAAATTGAAATTAAAATGGAGTTTTAATTGAATTTTTATTATATGGAAGAGTCCTCAAAATATAAAACTCTCTTAGAGTCCTCAAAACGTAAAACTCTATAGGAAAAAAAATATTTAAAAATATTGAACAGTCCGATCGAGCTGAATTTTTTTTTGACATCTTTCTCTCGTCTTTAGCTAATTCTCTGTAAAATTTCATCCAATTCTAACGGTCTGATCGGACGAAATAATTTTTTTAGTGTTCGTATCGGATTAGAACTCTTTTCTTAATCAACTCTTAATCCTTTATATATCAATTAATTCATGGCTTGTCTTTTCAAATCACTTTTGCTTAAACATTTCAACGAGAAGAGCTCTTTAAAATTACTCCCTTTCATATACAAACCATAGCCCCAAACAAGATTTCAACCTTAGATTAGAAGGCTTATTTGGTGTTTTCTCGAGTTTGGGCTAGAACGAGATTTGATTATTTTTGCGAGAGGAACGTGATGGTGTGTTTAGATTTTGAGGCTGAAATTATGTGATGATTTTGAGGTATGGGGTTTTACACAATATGCTCCTTAATCTCGCGAGTATTATTCTCATTGTTTTGTTGTGATTATTGGCTCATATTTGAATTGATAAAGTCATTTGGAAATCTGGAAATATTTATTGGACTCTAATTTGGATTCATGTGATATTATATTTGGTGTTGAGCATGTTGTCATGAGATTTTAATATGGCACTGAAGTTGGGCACCCGCCAATATTCCTTTTTCCGGATATGCTAGAAAAATGCATAGGCGCGGCACGGTGGTGAGGCCTGGTGACCCGGTTAATGTGTTCTTGAGAAATTATATTGATATAATTGCTATTGAGATCCGCATTTGATTTGAATATTCGTATTCGTATTGTTACGTTTTATTCATCGCTAACATATTTATTGAGCATCTTTCTTGTCGTATTGTGTACTTCCCCCTATTTTCTTTTAGTGGCAGGTGAACGCGGATTTTCGTGCGCTTTGGATTTATTTTGGAGATGAATTTTAGGGTGGATTATTATTGGGAAGGATTTTTAATACAAGATGAGAAGACTTGTATTTATTTTGATGTATAGAGCATTTGAGATTTATTTTATTTGGAGATAGTTAGATGTTTTATTTCGAGAGATTTTTGGTTGTATGTAATTTGAAGATATTTCAGATTAAAAGATTCTCTTATTTTTATTATGGGTTTTAGATGCTCTATACCTTGTTATTTGTGGATTTGAATTAGTTTTATCAATAGTAGCGTTCCGTTCGCTCTCCCCGGGCGGGCAGGGTGTTACAGAATGGTATCAGAGCTTAGGTATACGACAACCCTCGGGTCTTGGGTTTTGGGTTTGTTGCGTTTTTGTGGCGCGTATTTTTGGAGATAGAATCTTAGATGATCGTTTTGTGTTACAAATCTAGATTAGATGTGAGGAATTTTTTTTTGGTGATGAGTTTATTTTGTAGATTGTTGGACTAATTTTTTAGAGTTAGGCATTCGGCGAATTTAGAGGGCGAAATTCCATTGTTAGTGGGGAAGTGTAACAACGTGCGTAATTTTTGGGGTATTTTCAAAATAAATAGAAAAAAATAAATTTTGAGATAAAATTATTTTTATTGCTCAAATATGTTGGTTATTATTTTTAAAGGCAAGAATTTCAAACGGTTTCGAAATCAAAATTAAAACGGAGTTTTAATTGAATTTTTATTATATGGAAGAGTCCCCAAACAATAAAACTCTCTTAGAGTCCTCAAAACATAAAACTCTATAGGAAAAAAATATTTAAAAATATTGAATGGTCCGATCGAGCTGAAATTTTTTTGAGAGCTTTCTCTCGTCTTTAGCTAATTCTCTGTAAAATTTCATCCAATTCTAACGGTCCGATCGGACGGAATAATTTTTTTGGTGTTCGTATCGGATTAGAACTCTTTTCTTAATCAAATCTTAATCCCTTATATATCAATTGATTCGTGGCTTAGCTTTTCAAATCACTTTTTCTCAAACATTTCAACGAGAAGAGCTCTTTAAAATTACTCCCTTTCATATACAAACCATAACCCCAAACTTATTCAAGATTTCAACCTTAGATTAAAAGGCTTATTTGGTGTTTTCTCGAGTATGGGCTAGAACGAGATTTGATTATTTTTGTGAGAGGAATGTGATGGTGTGTTTAGATTTCGAGGCTGAAATTATGTGATAATTTTGAGGTATGGGGTTTTACACAATATGCTCTTTAATCTCACGAGTATTAATCTCGTTGTTTTCTTGTGATTATTGACTCATATTTGAATTGATAAAGTCATTTGGAAATCTGGAAATATTTATTGGAATCTAATTTCGATTCATGTGATATTATATTTGGTGTTGAGCATGTTGTCATGAGATTTTAATATGGCACTGAAGTTGGGCACCCGCCAGTATTCCTTTTTCCGGATATGCTAGAAAAATGCATAGGCGCAGTACGGTGGTGAGGCCTGGTGACCCGGTTAATGTGTTCTTGAGAAATTATATTGATATAATTGCTATTGAGATTCGCATTTGATTTGAATATCCGTATTCGTATTGTTACGTTTTATTCATCGCTAACATATTTGTTGAGCATCTTTCCTGTCGTATTGTGTACTTCCCCCTATTTTCTTTTAGTGGTAGGTCAACGCGGATTTTTGGGCGCTTTGGATTTATTTTGGAGATGAATTTTAGCGTGGATTATTATTGGGAAGGATTTTTAATACAAGATGAGAAGACTTGTATTTATTTTGATGTAGAGAGCATTTGAGATTTATTTTATTTGGAGATAGTTAGATGTTTTATTTCGAGAGATTTTTGGTTGTATGTAATTTGAAGATATTTCAGATTAGTAGATTCTCTTATTTTTATTATGGGTTTTAGATGCTCTATACCTTGTTATTTGTGGATTTGAATTAGTTTTATCGATAGTAGCGTTCAGTTCGTTCTCCCCGGGCGGGCGGGGTGTTACAACTCATGCCTATCATAACATCACTAGGGTGTTCATATATTCCACATAATATGTACACACACATAACATTAACAAATATGGATGGCGCATATACATATAATTTGTACCATTCATACCAAGCACATCCATACACCAAGTATACCACTATATATGTACATGAGAAAGAACATAATGATCTTAGTATCCGACTTCCCAAACTCCTGACTTTTACCAATTTCCTGCATGTATCGTCTCGCAAGAGAAATCCAAACAATGAACCCTCCCGATGGACTAGTGTATGGCTTAGTTAGTATTAAGATCCATCGGCCCAAGATTAAAAGAAAATGGAAATAAAAATAAGTGTATGCATGAATCATCTATATTCCAACTTTTTCCCATTTCCAATTTAAGTATCATATTTCCAATTAGATACACTAAATCCCAATAAATACACCCATTTAATTATACTAAAATCAATAATCCAAAATGTCCTAGGGTCTAACATCTCTCAGCTCCCGACATTTTTCACTTTCATATGTGGGATATCTCGCATGCGAAATCCAAACAAGGAACCCTCCCGATACATTACTGTATAGCATTATCGGTTGATGAGATCCATTAGTCCACGAACCATGTCCATAATGTGCTCAATTAAATTTATAAGGCTCTCTGAGGGTTATAGTCTCCCATTTAACTATATTTAAACTCAATGTGTCACAATCCCTTTAGTATTTTCCTCCGTAAAAAAAACATTAATGCCAACTGGTCACATTACATTCGACTATTAATTTTAATTTGGTTTCCTAAAAATTTACGCAACCTTATGCTTTAATTCCTCCTGTGATAAATTCCCATACCCTTACACACGAGGCATTATAGGTGTTTATCCCTTAACTCGCGGGTGAAATAATGTAAAGTTCTTAAATAAAATGGAGTCTACCCTCCCCCAACGTGCAAACGAGATATCATTTATTACTGCTTACTGTTCACTAGTACTAAACTAAGCACTTCCTACCAAATAAAAGGATTTAGGATCATAATCACTGTCTATGCTGGCGTTGGTCCCTCTCCTAATACAAGGTGATATACGTGCACGTATTATAGCTGCGGCTACTATCCCTTAGGTGGAGTGGGTAGTATAGGTACAGCTGGCACTACCACTACTGGTTGTACCTAAAGTCGTTGGCACTCCCCTAGGGAGCCTTGTGTCCTTGTTGTCCCTTTGAATCATGTGCTTCTCGATTTCTTGAGGGCACCTCCTAGCGAAGTGGCCTTTCTCACCATAAACATAACCATTGTCCTGGAACTGGTGCCTATCTGGCTGTAGCCCCTATTCACCCTGATTTTGATGCCCTTGGCCCTGGTGGCCTCTCTACTATTGGCACAGTTGGCCTTGTTTATTCCCAATATCAAAACACCTAGATCTCTTATGCTTCTCTAAAGGTTAAGGACTCTAAGATTGATGGGCCTCTTGGTTGTTACTCTCATTCTCCATACTTTATTGGTTGGACGTTTCGTAGCAATGTCTCTTCTCCCCCTTATCTATCTGAAATGCCCTATGATTTGGGCAATGCAACAAGGAGGCATTCACTACCTAGTTATATGTAGTGAAAGTCGAATTCCCTAATAGTGATTGTCTGATGTGCCAGGTTGTGCCTGACATGAACTTCTCTATCTTTCTCTGCTCTATAATTACATCCTCCTTAGAAAAATAAGAAAGAGCGGTAAAATCTTCCTCGTATTCTTCCAGTGTAAGACTTCACTACTTAAAGTCCATGAACTTCTTATGCATCTCTGTTTTAATTTCTCGAGGAAAGTACTTCCCCTTAAATCTCTCCCAAAACTCATCTACGGTAACATTGTCCCTCTCGGAAACCATCGTAATCACCTCCTACCATTGAAATGCGTCCCCAAAAATAGAATAATGCTAAAATCTACTTCTACAGGAGTGTTCACTATTCCATCTGTAAGTGTTGCTGAATATCTCTCTGCCACCACCTCTCCACTAGAATATCTGAATCGCCCGTAAATTGCAGCGGTTGGCCTTTAGGGAAGGCCTCCTTAGCTCTGCCCTAAATCAATCCATGTGTCTGGACTGGTAGCACCTCCTACTATAGGTGTGGTGGCTACTGTTGAAGTTGTGGCGGTGGAAAATTCCTTAACATAGCTGCTATGGCAGTGGACACTGCCTTGACCACGATAGTGGAGATCTCTATCAGTCCTACCACAGGTGGAGCTGGAGGTGGCTGCTGCTACGGCTCCTGCTGGGCCCCCTCCTCTGTAGCTGGGGAAATAGTACACCTCGGTATGCCTCTCCTGCCATTGTCCATTTGAAAGAAAACAAGGTTGTATTAGTAACTAATCACAAAGAATATAATGATTCCTATACATATGGCTCCATACATCAAAGAACGCAACACAGAACGTAACGATCTCAAAAACAGATCCTAAGGACACTAGAACCGTGCTCTGACACCAACTGTAACAACCCCCATTTTCTCACATAAAGGTTGGCCAGGCACAATACGTCGAAGATGGGACTTGTCGATCAATTAATACCATTCTCAGCACAACGTAATATAAATATTATTATTTTAAAGGTCGATACTTTAAACATTATGAACATTTCACTGGCAATAATTAAACTCAAACCAACACTAACTAAATAATAAATCCAACAGTAAGTAAAAATCACAACTCCAGCATAATGTAAATAATAAATAAATCTCGAGCTTATTCCCTTAAAAATGTTTTCAAATGAAATAACTAAGGCTGAAAAATTACCTAAACTAGAGACAATAATCTGGAAAGATGCTAAGCACGAGAGATCACAAGGCTGGTACAACAACAATCATACCATCCCTATATAAAAATAAACTGGGGGGAAACATTTAAATTTGGGTGAGAGCCTGAGGTGTTCAAGAATTAACTTAATCAATTTATTATGCAATAGTACAGTCGATGCAAAATAAATATTCCCCCTTCGTCGCTCACATGCGTTTAATAACTCACCCATCATCGAAGTGTTATATTATTAACATCCCAAATAGTTTTTATGACATCGTCTCAAGTTTATAATGTGAATATATCGATAATTAAATATTTAAATTCAATTTTATCATTTAATTGGAAACACCCATTTATCCATGTTTCATCGGTTTCATATATAAGGCATAAACATATATTATGCATTATACGGTCTAAATATAATTATCGTCCACATTGCTAAACAATTAAATTTATTCCATTTAAAATTCGGGAAATTATATATGTCCTTCATATACATGACACACAAAGGCATCTACCGTTGGTGTCTATTTCTTTGTCTATCAGAAAGTTTAGAGGAATCCATTATCCTAACAGGACATCACAAAACACACATAAATTTTGGGGCGGTCCCTACGCAGGACACTTGTACATGGGAAATACCCAGCGGTGACACAGGAAGGGTGGGTCAGCGTTAACACCTACCTCTTGTACATGGAGACTCCACGATGTATTCGTATGACCTACACATTGTCAATCCCACTTATAACGATGTGTGGTACCCGGTCCGAATGCGCGAACCCCCGAGCCAATAGGACAACCCACGAATATTGGTATCTCCACACAAATACACATATTATTATCCCATATAATAGGTATAGGTAATTGCAATAAATGTCCAACCAAAGTACACAACATTTTTCATTTATTAATAATTTACTATCTAATAAATTATTAATTCCATTCCATAAGATAATTACTTAACCATCTAATTTATTTGTAATTAGTGCCAATTAAATGTGGGCATATCATTTCTCAATCAATTAATTGAAGTTTCATTCTTTAATTTCTCATTCACTCTTATTCAATAACTAACTGATATTAATAAACAAACCATTCCAGGCCAAATACCCTTTTCAACAGACCAAAAACCTAGCAAAAACCATTTCTGTAAAGAGATTTAATCCCAGGCCCAAGCATAAAAAGGAACGAAAAGTCAAAAGTCCCACCACAACGTTCGAACAACTGATATTAATAAACAAACCACCCTAGGGAAAATACCCCTTTCATCCAAGCCAAAAATCAAACCAAAATCATTTCTATAAGGAGATTAAATCCTGGACCCAAGCGTAAATAGGAATGAAAAGTCAAAAGTCCCATCACGTAGCTTGAATGACCTGGGGGCTCGTTCGCGCGACGTAGCATGTCGCTCGAATGACATGCGACATCGTTTAAGAGACCCCTTGTCTTCTTCCCTCTGCCATTTATCGATCTTATTTCTTCCCAAATCACAATTTCCACACCCAGAAGGTATACGAAGCCCATAATTAATAACCTACTAACATAATTCCAACCTCAACCATATTCATACATGTTACCCATTTTTAACGACTTATACCTCCCAAATATCCAACCAAGTTTATTTCACAACATGAGGTATTTATTAAGGGATCTATATTATAATTCCAGTCCATTAATTAACATTGATCTCTCTACATAATATCATCAAAATATCCCAAATCTAACTACATGGATCCTACGGATTCTACCATCAATTTCAGATTTACGATACCTAATTTCTAAGACAATTTCTACATACAAAATTATACCTCTACATGTATTGTTCATCATCAAATCAATCATATTTAAACCTAATTCCCAGAAATTTAAGGGGTCATTACATGCATCAAGAAATATATTGAAAAGAATAAATTAAGCAAGATAATTCTTGCATTAAAATTCGTGGATGAAAACTTCTTGAAACCCCCTTGATCTTTCACTTGGTCCCTTGCCCTTTTTCCTCTCTTTTGGCCCTTCTCCTATTTTCTCCCGTTAAGTATTGATTTAGATTTTTTGGAATGATAGTAGGGGAGTGGTTTACCCCCACTTAAAATCTAATTAAGTGGATAATCCTCAGTTGGCCGTAACACTCAAATTTTGGACCCCCAAACGGACCCGAATCCATAATCCAATTAGCCCTAAAGCTTCCCAACCTATATACTATTAACCCGGGACTATTTTTAAATGTCTAAAACACCTAAACGAGCCTTTAATTCTTCCCAAAATGCATCCCAATTATTTCAATTTCACTTAAACATTTTTATCATGTTCCAACGACACACGCCCATAAAATTATTTATGTGTGATTTATTTTTCCCTAGCAAGACCATTATGTCGAATTGAGTTTTGTAGTTATATTACCTTGGATAAATGTTTGTTTTCAATTTAATTTTTTCCCATTTAAATTTAAATTCATCCAACTTAATTTATTTCCAAACTACTATTATATTATTTGATTTAATTTAATCGAAATATTTTGTCCAAAACTTACGGGGTATTACATAAACCTCAGCCTCTTTTTTTACTCTTGAGTTGGCCAAGCTTTAATTAGTGGGTTGCATTAAAGTTTTAATATATTTCATTCATCAATATTTTACTCAAATTAAATTTGACCTAAAAAAATGAGGAAAGCTTAGTTCCTTTGACCTTTTTTTATTCTTCTATTTTCATATAAGGATTCTTCTATGTTTGCCCATTATAACTAGTGGATTTTTATGAGAATTTAATTTTTTTTGTATTCATCATTATTTTGGTCAAATAAATTTGGGCTAGCTAGAAAATGGTGATATAAACCAATTTTTTCGTTTCCATAGAAAAACCTTGTTATTTATAAATTTAAAACAAAATATCTTACTGGAAAAAAATGATCTTACTGATGTATCACACGGTTTGGTTTTAATTTATGGGCTTGTGTACCAGCTGGTAATTTTGGTTTGATGTATTCAAAGTTTGTTTGGTATTAATAAGCTCCATTTACTGACCAAACATACTGAAACTTAGTCCTAGTTAAAATAACCCTTTTAGATATGCATTTTTTTAAAAATACCCCATTCTAGGGGTGCTTTTCATGACATGGATGGTGGGATATATTCATAGTGAAATTTCAAGGGGAGTTTTTGTCATCCAAAAATTGATGTGAAAAATATCATGAGGAAACAAAGAGATAGATATTAATTCAAAAAACAAAAATACTTACAGTAACCGGATAGAGATTTTAATGATTGAACTTCCAACGGAATTTGTCCTGAAATAGTGCTCCACGGACTTAAAGATAATTATCTCCTAATATACCACAATCAACTTCTTGCAATAGATGTAACAACCCCCATTTTCTCATGTAAAGGTAGTCTAGACATGATACATCGAAGACGAGGCTTGTTATACAATCTATATCATTCTCAGCATCAAGAACATACAGCTATTTATTTGTTACAATCATTGAAATAAACTGAAGCTTTATAATTAAACAAATACCAACTAGATCAACATCTAGAGTCTATGAAATGAATTAAGAACTCATCATAATAACCTCTCAATATAAATAAAGGAAAATAATGTGACACCCCGCCTAATAAAATACCGGGTGATCAGTCCTATGCCAAATTAAAACAACAATCCCAGTTGGTTCATCTTTAGCATCACTGTCGACAACCTTTTTTAAAAATTACTAACCACCTAGTATTCAAAAAAGCTGGTGCCAAATTTTATTTATTAATTAAACAAAATACTACATGCGAAAATAAATATAAACCATTCACACAACTGACTTAAATGAACTGAACAAATAATAAAATGACATGCCGAATAAATAATCGGCCACCAAAATAAATAGTCCAATACAAATATTCAACACCTGAATAAAAATCTGAAAACTGAACTGAAAGTCTGGGCGACATGCCCTAAATAAAACTAAAATTGATAAATGATTCCTACTCTAGGAATGAAATAACGATGCGCCTAATCCAAGCTCCTGCTAGCATCCACATATGTCGCAGCTCCGTATCCCCGGAATAGAATATCAATCATGGCGTCCCTATGGCTGGACACCTAAAAGGTTTTGAAAATAGTTTTATAGCAAGGGTTAGAACCCATAACTATTTAGCAAG
This sequence comes from Sambucus nigra, assembly GCA_949130495.1. Lineage (NCBI taxonomy): Eukaryota > Viridiplantae > Streptophyta > Magnoliopsida > Dipsacales > Adoxaceae > Sambucus > Sambucus nigra. The sequence goes on from OX422218.1 coordinate 421,520,305, forward strand.
TGAATTAACTGCAGTAATTTAAAATATATAAATGCGCTCCATATTTGAGTTAGTGTCGCACTCTCTTGAGGACATTCTCACCCCTCCACTAAAGTGCACACCAAACGATTACCTTAACCCCACTTAGTTGTACTACCCTGTCCAACTAGTCCTTGTAATCCTCCCTTGCCTTTCCACTCTAATCCGAGTATTATTATCCATGGTTTATAAGTTATCTCACTAATTAACTTAATTAATTTCCTTTAAATAATATCATCTAACTGTGACACAAGTTATACAAAACAATTGCTTCACACACTGTATTATTACCCGCATATAATATTTACTCCCATTATGTACGTACTTTTACAACAACATCCGCACATATATCATATGTATATCCATCCCACCGAGTATACCCACTCCGGATGATTCTCTCTAAAGTCTTATCTCACTAGGTGTTCATATTCCTTCCCTGAAAGTGAGATAAATCCCTCACCCATATACCAGACGCTATGACATGGGGACATACTCACCCTACTCCTCAAGCTAGGGGATTCACCCACATCGTGAAACCTCCCTTGATAGCACTAGAGTATATAAATTAAATAAATATCTAGTCACTGATATTTAATAGCAAACACAAAGTACACACATGTTTATATATACTATCACCACACCGTATATATATAAAATATAAATTTCGGCTTTATTGTGTACTAAAACTCGTAACACTAACCTATATATTCCCGAGTCTATGGTACGACTTAAATTTAATTAATTCACCCCTTAATAATTTATTACTTTACGAGTCTACAGTCTGACTCTAATTTAATTAATTAATAAATTAATTAATTATAATATTTCCCCCGAGTCTATGGTTCGACTCTAATATAATTAATTTACACAATAATTAGGTAGCAATCCGAGTCTATGATTTGACTCTAAATTTTTTAATTTACGTATTAATTAATTACCAATCCGAGTCTATGGTTTAACTCTAAATTAATTAATTTCTCTCTTAATTAATTTATTACTCTGGTGACACTCAACCCGTATACCCGCTTACTTAGTTCGTAACCTAATATTTTCCGAGTCAACATTCCCACTCCAAATTAATCTACTCCTCTCAGTAATTATTTTAAAACCTTGGTGTCACTCAACCAATTTTCCTGAACTCGTTCACTTAGCCCGTATCTTAAATCTCATAATTTAATTCCAATATTCTCCCATAATATGACACACGTTCATCTCTCCCAAATTTCCCAATTACATTTACCTATAATTACCAAGAGTCATGCCCCTAATTAATTTTCATCCTTTAAATCAACCCAAGAATGTTCCCCAATGAAAATCTCCCATACAATTAAAAACTGGCGTCACTACCAAAAATCATGTACCATCGATCGATCGATCCCCCTTGGTCGATCGATCGATTGACATGGTCATCATCTTCTCCAGCCTCCTATTCGGACATGGATGAACCCTCAAGGTTTTATTTTAATTCCAAACCCTTACCCAATCATAATCAATATTACCCCCACATAATAAAAGGGTCTATACATCCTAAAGACCTTAATTCATCATCAAATCCATACATAACCCTAAGTATATTCGATTTCGGTTTTTCACCCGGGTCTCGTTTTACTGAATTTGACCTAAACATTTTAAGTCCATTTAATCACTAATACATATTGTAATCCACTCTACAATTCAATCTTAACAGTCCTAAATCATAACTTAACCTCCAGTAAATTTAGAAAACCAAATTTTAATTATGGTTACATAACCAGAACGAATTTTTATACACACATACTATAATATGAATTGGTTATCACCTATTTTAAGAATCAAAATAGTTAACCACTTTCCTGGAATGATTCGTAGGGTTTGATCTGTTGGTGTAGTGAAGGTGTTGATGACGAACACTCACTTTGTCCCTCGATTTGACTCCAAAAAGATCCCCAATTTGCTACTTGAATTGTTTCCTCTGTGTCTCTCTCAAACCCTAGGTTTAGAGTTGTATTAACTACCGTTCACACTCCCCAATTAGGATTAAAACTCCAAATACCGTTTTTGGCCACATGGGCCTAATTTAAATGGCCCGAATCACCCCGTGTGGGTCCGGCTATGCCCAAAAATGCTCTGAAACCGATTACTACCCCCCGAGTACTCATTTCTGACTATCTCGACCCATCCGGACTCAACCGCGCACTCAGAATCGTCATATGAAATACTTTATAACATTCTCCAATTTTTTGACCTCAAAAATGCGATACACAGTAATTCGAACAATTTAATTTAAAATCGCCAATTAAAAATAATTCTTCCCACTCAAATAAATTCTCCAAATCATAAATTTAAGTTTCTCCAATTTAAATATTTTTATTTCTCCTAAAAATAATTAAATACTAAATCCTCAAAATTACAGGGTGTTACATACTTCCCCCGTTACAAAGTAATTTCGTGCTCGAAATTAAGATGAGCCTAGTTCTCCAACCTTTAAATATCACTTTCTAAACATGTGCCTCTAAGCTTGCTATATCTTTCTCTCCCGCTTCTAACTATGGATTATAGAAATATGCATTTTAGTTAACAAGGGCGCCCATACACCCTTACCCGTGCTTGACCGCACAAAAGTTACCTTAATTAACCCGGGTGCCCATACACCCTATCCCCGTGCTTTACCGTCGAAATTTACCCGACTATGCTAGTCGTGACCCATAATATAGATTCCAACCCGTAGTCATATCACATGGATGAATAATAACCTGGGTACCCAACCCATGTACTAACGATCAAACATCTCCCCACTTCCAACGTTGTGCTATGTTTCATGCGTTGGATGTCTTGTAAGCGAAATCCAAACAAGGAACCCCCCCGATACACTACTTCCTAACATTGTCGGTCGTTGAGATCTGTTAGACACTCGGTCCATAGTATATACCCCCAAATACTTGTCTATTAACACAAAAGCATACACGCCTACTCTTATGCTACAAAAGACAACATAAAATAATGCGCCCTTACTATCACTAGTTATTGTACAAAATAAACCCCGAGCTATCTCTCCCTGCTCGAAACTAAATCTAACCACCCTGATTCACTTCAGTAACCACCCCTACTTACCGGGATAAATATGAGAACACAAGACCTCATTATGTGTCTATAACAACACACAATACAACATATATACACATATATACAGGCTAGATGCCCTCTCAGGTGATACCTAGTAAAAATCATTCATACCCTGGTGTCGCGAACACCAAAACTTATCCCCACTATTCACAATAGTTCAAATCCATTGCTATCCATCCGATATTAAAAATCATCTACCCTACTTCTATAATTCTCGAAAGTAGCAACCCCTTGCCTAATCCAAACCTTCTCTCAGTGTGCACCTCCACTCTCTTGTGGTTAACACCAAAGGACTCCGCTACACTACAGAAAACTTTATCTACATACTATGGCTGCTATAGCCAGTGCACCTACTAGATCCGACTCACTCGCGAATTTTTAGTGAAAAATAATTTTATATTGTGACACCCTCACTGTCACCCAAAATATACCCCATGCCCATAGGATAAAAAGATAATTACCTCCATACTGCAGCTGCAATGGCTGATCCTCGGGTTCCTGAGAAGCTTCCCCCTGCCCGAATGTACCCATGACTTGTTGTAGTGGCTGCACATCCAGGACATCATCCTGTAGTTTAACCCTTCCTCGCTGAGGACAATCTCTCTTCACGTGTCCCGCTTCCCCACAAATGAAACACCTCCTAATAAATTCATCCTGCCACCGATCCCTTCCTTGTTGGCCTTGTCGGAAGTCCTGGCCATCCTGTCGATAGCCTCCAGACCTAAATCCCTTGGCCTAATTCCTCTGTTAGGAATCCTACCCCTGATGTCTCCCTGTCTGCTGCCGAGATACCCCACTGGTACTGTTCCCTTCCGCTTTATCCGAATGACTCGGTTCCCCTCCCCTCTTGCTTCCTCTCAGTGGAAGTGATATTCCTGATAGTGCAGGAGTGCTGCATTTACGACGTTCATATAAGCTACTAATGCAGGATTACCAAACAAATGTTGTCTGCTCCTCCAGACTAATCCATCCATGAACTTTGACTTATTTCTTTCTTCATCGCATACCACATCTAGTACAAAATTTACCAAACGAGTGAATTCTTCCTCGTAATCCGCCACTGAACGGTCCCCCTAAGTCACCTCTCTAAATTTTCTCCTCATTTTGGTCTCCATTGCTGGCGGAAAATACTTGCGATCAAACCGCACCCAAAACTCTGCAATTGATAATGTATCCCTTAACTCAGCCGTGGTGATAGACTCCCACCACTTTAGCATTGCTCTCACTAACTTAAAAGTGGCAAGCATTTGCTTTTGCACCTCATTTCAGTCTACCATGTGTAGGTGACGCTGGATATACCTCTTCCACTGACACGCTAGCAACACATCTGAACCCTCTCAAAACTCTGGTGGGTGGCCCTTTTGAAAGATCCCTCGTACTTGTTTCCACTCTCATTGCCCCTGGTGGACATTAACATCCGGTACCACTAACGCCTATGGCTGATCTTGTGGAAAGTACCTTGCCATTGCGATCATCGTTGCTTGAACTGCCTGTGCTACTAATTCAGTTACCTGTGCAACTGAAATCATCTCTGGCAATTGCTGCAGTAACTCTGGCTTTTGATGAGCCTCCCTAGTCTCATCTCCCCCTGCTTCCCTAGCTGCTCTCTCTCTCCTGGGCAACATCTGAAGGGAGAATCGAAACATATGAGTTCACCCTGAAATATAAAGTAATTGGGAGAAGAACTTAAATGCGCATACGTATAAGAATACAACAATCCTATGATAAGGCTCTACATCAAAGGACGCTAAGCTGAAACGTGAAAACCTGCACATATCCTAAGGACACTAGAACTTGATGCTCTGATACCATCTGTGATACCCCGCCTAATAAAATATCGGGTGATCAGTCCTATATTAAATTAAAACAGGAATCCCAGTTAGTTCACCATTAGCATCACTGTCGAAAACCTTTTTGAAAAATTACTAACCACCTAGTATTCCAAAAAGGTGGTGCCAAATTTTATCTTATTCATTAAACAAAATAGTACATGCGAAAATAAATATAAACCATTCACACAACTGAATTAAACGAACTGAACAAATAATAAAACGACATGCCAAATAAACCATCGGCCACCAAATTAAAAAGGCCAATACAAATATTCAACACCTGAATAAAAATCTAAAAACTGAACTGAAAGTCTGGGCGATATGCCCTAAATAAAACTAAAACTGATAAATGATTCCTACTCTAGGAAGGAAAGAACGATGCGTCTAATCCAAGCTCCTGCTAGCATCCACGTATGTCGCAGCTCCGTATCTCTTGAATAGAATATCAATCCTGGCGTCCCTGTGGTTGGACACCTATAAGGTTTTGAAAATAGTTTTATAGCAAGGGTTAGAACCCAAAAAAATTTGAAAATATTTAACAAATGAATTAAATGCAGTAATTTAAAATATATGAATGCGCTCCATATTTAAGTTAGTGTCGCACTCTCTTGAGTACATTCTCACCCCTCCACTAAAGTACACACCTAATGATTAACTTAACCCCACCTAGTTGTACTACCCCGTCCAACTAGTCCTTGTAATCCTCCCTTGCCTTTCCACTCTAATCCGAGTATTATTATCCATGGGTTATAAGTTATCTCACTAATTAACTTAATTAATTTCCTTTAAATAATATCATATAACTGTGACACAAGTTATATAAAACAATTGCATCTCACACTGTATTATTACCCGAATATAATATTTACTACCATTATATACGTACTTTTACCACAATATACACACATATATCATATGTATATACATCCCTTCGAGTATACCCTCTCCGGATGATTCCCTCTAAAGTGCAATCTCACTAGGTGTGCTCACATAACCTAGTTGCACAAGTTGGAATTGCTCACTAACTTCACCCAAAATATAAACTTAATGGAGGCGGTCATATTCCTTCCCTGAAAGTGAGATAAATCCCTTTCCCATATACCGGACGATATGACCTTGGGATATACTCACCCTACTCCTCAATCTAGGGGATTTACCCACATCGCGAAACCTCCCTTGATAGCACTAGAGTATATGAATTAAATAAATATCTAGTCACTAATATTTAATAGCACACACAAAGTACACACATGTATATATATACTATCACCACACCGTATATATATAAAATATAAATTTCGGCTTTATCGTGTACTAAAACCCGTAACACTAGCCTATATATTCCCGAGTCTATGGTCCGACTCAAATTTAATTAATTCACTCCTTAATAATTTATTTCTTTCCCGAGTCTACAGTCCAACTCTAATTTAATTAATTAGCACATTAATTAATTCTAATATTTCCCCCGAGTCTATGGTTCGATACTAATATAATTAATTTACACAATAATTAATTACCAATCCGAGTCTATTATCTGACTCTAATACAATAAATTTACATATTAATTAATTACCAATCTGAGTCTATGGTCTGACTCTAAATTAATTAATTTATCCTTTAATTAATTTATTACTCTGGTGACACTCAACCCGTATACCCGCTTACTTGGTTCGTAACCTAATATTTCCCGAGTCAACATTCCCACTCCAAATTAATGTACTCCTTTCAGTACTTAATTTAACACCTTGGTGTCACTCAACCAATATACCTGAACTTGTTCACTTAGCCCATATCTTAAATCTCAGAATTTAATTCCCAATATTCTCCCATAATATGACACACGTTCATCTCTCCCAAATTTCCCAATTATATTTACCTATAATTACCAAGAGTCATGCCCCAAATTAATTTTCATCCTTTAAATCAAACCAAGAATGTTCCCCAATGAAACTCTCCCATACAATTAAAAAATGGCGTCACTGCCAAAAATCCTGTACCATCGATCGATCCATCCCCCTTGGTCGATCGATCGATCGACACCGTCATCATCTTCTCCAGACTCCTATTCGACCATGGATGAACCCTCAAGCTTTTATTTTCATTCCAGACCCTTACCCAATCACAATCAATATTACCCCCACATAATAAAAGGGTCTAAACATCCTAATGACCTTAATTCATCATCAAATTCATACATAACCCTAAGTATATCCGATTTGGGTTTTTCACCCGGGTCTCGTTCTACCGAATTTGATCTAACCATTTTCAGTCCATTTAATCACTAATTCATATTGTAATCCACTCTACAATTCAATCTTAACAGTCCCAAATCATAACTTAACCTCCATTGAGCAATTAAATATGTCCATTACTCTAAATTTAGAAAACCAAATTTTGATTATGGTTACACACCCAAAACGAATTTTCATATACACATACTATAATATGAATTGGTTATCACCTATTTTAAGAATCACAACAGTTAACCACTTGCCTGGAATGATTCGTAGGGTCTGATCTGTTGGTGTAGTGAAGGTGCTGATGATGAACACTCACTTTGTCCCTCGATTTGACTCCAAAAAGATCCCCAATTTGCTTCTTGAATTGTTTCCTCGATGTCTCTCTCAAACCCTAGGTTTGGAGTTGTATTAACTGTCGTTCACACTCCCAAATTAGGATTACTACTCCAAATCCAATTTTTGGCCACATGGACATAATTAAAATGGCCCGAATGACCCCGTGTGGGCCCGACTATGGCCAAAAATGCCCCGAGACCCAATTACTACCCCCGAGTACTCATTTCTGACTATCTCGACCCATCCGAACTCAACCGCGCACTCAGAATCATCATCCTAAATACTTTATAAGATTCTCCATTTTTTTGCCCTAAAAAATGCGACGCACATTAATTCGAACAATTTAATTTAAAGTCGCCAATTAAAAATAATTCTTCCCACTCAAATAAATTCTCCAAATCATAAATTTAAGTTTCTCCAATTTAAATATTTTATTTCTCCCAAAAATAATTAAATATTAAATCCTCAAAATTACGGGGTGTTACAAATAACTATTGGGTTATGTACTTATAATATTCTTGGAAAATGAATAAATTGAAACAGATAAACAACTTAGTCTAAAATCAATGATACAGATTCTGATACCCAAGGTGAGACTACAAGGATGGTCTCTTGATAGTCCGGCTATCTCTGTCCAGGCGTACCTGGCGAAAAAAAACATTCATAATTTTAGGTCAGTGCCCTAAAGTGTGCAATAATTAACTTACTCATTTTAATGGGAAAAAGTAGAGTGAATTTAAAGTGAGTGTTCCCATTGTCACTCTCACGGATAACATATATCACCCCTCACCTAAAAGCAGTGCTACTCGAATAACCACCCATAACCCAATATGGATACAAAATAAGTTCAAAGGATAGTATAAGATGCATCTAGCAAGATAATATACTGAAACGGAGTTATATATCCTCAAGTAATTGTTTCCTAATTTATCCCCGATATACTACCGATGAAGAGATAACATCTAATACCATTCATATACGTAGTTTTGGGTTTATATCTTTAGTCCACAACACGACTTAGGAGTTGTTTCATTTATTTCAGTTAATTTCATATATGTCATTATACATTGGACACTTGTAAGGACACAAATTTCCAATTGAGTCCATATATAGTTTTGGCTCAATTCCGGACAAAAACATTTATTCATAGGATAGTATGTAATTGTAATACTCTCAAGCCTATGAAGTGTTTGTTGAAGACGTAGCGGCAAAGAGTATAAAGCTTCATCAAATATGCCGGTTTGCGTGCCTCGTTTCTACGTCATCAACTATAGTTCCATGCTCCCAAGGTATGAATGCAATATTATATATATAGGAGCTTGGAACAAGTTTATTGGGTGTTAGGTTTTATAAAAACTGCATTTTGTTTTAAGAAAGAATTAATTAAAACTTTAAATAAATCTTTATAAAGTTTCCTGGGCTTAAACAAGAATATTCAAACTTTCAATTTTTTCGTTCGATAGAGTCGTTCGAACGAGATTGTCGTTCGAACGAAAATGTCGTTCGAACGAACCTGCCAACGATTTCCCATATTAGGCCACTGACATGTCGTTCGATATGTCGTTCGAACGAACCTTATGTTCGAACGAACCTTATGTTCGAATGAGATATCCAACGAGTTTCTAACGAGTCCATACTGGATCGTCGTTAGAAATCTCGTTCGAACGAGATTTCGTTCGAACGAAAAGTCGTTCGAACGAGATGCCAGGCGGGAACAGTTTTTGGCAGTTTTGCACCCACTTTCCCACTAAGTTTGTAACCAACTTTTTCAGATTTTAATATGTGCGGGAATCACTTTTGATAATGAATCTTTTTCAGATCATACAAACTCTTAGGGAGTATTTTGAGAGCAAAATTAAAAAGAGAAAAAGATCAAGTTTTGAGTGAGATTTTCAAAGAGAAATTTACTTATCACTCTAGTTTTACACCCATATTGTTTATCCAAGTTCACATATATACATATCAATTGCTTGGAGTTTGGCAACGGTTTATCTCTTCCGTTTCAAAGAGAAGTTTTGATTTTCTTCTACATCCAGCAAAGAAGAAGACGTTTTGTTGCGATTCTACCCACTTGGAGAAAGGCTCCATGTACGGGTGACGATGACCATATAAAGTCCTATCGGTGGATTCCGAGACCGCGGTGGTGTTCCAAGGTTATCCGCTAGGAAGAGGTGTCTACAAGAAGAAGTGTCGAGGCTTGAGAGAGATCGAGTCGTGCGTTGTAAGCCTTTCTATGTGGCTAGGGCCGTCCGAGGTTGTTTCCCGTCTTGAGTTTTTCCTCATACATCGCGGGGTAGTGTGATTGATTTATTTTATCTTGAAAAATAACGTAGAACGCATGCTTAGAATAATTCAAGATAAAATTTGGTTTAAATTATCACACTCATTTAATTTGGTGTTAAATTAAATATTGGGTAAAGTTTATTTAATTCAAGTCTTTTCCTAAAATTGGTTTCGCCTAACTTTGGAATATTGATAATTATGTCTTAGGCAAATTCTAGGACTTGGATTGAATTAACTTGGTTTAAGTGAATATATTAATTGATTAATTTTACTTCACTTGGTTTAATTTTAATTTGTTTTAAGAAATTAAAATTTGTTTTGTTAATGTTGAACCATCATCATTCAACGCTTCCGCATCTCTTGAGTTTATCCATAAGGAAATTATATTTTAATTGAAAATTTTACATTCGGGGTTTTTCAAATTGGTATTAGAGCTTTGATTTAGAAAAGCTCGCACTCTCAAATTGGTATCAGAGCCAAAGCGATAAATTATTTCGTTAAAGATCCTTAAATAATTTGTGGCTAAAATGGATTTTTCCCCATTTTCAAAATTTCCTATTTTTGATGGTTCCAACTACGCGTATTGGAAAGCGCGTATGAGATCGGCACTAAAATCTATCGACGAGAGAGTTTGGATGTCTGTTGTTAACGGGTGGTCACCACCAACTTATTTAGTTGAAAATGAACGTGTTATCAAACCCGTCGATAGATGGACTGAAAATGAGTTTAAACTTGCTAATTTTAATTCCCTAGGTTTGAATGCCTTGTTTAGCGCTGTCACACCGGATGAATTCCGATGTATTATGACGTGTGAAACCGCTAAAGAAGGGTGGGATATTTTACAATTAACTCATGAAGGAACTAGTGTCGTTAAATCTTCAAAACTCCAAAACCTCACCACTCAATTTGAAACTATCAAAATGAATGAAAAAGAAACTTTTGATGAATTTTATGCTAGACTTTCTGATATTGTTAATTCATCTTTTAACTTGGGAGAGAAAATACCTGACGACCGTGTTGTAAAGAAAATTTTAAGGTCCCTACCCGGTAGATTTATTCCAAAATTGACCGTTTTAAATTCTTTACCAACTTTAGCCTCTACGAAATTAGAAGAGCTTGTAGGTGATTTACAAACCTATGAACTAGACATATTTCCCTCTAAAACTGAAAAGAAAATCGAAAAGGGCGTTGCTTTAAAAGCCCGAAAAGAGGTCAAACAAGTAGTAGAGAGTGAGAGTGATAGTGACTCGGAAGACATGGCTTTGTTTGCTCGTAAATTTAGAAAATTTCTTGAAATTAACAAAGATAAATTTAAAAATGATTTTAAGAAATTTGAATCTTCTAAGCATGACAAAGGCGAGAAGATTCCTAAATCCAAGAAGATCCCTAAACCTAGTAATGAAAATTTAGATAGGGACGAGTCTAATAAGTGCTTTGGTTGTGAAGGTTATGGCCATAGGGCTTTTGAGTGCCCCACTAAACTAAGGAAAGAGGGTAAGCGACCCATTTCATATAATGCGACCCTTAGTGATAGTGATAAGGAAGATAAGCCCGATTCCCCCACTAAGAAAAATTTTGTGGCTTTTATGGCTAGTCATGTGAGTGATAGTGAGAACTCATCGATTGATGAAACTTTAACACATGACACTTCCAACGTCAAAGTTTATGATTCTCTTATTTTTTATGATAGTGAGAGTGGAGAAGAAAGAGAGAGTGAAAATGAAGAAGAGGTTAATGTGAGTGAACTTCAAAATGCTTTTCAAGAGCTTTATAAAGAATCTATTAAATTGAAAAGAGATAACTTGAAGTTAGAAGCTAGTTTTAGAGAAAGTGTCAAGGTCGTTGATGAAAGTGCTTTAATAGAAGACCTTAGGACACATGAGAGGACTCTTCAAGAGAAGCTTGAATATGTAGAAGGCGAAAGAGATAGCCTTAAGGGTTTAATGGAATCCTTGAAAAAGGAGCTTCTTGCTTTTGAAGAGCGAAATGTTCTACTAGAATCTAACATTTTAGAATTGGAAAATAAATTAAAAGATTCTAGTAATGTCAAATTTGATTTGGAGTGTCGTTCGGAAAAACTAGATAAAATGTTAGGAACGGTCCAAATTAAAAATGACACTTGTGGTTTAGGCTTCAATACTTGTAATGAATCTACTCATAAAGCCAAGACCAATGTTCTAGGAGAATCTACTAGGAATGCCTTTAAAGATCACCCCTTAGGTAACTCTTTTCGCCATGTTTTTGCTTGTACACATTGTGGTCGAAAAGGTCATCTTAGGAAATTTTGTTTTGATCTTAAACGAATTCCTAGAAAAACCCATAGTAAAGTAAGCACGGTAGTTAACGTTCCAACACCACAAGATAGTCATTCTTCATTAATTTGGGTTAGGAAATCCGACTTGGTTGCTTTGCAAAATAGGGTTTTTGATTCTCATTTACTTTCACATGCTTCCTCCCTTGCTAAATCTAAAGTATGAATGTGTTAGTGTTTTCATACTTTAGGGTTTGTACTTCATGCTATATTCACAAGCTAAATGTATGCTAGTTTAGTCATTTTCTAGTCATTGCCTTATTTCATATCACATGCTAGAAATTATGACTTGTTTATCTTTTGTATTATATTTCCTTCATTTTGTGTGCATTAAATGAAAAATACAAAAAGATTTTTGTTTATCATTTGAATTTTATTTCTTGGTAATTTAAGCTTAATGAAAAATTCAAATGATTTGTGTTTATCTTTTGAGTATATATTTCTTATTATTTTTGGTTAAAAATGTCAAAAACTCAAAAAGATTTTTTTTTTGTGTGTGTATTTTTGTTTGACACACTTTATGTGGCATATATTTGTGTTTGAATCCCATCTTTTACGCTCCCACGTGGCTAGAACTTTTGGTTTAGATTATCAATCCTTATTATGTTCTTTACCATATTTTGTGGAGTAGTTGGATTTTTTGTTGTTTAAATGGATTCTATTTTTATATGCCTCTTTTCACACATGCACGAGCTCTTTTGAAATCTTAATGTCACATGTTATATTTGAGCTTTTTGAGGTGTTCTCCTACCAATCTAGTCATCTACATATCTATGACCTAGGAGGACTAGTGCATGTCAAAATCCATTGCTCGTGAGCTTTGTGAGATAAAAATTATATATCTAAATGTGCACGGGGAAGGGCTCCGAAAGGATGAATTAAATCCTTTGCGATAGTAAGCCACCGTTTATTGGATCTAAAAGAAATACGTGATCCAAAGGCCTAAAAACAGAATATTTGGCATTAAAAAGAAAACAATTGCCAAGGCCTATGTTTGTTTGATATATTCATTCAAAAACAAAAGAATATATATGCTTATTGAGGGAGAATTGGATGGTATATCAACGGTTTGCACAATGTCTGTTTATCCTAGTTGTCTTTAATGTCATGACTCTATTTGGTTTGTAGAATCATCATCATGCTAGGCTTGTATGCATTGTGTATGTTTGTTCATTGAGCTCAATCTTCATATTGTCACAAGAGGTTACATTTAAATGTGATGAAGTTTGCAATCAATTGAGAACTCCGTGAACATGTTTTTAAGTGATTGGGTCTAAATTTAATCGTTACTAGTTCACACCCCAACACTTCTGTTTCCATATGACGCATTTTTGCCCTACGAGTGTGCAAACTTATTGTATTTTTCGTGTTTATATCTATATATTTGTGCGTGTGGATTTTTGATATATTTGTAGTACATATATATATATATGATATTTTGTTTTGCCTTTGCCTTGCTTTCGTTGCCCATATGCTTTCATGTATTATCACTTTAAGCTTCAACATGCTTTTATGTTTATTAGTTCTTTATCCTTTGCCTATTCCTGAACAAAAAGGGGGAGAAAATGATATGGGGAGAAATGGTATCTAATCCTACTATTATCGCATCTTCAGTTTATGGGAGATTTATCTTAGGGTGAGACGTCTTTCTAAGTATGTCATTTGTTTTGATAAAGGGGAGAATTAATTTAGGGGGAGTAATTAATTAATTGCATCTAATATTTTGATATTCCCTATGCATTTGACGAGTTTGCTTAAGTGTGCAGGTATTCCTCTAAAGTGGCAGCTTTTCATGGCAAAGTGTTTGATCCTTGGGTTGAGTCAAGTTATGGGTGGGTTATGTTTTGAGTCTAGTAGAGCTTGACGGCCCTTTAGGATTTTTGTTTGGTTTTTGTCCCGTAATAGCCAAAGGGGGAGATTTTTAAGGACACAAATTTCCAATTGAGTCCATATATAGTTTTGGCTCAATTCCGGACAAAAACATTTATTCATAGGATAGTACATAATTGTAATACTCTCAAGCCTATGAAGTGTTTGTTGAAGACGTAGCGGCAAAGAGTATAAAGCTTCATCAAATATGCCGGTTTGCGTGCCTCGTTTCTACGTCATCAACTATAGTTCCATGCTCCCAAGGTATGAATGCAATATTATATATATAGGAGCTTGGAACAAGTTTATTGGGTGTTAGGTTTTATAAAAACTGCATTTTGTTTTATGAAAGAATTAATTAAAACTTTAAATAAATGTTTATAAAGTTTCCCGGGCTTAAACAAGAATATTCAAACTTTTTGTTTTTTCGTTCGATAGAGTCGTTCGAACGAGATTGTCGTTCGAAAGAAAATGTCGTTCGAACGAACCTGCCAACGGGTTCCCATATTAGGCCAATGACATGTCGTTCGATATGTCGTTCGAACGAACCTTATGTTCGAACGAGATATTCAATGAGTTTCTAACGAGTCCATACTGGAGCGTCGTTTGAAATCTCGTTCGAACGAGATTTCGTTCGAACGAAAAGTCGTTCGAAAGAGATGCCAAGCGGGAACAGTTTTTGGCAGTTTTTTGGCAGTTTTGCACCCACTTTCCCACTAAGTTTGTAACCATATTTTTCAGATTTTAATATGTTCGGGAATCACTTTTGATAATGAATCTTTTTCAGATCATACAAACTCTTAGGGAGTGTTTTGAGAGCAAAATTAAAAAGAGAAAAAGATCAAGTTTTGAGTGAGATTTTCAAAGAGAAATTTACTTATCACTCTAGTTTTACACCCATATTGTTTATCCAAGTTCACATATATACATATCAATTGCTTGGAGTTTGGCACCAGTTTATCTCTTCCAGTCCTATCGGTGGATTCCGAGACCGCGGTGGTGTTCCAAGGTTATCCGCTAGGAAGAGGTGTCTACAAGAAGAAGCGTCGAGGCTTGAGAGGGATCGAGTCATGCGTTGTAAGCCTTTTTGTCTTGTACTTGTAATTCCGTATCTAGTGGATTTGTGGCTAGGACCGTCCGAGGTTGTTTCCCGTCTTGGGTTTTTCCTCGTACATCGCGGCGTAGTGTGATTGATTTATTTTATCTTGCAAAATAACGTAGAACGCATGCTTAGAATAATTCAAGATAAAATTTGGTTTAAATTATCACACTCATTTAATTTGGTGCTAAATTAAATATTGGGTAAAGTTTATTTAATTCAAGTCTTTTCCTAAAATTGGTTTCGCCTAACTTTGGAATATTGATAATTATGTCTTAGGCAAATTCTAGGACTTGGATTGAATTAACTTGGTTTAAGTGAATATATTAATTGATTAATTTTACTTCACTTGGTTTAATTTTAATTTGTTTTAAGAAATTAAATTTGTTGTTTTAAAGTTGAACCATTACACCGTTTCCGCATTTAGTTTACATAACAAGGAAATAATAATAATATTTTAGAATTGGGGGCCTCGCGCACCAACAACACTAAGCCATCTACCAATAGTGTCTCATTCGTACTCTATCGATGAGTCCGTAGGAGTCTCTTACCAAAAACGGGCAAATAAAACACATGCAAGGGGGTGGTACCTACGCACTTTCACCATTGCATGACACATGCCAAGTGGTGTCACGTGGATCTAGCATCAACACTTAACTCCTATAAGTGGTGATACCATGTAATACCTAAAATATAACCTAACACTACACCTAGAAAACCTGTGCCGACGTGTGACTTGGTCATGAACGCGCATAACCCCAACCAATAGGATGGTCCACGAACATCGGTATGTCCACATAAAAATATAATTACGTATTATCATGTGTAAAGGTAATTATCCAAATAATTAAACCATATCTTCCTGAAAATAATATTCCAAACTTATTCTTATTTAATAATTAACCCACGTGTGAATTATTAAATACTCCCTCTTTATATGATATTATTAACCATCTAATCAATTTATTCCTCCTTTGATGACTGCTCATACGTTTCCATTTTTAATAAATTCCAAGAATTCCCAAACACGTTTCTACAAACTTGTATGAACTTCTAAAAATCACCCAGAACCAATGGCAGAAATCGTGGCCAAGCCCACCAAGAGTCGAACTGGTCCGGCCTAGGAGCGAACCGGTTCGCTCCTCCAGAACCCATCTTCCCAATTTTCTTTTGTACTGGAATTGAACTTTCTATAGCCAAACTTTAATTTATAGGTTTTCTACCCATATATGTTCTACCCAATGGATCTCCATTAATTAGTTCATCAACTGAGGGTAGTTAATCGTGTTTTTTTTACAATGAATTTATATCTTAAACTCCCATATATTTTAGTAACAAATCTTCGTTCATATCAATTCAGAATTTCCACAATAATAAATATCTCCAATTTCTATTACACACAAAGGCGATAATCATCATAATTTTAGAGCTAATAGTATGTATAAAAGTCCTCTACATATAAATCAACACAACCCTTTCAATAGGAGCCCTAAGCACGATTTTCATTCATTTAATCGTTATAATCGATCCATCCTAAATTTCGGATTCCCTAATTACTCATAAATGTCACTTATGTCATAAATATATTCAATTTTCATCATCAAATCTCCAAATTACATAGATCCAGAACTTTTACATGGATCACAACACATAGTGAATATAAAAGAAATTTGAACCAATAAAAATTAAGCAAGAAAATTTTGTTCCTTGGATGTTGGATTATTTCTTGGTTGATTCTTGGATTCTCCTTTGAACTTTTCTCTCCCAATTCTACTGCTAGGGTTCTTGCTTCTTTCTCCCAAAGTGTGCTCTTAAGGTTGAAGGATGTGAAGTGGTAGGGAGATATTAAACTCCCAATTTATATAACTAAGTCTCTAATCCAGAGTTGGGCTTTAGCCCAAAACTTTGGACCCCCAAATGGACCCACATACCTAACCCAAGTATCCCAATAACCTCCCATCTCATATGCATATGTACCAGGACCATTTTTAAAGATCTAAAACACCTAAATGAGTCCATAAAACCTCCCAAAATGCATCTTGAATATCTTTATTTACATACTCATTTGTATTGTGTTAAATAGACTCCCAACCTTAAGTTAATTACTTGATAATATATTTCTCACGATTGAACCCATCGATTTACGTTTTACTCATTTAAATTTAAATTCCTCTGATTTAATTTATTCTCAAATTTTATCCAAAATTATTAAATTAATTATTATCATAATATTTTTTTCTGAAAATATGGGGAGTTACAATAGACACACTTAAAGATGTAAGAAATAAGCTAAACCAATAATGGAAAAACTCTCCTTTTATGAATGAGTCATACAGAATGAAATAAAAAACCAACCATATAGTTGTTTAATGACAATTAGGAGCGGTTAAAACCGCTCATAACTTGAAAATATTAAATATTATAAGGATAATTAAATCGGGGAAACGAAAAATAGAAGACATACTAAGAAAATTGAAAATGCCCAATATAATTTGACGAAAAAAAGTTAATATTTAAGTCGAGGTACCTGAACCAGTCTAAGCCCTCCATCTTCCAAAGAGTTAGGTTGTCCCAAGGGCACTAAATCCATAAGTCAAATTGAGTCAAAATATACTACATCCATTTCTCATATTTTATCTAGAAGGGACTTTAACTTTTTCATCACACCTTAGTCATGTTTCATGTTACTAATGAGTCCATTCAATAATAATTCCTCATTCATATATTTATGATTTTATGTATGTGGATAAACCATGTTATACTCCTCGCGGAGTAGAATGCATTACAATTCGAAACCGTCTCGAAAGACGTGTAGGTTCCATAGTAAATTGAACCCAAAGTGAATCAAAATAAAATTTTGTTAGATCAAATAAATCATGAATTCCAACAAATTTTGTACTACAACCATGCTTATATACGCATTCATTGAGTTCATTCACAAATGCAAGAGGATACAGATGAATTATTTTTGGTTTAGCACTTACAAAAATTTACTTGTTTTATAACGACATTTGATCAATATATAATTTGGAATATTTTTGTCATCTTTTATTTATGGAATATATATATATATACTAGCAGATACCCGTGCTTGAAGGAACGGTAAAAATTTTCGACATACGTTCTTGCAAAAAGGCAAAAATTTCAAAAGTTTATAATTGAAAAACGGCAAAAATATCGTTCCCTGACCAAATATCTACATATCGTTCCCCCAAGATATATAAGGGCATAATTGTTACATGTAACTTAACTCTTTTATACCATATCTTTAATTGTGTGGTACTTGAAATTTCATCTTTGAGCTGAACGTTGAAGTTTCTCCAAGTATTTTGTTATTTTCATATTAATTTATGGAAAATCCATCTTAATAAGTTATGCATAGTTTATTAATTTTAGTGTTATTTTATGAGTGTGTCACTACACTACCAAAGGAATTTTTTATTAGTTTTAGGGAAAATTATTTATGCAACACCCGTCTAAAAGAAAGAAGGAGAAAAATGAAAAACACAACCATAGATATAATCATCCTTTAAAATAAGGGAGTCACTTTAAAAAAAATGGAGTCTATATAAACTCAAATATTACGACTTGTAGGAATTTTAACGATCTCCTCATTTGTTCCACCTACACTTATAAGGTCTCATGATATCCAACATATCTTCCTTGTGATATGCTCAAAAAAATAAAGTTCTTTCGAAAGAATAAATGGAGGTTGGGGGCTAAACCTTCTAATACTTTCCACAAAATATTAAGGTAAAAATTAAAATATATTAATTGAAAAAGAATAAAGAAAAAGTAAAAAAAATAGTCAACATTTACAGTGAATAGATAAGGAAGATAATTATTTCCTTGAATAAAAGAATGGTTACAAATAGTTCAGCAAAAATAAAAAGAAAAGTATACATCAGAGTCTCAAATGGACTTGTTATCCTTGGAAACCTCATCAATAGTGTGACCAACCTTCTAATGACCTTGATCCTTTGTTCTAGAGACCTTATCTCACTAGATTACTCTCAAGAACCTTTATTAATCCTCATCTTGAGACAAATAAATAGGTAAAATCTTTGAGAGATCAAGCTCGGACTACATTGAAGAAATCTTGGCTTTGTGATCAATGATACTTTGAAGTAGAGTTGGAGTTGGTCCTTAACATTTTCATTCACTACGACCACTAGTTTATTCTACTTTGCGCTATCCTCATCCATATTATACATAAAGATTAAGTACTGAGCAAAATACTAGTCCTAATATATTTTATCATCAATTAGTAGAGTCTAAATCTCTACTGAGTCCACTATGTCCTTCTCCAACTTTTGATTAGGCTTTTCTATGTTGAGTAAACTGGACATTAGAATCTCACAACTCTCCACTATAGCCCAGTGGATTAGAGTTAAATCCACATGATCATAAACTGTTGTGAGTCAATCAGAAACCATAACTGAAAACCATCAATATGTTTGTATCATAAACTGTTATGCATCAACCGAAAATTATAACATCAATCTCCTTGTACACCACCATTTTTATTTACACTCAAATAAAAGTTACATAATGTGAGATGTTTAATTGTTTAATTGTGATTGTAACATCAATCCTTACCTCTCGAAGCCGAACACGAATTGGAGGAACTCATAAACAGTTCTCTACACATAAACATAACCCACTTTTACAGCCATTCAATTCTTAAAGCTCAGCTATCTCGCCTGAAGTTGGATTGGGAGCTGGAGTCCAATTATTGGATCTTAACACTGTCACATCTACCTCCTTACAGCAGCCAAATTCGATCCATCAATAATCTCTGATGAAATACAACAACAGCAACCACCACCTGACGATACAACTGTTGAGTTTACTTAAGCATATTTAACTAACAAAGCATATTTAACTCACAAACATTGGTCGGGTTCCTCATGCCTTGTGCTGAAAAAAATACCACATTTCTGAAAAAAAAAGTTTAACAACATTTTGGTTCAGTGGTTCTTTTATAAGCACAAATGTTGAATTAAATAAGGTATCCAAGATTCATTGGTAAAAGAGTAACGATCCCCCAGCCTCCAAGATAATAAAAGAGAAATCAGGGAAGAAATCAATCTAGATTCTACTTTACAAACTTTTCAAGGTATAAGCCAATTGGGCTACTGAAATCAGTTACCTCATGTCCGTTTCCACGGTACTGAAAGAGCGAGGGAAGTGGCGAAGAACGTAACTCAGGCCATCAATGGAGAGAAGAAGCTCATGCATGATGTGGCATTAGGATTCTTATGAGTATATTTAGACTTGGGATCATAAGGGCAATCTCTGGACAAATTCCCTAGGCGGACGCACATGTTGCAAACAGTATTGGGGTGACCAAGCTACAATTGTTGGGACAACTCTACTGTAACTTGCCAACAAATTCGAAACCTAAGTTTTTTAGGATGACCAAGCTACGGTTGTATGTTAAATAATTAGGCAATTGAAAATAAATGCTCACACACAAACATGAAGAAAAAATGCATGAAATAGAAAATAAATGCGTACACATTCTCACTCGTGGAGAAAAGATCTAGAAGTAGTCATGATTTCTATTTCGCAAAAAACTCAAGGGCCTATCTTGTTTTTGGGATGTGGTCCCAGCAGTCCATTCAATCTATTTCGGGATAATTTCTTTGAATTTAAGAAATGCATCTACTGATGGACACCAAAAACATCAAACATTAATTGTTTTGCAATACTATATTCATAAAAATGAGTAACAGATATAAAAGAAAAAAAAACGTTTTGGAAAAAATATTACTTTCCCATAATACGCGCCTAGCTCAATTCATAACATAAATTCTTATAAATGAAATGTTTCTATGGTATGGCCACACATGGAAAATAATTAAAACATAAATTCATAACAGCGGATAGTAAACCAAATATGACCCATTTGTGCACTCACTTTTGAATTAAGTGGAGCAAATCAATAGCATAGATCTAGCTTTAGACACGTATAAGCACTTTTCCAAGATTATTTTCATATATGTAATTTCAAGTGATGTTTTTATCGAGTTGATGAAAATATCACACACTGCATAAGGAACTATATAATTTCATCTTGATATCTGAAAGAAAAAGGTTGCAAGATATTTGATAAGCCAGTTTCAAGCCCATGACTACATCAAACTATTTATTACTAAAAATATGATTAGATGATGTCAATGCCTTTTGTTGCAGAGATTTACTCAACGGAGGTTCTTCTTGCAAATGAGAACATCTCAAAGATGTACTCAAGCCTAAAAAACAAAGAAATTAGTGAGAACAGTTAACATTATTTAGAATAATGGAAAAATGTAGAAATGAAGGTAAAAATAATGCAGAAATATACTAAAGAAATGAAGGTAAAAATAATCAATTACTAAAGCGTATAGTTCAATTAACTTGAGGAACTCTTAACAAATGATAAGGAAATATAAGAACGATGAATTAATTTATTGGTAATAGTACAGTTATAAAGGAGGAGACTCCAAAGGATCCCCTGCCACTTTTACAGATTTTACGGATCAGTCTGGATCTGTCTTACCAGCAGCCAAACCAATCGGATCATTTCGGTAAGCTCCATTGTAGGTGTTCCAGGTGTTTGGAATCCATGGCAGGTGTTCCATGTGCTTGGATCCATAATAAAACTAATTAAAGTGAAAATCCCTAATTGGTAGGGAGTGAAACAACCTGTGAATAAATGAGAGATTGTGAGAAAGAGATGATTTGAAAATCAAAATAGCTCCAAATTCAACTATGAAAACTGTGAATAAATTATGAAAATTCATGTTTGAAAATCGATCCATGAAAATAGCTCCAAATCCAACTGTGAATAAATTAGAGGGTTACATTCCGCTAATTGGATACTTAAATCCAACTATGAAAAGTGTCCTAATTGGATACTTAAATCCAACAGTGAATAAATTAGAATTACAAATTCAGTTAGGCATATTGAGTTACATTTCAACACCTAATTCTATTATAAACATTCTTATCACTTCAAGTATAGTTGAGAACTGACATAAAATCTTGAGAGAGATAGGAAAAAAACAGTACTCACCACCGATCCGGTTCGAACATACACTGATTACACATAATCTGGATCCTGAAAAAAAATGATCTTGATGTTAGATATTAAACAGAGTGGAAAACTTAAACTAAGTACATACACTGAGTACATGACAACCTTAAAAAAATGAATGAACTTTAAGGAGGTATATGCAATTTTTGGATATATGCAATACATGACAGCCTTAACAGAACTTAAATTGGACTCTCAACCACTTTACAGATATATGCAGAACTTACGGATATATCCTAAATTAAGCAGCTATATGCAATTTTTGGACTTTCAACCACTTTACAGAATTTAATAACATATCAACCCAACCTTGACAGCCTTAACAGAACTTAATAACATATCAACCCAACCACAATTTGTTTTAGGAAACTTTATAGTGAAAGCATCTCGTATATTGGAGAAACAAAACCCTGTATGGCTTGTTTAATTGCAAAATTGAAAAATGATTTAATAACTGAAAAATCAAGTCATTGGAAAAAATGTAATGCCAACCAAACACACCACTCGAAAATCTCGTGTGACAAATTTCAGCACAACCTTAACTTATAGCTTTCATCTGGCAAATTTCATCACAACCTTAACCTATAGCTTTCACTTATTATTTAACTATAGTCAGACATAACTTCATAATAGAACTCAACCAAATCCTTAAAGCATGAAAGGAGGTCAGTTAACCCTCAAAATATGGGAAGCCTAACATTCCAACATTTACAAAAACATCCATATAATAAATCACTAATGGACAATAATAATATCAATCTTAGACCGAATGACTGCTAAAATAATTGTAAAACCTCTAAATAAAATGAGCCAATTTGATTGACAGAGATAGACAGCTTACTCAGGAAAGAGAATGTGACATATTCATGCTTAGATCTGCATCCTACAAAAAAGTATAAATTGTGAAGTCTCCATCCTACAAAAAAATTGAGAAGTCTCCATCCTATAAAAAAGTTAGATCTACAAAAGCAAACAATATAGACCAAATGAGATAAGAAAAAGGTTTGTGGTAGAATTTGAACAATACAATTGAAAAGAAAAAAGAAAAAGGTATATTGAAGTATCTTAAAATGATGCTATAAGAGAACTTCGGGATACACAATATTAGTTGTGGAATTCGAACCGTCTTGAGGAAGAAGTATGCATAGAGAATTAGCATTTTTGCAACGGAATAAAGCAACATATAATTGCCCATTACTAACTACGGGTGTTCACAAATCAATTCCAACATATTTAACTGATTGGCCTTGTGATTTATTCATGGTCATTGCGTACGCTAATCTAATTGGAAATTGGCACCTTGACATTTGTATTGGCACTTTGGAAGATGATGGTGTTAAAGAAATTATTGGGATGAAGGCAAAACTGCCTTTATTATCTCCGTTCAAGATTAGAACTTCAATAACATGCTTTGCGCAATTAACGACTATCAACCTTTGGCCATTACAAAGACCATCTTTTGCCGCAATGTTTCTTAAAAGCAATATTGGGCATCTTATTTTTAGTTCGAGCTTAAATAAAGGAAACCCGGATGGATTAAGTGAGTTTAAATATTCATTGGGAAATCCATTAGTTATTGAACTATTAGTGTCATCTAGGCATAGCTTGACAGCTGCCAAGTACGTTATTGTCTCTCTAGGAAAAATATTCAACGTGGAAGTATTAAATATATTGGCATCATCATTCCATGCTGATAGAATTGTTCTTTCCTCAAAGTAGCTAAGGGTAAAATTTTCCATAACATTTAGCATTGGGTAAACCATCGACATTAACTCATTCAAATCTTTGAATTTAAGTATTGTCGACGGCAATTGAACATTTTCTTCGAGATTTCATCCAATCTAAACAAATGTTTAAAATAATATGAAAAAAATTACAATTATTATAATATTTTGAAAAGCAAAGGAAATAAGGAAAGAAATGACACCTCTGTCAAAAACCCCAAAAACTGAATGCTTTCCACTTCTGCACTATTAAGCTGCATGTTAAGGTGAAATGTTAAAACATGAATATTAAGCCATAAAAATGAGCGCCTTAACGACACAGCAACAATTTGTTCACGGACACCTCTTGGAATCACAGGTAGAATCTGTCAAAAATCACCGCCAAGAACAACAGTGATACCCCTAAAAGGCTTTTTATTATCACAAATATCCTGAAGAGTTCGATCAACGGCTTCAACATAATACCGATGTTGCATTGGGACTTCATCCCATACAATTAATTTGGTCAATCTGAACAGCTCTACATGAATTGGTTGCTTTGTAAACCCACATACAGAATTTTCAAGAATATCTAAAGGAATACAAAACGTTGAATGCGCAGTTCTACCACCCATCAATAGTAAAGAGGCAATTCCAGAAGAGGCGACGATAATGAAAATATGTTCGAGACTGCGTATTTTAGTGGCTATTGTATTGTATAGAAACTTCTTTCCAGTTCCCGCTCCTCCATTCAAAAAGAAAGTTATTCCCCAATTTTCAAGTACCGAAGTAGCTATTTCAGCATATACATCGCGTTGGCTATCATTTAGATGATCAACTTCACTTTGAGGAGTAGCTTGTTCAACGTCGCTTTGTAATTTTCGATGTTTATTAATCATCTTGTTACCCAAAGTT
Source organism: Sambucus nigra (assembly GCA_949130495.1). Classification (NCBI taxonomy): domain Eukaryota; kingdom Viridiplantae; phylum Streptophyta; class Magnoliopsida; order Dipsacales; family Adoxaceae; genus Sambucus; species Sambucus nigra. The sequence goes on from OX422218.1 coordinate 421,545,094, forward strand.
GTTAACAAATTTCCAACCGGCATCGGCATGGGAGGGAAATCTGATAAACTCTTGCCCGATCCTTGCAGTATCTGGTTAAGGAGATACAACCTGTAATCTTCAATTTGAGTCTCAGTGGGAGTTCGTATGCCATATGACATTTGAATCTTATGGGCCAAGTCGTCATAAATATGCATGGAAAATTGTCTCCACAACAAATGTGTATATAAAGGGGCACATTGTGTGAGTATAACAACAAATAAACGTCTTAACTGATAACCAATTTTAATAATAGTTTCCTTTTGCAAACATTGCACCCATTCCCCATCATCCTCTAAAAGGCCTAACGCAATACATGCAGACTTGAATGTATCACATAAGACGTTGTTAACCGTCCTCAAGGCTTCATATGATTCTGGTCCCTTAACGATAGTCAAAAGCAATCGCAAGCAATATAGTTCACCCAAATTAGGGCTAGCAAAATACAACCTACCAATAGAATAGCCTTCTATTTTTATAGGCGTCCATGTCTTTGGTTGTGAATTACAAACAAAATGCTGAGGAAATTCTTGATATGTGAAAGCACGTGCGGAGGCATTTGATGTACATGTTGCAAAAAATTCAGTTAAAGATGTTTTTTGAGCAGCAGCCCTCAAAGTTATTGTTTCCACAGACTCTTCAGGATTAAACCTTACTTGATGCATTCCAGGTAAGTGAAAAGCCAATTGTACAACTTTTGGTTCCTCTTCATGCATTGGATTATGAAATAAATGCCAAACAGCTTCGGGTGGTCCAATGTATCTAGCATCAAGATATTATTGGATTTCATCAATTCCTCCCAAAACTATTATCGTGCTATCATAACCTTTGTATATGTATTTATTAATGTATTTAACACATCTCAATACTGCACAAACTTCAACATTGATATGAGAATAAAACATTAGAGAAAGGTATGGATTATATGGCACCACATCTTTGTTGCGTACAACTTTCCCCCTGCAACAGTGTACTTTCGACAATCATTTTGTCGTCGATAGAGTGGATATCCATATTGGTCCATAGTCGTTGAATTAGCCCAATCTCTCGAGTACTTCTTTGTACATTTACCGTTATCCATGCATGGTGCATTTGGGTTTTGGGGACCACAGGGGCCATATACCATACAACCCAAGACTGTCTCAAACAGGGCAGGATCTTCTTTGGGATCCGGAATCTCAGCACACACATTCTTATCAACCTGTTCTCATGTCTTTATTTTTGTCCTACTTTCTAATAAAAACAGCACATGTACATGCGAAAAACCCCTCTTTCGGAATTCGGTATTAAAAGTGTGTGCCACCTTAAGGCCAAAAATATTTTTCTCTTTCACTACCTTCATCATAGCCTTTCGTTTCAATTCAAATACGCGAGCGACTATATCTAGACAATCCGTTAAATTTTGATTCGGTAATAAAGATTTTGTAATTTCAGACCAATTGGGATTTGTAGTCATTGTGAGGAAGATATCAAGATGCTCATTGTAATGGGTGATGGCCATTGAATCTTGAAAGACTTCAAACATGTGCCTCACACTACCCGTGAAGGAGGAAGGTAAAATTGTGCATTTCCCAATTCCATCTGCATTGAGCCCATCCATTAACCCCTCGTTAAGTCGCGTATATAGATCAACGCATAATTTGGATTGATTGAGCTTATAATAAGTTAAACGATTTTGCTCAGTTGAAGCCCACGCATCCCCAATGAACTCCTGAAATAGTTTTCCCTCTCTTAAAATTGTTGAGTATTCATTAACGCGTTGGAAAATACGATAGCTATAAAAATTCAGTTGGGTAAGTTGGTGTCTTAAATCAGGTCTCTCATTTTCAACTTCCCATTGAGTCATATCAGGTTCCCACCCAAGTTCACCGCGAGGAAAAAGTAAAACATAATTAAGTGGTAGGTACGCCGGGTGGCATTCACTAATTCGCATCAACTGGTTATCTCCTTGCAAATGAAGAATAATATATCTCATCGCACTCAAGTTAGTTCCATCTCCATGCAGTACAAATGTTATCTCATAAGTTGAAGGTAAATTTTATCTTCTTCGGTCTGCAACCCTACTATAATGCAAGTATGCAGGAATATCCACATTTGCAGAGTTCTTTAGAATAGTAAAAGCCTGGCGAAATTTAGATGTAAATGCATTTTCATTCAACAAACAACCTTGAATGATTTCAAGAACATACCTTCCTAATTGCGGATTTCTACGCTCTCGAGTATCCAATGCAGCTACTGAATCATAAATATAAAGTTGCGTGTAACTTCCATCATGTCCCTCTTGCTGTAATAAGCTTCCTGTTTGGTGTTGTAATTCTCCATGAATGGTGAATGACGTATGACCCCTTCCCATGAGTACTCTTTCATCCATTTGAACTCCAATACTCGTGAATGCATTAGCAACGTTGTATTGTCTAGTAAAATACCGAAATGATTGTGATTGGGAATCATTACCGTCATATAGAGATTTTATATTGGATGGCGATTCATTTAAGATTAGTAGCTTGATCTTCACTTGCAAACAACATTTACCAAACAAAGGACGTCTTATGGACGATATGCTTAACTTTTCACTAATCCAATGTAACGCTGAACAATGAGGACACTTAACATTCATCGCTCCAAGAAAATGTCTAGTGAAATAAACTGGATGTGCCCTGTAGAAAGTTAGAAACCATTTTAATGTTAATTATTATTCAATTCTCAAATGAAAGTGAAAAGAAATTATAGTATCATGAATGTAATAAATATAGTAAAAAAATATTAACGGTTAATTTCAGGAGCTACAACACCATTGTCTTCTGGAGTCATATGAGCATTTTCCTCGCTACCATTGTTTGAAACTTGATCAACTGGATCTAGTAGTTGTTCATATCTGACACCCACATCATGTGAAGCAAATTCGTGGTGAAGATGTCTACCAAAATCAAGTGGATGTTCCCTTTAAAAAGTTAGAAACCGTTCTAATATCAATTATTATTCAATTCTCAAATGAAAGTGTAAAGAAATTATAATATCCTGAATGAAATAAATATAGTAAAAAAATATTACCGGTTAATTTCAGGAGGTACAACACCATTATCTTCTGGAGGAATGAGAACATTTTCCTTGCCACCACTGTATGAAACCAGATCAACTAGATCTTCTATTTGTTCATGTCTAACACCCACATCATGTGAAGCCAATTCGTGGTGAAGATTTTGTGGAGTAATTAATGTGCATAGTTGAATAGGGGATTGATCAATTGACAAATTATTGGTGAGTGGAGTTGAACTACGAATAATAGGCTTGACATGGGCAGGTGTTTGAAGAGATGGATTTTGGGATATAGCAGCTCTATTTGCCTATGTAAGAGCACTACCTCGGGATTGACCTGATTGGGGTAGGTTAGGGAAGGGCATTGGTTGATGATGACCCAATGATTCGCGTTCAATTCGTTCACGTTCACGACGTCGACGTTGGGCAAATGCGGCCTTCGAGATGCCAGTTTCATTTGGATCCTAAATATTAACAAAAGAGCTCAATAAATTTAGATTTTGTCAAATTATGCATCATGTGTACTTTGAATATTACAAAGATATAGAAATAAAAGATACCACATCATAAACAACTTTCTCTTTGCCTTTTCTCTTCCCATTCTCTTGGCTGGAACTATTTGCAATGTATTGATTGCGTTGAGCCTTCACATAATCAGAATTAAATAAATGGAATTATAATTGAAATATAATTAAATAACTTGAGCGTTCACATAATCAGAATTAAATAATTTAATAAAAAAAGTAATTATAATTGATGAAACTATATATACCTCAATATGAATAGAGTTTAATTAAGATTCATCTTGAATAACCACCCGAGGTTTTGGCACCGCATCAATTGAACCTACGATAGTGAACACAAATGATATAAAACTTTTATGTACATGAACAATATACTAATTGTAATTTTTTAAGGAACATGTATCCTTACAGATCTATGAACATTAGAATCCACCTAGGTTCATAAAAGAAAAACATCATTATCACAAAAAAAGTAATATTATTACATAGAAAAAAATACAAAAAAAAGTTTAGATTAAACTTACAGAGCCAAATATAGTATTAATATTATCCATGAATCTTGGAGCAAAATCCAAATGCCAAGCTACTCCCAGATACGAAATGAAAGTTGACTGAAAATAACATATGTGAGGATGAAAGAAATATCTCAAACTTTACATCTTTGTAACTACTTATAGGAGTGTAAAAAAAACACAACTCGCCACGTACAAATATAGTTCAAAGAGTAAAGATACGGGGACCCAGTTCGTGGACACATTTTCTAAACCCAGTGACGTTTCAGACACGGGTTGGGTGTGTTTTGTAATGGACCCTATGTGATGTAAGAATCCACCCAATGTGTATCTGACACGTCACTAGGTTTAGAAAATGTGTCCACGAACTAGGTCATGTATTAGCACCCTAAATGTAACTCACCAATCATAAGTGAATAATACAGACTAATCCATCATGAAGCTCTCTGTTTCTATTAAGCACCTAAAAATGCAAAAATACCCAAAATTACAAATATGATTAAAACTACCTAAAAAAGAAAAAATACCCAAAATTACAAATATGATATAGGAGTGTAAAAAAAACACATAACTCACCACCTACAGATGATGTCAAATATTGAATAACACTCCTCTATTCCTTCGATATCTGCCAAAAAAAGATCAAATTGAATTATAAATTGATTCCATAAATTTCTAATCAATTAAATGAAAATAAAAAACCACAAACTTCCAGAATAGACATATAGTTCAATCACTCTGCTGCGTGATAAATATAACTCACCTAGCATAAGTGAAGAATACAAACCAACCCATCATGAAGTTCACGGTTTCTATTAAACACCTAAAAATGCAAAAATACCCAAAATTACAAATATGACAGCTAAAAATGAAAAAAATACCCAAAATTACAAGTATGATTAAAAATACATAAAAATGAAAAAATACTCAAAAATTACAAATGAAAAAAATACCCAAAATTAGAAATATGATTGCAAAATTCTAGAAATGCAAAAATACCCTAAATTACAAAGATGATTAGAAAGAAAAGAAACAAAAGAAATCAAGAGACTTGCAAAAATACAAAAGGTAGAAACGTAGATATATGAAGTCAAGTGAATTATATCCATGAAATATATGCAAATCGGTACCTACAAAACCATGATTAAAGAAACAAAAGAAATCAAGAGACTTGTAAAAATACAAAAGGTACTTACTTGGAATTATAAAGCAACGTTCAACCCAGAAAAGTAGAATATGAAGTCAAGTGCATTATATCCACGAAAAATATGCAAATCGGTACCTACAAAACCAAGATAAACATCAGAATCAAAACCCACCAAAGAATATAAATGAAGTGAAAGAGAGAATAGAGTACCAAGCCGTGAGAGAGAGAGAGAGAGAGAGAGAGAGAGAGAGAGAGAGAGATAACTTCGAAGATGGATTTCTAGGAAGAGACCATGAGAGAAGAGAGTGTGTGTTAGGTAACATTTTGGGAAAAGAGAAACAAAGGTATTGTTCTTTGTGGGAGGGATTGGTGAAACATTTGGGCGGTATAACTGATTTGGGGAGTGGGTCTCAACCCTTGATTTGGCGAGTAGAGCATGTGGCAAAATCAAGACCCTTAATGTGCTTTTACATTTTTGCCAATTCAAAAACCATTTCATCTTATTATATATATAGTAAAGTAGAAAACTTATGTATGTCATAAGATCAAAAGATGATGTCATCTATATAAGTTTTTCCTGCACTACCAGTTTTGTCCCTTAACCATTTGGGTTCCCCCTCTTTTGACACACCCCAATTTATTTCCTCCTCTACATCAAAATTCAAAAAAAGGGTAAAGTGGTACTTTTACTCTCATTACCCCCTCATATCCTCTCACATGTACCCAAAATCCTCCCTCCCTATCAATCTCACGGCTCTTATGCTCAGATTTGAAACCCACATCTCATTTAACTCTCTCTCTCTCTCTCTCTCTCTCTCTTGCTCTCACTTTAACCATATCTCAAAGCCACAGTCGGCTCTCTATCTACCAGTGCCGCCCTCAGGTAGACTCTCTCTCCCCTCTCAACACACATGCAATGGTTCCATACGCGCACACACATGAAATGTCTTCGCCTCTATCACCCTCTTATGTAATGGCATAATGATTTAATTATATTTTGTGCGGATGTAATTGTTTCTTTGCAAATCTTAATGTTTTTCTGGAGCTAGGTATAGGAGATTTGGTTTAGATTTTGTGTGTTTGGTTTAGATTGTATGGGTGGTCTTGATTCTATGAGGTATGGGAGATTTGGTTTGTTTATGTGTCCATTTTTTGTGTTCCATTTATAACTTGGTACATATTCAATTTTTTTGGTGGATCTGACCTTAAATATTGGCTACATATTCAGTGTTTTTGCAAATCCAACTATTGCGATATATTTTTAGGTTTGTTTTAAAAAAAATTAGATTTATTTTCTTTTTCTTTTTTGGGGGTACTCTCCATCTCTCTAAAGGTTTACAATTTTTTATTGACTTAGTTTGGATTTAGTTTAAAAGTTTTGGGTCAAAAATTAAAACATTTTATTTCTTCCGTTTTACATTGCTTTCTTTAACTTTACACAGCTTACTCTGTGTTTTGCATTGTGGGCATATATGTGTATGAATGTTGGGAATGTTGTGGAAAGGTTTCTGGATTTTAAAGTGTATTGTTGTTTATACTGAGCAACTAACTCTATTATTCAAGTTGTAATTTTGGCACATATGAGGTTTCATTTTGGTTCTGATGTATGTAGAGAGGTTGTGTTTTTTTAATCGATTAACATTTAGTTTGTACCCATGCTAGACAAGCACACTGAAATGACGCATAAGGCTCTAACTTTTAGTTATCTATTTGCTGATCTTTTTCTTGCAAATCATTCGGCGAATAAGGGAAATCAAAAGAAGCATGAGGTAGAGAATCATGATTGGTACAATTGTTTTATCTACTATATTTTCTCTAGGATCACCAGCTATATCTACTGTATTTTCTTGAGTACCTATTATTATGGAATAACTTTTGTCTTGATGTCTTAGTTCGGATATAAGCCTTTTATTGTGAGTGTTATGTATTTATTCAACGCCCGACCTTCGAACGAGAACTGAAATTGCGAAATTGATGTTGATGGTTTATTTATCATTTAACGTTGTTATTTTGGCTTTAGAATTTGGGTTTTAAATATTAATTTTTTTCCTTTTTGTTTAATTAATTAATTTCAGGTGTTTATTTGTTAAGATTTAAGGAAAAACAAAGGAAAATATGATGCAGTTTTGTCATATTACTGTTTCTTATATTATTGTTACTAACACTTGGGTCCATGCTAGGTTTCTTCTTGGTCACATCATTCTTCTGATCATGTTCACTCATTGCCTTGAAAATGATCTTCATTGACAGAGTCTAATCCACTGAATCTGCTATGACAGATTTTATCCTTGCAGGCATCCTCATTGAATGTATGATTGTTCCCCATACTGACTGTTCCCCATACTTCCATCATCTATCTTGCGTCCATATATCCTTAAGTTTGTGCAACATCAAATTTTGCTGTTGGATTCAATCTCGAGGGATTTAATAACTAAACTATTTGTATTTTATTGCAGCTCCAAAAACTAGTGATCTACAATTTTCAAAAAATTTCATTTCGTTTGGTCACCTCTATGAATAAAAGACTTTTAAGGCCACGAGGAAATTCAAGTCCTTTATGTGGTGCATCTTACCAAGTCAAGTAGCTTTGTAGCGCTTCTAAAAAATGTAGCATTTAAGCATATCATCTTTGTGCAGATCACCGTATGAAAGGAAGAAACCATCTCATCTTTGATCCATTTGAATTGGCTAAATACTATATTTTCTTCTAGCTATCAATGTTCTGTAGTAATGGCAAACACTATCAGCTTCATCTCCATTGGTGGGATACATTATGATTCAAAAAATCCTACGGAACATTGGCTACCTGAATAGGAGTATGCCAAAAACTAGTGAAAATACACACTCATCTTTCTCTAATATGTACCCTCTCACACTCTGCCCTTTAGGTCCCTCTTTCTTCTCAATACTAACGCTTCCTATTGCTTCAAATTTCTATTTTTATTAATACTACCTCTTTATATTCTTACAATTATAAACCTCTCACGTTGAAATTAAACCTAGCGTATTCATCATTAATAATGAACATTGACATGGGGACCATGGACATCCAACGAGATGACATGTTCATCTTTTTATGCTCTTCTTTACCCGAGATGGAACGAACTTCAATTTTATCATTTGTTTATTATAGTGTTCAATCTTAGATATTTTAAGGACATTTTTTGTCGATTATCAATTTGTTATGTCGTACGTCGTTAGACCGTTGAAGAAATTCAAAGATTCATAAAGTCATCAACGGATCCGAATATCAAAAGAGGAAGAGGAATCAAAGTCTGACTGGCCGGACCGGTTCGCCCTGGAAAAAGAACCGATCCGACTGCGAACCGGTCCGCCTCAGACCCGGACCGGTCCGCCTGCTGAAATGCCAGTACACCCCGGACCGCAAGCGAACCGAAGAAGACAAAAATAAAAAGAACCGGTCCGTCTACCCAGACCGATCTGCCTCAGACCCGAACCGGTCTGCCTGGGATAAACTTCAGCAGATCGTGGTCAGATTTTCTAGGCTAAACGTTTCTTTTATAAACCCACTACGTGAAGTGGTTTTCTAAGACTTCTATACACGATTTTCAGAGTACAAAAACTCTAAGTCTTCACCTGTTGAGTCCCAAGACTCTAGGTTTTTTTATTCACACAAATTTCCAAACATTTGTGAATCTGTTTGTAACCCTAGAACACAACTAGTTGTTGTTCAACCCTTGTGGAGAAGACCGTTCTTCTTCTTCATTGCTGCCATCCTGGAAAGGGATATTTCCAGCCGCCGACTACAGAATCCGACACCTGAGGGTAATTCTTAGTCACTTGTATTTTCATTATAATCCGAATTGTACAGTTACAATATTATAATGAAAATAAATGGTTTTGCCCCTTTGGGGGATTTTTCCTCACGAGCATGTGTTTGAATGTTCTTGCTTAGTTCATTATCTTATTCAATCACATATTGTTGCATGTTTAGGGTTTGTTTGGGTTAAAAGGTGTTTAATATATAATTTCCTCATTTGAACGCACGTGCATACTCTCTCAAATTGGTATCAGAGCAGGTTACGCTAATTTATCGCGTATTCCTTTTTTTCGTAAAATTGTGTGATATTAATTTTTTTTTTTAAAATCAGTTTTGTGAAAAATCACAATTTTTCCAATGGAACGCCCATTTAATGAGGAGCCTATTTTTGAAAAAGTTCACGACCATGCTGAAAATTTAAAAAGTTTGAATTTGAAACTTTGCAAAAGAATTAAAGTTTTGGAAAAAGAAAATTCTCTCTTTAAAAGTAAGATTGAATATTTGCAAGCGTTTCAAACTCAAAGTGATATTTGTCGTGAGCACTTTGGTAATTTGTGTACTGATTTTGATTCTTTAAAAATTTCCAAAAAGAAGAGTGATGAGAGAGTCCTAGTTTTAGAGAAGGAATTAGAGGACTTAAAAAATTCTAGGGTTCCCGTTTGTGCCGTCGAGGATAAAAAATTAAACGATGATTTTACGGCACGTGAAAAGACTCTTAGAGATAAGTTTGTTTTAATTGAGGGGGAGCGCAATAAACTGTTAAGTTTAATTGATAATTTGAAAAAGAAATCCCTATCTTTGGAAGAGTCTAATTCTTTGCTCGAGTAAAAAAATTTGAAGTTAAAAAATGATTTGACAGACTCGAGTAGGTTTGATAGTGATGGTAGTGGCTCATCTTGTTCTCATGCTTCTAATGCTAAAGCAAAAACCATTATTTGTTTTAGAGGGTCAACCAATTCTGAGGATATTAGAAAAGGTCATCCCATAGGTGTCGTTCCACCCATTTACACATGTTCGTATTGTGGTAGGAAAGGTCACTTTAGGAGATTTTGTTTCGATCTTGAAAAATGTCCTTGGAAGTCTATGTCTAGTGTTCCCGTGGTTCCCAAATCCCCTACACGTTGTTTCACATATATTTGGGTTAAGAAAACTTTGTTAGAAGCACTACATTTTAGACAAGTTGATTCCCGTTTGCTTGCACATGATTCTTCTCTTGCCATATCATATAGATGATTGTGTTTGCTTGTTTGTCATACGCTAGTTATGCTTTTTGATATATTTTTGCTAGCGTTGTGACATGTACTTTTTGTATATATGTTTTTGAAAAATTTTGAAAAATACAAAAAGATTTTTGTTTTTTTTGGTTGCACCGTTTATGGATGGACACTTAGGATGATCGAGTCACAGCATTATTCCATTATTTTCATGTGACTATTTGATAGTGTTTTGAGACAATAGGTCAATTCATCCATGTGCTTTATAATGTTTGGAGTCATTAAGATGTAATTAAGTGTTACTTCCTACATGTTTGACTCATGTTTCCTTTATTTCACACATGCACGGGTTTGTTTGATTGTTGTGCTTGTCTTATGACATGTTGTTTGGGTGTTTTCACTTCAATCCTGTCTTTAAAAAAAACCAAGCGCGATAATTTTTATAATGAAATTGTGCATATAAGAACCGTTTTGTGAGTTTGTGTGCTTTGTTTAAAAACGGGGAAGGGCTGCGAAAGGTTCATTTTGCCTTTGCGAATACTAAGCCACCGTTAAATTGGACCTAAAAAATGGAGGAATTTTATTATCCGGGGTCTAAAGAGGTTAAAAGAGCCCGAAAAAATTGAAAGGAAACAAAAAGATATTCATGCCAAAAAGGGCCCATTTAGGTTTTTGTAACAATTCTCCAAAGTTTGAGAATTTAGATTACCTATAAAAGAAAATATATATGAGGGAGTTTGGTTGGAGAGTTTAAAACGGGTTTGCACGTCCTTGAAATACTTGAAAATGCGCTACATAGTTTTGGATGTTATTGGTGTGGAAATCATTTTGACTTTGATATGTTGATTTGCATAAGACGATGTCATCAAAATTCAACAATCTTTTCACCTAAGGATACTTTTAATGTTCATTCGTTAGGAGTACACATATGCATCGTGCTCATATGATTGATTGAGTTGATTTACCTATCGAATGTGTTCACACCCATTAATTCAATTTCCATGACTTCGTTGTTTGAGTCTAAATCCATGGTGTGATTCTTGTATCATATTTATTCAAATTGGTATCCTATCTTTGTATGAAAAATTTGAAAAATCAAAAATAGTTTGTGCATTTATTTCTAAGCATCTCCTTGCAAGAGCACGTTTACCGTATTATTTGATGCCATGTTTTGTTCCGTGACACCCCATTTTTTCTTCTTTGATTCATTCTTCTCATTGGTCTATTTGGGGACATCGTAAAAAGGGGGAGAAAGAAATATCACATTAAGGGGGAGTGAGTTTTGTAGTGTTGAGTTGTTTATCACCAATTAGCATATTGGGATATCTGTTTATTTTATCTCATTTCAAACTCGATACGTCACTTGGTATTTTGCTTTTTCTCATGTGTGTAGGTACTACATGGATTATCATTGGATTGCACACCCGGATGCGAAAATATTTGAAGATTCCTGAAGAGTTGAAGAACAAACGTTGAAGTCTTATTCAATTGTATCTTTCCAGTTTTGGGTTCATGGAAGGGTAGATTTGCATAGGCATTTTCAGTTGGTTGATAATTCGGATGTTTATTTTTATGTATGTACCGGCATAGACATAGGGGGAGATTTGTAAGGACATTTTTTGTCCATTATCAATTTGTTATGTCGTACGTTGTTACACCGTTGAAGAAATTCAAAGATTCATATAGTCATCAACGGATCCGAATATCAAAAGTAGAAGATGAATCAAAGTCTGACAGGCCGGACCGGTCCGCCCTGGAAAAATAACCGATCCGACTGCGAACCGGTCCGCCTCAGACCCGGACCAATCCGCCTGCTGAAATGCCAGTACACCCCGAACCGCAAGCGAACTGAAGAAGCCAGAAATAAAAAGAACCGGTCGGCCTACCCGGACCGATCCGCCTCAGACCCTGACCGGTCCGCCTGGGATAAACTTCAGCAGATCGTGGTAAGATTTTCTAGGCTAAACATTTCCTTTATAAACCCACTACGGGAAGTGGTTTTCTAAGACTTTTATACACGATTTTCAGAGTACAAAAACTCTAAGTCTTCACCTGTTGAGTCCCAAGACTCTAGGTTTTTTTATTCACACAAATCTCCAAACATTTGTGAATCTGTTTGTAACCCTAGAACACAACCAGTTGTTGTTCAACCCTTGTGGAGAAGACCGTTCTTCTTCTTTATTGCTGCCTTCCTGGAAAGGGATATTTCCAGCCGTCGACTACAGAATTCGACACCTGAGGGTAATTCTTAGTCACTTGTATTTTCATTGTAATCCGAATTGTACAGTTACAATATTATAAAGAAAATAAATGGTTTTGCTCCTTTGGGGGATTTTTCCTCACAATCATGTGTTTGAATGTTCTTGCTTAGTTCATTATCTTATTCAATCACATATTGTTGCATGTTTAGGGTTTGTTTGGGTTAAAAGGTGTTTAATGTATAATTTCCTCATTTGAACGCACGCGCATACTCTCTCAGATATCAAGTTTTTGTTTTTAGGCTAATACTTTCATCTGCATAACTCAAAATATAAAGTCTGTATTGCTTAGTTGGTGTGTTTGATCGTAGATTTATTGAGTTTTTATTCTTAGGACATTTAATGGCTTCGTGTGCCTCTCACAAAAGAATCATTGGTTTTGCAAAAATAGGATCATAGATTTATTGAGTTTTTTTTTCTTGGGACTGAAGTTGTAATTTTTTCTATGGCTACAGGGTTGACTTGGATACAGAGTGACTTCAATAGTTGATGCTCCAGCAAAGAAGTCAAGGGAAAAATGTTCACACTTATACCATGTTTGTTTCCTATTATTATTCCTTAATTTTATATTTGGTTTTGGTTTTAGGTATTTATTTTCTGTTTTGTTTATATATAATATATATATTTTTCTTGAACTATTTCCATGGGGAAGATTTAGTTTGTGACGTCATGTATACTCTACTCCTCAATGTTTTAGCTTTTAATGTCAAATTTGTTCAAAGGTGTTTCATGTTACTTCGATGTCCAATTTTTCCTATATCTGTGCACTTGAACATCTTTTTAAACTCTTAATCAATGTTTAAATTTTGTTAGACATAGCCTCCTTATTCTTCAATTATACAGCTACTCCTCTTCATACTTTATTTAACTACATTTACTTGATCCAGTTCTTAACATCTGTCGATAAACACGTAACATGGGCTAGATTCGATAAATTAGAGTTTGGTCCAGCTACTTTTAAGCATGTTCTCTTAATCGGGTATCCAAATGGTTTTCCGGTCTTTGAAGTTAAGGACGCTTCTAATTTCAGTGAATTGGTTTCAAATCGTGATGGTCCAGTTACGTTCTTACAGATGCTGCCAATTCCTATGAAGTGTCATGGAAATAAAGGATTCAGATCATCACACCCTTTACTATTAGTTGTTGCGGGGGATGACACCAATAGATCAAGCCTGGGTTAAAATCGTGCCCATTTGGGTGGATTTAAAGGGATGCTACTTTGGAGTCCCAATCGAGGAATTTTGTCAGCTCTCCTACGGCTGTTCGATTTTATTCTCAGTTCCAACTCTTATGTGCAGGTTCTCAGGTTCCAATCATCTGTGTTTATGGTTTAGGTGTAGTCCTTTGATAGTTGTTGTGGCTCTAGAAACACAAGTAACTTCCAATTTATCTGAGACATTTATGAGATTTAAAACTGTATGATGTCATTTTATATATAAAATGACTACCATTCCTTTTATAAGGATAAATAATAATTTCCATCAATATAGAGATCATGTGCATCTTAGTTGGGGTTGTGTTTTTGTGTAGCAAATAGGGATAAAATCACAACAGTAGTAGTGGAGCCAAATTGCGTGAAGCTGACTGATAGCATCCATACTTTACGTATTCAATCAGAGCTTATATTCATATAGAGCTGACTGAGCTTCCATACTTTACGTCAAGGATTAAGATTGGTATAAAAGGGGTTGAAGCTGACTGATAGCATCGAAAGTTGTACTAACTAAAATATAATACATTGCCATTTTATAAATCTGACTATTGCCATTTTCCTTGGTGTAATTTGGAGTTATAGTTCTACATGGTTTTTTTGTTTCCTTAAAAATTATTAATATGCACATAATTCAAGGGAAACAGTACCTTATTTTGGACACTATATTTTCGCCATGTGCAGGACGCATTATGAATATCATGTGCAGGGCCCATTGCGAGACACATCGTTCTTTATAATTCTGTTCTGGTGTTTCCAACATATTCTTAATTAGGCGTGTTGCTGCTGTGAGTGTGGAAAGGCTGAACGGTGGATTTTTTTTGGTCAATTTGTAGTTGTACATATTGGTACGTTTTTTTTATTCACATGATTTACAAGAAGCTCTTTATTATATTAAATTAGAGTTTGAATAAAAAAAACTTTGGGTAAAGTGCAAAAAAAATTTTATTATAAAAGATGTTGATAAAAACAATGCTGATGTATACAATGCTGTTACGGATATAAATAATGTTGATACTAATATAAACAATGTTGATGTATGTGTTAGTTCTGAAAATTCATCATTTGGAAATTATGTGCCTCTTGGTAATGGGAAACGCAAAGGAATAGAAAACATGTCCTTATTGGTGAGTGTCTCCAAAACTCAGTTTCTTTTATTAAATATTCTACATGTTAACACTATTATAATTAAATTGTTTGAAACATAGAATTTTTATAGGATTTACAAATATTCTACATGTTAACAATGTTATAGGATTTTACGTGATTTTTTTTTACAATGCATACATGTTACCACTGTTATAGGATTTTACGTGATTTTTTTGACAATGCCTTTATTTATAATATCACAGCACTTCTTTAGAGGGTTGTGTGGGGTTGTTGGAATACATAAGAAATCCTACAAATACAATTATATAAACATTTTTTAACCTTTTAATATTGGGCAGGTTGTTGGACGAGGGAGAACAGAGAAGTCTTTGTTGAGGCTGGGAATGCATATCACAAGTATAGTGTGAAGCGTAACCGCTGCCCTAAGGTTCGGGGTATTGCTACAAGACCAATATAATTATCATGCCATTACTATTTGTTGCGATGCTCCCCCAAGAGGACGAGTCATCTCCGTTGACAAGATGCTTCTACGGGATGTTTTTTGTTAGCTTATTTGTCATCTTTATTGTGTTTGAGTCAGATTTTTCATTTAATGAGCACATTGTGGTTGGTTTTGAGTCAGATTTAAAAAATCACCATTGTGGTAGGAAATGGCATGAAGTCAACATGGGGTTGGTTTTGAATTTCTCATTTTAGTCTATTAAAAATTAAGTAAGTCCTTAAGTTTTATCTTCTGATGGGTTGAGATTTCTTTGTATTATACTTGATATAAATCATTTTAGAATCAAAGTTACTTTTTGTCTTTGCTATGATGTTCACCATCATACAAAATCAAGACTCATTTGTGGGTGCGTTTTCATGGGTTATTGACCGATTTGGATTTCAAATATGTAATAGTCATTATAAACCACCTTACTTATCGAACACAATTATAAATTATTAGATTTAGCATTAATAATAATATAGTTGGTATTTTTATTTTTTAAACATGATGGATTGTCTCATAAACGAAGGAAATTTTGGCCAATTTTTTTTAAATTAATAGGTTCGTACCATAGATTATTTAAAAAATTATTTATCTTTTGTGAACTAAATATGACGTATGAACCTATCAATGACATATATGTTTAAAAATTAGAATCGTGCCTTTAGTCAAACGGCAATATGCTTAACTGCGGGATCTTGAGAAGGAAGATGTCGTCTTTCTTATTCCCATATATAAAGAGGTTACTCTCACATTTCGAACCCCAGACCAACCGTAGCTTTGGCGAGGGTACTTGCCATCGCACCAAGGCACGATTTTATGCTTTTAAAAATTATCAGCGTGCCTTCAGGCACGGGCATACCCTATATATATATATATATATATATATATATATATATATATATATATATATATATATATATATATTATGGATAAATGACTATGATCCAACTATTTTTAGGGTGTATTTGATGGGCTTTGTTTCCAAGGACAAATGGCAAACAATATGGCGAATGATATTTTTATCCCCTTTTTTTGTTATTTGATCGTCAATATTTGGCATATAAATTTTGTCCATGGAATATGCTATTTGCCATGTGTTTTTTATCCTTTTGTGAAATTTTTTGCATGGCTCATACCCAAAAAGGTTTTTCCACCCATAATTTCCCACTTTTGCTTTTGTTAAAATAAAGTTTTTTTTGTTTTGTTAAAATCAACGGTTTGTGTTTTTATATCAAATTTTTAAGGTACATCTTTAACTATTTTATAACATTTTTGAAATACAATTTTATACATAATGCTCATAAATAAATTTAAGAAATGGTAAATACAATTAAAAACCGTACATTAACAAAAGTTTTTAAAAAGTACAAAAAATATTAAGACTTTTATGTTTTTTTCAAATTGTTTTTATACATAATTGTATAATTTTCTTTTTTAAGGCAACATTTTTGTCTAAAAAAAAGTGCAGTTGAATTTTTTGGGAGGTTTTCAATAGTAAAAACATTTAGAACAATTTTAAAAGGAGTAACAGTTTTGAGTTTTTTTTCTTAATAACTATATATTTCTTTTTAATAAAATAGACTTTTTTTTGAGAAGTTACAAAAATTACAATTTTAAAACATTAGAACATTTAGAATAGTTTCTAATAACACTGAAAGAAAACTTTAAAAAATTGTGAATAAATGTATAGTTTCCAAAAAGAAAACTTTAAAGCTGTTAAAAAAGTTGTACATTTCAAAACAATAAAAACATTTAGAATAATGAAAGTTATACAATTAAAAAATTCAAAAATCGCAACAATTATGTAATAAAAACTACTTTTTCCAAATTTTTATTCATTTAATAATAGGATTTGGCGCCTGAAAAATTAATGTTATAAATGGGTGTAAAAATCATTTTAGGACTTCAAAATCTCAGACGGACAAGAGAAGATGTGTGTCAAGATATGATACAATGATAAAAATTGGTTCAGACCTCACATAAGGGCCCTACATCAACTATCAAACTTGTTGCACTAATTTATTAGATTGTAAATGAGTTATTACAGTCTAAGATACCCCTTGATCTTTATTTAAGGGAGTTTAAGGTGTTGCACCCTTTGTCAAGAGTTCAAATGACCTTAGGAAGTAACTTAATGGACTTCTCTAAGATTTCTTGAGTGCTTCTTTAGGGATCAACACGATGTACAAAGTGTTCGATAACTGAAAGTGACATAAGTTACAAGTATCGACCCTCAATAGAGGGTTGAGAGTATGAAACAAGAAGTAAACAATTACGAAATGCTAAAAATCTCTTTATTCTCTCTAAGTTTGATTTCTTGAATATGTCTTCGTCCTTTAGCCAATCCCGTATTTGTACACAAACACCAAGGAAGGGAATGAGCGAATTGGTTTAGCATAGTGATGGCACTTCTAGTGTCTAGCGATGTCAATAAGATGGTGGAGTGTTGGCCATAGTTTTTGTAGGTGATTACAATAATTATTGTTTGCATTAAATGTAGATTGGAGTATTCAATGAAAGAGAAAATGTGTATATGGAATAGTGTTCTTCTTTCAACCTTCCCGACATAGTGGTTCCACAAGCCTTGTCGGAGGTCCATGGGATTTGGAATGGTCGTGGAATTTCTCTAAGTTGATCTTGAGGCACTCACACTGATTCACTCTAGGTCTGAGGCTTGGGCGACCTCAGGAAATCATTTATGTTTTGTCTGAGGTTTGTTTAGAGTTTAAATCACGATAGAACCTTCATGTTGGCGTCTCCGAGCCTCTTTGAGGAGGTATGTTGGAGAGACTAATCCTCCTAGGACGAATAAGGCACAACTGAGGTCTACTATTGTTCTACGGCTTACCATTGAGAGAAACATAGGTTTTTGAAATTATTTCTAGGGCCGATGTCAGTTTTGGGACCTTTAAAGCTGCCTAAGGGTTATTGGAGAGTTTAATAGATGTTGTAAGGTCAAGGGGTTAATAGGGTATCATCAGTAGCCCCTTGTTACTTTTGGAAAGAATTCTAAGGGACAACACTTATTGGTTTATGTATGTTGGGGGCATGGTCGTAACGTGTCGTTGAAAGACCTGTCATGATTAGGTTATATCGAAAAGTATTATTTAAGTGGTTGAGTGTATTTATGGGTTCTATGTTTGGGGCTAGAAAGATTGAAATTTCAGGCTTTGGGGGCTATAAAGAAGCTCCTTGGATGATCTTGAACTTTCCACCATTTTCATAACATTTCCTCTGAAATCTTTGAACTAACAACCATTTCCTTTCCTCTTCAATTTATCAAATATGCATGAGAAGAATGATTTACTTTCCAAAGTCTTTTATCTAAAGCCTCTGTCTATCGCAGTGTGACACCCCGACTAATTAAATACCGGGTAGCTACTCCTTTATTAAATTAAATCAAAACGCCAAGTTGGCTCAGTTAATAGCATCACTGTCGAAAACATTTTATTATAATTACTAACCACCTAGTATTTAAAAAGTAAGTTGCCAAATTTTAATTTAAAGACTGATTAACATGCAACAAGTGTAAAGAAGAATAATAACACCATTCACCATAGTAAAGTAAATAGAATGACCGTAACATGATATAAATAAATCTGGAGTTAAAACTCCTCATAACATAATCCCATAACTGAAGTAAATAATGAAATACTGAATACTGAATGAATACATGCCAAAGCCCGAAACTGAAATGGAAAAGTATCTAATAGAACTTGGGCAACATGCCCTACAACTGAGAAATACTGAATAAGGAATCCAAATGATATAAGCGTCTAAAATCAAATCCCTGTAGCTTCCACAAGCAGCTACAGCTCGTCATCAGAATGAGAATCCTATGCATGGTGACCTTGTGGCTGGGCACCTAAAATGGTTTTACAAAAAGATAGATTTGAAAGCAAACGGGTCAGAGCCCGAATGTGGAGATATTTTAAAAACCTGCAAGTGCTTTAAAAACATTTAAAACAGTATATGCAAAATACATGTTAGGACGTGCTCTCACATGAGATACTCACCTCTCTTCTACTGTGCACTCTTAACGTTCCTGTACCCATTCATGTGTTAACTCATAACTATCTAAGAGTTTCTACACTACTACTTGGTTCACGTTTAATTTCCAACCTTACTAATTAAATAGAGAGTTCTACTTTAATTCCCGGATTCACAATTATTAACAAAACCATTTATTGATAAAAGTCCCCCTTTTCTTTTCAAAACATTACCATAACTATACTCACAATTTAACATAGTAAATTCCTTCCCAATTAACCGTATATTAACGCATCATAAATATACAATACAAGCACCCAAAGGCTAAGCTGCGGTGCATACATAGTCTGCTATCAATCCCGGTACATCACGTACATAAGGATCACGCATTTCAAATCTCTCGGGAGTCGTTCAGATAACAACATCACAAATAGTGGAGGCGAACACAGTCACCATCGCATGGGTCACGCACATACCTACGCTCCCATGATCAGCAGACTTATTAATATCACAATAAGTCCTTCTATGACCTATGTTCATCGAGGTAACCAATCTAAATTCGGGCAACACAAGGATAAGAAGGCCCTAAGCGAACGTAAACCTCCCGTGATAGCAAGTATGGTAGGTATGTTATACACAAAAATTACATACTAAGCATTCACACATCTTAGATATCTCAATATTAATAAGGGTATACTCTACATCATTATACCATTATTCCAAATTCATATATATCAAGTATCTCGATAATATATAATTTAAATAGTCGACACGTCTCACGTAGTAATTTCTTAATCTTGGCACCTATCTCAAATAGACTATTAAGCTCCCATAATTCCCACATATACATCTTCAAACCTAAGGTCTTTACTTCTTCCCCAAACCTTATTTCATCAAATTATTCGAATTTGTACTATTAACCCAAAGATTATCTCACATAACGAATTTCATTAATTTAGAATAATTCCTCAAATTAAATTCCAATTAAAGTCCAATTTCATAATCATGCCTACTGGTCTTCCTTAAAATTTAGGGTAATCACAATGTCTCCAATAATATTATCCAAGGGTTATCATCATTAAAATTCAATTAAGGGAAACTTTATTCATTCTGGGAAGGTCGATCGATCGACCTTTACCTTCGATCGATCGATGGTGGTCGATCGATCGACTGATGAATGTCGATCGATCGATCGCACCAGATCTGTTACGGCCTGCTTCGTTTTGCAGTTACAGTTTCGACCCAAAACTCCATTTTTAAGCATGAAACTCCAAGATAAGGTTACTATAACATGATACTAACATCCTACAACGGTTTTAACATTCTAAGTCTCATAATTCATCATTTAAAAGCTTAGTTTAGATCAAAACTACATCAAAATAATTTCCAGAATTCTTCCATTCAAGGTTATCATCAAACTTCTTCTAATTCCACTTTTAGATCATCAAGGTTCGGTTTATAATATATAAATTCGTCCAGAATATACTACATGCAATTCCTACATAAATAATGGCCTTTAACTTTTCAATTCATGGGTCTAATTTATCTCGAAAAAAATCAATTTCGAAAATACCTAAACATGGGAACATATCTTGAATCAAAAGAGTTTAAATCACGTGCCTTAATTTATCTCAGAATTTGGTGTAGAATCTTGAAGTTAGGTTGTCCTCCCTCTGTTTTTCTACAGAATTCTCTTCCCTCTCTCTCTCTCTCTCTCAAGCTCTTCTCAAGGTTTCCTTCTCTCTTTCTCTCAAGCTTTTTCCAAGGTTGAAGATAATGGAGTATGGAAGTGTGTAATGGTTTTCGGAAGTTGGAATGATATATCAACTTCTCCCGTAGCCCATATTGGCATATAGTGTGGTTAGTGGGTTAAGTGGGTTGAGGAAATAGTCAGATTGTAATCTCTATTTTCGTAACTTTTTAATTCCCAAAAATGCAATTTACCAAAATACCCTTTTTTATGCCGGTATGGCCCACAAATACCCCGGGACCCAAACTAAACTTCTGGCTAGTGTTTTCTGACTATCTCGACCCTTCCGGACGCGTTGGCGCACTCAAAACGACCATACGGTTAATGGAACTAAAATTCACTCTTTAATTTAATAATAAAATACCATGACGTGGCGGTCACACGCGTCAAGCAAAATTCCCAAATTGACGTATTTCAATTACGTGACAATTTCAATATTACCAATAATCATATAATGCCAAGTATACACATTATACTAAAAATACTAACTCACATCTCGTTAATATTTTTATCCGGATTAATTTTCAATTAATAAACATTTAATTCAATTAATCCCCAAAAATAAATATCATAGAAAATACGGGGTATTACACGCATGCCCTCATGTTTCCATTCCCTCAATCGATAATGAGGTGTTGAGACCCTTGGGAAGGCTTATTTTTGGGTGAATGATGCTAGTTTCTCTGGTGGGGCCCACTCTGCCTCTCAAATTAGTAACCAAGACCTGGTGAACATCAAGAGTACTCATTAAATACCAGACTCCATCACTTTGAGGGATGCAAAGCATATTAAAAGGTCCTAACCCTTCATCCCCCAGTATGTTTGCTTCAAAGAATGCTTTTTGCAGTATGGGGAAAAGTTCACCCATTCTTGGTTAGTGGTAAGTGACGTGACTTTAAAAGTGTTTCTAGGGAATGCTTATATCGACTCAAATTTAAGTCGGTCGCTCAAGCAATAATCCGATAAAAAATTATATCGAACATAAGGACTAACACGAATACTCGTGATGATAAACAGGAAGAACGATTAACCCTACGAATGCTCAGTTAAAGTAAGGGAAAGGTGATGTTTTTGTGACTTTACCTATTAACTATTGCAATTTTATTATAATAATAAGTAAACTATGTATGTAAGAAAAACTAACTTAAACTTTAAATATAATGGAGAAAATAGAGTCAGGATACACTCCCCCGAACCTTCGGTAATTCCTTAGAACATAAAAGTTTCAAAAATCTAGTTTTCCATTCTTAGAGACATCAAATACTCTCTAAGCATTTGATATAAAAGGACATTACTCTGCACAGTATCAAATCAAAAATTTTATTTGACTAGGATGAGAAATTATCAAGATGCTAGCTGCACCCTTAAACATTCCTGTTACCGAGGGCAAATGGAATTAAAAGACTTACATCCCCTATTTTAATAAAGTTCAAACCTTTGAATGAAGGATTACTTTTTATTCACTTTTAAATCCATATGCATTACCTAGGTTGGGATCATGTACCCCAACCCTTTAGAAATATAGCCTGACATGGTGTAACTGTAATTAAACATGATAACTAAGTTGCATGAAATCATTTTTACGTGAAAAGTGAAATCAAACATGTAAAAGAGAATTATAGCTAAGAAATAATGAATGATAAGACAACAGCATGAGATAAATTGAAAGCAATAATGAAATTATACTTGTATTGAAGAAAAACTCTTGAATTTAATGTAAAGAGGAACACTTGTTGAAGAAGATAAATCCTAGGGTTATTGCCTTCAAGAAGATGTCAAAACTATGTAAAAACTAACTCCCAAATGTTTGATATTACAATAGAATACATCTCTCACGTTCTGTTATGTTTTTTCATCTTGCACAACTCTAACTTTAAGAAATAAAAATTCATATTTCGTCATGCCGAACCGATTCAGAATTTCCTTCTTTACTGGGGAGAATTGGTTCGCTTGTTTCGGTTTGTAGAAGTGGTTCAAAGTATTGATCATTAGTTTGGTTTGTCTTTGACCGTTTTTCGAATCGGTTCCCCTTTGTTTCCATCAGTTCAGTGCACATCTTCCAGTGAGTAGAATTGGTCCCCCTCATACCAAAACCGATTTGCTTGTCTAAATTCTTTCTTTCTCCGTTTTTTGATTTACTCTCAACTTTGAAGCTTCATAACTTTTCACCCGAGACTCGGATTTGGATGTCTTTTCTTCCTACGTGCTTGTGGGCTCAAGGTATTTGACTTCTCATTATGTTCCATTTCCAAATTTTGGATGTACAAATACTCTTTTGCCCTCACTTTTCTTTTTTTCTTTCTTTCTTGATTTTGAGTTTTCTCTTTTCTTTACTTGTATAAAATACCTACAAAAAGTAAGAGAAATACACGAAACACAATGCACTAGATAGAAGATGTCAGTAGCAAGGATATAAGATAAATCAGGACAAATTACACCGCACAAGGCAATAAAAGTCTTTAAATTATGGGGATAAAGATGAAGAATTTATGCCTAATCAAACCCCCCAAACTTAGAACTTTGATCATCTCAAGAAATGTAAAAGAATGAAAGCAAGGTCAAAAAACTTAACAAACAAGTTATTGGGATAAAATATCTCTTTCTTGGGAAAGAAATTGCATTGATCGTATGCAATAAGACATTAAACCTCTAGGCTATCCTAGTAGGACGAGTGGTGTCTCATGAGGATTTGGAGTGAATATACCGACAAAATTCATTTTTGAATCAAAGAAAGCTAAAAATACCTAAAATTTATATAATTTAAATCCACAAAAAATAGTCACCGTAAATTTATATTCACAAGTCTCAATTTGTAACTTGTGTGTGTTGATATACCCAAAGTGCACCCTCGTACTCATGGTCACGTACCTCGGCATGTCTCACAACTGAGTTGACAAGAAGCTTATAACATCCATCAGAAAGGTCATCTTCTGCAAGGTCGGATCCTCATTTTCTAACCTCGGCTGGCCATTAACAGAGGTCAGTAGCGTCTCATGGGCTCAAGGTATTGCCAACATCGTACTCTGCCTAAGCCGATGTTACATCCTACCTCGTACATAACCTCGACAAGTCTTCCCGACAGAGGCCATATGGATGATTAATATGAAAAAGTAACTATCGGACTCCTACAACTTCGTACTCGTCCAGGTCGAGGTCAAACCAAATGATACTACAGGTCCAAGCATACTAAAGAACATGGAAGACTTGGAGAACGTAGCGATTCAGTTATAACCGAATCATTCCCCTCGCGTGGGGGAATATTTTTTCATCATTCCTTACATATGTCACATCCAGGTGTCCACTTATGATTAGTATAGTCAACTCATACATGCTCAATGCATGCTTGGGGGTATATTACACCCCCCAAACACTATAAATAGGGGCCTTCTCCTACTTTCGAAGTGGATCGATAATTAGAACCCTAGTTGAAACTCTGCTGATATAAACAGTAGAGAGAGAAAGTGAGAGATTGTATCACAGGCTATTAGTGCCCTTATTATAGTGAAATTGCTCACACACTCACAGTGGATATAGGCCAGATTGGCTGAACCTCTTATATACTAATGTTTCTCCTCTTCTCCTCACCACCTTCAACTAGATACTTACTCTTTTGTTGCCATCATAATTGATAATTTGAGCTTACCAACACCTCATACTGGTGGTGTTGTTTAGAGCATCATCATGTTTGAACCTGGAAATTAAATCGCTAATCTCCACCGATTGATCATTATGTTACTTTTTGAAAATTTATTTTGATTCAATCCTCACGGATATACTCACAAACAAATCAGTCGGATTGTGGCTAATTCTCTCGGTATGAATGATTTATATGAGTAAATATAACGGACACAAGTTCATGCACACGAATTTTGAAAGACATTAATTTTATAGTTAAAAGATCTCACCATCGGAATACAGTCATTAAAAAGTAGGAAACATCACCTTTATCCACACCAATTAATCTTGATTTTTATCTTTTTGTGTCTTAGGTCTCCATGCAGTAATTAATTTTATTATTCGAACTCAGTTGGGACTTTCTCGGGTTGTAAGGTGTAATGGGTAAAAGGAAAATGGTTGGGAATTTGGAAATTGAAAAATTGTTCTTAATATGTCCTTTGGCGCTTTCTCGGGCTTTTTCTTATTTTCTTTTCCTTTTTTACTTTTTTCTTGTATTTTTCTCATTTTTCCAATTTTTTTTGTTCTCTCATTTTTTCACGTTGAGCATTTTTCTTCTTTCTCCTTTCTATTGCACCATTTGGACTTTTATGGACTTTTTTTTCACAACTCGGGGCCTTATGGGGTTTTTGAATTGATCAAACGAATTAGGAATTTTTATTCGGCTCAAATTGGTTAGCAAAAGGATAATTTTTCATAATTATTTATGCCTAATATTTTTGGGTACACAAATGATGGCCTAACTTCATTTATCGGAATTACTCGTTATTTTACCATGTGCATCTCGAGAATAATTTCGTTTAGAGATACTTGTAGTGCATTTTCAAGACAACATCTTGTTGATTTCCAGTAACCGATCAAAACAAAGGAATAGAGATCATAAATGACTTATTTGGAGCTAAATTGAACTTTGAGTCAACCATTAACTCGTATTAATTAAATTACTCACAAAAATTGATGGGCTCAAAATCTCACCGGGCTAATTAATATCCATACTTATTCACAAAGTCGTCAATTTTCGCTCAATTTCCATATTTGGTCAATTTCGGCTTTGTGCATTTAATCTTTACAATTTGAGACTTTAAACAAAATCTTAGTGATATTTTTGAAAAAATTAAATTCCAATTTTTATTTATTTTGAAGAAAAATATTTTTTGAATTTTATGAAGTTTTTTTAAATTATAGGCATTTTAAAATTTGTGAAAGTTTTAAAGCGCATGCGCACCCCCCACCCCCCCACCCCCCCACCCCCCACCCCCACCCCACCCCACTTAGACTTTTGCAAATTCCCGATGCAAAAGGACTGAAATCCATAAAAAAAGATAGTGCGTAAAATTAAACAAAGGCCAACATGCATTTTTTTATATTAATAAAAAGCAAATACAAGCCAAAGAGAGATATTACATAGTTCCTTATAACAAGATATACAATTAAAACGCCAAAAACAAAGATCTACATAAGTGAAACACAAACAACCAACATAAGAGCGGGGGGTGGGTGAGATGTGGAGGGAGCGTTGGGATCATATTGATCATAAAAATATTTCGGGAGAGCAACATTGGACCCTACTTCGAGCTTTGACATTTCCTCTTGTAGGAGGGCCATCATGCTAGTGTCTCGTTGATAAGCTTCTTGGTCCTCCCGATAGTCAGTTAAAACCCCATTGAAACTCGCCTCTAGATTCTAAATGCGGCGAGTGAGACCCTCTCCCTCTGGCTCATAGTCGGAGTCATGATCTTCGTTGTACTCGGGATCCTCCTCCCCCATAACAACATCATTATCCGTCGGACGGGCATGTAGAACATCCATTTGCCGCTCACTCCTCCTTTGTGATTCCCCCCCCCCCCACCAATCATTTTTGGAAGGCGGGGGAGTGCTCAGGGAGATTCAATACTGGCGTCTTGAAGTATAGAAGTGATGAGATAGGGATATGGTAGATTAGATTTACCCTTGCGATCCATGGCAGTGTGCAGAATGTCGGCGTAAAAGATATGGACAAGGTAGATAGTGGTTACCATATGAAGAAGTTGGAACTAAAGGTTGGCTTGCCAAGGTCGCATTGCCGAATCATTGGAAGTTTGTAGGAAATTTCCACAAATAATGTGGAAGGCGATGCAGACCCTTTCATTGAGATTCCCCACATGAAAGGTGTCTCGATACCATGAATTATCGAGGGTAATACGATTGATGCACGTGCTTTTCGAGAATGGCATCATCGGTGGGGTAATCATAGCTGACACCCCGCCTAATTAAATATCGGGGATCAGTCCTTTATTAAATTAACTCAAAGTATCCAATTGGTTCAATCTTAGCATCATTGTCGAAAACATTTATTTTATTAATCACCTAATAATTAATTAAGCTAGTGTCAAAAAATTTTGTTCAATAGTTAATGTCAACTAATTTACACCATTCAACACATTCACAATTATTATAAGTAAACAATTAAAGGATAACCACCATCTAACTGAATATTATAAAGCTGACATAATCATTTCAATTAATAAAATCAAAACCATCAATCGTAGTAATACTAAATCCCACTGAAACTGAAATACTGAAATGAAATGAGTACAACGTCTCTCTAACATAAATAAAAAGATAATGGGTGACACATACCCTGATTGAGATGCCTAAATAAAAGAACTGAAGTAATAGATGTGGAGCTATCTAAATACGAGGACCTGCAACTCCCACAATAGCTGCAGGATGTCAAAAGGTCCAACAGTCTAAGCTTGGCTCCCCTGTGGCTGGACACCTAAAATAATTCACAAGAAAAAGGGATTTTTGCAAGAGACGAGTAAGATCCCGAGTGTAAAATATTTTAAAATAATTTAGCAAGTATTTAAAAATTTCTATAAAGAAAATATTATGAGCATGTTAAGTTTCTGAGCAGTCAATTGAGATTCTCACCTCTCAACTATTGTGCACGCCTATCATACCTTTAACCCTTCCTAATTATATTTATCACACCTAACTAGTTCGTAGACATAAACCTTCTAAATCCTCACCCAAAGTAACAACCCAAATTACCCACGTATTATTATTATTTTCAGAAATTGGTGCATTTACTATCCCAAGTAAGAATTTCACTGTAAGGTCAAGTATTCACATATTTGCTTCAATTTCATTAACATACTCATCTACATATACACACAATAGATTAAATCGCAATTATTTATTTTCCATCACATTATAATAAATAAATACTAATACGGCACCCCTAGACTTAACTGCGGTGCGTTCATACTCTGATATCAAGTTGCGGTATAACTTGTACTGAATAAGGACAATCGGTTCGAAATCACTCTCGAACGAGAGAAATACTAGTCACACATATTGGAGGTGAACATCGTTCCAAGACTATGAGCTACGCATATACCTACGCACCCATATGACCATCAACACTATCATTATCACAGGTTGCCCGCACCTAGGTTCCATGTTCTGAGGCATCAATCTAAAATCCTCCTGAAGGGTCATCAAGATAAGATTATCCTCTCTTTAAGACCTTCCATTATAGCAAGTATGGTATGTATGTTTTACACATAATAAATATTACTATACGTATTCACACAACCCATCAAGATCATTAGGTATACACATAATCCAAGTTGTATAGTTCATACGTAGTATCAATCTTATTACTACTTACTATATATTTATTCAGTTACGAATATTATCTTTCTTGTAATTCCCAAGGATGAATTACCTCTCCAAAAACCTTAAATCATTATACTCAAATAAACTCCAATAATTATGCACTATACTGAAATTCACCGTACATTAATTAATCTCACTCGAATTAACTATCCTGCACAAATTGGAACCAAAAAGAATTTTCCAGGAATCCGGACACGTCGCTCAAACAAAATTGCATCTCGTTTGAATGAGATATCAAGTTGTTTGAACGACCTCTTCGCGCGAGATGACAGTTCTCTCGAACGAGTCCAATCTCGTTTGAACGATATGTCACTTGTTTGCCCTACCTCTGCTAGCTGCATTTTTCTCCATTATCAAACCTAAAAACCTCTACAGATCAGTCTCAAGCACTAGTTAATCAGTACTAATAAATACACTAACATACATATATGATTTTTAACAACCTAGAATCATTAAATCCTTAATAAATAGCCCTTAAGTCGGAAATACCCAACTTCAATCAATTAAACCCTTGTTCTTCCCATTATCATTCAAGAATATAAAAATCAAAATTCGTTCATAGCAATACCCGATAAATTCATGAATTCTAATCTATCTTCATGCGGGTTTATCATATTTCAATTTTAGATTCTTATTAATCATCTTAAACCTCCAATTTCATTAAGATTGTGAACAATACATGTGTATTGTACACCTATACTCACATGAACATGATTATTTCTATAGTTTTGTAAGACTTAAACACTTGCCTCATGAAAAATGGTCTAATCCTTTGATTTAGTTTCTATGGTTGTGATCCCCGCTCTCCGATCTATGTGGTGGTGGTCTTGGTGGTGTAAAAGGTGAAACTGGTGGTGGTTCTGGACCTAGAAACCTCTCCTCCTCCTTCCTCCTTTTGGCATCTCTGTGTCTCACACTGATATCCCTACTGTAAGCCACATAGATGACCTTTTATTCCTTTAATTCTCTTCATTAATTATACTGCAAAAATACAAATTATCGAAATGCCCTCCTGGGATGCCAGTTTAGCCTAAAACTGTTACGGGACCCAAACTAAACCCATAGGTAGACTTTTCTAACTATTTCGACCCTTCTAAACACATTGGCGCACTGTAAATGACCATTTGGGTGACTTATAAATAATTTTCTTTTTATTTCCTTAATTTAGTCCCGACACGACTGACACGCGCACCCCGACTTAATTACCGTAATTATTGTATTTCTCACTCGTGAGAATTCTCATAAATTCACAATTATATATTAATTTATTCGCTCAGTAATATTTAATATTATTCTCATCAATAAAAAATAACCCTTTTCTCGCTACTTAATCTTTATTTTAATCCGGATTAATTATCAATTAAATTTCCCATATTTAAATTTTAATTAATCACTTGTTTAAAAAAAACTTTAAAATTACGGGGTATTACATCATACATGTTGGGGCTTGGAACCCCCATAGCCCACACTTTTTGGACTAGAATTTCCAGCAAAAAGGGAATTGGAGTCTCATCAACTTATGCCTCGGTCGTAAATTCTCCCATGTGGACGAGAGTGCCATAAAACATGCGCACCTCATCATCCCAAACCACCAGACGTGGCTTCTACAAGAAGCGGCATGACCCCTGCGAGCGTAAAAGATTTGTGACTGATTGAGGGAGTTCCACTCAATTAACTTATCGCTCAATATGCATAGAGCGGGATGCGGTGAAGAAAGTATCGTACCATATTCTCTCTTGGCGAGAGAGAAAATCACCGTTTCCATTGGCGACGATTTTGGTTGATTTATATTTGACGGGGCGCACTCTGTTGGTCATGGTAGAGGGATTGGAATTTCTGGAAAGATAATCTGAGATTGGAAGAAGATATTAGAGGTCTGAAGTGGAGTAGAGGGAAGGTGAGATGTATTTATAGGTGAGGATGAGGTGTTAAAGACGAAAGGATTTGAAGGGAAATGGAATGGAAGTAAGGGGGTGAATAATGGAGAGAAAAAGGAGCGGCGAATGGAGGGAAATCAGAGTTAAAGGGAAGAATGTGGAGGGGAAAGAGTTTGAGGGAAAAGGGGGATGAACAAATGGGTAAGCCAAAAAATCTTTAAAAAAAACGAACCGATTTGGGGTCTGGGGTGAACCGGTTCATTCTCCTTTTATTTTAATCAATCTTCAGCAGCAAACATATTCGAACCCTAAGTAAAGAAGAGTTCAAACCAGTTCGGTAGACTAGAAAACCCTCCTACTTTTTTCTCCTAAAAGAACTAAGTGTGGACTTCTTCTAAATTCGATTTTTCAAAAAATTTCCAAAATGTTCCCATGCATAATTTTACTCCAAAATTTGCGACAATTCCCCTCGAAATGCTCTATGCTCTCTTGTGCTGTTCCTTGGTGTTCATCTCTATACTAACTTGACTCCTAAATACCTCTAACGACCCTAAACTAATCAGCTAACAAATTTACACGAGACTCATCCATACGTGTTGGGGGTGCGACGACCTCTCATCTCACTCTCAATTAACCCTGTAAATGGGGTCCGACAACCATATTGTTTCAGATTCTTCAACTCAAGACTCTAATATGAATTTAGTCATTTTACATTAACTTTGAATGTTTCCCCACCCTTTGGATCTTCTAACTCGATAGCTTCACGGGGGAATATTTCTCTCACAACGGATGGGCCAGTCCACCGCGAACATGATTTTTCGGGAAACAAATGCAGACGGGAGTTATAGGAAGCACTTTTTAACCCAAATAAAACTCATTGCGTTCGATAATTATATCATGTGTGAGTTTCATTCTTTATTTGGATATTTTTGCACTCTCATACGCATCATTGCGCATCTCTTCCAACCCATTCAATCAAAGCTTGCGCGCTTCACCGGCTTTGTCCATATTGTATTTCAACCTCTTAATTGCCCAATATGCTTTGTGTTCAAGATCCACAGGGAGATGGAACTTCTTTCCATACATAGAGAAATGGGTACATGCCAAGGGGGTTCTTATGTGCGATTCTACAATCCCAAAGCGAATCATTCAATCGGAGGGACCAATTTTTCCAGTTAGGATTGATGATCTTTTTGAGAATGTTCTTGATTTCATGATTGTCTAATTCATCATTCCCACTCATTTGGGTCCTTGTGGACGATCCCATACTTCCTCATAAGTTTTGCAAACGGCCGATTGCAAAAGTGTTTGACATTGTCACTAATAATTGCCTTCAGAGCTCCGAAGTGAGAAAGTACGTGTTCTTGCAAGAACTTAATCACCACCTTATGTCATTAGTCTTCGTAGCTATGGCCTCAACCCATTTTGACACATGGTCTACCGCGACTAGGACGTATAAAAAGCCCAAGGAAGGGGGAAAAGGGCCAATGAATTCAATCCCCCAACAATCAAATATCTCAATGAAGAGTATGGGGGGTAATGGCATCATGTCTCATCAAAAAATGGATCCCGTCCTTTGACATATATCATAAGATTTGAAATAGGCATCAACATCCTGGAAAATTATGGTCCAATAGAGGCCACTTTGAAGGATCTTACCGATCATCTTATTCGTAAAAAAAGGACCTTCACATGATTTTGTATGACAAAAATAGATGACACTAGGTATCTCGTCATCCAGCACACATCGTCAGAGGATTTGGTCTTCATACTATTGGAAAAATTATGGTATGTCATAGAAGAACATGCACGACCAAGTGAGGAACTTCCTTCTCTCTTGCAGTGTCCAATCGAGAGGAATGGCTCACATGACAAGGTAATTCACTATGTTTGCAAACCAAGGGAGAGAATAAGTGGCAAATAACTACTCATCCGAAAAATAATCATTTATTGGTATGAGATCACTAGGTACGTCAGACGAAAGCCAGGACAAATGATCGACGACGATGTTTTCTATTACTTTCTTCTCTTTTATGGGGAGATTGAACTCTTGTGGGAGTAGGATCGCACGACTTAGCATACTTTTTGTAAAAGAGATACTTCAGCGCCACATGGTCGGTAAAGCAAGTGATTGGCGAACCAACGTGGTAAGAGAAAAATTTATCTAAGGCAAAAACTAAGACTAGAAATTCTTTCTCTGTGGTGGAGTAATTGAGTTACGGTTCAGTTAGCGTTCGACTGGGATGGTATATGACATGATCCTTCTTATATTTTCTTTGACCCAAAACAACCCCTCTAACATAATCACTCGCATCACACATGACCTCGAATGGAAGGGACCAATCTGGAGCTGTCATAATGGGAGTGGAAATGAGCATACTTTTCAGTTTTTGAAAAGAGCTTTGGCATGCTTCATTTCATTCAAAGGGGGCATACTTCATAAGGAGGCTACTCAAAGGTCTAGAGATGGCACTAAAATCCTTAATAAACCTCCGATAAAAACTCGTGTGTCACAAGAAAGAATGCACATCCTTTAGTGACATAGTAGGGGGAATATTGGATTGACGTTGATTTTTTCCCTATCAACCTCAATTCTTTTGGACTACACTACGTGGCCAAGAAATATTCCTTCAGTAACCATTAACTAACACTTCTCCCAATTTAGTACCAAGTTGTTTTGCACACAATGGGCTAATACTGGTTGAAGGTTTTCAAGACAAAGGTCAAAAGAGGGGCCAAAAATGCTAAAGTCATCCATAAAAACCTTAAGGCACCTTTCGACCATGTCGCTAAAGAGACTAAGCATGCACCTTCGAAAAGTTACGGGTGCATTGCATAATCCAAATGGCATATATTTGTAGGCAAAGGTCCAAAAGGACATGTGAAAGTCGTCTTCTCTTGATCAAGCACATCTACCTCAATTTGGTTATATCCGGAATAACCGTTAAGAAAGAAATAGAATGTGTAGCATTTGGTCGATGAATGGCAAGGACAAATGATATTTTCTCATGCTGGCACTGAGCTTCTGATAATTAATGCAAATGCGCCACCTGGTGGTGTGTTGAGGAATTATCTCACCCTTAGCATTCTCGATCACAGTCATTCCCGACTTCTTTGGGACGACTTAGATTGGACTCACTCATTTTCTATTCAAAAATGGGTAAATGATTCCGGCATCCAATAGCTTTATGATCTTTTCTCTCACTATTTCATTCATAGTGGGGTTCAATTGCCGTTACATCTCCCTCGAGGGCTTCACGTCCTCCTCGAGGTGGATTTTATGGGTACAAATTTGGGGACTTGTACCTTTAAAATACACAATGTTCCAACCAAAAGAACTTTGGTGCTTTCTCAAAATCGATAATAATTTACCATCTTTCTCTTTATCTAGGTTAGATGAGACAACAATGGGAAATGTCTCATCCTCTCCCAAATAAGCATATTTCATGTTGCATGGTAGTTTCTCTAATTCGAGGTGGGAAATTTTTCGTCAGAGGGAATGGAACATGAATCTCTTGGTGGTAACTCCTCGAACCTAGAAACCTAATTTACATCTCTTACGTCCTCATCTAACGCTCTCTCATCTAATATCACTCTCAATTCCTACAGCTCCCTCTCAAAGTCGGTGTCACTCTCATTAACTGAATTACGTCATGCATCTAAGGCATCCCCACCGATATTTCCCTCCATGTGCTCATATAATATCTCCTCGATAAGATCTACCGCATGAAAAATGTCCTCCTCACCCAATTTCCTAGAGATATTGAAAATATTCATCTCAAGGGTCATGTTCCTGAATGTGAGTTACATTTTCCCATTTAGAGTGTGGATTAATGCATTAGCTGTAGCTAAGAATGGGTGTCCTAGGATGACGGGAACATGATTTCTCAAAGGGATTGAGGGATCCATATCCTAAATGACAAAATCTACCGGGAAGTAGAATGTGTCCACTTGGACTATCACGTCCTCGGCAATCCCTAGAGGTATCTTCATTGTACGATCCGCAAGTTGTAGAATGATCGAGGTGGGAATGAGGTCCCTCAAATCTAGTTGCCTATATATCGAATAAGGGAGAATGATGACACTCAACCCTAAATTAAGTAAGGCTTTTTCTATTCAGTTCTCTACAATGATGCACGAGATGGTAGGGGTACCCAGATCTTTAAACTTCGGGGTGGGGGTTATTAAGTTGAGTGGGACTCACATTTTGTCCAGGAAAACCTTATTTTTCACCTTTAGCCTTCTTTTCAGCATCAATAAATCCTTAAGGACTTTAGCATGGGCGCGAATATCCTTTATGGCATCAAGTAAAGGTAAATTCAACTTTACTTGCTTAGAGACATCTAGTACATCATCACGGGAGGACCCTTTTCGAGGTGGAACCAACCGTTGAGGGAAAGGTGCAACACTGGGTGGTTTCACTATGACTTCGGGCCCACTAGTGTTGTATTCATTGTCACTTTCATTTAAGGGCGCATCTTGGGCCTCATTAGTATTGGGAAAAATCCCCTTATCTTTTGGTTCGTTGCATGGGGGAGGTGATAAATAATCAACTCTTCACTACGTATAGTGGTCACTGCTTGACATTGCTCTTGATGGTCATTGGATGTAGAGATAACAATAGGTTGACCTTCGGACGTAAACTTACCCTTCTCTTGGATACTCAAAGATGATTGAAACTTATAAATGCTCACGTGTATGTCAAAAAACATGCGGGTATTTTGAGCAATGGTTACATGTTGAGATTGTATTAATTTATTTATCGTATCCTCTAAATTTCTCCTTGGCGGGGTGATATACGGCGGGGGAGGTGGTGCTTGCATGTGTGGAGCTTGTTAAAAATGTGTAGGTGGTGGTGGAGGAGGGGAAATGTTTGAAGTAGGACTCAACACTCTGTTTTGTTTCCCCAAACTAAAACCAGGATGGTTCCTCCATGAAGGGTTGTAAGAGTTCCCAAGAGGGGCATTGAAATCACCCTTACATCCTCCCACTGCTTCCATTTTCTCATGAAGGATGAATTCATAGGCGCGTATCATCGGGCATTCCTTCATTAAATGGACCACCTCACAAATTTCACACACCGTTTCTTTTATATATCGAGTGATTACGGTTATTTCTCTTGCTCGCGATTCAACTACATCCTCCAATCTTTTCATAAGTTGGCTGACTCGAAGTTTCCACTCGGTGTCCTTGTCCACGTGATAGAGACTTGATGCGGAAGGAGTAGTGGATTTTTGTTGAGCCCGAGTTTAAGTGTTAGGGTCGGATGTGTCCCATGCTTGAGTAGTCTCGACGATATACTTAAGAAGGGCCTCTGCATCATTATCGTTTAACCCAAAAAATTCTCCATCACACATAGTCTCAACGGGTTGTTTAGAAGTTATACTTAGCCCGTGGTGGAAGAAAGAGATAAGACGATACTTCTCAAAATCATGATGTGTCCATGTGTTGACTAACTCGTTAAACTGCATCCAACATCTATTAAAAGGCTCATTTTTTTGTTGTCTAAAAGTTTTAATTTGAGCCTTGATGGAATTTGTTCTGTTTGGGGGGAGAATTTAAAAAGAAATTTGGCTTGAATATCTCTCCATGATCCGATTGAGTTCGGTGATAAATAAGAAATCCATGTATTAGATTTATCTTTCAAAGATAAAGGATAAATTTTTAGGAGAAAAATGTCGTGAGTGCACGCTTGATCGCTAAACGTATCGCACACCTTTTCGAACTCACGGGTGTGGAGGTATGGTTTCTCTGAATCCAAACCGTGAATGGTGGGAAGAATATGGATCATCCCATTTTTAAAGTGAAATTGGCATGCATTGTACGGAAGTAGAATGCATCACAGAATGACAGTTCAATCGGGATATAAGAGCTCTCTCGTGGGACGATACGACATCTCACCCTCACCCGTACCAAAATTAGCATATTCGACATGGATCTCTCTCCAAATGACTCAAATTCCTCACTTTCTATCCTAGGAGTGTGACTCATTATAGAGTTAGGTGGTGTAGGTGGTGGAACCAAAAATTTTGGAGCGTTAGGAGTGTGTGGACTATCAAGGTCGTACTCTACTATTGAATTCTCATGAATGCGGGTAGGAGTGGTTAGAGGAGTTTGTTGGAGATTTTGCATGAAAGGACTTTGAGAGATACTATAAAAAAAATTCTTTTTATTTGTCTAATATTTCTTTCGACTTTTTGATTTTATGATTTTTTTTGTTTTGTTAAGAGTTGGAGTCAATTTTTTTAACTAAATTGACCTAACCTAAAAATCTACCTAGTCCCCAGCAACGACACAATAAACTTGACGTGACATTAGAAGTGTTTCTAGCGCATGCTTCTATCGACCCAAGTGTAAGTCGGTCGCTCAAGTAATAATCAGGTAATAACAGGTATTGAACACAGGACTAAGATGAATACTCGTGACGACGAATAAAAAGAACGATTGACCCTACGAATGACTCAGAGAAAGAAAGGAAAAGACGATGTTTTGTGACTTTACCTATTAACTAATGCAATTTGAATTAAATAAATAACTAAACTACGTATGCCAGAAGAACTAACTTAGACTTTAAATATATGGTAGAAAATACAGTCAAGATACACTCCCCCGAACCGTCGCTAATTGCATAGAACATAAAATCTTCAGAAATCTAATTCTCCATTATTAGAGACATCAAATACTCGATAAGCATTCGACATATGAGTAATTCACTCTGAACAATATCAAATCAAAAATTATATTTGATTAGGATGAGAAATTATCAAGACGCTAATTACACCCTTAAATATTCTAGTTACCTAGGGCAAACGTAATTAAAAGACCTTCAACCTTTATCTCAATAAATTTCAAACCTTTGTACGAAGAAATAGTTTTTATTCACTTTTAAATCCATATGTATTACCTAGGTTGCGTTCATGTACGCCAACCCTTTATAAATCTGGCCTAACATGGTGTAACTGTAATTAAACACAATAACTACATTGGTGAAATCATTTTTATGTGAAAAGTGCAATCAAACATGTAAAAGATAATTCTAACTAAGAAATAATGAAGTATAAGACAAAAATATGAGAGAAATTGAAAGCAATAATGAAACTATACTTGTATTGAAGAAAAAACCTTGAATGTCAATGTAAAAGAGGAACACTTGTTAAAGAAGATTAATCCTACATGTCTTGCCTTAAAGAATCTCTCAAAACTATGTAAAAACTAACTCCCTAATGTCTGGTATTGAAATAGAATATATCTCTCAAGTTTTTTTATGTTTTTGAACCATGCACAACTCTAATTTTAAGAAATAAAAATTCAAACTTTGTCATGCTGAACCAGTTCAAAAATTCCTTTTTTAATGGGCCGAACCATTTCGCTTTTTGCAGCTTGTAGAACTGGTTCAGAGTCTTGACCATTGGTTTGGTTTGGCTTGGACAATTTGTCGAACAGGTTCCCCTTTGTTTCCATCGGTTTGGTTTTCTTATTCCAGTGAGTAGAACCGATTCCCCTCATACTAGAACTGGTTCACTTGTCTGAATTCTTTCTTTCTCCTTTATTTGATTTCTTCTCAACTTTTAAGCTTTATAACTTTTCACCCGGATCTAGGAATTGAATTCCATTTCTTCCTATATGTGCTTATGGACTCAAGGTCTTCGACTTCTCTTTTTTGAATTTTTGATGTACAATTACTCTTTTTCCCTTGAGTTTTCTTTTTTTCTTTCGTTCTTGATTTTTAATTTTCTCGTTTCTTTACTTGTGAAAAATACCTGCAAAATGTAAGATAAATACACGAAACACTATGAACTAGATAGAAGATGTTAGTATCAAGGATATGAGATAAATCAACCCAAATTTCACCGCATGGGGAAATAAAATTCTTTAAATTACGGGGATAAATATGAAGAATTTATGCCTAATCAATAAGGATTCTAAAAGCCATTGGAATTCTCACTCCTAACTAGTGGCTAACTCCTGTAGATCCACAGTGGATGAAATACTAGCCTCTAGGGAGGCCATTAGGGGTCCAAAAGATGCGATGTTGGCCAAATTCTTCAGGCTATATCCAAGAGCAGAGAATGTTGAAAGGCACGGGATTAAAATACCTCTTCCCAAAGGCTTCCGTTATCTTTTTTATGGATGGGTATATTTCCCACAAGAACCAAA
This sequence comes from Sambucus nigra, assembly GCA_949130495.1. NCBI lineage: Eukaryota > Viridiplantae > Streptophyta > Magnoliopsida > Dipsacales > Adoxaceae > Sambucus > Sambucus nigra. Next base: position 421,583,503 of record OX422218.1, read on the forward strand.
GAGAGAGTTTCATCTTCATGGGTGGTTCTTGAGCTACCACTAACCCGGATGAGCCAATGAGTTGCCCTACTTTTTATGTGTATCCCCCTGTCTTTAGGTGAACCTTTAATTTTCCTTTGTGTTTTTTATTTAGAATTAGGGCACTAACCTTTGTAAAATATTTACTCATCCTTTTTCTTTGTTTTTAGCGATCGTTGAACACTCTGAGTAAGAAACGAAGGACATAGAAAAGGCCCTAAAGTTGGATTTTTCCCCTTTTTTGTCCTTTGTCATGGCTAAGCACTTCTTTTATAGTGGGCCAGGCTTGAGATTAAGCTTGTTACCTCTGGGGATTCCCCTACTACCACTAAATTTGTAGTTGGAGAATAAATGGGGTCTAATCCTCGTACCATGGTGTCTAGCAAGAGGAAAGATGCTACTATGGTTGCATCTGAGCTCCCTGAGGTTTCTTATAAGGATAAAGATCGCTCTTATTGTAAATCTAGGGCCCTATATTGATTAAAGATGTTATGTTACTAGACTCTAATGGAGAGTAAGACCGACCCTATAAGTGTCTCACATTATATCTTTATTTTCCTCATTTATTTCAATTATTCTGATATCTAAATTTTTCTCGATCACTGATGCAGTAAATTAATGGAAAGAAAGAAGGATGATGAGGTTAATCAATAGGGAGACCTCTGATGGGGCCGTTACTCTCAAGGGAAAGCATTTATCACCACCAAGAAGTTGAAGCATAATATACTAGTGGGTTCACCATATCCTAACGTTGAACAGGTGAAAGAGGTAGACCTTTGGTCCAGTCCAACAAAAGGTTTAGTGGGAGAGCCCAAAACCAAAATCATTCCATTATTACATGCATCATTGGGGAAGGTGGAACCCATGGGTAACCCATGTCCATCCTTCTATTCAAGGGGACTTTTAGCCCCTAGTCACAATGAGTAATGGAAAAGAGAAAGTGGTTTTCCCTCTAGAGATGGAGGACTCAAAAGGGAGATACTAAAAACCTTGTGATAGTCATAAATAACAGTATAAAGAGGTACTATAGACATGTCTGCTCAACAAATTAATTCTTAAGCTTATTTGGTGGACTCCATCCGCTCAATAGCCAAGTTGAAATGTACTAATGTTGTGACGATCTTGCGGACTAAGCGACTTTCATCAACACTGGGGAGATAATCCATTTTTTGGTCAAAGAATGATAGAATTTCTTCTAGTTTGTTTCTAAAATTTTATTCTCTACACTCTGTTGTTATATCTCCTTATATGACTGGGGATCTTCTAGATGATGCCCTTAATGGTAGCCATTGAGATGGAGGAGGGTTGGGCCCTTACTCAGATTTAACTGAATAAAAAATTAATAATTTAAAGGTGGAGGTTGATGTCCTTAGGAAGGAGAAGGATTCCCTGAAGGATCGTCTTACTATTTGGGAACAAGATAGGCTCCTTGATGCCAACACTCTAAAGGATAATGCTACCTTACTGACTGCTATGAGGGACTCTGTAACTAAGGTTGAGGAAATATATGCTCTTAGAAAAATTAATATTACGGAGATGTAAGAGTATATTCTAGGTTATAAACATGAGATCCAATGCCTATAGGACAAACGTCTCTATCCTGGTAGTTAGGTAAAACTTCAAAAATAGTCAATTAGAGATCTTACTATCGTGAAGGTGGATCTGACCTCCAGGGGTTCGGAGTGGTAGAAAGAGTATGTTAGGGTCTCTTTAATTTATTATTCTATCCATGGGAAGATTCACTAGACCGTCAAGAGTAATGAGAACGCCTACCTCAAGTCTGATCAATATAAAAAGTATCTTTTCCAAAATTATAGTTTATGATTTTACGATTGTAAGGAAAAGGTTCGAAGGTTTTTCCTTGAGGTGGGTGTTTCTGGATTGTTTGCTGAAGCCCCTGAATCTAGTGAGGAGAGTTTAAATGATGAAGGCAATCTTCTTTAAGGTGAAAATATCAAGAAAGACACCGTTATCTCTCTGTGACATAGTGAAGCTCTCACGAATATCCACAGTCTCAAGCCATGAATGGATTTAATGTAAAAAAAGTATTTTGAACTATTGGTTAGTTGTGGTCCATTTCATGTAATCTCGTAATCCTCAAACCTTCAATTTTAATCTTCAATTAGTAATTGTCTTACCTTTTGCTTTGCTAAGGAATTTTCTGCATTACCTGAGATGCCTGAGGTCTGACAAGTATATAGTACACGCTTAGCTTCCCAAGATTACATAATAAAGGAAAATAGCTTGGGTTACAAACTTGTTGAAGTTAATTTTAGGGTCTTGAGACCTCTATCATATAGTTGCACAGTACCCAAAGTCTAGACTGGGACTCTATAGTGGGACATTAATCTTTAGAATCTTGGCAGGCTTGATACCTTTGCTTTTGTAAAACTGAAGGCCCAAAATTTTTGTACGAAAACTTTTCCCCCAAACTATTAGGGCATAAAGGCTTAAAATCAAACCTGTAATGATTGGTAAGACCATATGTTTAAAACAATATTTAACCTTTAACCCTCCATTGGGTCCTGAGACCTATGAGCTTACGTGTACTTAATGCTAGAGTTTTATGAATGAGTCGTGAGACCGTTATACTTGATAATTTCAGAAATTTGAAGTCCTTATACTAGTCCTATGACCTCCAAATTTAGAAAATTTTGAAATTCTGAAGTCCTTATAATGGTCTTTCGACCTCCGAACTTAAAAAATTTTGGATTTGGATTCCCTTAAAGGGTCATAAGGCATCCGGAGATAGGGTCTTTCACCATTATTTAATGGAAGATGATGTTTTGGAATTTTTTTATTTGAACACCTATCCCCCCCCCAACCCCCAAACAATGGAAGTTAGTTCCTTAAATATTTATGCAAAATAGGTTTAAGGGGCGTTGCCTCATGGTATTTTTGGAAAATTTAGCACGAAAGAACACTTTTTAATTGCCTGCTTATGGATCTTTAGACCTTAGGCACTGGGAATTTATTGACGAAAACCTTGATAACTAATCTCAGTCTTTATATGGCCCTTAAACCTTTGACTGCAACATTTTGGTCGCATAAAATTTTGGAGTATAGCATTTTTTTAATCTTCAGACCTTTGATTCTTATTCCTAAGCCAAGTCTGGAGTTCTTATAGCTTGAAAGTTTGAATCTTAATACCTTAGCTCAAACTTCGACCTAAGGCTGAAATCCTTGTAACACTTTATTTTGGGTCCGTAGACCTTAATTTATGTTGTGAGCCAAAACGAAAGTCCTTGCAACTCGGTTTTGTGGGTCCTTAGACCTTAGTTGTTAGATCCAAGGCTGAATTCCTTATGACTCTAAAAAGAAAAATTATATTTGAATGCATTTTGAGTAATAAAAATCTTTATTCCATAGACAAATAAGTTCATATCCCTATATGTGTTTGAGGTAATACCATCCAGGCCTCGTAATTTTATTAACTACATAAGGGCCTTCCCATTTGGGACCTAACTTTCCTTCGTTAGAATTTATGGTGGCTAGGGTCACTTATTTTAAAACCTAGACTCCTACTTGAAATTTGTCTATAACAGACCTTTCTGGGCCAAATAACCTCTTCTTAGGTCAGACTATCTTGTCATTGGGGTCCATACTGAGATGATGGACATGACGTCAGAGTCCACCCCCAGTCATGAAAGAATGCCTCTAAGTAAAGTTGTCTTTTTTCTCCCTTAATAACTGGATGAGTTCTTCCCTAAGGAAGTAGCTCAGGCCAACCCTACTCTATACTTCTTTAATTAGATTATTCGTATCAATACATATTGTGGTCAAAATTTATGCTGCCACACACCTTTGCTCTTTTTTATCTCAGATATTTAGGGTATCCCTAATTAACGATACCATAGCTATGTCTACTGTCTCTTTTGAGGATCATGCTAAAATGACATTAGTTGACATTTTCAGAGAGTATTTGAAAGAAATTGAACTTGTTGTTCCCATAAACAGTGCCAAACTGATGGGTGTAAAAATCGTTTAGGAATTTAGACCCATATGTTCTCCCTTTTAGACCACAAAAAGGAAAGATAAGAGGTGTCTGAGAGTGTGGGACAATGATATAAAGTTATTCGGACTTCATATAAGGGTCCTACATACACTTTCAAAGGTGTTGCGTGAATTTATTATATTATAAATGAGGTATTAGAGTCTAAGAGACGCCTCGAGCTTTTGTCAAGGGAGTATGAGGTCTTGCATCCTTTGTGAACATTGCCGAGACCTTAGGAAGTAACTAATGGACTTCTCCAATGGTTACTGGGTACTTCTATAGGTATAAACAAGATGTACACATTATTTGATAACTAGAAATGGCCCAAGTTAAAAATATTGGCCCTAAAAAAATGGTTGAGAGTATAAAACAATGAGTAAACACTTGGAAAAATCTAAAACTCTCCCAGTTCCCTCTAAGTCTAATTTCTTGAGCATGTCATCGTCATTCAGTCAATGCCCTATTCATACACAAACACTAGGGAATGTAATGAGTGGACTAGCACCTCTAGGTAGTGGCACTTCTGGGTTCTAATGGTGTAAGTAAGGTGGTGGAGTGATGGCCAAAACTTTCGTAGGTGATGTAGGATAGTTGTTGACTATATGACATGTTGATGGGATTATTCAATACAACTATATTTGGGTAGTGGTGGTATGTCAAATACTGTTTTGGTTTTCACATACCAAGAAGATTGGTTATAGTAGCTTTGCCGGAGGTCGAGGGGGTTTGGAATGGTCATTGAGTTGATTTAAGTGGATCTTATGATCCTACGCACTATTTCACTATAGAGATGAGACTTGGGCAACCTAGAGAGACTAGTTCTATTTAGTTTGAGGTCTTCTCTGAGCATTGTGCCCTTCATAACCTTGGTGTTGTGGTCAGTCTAGTTGAGGAGGTTTATTAGACCAACGAATCCTCCTAGAAGGAATAACAGGGAATTGAGGTTTGTTATAATACTATGACTTATTGTTGAAAGAAGGAGAGATCGTAAGAACCAAGTGTGTGGTACGAGGTCAGTTGTTGGAACACTCTCCTTTCCTAAATGTGGTTAGATAGTTTAATGGCATTTGGAATGTTGAGGGTTTAAAAAAGTATCATGAGCTATCAAATAACCCCACCTGTAAAATTATAAGCTTCGCTATGTATATTTTCCACCCAAGCCATTTGCCTTCTTTGTATATCTATCCGACCCTTGTACAATAATTTATTAGATTGCCTAAAACATAAAAATTGCACGTATGTGCTAAAAAATTTCAATTACTCTTTATTTTTTTTATTTATGGCCTTAATAATATTATGAAATAGGTTACCTGATAATTAATTTATAAAAACTATTATTAATTAATTCACAATAAGGGTAATTTATAAATTTTACATGCGAGTTAATGGTAGGTATTGTTTGGATGGATTGGTTATTTTGTCTATTTTGTTATGTGAGAGCATGACAAGAAAGATTATAGTCTTGCTAACCAATTAATTATCTTTGCCATGTGATAATAAGGCAATTGTGTATTATTCAATGCTTTAATTAAGAAGACTTTTCCTTCCCTTAAGGAAGACTTTACATTCAATTCTAAATAAGTTTAACAGAGTATAACCTAAAGAAGAAAATGTAGGTGCTTAAATAAAGGTAAAGAAAAGGTTCAAGTTAAGTGAAACAATAAAAAAAGATAAACAAAGTAAAAAATAAATAGTGACACTATGAAATGTAAAACATGTTACACTAGGAAATGTAAAGACAATTTAAATGTAACTGCAGTGGAACTTTTCATAAAACGTTAAGAAAAATTATAGTAATTCTACCTTATGAACTAATTGGAATAAGAAAAAAACTATAAAGTAATGGAAAGAAAAAAGTCTAAAGAAATGAAAACAAAAGAAAAGAAAACAGAAAAAGAAATAACTAAAAGAGTGGTCAAACGAGTAAGTGTAGTTTTTTTGTTGAGGGAGTCCTCATTTCCTTCGTCCTGTAGATGATTATTTATAGAAATAGGTGTAAACCCGCGCGTTGCGTGGGCCAACTGATTGTGACAATAATTTTTTGGGTTAAATTGTTTACTTTGCGTCATCTAAATTCTTGTAATGTCTCTTTATCTATAATGAGAAATAACAATTTGTAAGGGTATAAAATATTTTAATTCCAAAAAAAAATTCGTGTCAAAATTATAAGTCTTGTTATCGCATCTTGTCGTATTAATCGTATTTTTATTCGAGTTATCATGTTTATGTATGTTTAATTTATTGTAAAATTTAAGAAATTGTGTTATTAATTTTTTGTTATTTTGTGCCAACTAAAAAAATGGATCCAACTTAATCATCTTCGTCCCCTATAGAACATCTCTGTGACACCCCGCCTAATAAACATCAGGGGATCAGGCCTTTATTAAATTAAAACAGGTTTCTCAAATGGTTCATTCTTAACATCACTGTCAAAAACTTTTTAATTACTAATCACCTAAGTGAAAATTAGACCGGTGCCAAATTTTATCTTTCTTAAAATAGATAAATCAACCATGCGAAAAATAGTAAGACAATCACCATGTACTAAAACCTAATCCAGCAAAGTATAATTACAATAGAACAAGAGTATTACCGAGTAAACCATCGGCTAAAAATCCCAAACAACAATAGAATAACCACTAGTCTGAACTTAACATCTGAGACTGATACCGGACCACAAGTCCATACATAGAATAGTGTGAGATCCTGTACTAGATCTGAATGAAATATATCGTCTAGTCAAAATCCTGTAAGCATCCACTATGCTACAGCTTCGAGTCCCTGGGATGAAATCATACATGGCGTCCCTGTGGCTGGACACCTAAAGGTTTTGAAAATATTTTATAGCAAGTGTTAGTACTGAAAACATTTTGAAAATATTTAGCAAGCGTTTATCATAATATAAAATGCGGTTATTGATTACACATGTTAGGTTCTTGTACACTCTCTTTAGTTTACTCACCCCTCATGTTTTGTGCACACCTAACGTTCTACACATATTTTATCTAGCCATACCTCCCAAGGTAACAAAAACCAAAGTAATCAACTGACTTATATGTACCTAAGCTCTAGTACCGCCCATACAGTACATCCGTTTCACTAACATCTCGCGTATGTAAATTAATTCACAAGTAAAATTTCACATACGTTATGTTTCAAGACTTCTCATTTAGTTTCACTACTAAAATCACTACAATTCTCACAATTATTGTCTTCCCACTTGTGTCATTAAGTTTCACTACTTAAATTACTAATTAGATATTCTCTATCTAAAGGTATATTTCGCAATTAAGTTTCACTACTTAACTTACCAATTTGATATGTACCCCTAAATACATCACATATCAATCTACTATTTCACAAAAGTAGAATATCATTAAGTATATATTTCACTCCCAATATATGTTAAATATCAATCATTACTATTACGTCCCTTTGACACACGTAAAGGACTCTTGGTTCGGAATGATTCATCGACCCCAAGTAAGAGTTGGTTCGGAATGATCCATTAACCCCAACTATTTATATATATATACACATATGTTGGTTCAGTACTCTTTCATCAATACACCAGTTTTTAGGTTTGGTTCGGCATTTTTCATCGACCCCAAACATATAATAACCCTATGTTAGTTTGGAATATCTCATCGACCCTAACATAGTTAATTTAGGTATACTTCTCTTAACCAAAAATATCATATAATTCAGTAGGTACACGCCCGACCTATTAATTATGTTTGTACATTATATTTTAATCCCTTATATCTACCGTACAATATTCGCTTTACGATTTATCTCATTAATCGCATTTATTTGAGTATTCACACAACTCTAAGGGTCCTAGTTACCCCTCACATATAATTTCAGTAGTTATTACTTACCCTACTGGCCTATTACCTGAATTGACTTTACCTCTCCTCGTAACTCAATTCCGAATTCCCTGATACTCTACTAAATAGGATTATTCTCGTCGATCCATAATCCAAGCCCTACACCCAATGGCCTTATCCGACCTCAACAATATACCTACTGGTCTTATTCTCACTTCCATATAAGTATAATATAAATCCTAGGATACCCATTCATTCTCGGAAATCAAAGAAACCTTAAACAAAAAAAATTCAGGAAAAATAACTTACGTCGATCGATCGACTACTGGGTTCGATTGATCGACATTCAAGATAGATCAATCGATCGAGCAGGGACAGACGAGTTCATCTTCTTCGTTAACCTCTTCCTCCATTAACAAATCTCCAAACTTCATTATAGTCTACCAAACTTTGACCCAATGATCCTAACATGTTTCCACATATACTAGGACAATTTCTAACGTTTCAAATACATCAAAACCTCAGTTCATTTAAAGAAATAGTGAATTAAACCCAGAATTTCTTAAAACCCTAGTTATGGGGTTCTTCCCATATATTCATTCAAAACCCAAAATTTATTCCGAAATAATCATAAAGTCTACTCTGAATATTAATCCTCTACATATGTTAAATCATTCTACATGCGATTCTTATCCCAACAAGTATAAATATCATTATTCTCTTATCACGATATTGATTTAACAAAACTATTACACATGGGTATTATAACTTTATAATTTTTTCAATAAACAACTTTCCTTCGCATAGGGAATCTGATTTCGTTGAGTTATTGATGGATTGATGTTTCTCTTCTTCAATCCTTCCTTCTTTGGCTCCTAGGGTGCAAGATCCAAACCCAACCTCCTCAAAAGCATCTTCAAAGCCTTGAGAATGATTTTCTCCTTCTCTCTAATGGTATTGGTGTTTACATGGGTTTTCTAACCCTAACCCCTCTTTCACACGGCTCATAAAAGGCTCTCAAATTCGTAGGTCTCCATACCCTCTAATGTTAAAAGACCAAAACGCCCCCGAACGGTCTCGATTTAGTCCAAAATTACCCCGAGACTCAACTAGTACCCTCGGGTATACTATTTTGATTAATTTGAACCTTCCGGACTCATATGTGACCTCTAAATTATAATTTTAGTCACTTAAAAAATATTACTCGTTCTCACCCCAAAACGGTCTACACGCGTTAAGTAACTATTTACTACTTGCCCTAAGTAAATAGAATGAGGCAATATAAATCGGTATCTATCTCTCGATTAATATTCCAGAATTACAATTTTTAATAAGTCTCATTAAATTACTCCTCGTACGTAATTTAAATTAAACCGTATTTTCTCATAGAATTCTCTAATTTAATTAAATAAAAATATCCAGAAATACGGGATATTACATACTCCCCCCCACCCCTTACAAAGGAATTTCGTCCTCGAAATTAGGATTCGGCTGGTATTAATACTAAGGACCTTAAACATCATTGCATCCTATAATACCCAAAAATCAAATCATATCATCCTGACGGTCGCCCCAAGTACATGCCTTGCTTCATTATAAACCCTTATCGCATTTTATCCATATCTCATATATTATAATTAAGTCTCACTTAATTTACCCTTTTGATGTATATCTCTATATATATAACATCCATGTGTCTACTATCACTCATAAGTAGAATGTTATAATGTATATATTTCACACACAATATATACTATAAGGACAATTGGTCCGGCAAAATCATCGGCCCCAATCATCCTATCATTTACATTGGTTCGGAAATCCCTCGACCCCAAGGTAAATGTAATACATATGTTGGTTCAGACCTGCCGTCGATACCAATATTTATTATCGATTTGGTTCGAAAAAATCATCGACCCCAAATCGATTCCTCATGTATTGGTCCGGAACATCATCGACCCCAATACAGAGATTAAGCACACTTACTATCGCACATAAGTAGGAAAATCAATAGGTATATATTTCTTACACATAACATATACTATCAACACTTATTTTATAATTACCCCCCTTCTATAACATTGTTGGGGTTATTAGCTCGGAATCCCACTTCGATCACCAGTAGTGATTAATTATATTGTCTCGGACTCATCTCTCGAGCACCAATATATATATATATATATATATATATATATATATATATATATATATATATATATATATCATCGCACATGAGTAGACAATTTGTGAGCCATATTACACATTTCATATACCCTAAAATGTCATACTCTAGTAGAATGTCCTCATATCACGCGTTAAGGACTAAAAGTTCGAAATGTCTCCTCGAACCACACCTCAAAGTACACATAAGTTCTTAATAGGTATCCAAGAACCTAATCCTTATGTATAGTCCATATAGGCACCCTCACACTACCTATAAATATGCTCATACAGGTATACATTCAACCTATGGATTGATCAGTGGTTTCTTCCAAACTCCCCCTATCGTCAGGGCGTAGTATCGTCCTTCCTCACAATCATTGAGTCAGAGGTGACACAGCATACCCAAAATAAAAATTTATCTTCATTCCTCCCTGCCCATCTCTCAAACGGTGGAATTTTAGGATTTCATCCTGATTCAGAACAATATAAAGTGGCATCTTGCACTTGTGTAATCTTCCTTTTCAATGACATACTAGTTCATCCCGGTCAACCCATTCCGCTACCCCAACGGAATGTTGACTTAGTTACGATGTTTACAGTCCATCCATAAACTATAAGTCTGCCAACTCATTTCATCGTTGGAAACGTAGGTTCACTACCCAATTTTCGGTTGTTCATTTCGAGCCCATTATTCCCTGTCAACTAGTGGTGCGTCTGTAGATAATCTCATTATGTCTTTTCCTCAACACCGATTCCCACTTACGTCATTTCTCAAGTGGTACTCTATTCGCCTTTCTCTCCGGGTATTTTTACACTTTACAATCTGTGCGCTCTTTTTAATTGGTGCACTTTTGTTACCTTATAACAATCAACATTTTAGTAACGTGTAAGTCGCTCTCAACACTCAATCAAGTAGCACCTTGCGTTACTTCTTCACAACAGTTAGGTCTCCCATATCAAGAGATAACCGTTGAACGGCTTCCCACTGATTCTTATCCCATAGGGTGTGCTGGCTCTCTCAGCACATGAGCTTGGATCATCGTCTATCTCTCTTGACGTTCAATCCATTTCGTCAATGCGACTTGCCTCATAACTTCCCCACTGGCGTACTTATCAAAAATAATTTTCCGCATCCCTCTATATTGGATGACTAAGAAAGCCAATTGACTAGGGCACCCATACACCCCCCCTTTTTTTTGTGCATATTTCCAAAAACATTGCAACCGTCGCACTCGTAACATGCTTTTCCTCAACTCTAGCCTTGTCTACACGGCGTGACTATAATCTTCCGGGTATTCTCAATCCCATATAAACCAAAAATCAAACCCTTGCCCACAAAGTCCCACTTATCCCTTCGTGGTGAAGTAAGCCTTTCAGTGTTTCTCCACAACACTACTGGCTCCACTGATGCCCTAGCATCTAACAACGTGTCTTCTCCTGACGTGCATAAAAATTCAGTCGTATTTCCTTTCGCAATCGAACTTAAACAAGGGACTTCCCCCATGCATTCTTACTGAGCATTGTCGGAACAACACATAGTCGAGATACTCAAATTCCATTCCTCAACAATATGTGCAACCATACTCCAATATCTCTAAAGGAATCAAGTGGCACTGCGCTTATACTATCATTAAGTCCTTAGCACAGATTACAACAACGAGATCGATCTCTACGCTCAGCGGTCATACGACATACCTTGAATCACATCATTTAGGTTCCTACGCACCGGAATCAATTACTATGAGGCATCCATAATCTCTAAATTCTCCCACATATTGATGAATAATGATAGCTCGACCCTCTTTTTGGTGAGGCATCATCATATACCCCATTCACTCGAGGCTAAAACTCATATACTTCCTTGCCCATCGCTCTAGTGGTTCAGATGGTTTCCGGACATAACACGCTTGTCCTTTTCGAAATGAAAAACTTGTCGGAGTTATTACTTCCTAAAATAACTTTAAGCTAAAAATAAAATGTGTGGTCCTACAACCCACACAAGACCTCTTTTCAAAAATCCCCTTACTCCAGGGCACGCTGATCGGTTTGGGTATCCCTCCTCTTGGACTTGGCAGCCTCGATTCTGAACACTATCATCATGGTTACCTTAGTTCTGCTGACCAAGAGGAATGCATAAGATACCTCACATACTCATGATGCCAACATCAAACCTTCAAAGTAGCCAAGATATTGTTAGTCGCTCGCATACATTATAGAGAGTTAACCCACACCTGCACATACAATGATGCCACATCAATACAACTCTAATACCCATTTATTATCTTGGTTATTTATTATATTCCTATTATTAAGATTTCATTATTTGTAATTATTCCTCAAAACAATCCGGTCAACACATAAATCCATTCGTAGTCCCATACCTAGAGACCACCAAAACCATACATAACTACCTAGTCCCATCCTTAGTCTCGTGCTAAGGATAAAACAACGTATGGCCATAGTGCGTAGTCCCATACTAGCGTAACACCCAAATATATAAGTAAATTCGACCTAATCTCATACCTAGAAAAAAATTAACATTGAAAATTCCTAGTCGCTAGTCTTATACCTATAAATTAGTATAAAACTAACGAGGGTGAAAGTACAACTAATGCGTGTAATCCCAATGTCCAAATGGCATTGTTTTAATAACACACACAATTTCTATATCTATTTCATTCTTAATGCAACATTATAATGTTTTATTTTGCAATTACACAAATTCGATTTCATATGCATTAAAAAATTTTGATCATGTGATCCAAAAGTTCTACACAATATCCTAACAAGTTGTCCAAATTCAACATTTCAATTCGTGTGATAATAAAATAACTTAAAACATAAATCGGTTTAAACATGCGTATTAATAACTCTTCAATAACATATTATCATACTCTACACCATAATAATCATCTACATGATCCCATAAATATAAAATATCAATGAATTATATATTTTTTAACATTCGATTCATTCTAACATCCAATAATAAATACACTAATCATGCAACATTTGGTATATTAAACCAATTTCAGATGTTAATAAAAACATATTTATAATTTGGTTATCGATATCCCTAATTAATTTTGTAATCACCTTTAGAGAACATGTGTATTTAACGTTTACGCAACATTTAAATCAATTAATACCTAAGGAGAAAAGAGATATACTCTTGCCTAAAAAATAAAACCTAAATACACCAATGCATTCATCTCGTAAAAATAATCGACTTTAAATTTATGGACTTCTTAAAATATTATTGTAAATATCTCCTAATTAGGGTTGATGTTTTTCTTTCACGGAGGTTTAAGGTTGAAAAGAAGGAGGAAATATATTTTCAAGCTTATAATTATATTTTGATAAATGGAGTTGTAAAGTAAAATTATTGGTGCTAAAAGAAGAACACAAGTGACTTTAAATATATATATAAAAAACCTAACCGAATATAACCTGGATAAGCTCAAGCGTGAAGGAAGGTCGTCGGCGCACCTCATTAAACATAAGTAATGGGCCTAGGTAGCGATCCTCGCTACGAAACTCGTAATCACATGTCCCCTATTTCTCTGTGTGTGTGTGTGTGTGTGTGTGTGTGTCACCCTCGTCCTCTCTTTCTCTCTCTCCATCTTCTCTTGATTTCTCCTAGTTAAATTAGGATTTCAAAAATCCTCCACTTATATTAAATTATACACAAATCATACTCATGCTTTACTTTTCAAAACATAAAAATTAGAGTCCAAGAAATTATGAAAAGGCTCAAATAAACTATATTTTTTTTATGAAAATACCAATTTACCATGTTATTAATGATCGCACCAAAATTTATTGTAATTAATAAATAACCAATTTCAATTTCAATTGCAATCATAATATTCTAATTTAATTCGAATTCAAACTAAAATACTCAATTTAACAATCCACCCTATTAATTAATTAAATCAAGTTATAAAAAATATAGTGTATTAAAGTTCATCAATTATATGTGAAAATGAGATTTTATCCCAATCTGGATTAATGGGAAATAATTATTATTACTGTTGATGTAAAAAAATTAGATTATCTCTAATTAATCAATCACAGATAAAATAAATAAGACAAAATATTTTTAAAGTGGTTCAGCCTTGTAAGAATGGACTACGTCCACTGTTTTTGTTATTGCTGACTGTTTGCTTGGGATTCTCGATAATAGGTTTACCAAGAAATTTTGAGTCCCCTGCTAATGAGGAGATTACAATGTATTTATAGCCCTGAGGTTGTACAAATGAAAGAACAATACGTTGTTATCTAGTAGACATGTACATCTATATGATAATAACGAGCATTTAATGCGCAGTTGTCTCCTTGAATCTCTTGATTTGGATGCGCTGCACGCTATGTAGCTCGGACCGCTTAAGTTACTCGAACCGCCTAAGTTGCTCGACACGCTTAAGTTGCTCGGGGCTCCTTAGTTGCTCGGTGAGCTTGAGTTGTTTAGGGACGAGCAAGAGCTTCTCGGGGCACTTGGGTAGCTCAATAATAGTGGGTAGCTCGGTAGAAGTATGAGTAACTGCCACGTTGGCAAATACGTGTTTAGAAGTGAATGGTCCATGTCAGTAGACTAAATTTGGTATCAACAGAAGCCCCCAATGTTTCGTAGTTTGATGTTGAAGAAATGTATGGAACATTCTGCTTTGTAAACTGCATAGATTATTGGTTTGTATAGTTTTTTGGAGAGCATTCGTTGTATATGACTTCTTTTTGGGTGCACAGTATCAGGCCTCATAAATATATTTGAATTTTCATGACCGCTTCGATATTTGGGCTCTTTTTCTTCTTTTAGCCGCGGATACGCAAACGTCTTTCTTATTAATCATTACCTTTCTCTATTCCCGAGGTAAAGTATCTAAACGCGGAAAAAATCCTATCGTCTTTTACTTTTCAAATCTGTATTTCTGAACTCTTCATTTTCTCTGTCTCGTGCCTCCGTTCTTTCCATCGTTTATTATCACCTGATCCTCTCTTTCTCTGTAATATTTTCTTCCTTTTCTTTTATTTACTTTGTTCATCATGGTTTATCTTGTCGAATCACTTGACAAATTTTGTTCTGAATTTTCAATCCCTTCATGGGTCATTTTGGAAGAACTTTCTGAACCTTCTGACTATTTTTCTTTGGCTGAGGGACATTGGTTCCCGAGTCTCTTTGTGGCCGAATGTGGCTTTTCTTTTCCTCAAAATCCCTTATGTTTGGAGTTCTGTCAATTTTTTGATGTTGTAACTGTAAAAATAGCTCCAAATACCTGGAGGATAGTTAATGGAGTTCATAGGTTGAACGAAGTTCATGGGACCCATTTAGGGATTCTAGAAATTATGTTTTTCTACAGATGGGTTGTCAGCGATAGTACTTTTTATTTAAAGACTAGGCTTTTGAATAGGGCGTTAGTTGTCAATCTTCATGATGCCAACAAGGATTATTTTGAACATGGAGTGGTAATGAAAAATTAGCAACACCCTCCATTAAATGGAGATGACGTGTACCAAGGTCCTAGATGTCCTCCTTATGGAAACGGTATAGGTTGTTTTTATTTTTTGAAATCTCATTTTCTTTGTGTTTGATAAAATGTATTACTAACATTTAATTTGATTATTTGCAGCTGAGAGCCAAAGAAAATCTCTTAAAGAAATTGATGTTAATTTAAAGCATTTGAAACTTATCTGGAGTTTGCACCAATTTGTGGCCGAGGAGCACATTAGATCTTCTTCTTATTTGTTGCAGTACAAGAGTTATACTTCATCTTTTACTGCTCGTCCAGTGGTGGTTGACATTAGCTAAGTACCATCTACCGATACTAGTGTGGAAGGTTCTTCTTGAGAGTCAAATATTCCTATTAGTGACATAATGAAGAGAAGAAAAGATCCTTCCTTTTTCAACAAGTTTGATTCTCCTGCTGTGGAGGCAAAGAGAAGTAAAAAAGATGTCCCAGAAGAGGGGATAAAGACTGTAGAGGTACCCCCTTCTGATGCTGCCAAGAAATTTAGCGAGAAGCCCCCTGTGGCTCTGAGAAAGATCATTGAAAAGCCTCCTATGGTCCCGAGGAAGATTGTTACTATTACTCCTCCTAGTGAGATTATTGTCATATCACTAGCTAAGACAACGTCCTTAGTTGAGAATGTTCATGTTCCTCCAATGAGGTTAAAGAAAAATTCTTCTGAGAGACTTGCTAAACCAGTCTCTCAATCATCAACTGTTGAAGGTGGTGTTTCAACTTTTATTTCCCCGAGCTCCGCTGTGGGCTTAGTAAAAACTTGGACTATCCCAGAGGTCCCTGACATTGAAAATTCTCTCACTCGTGAGAGAGTTACTTCTCTAGCTACTCAACATATTACCTCAGTAAGTATTATTGATCTGAGCCTTTTATTTTTTAATGCTATGTTCATACATTGACTTAGAGTTAATTATTTTCTCAGTTGGTAACGTGCTTCAACAACATTGTAAAAAGGGATGAAGCCATCAGGGCCTCCAGTTCCTCGGATGGAGTAGAAAAGGCTTTAACTGGATTAACCCCATCTTTGAAAGACTCTCATTAGAAGTATGAGGAAAATAAAGTTACTTGGGAGAAGCAGGTTAAGTCCGTTGAGCAAGAGAGAGATCGAGCTGTGGAAGCCTCCAAGGAATTGTAGAAGAAATTGAAAGAGTTTGAGAAGAACAATAAAGAGCTTGAGGAGAAGCTCAAGAATGCTGAAGAGCTTGAGAATAAGCTCAAAACTGCTGAGGAGTAAGTTGGTAGACTTCATGATGTTGATCGTCAGAAAGAGGAGGTGGAAGGGAAATTGAAGGTTGCCGAGGAACTTCTTATTGAGAGGACTTCCTTAGAGAAGCCAAAAAGAAAAAGTGCTGTTAAAAAATCCTTTAGCGCGGGTTGGGACAAAGGCTGGAACAAAGGCATGGCTGCCATGTCCTCTCAAATGGAGTTTGCCAGCCTTAAGTATTTTAGGGATGGATGGTTTGCACCTCTGTAGGAGCTAAAAATCATTGAGAATTCTGAACTGTTCCAGCGACACACTCATAGCCCTCCTCCCTCTCCTGGAGAAGAAGAAGAGGACGAAGATGCCTCGGAAGAATCTTTTATGATAATTGGGGACCAGGTCCCTGCTGTTGAACCTTGGACTGAGTAGCCCCAACCAACAAACACTTCTACTGAGAAGGTTTCATTACCTTTTGAGCAACCAACCTCTTCGTCCAAGCCTTTCGAGGAAGTCTTAGGAAGCAAGGAGAAGGTGTAGAGTTGTTCGGATCTTTCTTTTGCTTTTTTTTGTTGAATGTAATTTTGGACTATGTACGTCTTTTTGTGTTGAAATAAAATTCGAACTTTTGGTTGTTCATCTTGACTTTTTCTTCTACTTGCTCTGTATGCATTCTTATTGATTCTTTATATCTCCTCTCCTTACTAGTTTATGGCCAGGATGGAGCTCTTATCAACCCATGACATAGAACTGATGAAAAAATGCAATGATTACTTCAAGGCTGGTCGTGAAGATTTGAATGAGACTCAAATCATTGATATCTTGGGTTCAGATTCTTCTGAACGAGCAGTTGAATCTTACCAATATCTGAAATGTCTGCTTGATCGTGCAGTAGCCAATAATGTGGCCTACTATGAGATTATTGAGGACCTCCAATGAATAATAGAGGAACTCCAGCAGCAGTACAAGGAGTCATCCACACTTTTACCCCAGGGGTATGAGAAGAAATATCAATAACTAAGTGCTGATAGAGGATATGATAAATTTATATTCTCTTATGATAAGAGAGAAAGTGTTCTGAAGCTTGAAGTCGAGGATCATAGGAACATCGCCAAATTGCTGGAATAAGAAAACATTGCCTTACAAGAAGAAAATAAACAACTGAAATTTGTTGTATCTTCCTCGGGAGCCCTAGTTCTTATTAACAATGAAGGTTTCTATTTTTTGGAGGTAGAAAATGCCAACCTTCGAGATGAGTTGGAAACTTTGAAAAAAGCTGGACCTTCCACATCTACTTGTGGACGAGGAAGGTCTTCTTCTCGGGGATGAGCTAGGGCTGGTCGGGTCACCGTTGAAGAAGCTAGAACACAGTTAGCTTTGGAAAATCAGGCGGTTCAGTTGATGGCAAGGAATCAAGCCTTAGCAGAGATGTACAAGAATATTCTGAACTTCAGCGAGCAACTTTCTACACAGAATTCTACTTTGGAGAATAAGGAAATTTTGGTAAAGAACCTTCACGATCAACTGGAGAGGTTAACTTACCAATTTCAGAAAATAGCCCAGAGAGTTTTGGATGGCTGGATATAATGAAGCCCTTTATCATCTTGATGATCGGATCTAGCAGTCAAATAATGAGGGTTACAAATAAGGATGGCTGAATGCACTGGGTGTGCTAAAGTTAGAGCAAGGCCACTATCTGTGGGATTATTATGACCCTGGATTGCTCAAGTAGCCCGTGCCACCTTTTAAGCTTGACATGAATTGAATTCCTGCTCGGTCAATTCCTCAGTGCTTAATCTCCAAGTATCTCGGCGATTACAGTCTTCATGCAAACTTCGAGATATCTCCCCCAGAACATTTGCTTGATCGTCCTTCTGTAATGAATGTTAGGATGCTTCGAGATGTAAATTTTATAAACTCTCCTTATTCACTAGATGACCCTCCTGCCGGCGTAGAACCTGTTTCAAAGGCAGAAGGGAAGAAACAAATAGAATATGATTTTTTATGTAATGAAGTACATTTTTCACATCATATGTAATTCTTTTTTATTTGAATGAAGAAATTCAGTTTTCTGCTATTCCATATTCTTCTAAATATTTTGATATGTCCATTCTGTTTAGTTTTTTATTATAATAACTTATCAATCTTTGATTCTAAGCAATGAAACAACTTACGTCCCATGATCTTGCTTAGTTTAACCAACCGAAGTTGATTGTAAATTGATTTGTCGACCAACCGGAGTTGGAAGAGATTTATTTCTCGACCAACCGGAGTTGAAAGAGATTTATTCCTGACCAATCGGAGTTGGAAGAGATTGGTTCCCGACCAACCGGAGTTGGAGGATATTTATTTGCCGACCAAACGGAGTTGGATGTAATTGGTTACCGACCAACCGTAGTTGGAGTAGATTTATTTTTTGACCAACCGAAGTTGGTGGAGATTTATTTTTCGACCAGTCGGAGTTGGTGGAGATTGGTTCTCGACCAATCGGAGTTAGAAGAGATTTATTTTCCGACCAACCGGAGTTGGTGGAGATTGGTTCCCGACCAATCGGAGTTGGAAGAGATTTATTTTCTGACCAACCGGAGTTGGTGGAGACTGATTCCCGACCAACCGGATTTGGAAGAGATTTATTTGCCGACCAACCGGAGTTGGAGGTAATTGGTTCCCGACCAACCGTAGTTGGAGGAGATTTATTATCCGACCAACCGGAGTTGGTGGAGATTAGTTCCCGACCAGCCGAAGTTGGAAGAGATTTATTCTGTTGACTTAATGCATAGTGTATAGCACTAATACTCCGAAAAAATTTCAACAAAAATAGAGAAACTGGGTAAAACATTGAACACTTTATTCATACTGAAGAGAACTGCATTACATAGGAATTCCAACTACTGATAATACTTGCGTAGATGATCTGCATTCCATGCATTCTTAAATTCTTCTCAGTCCAAGGTTTCAATCCTATATGTCCGTGGTCGAAAAATTTCTATTACTCTGTAGGGTCCATGCCAGTTGGCTTCCAATTTGTTATTCTTTTGTATTACTTTCTTCAGTACATAATCCTCTTCCTTCAAATCACACTTCTTTACCCTCTTGTTGTAGAACAGAGTTTTTCGTTGTTGGTATGCAGCATTCCTGATTGCTGATTCTTCTCTAACTTCTTCGAGCATATCTAGATCTAATCGCCTCATCAAATCACTGATAGGAGAATTAAAATTAAGTACTCTGTGTGTAGGTAGACCCAACTCAGCAGGTATGACAGCTTCACTTCCAAATGCCAACATGTATGGAGATTCTCCTATTGCTTCTCGTGGTGTAGTACGAAAAGCCCACAACACAGAATGTAGCTCGTTAATCCAATTTCCCTTTGCATCATCTAGTTATTTCTTGAAACCATTCAGCAGTGTTCTGTTTATCACCTTAGTTTCCCTATTTCTTTGGAGATGGTCTGGTGCAGAGTGGGTCTTTAATATGTTGGACTGATGAAAATATGCAGCAAACTCCTCGTTGTCAAACTGAGTCCCATGATCTGTGATGAATGCACGGGGAAGACCATATCTACAAATGATATTCTTACAAATAAATTGATACACCTTATCATATGTCATATCAATAAGAGGCTCAACTTCCACCCATTTAGTAAAGTAATCCACAGCGACCACAAGGTATTTAAATCTTCCCCTGGTCGTTGGAAGTGGCCCGACCAAGTCTATTCCCCACATAGCAAATGGCCAAGGGGATGTGATGGGTATTAATAATGCTTGGGGAGTTCTTCGTATAGAAGAGAAGCGTTGACATTTATCACATTTCTTGGCATAAGCTATACAATCATCCCTCATCGTCGACCAGTAGTACCCTTGCGTCATTATTCTTTGCAAAAGCGTCCAACCTGCTATATGGGCTCAATAAGACCCTTCATGGACCTCTATAATCAAATCTATCACTTCGGAAGGATGCACACACCTTTGCAAACCTGCTATAATTCCTCGTTTATATAAAATGCCATTAGTCAATACATAACGAGCAGCTTTAAACATCAATTTCTTGGCTGCGAGTTTATCAACTAGTAAAGCCCCCTTTTCAATATAGACCCTGATGGGATCCATCCAAGACGGTCCGAAGTCGAGGGCAATGAATTTCACCATCTTCATCAATGCTTCGACTAGCCAAGATTTCTATCGGGATTGTTCTCCTTAGCTCGGTGTGTGTGGCTGAGGCTAACCGAGCTAAGGCATCTGCTCTTGCATTCTCCAATCTTAGTATTTTAATCAATTGTACTGCATTAAAGCTTGATACAATCTTCATTACTTTCGCATGATACTGGATCATTAATTCCCATTTTGCTACATACACCCCCATAATTTGATTTATTATCAACTGTGAGTCACTGAACACAACGACCTGCTCAGCCTTCATGGTTTTTGCCAAACTGAGACCTACAATCATAACTTCATATTCAGCTTCATTATTAGAAGCCTTAAATTGGAAGCACAGAGCATACTCCACATCGATTTCATCCGGGCTATTTGCTCTGCCTTCATGTTTTTTGCCAAACTGAGACCTATAATCATAGCTTCATATTCAGCTTCATTATTAGAAGCCTTAAATTGAAAGCACAGAGCATACTCCACATCGATTTCATCCGGGCTGTTTAAAATAACCCCTGCTTATTAGAAGCCTTAAATTGACAGCACAGAGCATACTCCACATCAATTTCATCCGGGCTGTTTAAAATAACCCCTGCTCCACTACATGTAGTGAAAGAAGAACCATCTACATACAAATTCCACAAAGGTATCTCATGATCAAACTCTTGGTCAGACAGAGTTCCTTGGTGGAATATTTGATGCTTCCTTTTATCCTCCTCCAGCGCTTCTCGCTGCTCGTCGATCATCCTCTCTTGCTTGTCTACTGACTTAAGTTGATCGGGGTTTAAATTTGATGATCCTGTAATATCCACAGGCTGGTCGGTTTTCAACTTCTGCTCTTTGGAGGTGTCCGGATAAGTGAATTATGCAATAAAATCTGCCACTGCTTGCCCTTTGAGTGACGATCGAGGCTCATAAATTATATCATATTCACCCAATTCTACTGCCCAGTACATCAATCTTCCTGATTTTTCTGGTTTATGAAGAGCTTGCATTAACGGCATATCAGTATACACGACTATGGTATGAGCTTGGAAGTATGGCCTCATCCTTCTACTCGCTTTGATCAACGCTAGCGCCAACTTTTCCAGTCTTGGATATCTGATCTCTGCTCCTCGGAAGGCCTTACTAGTGTAATAAATTTGTTTTTGCACTCCATCTTCCACTCTTATCAACGCCGAGCTCACAGCATTTTCTGAAACTGCTAGATACAAGTATAGTCTTTCTCATATCACTGGTCTGGACAATAAATGAGTTATTCCCAGGTATTTCTTCAATTATTAAAAGGACTTTTCTCATTCATCATTCCACTCAAAAGTCTTTTGGAGTGTTTTGAAGAATGGGAGGCATCTATCAGTTGCTCGTGACACAAACCTGTTAAGTGCTGCAACTCGCCCTGTGAGGCTTTGCACTTCCTTCTTCGTCGTTGGAGATCGTTGCCCCAATAAAGCCTTGATCTTTTTAGGTTTCGCTTCAATACCACGTTGGTTAACAATATACCCGAGAAACATGCATTCTCGTACTCCGAATATGCATTTGGTGGGATTCAACTTCATTTGATATTTTTCTGGTTGATCAAAGGTCTGACCTAAGTCAATTAGATGATCTTCATCTTTCTTGCTCTTCGTCAGCATGTCGTCAACATAAACCTCCATATTATGACTTATTTGCTCGGCAAATACTTTGTTCATCAGCCGCTGATAGGTAGCACCTGCATTTTTAAGTCCAAAAGGCATAACATTATAACAATAAGTTCCCCTTGGGGTGATAAAAGAATTACTCTCCCTGTCCTCAGGTTTCATTTTAATCTAGTTGTAATCAGAATAAGCATCCATGAAACTCAGCAATTTGTGCCCCGAGGTAGCACCCACCAGTTGATCGATTCGGGGCAAGGGAAAATGATCCTTTGGGTAGGCCTTATTGAGATTGGTGAAGTCTACACACATCCTCCACTTGTTGTTTTTCTTTTTCACCATCACCACATTTTCTAGCCAATCAGGATATTTGACATCCTCGATAATAAAAGGCTTTTTGTAGCTTCTCTACTTCCTCCTGTATAGCTTGATTTTTCTTAGGATTGAACACTCTTCTTCGCTGCTTTACTGGCTTAATTTCCTTGTTCACATTGAGCTCGTGACACAAAAATTTGGGATCTCCTGGCATGTCTTCATGACCCCATGCAAAAGTCTGCTTTCTGCTTCTTAGAAATGCTATCAGTTCTTATTTTATTGATACATACAATGATGCACCAATTTGAGTTGTTCGTTCTGGATGCTCGTCTTCCAGAATGACATTCTCGGTAGCTTCCATGACCTTCCCCTTCACGAGTTGAGACTCGTCTCTAGGATCTAATGTTTCAATTTAAACATCTCCTATCTCATCTACTTGATAGGTGATAGTTTTTTTCTTAGATTCTTTACGCTCCTCCTGCTCAACAGATGAATAGTAGCATTCCCGAGCTACTTTTTGGTCGCCTTTCACAACTCCCACCCAAAAATTGGTTGGGAATTTTAGACATTGATGCACAGTAGATGGTACTGCTTCGAGCTTCTTTAGCCCTACTCTTCCCATGATGATGTTGTAAGCTGATTGGACATTTTTAGCCATTATAAAAAAGCGTACTCTTTCTGTTCGACAAGCAGGCCATGTACCGATAAGCATATCCAACTTGATCGTCCCAAGTGGAAAAACTTTCTCGATAGTAAAACCAAGAAGGGGCCTATGATATGACTCCAACTGGGCTAGCTTCAGATTTAAACTGTCAAAGCGTGGATAGAACATGATATCTGCCGAGCTACCATTATCCACCAGTACTCGTGAAATCACCACTTCCTTCATTCTCATCTTGATCACCAATGGCTCATCATGAGGATCTAGTACACCTGCTAAGTTGATTTTAGAGAAACTGATGACCAGCTTGTCTTTATTCACCTTCCTCGGGCGATCATCTTGTACCAAGTTTATTCGCTAAATGTATGAGCAAGCTTGGGCCTTATTGAGTTAAGGTTTTCTTTCTGCATTCATATCTCCACCTCCTGCATCTCCACCTATAATAAATTTACATTCAAATGATCCAAAATGGATTGAAAATACCTCACGTTGTGGCTGTTTTGGTTTTTTGGGGAGATCTTGGTCATCTTCTGGGTCTTCTTCGTGATTTCTCTTCTTGTCTTCTTTTGCTCGTCGAGGAGATCTAGACCTCTGCCTTGCTTGGTTATTGACCTTTCCACCATTTCGGCGATCCACATACTTGGTCAATTTTCCTCACCTGATGAGCTCTTCAATTTCATTCTAGAGAGCTATGCAGTTTTTGGTCGTGTGACCATGGTCTTTATGGAACTCACAATATTTGGACTTATTCCTCTTATCTGGATCCGCCTTCATTTTTTCAGGCCAGTTTAGCTCTTCGCTGTTCTTGATCTCTTCTAGAATGTGATTTATATCTACCTTCAAAGGAGTATAGTTTCCAAATTTCTTCAACTGTTCCAATGCTTGCTTTGCTTTTACCTGCTTGTTGCCACCATTGTTCTTCTACTCCTTCTTCTCAACCTTATCAGCTTCAACTTTGATCTCCTTAGTGTCCATAATCTTCTTCGCATCCATAGCTTCCTCGACGTTCATAATCTTAGCTGCCTTTGCCATTAGTTCTACCATGGTTCTAGGCGGATCTTTGGTTAGAGTGTAGTACAATTTATCTGGCAACAGTCCACTCATCAGAGTAGTGATTGTTGTCTTCTCCTCGTAATCAATAACTTCGAGCTTCTCATTATTGAAACGAGTAATGTAATCCCTGGTGCTCTCACCTGCCTTTTGTCTAACACTTAACAAGTGTGCTACTCGTTTAACTGGTTTTGCTCCAAAATAGAAGTTCCCAACAAAGAGCTCGTCCAGTTGAAAGAAAGTTGCAATCTTCCCCTGAGGAAGATTGTTGTACCATAATTGAGTAGATCTGGTAAGAGTTCCTGAAAATTCCCTACATCTCATCTCATCTGGAACTGCATAGATATCAGCATTAGCTTGGTATTGTTCTGTATGAAGGATAGGGTCAGTTTTTCCATCATATTTAGGCGTCACCACATGAGCTTTAAATTTTGATGGTGTGGGAAAATCCACAATCACCTGTACAAAGGGTGTCCCTTGAAAAAAAGTTCTTTGAAAAGGATTCTTGGCTTTAGCCATTTCCCCTAACTTATCTTCCAACCTCTGAATAGAGACTTTCCATGCGTCATTTCCCTCCTCGTGCCTATTTGTTCGAGCAATTGATCGCGTTGAATTTACCTCTTGGGATCTTTCATTACGAGCAGTTGGTCGTGATTGGGCAGATCCTTCCCTTAGGTCGGATGGTCGTTAAAAGTTCCTCGACACAATCCTAGGAGGACTTTTATTCCTCCTAGGGCCCAAATGATCAAAAGGAGAGACGCTGCTTAACCTTTCAAGAGCACTGGTCCTTTCTGGAGATAAAGTGATGTTTTATTGAGTGTTTGTAGCTCGTACTGATGAAGTTCGACCAGGTTGATAAGGAAGATCGTTAGATCTCTTAGTACGGTATGAGTTGGTATGTCTAGACTGAGATTCCTCTAGAAATAAAGTTCGCCTAGTTCGCGAAGAAGGTAGGCCAGTATTTCTTTGGATACTTTTTTGTTCTTATTGGGCCGGCACTCCACCCTGGACAGTTTGCATGAGTTTTCGCATGGTTTCTTGCATGGTCATCTAGCCCTGGGTTAAATTAGCCATTATACCAGCCAGATCTTGGACATTTGGAGGAGTAGATGGATTTAGAGGGATTCCAGCATTTTGATTACTGGATTCAGGATTATCAGCCATTGATGATGAATTGTTTTGATGAAAAACAATGAATACAGTCATTTTCCATAGACGGCGCCAATCTGTTGATGTAAAAAATTAGATTATCTCTAATTAATTAATCACAGATAAAATAAATAAGACAAAAGTTTTTTAAAGTGGTTCAGTTGATACAACGGAAATATTGTGTATTTCACCCGTTAACTCGGGTATCTTATTCCCTATATTTATGCTCGTTAACCAGACAACCCTCGGATTTCTATGTTAACATGTTTTGCAGGGGTTAATTGAGCTTTTGTAGGTATTTGGATGCTTAGTGTGAACTTCGGATGCGTTTCGCTCGATTTCTGTACACAACCGCACGCGCAGGGGCATTTTAGTCTTTTGACAGCTTGGGCACGTGGCCCGACATCTACACGGAAGTTGTAGCCCTCCTCGCTAGCTTCGCGTGGCCATGAACGGTGCGCGATTCCGATGCATAACGACAAAGTTACGTCGATTTGAGCGACGTTGGATTGTATGCCAAAACAGGGGATTCTACATACTGCCTGCTTGATCGATCGATCGACCATAAGGGTCGATCGATCGATCCTTCTTATTTTTGCCACGATTACAACGGTCGATCGATCGACCAAAAGGGTCGATCGATCGATCCCCTGTTTTCCCCTGCAGATATTTTCTTTCTTTTATTCCAACTTACTATATAAGTTGGTTTTTGTTGTAAGACTAAAATATATATACACTTAGAGATATTCTGAATTAGATAGTTTAGTTAGGGTTTGGTGTGGAGATTTCCTTTCTTCTTCTTCTTGGATTGACAACCCATGTGGTTTGTAAGATTGAACTATTCACTTCCTCTCCATTTATATAGTTTGTTCTTCTTCTTCTCTTGCCTTGTAATTTAGTTTCAATGCTTTCTAACTAGTTTACATGTTTTAATTCTTGCTTTCTTAGTTTAATTAGCATAATTTAGTTTAACTCACCATGCACCCATAGATAAATAGGGTCGGGATTTCATTTCCGCCATTTTCGGGCCCCGAGCTTGTGCAAAATCGCGTTTAATTGAAACCGCGCGTATCAAAGTTGGATTGCTAAGCGTTTATCTTTCTTTGTCACGCAACGTTAGAGTTTATAGCGACAATCCGAATTTAATCCGCATGCGACCATTTTCCATTAAATGTTTAATCTCACAACTTTGGGTTAAATTCCTTCTTATGTGATGTTTATGCTTAATTGTAAATGCTCGATTAGATTGCTTTCGAGCCTTAACTCTAGTTAGTAGTTGTTTCGATCCGTTTGGTAGAATGCAATCCCGATCCTCGCTTTCCTTTAATTTAGCATTAACTTATTCTTTTCTTTTGTCACCATAACCACCTATCATCTTTTACACTTTTATTCTTGAAGTAATTAAACAATTAACATCTAAAATTCAATAGCTCCCTGTGGATTCTCGATACCCGACTTACCGCTTTACTTGCTTGTCAAGTGTAGCTGTAGCTTAGGTTCTTTTGTATGTCGAGCGGGAGCCGAAATCAACGATAGTGTCCCTACACGAACACTCGGTTTCCCTTGCATCAAATTGGCGCCCTTGCCGGGGAATTATTGTTTTAGATAGTGATTGTTTTCTGATTTCGTAGTATTTTTTCTCTTCTATTTGTATTCATTCTTTTAACCTTTCTTGCAGGATTTGCATACTTTGAGCGCTAAGAAATTTTCATTCGCGGTTGCTCACTTTCTTTCTTGGATTCTCCATCTTTCAACAACGAGGTAATCATGTCCTACTATTATAGTTATAGCGGTCATTCTAATGATTCATACTTTGGGGATAGTTTTCAAGTTTTCCATTTTCAAGATTTTCTTGAAAATGAAAGACTTGAAAACATTTATCGGAATGAAAATCGTTATTGGCAGCTTGAGTTGGATTCATTATTCGAATCCAATGACGATCTTCATCTCATTACTTTTGAAGACGAGTTTCAAACAAATGAGGAGTCCGAGGCTCTTGAGCCGAGGAAGCCTACTTTGGAAGAAACTTTTCTTCTTTACTCCCAAGGTCTGGAAGGCTTAAATGATGCTGGGATGAGACTTGGTTCACTTTGCGATGAGATGAATTCTTATGCACAAAACAACGAGGAGGTGGAAACTTGTGTTTCACCTCAATTTTTTAAAGAATTTCTCATCGAATGTGAATCTTTCTCCCTCGAAATTCGATCTCCTTCCGACGATGAGTCGATTGAGATTGAATTTTTTTCATCACCATATTCGTTTTCCGTGATCGAACCATTACAATTACCGGTCGATTCCTATGAGTCGGTAGAAACTTTTAAAATTTCTACACTTCTTGCCGACGAGGACTCTTTACCGGACTTGTTTTCGATGGATGTTATCCCGATGTGTGCACCATCTCCCATTCCCTTTGAAAAACCTTTGGGAGATGAATCAATTTTTCTTGGACCTCAAGTGTACTTTTCCCCCTTGTTATCCAAATCCCCCATCGTCCGCCTAGAATTTCAAATTGGCGATGGTTCATTTCTTTCACCGCCCACATGCCTTCCGTTGTTCAAACGGAATTCCTATTTTCCGGGAGGCATGCATGCTCGGGAGAGTCCACCGTTGATCCTCCAAAGTCAAATCGTGTTTTGGATGGACCCTCAAAAATTTCGACTTTTGGTATATAGTTAAGTGCACATTCTAAGCGTAGGTTGTATATACTAACTTCTTTATTTTTATTTTTCTTGATTTTAGCATAGTGTAATTACTTAATCTCTTTTTATTTCTTTTTTGCATGCTTGGTTCTAACTCTTTTGTAGGTTCAACGGACTTGAATTTGCAGAGATTACGCGCCCCGGCACGCACTTTTATTAAGAAAATTCACGAAAATCACAAAAACATTTTTTTTGGTTAGCGTAGGCCTATGTATGTGTATATTTTAGCCTATATCTATATAATTTTATTTTTATTTTTATTTTTATTTTTATTTTTATATTTATATTTTTATTTCATATTTTTATATATATATACTTATATATACTCTCTATATATTTATATTACATTAAAGCCCCCCATATTACCCCTAATTCAATTCCTCCCCCCCCCCTCATTTCCAAACAACTATGCAGTGAGGTTTTCCTGTTTGGTCGATCGATCGACCCTTGGGAGTCGATCGATCGATCGACCAGTAAAACCGAATCTGCCTCTTTATTTTCCCCTTTCTTCTTATTTCTCTCTTCTCCTCTCTATACGATTTCGTGCCCTAGTTTTCCCTACATCACATTTCATCATTTTTCTTCCATTCTCTACATTTTAAAGGTATAATTCTTCCCACTTACTTATGTTTTTGTAGATTAGGGTTGATTTTTGTCACAATTTACATGTTTAAACCCTTTATTGACACATGTTGAATGTGTATGGTTTTTTCCCTTATTCCAACTGATTTTTGCTGTGATTAGTGCTATATATCCACTCACGAACACATGTAAATTGCTGCATTGTTGTTTTGTTCATGAGTGGGGCTTTTTGTTGGTTCATAGCCTCATTTCGCACCCTTGATGCACATTGCGCACGCCAAGTGTTCGCCAAAATGCCCAAAATAGTTTTCAATGCATTTTTTTGGCGCACGCTTGGGTGATTTCTACTCGTTGTCGTATTCCGACATATTTTATCGCAATGTTGCACTTTGTTACCTCGGTTTTGCGCACTCGCACCCCATTTCAACTCGTACACTAAACTAACCATTAATTGCGCTTACAATTTTTTGTATTGCTTAATTCTTGTTTTGTAGGTTGAAATGGCACAATCGAAGAAATATGATTCCACTGTGTGCGTGCCCACCCTGGGTTTTGAGGGTTTCCGTTGCAAGAAGGAACGGGAATGGTTTCAGGCTTATTTTGAGACTGCTCAGAGGCCGTTGGCCTACAATCTTGCCTGGAAGCTTGAGGATTTGCCGGGAGAGGCGCGTGTTATTTTGAGGCGCCAGGGATGGGAGCCTTTTCTCGCCATTAATGGGCGCATCAATGAAGAATTGGTCAGAATCTTTTATGCGACATTAGTGGTGGTGAAAGGTGACGGGCCGATCACTTACGAGGCCATGGTTCGAGGGGTGAGGGTACCTTTCCGCTTATCCGATTTGGCCGACTTCATGAATGTACCGAACCCCGAGAATGCTGTCAGTTTTACCGATGGGGATGTTTTTGGGTTAACGACATTGATAGAGAGCCTTGCACCGGGTGAAGAATGGAAAAGAATGGCTTTTCGTTCGGCTGCAATGGAGGACCTACTGAGGCTACTTCACTACATCAATGTCCACTCCTTTATGGTGACGAGCAACCGATCTGAGGTGCGTCACAAGCACGCCGCATTTATCTACGCGCTGATTAATAATTTGGGCAATATCAGTTTGCCCAACATATTTCTGGATATGATGTGCGCAACGGCCAAGGAGAGAGCCAAGACATTTTCCCTCCCTTTTCCTGCCCTCATCACGAAGAGATGCTTATCACACGGTTGCCCAGAGTTCAACGCCGACCGTAAACATGATCCACTCGGGCTTCTAACAAAGGCTAACATTACTAAGATGCTCAAGCACGAGTGGGGGCAACCGGCGACCAAGAGGCAGAGGGCAGAGGTTGCTGACGATATGGCCGAGGAAGATGAGATCAGAGAGATGGAGACTGGTGAGGGTTCTGGCATGCCACACACAGAGGATGATGCCCGCTTTGCGGCATTTCAGGCTGTGCAGGACCAGCGCTGGGAGGAGACCCAGCTCAGGTGGGCGACTTGGGAGTCGTGCCTGGACCAGTTGCAGGCCGAGCAGCGACAGCATTGGTTACAGCAGCAGGCTCATCAGGAGCAGTTTCAGGCCGAGCAGCGGCAGGAGTGGTCAGTGCAGAGGCAGGCCAGGGCACAGAGCAGACAGGAGTACCGGATGATGCAGCGGATGATGAGAGATCTTTATCTGCAGCGCAGTGATTCCGACGCACCAGTGCCTCCTCATTTTCAGGACCCCTCCGATCCTAGTGGTTCTGGCCACTAGGCTGTTGTTGTGCTGGGTTTCATTTTTGTATTTTGGGATCGGATAGTATGTTGTATTTTTTTTTCTTTTTTTTTTATTTGTATTTCTTTTATTTCAGAAGTTGTAATGTATTAAGTTATTTTGTATTGAACTTATGAAGTGAGAAATGAAAATGTAGTTTGTGGTTGTTTATTGGATTTTGATGTGTGTGAACTTCCATTTTATAAAATCAAAAAGTTCACCATCAATTTATCTAGTATTTGCACTTCAGCCCCTCTATATTATTGTGACTTGTGACATAGATTCTCTTCACTTGATACATCGGTACATATTCTTCATATGCTTTGTACTAACTTGTTTTGCAGCTTCATTTGGACTTGTACTTATGGAGATCGCTCCACGTGTGGGTAATATCATTCTTTTCCTAGCTTTGTGTTGTGTTCTTTAATGGACGCATTGGGGACAATGCAACATTTAAGTTAGGGGGTGTAGGATAGTCTATCCATTTTGCTGTTTAGTCCTTAGATTGGATTACAATTTAGTTACAAAGCATGTTTTTGTTAAAATTTGAAAATTTTCAAAAATATTTTCTTTCTTTTTTCTCCTTTGTTGGGCATTTTGCCCTTGTTTCCGATGATAAATTTTAATAATTGCCCGATCAAATAGACAATTCAACTATGCATGTTCTCGATTTTAGAAGTTATTAGATTCTAGTCCCTAAATCATTAATATTATGAATAACTTCATGAATTAAACTTTATCCGTGAACATATGCACCATTCTTGTTATGTTGAATTGTCTTAAGATTTTTATAACTCGGTATGCTTTTGCTGCATTGTATATACTTACACCGAGTGAGATTAGAGACTTATCTTCATTTGTGAGTGTATACACTATTCTTTTCTCATTGAAAACATTACAGTCGTTGGTAATCTCTTTATTCTTTCATTGACCGTTCATTAATTGAGTTCATCATTGAAATGTGTTACTTGAGCATGATTTTCATATGTTGTTTTGACTCGCGAATTGCGTATACTTTGTGAAATGATCATAGGCCCTCTTTGATATATCACCCATATGACCTTGACCTCACCTTTATATGTTCCCTAGTCAACCCACTTGAGCCTATATACTATCCCTTCTTTTCATTACCCAAAAATCCCATATCCAACTCCAAATTGGAGTTTTATACCATATATATTACCTTACATACCCTTGTTTGGATTGTTGCTTGTAATTGAATGTTATTATTGTATTGTTGTTGCAATTTGAGCATGAAATGAGTAAAGAGGATGAAAAGAAAAAGAAAGAAAAAGAGTTGAAAAGAGAAATTTGAAAACAAAAGAAAACAAAAGAGAAAAAGTGAGAAAAAGGATGAAAAGAAAAAGTTGTAAATATTGTTTGTAGTGTTTCAATAAGCTTTGATTACTCTCTCAATTGTTATACCTATGCTCGTTTGGACATCTTTGTCCAACTTTTGATATTGTCCGCATTTTTCCATTATTCTGAGTTTCATCCCCAAACACTTTGAAATGTATATACATCCCTTTCATTTCGTACCTTAACCTAGCCATACATTACAACCCTATTACAAGTCCTATGTGATCTTAATTAGATGTAATTCAAATGTTTAAATGGTGTTGATAATCTGTGAAAATGCATTTCGCCTCTTTTAGTATGTGGTATCCTTTCACTGAGATTGCAATTTTTATTTCCTATATAGCGTTCTTCTTTTGTGACATGTGCGTGGCCTAGTTTCCATTTACATTTACTCTTTATGCCCGCATGTCCCGTGTATTACCTCCCTTTTCATAGTGAATTCATTTGTTGAGCGTAATGCCCGTGAGGATTGAATGTATGCATGCTTTGATGTTTAGTATCCGAATTATTTAAGTTTTTCGCCAAATCATACCTTGCATATGCTCACTCCCCTTCCATATGCTAGAGTTTCGATTCATTGAGGTGCATTCGATAATGTTAATAACTACGGACTTCTCATGCGAATTCGTTTGCTATGCTAATAACATGTTGAAATCTTGTTCGCACTGATCAGTTTGTCTTACTTGATTGGGCATATTTTGAGGAAACTTTATGATGTTTGTGGGTTTCATCCCTGAAAACCCTCACGAGACGACACTCGTCCACTAGGGTAACCTAGGGGTTTAACGGCTTATTGCATATGCTAAATGCAATCGAATCGCCCGCGAAAGTGGCCTTATCTTTTCATTGCTTTTATACCATACTTTTGTACTCTCTCCTATGTTGGTTTACTTGTTCTTCTTGTTTCATCTTATTTCATTGCTAGGGACTAGCAATGTGTAAGTTAGGGGGTGTGATACGGCGGAAATATTGTGTATTTCACCCGTTAACCTACGCGTTATTAGCCCCCTCGGGTATCTTATTCCCTATATTTATGCTCGTTAACCAGACAACCCTCGGATTTCTATGTTAACATGTTTTGCAGGGGTTAATTGAGCTTTTGTAGGTATTTGGATGCTTAGTGTGAACTTCGGATGCGTTTCGCTCGATTTCCGTACACAACCGCACGCGCAAGGGCATTTTAGTCTTTTGACAGCTTGGGCACGTGGCCCGACATCTACACGGAAGTTGTATCCCTCCTCGCTAGCTTCGCGTGGCCGCGAACGGTGCGCGATTCCGATGCATAATGACAAAGTTACGTCGATTTGAGCGACGTTGGATTGTATGCCAAAACAGGGGATTCTGCATACTGCCTGCTTGATCGATCGATCGACCATAAGGGTCGATCGATCGATCCTTCTTATTTTTGCCACGATTACAATGGTCGATCGATCGACCAAAGGGGTCGATCGATCGATCCCCTGTTTTCCCCTGCAGATATTTTCTTTCTTTTATTCTAACTTACTATATAAGTTGGTTTTTGTTGTAAGACTAAAATATATATACACTTAGAGATATTCGGAATTAGATAGTTTAGTTAGGGTTTGGTGTGGAGATTTCCTTTCTTCTTCTTCTTGGATTGACAACCCATGTGGTTTGTAAGATTGAACTATTCACTTCCTCTCCATTTATATAGTTTGTTCTTCTTCTTCTCTTGCCTTGTAATTTAGTTTCAATGCTTTCTAACTAGTTTACATGTTTTAATTCTTGCTTTCTTTGTTTAATTAGCATAATTTAGTTTAAATCACCATGCACCCTTAGATAAATAGGGTCGGGATTTCATTTCCGCCATTTTCAGGCCCCGAGCTCTGAAAACTAGGTTTTGTGCAAAATCGCGTTTAATTGAAACCGCGCGTATCAAAGTTGGATTGCTAAGCGTTTATCTTTCTTTGTCACGCAACGTTAGATTTTATAGCGACAATCCGAATTTAATCCGCGTGCGACCATTTTCCATTAAATGTTTAATCTCGCAACTTTGGGTTAAATTCCTTCTTGTGTGATGTTTATGCTTAATTGTAAATGCTCGATTAGATTGCTTTCGAGCCTTAACTCTAGTTAGTAGTTGTTTCGATCCGTTTGGTAGAATGCAATCCCGATCCTCGCTTTCCTTTAATTTAGCATTAACTTATTCTTTTCTTTTGTCACCATAACCACGTATCATCTTTTACACTTTTATTCTTGAAGTAATTAAACAATTAACATCTAAAATTCAATAGCTCCCTGTGGATTCTCGATACCCGACTTACCGCTTTACTTGCTTGTCAAGTGTAGCTGTAGTTTAGGTTCTTTTGTATGTCGAGCGGGAGCCGAAATCAACGATAGTGTCCCTACACGAACACTCGGTTTTCCTTGCATCATCAGTCTTGTAAGAATGCCCTACGTCCACTGTTTTTGTTATTGCTGACTGTTTTCTTGGAATTCTCGATAATAGGTTTACCAAGAAATTCCGAGTCCCCTGTTAATGAGGAGGTTACAATGTATCTATAGCCTTGAGGTTGTACAAATGAAAGGAGAATGCGCTGTTATCTAGTAGATATGTACATCTGTATGATAATAATGAGCATTTAATGCGAAGTTGTCTCCTTGAATCTCTTGATTTGGATGCGCTGCACGCTATGTAGCTTGGACCGTTTAAGTTACTCGGACCGCCTAAGCTGCTCGGCACGCTTGAGTTGCTCGGGGCTCCTTAGTTGCTCGGTGAGCTTGAGTTGTTCAGGGACGAGCAAGAGCTGCTCGGGGCACTTGGGTAGCTCGATGACAGTGGGTAGCTCGGTAGAAGTATGAGTAACTTCCATGTTGGCAAATACATGTTTATAAGTGAATGGTCCATGTCATCAGACTAAATTTGGTATCAACAATTACTTTGAAGTATTTTTATTTGGGTAGCTACTATAAAGAAGTCTTACACTTTCACCAATTTTTTGTTATAATAGTAACTCTTGTTATTGGAATGAAGGAATGATATCTTATTTATAGTCAAGGAATGAGAGAACATAAAATAATGTGGGAATGGGTTAGTCATATCCTGTGACCATTATGAATGGTGTCCAAATAAAATAGAGTAAATGTAGTTGTGAAGACAAAGGAACTAGAGGTAATGGGTAAAATATTAAAGTTTTAAATAATTTATTCATAGTCATTAGTAGTGGTGAGTTTAGACATATAATATATTGTTCAACATCTAAAAAGGCCGGGGAGATTTTATAGGCCACTATAAAGACATAGCATTCGTAAAGCACTATAATCATTAACAATTAACCACTTTTTTTATGTTTTCGTCATGAAAGACAATGATTTTTATTTTTATTTTTATGCACATTTGAGTGATGTAGTGAAATCTTCATTTTACTTGGGGATTGAGATTAAAATATACATGTCATAAATAATTATTGTCTTCACTTAAGATATTTGATAGAAAAATTTATGCAATTTATGTAGTTATATCTACAACCGGTACTTCTTTGCATTTGAGTGAATTGTTGTATCTTTTAAAACTTATGAGGAAGATTTAGATTGCCAAAAAGGGTCCAAAAAGGGAAAGGAAATTTCTTTGGATCCTAAATCCAACAACTAATTTATCTAACTTTTATAAATGAGATATGCCATCTTTTGCCAAAAAAACTCATCAATTTTTGTTTAATGCCACAACCCGGATTTATAGGTTACTCGTGGGTCAACCCTTAGGTGTGAAGTGCAATGAGACAAATGAAATAATATTGTTTGTCCAGTTTTATTTAATTAACATTTGACTCATTTAGGATGCGATTCCAATTCATATGAAGTTTCATGTGGGAGTCGTGGGAAGCGTCCTCATAATCTAAGCATTCAGAACTACTAACATAAAATAAGAAAAGGATACTTACCAATAGAATCCTCTCAAAATATGAAACCACATACAACATGACATAACAAAGAAGTGGGAATGATCCAAATGTCCAATGCGAAATACAACAATCCAATATAGAATCAAACGATAAAAAGGGACTTTGACACGTTATACCTACGAGCACATGCAACTACCTCATATATATACATATCTATATAATATTAAAGATGGGTGTTTGAATAATGAAATAATCTAATGGGTGTGGTGAGATCTAAGGGTGCGAGCTAAGTGTACCAAAGTGTTCCATGTCATATAGAAGGCCTATGACATGTCAAATGAAGAGATAACATCGCCCTAAAAAAATCCCATTACCTGCCTTTGCCCCGTTAACTCATCATCCCCCAAAGAAACCCTACCTCACGTTATCTCCCTCTCACTATGTTGTAGTACCTCATCCATGTCGTCGCTCCTCCTCATCTATGTTATCTACCACTCTACCAGCTACCAGCGACCACCCCAGCCTTCATCAACAAGAAGATACCCCTGCGACCACCTATAGTCTCCATGTCTGGGGTCAAACGAGGACAACCATACCCAAAATCAAAAATCACCATAACCATTTTAACCCCAGATCTATGAAGATAACGTTTTCAATGTATGATTCTTAATTTCTTGACCGTTAATTTCTTCATTTTTGTAGATTATGTAGATTTAATGTATTGGTTTGGGTTTCACTATAAATCTTTACTATTGTTATGGCTTTTTTCTATTTTAGTTCTGGATTTTGATGGGTTTCGATTTAACAATGAGTATTTTTAGTTTAGTTTTGCAAATCTATCAGGTATACGCACTCTGTACTTCTATATTTACATTTTGAGGTTTTTATTTTAAAATTTTTGCCTTTTTGTGTGTGGATCTCTCACTCTTTTGTTCTTAATTTTGGTGCTCGAATCTAACAGGTATACTCATTATCTTGTTGTTGTCCTGCATTTCCAAAGTATGGGAAGGTCGTTGATGTTTTCATCCCTAGAGATCGAAGTTTTTTTTATACTAGCTTATACACTCTAAAATACACACACCTATAAATGTATATATATATATATATATATATATATATATATATATATATATATATATATATGTGTGTGTGTGTGTGTGTGTGTGTGTGTGTGTGTGTGTGTGTGTGTCATGTTATTTTGTATATACAGGACTGGAGATTCGAGGGGTTTTGCATTTGCTTGGTAAAAGTATGCTGATGAGGCACAAAAGGCAGTTGAGAAGCATTATGGCAAATTCTAAATTTTTAATGAATGTCCAAATACATTTTTTTAGTTGTAATTAGAATTTAGAAGTTCATTTTATTTTTTATGTATGTTTACTATGCCACAGGAAGAGTTTTCGTGGGCGGGGAAATATTGATTCAATTAGCTAAATATGGGCCTAATGTGGAACGAATGTGCGTCATTTATTGAGGTTTTTGCTATATATGTATGGAGTCATTGACTCATATGCATTTCAATGAACATCAGGAGCTAAAAAATACCACGGGAGCATTCTCTAATAACTCGGGCTTCAAGGATACTAACTCGGGGACTATGGTTAGAGTGAACTTGAGTTATGATGAGTTTTTGGGCCACTCTATTGAGTCTAGAAACGAGTTGGGTTACTCACAGTGCCACATGGGTTCTTTTTCATTGGGTGGTAATACACAAAATTCTTAAAAGGCTATTGTTTTTATTGATTCAGAGAGTAGTAAGATGGTATCTGATACATATGGCCAAAGAACTTCGATTTACAGAGGATTTACTAGGTATAATTTAAAACAGCTGCTAATAAAATGTTATATAGTATTGGGTTGTCTTTAATCATTATCCCATCGCCCTCACCCTAACGCCCACCGCCCCCACCCTCCCACGCTATATACCTCATCCCTTCTCCACACATACAAAGACACGACCACACATATGCACCCTCGAGTTTTATAAGATATTGGGGAGTTCATTTAGTTATTCCGTCTTTAATAATTACAAGATCTAAATATTGTTCATTATTGAAGCATATTATTTATTTAGTATAGATTTTACTGCATAAAAGGACAAGCATCTGTAAAAGCCAATGCTGGAATCAGAAGAACTCTACTGAATGATCTAAGTAGATTTTTTGGAACAAGTTTATATACAAAGGACAATAACATAGCCTATATGAATACTCATTTTACCGAAAAAAAGTTGAAGAGAGACGACTACTAAAAAATATTTTTCCACTAATTTTCCACTCATTTGCCAACTTATTTCAAAGTTTTTTCCCTTCACAAGTGAGCTAGTACCTGTGATATTTTCCCACTAGAATTATATCTGAATGATATTATTAAGATTTACTTCCCCATTCAAACTTAACTAATCAGTTACCTGAATAATATTTAAGTCCTATATAGTTATGATCTCTCTTTCTCAATTTGTGTATTCCCATTTTTCAACTTTTGTTTGTTAAGACTTACTTCAAATGGTTGGATGTTTTTGGTTGTAGATAGTATTACTATGCACATGTTTTCAAGTTTTTTGGATTTGTTCATTTTTAGTTCCTATGTTCGCAATAAACTACAATGTTCACAGTCTCATATTGTGGTTCGAGTTGGGATTGAGTAGGTTGATGTGCTTATGAAGTTATTTTTCCAATGTTCACAATTTCTATTTGTTTATTGATCTTCAGTATTTTTTTCTCCAGAAATATGCAATATATAGGTGCATCTGGATGCAGAAACTGGTCATGACAAATTTGGTAGGTTTGAAGCTTACTCTAGGTTTTGAAATTCATATTTTGTGTTTTTTGTACTATTTTATTGATTTGTGTAGTGAGAATGTTAAAAATCTTTGTCGTGATCAACATGAATGCACATTATCCAATGGTACATCTTCTCTTTTATATGTTGAGTTGATACTAACTTGTTTCCATTTCAATTTTAACTATTGTGTTTGTTTTTTAAATTTTAACTGTTGATACTAAATTAGGAGGTGAAACTACAGAGCAATAGTCCATCGCAAGACTGTAGAAGCTTGATTTTAGCACCTGTGGTGGGGGTATCGAGAGCGGTTTTGTCGGTGAGTGCCTTTATAGCCGCCACCTTCATTGTTGATACTATGTTTTGATTTTGGTCGTTGTTCAAGTATTATTTTTATTGGTGTTTAATGGTTGTTCAGTGTAACAACCCGCCCTTTTGGTGACGATTAAATTCCATAAATAAATATAAATTGGCAATTTGGAGAATTTCCTAAAATAGTAATTTTTGGGATATTCGAGGATTAAATGATTTTCGAGGGATGTTGTGATTATTTTTGGGACTATGTAGGTCGAAATATTTTAATTATATGTCGTCGTTGAGTAAAGTGACATGAGGTAAGATTTTTGGGTTCCTCGCACCTTGGCGCTGTGGCGCTGACAGGATTCCTCAGCCTTTCGCGAACTTGTGACATTGACAGGGGGTATCTCGACCTCGGGTGTCTCGATGCCCATGATTTTTTACTGAATAAGGGTATCTCGACGCCCATGATATTTGCTGAAGAAGGGTGTCTCGACGCTCATGATTTTTTGCTGAAGAAGGGTGTCTCGACGCCCATGATTTTTTTGCTGAAGAAGGGTGTCTCGACGCCCATGATTTTTTTTCCTGAAGAAGGGTGTCTCGACGCCCATGATTTTTTTTTGCTGAAGAAGGGTGTCTTGACGCCCATGATTTTTTGCTGAAGAAGGGTGTCTCGACGCCTTTGAATTTTTCAGGAATAGGGGTCTCGGCCTATGACAGTATGGTGGCCTCTCGTCAGCGGACGGGGGTCTCGCGGCTTGGCATCGCGTATATGGGTCCCTCATCAGAAATTGGGGGTGTCTCGACATCTTGTCCCATCGAGGGTTCCTCGACCCAGGGTGTCTCGACCCTTTGTGGTGTTGACGATTTTTTGACTGGTCGTGTTGCGTTTGGGGAGATGCGCGATTTTCCATTTGTTTCTGGTGGGGGGTCTCGACCTCTTATCACGTCGAAGGTTCCACGACCCAGGGTGTCTCGCCCATTATTGGCGTCATGGAGAGTATGCTGCTGCTGCCATGGACACTTTATTGACGACGAGAGGTACCCAGGGCTCCTCGCCCCTGGGTTCTTAGTGATTTTTTGTTTCTACAGGGGTCGCCACTTCCACTTCCTTCTTGGCGGCGGGGGGTGTGTCGCCGACTGTTGGTACTATAGGGGTGTGCTTCTGGCCAAGGGTTCCTCGCGACCCCCTTTCCAGTGAGTTCACCGCGACCCCCTCGCCAGTTAGAGGTTTTCCATCTTTTGGGATTTCCACTACGGGACCCACTACCGAGGGTCCCTCGTCGTTAGCTGCTACTGCCATGGGTTCTTTTCTTAAGGGTTCCTCATTTTTATCAATGAGCGAGAGGAGTTCCTCGCCAAACACTTAGGGTTCCAGGGGTTCTGCCAGTGAACTTGACGATTGTCACAACTTGCTCCAGCGTCGTCCTTTGCGTCTGAGCTACTTCTGCAGGAATCGCTGCCGGAACGGCTGCCCCTCCAGAGGGGGTTGCTGCTGGTGTTACACAATCTTAACCCAAACTTGCTATGTCTAAAAAAACATACTCATAAGACTCTACCACCAGAGCTGCTGCCGGTGAGCTGGTCTGCCCTCCCGGAGGAGCAGGTACCTTTGCTCCGGTCACCACCACATCCACCTGAATGGCCTTGTCTCTTTGAGATCCATTTCCAGATGGAATGTCTTCAAACACTAGCTGTCTAGAAACATAAAAACCTTCTTTGTCCATGGAAGTGAGGATACCTCCCCAGCGGAGTCGCCAAATGTAGGAGGGTAGTGAGACTGGGGTCTATGAATAACTGGAAGGGGTGAGGCGTGACCCACTCCAATGGACGCTACCTGCAAGGTCTTCAAGGTCTCCTGGTGCAACTTCTGAAGAAAACTTATCCTTCGGGTAATAATGGAACTCAAGCTTCAACTCACTCCCTGCAAGAAGATGAACTTTCACAGCAAAAATAGTAATTTTCTCAAGGGAAACACCTGAGAGTGATGGCTGTCAGTGGGGAGTGAAGGAACAAGGCACTCAGCACTATGAGAATGAGCAGGGAGAGAATACTTAGGTAGGTCTGGTGATATTTTGGCAGAGTAACAGTGCAATTTCTATTGTCTATTCTATTGTCTCTATGACCTTGCCCAGGGGTCCTATTTATACTTCGGCACTAAGGATGGGTTGGAACTTTTGGCGCCAAAACTTAGAGGGTTATTGAGGGACAAAGTCTGCAGTGTACTATTTGTCCCTACCTGCAGGCAGGTCTGCCTGTCCCCTCTGGCAGATGCCCCCTGGAGCCGACCAAAGTTCAAAAGCAAGTATGTCTTCCAATGGAGACAAAATATCTGATTTGCTAAATATCTTTTGAAACGGTAACTTTGATACAAACTTTGTTAACTTGAGGGGGGGTCTCGAGGACCACCTCCTCTAAAATATTTGCAAGCTTGAGGGGGGTCTCGAGGACCCCCTTCTAAAATCATTTTTCTTGAGAGGGGTTTAGAGGACCCTCTCCTTTAAAATCAGTTTATAAACAGTTCTTTTCTTGTGAGCAGCCAGCCCTTTGGCTGCTTACTTCACTTGTGACTAAGTGTGAGGTGTGTGAGGACTGGGTGACCCTAGGGTCTCCTTATAGTATTCTCTCAATCCTATAGTGCTAAGTGGTTGAGCTTGCTCAACATACCTTGTCCCTCAGCCGCCAAGCCAAAACTCCCAGGAGGTCCCAATGCGCCTATTCGAGCCCTGCTTGCTCGACTAGGCAACCTGTATAAGAAAGTAAAGTGTTAGTGTTGTTGTTCATTTAGATACTGATGTTTCACGATGAGGAGTTGTTCGTGATAGCTACTCTCTCAATATGAGTTTCTGTCGAGACCCTGTAGCATCACTTTTTGAATAACATTTCTGCAGTGACCCTTGAAGTGGCGTTGAGCCTTGCAGTGACGCTGACTCTCTCGGCTGTCATTACGGCAGTGACCCTTGGAGCGGCGCTGACCCCTGCAGTGGTACTTCTTAGTTTTGGACTTCTGTGGTGACTCTTGCGGGCACCTCTCGAATGTTATTACTGTAGTGACCCTTGTTGTAGTGGCGCTGACGCTTGAAGCGGCGCTGACCCTTGCAGCGGCGCTGGTGCTTGAAGCGGCGCCGGTACCTACAGTGGCGTGGATACTTGCGGCGGCACTGACACTTGAAGCGGCGCTGTCACTTGAAGCGGCGTCGACCCCTGCAGCGGCGTAGACACTTGAAGTGGCGCCGACACCTACAGTGGTGCGGACACTTGTGGCGGCGCTGGCACTTGAAGCGGTGTCGACCCTTGCAGCGGCGTAGACACTTGCAGCGGCGCTGACACTTGCAGCGGCGCGGACACTTGGAGCGACGCTGACACTTACAATGGCGTCGACACTTGCGGTGGCGCTGACCCTTGCAGTGGCGCTGGTACTTGAAGCGGCGCCGATGCTTGCAGCGGCGCGAACACTTGCGGCGGCGCTGACACTTGAAGTGGCGCCGACCTTTGCAGTGGCGTAGACACTTGCAACGGCGCTGGCACCTGCAGCGGCGCCGACCCTTGCGACGGCGTAGATACTTAAAGCGGCGCCGGCACTTGCAGCGGCGCGGACACTTGCAGCGGCGATGACACTTGCAGCGACGCTGGCACTTGAAGTGGTGCCAACCTTTGCAGTGGCGTAGACACTTGCGGCGGCGCTGGCACCTGAAGCGGCGCCGACCCTTGCGGAGGCGTAGATACTTAAAGCGGCGCCGGCACTTGCAGCCGTGCAGACAATTGCGGCGGCGCTGACACTTGCAGTGGCACTGGCACTTGAAGTGGCGCCGATACTTGCAGCGGCGCGGATACTTACGGCAGCGCTGACACCTACAGCGGCGCTGGCACTTGAAGTGGTGCCGACACTTGCAGTGGCGCGGACACTTGCGGTGGCGCTGAAACTTGCGGCGGCGCTGGTACTTGAAGCGGCGCCAACCCTTGCAGCGACACGGATACTTGCGGCGGCGTTGACACCTGCAGCGGCGCTGGCACTTGAAGCGGTGCTGGCACTTGAAGTGGCGCCGACACTTGCAGCGGCGCCGACACTTGCGGCAATGCTGACACTTGAGGCGGCGCTGGCACTTGAAGCGGCGCCAACCCTTGCAACGGCGCGGACACTTGCTGCGGCGCTGACACTTGCAGCGGCGCAGGCACCTGAAATGGCGCCGATACTTGTAATGGCGCAGATACTTAAAGCGGCGCCGATACTTGCAGCCGTGCGGACACTTGCGACGGTGCTGACACTTGCAGCGGCTCTGGCACTTGAAGTGGCGCCGATACTTGCAGCGGCGCGGATACTTACGGGGGCGCTGACACCAACAGCGGCGCTGGCACTTGAAGCAGCGCTGGCACTTGAAGTGGTGGCGACACTTGCAGCGGCGCGGACACTTGCAGCGGCGTAGACACTTGCAATGGCGCTGGCATTTGAAGTGGCGTCGACCCTTGCGACGGCGCGGACACTTGTAGCGGCGCTAACCCTCGCAGCGGCGCTGACACTTGCAGCGGCGCTGACCCTTGCAGCGGCGCTGGGGGTTCCTGGTGAATATGAGTTTCTATCGGGACGCTGAGGTGGTTCCTTCTCAATTATGCATTTTTGTCGGGACCCTAGGTGGGTTCCTTCTTTATACGAGTTTCTGTCGGGACCCTGGAGGTTCCTGCTTAATATGAGTTTCTGCCGGGACCCTGGGGTGGCTCCTCCTCAATATGAGTTTCTGTCGGGACCCTGGGGGTTTCTTTCCAATATGAGTTTCTGTCGGGACCCCAGGGGGGTTCCTGCTCAATATGAGTTTCTGCCGGGACCCTGGGCTTCTTCTCAGTATTTTGAATAAAATAATATTTTTACTTTTTTATAGGTTCACACCCTTCTACAGATACAATTTATGAGTAATTGAACACTTTCTTGATGTGTTTTTCATATTGTCGCACTAACATTTTTCCTTTTCAATTTATTTTTTACCAAAATGTCGAAAACTCAAAATTACATGATTCTACTTTTAAGGAATGATACATGGCAGTCGGAAAAAATATCTAAATCCGTGCAGTCATTTGGTTGCGGCGCAAATGATAATCCATGATGGATAAATTTCTTTTTAGTTATTTAAACTAATCATATTTATTGGTATTTGTTTTTCTTAAATCGGGTGAATTGTATTATAAACATAGAAGACTGAGACCATTTTTTTGGAATTGTGAGGTTTTGTACGCGGCGTTTTAATAAAATATTATTAAATAGTTGACGTATGATACACTATTTTCATTGCTGAAGTGTTCTTTATACTTTAAAGACGTGTATAGTCCTATAAACAAACGTAAATCTGCCCAATTTTATTTAGTTTATACAACGTCCATGTGGATATATAAACAAACGA
Organism: Sambucus nigra; assembly: GCA_949130495.1. Classification (NCBI taxonomy): domain Eukaryota; kingdom Viridiplantae; phylum Streptophyta; class Magnoliopsida; order Dipsacales; family Adoxaceae; genus Sambucus; species Sambucus nigra. The sequence continues at coordinate 421,627,898 of OX422218.1, forward strand.
AGGGCATTTATTTGGTTGTTGAAGTGTTTTTTATACCTTAAATAGGTGGATAGTCCTATAAATAAAGGAGACTTTATCCATTTTTTTAAAAAAATTTAACTTACTTGTATTAAAATTAAACTCGGTTGATCATTATTTTGTTGCCATTATGTCACCTTTTTCGAATATTGTCATGCCTTCAAGCACAAGCATAACCTAGTGTGTGTGTGTGTGTGTATATATATATATAATAAATTAGGAAACTTATGTATTTCATAAGATTGATCGAAGATGTCATCAATATGATTTTTTTTTATATTTTCTATTTTACCCCTCAATTTTTTTATTTTCCCCTATTTTCTTTCTCATTAATTATTTCTTTTATTTCACTTTAATTTAAAATTAAGGTTATTTTGGGAAACAGACATGATCTTTTAAGAATGCTACGGTTGAAAATGATGGCTCCGATTTAACTTTGGGAGTTTGTATCCTACGGTAAAAAATGATGCTAAATCAGCTTTAAGAATGCTCAGAGTTTTTCAAGTTTCTTTTAAAAAATGGGTTTACAACACGTTAAGAGTGATGTGCACTCCCATCATAAAAAAGTAAAATTATTTGTAGACTAGCCATTAGCTGTCTACCTCTGTCAGAAAAGTAAAGCCAAATTTGTCGTCTGTAGAGCACAAGGCTCAAGGTAATGCAGGACCTCTCTTTGAAATAGTAACAATCATCTTTATTTTGAAGCTCCGCATGTATCTTTCTCTTCCCAAGATCAAAATGAAAATGGAACTCTATTTTCAACCCTCTCATATTACCCTATTTTCTCGCCTGTCACCTCTCACTACACCGACACCTCTCTCTCTCTAAAAAATGCAAACACACACCATTTCCATGTTTTCCAAAACATAAAAAAATGAAACTCAATTTTTTTCCTTTTCAAGTAATTTCGTCTCTAAGAATAGCTGTTGGTTATATGATGTCTTCTTCTTTTGGACCTCCGACGTGGGAGAAAGCTGCAAAGGCATTTCAATATATAAAAGAGATGACCAGAAATGTGGATTCCGTGCAAGAGCACGTGTTATTAGAAGAAATTATGAGTCGAACACATAACCTTGAGTAAGAGGATCTACATCTTATCATCTCAACCCATCTTCGTATTTCTCACCACGATTTTCTCTACTGAGTTAAAGTCACCACGGTAGACAGATTTGATCCATAGCATTAAAGGCTGAATTTTTATTTTATTTTATTTTCAACAGTTCTGCGACTTCAACTGGTGAAAGAAACATCATACCCATGGTTCTGATTTGTTTCCAATTGTTTTGAGACTGTCAAAATGGTTTTAGTTTGGTTTTTATTTAGATTTTGCAGGTTTAACATGATGTTATAGATAGTTGATCTGATTGAATGATTTATGGGTTATAGCCATCAGACTGAAAGTGTTATTTTGCAGGTTTGATTTGTTTTTTTGATTACTTAGACCCATGAGATAGATTGTTTGATTTTTTTGGGTTTAGTGTTCTATGTGTATAATCTTGGTGGGGGTTATCAGATCTGAACTGGGGTTGGTGCCTATGTGTTTGACGAAAACATATATAGGGTTTAGTTTTTATGGATTTAATTTTTTATGGGTATAATATCGGTTTTCCATGTTCGATGGAAAGAATATCTCATTTCTTGAACTTCTACCACGCAAGAAAGAGACGAGGTACATATTGGATTTTTTATTTTTTACATCAGCATATTTATTTCATCCCTTTTTGACAAATTTTAACACGGATCATACGCCCCAAAGTCATCTGATGTGCAACGCTCAAGAAAAAAAAGGTTTTAAGAGTTTTTAATCTCCCCATCTTCACCGTAGGTAGACAACTCTTCTCTTTCTCTCTCATTCTCCTCATCTCACATATTCCTCAATAATAAAGATCCAACTGCTTTTTTTTCTCTCTCTCTCCATGACGACGGCGATGGAACCATGGCCCTTATTTTTTTAGTCTCCTATAGCTACATGAGTACATACGAGGTGTTTGATAAAATAACTATGAGGCTATGTTGGTTGTTATTTGTTTGTAATATTCAAGATTAGTGCATATGGTTTGTCCAAAACACTAGGTAATGACTGTTTTAATATTTGATGATAAAAGTTGTTCTAAATTTTCTTTTTCATGGAGTTTTACAGTGGTGGTGAGTAGTTGTCTTAAATGTTTTTTGTGCCTTTTCATTTGTTTCTCTTATGTTTTATTGAACATGCGTATTGAATAGATTCAGATGTTGTGTTACTAACTAGGGGCCATTTATAACACGGGTATAGTTTTTTTTAGATTATATTATGATTCATCTCATGAGGTTTTTATCACTATTTTGTGTTTAATTTCACGAGTTTAATGATTTATGTACTTTTGGCTGGGTCATAATATTATTTATTCCGATCACATTTTTTGAGGTTTTAATTAATTATCCCTTTACTGTTGCTATTAGGTTTTTCTTATGTGTTTTAAGTTTCAAAATCCTTTGAAGAGTTGTATGGATGATTGAAAGTATTGCAATAAGCACTCTTTTGTGCAGCTCATCTAACAAGACACTAGGAATTTCTCTCATAACAGTGGTCTTACGAACACCAGGCCTTCCAAAAAAAAAATATGTTATATACAAAATAAAGCAGATCTTGTACCATGGAGATGTGGCTATTAACTTCTCACCCAACTCAGCAAGTTAAACCTACTACCATTCTTTTCCTACTTCTTATCGCAGATATTCGGTGCAGGGTACCCGCAAGTTAAGCCTACTACCATTCTTTAGTTTTTCTCTTATTAGTTTTAGTAATAATATGTAGTAGTTTTGATTTCTTACTTATTTGTGCTCCTATGTATTTTCAGTTGCTGGCTTGAAGTTGTCATGACTATGAGATTACAAAGATCGTTGGATGAAGGGGGAAATCATTTTCATTGTTAGATGAAATTAAATGGAGTTGCTATTCAAACTATGTTCATTATATTTGATCGATTAGCTGTTGCGCGGTGTATATAGGCACAATGGCGATGAGAATCGAAAAAATGCGTTCTGTAAATTTAGGATTCAATTTTTGTGTAGATCAATATACTAGAATGGTTAAACTCTCAAGAAGTAGGAGTGTAATGCAAAATGCTTACATTTACTGGGTGAATGTTTTCGTCTTAAATACATTATGTATTTTCTAATTAGGGTTGTGTTTTCTACTTAGTAGTGTCGGATTATTATTTGGTCCTTAATACAGGTAAATAGTCCTATAAACAAAGGAAGTTTTACCCATATATTTTAAAATAGCGTACATTTTTTTATTATAATAAACTATTTTACAAAATAATTTAGTCAATTCAATACTTTGGAACTATTCGTTGTACCACCGTTGATATTATAATACAAAACTATTACGACTTGATGACGATTAATACTTTGGAAAATTGTCTTCGTGCCTTCAAGCACGGGCATACCATAGTGCGTGTGTGTGTGTGTGTATATATATATATATATATATATATGTACACATGTACACATTAATTCATGCGATCGTTTTTGTTCCAAGGACATTATTTGTTCCGATTAATTACATTGATCCTATGAAGAGACCCCTTTTCCTTAACTTATCAAACTTCGATATTTAACGTACCCTGTTAAATACTTAAACAAAATACCACTTTTTTCGAGTGAATAGTTTTTTTATCGAATGCACAAATCTACTCACACTGAATTTACCTTAGTCTTTTCCTTGAAAATTACCTTTCAATACATGCACGCTTCGTGTTAGAAAATACTTATTTTTCATTGACAGACTTTCGCAAATACAACGTGTGTTAATTATGGGTTAAAACCTCCTTAGGTTGCTTAATAACTCGTTTATTCACTTTATGCTACCATTCTTTTTACCATACATGGACATTAACAAATCTCTCATATTACTTCTCCACATTATCTTTCAATCACAACATTTATTAGTTTCTTTTCAAGTTAGGTTGTCTTTTCATATATTCACAACACAACCCACTTTTTATGGCATATTCCACATTTCTCATTATCTTTTCTAGAAATCTTCCCAATAAGAGTGTACTTTAATAGGCTTCAGACTGCCGCCTTTTCTACCACATGCTCTGCCTAGTGTTTTGGGTCATTTATCCTATGTCTCTGAGCCTTTCTTAATTTTTTTCGGTCTCATCCGAATTCATATTAATGTATTGTAACATTTTTCAAAATCCACACTATTTTATTTTTATCGTCCGAAGCTAAAACCTGAGGATTTCATCCCACCTTTTGTTACACTTTGAAAATCACCATTTCTTTTCCTCTACACACTTGCATTGATTTTATCTCAAAAATAACATTCATTTAGGACCATTTGTGTATCAGCTTTGCAACATTTTTATTTCATTAAAATGTTTCACTTTACATAAGATTACCTTTTTACATATTTGTTTCTAAACTTACATTTTCCTCTATTTTCACAAGTGTTATCTTTCCAAAATGTTGTTGAGTTATCACACTAACTTTTTAAATGCATTTAACTCATTAACACTTCTTTAACACCTTAGAGTAACATACTTCTCTAGTTGTAAATCTCTTTAGTTCACTACTTTCTTTAATAAGGAAACCTTTGACATTTTAAGGACTACTTTGCAAGAAAACACCATTTTCACTTTATTATCATATGTAATCTTTAAATGCCCACTTATCACATTTCATACATTTATTTACAAACTTTAAGGGATAAAAGTTCTATTTTCTTTATTTCATGTTAAAACTCATGTAAACATTCACTAAACTTGTTATATGCTCATCATCAAAATAGTGCAAGTTTATACATCTGGGAAATGGGATTTTAAGTGGGAAAATCCAAAACAATGAGTTTAACACATGATTATTTCAAGGGATCTCATAATCAATACAACAACACGCTTTCATGATTAAAAGGCACTTTTGTTCTTCACAATTTAATAAATTTCTAATTTGAAAAAAAATCCCATTTTCCCAAGAAAACGTCAAGACTTTGTTCACAAAATATCTCAAATAGATAAATTTCATTTTAAAACATTTTATTCCACAAAATGTTTAATAAAAAGTTTTCTTGACAATATATCACTTTCTCAACCCTTTGAAACCATTTGTAAAACAATTTTTACATAAACCAAAATAAAATAACCTTTTACAACAAACATGCATTCTACGCTTAAAACTCTATATACAAGACCAAATATTAATGAAATACAATTCTTAAACTTAAAGAGTAGAGTTTTACACCTTATTTAAGCTCTAAATATGGATGGATGAATGTAAAAGAGGACGGGAACCTCCCACCTCCTAAAGTGTCCTTAATGAGGTTGCCTAGTGTAATAACCCGAGATTTTTGGGACAATAATTATTTACTTTTGGGACAAATAAATATTAATTTAATTGGAGAATAATTAAATTGGTATTTGAGGTAAAAAATTTGAAGATGTTAGAAAGTGCTTCGAATGGCAATTTTGTGGGTGCAGTTGATTCCGGAAGGGTTGAGAGAGTCGAAATGACTGTACTTGGGGCCTATTTGGGTTCCGAAATAATTTAAGTTCATTTGGGTCGAATTAAAGTTACCGAGTCATTTAAAGTATGTACTATCAATTAAAGATTTGTATTTTGGAGATAAGGCTTAAAAAGCCTACGGGAGATAGAAATCTCATTAGAGAGAAAGAGAAATAAAGAGAGAAAGAAAGGAAGGAGAAAAGAAGAAGAGAAAGAGGAAAAAAGTGGGATTTTCGGCCATTACACGATCTCGAGGACGAATCAGACTCTACAAATTTGGGGCAAGTGATTAAACTTGCGAAATAATTGTTCTGTATATTTATTTCATGATTTGTGGACAAAATTATGGATTTTGGGTTTAAAATGTTAAAACCTAGATTTTAGGTAAAATCTTAGATTTGTTGTGTATATAATGGATTTGACGTTACAAATTAGTTGAGGTGAGTTATTGGATGAGTATTAATGTTATATATATGTTTGGGGTTGAAGATAAATGGTTTGAAGTTGATAAAAATGATTTTTTTTGAAATTTTTGGCTTTGATGAAAATAGCCATTTTCTTAGCTTCGGATAGGCCGAATCGATTCGACCCCTTACCGAATCGATTCAGAATGTTGCAGTTGCCCAGGTCTGAGTGATCGAATCGATTCGAACCCAAGCCAAATCGATTTGGCCTGAGACAAAAGCCCAGGTCTTTGGACCCGAATCGATTCGCCTTGGAGGCTGAATCGATTCGCGGGGCCGAATCGATTCGAATTGGGCACGAATCGATTCGAAAATAGGGCAGTTTTGGGGATGCTTTTCTAGGGTGAGTTTCATCCCGTTTATTTTGAGGTTATCGATTGGTAATCTCTATAGGAGTTATGAGAAGTGTGTTTTGGAGACTTTTAGGAAGTTTCCCTTATGAGAAATTATTGGAGTCATATTGACTTAATTCGAGAGAATACCGATTGGAGAGTATCGTATCGACAAAGTGGGGAAGCCCACTATCATTGAGATTTCTGTGTGGAGATAATTATTGATTCATAAGAGAGAGTTAGGATGCGCTGAGTGAAAATGGATTTCAGAATTGAATCCCAAATGGGATAACTTTAAAGGTTCATTTCATTGATTGAACCATATTATGGATGGAGAATAATAATTGCTGATCGAGGTGCATACGGATATAGAGAATATCTTTAACGTAAATAGAATTGAGAGATGATTCATACAAAAAGAAGCAAGGTGTGAATTTCAATTGAGAAATAGTATAGTGTATACTAAGTGGGGACGTTATGTGAGTTATTGACGAATAGTATATCGAGAGCAAAATATACTAAATAATGATATTATTTCATTTATGCCTAAGAGCGTAATAAGAATATGTAAATAGTGTGATATATATATATATATATATATATATGAAGCATACCCCCTCTATGCTATCATGGGAAATTGTGCAATGTGGGTGAGGCCCCAGGCTTGAGGAGCAGGGCGCATATAGTCCCCAGGTCATAGCGTCCATTTATTATTGTGTGATTTTTTATTAGGGGTGAGATATGGTTGGTATGTTTTGTCTCATTGTCGGGGAGGAACTATGACCGCTTCCCGTATGTTGTGATATGGTTTTTGCCAAGGCGGTGTGAGATTTCGACCGTTGGTACCCAGGATGATATGTGAGTGATTCCCTGGTAGATGATAGCATTAAGAACCTGCATCCTTGAGTTATAGCTCGTAGGGATGGTTATTATTATACTTGTGTGAATTGTATATTAATTGTATATGATTATGTGATATCATATTTATCTCTAGAGCAAAGAGATATAAAAAGATGGATTGAATCTCATTCCGGTAGATTTTATCCAGACTAAATTGTAATGAATATATAAAAGTGAAAATGAAGTGTAGATAATTAGATGAGTTTATATAGTACTTTGGGTATCGAGGTCATAATGGACCTCAACGACCAACATTGCCATGGAGTAGTGTATCAGGGGGGTTCCTTGTTTGGATTTCACTTGCGAGACGTCCCACGCACGAAACGTAGTGCGATGTTGAGAGTGAGGATAAGTTAGTCCTTAGTGCTCATATTTATCATATTAGTATATCTCGACGATCGATAGTGCCAAGGAGTAGTGTATCGGGGGGGTCCTTGTTTGTATTTCGCTTACGAGACGTCCCACGCACGAAACACCGTGTACTGTTGAGAAATGAGAATAATAAATCATTTACGTTGCATAAGAATTTGGGTTATATGCATCATGCATTGAGGGCATAATGAATATTGATGATCAATACTGCCAAGGAATAGTGTATTAGGGGGGTTCCTTGTTTGGATTTCTCTTATGAGACGTCCCACACATGAAACGCAATGCAGTATTGAGAATTGGGAGAAGTTTAGTCCTTAACACTTAGATGATATTAAATCATATATATATTTATATATATATATATATTAATGTCAATAACTAGAATATGAGAAATTCTAGTAAAAGAGAATGTTTATGTATATTTTATATGTTTAGGAAGTGGGCGAATATTTGGGATAGATAATAGTACAAGTTAAGAAATGACTTAAATGGATTTTATTTGAGTATAAATTTTGGGTGTAAATTAGATTACTTTGCCCCTAGATAGATTTGGGCAATTATTTGGAGATCGTGTGCATACGTTTACTTGCGTGCTTTAGTTGAGAGGTGAGTTGAATATTATGGAGAGTGGGACTCCACTTTAATCATGTTATAATGCATTTATAACTATTATGCATTTTAATGCACTTGCTATAAATGTTTGTCACACCTCGAGCTCTGACCCGTTTATATTTTCTCTTGCCTTGTATATATGTGGTATTATTTTAGGTGTTCCTCCGCATGGATGCCATTGATGATATCCATCCAGTTTATTCATGGAGCTGTGACAGTAGCGGACTATTGCGGCATTTTGATGTATTCGATTCATATCATTGTGTATCTAGATTAGGATTCAGTTTGTATATCGAGTTTATACCCAAGTGTTATAGTGTAGCAATTTTATATTTTCCTTCTCAGATTATTGTATTGTCTGTGACCCGACAGCATATTCGAGTAATCCATTTTGTAGATTTTATTGTACTCTTTTCTTAGTCTCGTTTATTTCATTTGAGCATGTGTATGTCTCTTATCATATTTAATGGAAGTTATGTCGTTGGTTGGTTGTCGCATGGTTTGTTTTAGAATTGTATATAAATGTTTTAAAAAATATTTTGACACCCTCTTTTTGTAGTAATGGGTTGTTAGCCGTGTTTATTTTAGAATCATCAGTAGATTCAAAGAATGATCCACTTGAGATTCCTGATTATTTTAGTATAGGTTGGCCACCCGTTATTATTTTGAGCGGGGTATCACAGGTGGTATCAGAGAAAAAGTTTCTAGTGTCTTTAGGATCTGTGTGGGTTTAATGTGATCTTCCATAAGCATTCTTGATGTAGAGACCTATTATTAGGACTGTTGTGTTCATACGTCCACATTTTCTTCTGTGATGAGAAAACAATTGAAAGGCATTCTGATAAAATTATTCTTGTTTCAGATGCCACCAAAGAGAGGTCGTTCAGATAGGGCAAATAAAGGGGCTGAGAGTGTGGAACCCCAAATGCCTCAAAGGACTATGACTACGGATGAAGTTGCCAGCATTATGGCATAAGCAGTAACTGCTGCCATTTCTGCGATGGCACGTTAACATGTAGTTCCAGCATCCCAAACCCATTCAGGACCGTCTTTGTGGGAAATAGTATGGGAAGATTTTAAGAAGGTACGACCTCCAAAGTTTCCAGGGGGATTTGATGCGATGGCTGCAAGTCGATGAAAGAATAGTATGCAAAGGCACCTTCGTATGGTTGAGTGTAGTGAGGTGCAGAGGCAATTTCTACCCACCTTTAAGTTAAAGGGAGAAACTCTCCATTGGTGGGAGCCAATCACCACATCAGAACAGAGACATACATTGCCTATAACAAATTTTTAGGAACTCTTTGACCGAAGGTATTTTCCTTCTGCGATTTAAAAGGAAATGAGGAGGAAATTGATGGATGTGTTTCAAGTTAATAGAACGGTGGCAGAGTATGAAGAAGAATTTACCCGATTGGCGAATTTAGTACCTAATTACATGAATAAAGAAGAGAAGCGTATATCGAAGTTTATGTGAGGTTTAAATTGGAAAGTTCGCCAGCAATTGTTAGAGAACCCAACGTTAGTGACTTTTGCCGAGGTAGTGAATGCGGCACTATTACAGTGTCATGAATATCGTCTTCATTCGCAAGGAGGTAAGAACTTTAGAGATTCGGGTTCGTTAATTAGGTTTGGTGAAGATAATACTAGTAATGCCAGAGGGTATAAGCAAGATTTTCGAGGGTCGCAACAACTTTATGTTCCTCAAGATGGGCAGAGAGGATTTGCGGGTAGATGTTTCTTTTGTAAAGAAGTGGGTCATAGAAAGAGGGATTGTCCTTAAAGAGGTAAAGGACCACGTTTTGAGGAAGTTTTGGAAGTAAAACCCTTACAACTGATTCGAGGTCATTTTAGGAGAGGGGATTTTGTGTGGTAACGCATTGATGAAGAGATGAAATCGGATTAGAGAGGTATGATGTAAGTTATTTTCCCGTGTGAATAGCATTATGCTATATGAAATTTTGGGAGTATAGTATGCAAGATAGTATTGTGAGGGTAGTGCTATAACCCTGTTATGTATGGAATGACCCGAAAGGGAATATTGAGCAAATGAGGCTCTTATATTATTATTTTTTGAGAGAATAGATTATCTTCTGATGTGCTAATAGAGAACTATAACTTTGTTGTGAATGTAAGAATTGTTGAAATGTGCTGAGTAGTAATGATAAAGCTATTTGATTTATAGTCGTGCTAGACTTAAATAATTGTTGTATTCCAGTTATGGAAGAGCCTAGTGTATGGCGATTTATTAATATGATGTGAGAGATTATTACTGAAATGATTTAGAATTTTGTGGATTATTGTTGAGCGAGAGAATTTTAGCTCATAATTATGCTAATTTTGAGAACTATATATTAGTATGAGTATGATAATGATTAAAACCATGTGTCTTGGGCATAAGGTATTTTATTTAAATGTCGACAGACATAAACCGTTTTAATATAAACTGTTATCAAGTTAAAACTTTTATAGGCCTTTGGGCCATATCAAAAATGATTTACACAAAAATATTTTTTTAAACTTTCGTCCCGATCTAACAAACTCTCAATCCCCGATGTCGCTACGTATTAGTGTATTGGGAGGGTTCCTTGTTTGGATTTCGCTTGCGAGACCTCCCCCGCATGAAAGTAGCAAATATCAAGAATTAAGAGGAGTTAAATCCTTGGACATTTCAAAATTGTTATATTATTAGTGTGTTAGTATAATTTAATATATTTCAAGTAATTGTACTATTTAAGGCAAGTGAAGACTAATTTTGTTTATACGAGTAGACCTCTAATAATGGGTGTATGGGCGCCCTAGTAGTTAATTGGTTTTATATAATTTAAATAATTCGTCGTGAGAAGTGGTAGGATTGGGTATAGTGTTAGTGAGGATAAGTGTTGTAGGAACTAGTTGAGCTTTGAGGTATTAGGCTTAGCTTAATTTCGATGGCAAAATTCTTGTAAGGGGGGAAGTCTATAACAACCCGAGATTTTTGGGACAATAATTAATTATTTTTGGGAGAAATAAATATTAATTTAATTGGGGAATAATTAAATTGGCATTTGAGGTAAAAATTTGAAGATGTTAGAAAGTGATTCGAATGGCAATTTTGAGGGTGAAGCCGGAAGGGTTGAGATAGTCGAAATGACTGTACTTGGAGCTTATTTGGGTTTCGAATTATTTTAAGTTCGTTTGGCTCGAATTAAAGTTACTGAGTCATTTACAGTGTTTACTATCATTTAAAGTTGTGTATTTTGGAGATAAGGCTTAAAAAGCCTATGAGAGATAGAAATATCATTAGAGAGAAAGAGAAAGAAAGAGAGAAAGAAAGGGAAGGAGAAAAGAAGAAGAGAAAGAGGAGAAAAGTGGGATTTCCGTCCTTTACGCGATCTCGAGGACGAATCAGACTCTACAAATTTGAGGCAAGTGATTAAAATTGCTAAATAATTATTGTATATAATTTATTTCATGATTTGTGGATAAAATTATGGATTTTGGGTTTAAAATGTTAAAACCTAGATTTTGGGTAAAATCTTAGATTTGTTGTGTATATAATGGATTTGAGGTTACAAATTAGTTAAGGTGAGTTATTGGATGGGTATTAATGTTATATATATGTTTGGGGTTGAAGATAAATGTTTTGAAGTTTATAAAAATGATTTTTGGAATTTTTTGGCTTTGATGAAAATAACCATTTTCTTAGCTTCTAATAGGCCGAATCGATTCAGCCCCTTACCGAATCAATTCGAAATGTTGCAGGTGCCCAGGTCTGAGTGATCGAATCGATTCAGACCCAAGCCGAATCAATTTGCCTAAGATAGAAGCCCAGGTCTCTGGACCCGAATCGATTCGCCTTGGAGGACGAATCGATTCGGATTGGGCCCGAATCGATTCGGAAACAGGGCAGTTTTGGGGATGCTTTTCTAGGGTGAGTTTCATTCCATTTCATTTGAGGTTATCGATTGGGAATCTATAAAGGAGTTATGATAAATGTGATTTGGATATTTTTAGGGAGTTTCCCTTATGAGAAATTATTGGACTCATATTGACTTGATTCGAGAGAATACTGATTGGAGAGTATCGTATCGAGAAAGTGGGGAAGCCCACTATCATTGAGATTTCTGTGTGGAGATAATTATGTATTTATAAGAGAGAGCTAGGATGCGCTTAGTGAAAATGGATTTCAGAATTGAATCCCAAATGGGATAACTTTAAAGGGTCATAAGATTGATTGAACCATATTATGGATGGAGAATAATAAATGCTGATCGAGGTGCATATAGATATAGAGAATATCCTTAATGTAAATAGAATTGAGAGATGATTCATACACATAGAAGCGAGGTGTGAATTTCAAGTGAGAAATAGTACAGTGTATACTAAGTGGGGACGTTATGTGAGTTATTGGCGAATAGTATATCGAGAGTAAAATTTACTAAATGATGATATTATTTCATTTACGCCTAAGAGCATAATAAGAGTATGTAAATAGTGTGATATATATATATATATATATATATATATATATATATATATATATATATATATATATATATATATATATATATATATATATATATCTGTGTGTGTGTGTGTGTGCGTGAAGCATACCCCCTCTATGCTATCATGGGAAATTGCGCGATGTGGGTGAGGCCCCGGGCTTGAGGAGCAGGGCTCGTATAGGCCCCAAGTCATAGTGTCCATTTATTATTGTGTGATTTTTTATTAGGGGTGAGACGTGGTGGGTATGTTTCGTCTCATTTTTGGGGAGGAACTATGACTGCTTCCCGTACGTTGTGATATAGTTTTTGCCAAGGCGGTGTGAGATTCCTACCGTTGGTACCCAGGATGATATGTGAGTGATTCCCTGGTAGATGATAGCATTGAGAACCTTCATCCTTGAGTTGTAGCTCGCTGGGATGGGTATTATTATACTTGTGTGAATTGTATATTAATTTTATATGATTATTTGATATCATATTTATCTCTTGAGCAAAAAGATATAAAAAGATGGATTGAATCTCATTCCGGGAGATTTTATCCGGACTGAAGTGTGATGAATATAATAAAGTGAAAATGAAGCGTAGATAATTATATGAGTATATATAGTACTTTGGGTATCGAGGGCATAATGGACCTCAACGACCAACATTGCCAAGGAGTAATGTATCGGGAGGTGGGGGTTCCTTGTTTTGATTTCGCTTGTGAGATGTCCTACGCACGAAATGCCGTGTACTGTTGAGAATTGAGAATAATAAATCATTTACATTGTATAAGAATTTGTGTTGTATGCGTCATGCATTTAGGGAAGAATGAATCTTGATAATCAATACTGCCAAGGAGTAGTGTATTGGGGGGGGGGGGGGGTTCCTTGTTTGGATTTCACTTGTGAGACTTTGCACACACGAAATGCAGTGCAGTATTGAGAATTGGGAGAAGTTTAGTCCTTAGCACTTAGATGCTATTAACTCATATATATATTTATCTATATTTCTGTCAATAACTAGAATATGAGAAATTCTAGTAAAAGAGAATGTTTATGTATATTTTATATGTTTAGGAAGTGGGCGAATATTTGAGATTGATAATAGTAGAAGTTGAGAGATAACTTAAATGGATTTTATTTGAGTATAAATTTTGGGTGTAAGTTAGATTACTTTGCCCCTAGATAAATTTTGGCAATTATTTGGAGATCGTGTGCATACGTTTAGTTGCGCGCTTTAGTTGAGAGGTGAGTTGAATATTATGGAGAGTGCGACTCCACTTTAATCATGTTATAATGCTTTATAATTATTATGCATTTTAATGAACTTGCTATAAATGTTTTTCACACCTCGGGCTCTGACCCGTTTATATTTTCTCTTGTCTGGTATATATATTGTATTATTTTAGGTGTTCCTCCGCAAGGACGCCATTGATGATATCCATCCAGTTTATTCGTGGAGCTGTGGAAGTAGCAGACTGTTGCGGCATTTTGATATAGTCGATTCCTATCTTTGTGTATCTAGATTAGGATTCATTTTGTATATCGGGTTTATACCCAAGTGTTATAGTGTAGAATTTTTATATTTTCCTTCTCAAATTATTGTATTGTCTATGACCCGACAGAATATTCGGGTAATTCATTTTGTAGATTTTATTGTACTCTTTTATTAGTCTCTTTTATATCATTTGAGCATGTGTGTGTCTGTTATCATATTTAATGTAAGTTATGTCATTGGTTAGTTGTCGCATGGTGTGTTTTAGAATTGTAAATAAATGTTTTAAATTTTTTTGACAGCCTCTTTTTGTAGTAATGGGTTATTAGCCGTGTTTATTTTAGAATAGTCTGTAGATGCTAAGAATGATCCACTTGAGATTCCTGATTATTTTAGAATAGGGTTGGCCACCCGTTATGATTTTGAGCGGGGTGTCACACCTAGCTCCACTAAGCTTTATGCTTGAAAACTCCATAAAAACCTCTTGAAGCTCCATAATGTTTTCTACTTTTCTTCGTTCATCCCCCCCTAATAATATCTCCAGAAATTAATATCTTGCCCAATAATGGTGTATATGGATTTTATAGGCTTAAATGTGGTATAATATAAGGTAAATATGGTGGTTTAGGGTGGAAGAGTGGTGTTTCTAGGGTGGTTGATGGCAGTGGTATTCCATAAAATCTCTTAGCGTTAAAGAGAGAGATAGAGATAGATAGATAGATAGATAGATAGATAGATAGAGAGAGAGAGAGAGAGAGAGAGAGAGAGAGAGAGAGAGAGAGTTGGATGGAGAATTCCCTAAAATGTTCCAAATCCCTTTAAATACCCTAAAACACATAAGGGTTAAATCTTTTAAATGCCCAAGAACACATGCCCCGAGTTGATCTGCTATTGTGGGAGCTTGACACGTGCTTTAATCTAATGGTCAGTTATTTGACCACATTTTTTGAATATTAGAAATCTAATTTTTGCAGTCTTGTTAGGACGGGAATTGATCTCGTTCGAACGAGAACTAATATGTCATTCGAACCAAATTGGATCTCATTCCAATGGGAACTGCATATCGTTTGAACATACATCGAATGGGGTTCTAATGAGAGTATGTTTTTCAAACATGGGTGGGTTATTAGAAGGACGTTTGAAGCATTATCATTAAAAGAAGATAGGAATCTCATTCGAACCACCAAGGGTCTCGTTCCAACGACCTCGACTTTTCTCCAAATTAAATATAAGTCCATTCTAATTAAATTAATTTCACCAAGGCCAATACATCCTCCAAATTTGACCCATAATTCACCTTACAAAGTTTAAATCCCAATTTGGTCACATCAAGTCACTAATTTATGTGGGTACGGTAAAAATCACTAGGGCATGTGTTACATTATGTATAGAAGAAACCCAAAAGAAAGGTAATGACAATAGTAGGTTGGCTAAATTTGATAATAATAAAAGAAGTGAAGTGAAGGAGTTTGATCCTCAAGTGAGTCTACAACTTGTTTTACTAACCAATGACCCCCCACACGCATAGTGAATAGATATGGTAAAATCTTGAGAACCATCATGAATGATACAATTTTGGACTCAAATAATGATTTATGTCTAAAAAAAATTCTTTATGATTTTTTTTATGATAAAACTGATTCTAATTTTGACGATGAAGTTTTGATTATTGATCACACTTGACTTGATTATATTTCGTCTTTTGTAGATATATTGAGTTATATGAATCCCAAATCACTTATGATTTTCTCTTAAGATAACATCTTTACCTTGAGATTATTGTAAGAGATTACTGATACTAGGGTGAATTTATTTCTTGAAAGGGTGATGCATTACCAAGACATATGGAACCCTTTTCTAAAGTAATAATATTCAAGAGATTAAGTATAAAAAGGATAAAATTTTCTTCTACAATAAATGAGATTCTGGTTACATGAATAATAAAAAAATAATGAAATAAAGAGTTGTACTATTACATAGATAACTTCTTCTATAATAAAAGTGGAACATAAAACTTCGAGACTAGTGATTCTTTGAGAGTAGGACATAAGCACTCGATTAAATGAGATACAATGGGGATAGAATATTTTTTTCTTTTATGGAAGTTTGTGCATCATAAAAATGCTTGTTATCTCATTGTAAATTAATGTGGACTTAGTTCTCTATCTATGTGAATTTTTTTAGGGATAATGTGGCTATTGTTCAGCCAAGAATATTAATTTGTGAAAAATATCTTCCAATATTTTGCCTGTTATCATTATCTATTGTTGCCTACCATGATATGTCATTTTGTCGTTTGAAATCTAGAATAATAGTGGACAAAAGATGATCTTGTCAGATAGTAAGAGAAAGAAAGTGATATTTTGTCTTTTCCGAAAAATACTCATTGTGCAAGTTTTGAAATCTTGTGAGTGACATTTAGGGTACATTGTCAAATGTAATGGAAAGTTGTCTACGAGAACCTTTATGTTTGCTTGCCTTATTTGTGATTTTCATTGTAGTGTGTATGTACATTTAACCCCACCATATATCGATATATTAAATTTGTTAAGCCTTAACTTACTATACAAGTCTTACATCTCATCCTCTAAATAAAAACACCCAAAAAGTCTTAATACTGCATGGTCACTCGAGCCCTTCTTGCCCGGCTAAAGCCTATTTCTAGGTTATCCAATCAACGATAAAAATATTAAATGTTAGTAAGGCCAGATCTCATGCCACATTGTTTTGTGTTACGAAGGAAGTGGTTGGGCATTCCTCATTTTCTTTAGTCATGGTTTCTCGCGCCATTTTTCCCTTGATGTTGAGAAAATCATTGCGCTTCTCTTTTTATTGTTAGGAAAGGGTACTGTAATTTGATAATCATTACCCCTTTTTGAATTGACCCTTTCATATTCTAAGGGTATAAATACCCCATGAAATTTTTCTCAAAGTTAACCTTAACACTTTCATTATTTTTAGAGAGGGAAAAACTTTTCAGGTTCTTTGGGCTACCATTATTTTCGATCAAACAACTCTTTTGTTCTCTATCAAATTTCGTGCCTTTCAATGGCTTCTTCTTTCTTTGTTTTTTCTTATATTGATTCCACTACCAACGAGATTTTAATAGGCATTGTTCCTATTCAAGCGTCCATAGTAGATGGTGTGACTTTTGGGGTTTCTCTCACTACTATTGCCATTTCTTGTGGCACTATCGCCTCTAACGATGGTATTGGGTCATCTGTTCCTCAAGATGGGGCCCCTATTGCTATGAACAGAGCCCAAAAATACATTTAGAGAAACATTTGAGCTAAAAAAATTCCTCATATAGGTGTGACCTTTTCTTTGGGAATTTTGACTTCTTTATGTCATCACTCGATAATTTTGTTGCCAAATTTGTTGTTGAGGTAGGCGGTAAACCTTTTTTGAGATTCCTAGAGGCAAAAAATATTCCAATTGTGAGTCTTAATAGTATCCTAAGAGTGAAAGTGGATATATGTGATTTCCTTTTCTCTAATGTTAAATTTAATGCCTGTGGTGGTGTACCCAAGGAATGAGAAGCCTGGGTGGGTCATTATTTATCTATAAGGGGTTATCGTCAAATAATTGATTCACTTGGTTTGGTCAAAACCATTTGTATTTTGCAAAACAATATCATATTTAAGAGTTATAATTCCTTAAAATAACAGGTGCCTTACTGGATTATGGATGTTAATACATTCATCACATGTTGGGGGAGTATACCATTAGCATGGAAGACCTTTATAAATTGACTGGATTGACAATCTTAGGCATTCATGCTTTCACTGATCGGTATGAAGATGACTCCAAGAAGTGTTTGTGAAAAAAGTTAGTGCGGGGCATTAGTGATCACAAAGACTATGTAGCTCTTATTCATACTAGATCGAGAAAGAACATCTTTATTGAGTGGTACAGGAATTGGTTCAAAGACTTTGAACCATTGTCCAAAGATGAAATAAAAACCCAAAACCTCCAAGAGTTTTAATGGGACAGGATACAAGGCTCCTAGACATATATTTTACAATTTTATGACTTTCTTGTCCAGGTTTATCTTTGTTGGTAGGCCTAATGACTATCCTTATGAGTTGTTATTCCGTGTGGCCATTTGTACTTCTTATGAAAGGCATGTTCCACTCGCTTCTATGATATTAGGAACCATATATACTTGGTTGGTTCGATCATATCTTGACAATGAAAAGTCCCATGGTCATTATGATGTCCAAATAAATTTTGTTAACTCATTAATTTTGATGGATTTTCTATTCTAAGGGTTCCTTATCATTGTTCCAAAACCTCCTCCATTTCCTGTTAGTATTGTTCGGATTGGTCAGTCCATAGGAAGATATGAAAGGTTGTTTATAGTGCTATTTTTTACAACCTTAATATGTTTTTCTTCCGTCCTAATGTGAAAAGTTTAGGGATTATATTTTCTTGTACTTTCTTTCCCCTTCTCAGAGTTCATTCCTCTAACCAACGTAGAGGATATGTCGAGAACTTCGTGGATCTCTAAAGTGTCCATTAAAATTCCCTATGTTATTCCAACTTTGATCCAGCCAGGGCAAGGTATAGAAAGTAAAATCCTCAATGAGAAATAAGGCAGGTGGGGTGTGACCAAGGTGCTTACTCAACAGATATTTCTCCCACTCTCCCAAAAGACCAACTTCTCGAGGACTCTTATATGAATTTTAATGTAAATGGAATTGTGGTAAGATTTTCCAGACTCAGGAACCTCAATATTGCCTCTCATGATTACTTGTCCATCATGAGTGCATCTTGGTTTTCTTTGTGGAAATGCCAAGTACTAATTATTCAAGACTTCATTAAAATCCTGGCCTATTAAGTGTACATTGAAGTTATTCTTATTGGAGATAAATGTTTGGACAATCCTACTCGCAAGGAAACTTAGCACCCTTGTAGATTTACGAGACCTCCTTTGGAGTAATTCATTCCTATTCTAGTGAATTATCTTTTTCAGTGAAGTTGCAAGGTTAAATGGTCTTAGTTTAATTCGTAGAATACACACACACACTTAATCCAATTTAATTATTACTAAGATAAATATATTCTTCTAACTCAATTTTAAATTTAGTTTCACAAATTTGCAAGAACAAATTCCAATTAAATTCATTTTATCCTAAACATGCATCTAGGTGATATGATAAAATGAAAGTGCGCAAATCCCAACCACAACACGCCGATGTACGAGGAAAACCCAAATGGGAAAAACCTCGGACGACTGGGCCTAGACAAAATCCACTACAACAAAAGGTTTTACAAGAGACTCAAAAGACTTACAGACATTGACTCACTCAAGGCATGCTTATGCCGTCCTCGACCTCCGAAGTTGTAGTCCGCGAAACTCCAACGCGTTGCTCAACACTCCTCGTGTTGCGGTATCCACCGAAGCCCAAAACCACCGTCTCCTCGAAGCTTGAATGCAGAGATCCACCGCAATCTTGCTTGATGAATATGAATTGATGAAGGGGTTTTGATTTGAAAAGTTGATAAAAATGTTGGAGAGATTTTTATCAAAAAGGTTGGAAGTTATGGAAAGTGTTCTCTTTGAAAAATGATCTTCCTTAAGTTATAAAACTGAATTTTCGTCCATTAGAAAATAACTGAAAAAGTAGTGGGCAAAAAACAGTTGTAGAAAAAACTGCATTAAAAAATAAGTTTAAAAAATCAATTCTGGCGAAACTCGTTCGAACGAGTTCGTTCGAACGACATGTCGTTCGAACGACTTATCTAACGGCGTGCCAGTTTAGGATGGTTAGATGTCGTTAGAAATCTCGTTCGAATGAGGTCGTTCGAACGACATTTCTAACGAACTTCTAACGAACTACTAACGAGGCACCACTTCGTTAGAACCAGGTCGTTCGAACGACCTGGGTTAAACTTCGAACGAGAATCTGATTTTTGCCCAAAATTTTTTTAATTTAATTCAAGGACTTTTTCAAAATTAATATAGCTTATATATGAACATTTGCTTATTTGAAATTTCTTGATTAGTCAAAATACTCCAACTTATAAAAATGTATTTAGGTCATATACCTTCGTAGGATAAATAGCACGGTATGAATATTGATGATGCGTGAACTTTGAATGCGGTGCTTGAATCCTTGTGTTGAATGATCGTTGATGCAGTATGACCCAAAAATGTTTTGTCCAACGAAATTAAGCCAATATAACAAATGACTCGATTGGAAATTTGTCCTTACAAATCTCCCCCTTTGGCTATTCCGGGACAAAACAAAATAAAAAATAAATAAATAAAAGATTGAATTTGCTAAGCCAGCCGTCAAGCCGTATCTAAGTCCCGTCCCAAAAACTCAAAAAAAATACAGACACAAAGACAAGACTGACGAGCTGCAAAGGAGTAGGAGATGTATCCTACACACATGAAACAACAAATTCATAAACGCATGGGGAAATAGAGAGATGTTATATATAAGACAATGCGATAGAATATTTTGTGCATGGTGCATAAATGCCACAATATTCAATACGAACAGTTTAACTCCCCCTTAATTGTGCATAAGGTCAATATTAGAATCAATTTGGAAATTTAATTATAATAACCTAATTCAATTATAATCACCTTAAATTATTATTAATTGCAATGAATATGAAATGTCAATTAAATTACCCAAATTTATCAAACTCCCCCTAAATATGATGTCATATTAATTAAAATTTTCTCCCCCTTTTTTGCCCGGAAAAGACAAAGGGATAAGGGGGCCTGCAAAAGATATGAGAATAAATAACAAGGCAGGGAATAGAAATAATGAATAATAATAGTGATATACTAAGACTGCATTAAGGAAGGGGAAAAAGGGAAATAGTTAAGGTTCATACAATGAAAGAACTAAAGTAAATAAAAGCAATACAAGAGATAATAAATCACTCAGCCTCACAAACAAAAAATAAATAGGAAATGAGCCAAGGACATCAAGAGGCAGGATCAGCAGGTGGAGTGTCATCGGGAAAAGAGCTGGTGCCGGAAGAACCTGCCCCGCGACGCATCTCCATATGGATGAGGGCAGCAAGATGCTCTAAGAGGAGAGAGTCCCGACGAGCCTGGGCTTCATCCCGACGTGCCTGGGATTCCTCCCGGGCGGCTTCTCGACGGGCTTGGGCCTCGCGGTCCTGCTGCATAGTCATAATGAGCTCCTGCATAAGTGTGCGGTCCTGGCGTCGGTCCTCCTGAAATTGTTCCACCTGTGAACGCAAAAACATAAAATCCTCCGACGCAACAGGTGTGGGAAGTTGGGAAGGGGCGGGGTGATGGACAGAGCGGGAGGGAGCTGGACGACTGGGAGCGGGGTGAGATGAGGTGGCGGAGTGGGAGGAGGCGGAGGGGGTGAGGGGAGGAGTATCGGGTGGCAAATGACCACGAGAGCGGCTAATGGAGGACATGTATACGGTTTGGTATTTAGTGGTGGGGATATCGGTGGACACACGGGGGCAACCGGCGGCAAGACAAATACGGGTGATGAGGGCCGCAAATGGGAGGGCCTGGCGAGTGGGGCTGGCGGGAAGAACTCGAACAGACCGGATCACGCTATAAAGATAGGAGGGAAGGTAAATGTGGGCCCTAATGCTTATAGCAAACATGAGATCCACGTGTTGTTTGGTGATTTGGGTGGTGTTGGCACGAGGGAGAAGGCAGGCACAAACAATCCAATTAAGGACCATAAAATCGGGATGTAAATTTTTATGAAAAATAGTAACCGTGCCGGAAGGAAGAATCCTAAAAACGGTGTTAAAAACTAGAGTAGGATCGGGGGTGGTCTCGGATGTCCATGGAAAAGAGGGATTATTGACCCGAGGGAGGGGAAGGATTTGAGCAATCGATTCGGGAGTGACTAGAATCTCCCGTCCTCGCACCCGAGTGTAAAGATGAGTATCCCTATTAATCAGACTAAAATAAAATTCCCGTACTATGTCGGGAAAAACAACATCGGTGAGGGAGAAGAGTGGGTCCCACCCTAAATCAGATATCCATGAATGCACGTTTGTGCCGTGGAGGGAGGGGAGATTAATCACTTTCTCCCGCACAACAGAACGGGTTGCGAACCCTTGGGTGTGATAGAGAGTATGTTTGGCAAGGGTGCGCCAACGTAGTTTTAGGTCGGGAATACTCAGGGATTCCTCATCCGAGGACGTGGTGCGTTCCTCGGGGGAATCGCTAAGTCGGCGTTGGCGTCGATTACGAGCCATGGAAAGATGACAAAAGCTAGAACCTACCCGAAGACAATCCAACCGAACCACCAATTACACCAAAAAAAAATCCAACACCAATCAGCATAAATCCCATCCTCCTTTAGAAATAAAAAAATAAAGGAAAAATAAAGAAAATTGGATTAAAATAAATTCCATGAATATTGACTGAATTGGCATTTGAAAAAAAATTCATGGGAGATATTTTAATCAGGGGCAATAGAGATAAATAACAAAATAAAAGAGCCCCATTTAAAAAATATACACACATGCATATAGAGTAATGTGGGGAAAATGGTGGAAAATCAAGTTTAAAAAAAATCCCAACATTACGTATATACACATATATATATAGAGAGAGATTTAGAGAGATAGAGATATAATATATAGAAGATATATATAATAGATATAATATATATAGATAATAGATAGAATATATATATATATATATATATATATATATATATATATATATATATATATATATATATATATATATATATATATATATATATGCGTATAGATATATATAAAGCAGTAGAGAGAAAGAACAGGGACGATACCTGAAATGGAAGAGGAGGTAGGAGCAGCAGAAATCGGAGAGAAGAGAAATGAAGAAATGGAGGAAGGTGGGTAGTAGGAGGGAAATAGGGGAAGAGAGAGAGTGGGGAAAAATCGTGGGGGGTAGGGTAAGGAGAAGAGGTGAAATGGAAGAAAGAGGGGAAAGAAAATCGTGGGAGAGAGGGAGAAGAGGTGGGAAACGTGCTTGGAAAGAGGGAAGAGAGAATTGGGAAGTGTGCTGCAGAAAATGGGGAAGGGAAATTTGACCGTTTTAACTGCAGCTCGTTCGAACGAGTGATGTCATTCGAACGAGGGGTTCGAACGATGAGACAGCTTCGGCTTGTGAGATGTCTCGTTAGAAGATGGTTCGAACGAAAATTGTCGTTCGAACGAGGGGATCAAATGACAAGACAGCCTCGGATCATTAGAAGTCTCGTTAGAAGTTGGTTCGAACGAAAATTGTCGTTCGAACGATATTTCGAACGACGGGACAGTAGGGGGCTAAAAAAAGTCGTTAGAAATCTCGTTCGAACGAGAATTTCTAACGAAAATTGGAAATTTTGGAAAAAATATATGATAAAATAGATTGAAAAATACCATAATATCAGGAATTGGGATGGCCAGATCATTGCCAAAATGTGATTGTATTAATCCTAGCTCGAGCCAACATATCCAAATGGTGGGAGCGGAAATGTAGGGGTGTGAACAATACGCGTGAAAGTCTTTAGCCACAACATTTGTACAAGTGCGTAATGCCAAACAATATATACGAGCAATATTCACTCAGATGAGCCTTGTGTCAAAAATGAAATATTGTTGAACACTGAACCACGAATGTAACAAGCATACAAAATAGATGATTCTCTCGCCAATAAAGTCACAAGAAGAAAGCAATAAATTAATGAAATGTGCATGCCCGTTGATCTTCAACTTATATCTCCCAAAAATATCAAATAGATTGAGACGAATCTTTTGAAGACTCAATCAAGCCTATTATTTTGGCTTTGCATTGTATATATATCATTTTCAATGCTGCTATTTTAGTCACACATCTGAATATGCAAATGGAGGCTTTTCACGCAAAAACTTTGATGTTTTTCGCAGCTCGGTTCCATTGCTAGAAACGGAAATCAACCGGAAGAATATAGTCATTTTGTTTCAATCCGGGCAACGGATGATCATGCACACTTTCGATTGCTTATAATGGATGTGACAGGATTGAGAAGACAACACCAAATATCACTTTGCAAGTACAATGTGAACAAGATATTCGAAATATTCCGTGTACGGTGTGTGCAAAAGGCAAATATGTGAGGAAATCACAACATTATATATCATAAAACAAAGCATTATTGTGCACAAGATAAACCATGTATGGATTAACTATTCATCGTAGGCCACGTGAACATGGAAAAAGATAGGGATTTGAATACATCGACCACAAAGCCATATGGACAAAAGTTTTGATAGCATTATCTAACCATTCCCGTTTTCCTTGAAAATGAAAAAAAATAAAAAATATTTTTGAGATTTTTGAATAAAATATATACAAAGGAAATCTAGTTCATAGGTAAAAAGATATGCAAGAGAAGCAACCTAAACTAGATAAACGGCTTCGATCTCAATCAATGGAGCAAACCCCAATTGATTTCCTAAGGTTTTCAAACCTAAGGGCATCTAGAGGTTTAGTAAAGATATCGGCCAATTGTTGATCGGTAGGAACGAAACTTAGAGAAACAATTTTCTCTTCAACCAAGTCACGAATGAAGTGTTCACGGATCTTAATATGCTTGGTTCGAGAATGTTGAACGGGATTACGGGAAATATGGATTGCACTAGTATTATCACAATATATAGTCATAGTGCCTTGGGAAATGCCGTAATCTTCCAACATTTGTTTCATCCAAATGAGTTGAGTGCAACAACTCCCAGCGGCAATGTATTCGGCCTCCGCCGTGGACAAGGAGATAGAATTTTGTTTCTTGCTCATCCATGAGACAAGTGCACTTCCAAAATAGAAACAACCACCGGATGTACTTTTACATCCATCAACATCTCCTGCCCAATCGGCGTCTGAATATGCCGATAGACAATCATTGGTGTCAAAGGAGTACCAAATGACAAAAGACAGGGTCCCACTAACATATTTGATGATACGTTTAAGAGCAAGTAAGTGAGACTCTTTTGGTGCATCTTGATAACGAGCACAAACTCCTACACTAAAGGAAATATCAGGACGACTCGCAGTTAGGTAAAGTAAACTACCTATCATACTTCTAAAGAGTGTATGCTCTACATCTTTTCCATCGGTGTCTTTACTAAGTTTAATAGAGGAGCTCATAGGAGTACGAGCATGTTTAGCGGATTCCATATTAAATTTCTTAACAAGGTCTTTAGCATACTTAGTTTGGGACAAAAATATCCCATTTTTGAGTTGACGAACTTGAAGACCTAGAAAGAAGGTAAGTTCACCTACCATACTCATTTCAAATTCATTGTGCATTTCTTTGGAAAAAATTTGAGTATGTTTATCACATGTAGACCCAAACACTATGTCGTCGACATAGACTTGAGCAACAAGAATACCTTTTTCATCACGCCGAACAAAAAGTGTCATATCTACTCCCCTTCTCAAAAAGCCACGAGAAAGGAGATAAGAAGTGAGTCTTTCATACCAAGCACGGGGAGCTTGTTTTAAGCCATATAAAGCTTTCTTTAAAAAGAAGACATGAGTAGGATGAGTTGGGTCCTCAAACCCTTTTGGTTGTTCAACATATACTTCCTCTTGAATAATATCATTTAAAAAGGCACTTTTGACATCCGTTTGATATAATTTAAATTGAAGATGACATGCTATGGCAAGTAAAAGACGAACCGATTCTAACCTAGCAACAGGAGCAAAAGTTTCTTCAAAGTCAATGCCTTCTATTTGGGTATATCCTTGAGCAACTAATCTAGCTTTATTTCGAACAATGACACCATTTTCATCCATTTTATTTTTAAAAATCCATTTAGTGCCAATGACATTGGTATTAGAAGGCCTAGGAACTAATTCCCAAACATCATTTTTCTTAAATTGAAACAGTTCTTCTTGCATAGCATTAATCCAATGTTCATCTTTTAAAGCTTCTTTATAGTTTTTGGGTTCAATGGTAGAAGTATAGCATAGATAGGTAACTTCATTTTCTAATTGTGCCCTAGTCTTGACACCTACTTCGGGATCTCCTATAATTTGTGAAGTGTCATGATTTTTACGCACCCAAGGAGTAACCTCCCTGTTTTCTGTAGTTGGGACAACCAAATCATTTAGAGAGTCAATAATTTCAACATTAGACACAACATCACACTCACTTGACAAATCTTCCTCATTATTAATTTGTGTGGCCGGAGCATCATCTTTTATGACAACATTTATGGATTCCATTACTTTAGACTTGCTTACGTTGAAAACTCTAAATGCTCTACTATTTTGAGAATATCCTAGAAAAATACCCTCATCACTCCTCGAGTCAAATTTTCCTAGAAGTTCTCTATCTCTAAGAATATAACATGGACTCCCAAACACTCTAAAATAGGACAAATTTGGCTTCTTACCCGTCCACAATTCATAAGGAGTTTTATTAGTGTTTGGACGCAAATAAACTCTATTAACAGTGTGACAAGCAGTGTTAACCGCTTCGGCCCAAAACCTACGAGCCACATTTCTTCCAAGGAGCATGGATCTTGCCATTTCTTGGATCGTTCGATTTTTACGTTCAACTATACCATTTTGTTGAGGGGTTCGAACGGCCGAGAATTCATGTTTTATTCCTATTTCATCACAGAAGGCATTCACACCGGATTCCTTGAATTCGGTTCCATTGTCACTCCTAAAGCGGTTTATAGTAACACCGTGAAGATTTTGAAGAGCTCTACATTTAACTGTAAGAAAGTCAACGGTTTCAGATTTCTCTCTTAAAAAGCCTACAATAGAGTATCTAGAGAAATCATCCACCATAACCAAGATATATCTTTTTCCACCTATACTCTCGGTACGAGTAGGACCCATAAGGTCCATGTGTATCAATTCTAGGACACGAGATGTTGTTATCGAGTTTAACCTTTTATGAGGACTTTTAATTTGTTTACCAAATTGACACGGTCCGCAAATGGTGGATGTTGGCTTTCCTAGTGGCGGCAAGCCATGAACAAGCTCTTTTCTCACAAGTCTGTCAAGATCTCTAAAGTTAACATGACCTAATCTTTGATCCCAAAGATCGGTAGATGAGGTTTTTACATTATTGCAGACTAAAGGAGATTTAGGAATGATTCCATAGCAATTGTCACTTGTTCTAACACCATGTAAAATCGGTTCACCTGATTGATCATAAATGATGCACTCCGATTGACTAAATTTCACATCAAGATTATCATCACATAGTTGGCTAATACTTAACAAATTAGCTTTTAGACCCTCAACATAAAGAACATTTTCAAGTTTAGGGAAACCTGTGATTTCAATAGAACCTCTACCAATAATTTGGGACTTGCTACCATCCCCAAAAGTAACTTTACCATCTTTATGGTTTTCGAGAGTGGTAAAAAGAGATTTATCGCCAGTCATATGTCTACAACAACCACTATCAAAATACCATTGAGAGGTATTTTGTTCCTTAAGAGCAACGTGAGCGACAAAATCTTTCTTCATTTGATTTTTCATAACCCAAGTTTGAGTAGTTTTCTTCCCTTGGTTGGCTCTAGACTTATAATTAGAGTTATTTCCTTTGACATTAGAGAACCTAAGAAACTCTTCCATTAGATTTTTAGAAGTATTGACAAGGTACTCAACTTGACTCTTAAGATTAGCTAAGGAGCTGTAAGGTTGTTTTGAATTTGAGAATTTAGGGTTCTTTCCAAGTTTGTAGCAGAAATCTTTAAGGTGACCCTATTTGTGACAATATGAACATACATAAGGTTGTTTTTGGCCAGCTTTTAAATGTTTCTTAGAGGGATTAACTTTAGGAACATTATATTTGTTATCTTTAGGAACATTAGATTTGTTATCTTTAGGAACATTAGATTTGTTATCTTTAGGAACATTAGATTTTGTAACAAACTTAGCAACAGGTTCAGTTTTGACTTTTGAAGAATTTCCTTCTTCATACCCTATACCCTTTCTCTCTTGATAGCCTTTTTCTTTATATCCTAAAACAGGACCTAGAAACAGTTTTCCCATTCTTCCTGAATTGTCCTCGAGTGTGACTTTCACTTCACGGGAGGACTTGAGATCTTTTTCGAGTTGGACTATTTTAGCTTCTAGAGATGTTCTAATTTCTTGAGACTCATAAAGTTCTTTGTTAGCACTTTCTAAGGAGATAATCAAGTTACATTTTTCTTTGCCAATCACAATAAGTTTTTCAGAAAGAGATATTTTAATAGCCTCGAGTTGACTGATTAAGGCCTCCTTCTCCTTCAGGCCTTTCAACTCTTTTTCTAAGGTTAAAACTTTCAAGGTTAATCTTTTGTTGACTTTTTGAATGCGAAGAGATTCATTGTAGAGTTCGGAATAGGCAGTTTGTAGTTCACTCTCATCTATATCACTATCACTCTTTTTTTCATCACTACTAGTAGAATGAGTAGAAACCACCTCTAGATTATGTTCAGAATTGTCAACATTAAGGTTTGACTCACGCGAATTACTAGCAAGGCTCGCCATAAAGGCAGTGAAGTTATTTCTAGGTGAGTTAGAGTCACCAGAGTCTTCAGACTCATTATCACTGTCGCTTAAAGTAACATTGTAAACGGCTTTCTCTTTGCCTTGTCTTTTAAGTTTTGTGGGGCACTCGAAAGCTCTATGACCACGTCCCTCACATTCAAAACATCTTTCCGAATCATCCTTCTTAAAGTTGTCTTTATTGAACTTCTTAGTATCCTGATTAGTGAACTTTTTGTTTCCTCCTTTGTTTTTATTCTCAAATTTAGGTTTTTCAAATTTGGAGTTTTGTTTTTTAAACTTGAGAATTTTTTTAAACTTTTTGGCAAATAAGGCTATATCATCAGAATCAAAGTCAGACTCATCAGAATCAGACACATCAACTTTCTTAACTTTTAAAGCTACTCCTTTATCTTTCCCTTTGTTATCTTTAGGAAACATATCAAGTTCATATGTTTGTAGATCACCAACAAGTTCTTCAAGTTTTAAGGTATTTAGGTTTCCTAAAGAATTAAGTACAGTGACTTTGGGAATGAAACGCTTAGGAAGACATCTAAGTATTTTCTTAACCACACGATTTTCAGGTATTCTTTCACCTAAGTTAAAGCAAGAGTTAACTATGTCAGATAAACGAGCATAGAACTCATCAAAAGTTTCAGTTTCTTTCATGGTGATAGTTTCAAATTGTGTAGTTAAGTTTTGAAGTTTTGATGCTTTAACAACACTCGTTCCCTCATGAGTAACTTGGAGAATGTTCCAAGCTTCCTTTGATGTTTCGCACGTCATTATACGACGAAATTCATCGGGAGACACGGCACCAAATAAGGCATTTAATCCTTTAGAGTTAAAGTTACACCATTTTAAATCTTCCTCACTCCATTGTTCAACAGGAGTCAAAATACGTTCATCATTAACAATCATAGAAGGAGGGGACCATCCTCTCTCAACAGTGACCCAAACACGTTCATCAATAGATTTAAGAGCGGATCTCATACGTGCTTTCCAATAGGTATAATTTGTTCCATCAAACAAAGGTAGTCTATTCGACGAAAAACTTTCCATATAACCTCCAGAATTCATCTAAATAACTTTTAGAAACAAGCTCTGATACCAATTTGAAGTTGCAAGGTTATATGGTCTTAGTTTAATTCGTAGAATACACACACACACTTAATCCAATTTAATTATTACTAAGATAAATATATTCTTCTAACTCAATTTTAAATTTAGTTTCACAAATTTGCAAGAACAAATTCCAATTAAATTCATTTTATCCTAAACATGCATCTAGGTGATATGATAAAATGAAAGTGCGCAAATCCCAACCACAACACGCCGATGTACGAGGGAAACCCAAATGGGAAAAACCTCGGACGGCTGGGCCTAGACAAAATCCACTACAACAAAAGGTTTTACAAGAGACTCAAAAGACTTACAGACATTGACTCACTCAAGGCATGCTTATGCCGTCCTCGACCTCCGAAGTTGTAGTCCGCGAAACTCCAACGCGTTGCACAACACTCCTCGTGTTGCGGTATCCACCGAAGCCCAAAACCACCGTCTCCTCGAAGCTTGAATGCAGAGATCCACCGCAATCTTGCTTGATGAATATGAATTGATGAAGGGGTTTTGATTTGAAAAGTTGATAAAAATGTTGGAGAGATTTTTATCAAAAAGGTTGGAAGTTATGGAAAGTGTTCTCTTTGAAAAATGATCTTCCTTAAGTTATAAAACTGAATTTTCGTCCATTAGAAAATAACTGAAAAAGTAGTGGGCAAAAAACAGTTGTAGAAAAAACTGCATTAAAAAATAAGTTTAAAAATCAATTCTGGCGAAACTCGTTCGAACGAGTTCGTTCGAACGACATGTCGTTCGAACGACTTATCTAACGGCGTGCCAGTTTAGGATGGTTAGATGTCGTTAGAAATCTCGTTCGAACGAGGTCATTCGAACGACATTTCTAACGAACTTCTAACGAACTACTAACGAGGCACCACTTCGTTAGAACCAGGTCGTTCGAACGACCTGGGTTAAACTTCGAACGAGAATCTGATTTTTGCCCAAAATTTTTTCAATTTAATTCAAGGACTTTTTCAAAATTAATATAGCTTATATATGAACATTTGCTTATTTGAAATTTCTTGATTAGTCAAAATACTCCAACTTATAAAAATGTATTTAGGTCATATACCTTCGTAGGATAAATAGCACGGTATGAATATTGATGATGCGTGAACTTTGAATGCGGTGCTTGAATCCTTGTGTTGAATGATCGTTGATGCAGTATGACCCAAAAATGTTTTGTCCAACGGAATTAAGCCAATATAACAAATGACTCGATTGGAAATTTGTCCTTACATTCAGGAAATTATTTTGTTAAAGCATCATGTTGTGGATGCTGAGCAAGCCAAAACTAAGGCCAAAGGTAAGGCTAAAATTCTTTCCAAAAGGAAACACCAAGACTTAGATGATTCCAATTTTATCCCTACCAAAATTGATGGGTATTCCTCGTCCATATCCCATATAAAAACACAAGCAGGGAGAAAGAAAACCTGGGCCAAAAAATTCGTAAGAAGTGTCATCTTGGTTGATAAAATCTTAGAAATAAACACTTTTGATATTGAGGAGACATATCATACTGTCCTCGAGAGGGGATATAAACCTTTTGAAGAGGTTTCTTCTCATCCATTTGTTCCCACCACTGCTCAATTTGTGTAAGGTAACTTTACTCTTTCTAACATACTTCATAAAGATCAAAGTAATGAGGATACGTGTGTCTACTCAACTTTATGTTCATCTAAAGAATTTATTGATTATGAAAGTAACTATTCCTATAATTACCATAGTTTGTCTATATATGACATTGGTTCACTCGATATTATTGAATATCATATAATAATACCTCAATTTTTGTATCAGCTCATGGAAATGTTATATTTATCCTTGAAGATAATTCTCCGAGTTATAGCCGAAAGAGGACAATTCCTTCAACTAATGTAACTAGACTAATCACTGAACTACTAACTTATGGGAAATTTCCTCAACTTAAGCCTTTAAGTCTTTATATCACTTGTTTATTTTTTCTTTATTTCATGAAACTGATTAAGATAAATCAATGTAATATCACATATTTTGATAGGTTACATCTGTGAGGACGAGCATGGCCTCATTAACTCGCGGTGTCTCTTCCCCTGTTCCTCTAATGATTCCACTGATCCGTGTTCCCTTTCCTATGGAAAGAAATGCTATGTTGGTGACTTCACTGAGCCTTGATTTGGTGGTACATATTTATTTGGAATTTTTTTCTTGAATGAATCCATGCAAATGTTCACATATCTAACTTCATGACTTACATGCATAACTTTCAATAGTATTCTCCATCAGTGTAGGGAATCCAATAAGAAACATTGCATATGGAGGACATTCTAAAAGAAGTTGTCATCAAGTATTTAAACCTTTTTTTATTAATGTAATTATTCCACTTCTTCTCTTATTAATTGATACTTTTTGTAGTCCCCTGATGTGCATTCTCTATCTCGTAGTTCTATGACTTATGTCGTATTGAGTGCTACTTTTTCTCAACCACCAACAATATCGATGAAGGTAATTTTAGTTGCATGTTCCTTTCCATTTATGGACAAAAATGATTATTATTATGTCATTTACTTTTCTATAGGTGGCTCTTGCTACAAGGAGTAGCCACTTGCTTCTGTTAACTCCTCTTTGTCAATTAACATATCCTTTCCTAGGATATATGTGACACCCCGTAAAATATAAACTAGTTTGATCAAGACTAAAATAAATAATACCGGATTATAAAACAATTGAATACCATTATAATCATAATTGAAAAAATAAAACTAAAGCATAGAGAAAATAACTTAACACGACTATAAGAATAAACTCAAATAACCTGTGATACCATAACCATAGTATTAATAAAATCTAACTCTCAAAATTACTAATATGTCAACATAAACCCATATCCCCCAACAGAATAGCAAGTACTAGAAATCCAATACGACTGAATGTAAATGTAAATAAATGAGTGAGCACATAGGCTCGACACCTGTATCTTAGATAAACACAGATTGAAGAAGGACGAAGGTAGAAGAATTGGGATTGAGGCGGCAATGGTGGCGTAGGTGTTAAAAATATAATGAAAAATAAGATAAACAAAAGTCTACAAAGAATAAATAGTTAATCGAATTTGAGGTATAATAAGTAACAACACATATTACTCCTATATGCTAGTTGTTTTTAAGTAATCCTAACCCAAACAACCCCAGATATGACATGCATCTAATCCTAATACCATGTGATCCAAATGGTTAATTATTATTCATTTATATTGAACATAATTAAAATCTCAATACATATATTTCAGAGTTCCCATCTCAAGTATACCATGAAGTAAGAATATGACTATCCTAAGTCTATTATCCACATAGGTATGGTCCTCGACACGTACAACTAAATGGACTACTCTTAATTCGGTACATTAAATATAAGAAGGACAATTCATATCATCTTCGGGGGTCACTTGTCATACTAGGTATAGTTATAACTCGCCCCAAAACCTATAACCTGAAAAGCCATCGGTAAAGGATAATCACTATGCATTCTCGTTATACGTATGGCCTCTATATCGAAGGCTATATGGTAGAGCTCCCTTGTATACTCCCACCTCGAGATATGATTATGTACACCATATGATTGGGGTAAAAGACTTGGATAAAGCATGTCCTGATCACCAAGGTACGCACGGGGACAACATCATCCACTCCCTATAAAAATCCCCCTAGTACGTCCCCTGTGAGCACTCACACATCTTATTCTTTGACATAACAACGGACTTCATCAATCACAGATTAAGTCATAATTTTCATTATCAAATTAATTAATATTTTTTTAATTAGAATTAAATTTCCAAACATGTTTAAACGAATAGTCTATTCTTGTTCAAACAAAATGCATCAGTAGTTTGACCAAAAAACACCAGTAGATTTTAACGAGTTGCAAACTCGTTCGAACGAACAATCAAATCTCGTTCAAATGTGATTTTAAACTCGTTCCAATGAGATGAACATTGTCACATTCTCTAAGTCTCCAAATTCCTCCATTAATGACAAAAAATACCAAATTTTCATCATCTAAACATGACCAATAATATTCCTCTATAGATATAAGTTAAGTAACTATGTAACAAACTTATATCTATGGGTTTCCATACATTTAACATGGTTATCAGGATAATTTAACAAATGTAACAGTATGTCGCCTTGTTATTTAAGTTTCCCAATTAAGTTCAGATTTAATTTAATTCGTGTATTAAATAGAGGGGTATTCAATGATTTAGTATTATGAATCTATATCTAACAAAATTCCCCCATAAACTAGTACAATTCAAGACATTCAATGCTAATTTTCTTATCATATAACTAAAGTACTAATGTTCCTAGATTAACTATACTACTAAATTAATCCAAATTAGAAATGTAAACATGAAATTCAACATATTCCAATTGGTAATTATCACTTTAAGTAAAATTCTAAATTAAATCTTTAGTCCAAGTACACTTGCCTTAGAGTTTAAGATGAATCCAAGCTAAAGTCCTCAAAATTCTCCATTCTTCTTAGGTTCTTCCTCTCTTTAGCTCCAGGGTTCCTCCCACTAGCCTCTAGGATGAATTAGGCTAGATCTCATCATCCCTCAACTTACTTAACCACGAAATTGGCTATAATGCCCATATAAACCTCAACCCAATATGCCCAAATACCATTCCAATATGCCCAAAGCCTTACCCACACCATATACCAACCCATAGGGGTTAAAATCATTATAAATCCCAACTTGATAATCTAAATTATAACACCTCGAGAGGTGTTAAAGAAAAATATTGATAAATTAGATAATTTTTTTAATAAAAATTTAAATTTAAATTGCGCATAAAAGAATGTCCCAATTTTGTTAAATCCCAGATGTCCTTTTACAAAACAATTTACAATATACAAAGCAGTACCTTTAAATTTTGAAAATAAATATCCAGATCCTCTAACGATGATCTCGATCCCAATTCCAACAATGCCATACATATCATATTGCAGCAAACCTGAAATACAAAAAATATGGTAGGGTGAGTGGGAAACTAATTATCTAATATAAATGCTTCAAGTGTAACTACACATACTTATTTTTGCATGCATCATATGCAAGATTGTATGCAATATGAAAACTCAAACTAAAATCCTAATAATATAATCATAACCTAGTATCTCACCATGAGCACTACAGAACCCAAGACCCCATATATAAATCCCCATCGCATTTTCCACAGCATGATATGGACTACCATCCTCCATCTTATTAATTATCCTCAAAACAATCTAATGGCCCCCAAAAATATATAACATAATTCAGGCACATGACTAATCACAACTTGGAATCACCGCCATAAAATCTCTTCATCGCAACCATAATATAACCTGTCATACTCGCCAACCAGGGTCAATGGCCTAGTCTCTGGATATAAAATAAAATCGTAGCTGACAGCACACCCCGTCTAACGGGTGGCTTGGATAAGGAATGCCTATGAATTCTGTAATAATAATAATAATCACAATATATATATATATACTAGCGGCATGTCCGTTCCTAAAGGCATGGCGAAAATTTTCAAAGTACGTAATCGTAAAATGACAAAAATTTTAAACGTACATAATTGCAAAATGGGAAAATTTTCGTTCCCTAACAAAACATAGTGTAAAACTTTTGTTT
Organism: Sambucus nigra; assembly: GCA_949130495.1. Lineage (NCBI taxonomy): Eukaryota > Viridiplantae > Streptophyta > Magnoliopsida > Dipsacales > Adoxaceae > Sambucus > Sambucus nigra. Next base: position 421,663,297 of record OX422218.1, read on the forward strand.
ATAGCACTACCCACCAAGCTTAACAAATAATAAATATTCCAACAACATTCAAAAAGTCTAAATTCATCAAACAAATGCACATATAACATAAAATATATAATATTCATCAACTGAACTTGCATTGTCCCTTAAATAAACGAAATGTCAATTAAAAAAAATGAACATATTATCATTTTTTATTGGACTATCCAACCTCTAAAGGGTTAACACCAATCCAATAATATTCAAAGAGTCAAAATACATCTAAGTCTGTGAATAATTTTATGTCGTTTCAATTTAAAGATATACTTCTGAATAAAAATAGTCCATTTGGAAGAAAAAAAAATGAAAAGGATTATAAAAGTAAAAACCATTGATAGTTTTGTTATCCAGTCTTTTAATAATATTCCCAATACCCCTATTTAATTCCACTATCCACAAATCCATAACCCATGGCCTTAAACCACCATGCGAAAAACCGGATAAGAAATACTCAAAATGGCTTATAATTCGACCATATATTAAAGAAGTACCTAAAATAGTGTCTAAATCGATACAAAAACTCAAATTTAAATAATACATACAACTTTTATACAATTTAAACCAAAAATATACACATGATTTAAATTGAAGCATTTTTTAACCCCAAAACCATCCAATTCAACATGATATAATGATATTTTGGTGTCTGTTTGACTCCATAAATTGCATTGCATCAAATTGAAGCCTCATCAAATTGCATACATGCGATTTACAAAGTAATCCAACCATAAATTATAGGCTCTTCAAATGTTTCCTTCTCAGCTTCTTTGTGCTTGCCCCATGTTTCCTCAGTCAACTTCTTGGCAAACCCCGGATTATCACAAACCAAGACATTGTCGAATAGAGTTCCAGATTTTACCTGCCACGGTTCAATATGAATTATCATCCAAATGAATAAAAAAAATCATGAAAAACTCATATAAAAATTAGTATAGACATCTCAGTATTCATCCATTTAGTATAACATCTCATTATTCATTTAACTTGTTCTTTACCACTGTTAAGGTTTGGGGGTTGCAAGAAATACTAAAAGAGGTAGGTCTGTAGATATTCATAGGTAGCTTTGTGGTTACTACATTAAGTAGCTCACATATAATTCATCCTAGAACATGTGACTCTAAAATTGGGACATCAATCATAATTCTCACACCAATTTATTTTCTTTCCCATCGACATTTCTATATCTCATTTATCGATGTCACTTTTCTTATCCATTCAAGAGCTCAATATAAAGATAGAGGTTTCAAGTTCAAAAGTGTACTATGAAATATATAAATTCCTCTATGTAATGTACAGTTGTTAAGGGAAAATTAACATTTCTCTCTCTCTCTCTCTCTCTCTCTCTCTCTCTCTCTCTCTCTCTCTTTGTACATGAGACAAAATGATCACTTGCAGTCCTTTTTTATCTATTCCTCCAAATGTTGAATTATATGATTTGTGAACATTGCTTATCCAAAAACAAAAATTGGAAGTTAGTTTGTTTGCTCTACCTAACTTCTTACTATTTTAATAGAAATGTGTTTTTTCATCCATATTACATTCTAACATAATTTACAAAATAGAACATGTAGTTGAAAACTAAGCAAAAAGAGAAATAAAATGAGACCTTAAGTTTTCCCTTGAGTTTCAGAAGCTTTGGAACCAAAGTTCGTTTCGACTTTGGTGGATTGGAGGGGGTAGAGATGGAGTATCTTCGAACCAAAGGTGGACGTTTGTGATCACCTTGTTCAAACGAAGCCTTTGGTTTGAAACCTGATACCTACGTCCTTTTTCTATTCTAAAAACATTTGAGGGAAGAAGAGAACAAACAACATTTCAGTGTTATATATAGAAGGTCTAGACAGTAAGAAAACTCAATTAAGATATTGGTATTGGTTACATTGGCTATCCTAGCCGATAGATCAACACAATCCTTCCCTATGAGGTTAGTGATAGCAAACACTTTCATTTCTCCCTTTGGATTTACAAAATACTAGCAGCATTATCTTTGAAGTACATGAAAACATCATCCTATCGAAACCAAGGTTTGCGTTGCCTAATGGTGACAGCTGGAATGACCTTACGGAGATTAAGCTCTCTCTTTTTGAAAGTGGCAATCACCATATCAGCCATAATGGAATGAACTGAGATTTCCCTTCCATTTAAAACAAATGCAACTGTTATTGAAAAGGTTAAAGTTAATTCATAAAAAATAATAATATGTAAAATGAACCAAAATATGGAAATCATATGGTAGCATAACACTACATTAGATAGTTGACACTCCCCACATTTTCTAGTCGAGTTTGAACAAAATAATATAAACTCTAAGTTGTCGCATACAATACACTGGACCAACATTAGATAGTCTATCTTACCCATTGAACCAAAAAAATGGAAATCATATGCTAGCTTAACACTACATGGGGCACCTTCCTATTAGTACAATGTTAATTGTCGTTACACCGACTACATTATTCATAATCGAACTATCTCCCTAGCTTACACCCTCTCTATGAGAAAAACATGTACGAACTTAGGCATCACCAACTGCATATGTAAAATATTCGATTATGAACACCAAATTTAATAATAGGACATAAAGAGAATCAAAATCAATACTATAACATTGGCATCAATACAATAACAGTAACACTGACATCAAAATGAAAATCATAATTATTACAGTAACAGTAAAAATGGAATTGAATTAAATGAGTCACGAACAAAACCTTCCATTGAATCAAGAACAATATCCAATGGGTAATGTATGAGATAAAATTAACACATCATACAGAAAACAGTTTCACAACAGCTAGACATTAAGCTACGAATCCAGATATTTTTATTTGTCCATAACCATTACATATGTAGAGAGGAAAAGTTGTTGGTACAAAATCCACAGTTACCAACCAAGCATAAATAGTGAGAAGTAAGGAATGAGATAAACAATATCCTTTTAGTTAAAAAAAAAACTATCTGTTTACACGTACATACACACAAGTACAGAGAGAGAGAGAGAGAGAGAGTACCAGAGGGAACATGAAATTATATATTTCAGCTCACATGGGTTAAAAAAGAAGGTACCGACAAATATATTAACATAATCGTTTGGGAATTATGTCAAACAAGTAGCACGCAACAAAAAAAATGTAGATTTAATTATGAAACAAAGAAATGACACTTTTCAAAATGCCCCTTTTAAGGACATGTTGAAGTCAGGTTCGACTGCAATTACTTTAACACAGTAGGTAAATGTGGGAATTATGAAACAAAGAAATACATATTGAGTTCTACGGTATGATCAAAAGTAGAATGTTCAAAGTGTACCACTTTGGATTCATGTTGCATCACTCGAGTAAATTTAGTATTCAAATTGCAACAATTTGAATTTTGAGGATATTAAAATTACCCTAATTTCATGAAAACAACATATATTTAGTAGCCTGTTGAGAGGAAGAATCAATTTGAGGAATCACATTCTCCTCAGAATGAATGTCCACACCTTGCTTATAAATAGACACCTTTTTCATTCCTCCTAATTAATTTGCATTTACAATCTGATCACTGAAGCAAACGGTTGTTTTGCAAAGAGTTTTGTTGGGGAAAAGCTAAATCAGAACTGAAATTATTTATCATTAGAATAAAAAAGTAGTTCACTGTAATTAACACACACAAAACATGGGATTAATATGCAACATCAACTAACTCAACATAAAACAAACATCAATAACCAATACATGTTACATCATAGAGTTAGAGTCTTCTGCGCATCATACTCGAACATGCACCTGACACACTGGAACAGGTAAACAAGAGACTTCATATTTCTTTATTATAAAAAATTGGACATGTGGGGTCGCATTAGGATACATTTATGGCCAACATTTAATTTCAAAAGACAAACACGGGGAAAAGTGAAAACAGAGAAGCTTCATATTGATAAATTATACTTGCTCATTTCACTATGATTAGCAATACCCATGCCGAATGATGCATTTATCCCTCTAAAATCCATACCTATTGTCTGATGAAAAAACTTCTATTGATATATGTGACACCCCGACTAATTAAACACCGGGTAGCTACTCCTTTATAAAATTAATTCAAAATGCCAAGTTGGCTCAGTTAATAGCATCACTGTCGAAAACATTTTATTATATCTAACCACCTAGTATTTAAAAAGCAAGATGCCAAATTTTAATTTAAGTCTGATTAACATGCAACAAGAGTAATGAATAACTAAATAACACCATTCACCATGCTGAAGTAAAACGGATAACCATCACAATATGTAAATAAAATCTGGAGGAAAAACTCCTCAATACGAATCCCACATCTGATAAGTAAACTGAAATAAATAACTAAAACTGAATACTGAGCAATACATGCTAGAGTCTGAAAACTGAAATGTAAAAATGATGTCTCTAAATAGAACTGGGCAACATGCCCTACAACGGATAGATGGTGACTCTGGAATCCAAAAGGTAGAAGCGTCTACATGCAAATCCCTGTAGCTTCCACAAGCAGCTACAGCTCGTCACCTGAATGAGTATCCTATGCTTGGTGTCCCTGTGGCTGGGCACCTAAAATGGTTTTACAAGAAAATATATTTGAAAGCAAATGGGTCAGAGCCCGAAAGTGGAAATCATTTTAAAAACCTGTAAGTGCTTTAAAAACATTTAAAAACATTAAATGCAAAGTACATGTTAGGACGTACACTCACATTAAATTCTCACCTCTCGACTAACTGTGCACTCCTAACGTAAGTACCCATCTATAACTACCCTTTCCACTAGCTGAGTGACAACGTAACTAGCTAGACTACCAAAGGTTCTACCCATTTTACTCGGTTCCAATTAACATAACAACGCTCGTAATTAAATAGAGGTTTAACGTAAACTCAGTTACTAAATATGCCATTGATATAACTATCAGTTACTCATTATATATCTCGAAACAATACCGGAATATTTTTACAACATTAACGTAAGGATTCCCATTAATTAAATGTATATTATTCACATCATAAATATACGATACAAGCACCCCGCAATCTAAGCTGTAGTGCACACATACTCTGCTATCCATCCCGGTACATCACGTACATAAGGATCACATATTTCGAATCTCTCAGGAATAGTTCAGATAACACAAATCACAAATAGTGGAGGCGAACATAGTCACCATCACATGGGTCACGCACATACCTACGCTCCCATGGTCAGCGGACTTATTAATATCACAATAAGTCTTTCTATGACCTATGTTCATCAAGGTACCAGTCTATATCCTCCCCCGTAGGCACACAAGGATTAGAGGGTCCTAAGCGAACGCAAACCTCCCGTGATAGCAAGTATGGTAGGTATGTCATACACACAATCCATATACTAATACTAAGTAATCACACATCTTAGTAATACCGTATTTTAATCGTAGTACATAACGCATTATCGTACTAACTATAATTATCACAATTCATGCTATTCCTGTTTGTAATTATACGCGCTATAATTCATCCTTACATCGTAGTAGACACTCACGTCTCAACCCAAATGGTTCTTTGAATGTAACTCTCGTATATAGTTTACTCCTCTCAATAATCCAAAAGTCCCAAATCTAACCTTACATCAATAAAGGAAGGTCACCTATATCCTCGAACAAGTTTAAGGGGCTCCAAAAATCAAAACAGTCCGAAAAGGGTCAAACTGTCAACTCGTTAGAAGTCTCGTTCGAACGAGGCTTCGAACGAGTTTGGACTGTCAGGTCGTTAGAAGTCTCGTTCGAACGAGGCTGTTCGAACGAGATCCCAGTTCGTTCGAACGAACTGACCCTTCTAACGATATCTCGTTCGAACGAGATATCGAACGAAATCCCCACTTGTTAGTAGCGACTGGTCAACTCATTAGAAGCTCATTCGAACGAGTTCGTTCGAACGACCTGGGGCAGCTTCTAACGAGATGCCAGTTTCGGCCCAGAATTTCCCAAAAATCATTTTTCACCATTCTTACTCCTCAAATCACCTCTAAAACTTATCCCAACGATTGTTTTAAAGTCTCTAAATAATTCTAAACATAGTATAACCACATCCTATCACGTTTGTATGGATTTCCTCACCCAAATCATCAATCAATTTACAATTATTTAAACTTTTCCCCAATTCATTTATGAACATGAACCCTAAAATTTGGAACCTTCAATTCATCAAATAAAATCCGTTTTTCTTTCACCCAAATCATGTATTAACATCAGATTAAGCATTTACCTATCCTTCTACATGCGATCCTTCTCAAATTCCTCAAGTTTTATCGTCTAGACTACATGGGTTTTCATATTTCATCAAGAACAACCATAAATCTGAATTTTCTAACATGGAAAAGACATTCTCAGTAATTAAATGGGAATAAAGTCACTTGCCTTGGTTGTCTCTGAATTTGGTGTGGGTTTGGTGTAGAATTTCTGCAGAATTCCTCTCTCTCTCTCCTTCTCCAAGCTTTCTTCTCCAAAAGGCTATGGTGGCTAGGGTTTGCTTTGGGGAAACTTATGAAAACCTAATTTAATAAACCTCCGTAGCTTGTTGGGTTAATAAGGGTTGGTTGGGGTCAATCCTTATCAGATTACAACTCTCAATTTTCGTCACTTTTAATTACCCAAAAATACCAAATTACTAAAATACCCTTTAAGTTACCGGTATGGCCTAAAAATACCCCGGGACCCAAACTATACCCCCGGCTAGTGTTTTCTGACTATCTCGACCCTTCCGGACGCGTTGGCGCACTCAAAACGACCATACGAATTATAGATTTTAAATTCACTTTTATTAACAAAATATTATACCGTGACGCGGCGGTCCCACGCGTCTCAACAAAATTTCTAAAATGCCGTATATAAATCTCACGACAAATTTTATAATACCAAATACATATATAATCATATATGCACATAATCAAATATCAATTCGCATATCATTAGTATTTATAACCCGGATTAATTTCCAATTAATACGCAATTTAATTAATTAATCCCAAAATAAAAATAGTAAAAAATACGGGGTATTACATACTTCCCCCCTAATAACTGAATTTCGTCCCGAAATTCGAAACTAGAAAGTACCTGCTAAAAACATCTCTGGATAACGTTCGCGCATCTCATTCTCGCGCTCCCATGTGGACTCCTCGACATTGTGATGTCGCCACTGAACACGCACTAACGGGACTATCTTTGACCGCAGTTTCCTCTCGCTTCGGTCCAAAATAGCAATTGGCCCCTCCTCGTAGGAGCTATCCGGCTGGAGATCGATGTCCTCTACAGCAATGTGAGAATGAGCCAAATTATCTCTAATTTATTTCCTCAGCGAGGAAATATGGAACACATCGTGAATCCGATGCAAGTGCTCCGGTAGTCCAAGTCTATACGCAACGGGTCCGATCCGCTCAATAATAGGAAACGGCCCCACATATCTCGGTGCCAACTTCCCCTTCTTCCCGAATCGTATAATCCCCTTCATCGGAGAAACCCTGAGCAAAACCTGGTCCCCCACTTGGAACTCCCTGAAAAATCTCTTCGCATCAGCATAACTCTTCTGCCTGTCTTGAGCTACCCGAATGCGACTCTGAATCAACTCAATCCTTGCCGAAGTATCCTGAATCACTTCCGGCCCAAGTAGTTTGTTGTCCCCCACTTCCAACCAACATGCTGGGGAACGACAAGGCCTACCGTACAATGCCTCAAACGGAGCCATGCCAATCGTGAACTGATAGGAGTTGTTGTAAGCAAATTCCACCAGTGGAAGGTACTGCTCCCATCCACCCCCGAAGTCAATAATGCACATGCGTAGCATGTCTTCCAACATCTGATTTGTGCTCTCTGTCTGCCCATCAGTCTGCGGATGATAAGCCGTACTCAACCGCAATTCCGTGCCCATGGCCTCCTGGAAACTCTCCCAAAACCGCGAAACAAATATCTTGTCTCTGTCAGACACGATATTCAGGGGCACACCGTGAAGTCTCACAATCTCTGAAATGAAGAGCTGGGCATACTGACTTGCAGTGTAATCAGTCCTAACAGGTAAAAAGTGAGCGACCTTTGACAACCTGTCCACAATTACCCAAACGGAGTCGTGACCCCTCTGCGACGTAGGCAACCCCGTGACAAAATCCATGGATATGCTCTCCCACATCCACACCGGAATCTCCAACGGCTGTAGCAATCCTGCTGGTCTCTGATGATCCACTTTTACAAGCTGACAAGTGGCGCACTTCGAGACAAACTCAGCGATATCTCTCTTCATACCGCTCCACCAATACTGCCGTCTCATGTCTTGGTACATTTTGTCCCCTCCGGGATGTACCGCGAACCGTGAGCCGTGCGACTCTGCCATCACCTCGTGCCGCAATTCTTCCCCTTCCGGAACTACCAATCTCCCATTGAAGCGCAATCCCCCGTCTGAGCTAACGGTATAAGACTCGGCTCCCTCTGCAAGTAATCGAACTATCTGTTCCTGACAGAACGAATCATTAGCCTGTGCCCGTACTACCTTTGTGACAATCTGCGGTGTAACGGTCATCACAGACATGAAAGATCGGGCCACTGCATCCTGGTGTCCTAATTCCTTCCACTTAGCTTTCCACACCTCTGCCACCTCATCTGCTGGCCTACGGCTCAACGCGTCTGCTACTACGTTAGCCTTACCCGGGTGGTACTGGATGTCGAACTGGTAGTCTTTCACAAATTCAAGCCACCTACGCTGCCGCATATTCAATTCCTTTTGCGTGAACAGGTACTGTAGTGACTTGTGGTCCGTGAACAGCTGAAACTTCTCCCCCAAAAGATAGTGCCTCCAAATTCGTAAGGCAAATACCACCGCCGCCAACTCCAAATCATGTGTGGGGTAATTCTTCTCATGAGGCTTAAGCTTACGGGAAGCATAAGCTATGGCCTGTCTCTCCTGCTGCAAAACACCTCCAAGCCCTTGCAAAGACGCATCGGTGTAAACCAAATACTCAACTCCCGGTCTCGGCAATGCTAACACAGGTGCTGAGGTCAATTTATCCTTCAACTCATCGAATGCTAATTGACAAGCATCACTCCAGATATATGGCACACCCTTACGAGTAAGATGTGTCAAAGGACCTGCTATCTCTGAGAAACCCCGAATAAACCTCCTGTAGTATCCTGCTAAACCCAAGAAACTACGAATCTCCGTTGGTGTCGTGGGCTGTCCCCACTCCCTCACCGCTGATACCTTCCCCGGATCGACAGATATTCCCTGATCGGAAATAATGTGACCCAAGAACTGGACCTCCTTCAGCCAAAACCCGCACTTCTCATATTTTGCATACAGCTCGTTCTGACGAAGTGTCTGCAAAACCAGCCTCAAATGCTCGGCGTGCTCCTCCTCTGTCTGAGAGTAAACCAGAATGTCATCAATGAAGACAATGACAAACTGATCGAGGAAATCTCTGAACACCCTGTTCATCAAGTCCATAAACACTGCTGGAGCGTTGGTCAAGCCGAAAGGCATAACCCGAAACTCATAAGAACCATATCTCGACAAGAACGCAGTCTTCGAGACATCCTCCTCCCTGATACGCAACTGGTGGTATCCTGACCTCAAGTCAATCTTCGAGAAGAAAGACGCTCCTCTCAACTGGTCGAATAAGTCATCGATTCGAGGCAACGAATATTTATTCCGTATCGTGACCTTATTCAACTCTCGGTAGTCCACGCACAATCTCAGTGAACCATCCCTCTTCTTCACAAACAAAACTGGAGCGCCCCAAGGTGAGGTACTCCTACGAATAAAGCCTTGCCCTAACAGCTGCTCTATCTGATCCCGTAACTCTCGCATTTCAGCTGGAGCCATACGGTACGGTGCACGTGCTATAGGTCTCGTACCCGGTAGCAAATCAATAACGAAGTCTATCTCTCGACTGGGTGGTAAGCCTGGTATCTCCTGAAACACATCTGAATACTCCCTGACAACCGGGATCGAATCCAAAGGAATCACAACCTCCTTAGAGGTATCCTCCTCTATGTAGTACAGATGAGCGGTCGATCCTCCCTCTGGGCGAGGCATCGCCACTATAAACATCTCTTGCCCCGGAATGGCAAAAACAATGCTCCCGCTGAAGCAATCAATCATGGCCCTATATGCTACGAGCCAATCCATACCGATGATCACATCGTGAACATGCATGTCTAACACTAACATGTCTGCAGGCAATACCAAACCACCAACCTCTACCCCGACTCCCCGGCATATGAAGAAGATAAGTGACCCACTCCCTAATGGTGAGTCGACACACGTCACTGTGCTCTCTGCCGTAGCTAACAATCCTAAAGCTTTCGCGAAGTGTGTAGCAATAAAACAGTGTGTAGCACCCGTATCAAATAACACCCGACCCATAGTGCCATGGATAGGAAACGTACCCTCGATCGCGGGCGGTGCCTGTGGAACTGCAGCCTGGTGAACGTTGTAGACACGTCCATACTGTAGCTGCCCCTGCTGAGCTGGGACTGCTGGAATGGGTGGCAAAGCTGCCATCTGTGGCGGTGCTGGAAGAGCGGCGGGAAACATCGGCCTCTGTGGATCCTCGCGAGCACCCTGCTGCTGCTGCTGTGGGGCCCTGCCCCTATCAGGACAATCCTGCTTCTTATGGCCAGTCTTGCCACAAGTAAAGCACTTCCCTGGGAAGTTCCCTCCCCTCTGCCCCTGCTGTCCCCGGCCCTGGTGGCCATTACCATTCCTCCCTTGGCCCTGCTGGCCCTGATGGAACTGCTGCCCATTCTGCCCCTGCTGACCCTGATGGCCGTTTGGACCCTGATGGCCCTGGCGGAAACCTCCCTGTCCCTGCCTGTAGTTCCCTGACCGGAACCTCTTATTGTCCCCCTGCTGGGTACCCTGCTCAGTCTGTCTCTGCCCCTGACCGGTCTGTGCCCCGCTGGCACCATGTCCTCCAGTCCTGCCCTGATGGCTAGACTCCCCTGACCGCTTGCCCTCGGCCATATGAAAACGGTGGTCCTGGCAGTGTAATAGTGCAGCGTTAACCACATCAGAATACGTGGCCAACGATAGGTTCCCGAGCAGATGCTGTCGGATTCTCCAATTCAACCCATCAGTGAACTTCTCTATCTTCTTCTTCTCTGTTGGAATCTCGTCTGGAACGATATTCAACAGGTTAGTGAACTCGGCCTCATACTCGGCCACTGTCTTGCCCTCCTGCTTCAAACTCATCAGTTTCCTCCTCATCTCTATATGAACTGCGGACGAAAAATACTTGCGGTCGAACCGCACCCAGAACTCCTGAATCGTGAGGGTATCCCTCTCCTCCGCAGTGGTGATAGACTCCCACCACTGTAGTGCAGATCCCACTAGCTTGAAAGTAGCTAGCACCTGTTTCTGAACGTCAGTGCACTCATGCATCCTCAAATGCCTCTGTAAGTCCTTCCTCCATTGGCTCGAGACTACCACATCTGAGCTACCGGCAAACTCTGGCGGATGCGCTTTCTGAAAAGCGTCTCGTACACGCTCCCAAGCAGACGGGAATGCATTAACCTGTACTGGTGCGGCAATCGGCGCCGGTGGTGGTGCCTGCTGAATAACGACAATCGCGGCGTTCACCGCTTGAGCTACTATAGCTGCAACCTCAGCGGCGCTCAACATGCCCTGAACTGGAGCGGGCTGGGGTTCGGGCACTGCATTCCTGGGAACTCGTCGTGCACGTCGTGGAGTCATCTGAAATAAGAACAAAGTTTATAAGTTCACGGTTTATAAACTTAATATGGCTGAAGAACGAAGCATACACAAAAGAATACAACAGTCCTAAAATATAGGGCTCTATATCAAAGAAACGTAGCGGAAACATAATAGCCGTACAGATCCTAAAGGACACTAGTTCAGATAACACAAATCACATATTCCGAATCTCTCAGGAATAGTTCAGATAACACAAATCACAAATAGTGGAGGCGAACATAGTCACCATCACATGGGTCATGCACATACCTACGCTCCCATGGTCAGCGGACTTATTAATATCACAATAAGTCTTTCTATGACCTATGTTCATCAAGGTACCAGTCTATATCCTCCCCCATAGGCACACAAGGATTAGAGGGTCCTAAGCGAACGCAAACCTCCCGTGATAGCAAGTATGGTAGGTATGTCATACACACAATCCATATACTAATACTAAGTAATCACACATCTTAGTAATACCGTATTTTAATCGTAGTACATAACGCATTCTCGTACTAACTATAATTATCACAATTCATGCTATTCCTGTTTGTAATTATACGCGCTATAATTCATCCTTACATCGTAGTAGACACTCACGTCTCAACCCAAATGGTTCTTTGAATATAACTCTCGTACCACCTGTGACACCCCGACTAATTAAACATCGGGTAGCTACTCCTTTATAAAATTAATTCAAAATTCCAAGTTGGCTCAGTTAATAGCATCACTGTCGAAAACATTTTATTATATCTAACCACCTAGTATTTAAAAAGCAAGATGCCAAATTTTAATTTAAGTCTGATTAACATGCAACAAGAGTAATGAATAACTAAATAACACCATTCACCATGCTGAAGTAAAACGGATAACCATCACAATATGTAAATAAAATCTGGAGGAAAAACTCCTCAATACGAATCCCACATCTGATAAGTAAACTGAAATAAATAACTAAAACTGAATACTGAGCAATACATGCTAGAGTCTGAAAACTGAAATGTAAAAATGATGTCTCTAAATAGAAATGGGCAACATGCCCTACAACGGATAGATGGTGACTCTGGAATCCAAAAGGTAGAAGCGTCTACATGCAAATCCCTGTAGCTTCCACAAGCAGCTACAGCTCGTCACCTGAATGAGTATCCTATGCTTGGTGTCCCTGTGGCTGGGCACCTAAAATGGTTTTACAAGAAAATATATTTGAAAGCAAATGGGTCAGAGCCCGAAAGTGGAAATCATTTTAAAAACCTGCAAGTGCTTTAAAAACATTTAAAAACATTAAATGCAAAGTACATGTTAGGACGTGCACTCACATTAAATTCTCACCTCTCGACTAACTGTGCACTCCTAACGTAAGTACCCATCTATAACTACCCTTTCCACTAGCTGAGTGACAACGTAACTAGCTAGACTACCAAAGGTTCTACCCATTTTACTCGGTTCCAATTAACATAACAACGCTCGTAATTAAATAGAGGTTTAACGTAAACTCAGTTACTAAATATGCCATTGATATAACTATCAGTTACTCATTATATATCTCGAAACAATACCGGAATATTTTTACAACATTAACGTAAGGATTCCCATTAATTAAATGTATATTATTCACATCATAAATATACGATACAAGCACCCCGCAATCTAAGCTGTAGTGCACACATACTCTGCTATCCATCCCGGTACATCACGTACATAAGGATCACATATTTCGAATCTCTCAGGAATAGTTCAGATAACACAAATCACAAATAGTGGAGGCGAACATAGTCACCATCACATGGGTCACGCACATACCTACGCTCCCATGGTCAGCGGACTTATTAATATCACAATAAGTCTTTCTATGACCTATGTTCATCAAGGTACCAGTCTATATCCTCCCCCGTAGGCACACAAGGATTAGAGGGTCCTAAGCGAACGCAAACCTCCCGTGATAGCAAGTATGGTAGGTATGTCATACACACAATCCATATACTAATACTAAGTAATCACACATCTTAGTAATACCGTATTTTAATCGTAGTACATAACGCATTCTCGTACTAACTATAATTATCACAATTCATGCTATTCCTGTTTGTAATTATACGCGCTATAATTCATCCTTACATCGTAGTAGACACTCACGTCTCAACCCAAATGGTTCTTTGAATATAACTCTCGTATATAGTTTACTCCTCTCAATAATCCAAAAGTCCCAAATCTAACCTTACATCAATAAAGGAAGGTCACCTATATCCTCGAACAAGTTTAAGGGGCTCCAAAAATCAAAACAGTCCAAAAAGGGTCAAACTGTCAACTCGTTAGAAGTCTCGTTCAAACGAGGCTTCGAACGAGTTTGGACTGTCAGGTCGTTAGAAGTCTCGTTCGAACGAGGCTGTTCGAACGAGATCCCAGTTCGTTCGAACGAACTGACCCTTCTAACGATATCTCGTTCGAACGAGATATCGAACGAAATCCCCACTTGTTAGTAGCGACTGGTCAACTCGTTAGAAGCTCGTTCGAACGAGTTCGTTCGAACGACCTGGGGCTGCTTCTAACGAGATGCCAGTTTCGGCCCAGAATTTCCCAAAAATCGTTTTTCACCATTCTTACTCCTCAAATCACCTCTAAAACTTATCCCAACGATTGTTTTAAAGTCTCTAAACAATTCTAAACATAGTATAACCACATCCTATCACGTTTGTATGGATTTCCTCACCCAAATCATCAATCAATTTACAATTATTTATACTTTTCCCCAATTCATTTATGAACATGAACCCTAAAATTTGGAACCTTCAATTCATCAAATAAAATCCGTTTTTCTTTCACCCAAATCATGTATTAACATCAGATTAAGCATTTACCTATCCTTCTACATGCGATCCTTCTCAAATTCCTCAAGTTTTATCGTCTAGACTACATGGGTTTTCATATTTCATCAAGAACAACCATAAATCTGAATTTTCTAACATGGAAAAGACATTCTCAGTAATTAAATGGGAATAAAGTCACTTGCCTTGGTTGTCTCTGAATTTGGTGTGGGTTTGGTGTAGAATTTCTGCAGAATTCCTCTCTCTCTCTCCTTCTCCAAGCTTTCTTCTCCAAAAGGCTATGGTGGCTAGGGTTTGCTTTGGGGAAACTTATGAAAACCTAATTTAATAAACCTCCGTAGCTTGTTGGGTTAATAAGGGTTGGTTGGGGTCAATCCTTATCAGATTACAACTCTCAATTTTCGTCACTTTTAATTACCCAAAAATACCAAATTACTAAAATACCCTTTAAGTTACCGGTATGGCCTAAAAATACCCCGGGACCCAAACTATACCCCCGGCTAGTGTTTTCTGACTATCTCGACCCTTCCGGACGCGTTGGCGCACTCAAAACGACCATACGAATTATAGATTTTAAATTCACTTTTATTAACAAAATATTATACCGTGACGCGGCGGTCCCACGCGTCTCAACAAAATTTCTAAAATGCCGTATATAAATCTCACGACAAATTTTATAATACCAAATACATATATAATCATATATGCACATAATCAAATATCAATTCGCATCTCATTAGTATTTATAACCCGGATTAATTTCCAATTAATACGCAATTTAATTAATTAATCCCAAAATAAATATAGTCAAAAATACGGGGTATTACAATATATAGGAGGAAGAAACAGTTTGGAGAAGAAAAATAGCCATCAAATAGAAATTACATAGAAAGGTAAAAATAAAGTATTCTATTTTGTGCCTTTTTAGTGTTGTTAAGGGAAGAAGAATAGATTCGAAGGGTCATCATACTTTTTTGAAAAAGGCCGCCGCTAAACAAAGTACTTTTAAGTCACTAAAATCAAATATTTATATGTGCATTAAATAAGTTCAAGTATAACAAACTACCTACCAAATCTGTAGACAACTCACACTATCATCTTACCATATCGGCCTTAGCCACCTCGTGCTCTTTGTTGAAGTGATCAATCATATGCGTGGATGCCTCTCGTAAAACATAGGTATGAGTAACGGATCAATCAAAACACACAAAGGGAACCTCTAAAATCTCATAATAAAAATAAAATAGTTCTTAAAAAAACATACCCAAATAAAAAATCATTCTATTTCAGATCTTTATTCAAACTTCATAAAACACACACACACACAACCAATTCAAATATGAATATAAGGTGATAAAATGATATTAATTGTTTAAACACCAAACAAATTAAGAGAACCAAAAATATTCATAGTATCTATAAAATTCATGATAAATTTTACAAAATGAATCTTAATGTGAAATAATGTGATGTGGATGTCATTCCAGTGGTATAATTTGAAATAGAAAAAATAAAATGAACCTTAAGCTACAAAAACACAGTTGTAACTAAGCATGAGAAGAAAAGATGTACTTTAAACTGAAAACACAAATGAATAGTTTGCAATCCTATAGAGTCAAAACAAAGAACAGTAAAACATGGAAACAAAGGGTTTACTGTATTGAAGATAGTTATTAAAATACACAAACTAAATTCAGGAACATGTACACCTAATTGGGAAGCTCTCTAAAGATTAGAGCAAACATTAAAATAAGTTGATCCAAAATCGCATCAAATTACACTGATCATGTACCCCTAAAGTTATATCAAAACATAACAGTTTACACATAATATCTAGTCTCAAGTATACACATCTTGAAAGGCAGTACCAGCGCAACAACGACAACACTAAAGTTATCTAGGTCCATGTTTTGTTGTTCTTCTGGAGTGGAAAGAGAAACACGCATTCTTGAGATCATCCAAATATATGGACCATTTGTCCGATTCTTCATTAAAAATGCGTAGACATAATCAAATATAATTATTAATACCTCATCATATGCTCGATCAGTTCAAGGGAAGAGTTAACAGCATAGCGTGGGTATACCTGAGCGTGTGAGATATATGAAAGAAAATACCAACAATACAAATAAATAATACATAAAATTGGTGAATTTAGACTACAATTTAAACACCAAGAACAAATATTCTACCCCATCCCTTAAAAATGCAACTAAACATCTATATACAAAGAGGGTGGGGATAGATCGTATTTATACCACTGTTCAAACCAAAATCATAATAATTTGAAAAATAAAAATTTAATCAAAATAGCAATACATGTTAATGTAAGTAGGCTTACCTAACAAACTTATCAAAAAAAAAAAATTAAACACCCAAAATAGTACTTACTAAACCCCAATAAACACAAAATAAGCCCTAAATATGAATTAGAATAAAAACCCATAATATTAATACATGAACTATAGTTATACAAAGAGAGAAGGAGTATACCTATATTTCAAACTCAAAATTCCTTGGCATTCAAACCTAAAACAAATAAATTAGAACCAAATTACAAATTAGAGAGGGAGAAAGAAAAAAATCTAGAAACAATAAAAATAATTATAAAATCCCTAAAAACAGAGAGTGTGAGAGTATACCTTGGAAAACAACCACGATGGAAAGAATCTCACATTTAATAAAATGAAGCCGATAGAGAGTGAAAGATGCGTTGGCCATGAAAAAAGAACGCCATGAGGATTTAGGGTTTTGGAAAGGAAATGGAAATGCAGGATGGAGGGTTTGGGCATGAGGCGAAATGTTGTTTGGGTTTGAGAGAGAGAGAAAGAGAGAGCGAATGGCGTGTAAAGGGTGCCTAAGGATGTGTAAAGGTACCGAGGTGCCTTCATGGGTAGATGAGGTATCTCTCATGCATGTCTTGAATCCGTACCAAAATATTATTTTGTAGTGTATTACTAATATATCCTTTATATTTCAATTATAGTGCCATTTTAGATAAATAATGAGGGGGGGGGGGGGGGGGGGGATATATTCTAGGAGTATAAAATTGTAAATTTCATATAAATTATAAAATCAAGTGTGGTGAGTTGTATAGCTTATGGTGTGAATTGTGATCTCACCCTCCATCTAGTGCCTTGTTGGCCAAATCAGGACCCCTAATTAAGTTATCATCTTATTGAATAATGCCAACTATTCTACTCTTTATTATATATATATCAATTCGAATAAATTTTAAATTTAATTCTTGTAAACAAAGTGTACCTGTATTCTACTCAATTTCAATAGGCCAACATGCTCATAAAATAAATTAGTTTCGTTACCCCAAACTACAGGGCATGAAAATAACAAAGACAAAATAAGTGCCATAACCAATATTTTATACGAGAATATAATACGTATAAATTCAATACATAACATGGATATAAAAATGAAATCAAGGTTGAATATGTGTAGCACACTAAATTAACAACATGAGAATGAAACTACTTCAAGAGAGTCAAAATCCATAATTGTAGGCCTGTTTTAAAAAATCCGAAAAATCAGATCCAAACATTATTCGAATCGCCAATCCGACTTTAGATTTGGATTATAAACGAAAAGTTGGGTCATATATATTCTTTGATTTTTTCTCAAATCTCATCTGAAAGCCCTAGAAAAGAATATTTAAAACATTCCAAACTAACTCTTTCTATTCCTATATTTTTTCCCTCTTTGAATTTCATTTTTTACCTCTCTTTTTCTCTTTCCTTATAATTATCTATAATATTTCTTATACATCCACTCTCTCAAATCCTAGCTTGGAGCCTAAGCTAACTCATATTACCATATTTCTCTTTATTTTAAAATTGTTTACTTTACATATTTAAACCATTATAAAATGTCCAACAAACATCTAGATTTAAATTTAAATGTTTGATTGATTTCAAGCCAAAATAGTTTTTTAAAATATAATATCAAAAAAATATTTTAATTTTAAATAAAACATCGATATCAATCATTATTTAAATCTTATATAATATTCCTAAATAAATCCTCAAAATAATGGGGTGTTATATAAAGTCCCAAACATCCACCAAAATTATGAGACCAAACAACCATTTATTTTGTGTGATACGAGTCCAAAACTCCATTATAAATTATTTATTAATTTAACATGGCACATCATTATAGGAAACTACTTCATGATCTGTGGAACCCGACACCGATGGCATAATCCAAACAAGGAATCCCTTGACACCAAATTCCCGACCATTCCATAGTCTCCCATGATGAACTATAATTTCAAATATTTAATCATTCACTTACCGTGTATAAAGTTCAATTTTAATAATATGGAATTATATACCACATGACAATGATAAATATTGACATCAAGTGTCACTGTAGGAAAATATGACAATTTATTATTTAATTTAATGAACATTAAAATACGGGGTATTACGATATCCCCTCGGGTAGAATTTATGTCCCAAGGGACAAATTTGACTATGGATAATAGACCCATGGTTCATGCGAATGCTACTCAACCAAATATTCATATTACATCGAGCATCCCATCTTTAAGGCCAACAACTTCCTTCCCCATTTTAAATAGGTAATTCAATAATTTGATCTATAATTTTGGGTTATTTAGCAAAATAATAGTTAGGATTATTTCTTCACAGAAACATTATGATCGTCATTCTTGATCACTGGATGGTTAGTATGAGTGATCCATCTTTACTTGTTACATAGTCTATTGAGTTTGAGGAGTGTGAGTTTTTTTCTTTGTTTCTATTATTCTTATTCGCTCAACTTTGAAAAACATCATTTACCTAACCTTTCATCTTATTAAAACCTATATTATACCAGGTTCAAGTTCCCCTTCTATTGTCCGACCTCAATTATAAACTTTTATTCTTTATTTTTTGTTTCCCCGTAGATTGCATGACTTTGTAAACTACATATTAAACCAGCTTCCGTGTTTTCTGTTTGATAGTATAGTTACTTTGACCGCTCTTATGCCCATGGTAACTTTAGTACTTGGCTTTTGCATCATTTATTTTTATTTTTGGTATATTTTCCATTATTGTTCGTGTAATACGTTGTGATTTTTTGGACGGAGAATTTAATTATTTTGGGAGAAATGAAATTTATTTAAATTGGAGAATTTTAAATTTGGCAATTGAGGTCAAAATTTCAGGATGTTATAAAGTATTTCGGATGACGATTTTGAGTGCGCAGTTGATTTCGAATGGGTCGAGATAGTCAAAATGACTGTATTTCGGTTCCGGAATATATTAAGTTAGTTTGACTCGAATTGGAGTAAACGAGTCATTTAAAGTGTGTATTATCATTTAAAGTTTGGATTTAGGATTTAAAGGCTTATGAAATAAGCCAATATCATTTGTGAGAAAGAAAGAGCCCTAGAGAGAGAGAGAGAGAAGAGGAAAATAAGAAGAGAAAGAGGAGAAGCTTGGAGATTTTCGGCCAATACGCAATCTCGAGGATGATTCAACCTCTACAACTTCAAGGCAAGTGATTAATCTTGCTAAATAATTTATGTGTACCATTTATTTATTGATTTGTGGGTAAAATTATGGATTTTCGGTTAATATGTCAAAACCTATATTTTGGTGTATTAAATCTTACATTAGATATTTATACATGGGTTTAAGGGTGTATGACTTGATGAGATAAGATATATGACGAGTTTTGATATGGGAAACAAGATTGGGTTAAAGATTAATGGTTGAAAGTTATTAAAATTTAGGTTTTGGAGAAAAATGACCATTTCGTAGCCTGCTGAACAAGCCGAATCGATTCGGACCATTTCCAAATCGATTTGGAATGTTGCAGACTTACAGGTCTGAGTGACCGAATCGAATTGGATCCAAAGTCGAATTGATTCGAGCTGAGGCAGGATTACAGGTCCTTTGGACCAAATCAATTCGTAGAAGGGGCGAATCGATTTGCCTTTGGGACCGATTCGATTCGGACCAGGCCGAATTGATTCGAAAACAGGGTTATTTTGAGAAATTTTTCTAGAATGAGTTTTACTCCATTTTTTATTGGGTTTGTCGATTTGGAACATTCCTATATGATGCAAGAGACACGTTTTGGAGATTTATTGGGGGTTCCTCACATGATGTGATCGTGGGGAAATATCAAGAAATGTTGGGAATAAATATACATATGCATTGGAGTTGTTACATCGATGTAGTGGGTAATATCATTAGGGATAGGGGTCATATTTGGAGATTAGACTTGAGTCAGTATATGATGTAAGGTTGAGGACGTTTCGAGGGAGTTGGGAAGGTATGACGTGAAATTATATGCTGACTTTTGTGTCGAATCCTTCTAGAGATAGGATTTTATCTAGATATGATTAGGGGAGACCAATGGTAGAGAGGTCATACATCCTTAGTGACGATAACTTAGGGATTTAATCTAAAAAGGCGGTATCATTAAGGGTTCACATGAGTAACAGAACCGTAGTTTAAATTGAAAATAATAGAACTCATTATCAATTAGAATAAGTTGTGTTTATACTTATAGCCGAAATAACTATTGTACACCTATGGGTGATTAATGAGAAGTATTTTAGTGTGTCATGAGAGCATGAAATGAATTTAGGATTGAGCTTGAGGCCTACCGACTATCAGTTAGGTGCGTACCTATAGCCAGGATAATTATTATATATCGGTGTGCATACGAATATAGATGGTGTGTGAATGAGGATTGTTATATACATTCGGTCATATGATAGTATACGTAATGTTGATCAAGTTGGGAGACTATTCATATCATAGGTGAAATGGATGAATAAGTTTCAAGTGAGAGACCGCATTATTAAAATGTGTTGGGAAGGTATGCGTTATAACGATGGTTAGTATAATGAGAGATGTATAAATATAGCCGAATTATTGTCCTTTATACATAAGGATTGGAGATAGTAGGTATACATATATATAGATATCTATATAGATGTGTGGATATATGGTGCGGATGTATATACCTTGTGTGATGGTTTGTACATATGATGTGATTGCGTATATATATATATATATATAGTGTGTGTGAATGATATATATACTTATTGTGTGGGCATACCCAATACATGCTATCGTGGGAGGTTGCGCGATGAGGGTGAGACCCCTGGCTCGAGGAGCATGGTGCGTATAGTCCCCAGGTCATAGCCGTCCCTTATTTATTGTGTGATTTAGTTATGGGTGAGACGCCTTGGGTATGATTCGTTCTCACTTAAGGTTCGGAACTATGACCGCTTCCCATATGTTGTGTTTCGATTTTATTACCGGGGCGGTGTGATAATAGTCCGGTAGCTGGTAACCCAAAATAAAGGGAGTAATTCCTAGAAGATGATAGCATTGTGTCATATATTTGTACCCCATAATTGTATATTAAATGAGTATTTTATAGTGCATATTATGTGTGATATCTGTACATGGTTAATAGGATTGAATGATTTTATTGTATATAGTGTGGATGATATATATATATATATATATATATCCTATACGTGAATGTGATATCGATATCCTAAAATGTACATTCTATGTGTTAGGTGTATGTGCTTGTTAGGGTCAAACGATTCTACATAGTGACTAAGGAGGTTATATAGAACCCAAAGATTTTATGAGAGATCTTATTTGTGTACTTAGAGATAGGAATCGAAATAAATAGCTGAGGTTATAGGATGTGCATGTAACACCTCGTATTTTTGAGAAACTAAATAATTATGTGATTAATTATTATTATGGGATTAATTAAATTAATATGCGAGAATTAATTGGTAAATTAATCCGGACCAGATTTAAAAATATTTATTAGCTAGCGTGATAAGAGTTAATACTTATGAATGAGAATTATTGAATATTACTGAGTTAATAAGTAATATGGAATTCTTGAATCTGATAAATTGTCGAGAGTGAAATATACGACAGTTTGGTATATTAAGTCTGGACACGCGTGTGAGTCGTGTCGGGACTGATTGAAAGGAATGTAAAAGTAAATTATTTTCACGTAACTCGTATGGTAATTTAGAGTGTGCCGTTGAGTTCGGGAGGGTCGAAATAGTCAGAAAACACTAATAGGGTATTTTATTTAGACTCCGGGAGATTTTTAAGCCAAGCCGACACCCGTAGGAGTAATTTTGTAATTTTAATTTTTGGAGGAATTAAATGAACAAAAATTGGGAGTTTATTTTATTAGCCATGAGAGGTTTATTAGGTTTAAGAGACACAAGTAAGGAATGGCCACAGAGGGTGTGAGGGAGAACAAATTTCAAGAAGGAAGGCCCAAATTAACACCACCTTGCACATCCACCACCACCATCGTGTAGATCGGAATGAAAGGAACACACCCATACCAAAAACATCAAGAAATCAGACGGTTGGTTCGAGGCAAGTGTTTATTACTTGCGTGATTTAGTAATGATTATGTTCATGATTAGAGTAGTTGATATCCCATTTAATTATGAGATTTAATTTTGATGAAAATTTGATGATTTGATTCATATTTGGGTATGAAATTATAAGAGATTAAATTCCTTCATGTAGATAGGATGTCATCCACGAATTTATGATAATTTCCACGAACAAATCTGGGTTATAGTAGTTCTCTAATTGAAATTGGAAGAACTAAGGTTGATGGTTTAATTCGGGAATTTAGTATTTATTTGATGTATTGTGAAGATTTAATGATTCTAGGTTGTTAGAAATCATCTAAATATGTCAGAGTATCAATTGGGTTGGCTATTTGGGTGTTTGAGAAAGAACAGTAGAGGTTTTAGGGTTAAAAATGGTGGAAAATGCAGAATTTTGGGGAAGAAGACGAAACAGTACATCTCGCGCGAAGTCGCGCGAAGGGTCGTTCAAGCGAGATAGGCATCTCATGCGAATTCGCTCGAGAAACACGTGGCAGTCATTTAAACGACGTTGCCATCTTGTTCGAGCGACGAGGTAAATTTTTGGAATTTTTCTTAGTGTCCAGTTTTGGAATTTTCAATTTATTGCAGTTAGAGAAACTACCAGTTAACAATTTAAATGAGACAGGTATTCGAATAAGTGCGTGAGACTTATACTTTAAATATTTCGGGAAGAGGACTTACTTTGAAGATTTTGAGAGAGTTATGGTAATCTAATAATTTTATACAATACGTAATAATGAGAATAAAATACGTATGGTAAGTATGCAACTAGGTTGGGGGAAATACCTATAAATTTTAATAGGATGTGTGTATGCCTATTATTTGATATTTTTGTTAAAGTGCACTAATGGGTGATAACCTGGGGGTGCAAGGTTATGTTGGTTAATACACTAAAGAATGATAACTCGGGGGTGTAATATTTCTATTTAGAGCACTAATGGGTGATAACCCGGGGGTGGAAGGATATTGTATTAAGCGCACTAATCGCTGAAAACCCGGGGGTGCAAGGATATTGTAGTGAGTGTACCAACGGGTGATAACCCGAGGTTATATGATTGTTTTATTAATAGCACTAATGGGATTTAAACCGGGGGTGTAGGACTGATATATATATATATATATAAAATAAAAGAGGAGGGACTTTTTGTTCTTCCCAACTAATGGTTGAGATTAAATCTGATCGATTTGGTCTTTATCAAGTGAGAGCTCAGATTAAATGTTTCCACAATGAATCTAATGGTTTCCTATTCTGCCACGGAAGAGAGTCACTTTTAGGGATAATATATTAATTTAATTGGAGCATCTCTTTCATCCGATTTGATAGCTGTGAGTGGGTCGATGTGCGTGGCTCGAGAAAGTATTGGGAAGTGGATTTTACACGCATTTTATATCATCTCTCTCTGGTAAAACACCATGGTCGTGCTAGAAACTGTGAGTGGGTCTATGTTCTGCCAAATTTGAAGGAGGGCATGCATTCTGGTAAACAACTTTTACTCTCCTCGGGTCACAACCTTCCACCGGAGTTCACATCCTTCTCTCTCTCTCTTGCTCTCCTCAACCGTCTCTCTCTCTTGGTCTCCAACCAACTGCAACGAATGTCGGGTACGGTTTTAATGCGAGCTCGGGTCAGTTTTGTTTTCTCTTTCTTAGATTTAACGAGTGCAGGTTTATACCTTTCTCTATCTCATATTTTTTAATTTTGTCTATCTCAGATCTAATGCGCCCGTGAATTAAAGTTTATACATCAGATTTTACAACTAAGCGTGTGACATCAGATTAGCCGGAAATCAAAGTTTCTCTATTCACATCAGATTTTACATCATATATTTATTCTGTTTTGTGTTGCAGATTCGGTCTTGAAGATGAAGGTTACTACCAGTCAGAGAATAGATAACTTTGTTTTGGACTTTGAGTTTGAGGTTTTGTGTTAAACAACTTTTACTCTCCTCGGGTCACAGCCTTCCACCGAATTTCACGGCCTTCCACCGAATTTCACAGCCTTCTCTCTCTCTTGCTTTCCTCAATCGTCTCTCTCTCTTGGTCTCCAACCAACCGCAATGAAAGTTGGGTGCAAGTTTAACACGATCTCGGGTCAATTTTGTTTTCTCTTTCTCAGATTTAACGAGTGAAGGTTTGTACCTTTATCTATCTCATATTTTTTTAATTTTTTCTATTTCAAATTTAATGAGCCCGTCAATCAAAGTGCATACATCAGATTTTATAACTAAGCGCGTGACATCAGATTAGCCCATAAATCAAAGTTTCTCTATCTCGGGTTAGTTTTGTTTTCACATCAGATTTTACATCAGATATTTATTCAGTTTTGTGTTGCAGATTCGGTCTGGAAGATGAAGGTTGCTATCAGTCAGAGAATAGAAGACTTTGTTTGGATTTTGAGGTTGAGGTTTTGTGTTACAGAGTTTTAAAATGATCATTTTTTTGTCATAGAGTTTTAAAGAGTGGTTCAAGACTGATTGGTTTTCAAATATTGATGTTTTTTAGTTCTTGAATCTCTTTTTTAGATATTGTTTTTTTTTATATTGTTATTTTTCAAATCATTTAATATTTCATTTGCATTCCACCTCCATTCAAGAAGATCTGCTCAAAAGGTACAGAGTCGTTCGGGGTATTGAGTTTTTAAAATTTTTGTAGTTGTTTGGAAACACGGTCATTTTTTGTGTGTTTGGGTTCAAGTCATCTTTTAAAAACATGTTTATTCTTTGGTATTGAATCTTTGTTCGAGGTTTTGGGTGGTTGCAATGGCACGGATGTTTAGAGTTTGCTTTGTTATAACAGTTTGTTAGTTGGGTATTGTTTTGTCACACATGTTAGTAGATGCTATTAGCTATTAGGTAGATATTTGAGCAAAAAGCATATTGCATGATAGAAATTAGAATGAATGTCGTGTGCTTATTGGTGATAGACCAGATTTTGGGGTAATTTTTTTTTTAGTTGGAATATTTTTTAATGTTATTTACCGTTTGTATATTATGATAGACTGTTTAGTTTCCTGGATTTTTAGTTCTGTTTATGAGGCTGGGTTTTAGTTCTATTTATGAGGCTGGGTTTTTGGTAAGCTCATCAAGTAGACTTTTAAGGTGCATTTTTTAGTTCTATTTTGTTCATAATTGTCTCACTCATGTGTACCATGTCAGCGTTTTTTTTTTTGCCTTTTTTTTTCCTCGGTTGTTTAGTTTACGAGATTACTTGAAGAGATAATGTGAAGGTGACACTAAAATAACGTTGTTAATAATAAAATAAAATTAATTACCACAAATAACCTAATTATGTTTTTTTGTGCGTAAAATGATTTTTCACCAAATCACTCCATTTGGCAAGTTGAAACATTTTGTGGGACCTTCTAATGAGATAAAAATTTCAGTAGATGCAACTAACTCAAACTTATGCTTTCTTCACGTGTGCCTTGCATGGTGCATCTTCAAACATTTTTTATGAAACATTTAATAAAACGTTAAAAAACTGTTTCAGAAAAGTGTTTATTTATTAAATAAAATTATTAAGAAATTATTAAAAATTGTTTTACCATAAAAAGTGATAAACATATTCTCTAAAATGTCCTTTTTTTATTTAAAAAAATCCCTTATTATAAAATTAAATTAAAAACAGTTACAAAAAATTATTTTACAAAAATAATATACATAAAAATTGTTCAAAAAAGTTTTATTTCATAAAAATAGTTTTTTATTTATAAAAAGATATTTTATAATAAATTTTTTTTTTATAAAAATGTTGTATTTACAGCTTTTTAAAAAAAATATAAAAAAATTATATTATAAAGTAGTTTTAAAAATTGAGGTTAAGTTTAAAAAATAGTTACGATAAAAACATTTAAGAAAATGAACTATTAAATCTTTAAAAAGCTCACAAGTCAACTAATTATTCAAATATATGAATACAAAAGAAATTAAATAAAACTTAAGTATGTTGATAATGGTAGGTTTCTAACAAAAATGCATCGGGATAAAATCTTTATGTGGGTTTTGTTTTGTAAATTTGTATGAAGATTTTATATACATTTTTCATGCTCTTTGTCCAAAGTTGAAATTAAAATTTAATTCAAAATTAAAAAGTGGCAATTAACTTAAAATTAAAAATATAATTTTACTATATTTATTTACATATTAAATATAGTATACAATATGTAAACTTTAAAGTATTTATGCAATAATGAAGAAACATAGCCATTGTTGTTATTAAATAGAACACAACTCTGTATTCAACCTGACATGGTGCCATAATTGTTTGGTAGTAGGTCCACATACTTGATCACTCTAAAAAGACAAAGATTCCTTAAGATTTCTAACATTGTAAAGTTGTAGGATTATTCTCCTATGTCATATTTTCATACGAAAGAATGAGTCATTAAATGACTGTTCATATCATAAATGCCAATAAACAAATCCAACCATAAGATTTATCGAGATTTCCTTGCAAAAGTTACCCATAGGTTTAGAGAAAATAATAATATAAATTTTCACTTCCTATACATGGCAAAGGAATTATTTTGTTACAACAAATATATGAGTCATTTTCATGGATTTTTATAATATTATTTCATTTAACATTGCACTTCTATTGAAATGATTTTTTTAAAACCAATAAATCAAACCAGGCTTATATGTTAATGTTACTTTTTTGAACCAACTGCAGTGATTTTTCATTCGTGGAACTGGATTTTAGAGGGGAAATATGTGAATATATAAACGTCTTCCAAATTTTTTGGGTCTGTAAGAATAGGGTAACTGAATAACAATTTTTATTGATTTGGTGATGATATCATGGGTAATTCGAGGGTTAGCTTCGTGTCAATTCGTTAAATGTTATCGCGTGTCTTATTTTTTCATACATAATCACTATTGCAAAATATTTGAAACGTTTACAACCGTTCCATCGGCACGGGTACACCCTAGTATATATATATATATATATGGATGTTATGGCTATATATATATATGTATATGTATAATTATGAGAAATCCTACTAAGAGAAACTAGTAGTTATGGCAATGAAGACAAGTGAATTAATCTTAATGAGATAAAGGCTTAAATATTCAAATAGTGAACATGATAGGTAGTAACATGTGATAGACTACTTATGCGGTATTGTATGGGCAATACGTGAATACTATTGTTGGATGCAGAGAGTGTTAAGTGACTTGAACTAGTTATCTTGGGTAGAGTTACTAGTACTAAATAGAAGATGCGTTAGGAGTGCATAATAGAAGAGAGGTGAGATCTTCATGTGAGAGCACGAATCTAACAAGCACATAATACTTTCCTTAAGGCAGTTTTAAATACTTGCAAAACATATTTTTACACATCGAGCTTTGACCCGACTCTTGCATCTCTTTTCTCTCTTGATATATGTATATGTATTATATCAGGTGCTCAGCCAGAGGGTCACCAAATTTAGAGAGGTGGTTTGTTTGGCATGCTGCAGCTGATGTGGAAGCTGTAGGTCTTTGCTATAGACGATCCTATCTTTGTTCTCAGTTCATCTAGACTCTTCATTTAGGGCATGTGTTTCCCATTCCTTAGGCATTTTTATCAGAGGTTGTATTTAGTTTACTTTCTATTCATTCTAGTTGGATTTAATTAACTGTTGTTCTTTGTCTTAAGGCTTTGAACTGGAATGTTTAATCTAGTCGTATTTATTTCATTACATGATTCAGATTTATTATTTATCTTTGTTGAATGGTGAATGATTTATATTTAAATTCTTGGACTTAAAATAAAAGATTTTGGTTCTAATTTTAAAAGGAAGAAGTATTTTGACCCCAGCTTGATTTAAATTGGGTAATTGTTAAAATTAATGTTTTCGACAGTGATGCTAAGAATGAACCAACCGGACATTCTGTTTTAAGATTTTATAAAAGACCGATAACCCGATATTTATTTGGGCGGGGTGTCACAGGGGGTGTCAGAGCATCAGGTTCTAGAGTCCTTTAGAATCTGTACGGCTTAATGTGCTTTCAGCTTAGCGTCCTTTGAAATAGAGCCTTATATTTAGGACTGTTGTATTCTTGTTTATGCGATCACATCTTCAGCTATTTGAGATTTAACGATAACTGCAGACTAATAATTTTCTTTCTCATCTCAGATGCCTCCTCGACGTGCACCAAAGGATAGGAACGCCCATCCAGAGCCACAACCAGCTCCATCTCAGGGCATGATGAATGCTACAGAAGTTGCTGCCATATTTCCACAGGCAGTAAATGCAGCACTAGCAGTGGTACAACAGTCACCACCTCAAAAATCTGTAGTGGTGCCAGCACCTATTCCTATTTTCCCTACTACACAGGAGAGAGTTAGGGATGCCTTTCAGAAGGCGCATCCTCCAGAGTTCTCAAGCAGTTCTGATGTAGTGATGGCGAGTCAGTGGAAGAAGGATATACAGTGACACCTTCATAGGTATGAGTGCACGGAGGTACATATGCAAGTTTTGGATACCTTTTGACTGACAGGGGAAGACTTACAATGGTGGGAGTCAACTACTACTTCAGAGGAGTGGGATTTGATGTTGATTTCCAATTTTTGGGTGCGTTTCAACTGCAAGTACTTTCCTTCTGCCGTCAAGACTGAGATGAGGCTGAAACTTTTAGACCTCACCTAGGAAGGGAAGACAGTTGCAAAATATGGGGAGGAGTTCACACGATTGACTAATATGGTACCTGACGAGGTGCCTACTGAGGAGAAACGAATCCAGATGTTCACGGATGGTTTGACTTGGAGGATCCGACAGCATCTTCTGGGTAACCTTTCCCTACACTCATACACAGATGTCCTAAATGCAGCATTATTACATTGTTAGGACAACCTCTTCCATGCTAAGGGAAACAAGCGAGCAGGAGAGCTCATCCTGTTGGGCATGACAGGGGAGGTAATATCAGTAGGGAACCAGCTGATCAGAGTCAGGGGCAAGGTTCCCAACAGGGGGATTCTATTAAGAGGTTTCGTTCGGGGGGTTTTAGGCATGGTTTGGGGGTTTCAGGCAAGTCCATCAGGGCCAGCAGTAGGGTCAGCAATAGGGCCAATAACAGGGAGGATAATAGGGCCATCAGGGCCAAGGTATGAGTGGTAACGGCCAGCAGGGCCGAGGTTATCAGGTACAAAGGGGAGAAAATTTTGCTGGCAAATGTTATACTCGTGGAAAGACTGGCCATAAGAAGTAGGATTACGCGATTGGGATAGGGTCCCTCGGTAGCAGGGTGTTGACCAGGAGACCTAGAGACCCATCTTTCCCACCGTCCTACCAACTCCAGTGCCAGCTCCAGCCTTGCCCGCAGCTCCAGTGCAGCAACTTCAGTATGGACGGGTCTATAACCTCCATCAGGTCATAGTCTCACAGGCTCCACCAGCGATTAAGGGTATGTTTTCTATTCAAGGGACTATAAGGAATACTTTATTTGATATATGGGCCACACATTATTTTATTTCCATGAGGTTTGCACGTGCTTTGGGATTATTATATACAATAAAGAGTACTGCTACATATGTAGATTCACCTTTGGGTGGTGGCTCACCGATTTTCTTTATATGTCGAGGGGTGGGTATAGAGATTGGGAGACTTACTTTACCTGCCGACATGCTTGTATTAGAGATGTCCAAGTATGATGCGATCATCAGTATGGATTGGTTAGTTGCATATAGGGCCATGATTGATTGTTTTAGTAGGAGTATTATTTTTTCTATACCTAGCCAGGACATGTTCCTGGTGGCGACGCCTCGTTCTAATGGAGGATATTCCACGCATTTGTATTATATAGAGGAAGAGACCTCTAAGGAGGTGGTGATACCTCTTGATTAAAAATCGGTGGTTTGAGAGTTCGCTGATGTGTTTTAGGACATTTCGGGATTACCACCTAATAGGGAGATAAACTTTGTTATAGATTTGACGTCGGGCACTCGGCCGATAGCCCGCACACCTTACCTTATGACTCCAATGGATATGAGGGAGTTACGGGATCAGATAGAACAACTGTTGGGATATGGGTTTATTCGTAGGAATACTTCACCTTTAGGTGCCCCAGTATTGTTTGTTAAAAAGAGAGATGGATCGTTAAGGTTGTGTGTCGATTATCGTGAGTTGAATAAGGTCACGA
Source organism: Sambucus nigra (assembly GCA_949130495.1). Taxonomy (NCBI): domain Eukaryota; kingdom Viridiplantae; phylum Streptophyta; class Magnoliopsida; order Dipsacales; family Adoxaceae; genus Sambucus; species Sambucus nigra. The sequence goes on from OX422218.1 coordinate 421,694,413, forward strand.
TACATAATAAGTATCCATTACCCTGAATCGATGACTTATTCGACCAGTCGAGAGGAGCTGCTTTCTTCTCGAAGATTGACTTGAGGTTGGGATACCATCAGTTACGGATCAGGGAGCAGGATGTGTCGAAGAATTCCTTCTTGACGAGGTATGATACCTATGAGTTTAAGGTTATGCCTTTTAGGCTAACCAATGCCCTAGCTGTGTTTATGGACTTTATGAACAGGGATTTCAAAGAGTTCTCGGATCAATTTGTTATTGTCTTCATAGATGACATCCTGATTTACTCTCAGACGAAAGAGGAGCATGCCAAACATTTGAGACAGGTTTTGCAGACACTGTGTTAGCACGATTTGTATGCGGAATTTGAGAAATGTGTATTTTGGCTGAAGGAAGTTCAATTTTTGGGGCATATTATTTCAAATAAAGGGATATCCGTAGATCCGGGGAAAGTGTCAGCGGTGAGGGAGTGAGGACAATCCACGACGCCAACAGAGATACGTAGTCTCTTAGGCCTAACAGGATACTACAAGAGGTTCATTCTGGGATTCTCGAAGATAGCGGTCCCATTGAATCACTTGACTCGCAAAAGAGTTCCATTAATCTAGAATGATGCTTATTAATTGGCTTTGGATGAGCTTAAGGACAAGCTGACTTCAGCACCAGTGTTAGCACTGCCCAGGCCGGGAGTGGAGTATCTAGTCTACACCGATGCGTCCTCACTAGGACTTAGGGGTGTCCTTCAATAGGAGTATTAGGATATAGCTTATGCATCATGATAGCTTAAGCCTCATGAGAAGAAATACCCCACACACGACTTAGAGTTGGCGGCGGACGTGTTTGCACTTGGGATTTTGAGACATTACCTTTTGGGTGAACATTTTTACCTATTTATAGATCACAAGTCACTATACTACTTGTTCACGCAGAAGGAGCTGAATATGCATAAACACAGGTGGGTAGAGTTTGTAAAAGATTATCAGTTTCAGATACACTATCACCCGAGAAAGGCTAACATAGTTATAGATGCGTTGAGCCGCAGGTCAGCAGATGTGACGGCCGAGGTGTGGAAGGCAAAATGGAAGGAGATAGGGTACCAAGATATTGTGGCCAAATCATTCATATCAGTTATGACTGTCACGCCGTAGATAGTGATGAGGGTTATCCAGGCACAGGTGGCAGACCCTTTTTGCCAGGAAAGGATTAGGCATCTCTTAGCTAGTGGGGCCGAGTTTTATTCAGTAAGTTTCGAGGGAGGATTGCGTTTCAACGGGAGACTCGTAGTCCCAAAGGGGGAGGACCTTTGACATGCAGTGATGATGGAGTCTCATTTGTCAAGATTTGCAGTACATCCCGACGGGGATAAGATGTACCAGGATATGAGGTGACAGTAGTGGTGGAGTGGGATAAAGAGGGATATCGCAGTGTTCGTATCCAAGTGTACCACTAGTCAGCTAGTAAAAGTGGATCATGAGAGGCGAGTAGGTTTACTTCAGCTGTTAGAGATCCCTACATGGAAATGGGAGGGAATTTCCATAGATTTTATTACCGGGTTACCTACTTCACAGAGTGGAACGATTCTCTATGGGTTATTGTGGACCGGTTGACAAAGGTAGCCCATTTTCTGCCAGTCAGGACAGAGTATACTACAGGACAGTATGCTCATATATTTATTGCAGAAAAAGTAAGACTGCATGGTGTGCCTCCTGATATCGTGTCATATAGAGATAATACTTTTATGTCTCATTTTTAGGAGAGTTTCCAGGAGGCTATGGGTAGCGAGTTAGATTTAAGTACGGCATATCACCTGCAGACCGATGAGCAGACTGAGCGTACTAATCAGATGGTTGAGGACATGTTGTGAATGTGTATCCTTGACATTGGGGGAGGTTGAGAATAATATCTTCCACTGGTGAAGTTTGCTAACAATAACTCCTATCAGTTCACGATTGGCATGGCCCCATTCGAGGCATTATATGGGAGACCTTGCCGTTCTCTAGCCTATTGGCTAGAGGTGGGAGACAATAAGTTACTTGGGCTTGAGGTAATTCAGGATACATCGAGAAGGATCGAGATGATTCTTAGTCAGATACGGGTAGCCCAAGACAGACAGAAAAGCTACGGAGATGATAAGAGGTCCTTTAGAGAGTTCACAGTGGGGGACTAAGTTTTATTCAGAGTATCTCCTATAAACGGGGTGATGAGGTTCGGGAAGAAGGTGAAATTGGCTCTGAGATACTTAGGACCATTTCCTATTACCGAGATGATCGGACCAGTGGCTTACAGACATTGGTTTCTGGAACACTTACATCGTATTCATGATGTGTTTCACATATCGTCTTTAAGGCGATATCTTCTGGATGAGTTGGCCGACACTCACATCAGGATAGAAGAGATCGATTTGTAGCTCGACAGTTCTTATGAGGAGATCCAGTGGCTATCCTAGATCACAGGTCAAAGGTAATTCCACTTGTGCGGGTTCAGTGGCAGCATCACAATGTGGAGGAGTCCACTTGGAAGCGAGAGGCAGTTATGCGTGAGAAGTATCCAAATTTGTTTGTACTAGGTATGCCTTACTTTCTAAATTTTGGGACAAAATTCCATTATTAGGGGGGAAGTATGTAACACGCCGTATTTTTGAGAACATAAATAATTATGTGATTAATTATTATTGTGGGATTAATTAAATTAATATGCGAGAATTAATTTGTAAATTAATCCGGACCGGATTTAAAAATATTTATTCACTAGCGTGACAATGGTTAATACTTATTAATGAGAATTATTGAATAATATCGAGTGAATAAGTAATATTAATGAGAATTCTTGAATCTGATACATTATCTAGAGTGAAATATACGACTTTTTCGTATACTAAGTTGGAACACGCGTGTGAGTCGTGTCGAGACTGATTGAATTGAATATAAAAGTAAGTTATTTTTAAGTAACTCGTATGGTAATTTCGAGTGCGCCGTTGAGTTCGGGAGGGTCAAAATAGTCGGAAAACACTACCCGGGTATTTTATTTTGACTCCGGGAGATTTTTAGGTCAAGCCGAAACCCGTAGCGATAGTTTTGTAATTTTGATTTTTGGAGGAATAAAATGGACGAAAATTGGGAGTTTATTTTATTACCCGTGAGAGGTTCATTAGGGTTGAGAGATACAAAAGTAAGGAATGTCAACAAAGGGTGTGAGGGAGAACAAATTCCAAGAAAGAAGGCCCAAATTAGTACCACCTCGCACAACCACCACCACCATCGTGTAGATCGAAACGAGAGGAACACACCAATACCAACAACATGAAGAAATCAGACGGTTGATTCAAGGAAAGTGTTTACTACTTTCGTGATTTATTAATAATTATGTTCATGATTAGAGTAGTTGATAACCCATTAAATTATGAGATTTAATTTCGATGAAGACTTGATGATTTGATTCATATTTGGGTCTGAAATTATAAGAGATTAAATTCCTTCATGTAGATAGGATGTCATCCACGAAGTTATGATAATTATTATGAACAAATCTGGATTCTAGTATTTCTTGAATTGAAATTGGAAGAACTAGGGTTTTAATGGTTTAATTTGGGGATTTAGTATTTAATTGATGTGTTGTGAAGATTTAATGATTGTAGGTTGTTAGAAATCAGCTAAATATGTTAGAGTATCAATTGGGTTTGCTATTTGGGTGTTTGGTAATGAACAATAGAGGTTTTAGGGTTAACAATAATGAAAAAATGCAGAATTTTAGGGAAGAATACGAAACAGCGTCTCGCGTGAGGTCTCGCGAAGGGTCGTTCAAGTGAGATAGGCATCTCGTGTGAAGTCACTCGAGCGACACGTGGCAGTCGTTCAAATGATGTTGCCATCTAGCGACGAGGTAAATTTCTGGAATTTTTCTTAAAGTCCAATTTTGGAATTTTCAATTTTTTGGAGTGAGAGAAACTACCAGTTCGCAAATTAAACAAGACATACATTCGAATAAGTGTGTGAGATTTATACTTTAAATATTTCGGGAAGAGGACTTACTTTGAAGATTACGAGAGAGTTATGGTAATCTAATAATTTTATACAATACGTAACAATGAGAATAAAATACATATGGTAAGTATGCACTATGTTGGGGGAAATACCTATAAATTTTAATAGGATGTGTGTATGCCTATTATTTGATATTTTTGTTAAAGTGCACTAATGGGTGATAACCTGGGGGTGCAAGGTTATGTTGGTTAATACACTAAAGAATGATAACTCGGGGGTGTAATATTTCTATTTAGCGCACTAATGGGTGATAACCCGGGGGTGGAAGGATATTGTATTAAGCGCACTAATCGCTGAAAACCCGGGGGTGCAAGGATATTGTAGTGAGTGTACCAATGGGTGATAACCCGGGGGTACATGATTTTTTTATTAATAGCACTAATGGGGTTTAAACCGGGGGTGCAGGACAGATATATATATATATATATATATATATATATATCTATATTATATGAGAGGGGGGTGTTTTACTGTCCAAAAAATTAACGGTTGAGATCGCATTTTTTTGGGGGATCTAATGGTGTGGGATTGTGCCACGTAGGATTGTATCCATTGTGAGGTGGAAAATGGGAAAAAAAAGCCCCTTTAGGCTGCCTCCCCCGTTTTCTTTCTACCCCTTATCCCGTTTTCATTTTTCCTCCACCCTCTGCCCTCCCCGCTCCACTCTTCCCTCTCCCTTCCTCCACCCTCTACCCTCCCCTGCTACGCTACCTCTCCCGCCCCTGCCCCCTCCCTCTCCCCTCCTCCGCCCTCTCCTCTCCCCTCCCCGCTACCCCCTCGCTGCCCCCTCGCGGCCCCTCCCTCTTTCCACTGCCGCCCCTGCCCACACGTTTCTTCACCGGATCTGAACGGTTTCCGCTGGATCCTCCCATGGATCTTCACCGGATCTGCTGAGGAAAAGTTTCCGGCGTCGGTTGATTGAAGATAGCCACGCTTTGGTTTTTTCCAGATCTAAATGGTTGTGTGGTGAGTTTTTTTGCACAGATTTGATTTTTTTGCAAATCTATATTTTACATATCTATTATTTTTATTTATTTTTTACAGATCTAATATTTTGTTTGTGTGGCTCAAATTTTTTATTTTTATTTATTTTTTACAGATCTTATATTTTGTTTGTGTTGTTCAAATTTTAACCGAGGATTTTACCCTATTGGTCAAAGATTTGTTGGATTGGACAGCCGGGGGTTGAGGTATTCGGAGATATGTTGGTCGGAGCTTTAAAAGACTTGGTCGGAGATTTATTTTCCAGCGACATTTTTTCGTTTATATTGTTTATTTTTTACTTTTATAATGTTTTTTTTGCTGGATACGTGTTATTTGCAGGTAAGCATTGGGTGTGTTTTTGGTAATGTCATCTAAGTTTAATTTTTTTGTGTTCTAATTTAATTTATTTGGCGTGTATTTTAGTTATTGACTTACTATTTTTTTTTCTTTTTGATGCATCTCAGGTGGAAGCGTGATTCATTTAAATTATTTTGCGTAAATAACACGTATCCAGGTACAATTTTTTTTTTATAAATAATGTTTGGGCCAGTTATTAATTGTTTGTTCCCAAATCTTTTCCATATTGGAATGGATAATTACTATTACTATGACTTTGTGGATGTTTTTATATTGTTGGATTACATCCAATTTGGGATTCTTTTTTTATATTGTTGGATTTGTTGTTTTCCCTTAAACAGGGTGGATAGTCTAATAAATAAAGAAAGATATGCCCAATTTTTTAAAAAAATTGACACTTTTTAGAGACAGTGATTTTGACTGATGAATATTATATATTTCATGTTATATGTGACTTTGTTTGATGAATTTAGATTATTTGAATGGTGTTTGTCAATTTGTTATTTATTAAGCAGGGTAGATAGTCCTATAAATAAGGGAGATTATGACCAATTTTTTTTTTAAATTACACTTTTGTTTTGTTTTGTTGGGGAAAGATATTTTTATCGTTTTACAATTATGTATTTTGAAAATTTCCGTCGTTTCACGATTATGTACTTTCGAAATTTTCGCCGTGCCTTCAGGCACGGGCATTTCGCTAGTATATATATATATAGGGATGTTATGTCTATATATATGTATATGTATAATTACGAGAAATCCTACTAAGAGAAACTAGTAGTTGTGGCAATGAAGACAAGTGAATTAGTCTTAATGAGTTAAAGACTTAAATATTCAAATAGTGAACATGATAGGTAGTAACATGTGATAGACTACTTATGGGGTATTGTATGGGCGATATGGCAATACTATTGTTGGATGTAGAGAGTGTTAAGTATCTTGAACTAGTTATCTTGGGTAGAGTTACTAGTACAAAATATAAGATGCGTTAGGAGTGCACAATAGAAGAGAGGTGAGATCTTCATGCGAGAGCACGAATCTAACATGCACATAATACTTTCTTTAAGGCAGTTTTAAATACTTGCAAACCATATTTTTACACATCGGGCTCTGACCCGTCTCTTGCATCTCTTTTCTCTCTTGATATATGTATATGTATAATATCAAGTGCGCAGCCACAGGGTCACCATATTTTGAGACTTGGTTTGTTTGGCGTGCTGCAACTAATGTGGAAGCTGAAGGTCTTTGCTATAGACGCTCCTATCTTTGTTCTCAGTTCATCTAGACTCTTCAGTTAGGGCATGTGTCGCGTATTCCTTAGACATTTTTATCAGAAATTGTATCTAGTTTTCTTTCTATTCATTCTAGTTGGATTTAGTTTACTGGTGTTCTTTGGCTTAAGGTTTTGAACTGGAATCCAGTCGTATTTATTTCAATACATGATTCAAATTTATTATTTATCTTTGTTGAATGGTGAATGATTTATATTTAAATTCTTAGAATTTAAATAAAAGATTTTGGTTACAATTTTAAAAGGAAAAATTATCTTGACACCAACTTGATTTAAATTGGGTAATTGTTAAAATTAATGTTTTCGACAGTGATGCTAAGAATGAACCAACCGGACATTCTGTTATAAAATTTGATAAAGGAATTATCACCCGATATTTAATTGGCCAGGGTGTCACAATGAGTTGAGGGCATAATGGATCCCGATGATCGACATTGTCAACGAGTAGTGTTTCGGGGGGGGGGGGGGGGGGTTCCCTATTTGGATTTTGCTTTGTGAGACGTCCCATGCACAAAACATAACGCAATGTTGGGAGTGGGAAAAGTTTAGTCCTTAGTGCTCGAGTTTATGTTATAAGGTGGAAGAATAATTTATAAATGGATATTGATGAATGCTAGTAAGATATATGTATGTAGATATATACATATTGAAGTAGAATTTCGGGTGTTAACTTAGGATATGATAGAAGGAGAAGAGTTTGGGTTACACTCGAGATAGTGGGGTACGTGGGTGTAGACTATGTGTAGATTGAGATTTCTTTGTCCCCAAAATGTGTCGGGTAATAAATTAAGGAACAAGTACATACGTTTAGGTGCGCACTTTAGTCGAGCGTTGAGAGTGAGTTCCACAAGAGTGCGACTCCTCCTTAATCATGAAATTGCGCATTTATAATTGTTATGCATATTAATGCACTTGCTATAAATGTTTTCACACCTCGGGCTTTGACCCGTTTATATCTCTCTCTTGCTACACACACACACACACACACACACACACACACACATATATATATATATATTGTGTACAACAGGTGTCCCACCGCAAGGATACTGATGATGCTTTTCTATCTAGTGTCTTGGAGCCGTAGTAGACGCGGACTGTCGCGGGATTTTTTTGTAGCCGCTTCCTATCGCCTGTAAATCTAGATAGGATTCATTTTGTGTATCGGGTTTATATCCAAGAGTTATGTTTAGTACCTTTATATTTATCTCCTCTGGTTTGTTGTATTATCAGTTACTCGACAGCATATTCGGGTATATTTCTTTTATTTTACTTGTTACATTTTATATTGAGTACATCCTTTTATTGTTGTACGTGAGTACATTTTTTTTTCTTGCCCAGTAGATATTATGTTGTTGGTTTGATGGTTCAATGTATGGTTTTTAATTTTTTGGCATCCTCTTATTATAGTATTGTGTAGTTAGCTATGTTTAGTTAGTATCGACATTTAATGCTGAGAATGATCCACTTGCGATTCCGGATTTAAATTATTATTGGGATGGCCACCCATTATTATTTTACAAGGGGTGTCACAGGTGGTATCAGAGCACCAGGTTCTAGTGTCTTTAGGATCTGTGTGGGTTTTCTGCGTTCTTTTGTTAGCGTTTTTTATGTAGAGCCCTAGTATTAGGATTATTGTGTTCACTACGCCTATATTTTCTTTTGCGATGTGTAATCACTTGAATGACGTTATGATATAGTTTCTTTCATCTCAGGCATCGCCGAGAAGAAGTCTTCCAGGGAGGGCAACTCGAGGGGTTGAGAACATAGAACCCCATATGCCTCAAGGGACTGTGACTATAACTGAAGTTGCCAATATGGTGGCACAAGTAGTAGATACGGCCATTGCTGTGATGGCACATCATCCTGAAGTTTCGATAACTCAAGACCACCCAGGGACATCTGCGTTGGAAAGAGTGTCATAAGACTTTAAAGAAGGACATCCTCTAAAATTTTTGGGGGGAGCTGATGCAATAAGTTGCAAGTCAGTGGAAGAAGGATGCAAAGGCACCTTCGGATGGTTGAGTGCAGTGAGGTGCAGAAATGTATACTCTCCATCTTTAAAGTAACAGGTGAAGCTCTCCAATGGAGGGAGTTAGTCACCACATTAGGGAAGAGATATGCAATGGCCACAGAAGATTTTTGGGTATGATTTGACTGGAAATATTTTCTTTTGGCGGTTCATACGGAGAAGATGATTTATACCAATTGTGATGGTCCTTTGCTTTTTGCTCATGTGTCTTCTGAGGCAGTGATGCTAGAGTCACTTGATGAGGAGGATATTTGTTGATGTGACTTAAGGTGGTCGAACGGTGGTTGAGTATGAAGAAAAATTTACTCGAGTGGCGAGTTTTGTACCCGACGAGGTAAATACGGAGGAGAAGCGGATAGAGAAGTTCTTGGCAGGTTTATATTGGCGAAAATTATCAGCATTTGTTAGGGATCCTAGCGTTGCTTACTTTTACTGAGGTGATGAACACAATATTGTTTTGTTGTTAGGAGTATCGTTTTCATTTAGAGGGAGCAAGAAATTTTTGGACTTAGGTTCATCAAGTAGGACTGGAGCAGATGGTGCCAGCGGAGCAAGATCATCACCGTAATGAGGTTATAGGCAGGGTTATCGAGGGCCGCAACAGCGTTTTGTCCCATAGGATGGTCAAGAAGGATTTTCTGGGAGATGTTTTTTGTGGAGAATTAGACCATAGGAAGAGGGATTATCTTACAAGAGGTAGAGGGTAACGTTTTGAGGATGTTTTTGATGTGCAACCCCTACAGTAGTTCATAGGCCAGTTTGGGCAAGAGAACTCTGGACATGGACCCATTGATGAAGCGAGGCAGTTGAAGTATGGAGGTAGTATGTGAATTATTTTCCTATGTGCTTAGGTTATGCTTTGCGTGGTATTGGGAGCGTCGCAAGTAAGGTTTTAGTGAGTGATTAGCTGTTATAACCATATGGTGTGTAGGATTATCTTGAAGGGAGGAGTGAGCGAGTGTGGCACTTAGATGGTATCTTTTTGGGAGAATAAATATTTTGCGATAGGCTAGTAGATAGTTGTGCTTTTGGTTTTTGAAGTGAGAATTGTTAAAACGTGTTTGGTGGTAATCGGTAAGGTTATCATTTTTATAGTTAGGCTAGATGCGCGTGAGTGTTTTGTTACAGTTGTGGAAGGTCCTATCTTATGGCGATGCTTGGACGTGATGTAGAGGATTTTTTTATTTCTGAGAAGATTTAGGTTTTAACAGGATCATTGTTGAGCGAAGAATTTAGCTCATGGTTGTACTAGCTTTGAGAACTAGGTGTTGGTGAGAGCATCGTATTTGTTGATACCTTGTGTTTTGAACATGAGGTGTTTGATTTAGTGTGTCGAAAGACACAAAACTATTTTTATATTATATTTCTTTATAGTCTTTCAGGCAATATCTATGGTTCAAAAATATTTTATAAAACCCTAATCCTCATTCAAGTGATCTCAATTCCCGACAAAGCCACGTAGTAGTGTATTTGAAGGGTTCGTTGTTTGGATTTTTCTTACGAGGCCACCCCCACATGAAAGTGGCGAATGCAAGGAATTGAAAAGAGTTCAATCATTGGAAATTTCAAAATTCTATATACTTAGTACGTTATAATAAGTTATATTATTGAGGGTTATGTTACGATTTGACGTTGAATGGAGCCAGGAGATGTTTATACGAGTTAAGCTTGGGTACAAGGTGTATGTCCGCCCTGGTTAGATAATTTAATTTTAAGTTAAAACGATTTTCCGTTAGGATTAGGAGAGATAGGTATAGTGATCTTAAGGGTAGGAGACATAAGAACTAGTTGAGGTTCATAGTCCTAGGTTTAACTTAATTTCGACGATGAAATTCTTTTAGAGGAGGAAGTCTGTAATACCCCGTGATTTTTAGGACGGAGAATTGAACTATTTTGGGAGAAATAAAATTTATTTAAAATGGAGAATTTTAAATTTGTCAATTGAGGTAAAATTTGAGAATGTTATAAAGTATTTTGGATGACGATTTTGAGTGCGCAGTTGATTCCGAATGGGTCGAGATAGTCAAAATGACTGTACTTGAGTTTTATTTCTGTTCCAGAATATTTTAAGTTAGTTTGACTCGAATTGGAGTAAATGAGTCATTAAAAGTGTGTATTATCATTTAAAGTTGGTATTTAGGCTTTAAAGGCTTAGGATGCTTGTAAAACAAGCCAATCTCATTTGTGAGAAAGAGAGATCCCTAGAGAGAGAGAGAGAGAAGAGGAAAAGAAGAAGAGAAAGAGGATAAGCTTGGAGATTTCCGGCCAATACGCGATCTTGAGGATGATTCAACCTCTACAACTTCAAGTCGTGTGATTAATCTTGCTAAATAATTTATGTGTGCCATTTATTTCATGATTTGTGGGTAGAATTATGGATTTTCAATCAAAATGTCAAAACCTAGATTTGGGTGTATTAAATCCCATATTGGATATTTATACATGGGTTGAAGGGTGTATAACTTGATGAGATCAGATATAGGATGAGATTTGATATGGGAAACATGATTAGGTTAAAGATTAATGGTTGAAAGTTATTAAAATTTAGGTTTTGAAGAAAAATGACCATTTCGTAGCCTTCTGAACAGGACGAATCGATTCGGCCCCTTTCCGAATCGATTTGGAATGTTGCAGACTTATAGGTCTGCGTGACCGAATCGATTCGGACCCAAAGCCGCATATATTCGGGTTGAGGAAGATTTACAGGTCCTTTGGAGTGAATCGATTCGCATAAAGGGAGAATCGATTCGCCTTTGGGATCGAATCGATTCGGACCAGGCCGAATCGATTCAGAAACAGGGTTGTTTTTGTGACACCTCGCCTAATTAAACACCGGGTGATCAGTCCTTTATAAAATTATAATCAAGGTGAACGGTTGGTTCATTCTTAGCATCACTGTCGTAAAAATAACTTTTCCAATTAAACACCCTAAATAATTAAGCTAAGTGTCAAAACCATTTTAGACATTACTTTCCAAATTTTATTTTTAAAAACCAACATTTAAAACTTTACATAATTCATAGTTAAAGAATCACACACAACTATTCCGGAACATATAATCCAAACAATTAAACATCCAAGCGATTGATTCCAACATTTAAAACTTAAAGGAAAAAATCCTGACAATAATAAAACCCAAAGTAAAACTACTGAAAGTAAATGAAATACAATCCATCACAAAACCAACTGAATAATGAAAAGGGCGACACATGCCCAACTAGATAAAGTAGAACTAGAAGTGGAATCAATAAATGAGGTCGTGAAAGCAAGAGGCCTACAACTCCCACCTAAGCTGCAGCGCGTTCCTTCTAAAGGATCTTATGCAAGACGCCCCTGTGGCAGGGCACCTGTAATATATACATATATATACAAGAGAGGAGAGATAACAGTAAACGGGTCAGAGCCCGGTGGTAAAACAGTTTAAAAAAATTTGTTTATAAACTATTTAAAATGTTTACTGGCTAATGCAACAACATATTAGTAACGACTCTCTCTTGAGAACGTCTCACCTCTCTTCTAGTGTGCACAACTATCACACTAATCTTCCCAATAGTTTAGCTTCTTTAATCTTAAGTTACGCGTGAGATTTCAAGATGACTATTTCCAATGTTAAGGAGGTTAATCTTATTTAACAGCACAATTCTTAAGTAAGCCTTGTATGATAATAAACTTCCTCAGAAATATAAAATACTTTTCAAATACTTATTTCCAAGTTGAAATAATTATTCTTTTCTTACATACCATAATCACAGCATGTAGTTTCCAATTTCAAGATTTTTATATATATATATATATATATATATATATATATATATATATATATATATATATATATATATATATAATACCCATATAATATATATATTCTAAAAGCACACCGCATAAATCTATGGTGCGGGCATACTCTGCTATCCAGTCCCCGTATCACTCATACTAAGAGAAATACTAGTTCGGAACCACTCTCGAACTGTACTAACACAAAACACATATAAAATGAGGCGAAGCATATTTTACAAGTCCTAAGAGGATAGCACGTACCCTCACGTCTCTTAGGACCGTCTGACTATCAATTCGATAGCCTGTACCTAGGATTCCTATCTTCTAGGGTACGAGTCAATATACCCAATAAAGGTCCATTCGAGATAAGACTGTCCCAGCGCGGTAACCTCGGGGATAGCAAGTAGCGTGGGCATGATTTTTACACATATATAAGATATAGAATCAATCATAATGTCATATATATATACAGCTATTCACATTCATAAGTTAGGTACGCCCACGGCCCAACATTTTATTATTCCATTCTTAGTACATTTTTATTCGATTATTTCTTATACCTAACTTATTCATTTTTTTATTCTCGATATTTAAGTTATTCCAACTCACTTCTCATCTCTCTAAGTATTCTCTTTACCTAAGTAGAATTTCAGTAGGCCCTCTCTTAACATCTAATCTAACTCCTAAACATTTTGATTATTAGGTCTACACACATTAAATTTTGTAGGTATAATTCCTTCCCGTTTTCCCTTCATTTTCCCATTTCATTAAAGTTCCACTAAACGGGGTTTACCTTGACCCTACTGGTCCTTTTTAGGTTTCATTATGTCCTAATAACATTAGTCAAGATTTATTATGCATTTAATCGGATTGAGCCAACGAAAGGAAAAATCTAGTTTTTCCCTAGAGGGGTCGATCGATCGATAGAAAGGGGTCGATCGATCGAACCTTCGATCGATCAAAGCTCTTGGCTCGATCGATCGATCAAGCAGGTATAGCAAAATCTGCAGAATACCAGTTACGGGTTCTATCATCCAACATCATCCAAATCCAAATTTTTAACTCCCAAACTCCCAAAAATTTATACCACAAACATTATAAACCCAAATGAACAATGTTCTACGTAAGGCATGTGAGTTTTCATCAAGATTCATGGATTAAAAGGGGCAAAACTTATATAATTCTCATGAACCCTAGAGATTTCTTTAACTTAGTTCTTCTTATTCTATTCCAAGAATTTCTACTTCTAAACCAATATAAATTCGTGGTTCAACCTCTACATGTGAAAGGGATTTCCAGATTATTATTTATATGACTACAACATGCGATTTCAAATCACCAACATGGGTTTTCTTTCATAAAAACTCATCCTAATCAACCCTAAACCAATATGAATGAAGAATTAACGAAATTAAGCGAGATAAATACTTGCCTGGGAATTTTTGTTTCTGATTTGTGGATGAAATCAGTGTGGTTGTGATCCTTGTGGCGTGATCTAGCGTTTGGCGGTGACGGCGGTGCAAACGGGGGGGTTCTTGGCCTAGAACTCCTTGGTAAGATCTTCCCTTCCTTCTCCAATGGCCTTATTTTGTTTTTGGTTGTGTTAACCCTAGAAGACAACCCTAGGCATCTGATATAACCTAAAAAATTCGTAGGTTTCCAATGCCAAAAATACAAAATGCCTAAAACACCCTCCCGGGGTGTTAATTTGGCCTAAAAATGCCCCGAGACCCAAACTAGACCCCCGGGTACATTATTTTGACTATCTCAACCCTTCCGGATACTTTGGCGCACTCAAAATGACCATACGGCTGACTTATAATTTATTCACTTTATATAATAATAATTTAGTCCCGACACGACACAGGCGCGTCCCAACTTAATTTCCATAATTGTCATTTTATTCACACGTGACAATTTTTATAAAATCAATCTCATATATTACTGTACTCATCCAGTAACATTTAACAAATTTCCAATAATTACTAACTCTCGTCACGCTAGTAAATATTTAAAACAACTTTCCGGATTAAAATTAAATTAATGTATCTTAATTAAATTTATTAAATCCCTAAATTTAAAAGCCATGAAAATAAGGGGTATTAGATACTTCCCCCCTGATAACGGAATTTCGTCCCGAAATTCGGAAATAAGGCCTACTTGGTAGAACAATTCTGGATAACTTTTTAATAAGCAAACTATCTACATAGTAAGGCGCTTAATCACTATAGTCCCCGCCTCACATGAAGCTTGATTAACATTCTCATTGGAGACACTTCACATGGTGATTCTAACCGACAACATTCGCATAGGTCACGCCTATACATTATAAATTTCCATTATCTCACTATCATTGGGAGGCCGCACCTCACTACATGACAACTACTCGAATTTAAATTCAGAAAATAATACCGTGTAGGACCACGTATCGGCGCGATCCCTTCCTTTCAAAGACTAGGGCATACTAGTTACTAATGTAAACCACTCCAAATGAATGTCTCACTTACTTCCTGGGCGATTTGTTTCACACGTTCGGATGAACCCTTTATCTTGTCTTGAAGATGGTAACCCATCCGAGAATTTTTACTGACTCTACCGGTCTCTCCCATTATAGGAATTGTCGATAGCCACACAATTCTACGGTTTATCTTCTTATTTCAACCAATCTCTATCTATGAGTGGTGCATGTAGAGACTACTCACTATGTCCTGCTAAACATCGTGTTTTCCTATAAATGTCTCACATTAGGTGACACTTAATACTCCCTTTGCTCCTTGGCGTGTAGAAAAAGTTCTGATCCGTGAACTTTTCTCCACGAAGTGCACTTCTGTACCTTCTAGACCATACTAATATCATCACTCTTTGTATGCTCAAGTCGCCTTCACCTTTAACTAAATACAAATCCGCTCCGAGCATTCTCCATAATGATTAAATTCTACTCTTCTCAAGGAATACTCCTTTGTAAATGTTTTCCCCCAGCTTTTCAACCAGATTCGGTGTGCTAATCTGTTCGTACTCATATATATGGATTTATCGTTCTTCTTGTGATGCTTAATCCAATCTACTACTTCCACGTAATAATGCTAGTTCCACAACCATATATTCCACACGTCCATTCCCACGTCCCCTCAACTCGGACGATTCGATTATCAGATAACCGGGATGCCCACAGACCCTCTAAACGGTGCATACTAGCGTAAGCATCACATACGCTACACACCTAACACCCAATTCTTTATTTTCCCTAGTTCTCGCAACGTGATTACAACACTTGGGTACTCTCAATCATCCTAGAAATCAAAATTTTATATCCTCTTCATCATCATTCCACCCCTTAAATCGTGGTGATAAAACAAAACTTTCAATGCTTTCTTACCACACAATCCGGCTCCAGTGGCTTTAAATTAAAATTTAACTTCCAATTTACATATATAATTACTTGATCCCATTTCGATCGGGGTACCGAACTCATGGAATAGTGACCAAACGTCTCCCTATTTCCAACCTTACGCTATGTTTCATGCGTGGGATGCCTCGCAAAGCGAAATCCAAACAAGAAACCCCCCGATACACTACTACCTAGCATTATTGGTTATCGAAATCCATTAAGCCCTCCGTCCATAGCATGTACCCCTTTATTCCGTCTCTTGACAGAAAAGTTACATCTCTTCCCGTAATTATACTTAACAACGAACATTTTGCCAATTTTACAATCATTCAATATTGGTGGTAATTACACTCCATAAACCTTGAATACATACGCTTGGGGATCTCGAAATCCTGCCCCCAAACACATGGGTCCTACTATTAACTCTCACATCTCTAAAGGATAGATACATCAATGAGATCTTCCTATCACCAAGTCTTGAGCACTAAACATCATAATGAGTTAAATCTTTTCGCTCCACAGTAAACCCAATACATACTAATTCATAACAACAAGGTCTCTATACACATCGGGATCGAATATTTAGAGCACACTATCCCCTCCGAGTTCCTAAAGTAGATAATATAGCTGTGAGTTTGGCCCTCTCGCACGTGAGGCCTTGCCAGAACATGACATGTTGCACTAATGCAATAATTTCGATAGCCTTGCGATAACTACCTACTATCACACTAACCATTTCTATAAAGTTATAACCAAGACCATACCATACTCGTATACCACATCACTAAAATGAGTAATCTCAATAAAGTATATAACACTATCAATACAACCATTCATCCTTCGCGGATAGCACTAAAGGAAATCCCGTTACACTAGGAAAATATTCACATAATAATATCGTTTGTACTTATACGCATTAAACTCGTCTCATATGCTAATATAGCAACAAATAAAGAGGTAGTGACTCTCTCGGGTCACATAAAACACGCCTCATCCATCGAGGATAAAACTCATACTTCTACTTTGCCAATCATTTTGGCTGAACAGATGGGCCCCTGACGTGACACACCTGTCTAAACCAAAACAAAACTACTTTAATCATTGTCCCTTACTAGACACCATACTCTGTCCCCTATACTTGCTTCGGAAAATATTTTAGCACGTGTGATTTCACTCTCCACAAAATATCTCGATATTTAATGCACTTATCATTTGAAATACACTCGAAAACTCACGAACGAATGGAATCGAATCCAGGAGCATCACAATTTCCTTAGAGGTATCCTCCTTTATATAATAAAAATAGGTGGAAGATCCCCCTTGTGGGCGAGGTATCACCACTCGAACATTTCCTGTCCCGCAATGACAAAGATAATACTCCTACCGAATCAATTTATCATGACTCTATGCATAGTGAGCCAATCCATGCCAAATATTGGCGTCGTGCTCACGTATGAACAAAACTCGTATGGCTGCAGGTAAAACCAAACTACCAAACTATATACCTATGCCTTGGCGTATATATAAAATAAATGGTCCTCTCCCCAATGTTGATTCTATGCATGACACCGTACTTCAGTAATATAAAAAAAAATCCTAAGGTTTGTGCCAAGCGAGTATCTATAAAATAGTATGATGCCCCAGTATTAAATAAAATGTACCACATAGTACTAGAAGGAAAGAACTTACCATCAATGGACGATGATGGCTGCTGGGTTTCAGTATGATGTGCGTCGTACACATTCATGCTGTTCCTGCCCCTGCTGCTGGGGTATTTTACTCTTATCTGGGCAATCCTGCCTCCGATGACCCATCCTGCCGCAATTAAAACATCTACCTCTAAACTATTTCATTTTACGGCTCTGTTGGTTTTGGTCCGATTGTATAGTTCCACTTTCTCCTTGGCCTTGTTGAGTATCTAAATGAAAAACGATATTTGGTTGAGGTTAGTCCCTCCACTTGTGACCCATTTGTACACACTTATAGCAAAGTCCTGAAAGTTCTCTCTGGTTGGGTTAAAGTTCCTCTCCAGACTGATTCGGATAAGTTCGACATTCATGACCGTCCATTCCACATTTGAAACACCTCTTTGTGACTTCACTCGGCCCTCGACTTTGTTGGCCCTGACGCTTTTGGGTTTCCCTACACAATTTGTTACCTTTGTGGATTTTACGGTCTTGAGGAGATTGTTGTTGCGATTTTTGTGTCTTTACACACTTGTTATTTCCAGTCATGACAGACTGACTATACTCTCTAGATATTTTTTCCCCATAAGATGTGTGTTGCGTTCTTCATACTGTAAGACCGCAGTGGTAACTGCCTATGCCACAATACCTGCTAACTGGACGGTTGATACTTTCTCTGGAGACACGTGAGGTGTGAGTTGACCTTGCTCATGGACTCCCCTAACGGCATTAGCTAGTTATTCTTGACGATCCATCTAAAACTTTAAATAATTTGGATGAGTTCATCATTCGCATAAACAAATCGCAGAAGCACGAATTCCGAGTGTATAGAGATGAATACAACATTCCTAATATTAGGGCTCTATATCAAAGACGCTAAGCTGGAAACAAAATAAGCCGTACAGCTCCTAAAGGACACTAGAACCTGATGCTCTGATACCACCTCTGACACCCCGCCTAATTAAACACCGGGTGATCAGTCCTTTATTAAATTATAATCAAGGTGAACGGTTGGTTCATTCTTAGCATCACTGTCGTAAAAATAACTTTTCCAATTAAACACCCTAAATAATTAAGCTAAGTGTCAAAACCATTTTAGACATTACTTTCCAAATTTTATTTATAAAAACCAACATTTAAAACTTTACATAATTCATAGTTAAAGAATCACACACAACTATTCTGGAACATATAATCCAAACAATTAAACATCCAA
Organism: Sambucus nigra; assembly: GCA_949130495.1. Classification (NCBI taxonomy): domain Eukaryota; kingdom Viridiplantae; phylum Streptophyta; class Magnoliopsida; order Dipsacales; family Adoxaceae; genus Sambucus; species Sambucus nigra. The sequence goes on from OX422218.1 coordinate 421,713,183, forward strand.
CTGATTGATTCCAACATTTAAAACATAAAGGAAAACATCCTGACAATAATAAAAACCAAAGTAAAACTACTGAAAGTAAATGAAATGCAATCCATCATAAAACCATCTGAATAATGAAAAGGGTGACACATGACCAACTAGATATAGTAGAACTGGAAGTGGAATCAACAAATGAGGTCGTCTAAGCAAGAGGCCTACAACTCCCACCTAAGCTGCAGCGCGTTCCTTCTAAAATATCATATGCAAGACGCCCCTGTGGCTGGACACCTCTAATATATACATATATATACAAGAGATGAGAGATAACAGTAAACGGGTCAGAACCCGATGGTAAAACAGTTTAAAAAAATTTTGTTTAGCAAGTATTTAAAATGTTTACTGGCTAATGCAACAACATATTAGTAACGACTCTCTCTTGAGAACGTCTCACCTCTCTTCTAGTGTGCACAACTATCACACTAATCTTCCCAATAGTTTAGCTTCTTTAATCTTAAGTTACGCGTGAGATTTCAAGATGATGATTTCCAATGTTAAGGAGGTTAATCTTATTTAATAGCACAATTCTTATGTAAGCCTTATATGATAATAAAGTTCCTTAGAAATATAACATACTTTTCAAATACTTATTTCCAAGTTGAAATAATTATTCTTTTCTTACATACCATAATCACAGTAGGTAGTTTCCAATTTCCTGATTTTTAAATATATATATATATATATATAATACTCATATCATATATATATTCTAACAGCACCCCACATAAATCTATGGTGCGGGCATACTCTGCTATCCAGTCCCCGTATCACTCATACTAAGGGAAATACTAGTTCGGAATCACTCTCGAACTATACTAACACAAAACACATATAAAATGAGGCGAAGCATAGTTTCCAAGTCCTATTAGGATAGCACATACCCTCACATCTCTTAGGACCATCTGACTATCGATCCAATAGCCTATACCTAGGATTCCTATCTTCTAGGGTATGAGTCAATATCCCCCATAAAGGTCCATTCGAGATAAGACTGTCACAGCGCGGTAACCTCAGGGATAGCAAGTAGCGTGGGCATGATTTTTACACATATATAAGATATAGAATCAATCATAGTGTCATATAGATATATAGCTATTCACATTCATAAGTTAGGTATGCCCACGGCCCAACATTTTATTATTCCATTCTTAGTACATTTTTATTCGATAATTTCTTATACCGAACTTATTCATTTTTTTATTCTCGATATTTAAGTTATTCCAACTCATTTCTCATCTCTAGAAGTATTCTCTTTACCTAAGTACAATTTCAGTAGGACCTCTCTTAACATCTAATCTAACTCCTAAACAATTCAATTATTAGGTCTACACACATTAAATTTCGTAGGTATGATTCTTTCCCGTGTTCCCTTCATTTTCCCATTTCATTAAAGTTCCACTAAACGGGGTTTACCTTGACCCTACTAGTACTTTTTAGGTTTCATTATGTTCTAATAACATTAGTCAAGATTTATTATGCGTTTAATCGGATTGAGCCAACGAAAGGAAAAATCTAGTTTTTCCCTGGAGGGGTCGATCGATCGAACCTTCGATCGATCAAAGATCTTGGCTCGATCGATCGATCAAGCAGGTATAGCGAAATCTGCAGAATACCACTTATGGGTTCTATCATCCAACATCATCCAAATCCAAATTTTTAACTCCCAAACTCCCAGAAATTTATACCACAAACATTATAAACCCAAATGAGCAATATTCTACGTAAGGCATGCGAGTTTTCATCAAGATTCATCGATTAAAAGGGGCAAAACTTATATAATTCTCATGAACCCTAGAGATTTCTTTAACTTAGTTCTTCTTATTATTTTTCCAGAATTTCTACTTCTAAACCAATATATATTCATGGTTCAACCTCTACATGTGAAAGGGATTTCCAGATTATTGTTTATATCACTACAACATGCGATTTTTAATCACCAACATGGGTTTTCTTTCATAAAAACTCATCCTAATCAACCCTAAACTAATATGAATGAATAATTAACACAATTAAACAAGATAAATACTTCCATGGGAATTTTTGTTTCTAATTTGTGGCTGAAATCAGTGTGGTTGTGATCCTTGTGACGTGATCTAGCATTTCACAGTGACGGCGGTGCAAATGGAGGGATTCTTGGCCTAGAACTCCTTGGTAAGCTCTTCCCTTCCTTCTCCAATGGCCGTCTTTTGTTTTTGGTTGTGTTAACCTTAGAAGAAAACCCTAGGCATCTGATATAACCTAGAAAATTCATAGGTTTCCAAGGCCAAAAATACAAAATGCCTAAAACGCCCTCCCGGGGTGTTAATTTGGCCTAAAAACGCCTCGAGACCCAAACTAGCCCTCCGGGTACATTTTTTTGACTTTCTCGACCCTTACGGACACTTTGGAGGATTCGAAATGACCATACGGGTGACTTGTAGTTTATTCACTTTATATAATAATAATAATTCAGTCCTGACACGACACAGGCGCATCCCAACTTAATTTCCATAATTGTCATTTTATTCACAAGTGACAATTTTTATAAAATCAATATCATATATTACTATACTCATCCAGTAACATTTAAAAAAATTTCAATAATTACTAACTCTCGTCACGCTAGTAAATATTTAAAACAACTTTCCAGATTAAAATTAAATTAATTTATCTCAATTAAATTTATTAATTCCCTAAATTTAAAAGCCATGAAAATACGGGGTATTACAGTTTTGAGAAATTTTTCTAGAATGAGTTTTACTCCATTTTCTATTGGGTTTCTCGATTTGGAACATTCATATATGATGCAAGAGACACATTTTGGAGATTTATTGGGGGTTTCTCACATGATGTGATCGTGGGGACATATCGAGAAATGTTGGGAATATATATACATATGCATGAGAGTTGTTACATCGATGTAGTGGGGAATCTCATTAGGCATAGGAGTCCTATTTAGATATTAGACGTGCGTTAGTATATGATGTAAGGTTAAGGACCTTTCGAGGGAGTTGGGAAGATATGACGTGAAATTGGTATGCCGACTTTTGTGTCGAATCCTTCTAGAGATAGGATTTTATTTAGATATGATTGGGGGAGACCAATGAGAGAGAGGTCGTATATCCTTAATGAAGATAACTTAGGGATTTAATCTTAAAAGGCGGGATCGTTAAGGGTTCACATGAGTAACGAAACCGTAGTTTAAATTGAAAATGATAGAATGCATTATCAATTAGAATAAGTTGTGTTTATACTTATAGCCGTAATAACTATTGTACACCTATGGGTGATTAATGAGAAGTATTCCAACGCTTGATGTGAGCATGAAATGAATTTAGGATTAAGCTTGAAGATTACCGACTATCAGTTAGGTGTGTACCTATAGCTGGGATAATTGTCGTATATAGGTGTGCATATGGATATATATGGTGTGTGAATGAGGATTGTATATACATTCGGTTATATGATAGTATCCGTAATGTTGATCAAGTTTGGAGACTATACATATTATATGTGAAATGGATGACAAGTTTCAAGTAAGAGACCGCATTATCAAAATGCACTGGGAAGGTATGTGTTATAGCGTCAGTTAGTATAATGAGAGTTGTATACATATAGCCGAATTCTTTTCCTTTATACATAAGGATTGGAGATAATACGTATAGATATTTATAGATATCTATATAAGTGTGTGGATATATTGCGTGTATGTATATACCTTGTGTGATGGTTTGTAAATAGGATGTGATTACGTGTATATATATATAATATCGGAGAGGGGTGTTTGAATAGTGCCATTGAATTAACGGTTGTGATGAATTTTTTGGGAACGATCTAAGGGTCTGATATTGTGCCATGTCACAGTTTCACAATTGGGACGTGGCAACTTTGGGGTCTTAAATTTTGCACTTCCTAATTTGTCCTTCAATATTTAAAATTCCCCCTCTTTTTACACCCACTAATTTGTTTCCCCTTTCTCTTTAAAATTCAAATTCAAGGGTAAAATAGAATTTAGACTCATTCTCTCACTTTAGTCCCCATTTCTTCCTACCCGTCTTCTTATTTTTTCTTCCTCACTTTAGTCTCTCCTTCCCTCTATCACTTTAGTCCCCATGAACCTCCAACCTAAAGCCTTCCATGCCCGCGACGACTACCCGTGAACCTTCAACCTAAAGCCGGCGAGCCTAAACCCCAAAAATCGATGACTATTTTCACGCTTATACTCAGATTCGGCGAACCCTACCCATGGCGGCGAGCCTAAACACCAAACTCCTACCCACGCTGGCGATCCTAACCCACAAAATCCTTCCCACGTTGGCGATCCTAAACCCCAAACTCCTTCCCACGCCGGTGAACCCACAACCTGTCAAGCAACAAATTCTCGACCCACAATCTAATGTTCATTTGATTTTTGATTTTTGATTTGTGTTTGGTGTTGAATCCTACTCATATCCGGTGATCCCTCAACGAACAACGGGTAATTTTTTTCAAAGTCTAATGTTCATTTGATTTTTGATTTGTGTTTGGTGTTGATTCATGAATATTATTCATCTTCCTAACTACGGTTCTCTGGAGATTTTTTATTTGTGTTTGGGGTTGATTCGTGAATATTTATGATTGAGTATTATTGAATCATGTTGTGTTTGGTCTACTCTTTTCTTTTACAGATTTGATATTAGGACTAAAATATAAGGTATGCCTGATTTTATATTAAAATTAACTGAGTTTCTGTGTGTTTGATTTCTTACTGAAATCAGTTGAGTTTATGCAGTGCACTGTACATAGTTTATTGATGTCCCTATAAGGTTGTGGTGGTATTGTGGTCTCCCATATGTTTTTTAAGAAACTGAAATGATGATGGTGAAAACGATGATGTAGAGCTCAGGAACAAAAAATATTATCAGTACATTCAATGAAATAGAAGTAGCGAAATATTTCTTTTTCCTTTTCTATTTGTAATTACTTTTTCAATCCATTTTCTTGATTGGTACAGTTAAACGGAGGGGTGAATTAGGGTGGGCTTAAATTATTATTTTGAAATTTTGAAAAATTGGTTAAGATGAGTTTTGTGTTGTGTGGAGTTTAAATTGGACATTTAATTGATAGTTTATTGATTTATTTTTTTGTAAAGAAGGTGCCATGAAGTTGGCGGATGTTGAGAATTCCCCGTTCCTCGAGAATCTAAAGAAGGGATATGAGGTGATTTCCCATAGTCATATTTTCATTTACTGATACAACCTTTTTAGTTGATGAAGTTTTGTCCAGATTTTGGTCTGTGCTGTTGTTCTGATATGAGTTCTACATTTAGTTTTATTTTATCGGATCAAGCCTATAACCATCTTTTACATCTGGGAAATATTGATTATAATCTGATGGTTTACATTCTTAATGCTGCATGACAACTGTTTGGTGAAATGCTTGACCAATATTTCCTTTGATATGATTGCCATTTATGTATTATTGACCCAATTGTTTATTTCCTTTCTTGGATTTTGATTTTTGTCTATTGTATTTTGTTATCGATATGTGGTAACTATGTAAGTCATTTAACTTTTTATGGGTTTTGGATTCATAATCAAAATATAATATTCTGCAAATATGGTGTACATTTTTGTGTTTTTAATGTTTGATCTTGATTGTGTTTTAGATGAACAAATTTTAGAATCAAATCTTGGAGGACGACTCGGATATCTTTGTTTGATTGGGTCAAATCAGGTATAAATCTCCTCAGCACTTTCCCGTGGAGTCTCCGCAAAGGTAATATATTTTTATAATTTTTGCTTATTTTTTTTTACTTTAATGCTTCACTTACTATGTAAAAGAATTTTAGGCATCGCTTCGAGATTTTTTTTTCTTGTGATCTATTCGTGTGGTTTATTACGTTTATGTACTACTTTAACGCTTCACTTATATTGTAAACATGCAATGAATGGGCCAATTCTTAGTAAATTTGGACAGATTATGCATTTGGACAGATTATGCATCTTTAATAATTTTGGACATAATATGCGAATAATTCATTTAGCTATATTATTACTACATAATATTTGTGCATCGTATATCTAACCCCAGTTGAATTTCAGTAATGTCTCCAACCCACACGATGGTCCCGATGTATCATCTATAGACACCATAATTGCGGTTGAGACCAATCAACATAATCAGGTAGTAGGTACTGAGAAAGGTCGATTTATGTCTCGACTTCGTAAAGGGGTCTAGGCGTAGATCCCAATATCGTATACTGATTGGCGTAAGGTTCCAGAAACATATAAGGAAGATGTTTGGAAAGACATGAAAGTGATACGTCTTATGTATACTTAATTTGTTTATTATATTTTCTTTTGTATAACTTTACATATTTCTCATAATTTCGAAATATCAATCGTCTTGTTAAAGAACATATGGACTCCAGGATAGTTACAAGATTTCTTGCTACAAAAATATATGTAGCCTACTCAAAACATAAAAATCCACGTTACGGAAGAGCTAATATGATAAGTATTCAATGGATGCCAAAAGATTGTCCAATGCACCTCCAGGTGTTAAGAATAAACAGTGGAAAGAGTTCCTGGACCATGAGAATACGGAAGAGGCTAAAAAAGAGGAAAGCGGGGAAAGATAATAGGGCAAAGATTGGGGCCACTCATATAAGTGGGCGTGATGGTCATGCCCAAGTTGAGTACAATATGGTACGTATGAATATGTTTTACTACTTTGTTTTATTATTTCCATGAAGATAATATATGTTATGTTTTTTATTTGTAGACAAAGAAATTGCATGAAAACCCACTGCGTGTTGATGTATGGATAGCTAGACACACAAGTAAAGATGGGTTAGTCAAAGAGAGCATTGTTCCAATTGTGGTGATTTTCAATGAATAATGAATGATGATTGTTACATGAAAACATTATACATTCAAATTATTAGTCTTCACACTTCTACATATTTGGCATTTCACAGGACAAGGTTCTCGCGAAGAAAAAATAACCAGAAAAAATTTGTAGTGATAACACCAACCAGCCACGATTATTGAGAAATGATGCCCCTATCTGAAGTATTTGGTATTGATAAGTGAAGGCACACTTATTGTGTGGGTTTCATAGTTTTGTTATTATCCATCGAGGCTTCAACTCCATCTTTATCTTTGCTTGTAGCTGAAAAGGCCAATGGGAACCAAATGAAAGGTAGGCTCGATGCATTGGAATTCGAGATCAAAGGCATGAATGATAAACTAAGAAATATAGAGACAATGATAGGTATGGTGTTGGGTAAGTACCATTCCTCCCCAGCTATTGGAGCAAGTGAAAGTAATTAGACAATTGCCTCATTTAATGTAGAATCCCGCTCACTAGAAGATGGTGTCTCATGTTGTGTGCTCAGGATTAATAGTAAGGTTATTAACAAGGGAAGGATAGACTCTACCCCTTGAGACGTAGTGCACAATCACATAGTGAACTATGAGAAAGAAGTGGTATTGTTAGTGGACAAAGTGCTTGAGGAAAATGCTTATTTTTACATGGGAACACAAGTTGGTGCTGAGCTTCTCAGAGATGTTGGTAGTGGAAGTTGAGTGGTGTGGCCGAATATTTTAGTCACGCGTATTGTTGGATCCCTATTACTTATTTCTTTTAATTTTTTTTAGCAACTAGTTAAAGTCATGCTTGTGTTGAGTATGCTATGGACTTTGTTATGCTAGTATTTTCTATGGACTTGATTATGTCATGGACTTTATTATTCTATGGACTTTATTATGCTAGACTTTGTTATGTTATGGACTTTATTACACTAGTATTTGTTATGAACTTTATTATGTTAGTTATGTTTTGCATTTTTGGATTACTTGAGTTTCTTTTTGCTATATGGTATAACGTTTTTTAACTCCACTAATGCAAATATTTCCTTTGCATTGTCAGTCCCAACCCCGGATAAAGGAGGAGGGAAGATGTTTATTATTTTTTATATATCTTACGATACACATATCTATAATCAGTATGAAAACTTTATGTGTGTTGTGTTATAGGATGAAAATATGCATTCTAGGGTAGATGTTGAGGCCTTCACATCTCCCCTAAATAGGGACATTAGAAGTGACATCTCCACATCTTAGGCCTTTGATTCTAATAGTGGTATGTATCTTCACATGTTCTCTTTCTCTAAATTTTTTGATTTCATGTGTCATTTGAGTATTTGCATAATTCAACTCTGTTATGACGAATGGTGAAACCTCATAACCTCTCTATATATAATGTGGTATGGGAGTATGGGAAACCATAGGGTTAAGGCTCATTTAGAGTCATTCCCTTAGCATGTTTTAGTGCCTTCAATTGGTGTTCCTTTAGTGGATGTCCGAAAGTCTTCTCCTTTTGCCCCCATTCTTTCTTAGAGAGGCCCTATGATTTTTGAGGGCATAATTAGGGTGACTACTGTGACTGAGTTGAGAAACAGTGATGATAACAACGATTACGACTCATCCTATGTTCGAGGCACCAGAGTGGATGGTCACCAACCTCGAGGGGTGGATTTTACGATTATTATATTTTATTTTGGATTCGTTTTTTTGGAGATGTAAAAATATTGTCTTTATTTTTTGAAAAATTATTTTACTAAGAGATTACAATATATGAAAGGATAGTTTTTTGTTGATATAATATTTTATTTTATGCATGCACTCAATCTTATTAATTATATGCCATTAATGTAAGAAAAGATACCCACGAGTCAAAGATTAAACCAAAGGGGTAAAAGTTCTTTTCCATGGGTTTAAACATTCCTAAACATTTCTCATTTTTTGGATTGGTGCAACAGGCTGCAGTGCATGAATATAGGGGCAAACTATAGAATATAATATGTCATCCATGACCAGCTGGCCATGTATATCTTCCTCAATCCTCCCTATAAATAAGGAGTCACATTGGACTTGGATGTGTGGACCTATGATTATTTTCTCCTCTAGTCTTGCAAAACAAATGTTTTGACTCCCTATTTGTCTCAAAATGGACGTCTAAATGACCTCTCTTAAGCTTAATGTCAATCACCAATTAGATGATTTATACATAGCTTCGATGGTTGGTGCTTTTAAGGGCTATAAAGGTATAGTTCGATGCTTCTGATATCAAGGTGGACCATCAGCATTAACTGGAACTTTTTTATTATTACTACTCATATTCGATACTTAGAGGACCATCGCTTCATATTTTCCTTAGAGTAAATATGTACAATGTTAAAAAATTAATATTATCTAACGGGTTATTCTTTTGACCATGATATAATGAAGCCTCACCTCCTGCAGAGGTCCTCTTCTCCTTGGCCTAACTATTTAACGTTGATTGCCTAATAGATCAGGTGAAAATATTGATTTTCTTTTTCTTATCGCTTTTTTTTGTATGATGTCCCTAAGAGGATGCACCGTAGTGGATGTCGTGATTTCTTTTATTGTGGGGAAGCTCAGTTAATCAGTTGCTTATGGGACAATATCCCTATGTATGACTCTTTTCTTTACATTTTAATTATGTATATATTTCGTAGAGGCTCATGAGCTAGTTCGTTCGACGTTTAGAGGACCATCCTCTTATATGGTGGCTTTACCGAATGGAGTCACTTTCTATTTATTTTGGGAGTTTGATCTTGTCTTTATGAAGGAGTGACGGCCCTATATTTCTCCCAGGGCCATATATATTACCATGTCAGCCCATCTATTTAAAGGATATATTATATGGATGTGGGTGATTATTAAAGATGAGGTTGATATAAGGAAGGCTTCTTTGTGTTGATTATTTAGATTAATTCCCCCGTATCAGGGGAGGTATATGCATTCTAGAGATACATGATAGAGTGACCATTATATATATTTAGTATTTGCATTCTAGATCTTCACAGCTTACAAAGAATTTCTGAACACTTGAGAACTCATGTAAACACTATAGATAAGGGGAAACAAGCAATTTTCATTATATATATTTAGTTACATGTTACATATACCCCCTTCCTAAACCATAATACCAAAAGGTTAGAGACTGAATTGTACAGTTTTATGTTCTCCAAATTTAGGGGAAGGAAGTGCGACAACCAGCATTCCGAAATAAGGGGTGGCCAGCCCGATACCTCGACGAGACGGAATCATGTATGGATATCATCCTCAGCATCATAAAATAAAATAGGTATACGGGGAAAACCACCCAATAAATCAAAAAGCAAGTTGTCAAAATTTGGTTTGGTTACGAGTTAAAAAATAAATTAAACAACCTAATTATGACAAAAGTGAAATTCCATAGGAACACATATATAAATACTGAAACAACATACAATAAAAGGACTGAATAATCTGTCGGTCCACATTTACATTCAGAGTGTTTCAACAATTCAATATTTTTCATACTACATTCATTAACAAGTACAAAATATGGGCCACTAGCCCGAATGAAAGACCCGATCATATCTAGAGTCCAAAAATGAAGGCGTCTAACAAACATCCTGTAATAATCCGCAAGATCATACAGCTCGTCAAAAGCATAGGAGTAAGAAAATCATAACGAGTGCCCTTGCGGAGGAGCACCTGAGCCGATATAACAACATGCACAACATGGAAAAATAAACGGGTCAGGGCCCGATTTATATATGATTCCCAGAAGAGTAAGAAACATGATAGACATGGACAATTTATCATATATGATGTGGATGAAAATCTAACAACCTAATCTTCAAAAATGCTAATGCAATTTCAATGTTTCTAACAACTATTAAGTTAGTAAGATGATTTAAAATTAAGTCTAATTTCTTCTCATATCTCATCATTTTCCATTCCTTAGCAGGAATATAATTACCGTATCATATCTTATGGAAATTCATATATCTCAAGTCCCACTTCAGTTAGAAAGGTTACATTCTTATACATATAACGTTTCTAAGACAGCCCCTCTGAGTTTCCCCACTGGGCGCGCCCCTAAATGACTATCATCTTCCAGGGCCTATCTATACAAGACAACCTGGGCACCTAACGCACGTTGGGAAGGGGCCATATGCCTGCGAGTGAGTCATAACCACACCCGAAACTACCTCACTAGCGTAGAAAAACATATACAAATCCAGCATATGGCCGAGGACTATAGTCAGCCGGCATTCAATAGTCAGGGGACATCACCTCATGCGCGAGCTTCCCTAATGATAGCATTTAGAGAGGTGTGTTTAAGTAAATAGTATTTACCCAATTTAAATCTCATTTTCATTTCCGTTAATCACATGTGTTTCATTTTATTTGAAACCATCATCTTTGAATCTTTCTTATTCAATTTCATCACGTATTTAAGTCCCGAAGTATTCTCCAAACAATTCCTAATGTCTCACAAGTCCCAAGGTTTCATATACCTCAAAAAGGGCTTCTCGCATCTCCACATATGGGCTTAGAACTCTAAAATTCAACTAATTTACCAAATGAGAAGTGATAAGTAAATATCACTTTGAGTACTCCTAAATCAACCCCAAGTGATCCCATTCAACTATAGGGTAACGACCAAACTCAACTAAAACTCTAGGATCCTAAGTTTACTTCTTACAAGAAGGGTCCTAGGTCATAATCCTAAAGAAAGGGGTCAAAATTTAAAAAGAAAAATAAAGGAAAGAAATACAGGCTTTCCGAATCGATTCGGACTAGCCGAATCGATTTGGGTTCATAATTGTGAATTGATTAGGAATAGCCGAATTAATTCGGTCAGAAAAAGTGAGTTTCTGACGAACCGATTCGGACGACCCATGCTTAGAAACTGTCTCTCAGCGATTCGGTTCTGTAGAAATTCGAAGTTTTGTCTATGGTGTCTTGGACTCCAAATTCTACCCAACTTCAACCAACTCAAATCCCTATCCTTTAATGCTACCAACTGATCATAAATACATCTTCCAACCGTAATTTACCTCAAAATCATATCAATTCAACTTCCAAAGATCTAAAGCCCATAAATCAAATAAAAACCTAACTATCTTAAACCATACATAACCACAACTATCAATGCTAATTACTCTACTTAAATCATAAAATAGCAAGTAGCTAACTTGCCTCAAGTTTGCAAGTTCAGATTTTGATGATGTTGTTGCAAGAACAATCACCAAAGCTTCAATCTCCCACTTTCTCCACAAGTTCTCTTCCTCTCCTTCTTTCTCTAGGTTTAGTAATGAAGTTAGGGGAATAGTGATTTAATCAAGACTTAAATCGTGGCTTAGGCTTAAAATTCCAGCTTAAGTGATCAATACGCGATAAAATAATATGCAACTACTCATTTAGGCTACAGCCAGTCAAAAGTGTCCAAAACCTCAAAATACAATCTGGCACACAATTTGACTATCTCGCACCTCCCGGAACTAACTACACCCTCCAAATTATCATTTGGAAATTTTATAATTCATTTTAGGTTCCGGTTTCATTTTAAACCAAATATCATTTTTAAATCATATGACATTACAAAACATAACATAGTAAAATTTACCTATACTTACGGTAAATATGCAACATCATAGTAGATATTAACTTTTCTTTCTTAAATTAATACCTACTCCACATACCATTATCTTTATATTTAATTACTATACCTAGCAACTCAAATATAAAATAGGACCTCAAAAGCGAGGGTTGTTACATACTCCACCCCTTATGAGGGAATTTTGTCCCCAAAATTCAGGCGTACCTCGTATAAAGAGATGCGGATACTTTACCAGCATGTCATCCTCGCGCTCCCATGTTGATTCCTTTTTCGTTATGGTTACTCCATTGATCCCGCACCAAGGGCAACACTCGCCATCTCAATCTACGTTCCCCATGTTCTGGAATAGCAACCGCTTGTTCTTCATGTGAAACATCGGGTTGCAAATTAATATCCTCGAAAGGGATGTGCCAAAGTGCACCTTCGCACCTCCTATACTTCTTTAGGTAGGAAATATGGAATACATCATGAATTTATTGCAATGGTTCCGTTAAAGCAAGTTTGTATGCCACTGGACCCACCTTCGCAATAACTGGAAAAGGTCCAACAAAACGTGGCGCAAGCTTCCCCTTCTTATCGAAACGCTTTATGCCTTTCATGGGCGACACTCGAACCAAGACTTGATCCCCAATCTCTAATTCCATGTGTCGTCGACCCGCAATGACATAGATCTTTTAACGATCCAGGGCTATCCGAATGCGATCCCGAATCAATTTAATTTTTGTGGAAGTATCTTGGATCATTTCGGGTCCAAGAAATTTATTATCACCCACTTCTAACCAGCAAGCGGGCGATCTACACGGTCTTCCGTACAAAGCTTCATAAGGTGCCATTCCAATTGTGAATTGGTAAGAGTTGTTATAAGCAAACTCAACCAATGGGAGATATTGTTCCCAACCACCTTTGAAGTAAAGTATACACATGCGAAGCATATCCTCCAACATTTGGTTTACCCTTTCAGTTTGGCCATCTGTTTGAGGATGATATGAAGTGCTTAACCTCAATTCGTTCCCCAACGCCTCTTGGAAACTTCGCCAAAAGTGGGATACAAATATTTTATCTTGGTCGAAAACTATGCTCAACGGCACCCCATGGAGTCTAACGACCTCCTCAATGAATAATCGGGCATAGCGAGAAGTGTCATAATCTGTCCGCACGGGTAGGAAGTGTGCCAACTTTGTTAGGCAGTCGACAATCACTCAAATAGAATCACATCCACCTTGTGACCTTGGCAAGCCCGTGATAAAATCCATTGATATGCTTTCCCATTTCTACACCGGAATCTTTAACGGTTGCAACAAACCTGTTGGTCTTTGATGATCGATCTTAACTAGTTGACAAGTAGTGCATTTGGACATAAATTCTGAAATATCCCTCTTCATACCTGACCACCATTACTAACGACGCATGTCATGATACATTTTGTCCCCACCAGGATGTATCGTGAACCTAGACCCATGAGATTCGACCATCACTACCCGTCTCAAATCTCCTTCCTCCGAAATAATGAGTCTTCCATGGAAGCGTAATCCACCCTCAGAACTAATTGAGTAGGACTCCGCTGCCTCGGACAGCAATCGATGAATATGGTCTTGACACCCCTTATCCCTTCCTTGGGCTTCTACCACCTTTGCCACAATAGTAGGAGTAACGGTCATCACCGACATGAATGCTCTCACCACCGCATCCTCCTGACTGAGTTCCTTCTATTTAACTTTCCAAACCTCAGCTAATTCTCCATCGGGCTTCTTACTCAAGGCATTCGCTACAACGTTCGTCTTACCCAGATGATAACGAATATCAAATTGATAATCTTTCACGAACTCTAACCATCGGTGTTGTCGCATATTCAATTCCTTCTGTGAAAATAAATATTGCAACGATTTGTGGTCCGTGAAAAGACTAAACTTCTCTCCCAAGAGATAATGCCTCCAAATCTTCAAGGCAAAGACAACTGTGGCTAGTTCTAAGTCATGCACCGGATAGTTTCTTTCATGGGGATTCAACTTGCGGGCAGCATAAGCGATAGCCCGTCTCTCTTGCTGAAGTATACCTCCTAATCCTTGAAGATATGCATCGGTGAAGACTAAATATTCCAATCCCGATTTTGTCAGTGCAAGGACCAGAGCCGAAGTCAATCTATCTTTAAACTCATCAAATGCAGCCTCGCAAGAACTATCCCAAATTAATCTCACTCCCTTCCGAGTCAAATTTGTCAAAGGTCGAGTGATTTTAGTGAAACCCTTAAGGAACCGACGGTAATAACCCGCCAAACCCAAAAAACTGCGAACCTCGGTAGGTGTCGTGGGCTGACCCCACTCCCTCACAGCAACCAACTTTCCCGAATCCACCGATACACCTTGGGATGTCACCACATGATCCAAAAACTGTACGTCCTGTAACTAAAAGCCACACTTCTCGAACTTGGCATACAGTTGATGATCACGTAATCTCTTTAGGACCAACCTTAAATGCATAGCATGATCAGACTCCATTTGAGAATAGACTAAGATGTCATCGATGAACACAACAACAAATTGATCCAGGAAATCCCGAAATACTCTATTTATGAGATCCGTAAATACATCGGGGGCATTGGTTAGTCCAAAGGGCATAACAAAAAATTCGTAGGACCCGTACCTTGTCAGAAAAGTAGTCTTGGATACATCCTCCTCCCGTATCCTCAATTGGTGATACCCAGTCCTCAAATCGATTTTTGAGAAGTACGATGCTCCTCGAATTTGATCAAATAAATCATCGATACGAGGCAAAGGATATTTATTCTAGATGGTGACCTTATTCAATTCTCTATAGTCAACACATAACCGGAGAGAGCCATCTCCTTTCTTAACAAACAACACTGGAGCACCCCACGGCGATATGCTACGCCTAATGAATCCCTGCTCCAACAGCTTCTGAATTTGATCTCTTAGCTCCCACATTTCAATAGGAGCCATTCGATAGGGAGCCCTTGCAATAGGCCTCGTTCCCGGTGCTAAATCAATCACAAACTCAATCTCACGGCTAGGAGGGAAACCTGGTATTTCCCGAAAAACATCCTCAAAGTCTTTCATAACTGGAATAGAATCCAAGGTAACAACTACATCCCTAGGAGTCTCCTCGGCAACACAATACAAATAAGTACTAGTACTCCCCTCTAAACGAGGTAAAACTACTAGGAACATTTCTTCTCTCGAAACGGCGAAGACTATACTCTTCCCGTAGCAATATACTATAGCATGATACTTCATAAGCCAACCCATGCCCAAAATCACATCATACCCGACCAAGTCCTGGACGAGTAAATCGGCCTCAAAGCATAAATTACCAAGAGAAATTTCTATGTTTTTACAAACAAAGAAAATGAGTGAACCATCATCCATGGAGGACTCCACACTAGTAAAAGTACTTTCAGCAGATTTAATCCACTCTGTGGTCTGAGCAAAGCTCCTAGAAATGAATGAATGTGTCGCACACGTATCAAATAATACGCGACCCATGTGTCCCTGAATAAGGAACTTACCCTCAATGGCTGGCAGTGCCGAAGAAGCTGGTGGACGCATAGCATCCCGTATATGATAAACTCTACCATATTGCAACTGACCCTGCTATGGAGGAACCACCGGGTTAGGCACCTGTGGAGAGAACTGAACATATGGCTACTGTGGATCTCGAGGAAACTGTCCCCCAATCAACTCAGGACACTCCTTTTTGAAATGACCCACCTCACCGCATTGAAAACACCGACCCATCATATTCTCGGCATTTTGACCACGTTTATTTCTAAACTGATTTACACCTTGGCCCTGCTGGCCTCTACCTCCCTAATTACCACGGCTTGCTTGTTTTTGTGAGGCACCTTGACCGTGCCTATTGTTATGGTTCCCCGAATTAAACCCACCAGAACGTTGCCTCTTTGACAAGTCCCCCTGCTGGGGATCCCTTTCTCTCTGTTTACTGCCCGAAGGTTGGGATGAGGGAAAGACTCCTCCTCTAATCCCACTACCTCCCGACCTTCCCGCTTGCCCCACTACAGAGGCCTTCTTGCCACTTTGCAAAAATAGTCTATACTCTTAGCAATGTAGAAGAGCTACATTCATTACTTCCCCAAAGGTCCGTAAAGCCGGATTACCCAGCAAGTGTTGCCGAATTCTCCAGTTCAACCCTCTCATAAACTTTGAAACTTTCTTTTCTTTGGGAGTCACTTCATCCGGTACAAAACTTGCCAATCGGCTGAATTCCTCCTCATATTCCGCTATCGACCTCTCCCCTTGCACAAGGTCCTGCAACCTCCTTATCATCTCCCCTTGAATTGCGGGAGGAAAGTACTTTGTCGAACAAAACCCAGAATTCAGAGATCGACATTGTATCCCTCTGTTCTGGCGTAGTCATGGACTCCCACTAGTGTAATGCGGCCCCAAGCAGTTTAAAAGTAGCAAGGACTTGCTTCCTGTCCTCACCACACTCCACCATACGTATATGGCGTTTTATATCTTTCTTCCATTGATTCGCCTTTATAACATCCGAATTCCCGTCAAATTCTGAGGGTTGGCCCTTTAGAAACGATTCCCTAGCTCTCTTCCACGGAGAAGGTCCGGTAGGAACTTGGGCATCTGGCGCTCTTCGTTGATCCCGTGGCACTTGTTGAGCCACTCATGTCATGGCCGCATTAATCGCCTGGGCCACTATATTGGCCACATCCGCAGCATTAAATGTTCCTTATGGCGGCGGTGGAGGACCAACATCCTCATCTAAGACCTTATTGTGTCTTACCGGACAACCTCTTTTAGGCGGCATCTGAGATGGAGAAATAATAGAGTTAGAATTGTACTTAAAACAATCTATTTTGCAGAAGATCGTAAGCATAAGCAACAAAGCAGTCCTAACGTTAGGATCTATATCAAAGAACGCTACGGTAGAACGTGACAAGTCCACAAAGGTCCAAAAGAGTTTAGAACCTGATGCTCTGATACCATATGTTACAACCCGCATTCTGAAATAAGGGGTGGCCAGCCCGATAGCTCGACGAGACGGAATCATGGATGGATATCATCCTCAGCGTCATAAAATAAAATATGTATACGGGGAAAACCACCCAATAAATCAGAAAGCAGGTTGTCAAAATTTGGTTTGGTTACGAGTTATGAAATAAATTAAACAACCCAATTATGATAAAAGTGAAATTCCATAGGAACACATATAAAAATACTGAAACAACATACAATAAAAGGACCGAATAATCTGTCGGTCCACAGTTACATTCAGAGTGTTTCAACAATTCAATATTTTTCATACTACATTCATTAACAAGTACAAAAGATGGGCCACTAGCCCGAATGAAAGACCCGATCATATCTAGAGTCCAAAAATTAAGGCGTCTAACAAACATCCTGTAATAATCCGCAAGATCATACAACTCGTCAAAAGCATATGAGTAAGAAAATCATAATGAGCGCCCTTGCGGAGGAGCACCTGAGCAGATTTAACAACATGCACAACATGGAAAAATGAACGGGTCAGGGCCCGATTTATATATGATTCCCAGAAGAGTAAGAAACATGATAGACATGGACAATTTATCATATATGATGTGGATGAAAATCTAACAACCTAATCTTCAAATATGCTAATGCAATTTAAATGTTTCTAACAGTTATTAAGTTAGCAAGATGATTTAAAATTATGTCTCATTTCTTCTCATATCTCATCATTTTCCATTCCTTAGCAGGAATATAATTACCATCTCATATCTTACGGAAATTCATATATCTCAAGTCCCACTTGAGTTAGAAAGGTTACATTCTTATACATATAATGTTTCTAAGACAGCCCCTCCGAGTTTCTCCACTGGGCGCACCCTCAAATGACTATCATCTTCCAGGGCCTATCTATACAAGACAACCTGGGCACCTAATGCACGTTGGGAAGGGGCCATATGCCTGCGAGTGAGTAATAACCACACCCGGAATTACCTCACTAGCGCAGAAAAACATATACAAATCTCGCATATGGATGAGGGCTATAGTCATCCTGCATTCAATAGTCAGGGGACATCACCTCATGCGCGAGCTTCCCTTATGATAGCATTTAGAGAGGTGTGTTTATGTAAATTAGTATTTATCCAATTTAAATCTCATTTTCATTTCCGTTAATCACATGTGTTTCATTTTATTTGAAACCATCATCTTTGAATCTTTCTTATTCAATTTCATCATGTATTTAAGTCCCGAAGTATTCTCCAAATAATTCCCAAGGTCTCACAAGTCTCGAGGTTTCATATACCTAAAAAAGGGCTTCTAACATCTCCACATATGGGCTTAGAACTCTAAAATTCAACTAATTTACCAAATGAGAAGTGATACCTAAATATCACTTTGAGTACCCCTGAATCAATCCCAAGTGATCCCATTCAACTATAGGGTAACGACCAAACTCAACTAAAACTCTAGGATCCTAAGTTTACTTCTTACAAGAAGGGTCCTAGGTCATAATCCTAAAGAAAGGGGTCAAAATTTAAAAAGAAAAATAAAGGAAAGAAATACAGGCTTTCCGAATCGATTCGTACTAGCCGAATCGATTTGGGTTCATAAAGGCGAATCGATTCGGAATAGCCGAATCGATTCGGTCAGGAAAAGTGAGTTTCTGCATAATTTCCAAATCGATTCGGACGAGCCGAACCGATTCGGACGACCCAGGCTTGGAAACTGTCTCTCAGCGAATCGATTCGTCCAGGCCGAATCGATTCGGTTCTGTAGAAATTCCAAGTTTTGTTTATGGAGTCT
This sequence comes from Sambucus nigra, assembly GCA_949130495.1. Taxonomy (NCBI): domain Eukaryota; kingdom Viridiplantae; phylum Streptophyta; class Magnoliopsida; order Dipsacales; family Adoxaceae; genus Sambucus; species Sambucus nigra. The sequence goes on from OX422218.1 coordinate 421,732,448, forward strand.
TGGACTCCAAATTCTACCCAACTTCAATCAAACTAAATCCCTATCCTTTAATGCTACAAACTGATCATAAATACATCTTCCAACCGTAACTTACCTCAAAATCATATCAATTCAACTTCCAAAGATCTAAAGCCCTTAAATCAAATAAAAACCTAACTTTCTTAAACCATACATAACCACAACTATCAATGCTAATTACTCTACTTAAATCATAAAATAGCAAGTAGATAACTTGCCTCAAGTTTGCAAGTTCAGATTTTGATGAAGTTGTATGCAAGAACAATCACCAAAGCTTCAATCTCCCACTTTCTCCACAAGTTCTCTTCCTCTCCTTCTTTCTCTAGGTTTAGTAATGAAGTTAGGGGAATAGTGATTTAATCAAGACTTAAATCGTGGCTTAGGCTTAAAATTCCAGCTTAAGTGAACAATACGCGATAAAAGAATACGGAACTACTCATTTAGGCTACAGCCAGTCAAAAATGCCCAAAACCTCAAAATACATTATGGCACACTATTTGACTATCTCGCACCTCCTGGAACTAATTACACCCTCCAAATTATCATTTGGAAATTTTATAATTCATTTTAGGTTCCGGTTTCATTTTAAACCAAATGTCATTTTTAAATTATATGACATTACAAAACATAACATAGCAAAATTTACCTATACTTACGGTAAATATGCAACATCATTAAATAATTATTAACTTTTCTTTCTTAAATGAACACCTACTCCACATACCAACATCTTTTTATCTAATTACTATACCTAGCAACTCAAATATAAAATAGGACCTCAAAAGCGAGGGTTGTTACAGGAAGCTCGCTTCAATGAGATATTAGCATCATATTTGGATCAGTACTTATTCGATTTGATTGAGATATAAGAAATGAAATTTGTTTTCCACTCTAATATTTTGATCTAGTTGTGTCAAACAGGGGGAAATTGAGATTTTAGGGAAGCCCAAGAATTCAACTTGAGATGAATTAATATTTTATGTATACAACTTACTCATAAATAGCCATACAACTACCTAATTGATCATGGCCTAAAAATCCATTGGTTTTTTCCAATCTGGAAACTTTATAATTCTCCAAAGTTCTCTATTTTTAGTTGCTCATAAAGGGACCTACAAACTTCAGATGATGTTAAATGATACCTCTCTATACAGGCAAAGAGGCAACTGAAGATAAACATTAAGGTGAGAAGGGATAAGTACATTTACTGCACTTTTAATTGTACGTCTTTATGTATTATAAAGTTTACTACTTTCTATGAGATATATGTACTAATGGTCGTAGTGATGGCCAAACCTTTTTTTATTTTTTTAAAAAAGAAAATCTATCGAGTTAGTGATCATAATAAAATAAAATAATTGATTAGAGTTCACTAAAAGATAATGAAATCTTGATTATGTTTCTTGGGGAAGGTGCAGCAATCTATAAGTTCAACTTGTAAATGGTCAAGACATCTGCTAATTACGGTAAGGACATTTATGCAATAAAGGAGTTTAATAACATCTACTCATTAAGGAATACCATATTGATGTTCAATGTGAACAAAGCCACTTTATGACAACTATTTCCTTTCTTCCTTTCCATATATATGCTAAAGTTCATGAGTAGGTTCTAGGAATGATTCTTTCCACATATGAAATGATTTTTGCATTTCAGTAAATTGGTTAGCAACTAAGTGGAAACTAGAAGCATTACCCCACAGAGAATCATTTGAATTTAGGAATTAAGAGAACTAACTATTGTTCAAAACTTCATCTACTTGTTTTTTGGGGGAAAAACTCTGCCTCAGTACCATTCGTGAACCACTAAAGAGGACATTTTTCCTCTATTCAGGAGGAATTATCGTAAGCCAGATCACCATCAACTTAAATCCCATAACCATTAGCCATCCAAAAGCCCTTATTTTGAAAAGGAATTTTTTTGAGTTAATTCAATTCACCTGATTATTTGCCTCCTTCCACTACTGATTTAAATTCAGAGGATTCGGACCTCAAAAATGTTGTTTCAACAAAGCTTCCATGAAAATTTCAAGATCACAACACTTTCTTCATAAACTTCATCGAATTGAATAAGAAAAATTAGTTGTAACTCTAATATATATGTAGAGAGATTCATTTACTGCTGGGAGACATTAATTTATCGCATTATCTTCGATCGACTGAATTTTTTGGCGAGATTGAACAATAGAGGGAGTGTGGCCAGACTTTCACCCAGTTATAATTGCCTAAATATCCAGATGACAAGACAAAATATGTATTGTCTAATACTTAATAAGCTTATATTATGTTGTAAAAAAAGATTGTTGTGTTTCCATTAACAAGGGGGAAACAAGAGATTTCGCGTTATATAATCTAAGCATTAGGCTTTTCTTTCACTACATTGTCTTAAATATGAGTAGGTAAAAACCCATAGAATTGTTTTCTATGTGTTATCTACCACTAATAACAATCCCACAGAGGAATCTTTCAATGTCCACCTCTTATCATACCAGTCCACATTTATAGCCAGTAATAGTTCTGATCAACCAGAACTCAACAAATCCTTCGTTGACAAAATTTGGACTCTTAGATATTCTCCATCAAATTTGGAATCTCAAGTTGCTTCACCATCAGGGCATGTAACACACTCTCTTATGTGTTAAGGTCAAACTCAAAAGACCTGATCCTCTTTATGGATTGCAAAGGCATTTTCTCCTTCTCCAAAGGAATTTTTGCAAGATTCTTGTTGAATTCTTATAGTAATTATTTAACTATTTGAAGACGATGAACACATGGAAAAATGTGAGCTTTTATGACAGTTTCATCATGAACAGATGAATGACTTTCCGATTCGTCTTATATCGCGCTAGATAGATAAATATTTTTTTGTCTTGTCTGAGATGCAAACGATAGATTACGAATAAACGCAAGCAGTTTGACCACGAAAGATGTCAATATGAATTTGGTATTATTGCTACGTAATTCATTTTATGTTTCCAATATTTTATTTAGTTTTTGAACCGTCCGTAAAGACATATCAGGTTTGCTTAGTTAGTGTTCGATGACTTAATATTATTGGTGTCTAATTAATAAAGCATGAAGATAATATTATTTGTTAAGTTAGAATTCTTTAAAAGTTGAATTTCCCCCTCTCGTTTGTGATAATATGTGTTATTCTATACTTTGATACTATAGTACATTTGATTGATTTAGTAGATACTATTAGTATGTTCTTTTTGTGATCATCTGGAATTTTCTAATCTTTTTGTAGAGGGTGAACTTCAACTAGTTAGAAATCTAGTCCCATATTTAGTTGCTCATAAACTTCATAAAGGTATTTAGTTACTTAATGTGTCGTAGTTGTTTTTTTCAACTCTCAACTAGATTTCCCCTGGGTTGATTTCAACTCTCTTTCAATCAAATTTATTCTGTTAGTTATATCATCAAGAAAACTTGATTGAACATCATTAATTTTTTTATTTTTTAGAAGCTGGATGTTGGTTCTTTGCTCATGGACAATGAGAATTAAAAAGATTCCCCATCTTCTATTTTGGGAGTCCCATCCCAGACTTCTTATCAATTTAAACATAGAAGATCTTCTAGTAAGTGGAATAGTTATCTATCACATGATGGTAGTACAATTACTGAATCAACTCAAGCTGGTTCATGACTGTCAAACATATGTTTCTATCTATTCTTTTGGTCCTCATCTGAATATTATATTATTTGAAGCTAGTAAAGTGTTATGGGTAAAATATGAAGTGATAGATTCAGTAATTAACAGTGGCCATGTATTAAAGAAGTTTAATAGTGCATGTGAATGATGTTTTGTGATGAACTTTATTTGGAAATCAATCGGTTCCTAGATATTCAATTCTATTTATTTACATGATTATAAGTTAATTGCGTTCAACCATTTTTTGCTAGGTTCTGATATCCATTCTTATTGTGTTGGATTATAGGGTGGGATGATGACGTCAGATCAGATGGACCTCCTTGTTGTACAAGGTAAAATTCTTACAGGAGAAATTACATTCAGCACCAGCACCTTGATGCATTTGGTAGAGCCGTTTGTAAATGATCCAGAAAGCTCAATAACTCAAGTATAATTTTACTTCCTTGGAAATATTAATTCATCTTACTGTAATGATTTCAGTTTTGTTTGGGTAGAAAATAATGTTATCCAACCATTCATGATTCTCTAGTGGTTTGACTGTTGAACTGATTCCTTTCTATTTCTTATAATGTGAATAATTAATTCATCTATTTCCTATGTTTCTACTTTTGTACAGTGTCATAATCTTTTATGCTCAAGAGGACTTTTCGTAGGCTGGAGCGCAGATAGTATCTATTTTTAGTTATTTTTTATTTATCTTTTTTCATCGGGCGACTTTATCATGTTGTTCAAGTTTATTTACCTTGGCGGTTTTCTGATCTGATAAAAAGGGGCCAATATCTATGTTGCACAAATACAGATATTCAATACGAGTTATGATAAGATACGTAGTAGGAATGCTGAAGTGGTAGAAGCTCCGATTTTGTTTTTTATGCACTTTGAGAATCATTTAAGGACGAGGGGGTGAGTAATAGAAGTGGCCTCTTGAAGGAATTAGTGACAATGCTCTTATCGACACGATTTCCTTGCCATACTAATAGGGTTATGGCACATGTGTATTTGGATACAATAACTAGATGTATGAAGCTTCTTAAGGAGAATACTCCATATATACCATCGGTGTTCTGGCTTCCTTTCTTGATGTGAGGGTTTGTTTATGTCGAACATATCATTAAGTATTGTATGAAAGTGTTTGGATATAATTGTTATGTTTTTAGATGTTTTTATTGTTTGTTGTATGTGACGTTGGTGGTATGTGGTGGATAATTGTTATTATTTTTAATCTTTTAATTTATGTAAGTGTTCATCACACTTACAAAATGAACATTTTTCCTTACATATTAATATTTGTAAGTACTTTGAACCGTTAAAAAAGTATTTTTTTCCTTTGCAAGTGTTTATAATTGTTGTAAAGTAAAAAAAGGTTGTCGAATTTTGCAAGTGTTCTAAACACTTGCAAACAAAAATTCTGTAAGTGTTTAAAACACTTGAAAAAGTTTAATATGAAAGTGTTCATAACAATTACAAAGTTTTTTATAACGGTTGTCTGAAACAGATATGTGTTCCCAATGAACACTTGCAAGTGACATTTGAAACAGTTTTGAATGCCTGTTTTGGTGTAGTGTAGGTGCGTAAGATTAATCCTGCTAGAGATTTTTCTAGTCTTGTAAGGGGATTTAGTGATCCAAATGTGATTTTCTTGACGGAAATAAGCTTCCTACATTTATTTTTGGAATTTTTAGGAGTTTTTTTAGCAGTTTTTAGGATTTTCTAGCACTTTCTTGCATTTTCTGTAAGAATTTTGGAGGGGTATTGATAGGCAGTCCCAGGGGTGCCAATTGGCGAGGGCATAAACTCCTAGGTATCCTTGGGAAGGGGAAAAGACGATTGCCAACGGGCATGGTAATGTCTTGATAACTTTGCTTCTGGGTGGATTACTAAATCTTTCTTAGGGTTGCAGGTGACCTTCTACCTTTGAAGTTTTACTTCGGGGGGTGCAGCGGCTATGGGCATGCCGATGTAGATAAGGAGGTTATTGGCGCTTGAGGTGGTGTCTTGGTTGACGGGGCTTATAGATGCAGATCTATTGTTGTGAGTGGAGGAGCTTGGTGTTCCCCATGTTGTATGTTTGATGTAATGGCTTTGTACCTAAAAATAGAGATTCGAGAAGGAAACAATGATTTATCTTTGTTGTTATGTTATCTTGATCTAGTGGATTACTCAACAAGCACTTTAATTTATTGATGAAACTTTATTTAGAGAAAAAGTGTATTTTGGAATATTTGTGTTGAGGAAAGCCTTGAAGGCTTGGTTGTGAAAAGCCTCCCTTTTAAGGGGCTTATATTTAAAAAAAGTGTTTTTTGAAATTTTTTGATTGAGTAACACCTTAAAGGCTTAGTTGGTATATGTGTGAGGAGATAGAAAGCTTGATGTAAAGTGGAGCTTTCCACCTCTGTTAGGTTGTGTTGATTATTGTTTATAGTAGAGAATCTATTGGTGATGGCATTGCTGGAGCTATTAATAAGAATTTGCTAGTAGCGATGGTAAATTTCTGGTAACCTATGGACTATCTTCCATTTTGGCCTCTATGAGGTATGTCCCACCTATGAGGAGTTATTTGGCCATGTTTTGGATTATCCCCAGTGTGGCGACAGTTATGCCTAATTTCTCCCATTCTCCCCGGGTTTTCTTTTTAGAGTTGCTTCACATTTCTCCATCAGCGGCTCGACCAATGGTTATCGGAGGGGCCATTTCTCTTTAGACATTTATGTATCCAATGCGCCTGAGGGGGTTTGAGGATGTCAGATTTATTGGGGATGTCACCATAGGCCTTATTGTGACGCTATTATTAGTCAAGGGGGACTTGATTGTGGACCCCCAGGTTGCTGCGAAAAGGACCGTGATGTCTTACCGCCATAATCTTGCGAATGGGGTGCTAGATGAGACCTTGGAAGAAGGGTCTCCTGGATGCTTGAAAGAAGGGTCATCTGGACTTTTTGAGGGGATGTCCCATAATGATGTTCATGTGGCTTGCGAAGAGGTTTCGTCTTGCGGCCCCTCATGAGTACCCTTTGGCAATTTTGCCAAATTTCTTTGTCCCGCCTTTCTTTATCTTCGGACAATCTGTGGAGAGTTGGGTAAACTCGCTTATAAAGCATAGAGACTAGTGTCTTTGATAGTCAATGCCATGGTGGGGGACCTACTACCTATCATGCAACCTGGAGATTATTAGTTTGTGTGGCTGGTAGGCCTTCGGTAGATTTTCCGTTATTCCCTTGGTATCTCTTGCGTTAATTCTAGTGGGAACAGATCATGCCCCCTCATATAACAAACTCCTTCCCGGTGGAGGATTTGACTATATAGTTGGAATGATGTTAGGCTCTTTATGGCAGTGTCATCAGCCATCTATCTATATATCACAGCCCTTCGGAGGGACCTAGCATGTATCTGGGGACTACCTGAAATGTTTATGTAAGTGGGCAGTAAAGAAGGTTCTGGCGAAAGATACCATTCAGAGGTGGGTTGGGTCTTTTGAAACCATAGAAGACGGTGTTATGGTTTTGTCTAGGTTTATCAGGGTGTACCATTCCATGGAGAGTATACGAAATGCCAATCAGGAGTGACAAAGTTAGGGACCTTTAGGGGTTGGTAATGATGATGAAGCAAGGTCATCTTTCAGCTAAAAGAGTGTCTTGTGAAGCTGGGATTTTTGTTAAGATATGGTAATTTGTTTTTTTTTTATTTTGGAGGTTGAGGATAATTTGTGTATTTTGGTTTAGGGTTAAGTTTGTTTAGGAACATTTTTGTCAGCGGAGAAGGATTTTTGGTTTGACTCCCTTCGATGATACTTCGTGTAACAATGACATTATCCTTCATCAAAAATAAAAGGTTAATTTTTAATATATTTTGTTGTTCCTCTTGATGAGTTTTCATTTGAATTATCTATTTTAATCGCTAGGGCATAGATAATGTAAATGATAAAATAGACCGCCGTTTTAGGAGGTTAAAAAAGAATAACATATTGTGAAAAAGAAGGTGACCAAACCCATGTATTGCATATGAGCTGCCCAGGTACCTCTGGGTGTTTTGAAAATTCTCATGAGTTTGACTTTGAAAAGAAAATGGTTTTAAGAGGAATAGGTCCCGCATTGTTCTTGGTAGGGGCAATAAATAAATATTTTTATAATAGAGTGGGGATGAGATGGTCCAGGTTGATTGGACATGCCATCTCTTTTCCATCGAGGTCGATGAGCATAACGGGGCCTCTAGATAGAATATTCTTCACTATGTAGGGATCTCTCCGATTCGATTTGAATTTCCCTCTAGGGTCGAACATGGATCCCTTTAAGGGAAAGGTCCCCTTCTTGGACGCCACGGTTCTTAACTTTCCTATTATAAATGGTCATGTTATCCGATGAGGGTACCCCTATATATGGTACATAACAATTAGTCTATTTTCATCCTAGAGTGATAATTCGCCCAAGAAGCTCTAGTGTCGTTCTTCTTCGTCAACTTTTATTTTGAGTAGGATATAGATGGAAGGAATTTCTAGCTCAATGAATAGGACTACTTCAATGTCGTATATTAGAGAAAAAGGGGTAGCCCCAGTAGGTGTTTTAATTGAAGTAAGGTAGCCCTAGAGGGCGTAAGTGATTCGGTCAGCCCAATATCTAAAACTCTCAGTCATCTTGTTGATTATGGCCTCGACACTTTTATTGGTAGCTTCGATAGCACCATTGGTTTAAGGCCAATGGGGGGAATAATTGTGTCTTTGAATCATGTATTCGTCAATAATTTTTGTGACTAGAACTTTAAAATGGAGCCCATTATCTGACATTAACTTGTGGGGAACTTCGTATTGGCAGATGATGTTCTTTCTGATAAACATAGACACTTTCTTAACATTCAGCACTGTGTATGAATCTTCTTTGACCCATTTGGTGAGGTAACCAAAGGAAAAAAGGATTAATTCGTGATCATTTAAATCTTTGGGAGTAACTTTCCCTATGATGTCAATGCCCTAGGTGGAGAAGGTCAAAGGAGAGGTCATTATGTATAGCTAAAGAGGAGGCAATTCTTAGAGATTGATGAACTGTTGGCATATTAGGCATCTTCAGACATAGACAATGCAATCTTGAACCATGGTGGCCCAATAATATCCTTGACAGGTGATCTTTTTGGAAAGCATGTGACCGTTCATGTATGGTCCACATCCCCAATGTGGATCTTCTACATCATTTCGTCAACATCAGTGCATGTGGGTTCTATTGAAGTTTCCCTTAAATAGTTCTTTATCACAGATGATATACTGGGCAACTAGTTTGCGAAGGATCTCATAAATTTTCTTATTGGCATTGCGAGGATACCTACCATGTTTGAGGATCTGCCAAATGTCATAGTACCATAATCCATCCATTTCAGAATCCTCCACTAGAATAAGTTCAATGTGGTAGTGATGGGTAGGCTTAGTTTGTTTCTTAACGGGAAAGGGGAAATTGTTATTCCCTCGAGCATGTCGACTATGGAGGACAGGGTGGCCAGGGCATCAGTCGAGTTTTTCTTTACACGGGGGAAGTAGTGAAAGGTGACATCAATACATTAGGAGTCTAGTTCATCTAAGTGTTTATGGAAAATTAGGAGATTATTATCTGCGACTTTCCATTTTCTGAGGATTTGGTTTACGATAAGGGTAAAGTCTCCGTAGACGTCCAGGTGCTGAATTCATTATTAGAGGGTGATCTTGAGGCCTATAGTGTGTGTCTCATACTCGGTAATGTTGTTAGTGAAAGGTATGTCTAGTTTGATGGAAAATGGTGTGTGAGAGTCATCAGGGGCGATTAGAAGTATCTGAATGTCGTATCCTTTCTTGTTGATAGCTCCATTAAAGAAAATTTTCAATTGGAGATCCTCCTGAGAGGTGCAAAGAATATCTACATCCGATAATTCAAAAAGCCAAACATCAGTTGCTTCTATGGGGTAACCAACAAGGTAGTCGGAGATGGATATCCCTTTCATATCTTTTTGCATCATATATATAATATAAAACTCGTCTAGCAATATCAACCAACAGGCCATTCGGCTAGATAGAGAAAACTTTTCTAGCAAGTACTTGATGGGATCCATACAAGAGACAAGTCTAATGGAGAAGGCAAACATGTTATGTCATAATTTCTGCGTTACCAAAACAAAGGCAACACATGCTTTCTCCAAAGTTGTGTATTTGTCTTCTAATCAGCTAATTTCTGACTGGCATAATAATAATCTATTTCCTTATGGGATTCTTTAATGTATTGGTCTAGCAAAGCCCTTACTATAATATCTGTCACGGTCAAGTACAGGAGTGGGGAGACATGGATGCAGAGGCATAAGAACAAGAGGTAAGGTAAGGTATCGCTTGATTTTATTAAAGGTTTTATGGCATGCCTCATTCTAGACTTTAGTATAATTCTTTCAGAGAAGCTTGAAAATGGGTTCGTAGATAGAAGTCAGCTGGGTAATGAATCGACTGATGTATTAAAATTTTTTGAGGAATCCTCGGACTTACTTCTCCATCCATGGTGGTGTCATCTCAGATATAGCTTTCAGTTTTGTAGTGTCTTCTTGGATTCCCTTATCACTGACCATGAATCCTAAGAGTTTTCCTTTTGTGATACTAAAAATACATATCTGAGGGTTTAACCGCATCTGGTACTTCCACAGTTGCTCGAAAAACTTTCGAAGGGTGGGAATATGACTATCCCAAGTTTTAGATTTGATTATCATATCATCCACATAGACTTCGACATATTTTTGAATAAGTTTGTGTGAGATGGTTGTGGCATCCCTTTGGTCGGTATCCCTAACATTCTTTAGTACGAATGGCATGATAGTGTTGCAGAATGTTCCCCATGGGGTGATGAAGGTGGTTTTCTCCTGATGGTCAATGTGCATCTCGTTCTCATTATATCCAGTAAATCCATTGATAAATTACTTAAGGGCATGGTTAGCCGTGTTATTTAGGATCATGTCGATGTTGGGTGCATGGTAATGGTCCTTCGAGGATGCTTTATTCAAATCCTAGTAATCGGGGCACATGTGGACTTCGGCACAGGTACGATGTTAGTGATCCATGTAGGATATTCGACTATGAAAATGAAACGTATGTTCAGTTGTTTGACCACTTCTTCTTTGACATTGAGCAACCATTTGTTGTGGAGCTTTAGTAGCTTTTGTTTGACTAGTTTGAATTATGTGAATGTGGGATCTCGTGTTGAGATATTTATGGGTCAATACCAGGCATGTCATCATAGGACCATGAAAACACGTAGATGAATTACTTCAGATGCTCTTCGAATTTCACACGCTCATGCTCGTCAAGGGTGGATCCTATCCTAATCTCGCGTTGAATCGAGATTAATAATAATAGTTTCATCATAATTAATTTGAATGCAGTTATGTTGTTTTTTATTCTCCTTATTAAGATCAGCTAATAATTATTCATTTATAAAATCATGATCATTAAGAGTTTGATTATAATCAAGACAATCAATTTAATGCATAGTAAGATACTCGAAGTCTTCATTTATTTCATTTTAGGGAAAAACAACATTGAGAACCTCGTCAAAAGAGGTCTCGGTTGTATTGATATTAAAAAAGGGAACAACAACATGCGATAATAGAGTATGTTACATTATTAAATTACTTGATAGGTATAGATTTGATAGATATAGATTTGAACGGATGCGATAACATAGTATGTTCCATTATTAAATGGAAAGACAACGACTTATACGATATATAGAAGAAAAATGTAAAATTAATCAAAAATAAATAGCCAACATATATAGCATATGAACTCATGCATTATAGCTCCGTATGACTAGCCATTTGAGGTTGATTACCCTTCAATTTTCAAGTAGGGATATTTCAAATATGATTGAATTGATTTCTTTAACCTTTGAGTTAAATACAAAAAAAGTTTTAACTATGTGAGTTTTTATTTGATTCTAATAACTCAAATTAAGATATCGTTGGTTTATTTTGTAACCCCTTACCCATTGTTCTGTAAAAAACTTCTTATATTGTTAATATTCCTATAAATAAATAAATCTCGAAGTTAACACAATCTTAGGATCATAGTAAAAAACACAAAAAATAAAATAGGCTATATACAAATAAACCTTGTAATATTATCCTATTAACTAATATAAATGAAAGGGAATACGGGACTAAATTGCTGCAACAAAAGCAATCCAAGTTTCAAGTATGACATGCATTATTAATAATTATATCACTCTCCCCTATGAATAATCAAACACCAACTTTACACATTACACTACTGATATACTTTGGCAGACAACCATTTCTATACCAATAAACATGGAACAAAAAGGGGATTATGTATCTTTATTATTAAACACGGAATGTCAACACAAATGCTGCCATCTAAGGCCCAGTTCATAATACATATCATAATGCCCGAATTATCTTGGCCTCCAATAGATGCATCACCATCAATGGAAATGTCAACCAAACTCAATACACAAGGCCTCAAGAACAATAATTTCCCTCTTGCAACTTGTAGTCCTGGACCCTGCATTTTCATGGAACATAAAGAGGTTCTATAATGTTGCTAACCATGGTACAACATGTCATAATGTCCATCCTCACTCATGATCAATAGTCATCATTGAGAGAACATCGTATAAGTGGTACTAAACAATATTCTCTTGTAAAAATTATATCACATAGCAAATTACTCATCATCTTTTGAGAGACATAACTCAAATGGACCTAACCTCAATTGTGGAACCCACTTTGTCTCCTCTTACCCTCCTCCCTCCATCACTCCATAAAATCACCCTTCTAAATCTCTAAAGATGATGTTTCTCTTTTCAATTTGGGTTTATTTGAAGCATTTGATGTTGCTTGGTGTGTAATAATATGTTAAGGGTGTGAGTTCTTCAATAAGAATGACATCGGTGTGTGGGTTCTGGTCTGATGCATTCAATTTTCATGTAGGGGTCTTTCAAATATGATTGAATTGATTTCTTCAACTTTCAAATTAATTTCAAACATGATTTCATTTACCTGAGCTTTCATTTGAGTTTAATATTTTACGAATTTTAAGAGTCAAATTCAATAACTATGTGAACTTCAATATGTGTGTAACAGTCAAACTCTACCGTAATATCGTCGATATGGGTCGATTCTATTGCGATATTACAGATATGAGCCAATACTATTGAGAAATCATCGACATGGGTTGGTTCACACCAATTATATAAAACCCAACTCATAACTCAAAATTGGATCGGCTTGTACCGATACCTATTCAACTCGGCCAAATCGTAACCATATTGGCCTAGACTTTGAACCATGGATAAGTTCATTTATTTAAATATATATCTTATTTAGATAATGTTGATTGAATTAGTATTGTATCTTTTCTAATTAGTATAACCAATTTGTTCATATACAATGATTCAATTCTTTAACTTTTCTGTGCAAACTCTTATTGATAAGGGAGTTTTTCTTTTCCATGTAAATGGGTTACATGTTTAAAATAAATAATATATGCTACAGAAGGAAAAAATGTTAATTGTAAATAAATAACATTTGTTTTTATGAACTTCATATATATTAAAGAAATAGCATGATACAACAATAAAGTATCCAAGCAAATAACAACTTCAATACCAAGTCAAAAATCAACCTAAAAAATGCAAAATACCATAACCTAAATTGAATTATCGAGTAATAATATAAAAAACAAGTTAACAAAAAATAATGTTTAGAAGATAATTAACTTAATTACAATATGACTAGCAAACAATGTCATAAAAATATATACATAACTTAACTACCATTTTACAAATTCAAAAAAAGAGGTAGAATATATACCTCAACAAAAACATAAATTATTTCCCAGGTGATTAAGTTTTAATTTCTATTAACACAGTAAATCAGATCCACTAATTGATTTGTTACACATAACTACCGTTCACAAACCATCATAATTTTAGAAAATTCATTGATTAATCACAGATTCACTCAGAGTTAATAGCAATCAAACAAAAAAAAACTAAAAAATATCAAACGCCAAAAAAATTATATTACCTCTTTTTATCAAACCTTTAACTCATATACATTTTAAAGTCCCTTGACTATTGTAGAATCAAATTTCAATCGGATATTTGATCGAAATCAAATTTTCATCATATAATATGATGTGTAATGTGATGGTTATCGATCGGGATATCTGAGTGAGAGAGAGAGGGAGAGAACATGCCTACGGTATCTAGAACTACAAAAATGGAAGAGAAAGTGAGTTATACAGAAAATCCATTTTGGAGGTAAAAAAATGGAAAAGAAAATAGTGGTTATTCTCATTGCAGAAAAAATAATCGATATTTATAATTAAAAATGTCGGTATTTGGCGACATTTAAATTAAATGTCGCTATTTTTTCGTCTTTTGTTATAAAATGTCACCAATTTTCCGATTAAATACAGATTTCCCAACATTTACAAAAATGTTGGTTATAAAATGTCGGAATATCTATACTTTCTCGTAGTGAAAGCTACTCCAATGCGAACTTATCAAATCGATCTTGAGAACACCTCGTCTAAGATTGATTATTTTTATTAAGTCTTCATACCAACCACCAACCTGGAGGTAAAATGGGATTTGAAACAATGACCGAAGTTGGTTGTCTTTCATATTTTCCACTAAAAATAGTACTAAATTTATAATTAGAGAGAATAATTCAGAGACCCATATTGTCATTCAATTAATCCTAGGAAAACTATATTTAAAAATATGATTTCCCATTACCTCATTCAGATAAATCAAATTTCTTTGTACTAGTTTAGAAAATTGGTGGGTTTTGGCCAATTGATTTTATTTTTCCATCTAAAAAGGAAAAACAAATATAGAAAGTATCAACAAAATATTTATGTGAAATATATAAAATAAAATAAAAAGATAAAAAGGAAGAAATTCAAGTGATGAATGTCATATATGCATAATGGTTCCGAGACAATATCGATCAATTATAGAGTAGGGAATCTATTAATTTTCCAATCACCTTTATTGGAAGAGTCTCAATTTATTTGGAAATGGGAGACGCAATAGTAACACATGCCCTTAAAGACGGTTCATACCCTAATAGATTTTGTGTGCCATCGCCCATCCTTTTCCCCCACATAATGTGAACAATTTTGAGTTCAACTCGATAATAATCCAAATGATACCTATATTTAGGGGTAAGATAAAGAATACCCTAATTTGCACATATGTGAATTCAATGAGATTTGTGGGACAATAAAATATGAACAACTTCTTGATGTTGTTTTTAGATTGAAAATTTTCCCATTATCTTTTAAATATAAAGTGCAAAGATGGTTCCGGTGTCACTCGAACCCTATCCCATCAATAGTTAGAACCAAATAAATATAGAGTTTCACCAAAAATTCTTCCCAAACTAAAAGGCGTTGTTATTACATTACGCCATAAACATATTTATACAAATGGAGTGAGAATCTATATCTATACTTTAAATAATCCATGGACTTGCTCCAGAAATGTTCATATCATGGGATTGAGTTTAGGTGCCAAGTTGAAATCATCTACGAAGGATTTGGCTCTAATACCAAAGCTCTATTAAAATCAACGAGCACTTGAGAATTTAGGTAAACTGGTGCCTAAAATTTTTCAGAGGCCATACCCTAAAATTCCTAACATTGGGGATCCCATCAAGAATTCAGGTCTAGCTTAACCACATTGGTACGACGCACTAAGTGGACCACAATGTTGATGTGACCGATAAAATGTCTACATCGATCAGTCGTGTAGAAGCACATGAAATGACTAAAGTAGGAATCCAAGCCACACTAGTGACCATCCCACACAAAGGAACGCCCATGTGTCTATGTTATGACGTGTTTGACCACTTGATTGAAAATTTCCTCACGCTCCCGGCTAACAAGGCTTTTCCCGATCAAGCAAATGTTTGTATGAAAATAGTCCACGGTGCGACCCATTTTCAAACACCTACAAACTGTAGTGGGAAGACCACCCTAGTTTTTCATAGTCTAAGGGTCAAAACCAAGGAGGGCAAGCTTTTTGTAATCTACTATCGGGTTTCAAAACGACTCCTCTCAAACGTACATATATCCTTTACCCAAAAAATTAAAATATCTTGAGGATTCATCTACCTCGCTCGCCCGAGATGTGCTCCAATTCCAGAAGTCAACGAAACAAGTTTTACATGGGAACAGTCAATTAATATCCAATCTCAAGGTAAAAATAGGTTAGCTAGAACAATGCCTTATTGATAAAGATAAAAGTATGTTCCCAAGTAGTCCAGAACCGAACTAAACGGGTAATGTTAATAGATCCGCACAGGTCGTGCAAGAGGTTGCTAATTCATCAAAAACCCAAGAGTGTTCGAAGGCCAAAATGTCACTTATGTTTGGCAAGGAAGTAGACATTAAGTTCCAATAGCCTTTTCTTAGTAAAAATTTATTTATAAACAAATAGGAGAAAATCCATCTAATAATGGCTTTTTACAAGAGCCAAACATAATATTAGACTGAAAATGAGAGAAAACTACCTAAAACTAAAAATATTGAAATTTATTGACATCCCCATTACTATAATAAAAGATAAATTCGAGACAATAAAAATGAACGAGATCATGATTGAGAGGAAGAGGGTCATAAATTATATTTTAGGGTTGTTTTATCTTCATAACTTAAAGTCGAAAAAGAGTCCAATGAAAACTGAGGTGAGGATTCACTGGAATTTTTTGTAACACCCTTCGGATTTAGAGATTCCCCAACCACCATGTCTTGACTGATGTTCGTTGCATATTCAATGTTTACTAAAAGTTGAAAAGAACTGAAAATTAGAATTTGATTTTTATAATTTTTTTTTTTGCCAACCAAGTCTTCAAGAATATCACACGATTGAGCTACACTAGTAGGTATACCCAGTACATAATGTGACATCCCGACTAATTAAATACCGGGTAGCTACTCCTTTATAAAATTAATTCAAAATGCCAAGTTGGCTCAGTTAATAGCATCACTGTCGAAAACATTTTATTATTACTAACCACCTAGTATTTAAAAAGTAAGTTGCCAAATTTTAATTTAAGTCTGATTAACATGCAAGAAGTAAAATGAAGAAATAGATAACACCATTCACCATGCTAAAGTAAAATGAATAACCATCACAATAGTATAAATAAAGTCTGGAGGAAAACTCCTCACTACAATCCCATAACTGAAATGAATAACTGAAACAATACATGCTAAAGTCTGAAAACTGAAATGTAAAAGATGTCTCTAAAGAAATGGGCAACATGCCCTACAACTGATAGATAGTGACTCTGGAATCCAAAGAGATAGAAGCGTCTACATGCAAATCCTTGTAACTTCCACAAGCAGCTACAGCTCGTCACCTGAATGAGTACCTATGCTTGGTGTCCTTGTGGCTGGGCACCTAAAATGGTTTTACAAAGAAAAAGATTTGAAAAGAAAACGGGTCAGAGCCCGAATGTGGAGTTATATTTTAAAAACCTGCAAGTGCTTTAAAAACATTTAAAACATTAAATGCAAAGTACATGTTAGGACGTGCACTCACATTATATTCTCACCTCTCGTCTAACTGTGCACTCCTAACGCAAGTACCCATCTATAACTACCCATACCACTAGCTAAGTGACAACGTATCTAGCTAGACTGACAAGGGTTCTACCCATAATGCTTGGTTCCATTTAACATAACAACGCTCGTAATTAAATAGGGATTTAACGTGAACTCAGTTACTAAATATACCATTGATATAACTATCAGTTAACTCATTATGTAACTCGAAATAATACCGTAATATTTTTTTACAACATTAACATGAGGATTCCCATTAATTTAATGTATATTATTCACATCATAAATATACGATACAAGCACCCCGCAATCTAAGCTATGGTGCACACATACTCTGCTATGAATCCCGGTACATCACGTACATAAGGATCACATATTCCGAATCTCTCAGGAATAGTCCAGATAACACAAATCACAAATAGTGGAGGCGAACACAGTCACCATCACGTGGGTCACGCACATACCTATGCTCCCACGGTCAGCGGACTTATTAATATCACAATAAGTCTTTCTATGACCTATGTTCATCAAGGTACCAGTCTATATCCCCCCCGTAGGCACACAAGGATTAGAGGGTCCTAAGCGAACGTAACCTCCCGTGATAGCAAGTATGGTAGGTATGTCATACACACAATCCATATACCAATACTAAGTAAACACACATCTTAGTAATACCGTATTTTAATCGTAGTACATATCGCATTCTCGTACTAACTATACTTATCACAATTCGTACTATTCCGGTTTGTAATTATACGTGCCATAATTTCTCACGTCGTAATAGACACTCACGTCTCATCCCAAACCGTCCATGTAATACAACTCTCGTATATAATTCCTCCTCATAAATACCCAAATGTCCCAAGTTTATCACTATATCATCAAAGGAATGCTATCTATAACCTCGAACAAGTTTACGGAACTCCAAAAGTCAAAACAGTCCAAAAAGGATCAAACTGTCAACTCGTTAGAAGTCTCGTTCGAACGAGGCTTCGAACGAGTTTGGACTGTCAGGTCGTTAGAAGTCTCGTTCGAACGAGGCTGTTCGAACGAGATCCCAGTTCGTTCGAACGAACTGTCCCTTCTAACGATATCTCGTTCGAACGAGATATCGAACGAAATCCCTAATCGTTAGTAACGACTGGTCAACTCGTTAGAAGCTCGTTCGAACGAGCTCGTTCGAACGACCTGGGGGCTGCTTCTAACGACTGGCCAGTTTTGGCCCAGATTTTTCCCCAATTCGTTTTTAACCATTTATATCACTTCTAATCAATTCCAAAGTTCATCCCAACAACGTTTTAGGGTCTATAATCAATACTAAACATATATAGTCACATCCTAACATGTTTCTAAGGGATCAATCCACCCAAATATCAATTAAATTTACAGCTTTCTACACTTTTTCCAAATATCTCAAGAACATGAACCCTAACTACATATCATCATCAAATCCCAGAATTTAATTCGTTTTTTTTTCACCCAAACATGTATTAACATCAGATTTATTGTCTCCAAACTATTCTACATGCAATCCTTCTCAATTTCCTCAAGTTCTATGATCTAGACTACATGGGTTTTCATATTTTCTTCAAGAACAAACCATAAATCCAAATTTTTTCTAACATGGAGGAAACATTCTCAGAAATTAAATGGAATAAAGTCACTTGCCTTGGTTGTCTCTGAATTTGGTGTAGACTAGATGCAGTTTTCTGCAGAAATTCCTCTCTCTCCAAGCTCTTCTCCAATGGTGGCTCAAGGTGGCTAGGGTTTTGATTTGGGGAAACTTAGAAAACCTAAATGATAACCTACGTAGCTTTCTAGGTTAATATGGGTTGGCTAATGGGCTTAATGGGTTTAATCCACATTAGATTTACATCTCTAATTTTCGTCACTTTTAATTCCTCAAAATGTAAAATTACCAAAATACCCTTTAAGTTACCGGTATGGCCTAAAAATACCCCGGGACCCAAACTATACCCCCGGCTAGTGTTTTCTGACTATCTCGACCCTTCCGGACGCATTGGCGCACTCAAAACGACCATACGGATTATAGATTTTAAATTCACTTTTTATTAATAAAATATTATACCGTGACGCGGTGGTTCCACGCGTCTCAACAAAATTTCTAAAATGCCGTATATAAATCCCACGACAAATTTTATAATACCAAGTTCATATATAATCATATATGCACATAATGAAATACTAACTCGTATCACATTAGTATTTATAACCCGGATTAATTTTCAATTAATACGCAATTTAATTAATTACTCCTCAAAATAAATATAGTCAAAAGTACGGGGTATTACACATAATTGGAGGAATTATAAAATAAATTTATATTCTTGGTTTGGCCACATTCCATAGTACTTGGGTTTGAATCCCTTAAATCAGAACAAGGGGTAGTACTTGGATAAGGAATCTCGACAAATATATTAACCTCAAAACTTTCATTATTTACATCCACTCCATATCAAACATAATCACTTTGATATGCCAAAATAATATCATTCATATTTGGAATATCCTCTAAAATGGGCATCTCCTCATTAGAATTATCTTTAATCACAGATAAAGCCCCTAAATTTTTCGTTGTTATGAATGATTGGCCTTCATCATTAAAGGAAAGTGGATGAAACATAGAATGTATATTGTTAACCTTAGTAGTTTCCAAGTTGGTAGCATCTCCATTAATTGTCCTGCAATAACTATCAACCTCCATGCATGCATATTAATCTCTATATTCATTACTGTCATTTTCATTTATATTACTATCATGTAACCCGCACGATGCGCGGGCGTTTTATAGAAAAAAATACTTAAAATTTATTTAAAACAATCCTAATAATATAAATTGATAATAGTTGATAGAGTTTGTAAATATATTATGTTTAATATTTTATTGTATGAGTAAAAATAATTATTCAAAATTAAGGGTGACAATTTTGGCACGAAAGAGTGATACGATCCAAATTTGGTCCAAAATTTACTCAATATATCATTTTGAGTCGTGTTCAGGAGGAGATTTTAGGTATGAAATTGTCAAACTAATGACTTATAAATTGTTTAAAAAGTTCTATCATCAAAATCTCAAATAAAT
Organism: Sambucus nigra; assembly: GCA_949130495.1. Taxonomy (NCBI): domain Eukaryota; kingdom Viridiplantae; phylum Streptophyta; class Magnoliopsida; order Dipsacales; family Adoxaceae; genus Sambucus; species Sambucus nigra. The sequence goes on from OX422218.1 coordinate 421,752,814, forward strand.
ACATTTTTTACTCTGTATTTAACATATAAAAACAATCATATTAAACAAAACATATTCAGAATAAAGAATACAATACATACATGAATGGCTAAACACATGCATTCTATATAAATATATGTTTTAATTAGAAAAAAAACTCAACTAAAAGAAATGAAACAATCCATATACATAAATATTTGTAAATTTAAATGTCCTGTTTATGGTTTTATAGATGAAAAATGATTGTTGCACCGATTTTGTGAACCAAGTGCACAAAATGCTTGTATAGTTGACTAAAAAAATTAAAACTCAAGAATTCTGGTTTTCACTTATACCCCAAATATCTAATATTTAATCAAGATCATAAATTATAATTGTCGATCATATGTTCAGTCTCGATATGAACAAAACGTGGATGACAATGTGAGACCCAAAGATGAGTCGATATTAAAAAAAGAATCTTACAATTCAAAGAGATCATATACTTATGAGTCCTTGTGTTGAACTGCAATTCCTTGAATAGCTAGTTACTACATAACATAATTCTGGTACAATACATCAGATTAAATTATACCTTTTTTTTTTCAGCAGAACAAAGATGAATTGAAAACATTTGAAAGAAATTAGATGCCCAAATTCAACAACTTTATCATATTTCACTACCAACAATAGGTCACCCAAATTATGCTGAGCCATTAAAAAGGTTTAATGGGAAAATGATGCTCCACAACATGTAATCATAAAATAACAACCCAATATTCTTAGCCATAAAAAAGGGTTAATGGGAAAATGATCCTCCATAACTTCTTTTTACCAAAAAGAAAAAAAAAACACGTCTAAAAGATTTTCCAACGTGATCCACAATCAAGGATTGGTTTGGAAAATCTCACATTTTCCTCCAAATACCTTTAGTTAGGATCACTTGCAGGAAAATAACGTTTACCAAATCGATACTTGATTGTGGATCATTTTGGAAAAGATTTTAGAAATGTTTTTTGAAAATTTTATGGGAGCCAAGGAGAAACATGACATTTTCTAAAACAAAATTTCTTTGCTATCCAGCAAATTATATCAAAGCTATAACACTCTCCCATACAGTTCACGGATCCACCATTCACCAATAACCAAACAAAATGTCCTTCTAGGTATTTGATCAAAATGGATATTCACACACATCTATTTAAATTGTCATTTAGTATGTTTCAGTATTCACAGCAAAATCCATGTATGCATTGAATTTCCTAACATGCCTTTAGAATTCTAAGCTTTAACAAATAGTGAAGTAGTCTTTTGAATGCCCATCAGCGATAACTCTCCATTTCATGCTTTTCATCAACGGGTATTTGTTATATACACTACCCAAACACCCACAAGAAATATTTGCACACAAAATGGACAGATTTATCCATATAGCCATCTATAAGAACTTAAATCAAGATAAATTATGAATAGCCATTATACCAATAAGCTCTACAATAATGAAGAAAGATGAGAGCTTATCATAGATTGAAGAAATCAAAACAATTGAAGAACAAAGCATTTGTAAGCATTGAATGGTAGTAAAATGAGTAAAAATAGAAAGGGATGGTACCTCCCTCTAGTTGAGGGGGTTTGATTTATAGGCCACGAAAGAAAAGGAAAACTTGAAGATACAATTAAGAATAGAGCTCCCAACCCTCTCTGTCGATCGAACGCCGCAACGCTCACCGATATAAGGGCTTTATGCCTTCCTTCTCTCTCACAAAGACAGGGATTTATGCCTGATTTCTGGGGCAACCAAACGATGAGGGGTTAGAAGATGAAAGATAAAATGAGGCCAATTTTATTTTCAAGAAAACTCTTTATTTCTTATCGTTTGTTATTATTTATTGGTAAATATGCAATAATTGATTCTCATTAAATTTTATTTCTATTGTTTTAAAAGTATAATATATATTTGTATCTAGAGCCACATTGGTACCCTCTACATAAACAACATTACTAGAACCCAAGTTTTCTCTTTTTTTCAAGCATATTATAGGAGAGTATGAGTTCAAGCATTCCACTTTACTAGAACCCGATAAACGTTCATGCATGTCTTTTTAACACTATAAAGGAGTAGTTGGACACGCTATTAACCATTTAAATTATCACCACGCACATTAACACATGGAGTAGTGTGATTGATTTATTTTATCTTGCAAAATAACGTAGAATGCATGTTTAGAATAATTCAAGATAAAATTTGGTTAAAATTATCACACTCATTTAATTTGGTGCTAAATTAAATATTGGGTAAAGTTTATTTAATTCAAGTCATTTGCTAAAATTTGGTTTCGCCTAATTTTCTAATATTGATAAATATGACTTAGGCAAATTCTAGGACTTGAATTAATTAATTGGTTTAAGTGAATATATTAATTGTTTAATTTTACTTCACTTGGTTTAATTTTAATTTGTTTAAGAAATTAAAATTTATTGTGTTGAAGTTGAACCACCACACCGCTTCCGCATCAATTTTCATAAAAAGGAAATAATATTTTAGAATTGGGGGCCTCGCGCACCAACAAGTGGTATCAGAGCTTTGATTCAGAAAAGCCCGCAGTTTCACAGTTTATACTGGAACACAATGTTTTGAGATGTAAACAATTATTGTAAATCTTGCGACAGGTGTCAACGGATGGGGGCGATTACCCGATGAGAAATGATGCCATTAACCCCGATCCTCATCATTGAAGTTTTCGATTGTTGTGGTATTGACTGCATGGGGCCTTTTCCCCCATCCTTTGGATACCTATACATCCCAATCGCGGTAGAATATGTTTCTAAGTGGGTGGAAGATATAGCTACTAAGACTAATGATAATAAAGTGGTGATAAAGTTCCTTCAGGAACACATACTTTCTCAGTTCGGTGCTCAAAAAGCGATAATCAGTGATAACGACACGTACTTTTGCAACAAGCCGTTTGAGAAACTTATGAAAAAGTATGGGGTTGTTCACAAGGCTGGAATGACATATCACCCACAAATGAATGGGCAGGCCGAGTTGGCGAATCGTGAGATCAAAAACATCCTCGAGAAAACCATCGATCCTAACCGAAAAGATTGGTCCCTTCGATTGAACGATTCACTATGGGCCTACCGTAACGCATACAAGAACCCACTCAAAATGTCCCCGTTCTATTTTGTGTATAGAACACAAAGCATACTGGGCCATAAAGAGGTTAAATTATGATAAGGATAAAGCCGATGAAGCTCGCAAGCTTCAAATGAATGAGTTGGAGGAGATACACAATGGTGCGTATAAGAATTCCAAGATTTCAAAAGAAAGGATGAAACTCATGCATGATAAGATTATTCGATGAAAAGAGTTTCAATTCGGATAAAAGGTACTCCTATATAACTCCCGGCTTCATCTATTTCTGGGTAAATTACGGTCCCATTTAAGACTGTGTTTCCCCATGAGGCTGTGGAATTGGAAGATCAAAAGGGGGAAAATATGTTCAAAGTCAATGGCCAATGCCTAAAGCCCTATCTAGAGGCGTGCGTAAAGGATATCGACACCATTTGGTTGTCGGACCCCGTCTACGAGGCCGAGTGAGCTGAAGTTGAGAGGTCGTCACACCCCCGATGCATATGGTGTGATTCTTGTATATGTTAGTTAGGTTTTAATTAGGATAGGTTATGCAGGTTCACTATATGGGTGTCATTTACATTCGTAGGTAGGAAGCATACACGTTGAGACCACTTCGGGATTCAAAAATGACGGTCGAGCATAATTCAGGGTCATAATTGAGTTGAAAGTAAGTGGGAATGCATTTCGAGTGCGAAAGAGGGAGAGATATGGAGCAGAGCAGAGTCTGTCACAAAAAGGCACTCGATACGGACCCCCCTGGTCACTCGCTCCGTACCGCCTTCGGAGAAAAAAATAAAATAAATAAGCATGGCAATCCGGACCTCCCCTATATACCCAATCCGGACCGCCTCCTGGTTTTCTCCAAATAATTCCGTAGGTGCAGCCTGTAATACCCCGTACTTTTGGCTATATTTATTTTTGGGATTAATTAATTAAATGCGTATTAATTGGAAATTAATTCGGGTTATAAATACTAACGAGATGCGAGTTGGTATTTGATTATGTGCATACATGTTTTGATATATGTATTTGGTATTATAAAATTTGTCGTGAGATTGATATACGGCATTTTAGAAATTTTGTTGAGACGCGTGTGACCGCCGCGTCATGGTATATTATTTTAATTATAAAAGTGAGTTTTATTTCTATTATCTGTATGGTCGTTTTGAGTGCGCCAACGCGTCCGGAAGGGTCGAGATAGTCAGAAAACACTAGCTGGGGGTGTAGTTTGGGTCTCGGGGTATTTTTAGGCCATACCGACAACTTAAAAGGTATTTTAGTAATTGTACATTTTGAGGAATTAAAAGTGAGGAAAATTGGGAGTTTTAATCTGATGTGAATTTAACCCACTAAGCCCATTAACCAAACCATATTAACCTAGAAGGCTACGTAGGTTATTAGAAGAGTTTTCTAAGTTTCCCAAATCAAACCCTAACCACCTTAAGCCACCATTGGAGAAGAAGCTTGGAGAGAGGGAATTCTGCAGAAAAACTCTATCAAACCATCATCCAAACTCAGAGACAACCAAGGCAAGTGACTTTATTCCATTTAATTTCAAAGAATGTTCCTTCCATGTTAGAAAAATTCGAATTTTGTGTTTGTTCTTAGTGAAATATGAAAACCCATGTAGTTTGGAGTTTAGAACTTGAAAATTTTGAAGAGAATTGCATGTAGAATGATAGGTAGATGATTATTCTCATGATAATTGTGATTAGAAGAAATTAAAACGGATTAAATTATGGGATTTGATGATGATATAAATCTAGGGTTCATGTTCTTGATAAAATTGGGGAAAAGTATAAATCTTGTGATTTAATGTTGTTTAGGATGCATTAATGTCTTAAAAGATGTTAGTATATGACCTTAGCATGTTTTAGTATGATTAGAGGACTTAAAACACTGTTAGAACGAACTTTGGAGAAGACTTGAGGTGTTAAAAATGGTGAAAAACGAGATTAGGCAAATCTGGGACGAAACTGGCAGGTCGTTAGAAGCCCCTACCCAGGTCGTTCGAACGAACTCGTTCGAACGAGCTTCTAACGAAATGACCAGTCGTTCTAACGAAAGGGATCCTCGTTCGATAACTTCGTTCGAACGAGATCTCGTTAGAAGGTACAGTTCGTTCGAACGAACTGGAATCTCGTTCGAACAACCTTGTTCGAACGAGACTTCTAACGAGTTGACAGAGGGATCTCGTTCGAACAGTCTCGTTCGAACGAGACTTCTAACGAGTTGACAGTTTGGTCCTTTTTGGACTGTTTTGATTTTTGGAGTCCCGTAAACTTGTTCGCGGATATAGATAACCTTCCTTTGATGATATAAGGATAGATTTGGGACTTTTGGGTTATTACGAGGAGTAAATTTATATACGAGAGATTTAATTCAATGAACCGTTTGGGTTGAGACGTGAGTGTCTACTACGACGTGAGAATAGATTATTGGCGCGTAAGATGATAAACCGGAATAGTATAAATTGCGATAATTATGTGTTGGTACTAGAATGAGAATAGTACTTCGATTAAACTACGTTGATTACTAAGATACGTGTTTACTTAGTATTGGTATATGAATTGTGTGTATGACATACCTACCATACTTTCTATCACGGGAGGTTTGCGTTCGCTTAGGGCCCTCTAATCCTTGTGTTGCCCGGATTTAGACTGGTTACCTTGATGAACATAGGTCATAGAAAGACTTATTGGGATATTAATAAGTCCGCTGATCGTAGGAGCGTAGGTATGTGCGTGACCTATGTGATGTGACTGTGTTCGCCTCCATTGTTTGTGATGTTGTTATCTGTGAACTATTCCTGAGAGATTCGGAATATGTAATCCTTATGTACGTGATGTACCGGGATGGATAGCAGAGTATGTGTGCACCACAGCCTAGTTCTCGTGGTGCTTATATTGTATATTTATGATGTGATTAATATACACTTAATTAATGGGAACCTTCACGTTAATGTTGTGAATATAATTACGGTATTGCTTCAAGAAATATAGCGAGTTAACTGATAGTGATATATATGGCATATTGAGCATCTGAGTTTACGTTAAACCCCTACTTAATTACGAGCGTTATAATGTTAATAGAACCGAGTAATATGGGTAGGACCTATGATAGTCTAGCTAGAGATGATGTCACTTAGCTAGTGGTTTGTGTCGTTATAGATGGGTACTTACATTAGGAGTGCACAGTTAGACGAGAGGTGAGAATATCATGTGAGTGCACGTCCTAACATGTACTTTGCATTTAATGTTTTAAATGTTTTTAAAGCACTTGCAGGTTTTTAAAATATAACTCCACATTCGGGCTCTGACCCGTTTGCTTTTCAAATATATTTTTCTTTGTAAAACCATTTTAGGTGCCCAGCCACAAGGACACCATGCATAGGATACTCATTCAGGTGACGAGCTGTAGCTGTTTGTGGAAGCTACATGGATTTGCTTGTAGACGCCTCTATAACTTGGATTCCAGATTCATTATCTATCAGTTGTAGGGCATGCTGCCCATTTCTATTAGAGTTACATTTCCATTTCAGTTTTCAGACTTTGGCATGTACTGTTTTAGTTTCAGTTTACTTATTTCAGTTATGGGATTGTAGTGAGGAGTTTTTCCTCCAGACTTTATTTACGTTATGTGATGTTCATTCTATTTACTTCAGTATGGTGAATGGTGTATTTATTCTTTATTACACTTGTTGCATGTTATTCAGACTTTAATTAAAATTTGGCACTTACTTTTTAAATACTAGGTGGTTAGTAGTCATAAAAATGTTTTCGACAGTGATGCTATTAACTGGACCAACTTGGCATTTTGAATTAATTTAATAAAGGAGTAGCTACCCGGTATTTAATTAGTCGGGGTGTCACAGGTGGTATCAGAGCATCAGGTTCTAGTGTCCTTTAGGATCTGACGGCTTATTATGTTTCCGCTAAGTTTCTTTGATATAGAGCCCTATATTTTAGGACTGTTGTACTCTTTTTGTGTATGCTTCGTTCTTCAGCTATCTTAAGTTTATAAACAGCGAACTTATAAACTTTATTCTTATTTCAGATGCCTCCATGACGTGCACGACGAGTTCCCAGGGATGCAACGCCCGAACCCCAGCCCGCTCCAGTTCAGGGCATGATGAACGCCGCTGAGGTTGCAGCTATAGTAGCCCAAGCGGTAAATGTCGCCATTGTCGTTGTTCAGCAGGCACCACCTCAAGCGCCGGTTGCCGCGCCAGTACAGGTTAATGCATTCCCGTCTGCTTGGGAGCGTGTACGTGACGCTTTTCAGAAAGTGCATCCGCCAGAGTTTGCAGGTAGCTCAGATGTGGTAGTCTCGAGCCAATGGAGGAAGGATATGCAGAGGCACTTGAGGATGTATGAGTGCACGGATGTTCAGAAGAAGGTGCTAAATACTTTCAAGCTAGTTGGATCTACGCTACAGTGGTGGGAGTCTATTACCACCATGGAGGAGAGGGATACTCTCACGATTCAGGAGTTCTGGGTGCGGTTCGACCGCAATTACTTTCCGTCAGCTGTTCATACGGAAATGAGGAGGATACTGTTGAGTTTGAGGCAGGAGGGCAAGATTGTGGCCGAGTATGAGGCCGAGTTCACAAATCTATTGAATATCGTTACAGATGAGATACCAACAGAGAAGAAGAAGATTGAGAAGTTCACGGACGGGTTGACTTGGAGGATCCGTCAGCATCTGCTAGGGAACCTATCGTTGGCCACCTATTCTGATGTGGTTAACGCTGCATTGTTACACTGCCAGGACCACCGTTTTCATATGGCCGAGGGTAAGAGGTCGGGGGAGTCTAGCCATCAGGGCAGGACTGGAGGACATAGTGCCAGCGGGGCACAATCTGGTCAGGGGCAGAGACAGAATGAGCAGGGCTCCCAGTAGGGTGATAATAAGAGGTTCCGGTCAGGGAACTACAGACAGGGACAAGGAGGTTTCCGTCAGGGCCATCAGGGTCCAAACGACCATCAGGGCCAACAGGGGCAGAATGGGCAGCAGTTTCACCAGGGCCAGTAGGGCCAAGGGAGGAACGGTAACGGCCACCAGGGGCCGAGAGGAGGGAACTTCCCAGGGAAGTGCTTTGTTTGTGGTAAGACTGGCCATAAGCGACAGGATTGTCCTGATAGGGGCAGGGCCCCACAGCAGCAGCAGCAGGGTGCTCGCCAGGAGCCACAGAGGCTTATGTTTCCCGCCGCCCTTCCCGCACCACCACAGATGGCAGCATTGCCACCCATTCCAGCAGTCCCAGTTCAGCAGGGGCAGCTACAGTATGGACGTGTCTACAACGTCCACCAGGCTGCAGTTCCACAGGCACCGCCCGCGATTGAGGGTACGTTTCCTATCCATGGCACTATGGGTCGGGTGTTATTTGATACGGGTGCTACACACTGTTTTATAGCTACACACTTCGTGAAAGCTTTAGGATTGTTAGCGACGGCAGAGAGCACAGTGACGTGTGTCGACTCACCATTGGGGAGTGGGTCACTTATTTTCTTTATATGCCGGGGAGTGGGGGTAGAGATTGGTGGTTTGGTATTACCTGCAGACATGTTAGTGTTAGACATGCATGTTCAAGATGTGATTATCGGTATGGATTGGCTCGTAGCTTATAGGGCCATGATTGATTGCTTCAGCGGGAGCATTGTTTTTGCCATTCCAGGGCAAGAGATGTTTATAGTGGCGATGCCTCGCCCAGAGGGAGGATCGACCGCTCATCTGTATTACATTGAGGAGGATACCTCTAAGGAGGTAGTGATTCCTTTAGATTCTATCCCAGTAGTCAGGGAGTATTCGGATGTGTTTCAGGAGATACTAGGCTTACCCCCCCAGTCGAGAGATAGACTTTGTTATAGATTTGCTACCGGGTACGAGACCTATAGCACGCGCACCGTACCGTATGGCTCCAGCTGAGATGAGGGAGTTACGGGATCAGATAGAGCAGTTGTTAGGTCAGGGCTTTATTCGCAGGAGTACCTCACCTTGGGGCGCTCCAGTTTTGTTTGTGAGGAAGAGAGACGGTTCACTGAGACTGTGTGTGGATTACTGAGAGTTGAATAAGGTCACGATACAGAATAAGTATCCGTTGCCTCGAATCGATGACTTATTCGACTAGTTGAGAGGAGATTCTTTCTTCTCGAAGATTGACTTGAGATCGGGATACCATCAGTTGCGTATCAGGGAGGAGGATGTCTCGAAGACTGCATTCTTGTCGAGATATGGTTCTTACGAGTTTCGGGTTATGCGTTTCGGCTTGACCAACGCTCCAGCGGTGTTTATGGACTTGATGAACAGAGTGTTCAGGGATTTCCTAGACCAGTTTGTCATTATCTTCATTGATGATATTCTGGTTTACTCCCAGACAGAGGAGGAGCATGCCGAGCATTTGAGGCAGGTTTTGCAGACACTCCGTCAGAACGAGTTGTATGAAAAATATGAGAAGTGCGGGTTTCGGTTGAAGGAAGTCCAGTTTTTGGGACACATTCTGACCAGGGAATATCGATTGATCCGGGGAAGGTATCAGCGGTGAGGGAGTGGGGACAGCCCATGACACCGACTGAGATTCGTAGTTTCTTAGGTCTAGCAGGATACTACAGGAGGTTTATTCGGGGTTTCTCAGAGATAGCAGGTCCTTTGACACATCTGACTCGTAAGGGTGTGCCATACATCTGGAGTGATGCCTGTCAGTTGGAATTCGATGAATTGAAGGAAAAATTGACCTCAGCACCTGTGTTAGCATTGTTGAGACTGGGAGTTGAGTATTTGGTTTACACCGATGCGTCTTTGCAAGGACTGGGAGGTGTATTGCAGCAGGAGAGACATGCCATAGCTTATGCTTCCAGTAAGCTTAAGTCTCATGAGAAGAATTACCCCACGCATGATTTGGAGTTGGCAGCAGTGGTATTTGCCCTACGGATTTGGAGGCACTATCTTTTGGGGGAGAAGTTCCAACTGTTCACGGACCACAAGTCCCTACAGTACGTGTTCACGCAGAAGGAATTGAATATGCGGCAGCGTAGGTGGCTTGAGTTTGTGAAGGACTACCAGTTCGACATCCAGTATCACCCAGGTAAGGCTAACGTGGTAGCATACGCGTTGAGCCGTAGGCCAGCAGACGAGGTGGCAGAGGTGTGGAAGGCTAAGTGGAAGGAATTGGGACACCAGGATGCAGTGGACCGATCTTTCATGTCTGTGATGACCATTACACTGCAGATTGTCACGAAGGTAGTATGGGCACAGGCTAATGACTCGTTCTGTCAGGAGCAGATAGTTCGATTACTAGCAGAGGGAGCCGAGTCCTATACCGTTAGCTCAGACGGGGGATTGCGTTTCAATGGGAGATTGGTAGTTCCGGGAGGGGAGGAATTGAGACACGAGGTGATGGCAGAGTCGCACGGCTCATGGTTCGCGGTACATCCCGGAGGGGACAAAATGTACCAAGACATGAGACGACAGTATTGGTGGAGCGGTATGAAGAGAGATATCACTGAGTTTGTTTCGAAATGCGCCACTTGTCATCTTATAAAAGTGGATCATCAGAGATCGGCAGGATTGCTACAGCCATTGGAGGTCCCGGTGTGGATTTGGGAGAGAATATCCATGGACTTTATTACGGGGTTGCCTACGTCGCAGAGGGGCCACGAATCCGTTTGGGTAATTGTGGACAGGTTGTCCAAGGTAGCTCACTTTTTACCCATAAGGACTGACTACACTACGGGACAGTATGCCCAGCTCTTCATTTCAGAGATTGTGAGACTTCACGGTGTGCCCCTAAATATCGTGTCTGACAGAGACAAGATATTTGTTTCGAGGTTTTGGGAGAGTTTCCAGGAGGCCATGGGCACGGAATTGTGGTTGAGTACGGCTTATCATCCGCAGACCGATGGGCAGACAGAGCGCACAAATCAGATGTTGGAGGACATGCTACGCATGTGCATTATTGACTTTGGGGGTGGATGGGAGCAGTACCTTCCACTGGTGTAGTTTGCTTACAACAACTCCTATCAGTTCACTATTAGCATGGCTCCGTTTGAGGTGTTGTACGGTAGGCCTTGTCGTTCCCCAGCATGTTGGTTAGAGATGGGGGACAACAAACTGCTTGGGCCGGAAGTGATTCAGGATACTTTGGCAAGGATTGAGTTGATTCGGAGTCGCATTCATGTAGCTCAAGACAGGCAGAAGAGTTATGCTGATGCGAAGAGATTTTTCAGAGAGTTCCAAGTGGGGGACCAGGTTTTGCTCAGAGTATCTCCTATGAAGGGGATTATGCGTTTCAGGAAGAAGGGAAAGTTGGCACCAAGATATGTGGGGCCGTTTCCTATTATTGAGCGGATCGGACCGGCTGCGTATAGACTCGGGTTACCGGAGCATTTGCATCGGATTCACGATGTGTTTCATATTTCCTCGCTGAGGAAATACCTTAGAGATAATTTGGCTCATTCTCACATTGCTGTGGAGGACATCGATCTCCAGCCGGATAGCTCCTACGAGGAGGGGCCGATTGCTATTTTGGACCAAAGCGAGAGGAAACTGCGGTTAAAGATAGTTCCGTTAATGCGTGTTCAGTGGCGACATCACAATGTCGAGGAATCCACATGGGAGCGCGAGGATGAGATGCGCAAACGTTATCCAGAGTTTTTTTTAGCAGGTACTTTCTAGTTTCGAATTTGGGGACGAAATTCAGTTACTAGGGGGGAAGTATGTAATACCCCGTACTTTTGGCTATATTTATTTTTGGGATTAATTAATTAAATGCGTATTAATTGGAAATTAATCCGGGTTATAAATACTAACGAGATGCGAGTTGGTATTTGATTATGTGCATACATGTTTTGATATATGTATTTGGTATTATAAAATTTATCGTGAGATTGATATACGGCATTTTAGAAATTTTGTTGAGACGCGTGTGACCGCCGCGTCATGGTATATTATTTTAATTATAAAAGTGAGTTTTATTTCTATTATCCGTATGGTTGTTTTGAGTGCGCCAACGCGTCCGGAAGGGTCGAGATACTCAGAAAACACTAGCCGGGGGTGTAGTTTGGGTCTCGGGGTATTTTTAGGCCATACCGACAACTTAAAGGGTATTTTGGTAATTGTACATTTTGAGGAATTAAAAGTGACGAAAATTGGGAGTTTTAATCTGATGTGAATTTAACCCACTAAGCCCATTAACCAAACCATATTAACCTAGAAGGCTACGTAGGTTATTAGAAGAGTTTTCTAAGTTTCCCAAATCAAACCCTAGCCACCTTAAGCCACCATTGGAGAAGAAGCTTGGAGAGAGGAAATTCTGCAGAAAAACTCTATCAAACCATCATCCAAACTCAGAGACAACCAAGGCAAGTGACTTTATTCCATTTAATTTCAAAGAATGTTCCTTCTAAGTTAGAAAAATTCGAATTTTGTGTTTGTTCTTGGTGAAATATGAAAACCCATGTAGTTTGGAGTTTAGAACTTGAAAATTTTGAAGAGAATTGCATGTAGAATGATAGGAAGATGATTATTCTCAAGATAATTGTGATTAGAAGAAATTAAATCGGATTAAATTCTGGGATTTGATGATGATATAAATCTAGGGTTCATGTTCTTGATAAAATTGGGGAAAAGTATAAATCTTGTGATTTAATGTTGTTTAGGATGCATTAATGTCTTAAAAGATGTTAGTATATGACCTTAGCATGTTTTAGTATGATTAAAGGACTTAAAACACTGTTAGAACGAACTTTGGAGAAGACTTGAGGTGTTAAAAATTGTGAAAAACGAGATTAGGCAAATCTGGGACGAAACTGGCAGGTCGTTAGAAGCCCCTACCCATGTCGTTTGAACGAACTCGTTCGAACGAGCTTCTAACGAAATGACCAGTCGTTCTAACGAATGGGAGCCTCGTTCGATAACTTCGTTCGAACGAGATCTCGTTAGAAGGTACAATTCGTTCGAACGAACTGGAATCTCGTTCGAACAGTCTCGTTCGAACGAGACTTCTAACGAGTTGACAATTTGGTCCTTTTTGGACTGTTTTGATTTTTGGGGTCCCGTAAACTTGTTCGCGGATATAGATAACCTTCCTTTGATGATATAAGGATAGATTTGGGACTTTTGGGTTATTACGAGGAGTAAATTTATATACGAGAGATTTAATTCAATGAACCGTTTGGGTTGTGACGTGAGTGTCTACTACGACGTGAGAATAGATTATTGGCGCGTAAGATGATAAACCGGAATAGTATAAATTGCGATAATTATGTGTTGGTACTAGAATGAGAATAGTACTACGATTAAACTACGTTGATTACTAAGATACGTGTTTACTTAGTATTGGTATATGAATTGTGTGTATGACATACCTACCATACTTGCTATCACGGGAGGTTTGCGTTTGCTTAGGGCCCTCTAATCCTTGTGTTTTCCGGATTTAGACTGGTTACCTTAATGAACATAGGTCATAGAAAGACTTATTGGGATATTAATAAGTCCGTTGATCGTAGGAGCATAGGTATGTGCGTGACCTATGTGATGTGACTGTGTTCGCCTCCATTGTTTGTGATGTTGTTATCTGTGAACTATTCCTGAGAGATTCGGAATATGTAATCCTTATGTACGTGATGTACTGGGATGGATAGCAGAGTATGTGTGCACCACAGCTTAGTTCTCGGGGTGCTTATATTGTATATTTATGATGTGATTAATATACACTTAATTAATGGGAACCTTCACGTTAATGTTGTGAATATAATTACGGTATTGCTTCGAGAAATATAGCGAGTTAACTGATAGTGATATATATATGGCATATTGAGCATCTGAGTTTACGTTAAACCCCTACTTAATTACGAGCGTTATAATGTTAATAGAACCGAGTAATATGGGTAGGACCTATGATAGTCTAGCTAGAGATGATGTCACTTAGCTAGTGGTTTGTGTCTTTATAGATGGGTACTTACGTTAGGAGTGCACAGTTAGACGAGAGGTGAGAATATCATGTGAGTGCACGTCCTAACATGTACTTTGCATTTAATGTTTTAAATGTTTTTAAAGCACTTGCAAGTTTTTAAAATATAACTCCACATTCGGGCTCTGACGCGTTTGCTTTTCAAATCTATTTTTCTTTGTAAAACCATTTTAGGTGCCCAGCCACAAGGACACCATGCATAGGATACTCATTCAGGTGACGAGCTGTAGCTGTTTGTGGAAGCTACAGGGATTTGCTTGTAGACGCCTCTATCACTTGGATTCCAGATTCATTATCTATCAGTTGTAGGGCATGTTGCCCATTTCTATTAGAGTTACATTTCCATTTCAATTTTCAGACTTTGGCATGTACTGTTTTAGTTTCAGTTTACTTATTTCAGTTATGGGATTGTAGTGAGGAGTTTTTCCTCCAGACTTTATTTACGTTATGTGATGTTCATTCTATTTACTTCAGTATGGTGAATGGTGTATTTATTCTTTATTACACTTGTTGCATGTTAATCAGACTTTAATTAAAATTTGGCACTTACTTTTTAAATACTAGGTGGTTAGTAATCATAAAAATGTTTTCGACAGTGATGCTATTAACTGGACCAACTTGGCATTTTGAAATAATTTAATAAAGGAGTAGCTACCCGGTATTTAATTAGTTGGGGTGTCACACAGCCCCTCTCCCGCAACCCCTTCACTTCCCTCCACATCATCCGCTCCACCATTTCCCTCCCAAAATACACTCCCTTTTACCTCCTTCTCCTTTCCCTCCAAACCCTTTCCTTCCCACCTATAAATACAAGCCCTAACCCCTCCCATCTCCCCCACACCAATCTTTCTCAAGCATTTTCCCTTCCTTCATCTCTCAAATACTTTTGCCCACCCACTCTCTCACTCCATGGCTGACCAAGACTGACCCACCAAATACAATTCCATCACTATCATCGATAATAACCCCACCGACTACCGCTCCGACCAAGAAATGCGATGGTGTGGGGAATATTTTGGGCAAACGCGAAACTTCCAAGTATAACGGGCCATTCTTTGGGACGAACTACCCAATTATGTCACTAACTTGTTTCGTCTTAAGGGTTGGTGCCGCTTCTTGAATGAGACTCCCAAAGCCATTTGGGCTGCGGAGGTTCGCGAATTTTATGGCACCCTCATATGCACCGGTGAGTTCGTGGCTGAAGAGAAAATTCGGGGGAAAACACATCCCTTTCTCGATTTTGACAATCGTCGAGAATCTTACCAAAAAAGACGTCCCCAATCCTGCCCCTTTTATCTACCCTAATAACTCCCAATCGCTCGAAAAAGATTTCATCATTGAGCATATCATGCCGGGGGAAATCTGGGACAAGGGTGTCTTTCGGTTCGGTCGGATGAGCGAAAAAGCACACCTCACTTTTCAAATTGCGTGCACAAACATCCTTCAGAATTCCGATGACTCCGGCATGCGCCGCGGCAAGCAACCCTTATGTACCACCTATTTGACCCCACCTTGTCCATCAACCTAGTGCATATAATGTACCGCGATGTCCTCTTTTTGGTGATGGATGAAAAGGGCGCTACTCTTCTTCCCTACGCCCGGTTCATTACCTCCATTCTCGTTGATCACCTATTCGGTCATCATGTCAGGACTCTTCGTCTCCCAAACATTTTTGGGAAGGCCACCCAGAACAAAATCGAGAAGAAAATGTCCATTCTAAGAGACCGAGAATCTAAAGAGTCCAATAAGGATGAGAGTAGCGAGGAGGAGGAAGCAGCGGCCGATATCGAAATGGGGGACCGAGAGGTGGGGTCCGATGAGGACGAAGACGATTTATGATTTTGAGCTCCCCGAGAATGATATGGGCGCGTGCCTAGCAGTATTGGAGGGAAAATTTGACAGGTTCCTCACGCAATAAAATAGGGATCAAACGGCCTACCGACGGGATACGAGCATGATTCATCGTCTCCAAACTCACATGTACGAACTTAATTTTGGTCGGCCCCCTCCTGGATAGTTTTATGATTCGTAAGACCCAAACGCACCCGAAAGCACCAATACCCCACCCCAGTTAATCTTGTGTTTGGTGATTGTGTCGGTGTAATTTTGTTGGTTGCTTCTAAGCTTGTATGCTTTTTCCTTTTCATGTACCATAGTCCTTATAAATAAAAATCCGCATTTTCTCCATTTGTTTGTTTTATTTATCGCACTCTTATTTTTACTTATGTAGATTTTAGTCCTTTTGAGTGGGGACAATGGAAAAGTCTAAGTTAGGGGGGGTGACGAGTGCGTATTTCTAAAACTTTACAAATTTTCAAAAATGCCAAAAGCAAATTTGAAAAATTTAGAAAGCCCAAAAATATCTTTTTCTTCGAAATAAATAAAAAAACATTGGAATTCAAATCTTTCAAAAATATCATTAAAATTCGGTTTAAAGTCTCAAATTGTAAAAACATAGTACATAAAGCCGAAATTGACAAAAGATGGAAATTGAGCGAACATAGACGACTTAACGAATAAATGTGGAGTTTAACCAACCCGGTGAGATTCGAGCCTATCCTTTTTGTGAGTTTATAAATCAATACGAGTTAATGGTTAACTCCAAGCTCTATTTACCATTTACAAAAGTCGTTGAGGATTTCAATTCCTTTGATTTGTTCGGTTACAGGAAACGTATGAAATGTTGTCTTGAAAAATGCGCTAAATGAATCTCTAAACTAAAATTCACTTTGAGGCACATATGGTAACACAATTAATAAGTTGGACAATGAAGTAGGCCCTCATTTGTTTACCCCAAAATATTAGCTAGAATAAGTAGTTAAAATCTTTTCCTTTGCCAACTAAATTTTTCCTTTTCGTTTAGCTACCCGAAAAACCTAAATGGTCTGGAATTGAGAAAAGAGAAACCCCAGAATTTAAGTCCAATTAGTGCAAATAAAAAGGGGCAAGAAAAATAGAAAAATGCTCAACAGAAATAGCAAGATAAGAAAAATGTGAAAAAAATATAGAAAAAAGAAAAGAAAAGAAACTGAGAAAAATCCCAGAAAAGCCTAATGGACATTTCAATAAAAAATCAATTCCAAAGTACCCAACCATCTCCTTTTACCCAATGCATCTTAAAAACCCGAGAAAGTCCTAACCGAGTCCAACTTGCGAAATTGTTTACCGTGTGGAGAGGTAAAACACAAAAAGATAATAAAAGGGATTAAAGGTGTGAATTAGAAGCGATGTTCCCATTTTCTTATAACCGTAATCCGATGATGAGATCCATATACCATAAAAATTCATCTTTCTATTTGTGTGCGTGAACATAGTTCCAATGCATGTAATCTTTATATTATGCACACCGAGAGAAATAACCACACTTCAGAGAGATTCGTTTGTGAGAGAAATCGATGAGAATTTGAATCAAAATGAATTTTTGGATATGTAACGTAATGGTCAACCGGTGGAAATTCGCGATTAAATTTCTGGCTTCGCACACACGCACTATGATTTGAGACTCTCGAACAGGAATTGATGATAACTATTTTCTGGAGAAGTTTGAATTATATAATTTTTAATTATTTTGAGTTTTCTTTGAGTCAGATTTTGTGATTATATTCACTGCAAACCCTGATGAGACATAACTCGTCCTACCGGAGCAACCTAGGGGTTTAAAGGCTTATTGCATACGCTCAATGCAATCACTTACCCGCGAAAGTGGTATTCTATCCAAATAAAATGAAAATTTTAAGATTTGACCCAAAGTTCTAAGTTAGGGGGTTTGATTAGGCTCAAATTCTTCCAATTTAGCCCCTTAATTTAGAGACTTTTACCATCTCGAATAATGCAAAATGAGTGTAATTATCGCATTTCTTTGACACTAACTCCGTCTAACAATTACATATAGTTTAGTGTATTTTTCCTAAATTTTACCGGTATTTGAAGCATTGAGGAAGAAAGAAACTAGATAAGCAATGACCAAAGTCACAGAAGGGAAGTCAAAGGGTAATTTTGTAAATTTTTAGCCGTCGCCCGAAGTTGAAGACAGTTAGAAAGTTGAAGAGAATTCAATTTCAAGAACTTTGGATGAAATGGTAAGTCAATTTGAGCTCCAGTGATCAAGTTACAAAGATTTGAAGTTGATAAGGAAATAAGGGACAGTCCCCTGGTTGAAAAAGAGACCCATTCGGAACCTTTTATTAGAATAGGATTCGAACCGCTTCAAAAGAATGACTCTGTCTGAAAATAGGGGCAATCCAGACCTTTTTCCCAAAAAGGATTCGGACCTCCTAGGAAAAATTCTCTCTCTCAAAAAGGGGGGAGATCCAGACCTTTTTTCCAAAAAGGGTCCGGACCTCCTTAAGAGTAGGAACACTGTCTCAAAACAAGGAGTGATCTAGACCGCCCTGCTCGATGGGTCCGGACCGCTTTGGATGTTATTCAAATTTTTATTCTTTTTCTTAGAGTTTTTATGGGGTGACACTCTTGTAAATTTCGTAGATATTTATTCTAGTTTGTTACATAATAACAGGAGTTCGATTTATAGGTTAGCTAAGTAGGAGTAGAGGGATTTTGTAGTAAAAAAACCTAGTTTGCCATAAGAAGAATTTGCTGTAAGGATTATAATTTAATTTTTGCAAATCAAGTAACACCTTTCCTTTAATTTTAGGATGGCTCCTTATTTTTAATTGCTAGTTTTGAATCTGAAATTATCTTTTCAATTAGTTTCTTTAGAGTTAATGTTTATTTCTTAAAAATCATGTCTTTCTCAAAGTTAATTACGTCTAGCTAATTTTCTAAGTGTTGGGGTGCATGAACCCCACCCGATGTAATTCATCAGCATGGAAATAGATTTTTGAATTAAAATATTAGATGAATTGTGTTGCATAACTGTACCATCATTGGAATTTTGATCCCATTTTCTCTAGGTAACCGGGATGCTTAAGAATGTGACGCACACATTGTTTAACGTGACACCGCTTTACTCGTCCTTTGCCTACATACTGTGTGGGCTACGATCCCTCATATGTGTAATACATGGGAGTACTAAAGACCGGGTTCATATAAAATTCTAATTCCAAATCTAGTATCCTACAAAGTGAATTTCATGTGTGTGGGGTATTGTAACCTTTCCTATTGTTCTCATTTCATATTTAAATTGTAAAACCATTTGTCATCAGCTTTTTGTTTAATTAGCGTAGTTGTATTGTATTCATTCTAGTCTCATTAGATAATTATTCTCAAATTTTCATTTAGTTGTAATTGTTTCGTAGTCCAAATCATCTTTTCATTTCTTTTAGAGTCAAAATAAGGATTTCTTCATCTTTCCAACGTTGTCACGACTTCGTTCGTCTTGTTTCCCTGAGGATCGATACCCGACTTATCGAATTATTACTTGAGCGACAGGCTTGCACTTGAGCCTATATATCACGCACACTAGACACATTTGTGGTAGCATCAATAATCCTACCTAACTCTAAGGGAGAGTAAAAACCTAGTTAAATGAAATTCATTTTTCAAGAATATTAGGATAAAATCACAAAAGGAAATTCCAAAATAAAAGGAATTTAGCAAGAACAATGCTTGGAAAGATGGAAAAGATAGATTAAAGAATGAAAAAATGACATTAAATGAAAAGAAATGATTATGTGAGTTTGAAAAAGGAAAAGAAAAAATATAAGAGAAATGGAGGTTAGAAAAAATGCCTTAAATGTCAAAATACCCAAAGCCTTTAGATTCTGACAATATTTTGAACTTCAAAAGTCGTTCTTTCCAGCCAAATCCCATGTCCACAATACAATCGCAAGAAATTCCTAATCGATCTCAAGTAAATTTTTATAGTATCGGGGGAAGATAAATAGGTGTAATGGTGTGATTCAAAGTTTCTAGAAAAAAAAGTAACTAATTTTCTGTATATGAGATCATATTCATCCACTAAAGAAAAGTTCATGTGGCCATCCCTCCGGCTATCCTCCGTCTCGAGGGTCGGCGCTTATGCACGTGATGTTGGAAAGTGAGAGAAGGTCTTTTTTTTTTCTTGGAGCACTTCGATTGTCGTCATTGTGGGGTGTCGTAAAGAGATGGAGTCACCGGCCAATTTTGCACGAAACGACAAAAAAAATGTTGCCGCCTCGAGAGAGTGACATCAAAGACAAAATTGGTGCTTACGAAACCAATAGTTTAGAGGTTTGGGGGATAAGTTACGAAATGGGAAGGTGTTAGGAACCTATCCCGCCCTTTCGTTCTCCCATGGGCTAATGTCACTATTTTCCCTAATTTCACCGTGAAGTGTGTGCGTGTATATATAAATGGAGATCGGAATTGCTCGACTCATATAATGGAAAAGATAGAGTGATGTCATCAAAAAATAATATTTAGAAAATATAATGTGTGGTCTTATAGAGATATTGATCGTTATAATGGAACGATAATATATTTAGATAAATGCAAATATAAACCACAAGTATGATATTCATGTGTAATGTATGGGTAAAATAGAAAAAAGATTAAAATATAAAAATTGGACTCGAGTCTTGACTTTTAACCGAAAACGCCTACGTGGCCTATAAAGGAATCAAAGTCCATGTAGTTCTCATGTGGAACAAGGGTAGGGTTTATCCCATAGATTCAAATGAGAGTTTATTATATGTGTGTGTGTAGAAAATATATTTTTAGTTTTGAGAAAATGTGTCGAATAATCATGTCAGAATTTATAGGTGTAACCCTCTTTTTATTTTGTTTGGGTTTTTTATAGAAAATAAAGTATGTTAAATATAACCAATAAATGATGAAATGTTAATGTGTATGATCTAAAGTAAAAGATAAATTGAAAATTTATATAACTAATGCGAAATCGTGGAAATTTAGGGAGAGATAAGGGTTTGGGGGCTTTATTTAGAGATTGAGGCTTGATCATGATATTTGATAAGCTTCCTTGCAGTTTGGGATGAATTTTGAATGAGAGAGAAAGAGATTTTTTTTAATTGGGTATGAAAATAATGGGAATGAAAGATGGAAAGGAATTTCACACAAGGAAAGTTCGCTGATTGCAGAAGAATGTTGCTGAGATCCTTGGTATTAATAGATTTGAGGTGTGGCTTAGAAGTGTGACCACGTCATACTTGTATAGAGTAGGGTGAGTGTCGATCGGCATATCCCTAGAACTGCCAATTAGAATGTGATCTTAGACACGCTGCCGATAGGCATGGAAATGTACCTACCAATCAGCACTCTCATGTAGATTTTTTTGGAAAAATGGTTGTAAAATGCAATTCATAAATCCAAATCATGCAATGTGAATAGAATTAGAAAGGTAGTTTAGAAACCTTCAAGAATATTTGGGTTGCTCCCGTGTTCGATAGATAACTTTAGTTCAAACGAAGCTTGAAAGCTCCCGTCGGTCCTTTGGACAGGAGATCGTCGGATAGTAATGCATCGTTCATCCAAACCATAAGTCCTAATTGTGCATAGTGTGGATTGTTGTAAGGTAATGCGACGCACTTAGACATTCCAAAGAGATTCATTTGTTCAGAGAGTTGACTTTGGTTAAATCGAGCTCGAAAGCGCCCGGTGACCTTTTGGAGTAAAACAAGTCGTTCGTCCATACCATAATACAGATTAACACACGGAGTAGACCGTTGGAAAGGGTATTCGGTTACCTTCAAAGATTCAATCAATATCATTCGAGATGAAAAGTTTACCTTAGTTAAATGGAGTCCGGGAGTGCTCGGTTGGCTTTGGATAAGTTTTTGAGGAAAAATGGATTGTTTATCTGAACCGTTACGTTATTTCATGCATGGGGCAGACCATTCGAAATGGGGTTCAGTTCCGTTCGAGGATCCATTGAAATTTTTCTTTAATGATGAAGTTTATTGGGGTCAAATCGAGGCCTGAGAGCACCCGTTGCCTCCAGATCGATTTTTAGTATTAAAATGGTCCGTTCGTCTGAACCATTATGCCAATTCGGGCATGGGCTGGATTATTGGAAAGGAATTCATATCTCTTCAAAGATTCATTGAGCTTTTACTTTGATGATTGAGTTAACTCGAGTTAAATAGAGTTTGGGAGAGCCCAATGGCTACTAGATTAGTACTCGGAGTGTAACCTAGGGTTTGTAGTGAATTGGGGAGGGGCTACGGACCTAAGGAGTGTTTTAGGGGTCCTAGAATGTGATATCTACAGATCCCCTCGATAGGTGAGCATGGAACAAGTGAAAGTCGTCGAATAGACAACAAATGATGTTTAGGAAATAAGTCAATCATGAGGACCAAAAAGGATGAGGATGGCCAATTCAGAGGGTCGGGGCCATTTTTTATGACCTAAGGTATTACCAGGGATGGCCGATTATGTTGGTCGAGGTCAATTCTGAGGACTCAAGATGGGAGGGACCAATTTTGAGGGTCGAGGTTAAATCTGAGGAACTTAAATTAGCGCAACCAATTCTAAAGGTTGAGGTCAATTCTAAGGACCTTAAGTAAAAGAGATCAATTGTGAGGGTTGAGGTTAATTCTGAGGAACTTAAGTTAGAGTTACCAATTCGGAAGGCTGAGGTCAATTCTGAGGAGATTAAGTAAGGGAGGGATCAAATCTGAGGGTCGAGGTCAATTTTGAGGACCTTAAGTTGGAGGGGCCAATTCAGACGATCGAGGTCAATTCTGAGAACCTTAAGTAAGGTAGAGACCAATTCTGAGGGTCGAGTTCAATTTTAAGGACCTTAAGATGAAGTGAACAATTTTGAGGCTAGAGGTCAATTTTGAGGACCTTAAGTAGGAGGGACTAATTATAAGGATGGAGGTCAATTATTAGGACCTTAAGTTAGAGCGACCAATTATGTGGGTCGAGGTCAATTCTGAGGACCTTAAGTTGGAAAGACCAATTCTAAATGTCGAGGACCTTAAGATGAAGCGACAAATTTTGAGGACCGAGGTTAATTATGAGGACCTTATGGAAGGGAGCGACCAATTCTGTGGGTTGAGGTCAATTTTGGGGACCTTAAGTGGAGGTGTGGGTAATAGCTCTCCTGGGGAATTTTAATTTTACCTTTCTTGAGACTCTACTGGGGAAAATACATCTGTTTAGGGAATATGTCTTCTGAGAAGAGTTGGAAATTTTAGTCTGGAAATTCCACTTAGGGAAACAGTTGATTACTTGAGGTTTTGGGATTCCATTGGGGAATGTGCTACGAGGAGAGATGTCCGAGTAGGATTTCAAGCTCTCCTTGGGAAAATTGTAATTTTTTGGGGAAAATTTTAGTCCGTGGATTCCTGTTGGGAAAATGGGTAGGGTATTACATAGCTCTTCTGAGGAAGAATTTGATTACTGCTGAGTATAAGGTTTTTAGAATTCCACTGGGGAATGGTAATGGATGTGCTGGGGATAAATATGGTATTAACTAGGCTGGGGTTTTGGGGAAATTGAAAATTGATTTTCTTGGTGTGTTACAATATTTATTTGGCAATTTTAGGAATTTTTCGAGAAAGTTTCGTATTTTTATGCACAAAATTTGAAAGGGATACCGATTGGTAGTTTGTAGGGTTTGACAAACGGTAGTGGCACGATCTTCTGGGATACCTAGCTAAGTTATAGAAACAGTGCCAATCAGCGGGTGTCAGGGAGCTGTCGATCGGCATACCCCCCCTATAAAAGGGGCGAATTCTCTTCATTTTTCACAACTTTCATTTTTTTTATAGAGTGACATTGTTGCGATGAGCCTTCGCTCCCAAGGAATGATGGGATTTAGATATGTGTGGTATAACATTCATGTGGTGGTGTGTTGGATGGTTTCTTTCGTAGGTTTCGGCAGTTTGGCGTCTGCATTGGATGAGACGTCGCGCTTTATGGAAGTTTGATGCGCTTTGGGGGAGAGGTGGTGGGATTCCACACCCACCATACATTTTGATTTCTAGGAGATGACAGTGGACCCCATTGATGTAGATTAGTTGTTGGGGATAGACTACGAGGGGATGCAGATAAAGGTGAATCGATCCCTGAGGGTGACACCGTCGGCGGTGGAGGCAGCGTTAGGTGATGTTGGATGGATAGTCATTGGGTACTCGATATGTATAAATGTTTTTCTATAGGTTTTATTGAGTCAGTATATTGACGAGACCAACGGGCTACACATTGGTCAAATGGCTCATTTATTTATTCTTTTATTGTTGGGAGGATTTTTAGTGGCATCAAGTTATGATGTCATCCACTTATGATTTTTTATCGTACTTGAGGGTATTTTTGAATATCCCTCTCTTTGACTGAGGGAACCCGACTTTGGAGACACTTTATTCATCTTTGGATTCTTTTAGCCGGTGTTGTCAATAGACTTTTTCTAGATCCACATATATTCTTGAGGTATTTTTCCTTTTGCATTTTCCTTTATTTCCTTTATGATTTTTTTCTGATTACTGACTCTTGCCCTTTTGCAGACATGGTTCTATGAGGTGATGAAGCTTAATAGAGTTTTGATTGGTTTCCATGATGAGTCGATGGGGGGCTTCTCCCGGATATATTAGTGGCGAAAGTCTAACTGGGAGTCAAAGAGTGTATCTTTCCTTGGCTGCAGTGCGTCGGGTCTTGAATGTCATGGCTAGCGACCAGGTTATCTCCTATTTTTTGTTGATTCCATTTCTTTGGTGTTTCCTTTCTTAAAGTATTGAATTTATCTTGGCAAAATGTTGGTGATCTTCTACTCTGGAGGACGACCATTCAGCACCCGGCGGTGATCGGGATGCATGCGCAGATTCACTATTTATTAGCGCATGAGTTTGGATACTCCTAGTTTCTCGGAGAGAGAGAGAATAGTCTGGAAGATTGTGGAGGAAGAGGTGGAGGTCCCACCAGCGATGCCCCCTAGTTATATAAGGCAAGCCTAAGAGATGTCGAAGGAGGCTCAAGTGGCGACGATGATATGTGAGACCTATTCGTTGTACACAGACGGAGTGGAGACCTACGACTACCTAGATTTCGTGACAAGTTATTTAATGTCGCCATGCATCTATGACGTAGTGAATATGCTTATGCTTCCTAGAACTTTAGGCAGGGGTATGAGTCGGCCAATGGGGTCTTCCCACAACACTGGTGGTGCGTCGACATCAGCAGCAGCGGTGACGTCAGAGGTTTTATTTCTCCAACCTTCTCCTCCTTCTTATAACATCAGACTGCCTGGGGGAGAATCGACGATTATGCGACATAAACCTAATGCGACGATTATAACATCTTTTTCCTTTGTCTTTTGAATTTCTCTTTTTTCTTTAGACTGAATGATTTACTCTTTTATTTTCCTTACAGCATATCCGGGTGTTGACTACTTGGCTGAGGGACATCCAAGACTGGGTGTCTTCTGTGATAGCTCATATCTGGGATTCGATTTGAGTTACTTCCTATTTTGTGCCATCTTCTTCATTTAAGGAGGGATCTAGATAGGATAGTGGAGGCTCCTCAACCCCTTGTTAGGGGAAACGTGCACACCGCAGGGATGGGGGGATCATAGAGAGAAAGAGAAATTTTAAGGTATTGGTGTAAGACCCGTTGTTTTTCTTCTTTCTTGCAAAAAGGTGTAATGATAGCAATATATATGAAATTAATGGTGTTTTTTTTTTTATTTATTTTCGCTTTAAATGACTTAATCTACATGCACCTTTTACTTTGTTTGTTGAGACTGTAAAAAGGAATAAAATTATTTAAAAGAGAATTTATTTTGAACAGGGTGAGTTAAATATAAAAAGAGACGAATTTGGATTATTTTAGAATAAAAAATATTTTTATTGAGTTTTTTGGTTCCGACAAAAAATGGAAAAATGAAATTTTCTAAAAATGAGGGGATGCCGATCGGCATACCCCTTGTCTTCCTATCGGTAGGCTAGTTAAGTCAAATCATCTCAAAGCTTTGATTTCACTTTCTTCAACTACTTTTTCCTTAATGGGGTGGTGTTTCATCCGAATTTTGCATGATACTTGTCTTTAGCCAAGTTTCTTAAGTATAAAAAGGGGGAAAGTGAAGAGGTTTTTTCACCGACTCCGATTTTCTTTGTCTTGCTTATTTCATGTCTTGTGTCTTGTTATTTTCTAAAATGTCCCTTCCCATAAGTGCATAATTTTCCTCTTATCTCGAGAATTTTTAAGCCATATGTTATTACAATGTAGATTATGACGCCTTTAACTTGCATCGATTTTCTTTATGGCACAATCGTCCCATTAACTGGAACATACTGATGGTGACAGTACAATTCTGGTACTTCGAGTATCATGTTTTTTATTTGGTCTTGGATGAGTTCTGCCTGACCTATGAGGAATTTTATTGTGTTGGGGTAAATCCTAGTGGGGTGGAAGCCATGCCTGAATTTTCCCAATCTCCTCGACCACTGTTGGCAGAATTTCTCTATATCTCGCCTTTAACGGCTCGGTCATTGATCACCGTAGGAATGATATCCCTCCTAGTTATGCAATATTCTATGCATCTGTGAGATATCCATGATGCGGGTTATGTCGGAGTCGTCACCCTTAGCTTAACTTTGAAGCTACTGCTGGTGACTGGGGACCTCGTGGTGGTCCCTCAACTTGTTGCCATTATTGCATGGATGTCATATCGCCACAATCATATGTGGTGACACTGGCGAAGACCCTGAATCGTCTAGATGCTTAGAGGGAGGGTGGTTCTTATTTTCTGAGAGGTAACTCAATCATGCAGATCATGTGGATGTCTGAGAGATTCCGCATGGTGATCCCCTTGAATATCCCTTGGTAGCTAGGATGAATTTCTTCACTCTCTATTTCATCAACTTTTTCCTGAACATCAAGAATTAGGGAAATACTAGTATTTTCAATTAGTTGGCATCCGTTAGACTTCATTCTATTTTTTCCTGGAATCCCCTGTATGAAGTAGGATGGGAGAAGATTATGCCTTCCCATATCTTGGATTTCTATCCTATAGAGGATTTGACTGAAGGCATGCACATGCGGTTGGGATTTTGTGGGAGAGTCATCGATTGTCGACCCATCCTTCCCAATCTGTTGGGTGAGTTTGGCACATTTTCGGGGACTATATAAAAAGGCTATGGGGGAGGGTAGTAGTTAAGATGTTTGCCGAGGAGATCAAGCATAGATGGTTTGCCATGTTTGAAACTATGGAGGGGATGTAGTGGTTTTCTCTCGGCTGGTCCGGGGTTACCGTTTCATGGAGAGCCTTTGGCATACTATCCAGGCAAGAAAAGTTTGGGGCCCTTAAGAAGTAGATAATGATGGGGGTGGATCTTCTGGCAGCTGCGGGAAGGGTCATTTTGTGAAGTTGGTGTTTTTGTGAATATTTTATGATGGTTATGTATTTGGTTGTTTTTTATAGGTGGGAATAAATTTAGAAAAGTTTGGTTAGTTTGTTTAGATGTAGTTTAGTTTGGATTGTTTTTAGAACAGTTAGATTGGAGGGGGTTAGTTGTGTAACTCCCTACGCTGATATATCGTGTAATCGTGACGAATTTTTCCATAATGGAATAAAAAAGGATTTCAATCATATTGTTGTGCCTCTTGATGATCTTTGCATTTGAATTATCAATACCAATCGCTAAGGCATACATAATTATTTTGTTCATGCAAATAATAAAATGAACTATCATTCTCATAAGTAAGAAAAGAAAAGCATTTTGTGAAAAAAAGGGGTCTTGCCCATGTAAAGCGTATGAGTTGCCTATGTACCTCTGGGGGTTTGAAAATTTTATGAGTTTCATTTTTTAAAGGAAATAGTTTTTTTAGAGGATCATTCCCCATGTAGTTTTTAGTACAAGGAAACGAAGAATTTTTTTAGAATAGAATGGAGATGAGAGGAGTCGTAGCGCGCCAAAATTTTGGATTAGGGGTATAATTTGTTTGGATAGTCCCGGTTGACTGGTCGGTCCATCCCTTCTCCGTCAAGGTCAGTGAGCATAGCGGCGCCACCGAGCACGATCTTCTTTATGATGTAGGGGCCACTCAACTTTGGCTTGAATTTCTATTTGGGGTCCCAGACGGGTTCTTTGATTTGTTTGAGGAACAAATACCCTTATTGGACACCACAATCTTTGACTCTCTTATTGAATGATTGTGTTATCCGACGATGGTACCCGTATATATGATATAAAACCTTTAGCTTCCAATCGTCTAAGAGTGAAAACTTGTCGAGACGGCTTTGATGTCAATCTTCCTCATCGCCCTTCCTTTCAAGCATGACATGTAGTGAAGGTATTTCTAGTTCAACAGATAGGACTGTTTATGTGCCGTATACTAAAGAGTAAGGGGTAGTGCCAGTAGATGCCCTAACTAACGTGCGGTAGCCTTAAAGTCCATAAGGGATCCGATCGACCCAATCTCGACATCACTCGATCATGTTGTTATTGATTGTTTTGAGGTTGTTATTAGGGGCTTCAACTACACCGTTGGTTATGTGGTTGGTAGGGAGAAGATTTGAGTGTCTAGATCCCATACTCTTCGACCACTTATGTGACTTATGCTTCAAAATGTAACCTTTTATTTGATACTAGCTCGTACGGGACCCCATATCAGTAGATAATGTTCTTTCGAATGAACTTGTTTACCTTTTTGGCATTCAGCACTGCGTATGACTCAGCTTCGACCCATTTGGTGAAGTAATCAATGGTAACCATAATAAATGTGTGCCCATTGGAGGTTTTAGATATAACTTTCCCTATGATATCGATGCCCCATGTAGAGAACGGCGAGGGAGAGGTCATGTTGTATAATTATCATGGGGGCAAGTGCTGGAGATTGGAAAAATGTTGGCATTTAAGGCATCTCCGAACATAAGCAGTGAAATCTTGAACCATGGTAGTCCAATAGTAACCTTAGAAGATAATCTTCTTGGCGAGCATATGGCCATTCAGGTGGGATTTCCTGCTATCGATTTTCTACATCATTTCTTTAATGTTAGCCCCTACGATGTAGTGTAAGTGGGTTCCATTGAAGTTTCTCTTGAACAATGACTTATTATAGACAATGTATTGAGCAACCAAATTGTGAAGGGTTGATCGATCTTTCTTGTTGGCATCCTGAGGGTACCTAAAGTTCTTGAGGAGGCGTTAAACTTCGTAATACCAACACTCGACCATATCAAGATCCTCTTGTGTGACGAGATCAATGTGGTAGAAGTGGGTTGGTTTAGCTTATTTTTAGACTAGAAAAAGGGCCATCGTTATTCTTTTAGGCATTTTAACCCCAGAGGCTAAAGTATCAAGGGCAGCGGCCAAACTATTCCTCGTTTAGGTCAAGTAGTTGAAGGTAATATCTCAAAATTATGAGGTCAGCTCTTCTAGGTGGGCGTAAAAGGGTAAGAGTTTTTCATCTTTGACTTTCCATCTTCTAAGGACCTAGCCATTGATGACAGTAGAATCCCCACAGATATATAGGCATTGGATTCCCTTCTTGAGAGTGACTTTAAGGTCGATGGTGCATGCCTCATATTCGATCATGTTGTTAGTGCAGGAAAAATCTAGGTTGATGGAAATGGGAGTGTGAGAGTCATCAGGTTCAATCAGGATTATCCCAATGCCGTATCCTTTCTTATTGGTGGCACCGTTAAAGAACATTATCGAAGATCTTACTAAAACGTGAAAAGGATAACTTCATCCAGGAATTCTGAGATCCAAACGTAAATTTCTTCCCTGGGGTAATCAGCAAGGTAGTCAGAGATAGATCTTCCTTTCGTGGCTTTTTGCGTGACGTATATAATGTCGAACTCGCCTAATATCATCAACCATCGAGCCATTCAACTAGACAGGGAAGGTTTTTTAAGAAGGTATTTGATAGGATCCACTCGGGATACAAGTTTAATTCGAAAAGAGAGCATGTAAGGCCATAACTTTTGAGTGACCTAGATAAGGGTGAGACATTCTTTCACCAAGGCATTGTAGTTTACTTTGTACCAGATCAACTTATGACTGGCATAATAGATGGACTTCTCTTTGAGGGACTCTTTAATGTATTGGGCTAGCAAATCCCCAGTTGTGGTGTCTGTTATCGTCAAGTATGGGATTAGAGAGAGGCCATGCTACGATGGAATGAGTAGCGGAGGTCGGGTTATATATTTATTTATTCGATCAATTGCTTCCTGACAAGCTTTGTTCCAAATCCTTTCATAGGAGTTTAAAGATGGGTTCACAAATAGAAGTCAATTGGCTAATGAATCAGCTAGTATATTATGATTTTTTTAAAAATCCCCGAACTTCTTTCACTGTTCGGGGTGGTGGCATTTCGGTTATGGCTTTTAGTTTGGCAGCATCTATTTTAATCCTCTTCTAGATAACCATGAATCCAAAATGTTTTCCTTTGGTAATGCCAAAAATACATTTCGATGGGTTAAGACGCATCTGGTATCGCCGCGTGTCGTTTGAAGATCTTCTAGAGAGTTTGAACATGACCTTTTTGAGTTTTAGACTTGATGATCATATCATCCACGTAGACCTTGACTTATTTGTGTATCAGATCATGCAATATTATTGTGGGAGCCCTTTGTTAGGTATCCCCTACATTTTTTATACCAAACGACATAACTGTGTAACAAAAGTTTTTTTTCTTAATGACCAGGGTGCATCTTAATCTGATTGCAACTAGCAAACCCATCAATGAATGACTTTGCAACATTATTGGTTGTGTTGTCCTCAATCATGTCAATATTAGGTAGTGGGTAACCATCTTTAGGAGAGGCCTTGTTCAAATCCTAGTAATCAATTCACATGAGAACCTTTCCTCCTCATTTCAACATGAGTACAATACTGAACAACAATGTGGGATATTCGATCACCTGGATGAAGCCTACATTCAACAGTTTTACAACCTCTTCTATGACCTTGAGTAACCATTCGGTGCGGAGCTTTCGCAGTTTCTGTTTGATCGGCACATTCTGGGAGAGTTGGAATCTTGTGATGAGAGATCTCGGGATCAATACCAGGCATATCATTATAGGACCATGCAAATATGTCCATAACTTCATTTAATAATTCTTCAAGTTGTGCGCGCTCATGCTCGTTACGGGTGGACCCTATCATAATCGCATGCAATTGGCTGCTAAAATCAGGATTGATAACAACAGTTTCATCTTTATTAACATTAACAAGGTTATGATGTTTGTTATTAAACTTATTAAGATGAGTTAAGCATTATTCATTTGCAAAATCATCATCATCAAGAGTTTTATTAGAATCAAGACATTTAATGCAAGGCACATTAAGATACTCAAAATCTTCTTTTATTTCATTGTTGGGAAAAACAGCGTTGAGAACCTCATCAAATGAGGTCTCAATTACATTGTGATCAAAATAAGTAACAACAGAAAAAGAAAAAATATAATAAATATCTGGGTTAGGTTGCATTTCAGTAGGTGGAACTGGTACAACATTCCAGTTGAGGAGGGGTGCATGAGTAGTCTTCATCAAGATGAATGGATCATATAATGTAGCGTCTGGGATGATCATGCAAAGTGACAGCACCAGTGTCAGCAAATTGAATGATTCCTTAGAGTCACTTTCTTCAGAAACCTTGGTAACAGCTGCAGTGATATAAATGAGTGGTTGCACATGATGTTGGGAACTTTCAACCCATGAGTAAGTGTTTTGGAAGAAGATCTCCATCCCTGGATTCATCTTCTTGTCCATATGATCATACCACTATTTAGGAAAGCCACAAAAGGGGAAATCTTCAGGAATCTCCCGTTCAAGGAATCCCTTGAGATAGTCTTGGAACATTCTAACCTTCTCTTTAACCAAGGTTGGTGGAGAATTTAAAGTTCCTCTGATGATGGTTGATAACCCAGTCCACATAAAGGAAAGGACTTCTTCAACACTTTGGGTTCTGGTATTCCATGTTTTCATCGTGCCAGCCCCAGTCTGGGCATGAAGTGAATATTCTTGAACATCTATATCACATTGATGTTTTCGTGAGGGATTTGCTCTAGACAGGCTATATCTCTGAAATTATCCCCTGCTGGGAGTTAAAGTGGTTCGACTCAAAAATCGGAAAGAATCATGTCATTCGCCCCATGTTATATCTCAATTACCAAATTATTGGTGCTCTCATTCTCAGTGTTATCATCGTCGCCTAAGATGGTGATGACCTGCCCCTTGGTGAAGAACTTCAATGTTTAATGGAGAGAGGAAAGTGCCCCATCGATGTTGTGAATCCACGGTTGACTGAGAAATAGGTTAACACAATTCGATATGTCGACGACTTAGAATTCAGTAACGGGATTTATATGGATATCACCTATTATAAGATTTATGGATCCCATCACTTCTTCGACGAGTATTATCATAAGCACGCACTACAGCGGAAGTTGGAGCAAGCTCGCTTACTTTCAAACCCAGACAGTTGAGGGTTCTTCATGGACAAACATTAGGTGCTAATCCGTTATCGATGCACAAAATAGGGACGATCTTCCCCATTACCTCGATCGAGATATTAAGAGCATAGTTGTGATTTGGACCAAACTTAGGGATATCTTCCTCAGAGAATGAGATCATTCTAGTAGAGTTTAGAGTTCCGACCAGATTCATTTTTTCCGCTCGAGTGGAGGAAGGAGGTACAGTGGGCCTGGTAAGACATTTAATCAAGGCATTTTGGTGAAGTTGGGAAGAGATAAAGAGTCCCCATAAGGTGATGTTATCCTGAGATTTCTTCAACTGGTCGAGGATCTTTCTATCCTCGATGGTCATTTACGGCATGGGGAGTTCCTCGACAACAACCTTTCATGTATCTGTCGTTGCTAATTAAGGGTTCAAAATCTGGTAGTGCCTCCAAGATCTTGTCTTATGGTTCA
Source organism: Sambucus nigra (assembly GCA_949130495.1). NCBI lineage: Eukaryota > Viridiplantae > Streptophyta > Magnoliopsida > Dipsacales > Adoxaceae > Sambucus > Sambucus nigra. The sequence continues at coordinate 421,785,652 of OX422218.1, forward strand.
CAAAAGAGGGGAAGAACAGAAACCCTATTTTTTCATTTATCTTGGGTTGTTTGAACCCTTTGTTGATCTACCCTAGCAGATCTTCAAATGATATCATACCATATATAGTAATCACTGGGATAACCTTTTATTAGCTTGGTTCTTCATCTGAACTATCAAATTCAACCCCCCCATCCAGCGGCAAAGATATCATCCTTCAACGAGAAGTCAATGCATTCTAAAACCTCAATTACTTCTTCATATGGATCATCCCACTCAACGAGGAAAGGACGAACTGAAGGGACCAAGAAACCTTATCGTTTCAAAGCATCAAGCAACTCAGACATACTGTAAATTTTGCCAATTTGTCAAAACAAGTCGGCCATAATCTGGACAACATCAATTACAATGACTTCATTGACATGTACCACCCAATTATCTGACTCTTAAGTCCACTTCTGGTCTTCCAGGAATAGGATACTGAATTTCTGGTAGTCAATGGGCATCTCTAAGGGAAATTTCAGCCCAAAGTCTAGGAGTTGATTCGGTAATGATGTAAAATACATATCTTTCCATTCAGAATGTGTACGAATGATAATGCATGCTCTTGTAAGAAGTGACATGGTTGCTCGACGTAATATGTAGGGCGTAGATGGGTCAACTTCGGGATCTTCTTTTACGAAGATTGGATTTGCATGGTTTAGAGGTGGATTATGAGTGGTGTTTGGTTTAGGATTGGCTGGTGGGGCGATAACACCCCGGTCAATCACGCCTTGGTTTACATTACAGATATGGAAGCACTGATCAATGGCATCGCCAACATTTTGATGAAAATCACAATGGGCGTCCGGTTTGAAATTTTTGGGAAATGGGTTTGGTAATGGATGAGGTTCCAATAGCTTAATGAGATTTTGGCTCAATAAGGCTTAGTAGACTTCGAAGAGTGGAGCATGAAGCTAGATATATTCCTTTCTAGCGGGATTGGGGCGGCTTTGTAGTGCCCAAAAGGTAGCAGGCTGTGAAATGTGTTGATGGTCGAGATTGTGGTATTGGCAGGTATATCATATTTTCTTAGAGTAAACTATCTAGAAACCTTCTTTGGTTCAACTTTTTTCTTGGCAAGACTTTCTTGAATCTGCACTTCTGCTTCTCAAAGGGCCTGGAAATGGGGGTAATAATGTCCTCCTATCATTTCTCGGACATGGGGTAAGGAATTTTTCATTTCTCGGACATGGATCGGTGGTAACTTCGAAGGTGGACAATTAGTGTCCAGCTACCCCCGAACATCTCAATGTTGGGAATCTTGAATTTTTTCGGTAACCTTACTGTAACACCCCGCATTTTCATGCATTAAATATTTAATTAATTCGGGAATTGAAAATTACTTGTGAGTCGTAATTTTAATTGAATTAATTAGGGAAAATTTATTTAAATATTAATCGGGGAGTGAATGGTTAATATTTACGAGAATTTATTTACTAAATGAATATTAATTATTTATTTAAGTCATTTCGAGTATTAATGACAGGGTATGTACTTATCTCAACCGGGAGTCGGTATAGACAATAAGGGGTGGGGGATAAGTATTTTCATAAATTAATTCAGATGCCAATTCTGGATGTACGGTTGAGTCCGGATGGGCCGAGATAGTCGAAAAAGTGTACCCGGGGGTAGTAAAAAGATTACGGGGCATTTTTAGACATAGCCGGGCCCACACGGGGGCAATTGGGTCATTTGGGCTTGGCCCATTAGTCAAAAAACGGGATTTAGGTAAATTAATGAATTAGAAGAAATAAGAAAATGGCTGATGTGAGTTTAGGAAAAGGGTTAGTGTGTTAAGAAACCCAAACAACAGTTAAAGGTATATTTGGGGATCACAAGAAAGCCAACAAGGGTCATCTTCAACCTTGGAACTCATCTCCAAATTCAGACTCTACGAACCTTAAGGCAATTGTTAACTTTCTGTAGCATGTAAAAATGTATTTCGATTCATATTCATGTGATGTGTGTATTTAAGGAAATTCGTTTTGGGTGTTAATGGCAAAATCTGATTTTGAAGATAATAATCTGATTTATGGAATTCGGAAAGGGTTTATGTAAAAATCTGAAATTTGTATGTTAATATATATCTGGTAGGATGTTATCTGGATAATTAGAAACGGATTTGATGATGGAACTTGGGTTGTGAATGAGTAAAGGGTTAAATATGGATCTTACCCCAAATGCAGAAATTGTAGTTAGTGGACGAATTAATGATGTTGTTGGACATTCTGGAGGTCCCTAATAAGGTTTCTAACATGTATTAATGTTAAGAGGCTTGTTGCTGGTAGAGAAAACTAGGGTTTGGGAAAAATCGTCCATAGCTGAATCTGTCTTCGCGAAGAAGACGAAGACCTGCTCGATCGATCGATCGAAGGTCTGGGGTCGATCGATCGATGGTCGGCAGATTTTGACAGTTCGCCCAGTTTTCTTTTATATGAAGAAAAAATTTAATTTAATCTTTTCCATGAGTTAATTTGGTGAGAAATTTATACGTGGGTTTTAAATCTAATTAATGGTGAATAAAGCTAATTTAGAATTTGGAGACGACTTAGTGTGACATCATAATTTAAAATTGTTGGGTTTTGGAGAAATTAGGTGCGACACACTAAGGTTGAATTTTTGGGAAGGTGTTCGAAAGGATTAAATATAAATGTAGTGAACAAGTCCGGGAATAACGGTTGAGGAATACCGAGTGATAAATCTTATTTAGGTAAAGGCTAAATAATTTGGGAGTCGAGAATTTAGACTCGGGTGAGGGTAATTCGGACTTTGAGAGTAAGTCCAATTTTATGGTGGGGGCGACACCAAAGGTGACTTAATTAATTAATGTGCGAATTAATTAATAGTTAGAGTTGGACCATAAACTCTTAATAAATTAAATAGGTTATGTTACGGGTTTTGTACATGGTGTAGCCGGGACATTTTATATTTATATATATATACGGAGTGTGATAGTATATATATATATATATATATATATATATATATATAGTGTGTGTGTGTGCATTAATATCCGTGATTGAATATTATTAGTATGTACTCTAGTGCTATAGGGGGAGGTTGCGCGCAGTGGATGAATCCCCTAGCTTGAGGAGTAGGGCGAGTATAATCCCAGGTCACAGCGTCCGTTATATGGGTGAGGGGCATGTCGCTTTCAGGGAAGGAATATAACCACCTCCAATTCGTATGTTAAGCTAAGTAAGTGAGCGAATCTAACTTGGATAACTAGGTTACGTGAATACACCTAGTGGGATAGCACTAGGGAGAATTTATATTTTGTAAGTATTTTTACTCGGTCGAAAGTTTGTATTAAATGTTATTTCAATATGTTTGCGAATACTGTAATATGATTAAATATATAATTAGGTAAATAATTATATATGGGATAATTAATACGTAGTGAAAAATGTATTATGTGCATAACAGGTGTGAATGTTATATGAAATTAAAAGGAGTAATGATTTAATTAAGTTTGACGTTTATAATAACTTAAAAATCATGAATTAAGGCATACTCGATTAGAGTAGGTAACATTCAAGGGTTAAAATAAGCATTGGGTCAGGAGCGTAGGACCTAGTAAATTAAATGGAAGCGTTAGTAGTGCACATTAGAGAAGGGGTGAGGAAGTTCTCAAGAGAGTGCGACACTAACTAAAATATGAAGAGCATACATATTTATTTATTACTGCAAGTTAATCATTTGTTAAATGTTTTCAAATGTTTTTGGGTACTAACCCCTGCTATAAAAAAAATTAAAAACCTTTTATGTGTCCAGCCACAGGGACGCCAGGCTTGACTCTATTCCAGGTATCCTTTGTTGCAGAACATGTGGATGTTGCGAGGTTTTTGATAGACACATCCTTCTTTCATTCGTGTAGAGACTCTCTAGTAGTTATATGAGCTTGTCGCTCACGGTTCATTTATCATTATTAGACTTGTTGAGATTTTCTTCTGATATTTACTTGTATTGGATATTTGGACCGATGGTTTATTCGGTTAGGTGTTTTATTTGTGGATGGTTATTTTAATTAACTGTGACTGTGTATTATTTTATGTTCCGCATGAGTTTTATTTAATTAATTGAAAGATAAAAATTGGCACCAGTCTACTTTTCTCACTTAGGTGGTTAGTAATTAAAAATACGACAGTGATGCTAAGAATGGAAAAACTGAGAAACCTTTTCTAACTTGATTTAGGACTGATCACCCGGGATTAATTAGGCGGGGTGTCAAAGATGGTATCAGAGCATCAGGTTCTAGTGTCCTTAGGATCTGTGCGTCTTTCTACGTTTCAGCGTAACACTCGTTAGTTGTAGATCCCTATTATTAGAACTGTTGATTCATTTTTCGCTTGTGAGATATCATATTTCTGCTGTGAATATTTTCGTGTAAACTGTGTAGTTATGCGATTTAATCTATTTCAGATGCCACCGAGGAGACTGAGAGCGGAGAGGGCTGAGGCTAGGGATGAAATTAGGGAGGCTCATCAGGATCCACATGTACCGCCACCACCACCCCCGCCCGAGTTGATTTCCACTCCTCAGGTAGCAGTGATAGTGGCACAGACAGTCAAGATAGCAATGCGAGCTATGGCAGCTCACTTTCCACAGTCCCAGGCACCGCCTCCAGTGGCACCAGTAGTTCAGGCTCCAGTGGGGCCACCATCTTGGTAGAGAGTTAGGGAGACCTTCCAAAAGGTCACCCACCTGAGTTTCGGGGTAGCACAGATGTAGTCGAGGCCTATGACTGGAAGAAGAACATCCAGCACCATCTGAGCATGCTAGAGTGTACTGAGGTACAGAAACAGATTCTCGCTACCTTTCATCTGTCGGGGGCAGCCTTACAGTGGTGGGAGTCAGTTACCACCACCGAGGAGCGAGACTTAATGCCGATAGCAGAGTTTTGGGTGCGGTTCGACCGTAAATACTTTCCACCAGCAGTAGAGACTGAGATGAGAAAGAAATTCAGTGATTTAGTTCAGGGTGACCGATCAGTGAAAGACTACGAGAAAGAGTTCACCCATTTGGCAAACTTTGTGCCAAATGAGGTGAGCGATGAGGAGCAGAAGAAATCGAGGTTTATGGACGGTTTAGCCTGGCGGATCAGGCAACACTTGATTGGGAATTCGGCGCTAGTGACGTATACAAATGTTGTTAATGCCGCACTTGTACACTGCTAGAATCATCGCTTCCATGCGAAGGGGAGCAAGAGAACAGGGGAGCCGAGTCAACAGGGAAAGGCTGTTATTAGTAGTGACACCAGTGGTACTCAGCAGCAGGCGGGCAGTCAGCAAGGGAATCAGGCTAAGAAGTTTAAGCCTGGTGGGTTCCGACTGGGAGGACATGGGTTCAAGCAGGGGCAGCCGGGCCCGAATCAGCAGCCGCAGGTTCCTTAGGGCCGTGAGGGCCAAGGGAACAATGGGGGAGGCCAGTAAGGCCAGTGCCAGGGCCAGTCGCATCAGGGACAATAGGGCCAACGATAGGGGGATGGACATAGACGTTGTTTTGTCTGTGGCCAGCCAGGGAATTTCAAGAGGGAATGTCTACAGAGGGGCAAAGGTCAACATCAACGGGCACAATTACCGCCAGCAGCACCAGCCCCACCCGCCCCACCTCAGCAGGGGAAGATGAACTACGGACGTGTGTATAACGTCCGGGATGTTCCCAATCCCCCGACGCAGCAAGCACCGCCAGCAGTTGAGGGTATGTTTCTCATTCATGGTTATGAGGGTAGTATTATTTTTTATATGGGAGCATCACATTCAGTCATTAAATTAAATTTTTCTAAACGGGCCGAACTATTAGAGACCGCGAGTAGTCTTCGGATGTGTGTAGAGTCGCCAGTAGGCAGCGGGGCTACTATTTACTCGATTTGTCGGGGTGTGGACATTTTGATTGGGAGACTTAGTTTAGCAGCGGACCTCTTAGTGTTGGATATAGAGGGGTATGATGTCATTTTAGGTATGGATTGGTTGGCAGGTTATCGGGCGACGGTGGATTGCGACGAGAGGACCATTGTGTTCTCCATTCCAGGGCAGGAAATATTTTTAATAGTAATGCCGCTACCTGAGGGAGGGTCATGCACACACTTATATTACATTGAGGAGGAAACTTCACAGGAGGTGGCTATTCCATTGGACTCAATCCCAGTGTTGAGAGACTTTGAGGATGTGTTTTAGGAGATACCAGGATTGCCACCTAGCAGGGAAATCGAATTTGTGATCGATTTAGCACCGAGGACGAGGTCGATTGCTCGGGACCCATATCGTATGGCCCCTTCAGAGATGTGTGAGTTAAGGGAGCAAATTCAGCAGCTTTTGGGGCAGAGTTTCATTCGATGAAGTACATCGCCGTGGGGTGCACCAGTGTTGTTTGTGAAAAAGCGAGATGGCTCACTACGGTTATGCGTGGACTATAGAGAGCTGAATAAGGCCACGATTCAGAATAAGTATCCGTTGCCTAGGATTGATGACCTATTTGACCAGTTGAGAGGGGCGTCTTATTTCTCTAAGGTGGACTTTAGGTCAAGGTACCATCAACTACGTATCCGAGAGGAGGATGTTTCGAAGACCACTTTCCTGTCGCGATATGGATCTTACGAGTTCAGGGTGATGCCATTCGAGCTCACTAATGCACTAGTAGTGTTCATGGACCTCATGAACAGAGTCTTCAGGGAGTTTCTCGATCAGTTTGTTATCGTGTTCATTGATGACACCCTGATCTACTCGCGTACCGAGGAGGAGCATGCAGAGCACCTGCGTATAGTGTTACAGACTTTGCGGGATCACCAGCTCTATGCCAAATTCGGTAAGTGTGGATTTTGGCTACGGGAGGTTCAATTTCTTATCCACGTGGTGTCATAACGGGGTATTGTGGTGGATCCAAGTAAAGTATCGAAGGTGAGGGAGTGGGGAAAGCCCACGACACCGACTGAAGTGCGCAGTTTTCTGGGGTTGGCCGGTTATTACAGACGGTTCATCAAAGGATTCTCAATGATTTCGGGCCCTTTGACGAATCTTACCCGGAAAGGGGTACCTTTCACTTGGAATGATCATTGTCAATTATCTTTCGACGAGTTAAAGGACAAGTTGACATCTACACCCGTGCTTGCATTGCCAAAAGGAGGATTAGAGTATCGGGTTTACACTGACGCATCCTTATAGGGACTTGGGGGTGTGCTTCAGCGGGAGGAAAGGGCTATAGCTTATGCGTCCAGGAAGCTAAAGCCCCACGAGAGTAATTACCCCACTCACGACCTGGAGTTAACAGCAGTCATTTTTTCTTTGAGGATATGGAGACATTATCTCCTGGGGGAGCAGTTCACGCTATTCACGGATCAAAAATCACTTCAGTATCTCTTCACTCAAAAGGATCTGAATATGAGGCAGAGGCGATGGCTAGAATTCATGAAAGACTATCAGTTTGATATTCAGTATCATCCTGGTAAGGCTAATGTCGTGGCAGATGCATTGAGTCGGAGACCGACTAGGGAAATATCAGAAGTCTAGAAAGCGAAGTGGAGAGAACTTCGATACAAGGATGATGTAGCCAGGGCTTGCATGTCAGCATTATCCATCACACCCGAGCTCATTATGCGGGTTATGAGGGCTCAGGCAGAGGATCAGACCTTCCAGGATAGGGTGAGCCAGTTACTAGTTGAGGGAGCAGAGGGTTACAAGATCAGATTGGAGGGAGGCTTACGCCATAATGGGAGGTTGATTGTTCCAGAGGATGCGGAGTTGAGGCACGCTGTTATGACAGAGTCTCATGGGTCGAGATTTGAGGTACATCCCAATGGGGATAAGATGTATCAAGATATGATGAGGTAGTATTGGTGGGCAGGAATGAAACGTGACATAGCAGAGTTTGTTTCGAAATGTGTCACCTGTCAGCTTGTGAAAGTTGACCATCAGAGACCATCAGGGATGCTACAGCCACTTGAAATTCCCGTGTGGAAGTGGGAGAGCATCTCTATGGACTTTATTACAGGGTTACCGACATTGCAGAAGGGTCACAATTCCATATGGGTCATTGTGGATCGATTGACCAAAGTGGCCCACTTCATGCTGGTTCGCACAGACTTTGAGACGATGCGTTATGCGCAGCTATTCATAGCAGAGATTGTTAAGCTACATGGGGTACCGATAAATATTGTGTCAGATAGGGACAAGATCTTTGTGGCCCACTTTTGGCAAAGTTTTCAGGAGGCCATGGTCACGGAGTTACGTTTGAGTACAGCCTATCACCCATAGACTGACGGACAGACCGAGAGAGTCAATCAGATGCTGGAAGATATGCTCAAAATGTGTATTCTAGACTTTGGGGGACGTTGGGAGAAATATCTCCCTCTGGTAAAGTTTGCGTATAACAACTCTTACCAATTCACGATCGGCATGGCACCATTTAAGGCACTATACGGGAGACCTTGTCGTTCACCCTCTTATTGGTTAGAGGTGGGGGACAACAAACTATTGGGGCCTGAAATTGTTCAGGAGACATCTGCCAAGATAGAGATGATCTGAGGGAGGATTCGAATAGCTCAGAATAGGCAGAAAAGTTACGCTGACGCTTCACAGAGACATGTGGAGTTAGAGGTTGGGGATCAGGTATTAGTCCGGGTGTCCCCTATGAAAGGGGTGATAAGGTTCGAAAAGAAGGGTAAGCTAGCACCGAGGTACGTGGGACCTTTCCCTATTATCGAGAGGGTGGGGCCTGTAGCCTATAGGCTGGGATTGCCGGAGCACCTTCAGTGAATACACGACGTGTTCCATGTGGCATCGCTGAAGAAATATCGCAGGAGCGAGAGGGCCTTCTGGCACATTCCACTCGAGGAAATTGATTTACAGCCAAACATCTCATATGAGGAGAGACCGGTGGCTATTCTGTATCGGAGCGAGCGAAAGTTACGATCCAAGGTTGTTCCACTAGTTAGAGTACATCGGGGTCATCACAACATTGACGAGTCTACCTGGGAGCGGGAGGAGGATATGCAGGAGCAATATCTAGAGCTTTTCATCACAGGTATGACATAATTTCGGGGACGAAATTCCTTTGTAGGGGGGGGGGGGGGAGTATGTAACACCCCGCATTTTCATGCATTAAATATTTAATTAATTCGGGAATTGAAAATTACTTGTGAGTCGTAATTTTAATTGAATTAATTAGGGAAAATTTATTTAAATATTAATCGGGGAGTGAATGGTTAATATTTACGGTAATTTATTTACTAAGTGAATATTAATTATTTATTGAAGTCATTTCGAGTATTAATGACAGGGTATGCACTTATCTCAACTGGGAGGCGATATAGACAATAAGGAGTGGGGGATAAGTATTTTCATAAATTAATTCGGATGCCAATTCAGAGTGTACGGTTGAGTCTTGATGAGCCGAGATAGTCGGAAAAGTGTGCCCGAGGGTAGTAAACGGGTCACAGGGCATTTTTAGACATAGCCGGGCCCACACGGGGGCAATTGGGTCATTTGGGCATGGCCCAGTAGGCAAAAAATGGAATTTAGGTATATTAATGAATTAGAAGAAATAAGAAAACGACTGATGTTAGTTTAGGAAAAGGGTTAGTGTGTTAAGAAACCCTAACAGCAGTTAAAGGCAGATTTGGGGATCACAAGAAAGTCAACAAGGGTCATCTTCAACCTTGGAACTCATCTCCAAATTCAGACTCTATGAACCTTAAGGCAAGTGTTAACTTGCTGTAGCATGTAAAAATGTATTTCGATTCATATTCATGTGATGTGTGTATTTAAGGAAATTCGTTTTGGGTGTTAATGGCAAAATCTGATTTTGAAGATAATAATCTGATTTACGGAATTTGGAAAGGGTTTATGTAAAAATCTGAAATTTGTATGTTAATATATATCTGGTAGGATGTTATCTGGATAATTAGAAACGGATTTGATGATGGAACTTGGGTTGTGAATGAGTAAAGTGTTAAAGATGGATTTTTCCCCAAATACAGAAATTATAGTTAATGGAGGAATTAATGATGTTGGTGGACATTCTGGAGTTCCCTAATAAGGTTTCTAACATGTATTAATATTAAGAGGGCTTAAGGTTGCTGGTAGAGAAAACTAGGGTTTGGGAAAAATTGTCCATGGCTGAATCTGTCTTCGCGAAGAAGACGAAGACCTGCTCGATCGATCGATCGAAGGTCTGTGGTCGATCGATCGATGGTCGACATATTTTGACAGTTCGCCGAGTTTTCTTTTATATGAAGAAAAAATTTAATTTAATCTTTTCCATGAATTAATTTGGTGAGAGATTTATACGTGGGTTTTAAATCTAATTAACGGTGAATAAAGCTAATTTAGAATTTGGAGACGACTAAGTGTGACATCATAATTTAAAATTGTTGGGTTTTGGAGAAATTAGGTGTGACACACAATGGTTGAATTTTTGGGAAGGTGTTCGAAAGGATTAAATATATATGTAGTGAACAAGTCCGGGAATAACGGTTGAGCAATACCGAGTGATAAATCTTATTTAGGTAAAGGCTAAATAATTCGGGAGTCGAGAATTTAGACTCGGGTGAGGGTAATTCGGACTTCGAGAGTAAGTCCAATTTTATGGTGGGTGTGACACCAAAGGTGACTTAATTAATTAATGTGCGAATTAATTAATAACTAGAGTTAGACCATAAACTCTTAAAAAATTAAATAGGCTTATGTTACGGGTTTTGTACATGGTGTAGCCGGGACATTTATATATATATATATATATATATATATATATATATATGTATATAGTGTGTGTGTGTGTGTGCATTAATATCAGTGATTGAATATTATTAGTATGTACTCTAGTGCTATAGGGGAGGTTGCGCGCAGTGGATGAATCCCCTAGCTTGAGGAGTAGGGCGAGTGTAATCCCAGGTCACAGCGTCCGTTATATGGGTGAGGGGCATGTCGCTTTCAGGGAAGGAATATAACCACCTCCAATTCGTATGTTAAGCTAAGTAAGTGAGCGAATCTAACTTGGATAACTAGGTTACGTGAATACACCTAGTGGGATAGCACTAGGGAGAATTTATATTTTGTAAGTATTTTTACTCGGTCGAAAGTTTGTATTAAATGTTATTTCAGTATGTTTGCGAATACTGTAATATGATTAAATATATAATTAGGTAAATAATTATATATGGGATAATTAATACGTAGTGAAAAATGTATTATGTGCATAACAGGTGTGAATGTTATATGAAATTAAAAGGAGTAATGATTTAATTAAGTTTGACGTTTATAATAACTTAAAAATCATGAATTAAGGCATACTCGATTAGAGTAGGTAACATTCAAGGGTTAAAATAAGCATTGGGTCAGGAGCGTAGGACCTAGTAAATTAAATGGAAGCGTTAGTAGTGCACATTAGAGAAGGGGTGAGGAAGTTCTCAAGAGAGTGCGACACTAACTAAAATATGAAGAGCATACATATTTATTTATTACTGCAAGTTAATCATTTGTTAAATGTTTTCAAATGTTTTTGGGTACTAACCCCTGCTATAAAAAAAATTAAAAACCTTTTATGTGTCCAGCCACAGGGACGCCAGGCTTGACTCTATTCCAGGTATCCTTTGTTGCAGAACATGTGGATGTTGCGAGGTTTTTGATAGACACATCCTTCTTTCATTCGTGTAGAGACTCTCTAGTAGTTATATGAGCTTGTCGCTCACGGTTCATTTATCATTATTAGACTTGTTGAGATTTTCTTCTGATATTTACTTGTATTGGATATTTGGACCGATGGTTTATTCGGTTAGGTGTTTTATTTGTGGATGGTTATTTTAATTAACTGTGACTGTGTATTATTTTATGTTCCGCATGAGTTTTATTTAATTAATTGAAAGATAAAAATTGGCACCAGTCTACTTTTCTCACTTAGGTGGTTAGTAATTAAAAATACGACAGTGATGCTAAGAATGGAAAAACTGAGAAACCTTTTCTAACTTGATTTAGGACTGATCACCCGGGATTAATTAGGCGGGGTGTCAAAGATGGTATCAGAGCATCAGGTTCTAGTGTCCTTAGGATCTGTGCGTCTTTCTACGTTTCAGCGTAACACTCGTTAGTTGTAGATCCCTATTATTAGAACTGTTGATTCATTTTTCGCTTGTGAGATATCATATTTCTGCTGTGAATATTTTCGTGTAAACTGTGTAGTTATGCGATTTAATCTATTTCAGATGCCACCGAGGAGACTGAGAGCGGAGAGGGCTGAGGCTAGGGATGAAATTAGGGAGGCTCATCAGGATCCACATGTACCGCCACCACCACCCCCGCCCGAGTTGATTTCCACTCCTCAGGTAGCAGTGATAGTGGCACAGACAGTCAAGATAGCAATGCGAGCTATGGAAGCTCACTTTCCACAGTCCCAGGCACCGCCTCCAGTGGCACCAGTAGTTCAGGCTCCAGTGGGGCCACCATCTTGGTAGAGAGTTAGGGAGACCTTCCAAAAGGTCACCCACCTGAGTTTCGGGGTAGCACAGATGTAGTCGAGGCCTATGACTGGAAGAAGAACATCCAGCACCATCTGAGCATGCTAGAGTGTACTGAGGTACAGAAACAGATTCTCGCTACCTTTCATCTGTCGGGGGCAGCCTTACAGTGGTGGGAGTCAGTTACCACCACCGAGGAGAGAGACTTAATGCCGATAGCAGAGTTTTGGGTGCGGTTCGACCGTAAATACTTTCCACCAGCAGTAGAGACTGAGATGAGAAAGAAATTCAGTGATTTAGTTCAGGGTGACCGATCAGTGAAAGACTACGAGAAAGAGTTCACCCATTTGGCAAACTTTGTGCCAAATGAGGTGAGCGATGAGGAGCAGAAGAAATCGAGGTTTATGGACGGTTTAGCCTGGCGGATCAGGCAACACTTGATTGGGAATTCGGCGCTAGTGACGTATACAAATGTTGTTAATGCCGCACTTGTACACTGCTAGAATCATCGCTTCCATGCGAAGGGGAGCAAGAGAACAGGGGAGCCGAGTCAACAGGGAAAGGCTGTTATTAGTAGTGACACCAGTGGTACTCAGCAGCAGGCGGGCAGTCAGCAAGGGAATCAGGCTAAGAAGTTTAAGCCTGGTGGGTTCCGACTGGGAGGACATGGGTTCAAGCAGGGGCAGCCGGGCCCGAATCAGCAGCCGCAGGTTCCTTAGGGCCGTGAGGGCCAAGGGAACAATGGGGGAGGCCAGTAAGGCCAGTGCCAGGGCCAGTCGCGTCAGGGACAATAGGGCCAACGATAGGGGGATGGACATAGACGTTGTTTTGTCTGTGGCCAGCCAGGGAATTTCAAGAGGGAATGTCTACAGAGGGGCAAAGGTCAACATCAACGGGCACAATTACCGCCAGCAGCACCAGCCCCACCCGCCCCACCTCAGCAGGGGAAGATGAACTACGGACGTGTGTATAACGTCCGGGATGTTCCCAATCCCCCGACGCAGCAAGCACCGCCAGCAGTTGAGGGTATGTTTCTCATTCATGGTTATGAGGGTAGTATTATTTTTTATATGGGAGCATCACATTCAGTCATTAAATTAAATTTTTCTAAACGGGCCGAACTATTAGAGACCGCGAGTAGTCTTCGGATGTGTGTAGAGTCGCCAGTAGGCAGCGGGGCTACTATTTACTCGATTTGTCGGGGTGTGGACATTTTGATTGGGAGACTTAGTTTAGCAGCGGACCTCTTAGTGTTGGATATAGAGGGGTATGATGTCATTTTAGGTATGGATTGGTTGGCAGGTTATCGGGCGACGGTGGATTGCGACGAGAGGACCATTGTGTTCTCCATTCCAGGGCAGGAAATATTTTTAATAGTAATGCCGCTACCTGAGGGAGGGTCATGCACACACTTATATTACATTGAGGAGGAAACTTCACAGGAGGTGGCTATTCCATTGGACTCAATCCCAGTGTTGAGAGACTTTGAGGATGTGTTTTAGGAGATACCAGGATTGCCACCTAGCAGGGAAATCGAATTTGTGATCGATTTAGCACCGAGGACGAGGTCGATTGCTCGGGACCCATATCGTATGGCCCCTTCAGAGATGTGTGAGTTAAGGGAGCAAATTCAGCAGCTTTTGGGGCAGAGTTTCATTCGATGAAGTACATCGCCGTGGGGTGCACCAGTGTTGTTTGTGAAAAAGCGAGATGGCTCACTACGGTTATGCGTGGACTATAGAGAGCTGAATAAGGCCACGATTCGGAATAAGTATCCGTTGCCTAGGATTGATGACCTATTTGACCAGTTGAGAGGGGCGTCTTATTTCTCTAAGGTGGACTTTAGGTCAAGGTACCATCAACTACGTATCCGAGAGGAGGATGTTTCGAAGACCACTTTCCTGTCGCGATATGGATCTTACGAGTTCAGGGTGATGCCATTCGGGCTCACTAATGCACTAGTAGTGTTCATGGACCTCATGAACAGAGTCTTCAGGGAGTTTCTCGATCAGTTTGTTATCGTGTTCATTGATGACACCCTGATCTACTCGCGTACCGAGGAGGAGCATGCAGAGCACCTGCGTATAGTGTTACAGACTTTGCGGGATCACCAGCTCTATGCCAAATTCGGTAAGTGTGGATTTTGGCTACGGGAGGTTCAATTTCTTATCCACGTGGTGTCATAACGGGGTATTGTGGTGGATCCAAGTAAAGTATCGAAGGTGAGGGAGTGGGGAAAGCCCACGACACCGACTGAAGTGCGCAGTTTTCTGGGGTTGGCCGGTTATTACAGACGGTTCATCAAAGGATTCTCAATGATTTCGGGCCCTTTGACGAATCTTACCCGGAAAGGGGTACCTTTCACTTGGAATGATCATTATCAATTATCTTTCGACGAGTTAAAGGACAAGTTGACATCTACACCCGTGCTTGCATTGCCAAAAGGAGGATTAGAGTATCGGGTTTACACTGACGCATCCTTATAGGGACTTGGGGGTGTGCTTCAGCGGGAGGAAAGGGATATAGCTTATGCGTCCAGGAAGCTAAAGCCCCACGAGAGTAATTACCCCACTCACGACCTGGAGTTAACAGCAGTCATTTTTTCTTTGAGGATATGGAGACATTATCTCCTGGGGGAGCAGTTCACGCTATTCACGGATCAAAAATCACTTCAGTATCTCTTCACTCAAAAGGATCTGAATATGAGGCAGAGGCGATGGCTAGAATTCATGAAAGACTATCAGTTTGATATTCAGTATCATCCTGGTAAGGCTAATGTCGTGGCAGATGCATTGAGTCGGAGACCGACTAGGGAAATATCAGAAGTCTAGAAAGCGAAGTGGAGAGAACTTCGATACAAGGATGATGTAGCCAGGGCTTGCATGTCAGCATTATCCATCACACCCGAGCTCATTATGCGGGTTATGAGGGCTCAGGCAGAGGATCAGACCTTCCAGGATAGGGTGAGCCAGTTACTAGTTGAGGGAGCAGAGGGTTACAAGATCAGATTGGAGGGAGGCTTACGCCATAATGGGAGGTTGATTGTTCCAGAGGATGCGGAGTTGAGGCACGCTGTTATGACAGAGTCTCATGGGTCGAGATTTGAGGTACATCCCAATGGGGATAAGATGTATCAAGATATGATGAGGTAGTATTGGTGGGCAGGAATGAAACGTGACATAGCAGAGTTTGTTTCGAAATGTGTCACCTGTCAGCTTGTGAAAGTTGACCATCAGAGACCATCAGGGATGCTACAGCCACTTGAAATTCCCGTGTGGAAGTGGGAGAGCATCTCTATGGACTTTATTACAGGGTTACCGACATTGCAGAAGGGTCACAATTCCATATGGGTCATTGTGGATCGATTGACCAAAGTGGCCCACTTCATGCTGGTTCGCACAGACTTTGAGACGATGCGTTATGCGCAGCTATTCATAGCAGAGATTGTTAAGCTACATGGGGTACCGATAAATATTGTGTCAGATAGGGACAAGATCTTTGTGGCCCACTTTTGGCAAAGTTTTCAGGAGGCCATGGTCACGGAGTTACGTTTGAGTACAGCCTATCACCTACAGACTGACGGACAGACCGAGAGAGTCAATCAGATGCTGGAAGATATGCTCAAAATGTGTATTCTAGACTTTGGGGGACGTTGGGAGAAATATCTCCCTCTGGTAAAGTTTGCGTATAACAACTCTTACCAATTCACGATCGGCATGGCACCATTTAAGGCACTATACGGGAGACCTTGTCGTTCACCCTCTTATTGGTTAGAGGTGGGGGACAACAAACTATTGGGGCCTGAAATTGTTTAGGAGACATCTGCCAAGATAGAGATGATCTGAGGGAGGATTCGAATAGCTCAGAATAGGCAGAAAAGTTACGCTGACGCTTCACAGAGACATGTGGAGTTAGAGGTTGGGGATCAGGTATTAGTCCGGGTGTCCCCTATGAAAGGGGTGATAAGGTTCGAAAAGAAGGGTAAGCTAGCACCGAGGTACGTGGGACCTTTCCCTATTATCGAGAGGGTGGGGCCTGTAGCCTACAGGCTGGGATTGCCGGAGCACCTTCAGTGAATACACGACGTGTTCCATATGGCATCGCTGAAGAAATATCGCAGGAGCGAGAGGGCCTTCTGGCACATTCCACTCGAGGAAATTGATTTACAGCCAAACATCTCATATGAGGAGAGACCGGTGGCTATTCTGGATCGGAGCGAGCGAAAGTTACGATCCAAGGTTGTTCCACTAGTTAGAGTACATTGGGGTCATCACAACATTGACGAGTCTACCTGGGAGCGGGAGGAGGATATGCAGGAGCAATATCTAGAGCTTTTCATCACAGGTATGACATAATTTCGGGGACGAAATTCCTTTGTAGGGGGGGGGGGGGAGTATGTAACACCCCGCATTTTCATGCATTAAATATTTAATTAATTCGGGAATTGAAAATTACTTGTGAGTCGTAATTTTAATTGAATTAATTAGGGAAAATTTATTTAAATATTAATCGGGGAGTGAATGGTTAATATTTACGGTAATTTATTTACTAAGTGAATATTAATTATTTATTGAAGTCATTTCGAGTATTAATGACAGGGTATGCACTTATCTCAACTGGGAGGCGATATAGACAATAAGGAGTGGGGGATAAGTATTTTCATAAATTAATTCGGATGCCAATTCAGAGTGTACGGTTGAGTCTTGATGAGCCGAGATAGTCGGAAAAGTGTGCCCGAGGGTAGTAAACGGGTCACAGGGCATTTTTAGACATAGCCGGGCCCACACGGGGGCAATTGGGTCATTTGGGCATGGCCCAGTAGGCAAAAAATGGAATTTAGGTATATTAATGAATTAGAAGAAATAAGAAAACGACTGATGTTAGTTTAGGAAAAGGGTTAGTGTGTTAAGAAACCCTAACAGCAGTTAAAGGCAGATTTGGGGATCACAAGAAAGTCAACAAGGGTCATCTTCAACCTTGGAACTCATCTCCAAATTCAGACTCTATGAACCTTAAGGCAAGTGTTAACTTGCTGTAGCATGTAAAAATGTATTTCGATTCATATTCATGTGATGTGTGTATTTAAGGAAATTCGTTTTGGGTGTTAATGGCAAAATCTGATTTTGAAGATAATAATCTGATTTACGGAATTTGGAAAGGGTTTATGTAAAAATCTGAAATTTGTATGTTAATATATATCTGGTAGGATGTTATCTGGATAATTAGAAACGGATTTGATGATGGAACTTGGGTTGTGAATGAGTAAAGTGTTAAAGATGGATTTTTCCCCAAATACAGAAATTATAGTTAATGGAGGAATTAATGATGTTGGTGGACATTCTGGAGTTCCCTAATAAGGTTTCTAACATGTATTAATATTAAGAGGGCTTAAGGTTGCTGGTAGAGAAAACTAGGGTTTGGGAAAAATCGTCCATGGCTGAATCTGTCTTCGCGAAGAAGACGAAGACCTGCTCGATCGATCAATCGAAGGTCTGTGGTCGATCGATCGATGGTCGACATATTTTGACAGTTCGCCGAGTTTTCTTTTATATGAAGAAAAAATTTAATTTAATCTTTTCCATGAATTAATTTGGTGAGAGATTTATACGTGGGTTTTAAATCTAATTAACGGTGAATAAAGCTAATTTTGAATTTGGAGACGACTTAGTGTGACATCATAATTTAAAATTGTTGGGTTTTGGAGAAATTAGGTGTGACACACAATGGTTGAATTTTTGGGAAGGTGTTCGAAAGGATTAAATATATATGTAGTGAACAAGTCCGGGAATAACGGTTGAGCAATACCGAGTGATAAATCTTATTTAGGTAAAGGCTAAATAATTCGGGAGTCGAGAATTTAGACTCGGGTGAGGGTAATTCGGACTTCGAGAGTAAGTCCAATTTTATGGTGGGTGTGACACCAAAGGTGACTTAATTAATTAATGTGCGAATTAATTAATAACTAGAGTTAGACCATAAACTCTTAAAAAATTAAATAGGCTTATGTTACGGGTTTTGTACATGGTGTAGCCGGGACATTTTATATTTATATATATATACGTATATATATATATATATATATATATATATATATATATATATATATATATATATATATATGTATATAGTGTGTGTGTGTGTGTGTGTGTGTGTGTGCATTAATATCAGTGATTGAATATTATTAGTATGTACTCTAGTGCTATAGGGGAGGTTGCGCGCAGTGGATGAATCCCATAGCTTGAGGAGTAGGGCGAGTATAATCCCAGGTCATAGCGTCCATTATATAGGTGAGGGGCATCTCGCTTTAAGGGAAGGAATATGGCCTCCTCCAATTCGTATGTTAAGCTAAGTTAGTGATCGAATCTAACTTGGATAACTAGGTTACGTGAATACATCTTGTGGGATAGCACTTAGGGAAAATTTATATTTTGTGAGTATTTTTACTCGGTCGAAAGTTGTATTAAATGTTATTTCAGTATGTTTGTGGATAGTGTAATATGATTAAATATATAATTAGGTAAATAATTATATATGGGATAATTAATACATAGTGAAAAATGTATTATGTGCATAACAGGTGTGAATGTTATATGAAATTAAAAGGAGTAATGATTTAATTAAGTTTGATGTTTATAATAACTTAAAAATCATGAATTAAGGCATACTCGGTTAGAGTAGGTAACATTCAAGGGTTAAAATAAGCATTGGGTCAGCAACATAGGACTTAGTAAATTAAATGGAAGCGTTAGTAGTGCACATTAAAGGAGGGGTGAGGAAGTCCTCAAGAGAGTGCGGCACTAACTAAAATATGAAGAGCATGCATATTTATTTATTACTGGAAGTAAATCATTTGTTAAATGTTTTCAAATATTTTTGGGTACTAACCCTTGCTATAAAAAAATTTAAAAACCTTTTAGGTGTCCAGCCACAGGGACGCCAGGCTTGACTCTATTCCAGGTATCCTTTGTTGCAGCACATGTGGATGTTGCGGGGTTTTTGATAGACGCCTCCTTCTTTCATTCGTGTAGAGACTCTCTAGTAGTTATCTGAGATTGTTGCTCACAATTCATTTATCAGTATTAGACTTGTTGAGATTTTCTTCTGATATTTACTTGTATTGGATATTTGGACCGATGGTTTATTCGGTTAGGTTTTTTATTTGTGGATGGTTATTTTAATTAACTGTGATTGTGTATTATTTTATGTTCCGCATGAGTTTTATTTAATTGATTGAAAGATAAAAATTGGCACCAGTCTACTTTTCTCACTTAGGTGGTCAGTAATTAAAAAGATGACAGTGATGCTAAGAATGGACCAACTGAGAAACCTTTTCTAACCTGATTTAGGACTAATCACCCGGGATTAATTAGGCGGGGTGTCACACTTACTTTAGGGTAGGGAGGTGTATAGATGTGATCTATGTAGTTATCGTAGATTCAGATCTGGTTAAACTTCTTGATAATCAGCTTAAGGTTCTCCTTAAGCTTGTTCAACTCTTCTTCTTTTGAATTGACAGTCACTAGTAGGTTATCCCCCGAATCGATAAGATTCAGCATAGGGAGCTAAGCTAGCGGTGGCCCATTGGCAGGAGGGGCACGCAGAGTTAGCGGATACACTTCTCGGACCCAAGTAGGCTCGGGTGAGGGCCTAACATGAGAAAATAGGGCCACGGGCTCTTCGAGAATAGGGACTCAGTTTCGATGCATCTCATTAACCTTGATTTGAAGGTTGTCAATCTTGGGAGTAAGTTGGATTAGGACCATCATCAAATCAGGCTGCATGATGAGTGCCTAATTTTGTATATATTATACCCAAATTTATACTTTATTAGTCCCATTTTAGTGTATTTTATAAGTTCTTAGGACTATTTTATTAAAAAGAGGAAAAAATGCGAAAATGATTGAATTCATATTGAAAATGACAATTTTAAGTCAAAAATGGACACTTCGATAATTTTATAATACTCTTGTGCTAATTTATGAAAAAAGTTGTCTAGTGAAATTTTTGCAGATAATGATGGAATTTGACGCAAATTGATGATCAATTCAAAAAAGGCGTGAAAAAACAGATTTTTACGGTCGTTCGAAAAAAGATGTTTTTACACACCTTTTTTGAATTCGTAAAAAAGTCGGAAATTTTTATTCTCCGATTTGGACAAAACTCGACATGTGTGTTCAGGGAGAAAAGATAAGAGTTTTCGAGTGGGGGGAAATTCCGTCCCTTATCACGACCCAAAGATTAAAGAGGTGTAGAGGTAGCTACCAACACCGTTCGGCCAATCAAAAAGAGTCCCACCACAACTCAAATACCTCACCACTTGTCCTATAAAAAGGACCCTTGGGATCATAATTTCTTAGACAATTAGAGAGGAATTTCGTGGAGGATTTCGGGGAGCAACTTTGAGTGATCGTAATCACATTTGAGGGCCAAGTTTTTATCATTTTTTTAGAGGATTGAAGATTGATGTGAGAGAACTATTTGTAAGTTTGGTTTATTAATGAATATCTCTACTCATTCTTGCAATTTCTCTTTCATTATGGTAGCTTGATTCTTATATTAGGAGTAGGGTGAAGTTTATCATAGTTAGCTAATATTGTCACGTTAATTTTATCGTTGTTTATTCCCTACTTGTATTAATTGTTATTAAAGATTCGGTATTCATTTTAAAGCAACATGAGAGTGTGTTTTAGAACCTTTAAGATTGTTTTGTCAAATCAAGTTTTGAGATTTAAAAATAGTAATTTTTGATGGATTATGCTTGCACTTTGATTGTTTTGAAAGTCCATGCTTAAATACATTTGCAAACTTTAAAACTTGTATTTTCTAAGGGAATAGGAATTTTAGCCATCTATTAGAGACGTTAAAAATATTTTGAACATAACCGTCATATTTTTCGAATTAAACGCGGCGAGAGTCGGTTTAATTTGAGTTATAAAAAGGGAATGACAACATTAAATTAGTGTGCAATATTAGTTACGTGATAAATGGACCCTGAATCCTAATTATTTTCTAATTGTTTATAAATCTCTTGTGTTACTCTCATTTATCATAGTTGCTTTTATTTAGTGTAATTTATAATTATTCTCTACCCCACTTGATCTAGTTGGACAGTTGTAATTCTTTTAAAAATTAAAATTGACAAATCCTTGTAAGTTCGACCCGTACTAACACTCGTTATTCCATAATAGCCCGTGCACTTGTGGTATTTTATAAAATTTACAACACGTTTTTGGCGCCGTTACCGGGGATTTGACATTTTTTTTAAGTTGTGACTTTTGCACTAGTTTTTTTTTTTACTTTTTGCAATTTTTTTTAGTAAAAATTTCAAAAAAAAAATCTTAACGAGGCTATAATTAAAAGATACTCCAACGCGAACTTTTCAAATCAATTCCGTTTCACCTTGTATAGGATTGGTGGTTTTTAATGAGTATTCGTACCGACCACCTACCTAGAGGTGAAATCGGAATTTGAGGAGACAACCGTAGTTTGTCGTCTTTTAAATTCTCCCTTGTTAAAGAGTAGGAGCTATCCAAAATAAATAAATAAATTCATGTGTTGTAAATTGCAATGGGTGATCCTGATATTGTTATTTCGACATCTTTCTCATATTCCTCAATGGATCCTGTGGACGTGTTTTTACAAAATACAAAAAATCTAGATGACTACGTATTTCAATTTAATTCAGATGGGTCGATAGTCATTTTAAAAATTAAAGAAGGTATGGATGAAACTCTAACCCCTGTAATTACTATCGGTCCACCAAAGTGTATCAATTGGAGAGAGGTGAACAAATGGTATAATGATGCTATTTCTAAAAATAATCATGAATTAATTGGGGATAATCAATTTTGTGAGGAGAAAAAAATTGACAATCTTGACACGTGTAATACTTGTGATGATTTGGATTTTTGTCAAGATTTTTCTCATAATTTAATTGAGCAAAATGATGCTTCTTTTTATATGTGGAAAAATTTATTTGAGGATTCGTCATCCGATTTTAGTGATATTTCAAGTATTTATGACGATCCTCCTGTTTTTTTATCAAGAAAGTGTATCACCCAGTGATACATCTTCTTCCCACTCTTTTCATAAAATTTCATATTTAGGAGTGGAGTATGCATCCCCAATTTTACGTGACTATTTTCAAAAAAGGGATAATAAATATTTGAATCCTTATTGCAATTTATTACCTCCATGTGATGCATCGACATATGATTCATGTGATTCAAATTTATTTATTATTAATGATGTCGATGCTCTCCATTATGACCATAGATTTAAGATTGAAATTTGTGTTGTTCGGTCATGCTCTCAAATTTATGATAATTTAGCACTTAGTGCTGTAAAGTTTATTAATTGGAATGACCCACAACTATTTCGATTATTAATTTATGGTGACGATGGTAATTGTCATGTGTTTGTATATTATTTGTGTATTTTTTTTCTTTTTGTTATTTTTTAGTTAACATGTATAATCTTTTTACTTTTTTACTTTATTTTCTTTGTTCATATTTTTATTTGAGCATACATTGAGGACAATGTAAAATTTAGGTCTGGGGGTAAGGATGATATTTTTGAAAAAAAAATCAGAAAAATTTTCAAAAATTCATAAATATTTTCAATATAATTGAGTTTTGAAACGATTTCTTAATATAGAATTAATTCATTGATCTCTCAACTTATGAAATTTTTTACACATTAGCCATATAATATGATCGAAAATGGATATTGAGGTGAAAGTTAATATGCTTAGAGAATACATGTGGATATTTTAACTCGGTGAAATTTTTGTGCCATTCATCGTTTTCGAGAGATTTAAATCAATCCGAGTTAAAATAACTCAAACTTTCCTTCAGTGATAAATTCGTTGATGATCTCAAATTCTTTGCTTTGTTCGATTACTGAAAACAAAAGGTCAAATTGTGAATCTTAAAGCACTATAAGTCTTGGTAAGTTGTCTTGAGACACAAATTAACTGTACGAAACTTGAGAAATGAGATTAGGCCATCGTTTGAAATCCCAAAAAGTAAGCCTAAAATCCAACCTTTTTACATTATTCCGTTGCAAGCCCATTTGAGCCAAACAGAAAATATATCTTTTGTTGAAAACCCATTATCCTACCTAACTCAAACTGGGATTTTGAAGCCAATAAAAAGAAGTCATACCCATTTTCTGAGAATACTAGGGTAAAATTACGGTTAAAAAAATAGGCCAAAAAAAAAGTTCGCAAAAGAATTATGTGTCAGAAAAAAGGGGAAGAAAGAAAGAAAAAAGATGATGAAAAATGTAAGTTGAAAAGAAAAAGGAAAGAGAAGAAAATGGAGGTGAGAAAAAATGTTTGAAAGTCAAAATACCGAAAAACCTCTATATTCTCATAAATTTTGCACTCCAAAAAAAATCATTCTTTCTAGCAAAATCCGAGCCTACAATACAACCAAAGAAAGTCCTAATCGATCTCAAGGTAAGTTAGTTATATTGTGGAGAGAAGATGAATATGATCTATTGTGCAATTCAACATTTTCAACAAGTAATCGATTTTCCATTCATGAGATCATATTCATCAATTAAAATAAAAATCGAGAGAAATAACTCATGTCCGAGTGTTCGATTGTGAGTGCATCCCGTCAGATTTTGAAATCAAATTGAACTTTCGGATAAGAAATGTAGCGATCAAATCTTTTGAAATGGACGGTTATATTGGCTATGCGAACGAACACGAAAAGTTCAGATTGAGAAGTGAAGTTCTACTATATTTATGATGTTTGCATCAAACTTGGTTATATTACTTTTGAGTCTTTTGTATTGAGTTAAGTTTTTTGAATTTTGTGGGTATATTCACTGTAAACCCTCACGAGGAAAAACTCATCCACTAGTGTAACCTAAGGATTTAATGGCTTGTTGCACATGCTAAGTGCAATCGTGATTCCTACGAAAGTGAGTTAGATTTTAATTTTTAGTTTTGATCGAGGACTAGCAAAGTTTAGGTTTGGGGGTATTTGATGAGTGCATTATTTTGTATATATTATACCCAAATTTATACTTTGTTAGTCCCATTTTAGTGTATTTAATAAGTTGGCAGGACTATTTTATTAAAAAGAGGAAAAAATGCGAAAATGATTGAATTCATATTGAAAATGGCAATTTTATGTCAAAAACGGCACTTCGATAATTTTATAATATTTTTGTGCTAATTTGTGAAAAAATTTGCCTAGTGAAATTTTTGTAGATAATGATGGAATTTGGTGCAAATTGATGATGTAGGTGCAAAAAATCTCACCCGTCGGGGGGTGCCAATTCATCACGATACAAGTATAAATATAAATACAAGAGAGACAAATATTTTCGTGGTTCGACCATGAATGGCCTACGTCCACGGGGCTACTGGTGTGTTTCATTAGAATGATCAAAGAGTTTTACATGAGAGTGTTTCTCTAACTTCTAAGCCCTCTTTCACAATGGGGGGTGTCCTCTTTATATAGAGTTAGGGGTTACATTAGGGTTACAAATATGGATGAGTAATAAATATAGATGAGTCCTATCTTCGTGGAGTTTGATTCCAATCAGATACTGCTCCTCGGTCTTCAAGTTTATTAAGGACTTTAGTCGTCCCTATATTACCGGCGCGTCTGTTTCTCGCCATCTTGATCGGGGTGCTTGCCACGTGTCATGCTATTACGTAGGCATATTTATTTCCCCCACAATATCCCCACAGGTCGCAGTTTAGCTGAGTTGGTTCAGGGATGAGTTGGTAGCTGGTCCATAATCTCTTTAAACTTATGCAGTTGTTGATGTGAAATGGACTGGCGATCTTTGAGATGTCTTTCAACTTTTAAGCCTTATTTGGTTGATCTTCTCGCCTTCATAGGTTTTTAGATGAATGCTTGGCTTGAGTTGAGAGACGTTCAATAGATATGGGAACCGGACTCGAGAGTGTCGAGATGCCTACGTACCCTCTTGGGATCAGGTCGAACGTTGTTCATTGTCTGTTTATTGCATGGCTCAATTCGTGAGGCCGACCACGGGCCTGTTCAGAATTCTTTTGCTGAGGCTTTCTCGAGCGTGCATTAAGTTTAGGCTATCTCCCTGTCTTTTGATCGTGTATGGTCCATTATTAAGTCTGACCACAAGCCTATGCGTCGAGCCTTGATCGAGCACGTACCTAGTAGGGGTAAGACCCTGTATTAGGTTTTTCATATGGTCTAATTGGAGAGGCCGACCAAAAGCCTATGCGTCGAGCCTTGCTCGAGAACGTACCTAGTAGGGGCAAGACCCTCCATTAGGTTTTTCATATGGTCCAATTGGGTAGGCCGACCAAAAGCCTATGCGTCGATCCTTGCTCGAGCACGTACCTAGTAGGGGTAAGACCCTGCATTAGGTTTTTCATATAATCCAATTGGAGAGGCCGACCAAAAGCCTATGCGTCGAGCCTTGCTCGAGCAAGTACCTAGTAGGGGTAAGACCCTACATTAGGTTTTTCATATGGTCCAATTGGGTAGGTGACATGACTAAGAAAGTGTCTCTAATATGCATTCACTCTAGGCTCAAGTGCAAGCCTTCCGCTCAAGTAGTAATCCGATAAGACACGTATCGATCCTCAGGGAAATAGGACAACAACATTGTGACGCCAGGAAAAGACGAAAGAATCCTAACTCTGACTCTAAAAAGAAAAGGAAAAATTATTTGGTTTTGGAATTGATTACAACTAAATGCAATTATGAAAGTATGAAAAGATGCAATTATACAAATTTACCTAAACTACTAATGAAAACCGATTTAAAACTTTAAACTATGTATGATAAAAAAAGGACGAGAATACAATCCCCCAAGCTTAGTGTATTGCAGTTATAATACTAATCGTAAATTTAACTCATTAATTAGACCCAGAATTTAGTACTCCCAAGCATTACGTATACGAGGTTCAAGCCCGCGTCATACTTAATGTGAGGATGAGTAAATCGGTATCGCGATAGTGACATTTGAATTGCATTCTAAATCATCCCGGTTACCTAGAGGCAAACGAGATATAAAGATCTACAATTATTGTGTTCCTACACAATACGATCGTAATCAATCACTAAATTCAGAGGATTAATGTTATACACATGCAAATAACACATCAGGATGGGTTTATGTATCCCGGCCTTAGAAAATCTAGCCTAGCATGCTGAAAGTAATGAAAGCAGTGTTTGATTTGCATAAAACCATCATTAATCTAAGGAAAACTTTTGAATTGATGTAGAACATATTTGAAAAGAAGAAATAACTCACCAATTTCACCAAAGCAGTAACAACAGCAATTAACAAAACTTGTAATCAAAGAACTTTTGAATAATCTTCACTATTTGGAATTAAAACTGGAAATTGTATCTAAACTAGGGTTTCTGAAAAAGAATGGAAAATTAACTAAAATTCACCCTAATTATCCGTGAAAATAATGATAATAAAACATTTTTTTATACCCTACAAGAATTTAGGAGTTTCAGTTGCACTAGGACTCTTCTTAGGAGAAGATAATATTACATAATCTTGATGGCCGGACCGGTCCGGGCCTTAGGCGGACCGGTCTGCCTCCAATGCGAATCGATTCCTTTTATTTTCTGGCGGACCGGTCCAGGGCGGACCGGTTCTTTTATTTTTCACCCTTCTTCGGTTTGCTTTTGATCCGAGGTCTTCTGGAGTTTTGCACATCGGACCGGTCCGGGGTAGGGGCGGACCGGTCTGCCTGTTTGACTTTCTTTCTCAATTTTGACTGCTCATATCTTTTGTTCCGGGATTCCGATTGAGGTGTTGTTTCTTCCTATGTGCTCATGCGTTTGATATCTTCAACTTCTCTTTAGGTACCTCATCCAAATTCTGGGTATAATTTACGGTTTTGCCCTTTTGACTTTCCTTCTTTTCTTTCTTTATTCTTCCGGTTTCCTTCTTTCATTTCTTGACATTAAATACCTGTAAAATCAAAACGAAGTACCAGAAACTCGGTGTACTCGTTAGGAAATGTCAGTAGCAAGATTATGAGATAAATTCAACTCAATTACATTGTTCGAGGTCCTAAAAGTAACTAAATTAAGGGATAAATTGGGAAGAATTTATGCCTAATCAAACCCCCCCAACTTAGAACTTTGTGCGTCCCGAGCAATGTAAAAGAATCCTAGCAAGGCTCAACTCTTGAAAAACATTTTATTATGATAGAATACCTTTTTCGCGGGCAAGCGATTGCATCTAGCGTATGCAACAAACCTTTAAACCCCTAGGTTACCCTAGTAGGACGAGATGTGTCTCGTGAGGGTTTGTAGTGAATATACCCACAAAATTCGACTCAAAGAAAAATTCAAAATACCTAAAAGTTGTACAATTCAAACTTTCTCAGAAAATAGTCATCGTCAAGTCATGTTCAATAGTCTCAAATCATAGTGTGTGTGTGCAAAGCTGAAAATATAACCGCCAATTTCCACCGATTGTTCATTACGTTACTTACCCGAAAATTCATTTTGATTTCAATTTCTCACGGAATCCTCTCTCAAATGAATCACTCGGAATGTGGCTATTCTCTCGATATGCGTGATGTATAGAGTAAATATAATAGACACAAAGTCACGCATACAAGTAGAAAGATGGAAATTTCACTGTGATAGGATATCATCAACGGATTACGTTTTAGAAACGGGAACATCGCCTCTTTTTCACGCCCTGTAATCTTGTTTATTATCTTTTGGTGTATTAGCTCTCCACGCGGTACCCAATTTCGTTAATTTAGACTTGGTTAGGACTTTTTTGAGTTTTAAGGTATATGGGGTAAAATGAAAATGGTTGGGACGATTGGAATTGGAAAAGTAATATGTGATGTCCATTTGTGCTTTTTCCGGGCTATTGCTCATTTTTTCTTCTTTTTCTCTATTTTTTTTCTGTTTTTCACTTCTTTTCTTGTCTTACTATTTTTGTTGAGCATATCTATTTTTTTTTCTTGCCCCTTTATATGCACTTTTCGGACTAAATTCTGAATTTTTCCATTTTTTCTCAATTTCGGTATATTTGGGTTTTTCAAGTTGTCAAACAAAAGGGAAAAATTATTTGGCTCAATTTGGGTTACAAAAGGATAATTTTTCACATCTTTTTCTGGCCAATATTTTTGGGTAACAAACGAGGGCCTACTTCATTGTCCAAATCCCAATTGCATTACCATAAGCGTTTCGAGATGAATTTAAGTTTGGAGATAAATTTTGGCATGTTTTTTCAAGGCAAAATCACACACGCTTTTCATAACTGACCAAAATGAAAGGATTGAGATCCTTAACGACTTTTTTAGGCGATGAAAAGAACTTTGAGTTAACAATTAACTCGGATTGATTTAAAAACTCGCAAAAAGTGATAGGCTCGAATGTCACCGAGTTTGTTAATCTCCACACTTATTCGTTAAGTCGTAAATTTTAGCTCAATTTCCATCTTTAGTCAATTTCGGCTTTGTGTATGTTGAATTTTACAACTTGAGACTTTAAATCCACTTTTAATGATATTTTTGAAAATTTTGAATTCCAATTTTTATTTGTTTTGAACAAAAAATTTTTTGGCTTTTTCAAAATTTTATGATTTTTTTGGAAATTTCTGGGCATTTTTTAAAATTTGTGAAGTTTTAAAAATACGCACTTGTGACCCCCCCTAACTTAGACTTTTGCATTGTCCTCAAGAAAAAAGGACTAAAATCAAACAAGGCAAAATAATAAGTGCGATAATAAAACAAACAAATGGAGAAAAATGCATAATTTATAAAAAAAACAAAGCTGTGGTACAATTACAGGAAAAACATTCAAACATGTGAACAGGAAAACAAAATAAAAGCTGTCATAACCACATCAAGCTTCACTGGGGTGGGGGATGGGAAGAACCGGGCGCATCGGGGCCACAGGGGTCATGGTAATAGGATGGCAGTGGCTCCTTGGGCTTCCCTTGGCATCGATAAATGTCCGCTTGGAAACGGAGTATCAAGCTCGTATCGCGACAGTAATCGGTCAAAAAGCTACCGAAGTTCATCTCGTGTGCCGCCATTCGGTTGGTGAGATTGCTACCCGCCCACTCAAATTTTGGGTCGTCTTCTTCGTCCGCTGATTCTTCGTCCGGACCAACATCCCCCCTTTCGACATCCGCATCGGCTGCCTCTTCTTCCTCGTCGCTCTCGCTCGAGCAGCCTCTTCTTCACTATTACCTCCTCGCCATGCTCGTAGGACAACTAGCTATTTGGTTCTCTTAGTGCGGGTCCCTTGTCCAAAAGGATCGGGAATGCGAGTATGATCGAGCGGCGCCACTATGACCACATCCTTGAGGATAAAAGTGATCAAACGGGCATAGGGCAATGGGGCAACACCTTTCTTATCCAAGGATGCGTTGATGATATAGGCGTATAAGGTGCGGGCCAAGTGGATGGAAGTGTGGGGGTCAAAGAGGTGATAGGTTAAAGTGGCTTGCCGGGGCCGCATGGTGAAATCATTGGACATTTGCAATATGTTGGTGCACAAAATCTGAAAAGTGAGGCGCGCCTTCTCGTTAAGGCGTCCAACGGTGATGGTTTGCCCCGTCCAAGCCATATCTGGTGCAATGCGTTCCATGATCACGTCTTTGGCGACCGGAGGGACGTTCCGTGGATAGGTGAAGTCTTGAACGTCCGGAACATCGTACTCGGATAACTTGGCCATGAGAAGATCCAATGAAAATGGGATGACATTCCCATCCACGTAAGATTGGTCCTCGAATTGGCCCGTCCGGACAAGGGTGCCATAAAAAGATCGTACTTTGATTGACCAAATTGCTTCATAGGGTTCGTTTAGAAATCGGCACCAACCCCTAGACATGAATAGGGCGGTGACGGAGTTGGGCAACCCGGTCCATTGGACAGCGCGCTCCATATGGAGTTTGCGATCTAAACCTAAGAACCGATGGCACCATCGCTCCTCTTGGCGGGAGCGAAATTCGCCATGATCGGAGGGGAGGATGTCAGTGGAGTCGTACTTGGTGGGGGAAGCGCGTTGGGCCATGAGAACAAGAGAATTTTATCTTTGAAAACTAGGGATGGAGAAGAGAGGAGTTTGGTTGAAGGTGTGGAGAGAAAGGGAGGGTA
This sequence comes from Sambucus nigra, assembly GCA_949130495.1. Taxonomy (NCBI): domain Eukaryota; kingdom Viridiplantae; phylum Streptophyta; class Magnoliopsida; order Dipsacales; family Adoxaceae; genus Sambucus; species Sambucus nigra. The sequence goes on from OX422218.1 coordinate 421,816,224, forward strand.
TGGGTGTGTATTTATAGGTGAAGGGGTGTGGGTAAGGGTTGGATTTGGAGGGAAAAGGGTTGGAGGGAAAAGGGGGTGAATCTGGGAGGGAAAGGGTTGGCTTGGGAGTTGGGGAGAGGAATTGGAGGGAATGAAGAGGATTGGGGAGAAGGGGGGTGAACCTTGGGAATGGTTAAAAAAGATCTGCAAAAGGCGGCTCGATCCGGGGTAGGGGCGGACTGGTCTGATCCTTTAAAATTTAGGCAAATCCGACTAGCGGACCGATCTGCTTCAAAATTAAAGGAACCGGTCCGGGGCGGACCGGTCCAGCCCAAGGTTTTTGAGCTGGCTTTTTTCCGAACTTAATTTTGATCGCTCTTCTCAACAATTTTCACTTTCACAACATACACCCGATCAATTTGGATTAAAAACCTCTCGATATCCATGAACATCGCAATTTGACTCAATGTTCCCGAAACATGCGAATGCTCTTTCCCGAATGTACCCTAATCCTATCGCCGCTCACTACACACACGACTCTCTTTACATACACGACTCTCACCCCATACGCGTCGGGGGTGCGACGACCTCGCTGTAACAGATCACTCTACTGCGTAAATGGGGTCCAACAACCAAACGGTGTCGACTTCTTGCACACACGCCTCTAGATATGGTTTTAGGCGTTGTCCATTCACTTTGAATGTATTTCCCCCTTTTAAATTGTCTAATTCAACAGCTTCGTGAGGGAAAATATTCTTCACAATGAACGGGCCAGACCATCATGACCGCAACTTTCCCGGAAATAGATGAAGTCAAGAGTTATAGAGAAGAACTTTTTTCCCGAGTAGAAACTCTTTGCGTCGAATGATGTTATCGTGAGCGAGTTTCATCCTTTCTTTAGAAATTTTAGCATTCTCATATGCATCATTGCGTAGTTCTTCTAACTCATTCAATTGAAGCTTGCGGGCTTCACCGACCTTATCCAAGGCATTGTTTAATTCCTTGATTTTCCAATACGCCTTGTGTTCTAACTCCACGGGGATATGGAAAGGTTTGCCATACACAAAGCAAAAAGGGGACATTCCGAGTTGATTTTTATATGCGGTGCGATAGGCCTAGAGAGAAACGTTCAATCTAAGTGACCAATCTTTCCGGGTAGGATTAACGGTCTTTTCAAGAATGTTCTTGATTTATCGATTTGCTAGTTCGGCCTGCCCATTCGCTTGCGAGTGAAAAATAGTTCTAACCTTGTGAACAACACCATACTTTCTCATTAGCTTCTCGAATAGCCTATTGCAAAAGTGTGTGCCGTTATCGCTTATTATCGCTTTCGGTGCGCCGAAATGGGAAAGTATGTGTTCCTGCAGGAATTTTATCACCACTTTGTTGTCATTTGTCTTGGTAGCTATAGCTTCCACCCATTTAGAAATGTAGTCTACCACGACAAGGATGTATAGGAAACCAATGGACAGGGGGAAGGGACCCATGAAGTCAATACCCCAATAGTCGAAGATCTCAATGATGAGTATGGGGGTAAGAGGCATCATATCTCTTCGGGTAATGACTCCCATCCGTTGGCACCTATTGCAAGATTTGCAAGCATCGTTGACATCCCGGAATATTGTGGGCCAATAGAGGCCGCATTGCATAATTTTAGCGACCATTTTTTTCGTCGAAAAGTGGCCTCCACAAGTTTCCGAATGACAAAACTGGATGAATTTCGGGATCTCGTCATCCGATACACATCTTCGAATGATTTGGTCGGCCCAATATTTAAAAAGGAATGTATCATCATAGAAAAACATGTGCGACCAAGTAATAAATCTCTTCTTATCTTGCAGTGTCCAGTCGGGAGGGATGGCAGCAAAAAGTTTCTCATCCTGAAAGTATTCATCTATGGGTATGGGATCACTAGGTACGTCGGACGAAAGCCGTGATAAGTGGTCGGCAACGACGTTTTCTACTCATTTCTTATCTTTAATGGAGAGATTGAACTCTTGTAGGAGTAGGATCCACCTTATGAGGCGCGACTTTGTGTCTTTCTTTGCAAGTAGGTATTTTAAGGCCGCGTGGTCGGTGAAGCAAGTAATGGGAGAACCGATGAGATATGACCAGAATTTATTAAGGACAAAGACTATCGCTAGCAACTCTTTCTCTGTGGTAGAGTAATTGAGTTGTGGTCCGATAAGAGTCCGACTGGAATAGTAAATGACATGAGCCTGCTTATCTTTTCTTTGGCCCAAAACAACCCCTATCACATAATTGCTAGCATCACACATAAGTTCAAATGGCAAAGACCAATATGGAACTTTCATGATGGGACACAAGCATGGTTTTTAGTTTTTCAAAAGATCTTTGGCATGCTTCCGTCCACTCGAATGGGGTATCCTTCATGAGTAGGTTGCTTAAGGGTCTAGCGATGGAGCTAAAGTCCATAATGAACCTTCGATAAAACCCCGCATGGCCCAAGAAAGAGCGCACGTCCTTAAGCGATTTAGGCGGGGGAAGATCAACTATGACATCAATTTTCGCCCTATCAACTTCTATCCCATTGGATGATACTATGTGGCCAAGAACTATTTCCTCGGTAACCATAAAATCGCATTTCTCCCTATTCATCACTAAGTTCTTTTCCAGACACCGGGCAAGTACTTTTTCCAGTTTCTCTAGACAATGATCGAAAGAGGTGCCAAAAACGCTAAAATCGTCCATGAACACTTCGAGTCCTCTCTCGACCAAGTCGCTAAATAGTCTCAACATACACCTTTGAAAGGTCGCGGGTGCATTACACAAGCCGAATGGCATACGTTTGTAGGCAAGTGTACCAAAAGGGCAAGTGAAGGTTGTTTTATCCTGGTCAAGTACATCTACCTCAATCTGGTTATATCCGGAATAACCATCAAGGAAGCAATAGTAAGGGTGGCCCACTACTCTCTCAAGCATTTGATCAATAAATGGTAAGGGGAAGTGGTCTTTCCTAGTTCCCGCATTGAGTTTCCAGTAATCAATGCAAACGCGCCACCCGGTGGTGGTACGTTGGGGAACTAGCTCAACCTTAGCATTTTCAATCACTGTCATGCCCGACTTCTTCGGGATGACTTGAATGGGGCTCGCCCACTTGCTATCCGAGATTGGGTAGATAATCCCGCCATCCAATAACTTTATAATCTCGGTTCTCACTACTTCTTTCATGTTGGGATTTAACATTCTTTGCATTTATCTTGAGGGCTTGACATCCTCTTCGAGATGGATCTTGTGAGTGCAAATCAAAGGACTTATCCCCTTCAAATCAGCAATGCACCAACCAAAAGCACTTTGGTGCTTCCTCAAAATTTTTAACAGTTTACCCTCCTGCTTATCGTCTAGGCTAGAGGAGACAACAACAATAAATGTCTCCTCCTCTCCTAGGTATGCATATTTAATATGGGAGGGGAGTTTCTTTAATTCAAGGGTTAGAAATTTTTCGTCGAAGGGCACCATGCGTTTATCCCTCGGAGGTAACTCCTCGAATCTCGAAACCCAATTAACATCTCTCGCGTCCTCGTCCGACGCTCTCTCATCGAGTAACTCTCTCAAATCCCTAACCTCCCTCTCAAAGTCGGTGTATGTCCCCTCACTCTCGTGGATCGACACTAGATAGGACCCTAAGGCATCACCGCAATAATTCTCCTCAAAGTACTCCTCTACTATCTCATCTATAAAGCTCACCGTGTGAAGATCATCTTCCTCCCCCGTATGTTGGGCTATGTGGAAGACGTTGGTTTCCAAGGTCTAGTTCCCAAAGGTGAGTAGCATTCGCCCATTCCGAGTATTGATGATTGCGTTAGCCATAGCTAGGAATGGGAGCCTAAGGATGATGGGAACATGATTTCTCGAGTTAAAGGAGGGCTTCGTGTCCCAAATGACAAAATCTACCGGGAAGTAGAAAGTGTCAACTTGGACGATCACGTCCTCGACTATGCCTCTTGGGATCTTCACGGTTCGATCCGCTAATTGGAGAGTGACCTTTGTGGGCTTGAGGTCGCCCAAGTCAAGTTGCCTATAGATGGAGTAAGGGAGGATATTGACACTTGCTCCCAAATCAAGTAAGGCTTTTTCGGTTTTATTTTCTCCAATGATGCAGGAAATGGTGGGTGCACCGGGATCTTTGAATTTAGTCGAGAGATCATTTAGTAGAATGGAGCTCACGTTCTGTGCCAGAAAGACATTATTCTTTACCTTCATCTTTCTTTTTACCATCAACAAGTATTTGATGACTTTAGCATAAGCTGGAATTTTCTTAATGGCATCAAGGAAAGGTAAATTCAGCTTTACTTGTTTTATCACTTCTAGCACGTCTTCACGTGGGTTTCCTTTATGGGAAGGAATCAACCTTTGAGGAAACGGTGTCGCGGAGGGTGGTTTCACTATTACCTCGGTCTCACTAGCGTCTTTTTTGTCACTCTTATTTAAGGGGACATCTTTGACCACTTTCGTGTCGGGCGAAATATCCTTATCTTTCGTGGTGTCGTGTGGGGGAGGTGATAAATCAACGACTCTCCCACTACGAAGAGTGGTCACAACTTGACATTTCTCCTGATGTTCAGTAGAGGTGGAGCTAACACTAGTTTGACCTTGGGGACGTCTTTGGTATTGGGCAGGAAACTTACCCTTCTCTTGAATACTCAACGAGGATTGTATCTTTGACAGATTTATATTTATGTCGCTAATCAAGCGATCATATTTGGCATTAGTTGCGGCCTGGCTAGTGATAAATTGATTCATAGTATCCTCGAGAGTTCTCCATGGTGGAGGGATATAAGATCCTTGAGGTGGTGGTGCTTGCACATGTCTTTGCATGTGTGGGGCTCGTTGAAAGTGTTGTGGTGGAGGAGGGGCAACATGGGAAGTAGGGTTCATCGCATCATGTTGTTGCCCATAGCTAAAACCAGGATGGTTTTTCCATGAAGGGTTGTAAGAATTTTCGTGCGGTGCACCGAAATTACCCTTAAAACCTCCTATACCACTAACTTTCTCCTCAAGCATCACTTTGTAGGCGGGTATAGTTGGACATTCATCTGTTGAATGACCCGCCTCACAAATTGCACACACCTTTCCAACGGGGTTTGGTATGGATCCAGTTGGTCCTCTTCCACATATCCCACGTAGATCTCGCACTTCTTTCTCAAGTATATCGATTCAACTGTCCGCTATAGAACTCTTTTCTACATGAAATAGGTCGAACGCCAATGGAGTGATGTTCACTTGACGATTTCAATTTTGAGCATTGGGGTCAGATGTATCCCAGGATTGGGTAGTCTCGGCGACATACCTTAGGTGAAGCTCAGCATCGTGGGCATCTAAGTCGACAAACGGACCACTTCCCATGGTTTCAACGAGTTGCTCGGAGTTAAGGTTCAGCCCATTATAGAGAAAATAAATGATTTGCGTTGAATCAAATCCATGATGGGGGCATGAAGTAACTAACTCATTGAAACGCTCATAACATCAATGAAAGGGCTCATTTTCTGATTGTCTGAACGCTTGAATTTGAGCCTTTATGGAGATTGTTCGATGTGGTGGGAAGAATTTCTTGAGATGGAATCGATCTTGGACGTAAAGACCATAGCCAGGTCTTAGCTTTATCTTTGACCGAGAAGGGGAAGAGTTTGAGGCGGATCACCTCTTGTGTGCAAGTTTGATCATTGAGAGTATCGCACACATCCTCAAATTCCCTAATGTGGAGTTATGGCTTTTCGGAATCCATGCCATGGTAATGGGGTAACATCTGGATCATCCCATTTTTGAAGTGAAATTTCCCGGCATTATACGGGAGTATAATGCATCCTGGAGTGACAGTGCGCACCGGATATAAGAATGCTCTCAGCGGGTGGTACAAGGCCCCTTCCTCACCGGCAAGTGCATTACTGTGTTGTGACATCTCTCTCACTTAACGACTCGGTGCTCTCACTTAGTGTGCTCGAAGTGTGCTCGGAGGTGTGTCCTAAGAAGGAAAATGGAGTGTTATTGGAGATTGAGTGTGACGGTGTGGGAGGTGGAATCCAGAACTGTGGGGCATTAGGAGTGTGAGGGCTATCGGGGTTGTACTCAACTATTGGATTTTTGTGAATGCTAGTTGGAGTATTGTGGGGTGTGGGAGCGAGTTCAGAATTTTGCATTAATAGCTAGTGAGAGATGGTGATGAATCTTTTTGTGCTTTTTGAATTTTTTTAGGTTTTTGAATTTTTTTGAAATTTTTGGTCAAAGCTTTAGATTGACTCGATCTGATCCTAAATCTACCTAAATCCCCGTCCACGACGCCAAAAACTTGACGCGACTGAGAAAGTGTCTCTAATGTGCGTTCACTCTAGGCTCAAGTGCAAGCTTGTCGCTCAAGTAATAATTCGATAAGTCGGGTATCGATCCTCATGGAAATAGGACAACAGCGTTGCGACGACAGGAAAAGATGAAAGAATCCCGAATCAAACTCTAAAAAGAAAAGGAAAAATTATTTGGTTTTGGAATTGATTACAACTAAATTCAATTATGAAAGTATGAAAAGATGCAATTATACTAATTTACCTAAACTACTAATGAAAACTGATTTAAAACTTTAAACTATGTATGATAAAAACAGGATGGCAATACAATCCCCCAACCTTAGTGTATTATAGTTATAATACTAATTGTAAATTTAACTCATTAATTAGACCCAGAATTTAGTACCCCCAAGCATTACGTATACGAGGTTCAAGCCCGCGTCATACTTAATGTGAGGACGAGTAAATCGGTATCGTAATAGTGACACTCGAATTGCATTCTAAATCATCCTGGTTACCCAGAGGCAAATGAGATATAAAGATCTACAATTTTTGTGTTCCTACGCAATACGATCGTAATCAATTCAGAGGATTAATGTTATACACATGCAACTAACACATCAGGCTGGGTTCATGTATCCCGGCCTTAGAAAATCTAGCCTAGCATGCTGAAAGTAATGAAAATAATGTTTGATTTGTAGAAAACCATGATTAATCTAAGGAAAACTTTTGAATTGATGTAGAACAGATTTGAAAAGAAGAAATAACTCACCAATTTCACCAAAGGAGTAATAGCAGCAATTAATAAAACTTCTAATCAAAGAACTTCTGAATAATCTTCACTATTTGGAATTAAAACTGGAAATTGTATCTTCAACTTCTCCTTAGGTATCTCATCCGAATTCCGGGTATAATTTATGCTTTTGCCCTTTTGACTTTCCTTCTTTTCTTTCTTTATTCTTCCGATTTCCTTCTTTCGTTTCTTGACATCAAATACCTGTAAAATCAATACGAAATACCAGAAACTCGGTGTACTCGTTAGGAAATGTCAGTAGCCATATTATAAGATAAATTCAACTCGATTACGTTGTTCGAGGTGCTAAAAGTAACAAAATTAAGGGATAAATTGGGAAGAATTTATGCCTAATCAGTAGGTCGACCAAAAGCCTATGCGTCGATCCTTGCTCGAGCACGTACCTAGTAGGGGTAAGACCCTGTATTAGGTTTTTCATATGTTCCAATTGGAGAGGACGACCAGAAGCCTATGCGTCGAGCCTTGCTCGAGCATGTACCTAGTAGGGGTAAGACCCTGCATTAGGTTTTTCATATGGTCCAATTAGAGAGGCCGACCAGAAGCCTATGCGTCGAACCTTGCTTGAGCATGTACCTAGTAGGGGTAAGACCCTGCCCTAGGTTTTTCATATGGTCAATTTGGAGAGGCTGACCAGAAGCTTATGCGTCGAGCCTTGCTCGAACATGTACCTAGTAGGGGTAATACCCTGCCTTAGGTTTTTCATATGGTCCAATTAGGCTGATCAGAAGCCTATGCGTCAAGCCTTGCTCGAGCATGTACCTAGTAGGGGTAAGACCCTGCCTTAGGTTTTTCATATGGTCCAATTGGAGAGGCTGACCAGAATCCTACGCATTGAGCCTTGCTCAAGCATGTACCTAGTAGGGATAAGACCCTGCCTTAGGTTTTTCATATGGTCCAATTGGATAGGCCGACCGAAAGCCTATGCGTCGAGCCTTGCTCGAGCATGTACCTAGTAGGGGTAAGACCCTGCATTAGGTTTTCTAACATGTGATATGTAATCGGTATGCTTATTGTACTTAGGCTTTTCCTGTAATTTAATGTAATACCAATTACGTTTCCATTTTTCCACTTTCTAATGCCTCGTATTTAAATATTCGCCTATTTTACCTTTTAGGTTGTGCCGTCACACTTCCTTAGACCTAAAAGGCGATTGGAAAAATGCACCTGGTTTAAGGGCCATCCACCAGTTCAGGGTTTTAACCGACCAATATAGTTGGCGACCAACCTGAGTTGGCTTTTTGCCTAGGGATCCCCCGTAGCGATTTTATTGTTACCTGGGCAACTCATGAGGCCATTTCTGTTTGGAGATGACAAAGGCCTGTAGACATACTTATTTTAGTGGGAACAAGCAAGAAGGCTATTGTAACTAAATCAAGCTTGGTCTTGAATGTCATTTGAAAGACTAATTCTGGTGTTAACTATGTTAGCATCTGTCTTGAGTCGACCTCTTATATTTTTCTTTAAATGTTATAGTGAATATATTCACGTGTCATCGTTGTCATGGAGCCCCCAATCGGGCTGTGAAGAGAAGAATGTTTGACCGTCCATCGAGTCATTTGATCTGTATAACCGAGATGATAAGTGTGCCCAATCGTTCCTTGAGGCTTTATTGTGTTGAAGAGTGTCACATTGATCATTCGTCGAGCTGGATATAATTAAGGATTATCTTGATCATATAGCTCCATATAATGTATCGTTCCTCGGGGCACACTAGTTCGTTGACCATGCATGGTGGTTCCAGGAGGCTGTGGAAGACTCCATATAGCTCGTGCACCTAAAGAAATTGATTTGAGTTCAAAGTGTCCTTGTGCAGAAATGCGTTGATCTGATATGGCATTCAAGAAACGTTGTTCCTCTGGAGTGGATATCTTAGTGTTGATGACGCGTTAATTCGTTGCTTGGTGATCGTCGATCACCGTGGGTTGTCTAACGATGTTGCCCGATACATTCAGGGGGGTCTAGTGTTGCTATCAACATGTTTTCTCGTTGACTGTGATTTTACTGGATATATGACTTCTTGAAGGGAGGATTCGCCCTTGTTGATAAATATAGTTGATCGTTGCTCTTCATGCTGATTTATGTGTTATTGGATCTTTATTATACAGATCGCCCAACTTTTCATTCGACGAGGTTAAATTAAATAAGAACTGTATTGCCCAACTGTTTATTGGAGATTGAGACGTGATCACACAATGTCAACTATCCATCGAAGCTGAGGGTCCGTCGAGGAAAAATTACAAAGGACCTAGTAGATGTTGCGAATGACCCATGCCCGGACTTCTGTCTGAACATTGATAAGATAAATGATGCCTGAATGCCTGTCGAGGCAAAAACTATAGAGGATCTGGTAGATATTGCGGGTGATCCATGCTCGAGCATCCATCGAGGCAAAAAGGACCGAGCAGGTATTACAAATGATCCTGTAGTGTTAATGAAAACTAACCTTCCAATAAATGCAATGTTGATCATTAAGCAACCGTGCCAACCATCTTTTGGGGATGAATATAAGAATTATCCTGACCAACCATTTGTTGGGGATAAAATGCGACATGTGTGGAAAATATCTTCGGGACTAAATAAATAGAAATATTTTGCTAATCATTTTCCTAGATGAGCCTTGGATATGCCTGATCATCCTGCCGGTCAATAATCATAGAGCCATATAATCAATACTGAAATTGAAGAAATATCAACGTCCGAGCATCCATCGGTTATCACAAATAATGTTGCCCAAGAATTTGTTGGGTCCAAGGTGGTGTAACGGGCTCGACCATCCGTCAGAGCATTAACGAAATAAGTGGTGCCTGGGTCGTTTGTCAGGTCAAGGTTGTACATGTCCAAGTAGATATAGAGAGCGATCCGTGCTCGAGCATCTATCTATGCATTAATAAGACTTCCAAGAGCTTAAGATTGTGGCCGAGCATTCGTCGGGACTGAATCTTGTACCTGTAGAAGTTAATAAGTTGCTAGACCATTTGTCGAGGCTAATTTAAATAGAATTTATCATGCAATATGATGTGCATCTGTTCGAGCATATGTCGGGGAAAAAATTTATAGTATTAAATGAATGACATGAATGATCCCATAATTTTTGTGATAAATCTGATGAGGATGGCCGTGCCCGAGCATCCGTCGGGGCTACGCTAAGTATTAGTAAAGATATTACACCGACCATCCATTGGTATAATCAATAATAGCTAGACGAAAATATTGAAAGTTAAATGACCGAATAAATGACCTGAGTGCTCTGTAAGTGCGCCCCAATATTTATGTGGACAAAATAATTGTAATAAAGTCGAATAAAAGATGTAAAATTTATCAAATATATCCAGATGTATGACATAGGAGTTAATTTGGAATTTCTGCAAATAACTCTAAGAAAATACTTAATTATACGTTGGTTTCAAAAATTGTTTTCACAAAAAAATTGTGTAGTGACAATTATGAAGTACGCGGTATATATAGCCCCCTGTTAACAAATTTATGATGATAAAAATCATGAGCATAGTTTGTGGGCAAATAAAGTATTATGAGACGGAAACGAACAATGCACAAATAAATGTGTGTATCCATCAAGTGGGGTTGTGCTAAATATAAGAATTATCCTGACCAGCTATCCGCTGGGGATAAAGTGCGACATGTGTGGAAAAATATCTTTGGGACTAAATATATAGAACTAATTTGCCGATTATCTGCCCACATGAATCTCAAATGTTCCTGACCGTCCTTCAGGTTATGAATCATAGAATTCGAGCTTCAGTCGGAGTAATAATAGTTTTGACCAAGCATTTCTTTGGGTCTGAGGTGTTATAGTGTGCTCGACTTTCTGTCAAAGCATTAATAAAATGAATGGTGTCTGGATAGTCCGTCGGGGCAAAGTTGTAGAATACCGAGTAGATATAGCAAGCAATTCGTGCTCGAGCATTTATCGAAACATCGATGTGATTTCCAAGGACTTAAGATTGTTGCCGAGCATCTGGCAGGACTAAATCTTGTACCTGTGGAAGTTAGTAAATTCCCCGACCATCTGTTGAGGAGTTATCACAAAAATGATAGTTCAACAAAGTATATAAGATATGCATCCGCTCGGTCATATGTCGGGAAAAAACTTCATGGTATCGTATGAATGTAATAAATGACCCAATGATTTTTATGATAAAAATCCCACTGAGATAACCTTGCCCGAGCATCCGTCGGGGCCGAGCTAAATAACCAATAATCTCCTTCTGGTGAGATTAAACTGTTGTAGCTGAACGACAATATTGAAAATTAAAATGTTCGAATAAATGGCATGAGTGCTATAAAAGTGCGCCCCAATATTTATGTGAGCAAAATAATTTATAATAAGGTCGCATAAAAAGGTGTCAACTAAAATCATTATGAAAAAACCACACGGTCCCTTAAAATAATTTTATTTTTAGAGAGAGCCGAACAATGCAAAAAGTAGTCAAATATTTTCCAAGTGTAAGACAAGGATTAATTTGGAATTTTTTGCAAATTATTTGAAGTCCAATAGTGAATACAAGTTTGGTTTCAAAATTTGTTTCCATGTAAAGATGTGAAAAGTGTAAGAAACCGAAGCTCTTATCAGCAAGGGTTTTATTTTTTATTTTTTTTCAAAAGTAAAAAATGCTTGGGAAAGACCATAGCTTTCCATCAATATGCACACGCGATACAGCGGTGTAAGGATCTCAGTGCTGGTAACTTTCTTTTGACGCCGACTTGCGATAATCAGATGGTGGTTCCAACTTTGATCGTCGCACAGTGGTTACTGACCACTAGGTGTGGTCCGGTGATGTAGTGGTCGCCGATTATGAGGGTTTGTCCGACGATGTTCCTCTTCTTTGCATAAGAACACCATCCAGCAGGGGTGGAGAAGATTGAAGTTTTTCATGTCATTCATTCAATAGCCAAATTGAAGCTGATCGACGAGGAGGGAGGTAGGTCGGAGAGTAACCGGAGTGGAGACCAGGGATTTTGCTGATGCTCAATTGAAAGGATGATCATGCTCGTCTTCGCCGTCGACCAGCTGGGGCGGAGCCGATGATGCCTGATGATCAGAAATTATGACAACAGATCGCCAGGGGTTTCCTTATTGTAGCTCACCGGTGGCTCGCTCGTAGGTTGCATACAGGTCTCTAGTGGTTTCCTTATCGTAGCTCGTGGGTGTCTCACCCGTAGGTCGCATACAGGTCGCCAGTGGTTTCCTTATCGTAGCTCGCAGGTGGCTCTCCCGTTGGTCGCATATAGGTGGCCAGTGGTTCGCCGGTCGATGAGTAACCGGAGGTGAGATGGAGAGTAATCGGAGAGTAACCGTCGTTTGTAGGTCGATTGGTGCTATATGATTTTTTTGAGGTCTTATAACAAGGACCTGACATTGGGTCCCATTTCTGTAATCAGATTGAGTTCTACCTCTGTGGGTAATAAGGGTCAATACTCAGATTTGCTGTTCTCAAAAGTAAGAAGAGGGGAATTAGATGTTGTTCGACCCTGTTCACGGGTTGGAGAGAACCGGAGATGTTCGGAATTGGAAATCGTTCGTTTTCCCATGATTTCTCTTTTGTCGTGCATAACAGTAATTGTGAGAAACTTATTCCTCGATTGTGTGTCCAGAATCTGTGAGAGCATTTCAGTCAAAAATAATGTCTTTATACATATTTTTTAAAGATGTAGAGATGATCCCCCTGTGATCGGAGGGTATGGCCAATGTGCCCTTTTATCTCAAGTGGGCGTGTCCGTGTACCCGGTTGGAAGATGGCATATCCAAGATGTCCGCCCCAAAATGGGGTGTTACCTGACCCAGTAATTGAGATCTTTGGTGATCCAAAAATCTCGGAAGAGAGAGAGAGAGCATGCCCATATTGTGATCGTATATGCTTGACCTTACAAGAGTCCAAATATGTGGAGACTTTTCTCACATCTTCGGTATTGAGATTCGTCAAAAACAAACAATGGTTATGCATATTTTCAGATGAATATACACCTAGTAAAGAATTTATGAACATAAATATACGAAAACCAAACATCACTAAAATGATAATTATACAAAAAAAATAATCATATATGAAACGTATAAATGCTCATGCACAGATTAAAAAAGAAAACATATCTTTTGATTATGTGCGTAGCGTAGGCATCATTGTCCTTGAACTTAAATCTAGATCTCTTCTAGCAAGAAGGGGAAGGCTTTTTGTGCCTTTTACCACAGACGGCGCCAATTGTAGATGCAAAAAATCTCACCTGTCGGGGGGTGGGTGCAATTCATCACGATAAAAGTATAAAAATAAATACGAGAGAGAAAGATTTACGTGGTTCGACCATAAATGGACTACGTCCACGGGGCTGCTGGTGTGTTTCATTAGAATGATCAGAGAGTTTTACATGAGAGTGTTTATCTAACTTCTAAGCCCCGTTTAACAATGGGAGGTGTCCCCTTTATATAGAGTTAGGGGTTACATTAGGGTTACAAATATGGATGAGTAACAAATATGGATGAGTCCTATCTTCGTGGAGTTTGATTCCAATCAGATACTGCTCCTCGGTCTTCTAGTTTATTAAGGACTTTAGTCGTCCCTATATTGCTGGTGCATCTGTTGCTCGCCATCTTGACCGGTGTGCTAGCCACGTGTCATGCTATTACGAAGGCATATTTATTGCCCCCACAAATGATAAATTCAAAAAAGGCATGAAAAAGCTGACTTTTACAATCGTTCGAAAAAAAGTTGTTTTTTCACTACTGAAATCGTAAAAAAGTCCGAAATTTTTATTCTCCGATTTGGACGAAACTCGACATGCATGTTCAGGAAGAAAATATAAGATTTTTCGAGTGGGGGGAAATTTCGACCCTTATCACGATCCAAAGATTAAATAGGTGGAGAGGTACCTACCAACACCATTCGGTCAATCAAAAAGAGTCCCACCACAACTCAAATACCTCACCACTTGTCCTATAAAAAAGACCCTTGGGATCATAATTTCGTAGACAATTAGAGAGGAATTTCGTGGAGGATTTCGGGGAGAAACTTTGAGTGATTGTAATCAATTTGAGGGCCAAGTTTTTATCATTTTTTTAGAGGATGAAAGATTGTTGCGAGAGAACTATTTGTAAGTCTGGTTTATTAATGAATATCTCTACTAATTCTTGCAATTTCTCTTTCATTATGGTAGCTTGATTCTTATATTAGGAGTAGGGTGAAGTTTATCATAGTTAGCTAATATTGTCACGTTAATTTTATCGTTGTTTATTCCCTACTTGTTTTAATTGTTATTAAAGATTCGTTATTCATTTTAAAGTGACACGAGAGTGTGTTTTAGAACCTTCAAGATTGTTTTGTCAAATCAAGTTTTGAGATTTAAAAATAGTAATTTTTGATTGATTATGCTTTCACTTTGATTGTTTTGATAGTCCATGCTTAAATACATATGCGAACTTTAAAGCTTGTATTTTGTAAGGGAATAGGGATTTTAGCCGTCTATTAGAGACGTTAAAAATATTTTGAACATAACCATCAAAATTTTCAAATTAAACGCGGCGAGAGTCGGTTTAATTTGAGTTATAAAAATGGAATGACAACATTAAATTAGTGTGCAATATTAGTTACGTGATAAATGGACCCCGAATCCTAATTATTGTCTAATTGTTTACAAATATCTTATGTTACTCTCATTTATTGTAGTTGCTTTTTATTTACTGTAATTTATAATTATTCTCTACCCCATTTGATCTAGTTGGACAGTTGCAATTCTTTTATTAATTAAAATTGATAAATCCTCGTGGGTTCGACCCGTACTTACACTCGCTATTCTATAATAGCCCGTGCACTTGCGGTATTTTATAAAATTGACAACATTGCAGATCCGGTATTTGGTCAGTGTTCTCCATGAGATTGGGTGAAGGTGGATTTCAAACTTGAAGGAAGTAGCAGGAGAACTGACGAAGCTTTGAGGTAGCTCGATGGAAGACCGTAGCCAATAGGGAGCCAGACCAAGGGTCGGGTATGCGATCGACCTGAGAAAAAAATGATTTGCATTTATTTTTCAAAGAGAAAAGGAAGAATCTTGTAGAATAAAGAGGAATGTCTTTTTTATATCTTTTTGGAAATAGGAAGACAAAATGTTTTTGGTATTTTGATAAAAGGAGAGAAAAAATATTTTTGGTATTTTGATTGAAGAGGAGGGAAAATGTGTAAGGAAGCAGGAAAAAACGAGAAAAGAGTCTCAGCATGATAATTATTTTTATGTTTTCACTTGTATTAGGTTTACCTAAATGCAAAATAAATGTCAGACATGACCCGAGCCTACGAAAAATTAGGTTTGAAATATATGTAAAACACGATTTGACTTGTTTACATACTCGTGGAGAGGGTCCCATTTTGAAAAATAACGGAATCGCACAAAAATTTGGGCAGCATGCCGACCCATCATTTCGACTGAGTTTCGGGTAGTAACCAACAAACTAAATATGAGTGTCCTAGGTTTGACTCCTATATGAGGGTATGCGGTTATTGGGTTAGTGGAAAAGTTCCCACCTTTGGCATGACTTCCACAATATAAATTTTTCTTTTAAGGGTAATCATTACGTGTGGACAAGACTTTTGATATACCCGAGTGCACATGAATTACCTCACTATATGCCCGGTTGAAACAGTACATATGAGAGCGAATTCGATATACTCAACGTACGTGAATGAGTTCCCTACTCTATACCTCCCGTCATGACTTTCGTCAAGCGGTACGATATGGGAGGAACCGTTTGATATACGTCGAAGGTACTTTAAAATGGAATACGAGAGTCATATTGCTTAGGTTAACTGCGACCTGCCAGACCAGCGCCCATCACAAAGTGACCCCTAGTTATAGGACAAAATTTGGTCAATATACATGCTCTTTGGTGATGTAGTGTGCAAAATGCATGATTCTTTATTAGCATATCATGGAGAGAGTATTTTTATTTGGCATGATGAGAACTATACTAATTGTGAGGAATGTACAAGTGTCATGAAAAGTAAATCAAGCATGAAGCATTGAGATTACACTAAGCATGAATATGTAAGAGTAAGTGATGTGTGAATATCTATAAGTGAGTGTGTGTTATTGAACTTAAGCATGGATAATCTACTAGTGGTGTGTGATAAGTTTGAGTGAGCATGGATATATACAAGTGTGATAAGTTGAGGTGTGTGTTAATAACATTTAAGCATGGATATTCCAAGTGTTTTAGTCAACATGTCAATATTAGTGATCTTACGTGTAAGTAGTGTGAAGTGTATATGGAGAGTATCTACAAGTGTGTAAGTGATTAGTGATATAAGCATGATGTAGATATATACAAGAAATAATAAATAGACAAATGGGAACATACAGGCAGGTGCATACGCACACAAGAGGAAAATGATAATACCCATGCGAACAGAGTATACTCCTCTTACGTCAGTCTCTAGCAGAGTCGCCAATGTGGCCATCCCTCTGACTTTCCTCCGTTTCAGCGGTCGACGCTCGCGTGCATGCTGTCGGAGAGGAAGATTAGGTCTTGTGCCTTTTGATATGAGCGATTTGGCCATTGTCAATGTGGGGTGATGTAAATAGATGGTGTCGCCAACCTATTTTACACAAAACACGCAAAAGAAAATGTTGCCGCCTGGAGAGAGGCACATCAAAGATGACCTGATACTTACAAATATTAATAGTTCAGAGGTTTGGGGACTAAGTAATGAAATGGAACCCATCCCTCCCATTCTGCCTCTCATGGGCTTATGTTACTATTTTTCTTAATTTCTCCGTGAAGTGTGTGCGTGTGTATATATAAATAGAGATCGAAATTGCTCGACTCATATCATGAAAAAGATAGAGTGAGGTCATCCAAAGGAATATTCCCAAAATAATAATTAAAAAATATGATGTGTGAACTTATCGAGATATTGATCGTTATAATGGAACAATAATATTTATTACATAAACGCAAATATGAACCACGAGTATGATATAAATGAGTAATGTATGGGTAAAATAGAAAAAAATATTAAAATATTAAAATAGGACTTGAGTGTTAGGTTTTAACCCGAGACGCCTACGTAGCCTATAAAGGAATCAAAGTCCATGTATGTGTGTAGACTATAAAGTCACAAGGGTGGGGTTTATCCTATAGATTCAAACGGGAGTTTATTATATGTGTGTGTGTAGAAAATATATTTTTGTTTTGAGAAAATGTGGTGACTAATTCGGTCGACGTGCGATGCATAGGACATAGGAAATGTTGTACGGGTGATATGTAAATGCAGAGCATAATCATTCGAGTGATACCTAAATATAAGGCATAGTCGTTTCGGTGATGCGTAATACATGGGAAAATTAGTATCTTCTTCTCACTTTTGTGTGAGAAGGTAGTCAATCGAGAACACAAAGTGGCCGCAAAATTGGCGATGATCGAAGCGATCATTTTTTTTTATAGAAAATAAAGTATGTCCAATATAACTAATAAAGGATGAAATGTTAATCTGTATGATCTAATGTAAAATCTAAAATGAGAATTTATATAACTAATGCTAAAACATGGAAATTTAGAGGGAAATAAGTGTGGTTGGGCCTTCGTTAAAGATTAAGGCTTGATCATGATCCTTGATGAGCTTCCTTGTAAGTTGGGATGATTGTTGAATGAGATAAAGAGATTTTTCTAAATTGGTATGAAAATGATGGGAATAAAAAATGGAAAGGAATTTCACACAAGGAAAGTTCAGTGAAAGCAGAAGAATGTTGCTGAGATCAGTGATATTGATGGATCTGAGGTGTGCCTTGGAAGTGAGCTCACGCCCTCCTTAAATAGGGTAGAGGGATTGTCGATCGGCATATCCCTAGCGATTCCAATCAGCAGGTGACCCTACACACACTGTTGATAGGAAGGAAAATGGGCCTGCCAATCGGCAGTCTCGTACAGATATTTTTAGAACAACGGTTGTAGAATGCAATCCGTAAATTTTAATCGCACACAAAGAATATTGTTAGAAAGGGAGTTTAGAGACCTTCAAGATTCTTTGGGTCATTCCCTTGTTAGGGAGTTCACTTTTAAACAAACGGTGCTCGAAAAGTCCCGTCAATCCTTTGGGAAAAAGGTCGTCGAACGAAAATGGATCGTTCGTCCCAACCTTAAGTCTAAGTTGAGATTGAGAAGTGAAGTTTTTTTTTCATATTTATGAAATTTTCATTAAGACTTAGTTATATTACATTCACTACAATTAAGACCTGGTTATATTAGAAAGTTTTTTTAATTTTGTTGGTAAAGTCATTATAAACTCTTATGAGACAAAACTCGTCCACTAGAGAGTCATAACGGATTATTGCACATGTTAAGTGCAATCATGATTTCTAAGAAAGTGAGTTTGATTTTAAATTTTGGTTTCGTTCGAGGACTTGAAAAGTTGAGGTTTGGAGGTATTGTCTCGTCTAATTTTACAATTGCTTTTAAAAAAATTAGCTATATATTTAACTCGTGTGATGAATAAAAATTAAACCAATTCACATTATATTGTTTGATGAAAGAAATGGTAAAATTGAAATATAAAAATGAAATAATAAAATATTTGAAACCCTACTATGTTTTTTATACTAACAGTAAATAGGAAAATGAATGTAAAAGCCCATCGTAAATGAAAATAACTTTATAATATTTTCTTCATAATCCTTAATGTGAAACAATAAAGATTTTTTCTCTACGTACAAATCAAGGGTAAGCATGTAAATACAAAAAAAATCTTATATCATGGTGACGAAAGCCATTCTTGTTAGTAGGAATTCTAATGGCATGCCTTTTTTTGCAACATATATTTCGTTTACATTTTTATACTCCTGACATTATTGAAATTAAACATTGGTCGGTGTCAAATTAGGTGGCGTTGGAGCTGAGGAAACTTGCCTTCCACGTTCTGACCGACTGTTCTGGGCAAACTTCACACTTCCTTGGTGTATGCCCTTACTTTTCTCATCCTCTGTCCATTCGGATACATAATAAGTTTCTTCACTCCCTTTTATGACGTCTTTCGTATGTGGTAAAAACATTCTCCCCCATTGTGGGAAGTGTACCAATGCCACGGGAAGTGTGCAAGCAACAATCATAAGACCCATATAGGATAGACCTTCTCCTGTTGTGAATCTCGAGGTTATGAAAAAAATCAACTGAGTTAACCCAGAACCAAAGTTTCCTCCGGCGCCAGTCATGCCAGAGATGATGCCGAGAGAACGACGGGAGATGAAAGGTATGATGCCAAAAGTTGCACCACAGGCGGCCTGCGATCCAATGGAGAAGATGATCATCATCACCACAGCGATGGGGAGCTTGTTAGCGCGGCCAAGTAGGATGCAGAAAACTCCACCAAGGGTTTGCAATATCCAAAGGGTCCACAACCTACCCCTCATTCCGAATCTTCGTGCCGCAAAATCGGAAGCATATCCACTAAAAGGGCGAGCTAACAGATTCGCCATGCCAAAGGTAGCAGCTATAATTCCCGCTGTGTGAAGCTTTAGATCGAATCTGTAAAACATATGCAAATGTATTCTTATATATCTCTCTCAAGGAACTAATTATAATAAAACTTGATTATCGAAAAATATCAAAATGATGATATTAGTATTACATTAGTTGCATTATTTTTATATATTTCATGAATATTGACATGCCTATTTTTATAGGTTTAATGATTTTAAGAAATTTTGGGATGGTGGCACTGGTTAGATAAAATTTTAGAATTTTTTATTCTTACTAATATTGAGTATTAAACAAAATATCAAAACAATTGAGTTACAATTTGTCTAAGATGCAACTAAATCAAGCCTTTAGACATATTACACTGAAGTACTTGGATCTCAAAGAGCCACACTATGTCACTATAAATTCTGTAAAATCATGCTTTGTTACCCAAGCTAAAAAAAAAGCAGAAATAAATATACTATAAAAAGTGAAGAAATAATATCCTAGCATATTTTAACATGTGTTGTGTGTCCTTGTTATATAAATTTCACAAGTGTACATATACCTTATTATACAAAAAACTTCAATTAAAGAGAACAAACCTATCGTATAAGTATTCAGCGATCACATTATCCGTCGATAATTCAACACCCATTGAGTAGCCATAGAGGAGGACAAATATCCATGTCCTATAGTTGGTCACCGCATACCATAAAATCTGAACCAGAAAAAAAAACATTATATAAATATCATGTGTGTGTGTGCGAGAGAGAGAGAGAGAGAGAGAAATATACCAATTGATCATGTATATATATATATATATATTCATTTGTATTATGTATATATATTTATATAAACTCCCCAACATACCTCATTATGATGTATGTATGTAGGAGTTTATATAAATATATATACATAATACAAATGAATATATATATATATATATATATATATATATATATATATATATATATATATATATATATATATATATATATATACATAATTTCCAATTCTGTCAAATTTTCAAAAACCTGTTTTTAAAAACAAGTTTACCCAATGCACACCAATAATTATAAACACAAAAAATTGAATTTTAAAACTTTATTTAAAAATAGTGTTTAAAACGAGTTTTTTTAATACAAAACCAAACGGACCCTAAGATACTAAATTTCATAATGTGCTACGTCATATGGTTTTGGTCTTTTACTATGTCAATAGATAGTTTTCTCTTTTCCTTTCTTTCCCCTTAAAAATTTAAGATTTGATTAAGGGCATCTGATATTTGACCTTTTTAAGTTATGTCACATATCAATTAAAGAGAGTTTACTTTTTTGGAACACTTTTAACTTTTTGACACCCAAACTAACTTCTATAAGATAACAAAAGGATGATTTGAGGTCAAATGATCATTTAATTATTGGTTTTAATGTTTGAACTCTAATAATTACTATTATGGAGTCTTTCAGAAATGGTTCTTGATAATGTGTATGTTCATAATAGACATTATGAATCTAAAAATAATAAAAGAAAAATTATAACAATAATTTTACGCAAGTATGACATAATTGCTCCTAAGGAATACTTGTTAGTAGCATGAATTTTACGCAAGTGTGACATAAATTATGACATTAATTTTTAGGCTTTTAACTTGTATCCTTGGAGCACATCTATATACTACTAT
Organism: Sambucus nigra; assembly: GCA_949130495.1. Lineage (NCBI taxonomy): Eukaryota > Viridiplantae > Streptophyta > Magnoliopsida > Dipsacales > Adoxaceae > Sambucus > Sambucus nigra. Next base: position 421,837,457 of record OX422218.1, read on the forward strand.
AAAATGAAATACAAGCATTTATGACTCCTCAACAAATAAGCAATGCATGTGGCCTCCACATTTATAAGGAATAAAACGGAATTAGGCGAGCTCCCGTTGGTTAAGAAGATCCACCTATGTAAGCCATAAATGGGATTGACGAGATACCAATCGTTATCACCATCCATGTCACATCATAGTCACCAAAAATGAATAGAGATCCCATTCGTTATCCATGTTAGATGCGAGTGATTGAATCGTTTGCAAATGTTGATTAAGCTTCCAAGAAAACCCCTCCTTACAAGCTACAACTATGTGTAGCAGTTATGAGGATACAATTGCCGTAATAATAATGGTGTATGTAAAGTTACATGTGAAGTTAATAAATTCTCATGAAAATGAAGGGGATTGTGTTCAAAGTTGGAATCAGCGGTTGAAGATTTTGGTTCATTTTGCTAAGGAACCTTACTTTGTTGCATCTGGTGCAGAACATGGTAACTATTTCCTTTATTGATATATGATGTTGTTTGTTGTTTTGGGTATGCCTATTTTTTTCATTTATGTTGTATTTTATGGTTCCAGGGTTTGGTGTAGCTTGTAGTTTTATACATGCTTTGCATATTACTATTTGGGTTGGATCAATATTTTCATTTTGTTTGGGATATAATGGGATTGCTGAATTTGTTTTTTCATTTTTCATATCATCTTCAACTAAAAAAATTTTGAATTGCAATTTTTCCATATTGGTGAACCCATTATTTTTAATTTTTTGGAAAGAATCATTTAACTAAACAAATCTCACCCATCTTCTATTAAAACTGATATTTGTGCTTTTCTAGATTTATATTCATTTTTGTTAATCCCTGGTCTTCTCGAGCTCACTTTATAAGGAAAATCAAAGTCTCAGTCAAAAGCATAAACACTCTTGCGTTTACTTACACTCTCCTTACCCAATATTCGAGCTTCAACCCGACACACTAGAGAATATTGTGTGTAACATTATATCTCAGGTCAACAGTGAGAATCAATCAGGGAAAGCGAAGCAAATGATGGCTGAGATGGTGCAACTCAGCAAGGAGGAAATATTTAGACATTTGCAGTAAAGGGCTTTGGTATGTACTCTTGCTAAGCTGCTTATCACTAGGTCTGCTTGTGAAGTTCCTCTAAAGTGATCAATTTTTTTCTCATTTTAAATATGGTTTTTATGAGATGAGATCAGATTATATGAAGTAGGACAAAATAAGATATAGTGAAGTATGATAATCGAGGTCTTTGTCATGCTACCGGGTGACTGTTAAGTGTCAATAAAGTCAAAGTTATATGAGGTTAAAAGAGTAGTAAATATGTAAGCATTGTGACGTTGGGGACTTTGTCACCCATTATGTTCACTTTTATTAAATACATTGTAGTTATTGTTTTTTCCATTTACTCCGTTACAACGTGGGGATTACTTTATAAACGAGCAGGAGAAAGGTTGATTTTTTATAGACAATAAAGGTTACAATGTCGTTTGATGAGGAGGTGGATATATCATCAAATGACTATACATACTTTAAGTTCTACAATTCAGGGTCTCGCTGAGTTCCCTAAGGGGTTGCGGACTTCCAATTCAATGAATAAAGAAAGGGTCTAATCTAACTCAGAGTACTATGTTTTGTCTAAGCTCAACCTCTCTTCTTCGAAAGTCTCTATTAGTTCGATAATTAATATGATCTTGGAAGACAATGTAGGCCCTGTTCCCTCATAGCCTAGACATCCCCAACTGATCAAAATGAATTTTATTAAGATGAGAAAAGAAACTGTCTATGAATCTCGGACACTTTGTCAGAGGGCCCGTAACACTGCACTATGTCCATAATTGTTATAAAATTTTACTTTTTAGTAACTATTAAATGATTTATTCTTTAAACTAATGCCTTCAAACATATATCAGTATAGTTACGCTAATACATATGTTTTCTAATATTCATTTCTATTCATTTTGAATCAAATGAATGAATCAATCTTCAATATTTGCTGCCTTAAACCGAAAACTCCTAAAGGCATCTACATAGACCAAATCATATTAATAAACTATAAGCAATTTAATGAACCAATCTTCAATATTTGCGGCCTTATTCCAGAAATCTATTATAAACAGTGGTTATTAGAGTTCTGACCAAAGTTTTTGAACTACAACTTTGTAGTTGATTGCATGTATTACTTTGAACAGGAAATTATGTTACTTTTCTCCATGAGATTTCAATTGTTCAGAAAGTTGATTGAGAACTTGATTCCGTTATATAATATCTACTCAATTGCTTTGTGATCAATCAAAATACTGTACATAGTTTGTATGGTAGGAGGAAACCTTTATTAGTAGAAATAGTATTGATCTCTTATACATACTTTTATCATCTAATTACAGACTGTTTATGGTCCATATTTTGTTATATACTAATTGCTTAACTTCCATTCTTTTATTTCATATGTACCAGCATTACAGTCCATCTTTTTATTTATTTATATCCACCTATAGTACTGTGTAATTATCCATACTCCTTTACATCATTACGTAACCCACTGACTCATTTGAATTTGTTTTTAAGAATCAGGTTTTTCAATTTTTTTTCAAAGAGTTTATTTTTTGTTGTGTTAAGAAAATGCCTCATTCAGACCAAAATCTTAATCTCTATTAGCTTGATTTATTTGAACTGTTGCTTTTTGAAGATTGAGCTACTCCAGAGTTGCCATGATCTCTAAGATGGCATCGGATGAACTAATTCATTTAAGATGAGATACGCTAAATAATTTCCCTTCCCAAAATTAAGATTAATACTTTTTTATGTTCTATCTTTCTGATTTGTAATCTGTGTATTAACATTATATTTGCAGGATTATGGAGATTTGTGCTTTAACACTACCTTATTAATCACAAAAAATACAGGTGTGTGTCTTACGGCTTCATTTTTCCCAACAATCCAACTCTCAATCCAAAGTTTGAGATCATGGTACCCTTAATTTTTCTTTTACCAAACTACATTACTTCAAAATCTCTTGCCATATCTATATAGGCGTTGCTCAAAATCTGTCGCCTTTCACCGAAAAAATAGGGAGCGAGTGACTCAAGAAGCATGGAAAAATGGTGTTACAATGAGGTAACTATAAAAAATAGTTGTTGTTATTTTTCAAATATTTGTTTTCAACTCATAAAAATATTTCCATCTTGGTTGGTGGGGACAACATGTCAGCCTAGACTTAGTATTTAAGAATGGAAGAAGCTAACTTGCGAAGTTAGTATAAATGAGACATGGGCTGCCCTAAAGTAGATGAAGCCTTCAAAGGCCCCTCGACCCAAATGGTTTCGAGGGAGGTTTCTTCTAAAACTGTTAGAGAAACCTTGGTGAAAACTTGCATTGCTTTGTTAAAAATGCCTTAGAATCAGGTACTTTTTATTTACCATATTCATAAATGTGTGTCAATTTTTTTTCCACTTCCACCCTGTTTTCCAAATCGAAAAAAGTAAAAAAGATCTCCCTGACACTATTCATGTAAGGGGGAATGTATTATGAAAAGAAAGAAAATGTAATGGGTATTTTTATTTACTATTGTTTTTTATTTTCCTTTATGTTTCTGTTGGTGGGTAGGTGAGAAAGCACAGCCATGGGTTCCATTCTTCTTAGTGTTCGTCCTGGTCTCAGAATCAGACCCTTCTCTCTCAGAACGAACATTTGGGAAGAATTTGCTCAAATTAAACAAAAGCCTAATATTTACAATGTCATTCATGTCAACTACTTTGGTGAGGATCCTTTAAAACTGGATATTGTTATTAGTTTCCTGAATCACAGTTTTCATCTTAACTTGGATCCTTGGTCACATAGGTTGCGCCTTACTGAAACTTTTGATGTCAAATGGCTTCAAATGCTCTATGCAACTTCGTTCATTAGAAGACCATCCTCTTTAACTATTTTTCTAGTTGTATATGCCCTTTTTGGGACAACATTTCTGAAATTTATGACAAATATCTAGGTGTTTATTCTCCTACGCCTTTTCATTTCCCTCTCAATATACAGAATGTTGCCATGATGGGGAAGAGGCATCGTACTTGGAGTTTTCAGATGGAACAACTCCAATTACTTACCGCGTCTGTATATATGATAAATCTACACACTAAAGATGGTGTGGGGTCGTCAATAAATAAAGGTTCTGCTCCTCCCTTGCCTGTTGGGAGTCTTTACATGGAGGAGGTGAATTCTAAGCTAGGGGTGTAAGCTTTCTGAGACAATCCCAACATTCCTCATGATCTATCTGGATATATTTCTATCCCGATCAGGAAGGATGCCTCGCCTAAATCTTTCATTTCAAAGTTTTTAGAAAGGTACTTCTTGGTTTCACTTAATAACCCAATATCACTGCTGGCGATAAGTAAGTCATCAACATATAGTACTAAAAACAAAAAATTACTCCCACTGATCTTCAGGTATATACACCGATCAACAGTGTTTTCCTTAAACCCAAAGGATGTAATGGTATCGTGGAACTTAATGTACCATTGACGAGCAGCTTATTTTATACCATATATTGACTTCTTTAACATACAGACCATGTTTTCTTTTCCTTCCTTTATTAAGCCTTGTGGTTATGCCATGTAGATTTCTTCTTCTAAACTCCCATATAGAAAAGTTGTTTTTACGTCCATTTGGTGTAACTCCAAATCACAATGAGCCACCAATGCTAATATGATTCTTAATGAGTCCTTCTTTGAAACAGGAGAGAATGTCTCATTATATTCAATGCCTTCTCATTGATTAAAACTTTTGGAAAAAAGTCTAGCTTTATGTCTTTCGATATTTCCTTTTAAGTCAAGTTTGGTAAAGATCCACTTGCACCCAACTCGTTTTGGTCCTTCTGGCAATTCGACCAACTCCCAAACTTTATTATCATTCATAGATTTTATTTCTTCATTCCCGGCATCAATTCATTTATCAGAATCATCACTATTTATAGCTTTTTCATAAGAAACTGGATCATTAATATTCCCTATGTTAAATTCTATCTCTTGAAGGTATACCACATAATCATCCAGAATTGCCGATATCGGATGATTTCCGATCTCCTTTCTCTTTGAGGTCTTCTTAATGGAACTTCCTGTGGTGCTTCAAAAGTTTCATCGGTTATAGTCTCATTATGTGTTTGTTTAGTTGGTTGATCATTCACTTGTTGTTCATTGTTATTGATTGGGCCAATGATCGGTTCAACAACTACATTAGGAACAACATGTATGTTATGAAATCTGGGTATAGTGATTTGTACCCTGACTTCTTGAATGATTACCTCCCTTTCTTTTATAATCCCACTTACCTCACCTTCTTCAATGAATTTAGCGTTTTCAGTATCTATGATTCTAGTTGTATGATTTTAACAGTAGAATCTGTATCCCTTCAACTTTTCTGGATACCCAATAAAATGATATGATAATGTCCTAAGATCCAATTTCTTTTCATGAGGGTTATAGATTCTAGCTTTCGCTAGGCAGCCCCACACACGTAAATACCTTAAATCGGGTTTCCATACTTTCCAAAGTTTAAAAGGGGTTTTTGAAACTGACTTACTGGGAACCCTATTTAAGATGTGTACAACGGTCTCTAATGCATGTGTCCATAAAAATATAGGCAATTGGGTCCTATTTATCATACTTCTAACCATTTCTATAAGGGTACGATTATGCCTTTCAACTACACTGTTGTGCCAAGGTGATCCTGGCATTGTGTATTGGGCGCAAATACCTAATTTTTTAAGGAGTTTAGCAAATGGGCCAGGGCATTGCCCCGACTCGTCATATCCACCATAATATTCACCACCTCTATCAGACCTAATAATTTTCACCTTTTTTGCCTAGTTGCCTCTCAACCTCATTAATGTATATTTCAACAACATTCACAGACTAAGATTTATCATGCAACATGTACAAAATGCAATAATTTGATCATCTATAAAGGTGATGAAGTAATTTTCTCCACCAATGGATGGAATATCAAAATGTCCACATGTGTCTGTATGTATTATTTCAAGTAGTTGGGTGCTTCTTGTGGATCCTTTCTTTGTATGTTTGGTCTGTTTTTCTTTAATACAGTCCACACATATATCATAATTGGCCCAATCCAAGTTATGGAGTATTCCATCTTTAATGAGCCTTTCAATTCTCGGTCTGGATATGTGCCCTAATCTTTTATGCCACAAATAAGCAGATTTTTCATCATTAAGTGTACGTTTCGTACTAACATTAGGATGCAGGGTCACAATGGTTTTAGAAAAATTCTTTTCAAGATTCAATTGATATAAACCATCTAATAAAAATCTAGAACCAACATTATTAGAATTTTTAATCAAACCAAAACCATTGTACTTAAATTCAATCGCAAAACCGTCTGAAGAAAGTTTGGAAACATAAATTAAATTCCTAAAAACTGTGGCAACATAAAAAGTTTCTTGCAAATCTAAAATAAATCCAGTGCTTAAAATCAGGCGTAAGACTCCAATAGCTAAATTTTAACCTTCGCTTTATTGCCCATGTAGAGAAAATGATCATTTGGATTTATTTTGTGGATCGAAGTGAAGCCCTGCAGCGAATTAGAAACAGGACACATAAAACCAGAATCAATCCACCAAGTGTTATAAGGAGCATTAATAAGGTTTGATTCAAAACAAACATATATAAAGGGCTTAGCCTTTTTCTCAAACCAGTCCTTTCGTTTGTGACAATCCATATGGAAATGGCCCTTATTTTTACAGAAGTGACACTTGTCATTTTTTTCCGTCTTCACATTAACAGTTGATGGTTCAGCTTGATGAGACGGCCGAGGACCTTTCTTAATACCCTTATCGAACTTTTTCTTAAAACTAGCTCCTTTGACTGTCAGATTTGCCACCTATCCCTTAGTCACATGGCCATTCTGTTGCTTAAGCCTTTATTCCTCCTGTACCAACATGCTTTGCAAATTATTTACATTCCACTTATCTTTTATAGTGTTGTAATTGATTTGGAAAGGCCAATACTCAGGAGGTAGGGAGTTTAGGACGAATTGAACAAGAAAAGACTCATCCACTATCATGCCCAAAACTCTAAGTCTAGCAGCCAGATTGGTCATCTTTATAATGTGCTCATTCATGGTTCGAGTACCATCGAACCTCATAATGGTGAGGTCAACCATCAGTTTCCCAGTAAGGGATTTATCAGCAGTGCGAAAGCGTTCCTTAATGTTGTTCACATACTCTTTCGCTTTCGTAGTTTCAGGTAGGAAGGTCTTAATGTTAGAAGCAATGCACATTCGCATAAACATAAGGTCCATCCAATTGGATCGAGACCATGCTTCATGGACAATAATTTTATCCTCACTACTGGCATTATTAATAGCAGCGGGTTCATCACACATAATTGACATATCTAGGTCGAGAACTCCTAGGCTGAACTCAATTTTCTCATTCCATTCAGAAAAATTAGTTCCATCAAATTTGGAATAGGACTGAGCTTGTGAATACAGGTTAAGGGGAACTACAATTAGTAATAATGTTCACAAATTAAATATTCTCACACAACAAAAATTGCATGGGTCGAATATTGAATTGTTGACTAAATTTTTTGGCATATTTCATTTACAATCTGAATATCACGGAATCTGTGTTAATCATCACATAATGCTCAAATTGTAAAGGTATATTACCCTATAATTCATTTATCATGGTCCCATAATTTTGGCATCTGTAATTATTTCCTAAACACTTAATACCATGATTAATGGACTTAATGTCAACTATTATGTTTTTCACAAATGTTTTTCTAATGTTGTTCAATTCAAAAATCATCATGTGTTGCGCCTCAATCCAATTTTATAACTAACATTAGAATAAATCTTTAATACATGTAAGTGTATTATTCGTACATGCAGTCTGAGCCGGTGTTTGGCCTTTGACTTAACTCAAATGAATAATTTCTTACATGTCCCAATTTAAATATAGTTCATCATGCATTAAATATTAACTATAATACGTAATCTATCAGTAAGTACAAAGATACCAATAGTAGCTTAAATGCCTCAAAAACAAAATTGCCCAGATATAGTAAAAAATATATAATTCATGAATTTTGCCAAAAATGGCAAAAATGAGTTTTCACCATAGAATCGAAGTAAAACATGCTAGAAAACCAAAACTTTTTGCGGAACGTTAATATCAATTTTCTGTAAAGATTTATAAGCCCCGAGATTATTTCCTAAAATGGCAAAAACGGGGTTTTGAGGGCCTTAACGGACTCGGATTATCGAAAAACAAATTACATCACGGCTAAAGGCAGTGAAATTCGATCGTTGGCCCATTTCCAGTCAAGTTTCAAGTCAATCGGACATCAAAAAATTTCAAAAAATACTATTCACTGCGCCAAAAAAAAATCTTTCGAAATCTTTTTTGCATCAAATAATAGTTTTCACTTAATTAATCTTAAAAACATATTCGTTTTCTTATAAGGATCAATAAAAGTGTTTTTCAAAACGCTTACACATCTTGAAAAAATAGAATAATGCTAACGGCATGTTAGGATTCCAATAACACGAAAAGGGGTTGAACAATAATGGGACAGTTATCATAAGATAAAGATTGTATGCAGTAATTTTGTTCTTAATATCATACATAACACAAATTCGAATTACCATATGTACGATTACCAGATTGCTTAAAAAATTCCAGATTTCTAGAAAAACGAAATTTCCAGATTTACCAAAAATTCCAGATTTCCAGATTTACCAAAAATCCAGATTTCTCGATTTTCAAAAGATCATAAATCAGAATTGTTATAAAGGGATTTTCATTAACAAAAAAACATGAGATTATAAACTGAAAGCTCTGATACCACATATTAATTAATAATGTTTCGTTAATCATAGAAACCGGATATAAACAATAATGTTACATCACATTAAAATAGTTTTATCATGAATCCAGGATGTTTAATTCTACATGTAATCACAAAATCATAAGTTATTTATACCTATGATCAAAACTAACTGTTGTCTATTGCAATTGATTGGAATAAGGTGACTTAAATGCTCCTATTAAAGCTTCCTTTGAATCCCTTCTTGAATAGCCCAGAATTACTCTCTTATGTGCCTGGAATATTTGTGAGAAAATATGAATGATAAAATTTTTGGATCTTCTCTCCCTCCTTAGAAACAGTGTGTATTGAGATGACTCTAGATGGTATAGAGGTCTCTATTTATAAGGGGAAGAGCTCCGTAATCCTAGTGGTGGTGGGACTCTTTCAAGTCTCCCACTAATGCCACTAACCATCGTGTGACTAACGAATAAGGTTTACCTAATATTTTAATATCTTTATTTATCACATTCCTAATTAATTATCTGACATTTATTAAAACCACATAAATGGGAAATTCGGAATTTAATACAATTGATATTAAATAATTAATTTCGTCACTTAACATTAATTTCCAACAAGGGGAAGAATTATGGTTTGCAGTTGGGGCCAACATAGGACTTTTGGTCCATCGCCATAGGATGTGTGGACTGAATTGGTCCGTCCTTACGGAATCCATCAAAAATAGATAGACCAAATGCTGATTCATTCGGCCTCGGATCCCCGACCACAAACGACCCTCTGTGGTGATTACTTCTGTAATTACTTCACTCGTGGCCTGGACATATTATTTGATGGTCAGACTCACAAAATCAAGAAGTTCGTTCTGCATACTAACTATCTTGGGCATGCAGATTTTAATTCATACATGAAGTGAAATTTTTTTATCTATGATTCTGATTTTAATGGGTCCTTTCATCAGGAAGTATATATCTCTGAATGCAACGTTACACCAAGTGTAAAATGGGACAAAGTGAAGGAGATTCATGAGGATTGTGGTCGATCTTCTATCCAAACACAAGCCTCTACAAGTAATCTTTTTGGATCTACCTTTCTATATGGTTATCCAAATGTTCCATTTGAGGTTATGAAAAATGTTTATACAACTGTTGTATCTCTATCCCAAACATGATGAGATGTTTATCGGTTCAGGTGGGTTCTATATAGCTTGTTGGTGCTTAAGCGACAAGCACCACTTTATGAATATGATTGTGCAAGAAAAGATATATGTATAGTGAATGTAATGAGTTTTTACAGTTTGTTTGTAATATCATTAGTTTCAACTTGTAACTCATGGTTTCCACATATGTCATTTTAAGCTTTAGAGGTGTAACTCTCCATTTGAAACTTTATAACTAAATGATATGTTAGTTTTTTTTGTACTCTTATAGCCAACTGATAGCGAACATTACAAAATCATATTGAGTAATAGTAGGACTATTTTTTTTGTTACCCTCTCATGTATCAAACTCGCATTACATGTTTGAAACTCTTGATTATTGCAATCGTTTACCTGCGCATCGCGCTCGATTACGGAAAATACAAGATCGTTGTGTATGATCTTTCAATTGATGGAATAAGGTAAGACTTACTTTTTACCTCTCGCCCCCCCCCCCCCCCCCCCTAATAGGTAATAATATTAACTAATAAAATAGCATTAATCATGTATAATTTGGTGGAGTTTATAAAGCTACTATTTTTTTGACTTTATACTTGGTGAAATTAACATTAAATTCAAACCCATGTGAAATTTAGAGATTTCAGTAATATTTCCGTATTTCTCCACTTAGGTTTGTTTTTTATGAGAAAAAAAATATAAAATCACTTACTACATTTATAAAGCTTCAAAATATAATAACAAAATATAGGGTTTCAAAAGGTAAAAACTCAGCAAACATTCAAAAATTAGTATGTTTTCTATTCCAATTGATACGTTTACTTTGAATACGCTAATGTATAACCCACGCATCGCACGGGTTTCCAACTAGTTTTCTCTATTTCCCTAATGTGAAATACTTGTTATACCGACTGTTAAAATTTATGGAATTTTGTGGGTCGTAATTAAATTAATAAAATCAGATTTTTGTCAATTTACTTTGGAGCCCACACATCTTCCGAGACGATTCCTAGTGGTAACGCGTTCTCCTTCACAAGGAGTATAGCATGATATACTCACAGGTGTAAAATCATAAATTAATGAATGAGAAGTTATAGTTCAAAGTACCCATTTTGAACATGGCTCGTGCTCATGGACCTTCTTCTGGGAGACATTTGTCATTGAGTTCGTAGAGCACAAGTGCAGGGCAAAAATCGTCTTAGATGAGAGTGTTTAACAGTTGTCTCAATAAAAAATTCTGCAATTTTTACAAGTGTGAGTTTCATACAGCGAACAATTTATTATACATATTTTAATTACTGTTTATATGTTCTGCAACTAAATTATAAAATTATTTTGAATAACAATCTTAGGACGATTTCTTTTTATAAAATTTCAGAATGATTTTATATGTTAATTAATTTCAAAAATGTTTTATAATAATCAATGTGTTAAGAAATTATTTTCTAGTGCTATAAATTTATTGTTTTTACATTCTGTGAACTCTTTTGTGAAAAAAAACTTTTCAGTATAATCAGAAAATAAAATCTAGTAGTTGTATGTTTATAAAAAAATTATTTATATACATTGCATGAAATTTCTGTTGTGAATTATCAACAAGTTATTATTTGATAAAAATTGTAACATTACATTAATATAATTATCATCTCACATATCCTATTATAAATAAATATTTATTTTTATTTAAAACAGAAATGACATCTACTTTTGCTTTGCCCATTGCGATTGTACCAACTAATATTGGACACGGTGAAAAATTTGAAAATTTCAAAGGGACTTATTTCAAACGTTGGCAACATCAAATTTTATTTTATTTAACAACTTTGAACTTGAAAAATATCCTTAATGAAGAGGCTCCAACTTTACAAGAAGGTGAAACTAACAAGTAAATAACTCCTACGGTGGATGCATGGAAACATGTTGATTTTTTATGGAAAAATTACATCCTCAACAATATGAAAAACATGTTATATAATCTGTATAACCTTATTTGGATAAAAAAAATATCAAATAAAAGATGTCAGAATTAAGAAATTCGTTGTCGGTAGATTCTTGAATTTTAAAATGGTTGATTCAAAGATTGAGTCATTCCAAGTGGCTACAATGATTGAAAAATTGCCAACATCTTGAAAAAAATTCAAAAATTATTTGAAACATAAACGTAAAGAAATGGGACTTGAGTACTTGATTGTGAGATTAAGGATTGAAGAGTATAATCGGGTATTAGAAAAGAAAACTGAAAATCCTATGAAATCCAAAGCATATATTGTAGAAGAAGGGAAAAGTAGTATGAATAAAAAAAGGAAGCATGTGAACCAAGATGGGCCAATCAAAGGGCCTAAAAGTTGAAACTTTATAAAGTTTGATGGAAAATGCTTTGTCGGGACATCATGCAAAAGATTTCTTTAATAAAAAAAATCACGGGAAAAAGAAACATAAGCTAGCACAAGCCAATATCACTAAAATGGAGAACCTTTCTAACGATTTTAATGATTTGAGCCTCTCGATCGTGGTTTTCGAAGTCAACAAGGTAGGGAACACTACGGAATGGTGGGTCAACACTGGGGCCACTTGTCACATATGTTCTGACAAGATATGTTTACTTCCTACCAACACTCTGATCACAAGAAACAACTTTTCATGGGAAATTCTTCTACCTCAAAGGTTGAAGGAAAAAGAAAAGCTGTATTCAAGATGGCTTCGGGAAAGGAACTTACTCTCAACGACATGCTTTATCTCCCAGATATTCGAATAAAATTTGTTTCAAGATCACTGAATAGTAACAATAGATTCAAACTTGAATTTGAATCTGATAAATTTGTACTTACTAAGAGTGACATGTATGTGGGGAAAGGTTATTTGAGCGATGGGATCTTCAAACTCAATGTAATTGCTTCAATGCCTTTAATAATAACAAGTACATATATTCTACTTCTTTGCTTGAGTCTTGTATTGTATTACATTGGACAGATTTTATTTAACACAGGGGCCACACACTGTTTTATTGCCACAGGGTTTGCACGTACAACGGGATTATCTTATATAGCTGAGAGTACGATCACTTGTGTGGATTCGTCGCTGAGTAGAGGTTTTGTTATTTCTTTTGTTTCTCGGGGAGTGGGTATAGAGATTGAGAGGTTTATCTTACCCGCTGACAAGCTCGTATTGGATATGTCCGAGTATGACGCGATTGTAGGTATGGATTGGCTTGTCAGGTATAGGGCCATGATTGATTGTTTTAGTAACAGTATAGTTCTTTCCATACTCGATCAGGAGATGTTCCTGGTGATGATGCCCTGCTCTGAGGGAGGATCGTCCACTCATTTATACTATATAGAGGAGGAGACCTCTACGGAGGTGGTGGTACCGCTTGACTAGATTCTTTTTGTTTGAGAGTTTATCGTTGTGTTTTAGGAGATCTGGGGTTACCATCGATTAGAGAGATAGACTTCGTTATTAATCAAGTGTCGGGCACTCGACTGATAACCCGCGCACCTTATCAGATGGTTCCAACAATGATGAGGGAGTTACGTGACTAGATTGAGCAGTTATTGGGGCAGGGATTCATCCTTATGACTACTTCATCGTGGGGTGCCCCCGTACTGTTCGTTAAGAAGAGGGATGGACCATTGAGGTTATGTGTTGATTACTGGGAATTGAATAAAGTCACGATACCAAACAAATATTTGTTGCCTCTAATCGATGACTTATTCGACCAGTTGAGAGAAGAAACCTTATTCTCGAAAATTTACTTGATATTGGGATGCCACCCGTTGCATATCAGGGAGCAGGTTGTGTTGAAGACTGCCTTCTTGACGAGATATGGTTCCTATGAATTCAGGGTTATGCCTTTTGGGCTAACCAATGCCCCACTCGTGTTTACAGACTTGATGAACAGGGTGTTCAGAGAGTTCCTGGACTAGTTCATCATCGTCTTCATAGATGACATTTTGGCTTACTCGCAGATCGAGGAAGATCATGCTGATCACTTGAGGTAGGTTTTGCAGACATTACGTCAGCATGACTTGTACGTAAAATATGAGAAATGTGGGTTTTGGCTGAAGGAGGTCCAGTTTTTGGGTCATATCATCTCTGACAGAGGGATATTAGTGGATCCGGGGAAGGTGTCAGCGATAAAGGAGTGGGTATAACCCCCGAAACCGACTCTTATGCAGTTTCTTGGGCTTATTCAGATACTAGAGGAGGTTCGTTAGAGGGTTTTTAAAGATAGAGGGTTCGTTGACACACCTAACTCACAAAGGGGTACTGTTTATCTGGAGTGATGCTTATCAGTTGTCATTTGATGACTTGAAAGATAAGTTAACTTCAGCACCACTGTTAGAATTACCTAGGCCGGGAGTGGAGTATCTAGTCTACACTGATGCATCCTTATTACGACTTAGAGATGTACTTCATCAAGAGGATCATGCTATAGCTTATGCTGCCCGTAATCTTAAGGCTCACGAGAGGAATTACCCCACCCACGATTTAAAGTTGGCGGTAGTGGTGTTTGCACTTTGGATTTAGAGACATTACCTCTTGGGGGATAAAGTTCTCTTATTCAAAGATCACAAGTCATTACAGTATCTCTTCACACATAAGGAGATTAATATGCGTTAGCGCCGGTGGCTTGAGTTTGTGAAGGATTATCATTTTGATATCCAATACCACCCATGAAAGGCTAATGGGGTAGCAGACGTGTTGAGCCGTAAGTTAGTAGGGGAGGTGGTTGAAGTGTGGAAAGTGAAATGGAAGGAGTTAGGTCACCAGGATGTGGTGGCTCAATCATTCATGTCTGTGATGATGGTTATGCCCCAGATTATTACGAGAGTAGTGTAGGCTCAGGTAGTTGATCCGTTCTGCCAAAGTCAGATAGTACAGCTTCTAGCAGAGGGGGCCGAGTGTTATACCGTGGGTTCAGACAGGGGTCTACGTTTTAATGGAATATTGGTTATTCCTGAGGGTGAAGACTTGCGACACGAGGTGATGATAGAGTCGCACGGTTCACGATTTGCGATACATCCCGGTGGGGATAAGATGTACCAAGATATGCGTAGACAGTACTGGTGGAGCGAGATGACGAAGGATATTATCGATTTTATCTCGAAATGTGTCACTTGTTAGTTGGTAGAGGTGGACCATCAAATATCGATGGGACTTCTATAACCATTAGAGGTTCCTATATGGAAATGGGAGAGCATTTCCATGCACTTCATCACAGGAATACCTACATCGTAGAGGGGTCACGATTCGATATGGTTGATAGTGGATCGACTGACTAAGGTAGCCCACTTTTTGCCAGCCAGGATAGACTACACCACGGGACAGTATGCCAAGATATTCATAGTAGAGATAGTGAGACTCCATGTAGTGCCTCTTAATATCATGTTTGATAAAGATAAGGTGTTTGTGTATTGATTTTGGAAGAATTTCCAAGAGGCAATGGGTACGGAGTTACGACTGAGTACGACCAATCACCCGCAGAAGGATGGACATATTGAGCGGACCAATCAGATGTTAGAGTAAAGGTGACGTATGTGCATCATTGACTTTGGCAGAGGCTGGGAGCAGTACCTCCCACTAGTGGAGTTAGCCTATAACAACTCCTACCAGTTTACTATCGGTATGGCTCCATTCGAGGCACTATATGACATACCTTGTCGTTCCCCACCATATTGGTTAGAGATTGGGGACAACAAGTTACTTGGTCCTGAGGTGATACTGGATAATTTGGAAAGGATAGAGTTGATACAGAGCCGTATTTGGGTTGCTCAGGATCTACAGAAGGGATACACTAACACCAAACGGTATTTCTAAGAGTTCAACATTAGGGATCACGTGTTATGTCGAGTGTCTCCTAGTAATTGATTTATGCATTTTAGGAATAAGGGAAAGTTGGCACCTAGGTATGTAGGGCCATTCCCCATTATTGAGAGGATTTAGCCAGTTGTTTATAGACTTGAGTTATCGGAGCACTTGCATAGGGTCCACGACATGTTCCATATCTCTTCGCTAAGGAGATTTCTTCGAGATTATTTATCCCATACTCACATTACATTGGAGGAGATCTACTTACAGCCTGATCGCTCCTACGAGGAGGGGTCGGTTGCTATCCTAGATCGTATCGAGAGGAAGTCGAGGTCGAAGATAGTACCACTAGTCTGTGTTCAGTGGCGACACCATAATGTTGAGGAATCAACCTGGGAGCGCGAGGATGCCATGCGTGAAAGTTATCCAGAGTTATTCTTTCTAGGTATGTTTCCATTTTCAAATTTCGGGACGAAAATCTATTATTAGGGGGAAGTATGCAATACCTCGTACTTTTACACATATTTATTTTATTATGAAATTATGGAAAATGGGGACTTATTAATTAAAAGGGAGAAAATTTAAATTGTAATTAATCCTATTTAATGGTAATAATTACTAGCGTGACGAGAGTTAGTAGTTATCTAAATAATATTATGGCCGGGATGAGATAAACGGTAGTCATGTTATAATTATTTGGGACGCGCGTATGAGTCCTGTCACCGATATGTATTTAGGGGTTAAAAAGGTAAACTATTTGTATACAACTTGAATGACTATTTTGAGGGCGCTAGAGTGTCCGGAAGGTTGAAAATAGTGAGAAAACACTACTCGGGTATTTTATTTTGAGTCCGGGGCATTCTGGCCCAAAACGAAACCCCGGAGGGGTATTTTGGTCTTTGGGGATTTTTTGGGTAATTAAATGGATGAAAATTGGGTTAATTAAAAGCATTGAGGGTTAGTGGTCTGTCAGTTTCAACTTACGTGAGAAAGAGAAAAAAAAGATAGAGATAACCAAGGAAGAAGAAGCCTCCGTTGGAGCCCTAAGCTAAAAACTCAAGCTTTCACACCAAAAATTACACCAGTGCGTAGATCGTGTCAATAGGATCGTTCTCACACCAATTTTAGTCCCAGAATCAAAAGTTCATTCCGAGGAAAGTGTTTATCTTGATCCTCTTTTAGCATATATTGTTCCTGTTAATTTAGGTTTGATGATATAAACTTGGTGCAATGAAAACTTAGGTTTAATTTGACTAGATTGTCAAGAAACCTTATGAATTGGAGATGGGTATGCATGTAGAGTTTTTTCAATTGGTTGGACTATTAAAATCTTGGAATTTTATGTCTTAATCATGAATTATAAGAAGAGGTTTGGACAATTAAAATTCCGGGTTCATATTTAAGAGACTTATGGGAAATTAAACAGATTGTTGAATTCCAAATGATTATACAAGGATTTGACCTTTAATTCATATTATAAAGTATCTTAGGATGATTTGGATTAGTGTAGGAACATTTAAATTGGATTGGGTTGAGTATTTTGTATGTTTTTAAAGATTAAAAGTTGGGGAAAATCAAAATTTGAAAGAACTGGGTCTGTCCGAAATTCTCTTTCGAAGACCTGCCCAGGTCGTTCGAGAGAACCTTCTAATGAGATTTCCAATGACCTTTCTAACGAGTTACTGAGTTTGTTTGTAGAAGGAACTTTGTTCGAACGAACTCGTCCAAACGACCTCGTTCAAACGAGAATCCTGGAACTTCTAACGAGATTCCAGATTGAGTTTTTAGGGTCCGTTCTAGTTAAAAACCCTCCTAGGGTTATCCAAGAGAGTGTATTAACCTACATGAGTGTCTTAAATTCTAAAGTGTTAGGGAATTAAGGGTGTAATGTTCCTTGGGATATCGAATTAGTGTGAAAACCTAGGAGAGAATGTAAGTCCTAGAGAGTATATATATATATATATATATATATATATATATATATATATATATATATATATATATATATATATATATATATATATATATATATATATATATATATATATCATGGAGAGTAATTGCGTTAATATTACTTACGGATTATAGGATTAGGGTTATGTGATTAACAATTAATGTATATAAGTTGTGTGTATGATTATTACTTGGAATATCATGTGTATGACATACCTAGCAAATGGCTATTGAACGGGTTAACGCGTTGTGGACGACCATATCTTGTGTGCCTTCGGGGGATTTTGAGTCGTACCACTAGAGCATGAAACCTAGGTACGGGCTATCTGTGAGAACGATAGTGTTGACGGTCGTATGGGTGCATAGGTATGTGCATAGCCCATTGGCTGGGGACTATGTTCGACTCCAATATGTGTATATATTTTTTGGTTCTTGAGCCATTGAACCTATTGTCCTTTATGCGTGAGCGTTGCAATGGGACTAGATAGCCGAGTATGCCTAGCACCAGGGGTTTCTTAACCATGGGTGCTGTATTGATATATTTGTATGTATACATAGTGAGATTTTATATATGTATACTGAGTTCCTATTCAATGTTTCTTGCTGGCTACTTTATTAAAGTATATACTTCTTGGGTCACCAGTTAGGAATGAAGAATACTATAAGAATGAGTTAAATCATCCTTAAACCTATTCCTAAATAATAGTAATTTATTGGTTTCGAGTTATTTAGATATTGTATTCGGCATAATGGTTATCCTACATATAGTCAGGTAGAGTGACGAGACTAGTATGGCTAGTTAGACTCGCTAGGTATGCACATTAGATGAGAGGTGAACATCTTAAGTGAGGACGCTGAGTTAACATGGATAATATATGTGCTAATTAAATCAATGTAAGCACTTGCTAGATTTAAATTATTTTCCACTCGGACTCAGACCCGTTTTTCTACAAATCTCATTTCTTGTTCTATTATTTTAGGTACTCAGCCACAGGGGCATCAGACTTAGGATATTACATTCATTTGTCGAGCTGTAGCAGTAGTGGAAGCTACAGGATATTGTTAGTAGACGTTTCTGAGTCTATTTCTCCTTATCCATCAGTCATTTTATTTCAGTTGGACATGTCTTCCCTCCTATTTAACATTCAGAGATTTAGAGTTGTTTTATTCTATCATTAGACTTTGATTTCATCTTATTAGATTATTGTATGAGTTTGTGACTGGATGTGTTTACTTCATTTCTTTATTTTACTTTAGTTAGTTCTTACCTTATACTATTGTGATGTATGGTGATGTTTATATATTACTCTTTAATGATGATGGTTAATAAAAAGATAAAATTTTGACACCAGCCTTTTTAAATGATAGGTGGTTAGATTTTTATTAAATTAAAATTTTGTTTTTGACAGTGATGCATTATCTGAACCAACTTGATATTCTGAAATTAATAAATTAAGGATTGATCACCCGATAATTAATTAGGCGGGGTGTGATAATGTGTTAGTTATAAATCAGTGTTTAGAAGATTGTGGTGTTGTTGGTTGAGATTAGAAACCATTAAAATGGAGGTTTGGTTGATATTTGGCATTTTGGAGATTTAGGTTCGTAAGAATTGGAGAGATTGGACGAAATATCTAATGTGACCGGTCGACCGGTATAAGGAAGAAAGTCCACTGGTTGGCTCGCAAGGCAAAATCCCAATTCGCGGTCGAACGGGGGTCAGGGACCGGTCGACCGATACTCTATTTTGTGCCCAAGGTAAGGATTTTCCTACTCTTTTTTATTATTGAGTTTGAAGCTTAGACACCTTATTAATTAATGTTTCATAGATGGTTATGACCTAAAGGACTTGAGGAGTTGTACATTAACCTTGGGTTAGTTGAGTGTATAATAAGGGGTATAGACTCAATAAATGCCTTGGATGAATAACAATTGGGAGAAGTCTTTGGCATGTGTGTTTACATAGATATTTATGCGTAGAGAATAAATATGGGCCAATTACATTCGAGTGAATTCTAGAATGTGAGTAGGATGGAATTTAATATATGGGATAAAGAGGATTAAGCTACTATCCGGTATGTCTTTATTGACAATTATTATTATAGGTGATGCGATACCTATGGAACTAAAATAAGTTGTCAGTATACTTATTTAATTATTACGAATTGGTATACTTGGGTTTACGTAAAATACTTAAAAGTGATTAAGGTGTAAGTTAAACCTTAAGTAATAGGATACTTGTAAGATTATTATGTTAAGTGTATGAATACTTATATATTTTTATGAATGGGAACATTCGGGTTATTGGCTATTGCCATAAAAGTTCGGCAATTATAGCCAGAGTATATTGAGGGATATCATAAAATATATATACGGGTATTGTTACTCTCTCTCTCTCTCTCTCTCTCTCTCTCTCTATATATATATATATATATATATATATATATATATATATATATATATATATATATATACGATTTGTTTTTAAATATATTGGTATGCAAATGATATATTTCTGCATGTTTATATTTCTAGTACTATCCAGGCAGGTTGCACGTTGTGGGTGAATCCCCTGGCTTGTGAAGTAGGATGAGTATATCGCTAGGTCATATTGTCCCGCATATGGGTACGATATTTTTACCCAACTTTCAGGAGAGAATATGAACGCCTCCACCGTTTAGTTTTCTATCATATTGATGAGAAAGTCTGGCTTGGTACCGGGGTTACGTTAGCAAACCCAGATGTGGATGGGCATTTTGAGATTGAATCCTCGAGTTATAACTCGGTGGGATGCTTATTATACATAGGATTGTAAAATAGGTATAAATATAATTGTTGTTTATAGTATATTGCTTGTATATGATTATGATATATCATATAACCTGGAATTGTGTAAAGTGTAAAATGAATAACATGTTATTCGTCTTCCGGTAGATTTATATCCGGAGTAATACAATTGTGAACTATAGGTTCAAGCGAGAACCATTTATATATAAATAATGTTATCTGTTAAAACGAAAAATGGTATTTAAAACTGGTGAAAGTTGTGGATTATGAACGGTATAGTTTTATATAGAAACAAGGACTATATATATATCACATGGATGATTATATCAACTAAAAGCTTATGTAATAGCTTAAGGTATAACCTATATTATATCACGTCGGGTAAGTGATAGCGATGAGATTTCAGTGGATGGGTGAAAGAGATTAGTTAGGCAGGGTAGCCTAACTATGTTGTTTAAAAATGTATGCGATAAGTGTGCTCTATTAGAAGAAGGGTGAGGTGTATCTTATGAGAGTGCGATACCAGTTTAAATATGAGGGATTTCATATTTTAAAATATGGCATTTAATAAACTTGCAAATATTTATAATTTCGGCCTCAGACACGTTTCTATATTTTCCCCTCTCTTGCTATATATGTGTAGAGGGGGCTTGAAGGTAATCCTGAGATTAGGGATAATTCCATAATTAGCAGTAGTATTTGAGATTAAGTAGCCGAGGCAGCTCAAGCATGGAAACTCATATTTAATTTGTTATGTTAGTCATCTTGTATCTTTGTTTATGGATTGTAAGCTTTAACGGTTATAATGTTGTAACGAGATTAATAACGAGTTTTAGTGTGAGGTCAAACGGTACTTGCGAGAGACCATGCTTGGCAGGTCCCGGGAGAGCTTCCATGCTTTATCGAATGACCTCATCGTGGGAACTTCAGAGGGATTTGGTTTGGAGGATTGAGAAGTAAGGCACCATTGGGACTCGTCCCAACCATCTTAGATACACCTGGTAAAACACCGAAGGACCCTGACCGTGGAACCTTGTACGGAGGAACATTGAGTTCCATCGGGCATTGAGTTATGAACCAAACAGTCCTCTACTTAATTTCACATCTACTGTAGGTGATGTCACTAGCAAGCTAAACAATGTCAGATATGCACTTGAGTAAACCACCATTGTATTTGGGGCTGTCAGGCAGTTGGTGAGCCTCCTCTACGATAATAGCCCCCTAACGTACAGTGGTTAGGCAAAATGCATGTCTTGGCATTTAATGTTTATGACATGGAAACAACTAGTGCATCAGGCATTTAATGTTGTGACATAAAGTATAAGGGATGTATTTCATAGTCATAAATGACTAAGTTGCCTCAGGGATGGTATGGGAGGCTATTTAAAGACCCCAACCACCTTTGAGGAGAGGATGTTCCTTTTGAGAGTCAGGAAGTTATTGCTAGAAAAATTTATTATAGACCAGAGGGTTTCACCCACCCACCATTATCATCCTTCATTACAAAGCTTTTAATACGTGACAGATGTTTGAGGGTGCCTGGTGTGTTTCAACCTGCCTACCAAGGGGCATCTAGGGTACTTACTTCTCTCTCCCTCTAGCTGAGTTACTTCTAAAGTTCATTACCATCTTCTAAGCTATACACAAGAGTTTTTGTGAGTTTAAACTGAGTTTATCTTCATTGGGTCTGTGTTTGCATGCCCTATTATTAATCCAAGGTCTTGGGCTAATTAACTTGTCATCACCATACTAAAAAGGGGTTACACCTACATTTGTAATCTAAAGTACCCTCCTATATTTAGCGACTCTATTGGGGAGGCATTCTCTTAGCTAGGGAGTATGGCGCAAGATAATGCTACTCGACGACTCAACTTTGATGATATCTAGCGTAATGAAGAACAGGCCGCGAGGGAGCAGGAGTCCCTAAGGGATGGGGCTCCTCGAGTAGAGGTACCGTCGGTTCCGACGATGTCTGACGTTCCTGGGGCAGCACGACCCGCCATGAGCGCGGGGTTGGGACCCGCCCAGATGGCGCTCCTGATAAACAAATTTTATGAGTTTTTGCAAACCCCAGTAGCTTCAACTATGCTGGGAGGATTAGAGGCTAGTGCTTTCGTAACACCAGGTGTAGCTCTAACTGCACCACCAGATACAGGAATTGCGGGAGCGCTCCCGACAAGTGTACCCCATGTTGTGAGTCCAGCAGTGGGAACCTCAGGAGTCTCAACGGTACCGCCGGTAACGTTCGCTTCAGTGGCAATGGGCGCTCATCCCATGGCTCCATTGCTGGTGGCCCCTGTGGCCTCGCCCATGGAAGAAATGAGAAAAGAAATGTAGAAGGAGATGTTGAAGTTCATGCGGGCTTCCTTGCAATCAGGCGGTGAAGTGGCTTCAGTTTATGACGACTTCCGAACACCCCACCCTCAAGCGTACAACTATGAGACCTAGAACAGACCCGATGGAGCAGGAGGTCCGATGACAAAGCGTGATAAGTCACTTTTCGGCAAAAAGAATCGCTGAGGCTTCCAAAGAGAGGAAGAGGAAGGCCGTGGCAACAACTACCAGCAGGCAATGCAAGAAAATTGTCACTGAAGAGGGAAAAGTAGTTTACCGCTTGTAACGGTGTGAACGGGCGACCAAAGAGGCTAAGGATGAGGTTGACCCGGTGTATGAGTGTTTTTTGGTGGATCGACGGGGGCAGTGTATGGTGATAGACAACTCCAACATACAAGAAATCATAGAAGATGTCGTCGAAGAACCAGACTACATGGGAGATCGACCAAGGCTCCAAGCACAAGAGTTAGACCAGCTGAACTTAGCAAGAGAAGGGGAAGATCCAAGGCCTATCTTTGTCCCAAAAGATCTTGGTAAGGGGAAACGAGAGGCCTTGGTCAAACTGATTTGGGAATTCATAGACGTTTTCGCATGGAAGTAAACTAAAATGGAAGGGCTGGATGAAGAGGTGAGTTGCCACAAACTCAACGTGATGCCTTCAGCCATTCCGGTGAAGCAGGCAACGAGGACTTACAAGCCTGAACTAGGCTTAAAGATTAAAGAAGAGGTCCAACGCTTATTGGCAGTAGAATTTGTCAAGACAATACAACATCCCCTCTAGCTATCCAGCATTGTGTCAGTGGGGAAGAAAGACAAGAACCAAATAAGGATCTGTATGGACTTCAGAGACTTGAATAGGTATTGCCCCAAGGATGAGTTTCCCCTACCCTCCATTGACAGTTTGATAGATGCCACGGCTGGTTATGAGATGTATAGCTTCATGGATGGGTATGTGGGATACAACCAGATCAAGATGGACCCCTCTGATGCTGAGAAAATGACATTGAGAACTCCGTTGGGCAACTTCATATATAAGGTGATGCCGTTTGGACTCACGAACGCTGGAGCTGCGTACCAGAGGACAATGATGGCCATTTTTCATAACTTCTTCCACAAATTTGTAGAGTTCTACGTGGATGACCTGGTCATCAAATCGAAGAAGGAGGAGTCCCATCTGAATGATTTAAGAAAGATGTTTGCTCGGTGCAGGAGGTATAAATTGAGGATGAACCCGTTAAAGTGTGTCTTCGAAGTAACAAGCGGGAAGTTTCTAGGCTTCGCGCTTGATCGACAAGGGGTGCAGATGGACCAGGATAAATAGCGGGCGATATTAGAGATGCCATGTCCTAGGACGGTGAAGGAGCTGAAGAGTTTTCTTGGCAAAGTCTTCTACCTTATGAGATTTGTGCTTGGATTGGCCGAAATAACACACCCACTGATGCAGCTGTTACGAAAAAACACAAAATTTAGGTGGGAGGAGGTTCACCATGAGTCTCTTGTCAGGCTGAAGAAACTTCTCATTTCATCGCAAATCATGGTTCCTCCCCAGGCAGGAGTACCGTTGCAGCTATACCTTACGTCTACCACGAGGTCCGTTGGAGCACTACTCGCACAAGAAGTGGACGGGCAAGAACGATCGGTTAACTACCTCAATAGAATTATACATGGGGTAGAGATTAGATATAGTAGCTTAGAAAGGCATTGTCTAACCTTAGTCTTTGTAGCACAAAAACTTAGGAATTATATGTTGTCTTTCACAATTCATATTGTAACTAGATGTGACCCAATTAAGTATTTTCTTGTAAGAACTATATTAATTGGCATGGCAGCTAGATGCTTCCTTATCCTCTATGAATATGACTTGAAGTGTGTGGTTCCTCGCACAATTAAGAGCCAGGCGTATGCTGATCTGTTGGCCATCTTCCCTTCAGGAACCTTCGAGCCACCTAAGGAAGACATTCCAGGAGATAATTTGCAGGCTAATTACCTGGATACAACTGATGAGGAATGGACGATGAAGTTTGATGGATCTTTGGAAAAAAAGGGGGAGATTTGCCTTTCCTACAAGCTAGATTTCCCTTGTTCCAATAACGAAGAAGAATACAAGGCGTTGGTACTGGGCCTGCTAGAGGCTCTTCGAAGGGGAATTCATTCACTCTGTATTAAGGGTGATTCAAACCTAGTAATTCAGCAAGTAAACGGAGAATATGCGTTGAAACACATGAGCCTGGCGCCATATAGAACAATCATTCAAAGGCTTCTCAACCAGTTCCATCGGACCAAGATCAGAAGACATCCCATAATGATGAACCGCCATCCAGATGCCTATGCCACTATCGCCCAGAAAATGGTCCTGAAGACCGATAAGACTATCGTGGTGATCCAGCGAAGAATGGCTCCTTCGATGGTACAGTCAATACTACCGATGGAGGGGGACGCGGACTGGAGGGGAGAGATTAGGAAGCAACTGGAGTCTGGCGAAGGAGCTATAGGATTAAGAGAGTTGGCACAATACTTTATGAGCCAGGGGAATCTTTACTATAGAAATGCAGGGGGATGGCTGTCAAGATGCGTCAGTCGAGAGGAAGCAGAGCAAAGATTGAGGAAAATGCATAAGGAGCACTGTGAAATGATTGAGATACCTATATATAGGAGAATTCAAAGAGAGGGGTATTTCTAGCCTAGAATGAAGCAATATGCGACAAAGTTGCAACAGAAGTGTGATAAGTGTTAGCTATTCTTTGAGGAAGCTGAGTACCATTTCATTGAAGCTCAAACGGACTGGAGGCAGCCCTATATCGACGTCATTCAAGATGGGGTTATCCCAATGGAGAAAATGGATCCAATGGGTCTGAGGCGAAGGGATCCAAGGTTCTATGTTCAGGAGGGTCAGCTTTATCGAAGGGGGTACTTCAACAGGCCATTACATTGCGTCACGATGGAAGAAGCAGCGGAGGTCCTCAAACAAGCGCATGATCCAGCCCATATAGGAGGGGCCAAGTTGTATGATCATTTGATGATGTTGGGGTATTATTGGCCAACAATGGAGAAAGACTCTGCTGAGTTCGTTTGAAAATGCAAAGCTTGCCAACTTTATGGAAATATGATCCATGCCCCATCGGTAGACTTACACTCTCTGTCAACACCCTATCCATTTCATACTTGGGCATTCGATCTAGTGGGGGCAATACACCCTTCTTCGAGAGGTAAGATATGGATACTGGTAGCAACAGAGTGTTTTACAAAATGGGCCGAAGCAATACCACTCAGAAGAGAAACGGCTGGGGTGGTGAGAAACTTCCTCAGAGAATACATCATTTGTCATTTTGGGATCCCAAAGGTTATTCTTTCAGATAACGGGACTCCCTTCATCAATTCTGAAGTGATAATGCTCACAGTCAAGTACTCCATTTTTCATCACACCTCAACGGTGGCGTACCCAAAGGGAAACGGTCAAGCTGAGGCGACTAACAAAATCTTGGTTAATATTTTGGCCAAGATGATGGAGGACTTTCGAGGGACGTGGGATGACAAGATACCAGTTTTTTTGTGGGCCTATCGAACAACAAAATGGAAGCCCACAGGGTACACGTCGTTCTCCCTTGTTTACGGGGCTAAGGCAATCCTTCCAATGGAGTTGGAAGTTCCTTCCGCTAGATATGCCTTACGAAGTAGTATGCTCCCTCAAAACAGACATGTACAGTTGGAAGAGTTAGATGAACATAGAGATAACTCGATGCAGCACTTCCAGATGTATACAAAACAACTCTCCAGGGCATATGATAACCTGGTGAGGCCAAGGAAGTTCGTGGAGGGAGACCTCGTATTAAAAGCAGCATTAAAACACATCAGGGGGCTTCCTATACCAAAGTTTGCAACCAACTGGGAGGCACCTTTCGTTGTAAAGGAAGCCCACGATTCAGGTTATTGTTTAATTTCAAAGTTAGAGGAAGACCAGCCATTTAAGATTAACAATAAATGGCTGAAGGTTTATCATGTGTAAACAATCAAGTTTGAACCAATGTTATAACTGGTTATTGTTATAAATATACAAGTTTGGGTTACTTTAAACATAATGAAACAATTTCAAAAATATAAAAATCTATAGCATACAAGAGCAGTTGCAACACATGGATGGATTGAAAAGTATCTACTCTTCATTCATAAACAATAGAGCATTACAAAAAAATTTGGGAGCTATCGCCCAACAATTACATAGATAAGAGCAGATGGAGAATCTTTATACAAGAGGCAATTAGTCTAAAAGAAATGATAAATCTGCGGAACAGAAAAAATCTCCAGGAAGACCCGAAGAAGCTGTTGTGAAAGACCGTTGGGCATTAATAGAAACCTCTAGCCTCGTTTTCACTTGTGTACGTTCAATGAGGAGTCTCTCGCATTTTAGTTTGACCAAACACAAGGCTTCTTCGACATCATTTACCTATTGATCAACTACATCCAAAAGGGGCGCCAATGCGACCAACCTAGCCTCATCAGCTTGCTGGTCCTCCTGGTGCTTTCGTAACACTTCCCTCTGACCAATCAGTTGCTAGTTCTTCAAAGTCTTAAAATATGTTATGAGCCAATCAAAACGGAAACCATCACGCCCCATCTCCCTCAGGAAACCTAGAAATTGGTTAAGAAGGGATCTGGTAACACTTGCAGTAGGGGTACTAGAAATTTCAGCAACAACGATTGCAATTCCTTGAAGTCTGTGACTCATCACGTGAATATTGGAGCACAGGAAATCCAGTGTGAAGGTCTCAGGGTGACGATTCACCAGTTGTTCGATCACCAAGCGGTGGTTGACAGGCATTTGAGGAGACTGCCGAAGCACCATTAGGTAGAAAGCGTGAGGAGTTAAGTTAGGTAGCAGGAGTTTGCACCCAGATTCTCTCTCTGTTGCAGCACCAGTAGTGGAACCTTGATCATCATGACCAGAGTTTTTCTAAACAGCAGGTTCCCGGTGAAGTGAGCCCATAGGTGAAAGAACCGGGGGAGAATCTTCCCGAGCAACCTGGGAAGGGATGGAATCCATAATAAGTATATGAAAAATATTAACAAGCGTTTTCGTTGTTAAGTCACTGTTATAGGTGGAGATTGTTAAAAATCTTAACAAGCGCTTTCGTTGTTAATTCACCGTTATAGGTGGAGTTTATTAAAATTCTTAACAAGCGTTTTCGTTGTTAAGTCACCGTTATAGGTGGAGGTTATTAAAAATCTTAACAAGCATTTTCGTTGTTAAGTAACCGTTATAGGTGGAGTTTATTAAAAATCTTAACAAGCATTTTCGTTGTTAAGTCCCCGTTATAGGTGGAGTTTATTAAAATTCTTAACAAGCGTTTTCTTTGTTAAGTCACCGTTATAGGGGAAGGTTATTAAAAATCTTAACAAGCATTTTCGTTGTTAAGTCACCGTTGTAGGTGGAGTTTATTAAAAATCTTAACAAGCGTTTTCGTTGTTAAGTCACCGTTATGGGTGGAGTTTGTTAAAAATCTTAACAAGTGTTTTCGTTGTTAAGTCACCAAAGAGGTGTGAGTTTATGAAAAATAACTTAAAATTCTTTCTTCAATCAAGTCACCCATAAAGGTGGATTTTTATAAGTCAAGAAATATAAAGAAATTAGAGAAGCACCTCAGTAGCAGCAGGAGCAAGGGTAATCGCCACGGGGGTCAAAACGCCAGAAACCGTGGGAGGCGGGCTCATTACCTCGGCCGCCTCAATGAGGCCCTCGGGTGTAGAAGCCTCAGAGGGAACACCTCCCTCGCCAGTATAAGGCATTATGGCAAGCATGATCGCATCTTCAAAAGGATATGTTCGCCCTTCGAAAGATGTCCCACCTGGAGCAGGTACTCGAACCCGGGCCTGAGAAAGAATAAGGCCACTTAGCACGAAAGGCGGAGAAAGGCCTGGAGAGAGCTGCAAAGACAAACGAATGTTAGATAAAAGAAGCAACTGCAAAAGGTAACCATAAAATGACAAGAGATAAATACGCTTGGCTTACCCCCGTTATGGCACTAAAAAGAGGAACTGCAGCGAGGGGTCTTGAGATTACAGGAGGAAGGGGAATGTTGGCTACCAACGACGCCACATCCACCTAAAATAAATCAACATGTAATTAAGGAATAATTATGACAAATTAAATATGCAAAGCTTGAAAAGACACTCTCCTCGACCAAGACTAGGGGCAGAGAGACCTCCCGCTCCAAAGGCAACTCAGAAGAGGCTGGAACAGGTGCCTCGGGTTGGCCAAACAACCCAACTGCACCCACGGCGGCATGTACGGCCTGATGGGAGGAGTAATGGCGTGAATAAGTGAGGCTTATTAAAGGAGAGCGAGGAAGGGAGGAAGTGGCCGGAGGATCACCACAACGGCCCCCCACGAAACGGCTCACTGGGGGGCTGGGGGGACTGGGAGGACTGCCCTCCATTTCTTCAACTCCCCGCAACAAAGATATCAGGCAATAAACAAAAAAGATGCCACATCAAAAGAAGAATTAACAAAAAGCACATATACCTCAGATTTGGAGGAGGGATGAGATGATACAACTATTAGTGAAGATGGCAAAGAGGCAGGGATAAAAGGAGCTGGTGATGAAGCACACTCAAATGTTTATTTCTTTTGGGGCTTGGTACCCAGCATCTTTCTTTTGGATACCGTGGTGCCCCCAATTTTAGGCACCTTCAACCTTTTCCTTCTCTTCGCAGGGGGATCATTAGGATCCACCACGTACCCTTACTATCACTAGTTCTTGCACAAAATAAACCCTAAGCTATCTCTCCCTGCTCGAAAATAAATCTAACCACCCTGATTCAATTCAGAAGACACCCCTACTTACTGGGATAAAATATTAGAACACAAGACCTCATCATATGTTTATCTCACCATGCAATACAATTCATACCCTGGTGTCGCGAACAACAAAACTTACCCCCACTATTTACAATACTTAAAATTCATCGCTATCGAGGCGATATTGGGAAAATCATCAACCCTACTTACATAATTCTCGACAGTAGTGACCCCTCGCATAATTCAAACCTTCTCTCAGTGTAAACCTCCACTCTCTCGTGGTTAACCCTAAATGACTCATCTACCCTACAGAAAATTTCATCTACATACTATGGCTGCTACAGCCAGCGCACCCACTGAATCTTACTCACTGAAGAATTGTAGTAAAAATAATTTTATATTGTGACACCCTCACTGTCACCCAAAACATACCCCATGCCTATAAGATAAAAATAATTACCTGCATACTCTAGCTACAATGGCTGATCCTCAGGTTCCTGAGAGACTTCACCCTTCTCGAACATACCCATGACTTTTTGTATTGGTTGTACATCTAGGAACTCATCCTATAGTTGACCCATGCCTCGCTTAAGATAATCTCTCTTCACGTGTCCCTCTTCCCCACAAACGAAACACCTCCTAATAAATTCGCCCCTCCACTGATCTCTTCCTTCCTCGCCTTCTCCGAAGTCCTGGCCATTCTGTCGATAGCCCCCAGATCTAAATTGCTTGGCATGTTTCCCCTAGAGTAAATCCTACCCCTGATGTCCCCTATCTGCTGTTGGGATACCCCACGGGTACTGTTCCCTCCTGCTTTATCCGACTGGATGGTTTCCACTCCCCTCCTGCTTGCTTTCACATGGAAGAGATATTCTTGGAAGTGAAGGAGTGATGCATTAACGACATCTGTATAAGCTACTAATGCGCGATTACCAGTCAAATATTGTCTGATCCTCCAGACTAACCCATCCATGAACCTTGTTTTCTTTCTTTCTTCATCTCTTACCTCATCCGGTATAAAATTTACCAAACGAGTGAATTTTTCCTCGTAATCGGCCACTGAACGATCCCCCTGAGTCACCTCTCTGAATTTTCTCCCCATTTCGGTCTCCACTACTGGCAAAAAATGCTTGCGATCGAACCGCACCCAAAACTCTGCAAGAGCTAATGTATCCCTTTCCTCAACTGTGGTGATCAACTCCCACCACTGTAGCGCTTCTCCCACTAACCTAAAAGTGCCTAGGATTTGCTTCTGCACCTCATTGTAATCTACCATGCGTATGTGATGTTGGATATCTCTCTTCCACTGACATGTTAGCACCACATCTAAAGACCGTCGAAACTCTGGCGGATACCATTTTTGAAAAACCTCTAGTACTTGATTACACCCCGACGACCCCGGGTGGGCCTGAACATCTGG
Organism: Sambucus nigra; assembly: GCA_949130495.1. Classification (NCBI taxonomy): domain Eukaryota; kingdom Viridiplantae; phylum Streptophyta; class Magnoliopsida; order Dipsacales; family Adoxaceae; genus Sambucus; species Sambucus nigra. The sequence goes on from OX422218.1 coordinate 421,868,550, forward strand.
TACTGCTAATGCCAGTGACTAATCTTGTGGAAAGTTCCTTGCCACTGCGATCATTGTTTCTTTAACTTCCTGCGCCACTAATTGAGTTACCTGTGCTGCCGAAATCATCTCTGGTTGTTCCTGCGATAGCTCTGGCTCCGGATGAGCTTCTCTGGTCTCATCTCCCCCTGCTGCTATAGTTTCTCTATCTCTCCTGGGCGGCATCTAAAATGGGAATCGAATCATATAAGTTCACCCTCAAATATAAAGTAATGGGCAGAAGAACGTAAATGCACATACGTATGAGAATACAATAATCCTATGATATGGTTCTACATCAAAGAAGGCTAAGAAAAAACATGAAAAGCCACCCAGATCCTAAAGACACTGGAACCTAATGCTCTGATACCATCTGTGACACCCCGCCTAATAAAATACCATGTGATCAGTCTATACCAAATTAAAATAGGAATCCCAGTTGGTTCATCCTTAGCATCACTGTCAAAAACCTTTTTAAGACTTACTAACCACCTAGTATTCCAAAAAGCTGGTGCCAAATTTTAACTTTTAAATTAAACTAAACAGTACATGCGAAAATAAATATAAACCATTCACAAAACTGAATTAAATCAACTAAACAAATAAATTTAACTACTTGCTTAATAAACTATCGGTCACTAAAATAAAATACTCCAACAATAATCATCCAACAATTGAAATAAATCTCAAAACTACAACTGAAATGTCTGGGCGACATGCCATAAGTAAACTGAAACCGATAGATGATTCCTACTCTAGGAAAGAATGAATGACGCGCCTAATCCAAGCTCCTGCTAGCATCCACATATGTCGCAGCTCCGTGTTCCTGGAACAGAAAATCAAGTCTGGTGTCCCTGTGGCTAGACACCTAAAGGTTTTGAAAATAGTTTTATACCAAGGATTAGAACCCAAAACATTTTGAAAATATTTGGCAAGTGAATTAACTTTAGTAATTTAAAATGTATGAATGTGCTTCATATTTAAGTTAGTGTTGCACTCCCTTAAGGACATACTCACCCCTCCACTAAACTGCACACCTAAAGGTTACCTTATCCCCACCTATTTGTACTACTCCATTTGTAGAAACCCCATTATGTTACCCCCTAACTTTCCTTAGGTCCCTAGTACCTCTGTTCATCACTGTGAACCCAGGTCATGTCCTAAGTACTGACTTGGAGGCCATCGGGCACTCTCTGGCTCAGTTTGAACCAAAAGTCAAACTCTTCAGCTCGACCGAGGCATAATGAATCTTTGAAAGGGAACGGAATACACTTTCCAACGGTCTACCCCGTGCGTGATTCCGACTTACCATGCGGACGAACGATCCGTTTGCGTCCGAAACTTGACCCAAAGGCCACCGGGCTCTCCCGGGCTCTGTTTGACCTATGTCAACTCTTCATCTTGACCAAGGCTGAATGAATATTCAAAGGTCACTAAATACCCTTTCCAAGGGTCCATCCCGTGAACGATTCTGACTTTCCATGCGGACAAACAATCCGTTTGACTCTGGGAGGTCACCGAATGCTTCTCGAGCCCGATTGACCAAAGTCAACTCACCAAACCGGGTCAAACCATTTGGAATGTCAAAGTACATATCCTAACCTTCCCAAAGGTCCACCCTATGCGCAATTCGTACTTACCATGCGGATGAATGATCTGTTTGCGTCCGAGAGATTCCCCGTCTAATGGGCCGATAAATTCTTCTGAGCCATATTTGACCCAAAGTTAACTCCCAACCCGGGAGAGGTCCAAAGGACTTTCGAAGGCCTATGAATTACCTTTCCAACTGTATGCCCCGTGCATAATTCTGACCAACGGTTTGCCCTCGGCGGCTGATTTTCTGAAAAAGCCTTAAGCGCACTACCAAATGGCAGGATCCACACCCTACCTATCGGCACCTGCCGATAGGCAGGAACAGGTCTATGTCGATCGGCACCAACCTGGGCCTATAAAAGGAGGCCTTCACCTCATTTGCAAGGGGATCCCAGATCTTATAAAAATCTCTCTGAACGAATCCCAAAAAACTCTCTCGAAGGCAGCATGATTTCAACTTCCAAATACCTTTTTTTCTTCCACTTTTCATTATCCTTTTCATCAAACTTGGTGAATTAGCCACTCTCCATCATCATCCAAGTGCAAGGGTTGCTCTCCAACATTCAAGATCAAGCTCAAGATCTTCAAGAAGGTCCAACTTTCTCAAACTCTCTCTTGAATTCTCTTAAATTCCCAATAACTTGTTTTCTTATTTAGCACTTTTATTATCTCATCTCACACATCATAATATACTTTTTATTTATTATTATTGTACATCTTTTATTTTCATAAAACCCAAAAAACAAAAAAAAGAGGGTTTGCTCATAAATTCCAAGTAGGGATTCTCACACTTTTTCCACACTTTTCTCACAACTAAAACACTTTTTCTACACACACACACAGACTTATAAATAAGAGATTCCCCATTTGGGTTTATGGGATAAACCCCCACCCCTCGTTTTGTATGCGAACTATGTGGACTTTGATGCCTTTATAGGCTACGTAGGCATCTCGACTCGAGTCCTTTTTCTCACTTTTTCTTTCATTTTCTATCTTCTCTAAATCCATTTTCCTTATATTCTATATGCTTGCCCTTAGTAACGTATTGCCCCATATGTGTTATCGTTCCATTATAACGGTCAACGTAGGGGTAATAGCGTAAATCTTATTTTTGCTAATATTATTCTTATATCTTCCTATGGATGACTCGCTTTATCTTTTCCATGATAGAAGTCGAGGATTCCTACCTCCATTCTATATATACACATGCACACATATCACGGGGGGAAACAAAAGGAAAATAACAAATATTCATGAGAGACCTAAAGGGCGGAATGGGTGCCTAACACCTTCCCTTTTCGTAACCAAGCCTCCAAACCCTTCTCGAATCATCTTGGTTTCTCACGCACCAGTATGTCTTTGGATGCCATCCTTCGGGGTGGCTTCCCCTTTTTTTCTTTTGTCTGTTTTGAGTAAAATAGACTGGCGACTCTGAATCTCTCTAGTTTTTTACACCACATCTCAAACGACGCAAACCGAAGCACTCTCGAGAGGGATGTGCGGGACCCGAGGATCCTTCCTCTGTGCGCCCTCCCGCACGGCGAGGATCGGGGATGGCCACAGTGGAGACTCTACTGGGGACATGTGTTTTTGCTTGTGGGCTTGAGTCTATTTAAATGAATGCTATATTTGCTTATGTTTCCCCCCATATCTGCATGTTCCTCTTTTTCTCATATGTATCCCATGCTTATTCTTATGTTCACACACTTGTAGAAATTTCTCCATGTACACTTCACACCACGTGCACCTAGGATCACATATATCCCCATGTTGCACGCATCACCCATCCATACTTGGTGTACCTTTTGGGGTACTCGTACTTGGCTCCCTGTTTGGCATAATCAAGAAAGGCATTCTCATCATAAGATAGTAATAAGAGAATCATGCATGATTCACACGACATCACCAAAGAGCATTGATATTGACCAAATTTTACCCAGTAACTGGAGGGTCACTTCATGATGGGCGCTGGTCCGACAGGTCGCAGTTAGCCTAAGCGATATGACTCTCACCTTCCATTGGCCAAGAACCTTCGATGTATATCGAATGGTTCCCCCGCATCGTACCGCTTTTTCGCAGTCATGACGGAGGTTTATCTCAGGGAATTCATTCACGTACGCCGAGTATATCGAATTCTCTCTCACACGTACCGTCCCCACGAGGTATATGGTGAGGCAATTCACGTACACTCAGGTATATCAAATGGCTTGTCCACACGTACCGATTGCCCGCAAGAGCAAGACGTATATCGTGGAAGTCACACCAAAGGGGGAACCCATGCCGATTCACCCAACCAACTGGATACCCGCATATAGGTGTCAGACCTAGGACACGCACTTTAGATTGCTGGTTTTGACCCGAAACTCTACCGAAATTCCGGGTCGATCTGCCGCCTAATTTTCGCGCATTTTTAAAACGGGACCCTGTCCGTGAGCCTAGTTACAAGTCCAAACCGTAGCTTTGCATATATTAAAAACCCCACTTTTCCAGGCTCGAGTCTCGTTCGGCATTGCATTTAGGAGAATTAAATACAAATAAAAACATTATAATAATCATGATGAGTTCCGCCTCCAAAAACATTTCCCCCTTCTTTATCAAAAATCAAAAAACATTTCTCCCTTCTTTATCAAAAATCCAAAAACACTTCTCCCTTCTTTATCAAACATCCAAAAACAATTCTCCCTTCTTTATCAAAAATCCAAAAACATTTCTCCTTTATTTATAAAAAATCCAAAAATAGTTCTTCCTTTTTTCTCAAAGATAAATCTCATCCTACGCCTTCTCAGGTCGATCGCAAGCACTTGGCCTGGCTCCCTATTGGCTTCGGTCTTCAGTCAAATCACCCCGGAGTTTCATCCGTTATTCTACTACTTCTTTTGAGTCCGGAATCCATCCATCTTCCATGAAGAATACAAATCAAGAACCAATCATACAGCTAGATATGATGACAGTCCTAGCTCAGCTCGTGTCCAAGATTGATAACCTCCAAATCGAGGTCCAAGAGATGCAATGAAACTAGGTTCCAATTCCTTAAGGTCCCAAGTCCCTATTCCCTTGTGCTATGGGTCCACCAGAGCCTATCTGGGTTCCGAAAGAATATCATCACACTCCGCGTGCCCCTCTTGCCAATGGGTCGCCACCTGCCCAACTTCCAATGCCAAATGTTGCCCAGCCTATGGCTAACCTGCCTGTGGTCGTTGATCCAAAGGAGGAGGAGTCGAATAAAGTTAAGGAGGATCTCAAGATTCTCACCAAGAAGTTTGACCAAGTCAGGATTTCTAGGAATTACATAGACTACTCCCACATGTCTCCTTATCCTAAAGTGAGGTTACCCTAGAAGTTCAAGATGCCAAATATCGAGAAGTTCGTGGGGAGTGGACCCCCAATTGTTCATCTTCGCAGTTATCATCGTTCCATGACTCTACTAGGGGCTTCTGAAGAAGTGATGGCCCAATTGTTTCAGAAAACTTTGAAGAATAGTGCCCTACGATGGTTTTTATCTCTTGAGGAATCTAGAATCCGTAGCTGGGAGGATGTGTCCTAAGAATTCATGTCACATGACAAATAAAACGAAGAGCTTGAGGTCACCTGTCATGATTTAGAGCTGCTCAAACTGAATCTAGGAGAATCAGTCGGTAACTTCATAACTCGGTGGAGAGAGCAGGCAACTACCATGACTAATCGTCCATCCTAGGAAGAACAGGTCAATATAGTGAAGAAGAACTTCTTACCCCATGTCCGAGCGACGATGGGAGGACAATACTATCCCCACTTTTGAGATCTCAGAGAGGCTGGAGTAGAAATTGAGGAAAGCCTTGTTCAAATAGATATTGAACCGAAGAAGGTGTCTGTACAGTTCACCTCTAGAAAGTATGACAAGCCTTCTAGTGCTACCGTTTCGACCATCAACAACATCTCAACCAACCACATCATGGGCACCAGAAAGACGCCCCGCCCCCATCCGAAGGGAATACACTGAGCTCCATGCTCCCCTCTCCAAACTTTACCAAGCCCTATTAAGCCAAAACCTCATCAAAACCTTGGATCCATGTCCATTGCCAAACCCACTTCCGAGAACCTTCAAAACCGATGCTCACTATGACATTCACCAAACTGTCGATCATAACACCGACTAATGCTTTCACCTTCGAAACATAATCCAAGATCTCATTGACCGGGGTACCATCGCCTCATCAGCCAATCCTAAACCAAACACTACTCACAACCCACTCCCAAATCACACCAATGCCATCTTCTTGGAAGAAAACCCATATTTCGATCCCTCAACTCAAATCACACCCATATACTCTCCTAAACCTCTTCAAATTTGCCCATATTTCCTCCTACAGCCTACTAGCCTCGCTGATCAGGCACTGTCACTCCTCACCAGAGCAGGCATTACTATCTGTACCCGTTCTAAGAATGGAAGTATGGAATTGTCAGAGGTGTTAAACCAACTCCTTGAGTTCGGGCTGAAATTTCCCTCACAGATAGCCATCGATTGACAGATATTCAGTACATTGTTCTTGGAAGCACGAAAATGGGACCGAGATTCAGATAAATGGGTGGTACCCACCGACGAAGTCAGCTTAGATGATGTTGTCCAAACTATGGCAGGATTATTCGAGCAAACCAACAACATTTGTAGTATCACCGGGTTACATGACACTTTGAAGTTACAAGGGTGCTTGGTCCCTTCAATCACACATATCCCCACAGAATTGGAGAACTTGTATGAAGAAGCCATTGAAGTTGTGAAATGCATCGAATATACACGGAAAGACAGAATTGTTTCCACCGGATGGGGGGAAGAATTCAAAGATTCGAGTGAAAAACAAGCTTCAGGAGGAGCTGGCCCAGTAGCCAACATATGTGAGATGATATCATTCGAAGAACTCCTCGGAGAAATAGACAGGATAGTAGGACAACCTGAGATTGACGAGGAAACGAGATTCATGTCCTTTCCTTCTTCAGTAAATCACATGACCATATTAGGGAGAAATTACCATATTCCAAGGTCACTACCAATAAATGACAAAGGGAAGGGCATTGAAAACCTTCCTATGCCAGAGATCACCATTGAGGAAAGCAATATCATCAATCAGCTGAAGAAAACTCAAGCTAACATAACTCTATGGGAGCGTTTCATGTCTTACCAGCTAGACATAAATGCTTTAATCAAATTACTCACTGGACCCATAGTTCCTCCCTCTACCACACCAAAAGAAGTGGTAAGTCTGGTCGGATCCTTGACCTCTACCCGAATGCTATCATTTTCTGAAGAGAAGAAATCCCCAGAATTGGGCCGAATCACAATTATGCACTCAATATTTCCATCGAAGTTATGGGAAAGGCCGTGCCACTCTCTTTTGTCGATAACGGATCCACCTTGAATTCTTGACCTCTGAGAACCTTCAAATGTTTAGGCCTGAAAGAAAGCGACCTCGTTCCAACTTCCGCCACTGTACGTGCCTACGATAATACCCGTCGTGAGGTGATGGGATCCAGAAAACTTGTAATAGGGGTTGGCCCTATAAACCTTGTCATTGAACTCCAAGTCATAGATATCCCAGCTTGTTTCAAGCTGTTGCTTGGACTCCCCTGGCTCCACAATATCAAGGGTGTGCCCTCCTCACTCCATCAGAAATTAAAGTTCTTCACCGACGGGCAAGTCATCACCATTTTAGGTGACCACGAAAATGTTGGGGGTGAAAGCACTACCATTCCAATCCTTAAAATACAGCACGGGTCGAATGATATGCTCCTAGCAGGATTCCGAGTTGATCCACTCTTACTCCCAACAGGGGATGGTTTCAAAGAAAGGGTTTGTCCATAATATGACCCTCATGGCAATGTCAATGTGATTCAGATGTTCAAAAACATGCACTTCATGCCCGGACTGGGGCTAGCGCAAAGGAAGCAAGGGATACTTGGGCCAAACTGAAGAATGTTTTCCCTCCTTCCGGCTTGGGGTATGAATCATCATAACAAGAGCTCAGAAGGATTCACCAGTCTCGACTGAAGAGAATATCATACTACATCCCGACTATCTCGGGAGTTTCCTTAAATAGACGATTCATCAAAGAAGGTGAGGAATTCCCTTTTTGTGGTTTTCCAGAACCATGGTATGACCACACAGACAAGAAGATGAAGCTTGGAATGGAGATATTTTTCCAAAATATCTACCCATGGGCCGAGAGTTTCCCACTCCGCGTGCAATCACTCATCAAAGATTCCGAAGAGACTGAGGAAAGTGATTCCAAAGATCCCTTCAACTTACAGATACTGGGGCTATCACTTTGCATGGTTCATTTAGGCACTACATCAATGGACCCATCCCGTCTGATTAAAGCTGTTGATACACCTCTCCTTAACTGGCATGTTGCACCAGTTCTACCTCTTAACATCTCCCCTAACCCCAATGTTTACCCTATTTCTTCTTCTGTTGTCTATCCTTGCTCAAATGTAATCAAGACCTCTTTTGACGAGGTTCTCAATGTTGTTTTTCCTATTAATGAAATAAATGAAAATTTTGAGTATCTTGTTGTGCCTTACATTAACTGCTTGAATTCTAATCAAACTTTTGATGATGATGATTTTGCAAATGAATAAATCTTAATTGATCTAAATAAGGTTAATAATAAACAACATAACCGCGTTCAAGTTAATGAAGAAGAGACTGTTGTTATTAATTTGGTTCTAGTAGCCAACTGCGCGAGATTAGGATAGGGACCACCCTTGACGAGCATGAGCGTCCACAACTCGAAGAATTACTGAAGGAGTTTGTGGATGTCTTCGCATGGTCCTACGATGATATGCTTGGAATTGATCCTGGAATATCTCAACAAGAGATCCATACTCTCCCAGATTACAAGCCGATTAAACAAAAATTGAGAAAACTCTGAACTGAATGGTCGCTCAAGGTCAAAGAAGAGGTGGTCAAACAGTTAAACGTGGCTTTCATTCGGGTGATCGAATATCCCACATGGCTAGCAAACATTGTACCTATGCCGAAATCAGGAGGGAAGGTTTGAATTTGTGTAGATTACCGAGATTTAAATAAAGCTTCCCCGAAGGATGATTATCCGTTACCCAATATCGATATGAGCGTGGATAACACGGCCAACCATCCTCTCAAGTCATTCGTCAATGGGTTTGACGGATACAACCAAATCAAGATGCACCCAGACCACCAAGAAAAAACTCGATTCATCACACAGTGGGGAACCTTTTTCTACACCGTCATGCCATTCGGTCTCAAGAATGCTGGGGCTACCTATCAAAGGGCTTCCACAACCATCCTGCATGATCTAATCCACAAGGAGGTCGAGGTTTATGTGGATGATATGATTATCAAGTCCAAAACTAGAGAAGGTCATGTTCCCGCTCTCCGAAAGTTCTTTGAACGACTACGGCTGTATCAGATCTAACTTAATCCACATAAGTGTGTCTCCAGCGTTATAAAAGGAAAACTCTTGGGATTCATGGTCAGCGAAAACGGGATAGAAGCAGATCCTGAAAAGCTGAAGGCCATACTTGAGATGCCACCACCCCGAGCAGAGAAAGAAGTTCGAGGGTTTCTTGGGAAATTGCAATACATCAATCAGTTCATCAGCCGACTAACCTCCATCTGTGAACCAATCTTCAAGCTCCTCCTAAAATATTCAACTAACATTTGGAACGAGGCCTGCCAAGAATATTTTGATAAAATCAAATAATACCTAACCCAACCTCCAATGCTCATGCCACCACAGTCTGGTCTCCCTTTGCTCCTATACTTAACCATAACTGACACTGCAACTGGGGCTTTACTGGCCCAATACCTTGAAGACTCCCGTAAAGAAAGTGCCATTTATTATGCCAATCGCAAATTGGCCGAGTACGAGGTCAACTACACTACTTTAGAAAAGGCATGTGTTGCACTTGTCTGGGTCACCCAAAAGTTGTGACAATACATGCTCGCCTTCCCCATCAAACTTGTATCCCGAATGGATCCCATCAAATACCTCCTTGAGAAACCCGCCTTATCTAGTCGAATGGACCGATGGATAATGCTCCTAATCGAGTTCGACATCGTTTACGCCACACTGAAAGCTGTTAAAAGAAGAGCCATCTCTGACTACCTCGCCGATTACCCTGTAGAAGAATCAGATGTTCGGATATCTGAATTCCCAGATGAAAATATCCTCTCCACCGCTCAATACCGTCTTCGATGGAAAATGTTCTTTGATGGTGCTACCAACAAAAAGGATATGGCATGGGGATCATTATGATCGCCTCAGATGACTCCCACACTCGCATCACTATTAAACTGGATTTCCCTTTCACCAACAACATGACGAAATATGAGGCATGCACAGTGGGCCTCCAAGTTGCTCTCAAAAAAGGTATTAAATACCTTGATGTCTACGGGGACTCCGCCCTTATCATCAGTCAAGTGCTCAGAAAGTGGAAAGTTAAGAACAAAAAGCTCCAACCCTGTCATTCCCCATTAGAAGAGTTAGCCTCCCAATTCCAAGATATCACCTTCCATTACCTACCCCGAGCAAAGAATAACCTAGTCGATGCTCTCGCCACCTTGGCCTCCATGGTTGACATGCCCGAAGGAATAGCAATGCCACCATTCCTAGTTAAAAAGCAAGACAAACCGACCCATTGCTACCATATTGATCTTGTCTCTACTAAAGATCCTGAACTAGCCGATTGCTGGTACTATGATATCTGGTGCCTCCTCAAACATGGAAGGTATCCCGAGCGTCCCAACAAGAAAGACCGAACAACCCTCCAAAGACTGGTTCCAAAGGCGTCTTGATGAGCTAGCCCTCCTAGATAAAAGAAGATTAAAATTTCTTTAGCACATACAGGGGTACCATCACCGAATAGCGCGATCATTCAACAAGAAAGTCAAGGATCACGGTGTCCGAGAGTGGGATTTATCCCTCAAAGAGATAATAGAACCCATATGGGACCCTAGAGGAAAATTCAAGACCAATGGTAGCGGACCCTACATTGTGAAGAAAATCTTATCCGGCGGTTTCGCCATGCTCACTGACCTAAATGAAGAAGAGATGGCTCGTCCAGTCAATCTGGACCGTCTCAAGAAATTCAACCCATAGTCCGAAATCTCGGCGCGCTATGACTCTTCTCATCCCTCTTCTATTCTTAAAAAAAAAGGCCTTCATTTCTCTCTACCCAGAACAACGTGGGCTTGATCCTCTACAATAACTATTTTAAAACTTTTCAAAAAACCCCAGAGGTACGTAGGCAGCTCATACTCCTCACATGAATGCATCCCTTTCTTTTTCACAAAATACTATTCTTTTCTTACCTCCGAGAACGGCGGTTCATTCTAAAAATATTTAAACAAAAGCCTTATGTACGCCTTAGCGATCAGTATAGATAATTCAAAGTACAAAATTCATCGAAAGGCACAGCTAGATGATCAAAAACTTATTTATTTATTAATAAGAAATTACAGTAGGGATTACATAAGAAAAAGGAACGGATAACTCCCTTCCCCCCTACCACAAAAAAAAAGACAAATAAAAGCCCCACATACATTCCCTATTACATAAATAAACTCCCTAGGAGTCCTACCCACAACTACCAGAGGATCCTACACCCTCACCATCTACATCCTGAGGTCCCCAAGTTTTCCTTGCCTGAATAGAGTGCCGTAAACATTCCATGGATCGATGAGCCTTAACCATCTTCGAAAAATACACATCACCCCCTTCCATGGAGTCAGATAAAACAAACCATCTTTGTCCAGTCTCCACTGCCAACATCTTGCTGACTACTTTCCTCCACAACAACTTCATATAATCTTTGGGGACGTGACAAACCTTCCCGACAGCCTAAGAGGGACGGGTCGATGGATGCGAATTTTGCCATAGAGACCCAAGCACAGACGTAGGCGCTCAGTGAAATCTTCTACTGGAAAGAAATTTGTGGTCCGAGGGGCACGACCTGCGCCCAGCCGAATTGGCGCAAAATCCTCCAAGGGAAATAAAAAGAGGTATGTCTAAGACCAACCAGGCGCACATATGAATACTCTCCTAGATCCAGAATAGGCTGCAACTGTCCCCACTAAGGCACTGACCAATACAGCCCACAAGTCCCATGCTCCACAAAACAATTCTCCCAGTTCTCAACATACATGCCAATGCGGATGAAGTAGCGTGCAAAGAAGTTTGGTATGGCCGACAAGGGATATTTTGGAGGAGTCGACAAGAGAAATATTTCAGACAACCACATGAACAGCATCACAGGGCTACCCCTCAAAAAGTCCGAACGACCTTCTCTCCAGGCATCCAAGCCATTCAGAGTCTCCACCAATATCACCGTCGCAGGATTTTGACGATAAGACATCCATGAAATGGCTGAAAGTTGTGGGTCCACTTGCACCTCCCCAGTCACCAACAACAATTTTGAAACCAGGACCAGAACAACGGCTCCAGCATAGGCAACATCACCTACTTCTCGCAAATGCATGGACTGCAGCATCACCCGGAAGGAGATCATTCCTACAGCAACCAATGATCTAGTCGCCGATGGCGAGATGTAAAGAAGCCCGGCCAACAAACCCCTAGGAGAATGGGAAAATTTGGGCAAAGCCGCAGCAACACTAGAATTTACACCCAGTATGGCAGAAAATTCCTCGTAGGTAAGACAATCTTCTTCCAACCAAAAGAGGAATACATGGTCTTCGGGGTACCAGAATTATACCGCCTCTATCAGCATATTCCACTCAATAGGCCGATTGCACCACAAGGATACTCGACGCATATTGAAAGCATCGTAGTCGACATTATAAGAACACATAGATTCCAAGGCTTCGAGGTAGTTGGGAAACTCAATGCTATCAGGGAGAGCCATCTTGCATGGCTAAGAAATATTGGGCAAGCAGATAAGAATGCAAGGGTGTGATGAAAACACTCCACCCTTGCCTCTTTTTTGAGGACCCTCACAAGGGACATAATCCTTGCAGAAATCAGAGGGAATCCTACCCCACAAGGTACCAAAGGCTGAAGAGGATACCAATCAAAGCTTTGAAGTGATTGGACTGGACTGAACTGCCGACAGGCAGGATAGGGTGCTTGCCGATCGGCAACCCCCCATTTTTAAAAATTTCCCTTTTTTCTCTTTTGCCAAATCAGAAAACCCAAATAAAAATAAATTGATATTCTAAACAGAATTTCAAGAATCCCTTTTTTCTCCTTATAAAATTTCCCCCTTTTTAATCAAAAACTTTACTTCAAAAAAAATCCAAAAATATTCCTTTTTACGGTCTCAGCAGCAAAGTATAAAGCGCATGTGCATACATGCATTCATCATTAATAAAAGATAATAAAAAAACTCCATTGCATTGCATATATCTGTTTTTTGTGTTACATCATTTTTGCTAGAAATAAAAGAAAAAGAAAAAACAACGGGACTCAGCCCGAAGGCACATCCTATCTCTCTCTCTCTCTATCTCTCAAGAACTTCCACCTCTGCGGCGTGCTCTCTTCCCCCTACGGCGAGACGATGCGCCACCGCTACTCGAGCCTGAGTCCTCTCCGAACGAAGAAGATGACACTAAGCAAGAAGGAATGGGAACCGCATCTTGAATATGGGCAGTCGTCAAAGATATCCAGTCTCTGATGTCCCTGAGCCAAGTGGTCGACACCCGGACTTGCTGCAAGAAAAGGTGAAATCAGTATCAAAGCAGAAACGACCAAAACAGAAAAGAAAGTAAGAGTGGAATATAAAAGTATACCGTAGGTCGAAGGACCTCCTCTGTCAAACCCAACTCCTCTGGATCCATCTCATGAGGATGGTGCATCATAGGCACCATCCCTCCATCAGCCCATCGAATGTTGTATGAAGGTGTATGCAGCCGTATAAAAGGGACCTCCGAGGTTGCCACCGCTATAGATGCCAATGGACCACCACTGCTGTGGGAAGATCCCATCGCCTGACTCGAACCCACCGGAGGGAAGGGCAGTGCATCGTATATGCTGGGCGCCATCAACCAGGTCATCACAAAATCCATATAGTCATACGGTGCAGTCGTATCGGTGTATAGCAGGTAGGAATCTTCGATCATCTCTGCGATCCTCTCATCCTCCGACATCAGTTGCTCCCACCTCATAGACGTAGGAGGCTACGCAGGTGTCACCACCACCTCCTTCTCGGCAATCAGACGAACCACCCTCTCACCGAGATACCAAGAATGGCCGAACTCATGCGCCAGCAAACGCCTCATCCGCGCGTTCACCCCGGTCTCCCCCGCATCCTGAATGGCTGTCCCCCATGGGTTAAAGGTCACCTAAAAACCTCCAAGCGAGCATAAATCAATATAAGATCAGAAGGAGCAAAAATAAAGACTAAAATGGAAAGAGTCTTACCTTACCACTAGTCAGGTCATTCAAAACCTGGCGCACCGCCTCCAGGCAAAGAGATCCCTTCAACTGTCGATTGACCTTACTCCATCAATACAATCAACAGAAGTCCCCAATAGTGTCTTCCTTCAAAGAAATTAGTGGGGTATTGCACCCAACCACCTCATAGAACCACGTCTGAATTCACAAGGAAAAAGATACGCATAAGGAAAATGCTAATGCATGAAAAGAATGCACAAACTACAGAATACCTCAAGAAGGTGCGTGGCCCCAGTAAAGGTCTGCCGGCAGCACCGGCTGAATGCATCCAGGGAAAAGTAAAAGGTTGCCAAGGTCAGACTCCCCCAATCATAGAAAAGGATGTTCGAAAACATCCTCAAGTATGGCAGAGACCACAAATGAACGATGTCGCCGCTCAACGCCACCATGAAACCTCCTAATACCAGCAAAATGAATAACCGGGCCATCTGCCTCACATGCAACCCATCCTCCACATCAATCACCCTGCTCTGCAGAACATCCTTCAACAGGGATAGCCAGATAGAATCCCCAGAAACTATCCTCCCTACATCACCTAGTGCCGCAAGCACTGCTTCTAGTCTCACCCGTAAAGAGCGATCCACCTCTATCTGCTCTCCATCACAATCCAACCTCAGTAGCTGCTGCACATCTATGGGAGTTACCGTCATCTCCTCGAATCCAAAATGAAAGGTATGGGTAGTGTCCCACCAACTCTCTCCCAAAGCTCACAGGACCGCTGTCGAATGAGGCATCTCATCTAGCGCAGATGCCAACCGCCCCAAACCCGCTGATGATGCCATCCAACACACCACAGGTGGGAGATGCTCCCAGACATCCTTGAGCCCCGTTGTCCCACGGGAATGCATGCTCTTCAAAGAAATATCACACTAGAAAAAAAGGAAAAGTCTCATCAAAGGTCAAGAAAGAAAAATCACCAAAAAGGGAAGAATGCCAAAGGTCGGGTTACTTACATAACCGTCGAGGATCACTCTCAAAGAGCGATGATGCGATGGCTCCCGCAACAAGGTCCCCTCATCCGCAACAGGCTCAAACACATCAAAGGAGTTCTCACTCCCCAAAGTAAGAGGCGCCCTATCCCTCCACTCCACATTCGCCCAATCATCAACGGTCAACCACTCCCGATGGACTACAGTGCTCATGAAAGTGGACATTTCTTGAAGATCGGAATATTAGAATGATTTGCAGAAGAATCTCTGAGAGAGAGAAATGAAGAGAAGCTATGAAAAAAATGAGGGGATTCACCCCCTTTATATAGGATGACAAGCGCCATGCTGATCGACACTAACCCCTTACCTTCCTGAGGTAGCCCAAAAGTCCATGCCACTGCCGAATGGCACCCTTCATACTATGCCGACCGACACCCCCCTTAAATTTCGTACAGAAATTCCCAAAAAATACCAGAATACCTCGAAAAATCCTCGAAAAATTCCCAAAAATCCCAGGAAGGATTTAAAGCCTTTTCACCAAGAAAATTTCGCATTCCTTCAAGTGGAACCCCTCTTCCCCAGCAGAATCCTAAAAAACCAAGTGAAAACTCCTCCCGGCAAAGCTCCGGAGGATCCCAAAGGATCACCTAATCACTTCCCCAGTGGAATTCTCCTACAATACCCAAAATAGGTTGTTCCCCCCTGCGAGGTCTCCTAAAGGCTTTCCCAGCTATTATCTCCCTAGCTCCGATCAAAATCACAAATCTCTTCCTCCAACAGAATTAAAATCCAATCTTTATCCACTTTTGGGTCAAAATTGGCCACGGTCTTGGATCGTCACCTGAGTTAGGTCAGAATTGACCTCGGTCCTCGGTCGTCACCACTCTTGGGTTAGAATTAACCCCGGTCTTGGATCGTCACCTGAGTTAGGTCAGAATTGACCTCGGTCCTCGGTCATCACCACTATTGGGTCAGAATTAGCCCCGGTCTTGGATCGTCACCTGAGTTAGGTCAGAATTAACCTCGGTCCTCGGTCGTCATCACTCTTTGGTCAGAATTGGCCCCAATATTGGATCGTCACCTAAGTTGGGTCAGAATTGACCTCGATCCTCAGTCGTTACCACTCTTGGGTCATAATTGGCCCCGATCTTGGATCGTCACCTGAGTTAGGTCAGAATTGAGCTCGGTACTCGGTTGTCACCACTCTCAGGTCAAAAAATTCCCCGGTCATGGATCGTCACCTGAGTTAGGTCAGAATTGACCTCGGTCCTCGATCGTCACCACTCTTTAGGTCAGAATTGACCTCGGTTATTAGACCTTTACCCTAAGCCCGCAGATTTGGCTTTGACCCCCAGAATTGGTCACCCTCACCAACACCACTTCAACTCCTCGGAATAGACCTAAATCTCCCATCACCATTCATCCCCAGCATGCTCCTTAGGTCCTCAGAATTGGCCTCGACCCTCTGAATCGGTCATACTCCCTCAAAAGCATCATGTGGTGTCTATTCGATAGTCATCATTTGTTCCAAAATCGTCCGTCGAGGGGCTCTGTAGACACCCCATTATGTTACCCCCTAACTTTCCTTAGGTCGCTAGTACCTCCCTTCATCACTGTGAACCCAGGTCATGTCCTGAGTACTGCTCTAGAGGCCATCGGGCACTCCCCGGCTCAGTTTGACCCAAACATCAAACTCTTCAGCTAGACTGAGGCTGAATAAATCTTCGAAGGGTACTAAATACCCTTTCGAACGGTCCACTCCGTGCGTGATTCCGACTTACCATGCGGATGAACGATCCGTTTGCGTCCAAAACTTGACCGAGAGGCCACCGGGGGCTCTCGGGCTCTGTTTGACCTATGTTAACTCTTCATCTTGATCGAGGCTAAATTAATCTTCAAAGGGCACTGAATACCCTTTCTAACGGTCCATCCCGTGTGCGATTCCAACTTTCCATGCGGATGAACTATCCGTTTGACTCTGGGAGGTCATCGAATGCTTCCCGGACCCGATCGACCAAAGACAACTCTCCAAACTGGGTCAAACCCTTTGGAATGTCAAAGTAAATCTCCTAACCTTGCCAATGGTCTACCCTGTACGTGATTCAGACTTACCATGCTGACGAACGTTCCGTTTGCGTCCGAGCGATTCCTCATCTAATGGACCGACAAATGGTTCCGAGCTATATTTGACCCAAAGTCAACTCCCGAACCCAGGAGAGGTCCAAAGGACTTTCGAAGGTCTCTGAATTAACTTTCCAACGTTATGCCCCATGTGTGATTTTGACCAACGGTTTTCCCTCGACGACCTATTTTCTGAAAAATCCTGAAGCGCATTACCAAATGGCAGGTTCCAGACCCTGCCTATCGGCACCTGCCGATAGGCAGGAACAGGTCTATGACGATCGGTACCTACCTGGGCCTATAAAAGTAGGCCTTCACCTCATTTGCAAGGACAACCCAGATGTGATAAAAATCTCTCCGAACGAATCCTAGAAACCTCTCTCGAAGGCAGAGTGATATCAACTTCAAAATCCCTTTTTTACTTCCACTTTTCATCATCCTTTTCATCAAAATTGGTTAATTAGCCACTCTCCATCATCATCTAAGTGCAAGGGATGCTCTCCAACATTCAAGATCAAGCTCAAGATCATCAAGAAGGTCCAACTTTCTCAAACTCTTTCTTGAATTCTCTTAAATTCCCAATAACTTGTTTTCTTATTTAGCACTTTTATTATCTCATCTCACACATCCTAATATACTTTTTATTTAGTATTATTGTACATATTTTATTTTCATAAAACCCAAAAAATAAGAAAAAGAGGGTTTGCTCATAAATTCCAAGTAGGGATTCTCACACTTTTTCCACATTTTTCTCACAACTAAAACACTTTTTCTACACACACACACACTTCCAAATAAGAGATTCCCCATTTGGGTTTATGGGATAAACCCCACCCCTCGTTTTGTATGTGAACTACATGGACTTTGATGCCTTTATAGGCCACATAGGCATCTCGGGGTAAAACCCGAGACTGGAGTCCTTTTTCTTACTTTTTATTTCATTTTTTATCTTCTCTAAATCCATTTTCCTTATATTCTATAAACTTTCCCTTAGTAACGTATTGCCCCATATGCGTTATCGTTCCATTATAACGGTCAACGTAGGGGTAATCGCGTAAATCTTATTTTTGCTAATATTATTCTTGTATCTTCCTACGGATGACTCGCTTTATCTTTTCTATGATACAAGTCGAGGATTCCTACCTCCATTCTATATATATACATGCACACACATCACGGGGGGAAACAAACAAAAAATAGCAAATACTCATGAGAGACCGAACGGGCAGAATGGGTGCCTAACACCTTCCCATTTCATAACCACGCCTCCGAACCCTTCTCGAATCATCTTAGTTTCGTACGCACCAGTATGTCTTTGGATTCCATCCTTCGGGGTGGCTTCCCCTTTTTTTCTTTTGTCTATTTTGAGTAAAATAGACTGTCGACTCTGAATCTCTCTACATTTTTACACCACATCTCAAACGACGCCGACCGAAGCGCTCCCGAGAGGGATGTGCGGGACCCGAGGATCCTTCCTCCGTGCGCCCGCCTGCACAACGAGGATCGGGGATGGCCACACCATCCAACTAGTTCTGGTATAATCTCCCCTTGCCATACTACTCTAACCCGAGTATAATAATTCCTGAATTATAAGTTATCTCACCAATTAACTTAATTAACTTCTTTTAAATCATATCATATAACCGTGACAGAAGTTACATAAAGTATATACATTACACACTGTATTATTTTCTGCATATAATATTTACTACCATTATATGTGTACCTTTATTAAGAACAACCACACACACACACACACACACACACATATATATGTGTGTGATTGTACATCCATCCCTCTGAGCATACCCTCACCGGATGATTCCCTCTAAAGTGTTATCTCACTAGGTGTGCTCACATAACCTAGTTATCCGAGTTGGAATCGCTCACCGTCTTGGCCTAAAATATAAACGTAGTGGAGGCGGTCATACTGCTTCCCTGAAAGTGAGATAAGCCCCTCACCCATATACCGGATGCTATGACCTGGGGATATACTCACCCTACTCCTCAAGCTAGGGGATTCACCCACATCGCGCAACCTCCCTTGATAGCACTAGAGTATATAAATTAAATAAATATCTAGTCACTAATATTTAATAGCACACACAATATATACACACACATATATATACTATCACTACATCGTATATATATATATATATATATATATATATATATATATATATATATATATATATATATATATATATATATATATATATAATATAAACCCCGGCTTTACCGTGTACTCAAAAATCCGTAACACTAGCCTGTAATTTCCCGAGTCTCTGGCCCGACTCAACTTAATTAATTTTCTCACTTATTAATTTGTTTATATCCATAATTAATTTTCTCACTGATTATATATTTCGACTCCAAATTAATTTGTTTATATCCATAATTAATTTAACACCTTGATGTCGCTCAACCAATATTCCTGGACTTTCTCACTCAATCCGTATATATTTAATTTGGAATCTAATTCCCCAAATTTATCCATAATGTCCTCATGTAAATCCTCCCTAATTCCAATTACTTTTCCCTATAATTGTTAGGAATATGTGCTTCATAATTATTTAACATTTAAAAAATGCATGGAAGTTAAATTTTCAATTAATTTCCCTTTATATAAAAAATTGGTCGAACTTCCAAAAATCTGAGACCATCAATCGATCAATCCCCTGGGTCGATCGATCGATCGAACAGGTATTCGTCTTCTCCGGCTTGATATTTCAGCCATTGATGAACCCTCATGCTTTTTTTTCATTCCAAACCCCTACCCAATCACAACCAACATCATCTCCACATAAGAAAAGGGTCTAAACATCCTAGAGACCTTAATTCATCAACTAATTTTTATTAATTCCAACGTTTCCCCGATTTGGGTTTTATCCCGGTTTAAAATCTCCGATACAATTTTCATTCCTATTAAAAGAAATTCACCATCGATTCCTAATGGTTTTAACGTACGATTCATACTTCTACATTCCAGAATCATAAACATAATAAATTTCACCCTTAATCCCATTCAAGTATATCAATTATTGAAAACCCAATTTTTAAATGAGTACCCACCCAAAACGAATTTTAGTTTACACCTCCCATAGTATGAATTGATTATCATCAATTTAAGAACCAGGACAGTTAACCACATGCCAGGAATTATTCGTAGAGTCCGATCCGTTAGTGTAGAGAATGGTTGACGACGAACACTCACTTTGTCCTTTAATTTGTCTCTAAAAAGTTCCCAATTTGATTCTACATTTGTTTTCTCCGTGTATCTCTCAAACCCTGGGTTTAGAATTGTTAACTGCTATTCAATGAGTCCCTCGATTAGGTTAAAAACCCTTAATCGCATTTTTTGCCGTTTTGGCCTAATTAAAATGGCCCGAATCACCTCATGTGGGCCCGGCTATGCCCAAAAATGCCCCGAGACCCGATTACTACCCACGAGTACTCTTTCCTAACTATCTCGACCCATCCGGACTCACCATCCACTCATAATCGTCATTCGAAATACTTTATAACATTCTCCAATTTCGACCTGAAAAATGCGACACACATTAATTCGAACAATTTAACTTAAAGTCGCCAAATATAAATAATTCTTCCCACTAAAATAAATTTGCGAAGTTATAAATTTAAGTTTCTCCAATTTAAATATTTATTTCTCTCAAAAATAATTAAATTCTAAATCCTCAAAATTACAGGGTGTTACAAGAGCATGGTCTCGTAGGTTGTGAGTTCATTTAGCTTCAGAGTTCTCAATATTTGATTCCCTTTATTGATTCGTACTTCTTAAGGTAGAGGGAATAGCATACATGTTAGATGTGTTTCTTGGAGAAATATAATTTTGAGTTAAGGACGTTGTAGGCATTGAGTTTAGAATTAGTAAGCTTGATGTGAGGATCCTTAGAGTTGATTTTGCAGACGATATTTATTTGGAAGATCATTAGTACAAATTTTGGGTATGTCTTATATCGATGCATTGATGTCATTTAATTTGAGCATTTACGTATTGCAAAGATAATCAGAGATAGAATCGAATAGTGATTTGTGAGACCGCGTGGGACACCATTATTTTCATAGTTTTGTATATATATATATATATATATATATATATATATATATATATATATAGCGATATATATTATTTTTCTATTTGGGGGGTAGGTACGCATAGAATTGGGTGTATGGCATCCAATTATGGCATTCTACGGGTAGGCCTATGTGAGCCTTATTTTCTTTTTCGAGATCTACATTTTACGTGTATGGTTCGTCTAATTTCGTTGACGAAATTCTTTACTAGTTAGGAAGTATGTAACAACTCGAATTTTTTAAATAGGAATTTTTAAATAAATTTTTGAAATCGGAGAAAATAAATCTTTGGATTTAATTATCTTTTAATAATTAAAAATGTTGAGTTTTTATAATAAAAATTGGGATTTTAATCGAAATTAAATCGAAGTCTAAATGGGATTTAAAAAAAAATATTTGCCACGGATTTTGGCCGAGACTAATGGAAAATTTGAGTTTTTGTTAAAAGGAATTAAACGAAGGAAAATGGCAGAGACGACGTACCTGATCGAATGACTATGCCAGTTTTGAGGCAGCTCGATGATTTTATTTGTTGCATTAGAGTGGGATTCGGATTCCTAATTGGAATTTAACCAATTTAATTCGTGGAGGGGCTTCTCATAATAGCGTTTTCCCAAGTTTTTCACTAGAGAGATCTTCCAAAAGTTTTTCCTCTCCACTATATTCATCAACCTCCACCATAATCAAGTTTTCGTCACCAGTTTTGGAAGGCTTAAATGGGGTTTAATCAAGTTTGTTCAAGAAAACTTCTATGTTAATTTTTCGTGAGGAATCCATCCGTGCTACCATATTTTCTTCATCTAAATCACAGGCATGAATACTCTATTCGGTTCCTTGAGTATTATGCGTTTTAAGTGTCGCCTAAACCCTTAATCATGAGTTTTTTAGTAATGTCAATTAGTAACTTAATTAGAGAAAGTGGGCACCAATTATGGGACTGTTTTATTAAATCTTTTAATTTGAATAATATTCATAACCGTTTGTTACGTCGGATTGATGAGTGTATTTTGGGTTTTATTGGTATAGGTTGCATGTTGAAAAACTTGGTTTTGAATTAATTAAATTTTGGGGACTTGTACCTCATGTAAATTTTGTAGAGATAATGAAATTGGAAATCTGATGTATTAAAGATGAAATCTCAGTGTATCTAAATTAAAATAATTAAAGGGGATTAATTGGGTGTTTATGACGATGTGGTAATTAAATTAAGATTTAATTGAATTGGACTATTATGCATAGTTTTAAACGTTGAATAATTATGCTTATTTGTGTGATTTGTTGGTTTTATTACTTTACCATTGTGACAAAGGGTTGTTGGGTATTTTTGCTCTAACTATATTTTAGTAAGCCTTCTAGGCATGGGACTAGAAGGTAGGCCTTTTGATGATTTACACCTTCTATGTATGGGACTAGCGAGGGTTGATTATCGTGATTATTATCATATTAGGGTTAGCTAATTTTTGATACTCTATCATCGTTACGCAAACCTAGGCATAAGACAAGGTCTAGGTTTATGTTAGAAATTCATCCTATACATAGGGTAGGACGTATTGATAACATGGGGACCCTTATGTATGGGACTAAGGGGTATTTTGAGGATCTCACATCGATTAAAATGGTGGGATAATTAATAAATTGTGAAATTGAGAAATTGAAAATTCATACCTACGATAAAAACGGGTATTAAAATTGGTGGCGGTATAAATTGCAGGCGATGGATAGTTTAACCGGATTCGACTGGTGTTTTATGTCGTGTCGTATATGGAACCTTGTCAAATTGTGGGGGTCGACAGTTTAAATAGATTCGGCTGGCGTTTTGGCAAGGGCAAGTGTGACACTTTGGTGAAAATTATTTCACGAGACGGGAGGACCGTCGTAATAAAAAGTGTGAACAATAATTACAGTTGGTTCCTTTAATTAATTAACATCATAGAACTTGGGAATTTAAAAACTTATTTTTGTGCCTTTTAAATAGGGATCTCTTCGGGTAATTAGCGATTTTTATTTATCACGTTTCATTTAAAATACCCTATTGTGATATTTATTGCGTATAATTCCACTGTATGGATTCAAGGATCCTATTTGAGGTGATTAGTGTGTATATATTCATGCTCGGGGCACTGGCCTTGTGCCTTGACTAATTTTTTTAGGTATTAGTGCTGGAGTACATGCATAGGATTTATTGGATATCGTTTGGAGGTGCAGCTAGAGATATTCTCTTATTTCTTTACTTGAGTTTAGGCTTTCCTTTTCATTCGTATTTCCATTCTGAGACACCTTTTGAATTTTATTGGTCCACTGTTTTAGAGGACTTCAGTTGGTTTCATTCAATTTTTATACAATTTATTATTGGGGATTGGATTTAAATTGCAATTTTAGCATATGATGGATGTTTTATCGTTCATCATTTGGTATGGATTAAAATATATATCTTGTGTATTCATTAATTTATTGTCTTATATATTTCTCACGGTAAGAACGGTATATATTTAGTTCACCCTCGGCGTAGTTCAGCGGCGGTGGCAAGCCACCCCATCGGTTGGATTGTGTCGAGTGTGACAGCAAGGTTTAAAAATGAAGGTTAACCTTGGGTGAATAAGGCATGCTTTATGTGACATGAGTGATTCATAGTATTTTTATTTACACTAGATTCACGAGTGAGACTAGTTCAATGATTTTATCAATAACATTATTATGTGTATATATATTATCCATGGTATAGTAGGGTTATCTTTGGTTTCATCCGCTGGGAAGCGGGTGTGATCATAGTGGTATATATATATTGGAATTAATCGTTATAGTGATGTGTTATACGAGTATGATATTATCCTGAGAATAGACTGGTAGGAAAGATAGTGGGCTGATATTGCAAGGCTATCGTGTTTGTTGTTCCCGAGGGTAGGATGTGTTGTTTTCGCTTTGCCTCACCTGAAAGAGGGACAATCTCGCATTCATATTACATTATGATAGAGACTTCAGAGAGTATAGTGGTCTCGAGATATTCAGCCCGGTGTTTAGGCACTTTACTAATATGATTCGGGGTATATTGGGTTTACTATTGAGCGGAGAGACTTAGCTCATTATTATGTTTAGCGCTCTGAACATGGTTATAAGGAGAGCACATTGTTATATCACTCCTTTAGATACGTGGGAGTTGAGAATTATATTATATGTTTGGGGACAGGATTTTTGAGAGTCCTGATTATGTGTTTGAAGTTTATGGAATTTGATTACAACCGATGCTGAGTGATAGTGCATTAGGGAAAGTTCCTTGTTTAGATATTATTGCAGGATAAGATACAAGATGATACAATAAGTCTCCGATAAGTCATTCTCATATCAACAAGTCAAGTAAAGAATATAAATAAAACAACTAGAGATACATGACACAAAATATAGAGTGGTTCGGCAATAAAAGAGCCTACGTCCACTTTTGTGCCTCCTTCTCATTATATTCACATCGTTGCTGTATAAGTTTAGAATACCACAATGGGCATACAAGATAGATGATTGAGAAGAATACATGACTGTAGCAGTTCTGGGAGTGCCGGAGATAGGACTACGATGTAGGTTAGTAGCCCCCAGGCTGTATGTCGAGGTCGAGTAGAGAGAATTTGGCAAAGCTTCGCCAGGTATTATAGAATATGCATCCCTATCTCGAGGTTCGTACCTTTATTTATAGGAGGTATGCGAGTTGTGTCACGTGCCCTTAGCTCGTGACATATATCAAGTCTGGAGCAGCTGTAAATGAGGGGGATGCGACCATCTTGCACAGTATAAGGATGCATCCAACGTAGCAGAAGGTGCATCCCGCATGAGGCTAAAGTTGTGGGCACCGTATCCTATAGTATAAGTTTGCGGCCTATATATAAGGTCAAGTGGTATGTATCACACCTTGTACTGGGTTGTGCCGCACCTTGTGCTGAGTAGGGACGCGACCTATAAGCTTCTGTGTATGTTTGAGTAACTCCATGATAGGGTGCTATATTTTCCATATCAATAAGTCCCCAAGTCGTAGTGCCAGGAGATTGCGATTGGGGCTGTAGCTGAGTAGTTAATACCTCTCAAGGTGCCGCGGTACTTTCAAGGCGATGATTCGTCTTCCCGTTCCCTCTTATATAAATTATTATTATCGTGGACTTCATTACGTTTTCCAAATCTTTGAGAGCATATCAAAAGAAAATCTTTGTTCATACTTCATCTTTAGTTTTCCGATGACCTCTAGCAGCTGTAAGTGGTGGTTCTGAGGCAGCTGAAGGTGTTTTACAGTTGAGCACCATTGGTTTCTCCATTTCAAGGTAATTTTTTCAAATACCAACCACTTTAATATCTTTTTCAGTTCATAATTTCAATTCATGTTTGCTAAACTTCTGAATTTCTACATTTGTGAATCTCCCAATCTTGAATTGAAGTTGCTTGAATCATGTTTGTTGCTTTCCGTACTTACATTTTTTAACTGAATGATTTTTCTGGATTATATCTGCTATATCTATTTTTTCCATGTTTGGATTCGTCCGAATCAATCTTCAATGATTTTTTTTGTGAAGTTTGTTGGTTTGGGTTAGACTCTAGAGTTTCTGGATTTCCCATTATGTTCTTGATGTTCTTGAGAGGGACTCTTCGTATTCTTGGGCTTTCAATTTTTGAATTAATCAACATTAGATACTAACCTGTTTGAGTGAGAGCTCGCGGCATTATGAAATTCCCCTATAGTAATTTAGGGTTGCCCTCAATCCATGCAACATTCCAATATTGGTTTAACAAGTATTTGCGGCCTGTGGTAAGTGAAGGTTGCATCCTGTAGCAACTTTTGATAGGATAATCCCTTTTTCCTCAGGTTTTTAGATTGTAGTCCATGGCGTTTATCCCATGCATTATCCATTATTTAATCACTTATGCATATAAGAAGATAATATACATCCTTTGCCATAAAATAGTATGCCACGACAATAATTAACTTCTAGCACTTTAGAACCCAACACTTGGAATATCTATCGAATTTTGCCAATCATTTCTATTCACTTTAATCTTCATATCATTATTCCTTCCACGCCTTCTTAGAGGATTTTTAGAGCCATATTGGCTGCGGTACCTAACTGCGAACTCTCTGCTTGTCAAGTACTGCTGCACCCATATGAACTTTGACCCAAATAAATTTCTGAGAGGCTTTTGGGAAAAACATTTTGGATCCTCTCCTATTGAACTTCCTTTAGTGCCTCCTTTGAAGACAGTAGGGCCTTTGCAACTGAAGGATTGCCCCAACTGTGTGGTACTAACTTTAGATTCAACGATTATGGAGGAAGTGTCCAATTCTAGAATTAGCCAATGGACGTAGATGATACTGTCGTGGCAGGAGGTGCATTTAACATTAGGGATGAACCTGCTGGCACATCTGGGAGGGCTGAGAGACCTCTTACTACACTTAGCATCCGCAGCACTATGACCTAATAATGGATTGATCAGGTAGCTGAGGGGTTTGAATTTTCAAAGAACTTGATGTTTTCAACACCTATCGTGGAACAAAGGCCATGCACGACACTTGATGACGATGGAGTGTGTTTCCCCTTACATGCCTTCGTTTATGGGATACGGTTGCCTGTCCCTGTTCCCGTTAGAAGAATTTTTCAAACAATGAGATTAAACCCATCCCAACTAGATCCCAATGGCTGGAGGGCCAATCTTGCAGCAATTTTACTATGGGAGAATCAATTCAATAGAGACATTACACCAGCGAAGTTTCTCAACTTCTACCGCCCAAGGAAAATTCGGTAAGGTTTGCGAGGTACTAATACTTTTTGGTCTGCAGGAAGGATGAGACCCTTTACTCTGGGAGGCCTACCAGTGTAAATAATTGGAAGGACAAATAATTTTACAAATTTGGAGAAGGGTGGGAGATCCACCCTGAAGAGAGTGAGAGGGAGAGATCGTTTAGGATTCCGCGGCAATGGGGATGTCCATCCAAATTAGGTACTTTTTCAATTATAGTTGCATCCCCTCTTTATAGTTGCATATTATTCTCCACTTTTCTTCTATACTAACCTTTGTATTTTTCTGCAGTTCTTGATAATTTCCAGATGATTAAGTGACAGGAAAAGAAAGTCGGCAAGGCCGCAGTATTTCTTACTGAGGAGAAGAAGTTCAGCACACTTGTAACTTCTGCCCCCATTGTTGAAGTAGGATACTTCCCCAATAAGTCAATCCCCAAAAATATGGTTGCATAAGGTAATAAATCTATCACTTATAAATACCATGGAAATTATTTTTAAACCAGATTTTTATTATTCTATTTCTTCTTTCTGGTGAGGAAGTTGATAGGGAGCTCTTGGCTGCCCAACTGGTACAAGTGGATGAGGACGCAATTGTCCTCAACAACACTGTTAAGTAAAGGTAAATAAAGAGGTCGAAGACCAAGGCCCTAACACGGCACCTTCAAGTGACAAAAATAAGGCTACGGAACCAATTACCCCTGTCACACCCCAACTTTAAGTTGAGGAGGGTCCTCACGAGAGGCCTAAGAGTACTTTTGATGACGACATTGGGGCTAATCTGGCCGCGATAGGGCTGATGTAAACGTCTGACGTCCCTATTCATTCAATTTCTCCCCCACCACCACCAATTGTCGTAATAAATGCCAACATGGCGCCTCCTTAGTGTCGCGCCAGTGTTGGTCTTGATGGCCATCCACGACCACAGCTTTGTTAGTCCAACCCTGAATCCTCTTTTGACACGACTCTGAGGGTTTTCCGCACGTTAATGTGGGTCCCAGATGCCGTTGACCTTGATAGACTCGTGGATGAAGAACATGATGACGTGGAGGAATATGGTCTCCACAGTATTGTGAAGG
Organism: Sambucus nigra; assembly: GCA_949130495.1. Taxonomy (NCBI): domain Eukaryota; kingdom Viridiplantae; phylum Streptophyta; class Magnoliopsida; order Dipsacales; family Adoxaceae; genus Sambucus; species Sambucus nigra. Next base: position 421,896,578 of record OX422218.1, read on the forward strand.
TAAGTGCAAGTACCTTCTCAGCTTTATTTTTACATTCCATATCTTGATCCTAACTTTAAATCTCTTTTCAGGCCGTGTTCATCATGATTTCTCAAAACAGGAAGTATGAGGTCTTGTACAAGATAAAAGAGGTTGTGGAGAGGGTACATGCAGCTGACCTAAAAGTGTAAGGGATTCTTCATTTGAAACTAAAAAAAAGTTTCTTGTCGTGGCTCTTCAGACAGCTCAAATGAACCTTGAATGTCCCATCAAATCCAAGGAGGAAGCTGAGAAAATTTTAAGCAGCCTATGGAATCCCTCAAGGTCTCCCAATCTCAGACTGCGAAAGCTACACAAGGTGCATAATTTTCCAATAGCAAGCTTGGACTTCTTCAAAAGAAGTATGAGGAGTTGGAGACCAAGGATGCGAACTATGCCGAATCCCACGCCACAAAAATTAAGAAAATGGAGGGAGACCATACCGCAGCCCTTCAATTGGCCATTGATAGCACTATGGACTCATTCAAGGACTCCAAGGACTTCTATCTCATCAACAATAGGGTCTACCTATGCGGCTACTAAGAGCTTAGACATAGAGTTATAAGTAACTTCCCAAACTCTAATGAGATAATTCTTGCCTGGGGTCTTGGTGATGTAGAGCATCAGAAGTGTGATGCTATGATCAAGGCCACGACAGAGGAAAGATTCAGGTTGAGGGAAGAGGCTGAGGTAGCGGAAGCTGATGAAGAGACCATGACGGCTGCGGAGGGAGAAGAGGGAGATGAAGGTGTCGATGTTGAATCTTAAGCTTCCATCCCCCTTTATCTTTTTGTTGCCACTTTGAATGACTGAGGACTTTTTTCTGTAATCTTAACATTGATCTTTGCCAAGATTTTTGGCTTCTAACTTTATTATCAAGGCTGCGGACACCTTTGAAAATCAATGGTTTATGTATATCATTTGCATGTTTTATACTTCTAGTGCTTCAAAACTTAAATTCTTCCTTTCTTGATTGATTGAATGTAGACTAATAGATTAAGGCCACGTAACCATAATATAAATGTTTTCTTTTCATAGGCTGCGACCAAATTTCTTCACCTGAGACTTTCCACTTGTATTCTTATATATAGTTGTATTCATGAATGTTTAAAAGTGGTTGCAATCTCTTCCTGAATAGGGCCGCGACACCTTTATTGGATTTTGTTTAATCATAACTCTTATACCTTTTAGTAGTACGTTGAGTTAATATTTTCTTAGAAATGGTGGATGTTAGGGAACAATTCCTTGTCATAGACAATTAGGTCTTTGAACCAATGCTTCAATACTTATACTCGTGTTTGTGGTTGCTGCTAAACTTCTTTTATTATAAATTATTAGTACTTTGAAAGCCTTATTCACCCCAAATGATAAGGTTGTGGCCACATTGATAGGGCTATGGTGTCTTTCAGACTTTTGAAAAATTGATGAAAACATGTTGGGCTGAAGCCATTACCTTTTTGTAACTTTGGCATGCTTCATGATGGCAATTACACAACATCCTTTAGTTACTTTGATTGAATAGATTAAGGCATTTAATTAACAAACACCCAATCGAAGCGACTAATAGATCAAGGCCGCAACACCATAGTGTAAATGGTTTCTTCGCATAGGAACTCTAATGAGAACAAGGTTGTGGCTTACATAAGTGAGCCTTTGCACCGGCTTTGCACACTTGTATCTTGCCCTGTAGGATTCTAAACTTCACTTTGTAGGGCAATGATCCCCTAAGCTTCGGTGCCAGTGGAATATGAATTTTATCTTCGTAAAAATGGTCCTCTATACATATGTGGGATTCTATCAAGCCTCCCTAGGATGGGTTATGTTCTTAAGCCACCCATAGCTAATATACAGGATACTATCAAGCCTCCTCGGGCTGGGTTATGTTATTAAGACACCCACAACTAATATACAGGATACTATCAAGCTTCCCCATGCTAGATTATTTTATAAAGCCTCCCATAGCTAATATACATGATACTATTAAGCCTCCCCAGTCTTGGTTATGTTATTAAGCCACCCACAGATAATATATGGGATATTATTAAGCCTCACTAGGCTGGGTTATGTTATTAAGTCACCCACAGCTAATATACAGGATACTATCAAGCCTCCCCAGGCTGGGTTATATTATGAAGTCACCCACAGCTAATATATGGGATAATATTAAGCATCCATAAGCTAGATACTACAAGCCACCCGGCTTAATTATGCATTTCAAAAGCTAAGAACAACCACTATAAGCCCCCGTGGCTAGTAATGCTTTCTGATAAATGTTCTCCATAATGCAGCCATAATATGTAGGAATATAGTCTCTATAAGTGATGTCGCAGACCAATTTAGATAGCTGCTCTTGATAGTTTCTTTCGCCATTTTCAATTATCGCTTGGTTCCGGACAATCAAGAGTCTTGGCGGGCATTGTGGTCCCATTCGGATATTATCATTCCCAATATAACATATTGTCTGAAATCGAGATATGTTTAAGACAAAATGGTCTTTTATAAGATAACATTTCATGGAAATGAGAATCAAAATATGGCATTATAAGAGTGAACTTGATTTCATATATATATATATATATATATATATATATATATATATTATATATATATATATATATATATATATGACTTTGTAAAGACAATATGCTGTTTAATTTAAAACAGCGTAAGAAGAGTTTCACTATGAAATAGAAACAGATGAAATATAAAACGTAAGCGTGAAAAATGGGCATGTGGCATGTCAGATTAGGCTAGTCCCTTAGGCCTCCTTGAGGAAGCGCTCCAAGATCCCCTTCCTTATGAGCCTCTAAATTTTATCTTTCAGAGGATAGCACTACTCAGTGTCACGGCCGTGGTCCAAATGGAATTTGCACCACTTGGCTTTGTTCCTCTTGTGGGGTGCAGCTTTAAGATTCTCTGGACACCTCAGCAGTTTGTCCTCCTTAATGACCCGAAGATGTCTTCAATTGGGAAGGCCAATGGAGTGTAATACCTAGAGCCATTTCTCTCTTCTGCCTTATCTGCTTTCCTTTTCTAGTTCCTACTGGCTACTTTCGTGAATGGATCATCTGGTTTTGTCGCGACAGCGAAGGCTAATGAGCCAATGATCATGGGTTCCGTACCCACATTGGATGAGTCTGCAGCCTCTAGCATGGGGACCTTTTGGGTCAATTAGTTTACCTGGGTTTGGAGTGAGGCATGAATGTCATAGAGAAGGTTGAGGTGATTATACAACTGCATAATCTCATCTTTGACTTCTGTGCTCTGGCTGAATACTCCTTCCATTTTTTATTTTGTTAACCTCTACAAATTATATACAATATGAAAAAACTAACAGAAGTGATTAATCAAAAAAATATTGGATTAACCAAATAGGAAGTTGGGATGCAGTGTTTACACCGTTGCATGGAACTAGAGTTGAAGCTGCGGCCAACGATGCACATAGGTGTACTGCCGTGGCCTTTTAATGATTTTCACCAAGGTTGAGCTGAAGACCAGCTGAGTTCGTTCCTTGATGTATTGAAGCTTATGTAATGCAACTTCTCCAATAGAGGTCGCGGCACATAAGGCAGTTGAACTACTGTGTCGCATCCTTACCTAGGCAGTGAAGGGGATAATCCCAAAATTGAAACCTCGAAACTCATGGAGAGCATACCTACTAGGGTCTATCCATGAGAGAATAACCTCTTAGTGCACAAAATGTCATAATTCAAATGATAAACCCTAGATCCTAGGCAAAGAACAACATAAAGGGAGTAAATATAACTCTTTCCTAATCACCCACCTTTACGGGGCTATAGCCCATCAAGCTTTCAAGTTTTATCTAGGTTGGGCGATATCACAGGGGTATGAAAAATAGATATAAGGTCATAAAACGGAGACCTGAGAGCAGATCTGAAGGTACAAAATACCCATTTAAGGTTGTAAATACAAAATAGAGCTTAATAAAAAAAATTTACTCATGAGACGATGATCCAAAGGATCCCCGTGAATAAAATAAGGTGTTTAAGAACTCAGAACATAGAGAAACAATATTGAAACATCTTAATTCCCACAGACGACGCTAGATTGATGATACGAGAAATCGCCTATAAGTCGTTCTCATATCAGCTAGTCAAGTAAATAATAGAAATAAAACAACTAAAGAGACATAAAGAGCCTACGTCCACTTTGGTGCCTCCTTCTCATTATATTCATATCGTTGATGTACAATTTTACAAGGCAACAATGGGAGTACAAGATAGATGAGAGAGAAGAATACATAAGTGTAGCAGTTTCGGGAGTACCGGAGATATGACTACGATGTAGGTGAGTAGCCCCCAAGCTGTATGTCGAGGTTGTGTAGAGAGAACTTGGCAAGGCTTCGCCACGTATTATAGTATCTGCCTCCCTATCTCAAGGTTTGGACCTTTATTTATAGGAGGTATGCGAGGTGTGTCACGTTCCATGAAAACGTGACGTATATCAAGTCTGGAGCAGCTGTGAATGGGTGGAATGTGCCCATCCTTCATAGTATAAGGCTGCATCCAACGTAGCAGAAGGATTCATCCTGCATGAGTCTAAAGTTGTGGGTGGCTCACCCTGTAGTATAATGTAGCAACCCATATATAAGGCCAAGTGGTATGTGTCATACCCTCTACTGGGTAGTACCGCACCCTATGCAGAGTAGGGACGCGACCTATAAGATTCTGTGTATGTTTGAGTAACTCCGCGATAGGGTGCTTTATTTTTTATATCAATACACATGGAATTTTCTAAACATCCTGAGTAAAGATAAGTTAATGGATGCTAGGGCATCCGTGCTGAATGTTAATCAATGAAAGTGTAGAGAAAACACTTTTAGCTGAGAGCTATTATATAGGATAAGGCCAGTGGATCCAGTAGTGCCGTGAGAGAGCACTAAAAAAATTTCTTATCACCGCAAGTTGAAGGATGGAACTATGTTAAGGAGAATTAAATTCCTATTTACGAGGTGATTGAGAATAACCATGTGTTACATCCATGTTGAGAATGCGAGACCAGTTCTGAGAAAAGTGTGTTAAGTGTGTGATATTTCCAGTGTTGTGCAAATATGCACGGATTATAGGGTGAAAGTGTGTCCTAGTTACTTGATTTCAAATCGTCCAATATAGGAGTACGTGGGAATAAATTTGTGGAATATATGCTTGTGGGGCATTTATAAACAAAAGTGGAATGGCATGATGAATTGAACGTTGTGTGAGAAAGACGATGATCCAAGTATATATGTGAAATGAGAGATAGCACGCCCGAGATGGGTTGAAAGGCTATGGGAAGCCATTTAAAATATATCTCTTGATGAGAGGAGATTGAACTATTGTGGGAAAGTAAAATGGAGACTTACTCGGTTGAATGTTGAGAGTGGCTTGTGGGTAAATAGAATGTTGATGTCTATAAGGTAAAAAGGTCCTAGAAGTGCGCGTTGTGGTGAAAAGTGCACGGGTCATGATTTTTGGTATACCCCAGGGAAGAAAACGGAGTATACAGTTCCACTTAATGTGAGACGTTATAAGTGGGAATTGGTGTTAGGTGAGACATAGTGAGATTGTCTCCGGGTGCACCACTCATAGATGGAAATAGGTTGGTTTGAAATGATCAACTATAAATTTTGTATCAAGTCGATGATTCCAGTGATAGAATGAGCAGACAGGTTGGTAAATTTCGTTGATAGGTTGTACTCAAACCTTTCTTTGAAAAGAAGGATTGCACCGGTGTAAGGTGCCGACCAATATTTTTATGAATTGGGATGAGATCCTTGAATCCCACCTCCGATTGGGATTTTCGAGAAGCGGTGGGGATGACGTTTTGTTTTGCGCAAGTTGTGTCACCTATAACCGATGAGGATATGGGAGGTGATTTATAAGGTTGGACAATGCGAGTGGTGAGCATTATAAACTGTACGGTAATTAGGAAGGGAAATTACCGATTGCTAGAATTATGTAGGGAAATTCATTTGAGGTTTTCCATGGAATGCTAGTCCGTTGTCGAGAGGGTCACTAACCAAAAACTATATTGGGGTGACTTTTGAGCGTCGTAAGAGTTATGTCGCCATGAACTGAGATTTGATGGACTGACAGTAGTGGTAAAATGTTCTTATGGTTTCTCTCAGGATGAGAGTTTTATGTTGGGATGGATACGGGAAGCTAGCATGTAGTGATGTGCGGTCTTCCAATAGTATTACGGCGATAGAGACGGTGATTCCTAAGCTCATCTTATTCGGGTGTCATTGGTAGATGCACAATGTGTGATGTGCCATTATTGAGGTGAGATCTTATGACTGATGGAGTATATCAGTATGAACATAATTGAACAAGCTTGCTGTGAAGCTAGGGCTATAGTGACTAAGTCTTTAGAGAGGTGGGTATCACTGGTGGGTGTATACTGGAGAAACCCTTGTGTTACTTTGAGATTTATTTCAGGTACTAAAGGGTGTTGTGTGGCTCAGGATCCTAAGATTTGGTATTGGTCTTATTCGAATTTCGAGGACAAAATTCCTTTATAAGGGAAAGATTATGTAATACCATGTACATTTATGGAAATTTAAATTACATAAATGAGTGTAATTTATTAATTTGAGATTTTAAAGTGAATGGATTAAATATTAATTGGAGAGTATTGGATTATTTAATAACATCTCGCGGTTCGAAAAAGCGATAAGTAATAATATTTTATTTGAAAAATACGTGCGGAGTTGTATAGGGTTTAAAAAGGTGAATTTTTTATGCATGACTCGAATGGGGATTTCATGTGAATGGTTAGTCTCGGATGGGATGAAATAGTGAAACTGATGTTATAATTACTCCATATGAAATATAAGCTTGAATCCATGTTAATGGTGTAAATTTTGGTGAGAAATTGGAAGAGTTGAATAAAATTGAGGATTTAACTAAGTTAGGGTTTAAATCTGAGTTAAATTGATAAATCCCATGCCTTAATTGTTGTGTTTGGTAAATCATAATGTGTAGATGATTATATTAATGGTTGGTGAGTTTAGAAACCATATGTCGAGCCGCGACTTAATTTTGTTAAACTCATACTTTTAATTAGAGTTAAGTTGGCTTAAATAATGCTTTAATAATTACACAAAAGAAATCATGATATTCAAACCATACTAAATATCCGTCACTCCCCCGTTTTAAGGTCCTAAATTGGCAGTGAACTCCAAATGGTAGGCATACCTGAAACATAACATTACAGGAGTGTAAGTAATATAATCTTAGTGAATGACCATATAACACCTCTATAACCAAATTGAATAACCATTTTTATTTTGTTTTAATGCTATAACCCAACAGGAATTGTGAAACTCTCGCAAGCCTGGACCCTCCACAGTCCAATTTATCCACCACAGTTATCGAGGACCACCACATCCCTTTATTAGGCCCGAGTACACAAACCTTTAAGTTGGATTAACAGGACCGCCACAACCTGTAGGACCCACCACAGTCCTTAACATTAAATAACATCACTTAACATTTCAATCATATGCATATGTTTCCAAGATACAACATCACTCCCATAAGCGTTTTAACACATGTATTGAACTACACATTTCCATATGAACATATGATCATCTATATTTCATAGGACAGGTCACTCACCTTGGATTTGGTGCTAATATTAATACCAAACTACTTCCTTTGTATGGTGGTATTAGTTTCTTCCCCACCTAACAAGTCAACGTCATTAGTATCTGAATACACCAATTAACATTAAACCTAGTAATACATCACATCATTTGGTCAATGAGAAATAACTAAGGAGGAAATAAATATGATACTTCAAAAATCTATAAAACCCAAGTAATTAGGGTTCTAACACAATTTACAGAATTAAATTACGAATTTGCTAGACAAAGTTATGCCCATTTCATTACAGCCTATTCCAAATCGGTTCTCAAGAAAAAAAAAACTTCAACTTCCTAGAATTCTCATAATTTTTGTACAATATAACTTTCTATGATATTCCACCCAATATCAGTAAACACATTGAATAATAAAAATTTAACGTTTCATAATTTTTAGGTCTCATTTTCTATGTCGAGCAAAACGTCAAACACCTGGTATGCATTCTTGCTCCTTTAGGGCAGATTTTAAACCAATACTTCAAACTATCACCAAGGGTTCATTCCTTGGTCTTTTTACACAATTTTCGGATATGTTATACATTTATGAGTGTATGTTACTCTCCAACTTGAATCACTCAATTACAATAAGAATTCCATGATTTATGCCATTTTTAGCATAACTAGGTCAAAATACAACATTAAGGCATAACTTAACATTTTTAAGCATACATAACCTTGACCTTGAGTATAATTCATGGAAACATATAATAAACATTTTTTAACATAAATATACATCATAATAATGAATTTTCTAAATCAAAATGCTTTACGAAAAGATGATGTAAATTTAGGACTTTAAAGTATGCATTTACAATCCTAGCTCTGATTCTAACATATGTTCTTAACCCATCCTTGTTCCAACACAATTCAGCAATATGGGTATCATTAAAATATATATCCAAATCAGGAATAAAAACATTCCAAGTATAGAACTCATCCATGTGATAAACTTTAATAAATATGTTATTACCTTGCGAGAATTCCTCGATTTATGGTGACTTTTCAAAGAAATTCTTCCTTTACTTTTTTTTTCTCTCTCCATAAGCATATTTTTTTCTCAAGCTTGTAATAGGAAATGAAAAAGATGATAAGTTCTTCCTTATGAGCTAAAAAACGTGGCTATGGGACCACTTTAATGTGGTATTATGCGATTCATTGGGGAAGGGGTCCAATAGGACAATTCCGTTAATGACAGATTTGTCCGGCCTCGTAAAATCACCATAACTCACTATTTCGGGCCCCGATTTACTCTCACTTTGTGTCTATGAGTATAAAACTTAAACATCTACACCTTTCATGTTTTTGTGTTTTCCCAAATCATAAAACTAGTACACCTAATTTCGGCTCGAACAGAAGAGTAATTATTTACTCAAAATTTCATAACTTTCACATTTAGTGACCAAACATCGCCACTTTCGCACCAACACTCTAGCTTACTTTTTATAAACATAATGATGCATTTAGAAACATATTTTCATGATGCATTTAACCACATAACCAATTTATAACTTATAACTCATAACTTATACTTAATCGTATAATTAACCTTACTAATCATGTTTTAGGGCCTTACAATTCTACCCCTCTTATAAAAATTTCATCCTCGAAATTTAACGCATAAGAAACTTACCAAACAAATGAGGATATTTCTTCTTCATGTTATCCTCCCCTTCCCAGGTTGCATACTCCACATTCTGACTTCTCCACATTCTGACTTCTTCACATCACCTTAGCTAGTGAAATGGTTTTGCTACGTAACACTTGCTCCTTTCGATCTACAATAGAAATTAGTTCCTCCATATAGGTTAAGTCATCTTGAAGCTCTATCGGTTGTGAAATAAACACATGTGAAGGATCGGGCACATACTTACGTAACATGGATATATGAAAAACATCGTGTATCCGAGACAATTTTGGTGGTAATGCCAACTTATAAGCTACAGATCCAACCCGTTTCACTATCGCATAATGGCCAATGTACCTAGGACTTAACTTTCCCTTCTTCCCAAATCTCATAACCCCTCTCCAAGGAGAAACACGTAGGAATACTCGATCACCTTCCTCAAATTTCAATTCTTTCATTCGGTTGTCTGCATAACTTTTCTATCTACTTTGCGCCACCTTTAAGTGATTATGTATGAGATTCATCTTTTCAGTAGTCTGCTGTATAATTTCTGGCCCAAGAAGTTTTCGTTCTCCTACTTCAGTCCAACACACTGGAGTTCTGCATTTTCTCCCATACAAAGCTTCATAAGGAGCCATCTCAATACTCGAATGATAGCTATTATTATAAGCAATCTCTATTAGTGGCAAGTGTTCATCCCAACTTCCCTTGAACTCCAATACACAAATTCGTAACATATCTTCGAGTGTCTGGATCGTTCTTTCTGACTGCCCATCAGTCTGAGGATGAAAAGTTGTACTAAATTTCAATTTAGTCCCCAAGGCTTCATGTAAACTAGGCCAAAAGTGAGAAGTAAACTTAGGATCTCGATTAGAAATAATAGAAACAGGTGCACCGTGCAATCTAATAATCTCATCCACATATAATTTGGCATATCTATCCATGGAGTAAGTAGTTTTAACAGGAAGAAAATGTGCAGACTTAGTCAACCTATCAACAACAACCCAAATAGAATCAAACCCTCGTGATGATTTTGGTAAACCTACAACAAAATCTGTAGTAACATGCTCCCATTTCCACTTAGGGATAGGTAAGGATTGTAGTAAACCACTTGGCTTCTGATGCTCCACCTTCACCTGTTGGCAAACTAGACATCTAGCAACAAAATCTACAATGTCGTGTTTCATTCCTGACCACCAATAACATTGTTTCAAATCTTTATATAGTTTCATGATCCCTGGATGCATAGCATATAAAGAACAGTGGGATTCCTCTAAAATCGTTCTTCTCAAATCAGGCACATTAGGTACACACAAATGGTTCCCATACATAACAATGTCATCAACCCGAATAGAAAATTCATTTGCTTTACCCTTTTTCATATTATCTCTAACTTTCTCCAATTCTATATCTCCTCCTTGTGCTTGTTTTATCCAGTCTATCAATGTGGGTCTAACATTTAAATGTGCTACTATTCCATAAGACTCATTCAAAGTTAGTTCCACCCCCATTAAAGCTAACTCTCTCAGCAGATCAACTCGAATACAATAAATACAAGATACTATGCCTAGAGATTTTCTACTCAAATCATCAGCAACAACATTAGCTTTACCTGGATGGTGATGTATCGTACAATTATAATATTTTATAAGTTCCATCCACCTTCTTTGCCTCAAGTTCAAGTCTTTTTTAGTAAACAAGTATTTTAAGTTTTGATGGTCAGTAAAAATTTCACAACTGACACCATATAAGTAGTGTCTCCAGATCTTTAATGAAAAACTACTGCAGCTAACTCAAGATCATGAGTAGGGTAGTTGCGCTCATGTATCTTTAACTGTCGAGAAGCAAAAGAAATTACCTTTCCATGCTGCATTAATACACATCCAAGTCCTTGATACGAAGCATCACTATAAATAACTAGAACCTCTGTACCTGTTGGGATAGTCAATACTGGAGATGATGTCAACTTACCCTTTAATTTTCAAACCTTTTATCACAATCACCACTCCACACAAACTTGTTCTCCTTTCTGGTAAGCGTAGTCAATGGCAATGCAATAGAAGAAAACCCCGGTATAAACCTCCTGTAATAACCCGCCAATCCCAAAAAACTATGTACCTCTGTCACACTAGTTGGTCTTTCCCAATTCATTACTGCTTCTACCTTCTTGGGATCTACACAAATACCATCAGCAGAAATAACATTCCCCAAAAATACTACGCTGTCTAGCCAAAATTCACATTTAGAAAATTTAGCATACAAATGCTTCTCTCGCAAGGTCTGTAAAATAATACGCAGGTGGCATTCATGATCATCCCTACTACGAGAATATATCAAAATATCATCAATGAAGACAATAACAAAAGAATCCACGTATGGGTGAAATATACGGTTCATCAAATCCATGAATACGGCCGGTGCATTTGTTAACCCAAATGGCATGACAAGAAATTCATAATGTCCATACCTGGAACGAAAAGCAGTTTTAGAAATGTCACAATCTCTTACTTTCAATTGATGATATCTGGATCTGAGATCGATCTTGGAAAACAATTTTGCTCCTTGCAACTGATCGAACAAGTCATCAATGCGGGGTAGTGGGTATTTATTACGGATAGTCACCTTATTCAATTGACGATAATCGATTCACAGCCTCATGGTTCCATCTTTCTTCTTTACAAATAATACTGGGGCTCCCCACGGTGATACACTAGGCCTTATAAAACCACGGTCTAACAAATCTTTCAACTGTATTTTTAGCTCCTTTAATTCTGCAGGTGCCATGCGATATGGTGCAATAGATATCGGTATGGTGCCTGGTACCAACTCAATCGCAAATTCTACCTCATGGTCTGGTGCTAACCCTGGGAGTTCTTCTGGGAAGACATCTTCAAACTCATTAACTACTGGTATATCTGATAATTTTCCAGCCTCTTGTCGTATGTCCACCACATGGGAAGATAACCCTCACATCCTTTCCTTAGCAGTTCATAACATTTTGTAGCAGAAATCAAACAAGTTGGAGTGACATTTCGTTCCCCAATAAATTTAAATTCAGGTTCACCCGGTAACTGAAACACTACCTCCTTTTTAAAGAAATCCAAACATACATGATATGAATCTAACCAATCCATACCCAGTATTACATCAAAGTCACGCATATCGAGAGGTAATAAGTCAACTAGTAACTCTTTTTCACCCACTCGCACCACACACTCCATATATACCCTCTCAATAAAAACCAACCCCCTACTGGAGTAACAATAGCTAAACCAGAATCTTATGATGATAATGGTTTATTAAGATGCAACAGAAAAAGCAAAGACACAAAAAAATGTGTAGAACCAGGATCTATCAACACATAAGCATCTTTATCACCAATAGGAAGTGTACCTGTCATTACATTAGGCATAGCTTGTGCATCTTGTTGCGTCAGTGCAAACACTCTACCTTGGCCTTGGCTTTGCGATATACCTCCTCTACCTCCCCTGGGTACATTCTGTGTAGAAATCCTACCTCCTACTGCCACACTCCCAACCGATGTTGTAGCTCCCATCGATGGACAATTCTTTCGTAAGTGCCTCGGTTGATGACAATGGAAACACAAAGGTGTCGTCTCAGCTATTGTACACTCTCGATACATGTGCCCTTGACCACCACATCTATAACAAAATATAGCCCTCGACACCAACGCATATGCATTTTCGGACCGATTCATCCCAGTCCTTCCACCTCGAGCCTGAAATCTTCCACGTGCACTTCTATTATTTTTAAATTCTTGGCCCTTAGGTACTCCTCGTGCTACACTCTGAGTTGAGGTTCCCGCCTCCCATCCATATGACCTTATGCCATCATGTCTAGCTTTCTTCGAGTGTTCCACTTACATTTCTTTTATTTACTTTTCTGACACCATGGCCCTATCCACGAAGTCCACATAATCCGTTATCTTCATATTAGCAACCATGCTTTTTATATCTACACTCAGCCCGGTTTGAAACCGATCACATTTACTTTCTTCCGTCCTCACCAAGTCAGGTGCAAATCTAGATAAGGATATAAATAAATATTCATACTCTGCCACTGTTCGATTCCCCTATTTCAACGTGATAAATTCTTCCTCCTTCTCCTTCCTATAAAGCATTGGGAAATATTTTTCAAAGAAAACCTTCACAAACCTCTCCCATGTAATTTGTGGAGGATTTATTGGAACCACTCCCCCCATTGTAGTAAGTAACCTTTCTGTTGCATCCCACCATAACTTTGCATCAGCCTCTAACCTAAAGGTTGCTAACAAAAACTATTGTTCATCTCGCACTTCCATCACCTTAAATATTGTTTCCATTTTTCTAACCCACCCCTCTGCCACTAACGGATCCGTAGTCCCAGTAAATGCAGGCGGATTTAACTTCATGAACCTCTCATGTAATTTGTCCCTATCCCCACCATGTTCTCCACCTCTTTCTTATTCTATAAGTTGTGCCACAGCACGTAATATTCTTCCTACATCATCAATAGGTTGTTGTTGCACCTCTGGTTCCTCCACTTGAATATGTCTATGTCCTTGCTGAATATTAGGAACATAAGATGCCTCACCCTCCGCTCCATCATGTGGCTCATGTGGATCCATCATTCACTGCAATATAATTCACTTAAACAAAATACAATAGCAGCAATTTAATATTATCATTGTTAGTCAAAATCAAGGTACATAACAAACTCACTTTCTAGTGTCCACTGCCAATCTACACCCTCACACCCTATCCAGAACCTAATAACCACGCTCTGATACCAAGTTATCGCACCCCGACTTAATTTTGTTAAACTCATACTTTTAATTAGAGATAAATTGGCTTAAAAATTGTTTTAATAATTACACAAAAGTAATCATGATATTCAAACCATACTAAATATCCATCACACCCCCGTTTTAAGGTCCTAACTTGGCAGTGAACTCCAAACGGTAGGCATACCTGAAACATAACATTACAGGAGTGTAAGCAATATAAGCTTAGTGAATGACCATGTAACACCTCTATATCCAAATTGAATAACCATTTTTATTTTGCTTTAATGCTATAACCCAACAGGAATTGTGAAACTCTCGCAAGCCTGGACCCGCCACAGTCCAATTTATCCACCACAGTTATCGGGGACCACCACATCCCTTTATTAGCCCCGAGTACACAAACCTTTATGTTGGATTAATAGGACTGCCACATCCTGTAGGACCCACCACAGTCCTTAACATTTCAATCATATGCATATGTTTCCTAGATACGACATCACTCCCATAAGCATTTTAACACATGTATTGAACTACACATTTCCATATGAACATGACAGGTCACTCACCTTGGATTTGGTGCTAAGATTAATACCAAACTACTTCCTTGGTATGGTGGTATTAGTTTCTTCCCCACCTAACAAGTCAACGTCATTACTATTTGAATACACCAATTAACATTAAACCTAGTAATACATCACATCATTTGGTCAATCAGAAATAACTAAGGAGGAAATAAATATGATACTTCACATTTCTATAAAACCCAAGTAATTAGAGTTCTAACACAATTTACAGAATTGAATTACGAATTTGTTAGACAAAGTTATGCCTATTTCATTACAGCCTTTTCCAAATCGGTTCTCAAGAAAAAAAACAACACAACTTAAACTTCCTTGAATTCTCATAATTTTTTTTACTATAACTTTCAATGATATTCCACCCAATATCAGTAAACACATTGAATAATAAAAATTTAATGTTTCATAATTTTTAGGGCTCATTTTGTATGTCGAGAAAAACGTCAAACACCTGGTATACATTCTTGCTCCTTTAGGGCAGATTTTAAACCAATACTTCAAACTATCACCAAGGGTTCATTCCTTGGTATTTTTACACAATTTTCTGATATGTTATATATGTCTGAGTGGATTTTACTCTCCAACTTTAATCACTCAATTACAATAAGTATTCCATGATTTATGCCATTTTTAGCATAACTAGGTCAAAATACAACATTAAGGCATAACTTAACATTTTTAAGCATACATAACCTTGACCTTGAGTATAATTCATGGAAACATATAATAAACATGTTTTAGCATAAATATACATCATAATAATGAATTTTCTAAATCAAAATGCTTTACGAAAAGATGATGTAAATTTAGGACTTTAAAGTATGCATTTACAATCCTAGCTCTGATTCTAACATATGTTCTTAACCCATCCTTGTTACAACACAATTCAACAATATGGGTATCATTAAAATATATATCCAAATAAGGAATAAAAACATGCCAAGTATAGAACTCATCCATGTGACAAACTTTAATAAAGATGTAATTACCTTACGAGAATCCCTCAATTTATGGTGAATTTTCAAAGAAATTCTTCCTTAACTTTGTTTTTCTCTCTCCATAAGCATATTTTTTTCTCAAGCTTGTAATAGGAAGTGAAAAAGATGATAATTTCTTCCTTATGAGCTAAAAAACGTGGCTATGGGACAAATTTAAGGTTGTATTATGCGATTCGTTGGGGAAGGGGTCCAATAGGACAATTCCGTTAATGACAGATTTGTCTGGCCTCGTAAAATCAGCATAACTCACTATTTTGGGCCCCGATTTACTCTCACTTTGTGTATATGAGTATAAAACTTAAACATCTACAACTTTGATGTTTTTGTGATTTCCCAAATCATAAAACTAGTACACCTAATTTGGGCTCGAACAGAAGAGTAATTATTTACTCAAAATTTCATAACTTTCACATTTAGCGACCAAACATCGCCACTTTCACACCAACACTCTAGATTAATTTTTATAAACATAATGATGCATTTAGAAACATATTTTCATGATGCATTTAACCACATAACCAATTTATAACTTATAACTCATAACTTATACTTAATCGTATAATTAACCTTACTAATCGTGTTTTAGGGCCTTACACCATAAATCTTGGGTTAGAAATTTTTGAGTTAGAGAAGATGAACTCTCGAATTGAACATGTCGAACAGGTAAAATGCGGTTCATTTTGGTCACCAAATCGGTTCATTTTTATGGCCATCAGATCAGTTCTTTTATTGGTCACTGAGCCGATTCATTTTTCCGGCCATCGGTTCGGGTTGCATATGTTAGTTGATTTTGAGCAGTTGTTCTTTGACTTAAAGGATTGGAGAAGAATTCCTTTTTAGAGATAAATAATAGGGGACCCTAAATAGAGTGTCAAGGCCTCTAAAAGATTTAATGAGTGTTATATAAGCCTCGAGTTAGCAGGAATAAGATCATAATTATATATTTTAGGAGTGTTTGGGAGAAACAGCACTCGGGAAAATAATTTAACGGGTATATATACATTTATGTGTGCAGAATGTATGTGCCAATAATATGTGAGTGAAATGCGAATGTGTGAGTATGATGAAACTAGAATACTATCCACATGTGATAGGCTAATATTCGGGAATATATTTATGTGATAAATTGTATCGTAAGTGAGTGAATGCTTATGGGATTAAAATGTGTGAATAGTTATGAATTATTACAAAAATAGGTATGAATAGCCAGATTTGATGATATATATACGGGTATAGAGACAGTATATATATGATATTATTATATATTATGTTACATTTATGTAGTGTGGCTCTTTATCATGGGCGAGACGTCTTGGGTGTGATTCGTTCTCACTTTCAGGTGAGGAACTTTGACCGCTTCCCCTACGTTTGTGATATGTTTTTATCAGGTTGGTATGAGATCTCGGCCGGTAATACCCAGAATGATGTGTGTATTTCCTGGAAGATGATTGCATTGCAGAGACTGCATCCATTGAGTATAAGCTCCGAGGGATGGTTATTATATTTATGTAGTGTGTGATATATAAGTATGGATAAGTTTGATGTGTATAGTATATTGTATATGTATTTGTGTGTGATATATACGGAGAAAATAAAGGATAAAGTGAGAAGTAAATTGTTACATCCCGGAAAATAATATCCGGAATAAAATGTGAGATATTTATATAAAGATGACAATATTATATACGAGACTGATAACACTAACACATGAATAGTGTACAGTAACTAGTGAAAGTTATTGACAATGAACGGATAAATTATAAGTGAGAAGTTATAATGATAAGCTAAGACGCGAAAGCTTATGATATTACATACATGGGGAATGAGATAGAGTATGGTGACTTAGACGATTTAAGAGATTCTAGTTTGACCGGGTATTATAACTAGGGTGTTTAAAATACATGTGTTAGGTGTGCACTGTTCGAAGAGAGGTGATGGGTATCTCATGTGAGTGCGACATCAATTTAAATATGGATAATACCATATTTTAAAATGTTAAAGTATTTTAAACACTTTCTAAATATTTTCAAAATGTTTTGGGCTCTGACCTGCTTGCAAATATTTTAAAAACCTTTTAGGTGTCCAGACACAAGGACGCCTGGATGATATTATTCCTTCAAGTCAGAGGATGCTGCAGAAGGTGTGGATGCTAGCAGGGATTATTTAGAAGCTTCTATCCTTGTGATATAGATGGGAGGTATTGTGAGTTATACTCGGGCTTGTTGCCCAACAGTTGTCATTTATTTTATTTGTCGCATTTTCAGTTGTGCCTATTCGATTTAGTTATAATAAATATTTTACCGAGAGTTATCAATTATTGTTATTTATATCATTTATGTGAATATTAATTATGTGGATCGATTTATTGTGTGTTTTAGTTAATAATATTAGAAAGTTTAAAATTTGATGTCGGGCCTAATAGGTTATTAGTAATCAATTTGGATTTTCGAAAGTGATGCTAAGAATGATCCATATGAGAATCCTGTTTTATTTTGATAAATGATTGATCGGCTGAGATTAAAATAGGCAGGGTGTCACACTAGCATTCACAACAAATTTCATAACTGTAGTTTATTTGTTTATATATTTTAATATCCAATGCACTTCCACGTATTTTCTTAAGAGTGGGGGTACTCTTTGTCAATTTGTTGATTATAGTGTCATAGATAATTTTTCGGTATGCACTTTGGATCAGACATAATGTCAAATTATATAGAAGGTTATACGCATGTATTTTTACATAACCATCGAGTTCCTGAAATCCGAAGTTTGTTCATAAACCTTAAACTGAATAATCTATACATCATGACGTGCCAAACTCTCACTAAATCTATTTCTAAAGAATGTTCCTGGTGTACCCAACACTCTTACTGGAACTGATGATTCCTCTGAAGCCTTTGCTCAGTTATTGCAAGAGAAGGTTGCGATGCACCCTCTACTCCCCTTTTACATTTCATATAATATTGTTACCTACAAACCTTTACTGAGGTGTAATGTCTTTGTTGCGATTAAATCTGAGCAAAATTGTATTATAAATATCAAAATTGCTTTATCAACTCAATCCAATCTTTACTATATTATAAAAGTTGTATTATAAATATCGTAATTGACTACTCTGTTATTGGATGTGCATGCCATTGATGTCAATTCATGAAATTATTCAGATCATTATCATCAATCATCTGTATGTTTTAAATTTTCTCTACTCTTTGTTCCGTTATAAATTTTCTCTACTATTTTGACCATTAATTTTCAAATCATTACCCTCAATCATCAATAATTAACTGCATTAATCTAATTTGAAATTTTCTTCTAATTGTTCTGTAGAGATGATGTTTTAAATATATTAATATTGAGCAGTGAATGAGAGCTTTTTATTTATAATTTCATTTTTAGGGGTTGAATTGATTGTATGGACATAATAGATTATATGATTGTATGTTGGCATTTATTAGAATGCCTAAAATCCAAAAAACTTAGTAGCTATGCTCCTTGCATTTGGTGATGATCAGGGAACTATTACATAGAACTGACATTGACATGAGTTGTTTCTTTATTTTTGTTGTTCCTAGTTCAATGTTGATCTGGAATCATAAGTTGGCAACTTGGATCTCTGTCCTAATTTATAATTTGGTTGAGGTAAACTAAATGTGTGTCTTGATTAGTCCCCCACACCCCCACCCCTTCCTTTTATTTTAATATTGGCTATTGTTTTCACCTAGAAAAATGTCATTTCTTTGTCTCAAAATCGTGGATTATATACGGAGAGTCATTTTTCACATCGTGTTTGGTTAATTTTTCAATTAACTTATTGTGGTGACAATTATTATTCAACACAAATAGATAGGAGAAAGGCAACCACCAAGTAAGAACAAGGAATGTAAAATGACAATCACACAACAAAGGATGTACGTGGTTCATCAAAGATGTGCCTACGTCCACGGTGGTGCAGTCGGTGTTATTTCTATATACTCCGGAGAGTGATTACAGAGAATACAGCTTGTTCATTTGCCCTGGACCTAGGGTTCAATATATACACATACATTTAGGTAAGTGGGGGTGTTAGATTCCCCCACGTCTTCTATCTCTCCCTATAACCTCCCTTAATGGGAACGTAGGGAAGAGATCGGATAATCAAATAAGAGATGGGAGGGGGGAGGGGCTAGACTTTGGGCCACCAGAATTGGTCTACTCGTCCAGGTCCATGATCTTAATTTTGGGTACACATAATTGCCCCTAAGTTTGTTGGGCCATGTTTTGGGCTCAATAAATTTAAATATTTAGCTATAGTGGCTTTTTTGTATACTTTGCAATTCTTCGAAAGCTGTGAAGCTGATGTTGGCGAAACCCGCTTCGTATTTTGTGCACTATGATTAACAACACTTAAAGGTTTCCTGGAATAGCCATTTTTCGACCGTCGTTTCATTCTTTCCATCACTCTTCCATTCTCTGTGCGCTCTAGCACTTCGCACTTCCTTCTCTCAATTTCCATTCTCGTTGCTTCCTTATTGTTTGGGCCCGTGATTCTTCATCGTTCGAATCGATATTCTATTTTGTAGGTTTCTTGTGCCTTTTCTTTGTACTTTCTCCTTGAATTTTTAGTTTCGTAGGGTTTTCCAATGGCGAAGATTGGGAATATGTCAGTCTCTGAATTTAGGAATTTTTATAACATCCCTAAGTGGGTAGATATTGAGTGCTGCACTTCCCCTCCTAGAAATGTTAGAGAGATAGATGATGCCCACTGGATCCATGTTTTGTTGCTTTCCCAGGGGGGACTCACTTTCCCTCCCAACGATTTGTTCTTGCATTTCTTTGGCTATTTTAATATTGTTCCTGCACAATGCTTGCCCAATGTGTGGAACATAGTTAATGTCGTGCATATAATAAATCAATTGTATGGTACTAGGCCAGGGATCGCCGAGGTCTATTTTTGCTACTCCTTTTCTCGAACTAGCTCTAGTGTCCTCTATTTCAAAGCTAGGAGCCCTGACCGGGCATTGGTAGTAAATCTACGTGGTTCCCATAAGGACTACTGGCAAGAAGGTTTCCTTATTAAAAACTGGCAGTTTTATCCCCAATTTGAAGGGTTGAGGTCTGAGAGGTTCTCTGTTCCCTTTTATGGGGAAGAATACATATGTAGAATTTTCTCTGTTGTTTCAATTTTTGTTGATTTATGATTTTTCTGATTCTTTTTTGTTTTCCTTCCATAGCAAGGTCAAAGAACCTGGAGCCTTCTCTCAGCGAGGTTCGTCTCTATGAACTGGTTAAGGCTTGGAATATTAGAGAGCCTTTGGGTGCCGGAGAGCTTCCCAGGTCTGCTGATTTTCTGCTCGAGTACAAGAACGTTGGCTCCAGTTCCATAGCAAGGCCTGTGGACAGTATCCCTGAGTTTGATACCTCCAAAGAGACTGCTGCGGATCCTATCCAGTTGGACGAGGAGGAGAGCATCTCTGAAAGTGACATCGTAGGTGTTGTAAGAAATTTGGGTGGAGGGAGCTCTAGTAGTAGCAGTTCTTCTGATCGTGGGGAGGTTTCTGAAGCTCATCAGTTGTTGAGCACATCTAGTAGTTCGAGCGAGGAGATGGCTCCTCCAAGAAAAAAATTAATTCAAGATGATGATGATGAGGACCATATGCTTCTCGCACAGAGGTCGAAGAAGCAAAAATCTAGCTCTGGGCCTGTGGCTACTGGTTCCCGATCCTCTGCTCAGGAACAGGAGAAAAAGAGGAAGGAAGAAGAGTAGGTAAGGGAGAGATAAAGAAAAATGGAAGAAAAGAAGAAGAAGATGGAGGAAAAAAGGAGGGTAGAGGAGAGTAAGAAGAAAGAGAGTGAGAGAGGGGAGGAGAAGAGGATGGTGGAAGCGAGGATGAAGGCTGGGCATGCCTTAGTCCCGGTGTTCACGCTGCCCGAGGGGGCTTCTATTGTAATTTCCCCTCAGTTGGCCCCCGCTCTGCTCGAGAGAGCTGTTCTCCCAGCTGATCGTCAAAGGACGGTGGGGTCCGAGCAATTGGCCCTTCAGGCTAGTCAGAGGCTTCCTTTGGTAAAATTCTTTCCTTTTCTCTCCTATTTTTATGAATTCCATCATTTCCTTCTTCTAATATCTTCTTTTTTCTATAGTTTATGACCGATTTCTCCATGCTATACCGTTCACGCAATGAGCTGGTGAGGAAAAATAGCGAGCTGAAGAAAAAGAATGATTCCTTGAAGCTGAAGGGTACAGAGCTCGAGGGTGGTTTCAAAGTCGTTGATGCTTCTCGGATATCATCCGAACTGGCTCTTGGTACTGCCAACCGGGAGAAGGACACAGCAGTCAAGGATTTGAAAGAGCTGTGACAGGCCTACGACCTGGTTTGCTCGAGCAAACTTGTTATTGTGGAGGAGAACAGAGTTCTCTCTGAGGAGCTGAAAAAGAAGGAGTCTGAGGCAGTCACTGTCAAGGAAGACTCATATAATTCTGGTTAGACTATAGCATACGAGGATGCTAAATTTTAGATAGGCTATATTAGTCGTCTGAACTTCAAGAAGGGAGGGAACAAGGCCCTCATAGCTGCCGGAGTGGGTGTTGTATCTCCCTTATTTAACGAGCACGACCCAGGGCCGAGGGCAGTTATAGATGAGGACCCTACCCCAGTTGTTGAAGGCGCTGACCCCATCCATCAGACAACCCCTGTTGATGTTTCCCTTATTATGGAGACAGAGATTACCCCTGCTGAGGGCGGTGCTCCTGCTGATGCTGACAAAGGGAAACAACCATCGACCTCTGGGCAACCTGAGGTTGCTAACTAGTTATCTTCCAGGATTACTTTGTATTTTTGCTTTTTCTATTTGTAAACTTTCTTTTTGCTATTCGATGTAATTTCAACCTTTATTAATGAAAAGGCTCCTTTTTCTCATCGCACTGATTTGTCTCCTTCTCTCACTTGTCTTTCTATTGCTTGTAGTTAATTGATGTGGATTATTATATTCCTGCTACTTCCTAATTGGGAAGGATGTTGGGGGCCAATGTGAGATCCGAAGTTCGTCACACTTTTGTGAGGATTTGCAAGTCTCTGCGACTGAGGAACAAGCACTTTATAGAGAAAATAGAGCTCGTCGCCAAGCTGAAGGGCGGGATTCAAGAGATGGAGGACATTGGTGACTCAATCCAAGAGGAGGTCAATACGTTGAGAATGAAGCTACTACAGGCCTCTGAGATCAACAAAGTTGGGGAGGTTCTCCAACAGGAAAATGAGACTCTGAGGAGAGAGGTCTCACGACTTAGGGAGCATGCACCAAGCACTACTCCAGCAGTATTATAGGGTTCCTTGTCATCGCGAGCTAGAGCTGGTCAGAGTACTATCCCTCCAGTGCTATGGGGTCCTTCATCGACGCGAGCTGGCAGGAGCACCAGGAGCCGAGATAGGTAATTAGAAGAGCTTCGAGAGAGGGAGATGGAAGAGCTTTGTGGTGACGTCGAGTGAGCATATGTGATCATTGCTAGGCTTCAAAGGGATGTTACTCAGCTGCGACAACTGTTTAAAAAAGGTCCTCAACGAGTGTGGGCTGCCGACTACGAGAAGGTCTGGTCAGATGCTCCAACAAGGTTGTCAGAATTTGAAGAGCTTTCTTTTGTCAGGGGGTGGCTGAGTGCCTTGAAGGAGCTGCAAGTCCCGAGGAACTCGATGTTCTGGTACCGCCACAATATTTATCCCTCTACCCTGATGCCTAACCCCTTCTGGATGGATGATCGATGGATCCCCATTGATTCCATCCCTCAGCAATTATTGGAGTCGGATGCGAATGAGGTTGATGAAGAGTTAGCTCCTACTCCCGATGACGGACGAAGAGATCGAGTGCCTCACTATCTCGATCAGAGACCTCACCCCCATTGATATTTTTCCAGTTGTTGCTTTTTATATTTTTGATACTGTAAATGTTTTGGGCGAAAACATGTGTCACCATTGTTGTAAATATGATGAATTAATGAAAAGTTTGTGTTTTGGGAAAATTTGTCGACTAAAAAAGTGTATCATATTCTTCATATTCTTGCTGCTTTATGATCTTCTAAATTTGTGTTGTCATTCAAGTGTCCTCCCAATCCCGTATAATATCGAGATTCCATTGTGCACCACTTTACCTTTTAGGTCGTGTCGTCACACTTCCTTAGGCCTAAGTGTGGCAATTGGCAAGAACACACCTGGTGTTGGATGCTTTATCCGTTTAGGATTTTATTCAACCAAAGAAGGTTTGACGACCAGTAAAAAATTTGGCCATATTGCCTAAGGATCCCCTGTAGGGATTCATATATTTCCAAGGGAAATGCTAAGAGGTCCCTCGTGTTTCATAACGATGACCTGAGGTGGGATGCTCCCCTACTATGGCGTAGTGATCAGTTTGCCTATCATTTGTAAAAGATGTGCGATAAAGCTCATATAGCTGTTAGTTTTTAGAATGCAACCATTTAAATAACTTTCATTAATGACAAGGGAAATGAACTTCTAGTTACATAACGAAATAATAAAAGAAAGAACTAATAATAGAATCTCTTGAGATTGGCTGCGTTCCATGCTCGTGGTATTTCTCTACCTTCCATCGTTTCCAAGTGATAGGCGCCGTGCAGATCATCTCTAGTTATCTTAAAGCATCCTTCCTAGTTTGGGCCTAGCTTTCCGTCTGATGGTTTTACCGCGCTTCCAAGGACTTTCCTTAGAACATAATCCCCAACTCAGAATGTCCTAGGGTTAACCCTTTTGTTGTATAGCCTCACTAGCTGTTGCTGATAGCTCGCTAGTTTTACTAGGGCTAGCTCTTGGTGCTCATCGGCTAGGTCGAGCTCAGGGAGTAATGCTACACCATTATGGCCCTGGTCGACAAGGTTGGACCTCATTGTTGGTAAACCTTCTTCTAGTGGGATGACTGCTTCCATGCCATATGTCAGCGAAAATGGGATTTCTCCTATTGCTCGTTGAGGAGTGGTTCGGTATGCCCATAGGATATGGGGTAGTTCATTTACCCAAGTGCCATTGGATCGCTTCAATCTCTTCTTTAATCCATCGATCATAGTTTTGTTGGAAGCCTCAGCTTGGCCATTGCTCTGAGGGTAGGCCACTGAACTGAAGTGGTGTCTAATACCGTGTTCATTACAGAATTTCTAAAAGGAACCGCTATCGAACTGTGTTCCATTATCGATGATAATGGTTCTGGGGATGCCAAAGCGAGTGATTATATTCCTCCATATGAACCTTATCATATCAACGTCTCGGATGTTCGTCAGGGGTTCCGCCTCGATCCATTTGGTGAAGTAGTCAGTCACAACCAATAAATATTTGCGATTGCCGATGGCGATAGGCAGTGTTCCCATAATGTCCATTACCCATTGGGCGAATGGCTATGGGTTGGACAGTGATTTTAGATCGCTGGTGGGTTAGTGGACCATATGAGCGTGAAGTTGGAATTGCAGGCATTTACAGACATAAATCATAGAGTCCCTTTGCATAAATGGCCACTAATAGACTTCCTTCATTTCTCAAAAGGCTAGAGACCTTCCTTTGATATCGCTTCCACAGACTCCTTCGTGAAGCTCGTGGAGCACTTTCTTGACATCCCCTGGGTGAACGCATTGGAGGTAGGGACCGAATAAGGATCTCTTATACAAGATGACTTCTGGGGATAAATGAAAGTGATCCGCTTTGACTCTTATCTGGTGGTCAGTCTTCTTATCATCCGAGAGCGTGCCATCCTTTAAATAGTCCCTTAAGGTGTCCATCCAGGTGGGGGCTGATCCCACCTAGAGTAGCTATTCCATGTTTGGTGGCTTGCTATCGCGGTTAACGCTCAGACGAGTGAGGAAAACGATGGGGATGGTTCTTTTTAGGTCAGAGTCAACTGCCAAACTCAGGACTGCTAGGGCGTCAGCATGACTGTTTTGCCCCCTAGGAAACTGCTGGACGTTGATCTCTTCAAATCTCGACATTAGTTTTTTCACTAAAGCGAGGTAAGCTGGCATTCTTTCATCTTTTTCATTATAATATCCACTTATCTGATTAGAGACTTGTTGGGAATCGCCGAACACCTGTAAATGTTTTGCTCCCAAAGTGTGCGCCTTTTGGAGGCCGGTTATTAAGGCTTCGTACTCTGCTTCTTTATTAGAGTCTGCAAATCCAAGCCTGATTCCTTATTCAAGGATTATATTCTCTAGAGTAATGAGGATAATGCCTACCCCTGCCCCCTTTGAGTTGGAGGCTCCATCAACAAACAGTTTCCAGGTTTCCTTTATTTCTTGGTCCTCCTTTTGAGTTGGTGGTTGAGTTTGGTTGGAGGGTTCCTCGCCCGTGAATTAGACTATGAAATCAGCAAGGATCTGTCCCTTGATCGCAGTCCTTGGTTGAAATTGGATGTCAAATTGCCCAAGCTCGACTGACCATTTAGACAGCCTGCCTGACAAATCCGTTTTCCTCAGGACTGACTTAAAGGGGTACGATGTAAGGACGGTGATAGTGTGGGCTTCGAAATAATACTTCAGCTTCCTCAAGGCCACTACTAGTGCGAAGGTGAGCTTTTCAAGTGGTAGGTACCTCTGCTTAGCGTCAAGTAGGGCTTTGCTCACGTAATAAACATGGTGCTGGATTCTTGTAACCTCGCATATTAACGCAGAGCTGACAGTTTGGTTGGAAATGAAGAGGTACAGGTACAGAGAATCTATTTGCCGTAGTATGACGAGCAGTGGTGGAGAGCTTAAGTAATCTTTGAGCTCGACCAATGATCATGAGCAATCTGGGTTCCATTCTACCATTTTGTTCCCCTTCAGAAGTTGGAAGAAAGGCTTGCATTTCTCGGAGGATTTAGAGATGAAGCGATTTAAGGCAGCGAGCATACCAGTGAGCTTTTGTACATCTCGAATTGTTCGAGGTGGTTGTACCCTGTTAATCGTATTGATCTGGTCTGGGTTATCCTCTACGCCTCTCTTACTAACCAAGTACCCAAGAAATTTTCCTGATTGGACACCAAAAGAACACTTTCATGCATTAAGTTTCATTCGGTACTTCCTGAGGATTTCGATGGTGTTTGACAGGTCTGAGAGGTGATTTTATTTCTTCTTACTTTTTACGAGCATATCATCGATGTAGACCTCCATGGTGTTTCCCATCTGGTCCTTGAACGTCTTGGTAACCAGTCGCTGATAGGTTGCCCCTCCATTCTTGAGCCCAAAGGGATAACCTTGTAGCAGTATAGCCCAACTGTTGTGATGAACGTCGTTTTGTCCTGATCTGGGGCATATAAGGGGAACTGGTGGTACCCTGAGTATGTGTCCAGAAAACTCATCCGTTCATGAGCTGCAGTGGCGTCTACTAGTTGGTCTATTTTTGGGATGGGGAAACTATCTTTAGGGCACGCTTTGTTGAGGTCAGTGAAGTCGATGCAAACTCTCCACTTCCCGTTGCTCTTCGGAAGAACTACTGGGTTGGATAACCACTTGAGGAATTGTACTTCCCATATGGATCCTGCATCCAACAGTTTTTTAACTTCTTTTTCTACCTCTTTGTCCTTCTCAGGTGTAGTTCGCCGTGCCTTCTGCGTGATTAGTTTGAAGGCAGGATCGACGTGCAGTTGATGTCAGACCATACTAGGATTGATTCAAGGCAGCTCATATGGTTCCCATGTGAAAATATATATGTTGCATCTTAGCAGAGTTGTCAATTCCTTCTGTTCCTGGACAGTGAGAGATGCTCCAATCAACAAGACTCTATTACTATCGCCATCTCTAGCGCAACTTCTACCAGGTCCTCGATGACCCGCTCGGAGGGGAGAATCCTGGTCTCCTCTACTCCAGGTCTTTCGTACTTTAATTTCTATTTAGAAGGTGACAGACCTTCTTCAACTTTCTCGCTGGGCTGATCGGCCTTCTTCACTCGCTTTGGTCAGATGGATGCTATGAAGCACCTTCTTGCCCTCACTTGGTCGCCATAGATCTCCATTACTCCTCTCTCGGTTACATATTTGAGTTTCTGATGGTAGGTGGAGGAGACTTCCTTCATTTCATGAAGCCATCCCCTACCGAGGATGGCCCGGTATGGTGAGTCGATGTCAACTACGAAAAACTCAATCATCTTGGAGACATTTCCAGCGCGCACCGATAGTACAATCTTTCCTAGGGGCATAGTTATTTTTTCCAGCGAAGCCAACTCAAGGGACGGTAGAATCCTTTAGGTCGACGACGCTTAACTTTAACTTTCTGAATAGAACGAGATACATTACTTCGGACGAGCTTCCTTGGTCGACAAGAAACTTGTCGACGCCAAAGTTAGCTATCCTGAGGGTAATGATTAGAGCATCTTGATGTGGGGTTCTCACTCCCATCAGATCTTCATCTGTAAAAATAATATGCTTGTTATAGTTGACGTCATCTGCTCATCGACGCTTCCCTGACTGCGACTTTGCTGGATCGATATGAAAAGCCTGCATTATCGCTGTAAGTTTCTTCATCTCCATTAGAGATGAATTTCCATGGATCTGCTTGTAACACCCCATATTTTTGGAGAAAATAGAAATTAATTAAATTGATGACCTAAGAGTTTAATTAATTAGGAGAAATTATTTAATTAGATGATTTAAATTAAATTAATTCACTCTATGTTTAATTTCACACGTGGCATATTTGAAGGTAAAATAAGAGGATTTTATAAAGTGACTCGGATGGTGATTTTGAGGTTACGGTTGGTTCCTAAAGGGTCAAAATAGTAAAAAAAGTGTACTCGGGTGTACAGTTTGGGTCCCGGGATGATTTTGGACCAACCCGGCATCGTTTAAGGGTATTTCGGTCATTCGGGAGTTGGAGGTTTAGAGAACTCTGAAAATATTAAGTGTATATCTGCCATTAGAGAGAAGGGGCCAGGGTTAACACAATCAGAATAGAAGAGAGGCCATTGAATAGGAAGACGAAGAGAAAGCCAAAGCTTCCTTCACAGTTTTTCTCCTCGAACGCAATGGAATCGAGATCGAAGCGAGGGGAGAACAACTACACCATCATATTAATGAAATTCAGACCTTCTATTGAGAGGCAAGTATTTAAATGGCAATTTATATTAAGCATGTTATACTACCCATGTAGACTAGAGTTTGATTTCATGCTTTTGGAAGTTTTATATGAATTTGGGAGGGTTTAATTCATAAACTAAAGTGGGAATGCATGTAGAGATGTTCCTTAATGATGATAATATGAAATTAGGGGGTTTGGGTTTATTAATAAGAGAGAAATCTGAGTTCTTGATTTATAAAGTTGATGAACATGAGAAAATTAGGGTTTTATGTTAATTAAAGGAGAATTTGATTCTTGGGTTGAATCTTTGATGTTTTTGTGTAAATTTTCATTGGAAATTTATATCTATACGAAGATAAACTTATATTTGGATATATTTAATGACTACGATTGAATCTTGATGGGTTCTTGATTGAAAAACATGAATCTTGAATGACTTAGGGTTTAATTGATTAACACAAGATGCCAATCTGCCAGAATTATTAACGTAACTTTAAACGTATGCCATTTTCATCATACTTCTAATTAAAGTGAGATCCATACATTTTTGGAAAGTTATTTGTCTTGGATTTCTAATGATCTTTGAATAAGGTCAATCGGAGTTCCGTAGAGGGAGAAATCGATGTTTTACTATGGGGTGTTTGATCTTCCAGTTTAGTAACTACCAGAATTTTTGACGTATATTTAAACGTATGCCATTTAAATTGTACTTATAATTAGAGTGAGATACATACATTCTTGGAAATATATATGTCTTATCTTTTAACTGAGTTTTGAATCAGGTCAATCGAAGTTGTGTAGAGGGAGTAATCGATATTTTACTTCATGGTGTCTAATCTGCCAGAAAATTTTCTAATCGATTCGGTTGCCCAGTTTTGGCCACTAATTTCCTTTTTGTTTAGGAGCTTTGGTAATCGTTTAGAATTAATTTGTGGGATTTAATTTCTAATATACTCGAATTATATTGAAACACCAGTAGTCCTAGTTTGGATTTTAGGTGTGGCCTACGAGGGAAGTTTAAGGGCTAAATTAATTTGGATTAATAGAGAGAAAAAAATGTAAATTGAAGGATAATTCGAGTTAAAAGTATTTGAGAGGAACGAGGACTTAGACCAGTAGGGGGTATAGAGTTTACCTTATGATATTATATGTGGAATAAAGGATACCCTTCGAGTGGTGAGAAATACTCGAGAATGTACGGTAATAAACGAAGTTATAAATTATGGAATACGTAAAATATTTGGGATATAAATATACTATGTATGAGGCCTGTGATATGGGATGTGTGCATGCCCTATTGTTATTATATATGTATATAGGTGGAGTGAATACCTATCATTATTATATGGTTGTGTGAATACCTCTTTGATGTTATATTTTATATAGGTGGAATGTGTACCTATATTATTGTTTATTATGTGTATGACATACCTACCATACTTCTATCACGGGAGGTTGGCGTTCGAAAGAGGACAATCTTATCCTGTGTTGCCTTCGGGGGGATTTTAGATTTGGTACCTCAAGAACATAGGACTGTGAAGGACTTATTTGTGAGTCGATAAGTCTACTGACTGAGGGAGCGTAGGTATTTGCGTGACCCATGGATATGTGAACTATGTTCGCCTCCAATATGTGTGAATTGATAAATATGGTTCGTGAGAGAAGACAAACCAATAGTCCTTTGTACAGCGAGAGATGTACCCGGACATGATAGCAGAGTATGCATGCACCGCAGCTGTGCCTAGGGGTGCCGTACTAGTATAGATATAATAGATGATAAATATATATACCCTTGATATGTTTTACAGTATGCACCGCAACTGGTTCTGGGAGGTGCCGTGTTATATATATATATATATATATATATATATATATATATATATATATATATATATATATATATATATATATATATATAATAAGGAGTAGAATGTTGGACACTATTCCTTAACTTGATAAGCTAATTAGGGGCTAGGATTAAACCACCAATGCAAGAATCCAAGGGTTGAAATTATTTAATTGTATTTTCTTTTTTTAACCTTTTATAATTTTAGTTCCCCCTATTTTTTCTCACTATCAATTCTTTCCCACTTTCACTTTGATTCAAAATGGAGGGTAAATTCGTAACATTCTCTCCCTGTCTCTTACTCGATGCTGCCCCCTCACCTCACCCTACCTAACAAACACCCAAACTAATGATCTGTCAAACTCCCACTCCTACAGGTAATCACACCACTACGATTATCCTCCACACACACAATCTAGATCTATTCTAATTTTGGGGCATTGTCATAATTACGAGAGGTAGTTCTTTTTCCTCTGTTTCTTAATCGGGTTATCAGAGTTCTAATCTATGGGGTTTATGATCTATGCAGGACCAAAAAGGACAAACTTTCAAAAAAATTCTATAGTTCAAGTGAGTATTCTATAAAACATGCCTAAATTTTTTTATATTTTCATCAATTCTTGAAATCTTTTGATGAACGCAAATACCCAAAAGTGCGAGCATGTCTCTCTCTCTCCGTTTGTTGCTTCTAAACTCATATCTGTATAAAGACATGGTATTAAAAAGTTTGGGTATATGTTCATTTGATGTTTGATTTATGGATTTACATGTTTGCAGATTTTTAGGATCTTTTCACCGATTTTGGAAAGGGTCGAGAAGAATGGTGACTTTTATTGTTCGACAACACAAAGTGGATTATTTTCATGTGATAACCATTTTCAGCCACTGTTAATGTAAGCCACCACAATCATTTTAATTTTCTTTAAATTTTGAGATTAGATTTTAAAGGTTTTTGCAATTTCGGAATCGATTGAAATTTGTAGCTTCTTTGCAATTTCTATTCTCTTCCATCTTTGTATGTATGCATTTTTTTAAAATTTGTATCTTTGTATGTGTGCATTTTCTCACTTATTGGGTTTTTTAGGTTATGATGTTTTTAATTTAAATATTCTGTAATTACAGAGTTAAAACTTTGGGTTATCATGTTTTTATCTATATCTTTGTAGGAGTAATATGGGTTATAGTATATGATGAGTTTTTCAAATAGAGCTTATTATGGTCCAAGTCTAAGAGCTTATTATGGTCCAAGTCTAAGAGATTATTATGATCCAAGTCTATAAGAGCACATTTTCAATGATTCCATCTTACTTTCTTACCACAACTGGTGTAGTTTTTCAGTCTAAGAGCACATTTTCAATGATTCTATATTACTCTTACAAATGGTACGATTATCAATTCATTAACTACGCTGACTAGATCGAACATTTGATACACATTTGATACTCATCTTACAAATGGTACGATTACAAATGGTTTGGTAAATATTATTTGGTTATTTTATTTTTGTATCGTGTTCTTTTAAGTCTCTATAATGGATTCTCTCAATAACCTTCATGCTGGTGTAATGCTTTTTTCTCTCAATAAATTTATTTTGTGATTTTATGTTTTTTTAACGACATTTTTGTGCATACTCTGGTGGCTATGGTCGGTGCCCTTGACATACAACTATGACTCTATTGACCCTCACTCTATTTTATCTTATAGATTGCACACTAATGTTGACATCTCGGATTTGTAAGTTTTCGACCATGGTTTTCATTTCAGATTTAGGGTCCTGCAGTGAATTTTTTAAAGCATTAATTTGTGACATTAACAGATCATCCACTTTATTTATTATCAAGAGCTACTTTGGACCGGGAACTTCTGGCTGCAAGATCAACAAACCTAGCCAACCTTCTTAAATAGAACCCTCAAGAAGATCTCTCCCATTTCTCCGAGACATTTTTGCTGACCCAAAAACTTTAGAGATCTTCGCAAGATTCTGCCACGGTTTCGAAGGTAACATATCTACTGAAAATGCCATTCGTGTTGCTTGCCTATCAATCTACTAAAAAAGGCCCTCACTTTTATTGAACAGAACATCATCCCTAGTTGGAATAAATCTATAAGGTCCCTCAAGACCACGAAAAATATTCTCAAACAAGCGGCGAAGCTAGGCCTTATCGATGCCTGTGCGGAATCAGTTATCAAAATGGCACTGGAAAATCCCCACCTACTTGGAGAACCAATCAAGAATTTATCATACGATGATGATGACGAGGATGAAAATGAAAATGAAAATGTATATATGGAAAATGTGAGGAGGAAGCACTTTGTTCTTGATTGGAAATCAGAAGATTTAACAACACCGTCTATTCAACTCTTTGAACCCATCATATGTGCAATGATTCAACGTCAGTTTGGAATGCGCAATGATTCAACGTCAATTTGAGGTGGGTTAGCATCCATCTGCATTAGTTTGATATGAACTCAGTTTGGTATGTGTTGTTTAGTTATAGAAAAATACTAAATGCCTTGTTTAGTTATAGCAAAATTCGCAGGCATCTGTTCAGTTTACTACTCATTTAAGTAAATTGTCTAATAAGTAACACATGTATTATCACTACTCATGTATACTACTTAGTTATAGAATCTGTCTAATAAGGAACACATATGAAATTATTCATTTGTCCAAAGCATTTACCCAAACTACTAAGTTAATATTCACTACTCAGTTATAGAATTAGCTATTGTTGTTTTTAATTATGAATACTCACTACCTACTCAGTTACAGTGTAGCTGATCATATGAAGAACTACACGTGATTACAGCTCATTCTGGTGCCATAAATTTAAATTTCTTGCACGGTTGTCATGACTGCATGAGTAAAAATTTCCTTCATTTTGTTGTGTTTATTTAGAAAATTTCAGTACTCAAATGTATGTTTAAGGATTACTAATTCTTCCAACTTTTTTAAATGCATTTATTTTGATCATGTAGGCATGTGATTCGCTAGAAACAGGAGATTGAATAATATAACATCCACTGCATTCCCGATTAATTGGTTGCTTAATATCAGCCAAAGGTAATAGAACAAAAAAGAGGACAACATACTTGGGTTTTATTTTGTTACCTCGATTTTGCTTTATTTGGATGCCTCGAAGAAAAGAGAGGACAACCTAAATGTAAATTTATTTAACATGTCATGATGTTGTATAATTTTTTTAATATAGGGTGATCTGATTGGCATGATTTTTGTGCAGGTGTACTTCGTAGGTATGTGGTGACTGGACTTTGGGACCAATTAGCACTTACAGAACCCCCTGAGCTTAGTGAAATTGAGTCATATTGCAAATACAAAGAGGTACTAAGGCTGTTATAATTTCTCATACTCCACTACTGTTCATTAGTTAGAAACTTAGAAATCAAGAAAATTTTCCCCTATTCCGTTCCCTCCCCTATCTTATAAGAAAGATACAAAGCTTCTCATCCTTGCTCTCGAGGTGTTGATGGAATCAATTACAAGGAGAAGATTCGGTCTTTATCTAATAAGCTTATGAAAATTCACACGAGGCTTTGTCATGAGAAGCATCCTGCACTGAGCATTCCCTTGAGTAGATCCAAATCATAAATCATTATAGCAACCATAACCATTGAGGATCCAAAATATCAAGCAAACCATTTTACTAAAACCAAAACCTGGTGTGTCATATCAAAGCGCACACGTGAAAATCCAAGGTACCAAACACGCTGAAGCCTAAGGTTGAATCGTGGATCATCATACCATAAGGTTGACATGAGAACAGGACATAATCCTTATCTGAGAAAACAAATCGGATCTGATCCCGTGAGAACACTTTGTATTTAAAAATTACTATAGGTTACTGATGAATTGAAGTAAAATGAGTTTGACGATCTCAGAGGTAGTTTATTGTTGATCTCAGAGGTCGGTTGTAGTTATATTTATTCAATATATACTTTCATAGCACTGTTTTTGTCATATATATAGATTTTGATTTAAAATTCTCACATTTCAGGATAAATGGAGATATACTTTTGGTATATGCACTTTATGACGATGAATCAGACAGACATGATGATCATTTTAGTGCATTAGTAGGCTGCTTTGGAGATCTTCCCACTGTTATCTTTTGTGTGTATCTGTGTATTTCTGATTGGGATCCCTGTATTTCTGATATCTCGATCTAACACAAAAGGGTCATTTGTTTTTGTTTTTAGTTTTGTTTTAGGCTGGGCTATTAATGGTCTATTAATGAAGTTTTAGCATTGTATCTTTATCCTTTAAAAATCTTGATATTGGATCTAAAATCAGATTTTTAAAGAGAGGATATGAATTCTCTTATAACAGTTCTTGGGCAGCAACTTTGATTTCGATATATATATACTATTACAAGAGTCGTTTTATAAATGTATACATCTTTATGTGCTTAACATTATCTTACATATTTCTTAACTAACAAACTTACAACGGAGAATTAGAGTAATACATATTGAAGTTTATATTGGTAGGTTCTCATATTTTTCAGGTAGGTTATAGATTTTGTTTCAGTTTATCCATATGTTTCTATTATGTGCATACGTCTTATAAAGATTCCATTTTTGGTATTTATTTTTCTATTAGCATTAAAACTAAACCATCATATTCCAATGCTTTATTACTTAAAATGCCCAATTTCATTGTCATATTCTTACAATTTGTAATTTTTCTTTTCACCTATAATGTTTTCACATAATATTCCAATGTTTTTTTGAATGTTTTTTTGTCAGATTCCATTTTTGAATGTTATGGTTTTAATCATATTATATTCTTTTACTTTGGTTTTAAATGCTTATGCAATGTAAAGATGGCATATTGTTTGGTATTTTAATCTTAAGAGATTTTCCCCCAATAATGACCTTTGTTGTAGGTTCTATAATTTATTCAAGTCACTGAATCTTGATTGTACCTAATAATGTTATAATTAGCTTAATTTTTTGTTTTTCTCAGCTTTATGTTTGTTGGATGAATCTGTATTTTTTGTTGGATCTATAATGAAAATGGCATGGTTTAATTACAGACTACTTTTACACTTTTGTGTAGGTTATCCTCTGAAATCTTTTCTTCCCGGTCACAAATTACAGAATACTTTTACACTTTTGTTTATTACTATTAGTTTAGCATTAATAAGCCTAAAATTCAATTGAGTTAAATTCATATTTAAATTGACATCGTTTCTACTTTATCTATTTTTTACAAGATTATTTGGCATAAACTCTCATCCTTGGCTTACAAGATTATTTGGCATCCAAATATTCCTCCTAACATGCCTATCTTTATGTGGAAAGTGATGTAATTCTTCTATAGAAACTCTCAATCATCTTCTTATTTCATGTTAGTAGCTTCAAACACCTGGGAGGTATTCACTATAATCACGGGAATCAAATATTTGCCAAATTCAGTTAATGGAATAATTATTCATTCAATGGTGGTTTCAATCAGTTAGATCTAAGATCTCTAAGTGGTTATTTAAGGTTATCGGAATTAATGTCATCTGGGAACTTTGGCTAAGCATAAAAAAGATAAATTTGATGCAAAGCCAATGAATCCTATATCATAGTGCAAAAAGTGATCACAAGAATCTCAGATCTAACCAATCTCAATTGCTATAAAGGAGGAGCTAAAAATATAAGTCAATAAGTTTTGAATTTATTTAGCACCAAAATGGTTCAAAATTCTTCTTTGACCAGAATTAATGACCACTGGGAGAGACCAACATTTGGCAGATTAAAGCAAAATGTTGCAGCATGTCAAAATCAACCGTTGGCAATGGTATCAGGGGATGTTTTAAGGTATGATCATGTTAATTTAGTTTGGGATTACTCAAATTTCATAGCTAATGGATCCTATTTAGAATCTTGGGTCTATTTAATTCAAGATGGAGTTAGATTATGTATAGATAAGAACCTTATAACATTGGTTTGGAGATGGATTCAAAAATTCTATTTGATATTCTTTGTTGCTTTGCTACATCTATTTTTTGTAAAATTAGACCAAGTATCAAAGAGATCTAATAATTAATCAATAACTATTAGTTTCGTATCATCTTCTACTTCAAAGAAGTGAATAAAGTAGCAATTCATTTATTAGTATATAAGATCTTCTTAGATTCATTAAGTTTTATTTATTGCTAGACTCATTAAAATTTCTACGGAGTAAAGTAAAAAAAAATTCTTCTTTTGTTAGTATATAAGATCATCTTAGATTCATTAAGTTTTATTTATTGCTAGACTCATTAAAATTTCTTTCATTAGTATTATTTGATGTTGTTGATTTTTATGTTCTCCAAATTGTAAAGCCATCTAGGGAAGGCTATTCTCTCTATTCATCAATAAATTTCTTTAAAAAAAAAGACATTTCCTTAAATTTGAATATGAATGAGTTTGTAACATCTTGATTCTGCAGCGAGCAGCGAACGGAAAGCTTCCATGATTCTGCAGTGAGCAGTGAACGACATAAGCTGCGAGAACCGCACGACATAAGCAACTCCCATGATTCTGCATAGCGATACTACTATTTGGGCCGCTTTGGTATCAAATTTGGCAATTCAAGCTAAGTCGAGTTAATTTTTTTGATAATCCTAATATACATAATAAGATTTTGTGTTATCTTTATGGTTAGAAATACTACGTTATTTTATATTAACACTAATTTACTATGTCTTTTATATTTGGGGTTTTCATTTCAGGTATCGCTGTCATGATTCGACATACCGATACTACTATTTTTGCCGCTTTTGTATTAAATTCGGCCAGTCAAGTTCAGTTGATTTCATTAACTCATAATTTCATTTTATACGGTTGAGTTTGACTATTATGCTTTTAACCAAATATTTTTTATGTTGCAGATTTAGATTAATTGGAAGAAAATATGCAATGTACAACCAAAATTGAGGAATCAGCTCAACATTGAAGAGGTTCAATGTTTATATTTATTATATTATACAACAATTTTATTTGAAAACAGTTAGTTATATTAAATTATTAATAACTATATAATATATTTATATATAAATATATTATTTAACAGTATATATTTATATGTAAATATATTATTTAACGGTTATAACAGTTATATTCTTAAATATAACTGTTATTATAAATGTTAAATAATATATTTTCATAGAAATATATTATATATATGTATATATATATTATTATATAACAGTTATATTTAACTATTATTAAATATAAATATAACTGTTATATAATACTATACATATACATATATATAATATATTTATATGTATTATATAACAATTATATTTATATTTAATAATAGTTAAATATAACTGTTATATAATACATATCAATATATTATATTATATATTTAACTGTAAATATAACACATAAATATAATATATAATATATTTACAGTTAAATATATTATATAATATATTGATATGTATTATATAAAAGTTATATTTAACTGTTATTAAATATAACTGTTATATAATACATATAAATATATTAACTGTTATTTATAGGACTGAAATATTTATATGTATGATATAACGTCGTATAAATAACAATTAAATATACAATCCTAGCATTTTTCCTGTGAGTGATAGATAATGAAAAGGATTAATCACAAGTGCACCTTTTAAGTTTTATTTGAAAATAAAATTGACTAACCATAGTTTTTGTTTTGTATCAGGTCACATTTGGAAAACTACGGACAACTCTTATAATAGCGGAGGATTTCAGTTGCTATATATGTGATTTTTTTACAAAGTTTGTTTCGTTGAAGTATTTGTTATATGAATTTTGATATATATGTGAATTTTTTTACGAAGTTTGTTTCGTTGTAGTATTTGTTGGATTGGTTGTTATCCCTTAAGAGGGTGGATAGTCCAATAAACAAAGGAGGTTATGTCCATTTTTTTTAAATGGACACTTTGTATTTTTGAGGCACAATGTGAATACAGATGATGAATATTATATATTTGATGTTATATATGAATTTTTTTGATGACTTTAGACTATTTCAAGAATGTTGGACAATCTGTTCTTTGTTAAACAGGGTGAATAATTCTATAAACAAAGGAGATTATGGTCATTTTTTTTAAAAATTACACTTTGTTTTATTGGGGAACGATATTTTTGTCGTTTTGTAATTACATACTTTTGAAATTTTTGCGTGCCTTCAGGCACGTGCTAATTTTTTTAAAATTACAGTTTATTTTGTTGGGGAATGAAATTTTTTTCATTTTGCAATTACGTACCTTAAAAATTTTCGTCATTTTGCAATTAGGTACTTTTGAAATTTTCGTTGTTTCGCGATTATGTACTTTCGAAATTTTCATCGTGCCTTCAGGCACGTGCATTTCGCTAGTGTGTATATATATATATATATATATATATATATATATATATATATATATATATTAAAAAGTGTGAATATATATATATATACTTGTTATGTTATCTACTGTGTAAAATTAATGGACGAGAAAGATAGTGAAATCATATTTGACTTAAGAATGTGAACACTTAATCCTAAAATTTTAAAAGCCTTGCCCATATTAAAGAGAAATGGATATTTATTTAATAAATGTATTTGCATGCAAATACGAGTGGATGCTATGAGTTATGGGTAGCAGACTTATGATTTCAAACTAGTTAGTTGTGTGTATCTAAACTAAAAGTAATTCGAATATTGGGGTCGAGGTAACATTCTGAACCAATACATATGGAATAACTATTGGGGTCGAGGTAACATTACGAACCAATACCCTTAATGTGTGATACAAGGATATAATAGAAGAGTGT
Source organism: Sambucus nigra (assembly GCA_949130495.1). Lineage (NCBI taxonomy): Eukaryota > Viridiplantae > Streptophyta > Magnoliopsida > Dipsacales > Adoxaceae > Sambucus > Sambucus nigra. The sequence continues at coordinate 421,935,896 of OX422218.1, forward strand.
GTACTTATATTATATATGGTGTGTAAAATATATATACAACACGAATAATCTACTTATGTGTGCTAGTAGAGAGACGAGATAGTTTGTATCTAAAGAACGATTAATCTACTAAAGAGTAATTAGTAGGGAGCTTAGATAGGGTATATATATATATATAATGATGAAGCTACTAATGTGTGAATAGTAGGAAGATAGTTAGTGAATATCTACAATAAAGTTTAAGTAGAGAAACTTAAATGGTAAAGTTTGAACAATAACCTACGTAGTAAGGGTAACTGGGGTTTAATAATAACATAAGAGAGATGTTAATTATTAAGGGTATTTGATAGCATATTGTATGGGCGGTACGGAGGATCTATATTGATTTGGGTTTATTAGATAATGGCCGCCTATTTAGATTGGCTAGAATTGACTAGGTGGGGTTGAGTAGCAAACGTTAGGTGCGCATTATAGATGAGAGGTGAGGAACTCAAAGGAGTATTCGTAAACTAACATGTGTATCTAACAACTGTTCATTTAAACTGTTATTTAATTACTTGCTAAATATTTTTAAATGATTTTTACTTGGTCTCTGACCCGTACTTGCGAAACCTTTTTCCAAAACCTTTTTGGGGTCCAGCCACAGGGACGTCAAGCAGGATGATCTATTCTAGGGATGCGTAGCTGCAGCACTTGTGGATGCTTGCATGATTTGGACTTAGACGATTTAGTTACTTCACTCCTAGTGTAGGGTGCAGGGGAGTACTTTATTAGGGCATGTTGCCCGCAGTTATTTCATTTTTAGGTTGGACTTTATATTGGATTTTGTAACCGATGGTTTATTCGGTATTATTTCATTCTAGTCTTTTATATTGTGAATGGATTTATATTACTATTGCATGGGATGTACTGATGTAATAATGTTTTGTTGTTGATTGTTAAATAAAAACATTAAAATTTTGACATTGGCTTTTTGAATACTAGGTGGTTTGTAATGTTTTAAAAAGTTTTCGACAGTGATGCTAAGAATGAACCAGATGAGAAATCTATTTTAATTGGATATATGACTGATCACCCGGTATTTAATTAGGCAGGGTGTCACACTGCTTGGCATCAGATGCCCCGTGAATTACCGCAAACCCATGCCCGGCGTCATCTTCGAGCACGTTGTCAGGTTTTACTTCTCTATTGGCAGCCACCTTCTCTACCTTTTTCTCCACAAACTGGTTCAAATGCCCGGATTGGGCTAGCTCCTCGAGGTGAGATTTAAGAGATTTGCAATGCTCGGTCTTATGTCCTCCCTCTTTGTGAAAAGTGCATCTCAGCGCATTGTTCCTCTTCGAGGGATCTCCTCCCATCTTCCTGGGCCATTTGATGAATGGATCGTCTTTTATTTTTACAAGGATCTTGTAAGTTGGTTCTTTGAAGACGGTGTTGACCGCCTGGAATGCTTTCGACACATCATTGTTCCCTCTGTTCTGGAGCCATTTTTGCCCCCGTTCTTTCCTCCTTTATTTTGATTCTCAACTTTGTCACTGCCCTTGGTAGTGAGTTTAGCTCGACCATTTTCTCCTGTACTAAGGCGGGTGACATCCTCCACCTTAGCGTACTTCTCGATGCGAGCCATTAGGTTGTCAATAGTCATAGCCTCCTTCTTTGTCAGGGACTGGTAAAGAAGGGAAGAGCCGTTTAGCCCAATTTTAAAAGAGGCCACTACCACATGTTCTGAGTAATAATCGAACTCATTAAATAACTCCCTGTACCTCTTCGCGTAGTCTCGGAGTGTCTCTTGAGGCATTTTCTTCATTGTCAGTAACGCATCCATCCTTTTAGGATGGAAGCTACTAGTAATGAAGCAGGCCGTAAAGAGTTCGACCAGGGATTTGAAACTTCTGATGGATTGGTGGGGGATCCTTTCGAACCATTTCAGTGCAACGTCATGCAAGCTCGAGGGGAAAATTCGACACATTATCGCATCTCGATGGTTCCACAGGGTCATGGCCTGTCGGTACTATCTGACGTGATCAATGGGATTAGTCTTACTGTCATAAATTTTGATCCTTGGGATGGCAAATTTCTTGGGGGCTTCTTACTCTTCAATTTCTCTCATGAAAGGTGATTTCATCTGGGTTTTGAGAGCTCGTCTGGCAAGTTCTTGGGTCGATCTGGTACCGTGATGGGCAGGATGTTTGTCTATCTCCCTACGGACCAGATTTCGTATGTTCTCGTTGCTGCGAGTAGGGCTCTGGTAATGGGGAGCTCTTCGGATCTGCTCACGGAGGTCGTTGTTTGATTCACCTTCCTCAACCATTTGAGGTCCTCGCCTAGGGATCCTTCCTCGGCTACGAGAATTGCTCACTAAAGGGCTAGGAGTGAGGTATGTACGTCTCCTGTTATTATGATGAAGCTCTCTCTCCAATCTTTCCAGTCTTCTTTTCAGACGAGCATTCTTAGCCTCGTGTTTCTGAGAAGACTCCCTTTGCTCATGGAGCCTTGCCTCATATGCATCAATCAGTTTTGATATTTGTGTGGACCTCGCTGGTCCTTGGCTTTCTTCTGAGGCTGGCCTTTCTAAGCGTGCCCTTTGATCTGAATGTCGAACTTCAGACCTAATCCAACGAAGAGGAGGTAGTTCTTGAATATCCCCTGCCTGGGGGGCATTGCTACTATGACCAGACATTTTAAACTCCTTTCTTGGTGTGGGCTCTTCTCAGGGAAAGATGAACGTTTCTCACAGACGGCGCCAATTGTGGTGACAATTATTACGCAACACAAATAGATAGGAGAAGGCAATCACCAAGTAAGAATAACTAATGTAAAATGACAATCACACAAGAAAGGATGTACGTGGTTGAGCAAAGATGTGCCTACGTCCATGGTGGTGCAGTCGGTGTTATTTCTATATACTCCGGAGAGTGATTACAGAGAATATAGCTTGTTCATTTTCCCCGGACCTAGGGTTCAATATTTACATGTACATTTAGGTAAGTGGGGGTGTTGGATTCCCCCACGTCTTCCATCTCTCCCTATAACCTCCCTTAATGGGAACGTGGGAAGAGACCAGATAATCAAATAAGAGATGGGGGATGGACTTTGGGCCGCCAGAATTGAGCTACTCGTCTAGGGCCATGATTTTAATTTTGGGTACCCACACTTATATTGACATATCTTTAAACATTATCTTTAAACATTGTTCATATTATTTTTTTATTTTTATGCTTATATACACATCATTGCATTCTATTTTATAAAATTTTAAATATGTGACTGTGCTCTATTTGAGTTTAAAAAATATTTTTCTTTTAACTTAACTACCATGTGTTCCATTATTCAATTTCTCCAGTCATGTTGCATATTGTAGGTACAAAGCATCCTTATCCATCAGGCACTGCGTTGCGTTTTTGATCTGTAGTAACAGCATTCCATCCATCCGGTCTCCTATCACGCCAAACAGCAGCATTAATAATAGGTTCAATAGTAAAGGTGTGCTGACAACATCAATTTCATCCGTACTCACACCAGATTTAATAACACGAGCAGCTGCATCAATGGAAAAAACAACCATGATGAGTTTGTGAGCAATCATTTGATTGGGTATACAAGAATTATACTTATTGATGTGTTCTACTTACTTACAGATCACATTGATCTTAAAATTCTAAACCCAACCCTAATAAGTGCCTGGATTTTGTCTTCTTCATTATTGAGCCAATAGTGATATTTTTTTATTCTTCTCAAATGATTAATATTGGTATTACGAGAGAGAAAACTCCCTAACTAGCACAGAAAAATTGAGATCCAAGTTCTTTGAGCTAGCCACATCACCTTGATTCGGTGTATCAATTCAGTTTTTTTAATTAGTTTTCGTGGTAATAAGTGACCTACCACTGTAAAATTACAAAGATGAGGAGAGGGATATTTTCAAAGAATTATGTTACATTTATATGTTTAGTTGATGATAAATAGTTTGATGAGTTATATTAGGCCTCAAGAAATTATCTGTTAGGATCAGTTCTTAACAAATAACTACCATTAATAGCATTAAGCTTCAGTCATCTTATAACGAAAGGATATGTATAGAGACGTGTGAATGTTTTGATTATATTCTTCATTGGCCATCATATGTACGTAATTATGTCCTGTTTAAAAGTGTTTGTAACAGATACGGTTGTGATTGCCGAGACAAGTGATATGTGGTTTAATTTTATACTATATAATGCATTTGATACATTAGGCAATGACCTGGATTTGTTCCATCTAGAAGTTTCCCTTCAGTATTTTCAGTTTACGTTGAGTTTTACAGCATTTTCATCTTAACACTACATGATTAAGACTCGAGAGATTTTAAAAAACTATCAATATACCCCACATAGAAATTGTGGGGCACAAAATTTATATGTAACTGCTATAACTATTGTAACTGTTGTACATATCATGTATGCAATTGTTGTACAAAATTTATATGTAACTTTACATGTAACTATTATAACTTTTGTCCAGATCATGTATTGATAACTGTTGTAACTTCTATACAGTAATTTGAACAACTATTTCGATCATCCTAGAAACTTCGTCTACAAATGAAAAACTATTTTGATCGAACTTAAGCTTTTTTCTTCTACCCTCTCCGTCAGATTTCATACTATTTATAGTTTTCCGAAATTGTTTGTTAGCATAATTGTTATGAAGCAATATTACATGTGTATATGATGAATCGTTTATTGTTCTAATTGTGTATTATCAACCTTTCCACCTTCATTGTTCTCATAATAGAATAGTTTCAAAGAATTTCTTCTGGCTTTTCATCTTTGTTAGAAATAGGTAGCTACTTAATGTTTAAATTTATATAAAAAATATTTTATTGTACAGCAGTTGGGAGATATGTTACTTGATCATTTAAATTATCATATGATGATGCGATACGTGATTTTGAGGGATAACTTGAGGATTTTAATCACATTTCTAATGTGGCATAGCATATTAGTGTACTCCTCAAATATGATCATGTGTATAATCTGATTTATGTATTTATACCCAAAAAAGTTCCTCACGGTAATACCCCGTATTTTTATGGCTTTTAAAAGTTGGGGATTTATTAAGTTTATTTGAGTTATTAATTTAATATTAATTAAGAATTTTATTTTAAATAGTTACTAGCGTGACGAGAGTTAGTAATTATTGGAACCTTTTTTAATATTACATAATGAGTAAATTAATATGTAGAATTAAACTTATTAAAATTGTCACGAGTGAATAATGTGACAATTATGGAAATTAAGTCGGGATGCACCTGTGTCGTGTCGGGACTAAATTATTATTATAAGATGTGAATACGTTATAAGTCACCCGTATGGTCCTTTTGAGTGTGCCAATGTGTCCGGAAGGGTCGAGATAGTCAAAAAAGTGTACCGCGGGGTTTAGTTTTGGTCTCGGGGCATTTTTAGGCCTAATCGGCACCCCAGCACCCCGGAAGGGAGATTTAGTCATTTCCAAATTAGGCCTTAATTAAATGAAAAAAAATTGGGACATTAATATCAGATATTAAAAAGAGTCTTATATGGTTAACACTCTAAAAAATTTTGAACGCCATTGAGAGGCAGGAAGGTAAAGCTTTCCAAGAAATCCAAGTCCAAGAGCCAACTCAATTGCACCACCACCACCGCCGAAAAATAGATCGTAAGATGAGGAACGCAGCCATATCCTTATCACTAACAGATCAGACCTTCGAATCCCAGGCAAGTATCTATCTTCCAAATTATTAGTTAATATTCATCCATGTTAGATTAGGATTAAGAATACATGTTGTTATGAAGGAATCATATAATTTAGAAGACTTAAATTACATGTTTTGGGAGTAAATCATGAAATCGGGACATACTATCATATGTAGAGTATTACACATGAAGTTGTATTGGTTTAGAAGCGAGAAATCTGGAAAAAGAATTAGAAGATAGGAAATTTTAATGAAACTAGGGTTCCGAAAAATGTTACTAAAGACGTTTATTAAAAATAAACTATTTAACTAACTCCGATCTGTTTTTTTAAGAAACTCTTTCCGTGAAAACCAAACTATTTGAACACAAGATGTGTTTAATAAATCAGTATGTACGAGATCTATTCAAGAATTGAATAATAGGTTTATAAAGTAGTTTAAAAATCTTAAACTCAGCACAACCAAGAATGAGATGAGGAGATGCAGAAAGATTATGTTCACGATATTTTTTACGTGGTAAAACCTCACCAATTGAGGAAACATCCACGACTCCCTCTAGGGAGTAAAATTAAAAATCCACTAAAACAAATGTATGAGTTACAAACTATATAACTAACATGGAAATAACTCAGTCCTATATAAGTTTAGGAATGTACCCTCTGTTGTCTTTAAACTCCTCTGCAGTTCTGATTGTAGATGTAGTTCTCCCAGTTTGTTAACTTCTGATTTGTTCCAGCACTTTACGTCGACTCTTTATTCACAAGATCTTAATACCAACACTTTTCGTGTTGTAGGGTGAAAGTGCTTTCTAACACATGCATGCACACACACACAAGCTTATTAAGTACAATAGAGTCCTAACAAATTACAATAACATTATATGCTGTGATCTTTTCTCTTTCTTTCTTCTTACAAAACTTTTCACCTTATTTGACCTTTAAATCATTCCCAGAATCCACGGATACCTTGCTAGGAAGACAGACAAAGTCTTAATCAATCTCTAAAATTAGAAAAACTTTTCGAGATTGAAAACCTCCAAGTGAGATTCCAAACTAGGTCAAAGGTTTAGTTTTACAAGAACTAGAAACATAAAACATTTATTGTTGATTTCAAAGAAAGTAAACGTTTTAGAGAAAATAATTAACAATATATTTCTCAAGATGAGAAATAAAGAATGAACCTAAGTGTAATGTAACATGAATAACTCAGATCTGAAATTTCTTTGAAATTTGAAAGTACATCTGAATAAACGTTTAAGTTGAATACAATATCTAGTGAATACGAGGTTACAACAATAAAAACAAACTCAACTCAAACTCTCAAACTCTCAAGAACACTCAGATAAGTGTTTTGGATATGAAGGTATGAATGTGTTTGAGTTTAGTTGGAAGAGGTTTAGACGAACAGGGTTAGGGTTTCTAACTCTCTCTCTTCTCTCTCTTCTCTCCCAATTTCTCAGAAGAAATGAAAATGGAAAAAGTCTTCGAAGTCTGAGAATAGGGTCCCTTTTATAGGGTGAGGACAAGGTTCGAGAGGATGGCTCAGAACCAAGGACCTGGATTAAGTCAAGCCAAATTGACATAGATCGTAGGGTTCTAATAAGGCGGTGATTAAATGAATCCTGATTGGTCTAAAGTGTTGTATTGGGATTCACCAAGATAACATGCAGATCGTTGATAGCTAATGATCCAAGGGATAGAAACAAATGATGTTTTAACTCAGTAAAGAAACATAACTTTAGCCAATCAGACGAGGACAGGTGTTGGTCAATAACAGGATCACAAACGCGCGTATAAAGTTAATTAAAACCACACCCTCAAGTTTACTCCGCTTTCGGATTCTACCCAAGGTAACATTAAGCCAATATAATCAACAAATGATATTTAAAAAATGACCACACAACTTTTTAAAACAAGTTTTAATTAAGAAAACCTTATTTTAAAAATGTTTAAAAAAATCCCCAAAAATTATTAAAATACCAATTTAGGTATTTAAACACACTCATCATATGTACCCACATTATAATGTAATATGATATGCAATAAATGAATTCTACTGTGTGTGAGTGTTGACAATAGATTCTTGATCACTACAAGATAGAGAGATGAAGTAGCAAACCAACTTCTAAGGTTCTTTGGATTCTAGGGAGGACACAATTTTGTCACAATTTCCAAACTAGATGAGAACTTATACAATATAGACTCAAGTGTGTCAAAAGTATAAGGGCTTCAATCTCCCCCTTTGGAAATATGAGACAAAATCTCCTTTGAGTCATCTTGGACTCGTAGGGCAACAAGAAAATAAGAAAAACTTATTCCTATCAAAATTTTATCTACCCAATTCCTAGAAATCAAAATGTACATAACTCAACTAAGTACATATGAATGCCCTATTACAACTATTGAGAGTAACTGTACAATAAGAACCTGCAATAAATCACTAAGATCAAGCTGTTTAGCATATGTAGATTTGAATAGACTCAAATTTCTCCCCCATTTTGTCTCAAATGGACAAAGGGAAAAACTTGGATAAACAACAAAATGATTAGTCAGCATAAACCATACCAATAGATTTTCGTAATGAAATGAATCAATTATAATCTAGAGGTTTGGTAAATATATCTGCGAGTTGTAGACCTGTAGGAAGATAATTGATTTCTAATTCCTTAGATTCAACCAATTCACGTATAAAATGATGACTTATTTTAATATGCTTTGTTCGCGAGTGTTGAACAGGGTTTTTAGAAATATTAATCGCGCTTTGATTATCACAATAGAGATGCAATTGGTTTTCTTGAATACCATAATCACTTATCATTTATTTTAGCCACATTAATTGAGCACAACAGCTGCCAGCGGCTATGTATTCAGATTCATCTGTTGAGAGTGATGTGCAGTTTTATTTTTTACTATTCCATCCAACCAAGTTATTACCTATATAATAACATGCTCCTGATGTGCTTTTACTATCATCAGTACACCCAGCCCAGTCAGCATCAGTGTACCCAGTTATAGTGCTAGGTGGGTCCTTAGTGTACCAAAGTCCTAGATTTAGAGTGCCTTTTACATATTTAATGATATGTTTAACAGCATTCAAGTGGCCCTCTTTAGGGTTACATTGATATAGAGCACATACACACATAGCATACATGATATCAGGACGCAAGGCAGTAAGATATAGTAAGGTGCCTATCATACTACGATACAGAGTAGGATCTACAGATGTTCCATGTTCATCTTTGAAGAGTTTTAGCGTAGTACTCATGGGCATTTTAGCATCTTTAGCACTCTCGAGGACAAATTTCTTTACTATCTCTAAAGCGTACTTAGATTGCGATACAAATAATCCATCTAAATTTTGTTTGACTTGAAGGACTAAGAAGAATTGTATCTCCACCATAAGGGACATTTAAAATTCCTTATGCATAGTTTCAGAGAAGGATTTGACTTCTGAGGGAGAAGTTGATCCAAATATAATACCGTCCACATAAACATGAGCAATAGTGATGTGTTTGTCAAAATGTTTGACAAAAAGGGTTTGATCATTTCCGCCTCTTTTAAAACCTTTATCTAAAAGAAAACTGGAAAGACGCTCATACCAAGATCTAGGAGCTTGTTTAAGGCCATACAAAGCCTTTTTTAGAAGGAAATACATGATTTGGATGTTTAGGGTCAATGAACCCTTTATAGTGTAAAGTGCATGTGGCAAGCTATAGCAAAAAGCATATTTGACATCCATTTGGTATAGTGTAAAGTGCATGTGGCAAGCTATAGCAAAAAGCAGACGAACAGATTATAAACGAGTAACAGGAGCAAAGGTCTCGTTAAAATCTATTCCTTCTATTTGAGAGTATCCTTGAGCAACTAATCTATCTTTATTTCTAATTATTATCTCATTTTCATCAGTCTTATTTTTGAAAATCCAACGTGTGCCAACAACCTTTTTGTGATCAGGACATGGAACAAGATACCAAACATCATGAATGACAAATTGTAAAAGTTCTTCGTGCATAGAAGAAATCCAATGAGAGTCATTCAATGCCTCATTTACATTCTTTGGTTCCAGAAGGGAAACAAAACATGCATTATGTGCATAGTTTCTAAGTTGGGATCTTGTACGCACTGGCTCACTAGGGTTACCAACTACGTTATTTATGGGATGATCTTTAGAAACACAGTTAGGTACCTCAGGTGTCTCAATAGGTAATGAATTATCCATTGTAGAGGAGTCATTTTCTAAAATATTTGTAGACTCTTCCTCAATAGTAAATTCACGAGTCTTGCTTTCTACAGTATTGTCACTAATAATTACATTTATGGATTCCATCAAAGTTTTAGTGCGAAGATTATACACTCGATAAGCTCTACTGTTAGGCGAATATCCTAAAAATGTGGCTTTATCTCCCCGTCTCTCAAATTTGGATAAGTGTTCCCTATCTTTGCATACATAACAAGTACTGCCAAAGGTTCTAAGATATTTGAGATTAGGCTTTTTATTGTACCAAAGTTCATAGGGGGTTTGTTTGTAATTCTTTCTAAGATAGACCCTATTTATAATATGACAAGCAGTACGAATGGACTATACCCAAAAATATTTAGGTAAATTCTTGTCTTGTAACATAACACGTGCCATCTCCTGAAGGGTACGATTCTTTCTCTTAGCAATACCATTCTGTTGAGGGGTCTTAGGAGCACTGAACTCGTGTTTATAACCATTATAGTCACAATATTCTACAATACCAGTGTCTTTGAATTCACCACCTCTATTACTACGAATTCTATTCACTTGAGTATCCTTCTCATTTTCAATCCTAAGAAGAATTTTTAGGAAAGTTTGAAATGTTTGAGACTTTTGTTTTAAGAAGGCTACCCAGGTAAATCTAGTGAAGTCATCAACCATAACTAGGATGTAACTGTGTCCAGAAAGACTAACAGTTTGGGAGGGACCCATTGGGTCCATATGGATGAGTTCTAAGGGATTAGAGGTAAGAATATCTTTGACTTTCTTATGAGGTGCCTTAACAATTTTACCTTCTTGACAGGAACCAAATATAAGATTGGGTATAAGTTTGATTTTAGGAACTCCTCTAACTATTTCCTGAGAGTTCAGTCTACTAAGGTTATCGTAATTTATATGACCCATTCTGTTATGCCATATCTCATTGTCATCCATTCTGGAAACATTATAGATTTCAGAATTGTTCATGACAGTGTAGCAATTATTAGGAGTTCTGAATCCAGTAATTATGCATTCACCTTTTTCATTTAAAATTTTGCAATTTTTCTTTGAAAAGGTAACAATATGATCAGAGTCACAGAATTGCGATATTCTAAGTAAATTTTCCTTAAGATCTTTGACTAGAAGAACATCTTGTAGAATAGGAAGCCCATCTTCTTGGAGAGTTACTTTGCCTATGGTTTGAGATGAAACCCCATCACCAAAAATGACTTTACCACCAGCAAACCTGGTTTTGTTTAAAAGTTTAGTTTCATCACCAGTCATATGCTTAGAACATCCAGAGTCTAAATACCAACCAGATGATGTCTGTCTAGCTTTTAAAGCAATAACAACAACATTACACCTCATCTGAGGTAATAGATCATTTTTTCTAACCCAAATTGCCTTAGTTTTCATCTTGCGCTTATTAGCTCTTAATTGATAAAATTTGCGAGCTTTGGATTTTTGCTGAAAAACATTTTGCGCATGATTTTGAAATTTGTGAAAGACTTGGGATTTGGTTTAGGTAAGTGCTTAGGATTCCTTCTAGTAAATGTTCTTTTAGGCTTGATCTTTCTCTTTCTATAATTAGAGTTTCTATCTGGCTGTCTAGGAAGTATATAATTGTTGCGGCTCCTCCTAAAATAGTTAAAGTTTTGATAGATATAAGGATTATAGGTAGGTTTTACGAGTCTCCTAGCATAACAATAATCAAAAGAGTGACTGTAAATATTGCAGTAGGAGCAATAAAGATTGCTCAGAATAGGGGTCTCCTTAGGAAAGTCTCTAAACAAAGGTTTTGAAGAGTTTGGAGGCTGAACTCTATTCCTAGGTGTGACAATCTTGAATGCAGACACACTCTTCCTAATAGAAGGGCAGACGTATTTTACCTTGGGTGAACTTTCATGTTTAGAGAAACTTGATTCCCCAATGTTAAAATTTTGATTTTTTGAATCAAACTCAGTTTTTAGAGAATGAAAGTCTGGGCATGTTTCAATAGGTCTTTCGCCACCTGACACAAACTTGATAGTTTCAAAGGATTTTGTTTGTGTTTTCAAATTGGGGCAAAGCCCTATTCCAGTTCGATCATCAGAATTGGTTTTTGATTCAGCAACAAATTCATCAAAACATTTTGAATTATTTTCAAATTTTGTAAATTTTCTGAAAACAGTTGTTGTCTTTTCTTTAGTTTGCTCCAATTCTAACAACGTCCCCTTGTATTTTTTCTCCAGAGTTTCATTTGTTTCTTTTAAATCTCTGAGTTTCTCATCAAACACTTTGATTTCTCTTTTATGAGTCAAACATTGGGTAGTATACTCTTCAGCATTTAGTTTAACCATTAGGCTTAGATCTTATAACTTCTTAGTGAGATCTTTCACAATCTTTTCTAACCTAGTGCTTTTCTTGAGAGTTTTAGCATAAAGTTTGTGAATGTCAGGGAGGTATTCATTGTCCGAGTCACTAAGTGTGGTGTGTGGAGTGACCCCTAAAGATTCATTTGTTAAACTCACACACCCATTGACATCGGCATTATCGCTATCCCTTTGACTCACACACCCCGAGGTAGAACATGCAACATTCTCAGTAATCAAAGCATCTAAACCAGTATAAACATGATTCTCAAAGGCAAGAGTAGAGTTACTAGAATCATTCTCATACATAGACATAAGAACATCATCATTATATATGATCTTGGCAAAAAAGGACATGAAAGGATCAAGAACATCAGATGACTCAGGTTCCTCCTTTTCAGAATCACTTGAGTCATCCCATGTTTTGCAAATGTTAGCTCTAGTGTGTTTGTTTTGAGTGTTCAAGTTAACTCTATAGTCTTGTGCAATGTGCCCCAGTTTACCACATCTATAGCATTCAGTCTTCTTAAGCTCTCTATTAGGTCTAATGTGAGAGTCCTTGTGATTTTTGTCATGGTTTTTCTCATGAGGCCTGTGATTAGAGGAAGTTGGATAATTTGAATTACCTTGTTTATTTGCCACTTTGTTTCTAAACTTAATAATTTTCTTAAACTATTTAGTAATTAAGGAAATTTGATTGTCCAAACTCTCTATATTGCATTCCTCATTAGAATCATAAGTGGGGAATATAAGTTCAGGCTTAGTTGACTTAGAAGAAAAACTAAGATTGGAACTAGTCTGTTTCCTATGGGTTTGTGTCAATTGTTCTTAAATTCTATTTCCATTTCCACAGTTCTTAGTTTACTACTGAGTAATTCAGGAGTGAGATTTTGATCACACATTTCCTCAATAACATATATTTTGTTATCAAATTTCTGTGGTAATGATCTTAGAATTTTAGATACAATTTCATGTCTATCATAAGTCACCCCATTAGCATGCAGTTTGGTCATAATATCAGTCAAGTTCATATAGAAGTCATCAAATGACTCAGTCTCAGACATAATTAAGGAGTTATACTGCTGAATAAGCATTTTGGTTTTAGCAGCCTTAACTCTAGTGTCTCCTTCATGAGCAGTGACCAAGGTGTCCCAAGCTTCCTTAGAAGTGGTACAGGATGAGATTCTTTTGAACTCATGTTCATTGATATACATAAATATGGCATTCTTTCCTTCATTATTATTATTTCAAGGAACTTGTTTCTCTTCTTGAGTGAACTTACTTAAGGCTTTCTTAACCCTCTCATTACTTCCTTCATTGGCTGGTTTAGTAGGAAAAATATAACCATTTTCAACAATGTCCCAGACATCATCTCCCAGAGTTCCTTGAAGGAAAGCAATCATCCTTACTTTATAGTAAGCAAAATTTATTCCATCAAAGATTGGAGGTCTGGTCAAGTTTCCAAATCTTTCATTTTTCTCGTCCCTAATATAGATTTTCAGAAAACAATTTCAGAAACACAGGATCTCTTTTAGAAGCAGTTTACAAAGCTCTGATACCAATTGAAAAATACTACTAAAGCCGTTTATTAAAAAATAAACTATTTAAGTAACTCCGATCAGTTTTTTTATGAAACTCTTGTTGTAAAGACCAAACTATTTGAACACAAGATGTGTTTAATAAATGAGTATGTACGAGATCTATTCAAGAATTGAATAACAGGTTTATAAAGTAGTTTAAAAATCTTAAACTTAGCACAACCAACAATGAGATGAGGAGATGTAGAAAGATTATGCTCACGATATTTTTTACGTGGTAAAACGTCACCAATTGAGGAAGCATCCACGACTCCCTCTACGGAGTAAAATGAAAAATCCACTAAAACAAATATATGAGTTACAAACTATATAACTAACATGCAAACAACTTAGTCCTATATAAGTTTAGGAATGTACCCTCTGGTGTCCTTAAACTCCTCTGTAGTTCTGATTGTAGATGTAGTTGTCCCAGTTTGTTAACTTGTGATTTGTTCCAGCATTTTACGTCGACTCTTTATTCACAAGATCTTATTACCAACACTTTTCATGTTGTAGGATGAAAGTTCTTTCTAACACATGCATGCACACACACACACTTATTAAGTACAAACAGTCCTAACAAATTACAATAACACTATATGCTGTGATATTTTCTCTTTCTTTCTTCTTACAAAACTTTTCACCTTATTTGACCTTTAAATCATTCCCAAAATCCACGGATACCTTGCTAGGTAGACAGAGAAGGTCTTAATCAATCTCTGAAATTAGCAAAACTTTTCGAGAATGAAAACCTCCAAGTGAGATTCCAAACTAGGTCAAAGGTTTAGTTTTACAAGAACTAGAAACATAAAACATTTATTATTTATTTCAAAGAAAGTAAACGTTTTAGAGAAAATAATCAACAATATATTTGTCAAGATGGGAAATAAAGAATGAACCTAAGTGTAATGTAACATGAATAACTCAGATCTGAAATTTAAATGAAATCAGAAAGCAGATCTGAATAACCGTTTAAGTTGAAAACAAGATCTAGTGAACCCGAGATTACAGCAATAAAAAAAAAACTGAACTCAAACTCTCAAACTCTCAAGAACACTCAGAGAAGTGTTTTGGATATGAAGGTATGAATGTGTTTGAGTTTAGTTGGAAGAGGTTTAGACGAACAGAGTTAGGGTTTCTAACTCTCTCTCTCTTCTCTCTGTGTCTTCTCTCTTCTCTCTCAATTCCTCAGAAGAAATGAAAATGGCAAAAGTCTTCAAAGTCTGAGAATAGGGTCCCTTTTATAGGGTGAGGAGTTGGCTCGAGAGGCTGGCTCAGAACCAAGGGCCTGGATTAACTCAATCCAAATTGACTTAGATCGTAGGGTTCTAATAAGTAGGTGATTAAACGAATCCTAATTGGTCTAAAGTGTCGTACTTGGATTCACCAAGAAAACATGCAGATCATTAAAATCTAATGATCCAAGGGCTAGGAACAAACGCTGTTTTAACTCAGGAAAGAAACACAACTTTAGCCAATCAGACGAGGACAGGTGTTGGTCAATAACAGGATCACAAACGCGCGTCTAAATTTAATTAAAACCACTCCCTCAAGTTTACTCCGCTTTCGGAGTCTACCCAAGGTAACATTAAGCCAATATAATCAACAAATGATATTTAAAAAATGACCACAAAACTTTTTAAAACAAGTTTTGATTAAGAAAACCTTATTTTAAAAATGTTAAAAAAAATCCCAAAAAATTATTAAAATACCAATTTAGGGATTTAAACACACTCATCATATGTACACACATTATAATGCAATATGATATGCAATAAATGAATTCTACTGTGTGTGACTGTTGGCAATAGATTCTTGATCACTAAAAGATAGAGAGATGAAGTAGCAAACCAACTTTCGAGGTTCTTTGGATTCTAGGGAGGACACAATTTTGTCACAATTTCCGAACTAGATGAGCACTTATAAAATATAGACTCAAGTGAGTCAAATGTATAAGGGCTTCAGGTTCTTGTTAATTATGATGAATTGTCCTTTTAATTCGATACCTTTGATGAATATGTACATGCTTCATGTAGGAAATCATGTATATAGGTATACGGAATCAGTAGTTAACTTGTTTAGGATTTTGGGGATCATTAATTGTGTTTTGAAGAAAATTCTTGGATGAAACCCGTCGGTCGGATTAACAGTTTTGGGTAAGAATTGCTTGATCGATCGATTGACCCAAGAATGGCGATCGATCGAATGATCGATCGATCGACCCTCTTTCCTCGATCGATCGACCCCTCCTAGAAAACTGCAAGTTTTCCCCCTTTTTGTTTAATCTAGATAAAATATGTACGAACCCTTGAATATCATTTTAAGAGTATATTGGGTCATGAAGAGGATCATAAGTGTCTAAGTAGACTCCGTTGAGTGAAATTTTGTATGAGATAAAATTGTGGGATAACGGGGGGTTTCGTCACATATTGGGAACTGTGCGTACGTTCACTAAATAATTGAGAGACTCGTGAAAGACTTAGACAAGAATGTTATAGAGGGTGTATCTATTGAAATTATCTTTAGTAAGAGAGAATCCTTCGAGGGATGAGAGGTAAGTATGAAATGATTCTAATTGAAAAAAAAATATATGAATCCTTTATGCAATATAATTGAGTAAGATTTTACTAAGTATGGTTAATAATAATTATTATGAGTTGTGGGCGAACCTAATTGGAAAATATGAATATTTATATATATGTCCGTGTGACTGTGTGCATATACTAAATATTATATTTGTGAATAATCATACCCGCATTAATTACTATCACAGATGTTACTGCGTCGGGACATTCTTATCTCGATGGGAACGTTATGGGGGATATTGACTTGTACCCTAGAACATCGGCTTCTTTGGTACAGGCTATCTGAGAATGATAGTCATACGGTTCTAAGAGACGTGAAGGGTATGTGCTGACCTCTTAGTGACTTGGAACTATGATTCACCTCCATTTTATGTATATGGTGTTAATATAGTTCGAGAGTGATTTTGAAGTAGTATTTCCCTTAGTACCAGTGATACGGGTACTTGATAGCACAATATGCCACCACTATAGATTTTATGTGGGGTGCCGATAGTATATATATTATATGAGTGATTAATATATATACTTATATATGAAATTATTCTACGCTACAGACAAGTAGTTAAATATTGAATAAATGCTCCAAATTATAGTAAGTGTTTGAAAACTTTATAATAGTATGGGAAAATACATAAATGGCGTAAATAACCATTAAGAGATTGATCTCTAAAGTAAGATATTAATCTTGTAACTTCTCGAGATAAAATTTATGGGAGACGATTTAATAAGACTTGGGAAGTATTTAGTAGTAAGGTAGGTGGGCACACTAGATGAGAGGTGAGAATTCTCAAGAGAGTGTTGAGTACTAACATCGTTGTTATATTAGCCACTAAGCATTTTAAATAGTTGCTAAACTATTTTATAAACTGTTTTACACTCAGTCTTTGACCCATCTCCTATCATTCTCTTTTTCTGTTATATATATATATATATATATATTGCAAGTGCTCAGCTACTGGGGCGTCAGGTGCAGATTCATTTGACCGTACGTGTTGTAGCGTGTGTGGGAGTTGCAGGTCATTGAAGTATACACTTCCTCTTTTGGTTCTGCAGACTTCTGTTTAATTCTTTTAGTTAGGGCATGTGTCTCCCATTTCCAGACTCTTGTTTAGACTTGATAGGGATTTCATATTTCTAGCAATTCAGTACTCTGTTTTCATTTCGAATTATTTATCTATCACATTATCTGTTGATTGTAGTTATTTATTTGGATTTAAGTAATTTTTGTTTGCTTGGTTCGTTCGATGGGAGGTATCTTTATCGTTTGTATTATTCAAACTTGGTTATGTTTAAAAAAAATTTACAACGAAGTTTAATAAACAAATTCAATTAAATTATTTTGACATTTTGCTTAATTATTTAGGGTGATTAAAATGGAAATTATTTTTGGCAGTGATGCCAAGAATGAACCACACCATTCACCTTGATTTTTAATTTAATAAAGGACTGATCACCCGATATTTACTTAGGCAGGGTGTTACAGGTGGTATGATAGCATTAGGTTCTAGTGCCCTTTAGGATCTGTACGGATTATTTGGCTTTCAACTTAACATCTTTGATATAGAGCCCTATATTTAGGACTATTGTATTCTTGTGTTTACGCTTACGTCTTCAGCTATTTGAGATTTGATAATAACTATAGACTAACAAACTTACTTCTCATTTCAGATTCCTTCGATATGCGCACCTCGAGATAGGAATGCCCAGCCCTAGTAACCAACAGCTCCGGCTCAGGAATGATAAATGCAACTGAAGTAGCTGCCATTATTGCTCAGGAGGTGAATGCTGCATTAGCAGTGGTGAAGCAGGATCCACCCAAGGTTCAGGTAGTGGCGCCAGTTCAGCAAAGCTTCCCACTACATGGGAGCAGGCCAGGGATGCCATTCAGAAGGTGCATCCCCTAGAGTTCTCGGGTACTTCGGACATCGTTATCCCCAACCAATGGAAGAAAAATATCCAGATGCATCTGCGCATGTATGAATGCACTGACATGTAGAGACAGTTATTGGCTTCCTTCAAGATAGTGGGGGCCACATTGTAGTGGGAGTCAGACACCACCTTGGAGGAGAGGGACACAATATCAATTAAGTAATTTTGGGCTCGGTTTCACCCCAAATATTTCTCATCCACCGTGTAGAATGAGATGAGGTGTAGGTTAATGAATCTTAAGCAAGAGAGTATGAACGTTGCTAAGTATGAGGAAGAGTTCACTAGACTTCTCACTATAGTGCCGGATGAGGCACCCACTGAGGAGAAGAAGATATTATTTTTCTAGATGGATTGGCCTAGAGGATTCGTCAACTCCTCATAGGTAATCTATCGTTGGGTACTTACATAGACGTACTCAATGCCCCTATGTTACACTGTTAGGATCACCGCTTCCATCAGCAGGGGGCAAACGAACAAGAGAGTCCATCTAGCAGGGAAGGACAGGGGGCAGTAGTACTGGTGGGGCACCAACAGCCTAAAGGCAGACCCGTCATAGTGAGCAGAGTTCCCATCAGGGGGAACCTACCAAGAAATTATGATCAGGTGATTCTAGGTAGGGATTTGGGGGCTATAGACAGGTCCAGCAGGGCCAGTCTAGTCAGCATGGACAACAGGGCCAACACCGCCAACAGCAGGGCGAATAACATTTTTAGCAGGTCCAGTGGTGGGGTGATAATGGCCAAGAGGGTCGTGGTCATCGGGGTCAGAGGGGAGTAAACTTTAGGGGAAGTTGTTTCGTATATGACAAGAATGGCCATAGGCGTCAGGATTTCCCTGAAGGGGATAAGTCCCCACAACAAAAGGGTGCCCGTAATGAGCCGCAGAGGACACTCTTTTCAGTTACCCTCCCAGTTCCAGCTTATATGCCAGCACTACCAGCCATCCCAACTGACCTAGTCCAGTAAGGGAAATTATAGTATGGACGTGTCTATAATGTCCACCAGGCCGAAGCACCTCCGGCGCCACCGACGATTAAGGGTATGTCTCCTATACATGGCACTATGGGTCAAGTTTTATTTGATACTGGGGCATCGCATTATTTTATAGCTACTCACACTTCACGGGCCTTAGGGTTATTAGACATGGAAGAGAGTACATTAACATGCATAGACTCACCACTAGGGAATGGGTCCTTGATTTTCTTTATATTCCGAGGTGTGGGTATAGATATTGGTAGTTTGATTTTACCTGCATACATGCTAGTTTTAGATATGCATGAGCACGATACCGTTATTGCCATTGATTGTCTCACTGCGTATATAGCCATGATAGATTGTTTCGGTAAGAACATTATCTTTGCCATTCCGGGGCAGGAGATGTTTTTTGTTGCGATGCCTTGACCAGAGGGATGATCTTCAACCCATTTGTATTACATAGAGGAGGATACCTCTATGGATATTGTGATTCCTCTAGATTCGATTCCTCTCGTTCGTGAGTTTTTAGATGTATTCTAGGAGATATCGGTCCTACCCCCAGTAGAGAGATAGATTTTTTCATAAACTTGATGTTGGGCACTCGACTGATAGCACGTGCACCATACTGAATGGCTCTAATAGAGATACGCGAGTTACGGGATCAAATAGAGCAGATGTTAGGCTAGGGCTTCATTCGTAGGAGCACCTCTCCTTGGGGTGCTCCGATGTTGTTTATAAAAAAAAGAGATGGCTCACTGAGGTTGTGCATGGATTATCGAGAGTTGAACAAGGTCATGGTACGGAATAAATATTCGTTACCTCGAATCAATGACCTGTTCGAACAGCTGAGAGGAGAAACCTTTTTTTCGAAGATAGATTTAAGATCGGGATACCATCAGCTACGGATTAGGGAGCAGGATATGTGGATGACTGATTGTTTGATGAGATACAGGTCCTATGTGTTCAGAGTCATGTGGTTTGGGCTGACAAATGCTCCAGACATATTCATGGATTTGATTAACTGAGTGTTCAAAGAGTTCTTGGATCAGTTTGTCATCGTCTTCATAGATGGCATCCTGATTTACTCACAGACTGAGGAGTAGCATGCCGAGCACTTGAGACAGGTTCTTAAGATTCTATGAGAGCATCAACTGTATGCTAAGTATGAAAAGTGAGGATTTTGGTTATGGGAGGTACATTTTTTTGGGCATGTTGTGCCAGAATTGGGGATATCGATTGACCCGAGAAAAGTGTC
Source organism: Sambucus nigra (assembly GCA_949130495.1). Taxonomy (NCBI): domain Eukaryota; kingdom Viridiplantae; phylum Streptophyta; class Magnoliopsida; order Dipsacales; family Adoxaceae; genus Sambucus; species Sambucus nigra. Next base: position 421,956,477 of record OX422218.1, read on the forward strand.
GGTAGTGAGAGAGTGGGGATAGCCCACAACATCGACAGAGGTTTGTAGATTCTTGGAGTTAGCCGGGTACTACAGGCGGTCATCCGAGGCTTTTTAAAGATAGAGGGTTCGTTGATGAATTTGACTCGCAATGGAGTACCATATGTATGGGATGATGCTTATCAATTAGCTTTTGCTGAGCTGAAAGATAAGCTGACTTTGGCACCAGTTCTTGATTTGCCCAGGCCAGGAGTGGAGTATCTGGTGTACACTGATGCCTCTGTACGGGGAGTTGGGGGAGTACTTTAGTAGGAGGAGCAGGCTATATCTTTTTCCTCCCACAAGATTAAGCCTCACAAAAAGAATTACCCCACCTACAACCCAAAACTTGCAGCAGTCGTATTTGCATTGCAGATTTGGAGACATTACATATTTCGTGAGAACTTTCACTTGTTCACAGACCACAAGTCACTGCAATACTTGTTCACTCAGCGAGAGTTGAACATGCGTTAGCGCAGGTGGTTGGAGTTTGTGAATGACTACCAGTTCGAGATACAGTAGCATCCGAGGAAGGCTAACGTGGTTGCTAATGCGTTAAGTCGTAGAGCGGTAGGTCACGTAGGAGAAGTATGGAGAGAAAAGTGGAAAGAGTTGGGTCACCAGGACTCGGTAGCCCGTTCCTTTATATCTGTTATGTTAGTCACATTCGAGATTGTTATGAGGGTGATACAAGCAAAAGTAGCGAATAAGTTTTTCCAGGATCATATTGTATGGCTCTTAGCTGAGGGAGCTGAGTCCTATTGAGTGAGTTTTGATGGGGTTTTAAGGTTTAATGGGAGATCGTTGGTCCCAGAGGGAGAAGACATACATTATGCAGTGATGACATAGTTGCTCGGATCCATATTTGTAGTACATACCGAAGGGGATAAGATGTACCAAGATATGAGGTGGCAGTACTGGTGCAATGGGATGAAGAAGGACATTGCTGAGTTCGTGTCCAAATGTTCTACCTATCAGATGGTAAAGGTGGACCACCAGAGATCGCCAGGGTTACTTAAGCTATTAAAGATACCTACATGGAAAAGGGAGGGTATTTCCATGGAATTCATTACTAGGTTGCCTACATCACAGGGGGTCACGATTCCATATGGGTTATAGTGGATCGATTGACTAAGGTAGGCCATTTTCCACCAGTACGAATAGACTAGACCACGGGCCAGTATACACAGTTATTCATTGTCGAGATCATTAGGATACATGGGGTGCCCCTGATTATTGTGTCTGATAGTGACAAGATTTTTGTGTCGTGCTTCTGGGAGAGCTTTCAGGAGGCCATGGGTACAGAGTTGAGATTGAGTTGAGCTTACCACCCATAGATGGATGGACAGACATAGCGTACCAATCAGATGCTGCAGGATATGCTACGTATGTGTGTCCTTGATTTTGGAGGAGGTTAGGAGCCGTATCCTCCATTGGTGGAGTTCTTTTATAATAACTCTTATCAGTTCAGGATCGGCATGGCCTCATTTGAGGCGTTGTATAACAGGCCTTATTATTCTCCTGCTTGTTGGCTTGAGGTGGGGGACAACAAATTTCTCAAACCAAAGGTGATTCAGGAGACTTCACTTAGGATCGAGCTTATCAGGAGTCGCATTCCAGTAGCTGAGGATAGGCAGAAAAGCAACGCTAATGAAAAATGGTATTTTCAAGAGTTTGGTGTGGCGGACCAAGTATTGCTACGTGTGTCTCCTATGAAAGGATTGGGCCAAGGTACTTGGGACCATTTCCCATTATCGAGAGGATTGGGCCAGTGACATACAAATTGGGGTTGCCAGAGCACTTGCACCGCCTTCACGATGTATTCCACATCTCGTCGTTGAGACGATATCTTCAGGATGATATGGCCCACACCCACATCGCGATAGAGGAGATTGATTTACATCCTGACAGTTCCTATGAGGAGAGACCAGTGGATATCCTACACCATAGCGAGAGCAAATTGAGGTTGAAGGTAGTTCCACTTGTACGGGTTTAGTGGGAGCATCATAATGTGGAGGATTCCACTTGGGAGCGCGAGGTAGATATGCGCGGAAAATATCCAGATCTATTTTTATCAAGTATGCCTCATTTTTTGAAATTCGGGACGAAATTCCGTTATTAGGGGGGAAGTATGTAATACCCCGTATATTTATGGCTTTTAAAATTTGGGGATTTATTAAATTTAATTGAGTTATTATTAATCCGAAATTTTATTTTAAATATTTACTAGCTTGACGAGAGTTAGTAATTATTGGGAACTTGTTGAATATTTCTTAATGAGTAAAGTAATATGTAGAATTAAAGTTATTGAAATTGTCACAAGTTTATAATATGACAGTTGGACGCACCAGTGTCATGTCGGGACTAAATTATTATTATAAAAAGTGAATAAATTATAAGTCACCCATAAGGTCATTTCGAGTGCGCCAACGTGTATGAAAGGGTCGAGATAGTCAGAAAAGTATACCCGGGGGTTTAGTTTGGGTCTCGGGGCATTTTTAGGCCTAACCGACACCCTAGAAGGGCGATTTAGTCATTTCCAAATTAGGCCTTAATTAAATGACGAAAATTGGGACATTAATATCAGATATTAGAAAGAGTTTTCTAGGGTTAACACACTTAAAAATTTAAAATGGCGGTGAGAGGAAGGAAGGAAAATCTTTCCAAGAAATCCAAGGCCAAGAAACAACTCAATTGCACCACTACCACCACCCAAACATAGATCGTAAGACGAGGAACGTAGCCATATCCTTATCACCAACAAATCAGAACTTTGAATCCCAGGCAAGTATCTATATTGCAAATTCTTAGTTAATGATTATCCATGTTAGATTAGGATTAAGAATACATGTTGTTATTAAGGAATTATATAATTTAGAAGACTTAAATTACATGTTTTGGGAGTAAATCATGAAATCTAGACACCCTATCATATATAGAGGATTACCCACGAAATTGTATTGGTTAAGAAGTGAGAAATCTGGAAAAAGAATTAGAAGATTGGAAATTTTAATGAAACTAGGGTTCTTGTTAGTTATGATGAATTATCCCTTTAACTCGATACCTTTGATTAATTTGTACATGCTTTACGTAGGAAATCATGTATATAGGTAGATGTAATAAGTAGTAAACTTGTTTCGGAGTTTGGGGGTCATTAATGGTGTTTTGGAGAAAAATCTTGGATGAAACCTCTAGGTCGGATTAACAGTTCTGGGTAAGAACTGATTGATCGATTTATCGACCCAAGAATGTTGATCGATTGACCCTCTTTTCACCATCAATCGACCCCTCCTGGAAAACAACATGTTTTTCCCCTTTTTGTTTAATCCGGATAATATACGTAGGAACCCTTGAATATCATTTTAAGAGCATATTGGGTCATGAAGAGGACCAGTAGGGTCTAAGTATATATGGTTGAGTGAAATTTTATATGGGATCAAATCGTGGGTTAACGGGGGGTTTCGTCACATATTGGGAATTGTGCGTACATTCACTAAAGAATGGAGTGGCTCGTGAAAGACTTAGACCAGAATATTAGAGAGGGTGTATCTATTGAAATTATCTTTAGTAAGAGAGAATCCTTTGAGGGATGAGAGGTAAGTATAAAATGATTCTAACTAAAAATAAAAGAGATGAATCCTTTATGAGATATAATTGGGTAAAATTTTACTAAGTACGATTAATAATAATTATTATGGGTCGTGGGTGAACCTAATTATAAAGTGTGAATATTTATATATATGGTCATGTGACTGTGTGCATATACTAAATATTATATTTTTGAATAATCATATACGCGCTACTTGCTATCACGTAGGTTGCCTCACCAGAACAGTCTTATCTCGATGGAACCTTTATGGAGGATATTGACTTGTACCCTAGAAATTAGTATTCCTTGGTACGGACTATCTAAGAATGATAGTCAGACGGTCCTAAGAGACGTGATGGGTATGTGCTGACCTCTTAGTAACTTGGAACTATTCTTCAGCTCCATTTTGTGTATATTGTGTTAATACAGTTCAAAAGTGATTCCGAACTAGTATTTCCCTTAGTATGAGTGATACGGGGAATTGATAGCAGAGTATGCCAGCACCCTAGATTTTATGTGGGGTGCCGATAGTATATATATTATATGAGTGATTAATATATATATATATATATATATATATATATATATATATATATATGTCTATATGAAATTCTTCTACTGTACGTACAAGTAGTTAAATATTGAATAAATGCTCCAAATTATAGTAAGTGTTCAGAAACTTTACAATAGTATGGGAAAATACATAAATGGCGTAAATAACCATTAAGATATTGATCTCTAAAGTAAGATATTAATCTTGTGACTTCTCGAGATAAAATTTGTGGGAGACGATTTAGGAAGACTTAGGAAGTGTTTAGTAGTACGATAGGCGTGCTCACTAGATGCGAGGTGAGAATTCTCAAGAAAGTGTTGCATACTAACATGGTTGTTATATTAGTGAGTAAGCGGTTTAAATACTTGGTAAACTATTTTATAAATTGTTTTACACTCGGGCTCTGACCCGTCTCCTTTCATTCTCTCTTTCTCTTGTATATATATATATATATATATATATATTACAGGTGATCTGCCACACGGGCGTCCGGTGTAGATTCATTTGACCGGACATGTTGCAGCTTGTCTGAGAGTTGCAAGTCATTGCAGTAGGCACTTCCTCTTTTGGTTCCTCGGACTTTTGTTTAGTTCTTTCAGTTAGGGCATGTGTCACCCATTTCCAGACTCTTTTTTAGACCTGATAGGGATTTCATATTTCTAGCATTTCAGTACTCTATTTTCATTTGGGATTATTTATCTTTCACATTATTTGTTGATTGTGGTTATTTATTTGGATTTGAGTAATTTAGTTGGCATGGTTCATTGGATGATTGGTATTTTTATCATTTCTATTATTCAAATTTGGTTATGTTTAAAAATTTTTTACAACGTAGTTTAATAAATAAATTCAATTAAATTGTTTTAACACTTAGCTTAATTATTTAGGGTGATTAAAATGGAAATTATTCTCGACAGTAATGCTAAAAATGAACCACACCGTTCACCTTGATTTTTAATTTAATAAAGGACTGATCACACGGTATGTAATTAGGCAGGGTGTTACACTCAAATAAGTAGCACAAGTCTTTTGGTTAACGTTATGTGAAATTGAAATTATGGGAGATAAAAGTGATGCAAGATGGAGCCATATTGGGTCCTATATAGAGGTTTTCAGCAAAGAAGCCAACACCAGGGGGTTCGATTACTAATGTTCATGAACTTAATGTTCTTTATGAAGGGACTGCAGAAAATCAAACCGAAAATCTCATTCTTCTTGTGTTGGGTCAATAATCTATTTTTTATACCATAAATCATATTTTCGTATATTGATTTAATATATAAATTATTTTTTGATAAAATAATTTTTGTGGAATGTACAATTAGTTTTTGTCAAAATACAATTTCTTTTGTATTTTTTTATCAAACATTTTTATAATCTCATATCTGAGTCTAATAATTTTTTTTGTATCTTTTTTTTTTCTATTTGACTCGTTGGATAAATTTTCTTAAAAAATATTTAGAATATTTTTTTTTACATTAATTTTGTTGTTTCATTTTATTTTTTATTTTTTATTTTCGGCTTTTATATTTATTTTGTGTTAAGTTTTGGGCTTTAAAATGTGTGGGCTTTTGGAGAAGCCTCTTATGGTTTTCATTTTTGTTTAGTTTAAAACTCCATCTCTTTTCTCTTTCATAGTGGCCGTCATTTTTTTTAAGACACACTCTATCTTTCTTATTTGTTTTAGGCTACCAAAATTTACTTTCCTTTGCTCTCAATGTTTTTCCCGTATTTATCATTTGGTTACCATTTATTTGGGTGAGAGTTTTTCACATCAAATCCTTTTTGGGTTAGGAACATTTTAAGATCCAATCATTTTGGTATCACGAGTCGGTGTTGGTTGTTCCGGTGATAGCATTTTCCGGCGGAGGTTTTCCTTTTTTAGTGTGGAGATTTTTCGGCTCCGGTGGTGCAACTCGCCACTTGTTTTTCGGTTGGGTTTTCGATTTGGAAATTGATGCTGGTGGTCCGATTTTAAGTGGTTTTCGGTGGCGTTCTCCAGTGGTTGTTTCGGTTTGAGGTTTCGACGCGTTTTTTATTTTTCGGTGACCTTATTTTGGTCACGAGTTGTTGTTTTTCCGAGGACAACTTTTAGAGGTAATATAATTTTTTTTCTTTCTATATCTATACATATAACCATGTAAATACATACCTATATATTTATATTTATATATATCTACTGTTATAGATATCTATACATATATAGTTATATATACTGTCCTACATATATATACCTGTAGGTGCATAAAATCTCACCCGTCGGAGGGTGTCAATTCATCACGATACAAGTATAAAAATAAATATGAGAGAGACAAAGATTTACGTGGTTCGACCATGAATGACCTACGTCCACGGGGCTGCTGGTGTGTTTCATTAGAATGATCAGAGATTTTTACATGAGAGTGTTTCTCTAACTTCTAAGCCCCCTTTCACAATGGGGGGTGTCCCCTTTATATAGAGTTAGGGGTTACATTAGGGTTACAAATATGGATGAGTAACAAATATGGATGAGCCCTATCTTCGTGGAGTTTCATTCCAATCCGATACTGCTCCTCGGTCTTCTCGTTTACTAAGGACTTTAGTCGTCCCTATATTGTTGGCACGTCGCCATCTTCACCGAGGTGCTCCCCACACGTCCTGCTATTCCTTAGGCATATATATTGCCCCCACAATAGCCCCACAGGTCGCAGTTTAGCTGAGTTGATTCTGAGATGAGCTGGGAGCTGGTCCACAATCTCTTTAAACATATGCAGTTGGTGGTGTGAACTGGACTGTCATTCTTTGATCTATCGTTCAACTTTTAAGCCTTCTTTGGTTGATCTTCTCGCCTTCATAGGCTTTTAGATAAATGCTTGGCTTGAGTTGAGAGGCGTTCAATCGATATGGGGACCGGACTCGAGAGTGTCGAGTTGCCTACGTACCCTCTTGGGATCAGGTTGAACGTAGTTCATTGTCTGTTTTATTGTATGGCCCAATTTGTGAGGCTGACCACAGGCCTGTTCAGAATTTGTTTGCTGAGGCTTTATCGAGCGTGTATCAAGTTCAGGGCGTCTTCCTATATTTTGGTCTCGTATGATCCATTTGTTGAGGCCGACCACAGGCCTATGCGTCGAGTCTTACTCGAGCATGTACCTAGTAGGGCTAAGACCCTGCCTTAGGTTTTTCATATGGTCCATTTAGAGAGGCCGACCAGAAGCCTATGAGTCGAGCCTTGCTCGAGCATGTACCTAGTAGGGGTAAGACCCTGCCTTAGGTTTTTCATATGGTCCAATTGGAGAGGCCGACCACAGGACTATACGTCGAGCCTTGCTCGAGCATGTACCTAGTAGGGATAAGACCCTGCCTTAGGTTTTTCATATGGTCCAATTGGAGAGGCCGACCAGAAGCCTATGCGTCGAGCCTTGCTCGAACATGTACCTAGTAGGGGTAAGACCCTGCCTTAGGTTTTTCATATGGTCCGATTGGAGAGGCCGACCATAGGCCTATACGTCGATCCTTGCTCGAGCATGTACCTAGTAGGGATAAGACCCTGCCTTAGGTTTTTCATATGGTCCAATTGGAGAGGCCGACCAGAAGCCTATGCGTTGAGCCTTGCTCTAGCATATACCTAGTAGGGATAAGACCCTGCCTTAGGTTTTTCATATGGTCCAATTAGAGAGGCCGACCAGAAGCCTATGCGTTGAGCCTTGCTCGAGAATATACCTAGTAGGGATAAGACCCTGCCTTAGGTTTTTCATATGGTCCAATTGGAGAGGCCGACCAGAAGCCTATGCGTTGAGCCTTGCTCGAGCATATACCTAGTAGGGGTAAGACCCTGCCTTAGGTTTTTCATATGGTCCAATTGGAGAGGCCGACCACAGGCCTATGCGTCGAGCCTTGCTCGAGCATGTACCTAGTAGGGGTAAGACCCTGCCTTAGGTTTTTCATATAATTTAATGTAATACCAATTACGTTTACATTTTTCCATTTTCTAATGCCTCGCATGTAAATATCCGCCTATTTTACCTTTTAGGTTGTGCCGTCACACTTCCTTAGGCCTAAAAGGCGATGGTAAAAATGCACCTGGTTTGAGGGTCATCCACCCGTTCAGGATTTTAACTGACCAACATAGTTGGCGACCAACCTGGGTTGGATTTTTGCCTAGGGATCCCCCGTAGGGATTTTATTGTTTCCTGGGCAACTCGTGAGGCCATTTGTGTTTGGAGATAACAAAGGCCTGTAGACGTACTTAATTTAGTGGGAACGAGCAAGAAGGCCTTCTTAACTAAATCAAGCTTAATTATGATCGTCATTTGAAAGACTAATTCTGGTGTTAGCCATGTTGGCATCTGTCTTGAGTTGACCTCTTCTATTTTTCTTTAAATGTTGTAGTGAATCTATTCATGTGTCATCGCTGTTATGGAGCCCCCAATCGGGCTGTGAAGAGAAGGCTTCCTCACCGTCCATTGGGTCACTAGATCTGTATAATCGAGATGATAAGTGTGCCCGATCATTCCTCGGGCTTTGTTGTGTCGAGGAGTGTCACGTTGATCGTTCGTCGAGATGGATATAATTAAGGATTATGTTGCTCATATAGTTCCATGTAATGTATCATTCCTCGGGGCGCACTTGTTCGTCGACCATGCATGGTGGTTCCGGGAGGCTGTGGAAGACTCCATATAGCTCGTTCAACTAAAGAAATTGATATGAATTCAAAGCGTCCCTCTGCAGAAATGCGTTGATCTGATATGGCGTTCAAGAAATGTTGTTCCTCTGGAGTGGATATCATGATGTTGACGACGCGTTAATTTGTTGCTTGGTGATCGTCGATCACCATGGGTTGTCTGACGATGTTCGCTCGATACATTCAGGATGGTCTAGTGTTGTTATCAACATGTCTTGCTCGTTGACTGTGATTTTGCTGGACGTGTGACTTCTTACAAGTTGGATTCGTCCTTGTTGATAAATATAGTTGATCGTCGCTCTTCATGCTGCTTTATGTGTTATTGGATCTTTGTGGTACAGATCGCTCAACTTTTCATTCGAAGAGGTTGAATTAAATAAGAACTGTATTGCCCAGCTGTTTGTTGGAGCTTGAGACGTGATCACACAATGTCAACTATCGATCGAAGTTGAGAGTCCGTTGAGGCAAAATTATAAAGGACCTAGTAGATGTTGCGAATGATCCATGCCTGAGCATCTGTCGGAGTATTGATGAGATAAATGATGCCTGAATGCCTGTCGAGGCAAAAACTATAGAGGATCTGGTAGATATTGCAGGTGATCCATGCTCGAAGTATTACGAATGATCCTGTATTGTTAGTTAAAACTAACCTTCCAATAAATGCAATGTTGATTATTAATCGACTCTGCTAACCATCTGTTGGGACTGACTACAAGAGTTATCCTTACCAACCATTTGTTGGGGATAAAATGCGACATGTGTGGAAAATATCCTCGGGACTAAATATATAGAAATATTTTGCCGAGCATTTGCCGAGATGAGCCTTGAATATGCCTGATCATCCTACAGGTCAAGAATCATAGAGCCGGATAACCCATTCTGAAATTCAAGAAATATCAACATTCGAGCATCTGTCTGTTATAAATAATATTGCCCAAGCATGTGTTGGGTCCAAAGTGGTGTAAAGTGTTCAACCATCTATCGGAGCATTAACAAAATAAGTGGTGCCAGACTGGTTTGCCGGGGCGAAGTTGTACATGTCCGAGTAGATATAGGGAGCGATCCGCGCTCGAGCATCTATCAGTGTGTTAATTAGATTTTCAAGAGCTTAAGATTATCGCCGAGCATCCGTCGGGACTGAATCTTATACCTGTAGAAGTTAATAAGTTGCTCGACCATTTGTCGAGGCTAATTCAAATAGAATTCATCATGCAATATGATGTGCATCCGCTCGACCATTTGTCGAGGAAAATATTCATAGTATTGAATGAATGACATGAATTATCCCATAATTTTTGTGATAAAATTTCACGAGGATGGCCGCGCCCGAGCATTCGTCGGGGCTACACTAAGTATAAGTAAAGATATTACACCGACCATTCATTGGTATAACCAATAATAGCTAGATGACAATATTGAAAATTAAATGACCGGATAAATGACATGAGTGCTCTTCTAAGTGCGCCCCAATATTTACGTGGACAAAATAATTGTAATAAAGTCGAACGAAAGATGCAAAATTTACCAAATATATCCAGATGTATGGCACAGGAGTTAATTTGGAATTTGTGCAAATAGGTTTAAGCAAATACTTAAAATACAAGTTTGTTTTCAAAAAATTGTTTTCACAGGAAATTTGTGTAGTGGCAATCAATTGTTTTTCTCATGTGAAGTATAGAGTATAGATAGCCCCCTGCTGACAAATTTATGATGATAAAAATCGTGAGCATAATTTGTGAGAAAATGAAGTATTATGAGATGGAAACGAACAATGTACAAATAAATGTGTGTACCCATCAAGTGGGGTTGCGCTAAATACCAGAATTATCCTGGCCAGCTATCCACTGGGGATAAAATGCGACATGCGAGGCAAATATCTTCGAGACTAAATATATAGAAATATTTTGCCGATTATCTGCCAAGATGAATCTCAAATGTGCCTGACCGTCCTTCAGGTTACCGAATCATAGAATCCGAGCTTCAGTCGGAGTAATAATAATTTTGCCCAAGCCTTTCTTTGGGTATAGGGTGCCATAATGTGCTCTACTATCTGTCGGAGCATATACAAAATGAATGGTGCCTGGATAGTCCGTCGGGAAAAAGTTGTAGAATACCAAGTATATATAGCTAGCAATTCGTGCTCGAGCATCCGTCGAAACATCGATGAGATTTCCAAGGACTTAAGATTATTGTCGAGCATCCGTCGGGACTGAATCTTGTACCTGTGGAAGTTAGTAAATTCCCCGACCATCTGTTGAGACTAAATCAAAATAGAAGTTATCATGAAAATGATATATTCAACAAAGTATATAAGATATGCATTCGCTCGGCCATTTGTCGAGGAAAAAAAAATTCATAGTCGCGTATGAATGTAATAAAGATCTACAAATTTTTATCATAAAAATTTGTCAGCTATATCTACTTCACATGTGATAACTGTGCCCTAGCATCCGTCGGGGCTGAACTAAATAACCAATAACCTCGCTCTGGTGAGATTAAATTGTTGTAGCTGGATGACAATATTGAAAATTAAAATGTTCGAATAAATGACATGAGTGCTACATCACTGTGCCCCACTTATTTATGTGAGCAAAATAATTTGTAATAAGGTCGCATAGAAAGGTGCCAAGTAAAATCATTGTAAAAAATCACACGGTCCCTTAAAATAATTTTATTTTTAGAGAGAACCAAGCAATGCAAAAATTAGTCAAATATATCTTAAACGTAAGACACAGGGCTGATTTAGATTTTTTTACAAAAATATTTGGACTCAAGCAAATATCCAATTAAGTTGGTTTCACAAATACGTTTCCACCGTAAAGTTCTGCAAAAAAGAAAAGCCAAATGCTGATTTTGCTGAAGTAAGTATGGTTGGAAACTCATTCAGTGTTCCATCAGTACGCGAGAAACCAACTTCTCAGCACTGTTGCTGTCTTTCAAGCTTTTGCTTCCGATTAAAGGTCACTAGATGGTGGTATGGTGAAGCCGTGGTCGCCGACCAGCTGATGTTGTCGCCGAAGAAAAACTATCCCCAATCTGTGTTATAAACTTTGCACGGGGGCGAGCTCGTCACTGCTCGTTCTCGCCGCCGACCCGCTGATGTGCTTCTCCTTGCTCGTCCCTATCGCCGACCAGCTGATGGTAATCGTAAGCTGGTCGCCGAATACCAAAGGCTCCGGTGATGCTGCCTTTACCGTGATGCCCTCTGGTCGACCAACAATTATGCTGCAAACAGGTCGTCGACCACAGGGGCCTTCTCGACCAGAGAGATTGCAGGTAGGAGAACAACCGGAGGTGAGGTCGTCGATGCTCGCTGATGCTAGATGATCTGCTCGAGCTATATGATTTTTCTGAGGTCTCCTCGTAAGGATCTGACGTTTTGGTGATGTTTGTCGAACTCGCCGCTCTGTTTCTCTGTTTGCCTAGCTTGTAGCGGTTATCGACCAGCGACTATGGTCGCAGTTGAAGAAAAATCCTTCCTAGCTCTTCGCTGTAGCATATTAGTGGTCGTCAGCCAAGAAAGGTGGTCGGGAAGGGTTGAAGCCTCTGTATGGTGGTCGCCGACCGTCGAGAGATTCCTACGACCCTATCATAGGGTCCTCGATCAATTTCCAAAATGTAATACAAAAGTTTTTTGTTGCCACAGTTGGGGATTTCCATAACAAATTTGGCGATTCATTGCCAGATGGGTTAAAAACCCAAATGGGTCCCGCTACTCCCAGCGTGCTTGCCATCGTTTGTGTGGGGTTCCACCATTACTGAGAGTTATTGGCGACTGATTATGTGACCAGATCTGTGTGTATCTTTATGAAAACATCTGTTGAGATAATTTCCTCCAATATGTTTCAAGATCTCTCATGAGATAGAAACTTTTAGACGGTTACCCTGTCCGAAAATTTAGGATCTGGGAATCAAGATATGATGTAGCCCAGTAAATGAATGTGTTTGGCCAGGAGTTCCTAAATAGAGTCCAGATATTTGAAGAGTCTTCATAGACATCCCTGATAACGAATTCCCTCTAAAACAAACAATGAAAATTGTCTAGAATCAAAGCTGTTGTGCAGATTCGCAGATAACAATTAAATATAGGATTCGTAATTATAACTGTATACAAAATCATGCATAAATGAAATGATATTTGTTCAAAACAAATAATTATACATGAAACACATAACTGATCGTGCACAGATCAAAAAGGAAAACTTATCTTTTGATTATGTGCGTAGTGTAGGCACCATTATTCTTGAACGTAAACCCAGATCTCTTCTAGCAAGAAGGGGAAGGCCTTTTGTGCCGTTTCCCACAGACGACGCCAATTGTAGGTGCATAAAATCTCACCCGTCGGAGGGTGTCAATTCATCACGATACAAGTATAAAAATAAATATGAGAGAGACAAAGATTTACGTGGTTCGACCATGAATGACCTACATCCACGGGGCTGCTGGTGTGTTTCATTAGAATGATCAGAGAGTTTTACATGAGAGTGTTTCTCTAACTTCTAAGCCCCCTTTCACAATGGGGGGTGTCCCCTTTATATAGAGTTAGGGGTTACATTAGGGTTACAAATATGGATGAGTAACAAATATGGATGAGCCCTATCTTCGTGGAGTTTCATTCCAATCCGATACTGCTCCTCGGTCTTCTCGTTTACTAAGGACTTTAGTCGTCCCTATATTGTTGGCACGTCGCCATCTTCACCGAGGTGCTCCCCACACGTCCTGCTATTCCTTAGGCATATATATTGCCCCCACAATACCAATACACACATATATATATACATACCTATATATTTATGTCTACTATATTCCTATAAATATATATATATATATATATATATATATATATATATATATATATATATATATATATATATATATATATATATATATATATATATATAATTTATAATATGATTTTTTGTTGAAACATTTTTTTTAAATCAGATTTAATTTTTATTGGTCATTTGCTACTTCAGACCTATTTAAGTTTTTAACACTTTTTAGTGTTGTCTTATTTTTTATCCCAAATATTGTGTTCCAAACCTTCTTATCAACTCCTTGTTTTGAGATATTTTTTGTGTTTGACTAAATATTCTTTTTGGACAAAAAATTCTTTAGACTAATATTTTATTTGAACTAAAATTTTATTTGGTCTAAAAGTTGTTTGAACTGATTTAGTAGGAATTTTAGATCTTGGATCTTTTGTTGGGTGTTTATTGTTGGACTTTATTTTACACCGAACTCATTTTGTGTGTACACTTGTTTATTGGACTTAAGTTTTTTTTTTTTTGTGTCCCACATATATTTTATTTAAATCTGATTTAGATTTAATTTATTTTGATTAAAGATAATCTGATTTGTGTCTCTAACTATTTACACCCTCTAAGTTGAAATTTTTTGTGTTCACTTTATTTAGTTGGGTTAATTATTGTGTATACTTTAATCATAATAATCTTTATTTATTTCAATTTTAATTTAATCAAACCTATCCTATTTTATTGAGTCGAGTGCTACACTCTTTATCTCGTACTCAATTTGACTTGGATTGTATCAATTGACTCCTACACTTTTTATTACCTAAGTTGAATACTTTTTAATGTATTCTTTTACACTTAGGTGATGTTTGTGTGTGTATGAGTTTTTGATCCAAACCCACTTATAGGGTTGGTTTAACCTAAAATTTGGAATTTAAATCTTTAAGATTAATTTTTGTGCAACACAAATTTGAAATTTGGACTTAACTAATTTATTAGTATCTTTCTTGTGTTGATTTTTTTAAGTCCTATTTTGTATAAGCTAAGTGCTACACAAATTTATCTTTTACTCATTTTACATGGACTTAATATTTTAACATAACACATCTATAAATTGATTCATATTCTATTTGGTGTTAGGTTAATTTTTTATTGTTTAGTTGCACGACACAATTGTTGGAACTTTATTTCCTATTTTATTTGTGGCCATTTGCGCCAACTAAATTGTTTTTAGAATGAATCCTTAGTTGAATATTAAATATTCAGGAAGACCTTTCTTGTATCTTGGGACTTCATATTTAATAACTCTTTTAGTATTGATTAATTCAATATTGTCTTACCTTTCACTTATTCACTGATTGGTAATTTTTTGTCAATTAAAATAGACATAACATTAGTTGTTTGCTCTATTTTACTTAACAAGATTATTTTGGTGTTTTGATTTAAAACAAACTTTATTATTATATCTGTTTTGCACATCTACACGGGGTCTCGGGCTTGAATGTGTAGTTCTGTGTGTGTCTCATGCTTTCACTACCTGGGTTGTTTAGTTAGATTTAGTATTGTGGGGTTGTTTAGTTTGTGTTTGGGTATACTGGTTTTTTGTTGGCCTAACTATTTCATTTACACTTGATTGCTAAATTCTTTATCTAAACTTTTGTATTAGTGTGGCATGTGAGTGATAGTCACTATTACCAAGGTGTTATTAGGTTGACTGATTTTCAGTCAAGTTGGGTTGTTTTAGACTAGGGTGGTGTACAGGTTTGTATTTGCTTAGTTTAATTCATTGTGGACTGTAATCTATAACTTTTAATTGGTAATAGTGGACTTGGGTGAGTGTGTTGTCCTGGGACTTGGGACATGGGGTTTACCACTATGGTGGGTTCCTCGAGAACAAATATTGTGTCACCTTCCACTTTTCCTCATCTCATTTTTAAAGGAATTTTTTCTTTATATCAAGCATCACTACCATTTGCTTACTAGTGTGCATGAGTGTTTTCTCACTTAAAATTTATAATTGATTTTGTATCAAAGATTTAAAAGAGTTAGAGAATTTGAAATTACCTAATACCCATTAGCAAGTACCCTTTTGTTCTTTCTAGTGACACTTAGGTCTTTTCACAAACTCCCACTACTGATTTACTCACCCCTCCGGTACGTTATAGTTGTACAGACAAGTTGTAGTGATATGTGGGTTATATCGTTTTATGCATTGATAATATGAAAACGCCATAACAGACACCTACGAAAACTCTTTTATAGAGATGAAATATTCTACGCTGCATTAGAAATTTCATGTTTGAATATATAGAGATGAAATGATATGTATAGAATATGTGCCCATGCATAATGCACCTTTGCGATCACCCTAATTGTTCGATAACCTTCCAGGAGAATATCAATTATAAGCTATAAAATAAAATATGAAACAACTGATATTAAACAGCATCCTTTGTGATCCACCAATTGTTTGATAAGCTTCCAGCACATCATTCCAAGCTATTTAAACAATCTTCCCAGTTAAAGAGTCAAATATTAAACAACATTCCTAGCTATTTGAATATCATCTGACTTAGCCAGGTCTAAATTAGCTGGTGTAACGACTAATATTAAACAACTTCGAAGTTTAATATATGACATTATCATTGGTTGTCTTCGTTTGGATGTTCGATCAAGACAGGCAGTTGAAGAACTATGCTAATATGGTCAATTTTTTGGTGATTGGGTTGTAGAGCCACAAGGCATCATTATAAATACATGGGCTTATGATCTCTAAGTGTATGGATAACCATTTGTAAAAAAATATACATTTTCATTTGGCAAATTGTTATTAGAAAGGTAAATTGAGTTGTAGACATTAATTATGTACCAAAAATTTGTTGCATTGCACGTTGCGATATGATGAGCATGTAATAAACAAAGTTTTTTTTGTCATGATTATGAATAAACTTGAGCAAGATTATGATTTTTCATTTTTAAATTTATTGGTCAATTAACTCGAGTTGTAGAAATTACATATTGATTTGCCTTACAAACATATGCACTCTAAGGAATCTGGAACTTATTTGTGCACTCCTTGAGATATTATGTAATGAACCTTTAGTGAACTGTGGGAAAAATAGAGTATAGTAACTACTGATGTAAAAATACTTATTAGTGAAATGGGATAAAACTACTACACAAAAAATTGGGGGTTATTATTAATTGAAGTGGATCAATCTAATTCTGTTTGTAAGTCAATGCTAAGTTAGTGCTGAACAACTGTTATGGAAACATGTTTACATTCATTCTTTATATTGTAATTGATTATAACATTTGGTTTGGTTAGTATGCACATTTTTGTATCACATTAAGGAATTTGTGGCGATTGGTTTTCTAATATTCCGTTCACAATTTAACGCATGGGCATGTGTGGCAATTGGTTTTATAATTTTTTTTTTCACACTGCCTTGTTAGGGAACGAAATTTTTGTCGGTTTTTAATTACGCACTTTGGAAATTTTTCCCGTTTTGTGATTACGTACTATGTAGTTTGGAAAAATTTCACCATTTCTTGACTACGTATTTTGGAATATTTTTGTTGTGCCTTCAGGCACAGGCATATGCTAGTGTGTGTGTGTGTGTGTGTGTGTGTGTGTCCATATAATAGATTTATTTGGGTAAGACTTTTGAGGCATGATAATTTTAAGGAAGAAGTCCCAAACTGGGCTAGTCTCATATGCACGCGCACTCAAATAAAGTAGTTTTTGCTCACACGCCCACTTCGGTCGGGTTGGCCTTCGGCTTGGTCACTATAATTATTTAGCCAATATAAATATGGCATTTTGTGGAAAATGCAATTGAAAAATTAATTGTTTTTATTAAGAAATTGATTTTTAAAATATTTTAAATCTGTGGGAGACCCCCAAATTATTTTGTTTATGAGTAAAATTAAATTGAGTAGGCATCCTATTTTCAAATTTTCTCCTTTGCGAAGTTAACCAAAGGAGGTATTTATTGGGATACTAACACCATAATCCTTATCTCATTCTTGAGTGAGTCCTTATAAAATTTGGATTTTTATATGAACCACATTTTGGAGGACACTAATTATAGAATATTAATTAATTCTTAATTTAATTATTATAAAATTAATCTGAGTAGTCTCTCAATTGGTCCATATTACTATTTTATGATTTGATTGAAGGAACATATGGAATAATAAACTAACAATTTTCATTCTTAATTCTTTACTTTAATTAAATAACGCCTTTTTTAACTTTGCCCATTAAGATAATGCCATAATTAGAGATAGCCCACCCCCACCCCCTCTCTTTTCAAATAAATAGACTTAAACCCGCACATATGCTTAATCCTTCTTGTAACTTATTCGTTCACTTACTTGTATCTCATGAATTCGAGGAAAGTTTAATTATTAAACTTTTAATGTGTTATCTCTAAATATATATAGTTATCTCTCAGTGGGGGTGGGGGGGGGGGGGGGGGGGGGGGGTAAGTCAAAAAATACTTAGATAATTCATGAACATGAGTCATTTAGGTTTTACACTATTCAATAACACGGTTCCTTCCATTTAGTATGACATTAATGTCTTATTCAACAATTACCATAATAGGGTTATCATAAATGGTTTGATTGTGTGTTTAAAAAGAATATTTTTTCGTATTAGTTCATTCACAATCATGTACGCAATTACTACAAGACAAAAATATAAATTTTGAAATATTTATTTGTTTTCAAAATGTAATGTCAAAATAATAAGCAATACCAATCAGCAATTAAACTATTCAAGACTCATATCTTTAGTAAGATTCATGAACATCATTGGAGATAATCCTTGTGAGGGGCTATATTAGCACTTTTACTATTTTTTTCAATTGCAACTCGTTATTGTAATTCATGATTTGTAATTCCAATTAAATAAAAATTCCAATTATAATTCATGATTTGTAGCTTCAATTTTATGGTGGACGAAGTATTGATGCTATGTTTGCCACTTTTTTATGAAGTGACCACTTACAAAAGAAGGAAGGCTTAACCTAAAGTGTGTTTTTTTAACTACAGAACATTTAAAATATAAGGTTTCATATGTAACCACCATAAGATGATCAAGAGAGACATTGTAGAGTTTATGTATAAGTTTGTCACCTTCCAGCTAGTAAATCTCGAGAACCAGATACAAGTAGAGAAGTTGGAGTCGTTAGATATTCATGTATGTTTCTGAAAGAGAAAATTCATGGATTTCATTATGGGGTTTTGTGGTTCTAGAGAGAACAATATTCATTTTGGGTCAGCGTCGCTAGATTTATGAAGGTGACTCATCTTCTTCCAATGTGGGCAAACTAAAATGCAGATTAATACACAAGACTATTTACCGCAAAGATTCTACATCTTCATGAACACCACTCGATATTGTGTCTCACAGGGATAGTAGTTTCACTTCCCGATTTTGGAGGATGTTTCAGAAAGTGATGACGCTAGAGTTGAACATGAGCACTACAGTTCACCCTAAATGGATGGTCACTGTGAGAGGGTAAATAATATTTTGGCGGGCATGTTACGGGTAATAACTGGAGAAAAACGAACTTTTGTGTTACCATTTCCATTCATTATTTTCTTCTCCCACTGCTATGCAAGAGCTGAAACTATTACTACACTATTGATAAGAGTATAACGGCTTGTGTAGGTATCAAATCCCTTGGAAATGTTGTTAGATTTCAATTGATTTACTATGTCCCATTAAAAGTGTAAAAGTTGGTAGTTTTAATAAAATATTAATTTAAGCATTTACTTAAAGTATGATTAATCAAAACGAATAAAAACTATAGATCGAGAATAATATCCATTACCTCGGGTTAGTTAGTATAAATTATTGCATAGGAAGACAATCATTGAAAGATTAAATCTCATTTTATCAATTAATGAAACCTAGAGTTGTCACCCCCTAAATTGCCATAAAGGTCTACTATGATTTGGGCATCAACAAATATCCCCAAGATTACATATGCAATGTTGTAAATACGGCACATACAAGATATACACCGTTAAATCTGCTAGGTGAAAAATCAAGAACAACCCAACCCATTTCAAACAATCTAACATATCACTGAAGAAAAGTAACCATTTAATACAAGATGAGTTCAATAATATCAACCAAAACAATTTAGCAATAAAGCATATTTAATGACATAGAGATAAAAGAAAGCAAGAAATTGAGAAATAAATCTAATTAACAAAGCTTGCAAACTAATTAACAAAGAAAAAATAATTACAAATAATTTATATATAAAAGATGATGAACATTATTCTTACACAATAAACCATGGGAGAAAGAAATGAGGAAAGAGACCCCAAACACCAACTAAAACCTAAACAATAATCTGAACATCTCCTTAAAATAAAAGCCTTCCCTTTTTATTATACTCAAAAAATGAAAATACAAAGAAAACATATAAAAATAACCAAAAAACTAGATATTTGTGGAAGTTTATCGTGACATCAATCGATTCAGTAATAATTCATATCAATTTCAGCAAGGCAATGCTCTTTCTCACTTTGATCCAATTTTGACACATCGTACGAAAAAGAAATAAAATCTTCAAATGGATTCAAAATGAAGCGAATGTAATTAAATGATATACATGTTGGTCTTTTCAAACCCTTTAAATTGTGAAGTATTCAATTACCAAACTACCATTGATGTTGAAGTAAATTCCAAAACGTTACGAAAAATGGTCATAACTTCCTCATTAGAGATTGGAATGATGCACGATCGGTGGCCATGCGAAGATAATTTGATGATATACTTGGTTTTACTTTTCCATCATAAAAAATATGGAGTTTAAAAAACACTAAATTTTCCTTAATGTTGTGTCTTTCAACAAAATATTCCCAAAACACGTCCAACATGACACTATGCACCCATAACACCTACAAAAGCTCAATTATACCTCCTAAATCATATAAACTGTAAGGAGACAATTCTTCGATTGAGTCTTAATGTAGTTTTGGCTCAATTCCGGACAAAAACGTTTATGTCATAGGATAGTTTTTAAATTGTATCCATTCAAGCCTATGGCGTGTTTATTGAAGACGTAGCGGCTAAGATATTAAAGTGTAACAACCCTCGCTTTTGGGAGGCTCATTTTATATTAATTTACCGCATAAGGTAAATATATAAAATGTTGGAACTGGAGTAAATATTAATTGAATGAGTTAAAAGTTAATATTTACTAGATTGTTGCATATTTACTGTGAGAGTAAGTGAATATCATCATGTTGCATGTTTTATAGTGTCATGTGTTTTAAATGATATTATGGTTTAAATGAAACCGGAACTGAAAGTGAACTATAAAATTTTCGGATGCCATTTTAGAGGGCGTAGTTGGTCCCGGAATGTGCGAGACAGTCAAAATAAGTGCCATATTGTATTTTTAGGTTCCGGGCACTTTTGACTGGTTTTAACCTAAACGCGTATTTGGGAGTCATTTTAACGTGGTATTAACCATTTAAAATGGTAACTTTAGACTTAAGCCCCGATTTTAGTCTTAAACATAGAGAGAAAAATATAGAAAAGAGGAGAAGAGAAGAAAAGAGAGAGATTGAAGATTTGGAGATTGATCTTGCTTCCATCTTCCAAGAATCTGAAATTCCAACCTCAAGGCAAGTTTTCTACTTGCTAATATGTGATTTAATATGAATAAATTGTGTGATAGTTGTGTATTAACAATTATGCATCAAAAATGGAATTTATGGTGTTTTAACCCTAATCTTAGTTTATGGTGATGAAATTGAGGGTTTTAGTAGTTAATACTCATGTACGTTGATTTGGGGTAGATTAATGATGTTGGATGTGTTTAAAAATGGAAGAGTTTTGAGATTTAGACAAAATCTAGGGTTTATAACCCGTAAGCCATTCTTGGCAAATTCGTAGGGGCGAATCGATTCGGCCCTTGGGAAAATCGATTCGCTTAGGGTCAGCCTCCAGGTCTACTTGGATCGAATTTATTCGGCAGTTTACAGAATCCGAGGTTACTTAGTCCGAACCGATTCTCTTTTGGGGAGAATCGATTCATTTTCCTGCTGTTTTTGAGTTAGTTTTATAACTCAAATCATTTTTATTCTGTTTAGGTTTAGGACCTAGGAACCTTCTTGTATGAAGTAAACTTAGAGTCCTAGAGTTCAAGATGAGTTAGTTAACTACCCTACATTAGAAATGCGTTATGTGGGGCCTTTTCCGGGGATATGCCAATTGTTGTTAGGATATTCTTTTCTTCTAGTTGATTATTAAGAAACTAGGAGTTCTAGTATTTCGTTTAGGAGACTTTAGGAGCTCAATTAAACTGTATTAGTCTTGATGGTTAAGAGTATAACATCGCAAAAAGGGTGTTGGGAGAAATGAATTGGGAGTTCACTCATTCTTTGAGGTTGTAATGACAATATGAATTACATATGGCTCCGAATAAAAGGTAAATTATTTACAAAATGTAAATGATAATAGTTTCGAATAAAATGAAACATACATATGAAAAAGAGTAAGTGAAAATGAAATGGAAATGGTAATGATGATGATGGTGTTAAATGATAATTTACTTAATTATGAATGCGGTAAATGATACTTTACTTAAACACACCTCTATATATGCTATCATAAGGGAAGTTCGTACGCAATGTGATGCCTCCTGGCTAATGAATGCAGGGTGGATATAGTCCTAGGCAATATGAGTGATTATGTTATGTTTACTTCACTGGTGAGGAGATTTCAGGTGTGGTCTTGACTCTCCCGCAGGCATATGGTCGCTTCCCGACTTCTTGCATTATTGGTACCCAGTTTTCCTTGTTTGATAGGCCCTTGAAGATGATAGTCATTTAGGGGCGTGCCCAGTTGGGAAACTCGGAGGGGCGGTCTTAGAATCGTTATATGTATATGAATATAACCATTCTGTATCAAGTTGGACTTGATGTATGTTATATGTCACAAAGAGCATATGATGATGATTATATTCCTGTTAAGGAATGGAATGCCACAAAGAACATATGATTGAGATAAAAGTCATAAAGAGCTTGAAATGTTGATTATGTTTCCTGATAAGAAATGGAACTGTGAAATGGATTAGTGTTCATGATGAATTCTTTTAAATTGATATTAATTATTCTTTTCTTGCTTAACTATATTAGATCCATGATTATTTAAAAAAATTTAGCTTATGCTTTAAATTGTGTAGGTAGATTCTTATCTCTATTAGTCATGATTTGCTGTTCATAACTTTCATACTTTTTATTCATATGGTGATCATATAAAACTGGGACCTGACCCGTTCATATTTCTTGTCGTGCATGCATTTTGTATCCTCTTAGGTGCTCCACCGCAAGGACGCATGTTCTGACTCTCCCGCTCCGATGTCTTTGAGCAGCCGTGATACTTTGAGGATACTTGGTATAGACGCTTTCATTTTTGTATTCTAGTTATGATTGGGTCATTTACTTGGGCGTGAGGCCCAATCTTTTGTAATTGTTTAATTTAATGTACTATGTAATTTGTTGAATTTATTTAATATTATTGTAAGAGTCTGTTGACCGACAACATATTCGGTCCCTTATTGTACATTTTATGTGTATGTAATATAATTTCTTCGGGGTTTCCACTTTCTTTTCAATTGGGTTGTTTAAATTCTTTCTTTAACTTTAAACCCAAAAATTTTGTCGACACGTTTTTCTGAGATATGGACTGGTTATCCTATATACTTTGTATATTATTGTGATGCTAAGAATGATTCCATCCATGATTCCTGTTACATTAGAGTATTGGGCTGGCCATCCCTTATTTCGGTTTGCGAGTTGTCACAGATGGTATTAGAGCATCAGGTTCTAGAGTCCTTAGGAATCTGTGTGGATGCTTTACGTTTTCAGCGTTGCTTTTGATTGGACATAGAGCCTTAGGATTCAGATCGTTGATTTCTTTTGTGAGATTTCGTTCTACTTCTATGAGATAGAACCTATGTAATCTGTTGCGTGTTCGGGTGAGATTAGTAGGTCGTTTGAAGAAAGGCGCCAGGGAAGGCTATTGTGAAGGCGTCGCGGGATGGAATTACTAGGAACTGTAAGTTATGGTCGGGGATGAGGACCGCTTTGAAGGTCACTTCCCTTATGTAGCATTTTCTTATCTTGCTACTATGACTACTAATTACAGTGGGCATAGTTCTCCAAGTATCGCTAGAAGTAGAGAGTGGTACTAAGCTTTGTATTCCAAGTGACTTTAAATCGAAGTCGAGAAGAGCCCATGATAAGGGCCACCCATTGAAGTAAGATAAAGGAGATGCATCCTCATTCGGTAGAAGTTTATGGACTAGGAGTTTTGGCCTAGAAAAGGGTATAGAAGTTCCCAGATAAAAAGTATGGACGAAAATCCTTCACCCATAGGAGTAGTGTTGAAATGGTGAGAACGTAGTCACCATATTTGTGGGTGCAAGAAGTTTTGCCCATGGAGAAACTCGGTGGGCATTTTCAACATTGGGGGTCTCTGGGGTAACTGTACTGAGGAGAAGATGGATTCTCAAATATTCACACAAGGTTCAGTCGGAGGCCGATAGTTAATAAAGAGTTTTACGGTTAAGGAGGTAGTGCACCAAAATAAGGTTGGTATAAGGAAGGAAGAGGCCTTCAGTGGCATGATAGGGTCCAGAATAAGTGTCGTTAACACTTTTGAAGGGGCAGTGTTCATGAAACCCCATTGGTGGACTTCCGCCCAGGGAAGTTTCAGTGAACTAAGGAAGGCAAGGCTGGTAAAGTGTTCCCTTTTGTTGAGGAGGTGAAAGGGACTGCGTGGGCAATTATTTGGCAGGTAGGGACTGAACAATGGCTATGACGTTGATTGTAGAACCACTCGTTTTGATTCTGTTGATCGGAGAACAAAGGCAAGGCTAAGGTGCCTAGTTGGGAAGTTTATGGAGGTAACATTGATTCGGCTGAGACTCGAGTACGGTGTCTGAGAACCATTAGAATTGACCTGGGGTGATTGGAAAGAGGGTTTACGGGAGTTCCACCTTAGTAGAGGGTGGTGCATTCCTCATGATAAGATAGGGTAGTATTGTGTTTACTTTAGATTCGTCTGGGAATATTGAGTTTGTGGTAGTATCGACGCTACTATAAATAGGATAATTATATGACTTCCGTGGTAGGGAAGTTTGATATTTTCCTTCACTCGTTATAAAGCGAGTGATGATGTTTTTTTTAGTATTATGTGTGTTATGTGCTATTTGCATTTTGTGTATTATGCCAGTGAAGATATTCTGGTTTGTTTGGGGTGATAGCAAGCGATTAAATTGCGAGGCTATCCTACTTCTAATTTCAGAATGGAACTGGTCGTCCTATAATATCTCTCTTGGATACAGGTTGAGACCTTATAGGGGTGGTTTGAGGTAAGTAGGAGGTTTTCATTACTTGTGTTATCTTGCTTGAGTGTTTGATTGTTGTTTGCTTTATTTGTGTTTATTATCCCTTATCTCCATGACCAACAAGTTAAGTAGTTATGTGTCGGAGGGTTTCCTTGTTTGGATTTTGCTTTGTGAGACACTCCGCGCATGAACGCTTAACGACATTGGGAGTGGAGAGATGTTATTTTTCTTCTTTTAATATTATTTTACGTTGTTGATTGAGAGTTGGGTTGAAGGTTTAGCCGAAAATCATGTATTTGGGTGGTTAAGGGATATTAAAGTGCGAGATAGAAGCACTGAATATAGTTCTCTCCTCTGATCGATGTGAAGGAGACTGAAATATGAAGTCGACTTGAGACCTACGGTTATGCCTTGATAAGAAGGCTATTTACAAAGATGTGTATATAGTGGGATAAATATTTGTAAGACTTTACAGAAAGTAAATGTCTGACTAGTTGAAATCCTAAATTATTTGAATGGTAAGACGTAGAAGTAGAATCTTATTAGTAGGGTTGAGAGTTAGAATTTTTCCGGTCCCGATCATGTGTCTTATACCGTAATATCTTGATGACCGATAATACGAGGTAATAGTGTAACGAGAGGGTTCCTTGTCTGGATTTCACTTCGGCGAGACGTCCCACGCATGAAACCAAGCGAATGTCAGAAGTTGAGAAAGGTCTTGGGAACTAGGGATATACTTAGTATCATACGTATACGACTTAGATAATGTATATGAAGATCGACCTTAGGATTATTAGGACATAAGACCCTTAGGGTGTGACGTTGATTTAGGAAGACGGTAGGGAGTTGACCACGAATAGGTTGTGGGTTAACTCTAAGAGGGATTAACTCCCTAGGAACGAGAAGTATGGAATCTCGAGAGATTATCAAGGTTAGCCCGAAGGAGGTGAGGCCTCTCTTAGACAGAGTGTTACGTTGGTAATGTAATTTTTGGGGAGTTAAAGGGATGAGTTGATTTTCAATCATGAGCCTATGTTGCTACGCTCGAGGGTGGATTTAACGAACAAGTTTTTGCCAGGAACGGTGAGTAATAATACTACAGCATGTACCCATTGTTTATGCTTCTCACAAACTTAATTGTTGTGGGAAGTATTTTTCCACGTTTGATTTAGAATTCACAGCGATAGTAATAGCCTTAAAGAGATGAGACACTACTTCCTGGGCATGAAATTTAGTCTTTCTCACGAGTAACAAGTTGTTGCAATATGTTATGGGAGGAATATGATTGGCGTTTGGAGTTTATAAAGGACTATCGGGTGAAAGTTCCCTTTCTCTAAGGGAATGCGATTGGGGTAGTAGATTTGTCAAGTAGAAAATCCGTCGGAAAATTAGTGAAGGCATGGAAAGCCAAGTATAACGAGCATAACTAGGAAGACTTTGTAGCAAGAGCATTCATGTATGTGACTGACCATTTCACCCCCTCGTGTGAAGAGATTAGTGGAAGAATGATGAAGGGTATATTCATAGATATCTTTATTAAATTATCGGCACCGAACTAGTCATGATCCCATTTGAGGAAATTGCTAATTGCTCGACCAAATTGTTGCTTTCTCGGCCTTTTCTGGGCGGACTATATTTAGAAGAGTACGCCCCGCCCTTTAGGAAGGAATGTTAAAACCGTATAAAGTGCCTATCAAAATAGGGGTGGACCGAGACTAAATATTCATGTCGAAGGTTGGGTAAAGTTTCCAGAAAGTACTAGGAACCGTATGGAAATGGCGTATATCTTACCACCCTAAAGTGGATGAAAGAATGGAGGAAGTTAACCTAATGCCGAAGGGAGTATCTTACAGGTGCGCCTTGCGTTAAATGGATAGATGGGGGTAGTAGCTCATGTGTATGGAAATTTCCCGTATAATAATTCAGACCCTTTTTCCAAGGCATGGCACCATGAGTGGCCTTGTGTAGCCGGTTGAGAAATTCGCATACTCATTGGATGGAACTAGCGGACAATGGGTTCCTTGGACGTGGAGTGGTCCTGGAACATTTCTTTGAGGATTGGGCTTATTGGTCCGTATACTTTGAAGGGATAAGATTATGCAAAGAGAAGTTGAGAAGTGTTGGGATTAGGCCATTTATCATTGGTGTAAGTGTCCCCGAAGTGGGATGTAGCATGATTCAGGGAGTATGGCATTTTGTGCCCAGTCACGTGAGTATCTTCTTCCGCCTTAGGAAGGTAGGATAGATAGGACGTGAGATATGCTTTGGGCCAGGTTAGGGAACGAAAAATGTAAACTCAAATTGATAGTTTCAACCTTAGTCTGAGTCCATCCGAGACACTGCAACATTGAGGGGTTTATGAGGAGTGATAGAATAATAGTTTAGGATGGTATACCCTTTATGCGATTAGGGTACGCCCGAATTTTGAGGGAAAAATTCCCTCATAAGGGGGGAGTATGTAACAACCCGCGCTTTTAGGAGGCTTATTTTATATTAATTTACCGCATAAGTTAAATATATAAAATGTTGGAACTGGAATAAATATTAATTGAATGAGTTGAAAGTTAATATTTACTAGATTGTTGCATATTTACTGTGAGAGTAAGTAAATATCATCAAGTTGCATGTTTATAGTGTCATGTGTTTTAAATGACATTATGGTTTTAATGAAACCGGAACTTAAAGTGAACTATAAAATTGTCAGATGCCATTTTAGAGGGCGTAGTTAGTCCCGGAATGTGCGAGACAGTCAAAATAAGTGCCATATTGTATTTTTAGGTTTCGGGCACTTTTGACTGGTTTTAACCTAAACGTGTATTTGGGAGTCATTTTAACGTGGTATTAACCATTTGAAATGGGAACTTTACAATTAAGCCCCGATTTTAGTCTTCTAAACCCCCTAATTTCCCTATTACATGTCTTAAACGTAGAGAGAAAACGAGAGAAAAGAGGAGAAGAGAAGAAAAGAGAGAGATTGAAGATTTGGAGATTGATCTTGCTTCCATCTTCCAAGAATATGAAATTCCAACCTCAAGGCAAGTTTTCTAATTTCTAATATGTGATTGAAGATGAATAAATAGTGTGATAGTTGTGTATTAATAATTATGCATCATAAATGGAATTTATGGTGTTTTAACTCTAATTTTAGTTTATGGTGATGAAAGTGTGGGTTTTAGTAGTTAATACTCATGTAGGTTGATTTGGGGTAGATTAATGATGTTGGATGTGTGTAAAAATGGAAGAGTTTTGAGATTTGGAGAAAATCTAGGGTTTATAACCCGTAATCCATTCTTGGCAAATTCGTAGGGGCGAATCGATTCGGCCATTGGGCGAATCGATTCGCTTAGCGTCAGCCTCCAGGTATGCTTGGACTGAATCGATTTGGCAATTTACACAATCCCAGGTTACTTAGTCCGAACCGATTTGCTTTTTGGGTGAATCGATTTGTTATCCTGCTGTTTTTGAGTTAGTTTTATAACTAAAATCATATTTATTCTCTGTAGGTTTAGGACCTAGGAACCTTCTTGCATGAAGTAAACTTAAAGTCCTACAGTTCAAGTTGAGTTAGTCAACTACCCTACATTAGAAATGCATTATGTGGGGGCTTTTCCGGGGATATGCCAATTGTTGTTAGGGCATCCTTTTCTTCTAGTTGATTATTAAGAAACTAGGAGTTGTAGTATTTCGTTTGGGAGACTTTAGGATCTCAATTGAGCTATATTAGTCTTGATGGTTAACAGTACAACACCTCAAAAGGGTGTTCGGAGAAATAAATTGGGAGTTCACTAATTCTTTGAGGTTGTAATGACAATATGAATTACGTATGGATCCGGATAAAAGGTGAATTATTTATAAAATGTAAATGAAATTGGTTTCGGATAAAATGAAACATACATATGAAAAAGGGTAAATGAAAATGAAATGGAAATGGTAATGATGATGGTAAATGATAATTTACTTAATCATGAATATGGTAAATGATAATTTACTTAAACACACCTCTCTAAATTCTATCATAAGGGAAGTTCGCACGCATGGTGATGCCCCCTGGCTAATGAATGCAGGGTGGATATAGTCCTATGCCATATGAGATATTATGTTATGTTTACTGCGCTGGTGAGGAGATTCCAGGTGTGGTCTTGACTCTCCCACAGGCATATGGATGCTTCCCGACGTCTTGCGTTATTGGTGCCCAGGTTGTCGTGTTTGATAGGTCCTGGAAGATGATAGTCATTTAGGGGGGCACCCAGTGGGGAAACTCGGAGGGGCGGTCTTAGAATCATTATATGTATATGAATATAACCATTCGGTATCAAGTGGGACTTGATGTATGTTATATACCACAAAGAGCATATGACGATGATTATATTCTTGTTAAGGAATGGAATGCCACAAAGAGCATATGATTGAGATAAAAGCCATAAAGAGCTTAAAATTTTGATTATGTTTCCTGATAAGGAACGAAACTATGAAATGGATTAGTGTTGATGATGAAGGATTTTAAATTGATATTAATTATTCTTTTCTTGCTTAACTATATTAGATCCATGATTATTTAAAATGTTTTAGCTTATGCTTTAAATTGTGTAGGTAGATTCTTATCTCTATTAGTCATGATTTACTAGTCATAACTGTCATAATTTTTATTCATCTGGTGATAATATAAAATCGAGACCTAACTTGTGAATATTTCTTATCGTGCATGCATTTCGTATCCGCTCAGGTGCTCCGTCGCAAGGACGCCTGTTCTGACTCTCCCGCTCAGATGTCTTTGAGGAGTTGTGATACTTTGCGGATATTACGGGATACTTGGTATAGACGCTTTCATTTTTGTATTCTAGTTATGATCGGGTCATTTACTCGGGCGTGAGGCTCAAGCCTTTGTAATTGTTTAATTTAATGAACTATGTAATTTGTTGAATTTGTTTAATATTGTGGTAAGAGTCTATTGACCGACAACATATTTGGTCCCTTATTGTACATTTGATGTAATATAATTTCTTCGGGGTTTCCACTTTCCTTTAAATTGGGTTGTTTAAATTCTTTATTTAACTTTAAAACCAAAATTTTAGAGACCCATTTTTCTAAGATATGGAGTGGTTATCCTATATACTTTGTATATTTTTGTGATGTGAGAATGATTCCATCCATGATTCCTATTACATTGGAGTATTGGGCTGGCCACCCCTTATTTTGTTTTGCGGCTTGTCACATAAAGCTTCATCAAATGTCGTGTGTATTGTGCCTTGTTTCTACGCCATCAACATGGTTCCCTTGCTCCTAAGGCATGAATGCATGTTAAATATATATATGAGCTTGGAACAATAGTTATATGGGTGTACATTATTTATATTGTTGTTTATTTTCAGAAAGTTTCGTTAAAACTTTAAAATAAAGTTTCTGGCTAAATATAGAATTTTCACCTTTCTGGTTTTTCGTTCGATATTGTCGTTCGAACGAGGTTCGCCAATGACCTACCACTGAAACTTCGTTAGAAATATCATTCGAATGAGACTTCGTTCGAACGAGATTTGACGGTAACAGTTTATTTGGCAGTTTTGAGCAATTTTTCCATGTTTCCCACTACTTTACCCCACTACCTTTTGCTAGATTTTATTTGTGCGAGAACCAACATTTTTAAATTAACTTTTTCACACACAACAATCTCCAAGAGAGAGTTTTAGATAAAAATTCTAAAATAAAAAGTCCATGTTTTGAGTGTCTAATTTTTCAAGAAAATCCTATAAACACTCTTCTTTTCACCCATATAGTTTATTCCAAGTTTCAATATATATATATCATTTCTTGGAGTGTTTGGTACCTAGTTTCTCTCTAACAAGTTGAAGAGAAGTTTGGGTTTGCTTCTAAATCCCACAAAGAAGAAGTTCGTTTGCGTTGACTTACCCACTTGGAGAAAGGCTCCTTGTTCGGGTGGCGGTGATCGAAAAAGTTCGATCGGTGGATTCCGAGACCGTGGTGGAGCTCCGTGGTTATTCTCTAGGAGGAGGTGTGTGTAAGAAGAAGCATCGGGGCTTGGACAAAGTCAAGTCGAGTGTTGTAAGTCTTTCGTGTCTTGTTCTTGTAAAACCATACTTAGTGAATTTGTGGCTAAGACTATCTAAAGTTTTTTCCCGTTGTGGCTTTTTTCTCGTACATCGCGGCGTAGTGGATGTTTACTTATTTTATCTTTTTGCAAATCTCACATTAGATGCATGCTTAGGTAAAAAGATAAAATTTTGTTTAAGTCACTACTTAATTAATTTGGTGAAAATTTTATTTGGATAATGTTTAATTAAATTAGTTCAAGTCATTTAATTTAATTTGATAAAATTTGGTTTGGCCTAAAATTACAAAAATAGATTCATTAATATTGTTAGGAAAATTTCTAGGACTTGGATTGAATTAATTTGGTTTAAGTGAAATTTACATAAGTGTGTATTTAATCCTATTTCACCTGGTCTAATTTTAATTTAGAAGAAATTAAAATTTGGTGTTTGTGCGAACCATATCGCTCCCACATTTCTTTAAAAGTAAATTACTTTTTGATTATAAGATTTTAAAATTGAGGGGCCTCGTGTTCCCAACAAAGTGGTATCAGAGTCGGAGTGCTAATTTATCGCGTCAAAGATCCGTTTTTTGACTTTTATAATTTTTATGCTCCTTGCATTTTTAGGTGGTTCTTTTTTTTACTCACTCTCAATTTTTTTTTGTATCTCTCGATGGGACGTCTTAATGATAATTTGTCCATTTCTGTAAATAATGAATCTTTTGTTATTCGAGAGGAATTTAATGGGCTTAATAAGTGTAATGAAAAATTAAGAGAATTAAATTTGAGATTTGAAAAAAGAATTAAATTTCTTGAAAATGAAATTTTTTGTTTTAAAGCTAAAGTTGAATTCTTGCAAACCTCGTCGTCTCAAAAAGATAATTTTAGTGAAAATCTCATGGACATAAATTACAATTATAATATTTTAGAAATGTACAAGAAAGAGAGTGATAGTCGAGAAAAGACTCTTAGGGACAAATTTGCTCACATTGAGAGGGAGCGTGATAACATTGTAGGAGTTATAGAAAATTAAAAGAAGGAGTCCCATAAATTTGAGGAGTATAATTTATTATTTGAGTCCGATATTTTAAAATGAAAAATGACTTAATTGACTCGAGTAGTAGTTGTAATGGTTCTAGCTCATGTAGTTCACATATTTCCATTGCTAAAGCTAAAACCATTGTTTGTTTTACACGGTCAACTTTATCCAACGACTTTAGAAAAGGTCACACCTTAGGTAACATTCCTCGTGTTTACTCATGCTTGCATTATGGTAGCAAAGGTCACCTTAGGTCATTTTGTTTTGATCTTAAAAGAATCCCTAAGAAGTCTATGTCTAGCATTTCATTAGTTCCTAAATCCCATCATTTTAAATATACATCTATATGGGTTAGGAAATAAATCTTAGATGCGCTAGATATAAGATTTGTTGATTCTCATTTGCTTTCACATTAAACCTCCCTTGTTAAATTTAAAGGTTGAATGTGTTAGTTTTTTCTTGTATACTCTAGCTCTTTGTACTTCATATTATTTATCATTGCTAGGTGTATGCATGTTTAGTCATTTTCTAGTCATTACTTTATTCCATATCTCATGTTAGAAATCATGACATGTTTATCTTTTGTATTATATTTCTTTTAAATTGAATTAAATATAAAATACAAAAACATTTTTGTTTATCATTTGTGTTTCACCTTTGTGTTATCTAGGCCTAATGAAAAATACAAATGGATTTTATTCGTCTTTTGAGTAAATATTTTTATTTTCGGTTAAATATATGAAAAACTCAAAAAGAATTTAGTTTGTGTGTATTTTGGTTTTAAATGCATTTTGTGGCTTATGTTTGTGTTTGAATCCTCATTTCGCTACCATTTGACCAGAACTTTTGGTTAGAATTTCAATCCCTAAAATGTTCTTTATCATGCTTACATGGAGTAGCTTAAGTTTGACTTGCTTAATGGATTCACTTTTATATGCCTTTACACACGTGCACGAGCTTTTTGAGCCTTAACGTCACACGTTATATTTGAGCTTTGTGAGATGTTGTCCCATCAATCTTGTCATCTACATATTTGTGACCTAGGAGGAATAGTGCATGTCAAAATTCGTTGCACATGAGATTTGAGTGATATAAAAAATGATATATATAAATGTGCACGGGTAAGGGCTCCGAAAGGATTTATTATCCTTTGCGAATAGTAAGCCACCTTTTGTTTGGACCTAAAATAAATTCATGGTTCAAAGGACTAAAAGAAAATATGGCATTAAAAAGAAAAATAATTGCCAAGGCCTATGTTTAGTTGATTTATTCATTCAATAGAATAACATAAATGCTTATTGAGGGAGTTTGGATGATATATCAATGGTTTGGACAATGTCCGTTTATCCTAGTTGTCCTTTCATTGTCATTACTCTATTGGTTTGTATAATCATCTGTAATAACCCTCGCTTAAGAGAACATATTTTATGTTTATCTACTAGATATGGTAATTAGATATAAAATGTTGAGTTTTGGATTGAGTGCTAATTAATGTAGAAAAGTTAAAATTTACCAATGAGGTTGCATATTTACCGTAACTTTGGGTGAATATTTCCATGTTATGTTGTATAATATCATAAGAATTTATAGTGATATTTAGTTCAATAATGAGACCGAAAGTTAAAATGAATTATAAATTTTCCAAATGATAATTTGGAGGCCGTAGTTGAGTCCGAAATGTGCGAGATAGTCAATTATTGTGCCATATTGTATTTTGAGGCTTTTGGCACTTTTGACTGGTTATACTTTAAATATACAGTTGCGTATTATTTTATCGCAATATTGGTCAATTAAATTGGAATTTTGACTAATGCCACGACTTAGTCTTACTAAGTCTTCTATTTTCTCAAGTTTCATTTTCCCTAAACCTAGAGAAAGCCTGAGAGAGGAAGTGAAAGAGTTGAGAAAAGAATAGGGATTGAAGATTGAGGGAGGATTCTTGCTTCTAAACATGGAAAATCTGCATTTTCTCACTTGAGGCAAGTTTTCTACTTGCTATTTGTGGTTTAAGATAAATGATTTGTTATGATAATGATGTATTATTCATGGTTAAGCTATTTTAGGGTTTTCTTTGGGTATTTATGGGTTTTGATCCATTGAAGAATGTTTTGGGATGTTTGATGAGGTTTATGGTAGTAGTTGTAGCATTTATGTTATGTTGGTGGCAATAAATGAGTTAGATTTAGGATTATCTTGAAAGAGGAAGATTCGATTTGGTCTAGGTCTGTTAAGACCGGTCGACCGCGATTCTCAGACCGGTCGACCGGGCCTTCGGGAGAGGGCATGCTGCTTTCTTTCAAAGGCATAAAACATATGGCGCGGTCGACCGTGGTTCCCTGACCGGTCGACCGGACCTGCCGAAGTAACTTTATACTTTTCTTCCTAGGCAAAATTTTGAGACGCGGTCGACCGTGGTCTTGGGACCGGTCGACCGGTCCCCTGTTTTCTTCCCTAAAGAAAAAAAAATTATTTTCATTTTCAAATCTTTTCTTTTCATAGGGACTTAAGGACCTTCTTAAATAAAGTAAATATAGGGTCTTAGAGTATTAGTTGAGTTTGGTTGACACCCTAGACTCGAAGGGGTTCATCTAGGGTTCATTTCAAAGGGGGGGTTTAAAAATATGTTCAGGCATTTCTTCTATCGTATAGTTTTATAATAATCTAGGAGATTTTAGAGTCAAATTTGAAGACTTTGGGAGTTATTGTGAGCTAGGTTTGACTTGATAGTTTATTCTAAAGCCAAAAAGGAGGCTTTGGAAAATAACTTGGAGAGTCTAACTAGTTATCGAGGTTGTTATGCTGATACGAGATACGTATGCTTCCAGATAATCTTAATGCATTTGATAAAATGTAAAACGGATAGAGTAAATGACAATTTACTAAATAAAGTAATGGAAATTAATAAAATGGATGATATACACCTCTATAAATACCATCTTAAGGGAAGTCCGTGCGTGAGGTGAAGCCCCCTGGCTAAGGAATGCAGGGTGGATATAGTCCTAGGCCATATGAGCGCTTGTTTATATGTTTCTGCGATGGGTAGGAGGTTCCGGGTGTGGTCTTGACTATCCCGCAGGCATATGGCCGCTTCTCGATGTTTCGATAGGATCCCAGGTTGTCTTGTGCTAGGCCATGGAAGATGATGGTTATTTGGGGGCGCGCACAAGGGGGAAACCCGGACGGACGGTCTTAGAATCGTTATATATATACTTATAACTATTCTAATTATCGAGTTGGACTCAATGGAATATTAATGCCACAAAGAGCAAAGTCTATGCCACAAAGAGCATACAATTGAGATTAGTGCCATAAAGAGCACATATTAATAATTGTATTCCTGATAAGGAATGGAAAGAAGAGAAAGTGAAAAGTATGAAATATGAGATCGGTTGATAAGTTTTCCTAATTGCATCTATAATCGATTCTTTTCTTGTAATCAGTAAATTGTCTTAATTGTATCTTATTGTTACTATGCTAGAATACTACCTTTATCATCCATGCTTATCAATTCTTCATTTTCATACTTGTCATTTATCTGGTGATCACGTAAAACCGAGCTCTGACCGGTTCTTCTTTTTGTTGTGCATATCTATATATTATATCCGCTCAGGTGTTCCGCCGCAAGGTCGCCCGTAATGAACTTCCTATTCAAGTGTTTTGAGGAGCCGTGACATTTTGCGGGTATCACGTGACATTTTGTGTAAATGCCTTCTTCATTGTTTTCTATTTATGACCAGTCCCTACTCGGGCGTGTGGCCCAACCTGTTGTAATTGGATAATGGATGTATTAAATATTACATGAAACTTATTGTATAATGCTCGTGGGAGTTTCCACTTTCTTTCCCATTACGGGTTGTTGAAAATGCTTTGTTTAAATCGTAAAACTAAAATTTTTTGATAACCCATTTTTCTGAAATACTGTGTGGTTATTCCGTGTACTTTTTATGTTGTTGCGATGCTGAGGATGATTCCATTAATGATTCGTGTATTTTTGAAGTACCGGGCTGGCCACCCCTTATTTTGGATATCGAGTTGTCACAGATGGTATCAGAGCATCAGGTTCTAGAGTCTTTAGTATCTATGCGGACTCATCACGTTTTACCGTAGCGTTCTTTGACGTTAGGCTTAATGTTAGGACTGTTTTGTTGCTTATGTTTGCGATCTTCTGCTAGATTGATCGTTTTATGTAATATTCTAACTCTATCATTTCTCTATCTTAGATGCCGCCTAAGAGAGGACGTCCCGCTCGACGTAATAGAGTTGTAGAGGATGAGGTTGGTCCTCCACTGCCACCACCGGGGAATATCAGTGCCGCAGATGTGGCAAATATAGTGGCCCAAGCTGTTAATGTAGCGATGACTGCAGTGGTACAAAAAATTCCACAAGCTCAAACTTGGGGGCAAGAAGCACAAGTTCCTACGGGGCCTTACCCGTGGGAAAGAGTTAGAGAGTCTTTCTTGAAAGGTCATCCCCCGGAATTTGATGGAGGTGCGGATGTGATAAGGGAAAATCAGTGGAAGAAAGACACACAACGCCATCTCAGAATGGTGGAATGTAGTGAGGAGAAAAAGAAAATCCTTGTTACTTTCAATCTTGTCGGATCAGCCCTACACTGGTGGGAGTCAATGACTACACCTGAGCAAAGGGATACGATGTCGATCTCTGATTTTTGGGCTTTGTTTGATGGAAAGTATTTCCCACCCACAGTTTAAAGGGAGATGCAAAGATAGCTTCAAGATGTTATTCAGGGGGAGCGATCCGTGGCGGAGTATGAAGAGGAGTTCACCCGGCTAGCAAGTTTTGTGCTGGATGAAGTGACTCCAGAAGTGAAGAGAATCTCAAAATTTGCGAGAGGTTTGGATTGGCGAATAAAATAACATTTGCTTGGAAACCCGGCTCTACTAACCTTTGGGGATGTGATGAATGCTGCTTTACTTCATTGTCAAGAGCATAAACTGTTTGTGCAAAATAATAAGAAGGCTGCAGCAATGGGGCAAGTGGGAAAACCCGGAGGTAATGGGACCGGAGGGAGAACATCTTCTTCAATCCAATCCTCAGGGAGTAAGCAAAAGGATAAGGACCCTCAGTAAGGGTATTTGTTTAAACGCCAATGATTTGGTGGGTTTAATGCGGGTGGCTGTAATAGCAGACTAGGTCAAGGTGGACCACAACAACAAGGAGGTAGAGGTAGGAATGGAGGCAGAGGCCTGCGGAGCCGAGGTGCGGGGCAGTTCAGAAACAATCAAGGGCAGAACCAGGAGAACGCGTCGAACAAATGTTTTCAGTGTGGAGAGTTGGGCCATTATAAGAGGTCGTGTCCTCAGTTGGTTGGAGGGCATCCTCCTAGGGCCCCACAACAGCCAAATGTACAGTTTACGCCCCAGGCGCCTAATCCGATTGCTCCTCCTCAACAGGGGCAACTGTAGTATGGACGGGTCTACCATATTCAGGAGGCTATGCTTCCTCCAGCCCCTTCGGCACCGCCAGCTATCGAGGGTAAATTTCTTATCCAAGAACATCTGGGTTGGGTATTATTTGATACGGGCGCTACACACTCTTTCATTTCTAGGAATTTTGCATAAACCGCAGATTTGATAAAGTCTGCCGAGAGTACTTTCACTAGCGTTGAATCCTCTATGGGTGTTGGTTCATTGATTTTCTTTGTTTGTAAAAACATAGGGATTAACCTTGGTAACTTGTGCTCTGAGTCTGATTTACTCGTCCTTGATATGGTCGGGTATGATGTAATATTAGGAATGGATTGGCTAGTGAAATACCGTGCAATAGTAAATTGTTATGGGAAGAGTATCGTATTCGCAATTCCGGGACAAGAGATGTTCTTGGTTATTATGCCTTGTATGGAAGGGAGTACGATTGCTTATTTATATTGTATTGTGGAGGATGCATCCAGGGGTGTAGTTGTTCCCCTGAATTCTCTTCCGATTATTAGAGATTTTGACGATGTTTTCTGAGAAATACCGGGACTACCTTCAAGTCGGGAGATAGAGTTTGTGATTGATTTAATGTCGGGGACTCGACCGATTACTAAAGATCCATATCGAATGGCTCCTGTAGAGATGAGGGAATTGAGAGATCAAATCCAGCAGTTATTAGAGCAATAATTTATT
This sequence comes from Sambucus nigra, assembly GCA_949130495.1. Classification (NCBI taxonomy): domain Eukaryota; kingdom Viridiplantae; phylum Streptophyta; class Magnoliopsida; order Dipsacales; family Adoxaceae; genus Sambucus; species Sambucus nigra. Next base: position 421,994,657 of record OX422218.1, read on the forward strand.
AGGCACAGTACTTCTCCATGGGGTGCTCCGACATTATTTGTAAAGAAAAGAGACGGTTCTCTCCGGTTATGTGTGGACTATAGGGAGTTGAATAAAGTCACCATCTGGAATGAATACCCTTTGCCTCGCATTGATGATTTGTTTGACCAACTTAGGGGAGCGTCTTACTTCTCTAAAATCGATTTGAGGACGGGGTATCATCAATTGAGAGTACGAGAGAAGGATGTATCTAAGACTGCATTTCTGACCCGATATGGATCCTATGAATTCTTGGTTATGCCATTTGGACTAACCAATGCTCCCGCATTATTTATGGATCTTATGAATAGGGTGTTTTGGTATTTCCTTGACCAATTTGTTATTGTATTCATCTATGACATCTTAGTCTATTCTCAGACAGAATCTGACCATGCTATTCACTTACGGCTCGTCCTGCAGAGATTAAGGGATCATCAATTGTATGCGAAGTTTGAGAAATGTGGCTTTTGGTTGAGGGAAGTTAAATTTCTGGGTCATGTGGTGTCATCCCAGGGTATATCTGTGGATCCTAGCAAGGTTATTGATGTGAAGGAGTGGGGTCAGCCCACAACACCCACCGAGGTTCGTAGTTTTTTGGGCCTAGCGGGTTATTACCGTCGGTTTATTAAAGGTTTTTTAAAAATTGCTAGCCCTTTGATGAATTTGACTCGAAAGGGAGTGAGATTTGTTTGGGACAATTCTTGTCAGACTGCATTTGATGAACTCAAAGATAGGTTGACTTCGGCTCCAGTCCTAGCATTGCCAAAACTGGGATTGGAATATCTAGTCTTCACGGATGCATCTCTTCAAGGGTTAGGAGGTGTTCTTCAGCAAGAAAGACGGGCTATTGCTTATGATTCCCGCAAGATAAAGCCTCACGAAAGAAATTATCCCGTGCATAACTTAGAGTTATCCGCAGTTGTCTTTGCCTTGAAGATATGGAGGCACTAGCTCTTGTGGGAAAAGTTTAGTCTTTCCACGAACCATAAATCGCTGCAATATTTATTTTCACAAAAGGATTTGAATATACATCAGCGCCGTTGGTTGGAGTTCATGATAGATTATCAATTTGATATCCATTATCACCCGGGAAAGGAGAACGTAGTAGCGGATGCCTTGAGTAGGAAGCCCGAGTGAGACTTAGGGGTTGTATGGAAAGATAAGTGGAAAGAGCTCAGTCAGGAGGATGCAGTGGTAAGAGCATTTATATCGGTAATGACCATTACTCCCACAATTGTGGCAAGAATTTTAGAAGCCCAGGGAAAAGATAAGAGTTACCAAGACCATATTCACCGATTATTATCCGAGGGAGCGGAGTCCTACTCCATTAGTTCTGAGGGTGGTCTATGCTTCCATGAAAGACTTATCGTTCCAGAAGGAGGGGATTTGAGACGAGCGGTGATGGCGGAATATCACGGGTCAAAATTTATGGTACATCCTGGCGGGGACAAGATGTACCAAGATATGCACCGTCAGTATTGGTGGCCCGGCATGAAGATGGATATTTCGGAGTTTGTATCTCAGTGCACTACTTTCGAGTTGGTTATGATCGACCATCAGTGACCGACAAGTTTGTTGCAACCGTTGGAGATTCTAGTGTGGAAATGGGAAAGATTTCGATGGAATTTATTTCGGGCTTACCTAGATCACAGAGGGGTCATGATTCGATTTGGGTGATTGTCGATCGCTTGACTAAATCAGCACACTTTTTGCCCGTGCGTACGGATTTTGATACCGCTCGCTATGCCCAGTTGTTCATCGAGGAGATCGTTAGACTTCATGGGGTGCCTTTAAATATTATTTCCGATCGAGATAAAATATTTGTTTCCCACTTTTAGCGAAGTTTCTAAGAAGCAATGGGGACCAAATTGAAGTTAAGCTCTTCGTATCACCCCCAAACAGATGGCCAAATTGAAAGGGTAAACCAGATGTGGAAGATATGCTCCGTATGTGCATGCTTGATTTCAAGGGTGGTTGGGAACAATACCTCCCATTAGTTGAGGTCGCTTATAACAACTCATACCAATTCACCATTGTGATGGTGCCCTATGAAGCTCTTTATGGTCGGCCTTGTAGATCGCCCGCTTATTGGTTGGAAGTGGGTGATAACAAATTTCTTGGACTTGAAATGGTCCAAGACACTTCTTCAAAGATCGAACTCATTCGAAATCGCATTCGGATAGCCCAAGACCGTCAAAAGATCTATGTCGATGCGGGTAGGAGACACCTGGAGTTGGATATTGGAGATCAAGTCTTGGTGCGAGTGTCACCAATGAAGGGCATTAGGCGTTTCGGGAAGAAAGGGAAGTTGGCGCCTCGTTTTGTTGGACCTTTCCGAGTTATTGCGAAAGTTGGTCCTGTAGCGTACCAACTTGCCTTGCCGGAGCCTTTACAACAAATCCACAATGTATTCCATGTCTCCTCTTTGAAGAAGTACAAGAGATGTGAAGGTGCCCTTTGGCACATTCCTTTCGAGGATACTGATTTACACCCCGACGTCTCATTTGAAGAACAACCGGTAGCTATTCTCGAGTACGGAGAGCGCAAGTGGAGATCCCGTGTGGTTCCCTTGGTGAGAGTCCAGTGGGGTCATCACAATGCGAAGGAATCAACGTGGGAGCGTATGGATGACATGCGGGAGAAGTATCCGCATCTCTTCTTATAAGGTACCTTTGAATTTTGGGGACAAAATTCCCTCATAAGGGGGGGGGGGAGGGGGGGGGAGTATGTAATAGCCCTCACTTATGAGAACATATTTTATGTTATCTACTAGATATGGTAATTAGATATAAAATGTTGAGTTTTGGATTGAGTGCTAATTAATGTAAAACAGTTAAAATTTACCATGAGGTTGCATATTTACCGTAACTTTAGGTGAATATTGCCATGTTATGTTGTATAATATCATAAGAATATAAAGTGATATTTAGCTCAATAATGAGACCAAAACATAAAATGAATTATAAATTTTCCAAATGATAATTTGGAGGTCGTAGTTTAGTCCGGAATGTGCGAGATAGTCAATTATTGTGCCATATTGTATTTTGAGGCTTTTGGCACTTTTGACTGGTTATACTTTAAATATACAGTTGTGTATTATTTTATCGCAATATTGGTCAATTAAATTGGAATTTTGATTAATGCCACTACTTAGTCTTAATAAGTCTTCTATTTTCTCAAGTTTCATTTTCCCTAAACCTAGAGAAAGCTTGAGAGAGGAAGTGAAATAGTAGAGAAAAGAATAGGGATTGAAGATTGAGGGAGGATTCTTGCTTCTACACAAGGAAAATCTGCATTTTCTCACTCGAGGCAAGTTTTCTACTTGCTATTTGTGGTTTAAGATAAATGATTTGTTATGATAATGATGTATTATTCATGGTTTAGCTATTTTAGGGTTTTCTTTGGGTATTTGTGGGTTTTCATCCATTGAAGAATGTTTTGGGATGTTTGATGAGGTTTATGTTAGTAGTTGTAGCATTTATGTTATGTCAGTGGAAATAAATGAGCTTGATTTGGGATTAGCTTGAAAGAGGAAGATTCGATTTGGTCTAGGTCTGCTAAGACCGGTCGACCGCGGTTCTCAGACCGGTCGATCGGGCCTTCGGGAGAGGGCACGATGCTTTCTTTCAAAGGCATAAAAATTATGGCGCGATCGATCGCGGTTCCCTGACCGGTCGACCATCCCTACCGAAGTAACTTTCTGCTTTTCTTCCCAGGCAAAATTTTGAGACGCGGTCGACCGCGGTCTTGGGACCGGTCGACCGGTCCCCTGTTTTCTTCCCTAAAAAAATTTATTTTCATTTTCAAATCTTTTCTTTTCATAGGGACTTAAGGACCTTCTTAAATAAAGTAAATATAGGGTCTTAGAGTATTAGTTGAGTTTGGTCGACACTCTAGACTCGAAGGGGTTCATCTAGGGTTCATTTCAAGGGGGGGGGGGGGGTTAAATAAATCTTCAGGCATTTCTTCTCTCGTATAGTTTTATAATAATCTAAGAGATTTTAGAGTCAAATTTGAAGACTTTGGGAGTTATTGTGAACTAGGTTTGACTTGATAGTTTATTATGAAGCCAAAAAGGGGGTTTTGGAGAATAATTTGGAGAGTCTAACTAGTTATCGAGGTTGTTATGCTGATACGAGATACGTATGGTTTCGGATAATCTTAATGCATTTGATAAAATGTAAAATGGATAAAGTAAATGACAATTTACTAAATCAAGTAATGGAAATTAATAAAATGGATGATACACACCTCTCTAAATACCATCTTAAGGGAAGTCCGTGCATGAGGTGAAGGACCCTGGATAATGAATGTAAGGTGGATATAGTCCTAGGCCATATGAGCGCTTGTTTATATGTTTCTGCGATGGGTAGGAGGTTGCGGGTGTGGTCTTGACTATCCCGCAGGCATATGGCCGCTTCCCGATGTTTTGATAGGATCTAGGTTGTCTTGTGTTAGGCCCTGGAAGATGATGGTTATTTGGGGGCGCGCACAGTGGGGAAACCCGGACGGGCAGTCTTAGAATCGTTATATATATACTTATAACTATTCTAATTATCGAGTTGTACTCGATGGAATATTAATGCCACAAAGAGCATACAATTGAGATTAGTGCCATAAAGAGAACATATTAATAATTGTATTCCTGATAAGGAATGGAAAGAAGATAAAGTGAAAAGTATGAAAGATGAGATTAGTTGATAAGTTTTCCTAATTGCATCTATAATCGATTCTTTTCTTGTAAATACTAAACTATCTTAATTGTATCTTATTGTTACTATGCTAGAATACTACCTTTATCATCCATGCTTATCTATTCTTCATTTTCATACTTGTCATTTATCTGGTGATCACATAAAACCGGGCTCTGGCCGGTTCTTCTTTTTGTTGTGCATATCTATATATTATATCCGCTCAGGTGTTCCGCCGCAAGGTCGCCCGTAATCAACTTCCTATTCCAGTGTTTTGAGGAGTCATGACATTTTACGGGTATCACGGCACATTTTGTGGTGACTCCTTCTTCATTATTTTCTATTTATGATCACTCCCTACTCGGGCGTGTGGCCCAAACTGTTGTAATTGGATAATGGATGTATTCAATATTATATGAAACTTATTGTATAATGTATGTATTTCATTGACCGGTGGTTCATTTGGTACTTTCTTTTATTGTTGGTTTATATATATATGCTTGTGGGATTTTCCACTTTCTTTCCTATTACGGGTTGTTGAAAATGCTTTGTTTAAATCGTAAAACTAAAATTTTTTGATAACCCATTTTTCTGAAATACTGTGTGGTTATTCCATATACTCTTTATGTTTTTGCGATGCTGAGGATGATTCCATTAATGATTCCTCTATTTTTGGAGTATCGGGCTGGCCACCCCTTATTTCGAATACCGGGTTGTCACATCATCAACATGCTAGGCTTGTATGCATTGTGTTTGTTTGATCATTAGTTCACTTTACCCTGGCACATAAAGGCTAAATTCTAGTTGATAATGTTTGGCAATCAAATGCAAACTACGTGACCACGTTTAAGTGATTGGGTTCTAATTAATTGGTATCTTGCTCACACCCCTTCACTTATATTTTCATATGACACATTTATGCTATAAGAGTGTGGAAAAACTTATGTTATTTTGTTTTGTGTCATTTTGGTGTTTATATCTATATGTGTGTACTTATGCTCAGTTTGAATCTATTGTGTATACATATATATGGTATTTTCTTTATTTTTGAGTCTTTGCCATGTTTAGCTAGTTCATTTGTGCTTTTAATTCTTTTGTTGTATCAATGTTGTTGCGAATTTTTGTTTCGATATCACATGCCTACATTTCTATAACCAATTGATATCGTTTGTCATCGCATCATAGTTGATATTCATATCTTTATGTGGATTAGCTGAATTTGATTTGCCCACGTGCTTTCATGTTCACATCACTTTACGGGCTATTGCATGTTTAGCTTGTTATCCCATTCTATTTATCCCTTGTGTAGTTTATGGGGTGTATATTCTTTAATTAGGGGAGATAAGTTATTTTTTTTTATTCTATAGCCTTTGTCTGTTCCCGAACAAAAAGGGGCAGAATGATAGGGGGATAAATGGTATCTAATCCTATGATAATCGTATATTAGTTTAGGAAGATTTATCTTAGAGGGAGACGTCTTTCTAAGTAGGTCATTTGTTTGATAAATGGGAGAATTAATTTAGGGGGAGCATTTATTTTAATTGCATTTAATATATATTTGTAATAACCCTCTCTTCTGATAGTCCATTTTATATTTGTTTACACTGAGTAGAAATTAATTACTAATGGTAGATGTTGAGTAAATATTAATTTGTTATGACAAGGCCAATATTTACTAAAATGTCGTATATTTACCCTGTGAATGAATAAAATGTTCATGTGGTGATTTTTAATGTCATAAGGATTTAAAATGATATTTTGGTTTATTATGAAACCGGAAGTAAAATGAGTTATAAAATTCTCAAATGATGATTTGGATAGTGTATTTAGTCCTGGTAGGTGTGTGACAGTCAAAATAAGTGCCATATTGTATTTTGGCATTTTGGGGACTTTTGACTGGTTTTGGCTTAAATAGTGATATCGCGTATTATTTTATCGCGCTTTAGTTATTAGAGTTGGGCATTTTAGACTTATGGCCCGATTTAGTCTTGCTAAGACTTACTATTCCTTTTATGCCCCAAATTGTTAACTTAGAGAGAGAGGAAGAAAGCTTTGGAGAAAGAGAGAGATTGGAGATTTGAGCTTGGATTGTTGCTTCCTTTTTCATCAAATCAGATTCTTACACTTGAGGCAAGTAATCTACTTGCAAGTTTATGATTTAAGTAGAATAAATTGCATTGATGTTTATGATTTAGAATTGTTAGGGTTTTGATTGGATTTTTGGGTATTAACCACTAAAAAAATGGATTTGGATAATAAATGATGTTTAAGGTTGGTAGATAGATGGATTTAGGATGTAGAAATTGCAGCCAATGATTTCGGTTGGGCTTAGTTTTGGAGTTCAAGACTCCATAGCCATTCTTGGCATTTTCGCAGGGGCGAATCGATTCGGCCCCTTGGGCAAATCGATTCGCATAGATGCAGAGTCCCAGGTCTTGTAGTCCGAATCGATTCGAATTAAGACCGAATCGATTCGACATTTGCAGAAACCAAATTTTGTTGTCCGAACCGATTCGCTTTCAGAGCGAATCGATTCGGTCCCAGCAGATTTTGGGGGTCTTTTTCTTTTAATTTTCCTCCTTATTCTTTAGGATTAGGACCTAGGAAACTTCTTTAAGGAAGTAAACTTAGAGTTCTAGAGTAGCTATGGAGTTTGGTCGTTACCCTGGACTAGAAATGGGTTCATCGGGGGTTTATTTTCGGGGAGGTTTAAAGTAATGTTAAGGCATTACTTCTTTTATTCAAACTCTTAGAAGTTTGGAAGTTAAATACCCTAACTTGGAGACTAGAAGGGCTTGTTAAGTTACATAGACCTTAGAGGTTTGTAGGATCATAATGACCATTTGGAGATTTAATCGGAATTTGTAACTTGAGGAATATATGATAATATTCGATGGGAATTAGGTTCGCTTGAAATGAACCCATAGGTGTTTAAAGATGATAGGTTCAATTTAGAATGAACCCCGTTGTTTAATGATGTTAGGTTTAATAATAAAAGAACCAATCTCATGACTAATAGAAATGGATTTGGTAATGAATATGATGATAAAAATGTAAATGTTAATTTACTGTTACACACCTCTCTAAATGACATCATAAGGGAAGTTCACTCGTGAGGTGAAGCCCCCTGGCTAATGAATGCAGGGTGGATATAGTCCTAGGCCATGGGAGCGTTTATTGTTATATTTTCTGCGATGGGTAGGAGATTCTGGGTGTGGTCTTGACTACCCCGCAGGCTCATGGCCGCTTCCCGACGTGTTCCGATAGGTGCCCAGGTTGTCTTATGTTAGGCCCTGGAAGATGATGGTCATTTAGGGGCGCGCACAGTGGGGAAACCCGGACGGACGGTCTTAGATATCGTTATATGTATATGTATATAACTATATTTTCATCAAGTTGGACTTTATGGTTGATAAACGCCACAAAGAGCGTATGTTAAATGCCATATAGAGCATAGATATGTGCCATGAAGAGCACGGGAATAATATATGTGCCATAAAGACCACTTGATGTACATGATATCCCTAATAAGGGATCGAAAGATAAAACGGGAAGTTCTAATAAATAAATAGAAATTATAACTTCTTGACTTAACCGAATATATGGTTTTAGTCCTAATAAGGAATGTTTGAAGGAAATGGAAATTGTATTGTTAAAGAAGGGTTTTAAATTAAGTGCTTTACTTTCATTTCTTGTTGGTATTTGTAGATAGCATGTCATACTATCATCCTTATTATTCATGTATAACTAATCATATCTATCATGCTTTTTATTCTTCTGGTAATCATATAGAACCCGGCCCTGACCGGTTTACTTCCTTGTTGTATATATATTATTGTATCCGCTCAGGTGCTCCACCGCAAGGACGCCCGACTTGACTTTCCAAGTTCCCTGCAGTTTCGACGAGCTGTAAGATTTTGCGGGTTATTACAGGATGTTGTTTTAGACTCTTTCATTCTTGTTATTCTAGATATGATCGGGTCTTGTCCCTCGGGCGTGTGGCCCAAACATTTGTATTTGATTAATGAATGTACTATGTAAGATATTTATATTGTTGTACGTCGTTATATGTAGTTGTGGACCGACAGCTTATTCGGTCCATTTGTATACATTCGTTTTAGTTATATTATATTCTATCTTTTGGAATTCCACTTGCTCGTCAGATTGGGTTGTTAGTTTAAATTTTCATAACCGCATTTCAAAATTTTTACACTTTTTGGCAACCCGTTTTCTGATTTATTAGGTGGTTTTCCCGTATACTCAGTTTTTTATTGTGATGTTGAGAATGATATCCATCCATGATTCCTGTTACGTTTGAGTATCGGGCTGGCCACCCTTTATCTCGGATTGCGGGTTGTCACAATATTCCCTATGTATTTGATAGTTTGCTTAACTGTGCAGGAAATCTTCTTAGTGGAAAATTTCATCATTGGCAAAAAGGTTGATCCTTGGGTATTGAGTCAAGTATTGGGTAGGATGTTTTATGTCTAGTAGAACTCGACGACCCTTTAGTATTTTTTGTTGGTTTTTGTCCCGGAATAGCCAAAGGGGGAGATTTGTAAAGACACAATTCTACGATTGAGTCTCAATGTAGTTTTGGCTCAATTCCAAAAAAACACTTTTATGTCATCGGACAGTTTTTAAATTGTATCTATTCAAGACTATGGCGTGTTTTTTGAAGACGTAGCGGCTAAGATATTAAAGCTTCATCAAATTCCATGTGTATTGTGCCTTGTTTCTATGTCATCAACATGGTTCCATTACTCCTAAGGTATGGATGCATGTTAAATATATATAGGAGCTTGGAACAATAGTTATATGGGTGTACTTTGTTTTAAATTGTTGTTTATTTTCAGAAAGTTTCCTTAAAACTTTAAAATAAAGTTTCTGGGTCAAAAATAGAATTTTCATCTTTTTTATTTTTCATTCGATATTCTCGTTCGAACGAGAATGTCGTTCGAACGAGGTTTGCCAACGACTTGCCACTGGAACTTCGTTAGAAGTATTATTCGAATGAGACTTCGTTCGAACGAAAATCTCGTTCAAACGAGATTTGGCGATAACAGTTTAGAGAAGTTTTTCCATGTTTCCCACTACTTTACCCCACTACCTTTTGCCAGATTTTATTAGTGCGAGAACCAGCATTTTTGGATTAACTTTTTCACACACAACAATATCCAAGAGAGAGTTTGAGAGAAAAATTAAAAATGAAAAATTTCATGTTTTGAGTGTCTAATTTTTCAAGAAAATCCTATAAACACTCTTGTTTTAACCCATATAGTTTATTCCAAGTTTCAATATATATATATCATTGCTTGGAGTGTTTGGGACCTAGTTTTTCTCTACCAAGTTGAAGAGAAGTTTGGGTTTGCTTCTAAATCCCACAAAGAAGAAGTTCGTTTGCGTTGACTTACCCACTTGGAGAAAGGATCCTTGTTTGGGTGGCGGTGATCGAAAAAATTCGATCGGTGGATTCTGAGACCATGGTGGAGCTCCGTGGTTATTCGCTAAGCGGAGGTGTGTACAAGAAGAAGCGTCGGGGCTTGGACAGAGTTAAGTCGAGTGTTGTAAGTCTTCGTGTCTTATTCTTGTAAAACCATACTTAGTGAATTTGTGGTTAGGGACGTCTAAAGTTTTTTCCCGTTGTGAGTTTTTCCTCATACATCGAGGCGTAGTGGATGTTTACTTATTTTATTTTTTTGCAAATATCACATTAGATGCATTCCTAGGTAAAAAGATAAAATTTGGTTTAAGTCACTAATTAATTAATTTGGTGGAAAATTTATTTGGCTAATGTTTAATTAATCTAGTTCAAGACATTTAATTTAATTTGATAAAATTTGGTTTGGCCTAAAATTGCAAAAATGGATTCACTAATATCGTTAGGCTAATTTCTAGGACTTGGATTAAATTAATTTGGTTTAAGTGAAAATAACATAAGTGTGTGTTTAATCCTAATTCACTTGGTCAAATTTTAATTTAGAAGAAATTAAATTTTGTGTTTGTGTGGACCATATCGCTTCCGCATTTCTTTAAAAGGAAATTACTTTCTGATTATAAGATTTTAACATTGGGGGGACTTATGTTCCGAACATAAACGTCAATAATAGAGGTTGTCTTGTGATCGAAAATAAATATAAGAATTAACGTGCATAAGGGGGATTAAATGCATAAGAATAAGGGGTATTAATTGCAATATCCATGACTAATCACACCCACTAACTTCCACATTATTAGCCCCGGGGAATAAAGATGATTGAAAATGAGAAAAAAATAGGATAACCAATATATATATAAGAACAATTTTCTAGGATTGTTCATAGCATTACTTTAGACTAGTTTGGTATAACGCATTACAAATCATCATGCACCTTCAAGACGAACCGAACTCAAGCATCTCCAAGTTTAAAGACTCCTTAACATACCACTAAGGTATAATGAAATCTAGCGTTTGAATCAATTTACATAATTATATTTTGGGATGTTTAGTTTTTTATCAAACAAGAACAAGACCTTTTTATTTTCGAAAAAGAAAAATGTTTTTTGAGTTTACCATATGCAGACATTTAATTTTTGTTTCAATCGTTCAAATGACATGTCCATGATGTTCAAACAACATATCAAGGTCATTCGAATCCTGTGTTCAAATGAGCATCAAACGAGCTTACTGTTTTTATTTTGTTTACGTCATTGGAAGCGAGATCAGATCTCGCTTTAATGAAATCAACATCTTACTTGAACGACCTGCATTATCATTCGAACGACGTGCCGCCTTAAGTTTTTTATAAATACCTATTTAGTATTCATAATGTTTAAGACTTTTTCCAAAGTTGTTTCTGTCTAACTTGTGCAAAAGTTCTTCACTTTTTTTGTTGAAAAATATTATTTAATTCACAACAAAACATACTTTAATATTGTTCTTGTGAATTGTTTAAACCTTTTAAAGTTGTGTATATTTGGATACACCTTGTGGAGAGGCACTCCATGGCTTAGCTGTGATACCTATGAGGACACACTACCGAAGAGGAAGGCTGAGGCTCACCGAGGATCGCGACCTTATAATTCATGCGAGGATCATAGTTATTCATTAGATATTTTCGAAGATTAGAGACTTATCCTTGTGGTGGTTATCAAGTAGTTTGTAAGTCAACTATCTTGTAGATTTCTAAGTGAATAGAGATTTTTCCCTTTGAATTTTTTTCCTAAAACTGGGCCTACATTGATTACTTTGTTTATTTTATCTACTTTATCCCAATAGATACATGCTTAGGATAAAAATGTAAAATCTATTTAAAATTGGCTTCCGCATTTACAATTGGTTTTGCAATTTTTGTTTGTTATCACCCTCAGATTATTTGCGCACTTAAAAATTGGTATCTGAGCTTTTAGCTCGTTTTTTTACTTTCTCAAATTAGTTCAGAGAAGGTTGTACTAACTTATTATGTAAATACTTATTTACATATTTTTGGGTGGTTGTTTATTTATCTCTCTTGTGTTTTGTTTTTCTCTCAATGGAGTCTCATTTGAATTTGATGTTTTCCAAAAGAATTGAAATTCTTAAAAAAGAAAATTTTTGTTTTAAAAATGTTTTTGAACTTTTGTTAAACTGTTCAAAATCAAAGAGATATAGTTCATGTGAAGTTTGTTGGCTTGAACCATAACTTTGAAGATTTAGAAGTGGCCAAGAAGTAGAGCGATGATAGAGTCCAATTTTTAGAGAAAGAATTAGAGGATTTTAAAAATTCTAGGGTTTGTGCCAATGAGGATAGTGTTTTGATTACTGATTTTAAGGCACAAGAGAAGACTCTTACGGATAAGTTTTCTCTCATTGAGGGGGATTTAGATAACCTTCTAGTTTTGATTGAAAATATGAAGAAGGAGGCCCAAAAATTGGAATAGTCAAATTCTTTGCTTGAGTCTAAAATTCTGAAGTTAAATGATGAGTTAAAACACTCAAGTAGTGTTAATAGGGATGGTAATGGCTCGTCTAATTCTTATGCTTTGTATGTTAAAGATAAAACCATTGTTTGTTTTAGAGATTCCACCAAAACCAAGGACGTTAGAAAAGGTCAGCCCATATGTAACATTGCTTCCATTTTACACATGTTCACATTATGGTAGGAAAGATCACCTTAGGCATTTTTGTTTTGATCTTGGAAGAGGTCCTAGGAAGTTTAAAGGTAGTGTCCCTTCGATTCCCATAACCCCTCAAGTTAGGTACACACCTATTTGGGTTAGGAAATCAGTTTTGAGAATAAATGTTAGGTTGGTTGATTCTCATATGCTTGCACATGATGCTTCACATGATATTTCATGTAGATAATTGATTTCATGATTGTATTAATCATAAGCTAGTTGTGCTTCATGAGATATGTGATTGCTAGTGTTATGACATGTTAACCTTTTGTATTATATTTTTCTTCTATTGAGTGATATTGAAAAATGCAAAAAGATTTTATTTTGAATTTTTTTTGGAAATACAAAAAGATTTTTGATTTTTGTGTCTTTTAATTTTACAGATATGGTATGGCATATTGGTGTGTTTGAATCCAAATCACTCAGTGATTCGATATGTCTTGGACATTTGGTATGACTTTAGATGCTTATATTGATCTTAACCATGTTTATGGAGTTGTTTCAAACAAGGCTTGCTTTATGGATTCGACTTTATACATGCCTCTACACACACATGCACGAGGTTATTGGATTTTGACTTCATTATGTATATTTGATCTTGGTGAGATGTTCACCTATCAATTTTGTCATCTACATTTTATTTAACTATGGAGATTTGTGAGTGTAAGAATTATTGTCCGTGAGAGTCTGTTCAATATTTTGAAAAAATGAGTGTACATGGGGAAGGGTTGAGAGAGGCAAGTGAACTCATCGTGGAAGCCACTGTTTAAAAGAGACAAAGAATAAATAAAGGCAATAAAAAGATAAATATGTCGAAAAGGGTCCAATATAGTTTATTTTTTGTTTGATCATTCAAAAAAAATATCTTTAAAAGAAAAGAATAGAATAAATGACCATGTTTATCTTCCGAGGGTGTTTAGTTGAAGATTAACATGTTTGCACAAAGATATTTAGTTATGCTTATTTTGTCATGATGCTATTGATTTTTAGAATGATTAATATTCTAGTCTTGTGTTCATTGTGCTTGTTTCATTCATTAAGTTCAACTTTATTTTTCATTTGAGTCTAAATATTACTTTGATGAAGATTTTCGATCAATTAGAATTTCTTCAACATATTTGAGTGTTTGGGTTATAATTCTTTTGTTACTAGTTCACACCCATTCATGCCATCCCACACGTTTGGACACAACGACACTATGTTAGTGTGTAGAGCTTAATGTTTTGTGTCATGTTTTATGGCCATTTACCCCTATACATGTGTGCCAGATTTGCTTCGATATATTTTGCCTATATTATATATGGTATTGTGTGTTGTATTAGTGAAATTTGTTTTTTTTTTCTGAATTAAAATTTTCACAAATAGTTAGTTGTTAGCCTTTGAGATTATCATTACATGTGCTTGATTTATATATTTTTTTGATGATATGTTATCTTCTACATGATGCCTCATATTTCATGTTTATGTTTCTTCTTATTTTCTCTATTTCGATAAAAACAAAGGGGAAGTGGAAATTAAAATAAGTTTGATTTATGGGGGAGAATTTATTTACGAGTTTTACTTTGTTTCAAACTCGATGCACCACGGGGATATGATTTTGTCTCATCTGGGTAGGTACTTAAAGAGGAATTGAAGAACACACAGATGAAGGAAAAGTTTTCCAAAAGGGAAGAAGAAGAAGAAGTTTAAAGACAATGAGACTTATGCCATTCCGTTCTGGGGTTAGGAAGGGTGTTTAGAATAACTAAAGGGGTAGATTTGTAAGAACAATTTTGCTAAGATTGTTCATAGCATAGCTTTAGGCTAGTTTGACATATCATATTACAAATCTTCACGCACCGTCAAGATGAACCTAACTCAAGCATCTCCAAGTTGGAAGACTTCACAGAATCCCTATACGAAATTATATTTTGGGATGTTTATTTTTTATCAAAGACGAACATGAAATTTTTATTTTCAAAAAAGAAAAATGTTTTTGTAGTTTATTGTAAGAAAACTTTTATATTCTATTTATGTCATTTAAAAGACGTCTCCATGTCGTTTAAATGACATATCAAGATCATTCGAAGGATATGTTGAAACGAGCTTCAAACGAAACTTACTATTTTGATTTTTTCTAGGTCATTAGAAATGAGATGTGTATCTCATTCGAACGAGATCAATATCTAATTTGAACGACTTTTCATTATCGTTCAAAGGATGCACCTCTTTATGTTTTATATAAATACATGTTTCATATTCAAAACGTTTAAGAGTTTTATCGAACATGTTTCTACATAACTTTTACAAAAGTTCTTCACTTTTTGTGTTGAAAAATATTGTTTAATTCACAACAAAACATCCTTGAATATTGTTTTTGTGAATTGTATAAACGCTAGAAAGTTTTGTATCCTTGCATACATATTGTGGAGAGGCACTCCATGGCTGACTTGTGATACTTACGGGGACTCGCTACTGAAGACGAAGGCTGAGGCTGAGGCTGACAGAGGACTGCTTTCTTGTGATTCATGCAAGGATCATAGTTTTTCATTAGAGATTTGTGAAAATTATTGCTTTATACTTGTGACGGTTATCAAGTAGTTTGCAAGTAGACTATCTTATAGATTTCTAAGTGAATAAAGGTTTTTTCCTTTGGTTTTTTTCCCTAAAATTGGCTTGTGTTGATTTATTTATTTTTTCATCTACTTTATCACAATAGATGCAGGCTTAGGATAAAAAGATTAAATTTGTCTAAAATTGGATTCCCCATTTATAAATGGAATTGCAATTGTTGTTTGTTATTACCTTGAAATTATTTGGTCACATATAAATTTGTATTAGATCTTTGTGCTCGATTTTCACCCTTCTCAATTTATATATGTTTCATGGGGTGTTTCAGGGATTAAACCCACAAAACATCAATTTTCCAAGATAGTACTCCTAAATAACCAATAAGACAAGATTAACAACAACGAAAAGGATTTCAACAAGTTATTATTAAGGCCAATGAAAATTTACATAATAGTCAGTAATCATTAACATTATTAGAAAAAATTCTTTACAATTGAAACCTTTAAATGTGGTGGGAAGAGCAATCATAAGAGAAAAATATGATTAGATAAAACATTTATAATCCGGGTAAACATTAAAACATGCATGGGTCAAACTGCATTGATGATTACACACAACAAAGGAACACTCTGAATGAGATGTAACACGCACGGGACATGAAGGCACAATAAGTAAATGTAAATGGAATTATGGCCACACATATGTTATCAGTGAAGAATGTTATACACAAAATGAAAAATTATTATCTCAATGAAATATATTGTTTATTAAATAAGGTAAACATAATTTAAAATATTATTACAATTATTATGAGTTTTAATTAACATTCGCCTTCAGATGACATAGGACTGTTAAAGGTTATAATATTTGTGCGGGGTTAAGGTTGTGAAATAACTAGGACGTTTACTAATTCACAATGATTGGGCAGAATACTCTGGATAATGGTAAATTCGCGAAAAATTTCAAATTTGGAATATAATTCCCATAGAAAGCAGTGGATATAACATGAGAGAATGACAAAGATTGTTGTACACTATGTACAACAAGGAAATATTTATCTTTCTTTTCTTCTTTTTATCTTCCTTTTCTTTTGTTTTTATTTTATTTTTCGCTCTCACAAGCTTAATTTGAACTACGTAATAGGAACTTCATAAAATCCCAAGTATTATTCCAAAAAAATGAACAAAAGTCATATATATGGTTTAAAAACTCAAATGACGATTTGGTTATGGTATTTTGGGTTATGAAATTAATGAATATATTTAGGCTTAAAGGGGTTAACTAGGGAAAACATACAAGGTCAGTTAAAGGTCAATATAGGTTAATTAACAAAGATAGTCCATGATCTTTTTCTTAGGCTTACATCATTCTCAAGTCAAAAAAATATTGAAAACCATGCTCAAGTAGCACATTTCAAAATGAACTCAATTAATGAACTATCAATGAAAGAATAATGAGATTACCAATGAATTTAACATTTTCAAGGAGGAAAGACTAATGTATAAATAGTTACAAATAAAGAAAAATGCAAACCTCACTTGGTATAAATATATATTATGTAATAAAAAATCACTGAGTTATAAAACTCTTAAAATAACTCATTTTTATGAAAAAACTGCATGTGCTCGTGGTTTTAAAGTTTAATTCGTGGATTTTTTCATACTATTAATGATTAGAGGACTAAAGTCTAATAACTTCTAAAATTGAGAACATGCTTCATTGATTTATCTATTGGATAGTGCATTTAGTTCAATGATCATCAGAAACAATGGAAAAATGCACAAAAAAGGGGGAGAAGAAAGAAAATATCTTTCAAATATTTAAATTTCCACAATAAAAACATGCTTGGTAAGGACATGTAATCGAATGATGGAAATCAATAAGAAATAGGAAGCGTATCCCACACTCAAAGAAAAAAAGAGGAAGAGAGCGATATTACCCAAGATGGAGTGATCTACGGAAAGTACAAGTCTAAAGATTCCACATAACATGTTACCACCAAGCATAAGAAAAAAGAATAATAAAACTTTAACTAATTACACTAGACAATAAGAAAAAAAAGAGAAAAATAAAACCAAGTTTGTGTACAACCTAGAATTTTAACTTCTAATTAACTATACACTATAAGTAAAAAAAATTAAGGTCCACTCAAAATACGATTTGACTTTGAGGGATAATTGCTGTCAAAAAATAAAAATTTTGTTAGAACAACGGAAGGCATGGTTTGCGCGTGAAAAAGGAACCATCAACAATAAAAAGTCTTTTGGAGGTAATAGGAATTTTGCCTGAAAGGGAGACAAGTACAAGTGGGACATACCAAAATCTAAGTTTCCTTTCAAATAGAATGGGAGGTGGTGCTCATGGAGGCAAGATTGTCCTCATGGAAAATGACTCCAGCAAGTAATCCTCATCGGTGAAAGGTGTAATACCACGCACTTTTATGGGAAATTAAATTTAATAATTAAGTAAAATTTGGGAATTTAAGAAATTATCTTGAATACTATTTTTTTAGGTTTTCAAGGACTTAATGATTTTTTATGTATCTTATGTTTACTTTTAGGATTAAGTAAATGAGTCGAAGTATTTTATTATATGTCGCCGTTGGGTAAAGCGAAAAAAGAATGGCCGAGATAGTCATAATAGAGTATTCGGGGGTCGTATTTGAGTTTCGGAAATTTTCTATATTAAAAAGGGACTCATAATTGAGTAAACGAGTCATTTTTTGGGTTTAAAGGGATAAACCCTTATTTCTCCCTATATAAGGTACGGGAGAAGGAAAGAAAAGAAATAAAAGAAAGAGGAGAGGAAAGGAAGAGTGAAAAGTGGAAGAAAAGGGAGGTTCCGGCCAAACTTCACGGGATTTGACTCGAGGTTGTCGGATTTTATCCACGAGGCAAGTGTTTACTTGCTTTATTTATTTTTGGAGTATAAATCTCATAGCATAATTTGGTAATAACAAATCAGAAGATTTTGGGGTTGGGATTTCATGAATCAAAATGGGTTTTTGGAAGTTAAATGAGTAAACACCGAATTATATCCAATTCGAGAAACTTAGGAAATTATTGAAAAAGTTTGTTGGTTTTGGGTTCTAGGATGTTTAGAACCCTTTTTATACGTGTATATATCATTTTTTGAGGTTGGTGGACGTTGGTGGAGGAGATAGAAGCTTGGGGCAAGTTTTAATGTCTGAAACAACTTCCCAAAGAAGAAGGTTCCTGAAGCGACTGATCGATCGATCCTTCAGGATTTTTGGAAATTTTGCCTAGGGTTATTTATGGGATAAATTCCCACATTTAATGTTTTAGCTTAGTTAATTTAGAAATTTAATACTCGACTAAGGGTACTTATTCTTAGCCGATTGAAGAAATCTATGGGGGTTAGGAAGGGACAATATTTTGAGACACAAATAGTATACTTTCGAGGAAAATAAATCAAATTAAGGAATTAGAGAGTTGGGGTTCCCAAAAATAGAGTAGAGGCCTCTAAATTATTATTTGGACATGATGTAGTCCTTGGGTTCGTGGAAATGGAAATCCACGACCTATTTAATTTAAGGGTGCTTGGGGACGAATATTCCTTGGGGCAATTTTAGTAGGCATTTAGGCCTATATAATTGTGTGAGTGGGAAAAACATAATTATATCGATTATGTTGACTATATCATGCGAGACTATTAGGATGAATTTTGGAAAATGCGTATTTACTTAGTGTGAATTGGTATAATTGGAGAAATTATATAAATACTTAAGTATGAATAAGGTATAGGTTATTTATCAAGTGAGGGAATACTTTTGAGTTTAGTATCGTAACTGTACGAATACTTGAATATTATTATTTATGAAAATCTTTGGGATTATTGGCCATCGTTATGTGTGATTGGCAAATATGGCCATTTATATATATTTGAGGAACAATGTGGTATGTATATATACTATATGATTAAAGTATATATATAATATGATACAGATATGTATATATATCTATGTGTGGATAATATATATATATATATATATATATGAAGAATACCCCCTCTAATGCTATCATGGGAAGTTGCGCGATGTGGGTGAGGCCCCTAGATTGAGGAGCACGGAGCGTATAGTCCCTAGGTCATAGGGTGCATTGTTATATTGTGTGATTTTTATTAGGGGTGATACGTGGTGGATATGTTTCGTCTCATTTTCAGGGAGGAACTATGACCGCTTCCTAGAAGATGTGACTTATGGCCGCGATGTCAATTATATTGAGTCCGACCACTGGTCCCCAGGATGGAATGTAAGTGATGCCCTAGAAGATGATAGCACTGAGAAACCATGTCCTCTAGTTATAGCTCGTTGGGATGGTTATTATACTAGTGTGTATAGTATATTACTTGTGCATGAGAACAAGATATTATATCTCTACTAGAGTAAAGAGATAAATTGAAATATGAAAAAAATTCTCATTCCGGGATATTTTATCCGGACTTAAATTGTGATATGGAAAATAAAATGAGTATGTTATGTATATGTATTTATATGAGTATATATATATATATATATATATATATATATATACTAGAGGAATGCCCGTGCCTAAAGGCACGGCGAAAATTTCCAAAGTGGGTAATCGTAATACGATAAAAAAATTTCAACGTATATAATTGAAAAATAGCAAAAACATCACTCCCCAACAAAACGAAGTGTAATTTAAAAAAAAAAAATTGGTAATAATCTCCTTCGTTTATAGAACTTTCCATCCTGCTTAACAAATAACAAATAATGCAACAACATTCTTTCAAATAGTCTAAATTCATCAAATTTGGAAAGAAATCATATTATTTATAGGACTATCCACCACTTTTTAAGAAATAAAAAAAAATACTACAATTGCAATATTCAAATATACCTTATTCATCAATCAAAATAAAATACTATTTCATTCTCTATAAGGGAAAATCAAATATTGACAAAATGTTATACCAAAAATTGACTATAATACATAAACAAATAATTAAATCTTGATCGACATAACAAATTTCGCAATCATTTCATTGAATCGTTCAACCTTTAATATCACTAACTGTTACAAAAAATTGGGCAAAGTTTCTTTTGTTTATATGACAAAATACCACAATAATAACAACAACAACAATAATAGACCATACGGGCGTAGAAAATGCTCAAAAAGCCATGACGAAGCTGCGAGATGTGTATTGGATTGCAGCTCCAAATGCTATAAATAAGTGAAAAGAGTCCACCGTTTCCACCTGTTCGCAGTAATGATTATATCTTCAGTCCACCTGCAAAAGAGAAACTATATTAATAGCCCCTCACATAATTGAAAACTGATTTGGAAAATATATATAGTTCAACTACTTTATCAATAGAGATCTAAATAAAGAAAATTGTTCAAAATAGCCTTAAGCACAGTGGCTACACATTCCCCTATCCAAATCTTATTAATGCTCAATTATCCTATCCAAATCTTAAAAAAATAATGAAAATCATCTTTTAAATCAAGAAAATCTAACACCAAAAATATAAATTTGAAGGAGATGGATTGTACCCATAACTTGAGCACCTTGATTGTCCTCGCATTCTTGGAGCTATACACTGATAAATGATCACAATATGTACTTGTGAAACAGATTAAAAACATGTGATGTAACTAACACAAGTTAAAACAAATTCGTCTCATCTAGAGTTATATAGCAACTCTATGTAGTAGGGTGATCATCGAAACCCTTAAATTCAACATAAAAGCTCAAGATTAAGTCTTATATAAAAATACCTTGAAACCTAGTTAGTATTCGAAACAGTGTAATCTGTCCCAACTTTAACCATTTACTTTTTATTGAATATTTGTAATTGGTAGAACAATATCTAGCCAAGTTATTTCACAACTATAGAGAGCCCCATCTGATTAGAATATCATAGCACGTAAATTCATGATTAGTACCTCAATAGCATGGCCTATGGTTTGAATTATCTAGTCAAAAAATTTGGTTCTTTCGACTTTCAACAATCGCCATGAAATCCTGATGTAAGGACAATTTGTCCATCTTTATGTATATGTTATGTCATACGCCGTTACAAGATTGATGGTTGAAAAGATCACATCGTCATCAACGAAATCCGAAATCCGAAGATCAAAAGAAGAAGGAATCTGAAAACAGTCAGCCGGACCGGTCCGCCCCAAAATAAAAAGAACCGATCCGACTGCGGACCGATCCGCCCAGGACGGGACCGGATCACCTTGCAAAATGAGTCCCGAGAGCACCGAACCGATTGCGAACCGAATCAGCTTCAAATTAAAAGAACCAATCCGCCATCAGACCGATCTGCCTGAGGCCCGGACCGATCCGCCCTGGATAGACTCTGCCAGATCGTGTAGCAGATTTTTTAGGGTTTTGACTGCTTATTTAAACCACGATCAGTAGTTGGTTTCTATAAGACTTTCCCACGTTTTTCAGAGCATATCAACCCGAAAGTCTTCACCTATTGAGTCCTATGATTCTAGGTTTTTAGATTCACACATCTTCTATATCTATGTGAATCTAGTTTGGTAACCCAAGAACACCATTGCTGTTGTTCAACACTTGTGAAGTGGACCGTTTCTTCCTCTTCATTGCAGCCCTACTGGAAAGGGATAATTCCAGCCACGACTACTGAATTCGATGCCTGCGGGTAATTCTTAGTTAAAAACTTGTATTTCAGTGTATTTCGATTGTAAGTCGTTTCTCTTACAAACTATAGTGATATACAAATGGTTTTGCCCTTGTGGGGGATTTTTCCTTAAACTTTGTGTGTTGAATTATTATTGCTTGATCTTCATACTATGTCAATCACGCCTAGTTGCATGATTAGGGTTAATTTGGGTTAAAAAGGTTTTTATTATATTATTTCGTAATTGAACGCAAGCGCCAACTCTTTCAAATTGGTATCAGAGCAGGTTACGCTAATTTATCGCGTATTCCTTTTTCCGCCAAATTTTTTCTAAGATATCAATTTTCTGGAAAAAATTGATTTTTTAAAAAGTGCGTGTTCAAATGGAGAAATCATACAATAAACTGCCTGTTTTTGACGGAACTAATTATGCGTATTGGAAAGCCCGTATGAGGTCGGCTTTAAAAGCCATTGATGAACGAGTATGGATTCTTGTTGAAAGAGGGTGGACACCTCCCTCCATCAAGATTGATAACGTGACAAATTTGAAACCTGTCACGACTTGGACCGAAGATGAATTAAGATGGTCTTCCTTTAATTCTAAGGGATTGAGTGCTATTTTCGGTTCCATCACTCCCGATGAGTTCAAACGCATAATGACGTGAACCACGTCAAAAGAGGCATGGGATGTATTGCAACTTATCCATGAAGGAACAAATCCTGTTAAAGAGTCAAAATTGCAAAATTTAACAACTCAATTTGAAACCATCACCATGCATGAAAATGAATGTTTTGATGAATTTTATGCTAGGCTTTCTGACATTGTTAATACTAGCTATAATCTTGGTGAACATATTCCAAATGCTAGAGTTGTTAAAAAGATTCTTCGTTCCCTTCCTAAGAGTTTTATACCTAAAGTCACGGTGCTAAATTCCTTGGGTAATTTAAATACACTAAAATTGGAAGAACTGGTAGGAGATTTGCAAACTTATGAAATAGACATGTTTCCTAAATCTGCCAAGCCAAAAGATAAGGGAATTGCCCTTAAAGCCCAAGAGAGAAAAAGTGAGGGGTCGACAAGAAAGAAACTCGAGTCATCTAGAAAGATAGAAAATTCTGATTCTGAATGTGAGTTTGACTTAGTTGATTTGGCATTATTTGCTAAAAACTTCAAGAAAATTCTGAAATTTAAAAAAAGTGGAAACTTCAAAGATAAAAAGAATTTTCAGAAAAATAAGTTTGAAAAGAAAGTTTTCAAAGAACCCCCTAAAGACAGTGAGAGGTGTTTTGAGTGCGACGGTAAGGGACACAGAGCGTTTGAGTGTGCCACTCGTCTGAATAGGGAAAAGGGTAAAGCTGTCCTAAATTCTACCCTTAGTGATGACAGTGAGGTCGAGTCGGTGGACTCGGGAGATGAGTCACCGCATGAG
Source organism: Sambucus nigra (assembly GCA_949130495.1). Taxonomy (NCBI): domain Eukaryota; kingdom Viridiplantae; phylum Streptophyta; class Magnoliopsida; order Dipsacales; family Adoxaceae; genus Sambucus; species Sambucus nigra. The sequence goes on from OX422218.1 coordinate 422,018,125, forward strand.
CGTAACTTCACCGCGTTCATGGCTAGTCATGTGAATACTCCTAGTTCTCCTCAAGACGATGAGGATGATGCTTCGCAGGGACACCTCGACAATGAGAGTGAAGAAAGTGAGGGGGAGGAGGAAGGTAGTGAGGACGAGAATAACCTTCAACGCGCCTACGCCGAGTTATATAATGAGTCTTTCAAAACTAAAAAACGTAACAAGGCGTTAGTTCTTAGGATCACCGCGTTAGAAGAAGAGTTAGAAGAGACGAGAGAGAGAGATCCCTCCACCTGCACCGCCATGAGAGAGAGAGAGTCTGCCAGGGTTAGTAAAGAGAATTTGCTTAGAGAGAGAGAGAGCAGTTTTGAGAAAGAGAAAGCGGACTTGACTAAACAAGTGTCTAGTCTTACTAGTGAGCTCCATTCCTCCATGGAGACTCGGAAGAAACTTGAAGCCCTTGTTGCTCAGCTTACTCATGACCTTGAGAGAGCTAGGAAAGTCAAGGTACAAATCGAGGACAGATCTGGGAAGATGGGAAAGATTCTCCTCCGTCCCGCTTTAGGTTTTGGTGACAGGCAAGGAATTGGTTTTGATGGTGCCTCCACGTCTCAAATTGCACCGGGACCAATTCCTGAGTTTACTAAGACTCCTTATGGCCGTCATCAAAAACCAAGAAGGAGAGTTCGACCAAGAAAATCAAACCAAGGTCCTCCTAATACTGTGCCCTTTTGCTCCCATTGCAAAAGAAATGGACACCTTAGGGAGTTTTTGCTATAGATTTGGTCGGACACGACGTACTTTTGCTCCTCCACATCATACTGATGAGTTTGCTAGTTTGAGAGAGCAAGTTGAGTTTCTAGCCGCCACATCACAGAGTTTGATGGAGGAATTCCGACGAATGTCCTCACCGTCAGTGAATGCTTCCCGCATTCCGGCTAAAACCAACAACAACAACGGTAAACAAAAGGTTACCTATTCTTGGATTCCTACGAAAGAGAAAAAGGCCCTTGTTGTTCATGTTGCTCTCAAAGCACATAATACCTCTCAGTGGTATTTTGACAGTGGATGCTCCAGACACATGACAGGTGATGTCTCCCTTTTTACTCAGATTGAGGAGTAGGATGATGGGAGAGTTACTTTTGGAGATGGGAGTAAATCTAGCATTGTAGGACGAGGTACTGTAGAGTTACCAGGAGTTCCTAAGCTAGAAAATGTCTTGTACGTCAAAGGTTTAAAAGTAAACCTTCTCAGCATCAGCCAGCTGTGCGACGATGACCTTGCAGTAAAGTTTGACCGGGAATCTTGTAAGGTCTATAATCAAGACGGTAAACTATTAGTGCAAGGGGTGAGGACAGAGGATAACTGTTATGGGACTGAGCCCAAATCCTCACTTGTCTGCAACAGCGCAACGATCACTCCTATGGATCTGTGGCACCAACGTCTAGGTCACGTGAACGTGAGAGATTTGACTCGTCTTGTTAGGAAAGACGTAGTACGTGGCTTACCATCTCTCGAAAAGCCAACTTCCACGATTTGTGGACCCTGTCAGTTGGGAAAGAAAATTCGTAGTCCACATAGGAAGTTGAATTCCATTACCACCTCCCGTGTTCTTGAGTTGATACATATGGATCTTATGGGTCCTACTCGTACGGAGAGTATAGGTGGTAAGAGATATGTTCTCGTGATGGTGGATGATTTCTCCAGATACTCCATTGTAGGTTTTCTAAGAGAGAAATCAGATGCTGTAGAGTTCCTAACGACCAAGTGCCGTGTCCTGCAAAATCAACACGGAGTCAATATTAACAGGATGCGTAGTGACAACGGCACTGAATTTACTGAAGCAAAAGTAGATCTTTACTATGATAGCATTGGGATCAAACATGAGTTTTCTGCTGTGAGAACTCCTCAGCAAAATGGGATTGTTGAGAGAAATAATAGAATGATCCAAGAAATGTCTAGATCAATGCTTCAAGGTCGTAAGGTCTCTAAGAGATTTTGGGCAGAGGCAGTGTATACTGCATGCCACACGGTGAATAGGGTATATCTGCGTCCACACACACTCAAAACGCCTTATGAATTGTGGACTGGCAAGAAACCCAACCTGGCATATTTTCGTGTCTTTTGGAGTAAATGCTACATCCTACGGGATAGAGAGCAATTAGGAAAGTTTGACTCCCGGAGCGACGAGGGAATATTGCTAGGATATTCATCGAACAGTAGAGCATACCAGGTTTTTAACCTGAAGAGCTCTAAGGTTATGGAAACAATAAACGTCACTGTGCAAGATGACGAACCTCCGACGTCTATTGATTCTAACCTTCAGTGTGAGGATGAGGACTGTTCTGACAGTGATTTCCCTGTTCCTCTCCCACATCCCGTGGACCCTACTCCTGTGTTAGGAGACACACCATCTTGGGTTCGCAAGATTCATGATCCTTCTGCCATTGTTGGCGATCCCACTCTAGGGGTCAAGACTCGTGCTCAACTAGAGAACGTGGTTAGTCATCATTGCCACACGTGCAAAGTCGAGCCCAAGAGTCACAAGGAATCACTCAAGGATGAACAATGGATATCCACTATGTAGGATGAGTTGCTTCAGTTTAAGAAGAACAATGTCTGGGAACTTGTCCTCCGACCTAGTGATACTAATGTGATAGGTACCCGGTGTATTTTCAAGAATAAAATAGATGAAAATGGTACTATTACTAGAAACAAATCTAGGTTGGTCGCTCATGGCTACACACAGATAGAGGGTGTAGACTTTGGGGAGACATTTTCTCCTGTTGCGAGGCTCGAGTCCGTCAGTTTACTACTCGCCATCGCATGTCATCTGCACTTCAAGTTATATCAGATGGATGTCAAGAGTGCCTTTCTGAATGGCATTCTACAGGAGGAGGTTTATGTGGAACAACCAAAAGGGTTTGAAGACCCTAAGCACCTGGATCACTTCTATTATCTGAGGAAAGCCTTGTATGGTTTGAAGCAAGCACCCCGTGCTTGGTACAAGAGGCTTACTTCCTATCTCTTAGCCCGTGGCTTCAAGAGAGGGGGAGTTGATATGACGTTGTTCGTCAGGAGAGATGACGGTGCTATTTTGGTTGACCAAGTCTATCTGGACGACATAGTCTTTGGATCCACATGCTCCCAGCATGCTCACCACTTTGAGGAAGAGATGAAAAGTGAGTTTGAGATGAGCATGGTAGGTGAGCTTACTTTCTTCCTTGGTCTCCAGGTTCGTCATCTAGAGGATGGGATGTTCATCTCCCAATCCAAGTACGCTAGAGACCTTATGAAGAAATTTGGTTTATACTCCGCTAAGCATGCACGTACACCTATGAGTACTTCTACCAAGCTTAGTAAGGACACTTCAGGCAAGGACATTGAGCAAACCTTGTATCGGAGTATGATAGGAAGTATTCTCTACTTGACTGCTAGTCGTCCCGACATAGCCTATAGTGTTGGAGTCTGTGCGCGATTTCAGGCATCTCCGAAAGAGTCTCACTTACTCGCTCTAAAACATATTATCAAATACGTGAGTGGAACTCTCTCATACGGTATTTGGTATTCCTTTGATACCAATGACCGTTTGTCCGCCTATTCAGATGCTGATTGGGCCGGAGATGCAGATGGTTGTAGGAGCACTTCTGGTGGATGTTTCTACTTTGGTTCTGCTCTTGTCTCTTGGTTGAGCAAGAAGCAAATCTCCATCTCTTTGTCCACTGCCGAGGCTGAGTACATCGCCGCCGGGAGTTATTGCACGCAACTCATGTGGATGAAGAAAATGTTGGAGGATTATGGTATTTCACAGGACACCATGACCATTTCCTGTGATAACACGAGAGCGATACACATATCCCGCAATCCTTTCCAACATTCGCGCACAAAGCACATCAGGTTACGCGAGCACTTTATACGTCAGTTAGTTGAGGAGGTCGTAACCCTGAGTTTTGTTCCCACGGACCGTCAGTTAGCCGATATTTTAATGAAAGCTTTAGATGCCCTTAGATTTGAGAGTCTTAGGAAGTCTTTGGGGATTTGTACAGTTGACTGAGGGGTTGGTCCATGTCTAGCATAGGTTGCATTGCCATTTACATATCATCTGATGCCTATTGCTAGATTGTATTATTAGTTTGCTGTATTTTTGCTTTTCGCTTCTTATTTTAAAAAATACAAAAAGATTTTTTGTTTAAAATTTTTTTTAAGAAAAGCACAAAAAAGATTTTATTTTGATAAATTTTTTTTTGAAAAATCCAAAAAGATTTTTTCTTTTGTTTTGCACCTTTTATGGATGAGCATTTAAGATAGCCAAGTCACAACTTCATTTCATATATCCATGTGACTGTTTGGTAGAGATTTGAGATGCTACATCATTTCATCCATGTGCTTAACATTGATTGGAGTCCTTGAGATGTAATTAGTGATATCTTCCTACATGTTTGACTCCTATATCTTTTAATGAACACATGCACGACTATATTTGATTATTGCACTTGTCTATCACATATTGGCTTGTGTTTCTATCTCAATTATGTCTATACAATGTACAATATGCGATAAAACTTGACAAGATTGGATTAAATGTAAAAATCTTTTTGGTGAGACTGTGTGATAATTTGCATAATGGGGAGGGGCTGCTAAAGTTGATTCTTTATACTTTGCGCAAACACCACCATTAAAAAGGACCTAAAAAATGGAGGTATTGTAATATCCGAGGTCCTAAGAGGTTAAAAGAGCCCAGAAAAAAAATTAAAGGCAATAAAAAGCAATTCATGCCCAATATGGGCCATTTAGGTTTCACCATCAATTCTCCAAAGTTTGAGAATTTAGTATACCTCTATTATAATATAAATCTGAGGGAGTTTGGTTGGAGAATAAAAACGGGTTTGTACTTCCTTGAAAGTCCTGAAAAAGCTGAAAAACATTTTGGACGTTATTGGTGTAGAAATCACTTTGAGCTTTGATTTGTAGATTTGATATAGTCAATATCTTATATTTCCACTCTTTTACACGAAAGGAAGCATTTGAGTTCATTCGTTAGGAATATCCAACATTCATCGTGCACATATGTCATGTTTGTATGCATTGATTTTCCTATTGAATTTTGATCACTCCAATTCATTTACGCTTTCACCGACTTGGTTGTTTTATGTTCATTAATGGTGTGATTTATACCTTGTGTCACCCCGGTTTTGCTTGTTTATTTCATTTCTCTCATTTTGTCTATTTGGGGACATCATAAAAAGGGGGAGAATGAATTATCTGATTAGAATGAATTATCTGATTATGGGGGGAGTTTTGAAATTTGAGGTTCCTCATAAATCTGGTATATATGTATATATGCATATGTTTATTATCTCATTTCAAACTCGATAAGTCACTTGGTATTTGCTTTATCTCATGTGTGTAGGTACATCCTTGATAATCCCATGATACACACCCTGATGAGAAAAGCGTGAAGATTCCTGAAGAATTGAAGAACAAACGATGCAGCCTTAGTCATATGTACCTCTTTCAGTTTTGGGTTCATAGAAGGGTAGATTTGTATAGGCGTTGTTCATACTTGATAATTCGGATTTTTTATGTTTGTTCCGGCATAGACATAGGGGGAGATTTGTAAGGACAATTTGTCCATCTTTATGTATATGTTATTTCATACGCCGTTACAAGATTGATGGTTGAAAAGATCACATCGTCATCAACGAAATCCGAAATCTGAAGATCAAAAGAAGAAGGAATCTGGAAACAGTCAGCCGGACCGGTCCGCCCCAAAATAAAAAGAACCGATCCGACTGCGAACCGATCCGCCCAGGACCGGACCGGACCGCCTTGCAAAATGAGTCCAGAGAGCACCGAACCGATTGCGAACCGAATCGGCTTCAAATTAAAAGAACCGATCCGCCATCGGACCGATCCGCCTGAGGCCCGGACTGATCCGCCCTGGATAAACTCTGCCAGATCGTGTAGCAAATTTTTTAGGGTTTTGACTCCTTATTTTAACCACGATCAGTAGTTGGTATCTATAAGACTTTCCCACATTTTTCAGAGCATATCAACCCTAAAGTCTCCACCTATTGAGTCCTATGATTCTAGGTTTTTAGATTCACACATCTTCCATATCTATGTGAATCTAGTTTGGTAACCCAAGAACACCATTGCTGTTGTTCAACCCTTGTGAAGTGGACCGTTTCTTCCTCTTCATTACTGCCCTACTGGAAAGGGATAATTCCATCCGCGACTACAGAATCCGATGCCTGCGGGTAATTCTTAGTCAAAAACTTGTATTTCAGTGTAATCCGATTGTAAGCCGTTTCTCTTACAAATTATAGTGATATACAAATGGTTTTTCCCTTGTGGGGGATTTTTCCTTAAACTTTGTGTGTTGAATTATTATTGCATGATCTTCATACTATGTCAATCACGCCTAGTTTTATGATTAGGGTTAATTTTGGTTAAAAAGGTATTTATTATATTATTTCTTAATTGAACGCAAGCGCCAACTCTTTCACCTGATACTCCTGTTGTTTCTCATTAAGTGATTTATGTGGTTTCTCCTCTGAATCGTATGGCTCTCGTGAGGGCACTGAAGCAATATGAAAATCCTAAACACAAATTTATATATTAGTAACAATAATCTTATTGAAATATCACCCGGTTTGAATGTAAATCCAACGACTTCGTGTGATTCTACAACGGACAATTATCAAAGTGTTATGATACAAAATTCAAACCAAATCAAAAGAAAAATAGAAACACTTCATTCCATAGCAACACTTGAAGTTTTAAATAATATTTCCTCCATGATAATCGTACCTCAAATGACTTGCCTCAGCTACTCATTTTCTAAAATGGCCTGCTCAACTTCCGTAAATGGCCTTCCAAAAATAATAACCTGCTCAGCTGCCTCAAATGGCTACTGAGCAGTAATGTTTCTCGCTAAAAAAGCTCTGTCATACTAAAGCAGGTAACGTCATTCGCAAAAAAGTTCCTGTGCGTGTTAGCGAGAGAGTACCTTAGAATTAGCATATCCAAAGATGCCTTTTAAGCCTACTTCATGCGATATATCTTACAAATAATTTCATATGAGATAAACACTTCTTACCAGTAACATTGAAACATTTTTTGTGTAGTCAGTTACATAGAAATTGTGTATTTGTATGTATTAGCTTATAAGATTCATAAAGTACCTTTGTTTGGACCAAAATCAACATATTAACTCCACTTGCAACCTTGTTGCACTTCAACCTGATTTTTATATCTTAATGCACTGCAACTTTCTAACACTTTTACATCAGAAAAGGTGTTTTTGATACTTCACTCGTGTAATTTTGTTTCATTTTCTCAAATAATTTTTATATACCATCTGTGACATAGCTACATATATTGTAATTTAAAGGGAAGTGCGGAGCTAGGTGTGGGCCGACATAGGCTGTTGCCCAACCTTTGATAAAAAAAAAGGAAGCACTATCTTGTATATAACCTCAAAAATCAAAGCACGCAAATAAATGAAAAAACATAAATAAGATAGAAAAGGGGAAAATAAAAAGGGGAATACCTGTAGCAGAGGTTTTCCTCGGTTGCTTGGAGAGTTCATTTTTACAGCTGAGATGAATTTTAGAATAAACTTTAGGATCTTAATCATTGATTCATCTTCTCTATGCATTAAGATGATTTCAATGGAAAGGAATACAACTTACTTAAGCTAATTCCTAATGATATTGCCGAACCAAGTGAACAAAGAGACTGAGCCTGAATGAAGAGCAAGAGATGAGGATTATTTATTGTTCTTTAATTAAATAACTAAATTAAAACACAATACTTTTAATTTTGGTATTAAGAACATGATTTAAGTACAATAACATACCTTGTTCTTTCGCGATGATGTTAGTATGCCCAAATAACGTCTAGGACTATGGGATAGTCTAGCAGCCAAGAGAATCCTTACACAAAAAGCAATGATGTGTAAACATAATAATTGATTTTGGAAAACAAAAAAATGCAACAATGTTATAGAAGCCAATGTTTGAATCTTATTAACACTAAAACTATAGGAGCTTTATAATACTTCAATATCCAATTTGATGAGCCTTATAAGCAAGAAAGATAGTTTTGAATTCTGCATAAGAAAGTAACTCGGTATTCCAGTGCTCATCATTCCAATAATCGGTACGCAAAGCTCCCATATTTCAAGTAAAATTAGACTTCGTTGCGTAAACATTTTATTAATGATAATAGTAGCACATAGAACATAGTACTAAAATTGTTAAAACATGAATAAGTCCACAATGTAAGATATATCACCGAAATCACTTCTCATGACATTTGTGTGTGTACATCGCTAAGGAATTCTCATGCCTTTAACACTGATAACTTCATTTAGTTTCCTGCATAAAAAGTATACCATATAATTCACAATACTAAAACTTCCACATGGAAAAAAAATATGCTCAATTTTCAATTTTAAAACTTCAAATTTTAAACTACAAATGCAGTCACATGTAGATAAATAACTAATAGATGCCAAAATATCAAAGTTCACTTACTTAAACCCATCAACGCCATTGTCTCCCCACTGACAACAAAATGCAAGTCACATAACCAACTTGAGGTGTAGCGCAGTGCCAGAAAATTTTCCTAAATATTATATCATGTATAATTTAAGTCAGAAGTTTATTTCACAACACAAAAGTGTAAACAATTTAGAAAATTTGATAAAATTTACCTTGCTTATCGGACTATTTATCCTGTTTACGAAATTAAAAAAATAATCAAGCAACAAAACTTATAGTTCATAACAATATTAATAAACGAATATAACACCAATACATTTGGAAAATGTTCCAAAATTACACGTATTCTGTAATAAATGGAAAGTATTCAACGAAAAATGGAAGACGATATAGCCATAACTAAAACAAGGTATGATTAGTGAAATTTTGAATCATAACAATGGAGAATTAAGTTTCCACGTTGTTGTTTGGGCCCCGAATCATCACTTCATGTAGCAATGAATTCTAAAGAGTATTTGTTTCAATCGATATATGGACTCCATTAATCACCTCTTAAAGTAGCATTCTTTTCCATCTTTGAGCCTACAACTGCTTATAGGAAAATATAAATAAAATTAAATAAATGAATAATTATGGGGCAAGGTATACTTGAGAGAAATACTGATATTACAAAAAAAACTGAACGTTTCTTCCAATTGTAAAAGTTTGATATGTTTCCAGTTGTTAAAATATAAGATGATGGCACAGTTGTATACTTATCCTGATTTAGTTGTGAATCTGATATATCATTGTAGTATGCACTTTGTGTTCACCACAATGCACATGGTGCTAGTAAAAGATTCATGGTCCAAACTTATCGGATGGATATTCACACCACCTATAGCATGTAAATGAGTTATATATACAAAGTAACGATGTACAAAGTAATAGGTATCTTTATAAATACTTCCAATAAGATTCAAAAACATGAAATGAGTTGTTTGTAAAAAGTAGATGGCATCTTTCTACATACCTAAAAAATGTACCCATGTGCAACTATAACGATGTTTGTTCATATATACACTCCTTACGAAGAACAAATTATATGAGAGAAAACTATAGTCATATATGCTCACCAAATCAACAATAGCAAAATTATTCCAACATGAAATTTTGACTTTAGAAGTTTTGTTATAAGAAAAGAAGGAATGAAATGAAAAAACTTTTTAAGTGTTTGGTACGCAATGAGCATCTAAAATAAGTAACTATGGGACTATACTCGACCAATATAAGTGTTCGTACCTCATAGACCTTGAAATCTCAACCTCCTATTTGCTCTTACAGATGTCTTTTTCTTCCCACAACCAGAGATATTGAGCATGAAAAAGATGATGTCTCCACCTTAGACCAATTAAGTCTTCCCCTCGTCTATACTTCCCCCTAGACTTCACAGCAGATTCAGAATCAAGTTCCTTCATATCATTATATATCATCACCCAGCAGAAATCATCCCCCTTTACAAATCATTATAAATTTCTCCTGTAACTTGAGGAGCCATTTGTCTACCTTTGAATCTGCAGCACATCACCTCATCAAGGCCCTGGAAAGGCACTTCCCAGCTTCAAATTCTAGCATATTAGCCAAATTTCTTCCTAAAACACAGCTAAAAGGATGATTTGTTCACGCACATGCTCCTACACCCAAGATGAAAGTGATGATTATTACAAATGATTCCATCAATAAATTATTAAACAAAGATAATGGTTATACAAATACTATTTATTGTAGTCTTAAATAAGGTATTTGTCTATGAATATAATATTAAGCACAAACTTTTCAAAATATAATACTTGGTAGCATACACCACTAACTAAAAATGTGAAGATACCAACGATAATGTGAAGATTTGGTAACATACACCACTAACTAAAAAACTTCGCCTATTCTATGATTTGAGCTTTGCATAAATATTAAAATGTAACCAAGAGGGATAAATTAAATAATATGGTCATGAGTTAAACCTACAAACTATTAAAGGAGTGTAAAAAAATAGGGAATAAAATAACTTGAATGTTCTTTCATCGTAAGGATCACACAGATCACGCCTTAGCTGAATCGTTTAACAGTCCTCATTAAGTTTAAATTCACCATAATATAAAAATATCATAAATGACACTAATGACCCGAAATGAACACAGTTTGTCATGTTGGGACGACTTTTATGACAGTTTTGTCTTTTAATTTCTTCATTGTTGATCAGATATAATAAGTATGCAACGCATTTGCAAAAAAAAAATCAACTTCCTTATCGATCTAGTATCATATATATATGTAGTAAAAAGTTTTTAGAAATAAATTTATGTTAATTGTGTGGATTGGACACAAAAACAGATGTCAAAACTTACCTACTTATTGAAATGTCATTGAAATATACATATGAAATGCATACCAAATACAATGTGTGAAATGGCTTGAGAATTCAAATTCTAATTTTCTCTCATTCTCATTAAATTTGAACTTAACTGTAGAAAATATGATTCAATGATCTTGTACCCATGTAGGCATGCTAATTCTTGCAAACGTAGAAAGTGTCAGTCACCAATGATACTGGATTATGTAGGAAGTGCATTAGCAAAATTGATAGATAATAGGAGTAGCCTCGCACTTTACAATATTATCTGTGGAATATAATCTTCTCCTGTGATGTGAAAAACATAAATAGTAATACAAATATATATAAGTTCATTTTATCAAGCATCTTGTTGGCAATTAAAATTTAGTGTATAAATGCTTACGAACTAAAATGCAATCATGAAGAATTTACCCAATAAATGTCCACATTTGTATTTACACCTTAACTAATCAACATAACTGTGACAACCCACTATCCGAAATAAAGGGTGGCCAGCCCGATACCCCGATGAAAAAGGAATCATGGATAGATATCATTCTCAGCATCACAATATCATACAGAGTATCAGGAATAATCACCCAAAATTCTCGAAAATGGGTTATCAAAATTTTTAGTTGGTAATTTAAAGAAAACACTTTCAACAACCCATAATAGAAAAAGAGGGTGGAAACTCCAACAAACATATATACTATAATCCAATAGATAAGAAAGGACTGAATAAATCATCGGTCGGTACAATCCATACAATACACAGTAAGTTCCATGTGTTACATATTACATCATTTATACAATTACACCATTTGGGCCACACGCCCGAATAAAGACTGATCTTAGCTAGAAAACAATAGTAGAGGCGTCTACACAAAATATCCCTTGATACCCGCAAAATGTCACGGCTCCTCAAAAGACTAAGAGAAAAGAAAGTCATTACGGGCGACCTTGCGGCGGAACACCTGAACGAAAAATAGAAGATACATACACAACAAGAAAATGAAGAACCGGTCAGAGGCCGATTTTATATGATCACTAGATAAATGACGGGTATGACAATAATGGACAGGTAAGCATGGATGATATTCTAGCATGGTAACATCATACAAAGAACTAAGACAGTTAAATGATTATTAAAATGAAATTCAATTATACGAAGAAATAAAAGTACTTATGAGCCTTTTCATATTTCCTCATTTTCATTTCCGTGTTCTTTCCATTCCTTATCAGAAATGCAATTATTACTATGTGCACTTTATGGAACGTATCTCAATAGTATGCTCTTTGTGGAATATACTTTTCTCTTTATGGCATTAACGTTCCATCGAGTCCAACTCGATACTATAATAGTTATAAATACGTATAACGATTCTAAGATTGCCCGTCCGGGTTTCTCCACTGTGCGCGCCCCTAAATAATCATCATCTTCCAGGGCCTAACCTAAGACAACCTGGGATCCTATCGCAACGTCGGGAAGCGGCCATATGCCTGCGGGGTAGTCAAGACCACACCCAGAATCTCCTACCCATCGCAGAAAAATATAAAACAAGCGCTCATATGGCCTAGGACTATATCCACCCTGCATTCATTAGCCAGGGGGCTTCACCTCACGCACGGACTTCCCTTAAGATTGTATTTAGAGAGGTGTGTAACATCCATTTTATTAATTTCCATTTCATGATTCAGTAAATTATGTTTTACTTTATCCATTTTACATTTTATCAAAATGCGTTATGGTGTACTTCACATCATCATAATAACCTTGAAGAATATTTAAACTCTCAAGATATTTCTCCCAAATGTCCTTCTTTGGACTTTATAATAACCCATCAAATGAAATCTAGTTCGCATTTACTCTTAAAGTCTCCAAATTCGACCTTAAGATTTCCTAGACTCTTATAGAACTACCTGACAGAAGAAATGCCTAAACATTACTTTAAATCTCCCGCCCCCCCTTGATAGGAACCCTAGATGAACCTCTTCGAGTCTAGGGAGTCGACCGAACTCAACTAACACTTTAAGATCCTATTTTTACTTCCTCCAAGAAGGTCCTTAATTACTAATCCTAGAGAAAAGGGTTAAAATTGAAAAAGAAAAGAAATTGAAAAAGTGCAGGGCTTCCGAATCGATTCGGCCAGAAAATATGGGATTCTGCATAGTTCCCGAATCGATTCGGACCATCCGAATTGATTCGGTCAGGAAGATTGGGTTTCGGCATAATTACCGAATCGATTCGGAGCAAGCCGAATCGATTCGGTTCACCCAACCCTGGAAACTATCTCGCAGCGAATCGATTCGGCCGGGCCGAATCGATTCGGTTCTGCAGAAATCCCTAATTTTTGCTTATGGAGTCTTGGACTCCAATTTCCTTCCCAACTCAAATCCATTCAAACCAACTCATGTATTGTCACCAACACAACATAAATGCTATTAACTACTACCCCAACTATCAATAATCATCCAAATTATTCTTCAATGCATCAAGACCAACAATTTCACAAAAAACCCTAAACTAATCAAACCATGATCAATACATCATTATCACTACCAATCATTTAACTTAAACCATAAATAGCAAGTGGGAAACTTGCCTCAATGTAGAAAATGCAGATTTTCTTGGTGTGGGATCAAGAATCCTTCTCAAGTCTTCAATATCCTTTCTTATCTCTACTCTTTCTCTTTCTCTCTCTAGTTCTCTAGGTTTAGAAAATACAATTAGGTGAATAGTGATTCACTCAAGACATAAGTCGTGCCTTTAACCAAAAATCCCAACTCAATTGATCGATATTGCGATAAAATAATACGCAATTGCATATTTAAGGCAGAATCAGTCAAAAATGCCCAAAATCACAAAACACATAATGGCACAATTTCTAACTATCTCGCACGTTCAGGAATCAACTGCGGCTTCTAAATTATCATTTGGACATTTTATAATTAAATTTAATTTCCGGTCTCATTATTAAGACAAATATCATTTTAATTCATATGATATTAATAAGCATAACATTGCAATATTCACCCATAGTTATGGTATATATGCAAACTCATAGTGAATATTAACTTTTCTTCATTAAATTAGCACTCAATTCATAATCCAAAACTTATATCTAATTACCATACCTAGTAATTAATATAAAATATGTTCTCATAAGCGAGGGTTATTACATACCCCCCCCCCCCCCTTATGAGGGAATTTTGTCCACAAAATTCAGGCGTACCTTATAAGAAAATATGTGGATATTTCTCCCGCATCTCGTCCTCACGCTCCCACGTTGATTCTTTTGCATTGTGGTGACTCCATTGAACTCTTACCAAGGGAACCACACGAGACCTTAACTTGCGCTCCCCACACTCAAGAATAGAAACCGATCGTTCTTCATACGAAACATCGGGTTGTAAGTCGATATTTTCAAAAGGGATGTGCCAAAGGGCACCCTCGCATCTTCTATACTTCTTCAAAGAGGAGACATGGAATACATCGTGGATTTATTGTAAAGTCTCCGGTAAAGCAAGTTGATACGCCACGGGACCAGCTTTTGCAATAACTGGGAAAGGTCCAACAAAACGCGGTGCAAGCTTTCCTTTCTTCCCGAAACGTTTAATGCCCTTCATTGGAGATACTCGCACCAACACTTAGTATCCAACCTCTAACTCCATGTGCCTCCTACTCGCATCGGCGTAGCTCTTTTTATGATCTTGGGCTATCTGAATACAATTTCGAATAAGTTGAATCTTTGAAGAAGTGTTCTGGATCATTTCAGGTCCAAGAAATTTGTTATCACCCACTTCCAACCAACAAGCGGGCGATCTACATGGCCGGACATACAAAGATTCATCAGGTGCCATTCCAATAGTAAATTCGTATGGGGTGTTATAAGCAAACTCAACCAATGGGAGGTATTGTTCCCAACCGCCCTTAAAATCAAGCATGCACATACGAAGCATATCCTCTAACATCTGATTTACCCTTTCAGTTTGACCATCTGTTTGAGGATGATAGAAAGAGCTTAACTTCAACTCGATCCCCATGGCCTCTTGAAAACTTCACCAAAAGTGAGATACCAATATTTTATCTCGGCCCGAAACAATATTTAAAGGTACCCCATTAAGTCTAACGATCTCCTCGATGAACAATTGGGCGTAACAAGCGGTATCATAATCCGTACGTACAGGCAAGAAGTGTGCCGATTTAGTTAAACGGTCGACAATCACCCAGATCGAATCATGACCTCTCGGTGATCTAGGTAATCCTGTAATGAAATCCATCAAAATGCTTTCCCATTTACATACTGGAATCTCCAACGGTTGCAACAAACCTGTGTGTCGTTGGTGGTCAATCTTAACCAAGTGACAAGTAGTAAATTGGGATACAAACTCCAAGATATCCCTCTTCATACCAGCCCACCAATAATGACGGCGCATATATTGGTACATCTTATCCCCACCTGGATGTACCGTAAACTTTGATCCGTGAGATTCCGCCATCACCGCTCGTCTCAAGTACCCATCTTCGGGAACAATAAGTCTTCCATGGAAGCGTAGTCCACCCTCAGAACCAATAGAGTACGACTCTGCTCCCTCGGACAACATTCGGTGTATATGATCTTGACAACCTTTATCTCTTCCCTGGGCTTCCACAATTCTCGCTATAATCGTAGGAGTAACGGTTATCACATAAATGAATGCCCTTACCCCTGCATCCTCCTGACAGAGCTCTCTCCACTTAGCTTTCCACACATCAGCTAAGTCTCCCTCGGGCTTCCTACTCAAGGCATCTGCTACTATGTTCACCTTTCCAGGATGATAATGGATATCAAATTGGTAGTCTTTCACAAACTCCAACCAACGACACTGACGCATATTCAAGTCCTTTTGGGAAAATAAATAATGCAGCGATTTATGGTCTGTGAAAAGACTAAACTTTTCCCCCAAGAGATAATGCCTCCATATCTTCAAGGCAAAGACAACTGCGACAAACTCTAAGTCACGCACCAGATAGTTCCTTTTGTGAGGCTTCAACTTACGAGAAGCGTAAGCGATCGGTTGTCTTTCTTGCTAAAGAACACCTCCTAACCCTTGAAGAGATGCATCGGTGAAGACTAGGTATTCCAATCCCAATTTTGGCAATGCAAGGACTGGAGCCGAAGTTAATCTATTTTTGAGCTCTTCAAATGCATCTTGACATGAATTGTCCAAAACAAATCTTATTCCCTTTCGGGCTAAATTCGTCAACGGGCTAGAGATTTTTGAAAAACCCTTAATAAATCAACGGTAATAACCCGCTAAGCCCAGAAAACTACGAACCTCAGTAGGTGTCGTGGGCTGACCCCACTCTCTAACTTCAATCACCTTGCTAGGATCCACAGATACACCCCGGGATGACACCACATGACCTAGAAATTGAACTTCCTTCAACCAAAAGCCACATTTCTCAAACTTTGCATACAATTTGTGATCCCTCTATCTCTGCAGGACCAACCGTAAGTGAGTATCATGGTCAGACTCTGTCTGAGAATAGACTAGGATGTCATCGATGAATACAATAACAAATTGGTCAAGTAAATCCCGAAACACCCTATTCATAAGATCCATAAATATAGCAGGAGCATTGGTTAGCCCAAAGGGCATAACCAAGAATTCATAGGATCCATAATGGGTCAGAAATGCAGTTTTGGATACATCTTGCACCCGTATCCTCAATTGATGATACCCCATCCTCAAATCAATTTTGGAGAAGTATGATGCTCCCCTATGTTGGTCAAACAAATCATCGATGCGGGGCAAAGGGTATTTATTCTGGATGGTGACTTTATTCAATTCTCTATAGTCCACATATAACCGGAGAGAACCGTCTCTTTTCTTCACGAATAATATCGGAGCACCCCATAGCGATGTGCTACGCCTAATAAATCCATGCTCCAATAGATGCTGAATTTGATCTCTCAATTCCTCATCTCCATAGGAGCCATTCGATACGGAGCTTTAGCAATCGGTCGAGTTCCCGACATTAAATCAATCACAAACTCTATCTCCCGACTTGGAGGTAATCCCGGAATCTCTCGAAAAACATCCTCAAAGTCTCTAACAATTGGAAGAGTATTTAGGGGAACCACAACATCCCTAGATACATCTTCTGCAATACAATATAAATAAGCACTCGTACTCCCTTCCATACAAGGCATAACAACCAGGAACATTTCTTGTCCTAGAACTGCAAAAACTATGCTTTTCCCATAACAGTTTACTATCGCGCGGTATTTCCCCAGCCAATCCATACCCAATATTACATCATACCCGACTATGTCAAGGACGAGAAATTCAGCCTCAAAACACAAGTTACCAAGGTTAATCCCTACGTTTTTACAAACAAAGAAAATCAATGAACCATCACCCATAGAAGATTCAACGCTAGTGAAGGTACTTTCAGCAGATTTTATAAAACCTGTGGTCTGAGCAAAACTCCTAGAAATAAAGGAGTGTGTAGAACCCGTATCAAATAGTACTCAACCCATATGCCCATGAATGAAAAACTTACCCTCGATCGCTAGCAGTGCCGGAGGAGCTGGAGGAAGCATAGCCTCCTGAATATGGTAAACACGTCCATACTATAGTTACCCCTGCTGAGGAGGAGCAATCGGATTAGGCACCTGGGGCGGAAACTATACATACGGCTGTTGTGGAGCCTTAGGAAGATGCCCTCCAACCAACTGAGGACATGCCCTTTTATAATGGCCCAACTCCCCACACTGAAAACATTTATTATCCGCATTCTCCTGATTCCTACCTTTATTGTTTTGAAATTGCCCCGCACCCCAGCCCTGCTGGCCCCTACCTCCATTTCCAGCTCTACCTCCCTGTTATTGTTGTCCGCCTTGACCTGGCCAGTTATTATTATTATTATTGCCACCAGCATTAAACCCAGCAAAACATTGATGCTTGGACAAATCCCCTTATTGAGGATCCCTCTCCTTCTGCTTGTTCCCTGAGGATTGGGATGAAGAAGATGTTCCCCCTCCGATCCCATTACTTCCCGGTTTCACCACTTGCCCCATTGCTGCAGCCTTCTTATTGTTTTGCACAAAAAATCTATGCTCTTGACAGTGAATTAAAGCAGCATTCATCACGTCCCCAAAGGTTACCAAAGATAGATTTCCAAGCAAATGTTGTTTTATGCGCCAGTGCAAACCTCCTAAAAATCTGGAGATCCTCTTCGCTTCCGGAGTCACTTCATCTGGTATAAAGCTTGCTAACCGGATAAACTCCTCTTCATATTCGACAATCGATCTCTTCCCTTGTACTAAATCTTGAAGCTTCCTCTGTATCTCCCTTTGAACTACAGGAGGGAAATACTTTCCATCAAAGAAAGTCCAAAAATTGGTGATTGACATTGTATCCCTTTGTTCGGGTGTCGTCATTTACTCCCACCAGTGTAAGGCCGATCCGACAATCTTAAACGTAACGAGGATTTGCTCTTTCTCCTCACTACATTCCACCATCCTAAGATGGCCCTGCAGGTCCTTCTTCCAATGGTTTGCCTTTATAACGTCTGAACCTCCCTCAAATTCTGGGGGATGACCCTTTAGGAAAGACTCTCTTACCCGTTCCCACTGAGAAGGTTCCATAGGAACTAGGGCTTCTTGTCCGCTCGCTTGAGCTTGTGGCATTTGTTGTTCCACTTCAGTCATCGCTGCATTAACAGCTTGGGCCATGATATTTTCCACATCAGCGACACTGATATTCCCCGGTGGAGGCAGTGGAGGACCAACCTCATCCTCGACAACCCTATTGCGTCTAGCGGGACGTCCTCTCTTTGGCGGCATCTGAGATAGAGAAGAGATAGAGTTAGAATATTATATAAAACAATCTATCTAGCACAAGATCGCATACATAAGCAATAAGACAATCCTAACCTTGAGCTCTATATCAAAGAACACTACGGTAGAACGTGACAAGTCCGCATAGGTCCTAAAGACACTAGAACCTGATGCTCTGATACCATCTGTGACAACCCGCTATCCGAAATAAAGGGTGCCCAGCCCGATACCCCGATGAAATAGGAATCATGGATAGATATCATTCTCAGGATCACAATATCATACAGAGTATCAAGAATAATCACCCAATATTCTCGAAAACGGGTTATAAAAAATTTTAGTTAGTAATTTAAAGAAAACAGTTTCAACAACCCGTAATAAAAAAAGAGGGTGGAAACTCCCACAAACATATATACTATAATCCAATAGATAAGAAAGGACCGAATAAAGCATCGGTCGGTACAATCCATACAATACACAGTAAGTTCCATGTGTTACATAATACATCATTTATCCAATTACACCATTTGGGCCACACGCCCGAATAAAGACTGATCTTAGCTAGAAAACAATAATATAGGCGTCTACACAAAATATCCCGTGATACCCGCAAAATGTCACGGCTCCTTAAAAGACTTAGAGAAAAGAAAGTGATTACGGGCGACCTTGCGGCGGAACACCTGAACGAAAAATAGAAGATACATACATAACAAGAAAACGAAGAACCGGTTAGAGGCCGGTTTTATATGATCACTAGATAAATGACAGGTACGACAATATTGGACTGGTAAGCATGGATGATATTCTAGCATGGTAACATCATATAAAGAACTAAGACTATTAAATGATTATTAAAATGAAATTCAATTATACAAAGAAATAAAAGTACTTATGAGCCTTTTCATCTTTCCTCATTTTCATTTCCGCCTTCTTTCCATTCCTTATCAGAAATGCAATTATTACTATGTGCACTTATCTCAATAGTACGCTCTTTGTGGACTATACTTTGCTCTTTATGGCATTAATGTTCCATCGATTCCAACTCGATACTAGAATAGTTATAAATACATATAACGATTCTAAGACCGCCCGTACGGGTTTTCCCACTGTGCGCGCCCCTAAATAACCATCATCTTCCAGGGCCGAACCTAAGATAACCTGGGATCCTATGACAACGTCGGGAAGTGGCCATATGCCCGCGGGGTAGTCAATACCACACCCAGAATCTCCTACCCATCGCAGAAAAATATAAAACAAGCGCTCATATGGTCTGGGACTATATCCACCTTGCATTCATTAGCCAGGGGGCTTCACTTAACGCACGGACTTCCCTTAAGATGGTATTTAGAGAGGTGTGTAACATCCATTTTATTAATTTCCATTTCATGATTGAATAATTATGTTTTACTTTATCCATTTTACATTTTATCGAAATGCGTTACGGTGTACTTCACATCATCATAATAACCTTGAAGAATATTTAAACTCCCAAGATATCTCTCCCAAATGTCCTTGTTTATACTTTATAATAACCCATCATATGAGATCTAGTTCGCATTTACTCCTAAAGTCTCCAAATTCGACCTTAAGATTTCCTAGACGCTTATAGAACTACCTGACAGAAGAAATGCCTAAACATTACTTTAAATCCCCGCCCCCCCTGACAGGAACCCTAGATGAACCTCTTCGAGTCTAGGGAGTCGACCGAACTCAACTAACACTTTAAGATCCTATTTTTACTTCATTCAAGAAGGTCCTTAATTACTAATCCTAGAGAAAAGGGTTAAAATTGACAAAGAAAAGAAATTGAAAAAGTGCAGGGCTTCCGAGTCGATTCGGCCAGAAAATATGAGATTCTGCATAGTTGCCGAATCGATTCGGACCATCCGAATCGATTCGGTCAGGAAGATTGGGTTTTTGCATAATTGCCGAATCGATTCAGACCAAGCCGAATCGATTTGGTTCACCCAACCCTGGAAACTATCTCGCACCGAATCGATTCGGCCGGGCCGAATCGATTCGGTTCTGCAGAAATTCCTAATTTTTCTTATGGAGTCTTGGACTCCAATTTCCTTCTCAACTCAAATCCATTCAAACTAACTCATGTATTGTCACCGACACAACATAAATTCTATTAACTACTACCCCAACTATCAATAATCGTCCAAATTATTCTTCAATGCCTCAAGACCAACAATTTCACAAAAAACCCTAAACTAATCAAACCATGATCAATACATCATTATCACTACCAATCATTTAACTTCAACCATAAATAGCAAGTGAGAAACTTGCCTAAATATAGAAAATGCTGATTTTCTTGGTGTGGGATCAAGAATCCTTCTCAAGTCTTCAACATCCTTTCTTCTCTCTACTCTTTCTCTTTCTCTCTTTAGTTCTCTAGGTTTAGAAAATACAATTAGGTGAATAGTTATTCACTCAAGACATAAATTGTGACTTTAACAAAAAATCCCAACTTAATTGATAGATATTGCGATAAAATAATACGCAATTGCATATTTAAGGCATAATCAATCAAAAATGCCCAAAATCTCAAAACACATAATCGCACAATTTCTTACTATCTCGCACGTTCCGGAATCAACTGCGGCCTCTAAATTATCATTTGGACATTTTATAATTCAGTTTAAGTTCCGGTCTCATTATTAAGCCAAATATCATTTTAATTCATATGATATTAACAAGCATAATAAAGCAATATTCACCCATAGGTATGGTATATATGCAAACTCATAGTGGATATTAACTTTTCTTCATTAAATTAGCACTCAATTCATAATACAAAACTTATATCTAATTACCATACCTAGTAATTAATATAAAATACGTTCTCATAAGCGAGGGTTATTACAATAACCAACCTGAAGAAACAATTTTTAAAATGAGGTATATTGCTTTTGCATGCTCCTTTAGCTCATTTAGGCACTGTACTACTTCAATACTGAGATGTGCTGCATTTGTGTACTAATAGGACATAAGATTTTGTGTCCTAACAGGACACCACATTTTTTCAGAAGTCTAAAGTCTAAAGTCCATACACAGCAAACCATCTCGTGTTAGATTTTGTGCACAAACATGATACCAAATTTTGTGTACTAAGGTCTCTAGAACTTATATGAGAAAGATGTTATTCTCCATTAATCATACGTTATTGAAATGTTACCCTATAAATCTCCAAAAAAGTTCAATAATCCTTTTTCATTGGTTGGCTCCTCATCCATCTGCATAAATGCCTCTTTCCAGTCTCCATCTTTAAAGTCGAGTAGAATCGTTGTAGCATAGGAAATATAAAGTTTATTAGTATATGAATTATTTTTCATTTTTCAATTTTCATCTCTCATTTCTGCAATGGAAATATAGAACATGCGCATCTGAGCGTCACTTTCTCACTACTGCCTAAGACTATCAATATTTCTCCTCGTCAAACAAAAATGCCAAAAATTCTCACTTTTAGTGCGTATGTAGAGTTTATTAAGTAACTTCAGTTTTAACTAACTTCAGTTTTAACAAAATTGTGGACTTCGATGTCTTAACTAACTTTAGTTTTAATAAGAATTTATTATGTTTCTTAGCTTCGACCTGAATATCTATATAGTTACGTTCTAATTTCATTTGTATGCGATTTCCGACCAAAAGTGGGCTAACAACTTTTCCAACTGGTCAAGAGATCCCTTTGGATATGAAATCCCTAATAGAACTTGTATAAGCATTGAGGATCGAACCTATTTAAGTAGGAAGCCCAAAAATGGGAGCATTTTAGTCTCAAACAGTAATAAAACCAAGTCTCAAACAACAAAAAAATGCCAACGGGAGCAGTGCAGGCTCAAAATATCACCTCGAGTTTGAAACTTGTACGAAATATCATATAGTGGTTCTTGATTTTTTGTTGTGGTCCTGAAAAAACAAAGAGGTACAAATGAGATACCTGAATAAATCTTACCTACAGTTGAAATCAAAACAATAATATAGTAATAAAATACCTATACTTTTACTCCAAAAACAAACCCACCGCAATCAATCATTTAGAGCCAATTAGACTACACTAATTATCAAACTAAATGAGATAATAACCGATTCTCATACGAAATGAGATAATAACAGAGAAAATAGATAACTGTGACTTTAGGGATAAAAACAGAAAAATGTATGTCATAGATGCATGATCCAAATAAAATAACTAAGAGCAATGAGATAAAAGTAAAGGTAGAATTATCACTCTACAATATATGAAAATAGTAGAATAATACAAAGGGTGTGTGTGAAAAAGAAAGGACAGTGTCCAAGTCTAAAGTCAAAAAATACCAACCAATAAATAAGTTTACCTATCAATTGTTGTATAAAAGTTTCTTTGAATCCAGTTGTATAGATGATTACAGAAGCGGGGGCTTCCTTGGCAACTTGGTTAAAAAATTATCAATGGCTAATGAAATGTCGATTGTGCATTTGGTTTGTCACAAACCTAGGCACAAAAAATTACACATTAAGTACAAATAAACCAAATTTTTTATTACTACATCCTTTCCTCTGTTTTTACATATTAAAATTCAGACAAATAATACCTACAAATAGGTATAATAAATAATTGGGTCACCGCACGAAAGTTTATAACACCTAATACCTTGATGCCTATACAATTATATTTTATTAGGTATTAAAGTATTGAACAAAGGTAACATAAAATTTTATATCAATTATTTCACTGCGTTATGCTCAATTAATGTGAAAGAAACCTTGAAACAAACCAAAGAAACATAACATAACATAATTGAAAGTAACATTCCTGAAACAAAACAATTGTGTAACTGAACTAAATCTATAAATAAAAAAGCAATAAAATTGATGTGGTAGCAATGTAGAAGTAGTGGACCCATCCAACACTAAGATGTGGCAGCAATGTAGAAGAAGTACCTCAACCTCATATCACACCACATAAAATTGAAAGCTAGTATTATGAGATGATATGTAATAAAACTGACAGAGTATACCTAATTGGACATCAAGCTCCAAGATCTAATTCCAAAGTTTGTCAATCTGAAACACAAACAATAGTGTGAAATTACCAAGATCGATACAAAAGCTTGCTTTCCAAACAATAAGTAAATATCGATTCACTAAACCCTAGTGTCAAAACGTACGGTATTACCTTAGTGGTGTTGGCGATTAAGTCTGATAAGAAGCCAAAACCTTTAAGCCTTCAAATGTCAAAACCCTACAAATTTCTTACGTAGATCTGCAATACGATGGGTAAAAATAAAATTCATAGTTCAAATACTAACAAAGCATAAACCATAAACTTATAAGCATTAACAAACCATCAGTCACATGAAAACTCTAAGAAAGAAGATCTGCAAAAAAAATACGAAAATAATAAAAGCCCCAAATCTATATACATAAATCCCTAAGAAAGCAGATCTACATAAGAAAATTGCAAAATCACACCATATATGGTGGGTGTGGGGCAGAGAGGAGACGGAGGCGGCAGTGTATAGAAGAGGGGGATGCTATTTCGCGAGGGGGAGAAAGTGAGAGGATAGGGGGTAGGGTTTAGGGGAAGGCATGGCTGAGGGAGAGAACGAGAGAGTGGAGATAGGACGACTAGGGTTTGGTAAATGAGTGTAATGGGGGGAAATGATCTCAACCGTTCATTTGTGAGTGATGTGGCCAAATCCTCACCTCTACATAGCTTATCAACTTATGGAATAGTGGCACAATTCTACTCCTTATTTTATATATATATATATATATATATATATATATATATATATATATATATATATATATATATATATATAGTGTAGTGAGGGTCTAATGGATCTAGACGATCAACCTTGCCAAGCAGTAGTGTATCGGGGGGTTCCTTATTTGGATTTCGCTTCGCGAGATACCTCACGCACGAACATGGCATATTGTTGAGACTGGGGAGAAGTTTAGCCCTTAGTACTTAGTTTGCTTAAGATTTTTTAGAGTTAGGGGTTACGGATTAGTTAGGCAGCGTAGCTTGACTAGGTTGGTTAGAGGGATGCGCTAGGTGTGCACTATTAGAAGAGAGGTGGGGGGTATCTCATGGGAGTGCGATACCAATTTAAATATGAGATAAAAACATATTTTATAAATAAAGCATTTATGCACTTGCAAAATATTTTCACCACTCGAGCTCTGACCCGTTTATCTACTTTTCCTCTCTTTTGCTATACATATATATATATATAGGTGTCCAGACACAAGGACGCCGTGATGATGATCTTTTCGAGTCAGACACAAGGACGCTGTAGCAGTTGTGGATGCATGCAGGTTTATTTTTAGACGCTTCAATTCTTGTGATCTAGATAGGAAGAATTGTAGTAACTTTAAGGCCGAAAGCCCAATTGTATTCATTTATTCTTTCACCTCCTTTTGGCGCGGCATTCGATTTGGTTGTATTATATTCTAACTGAGTGTTCGGCTATTTTATCTCTTTTCGGTTTCATTTATTTCAACTGTGTGAATGTTTTAATCGATTTAATTTGTTTAAAAGAATAGTTAAATAAAATCTTGACGCCAGCCTAATAGGTTATTAGTAATTAATTTTCTTTTCGACCGTGATGCTAAGAATGATCCATATGCGACTACGGTTTTAATTTGGTACATGGGTGATCGCCCGGTATTTTATTAGGCAGGGTGTCACAAAAGGGTTGAACATTTTAAACTTTTTAATTGATTCCTGGTATAGTTTTATCGGTTCCATAATTCGAAATGAAGATGGGGATGAAATAAATTCAATCTCAAGAGATGACTCATAATCGCTTGAATTTTAAATGAGAAATATTCAATTTTAATGAAATATTTTCCCAATTTTGTTTTAGTTTAAACATAAGTCTCAACCTCCTCTTTTTTTCCAAATAATAAATCATTTCATTGAAAATGGATGCTATATTCATTTCCTCCTCACATTCATTATCTATTATGACATGGGCTAGGAGAAGAATGGTTTCTTCCAAAGTATACATCGATTCTTCATTTGTTTCAAAACACTACTCAACTTTAAAAGTCTTGAAAGGAAAATCACCGTTGGCCTGGAATAATGCATCCGGCTCTTATTACTAACAATGATTTGGTTTTCACTCTTTTAATTCTCAACAATTCTAATTTCCTTATGCAAAGTCATAGGTGGAGGCACGAATTCTCAAAAATAAAAGGTTTGACAACCATCCTCGAAAATACTATTGAAATCATTAATATAAGAATTTTGAAAGTTATTGCAATAAATTTCAACATTATTATTGTAGTGATTTTATGGCCCTCTTTCAGAAAGATCATTCTCAAAATTCACATAATTCATAATATAAGAGTAAGACATGATTATCCTGAAATAGCTCAAGATAAATATTTCCACAAAGTGGTGTGCGATCGATGGATTCATGTGTTTCTTGAAACTCAAATGTATAAGTCTTTAAATGAAATTAAAACAAAGAATGCAAATACAAAGAAGGCATTACAAAATACTAAATAAATCATAATATAGAGAAAAACACTCCCCAGTAACTACGCCATTTAATTAAAGGGGAAAATCGAGCGTCTGTGTTACCTACGCTAGTCGTAGTTTTTTACTTCCACTATTATCCAAAAACCTAAACTATGACTACACTCTCTATGAGAGTATAGTTAATAGTCTGGATATTATAGCCACATGGAATGTTTTAAGATTTCAATTGATTTATTAATTATCAATAAATGTGATGGTTTTAACAAAATATGAATATAGGCATGTATTTAAACTATGATTAATCAAAACGAGTAAAAACTATAGATTCAGAATATAATCCCTTACCTCGCGTTAAAAAAATATAAATGATTACATAGGGCAAAAAATGTTGCAAGATTAAGCCTCATTTCGTCAATTAATCAAACCTAGAGTTGTCACCCTCTAAATTTTCATAAAAGCCTACTATGTTTTTGGCGTCAACAAATATTCCCGAGATTACACATGAAATGTTTTAAATATGTAGCATACATGATATAGACCGTTAAATCTCCATTGCATAAATTAAAAATAACCTAACAAATTTAAGATAATCTAATCAATCGCCAATGCAAAGAAACCATTTGATAAAAGATGATTTCCATTATCTCAAGCTAAACTAATTTAGCCACAACTCATATTAAATGACATATAAATAAAGGAAAGGAATAAATTAAGCAATAAGTCTAATTAACAATGCTTATAACCTAATTACAAAAGAAAGAAAATAAACAATTACAGCTAATATATGGAGAGAAGATGATGAATAGTAGTCTTACAAGTCAAATACTTGGAATGATAAATGAATCATGTCCTCTCAAACATCAACTAAACACTAAACCCAAATCTGAACATCTCCACAAAACAAAAGCCCTCCCTTTCTATTATACCCCACAAATTAAACTACAAATACGAAAAGAAAAATAATAAAAAATACATATTTGTAGAATTGTACACTTCCTCAATCGATTCGGTACTGGATTATACCGATTTGTACCTCACAATATTATTTCTCACTTATGATTCGATTTTGACACGTCCCATGAAAAAATCCATAAAAACAATATACGAACTCAAAATGATGCATTGTAATAATCCACGTGAAGATAATTTAATGATATAATTATTTATGTTTTAAAACCCTCCAAATTATGCAGTGTGAAGTTACCAAACAACCCTTAAGGTTGAAGCACATGCCGAAACATTTTGAAAAATGGCCATAACTTCTTCATTTTGGATCGAAATGATCCACGGTCAGTGGCCACGCAAAAATAATTTGACGATTCGCATGTTGGGTCTTTTTTACCACCCAAAATATGGAGTTTAAAAAGACAAATTTTTTCTTAAATTTTTGTCATGCGATGAAAATTTTTCGAAACACATCAAACTTCACACTGCACCACTAACACGTAAAAAATAACAATTATACGTCCAAAGCATATAAAAATCAATAATAGAGGTTGTCTAGTTAACGATCATAAATATAGGAATTGATGTACATAAGTGGGCTTGTGTGTTGGATTCTAAGGGAAGCTGGGCTTATCACTTGCTACTTATAGAGTTTGAATACGATAATAGTCACTAGAAGACTGTAACATTCCCACACTTATTTCTGGGAGATGGGAAAGAGTATGCTGTTTGGGATGGATGTTATTAGGGACACCTCAGAAAAGGTGGCACTCATCAGGTAGCATATGAAGACTGTCGAGTATCGATAAAAGAGTTTATCCGTCAAGGGAAAGCATAAGTTGGAGTTTCAGGTGGGGAATCAATTTCTTTTTAAGGTCTCCCTGATAATGAATTGGTGAAATTTGGATTCAAATCGAATTAGCAAGATAATATATGGGTCCTTTTATGATCTTAGATAGACTAGGCACGATGGCATATCATTTGTCCTTACTTGACCATCTTTAACTAGTACACAATGTCTTCCACATGTCCATTCATTAGTGATGTGTTATCTTATCGTCATATCGATCTCAGTGGAATTTATTTATAGCATGATGCGAGCTATGAGGAGAGGCAACAAAAAATCCTTGATCGGAGAGAGAATGCTCTACTATCAAAGGAAATTTCATTTCTTAGATTCTAGTGGGGACCACAAAGTGAGGTTGAGTTGACTTGTGAGAGAAATAAGGATAAACGTGCGAGATAACTAAAGATCTTTGAGAAAGGTTTATAAATTTTAATTTTAAAAATGAAATTCTTTGCTTAATGGGGCGGGTGTAATACCCTGTCATTTCATTGAATTATTGTAGTTGTTCAATTAATTATTTTTTCTTGCATGACACGTGATATCACTCATTATATTCATTTATTTATTGTTAACATCTTTTGAAAATTGGACTCAGTGCATGATAAAATACTAATGAAATATTTGAAGTGACTTAGTATTATGAGAGACTATGGCACGTAAGGGATATAATCTCAAGGGTTTCTTTGTTTTTATTATCCCATCCCTATCGAGATCCAACAATCATAAAGCAGTGTCTTATAATCTCGAGTTGCACAAAATTAATAAATAAATAAATTGTGTTTTAATTGACCCCTACCGGTTCTTTTATAAGTTGATGAGTTATTTGATTTATTAAAACTAACACTATTTTTATTGACTTTTATGACTTTTAGAATATTTGTTTTATGACTTAAAATGGTAGGATTTAAGTCGAATGGAATTATAAGTGGCTTGGGTAGATTTTTGGCCATTTAAATAGTTATTTGGGTTAATTAGATTGGGGCTTAGATTAGGCATCAGACTAATTTCCTAGAAATCTAGTTCATTAGGTTAATAATATAACCTAAAACACAACTTTAGATAACTATCTAAAACTTAAGGCTTTAGCAAGAATAGGCATAGGAGAGTTGCGGAGCTTAGAAGAATGGAAGCTTCGAACTCACCCAATTTGTCTAAGGAAAGTTTACATAGATTAGGAGTCTAATTTTTATTTGTATCCCGATAATTAAAATCTATTGAAATCTTAATTAAGCTTAGCATAATATGATATTGATAATCTAAAATACTAATTTCATAATTAGTTTAATTGTTAAATTAATCATTAAAATCATGATAACGGAATAATGTAATTGGATGATTGAATTCTATAATTAAACCTTGATAATTGTTAGAAGTTGATTGTAACGAAGTTTTGTCCATTATTTATGAGTATGTCATAAACCGTTACATCATTGAAGAAATTCAAAGTTAACATCGTCATTAACGTATCTGAATGTAAAAGAAATGAAGCAATTAAAATTCTGGGTTGCCGGATCGGTCCGCCCATTTGGAAAAAGAATCGGTCCGCCCCCTCATCCAATCCGCACTCTACCCGGACCGATCCGCCTTGCTCTTGATTCAGTAGACCCCGGACCGAATACGAACCGAAGAGACCAATTTCAAAAATGAACCGGTCCGACCTCGGACCGATCCGCTTCAGATCCGGATCGGTCTGCCTGAAATAAAATCGTGCAGATCGTGTTCAGTTATTTTTGGCAAAGGTTTTAATTTATAAACCCACTACGGGGAGTTTGTTTAGATGAGACTCATTCACATAATTTTCAGAGTTTAAAAACTCAAAGTCTTCATCTTTATGATTTACCAAACTCATGTTTTGATTCACACAAATTTCCAAATCATTTGTGAATCGTTTTGAAACCCTAGAACACAAACACTGTTTTGTTCATACCCTTGTGGAGAAGACCGTTCTTCTTCTTCATTGTTGCCCTCCTAGAAAGGGAAACTCCCAGCCGCCGACTACAGATCCGACACCTACGGGTAATTCTATTTCATTGTATTTTTCAGTGTAATCTGAAATTTTATGTTATAATATTATAATGAAAATAAATGGTTTTGCCCCTTTGGCGAATTTTTCCTCACATGTGTGTGTTTGAATATTTCTTGCATGATTTCATATTATTTCAATCACATCTTGTTGCTTGTTTAGGGTTTATTTGGGTTGAACTAAGTTTGATTATTTAATTACTTATTTAAATTCAAGCGCACACTCTTTCAAATTGGTATCAGAGCAGGTTACGCTAATCTATCGCGTATTACTATTCTCCGTAAAATTCTTCTAAGATATCAATTTTCTGAAAAAATTGATTTTTGAAAAAGAGCGTGTTCAAATGGAGAAATCATATAATAAAAGGCAAGTTTTTGACGGGACAAATTATGCATATTGGAAAGCCCGCATGAAGTCGGATTTAAAGGCCATAAATGAACAGGTTTGGATTTTAGTTGAAAGAGGGTGGACACCACCCTCCGTCACTGTTGAAAACGTGATAAATTTAAATCCTGTCAATTCTTGCACTGAAGATGAATTTAAATGGTCTTCTTTTAATTCTAAGGGTTTGAGTGCTATTTTCGAATCCATCACTCCCGATGAGTTCCGGCGTATCTCAACGTGCACCACGTCAAAGGAGGCATGGGATGTTTTACAACTTATCCATGAAGGAACTAATGCTATAAAAGAATCTAAATTGCAAATTTAATAACTCAATTTGAAACCATCACCATGATTGAAACTGAATGCTTTGATGATTTTTATGCTAGGTTGTCTGATACTGTTAATACTAGCTTTAATCTTAGTGAACAAATTCCAAATTCTAGAGTTGTGAAAAAGATTCTTAGATCATTGCCTATGCTTTTTATCCATAAAGTCACCGTGCCAAATTCTATGGGTAATTTAAATACGCTAAAATTGGAAGAACTTGTTGGAGACTTGCAAACTTATGTAATTGATATGTTTCCTAAATCTGTCATGTCTAAAGATAAGGGAATTGCACTTAATGCCCAAGAGAGAAAAAGTGAGGGGTCGGGAAGAAAAAGAGTCGAGTCATCTACAAAGAGAGAGATAGTAATGTCTGATTCTGAGTACGAATTTGACTTAGATGACTTGGCTTTATTTTCTAAAAACTTCAAGAAAATTCTTAAATTCAAGAAAAGTGGAAATTTCAAAGATAAAAAGAATTTTCAGAAAAATAAGTTTGAAAAGAAAAATGGGAAAGTTTTCAAAGACCATCCTGAGAAAGATAGTGAGAGATGATTTTAGTGCGACGGTAAGGGTCATAGAGCGTTTGAGTGTGCCACTCGTCTGAATAGAGAAAAGGGCAAAGATGTCCTTAATTCTACCTTTAGTGACGACAGTGAGGTCGAGTCGGTGGACTCGGGAGATAAGTCACCGTATGAGTGTAACTTCACTGCATTCATGGCTAGTCATGTGAGCACTTCTAGTGCATCTCACGACGATGAGGATGTTAGTTCACAAGGACACCTCGACAGTGAGAGCGAAGTAAGTGAGGGGGAGGATGACGCAAGTGAGAGCGAGATGAACCTTCAACACGCGTACGCCAAATTATAAAATGAGTCATTTAAAACAAAAAAGCATAACAAAGACTTAGTTCTTAGGATCACCAGGTTAGAAGAGGAGTTAGAAAAAATGAGAGGGAGAGAGTCCTCCACTTGCACCGCCACGAGAGAAAGAGAGTCTGCCTGTGTTAAGAAAGAAAATTTGTTTAAAGAGAGAGAGAGTCATTTTGAGAAAGAGAAAGGGGACTTGATGAAACAAGTGGCTAGTCTTACGAGTGAGCTCCATTCCTCCCTAGAGACTCGGAAGAAACTTGATGCCCTTGTTTCCCAACTTACTCATGACCTTGACAGGGCACGGGAAGTCAAGGTACAAATCGAGGATATATCTGGAAATATGGGAAAGATGCTCCTCGGTCCCGCTTTAGGTTTTGGTGATAGGCAGGGAATAGGTTTTGATGGTGCCTCCACGTCCCAAATTGCACTTGGACCAATTCTTGAGTTTACTACGACTCCATATGGCCATCATCGAAAACCAAGAAGGAGAGCTTGACCAAGAAAAGAAAACCAATGACCTTGTAAGACTAGGCTCTTTTGAACTCATTGCAGAAGAAATGGACACCTCAGGGAGTTTTGCTATAGTTTGGGTCGGACTCAACGTACTACTGCTCCTCCACATCATACTGATGATTTTGCCAGTCTGAGAGAGCGTGTTGAGTTTTTAGCTTCCACTTCATAGAGTCTAATGGAGGAATTCTGACGGATGTCCTTACCATCGATGAATGCTTCGCGCATTCCGAATAAAACCAACAACAACAAGGGTAAACATAAAGTTATCTATACTTGGGTACCTAAGATAGAGAAAAAGGCTCTTTTTGTCCATGACTCTCTCAAAGCATAAAATACCTCACAGTGGTATTTTGATAGTGGATGCTCCAGACACATGACAGGTGATGTCTCACTTTTTACCCACCTTGAGGATTATAAGGATGGTAGAGTCACCTTTGGATATGGGAGTATGTCTAGGATTATAGGACGAGGTACTATAGAGTTACCAGGATTCCCTAAGCAAGAGAATGTGTTGTATGTCAAAGGTTTAAAAGTAAACCTTCTCAGCATTAGCCAATTGTGCGACACTGACTTTAGAGTAAAGTTTGATCGAGACACGTGTCATGTCTACAATCAAGACGGTAAATTTTTAATGCAAGGGGTGAGGATCGAGGATAATTTCTATGGGACTATGCCTACTTCCTCACTTGTCTATAACAGCGCCACGATCACTATTATGGATCAGTGGCACCAATGTCTAGGTCACGTAAATATTAGAGATCTTACTCGTTTAGCTAAAAAGAACCTAGTACATGGCTTACCATCTCTTGGAAAGCCAACTTTAATGATTTGTGGACCCTGTCAGTTGGGAAAACAAATTCATAGCCCCCATAGGAAGTTACATTCCATTACCACCTGTCATATACTTGAGCTTATTCACATGGATCTTATGGGTTCTAATCGTACCGAGAGTTTTAGTGGTAAGAGGTATATCCTCGTGATGGTAGACGATTTCTCCAGATATTCTATTATAGTTTTTCTCAGTGAGAAATTCGACGATGTAGAGTTTTTAACTACCAAGTGTCGTGTCCTACAAAACCAACACGGAGTCATTATTAATAGGGATCCGTAGTGACAACGACACAGAATTTAAGGAAGCGAACATAGATCTCTATTGTGATAGCCTTGGGATCAAACATGAGTTTTCTGCTGTGAAGACTCCTCAGCAAAATGGGATTGTTGAGAGAAAGAATAGAACGATCCAGGAAATGGCTAGATCTATGCTTCTAGGTCATAAGGTTTCTAGGAGATTTTGGGCAGAGGCAGTGTCTACTGCATGCCACACGGTGAATAGGGTTTACCTGCGTCCATACACTCTTAAGACACCTTATGAATTATGGGCTGGCAAGAAACCCAACCTGGCATATTTCCATGTTTTGGGGAGTAAATGCTACACCCTACGGGATAGAGAGAAAATATGAAATTTTGACTCCCGAAGTGACGAGGGATTATTATTAGGCTATTCATCAAATAGTAGAGCGTACCGGTTTTTTAACCTGAAGAGATCTAAGGTTATGGAGTCAATAAACGTCATCGTGCAAGATGAAGAACCTTTGATGGTTATTGATCCTAACCTTCAGTGTGAGGATGAGTACTTTTTTGGCAGTGATTTACTTATCCCTCTCCCACATTATGTGGACCGTACTCCTATGTTAGGTGACACACCTTCTTCGGTTCGCAAGAGTCATGACCCACCCTCCATTTTACGTGATCCCACTCTTGGGGTCAAGACTCGTGCTCAGCTAGAGAACGTTGTTAGCCACTTCTGATACACGTCCAAAGTCGAGCCCAAGAATCATAAAGAAGCACTCAAAGATGAACACTGGATATCTTCCATGAAGGATTTCGAAAAACAAATTTGTAGCCCCCATAAGAAGTTGCATTCCATTACCACTCTCGTATACTTGAGCATATTCACATGCATTTTATGGGTCCTACTCGTACCGAGAGTTTGGATGGTAAGAGATATATCCTCGTGATGGTAGACGATTTCTCCAGATATTCTATTGTATGTTTTATGAGGGAAAAATCTGATGTTGCAGAGTTTTTAACGACCAAGTGTCGTGTCCTACAAAACCAACACGGAGTCAATATTAATAGGATCCGTAGTGACAATGGCACAAAATTTGAGGAAGAAAAAGTAGATCTCTATTGTGATAGCCTTGGGATCAAACATGAGTTTTCTGTTGTGAAGACTCCCCAGCAAAATAGGATTGTTGAGAGAAAGAATAGAACGATCTAGGAAATGTCTAGATCTATGCTTCTATGTCGTAAGGTTTCAAGGAGATTTTAGGCAGAGGCAGTGTCAACTGCATGCCACACGGTGAATAGGTTTTACCTGCGTCCACACAATCTTAAGACACCTTATGAATTGTGGACTGGCAAGAAACCCAACCTGGAATATTTTTCGTGTTTTGAGGAGTAAATGCTACATCCTACGGGATAGAGGGAAATTAGGAAAGTTTGACTCTCGAAGCGACGAGGTAATATTATTAGGTTATTCATCAAATAGTAGAGCTTACCAGGTTTTTAACCTGAAGAGCTCTAAGGTTATGAAGTCAATACACGTCGACGTGCAAGAAGACGAACCTTCGATGGTTATTGATCCTAACGTTCAGTGTGAGGATGAGGACTTTTCTGGCAGTGATTTACTTATCCCTATCCCACACTATATGTACCCTACTCCTATTTTAGGTGACACACCTTCTTGGGTTTGCAAGAGTCATGACCCAGCCTCCATTTTAGGGGATCCCACTCTTGGGGTCAAGACTCGTGCTCAGCTAGAGAACGTTGTTTGCCACTTCTACTACACGTCCAAAGTCGAGCCCAAGAATCATAAATAAGCACTCAAATATGAACACTGAATATCTGCCATGCAGGATGAGTTACTTCAGTTTAAAAAGAACAATGTCTGGGAACTTGTCCCCAGACCTAGTGATACTAATGTGATAGGTACCCGATGGATTTTCAAGAATAAAATGGATGAACATGGTACCATAATTAGAAATAAGGCTAGGTTGGTCGCTCAAGGCTACACACAAATAGAGGGTGTAGACTTTGGGGAGAAATTTACTCCTGTTGTGAGGCTTTAGTCCGTCCGCTTACTACTCGCCATCGCATGTCATCTGCACTTCAAGCTATATCAGATGGATGTCAAGAGTGACTTTCCAAATGGCATTCTACAGGAGGAGGTCTATGTGGAACAACCAAAAGGGTTTGAAGACCCTAAGCACCCTGAGCCCGTTTATTATCTGAGGAAAGAGTTATATGGTTTGAATCAAGCACCCCGTGCTTAGTACGAAAGGCTTACACCTATCTCTTAGCCCATGGTTTCAAGAGAGGGGGAGTTGATATGACGTTGTTCGTTAGGAGAGATGACGGTGCTACTTTGGTTGCCCAGGTCTATGTGGATGACATAGTCTTTGGATCCTCGTGCTCCCATCATGCTCACCAGTTTGATAAGGAGATGAAAAGCGATTTTGAGATGAGCATGGTAGGTGAGCTTACTTCCTTCCTTGGTCTCCAGGTTCGTCATTTAGAGTATGGGATGTTCATCTCCAAATCTCAGTGTGCTAGAGACCTAGTGAAGAAATTTGGTTTAGACTCCGCTAAGCATGCACGTACACCTATGAGTACTTCTATCAAGCTTAGTAAGGACATTTTCGGTAAGGACGTAGAGCAAACCTTGTATCGGAGTATGATAGGTAGTCTTCTCTACTTGACTGCCAGTCGTCCCGACATAGCCTTTAGTGTTGGAGTCTTTGCGCGATATCAGGTATTCCCGAAAGAGTCACACTTACTCGCTCTAAAACGTATTATCAAATACGTGAGTGGAACTCTCTCATATGGTATTTGGTATTCCTTTGATATCAATGACCGTTTGTCCTCCTATTCAGATGCCAATTTGGCAGGGGATGTAGATGGTTGTAGGAGCACTTCTGGTGGGTGTTTCTATTTTTTTTCTGCTCTTGTCTCCTAGTTGAGCAAGAAGCAAAACTCCATCTCTTTGTCCACTGCGAAGGATGAGTACATCGACATCGGGAGTTATTACACGCAACTCTTGTGGATGAACCAGATGCTGGAGGACTATGGGATTTCACAGGACACCATGACCATTTCCTGTGATAACACGAGCATGATTCACATATCCCGTAATCCATTCCAACATTCGCACACAAAGCACATCAGGATACACGAGAACTTTATACGTCAGTTAGTTGAGGAGAAAGTCATATCCCTGAGTTTGGTTCCTACCGACCATCAGTTAGCCGATATTTTCACGAAACCTTTAGATGCCCTTAGATTTGAGAGTCTTAGGAAGTCTTTGGGGATTTGCACAGATGACTGAGGATTTGGTCCGTGTCTAGCATATCATGCATTTTTCTCATATCATCTGATGCCTATTGCTAGATTGTATCACATGTTTTGTTTATTTTGTTCTTCCTTTTATTTTTTTTGAAAAATCCAAAAAGATTTTTTATTTGAACCATTTATGGATGAGCATTTAAGATAGTCGAGTCACAATTTCATTCCATTTATCCATTTGACTGTGTGATAGAGATTTGAGACGCTACATCATTTCATCCATGTGCTTTACATTATTTGGAGTCTTTGAGATGTGATTAGCGATATCTTTCAACATGTTTGACTCCTATCTCCTTTATTGCACACATGCACGGCTATATTTGATTATTGTACTTGTCTATCACATATTGGCTTGAGTGTTTCCATCTCAATTCTATCTATAAAACGTGTAATATGCGATAAAACTTGACAAGATTGGAATGCATGTAAAAACCATTTTGGTGCGACTATGTTTGTTTGAAAATCGGGAGGGGCTGCGAAAGGTAGTTATCTATCCTTTGCGCAAAAGCCATCATTAAAAAGGACCTAAAAATTGAGGAATTTTATTATCTGAGGTCCAAAGAGGTTAAAAGAGCCCGAAAAAATTTAAAGGCAATAAAAATTAGTATATGCCAAAATATGGTCCGTTAGGTTTCATCCACATTTCTCCAAAGTTTGAGAATTTATAATACCTCTATTTAAAATATAAATCTGATTGAGTTTTGTTTGGTGAATTGAAAAGGGTTTGCACTTCCTTGAAAGTCCTGAAAAAGCATTAAATCGTTTTCGACGTTATTGGTGTGGAAATCATTTTTAACTTTTATTTGTTGATATGATTGAGTCAATGTCTCATATTTCCATTTTTTAAACACCAAAGGAAGATTTTGAGTTCATTCGGTAGGAGTATCTGATATTCATCGTGCACATATGTCATGTTTGTATGCGTTGATTTTCCTATCGAATTTTACCATACCACTTCATTTACGCTATCATCGACTTGGTTGTTTTTGTATTCTTTCATAGTGTGTTTCTTTGTTGAAAATTTTTGAAAAATTCAAAAAATAGCAGTTTATTTACTTGTGACATTCTCCATGTGCATCTATTTCTTCTTCTCATATCTGTCTATTTGGGGACATCATAAAAAGAGGGAGAATGAATTATCATTATAAGGGGGTGTTGAGTTTTTGATATTTGAGATTCCTATGCTCTCATTGTAAATTAGTATCTATGGTTATCTCATTTCAAGCTCGATATCTCACTTAGTATTTGTTTTATCTCATGTGTGTAGGTACTACATGGATTATCATTGGATTGCACACCCTGATGAGAAAAGCGTTGAGATTCCTAAAGAGTACAAGATCAAACGATGAGGTCTTATTCATTTGTATCGTTCCGATTTTGGGTTCATGGAAGGGTAGATTTGTATAGGAAATTTTATACTTGATAATTCGGATGTTTTTATGTTTGTACCGGCATAGACATAGGGGGAGATTTGTAAGGACATTTTGTCCATTATTTATGAGTATGTCATAAACCGTTACATCGTTGAAGAAATTCAAAGTTCACATCGTCATCAACGTATCCCAATGTCATAGAAATGAAGAAATCAAGATTATGGGCTGCCGGACCGGTCCGTCCATTTGGAAAAAGCACCGGTTCGCCCCCCGGACCGATCCGCACTCTACCCGAACCGATCCACCTTGCTCTTGATCCAGTAGACCCCGGACCGAATGAGAACCAAAGTGACCAATTTCAAAAATGAACCGATCCGACCTTGGACCGATCCGCTTCAGATCCGAACTATTCCTCCTGGGATAAAATCGTGCAGAATGTGTTCAGTTATTTTTAGCCCAGGTTTTCTTTTATAAACCCACTACGGGGAGTTTGTTTAGATGAGACTCGTTCACCCAATTTTCAGAGTTTAAAAACTCAAAGTCTTCATCTTTATGAGTTACCAAACTCATGTTTTGATTGACACAAATTTCCAAATCATTTGTGAATCATTTTGAAACCCTAAAACACAAACACTATTTTGTTCATACCCTTGTGGAGAAGACCGTTCTTCTTCTTCAATGCTGGCTCCTGGAAAGGGAAACTTCCAGCCGCCGACTACAGATCCGACTCCTGTGGGTAATTCTGTGTCACTGTATTTTTCATTGTAATCCAAAATTGTATGTTATAATATTATAATGTAAATAAATGATTTTGCCCCTTTGGGGGATTTTTCATCACATGTGTGTGTTTGAATATCTCTTGCATGATTTCATATTATTTCAATCACACCTTGTTGCTTGTTTAGGGTTTATTTGGGTTGAACTGAGTTTGATTATTTAATTTCTTATTTGAACGCAAGCGCACACTCTTTCAAATTGGTATCAGAGAAGGTTACGCTAATCTATCCCGTATTACTATTCTCCGCAAAAAATTTCTAAGATATCAATTTTCTGAAAAATTTGATTTTTGAAAAAGAGTGTGTTCAAATGGAGAAATCATATAATAAAATGCAAGTTTTTTGACGGGACAAATTATGCATATTGGAAAGCCCGCATGAAGTTGGCTTTAAAGGCCATAAATGAACGGGTTTGGATTTTAGTTGAAAGAGGGTGGACACCTCCCTTCGTCACTGTTGAAAACGTGATAAATTTAAAACCTGTCACTTCTTGGACTGAAGATGAATTTAAATGGTCTTCTTTTAATTCTAAGGGTTTAAGTTCTATTTACGGATCCATCACTCCCAATGAGTTCTGACGTATCTCAACGTGCACCACGTCAAAGGAGGCATGGGATGTTTTACAACTTACCCATGAAATAAATAATGCTATAAAAGAATCTAAATTGCAAAATTTAACAACTCAATTTGAAACCATCACCATGCTGAAACTGAATACTTTGATGATTTTTATGCTAGGTTGTCTGATATTGTTAATACTAGCTTTAATCTTGGTGAACAAATTCCAAATGCTAGAGTTGTGAAAAAGATACTTAGATCATTGCCTAAGTGTTTTATCCCTAAAGTCACTGTGCTAAACTCTATGGGTAATTTAAATAAGCTAAAATTGGAAGAACTTGTTGGAGACTTGCAAACTTATTAAATTGACATGTTTCCTAAATCTGTCATGTCTAAAGATAAGGGAATTGCACTTAATGCCCAAGAGAGAAAAAGTGAGGGGTCAGGAAGAAAAAGAGTCGAGTCATCTAGAAAGAGAGAGATAGAAACGTCTGATTCTGAGAGATAATTTTACATAGATGACTTGGATTTATTTGCTAAAAACTTCAAGAAAATTCTTAAATTCAAGAAAAGTGGAAATTTCAAAGATAAAAAGAATTTTCACAAAAATTGGTTTGAAAAGAAAAATGAGAAAGTTTTCAAAGACCCTTCTAAGAAAGACAGTGAGAGATGCTTTGAGTGCGACGGTAAGTGTCATAGAGCGTTTGAGTGTGCCACTCGTCTGAATAGGGAAAAGGGCAAAGATGTCATTAATGCTACCCTTAGTGACGACAGTGAAGTCGAGTTGGTGGACTCGGGAGTTGAGTCATCGCATGAGTGTAACTTCACCGCATTCATGGCTAGTCATGTGAGTACTTCTAGTGCATCAAATGACAATAAGGATGCTAGTTCACAAGGACACCTCGACAGTTAGAGCGAAAAAAGTGGGGGGTTGAATGACGCAAGTGAGAGCGAGAGTAACCTTCAACGCGCCTACGCTGAGTTATATAATGAGTCATTTAAAACGAAAATATCATAACAAAGCATTAGTTCTTAGGATCACCATGTTAGAAGAAGAGTTAGAAGAGACGAGAGAAAGAGAGTCCTCCACTTGCACCGCCATGAGAGAAAGAGAGTCTACCTGTGTTAAGAAAGAAAATTTGTTTAAAGAGAGAGTGAGTCATTTTCAGAAAGAGAAAGGGGACTTGAAGAAACAAGTGGTTAGTCTTACGAGTGAGCTCCATTCCTCCTTGGAGACTCGAAAGAAACTTGATGCCCTTGTTGCCCAGCTTACTAATGACCTTGAGAGGGCACGAGAAGTCAAGGTACAAATCGAGGACAGATCTGGAAATATGGGAAAGATGCTCCTCGATCCCGCTTTAGGTTTTGGTGATAGGAAGGGAATAGGTCTTGAGGGTGCCTCCACATCCCAAATTTCACCTAGATCAATTATCGAGTTTACTACGACTCGATATGGCCATCGTAAAAAACAAAGAAGGAGAGCTCGACAAAGAAAAGCAAACCAAGGACCTTGTAAGACTAGGCTCTTTTATACTCATTGCAAAAGAAATGAACACCTCAGGGAGTTTTTCTATAGTTTAGGTCGGACTCGACATAGTACTGCTCCTCCACAACATAGTGATGATTTTTCCAGTATGAGCGAAAGTCTTGAGTTTTTAGCTTCCACTTCATAGAGTCTGATGGAAGAATTCTGATGGATGTCCTTACCATTGATGAATGCTTCTTGCATTTCGGCTAAAACCAACAACAACAAGGGTAAACATAAAGTTACCTATACTTGGGTACCTAAGATAGAGAAAAAGGCCCTGGTTGTCCAAGTCGCTCTCAGAGCACAAAATACCTCACAGTGGTATTCTGATAGTGGATGCTCTAGACACATGACAAGTGATGTCTCACTTTTTACCCACCTTAAGGATTATAAGGATGGTAGAGTCACCTTTGGAGATGGGAGTAAGTCTACCATTATAGGACGAGGTACTCTAGAGTTACCAGGATTTCCAAAGCTAGAGAATGTGTTGTACGTCAATGGTTTGAAAGTAAACCTTCTTAGCATTAGAAAACTGTGTGACACTGACTTTGCAGTAAATTTTGACCGATACGCATGTCATGTCTTCAATCCAGCCGGTAAACTTTTAATGCAAGGGGTGAGGACTGAGTATAATTGCTATGGGACTATGCCTACTTCCTCACTTGTCTGCAACAGCGCAACTATCACTCCTATGGATATGTGGCACCAACGTCTAGGTC
Source organism: Sambucus nigra (assembly GCA_949130495.1). Lineage (NCBI taxonomy): Eukaryota > Viridiplantae > Streptophyta > Magnoliopsida > Dipsacales > Adoxaceae > Sambucus > Sambucus nigra. The sequence continues at coordinate 422,059,563 of OX422218.1, forward strand.
ACGTAAATATTAGAGATCTTACTCGTTTAGGTAAAAAGGACCTAGTACGTGGCTTACCATCGCTTGAAAAGCCAACTTTAATGATTTGTGGACCCTATCAGTTGGGAAAACAAATTTGTAGCCCCCATAGGAAGTTGCATTCCATTACCACCTCTCGTATACATGACCTTATTCACATGGATCCTATGGGTCCTACTCGTACCGAGAATTTGGGTTGTAAGAGGTATATCCTCATGATGGTAGACGATTTCTCCAGATATTCTATTGTAGGTTTTCTGAGGGAGAAATCTGATGCTGTAGAGTTTTTAACGTCCAAGTGCCATGTCCTACAAAACCAACACAGAGTCATTATTAATAGGATCCGTAGTGACAACGACAAAGAATTTAAGGAAGAAAAAGTAGATCTCTACTGTGATAGCCTTAGGATCAAATATGAGTTTTCTGTTGTGAACACTCCTCAGCAAAATGGGATTGTTGAGAGAAAGAATAAAACGATCCAAGAAATGGCTAGATCTATGATTCTAGGTCATACGGTTTCTAGGAGATTTTGGGCATAGGCAGTGTCTATTTCATGCCATATGGTGAATAGGGTTTACCTGCATCCACACACTCTTAAGAGACCTTATGAATTGTGGACTGGCAAGAAACCCAACCTGGCATATTTTCGTGTTTTGGGGAGTAAATGCTACATCCTACGAGATAGAGAGCAATTAGTAAAGTTTGACTCCCGAAGCGACGAGGGATTATTATTAGGCTATTCATCAAATAGTAGAGCGTACCGAGTTTTTAACCTGAAGAGATCTAAGGTTATGTAGTCAATAAACGTCACCGTGCAAGATGACGAACCTTCAACAGTTATTGATCCTAACCTTCAGTGTGAGGATGAGGACTTTTCTTGTAGTGATTTACTTATCCCTCTAACAGACTATGTGGACCCTACTCCTATGTTAGGTAACACACCTTCTTGGGTTCGCAAAAGTCATGACCCCGCCTCCATTTTAGGTGACCCCACTCTTGGGGTCAAGACTCGTGCTCAGCTAGAGAACGTTGTTAGCCACTTCTGCTACACGTCCAAAGTCGAGCACAAGAATAATAAAGAAGCACTAAAAGATGAACACTGGATATCTTCCATGCAGGATGAGTTACTTCAGTTTAAAAAGAACATTGTCTAGGAACTTGTCCCCCGACCTAGTGATACTAATGTGATAGGTACCCGGTGGATTTTCAAGAATAAAATGGATAAAATGGTACTATAATCAGAAATAAGTCTAGGTTGGTCGCTCAAGGCTATACACAAATAGAGGGTGTAGACTTTGGGGAGACATTTGCTCCTGTTGCGAGGCTTCAGTCCGTCCGCTTACTACTCGCCATCGCATGTCATCTGCGCTTCAAGCTATATCAGATGGATATCAAGAGTTCCTTTCTAAATGGCATTCTACAGGAGGAGTTTTTTTTTGGAACAACCAAAAAGGTTTGAAGACCCTAAGCACCCTTATCACGTTTATTATCTGAGGAAATCCTTTCATGGTTTGAAGCAGGCACCCCGTGCTTGGTACGAAAGGCTTACTTCCTATCTCTTAACCCATGGCTTCGCGAGACGGGGAGTTGATATGATGTTGTTCATCAGGAGAGATGATGGTGCTATTCTGGTTTCCCAGGTCTATGTGGGCGACATAGTCTTTTGATCCACGTGCTCCCATCATGCTCACCACTTTGAGAAAGAGATGAAAAGTGAGTTTGAGATGATCATGGTAGGTGAGCTTACTTTCTTCCTTGGTCTCTAGGATCGTCAGTTAGAGGATGGGATGTTCATCTCCCAATCTCAGTATGCTAGAGACCTAGTGAAGAAATTTGGTTTAGACTCCGCTAAGCATGCACGTACACCTATGAGTATTTTTATCAATATTAGTAAGGAGACTTCAGGCAAGGATGTTGAGCAAACCTTATATTGGAGTATGATAGGTAGTCTTCTCTACTTGACTACAAGTCGTCCAAACATAGCCTTTAGTGTTGGATTCTGTGCACGATATCAGGCGTCCCCGAAAGAGTCACACTTACTCACTCTAAAATTTATTATCAAATACGTGAGTGGAACTCTCTTATATGGTATTTGGTATTCCTTTGATACCAATGACCGTTTGTCCGCCTATTAAGATGCCTATTGGATAGGGGATGTAGATGGTTGTAGGAGCACTACTGGTGGGTGTTTCTATTTTGGTTCTATTCTTATCTCCTGGTTGGGCATAAAGCAAAACTTCATATCTTCGTCCACTGCAGAGGCTGAGTACATCGCTGCCGGGAGTTGTTACACGCGACTCTTGTGGATGAAGCAGATGCAGGAAGACTACGGGATTTCACAAGACACCATGACCATTTCCGGTGATAATACGAGCGCGATTCACAAATCTCATAATCCAGTCCAGCAGTTGCGCACAAAGCACATCAGGATACGCGAGCACTTTATACGTCAGTTAGTTGAGGAGAAAGTCGTATCCCTGATTTTTGTTCCTACCGACCGTCAGTTAGCTGATATTTTCATGAAACCTTTAGATTCTCTTAGATATGAGAGTCTTATGAAGTCTTTGGGGATTTGCATAGTTGACTGAAGCGTTGGTCCGTATCTAGCATAGGATGTATTTTTCTCATATCATCTGATGCCTATTGCTAAATTGCATCATATGATTTGTTTATTTTGTTTTGCCGTTTATTTTTTTGAAAAATCCATAAAGATTTTTTATTTGCACCATTTATGGATGAGCATTTAAGATAGCCGAGTCACAATTTCATTCCATTTATCCATGTGAATGTTTGATAGAGATTTGAGACACTACATTATTTCATCCATGTGCTTTACATTATTTGGAGTCTTTGAGATGTGATTAGTGATATCTTTCAACATGTTTGACTCCTATCTCCTTTATTGCACACATGCAGGGCTATATTTGATTATTGTACTTGTCTATCACATATTGTCTTGAGTGTTTCCATCTCAATTATGTCTATACAACGCACAATATGCGATAAAACTTGACAAGATTGGAATGCCTGTAAAAACCGTTCTGGTGCGACTATGTGTTTATTTGAAAATGGGGAGGGGCTGCGAAAGGTAGTTATCTATCCTTAGCGCAAAAGCCACCGTTAAAAAGCACCTAAAAAATTGAGGAATTTTATTATTCGAGGTCCAAAGAGGTTAAAAGAGCCCGAAAAAATTTAAAGGAAATAAAATGCTTTATATGCCAAAATATGGTTCCATTAGGTTTCATCCACAGTTCTCCAAATTTTGAGAATTTATAATACCTCTATTCAAAATATAAATATGAGGGAGTTTTGGTTGGAGAATTCAAACGGGTTTGCACTTCCTTGAAAGTCCTGAAAAAGCATTAAATCGTCTTGGACATTATTGGTGTGGAAATATTTTTTAGCTTTGATTTGTTGATATGATTGAGTCAACGTCTCATATTTCCATCTATTTAACACCAAAGGAAGATTTTGAGTTCATTCGGTAGGAGTATCCGATATTCATTGTGCACATATGTCATGTTTGTATGCATTGATTTTACTATCGAATTTTATCACACCACTTCCCTTACGCTATCATCGACTTGGTTGTTTTTGTGTTCTTTCATGGTGTGTTTGTTTGTTGAAAATTTTCGAAAATTACAAAAATAGCAGTTTATTTCCTTGCAACATTCTCCATGTGCATCTATTTCTGCTTCTCATATCTGTCTATTTGGGGAAATCATAAAAAGGGGGAGAAAGAATTATCATTCTAAGGGGGAGTTGAGTTTTTACTATTTGAGATTCCTATGCTCTCATTGTAAATTAATATCTATGGTTATCTCATTTCAAGATCGATATGTCACTTGGTATTTGCTTTATGTCATGTGTGTAGGTACTACATGGATTATCATTGGATTCCACACCCTGATGAGAAAAGAGTTGAGATTACTAAAGAGTCGAAGATCAAACGATGAAGTCTTATTCATTTGTATCATTCCAATTTTGCATTCATGGAAGGGTAGGTTTGTATAGGCAATTTTATACTTGATAATTCAGATGTTTTTATGTTTTTACCGGCATAGAAATAGGGAGAGATTTGCAAGGACATTTTGTCCATTATTTATGAGTATGTCATAAGCCATTACATCGTTTAAGAAATTCAAAGTTCACATCGTCATTAACGTATCCGAATGTCAAAGAAATGAAGGAATCAAAATTCTGGGCTGCCGGACCGGTTTGCCCATTTGGAAAAAGAATCGGTCCCCCCCCCAGATCGATCCGCCTTGCTCTTGATCCAGTAGACCCCGGACCGAATGCAAACCGAAGAAACAAATTTCAAAAACTAACCGGTCCGACCTCGGACCGATCTGCTTCAGATTCGGACCGGTCTGCCTGGGATAAAATCGTGCAGATCGTGTTCAGTTATTTTTAGCCCATGTTTTCTTTTATAAACCCACTACGGGGAGTTTGTTTAGATGAGACTCGTTCACAAAATTTTCAGAGTTTAAAAACTCAAAGTCTTCATCTTTATGAGTTACGAAACTCATGTTTTGATTCACACAAATTTCCATATCATTTGTGAATCGTTTTGAAACCCTAGAACACAAACACTGTTTTGTTCACACCCTTGTGGAGAAGACCTTTCTTCTTCTTCATTACTGCCCTCCTGGAAAGGGAAACTTCCAGCCGCCGACTACATATCTGACACCTGTGGGTAATTCTGTGTCACCGTATTTTTCATTGTAATCAGAAATTGTATGTTACAATATTAAAAATGAAAATAAATGGTTTTGCCCCTTTGGGGGATTTTTCCTCATATGTGTGTGTTTGAATCTCTTGCATGATTTCATATTATTTCAATCACACCGTGTTGCTTGTTTACGGTTTATTTGGGCTGAACTGAGTTTGATTATTTAATTTCTTATTTTAACGCAAGTGCATGCTCTTTCAAATGTATTATAGAACATGTTAATGAATAACTTAAAATCCTCATGTTTAATTCGTAAATTAAATATAAATCTAAGTGAATCATTACACCACAATGGTTATTTTGCAACTAATATAATATTTAATGTGTATGTATTTATAACACTTACAAAATTACCAACGGCTTTTACCACTTACAAAATTTATAAGTGTTTAAAACCATTTCGATATTTTTTGTTTTTTATTCCCCAAACCTAAAAGTGTAACATGGTCATAAATGTTTAAACAAAATTGGCACTGTAAAACAATTTTCCCTTCCTCGCCTTTCGTTATAATTCTCCCTCATCAACTATTCACAAAAAAACAAACATATTGAAACCTTATGCATCTACAGTTTTAATAGTAGGATTTAAGTTTTTTGATTCATCATTACCAATATAGGGCCCCATTTTTTTGCATCTTCTTCTTATACAGGTAAAATGCTTAATTTATAGTTATGTTTTTGTGTTTTTAAGTTCCAATGTTAGTGGATCAATTTGAATGGTTATATATTTTTTCCAATCTGGAGATAAATCTGGTTCTCCATTTCGTTCATCAACAAAGAAAAAAAATTATACACTTTAGATCCAATTTAAAGGTGGCCTTTTCAAGTCCATGGTTTTTATTAATAAATGTTTTCCTTTATATTATAGGTGTTTATTTATAGGTGTGGTTGTTTGTATTTATGTATTTTGGTAAAACAAATGGACACTATATAATATATATTGTCTTTTACATGCTTGCATAAATGATCATCATTATGATTTCTAGGATCTTTGGTAGTAAAACCTTTCACATTTACACCACTTAAAAACAAGTCATATCAAAACAACTTCAATTTCCTTTATTGGTTGTTCCAAGAAAATTAACAAGGTTAAAGGATAATGCTTGGTTGGTTGATTTGGAATACCTTATTGGTTTGTTATGAGGTCTAACATATAGTTTATAATAAAAGATTACCTATATTCCACGTGTTTGATAAAATGCCTCGGTGAGAGAGATCTTTGCCAATATTCGGTATATCATTTGATAAAATGACTCAGTGAGAGATCTCTCTTCCAATATTGGGTATATCACCATTTTGCATCCTAGTATCATCAGAAAATACAAATTTTATATTAATGTCAATAAGATAGTGCGTTTCGATAATGAATTTGGAGTGCAATTAATTGCATTTCATGATCGAGTTTTTTTGTGAAGCAAAAAACTAAATGATTTTCACTCATTATGAATGGTTTACAAAAGACCTCTCTTTAGATCTCAGGATTTTTTTCACCTATAAGATGTTGGAGGTTATTAACCTGAAGGCCTATACAACGATAATTAGTATAATGAAGAACATTCAATGATATGTATTGTTGATACCAAAATTAATATGCTGATGTGGACGAATAATACGAAGACACGTGTCAATCTACGTGGCACAATAGCAGCAAGGAAGTTCATTTCCTTCGACCAATTCATGTTCTCTCTGAGGTACGAGGATATCCCAAGGAACTCTAGCACCCCGAGGTAATCTAGCTCTCCGAGGAACTCTTGATCAACGAGAAACTAAGGCGGTCCGAGCTGCATTTCGGTTGTATCATTAATTACCAGACGGACAACTGTTCGACTATTCATTGAATAATTATATTCTTGACGCCCACGCTACATTAAATGTATTACCCTTTCATATGTATGTCATTTAATGTATCGAACCTTTCATGTACAGCCTAAAGGCTATAAATACCTTGTATCATCCTCATTCAGGGGGGACCGGAATTTCTTGAGAGAACTTATAATCAAAAATTCTGCAAATACTCAGCAATAACAAAACAGTGGACGTAGGCTTTATTCCAAGCCGAACCACTTTAAAAATTCTTTGTCTTATTTATTTATCTGTGATTGAATAATTAGAGCAATATAGTTTTTTACATCAACAGATTGGCGCCGTCTATGGGAAACGACTGTTATTATCGTTTTTCGCAAAAATCATTTATTATCAATGGCAGATAATCCAGAATCCAGTAATCGAAATGCTGGAAATACTGGAAATCTTCCAAATCCATCTGCACCTCCAGATCTGACTGGAATTATGACAAATCTGGCTCAAGGACAAACCGCCATGCAAGAATCTATAAGGCAACTCATTCAAACTCTTCAAGGCGGTGCACCTACTTATTCAGGGCAAAGGAGTGATCGTGGGCAATCGTGATCCAGACGTACTGGGTCATATCGCAATGGAGAATCTAATGATTCTTCTTATCAACCTGGGCGAACTTCATCAATACGAGCTACAGATACAGATCAACCTATATCTCTCTCTCCGGAGAGAACCAGTGCCTTGGAAAGATTAAGCCGGGTATCTCCTTTCAGTCGGTTAGGACCAAGGAGAAACATGAGTCCACCTAGAGCTCCATCGAGAGGTTTGCGGCCACCATCAGGTTTGAGAGAAGGATCAGCACAATCACGACCACCTACTCGTCGAGATAAATCTCAGGAAGCTACGTCAAAGAAATCAATTGCTCGGACTAAGCGGCCCGAGGAAGGAAATGAAGCATGGAAAGGTTCCATTCAGCGGTTGGAAGATAGACTGGGAGAAATGGCTAAGGCAAGAAACCCCCTACAGAGAACTTTTGTTCAAGGGACACCTTTTGTACAAGCCATTGTGGATTTTCCTACACCATCGAAATTCAAAGCACCTGTGGTGACCCCCAAGTACGATGGAAAGACAGATCTTGTACTTCATATAGAACAATACCCAGCTGCTGTCGACATCTATGCCGTCCCCGACGAGATGAGGTGTAGAGCATTCTCGGGAACTCTTAACGGATCTGCACAAATATGGTACAATAATCTTCCTCGAGGTAAGATTTCAACTTTTGTTCAGTTAGCCGAGCTGTTCATTGGCAATTTTTGTTTTGGAGCAAAACCGGTAAAGCGAGTAGCACACCTACTAAGTGTTAGGCAAAAATCAGGTGAAAGTACTAGAGATTACATAACTCGTTTTAATAACGAGAAGTTGGAAGTCATAGATTACGAAGAAAAGACAGCAATCACTGCTTTGATGAGTGGTTTGTTGCCTAATAAGTTATACTACACTTTGGCCAAAGATCCACCAAAAACTATGTCGAAGTTGATGGCAAAAGCGGCCAAAATCATGAATGCCGAGGAGGCTATGGCTGCAAAGAAGAATATGGATAAAGAAACCAAGGTGGAGGTCGACAAGTCTAAGAAGAAAGAGCAGAAAGGTAATGGTGGTGACAAGCACTCCAAGAATAATAGGACGACATGGGAAGTCTTAAAGAAGTACGATAATTATACTCCATTGAAAATGGGTATTAATCACGTTTTAGACGAAATCAAGAACAGCGAGGAAATCAAGTGGCGAGAAAAACTGAGGACAAATCCTGATCTGAGGAATAAGGACAAATACTGCGAGTTTCACAAAGATCATGGCCATATGACCAAAAATTGCATAGCCCTTTAGAACGAGATTGAAACACTCATCCGAAGAGGAAAATTGTCAAAATATGTAGATCCCAGGGGTGAGAGGAAGAATGATGATAGAACTAGAGAAAGATCTAGATCTCCTCGTCGTGCCGAGGAGAAAAAGAAGAGGGACCATGAAGATGATCCAGATGATGATCCCTATCTTCCCAAGAAGCCAAGGCAGCCTGAACGAGAGGTATTTTCCATACGTTTTGGGTCATTTGATTGTAATGTTATTACAGGAGGAGATGCAGGAGGAGGAGACCTTACGGCAGAAAGAAAATCTTACCTCGGAGAGGCTCAAGCTTGTTCATATATTCAGCGAATAAATCTGGCCGAGGATGATCGTCCGAGGAAGGTAAACAAAGAGAAGCTAGTGATTGGTTTTTCAAAAAATGACCTGGCAGGTGTTCTTTACCCTCATGATGATCCTTTGGTGATCAAAATGAGGATGAAGGACGTGGTCATTTCAAGGGTGTTAGTAGACAATGGTAGTTCGGCAGACATCATGTATTACTTATGCTTTGATAGCTTGAATTTGAAATTATCTCAATTGGAACCTTATCACAGACCCCTTCTGGGTTTTGCTGGCGAGAAAGTTTTTCCACTTGGGACGATCAAGTTGAATATACTCATTGGAACATGGCCTGCTTGTCGAACCGAAAGAATACGCTTCTTTGTGATGGATAAGAATGTCCAGTCAGCCTACAACATCATCATGGGAAGAGTTGGATTGAAGAAGTTCGAGGCAGTTCCATCTACAGTACATCAGTGTTTGAAATTCCCAACGAATTTTGGGGTCGGAATTATGAAAGGTGATCAAAAAGTAGCTCGGGAATGCTATTATTCCTCTGCCGAGCAAGAGGAACTTGAAGAATCAAGGAAAGAGACTACTACTTACCAAGTGGAGGAAGGTACAGAAATTGAAACTCTTGATCCTAGAGATGAGTCTCAACTTGTAAAAGGACAGGTGGTGGAATCTACAGAAAATGTTATTCTAGACGACGAGCATCCCGAACGAGTAACCCAGATAGGATTGTCGTTGGATTCTTTAATAAAACAGGAGTTGATAGTTTTCTTGAGAAATAGGAAGAATACTTTTGCTTGGAGTCATGAAGACGTGCAAGGGATAGATCCAAACTTCTTATGTCATGAGCTCAATGTGAATAAGGAGATCAAGCCTGTGAAGCAGAGAAGAAGAGTGTTTAGTCCCGAGAAGAACTAAGCCATACAAGAGGAGGTCGAGAAGCTCCAGAAAGCCCAATTCATTGAAGAAGTAAAATATCCAGATTGGTTGGAAAATGTGGTAATGGTAAAGAAGAAGAACAATAAATGGAGAATGGGTGTTGATTTCACTGATCTTAACAAGGCATGCCCAAAAGATCATTTTCCATTGCCCAGAATCGACCAACTAGTGGATGCTACCTCGGGACATGAGCTGCTCAGCTTCATGGATGCATACTCTGGCTACAATCAGATCAAAATGAAACCTGAAGACAGGGAAAGTACTTCTTTTATTACCCCAAGGGGAACTTATTGTTATAATGTTATGCCTTTTGGTTTAAAAAATGCAGGTGCAACATATCAGCGGCTGATGAACAAGGTTTTTGCCGAACAAATCAGTTGCAATATGGAAGTCTATGTCGGCGACATGCTCACCAAAAGCAAGAGAGCTACTGATCATCTAGTTGACTTAGGCCAGACCTTTGATCAACTGGACAAATACTAAATGAAGCTCAACCCGACGAAGTGTACCTTTGGAGTACGAGAAGGAATGTTCCTCGGATACATCGTCAATCAACGAGGTATTGAGGCAAATCCAGAAAAGATCAAAGCTCTTTTAGGGCTGCGATCCCCAACGACGAGGAAAGAAGTACAGAGTCTTACCGGACGAGTTGCAGCGCTCAACAGATTTGTATCCCGAGCAACTGATAAATGCCTCCAATTCTTCAAAACACTGCGAAAAAGTTTTGAGTGGACTGATGAATGTGAGAAGGCCTTTCAAGAATTGAAGAAGTATTTGGGAGCCCCACCATTGTTGTCCAGGCCAATAACAGGAGAAAAGTTGTACTTGTATCTAGCAGTATCAGAGAATGTAGTCAGCTCGACGTTGATCAGATTGGAGAATGGAGTCCAGAAGCCAATTTATTACACAAGTAAGGCTTTCCGAGGTGCAGAAATCAGGTACCCAAAGCTAGAAAAATTGGCATTAGCGTTAATTGAGGCAAGTAGAAGTATGAGGCCATACTTCCAGGCCCATACCATCATCGTGTATACCGACATGCCGTTAAGACAAGCCCTCCATAAGCCGGAAAAATCAGGAAGATTGATGTACTGGGCAATTGAACTCGGTGAATATGATATTGTGTATGAACCCAGATCATCATTAAAGGGGCAAGCTGTAGCAGATTTTATAGCAGAGTTCACATACCCTGATACCCCCGAGGAACAAAAAGTACTTGCTGACCTACCTGTGGACGATACAGGATCAACAGACACAGGTCCAGACCAACTAAGGTTGGTAAAAGGACTTGTGGATGTAGAAAAATCATCATATTCAAACCCAGACCAACTCCGGTTGGTAAAAGGGAACGAACAGATGACCGATGAGGAACGAAAGATACCAGGGGATGATGAAGGAAAACAGCAGATATTTTACCGAGGAGTTCTGACAGATAAGAAATTTGAAGACGAGTTACCTACATGGAGATTATATGTAGATGGATCATCTTGCACAGCTGGTTGTGGAGCAGGGATTGTTTTAAACACCCAAGATGATATTGACATGGACTATGCCTTGCGATTCCAATTCAAGGCTTCCAATAATGAAGCTGAGTATGAGGCCATGATAACAGGTTTTCATTTGGCGAAAGTTATGGAAGCACGACAAATAATTGTTTTCAGTGATTCTCAATTAATTGTGAATCAAATGATGGGAATATATGCAGTTAAGGGAGAATTAATGGTGAAGTACCATGCAAAGGTGATGGAGTTATTGACAGAATTTGATGATATTCAATTGGTGAGAATACGGAGGATGGAGAATGCTAGAGCAGACGCATTGGCCCGATTAGCGTCAGCTACGCGCACCGAGCTGCGAAGAACGATACCAATTGAAGTATTAGAAAGTCGGAGCATAGAAGAAGATCTGACGGTGAAGATTATTACCCTTGATTTAGGACCATCTTGGATGGATCCTATCAGGGCATACATTGAAGAAGGAGAATTACCGGAGGACAAGCTAGCTGCCAAGAAATTGAAGTATAAAGTTACTCGGTATGTGTTAACTAATGGTGTTTTGTATAGACGAGGAATTATGGCAGGTTTGCAGAGATGTGTGCATCCATCAGAAGTCAAGGAATTGGTTGAAGAAATCCATGAAGGATCTTGTGGAGCTCATGTAGCAGGTCGGACACTTTTGCAAAGGGTAATGACACAGGGATATTACTGGCCGACGATGAGGGCTGATTGTATAGCCTATACCAAGAAGTGTGACAAGTGCCAACGTTTTTCCTCCATTCGAAGAACTCCACAAGCATTGTTGACACCCATAACTTCACCTTGGCCATTTGCCATGTGGGGGGTTGATCTGGATGGACCATTGCCGACGACCCGAGGAAGGTTCAAGTACCTCGTCGTGGCAGTGGATTACTTTACTAAGTGGGTGGAAGCTGAACCACTAATTGATATGACGTACGAGAAGGTATATCAGTTCATTTGGAAGAACATCATTTGTCGATATGGTCTCCCCCATGCTTTCATCACAGACCATGGAACACAATTCGATAATGAAGAATTTGCTGCCTATTGTCATCAGTCGAACATTTTGAAGTTTCATTCAGCACCAAGCCATCCCCAAAGCAATGGACAGACTGAGGTGACAAACAGAACATTACTAAATGGTTTGAAGAAGAGGTTAAGTGAAGCTAAAGCAAATTGGATTAATGAGCTCCAATCAGTACTATGGGCTTACCGAACAACTCCCCGAGCAGCAACTGGAGAATCACCATATATGCTAGCATTTGGAAGTGAGGCTGTGATTCCTGCCGAGTTGGGTCTCCCAACTCATAGAGTGCTGAATTTCAATTCCCCAGTCAGCGATTTGATGAGAAGACTGGATTTGGATATGCTCGAGGAGGTTAGAGAAGAGGCAGCCATTAGGAATGCTTCTTACCAACAACGTACAGCTCTGTTCTACAACAAAAGGGTGAAGAAATGTGGCTTAAAAGAAGGGGATTATGTGCTAAAGAAAGTCATTCAGAAGCAAAATAAGTTGGAAGAAAACTGGCATGGACCTTACCGAGTTACAGAGGTTGTTCGACCAGGAACTTACAGAATAGCAACTCTAGAGGGAGAAGAATTTAAGAATGCATGGAATGCTGAACACCTGCGCAAGTATTATCAGTAATGTAAAATGTAAAGCATTTCCTTCATTATGAATAAAACGAGGATGTTTCACCATTTTCTTTCTGTCGAAAGTTTTTCGGGGAATACTAGTGTGTAATACACTACGCACAAAAAACTACTCCTTTGGTTAGGAGGCGACACTAGTGTGACCAACTACGGTTGGTAAGATATCTAGTGGACAGCTCGAAAGAGCCAAAAAGTTCGAAAGAACCACTACTACTACCACTACTACTTCTTTGGTTAGGAGGTATACACCAGTATGATCAATTACGGTGTTGGTAAGATACAAATATACTCTCAAATTACAACTTATGTTGGTCGGGAGGTAAGATTATTACAAAAGTTCCTCGAAGAACAAAATATTCCAAAATGAACCAAGTATGGTTAGTCGGGGATAAAAACCCACTAACTGTAATTGGTCGACGAGGATAAATTATTGACCTTGGTTGGTCGGACACATTTTGTGAAAATATTTGAAATTGAACCAAGTATGGCTGGTCGGGGATAAAAACCCATCAACTGTAGTAGGTCGACAAACATTATTTATCCACCTTTATTATTAAGTTATTGAACAACCTTGATACTTGTAACTTTTTATTACTAAGTTGGTTGATGGACAGCACAATATTGTTATCTTTTTAACAGTTACATAGATATATATATAAAGGTGTTTGATAAATACAAAACAATAGCAAGATTTACAAACAAAAATGAAGTATTTCATTAAAAATTCAAAATGAGTTACATATTACATGTATGTGCTGACTATTACATTAAGATTCGTATTCTATTGGTTTCTTGCCCTTTGCTTTTGAGACATGATCTTCGCCAGCAGGAGGATCTTCCAGGCTAAGGGGAGAATTAATAAAGTTCAAGTCCTTCAGCATTCTGACGTTCATTATTGAAGGTGTATCCATTAGATGCTTTGGACGAGATACTTCGATTTGGGAATGAAGGCTATAATCACCGAGGTATTTTGAAATTAGGCTACGAGGAATGGAACGAGCTGGGATCCAGGTCATGTCCAATTTGAAAGGTGGCACAGGCAAGTCTAATAACCCTGGAGCATGATAATCCCATAAAAAATGCCCTTGCTCCAATTTTAACACACCTAGTGCGTTCAACCATCCCTGCTTATAACCTTCATTGTTGGCATGTTCAATACGAGCATCCAAATGAACAAGAGCTTCATTATATCCTGCCGTCCAGAATTCCCTGGGCTGCTTATGAAATTGAAAAGTTAATCTATCCAATTGTTCGAGAAGATTTTTAGCAAAAATATCCTTGGTATGAAGAGCAGACTTCGTTGCAGTAAGTTGATCTTCCAAGGATAGATTTTTCTTGGACATTTCTGACAAAGAACGATCCTTAGCATTCAATTGAAACGCTTGAGTTTCCAAAGTAGACTGAGTGCGAGCCTCTTCAACATTGCGACTAAGAACTCTTGATCGGCTCCGAGAAGCAACTGGAGAACTTTGCTCCTCGACAATTCTTCCTCGTCCCCGAGAACCTCTTCCTCGTCCCCGAGCAGTCACAGGAATAACAGACTTTCTCAAGTTATCCAGTTCTTGCCTTAGTTTGGCATTTTCAACCTCTAAGAACGAGAAACCTTCATCAGTAACGGGCAATAGAGCAGTGGAAGATGACGCTGCAGATTCATATTGAGCCAACTTTTTCTGTAAATTATTATTTTCTTGTTCCAGGATCTCGGCAATCTGCCTGCAAGCTTCAATTTCACCTTTTAAAGTTCTTTCCCTAATATCATATCCAGCAAGGATCTTTTTATGGCCTGTTTCAGAAGAAAGTTGTTGATATCTACTTTCATAATCCTTGTGCAACGAAGCCATTGATGCATTGTGTTGATTTTGAAGATCCTCTATGGAACCATGAAGTTCCTCGATCAATTCGTAGTATGCCACATTATTGGCCACAGATCTATCAAGTAAATCCTTCAGGTACCGGTAAGCCTCAACTGCTTGTTCTGAGGCATCGTGACCAAGGATGTCGACAATCTCTGATACACTTAGGTCTGTATGACCAGCTTTATAATAACCATTGCATTGTCGCATCAACTCAGTATCAGCAGCAGATATCAATTCCATTCTGGCCAAAAACTAATAAAGAAGAGGAAGCAGGAGTTAATAAATAAAAGCAGACAGAGTATCATCAACAACAGAGATGAGCAAAGATGTATTTTATTAGATCACAAAAGGATTACATTGTTCGATTACAAGTAATGAAATATAGAAATAATGCCGAACAACTTCACACCTTTTCCTTGTCTCCCAAGACTTTATCGGGAGGCTGGGACGAGGAGCTCGGTTGCTCGGTGGTAACAACGGTTTGATCAGCAGGAATCTTCTCAGCAGGAGGAGGCATAGAAGAAATGTCCTCGATGACAGAGGGTTGAGAAGAAGAGACTGGGTCACCCATAGCCATAGAAGATTCATCTGAGACAGGCTCATCTTCTTCTTCTTCCACAATTGCTGGAGGAGGACTAGGGAGGTGTCGTTGGAATAGCTCAGAATCGTCTTTGACCTTTAACTCTTGTGGAGCAGCTACCCAGCCATCGTGGAAGTATTTCAACTTCCCATATTGGACTTGGGATGTCATAGCAGCAATCCCTTTATCCCATCCTTTCTCCCAGCCAGCACTGAAAAATTTTTTAACGGCAACCTTTCTCTTCAATTTCTCCGAGGAGAGTTTTACATCCAATTTTTCTTTTTGGACCTTGATATCTCGCAGGATAGATAACTCTTCCTCTGCCTTTTTCATCTTGTCGTCACATTTTTGATGTTCGACTTCTAAGCCTTTCATTTTATCCTCCAAATTCTTGGAGGTTTCAGCCATCTTCACCTTCTCAGCGTCAGCCACAGCCAACTTTTTCTCCCAAACAACTTTTTCCTCAATATACTGTTGACGAGATTCCTTTAAAGATTGGGTCAAACCCAATAGAGCATACTCTACACCTGACGAGGAGCTTGAAGCTTTAATAGCCTCATCCTTCTTCACAATATTATTGAAACAGTTCACCAGCTGAAAGATGAGAGAAATAGTAAAGTCAATACAAAATGCAAGTATTAAGAGAAAGAAAGAAAAACCAGAAGTATGAGAAATTTACTGAAGCAAGGTGACAAGCAGCTAAGGATGTCAGCATATCCCTAGGAATTTTTTCATCAATACCATGGACCTCGAGTACGACCGAGATCATTGCAGAACTTGGAAGAATGATGTTTAGAACATCAGTACCACCAGCAGGTAGAGAGGAGGCAGTTTCAGCCGGAGTAACTGAGGATGATTTCCTCAATCTGCTCAATGGGAGTTCAGAACCTTCAACCAAAGAAGTCTTGGTCGGAGAGATTGTAATTACATCTACAGGAGCACTTTTCTTGCTCGGAACCACTGGGGGCTTCTCGGTAGCTTTAGAAGACCCAACATCCACCTTTTTAGTCTCCTCTGGGACATCAGCTTTGCTTTTCTTGGCCCCAGCAACAGAAGTAACATCATCAAAGAGAGCAGGAGGAGCTCTTTTCGTACCCATCCTTTGACTTAAAGGAAAATGAGAATCTGAAGAAGAGTCCTCTGGAGTGGAAGCTAGCTCAACAGGGTGAGCAGTATAAGAGGTTGTATAACTCTTATACTGTAGCAAATATGATGCAGACCTAATGTGCTCGTCTGCAACGTTCTTATGCACACCCCAGATAAGTTTCAGATGCTTGATATTAACTTCTGATTCCTTTGGAGTTTTTCTTTTGCTATCAACTGCAAATAAATACATAACGAGATATCAATCATACATTTTGTCAAACATGATGAAAGCATAATTTCATAAGTAAAATAAAATGAAAAATAAACCTATCCCATTGCCATATGGGGGGCATCTGGGACCGTTGTATACTTCATCTCCAGTTAAAGGGGTATATTGCCAATTTTTTATGATCAACCCATGCTCAAAATAATCTCTATTTGAGTCAGGGAGGTTAACTACAAGAGCCCTATTCAGAAACCTAGTTTTTAAATAATAAATATTATCTAGAGTAGCCCATTTATAGCAATACATAATTTCAGGGATCCCAATACGAGTCCCATGAGTTAGATTTAATTTGTGCACCCCATTAATTATTCTCCATGAATTGGGGGCTATTTTTGCAGGGACAATATCAAAATATTGACAAAACTCAAGACACAATGGGTTCGGTGGAAAGGAAAAACCACATTCAGCAATGAAAAGACTGGGTAACCAATGTCTCTCAGCCAATCGAAAATAATCTAAAGGCTCAGAAAGAACCTCTAGAGTTACCCAGGAAGGAATGGAAAAATCAGAACGAAATTTCTCAACAGACTCTACAATATAAAGCATATTGAATAAAAGAGATACAGAAGAAAGGAAGAAGATCTTACAGGAAGAAAGGACGTATGTTGACAATGAACGAAAACAAGGATGAACGCACAAGAGAAAAGGAGAAAATAGAAAGCTTGAATGCAGAAAAGTGGAAAATGTAGAAGACGGTATGGTTACCTAAGAAGTTTAAATACTTTGCATTGGGAAGCGGCGAAAGAAATGATTACCAAAAAGAAACTACTGAACTTCCGACGGCTAAAAGGACAAAAACTGCACGGAGATCGAAGCGCTTATAAAAAAATTCAAAATAAAGGCGGAAGCTGCGAAATAAGAAGGAAATTTGAATACAATGTTCCTGAAACCCAGGAAAGTCATTTAATATCGCCATATACCGAGAAAGAATGTCCCATACTCCTCAAAATTCGAAATATGAAACACTGGGGGCTTCTGTTGATACCAAAATTAATATGCTGATGTGGACGAATAATACGAAGACACGTGTCAATCTACATGGCACAATAGCAGCAAGGAAGTTCATTTCCTTCGACCAATTCATGTTCTCTCCGAGGTACGAGGATATCCCGAGGAACTCTAGCACCCCGAGGTACTCTAGCTCTCCGAGGAACTCTTGATCAACGAGCAACTAAGGCGGTCCGAGCTGCATCTCGGCTGTATCATTAATTACCAGACGGACAACTGTTCGACTATTCATTGAATAATTATATTATTGACGCCCACGCTACATTAAATGTATTACCCTTTCATATGTATGTCATTTAATGTATCGAACCTTTCATGTACAGCCTAAAGGCATAAATACCTTGTATCATCCTCATTCAGGGGGGACCAGAATTTCTTGAGAGAACTTGTAATCAAGAATTCTGCAAATACTCAGCAATAACATAACAGTGGACGTAGGCTTTATTCCTAGCCGAACCACTTTAAAAATTCTTTGTCTTATTTATTTATCTGTGATTGAATAATTAGAGAAATCTAGTTTTTTACATCAACATGTATATATATATATATATGTATATATATGTATATATATATTAAATAGGATCAAATTTAATGTTCTTCTATAATTTCCAAGTTAGTGGATCAATTTCAATGGTTATATATTTTTTTTGACCAATAGAAAAACCTTGTTGTCCATTTCGTTCATGTGATTCTTCTCAGACAAGTATAACTCTCTCTCCCCCCCCTCTCTCTCTCTCTCTCTCTCTCTCTCTATTTCTATGTATATATGGTGCAAACCCTGATACAAATCATTTTCTTAATTAGTAAAAAAATGATTTTTTTGATGAAACTTTATGAATATGATCTCCATGGTGACAGATCATCTCCAATTTTTATCATCAAAAAATTCAATAAAAAAACCGTTCAGATGAGGTGATATGTAAAAAATGGTATAAATATTCAACCGTTGAAATGTTTGGTCGGCACCTGCAATTTTATTGATTGAATTTTTTAATGAAACTTCATGGATATGATCTTCTCAGTGTCGAGATCATATCCATGAAGTTTCATAAAAAAATTCAATCAAAAAGTGCGTTAGATGATTTCCAACATTTCAACGGTAAAAAATGCATATTTATACCATTTTTTTTACATATCACCTCCTCTCAACAGTTTTTGTATTGAATTTTTTGATGAAAAAAATTGGAGATAATCTTATCACCATGGAGATCATATCCATGAAGTTTCATCAAAATTTTCATTTTTTTACTATTTTAAAAAATGTTATGTACTGGGGTCTACACCATAAGGAGTGCTTATATGAGACGGCCTCTCTCTCTCTCTCCATATATATATATATATAGGGAGAGTATCACAAGTGGAACTAAAAAGCGAACTTTTTAATGGACTTTAACAAAAAAAACCTACCAACCCCTTAATTTCAATTGCTATGTTGTAATTGGTCCGTGCCAGCGACAACGTACCCGAGACCCCCTTACCACCCGACACCCCACAACCACCCTCCCCTACACCCACCATGGCAAACAACTAGTTAAAAGAATTAAGTTTCTAGAATGTTTACTCAGGGGTAAGGGTTACCATGGTGGGGGGAGGGGTTGAAAAAAAAATATTCAATGGAAACGTGTGTCCGTTGCGGCAGGCGCGGACCAATTACAACATAGAAATTAAAAGTAATGGGTTTTTAGGTATTTTTTTGTTAAGTTTCATTAAAAAGTTCTCTTTTTAGATCCACTTGTGATTCTCTCCCTATATATATATATATATATATATATATATATATTAACAGAAGAGAGTGTTTCTTTTATAGGCTAATTGATGGTTGAGATTTATCTATACAACTTTTGGTATTTTCTATCTAACGGCTCTACATACAAGTTGAGGAACACCATGGAAGCACAATAGTTATTCACGCAATGCAAGGCTCGAGATAAAGTTGGGTACTAGTACATGCTATAATAAGTACCAACATGGTACTATCCATCAGGTAGTTTTAAACCATCTCACAACCTCTCTCCATAATCACAATTCTTAATCAAATCCAAAGAATCCCACATCTCTCTCTCTCTCTCTCTCTCTCTCTCTATATATATATATATATATATATATATATATATATATATATATATATATATATATATATATATATATATATCAACTCATGTCTTTTTCATTTTCAACATAGAGAACCAAAGGAATCCCATCTCTAATATGCCATGACGAGAGGTGACACTACTGAAGTGATCTAGAACGACCATCAGGAAAGGACCAGATCTGGTATGGGAGGTCCCACTACCAAGCAGATCCACGAGAATAAACCATCGTCACCATCTACTTAGGTTGGTTTAACAACCTTCAATGTTTAAGAAATATATACCTTTTGGTAAGAATCCTTTTCCTTCCTCTCTATGGTGACAACCCGCTTAAAATAATAACGGGTGGCAATCCCTATACTAAAATAATTAGGAATCGTAAGTGGATTATTCTCAAGATCTACTGATGATCCTAACAAAAACATGGCTAACTACCCTTTATTACAAAAAGAGGGCGTCAAAAATTTAAAACATTTTAATTAAAACCAAACATGCAACTACTAACCAACCGCATACCTTTAAATATTATAAGTGACACACACATGCTCGAAATAATATTTAAAAGAGTACAACACAATGTACAAAGTAAAATACCCGAATATGCTTTCGGTTCACAGACAGTACAATAATCTGAGAAAGAAAATATAAAAGTGCTACTCTACAATACTTGGGTATAAACCCGATATGCAAACTGAATCATAATCTAGATACACAAAAGATAGGAATCGACTATGATAAAATGTCGCAATAGTCCGCTACTACCACAGCTCCACGAATACACTGGATGGATGACCTCAATGGCGTCCTTGCGGAGGAACACCTAAAATAATACAATATATATACATAGGAGGAGAAAATATAAACGGGTAGAGCCCGAGGTGTGAAAACATTTTATAGCAAGTGCATTACAATGCATAATAATTATAAGTGCATTATGACATGATTTAATGGAGTCCCACTCTCCATAAAATCCAACTCCCCTCTCAACTAAAGCGCGCCACTAAACGTATGCACATAATCTCCAAAGAATTGCCCAAATCTATCTAGGGAAATAATCTAACCTAATCCCAATTTACTCTCATCTAAATTCCATCTAAAACATATTCTTCAATTTCTAATATTATTGATCTCAATTATTCATTCAATTAATTAACATATAAAATTTGCATAAACATTATCTTACTATTGTACACTATACATAAACATTCTCTTTTACTAGAATTTCTCATATTGTAGTCATTGCCATTAATATGCATATCAATATTTATGATTTATTAGCATCCAATTGCTAAGGACTAAACTTCTCCCACTTCTCAATACTGCACTGCATTTCGTGCGTGGGACGTCTCGCAAGAGAAATCCAAACAAGGAACCCCCCGGATACACTACTCCTGGCAGTATTGGATATCAAGATTCGTTATGCCCTCAATGCATGATGCGTGTAACCCAAATTCTCTTATTATATTATAACGGATTAATCCATTTAATAATTATTGTCAATTCTCAACAGTGCACGGCGTTTCATGCGTGGGACGTCTCGTAAGAGAAATCCAGACAATGTTCCCCCCCCCCCCGAATACCCTACTCCTTGGCACTGTCGATCGTCGAGATACATACTATATAAAAATATGAGTATTAAGGACTAACTTCTCCTCACTCCCAACATTACACTATGCTTCGTGCGTTGGACGTCTTGCAAGAGAAATCCAAACAAGGAACCCCCTCGATAGACTACTCCTTGGAAATGTTGGTCGTTGAGGTCCATTATGCCCTCGATACCCAAAGCACTAAGCACAACAGTAATATCATAATAAGCATCCCAACGAGATATAACTCGAGGATGCAGGTTCTCAATGCTATCATCTTCCAGGGTACCACTCATATACCATCCTGGGGACCACTAGTAGGACTAAATATCACCTACTTCGTGGTCAACACACACACACAACGTACGGGAAGCGGTTATAGTTCCTAACCGGTCAAGTGAGAACGACACATACCCATGATTTCTCACCTCAAAAATATAATTATATAATAAAAATGGACGACTATAACCTAGAGAATATCACCACTCTGCTCATTAAGCCAGGGTGCTCACCCTCATCGCGCAACTTCCCAATGATAGCAAGTAGGGGGTATGCTTCAATTATATATATATATATATATATATATATATATATATATATATATATATATATCATCACATAAGATATACGTACATCATCACATCATATAAATATATAACATCATATAAGGTACATATATCACATTGTTTCATACTCGTAGTACGCTCTTAGGCGTAGAGAAAATGATATCATTATATAGTATATTTTACTCTCGATATACAAATCGTCAATATCTCACATAACTTCCCCACTTAGTATACACTATACTATTTCTCACCTGAAGTTCACACATCACTTCTATTTATGAATCATTTATCGATTCAATTTACTTTGAGGATATTATCTATATCCTAATGCACCTAGATTAGCATTTCTCATTTATGTGAGTCATCTCCCAAGTTAATTATTGTTAAGGATATTTCCTATATGCGTATGCACATCAATCAACATTTATTATTCTCAATCCATAATATGGTTTAATACATCATAAGAACCTTTAAATTTTTCCCATTTGGAATTTAATACCAAAAATCCATTTTGATTCATCACATTCTCGCTCTTTCATATGGTTCCATAATTTTCTCCAAATAGAACTCTCAATGGTAGTGGGCTTCCCCACTAGTCGGTACAATATTCTCTAATCGGTATTACTCAAATTAAGTCCATAAGACTCCAAATAATTTCTTATAAGGGAAACTCCCTAATAGTCTCAAAAACATACTCCTCATAACTCCTATAGAGGTTCCCAATCAATAGCCTCAAACTAAATGGAATGAAATTCTATGTAGAAAAACATCCCCGAAGTTGCCCTATTTTTGAATCGATTCGGGCCAAATCCGAATCAATTCGGCCCTGTGAATGGATTCGGCCTCTAAGGTGAATCGATTCGAGTCATAAGACCTGGGCTTTTATCTCAGGCTGAATCGATTCGGGTTGGAGCCGAATCGATTCGGTCACTCAGACCTGTCAAGCTGAAACATTCCGAATCGATTCGGGTTGGGGCCGAATCGATTCAGCCTGTTCAAGGGCTAGGAAAATGGCTATTTTCATCAAAGCCAAAAATCATTTTTTATCGTGTTCTCTTAATTTGTCTTCAACCCAATCACATATATAACACTAAAATTCATAAAAGAACACATCTCAACTAATTTCTAACCTCAAATCCATTATCTACACAATAAATCTAATATTTTACTCAAAAGTTAGGTTTTAACAATTTATCCCAAAACTCAGAAATTATATCCACAAATCATGAAATAAATGGTACACAACAATTATTTAGCAAGCTTAATCACTTGCCTGAAGTTCGTAGGGTTTGATTTGTCCTCGAGATCGTGTAATGGCCGAAAATCCCACTTTTCTCTCTTTCTCTTCTCCTTTCTTTCTTCTCTCTTTCTTTATTTCTATTTCTCTTTCTCTCTAGGGATAATTGTTTATACCGTGGGATTTTAAGACTTATCTCCCAAGATACACCTCTTTAAATGATAATACACACTTTAAATGACTCGGTAACTTTAATTCAAGCCAAACGAACTTAAAATATTTCGGAACCTTAATGGACCGCAAGTACAATCATTTTGACTATCTCGGCCCTTCCGGAAATAACTACACCCTCAGAATTGCCATCCGAAACACTTTCTAACATCTCCAAATTTTGACCTCAAATACCAATTTAATTGTTCTCCAATAAAAATCATATTTATTTCTCCCCAAAATAAATAAATTATTGTCCCAAAAATCTCGGGTTGTTACACACTTCCCCACTTACAAGAATTTCGTCCTCGAAATTTAGCTAAGCCTAATACTCCAAAGCTGAAG
The DNA here is from genome assembly GCA_949130495.1 of Sambucus nigra. NCBI lineage: Eukaryota > Viridiplantae > Streptophyta > Magnoliopsida > Dipsacales > Adoxaceae > Sambucus > Sambucus nigra. The sequence continues at coordinate 422,083,262 of OX422218.1, forward strand.
TAGTTCCTACTACACTTATCCTCACTAATCCTATACCCAAACCTCTAACTTCCCACGACGAATTTATTTTAATTTATATAAAACCAATTTTTAACAATTAGGGCACCCATACACCCTTTATATTCGAGCTTTACTCGTAAAAACATAATTAGGCTTCACTTGCCTCAAAAGTTCCACCATTCAAAATATAATGAATTTTACTAACATACTAATAATATTAAGAAAATTTTGAAAGGTCCAAAGATTTAACTCCTCTCAATTCCTGACATTCGCTACTTTCATGCGGGGGAGGTCTCGCAAGAGAAATCCAAACAAGGAACCCTCCGAATACACTAATATGTGGCGACATCGGGGATTAAGAGTTTGTTAGATCCAGACTAGAGTTTAAAATATTTTTGTGTAAATCATTTTGATATGGCCCAAAGTCCCGTAAGAGTTTTATTTTGAAAATAGTCTACTTTAAAACAATTTGTCTCTTTCGACATTTATATAAAATGCCTTAAGCCCATAACACAAGGTCTTAACAATCATCATCCGCATAATAACATATAGCTCGCAAAAATTAGCCTAATTATGAGCTAGAATTTCTTGCCCCTCAATAGTTCACAAAATTCTGAATTCTTGTCAGAAATAATCTCTCAAATCATATTAATATATTTTGCCATTCATTAGGCTCTTCCATAACTGGAATACAATAATTATTTAAGTCTAACATGACTATATGAAAAAATATAAGTAGCTTTATCATTACTACTTAGCACACAATGAAAATTCTTACATTCACAACAGAGTTATAGCTCTCTTTCTAGCACATCATAACGTAATCTAATCTCTCAAAAGATGAAAACATAAGAGCCTCACTTGCTCAAAATTCCCATTTAGGGTCATTCCATACGTAATAAGGTTATAGAACTACCCTCTCATAACTATCTCCCCATACGATATTCCCAAAGCTTCATATAGTATAATCCTAATCACAAAGGAAAATAACTTACATCATCCATCTATAGTCCGATTGCCCCTCTTCATCATTGGGTTCCCATATAAAGTCCCCTGGCCGAAAATGACCTCAAATCTGCTGTAGGGGTTGCACATTCAAAACTTCATCAAAAAGGGGTCCATTAGCTCTTTTAGGACATTCTATCTTTCTATGACCTATTTCCTTACAAAAGAAACATCTACCCACAAATTTTCTCTGCCCACCTTGAGGAATATAACATTGTTGTGACCCTCTAAAATCCTGCCTATACCCTCTCACATTACTGGAACTTTCCTCGCCAAACCTACTTGATGCACTTAAGTCTCCAAAGTTCTTACCCTCTTACAAACGAAGATGATATTCATGACACTTTAATAGTGTCATATTCACTACCTCAGCGAAAGTCTCTAACGATGGGCTCTCTAACAAATGCTGCCAAATTCTCCAATCTAACCCTCGCATGAACTTCGATATACGCTCCTCTTTCGTATTTACCTCATCAGGTACTAATTTCGCCCATCGAGTAAATTCTTCCTCATATTCTGCCATCGTTCTATTACCATGAAACACATCCATCAGTTTCCCCCTCATTTCCTTCTGAATCAGGGAAGGAAAATACCTTCGGTCAAAAAGTTCCCAAAAATATTTTATAGGCAATGTATCTCTCTGTTCTAATGTGGTGATACACTCCCACCATTGGAGAGTTGCACCCTTCAACTTAAAGGTGGCTAAAAATTGCTTCTGCACCTTACTACACTCAACCATACGGAGGTGCCTCTACATACTATTCTTCCATTGACTTATAGCCATTGGATAAACTATGCCTGAAAACTCTGGAGGATGCCCCTTACTAAAATCTTCCCGAACTCCTTCCCACAAAGATGATGCTGAATGGGTTTGGCCTACTTGAGCTACAGGTTGCTGCGCCATTCTAGAAATGGCAGCAGTTACTGCCTGTGCCACAATATTGGCAACTTCCTCTGTAGTCATAGTCCTTTGAGGCATTTGGTGTTCCACACTCTTAGCCCCTTTGGTTGCCCTGCCTGACCGACTTCCCTTTGGTGGCATTGAAACAAACATAATTGTATCAGAACGCCTTTCAAATGTTTTCTCATTATAGCAGAAATGTGGACGTATGAACACAACCGTCCTAATAATAAGGTTCTACATCAAGAACGCTTACGAAAGATCGCGGTAACCCACACGGAGCCTAAAGATACTAGAACCTGATGCTCTGATACTATCTATGATAACACGCTTAAAATAATAACGGGTGGCCAGCCCTATACTAAAATAATCAGGAATTGCAAGTGGATCATTCTCATCATCTACTGACGATCCTAGAAAAAACATGGCTAACTACCCATTATTACAAAAAGAAGGCGTCAAAAATTTAAAACATTTTAATTAAAACCAAACATGCAACTACTAACCAACCACATACCTCTAAATATTACAAGAGACACACACATGCTCGAAATAATATTTAAAAGAGTACAACACAATGTACAAAGTAAAATACCTGAATATGCTGTCGGTTCACAGACAATACAATAATCTGAGAAAGAAAATATAAAAGTGCTACTCTACAACACTTGGGTAAAAAAACGATATACAAATTGAATTCGAATCTAGATACACAAAAGATAGGAATCGACTATGACAAAATGCCGCAACAGTCCGCTACTGCTACAGCTCCACAAATACACTGGATGGATAACCTCAATGGCGTCCTTGCGAAGGAACACCTAAAATAATACAATATAGATACATAGCGGGAGAAAATATAAATAGGTCATAGCCCGAGGTGTGAAAAGATTTTATAGCAAGTGCATTAAAATGCATAATAATTATAAATGCATTATGACATGATTTAATGGAGTCTCACTCTCCATAAAATCCAACTCCCCTCTCAACTAAAGCACGCCACTAAACGTATTCACATAATCTCCAAAGAATTGCCCAAATCTATCTAGGGAAATAATCTAACCTACTCCCAATTTACTCTCATCTAAATTCCATCTAAATAATATTCTTCAATTTCTAATATTATTGGTCTCAATTATTCATTCAATTAATTAACATATAAAATTTACATAAACATTTTGTTACTAACATATACACTATACATAAACATTTTCTTTTACTAGAATTTCTCTTATTCTAGTCATTGTCATCAATAGGCATATCAATATGTATGAGTTATTAGCATCCAAGTGCTAAGGACTAAACGTCTCCCAATTCTCAGCACTGCACTGCGTTTCGTGCGTGGGACGTTTCGCAAGCGAAATCCAAACAAGGAACCCCCTGATACACTACTTCTGGCAGTATTGATTATGAAGATTCATTATGCCCTCAATGCGTGATGCATGTAACCCAAATTCTCTTATTATTTTATAACGGATTACTCCATTTAATAATTATTCTCAATTCTCAATAGTGCACGGCATTTCATGTGTGGGACGTCTCGCAAGAGAAATCCAGACAAGGAACCCCTCGGTACACTACTCCTTGGCACTGTCGATCGTCGAGATACATACTATATAAATATATGAGCATTAAGGACTAACTTCTCCTCACTCCCAACATTACACTGCGCTTCATGCGTGGGATGTCTCGCAAGCAAAATCCAAATAAGGAACCCCCCCATACACTACTCCTTGGCAATGTTAGTCGTTGAGGTCCATTATGCCCTCGATACCCAAAGCACTAAGCACAACTGTAATATCATAATAACCATACCAACGATCTATAACTCGAGGATGCAGGTTCTCAATGCTATCATCTTCAAGCACATCACTCATATACCATCCTGGGGACCACCGGTATGACTAAATATCACCTACTTCGTGGTCAAAACACACACACAACATTCAGGAAGCGGTCATAGTTCCTAACCGGTAAAGTGAGAACGACACATACCCATGACTTCTCACCCCCAAAATATAATCACATAATTAAAATGGATGACTATGACCTGGGGAATATCCACACTCTTCTCTTCGAGCCAGGGTGCTCACCCTCATCCCACAACTTCCCAATGATAGCAAGGAAGGGGTATGATTCACTTATATATAGATATAGATATATATATATATATATATATATATATATATATATATATATATATATATCATCACATAAGATATAAATACATCATAACATCATATAAATATATACCATCATATAAGGTATATATATCACATTGTTTCATACTCGTAGTACGCTCTTAGGCGTAGAGAAAATAATATCATTATAAAGTATATTTTACTCTCGATATACTAATCGACAATATCTCACATTACTTCCCCACTTAGTATATACTATACTATTTCTCACCTGAAGTTCACACATCACTTCTATTTATGAATCATCTCTTGATTCAATTTACTTTTGGGATATTATCTATATCCTAATTCACCTCGATTAGCATTTCTCATTTATGTGAGTCATCTCCCAAGTTAATTATTGTTAAGGATATTTTCTATATTCGTATGCACATCAATCAGCATTTATTATTCTCAATCCATAATATGGTTCAATACATCATAAGAACCTTTAAATTTATCACATTTGGAATTTAATAACAAAAATCCATTTTTATTCAACACATTCTTTCTCTTTCATATAGTTCCATAATTATCTCCAAATAGAACTCTCAATGGTAGTGGGCTTCCCCACTAGTCGGTACAATCTTCTCTAATCGGTATTTCTCAAATTAAGTCCATTAACTCCAAATAATTTCTTATAAAGGAAACTCCCTAATAGTCTCCAAAACATACTCCTCATAACTCCGATAGAGGTTCACAATCTATAACCTCAAACGAAACGGAATGAAATTCTCCTTAGAAAAACATCCCCGAAGTTGCGCTATTTTCGAACCGATTTGGGCCAAATCCGAATCGATTCGGCCCTGCGAATCGATTCGGCCTCCAATGAGAATCGATTAGGGTCATAAGACATGGGCTTCTATCTCAGGCCGAATCGATTCGGGTTGGGGCTGAATCGATTCATTCACTTAGACCTATCAAGCTGGAACATTCTGAATCGATTCAGGTTGGGGCCGAATCAATTCGGCATGTTCAAGGGCTACGAAAATGGCTATTTTTATCAAATCCTAAAATCCCCAAAAATCATTTTTTTTCCATCTTCTCTTCATTTCTCTTCAACATAATCACATATATAACACTAAAATTCATCCAAGAACACATCTTAACTAATTTCTAACCTCAAATCCATTATCTACACAACAAATCTAAGATTTTACCCAAAAGTTAGGTTTTAAAAATTTATCCCAAAACTCAGAAATTATATCCACAAATCAGGAAATAAATGGTACACAACAATTATTTATCAAGTTTAATCATTTGCCTGAAGTTCGTAGGGTCTGATTTGTCCTCGAGATCGCATAATTGCCGGAAATCCCACTTTTCTCTCTTACTCTTCTTCGTTCCTTCTTCTCTCTTTCTTTCTTTCTATTTCTCTTTATCTCTAGGGAGAATTGTTTCTCCCGTAGTTTTTTAAGCCTTATCTCCCAAGATACACCTCTTTAAATAATAATACACACATTAAATGACTCGGTAATTTTAATTCGAGCGAAACGTACTTAAAATATTTCGAAACCTAAATGGACCCCCAGTACAGTCATTTTGACTATCTCGACCCTTCCGAAAACAACTACACCCTAATAATTGCCATCCGAAACACTTTCTAACATCTCCAAATTTTGACCTCAAATGCCAATTTAATTATTCTCCAATAAAAATCATATTTATTTCTCCCAAAAACAAATAAATTATTGTCCCAAAAATCTCGGGTTATTACATCTATCTACGGAATATATATATATATTTTGTGGGTTGGATTTTTGTTTGGTTGCAGTCAAAACTAAGACATCAAAAGCTTTGTGGGTACACACATGTTCATCAAATCGTTTTCGTTTTGGTTATGAGTAATCAGTTTTGATTCTAACTCTAAACCATTAAATTGTAATGTTTTAATTCTCAGTTATCTATTTCCAGTCAAAATGTTTTTTACATATTTCGTCCAGCTTAATATTTTTAATAATCCGTATTGTATTGTTTTTTAAATATTTTCGTTTTTTACATATTTATTTTTAAAAACCTACAACTCCTCAAAATTTGATCCACCTCCAACCCATGTCCATCTAACTCCTGAAAATATGTTCAAGCTCCAACCCATGTTTGTCCGATGAGTTTTCTTGGGGTAAACACTCATTGGGTTTCGACAGTGTTTGGGTGTGGTACTCGGTTCCTCCCATTTTGTTCAAGCTTTGATATTCAAAATGTCCCTCATTTTAGTTTTCCTCATTTTTTAAAGAACTAAAAGTTCATTTTCATTAATTATCATACATTGGTGGACGAACCAATTATGATTCAGGGAACTCACCCATATTCTTCACCATTCACCACTTCAAAGAAAGCGTGCAGTGGCATGATTATTTGTTTGTGTTTAAATAAGCCTAACAATTTTTTTTCTTATTTTACTTAATGATCTGAGCTTTCTTGGTGACATGTCAATTTTTATTTATGATGTTTATTTTTATGATTATTTTTTTAGGAAACAAAGTCTTATAGGATTTCCAGTCATTTAGGGTGGGGATAGGGGATACATAGTGGTGGCAAGGAACTTCTAAAGGTGGGAATAGTGGGTCTTCCTGTAAATATGAAAGAGTTCAACAACTAATTTATGATACATATATAAGTTGGTTTATAGTTGAGTTTTCCTTAAATTTTTGATTTGTTAGTTTATTCCAAGTTGTAAATTTATTTAGTATTACTGAATGATGACCAGTGAGAAAGAATTTATAACAAGCTGAGTTGGTGTTGGTATTTTTTATTTTGAAGAAACTGATTATTCTGTGGTGTAAGTAAAAAGTTAGAAATAGTGGATATTAGTGGATTGATTGGTTTGCAACAAAACAATGAAACCAATACCATTGATTACACACTTCCGTTTTCACTTGCTCCACAAAAGTACATACGAATAGATTATGTACCTACATGTCATTTCAGTCGATATAAAAGAAACAATTAGATTGAGCAGATTTGAGCTCATGGATCGAGGTAAACAAGAAGCAACTACATTTTATGAGTGAAAAGAGGAACTAATGTCTAAAACATACACATCCAATATGAAACCAATACCTATGATTTATCACATGAAATCAATCCAAGCTTTTAATTAATAAAAGAAAAATTGCTAATTAAAAACAAGAATTTATTTTGAGCTTATAACATTTTATGTTCACATGACCTATTAAATAGAAAAGATTATGATTTTTTTAAAAGGGTTATTCGACAAAAAGTCCCTCGAACAATTATTAATAATTATTTAGTCAACTTTTTTATTTTTTTTTCAAAACCTATATCAGAACATGAAAACACTTAAAATAATAACACACACAAACCTATTTACCCTTTCCCACCCCATTGTTCGAGCTTTGATAGCCTTGCTTAAGAGGCTGTTGGAGATGCGGTGGGGGTCATCAGAGCTCTAATGAGGCGTTATCGGAGCTTCGGTGAGGGTTTGAGGGTTGGTGCAATTAGTGAATACCTTTAAAAATAAAAGAGCATTGTGTAGTTCGGTTAAACTAAAAATTAAAAAAATATGTATTTATATTGGACAATATACATTAATTTACCCTTTGAAAAAAAGATGTATAAGAAAATAAAAAAAATGTCAAGAGAAATAAATTTTAAAATGAAAAAAATATATATATATTGAGTTCAATAATAATTTGTCATGTTTAAATCCATTAGTCTAAATAATGTCACCTAGCCACGACAAGTAAGTGTATCATGGGATGATAATTAATATTTATATTTGAATTATTAGCGACACGTTTAAAATACAAAGTATCACGATAACAAATTTATCACGGGAATAAATTTATCACGGTGCCATCGGCACGGGTACACTCTAGTGTGTGTGTGTGTGTATATATATATATATATATATACATTCCTTATCTTTAAGAATGTGGACCGGACATGTGTCACCTGGCGGTGATCCCAGAAAAGAGAGAGAGTGTGCCTATAATTTAGGCGATAATTTCTAGGCGCACCGTTGGGTGACACCTGTCCAGTCCGCATTCTTAAAAGGAGGACTAGTCCACACAAGAGCATTATTATATATATATATATATATATATATATATATATATATATATATATATGTGTGTGTGTGTGTGTGTGTGTGTGTATGTGTTTTTGTGTGTGTGTGTGTGTAAATATAATGATATGTTCATGGTGCTACGAGATTCTTCTATGTTTAACATATCTTTAGGTACAAATTTATAGCTTGATCTTGTTTTCATCCTTCTTTCTCGGTTCTTGCACTACACCTACAGTGCTCACCAAGTAGACTATAAGAAGTGTAATGTGCAAACCAACTAAGACAGTCAGTAGGAACATGATCTCAACTTTTTTTAGAATTCACTTTCAAAGTTTGAGTTTCCTTAACTATAACTATATGTTTTCTATATAGTTTGCGGAACGAGGCTTATGATCGGTTATAGTAGTATATCAGGTAATATTTTTTATCTTTTCATTTGTTGTTCGTATTAGTATTTTATTTAAAAAGTTATTGTTATGTGGCTGATATGATTAAAATTTTAAACAAGAAATTTTTGATTGAAGGAAAGAGAGTCCAAGAGCTCTATGGAAATTCATTGGTCTCATTCCTCTTTTTGACCCACCCATGCATGACAACTATTATTTGGGCTTGAGCATTGTCACAAGCATAGTGTACTCCACCAGGACAGTAAATAGTTGTTCTTAATAATAAAGGAACTATTAAGATAGATAATCTTGTGTGTACATAACATAAGACTAAAGATTTGAAACTTACTTGGGTCTTGAATTTGATCTTACACTATTCATTTATATTTTTGTATTTGGTACACTTTCTTTAAAGTACACTCTAAAACTTAGTTTGATGTACCATTTGCTATTATTATTACTTCATTTTTTATGAAAAAAATAATTTATGGTATGCATATAAAATACGGTGACTTAGTTTTTGCTTTCATATGGAATCCGACAATTATTATAGAGGATGGTATAGATTGTGGTGGATAATTTTTATTTTTTTATATTTTAATTATATGTAACGGTTTATAACAATTGAAAAGATGAACACTTTTTTGTTTACAAATTGCTATTTATAAATGTTTAGAACCGTTAAAACTAATATATATCTATATAATATGAGAGGAGTGTGTTTTACTGTTCCAAAATATTAACGGTTGAGATAGATTTTTTTGGGAGGATCTAAGGGTCCCAAGATTGTGCCATGTCACTATTTATGAATTGTGACATGGCACAATTGAAACAAGACACTTAAAAAACCATACCAAATTTGATTTCCTAGAGCCCCACACATATCCCATATGCTGCCCATACAAACTCTTACACAACCATTCTTACACAAAATCTCCCTCTCTCATCTCTATCAAATACTCCACCTTCACAAGATTTCATCTTCAAAAAAAAAATCCTCTCTCCTATCTATATAGTACGTAATATATAGTACGTAATTGCAAAACGATAAAAATATCATTCCCAACAAAACAAAGTGTTATTTTTAAAAAATTGTCTATAATCTCATTTGTTTATAAGACCATCCACCATGCTTAACAAATAACAAATTGTCCAACAACATTCAAATAATCTTAATTTATCAAACAAATTTACATATAACATGAAATATATAATATTCATTAACTGAATTCACATTGTGCCTCAAATAAACAAATTGTCCATTTAAAAAAATTAGACATAGTCTCCTTTATTTATTGGACTATCCATCCTTTGAAGGGATAATAAGCATCCAACAATATTCTATGATGTCAAATTTATCTAAGTAATAATTTAACAAAAACAAACTTCATAAAAATAACACACAAACACACACACACACACACATACACACACACACACACGCATATATATACACATACATATACATATCAATTGAGGTCATCTCACATGTTTCACTATAATGATTGTCCGTAGCTTTCAAAAGGAGACCTGCTAAAAAATAAAAAAAATATATGTAGTCAATTGAAGTAGGTAGTCGAATAGTATATAAACCATGCTAATTATTAATTATATAGCAAATACACCGTATCACTAATCCTAAATAGTTCTCAACGGTATGTATTAGTGTACCCTACCCTACTTCAATATCCCTACCTACTTCTATTCGATTAGAATAAATATTCACATGTTAGTGCTAAACAAAGCTGGGACAACCCTTTATAAAGAAAATCTGAAAAGACCACATGTTAAGTCATATCACTTTTTTATCACACTTTAGCACTAGAAAGAAATTCAAAATATGGCGAAAACATGGATTAAGCATTAAATTTTGACAATGTGTATTATATGTTCTTGTCGATTTAACAACATAAATTGCATAAGCATTTAAATTTTAACCGTGTTGTATTACCTGTTCTAGTTGGTTTGAGACTAGACAATCAATTCTATTTGCACTCCAACAATAGTATATCATAGGAAACGTTAATATTGACTTCAAGCACTGCTCGATCCCAAAAGGAAAAGAAACAATCAAGCTAATATCAGATTTTAATAAGATCGTTTAGGTGAAGATTTATTTTATTCATATATGTATTTGTCTTTTATTCCTTAAGTGGTAGTTTACCATTAGTAAGTCTTATCAAGCCTATAAATGAAGAATTTGGCCTCCTCTCATAATCAGGCCTTCTTTCGTATGCAGCAAAGTTAACTTAATTAATATGAAATAACAATGGCCACAAATTGTAAACATCATGGAAACCATTTACATTCACACTATAACTTTCTTGAGGAACAAAAACATAATTGCATCCTGTGTAAACCCAATTAACAATAAAAAGAAGCTTAGAGCAGTAAGAAACATATTTTAAATAATACACTCATTATAATTTGTTAGGATAATGTTATTATAATACCCCGTAATTTTCTAGAACATATAACAAAAGTAGTATTATTGGAATAAATAAAAATTTGTGGAAATTGGAATTAATCGGGAAATTCAATTTATTAATTTCGAATACATATTTGGTTGTTACCTCATAATTGTGTGTGGTTGATTTTTTTATGTGCATGGTTATAACAATTTTACGTATTGTTGAAAATACATAATTTATGAGTGACACAATTAAAATTATCTAATGTTGAGATAAAATAATTTGGGACATATTTCGTTGAGTTTATAGACTCGTTTAGGTGTGTTTTAGACCTTTAGAAGTGGTTCCGGATCATGAATATATAAGTTGGGAGACTTTTGGGCTAGTTTGAATATGGGTTCGGGCTCATTTGGGGGTCCAAAACTTGGGTTTTTAACGCAACTCGGGATTATAGATTAAGGGGTGATAAACCACCTACCCACTACTAATGAAAGATGAAAGAGTTGGCGCTTGCGTTAAATTAGGAAATAATATAATAAATACCATTTTTAACCCAAATTAACCCTAAGCATGCAACTAGGTGTGATTGAAACAATATAAAATCATGCACGAATTATTCAACACACAAAGTTAAGGAAAAATCCCCCAAAGGGGCAAAACCATTTGAATATTCACTATAATTTGTAAGAGAAGCGGCTTACAATCGGATTACACTGAAATACAAGTTTTTGACTAAGAATTACTCGCAGGCATCGGATTCTGTAGTCGCGGCTGGAATTATCCCTTTCCAGTAGGGCTGCAATGAAGAGGAAGGAGCGATCCACTTCACAAGGGTTGAACAACAACAATGGTGTTCTTGGGTTACCAAACATGATTCACATAGATATGGAAGATGCGTGAATCTAAAAACCTAGAATCATAGGACTCAATAGGTGAAGACTTTAGGGTTGATATGCTCTGAAAATCGTTGAAAAGTCTTAAGAAACCCAACCTCTAAACGTGGTTTAAATAGGAAGCTAAAACCCTAAAAAATCTGCAACACGATCTGGCAGAGTTTATCCAGGGCGGACCGGTCCGGGCCTTAGGCGGATCGGTCCGATAGCGGACCGGTTCTTTTAATTTGAAGTTGATTTAGTTCGCATTCGGTTCGGGGCTCACGGGCTTCAAAGTGCACGACAGATCGGTCTGGGGCGGTCCGGTCTGGGTCTCAGGGGATCGGTTCTTTTTATATAAAGGCGGACCGGTCCGGGGTAGTCAGAGGCGGATCGGTTCATTTTAATTTCAGGCGGACCGGTCCGGCTGACTGGATTTCTGAAGTCTTCCTTTCTTTTGATCTTCGGATTCCGTTGATGATGAATGGACTTTGAATCTTTGCAACGGTGTTACGGATAATGACATATACAAGTATGTTGGATAAAAACGTCCTTACAAATCTCCCCCTATGTCTATGCCGGAACAAACATAAAAAATCTAAATTATCTATAATCACAATGCCTATACAAATCTACCCTTCCATGAACCCAAAAACTGAAAGTGGTACAAATGACTAAGGCTGCATCGTTTGTTCTTCGAATCTTCAGAAATCTCACCGCTTTTCTCATCAGGGTATGCAACATGGGATTATCAAAAGATGTACCTACACACATGAGACAAAGCAAATACCAAGTGACGTATCGAGTTTGAAATGAGATAAACATAAGCATATATATCAATTTAAGATGATATTCTCAGAATTTCAAATCTCCCCCATAAACAGATAATTCATTCTCCCCCTTTTTATGATGTCCCCAAATAGACAAATGAGAGAAATAAATCAAGCAATCAAGAACCGGGGTGACACAAGGCATAAAATCACACCATGAATGAACATAAAACAACCAAGTCGGTGATAGCGTAAAAGAATGGGTGTGATCAAAATTCGATAGAAAAATCAAAGCATACAAACATGACATATGTGCACGATGAATATTGGATATTCCTAACGAATGAACTCAAATGCTTCCTTTGGTGTAAAAGATTGGAAAGATAAGACATTGACTATATCAAATCTACAAATCAAAGCTCAAAGTGATTTCTACACCAATAACGTCCAAAATGATTTTCATGCTTTTTCAGGACTTTCAAGGAAGTGCAAACCTGTTTTTCAATCTCCAACCAAACTCCCTCAGATTTATATTTTGAATAGAGGAATACTAAATTCTCAAACTTTGGAGAATTGGGTGAAACCTAAATGGCCCATATTTGGCATGAATTGCTTTTTATTGCCTTACCAATTTTTTCGGGCTCTTTTAACCTCTTAGGACCTCGGATATTAAAATTCCTCCATTTTTTTAGGTCCTTTTTAATGGTGGCTTTTGCGCAAAGGATAAGAATCAACTTTCGCAGCCCCTCCCCGTTGTGAAAATATACACACAGTCTCACCAAAACGATTTTTACATGCAATCCAATCTTGTCAAGTTTTACCGCATATTGTACATTGTATAGACATAATTGAGATAGAAACACTCAAGCCAATATGTGATAGACAAGTGCAATAGACAAATACAGCCGTGCATGTGTGTAATAAAGGATATAGGAGTCAAGCATGTAGGAAATATCACTAATTACATCTCAAGGACTCCAATCAATGTTAAGCACATGGATGAAATGATGTAGCCTCTCAAATCTCTATAAAACAGTCACATGGATAAATGGAATGAAGTTGTGACTTGACTATCTTAAATGCTCATCCATAAAAGGCAAATCCCTTTTTGAATTTTTCAAAAATTTTATCAAAATAAAATCTTTTTGTGTTTTTCTAAAAAAATTTCTAAAAAGAAAATATTTTTGTATTTTTCAAAGAATAATGAAAAGCAAAAATAAGTAAAACACACTAATAGTACAATCTAGCAATAGGCATCAGAGGATATGAAAATTATAATGCAATCTACGCTAGACATGGACCAACCCCTCACTCAACTGTACAAATCCCCAAAGACTTCCTAAGACTCTCAAATCTAAGGGCATCTAAAGGTTTCGTGAAAATATCAGCTAACTGACGGTCGGTGGGAACAAAACTCAGGGATACGACCTTCTCCTCAACTAACTCACGTATGAAGTGCTCGCGCTACCTGATGTGCTTTGTGTGCGAATGTTGGACAGGATTACGGGATATGTGTATCGCGCTCATGTTATCATAGGAAATGAACATGGTGTCCTGTGAAATCCCATAATCCTCCAACATTTGCTTCATCCACATGAGTTGCGTGCAACAACTCCCGGCGGCGATGTACTAAGCCTCCGCAGTGGACAAAGAGATGGAGTTTTGCTTCTTGCTCAACCAAGAGACAAGAGCAGAACCAAAGTAGAAACACCCACCCGAAGTGCTCTTACATCCATCTACGTCCCCGGCCCAATAGGTATCCGAATAGGCGGACAAACGGTCATCGGTATCAAAGGAATACCAAATACCGTATGAGAGAGTCCCACTCACGTATTTGATAATACGTTTTAGAGCGAGTAAGTGTGACTCTTTAGGAGACGCTTGATAACGCGCACAGACTCCAACACTAAAGGCAATGTCGGGACGACTAGCAGTCAAGTAGAGAAGACTGCCTATCATACTCCGATACAAGGTTTGCTCTACGTCCTTGCCTGAAGTGTCCTTACTAAGCTTGCTAGTGGTACTCATAGGTGTACGAGCATGCTTAGCGGAGTCTAAACCAAATTTCTTAGGTATCTAGCATACTTGGATTTGGAGATGAACATCCCATCCTCTAGCTGACGAACCTGGAGACCAAGGAAGAAAGTAAGCTCACCTACCATGCTCATCTCAAACTCACTTTTCATCTCCTCCTCAAAGTGGTGAGCATGCTGGGAGCATGTGGATCCAAAGACTATGTCGTCCACATAGACTTGGGCAACCAAGATAGCACCGTCATCTCTCCTGATGAACAACGTCATATCAACTCCCCCTATCTTGAAGCCACGGGCTAAGAGATAGGAAGTAAGCCTCTCGTACCAAGCACGGGGTGCTTGCTTCAAACCATACAAGGTTTTCCTCAGATAGTAGACGTGATCAGGGTGCTTAGGGTCTTCAAACCCTTTTGGTTATTCCACATAAACCTCCTCCTGTAGAATGCCATTCAGAAAGGCACTCTTGACATCATCTGATATAACTTGAAGTGCAGATGACATGTGATGGCGAGAAGTAAGCGGACGGACTCAAGCCTCGCAATAGGAGAAAATGTCTATCCAAAGTCTACACCCTCTATCTGTGTGTAGCCTTGAGCGACCAACCTAGCCTTATTTCTGGTTATGGTACCATTTTCATCCATTTTATTCTTGAAAATCCACCGGGTACCAATAACATTAGTATCAATAGGTCGGGGGACAAGTTCCAGACATTGTTCTTCTTAAACTGAAGCAACTCATCCTGCATAGCAGATATCCAGTGTTCATCTTTGAGTGCTTCTTTGTGGTTCTTGGGCTCGACTATGGACGTGTAACAATGATGACTAACAACGTTCTCTAGTTGAGCACGAGTCTTGACCCCTAGAGTGGGATCGCCAACAATGGCTGAAGGATTATGACTCTTGCGAACCCAAGCAGGAGTGTCCCCTAACACAGGAATAGGGTCCACAGAGTGTGGGAGAGGAACAGGAAAATCACTGTCAGAACAGTCCTCATCCTCACACTGAAGGTTGGGATCAATAACCGTTGGGGGTTCATCATCTTGCACGGTGACATTTATTGATTCCATAACCTTAGAGCTCTTCAGGTTAAAAACCCGGTACGCTCTACTGTTCGATGAATAGCCTAGTAATATTCCCTCATTACTCCGGGAGTCAAACTTTCCTAATTGCTCTCTATCCTGTAGGATGTAGCATTTACTCCCAAAGACATGGAAATATGTCAGGTTTTGTTTCTTGCCTGTCCATAATTCATAAGGCGTCTTAAGTGTGTGTGGACGCAGATAAACCCTATTCACCGTGTGGCATGCAGTAGACACTGCCTCTGCCCAAAATCTCCTAGAGACCTTACGACCTTGAAGCATTGATCTAGCCATTTCTTGGATCGTTCTATTCTTTCTCTCGACAATCCCATTTTGCTGAGGAGTTCTCAAAGCAGAAAACTCATGTTTGATCCCAATGCTATCACAGTAAAGATCTACTTTTGCTTCAGTAAATTCAGTGCCATTATCACTACGCATCTTGTTAATAGTGACTCCGTGTTGATTTTGTAGGACACGACACTTGGTCGTTAAGAACTCTACAGCATCAGATTTCTCTCTTAGAAAACCTACAATAGAGTATCTAAAGAAATCGTCTACTATCACGAGAATGTATCTCTTACCACCTAGACTCTCCGTGTGAGTAGGACCCATAAGATCCATGTGAATCAACTCAAGAACACGGAAGGTGGTAATGGAATTCAACTTCCTATGAGGGCTATGGATTTGTTTTCCCAACTGACAGGGTCCACAAATCATGGAAGTTGGCTTTCCAAGTGATGGTAAGCCACGTACTAGGTCCTTTTTGACTAAACGAGATAAGTCTCTAACGTTCACATGACCTAGACGTTGGTTCCACAGATCCATAGGAGTGATCGTGGCGCTGTTGTAAACAAGTGAGGATGTGGGCTCAGTCCCATAGCAGTTATCCTCTATCCTCACCCCTTGCACTAAAAGTTTACCGGCTTGATTATAGACCTTACAAGCTTTCCGGTCAAACTTCACTGCAAAGTCATCGTCGCACAGCTGGCTGATGCTAAGAAGGTTTGCTTTCAAACCTTTGACGTACAACACGTTCTCTATCTTTGGAAATTCTGGTAACTCTACTGTACCTCGTCCTACTATGCTAGATTTGATACCATCTCCAAAGGTGACTCTCCCATCATTATAATCCTCAAGATGGGTAAAATATGAGACATCACCTGTCATGTGTCTGGAGCATCCACTGTCAAAATACCACTGTGAGGTATTATGGGCTTTGAGAGCGACATGGACAACAAGGGCCTTTTTTTCTTTCTTAGGAACCCAAGAATAGGTACCTTTTTATACTCCCTTGTTGTTGTAGGTTTTAGCCGGAATGTGGGGCGCATTCATTGATGGTAAGGTCATTCGTCAGAATTCCTCCATCAAACTCTGTGATGTGGCGGCTAGAAACTCAACACGCTCTCTCAGACTAGCAAACTCATCGGTCTGATATGGTGGAGCAAACGTACGTCGTGTCCGACCCAACTTATAGCAATCATCCCTAAGGTGTCCGTTTCTTTTGCAATGGGAGAAAAAGGGCACAGTATTAGGAGGACCTTGGATTGCTTTTCTTGGTTGAACTCTCCTTCTTGGTTTTTGATGACGGCCATAAGGAGTCGTAGTAAACTTAGGAATTGGTCCGGGTGCAATTTGGGATGTGGAGGCACCATCAAAACCTATTCCTTGCCTGTCACCAAAACCTAAAGCGGGACCGAGGAGCATCTTTCCCATCTTCCCAGATCTGTACTCGATTTGTACCTTGACTTTCCTAGCTCTCTCAAGGTCATGAGTAAGTTGGGCAACAAGGGCTTCAAGTTTCTTCCGAGTCTCCAGGGAGAAATGGAGCTCACTCGTAAGACTAGCCACTTGTTTAGTCAAGTCCGCTTTCTCTTTCACAAAACTACTCTCTCTCTCTCTAAGCAAATTCTCTTTACTAACCCAGGCAAACTCTCTCTCTCTCACGGCGGTGCAGGTGGAGGACTCTCTCTCTCTCGTCTCTTCTAACTCTTCTTCTAACGCGGTGATCCTAAGAACTAACGCCTTGTTACGTTTTTTAGTTTTGAAAGACTCATTATATAACTTGGCGTAGGCGCGTTGAAGGTTACTCTCGTCCTCACTACCTTCCTCCTCCCCTTCACTTTCTTCGCTCTCATTGTCGAGGTGTCCCTGTGAAGCATCATCCTCATCGTCGTGAGGAGAACTAGGAGTATTCACATGACTAGCCATGAACGCGGTGAAGTTACGCTCATGCGGTGACTCATCTCCCGAGTCCACCGACTCGACCTCACTATCGTCACTAAGGGTAGCATTTCGGACAGCTTTACCCTTTTCCTTATTCAGACGAGTGGCACACTCAAACGCTCTGTGTCCCTTACCGTCGCACTCAAAACACCTCTCACTTTCTTTAGGGGGTTCTTTGAAATCTTTCTTTTCAAACTTTTTTTTCTGAAAATTCTTTTTATCTTTGAAGTTTCCACTTGTTTTAAATTTCAGAATTTTCTTGAAGTTTTTAGCAAATAATGCCAAATCATCTAAGTGAAACTCACATTCAGAATCAGAATTTTCTATCTTTCTAGATGACTCGACTTTCTTTCTTGCCGACCCCTCACTTTTTCTCTCTTGGGCTTTAAGGGAAATTCCCTTATCCTTTGGCTTGGCAGATTTAGGAAACATGTCTATTTCATAAGTTTGTAAATCTCCTACCAGTTCTTCCAATTTTAGTGTATTTAAATTACCCAAGGAATTTAGCACAGTGACTTTAGGTATAAAACGCTTAGGAAGGGAACGAAGAATCTTTTTAACAACTCTAGCATTTGGAATATGTTCACCAAGATTATAGCTAGTATTAACAATGTTAGAAAGCGTAGCATAAAATTAATCAAAACATTCATTTTCATGCATGGTGATGGTTTCAAATTGAGTTGTTAAATTTTGCAATTTTGACTCTTTAACAACATTTGTTCCTTCATGGGTAAGTTGCAATACATCCCATGCCTCTTTTGACGTGGTACACGTCATTATGCGTTTAAACTCATCAGGTGTGATAGACCCAGAAATAGCACTTAGAGCCTTAGAATTAAAAGATGACCATTTAAATTCTACATATGTCCAAGAAATGTCAGGTTTCAAGTTGGTCACATTATCAACAGTCACGGTGGGAGGAGTCCACCCTCGTTCAACCAAAATCCAGACACGTTCATCAATGGCTTTTAAAGCCGACCTCATACGGGCTTTCCAATAAGCATAATTTGTCCCGTCAAAAATAGGCATTTTATAATATGACTTCTCCATTTGAACACGCACTTTTACAAAAATAAATTTTTTTCAGAAAATTGATATCTTAGAAAAATTTTGCAGAAAAAGGAATACGTGATAGATTAGCGTAACCTGCTCTGATACCAATTTGAAAGAGTTGGCGCTTGCGTTCAATTAAGAAATAATATAATAAATACCATTTTTAACCCAAATTAACCCTAAGCATGCAAGTAGGTGTGATTGAAACAATATGAAATCATGCACGAATTATTCAACACACAAAGTTAAGGAAAAATCCCCCAAAGGGGAAAAACCATTTGTATATTCACTATAATTTGTAAGAGAAGCGGCTTACAATCGGATTACACTGAAATACAAGTTTTTGACTAAGAATTACCCGCAGGCATCGGATTCTGTAGTCGCGGCTGGAATTATCCCTTTCTAGTAGGGCTACAATGAAGAGGAAGGAGCGGTCCACTTCACAAGGGTTGAACAACAACAATGGTGTTCTTGGGTTACCAAACTTGATTCACATAGATATGGAAGACGTGTGAATCTAAAAACCTAGAATCATAGGACTCAATAGGTGAAGACTTTAGGGTTGATATGCTCTGAAAATCGTTGAAAAGTCTTAAGAAAACCAACCTCTAAACATGGTTTAAATAGGAAGACAAAACCCTAAAAAATCTGCAACACGATCAGGAAGACTTTATCCAGGGCGGATCGGTCCGATAGCGGACCGGTTCTTTTAATTTGAAGCTGATTCGGTTCGCATTCAGTTCGGGGCTCACTGGATTCAAAGTGCACGGCGGATCGGTCCGGGGCGGTCCGGTCTTCGTCTCAGGGGATCGGTTCTTTTTATATAAAGGCAGACCGGTCCGGGGTAGTCAAAGGCAGATCGGTTCGTTTTAATTTCAGGCGGACCGGTCCGGCTGACTGGATTTCTGAATTCTTCCTTTCTTTTGATCTTCGGATTCCGTTGATGATGAATGGACTTTGAATATTTGCAACGGTGTTACGGATAATGACATATACAAGTATGTTGGACAAAAATGTACTTACAAAAGAGACCTAAACATAACTGCTACCAAAAGAGGAAAGGAGAAGAACCAAAAAGGGAGAAAAAGGCAAGAAATCAAGGGGATTTCAATTTAAATTTCAAGGTATTTCTTGATGCATTATAATGACCTCCTAATATTTTTGGGATTTAGGTTTAATGTTGATGATTTAATGATGAAGAATTATCCTATGCATGTAGAGGATTTAATTTAATGTAGACTTGTGACCAAGAAATCTAGGTATCAAATTCTTAAAATCGATGATAGAAACCTAGGGTTCTTGATAGGTAATTGGGGATATCTTGATGATTATATGTAGAGGACATTAATATTGGTTTATGACCTGTAAATCTGACGTAAATTTTAGGATAGATTCCCTATACTATGAATTAAACATTGTTGAAATTGTAAATGAAATCTGAGTTTAAACACTTCATTCATTTTCATAGATTCTTGGAGTTTTGGGTATGGAATGGGGTTTGATTTATGCAATTAATCATCATAAGTTAAGAAAGTAAGTGTTAGAGTCTTAACTATATGATTACAAGGTGAAATGAACCATTGGTGGGAGATTTGAGAAGGAAACTAAAAATCCCATATTAGAAATAAAAAACAGATATGGGCTTCTAGCTTAGTCTAAATCGATTCGGCCTTGGAGGTAATCGATTCTGGTTGGCAGCGAATCGATTCGTTCAAGAACCAAATAGATTAGACCCTAGGGGCTAAGTGAGCTGGGCCTGGGGTTTGGTTAAGGATATTTTTAGGAGTTCATGCGAGTTGGTGGGACCGTGTATGGGACAATAGGGAATTTATTAAAAATGCAAATGTACTAGCATATAATTGGGAAAAATTATGTTTAACTAGATGGTTAATTAAGTATTCAAGGGAATGGAATTAATAATTCACTTGATGGTAACTTATTAATAATTTGAAAAAATTATGAACTTTATGTGGGATCTTTCTATAGTAATTATCGAGTAGTTACCTATACATATTATATGGGATAATAATATTTACTTATATGTAATTTTGTGGACATACCAATGTCCGTGGTTGGTCCTACCGGCTTAGGGGTTCATGCCTTTGGAGTGCGTAGCACATGTCAGCACAGGTGGGCTTGGCGATTATGTAGGTCATATAGGTACTACATAGAGACTCCATCTACGAGAGGTAGGTGTTGACGCTGATAGCCTTTGTCACAGCTGGGTATGGATCATGAACTGGTATCTTGCGTAGGGACCGCCCCTAACTTATGTGTGTTTTGTGATGTCTACTTAGGATAAGAAATTCCTCCAGACTTTTCGATAGAGGACGAACTAGACACCAGCGGTAGATGCCTTTGTGTGTCGAGTATATAAAAATACTTATATATATAATATTACCCAGACTTTAACGGGATAAATTGAATTGTCTAAGAATGTGGAGACAAACTATTACTATGTGATGCATACTAGTTGTCTATGCCATTTATGTGAGACTTATAAGACGGCATATTATGGGATTTGGAAATTTAATCTAGTCGGTTCGCTTAAGCATTTAATTATCGCCAAATAATTTACTATTTAATTGACACGTTATCACATGTATTATTTGGTACTTATTGGGATGCGGGTAATATCACATTTAGCTGAGCGGTAAGATGTTAATCGCATGTGAGTGACGAGGGGGAATAAATATTTTGCATCAACTATACTTATTGCATATTAAATTGATAAAGTTAATTTTGTCACACCTATGGATTTGACCTAAATTTAGATCTTTTCTCCCCCAAGTGCTCCTAGACAAGGATAGTCGGATTGGTGCGGATTATGCATGGTTATGAAAATGTTCATTGAACTACAAATATGGGCCTTTAATATAACTATTTATATTACGTTCGTGATGAGAATGATATTAATTGACAAGCAAGACCTATATTTTGTGTATCGTGCCTGGCTAGCCTTTACGTGACAAAATGGGGTTTGTTATAGTTATTTTCCACTATTATATATCCATGATACTATAACCACCATAACCTTCTGTTTGAGCAACACATATGCAAATTACTATTTACTACAATTCTAAAAAGCTCATCATAGTATACAACCTCAAATCAGTTCAACTAACCAACAATGAACTATAGTTTCTAAAGTGATTTCAAGTGAAAATATCATACCAACAAAAACTAAACATTTTTGTGTATAATTAAATATATTATCTATTTGTAAAAAACAAATGAAAAATATATGGAAATATCAAAGTAATGTTTTAAGGAATCATAACTTCGACTTTAACATACTAAAATAACCTTCAACAAAATAGAATTATGTCCAAATAACTTTAGACTGACTGAAAAACAATAAAAAAAAAAAAAAAAAAAAAAATAGAGGAAAAGAAAGATATGTGTTGTATGGTAATGCAATGAAATGTCCAAAAAGAGTTTTGATCTTGTTATGGGGCCAAAATCAACAAAATGTAATATAATAAACCCAAGGTGTATTCAAGTCAGTTATTCAGAATTCCAACTAATAATAAAAGATTTCACCATGAAAACTTAAATGAGTATAATTTAGTTTAGTATAGTTAGAAGCTAGAGTAAGTGTGTATATACCTTAGGTCTTTAACCCCCTATAGTGTGCATCTTAACTTTGTCTTGTACCTGAGCAAGTCACAAACTTTCGTAGTTCTACATATAAAAAAAAAGACTTCAAACATAAGTTCATATAAAAGTATTATGATAACACCTGGTTCAAAATAATAACTAAGACGCCAATTGATATTTGGAATTTGAACCCGAAGTCGTAAACATAAAATGCAAGAAATTTCATTTGACGTGCATATTTTGAATCAAATTGTTTACTATGAATTTATAACTGAATTAAATTTCATCCTCCGAATACAAATAAAACCACATTCGCTTGATACAATATCCAATTATAATTTGATCACAACATATGAAGAACACTTTTTTGAATACCACCAATGAATTCGATTATAAATTTGCAAATCCCCTAAAAACAAAAAACTAAGAAAGTAGCTCACCAAACAGTCGTATTTTTTCCCTTTTTTTTATGAAAATGAATTGCTTTTCAAAAAAATTCCAACTTTGTTATCAAACACACACCAAGTGATCATGTGTAGAACTAAATTAAATTTGGCAAATTATTAGTAATTACATAGTTCCATAAGATCGAACAGGTACTCTATACAAATACTAAAAAGATAATTTACAACTCAAATTGATGTTTTGTTCTATATACTGTGAAAAATTTCATTAGTTTTATTGTTACTTTTCTATTATATTCCAGAAAAATAACTAATGGGTGTATACAATTTATATTCTAACTATCATTTGCACCTTATGATTCCATTTGGCAATGATGTTTTTCCTGAATGGGCAGGGTACCCTTAGGTCAACTGAACAGCGATAAATGGTGCAAGACAATTTTGGCTACCATAGACGACCATTCGACAACTCGGAATCTACACAAAATGATGGCTCATTGTTTTGTATGCAAAAAGATGAACTAAAGATAAAAATAACATATTTTTAATTGAATCAGGAACATACTTGTCCTAACTAATTAAAAGTTATAATAATTATTTTGTAATTCAATCACTTTCCACATATGAAATGGCAAGTGAAATACATTTCTACCAAACTATATAAAAAAAAGTTCATTACCTTCAAAGCGGATAATGTTCACAAACATGGATAGAAGCACATAATTTTCATTGCTCACACAAATACTTTATTTTCAACTAAAACATAGCTAAAATAGTGCAATATAATTTTCATGTACAAAGGTGTGTATTTGATTATAATTGTGGGAGTTTAATAAGGCTAAGCAATATAATTTGATTATTTCTTTATTCTAATTGATCATGTGTAGAGCCAAACTAATATCCTCTTCAAGTACAAACGTACATGTTTGATAAAGCTAAGCACATATCATATTAAATTAGATATGGACATGCCTATCAAAACCAACTAATAATAAAATGTATGTTTCTCTCTATTAACTCTTTAAAATCATGAAAAGCTAGACAAAAAAAATCACGTATAAGTAAGCGAAAAAATTAAGTAATTAAATTATAAATAGCACCAAGCTAAGAAATAATGACTCCAATGGTATGTGCTACTAAGAACTACCTTTTAGTACAACATATTAATTGTGTCTTAGATTCAAAGTATGTTTGCACAGTTGCAACTGAAATAAAATTTTAAAAAAAAAGTTTTTTTTGCACACTAGTTACTAAAATAAAATTAAAAAAAAAAGTATTAAAGTCGTTATCAAAAGGACGTTTATTACATAAAATAGTTTAATTGTTCTCATCTAATTTAATACACAAAAAATAACCAATACCTTCATAACTAATTCTGATATCTGGAGGTGACGTGCAATAACCATCCAAATCCTACAGATAACAAAAGTAATTAAAACTAAATGAGGAGTTTAATGGTAGAAAAAGTCCAGATTATTTAGGTTTAAATTCATATACAGCTTTAATGTTCTCCAAACATAACATAAAGTCACAACATAAAAAATCAATCATACTAACAAAAAGATGTTTAATAGAAATTTGAACATCTAATAATATAAGAAGAATTGTGAAAAAAAATCACCTTTTAAAAATAGGAGTGCAACATTTATACAACATAGATTAACTAATGGGGGAAGATTACACTTAAATATATATGAATTTTCAATTACAATTATTGGCCATCTGGTTAAGATAACACTATACCATACTAAAAAACAATTAAAATAACAAAATGAGCAAGGCATAAAATGAGTAAACTAATGTACATCATTCTATTATTTTTTATGTTTAGGACTTTGTGTTTTAAAAATAACAAGCATGAAAAATAATAGAACGCCTAGATAAAGAATATTCGTTTCAACTTCTAAAAGAAGTCATTTAAAGAAAGGAAATGTGGTAAACTTAAAATTATTTTAGCACAAAAAATAGAATATGAAAAAATAATAAAATACCTCAATAAACTAAGAGTGTTATCAAACAATCTCATTTAAAGCTTCATTGTAGCCACTGCAATATAATCCATTAACCTAAAATATTAAAAAAATAAATAAAAACCAATACATAAGAATTGTAGTGAAATTAAAATTTTTGGGTAAATTATTAAGCATAAGTGCATATGCCTCACTTCCAACATAGTGTTATAAATACAAATAAAACAAATATCTAGTGGATTTCCCTGTCCGTGCCTAATTTCATTTTCCAATCGTACTTATCACCATGCTACACTTCATTGCATTTATATGAAATATGGTTTATTAATTATGTCCGGAAAAGGAAAAAGTGAACTATTAATTTGGAACTATAAAAAAGGAATAATAGAATATTAATTTGGGATAGAGGGACTATAATAAACTTAATATTAAACATTTGAAAGATTATAAAGAACATGACAACACGATAACCCAAAATGCGATGTTTGTGTAGAGTTCATATCGGATTTTTCTAACATGATGTTGAGTCGCATTCGCGTCAAATGCAGAAATTCATTAAGTTATATTATGTCAAATAAACTCAAATTGTGACCATATTAGTTTCCACAATAGTGATGTATCGTATGGAGTATTGTGACATCCCTCCTAATAAAATATCGAGTGATCAATCCTATACAAAATTAAAACATGAGTCTCATACAGTTCATTCTCAGC
Source organism: Sambucus nigra (assembly GCA_949130495.1). Lineage (NCBI taxonomy): Eukaryota > Viridiplantae > Streptophyta > Magnoliopsida > Dipsacales > Adoxaceae > Sambucus > Sambucus nigra. The sequence continues at coordinate 422,108,892 of OX422218.1, forward strand.
ATCACTGTTGAAAACAAAATTAATTACTAATAACTTATTAGGTTGGCATCAAAATTTTATTTAACTAATATTTTTATCCAAACCAACCAAATTAAACATCCACATAGTTTACATACACGAAACTGAAATGAAATAAAATAACCGAACACTCGATTTAACATAATACAACTAAATCGAATGCCTCATAAAAGGTGGTAAAATAATAAATGAATACAGTTGGGCTATCCCCCGAGTGTTTCTACAGTACATCCTATCTAGATTACAAGGATGTAAGCATCTACAGTAAACCTGCTTGCATCCACAGCTGCTGCAGCATACGTCTAACTCGAAAGAATCATCATTCAGGCGTCCCTGTGTCTGGACAACTAATATATATATACATATATAGTAAGAGAGTGAAAAATAGAGAAACGGGTCAGAGCCTGAGTTTTGAAAAATATTTAGGAAATGCTTAAAAGCCATATTTTTAAAATATGAAATCTCTCATATTTAAACTGGTATCACACTCTCATGAGATACACCTCACCCCTCTTCTAATAGTTCACATCTATCGCATATGTTTTAAAAAAACCTAGTTAAGCTACCCTTCCTAACTAATCTATATCATCCATCTTCTACCAATTATCTTAAACTCGAGTATTAAGGACTAAACTTCTCCCCGTTCCCAACATTGCGCTACGTTTTGTGCGTGGGGTGTCTCATGAAGAGAAATCCAAATAAAGAACCCCCCGATACACTACTACATGACAATGTTGATCGTCGAGATCCATTAGGCCCTCAGTACATAACACATATTATAAGATCCCGTATATATATAGTTCTCACTAGAACCTACGATTTACATTTGTATTACTCCGAATATAATACTACCGGAAGAAGAATAACATCTTATACATTTTACACTTTACACCATTCAAAGTTATATGATATCTTCTTTCATATATAAGCAATATACTATACGCAACAAGTATAATTATACCTATTACAATCATAAGTATAATAACCATCCCACTGAGCTATAACTCAGGGATGCAGACTCAAGTGCCTATCCACATCTGGGTTAACTCAATTAACCATGGTACCAAGCTAACCTCACTCATGGTCATGGTAGAAAAATAAACAGTGGAGGCGGTCATATTCCCTCATGAAAATGGAATAAAAATATTGCACTCGTATGCGGGACGATATGACCTAGGGATACACTCTCCCTGCTCCTCAATCGAGGGGATTCACCAACATTGCGCAACCTCCCTGGATAGCACTAGAGAAAATATATAACCCGATTACCCCTCCCTATGCCCGGGGAAGCCTCTGGAACCAGCCTCTAAGTACAAATATATCAATCACACACAGATATATTTATTTATATCGTATCATATATATGCTGCAATAACTCCCGTATATTTATAAGATATATCATTCCTCAATATGCTCAGGCTATAATTTCCAGACTCTTATATCTATAGCCAATAACCCGAATGTTCCCATTCGTAATAGTATACAAGTATTCATACACTTAACATACTGAACCAATAAGTATTCTCTTACTTAAAATATAACTCGTACCTTACTCAATTTTAAGGATTTTACATAAACCTGAATATACCAATTCGTAATAAATAAATAAGTATACTACCAACTTATCTTAATTCCATAGGTATTAAATCACCTATAATAATAGTCGTGAATAGACGTGTCATATAACCGCCCAATTTTCTTGAGCCTGTATCCGAAATTCCATCCTAATTGCATCGTAGGATTTACCCAATTACAAGCGGCCCATATTTATTCGAACCACATAAATATATCTACATATCATCGCCGAATACTTCTCGTGAATGCTATTCATACATTCATTAAATCCATATCCCCGATTGTACAGCAAATTAACTCGAGGTTCCCTCTTTCGATCCAAGGTTTACTCACCCTCAATACCATTATCTAGGAGTCCTAATATCACTTCTAAAATACCCTAAAATAATCTCCAAACAATTTTAGCCTTAATTCTACCAATATCAGGTTTGATTTCTAACTAACGATTTTCGATCTCTGACGGCCTTCCGTAGAAAAATCATTATAAATTCAAAAAAAATCAGAAAAATACGCGATCGGCGCCCAGGCGACCGTATCAAAAAGATCTACAAATTTTATTTTTTGACCAAGATCCAAATCAATTCGTTTCCTGGCCAAATCGATTCGAAAAGGATGTTAAATTACTATTCATCTTCTCCAACTCCAAATCAAACCAACACCCAATCAATCCAAGATTTATGGTTTTTCACTTCACCAACCTATAATATAATCATCTACACATCTATTTATAAGAAACACAACACTTATTTCATAGGATTCATCAAATAATTCAAGAATTTAACCCTAACTCCGTTAAATTCATTTCTAAACATTTCTTGTCAAAAACACACCATTTTCATGCATTCAAGATTGGGTTTTATCTAGTATTATCATCACATCAATATCTTATGAAATCATCTTTCAAAAATACCAACCCAAAATCTTACAGTTTTACACACCAACTACAATATGAGAAATAAACACACTAAATCATTAAAGCAAGTTAAACACTTGCCTCGTGGATAAACTCCGACGACCTCGAGTCGAATCCCGCGGAGTTTGGACTGGAATCCCCTTTTTCTTCTCCCTTTTCCTTATTCCTTTATTTATTTCCTCTTTTCCCTATTTTCTTTACTTTCTCTCAATCTATCATGCCTTATAAGAGACAAATAAGGGCTTGTCCCTTATAAACCCAAAAATGACTCGTTTACTCAATTGTGAGTCTCTACTAGTTCAAAAATCCCGGAATCCAAACACTACCCCTGAATACTCAATTCTGACTATCTCGACCATTTTGAAACCAACCGTGCACTCGAAATCTCCATCCGAATCACTTAACTAAAATTCACTAATTAAATTGCATTCATAAATTCCAAAATTACTATACACAATAATTCCTCAAATTTCCAAATTACGCCCACTTATGTAATTTAATTATCCATAAAAGTACAGGATATTACAAGTATATTTTATGCAATATAAAATAAAAAATGATATTTATATATAAAAAGTATATAAGTCCACCAGTTTTGTCGTGGAATAACACTTTCGTAGTATAGACCATATCAAGTGAGCAAATAGAAGACTTAAATTTTTTTAACATATTACATAAGGCTTAAAAATTAAATAATCATATTCCTTAAAATTCAGAGAATATAACACCCTTTAAGATAAAATGAAAAAAATAGAGAATCAAATACCTCTGCCAGATTGATGAAAAGTGTATTGAGAGTCAATTAGTCTTAAACCAATGTTTACTATATAACTACTACATAGCAAGACATGCCCAGATACAATCTCCCCTTAATTAAATGCAAGTGTAGTAAAAATTAAAATAAACCATGAAACATAATCGTGAAAGAAAAAAATAGATTTTTACCTACATTTTTCCATTGACATTCAGACTCTTTCATTTCAGAGAGCCAATAGTCTAGTATAGCTCCTACAAAAAGGAGGTTAAAAACAGTAATGAAAAATAGAGAAACGCCAATGAATTTTTTTAAGACAAAAAATATTCCAAACCCTCATTTCTTATATTCAGAAACCCAAAAAATCAAAACCCAGTGATAGACGAAGAAACTTTTGGAAAAAAATGGATTTAGAACTTTGTTAACTAAAAGATAAAAACAATTGTGAGATGAAAATCAACATCTGTTTTCTTTTCCCAAGAGGTCATTAGGTGGCATCAATCATGTTTTTTTTTAAACTTCTCTTTCATCTTCACAAAGCATAAATACAAAAAAAAAAAAAACTGAAATATAATAATAAAATAATCTTTTTTATATTAAACATTTTGACATCACCATTTTAAACAGATATTGAGAATATGAGGGAAAAGGTATACCTGGGTTGGTTTTTATAGAGCCGAATCTGAGAAAAAATGAAAGAACATTAACAACAATACATATAAGTATAAAATATAATCAAAATCCCTGACTCCATTTAAGTAACAATACATTAAGTATAAAATTTCACCATTGTACACCAATGCGCATATTATTTTTTCTTCAAATCCAACACCCCCATTTTGCAAACCCAATTTTCTTATTTTAAAAACTAACACCCTAATATTGAAAACCCAAAATCCCTATTTTAAAATTTAACCCCCTATTTTTAAAACCCAATATCTATTTTGAAAATACAAAGGTGAAACTGAAAACCATATTTTCATACAAAAAAAATAAATAAGAAATCCCTAATATTCAACTCAATTCAACAAAAAAGCGAGACCATACAATGGTGGTATCTAAAAAAACTGTTTGAAACCAAAAATAATAGTAAAAAATTTCTTTAGAAAGAGAAATATGAGATACCCTATTAAAATGCATGCCATGGAAAACATAGAATAGAAAAAGAAAATTAAGGAATAATAGATCTAGATGTAAACAATAAGCACATCGATGTTAATAGATCTTGAAAAAAACCAACTATAAAATGATAAGGCTAATCCGAAAATAACAATAAGGCTAATCCAAAAATAAAGAAAAGAAATATTTATCTCAAACCCCAAATCTTTTTATCAAACCCAAATCATAAAGATGAAAAGTATAATCTGGGCACACAAATTAAAAACCCCAAATTATTTTCTCAAACAAAATTCCTAAAAACAATGCCAATCGTAAAAACATGTGTTTGAAACCTAACGAACAAGTGGAAAATAAAAGCAGGGGAGAAATTACCTATTGGATGTAGGTGGTCGATGAGGATGGTGGCATAGCAAAAACACTGGGGCTGGAGTGGATGAGTGAGTTTTGGGGGTTTCACGGTTATTTTCATTATTGTTCTTGAAATTTTATGTCTCAGATTTGGGTTTGCTCAAGATGTGGGTTTGGTATTATAAGAGACTTTGCATCGGTAAAAGGAAATGTGTTTACTTTCCAGCAGAGAATAAGAAATTTACTCATTTGACCTTGACTTTGAATTAAAATAAGAGTGGTAAACCAATTAATGATGCGGTAAAAGAGGGGAAACTAAAAAATAAAAGGTTAAAAATATAAAATGGAACAAAACAATCTCAACCTTCTATTTTTAGTTTTGGTGGAACAATCCTCACCCCTAATTGTCTTATCATCTTATGGAATAGTGTTTGGACTTCTACTCCTTATTTTTTATATATATATATACCGGATTATGCTAACTAAGTTAAGGTTACTCAGAATCTATATTGAAGTCTCTTCTCGTGATCCTCTAGTTTAAATCCCATATTAAATTATAAATTAAGTGCATAATAATGATGCAAGAATTAATTATACAACCAAAACTCAAAACCATACTTCGTTACCCCAAACATTGTTGATAACTCAAAGTCGTTCGAACGAATCTAAAGTCGTTCGAACGAAACAACCAATCTCATTCAAAGGAGACAAACGCAAATCGTCTCCTTCATCCTAGAAATGTAAATACTGAAATAAACCTCCATTGTTGAACACCAAGATTTTACCCAACAACCCAAACTTTACCATATTAAAAAATTATCATGGGCTTACAATCTTAAATAGTTCCTAAAAATCATTTAAGATCTAAAAACATCATATAAAGGTTTAATTACACAAAGTTCAATTTAAACCTAATTCCTCTTTTACATTGAATCGCGTCTGATATACCTTCAAATTCAGTTACAACAATCAATTTACTCGACTTCTATACAAAATTATATCCTAAACATGAGTTCTACCATAGAAAAATATATCAAAACGATCTGATTGAAGGTTTCTCTTAAAAAAATTATATCCCTTTAAATCATAATTAATTAACACTAATCCTAATTACTCATTAATAGACATGATTAAGATATCATATTCAAATCCTAAACATATGTTCTAAATCACATAATCAGATACATAACATGGATTGAAAAAGATTTACAAATTATATATATGATAAACCAAGAGATTGCTTGCCTGCAAGCATGAACGATGAATCTCTACGTGCAATCCTTGATAATCTACTCCCAAAATCTCCCAGGCTCCCCCAAAGGACTAAAGGTACTAGAATTTAAATCTATGATGTGAAAGGATCCTTAAATTAGTAGGTTTATATTAGGTCTATTTTTTGGACTCTAAATGAGCCCAAAATTCTACTTAGAATGGTCCTTAAATTATCCTAAGGGTATACCTACCCCCGAGCCCAACTTAGAATGATAAAAACACATAACTGGGCTTCTGTATCACTATAGAGGACACTCCAATTGGTAGCATCTCATAAATCATGGTTATACCTCACAACATAAAATGAAATATGCACTTATTCATTTTATATGTAACCACATGTAGACCAACTTAATTTATTATACAGATTAATTAAATATAACACGCGTCACAAATAAATTACATAACATGCAAATTTAATCATCCTCTAAGTATGCCTTTTTATAATTACCAAATCACTCAAGTAAAAATTATTTCTAGTTTATTAATTTTTATCACATTTAATAATCACTAAATAAATACTAAAAATACGGGATATTAAAAATGGCAGGGTTGAGCAGTCAGACTTGCACTGGTTGGAGTTTAATCGTATCATCCTTACAGTAGGCGTTGCTGTTTCATTTTAATAGTCACTTTTATCTAGGAGTTCATTTGATCAGATATGGATACAACTGAATTCATATTTCAGTAGAGACATTTTTACAAATGATATTTGTTATAGTTGATTTAGTTTATTGGAGTTTCATTTCAGTTTGGCATCCTTATTGTTATTTTTATTCGCAGTCGTACTTCTTATTTCGTAGATGATTTTTTATTTACAGTCCTTTTTACTTATTGTTGATGCTGAGGATGGTATAAATTTCATAGTTCTCCATGTGTTAGGAGTTTAACTTAGTCAACTAGGCATGGAAAATAGGGGTATTACAATTCATTTCTAATTTTATCCTTTCGAGTTTGATCATAAATCCATCTTAGCATCTGCATCTCAGCCACACTCATTTTCTCCACATTTTATTTTTTGGTTTCCCAACACATATTCTCATATAACATGAAAAATCTAATGGTCATCCTATATAACTTTCCCTTTAACATCAAAGGTATACATCGATCACATAGTATGTCGGTACCAATTCTCCAATTATCCATCTTGTTGTAATGTTATGAGTAACATTATCACTAATATCTCCATCTCTTTGGATAATCATGCCTAAATTATGAAAATGATAATTTATATGCATCTCTTGCCCCTTAAGTTTCACCCCTTCCCCAGTTGTCTTCCTATTATTAATAAAAATTTACTCCACATATTTTGTTTTAGTTCTTATTTCTAGAGTTTTTCTCCACAATTCAAATCTAGTATTAATTCCTTAGTTTCATCCACTAAACTAATATCATTTGCAAATAACATACATCATGCCACCTGATCTCGTATTTTTCCAGTCAACTTATCCATAACAACATCAAATATATAATGATTTGCGACATTTCCAATAGGGATGTAAAAGAGGGTTTAGAGTAAAAATTACAATGGGTGCACAATTTTTATGCTCCAATAGTAGTGTAAAATCACATGACAACTCAGGAAAGCGTAAAATACACCTTCATTATACACTGCCACATCATCTTTCTCTCTCATCTAAAACTTTAAAATGATATATCTTTTATTTATATATCTAATAATTATAAAAATTATATTTTTGAAAACATTTGTCGAGATCTATCAAATAAGATCTATATTCAATATCTTATCTCTTGATTTTTTTAATTAATTTTTACTAATGTTACATGTGTTGGTGTGTTATGGATCCTTTCAGTATTTATACTTTAACTGGAATTAAATCCATTGGAGTGCAAAGCAAGAAAGTGTATAATTTTAGTGTAACATTTACTTTACACATAAAATTTACCCTAAAATTGTATACTATTGTTGGAGATGTTCTTACCATTGAACCTTGGTACAGACTTGTTTACAACACATATTTATCGGCCGGTAGAATGTATCCACGTGGGAGTTCAAGATGATAATTACAATCGAGAATGTAATGAGCCAATTTAAGGCAAAATGACTACACAAGAAATTGAAATTTCTCAAGACCATGAATATGGGTTGAACCATTAAATAGTGCTTAAAGTGGTGTTAGTGCAACTAGGCGAGATCATTTAAATGGGTAACCACCTATCAGTTACAAATAGAAGTTACATGGTAAGGAATTTAAAATAAGTATCTAAAGGACAAAAGAAAGGAGGAATACCTCAATAAATAAAAAATTATATATACTCATTTTACCTATTTTTTCCTTTTATTTATGTTTCTTTTATTTTCATTTGTTTAAAGTTTTGCTCTTACTCAAAGTATTTCGTAAGGTAGATTTCTTGTAATTCTCTTTATGATTTATGAAAAGTTTTTTCGCCTTTACATTTAAATTGTCTTTACATTTCCTAGTGTAACTTGTTCTAGAATTATTAGTGTAACTGTCTACTTTTACTTTTTTTATCTCACTTTACTAGTCTACTTAGTACGAACCTTCTCTTTACCTTTATTTATGCACTTTACATTTTCTTCTTTAGGTTTTAGTCGGTTAAACATAATCAACATTCATTGTAAAGTCTTCGTGAAGGGAATCATAAGTCTTCTTAATTAAAGAATCGAACGATAAATAATCGACTGATTATCGCAAGGCTAAGATAATCAATTGGTTGAAAAGATCATAAACTTTCCTGGTACACTCGCAAACAAATAAATACACAAAATAACCAATCCTAAAAAACATGTTTTTGTAACACCACGTGGGACACAAGTGATGCATAATTATTTACCATGGATAGAATAAGACGGAGCGAAGATGGTACTGCGAATGTGGGTGAAATTGATTCAACCAACCAACATATCACCACTACATAGCAAACCATTGTCGATGTTGCTCAAGAGTTGACACCAATTGCTCAAAATCAAGAGTTGAATATGACAACTGCTCCAAGGGCCAAAAATTTTAATGCAACACCTATTGTTGTTATGTCCTAAAACTCCCAAGATCAACTAATGCATAAGTTAAAACACGGTACTTGATCATCTTGGGCATATAATGTAGAATATTAGGACAATGATCATAATAGTAACAAGTAGGTTGTATCCTCCTACTGTTGCAGTATTCAATGATCAAGGATATGCAATACAAGTTGGTGTGAATAAGACTAGTTAACACAATCTAATCATCGTTTGTATTGTAGACCTAACACTAGTGAATTGAATTTTGGAACGAACCTAATAATGGGAAACTACACAGACATTATTGGTTTAGGTGTCAATAACCCACTTAATGTAATGCCTCGGCCCGGATTTGTGGGTTACTCGTAGTCAACTCGGTCTGACCCAAGCGTTATGTGAAAAGTACAATAAAACAACCTACATAATGTTGCTAGTCCAGTTTTATTTTAGTTAACATTTACTTGTTTATCCTGAAATTTTGATTTCAAATCAAACTACCTGAGGGACTATAGGGGAGCACCCCAAAGTCCAAGCATGTAGAACCACTAACGTAATATAAAAGAGATTACTTACCTATACAACCCTCTGAAAATACAAAGTTGCACCCACCCTGCCACGACAAAACGAGGGAGTGAGACGAATGCTCAATGGGAAATATACAAATGCAGGATACAATCTAATGGCAGAAAGAAGACTCTAGCACATTTTACTTAATGCATGAAACAGTTTACTTTTGAAAATATTATTTATCCCGATTATTTCAGCTTAATCTTCTGAAAGACTTCATTTTTCTCATTTTGACATTCATCCGTTTATTTAACACACACGGTTAAATATTTGAGATGATTCCACTTGAATTAGTCCAAAATCATTTCTTTACCAAAATTACCATTTACATTTTAACTTCTCCACATTAGTATTTTCATTGAAAATCACCCTTTCAACACACACGAACACTGTGTTAGAAAATACTTAATCTCTCAAAACTTTTAACAACACATTCTTGTGTTAAATATGGGTTGAACTAGGTTGCTCAACCACCCATTGACCCATTTTCTTTACCTTTTTCACTATCTTATGGACATTAATCAATTTCACACTTACTTTTCCATTTTAACCTTTACCGGAACATTTTTATTTCTTCACATGTTCCTTATTCATCTATCCTTTTCTCGGAATCTTCCAATAACCACATACTTCAACGGGCTCCACACCGTCGGCTATGTGCACCATATGTTCTTGCCAGTTATTTTGGGTCTTTCACCCGAAGGCTCTGTTCCCTCCTTAATTACCTCAGTGCCATCCGAGTTCCTTTTTAATGTGCTTAACATTTTACAATTATCCACATTATTCCTTCTTTTCCATTTTACCCGAAGGAAGCCAAACTTGGGGTTTCATCCCAATTTGTGTTACACTTCGAAATTATTGTTCTATGTCCTTTACACTTCAACTTTGATATTTATTCCAAAATCATATTCATTTTGTACCCATTTGTGTAACACTTTTTTCAACGTTTTTATTTCATTAAAATGTTCACTTGAAGTAATATTACCATTGTACATATTTGTTTCCAAACTTACCTTTTACCTAAATTTCATAAGTGTTAATTTCCCAAACACCACTAAGTACTCTTACTAACTTCTTAGGTGTTTTTAAGCATCTTAAAATTTTTAACCTTTTTTAAATGACTTTCCTTTCAATTGGAAACACCGTTATTCCATTTTTTCCTTTCAAATTCATAAGTGTAAATCTTTCAAAACATTATTAAGTTACACACATAAACTTCCGAATGTCTAACCATTAACATTTATCCAACACCTTTAACAACCATATTTTCAAATTCGACATTTCTTTACTTCTTTATTCAAGAAATATAACTACACTTAAAGACCACTTTTATAAAAAAAATATAATGTCATTTTTATCAATGCTTGTACTTTTACAACCTTACATTCATCATACATTTAACCACTTTTTCTCACACTTCGAAGACTAGAATTTCTACTTTTCTTATTTTTTATCTTATCCCAAAAAAAATCCTTTAAACTTGTTCACATAATTATTATCGAAATACTACAAGTCTATATACATCAGAAGATGGATTTGAGACCCTAAAATCCTATTATATGGGTTAAACATGTTTTTCATTCTAGGAATTCATAATACTTTTCTAAAAATGTGTTATCAAATCATAAAAGATATTTTTACTCTTCAAACCCAACCAATGTCCATTTTTTTATAAAATCTTTACTTTTTCAAGAGACTTGTAGACATTATTTCACTATTGTTTTAGCAAAATAAAGCATCATTTCAAACATTTTATTTCATAAAATGTTTAACATAGATTTTCTAGAAAATAAACCATTTTCATTAAAAAAAAACAAATCCCAATCTTCATTTCAAAAAACTTTAAAATATTTACTCATCACTTATTTTTCAATAAGATAGCATTTTGTAAAAAAATTGTTCAATAAAAGTGCTTATTATTTACTATACATGTCTTTCATCATTTAATCAAATGCACCTTACTCATGTAATCTAACAACAAGACTACAAATACAAAAATTAGAGTCTTAATACTAAGAGTAAGGTTTTGCCACCTCAATGAATTCAATGGTGGTAAGAAGGTTGGTGTAGGATGAGCAACCCCCACCTCCAAAGGTGGCCTCAAGAGGTTACCAAATGCATCCTCCAAAATTCTCTATATAAACTTTCAAGCCAAAAACCTATTCAAACTCCATAAAAACTTCCAACATCTTCTCCCAAAATTCCCCAACACTAAATAAAATTCATAGCTCATCTCATACGTTGTGGAAATGGGTGTATATTATTAAAATATGGTGGAATACATAACAAATATGGGGATATAAGGTGTAAAGGTGGTGGAAGACCAACCATCCCCCTCTCTCTCTCTCTCTCTCTCTCTCTCTCTCTCTCTCTTATTCAATCTCTAATAATAAAAATAAACCCGTTTGGTCAATTCTGGGATCATCTGAGCTCGACAGCACACCAAATCAAGGGCCAAAAATGTGATAGCGCACAAGGGAAATCCGATTAAAACATTTTCGAGGCACGTTGTTCGAATGACGTGAGCCTCGTTTGAATGACATTTCTATCTCGTTCGATACCTTGCTTCAGGTGACCTTTGCATGACCCGGAACTATAATGCAGTGGGATGTCATGCAAAGATCATTTGAACCTCTCTTCAAACAACAACTATATCTCGTTCGAATTATCCTATTGTTGTTCGAACCCTCCAAATTCCAATTTCTTTATTTCCTTCCATTTGACCCACAATTTTCCTACCATTATCATTATCTCTAGTTCAGTATAACTTACAAAAATACTTAACATCTAACACTTACCAATAAATGGGTTATAATAAACAAGTACAAAGAAGATTTGTTCCAGAGCTAGGAAGGACTAGGCCATTCTATAATGAAACTAATGTAGACTTTACAAGAACATCAAACTATGGGGTAGTCAATAATCCTATACTTGAATATAAACTTAGGGGTTGGGAAACAATAGGAGACTTTGTAATGAGAGCCTCTAAAAGGTAGATAACCAAGTTATCCAGACATCTCAACCAATGCCTTTCGAAACATAACAAAAGAATCCTCCACATATCCCACCTTTATAGGTGCAAACAACACCTGTGATAAACCAAACAATTTTCTATCTTTATATGCAGATACCTAGGGGAATTGGGAGAAATGAAATTATAAATATGATATATGAAATTTGTGGACCAGTGGTTTATGGGTGAAGACTCCATGGGAACACCTTCTCTAAATGTGTGGATAGGATTGAACTTCCAAAGGGATTTAATTTCCCAGGATTTTTTCTCTTATTGGGAGATGGTAGTCAATCCACAGTTCCACACATATCAAGGTTCACTAGTCAGTGTGCTGATGTATGAACTAATGAATACCTCAAAATATGTTTATTCTCTATTTTGTGTAGTAACAACCCGAGGTCTTGGAGACGATGATTCATTTGTTTCCGGAGAGATAAATAATATTTTATTGGAGAAATAATAAAAATTGGCATTTGAGGTCAGAATTTGTAGTTGTTAGAAAGTATCTCGAATGGAATTTCTGAAGGTACCATTGTTTCCGGGAGGGTCGAGAAAGTCGAAATGACTGTACTTGGGGTCTATTTGGGTTCCAAAATAAAATAGGACCGTTTGACTCGAATTAAAGTCACCAAGTCATTTAAAGTGTGTATTATCATTTAAAGATGTGTATTTTCGGATTTAGGCCTAAAAAGCCTACGGGAGATATTTCTCCCAAAAGAGAGAAAGAGAAAAGGAAAGAAAGAAGAGAGAAGAAGAAAGAAGAAGAAAAGGAAGGAGAAAAAGGGAGAAAGAGGATTTTCCGGCGGATTCAGACCCTACGAACCCGAGGCAAGTGATTAAACTTGCTAAATAATTGTTGTGTACCATTTATTGCATGATTTGTGGATTGATTTTTGGGTTTTAGGTTTAAAATATTAAAACCTAACTTTTGGGAAAAACCTTAGATTTGTAGTGTACTAAATGGATTTAAGGTTAGAAATTAGTTTATATGTATTCTAGGATGAATATTAAGGGTATATTTGTGTTTGGGTTGAAGAGATATGGAGAGAAAACCATTAATATGATTTTTGGATATTTTGGCTTACTTAAACAGTAGCCATTTTCGAGGTTCAGCAGGGCCGAATCGATTCGGCCCCCTAGCCGAATCGATTCGGAAATATGCAGGTGCCCAGGTCTTAGTGACCGAATCGATTCGGACTCCTGCCGAATCGATTCGGCTTGAGGCAGAGTCCCAGGTCTGATGACCCGAATCGATTCGCCTTCCTGGCCGAATCGATTCGCTGGGCCGAATCGATTCGGAATAGGCCCGAATTGATTCGGAAACAGGGATTTTGGGGGAAAGTTTTTCTAAGGAGAATTTCTTTCCGCTTTATTCGAAGTTATCGATCGGGGATCTCTATAGGAGATATTTGAATTATGTTTTGGAGGCTTTTAGAGAGTTCCCCCTACAAGTTATAATTGGAGTCATATAGACTTAATTTGGGGATTTTCGATTAGAGAATTTGGTATCTTCTAAGTGGGGGAGCCCACTTTCATTTGGGATAACTTTAAAGGATTCTAAAATGAAATGAACCCTATTATGAGTGGATGTTTACAAATGCTATTTGATGTGCTTTTGGATATGGAAATATCCTTAACAACGATTGAATTGGGAGATATCTCACATTGTGAGAAATGCATTAAGGTGCAATAGGATATAGAATATCCCTAACTAAATTGTATTAAAAGGCAATTCATTATTAGAAGCGTCATGAGAGCTTCAAGCGAGAATTAGTATAGCATATACTAAGTGGGGGTAATGTGTGTGAGTATTAACGATTAGTGTATCATGAGAGAGTATACTAAACTATGATGTAAATCAACTGCGCCTAAGTGCGTATTATGAACATGAATATGATGTTTCAGGTATACCTTATAAAATGGTATATCTTTATTATGTGGGATATATGTATACCTTATATATGGTGTATATACATGTTAAACATACCCCCTCCTTGCTATCATTGGGAAGTTTCGTGCGTTGAGGGTGAGCATCCTGACAAATATGCAGGGTGTGGATATTCCCCAGGTCATAGTCGTCCTTTGTGGTCAAAAATGACATATATATATATATATATATATTTATTATTTTGGGGGTGAGAGGTCGGGGTATGTGACGCTCTCACTTGTCGATTAGGAACTATGACCGCTTCCCGGACGTGTGTGCGTGAGTTGATCACGAGGTGGGTGTCGTTGAACCCCACTAGGTGACCCCAGTTTGCTACGTATATGGGCTGCTGGATGATGATAGCATGTAAGCCTGCGTCCTTCGAGTTATAGCTCAGTTGGATGGTTATTATTTTGCTTGTGTTTGTATTTGGGTGTCAAGGGCATAACCGACCTTAATGACCAACATTGCCAGGATTAGTGTAACGGGGGGGTTCCTTGTTTGGATTTCGCTTCGACGAGATGTCCCACGCACGAACCGCAGTGTAATGTTGTAACTTGGGGATAAGTTTAGTCCTTAATCCTCATCATTATATTATATTATATATCTATCACCTATCCCGACGATCGACAGTGCCAGGAGTAGTGTAACGGGGGGGGGGGGGGTTCCTTGTTTGGATTTCGCTTCGGCGAGACATTCCACGCATGAAACGCCGTGTACTGTTGAGAATTGGGAATATTAATTAATTAAAATTGGATACTAATCATTTGAGTTACATGCATCTTGCATTGAGGGCATAATGAGCCCCGAGGATCGATACGGTCAGGAGTAGTGTAACGGGGGGGTTCCTTGTTTGGATTTCGCTTCGGCGAGACGTCCCACGCACGAAACGCAGTACCGTGTTGAAAATTGGGAGGAGTTTAGTCCTTTGTTCTTGATGCTAATAACTCATTTATTATTATTATATATGGTTTCTTGCCTTATTTGGGCATCACTAGAATAGATCTAGTACATGGTATTGTTTATGTATTGTGATGATGTAGCATGATTGGATCACGTAACTTTATATGTTCAACAAAAGAACATTATAAAGGTAGGCGTAATGTTTATATAAAAGATAATAATTATAACTTTTAGTATTGTATTATATGTAGAATCGGGTGATAGGTAAGATGGTTTCACTTAAATACTTTTGTTGGGTTTAAGTTAAAATCCTCCTACCTAATTAGAATCGAACATCCTTTTTGAAGACACGTGCATACGCTTAGTGCAGGCTTTAGATGAGAGGTGAGTGGAAATTTATGGAGTGTTCGATTCCAGCTAAATCATGTAATAATGCATTTATAATTATTATGCATTTTAATACACTTGCTATAAATGTTTTTCACACTCGGGTTCTGACCCATTTTTATTTCTCCTCCCCCATGCATATATATTGTATTACTTCAGGTGTTCCCCCGCAAGGACGCCTTTATTATTCCTCCATTCAGGATTCGTGGGGCTGTGGCAGTAGCGGACTGATGCGGCACTTGGTTTTAGTCGATTCCTATCTTTGTATATCTAGATTTGGATTCAGTGTATTGAGTTAGTATTCAAGTGTTATAGATTAACACTTTCATATTTTAATTATCTGATTATTGTATTTGTCTGTTGCCCGACAGCATATTCGGGTATTTCATTGTTGGGATTTTAGTTGTACAATGTATTGTGCTCTTCCATTTTTAGAGCATGCACTTTCCATATTATAGATAGATGTGTATTGTTGGTTGTATGCATTATTGGTTTGTTTGTTTTTGTCAAATAAAAGTTTTAAAATTTTTGGGCAATTCGCACTTTATGATTTCGGGTAGTTAGCCTAATATTACTGTGTTTAGTTGTTGATGTTGAGACTGTACCATCTGAGATACCTGATTTATGTAGTATAGGGATGGCCACCCATTATTATTTGGAGAGGGTTGTCACAAGAATGTCCTCAAACATTCACACGCCTTCTTTGTTTATGCATTCTCTTGTAGAGAGAATGAGTGGACTGAAGTAGTATGACCGAGGCTCTTTCAGAGGTCTAACGACTACAATACCAAGGCGGAGTGTGGTAGAAAGGCTTGTAGGTGGTGTAAGGGAGTTTATGGGTTCATTTAATATAAATGGGAGTCATCGATGTAAGTGGACGTGAGTTGTGACGGTAGGTTGAATAGTGTTATCATATTCACTTTCCCACCACTTGGACTGCAGTAGTTCAACCAGATGCGTATGAGGTCTATAGTCCTCATTTTTCTGAAAATAGATGGGCTTGAGGTATGTTGTATAACTTTCTGGATAGGGATATAGGACGTCTGGACGCCATTCTCTTTTGATTGATGTCCTTTATGCACACTAGAGATGATGGGAAACTAGTGTCGAGGTCTCTAAGCTTTGCTATAGAGATATTTTGGGACTACTGAGTATTTTAGGAGAGTTAGGAGGTGGTTGAGTCCGGTAATAATATATTGTCAATTTCTTAAAGACAACGATGGTCTTGGGCACTTGGTAGTCTGCTGGCAAAGGTCACCGATTAACCTTAAGACCTTTGTTCATACACGAGTGGAGTTGTAGGATTTGAAGAGCCTGGGAATACCAACGAAGAAATATGGCATATGTTTTACTTGTGGGGTATATGCGCGTATAATCGTACATATGGGCGTCCTAGTCGTGGTGTAATATTGGTAGGTTTATACAAGCCTATATTGTTTATGTGTGTTAATATTTTGATGTTTAGGCTTTATTGAATTTCGAGGATGAAATTCCTATGTTAGTGTGGAAGATTGTAATACCCCGTATTTTTTATAATCGAATTTAATTAATTAATTTGGTGAATTATTTAAAATATGTATTTTTGTTTGAATTTGAATTAAGAGAGGAATTTTTATTTAAATTGAAATTGGTGGTTATTTTTATTTAAATGATGTTTTTGTGAATTTAATTAATAATTTGATAAATTGATATTTTTTAAAGAACCTAGTTTATTCGGCATTGGCATTATTGGGTCTTAGGACGAATCGCTTGTTAAATAAAATTTGTATTTCGTTGATGTGATTTGATTTATGATATCAAATAAATTATAACTATGGTGCAAAATATGATAATATGCTACTGAAAGTTATTAATATGCATGTTTAAACAAATTTAGGGTTTAAGTTATTTCATTCTCCAACGAAATCTAACATTGAATTTGAACAACTTGTTGGGATATTTTGTTTAACTTGTTCATCACATGAGTTGACTTGTTTAATCCATATGACATCGGATTTTTATGATTGCAGAACAAATAATTATAATGTCGGATTACTAATGAAAGAAAAGTTGAAATGATGTGTTTTATTAAAATGATATCGTTGGGACATTTGGATTACGTGCATTAGTTGTACTTCGACCATTGTTATTAGTATAGCACTTTATAATTATGGAATTACCTATAGTTCACTTGCTCGTTTGGGTATTCCCTAAGTATGGGTTTGAAACTTGTAGTCTTTGAGAGAATTTATGATGAAACTACTAAGGGAGTCACAAAAAATGAATATAATATTTTTTCAAGAGAAACCACCCTTTACCGCGACGAGACAAAAATGACAAAGATCGAGTATGGCGACCAAAAAATTCCCAAGGCAATTGTTCCAACACATAAATTCATTCTTTTAAATACAAAATGACCTATTTTCTAAAGAGTAGTGATTTGGGTACAAAGATATTACATAAAATGTTACACAAAGTGATGTGGCAGTATAATAGAGTATTGTGCACTACTCTTTTCAAGACAATGTATGGTACTTTGTTACACTGCCACATCAATTTGTTTAACATTTTTGTATAATCTATTTTTATGTATAGCATTTTCCTTTTAAAATATATTTTATAACAGTGTACTTCATCATGTATTTGGAAAAACCTCAAACCTGGAGGTTAAATTGGAATATTTTACAATTAAAGAATTTGATGTAATTAAAGTATAGTGAAATACGACCACTGAAATTGTGAACTTAAAGTTTTATGGAGAAATGTTTCACTAAAACTCAAAATGCATTTTTGCAATTGAATAAGGAAACATAAAAATCTTAGAAATGAGTACACAAATACTCTTACATTCTTCGTATTAGTGGACTGATCAGTCTGTTCGCCCACTAGAACTATGCAAGGTCTCACAATCAAATTGGCAACATTCCATGAAATCACTCAAAAGGTGTTCCACAAGCGACAACAGATCGTCTAGAGTTGTATAATCAATCAATAACTCAGAGAGTCATCATCCCAACCTTTTCATTTAAATAAAATGACAAGATCAACTCATTATATACCAACTAATTATAAAATGTAGTTACTTTTTAGAATAGTTTAGTGAAGTGGTGCATGTATGACCATTCACTTTCAAATGAGTTGAGTTTGGAGTTTTGCAACATTGACCATGTAGAGTTATTCATAATTCTAGAGGAACTGAATCTTGTAGAAGACTACCAAGTTTGAAACCCATGTATTTAAGAGGAGGTGTTGGATGTTAAGCTTATTTTTGCACAAAAATTTTCTATACCACACTAGCAATGAACCCATGCGATGCACGAGCTATGTATAATAAATATATATAATGGTAATTATAAAAATTAGTATATATCATCAATTGAACAACTTATCTTAAAGCCGTTATAAAGGATTAATTTTTTCAAAAATAATATTTGTCTATTATTTTTCAATATTATTATTATATAAAAACTATTTTTTATAAATAAAAACTTCAAAACAACTATACGTATTTTATATATAAAAAAAAATTATCCTGTTTTTATTTGGTTATAGTTAAAAAAAAATTAATGTCATTTATAGATACAAAGTTAAAGTTTTTTCTATAAATAAAACGTTAAAAAAAGTATAATAAAAAACGTTTTTTGTTTACATTAAAAAAAATTTGAAATCTTTTTTAACTTCAAAATAATTTTCTATAAATAAAAGCTTCAAAAAACTGTACATATTTTATATATAAAAAAATTATACACAATTTCATTTGTTTATAGTTTAAAATTTTTTATGTCATTTATAGTTAAAAACTTAAAGTTTTTTTTCTAAATACAATGTTAAAAATGTTTTTATAACCAATTTTTTTTATTTATATAAAAAATAAATTTGAAAACTTTTTTTAACTTTTTTTCCTATAAATAAAAACAATATATAGATGTAGCAGTATAAGTGGAATTGTGTAACGTGATTTGAGTGGAGAATGGTGAAATGAAATTAATTGAATTTAGATTATCTTGGATCGAGAGATTACTTAATGGAGTCTAATGGATCATCTTTTTTAATTTTCTAGAGACTTTTAATTTATTCATTTTTTTTTCAAGAAATTCTTAATTTTTTATTTTTTTAGTTTCAAATAACACATCAAGATGAGAGAGAATGATAACATTAATTGTACATTAATACCTCAAATACTATCGTATTAGAGGTATCAATATCATATAACTCGTGTGATTTACAGACGATGTACAGTAAATAAATATAATGAAAATTGTAAAAGTTAGTATATATCATAAATTCAATATCTTATCGTAAACCCATTATAATAGGTTGATTTTTTCATAAATAAAACCTATCTATTATTTTCAAATATATTTATTACATAAAAACTATTGTTTATAAATGAAAACTTCAAAACAGCTACTCATGTTTTCTATAAAACAAATTATACATATTTTCATTTGTATTTAATTTAAAAAACTATATGTCATTTATAAATACAAACTTAATTTTTTTTTCTATAAATAAAATGTTAAAAATGTTCTTATAACATTAAAAAAAAATATTTGTATTAAAAACAATTCAAACATTTTGGAAACTTTTTTTAGCTTAAAAACTAATTTTTATAAATAAAAAATGTACTTATTTTATATATAAAAATTATACTTATTTTTATTTAAAAAAACATTTTCATTTATAAATAAAAATTTAATGTTTTTTCAATAAATACGACGTTAAAACTGTTTTTATAACCAAAAACCTTTTTTTATTTGTATGTCGTTTATAGATCCAAACATAAATTTTTTATATAAATAAAACATTAAAAATGTTCTTATAACCAAAACTTTCTTTTTTATTTATATTTAAAAAAATCAAAATTTTGAATTTTTTTTTAACTTAAAAGCTATATTTTATAAATAAAAAATTCAAAAAAACTGTACGTATGTTATATAAAACAATTATAAATATTTTTTGTTGTTTTTAGTTAAAAAAAACTTTATGTCATTTATAAATAAAAGCTTAATTTTTTTTTCTATATATACAACATTAAAAATGTTATTATAACCAAAAACTTTTTTTTATTTGTATGTCATTTATAAATAAAAAATTTATTTTTTTTTCTACAAATAAAACGTTAAAAAAGTTCTAATAGTATTTTTTTTAGCTTTAAAAGTATTTTTTTTATAAATAAAAACTTCACAAGAACTATGCGTGTTTTATATAAAAAAAATTATACATATTTTTATTTGTTTTTAGTTAGAAAATTATTTATGTCATTTATAAATAAGAACTTATAGTTTTTTCTTTAAATAAAACGTTAAAAATGTTTTTAAAAAAAAAAACAGTTTTTATTTATATAAAAAATTGTTTTTTTGTAGAAATAAAAACGTTATATAGATGTAGTGGTATAAGTAGCATTGTGTGATGTGATTTGAGTGGAGAATGGTGAAAAGAGATTAATTGAATTTAGATTTTTTTCGACTTCGAATTGATTTTTGATTAATCCATTTAGGTGAAAGAGTGCATTTATTTATGACGAGGGAGACGTATCTAAGTAGGAAGCATTAATTATCATTTATATTTATAATACTATCGTATCATAGGTATAATATAGATAAGGATGTCTAGTTTAATACATAATTGTGGTTTCAATTTACTAATTTTAATGTGTTGAAATAGATATGTGGAGGGAGCTGCCAGAATATGTCACCATTTATGATCAGGAAGGGGTGAAGTTGAAGCAGAGAGTTAAATGTGAATAGGTTCCAATAAGATGCCCTAAGTGTAAGGTATTTGGGCATAAAGATGAGGGTTGTAAAATTAGGAAGAAAACTAATCAAGTTTGGAAGAAAATTAATGAAGAAAGAGGTAGTGGAAGTCATGAAGCTGGAACTAGGAAGACAGTTAAAGAGAGAAATAGTTTAGTAGTTAATGCAGAAATCAGACAAGAAGAAGTGATTGAAGAAAAAAAGCAAACAAGTCAAGAAGATAAAAAATGAAAGTTCTCTAGTTACTATTGAAGAAGAAAATGTCAAAGAGTTCAACCCAATTGAAGTCAGAAGCAGTCCAAGTTAGAAGAAGAAACTCATATAGTTAAAGAGATCAATGCAATTCGAGTTAGAAGCAGTCCTAAGAGTCCTCCAGTTTCTATGAATGATTCTTTTGAGGCTTTGAATATTGAAGAGGAAGATAACAACAACAATCTCATCTTATTGAAGGATGCAAAATCATTTGTTAGTAGTGAAGAGTAGAGGAATGCCGAGCTAGAGAGGAAATTAGGTAATAATATCAATCAAACTATTCAAAAGCCTCAAATGACAAACAATGTTTCCATAAGTAGGGAAAAGAAGAGAGCAGGTAAGGGACAACACATAAGTAGACCATGACAAAGTTTGTAATATGGAACATTAGGGGCTATAATGCCCCTCATAAGCAAACAGAGGCCAGTAAATTCATTAGAGCAATAATATTAGTATAATCTTCTTGGTTGAAACTATAGTCAGGAAGAATAATATTGACACTGTGAAAAATAAATATTTTTTCTATTGGGAGCTTATCCATAACACTCCCGATAGAGGGCCTGGTAGAGTTTGGGTTTCATGGGATCCCAATATGTTTACTGTTGCAGAATTTATAGTGTGGAACAAACTATTACAGTTAGAATTACTTTCAGAAAGCTATTAAATCATTCATTTTTACTTGGGTTGATGGTGACAATAAAAGACTTTCGATAATTTCTTTATGGAGATATTTGAATTCTCCCTCAACTGTTCAGAATAATGAGCCTTGTATAATAGGAGGTGATTTTAATGTGGTCAAAAGCAGTGATGAAAGATTGGGAGGAAATGGCATAGATTGGGAGGAATTAGATGACTTAAATAATTGCATTGAGGTTATTGGTGTTGACGATCTTCCTATAAGAGGAAATTGGTTCACTTTGAGTAATGCCAGGATGATGATGATAATGTCTAGAGTAGAAGTCATACAATTCTTCATAATGAGTTATGGTTTTATTTATTCATGAAATTTGAAATTAAAGTGGGGCTTCTTGGTACTTCTGACCATACTCCTTTAATTCACTCATTCTTAGAAAAAGAGAAAAATAACAAGCCTTTTAAGTTCTTTAATTTCTGGATGAGTAATTGTTATGTTAAAGGTGTGGTGAAGAAGGGTTGAAATATTCAATTTAGTGGTAGCCCTATGTTTATTATTGCAAGGATGCTAAAACTACTCAAAAAGGATTTTGGAGAATTGAATAAAAAATTATATTTTCACATATCATTTAGGGTTATTGCTAAAAATATTGAATTTGATACTATTCAGGAGAATCTTATAATTGACGGGGGCAATGCTGATCTGATTGAAGCTAAGAAGAGATGTCAATTTGAGTATTTAAAACCGAGAGAGATGAAATAAGAGGGATTTAAACAAAGCTCCAAAATTAATTGGGTGAAGCTTGGGGGTAAGAATACTTCATTCTTTCATAAAAATTCAAGAGCCATTTTAGTAGAAATGAAATTATTTTTATAAATGATTAGGAGGGAAATGTTTGTCTTGGGCATAAGGAGGTTCATAAAGAAGTAATGAGATTTTTTAAGAATTTTCTTGGTAATGATAATAGACGTTATGAATTTGCTTATGATAAACTTAGAAGGATTAGAGAGAAATGGTTAAGCGTTGATCAAATTGAAGCCATCGAAGCCCATGTTGATAATGTTCAGATTAAAGCTTCCCTTTTTAGGATTGATCCTAATAAGCCCCCTGGACCAAATAGCTATAATGGTGGGTTTTTAAAAAGTAATTGGGATATTATGGGTGAAGATTTATGCGATGGTGAGATTTCCCCTTTTTAACATGGAAAGATGTTTAAAAAGTGGAATAATACTGTGAGTAGCTGTGACACCTTGCCTAATTAAATACCGGGTGATTAGTCCTTTATTAACTTAAAAATAGTATATTCGGTTGGTTCAATTTTAACATCACTATCGAAAATATTTATTAATTACAAATAACCTAGTAGTTAAAAAGTCAAAGTGTCAAACTTTATCTTTTAAATATGAAACCAAAAATAATTAATTCAACAATTCACCATCTAATAAAATCTCACAACAATTAAGAATGACATAAATTAATAACTGAATCTGGAGTAAACACATCCAGTCTAAATCCCAAATACAAAAGTCTGAAATGAAATAAATCCCCACAACTAATATATAAATAAGAGTCTACAGTCACTATCTCTCAGTGCATATGAATAATAATAGGCCACATGTCCGACTGAAGTAAATAACTCGGAAAGAGTCAAGGATAGATGTGGAGGCGTCTAGTACCGACGTCCTGTAACTTACACAGCAGCTATATCACGTCAACAGGTAGGAACTCCTATGCTTGGTGTCCCTGTGGCTGGACAACTAAAAGATTTTTACAAAAACAAAGTAACTTTGGAAGAAAATGGGTTGGAGCCCGAGTTATAAATGATTTAAAAACAGCAAGTGTTTAAAAATGCATTAAACAGTAAATGTTATATCTGATATACCCATGTATACCCTCGTCCAGGTCGAGGGCGTCCTCCATCTGGGCGAGGCCAGGATGATCTCTCAACCAATGTCAGACGACCCTTCAAGGGGCCGACCCCTCATCATGGCCCAAACGACCCTTCAAGGGGCCGACCCCTCATAATGGCCCAGACGATCATATGAGGGTACGAGCCCTTATCATCATCAGGCCAGACGACCCTTCAAGGGGCCGACCCTCATCAGGCCCGGACGACCCTTCAAGGGGCCGACCCCTCATCATGGTTCAGACGACCCTCTGAGGTTACGATAGTACGAGGTCCGGACAAGGCCTGTTTCATTTTCGACAGGAACTTTTCCCTTGGCCTCGTATCATCGGTCGAGGGTGACATCATCACAGCGTGTGGTTTGGAAGACGTGTGGAATAGTGTGCGTGGGGCTCATATGGCACGTGGAAGACCGTTATAACAATATCATCCCCTCACGTGAGGGAATATTATGTCATCATTAACCACAGGTGGCACCTCCAGGTGTCAGCAAGGGATTGGCTAGATCATAACTCACATGCACCATGCATGCTTGGGGGGGTACACTACACCCCCCAAGATCTATATATACTTGTCACCTACAACCCTGCAAAAGGATGGAGGATTGTAACCCTAACTAAAACTCTGCTTATACACACAGTAGAGAGAGAGAGAGAGAGAGAGAGAGAGAGAGAGAGCTTATGTGCATTATATCCAAGGCCATTAGTGCCCATACTTAGTGGATCACACACTCACAGTGGATGTAGGCCATATTGGTTGAACCACTATACATCATTGTCTTATTCCTCTTATACTCATCCACTTCTATACACCTACACACATATACATCTATGGCTTCCATTGTTATTACTGTTTGAGCTCATCATCACTTATTTGGTGGTGCTGAATCTTAGCAAGTGTTTAAAATGCATTAAACAGTAAATATTATATCCATGTTAATTCTTCGTGCCCTCACTTGAGATTCTCACCTCTCAACTAATGTGCAAACCTAGCATAGACTCCTAACCCATCCTAGTCACACTATCCCACTTATATAATTTAGCCCAAGTCCTTTACTAGATTTCCTAAGTCATTGTACCCAATTATAACACCCGAATAATAAATTCATATAATTATAATATGAGTTTAATTGGATTCAAATAACATATTAATCATTCAAGTTCCCACATTATTGATTAATATTAAATATTGTAACCTTTCTCATCATCATAAGCAACACATTAGAATAATCTCAAGTCTATATACATATATATTTGTATCATACATATATATACTAATATGGCACCCCAAAAGGCTAAACCTGCGGTGCACACATACTTTGCTATCAGCCCCGGTACATCACGCGCATAAAGACTACGAATTCTCAGTCACTCCAAAATAGTATCAACATATATCACAGACAATGCAGGCGAACATAGTTTCCAGTACCATGGGCTACGCACACACGTGGACGTAAACTTATCAACTCACAGATAAGTCTTTCCCAGACCTAAGTCCCGAGGTAGCAATCTAAAATCCCCCCGAAGGCTCATCAAGATAAGATTGTCCCCTTCCTAAGACCTCCCGTGATAGCGAGTATCATAGGTATGTCATACACATAAGGATGCATACAATAGGTACACATAACCCATATAATTAATAGGATCCACCACTTAAATATTCCAGATTTGTACGAATTGTCAGTCTTTACAACATTCACGACGTTCCCAATTACGACTATTCTCTCTATCGTAGTGCATTATTTATAATGGATATCACTGAGGAGTCCCTCTTATCCTTATATACTTTTATACTTGATGTTACTGGCTCAAGAAATGTGGTTTACCAACATAACCTTAAGTCATTCATTATTCTCGAATTTTTTTCACCAAATTCCAGATAGTCTAGTAAAATTTCCAAATATCTGAAATCTCGTTTGAAGTGACCAGAATCTCGTTCGAACGAAACTTCGAACGAACTTCACTCTGAAATTTCGTTAGTAATTCGTTCGAACGATATCGTTCGAACAAACTTTGAACCAACTAAACTATGAATTTTTGTTAGATTCTCATTCAAAAGAGGTCGTTCGAAGGACTTTCCAATTCCCCAGGTCGTTCAAACGAAATTTACCCACTTCGTCCTCTACCTTAGTAAACCTGCATTTTTGCCCATTTTTGTTCACCCAATTCACATCAAACTTTACCACACTCGAAATTAATAGACCCCGAGTAATTTTACATACATTTAGATGATCCCTAACATCTTTTAAACATCAAACCTCATTAAATCTCATATATGGGTGAAGGAATTTAATCAAATATCAAAGGCCCTACTTTTACATCATCAATAATTTTGTCCACCCAAAAGCCAAAATTAAATTCGTTTTTCTTTATGTATCAACCCAGATTCATAGCCTCTACATATGGTAATTCATCTACATTCAATCTCCTACCCAAAAGCTTGATTAATAATTCAATTTCAACCCAGATTTCATTATATCATGTGTATATTATCAATTCTACACTAACATGTATAATATATGCACTAATTAAAGCAACATAACCACTTGCCTTGTTGGGAAGGTCTGAATCATTGCATGAAAGTGGTATAGATGCGTTCCTCTCTTCCCAATCTACATGTTGATGGTTTTATTGGTGAAAGATGGGTGAGTTTGGTCTTGGAACTCCTAGAAATCTCTTTTCCTTCTTCCTCTTGGACTCTCTCTTTTCTTTTGAAAATAAAAACCCTAACTTCTCCCACGTTCATGCATATATATTTGTCCTATTTTCGTCCACTAATTAGCCCCAATTTTTCAACAGACAAAAATACCTCTCTGGGGTGTCGATTTGGCCTAAAACTATCCCGAAATCCAAACTAAATCATCGGGTAGACTTTTCTGACTTTTTCGACCCTTCCTGACAAGTTGGCGCACTCGAAACAACCATTTGGGTGATGTATAAATATTTTACTTTCTATTCTATTAATTTAGTCCTGACACGACTCGCATGCGCGTCCCGACTTAAATTCCACAATTGTCGTATTTCTCTCTCACGATAATTTTCATAAATTCGTAATCACATTTAGAATCATATTACTTTATTCGCTTAGTAATATTCAATTTAATTCCCAGTAATAAATTCTAACTCTTATCTTACCAGTTAATATTTATTTTATTCCAGATTAATTATTCATTATTTTTTCTCACATTTAATTCCATTAATGTTACATTTAAAATCAATAAAATTATGGGGTATGACATACTTCCTCCCTAATTATGGAATTTTGTCCCGAAATTCGAAAATAAATGGTATACCTAGTAAGAATAACTCTGGCTATCTCTCGTGCATATCATCCTTGCGCTCCCAAGTCGACTCTTCGATATCGTGATATCTCCGTTGTACACGAACTAATGAAACCACCTTCGACCTCAGTTTCCTCTTTCTACGGTCTAGGATAATAACTCGCCCCTCGTCGTTGGAACTATCGGACAAACTCAACCAGCGGAAGGTACTGCTCCTAACCTCTCCCAAAATCCAGAATACACATACGTAACATATGCTCCAACATCTGATTAGTTCGCTCGGTCGACCCGTTTGTATACGAGTGATAAGCCTGCTCAAGAAAAACTCTGTACCCGTGGCCTCCTGGAATCTCTCCCAAAAATGAGACACAAATATTTTTTCCCAATCGAAACACAATATCTAGAGGCCCCCCATGTAATCTCACAATCTGAGTGATGAATAACTCGGCATACTTACTTGTTGTGTAATCCATCCGGACTGGTAAAAAGTGAGATACCTTAGTTAACCGATCTATAATCAACCATATAGAATCGTGACCCTTCTGAGAAGTAGGCAACCCTATGATAAAGTCCATGGAAATGTTCTCCCATTTCCACATTAGGATCTCTAATGGCTGGAGAAACCCTACCGGCTTTTGGTAGTCCACCTTGACTAACTGTTAGGTGGAACACTTTGAGATGAACTCAATAATGTCTCTTTTTATGCTGCTCCACCAGTACTATCGCCTCATATCCTAGTACATCTTATCCCCTTCGCGATGTACTGCAAAGGGTGAACCGTGCGACTCTGTCATCACCACATGTCATAGGTCCTCCCCCTATAGAACAACTAGACGTCCATTAAAGTGCAAACCCCCATCTGAACCCACTGAATAAGACTTAGCTCCCTCGGCTAGAAGTTGCACAATCCGATCCTGACAGAATATGTCGGCTTCCTTAGCTTGTATTACTCTAGTCACAATCTGGGGTGTAATGGTCATGATAGACACGAATGATTGGGCTACTGCATCCTGGTGTCTTAAATCCTTCCATTTCACCTTCCACAACTCGGCCACATCACCTGTTGGCCTCCAATTCAACCCATCAGCTAATATCTTAGCCTTCCCTGGGTGGTAATGGATATTGAACTGGTAGTCCTTCACAAATTCAAACCACCTACGATGACGCATGTTCAATTATCTCTCAGTGAACAATTACTGTAGTGACTTATGATCTGTGAACAAGCGAAACTTCTCCCCCAATGGATAGTGTCTCCAGATTCGAAGAGCAAACACAGCTGCTGCTAGATCCAAGTCATGGGTGGGGTAATTCCTCTCGTGAGGCTTAAGCTTACGGGAGGCATAAACTATAGCCTGATCCTCCTATAAAAGTACACCCCCAAGTTCCTATAGGGACTCATCGGTATAGACTAAGTACTAAACTCCCAGTCTGGGCAGTGCTAGTACTGGTGCTGAAGTCAGCTTGTCCTTCAGCTCATCGAAAGACAACTAACAGGTGTCATTCTAGATGAATGGTACTCCTTTGTGAGTCAAATTAGTCAATGTAGCCGCTATCTTCGAGAATCCCCGAATAAACCCCCTGCTAACCCCATGAAACTCTGCACCTCCGTCGGTGTTGCGGGTTGTCCCCACTCCCTCATTGTCGACACCTGGCTAGGGTCCACTAATGTTCCCCTATCTGATACGGCCTGCCCTAAGAAATGTTCCTCTCACAGATAGAGTCCATATTTCTTGAACTTAGCGTACAACTCATTCTCACGTAATGTCTGTAAAACCCTAAGTAAGTTCTCAGCATGCTCCTCCTCGGTCTGTGAATAAATTAGGGTGTCATCTATGAAGATAATGGAAAACTGATCCAAGAACTCTCTGAACACTCCGTTCATTAAGTCTATAAATACCGTCGGTGCATTGGTTATCTCGAATGGCATAACTTGAAACTCATAGGATTCGTACCTCATCAGAAATGCAATCTTAGACACATCCTACTCCCTAATCCTCAACTGACGGTACCTTGACCTCATGTTTATCTTTGAGAAGAAGGCTACTCCCCCCAGCTAGTCAAATAAGTCATCGATTTTGGACAACAGATACTTATTTCGTATCATGACTTTATTCAATTCCTGATAATCTACGTACAGTCGTAAGGATCCATCCCTCTTCTTCACAAACAGAACTGGGGCACCGCAAGGTGAGGTACTCCGGTGGATGAAACCCTGTCCCAATAACTTCTCAATTTGACCCCTTAGTGCTCTCATCTCTGGAGGAGCCATACGATAAGGTGAACGAGCTATCGATCGAATGCCCGACACTAAATCAATCACAAACTCTATCCCTCTAGTCGGCGGTAGCCCTGGTATTTCCTGAAACACATCAACGTACTCATGAACGACTGGGATCGAACCAAGGGGAATCATAACTCCCGTAGGGGTTCCCTCCTCTATATAAAATAAGTGGGTGGACGATCCTCCCTCGGGGGGAGGCATTGCCACTAAAAATATCTCATGATCACGGATAGAAAAAACTATGCTCCTACTAAAGCAATCGATTATGGACCTATTCTCAACTAGCCATCCATCCCGATGATAGCATCATACTCGTGCATATATAAAATAAGCATATCGTCTAGTAGGATAAATCTACCAAAATATCTATGACCACTCCCCGACATATAAAGAGTCTCAATGACCCATAGCCCAATGGTGAATCTACACTAGTGACTGTGCTCTCCGACGTATCTAGTAATCCAGTAGCGCGTGTAAAACTAGTGGCAATGAAACTATGTGAAGCCACCGTGTCAAATAATATCCTCCCCAAAGTCCCCTAGATAGAAAACGTACCCTTAACCGTAGGTGGTGCATGTGGGACTGTGGCTTGATGGACGTTGTAGACTTGCCCCTACTGTATTTGCCCCTGCTGAATCGGAACTACTGGAATGGCAGGCAAGATAGGAAATGGTGCTGGCACTGGAAGAGCGGCTGGGAAGACCGGCCTCTAGGGCTCCTTCTGAGCACCCTGCTACTGAGGATAATTCCCCTTATTGAGCCATTCAAATAGTCCGTGTCTAGTCTTTCCACAAGTAAAGAACTTCCCAATAAAATATCCCTTTTTCTGCCCCTGTTGGTCATTGCCACCTCTCCCTTGGCCCGGATGGCCCTGCTGAAACTGTTGTTGGCTCGGGTGTCCTTGATGGTCATGTTGACCCTGGTGGCCATATCTGAAACCTCCCTACCCTTGATGAAAAACCCCCGATCTGAAGCTCTTAGCAGGATCCCCTGATGGGTACCCTGCTCACTCTGCCTCTGCTGACTCTAAACTACTTGTGCCCCACCGGCACTACCTCCACCTATCCTACCATGTTCGCTAAAGTCATATTCCCATTTTCTCCCCTTAACATGGAAGTGATGATCCTTGAACTGTAGTAAAGAAGCATTAAGTACATCGGTATAAGACTGCAAAGAGAGGTTACCCAGAAGATGGTGTTTAATCCTCCAGGTCGGACATTCCATGAACATTTGAATTTTCTTCTCTTTACTAGGCACCTCAGTTGGTACCAAGTTTACTAAGCTATTAAACTCCTCCTCATACTCAGCTACAATCTTCCCCTCATGGGTGAGGTCCATTAGTTTCCACCTCATCTCAGTCTGACTGACGAAAATGAAATATTTACGATCAAATCGCACCTAGAAGTCCTGTATAGTCATAACATCACGCTCCTCTGCGGTATTAGTGGACTCCCACCAAGTTAACATTGCCCCTACTAGCTTTAAAGTAGCTAATATCTACTTCTTCACCTCCGTGCACTCGTCTATCTTTGATTCCACTGGATATTTTTCTTCCATTGGCTAGCTGTAACAGCATCGGAACCCCTTGTGAACTCCGGAGGATGCGCCTTCAAGAAGGCATCCTTGACTCGCTCCCATGTGGAAGGAAATGTGTGATCTGGTGATGATGCCATCGCATGTTCCTATGGAGGGGCCTATTGAACCACATCTACTGCCGCGTTAACTGCCTGAGCAACGATGGCAGCAACCTCGATAGCATTTAGTGTACCGTAAGCTGGTGCTAACTAAGGCTCGGGTTGGGCATTTCTGGCCCTAGGTGCACGTCTGGGAGGCATTTGAAATGAGAAAGAATTTATATGTACAAAGTTATCAAATATCAAATAGCTAAAGACGTAAACACACTATCAAGTATACAACAATCCTAATAATAGGGCTCTACATCAAAGAACGCTAAGTTAAAAGCATAATAAGACGTACAGATCCTAAAAGACTCTAGAACCTGATGCTTTGATACCACCTGTGACACCCCTCCTAATTAAATACAAGTTTATCAGTCCTTTATTAAATTAAAAATAGAATATATGATTAGTTCAGTGTTAGAATCACTGTCGAAAACATTTATTAATTACTAACCACCTAGTAGTTAAAAAGTCAAGTGTCAAACTTTATCTTTGAAAATTAACACGAAAACAAAAATAATTAATTTAACCATTAACCATCTAATAAAATCTCACAGTAATTACGAATGACATAAATGAATAACTGAATCTGTAGTAAACACATCCGATTTAAATCCCAAATATAGAAGTCTAAAATGAAATAAATCCCCACAACTGATATATAAATAAGAGTCGGCAGTCACTATCTCTGAGTACATCTGAATAATAATAGGCAACATGCCCGAATGAAGTAAATAACTCGAAAATAATTAAGGATAGATGTGGAGGCATCTATTACCGAGGTCCAATAACTTCCACAACAGCTACAACACATCAACTGGTAAGAACTCATATGCTTGGCATCCTTGTGGCTGGGCACCTAAAATATTTTTACAAAAACAAAGTAGATTTGGAAAAAAATGGGTCAGAGCCCAAGTTGTAAATTATTTAAAAACAACAAGAGTTTAAAATGCATTAAATAGTAAATTTTATATCCATGTTAGTTCCTCGTTCCCTCACTTGAGATTCTC
Source organism: Sambucus nigra (assembly GCA_949130495.1). NCBI lineage: Eukaryota > Viridiplantae > Streptophyta > Magnoliopsida > Dipsacales > Adoxaceae > Sambucus > Sambucus nigra. The sequence continues at coordinate 422,141,451 of OX422218.1, forward strand.
ACCTCTCAACTAATGTGCATGCCTAGCGTAGACTCCTAACCCATCCAAGTCACTTTATCCCACTTATCTAGTATATCCCAAGTCCTTCACTTAATTGCGTAAGTCATTGTACCCAATTATAACACCCGAATAATACATTATTATAATTATAATGTCAGTTTAATCAGATTCAAATAACTCATTAATCATTCAAGTTCCCACATTATTGATTAATATTAAATATCGTAACCTTTCTTATCTACTAAGCAACAAAGTAGAATAATTTGAAGTGTATATACATATATATCACTATCATACATATATATACTAATATGGCACCCCAAAAGGCTAAACCTAATGTGCACACATACTCTTCTATCAGTCCCGGTACATCATGCACATAAGGACAACAGATTCTGAGTCCCTATGGAATCGTATCAACAAATATCACATACAATGGAGGCGAACATAGTTCCCAGCCCCATGGGCTACGTACCCACTTGGCCACGAACTTATCAACTCACAGATAAGTCTTTCCCAGACCTATGTCCTAAGGTAGCAATCTAAAATCCCCCTAAAGGCTCATCAAGATAAGATTGTCCACATCCCAAGGCCTCCAATGATAGCAAGTATGGTAGGTATGTCATACACATAAGGATTCTTTCAATAGGTACACAAAAACCATATAATTAATAGGATCACAAGACTTAAATATTCCAAATCTGTACGAATTGTCATTCTTTACAACATTCACAATGTTCCCAATTACGAGTATTCTCGCAATCGTATTGCACTACTTATAATGGATATCACTAAGGAGTCCCTCTTATCCTTATATACTTATATACTTCATGCTAATATCTCAAGAAATGTGTTTTCCTTACATAACCTTAAGTCATTAATTATTCTGGAATTATTTTCACGAAATTCCAGCTCGTCCCGTAAAATTTCCAAAAATCTAAAATCTCGTTCGAAGTGCCAAGAATCTCGTTCGAACGAAACTTCGAATGAACTTCACTATGAAATATCGTTAGTATGTCCTTCGAATGATTTCGTTCAAATGAACTTTGAATGAACTAAACTCTGAATTTTTGTTGGAATTATCATTCGATTCTCGTTCGAATGAGGTCATTCGAACGACTTTCCTGTTCCCAGGTCGTTCGAACGACATTTACCCAGTTCGTCCTCTACCTTAGGAAACCTGAGTTTTTGCCCATTTTTGTTCACCCAATACACATAAAACTTTACCCCACTCAAAATTAATAGTCCCAAATCCATTTTACATACATTTAGATGATCCCTAACATCTTTTACACATCAAACGTCATTAAATCTCAGATATGAGTGAAGGAATTTAATCAAATATCAACAACCCAAGTTTCACATCATTAATAATTTTGTTCTCCCAAAACCCAAAATGATATTCGTTTTTCTTCATGTATCAAACCATATTCATAGCCTCTACATATGGTAATTCATCTACATTCAATCTCCTACTCAAAAGCTTGATTAAAAATTCAATTTCAACTCGGATTTCATCATATCATGTGTATATCATCAATTCTACACTAACATGTATAATATATGCACTCATGAAAGAAAGATAACCACTTGAATTGTTGGTAAGGTCTGAATTGTTGAATTAAAGTGGTATAGATGCATTCCGCTCTTCCCAATTTACACGTTGATGGTGGTCTTGATGAAAGATGGGTGGGTTTGGTTTTGGAGCTCCTAGAAATCTCTTCTCCTTCTTTCTCTTGGACTCTCTCTTTTATTTTGTGGATAAAACCCCCAACTTCTCCCACGTACATTCATATATATTTCCCCAATTTTTGTCCATTAATTAGTCCCAATTTTTTAAAAGACAAAAATACCCATTTGGGGTGTCGATTTGGCCTAAAACTATCCCGAAACCCAAACTAAAGCCCTGGGTTGAATTTTATGACTATTTCGACCCTTTCGGACACGTTGGCGCACTCAAAACGACCATTTGGGTGATGTATAAATATTTTACTTTTTATTCTCTTAATTTAGTCCTGACATGACTAACACGCACGTCCCGATTTAAATTCCATAATTGTTGTATTTCTCTCTCGCGACAATTTTCATAAATTCATAATCACATTCAGAATCATATATTAATTTATTCACTTAGTAATATTCAATGTAATTCCCAGTAATAAATAATAACTCTTATCTCGCTAGTTAATATTTATTTTATTCCAAATTAATTATTAATTATTTTTTCTCACATTTAATTCAATTAATTCCATAATTAAAATCAATAAAATTTTGGGGTATTACAGTAGCCTTATTCCTCAAATTCCCAATTACAATACTATGAATAAATTTAAACATATTTCATGTAGTAATACCACTGACAAAGTCACATCCAAGGTCTTAGTGAATAGATATGGATTTTTTTTTCTCATCTAGTCAGTAATAAACAATCTGCTTTTGTACAAGGAGGAAATATTTCGAACAACATTGTTTTAATGCAAGAAGTGGCTTGGTGGTACCATAGAGACAATATTTTGTCGAGATGTTCCTTGAAGAGTGATTTGATGAATGCTTATGATTCTATCAAATGGGGATTTATTGTTGATATTTTAAAGCCTATAAATTTTCTCTAAGCTGCTATTCATTGGATTCAAGAATGTCTTATGACTACTAGCTTTTATGTTATTATAAATGGTGGAGTGGATAGGATATTTAATGGTACTAATGGACTTAGAGATGGGGATCCTATATCTCCTTATATATTTCTACTTGTTATGGAATCATCCTCATTGATTTTTATGTTGGAATTGATAATAGTGATTACTCCTTTCATACTAATTGTGAGGAGTTAAATCTTTCACAAATGTTTTTTGTTGATGATCTTTTTATTCTTACTAAAGACAATAAGAAATCCTTAGTGGTTATTATTAAAGTTCTACAAGATTTTAAATAGTTGTTTGGGATGGGTACTAGCTATGCTAAAAGTGAGATTTTTTTTATGGAGTGGATGACTTGGAAAATAGAATATTGGCTAGTATTATGAATATGAGATTGGGTGTTTTTCTTATGAAGTATCTTGTTGTTCCCTTGATATATATAAGGCTCAAGGATAATGATTGTAAAGTTCTAGTTGAGAAGTTGATGGGAAAAGTTATATCTTAGACTAATAGGTGGTTATTATATGCTAGAAGGATTAAATTAGTTATTGTTGTCTTAAGGTGTATCAATTTATATTAGATAAGCATCTTTGTTTTTTCAAAAGGGGTTCTAAAGGAGATTGATTAAATTATCAGAAGATTTATTTGATCTGGGATTAAGATAGAGAATCATGGGTTAAAGTTGCCTGCGAGGATGCTTGTTGCCCTTAGGAAGAGGGAGGATTGGGTATAAAATATTTAATTAATTGGAATCAGTATGGTATGTTAAGACATAGTTGGGATATTGTTGGAAATAAGGATTTTTTATCGATGAATGTGTGCATTCAGTGATAATTAAATATAAGTCAATTTGGCCAGTTTCTAAATCAAATCTGGGTTAATGTGTGTAAGAACAATGGTATCAAGGGAAATTTCAGATGTTTTGAAGAAGAAGTGGTTCACTTAAACGATAGTAGAAAAATATTCCAAGTGTCTTTACTCAAGCTTACTCTTATAGTGACAATGTATAACATATGGGAAGCCAGTAATGAAAAGACTATTAAAAGTTCTCATTTGACAGTTTGAAAGTTTTTTCTCGAGAATTTCTAAAATGATATAGGAGTGTACAAGTAGATGGACGAATATAAAGAACAATAATCAGATAAACACTTTATGTAGAATTTGGGGAATAAGTAGTAGAATATTCTATGAGGGGAGTTGAATATTTATGCATGTTATTTTAGATGTCCATCTTGTGAGTTGTTAACCTTGTATGTCGAGATCTGGGACTCTGGTGTTCATGGTTAGCCTTGAATGTCGAGATTTGCACCTCTGGTGTTATTCTCTCAGCTACCACTGATGGCTTCATGTTTGATGATTCTGCTTAAGAGTTTGGGATGTGTGAAGGTCCTCCCGGGCCCTGTATTCTGGTTTGCATGTCGAGATCTTTCCTTTCATTAGGCTTTTATTTATTTGGCAAGCTTCGTGTTGTTGGTTCTTGTGACACCCCACCTATTTTAATCACGGGTGATCAATCCTTTATCGAAATAAAAACGAATCTCATTTGGTTCATTCTTAGCATCACTATAAAAAAAAACTTTTTAAATTACTAACCACCTACATTAGATTAAGTCGGTGCTAATTTTATTGTAATAACCTGAGGTCTTGGAAACAAATATTTATATATTTTGGGAGAAATAGATATTATTTTTAATTGGAGATTAATTAAATGGGCAATTGAGGTCAAATTTGGAGTCGTTAGAAAGTGTGTCGAATGGCAATTCTGAGGGTACCATTATTTTCGGAAGGGTCGAGAAAGTCGAAATGACTGTACTTGGGGTCAATTTAGGTTCCGAAATAATTTAGGACCGTTTGACTCGAATTAAAGTTACCGGGTCATTTAAAGTGTGTATTATCATTTAAAGATGTGTACCTTGAGAGATTAGGATTATTAAGCCTATGGGAGATATTTCTCCAAAAGAGAGAAAGAGAAAAGAGAGAAAAAAGGAGAAAGGAAGAAGAAAAGAGGAGAAAAGTGGAGATTTCCGGCCAATACACGATCTCAAGGCGGATTTAGACCCTACGAACCCGAGGCAAGTGATTAAACTTGATAAATAATTGTTGTGTACCAATTATTGCATGATTTGTGGATTGAATTTTGAGTTTTAGGTTTAAATTGTTAAAAACCTAACTTTTGGGAAAAACCTTAGATTTGTAGTGTATAAAATGGATTTAAGGTTAGAAATTAGTTTATAAGAATTCTAGAATGAATATTAATTTTATGAATATGGTTGGGTTGAAGATTTGTGGTTAAATGTAATTATATTTGGGGGTTTTGAGAAGTTAGAGTTGTGTAAAAATGGAGTTTGGCCGTGGTACCTGGTAGGGCCTATCGGCCGGGTACAGAGGGCCGGTCGACCGCGGCTCCAGAATTGGTCACACTGACTTTGATTATAGGAAAAATTAAGAAATGCGGTCGACCGCGGTTTGGGCACCGGTCGACCGGTCCCCTTTTTTGGGTTCAAGTTTGAGAATTTAAGTTATACCCTTTTTCTTTGGGTTTGTATGTATGGACTTCCATAATCAGAGTATCTTAAAGGATTAAGTGATTATATAAGGGTATTATAGACTTTAGAATCATAAGACGAAATGTGGGGCTAATTGATAAATAAATGTGATGGTGGGATATCTCTCTTATATGGGAAATAAGAGAAATAGTGATAAATGACTAAATGAAAATGTCGAGGAGTTTTAGTGATTGATTTTGAGAAGTGAGAATCTAAAAGAGTATATCAATTTGGTGGAAAATCCTCGAAGTGTCGAGGTTAGTATTTGAGGAATACCGATTGGAGATTTTGGTATTTTACTAAGTGGGGAAGCCCACTTTTATTTGGGATTTTATTTGGTGATAATAACAATTTCACTATCTGAGAATGAGAATAACTTAGAGATACCGGATCTTAGGATCCAATCCTAAATGGGATAACTTTAAAGGTTCATAAAATAAACTGAACAATATTATGGATGGAGAACCGCGTATGCAAATTGAGGTTTATTAGGATAAAGAATATCCTTAACTTGAATTGAATTTTGAGATAATTCATTATTAGAAGCGTCATGTGAGCTTCAAGTGAGAATTAGTATAGCATATACTAAGTGGAGTTGTTGTGCGAGAATTAGTGTATCAAAAGAGAGAGATATACTAAAATAATGATATTAATCTATTGCGCCTAAGAGCGTATAATCAAAATGAATATGTTGTTGTAGGTATACCTTATATAATGGTATATCTATATTATGTGGAATGTACATATACCTTATATGATGGTGTATATACATGTTAAGTATACCCCCTCCTTGCTATCATTGGGAAGTTTTGTGCGTATAAGGTGAGCATTCTGACTAGAAAAGCAGGATGTGGATATTCCCCAAGTCATTGTCGTCTATGGTGGTCAGCAAATGACATATATATATATATATACATTATTTATTTTGGGGTGAGAGGTCGTGGGTATGTGTCGCTCTCACTTGTCGGTTAGGAGCTATGACCGCTTCCCGGACTTTGTGTGCCTGAGTTGATCACGAGGTGGGTGTCGTTGAACCCCACCAGGTGGCCCCAGTTTGCTACGTATATGGGCTGCTAGAAGATGATAGCATGTCAGCATGCGTCCTTCGAGTTATAGCTCGGTTAGATGGTTATTATTGCTTGTGTTTGCAATTGGGTATCAAGGGCATAATGGACCTCAACGACCTACATTCCTAGGATTAGTGTATCCGGGGGGGGGGGTCCTTATTTGGATTTCGCTTCGGCGAGACGTCCCACGCATGAAACGTCGTGTAATGTTGAGAATTAGGAATGTTAATTAATTAAAATTGGATTATAATAATTTGGGTTACATGCATCTTGCATTAAGGGCATAATGAGCCCCGAGGATCGATACGGCCAGGAGTAGTGTAACGGGGGGGTTCCTTGTTTGGATTTCGCTTCGGCGAGACGTCCCATGCACGAAACGCAGCGCTGTGTTGAGAAATGGGAGGAGTTTAGTCCTTAACTCTTGATGCTAATAATTATATATATGGTTTCATGCCTTATATGGGCATCACTAGAATATAAAATTCTAGTAAATGAGATTGTTGAAGTATTGTGATGATGTGGGCATGATTGGATCATGTAACTTTATATGTTCAACAAATGAACATTATACAGATAACTATAACTATTACATTAAAGTTAATGTATATGACTCATAAATTATGGAAACAAATATATTGGGAGATAGGTTAGATGATTTCTCTTAAATATTTCTTTTGGGTTTAAGTTAGGATCCTCTTACCTAAATAGAATCGGACATCCATTTGGAGATCACGTGCATACGTTTAAGGCCCGCTTTAGATGAGAGGTGAGTTGAATTATTATGGAGAGTTCGATTCCAACTAAATCATGTAATAATGCATTTATAATTATTATGAATTTTAATACACTTTCTATAAAACGTTTTTCAAACTCGGGATCTGACCCATTTATATTTTTCCTTCTCCTTGTATATATTGTATTACTTCAGGTGTTCCTCCGTAAGGACGCCTTTGATGTTATCCATCCATGGTATTTGTGGTGCTATGGCAGTAGCGGATTGTTGCGAAACTTTGCTTTAGTTGATTCCTATCTTTGTACATCTAGATTAGGATTCAGTTTGTATATTGAGTTAATATTCAAGTGTCGTAGATTAACACTTCCATATTTCATTTCTCAAATTATTGTATTGTCTGTTACCCGACAGCATATTCAGGTATTTCATTTATGAGATTTTGTTGTACAATGTATTGTACTCTTTCATATTATTGGAGTATGCACATTTCACTCATCATAGTTAGATGTATATGGTTGGTTTGTGCATTATTGGTTTTGTTGTTGTTGTTAAATATAAAAGTTTTAAATTTTGACAAGTCGCACTTAACGATTTCGGGTAGTTAGCCTTATATTATAGTGTTTAGTAGTTGATGTTGAGACTGTGCCATATGAGATACCTGGTTTATTATAGTATAGGGCTGGCCACCTGTTATTATTTTGAGCGGGTTGTCACAAATGGTATCAGAGCATCAGGTTCTAGTGTCTTTAGGATCTGTGTGCGTTACTACAATCTTCCGTAAGCATTCTTGATGTAGAGCCTTATTATTTGGACGATTACATTCATACATCCATATCTTTCTGTGATTCAAAAATATTTGAAAGGCGTTCTGATATAATTGTTCTTCTTTCAGATGCCATCGAAGGGAGGTCGCTCAGCCAGGGAAAATAAAGGGCAACCCCAGATGCCTCAAAAGAACATGACTACTGATGATGTTGCCAATATTGTGGCACAAGCGGTCGAGCAGCCCCACCCCATTTAGGATTGTCTTTATGGGAGAGAGTGAAGAAAGATTTAGTAAGTGGCATCCTCCCGAGTTTGCAGGGGGAGTTGATTGTGTGGCAACAAGTCAATGGAAAAATATTATATAGAGGCACCTTTGTATGGTTGAGTGTAGTGAGGTGCAGAAACAGTTTTTAGCCACCTTTAGGTTATCGGGTGCAGCCTTTCAATGATGGGAGTCTGTCACCACATCTTAACAGAGATATACTTTACCTATAAAAGAATTTTGGGAACTTTTTGATCGAAGGTATTTTCCTTCCCCGACTCAAAATATAAAGATTTTTCAAGGAAATAGAATGGTGGCGGAATATGAGGAAGACTTCTCTAGATGGGCGAAATTAGTACCTAATGAGGTAAATACAGAAGAGGAACGTATATCAAAGTTTGTTCGAGGTTAAGATTGGAAAATTAGACAACATTTGTTATGGAGTCCTAGGTTAGTGACTTTCGATGAGGTAGTGAATGCGGCACTACTAAAGTGTCATGAATATTGCCTTCGTTCGCAAGAGGGTAAGAACTTTGGAGATTCGAGTTCGTCAAGTAAGTTTAGCACAGAGAGTGCCAGTAATGCCAGTGGTTAAAAAGGATTTTTGGGTAAGTGTTTCTTTTGTAAAGAAATAGTTCATAAAAATAGAGATTGTCCTCAAAGAGGTAAAGGACCACAGTTTGATGAAATTTTGGAAGTGCAACCCCTACAACAGATTCGAGGTCGTTTTAGACCGGGAGATTTTGTTTGGGAGCCCATTGATGAGGATGGGCAATCAGACTAGAGATGGGTAATGTAAGTTAATTTTCCTTTATAAATAGGATAATTACTAAAATGAGTTTTGAGGATATCGTATGTTAGATAATTTTGCAAGGTGCTCAAAAAGAGCTTTAAACCTTGTGGTAAATGTAAGTGTGGTTATGGTGATAAGTAGTAATGACAAAGCTACATATTTTTCTATAGTCGTGATAGACTATTATAATTGTTGTATTCCAGATATGTATTTGCCTTATAAATGGAAATATATTAAAATGATGTAAGATGTTGTTTATGTTTGAAAGTTGAGATTGTGGTTTGATGGGACGCATGTAAAATTTTATCTCATGAGTATGAAAATATCTGTGAGCTACATTTTATATAGATGATGATCTAAAAAGACCTTGTGCTGGACATAAGGAATTTTATAGTATAAATATATATAAACCATTTTCAAAGTAAACTATTTTTAAATAAAACCTTTGTCGTCCTTTGGGCCCTTTCAAAATGATTTTCAAAAAATTAAACTTTTTGAACTCTAGTTCGGATTTAACAAACTCTCAATCCCCGATGTCACCTCATAGTAGTGTATTGGGAGGGTTCCTTGTTTTGATTTCACTTTTACGAGATGTCCCCCACACAAAATTGGCGATTGTTAGGAATTGAGAGGAGTTAGTTCTTCGGACCATTCAAAATTTTTACTCTATTAAAATTTTAGTATTACTTATATTGTTGGAATTGTGGTATTTTTGGGGGCAAATAAAGCCTCATTATGATTGTTGTGAGAATAAAGCTCAAATATAAAGGGTGTATGGGCGCCCTTGATGTGGAAATTGGTTTTATATAACTCTTAATCAACTTAAAAATAAATTTAAAATCAATTCGTCGTGGGAAGTTAGAAGTTTGGAGATAGGATTTGCAAGAATGGGTATAGTAGGACTAGTTGAGCTTTGGAGAATTAGGCTTTACTAAATTTGTTGGACGAAATTTTTTGTAAGTGGGGAAGTTTGTAATAACCCGAGGTCTTAGAGACAAATATTTATTTATTTTGGGAGAAATAAATATTATTTTTAATTGGAGATTAATTGATTGGGCAACTGAGGTCAAATTTAGAGTCGTTAGAAAGTGTGTCGAATGGCAATTCTAAGGGTACCATTTTTTTCGGAAGGGTCGAGAAAGTCAAAATGACTGTACTTGGGGTCTATTTAGGTTCCGAAATAATTTAGGACCGTTTGACTCGAATTAAAGATACCGGGTGATTTAAAGTGTGTATTATCATTTAAAGATGTGTACCTTAGGAGATTAGGATTATTAATCCTACGGGAGATATTTCTCCAAAAGAGAGAAAGAGAGAAAGAGAGAGAAAAGGAGAAAGGAAGAAGAAAAGAGGAGAAAAGTGGAGATTTCTGGCCAATACGTGATCTCATGGCAGATTCAGACCCTACGAACCTGAGGCAAGTGATTAAACTTGCTAAATAATTGTTGTGTACCAATTATTTCATCATTTGGGGATTGAATTTTGTGTTTTAGGTTTAAATTGTTAAAAACCTAACTTTTGGGAAAAACCTTAGATTTATAGTGTATAAAATGGATTTAACGTTAGAAATTAGTTTATAAGTATTCTAGAATGAATATTAATGTTATGAATATGGTTGGGTTGAAGATTTGTGGTTAAATGTAATTATATTGAGGGGTTTTGAGAAGTTGGAGTTATGTAAATATGGAGTTTGTACGTGGTACCTGGTAAGGACGGTAGACCGGGTACAGAGGGCCGGTCGATCGTGCCTCTAGAATTGGGCACATTGTCTTCGATTATAGGCAAAATTAAGAACGGCGGTCAACCGCAGTTTGGGCACCGGTCGATCGGTCCCCTATTTTGGGTTCAAGTCCGAGAATTTAAGTTATCCCCTTTTTCTTTGGGTTTGTATGTATGGACTTCCATAATCAGAGTATCATAAAGGATTAAGTGATTATGTAAGGGGATTATAGACTTTAGTTCATAAGACGAAATATGGGGCTAATTGATAAATAAATGCGATGGTGGGATATCTCTCTTATATGGGAAATAAGAGAAATATTGATAAATGACTAAATGAAAATGTCGGGGAGTTTTAGTGATTGATTTTGAGAAGTGAGAATCTAAAAGAGTATATCAGTTTGGTGGAAAATCCTCTGAGTATCGAGGTTAGTATTTGAGGAATACCAATTGGAGATTTGGTATTTTACTAAGTGGGGAAGCCCAGTTTTATTTGGGATTTTATTTGGTGATAATAACAATTTCACGATATCAGAATGAGAATAACTTAGAGATACCGGATATTAGAATCCAATCCAAAATGGGATAACTTTAAAGGTTCATAAAATAAAATGAACCATATTATGGATGGAGAAGCGCGTATGCAAATTGAGGTTTATTAGGATCAAGAATATCCTTAACTTGAATTGAATTTTGAGATAATTCATTATTAGAAGCATCATGTGAGCTTCAAGTGAGAATTAGTATAGCATATACTACGTAGGGTTATTGTGCGAGAATTGACGGTTAGTGTATCAAAAGAGAGAGATATACTAAATAATGATATTAATCTATTGCGCCTAAGAGCGTATAATGAAAATGAATATGTTGTTGCAGGTATACCTTATATAATGGTATATCTATATTATGAGGAATGTACATATACCTTATATGATGGTGTATATACAAGTTAAGCATACCCCCTCCTTTCTATCATTGGGAAGTTTCGTGCGTAGAGGGTGAGCATTCTGACTAGAAAAGCAGGATGTGGATATTCCCCATGTCATAGTGGTCCATGGTGGTCAGCAAATGACATATATATATACATTATTTATTTTGGGGGTGAGAGGTATTGGGTATGTGTCGCTCTCACTTGCCGGTTAGGAGCTATGACAGCTTCCCGAACGTTGTGTGCGTGAGTTGATCACGAGGTGGGTGTTGTTGAACTCCACCAGGTGGCCCCAGTTTGCTACGTATATGGGCTGCTGGAAGATGATAGCATGTGATCCTGCGTCCTTCGAGTTATATCTCGGTTGGATGGTTATTATTGCTTGGGTTTGTACTTGGGTATCAAGGTCATAATAGACCTCAACGACCAACATTGCCAGGATTAGTGTATCGGGGGGGTTCCTTGTTTGGATTTCGCTTCGACGAGACGTCCCACGCATGAAACGTCGTGTACTGTTGAGAATTGGGAATATTAATTAATTAAAATTGGATTATAATAATTTGGGTTACATGCATATTTCATTAAGGGCATAATGAGACCCAAGGATCGATACGGCCAGGAGTAGTGTAACGGGTGGTTCCTTGTTTGGATTTCGCTTCGACGAGACGTCCCACGCACGAAACACAGTGCCGTGTTGAGAAACGGGAGGAGTTTTGTCCTTTACTATTGATGCTAATAACTCATATATAATAATTATATATATGGTTTCATGTCTTATATGTGCATCACTAGAATATAAAATTCTAGTAAATGAGATTGTTGATGTATTATGATGATGTGGGCATGATTGGATCATGTAACTTTATAAGTTCAACAAATGAACATTATAAAGATAACCATAACTATTACATTAAAGTTAATGTATATGTAAGGACATTTTTTGTCCATGAGAATTTTATATGTCGTACGTCGTTACACCGTTGAGAAAATTCAAGAATCATACGCTCATCAACGGAATCCGAATATCATAGGCAGAAAAGGAATCAGGGAATAGACCGGACCGATCTGGCCCAGATAAAAGAATCGATCCGGTTCCTCCGGACCGATCCGCCTAAAGAGACCGGACCGATCCGCCTGCTGAGGTGAGGCCAGTGTACCCCGGATCCACAGCGAACCGATGAAGCTAAAAAGTCGAACCGATCCGATGCCAATTGGATTGATCCACCTTCAAAAAGGAACCGATCCGATATCACCGGACCGATCCGCCTAAAGATATCGGGCCGATCCGATGAGGATAATTTCAAACAGATCGTGTTCAGATCATGTTCCGAATTTCAGGGCTCAAGTTCTCCTATTTAATCCCACTACGGGAAGTGGTTTTTCCAAGACTTCTATACACGATTTTCAGAGTAGAGAAAGCCCCAAGTCTTCACCTATTGAGTACCAATACTCTAGGTATTTTGATTCACACAAAATCCATACATTTGTGAATCCTTTTGGTAGCCCAGGAACGCAGTTTTGAAGTTCAACCCTTGTGGAGGAGACCGTTCTTCTTCTCCATTGCAGCCCTACTAGAAAGGGATAGTTCCAGCCGCGACTACAGAATTCGATACCCGAGGGTAATTCTTAGTCAAGTTGTATTTTCATTGTAATCCGATTGTAAGCCGTTTTCTTACAAATTATAGTGAAAATAAATGGTTTTTCCCCTGTGGGGGATTTTTCCTTAATTGCATGTGTTTGAATGTTCTTGCGTAGATTATCAATTTATTCAAATCACATACTGCTGCATGTTTAGGGTTTGTTTGTGTTAAAAGGGTTTTATATATAATTTGATCATTTGAACGCGAGCACACACGTTCTTAGTATATGACTCATAAATTATGGAAACAAATTTATTGGGAGATAGGTTAGATGATTTCTCTTAAATACTTCTTTTCGGTTTAAGTTAGGATCCTCTTACGTAAATAGAATCGAACATCCATTTGGAGATCACGTGCATACGTTTAGGGAGATCTTTAGATGAGAGGTGAGTTGAATTATTATGGAGAGTTCGATTCCAACTTAATCATGTAATAATGCATTTATAATTATTATGCATTTTAATACACTTGCTATAAAAAGTTTTTCAAACTTGGGCTGTGACCCGTTTATATTTTTCCTTTTCCTTGTATATATTGTATTACTTCAGGTTGCGGAACTTTGCTTTAGTCGACTCCTATCTTTGTACATATAGATTAGGATTCAGTTTGTATATTGAGTTAGTATTCAAGGGTTGTAGATTAACACTTCCATATTTCATTTCTCAAATTATTGTATTGTCTGTTACCCGACAACATATTCAGGTATTTCATTGTTGAGATTTTGTTGTACAATGTATTATACTCTTTCATATTATTGGAGCATGCACATTTCACTCATCATAGTTAGATGTATATTGTTGGTTATGTGCATTATTGGTTTTGTTGTTGTTGTTGTTAAATATAAAAGTTTTAAATTTTGACAAGTCGCACTTAACGATTTCGGGTAGTTAGCCTTATATTATAGAGATTAGTAGTTAATGTTGATACTGTGCCATCTGAGATACCTAGTTTATTATAGTATAGGGCTGGCCACCCATTATTATTTGGAGCAGGTTGTCACATTTATCTTTCATTATCGAAATCACAAGCGAAAAATAGAAATATCATAACTCATCCACACACATATGAGAGTCTGAATCATTACATGATAAATAGGTAAATAATGAATACTGAATAGACCATCGGTTCAAAACAAAAATCCAAACCATAAGTCTACAGAAATAAACCTGAATCCAAATACAATTGGAAGAATGTATCAATTGAAGGGTAAACATGTCCGAATGAAGTATTGAATCGAAGTCGTAATCTAGGAATGAATAACTTAAACTTCTACACAATATCTGCACGCCTCCACAAATGTTGCAGGTACGTATCCCTGGAATGAGTCTTGAAGCTTGGCATCCCTATGGGTGGACACCTAAAATATTTTTAAAATTATTTTTGACACGAGTTAGAGCCCAAAATCTTTTAAAAAAATATTTAGCAAGTATTCAAGATGAAATAATTAAATATTCATGAAAACTTTCATATTTACGCGGGTGTCACACTCTGTTGAGATATTACTCACCCCTCAACTATTGTGCACACCTAATGTTAAACTCCTAATCCATATGGTTATACTATCCCATTTAAAAAGTCCTGTTACAAATATTTTTGTCTCCCTTCACTATCCCGAGTACTTCCTCCATTTAATTCATAAGTTATTTTATTAATTAACTTACTTAATAAATTCCACTTTAATCGGTTATATATAACATTCACACTGGTTATATAAGTAATGTATTCATACTTTATATATTTAACATGTATATAATTATCTAGTTTATTATATATGTATAATTATATTACAACAATCACACATATATCGCGTATAATAACCATCCTTTCGAGTAATAACTCCTTGGATGCTTTTCTCTAAAATGCTATCATATCCTAGGTATACTCACTCTGACCCGTTTACCACACGCGGACTAACTCACACCGAACTTTGATAAAAATATCACAAACACAGTGGAGGTGATTATATTCCCTCGAGAGTGAAACCGAATCATACCCAAAGCGTCTCACCTCGAAAATAAATCACATAATAAAATACCGGACACTGCGACCTGTAGACTATACTCTCTCTGCATTCACTAACCAGGGGATTAATTTACATCGCGCAACCTCCTATAATAGCACTAGAGGGGTATGGCTCACATAAATATAACACATCGATATTTATAAAACACACACACACACACACATACATACATAAACACACACACACACACACACACACACACACACACACACACACACACACACACACACACACACATATATATATATATATACACACTGTCTCTATACCTGTATATACATATAAACACAAATCTAGCTAAACCTTGTATATTGCCCATAGCACTCGCCTACTATCCCGAGTCTATTCCACGACCTTTAATTCATTCAAGTTCTCATCAATTCAATAAATAACTTAACACCGCTCTCTGACATTACACGGACTTACCCAACAAACCCATACATCACATATTTGCAAATTTATCTCACTCAATTCATTATTTAAATTTTTTCGCCAATTAATTCTCTCACAATTTCTCATTCAACTTTAATTACCCACTCATCCCTAGATAATATAATCTCGCGCATTCATACCGGATTTGATTTCTTACTAAATATTTTGATCTCGGACACCCTTTCATAGAAAATTCATAACTAATTAAAAATCAAAAAAATACAAAACTGGCGGTCACACGTTCCTAACGAAAATATATATCTCCATGACAAAAACTTGGGGTCGTTAGAATAACATAACGACCTCGTTTCAATGATAGAGCCACATGGTTCGATCGACATTCTAGCTGTGTTTTAACGGGATTGATAGAAATAGTTCAGAAACCCAGACGGAAATAGTTGAGAAACCCGGATTTTTCTTCTTGAAATCCAACCCAAACACCTTCTACATGATATTATACATTTACCTAATCATATAGAACATACAGATTTTTTTTAGATGATTCTAATATGAAATAATCATCATAATACCAAAGATTAACTACAATTACCTAATTAATCCATTGAAATGGGCTTATATGATAAACACCTCAAATAACCCTAGATTTGATTTAAATTCCCAAATAATCATGATCAATCTATGAATCTCTAATAAGGTTAAAATGCCAAAAATTATGATTCATTCTAAAATATGAAATATGCATTTACCCCGCAAGTTATGTGATACTTTCTCAAAACCCCCCTTTTACATGTGAACCACTTCCCAAAAATGGTTTTGTTCTACACTTACTATGATATGAATCGAAAATTCCTACACATGAGATTATTTCATGTCAATTACTTGCCTTAAATGGTTCGTATTGTCCGAAAATCCATTGTAGACGATAAATCTACGGTTGAATGCTTGAATCCCCCTTGAATTCTCTCCCAATTTGGCATTTCTAGCTTTTTCCTAGCCTTTGTCTGTTTTTCTTTCTCTCTTAGCGTTTAGAATATGAGTTATGGCTACCTCGAACTCCTAGACTTAGGCTTATAATTCCTAATCCTGAAATTAGCCTAACGGGCCAAGCCCAAATGATTTAAATACCCTCATGTGGGTTTTCTTATGTCTAAAAGGCCCCATGACCCAATTACCACCCCCGGTGCACTATTTTGACTATCTCGACCCATTCGGAATCAACATTGACCTCAAAATCTCTATCTGAGCCACTCTACATAAATTTCATATCTCTACCTCATATAATCTACACACGATCGTCGGTTGAGATATAACAAAGTCACGTTGATATCACTCGTTACAACGTACAATAATTATTTACTACTCACTTAGCAATTTTTTTCCGTAAATATTAACCATTAAATCTCCTAATTATTATTTTATTAAACATATAATATTTTATTCTATTAAATTACCTCACATGTGTGATTTAAAATACCCAAAATAATTAAATTCATAATTTCAATCGAGATGCTCGTTACTAAAAAGGAATTTCATCCTCGAAATTGAGATGTGCCCGATACTAAAAACTTTGAATCCTTACATTCAATGCATTTAAAGTTAACTAACAATAATATTTTGGTGTTTTCACTAAAAAATCCGAATCCTTACACTCAATGCATCCGGTACTAAAAGCTTATCTCTCTTGTTTAGTTTGTGTGTAGTGCAAAGATGGTTTTTTCTCGTTTGATAGTATCTTGGTCACGTTGTGTTTTAATTGGCTTGGGTTGTGATGGTTGAGACGTGCTGTGTGGATGGCTCAGTTAATTAAGCGTGTCCCTTCTCTGGAATTTTCAAGGCTGATCGAGAGTTATGATGGAGATGTGTGGACCGGGTTGGAAGCATTTTGGTTTTATCAAATTCTTTTTTGTTTGGTTTTTGGGCCTATTTGCCTTTTGGCGCCCGTGCCTTTTGTTAAGCTTTTGTATTTCGGCCTTTGTACTGATTTGTGTGGGTTGGATAACTTTGTTGGATAGTTTACTTGTTTTATTGGGTTGATGTATTTGCTGAACTTTGGCCTATTCTAATTAAAATTGCATTTCAACAAAATAACGGCCTTCAAGCATCTCCATTGAAAGCTCACTGTTCATAGTCATGAGTGGATACCTTCTTGGGTAGTCTATGAGCATGCCTACATGTGACAACTGGGTTATTGTTTTTTCATGTTTTGAATCTCAGAGCCAAGTTGTTAAGGTTTCAGTTAGGGCTGGTAATTTTTGACACGACAACCCGTTTATGGTAATAACCCGAACATGACCCAAACATGACACGATTAGCTTGTATAGAACTAAGAGTACCCAAAACTTATACTCAAATAAAAATCAACGCGACCCGAAAATGACACGACTAACCCAAATTGCCACCCCTAATTTCGGTCAACTACATTGAGAGCTATGATTTGGAATCATATATGAATATTAGGGGATATTTAGCGGATGAAATTAATAATTGTATTTGTATTGACTTATCAATACACATTTCTACATCCCTTTGGCAAAAAAGGTTTACGAATGGAAGAAAATTGTACATTAAAATAGTGGGGCCCCTCCGGATGATAAGTCAATGCCGTAATGATAATTACTTCCATAGTCGTGGGAGAGATAAAGTTGAGCTTTATGAGATTTGTATTCATAGGCGGCTAGTGATAAGTCAATGCAATTCCATCTTAATTTAGGGGTGCCCCAGTCTCATTAGATATTGTTTGAGCTTCAAACAATTTTGGCCGAAGAGGTAGCACAAGGGTTTGTTTTCTTGAATTTTTATTGGAAAGTTTCAGGAGGAGCCCTTTGGGCCCAACCCTAGTACTAAACCCTTGAACAACAATACAAGTCAAGGAGACACGAAAGACTGTAGGTCTCGTATTCACGCCAAGTGTGTTTCAAACACTTGACCACATTTGCATTGTAAATGAGGAATATAATATATTTTTGCATTTTTAGGTGTGTTTGATCAAAAAAATTTATCTATGAACTTTCTTTAATTGACTCAAAAACTACACATTAAAAGCTTAAAAAGTTTAGGGCCATTACATTTATATATTGAGAAAATTCGATTTAAACAATGTTTTAAAAATAATTTTAAAATTCAATTTTTATGTTTATAAATACTGGTGCACATTTGGTAAATTTGTTTTTAAATACAGTTTTCTAACAAATTGACAAGATTGACAAAAATGTATATTTATATTATACATATGTGTGCGTGTGCGCGTGCACGCGTGGGTGTGCATGCGTGTGTGGGTGTGTAAACATATACATATAACTTTCATACATACATGATACATGAATATATGGATATATACATACATACATCATAAATGCATAAATATATCATGTATTTTTATTTATATTTATATAGGTATGTTCGAAAGTTTGACTATATATATATATATATATATATATATATATATATATATAGTGTATGCCCGTGCCTGAAGGCATGACAAAATTTTCCAAAGTAAGTAATCACGAAACGGCGACAATTTTTCAAAGTATATAATAGCGAAACGCAAAAATTATGAAGTTTAATTTTAAAACAATGTCAAATAGTCCAATAACATTCAAATATGCTAGATTCATCAAATAAATTTACATATAATACGAAATATACAATATCCATCCATCGAATTCACATTGTGTCTCAAAGAAACAAAGTGACAAATTTTTAAAAAAATTTGGCATAATCCCCTTGGTTTATGGAACTATTCACCCTGCTTAGCAAATAACAAATAGTCCATCATCCAAATTGTCTAAATTCTTCAAACAAATTCACATATAAAATGAAATATACAATATTCATCAATCAAATTAACTATGTCTCAAAAAACCAAAGTGTCAATTTTTTAAAAAAATTGGGCATACTCTCCTTTGTTTATTGGACTATCCACCCTATTTAAGGGGTAACAACAAATCCAACAAATTAAAAAAAAATCCCAAATTTGGCAGATTTAGGCAGCGGGCTACAACGACAGAAGTTTGAGGCAGATTTAGACAGCGGGCTACAGTGACGATGGAAGATTAAGCCCATGTTTGATTGGTCTTGGATTAAAACCTGAAATGAAAAGAAAAAAAAATAATTTGTTCCTAAAAACATTATACGTTAGCAATTCAACTTTCGAGTTCCCAAAAACATTGTACGTTAACCTAACTACCATAGCTGGTACACAATCATCATATATGGCATGGAGTCTATAAATCTCATCCTCACATGGGGAAGGGGGAGGGAACGTGCGTGAGTGGGGAAGGGGGGAGATGACGGGGCAGGGGGCGCGTGTGTGCATGTATGCATATATGCAATCTGCATATATATGTGGTACATATATGCATATTGCAGCGTGTGTGCATGTGTTTGTGTGTGTGTTTATGTGCGCATGTGTGAGTGGGGAAGGGGGATGGGACGGATAGGGGGCTCGTGTGTGCATGTTTGTGTGTGTGTTTGTGTTCACGCATGTGAGTGGGGAAGGGGGAGGGGGGAGGGGACAGGGCAGGGGGCACGTGTGCGCGTGTGTGCGTGTATTCAATGCATATATGGAATTTGTATATATGCAGTGCATATATGCATAGTGCAGCGTGTGTGCATGTGTGCGTGTGTGCATGCGTGTGTGTTTGTGTGTGCATGTGCGTGTGCGTGTGTGAGTGGGGAAGGGGGGGGGGGACGGGGCAAGGGGTGCGTGTGTGCATGTTTGTGTGTGTGTTTGTGTGCACATGTGTACATGTGTGAGTAGGGAAGAGGGGAGGGGACGGGGCAAGAGTTGCATGTGTGCATGTATGCATATATGCAATCTACATATATGCATATTTCAGCGTGTGTGTCTGTGTGCGTGCGTGTGTTTGTGTGTGTGTTTGTGTGCGCGTATGTGCATGTGTGAGTGGGGAAGGGGGAGGGGGCGGGCAGGGGGAGCGTGCGTGCGTGTTTTTGTGTGTGTTTCTGTGCACGTGTGTGCGTGTGTGAGTGGGTAAGGGGGAGGGGGAGGGGACGGGGCAGGGGGCGTGTGTGTGCGTGTGTGTGTTTGTGTGCGCGTGTGTGCATGTGTGAGTGGGGAAGGGGGGACGGGACGGGGCAGGGTGCGCGTGTGTGTGTGTGCGCGTGTTTGTGATTGTGTTTCTCTGTGTGTGTGTGTGCGGGTATGCATGTATGCAATCTTTATATATGCAATCTACATATATGCATATTGCAGCGTGTGTGTGTGTTTGTGTGCGCATGTGTGCATGTGTGAGTGGGGAATGGGGGGAGGGGATGGTCAGGAGGCGCATGTGCGCATGTATGTGTGTGTGCTTGTGTGCGGGTGTGTGAGTGGGGAAGGGGGGAGGGGACGAGGCAGGGGGCGCGTGTGTGCGTGTATGCATATATGCATATTGCAGCGTGTGTGTTTTTGTGTGTGTGTTTGTGTGCGCGTGTGTGTGTGTGTGAGGGGAAGGGGGGAGGGGACGGATAGGGGGTGCGTGTGTGGGTGTGTGCATGTTTGTGTATGTTTGTGTGCGCGTGTGTGCGTGTGAGTGGGTAAGGGGGAGGGGAAGGGTTGGGGGCACGTGTGTGCATGTTTGTGTGTGTGTTTGTGTGCACATGTGTGCGTGTGTGAGTGTGGAAGGGGGGAGGGGATGGGGCAGAGGCGCGTGTGTGCGTGTTTGTGTGTGTGTTTGTGTGTGCGTGTGTGAGTGGGGAAGGATGGAGGGGACGGGGCAGGGGGCGCGTGTGTGCATGTACACGTGTGAGCGTGTATGCATATATGTAGTTCATATATGCATATGCATATATGTATATTGCAGCATATATGCTTTTGTTTATATGCATATTGAGGCATATATGCCAGTGCGTGTGCGTGCGTGTGTGTGAGCGTGTGTGAGTGGGGAAGGGGGGGGGGGGGGAGGAGACGGGCAGGGCGCGTGTGTGCGTGTGTGGAGAGATCAAATCCAACCAAAAGTAGTGCCTAATAAAATACAACATAAAATGAAGATATCTCATAATACGAAGCCTATAGTAAATTTTCATAAACGTCGCATATTCATTCTTGAAGTAAAATTAACTGTGCTTGCAGCATTAAAGAAGAGCGTATACGTGATTTCAACAATAAATAGAGTAATATGCATGTGTGCTCTTACATTTAGTGACCGACATGCTCTCCGACACCGATAATATATATAACAGGTTTGCCATTATACATAGATTATATATAATAAAAAATATATAAGTACATACGCATATATATATATATATATATATATATATATATATATATATATATATATATATATATATATATATATATATGCAGAACTTGCCAACAAATTTATATGCAGAGCGTATAAGTGCATATATATGCAGTGCATATATATATATATATGCATATTGCATATATATGCAGATTGCGCGTATATATGCATATGCATATATACATGCATATTGCATATATATGCAAATTGCGCATATATATGAAATTTGCATGTATATGCATATGCATATATATATGTAGTGCATATATATGCAGTTTTCCTAATCTACGCATCCACACAAAAATATAAAATTCTAAACAGAAAAATTACCTCCACAACGTTGATGAAAATGGGACAAATCTGGAATATGGGAGAGAAATTGTGATAGGACGGTTGAAGAACATTCTGAACATCTCTCAGGCGTCCTTAATGGCCTTCATTCTGTCGGCAACCTGAACATTCTATCGACAAACTAAGATGCAACAAACATTAAATATAAATCAAGCAACTTAACAATTCAAGAGGCATGTCAGGTGGTCATTAGTAATTATCAAATGATGTGGAGGTGGGGGCATATATTGAAGATTAGGCATATGATATCGTCCGATTTGAAGACATGATTATCTGGGCACACACCATGTATCTTGATCTTCTCTAGTAATTCAAATGGGAAGCCAACCCTCAGGATTTCAACTTCCATTTTCATTATGGTATTGCAGCACTCCATGAAAATCTGCTCATCCTATTAGAAAATATAATTAAGGATATATTCCAACCAATGTGTATGAAAAGTAGTAAAATGGAATCTATATACACACATATAATTATAGATAGAAAAATTATATGAACACAAAAATTTAACCTATTGAAATATAAAAACAGAACCATAACACCACACAACCTCGAGAAAGATATGAAGTAAACATATGTACTCCAAATAGCTTGATTAAGCATCTATATGTAAAAACTCATGGCTTATCAAAAAGGTTCAAATATAAATTTAGTGGTTTCATGAGTGAATATATTTAGCGCACCTGTAGATTCAATCACGTTAATATGTTAGATTAGTCCACTGCATTAAAGGATGATCTAAAAAGAAAATAAAGACGAATACAAATCAAAAAGAGAAATCATTGCATACCTCGAACCCCTTTGGCATAGAGAAGTAGGGTTGCAATGAAGGAATAGAGGCCTCGTACAATATGCTGATGGGATAAGCTAGTCACCCATATTACCAAGGGTGGATGTGAAGACATGCTGGATGATGTTTTAGCCTTGGTGTAATAGTCTTGTGATGGTGAGATCGAAGTATCTATTGGAAGCGCCTATTTGGAACCATAGCTCTCTTCGGCCATCAGGATATCCGACATCAGCTTCTCTGTGATGAACACAAAATAAGGAATAATGTAATTAAAGTGGGCACTCACCACTGGAACACCTCTAATATACGCGCACTGCTAAGTCCTATGGAGTAAAAAAATGTGAATCTATTGAACCAAAAAGGAGGCTCCACTGAAGGAGACAATTTTAGTCGATGCATCCATTGATGGACAACCATCTCACCTACGTAAAGGACCACAACTCCATCTGTACAGATTAGTAAGTGTGCACTGGTCTGAGTAATGGCCTTATTCCCGGATCAGTTCTCATGGTACCTATTCTAAGGGAAGAATGAGACATGTAACCTAATAAGAAAACATCATGATAAAAAATAAATACATCTAAAGTATAAAAAGGTTAGAAGAGGAATACATTCTTCTGTCATTACTTCGATGACATCGAAATATAGAAATTCAAAGATCAACATGATCAAATAATAAATTTCACAACTTTAGGAAAATAATTTCTTAAGCATATAACTATAACTTAGTATTCATCACTTACCAAGATGTACGAAATAGATCTTTAGCTTCATTAATGTGTCGAGTTCCTCTAGCTCCTGTAATAAATTGACATAAAGAGTCAATATAAAAAATGATATTACCTAAAAACTACATTCAATATTGGCCTTTTGATGGTCTTGGTGTATCCCACTATATTACCCTTACGTTGGAGTATTAAAAACTAAAAGAGGGCAATGTCCAAAGGGATGGAAGCCATGATGAGATGCTTTACGGTCAGATCCATGTTCGGTATATATTAACAACTAAAGGGATATAATGCACACTCTATCGCACTCAATTAGTATTGCAAACAAATATCAAACACCAATTATAACCATACCTGGTATTCGCCGGTGCATTGTTTTATAGTGATGCCGCACCAAACTTCATAGTACAATATCTTGATGGAATAGTAAATGAATGGGGTTGTCATATACATAAGGAAATGTGAAATAGTTCTCCAATCCTTGAATCTTTGAAGATGATCCAATAAGAATAAAAGGTGCCAACGCATGAAGTGATAAAAACAAAATATATGTTATAAATTAATCATTTAGAAACAACCATTGAAAAAACTCTAGATCAATACATGAACTTGTAACAACTTATAACAACTATAGTGTTAGAACTTAAACCTCTAATTCATTTAAGTAAACTTTGGAAATGAAATGTCCAATTACCTTTTTGCATTAGAAAAATTGAGTTTGAAATTGTCATGGGATTCTCATTCTAAGAATCCCAATTCCATAAATTGAATTCCGAAGTAAAAGTAGACAATTACAATATCACATTTTATTGAATTGATTACACACGCCTACATACACAACTTTAGACATACACACATAGCGTAGACAACTTCATAAACAAAGTTTCACGCACACGCTACGCATATAGTTTCATATACATAATTTACCTAAAGTTTACACATTGCACACAGAAACCCACACTTACGCACATGTTTATATACACAGAATGCAGAGATATAGTTTCACATAGTGCATATATCCTAAAAAAATACCCTTGCTCTTTTGGTGATCATGACCGAATGATCGTGATAGGTCTTGGTACTTGGAGATTGTATTTAGAAGGTTAGTCTGCAAGATAATGCGCGTAGGTTATTCAAATTCTTACCGAATATCCTGCACATAATAAAAATACATGAAAGAAATAACAAAAAAAAACCAAACAAATAAAGTAAAGACAACTTGTTTTGAGGACAAACCTTAGATTTCATCCCAAATTAACCTGTTTTGAGGACAAACCTTAGATTGCAGCCCACATTTTCTGTCTACTCATCCAAGAGATCATTATGTGTCTGCGTCAATAAATAAGTGATGACAGGCAAAGAAAAGAAGTGTAAAACACAACAGAGATAATAAATAAGTCCGAGACTGAAAACAAATATAGGTGAGAGAGAACAAAATACCTTTTTGTGGCTCAAAGCAATCACTGAAAAGCCTGACGTGATAGAGGCTAAAGCCACTGCCATTGCATCCAAACTGTAAAAAGTGCAAAATGCAATTCATTTCATACATTGACATAAGACATAATCTGTATAATGGACATAAGGTGTGTTTGATTGAACTGTGGGTGGGGGGGGGGGGGGGGGGGGAGATGGATCACAACAACAACCCCTGCTTTTAACGCTTACATTTAAAAAAGTGAAAATAGTTTTTTTTTCAGACATGACATTTCTCAAAAAAACGTATAATGATTTGTGAATGTCTAAATACTGTCAACTATATGCTGTCTAATAAGGAACACTACTCACTTATCATTATGCATCTATTCTAATACATATACAAATTAAAGGAAAAAAATAATTGATTCTTATAGCATCCGTTATATCCCCAAAGTTCACACATGTGATTTTAGCCCCCAATCAATTCCATTGATTCTATAGCATCAGGTATCAACATCAATACCTATAATTGATTTTTTTTTTAATTTTAACCCCCTAAAAATGTGATTTTAAACCAAGATGTAATATACTTGAGAGAGAAAAATCTGAGGAAATACCTGCAAAAATAAACATCAATAAATAGTTTAAATCCCAAAACCATTACAAACAAACAAAATCTTAAAAAAAATCTAAAAATGATGTGTTGGAGTTAGATCTGAGAACAAAAGCTTGTCGGCGTGTGTTCTGAGTTGGAGTTGGAGTTATATCTGAGAACAAAACCATTACAAACAAAAAAAATCTAAAAATCCCAAAACAAAAGATTAAATCTTTAGAGAGGGAGAGTGTACCTAAATGGGTTGGAGTTAGAGATAGAGATATAGATATAGATAGAGAGAGAGAGAGATGGATTTGCATGTCAAAAAATGGCCGACGGGCTTTGCCGTTGAGTTGCCGGCGTGTGTTCTTGAGAACTGAGGTCGCGCGCGCGTGCGAGGGGGAGAGAGAGAGAGAGAGAGAGAGGGAGAGAGAGAGATAGAGAGAGAGAGAGGTGCGTCGTGTGTATAGTTTTTGAGAAATGAGCTCGAGTGCCCAAGAGAGAGATGGTCTTCCGTGTGTAAAGTGAGAGATGATTACCAATATACCCTCATTTTTGAATTGAAGTGTAATTTTGGTGAGTATAAAAGAGGAGGAATCAACGAATTAAGGGGTAGGTTGGTAAAAAAGAAAGGGAGATGATCTGAACCATTAAAATGTGTAAAAATGTGTAAGGCGGTGGCATTGATATGCACCGTTAAAAATGTGTATATTTTCAAAAACCAAGATAACTTATTATATGAATATATATACACACACACACACGCACACACACACACACACACACACACACACACATACATAATGCAAATGTATATCTACATAAAAACATAAAGATAAAAATACATAATTTAAATGCGTGGTGTGATACTGATTTGAATAAATTTGCATGTTTCCAGTTTAGACTATTTAATTGGAGAATTTTTTTTAAACCAAATTAATTCAGCGCCTAAACATGCAACTATGTGTGTGTGTGTGTGTCAAAACATCACAAATAAATTTGCTAACTCGCAGATTTTAGGAAAAAAACCCTTTCAGGTACAACCTTTTATTTCACTATGTAAAATCGATCGGAACTTACATACACAATGAAATCCGCAATGATTACTCCTCAAAACAATCACATAGAGACGTAGCCTAGAGTCAACAATGGAACAACCGCAACGGTCCATAAGAACACACAATCCCAATTCAGCCAGGAACACCCACGAGCACTATCGACATGTAGTCGTAATCAACCATAGAGATAACACTCCACAAAGAAATAACTTCACCAAATTTGAATATTGGGTTCCAAAACAATTCACATAAAAATTGGGGTGTTTTGTCAATTGAAAAAAAGGGATTAAACCCTTAAATGAAGAAAACAAATTATTCTGCTGGTTTGCCATTTGCACAGAATGAAAAACGTCTGGTCTTTTTAACCAAACGAAGTGATTTAAGATGATTTACATAGAAAACATAAGTCGAAAGATCGCTCGAATGAAATCATCATGTCGCTCGAACGAGCTTCGAGTGACTTCAACCTGTCGCTCGAACGAGAAGTTCAAATCGCTCGAACGACTAAGAAAAAATAAAATTGTTATTTTTTCTTTAAAAATCCACCTCAACTCTTAGAAAAAAATCTTTAACGAAAAACTCCGTTTCAACACTAAGAAAATATTTTAGAAAAATTATCCTAACACTTTAAGTGAACCGTTAAGGTATTTAAATACAACCTTACCAAAATTAATCTCGCGAAGGCGTCTTTGTTGAAGAACCTTGATATTCTGATCCGTCTTGACGCATGCTTGAAATTGAATAAGTCTTCGACGATTGTAGAAGTATACGACACACAGTAATGTAATACGTCTTATAAAATATGTCCTTACACATACACACATATATATATGTGTGTATATGTCTATATTATGATATTTCATGTATAATTCATGATAAAATTATATGCGTACATGAATTGATGATATTTTTTTGATACATATGTAATATATGTATATTTTGTATTATTCAATACATGTATAATACATGTATAAAAATATATATAAGTATCATGTAACTATTGATAATATTATTTAACATATGGATCTTACTATATTATACAATTTAATAAAATATAAATATATGGCATTTTTTGTGATAACCCGGCATCCGAAATAAGGGGTGGCCAGCCCGATACTCCAATAATACAGGAATCATGGATGGAATCATTCTCAGCATCGTAACAACATAAAGAGTATACGGGATAACCACATAATATTTCAAAAAACGGGTTGTCAAAATTTTGTTTTGTAATTTAAAGAAAGCATTATTAACAACCCATAATAGAAAAGAAGGTGGAACCCCAAAAGTATATATGTTACAACTACGACAATACACAATAAAAGGACCGAATATAATGTCCGTCAATAGAATTACATACAATGTACGACAGGTTCAATTGATTACATAATACATCCATTATACATTTACAACAGCTTGGACCACACGCCTGAATAAAGACCCGAACATAACTAGAAAACAACAAACAATGAAGGCGTCTACACAAAATATCCCGTGATATACGCAAAATGTCACAGCTCCTCAGAAGACACTAGAATGGGGAGGTCAATACGGGAGTTCTTGCTGTGGAGCATCTGAGCGGTTACCATATATATATGCACAATAAGAAAGAAGAACGGGTCAGGTCCCAGTTTTATGCGATCACCAGATAAATAAATAGTATGACAATAATGAACAGTTAATCATGGATGATAAAGATGATAGTATAACATGGTGACATCATGAAATAAACTAATATAATTAAATGATTATAAAGTCAAATTCAATTATGCAAGAGGATATGTATAATCATCATTAATCTAAACTCTTTACCATTATTCACCCTTTCATTTTATCTTTCCATTCCTTTTCAGGAACACAAATTTTGTCATGTGCTCTTTGTGGCACGTATCTCAATTGCATGCTCTTTATGGCATGTACTATGCTCCTTATGGTATTGCATTATGCTCTTTATGGCATTAATATCCATCAAGTCCAACTTGATGTCAGAATAGATATGTATACATATATATATATATATATATATATATATATATATATATATATATATATAGATATATATAAACATATATATATATAACGATTCTAGGATCGCCCGTCCGGGTTTCCCCACAGTGCACGCCCCTAAATAACGATCATCTTCTAGGGCCTATCATCAAGACAACCTGGGATCCTATCGAAACATCGAGAAGCGACCATATATATATATATATATATATATATATATATATATATATATATATATATATATATATATATATATATAACGATTCTAGGATCGCCCGTCCGGGTTTCCCCACAGTGCACGCCCCTAAATAACGATCATCTTCTAGGGCCTATCATCAAGACAACCTGGGATCCTATCGAAACATCGAGAAGCGACCATATGCCTGCGGGGTAGTCATAACCACACCCGTAATTACCTACCCATCACAGAAAATATAAAACAAGTGCTCATATGGTCTAGGACTATATCCACCCTGCATTCATTAGCCAGGGGCTTCACCTTACGCACGAACTTCCCTTAAGATGGTATTTAGAGAGGGTATGTTCCAACCATTTTATTAATTATCATGACATGATTTATTAAATTATCAATTAATTTATCCATTTACATTTTATAAAATGCATTATGGTTAACCGAAACTATACGTGCTTTGCATCACCATAATAACCTCGATGAATATATAAACTCCTAAGTCGAATTTTCCTAAATCTCCTTTTGGATTTATAGTAAACCATCATACCTCAAATTAACTTCTAAGTCTACAAATACAACTTAGTAATATCCTAGGCTCCCACTAATTTATAAAAAGAATGTAATGCCTGAACATCACTTCACACACCCTTGAAATAACTCCCATATATACCAATTCTAATCTAGGGTTGTAAACTAACTCACCTAGAACTCTAGGACTATAAGTTGACTTCATACAGGAAGGTTCCTAAGTCCTAAGACTAGAGAAAAAGGGTTTGAAAATGAAAAAGAAAAACAAATTAAAAATGCAGGATTTCCGAATCGATTTGGCCTAGCCGAATCGATTCGGCCAGAAAATATGAGATTCTGCATAATTGTCGAATCGATTTGGACCATCCGAATCGATTAGGTCAGGTAAATTCGGTTTCCGCATAAATTCCGAATCGATTCGGACTAATCCAAACCGATTTGGTTCACCTAGACCTGGAAACTGGACCTAAGAGAATCGATTCGACCAGGCCGAATCGATTCGGTCCTGCGAGTTTTGCCAATTTTGGCTATGGAGTCTTGGACTACAAATTTTCCCCAACTCAAATCCATTCAAACCAAACTCATTTATTGTCACCAACACATCATAAATACTACTAACTACTACCATAACTATCAATAATCATCCAAATAATTCTTTAATGATTCAAGACCCTCAAATTCGCAAAAACCCTAAAATAGTTAAACCGTTATAAATACACAATTATCATAACTAATCATTTATCTTAATCCACATATAGCAAGTAGAAAAATTGCCTCAATCTTGCAAATTCAGGTTTTCCTTGTGTAGTAGCAAGAATCCAACCTCAATCTTCAATTTCTTCTCCTTTCTCTACTCTTTCTTTTCCTCTCTCTTTCTCTCTAGGTTGAGGGATACAATTAGGGAAAATAGGAGACTTAGGGAGACTAAATCGTGACCTTAGTAAAAATTCCAACTTAAATGATAAATAATGCAATAAAATAACACGCAACTGCATATTTAAGGTATAATCAGTTAAAAGTGCCCAACACCTCGAAATACAATATGGAACATAATTTGACTATCTCGCACGTTTCGGATCCAACTAAGGCCTCCAAATTATCATTTGGATACTTTATAACTCATTTTAAGTTCAGGTTCCATTTTAAATCATAATGTAATTTTAATTCTTATGACACTATAAAACTCAACATGAAGATATTTACATACACATACAGTAAATATACAACAAGTTAGTAAATATTAACTTTTCTTCTTTAAATTAATACTTACTCCATATTCCAACATTTTATATGTAATTACTTCTCATAGTAAGTAAATATAAAATAGGTTCTCATAAGAGAGGGTTGTTACATACTCCCCCCCTTATGAGGGAATTTTGTCCCCAAAATTCAAGTATACCTCGTAAGAAGAGATGTGGATACTTCTCCCGCATGTCGTCCTCATGTTCCCACGTCGATTCTTTAGCATTGTGATGACTCCATTGGACTCTCACCAAGGACACCACACGAGATCTCAACTTACGCTCCCCATGCTCTAGAATAGCAATCGGCTGTTTTTCATATGAAATGTCGATTTGCAAGTCAATATCCTCGAAAGGGATATGCCAAAGGGCACCTTCACATCTCTTATACTTCTTCAGAGAGGAAACATGGAATACATCATGAATTTGTTGCAAAGGTTCTGGTAAGGCAAGTTGGTACGCCACTGGACCGACTTTCGCAATAACTGGAAAAGGTCCAATAAAACGCGACACAAGCTTTCCCTTATTCCCGAAACGCTTAATGCCTTTCATTGGTGACACTCACACCAAGACTTGCTCCTCAATTTCCAACTCCATGTGTCTTCTACCCACATCGGCAAAGCTCTTTTGGCAATCTTGGGCTATCCGGATGCGATTCCGAATGAGTTCAATTTTTGAATAAGTATCTTTGATCATCTTAGGTCCAAGGAATTTATTATCACCCACTTTCAACCAACAAGTGGGGGATCTACATGGACGTCCATAAAGAGCTTCATAGGGTGCCATTCCAATAGTAAATTGGTATGAGTTTTTGTAAACGAACTCAACCAATAGGAGGTATTCTTCCCAACCTCCCTTGAAATAAAGCATGCACATACGGAGCATATCCTCCAACATTTGGTTTACTCTTTCAGTCTTACCATCTGTTTAAGGATGATAAGAAGTGCTTAACTTCAATTCGGTTCCCATGGCCTCTTGGAAACTTCGCCAAAAGTGGGAGACAAAGATCTTATCCCAGTCGGAAACTATATTTAAAGGTACCCCATGAAGTCTAACGTCCTCCTCGATGAACTACTGGGCATAGCGAGCAGTATCAAAATTTGTACGCACGGGTAAGAAGTGTCTCGACTTAGTCAAGTGGTCGATAATCACCCAAATCAAATCATAACCCCTCTGCAACCTTGGTAAGCCCGTATTGAAGTCCATCGATATGCTCTCCCATTTCCAAATAGGAATCTCCAACGGTTGCAACAAACTTGTCGGTTGCTGATGATCAATTTTGACCAATTGATAAGTAGTTCATTGGGATACAAACTCAGAAATATCCCGCTTCATGTCGGGCCACCAATACTGGCAGTGCATGTCTTGATACATTTTGTCCCCACCAGGATGCACCCTAAATTTTGACCCATGAGATTGTGCCATCACCACCCGTCTCAAATCCCCCTCTTTCGGAACAATAAGTCATTCATGAAAGCGTAATCCACCCTCAGAACTTATCGAGTAGGATTCTGCTCCCTCGGACAGTAATCAGTGTATATGGTCCTGACAACCCTTATCCCTTCCTTGGACTTCCACAACCCTTGCCACAATGGTAGGAGTAATGGTCATCACTGCCATGAACGCTCTCACCACCGCATCCTCCTGACTGAGCTCTTTCCACTTAGCTTTCCATAGTTCAGCTAACTCTCCCTCGGGTCTCCTACTCAAGGCATCCGCCACTACGTTTGCCTTGCCCGGATGGTAATGGATATCAAATTGATAATCTTTCATGAACTCCAACCATCGGCGCTGATGCATAATCAAATCTTTTTATGAAAAATAATTATTGTAGCGATTTATGCTCCGTGAAAAGACTAAATTTCTCCCCTAGGAGATAATGCCTCCAAATCTTCAAGGCAAAGACAACCGCAGCGAGTTCTAAGTCATGCAGCGGATAGTTCCTTTCATGAGGCTTGATTTTGAAGGAAGCATATGCAATAGCTCATCTATCTTGTTGAAGCACACCTCCTAATCCTTCAAAAGATGCATCGGTGAAGACTAGATATTCAAATCCCGGATTTAGGAAAGAGAGGACTGGAGCCGAAGTCAATCTATCATTTGAACTCATAAGAAGCAACCTAGCAAGAGTTATCCCAAACAAATCTCACCCCTTTCCGAGTCAAATTTATCAAAGGGTTTGCGATTTTAGAGAACCCCTTGATAAACCGACGGTAATAACCAGCCAAACCCATAAAACTGCGAATCTCGGTAGGTGTCGTGGGATGACCCCACTCCCTCACCTCAACCACCTCGCTTGGATCCACCGATATACCTTGGGATGACACCACATGTCCCAAAAGTTGAACCTCCTTTAACAAAAAACCACACTTCTCGAACTTTGTATACAATTGGTGATCCCTCAATCTTTGCAGGACCAGCCGTAAATGAGTAGCATGGTCAGATTCGGTCTGAGAATAGACTAAGATGTCATCGATGAATACAATAACAAATTGGTCATGGAAGTCCTGGAATACCCTATTAATGAGACCCATAAATACAACAGGGGCATTAGTTAGTCCAAAGGTCTTAACCAAAAATTCATATGATCCATATCTGGTCAAAAATGCGGTCTTGGATACATCCTGCTCCCATATCCTCAATTGATGATACCCCATCCTCAAATCGATCTTAGAGAAGTACGATGTTCCCCTAAGTTGGTCAAATAAATCTTCAATACAAGGCAAAGGGTATTTATTCCGGATGGTAACTTTATTCAACTCTCTATAGTCCACACATAACCGGAGAGAAATATCTCTTTTCTTTACAAAAAACACTGGAGCACCCCATGGCGATGTACTGCGCCTAATAAATCCTTACTCCAAAAACTACTAGATTTGATCCCTCAACTCCCTCATTTCCACAGGAGCCATGCGATATGGGGCTTTCGCAATAGGTCAAGTTCCCGGAGCTAAATCAATCACAAACTCAATCTCTCAGCTCAGAGGTAACCCCGGTATCTCACGGAAAATATCTTCAAAATCTATAACAACCAGAATAGAATCTAGGGGAACAACTACATCCTTAGAAGTCTCCTCCTCAATACAATATAAATAGGTACTCGTATCTCCTTCTAAAGTAGGCATAACTACCAAAAACATTTCTTGTCCCCGAACGGCGAAGACTATACTCTTCCCATAATAATTTACTATCGCGTGACATTTCACTAGCCAATCCATACCCAAAATCACATCATACCCGACCGTATCAAGGACGAGCAAATAACCCTCAAGGCACAAATCACCAACATTAATTCCTATGTTTTTACAAACAAAGAAAATTAATGAACCATCACCCATAGAGGATTCAACGCTAGTGAAGGTGCTCTCAGCAGATTTTATCAACTCTGTGGTCTGAGCAAAACTTCTAGAAATGAAAGAGTGTGTCGCACCCGTATCAAATAATACCCGACCCATATGACCTTGGATGAGAAACTTACCCTCAATTGCTGGCGGTGCTGGAGGGGCTGTAGGAAGCATAGCCTCCTGAATGTGATAAACCCATCCATATTGTAGTTTCCCCTGCTGTGGAGGAACAATCGGATTAGGTTCCTGTGGTGGATATTGTACATATGGCTACTGCAGAACCTTAGGGGGCTGTCCTCCAATCAACTGAGGACACGACCTCTTATAATGACCCAGCTCTCCGCACTGAAAACATTTGTTCATCACATTCTCCTGGTTTCCCCCTTGATTGTTTTGAAACTGGCCAAAACCTCGGCCCTGCTGGCCTCTACCTCCATTTCCACCTCTACCTTGTTGTTGTTGTGGCGTTCCACCTTGACCCTGCCTGCTATTGTTACCACCCGCATTAAATCCACTAAATCATTGGCGTTTAAACAAATCCCCTTGATGGGGGTCCCTCTGTCTTTTATTACTCCCCAAATATTGGGATGAAGGAGATACTCCTCCCCCAATCCCATTTCTTCCAAGTTTTCCCACTTATCCCATCGTTGCAGCCTTCTTGCTATTTTGCACAAATAATCTATGCTATTGGCAATGAAGTAATGTCGCATTCATCACATCGCCAAAGGTTTGTAAAGATGGATTTCCCAACAAATGTTGTTTTATCCACCAATGTAAACCTCCCACAAAAATGGAGATTCTCCTTTCTTCTGGAGTCACCCCATCCGGTACAAAACTTGCCAACCGGGTGAACTCCTCTTCATACTCTGTAACAGATCTCTCTCCCTGTACTACATCCTAAAGCTTCCTTTGCATCTCCCTTTTAACTGCGGGAGGTAAGTATTTTCGGTCAAACAAGGCCAAAAAATCAGTGATTGTCATCGTCTCCTTCTCTTCTGGTGTAGTCATCGACTCCCACCAATGTAATGCCGATCCGATAAGATTGAAAGAACAAGGATTTGCTTTCTCTCCTCACTACATTCTACCCTTCGAAGATGGCATTGCATGTCTTTCTTCCACTGATTTGCCCTTATAACATCCTAGCCTCCATCGAATTCAGGGTGATAGCCCTTTAGAAAAGACTCCCTAACTTTTTCCCACGGAGAAGGTCCCGTAGGAGCTTGTGCCTCTTGCGCCCGTGGTTAAACTTGTGGAATTTGTTGTACCACTACAGTCATAGCTGCATTGACTTCTTGGGCCACTATATTTGCTACATTAGCAGCATTTATACTCCCCGGTGGCGGTGGTGGAGGACTAACATCCTCTTCCACAACTCTATTGCATCGAGCGGGATGACCTCTCTTAGGAGGCATCTGAGATGGAGAAACAATAGAGTTAGGATACTATATAAAACAATCTATCTTGCAGAAGATCGTAAACACAAGCAATAAAGCAGTCCTAACATTAGGCTCTATATCAAAGAACGCTACGGTAGAACGTAGCAAGTCCGCATAGATCCTAAAGACTCTAGAACCTGATGCTCTGATACTATTTGTGACAACCCGGCATTCGAAATAAGGGGTGGCCAGCCCGATACTACAATAATATAGCAATTATGGATGGAATCATTCTCAGTACCGTAACAACATAAAGAGTATACGGGATAACCACATAATATTTCAGAAAACGGGTTGTCAAAATTTTGTTTTGTAATATAAAGAAAGCATTATCAAAAACCCATAATAGAAAAGAAGGTGGAACCCCAAAAGTATATATGTTACAACTACGGCAATACACAATAAAAAGACCAAATATAATGTAGGTCAATAGAATTACATACAATGTACGACAGGTTCAATTGATTACATAATACACCCATTATACATTTACAACAGCTTGGGCCACACGCCCGAATAAAGACCCGAACATAACTAAAAAAAACAATGAAGGCGTCTACACAAAATATCCTGTTATATTCGCAAAATGTCACGGCTCCTCAAAAGACATTAGAATGGGGAGGTCAATACGGGCGTCCCTGCGGTGGAGCACCTGAGCGGTTACCATATATATATGCACAATAAGAAAGAAGAACGGGCCAGGGCCAGATTTTATGCGATCACCAAATAAATAAATAGTATGACAATAATGAACAGTTAGTCATGGATGATAAAGATGATAGTCTAACATGGTGACATCATGAAATAAACTAATACAATTAAATGATTATAAAGTCAAATTCAATTATGCAAGAGGATATGTATAATCCTAATTAATCTAAACTCTTTATCATTATTCACCCTTTCATTTTATCTTTCCATTCCTTATCAGGAATACCAATTTTATCATGTGCTCTTTGTGGCACGTATCTCAATTACATGCTCTTTGTGGATGTACTATGCTCCTTATGGCATTGCATTATGCTCTTTATGGCATTAATATCCATCAAGTCCAAGTTGATGTTAGAATAGTTATAAGTATATATATATATATATAATGATTCTAGGACTGCCCGTCCGGGTTTCCCCACTGTGCGCGGCTCTAAATAACCCTCATCTTCCAGGGCCTATTATCAAGACAACCTGGGATCCTATCGAAACGTCGGTAAGAGACCATATGCCTGTGGGGTAGTCATAACCACACCCAGAATTACCTACCCATCGCAGAAAATATAAAACAAGGGCTCATATGGCCTAGGATTATATCCACCCTTCATTCATTAGCCAGGGGGCTTCACCTTACGCACGAACTTCCCTTAAGACGGTATTTAGAGAGGGTGTGTTCCAACCATTTTGTAAGGAGATTTTGTCCAACATATATGTATATGTCATTAGCCGCAACACCGTTGAAGAAATTCATGTCCAAATCGTCATCAACGGAATCCGAGTATCGAATCAAGGAAGGAATCACAAATCCAGTCAGCCGGACCGGTCCGCCTCAATGAAAAAGGAACCGATCCGCTAACATCCCGGACCGGTCCGCTAAGAAATTAAAAGAACCGATCCGCTTCCGGACCGATCCGCCTTCCTGCTGGACCGATCCGCCTTGAACATTGAAGCCAGTGAGCACCGAACCGAATGCAAATCGAATCAGCCTCAAAATAAAAGAACCGGTCTACCATCGGACCGATCCGCCTAAGGCCCGGACCGATCCACCCTGGATAACCACGAACAGATCGTGTGCAGATTTTTAGGGCAAAGGAATTCTTATTTATACCACAATCGGGGAGTTGGATTTCCAGAGTAGATAAACTCTAAGGCCTTCATGGTATTTGAGTCCATTGATTCATACCCTTCATTCACACAACTTCCAAACCGATTATGAATCAATTCTGGTAACCCAAGAACACCATTGCTGCTGTTCAACCCTTGTGAAGTGGACCGTTCCTTCCTCTTCATTACAGCCCTACTGGACAGGGATAGTTCCAGTCGCCAACCCTACTGGAAAGGGATATTCCAGCCGCGACTACAGAATCCGATACCTGAGGGTAATTCTTAGTCAAAAACTTGTATTTCAGTGTAATCCGATTGTAAGCCGTTTCTCTTACAAATTATAGTGATATACAAATGGTTTTGCCCCTGTGGGGGATTTTTCCTTAAACTTTGTGTGTTGAATAATTCTTGCATGATTTCACATTGTTTCAATCACACCTAGTTGCATGCTTAGGGTTAATTTGGGTTAAAAAGGAATTTATTATATTACTTATTAATTGAACGCAAGCGCCAACTCTTTCAAATTGGTATCAGAGCAGGTTACGCTATTCTATCGCATATTCTTATTTTCCGCAAAATTTTTCTAAGATATCAATTTTCTGAAAAAATTGATTTTTGAAAAAGTGCGTGTTCAAATGGAGAAGTCATATTATAAAATGCCTATTTTTGATGGGTCAAATTATGCTTATTGGAAATCCCGTATGAGGTCGACTTTAAAAGCCATTGATGAACGCGTATGGATTCTAGTTGAACGAGGGTGGACTCCACCCACCGTGACTGTTGATAATGTGACCAACTTGAAACCTGACATTACTTGGTCTAATGAAGAAATTAAATGGTCATCTTTTAATTCTAAGGGTCTAAGTGCTATTTCTGGGTCTGTCACACCTGATGAGTTCAAACGCATAATGACGTGTACCACGTCAAAAGAGGCATGGGATGTTTTACAACTCACCCATGAAGGAACTAATGCTGTGAAAGAGTCTAAGTTGCAAAACTTGACAACTCAATTTGAAACAATCACCATGCATGATTCTGAATGCTTTGATGAATTTTATGCTAGACTTTCTGACATTGTGAATACTAGTTTTAATCTTGGTGAACAAATTCCGAATGCTAGAGTTGTTAAAAAGATTATTCGTTCTTTGCCTAAGCGTTTTATCCCTAATGTCACTGTGCTAAATTCTATGGGTAATATAAATACGCTAAAATTGGAAGAACTTGTAGGAGATTTTCAAACTTATGAAATTGATATGTTCCCTAAAAGTGCTAAATCTAAAGATGAGGGAATTGCTCTTAAGGCCCAATAGAGAAGGAGTGAGAGGTCAGCTAGAAAGAGAGTAGAGTCATCTAGAAAGAGAGAGACTGACACATCGGATTCTGAGTGCGATTTTGACTTAGATGATTTGGCTCTTTTCACAAAAAATTTCAAGAGGATTCTCAAATTTAAGAAAAATTGCAATTCTAAAGATAAAAAGAAATTTGAGAAAAATAAGTTTGAAAAGAAAAATGAAAAACATTCCAAAAATCCTCCTCTGAAATAAAGTTAGAGATGTTTTGAGTGCGATGGTAAGGGACACAGAGCGTTTGAGTGTGCCACTCGTCTGAATAGGGAAAAGGGTAAAGCTGTCCTAAATGCTACCCTTAGTGACGATAGTGAGGTCGAGTCGGTGGACTCGGGAGATGAGTCACCGCATGAGCGTAACTTCACCACGTTCATGGCTAGTCATGTGAGTACTCCTAGTGCATCTCACGGCGATGAGGATGCTACTTCACAGGGACACCTCGACAGCGAGAGCGAAGAGAGTGAGGGAGAGGAGGAAGGTAGTGAGGACGAGAGTAACCTTCAACGCGCCTACGCCGAGTTATATAATGAGTCTTTCAAAACTAAAAAACGTAACAAGGCGTTAGTTCTTAGGATCACCGCGTTAGAAGAAGAGTTAGAAGAGATGAGAGAGAGAGAGTCCTCCACCTGCACCTCCATGAGAGAGAGAGAGTTTGCCTGGGTTAGTAAAGAGAACTTGCTTAGAGAGAGAGAGAGCAGTTTTGAGAAAGAGAAGGCGGACTTGACTAAACAAGTGACTAGTCTTACTAGTGAGCTCTATTCCTCCATGGAGACTAGGAAGAAACTTGAAGCCCTTGTTGCTCAACTTACTCATGACCTTGAGAAAGCTAGGAGAGTCAAGGTTCAAATTGAGGACAGATCTGGGAAGATGGGAAAAATGCTCCTCGGTCCAGCTTTAGGTTTTGGTGATAGGCAAGGAATAGGCTTTGATGGTGCCTCCACGTCCCAAATTGCACCCGAACCAATTCCTGAGTTTACTACGACTCCTTATGGCCGTCATAAAAAACCAAGAAGGAGAGTTCGACCAAGAAAAGCAAACCAAAGTCCTCCTAATACTGTGCCCTTTTTTCTCCCATTGCAAAAGAAATGGACACCTTAGGGAGTTTTGCTATAGATTTGGTCGGACACGACGTACTTTTGCTCCTCAACATCATACTGATGAGTTTGCTAGTCTGAGAGAGCAAGTTGAGTTTCTAGGAACCACATCACAGAGTTTGATGGAGGAATTCCGACGAATATCCTCACCGTCAATGAAAGCTTCCCGCATTCCGGCTAAAACCAACAACAACAACGGTAAACAAAAGGTTACCTATTCTTGGGTTCCTAAGAAAGAGAAAAAGGCCCTTGTTGTTCATGTTGCTCTCAAAGCACATAATACCTCTCAGTGGTATTTTGACAGTGGATGCTCCAGACACATGACAGGTGATGTCTCCCTTTTTACTCAGATTGAGGATTACGATGATGGGAGAGTTAATTTTGGAGATGGGAGTAAATCTAGCATTATAGGATGAGGAACTGTAGAGTTACCAGGACTTCCTAAGCTAGAAAATGTCTTGTAGGTCAAAGGTTTAAAAGTAAACCTTCTCAGCATCAGCCAGCTGTGCGATGATGACTTTGCATTAAAGTTTGATCGGGAAGCTTGTAAGGTCTATAATCAAGCCGGTAAACTATTAGTGCAAGGGGTGAGGACAGAGGATAACTGTTATGGGACTGAGCCCAAATCCTCACTTATCTGCAACAGCGCCATGATCACTCCTATGGATCTGTGGCACCAACGTTTAGGTCACGTGAACGTTAGAGATCTCAATTGTTTATCTAAAAAGGACCTAGTACGTGGCTTACCATCTCTTGGAAAGTCAACTTTGACCATTTGTGGACCCTGTCAGTTGGGAAAACAAATTCGTAGACCTCATAGGAAGTTGCATTCCATTACCACCTCTCGTGTTCTGGAGTTAATTCACATGGATCTTATGGGTCCCACTCGTACTGAGAGTCTAGGTGGTAAGAGGTACATCCTCGTGATGGTAGATGATTTCTCTAGGTAATCCATTGTAGGTTTTCTGAGAGAGAAATCCGATGCTGTAGATTTCTTAACGACCAAGTGCCGTGTCCTGCAAAATCAACACGATGTCACTATTAACAAAATACGTAGTGACAACGGCACTGAATTTAAGGAAGCAAAGGTAGATTTGTACTGTGATAGCCTTGGGATCAAACATGAGTTTTATTCTGTGAGAACTCCTCAGCAAAATGGGATTGTTGCGAGAAAGAATAGAATGATTCAAGAGATGGCTAGATCTATGCTTCTAGGTCGTAAAGTTTCTAGGAGATTTTGGGCAGAGGTAGTGTCTACTGCATGCCACACGGTGAATAGGGTCTATTTGCGTCCACACACTCTACAGACACCTTATGAGTTATGGACCGGCAAGAAGCCCAACCTGGCATATTTCCGTGTCTTTGGGAGTAAATGCTACATCCTACGGGATAGAGTGCAATTAGGAAAGTTCAACTCCCGAAGCGACGAGGGAATATATCTACGATATTCATCGAATAGTAGAGCATACCGAGTTTTTAACCTGAAGAGCTCCAGGGTTATGGAATCAATAAACGTCACCGTGCAAGATGATGAACCCTTAACAGTTATTGATCCTAACCTTCAGTGTGAGGATGAGGATTGTTCTGACAGTGATTTACCTGTTCCTCTCTCACACTCTATGGACCCTACTCCTGCGTTAGGGGACTCACCTGCTTGGGTTCACAAGAGTCATGACCCTTCTGCCATTGTTGGTGATCCCACTCTAGGGGTCAAGACTCATGCTCAGCTAGAGAACGTTGTTAGCCATCTTTGCTACACGTCCAAAGTCGAGCCCAAGGACCATAAAGAAGCACTCAAGGATGAACACTGGATATCTGCTATGTAGGATGAGTTGCTTCAGTTTAAAAAGAATAATGTCTTGGAATTAGTCCCCCGACCTAGTGAGACTTATGTGATAGGTACCCGGTGGATTTTTAAGAACAAAATGGATGAAAATGGTACCATAATCCGTAATAAGGCTAGGTTGGTCACTCAAGGCTACACACAGATAAAGGTTGTAGACTTTGGGGAGACATTTGCTCGTGTTGCAAGGCTTGAGTCCGTCCGTCTTCTGCTCGCCATCGCATGTCATCTACGCTTTAAGGTATATCAGATGGATGTCAAGAGTGCCTTTCTGAATGGCATTCTACATGAGGAGGTTTATGTGGAACAACCAAAAGGGTTTGAAGACCCTCAGTACCCTGAGCACGTCTACTATCTGAGGAAAGACTTGTATGGTTTGAATCAAGCACCCCGTGCTTGGTACGAGAGGCTTACTTCCTATCTCTTAGCTCGTGGCTTCAAGAGAGGGGGAGTATATATGACATTGTTCGTCAGGAGAGATGACATTACTATTTTGGTTGCCCAGGTCTATGTGGACGACATAGTCTTTGGATCCACTTGCTCCCAGCATGCTCACGACTTTGAGGAGGAGATGAAAAGTGAGTTTCAGATGAGCATGGGTGGTGAGCTTACATTCTTCCTTGGTCTCAAGTTTCGTCAGCTAGAGGATGGGATGTTCATCTCCCAATCCAAGTATGCTGGAGACCTAGTGAAGAAATTTGGTTTAGACTCCGCTAAGCATGCTCGTACACCTATGAGTACCACTACCAAGCTTAGTAAGGACACTTCAGGCAAGGACGTAGAGCAAACCTTGTATCGGATTATGATAGGCAGTCTTCTCTACTTGACTGCTAGTCATCCCAACATTGCCTTTAGTGTTGGAGTCTGTGCGCGTTATCAGCGTCTCCTAAAGAGTCACACTTACTCGCTCTAAAAAGTATTATCAAATACGTGAGTGGGACTCTCTCATACGGTATTTGGTACTCCTTTGATACCGATGACCGTTTATCCGCCTATTCGGATGTCGATTGGGCCGGGGACGTAGATGGTTGTAGGAGCACTACTGGTGGATGTTTCTACTTTGGTTCTGCTCTTGTCTCTTGGTTGATCAAGAATCAAAACTCCATCTCTTTATCTACTACGGAGGCTGAGTAGATCGCCGCCGGGAGTTGTTGCACGCAACTCATGTGGATGAAGCAAATGTTGGAGGATTATGGGATTTCACAGGACACCATGACCATTTCCTGTGATAACACGAGCGCGATACACATATCCCGCAATCCTGTCCAACATTCGTGCACAAAGCACATCACATTACGCGAGCACTTTATATGTCAGTTAGTTGAGGAGAAGGTCGTAACCCTGAGTTTTGTTCCTACCGACCGTCAGTCAGCCGATATTTTCACGAAACCTTTAGATGCCCTTAGATTTGAGAGTCTTAGGAAGTCTTTGGGGATTTGCACAGTTGACTGAGGGGTTGGTATGTAACACCCCGTATTTTTGTGCATTTAATATTTAATTAATTCAGGATTTTTAAATTACTGGTGTGTTGTAATTTTAATTGAATTAATTATGACAATATATATTTATTTAAATATTAATCGGGGAGTGAATGGTTAATGTTTAGGAAAATTTATTTACTAAGTGAATAGTAATAATTTAATTACGTCAATTCGAGTATTAATGACGGGGTAAGCAATTATTCCAGCCGGGAGTCGGTATAGACTAAATTGGGTGTGAGATAAGGATTTTTATAAATTAATTCGGATGCCAATTCTGACTGCGCGGTTGAGTCCGGATGGGTCGGTATAGTCAGAAAAGAGTACCCGGGGGTAGCAATTGGGTCTCGGGGTATTTTTGGGCATAGCCGGGCCCACACGGAGTGAGTTGGGCCACTTTAATTAAGCCCATTAGGTGAAAAACGGGAATTAGAGTTTTAACCTAAGTGAGGGATTAGGGTATGGCAGCCAACACAACTTAAGAACCTAGGGTTTGAGAGGGGATTTGGGGAAAACCAAATCAAGAGCAAATTTGGGGATTTTGGAGCAAAATCAAGGGGCAACTACAACGGATCAGATCCTACGAATGATTTCAGGCAAGTGGTTAGCTGTTGTATTTTCGAAATTTATGATAATCAATTCATATCATAGTGATGTGTAAACCAAAATTCGTTTTGGGGATAAATGGGTATAAAATGG
This sequence comes from Sambucus nigra, assembly GCA_949130495.1. NCBI lineage: Eukaryota > Viridiplantae > Streptophyta > Magnoliopsida > Dipsacales > Adoxaceae > Sambucus > Sambucus nigra. The sequence continues at coordinate 422,185,160 of OX422218.1, forward strand.
GGTTTTTGTTCATGAAACTATTGAATGAGATTCATAGAAAAATTGTTGTGTTGAACATATCTGAATGTAGATATTTGATTGGAATAAGAATTCGGAATATAAACTGGGGGATAATCTGGATTTGAAAATGGGTTTGTAGAACTAGATTGATAAATTTTAATGGGAAAACCCATCTTTAAATATAGTGAGATATCGTATGAATCGAAAAGGGTAAAACAGTTTTAGATGATTGAGACTTGTTTGGGAGTAATTGATTGGTTAAAAATCGTTATTTAAGGTTGGAAAAATGGAGAGGAAAAACCTTGGAAATTCGGCCATGGCTGAAACAGCAAGCCGAGGAAGGCAACCACCTGCTCTATCGATCGATCGACACAGGGGGATCGATCGATCGACGGTCCCAGAAAAGTGACAGTTCGGCCAGTTTGTTTATATGAGGGTTTAATTTAAGATTTAATTCCCTTATTTTTATTTGCTGATAATATTTATATGGGATATATGTTTCCTTAACAATTATAGGGTAATATAATTGGGTTTAGGAGGGTGTGAAAGGTATGTCATGAGATGAACGAATTTGGAGAAATAATTCATAATTATGGATAGTGGGCCGAGGAATAATATTCGGGTAATGTAGTTGGGTGGCACTACATTAGTAAAGGAATTTAAGTGAGATATTTAATTTCGGGCCAAGTGAATCGAGTCCGGGTGTGTTATTAATTATAAGCAAATATAATTGGAAAAATTCTAGAAATAAAGGTGTGACACATTGTAGGCAAAAATGTGGGTATTATATTATGAGATGTAAATTGGACCAAGTGAGTGAGTCCGAGTGTCTTGATATCAAGGTGTTAAATTAATTATAGAGAGGAAGTAATTAGTTTGGAGTCGGAACATTGACTCGAAAATGTGGAGGTAAGGACCAAGTGAGAGAATCCGGGGATAATGGTTGGGTGACACCAAGTTATTAAATTAATAAGTGTATTAATTAATTTAATTAGAGTCGGTTTGTAGACTCGGGTAGAATTAAATTAATATGTGTGTTAATTAATTTAATTAGAGTCGGGCGATAGACTCGGGGTAGTATTAAATTAAAGGGTGTGTTAATTAATTTAAGGAGAGTCGTACCATAGACTCGGGGAAAGTATTATATTAATTAATGTGTGAATTAACTATATTAGGGTCGGACCATAGACTCGGGAAGAGGAAAAGTTATTAAGTGAGAAAATTAATTACATTGAGTCGGGCCACAAACTCAGGAAATTACAGGCAGTGTATGGGATATTGAATACATGGTAAAGCCGGGGTTATAAAAAATATATATATATATATATACGGTGTAGTGATAGTATATATATATATAAGTGTATATATTGTGTCTGATATTAAATTATAGGCAGTGTACGGGATTTTGAGTACACGGTAAAGCCGGGCTTAGATTATATATATATACGGTGTCGTGATAGTATATATATATATGTGTATTTATTGTGCGTGATACTAAATATCAGTGATTAGATATTTATTAAAATTATATACTCTGATGCTATCAAGGGAGGTTGCGCGATGTGGGTGAATCCCCTAGCTTGAGGAGTAGGGCGAGTATATCCCCAGGTCATAGCGTCCGGTATATATGGGTGAGGGACTTATCTCACTTTCAGGGAAGGAATATGACTGCCTCCACTTCGTTTATATTTTGTTCCAAGTTGGTGAGCGATTCTAACTTGGGGAACTAGGTTTTGTGAGCACACCTAGTGAGATAGCATTTTAGAGGGAATCATCCGGTGAGGTAAACTCGGAAGGATGGATATACGTATGATATATGTGTGGTTGTTAGTAAAGGTACGTATAATATGGTAGTAAATATTATATGTAGATGATAATACAGTGTGTGATGTATTTACTTTATATAACTCGGGTTATAGTTATATGCAGTTAATTAATGGGAAATTAATTAAGTTAATCATTTGTGGGGATAATACTGTGTGTGATGTATTTACTTTATATAACTTGTGAGACGGTTATATGCTACTATTTAAGAGGAATTAATTAAGTTAATTGTGAAATAACTTTTAATTCAAGAAATTATTATACTCGGGTTAGAGTAGTATGGCAAGGGAAGGTTATACCAGGACTAGTTGGACGGGGTAGTACAACTAGGTGGGGTTAAGATAACCGGTAGGTGTGCACAATAGTGGAGGGGTGAGAATGTCCACAAGGGAGTGCGACACTAACTTAAATATGAAGCGCATTCATGCATTTTTAAATTACTGCAGTTAATTCACTTGCTAAATATTTTCAAAATATTTTGGGTTCTAACCCTTGCTATAAAACCATTTTCAAAACCTTTTAGGTGTCCAGCCACAGGGACGCCAGGATTGATATTCTATTCCAGGGACACGGAGCTGCGGCATATGTTGATGCTAGCAGGAGTTTGGATTAGACGCATCATTTGTTCATTCCTAGAGTAGGAATCTTGTATCAGTCTCAGTTTTATTTAGGGCTTGTAGCCCAGACTTCTCGGTACAGTTTTCAGGTGTTGTATATTTGTATTCGGATTATTTCTTTAGTGGCCGGTGATTTATTCGGCATGTTGTGTAATTATGATTCAGTTTATTTTCATTCAGTTGTGTGAATGGTTTATATATTATTTCCGCATGTACAGTTTTGGTTTAAAATAAAAGTTAAAATTGGCACCAGTTTTTGGAATACTAGGTGGTTAGTAAGTTTTAAAAAGTTTTCGACAGTGATGCTAAGGATGATCCAACTGGGATTCCTGTTTTAATTTGGTATAGGACTGATCACCCGGTATTTTATTAGGCGGGGTGTCACAGATGGTATCAGAGCATCAGGTTCTAGTGTCCTTAGGATCTGTGCGGCTTTTCACATTTTGGCTTAGCAATCTTTGATATAGAGCCCTATCATAGGATTGTTTTATTCTCATACGTATGCATATATACGTTCTTCTGCGAAATTTATATTTTAAAGTGAACTCATACCAATTCGGTTCTCACTCCAGATGACGCCCAGGAGAGGGAAGCTAGGGAAACAGGGGGGGTGAGACGGGGGAGGCTCGTTAGGAGCAAGAGCTACCACAGCAACAACCATAGATGATAGGGGCAGCATAGTTCACTGAAATAGTGGCACAGGCAGTTGGAGCAACGGTTGTCACAACGGCAAGGTACTTGACACGGGATCAGCTACAAGTGTTAGTGGCGCCGGATGTTCAGACTCACGCGGAGTCGTCAGGGTGGAAGCAAGAAAGAGAGGTTATTTTAGTAGGAATCCACCAGAGTTGCGAGGGGGTTCAGGTGTAGTACTAGCGTGTCAAGGAAGGGAGGTATCCAGCGTCACCTACGCATGGGAGATTGCGATGGGGTACAAAAGTATATGCTAACCACTTTTAGTTAGTGGGAGCGGTGCTACAGTGGTGGGAGTCGATCACCACAGTTGAGGAAAGGGACACACTAGCTACTGCCGAGTTTTAGGGGCTGTTCGACCGCAAGTATTTTTCATTCAGCGGTTGAGACCGAAAGGAGGAGAAAATTTTGTGTGGTGACTCAAAGGGAGACCGTTTAGTGGCCGATTACGAGGAAGATTTCACTCGTTGGCAAATTTTTACCGGATGATGGTAAGCTAGGAAAGGAGAAAGAAAGCAAAGTTTATGGATGGGTTAGTCTGAAGAATCAGACAACATTTAATTGATAATTCCGCATTTGTAGATTATATTGATGTCATTAACGCAACACTCCGGCACTGTTGGGAATATCGCTTCCACGCGAAAGAAAGTGGGAGGGGAGTGGGGATTAGCCAGTCGGATGAGGCAGAAGGGAACACTACCAGTGGGGTATCCCAGCAGCAGACTGGGGGAGATCAGGGGCCGGATTTCCGGTAGGGAAATCATGCCAAACGATTTAGAACTGGAGGCTATCGGCGGGATGGCTAGGAATTCCAACAAGGTTGGCATGGAAGGGATAAGTGACAGGGTGAACATGTTAGAAAGTGTTTCGTTTGTGGGAAAAGCGAGACACATGAAGAGATATTGCCTTAAGCGAGACAAGGGTCAACTACAGGACAAGGTCCTGGATGTACAGCCACTAAAGCAGGACACGGGTGCATTCGGGCAGGGAGAAACTCCTCCGGAACCCGAGAACCAGCCGTTGCAGCTGGAGTATAGAAGTAATTATTTTACCCTAGGGGCATGGGGTATATTGTTGAGTGACAAAGAGGATGTCAGAGTATAAGACTTATTTTTCACTAGGGTTCGTAGGCAAGTCGAACTTAGTGGGTGTGTTGGCGGTAGCAGCCATAGCATGTGGGTAAACTTTCCGTAGGGTAGCGGAGTTCCTTAGTGTTCTTCATGGGAGAGTGGAGGCGTACACTGAGTGATTTGTTGAATTATGCGAGGAATGTCTACTTTCGTGAATTATGGGAGTAGGGTTGATTATTATTTTTTTACATCGGCTGGATAGCGATGGAATATAATTATTGTGAATAGTGGAGTTAAATTTTGGTGTTCACGACACCAGGGTAGGGTTGATACTAGGTATCACCGGAGAGGGCGTATAGCCTATATATATGTGGATGTATATATGTTGTATTACGTGGTGTTATAGCACATAGTGAGGTTTTGTGTTCTCACATTTTATCCCGGTAAATAGGGATGTTTACTGAAGTGAATCAGGGTGGTTAAATTGATTTTCGAGCAAAGAGAGATAGCTCGGGGTTTATTTTACGCAAGGACTAGTGATAGTAAGGGCGCGGTATTTTACGATGTCCTTGGTAGCATAAGGGTAAGCGTATATACTTTTGTGTAGAGAGACAAGTATTTATGGGGAGATAGTTGGACGTAGTATGGGTTGAGTACCCGGACAGTAATTATATATGTATATATATATGTGTAATATGACTACGGGTTCGAAGTTATATTACGGGTTACGACTAGCATAGTCGGGTAACTTTCGTGTGAAAGAGTGTGGGGATAGGGTGTATGGGCACCCGGGGTAAATTAAGGCAAAAATTTTGTGCGGTTAAGCACGGGTATAGGGTGTATGGGCGCCCTGGTAAAGTTAAATGCATACTTGGGTAACGTATGGTTAGAATCGGATGGGATAGATAGCAGGCTTGGAGGCACTTGACTAGTGACTAATATGTAAATACTGGGACAGTAGGTTTATCTTAATTTCGAGGACGAAATTCCTTTGTAAGGGGGGAAGTATGTAACACCCCGTATTTTTGTGCATTTAATATTTAATTAATTCGGGATTTTTAAATTACTGGTGTGTTGTAATTTTAATTGAATTAATTATGACAATATATATTTATTTAAATATTAATCGGGGAGTGAATGGTTAATGTTTAGGAAAATTTATTTACTAAGTGAATAGTAATAATTTAATTACGTCAATTCGAGTATTAATGACGGGGTAAGCACTTATTCCAGCCGGGAGTCGGTATAGACTAAATTGGGTGTGAGATAAGGATTTTTAAAAATTAATTCGGATGCCAATTCTGACTGCGCGGTTGAGTCCGGATGGGTCGGGATAGTCAGAAAAGAGTACCCGGGGGTAGCAATTGGGTCTCGGGGTATTTTTGGGCATAGCCGGGCCCACACAGAGTGAGTTGGGCCACTTTAATTAAGCCCATTAGGTGAAAAACGGGAATTAGAGTTTTAACCTAAGTGAGGGATTAGGGTATGGCAGCCAACACAACTTAAGAACCTAGGGTTTGAGAGGGGATTTGGGGGAAACCAAATCAAGAGCAAATTTGGGGATTTTGGAGCAAAATCAAGGGGCTACTACAACGGATCAGACCCTACGAATGATTTCAGGCAAGTGGTTAGCTGTTGTATTTTCGAAATTTATGATAATCAATTCATATCATAGTGATGTGTAAACCAAAATTCGTTTTGGGGATAAATGGGTACAAAATGGGGTTTTTGTTCATGAAACTATTGAATGAGATTCATAGAAAAAATGTTGTGTTGAACATATCTGAATGTAGATATTTGATTGGAATAAGAATTCAGAATATAAACTGGGGGATAATCTGGATTTGAAAATGGGTTTGTAGAACTAGATTGGTAAATTTTAATGGGAAAACCCATCTTTAAATATAGTGAGATATCGTATGAATCGAAAAGGGTAAAGCAGTTTTAGATGATTGAGACTTGTTTGGGAGTAATTGATTGGTTAAAAATCGTTATTTAAGGTTGGAAAAATGGAGAGGAAAAACCTTGGAAATTCGGCCATGGCTGAAACAGCAAGCCGAGGAAGACAACCACCTGCTCTATCGATCGATCGACACAGGGGGATCGATCGATCGACGGTCCCAGAAAAGTGACAGTTCGGCCAGTTTGTTTATATGAGGGTTTAATTTAAGATTTAATTCCGTTATTTTTATTTGGTGATAATATTTATATGGGATATATGTTTCCTTAACAATTATAGGGTAATATAATTGGGTTTAGGAGGGTGTGAACGGTATGTCATGAGATGAACGAATTTGGAGAAATAATTCATAATTATGGATAGTGGGCCGAGGAATAATATTCGGGTAATGTAGTTGGGTGGCCCTACATTAGTAAAGGAATTTAAGTGAGATATTTAATTTCGGGCCAAGTGAATCGAGTCCGGGTGTGTTATTAATTATAAGCAAATATAATTGGAAAAATTCTAGAAATAAAGGTGTGACACATTGTAGGCAAAAATGTGGGTATTATATTATGAGATGTAAATTGGACCAAGTGAGTGAGTCCGGGTGTCTTGATATCAAGGTGTTAAATTAATTATAGAGAGGAAGTAATTAGTTTGGAGTCGGAACATTGACTCGAAAATGTGGAGGTAAGGGCCAAGTGAGAGAATCCGGGGATAATGGTTGGGTGACACCAAGTTATTAAATTAATAAGTGTATTAATTAATTTAATTAGAGTCGGTTTGTAGACTCGGGTAGAATTAAATTAATATGTGTGTTAATTAATTTAATTAGAGTCGGGCGATAGACTCGGGGTAGTATTAAATTAAAGGGTGTGTTAATTAATTTAAGGAGAGTCGGACCATAGACTCGGGGAAAGTATTATATTAATTAATGTGTGAATTAACTATATTAGGGTCGGACCATAGACTCGGGAAGAGGAAAAGTTATTAAGTGAGAAAATTAATTACATTGAGTCGGGCCACAGACTCAGGAAATTACAGGTAGTGTATGGGATATTGAATACATGGTAAAGCCGGGGTTATAAAAAAATATATATATATATATACGGTGTAGTGATAGTATATATATATATACGTGTATATATTGTGTCTGATATTAAATTATAGGCAGTGTATGGGATTTTGAGTACACGGTAAAGCCGGGTTTAGATTATATATATATACAGTGTCGTGATAGTATATATATATATGTGTAGTTATTGTGCGTGATACTAAATATCAGTGATTAGATATTTATTAAAATTATATACTCCGATGCTATCAAGGGAGGTTGCGCGATGTGGGTGAATCCCCTAGCTTGAGGAGTAGGGCGAGTATATCCCCAGGTCATAGCGTCCGTTATATATGGGTGAGGGACTTATCTCACTTTCAGGGAAGGAATATGACCGCCTCCACTTCGTTTATATTTTGTTCCAAGTTGGTGAGCGATTCTAACTTGGGGAACTAGGTTTTGTGAGCACACCTAGTGAGATAGCATTTTAGAGGGAATCATCCGGTGAGGTAAACTCGGAAGGATGGATATACGTATGATATATGTGTGGTTGTTAGTAAAGGTACGTATAATATGGTAGTAAATATTATATGTAGATGATAATACAGTGTGTGATGTATTTACTTTATATAACTCGGGTTATAGTTATATCAGTTAATTAATGGGAAATTAATTAAGTTAATCATTTGTGGGGATAATACTGTGTGTGATGTATTTACTTTATATAACTTGTGAGACGGTTATATGCTACTATTTAAGAGGAATTAATTAAGTTAATTGTGAAATAACTTTTAATTCAAGAAATTATTATACTCGGGTTAGAGTAGTATGGCAAGGGAAGGTTATACCAGGACTAGTTGGATGGGGTAGTACAACTAGGTGGGGTTAAGATAACCGGTAGGTGTGCACAATAGTGGAGGGGTGAGAATGTCCACAAGGGAGTGCGACACTAACTTAAATATGAAGCGCATTCATGCATTTTTAAATTACTGCAGTTAATTCACTTGCTAAATATTTTCAAAATATTTTGGGTTCTAACCCTTGCTATAAAACCATTTTCAAAACCTTTTAGGTGTCCAGCCACAGAGACGCCAGGATTGATATTCTATTCCAGGGACACGGAGCTGCGGCATATGTGGATGCTAGCAGGAGTTTGGATTAGACGCATCATTTGTTCATTCCTAGAGTAGGAATCTTGTATCAGTCTCAGTTTTATTTAGGGCTTGTAGCCCATACTTCTCGGTACAGTTTTCAGGTGTTGTATATTTGTATTCGGATTATTTCTTTAGTGGCCGGTGATTTATTCGGCATGTTGTGTAATTATGATTCAGTTTATTTTCATTCAGTTGTGTGAATGGTTTATATATTATTTCCGCATGTACAGTTTTGGTTTAAAATAAAAGTTAAAATTGGCACCAGTTTTTGGAATAGTAGGTGGTTAGTAAGTTTTAAAAAGTTTTCGACAGTGATGGTAAGGATGATCCAACTGGGATTCCTGTTTTAATTTGGTATAGGACTGATCACCGTGTATTTTATTAGGCGGGGTGTCACATGGTATATGTCTAGAATAGGATGCTTCTTCATGTTCATATCATATGCTTCCTATTGCTAGTCTGTTTTATATGTACTATAGATTTGTTGTACAGTTTTTATGTATTTTTTTTTATTCTTTGAAAAATACAAAAAGATTCTCTTTTTAGAAAATTTTTAGAAAAACTCAAAAAGATTTTATTTTGATAAAATTTTTGAAAAATTCAAAAAAGAGATTTGTCTTTTATGGATGAGCATTTAAGATAGCCAAGTCACAACTTTATTCCATATATCCATGTGACTATTGGATAGAGATTTGAGAGGCTACATCATTTCATCCATGAGCTTAACATTGATTGGAGTCCTTGAGATGTAATTAGTGATATTTCCTACATGCTTGACTCCTATATCCTTTATTGCACACATGCACGACTTTATTTGATTATTGCACTTGTCTATCACATATTGGCTTGAGTGTTTCTATCTCAATTCTATCTATACAATGTACAATATGCGATAAAACTTGATAAGATTGGATTGCATGTAAAAACCGTTTTGGTGAGACTGTGTGATAATTAGCATAACGGGGAGGGGCTGCGAAAGTTGATTTTTATCCTTTGTGCAAAAGCCACCGTTAAAAAGGACCTAAAAAATGGAGGAATTGTAATATCCGAGGTCCTAAGAGGTTAAAAGAGCTAAAAAAAATTATAAGGCAATAAAAAGCAATTCATGCCAAATATGGGCCATTTTAGGGTTCACCATCAATTCTCCAAAGTTTGAGAATTTAGTATAGCTCTCTTCAAAATATAAATCTGAGGGAGTTTGGTTGGAGATTGAAAAACGGGTTTGCACTTCCCTGAAAGTCCTGAAAAAGCATGAAAATAAATTTGGACGTTATTGGTGTAGAAATCACTTTGAGCTTTGATTTGTAGATTTGATATAGTCAATGTCTTATATTTCCAATCTTTTACACCAAAGGAAGCATTTGAGTTCATTCGTTAGGAATATCCAATATTCATCGTGCACATATGTCATGTTTGTATGCTTTGATTTTCCTATCAAATTTTGATCACATCCATTCATTAACGCTATCACCGACTTGGTTGTTTTATGTTCATTAATGGTGTGATTTTGTGCCTTGTGTCACCCCAATACTTGATTGCTTGATTCATTTCTCTCATTTATCTATTTGGGGACATCATAAAAAGGGGGAGAATGAATTATCTGATTATGGGGGAGTTTTGAAATTCTGAGAATATCATCTTAAATTGATATATATGCTTATGTTTATCTCAAATCAAACTCGATACGTCACTTGGTATTTGCTTTATCTCATGTGTGTAGGAATATCCTTGATAAGTCCATGATGCACACCCTGATGAGATAAGCGTTGAGATTTCTGATCGGAAGATTTGCAGAACAAACGATGCAGCCTTTATCATTTGTACCTCTTTCAGTTTTGGGTTCATGGAAGGGTAGATTTGTATAGGCATTTTTGATTCTAGATAATTCAGATTTTTATGTATGTTCCGGCATAGACATAGGGGTAGATTTGTAAGGACATTTTTTCCAACATACTTGTATATGTCATTAGCCGTAACACTGTTGAAGAAATTCATGTCCACATCGTCATCAACGGAATCCGAGTATTGAATCAAGGAAGGAATCAGAAATCCAGTCAGCCGGAGCGATCCGCCTCAATGAAAAAGGAACCGATCCGCTAACATCCCGGACCGGTCCGCCAAGAAATTAAAAGAACCGATCTGCTTCCGGACTGATCCGCCTCCCTGCCGGACCGATTCGCCTTGCACATTGAAGCCAGTGAGCACCGAACCGAATGCAAACCGAATCAGCCTCAAAACAAAAGACCCGGTATGCCATCGGACCGATCTGCCTAAGGCCCGGACCGGTCCGCCCTGGATAACCACGAACAGATCGTGTGCAGATTTTTAGGGCAAAGGAATTCTTATTTATACCACGATCGGGGAGTTGGTTTTCTTAAGGCTTATACACGATTTCCAGAGTAGATAAACTCTAAGGCCTTCATGGTATTTGAGTTCATTGATTCATACCCTTGATTCACACAACTTCCAAACCTATTGTGAATCAATTCTGGTAACCCAAGAACACCATTGCTGTTGTTCAACCCTTGTGAAGTGGACCGTTCCTTCCTCTTCATTACAGCCCTACTGGACAGGGATAGTTCCAGCCGCCAACCCTACTAGAAAGGGATATTCCAGCCGCGACTACAGAATCCAAAACCTGAGGGTAATTCTTAATCAAAAACTTATATTTCAGTGTAATCCGATTGTAAGTCGTTTCTCTTACAAATTATAGTGATATACAAATGGTTTTGCCCCTTTGGGGGATTTTTCCTTAAACTTTTTGTGTTGAATAATTCTTGCATGATTTCACATTGTTTCAATCACACCTAGTTGCATGCTTAGGGTTAATTTGGGTTAAAAAGGAATTTATTATATTACTTCTTAATTGAACGCAAGCGCCAACTTTTTCGCATTTTATTAATTATCAGGACATGATTTATTAAATTATCATTGACTTTATCCATTTACATTTTATCAAATGCATTATGGTTATCCGGAACTATACTTGCTTTGCATCATCATAATAACCTCGATGAATATATAAACTCCCAAGTTGAATTTTCCCTAATCTCCTTTCGGCTTTATAATAAACCATCATACATCAAATTAACTTCTAAGTCTCCAAATACAACTTATTAATCTCCTAGGCTCATACTAATTTATAAAAAGAATTTAATGCCTGAACATCACTTCACACACCCTTGAAATAACTCCCATATATACCAATTCTAATCTAGGATAGTAAACCAACTCACCTAGAACTCTAGGACTCTAATTTGACTTCATACAAGAAGGTTCCTAAGTCCTAAGACTAGAGAAAAGGGTTTGAAAATGAAAAAGAAAAACAAATTAAAAATGCAGGATTTCCGAATCGATTTGGCCTAGCCGAATCGTTTCGGCCAAAAAATATGAGATTCTGCATAATTGCCGAATCGATTTGGTCAGGGACATTGGGTTTTTGCATAAATTCCGAATTTATTCGGACTAAGTCGAACCGATTCGATTCACCTAGACCTGGAAACTGGACCTAAGCGAATTGATTCGGCCTGGCCGAATCGATTCGTTCCTATGAATTTTGCCAATTTTGGCTATGGAGTCTTGGACTCCAAATTTTCCCCAACTCAAATCCGTTCAAACCAAACTCATTTATTGTCACCAACACATCATAAATACTACTAACTACTACCATAACTATCAATAATCATCCAAATCATTCTTTAATGATTCAAGACCCTCAAATTAACAAAAACACTAAAATAGTTAAACCATGATCAATACACAATTATCACAACTAAGCATTTATCTTAAACCACATATAGCAAGTAGAAAACTTGCCTCAATCTTGCAAATTCATATTTTCCTTGTGTAGTATCAAGAATCCAACCTCAATCTTCAATTTCTTCTCCTTTCTCTACTCTTTCTTTTCCTCTCTCTTTCTCTCTAGGTTTAGGGATACAATTAGGGAAAATAGGAGACTTAGGGTGACTAAATCGTGCCTTTAGTAAAAATTCCAACTTAAATGATTAATACTGCGATAAAATAACACGCAACTGCATATTTAAGGTATAATCAGTCAAAAGTACCAAACACCTCAAAATACAATATGGCACATAATTTGACTATCTCGCACTTCCGGAACCGACTACGGCCTCCAAATTATCATTTGGATATTTTATAAATCATTTTAAGTTCAAGTTCCATTTTAAATCATAATGTCATTTTAATTCTTATGACACTATAAAACTCAACATGAGGATATCTACATACACATATAGTAAATATACAACAAGTTAGTAAATATTAACTTTTCTTCTTTAAATTAATACTTACTCCATATTCCAACATTTTATATGTAATTACTTCTCATAGTAAGTAAATATAAAATAGGTTCTCATAAGCGAGGGTTGTTACATTTTTTTGTACATGTACATTTATTTTTGTTATTTATGAGAATTACACACATATTAATCTATTAGGTATGTGCGTATTATATAAAATTTTGTAATTATTCGTTGAAAATGTGACAATATGGTTGGATTCACAAAATTGTGATATACTTAATAAATTTTCTTTTAGACCTCTTACTAGAAGAACACCTTCTAAAATAGGTAACCCTTGTTCATGGACAGTCCCATTACCAATGATCTGGGTTGATACCCCATCTCCAAATAAAACTTTACTTTCACAGAAGTTAGTTTTATTTAGAAGTTTTTTTTCATCCCTAGTCATATGTTTGGAACAGCCTGAATCTAAATACCATCTAAATGTTGTGCACTAAGCTTTCAAAGAAGTGATCACAATATTACATTTCATTTGGGGTCTTAATTCATCCTTCCTAACCTAAATTGCTTCAGTTTTTAAAAGTTTGCGCTAATTAGCTCGAATAAGGTAAAATTTGCGAGTATTGTTCTTTTCTTTAAAATATTTTTGCGCAAATTTATTTTTCTCAAATTTCTGAGCATTTTGTTTAGGCCTGAATCTAGGACTTCCTCTTGTTGGTGATCTTTTAGATTATAATTTTTTTTTTCCTATTTCGATAGTTAGATTTCTTATCTGGTTTCCTAAGAAACATAAAGTTATTTCTTCATTTCCTAGAATAGTTAAAATTATGATAGACAAGTGAACTAAAAATAGGTTTGTATAGATGTTTAGAAAAACATCCAATAAGAGAATGTCGAAAGACATCGTAGTATGAACAATAAAGATGCCTCGTAGGAGGCATATCCTTAGGAAAGTTGTTAGACAAAGTTGTTAAATAGGGACGAGTCAAATAGGTGTTATGGCTGTGAAGGGTATGGTCGTAGGGCAAAAGAATGCCCCACTAAACTATGGAGAGAGGGTAAGCAACCAATTTCTGATAATGTAACCCTTAGTGATAGTGATAAGTAAAAGGGACCCGATTCCCCCATTAAGCCTAACTTTGTGGCTTTTATGGATAATCATGTGAACACCGATAATGAATCTTCCCATGAAGATATTCAAATACATGACACTTATGAGGTCAAAGTTTATGATTCCCTTGCTTTTGATGGTTGTGAGAGTGAAAAAGAGAGAGAAAGTGATGATGAGGTTGATGTGAGTGAACTTCAATTTCCATTTCAAGAATTATATGAAGAATATATCAAATTAAAAAGAGTAAATTTGAAGTTAGAAGCTAGTTTGAAAGAGCATGTCGAGGTCATTAATGAGAATGTTTTAGTGGAAGACCTTAGGACACATGAGAGAGATCTTCCTGAGAATCCTGAATACGTAGAAGGAGAGAGAGATAGCCTTAAAGGTTTAATGGAATACTTGAAAAATGAAGTTATTGCGTTTAAAGAGCGGAACGTTTTATTAGAGTCTAACATTTTAGAATTAGAAAATAAATTAAAAGACTCTAGTAAAGCCAAATTTGATTTGGAGTGTCGTTCGGAGAAATTAGATAAAATATTAGGAATGGTCCAAATTAAAAATGACACTTGTGGTTTAGGCTTTGATACTTATAATGAATCAACTCATAAATCCAAAACAAATATTTTAGGAGAATCCTCTAGATACAATGTTATAGATAATTTCTTAGGTAAGTCTTTTCGTTGAGTCTTTAGGCGCTCACATTGTGGTCGAAAAGGTCATCTTCGGAAATTTAATTTTGATCTTAAATGAGGTCCTAGAAAATCCCAACATAAGGCAATCAAGGTAGTCAAGATTCCTACATCCCAAGATAGTCATTCATCATTAGGGTTAGGAGATCTGACTTGGTAGCTTTATAAAATAGGGCTTTTGATTCTCATTTACTTTCACATGCTTCCTCCTTTACAAAATCTAAAGGTTGCATGTGTTAGTTGTTTGCATACGTTAGCTTTTTTACTTCATGCTAAATTATCATGCTAATTGTATGCTTCTTAATCATTGGTCTAGTCTATACTTCATGCTTTATCACATGCCAGAATTATGATTGTTGTTTATCTTTTGTATTATACTTCTTTCATTTTGAGTTTGCATTAAATGAAAAATACAAAAAGATTTTTGTTTATCATTTTTGTTTTACCTTTTTAGTAATTTAGGATTAATGAAAAAAATTCAAATGATTTTTGTTTGTCTTTTGAGTACATATTTTTTTTGGTTAAAAAATTTCAAAAACTAAAAAAGTTTTTTTTTTTTTTTGTATTTTAGTTTGACACTCTCTCTCTGGCATATACTTGTGTTTGAATCCCTTCTTTTTTGCTTCCATGTGGCTAGAACTTTTGGTTTAGATTGTCAATCCTTATAATGTTCTTTACCATGCTTTCATGGAGTAGTTGCATTTTGTGTTAATATAATGGATTCGGTTTTCATATGCCTCAATTCACACATGCACGAGCTCACTTGAAATCTATAACTTCATATGTATATTTGAGCTCTGTGAGGTGTTCTCCTACCAATCTTGTCATCTACATGTTATGTGACCTAGGAGGACTACTGCATGTTAAAATCTGTTGCACGTGAGATTTGTTTGAGATATAAAGTTTATATATAAAAATGTGCACAGGGAAGGGCTCCAAAAGGAAAAATCATCCTTTGCGAGTAATCCACCATTTGGAATGGACCTAAAAGAAATACGTGGTCCAAAGGCCTAAAAGAATAATGGCATTAAAAGAAAAATAATTGCCAAGGCCTAGTTTTAATTGATATTGTCATTCAAAAATTAATATGCTTATATTGAGGGAGTTTGTACGGTATATCAACGGTTTGCACAATGTCCGTTTATCCTAGTTGTACTTTCAATGTCATGACTTTATTGGTTTGTAAAATCATCAAAATTATAGTCTTGTATACATTGTGTATGTTTTTTCATTGAGTTCAATCTATATTGTCACATGAGGTTCTATTCTAATGTGATGAAGTTTTCAATCAAATGAGAACTCCGTGAACATATTTTAAGTGATTGGGTCTAAATTTAATTGTTGCTAGTTCACACCCCAACACTTTCGTTTCCATATGACACATGTTTTCCATACGAGTGTGAAAAGATTATTTTATTTTGTGTCATATGTGTTATTTATACCTAGTATATGTGAGTGTGCGTTAATGATATTTATTATGTTCTCATATACGAGTTATTCTATTTGTCTTTGCCTTGCTTTCTAGTCCATCTATGCTTATACTTCATAATTGGTATATATTTTGTTGCATTCTTTGTTGATATTACATGCTTAATACTTTATGTATCATGTTGGTATCATTTTCTTACATCTTAGTTGGTATCCTTTATTATGTGTATGGATTAGTTATGCTGTTGTTGCTCATATGCTTTCATGTTCTTATCACTCTAAGATTCATCGTGTTTAAAATTTATTTTAATCTTTGTCTATTTCTGAACAAAAAGGGGGAGAATGATAAGGGAGAAATGGTATCTAATTAATGGTATCTATTCATATCGTTCTCATATCTTAGTTTGGGATATTTATCTTAGGGGGAGATGTCTTTCTAAGTAGGTCTTTTATTTGATAAAGGGTATAATTAATTTAGAGGGAGTATTTATCTTAATTGCATTTAATATTCTTGATATTCCCTATGCATTTGATAGTTTCCTTAAGTGTGCAGGAATTCTTCTAATTGCCAACTTTCATTGTCGGAAAAGATATTTATCCTTGGGTTTTGAGTCAAGCTATGTAATTTTTATTTTGGGTGGGATATATTTTAAGTCTAGTAGAGCTTGACGACCCTTTAGGATTTTTGTTTCACTTTTGTCCCGGAATAGCCAAAGGAGAAATTTTGTAAGGACACAAGTCTCCGATTGAGTCTTAATGTAGTGTTGGCTCAATTTCAGACAAAAATATTTGAGTCATAGGATAGTGTTCATGTGTATCCATCCAAGCCTATGATGTGTTAGTTGAAGACGTAGTGGCCAACTGTATAAAGCCTGCCTCGTTTCTACGTCAACAACATTTTTCCAAAGCTCCCAAGGTATGAATGCATTATATATATATATATATATATATATATAGGAGCTTGAAAATTTTTTGGGTGTATTTTATAAAGTTTTTATAAAATAGTTTTAACGACTTTGTTTTACTCAGAAAATATTTTTTAGAACTTTTCATAAAAAGTTTTGGGCTTAAAAATAATATGTTATTTTTTCTGACACGTCATTTGAACCATATGGCATCTCGTTCGAACGAGATTGCCATGTCGTTCGAACGAACTGGTCTCGTTCGAACGAGATTGCGAGGTCGTTCGAACGATACTTCTAATGATATTCTTTTTTCACCTCTGGAACATCGTTAGTAAAGTCATTTGAACGAGAATGTCATTCGAATGAAAAGTCGTTCGAATGAGATTTGGCGGGAACATGTATTTTTGCTGTTTTTGACGATTTTCCCACTTTTCCCACTTCTTTTCCCCACTATCTTTTGCCAGATTGAATAAGTGCGGGAACCAAAATTTTGGAACTAACATTTTCACATTCCTCCATCTCCTAGACAAAGTTTTAAAGAGTTTCAATTATAAATGAAAAGGTTCAAGTGTGAGTGTTTGATTTTTAAGAAAAATCCTTAAACACTTGTGTTTACACCCAATTGTTTAGTTTATCCAAGTTCCTTAAATATATATACTTTCCTTAGAGTTTTGGCACCGGTTTTATCTGTACCATTTGAAGAGTGTTTGGGTTTACTTCTACATCCCACAAAGAAGTTGCTGCGGCATTCTCATACGGTGAAAGGCACCGTGTGTGGTTGATGGGTTCCTAAAAGTTTGATCGATGGATTCCGAGACAGCGGTGGAGCTTCGTGGTTATTCTCTACGCAGAGGTCTGCACAAGAAGGAGCGTCGAGGCTTGGACAGGGTCAAGTCAAATGTTGCAAGTCTTACTGTCTGATACTTGTAATACCGTACTTAGTGGATTTGAGGCTAGGGTCGTCCGAGGTTTTTCATGTTGTGGGTTTTTCCTCGTATATCGTGGCGTAGTGTGACTGCTTTACTTTTATCTTGGAAAATAACTTAGAACGCATGCTTAGGATAATTCAAGATAAAATTTGGTTTAATTGTCCCACTTAATTAAATTGGAGTAAATTCAATTTGGGTAAATGTTAATTTAATTCAAGTCATTAATTTTATTGGATAAAGTTTGGTTTGGCCTAATATTGCAAATTGAATATTTTTTCTTAGGAAAATTTCTAGGACTTAGGTTGAGTTAATATGTTTAAGTGAAAAATGTATTTATTGTTTAATTTAATGTCACTTTAAGTTTTGTTTTATTTTAATTTGAAACAAATTAAAATTTTGTTTATGTTATTGTTTCGTTGAGCCATCTTTATTCCGCATCTAAAAGGAAATTACTTTTGGTAAAATTTTAAAATTGGGGTCCTATGACTTTCAACTTCTTAAACTCCAATTCCATTTCCACCATCCTTAGTTTGCCACTGAGGAGTATAGGTGTCAAATTTGGATCGTCCATCTCCTCAATTGCATAGCACTTATTGTCAGATTTTTGTGGAAGTGACCTCAGAATTTTTGAAACAATTTCCTTCCTATCATAAATTATACCATTGGCATGCAACTTAGTCACTATGTCTGTCAACCTAATGTAGAAGTCATCAAATGACTCAGTCTCAATCATGACTATAGTGTTATACCACTAGATTAACATTTTGGTTTTAATAGATTTGACACGTGTGTCTCCTTCATGTGCAGTCACTAGAGTGTCATATGCTTCCTTAGAGGTAGTAAAGAAAGATATCCTCTTGAATTCATGTCCATTGATAGACATGAATATGACATTTTTGCCTTTATTATTATTATTATTATTAAGGGAGGTATGTTTCTCTTCTTTGGTGAATTCACTTAGCAGTTTCCTAATCCTCATGGTACTTCCTTCTGCGACTAATTTAGTAGGAAAAGTGTAACCATTTTCAACAGCATCCCAGACATCATCTCCCAAATGTTCCTTGGATGAACGAAACCATCCTCACTTTTTAGTAAGGGAAGTTGGTTCCATCAAAGAGTGGGGGTTTGAACATGTTACTTAATCTATCAAATTTCTCGTCCGTTGTTTTTTGTCTTGAAAAAAAAACAATTTCAGAAACTTAGGATCAAAAAGATTTTATAAAGCAAAAGCTCTGATACCAATTGAAAAAATAATGCCACTTAAGTTGTTTAAAAGTTTTAAGGCACTTTAAATGGGGGAGATTGAAGAACCTTATACTCTTGACTCACTTGAGTCTGTATTGTACAAGTGTTCATCTAGTTTGGAAATTGTGACAAAATTGTGTCCATCCTAGGAACCAAAGAACCGCAGAGTTTGGTTTGCTATTTCATCCCTCTTTCTTGATTGATCTAGACAATATTACCAACAATCACACACAGTAGAATTGATCTTATACATTTCATATGGCATATAATTGTGTGTATATATGTTGAGCATGTTTAAATCCTTAAAAATTCTTTTTAATATTTTTTTGGGATTTTATAAACTTTTAAAATAAGGTTATTATTAATTAAAATTTGTTTTTAAAATCTTTTGGGGTAAATTTGCAATTATGTATTGGTGGTTATATTGGCTAAATGTTTACTTCGGTAGAATTCGAAAGCAGCAGAGACTTCAGGGTGCGTTTGTATTTATTTTTATATGCGCGTTCGTTATCTTATGTATGCCCAACATGTGTTGCATTCTGATTGGTTGAGTTTGTGTTTCTTTATAGAGAGTAAACCAGCGATTGTTTACAGCCGTTGGATCGCTTTTATCAACGATCTGCATGAGCTCTTATATCATCCCTGTGAACCTCATATGAACCAATCAGTAGAGTTGTAATCACCGCATATCATGAACCCTTGGATCAAAGTCAATAAACCTTGACTCAATCTGAACCATTATTTTTTAGCCTTATTCTCGAATCTTCTCACCCCTTATAAAAGGACCTTTATCCTCAGCCATCAGAGACTTTTGCCATTTCATCCTTTTAGAGAGAAAAGAGAGAAACCAGAAAGAGAGAGAAAGAGTTAGAAACCCTAACCCTAACCCTAAATCTTTAAAACCTTTTTGAACCTAAACCTCTTTTCAAGTCCTGTATATACCAAATAGAACCTTGAGTGTGTGAGTCTTTGAGAGGTTGAGAGTTGGTATGTTTAGTTCGTTTGATACTGTAACCTCTTCATTCTTAGATCTTGTGTCCAACTTAAGCATTTATCTTAGATCTAAGTTTCCGCTTTATAGAATTTTTAGATCCGAGTACTTTATGTTACATTTCACATAGATTTATATATTTTGTTTCTCATCTTGAGAAATCTATTGTTGATTCTTTTCTGTAAATGTTTTTAACTTTGAAATCAACAATAATGTTTTCTGTTTCTAGTTCTTGTAAAACAAAACCTTTGCCCTAGTTTGGAATTGCACTTGGTGATTTTCAATCTCAAAAATATTTTCAAAACCTGAGATTCATTAAGATCTTGATACGTCTTCTGAGCAAGATAGCCGTGGATTCTGGGATTATTTTAAAGTTTAAATAACGTTAAGTTTTGTGAGAAGAGAGAAATAGAAAAATCATAGCATATAGTTCTTATATGTAATTTTTTAGAACCGGTTGTATAAAATAAGTGTGTGTGTGTGCATGCATGTGTTAGAAAGTACCTCCACAAACACTATCACCCTACCACACTAAAAGTGTTGGTAATAAGATCTTGAGAACAAGACTCGACGTAAAGAACTTGAACAAATTGGAAGTTACAAACTGGGAGAACAACATCAACAATCAGAACTGCAGAGAAGTTAAAAGGACACTAGAGGGTATATTCCTAAACTTATATAGGTCTGAGTTGTATGCATGTTTGTTATATAGTTTGTAACTGTTAAAATTTATTTTAATGGAATTTTTTGTTTACTCCGTAGAGGGAGTCATGGATGTTTACTCAGTTGGGTGAGGTTTTACCACGTAAAAAATCCTTGTTCTTAATCTTTCTACATCTCGTCATCTAATTCGTGGTTGTGCTGTGTGTAACGTTTTTTAAACTAATTTATTAAACCTTTTAATAAAATCTTGCACAGATCCCGTACATATATTTTAAACACATCTTGTGATTAATTAGTTTTTATTTTAAAGAAAAGAGTTTCTTCAAAAAACTGTTTGGAGTTAAATAAATAGTTTAATTTTATATTAAACGACTTTAGTAACAGATTTTCAATTGGTATCAAAGCTTTGTAAACTTCTTGTAAAGAGATCCTGTGTTTCTGAAATTATTTTCTGAAAATCAAACATGGACGAGAAAAATGAAAGATTTGGTAACTTGACCGGAGCTCCTATCTTTGATGGAACCAATTTCGCTTACTAGAAAGTAAGGATGATTGCTTTGATTCAAGGAACTTTGGGAGATGATGTCTGGGACATTGTTGAAAATGGATACATTTTTCTTACTAAACCATCCACTGAAGTAAGTAATGAGAGGGTTAAGAAAGGATTAAGTGAATTCACTCAAGAAGACAAACAAGTTTGTCGCAACAATAAGAAAGGAAAGAGTGCCATATTTTTGTCCATAAATGAACATGAGTTCAAAAGAATCTCATCCTCTACCACTTCTAAGGAAGCTTGGGACACTTTGGTTACTGCTCATGAAGGTGACACTAGAGTTAAGGCTGCTAAAACACAAATTCTCATTCAACAATATAACTCTTTAATTATGTCTGAATTTGAGTCATTTGATGACTTCTATATGAACTTGACTGATATTGTGACAAAATTGCATGCTAATGGGATAACATATGACATACATGAAATTGTATCTAAAATTCTGAGATCATTACCACAGAAATTTGACAACAAAAGATATGTTATTGAGGAAATGTGTGATATAAATCTCACTCCTGAATTACTCCATAGTAAATTAAGAACTATGGAAATGGAATTTGAATTTAAGAAACAATTGACCCAGTCCCATAGGAAACAGACTAGTTCCAATCTAAGCTTTTCTTCTAAGTTAATTAAACCTGAGTTTAACATTCCCAATGATGACTCTGATGAGGATTGCGATATAGAGAGTTTGGACAATCAGATTGCCTTAATGTCAAAATAGTTTAAGAAAATTATTAAGTTTAGAAACAACATGGCAAACAAACAAGGCAAGTCCAATTATCCAACTCACTCTAATCATAAACCTCATGAGAAAAGTCATGAGAAACATCACAAGGACTCTCACACTAAACCTAACAGAGACCTTAAGAATACTGAATGCTTTAGATATGGTAAACTAGGACACATTGCACAAGATTGTAGAGTTAACTTGAAAACTCAAAATAAACACGCTAGAGCCAAGATTTGCAATGCATGGGATGATTCAAGCGACTCTAAAAATTAGGAACCAGAGTCATCTCAGGTTTTTGATCATTGCATGTCTTTCTTTGCCAAGATTATCTATAATGATGATATGCCTGTGTTTGTTAGTGAGGATGAATCTAGTAATTCTACTTCTGTTGTCTCAAATCATGTTGTTACTGGTTTAGAAGCTTTAATTACTGAGAAAATTATTATTTCTACCTCGAGGTGTGTGAGTCAAAGGGAAAGTGATAATGACGATGTCAATGGGTGTGTTAGTCAAAGAAATAAAGCCTTAGGGGTCACTTCACACACTACACTTAGTGACTCAGACAATGAAGATCTCCCAGATATTCACACACTTTATGCTAAAACTCTCAAGAAAAGCACTAGACTAGAGAAGGTTGTGAAAGATCTCACCAAGAAGCTAGAAGATCTAAGCCTGATGGTCAAACTTAATGCTAAAGAGTATACTACCCAATGTCTAAGTCATAAAAGTGAAATCAAAATGTTTGATAAAAAATTGAGAAATTTGACTGAAACAAATGAAACTCTGGATAAAAAATACAAAAGGGACATTTTTAGAATTGAATCAAACTAAAGAAAAGATAGCAACTGTTTTAAAAAAAATTACAAAATTTGAAAATGACTCAAATGGTTTTGATGAATTTGTTGCGGAATCTAAAACCAATTCTGATGATCGAACTGGAATAGGGTTTTGCCCCAATTTGAAGACACAAACAAAATCTTTTGAACCTATCAAGTTTGTGTTAGGAGGTAAAAGACCTATCGAAACCTGCCCAGACTTTCATTCTCTAAAAACTGAGTTTGACTCAAAACATCAAAATTTTAACATTGGGGAATCAAGTTTCTCTAAACATGAAAGTTCACCTAAGGCTAAAAACGTTGTGACACCCCGACTAATTAAATACCGGGTAGCTACTCCTTTATAAAATTAATTCAAAATGCCAAGTTGGCTCAGTTAATAGCATCACTGTCGAAAACATTTTATTATTACTAACCACCTAGTATTTAAAAATCAAGTTGCCAAATTTTAATTTAAGTCTGATTAACATGCAACAAGTGTAATGAGAAATAGATAACACCATTCACCATACTAAAGTAAAACGAATAACCATCACAATAAAGTAAATAAAGTCTGGAGGAAAACCCCTCACTACAATCCCATAACTGAAATAAATAACTGAAAAAATAAATGCTAAAGTCTGAAAACTGAAATATAAAAGATATCCCTAAATAGAAATGGGCAACATGCCCTACAACTGATAGATAGTGACTCTGGAATCCAAACGATAGAAGCGTCTATAAGAAAATCCCTGTAGCTTCCACAAACAGCTACAGCTCGTCACCTGAATGAGTATCCTATGCTTGGTGTCCCTGTGGCTGGGCACCTAAAAAGGTTTTACAAGAAAAAGATTTGAAAAGCAAACGGGTCAGAGCCCGAATGTGGAGTTATATTTTAAAAACCTGCAAGTGCTCTAAAAACATTTAAAACATTAAATGCAAAGTACATGTTAGGACGTGCACTCACATTATATTCTCGCCTCTCGTCTAACTGTGCACTCCTAACGCAAGTACCCATCTACAACTACCCATACTACTAGCTAAATGACAACATATCTAGCTAGACTGCCAAAGGTCCTGCCAATAATACTTGGTTCCATTTACATAATAATGCTCGTAATTAAATAGGGGTTTAACGTCAACTCAGATACTCAATGTGCAATATTTATAACTGTTAATTAACTCGTTGTATTTCTCGAAACAATACCGTAATATAATTACAACATTAACATGGTGATTCTCATTAATTAAATGTATATTATTCACATCATAAATATACAATACAAGCACCCCGCAACTAAGCTGTAGTCACACATACTCTGCTATCCATCCCGGTACATCACGTACATAAGGATCACATATTCCGAATCTCTCAGGAATAGTTCAGATAACACAATTCACAAATAGTGGAGGCGAACACAGTCACCATCACATGGTCACGCACATACCTATGCTCCCATGATCATGCAGACTTATTAATATCACAATAAGTCCTTCTATGACCTATGTTCATCAAGGTACCAGTCTATATCCCCCCCCCATAGGCACACAAGGATTAGAGGATCCTAAGCGAACGTAACCTCCCGTGATAGCAAGTATGGTAGGTATGTCATACACACAAGATTTTATGCTAAGCATTCACACATCTTAGATATCTCAATATTAATAAAGTCATACTCTACATCATTATACAATTATTCCAAATCCATATATTTCAAGTATCCCGATAATATATAATTTAAATGGTCGACACGTCTCACGTCGTAATTCCTTAAACTTAAAACCTATCTCAAATAGACTATTAAGTCTCCCATAATTCTGACATATGACATCTTTATACCTAAGGTCTTTGCTTCTGCCCCAAACCTTATTTCATCAACTTATTCAAATTTGTACTATTAACCCAAATATTATCTCACATGACAAATTTCATTTAGTTAGAAAAATTCCTCAAATTACATTCCAAATAAAATCCCATCTCATAATCATGCCTACTGGTCTTCCTTAAAGTTAAGGGTATTCATAAAGTCTCTAATAATATTATCCAAGGGTTAACACCACTAAAATTCAATTAAGGGAAAACTTCATTTATTCTGGAAAGGTCGATCGATCGACCTTGACCTTCGATCGATCGATTTTGTCGATCGATCGACTGATGAATGTCGATCGATCGATTACACAGGTATGGTTACGGACTGCTTCGATT
The DNA here is from genome assembly GCA_949130495.1 of Sambucus nigra. NCBI lineage: Eukaryota > Viridiplantae > Streptophyta > Magnoliopsida > Dipsacales > Adoxaceae > Sambucus > Sambucus nigra. Next base: position 422,210,044 of record OX422218.1, read on the forward strand.
TGCAGATTTGAAAACATCCCAAAACTTATTTTTAAAGCATGATTCTCTAATATAACGTTATAGTAATGTCATATAACCGTCCTACAATATTACTAACGTCCATAAATCAATATTTCAACAACTAAAGGCTACATATGGATCAATCTTTATCAAAAACCTAGTTTTCTAATTTATCTCAAGAACATTCATAAACTTCATCTTAAATCCGTTTTTGGTATCACAAAAGTCAGTAATTCTCTTAATATGATCTTCCAGTAACATTCTACATGCAACCTATATCCCAAAAATTAAACTAATAACTCCAATCTTATGGGTTTTTTTCATTATCTTCCAAGAACACATAAAGTTTTTGAATAATCTAACATGGAAGAAGCATTCTCCGAAATTTAAATGGAATAAATCACTTGCCTTGATTGTCTCTGGATTTGGTGTTGGATTTGTAAGCTCTTTCTGCAGATTTTCTGCAGAATTCCACCTCTTTCCCTTCCTCTCTAAGCTTTCTTCTTCCAAAGGTGGCTATGGTGGCTAGGGTTTCCTTTGGGAGAGTTGGAAGACTAAATGATAACCTACATAGCTTTCTAGGTTAATAAGGGTTGGTTATGGGCTTAGTGGGTCTTATCCACATCAGATTTAATTAACCAAATTTTCGTCACTTTTAATTCCTCAAAACGTGAAATTACCAAAATACCCTTTAAGTTGCCGATATGGCCTAAAAATACACCGGGACCCAAACTATACCCCCGGCTAGTGTTTTCTGACTATCTCGACCCTTCCGGACGCGATGGCGCACTCAAAATGACCATACGGATTATAGATTTTAAATTCACTTTTTCTTATCAATATATTATACCGTGATGCGGCGGTCCCACGCGTCTCAACAAAATTTCTAAAATGCCGTATATAAATCCCACGACAAATTTTATAATACCAAGTTCATATATAATCATATATGCACATAATCAAATACTAACTCGTATCACATTAGTATTTATAACCCGGATTAATTTCCAATTAATACACAATTTAATTAATTAATCCCAAAAATAAATATAGTCAAAAGTACGGGGTATTACATACTTCCCCCCTAATAACTGAATTTCGTCCCGAAATTCGAAGCTAGAAAGTACGTGCTGAAAACAGCTCTGGATAACGTTCGCGCATCTCATCCTCGCGCTCCCATGTGGACTTCTCGACATTGTGATGTCGCCACTGAACACGCACTAACGGAACTACCTTTGACCGCAGTTTCCTCTCGCTTCGGTCCAAAATAGTAGCTGGCCCCTCCTCGTGAGAGCTATCCGGCTGGAGATCGATGTCTTCCACAGAAATATGAGAATGAGCCAAATCATCTCTAAGGTATTTCCTCAGCGAGGAAATATGGAACACGTCGTGAATCCGATGCAAGTGCTCCGGTAGTCCAAGTCTATACGCAACTGGTCCGATCCGCTCAATAATAGGAAATGGCCCCACGTACCTCGGTGCCAACTTCCCCTTCTTCTCGAAACGCATAATCCCCTTCATTGGAGATACCCTGAGTAAAACCTGGTCCCCCACTTGGAACTCCCTGAAAAACCTCTTCGCATCAGCATAACTCTTCTGCCTGTCTTGAGCTACCCGAATGCGACTCCGAATCAACTCAATCCTTGCCGAAGTGTCCTGAATCACTTCCGGCCCAAGTAGTTTGTTGTCCCCCACTTCTAACCAACATGCTGGGGAACGACAAGGCCTACCGTACAATGCCTCAAACGGAGCCATGCCAATAGTAAACTGATAGGAGTTGTTGTAAGCAAACTCCACCAGTGGAAGGTACTTCTCCCATCCACCCCCGAAGTCAATAATGCACATGCGTAGCATGTCCTCCAACATCTGATTGGTGCGCTCTGTCTGCCCATCGGTCTGCGGATGATAAGCCGTACTCAACCGCAATTCCGTGCCCATTGCCTCCTGGAAACTCTCCCAAAACTGCGAAACAAATATCTTGTCTCTGTCAGACACGATATTTAAGGGTACATCGTGGAGTCTCACAATCTCTGAAATGAAGAGCTGGGCATACTGTCCCGTAGTGTAGTCAGTCCTTACGGGTAAGAAGTGAGCGACCTTAGACAACCTGTCCACAATTACCCAAACGGAGTCGTGACCCCTCTGCGACGTAGGCAACCCCGTGACAAAATCCATGGATATGCTCTCCCACATCCACACCGGAACCTCCAACGGCTGTAGCAATCCTGCTGGTCTCTGATGATCCACTTTTACAAGCTGACAAGTGGCGCATTTCGAGACAAACTCAGCGATATCTCTCTTCATACCGCTCCACCAATACTGTCGTCTCATGTCTTGGTACATTTTGTCCCCTCCGGGATGTACCGCGAACCGCGAGCCGTGCGACTCTGCCATAACATCGTGCCGCAATTCTTCCCCTTCCGAAACTACCAATCTCCCATTGAAGCGCAATCCCCCGTCTGAACTAACGGTATAGGACTCGGCTCCCTCTGCAAGTAATCGAACTATCTGCTCCTGACAGAACGAGTCATTAGCCTGTGCCCGTACTACCTTCGTGACAATCTGCGGTGTAACGGTCATCACAGACATGAAAGATCGGGCCACTGCATCCTGGTGTCCCAATTCCTTCCACTTTGCCTTCCACACCTCTGCCACCTCGTCTGCTGGCCTGCGGCTCAACGCGTCTACTACCACGTTAGCCTTACCCGGGTGGTACTGGATGTCGAACTGGTAGTCCTTCACAAACTCAAGCCACCTACGCTGTCACATTTTCAACTCCTTCTGCATGAACAGATACTGTAGTGACTTGTGATCCGTGAACAGCTGAAACTTCTCCCCCAAAAGATAGTTTCTCCAAATCCGTAAGGCAAATACCACTGCTGCCAACTCCAAATCATGCGTAGGGTAATTCTTCTCATGAGGCTTAAGCTTACGAGAAGCATAAGCTATGGCCTGTCTCTCCTGCTGCAATACACCTCCCAGTCCTTGCAAAGACGCATCGGTGTAAACCAAATACTCAACTCTCGGTCTCGGAAATGCTAACACAGGTGCTGAGGTCAACTTGTCCTTCAATTCATCGAATGCCAACTGACAGGCATCACTCTAGATGTATGGCACACCCTTACGAGTAAGATGTGTCAAAGGACCTGCTATCTCCGAGAATCCCCGAATAAATCTCCTGTAGTATCCTGCTAGACCCAAGAAACTACGAATCTCCGTTGGTGTCGTGGGCTGTCCCCACTCCCTCACCGCTGATACCTTCCCCGGATCAACAGATATCCCTTGGTCGGAAATAATGTGACCCAAGAATTGGACTTCTTTCAGCCAAAACCCGCACTTCTCATATATTGCATACAGCTCGTTCTGACGAAGTGTCTGCAAAACCTGCCTCAAATGCTCGGCATGCTCCTCCTCCGTCTGAGAGTAAACCAGAATGTCATCAATGAAGACAATGACAAACTGATCTAGGAAATCCCTGAACACCCTGTTCATCAAGTCCATAAACACTGCTGGAGCGTTGGTCAAGCCGAAAGGCATAACCCGAAACTTGTAAGAACCATATCTCGACAAGAACGCGGTCTTCGAGACATCCTCCTCCCTGATACGCAACTGATGGTATCCCGACCTCAAGTCAATCTTCGAGAAGAAAGAAGCTCCCTTCAACTGGTCGAATAAGTCATCGATTCGAGGCAACGGATACTTATTCCGTATCGTGACCTTATTCAACTCTCGGTAGTCCACGCACAATCTCAGTGAACCATCCCTCTTCTTCACAAACAAAACCGGAGCGCCCCAAGGTGAGGTACTCCTGCGAATAAAGCCCTGCCCTAACAGCTGCTCTATCTGATCCCGTAATTCTCGCATCTCAGCTGGAGCCATACGGTACGGTGCACGTGCTATAGGTCTCGTACCCGGTAGCAAATCTATAACGAAGTCTATCTCTCGACTGGGTGGTAAGCCTGGTATCTCCTGAAACACATCCGAATACTCCCTGACAACCGGGATCGAATCTAAAGAAATAACAACCTCCTTAGAGGTATCCTCCTCTATGTAATACAGATGAGCGGTCGATCCTCCCTTTGGGCGAGGCATCGCCACTATAAACATCTCTTGCCCCGGAATGGCAAAAAGAATGCTCCCGCTGAAGCAATAAATCATGGCCCTATATGCTACGAGCCAATCCATACCGATGATCACATCGTGAACATGCATGTCTAACACTAACATGTCTGCAGGCAATACCAAACCACCAATCTCTACCCCCACTCCCCGGCATATAAAGAAAATAAGTGACCCACTCCCTAATGGTGACTCGACACACGTCACTGTGCTCTCTGCCGTGGCTAAAAATCCTAAAGCTTTCGCGGAGTGTGTAGCTATGAAACAATGTGTAGCACCCGTATCAAATAACACCTGACCCATAGTGCCATGGATAGGAAACGTACCCTCGATCACGGGCGGTACCTGTGGAACTGCAGCCTGGTGAACATTATAGACACGTCCATACTGTAGTTGCCCCTGCTGAGCTGGGACTGCTGGAATGGGTGGCAATGCTGCCATCTGCGGCGGTGCAGGAAGAGCTGCGGGAAACATCGGCCTCTGTGGCTCCTGGTGAGCACCCTGCTGCTGCTGCTGTGGGGCCCTGCCCCTATCAGGACAATCCTGCTTCTTATGACCAGTCTTGCCACAAGTAAAGCACTTCCCTGGGAAGTTCCCTCCCCTCTGCCCCTGCTGTCCCCGGCCCTGGTGGCCGTTACCATTCCTCCCTTAGCCCTGCTGGCCCTGGTGAAACTGCTGCCCATTCCGTCCCTGTTGGCCCTGATGGCCGTTTGGACCCTGATGGCCCTGACGGAAACCTCCCTGTCCCTGCCTGTACTTCCCTGACCGGAACCTCTTATTATCCCCCTGCTGGGTACCCTGCTCATTCTGTCTCTGCCCCTGACCAGATTGTGCCCCGCTGACACCATATCCTCCAGTCCTGCCCTGATGGCTAGACTTTCCTGACCGTTTGCCCTCGGCCATATGAAAACGGTGGTCCTGGCAGTGTAACAATGCTGCGTTAACCACATCAGAATACGTGGCCAACGATAAGTTCCCTAGCAGATGCTAACGGATCCTCCAAGTCAACCCGTCCGTGAACTTCCCTATTTTCTTCTTCTCTATTGGAATCTCGTCTGGAACGATATTCAACAGGTTAGTAAACTCGGCCTCATACTCGGCCACTATCTTGCCCTCTTGCTTCAAACTCATCAGCTTCCTCCTCATCTCTGTATGAACTACGGATGGGAAGTACTTGTGGTCGAAACGCACCCAGAACTCCTGAATCGTGAGGGTATCCCTCTCCTCCGCGGTGGTAATGGACTCCCACCACTGTAGTGCAGATCCCACTAGCTTGAAAGTAGCTAGCACCTGTTTCTGAACATCTGTACACTCATGCATCCTCAAATGCCTCTGTATGTCCTTCCTCCATTGGCTCGAGACTACTATGTCTGAGCTACCTGCAAACTCTGGCGGATGCGCTTTCTGAAAAGCGTCTCGTACACGCTCCCAAGCAGACGGGAATGCATTAACCTGTGCTGGCGCGGCAACCGGCGCCTGAGGCGGTGCCTGCGGAATCACGGCAATCGCGGCATTTACCGCTTGGGCTACTATAGCAGCAACCTCAGCGGCGTTCAACATGCCCTGAACTGGAGCGGGCTGTGGTTCGGGCGTTGCATTCCTGGGAACTCGTCGTGCACGTCGTGGAGGCATCTGAAATAAGAACAAAGTTTATAAGTTCACGGTTTATAAACTTAAAATAGCTGAAGAACGAAGCATACACAATAAGAGTACAACAGTCCTAAAATATAGGGCTCTATATCAAAGAAATGTAGGAGAACCATAATAGCCGTACAGATCCTAAAGGACACTAGAACCTGACGCTCTGATACCACCTGTGACACCCCGACTAATTAAATACCGGGTAGCTACTCCTTTATAAAATTAATTCAGAATGCCAAGTTGGCTCAGTTAATAGCATCACTGTCGAAAACATTTTATTATTACTAACCACCTAGTATTTAAAAATCAAGTTGCCAAATTTTAATTTAAGTCTGATTAATATGCAACAAGTGTAATGAGAAATATATAACACCATTCACCATACTAAAGTAAAACGAATAACCATCACAATAAAGTAAATAAAGTCTGGAGGAAAACCCCTCACTACAATCCCATAACTGAAATAAATAACTGAAACAATAAATGCTAAAGTCTGAAAACTGAAATATAAAAGATATCCCTAAATAGAAATGGGCAACATGCCCTACAACTGATAGATAGTGACTCTGGAATCCAAACGATAGAAGCGTCTACAGCAAATCCCTGTAGCTTCCACAAACAGCTACAACTCGTCACCTGAATGAGTATCCTATGCTTGGTGTCCCTGTGGCTGGGCACCTAAAAAGGTTTTACAAGAAAAAGATTTGAAAAGCAAACGGGTCAGAGCCCGAATGTGGAGTTATATTTTAAAAACCTGCAAGTGCTTTAAAAACATTTAAAACATTAAATGCAAAGTACATGTTAGGACGTGCACTCACATTATATTCTCGCCTCTCGTCTAACTGTGCACTCCTAACGCAAGTACCCATCTATAACTACCCATACTACTAGCTAAGTGACAACATATCTAGCTAGACTGCCAAAGGTCATGCCAATAATACTTGGTTCCATTTACATAATAATGCTCGTAATTAAATAGGGGTTTAACGTCAACTCAGATACTCAATGTGCAATATTTATAACTGTCAATTAACTCGTTATATTTCTCGAAACAATACCGTAATATAATTACAACATTAACATGGTGATTCTCATTAATTAAATGTATATTATTCACATCATAAATATACAATACAAGCACCCCGCAACAAAGCTGTAGTGCACACATACTCTGCTATCCATCCCGGTACATCACGTACATAAGGATCACATATTCCGAATCTCTCAGGAATAGTTCAGATAACACAATTCACAAATAGTGGAGGCGAACACAGTCACCATCACATGGGTCACGCACATACCTACGCTCCCATGATCATGCAGACTTATTAATATCACAATAAGTCCTTCTATGACCTATGTTCATCAAGGTACCAGTCTATATCCCTCCCGTAGGCACACAAGGATTAGAGGGTCCTAAGCGAACGTAACCTCCCGTGATAGCAAGTATGGTAGGTATGTCATACACACAAGATTTTATGCTAAGCATTCACACATCTTAGATATCTCAATATTAATAAAGTCATACTCTACATCATTATACCATTATTCCAAATCCATATATTTCAAGTATCGCGATAATATATAATTTAAATGGTCGACACGTCTCACGTCGTAATTCCTTAAACTTAAAACCTATCTCAAATAGACTATTAAGTCTCCCATAATTCTCACATATGACATCTTTATACCTAAGGTCTTTGCTTCTGCCCCAAACCTTATTTCATCAACTTATTCAAATTTGTACTATTAACCCAAATATTATCTCACATGACAAATTTCATTTATTTAGAAAAATTCCTCAAATTACATTCCAAATAAAATCCCATCTCATAATCATGCCTACTGGTCTTCCTTAAAGTTAAGGGTATTCATAATCATGCCTACTGTAATACCCCGTACTTTTGGCTATATTTATTTTTGGGATTAATTAATTAAATGCGTATTAAATTGGAAATTAATCCAGGTTATAAATACTAATATGATGCGATTTGGTATTTGTTTATGTACATATAAGATTATATATGTATTTGGTATTATGAAATTTGTCGTGGGATTTATATACGGCAATTTGGAAATTTTGTTGAGACGCGTGGGACCGCCGCGTCACGGTATAATATTTTGATATTAAAAGTGAATTTAAAATCTATAATCCGTATAGTCGTTTTGAGTGCGCCAACGCGTCCGGAAGGGTCGAGATAGTCAGAAAACACTAGCCGGGGGTATAGTTTGGGTCCCGGGGTATTTTTAGGCCATTCCGGCACCATAAAGGGTATTTTAGTAATTTGGTATTTTTGGGTAATTAAAAGTGACGAAAATTGAGAGTTGTAATCTGATAAGGAATTGACCCCAACCAACCCTTATTAACCCAATAAGCCACGGAGGTTTATAAAATTAGGTTTTCATAAGTTTCCCCAAAGCAAACCCTAGCCACCATAGCCTTTTGGAGAAGAAAGCTTGGAGAAGGAGAGAGAGAGAGAGGAAACTCTGCAGAAACTTCATCAAACCAACACCAAATCCGGAATCAAACCAAGGCAAGTGATTTAAATTACATTCTTTATGCAATGAATGCTTTTTCCATGTTAGAAACCTTGTGAATTAATTTTATATAAGAGTTAAAAGAAAACCCATGAAATTGGAAGATTGTTATTAAATTTTGGGATAGGTTTGCATGTAGAACCCTTGTTTGAAAATTTAAATTCAGAGATTTCATATCTATGTGACGTTTTAACGGATTAAAATCTGGAAAATTTTGAGGAGAAGAACCTAGGGTTTATGTTCTTGAAGAAAATTGGGAATTACTGTAGAAATTGTGATTTAATGATGTTTAGAAGATATTAAACCCTTTAATGATGTTAGTATAGCCCCTTAACATGTTTGAGGATGATTAGAGAACTCAATATATTGTTGGAACGAATTTTAGAAAAGGTTTGAGGAGTAAAAATGGTGAAAAAACGAATTGGGGAAAAATCTGGGCCGAAACTGGCCACTCGTTAGAAGCAGCCCCCAGGTCGTTCGAACGAGCTCGTTCGAACGAGCTTCTAACGAGTTGACCAGTCGTTATTAACGAGTAGGGATTTTCGTTCGATATCTCGTTCGAACGAGATATCGTTAGAAGGGTCAGTTCGTTCGAACGAACTGGGATCTCGTTCGAACAGCCTCGTTCGAACGAGACTTCTAACGACCTGACAATACAAACTCGTTTGAAGCCTCGTTCGAACGAGACTTCTAACGAGTTGACAGTTTGACCCTTTTTGGACTGTTTTGACTTTTGGAGTTCTAGGAACTGGTTCAAGCGTAGAGTTAGCATCCCTTTGATGATATAGTGATTGATTTGGGACTTTTGGGTTATTGAGATGAGTAAATCATACTTGAGTTACATTCATTGAACCATTTGGGTTGAGACGTGAGTGTCTACTACAATGTGAGGATGAATCATGGCGCGTATAATTACAAACCGGAATAGTATGAATTATGATAAGTATAAGCTAGTACGAGTATGCAATATGTACTACAATTAAAATACGGTATTACTAAGATGTGTGGTTACTTAGTATTAGTATATGGATTGTGTGTATGACATACCTACCATACTTGCTATCACGGGAGGTTGCGTTCGCTTAGGACCCTCTATTCCTTGTGTGCCTACGGGGGGGATATAGACTGGTACCTTGATGAACATAGGTAATAGAAAGACTTATTGTGATATTAATAAGTCCGCTGACCATGGGAGCGTAGGTATGTGCGTGACCCATGTGATGGTGACTGTGTTCGCCTCCACTATTTGTGATTTGTGTTATCTGGACTATTCCTGAGAGATTCGGAATATGTGATCCTTATGTACGTGATGTACCGGGATGGATAGCAGAGTATGTGTGCACTACAGCTTAGATTGCGGGGTGCTTGTGTTGTATATTTATGATATGAATAATATACACTATATTAATGGGAATCCTCATGTTAATGTTGTAAAAATATTACGGTATTGTTTCGAGATATATAATGAGTTAGCTGATAGTGATATCAATGGCATAGTTAGTAACTGAGTTTACGTTAAACCTCTATTAAATTACGAGCGTTGTTATGTTAAATTAGACGAGTAAAATGGGTAGAACCCTTGGTAGTCTAGGTAGTTACGTTGTCACTTAGCTAGTGGAAAGGGTAGTTATAGATGGGTACTTACGTTAGGAGTGCACAGTTAGACGAGAGGTGAGAATGTCATGCGAGTGTACGTCCTATCATGTACTTTGCATTTAATGTTTTAAATGTTTTTAAAGCACTTGCAGGTTTTTAAAATATAACTCCACATTCGGGCTCTGACCCGTTTGCCTTTCAAATCTCTTTTTCTTTGTAAAACCATTTTAGGTGCCCAGCCACACGGACACCAAGCATAGGTACTCATTCAGGTGACGAGCTGTAGCTGTTTGTGGAAGCTACAGGGATTTGCTCATAGACGCTTCTATCTTTTGGATTCCAGAGTCACTATCTATCAGTTGTAGGGCATGTTGCCCATTTCTATTTAGAGCATCTTTTACATTTCAGTTTTCAGACTTTAGCATGTAGTATTTCAGTTTCAGTTATTTATCTTCAGTATGGGATTGTAGTGAGGGGTTTCCTCCAGACGTTATTTATTTCTATTGTGATGGTTATTCATTTTACTTCAGTATGGTGAATGGTGTTACTTATTTCTTTACACTTGTTGCATGTTAATCAGACTTAAATTAAAATTTGGCAACTTGCTTTTTAAATACTAGGTGGTTAGTAATAATAAAATGTTTTCGACAGTGATGCTATTAACTGAGCCAACTTGGCATTTTGAATTAATTTTATAAAGGAGTAGCTACCCGGTATTTAATTAGTCGGGGTGTCACAGGTGGTATCAGAGCATCACGTTCTAGTGTCCTTTAGGATCTGTACGTCTATTATGTTTCCGCTATGTTTTTTTTTATATAGAGCCCTATATTTTAGGACTGTTGTATTCTTTTTGTGTATGCTTCGTTCTTCAGCTATTTTAAGTTTATAAACCGTGAACTTATAAACTTTGTTCTTATTTCAGATGCCTCCACGACGTGCACGACGAGTTCCCAGGAATGCAGTGCCCGAACCCCAGCCCGCTCCAGTTCAGGGCATGTTGAACGCCGCTGAGGTTGCAGCTATAGTAGCTCAAGCGGTAAATGCCGCGATTGCCGTTATTCAGCAGGCACCACCACCGGCGCCGGTTGCTGCGCCAGTACAGGTTAATGCATTCCCGTCTGCTTGGGAGCGTGTACGTGACGCTTTTCAGAAAGCGCATCTGCCGGAGTTTGCAGGTAGCTCAGACGTGGTAGTCTCGAGCCAATGGAGGAAGGACATACAGAGGCATTTGAGGATGCATGAGTGCACTGACGTTCAGAAACAGGTGCTAGCTACTTTCAAGCTAGTGGGATCTGCACTACAGTGGTGGGAGTCTATCACCACCACAGAGGAGAGGGATACCCTCACGATTCAGGAGTTCTGGGTGCGGTTCGATCACAAGTACTTCCCATCCGCAGTTCATACAGAGATGATGAGGAAGCTGATGAGTTTGAAGCAAGAGGGCAAGACAGTGGCCGAGTATGAGGCCGAGTTCACTAACCTGTTGAATATCGTTCCAGACGAGATTCCAACAGAGAAGAAGAAGATTGAGAAGTTCACCGACGGGTTGAATTGGAGGATCCGTTAGCATCTGCTTGGGAACCTATCGTTGGCCACGTATTCTGATGTGGTTAACGCTGCATTGTTGCACTGCCAGGACCACCGTTTTCATATGGCCGAGGGCAAGCGGTCAGGGGAGTCTAGCCATCAGGGCAGGACTGGAGGACATGGTGCCAGCGGGGCACAGACCGGTCAGGGGCAGAGACAGACTGAGCAGGGTACCCAGCAGGGGGACAATAAGAGGTTCCGGTCAGGGAACTACAGGCAGGGTCAGGGAGGTTTCCGCCAGGGCCATCAGGGTCCAAACGGCCATCAGGGCCAGCAGGGACAGAATGGGCAGCAGTTCCATCAGGGCCAGCAGGGCCAAGGGAGGAATGGTAACGGCCACCAGGGCCGGGGACAGCAGGGGAAGAGGGGAGGGAACTTCCCAGGGAAGTGCTTTACTTGTGGCAAGACTGGCCATAAGAAGCAAAATTGTCCTGATAGGGGCAGGGCCCCACAGCAGCAGCAGCAGGGTGCTCGCCAGGAGCCACAGAGACCTATATTTCCCGCCGCTCTTCCTGCACCGCCACAGATGGCAGCTTTGCCACCCATTCCAGCAGTCCCAGCTCAGCAGGGGCAGCTACAGTATGGACGTGTCTACAACGTTCACCAGGCTGCAGTTCCACAGGCACCTCCCGCGATCGAGGGTACGTTTCCTATCCATGGCACTATGGGTCGAGTGTTATTTTATACGGGTGCTACACACTATTTTATTGCTACACACTTCGCGAAAGCTTTAGGATTGTTAGCTACGGCAGAGAGCACAGTGACGTGTGTCGACTCACCATTAGGGAATGGGTCACTTATTTTCTTTATATGCCGGGGAGTCGGGGTAGAGGTTGGTGGTTTGGTATTGCCTGCGGACATGTTAGTGTTAGACATGCATGTTCACGATGTGATCATCGGTATGGACTGGCTCGTATCATATAGGGCCATGATTGATTGCTTCAGCGGGAGCATTGTTTTTGCCATTCCGGGGCAGGAGATGTTTATAGTGGCGATGCCTCGCCCAGAGGGAGGATCGACCGCTCATCTGTATTACATAGAGGAGGATACCTCTAAGGAGGTTGTGATTCCTTTGGATTCGATCCCGGTTGTCAGGGAGTATTCAGATGTGTTTCAGGAGATACCAGGATTACCACCCAGTCGAGAGATAGACTTCGTTATAGATTTGCTACCGGGTACGAGACCTATAGCACGTGCACCGTACCGTATGGCTCCAGCGGAGATGCGAGAGCTACGGGATCAGATAAAGCAGCTGTTAGGGCAGGTCTTTATTCGCAGGAGTACCTCACCTTGGGGCGCTCCAGTTTTGTTTGTGAAGAAGAGGGATGGTTCACTGAGATTGTGCGTGGACTACCGAGAGTTGAATAAGGTCACGATACGGAATAAGTATCCGTTGCCTCGAATCGATGACTTATTCAACCAGTTGAGAGGAGCTTCTTCCTTCTCGAAGATTAACTTGAGGTCAGGATACCATCAGTTGCGTATCAGGGAGGAGGATGTCTCGAAGACTGCATTCTTATCGAGATATGGTTCTTACGAGTTTCGGGTTATGCCTTTCGGCTTGACCAACGCTCCAGCAGTGTTTATGGACTTGATGAACAGGGTGTTCAGGGATTTCCTAGATCATTTTGTCATTGTCTTCATTGATGACATTCTGGTTTACTCTCAGACAGAGGAGGAACACGCCGAGCATTTGAGGCAGGTTTTGCAGACACTTCGTCAGAATGAGTTGTATGCAAAATACGAGAAGTGCGGGTTTTGGTTGAAGGAAGTCCAGTTCTTGGGTCACATTATTTCCGATCAGGGAATATCAGTTGATCCGGGAAAGGTATCAGCGGTGAGGGAGTGGGGACATCCCACGACACCAACGGAGATTCGTAGTTTCTTGGGCTTAGCAGGATACTACAGGAGGTTTATTCGGGGTTTCTCGGTGATAGCAGGTCCTTTGACACATCTTACTCGTAAGGGTGTGCCATATATCTGGAGTGATGCCTGTCAGTTGGCATTCGATGAGTTGAAGGACAAATTGACCTCAGCACCTGTGTTAGCATTGCCGAGACAGGGAGTTGAGTATTTGGTTTACACCGATGCGTCTTTGCAAGGGCTTGGAGGTGTTTTGCAGCAGGAGAGACAGGCCATAGCTTATGCTTCCCGTAAGCTTAAGCCTCATGAGAAGAATTACCCCACACATGATTTGGAGTTGGCGGCAGTGGTATTTGCCTTACGGATTTGGAGGCACTATCTTTTGGGGGAGAAGTTTCAGCTATTCACGGACCACAAGTCCCTACAGTACCTGTTCACGCAGAAGGAATTGAATATGCGGCAGCGTAGGTGGCTTGAGTTTGTGAAGGACTACCAGTTCGACATCCAGTACCACCCGGGTAAGGCTAACGTGGTAGCAGACGCGTTGAGCCGTAGGCCAGTAGATGAGGTGGCAGAGGTGTGGAAAGCTAAGTGGAAGGAATTGGGACAACAGGATGCAGTGGCCCGATCTTTCATGTCTGTGATGACCGTTACACCGCAGATTGTTACGAAGGTAGTACGGGCACAGGCTAATGACTCGTTCTGTCAGGAGCAGATAGTTCGATTACTAGCAGAGGGAGCCGAGTCCTATACCGTTAGCTCAGACGGGGGATTGCGCTTCAATGGGAGATTGGTAGTACCGGAAGGGGAAGAATTGCGGCACGAAGTGATGGCAGAGTCGCACGGCTCACGGTTCGCAGTACATCCCGAAGGGGACAAAATGTACCAAGACATGAGACGGCAGTACTGGTGGAGTGGTATGAAGAGAGATATCGCTGAGTTTGTCTCGAAATGCGCCACTTGTCAGCTCGTAAAAGTGGATCATCAGAGACCGGCAGGATTGCTACAGCCATTGGAGGTTCTGGTGTGGATGTGGGAGAGCATATCCATGGACTTGATCACGGGGTTGCCTACGTCGCAGAGGGGCCACGACTCCGTTTGGGTAATTGTGGACAGGTTGTCCAAGGTCGCTCACTTTTTACCCGTTAGGACTGATTACACTGCGGGTCAGTATGCCCAACTCTTCATTTCAGAGATTGTGAGACTTCACGGTGTGCCACTCAATATCGTGTCTGACAGAGACAAGATATTTGTTTCGAGATTTTGGGAAAGTTTCCAGGAGGCCATGGGCACGGAATTGCGGTTGAGTACGGCTTATCATCCGCAGACCGATGGGCAGACAGAGCGCACCAATCAGATGTTGGAGGACATGCTACGCATGTGCATTATTGACTTCGGGGGTGGATGGGAGCAGTACCTTCCACTGGTGGAGTTTGCTTACAACAACTCCTATCAGTTCACGATTGGCATGGCTCCATTTGAGGCATTGTACGGTAGGCCTTGTCGTTCCCCAGCATGTTGGTTGGAAGTGGGGGACAACAAACTGCTTGGGTCGGAAGTGATTCAGGATACTTCGGCAAGGATTGAGTTGATTCGGAGTCGCATTCGGGTAGCTCAAGACCGGCAGAAGAGTTATGCTGATGCGAAAAGATTTTTCAGGGAGTTCCAAGTAGGGGACCAGGTTTTGCTCAGGATTTCTACGATGAAGGGGATTATGCGATTCGGGAAGAAGGGGAAGTTGGCACCGAGGTATGTGGGGCCGTTTCCTATTATTGAGCGGATCGGACCCGTTGCGTATAGACTTGGACTACCGGAGCAATTGCATCGGATTCACGACGTGTTCCATATTTCCTCGCTGAGGAAATACCTTAGAGATAATTTGGTTCATTCTCACATTACTGTGGAGGACATCGATCTCCAGCCGGATAGCTCTTACGAGGAGGGGCCAATTGCTATTTTGGACCAAAGCGAGAGGAAACTGCGGTCAAAGGTAGTTCCGTTAGTGCGTGTTCAGTGGCGACATCACAATGTCGAGGAGTCCACATGGGAGCGCGAGGATGAGATGCGCGAGCGTTATCCAGAGCTATTTTTAGCAGGTACTTTCTAGTTTCGAATTTCGGGACGAAATTCAGTTATTAGGGGGGAAGTATGTAATACCCCGTACTTTTGGCTATATTTATTTTTGGGATTAATTAATTAAATGCGTATTAAATTGGAAATTTATCCGGGTTATAAATACTAATATGATGCGATTTGGTATTTGTTTATGTACATATAAGATTATATATGTATTTGGTATTATGAAATTTGTCATGGGATTTATATACGGCAATTTGGAAATTTTGTTGAGACGCGTGGGACCGCCGCGTCACGGTATAATATTTTGATATTGAAAGTGAATTTAAAATCTATAATCCGTATAGTCGTTTTGAGTGCGCCAACGCGTCCGGAAGGGTCGAGATAGTCAGAAAACACTCGCCGGGGGTATAGTTTGGGTCCCGGGGTATTTTTAAGCCATTCCGGCACCATGAAGGGTATTTTAGTAATTTGGTATTTTTGGGTAATTAAAAGTGACGAAAATTGAGAGTTGTAATCTGATAAGGAATTGACCCCAACCAACCCTTATTAACCCAACAAGCCACGGAGGTTTATAAAATTAGGTTTTCATAAGTTTCCCCAAAGCAAACCCTAGCCACCATAGCCTTTTGGAGAAGAAAGCTTGGAGAAGGAGAGAGAGAGAGAGGAAACTCTGCAGAAACTTCATCAAACCAACACCAAATCCGGAATCAAACCAAGGCAAGTGATTTAAATTACATTCCTTATGCAGTGAATGCTTTTTCCATGTTAGAAACCTTGTGAATCAATTTTATATAAGAGTTAAAAGAAAACCCATGAAATTGGAAGATTGTTATTAAATTTTGGGATAGGTTTGCATGTAGAACCCTTGTTTGAAAATTTAAATTCAGAGATTTCATATCTATGTGATGTTTTAACGGATTAAAATCTGGAAAATTTTGAGGAGAAGAACCTAGGGTTTATGTTCTTGAAGAAAATTGGGAATTACAGTAGAAATTGTGATTTAATGATGTTTAGAAGATATTAAACCCTTTAATGATGTTAGTATATCCCCTTAACATGTTTGAGGATGATTAGAGAACTCAATATATTGTTGGAACGAATTTTAGAAAAGGTTTGAGGAGTAAAAATGGTGAAAAAACGAATTGGGGAAAAATCTGGGCCGAAACTGGCCACTCGTTAGAAGCAGCCCCCAGGTCGTTCGAACGAGCTCGTTCGAACGAGCTTCTAACGAGTTGACCAGTCGTTATTAACGAGTAGGGATTTTCATTCGATATCTCGTTCGAACGAGATATCGTTAGAAGGGTCAGTTCGTTCGAACGAACTGGGATCTCGTTCGAACATCCTCGTTCGAACGAGACTTCTAACGACCTGACAGTACAAACTCGTTCGAAGCCTCGTTCGAACGAGACTTCTAACGAGTTGACAGTTTGACCCTTTTTGGACTGTTTTGACTTTTGGAGTTCCGGGAACTGGTTCAAGGGTAGAGTTAGCTTCCCTTTGATGATATAGTGATTGATTTGGGACTTTTGGGTTATTGAGATGAGTAAATCATACTTGAGTTACATTCATTGAACCATTTGGGTTGAGACGTGAGTGTCTACTACGATGTGAGGATGAATCATGGCGCGTATAATTACAAATCGGAATAGTATGAATTATGATAAGTATAAGCTAGTACGAGTATGCAATATGTACTACGATTAAAATACGGTATTACTAAGATGTGTGGTTACTTAGTATTAGTATATGGATTGTGTGTATGACATACCTACCATACTTGCTATCACGGGAGGTTGCGTTCGCTTAGGACCCTCTATTCCTTGTGTGCCTACGGGGGGGATATAGACTGGTACCTTGATGAACATAGGTCATAGAAAGACTTATTGTGATATTAATAAGTCCGCTGACCATGGGAGCGTAGGTATGTGCGTGACCCATGTGATGGTGACTGTGTTCGCCTCCACTATTTGTTATTTGTGTTATCTGGACTATTCCTGAGAGATTCGGAATATGTGATCCTTATGTACGTGATGTACCGGGATGGATAGCAGAGTATGTGTGCACTACAGCTTAGATTGCGGGGTGCTTGTGTTGTATATTTATGATATGAATAATATACACTATATTAATGGGAATCCTCATGTTAATGTTGTAAAAATATTACGGTATTGTTTCGAGATATATAATGAGTTAGCTGATAGTGATATCAATGGCATAGTTAGTAACTGACTTTACGTTAAACCTCTATTAAATTACGAGCGTTGTTATGTTAAATTAACCGAGTAAAATGGGTAGAACCCTTGGTAGTCTAGCTAGTTACGATGTCACTTAGCTAGTGGAAAGGGTAGTTATAGATGGGTACTTACGTTAGGAGTTCACAGTTAGACGAGAGGTGAGAATGTCATGCGAGTGTACGTCCTAACATGTACTTTGCATTTAATGTTTTAAATGTTTTTAAAGCACTTGCAGGTTTTTAAAATATAACTCCACATTCGGGCTCTGACCCGTTTGCCTTTCAAATCTCTTTTTCTTTGTAAAACCATTTTAGGTGCCCAGCCACAAGGACACCAAGCATAGGTACTCATTCAGGTGACGAGCTGTAGCTGTTTGTGGAAGCTACAGGGATTTGCTCATAGACGCTTCTATCTTTTGGATTCCAGAGTCACTATCTATCAGTTGTAGGGCATATTGCCCATTTCTATTTAGAGCATCTTTTACATTTCAGTTTTCAGACTTTAGCATGTAGTATTTCAGTTTCAGTTATTTATCTTCAGTATGGGATTGTAGTGAGGGGTTTCCTCCAGACGTTATTTATTTCTATTGTGATGGTTATTCATTTTACTTCAGTATGGTGAATGGTGTTACTTATTTCTTTACACTTGTTGCATGTTAATCAGACTTAAATTAAAATTTGGCAACTTGCTTTTTGAATACTAGGTGGTTAGTAATAATAAAATGTTTTCGACAGTGATGCTATTAAGTGAGCCAACTTGGCATTTTGAATTAATTTTATAAAGGAGTAGCTACCCGGTATTTAATTAGTCGGGGTGTCACATCTACATGCAACCTATATCCCAAAAATTAAACTAATAACTCCAATCTTATGGGGTTTTTTCATTATCTTCCAAGAACACATAAAGTTTTTGAATAATCTAACATGGAAGAAGCATTCTCTGAAATTTAAATGGAATAAATCACTTGCCTTGATTGTCTCAAGATTTGGTGTTGGATTTGTAAGCTCTTTCTGCAGATTTTCTGCAGAATTCCTCCTCTTTCCCTTCCTCTCTAAGCTTTCTTCTTCCAAAGGTGGCTATGGTGGCTAGGGTTTCCTTTGGGAGAGTTGGAAGACTAAATGATAACCTACGTAGCTTTCTAGGTTAATAAGGGTTGGTTATGGGCTTAGTGGGTCTTATCCACATCAGATTTAATTAACCAAATTTTCGTCACTTTTAATTCCTGAAAACGTGAAATTACCAAAATACCCTTTAAGTTGCCGGTATGGCCTAAAAATACCCCGGGACCCAAACTATACCCCCGGCTAGTGTTTTCTGACTATCTCGACCCTTCCGGACGCGATGACGCACTCAAAACGACCATACGGATTATAGATTTTAAATTCACTTTTTCTTATCAAAATATTATACCGTGACGCGGCGGTCCCACGTGTCTCAACAAAATTTCTAAAATGCTGTATATAAATCCCACGACAAATTTTATAATACCAAGTTCATATATAATCATATATGCACATAATGAAATACTAACTCGTATCACATTAGTATTTATAACCCGGATTAATTTCCAATTAATACACAATTTAATTAATTAATCCCAAAAATAAATATAGTCAAAAGTACGGGGTATTACAAACGTCTTCCCCCTAATTAGGAATAGTGAATCTACATTCCAAACTGTACTATTTAGGAATAGAGTTCAACCTCAAAATTCCTTAAAACCTATGTTTAGAGAATTTCCTAAGGAGACCCCAACTTTGAGCAATCTTTATTGCTCCTACTACGATATTTATGGTCATTATTTTGATGGTTGCTATGCTAGAAGACTAGTTAAACCTGTTTGTAATCCTCCTATCTATCAGAATTTTAACTATTCTACGAGAAGTCGTAACAATTATGTACTTCCTAGACAACAAGACAAAAACTCTAACTATAGCAAGAGGAAGACCAAACCTAAAAGAACATTCCCTAGAAGGATTCCTAAATGCTTTCCTAAACCAAATGCTCATGTCTTTCATAAAACTCAAAATCATGCGCAAAACATTTTTCAACAAAAATCGATTGCTCCCAAATTTTATCAATTGAGAGCTAATAAGCGTAAAATGAAAACTAGAGCAATTTGGGTTAGAAAAGATGATCTATTACCCCAAATGAAGTGTAACATTTTTATTACTGCTTTAAAAGCTGAACACACATCTCCCGGTTGGTATCTAGATTCTGGATGTTCTAAACACATGACTGGAGATGATACAAAACTCTTGAACAAAACTATCTTTGTTGGAGGAAAAGTTATTTTTGGTGATGGAGTATCATCTCAGATCATAGGAAAAGGAACTCTCCAAGATGAAGGACTTCTTGTTCTTGAAAATGTTCTTCTAGTTAAAGGTCTTAAAGCCAATCTACTTAGTATATCTCAATTTTGTGACTCAGATCATACTGTTACCTTTTCAAAGAACAACTGCAAAATTTTAAATGAAAAAGGTGAATGCATAATTACAGGATTCATGACCCCTGACAATTGTTATACTGTCATGAATAATTCTGAAATCTATAATGTTGCCAGAATGGATGACAATGAGATATGGCATAATAGGATTGGTCACATAAATTATGATAATCTTAGTAGATTGACTTCTCAAGAAATAGTTAGAGGAGTTCCAAAAATCAAATCCGTTTCTAACATTGTCTGTGGTTCCTGTCAGGAATGAAAAATTATTAAAGCACCTCATAAGAAAGTTAATGATATCCTTACCTCTAATCCTTTGGAGCTCATCCATATGGACCTAATGGGTCCCTCCCAAACTGTTAGTCTCTGTGGACACAGTTACATTCTAGTTATGGTTGATGACTTCACTAGATTTACGTGGGTAGCCTTCTTAAAACAAAAGTCTGACACTTTTCAAACTTTATTAAAAATACTTCTTCGAATTGAAAATGAGAAGGACACTCAAGTAAATAGAATTCGTAGTGATAGGGGTGGTGAATTCATAGACACCGGTATAATAGAGTACTGTGACTATAATGGTTACAAACATGAGTTTAGTGATCTTAATACTCCTCAACAAAATGGTACCGCCGAGAGAAAGAATCGTACTCTTCAAGAGATGGCACGTGTTATGTTACATGCCAAGAATTTGCCTAAATATTTTTGGGTAGAATCTATTCGTACTGCGTGTCACATTATCAATAGGGTCTATCTTATAAAGAATTCCAAACAAACCAATTACGAACTTTGGTATAAGAAAAATCCCAATCTTAAGTACCTTAGAACTTTTGGTAGTACTTGTTATGTATGCAAAGATAGGGAACACCTATCAAAATTTGAGAGCCGGGGAGATAAATATAGTTTTCTAGGTTACTCACCTAATAGTAGAGCCTACCGTGTTTATAATCTTCACACTAAAACCTTGATGGAATCCATAAATGTAATTGTAAGTGACACTACTGTAGAGAGTAAGACTGGTGAATCAACTATTGAGGAAGAGCCTACAAATGTTTTACCAATTGAGATACCTAAAGTAACTAACTAGGTTTCTATGACCATCCCATGAATAACATTGTTGGTAATCCTAGTGAGCCTGTGAGCACAAGATCTCAATTAAAAAATTATGCACATTATGCATGTTTTGTTTCCCTAGTGGAACCAAAGAATGTAAATGAGGCATTGAATGACTCTCACTGGATTTCTGCTATGCAGGAAGAACTTCTTCAATTTGTCATTCATGATGTTTGGTATCTTGTACCTAGGCCTAATCACAAAAAGGTTATTGAAACACGTTGGATTTTTAAAAACAAGTCTGATGAAAGTGGGATAATTATTAGAAACAAAGCTAGATTAGTTGCTCAAGGCTATTCTCAAATTGAAGGATTAGATTTTAATGAAACTTTTGCTCCTGTTACTCGTTTAGAATCTGTTCGCCTTCTATTTGCCATAGCTTGCCACTTGCATTTTATACTATACCCAATGGATGTCAAATCTACATTCCTTGATGGAATATTGGCTGAAGAGACCTATGTAGAACAACCAAAAGGGTTCATTGACCCTGAATATCCAAATCATGTATTTCGTCTTAAAAAGGCTTTGTATGGCCTTAAACAAGCGCCTAGAGCCTCGTATGAGCGTCTTTCCAGCTTCCTATTAGATAAAGGTTTTAAAAGAGGTGGAAATGATCAAACCCTATTTGTCAAACATTTTGGCTAACACATCATTATTTCTCAAGTATATATTGACGATATTATCTTTGGATCAACTTCTTCCTCAGAAGTAAAATCCTTCTTTGAGATTATGCATAAAGAGTTTCAAATGTCTCTTATGGGGGAGTTGCAATTTTTCTTAGGTCTTCAAGTAAAAAAAAATTCAGACGGATTATTTGTCTCGCAATCTAAGTACGCTTTAGAGATAGTTAACAAATTTGGCTTTGAGAGTGCTAAAGATGCTAAAACACCCATGAGTACTACGCTAAAACTCTCTAAAGACAAAATTGGATAATCTATAGATCCAACTCTATATCATAGTATGATAGGAACCTTGCTATACCTTACTGCCTCGCATCCTTATATAATGTATACTGTGTGTGTATGTGCTCGTTATCAAAATAACCCTTAAGAGAGCCATATATTTTATGTTAAAAGAATTATTAAATATGTAAAAGGCACTCTGAACCTAGGACTTTGGTACACTAGTTACACCAAGAACTATAATTGGATACACTGATGCTGACTGGGCTAGGTGTACTGATGATAGTAAAAGCACATCAGGAGCCTGTTATTATATATGTAATAATTTGGTAGGATGGAATAGTAAGAAACAAAACTGCACGTCTCTCTCAACTGCTGAATCTGAATATACAGCCGCTGGAAGCAATTGTGCTCAATTACTTTGGCTTAAGAAAATGCTAAGTGATTATGGTATTCAAGAAAATCAATTGCATCTCTATTATGATAATCAAAGCGCGATAAATATCTCTAAAAATCCTGTGCAACACTCGCGAACAAAACACATAAAAATAAGACATCACTTTATACGCGAATTTGTTGAAACTAAGGAATTAGAAATTAATTATCTTCATACTGATTTGCAACTTGCAGATATGTTTACCAAACCTTTAGATTACAATCGATTTATCTCTTTGCATAAATATATAGGTATGATGTGTGATGATTAATCTCTTTGATCTTTCAATTTTTTTCCCGCTGTCTATTTGAGACAAAATGGGGGAGAAATTTGAGTCTAATGAGTTTCACATATGCTAAACAACTTGATCTCAGTGATTCATTGCAGGATTCTGTACAGTTATTCTCAATAGTTGTAATAGGGTATTCAATTGCAATTAGTTGAGTTATGTACTTTTGCTTTCTAGGAAATGGGTAGATAGATTTTTTTTAGGAATAGGTTTCCTTATTCTTGTTACCCTACGAGTCCTAAATGACTCAAAGGAGATTTTATCTCATATTTCCAAAGGGGGAGATTGAAGAACCTTATACTCTTGACTCACGTGAGTCTGTAATGTATAAGTGTTCATCTAGTTTGGAAATTGTGACAATATTCTGTCTATCCTAGAAACCAAAGAACCCCAGAATTTGGTTTGCTATTTCATCCCTCTTGCTTGATTGATCTAGACAATATTACCAACACTCACACACAGTACAATTGATCTTATAAATTTTATATTGCATATAACTGTGTGTATATATGTTGAGTATGTTTAAATCCCTTAAATTGCTTTTTAATATTTTTTTGGGATTTTATAAACTTTTAAAATAAGGTTTTTATTAATTAAAATTTGTTTTTAAAAGTTTTTGGGGTCAATTTGCAATTATGTATTGGTGGATATATTGGCTAAATGTTTTCTTGGGTAGAATTCGAAAGCGACAGAGACATCATGCTGAATTTGTATTTATTTTTAAACACGCGTTTGTTATCTTATGTTTGTCCAACATCTGTTGCATTCTGATTGGTTGAGTTTATGTTTATTTATAGAGAGTAAACCAACAATTGTTTACATCCCTGGGATCGTTTTTATCAACGATCTGCATGCGCTCTTACATCATCCCTGTGAACCTCATATGAACCAATTAGGAGAGTTGTAATCACCGCATATCATGAACCCTTGGATCAAAGTTAATAAAGCTTGACTCAATCTGAGCCATTGTTTTTGAACCTTATTCTCGAATCCTCTCAGCCCCTTATAAAAGGACCTTTATCCTCATCCATTAGAGACTTTTGCCATATCGTCCTTTTAGAGAGAAAAGAGAGAGTAGAGAGAGAAGAGAGAAAATAGAGAGAAAGAGAGAAACCAGAAAGAGAGAGAAAGAGTTAGAAACCTTAACCCTAACCCTAAATCGTCAAAACATTTTCAAACCTAAACCTCTTTTCAAGTCCTGTATATACCAAAAAGAACCTTGAGTGTTTGAGTCTTTGAGAGGTTGAGAGTTGGTATGTTTAGTTTGATGCTGTAACCTCTTCGTTCTTAGATCATGTGTCCAACTTAAGCAGTTTTCTTATATCTAAGTTTCTGCTTTATAGAAATTTTAGATCTGAGTACTTTATGTTACATTACACATAGATTTACATATTTTGTTTCTCATCTTGAGAAATATATTGTTAATTCTTTTCAGTAATTGTATTTAACTTTGAAATCAACAATACTATTTTCTGTTTCTAGTTCTTGTAAAACAAGACCTTTGATCTAGTTTGGAATCGCACGTGGTGATTTTTAATCTCAAAAATATTTTCAAAACCTGAGATTGAATAAGATCTTGATATGTCTTCTGAGCAAGATAGCCGTGGATTCTTGGATTATTGTAAAGGTCAAATAAGGTTAAGTTTTGTGACAAGAGATAAATAGAAAAATCACAGCATATAGTTCTTATATTTAATTTGTTAGGACTGCTTGTATAAAATAAGTGTGTGTGTGTGTGCATGCATGTGTTAGAAAGAACCTCCACAAACTCTATAACCCTACCACACTAAAAGTGTCGGTAATAAGATCTTGTGAACAAGAGTCGACGTAAAAAACTTGAACAAATTGAAAGTTAACAAACTGGGAGAACAACATCAACAATCAGAACTGCAGAGAAGTTATAAGGACACCAGAGGGTACATTCCTAAACTTATATAGGTCTGAGTTGTATGCATGTTTGTTATATAGTTTGTAACTGTTAAAATTTGTTTTAGTGGAATTTTTGGTTTACTCCGTGGAGGGAGTCGTGGATGTTTCCTCAGTTGGGTGAAGTTTTACCACGTAAAAAATCCTTGTTCTTAATCTTTCTACATCTCCTCATCTAATTCTTGGTTGTGCTGTGTTTAACGTTTTTTAAACTGATTTATTAAACCTGTTAATCAAATCTTGAACAGATCTCGTACATATTTTTTAAACAGATCTTGTGATTAATAAGTTTTGATTTTAAAGAAAATAGTTTCTTCAAAAAACTGTTCAGAGTTAAATATAGAGTTTAATTTTTATATTAAACGGCTTTAGTAACAGATTTTCATCAAAACAATTTGTTTGAGAAAATCCTTTTTTTACAAAACAACTACTAACACAAGATGTGTATAAAAATTTATGAACGAGATATTTCAGTTATTAAGTATCGAAGTTTTGAAAAAAAAACTATATAAATTCTAAATCAGTACACAAGTAGAATGTGATGAGAGGAAGATGAAACATGCAAGAACACAAGATTTTAACGTGGTTAAACCCCACCCAATTGGAAAAACATCCACGGAGGTCTGTACACCTCAAAATAAAAATCAACTAAAAACGAATATAGGTTACAAGCTATATAACAAAGTAAATACATAATCAGACCTATTGTAAGTCCAAAAAATATACCAGCTTCGTTAGGTTATTTTGACCTTTCTGAAGGCTCTGATGTTGAAGTTGTTCTCCCAGTTTTGTTCCTCTTCTCATTTTTACCTTTCAGTCGACTCTAAAGTCATTGGTATCTCTACCAACACTTCTTTAGTGTTGTAGTGTGAAGGTTGTAACTGGTGAAGTGCCTAAACACATGCATGCAACACACACACACACACACACACACACACACTTATACAGTCAATTTACCTATCAAATTATAGGTTTCGTTCTAAAATGTAGTTATGACTTCTGAATCTCATATTTTTTGAAAATCTCACACTTCTGATCTTTATTTATAAGGCAACCTTGCTATGAGGTAGAGCCAAGGTCCTAAACACTTTTTCTTTATTTTATCTACAGAGTTATTTCACAAATGTGAAATATATGAAAGTGTAAAATGCCATTCAAGATCTTAACGAGATCTAAATCTGGTTTTTATCAAAATTGGAAACATAAAAGAATTTGTTGGTAAGAGTTTTAACAAAAGCATTTACAAGTAAAACAACCAATAAATATGGATTTCTTGAAGAAAGAAATCAACCTAAGTATGTATACGTGTTTTATATCACATACATGTCAGATTTACACTTTCTATGAAAAGAAAATAAAATCCAAATTTTGTGATTTAGTTAGGCAAGAGATTAAAGTCCAAAGAGGATGGATCTTCACACAATCGAAGACACTCAAACTCACAAGGTTTTTTCTGAAGAAAAATCTCAAGAGTTTGATTTAGGGTTTGATATTCTCTCTCTTTATTTTTTCTCTCTCTCTCTATCTTTCTTCTTATTTTGTCTTAAAATACAACTGATCCAAATATTGTAAACATATAACACTTGGTCTCTATTTATACAGCAAAGATAAGGATCTAGAAGGATGAATTAAATAGAAGGCTAGGATTAAGTCATATTAAATCGAAGGAAATCCTAAGGTTGTAAAATCACCATTTTTAAAATCCACTTGATTGGTCCAATATATAAAGACAAGGATTGATATAAGAGACATGTAGACCCTTGATAACATAAATCCAACGGTTTAGATTGAGTCTCATGATTGTGAGAGAGGAAAAACACAAATATGATGGGTAACTATCCAACACGTGCAAGGTAGGGATCAAACCAAAAATGTGTGTTTTGAATTTTTTTTAAAATACAATTTGTTACCACAAATGTTTCTGCCGAATTCGGTTTCTACCCAACCAAAGATTTTAGGAGATAAAAGGATTTACAAATTAGTCCAGAACATTTTAAAACAAAATTTAAATGTTAAAAAATGTTATATAAATTCCTAAAAAATATTTAAAAATTCCAAAAATTATTAGAAAATATATTTTAATGGGAATTAATACTCACACACCTAATATGATATGAATACAATAAAAAATGCAATCCTAGGTGCACTGTTGGCATTATACCTTTGAGACTATAAGATGAAATATCATGTAAGGTCTGAGGTTCTTTTGTAGAGTAGGGTATGACTCAAATTTTATCACTATTTCCAAACTACACAAGCGCCTATATAATATGGACTCAAGTGAGTTAAAGATATAGGGTGATTCATTATATTAAGCTATAAATGTTTTAAAAAAATGAATCATTTCGAGTTGGAAAATAAAACACAGAATTCCGAAAAAACATTTTTGTTCTTTTCTGAAAAAAATGATTATAACATGGAAATATTATAATTAAAAGTATTTTAAAACAGGTGTATCAAATGCAAATTCTCATCAAATTGTATTTAAATAATAAAAACAAAATTATTGTTGCAAATCAAACATGTCATTACTTTTCTAATATAACAACCCTCGATTCTCGGAGGCTCATTTTATACTAATTTTACCGCATAAGATAATTATATAAAATGTGGGGGTATGCCATAAAGACCATGATGTAGTGCCATAAAGAGCACAATGAAATGCCACAAAGAGCATTTGTTGATAATAATATTCCTGGTAAGGAATGGTAATGCCAGGATGGGCACGTAATTAAATTAAAAGCCACAAAGAGCTTAAAATTGAGATAAAGCCATAACGAGCTTATAGTTATAGATTTATTTTCCTGTTGAGGAATAAACTATGACATGAATCGGGGTATATGATAGAAGTTTTATTTATGTTAATCTTTCCTTTCCCCTGCTTAGTTAAAATTAAACTCATGCTTTTCTTTACTGTCTTAACCAATGTTTTAGAATTGTGTAGATAGATTTTATTCTTCCTAGCATGATGATATTCATAATTGTCATACTCTTTATTCATCTGGTAATCATATAGAACCGGGCCCTGACCCGTTTACACTTCTTATTGCATATGCATCTTGTCTCTGCTCAGGTACTCCTCCGCAGGATGCCTGATTTGAATTCCTATTTCGATGTCCTCGACGAGCCGTGATGCATTGCGGGTATTACGGGTCACAATTGTTATAAACATTTTCATTTTTGTATTCTAGTTAAGATCAAGTATTTTATTCGGGCGAGGTGCCCAAGCTTTTGTAAATGTCTAATGAAATGTAATAAGTAACTTATTGAACTTGTGTATTATTGGAGTTTCAGTTGGTGACCGGTATCATATTCGGTCTTTTTATTGTATTCTTGTTGTATTATTTATATAAGTCTTGGGGTTTCCCTTATCTTTAAGGAATTGGGTTGTTTGTTTTCATTTATTTACTTTCAAATCAATGTTTTTGGCAACCCGTTTTCTAAAATATTGGGTGGTTATCCTGGATACTCTATATTTTTATTGTGATGCTGAGAATTATTCCATCTATGATTCCGTTATATTGGAGTATTGGGCTGGCCACCCCTTATTTTGGTGAGCGGGTTGTCACAGATGGTATCAGAGCATCAGGTTCTAGAGTCCTTAGGAATCTGTGTGGACGCCTTAAGTTTTAGCGTTGCTATTGATTTGACATAAAGCCTTAGGATTATGATCGTTGATTCCTCTAGTGAGATCTCGTTCTTCTGCCATGAAGTAGAATCTATAGAATCTCTTGCGCATTCATGTGAGAGTAGTAGGTCGATTGAAGAAGGGCGTCATGAGCAGGAACTACGAAGGACTGTAATTTGTGGTCGTGGATGACGATCGCTTTGGAGGTCGCTGCCTTTTTGTAGCATTTTCTTGTCTTGTTACTACGGCTACTAATTTCAGTTGATGTAGTTTTCCCATGTACCGCGAGAAGTAGAAAGTGGTACTGAGCTTGAGATTTCAAGCGATGCTAAATCGAAGTGGAGAAGTGCCCTGAAGAAGGATTGAGGATAATCCTTCACCCGTAGGAGTAGTGTTGGGATGGTGAAAATGTGGTCACCATATTCGTGGGTGCCGAAAGTTTGTCCCACAGAGAAGCCCGGTGGATACTTGCAATGGCGAGTTTCTCTGGGATAACTGGACTAAGGAGAAGGTGGATTCTCGCAGGTTCACAAAATTTTCGATTGAAGACCGATGGGGAATAATGTGTTGTACGGTTAGGGAGACCGTGCACCAGGAAATGATAGGCTCCAGAATAGGTGTCCTTAACACTTCTAATGGAGTACGATTCATGAAACCCCGTTGGTGGACATCCTCCTGGGGAGATTTCATTGAACTGAGGAAGAGGAGGCCGAGAGCGTGTCCTCTTTTACTGAGGAAGTAAGAGGGACTGCGTGGGTAATTGTTGTCGACTAGAGTGGGAGTAATGGCTAGGATGCGGGTGGTTGGTAAGTATGTGGATGGGAATTCCCCCTTATTAGTGGGTGGTGTATTCCTTATTATAAGACTTAGTAATATTATATTTACTGTAGATTCGGGTGTGTAGTTTGAGCTCGTTGTAGTTTTGATGTGATTATAGAAGAGTAATTATATGACTTCCGTAGTAGGGAAGTTTTATGATTTCTTCACTCGTTATGAAACGAGTGATGATATTTTAAAGGTATATGTGTTACATGTAATGTGTGGTATGAGTGTTCTATTGCTTGTTGCATTGTATGTGGTTGTTTTGACTTATCTCCACGACCAACAAAGTTAAGTAGTAATGCATAGGAGGGGTTCCTTGTTTGGATTCCGCTTTTGCGGGATGCTCCACGCGTGAACCTTAACGACGTTGGGAGTGGAGAGATGCCGTTTTCTTTACTTTTAATTTATGTATTATACGCGAGTAAAGGTATTTTGGTTGGTTTGGGGTGATAGCAAGCAAATAAAAATTGTAAGGCTATCTTACTTCTAGCTCAATTGGAACTAGTTGTTCTGTAATTTCTCTCCTGGATACAGGTTGAGACTTTATAGAAGTGGATCGAGGTAGGTAGGAGATTTTGTGATTCGTTTTATTTACATGTGTGAGTGTTTGATTGTTTGTTTGTCTTATCTATGAATGTGACGCTTATCTCCATGATCAACTAGTTAAGTAGGCATGTGTCGGAGGGGTTCCTTGTTTGGATTTCGCTTCGGCGAGACACTCCGCCGCATGAACACTTAACGATGTTGTGATTGGAGAGACGCTATTGTTTTCCTTCTTGTTTAATTTTGTTTTTTGTTAGATGTGGAATAGGAAGGATTAGCCGAGAATCACGTAGTAGAGTGATTAAGGGCTATTGAAGTGCGAGATAGAAGAATTGTATATAGTTCTCTCCTCTGATCGATGTGAGGGAGACTGAGATACGAAGTCGAATTTAGACTTCGGGTTATGCCTTGATAAGAAGGCTATTTGAAAAGATGTATATATGTTATGGGAAAAATTTATGAGACTTCACAGAAAGTGAATGTCTGATTAGTTAAAATCTTTACCAATGATGTGGTAAGACGTAGAAGTAGAATTTTGTTGATATGATTGCAAGTTAAAATGTATTGATCCCGATTATGTGTTTTAGACCATCACATCTTAATGACCAACGATGAGAGGTAGTAGAGTAACGGGAGGGTTCCTTGTCTGGATTTTGCCTCGGCAAGACGTCCCACGCATGAAACCGAGCGAACGTTGAGAGTTGAGATAGGTCTTGGACACTAGGGATATACTTAGTATTTCATATATATACGACTTAGATAGGATATCAATAGATAGACCTTAGAATTCATTAGAACTTTAGGGCTATTAGGGCATGTGATGTTAATTCAGGAAGGTGGTGAGGAGTGGACCACGAGTAAGTCGTGGGTTGGGATTAGATCCCTAGGAATGAGAATTATGGGGTCTCGAGAGTTTTGGTAGGTTTGGCCGCAAGAGATGAGGCCTTTCTTAGAAATAGTGTTATGTTGGAACGTCTCTTCTGGGGAGTTAAAAGAACGGGTGGACCCTCACTCCCGAGCCCATGAAAGTGATCTCGAGAGTGGTTGTAATGGAGAAGCTTCTGCCAGGTCGGGGAATAATGATACTGGAGCATAGACCCATTGTTTATGCATCTCACAAGCTTAAACTTATGGGAAGTATTACTCCATGCTTGAATTAAACTTCATCGTGGTAGTGGTCACCTTAAATAGATAAGGCACTACTTCCTGGGCAGGAAATCTGGTCTTTCTCACTAGCAGCGAGTTATTGCAATATGTCATGGGAGAAATCGAGTTGGTGATCGGAGTTCAGAAGGACTAGTGATTGGATATTTTCTCATTCACTAAGGAAATGCGATTTGGGCTTGTAGATGCGTCGAGTAAGAGAACCGTCAGAGATAATTGTGTTGTCTTGGAAAGCCAAATGAAGCGAGCATGACTCGGAAGACTTTGTAGCAAGGGCATTCCAGTCTGTGATAAACCATTTCACATACTCGTGCGAAGAAGAGTGTTGATGGAATGAAGAAGAGTATAGTCATAGACGTTTGCATTGAATTATCAGCAACGTTCTGGTCATAATCCTATTTGAGAGAATTGTTGATTGTTTGACCAGACTGTTGCATTTCCGACCATTATGGACGAACTTTATGTGGATGAGTACGACCCTCTCTTTATGGAGGAATGGTCGAACAGTGGGAGGTGCCTATATAAATAGGGTGGACCGAGACTAGATTTTCGTGTCGGAAGTTTAGTACAAATTTCCATGAAGATGGAACCGTATGGAAATGGAGTATACCTTACCCCCCTAACAAGGATGAATGTATAGAGGAGGCCGGCTTAATGTTGAAAGGCGTATCTTGACTGTACGCCTTAGAGTGCATGACTGACGGAGCAGTAGTGTGTATGGATGGAAATCCCTGTACAACCTTGAGGCTTTTGAATGGCCTTATGGATCATTTCCTAAGGCATTGACATTATGAGTGTCTAGTGGGGTCGGTTGAGTAATTCGCTTACTCGTTGGAAGGAACCAACAGGTAATATGTTCCTTGGACTTGGAGTGGTCTCGGGACATTTCTTTAAAGATTTGGCTTTTAATCCACACACCTTGATGAGATACGTCAATGTGAGGATAAGTTGAGTAGCGTTGGGGTTAAGCCACTTAGAGTCGGTATGGGTACCCCGAGGGGAGATGTAACATGATTCTGGAGGTTGGACGATTTGTGCTGAGTCATGTGGGCATCGTCTTCCGCCGTAGGAAGCTAGAATCGATAGTTAGTGAGGAACGCTTTGTGCTATACTAGAGCACAATTGCTGTAGGCTGAGATCGATAAGGTCGATCTTGGTCCGGGTCCATTTGGGACATTGCGATAACCAGGGTTTTGTTTAGGATGGTAGAATCCTAGTTTAGAGTATTATACCCTTTATGATAGTTGGGTATGCCCGAATTTTGGGGGCAAAATTCCCTCTTAAGGGGGGGAGTATGTAACAACCCTCGATTCTGGGAGGCTCATTTTATACTAATTTTACCGCATAAGGTAATTATATAAAATGTGGGTATTGGAGTAGATATTAATTTAATGAATTTGAAGTTAATATTTACTATTTTGATGCATATTTACTGTAGGTGAAAGTAAATATCATCGGGTTGCATGTTTGCAGTGTCAGGTATTTAAACTGACATTTTAATTTAAATGACATTGGAACTCGAAATAATTTATAAAATTTCCGGATGCCAGTTTAGAGGGTGTAGTTAGTCCCGGATGGTGCGAGACAATCAAAATAATTGCCATATTGTATTTTTGGGTTCCGGGCACTTTTGACTAGTTTTAACTTATATGCGTATTTAGGAGTCATCTTAATGTGGTATTAACCATTTAAGTTGGGAGCTTTAACCTACGCCACGATTTAAGTCTTCTAAATTCCCTTATTTTTCCCCATTTTTATGTCTTGAACAAAGAGAGAAAGAAAGAAGAAGAGAAAAGTGGAGAAAGAAGAGAGAAATGAAGATTGAAGATGGGAGATTGCTTCTACCACCAAGAGATCTGAATTTACAACCATAAGGCAAGTTTTCTACTTGCTAATATGTGATATAAGTTGAATAATTTGTATGATAGTTGTGTATTTTCATTTATGGATCACAAATGGAATTTATGGGATTTAAACCCTAATATTAGTTCTTTGATGATAAAATGGTGAGTATTAATGGTTATAAATCATGTAGCATAATCTTTGGGTAGATAAATGTTGTTGGTTCTGTTCAAAATGATATAGATTAGAGATTTGGGCTTAGCTTTTGGAAGAAGGAAGAACCCTAGGTCTGCTATGACTGGTCGACCGCGGTCTCGGGACCGGTCGACCGGGCCTTCGTGGGAGGGTTTACTGCTTTCCTACAAAGGCATAAATTTTGAGCGCGGTCGACCGCTATTCCTTTACCGGTCGACCGGCCCCTCTATTTTAAGCTTTCTGCTTTTCTCCGTAGGCAAAACCTTCAGACGAGGTCGACCGCGGTCTTGGGACCGGTCGACCGGTCCCCTATTTTTCACCTTTAAAATCTTATTTTGTTTCCTAGATTTATTTTCTTCAAGAGGGAATAGGATCCTTCTTGAATGAAGTAAATTTAGAGTTTTAGAGTCCTAGATGAATTAGCTATCCACCCTAATTTAGAAATAGGATAGGGGGGAACTGTTCCGGGGTTATGCCAATTAATGTTAGGGCATTCTTTCTTCTAGTTGACTAAAATAAGACTAGGAGATGTAGTATTACGTTTAAGAGACCTTAGAAGCTCAATAGAGCTATGATCCATCTTGATGGTTATAATAACTTCACAAGTAAATCTTGGGAGAATAGATTGATATTTCATTTATTCATTGAGGTTGTAATACAGTTATGATATACGTATGGCTCCGGATAAAAAGTTATATCATTTACAAATAAAGTAAATGGAAAAAGGTTTCGGATATAAATGAAACATGTACGTGGAAATGGTATTGATTTTAGTAAATGATAATTTACTTAATCATGAACTCGGTAAATGATAAATAAAATGGTTGTTACACACCTCTCTAAATCACATCATAAGGGAAGTTCGCGCGCTTGGTGATGCCCCCTAGCTAGTGAATGCAGGGTGGATATAGTCCATAGGTCATATGAGCGATTATGTTATATTTTCTGCGCTGGTGAGGAGATTCTGGGTGTGGTCTTGACTCTCCCGCAGGCATATGGCCGCTTCCCGACGTTTGCGTTATGAACCCAGGTTGTCTTGTATAGATAGGCCCTGGAAGATGATGGTCATTTAGGGGCGCGCCCAGTGGGGAAACTCGGAGGGGCGGTCTTAGAATCATTATATGTATATTAATATAACTATTCATAATCAAGTGGGACTTGATGTATGAGATATGCAATAAAGAGCATGATTTAGTGCCATAAAGAGCACGATGAAATGCCACAAAGAGCATGTGTTGATAATAATATTCCTGATAAGGAATGGTAATGCCAGGTTGGGCACGTAATTAAAATAAAAGCCACAAAGAGCTTAAAATTGAGATAATGCCATAAAGAGCTTATAGTTATAGATTTATTTTCCTGTTGAGGAATAAACTATGACATGAATCGAGGTATATGATAGAAGTTTTATTTATGTTAATCTTTCCTTTCCCCTACTTAGTTAAAATTAAACTCATGCTTTTCTTTACTGTCTTAACCTACGTTTTAGACTTGTGTAGATAGATTTTATTCTTCCTATCATGATGATATTCATAACTGTCATACTCTTTATTCATCTGGTAATCATATAGAACCGGGCCCTGACCCATTTACACTTCTTGTTGCATATGCATCTTATCTCTACTCAGGAACTCCTCCGCAGGGATGCCTGATTTGAATTCCTATTCCGATGTCCTCGGCGAGCCGTGATGCATTGCGGGTATTACGGGTCACAATTGGTATTGACTTTTTCATTTTTGTATTCTAGTTAAGATCAAGTATTTTATTCGGGCGAGGTGCCCAAGCTTTTGTAAATGTCTAATGAAATGTAATAACTAACTTATTGAACTTGTGTATTATTGGAGTTTCAGTTGGTGATCGGTATCATATTCGGTCTTTTTATTGTATTCTTGTTGTATTATTTATATAAGTCTTGGGGTTTCCCTTATCTTTCAGGAATTGGGTTGCTTGTTTTCATTTATTTACTTTCAAATCAAAGTTTTTGGCAACCCGTTTTCTGAAATATTGGGTCGTTATCCTGGATACTCTA
The DNA here is from genome assembly GCA_949130495.1 of Sambucus nigra. Taxonomy (NCBI): domain Eukaryota; kingdom Viridiplantae; phylum Streptophyta; class Magnoliopsida; order Dipsacales; family Adoxaceae; genus Sambucus; species Sambucus nigra. The sequence continues at coordinate 422,245,033 of OX422218.1, forward strand.
TATTTTTATTGTGATGTTGTGAATGATTCCATCTATGATTCCGTTATATTGGAGTATTGGGCTGACCACCCCTTATTTTGGTGAGCGGGTTGTCACATCTAACTTATCTTTTTTTCCTCCCTCTTACTCGGTGTCGGTTTATATATCCACTATTTTCCATCTTTTACACTAATTATAATTAACAACAAATGAAAACTTTTGCTCAAAAAGTTTTCCTTTTAACGTTTTCTATCAAACCCCCCCTACAATAAATAGTGATGTCGTGGTAGGTTCATAAGACTTGGTCAAATAAAAAAAAACAAGGGTTTAAATATATGTACGTTTACTCCTTTTGTCAAAATTTAGTTAGGAGTTCGTGCTAAAATACAATAAATATACTAAAATAGCGTTGCTAGTGCTAGAATAACAATGTGAAAATGTTGTAAAAAAAGTGTCAAAAATGGTAAAATAACAGTTCCATGATTCCTTGACTAAAAGTATAAAAATGATGATGTTAGATTAATTTCTATTTTGTGAAAACCATCACATAAATAGGAACATTTATATTGAATTATAGAGAAATAAAAATATTGAATTTGCGAAAGCATACCTAAATCTAGGTCGGTAAACGAATCGGATTCGGACCGGATCAGGCAAATCCAAAACCATATCCGTTTATGTTAAATGGATTCGGATTAGACCGTTTATTAATCGGATCGGATCAGGAAAATCCAAATCCATATCCGATGATGTTAAACGGATTCAGATTCGATCCGATTATCCATTTATGTTAAACTTGATTTGTAACATTTTTATTTTCAACTCTTATTTCATAATTTTATTTTGCTAATGTTCCAAAAAAATAGATAATGAAATAAAGAACTATTGTAATAAATATTTAAAGTATTAGTAAATACAATAAATATTAATTATATATATATACTAGTATATGCCCGTGCCTGAAGGCACAATGAAATTTTCAAAATATGTAATCGCCAAACGGCAAAAAACTTCAAAGCAATCACAAAATGGCAAAAAAAATTCAAAGTAAGCAATTGCAAAATGGCGAAAATTTTGTTACTCGACAAAACATAGTGCAATCTAAAGTATTGAATGTGTAAACAATTTGCATTAATTTAACACAAATCTGAAAACAATTTTAAAAATCTGGGCAAAAATTCCTTTATTTATAAGACTATCCACCCTGCAAAGAAATAAAAATAGTCCACAATACAAATAGTAGTAGTCCATATTAGACCTCAAATAAACATCATAGATATCAAATAAAAATTTAAATATCGCACAAACAAAATCATCAATTCAACGCAAATTAAAATTTTGGACATAATTTTCTTTGTTTAAGAAATAACAAATTCATCACGACAACAATAATAATAATCTCTTGAATCTCACATAAATGACATCATACCCATCAAATATTAATTTAAGACATAAATTTTTTTACAATACAATGTATAAACAACCAAAAAATTTGGGCAGAATCCACTTTGTATATAAGACTATCCACCCTATTTAACAAATAAAAAAGAACTAAACAACAATAATAATTTTTCTTAACAATAATACTAATAATACGCAAAGTGACAACATGGGTAGATTAGGTTTGGTTTCATAACTATACCAAAAGGAGATAAAAAAACATCAACAACATATGTATTTTTGTTTCTAAGTACATCACACACACCCTGTATTGTAATTACCTTCTTCACCAATGGATGGGAGGACAGAAACTCAACAAACTCATCATAATTAACCTTATCAATTTACTCTCATGATGAAATATTTTGTACATTCTCCGGTTGCTTCTCAACGCGTAAGGCCATTGTCTTAATGCCTATTAAATAGATCCAATAATCGAATGGTGGACCCCCATTAAACAGATCCAACAATCTAGGTAATTGAAAAATCTAATTTTGAACCCAAATAAAAAAACTGCTCGATCTGTGCAGGAGCTCCATAAGAGAAGGTTGTCCAAAGAAAACCCATTCAGTGCCCGTGATAGTTTGGTCGTGACATTGCTACCCGCCACCTTAGGGAACGGCAGCTCCGCTTTTGAGCACTTAGCTGCAACAAAAATAACCTTCTCTTATGGAACACAATCTAAAATGAAAGGACAAAAAATTAGTGAAATGAGAGCTGCATAAATGAATAACAATGAGCCATTGAGATTTTTCAAAAAATTTTGCAATTGGCTATATACTATGACTAATGGAGTTAGCAATACTTTATGGTACTAAACTAATAATTAACATATCAAACTCCCTTACATACACAACATCTATAAAATGCAGGTCCCAAACTCCATAATCAGTATAAAAACACAACATGATATAAGTCCTCAACTATAAAAAAGAGCATTTGTATTATAAAAACGAATATACATGTTTCGTATCATTGTTCCTCAATTCTCATCTCTGAACAAAAAAGAATGCCCAGAAACAAAAAAAATGCACAAACTGAATAAAAAAGAAAAATGCACAAATAATGGCCCCATACCAAAAAAACATGTGAACAAAAAAGAGACCACGGTGAACAAAGAAACATGTGAACAAAAATGCACAAATTGAACAAAAAGAGAGACCAACACTGATACATGACATATATGGCATCCATCATAGTGCAGCCTAATATTGAGAACCACGGTACTCATGGGATCTAAACAACCAAAACAAAAACAAAATAAAAAAGTCAATCAACTAAAATATTAATTAAAAAATATAGCGAGTAGCCGAGTATCAACTAAAAAAATAGCTAACATGCCCACCTCTTTAGGTGATTTTTTTCTCTTCGGGCTTCTTTTCATTGGGATTTTTCTCGGGTTTTTCCTCTTCCAACTTTTTTCTATTCGAATGCATCTTTAATTTGTTGGTGGCACAATCAGCATTGAAGCCCACACCTTATCCATGCCTTCACATATCGTCAATTGCGTTTTGAATTTGCTGAAGTGATTTGTAAATTGCAAAATATCTCAACGGTCACCGTATTATACGGATCTAAAATTTTGGTTTCCTTGAGACCTCTGCAAAGTTGGAGACCAACATAACAACAGTGATTTGAATCATTTTGTTTATGAATTTTTTTTATACCTTTGAAATAATGAACGGAACGTTTCACTTTTTTGGCGCACCCTTCTCAATGCAAGTCGAGCTTTAAGATGATAGGGGTTGGTCCATCATTCTTCTTATCACTAGTTTAAACCTTTTCTCCTTCTTTTCTTCAACTTTCTGCAAAAAAATATACTTGCAAGTTTAAGAGTCAGTATGTGAATGTAAATGGATTTGAGGGGAGACATCAGATGAGCGGTACTGATAGAATGAGTGAAGTGGATGTGGGTGTCGGAGGAAGGATTTGGGAGTGAAACGTGTATTGTCGTAAGTTTTGATGTCACAATGGTTAAGTTGTGATGTCACAATGATGTGGCACAACCTGAACCCTTAGATCGCCCCCAAAAATTTGATCCCAACCATTAATTTGTAGGCACTATTCAAACACCTCTCTCTCTTATTATATAGATGTGTATATTGTTCACATGGAATTTTCATTATCACTTAACTCATCTACATGGTCAAGAAGGGTCTAAGATCCTATCATATATAGTGGAACTACATATATACTATATAGTAAAAATAGAACATCAGAACATGAACACAGTAGAAACATTATTTATACAATTGGAAACCTCAGGATCAATTCAAAAAGGAATTTTATCACAACTAGATTATAGGTTCAGTATCATGGAAGTTCTGTTCATTCAAAGCATAAACTAAAATCAATCAAAAGGTATACAAATAAAAAAAAATGTATAAATTATCGTTGAACACTAACAAAGCTGATAATAACTAACTTACCCTAAAAATGTATATAAATTAGCGTTGAAAATTAATTAGCAACAAAGTGAATAAGCATCAACATGATAAAAACTAAACAATCAAAAGTTAAGCAACATATATATCAAATCCAAAAAAGAATTAACAATTATATAAAGAAGCTTCAAATTTAGCAACATAATAACCACCAACATTTTCAAACCAAAAAATCCAGTATAACAATGCGATTTTGCTAGAGAAAATAACAAACGGATAATGGAATGGAAAAGTAGTCAGTAAACACACCCGAAGCACATTAGTTAACAAAATATGTGCACACCTACTAAAAATAGAGGGCATATCAAGTCATCATCAAGATAAATAACACCCAAAGAAGCTGTAACACCCCGCCTAATAAGATACCGGGCGATCACTACAATATAAATTAAAACAGGAGTCTCATATGGATCATTCTTTGCATCACTGTCGAAAATCCATTTAATTACTAATAACCAATTAGGCCGGTGTCAAAATTTTAACTTAACTAATCTTGTTAACGACAAAAAAATAAAACATCCACAATTTAATTCGTAAATGAAATAAAAAGGAAAATGAAATGAACTATAATAACTGAACACTCGGTTCAATTAATACAACCATATCGAATAAGTGCGAAGAATAAATAAAATCAGTAGGGCCATTAGCCCGAGTGTTTATACAATAACTCATATCTAGAGTACAAGGAAAGAAGCGTCTACTGAGAACCCCCAAGCATCCACAGCTGTTGCAGTAGACGTCTGACTCGAAAGAATTTCCATCCAGGCGTCCCTGTGTCTGGACACCTATATATATATATATAATATATATAGAAAAAAAGGAGAGTGGATAGACGGGTCAGAGCCCGAATTTTTGAAATATTTTGCAAGTGCATAAATGCTTTATTTTTAGAAAAATAGTTTTATCTCATATTTAAATTGGTATCGCACTCCCATGAGATACCCCTCACCTCTCCACTAACAGTGCACTCCTAGCGAATCCCTCTAGACATCCTAGTCAAGCTATCCTGCTAAACTAGTCTATCCCAAACCCACTATCAATCCTAGATAGTCCAAAAAATTTACTAAGGGCTAAACTTCACCCCAGTCTCAACGATATGCCATGTTCGTGCGTGGGGTTTCTCGCAAAGAGAAATCTAAACAAGGAACCCCCCGATACACCACTATGCGGCAAGGTCGATTGTCGGGAGCCTCCAGTCCCTCAGTACAGAAAGATATATTTAAACGTATATACCATAAACATTAATAATATTAGAGCACTAAGGACTAAACTTCTCCCCATTCTCAACACAATGCCATATTCGTGTGTGGGGTGTCTCGCAAAGCGAAATCAAAACAAGGAACCCCCCCCCCCCCCCCCCCCCGATACACTACTATGCGGCAAGGTCGATCTTCGGGATCCATTAGACCCTCGGTACTCGATTCATCCATTTATATACATATACATATTTTACCATAACCATCCGGATCTATCTCCCGGACTGAGGATTCATATACAAAGTATTTATCAATACTTATCATTTCTCAAAACTTCCCATTTCCCTTTTTATACTCAGGAAATGTAAATATAAAAGTCAATTCATTATCTTGAATTGCTTTAACAAATCATATACTTTTAAAAGCCAGTTTAATTATCATAAAAAAGATTTACCTTTATGCCATCCCATTTCCCTTTTTATACTCAGGAAATGTACCCAAAGCCATTTCCATTATCATGAAAATTCTTTGATGAAATCATGCTTCCACATCCCTTCTTCCATCCGGGAGTGTTACCGAAGCCAAACCATTATCACATTTCCCTTTTTATACTCAGGAAATGTAAATTGAAGGCAATCCATTATCATGAATTGCTTCAATAAATCTACGACCGCCCCTCCGGGTTTCCCCACTGGACGCGCCCCTAAATGGCTATCATCTTCCAGGGCCTATCTATACAAGACAACCTTGGAACCTACCAACGTCGGGAAGCGGCCATATTGCCTGTGGGAAAGTCAGGACCACACCCGGAATCCCCTAACCAGCGCAGTAATACAAATGCCCATATGGCCTAGGGACTATATCCAACATGGTCAACAGCCAGGAAGGCTTCACCACAACGCGCGCAACTTCCCTTATGATAGCGATTTAGGGAGGTGTGTAACCATAATTTATCAATTATGAAAATCATTTTTCTTTCCATTTCGAAAACATTCATTTTTATATTTTCAAAAACCTTTCCATCATAACATATATATATATACCTAAATCACATCGTATATACATATCCTATATATTCTTCCTAGAATATATATAAACGGCCATAATGGCCTATAGCATCTAGCGATGACCAATAATCCCAAGGATTCCCTCTAGGAATCATAATCATGCATTCATATTAGCATGATTCTAAATCCAAATATTTCTTAATTTAGCAATCACTATATACATCAATGCCATCTAAGGATTTATTGGATATCTCCAATGATACCCATCACTATAAGTGAAATCAACACATACCTGTATTCCCATTTTATCCTAATTATCTTCTAGGATACACTTAACGAAAATCTATATAATTATGCTTTCTATAAGCATAATTATATAGGCCTCTATGCCTACGAGAAATATCCTCGGGATTTATCTCACCCGAACAACCGTAAATCCAACGAGTTAAGGATTTCATTTCCTTGAACCCCCAAGACTATACCTAGTCCAATTAATCATTTAGAGTCCCCAATATCATTTAGGAACCCTAATCCATCAATTTCAGCAAATTCTCTATTTTCCTCGAAAATATAGATTAAGGGCTATATACTTAAAACCCTTACTCTACCCTCATAAATTGCCTTAATTCATGGACCATAAAGTCCAAAAAGGTCCTTTAGGTTATCACCTAATTAACCTCAAAGCAAGATGAAATGGAATCTATCACCTCCAAATCGTCCTAGAAAAATTGTCCAATTTTAGCAAGGGTCGATCGATCGACCCATGGCCGTCGATCGATCGAAGGCTTCGATCGATCAAGTCGGGCAGCTTCTTCTTCGAGAAACTGTTTCGGCTATGGAAGCTTCCCCCAAGCTTCCATCTCTACACCAAACGGCCTACAACTTCGACCAACTACAAATACACCTATAATACGGGTTCTAAACATCCTAGAACCCGGAATCACCCAATATTTTTGGTTAATTTCTAAATTTCTCCAATTTACAAATTTTAGGGGTTTATTCGTTTTAACTCCCAAAAACCCATTTTTTCCACGAATACCCAACACAAAATCATTAGGGTTTGTTATACCAACAATGATATGAGATATTTATGCTCAAAATAAATAAAGCAAGTAAACACTTAACTCGTGGATAAAATCCGACGTCCTCGAGCCGAATCCCGCGGAGGCTGGCTGGAATCTCCCCATTTTTCCTCTTTTCTTCCTCCTCTCTCTCTTCCCTCTCTTCTTTCTCTTTTCTCTTCTCTTTTCTCCCCCTCTCCCTACTTTTATGAGGAGAAAAAGGTTTAACCCCTTAAAAACCCAAAAACGACTCGTTTACCCAATTACGAGCCTATTTAACTCCAAAATTTCCCGGACTCAATTTCAACAATCGGACACTCTTTTCTGACTATCTCGGACATTCCGAGACTCATGGTGCAGTCGAAATTTCCATCCGAGGTACTTGACCGCAAATCACTATTCTAACCCAAAATAATTAAATGCGGTATTCTACTCAAAATCTTACCTCTTTTGTCGCTATACTCCACGGTGATATATAATTAAATTACTTCGACCTATATAGTCCCAAAATAATCTATAACACCCTTCGAAATTCATTAAATCCTAGAAAATCCCAAAAATTACTATTTCGAGAATTTCTCCAAATTCCAAATTATACTTAATTATGGAATTTAATTGTCTCCAAAAGGGCGGGTTGTTACAGAAGCTTAGTAGAGGAATGAAGAGTATATTAGTGTTTCCCAGATTTTCTACCCCAAAACAAAGATTAAATTCCTTTAAAATAGTATATTAAATCAAAAACACCTTTTTGAACTTAACACCCCCTAAAAATAAATAAAGTTCATGTGTAAAATCTAGTTGTACCTACAATACAATGATATAAATAGTTCATCACAGCAAAAATATCAACTATTGAAAACCAAAAAACCCAAATCTCAGTTTAACACTCTAAAAACCATGATTTAACCCCCCCCCCCCCCCCCCCCCCAAAAAAAAAAAAGGTATACAAAGGTCGAAATGATTGTGTTCACAACATGGATATCTATAAAGATTGTGTAAGGATGGGGAGGCGTAGAGAGGAGATGTTGTGTGAGTCTGAGAGGAGGAGGGGGAGGCGCAGAACGGAGGGGGGCGATTTAGTGAGAGGGGGAGAATGAGTAGAGGATTAGGGTTTGAGGGAAAGATCGTATGACTTGAGTGGGGATGAATGAGGACGCATATGGTTTAGGGTCAAGGCGTATTTACCCCCAAATTTTCCACGTCATAAAGGTCTCCTTGTGACATGGCACAATATGAGACCCTCAGATCTGATCAGGAGAAGAATCCACACCCGTTAGATCATGTTACTATATAAACACCCCATGAGATTATATAGATATATATACAGTTAGATCATTAAAGAATATAACTAAAAACAACCAACACTATTGACAAAAATGCAAGTATTTGTATTGCCATAATTTGGTTAATCCACAACAATAAAATAAATTCACAAAAAAAAATGCAAGTATTTATATTGTGCACCTGCCTTGTGAAGTAATCTGCACAATAAAGCAACGTAATATGTCCTGCAACCTACCATCAAAAGTAATACACTATTAAGTGGAGAAAAGGTTAATACGCTTATAAACCCAAGATTTCCCAAATCCATAACCCTAAAAAATCTCAAAACATACCAAAAACTAATCAAATAGAAACCAAAATGTAAAACTAAAAAATAATGTCAACAAACCTAGATTGAGCTTGATTAAAACTCATAAAACCCACATTTGAGTTATTGTATTGAAGAAACCTTGATTACAGCTCATAAAACCCTAGATCTGAATGTAAAAAACACATGTGGCGTATATTCACACTTCGAAATCCCAAAAACATTAGATCTGAAAACAAAACATTATAAATGTGAAAAAATTAAGCTCCTAGATATGGGTGTGTATCTGTATGTGTGTGTGTATATGTTGTATGAGTGTGAGTGTGTGTATGTGTAGAGAGACTACCTGAAGTTAACAGAGCTGTAAGTGTAAGGCGGCGGTGGAAGCGTAGGACGTGAATGGAGACGGCGACGAATAGTGTTAGGGGGACAGGGCAAAGGTTTGGGATTAAGGGGTAAGGTAGCGTGGGTAGGGGAGGGGAGAGAATAAGGGGGAAGGGTTTAGGATTAAGGTGCGGTGGCATTGGGAGAGATGCGGCGGCTGGGGCTGAGGCGGGGGAGAAATCACGGGAGAAGGTTTTGTGTGAAAGTTTTATCTGAGTAGGTTTTGTTTGGGGTGCTGATGAGGAACGGGAGAAAGGGAGAAAATGGGACGTATTTTTGAGGAATGTTTCTTCATTTGCCATGTCATAATGAAGAGTGGTGACATGGAAAAACCTCAACCCTTAGATCCCCCAAAAAAATTCGATCCCAATCATTAAATCATTTTACTATTCAAACACCCCTCTCCCATATATATATATATATATATATATATATATATATATATATATATATATATAAATCGGATAGAATTATTAATCGATTGAAGTATATGAATTCAAATCCGCTCCATTTGATAATCGGGTAATCGGCTAATAGGATTTTAGGTATGATCCATATCTGCTTAAATGGATCAGATTCGGATTAGGATTTGGATAAAATTCGATCCATTGACAGGCCTACCTGAATCCATAATGAGAAAAGTAATATATCCAAGGGCGACCACAATTACACCATTCCGCTTGTATCACCCAAGTCACACCTGTTTCATTCATTTTCACTATTGATACCAAATTTAGTCTGCTGACGTAAACCATTCACTTGAAGACACATGTCAACCTACTTGAAAATTACAAACACTTTCAACGAATAACATACTTTCATCGAGATACTCAAGAACCCCGAGAAACTTAATCAAACCGAGCAGATTAGGCACCCCGAGGAACTTAAGGATCCAAGCAACTCATGCAGTACCGAGCAGCTTGAACATCCTGAGGAACTCAAAGCTCTGAGCAACTTAAGCGTACTGAGGAACTGAGAGCGCCGAGCAACTTAAACGTACCGAGGAACTGAGGCGGTCCGAGCTACTTAGCGTACAGAGCATCCAAATCATGAGAATCAAAAAGATGACTGCGCATTAAATTCTCATTATTATCGTACAAATGTATATGTCTACTAGATAACAGTGCATTGTCCTTCCATTTGTACAGCCTCAAGGCTATAAATACATTGTAACCTCCTCATTAGAAGGGGACTCTAGATTTCTTGGTAAACTCACTTATGAAGAATTCTAGACAAACAGTCAGCAATACAAAAAGAGTGGATATAGTCCATTATCATAAGGCTGAACCACTTTAAAAATCTATTGTCTTATATTTATTTATCCATTTTATTTGTGATTAAATAATTAGATCAAATCTAGTTTTTTACATCAACAGATTGGCGTTGTCTGTGGGAAAGCGATTGTACTTATCATTTTTCACCAAAACAATTCATCATCTATGGCCGATAATCCGAAATCCAGTAATTAAAATGCTGGCATCCCTCCAACTCCATCTATTCCCCCAAATGTCCAAGATCTGGCTGGCATAATGGCTAATTTAGCCCAAGGCCAAAATGCCATGCAAGAAACCATGCGATAACTTATACAAACTGTTCAAGGTGGAGTGTCGGCCCACTCGGGACAACGAAGTGTGCAGAGAAATACCCGTTTACCCTCTTCGTGAACTAGGAGAATGTTATTCCCAGAGGAATCTCGATCCAGACGCACCGACTCATATCATAATGAGAGATCTAATGATCCTTCTTGTCAACCTGGTCGGACTTCCTCAATACAAGCTACAGATTCTCAACAAAACATCACTCTATCTCCATAAATGACCAGGGCTCTAGAAAGGTGGAGTAGAGTATCTCCTTTTGAATGTTTGGGACCTAGGAAGAATAGAATTCCTCCAAGGATTGCATCGAGGAACTCTCCACGACCATCCGATCTAAGGGAAGGCTCTGCCCAATCACGACCAACCGCCCGTAATGAAAGATCCCAAGAGGAAAACTCAGTGTGATCATTTTCACGAATAAATAGGCCCGAGGTGGGAAACGATGCATGGAAAGGCTCTGTTCAAAGGTTGGAGGACAGATTAGAGGAAATAGTTAAGGCCAAGAATCCTCTACAAAGAACTTTTGTCCAAGGGACACCATTCCTACAGGCAATTGTGGATTTTCCCACACCATCAAAATTCAAAGATCCTATGGAGACGCCTAAGTATGATGGAAAAACTGACCCTGTCCTTCATATAGAATAATACCAAGCTGCTTTCGACATCTATACAGTTCCAGACGAGATGAGATGTAGGGTATTCTCAGGAACTCTTACCAGATCAGCTCAGATATGGTACAAAACCTTCCTCGGGGGAAGATTGCAACTTTTCTTCAACTAGCAAAGCTCTTTATAGGGAGCTTCTATTTTGGGGCAAAACCAGTCAAACGAGTAGCACACTTACTAAGTGTTAGACAGAAGACATGCGAAAGCACCAGGGACTATATTACTCATTTCAATAACAAGAAACTCGAAGTAATCGATTACAAGGAGAAAACATCAATTACTGCTCTGATGAGTGGACTGTTACCAGACAAGTTGTACTATACTCTAGCCAAAGATCCACCTAGGACCATGGCATAACTAATGGTAAAGGCAACCAAGATTATGAACATAGAGGAAGCTATGGCTGCGATGAAGAATACAGACACGAAGGAAACCAAGGTCGAGGCTGATAAGACTGAGAAGAAGGAGTAGAAGAATAATGGTGGCAACAGGTAGTCGAAAGCAAAGCAACCACTGGAACAATTAAAGAAATTTGGAAATTATACTCCTTTGAAGGTAGATATAAACCATATTTTGGAAGAGATCAAGAACAATGAGGAGCTAAACTGGCCAGAAAAAATGAAGGTAGATCCTGACAAGAGGAATAAGTCCAAATATTACGAGTTTCATAAAGATCATGGTCACATGACCAAAAATTGCATAGCTCTCTAGAATGAAATTGAAGCACTCATCAGACGAGGAAAACTGGCTAAGTATATTGATCACCAAAATAGTGGAAAGACCAATAACCGAGGAAGGAAAAGGTCTAGATCTTCTCATAGAGCAAAATAAGTTAAGAAGATAGACCATGATGATGATCCATAATACAATCTCGACCTTCCTAAAAGACTAAAACAGCCAGAGTGTGAGGTATTTTCAATCCATTTCGGATCATTTGAATGTAATGTTATTACAGGTGGAGATATAGGAGGAGGAGATCTGACTGCAGAGAGAAAAGCTTACCTCAATGAGGCTCAAGCTTGCTCGTACATTCAGCGAATAAATCTGGCTGAAGATGATCGATCGATGAATGTGAATAAAGATAAACTGGTTATTGGTTTCTCTAAGAACGACTTGGTAGGTGTATTATATCCTCATGTGACCCATTGGTGATCAAGATAAGAATCAAGAAAGTTATGATTTCACGAGTATTGGTGGATAATGGTAGCTCAGTAGATATCATGTTATATCCATGCTTTGACAGTTTGAATCTGAAGCTAGCCCAGTTGGAACCATATCATAAGCCCCGGCTTGGTTTTACTGGCGAGAAGGTTTTTCCACTTGGAACGATCGAGTTGGATATGCTTATCAGTACATGGCCTGCTTGTCGAACAGAAAGAGTATGCGTTTTCGTAATGGATAAAAATGTAAAATGAGCTTACAATATCATCATGGGAAGGGTAGGTCTGAAGAATTTTGAAGTAGTACCATCTACTTTACATTAATGTTTAAAATTCCAAACCAACTTTGGAGTAGGAGTGGTGAAAGGTGACCAAAAAGTAGCTCAAAAATGCTACTATTCATCTATCTAATAGGAGGAACACGATGAATCTAGAAAGAAGACTACTACTTACCAAGTGGATGAAGTAGAAGATGCAGAGATTAGAACATTAGACCCTAGAGATGAGTCTCACCTCGTGAAGAGCCAGGTCATGGAGGCTACCGAAAATATCATTCTGGATGATGAGCATCCAGAACGAATAACTCAAATTGGTGTATCATTGAATGCACTAATAAAACAAGAATTGATAGCATTTTTAAGGGACAAAAATTATACTTTCGCATGGAGTCATGAAGACATGCCAGGGATAGACCCGAATTTCCTATGCCACGAGCTCAACGTGAACAAGGAAATAAAGTCAGTTAAGTAGTGAAGAAGAGTGTTCAATTCTGCAAAGAACCAAGCCATATAAGAAGAAGTAATGAAGATACAAAAAGCCTTTTTTATTAAGGATGTCAAATATCCTGATTGGCTAGTAAATGTGGTGATGGTAAAGAAGAAAAATAACAAGTGGAGTATGTGTGTAGACTTCACTGATCTTAATAAGGCGTGACCAAAGGATAATTTTCCATTGCCCCGAATTGATCAACTGGTAGATGCTACCGCGGGGCATGAATTGTTGAGTTTCATGGATGCTTATTCTAGTTACAACCAGATTAAAATGAAGCCCGAGGACAGGGAGAGTACCTCTTTTATAACCCCAATGGGAACTTATTCCTATAATGTTATGACTTTTGGACTAAAAAATGCAGGTGCAATATATCAGCGACTGATGAATAAGGTGTTTGTAGAGCAAATCAGTCATAACATGGAGTTTTATGTTGATTATATGCCGACGAAGAGCAAGAAAGTTGTTGATCATCTCGTTGACCTAGGTCAGACCTTTGATCAATTAGAGAAATATCAAATGAAGTTGAATCCCACCAAATTCATATTTAGAGTACGAGAACGTATGTTTCTCGAGTATATTGTTAACCAGCGAGGGATTGAGGCGAACCCTAAAAAGATCAAGGCTCTATTGTAGCTGCGATCTCCAACCACGAAGAAGGAAGTGCAAAGTCTTACAGGGCGAGTTGCAGTGCTTAATAGATTTTTATCACGAGTAACGGATAGACGTCTCCCATTCTTCAAAACACTTCGAAAAAATTTTGAGTGGAATGAGGAGGCCTTTCAAGAACCGAAGAGATATCTGGGGACGCCTCCATTATTATCTAAACCAGTTATGGGAGAAAGATTATACTTGTACCTGGCAGTTTCAGAAAATGCAGTGACCTGGACATTGATAAGAGTGGAGGATGGAGTACAAAAACCAGTCTATTACACCAACAAGGATTTCCGAGGAGCCAAAATCAGATATCCTAGGCTAGAGAAGTTGGTACTAGCACTAATTGAAGCAAGTAGGAGGATGAGGCCATACTTCCAAGCCCATACTATAGTGGTGTACACCGATATGCCACTAAGACAAGCTCTTCACAAACCAGAGAAATCAGGAAGATTGATGTACTGGGCAGTAGAACTTGATGAATATGATATAGTTTATGAGCCTAGATCGTCGCTCAAAGGGCAGGGAGTAGCAGATTTTATTACAGAGTTTACTCGAGAAGATTCCTTAGAAGAACATGAGTTGAATATAGACCAACCTGTGGATGTTACAGGATCGTCAAATTTTGACCCCGACCAACTCACGTCGACAGACAAGCAAGAGATGATGATCAACGAGCAATGGGAAATGCCGGAGGAGGAATAAATGAAACACTAAATATTCCATCGAGGAACTCTGTCTGATCAAGAGTTTAATAATAAAGTACATATATGGAATTTGTATGTGGATGGCTCTTCGTTCAGTACAGGCAGTGGAGCAGGGATTATTTTAAATAGTCCGGATGATATTGATCTGGAGTATGCTCTGTGCTTTTAATTTAAAGCTTCTAATAATGAGGGCGAATATGAAGCTATGATCTTGGGCTTAAATCTTACAAAAACCTTGAAGGCAGAGGAGGTTGTTGTATTCAGTGATTCCCAGTTAATCGTAAATCAAATTTTGAGGGTGTATGTAGAAAAAGGAGAATTAATGGTCAAGTATCCTGCAAAAGCAATGGAGGTGGTATCAAGTTTTATTGCAGTTAAATTTTTTAAAATACCCAGATTGGAGAATGCAAAAGAAGACGCCCTAGCTCGGTTAGCATCAGCCACCCGCACCGAGCTACGAAGAATAATCCTAATAGAAATCCTTGTTGTTCGGAGCATGGACGAAGATATGATGATTAACTTCATTTCCTTTGACTTGGGACCATCTTGGATGGATCCCATCATGGCATATATTGAAGAGGGGGCTTTACCAACTGATAAACTCGCAGCCAAAAAAGTAAAGTATAAAGCTGCTCGATATGTATTGACCAACAGCATTTTATATAGATGAGGAGTTACAGCAGGGATGCAAAGATGTTTCCATCACTCTGAAGTGAAGGATTTGATCGAAGAGGTTCATGAGGGATCTTGTGTAGCCCATGTAGCAGGTTAGACACTTTTGTAAAGAATAACAATGCAGGTATATTACTGGCCGACGATGAGAGCTGATTGTGTAGTTTATGTCAAGAAGTGCGATAAATGTCAGCGCTTTTCTTCCATCTGAAGAACTCCCCAAGCATTGTTAACACCCATAACGTCCCCTTGGACATTCTCCATGTGGGGGATAGACTTGGTAGGACCACTCCCAACAACTAGGGGAAGATTAAAATACCTCGTGGTTGATATGGATTACTATACCAAATGGGTGGAAGCTGAGCCTCTCATTGATATGACATACGACAAAGCCTATCAATTTATTTGGAAGAATATTATCTGCAGATATGGTCTCCCACATGCATTCATTACTGACCATGGAACTCAGTTTGATAACGAGGAGTTTGTTGAGTATTGTTGTCAATTTAATGTACTGAAGACCCATTATGCACCAGGCCATCCCAAAGAAATGGGCAAACTGAGGTGACAAAAAGAACGTTGCTAAATGGTTTGAAGAAACGATTAGATGATGCAAAAGGAAATTGGATTAATGAGCTACATTATGTGTTATGGGTTTCTCGTACCACACCACGAACAGCGACAGGAGAGTCTCCATATATGCTGGCATTTGGGAGTGAGGCTGTTATACCTGCTGAATTGGGTTTACCCATGCATAGGGTGCTTAATTTACATTCTCTTGTCAGTGATTTGATGAGAAGATTTGACCTGGATATGCTTGAGGAAGTTAGGGAAGAAGCAGCGATCAGGAAGGCAGCGTATCAACAACAAACAACTGCGTTCTATAATAAAAGAGTGAAGAAGTGTGATTTGAAGGAAGGGGATTACGTGTTGAAGAAAGTAATCCAAAATAATAACAAACTGGAAGCCAATTGGCATGGACCCTACAGAGTAACAAAAGTTGTTCGTCCAAGAACATACAGGATTGAAACCTTGGAAGGAGAAGAGTTTAAGAACGCATGGAATAAAGAGCATCTATGCAAATGTTATCAGTAATTGAAATTCCTATGTACTGTAGTTTCTTCAGTATGAATAAAGTGATGTTTTACCCAGTTTCTTTCTTTGTTGAAATTTTTTCAGAATATTAGTGCTACACACCAAATTCAGAGCAATATTAATTCAGAGCAATATTCAGATCAATTATCACCAACTCCGGTTAGTCGGGAAATCAATTGCCACCAACTCCGGTTGGTCGAGCAATTAATTACCACCAACTCCGGTTGTTCGAAAATCAATTACCACCAACTCCGGTTGGTCGGGAATCAATTACCACCAACTCCGGTTGCTCGAGAAATCAATTACCACCAAATCCGGTTGGTCGGGCAATCAATTACCACCAACTCCGATTGGTCGAGAAATAATTACCACAAACTTCGGTTGGTCAGGAAATCGATTACCACCAACTCGGGTTGGTCGGGAAATAAATTACCACCAACTCCGGTTGGTCAGGCAATTAATTACCACCAACTCTGATTGGTCGGGAATAAATTACCACCAACTTCGGTTGGTCGGGAAATCAATTACCACCATCTCTGATTGGTCGGGCAATCAATTACCACCAACTCCGGTTAGTCGATAAATAATTACCACCTACTCTAGTTGGTCGGGAAATCAATTACCACCAACTCCGGCTGGTCGGTAAATCAATAGCCATCAACTCCGGTTGGTTTGTACCAAACTAGGAAAGAAGCAAGATGACCTCCCAGGGCATCCACTGTCTAGGCAATAAGGTAATCCATACGAGATTACTACAACTAGGCAGGAACATGGGATGCAAATCATTCCATTACTTAGGCCCAAAGAGTGACAAGCCACTATAATCGAATAACAAATGGGACAAATCCCAGAAATAAAGCAATAAACAAACAAGGATATTCTACAAATTATTTGGAAGGAAATAAAATAGCAAAAGTCTAAAAATTTCTTCATTCAAATCAAGTAGAATTACATATGATGTGAAAAATACATTTCATCACATAAAACCCTATTCCATAGATTTTTTTCCTTCTTCCTTTGAAATAGGTTCTACCCCACCAGGAGGATCATCTAATGCATAAGGGGAATTTATGAAATTTAGATCTCGCAGCATTCGAACATTCATCATGGAGGGACGATCAAGCAAGTGCTCTGGGCGAGATATCTCAAAGTTTGCATGAAGACTGTAACCGCCGAGATACTTGGAGATCAAGTATTGAGGAATTTCCCGAGAAGGAATCCAACTGATGTCAAGTTTAAAAGGAGGCATGGGTAAATCGAGCACTCTCGGGTCATAATAATCCCATAAGTAGTGGCCCTGCTCCAATTTTAGCACACACAGTTCATTCAATCATCCTTGATTGTACCCCTTGTTATTTGACTATTGGATCCGAGCATCAAGATGATAAAGGGATTCATTATACCCAGCCATCCAAAACTCTCTAGGTTGTTTATGGAACTGATAAGTTAACCTCTCCAATTTCTCGTGGAGACTCTTTGCCAGAATTTCCTTATTTTCCAAAGCAGAACTCTAGGAAGAGAGTTGGTCAGTAAGATTCAGAATTTTCTTGGACATCTCCGCCAAAGCTTGATTCTTCTCCATTAACAGAAATGCGTGATTCTCCAAGGCTGATTGAGTTCTTTCTTCTTTAATAGAAACCCGACCAGCCCTTGCTCATCCACGAGAAGAAGATCTTTCTCGTCCACTAGTAGATGTGGAGGCTCCAGCTCTTTTCAAAGTTTCTAACTCATCTCGTAAATTGGCATTCTCTACCTCGAACAAAGAAAAACCTTCATCATTAACAAGGACCAAGGCTCCCGAAAAAGATGCAACAGATTTGAGTTGTTTTATCTCTTCTTTCAAAGCAATGTTCTCCTCCTCCAACAATTTGGCGATATGCCTGTGCTCTTTAACTTCAAGCTTTAGAACACTCTGTTTTTTCTCATAAGCAGAGATAAACTTGTCATACCCTTTGTCAGCACTCAATTGCTGATATTTTTCTCATATCCTTGGTGCAAAAGGGTAGAAGATTATTTATATTGCTGTTGGAGTTCCTCGATATTTCCTTGGAGATATTCAATCATCTCGTAGTAGGCCATATTATTGGCAACATCACGATCTAGCAAACACATTAAGTATTGTTAAGCTTCAACTACTCGTTCAGAAGCATCTGAACCAAGGATATCTATGATTTGAGCCTTATTAAGATCTGTATGACCAACTTTAAAATAGTCATTGCATTTCTTCATCAATTTTGTATCATGAGATGATAAGAGCTCCATCCTTGTAATAAACTAAACAAAGAGAGGAAAGAAAAAGAATCAATAATGATGCAGGCAGAACAATTAAAAGAGAAAGTCAAGATGAACAACCAAAGTTTCGAATTTTTATTCATCATAAAAATAGATACATAGTCCAAGGTTACATTCAAGAAAGAAACAAAAAAGCCCAATCAAATTTACACGTTCTCTTTATTTCCTACGACATCCTCAGAAGATTTGGAGGAAGGGACTTGTTGCTCGGAGGACAAGGGTAGCTGCTCGATAGAAGTGATGGTTAGTTGGAGTTGTTCGGAAGTTTGAACAATAGGAAAAATAGGGACCTGATCTCCAATCATCATAGAAGATTCATCTTAAGCAGATTCATCCTCTTCTTCTCCAGGAGAGGGAAGAGGTTCATGAGTGTGCTAGTGGAATAACTCAGAATTCTCAGCAACTTTAAGCTCCTTCAAGGCTGCAACCCATCTATCCCTAAAATATTTGAGGCTAACATACTCCATTTGAGAAGACATGGCAGCCAGGCCCTTTTTGTAGCCTTTGTCCCAACCGGCACTGAATGATTTTTTAAGTGCATTTTTCCTTTTTTGCCTTCTCCGAGGAGGTCCTTTCCCTAAGGAGCTCCTCGGCAGCCTTCAACTTCTTTTCCACCTATGTTTTCTATCGCTTGACATCTTGAAGTTTAACAACTTCCTCTTCAGCAGACTTGATCTTAGTCTCAAACTCCTTGTTGCTCTATTCAAAATCCTTTTTTCTCTTTTCAAACTCCTTCAATTTCTTCTCCAATTCCTTCGAGGCATTCGCATCTTGATTTCTCTCTAGCTCAATGGAGTTGAATTTCTTCTCCCAAGTAACCTTATCTTCCCCATACTTCTTACGAGAGTCTTTTAAAGATTGGGTCATCCTAACAAAAGCTTCCCCTACTCCTCCCGAGGAGATTGAAGCCTTGATAGCTTCTTACATCTTCAAAATGTTGTTGAACCACGTCACCAACTAAAAAAAGAAATAACTTTAAGTCAATACATGAACATAGTATTAAAAAATAAAGGGGTGGAGCTAAATATACTTACTTAGGCAATGTGTTGAGAAGCCAGGGTAGTGATTCTCTCACGAGAAAGAGTATCTTCAATGCCTTGGACTTCTGGGATAGTCCAGGATTTTACCAGGCTTATAGAAGAGCTCGGAGGAATAAAAGTTAGAACCCTACCTTCAATAGCTAAAGGTTGAGAGACAGGTTCAATAGGTGTCTCAGAAGAGCTTTTCTTTAACCTCCTCAGAGGAGCAGGAATATTTTAAACTAAATACGTTGTCTTTGTTGGTGATATGACAATAACCTCACTCAGAGGAGAGATATCAATAGTCTTTCTCGGAGCCATAAGGGGCTTCTCGCCAGTTTTCTTGGCAGCAATAAGAGGGGGTACATATACAATCTTTGTCCTTTCTTTTAGGACATCTTGTTTACTTTTCTTCGCCTCCACATCAGTAGAGGCAGACTTCTCAAAGAAGGCAGGAGCTTTTCTCTTCTTCATCAGATCACTGATGGGAATAATCGACTCAGAGGAAGAACCTTCCACACTAGTCTCAGAGGCTGGTACTTGGTCGATATTACCACCACTGGACAAGGACGATCAGTGAAAGATCAAGTATAGCTCTTGTACTGCAACAAATAAGAAGAAGATCTAATATGTTCCTCGGCAACAGATTGATTCAAATCCCAGATAAGTTTTAAATTATTTAAATTAACGTCAGCTTCTTTCAGAGGTTTTCTTTTACTGTCAAATGTAACAAATGAAAACAAATGTTAGTGATGCATTTCATCGAACACAAAGAAAACAAGATTTCAAAAAATAAAAACAACCTATCCCATTGCCATAGGGTGGACACCTGGGACCTTGATATACATCATCATCATTTAATGGAGGGTGTTGCCAATTTTTCATAACAACCCCATGATCAAAATAATCCCTATTGGCATCAGGAAGATTGACAACTAAAGCTCTATTCAAAAACCTAGTTTTTTAAATAGAATGTGGTATCACTGATGACCCATCTATAGCAGTACATAATCTCTGAAATCCTTAATCGGATTCCATGAAGTTGATTCAACCTATGTATGCCATTAACATTCCTCTAGGTATTTGGAGCTATTCTTGCAGGTACAACATCAAAATATTGGCAGAACTCCAAACACATTGGATTAGGCGGGAAAGAAAATCCACATTCGGCCACAAAAAGACTTGGGAACCAATGTCCCTCAACTAAAGAAAAATAATCAGAAGGTTCATAAAGTTCTTCCAAAATAACCCATGAGGAGATTGAAAATTCAGATCGAAATTTGTCCAGTAACTCAACAAGATAAACCATGATGAATAAAGTAAATAAAAGAAAGGAAAGAAAATCTTACAGAAAAAGAGAGATCAGGTTACAATGAACGATGGAAAGAACGAAGGCACTAGACAGAGAGAAAATGAAGAGTTCAAAGATACAGATTTGAAAAGTGAAAGATGATAGGATTTCTGCCGTGCTTAAATACTTTATCTCGGGAATAGAGAAAGGCAATGATTACAAGGGAAGACGCTTGCGTTTCCGGCGGCTAAAAGAATAAAAGGGCACAAATATCAAAATGGTCGTGGAAATTCAGAATATTTATGAGGCCTGATACTATGCACTCAAAATGAGTTACATACAACGAACATTTTCCTAAAAACCATAAAGAACAATAATCTAAGCAGTTTTCAGGCAGAATGTTTCACATTTTTCTTCAACCTCAAACTGTGAAACATTGGGGGCTTCTGTTGATAGCAAATTTAGTCTGCTGATGTGGACCATTCACTTGAAGACATGTGTCAACCTACTTGGCAATTACAAACACTTTCAATGAACAACATACTGTCACCGAGCTACTCAAGCGCCCCGAGTAACTCAATCATACCGAGCAGCTTAAGCGCTTCGAGGAACTTAAGGCTCTGAGAAACTTATGCGGTACCAGGCAGCTTGAATTTCCCGAGGAACTCAGAGCTCCGATCAACTTAAGCGTACCGAGGAACTGAGAGATTCGAGCAACTTAAGTGTACCGAGGAACTGAGGCGGTCCGAGCTACTTAGCGTACATAGCATCCAAATCAGGTGAATAAAAAAGACGACTGCGCATTAAATGCTCATTATTATCGTACAGATGTATATGTCTACTAGATAAAAACGCATTGTCCTTTCATTTGTACAACCTCAAGGCTATAAATATATTGTAACCTCCTCATTAAAAGGGGACTCTGGACTTCTTGGTAAACTCATTTATCAAGAATTCTAGGCAAACAGTCAGCAATACAAAAACAGTGGACGTAGGCCATTCTCATAAGGTTGAACCACTTTAAAAATCTATTATCTTATATTTATTTATCCACTTTATCTCTGATTAAATAATTAGATCAAATCTAACTTTTTTCATCAACAGTCACAAAATGTTTATACCAAATATACATATCCATTTCTCCTAAAACTTGAGAAAAGTTTAAATCATATTATATATAAATGACAGACACATTGCTATGGAAATATACATTGAACAGACAGTACTACAATAATTCAAAATACAGGTTGGAAACAAAACTTTAATATTATCTAAGAGACAAGAGTAAACTAGTAAAAATAAAATTTTATATGTTTCAAATTATTTTGACAAAATTTGGTACCTTATAGTACCTTCCTCGGATGATCGTGAATTCCATTTCACCATTTGCTTAACAAATCACTAATCAAATGTTACTTAATTTAAACAATAATAAATACCTCAACTTCAAAACCCGTCATCAAGTTGAAACCCACCAACTATGTTACTTAACAAATAAATCAAAGCTAAGAGTTAAGAGTTTAGATTAGTAACAAAAAATATGAAGGCAAAAAATGAAAAAAATATTTGAGAACCCAAAAATTACTTATTAAAATGAAGTCCCTCAACCAAAAAGTGAAAAAAATTAAAACATTAAAAAGACCCAAAATCAAACCAAAAAGTGGGTTCAAGCATCAAAGTGTAGCAAAAAATGTGGTTCATTTATACATCTAAACACAGCTTATCATTTGACAATCAGGTGACAAACATTTTCAAATCCCAAATCTGAAACACAAAAATTTAGTAGCAAATTTTAGAAGTATGAAAATATCTTTCATGGTTTATAATAAAATTTGCAAATGGATACTTGACAGATCTAGATGAACAAACCAATCATAAAGAAAATGAAGAGAAAAGTAAAGTATGGCTAATCATAAAACAAAAAAAAAATTACTTAATAGAGATGAATTAACCTAATTTTGATAAATGAAGCATCAAATTCATAGGACCTCTTTTTCCCGCTAGGAAGATATACAACTCTAAACAAACAATAAATTAAATTTGATGTGTTTGTTACTAAATCAGAATCTAAATCTCCATAAAAAAACTTAAACATTGGTTTATTAGAGAAATACACCCACCACGCAACCGCAAATCTGAACAGAAGGTTAGAAAAAAAGAAGATAAATAGATAGATTTTACCCATTTTTTATAAAATAAAAACAAAAGCAATGGATTGAGTGTTATTGGGAGTGAGTCCGTAAGGAATACATTTCGAATCACATAAAAAAGAGAGACATGAAGAGTGATGAAGAAGATATACAGAGATGGTTTCGCGTGGGGATGAGGGTTTAGATATGTGAAGCATATGTGTGCATCGGAGAACGTGTTAGTAGAGATCTTCTTCAATAAAACTATGAGTGTGTTTCTTAAAATTTATGCGAATTTTATTTTCAGCCATTGTATTGTTGTTAGTGGTGGATTAAATTTAAATTAACGTGGAAAAATAATGAAGTGTAATATGGTGTAAAACATTAAGGCGCGAGAGTTGATCTAAACCCTTGGTCTCTTGCATTATGGGTTTCCTCCCAGCCACTAGCTGTCTTATGTTTTTATTGAATAGTAAAATCACATTACTCTTTATTCTCTCTCTCTCTCTCTCTCTCTCTCTCTCTCTCTATATATATATATATATATATATATATATATATATATATATATATATATATATCATGCTCTTTATTTTTAAATTTTTTCTGCTATTTTTTTCACTTTCCATGAAATTTTTAAAATTTTAAAATTAATTTTATTGAGGCTAAAAATTTTTAAATTGAAAATTATAAAATCTCTAGTTTCTTTATTATTTTGAGGTTGAAACTTTTATAATTTCGTTGTGGTGGAATTGTTAAAAGTTTTTACAACCGATGATCATTTTGAATATGACACGATTATTGAATTTTTTTTATAATGTCAACAATTCATAAAATTTTGGATATGTTTTTTCTGAGGTTGAATTTAAACAAAAAAGAGGAGAAATTTTTAGGCTTAATTATACTTTCCTTTTGAAATTTACACAATATTTAACATTATCACTTGAACTTTTAATTTCAGTATTTAACCTCCTAAACTTCCTAAACGACTATATGTAACCTCCAACTATTAATACCGTTAATTTTTTGATGAAAAAGTGAGTCGGGTGAATGACATGTGACTTTTTAAATAGGTATTTTGGTATTTTAACCTCGTATGTTAAAAATAAAAAATACAAAAACCCTATGAGTCATTTTCTCTCTCTTTCTCTCCCCCCTTTTTGTAATTGCATCCATGGATGCCGCTCCCCATTCCCCACCCCTCCACCACATCAGCCTCCCACCTTCCCTACCCCCTCCACCACCCCTCGTCTGCATCTATCAATTTATACACACACACACACACACACACACACATAACCTTACCACCCCCTTCACCCTTGCCCTTGCTCTCCGACCACCCTCCTACTTTCCCCGTTGTCCTCACACTGAAGAGAAAAATGGTGGATCTAGTGGGTTTGATGATTTCTAGATGGTTTTAGTGTATGGTTTGATTTTGATTTATAATGTGTTTGAGTTTATACCATTGATGTTTTGAATTTTTTTTAGGGGGGAGGGGTGGGGGAGTTTGAGTTTATACCATTGTCCTTAGAGTGAAGATAATAATGATTTAACTTTCTTTTTTGTCGAATTTTGTTTTTCAGTAAAATTCATTCTTTAATTGAAAGAAGTGTTTTTTAGTTTGTTTAAAATCACCTTTTTATGTTTTATTTCTATAATACCCTGTATTTTTCAATAATAAATAAAATTATATTTTTGCAATAAATAAAATTCTAAAAAATTAAATTTATTGTTATTATGTCATAATCATGTGTGATTGATATCTTTATGGTAATAATTATAACGAAAAAAAATTTCATGTGCAGTAGAAATTTATGAATGATGTGTTACGTGATTATAAAAGTATAATTGGGGATGAAATTAATTGGGACGTGTTTCGGGTGTAATTGGGCTCGTGTAGGTGTTTTAAACCTTTACAAATGCTCCTAGGGCATATGTATATAAGTTGAGAGATTTTGGTTTGGTCTTATTATGGCTTTGGGTCCATTAGGAGTCAAAATTTGAGTAATAAACCCAATTCGGGATTAATAATCTAATTACATTTATTAAGAAGTTTATTAACTCCCTCGAGGTTGCCTCTAAGATGTAACACCTCGTGATTTTAATAGTTAATTAAATTAATTAGTAGGTAAAATCGAGAAAAAATAAAATTTTGGATTTAATTATTCTTACTAATTAAATATGTTGGTTATTATTTATAAAAATAAGGTTTTAAGCGGAATTTAAATCGGGATTAAAATTTGGAAATTATAACTTTTTGTATAAAAATCGGGGGAGGATCCGAGCTATGGAGGATAAAAGTAATATTTTTAGAAATTTGACTGTCCAATCGAGCTTAATTTTTCACAGCAGCTCCATCTCTCCGTTCGCTACTAATACAAAAATTTCAAGCCATTCTGATGGTTCGATCATTCGTAATAATTTTTCGAGTGTTTGCATTTGTTTAGGACTCAAAATTATTTTTCGTATATAAACAAAGTGACGGGTTTAGGACATTTAAAAACACTTTCTTATAAACCCTAAAAGTAGAAATCTCCTCTTTTACATCTTCTTCCTCCCTCAAAATCTTAACTCTACTGGAGAGCTATTTTCAATCCAACTATTGAAGCTTTAAACAGGGCTTTCTCAAGATTGTTCGAGAATGACTGACTAATGTTTTGAGAGATATCCAACTGTGTAGTCAGAATTTCTTCATCTTAATCTCAGTCGTGAATACCCTATTCTCTTCCGTTGGTATTACTCATCTTAAGTGTCGCCTAAACCCTTAATCATGTATTTTTATAAAATCAATTAGTAACTTAATTAGAGAAAGTGGGCACTTAATTTGGGACTGTTTTTATGAAATCTTTTAATACGATTTAATCTTTAAAACCCTTCGGTGCGTAGGTTAGATTATTGGATTTTCATGCTTTGGGGGATGTAGGTTTTCATGTAGAAATTATGTGATTAGATATATATTATATTGGGGCGCGTACACACTTGAAAAAAATTAGATGATTTATAAAAGAGAACGATTATATAATATTGAATATCATCGAATGTTAAATAAATTAACATTATTGAATATAATGAATTATGTTTAAAACATCGACGGTGCTATTAATTGAATTAAATTAAATGGGGACGTTTAGGATTATATTATCATGTTGTGCTTATGATTTATGATATTGTGTGGATTATCATTATTCATTTTTGCCATCGCGGGGACGAGGGGCTTTTGGGTAGTATATTTCTCACCTTGTTTATAGGATGATTACTAGGTATGGTACTCGTGGGTAGACTTTGATTATTATTTATGCTTGTTAGGTGTGGGATTAGTTAGTGTAGATTCGTTCGGATTTTATATTTTGGGATATGGAAGATTTTTATACTTTATCGACGTTACCCTAGCCTAGGCAGGAGACTAGGACTTGTTTAATGTTAGAAATCCATCCTATATAAAAATATATATATATATATATATATATATAGTTGGATGTATGTGTACTTTGGGGACCCTTAGGTGTGGGACTAAGGGTTATTTTGGGGATATCACTTCGGTAAATAAGGGTGGGGAAATTTGAGATAATAAATGAATGAGAATTAATGTCTAAGATAATAACGGGTATTAAAATCCTGGGGACATAATGTGTGGGGACTGATAGTTTAAATGGGTCATCTTGCGTTTATGTCGTGTCGTGTGTGGAACCTTGTCATATTGCAGGATTGACAGTTTAAATGGATCAGGTGACTATTGACGAAGGGAAGTGTGACACCTTGGTGGATTACCACCCGAGGTGAGAGAACCGCTTTAATAAAACTGAGAAACATAATGATTTTCGTTTAATTGAATTAAATTAACATAGTGGGATTTAAAATTTTAAAATCATATTGGTGTGGATTATTGAATTATAATTTCTGAGGGTAGTTAGTGATTTATACTAATCGCATTTAATTATCTCGTTTAATTAAAATATTCTATTATGATATTTATCTCGTATAATGCTACTGTCTGGATTCAAGGATCCCATTTGAGGGGAGTAGTGTGTATTCATAATCAGGGCTCTGACCTCGGGCGTTGACTAACATTTTTAGGATAAGTTTTGGAGAAGCTTCATAGGAACATTTGGATATTATCGCTCGAAAGTGCAACTGGAGTTTATTTATTTGACTCCTTTAATTAGTTTAGACTTTCTTTTCAGTCGTATTTCGTTATGATAGTCTATTTGGGTTTTATTGGGCCATGCGATTCCAAAGTTCTTGAGGATTCAGTTGGAGTATTTACATTTGGTTTTTATTCAGATTTTAATTTAATCATTATTGGAGATTGGATTTAATTGGAGTTTAGTATGTGACAGATCTTTTATAACTCAGTTGGGAATTATCATGTGGGATTGATTCAATTATTTAGCATGTGGATTGGTTTATATATGTCTCATATCTGTTTCATGCTAAGAATAATATTTTATCTACTCACACCCGACTTGGTTTTGTGGCGGCAATCGATGCTAGAATTAAGCAGGTTGTGACAGATGGTTTCAGATCATGGTCTTAGGTCTCATAGGTTGTGAGTCCATTTTATCTTTCGCGTTGCTTATCTTTGATTCCTTTGGATGACTTGTACTCTTAGTATTTTGAGTTTGATGTTGTTTTATTCCTATATTTTCAGATGGTGAACACTAGGAGAGAGAATATTAGAGGAGAGGGTTCAGTTTCTGGTTCCGTGACTAAAGAGAGGCAGCAACAATTAATTTTGGATGCCAATAGGTTAGTGGCTATTGTGAATGAGTCCACAATGGCTAGTATGCAGATGACGAGGCAAAGGTGGGTTACTTTAGAGGCGCAACATTAAGGTACACCCATTTCATCTGGGGATAGGGTGCGAACTAGTTTCTTTAAGGGCAATCCTCCTACCTTCCTAGGGGGATCTAACCCAATGGTTACTCACTAGTGGAGGAGGTATATGGAGAGGCACTTGAGGATGGTGGACTGTACGGTCGTGCAGAAGAAGAGGTTGGCTACATTCAAGCTGACTGGAGATGCGCTACAGTGGTGGGACAATGCCACCATAACTAAGGATAGGGATCGTTTGGACTATAGTGAATTTCTGATTAAGTTCAACGATAAGTACTTTTCGTATGCGATTAAGAATGCGAAGAGGATGGAGTTTCCGGACTTAGATTAAGGAACGAAGTTGATTGTCGAGTATCAACAGGAGTTCACTAATTTATCTATATTTGTGCTACAAGATGTTGATGCAGAGAGGAAGAAGATGAAATGTTGCATTAAGGGATTATCTTGGTCGCAATGTGAACTTGGAAACTTGGAAAGAGGCAGGATTTAAATGGGAAAGAAGCAGAGAATAAGGGTCGCAATGACCAAGCCTGGAAGAAACATAAAACCAATCAGGAACATCAAGGTCTAGGAGAAGAGAGAACAAATACTAGACATTATGAACATTTTAAAGGTGAATATTTTCTTAGATACTTATATATGATAGATTGTGTCTAGAGAGGTAACATGGTACGCAATTATTTTCTTAGATACTTATATATGTAGGTGATATATATATATATATATATATATATTATATTTTGGTTTCGAGAGATTTTCGTCCGTGTAGGATTGGGTGTATGGGGGCCTAATCATGATACTCTATAGGTAGGCATATGTGAGCCTTATTTTACGTTGTAGGTTTTTTTGTTTCATGTGTATGCGTCGTCTAATTTCAAGGACGAAATTCCTTCGCTAGTGGGGAAGTATGTAATACCCCATGTTTTTAATAGTTAATTAAATTAATTAATTAGGAAATTTGAGAAAAAAATTAAAATTTTGGATTTAATTTTTCTTAGTAATTAAATATGTCGGTTTTTATATATAAAAAAAAGGTTATAAGTGGAATTTAAATTGGGATTAAAATTTGGAAATTATAACTTTTTGTATAAAGATCGGGGGGGGGGGGGGGGGGATCCGAGCTAAGGAGGATAAAAATAATATGTTTAGAAATTCAACCATGCGATCGAGCTAAATTTTTCACAGCAACTCCGTCTCGCCGTTCACTACTAAAATTATAATTTTAAGTCACTCTCATGGTCCAATTGTTCATAATAATTTTTTTAGTGTTTGTATTTGATTAGGACTCAAATTATTTTTGGTATATAAACAAAGTGACGGGCTTAAGACTTTTAAAAACACTTTCTTCTAAACCCTAAGATAAGCAATCTCCTCTTATACATCTTCTTCCTCCCTCAAAATCTTAACTCCATTGGAGAGATATTTTCAATCCAAGTTTTGAAGCTTTAAACTGGGTTTTCTCAAGATTATTCAAGAACGCCTCTTTGAAAATGTTTTGAGAGGAATCCAACCATTTATTAAGAATTTATTCATCTTAATCTCAGGCATGAATACTCAATTCTCTTTCTTTGGTATTATGCGTCTTAAGTTTCACCCAAATCCTTAATAATTTTATATAAAATCAATTAGTAACTTAATTACAGAAACTGGACACTTAATTTGGGATTGTTTTTATGAAGTCCTTTAATATGATTTAATCTTTGAAACCCTTGGGTGCGTCCGTTAGATTATTGGATTTTCATGCTTTGCGGGATGTAGGTTTGCATGTACAAATTATGAAATAAGATATATATTATATTGGGACGTGTACACACTTAAAAAAAATAGATGATTTATGAAAGAGAACGATTATATCATATTGAATATCATCGCATGTTAAATAAATTAACATTATTCAATAGAATGAATTATGTTAAAAACAACGACGTTTCTATTAATTGAACTAAATTAAATTACAACCTTTATGATTATAGTGTCATGTTGTGTTTATGATTTATGATATTGTGTGGATTATTATTATTCACTTTTGCCATCGCGGAGACACGAGGCTTTTGGGTAGTAAATTGATCACCTTGTTTATAGGATGATTATTAGGTATGGGACTAGTGGATAAAGTTTGGTTATGATTGATGCTTGGCAGGTATGGGACTAGTTAGTGTTCCTGATTTTATATTTTGTGGTGGTGCAGATTTTTATACTTTATCCACGTTACACTATCCTAGGCATGAGACTAAGTCATGTTCAATGTTAGAAATCCATCCTATATATATAGTAGTATGTATGTGTACTTTTGGGACCCTTAGGTATGGGACTAAGGGGTATTTTTGGGATCTCACATCGATAAATAAGGGTGGGAGAATTTGAGATGATAAATGAATGAGAATTAATGCCTAAGATAATAACGGGTATTAAAATCTGGGCGACACATTGTGTGGGGACTGAACTTTTAAATGGGTCAGCTTGCATTTTTTATGTGTCGTGTGTGGAACCTTGTCATAGTTTGGGATCGACAGTTTAAACGGATCAGCTGGCTATTGACAAGGGGATGTGTGACACCTTGATGGATTACCACCCGAGGTGGGAGGACCGCTATAACAAAACTGAGAAACATAATGATCTTGGGTTCATTAAATTAAATTAATATAGTGGGACTTAGATATTTAAAATCATATTGTTGTGGATTATTGAATTAGAATTTCTGAGGGTAGTTAGTGATTTATATTAATCACGTTTAATTATATCATTTAATTAAAATATTCTGTTGTGATATTTATCTCGTATATGCCTATTTGAGGGGAGTAGTGTGTATTCATGCTCGGGGATCTGACCTCGTGCGTTGACTAACCTTTTTAGGATAAGTTTTGGAGAAGATGCATAGGACCATTTCGAGATTATCGTTTGGAGGTGCAGCTGGAGTTTATTTATTTTACTGCTTTAATTAGTTTAGACTTTCCCTTTAGTCATATTGCATTATGAGACTCTAACTGGGTTTTAGTGGGCCATGCGGTTCCAAAGTTTTTGAGGATTTAGTTGGAGTATTTACATCTGGTTTTTATTCAAATTTTAATTTTATCATTATTGGAGATTGGATTTATTTGGAATTAGCATGTGATGGATTTTTTATCCCTCAGTTGGCCATTATTATGTGGGTTTGATTCAATTATTAAGATTGTGGATTGTTTTATATATGTCTCATATCCGTTTCATGCTAAGAATTATATTTTATATACTCACACCCGTCTTGGTTTTAGTGTAGGCTGATGTTAGAATTAAGCGGGGTGTGACATAAGAACCCTTAACTACACCACTGAGAGAGATACAAGGCAAGAAGAGGGTTCTTATGTCACACCCCGCTTAATTTAACATTAAATTGTGGCTTCAAAAGGGATTTCATCGACCATGTATCCCGAAAACAATTCTCTTTATCAATTTAATGTTCAATTTTATTCTTGATTCATCATAGTAAACCCCATATGATTTTTGGGTTCCAATTTAAAATTTGACAATTTAATGTTAGGGACTAATCTTATGCATGTAGAGGATTGATTGGAACAAAGGGTGTTAACCCCAAAATTTAGGATAATCAAATTCTGGAATTGATGATAGATACCTTATGGTTCTTAGGATAGATTTGGAGAATCTTGGATTCATAAGTAGATGTTTATATGCATGTTTATGACTTGGGAATTTTCAACTTTGAACTCTTGTTATTTTCCCCAAAAATTTGATTGATGCATCGTTAATATGTTGGTAAAAAATATGGACTAAAGGTCGCAGTTTAAGCACGGGAATTCTGGGAGTTGGGGAAAGAAATCCTTTTTAGTATACGAAATTAACATCTCTAAGAGGAGTAATAAGTCGTAGGAACTTGATTATATGGTTATGTAATAGAATGAATAATTGGAAGAAATCTTGGGAAAGAATTGAGAAATCCCGTACTGAAAAACACTAGCAGATCTGGGCTACTGTTACTTTTTGAATCGATTGGGTTTTGATTCGGTTTGGCAACCAATCGATTCGGTCTAGTAGTTATTCGATTCAGGCAAGAAACCAAACCGATTCGGTCCTGGGGATAGTTTGAGTTCAGTTCGGGGTTAGTTCTGAGGTTTTTTTAGAGGTCCATATGAGTTGGTGGGATGGTGTTTGGGTCAACGATGAATTTATTAAAAATGCAAATGTGATACCCATATTAATTTGGACATCTTATTTAACTACATGGTTAAATAATCTTTTAAAGCGAAAGGGATTAATAAATTACTTGTTGGTCAAATATTAATGGATGAATAATTATGGATATCATGTGGAATACTTAAGGTAATTATAAAGTAATTACCTAGATATTACATCGGAATAATGATATGTATTTATATGTATCTCTGTTGTATTACCAATGTTAGTGAACGATCCTATCGGCTTGGGGTTTCGCATGTTCGGGACTGTAGCACACGTCAGCACAAGTGGGCTAGACGTTATGTAGTGACCACCCCACTTATGTGTGTTTTGTGATGTCTGACTGGGATAGAGATTTTCGTCGGACTTGCCGATAGAGGACGAACGAGACACCACTTATAGATGCATTTGTGTGTCACATATATGAAAAGATATATATAGCAACATACCCTTTTATTAAAATAGTTAAAAAATAATTTTGAGATGATAATTTTTATATGGGTTCATGATATTTCAATGTTCCCCTATAAAAAATCAATTGAAAATAATGGTTTTTGTTATTTTTAGAAAATAGGTCAAAAAACTGCAAGTTTTTACCCTTTAAAACTGCTAGTTTTTTTACCTTTTTTAAAAAAATATTAAAACACATTATTTTGTTCTGAATATTTTTACGGGGGCATATTGAAATATCGTAAACCCATATAAAAATATTAACTCAAATTTTTTTACTATTTAAAAAAAATGTATGTTCATAGGTATGCTTATTGAGTTGTGTTGGAGAGCCTCTCTCTCTCTCTCTCTCTCTCTCTCTATATATATATATATATATATATATATATATATATATATATATAATAAAGTAGAAAACTTATATATGTCATAAGTTGACACTATGATGTCATCGAATGAATTTTTTCCTGCATTTCCTCTTTTGCCCCTTAAATTTGGTATTCCCCCTCTTTTTTTCGCACTCCCACTCTTCATCAAAATACAAATATAAGGGTAAACATGTCCAAATTGGAAGAGAAACTCAAAACCTTCCTCTCATTCTCTCCCGTTCATTTCATTCTCACAAAAAAAACCTACCTCACAATTTAACTCCCTCCTCCCGCTATCGTCCCCCTCTCTCCGCTCTCCACCGTTGTCGCGCTGCTCTCCCAACTTCCACCCCCTTCTCCCTGCAATCGCCCTACATCCATGTTGTCTCCCTTCATTCCATGTCGCGCTTCACTTCCCTCAACACTAAAGTCAGGTACCCTTTATCCCCTGCCGCCCTTTTGGTGTTCATATTTTGTTTGCTCTTTTGTAATTTTTTAAATGTTGGAGATGGATTTACTAATTGTTGGAGATGTGTTTACTAATGGTTCACTGATTTGTTGCTAACCGTTTTGGTTATTTGATTTGGGTTTTTATGTAGGGTTTGCAGATTTGATGATGTGGTGAAGAGGATTGAATGTTTTTTCCAGCGGAATTCCTCTCTCTCACTCTCTCTCTCTCTCTACACACACACACACACACACACTAGATATGATGTTGGTATATTTTTCTCTCTATGGGTGTATTGTGAACAAATAACTCCACTTAGGCGACACGAATATACACATTCATAAGTGGCAAAGAGAACTGTTCGACATTCATGTTTCTGAAACCAAGTCATATTTGATTTAAAAAATTTGGGTTAGTGCCTTGAACTCTCTGTTTTGGTTCATTTTTGCAGGTATACTTGAACATGCAACATTTATACACCATAGGAGCTTACAACAGGTTTGTTAGTCTCGCTATAATTTTTTAATTGTTTGATTTGGTTATTTTTAATTGTGTTTTTTAATAGGTTGTATACACCTTTGGAAAAAAATTATTGTGTTTTTGATTAGTTTTTTTGTACTAGAAAATTTGTAATTAAACCGTTTCGGGTGTAATGTATCCAAAACTGCTTTTACAATCAAAGGTTAATATGCTTTTATTTGCTTTAAAACCTGAGAATGCAATATGAATTAAAATCTTTTAAATATTGCCCATGTCTACGTATGTTGGATTAACCTCCATTCTTGATTATACGTGTACTAATAGTACTAATACTTTGTTTTGCTATTTCAGGTAAGTTTTGAGGAATTTTAAATTTCATATTTTCTATCTTGAACTCTTAGAGTTTAAAATTAGAAAGTGAGTATTCTAATTTCTTTATTGGGCCAATAGCCCGTCAACTCGTGTTATCACCCTATTTTGACTCAACTGTGACACTCTTATCCTAGATACTGAATTTAGTTTCACTATTTTCACTCAAAGACTAGATACTGAATTTAGTTTCACTGTTTTCATCTCATATTTGGCTCTTTTTGATTTTCGGTGGTGATATATTCTACAAATTGTATTGCATTTGGTGGAGTCAAAATTAAAGCATGATCCACTGGGGTAGATTAATAGTCAGTGGTATTCTATTTTATGAATAATGAAAACCCTTAATCATTTTTGTTTCATTTCTATTTATTCAGAGGCACTTTTTAGGATTTTTGGATGAAATCATTGAAATGTTATTCTCAGTTTTTGTTGCATTTGAGTTGGAAGGAGACAATAACTAGATATCGTTAAGTTGTGATATGTGGTGGCTGTTATGGCCTACGATTATCAGTGCATGCAGGGCCATTAGCTACTATGGTTTAGGATTATCCCGTTGGTTTGGACTAATTTATCGTGTGGATGTTCTACATGTGAAATATACACGTTTACACTTTCCTTTTAGACCCTATGGTGTTTCTAAAATCAAGTCATGACCATGCTTGGGATCATGTCCGGATGAACCACCTTCTCTTTTATCGAAAAGATCTTATTTAGAAAATACGAATGAACATGTGTCTTTGTCTTAAATGTTAATATTTTAGGGGTTATTTTTTTTATTTTAAACAGTTTCAAAAAAAAATTATCTCCATATGTCCTTCTTTTAGCTTATTTTTTAGTTTAACTTTTTCTTTGTAGTTCGTATTGGAACCAGTCTAGAGAACAGATAGAAACTTGAATTTATTTATAGCTGACGCATCTCCATTTTTTCGAAGCTTTTTTTATGTAGATGGTTGGGTTAGACATTGATATTTGGTTGGTTTGGTCTCTGAGATTTGTCTAGGTTGGTCTTTTGAATTTGAATTTATGCATGTAGTTATGTTATTTTCATTGTAACGTTGAATGTGGGGTGTTATGAGCCCTATACGCTAGCATACTAAAATCCAAAGATGTAATTTAATTCGAAGGATGTTGCAATGGTATGGGAGACATACATACAAACTTACAATGAGTGGTAGGGTGGGTGGACATGTGATTCAGCTTCAAAATTTTAAGGTTTTTTCTGTGATATAAGACCCAATATTCATTTATTTCCCTTTAATAACCTGCAGCCTTTATGGGATGAAGGAGAAAATTCAATTGACTACAACAGTAGAGGGAAAATCCTTTACAAACTCAAAGCTATAGCTCCAACTTTCTACAACTTTATTCTAAATATCTTACTTAACTATGCCCTAGGAATAAGTTATGGACTTGACCACTGATTTGATCTCTGAGATGGAAACATATGCTTAAAACTGTCCTAAGGAGAACTTGCCTACTATTCAAACTGCTATGAGCAGTCAACCCTTCCTAGAAAAAGGGCAGAAGCACGATTTTCCACATGGTTTGAACTCTATCCAATTAATTGAGACCAGTGATTTGAATTCAATTTAAAATTTGGCTTTCCTTTCTCCAGATGTTTTGAATTCAATTTAAAAAAATTTTGTATCTATATTTATTAATAACTTTGGCATTTTGTTTTCCCCACTCCTTTCTTTTGGTTTTGTAAAGCAACAATAATAAAATAACAAGATAAGTCGTTCCTCTCTTTGTGGATTATCTTCCATCTCAAAAACTGTCTATATGTGTTGATTTTTTAGTTTTGTTTTTTACTTTTTAAAATTTGTTTTTATCACTATTTTTAATGCTTGATTTATGGCATATCCCCATAGACAGGCCTTCAGTTAAATGTTTATTTAAGAATATAAAATAAAAGGTGTTATTTGAAATTAGTAGTGGGGGACTGAAGGACAACTTGAGAGTCGAAACTGAGTTGGTGATACCATGTATATTCTATGAGTTTATAATTTTTAATAGATCAGTAATTAGAAGGTGTTAAGTTCTAAGACAAAGAGAATTTGTTATGAGCCTTTTTTTGTGTATGTTGAAAGACCTATTCTACTTGACCTATTGGGGAAGGGGAACGTGGGCTCCTTAAGAAGGACCATAGACCTCGCTATGGTCTAGAGATTTACTTTACCACTACGATTGGCCTTAATACAGATTTAGCCTACCCCGCCGATGTCGCCGAGCTATTGGATGGATCTGAATGTTTATTAAACAACGTATGATTTATACAACATTATTGACTCATTATTTTTGCAGATGTAGATTATTATTAATGAGATTTGGAATATTGTTGTCCTTGATTTAGATAACATTATTGACTCTTTCGAAAATGTATGATTTGGAATATTATTGCATATTTGGAATTTTATTGACTCATTATCTATATAACATTATTGAATTATCATTAGTTTTCATTCACGCTAGATAAAACAAGTATAGTTTTTACTTATTTGTGTTTTCATTTTTCTCAGTCAAGCCTCGAGAAAAAGAAAGAACGGGTAAATGCAAGAGAATGGATTTAGGTGCCAATTAAGTATCTTTGAAAGATGTCATGGGATGTGGGATCTTCGCATCCATAATCCACAACTCCGTCACACGCATGCTTGATACACACACTGCACGAAACAAATAAGTATATAGTGTTTGTACCAAAATACCAAAATTGTGTGTCCTCTAATTGTATTCTTTTGATTTATTTTTTAATTTCAGGCGGGGATCCAAACAAATCATCAAATTAAACATTCTTTATCATATGGAAGGTATGAGGTTAGTCATATCCAACTTTCTTCTTTCTTCTTTCTTTTTTTGTTTTGTTTTGCTTCTTCAACTGAATCTTGTTTCACACTTTTCCTTAGCTGAGATGAACATTTGTGTTTGATTGTTGGCTTTTGTTAATAGATTATTTTACTCAGGATGCTTGAATGACAATGGGGATAGTTAAGCAGGTATGAAATTTGGTACTCAATGTAAGTTTTTGATTTACATCTTAATGTGCTAATTTATCCTTTTTGTATCTCTTTGGGTTGAGTGAGTTTATTGATTTATCCTTTTTTAGCATTTCGCATTGTTAATTCAATGTTTCTTAGAATAAAGTTGATTTATGATTTTTTCCAGTGTTGTCACCATATGTGGTGTTTAAGATGTTCACGGGTTTCTTGTGATCCAAACTTTGTTTAGAATAATGAGGATTTGAAGGTGAAACATGGATTTGAAGGCCTGTATGTATGGGATTTGAAGAAGAAACATTGATTTGAAGGCCTGTGTGTATGGGACTTGAAGACCCGTGTGTATGGGATTTGATGGTGAAACAATTCATTTTCTATGTAATGTATAGGGGTAAATACCCGTGTGAATGGGATTTGAAGGAGAAATAATTAATTTTTGAATGAGTTTTTTACGACTTTAGAGAATAATAAATGCATCAGCCATAATGGTATTACTGCAGTTGGCATTGCAAATTCACAATGGCAGAAATGCAGTGGATATGAATTAGAGAATCCCATGAATATTGTATGTGTATGTGTACAACCACTAAATTGGAGCAAATTCGTAGTAGCCACTGAATATTTTATGTGTAAAATTTTTGAAGTGTTATGTATAGTCAGGTTGAATATTGTACTAGAGGAAAGCATTAGGTTTACTCATGATATACTCATTAGAGTGAAGAGAAATGATGCAGGCAAAATAGTAGGTTTCCTCCTTTCTCCATGAGGTAGTATCCCTAAAAGAAGGCATGTATTACAGCATCAAAAGGTCCTTAAATAAGGAGAAACAATAGGTTGACTCATTATTCCATACTATGCTGGTTTTGTCTCGAAATTGGACACCAATTCAATGGCTACGTACGGAATTTCGATATGCACTTCTTCATTACATATACATGCATAAACACACGCATTTTAATTAGATTTCTTTGTATCAACTTTAACTAATAAATATTGAAGTAATAACTTTTGTGGAGGGATAATTTTGAACTAACCAAACTAAAAGTTCATGATTGTGGTATCCAAATTCATTAGGCTTTATAAATAATTCGCGTAGTGGGAAGCCAACATATATTTTCTTGCAATTAGGCTATTGTTTCAGTAGTTTTCTCTCTAAAATCTTGCAAATAATTTCTTGAAATTAGGCATTTTTTGTGACCTCAATGACTGGCATTCTGGAGTCAAGGATGCTATGAAATTATATATGGCATTATTAACAAGTATAACATTATTAACAGATCTATATCCATGGTTTACCTCATATATAAGATCCATTTTTATAGGTTTTAATGTTAAGTCTCTAGCTGCCAATTATATCTGACACTAAATTTATTCTTCACCCTTTTGCTCAGTGAAAAAAAGTCAGATACATTTCGTCTTGGTTCTTATCAGCTTTCAAAATAACATATTGCACATTTTTCAGCTGTTTATCATTTCAATCTGCTCAAAAAAGTTAACGCTCTATACAATCACTTATTGCATATTTTTTTATCTCTGAATTGATATTGAAGTTGAGAAAAATACATCACAGAAGTTGGAGGATGATAGAGTGACGCTTGTTGCTGTGAAAATGACTGCTCTATTATGCCTTCGATGGTTTCAACTGCTATATGGAAAAGTAGGCTTTTTATAGGATGAATTCCGACCAAGGCAACAGTTGTTAATGTGGAGTTACATTTCAGTCAATTTGGCCATGTTTAAGATGTTTATCTTCCGAAGGATGACACGAAAATATCTTGAGGATTTGGTTTCTTGACATTTGTTCGCAGAAAGGGCGTAGAATACTTGGGAAAAAGATTGTGTTAGATCGTGCGGCCCCTACAGGAAATGAAACTCACTCTTAAGGTTCCCTTAAGCCTGATAACTGAGAGCATTCAAGGTCTTTTCAGATGCTACAAAACCCATTCCATAAAGGTGCGTTTGATTGAAAATATTTTCTACTGAAAACATGGACATTCTATATTATCCATCTTTGATGCATTTGATATCCAACATGATAGTTCACATTTTGAACATCTTGAAATTCCTAGAAAAATTATCCGATCCACTCTAATCAAGCACACCCTAAAACTATGGTGATCCTAAGTATCCATGTGTTTTTCGTAGTTGTTATATAAAAAAATAAGGGAATTAATGGGTTATAGATATGGATATTGATAAACTATAAAAACACACCAACAAGGGGCCTAAAGTATTATACTAGCCAACAAGTATTAATTTGGTAAAAGGAAAGACATCTTAAACCATTTCAATCTTTTACAAATTTTGCCATTTCATTATTTTACAGATTTCCCCTAAAAACGATCTATTTTGGGGCATTATATTCTCATAATTAATCATATTTATGAACAATAAATGGTTCTTCAAATGGTTAGATGTTCTTGGTTGTAGATAGTATTTGAGCCTAGGTATTATTATTATTTTGTTATGCATCTCATTTTATGCACAGGGTCAATTTACGTGTTCAATTTCATGTAATATTACATGAGGTTTGCCCTAAAATAGACTTTTGTATGTAGATGAAGTTGCAGATGGTAATCAAGATTGTTATGCAGAAGAGTAGAAAAGAATAGGTAGGTATGGTCAGAACGTTTGTGATCTTAATAAGGTGTTATTTGTATATAATTATTATGGATTTGAATTAACAGATGGATTTTTTGTTGTTTGGTTTTCAGATTATGACAAATATGAGCAGAACATGTCAATTATAAGCTTGATTTTAGGATCACGTTCACCACTGCGTCCCATTCCACCCCTGTACAAATGTGCCACAAGTTATTTGATCCATCGACGATTTAAGTTTTTATTAGATTGCTAAATTTTTTTAAGTATTATTTTATAATCCCTCCCCATTACAAGTGTTTAAGTATTATTTTTATCATTATTTTTATGGTAAAATTGACAATAATGATTTTTTTACGTAATCATATCTGAAGTCTATTGCAGTCATAAATTGATGATTTGATTTATATAAGGGATGGGATGGACTATTTGTATACTTGAGTAGTTTTGGTTTCTTAAACAAGTAGATAGTCCTATAAAAAGAGGAAATTTTACCCAATTTTTTTAAATCGTTATAAGAAATTCTATGATTACAAGCCTTAGTCGACGCAGTTTTTTGGAAGTGTTCGTCATTCCTTTAGGCACGAGCATACCGTTTGAATGTTATTGGACTATTTGTTAGTTGTTAAGCAGGGTGGATAGTCTTATAAATAAAAGATAGTATGGTCAATTTTGTAAAATTACATTTTTTTAGGGGGTGAAATTTTTACACAATTACGTATTTTAGAAATTTTTGCCTTTTTTTGATTATCTGCGCGCCTTCAGGCACAGGCATACCCTAGTATATATATAATAAAGTATAAAACTTAGGAATGTCATAAGATTAAAAGTTGATGTCATCTAGATAAGTTTTTCTTACACTACAAATTTTAACCTTCAAATATTTCATTTCCCCATCTTTTAACACACTCTAATTTATTTCCCCCCTTTCTTGAAAATTCATAAACAAAGGTACAATAGTATTTCCACCATTCTATCCCTTACGCTCATTTGTCTAAACCCATTCTTTTCGCATTTCACTCCCACTCGCTTTTTGCTCTCTCACTTTCTCACTCCCACTCAGTCTCTCTCATCTTCGGACACAACACCTTTGTTCGCTATCTCCCTTCTCAACGAGAATCCTAGAGTTTCAAAGCTCACATAAAGATGATCAAAGAGGAAGATGGAGAATTTCTTGGGGTCGTTGCTAGAATGGTTGATTCCAACGAGGATGACACTAATGAGGTTAAAGTTTAAAAGTCTGTTGTAATACCCCGCCTAATAAGATACCGGGCGATCACTCCAATATTAGATTAAAAAAGGAGTCTCATATGGATCATTCTTAGCATCACTGTCGAAAATCCATTTAATTACTAATAACCTATTAGGCCGGTGTCAAAATTTTAACTCTACTACTCTTTTTAACAACAATAAATAAAACATCCACAGTTTATGCGTAAATTAAACTGAAATAAAATAATGTAACCGAACACTCGATCAAAATATACAACCATATCGAATGTTGTACTGAAAGAATAAATAAATGCAATTGAGCCATTGTCTCGAATGTTTATATAGTACCTCCTATCTAGAGTACAATGATGGAAGCGGCTATCAAAAACCTGCACGCATCCACAGCTGCTGCAGCTGACGTCTGACTCGAAAGAATTATCATCCAGGCGTCCCTGTGTCTGGACACCTATGTATATATATAATATAGCAAGAAAGGAAAACTAGATAAACGGGTCAGAGCCCTAGTTTTGAAAATATTTTGCAAGTGCATAAATGCCTTATTATTTTGAAAAAGGTTTACCTCATATTTAAGTTTGGTATCGCACTCCCATGAGATACCCCTCACCTCTCCACTAACAGTGCACTACTAACACATCCCTCTAAACATCCTAGTCAAGCTACCCGGCTAAACTAGTCTATCACCCAACCACTATCTACCCTAGATAGTACAAGAAATGTACTAAGGGCTAAACTTCTCCCCAGTCTCAACACAGTGCCATATTCATGCGTGGGGTGTCTCGTAAAGCGAAATCCAAACAAGAAACCCCCCCGATGCACTACTATGCGGCAAGGTCGATCATCGAGATCCTCCAGTCCCTCAGTACAGAATATATATATATATAAATAAATATGTATACCATACGTAATACTAATATTAGACCACTAAGGATTAAACTTCTCCCCAGTCTCACAGAGTGCCATATTCGTGCGTGGGGTGTCTCGCAAAGCGAAATCCAAACAAGGAACCCCCACGATACACTACTATGCGGCACGGTCGATCGTCGGGATCCATTAGAACCTTGGCACTCGATTTATACATATACATACATTTTACCATATACATCCGGATCTATCTCCCGGAATGAGAATACATTTACAAAGTATTTATCAATACTTATCATTTTAATCTCAAAACCTTCCATTTCCCTTCTCATATCCAGGAAATGTATTTAAAAGCCAATTCATTATCATGAATTTCTTTAATAACTCATATACCTTTTTAAAATTCAATTTTATTATCATAAAAATGCTTTTCCGTTTCAAAATATCACATTTTCCTTTTTATATTCAGGAAATGTATTCAAAGCCATTTTCATTATCATAAAAATGCTTTGATTATATCATATGCTTCCACATCCCTTCTTCCATCCAGGAAGTGTTACCGAAGCTAAACATATAACCCATTTCCCTTCCTATATCCAGGAAATGTTATTAAAGCCAATCCATTATCATGAATTGCTTTAATATAACGCGTTCTAAGACCGCCCGTCCGAATTTCTCCACTGTGCGCGCCCCTAAATGGCTATCATCTTCCAGGGCCTATCATAAAGACAACCTGGGATCCTACAACGCAAGACGTCGTGAAGCGGCCATGTGCCTGCGGGATAGTAAAGACCACACCCGGAATCTCCTAACCAGCGCAGAAAAATATATATCAACAAACGCTCACATGGCCTATAGGACTATATCCACCCTGCATTCATTAGCCAGGGGGCTTCACCATACGTACGCAACTTCCCTTATGATAGAGATTTAGAGAGGTGTGTAATCCATATTTTATTAATTATGAAAATCATTTATTTACCATTTTGAAAATATTCATTTTTATATTTTCAAAAGCATTTCCATCATAACATATATATATATATACCTAAATCACACAGTATATACATATCCTATATTCTTCCTAGAATATATATAAATGGCCATAGTGGACTATAGCATCTAGCGATGACCAATAATCCCAAAGATTCCCTCCAGGAATCACAATCATGCATTCCTATAAGCATGATACTAAACCCAAAGTATTTTCTTACTTTGTTCAATACTAATTACCTCAGTCATCTCCTAAAGGTTTATTTATCCTCAAAACCCTTATTTAGGAATCCCCATAAATCCCAAAATTCAATCCAATATCCATTTAAATCCTAACTTGGATTTATTCCTACAAACCCAAAGTTTTAATATCTCCTCAAATTCTTTATAGGTCCTAAAAATCCTTTCGAGAACCCCTAATATTTTTCTCCAATAAATTAAAACTAATGATTTCAATCTCGGACAGCTTTCCGTAGAAAAATCACTATAAATCCAAAAAAAATCAGAAAAATACGCGGTCAGCGCCCACGCGACCGCGTCGAAGAGATCTAAAAATTTTATTTTTTGACCAAGAGCCAAATCGATTCGCCTCTAGGCCGAATCGATTCGGTAAGCACGCTACCTACACTGATCATCGTCTTCTCCGAGACGGTTTCGGCCATTAAAGCTTCTGCCAAGCTTTTGTCGCCTCACCCAACGTCCTACAACCTCAACCAACTACAAATACCCATATATTAAGGGTTCTAAACATCGTAGAACCCTAAACCACCAATTAATTTTACATAAAACCTAAGTTTCTCCAATTAACCAATTTTAGGGGTTTATTCGTTTTATCTCCCGAAAACCCGTTTTATCCACGAAAACCCAACCCAAAATCATTAGGGTTTGATTATACCAAACTACGGTATGAGATATTTATTCAAAAATTTAATAAAGCAAGTAAACACTTGCCTCGTGGATATAATCCGACGACCTCGAGCCGAATCCCGCGGAGTTTGGCCGGAATCTCCCCGTTCTCCTCTTTTTATCTCCTCCTCTATCTATTCTCTCTCTTCTCTTTCATTTCTTTCTATTCTATTCTCTTCCCCTCTCCCTCTTTAAATAGGAAGAAAAGGGTTTTAACCCTTAAAACCCAAAAACGACTCGTTTACCCATTTACGAGTTACTTTTACCTCTAAAATTATCGGAAACTCGTTTTTGACAATCGGA
This sequence comes from Sambucus nigra, assembly GCA_949130495.1. Taxonomy (NCBI): domain Eukaryota; kingdom Viridiplantae; phylum Streptophyta; class Magnoliopsida; order Dipsacales; family Adoxaceae; genus Sambucus; species Sambucus nigra. The sequence continues at coordinate 422,289,193 of OX422218.1, forward strand.
CACTCTTTTCCGACTATCTCGAACATTTCGAGACTCATGGCGCAGTCGAAATTTCCATCCGAGGTACTTGACCACAAATAACTATTCTAACCCATAAAAGTAAATGCGGGTTTTCCAATTTAAAATCTGACATTTTCGTCAATTTTCTCCACGACGACATAAATTAAATTATTGCGACCTATATAGTCCAAAAGTGATCACAACTTCCATCGAAAATTATTAAATCCTCGAAAATCCCAAAAATCACTATTTCGAGAAATTCCTCAAATATCCAATTTATAATTAATTATGGAATTTAATCGTCTCCAAAAGGTCGGGTTGTTACACACTCCCCCCCTTACAACGGAATTTCGTCCTCGAAATTCAGGTATAACCTACACCATCTAACTAGGATCATTACAAATCCTAAAACCTCAAGAGAAAGATACTAACTCAATGGTTCCCAACCATAAGCTACACGACTACCACGATCGTAAAGTGACTCTAATACGTCACATAATACCCATCATTTATAATGCCTCTCGGCATGAATTTCAACCTTATATACTACACCCATCCTATCTTAGGCGGTATACACAACCATCTTACCAAGGTGGCCATACACCTTTCTAACTCGTGCACATCTGCACATCCGTAGTGAACATCTGACACGTAACACTCTATCCCAATAAGGGTCTCCTTTCCTCGGTGTAATACTCATCTATGGGTCCTCCCAACCCGCGAAATCAATTCTCCTAATCTCAGCGCCACTAACGTTAACGAACTTACATCCTAAATAATACTAAAGTCTATGCGATATCCTACCTACACGGAATGAATATAATCCTAAGTATGTCCCTAGTGCCCAAGGCCTCTCTCAACTCCCGACAATTGCTTGGTTTCATGCGTGGGACGTCTCGCCAAGGTGAAATCCAAACAAGGAACCCTCCCGTTACACTACTCCCTCGCGTAGTCGGTCATCGAGATATAGCGACCTAAGGCACACCAGCGGGACGTCCTAACTACTGCCTACGCTAAACTACGAACGCATTTCTAGTATCTTATCCTTCCGCCCATGCGGAAGGAAACCTAACCAATCGAAGTGCCCACTTTCTATAGAATGTGTCACGAACATAATACCCAAAATTTATCTCCTCAAAATTTTCCTTTTCATTAAGTCCTGAGTATTGTCCTCAAATTAATTTCTCTAAGTCCAACCTCACAGACCCACGTGTGGCGAGGGGACCACTTTAGTGCTTTTCCATAACACAATATTTCCATAAGTATATCAACATCATATGGCTCATAGCCTATAGTGGTTCATCCACACTATGAGACCTTTCCACAAAATCAACATCCTTGCATCCCATAACAGCTCCCCACTCCCGACGCCGTTAAGAGTTATGTGTGGAGTGTCTCGCAAAGAGAAATCCAAACAAGGAACCCCTCCACACATTAACCCTTGACTGCGTTGGTTATGGAGTTCCGTCATTTCAACATGCAACCGGGATATCCCTACCCCCTAATCCAACAAAAAAAAGTGGTCTGAACTCCTATCTCTAACTAAGAGTCATCCCACCCTGCGCTCGCACTCATTTTTAAGTCCTTGCGCAAACAGTAATGAGCTTTATCTTACAGCTCAACACAAATCCTGCGGCCTTAAATCATATATATAATGTTGCCATAAACCCAAATCACAATAATGAAACCTATACTCATCGAATGTTCCATTAACCCCTAACAATTAAGGTGAACTCAACCTATATCTAGGTGAGACGCCGCAACTACAACCCGTTCCTTCCAGGAACCATGGACACGATAGTCTTGCCATCATTAGCCTGCTATCGCTCTGAAAATACCCATAACATTATATACCCACCATAATACCATACTCGTATAGACATATAGAACGAGTATCCCAAACCAGATATATATATACAATATATCAACACCCGCCTCTATGGCGAATGAAGGAAAATAAAATTCCGCTATCGCGGAAAAACACATAAACACACATGATATTATGTTATCGTGACCGCCATAACTCAAATTACACACACGAGTCTAGGGCTAACTAATACTGTGACTTTATCTAATCATACCAAATATACCTCCTCGATTGAGGTAAAACTCATAACAACATCCTTCTCATTTTGACTAATCGTGGGGACTCACGGTTAAGGCTATCCGTAAGATCCCTTTCGAACCCTTGACTTTACTGAAAATTCAATCTTAATACCACTCTCTACTATAGCGGTACTGCAATACTTATGACTACTATTCTCCAGTAGCTGCTACCAAACACCTTAGTAATTGCCACAAGGAGAGTGACCTCTACTAAGGCCCTCATCCCGACCTTCTACCAGCTGCACCAGTTCAGCCTCACCTCCTGCTGCCATCTAAGCTCCGCACACGATTCTCAAACGAGCGCGTAAAAGATTTCTATAATCTCATAATATGGTAGGAGAAGGAAATCTCACAATAAAAATCAACAATCCTAGTCCTGAGGCTCTATAACAAATGAGAGCAACGCTGAAAGCGTAGTACGTTCGCACAGATTCCTAAGGACACTAGAACCTGATGCTCTGATACCATCTGTAACACCCCGCCTAATAAGATACCGGGCGATCACTCCAATATTAAATTAAAACAGGAGTCTCATATGGATCATTCTTAGCATCACTGTCGAAAATCCATTTAATTACTAATAACCTATTAGGCCGGTGTCAAAATTTTAACTCTACTACTCTTTTTAACAACAATAAATAAAACATCCACAGTTTATGCGTAAATTAAACTGAAATAAAATAAAGTAACCGAACACTCGGTCAAAATATACAACCATATCGAATGTTGTACTGAAAGAATAAATAAATGAAATTGAGCCATTGGCTCGAATGTTTATATAGTACCTCCTATTTAGAGTACAATGATGGAAGCGGCTATCGAAAACCTGCACGCATCCACAGCTGCTGCAGCTGACGTCTGACTCGAAAGAATTATCATCCAGGCGTCCCTGTGTCTGGACACCTATGTATATATATAATATAGCAAGAAAGGAAAAGTAGATAAACGGGTCAGAGGCCTAGTTTTGAAAATATTTTGCAAGTGCATAAATGCCTTATTATTTTGAAAAAGGTTTACCTCATATTTAAGTTTGGTATCGCACTCCCATGAGATACCCCTCACCTCTCCACTAACAGTGCACTTCTAACACATCCCTCTAAACATCCTAGTCAAGCTACCCGGCTAAACTAGTCTATCACCCAACCACTATCTACCCTAGATAGTACAAGAAATGTACTAAGGGCTAAACTTCTCCCCAGTCTCAACACAGTGCCATATTCGTGCGTGGGGTGTCTCGCAAAGCAAAATCCAAACAAGGAACCCCCCCGATACACTACTATTCGGCAAGGTCGATCGTCGAGATCCGCCAGTCCCTCAGTACAGAATATATATATATAAATAAATATGTATACCATACGTAATACTAATATTAGAGCACTAAGGATTAAACTTCTCCCCAGTCTCACACAGTGCCATATTCGTGCGTGGGGTGTCTCGCAAAGCGAAATTCAAACAAGGAACCCCCACGATACACTACTATGCGGCACGGTCGATCGTCGGGATCCATTAGACCCTTGGCACTCGATTTATACATATACATACATTTTACCATATACATCCGGATCTATCTCCCGGAATGAGAATACATTTACAAAGTATTTATCAATACTTATCATTTTTATCTCAAAACCTTCCATTTCCCTTCTCATATCCCGGAAATGTATTTAAAAGCCAATTCATTATCATGAATTGCTTTAATAAATCATATACCTTTTTAAAAGTCAATTTTATTATCATAAAAATGCTTTTCCGTTTCAAAACAACCCATTTCCCTTTTTATATTCAGGAAATGTATTCAAAGCCATTTTCATTATCATAAAAATTCTTTGATCATATCATATGCTTCCACATCCCTTCTTACATCCGGGAAGTGTTACCGAAGCTAAACATATAACCCATTTCCATTCCTATATCCAGGAAATGTTATTAAAGCCAATCCATTATCATGAATTGCTTTAATATAACGAGTTCTAAGACCGCCCATCCGGATTTCTCCACTGTGCGTGCCCCTAAATGGCTATCATCTTCCAGGGCCTATCATAAAGACAACTTGGGATCCTACAACGCAAGACGTCGGGAAGCGGCCATGTGCCTGCGGGATAGTCAAGACCACACCCGGAATCTCCTAACCAGCGCAGAAAAATATATATCAACAAACGCTCACATGGCCTATAGGACTATATCCACCCTGCATTCATTAGCCAGGGGGCTTCACCATACGTACGCAACTTCCCTTATGATAGCGATTTAGAGAGGTGTGTAATCCATATTTTATCAATTACGAAAATCATTTATTTACCATTTTGAAAATATTCATTTTTATATTTTCTAAAGCATTTCCATCATAACATATATATATATACCTAAATCACACAGTACATACATATCCTATATTCTTCCTAGAATATATATAAATGGCCATAGTGGACTATAGCATCTAGCGATGACCAATAATCCCAAAGATTCCCTCCAGGAATCACAATCATGCATTCCTATAAGCATGATACTAAACCCAAAGTATTTTCTTACTTTGTTCAATACTAATTACCTCAATCATCTCCTAAAGGTTTATTTATCCTCAAAACCCTTATTTAGGAATCCCCATAAATCCCAAAATTCAATCCAATATCCATTTAAATCCTAACTTGGATTTATTCCTACAAACCCAAAGTTTTAATATCTCCTCAAATTCTTTATAGGTCCTAAAAATCCTTTCGAGAACCCCTAATATTTTTCTCCAATAAATTAAAACTAATGATTTCAATCTCGGACAGCTTTCCGTAGAAAAATCACTATAAATCCAAAAAAAATCAGAAAAATACGCGGTCAGCGCCCACGCGACCGCGTCGAAGAGATCTAAAAATTTTATTTTTTGACCAAGAGCCAAATCGATTCGCCTCTAGGCCGAATCGATTCGGTAAGCACGCTACCTACACTGATCATCGTCTTCTCCGAGACGGTTTCGGCCATTAAAGCTTCTGCCAAGCTTTTGTCGCCTCACCCAACGTCCTACAACCTCAACCAACTACAAATACCCATATATTAAGGGTTCTAAACATCGTAGAACCCTAAACCACCAATTAATTTTACATAAAACCTAAGTTTCTCCAATTAACCAATTTTAGGGGTTTATTCGTTTTATCTCCCGAAAACCCGTTTTATCCACGAAAACCCAACCCAAAATCATTAGGGTTTGATTATACCAAACTACGGTATGAGATATTTATTCAAAAATTTAATAAAGCAAGTAAACACTTGCCTCGTGGATATAATCCGACGACCTCGAGCCGAATCCCGCGGAGTTTGGCCGGAATCTCCCCGTTCTCCTCTTTTTATCTCCTCCTCTCTCTATTCTCTCTCTTCTCTTTCATTTCTTTCTATTCTCTTCCCCTCTCCCTCTTTAAATAGGAAGAAAAGGGTTTTAACCCTTAAAACCCAAAAACGACCCGTTTACCCAATTACGAGTTACTTTTACCTCTAAAATTACCCGAAACTCATTTTTGACAATCGGACACTCTTTTCCGACTATCTCGAACATTCCCAGACTCATGGCGCAGTAGAAATTTCCATCCGAGGTACTTGACCGCAAATCACTATTCTAACCCATAAAAGTAAATGCGGGTTTTCCAATTTAAAATCTGACATTTTCGTCAATTTTCTCCACGACGACATAAATTAAATTATTGCGACCTATATAGTCCAAAAGTGATCACAACTTCCATCGAAAATCATTAAATCCTCGAAAATCCCAAAAATCACTATTTCGAGAAATTCCTCAAATATCCAATTTATAATTAATTATGGAATTTAATCGTCTCCAAAAGGTCGGGTTGTTACATCTGTAGACATGTTTTTGAAACTGTACGATGGATTTATATTTTGTTTTTCAGATTGAATAACATCAGATGCCCTCACTGTAAATTTCGTTTTTTAATTGTTTTTTGCCTTTCCTTTTTGTGGTTCATATCGTTGATTTTTTGTACAAATGCTTATTTTTTGAAGGTGAAAGTCTGATGTAACGAGGGTAAGATCAATGGCTATTTCAAAGGCGCTGGAGCCAACTCTTGTGTTCTTATTTGGGAAAGATTTTGGTTCTATATATTTGTTATGTTTTGAGATTCTTTGTTTTAATTCTTTTTCATCACTTTTAGTTAGTTAGTTTTAATATCTAAAATGAAAAAGTTACAATTAGGCCCTGGGAAATATAGATTTGTTAGCATATTGAGATTCAAACATTTTAAATCTCATATTTGGTTAGTTTTGAATGGTTTTCTATTTTAGGTTTAATCGATTTTGGGTTTACAATGGTTTCGATTTTAGGTTTACAATGGTTTGGATTTTAGGTTTAATCGATATTCATTATGTTTGCATTGTGTTTCATAACTGAATGTTTGTATTATTTTTAGGTGTGATATTATTCTATACTATATTTCTACATGTATGTACGATCTCGGGTAACCACCTTTTCATTTACATCTTACGTTTGTAGAAATTCAAGATCTGTGGTTTTTGTATCTAATATAATTTGTTAAAATTATTTGTGATTTAAATCATGTTGAGTGTGTAATTGTAATTGTGCTTTGGTGATTTAATTGATAAGGTCGGTAAAGCTGGCGGATATATATGGAAGTCCATGTCAGATTCTGCGAGTAATTTTTGAATACATTATTGAATTGATTTGTTTCTATTTTTATTTTAACAACTGATTGTTTAAATGAAAAATTTAGGAGAAACCTCCTGGTGTGTTGAGTTTGGGAAAACACTATTCTCGAGTATGTTCCAAATGAGGTGATCAATGTCAAACTAAGTAGCTTTATTAGTGCTTATGATTTTTGTACCCCTGAAACATTTTCTATTTGAGAATATTTTTTCTATACCCTATTGTCATTTTTGACATGTCAGAACACACCCAAATTACTTTTCCATTTCATTCATAATACTTTAGTGATATTGGAAAAGAACCATTTGAATTGTATTATTAGCTTATAGTAAGCTTATTCCTTCATATATATGCTTTGGGACTTAGATTTAAAAAAAATTATATCTTCTGATTTTGTGTATCTAATATATGCTTACGTTTTTTTGCAATTGTTGCCCCTGTATTGCAAAATCAAGTTTTTTAAAATCAAGTATTTTGTTTGCACTTCCTTAATTTTTTTGTATGAGTGTGGGGTTAATCCAAAAGTTGCTTTTGTGTATATAGTATTCAATGTTTATATCCAAATTGTTTGAAACATTTAGGATTTTCAGTAGGGTTTATTTTGCAATCAATACGATAATAATACTAAATTATTTTTGATTTGTTTGTTATTTCTTTCCATGTTCCATGTTCATTTAGATTTAGTTCACTGTTATAACTGTTAGGTTCGTGCCCTAATTTTAGCTCTCCTTTTTTATGGCATCCATTCTGTGATGTCCTATTCATTCTATTATTCCAAAAACAACAAAGGTACTATTTGGAGTTGGGTGTAGATTAAAGTCACTCTCATATACTACCACTTCATAAAAAATGGTTTAATCTAGATGGTATTGAATTTCATAGAAAATGGTCTAATATTTCCCCACGAATTTGATTAATCTTTTTTGGCTTTAAATCACCAATATTCCTTAAAAGCAAAAGCATCTATATGTATAATACTGTTATGAAGTAATTTTATTTATTCTATTAATTTGATGTAGTGACATCCTATGAAGCACAAGCGCGTCGGGACGTAGATGGGTGCACGAGGTGAGGGAATCGGAACTTAATTAAAATAATCCACAAATTTTTTGGCCGCCAAATTTTGTGTTAATTTATTTTCTTCCCTCAAGCAACTAACTACTCATGAGCATGTCACCATATCTTATCACTTGATGAAATGTTTAGTTGAATTATGTTACTAATGCATATGTCTCTATTTACTCTATTTAGTGATGACCCATTCAAAATATTCTCTATTAAATTTACAAGTGTATTAGGGGAGATTTACAAGTACATATTCAAATCATACATTTCTATTTATTCGTTGTTAATATGGGCAGTGAAGATTTCATTTTTTGTTATATTCAATTTATCACTATAGTCGCGATGTAAGATCATAAGTTCACTGTGGTACAATCATGTTAAACATTGTGTAAATGAATTTAGTATTTGTAAACAAATTCAATTTGTGTAATAAGAATATTCTAGAGGCCTTTATATCTTAAAATTGTTTCTTGATGAGGTCCCCAGTAAAAGCTTTTGAGCGTGATTTGAGATTATGGATGAATGACAGTTTGAGGGTAGAGAAGATCAATAATACATTTTTAATACTTATTAGTGTATTCGGTATCTTGATTGTGCCGTGGATGATTTTTTCTCTTATAATACCTTATGGTAATGAGATCAGTTATGATTCCTTATTTGGACTTAATATATATATATATTGAGAAATGTAGATTGAATGATGATTGTTAACGGAGTTGGAACAAAGCAGGTACATCTTAGATTCTGTAATGATATAAATATCTTGCTCATATGATTTTTGTATGGTGTCAACTATATTGTTATATGGTGCCAAAGGTACTATTTTCCAGATTTGCAATATATCTAATTACATGTCTATTTTGTTCTAATGTGTACTGGAACAAATCTGCAATATATCCGCAATGGAAATTTGTATATGTATTGTTTGAAAATCTGTATAGGTGAGAAGCATCTTGTATCTTTATCATCTCTGCAGCCTTCTTATCCTTTTCAGCCTTCTTAGCCAAGTTCATTATTCAGTCATTTAAGTATATATTGTGTTTAGATCCGAGAATGTGATAGACATTCTTTACACTTTAGATTATGCAACAAATAGAGGGTGATGGTTTGAACACCCTCTTTGGAACTTTAATAATATGCATTAGTTCTTTTGTCCCTTCAACACTCGCGATTTCTATGAACCTTGCCTACTAACAGGTTTTCTATCGCATTTTGTCCAATGTTTGATCCAACACGATCCTCTACTTTTGGATTTTACTGGACTATTTATAGGTATAAGGTTTTGATGTTTTACTTTTTAGTATTTTGGTGTTTCCATTTGTCTCTCATTCTCTCTCAATTGGAATAATTAAAGACAGAGCATAGTTGTGCGCACACATGAGTGGAAAATAAAAATTCACACATTGTTGATTTTTTTCAATGATATTCATAAGTCACAAATCACACTTAATGTTCAGAGTTTAGATTTTTGTAAATCACACATACTCTTCCTAAATCATAAGACATATTTATAAATTCCATTCATAAATCACACATATGTTCAGAGTTTTGCAACATATTTAGGTTAGTTCTATACGAATCATTGTTAGTTTTTATTTGAGTGTCGTAATATAGTTTCATGTAAGTATTATGCTAAAATTTTTACTCAAATTCTTCATGTTTGAATGAGTACAATTCTAACTCTTCTTTAAAATCAATTAACGCTTTTAATTAGGCATTTTTCAATTTTTTTGTTGTTTAACTTTCAAATAGGGAATCTTTTTTGAGATATCTGAATTAGCAATTGATAAGTATAATTGTCAATGTTGTTTTGTTATTTCCCACGTACTTACTTTGAGCTATCAGTGTTATTATAATTTGAGCAGAGTCATGACACTATTTATTATAAATGGATAAAATAATTATAGGCCTGGATAAGACACCGTGGCTTAGTCATCCATCGATAGTGATCTTTAGGCTGCGAAATTTTGTGTTATAAACAACTCTAGAATGTCACATATGTACATAGTTTGCTGCATGAGTTTGTGTAGTTATTACATCTAAAAAGTTCATCTGATTGCCAATTGAGTTCAAATGTTCAACAATAACCTTCTTAGACTAGAAATGATCACAAAACTACACAATATTTATGAACCCTACTATTTTTTTTAGCGTGTCCACTGAATGAGAAGCAAGACTACCGTTGTCGAACCTTTTCGATCTGCCATCCCGAGAACTGAAGTTGTGGCTGCCAGCAGATTGACAAACCTTTTTGGTATGCTTGCCCGAGAATTGACATTGTGGGTGCCATCTGGAATGTTATTCCATAGTGCTAGCCCGATAACTGGCGCATTGTAATTTTATTCTTTCTTAGCAGAACTGAAATGTGTTTTAAGATTCAGAGTGATGTGCTTTCTAAAGTGGGGAAGAATGACGTGCACGAACCCAGTCAATGGTTTAATTATTTAATGTTTTAGCATAAGTACTTGGGATATTAGGGGTAATATCGCCTTATCCTCCCCATATATTGTTGCCCCTTTATTGAGAAATAATAAATAACTTTTTAAGTAAATATGAATTGTGAGAGATTTGGATGTCATATTTTTATATGTTGTTTGTAAATATTCTATTGCATACATCAAAAATCCTAACAAAATTGTTTTAATTGCTTATGGAGAGGAGTGTGAAATTGGGTGTCGATGCCCGTGATAATTTCTGGGATGTTGTGAGAAGTGTCCCTGGACATGGCTATGATTGTTCTCTGGTTGCAGCATCTATTGGAAGCCATGGTGCTCTGGTTTCAGCGTCCATTACAAGCTCTGGTTATAGCATCATTCATAATTGGTTCTATTTTGATTTTATCACAGGGAACATCTGCTATACATCTGTTGTACTACATTTACTATACATGTTGCACGAGTAAATGATCCACCAGTATGAAATTCATAACAATCTTCCAAGATGGAGATCCGTGCAGACGAAATCATCGAGATAGCTGATTCATTACTTAAGTTGGTGTCGGAGTTTAAACAAAGGGCTATCTTTTTAGGGGTTACATCCCTTAATTACCACATTGATTATAGAACCAATGATTTGAACCAACAAGTAGAAAAAAATAGATCGCATGTTGGCTAGAACTGGGAGTGGAGGCAGCCACTAGCCACAAAAAGCTAGAATCTAATTTGTAATAAATTTTTTGATCTGTAGTGTCTTTTTTTGTTATAAATTTATTGCGTTTTGATGGTTTAATGGATTTGGGTTCAAATAATTGCAAACAGGAATTGTTGAAAAGTGTGTGATATTTTTGTGTTCATTGGTATGTAATTGTTAGGTGGTGAGGGATAGTTGATTGAGGATTGAGGAACTTGGTGCTTGGATGTCATTAAAAAATGATATATTGTTGATTATTTATATTCATACATGTAGTTGGCTAAGTTAGTTTTCAGTAAAACATGATGCATATGATGCAAAACAAAATTGGTAATATGTTTTTAAATGTCAGTGGTAAAAAATGCCATATTAAGTTTATATACCTTTATTTATTCAGCGGAACCATTTTGCACCCAAATTATAATTTTTATTTTTATGTAAAACATATTTTTCTTTGTATTCTTAACTTGCATGTTTGAGGATTTTGCTTGGTATTCTTAACTTAACTAATTGATTTTTCTTTATTCATGTAGGCTTATATTCTTCAGACTGTCAAAGTAAAAAGATTTAGGGCACAGTCCGTATTCCGACATAAAAAAGCACTTCAACTTTATGGTCATTTTATGAGCCTTATACATGATTGTCGTGGCCTTCATCACCAATTTGCATGGTTCAGAACTGTGGCCTACACTCTCTAAAAGCTACGACTGGACACTTTTTCAGATAACCTTGATTTGTTCTTTTGCAATGCATGCTTCTTATATATTCATTTTTAGATCTATAACAATCTGCTTATAAAAGTGTTTTTCGTTATTAAAGACTTGAGGACATTCAATATGCATGTGTTTATAGGTTAATTATTTAGTTGTAGCAAATGAGAGAAGAAAAGCAACATTTCTAAGCTTATTCGTATCAATATTTATTTCCTAATGTGAGTTTATAGGCTACTTATTCTACTGTTATATAATCTATTTACATTATTTGGGATAACAAGTTTTTTGTGATATAATCATTTGAAATCATAATCTCATGAGTAAAGATTTGAAACAAAAGGTAATAGACATATACTAATCATATATTTCGTACTAACAAGTTTATTGTAGTTGTCACGGGCTTAAGACTAACTCATTAAATTTTTTGGTATAGTCAAGATGAATTGACTAAGTTTCTTCTACAGACAAGTGTATGTTGTCATCATCATCAACCCCAACTGTGTTTTTCTCTTTTTTATTGTAAATTGTATTTTTTTTAATTAGACTATGTTTTTGTCAGGGAACAAAATTTTTGTCGTTTTGCAATTACTTGTTTTGGAATTTTTTCCCTTTAAGTGATTACGTAGTTTGAAAAAATTTCGTCGTTTCGCAATTATGTACTTTGAAAATTTTTAACGTGCCTTCAGACACAGGCATACCCTAATATATATATATATATATATATATATATATATATATATATATATTATACGAACTAAATGAGATTAATTAATTTGTTTAAGAATGAAGATAGTAATTACAGACCCTTACTAAGTTTTGCATAACAGATGTTTACGTCACATTCATGAGATATATAAGCCTGGGATACCTTGGGATTTGATAATTGAATATGGGTTGTTTCATTTTTGCAATTGATTATAGCTAATTCATCTGATAGTCAATTGGCACGGACTATAGGGGATATTTACTTTTCAACGACAGTATTTATTGCACTTTAAATTGAATAAGTTAATTCTTGCAAATCCAGGCTTTGACCCAAATTTAAAAGTTGTCTCCCCATGTGCTCTTAGAAAGGGATCGTGGGATTGTTAAAGTATCAACCTTACGGTCTCCTTTTCTCATCAAATTCTGAGACTTGTTGATTCTAGTTTAGGTGCTATTGAGTTCCAGTTTATTTATTTCATTTTGAATATTTGTATGGGCATAAACCCGAGAGTTAGTTACTTTATGTTAGTTTGAGATATTTACTTTTATGATGGATTTATCATACTCTTGGTGTTTTGTTGGATTTTATTACTATTGGAGTGTTGATTTAAACTCAATTATGGACTATTAATATAAACTTTAAATTATGTTGATGCTGAGAATGGTATTAATTGAAAAACAAGCCCCATCTTTGATGTATCGTGCCTGGACAGCCTCTATGTGAGAAAATGGGATTTATTATACTTGGTATCAGAGCATCTAGGTTCTAATGTCCTTAGGATTTATGTTGCGTTCATTACGTTATGTGTTCTTCCTTGATACGTGGGGCCTATGTTTAGGTGTTATTGTATTCTTGCGATTGTACTAATTTAAATCTTATTTTCTTTCAGATGGAAAATTGATGAAGAGGTAGGTCGAGGAACATAGTTTCACATACTTCCGATGAGGAGGCTTAGTCAGAGCCATAGTAGCAACCACAGGCCCCACGAGTCGCACACTTGATTACTCAAGCAGAGATTGCCACTATTATGACCCTATAGGTTTCCACCTCCATGGCAGGCATGCTCTATAATTTCCATTACCATAAGCTCAGTAACAACCATCACCACCATCAAAACAGGTGGATATACCAGTCCAGGCACATGAGTTGATTTGGGACATGGAAAGGGAGGCCTTCCTAAAGGGCTAACCTTGAGACTTCTCGAGAAGTCCAGATATCCTAGTGAAAAGAAGGTGGAAGAAAGATATACAGATACACTGTGGATTCAACTAAAAAATTAGATGCTAGCTTTATTTCTCTTAGTAGGGACCGCGATCCAATGGTGGGAGTCGGTTACGTCAGTTATAGAGAGGGATCGCCTGGCGATTGATGGGTTTTTAGAGAGATTTTAGTGAGAGTATTTTTTTCCAAGCTATATAGTCTGAGATGATGATAAGATTTAAGGAGCTCAATCAGGAGATGTTTACCATGGATGAGTATGAAGAGGAGTTTACTTCCCTTTAGAACTTTGCAAAGGAAAATGTGACTAATGAACAAAGGAAAATGGCCAGATTCATAGCGGAGTCATCTTAGCACATTAGAAAGGATCTTTTGGGGAGCCCGACCTTTACCATATATAATTAGTTGGTGAATACAACACTTATCCACTATCAGGATTAGAGGACCTTCTATAAGAAGAAGGGTGAGAAGCGATAAAGAGCAGAGTAGTCGAGTCAGCAGGGCAAGACGAGTGGGAGTAATGGATGCGGGACCCAACATTTCAGGGATACTTCATCCACGGATCAATATAAGAGCTTCAGGGTTTTGAATGATCAGAACATACAGGGCCATTAGGGACAAGGTAGTTGGGATAGGGCCTTTAGCACAGAGGCCATCAGGGACATGGCTAGCAGGACCGACAACAGAGTGACACCTATTTCATGGGAATTATTTCACTTACGGAGATAGGGTTCATACGTCGAGGTAGTGTCCTCGGGGTAATCTAATAGCCCAAGAGTAGAGAGGTCATAGGGACATCAAGAACCACAGGGAGATCACCCACCGTTACCATCTCTGAGAGTTGCTACACCATCCACTCCAGCACCTGTCACCCCACCTCAGGGACAACCGCCACTATAGTAAATACATGTTTATCACATTGTTCTCGCAGAGGGGCCAGCACTATCTCTGACAGTTAAGGATATGGTACCTATCTTTGGACATGTAGCTCACATTTTATTTGACATGGGGCGTCTCATTCTTTTGTTAACTAGGGTTTTGCACGGGAGGCTGGAATGGTAAACTTTGCTTATGATATCATACTACGCATAGAATCACCGATGAGTAGAGGGGCACCCATATGATCAGTATGTTGGGGTATAGGGATTAATATAGGGTGACTAAGTTTTGTATCTGACTTACTGGTACATGATATGAACGAGGACGAAGTTATTCCGCACCCTGGGGGTGGGTCGAGAACGCACTTATATTATATCGAGGAGTAAACATTTTTCTAGGTCGTGGTTTATCTAGATTCCATCCCGTTAGTTAGAAATTTTTTGGATGTGTTTTGAGAGATCCCAGGGTTGCCACCTAGTCAGGATATAGACTTTGTTATTGATTTGATTTTGGTCACGAGGCTCATTGCATATACACCATATTGGATGGCCCCTCTGGAGATGAGGGATATTTGGTATTAGATTGAGTTATTATTGGGACAAAGGTTCATTAGGAGTACATGGTCATGGGGTGATCCAATTTTGTTCGTCAAGAAGAAGGATGGATATTTGTGAGTTTGTATGGACTACAAGGAGTAGAATAAAGTCACCATATGGAATAAATACAAGTTTTCCCACATTGATGATTTGTTTGATCAGCTGAGATATGTTGCATATTTCTCTAAGACTGATTTGAGATTAAGTTGTCATAAGTTGAGAATCTGGGAGTAAGACAGATCGAAGATGAAATTTCTTATGAGATATGGGTCATAGGATTTTTTGGTGATATTGATTAATTATAGTATTTTAGTCTTGGACTGCGGAGGATAACATACAACATTTAAGGGTAGTCTTACAGACGCTACAAGATCTCCAGTTGTATGGTATGTTTGAGAAATGCGATTTTTGGTTGAGGGAGGTACAGTTGCTGAGCCACATTGTGTCTGGCAGGGGGATATTAGTGGAATAGGGTTATGTTTCTATAGTGACGGAGTGGGGACAACCCACTACACCCATCGAGATTTTTAGGGCTACTCAAATACTACCATTGATTCATTCAGGGTTCCTCCAAGAAAGTCGGTACCCTAACGAATTTGACAAGTAAATGAGTGTTATTTGTATAGGATGATGCGTGACATCAACAGTTTGATGAGATGAAGAATAGATTGACTACAACACCAGTTCTGGCACTACCTCAAGTAGGTATAGACTATAAGGTCATCAAAGATGCATCCTTGAGGGGACTTGGAGGGATTATGATGCAGGAGGAGAGGCAGATAGCTTGTGTTTCAAAAAATCTTAAGACTTATGAGGGACATTTACCCACCTACGATTTGGAGTTAACATCCATGGTATTTGCACATAGATTATAGAGATATTATTTCATAAGGGAGAAGTTCCATCTATTCAGAGACCTGAAGAGCCTACAATCTTTGTTCATGCCGAGGGAGTTGAACATAAGGCATATGAGGTAACTAGTGTTTGTGAAAGAATACCCGTTATATATTCAGTACGACCTGAAGAAGGAGAATGTCATTACAAATGCTTTGATCCGTAATGCAATATTCGAGTTAAAGGCAGTGTGGAAGGGAAAGAGGAAATCACTTCATGGGGATGACAAATTTATCCATGAATTTATGGCAGTACTCACCATCACACCCGAGATCATTATTCGGGTGGTGAAGGAACATATAGGTGATCAGCTTTTCTAGGAGCATGTTAGTCAGTTATTAGCCAAGAGAGCATAGAATTATTCTATTGGGTCAGATGGTGGATTGAGATTTTGGGGAAGATTAGTTGTCGACGAGTAGTTGAGGCGAGTGGTTATGTCTGAGGTTCACGACTCACACTTTACGGTATATCTCGGACGGGATAAGATGTACCACTACATGAGATGTCAGTATTTGTGCGCCTGGATGAAGAGGGAAATATCAGATTTTGTGTCCAAGTGTGCTACATCTCAACTGGTGAAGGTGGACCATTAGTGTCCTACGAGAGTGTTCCAGCCTTTGGAGATCCCGATATGAAAATGGGAAAGCATCTCGATGGACTTCATTACACAAATACCAACATCAGAAAGGGGGGAAAATTCTATTAATCTGATCATTGATAGATTGACATAGGTCACTCAGTTTTTATTAGTTTGGATAATTTATAACTCAGAGAATTACGATAGACTTTCCCTCGTCGATATTGTAAAGTTTCATAGGGTACCACTCAACATTATGTCAGACAGGGACTACATGTTTGTGTCTCATTTTTGGAGGATCTTTCAGCATTGTTTGGTGGTAGAGTTGAGATTGATCACCTCATATCATCCTTAGACCGATGGGTAGACGAAAAGGGTGAACTTCATGTCAGAAGACATGTTACGGATGTGCACTTTAGATTTTAATGGGATATGGGAGAAGTATTTTCCTTTGGTGGAGTTTGCATACAACAACTACCAATTCAGGATCGAGATGGAACCGTTTGAGGTGATTTACGGGAGACCTTTCCGTTCACCCACATTCTAGTTGGAAGTGGGAGAGAATAAGCTACTTGGGCCAGATTTCATTCAGGACACCTCAGAGAAGGTGGCAATGATTCGGGCTAGCATACGAATTGCCCAGTATAGGCAAAAGAGCTACGAGGATACGGGCTAAAGCCACTTAGACTTTGATTTTGGGGATCAGGTATGGATTAGAGTGTATCTCATGAAGTGAGTGATGAGGTTTGGGATAAAAGTGAAGTTGTCTCCCCGAAATGTGGGACCTTTCCATATTCTTGAGGGGATTGGGCACGTGGCATATCGGTTCGGATTACCGGACCACTTACAGCGAATGGACGACATTTTCTCTATATCTGCATTACAGAGGTTCCTTTGAGATGAGAATGCTTGCAAGCACATTCATATTGATGAGATATAGATATAACTAGACACTACTTACGAGGAGAGACCAGTACCCAAAATCCTTGGGAGCGCCGACTTTGATCCAAGGTTGTTCCTTTGGCTCGGGTGTTGTGGGGACACCACCGGTAGGATGAGTCGACTTGGGAGAGGGAGGACGACATGCGCATAAATTATCCTAAACTCTTCCAGCTAGGTACGTACTCTTATTACGGGGGAAGAATGTAATACGCCATATTTTCTAGAATAAATAAAATTATATTTTTGGAGTTAATAAAATTTGTTGAAATTGAATTAATTGTTATTATGTTATAATCATTTGTGATTGTTATTATGTCATAATCATGATGTGTTACATGATTATAAAAGTATAATTGAGGATGGAAATAGTTGGGACACATTTCGGGGTGTCATATTGGCTCCTTTAGGTGTTTTAAACCTTAAGAAATTATCCCAGGGCATATGTATATAAGTTGGGAGACTTTTGGACAAGTTTGATTATGGGTTCGAGCCAATTTGTGGGTCCAAACTTTGGGAAGTAAACCCAACTCGACAATGCATAAGTTTAATCACTCCCTCTAGGTTATCTCTAAGAACCCTAGCCTACACAACTGAAAGAGAGACAAGTCAAAAATCCACAACAAGGAATTAAAGAGGGATTTAAAAGGGTTTTCTTCAACAACGTATCTAGGCATGAATTCTCTTGCCAAATTTAACCTTCAATTTTCTTCTTGATTCATTGTAGTAAACAACATATGATTTAAGGGTATTAATTTGAAATTTGATGATTTAATCTAGTGACTAATCTATGTATGTAGAGGATTAATTGTTACATAGGGTGTTAACCAAAAAATCTAGGATAATCGAGTTCTTGAATTAATGATAGATGCCTTAGGGTTCTCCGATAAATTTAGAGAATCATGGATTCACATGTAAAGGTTTTGATTCATGTTTATGATCTGGGAATTTGTAACTTTGAACTCATGTTGTATTCCCTAAAAAGTTTATTGATGTATGGTTAATATGGTAGTAAAAAATCTAGACTAAAGGTCGTAGTTTAATCACATGAATTTTGGGAATTGAGGTAAGAAATCCATGTTAGTAAATGAAATTAATATCTCTAAGAGGAGTAACTAAGTGTTAGGGACTTGATTATGTGGTAATGTAATGAAATTAACAATTAGAAGATATCCTGTGGAAGCATTGAGAAAAGGGGAAGAGGACCTCCCATAGTGCGAAGGAAGAGGACCTCGGGTTCATCGAGAAAAGGGGCACAATTTTGTTGCATCTCATAAACCTTGGTTTGAAGGTTGTCGATCTTGGCTGTAAGTTGGACTTGAAGCCTCATCAAATCAGCTTGCACATTTAGTCCTTGGTCTGCGTTCCCCATGAAAAGCGGGTGAGGGTGGATCTCAGATTCGAAGGAAGTAGCGGGAGAACTGACCGAGCTTCAGTGTGGTTCGATGGAAGATTGAGGCCAATAGGGAGCCAATCAAAGGGTCGAGTATGAGATTGACCGGAGAAAGAATATGGTTCGAATTTATTTTTGAAGGAGAAAAGAAAGAATATTTTAGAACAAATTGGAAAATGTTTTTGATATTTTTTTTTGGAAATAGGAAGACAAAATGTTTTTGGTATTTTGATAAAAGGAGAGAAAAAAATGTTTTTGTTATTTTGATATAAGAGGATGGAAAATGTTTTTGACAATTTTCGTATGTAAGGGAGGGAGGGAAAAATGAGAGAAGAGTCTCATTATTATTATTATTATTATTATTATTATTATTATTATTATTATTATTATTATTATTATTATTATTATTATTATTATTATTATTATTATTATTATTATTTACTTGTATTAGGTTCACCTAAATCCAAAAGAAATGCCGAATGGGACCCGATCTTGAGAAAAAATGGGTTTGAAAAATATGTAAAACAAGGTTTGACTTGTTTCCTGGCTCATGGACAGTGTCCCGATTTGAAAAAAAAGATGAAATTACACAAAAATTTTGGTGGCATGCTAAGCCGTCATTTCGATAGAATTTC
The DNA here is from genome assembly GCA_949130495.1 of Sambucus nigra. Lineage (NCBI taxonomy): Eukaryota > Viridiplantae > Streptophyta > Magnoliopsida > Dipsacales > Adoxaceae > Sambucus > Sambucus nigra. Next base: position 422,308,703 of record OX422218.1, read on the forward strand.
AGGTAGTAACCGAAAAAATAAATATGAGTGCCCTAGGTTTGACACCTATATGAGGGAATTCAATTGTTGGGTTCGTGAAAAGATTCCCTCCTTTGGCATGACTTCCACGATATACATTTTTCTTTATAGGGCAATCGTTAAACGTAGAGAAGCCATTTGATATTCTTGAGTGTACATGAATTGCCTCACCATATACCTCATAGGGACAGTACGTGTGAGAGAAAATTAGATATACTCGCTGTACATGAACGAGCTCCCTTCTACATACCTCCCGTCATGACTTCGGTCCAGCGGTACGATGCAGGGGGAACCGTTCGATAAACGTCAAAGGTTCTTCCCTAATTGAAGGTGAGAATTGTATTGCTTAGGCTAAACCTTCGAGATCAGCGACCGTCACAAAGTGACCCCCTAGTTACGGGTTAAAATTTGGTTAATAGACATGCTCTTTGGTGATGTTGTGTTAAAAAATGCATGATTCTTGATTAGTATATTATGGAAAGATTATTTTTATTTGGCATGATGAGAACTATACTAATAGGGAAGTATGTACAGCTATCAAGAAAACTAAATCTATCATGGAGCATGAAGATTACACTAAGAATGGATATGTGAGAGTGAGTGATGTGCGAGCATTTATAAATGAGTGCGTGGTAGTGAACCTAAGCATGAATGAACTACAAGTGGTGTGTGGTAAGTGTGAGTGTGCCTGGATATATAAAGTGTGATGAGTGGTGGTATGTTTTGGTGACACCTAAGCATGGATATTCTAAGTGGTGTGTGTAATATGTGGATATAGGTGGACCTATGTATGAGTGTATGTAGTGTGAGGGAGTAAGGAGTAATATAAGAATGAGTTAGATATATACAATAAATAACAGAGAGAAATATGGGAACACACAAGTAGGTGCATAAGAACATAAGTAAAAAATGATAAAATCCATGAAATTAGAGTCTAGACCTCTTAAGTGAGTCCCCAGCAGAGTTGCCAATGTGTCCATACCTCCGGGATTTTCCATCCATCTTGGGGGTTCGGTGCTCGCGCGCGTGCCATTGGAGCGGGGGAGAAGGTCTCTCTCCCTTTTCTAGTAGCGCTTGGGACATTGTCGTGGTCAGGTGATGTAAAGAGATGGAGTCACCAGCCTATTTTGCACAAAATAGGAAAAAGAACATGTCTCCGCCTCGAGAGAGAGGCATCAAAGACAAACTGATGCTTACAAAACCAATAGTTCAAAGATTCGGGAGCTATGTTACGGAATGGCAAGGTGTTAGGCACCCATCATGCCGTTTCATTCTGTCATGGATTTATGTTACTATTTCCATAATTTATCCATGAAATGTGTGCACGTGTATATATAAGTGGAGATCCTAATCGCTTGGCTCATATCACGGAGAATATAGTGTGAGGTCATCCAAAGGAATGTTCTCAATATAATAATTAGAAAATATGATGTGTGTGCTTACCGAGATATTGATCATTATAATGGAACGATAATATTTGTTAGATAAGATGTGAATATGAATCACAAGTATGGTATATATGAGTAATATAAGGATAAAATAAGGGAAAGAGGAAAATATGAAAATAAGAAAATTGGACAATTGGACTCGAGTCTCGAGTTTTAGCCCAAAACGACTTCGTACCCTATAAAGGATCAAAGTCCACGTATTTTTTATACAGAACAAAGGTGGAATTTGTCCCATAGATTCAAAAGGGAACTTATTATATGTATATGCGTAGAAAATATATTTTTAGTTTTGAGAAAATACGGTGAATGATCCCGTCGAAATTTATAGGTGTAATCCTCTTTTTCTTTATTTTTTTAGAAAATAAATTATGTAAAATATAATAAATAAAGGACGAAATGTTAAGGTGTATGATCTAAAGTAATAGCTAAATTGAGAATTTAAATAACTAATGTGAAAATAAAGAAATTTAGAAAGGAAAAAGGGGTATTTGAACCTTCTTTGGAGACTTGAGACTTGATCTTGATGAGATCTCTTGCGAATTGAGATGAATATTGGATGAGAGAGATGAGATTTATTCTAAAATACGTATGAAAATGATGGAAATGAAATGTGTACGAACTAAATCACTATTTGCAGAAGAATGTTGCTGAGATCACTGATATTGATGTATCTGAGGTATGTCCCCAAAGTGAGCTCATGACCTCCTTATATAGGGTAGGGGGACTTCTGATCAACATATCCCTTGCTCTGCCAATCAGCAGGGGGACACATTACCGATTGGCAGGGAAATGAACCTGGCAATCACTAGCCTCGTGCAATTTTTTCTGGAAAAATGGTCGTAAAATGTAATTCATAAATCCAAATCATGCACAAGTAATATTTTTAGAAAGGTAATTCAGAGACATTCAAAATTCCTTGTTCCACTACCATGTTCGGGATTTGACTTTAGGTCAAATGGGGTTCGAAAGAGCCCGTCAATCCCTTTCGATAAGAGATCGTCGGACATTAATGGATAGTTTATTCAAATCGTAAGTTATAATTGCACATAGGGCAGACCGTTGGAATGGTTATTCGAGCAAATTATATATTCCAAATAGCTTCGCATGGTTAAGGGAGTTGACTTTGGTCATCTAAGGCCCGAAAGAACCCGATGATCTTTCAAAGTAAAACAGGTCATTTGTTAGTACCATAAGGTTGATTTATACACGAGGAGGACCATTTGATAGGGTATTCAGTTACCTTTGAATATTCATTTAGTCTCATTAGATCTGAAGTGTTTACCTTGGTCAATTGGAGTCTAAGAGAACCTATTTGCCTCCAAATCAGTTTTTGGGGAAAAATGGATCGTTCGTCCGAATAGTTATACTATTTCGTACACAGGGCAGACTTTTGTAAAGGGACTCAAAGCCCTTCAAAGATTCATTGAGATTTTTCTCTGACGATGGAGATGACTAGAGTGTAATGGGCTTCGATAGTTCCTGATGGCTCTAGATCAGTACTCGGAGTGTGACATAGGGTTTGTAGTGAATGAAGGAGGTGCTAAGGAGAGACTTAGGGGGTACTAGAATGTGGTGTCTACATATGTATTGGAATACAGTAGTAGATCTAGGCTACTATTACTTTTCGAATCGATTCAACCTTAATCCTAATCGATTGGGTCCAGTTGTGAACCGATTCGGCCAAGGAACAAAATTGATTCGGCCCGGGGGACAGGTTGTGTTCTGTCCGGGTTAGTTTCAGGGTATTTGTAGAAGTCCATTTGAGTTGGTGGGATAGTGTTTGGGTCAACGATGAGTTTTTTAAAAATGTAAATGTGACACACATATCAATTTGGACATCATATTTAATTAGATGGTTAAATAATCTTTTAAAGTAGAAGGGATTAACAATTTATTATATGGTCAATTATTAATGGATGAATAATTTTGGATAGCATATGGAATTCTTTAGGTAATTATAGAGTAATTACCTACACATATAATATGATGATAATAGTTTGTATTTATGTGGATATACCAATGTTCGTGGACGATCCAATTGGATTGAGGTTTTGCACATTCGGAACCGTATCACATGTAAGCACAGGTGGGTTATACATTGTATTGGTCATTTTAGGTACTACGTAGCAGCGCCATCTACAAGAGGGAGAAGTTGATACTGATATCCTTTGTCACCATTGGGCATGGGCCGTGAACTGGTGTATTACGTAGGGCCCGCCCCACTTATGTGTGTTTTTTATGTCTATCTGCGTTAGAGATTTCCTTAGGACTTTCCAATGGAGAACGAACGAGACACCATTGGTAGATGCCTTTGCATGGCGCGCATATATATATATATATATATATATATATATATATATTACCCATATTAAATGAGATTAACTAATTTGTATAAGAATGTAGACATTAAATTAGAGACGCTTACTAAGTTGTGCATAATAGATGTTTATGTCAATTTCATGAGATATATAAGACTAGGATACCTTGGGATTTGATAATTGAATATATCGAGTTTCGTTTTAGCAATTGATTATAGCTAATTCATCTAAAAATTAATGTGCATGAATGTCCTACATTATTTTGGGACTTGTTCAGATGCGTGTAATATTATACTTAGATGATGGGTGAGATGTTAACCGCATGTGAGATATGATGGGGAATATTTATTTTGCATCGACTGTATTTATTGCACTTTAAATTGAATAAGTTAATTCTTTGAAATTGAGGGATCTGACCCAAATTTAAAAGTTTTCCCCCTGGTGCTCCTAGACAGGGATAGCGGGACTAGTGACGTGCAAAAGTTTTCTTTTGCGCATCATATTTTTGAACTTGTTGATTTTAGTCTAGGCTCTATTCATCTTCTGTTTATTTATTTCATTTGGGACATTTATATGGGCATAAGCTCGAGAGTTAGTTGCTTTATGTCAGTTTGAGATATTTACATTTATATTGAATTTATCATACACTTGGTGTTGGATTGAATTTTATTATTATTGGAGTGTTAAAATTATACTCAATTATGGACTATTAATATATAGATTATATTATGTTAGTGCTGAGAATGGTGTTAACTGACAAACAAGCCCCATCTTCGACGTATCATGTCTGACCAACCTTTACATGAGAAAATGGGAATTTATTATAGTTGGTATCAGAGCATCAAAGTTCTTGTATCCTTAGGATCTATGATGAGTTCATTACGTTCGGTATTGCATCCTTTGTTTTGTATATCATATGTTTAGGGTTAATTGTATTCTTACTATTGTACTAATTTGAACCTTTTTTTCTTTAAGATGGCAAATGGATGGAGACATAGGCTAAGGCGCGTTGTCTCACCTACTGTCGAGGAAGAGGCTTATTTGGAGCCACATTAATAGCCACAGGCCCCCACCAGTCCCATAATTGATTACTCCAGTAAAGATCACCACTATTGTGACCCAGAAAATTCCCACTGCCATGGTGGCCATGCTACAGCATTTTACACTCCCACAGGCTTAGAATCCACAACCACCACTGCCATAGTAGCTGGTTGTACCCGCCCACACCCCAAGGGTTATTTGGGACAGGTCAAGGGAGGACATTGTGAAGGACAAACCTCGAGAGTTCTTGGGCAGTCCAAGTATCCTAGTGGCAAGCAGGTGGAAGAAAAATATATACAAAGATATTTATGGATGGTAGAGTGTGCGCCTGTGCGAAAGGAGATGCTAACTTCATTCCTCTTAGTATGGGTCACTGTTTAGTGGTGGGAGTGGGTTATGTTGGTTACAGAGAGGAATAGACTAACGATTGATGAGTTTAGGGATAGATTTGAGAGGAAGTATTTTCCACAAGCTATGCAGTCTGAGATGAGGAGAAGATTTATGGGAGTACTGTGGCTGAGTATGAAGAGGAGTTTGCATCCCTTTTATACTTTGCAAAGGAATATGTGAATACTGAATAAAGGAAGATGGGCAGATTCATAGTGGGTCATCTTGGCACATTAGGAAGGCTCTTTTAGGGAGACCGACCTTTACCACGTATAATCAGTTGATGAATGCCTCACTTCTCCCCTATCAGGATCATAGGATATTTCATAAGAACAAGGGTGATAAGTGGCAGGTAGTCGAGTCATCCAACTAGGAGGGCAAGATGAGTGGGGGTATCTAATATGAGACCCAATAGTTCAAGGGTACTTTATCTAGAGATCATCAAAAGTGATTAATGCGTTCTTATGATCTAAAGAGATGGGGTTAACTAGGCCAGGGGCAGTCGAGATAGGGACAAAAGCATAGAGGCCATCAGGGTGAAGTCTAGTAGGTCCAACATGCATAGCTACGACCATTTCACGAGAATTATTTTACTCGCGGAGAGAGGGGTCATACATTGAGGCAGTGTACCTGGGGTAATCAGGAAGCCCAGGAGCAGGGAGGTCAGAGGGAATATCAAGTGCCACAGGGACGATGGCCACCTTTACTAGATCCGAGAGTTGCTACACCAGTTGCTGTTAGACCCGTCGCCCCACCTTAGGGACAACCATCACTATAGTATGGATGAATTTATCATATTGTGCCCGCAGAGGGGATAACACCATCTCAGGAAGTTGAGGGTATGTTCCCTAGCATTGGACACGTAGGTCGCACTTTATATGACATGGGGGCATCTAATAATTTTGTTAGCATGGGTTTTTCACGGGAGACTAGGTTTGTAATCTTTTATTTGAATATCATACTATACATTGATTTATCGGTGGTTAGATGGGCACCCATATGTTTAATATGTTGGGGTATAGGGATTGGGATAGGGAAATTAACTTTTGTAGATGACTTCTTGGTAATTGATATGAGCGAGTGCGATGTTATCTTAAGGATGGACTAGATAAATACATAGAGAGCATGCGTTGACTGTTATAGGAGATCCATTATCTTTGCGATTTTGAGATAGGAGATGTACTTAGTTGCGATGACTCACCGTAGGGGTGGGTCGAGCACACACTTGTACTATATCTAGGAGGAGATGTTTTCGGAGGTCGTGGTGTTGTTAAACTCCATCTCGATAGTTAGCGAGTTTTTAGATGTGTTTGTGGAGATCCCAGGGTTTTCACCTAGTTAGGAGATAGACTTCCATATTAATATGATTTTGGGCACGAGGCCCATTACACGTACATCGTATCGAATGGCTCCTTTAGAGATGAGGGATCTTTAGGATCAGATTGAGAAGTTTTTGGGACATGGATTCATTAGGAAGAGTACTTCATCGTGGGGTGCTCAAGTTTCGTTCGTCAAGAAGAAGGACGTACGAATGCGACTTTTTATCGGCTATAGGGAGTTTAACAAAGTCACCATAAGGAATAAATACCCATTGCCCCACATTGATTATTTGTTTGACCAGGTGGGAGGTGCTGTGTATTTCTCTAAGATTTACATGAGATCAGGTTAGTATCAGTTGAGGATCCCGGGAGCAGGACATCTCGAAGATAAGACTTCTTATAAGATATATGTCGTATGAGTTTTCAGTGATGCCATTTGGGCTAACCAACGCATCAAAGGTATTTATGGATTTTATGAATAAGGTGCTGAGAGATTATTTAGATAGGTTCTTCATAGTGTTTATCGACGACATCCTGATTTATTCTCGACTGCAGAGGAGCATGTATGACATTTACGATTGGTATTACAGACACTACAATACCACTAGTTGTATGGTAAATTCTAGAAATACAATTTCTAGTTGAGTTAGGTGTGGTTATTGGGACATATTATGTCTGAAAGTGGGAAATTAGTAGACCTGGGGAAGGTTTCTACAGTGATGGAATGTGGATAGTCCACAACACCCACCGAGTTACGTAGCATTTGGGGACTAGTCGAGTACTACCGTTGATTCATTTAAGGACTCTCCAAAATAGCTGGTTCCCTAATGAATTTGATAAGGAAGGGAGTGTCATTTGTGTGGGATGAAGTGTGGGAGCAGGCATTTGATGAGATAAAGACTATATTGACTATAATACCGGTTCTGACACTACCTAGGGAAGTGCTAGACTATAAGGTCTTCATAGATCCATCCTTAAGGGGACTTGGAAGGGTTTTGACGCCGGAGGAGAGGCCGATAGATTATGGTTCAGGAAAACTTAGGCCTCATTAGGGACATTACCCACCCATGACTTGGAGTTAATAGTCATAGTATTTTCACTACTAGTATGGATACATTATCTCATGTGGGAGAAGTTCCTATTATTTACAAACCATAATAGCCTATAACATTTGTTAACTCAATGGGAGTTGAACATGAGGAAAATGAGGTGTCTATAGTTTGTTAAATACTACCAGTTCGACATTCAGTAGCAATCGGGGAAGGAGATTGTCATTGCGAATGCTTTAAGCCATAATCCAACATTGGATTTAGTGGAAGTGTGGAAGGCGAAGTGGAAATTGCTTCGTGTGGATGACGACTTGACCCGTGCATTTATAAAAGTACTCACCTTCACACCCTAGATCATTATTCCAGTGGTTAAGTCACATACAAGAGATCATCTTTGCTAGTTCTGAGTTAGACAATTATTAGTCGAGGGAGCAAAGCATTATTCTATTGGGTCGAATGGTGGATTGAGATTCCAAGGCATATTAGTTATCCCAAATGATGAGGATTTAAGGGGAGCCATTAAGTCTAAGGACCATGGATCATGCCTTACGGTACATTCCGGTGGGGATAAGATGTACCACAACACGTGACATCAGTATTCGTGGGCCACGATGAAGAGGGACATAGAAAATTTTGTGTTTAATTGTGCTATATATCAGCTGGTGAAGGTGGACCATCAATGTCCTACTGGAGTGTTATAACCTTTGGAGATCCCGATGTGGAAATGGGATAGCATTTCCATGGAATTCATTACATGGCTACCTACATCACAAAGGGGGAACGATTCTATTTGGGTGGCCATGGACATATTGACGAAGGTGGCTCACTTTTTATTGATCTGGATAGATTATATCTTAGAGTAGTGTGCTAGACTTTTCCTCGTAGCATGGGGTATCATTCAACATTGTGTCAGATAGGGACCAAATGTTTGTGTTCCATTTTTGGAGGAGCTTTCATCATACTTCGAGGGCATATTTGAGATTGAGAACCTCATATCATCCTCAGACCGAAGGTGAGGTGGAGAGGGTGGACTTGATGTTTGAAGAAATGTTACGAATGTGCATTTTAGATTTTAAGGGGAGTTAGGTGCAATATTTGCCTTGGGTGGAGTTTGTGTAAAATAACAACTATCAGTTCATGATCAGGATGGAAACGTTTGAGGCTGTTTATGGGAGACCATACTGTTCACCCTCATGCCAGTTGGAGGTGGGAGAATAAGATACTTGGAATAGATTTCATTAGCACGACTTAGAGAAAGTAGGGATGATTTGGGCCAGGATACAGATTACCCATGATAGGAAAAAGATTTACGTGGATGCGGGTCAAAGACAATTATACATTGATGTTGGGGATCAAGTGTTGATTAGAGTGTCTCCCATGAAGGTAGTGATAAGGTTTGGGAAAAAAGGGAAGATGGCTCCCCGTTACGTGGGACCATTCCCTATTTTTAAGAGGATTGGACCCATGACATATCAATTGGGATCACCTAACCACTTAGAGTGGATGGATGACGTTTTCCATATATCTGCATTGCAAAGGTTCCTTTGAGATGAGATAGCATACTAAAACATTGATATTGATGGGATAGAGCTCGATCCAGATTCTACTTATGAGGAGAGGCTGATAGCTATTCTGGACTGTCGAGAGCACCGATATCAATCCAAGAATGTTCTTTTAGTTTTGGTGCGGTGGGGATACCATCGAGAGGAATAGTCGACTTGGGAGAGGGTGGACAACATACGCATGAAGTATTATGATTTTTTCTAGCTAGGTATATACTCTTCAAGATTCTGAGAACGGAATCCTGTTACTAGGGGTGAATGTAGTACCCCGTATTTTTCTACAATAAATAAAATTATATTTTTGGAATAAATAAAATTTGTGGAAATTGAATTAATTGTTATTATATCATAAACATGTGTGATTGATATCTTTATGCTAATAATTATAACAAAAAAATAATTGCATGTACAGTAGATATATATGAATGATGTGTTACGCGATTATAAAAGTATAATTATGTATGAAAATAATTGGGAAACTTTTGGGCTAATTGTGGATGAAAAAATAATTTCATTGCCCTCCTCGTTTAGGTTTTTTAAACCTTTAGAAATGGTACCAGGGCATAGGTATATAAGTTGGGAGACTTTTGGGCTAGTCTGATTATGGGTTCGGGCCCATTTGGGGTCCAAACTTTGGGAAGTAAATGCAACCCTGGATTTATGATTTAATTACCTACACCACTGAGATATAGAAAGGCAAGAAGCAAAAACAAGGACTTAAAGATGTATTCAAAAGGGATTTTATCCACCTCATATCCTGGAAAGAATTCTCTTGATTAATTTGACGTCTAAATTGCTTCCTGATTCGTTGTAGTAACCCCATATAATTTATGGGTTTTAAATTAAAATTTGATGATTTAATGTTAGAGACTAATCTTATGCATGTAAAGGACTAATGGAACATAGGGTGTTAACCCAAAAATCTAGGATAATCGAGTTCCTGAATTGATGATAAATGCCTTAAGTTTCTTGGGATAAATTTAGAGAGACTTGTATTCACATGTAGAGGTTTTAATGCATGTTTATAATAGGGAATTTTTAACTTTGAACTCAAGTTATATGCCCCCAAACCTTGATTGATGCATGGTTAATATAGTAGTATAAAATCTGGACTAAAGGGCATAGTTTAATCACATTAATTCTAGGAATTGGGGAAATAAATCCTTTTTAATAAATGAAACTAATGGCTCTAAGAGGAGTAACTAAGTGGTACAAACATGATTATATGGTTCTGTAATGGAATGAACAATTGGAAGAAATCTTGGGAAAGAATCGACAAATCTCGTATTGGACAACACTAGGAGATCTGGGATGCTGTTACTTTTCGAATCGATTCGACCCTGATCCTAATCCACTCGTTTGGTTGCGAATTGATTCGGCCAAGGAACTAAATCGATTCGGTCCTGGGGAAAAGTTGTGTTCGGTCCGGGGTTTATTCCGAGGTATTTTTAGCAGTTTATACGAGTTGGCGGGATGGTGTTTGGGTCAACAATGAATTTATAAAGATGTAAATATGACACACATTAATTTGAACATCATATTTAACTAGATGGTTAAATAATCTTTTAAAGCAGAAGAGATTAATAATTTACTAGATGGTCAATTATTAATGGATGAATAATTGTGGATATCACGTGGAATAGTTTTGAAAATTATTGAGGAATTGCCTACACATATTATATATGGGAATAATAATATTTTTTATATGTATCTGTTTGGACATACCAATGTTAGTGGATGGTCCTATCGGCTTGGGATTTCGCGCATTCTGGACCATAGCACACACCAACATAGGTGGGATGGACGTTATGTAGGTCATTTTAGGTATTATGTAGAATCACCATCTACGAGATGCATGTGTTGATGCTGATATCCTTTGTCACCACTGGGTATGGGTCATGAACTGGTGTACTGCGTACGAACCACCCCTCTTATGTGTATTTTGTGATGTCTGATTGGGATAGATATTTCTTTCGGAATTGACGATAGAGAATGAATATGACACCATTGGTAGCTACCTTTGCGTGTCGCATATATGAAAGGATACACACACACACACACACACACACACACACACTCAGATTAAATGAGATTAATTAGTTTGTCTAAGAATCTAGTGTGTGTGTGTGTTTGTGTGTGTGTGTGTGTGTGTGTGTGTGTGTGCGTGTGTGCGTGTGAGTTACTTTTTGTAGTATTTAATTAATTTCCCATTGATAGAGTTTATCAAATATATCCTTACGTGTAATTGTGGAAAACCGAATTTGCGATCAGGGTGTGGGTTATTTTATCCCCATCATTACATAACCTTATCCCTCAAAATCCAAAGAATAAAAATGTGAGGACAACAATAAAAATAAGAGAAAAGTACAAAAGTAGCCAAAAAGCCCACTGTGGTCCTTTAACCTACTGGTCAAACGCCCTAGCCCTTTAATAGAACGATTAAAGGGCTTTAATTGATCCGTCACACCTCACCTGGTAATTGTTACAAGATCTTTACATATCTTTTTCAGGACATACCAGTGTCCCACAACCCTCATCCACCGTATATATGTTACTATGGATGATTGATTGATTAAAGGTCATGGATGATCGATCAGTCATATGACTTAAATAAGACTTATAAATAGAGGTCCCCATTAAACAAGAAATTTACCACCGAAACCCAATTTTGATTATGTTTTTTTTCACTTTATTCAATGTCGGGCGCCTAATATACTCGAGATCATTCTAAAAAATCTCGAAGAAGTTCGTACATTAGAAAAATCACTTGCCCCCATGAAAGCTCATACTTTTGAGAAGTCACTTCCCCCGAGTGAAGTTCATACTTCCGAAAAGTCGCTTCCTCTAAAATACATAGGCAAAACTTTGCGCGCATTCTCAAAAAGTCCTCAATTCTAAATAAATATTTTCCTTACTAAACGGAGCACTGCCCAATTACGGACCTCAAGAAGGGACACTCACCCGAGAAAAAAATGGGTAATGCCAGATGGATAAAGAAGTTAGGAAACAAATCTTGAGGTAATATCCCACATATATTGTGATAAACTATTCATATTTGTTTATCCAACTTAGACTGATCCTCATTTAGGGGACCATCTATGAACTTTACAATGTTTATATTTTAAAGTTTATTTTCTAATCGGTACCTCTGTTTATTTAATTAATATGCTCATATGTTAAATAAATTCTAACAAACTGCCATAATAACTAAATACAAACATGGAAACATACTTTTTAGAACCCTTCCTTGGAAAGTGTCAGTGAGCCGAGACAACCTGAAACTTTCCACAAGCCAAAGTCTATAATTCGAAAACTGCCATAACTTTTTTGAGGAAACAAATCCCGACTCTATGACGGTGCCCCTGAACACTTGTTTTCATATCTGTACTTGTCAAGCATCAATCTTTTGATTAAACTATTTTTAAGGACTAAGATACATAAATAAAATAATCATGTGTATTTTATACAAGGGATCCAAATGCCTAAACTCGAAAATATATCCTTTTTTCGAACATAGTTTCCTTTGATCCTAAGTCTCATTTGGTATATAGGCATTATACTGAACTAAAAATTTTAATCTCAAGAATCATAATATATCGTTATGAATATTACTTCTTTGTGATGCCTCCATATCTAGCCCAAACCCCCTTCTCTATGTCGTACATTCTAAACCCCAACATGTGGTGTTTTACTCTATTCCTTAATAATAAAACATTACATCTTTTACATAACTGCACTTCTACAGCTCTAAACTAGTCATAAGGATAATACTTTTAAGCAAGTTATCACTTGAAAATCATAAAAAAATGTTGTTATTGGTGCATCAAATCTACCACTTGTCCTACACATGGCTTATCACTCTCTCCATTCTAAGTCATACACTTCCACACACATTATTTTGAAACACATGAACAACCTAATTATGTATGCTTTGATGTCATGGCTTCGTGACTATGTAGGCATAATATCGAGTCCTTTTGTGAGCACAATCCTCGACAACATGTCTCATGATATATTTTCCCAACATATATGCAACCACCTCTCCAATATCTCTTCTCGCTTTTTAACTCAAATGAGATATTGAACTATCTCGAAGCTGCGACCTCTCACGCACGTCTAAACAAAATCTCAAACACCTATACACTAATCAAAACTAAACTATGTAGACTTTGATCTTATGGATACACGAGTAGTTGGTACAATAGTGAGTGATTCTCATTAACAGAATCCTCGATGATATATCTCTCGATATGTTTACATAAAAAAAACGCACCTATATGTGATATTACCAATCTAGATCTCCTCAAACCTCACACACATAACATTGACAACCACCCATTATACAAGATAAGATTTCTTCCACACTTTCATATAGAATAACCGCCACCCGTTAACCGAAATACATATTCATGCACAAGAACTCTTATGTACCATAACGATTTACGTGTTATTCATGCATCTCTCACTCATACCGTTTTCATAAATAAGCACCTATGTACATTTCAAGGGATTCTCAAATGAAGGTCTCCAAGCATTTTATAAACTAAACAAAAATATAATCACATAATGTTAAGACAAATAATAAACATATAATTTAGGGAAGCATAAAGAACAAGTCGTGTGGCTAGAACCCTCTCCATTCATAAACCAATTATCGAACCCTACAATAAGAATCTATGGGCAATCGCATATCTAAAACCGCCTTAGGTTTACCTTGAAATGGATAACCCCAAACCCTTTATTTATTTTTATATAAAATAGACTAGTGTCTCTGAACAACCAAGAAACCCATTGCAGGGAATACACATAGGTGTAGGCATAAAACCAGGACCAAGCACTAAAAACTAGATATGGTGTCAAACTGACTCCAGGGTAAAATCACTGATCCATGTCGAACTAATAACCTGACTCTTGGTGGTTGTTCTAGGATACATGCCACCACATGACAAGTTCCCCTTGGGAACATCACCACTCGGGGCCCACGACACCACAATGGCGACTCCATTGAGGAGAAATCAAGATAATCAAACTATCTTTATGCTTCATTTATTATATTCTTAATATCGCTCCCCTAAAAGACTAATTTACATAAATTTTAGAACTCTTTAATGACCGCATTTTTAGAGTCCTTCAAAACATTGATAAATGCTTAGTTCCCCATGTACGGCATTGTACATTTTTCCAAACATATAGGTAAGCGCGAAGGACCTCGCGATAAAATAAGCATCAAACTATGTAAAACTAAATATTACTTATCTGCATCATCCACTGTATATTCTTGATTTTTATATTATGTAAACACTATACCCTCGAGGCATAAAGCGGCCCTGAAAGGCTTGTCACCATTGACTACCCTCATTCTTTTTCGCGCACATGTCTAGTATATTGGGCAACCTTTCTCTCGATCCCCATGTCTCATTGGCGGGGAATATTTAGAGTTTGTTCAATACCAGAGTATATCAAATATGATTCCATAACTATTTAGTACTAATATAAAGTGGTTTCACATGTATATTAAAGGTTGTTCAATCCAAGAAGCCTGATATGTCGTGATCAATGGCAATAAAAATCAATCCATCGATTACCGAGTCACATCACATGTTTTCATACATAACAAACTACAAGAATACACCCCATTTCACAACAAAACGTACATGCTAATCGTCTTGACAAAAAATTTCAAAATTAGTAGGCATCCTGATGTTGGTGAAAAACCCCTAAGATTCCTGGATGAATGTGTTCCTCTTTTTAATGGAAGATAAATATTATGAATTCGCAAGTCATCGCCAGAGGAGAATCATCTTACATTAGATTCCCCAACCCAAGTTTTATTTTGAGAAATGATCAGGCCTTAGACGATCATTTTCTTGTTCCTCTTACGAAAAATGAGATCTCACTCGTTTCTACTCGAATCCAATCGGTATATGTTCAGTTCTTACCCATTGAAGATACTAAAAAAAATATCAAACTAAATGCCGTCTAGACAAGGTTAAACATAGATAAAGAAATTTCATCAGAATAAGGAATAAATATGTGAGTCCTTCCTCCCCTTATATAATTCCCTTTTCTCCATCCTTTTATCTACGAAATCCAGAATAAGAAAGCCCTAAATTTTTCAATGGGTATCAATTGTTGTAAAAAAATTCACACTATCTTCTTACAATGGAATCCTGAGCATAAGCTCCGTTTGGTCGTCTAATGTTCATCTCCAAACTCCCCACCCATGACTGCCAAGTTTCATCCAAAGTATGATCCATCATTACATCGGAATACCAAGACCTATTAATAATGGATTGGATTTTGAGATAGCTTGAGAACACCACCGCCTATCAGAATACAATGCAATCATAAATCAAGGCACGAAGCCGAGCATAGGTGCACCTATAATATGCCAATGGTCCAATTAAGATATGCAAGAATATACTCCCTAACCTATCCCCAATATTGGTAAACCACCTGCGGAAGTTGTCGAGATAATAATGACTAACCCCTAGCATGCACGATCCCTAGCACTGACTGTCCCTTCTATTATCGGGGCCCACAACTTCAAAATACCATTTTTTTCACATCATTGCTTTCAACCTTACCATCAGTAACCTAAGTACCCAGACACAACCTTTTGAAGCCACCCCCCCCCCCCCCCCCAGGTAATGGAAATCGTATGTCTTTTTCGTAAGAGACACTTATAAATCTCACCAACATGGAGAAAGATCCCTTGCTCATATTTAGAATAAGATACCCACCTCAAATCTCTATGATCCTGGACCTATTGTCTCGCATGCGTTCTTTTGTAAATAAATTTTATTCAGAATAAGCTTGTATGTCTCTTCTTAAACACCATCGCCTACGAGAGATCGCCTCTTTAAGGCCTGTTTCTACACCTTAGTTGTTAAACATACAACACAATCATAGAGGTCTTGCTAAGACCAATCCATGCAAGGAACTTCTAAACCCACAACCATTTTAGTGGATGACATTAAACCCCATTCACCTATGGGTCTTGTTATTGTAATTTAACTAACTAGTTCCCATCCCACCACCATTTTAAGAGCCTTGACCAAATCTATATCCAACGCCTCAAGGGTTTCTCTAAACCAGCACACATCCAAGGGATTTTTTAGAACCATCATCCATGTTATGGCCAACCCTAAACCCATGTGTATTCTCAGAGGCTAATCGATCATTTTTTGCCTAAAAAGAAAAGAAAATATGATGAAAGAATAAAAATTGGAGGAAACGATCGGTTACAATATTTCGGAGTTAGATAAAATCCACCCATGATCTTTTATCAAATCTAGTGTGGACGAAAGCTGATATTTCCATATTCTCACTCCACCAACTTCTTTTTTTCCTAACCAGTGATTTTCTTACAAGCTCGTTGGTAAGGTCACATTTCTTTCAAGTTTGAATCATCAATTCAAAACCTCTCTCTCTCTCTCTCTCTCTCTCTCTCTCTCACACACACACACACACACACACACACACACACACACACACATATATATATATATATATATATATATATATATATATATATATATATATATATATATATATATATATAAATATATATATTCAAAATCTTTGCCCAAGATACTCCATGGGTATAAACCGTCCTCACCTTTATCCTTATCACCTTATTGAGAATTCTCAATTAAACCCCTTATATCAAAATGGTAAAGCCTGCACTCAATGAGAAAATGCATCGCTTGATAGATTAAAAAAATTATTCTTGTAATTCAGTTATAATTTTGAGAATAAAACTTAGGCTCTTTCAAAATGAGAACGGATTTGGAAAAAGTACACAATCATTTTTACACAATAAAATATTCTAACTTTTCACCACTGAGACTACCCCATTTAAAGAACAATTAACTTCTTAAGTCTACGTAGTTCAAAGCCATGTCTCCCCATATGCCCCTTAAGAGTTGGGCTTCTTCAAGCTCCCTGAAGTTGTCTTTCCCCCCTTTGATGGAATAATAAGTAGTAGTTGTAAGTAATTAACATTACGTACTATGTACGTTGAATTGAATATTCTAAATGAATCAGATGACACACCGAATAATGATGCTCTACAGATATAACATAGTTAAAGTACCTCCAAAATCTTAACAATGATCAAAATGACTGTATAACTCCTACATAGAGAGGTGTAACGATATAACATTACGAAAGATTGCATACCCCATATATATCTTCATAGGACCCTCCACCAACCAATGAACCTTTTCCATAACCTTCGATGAAAAATCAATTAGATATCCTTGAGGATAACCTAATCATAAAGGATAACCTAAATCCCTCTAAGACTTTAAGAGACAAGTCCATTACTAATAAGAGGGTCTCTACATTCTCACCCAAAATAAACATCGGTGGGGCTCAAATCTTGGCTTACCCCGACGGGTTAACATTTTCTCAAACCTTTATGCTCAACCATTTAAAAACTTAATTGTCCCCACCTATGTCCTAAATAGGATTTGCGGTTGGTGTGAAAAAAATTCGAAAAAAGGTAAAAAGAGTTGTAAATGACCAAGTCCAACCCAAATGAAAAATAGGACAAAAGGACAAAAAGACAAACTTGGTTGAAGTTTCAAAATCCATATAGACCGCTATATAGTAGAAAATAATGAACACGGGTGAGAGGGAAAGAGAAATGTTACAAGCATACACATTCCCAGCCCTACATAAAAAAGACCACTTTATCCACCAACCACTCATTTAAATTCAAATAAAAACATCTTGCTCCTGAATTTTTTATTAAATATAAATATGAGGACCCGGTTCTCCGCTATATTATTATCACATACATTCATATATAGACACATCATTGTCTTTAAATCAGTGATTCATAGGCAACCCGAGATATCACCTTAGGCCTAGTCAAGCACTAAACACAAGATGCAACTCAATTAAGAAACATGTTCGATGTGTCTTAATTAAGAAAGATTTGGCATGGTTTAGTGAATGACACAAGTAGTAAAAGGAAATCTAAAGTTATAAAAATCTGTAGAATTCTCATTATTTAAAACATGACACAAAAGCTGGTACATTTGGATCGTAATATACAAGGCCTAGTGGGAAAGAAGATTACCCTCCTTTAATTTTCCTCTATAAAAACACTTGTCCTCAAGATAAGAGCCAAAAACATCATATGATACTAGCATTAAGTCAAGGTGTAATATAAACCACCACTCTATTTGGAACTACATTCAACAAATTCCTTTTAATGGATATCTTGGCTGTCCACTTAGAGACTTAATCGCACCACAAGATATATCCACCCTTTATTCAAAGAGCTTTAAACAAAATTCAAACCACGTAGTCAAATCCACCATCATTAAAATATTCAAATCCCAACGAATAATTTCATACCAGAAAATGATCATAAGAACTTTCAAATTCGAACTTCAATGTAAGAGTCTATAAAGTTCTTCCAAGTCACCTTCCATTTTAGAGCAACCATTCACCCTCTTCACCCACGATTTCAAAAATAGAAACATCATGTCGATACTACATCACACGTGTACTCTTGTGTTGAAAAAATTTATCGATGACTCCAAATGTTGAAAATGAGAAAATGAAAAACTATAAAAATGCAATCATCTTATAGCCTATCCAAAAGTTCCCCTTACCTAAGACGACCATTTGCCTCCCAAAAGAGAAATCACCTCCAATATACCTATCGTATAAAATACACCTTCTCCCACATAAATATATAATAAAGTTTTTTGTTAATGATTACTTTCATCCTTACAATAGAATCCCATTGCCTTTAATCAAAATAAAGCCTCACACTAAGCACGTCTCCAATTCCTCAAACCCCATCCAAGCACAATCCTAAGCAATGCCTAAGACTACTCTGGTTATACCTAGAAAAATCCTTAAAATCCACTCGATCAAATAAAATCCTCATTACCATGAGCACTTCACCTCACCCTCAAACACAGTTCATAAAACTAGTACAAAACCTCAAACTCATCTTAGCAAACCAATCCAAAGCCTCAGACACTGCTTAAGCAAACCACTGTAAATTTTTGTACTCCTTTGAGAATACCTCTCCAATTCCTTGGACTTAACTCAAGAAAACAAAAGCCTCACTACCTGAGCACCCCATATAAGCCTCAAATATTGCCTAAACAAAGCACTGAAAACCTACAGACTCATATTAGCATAACTCTCTAGAGCTTCAGACTCAACACAAGTAAATAAAACCCTCACTACCTTGATCACCAAACCAAAGCTTGTGATACCTCCTTAGAAAACCACTACAAAGCCTTATAATTCCTTTAGAACACCTATGAAAAGCCTCAGACACGGCCTAACAAAAACATTGTAAATCCTCAGACACCTCTAAGCATGCCTTTATAATGCCTGAAACTCCACCCGAGCAAAAAAAATACTCATTACCTTTAGCTCCCCACCAAAGCCTTAGAAATCGTTTGAAAAAACCACTACAAAACCGCATACCCCTTTAGGCATACCTCTCCAAAGCCTAAGACTCAACCCGAGCAAACAAAAGCCACACTACACTGAGCATCCAACCTAAGCCTCAGATAGTTCTTGAGAAAACCACTTCAAAGCCTTAGGCTCCTATGAGCATAATTATCTATAGACTAAGACTCAACTCGAGAATATAAAGGCCTTACTACCCTGATCACCCCACCTAAGCCTGAGACACTACCTAAGAAAGCCACTACAAAGCCTTAGACTATTCTGAGAATGCCTCTCCAAATCCTCTACTCAACCCGAACAAACAAAAGACTCATTACTTTAATCACCCCACCTAATCCTAAAAAAAACCAAAAACCAATACAATGACTCAGAGTCTTCTAATTATACCCATCAAAATCCTCGGACCCAACCCAAGAAAATAATAGCCTCATCGACTTAAACACACCACCTAAGATTCAGACACTTCCTGAGAAAACCACTATATATCCTCATACTCCTATGAAAATATATATCCAAATATTTATAATTATTCGATCAATGTCACAAAAGAACTCAATCAAACCTCTCACAAAAATCGTAATCTCCTTTAAGAAATACCAATCATGGCTTCAAATCCACATGGCACATTCTACCCCAGGATAGTCTAAACAAATCATAATACTGACATATGAAACCCATGATATCCACATGATACACTTGAGAAATTAAACTAAAGCCTCTCCCTAGTGAATGAGAAACAATCATCTCCTCCAATTTAGTCCCCTATGTGACCTAAAATAGGAATCCTTACACTTCAAACCTAAATTTGTCCCTTACGCCACCTACAATAGGAAGCTATGTGCTTCAAATAAATTTGGTCCCCTACGTAACCTTAAGTAGTAAGCCCTACACTAAAAATAAATTCGTTCCCCTACGTGACATTAAATAGGAAGACCTATGCTTGAAACAAATCTGGTTCCCTATGTGACCTTAACTTGGAAGCCATAAGCTTAAAAAAAATCCATCCCCCCATGGGACCTTAAATAGGAAGACTTGAGCTTAAAATGAATTTGGTCCCCTAAGTGACCTAAAATAAGATGTCCTGTGTTTGAAACAAATTCGATTCCCTAAGAGACCTTAAATAGGGACCCATTCGCTTCAAATAAATACGATCCCCTCCTTGATCTTAAATAGGAACCTCAACTCTAAAAACAAATTATCCCCCCCCCCCCATGTCACCTTAAATAGTAAGCCAAGCACTTAAAATATATTCTCTCCCCCACTTGACCTTAAATAAGAAGGCCTATGGTTCAAAAAAAATTCCCCCTCCGTGACATTAAATATGAAGCCCTACTCTTTAAATAAATTCAGTCCCTTCTATGAGCTTAAATAGGAAGCCCGATTCTTCAAACAAATATGGTCGCAAATGTGTCCTGAAATAGGAATCCATGTGCTTTAAAAAAATTTAGTTCCCCACGCGACCATAAGTAGGAAGCCTAGTGCTTTAAAAAAAATTAGTTCCCCTCATGACCTAAAATAGGAAGCTGTGTGCTTCAAACAAATTGGGTCCGCTATTTGACTTTAAATAGGAATCCTATCACTTCAAATAAATTCGGTCCCCTATTTGACCTTAAACAAGAAGCCATGTGCTTCAAAAAAATCCATTCCTGTACGTGACCCTAAATATGAATTTCCGATCTTTTAACAAATTCGTTCTCCCAGGTGATATTAAATAGTAATCCCCATGCTTCAAATAAATTTTGGTTCCCTACATTACCTTCAGTAGTAAGCTCAGTGCTTTAAACAAATTTTGTTCCCTAAGTGACCTTAAATATGAAATCTTCACCATAAATTCAATCCGGTCCCTTCCGTGGCCTAAAATTTAAATGCATTGGAATATTCAGAATATTTTCGAAGACAAAAGTAAAAAATAAGATACCCCATACCCCCGAAGCTTTCCCCATCCTACTGTGTTTTAATCAATATACGTTCAGAATTAAGCGACCCATCATAGGTTCCCCTTAACTAAGCACATTAATCAGTCGTGAGGTGATCCTTCAACCCAATAGACTCCATCAAAGGCCTACATGTATATTTTTTATCCCCAATGCAACCTCAATTTGTAACGGGTTAAAATATTCTGAATCTTCACAAAGACCAAGGTCAAAAATTTGGATAGTCTACACCCCAGACCTTTCTCCCTCATGGTGTTTGAATCCTTGTACATTCACACTTAATCTACCCATATCCATTTCCCACTAACTAAGAATTTTAATCTATCATGAGGTGATCCTCAACCCCAATATACACCATCGAAGCCCTCGTTTCTAATTTTGATCCCCAATGTGACCAAAATTAGAAAGGGGTTAGAATATTTTGAATTTCTAACAAGACCAAAGCCAAAATTAGGATAACCTGCACCCCCAACCCCTTGAAACTTTACCCTTCCTTGCATTTGAATCATTGTACATTTACAGTTAAGCTACATAACTTTTTTACTGCTAACGAGGAAGGTTAGTAATCCTCCAGGTGACCCAAAATACCCATGTAGCTTCATCCCTTTCAATTTTTAAGTTATTGGGTATTCATACTTAAGCTATAATACCTTGGTTCTTGTAAGGACAAAATTTCCAATTGAATCCATTGCTTTTTTTACTCATTCATTGCATAAAACATGGCATTTGATTCATAGATAGAATTTATATTGTCCCGATCCCACACGGTCTATGACATCAAGTTTGTTAAAGACATTGTGACAAAGCTTCAAAGATTTATCACACTAGTTTATGGTGCATATTTCGTCTTCAGTCAAATTGCATTCTAAGATCGCTCAGGTATGAATGCGTAATGTTAATGGGACTCAAAATATATTTTAATATGTTTAAGGATGTCATTTTATTAAATTTGTTTTTTAATTTTTTTTAAAGTGGTTGAAAATGTTTACACTTCGTTTTATTCTGAGATGAGGATGGATTAGAGTTGTATAAAACACAAACTCTAATGTTTTTGGTCCAAACAACTTTTATGGTCATTCAAGAAAGATATTCATGTCGTTTTAAGGACATGGCAATATCATTCGAATGACATGTTATCTCCTTCGAAAGACGTGCCGCCTCAAGAAAAATATTTAAGTAGTGTTTACCTCAGAATTTCGTAAGTGTGGAGTCCAAAAAAATAGTATACATACAATACAATTTCTCCACAAAGTTTTCAATGGTTTTCTAAGTCTAAAACATCCTTAGAGTTTCAAAGATCCGAGTTTTCATTATCACATGAAATAGTGATCTTATTTGCACCTCATTGGAGTTTTCTCTATGCTTGAACAATGGGAGTTGCGGTGAAGAAGAGAAGGCGTTCATGTTCAAAATTTTAGAGGACACAAAGCCATATCGGTGGACACCTAGATATATGTGTGCGCGTATGTTATGGATGAGCATCATAGAAGAAGGAATTTCTGTATGGGCACTGTGGAGGAGTGGTTGACAGTCAAAGAAGTGTCAAGACTCGTGGGGATTGAGTCATGGAGTAAGTTTATCTTTGTACTTTGTAAAACCATATCTTAGTGATTTTCTGGCATAGGTCGTTCATGGATTTTTACCTTAGTGGTTTCCTCGTACATCTGGCATTGTGAGTATTCTTTACATAAATTAACTTGCTTTAATCACTAGATGCATGTTTAGGATTAATCGAGATAAAATTTGGTTAAGTTAAAATTGGTTCTGAACATGGTGTGGTTTATAAAATTTGGAAAAAAGTTTTTTACAAATAGAACTTGTTTTTTCATCCTTAAAACACTTTCGCATTAAAAAGGGGCCTACAAATTGGTATCAGATCTAGAAACATATTCTTTACTTGTATTTGGTCCCTTCTGTTTTTTAGGATGAATTTTGGCGATATGGAAATTTTTTGTGCTCCTATTTTTTATGGAACTAATTAGGCTTATTGGAAGATGAGAATGAGAAGTGGTTTAAAATCCATTGATGGACGTGTGTGGTTAGCGGTTAAAAAGGGTCAGTCACCATCCGTCACACGAGAGGGTGAGGTCACTAGTTTGAAACCCTGTTGAGTTCTAAACCAAAGCTGAACATAGACTTGCACTTTACAACTCGAAGGGTTTTTATGTTATTTGCTCACATGTCATGCCGGAAGAGTACAAGAGAATTATGACGTGTGAAACTTCCAAAGAGGCTTGGGATATTCCTGCACTTACTCACAAGGTCACTAGCACGGTTAGAGCATTAAGACTTCAAAATCTCACTACAAAATTTGAGACGATTAATATGTTAGAGAGTGTGTCATTTAATGAGTTTATACTAGGTTTTCTAGTACTGCCAACTCGTCATTTGACTAACGATAGAAAATACCCGACAACGGTGTCATTAAGAAAATCTTTAGGTCATTATCGACTAGGTTTGATGAAAAAGTTACCGTTTTGAACTCCTTGGTTAAGTTAGAATCAACAAAACTTGAAGAGATTGTAGGTGACCTACAAAACTATGAACTCGATATGTTTACCTCCAAGCAAGTGTCAAATAGAGAAAATGGCGTCACTTTAAAAGCCCATAAGGAGTTGAATAATGTTTTGAATGATGATTTCGATTTCGATTTTGAGGATGTAGCCTTGTTGGCAAAGAAGTTGGAAAAGTTTCTTAAATTTAAAATGCAATTGAAGGATGCCAAAAAGTTTGAGAAATTCTAGAACAATAAGGTAGAGTCCACCTCTAAGGATAAGAGTGAGAAATTTAGGAGGGATGAGTTAGATAGGTTTTTTGGGAGAGAGGTTTATGATCACAAGATTGTCAAGTGTCCCATTAGGCTTAAGAAAAAGGGCAATAAATTGATAGCTTATAATGCCACCTTAAGTGATAGTGAACCGAAAGAGGGAGAAAGTTGAGCGATGACAATAAATATTCCCATGAAGATTCTAACGTGCATGACACTTTCGAGGTCGTTGAGTATGAAGTGAGTGAGGGTGAAGTGAGTGAGGAAAAGGAGGTTGATGTGAAAGAGTTGCAAGTTTCCTTTAATTAATTATATGCCAAAGCGATGAAGGTGAAAAAGGCAAAATCAAAATTGCATGATCGGTTGAATGAGCGTTTCGTAAAAAATAACGATGTTTTGATTGAGGATCTTAGGGAACGGGAGAAGATGCTTAGGGAGAAACTATAATATGTGGAGAAAGAGAGAGATTGTCGTCGTGGCTTGATTTGAAAAAAAGGAGATTCTAGAGTTTGAGGAGTCTAGGCATTTTCTCGAGTCTAGGAATAGTGAGTTAGAGAAGTTGAAAGACTCGCATAAAGTGAAGTTTGACTTGGAAGCTAGGTCGGAGAAGTTTGATAGGATGTTAGGCACAATTCAAGTCAAAGGTGATACATGTGGTATAGGCTAAGATGATAGATTTGTTCCCATTACCAAAGCCAATACGAACCGTGTGAGAGGGACCAGTAGTATGGGTCCCCTTTTACTTCTAACACGAAAAGTGTTTTAGGGATTACAAAATAATTTCTCTTTTTATACAAACCTTTTTTTTTCATCTTCAATACGCACCAAGTTGTGAAATAATTTGAACTTAACCAAATTTCATCTTGATTAATACTAAACATCTATCTAGTGATTAAAACAAGTAAAATAAAGTAAAGAAAATAAAAATCAGAACACCGGATGTACGAGGAAACAAAAACGGGAAAAAATCTCGGACGACCCTAGTTGGACAATCACTATGAATGTGGATTTGCAATGAACAAACAAAAGTCTTACTCAACGAATCGATACCCACGAGAATTGATGCTCTTCCGATCTTGAAAGAATCCTCTGACAGTTCCCATGCACAAAGTCCTTCCATGATGCTCGTCCGCAACACACGCATCCATATATATCTCGGTGTCCACCGATATGGCTTGTAATGTCTACGGAATCGGAACACAAACTCCTTCATTTCTTCTCTGCAAAACTAAGAATGTTCAAGTATAGAACAACTCTTCTTGGTTCAAACAAGATCACTATCGCATATAGTAATCAAAAATTGGATCTTGTAAAGTGTAAGGATGTGTATAGCTTGGAAAACCCTAACAAATAATGTGCTGAAACGTATTGGTTCATAAAATGTTTTTCCAGAATGAAAACATATGAAGTTATGAAGGAAACACACAATTCTATATTTTTCTTAAGGTGACAACTCGTTCAAGCAAAATGACATGTCAGTCGAATGAGATGTGCATGTCGTTCAGATGACAATGCCATCTTATTCAAATGTCGTGTCGGGTTATTTGAGTGGCGTGCGCGATAGAGTTTAAATTTAAACGAACTCTAAAAATAGTGTTTAACTTAAATCCAACTTTAATCCATCCTTATCAGAATAAAATGAAGTTTAAACCAATTCAGACACTATAAATACATTTTAAAAACATTTTCTTAATAAAATAACATCCTTAAACATTTTAAAAATAAATTCTGAGTCCAATTAAAATTAAGAATTCATACCCGAGTGATCTTGGAATGAAATTAAACTTAAAGACAAATAAACTTGCACCAATTAAACATTCAACATAATTAATTCTTTGAATCTTTGACACAACGTCTTCAATACACTTCAACACATCATAGTTTTATGGGATCGTGATAAAAAAATCTCCCTACGAATAAAATGTGTTTTGTTCCAGAAATAAGTCAAAACTAAATAATGGACTCAATTGGAAATTTTAACCTTACAAATCCCCCCCTTTGACTATTCCGGGACAAAACTAACAGTGAAATGCCTAAGCCGGGCCCTTAAGTTGTATGATGCCTAAATCCCATCCTACGAAACCAAAATCAAAATATAGGGAAAGACTAGGAAATGATGGTCCGACAAGCATGGGCTGTCTTTGAATGTCTGAATGTGATGTAGGCTTGAAATCTTGAATCTCTAAAGCATACCTACACACATGAAACATACAAATACCTAGTGAATTGTGGAGGAATAAATGATATAAATCAATATGTAAAGATAAAATCAAAATATTTTATTATGTAAGAAAAACATGATATCAATATGGAAAAAAACATTTAAATCAAGATACCAATCTCATCACACAAAATCTCCCCTTACATCACATGCATCTCTCCCTCTTTTGTCTCAAATAGAGAATTAGGTGAAAAGATAAACATATCTAGAATGACATAAATCAATTAAATATATCTATATAATATCAAATCCCTAACTAGCAAATAGTATTCACTCAACATGAATAGGCAATCTAAACTGGTGTGACTAGACTAACTCAATACAATAAAAGATGTGATCAATATGAATCTGCATATAACATATTGTCCAGAAGTAACTCAAGAGTACCAAAAATATGACACATATGCAGCAAGGTACTGAAACAGGAGGAATTGTAAAAATACATACGTCACTCGAACGAAACTGATGCGTCGCTCGAACGATAAAGCCATGTCGCCAGATTGACTGGCTTCGCACAATAAGAAAATCTCTCTCGAACGAGAAAATAACACAATCACGATTTGCACAGAAAATCATATAGTTTTGCCCAATGAAAAAATTCCCCTAAAAATCTAATTAAAAGGAAACAATACAAAAATAGTAACGAAAACTAAAAAACAAGATGAATTACATGCTAACATTGTACTGATGTGCTAAAACATGAACTAAATAATCAAACAAGCAAATGAATCACAATTCCAGCACATCGATGTGGAATGTATGGGCGTGAACTACAACAAATGAATCATAATTCCAACACATCGAAATGATCAAGGAGCTCCAATTGATAGATTTATGTGATCAAACTTTATTTTAGCCATATGTGACAATTAAAGTGTGAGCTAAATGAACTAAATAATCAAACAAGCACACAAATCCAATATTTTTACGATTCTATAAACAATAGCGTAATGACATGATTTTTCAAAGATTAGGAGTCATCGCGCAAACCCGTTTAAATTATCCGTCCAAACTCGCTCAAATATGATATATTTTTCTTTCGGAATGAAGATAAACTAATTGGTCCATTTTTGGCATATGAAACTTTTTATTGCCTTGATTTTCTTTGGGGCTCTTTTAAACGGTGGCTTTAACGACGAGATAATTTTTCACTCTCGCAGCCCTTTACCGTGAATACTTATCATTTTTTCAAGTATAATCCTTATAGTAAACGGTTATTACATGAAAACCTCCTCCTTATGTATACTTACGCATAAATGACAAAATTGAGATAAGAACATCTCACCAAACGCAAATATGCAAGAGATTTCAAACATCCATATAAACCCGTGCATATGTGCAAAGATATCATATATAAGAAGTCGAATCAAAATGCATATCAACTTTGAAACATCCTCATAATACAATGGCGAAGATCATTCTAAGCATCAATAATTTTGATAAAATGTCCTAGCCACATGGATAATTAAAGGAAAGGGGTCCAAGCACGCCAATATGCCACATCAAACATGTAAACTCAAAAACAAAAACAAATAATTTTTTTTTTTGGCTTTTAAACAAATTTTTACTCAAATAAAAGAAAAATCATTTTGTATTTTTCAAATAAGACTCAATAAATGAAAAATATAATACAAAATGATACACATGACATAACACGAAAAGATATAAAACTTCATGCAATGACTAGAATATGATAAACATGGTAACACAATCATCCTTTAGATTTAGCATGAGAAGAATCAAGTGCAACTAAATGAGAACGATGAAATTTTAGTCCTAAAGCCACTAAATCTGATTTTCTAACCCAAGCAGGTGTAAAATTATGGGTGGTGACTTTGAGAATCGAAATGACATTATTCTTTAACTAACTAGGAGAATTCCTAAGGTGATAACAAAAACGTCTAAGGTGAGCTTTCCTACCGCAATGTGTGCAACTGTAAAGACGATGGGAATGATTACCAAAATGTCGACCTCTCCTCATGTTCCTAGTAGGCTCTCTCACACGGTTGGTATTGGCTTTGGAAACGGGAACAATTCTATCATCGTAGCCTATACAATACCTATCACTTTTTGAATTGGAGAGTGGCTAACATCCTATTCAACTTTTATGATCTAGATTCCAAGTCAAACTTAACCTTACTTGAGTCTTTGAAATTCTCCACTAACTCACAAATACTAGATTCAAGCACATGCTTAGACTCCTCCAACTCTAGCAATTTCTTTTTCAAAGTCTCCATCAAACCACGAAGACTATCTCTCTATTTATCCACATATTCTAGCTTCTCATAAGATTTCTTTCCCATTCCCTAAGATCCTCAATCAAAACCTCATTATTTTTTATGGCACACTCATTTAACCTAGCTTTCATTGTATAGTTTACCTTTTTCACTTTACCTGCCTCGGCATATAACTCATTCAATGAAACTTGTAACTCTTTCACATTATCCTCCTCTTCCTCATTCACTCCACCTTCCTCACTTGGGATTCCATGGCCTTGAAAGTGTCATGCACATGAGAATCTTCATGGGAATATTTATCTTCGTCGCTCACATGACAGGCCAAAAAAGCAACAAACTTTGTCTCATTGGAGGAACTCCCTCCCTCTTCCGGTTCACTATCACTTAAGGAGGCACTATATTCTATCTATTTCTTTCCTTCTTTCTTAAGTCTAGTGGCACACTTGACAACTTTGTAACCATATCCCTCACATTCAAAGTACCTATCCAACTCCTCCCTATTAAATTTATCACTCTTATATTTAGGTGTTGACTCTACCACGTTGTTATTGAATTTATCAATCTTTTTGGCATCTTTTGATTGATTTTGAAACATAAGAAATTTTTTTAACTACTTTGTCAACAAGGAGACATCCTCAAAATTGGAATTGAAATTTTCATCCGAAACATTAATTTCCTCGTTCCCGACTTTCTAAGCAATGCCACTTTCTTTCTTTGGCACTTTCTTGGAGGTAAACATATCGAGCACATAGGTTTGTAAGTCACCTACAATCTCTTCATGTTTTTTCAAATCAAGCATACCTAAGGAGTTTAAAACGGACACTTTTTCATCAAACCTACTCGATAAAGATCTCAAAATTTTCTTTATCACACGGTTATCGGGAATTCTCTCTCCTAAGTTAAACGACGAGTTGAAAATATTAGACAACCTAGCATAAAACTCATCAAATGACACACTATCTATCATTTTAATCGTCTCAACCTGTGTAGTGAGGTTTTGTAACTTATACGCCCTAACCTTGCTAGTTCCCGCGCGAGTAAGTGAAAGTGTATCCCAAGCCTCTCTTGAAGTTTCACAAGTCATAATTCTATTATACTCTTCAAGTGTGACATGTGGGGAAATTATGTCTATTCCTTTAGAGTTGTAAAGTGCAAGCCTATGTTCATCCTCATTCCATGACTCAACGAGTTTCAAACTAGTGACCTCACCCTCTTGTGTGACTGGTGTTGTCGAACTTTTTTATATCTTTGACCACACATGTTAATCAATGGATTTTAAAGCATTTCTCATTATCATTTTCAAATAAGCATAATTTTTTCCATAAAAAATAGGGTCACGAAAAGTTTCAAAACCACCAAAATTCATCTAAAAAAACAAGGGATCAAACACAATAAAATTATTTTTCTAGCTCTGATACCAATTTGTGTGTCCCTTTTTATTTCTAATGAAAAAAGTGTTTTAAGGATGAAAACATAATTTCTCTTTTTATGAGAAACCTTTTTTTTCAATTTTTAATACGCACCAAGTTGTGAGCTAATTTTAACTTAACTAAGTTTTAACTTTATTAATCCAAAACATCCCTCTAGTGATTAAAGCAAGTAAAATAAAGTAAAGAAAAGAAAACTCACCACGCTGGATATACGAGGAAACCAGAATGGGAAAAATCCTCGGACGACCCAGGCCAGACAATTACTATGAATGTGGATTTACAATGAACAGACCCTAGTCTTACTCAATGACTCGATCCTCACGAGACTTGACTCTGTTCTGATCTTCAACCACTCCTCTCATAGTGCCCATGAATAAAGTCATATTTCCACGATGATCTTCTATAACACACGTGTCCACATATGTCTCGGTGTCCATCGATATGGCTTGTAACATCTATGAAGTCGGAACATGAACTCCTTCTTTTCTTCTTCGAAAAACCAACAATGTTCAAGTGTAGAAACACTTTTCTTTGTGCAAACAACATCACTATTTCATAAAGTAATGAAAACTCGGATCTTGCAAACTCTAAGGATGTTTTCATCTTTGGAAAACCTTAGAAAACAATGTTTAGAAATGTACTAGTTCATAACCAATTTTTTCAGAATGTACACTTACGAAATTATGAAAGAAACATGCCATTATATATTTTTTTAAGGCGTCATCTTATTCAAGCGAAATGACATGTCGCTCAAACGAGATGTGCATGTCGTTCGAATGATAGTGCCCTCTCCTTCGAATGAGGTGTCAAGTAATTTGAGCGATGCGCACGATAGAGTTTAAATATAAACCAACTCTGAAAATAGAGTTTAACTTTAATCCAACTCTAATCCGTCCTTATTAGAATAAAATGAATTGTAAACCAATTCAAGCAGTATAAGGTGGCGTACTGGTGTGTTTGGACCCCTATACTTTCATATCCATGTGTCTAGGACATTTGGTTATAATTATTGATGCTTAGAATGATCTTAACCATTGAATTTTCAAAGTTTATATGCGTTTTGATTCAACTTTATATATATGTCATCTTTGCACACACGCACGAGTTAATATGAATCTTTGACTTCTATTAAATATTTGAGTTTGGTGAGACGTTCTTATCTGAATCTTGTCATCTATACATAAGTAGACTTAAGGAGGAGGTGTGCATGTAAGAACCATTTATCATGAGGATTGAATATTGAAAATATCATGAGTGTTCACGGGAAAAGGCTGCGAGAGTTCAAAATTGACTCGTTGTGAAAGAAACCGTTTGAAAGAGCTCAAAAGAAAAACAAGGCAATAAAAAGAAACAAATGCGAAAATTAGGGCCAATGGGATTTTATCTAAGTTAAGAATGATAGAAACCTCTACAGATCTTGATAAATTAAATTTATATATATGAGGGAGTTTTTTAGTGAAAATTTAATCGAGTTTGCACCACGAATCCTAAAGTTCAAAAATTGTATCATGACACTATTGTTTGAAGAATCATCAAAATTCCAGAGTTTTGTCCATTACCTTTGTTTAGTTCATTAAGCTCACATGTTTAATTGTCACATATGGATAAAATAAAGTTTGATGGCTTATAGCTATCAATTAGAGCTTCTTGATCGTTTTAATGCGTTGGAATTGTGATTCATTTGTGGTAGTTCATGTTCATTCATTCCATATTCATGTTTGAGCACATCGGTACTATGTTCGCATATAACTCATAATGATGTTTATTTTTTATTTTTTGTTTTGCTGCCGTTCTATCCTTCTAGATTTTTTTTCACTAGGCGAAACTGCATGATTTACAAATATGGAAATGAGATTTTGTGCTTGTTGTTCAAATGAAAACGCGGCTCCATTTGAGCAACATAGGTATGTTGTTCAAACGAAAACATTACATCGTTCAAGCGACCTTCTAGAATTTTGTTTTAGCTCTTTTAGTACCCTGATTTATATGGTTATATTTTTTTTGGTACTACTCGGTACGTTTAGTAAGTATGCATTTCTCTCTAATTATATTTTTAACTGCATTATGTCACACCGACTTAGATTGATTATTCATTTTGTTTGATTACTATTTTCTATCTTTTATTTGATACGTGTAGATTATTTTTTGGCTGAAAGGATTCTTGTTTATCAAGATATATTTAATTGATTATGTCATGCTACATAAGTTTATCTTTTCACAAGGTTGTTTATTCGAGACGAAAATGTGAGAGATGTATGTGATGTAGGGGGAAATTTTGTTTATTGAGCACTTAGATTTTATTGTCATACAGATATATATCTTATGTTTTGAATCTTATATGTCGGTATTAATTAGTTTGCACAAATTGGTATCCATATCTTGCTCACATGTTTAACAAATGATTTGGACATTTATTTTACATATTGGTATTAATAGTACATATTGGTATCATAATGTTGTATAATTTTTTTCCTTCATACTTAACTAGGTATTTTTCTATTTCATGTGTGTAAGTATTCTTAAATAGATTTGAGATTTGAAAACTACATCACATTCAAACACTTCATGCTTGGCGGACCATCATTTTCTGGTCTTCTCCTGCAATTTTTTATTTTGGGGTATTGGATGGGATTTAGTTGTCATACAGCTTGGTGACCTGACTTAGGCATTTCCTTGTTTTGGTTTTGTCCCGAAATAATCAAAGGGGGAGATTTGTAAGGCCAAAATTTCTAATTCAGTCCGTTGTATTTTTTTGATTTAATCATGGAACAAAACATTGAGTTTGTGTCATAGATAGATTTTATATTGTCATAGTCCCACATAGTCAGTGACATAAAGTTTATTAAAGATGTTGCAGCAAAGCTTTAATGATTTATCATAAAGCCGGTTTATGGTGCATATTTCGTCTTCAGTCAAATTGCATTTTGAGATTGCTCAGGTATGAATATGTAATGTTAATGGGACTTGAAAAATATTTTAATTTGTTTGAAGATGTTATTTTATTAAAGAAATAATTTTAATTTTTTTTAAACTGATTGAAAATGTTTACACTTCATTTTATTCTAAGATAAGGATGGATGAGAGTTGTATAAAACACAAACGCTAATGTTTCTGTTTCAAACGACTTTTGTGGTCGTTCAAGCGAGATATGCATGTTGTTTGAACGACATGTCAATCTCGTTCAAACGATAGGATATCTCCTTCGAATGACGCGCCGCCTCAAGAAAATTATTTAAGGCATGTTTCCCTTAGCATTTTGTAAGTGTGCAGTCCAGAAAAATAATATACATCCCGTACGATTTTTGCACAAAATTTTCTTAGGTTTTCTTAGTCTAAAATATCCTTCGAGTTCCAAAGATACAAGTTTTAATTATCATATGCAATACTGATCTTTGTTTTCACCTTGTTGGAGTTAGTTTTACACTTGAACATTGGGCGTTATGGTGAAGAAGGGAAGGGGATTATGTTCAACATTGTAGATGACAAAAAGCCATATCAGTAGATACCGGGACATATGTGTAGCCATGTGTTGTGGATGAGGATTGTTGAAGAAGAAATTTATACATGGGAATTATGGAGGAGTGGTTGAAGATCATAAAAGAATCAAAACTCACGGGGATCGAGTCATTGATTAGGTCTGTATTTGTATTCTGTAAAAACATATCATAGTGATTGTCTAGCCTGGCCTGTATGGAGTTTTTTCTCTAGTGTTTTCCTTTTACATTGGGCATTGTGAGTATTTGTTATTTTATTTTACTTGTTATAATCACTAGATGCATGTTTAGGATTAATGAAAATAAAATCTAGCTAAGTTAAAATTGGTTCTCAACTTGGTGTGGTTTATAAAATTTGGAAAAAGAGTTTTTTAAAAAGAGAAATTATTTTGTCATCTTTAAAACACTTCCGCATTAAAACGGGGCTACAGTTCTGTAATCCCCCATATTTTTGGCTATATTTATTTTTGGGATTAATTAATTAAATGCGTATTAATTGGAAATTAATCCGGGTTAAAAATACTAACGAGATGCGAGTTGGTATTTGATTATGTGCATACACGTTTTTATATGAATATTGAATTATGAAAAAAATTTCGTGAGATTGATATACGGCATTTTGGGAATTTTGTTGAGAGGCGTGTGACCGCCGCGTCATGGTGTATTGTTTTAATTATAAAAGAGAATTTAAATTCTTTAAACCGTATGGTTGTTTTGAGTGCGCCAACGCGTCCGTAAGGGTCAAGATAGTCAGAAAACACTAGCCGGGGGTGTAGTTTAGGTCCCGGGGTATTTTTAGGCCATACCAGCAATATAAAGGGTATTTTGGTAATTTCGTATTTTTAGGAATTAAAAATGACGAAAATTAGAGAAGTAAATCTGATTGGGAATAGACCCACTAAACCCACTAACCAACCCTTAATGACCCAATAAGCTACGGGAGTTATCAAATTAGGTTTTCCAACTTTTCCAAAGAAAACCCTAGCCACCATAGCCACTTTGGAGAAGAAGCTTGGAGAAAGAGAGAGAGAGGGAATTCTGCAGAAAGAGAGAGGAAATCACCATCAAAATCAGAGATCGAATCAAGGAAAGTGATTTAAATTACATTCTTTATGAGGTGAATGCTTCTTCCATGTTAGAAATCTTAATAATCTTTCTCATTTAAGAGATAAAGGAAAACCCATGAAATTGGAAGTTATTAGTTTAATTTTGGGTATAGGTTTGCATGTAGAAACGTTATTGGAAGATTGAATTCAGAGATTTCATATTTATGTGATGTAACAACGGATTAAATTCTGGGAATTGATGATGATAAAAATCTAGGGTTTATGTTCTTGTAGAAAATTGGGGAAAAATGTAGAAACTTGTGATTTAATGATGTTTAGGATGTATTAATTCCATAAAAGATGTTAAGTATATGACCTTAGCATGTTTTAGGATGATTAGAGAACTTAATACATTATTGGAACGAATTTTAGAGGAGATTTGAGGAGTAAGAATTGATGAAAAACGTAATCATTAAAATGTTTTCGACACAAACAAAACACTTCTAAACATCGCGGTGGGGTACAATCTATTCAGGGGCAGAGACAGGGTGAGTAGGGTTCTCAGCAGGGGGATCAGAAGAGGTTCAGATCAGGGAATTACAGGCACAAACATGGAGGTTTTCGTCAGGGCCATCAGGGTCCAAATGGCCATCAGGGCCAATAGGGGCAGAATGGGCAGCATTTTCACCAGGGCCAGCAGGGCCAAGGGAGGAACGGTAATGGCCACCAGGGTCGGGGACCGCAGGGGCAGAGAGGAGGGAACTTCCTAGGGAAGTGTTTTGTTTGTGGCAAGACTGGACATAAAAGACAGGATTGTCCTGATAGGGACAGGGCCCCACAGCAGCAGCAGTAGGGTGCTCGCCAGGAGCCAGAGAGGCCTATGTTTCCCGCCGCTCTCCCCGCACCGCCACAGATGGCAGCATTGCCACCCATTCCAGCAGACCCAGTTCAGCAGGGGCAGCTACAGTATGGACGTGTCTACAACGTCCACCAGGCTGCAGTTCCACAGGCACCGCCCGCGATTAAGGGTACGTTCCCTATCCATGGCACTATGGGTCGGGTATTGTTTGATACGGGGGCTACACATTATTTTATAGCAACACATTTCGCGAAAGCTTTAGGATTGTTAGCTACGGCAGAGAGCACAGTGACGTGTGTCGACTCACCATTGGGGAGTGGGTCACTTATATTCTTTATATGCCGGGGAGTGGGAGTAGGGATTGGTAGTCTGGTATTACCTGCAGATATGTTGGTATTAGATATGCATGTTCACGATGTGATCATCGGTATGGATTGGCTCGTAGCTTATAGGGCCATGATTAATTGCTTCAGCGGGAGCATTGTTTTTGCCATTCCGGGGCAAGAGATGTTCGTAGTGGCGATGCCTCGCCCAGAGGTAGGATCGACCGCTCATTTGTATTACCTAGAGGAGGATACCTCTAAGGAGGTTGTGATTCCTTTAGATTCGATTCCAGTTGTCAGGGAGTATTCGGATGTGTTTTAAGAGATACCAGGCCTACCCCCCAGTCGAGAGATAGACTTTGTTATAGACCTATTGCCAGATACGAGACCTATAGCACGCGCACCGTACCGTATGGATCCAGAAGAGATGCGAGAGCTACGAGATCAGATAGAGCAGCTGTTAGGTCATGGCTTTATTCGCAGGAGTACCTCACCTTGGGGCGCTCCAGTTTTGTTTGTGAAGAAGAGGGATGGTTCACTGAGATTGTGTGTGGACTTCCGGGAGTTGAATAAGGTCATGATACGGAATAAGTATCCGTTGCCTCGAATCGATGACTTATTCGACCAGTTGAGAGGAGCTTCTTTCTTCTCAAAGATTGATTTGAGATCGGGATACCATCAGTTGCGTATCAGGGAGGAGGATGTCTCGAAGACTGCGTTTTTGTCGAGATATGGTTCTTACGAGTTTCGGGTTATGCCTTTTGGTTTGACCAACGCTCCAGTTGTGTTTATGGACTTGATGAACATAGTATTCAGGGATTTCCTAAATCAGTTTGTCATTGTCTTCATCGATGATATTCTGGTTTACTCCCAGACAGAGGATGAGCATGCCGAGCATTTGAGGAAAGTTTGTATGCAAAATATGAGAAGTGAGGGTTTTGGGTGAAGGAAGTCCAGTTTTTGGGACACATTATTTCCGACCGGGGGATATTTGTTGATCCGGGAAAAGTATCCGCGGTGAGGGAGTGGGGACAGCCCACGACACCAACTGAAATTCCTAGTTTCTTGGGCCTAGCAGGATACTACAGGAGGTTCATTCGGGGATATTCGAAGATAGCGGGTCCTTTGACAGATCAGACTCGTAAAGGTGTGCCATTCATCTGGAGTGATGCCTGTCAGTTGGCATTCGATGAGTTAAAGGAAAAATTGACCTCAGCACCTGTGTTAGCATTGCCGAGACCGGGAGTTGAGTATTTGGTTTACACCGACGCGTCTTTGCAAGGACTTGGAGGTGTATTGCAGCAGGAGAGACAGGCCATAGCTTATGCTTCCCGTAAGCTTAAGACTCACGAGAAGAATTACCCTGCGCATGATTTGGAGTTGGCGGCAGTGGTATTTGCCCTACGGATTTGGAGGCACTATCTTTTGGGGGAGAAGTTCCAACTGTTCACGGACCACAAGTCCCTACAGTACATGTTCACGTAGAAGGAGTTGAATATGCGGCAGCGTAGGTGTCATGAGTTTATGAAAGACTACCAGTTCGATATCCAGTATCACCCAGGTAAGGCTAACGTGGTAGCAGACGCGTTGAGCCGTAGGCCAGCAGATGAGGTGGCAAAGGTGTGGAAGGCAAAGTGGAAGGAATTAGGACACCAGGATGCAGTGTCCCGATCTTTCATGTCTGTGATGACTGTTACACCACAGATTGTCACGAAGGTAGTACGGGCACAGTCTAATAACTCGTTCTGTCAGGAAAAGATAGTTCGATTACTAGCAGAGGGAGCTGAGTCCAATACCGTTAGCTCAGATGGGGGATTACGCTTCAATGGGAGATTGGTAGTTCCGAAAGGGGAGAAACTACAACACGAGGTGATGGCAGAGTCGCACGGCTCACGGTTCATGGTACATCCCAGAGGGGATAAAATATACGAAGACATGAGACGCCAGTATTGGTGGAGCGGTATGAAGAGAGATATAGCTGAGTTTGTTTCGAAATGCGCCACTTGTTAACTTGTAAAAGTGGATCATCAGAGACCGGCAGAATTGCTACAGCCGTTGGAGGTCCCGGTGTGGATGTGGGAGAGCATATCCATGGACTTTATCATGGGGTTGCCTACGTCGCAGAGGGGTCACGACTCCGTTTGCGTAATTATGGACAGGTTGTCCAAAGTCGCTCACTTTTTACCCGTAAGGACTGACTACACTACGGGGCAGTATGCCCAGCTCTTCATTTCAGAGGTTGTGAGACTTCACGGTGTGCCCTTAAATATCGTGTCTGACAGAGACAAGATATTTGTTTTGAGGTTTTGGGAGAGTTTCCAGGAGGCCATGGGCACGGAATTGCGATTGAGTACGGCTTATCATTCGCAGACCGATGGGCAGACCGAGCGCACAAATCAGATGTTGGAGGACATGCTGCGCATGTGCATTATTGACTTTGGGGGTGGATGGGAGCAGTACCTTCCACTGGTGGAGTTTGCTTACAACAACTCCTATCAGTTCACTATTGGTATGGCTCCGTTTGAGGCATTGTACGGTAGGCCTTGTCATTCCCTAGCA
The DNA here is from genome assembly GCA_949130495.1 of Sambucus nigra. NCBI lineage: Eukaryota > Viridiplantae > Streptophyta > Magnoliopsida > Dipsacales > Adoxaceae > Sambucus > Sambucus nigra. The sequence continues at coordinate 422,347,167 of OX422218.1, forward strand.
TGTTGGTTAGAGGTGGGGGACAATAAACTACTTGGGCTAGAAGTGATTCAGGATACTTCGGCAAGGATTGAGTTGATTCGAAGTCGCATTCGGGTATCTCAAGACAGGCAAAAGAGTTATGCTGATGCGAAGAGATTTTTCAGGGAATTCCAAGTGGGGGGCCAGGTTTTGCTCAGGGTATCTCCTATGAAGGGGATTATGCATTTCGGGAAGAAGGGGAAGTTGGCACCAAGGTATGTGGGGCCGTTTCCTATTATTGAGCGGATCGGACCGGTTGCGTATAGACTTGGGTTACCGGAGCATTTGCATCGGATTCACAATGTGTTCCATATTTCCTCGCTAAGGAAATACCTTAGAGATAATTTGGCTCATTCTCACATTGCTGTGGAGGACATCGATCTCCAGCCGAATAGCTCCTACGAGGAGGGGCCGATTGCTATTTTGGACCGAAGTGAGATGAAGCTGCGGTCAAAGATAGTTCCGTTAGTGCGTGTTCAGTGGCGACATCACAATTATTTTTGGGATTAATTAATTAAATTCGTATTAATTGGAAATTAATCCGGGTTAAAAATACTAAAGAGATGCGAGTTGGCATTTCATTATGTGCATACATGTTTTTATATGAATATTGAATTATGAAAAATTTGTCGTGAGATTGATATACGGCATCTTGGGAATTTTGTTGAGACGCGTGTGACCACCGTGTCATGGTGTATTATTTATATTATAAAAGTGAATTTAAATTCTTTAAACCGTATGGTCGTTTTGAGTGCGCCAACGCGTCCGGAAGGGTCGAGATAGTCAGAAAACACTAGCCGGGGGTGTAGTTTGGGTCCCGGGGTATTTTTAGGCCATACCAGCAATATAAAGGGTATTTTGGTAATTTCGTATTTTTAGGAATTAAAAATGACGAAAATTAAAGAAGTAAATTTGATTGGGAATAGACCCACTAAACCCACTAACCAACCCTTAATGACCCAATAAGCTTCGGGAGTTATCAAATTAGGTTTTCCAACTTTCCCAAAGAAAACCCTAGCCACCATAGCCACTTTGGAGAAGAAGCTTGGAAAAAGAGAGAGAGAGGGAATTCTGCAGAAAGAGAGAGGAAATCACCATCAAAATCAGAGATCGAATCAAGGAAAGTGATTTAAATTACATTCTTTATGCGGTGAATGCTTCTTCCATGTTAGAAATCTTAATAATCATTCCTATTTAAGAGATAAAGGAAAACCCATGAAATTGGAAGTTATTAGTTTAATTTTGGGTATAGGTTTGCTTGTAGAAACGTTATTGGAAGATTGAATTCAGAGATTTCATATTTATGTGATGTAACAACGGATTAAATTCTGGGAATTGATGATGATAAAAATCTAGGGTTTATGTTCTTGTAGAAAATTGGGGAAAATGTAGAAACTTGTGATTTAATGATGTTTAGGATGTATTAATTACTTAAAAGATGTTAGTATACGACCTTAGCATGTTTTAGGATGATTAGAGAACTTAATACATTGTTGGAACGAATTTTAGAGGAGATTTGAGGAGTAAGAATTGATGAAAAACATAACTAAGAAATTCTGGGTCGAAACTGGTCCCTCGTTAGAAGACCTTACCAGGTCATTCGAACGAGCTCGTCCGAACGAGTTAACCAGTCGCTTCTAACGAGGGGAGACTTCGTTCGATACCTTCGTTCGAACGAACTGTATTTCGATCGATACATTCGTTCGAACGAGATGTCGTTAGTAGGTACAGTTCGTTCGAACGAACTGGAATCTTGTTCGAACATCCTCGTTCGAACGAGACTTCTAACGAGCTGGCAGTTTAGGCCTTTTTGGCCTGTTTTGATTTTGGGAGTCCCGTAAACTTGTTCGAGGGTAGAGATAACATTATTTTGATGATGCAGTGATAGATTTGGGACGTTTGGGTTATTTTGAGGAGTAAATTATTTACGAGCGATTTAAATTAAAGGGATAAGTGGGTTGAGACGTGAGTGTCTACTACGACGTGAGAATAAATTATGGCGCGTGTAATTATGGACCGGGATTATATAAGTTGTATATATATTAAGATTGGTACGAGAATGAGAATAGTACTACAATTAAACTACGGGATTACTAAGACGTGTGTTTACTTAGTATTGGTATATGAATTGTGTGTATGAAATACCTACCATACTTGCTATCACGGGAGGTTTGCGTTCGCTTAGGGCCCTCTAATCCTTGTGTTGCCCGGATTTAGACTGGTTACCTTGATGAACATAGGTCATAGAAAGACTTAATGGGATATTAATAAGTCCGCTGATCGTGGGAGCGTAGGTATGTGCGTGACCCATGTGATGCGACTGTGTTCGCCTCCATTATTTGTGATGTTGTTATTTGTGAACTATTCCTGAGAGATTCGGAATATGTAATCCTTATGTACGTGATGTACCGGGATGGATAGCAGAGTATTTGTGCACCGAAGCTTAGTTCTCGGGGTGCTTGTATTGTATATTTATGATGTGAATAATAAACACTTAATTAATGGGAACCTTCATGTTAATGTTGTGAAAATAGTTACGGTATTCTTTCGAGAAACATAACGGGTTAGCTAATAGTGAAATATATTGCATATTGAGCATCTGAGTTTACGTTAAACCCCTATTTAATTACGAGCGTTATAATGTTAATAGAACCAAGTAATAAGGGTAGGACCTATGACAGTCTAGCTAGATATGATGTCACTTAGCTATTGGTTTGTGTCGTTGTAGATGGGTACTTACGTTAGGAGTGCACAGTTAGACGAGAGGTGAGAATATCATGTGAGTGCACGTCCTAACATGTACTTTGTATTTAATGTTTTAAATGTTTTTAAAGCACTTGCAGGTTTTTAAAATATCTCCACATTCGGGCTCTGACCCGTTTGCTTTCAAATCTATTTTTCTTGTAAAACCATTTTAGGTGCCCAGCCACAAGGACACCATGCATAGGATACTCATTCAGGTGACGAGCTGTAGCTGTTTTTGGAAGCTACAGGGATTTGCTTTTAGACGCTTCTATCCTTTAGATTCCTGATTCAGTATTCTTCAGTTTTAGGGCATGTTGCCCAGTTCCATTAGAGATACTTTTCCATTATAGTTTTCAGACTTTGGCATGTATTGATTCAGTATTCGTTTATTTATTTCAGTTGTGGGAATGGTTGTGAGGAGTTTTCCTCCAGACTTTATTTACATTATGTGATGGTTATTCTATTTACTTCGTTATGGTGAATGGTGTTATTATTCTTCATTACACTTGTTGCATGTTAATCAGACTTAATTTAAAATTTGGCAACTTACATTTTAAATACTAGGTGGTTAGTAATCATTAAAATGTTTTCGACAGTGATGCTATTAACGGGACCAACTTGTCATTTTGAATTAATTTAATAAAGGAGTAGCTACCTGGTATTTAATTAGTCGGGGTGTCACAAGTGCTTTCTTAGTTTTAAGTTCAACCATTCGCAGAGTAACCTGCTACACCGCAAATGTTTCTCCATCACGGTGTTTGAGTTACTATGTATTGGCATTTAAGGTACCTACCCCTGGTTCCCACTAATCAGAAATGATAACTAGTAGGTAGGTGACTAGAAAAACCCTCAAACATTTATCCCTCCTAAATTTTGGGTTACTATATGTTCAAACTTAATCTCGATACCCTCAGTTCCCACTAAAAATGAAGGACAACGAGTCATGAGTTGATCAGAATCACCTGGAGCCTTATACCTCCCTATTCTTGGTTTACCATTTGTTCACACTTAATCTCCCCACTCTTTTTCCCTGCTAATGATGATGGATAATTAGCCATGACGTGATAAATAACCTCATGGAGATTTATCCCTCCCGAATTTTGGGTAATCTTATTTTAAAACTTAATCTCCCTCCACTCTGTTCCTGCTAACCAGGAAGGATAAACAGTCGTGAGGTGACTATAAACTCCCCGGAGCTTTCTTCTTTTACCATATATTCACACTTAATATCCCTATCCTCAATTCTCGCTATCCAAGAAGGATAACCAGTCTTGAGGTGACTCGAACCCCCCAGATGTAACACCTCGTATTTTTGAATAACTAATTTTAACATTTTAATTACACGCATTCTCATAATAATATTTCTTATTTAATAAACATTAACTAGTGAAAAAATTGATATTTACGTGGAAATAAAATTTACTAAGTGTGATTAAGAAAATTAATTTTTGTAAATTAATAGTACGTCATAGTGGGTAATACCGACGGGAATCGACGGTATCTCAATGGGGACACAAAGGTTGCTTATTTTTAGTTTGAGATGAAATATTGATGTTTAGTGACTCAAATGGTGATTTTGAGTGCACGGTTGATCTGAAATGGGTTTAAATAATAAAAATCAAGTACACGGGGGTAGGGATTGGTTACGGGGATCTTTTTAGACTAGTCGGGACCCATTCGGGGGGATTTTAGTTTCTTCAAAGATTAACCTAATATGGGATTAAGATGTTTAAATGGGAGATTATAGTTAGGAGGTATCCACTTTACACATTCAAAACTTCTAAGACTATTTTGGGGAGAAAAGAAGGAGGAATAACACGAGGGGTGTGGAAAAAGGCTATCTTTTGCTAGATTCAACAACGAGGAGACTAAGATTTAACCACCATTCAAAGAAAGTGTATAACTTTCTTGTTGATTTGAATTTGTCTTGATTCATATCAAAATTGGTAGAGTGAAAATCGATTTTTGGATGGGGAATCGACATGTAAAACTTCTTCTTGGAAAAAAGATTTACATATGACTCATGTGATGATATTAATATCGGGTTCTTGAGATTAAAATCTTGATTTCTCGGAATTTCTCTTCATTTATGTGACATTTAATACTCGTGATAGTCTAAATTTGAACAATGATTTGGGAAATAATCTAATTACAGAAGTATATAAAAGAGGAATAAATATGGAAATTTTGATAAAATCATCGAATATTTCGAATTAATGAAATTGGAATGATGATTACAATATTTATAAATCTTAGGATGGATTTAGATTAGGTTTTATGTATAAGAACCCTTGGAGAACTAAAAATATTAATAAAGTTGAAAAAGTGTGGGAATTGAATGTTGGGGGTTTGGAAAACTCGTCACTTTAATTCAAGAATTGGGATCCTACCAAGAATCAAATCGATTAGGCTTCATAGGAGAATTGATTCCGTAGGCGAATCGATTCTGTTACAAAACCGAATCGATTCAAACCTTCTATGAGCGACAATCCAAGATTTTAATGGAAATCGAGGGCTTTTTAAGAAATAAAAAATTATTAGAGTTCCATAGGGTGTTGTAGGACTAATGGGAATTTGTAGATTGTTACTCTACCTCGAGTAGGGGTGAGTAGAACCAAGTTTCATTCATAAGTATTTAGGATTGGCTACACTCAGGATATGAACTGCAAATATGGGATAGAAGAATTTAGAGATTATTATTATTATTATTATTATTATTATTATTTATGGGCTAGTTGGGTAACTCGAGGTATTTTTGAAAGTTTATGTAATGAAACTTAATTTAATTATTGAGTCATAAAATGTTTGACAGTCGGGGATAGACTCGTGACTTATAGGTGAGTGCTTCAGATGTTAGGCACGGATTAGCTGGACTTAGGATATATATACGGGTGTAGGGATACTCTCTCTCTCTCTCTCTCTCTCTCTCTCTATATATATATATATATATATATATATATATATATATATGTGTGTGTGTGTGTGTATGTGTGTGTGTGTGTGTGTGTGCATGATATTTATATGAAACATACCCATCCTAGCAGATATGCTATCGGTGGAGGTTTCACGTTGTGGGAGGTCACTCTGGAGAATCTATGTAGAGGTAGTACTATTTTCTTAGGTCATAGGTCTGTGCATGCCCACACTGTCTAGGGTTGGAGTCCCATAGAAACATGTGGTATAGTTATAACTACGGACTGAAATCCATGTCCGCCTAAATTTTTTGTTACGATTTTTGGGATAGGTGGTGAGATTCCGACCCTATTACCCCGGTTGTGGTGGGATCCTTAGAGCTTGATAACACGCTAGTGATTTCGTATCCATCAAAATAAAGCTCGGAGGGATAGAAATTATATACATATAGCGATTGATATGTTTTTATATGCATTTGATGTCTTTCAGCTATATATATATAAATGGGTAGCCAATTATATACGGACATAAGACATAAATCAAGAATATTACCAATAACCCGAATAAGGCTATGAGGATGAATAGTAATGAGACAACTAATTAAGCGAAGTAAGTAAGCTAAGTATTAAATCAGTGACACACAATACTCGGGGTAGGGTAATGTGTTACAAATTAGGAATGAGTCTTGTTAGACGGGGTAGCATAACTAGGAGGGTTAAGAGCATACGTTAGATTCGCACATTAAATGAGGGGTGATGATTATCTCATGTGAGTGTGTTATCACTTTATATATAAAGATTTCTTTACATTTCCAATAACTGCATCTTATAAACTAGATAAATATTTTTCAATGGTTTTGGGCTCTAACCCGTATCAAATATTTTCAAAAACTTTTACGCATCCAACCATTGGGACGCAAATGATGAGTATTATTTACAGGGATATGTAGCTATACCTGATGTGGATCCTTGCACGATTCTGAGTAACCGCTTCATTTATTGCTATCTAGACTAGGTTCTTTATTTCAATTATCAGTTGGGCGTGTCGCCGGTTTATTTCAAACATATATATTTTAGTTTATTTCAGTCAGTTGCTTTGGATGTACTGGATTTTACCCAATGGTTTATTGGGGGACATTATTTTTATCTAAGCTTCAGACATTATATTACTATCTCATTTAGTATGATTACTATGCATGTATTATGATGGATTGATTAATGTTGATTGTAAGATAATGAAAGATAAAATTGACACTAGTTAAAATTAATTAGGTCGTTAGTAAATAATTTTGTTTGGATAGTGATGATACGAATGAGCCGTATAAGACTACCATTTTATTTAGGTAACGGGCTGGACACCTATTATTTTAATAGGAAAGGTGTCACAAATTGTATCACAACATCATGTTCTAGAGTCTTTTAAGATCTATGCGACCTACTACGATTACAGCGTAGCGTTCTATGATAGAGAGCCCCATTTTAAGACTATTGCATTCATACTTATGCATTTTTTTGCTTATATTCTTCTACTATTACATTATATCTGACTGTGGACATATAAAAACTTTAATATTATATCAGATTCTATCAAAGAGAACCCGTTAGACAAGAGCAAGTGCTGGAGAGGAAGTCGCACAGGGGAACATTTCAGCTGTAGAGGTTGCTAATATAGTTGCACAGGTTGTTAATGTAGCACTGATCGCAGTCAGATAACACTTTCCTCAGGCCCAGCCTTAGTCACTGGTGTCACCAGTCATTTAGATTAACCCAATCCCTCAGCTTGGGAGTAAGTAAGGGAGGCCTTTCTCAATGGGCATCATTCAGAGAGTTTCAGTGTAGTTTGGATATGGTGGCAGCCACCTAATGGAAAAATGACATTACACACCATTTTTTCCTTGTAAAGTTGATTGAGACTCAGAGAAAGATACTGGATACTTTTAATCTAGTAGGGGAAGCATCGCAGTAGACAAATTCGATTACCATGACAGAAGAGAAGGATGTTATGACTATAAGAGAGTTTTGGGTATGGCTTGATCGTAAGTATTTTCCATCCGCCACTCGAATAAAGATGTGGTGAAATTTTTGGATGTTACTAAAGGAGACAGGTCAGTGGATGAATAAGAGGAGGAGTTCACCCATTTGTCCAATTTTATGCTCGATGAGGTGAACAAGCATGAGAAGAAGATGTTGAAGTTCATGGAAGGACTAAATTAGAAGATCAGGCATAACTGCTTGGTCATCCGGCATTGACCACTTACTCCGAGGTCGTCACAGATGCACTACTTCATTGTCAGGGACACCGCTTCCATCTATGGGGAAAAAAGAGAGCGTTAGATACTAGTTAGGCCAATAGAGTAGTAGGGAATGGTGTCGGTGGAGCACCGCAACAACATGGGGATATACAGTAAGAGAGGGATTCTCAATAGGGGGATTTGCCTAAGAGGTTTTGATTGGGAGGTCTTTGACCCATGAGTAGTGGGTACAAACATGTTCATCAGGTCTCTCAGTATCATCACCATCCATAACATCATGTTCTTCAGGGCTGCCAAGGCCAAGAGAATAATGGGGGAGGCCATCGGTGCTAACAACCGCGACAACCTCGACTGGGCCACTAGATCCATAGACTAGGGGACTTCATCGGACGATATTGGTAACATGTCCCACACGAAGAGTGAATGCCTGCATCTAGGCATAGGACCTTAGTAGGGTTTCCAGGAGGGGTAGTAGGCATAGTTTCCACTAGTAGCACCAACACCACTAGACCTAGGGGAAGTTATTATAAGGACGTGTCTATAACTTCCATGATACAATCATGCCATAGGGACACCAGGTGCGACCTATAGTTGAGGGTATGTTCTCTATTCACGGACATATGGGTAGGTTATTATTGGAAATGAGGTCATCACACTCTTTTGTAGCCACTAGCTTTGCACTTGCACCTAGTTTACTAGAGACATAAGATAATACCATTATGTGTGTAGACACACCATTGGGAAATCGAGCCCTATTGCACTACATTTATTGGGGTGTAGATATAGACATCAGAAGGTTATGTTTAGCAGTCGACTTACTCATTTTGGATATGGTGGGGTACGATGTAATTTTGGATATGGATTTGTTACCAAGGTATCGGGGCAATGGTGGATTTCTACAGTAGGGCCATTATATTTTCTACCCTAATAGGAGAGATGTTACTCATGGTGATGCCTCTTCGTGAGGGATGGTCAACCATGCACCTTTATTATATTGAGGATGTGACATCACCGGAGGTTGTTATTTCCTTAGACTCGATTTCGATAGTGTGGTAGTTTCATGATGTGTTCCAAGAGATACCCAGGCTACCACCTTGTCACGAGATATATTTGTTATCGACTTGGCGTATTGGACTAAGCCTTTACACGATCACCGTATCGTATGGTCCAATTAAAAATGCGAGAGTTGAGGGATTAAATTCAGCAGCTCTAATGACGGGGCTTTATCAGGAGGATTACACCATGATAGGTTGCAACATTATTGTTTATGAAAATGAGAGATGACCCGCTTCATTTGTCTGTGAATAAATGGAGACACTACACCAAATATGCCAGATTATCATACTCATTGACCGTGATAATTCTGTGGGTGACAACATTTGTTGTCACGGAGTTGGCATGGTCATTGACCATGACAAGTGTATTAGACTTGTCACGGTAATTTCACGGTCCTTAACCGTGACAAACCCGTGACATTTAATAAAAAAATGCCACGGTAATTGACCGTGACACGTATGTGACATGTTTCCTCGCCTTAATACCACCGAGCCCAGATGACATCATCATAATTAGCATCATCATCCTCGCCTTAATACCTGAAGGAGACATTTTTTGTAAAGAGATATTATTATTAGTACAAATCAAAATGAATTAGAAGAAGACATGCAAATATGTTCAATTACTACAAATACAAATGAATTGTTACTATTTGACACCTCAATTTTGAATTCCAAAACAACAACATCTAGCTCATAATATGTATAATTACTAAAAATCAAAAACATCCCCATCCCTAATGCCCACACACACGCACACTCCACAAGAGTGAAAATGATAAAGTGAAAATCAATTAAAAGAATTAAAAATTTATTGATAAAGTACAAGTTGGAATATTTATTACAAATTGAAAAATTATTTCAAATTCGGGTTATCATAAAAAATGGATTGATGTTCGATACGAGCAGCCAAGTCATCCACACTACTATTTAGACGCTTTGGCGCTTGTAGGACAATTGAAAATGACTCGTTGTTGATATAATTTGAGTAAAACACTTGGTTAATCTTTTAAATTCATAAACAAACATCTCATCGCTCACGGGGCCATTGCTCTTCAACTTGGACAAGTCAACCATGATCAACTTTATAAGAATTTTTATCCTCAAATCCTACCGAGTCATAGTAAAATATAACCTCTTTGAAGCTTATATAATCCAATTCAAATATATTTCAAATTACACCATAGTAAGTCATTGCAGCTTCAATGAGGTTTTTATCTTTTCTGCTCGCTCGAAAGAAAGTAAGAGCCTTGTATGAAATGCCCGAGTTTTATACATTTGTACTTTCCTGGTACACTTTTGCGCCGAATACGTAATTGTTCAATCGATACTTTTTGTACTCTTGTGCTACGAACAAGGGGCCAGTGTCTAGACGAGCAAGACTTAATGTCGCATCACCCGTCTTTAAGAGTTGAGAATATAGATAAATTAATTAGATTAGTTTTAAAGCCAAACGAATGTTGCGCCGTTCTCGAGAAAAATCAGGATACTCATAACTCATCCTCCTCCAAGATGTATAATTAATAGGATGACACATGAGATTACCCCCTACTTCTTTCCTATCATGCCAAGTCATTACCTCCCCTATCCATGGTACTGTGAAAAATCGCTTTAATCTAGGCCCGACGGTAAAATATTTCAACACTTTTTGAGGCACTTTTGAGCTTGTTTCTTCGTTACTAGCAGATTGGACATATCTAGGTTTATCGCATACCGAACAATGATCGATATTTTCATACTCTTTTTGGCATAGTATGCTGTCATACACACAAGCATTAATCGATTTATACTTCATTCCCAACCCTTTCAGACTATTCTCCATAAGAGGATAACTATTTGGAAGAATATTCTCCTTGGGTAGTAAGCCCTTCACCCATTTCATAATTCCTGTCATGATATTGCCAGATAAATCTTAATGCGTCTTCAAACTGTGAAAACCAACAATGGCATGTAAATTTATTTGATCTTTCTCACAAGCAGAGTATAACAGTTGGGTCGTCCTAAATTTTAAACATTGGTAGTCATCGTCAAGGTTTATTGTGATATCTTCAGGAGCACTTGAACCTTGTACATCATTAGTAACCTCATTCTCCTTTTCTTCATAAACTCCATACACATCATCAACTAAATCCTCTAACATATTATAATCTACGTTGTCCCTTTATACATCTATCCTACTTGTTGAAGGTTGTTGTGAAGGTTGTTCGGGGACAAAAGGAACTTTTAATTCACCGTGAAAACTCCAAAATTGATAAATATCTTGCATACCCATCTGAAAAAATGTAGTTCAACTGTTTTCCACTCAAACACCTTACCATTCTTACACCTAGCACATGGACATGGAAACTCTTCATCATTATGACTTCTTTTTGTGTATTTCACAGATTTATTAGCACCTCTGCGAAACACATCCCCCATTCTATTTGTCTCACCCATCCACTCTTTGTATTTTGGATATCCCATCACAGCTACAACAACTAATCACCTATTAAAGGTAAGAAGCGTATATTCATGGATTAGTACAAACAAAACATAGATTTATAGTATATTTCATTTAATTATGTCTTATTTATATTCAATTTTTAAATTTAAAATTCAAATTCAATTTATAATTGAAATTCCTATTTCCTCCACCTCCTCTAAAGGGTGAGTGGTCTTATGCCATTCAAGACCGCATATTTCTGAAATATACTTAACAACTCATGCACATTGTTACGATTTGATAAAAATTCGACAACATATCCCTGTAGTTCTCCAAGTAAAATACGTAGATTGGGAAGTGTGAGTATTATTTCAATTGATCAATTGAAATAACAGTCACACTTGTCAATCTAGTATGTACCGAGAGAACATTAGGATACGACTGAAGAACTTGCTCCAAAAGTAACAACTTTAATCCATTAAGAATATTATTATACATAAATTATGCTGTCCCAAGCTATCCACACGGGACAATTCGAGAGATCTCATTGCAGAGGTAATGAATCTCGAATGGGTCTAAGGGCTATTGAATGCGTACGCATAAGAACTAGAGGCTAGTATTTACGCGCACTATATGAATCTTATTGCAGGGGTAATGAATCTCGAATGTTTCATTTAATTATCATACTATATATATTGTTCGTTATACAAAGTAATTTTCAAAAAAAATTGAAAAACCCCACTCCCATATGGACAATAATCCAGTGGTCATGCCACTTTTAAAATTAACCAACCCAACCTTGATTAAACTAACAATTAAGTATACAATTATTAATTTACTAATTTATAATGAGGGGAAATCCTACTTTCATATGAAAGGGACACTAATTATTAATTTACAAGAAAAATTAACAACCAATCAATATTAAATCAATCAATTTTTTTACAAGGGGCACTACAATATGACGGGCAATATCAAATAAACCGATCAAAAATTAATTAAAAAAACATACACATGCACATATACACACACACAACCCCCCTGCGCACCCACTGCCATTGCCCACCGCACGCACACACACACACACACACACACACACATATATACACAGGCACATAAACACACACATGCACAAACACACACACACACACACATAGATACACGCAGACACACATATATATACACACGCACATACACCCCCTCCCCTCCCCTAGCACTACCCCTCCCCCCCACATGCATATATACACCACACACACATGCACATTTACACACATATATACACACACGCACATATACATAAACATATACTTAAATGGAGGAGAAATAAATAGAGAAAATGTACCAAAGTTGTAGAGAGAGAGAGTGTGTGTGTGCAGTCACTAGAGAGAGAGAGAAATGGAGGGAATTAGAATCGGTGGGTAAAAGGAAGAGAGAGGGTTTTTTTACTGATTGAATTATCACGGACATGTCATGGTCATTGACCATGACAACTTTATAGTATTCTTACGGTCAATGTCCTTGTCAAGTCCATGACAACAGTACTTGTCACGGTCAATGACCGTGATAAAAAACGCGAGTTTTTTTGTCACGATAAATGACCATGACAAGGCTGGCCGGTTGAAGGGTGGAAATTTGACCTGTTTTGGTGTAGTGAGATGAATAAGATAACAATTCAAAATAAGTATTTGTTGCCTCGAATTGATGACTTGTTAAACCAATTGAGAGGAGCAACGTACTTATCTAAGATAGACCTAAGATCGGGATATCATCAATTGTGTATTAAGGAGGAGGACATTCCTAAGATGACATTCTTGACGTTCCATGGATCATATGAGTTTAGGGTGATTCCAATTGGGATCACTAATCCACTAGTAGTGTTTATGGATATCATGAACAGAGTGTTCAAGTATTTTCTTGACCATCTTGTGATCGTACGCATATAATATATTCTGGTTTATTCTCGAATGGAGGGTATTCATGCAGAGCATCTGCGTATGGTTTACAGACATTACATGACCATCAACTTTAGTCCAAGTTTGATAAGTGTGGATTTTGGCGAGGGAGGTATAATTTTTTGATCATATTATATCGAATATAGTGATTTATATGTATCTGAGTAATGTATTGATGGCGAGGGAGTGGGGATAGCCTACAACACCAACTAAAGTTCGCAGCTTTTTAGGGTTAGCTGGCTATATCGTTTGTTTAGGATGACTATTGTAAGTTTGCTTTCAATGCGCTAAATGACAATATGACTTCAACGCCCATTCTCACATTGCCAATGGGAGGATTGTAGTATAGTGTTTTCATATATGCATCCCTATAAAAACTTGAGGGTGCGTTGCATCAGGTGGATCGGGCTATAGCTTATGAATCTTGCAAGCATAATCCCCACAAGCGGAAATACCCCACACATGACCTGGAGTTAGAAGAGGTTGTGTTTTCCTTAAGTATTTGGGGGCACTATCTTTTGGGTGACCGGTTTAGGCTATTCATGAACCATAAGTCTCTTTGAGTATCTGTTCACACAGAAGGATCTTAATATGAGACAACAAAGATGGTTGGAGTTTATGAAGGATTGCCAGACTGATATTCAGTATCATCTTGGAAAAAATAATGTGTTGGCAGACGTGTTGATCCGACGGCCTATGGGGAGGTAGTAGAAGTTTGAAAGGCAAAGTGGTAGGATCTTCGACTTGATGAAAAGGTCTCCAGAGCATGTATGATAGTTTTGGTTATCACTCCTACGATCATTATGCGGGTGGTGCAAGCATAGGTTGGGGATTAGTTCTATCAAGATAGGTTGCGATAGTTTTTGGAAGATGGGGAGGATTCCCATTCGATCTGTTTTAAGGGAGGATTACACTTTAACGAGAGACTTGTTGTTTCAGAGGATGAGGATTTTGTGACACCCCGACTAACTAAATACCGGGTAGCTACTCCTTTATTAAATTAATTCAAAATGCCAAGTTGGCTCAGCTAATAGCATCACTATAGAAAACATTATTTTTTATTATTACTAACCACCTAGTATTTAAAAAGTAAGTTGCCAAATTTTAAATTAAAGTCTGATTAACATGCAACAAGTTTAATGAAGAATAATAACACCAATCACCATACCGAAGTAAATAGAACAACCATCACATAAAGTAAATAAAGTCTGGAGGAAAACTCCTCACTACAAATCCACAAACTGAAATAGTTAAACTGAATACTGAATCAATACATGCCAAAGTCTGAAAACTATAATGGAAATGTAACTCTAATGAAATTGGGCAACATGCCCTAAAACTGAGGAATACTGAAGATGGAATCCAAATGATAGAAGTGTCTAAAAGCAAATCCCTGTAACTTCCACAAACAGCTACAGCTCATCCACTGAATGAGTATCCTATGCATGGTGTCCTTGTGGATGGGCACCTAAAATGGTTTTACAAAAAAATAGATTTAAAAGCAAACGGGTCAGAGCCCGAATGTGGAGATATTTTAAAAACCTGCAAGTGCTTTAAAAACATTTAAAACATTAAATGCAAAGTACATGTTAGGACGTGCACTCACATGAAATTCTCACCTCTCGTCTAATTGTGAACTCCTAACGTAAGTACCCATCTAAAAATGACACAACCCACTAGCTAAGTAACATCATATCTAGCTAGACTGCCATAGGTTCTACCCTTATTACTCGGTTCCCATTAACATTATAACGATCTCAATTAAATAGGGGCTTAACGTAAATTCAGGTTCTCATATAGAAGTAATACAACTCGTTAGATTATCCCTCTATGTTATTCCATAGTTATACACACAACACGATATGAAAGTTCCCAGTTTATTAAGCGTATATTTTCCACAACATAAATATACAATATAAGCACCCCGAGACTAAGCTGCGGTGCACACATACTCTGCTATCCATCCCGGTACATTACGTACATAAGGAATCACGTATTCCGAATCTCTCAGGAATCGTTCAGATAACACAAATCACAAATAGTGGAGGCGAACACAGTCACATCACATGGGTCACGCACATACCTGCGCTCCCATGATCAGCAGACTTATTAACGTACCAATAAGTCCTTCTCTGACCTATGTTCATCGTGGTAACCAGTCTAAATTCGGACAACACAACTATTAGAGGGCCCTAAGCGAAACCAAACCTCCCGTGATAGCAAGTATGGTAGGTATGTCATACACACAATTCATATACCAATACTAAGTAAACACACATCTTAGTAATCCCGTAGTTTAATTGTAGTACATATCGCATTATCAACTTAATATATATACAACTTATATAATCCCGGTCCATATTTATACGCACCATAATTTATTCTCACGTCGTAGTAGGCACTCACGTCTCGACTCAAATGTCTATTTGATTTGATCCACACTAATATAATTTACTCCTCATTATAACCCAAATGTCCCAAGTATACTAATACACCATCAAAGGAATGTCGTCTCTATCCTCGAACAAGTTTACGGGACTCCCAAAATCAAAACAGGCCAAAAAGGCCTAAATTGCCAGCTCGTTAGAAGTCTCGTTCGAACGAGAGTTCGTTCGAATGAACTGGGCTATCTAACGAGATCTCGTTCGAACGAGATTATCGAACGAACATCCCTCTCGTTAGAACCCCAAACTGTCAACTCGTTAGAAGCTGGTTCGAACGAGCTCGTTCGAACGACCTGGGTAGGTCTTCTAACGAGGGACCAGATTTATGCCAAGAAATTCTATATTCATTTTTCACCAATTTCTACACTTCTAATCTCAACCAAAATTCGTCCCAACAATGTTTTATGGTCTCTAATCATCCTAAAACGTACTAGGATCATATACTAACATCTTTTAAGGAATTTAAACATCCTAAACATCATTAATTCATCAAATCTCTACCCTTTACCCAAAATTTTCAAGAACATAAACCCTAGTATTTTAAATCCTCAATAAGTCCATTCTAGATTCGTTTTTGTTACATCCAACATATTTTAACATCAGGATAATCATCTCCATACTATTGTACATGCAATTTGTCCTCAAAATTCAAGTCCTAAGTTCAATTAACATGGGTTTTTATTTAACTTCCAAGAATAAATGTAAATCGGTCGAACTATCTAACATGGAAGAAACATTCTCTGAATTAAATCAAATTAAATCACTTGCCTCTAGTGTCTCTAAATTTGGTGTTGGTTTGATGAAGCTTTTCTGCAGAATTCTTTCTCTCTCTCTCTCTACAAGCCTTCTTCTCCAAAGGTGTCTAGGGTTTTCTTTGTGAAAGTTTTGGAAACTTAATCAGACAACCTCCGTAGCTTATTGGGTCAATAAGGGTTCATTAGTGGGTCTATTCCCAATCAGATAAAGACTCCTAATTTTCGTCATTATTAATTCCCAAAAATACAAAATTACCAAAATGCCCTTTGTATTGCCGGTATGGCCTAAAAATACCCCGGGACCCAAACTAAACCCCCGGCTAGTGTTTTTTGACTATCTCGACCCTTCCGGACGCGTTGGCGCGCTCAAAACGACCATACGGTTAATAGAATTTAAATTCACTTTTATAAATAAAATAATTATATCCTGACGCGACTGTCACACGCGTCCCAAAAATGACCAAATTGTCGTATATCAATCTCACGACAAATTTCATAATTCAATATTCATATATC
Organism: Sambucus nigra; assembly: GCA_949130495.1. Lineage (NCBI taxonomy): Eukaryota > Viridiplantae > Streptophyta > Magnoliopsida > Dipsacales > Adoxaceae > Sambucus > Sambucus nigra. The sequence continues at coordinate 422,364,238 of OX422218.1, forward strand.
ATCATATATACTCAATATAGTCAAATACCAAATCACAACTCGCTAGTATTTTATACGGATTAATTTCCAATTAGTTCTCATTTAATTAATTAATCCAAAAATAAATATCGCCAAAAATACGGGGTATTACATACTTCCCCCCTAATAACAGAATTTCGTCCCGAAATTCGAAACTAGAAAGTACCTGCTAAAAACAACTCTGGATAACATTCGCGCATCTCATCCTCGCGCTCCAATGTGGACTCCTCGACATTGTGATGTCGCCACTGAACACGGACTAACGGAACTATCTTTGACCGCAGTTTCTTCTCACTTCGGTCCAAAATAGCAATCGGCCCCTCCTCGTAGGAGCTATCCGACTGGAGATCGATGTCCTCCACAACAATGTGAGAATGAGCCAAATTATCTCTAAGGTATTTCCTTAGCGAGGAAATATGGAACACATCATGAATCCGATGCAAATGCTCTGGTAACCCAAGTCTATACGCAACCGGTCCGATCCGCTCAATAATAGGAAACGGCCCCACATATCTTGGTGCCAACTTCCCCTTCTTCCCGAAATGCGTAATCCCCTTCATAGGAGATACTCTGATCAAAACCTGGTCGCCCACTTGGAACTCCCTGAAAAACCTCTTCGCATCAGCATAACTCTTCTGCCGGTCTTGATCTACCCGAATGCGACTCCGAATCAACTCAATCCTTGCCGAAGTATCCTGAATCACTTCCGGCCCAAGTAGTTTGTTGTCCCCCACCTCTAACCAACATGCTGGGGAACGACAAGGCCTACCGTACAATGCCTCAAATGGAGCCATGCCAATAGTGAACTGGTAGGAGATATTATAAGCAAACTCTACTAGTGGAAGGTATTGCTCCCATCCACCTCCAAAGTCAATAATGCACATGTGTAGTATGTCCTCCAACATCTGATTTGTGTGCTCTGTCTGCCCATCGGTCTGCGGATGATAAGCCGTACTCAACCGCAATTCCGTGCCCATGGCCTCCTGAAAACTCTCCCAAAATCGTGAAACAAATATCTTATCTCTGTCAGACACGATATTTAGGGGCACACCGTGAAGTCTCACAACCTCTGAAATCAAGAGCTGGGCATACTGTCCCGTAGTGTAGTTAGTCCTTACGGGTAAAAAGTGAGCGACTTTGGACAACCTGTCCACAATTACCCAAACGGAGTCGTGACCCATCTGCAACGTAGGAAACCCCATGATAAAGTCCATGGATATTCTCTCCCACATCCACACCGGGACCTCCAACGGCTGTAGAAGTCCTGCTGGTCTCTGATGATCCACTTTTACTAGCTGGCAAGTGGTGTGTTTGGAAACAAACTCAGCAATATCTCTCTTCATACCGCTCCACCAATACGGTCGTCTCATGTCTGGGTACATTTTGTCCCCTCCGGGATGTACCGCGAACCATGAGCCGTGGGACTCTGCCATCACCTCGTGTCGCAATTTATCCCCTTCCGGAACTTCCAATCTCCCATTGAAGCGTAATCCCCCGTCTGAGCTGACGGTATAGGACTCGGCTCCCTCTACTAGTAATCGAACTATCTGCTCCTGACAGAATGAGTCATTAGCTTGTGCCCGTACTACCTTCGTGAAAATCTGCGGTGTAATGGTCATCACAGAAATGAAAGATCGGGACACTACATCTTGGTGTCCCAACTCCTTCCACTTTGCCTTCCACACCTCTGCCACCTCATCTGCTAGCCTACGGCTCAACGCGTCTGCTACCACGTTAGCCTTACCTGGGTGATACTGGATATCGAACTGGTAGTCTTTCACAAATTCAAGCCACCTACGCTGCTGCATATTCAACTCTTTCTGCGTGAACAGGTATTGTAGGGACTTGTGGTCCATGAACAGTTGGAACTTCTCCCCCAAAAGATAGTGCCTCCAAAACCGTAGGGAAAATACCACTCCTGCTAACTCCAAATCATGCATGGGGTAATTCTTCTCGTGAGGCTTAAGATTACGGAAAGCATAAGCTATGTCCTGTCTCTCCTACTATAATAAACCTCCAAGCCCTTACAAAGACACATCGGTGTAAACCAAATACTCAACTCCCAGTCTCGGCAATGCTAACACAGGTGCTGAGGTCAATTTGTCCTTTAACTCATCAAATGCCAACCGACAGGCATCACTCCAGATGAATGGAACACCCTTACGAGTTAGATGTTTCAAAGGACCCGCTATCTTCAAAAATCCCCGAATGAACCTCCTGTAGTATCCTGCTAGGCCCAAGAAACTACAAATTTCAGTCGGAGTCGTGGGCTATCCCCATTCCCTCACCGCGGATACCTTCCCCGGATCAACAGATATTCCCCGGTAGGAAATAACATGTCCCAAAAACTGGACCTCCTTCAACCAAAACCCGCATTTCTCATATTTTGCATACAGCTCGTTCTGACGCAGCGTATGCAAAACCTGCCTCAAATGCTCGGCGTGCTCCTCCTCTGTCTGGGAGTAAATTAGAATATCATCAATGAAGACAATGACAAACTGATCTAGGAAATCCCTGAACACCCTGTTCATCAAGTCCATAAACACTGCTGGAGCGTTGGTCAAACCAAAAGGCATAACCCGAAACTCGTAAGAACCATATCTCGACAAGAACGCAGTCTTCAAGACATCCTCCTCCCTGATACGCAACTGATGGTATCCCGATCTCAAATCAATCTTCGAGAAGAAAGAAGCTCCTCTCAACTGGTCGAATAAGTCATCGATTCGAGGTAATAGATACTTATTCCGTATCGTGACCTTATTCAACTCTCGGTAGTCCACACACAATCTCAGTGAATCTTCCCTCTTCTTCACAAACAATACTGGAGCGCCCCAAGGTGAGGTACTCCTGCGAATAAAGCCCTGACCTAACAGCTGCTCTATCTGATCTCGTAGCTCTCGCATCTATGCCGGAGCCATACGGTACGGTGCGCGTGCTATAGGTCTCGTATCTGGTAATAGGTCTATAACAAAGTCTATCTATCGACTGGGGGGTAGGCCTGGTATCTCCTGAAACACATCCGAATACTCCCTGACGACTCGGATCGATTCTGAAGGAATCACAACCTCCTTAGAGGTATCCTCCTCTAGGTAATACAAATGAGCGGTCGAGCCTCCCTCTGGGCGAGGCATCGCCACTACAAACATCTCTTGCCCCGGAATGGAAAAAACAATGCTCCCACCGAAGCAATCAATCATGACTCTATAATCAGCGAGCCAATCCATACCGATAATCACATTGTGAACATGCATATCTAATACCAACATATCTGGAGGTAATACCAGACTACTAATCTCTATCCCCACTCCCCGACATATAAAGAATATAAGTGATCCACTCCCCAATGGTGAGTCGACACACGTCACTGTTCTCTCTGTCGTAGATAAAAATCCTAGGGCTTTCGCGAAATGTGTAGCTATAAAACAATGGGTAGCCCCCGTATCAAATAATACCCGACCCATAGTGCCATGGATAGGAAATGTACCCTCAATCGTGGGCGGTGCCTGTGGAACTGCTTCCTAGTGGACGTTGTAGACACGTCCATACTGTAGCTGCCCCTGCTGAACTGGGACTGCTGGAATGGGTGGAAATACTGCCATCTGTGGCGGTGCGGGGAGAGCTGCAGGAAACATAGGCCTCTGCGACTCCTGGCGAGCACCCTGCTGTTGCTGCTGTGGGGCCCTGCCCCTATCAGGGCAATCCTGTCGTTTATGGCCAGTCTTGCCACAAACAAAACACTTCCCTGGGAAGTTCCCTCCTCTCTTCCCCTGCGGTCCCCGGCCTTGGTGGCCGTTATCGTTCCTCCCTTGGCCCTGCTGGCCCTGCAGAAACTGCTGCCCATTCTGCCCCTATTGGCCCTGATGGCCATTTGGACCCTGATGGCCCTGACGGAAACCTCCATGTTTGTGCCTGTAATTCCCTGATCTGAACCTCTTCTGATCCCCCTGCTGAGAACCCTACTCACCCTGTCTCTGCCCCTGAACAGATTGTGCCCCACCGGCACCATGTCCTCCTGTCCTGCTCTGATGGCTAGACTCTCCCGACCTCTTGCCCTCAGCCATATGAAAACGGTGATCCTGGTAGTGTAACAAAGAAGCGTTAACCACATCAGAATACGTGGCCAACAAAAGGTTCCCTAACAGATGCTGATGGATCCTCCATGTCAACCCGTCGGTGAATTTCTCAATCTTCTTCTTCTCTGTTGGTATCTCATCTAGAACGATATTCAATAGATTTGTGAACTCGGCCTCATACTCGGCCACGGTCTTACCCTCTTGCCTCAGATTCATCAGTTTCCTCATCATTTCCGTATGAACAGCGGACGAAAAGTACTTGCGGTCAAACCGCACCCAGAAGTCCTGAATAGTGAGAGTATCCCTCTCCTCCACGGTGGTAATAGACTCCCACCACTGCAGTGCAGATCAAACTAGCTTGAAAGTAGCTAGCACCTGCTTCTGAACGTCCGTGCACTCATACATCCTCAAGTGCCTCTGCATATCCTTCCTCCACTGGATCGAGACTACCACATCTGAGCTACCTGCAAACTCTGGCGAATGCGCTTTCTGAAAAGTGTCACGTACACGTTCCCAAGCAGACGGGAATGCATTTGCCTGTACTGGCACGGCAACCGACGCCTGAGGTGTTGCCTGCTGGACTACGGCAATTGCAGCATTTACCGCTTGGGCTACAATAGCTGCAACCTCAACGGCGTTCATCATTCCCTGAACTGGAGAGGGCTGGGGTTCGGGCGTTGCATCCCTGGGAACTCGTCGTGGAGGCATCTTAAATAAGAATAATGTTTATAAGTTCACTGTTTATAAACTTAAAATAGCTGAAGAACGAAGCATACACAAAAAGAGTACAACAGTCCTAAAATATAGGGCTCTATATCAAAGAAACTTAGCGAAAACATAATAGTCGTACAGATCCTAAAGGAAACTAGAAGCTGATGCTCTGATGCCACCTGTGACACCCCGACTAATTAAATGCCGGGTAGCTACTCCTTTATTAAATTAATTCAAAATGCCAAGTGGGCTCAGCTAAAAGCAGCACTGTCGAAAAAAAAATTTATTATTACTAACCACCTAGTATTTAAAAAGTAAGTTGCCAAATTTTAAATTAAAGTCTGATTAACATGCAACAAGTTTAATGAAGAATAATAACACCAATCACCATACCGAAGTAAATAGAACAACCATCACATAAAGTAAATAAAGTATCGAGGAAAACTCCTCACTACAAATCCACAACCTGAAATAGTTAAACTGAATACTGAATCAATACATGCCAAAGTCTGAAAACTGTAATGGAAATGTAACTCTAATGGAATTGGGCAACATGCCCTAAAACTGAGGAATACTGAAGATGGAATCCAAATGATAGAAGCGTCTAAAAGCAAATCCTTGTAAGTTCCACAAATAGCTACAGCTCGTCCACTAAATGAGTATCCTATGAATGGTGTCCTTGCGGCTGGGAACCTAAAATGGTTTTACAAAAAAATAGATTTAAAAGCAAACGGGTCAGAGCCCGAATGTGGAGATATTTTAAAAACCTACAAGTGCTTTAAAAACATTTAAAACATTAAATGAAAAGTACATGTTAGGACGTGCACTCACATGAAATTCTCACCTCTCGTCTAACTGTGCACTCCTAACGTAAGTACCCATCTAAAAATGACACAACCCACTAGCTAAGTAACATCATATCTAGCTAGACTTCCATAGGTTCTACCCTTATTACTCGGTTCCCATTAACATTATAACGATCTCAATTAAATTGGGGCTTAACGTAAATTCAGGTTCTCATATAGAAGTAATACAAATCGTTAGATTATCCCTCTATGTTATTCCATAGTTATACACACAATACCATATGAAAGTTCCTAGTTTATTAAGCGTATATTTTCCACAACATAAATATACAATATAAGCACCCCGAGACTAAGCTGCGGTGCACACATACTCTGCTATCCATCCCGGTACATCATGTACATAAGGAATCACGTATTTCGAATCTCTCAGGAATCGTTCAGATAACACAAATCACAAATAGTGGAGGCGAACACAGTCACATAACATGGGTCACGCACATACCTGCGCTCCCACGATCAGCAGACTTATTAACATCCCAATAAGTCCTTCTCTGACCTATGTTCATCGAGGTAACCAGTCTAAATCCGAGCAACACAAGGATTAGAGGGCCCTAAGCGAACGCAAACCTCCCGTGATAACAAGTATGGTAGGTATGTCATACACACAATTCATATACCAATACTAAGTAAGCAGACATCTTAGTAATCCCGTAGTTTAATTGTAGAACATATCGCATTCTTGTACCAACTTAATATATATACAACTTATATAATCCCGGTCCATATTTATACGCGCCATAATTTATTCTCACGTCGTAGTAGGCACTCACGTCTCGACTCAAATGTCTATTTGATTTGATCTACACTTATATAATTTACTCCTCATTATAACTCCAATGTCCCAAGTATACTAATACACCATCAAAGGAATGTTGTCTCTATCCTCGAACAAGTTTACGGGACTCCCAAAATCAAAACAGGCCAAAAAGGCCTAAACTGCCAGCTCGTTAGAAGTCTCGTTCGAACGAGGCTGTTCGAACGAGAGTTCGTTCGAATGAACTGGGCTATCTAACAAGATCTCATTCGAACGAGATTATCGAACGAACATCCCTCTCATTAGAACCCCAAACTGTCAACTCGTTAGAAGCTAGTTCGAACGAGCTCGTTCGAACGACCCGGGTAGGTCTTCTAATGAGGGACCAGATTCAAGCCCAGAAATTCTATATTCGTTTTTCACCAATTTCTACACTTCTAATATCAACCAAAATTCATCCCAACAATGTTTTATGGTCTCTAATCATCCTAAAACGTACTAGGATCATATACTAACATCTTTTAAGGAATTTACACATCCTAAGCATCATTAATTCATCAAATCTCTACCCTTTACCCCAAATTTTCAAGAACATAAACCCTAGAATTTTAAATCCTCAATAAGTCCATTCTAGATCCGTTTTTGTTACATCCAACATATTTTAACATCATAATAATCATCTCCATACTATTCTACATGCAATTTGTCCTCAAAATTCAAGTCCTAAGTTCAATTAACATGGGTTTTTATTTAACTTCCAAGAATAAATGTAAATCTGTCAAATTATCTAACATGGAAGAAACATTCTTTGAATTAAATCAAATTAAATCACTTGCCTCTAGTGTCTCTGAATTTGGTGTTGGTTTGATGAAGCTTTTCTGCAGAATTCCTTCTCTCTCTCTCTCTATAAGCCTTCTTTTCCAAAGGTGGTTAGGGTTTTCTTTGGGAAAGTTTTGGAAACCTAATCAGATAACCTCCGTAGCTTATTGGGTCATTAAGGGTTTGTTAGTGGGTTTAGTGGGTCTATTCCCAATCAGATAAAGACTCCTAATTTTCGTTATTATTAATTCCCAAAAATACAAAATTACCAAAATGCCCTTTATATTGCCGGTATGGCCTAAAAATACCCCGGGACCCAAACTAAACCCCCGGCTAGTGTTTTCTGACTATCTCGACCCTTCCGGATGCGTTGGAGCGCTCAAAATGACCATATGGTTAATAAAATTTAAATTCACTTTTATAAATAAAATAATTATATCCTGACACGACTGTCACACGCGTCCCAAAAATGACCAAATTGCCGTATATCAATCTCACGACAAATTTCATAATTCAATATTCATATATCATCATATATACTCAATATCGTCAAATACCAACTCACAACTCGCTAGTATTTTATCCAGATTAATTTCCAATTAATTCTCATTTAATTAATTAATCCCAAAAATAATTATCGCCAAAAATACGGGGTATTACAGATTTGAGACACACGGTGATGATCGAGTCTCATGGGTTTAGGTTTGTGCTAGATCCCGATGGGGATAAGATGTACCAGGATATGCACAGACAGTAATGGTGGTCGGGGATGGAGTGGGAAATATAGGAGTTTGTCTTTAAGTGCACTACATGACAATTAGTGAGGATAGACCACCATATATTGAGAGAGATGCTATAGTCATTGGAGGTTCCAGTCTGGAAATAGGAGAGTATCCATATGGATTTCATCACTAGGTTACCGATGTCATATGGGGGTTATGATTCCATCTGGGTTATCGTGGATTTCATGACTAAGGTGTCTCACTTCCGACCGGTTTGTACGAATTTTGGGATAAGATAGTATGCCTAGCTATTTATTATCAAGATTGTGAGATTACATGGGGTACCGATTAATATCATGTTCGACATGGATAATATTTATGTGTCCCATTTTTAGAAGAGGTTTCAAGAGAGGATAAGCATGAATTTATGATTAACTATGGCGTATCATCCATAAACAAATGGACAGATTGAGCGGGTTAATTAGATATTAGAGGACATGCTCACGATGTGTATACTCAATTTTAGGAGATGTTGGGAGTAATACCTTCCACTGGTGGATTTCGTTTATAATAACTCCTACCAGTTCACCATCGATATGACATCGTTTGAGGCACTTTATGGATGGACTTATCGTTCACCAACTTGTTAGTGAGAGGTTAAGGACAATGAGCTGCTAGGATCGAAGATGATTTTGGACACCACTGCCAAGATTAAGCTTATTTGGGGACTTATACGGATAGCTCATGATAGGTAAAAGAGTCACGCGGATGCTGACAGGATATATATAGAGATGGAGATTAGGGACCAAGTGTTGGTAAAGGTGTCTCACATGAAGGAAGTTATGAGGTTCAGGATTAAAGTGAATCTAGCGTTGAGGTATGAAGGGCCATTTATGACCATTGAGAGAGTGGGGATATTTTTTAATAAGTCGGGTCTTCCGGATCATTTAAAGAGGATTCATGATCTGTTCCACGTAGCGTCACTCAGGAGATATCAAAGGAGTGAGAGGGATTTTTAGCACATACCACTAGAGAAGATCAATTTGTATCCAAACATCTCGTATGAGGAGAGATCGACAGCTATTCTTGATTGTGGTGAGCGTAAGTTGCAGTCTAAGTAAGTGCCCCGAGTTTGAGTGCAGTGGGGACACCATAATATAGATGAGTCGATGTGGGAGTGTGAGAATGACATGTAAGAGAAGTTTCAAGAGATTTTTACCGTTGGTACTTCCGAATTTCGGGAATGAAATTCCTTTGCAATGGGGGAAGTATGTAACACCCGGTATTTTAAAATAATGAATTTTATCATTTTAATTACATGCGTGGTCGTAATAATATTTCTTATTTAGTAAATATTAATTAGTGAGAACAAAATTGATATTTATGCATAAATAAAATTTACTAAGGGTGATTAAGTAAATTAATTTTGGAAAACTAATAGTATGTTGTAGTGGCTAATAATGACGGGAATCAATGGTATCTCAATTGGGACATACGGAAAGATTATTTTTAGGATGAGATGGAATATTGATGTTTGGTGACTCTGATGGTTATTTCTATTGAACAATTGATCCAGAATGGGTTGAAATAGTCAAAATCAAGTACCCGGGGGTAGAGAGTGGTTACAAGGAGATTTTTAGAGTAGTCCGGATCCGTTCTGGGGCATTTAAGGGACTTGTTCCTAAGAGATTAACCAAATTACTGGATTAAGAGGTTTAAATGGGAGATTAGGATCAAGAGGCTGCCACTTTGCACATTTAAACCACTTGAACTCTTTTGGGCAGATAAGAACGAGGAAGAACACAAGGAGGGGAGGAAAAAAATCCATCTTTACCTAGATTCCACATCGAGGAGACTAAGATTCAACCACCACTCAAGACAGGTGTATAACTTGCTTGTTGATTTGTATTTATTTATATTCATATAAAAATTGATAGAGTAAAAATCAATTTTGGGGTGGGGATTTAACATGTACAAGTGGTTTCTAGGAAAAAGATTTGACTCATGTGATGATATTAATCTTGGGTTCTTGAGAATAAAATCTTGATTTATGTAAAATTCAATACCTGTGATAGTCTATATTGTGTGAATAATGATTTGAGTAATAATATAACTACAGCAGTAATTAAAAGAAGAAGAAATGGTGAAAACGGGATAAAATCATCGAATCCGTTGAATTAATGAAATGGGAATGATGATTATGAGATTTATAAATTTTAGGATGGATTTAGATTATATTTTATGTATAAGAACCCTTGGAGGACTAAAACTATTATTGAAGTTATACAAGTGTGGGAATTGAATATTGAGAGTTTGGAAAACTCATCACTTCAATTCAAGAACTTTTCTCCTGCCCTAAATCGAATTGATGAGGCCTCAAAGGAGAATCCATTCACCATGAAAATCGATTCGGTTATGAATCTGAATCGATTCGAACCTACCATGAGGGAAAATCAACTATTTTAATGGAATTCTAGGGGCTTTGAGAAAAAAAAATTACAAGTTCCATAGGGTGTTGAAGGACTTCTAGGAATTTATAAATAGTTACAGGACCTCGGGTAGGGGTGAGTAGACCCGAGTTATAGTCGCAAGTGTTTAGGAGGGGTAACACTCAAGATATGAACTGAGAGTTTAGGATAGAAGAACTGGGGGAGTAATAATATAATTTATGAACTTGATGGGAAAATTAGGGTATTTTAGAAAGGTTATGTAATGTAACGTAACTTAATTTAATTAGTGAGTGAGTAAATATTTAAGAGTTTTGGACATACTCGTGACTTATAGGCTAGTGCTTCGGTTGTTAGGAACGAATTAGTCGGACATGGGTTATTTATATACGGGTATAGGGGTAGTACACACACACAAACACACACACACACACACACACACACACACACACACACACACACACACACACACATATATATATATATATATATATATATATATATATATATATATATATATATATATATATATATATATATATATATATATATGAGTATTAATACAGGTGTGCATGATATCTATCCTAAACATACCCATCCTAGCGGATATGCTATTAGTGGAGGTTACGCGTCGTGGGTCATAGGTCTGTGCATGCCCATGGTGTGTAGGGTTGGATCCCCGTAGAATAATTCTTTAAACAAATTCCTCTCCTATGTGACCTTAAATAGGAAATCCAACAGTTCAAACAAATTTTTTCCCCTATGTTACCTTAAATAGGAAGCCCTAGGTTTTAAACAAATTTAGTCCCCTACGTAACCTGATATACCAACCCCTGCACTTAAGAAAAATTCGATTCCCTAAATGAAATTAAATAGAAATCCATGTTCTTCAAAAAAATGTAATCCACTATGTGACCTTAGATATAAAGCCCTGCTCTTCAAACAAATTCAATCCGCTACATGGCTTTGAATATGAAGCCTTACACTTTAAAAAAAATTGGTCCCCTACATGACCTTAAATATGAATCCCTTCACTTTAAACCAATTCGGTCCCCTACTTAACCTTAAATAGGAAGGTGTTATAATACTGTGAATTTTTGTTAAAACTAAAGTAAAAAATCGAGACACCCTGCTACACCCCAAAGCTTTCTTCCTCGTGATACTTACAGTATCATACATTCACACTTAAGAACTATATCTTCGATTCCCCCAAGTAACAAGGTTAATCAATTGTGAGGTGTTCATCCACCACCATAAACAACATTAAAACTTATAAGTTTCAACTTATGGTCCCTTATGCGACCTAAAATAAGAAGGGGTTGAAATATTCTAAATTTTTTCTAAGAATAAAGTAAAAAATAGGGTCACCTGACACCCCAAACCTTTCTCCCTCGTTTTTGAATCACCATGCATTTAAAATTCATCTACCAATTCTTAGTTACCACTAACCAGGAAGGTTAGCCAGTCATGAGCTGGCTCAGAATCCACCCAGAGATTTCTCCATTTTGGAGTTTGAGTTATCGTGTATTAACACTTAATCTATGGATCCTTGGTTATAACTAACCAATCATGAGGTGATTCAACCCCCACTAAATAATTCTCCCTTCTACTGCCTGAGTTATCAAGTATCCACACTTAAAATACATAAACTCGATTCCCACTAAACATGAAGGATAAGAAGTCGTGAGGTGATTAGAAACCCCCTAATATTTCTCACTCTCGAAGTTTGTGTTACTAATTTTTCACACTTGATCTCCCTATCTTCAGTTCCCATGAGCAAGTAAGGACAACTATTCACAAGTTGACAAGAAATCCTTTGGATCTTTCTCCCTCCAGGAGTTTGGTTATGTATATTCACACTTAATATCCAAACTCTTTATTCTTGCTAACTGACAAGGATAAATAGTTCTGAGGTGATGCTGAACCAAAATATATGAAATGAAAACCCCGCATTTTTATGTCTGGTACCCTATATGACCTTATATAAGAAGCCTCATGATTCAAACAAATTCGGTCACATAGGATACATTAAACAAATAGCCATTCGCTTCAAACAAATTTGGTCCCCTACGTTACCTTAAATAGGGACTCATGCGATTATAACCTATTCGACCCCTACGTGACCTTAAATAGTAAGCCCTTCACTTCAAACCAATTCAATACCCTATGCAACCTTCAATAGGAATCCATGCACTTCAAACATATTTGTTCCACTATGCAACCTTAAATAGGAAGCCTCGTGCTTCAAAAAAATTTGGTCCCATACATGGCCTTAAAGAGGAACCCAAGCACTTCAAACATATTTGGTCTCATATGTGACTTCAAATAGGAAACCATGTGCTTCAAAAAAAATTATTCTCCTATGCGACCTAAATTAGGAAGGGTTGGAATATTCTAAATCTTTTTTAAAATAAAAGTAAAAAATAGAGATGCACTGTACGGGCTCGACGCTTTCTCCCTCCAAGTGTATTAAATCACCTTACGTTCACACTTACCTATATTTGGTTCTCTCCAACTATGGAGGTTAATTGGTCCTGAGGTGATCCTAAACCCCAATAGATACCATTTAACTGACATCTTTCTATGTGTGGTCCCATATGTGACCTAAAATAAGAAGGGGTAGAATATTATGAATTTTTGGTAAAATAAAAGTTAAAAACCGAGATACCCTGCACCCCATAAAGGCTTATCCCTCTTGGTTTTTGAATCATTATCATTTACACTTAAGGTACCTATTTTTGGTTCCAGCTAAACAAGAAGAATTGACCAGTCACAAGGTAACCCAAAGTACCACCAAAACTTTCTCCCTTCTAGTGGTTGAGTTACCGTATGTTAACTTAAGATACCTATCCCTTGGTTCCCTTTAACTAGTCATGAGGTGACTCACCCCCCATGTATTTGTCCTTCTCGGTGTTTGAGTTATCGTGTATTCACATTTAATCTACTTACCCTCGATTATCACTAACCAGGATGGATAACCAGTCGCTAAGTGACTAGAAACCCCATCGGAGCTTTCTCCCTCCTGGAGGTTAGGTTACTGTATGGTTACACAAAAATCTCCATACCGACGATTGCTACATGACAAAGAAAAATTGCATCTCTAATGTATTTTTGTTGTTGTTGCAACTTCTTTTTCCATCAAAATTCCCTTGAACCGATAAATAAACTCAAAAGATGTATAGGGTAAGTAAAGAAGTATCAACACAAATCTAAGGGTTAAACAAAAAATATGAGAAGAAAAAAGTGTAATTCATTTGCATATCATTATTTTTTATGATTTTTCTATATTTGCTTTTTATATTGTTTATGGATTTCTCAAGGGATTATTAATTAACTAACTATATACTAATTTTTATAGTACCAACTAATATGTAAAAGCTAATTTAAGAAAATGAGACTGTAAGAGGGTACTTTAGATTTTAGATGGAGGCGTAACCCCTGTTTGAGTATGCTAATGATAAGCTAATTGGCCAAAGCTTTGGATTAAGGATAGGACATACAAATGCAAACCCCAATGAAGGTAAGACTCAATTTAAACTCACAAATCTCTCGTGTATATCTCAGAAAGTAGTAATGAAACTTATAAGTAACTTAGCTAGAGGGAGAGAGAAGTAAGCACCCTAGATACACCTTGGTAGGCAGGTAGAAACACACCAAACACCTTCAAGAATCTATGTCAAGTATTAAAAGCTTCGTAATAAATTATAATGGTGAGTGAGTAAACTCTCTGGTTTTGAAATAATTCTCTCTGATGTATCTTCTCTCTATCAATAACTCATGAACTCTTCAAAAGATCCTCCTCCTCAAGGGTGGTTGGGGCCCTTAAATATCCCCCCCCCCCCCCCCCCCGCCACACACACACACCCCAACCTCGAGGCGACTCAGTCATTAAAGACTATGAAAGACATCCCTCATACTTTATGTCACAACATTAAATGCCTGATGCACTAGTTGTTTCCACGTCATAAACATTAAATGCCAAGACATGCCTTTTGCCTGACCACTGTGTGTCAGGGGGATGTTGTCGCAGAGGTGGGTCACCAACTGCCTAATAGCCCCAAATACCACGGTGGTTTACTCAAGTGTAAGTATCACATTGTTTAGCTGGATAGTAACATCACCTACAGTACATGTGACATTAAGTAGAAGGTTGTTTGGTTCTCAACTCAACGCCCGATGGAACTCTAAGCTACTCCGCCCGAGGTTCCACGGTCAGGGTCCTTCGGTGTTTTTACCAGGTGTATCTAAGATGGTCAGGACAAGCCCCAACGGTGCCTCACTTCTCAATCCTCCAAACCAGGTCCCTCTAAAAGTTCCCGTGGTGAGGTCATTCGATAGAGCATGAAAGCTCTCCTAGTCCCTGCCCAGCCTGGTCTCTCGCGAGTACCATTCAACCTCACACAAATTCATTATTCTCGTTACATCATTACAATCATTATAGATCATAGCCAATATAAACAAAGATACAATATGACTAAGTAATTAACAAGCTAAAGCATGAATTGCCACGCCACGCTGCCACGCTTGAGCTATCACGCTGTCTTGATCCCAAACACTATTTCCCAAAGCATGGAGTATCCCTAATCTCAGGATTACCTACAAGCCCCCTCTACAGAGATAAACATAATTGTGCTAATAAGAAAATTAACAAAATTGGACTCATGAGGGTTTCAAAATACATCACATGAATGGGAGATTAGCCCTCAATAATCAGCATCAAAAAATAAAAGTAAACAATAAGAGAATTTGAGGATTAAATCATGAGAAATTAAAGAGTAATAGATAAAATCCATTTGTACTACAATTGGAGCAACTCTTCAATTATACATAAAAAATCTCTCAATCACAGTACCTTATGAATGCATTTATTGAATCTAAAATAAAAACTACAAAAAAAAATATAAGATAATGGATGAATTCATAATGGACACTTAAATAACAAAATATATTTGCTAAAAATGCAAATCCTAAGATTATAAAATTGTACATTAGAACTCATCCAAGGAAATAAATTCTATATCATCACTCTATGTTGAGATATTTTCTAAATGCAAATACTATACATAAAGGAATATATTAGAATTTACCTCTCATAAGGGATGAATTCAACTACATCAATCTATTTTGAAATAATTTTTAAAAATGCAAAAAATCACTATAGAGGGGTGGGGTGGAATTCATCCTAGAGATAAATTTCACTACACACCTCTATATTGAGATATTTGCTAAAAATGTAAATACTCTCTATAGAGGAGTTGGATGAAATTTATCACACAAGGTTTTAAAAACGAAGTTGGAGATTTTTTTCTCAAATGGTCTTCATCTCTTTAAATAGTGTGGCCATGGAGCTAGGAGTAAATTGGGTAGATAATGGGTGCATGTGGGTTGAGTGAGGTGAGAAAAAGTGCATGGAGAATGGGGATAAAAATCTAATTTTGTTAGAGGGTCATTTGGGTATATGGTTAGAAGGAGTTAGTTGGGGGTAAATTTGAAAAAAAAATGGGTTAAAGGTTGTTTAAAACACATGTGGGTCTATTTTTTGGCTTTGGTTTATTAAGAGGTACGATTTGAGTGCTCATGGTTTAAAGGAGCTATAAGGCAGGAAATGGTTTTTGAGTTGAAAAGGTGAAATGTGTCTTTGGGTGGATGGTGGAAGTCGGGTTGTGTCGCGGGTTTGGGCTGTTGGGCACCACCGAGTTTGTGCGCAGGTGGGTGGATCGCGGTTTGGGCTTATGGTCGGAGATGGTTATAGGCAGAACCCGAAATGGGTTGCCAAGGGGTTCCAGAGTCGCTCGGGTCAGTAGCTATCATAGTCACGGGTTAGGCAGTGACGGGTCACGTGTCTATGAGATGGGTTGTGGCTGGTCTCGGGTTGAGATGGGCATTCGAGTGTGGAAGGATCATGGGTTCAGGTCACGGGTTATGGTTGTACGTTGTTTGCAGTGGGTTAAGGTAAGGTTTGGAGTAGCTGGTATAAGGTCGGGGGTTGTGGATTAATGGGTGGATAAGGAAGGTTGTATGTGTTGGGTTTATCAATGGAAGGAGTGGAGAGAGAAGATGTTGGAGTTTGAAGAAGGTGGGTGAGGTTGTGATTGGGTGTGGGTGAGTGTATATTAGGATAGTGTGTGTGAGTGAGTTGTTTGGGTGTGTGTAAGGTGTAAGATAGTGAGGTGTATGGTAATTGGGTGTGAGTGAGTCGGATGTGTGAGTGTGTGTGTGTTTAATTTGTGACCCCATTAAAATAAAATAAAAATAAATCTAATAAAAATAAAAGTAAAATAAAAATAAAAACTAAAATAAACTAAAAATAAAAATCACTCAAAAAATAAAAAAATTAAAAATAACACGAGACACAATACAAATTCTAAAAACTAAACACGACTCAAATAAAAATAAATAAAATAAATTATAAGAAAATAAAAAAAATAATAATAAAATAACTACAAACTAAAAACAAACAAAAAAATAAAGGAAAATAAAACTCGACGCACTAAAATAAAACGTAAAAAAATAAATCGTCTAAAAATCACTAAATAAAATCTATTAAAAATAAAACTCAAATAATAAAAATAAAAACTACAATTCTAATAAAAATAAAAACCTAGAGTCCTAAAAATATAAAATGTAGCAAAACAAAAAACAAAGACTACAATTAAAAACTAATAAAAATTAAAAATCAAAAGAAATATAAAATAAATTGTAGAAACCTCTAAATAAATCCTAAAAATAAAATAACTCAAAATAAAAATCTAAAGAGCAGAAACTAAACACACGTGGACTCGGGTGAATGTTTCAGATAAGTTTAGGCATAGTTAAGGTTACAGGACTGGTTTAGGCTCGGTTAAGGTCACGAGATAAGGTAATTAGCTCCATAAATCGCGTATTTGCCTTGAAATAAGCATCAAACTTTCGCAAATGGAGATCAAGCCTGCATAATAAATAATTACGCACATAAGACCTAATTTTTCGAGAATTAGCAACTAAAATACTTCTATTCGGGGTATAAAATGTACAATTTTGGGTGCTTCTCACTACAAACAAAGAAAGATAACCAGTCATGAGATGACTAGAACCCCACTCAGCTTTATCCTTCCCGAAGTTTGGCTTACTGTATGTTCCCATTTAATCTCCCAACCTTTAGTTAATGCTAACCAACAAGGATAACTAGTCTTTAGGTGATCATAAACCCTAATAGACACCATCGAAACCCCATGTTTATAAATCTCATACCCAATGTGACTTTAAATTAGAAGTGTCGCGTTTCAAATTAATTCGGCCCCTTATGTGACCTTAAATAGGAAACTTTGTGATTTAAACCACTTATATACTCTATGTGACATTAAATAGGACGTCCTATGCTTCAAACCCATTCAGTCCACTACGCAATTGTAAATAAGAAGCCATCTACTTCAAATAAATTCGGTGCATTATGTGACCTCAAATAGGAAGCCCCGCGATTTAAACAACGTTGGTCCTTTATAAGACCTGAAATAGGATGAGACATGCTAAAATTAAATTTGGTCCCTTATGAAAAAAAATTAGGAAGCAAAAATTTTTGTCCCCTTAGATCTTTCTCCCTCCTGGTGTTTGAATCACTCTATATGCATAATCAATCTATTTATCGTTGGTTCTTCCTGACCAGGAAGGTTAACTAGTCGTGAGGTGGCCTAAAATCCCCCTGATGTTTCTCTTTTATTGTGTTTGAGTTATCGTTTATAAACTCTTAATCTACATAACCTTGGCTCCTACTAACCAGTCATGAGATGACCCAAAATCCATCAGAGCTTAAGCTACCTACCCTCAATTTATGCTAACCAGTAATGAGGTTCCTAGAAACACCATTAGATCTTCCTCCCTCCCAAATTTTGGGTTACAACATGTTTTCGATTAATTTGCCTACCCTTGGTACCCAGTAACTAGGAAGCATAACCAGTCATGAGGTGATAATAACCCTCCTCGAGCTTTCTTCCTCTTGGAGTTTAGGTTAACTTATTTTCCCACTTAATATCCCTACCCATCCTAAGCCACAATATATGACAATGAAACGTCGTGTTTCTATATCTTGTCCTCTATGTCACCTTAAATTGGAACATTGATGCTTCAAATAAATTTGGTCCCCTACGTGATCATATATAGGAGTCCCCATGCTTCAAACAAATTCGGTCCCCTACGTGACCTTAAAGGGGAAGCCTCTCACTTTAAACAAATTAGGTATCTTACGTGATCTTAAATAAAGATCCACATGCTTCAAATAATATTTGTCCCCTCCGTGACCTTAAATAGGAACCCCTGCACTTTATACATATTTATTCCCCTACTTGAACTCAAATCGGAAGCCTTATGCTTCAAATCACTTCGTTCTTGTACATAACATAAAATAGGAAGTGGTTGGAATATGGTCAATCAGTTCAAAGACCAAAGTTACATATCGAGATACACTACACCCCCGAAAGCATTCTTCCAACTAGTGTTTGAATAACCATATGTTCAAATATAAAATACTTATCTTCGGTTATAACTAACTAAGAAGGTTAATAATACATTATAAGGTTAACCATTTGTGATGATACCTAAAATCCCATGGAGATTTCACACTTTTTGCACTTAAGTATCCATGTATTCACACTTAAGCTAAATATCATTGTGTGCCGCTAACATGTAATTTTAACCAGGTGTGGGGTGCCCCAAAACACCCTATAGATTTGTCCTTCTTGGTATTTGAGTTACCATGTATTCAAACATAAGCTACCTACCCTCAGTTACCTCTAGCAAGCAAGTACAACTAGTCATGAGTAAACCAGAAGCCCCCAAGATATTTCTCCTTCCCAGAGTTTGGTTTTCCCTATGCTCCTCTTACTCTACCTACCCTAGGTTCTCACTAACTAGGAAGGATAACAATTTGTAAAGTGATAATAAACGCCCAAAATATTTCTCCCTGCTATAGTTTGGTTTATCGTACGTTCAGTCTTAATCTATGTACCCTCGATTTCCCCTAACCAGGAGGATAACGAGTCATGAGGTGAGTAAAATCCTCCCTGATTCGTCTCCCTCATAGAGTTTAGGTTTACCAATATTCCCACTAATTCCCCATACCCTTGATTACCACTAACTAGGATGTATAACTAGTCGCGAAGTTACCATAAATGAATTGGATCTCTCTCCCTTTTGTAGTTTGGTTTTCCGTATGTGTAAACTTAATCTCCCTACCCTTGATTGCCACTAAGGTTGAAGGATAAATAGTCATGAGGTGAACAGAAAATCCCTCAAGCTTTCTCCCTCTCCAAGTTTGGGTCATTATATGTACATATTTATTCTCCCTACCCTATATTCCTGCCAACTAGGCAGTATAATGAGTCGTGAGGTGACTAGACCACCTCGATCTTTCTACTTCCTAGTGTTTGGGTCACCATATGTTACCAATTAATATCCCTTCCTTGGTTCTCACTTTCTAGGACCGATAACTTTTTCTTAGGTTATCCTAAACCTCAATAGACACCATCAAAACACCTACTTTATAGGTCTAGTTCCTTACGTGACCTTAAATATGAATCCTTGCGCTTCGAATAAAGTCGTTCCACTACGTGGTCTAAAAGAGGAAGCCTCGTGCTTCAAAAAAAATTTCACCTATGTGACCTAAAATAGGAATTGATGTGATTCAAAAAAATCCATTCCAATAGGTGACATAAAAGAGGATGGGGTTGAATTATTCTAAATCTTTTCTAAGACCAAAGTCAAAAATCGAGATGATCTAGACCCCCCTGAGCTTTCTTCCTCATAATGTTGGAAGCACTAAATGTACACACTTAAGAAACCTATCTTGGGTTACCACTAACTAATAAGATTAATTAGCCATAAGGTGATACTACACCCTAATATATGTCATCAAAACCCAATGTTTCTACATCTTGTCCCTTATGTAACCTACAATAGGAAAAATGGTTAGAATATTCGGAATAGTTTCTAAGGCTAAAGTCAAAACTCGGGATAACATGAACCTCTTAGCTATATGATTTCTCCCTCATGGTATAAGAATCACCATACATTCATAGTTAATCTACCTATTATATATTCCCGTTAATCAGGAACGTTAACCGGTCATGAGGTGGCAAAAAATGACCTAAAAGTTTCTCCCTTTCAGTGTTTAACTAATGAGGTGACCCAAAACACTTCAGAGATTCATCCTTATAAATATTTGAGTTTTCATGTATTCACACTTAAGTTACCTACCCTCGATTACTGCTAATTCATAAGGATTATAGTTGTGAGGTTACCAAAAACCCCGTGGAGTTTTTTTCGTTCAAGAGTTTGGGTTAATGTGTGTTCACACTTAGTATGCCTTCCATATGTTACAACTAACTAAGATGGATATCCAGTCATGATATGACTAGAAATCCCCCCAAAATTAATTCATTTCGGTGTTTTGGTTACCTTATGTTCATTATTAATCTCCCTACCCACGGTTACCACTAAACAAGAAGGAAAATAAGTCATGAGAGCTTTATACCTCTTGTATTTTAGGTTACTATATCTTCTGAGTTAATCTTGCTACCCTCCTCTAACTAGGAAGGATAAATAATTGAGAGGTGATAAGAAACCCCGTGAAACTTTCTTCCTCTCGGAGTTTGGGTTATGATATGTTCACACATAATATCCTTATGCTCGGATCCTGCTAACCAGGAAGGATAAATGAACGTGAGGTGAGAAGAAGCCCACAAATCTTTCTACCTCTGATGTTTGGGTTGCTGTTTGTTCCCACTTAATCCTCTTCCCCAGTTATTGCTAATTCGAAAGGATAACCAATCGTGAGGTGAAAAGAATCTCCCCCTAAAGCTTTCTTCCTTCCAGAGTTTGGGTTATCATATGTTGCCACCTAATCTCCTTACCTTCGATTCCCTCTGACTAGGAAGTTAACTACTCGCCAAGTGTTCTTAAACCGTAATACATGTCATCGAAAACCCATGTTTCCATGTCTTGTCTCCTATAAGACCTAAAATAAGAAGGGGTTGGAATATTTTGAATATTTGGTAATATCAAAGTCTAAAATAGGGATACCGTGCACCCCCTGATCTTTCTCCTTCTGGATGTTTTAATCGCCATATGTTACCACTTAAACTACACATATTCGACTCCTCCTAACAAAGTAGGTTAATCGATTTTGATTTGATTTTAAACCCTAGTTAATTCCATTGAAACCTTGAATTTATACGTATTGCTCCTTATGCGACCTAAAATAGGAAGAGTTTGTAGTATTCAGAATATTTGGTAAAACCAAAGTGAAAAATTGGGATACCATGCACCTCTGGATTTTTATCCCTCTCATTATTTTGATTAATGTACTTTCACACTTAATTAAGCTATCTTCATTTGCTGCTAACTAATAAGGTTAATCCAACCCGGGATAATCCTAAAAAAACATTCCAAGACTTGACACATCATTGATAACCAATAGTAAGACATGCACCGTACTTTCAGGTTCACTCTTATCATAGGTCCCAATGCAACATCAATAGAGACCTTTC
The DNA here is from genome assembly GCA_949130495.1 of Sambucus nigra. Taxonomy (NCBI): domain Eukaryota; kingdom Viridiplantae; phylum Streptophyta; class Magnoliopsida; order Dipsacales; family Adoxaceae; genus Sambucus; species Sambucus nigra. The sequence goes on from OX422218.1 coordinate 422,386,167, forward strand.
GAGACATGTTGAAACATCCAGCACCCATTTATGGTCCCTCACCACACATTTAAGTTCCCCAAAAGCCAAAATGAAGGCCTATAGGGTCTTTATCATACATATATCCCCTTAGGTAAATCACTTGAATCCTTCCACCACTGAGTATCAATGTGACCGTAAATTTCGATGACGATTATCCCCACTTGCACAGTCTTAGTCTGCCTCCTCCGTGGACACCCTGATTTGTAATCAGGACCTTGGTCATTTTATCCCCTTCATTCGATACCCTTTACCAAAAAAACCCAATAACAAAACCCTGAGGGAAAAATAAAAATAAGTGAACGAACCCAAAAAGAGAAAACAAAACCTCTAGGGGTCCTTTAATCAAACAGTCACCCCTCCACTAGTAATTACTACAAAATATTTACATATACTTTTCTTGAAATACACGTGTCCATCAGCCCTCATCCACCTTACATGTGTTACCATTAATGGATGATCAGTAAAAGGTCATAGATGATTGATCTCATTCTAAAAATTGAGGCCCCCACCTACCTTAAAAAGTACCCCCAAAACTCAACATTGATTCGATATTCTAATTTTCTTCATTCATGAGAGTCAGAAAGGTACTCAACATCGTTGTCAAAAGTTCAAAAAAGGTTCATACTTCATAAAAATCAGTTTACCCTAAGAAAAATCTCATACTTCCAATAAGTTTGTTCCCCCGAGTGAAGTTCATAATTCTTTAAAATTGTTTCCTTTGAAAAATAGAGGCAAAACTATATGTGTCTTCTGCGAAAGTCAACATTTCTAAATGAAACTTAGCCTAAATAAATGGAGATCTTCCTATCACGCTACAAGGGTAAAAAACATATAAATATTATGGAAATACCCCATATATATACATATATTGTGTGTGTGTGTGTGTGTGTGTGTGTGTGTGTGTGTGTGTGTGTGTGTGTCATAATAAACTATCCATATATGTTTATTGGACTTATTCCACCCCTATTTATGGGACCGGGTAGGCACTTTACAATGATAATATTTTAAATTTTGGTCTCTAACCCATTACCTTTGTTTGTTTAGATGACATGCTAATATACTAAAGAATTATAGTTGAAAGTAATAATGAATAAATACAAACATGGAAAGATACTTTATAAAACCATCCTCAGGAAATTTTTAGTGGGCTGAGTCAACCCAAAAATTTCCAGAAGCCAAAGTCTATAATTTAGCTACTCCCACCACTTCTTTGAACAAACAAAGCCTCTTGCTATGACAACACCCTTGAATATATGTTTTGATATCAACACTTACTAAGCATTATCCTTTGATTAATGTATGTTTAACATATAAATATATCAATCCCATAAAAGCTAAATCCTATATTAAAGACTACGCTCCATAATACCGTAATGTTGTATATTGTATACCCGGTGTCCCATCACCTATACTTATAAAATTGTTCCATTTGTTGTAACTACGTCGATTTTGATCCCAATTATCCTTAGTTATGTAGGCTCTATACTGAAAAAAACTTATGAAGCCCAAGCGTCATAATACATGTCTCTGCATATTATTTCTTATGGATGCCTCCATATCTAGTCCAAACCCCTTCCCATTTTATTCACTACAACCCCAACGTGCGGTGTTTTACTCGATTTCTTAACCGTAGGACATTATGTGATTTACTCAACTTACCTTTTACACCTCTAAACTTGTATGAAGTATAGTACCTTCTGGCTAGGGATCGTCCGACGATCATAACAAATTATGCATTTCTTAGTGCATTAAGGTCCGTTTCCCTTTTAAACCTCCTCCCAAAATATCCTTTGTTATATAGATATATTTCCCCCTCTCCAAGGCATGTCCAACACTTGCTCACATATCACATTAAAAAACATGAACAACCCAACTTTGTAGGTTTTAATCTCACAACTATATAAGTACGTAGGTAGAATACCAGATCCTTCTTGTGAGCACACGCCTTGGAAATATGTCTCCTGATATATTGACCCCGTAGATATGCAACCTTCTTTCATACCTATTATCACTTACTGATTCAAAATAGATATTAAAATGTATTGAATCCATGACCTTTCACACATAACCATAAAAGTATTCAAACATGTATACACAAATCACAACACAGCTACGTAGGCTTTAATGTCGTGGATACACGAGGACATAAGCGTAACTTAGAGTCCTTCTCGTGAGAAAAGTCCTTGACAATACATCTTTCAATAAGTTTTCACAATAGAGATTAACCCATTTCTCATATTACCATTCTATATGTCCTCAAATCTCTTATGAGATATCAAACAGTATCAAGTAGGGCTTGCTCCCACACATAATAATGGCAGCCACCAGTTACACAAGTCGAGCTTTCTCACACACTTTTATACATACTAATGACTACCCATTAACCCAAATAAAGATTCAATCACAAGAACTCTTCTGTATCCATATCGTTTTAACTCATCTTCAAACACCTCTCCCTCATACCCTTTTCATATATAAGATCCTTTATATATTTTATGAAATTTTCAACTAAGATCTGTAATCTTGTTATGAAGTAAGTATTAAAGTATCACATAATCTTAATATCAATAATAATCATATAATTAAGGAAACATAAAGAACATTTGTGGTGCCTAATATGTTCTTCACTCGTAACAATGTTCCAAAACCTTACAATAAGAATCTCGGGATAATCGCAAACCTAAACCTGCCTTAGAATTATCCCGAAAGGGATAACCTGAACCTTTTATTTATTTTCATACAAAATAAACTGCAACTTTTTACAACTAAAAAACACCTCGCATGTAATACACTTAGGCCAAGACCCAGAACCATGGGCATGCACCATAAACTTGATGGTCAAACATCTTCCAAGGGAAAATCATCAACCCAGGGCGAACTGATAACCTGATCTTTAGGGGGGGTATCGACAGACTGGGAGCTAAGAAGTCCCACACTCACCATCAAATAAAGAGTTCTCCTCATTAGTGCATCAGTTCTTGGGGCCCTCAACACCATAATTATGTGAATGACAAAGGATTCATCCTAAACGTTAATATAGTTAGTGCTTTAGGGTGAAGGACGACGTTTTATAAAGTATATTTAGTTCATTAAAGAACATAAGAGTTAGGAGGATGAATCCTTAATTACCGTAAAGTTCGTGAGAAACAAAGTCTAATTAACCTTAAAGTTACGTAGCTTTAGAGTAATTTGATTATTTGTAAAGAAAAGTATAACTATAGTAAACTAAAAATTTAGTAAAAAGATGTTCATATCCCTGAACCATTTTAATAATACCACTACGTAAATTAATATTCATCAAAACATGGTATACATCTCATGAAGGAAGGAATTATAAAAACCCATTACTAAAAAGCCCTATTTTTTTAATTGGTATGACACACTATTTCCTTCTCTGTCGCAAAAATAAATCCATACATTTTGGACTATCTTAGACTATAAAATGTAGTTCAAAAGTGTAACAAGCCGCCTAATTTTGGGGTATTTTAAACTAATTTAAAAAATATGGAGGAAAATAAAGTTTTTAATTTAATTATTTTTCTTCATGAAAAATGTTAAGAATGATTTTTAAAGACTAGATTTTCAATCAGTTTCAAAATCGGAGTTAAAACGAATTTTTAAATGATTTTTAAAATATTATCCCTTGGTTTTATTTTAAGTCAGCAGAATCAAAATCCCTGAGGGATCGATTGATCGACTCTAGGGTAACGATTGATCGGCCCAACAAAATTCGTGCGCTACAAGTTTTTTGAAAAGTTTTGTTTGGTTTAAATTACTATTATTTTGCTTCATAAAAAGATGTCACGTGAGACCTTTTCTATACAATCTTTTTACACACAAAAATGCAGTAGCCTTTTCATATATTCTTCTCTTTTTATATACACATAGCCCCCTTTATATTATCATATTCAACCTTAGTTTTTGGAGGTGTTCTTGGGGCTGCTTTAATGTTGGATCTTGGAGATGATTTATGGATCTTTGTGAGATGATTTTGATGGCTTAATCTAAGTTTCTGGGAAGATTCATGTTGGTTTCTTTTGATGGTTTAAGGTGTGGGGTTTTACACAATATTCTCTTTAATCTCCCGAGACTTATTCCCTTTGATTTCATGTGATTATTGAACTCATATTTGAATTGCTAAATTCATTTGGAATCAGAATTTTTTTATTGCAGTTTGATTTTGATTCATGTCATATTATGTTTGTGCTGAGCATGTTGTGATGAGATTTTAATATGGCACAAAGGTTGGGCACTCGCCAAGATCCCATTTCTGGATACTTGATAAAGTATGGGGTGGTATGGCGGGGCCTGGTGACCCGGATTATGTGTTGTTGAGAAAATATATTAATAAAATGCTTGTGAGATTGGAATTTTATTTGAATATTCGTACTCGTATTGTTATGCTTTATTCATCCCTAATATTTGTTGAGCATCTTTCCTGTCATATTGTGTACTTCCCCATATTTTTTTCTTAGTGGAGGGTTAGCACGGATTTGGGCGCTATGGACTAGTTGCAGTTTGATTTTTTTTATCTTGGATATATTGAGAAGAATATTCAAGAGTACAAAATGAGAAGATTTGTATTTATTTTTTTGTATAGAGCATTGGCGATTTATTTTATTTCAAGATAGATAGTTGTATTATTTCGAGAGACAATTGTTGTATTCAATTTGAGAATTTGGATTATTGGATTATTGTATTTTATATTGGGGGATTTATTTGGAAGCTCTATACCTTGTTGATTGTGGATTTGATTAGTTTTATCGAGTACCTCTATGCTCTCCCCAGGTGGGGTGTTATAAAAAGTAGCTGGTGGATTAATGTTGTTTTATTATTTTGTTTATATATCGTGTTGAATGAAGTCATACAATAATTTTGAATAGTGAAATTCCCATTGATTTTTTTCACAACAATAGTTGAAATTAATTTGATGTAAATGGGCTTTTAATTTGGGTATTCTTGTAAAGAGAAAAGTTAAGTAAATGGGTGTACACGAAATGAGTGTAGTTTCTAAATTGGCACATACAAACTTTATTCAAATGTGAAAGTGTATATAACAAAAGGAAAAAAATTGATTATTGGTCTTATAATCAAAGAGGTTATGATATTGTGCTTGATGGTGGTGCAAAGATCCACCATCACAATAAGCGACATGCGTTCCCCCGACATGCGAAAGGGATATTAGTTGGCTTTGGACGTATTGAATGCTTGGATGGTGCACTTGTCACTTTCTACGCACTATTTCAACGTGAGACTCATGTTTATACGACCCAAAATAGGTATATTAGGTGACTTAGGGTGCGTTGGCAGCGATGATGGTGCACTTGGTACTTCGCACACATCGTTTCTCGAAGTATTGGAGGCTTTAGGTTAGTCAAAGTCAACTAGATCAACGGTCGTGGTGGAGCTATCTGATCAAAGGATGTAATAACCCTAGAGAGTTGATCTTAATCATTATATTAACTCGCGATGATACGCAAAGAGTTCACCCATTTTCTAAGGATGAGATGATAAGTTTTGACCATGAAATTGAAAGAAATCAAAGCGGACCTAATTCAATAATTGTTGAATCGTGCACCTGGTAAGAGGTGGTTGTTCATGAACAATTACTAAAATGTATGTAAAATAGTAATAAACCTTTATTTTGGACACTGAAAATAGTAATGTTCTCCTTTATATAACATCTATCCCTTCGCATTACCATGTTCACATTTGAAAGTGTTCTAGGTTTCAAGAAACCATACATAGTTTGCATGACATAACTAACCTCACTGCATTGTATCCAGAAGGAAATTTCTAGAATAAACTACATTATGTACTCGCTGTTCTTTAACCAGAAGGGGAGGAATTTTTCGTAAAAGACAACGTTCTTAAAATGTCCCTTGTAGTGGTTTTAATTAAATTATTCAATTTTCCTCTCATTAATTTCAAATAGTTTTTGGCAATACCCTTATAAAAATGGAAGGAATAGTGACACAATCTATCCAAGTTATGAGTCAATATTTGGTTTCACTTGATCATTATGATGGAAAAAAATTCGTCGTTGCCAATATAAAATCGTGCTTTTTATTACATCTTTGAAAGTTGAATTTACTCTTAATGATGTACTTGAATATTTTCCCAAATACTTAATTAAAGATATTAAAGATATTGAGAAAAAAATACATAAAGGGAAAAAGATGAATTTATGTGTAGAAGACATATTCTCAACTTTTTATTTCAATGAGTCTATATGGCACATCATATGATTCATATGGAAAACGAGTTATGGAAGGTACTAGAAAATAAATATCGAAATGAGAAAGCAAGTAACTATAAGTTTCTTGTTTCTAATTATATAAATTATTAAAATCAAATAATAAATCAGTCATTGCACAAGTTGGTGAACCCCAACAAATAGTTGGCGATCGTAATGTTGTTGGACTACATCTTTAAAATGAATTTCAGGTGGGGATATTTTTCCAAACTCCCTTTCTCTTGGAATGGATTTAATAAGAAACTTGATAACATTGAAAAACATACACATTTGAATCCTTTCATCGACGCATTCATATTAATGAAGATTATTGCTTTTGGAAGAATAATGAAGAATAAAGTGACATTCATTCTAATGAAAATATGGTTGAGGATACAAAAATACAAGGACACAAAAGATTTTAAACATAAGGTGAATAATGATTCCAATTTCAAGAACTAAAGTGCAAATAATAAGAAGAAGGGAAATTTTTACTTATGTGAAAATTTAGGTCATTTTGATCGATAATTTTGACTTAATAAAAGGATTTCGTGGCTAAATGAGTGACTAAAGAAGGCAACAATTTTGAATATTTCATTGAAATCGTGTACGAAGAAAATTCAGTTGATAATAAAATAGAAAGTGGTTGGATACTATCGCAATCATTCATATCTACAAAAACGATTCGCTCTTCAAAACATATCAAGATATGGATGGAAATAAAATGAAAATTGAAAATAACCTAGTCACCAAACTAATTGTAAATGGGACATTAGAAATAAAATTGATAATTGGGAAGGTTGTTTCTTTAATTGATGCACTTCATTGTGACAACCCGCCTAATAAGATACCGGGCGATCACTCCAATATAAATTAAAACAGGAGTCTCATATGGATCATTCTTAGCATCACTGTCAAAAAATCCATTTAATTACTAATAACCTATTAGACCGGTGTCAAAATTTTAACTTTACTACTCTTTTTAACGATAATAAATAAAACATCTACAATTTAATGCATAAATGAAACTGAAATAAATTAAAATAACCGAACCCTCAGTTCAAATATACAACCATATCGAATGCTGTACTGAAAGAATAAATAAATGCAATTGAGCCATTGGCTCGAATGTTTATACAATACCTCCTATCTAGAGTACAAGGATGGAAGCGGCTATCAAAACCCTGCACGCATCCACAGCTGCTGCAGCTGACGTCTGACTCGAAGGAATTTTCATCCAGGCGTCCCTGTGTCTGGACATCTATGTATATATATAATATAGCAAGAAAGGAAAAGTAGATAAACGGGTCAGAGCCCGAGTTTTTGAAAATATTTTTCAAGTGCATAAATGACTTATTATTTTAAAAAAGGTTTTATCTCATATTTAAGTTTGGTATCGCACTCCCATGAGATACCCCTCACCTCTCCGCTAATAGTGCACTCCTAGTGCATCTATCTAGAACATTCTAGTCAAGCTACCCTGCTAAACTAGTCTATCACCCGACCACTATCTACCCTAGATAGTCCAAGTAATGTACTAAGGTCTAAGCTTCACCCCAATCTCAACGCTATGACATGTTCATGCGTGGGGTGTCTCGCAAAGCGAAATCCAAACAAGGAACCCCCCTCGATACACTACTACGCGGCACGGTCGATAGTCGAGATCCGCTAGACCCTAAGTACAGAAAGATATATAATAATATATATACCATAAGAATAAATAATATAAGAGCACTAAGGATTAAACTTTTCCCCAGTCTCAACACACTTCCATCTTCGTGCGTGGGGTGTCTCGCGAAGGGAATCCAAACAAGGAACCCCCCCGATACACTACTATGCGGCAAGGTCGATCGTCGGGATCCATTAGACCCTCGGAACTCTATTTATCCATTTATATATACATATACATACCTTACCATAACCATCCGGATCTATCTCCCGGACTGAGGATTCAATATCAAGTATTTATCAATACATTCATTTTTTTTTAAACTTCCCATTTCCCTTTTATATTCAGGAAATGTAAATATAAAAGCCAATTCATTATCATGAATTGCTTTAACAAATCATATACCTTTTTAAAAGCCAATTTTATTATCATAAAAATGCTTTTCCTTTATATCATCCCATTTCCCTTTTTATACTCAGGAAATGTACCCAAAGCCATTTCCATTATCATGAAAATGCTTTGATCAAATCATGCTTCCACATCCCTTCTTCCATCCGGGAGTGTTACCGAAGCAAAACCTTTATCCCATTTCCCTTTTTATACTCAGGAAATGTAAATTGAAGCCAATCCATTATCATGAATTGCTTCAATAAATCTAAGACCGTCCCTCCGGGTTTCCCCACTGGACGCGCCCCTAAATGGCTATCATCTTTCCTGGCCTATCTATACAAGACAACCTGGGAACCTACCAACGACGGGAAGCGGCCATATTGCCTGCGGGAAAGTCAGGACCACACCTGGAATCCACTAACCAGCGCAGAAATACAAATGCCCATATGGCCTAGGGACTATATCCAACCAGATCAATAGCCAGGAAGGATTCACCACAACGCGCGCAACTTCCCTTATGATAGCGATTTAGGAAGGTGTGTAACCATAATGTATCAATTATGAAAATCATTTATCTTTCCATTTTGAAAATATTCATTTTTATATTTTCAAAATCACTTCCATCATATCATATATATATACTTTATTCACATAATATATATACATACCATATAGTCCTATTAGAATATATGAACGGTCATAATGGCCTATATCATCTAGCGATGACCAATAATCCCAAAGATTCCCTCCAGGAATCATAAACATGCATTCATATAAGCATGATACTAAACCCAAAGTATTTTCTTACTTTAATAAATAATACATACTTAAATCCTATCTACGGATTCATTTGGATATCTCCAATTATACCAATTCACTCTAAGTGAATATACACATATATAAATTCCCAATTCCTCAAGTCCTTTAGGACATAACCCTCCATAATTTCTTATTTGGAAGGGCCTTAAACATTAAACTCAAAAAGGAGAAATAATCCTCGTCTCCAAAATCTTGGGCTGAAAATAGGGCACCGGTCGACCGGTCCTAGACCCCGATCGACCGCGGGTTGTAAATAAGCCTACAAAACAAAGCAGTAGGCCCTTTCTCCTTGACACGGTCGACCGACCATAGGGGCGCGGTCGACCGGTCACACCAGGTCCTCAAAACTTTAATTCCTCAAATCCTTAATCCAGCAACCCAAATTAATTTTCGGGGTTTCTAAAATAGCCCAAAAATTATCCCGAACATCTACGACATTAATTCTAGCCGTAAATTTTCCAATTCCCGATTTGATTTCCGAGTTGATGATTTCAACCCGGAGCTGTCATCTTGTAAAATCATATCAAATCGTAGAAAATTCAGAAAAATACGCGGTCGGTGCCCACGCGACCGTATCGAAAAGATATACAACTTTCGTGTTTTGCCCGAAAGCTAAATTAATTCTTTTCCTGGCCAAAAAGGCCCCCTAAAGTGACGGGTTACTATTCATCATCTTCTCCGAGATGATTTCGGCCATTAAAGCTTATCCCAAGGTTTTGTCGCCTCACCCAACGTCCTACAACCTCAACCAACTAAAACTACACATATATTAAGGGTTCTAAACATCCTAGAACCCAAAACCATCAATTAATTTAGGTTAAAACCTAAGTTCCACAAAATTGAAATATTATTGCGGTTTAATTGTTTTAACTCCCAAAAACCCGTTTTATCCACGATAACCCACCCCAAAACCATTAGGTTTTGTTTATACCAAACTACGGTATGAGATGTTTATGCAAAAAGATAAATAAAGCAAGTAAACACTTGCCTCGTGGATAAAATCCGACGACCTCGAGTCGAATCCGGCGGAGTTTGGCCAGAATCTACATTTATCTCCTATTTTCTCTCCTCCTCTCTCTCTTCTTTCCTTTCTTTCTCTTTTCTCTATATTCTCTCCCCTTCTCCCCTCTTTAAATAGTAAGAAAAGGGGTCTTAACCCTTAAAACCCAAAAACGACTCGTTTACCCAATTACGAGTTACTTTTACCTCTAAAATTATTCGAAACTCATTTTCGACAATCGGACACTCTTTTCTGACTATTTCGGACCTTCCGAGACTCATGGCGCAGTCGAAATTCCCATCTGAGGTACTTGACCACAAATCACTATTCCAACCCAAAATAAATAAATGCGGGTTTTCCAATTAAAAATCTTACCTCGTGTCGCTTTACTCAACAGCTACATATAATTAAATTACTTCGACCTCTATAGTCCAAAATAATTTATAACGCCCTTCGAAAATCATTAAATCCTCAAAAATCCCAGAAATTACTATTTCGAGAAATTCTTCAAATTCCAAATTATACTTAATTATGGAATTTAATGGTCTCCAAAAAGGGCGGGTTGTTACATACTCCCCCCCTTACAACGGAATTTCGTCCTCAAAATTCAGATACGACCTACACCACCAATCCTAGGATCACTCCAAATCCTAATACCTCAATGGGAATGACACTAACCCAATGGTTCCCATCCATGTACAATACGACTACCACGATTGTAAAGTGACTCTAATATGTCACATAATACCCATCATCTATAATGCCTATCGACATGAATTTCAACCATATATACTACGCCCATTCTATTTCAGGCGGTATATAAACCAACTTACCAAGGTTCCCATACACCTTTCTAACTTGTGCATATCTGCACATCCGTAGTGAACGTTTGACACGTAACACTATCTCCCAATAAGGATCTCCTTTCCTCGGTGTAATACTCACCTATGGGTCCTTCCAACCCGCGAAATTCCAAACTCCTAACCTCGGTATCGCTAACTCTATCAAGCCTACATCCTACAATGTTACTATCTATGTGTTACCCTACCTACGCGAAACTAATATAATCCTAAGTATGTCCCTAGTGCCCAAGGCCTCTCTCGAATCCCGACATTTGCTCGGTTTCATGCGTGGGACATCTCGCCAAGGCGAAATCCAAACAAGGAACCCTCCCGTTACACTACTCCCTCGCGTTGTCGGTCATCGAGATGTAACGACCCAAGACACACCAGCGGGACATCCTAAATCCTGCCTATGCTAACCTACGAACGCATTCCTACTATCTTATCCTTCCGCCCATACAGAAGGAAACCTAATCAATCGAAGTGCCCACTTTCTGTAGAAAGTGTAACGAAACCAATTTACCCAAAATTTATCTTCTCAAAATCTGCCTTTTCATTAAGGCTGGTTATATTCCTCAACCCAATTTCTCTAAATTTGCCTTCTTATTAGGGCAGGGATATCATCCTCAAATCAAATTCTCTAAGTCCCACTCCACCCAACTACTTGTGGTGAGAGGACCAATTTAGTGCTTTTCCATAGCACAATATTTCCATAAACATACCATCATCACAGGGCTCGTAGTCTATAGTGGTTCATCCACACTATAAGACTAACCCACATCCTTGCATCAAATAACAGCTCTCCACGCCCGACGCCGTTAAGAGTCATGTGTGGAGTGTCTCGCAAAGCGAAATCCAAACAAGGAACCCCTCCACACATTAACACTTGACTTCGTCGGTCACGGAGTCCCATTATTTCAGACATGCAATCGGGATAATCCTATCCCTAAACAACAAAAGGTGGTCTGAATGTGACACCCTGACTAATTAAATATCGGGTAGCTACTCCTTTATTAAATTAATTCAAAATGTCAAGTTGGTTCAGTTAATAGCATCACTGTCGAAACATTTTAAAAATTACTAACCACCTAGTAATTCACAAGTAAGTGCCAAATTTTAAGTTAAGTCTGGTTAACATGCAATAAAATAATAATGAAAAACATAAATCCATTCACCATAGCTATGTAATGAAATAACCAACAATAATAAATAGAAGTCTAGAGGAAAACTCCTCACAAAAATCCCACAAATGGAAATAATACGACAAGTCTGAATCCTGAATAATTACATGCCAAAAGTCTGAATAACTGAAGTAAAAGAAATGTCTCTAAAAGAAATGGGCGACATCCCCTTTAACTGATAACTGACAAGTAATGAGTCAAGATAGATGAAGCGTCTATAATCAACGTCATGTAACTTCCACAAACAGCTACAGCTCGTCACCTGAATAAGAATCCTAAGCATGGTGTCCTTGTGGCTGGGCACCTACAATGGTTTTTACAAAAAAAAGAAATAGATTTGAAAGCAAATGGGTCAGAGCCCGAAAGTGGAAATCATTTTAAGAACTTCAAGTGTTTTAATAACAGTTAAAACAATAATGAAAAGTACATGTTAGGACGTGCTCTCACATGGAATACTCACCTCTCGTCTAACTGTGCACTCCTAACGATCCTGTACCCATTCATGTGATAACTCATAACTATCTAATCAAAAAAGTTCCTAACACTTCTACCCGGTTCACATTTTAATTCCAACCTTAACAATTAAATAGCGAGTTCTACTTTAATTCTCGGATTCCCAATTATTAACAAAACCATTTATTGATTTCAGTCCCCTTTTATCTTTTCACAACGTGATATTAAATATACACACAATTTATCATAGCAAATTCCTTTTCAATTAACCGTATATTATTCACATCATAAATATACAATACAAGCACCCAAAGGCTAAGCTACGGTGCACACATACTCTGCTATCCATCCCGGGACATCACGTACATAAGGATTACAAATTCCGAATCTCTCAGGAATTGTTGGAATAAACACCACACACAAAAATGGAGGCGAACATAATTCACATATCCATGGTCACGTACATACCTACACTCCATAGTCAGCTGGCTTATTAACTCAAAAATAAGTCGTTCTCTTGAACTATGTCCTCTAGGTACCAATTTAAATCCGGGCAACACAAGGATAAGAAGGCCCTAAGCGAACGTAACCTCCCGTGATAGCAAGTATGGTAGGTATGTCATACACATAAAAATCATATACTAAGCATTCACATATCTTAGATAATTCAAGATTAATAAAGGTATACTCTACATCCTTATACCATTATTCCAGTTTTATATATATATTAAGTCAACCGATAATATAAAATCCTAAACCGTCGACACGTCTCACGTCATAATTTCTTATACTTAAAACCTATCTCAAAAAGACTATTAAGTTCCTACTATTCCCACATGTAACATCTTTATGCCTAAGGTCCTTACTTCTGCCCCAAACCTCATTTCATCAAATTATTCAAATTATACTTTTAACTCACATTTTATCTCACTTATTGAATATCAATAATTTAGAAAAATTCCTCAAATTGAATTCTAATTAAGGTCCAATATCATAATCATGCCTACTGGTCTTCCTTAAGGTTAAGGGTATTCATAAGGTCTCTAATACTATTATCCGAGGGTTACCACCATTAAAAATCAAATTAGGGAAAAATTTACTCATTCTGGGAAGGTCGATCGATCGACCTTTTCCTTCGATCGATCGATGGTGGTCCATCGATCGACTGATGAACATCGATCGATCGAACGTAACAGGTAAGGCTACGGACTACTTCATTTTGTAGTTAACAATTCGTCCCAAAACACCATTCACAAGTATGAAACTCTAAGACAAGGTTATAATATCATCATACTATCGTCCTACAATAGTATTAACATTCTAAAACCCATAATTCATCATTTAAAGGCTTTGTTTAGTTCAAAACTCCATCAAAATTCCAGATTTCTTTTTCATTCAAGAACATCAATAAACTCCTTCTAAAATCCATATTTAGATCATCAATGGTTTTGTTATGAACACCTAATTCGTCCAGAATATTACCACATGCAATACCTAACATAATTTATAGCTTTTAACTTCCAATTCATGGGTCTATATCATCTTCCAAGATCAATTTCGAAAATTCCTAAACATGGAAAGCATAGCATTAAATTAATTGAAATTAAACCACTTGCCTTGATTCAGTCTCTGATTTTGATGTTGAATCTTGAAGGCTGAGTTGTTCTTTCTCTCTCTCTCTGCAGAATTCCCTTCTCTCTCTCTCTACAAGCTCTTCCCAAGTTGTTAATGGAGGTTAATGGAGGTGGGGTTGGTTTTTGCCAAGTATAAAAGTTTCTAACTCCTCCCGTAGCCCACTATCTATATTGGGGTTGGAAATGGCTTAGTGGGTTGAGACTAAGTCAGATTTTCAACTTCAATTTTCGTGGGTTTTAATTACCCAATTTCTGAAATTACCAAAATGCCCCTATAAGTTACCGGTATGGCCCAAAAATGCCCCGGGACCTAAACTTAACACCTGGCTAGTGTTTTCTGACTATTTCGACCCTTCCGGACTCGATGGCGCGCTCAAAATGACCATACGGGTGATAAAAATAAAATTTACTTTTTAATTCAAATAAATATATTCCTGACGTGACTGTCACGCGTGTTAACACAAAATTTCCCCAAATTGCCGTATTTCAATCTCGCGACAATTTCAATATTTCCAATATTCATGTATTGCCATAAATACACATTATAATTAAATACTAACTCACATCTCGTTAATATTTTTTCGGATTAATTTTCAATTAATACTCATTTAATACAATTAATCCCAAAAATAAATATCACAGAAAAATACGGGGTATTACACTGAACTCCTATCGCTAACTAAGAGTCACACCACCCAGCGCTTGCACTATTTCTAAGTCATTGCGCAAACCATAATTAGCTTTATCTTACAGCTCAACACAAATCTTGCGACCTTAAATCATATATATAAGGTCGCCATACATACCAACCAAAATAAGGAAGCCTCTGCACATCGAGGTTTCATCAGTCCATAACAATAAAGGTGAACTCAACCTTTATCAAGGTGAGACACCACAATAACAGCTTGTTCCCTCCAGGAACTGTGGACACGATAGTGTTGCCATCATTAGCCTGCTATCGCCCCTATCAACCAAATGTATTATACGTATACATACAAAATATAATCACCCGCCTCTATGGCGATTGGAAGAAAACAAAATTCCGCTATCGCAGAAAGCACACAAGCCTACTTTATTATATTATCATGGCCGCCACAAAACTCAAAATACACACACGAGTCTAGGGCTAACGAACTCCACAACTTCATCTACCCACACCTCTTACTATAATTTCTTAACTCTAGGCCCCATCTGGGCACCCTAACCGTGTCCTTATTCCTATCGGAAAAGGCTATCCGTAAGATCCCTTTTGGACCCTCAATTTCAATGAGGAATTTAACTTGAGTACCACTCTCAACTTCAGCGGTACTGTGGTACTCCTAACTACCATTCTTTAGTAGTTGCCACCAAAATCCTTAACAATTACCATAAGGAGAGTGACCTCTACTAAGGCCCTCATCCCCAACTTCTACCAGCTGGTCCAGCTAAGTCTCATCTCCTGCTACCATCCAAGCTCCGCACACGATTCTTAAACGAGCGCGCAAAAGATTTCTATAATCTTATAATATGGCAGGAGAACGAAATCTCACAAGAGAAATCAACGATCCTAATCCTGAGGCTCTATATCAAATCGAGAGTAACGCTGAAAGCATAGTACGTCCGCACAGATTCCTAAGGACACTAGAACCTGATGCTCTGATACCATCTATGACAACCCGCCTAATAAGATACCGGGCGATCACTCCAATATAAATTAAAACAGGAGTCTCATATGGATCATTCTTAGCATCACTGTCGAAAAATCCATTTAATTACTAATAACCTGTTAGACCGGTGTCAAAATTTTAACTTTACTACTCATTTTAACGATAATAAATAAAACATCTACAATTTAATGCGTAAATGAAACTGAAATAAATTAAAATAACCGAACACTCAGTTCAAATATACAACCATATCGAATGTTGTACTGAAAGAATAAATAAATGAAATTGAGCCATTGGCACGAATGTTTATACAGTACCTCCTATCTAGAGTACAAGGATGGAAGTGGCTATCAAAAACCTGCACGCATCCACAGCTGCTGCAGCTGACGTCTGACTCGAAGGAATTTTCATCCAGGCGTCCCTGTGTCTGGACACCTATGTATATATATAATATAGCAAGAATGGAAAAGTAGATAAACGGGTCAGAGCCCGAGTTTTTGAAAATATTTTGCAAGTGCATAAATGCCTTATTATTTTAAAAAAGGTTTTATCTCATATTTAAGTTTGGTATCGCACTCCCATGAGATACCCGTCACCTCTCCGCTAATAGTGCACTCCTAGCGCATCTATCTAGAACATTCTAGTCAAGCTACCCATCTAAACTAGCCTATCACCCCACCACTATCTACCCTAGATAGTCCAAGTAATGTACAAAGGGATAAGCTTCACCCCAGTCTCAACATTATGCCATGTTCATGCGTGGGGTGTCTCGCAAAGCGAAATCCAAACAAGGAACCCCCCTGATACACTACTACGCGACACGGTCGATAGTCGAGATCCGCTAGTCCCTAAGTACAGAAAGATATATAATAATATATATACCATAAGAATTAATAATATAAGAGCACTAAGGATTAAACTTCTCCCCAGTCTCAAAACAGTGCCATATTCGTGCGTGGGGTGTCTCGCGAAGCGAAATCCAAACAAGGAACCCCCCCGATACACTACTATGCGGCAAGGTCGATCGTCCGGATCCATTAGACCCTCGGCACTCGATTTATCCATTTATATATACATATACATACTTTACCTTAACCATCCGGATCTATCTCCCGGACTGAGGATTCATATATCAAGTATTTGTCAATTCTTTCATTTTTCTTAAAACTTCCCATTTCCCTTTTTATATTCAGGAAATGTAAATATAAAAGCGAATTCATTATCATGAATTGCTTTATTAAATCATATACCTTTTTAAAAGCCAATTTTATTATCATAAAAATGCTTTTCCTTTATGTCATCCCATTTCCCTTTTTATACTCAGGAAATGTACCCAAAGCCATTTCCATTATCATGAAAATGCTTTGATCAAATCATGCTTCCACATCCCTTCTTCCATCCGGGAGTGTTACCGAAGCCAAACCTTTATCCCATTTCCCTTTTTATAATCAAGAAATGTAAATTGATGCCAATGCATTATCATGAATTGCTTCAACAAATCGAAGACCGTCCCTCCGGGTTTCCCCACTGGACGTGCCCCTAAATGGCTATCATCTTCCAGGTCCTATCTATACAAGACAACCTAGGAACCTACCAACGACGGGAAGCGGCCATATTACCTGCGGGAAAGTCAGGACCACACCCGGAATCCCCTAACCAGCGCAGAAATACAAATGCCCATATGGCCTAGAGACTATATCCAACCTGCTCAATAGCCAGGAAGGCTTCACCACAACGCGCGCAACTTCCCTTATGATAGCGATTTAGGGAGGTGTGTAACCATAATATATCAATTATGAAAATCATTTATCTTTCCATTTTGAAAATATTCATTTTTATATTTTCAAAATCACTTCCATCATATCATATATATATACTTTATTCACATAATATATATACATACCATATAGTCCTCCTAGAATACATGAACGGCCAAAATGGCCTATATCGTCTAGAGATGACCAATAATCCCAAAGATTCCCTCTAGGAATCATAAACATGCATCCATATAAGCATGATACTAAACCCAAAGTATTTTCTTACTTTAATAAATAATACATACTTAAATCCCATCTACGGATTCATTTGGATACCTCCAATTATACCAATTCACTCTAAGTGAATATACACATATATAAATTCCCAATTCCTCAAGTCCTTTAGGACATAACCCTCCATAATTTCTTATTTAGAAGGGCCTTAAACATTAAACTCAAAAAGGAGAAATAATCCTAATCTCTAAAATCTTGGGCTGAAAACAGGGCACCGGTCGACCGGTCCTAGGCCCCCGGTCGATCGCGGGTTGTAAATAAGCCTACGAAACAAAGCAGTAGGTCCTTTCTCCTTGACGCGGTCGACCGGCCATAGGGGCGCGGTCGACCGATCACACCAGGTCCTCAAAACTTTAATTCATCAAATCCTTAATCCAGCAACCCAAATTCATTTTCGGGGTTTCTAAAATAACTCAAAAATTATCCCGAACATCTACGACATTAATTCTAGCCGTAAATTTTCCAATTCCCGATTTGATTTCCGAGTTGATGATTTCAACCCAGAGCTGTCATCTTGTAAAATCATATCAAATCGTAGAAAATTCAGAAACATACACGTCGGTGCCCACGCGAACGTATCTAAAAGATCTACAACTTTCGTGTTTTAGCCGAAAGCTAAATCAATTCTTTTCCTGGCCAAAAAGGCCCCCTAAAGTGACGGGTTACTATTCATCATCTTCTCTGAGACGATTTCGGCCATTAAAGCTTCTCCCAAGGTTTTGTCGCCTCACCCAACGTCCTACAACCTCAACCAACTACAACTACACATATATTAAGGGTTCTAAACATCCTAGAACCCAAAACCATCAATTAATTTAGGTTAAAACCTAAGTTCCACAAAATTGAAATATTATTGAGGTTTAATTGTTTTAACTCCCAAAAACCCGTTTTATCCACGATAACCCACCCCAAAACCATTAGGGTTTGTTTATACCAAACTACGGTATGAGATGTTTATGCAAAAAGATAAATAAAGCAAGTAAACACTTGCCTCGTGGATAAAATCCGACGACCTCGAGTCGAATCCGGCGGAGTTTGGCCCGAATCTCCATTTATCTCCTCTTTTCTCTCCTCCTCTCTTATTCTTTACTTTCTTTCTCTTTTCTCTCTATTCTCTTCCCTTCTCCCTCTTTAAATAGTAAGAAAAGGGGTTTTAACCCTTAAAACCCAAAAATGACTCGTTTACCCAATTACGAGTTACTTTTACCTCTAAAATTATCCGAAACTAATTTTCGACAATCGGACACTCTTTTCCGACTATTTCGGACATTTCGAGACTCACGGCGCAGTCGAAATTCCCATCTGATGTACTTGACCACAATCACTATTCCAACCCAAAATAAATAAATGCGAGTTTTCCAATTAAAAATCTTTCCTCGTGTCGCTTTACTCAACAGCGACATATAATTAAATTACTTCGACCTATATAGTCCCAAAATAATTTATAACGCCCTTCGAAAATCATTAAATCCTCAAAAATCCCAGAAATTACTATTTCGAGAAATTATTCAAATTCAAAATTATACTTAATTATGGAATTTAATGGTCTCCAAAAAGGGCGGGTTGTTACATTCATTCATCGGATATGTGGAAGAATCATGGTTATGAGAATAACCGATATTTTTTTTAAATATATTATACGCATGTCTGTTAGTGGAGAATAGTTGGAATTTTAATGATGAGACTTTGGGTTGATCGTAAGGAGACTCGAATTTTGTTCTAGAACTATTTAAAAGTTGACACCCTATTGGAATGGTTACGATGAAATTCTAGTAGTTTATCTCAAAGTAAGGGAACCTATTGGATGGTTCGAGAAATTGTTACATAGTTTGATTGAGCATTATGATCATTACATCCCAGGAATGTATTGAATAAGGCTACCAAAAATATTTGATTTTAAAGGTTGTCTTGATTAGAATAAGTAAATCTCAAATTATTTGAAAAGGGTTCATAGATTCTTAAACCTGAGAATTACGAGGATTAAAATGCTTGCAAATATCACTTTGATTGTTATGGGTACAATCTATTTTATATCGGGTCAAATGATCTCCACATAATGGGTGACAATTATGTTAGTAGGTTTAATATCCTAACTGGGAGGAATCCACGTCCATGCGATACTGTGGATTGTGATACCCCTTGATAGACTTATATGTTTTGTTTCCAATAAATTAAACCTGAATGGTGGATTGTTTGATAGTGTTAGCGGGGAAGAAAATAAGTTATGCCTGAGAATCAAGGAATTAATCAGATGCTGGTTAAAATTAATTAATACTAAATTTATTTGACTAAGAAGGTATCAAACTCTTAATATGGGGAATTATATTCTGTACAAAAACCAACATTGCAAATATGAGCTCATTAAATCTGAGTGATTTGAAGAAAATTAAATTTGTATTGTTGTCGTGATTATATACTGGAGTTAATTAACGATTAAATAGAGAAATAAAATAATTGCTATAATGAAATTGGGATTTTTGAGTATTTATTTGGATCTAATTTAATTTCTTGTCCTAATTACTTAGTATAGTCCATATATCCAATTAGTTAGGCCCCAATTCTCAAGAAATCTAGTTTAGTTGAAGCCCACCTTTTGTACTTGTATATAAAGGTATGAGAAAGATTTTTTATTAATATAATGGTTTTTTAAGGTTTGAGATGCGTGTGAGGAAATACTATTCACGTTTTTGTGAAGAAGCCTAAAGGGAGCGGACTATATCTCACTCCTATGGAAGGGTTTTCATTCAAAAAAGTGCCAACATACCTACTTAGATTTAGGTAGCATCATACACTAGAATAAAAAAAATTAACAAATGGTTAAGAAAGTTAATGGAGATAAAAAATAAGGCATCTCCATCATTAAAAAATACTTTTCTCCACATCTAATAACAACCAAATTCACAAAGGTATTGTATTCTAATCCCTAGGTTTGTTCTTCAAAGCCAATTCTTGTCTCATTTTCAATACATGACTTATAAAAATCCATAGGGCTGAATGTTTTTTCATTTTAAATGTCAATTCCAAGTTTTTTTTTCCAAACATGATGTATTATCAAATGTTAGGCCTGGGTTGTCTTCATTGCAGAGCTTAACAACCTAGAGGAAGTGAACAAAGAACCCTCAAATTCAAGTTCTAAGGTCACATGAATGCCCCTAGATTCTATGCAACCCCTATTCCAAGAATTGGAGCTGAAATCTCCTACACGGGTGATACACACGGATGGATCATCAAATAGCTCGGGCCGGGGGTTGCGCTCCATCTAGAAACACCGAAAGATGGTACTATTTCTATCGATCTTCATTTTAAATTCAAGGACTCAAATAATGAAGCAAAGTACAAAGAATTTTTGGAATTCTTAGGCCTTGACATCCATTTAAATTCTTAATAGGTGGAGGCCATTAATGACTCTCAATTGGTGGTCAATCAGGTTACTAAGGTCTATAAGTCCAATAACAACATGATGGAAGGGTACAAGGGTATGATGCAACACTTCATAAATTAGATCCTCACGTTCAACATCCTAAGGACCCCCATATCTGGTAACTAAAAGGTTGTCCATCTTGTAGAAGGGCATCACCCGATGAAATAAATCTTGAGGTAATAGTTGTCACTTTGCATCAGCTAAGAATCACACAACTTTAAATTAACACCAAATAATTCAATTTAACTCCATAATAGACTAATTCTATCATATGCTAACTATGAAATAGAGATCGTCCAAAAAACAAGCTCCAAAGTAAATGAGTGAAGTGAACATCCTCCACGTCATACCTCGAAAATGGAGTATTGTATAAACACGGATGATGTTAAGCACATCGGAGGTGCCTATGCCCATCAAAAGCCAATTACATTATTAGGGACCTCCACGAATATGTCTTACATTCCTACACGATCCTAATGAACTTAGTATACAACATCCTAAGACAGTGTTAATTTTTTCTAGCATTTGGAAGGGAAGCCAATGACCTAGTGTAGCCTTGTGACAAGTGCGAAAGAATTTCTTTTGTATTGAAGCATTCAGTAGATGATATGTCTCTGATGTTATGTCCGTGGACATATTCTCAAAGGGGTGTGGACTTGGTAACAAATTTATCCCTCAGCAAATGTTAAAACAAGTTATGCATAGTAGCCATTGATTATTTTACCAAGTGGGTTGAGGCTGAACTCTTAGCCACCATCACTCAGAAGAAGACCAACAACTTTATCTAGAATAACATCATTTGTGGGTTTTCCCGACCTAAGGCCGTCATCTCAGATAACAAAAAGATGTTTATTAACTCGACATTTAACGAGTTATGCCCAAGCTAGGGCATAAGCAATCATTACTCCTCCACAGGAACCCTCGATTAAATTGTCAAGTTATGGTTACTAACAAAATGACCTTCCACTGTTTAAAGAATAGGATAAAAAAGGAAAATATATTATGCCACCAAGTATTATCCAAAATTATATGAGATTATAGGACCATAATCAGAGTTCCAACCGAAAAACTCATTTCTCTGTGACCTTCGACACTGAAATTGTGATCGCAATTTAGGTTAAAATACCAACTAAAATGGCATACCAATTTAACCAAGCTGATAATGAATAAGGTCTAAAGGAATATATGGATGATCTAAAAGAAATAAAAGATGTTGCATTAGTTCTAATGGCAGTTTGTAATCCAAAAATAATAACCTACTTCAACAGCAAAGTACACCACAAGGAATTCAAAGTGGAAGAACTGGTCCTAAAGGACATCACTCTCGCGAAAAGAATCACTGACAAAGTGAAGCTAGGCCATAAATAGGAAGGTCCATATTATGTGACGTAGATTGCAAGGCTTGGATGTTGTTTTATAATAATATAGAGGGTTAAGAACTCCCTCATACCTAGAATATATAGCATTTAAGAAAATACTAACAATGATGTATTATGATCGAGTGTAATGAAAATAACTTCTATTACTCATGACGTATTCAATATATTTATTTTCTGAGAGTTGCAAGGACTTCATACTTGGTTGAAAACTTAAGCCATGGTCTAAGGTCCCAAAAAAGGGTTGTAAGGATTTCAACCATGGCTTTAGGTTTATGCTCAGGTCTCAGGACCTAACATTCAAGTTATAAGTATTTTAACCTTGTCTTAGGACTAACAATAAAAAGGTCTTATATCGCAAAAAAGACTACAATCCTCGGAATAAACAACCCAAAATAATAGTCAAAAGTCTATGGACCAAAAAAAGAGTAAAAGGATTATTGAGATTTTCATCCATATTTCCTAAAGGGTAATGGTCCAATGACCTATAAATAACCCATTTTCCTTACACCAAAATCTTTTATTTACCACGGAATTGTACAAGCCTTACACCCTTCCGACTTAACTTTGGAAATTTTTTAAGAAAAATACTTCTGTTTTCAAATAATTTTGGGAGGTGGGGTGGTTAATTATTCAAATACAAAAAAGGTCCAAAACATCAGTTTTTATATAGAACAAGGATAAAAGGATCTATTCCCGAAGGTCTCTCAACCTTTCAAGGAATTCATTAAAATATACATTTTTTTTAGAATTTGGAGGTCTTGGAACCGTTATTAGGATTTTAGAATACAAAGTTACTTGTGTTAAGAGGTTGTATGAGCCTTTGTGGGACTTTAAGTTATATTTTTTTTCCCTAAATACGGAGGTCTTAGGACCCTTATAAGGATTTTATAATTCAATGTTACCTATGTTTAGAGGTCTTACAACACATTGTTGGACTTTAGGTTAAATGTTTTTCTTGTCTAGAGATCCCAGGCCCTTACAAGGACATCAAAATTTTAACAACTTTCACAATTAAGTGGTATTAGGACCCTTTCAAAGACTCCAGATTCAAGTGTACCTATGTTCATAGGTCTTATTACCTTTTATGGAACTTAAGGTCAATCATTTTCTAAGCCCAGTTGTTTTAAAACCGATATAAGGACTTCATATCTTAAAATTTTTAATTTCATTTTCATGCCCAAGGTCTTAGGACACCTAACAAGGTTGATTTTGTAACATTCATGCCCAAATTGTTTGGGGGGAGATACATACTTGTACAGAAATTAAGGGTTTTCAGATTTAAGAAATGTAATTATCAAGTGTACCATGGTTCAATGGTTTCAAAGACCCATTACCGAATTTCAGTCTCCATTTCACAAAGTCCTAAAGACTGCACGACTTTAATTATTAGGATCGTTAGGGCCTCTACAATAATACGCATCCCCAATTATTTCACTTTATTAATAAATTTTGGGGGCTAAGGGTATACTACATACTGTGCAAACCATGTGAATATGAAGACAACGATAAAATGCATTGGCAAAGTAAAAGTTAAAGAAAATACAAAGTAAAGATTCAAGAACAAGAACATTTCCATAAAAAGTAATATGGTCATTAATGGCAATAGATTGGAAAAATACTTCAACAGACTATAGCCAATCAACAGTTCAAACAATAAAGTTACACGTAAGTCATTCAAGGCTTTATATCCTAAGGTTCCACAAGGTCTTCACGGCTTCAAATAGATGTATCTTTCTTAATATGTTTCCATATAATAGGACCACCCTCATCATCCAAACTCTCCCCACTAGATTCAAGAGCCATAACATATAGGCTAGAAATGTCCACTTTAAGGAACAACCTTGGCATCGACGCTTTCCAATCATCAAATCTAGAGTTATAATTATGGAATAGGTACTTCTTAAATGTCTCACATCTAAGTCATCGGCCTATAATTTTTTTAATAGTAGAGTGGATGTCCCCTTAAAGAGTGAAATGAATTAAGGAGACCCTGACATGGTCCTTTTGAAACTCCTTCCCCTGAGGTCAGATCCTTATTCAAATTAGTGAGCTCTCTGATTAACTATTTTAGAAATTCCATGTATAATCAAGGAGTTTTTCCTGTAAACCTTGAACTTCATCCTTTTGACCTCGGATAGTTTGTACCATCCAAAACATTTCAATCTAGCTAAGGTAATGATGTTTATCTACCTTCACTAGAGATTCCCTTTTAACATCCATAAGGAGTCATTGTGCCTCATATTCTTTGCACTAAGAAGTCTTTTTTATCTAGAACAATAACTCAGGACATAAGGGCATCATTATCCTTCCTCGGCATGTCTATTTCCACCACCAGATCATTGATCGGTTCGTCCAATTACTTTTGCATAAGGATCGGTCCTTTATCCACTTCAACATCCTTGTTCCATCCTATGCTACCAACAAGGTTATTAGACAGAAGAGCCACAATTAAGTTATGAGCGTACACAAAGAATGAGGACATGTAAGGATAAATAATAGAAGATGATATATGACTAAAAGAAAATTAGAGTAACTTAATTTGTACCTTAAATAATAAGTGGACAAACTTCTCAGCATTAATGGAGGTCTACCAATTCTTCAGTTTGGCTATACCATCAGAAGTATATTTTCTTGGACATTAAATGGAGGGAAACCACTACAAAAGCATATAAGTTCAGATCGTTAACATATGGAGGTCACGAATAACTCTCATTCATGTCCATGACCTTAGAATTGATGAGGCTTTCAACGCTTCTCCTCAGTCACCCTCTTATGAATAAACTACTTTTTGATTTCTTTCCTATTTTATAATAGTAGTTACAAGTCCCCTAGAAAAGTATAATGATGATGAGGTTCCCTAAAGAATACACTAGCCCTAAAGATTCTTACAAAAAGCACAGGATTTTGTTCTCCTCTTCAACCTTTTTCGCTAGTTCAAACTGAGGAATAGGGGTACCCACTAGCATGTAAATTTTCCTGTTTTAATGACCAGGGACCTCTGTTTCTCAGCTACAATGACCCCGATTGAGATATCTATTGAAATTCACCTCACCATCCATATTTCTTTCCTTTATCTACTACATTAAATAAATAGGAAAAGGTTAATGTCACTCAAAACAATTAAAGTGAATAAAGAATCAAGAACAAGAGACCAACCACTTACTTAGTTGTTCTTCTTATTCTTCATAGCATAGCAAAATGACCGCTTCAAAAAATGGATAAGGCTTAACCCCACCATGAGATTGGACGTCTTCCTCATCACAGGCCTTCGAGACCTCAAAATCCACCTTGGTGACACCTTTCCTTTTGTAGGACACCACAACAAGGGGATTATACCATAATAATTTCACTAACATTAGCTTAGGGTGAAAAGGAAGTTCCTAAAGTCACATGCTTGGGCCTAGGCCCAATTACACTATCAAATAGGCGGTTCGTTATGACAAATGACTCAAAAGTGATTGAAGTTAGCTTTAAATCGTTCTCTATATGATTATACTCTTGCTAAGACCACTCGACAATCAAGGAAAAAGGGTTGTTATGGCTAATACGAAGGTCAGACCCCAAAAAATTAAATCCAAAGGACAAGTCAGAATAAAGGCTTACTTAAACCACTATCTTTTGTCTGGCCCTATTCTTAAACATGACATAGCCTGAAAAGTTATGTTAATATCATATCTCGCTAGCTATTGTCAGCCTCCTAAAAAGATAAAATTATATCCATAAGTTTTCTCCAAGAATTAGACGCATGTTGGCAAGTGACAATTGTAGTGTATCTCATAATCATTGTCATTCATAGAGGTAGAGGAATCTAGTCCCATATTATAAAAAACATTCACTAAAATAGACATAATCAGGGTTCAAAGAGGATCCTCTTTTAATAGCCTTACTGGATCTCAAAATAACGAATCCAAATATTTAGTAGGTCCTCCTAATGGGCATCAAGTCTTGATCAGTAATTCGAGAGGTGGGGTAAGCCCCACAAGTTAATTTGGGCTATTCACCCCCAATTGGACCTCCTCAAGAGTCCCACTGCCCTCTTATTCAATCAAGTGATTAGAAATATGAGGTACCACATTAAAAAGAGGCTTTTCACCAGAGATATCATAAGGGGAGACATTGGTTAAAGACATCTTTGGCAAGAGAAGAAGAAGGGAAATAAATTTTTCTTTTATATGCAGATGAAAAGTTGTGTGAATAATTGAAAGCCCAAACCCTCAAAATTATAGCCTCCAAAACTTGACGCTTTAGTCTATCCAACCCACAAAAAATGTCCCATTAATGTTTATAACCATATAAATCCTCCCTCCTAATGCAATCTTCCCCTAACGGGTATATTATAGTCAATTTATGGCATTACCACT
Source organism: Sambucus nigra (assembly GCA_949130495.1). Taxonomy (NCBI): domain Eukaryota; kingdom Viridiplantae; phylum Streptophyta; class Magnoliopsida; order Dipsacales; family Adoxaceae; genus Sambucus; species Sambucus nigra. The sequence continues at coordinate 422,413,269 of OX422218.1, forward strand.
AGCTTAAGTCAAAGGAATAATTATTGTCCCTTGAAAATTCTTACAAAGATAAATAAAGTTTACTGATGATAAATTATTAAACACTTAAGTTTAAAAGGCATTTTAAACAACTTTAATAACCATCAAGAATGAAAATCGATTCGTTAGTTGATTCCAAACCTAAGAGTGAGGGATAGTTCACTCTAAAGACGCCTGTCATTCATAAACACTAAGCGTGGTATTGCATAAAATCTTAATCATTCTTTCCCTCTCCTACAAAGTTTAGTTTTTCCAGTATGATTCCTTAAGTGGTCTCAAAGACGTCATAACCAAGGTTTTGTCATATTTAATGCCAAGAAAAAACCTTGGTGTAATTGAAAATGGTATCCCCAAGCTACGTAGTCCTCACTTCCAATGTTTACGACCTAACAATAATAATATAATACAAACCTATGGAATGTAATAAGATCATAAGACCTTCGCAGGGCCTCCTCGACAAGTTTAGTAGAGCCAGTAGAAGGCAAAAGCCTATTCCACCTATCGCCACTACCCAGAGCAACTTTCATTAAAGGTTACTATCAGAATTTAATGCACTAAAACAATCTTACATCTCCTTCAAATACTTTGTCCAACACTCCATTTTCCTCCTAACATCATCAAACATCATAACTGTTAAAGTCATGCTGATACAACCGACTGATCATTTCTCCAAAAATACTCTTAGAAAAAGAAGGCTGGTAGAAGGTGGAAGGGGATCGATCTAAAAAAATCAAAGAGACTTGTGAATTTAAATAATCATTCTCACATGAGTTTTACCATTTCAGAAGTTTTTGTAATCCATTCCATATTCACGACCTACCAGCATGAGCTTATATTTGTAACTTGGACATGTTCCAAGACTTACACACTTTTTACATATTATAGATCCCTAAACTAGTACCTTTGGCACCACAATATAAGTATTTCCTTACATTATAATGTCATTTGTATCGATAACAAAGGCTTGAAGACCTCAGACTCTGATAACAAACCTTAATATTCCTTTAATAATATAATACTTCATTACAAATCTAATAAAGTATTGGAAAATATTTCATGGTGGATGTAGGGCCCTTATCTGATTTCTGAACTACTTTAACCATTTTTTTTACCTTGATACATTTACATGTATGAGGTCCAGAGGAGAGCACCTGTGGGTTTAAAGTCTCTTACCATTTATACACTCGTGAATTTCACAAAAAAACTTTTTTATGGGACCTTTTATCCCACTCATTTCTCATGGGCCAATACAAGTGGGAGAATGGATTTGCTTGATTATATGTCCCATTTTTCTTTTCCCTTTCAGAAGCTTTTATTTTTGAAAAGATAAAAATAATAAAAAGAAGCAAAAAAATTTTGTGTTCTTTGCTTTTAATAATCAAAAACCTATTTAGAAGAAAAGAATACATGTTAATCCCTGTTCTTTCTTTTCATTTATTTATCTTCTTTACACTTAATCAACCTTATCTTTGGTTGATCAATATCAAAGAAGAATTTGATTTTGTTAAACTAAACAACACTTTTGTCATCTTAATCTTTTTAAACATACAACATATAATCCCTAGGAGATTTCGTGATCATGAAGTTCATTACAGTTATCATCAAGAGTGAAATCAAGTTGAAATTTGAGTTTTTTCAATGCAATATTGCATATCGTTCGATCAAGTCATTATTGTGTTGAAATTCTCATCGACCTAATAGAGGTATACAACTTGCTAGAAACTAGTGGGAAAGGGAGAGGTTTATTTTAGCATGGTGTATGATCATAAAATGTTTTTCCATCTATAACTCTTTACTAAGTTTTCGTGATTTGTTACGTTGTCCTGAGGTTTTTCCAGTTAATGGGTTTTTTCCTCATACATCTAGTTTTATAGAGTGATTCAGTTTTCCTCTTGATTTATATATCTAATGCCTAATGAATATAAAATGTTACTTGTGGATTAAATCATTTGTAAATCTTTCCACATAGACCTTTAGGTTGTGGTCATTGTTGTAGTATCAATTAAAGATCGAAAAGTTAATTTTTAATTTGGTGTGATCTTTCCATTTTGAGTATCCCAAAGCATACTCTCAACTGATATCATAGTTAGTCCTCTTATTACAATTAAAGAAAAATGTGTATTAGGAATGACAAAAATACATCCCTAAAAGAATTTTGACCGTCCTAACAGAGTATTTAGGTGTAACACCCCATATTTTTGACGATTTAAATAATTATGTGATTAATTATTATTATGGAAATAAGTATGCGATTAATTATTGTTGTTGGATTAATTAAATTAAAATGTGAGAAATTAATTTGTAATTAATCCGGATTAAAATAATTATTAACTAGCGTGCCAAGGGTTAATACTTATTGTTGAGAATTATTGAATATTACTGTGTGATATGTAATATGGAATTATAATACTTGATGAATTGTCGGAAGTGAGAAATACGACAATTTGGTAATTTAAGTCTAACACGCGTGTGAGTCGTGTCGGGACTAATTGAATATAATAAAAAGAGACCTTATTTTTATTAACTCGTATCATCATTTCGAGTGCACTGTTGAGTCCAGAAGGGTTGAGATAGTCAAAATATTATACCTGGGTGTTTAGTTTGGGTCCCGGGGCAATTTTAGGCCTAACCGTCGTCCCGAGAGGGCATTATGGTAAATAGTATTTTGGCGCTAAATTAATGGATGAAAATTAAGAGTAACTATATCAGCCAAGGAGAGTCCATTAGGGTGAAAAAGTTACAAAAAGTTAAGAACGGATATAGGAGGTGTGAGGGAGAGCTAATTCCAAGAGAAAAATGCCAAATCATCCTCACCTTGCATAACCGTGACCACCAACGCATAGATCGAGAAGATAGGAACGCGTATATACCAACATCACCAACGGATCAGACCGTCATATTCGAGGCAAGTGTTTATTACTTGCTTCTTTTAGCAATAATCATGCCCATGTTAGTGTAGGTGAAAGTAATCATGATTTACATATGAATTGGGTGAAAATTGGAGATTTAAATTATGATTAAGGATTGGATTAATTAATGGTTGAAACTCCTTCACGTATGTAGAGGATTAATAATGAAAATTGAATTATATATTGATGAACGAATCTGGGTTGATTGGGTTCTTTAATTGAAAATTTGGAAACTAGGGTTCATATGAATTGAATTCGGGATTTTATATAATTATGATGATTTATGACGAATTAATGATCCTAGGAAGGAATGATTTATAACCTATTAGGGTTGATTGGTATAGATGATAAGGCATTGGTTGTTGAATCTTAGAGGTCTATAGGTTCATAAGTGGTTGAAAAACGCAGAATTCTGGGAAAGAAGATGAACAGTGACATCTCGCACGATCTCGAGCGAAGTCATTTGAGTTAGATGGCATCTCATGCGAAGTCACTCGAACGACACGTGGAATTCAATCAAATGACAACCCTTCTGGTTCCAGTGACAGAGGTAATTTTCGGGGATTTTCTCAAAGTCCAGTTTTGAGATTGACGGTTTATTGGAGTGAGAGAAATTGCCAAATACTAAATTCAAATACGACAGAATTTTGGGAAAAGTATGGGAGAATTAATACTTTAATTATTTCGGTATTGAGAGAATGTACCTTGGATATTACGAGAGAGATAGTAATCAAAATATTTATACTATACGTAGTGATGAGGTTAAAATATGTATGAGGAGTATGTATGTAGGTTGGAGAAATACATATAAATTTTAATAGGATGTGTGTATGCCTATTATGTGATATTATTGTTAAGAGCACTAATGGGTGATAACCCGGGGGTGAAAGAACATTATAATTAAGCGCACTAACGAGGGATAACTTGGGGGTGTAGAAACTCTATTGTTAAGTGTACTAATGGGTGATGACCCGGGGAGTACAGGGATGACTATTGTTAGGCTCACTAATGGGTGATAACCCGGAGGTGCTGGATTATTATTGATAGGCGCATTAATGGGTGATAACCCATGGATGCAAGATTCTATTGTTAGGCACACTAATGGGTGATAACCCGGAGGTGCTGAATTGTTAATGATAGGTGCATTAATGGGTGCTTTCCCGGGGATGCTGGATGTTCTGGATAGGTGCACTAATGGGTTTGAGCCCGGGGGTGCAGGATTAGTATATATATATATGAACTTGTGAATATTGCTACTGTGTGAAATTAGTAGACTTGGTAAAAATAATAATCATTACATTGCACCAAGTGGTCTTAACCTAAGGGTGTAGGTTTAGTGTATATATATAGGGATGATGAGACTATACTTATCTATGGGTGTTCTTTGTTAACTTTGTACTTTATGAGAATAGTAGATAAAATGGAATTGAGAAATGAAATAATCTTAGTGGATAAAAGATTAACCATTTATATGGTGAATAATGAAACTTAGTATGTGAGATAAACTATCTGAATAACGTATTGTAGGGTCAATACGGGAATACTACTAGTGAGCATAGTTAGTATTAGTATGGTTTCTGACTAGTTAGACTGGGAAGTATAACTAGGGGAGATTAGATGTACATTAGGTGTGCGCAACAGACGAGAGGCGAGAAACTCATGTGAGAGTTTGATAACTAACATGCGTATAAGACTTGTTTTAAGAACCAGTTTTAAATACTTGGGAAATCATTTTTACACATCGGGCTCTGACCCGTTTCTTGTATTTCTTCTCTCTTTTTCTATATATATATATATGTATTATATCAGGTGGTCAGTCACAGGGACAATGGATTTAGAGATTTTTGATTTCTTGATGTGATGTAGCTGTTGTGGAAGCTATAGGTCCTTGCAGTATACGCATCTATCTCTTTCATTCAGTTTCATCTAGACTTCTTATCTAGGGCATGGGCCGCCCACTTCTAGTCTTTCATAAGAGTTATTATTTTTTGTTTGTTTATGGTTTGGAGCTTTGAACTGAGAGTTTTACTTAGTCTCATTTACTTCAGTACTTGATTCATGTTCAGTATTTATTTACATTTTGATGTGTGGTGAATGGTTTATATTTTGAAATTTAATGGATATGGATTTACTTGGTTTTACTAAATGGAAATGTTTTGACACCTAGCTTAATTTTATATTAGGTGATTAATATGTTAAAAAGGTTTTCGACAGTGATGCTAAGAACGAACCAACTGAATATCCTGTTTTGAATTGGTAGAGGACTAATCACCCTATATTTAATTGGACGGGGTGTCATATGTGGTGTCAAAGCATGAGGTTCTAGTGCCCTTAGGATCTTTGTGGCTTATTACGTTTTAGTGCATCGTTCTTTGATATAGATCCTTATGATAGGGTTGTTGTGTTCCCTTACGTATGTGACTTACGTTCTCTTGCTGCGAATTACAATGGATGTGACTCATTATACGAAATTTGGTGTGATTCAAACACCAAACATTTTAGGACGACTAGCAAGGGTCGTAAGAAGAACTACGGGAGAAGAAGATGAACGGAAGACATAAGAACAATCGGGAAAGAGTGATCGGGACAAAAATCACCATGAGGAATACTTAAGCTAGATATAGTAAAATTGTCACTCGAGAACTGTGGGTTCCCGAGACACAGTCATCGATAATGGTGGAGTGATTTTAGGACCACCTAGCATAGTCGATAAAAGGGAAATCAAAGGAGATCTTTTGAAAAACCCATCGATGAAGATGAGGGGAAGAAAGTGAGAGAGTGTAACAGACCAACGGAGGTAGAAAATTCGAAGGCAATTGTGTAGAGCGGGGTGTGACAACACTCAAAAATTAAATTTGGAGTTAAAAGTATAGCTTTTAGGAGCATCATGTAGTGATTGAGATAATCACCATACATGAAGAAGTGTGTTTGAAATTTAGAGAGAAATCTAGGTACGATTTAACCGCGAGGTCTTCCATTCGATGTGGTAACAAAATGCGAGTGAAATTTTGATGTTTAGCACAATGGGTAAGATAGAAACCGATCGTGAGGGAAAGGTTAAATTGCATAATGAACTTCGTACCTGGATAAGGGGCATAAATTATCCAAAGGGTACATAGTTGACAAAGAACCCATGTGTAGAATACGAGCATGGATGAGAAATCTATATAGGATGACAAATGTTGATGTCGTAAAAGTTATACGGTTGTTAGTGATTACAGTCTTACCAGAAGAAGTGAGGAAAGAGGGTTAGAGAATTTGTCAGAAGGGCAGAACTGAACATAACGGTGTTAGTGAAACACCACCTGAGAGTGTTCCCAAAAGGGAACTCATTTAGGGGATTTTGATTGATTAACTTCATACAAAGAGGCGATGATGTCAGTCCAGGCCGCGGAGGTCAGCGTAGCCAGTAAGTTAAAACTACTCAGACCGAGAGAAGGACATTTCAAAATAGTCAGTGGGAACAGTGATGGGGAAATGGTTCTTGAAGGTTTCCTTATGTGAGGGAATTAGAACTACAAGTGTTCAAGGGGTCCAAAATTGATAAGTGAGACCGAAAAGATTATAAATGGTAAATCGTGCGAGTGAGGCATAATAACTAGAGGAGTGAGACTTCCAGTGAAGGAATTTAGGGTCAAGAAAATTAGCTCTAGGAAATTTATAACCCGAGAGTGATGGTTTCAAGCTGGACCAGTAGAGTCCTCGTTAATAGTAGCATATAGTATGTCAGGGTCTTTGGGGCCCGGGATGTAAACGGGAGTTCAATAAAGCTATAATTGAGGCCTAGAGAGTTTGGTCCAACGTTTCAATAATGGGCGCGAAACTCACATAATGGAATAAATTGTCTATGATGAGAGAGGACACCTATAGGATGAAATCCTAGGATGTATGATGATTGCATATGTTCATGGGTCGTAATGGCAGCCACATGATGAGACCCTATGATTTGGCGAGATTGGCGAAGTTTTTCTTCTTCCTTGTGAGTAAAGGATATATTCTAGTGACATGGGTGTGCCACAACTTTCATGTAAATTGGAAACCCTAAACTTTGCTTCCGGGTCGAGTTTAGTGGGAACGTTAGTTTTAAAAGTCTTGTTACAAACGTATTTCTCGTTGTTAGCAGGGCATTTTGATGATTACCCGAGAGTGAATCGGGTGGGCCCTAAGAATATGTTTTGTTGTTATAATTTACTACTGCATTGAGTCAGCTTTAGTATAGTTTATTATGGTAATGTGTAGTGATTAATTACCATATGGTTAAACGACAGTAAAAATGAAGTGTTATGACTGTCGTGTCGGATACTCCGGGAGGAGTGATCTTAGTTCGTGTGGCACCACCTTAAATAGGGTTGTGCCTAGATATGAGTATATATGAAACTTTCATGGTATTATAGACCTCAGCGAGTATAGTGTCTAACTATATGTGATTCCCGAGCATAGGAATTTATTTGTCTGTTAAGCCTTAGAATACATTGTGTTCTTATCGAGCGAAGAAATATAGCTCGTTATATATTTATAGCACCAAGTACTTGGGATAGTGATGGTTCCATAATTCATGTTACACTATTAGGAACATGAGAGTGGACGAGTAAACTCTTATGTCACAATGCGTAGATTGTGGGAACGTATATAGTATGTACTGAAGGCCTTATGGACCTCGAAAACTGACTAGGTTAGATAGTAATGTATTGGGGGGTTCCTTGTTTGTATTTGGGTTTTCATGACACCCCACGCATGAAACTAGAGAATGTCGAGAGTTGGAGAGAAGTTTGGTCGATAGTACATAAGTTTTCTATGTGGGTTATTTTACCTATAAAGGAATATAATTGAGAGTTGATAATTCTTTTATGATTTAAGGCTAATAGAGTCGTCTAGTCTCAGTATCATTCTGAATAGAGCAATGATACCATTTAAGGATTTATTCATTTTTTACTAGTGGGGTGGTTGAGTGTACCCCTACCACATCAGCATACCGAGTGTGCAAGAATTGAGGTAAGAAAATTTTATGCCAATTGTATAATGGTGCGCGGGGCATGGCGTGTATGGGCGCCCTGGGTGATTGAATCAAACAGTGGATTATGATTATCTTTTGAATTCATTAACATGTATTCGGGTAAGCCGAAGATTACTCCGTAAGATTTGTTAGAGACTTAATTTTTAAAATGAACTGAGATTTTTGGAGCGGGAAAAGAGACTTGTGTCAGACGATATGACAAAGACACACGTATCACGATTAGAAGTACATTCAAGAGAGTATAAAATATATCAGGATACAAATAATAGTGGTAATGGGTTTAATGTAGATTAACCTTCAAAGTTAGTCTTGCAGTGGGTTAACTAGAGAATGGAAGAGTATCCCCAAGGATCTTATCATGTTGTTGAGATAGTAAGATTATTGGTACTAAGATGCGATTGAGTACGACCTAATACCCACAGAGGGATGGGCAGGACAAGCAGTTTAATCGAATGCGGGAGATAAAATTTTATGTGGACCCTGAGATATTAGGGGAAGATGGGAGGCAGTACCTTCCACTAGTGGAGTTTGTGTCCAAATAACTCCTATAAGTTCACATTCGGGCAGAGTGCCAGTAGAAGTATGGCATAGTAAACTTTGTTATGGTCCTACTTGAGAGTTAAATGTGGGGGACCAGTTATGATTTCAAATGTCGGAGAAGGATCGATATTATTGTATATATTGAGTGTGAAATATATACTGCACAACCAATTTACTTTTATGAATGACATAAGTCGAAGTCGTAAGTATCTGAAAGGAGGACAAATCTACTAAGGTGCAAATAGTAGAAGACTAGATAGTGAATATCTAAAATAGAGTAAGTAGTGAAACTTAAACTTTAAGGCTTGGGCAAGAGCCTATATGATAGGGTGACCTATAGTTTAAAGCAAACACATGTTAAGTGTTCATTATTAAGGGTATTCGATAGTGTACACTATGGGTGGTACGGAGTAGCTTACATATGAGCGCCGGGATGCGATGCGCAATATTTTTACAGCGTTGTCTGTACCTGGTATACATTTTACGAATTTCGGGATGAAATTCCGTTTTAAGGGGGGAAGTATGTAACACCCCATATTTTTGACGATTAAAATAATTATGTGATTAATTATTATTATGGGAATAAGTATGCGATTAATTATTGTTGTTGGATTAATTAAATTAAAATGTGAGAAATTAATTTTTCATTAATCCGGATTAAAATAATTATTAACTAGTGTGCCAAGGTTAATACTTATTGTTGAGAATTATTGAATATTACTGTGTGATGTGTAATATGGAATTATAATACTTGATAAATTGTCGAACGTGAGAAATACGACAGTTTGGTAATTAAATCTGACACGTGTGTGAGTCGTGTGGGGACGAATTGAATAGAATAAAAAGAGAATTGATTTTATTAACTCGTATGGTCATTTCGAGTGCACCGTTGAGTCCGGAAGGGTCGAGATGGTCAAATATACCCGGGTGTTTAGTATGGGTCCCGGGGCAATTTTAGGCCTAACTGGCATCCCGAGAGGGCATGATGGTAAATCTTATTTTTGGGCTAAATTAATGGAAGAAATTTAAGAGTAATTATATAAGCCAAGGAGAGTCCATTAGGGTGAAAAAGTTATAGGAAGTTTAGAACGGCTATAGGAGGTGTGAGGGAGAGCTAATTCCAAGAGAAAAAGGCCAAATCATCCTCACCTTGCATAACCGTGACCACAAATGCGTAGATCGAGAAGAGATGAACATGTATATACCAACATCACTAACATATCAGCCCGTCATATTCGAGGAAAGTGTTTATTACTTGCTTTCTTTTAGCAATAATCAATCTCATGTTAGTGTAGGTGAAAGTAATCATGATTTACATATGAATTGGGTGAAAATTGGAGATTTAAATTATAATTTAGGATTGTATTAATTAATGGTTGAAATTCCTTCATGTTTGTAGAGGATTAATCACGGAAATTGAATTATATATTTATGTGGGTTGATTAGGTTCTTTAATTGGAAATTTGGAAAATAGGGTTCATATGAATTGATTTGGGGATTTTATATAAATATGATGATTTATGACGAATTAATGATACTAGGAGGTTAGGAATGAATTATAACCTGTTAGGTTTGATGGGTATTGATGATGAGGCAATGGGCGTTGAATCTTAGAGGTCTATAGGTTCATAAATGGTGGAAAAATGCAGAATTATGGGAAAGAAGACGAACAGTGACATCTCACGCGATCTCGCGCGAAGTCTTTCGAGCAAGATGGCATCTCGCGTGAAGTCGCTCGAACGACAAATGGAATTCGTTCAAACGACAAAACTTTTGGTTCGAGCGACAGAGGGAATTTTTGGGGATTTTCTCAAAGTCTAGTTTTGAGATTCTCGGTTTATTAGAGTGAGAGAAATTGCCAAATAGTAAATTCAAATAGGACAGAATTTCGGGAAAAGTATGGGAGAATTAATACTTTAATTATTTCGGTATAGAGAGAATGTACCTTGGAGATTACGAGAAAGATAGTAATCTAAATATTTATACTATACATAATGATGAGGTTAAAATACGTATGAGGAGTATGTATGTAGGTTGGAGAAATACCTATAAATTATAATAGGATGTGTGTATGCCTATTATGTGATATTATTGTTAAGAGCACTAATGGGTGATAACCCGGGGGTGCAAGAATGATATAATTAAGCGCACTAATGAGTGATAACTCGGGGGTGCCGAAACTCTGTTGTTAAGTGTACTAATGGGTGATAACCCGGGGGTACAAGGATGACTATTGTTAGGCGCACTAATGGGTGATAACCCGGGGGTGCTGGATTATTATTGATAAGCGCATTAATGGGTGCTAACCCGGGGATACAAGATTCTATTGTTAGGCTCACTAATGGGTGATAACCCGGGGGTGCTAAATGGTTAATGATAGGTGAATTAATGGGTGCTAACCCGGGGATGCAGGATGTTTTGGATAGGTGCACTAATGGGTCTTAGCCCGGGGGTGCAGGATTAGTATAGATATATATATATATATGAACTTGTGAATATTTCTACTATGCGAAATTAGTAGACTTGGTAAAAATAACAGTCATTACATTGCACCAAGTGGTCTTAACCTAAGGGTGCAGGATTAGTGTATATATATAGGGATGATGAGACTATACTTATGTGTGAGTGTACTTAATTAACATTCTACTTTATGAGAATAGGAGATAAAATGGAATTGAGAAATGAAATAATCTTAGTGGATAAAAGATTAACCATTTATATGGTGAATAATGAAACTTAGTATGTGAGATAAACTATCTGAATAGCGTATTGTATGGGCAATACGAGAATACTACTAGTGAGCATAGTTAGTATTAGTATGGTTTATGAGTAGTTAGACTGGGAAGTATAACTAAGGGGAGATTAGATGTCCGTTAGGCGTGCACAATAGACGAGAGGTGAGAAACTCATGTGTGAGTTAGATAACTAACATGCGTATAAGACTTGTTTAATGAACCAGTTTTAAATACTTGCTAAATCATTTTTACACATCGGGATCTGACTCGTTTCTTGTATTTCATCTCTCTTTTGCTATATATATATATATATATATATATATATATATGTATGTATGTATGTATGTATGTATGTATTATATCAGGTGCTTATCCCCAAGGACACCGGATTTAGAGATTTGGATTGTTTGACGTGATGCAGTTATTGTGGAAGCTGCAGGTCCTTGCAGTAGACGCATCTATCTCTTTCATTCAGTTTCATCTAGACTTCTTATCTTTCCCAGTTCTAGGCTTTCATCAGAGTTATTGTATTTAGTTACTTTATGGTTTGGAGCTTTGAACTGAGAGTTTTACTCATTCTCATTTACTTCAGTACTTGATTCATGTTCAGTATTTATTTACATTTCGATGTGTGGTGAATGGTTTATATTTTGAAATTTATTGGAAATGTATTTACTTGGTTTTACTAATTGGAAATGTTTTGACACCTTGCTTAATTTTACATTAGGTGATTAATATGTTAAAAAGGTTTTCGACAGTGATGCTAAGAATGAACAAACTGAATATCCTATTTTGAATTGGTAGAGGACTGATCACCCTATATTTAATTGGGCGGGGTGTCACATTAGGATGGATTTTTTGAACGGAAAAAATCATCCCATATACGCTTTAGGGATGGATTTTTCAATACTATATTCTACTTCATGGATGCTTTAAATTTAGTAATAGGGATATATTTTTCGTCCCAAAAGGTATTCACGTAGTAAAATTCCCTCTCCCGCACAAAGAATAAGGGTGGTTAATCTGTCCCTAATACTCCTCGGATTATGGAAACAATAACTAGGAATGTTTATAACCGTCCCAAGTGATAACCTAATAAAAACAACAAAACCATCTCTTTGTTTTGTTTGAAAAAGCGCTAAAAATTTAACTCTACTTTAAGGGTCAGAACTTAATATCCATCCCAAATGGTGTACCAAATGCGATTGTTTTCAAAATATGTCCCTTTCAGTATTTATCAAAACGGATGGTAATTAAAATACATACCAAATAATAATTTTAAGGGAAAAAATGACACGTCCGTCTCAAATAACCCCATCCTTATTAATCATTTTTCTTGTTGTGTTATTTATTTTAATAACCTAAAGGAAATAGAAATATATGGGCTATTAGGGAAGATAATGTTATGTTGAGTAGTAAGAATATATTCGAAGATATTTTCCTTGCCCAAACATATTTACCACTTTGGATGGTGTTAAGACAAATAAAAAAGATATATGCCAATCTTCACCCTGAAGTGATGAGAGCGTTTCTAAGATTTAGAATTGATCTTATTCCTATTATTCTTGTAAAGTATATTATCAGGAGGAAAATTGTGATTTACTGTGTGCGGAAAATGCTAAGCATAAAAAATCGTTGTTGCCTGTAAATTAAGAATAGATGAAAAAGGAATAAAATTATTAAAATAGAATATTTGTACTTTTAGTATTGTAGATGATTAAATATCTAATTTAAGAAAAAAATCTCATTTCTACGGAGAAGGAGACAAATAATTTACAATAAAGAATGAATGTTCTATAAACCAAGTTAAATGAATGTAAAATTTATTATAACTTTGTTAATGAAAATATCATCTCACTTCAAAATGATGTTCTCTACACTAAAAGTCTAAAAGTCAATTTATAAGATCGGTGCAAGAAAATAACAAAATTCATTTATCTTAAAATCGGTATTGAAATTATAAAAGTGGTATTGGGTTCAAAATTTTTAATGATAACCCCAATATGAATCCAATACTACATTTCTCAAAATTTCTTGAGATACTTGTGCTTATAAAAATTCTCCTCCATAATTTGTGAAGAAAACATTTTTGAAGCTTCCTAATTACAAAGTCTAACTTTATTGTGTATGAGTGCACATTTTGCAAGAAGCATGGACATTTAAAGGATTTTTGTTATAATATTCATAAAACTGAAGTAACCAAGATACCCCTTGTTATAATTGGAGGTGATATTTCTATACTCAATAAGGATTTTAAAATCCTTTCTAAAAAATCTATAATGATTTTATCCAAATTTGAGAAAACTTATAAAATTGGAGATGTTGAACAATGTTTGAAAGATTTGGGTAAGAATATCGAGACTAACTCTAGTGGAAAAACTTTTGTGGTACATATGAAATAGATTGAATGTTTTTTTATTTACACTAGTTTGGTTGTACAAATTTCTTCATAATGGTATTTTTATAGTGAGTGTTCTAGGCACATGACCGGGGATAACTTATGGTTTCAAAAAAATACTGAAGACCAAATCAATATGGTTATTTTTGGAGATGGGAGCATTAATATTGTGTTTATAAAAGGGGAACTATTGTGTTTTCCTAATTTAGACAATGTCATTTAGGTTGTTATTATTATTATTATTATTATTATTATTATTATTATTATTATTATTATTATTATTATTATTATTATTATTATTAAAATTATTATTATTATAATTATTATTATTATTATTATTATTATTATTATTATTATTATTATTATTATTATTATTATTATTATTATTGTTTTTATTATTGTTTTTATTATTGTTATTATTATCCAAATGTGTGGTGATCGTCACAATGTACTTTTTACCATGATCAAATGTCAAGTTTTTAATCCCAAGGGTTAATAAATTTTGAATGTCACTAGAATAACAAATAATTTGTATTTACTCAATATGTTTCCAAAGGTTCTTTTTAATAGTGATATGAAAGTTGTGGTGGACAAATGGGATAAGAGGTTGGGTCATGTTTAGGGAACTTTATAAACATGCTAGAAATTAAATAGTTTCCAACCTACCATTTTTTATTTGAATAATTCCCGCATATATGGTATCTGTCAAATGAGAAAATAAATCCATATTCCACGTAAGAATGCTAAAGTGAAGTCTACCTCTTTTTTTTAGAGTTATTAAACATAAACCTCATTGTTCCAATGCGTATGGAGACGTTCAAGTGTATTTGATACATAGTTATGATCGTAGATAATTATTATAGGTTCACTTTTGCAGGATTTTTACATAGTAAGTCTAATGCTAAAGACTTATTTATTCCCATGTGAAAAAACTCCAAACTGAGAAAGGTTTCCAAATCGTTAATTAATATAGGTATCGAATTCCTCCAGCTAGGAGGCCCTGAAATCGAGATAAGAGGGAAAATTGGAGAAATCATTCTCCCCCTATGCGCGTGTAGGTGATTTGAGGATATGAGAATCCTCTTCAACCACTTATGTTGGTATTTTCGTAGGCTTCCTCATATATAAATTAGTCGTCGTCAAAAGGTGATAACATAAAGAAATGGAGTCGTCAACCTATATTTCTCAAAATAGGCAAAAGAAATGAAACCGTGGATACTAAGGTCATATTGCTACATATGAAACCAAATGAATCAAGGTTCTCGAGATTAAGTTATAAAATGGAAAGGTGTTACACACCCATCCCATCATTTCGGTCTATCATGGGCTTTGTGAATATTCTCCTTCTCTCGAAAGTGTGATATGTGTGTAGATGTGTGTAGTGTTAATAACGGGAGAAATAAATCATTCAACTGACATAATGGAAAAGATGGATAAGACTCATCCTAAGGAGTATACCCAAAAAATATGGCATCATAGATTCTATGGTTTAATGGTAACTAAGGGATACTAATATAAAAGAAATATTTCAAGGAAAGTCTAATTTAAATACTTTTATTATAGGGAGATGTTAGGTATCTTATTACATTATGCGCACAAAATAAGATGAAGTACACCTTTATTCATACATTCCACACATAACAAGAGAACTTGTAGAAAACATAAGGGAATTACAGGAGCTGAGCAGTCGTAGTATAGACATTCTAGTGGGGATCACCGTCTTTGTCAACTACCGCCCACACATTTGTTATGGAAATAGGTTTCGGGGGAAAACGGAGTAAAAGTTCATATGTACCAGTAGAATTTCGTCTTCTTTAGGTCAAGTGTCCATTTGAAAGGCAAATAATTAAGAAAATAAGCCTACAAGATAATTTTATTTATATCCAAGATGTGAGTAGCATGTATTGACGTAATATAACTTATATCAAATTATGAAGATGTTATAGATAGAAAGAAAAGGAAATATCATAGAACTATAAGGGTTATAATGAAGTCTATTGATATATAAAAGAATAATATGGTGAATTGCAACTGATTATATTAAATTACAATAATAAGGTTCAAATTATATCAAGATAACCCATAAATTATTGGTTATAGGGGTTGCTTGAGCGAGTCATACCATCATAATATCATCCAAAGAATGTAATACATTTGGATACATAATCCGAAATGATTGGGGAATAATAAATAGCTTGGAACACTTAGCTAGAGTGGCACTCATGTGTATGTAGAAAATAAAAAGCAGTCAATCACCATCTAAGTCCTAAATGCAAATTCAAACTACCGTGGTATACCATGCTCTAATTCCTTAATCACAAGGTGTGCTACTTGGGTTTCAGTGATAAAATATAAAAATTGCATGGTTTGTTTCAATTTAATAAAATAGGATGCAAGGTTATTACACAATTAAGGGTGAAAAATAATTGAGTGGCTTACTGAATTTAGAGGTTCTAACAATGTACCGAGATTCAAGAATAAATGAGATACTGATAGAATCAATATTCACGATAAGTAGGAATAAAAAAAGTGTTCATAATAAGGGTATGAGTTCAAATTATCACGTAGTGATACAATAACACGGTAATATATAATATACATAACTTTAATTATTTAATATCAAAAATTTAATCACCTACTCTGAAAAATACAGTTTGCAGTTTTATGCATCTATCTCATAGTGGTTGAGAGTACGGGCTTTCGATGTTAATAAAATAATTTATATAATTAAATGCCAAATACGCACAAATTCAAATTTTACCATTTTATACTAAGACATTAATCTAGGAGACAAAATTGATAAATTAAAACATGCATTCAACATAGGCAAGTTGAGGAAAAATTCCTTGTGGTCTAAACATTTTATTGTAAACACGTCAGAAATATTACAAGATAGACTACTTGATTAACGCCATAATCGTAATGTGCTAATCTTTGAAAATCTCTAAAGAATATTATTCCGTGAGGATCAGTCAACATGTGGCATTCCATGCTTGCTATCCACCGATCATCCTTTGTCTTCAGCTATGATCCCCTCGAGAATCACCAATGGTCAGTCGTGTAGTAACTTTCTACACAAGTGTTGTGTATGAAAGGATAAAAAACTATATAGGGTTCAAACATATTCACACAAATATATTTGTGGAATGAATTTTGTGTATAAAAAAGGTTTTCTAAACTCAAAAGGTTTAAAATGTTAGCAAAAGTTATGCACAAACAGTTGTGGCAAAAGTCTTAATAAGAATAAACATGAAACTAATATTTATAATATGAATAAAAGTTTTGAGGCAGCCCCATTTGTTCAAACAAAAACGAGTCTTGTTCGAACTAGAACATCACTTTGTTTGAACAAAAACCAAGTTCGTTCGAACGAAATGCCATCTCGTTTGAAGTAGCTTCAAAAGACATTCAGATGAAGCCAAACAAAATTCCCTCATTCGATACATGTTTTATGTATACTTAAAACAAGGCTACGAATGAAAAGGACAACTCGTTGAAAATAAAATCGAATTTCATTTGAACGAGGTCAGCGAACTTTGAATATGTTTTAAATAAAATTTTATTCCTCAATTTTTCAATATCAAAACCAGGTTTTAGTTTTAATAAAAATTAAAACGTCCCCTAATATATTAAATGAATACATTTAAACTCTTAATAGAATTATACCTTCACAGTGTGGAGAACCTTGAAAGTTGGAGATGTTGGATATTCTTTCCTTCGTTATGGCTCGAGTCGAATGGTAATGGGATATGCCAAAATGTATGTAATCCTAAGCTAAGATAAAATGAAATAAATTATGATCTTACAAATCTCCCCGTTTTGGCTATTCCTATACAAATAAAAATTCAAAATCCAAATTACACTGAAATCCCCTAAGACAATGAAAATATCCTAATACACTCGTAAACCCTAGAAAAAGGATAGGTATAACATAATGATGACTTTAAATGTCCACTTTTTCTTGATATTCTCTTGGTCACTTTGTCTTGATCGAGTGTAATGTGAATATGATCTTCCAAAGTTCATACACACATGAAAAAAAAAATACCCCTTGATGAATTGACTTTGACATATAAAATAAAATTCATAAAAATTCTCCTCCGTAAATCAAACTCATGTAATCTCCCTCGTAATATGTTATCCTTCGTTTACTTGTTCGAAATAGACATGGAGTATAAACTAATCATGAAATATAAAGAACATCACTGAAAACAATAAGATATAATAAAAAAAAAATATGAATGACACACATGTAATGATAATATCAAAGGCTCCACAAACTATTTTCACTGTTTTTAAAGTATAAAATTTTAATAAATACATCACACCCGGGAAAAACAAAAAAATATCCAAATTAGAGAAATGGAATGTATGGGTGTGAACATATCCTATAGGTTAATCAACATAGACAAAAATAACTCATGTGCACGAAGGAATGAAACACCACTAAGAAAAGGTATCAATGTCTACCTTAGTTATAAAAATAGCGAACTCAACTGAAATTGACGTAACCTAATCAACTAATCAAGATTGTATGTGAGTTTCACAACAATAATGCCCAAAACTATGTAATTCTTTTTGAGATTTTTATTGAACAAGTAAACCAATTGATCTTCGACTTAATTCCGTTAAAATCCCACATTTTTAATTTATTCTGTCATTATTTTTGAAGAAATTAATCCTCATATAAAGCGAAGCATTGATGTTCTAGAAATTGAACTAACACTTATATTTCTATGTCCCTTTAATCTTTTTGGCTCTTTTCGTTGCAAATGGTGGCGTCTCACGTATATTCAACCATGTCTTTTGCAGCCTGATTCCATTGTTTAAAATATAACATTTTTATAGAAAAAAAAATTTTAATATTTTTTTCAATCCGAGAAATGGTTCTTACATGCCTTACTTTCATTATCTCAATTTTCACATTTGTTTTGTTTTAAAAGTAGGATTGAGATGAAAACACCACAGTCCACATGTGACAGGTAAGTGCAATACTCAAATAAGTTCATACACGTGTGCATTAAAGCTGACGATGAGTCAAACATGCAACAACTTCTCATCAAATCACATCTTAATGACTCCACACATTATAAAGAACATAAATGAATTAATGTCACATCTTAAAGCACTAGAAAATAGTCACATGGATATGGAATGAGTTAGTGACACAGACATCTTTAATGTTCCTCCACATATGGTGTAAAAGAAATACAGAACTCTTTTGGGATTTTTCAAAAAAACATATCAAACTAAAATGTTTTTGTCTTTTTCACCTATTCTTAAAAGGAAACTGAATATCTTTTTGTATTTTTCTAAATATTTCAAGAAAAAACAATTTTTTTATTTTTCAAAAAATATATCAAAATGAAAATTTGAAGTATAGTTATAGTACACACTAGTGTGACACCCCGCCTCATAAAATACCGGGTGATCAGTCCTATACCAAATTAAAACAGGAATCCCAGTTGGATCATCCTTAGCATCACTGTCGAAAACTTTTTAAAACTTACTAACCACCTAGTATTCCAAAAACTGGTGCCAATTTTAACTTTTTAATTAAACAAAACAGTACATGCGGAATTAAAATATAAACCATTCACAAAACTGAAGAAAACTCAACTGAAATAATTAATTACACAACTTGTCGAATAAACCATCGGCCACCCAAGTGAAATAATCCAATACAATATTCAACATCGGAATAAAAAAAAATCTGAAAAAACTGAACTGAAAGTCTGGGCGACATGCCCTAAATAAAAATGGAATTGATGAGTGATTACTACTCTAGGAATGAATGAATGATGCGTCTAATCCAAACTCCTGCTAGCATCCACATATGCCGCAGCTCCGTGTCCCTGGAATAGAATATCAATCCTAGAGTCTATGTGGCTGGACACCTAAAAGGTTTTGAAAATATTTTTATACCAAGGGTTAGAACCCAAAACGCTTTGAAAATATTTAGCAAGTGAATTAACTGCAGTAATTTAAAATGCATGAATGTGATTCATATTTAAGTTAGTGTCGCACTCCCTTGTGAACATCCTCACCCCTCCACTATTCTGCACACCTAACGGTTACCTTAACCCCACCTAGTTCTACTACCCCGTCCAACTAGTTCTTGTATAACCTTCCCTTGCCATACTACACTAACCCAAGTATAATGATTCTTGAATTATAAGTTATTTCAAAATTAACTTAATTAATTCCTCTTAAATAGTAGCATATAACCGTGTCACAAGTTATATAAAGTAAATACATCACACACCGTATTATCACCTACAAATGATTAACTTATTTAATTTCTCATTAATTAACAACATATAACTGTAACCCGAGTTATATAAGGTAAATACATCACACACTGTATTATCACCTACATATAATATTTACTACCATATTAAACGTATCGTTACTAACATCCACACATATATCATACGTGTATCCATCCTTCCGAGTATACCCTCACCGGATGATTCTCTCTAAAATGCTATCTCGCTAGGTGTGCTAAAAAAACCTAGTTTCTCCGAGTTGGAATCGCTCACTAACTCGGCCCAAAATATAAACGTAGTGGAGGCGGTTGTATTCCTTTCCTGAAAGTGAGATAAATCCCTCACCCATATATACCGGACGCTATGACCTGTGGATATACTCTCCCTACTCCTCAAGCTAGGGGATTCACCCACATCGCGCGACCTCCCTTGATAGCATTAGTGTATTTAAATTGAATAAATATCTAGTCACTGATATTTAATAGGACACACAATATAAACACGTACATATATACTATCACTGTACCGTATATATATAATTTAAACCCCGGCTTTACCATGTACTTAAAATCCCGTACACTGCCTGTAATTTAGTATCACACACAATATATACACGTATATATATATATATATATACTATCACTACACCGTATATATATATTATAAACCCTGGTTTTATCGTGTACTAAATATCCCGTACACTGCCTGAAATTTTCCTGAGTCTGTGGCCTGACTCAACGTAATTGATTTTCTCACTTAATAATTTATCGTCTTTCTAAGTCTATGGTCCGACTCTAATATATTTAACTCATACCTCAATTTATATAATATTTTCCCCGAGTCTATGGTCCGACTCCAATTAAATTAATTAACACACATATTAATTTAATACCTTCCCGAGTCTATCGTCGGACTCTAATTAAATTAATTAACACACATATTAATTTAATACCTCCCCGAGTCTATCGTCCGACTCTAATTAAATTAATTATTACACCCATTAATTTAATACTTACCCGAGTCTACAATCCGACTCTTATTTAATTAATTTACACATTAATTAATCAACACTAATCCGAGTCTGCAATCCGACTCTAATTAAATTAATTATCACATCTATTAATTTAATCCTACCCGAGTCTACAATTCGACTCTAATTAAATTAATTATCACGTTTATTAATTTAATAACTTGGTGTCACCCAACCATTATCCCCGGACTCTCTCACTTGGCCCGTACCTCAACATTTCCCGAGTCTATGTTCCGACTCCAAACTAATTACTTTCTCTCAATAATTAATTTAACACTTAAATGTCACTTAACCAACATACCCAGACTCGCTCACTTAGTCCAATTTACATCTCTTAATATCATACCCACAATTTCGCCTACAATGTGTCACACCTTTATTTCTATAATTTTCCCAATTATATTTGCCTATAATTATTAACATACTTGGACTCAATTCACTTGGCCCGAAATTAAATATTTCCCGAGTCTATATCCCGACTCTAAATTAATTAGTTTATCTCCAAAATTAATTCACTACCTTGGGGTCACTTGACCAATATACCCGGATTCACTCACTTGATCCGTACCTCACTATTTTGGAATAAAATCTCTCAAATTCATCCACTAAACGCCCCACATAAATTCATCCTAGTCCCAATTACTTTCTCCCCTAATTGCTATGAAAATTTGTTTCATAATTATTTTTCACTAATTAAGGTATGTGAATTAAATTTCTAATTAATTTCCCCTTTATATACAAACTGGGCGAACTACCCAAAATATTGAACCCCCTTGGTCGATCAATCGATCGTCCCTGAATTCGTCTTCTTCAAGAGGCAGTTCCACCAGTAACGAAAACCTCCAACTTTCATTCTTTCCCCTGGACTAACCCAAGCCCAATCAACCCTATATCTATATAGGAATAGGACCAAGCACCTTATGGAACATCAAACTGGAATTAAATCTCACGATTTTCTACTTTTTCCCGATTTGGGTATTATCCGGGTTTCAAATCCCCAACTCGAATTTCACTCATTTTATCAGCAATTATCCATCTACTCTTACTGGTTTTAACATCTGATTCAGTTCTCTAAATTCTAGAATCATGAACACAATAAATCTTACCCTTAGTCCCATTTAGGTATATTATATTCCAAAAACCCAATTTAAATTTTTGGTCACACACCCAAAACGAATTTTCATATACACATCATTATGATATGAATTGATTATCATACTTTAAGAATCAAAACATTTAACCACTTGCCTAAAAGTGTTCGGAATGTCTGATCCGTTAGCGTAGTCCCTCAATTTGGCTCCAAAATCCCCTAATTGGCTTTTGCTAAGCTTTCCCCCAATTTTCCTCTCAAGCCCTAGGCTTAGAATTATGTTGGCTCCATTCCTTAATCTCCCAATTAGGTTAAAAACTCTTAATCCCGTTTTTCACCTAATGGGCTTAATTAGAGTGGCTAACTCACCCCGTGTGGGCCCGGCTATGCCCAAAAATAACCCGAGATCCAATTACTACTCCCGGGTACTCTTTTCGGACTATCTCGACCCATCCGGACTCAACCACGCACTCAGAATTGACATCTGAATTAATTTATAAAAATTCTTATCTCACACCCAATTTAGTCTATACCGACTCCCGACTGGGATAAGTGTATACCTCATCATTAATACTCGAAATGACGTAATTAAATTATTACTATTCATTTAGTAAATAAATTTCCCCAAACATTAACCATTCACTCCCAGATTAATATTTATATATATATATATATATATATATATATATATATATATATATATATATATATATATATTGCCATAATTAATTCAATTAAAATTACAACACACTAGTAATTTAAAATCCCCGAATTAATTAAATATTAAATGTAAAAAAAATACAGGGTGTTACGACTAGAAATATTGATATATTATATGAGCATGAAAAACACCATATTCTAGCAAACAAGTCTCAACCTCAATCATTAGATCCTGTGGAGTTTTCCAAACGAGATGACATCCTATGAAAAACATCCATCAAATTTTTTGAAGTCTTGACCAAATATTCTACTTGCTCTCAAAAACTCTCAAAATCTCTCATTTGATGTGTGGGTGCCTGCAGAGTAACCTATGTGGGAGTGCATGCAGGAACTCATATGGTAGCATATCATGGAATACACCTATGAGACACTCTATCCATATTAAAATTAAATTCCATAAGGTGATGTCTTTGTTTGCAATGGGAATAAACATTAACAGGCTTGGGTCCATCCCTCTTAAGAAGTCTTGGAAGAGCTGTCCTAGGTGGGTTCGGTCGAGGGTTGTAAGGATTTAGCACAAACTCAATTGGTTCGGGTACAATATGGGAAGTCGATATACTGTCATAACCTATTAGTAGACTTTCAACGTTACCTAAAGTAGGATTGAGAAGCATCTACCCTACCTTCTTATATGTGTCCTCAAAAGTAAACTTGGCCTCCCACCCACATTTGAGATCTCTCTCGAGTTGGGATACACAGGCTTCAAGTTTCCCATCAGTCTTCAATAAGGATTGAAGATCTCCTCTATGACTAGCCACGATGTTGGAAAATCTTTTAATTCCTGGCCTAAAATGATCAACTTCTCACATAAAGAAACCTTCACCTTCTCAAGTTGACTTGCCTATGCCTCACACACCCTCAAAACATTCACTTATCTCTCTAAATCTAACACCCTAAACGGAAAATGCTTATTCATATTTTCCGTACCATCATCACTCTCATTATCTCCCAAATGAATTGATACACCATCGAGGCTCTCATGTTTAGATATTTCCTCATCGGTGTGGGACAAAGTAGAAGTACTCCCATGACTAGCCATGAACGTAATGCATGATTCATGTGGTGATTTCCCCCCTCTAGTCTTGACCTCATTCTTATTTTTTTCCTCAAAAATCTTTTTATTTAAAGAATTATTTTTGTAAAATTTGAGAAAAGTTTTTAAAAAAATAGCAAATAAGGCCAAGCCGTCAAAATCACAATCACCCTTGGATTTAGAATCACAAACTTTCTCCTTCTTCTTTTTCTTAGTTTGAGTCTTTATAGTTAATCCTACTTCCTTAGGTTTAATTGTTTTAGGGAACACATTTATCTCATACGATTTAAAATCTCTTGCAAGTTCTTATAAGATAAGATTGTCTAGATTACCTAACACATTAAGCACAGTGACCTTAAGGAAAAAGCGGGTGAGGAGTGATTTCAAAATCTTTTTCACAACTCTCATCTCCAAAATTCTCTCCCCAAAATTACAACTCGAATTAATTATGTTCAATAAATGCGCATAAAATTCATCGAATGACTCGGACTCTAGCATAGTGTTGATCTAAAATTGGGTGGTCAAAATTTGAAGATTTGAATCTTTTACCATGTTGGTACCCTCGTGAATGTGGTGTAGGTTATCAAAAGCTTCCTTAGACATAGTGCATGTCATGATGCGACATGACCCATCAGGTTTACAACTTCAAAATAACACTATATCCACGAGAGTTAAAATTACTCCACTTAGATTCATCATAAGTCCAGGAAGAAATAGGTTAAAGGCAAACAACATTATCCATTGTGATAGTGGGAGGAGTCCACCCCCTTTCAAAAACTAACTAGACACGCTCATAAATGGCTCTCAAGACAGACCTCATCCTAGCCTTCCAATATGCATAATTTGTACCATCAAAGATAAGCACTAGATTATCTAAAATTTCCATTAAAATCTTGTTTTTCAAAGATTAATTTTTTTTAAAAAAAATCTAATATCAAAGAAAATAACTTTGAAAAATTAGGATCACACAATAACTTGGTGCAATCTGCGCTGATACCAATTTAAGAGTATATGCTTTCGATCTTAATGGAATAATTTATATAATTAAATGTCTAACACACACAAATTTAAATTTTATCTTTTTATCTTAAGGCATGCATCTAGGTGATAAAACATATAAATTACAACATGTATTCAACATAGGCAACTTGAGGAAAAATCCCTTACGAAAAAACCTTTTATTTTTCGTAGTTTACCAATATTATAAGGAATTTGACTCTCATACTACTTGATTACCACCATATCCATAATGGGAAAATATGTAAAGAATATAACTCGGTGAGGAGCAGTCTACCCGTAGTCTTCCATGTAAGGCATCCAACGATCAACATTTGTCCTCAGTAATGATCCCCTTAACAATCACAATGGTCAGTTGTAAAGAAACTGTCTCCACAAGAGTTTTATATGAAAGGTTACAAACTATCTAGGGTTAAAATAGATTCACACAAATATATTTTGGGAATGAATTTTGTGAATCAATAGGTTTTTCTAGAGACAAAATGTTGATTTTTTTTTTGGAAAATTTATGTCTTAAAAAAATAAAAATGAAATAGGTATTTTTAAGGAGAACAAAAATTTTAAGGTGGAACCATTCGTTCAAACAAAAATGATCCTCATTCAAACAAGAATATCAGTTCGTTTGAAAGAAAACAAGGTGTGTTCGACCAAAACACTATCTCGTTTGAAGCAACTTCAAACGACATTCAAACGAAGCCAAGCAGTATGCCCTCATTCAATACACGTTTGATATAAACTTTAAATGATCCTTCAAATGAAAAGGATAACCCATTCGAATGAGAATTTGATCTCATTTGAATGAGGTCAATGAACACTAAAAATTTATTAAATAAAAACGTATGACTCAATTTTTCAATTTAAAAACCCTATTTCAGTATCAATAAAAATGAAATCAACACAAAATAAATTTTATGAATAAATTTAAAATCTTAATAGAATTATACCTTCAAGTATGGACAACCTTCAAAGTTAGAGATGTTTGATATTTGGTCCTTCATGATAGCTCAACTTGAATGGTAACAGGATACGCCAAAATCTATATAAGCCTAATCTTGGAGAAAATGACATAAATTATTCTGTTACAGTGGTTGACTGGATATTCTGAAATAAGGAAAAGCATAAGTAGGTAGTATAGGTCTAAAATAATGCTTATGTCATGCAGTAGAGTGAAAAATTGAAATACATTTCATTATAAAAATAATTAAGAGGGCGTAATACGGAATTTTGAAATGATCAAATTGTAATATTTTTATCAATTTCCATTTGGATTTGGGTTTGGTGGAAAGAGAAAAAATGACTAAATTAGACATAAAGAATTCATGAAAAAAATTGGGAATGTTTTGAAATGCTTAAAAAATTGGTTTGGGGGTATGTGTAAAATGAAAGTTGAGTTTTTAGACTTAAAACTAATTTTCTCGAGATTAAACTTTCCTGTGATCCAAATATGGTGATGTATTATACAATTTTTTTAGTATTTAAAAATAAAAAATTAGATTTTTTTGATTGGAGATGTGCTCTAACGTGCTTAGTCAAATATTACACGCGGCTGGTTTGACTTTCACTCGTGCGCGTGCAACCCACTTCACCTTCAACCTTCGACATGTTGAATTTACGGTTTTGAAACTTTTACCATAAACTCAAGAAGTTTTATAAATCCATTTGAGTTGATTCTTGAATGAATGTTGTGTAATTTTTGGAAGAGGAATCGAATCATATTTGTTTCAAAGATTTTTTGTGCGCTAGTTTGAGCTATTGATTTACGATAAAAACGGAGAAAATTTAACCTGAGAATAAATTATTGAAAGATATGATTCTTATTCCGGTATAGTAATGGTTGAATTCTATGTTGAAAATTCAATAATACTGGCTTGGTTTGAAGGATTTTGGTTAAGTATAACCCTTAAATTAAAACTCTGAAATTTTCAGGCCCAGAAAATTCAACTTCGATTTAGGGCATTAAAGCTCTGTTTTGGTTTAATTACACATTGAACCTTAGTTTCTGTGGATCAAATCTTAAGTTTCCTCACTTTAACACTGGATTAAAGATAAGGAAACATAATCCACCATTGAAACTGAATCTTTATTGGATTTTTATGATTTTAAAGCTTATACAATGCTTTCACACGTTAACATTCACATGTAATTACATATATTTACTTTATATAATTGTAGAATCATAATCAAATGAAATAAAACAAAATTGACACATAAAATGATAGAGATGGATAAAATTAATTTTTATTTACAGTTTAGGGCTAACAAGTTAATTTTTAAAAGTTTTAGGGACCGGGCTTATGTGAAAATTTTAAAACTTAGGAGATTCATCTGTGATATTTCGGTATAATATAAGTTATTTAGTCAAAATTTAGGATAAAATTGGAGTTTGAATGGTATAGTAAAGTGTATAATTTTATCTATTCAAGGGTATTTTTCTAATTTTGACAAAGTCTGGGGTTTCTTGGAATTTTTACAACTTCGGAGGGACTAAATTCCTACTTAGGGTAGGTTGTTACAAAAAAAGAAATAAAAATAAGTATGATGTGATGGTCCATCCAATCATAAATCACTACAAGTAAGTGAATATATATGTCGAGCGGGACACAAATATGAAGGAGATCGTGAATCACAAATTCTAATATATATAAAAGAACATAAAACCATAAAATAGAGAAATTGGACTAGAATCCCGGGATCAGCTCGAGACGCCTACATAGCACAAGGGACAACACAATACACATAGTTAGATATGTCATAACAGTGGGGCTTAACTCACAAACACTAATTTTAGAAGACATGCTCAAGTGTAAAACTATGAAAAAGTGAGGAAATCTTAGTTTTGGAGTTTATAAGTAAACCTTCTTTTTTGACTTTTAGGTGTTATGAAAATATATTATGTGAATACTTGTAATAAAAGAGGAAATTAGTTGTTCAGAGATAATAAAATATATCAAAATGTAAATAAGATGAATAAACAACACTAAAAAACATAAGCTAGAAAGGAGTAGGAATAGACCTCTTAGTTGACTTTGCTACTGATTTTGGAAGAAGAGTGGGCTGATTTTATGGTGATATAATGGTGGTGAAGTAGGGTTAGGTAATGTCCAAAGGAGTTATGAAAGTGAGGTAAGAGAAATAGAATGAATGAGGGAAAATTGATTTTTTTGGGGAATGACGACGCTCTGATTTTGAGACAAAATTTTTTGTTGTGGAAAAAGGGGTCCTTTAGAATGAGGTGATGGCCTCATTAAATAGTTAAAAATTAGGGTTTAGGTGTATGTCAATTCGCATGGCCTCTAAAATGCTTATTGACGTAGTTTGTGCCTTTTTGGCTAAGGAAAGTTCACCCCGCCGATAGATAGAGGGTCTAGGGTGCCTATAGGTAGTCCGGAATGTACTTTTTTAGGAAATGGGCATAAAATGCAAATCGTAAGATTGAATTATGAAGGGCTAGGACCGTTAGAAAGGTAAATCTGAGTCCTTTAAGAATCCATTGAGTCAGTTGTCGGTTTAGGAGTTGACCAAAGTCAAATAGTGCTTGAAAGCACACGATGGTCTGTAGATAAGATGTTTTCGGAGAAGAAAGGGTACTTTCAGCTAATCGTGAGGCCGATTTGTGCACGATATAGATCGATGGTAAGGAAATTAAAAGACCTAAAATATTTTATTGATCTTAAATCGATTTAGAAAGATGACTAATGTCAAATAAGTCTTATAATTATTCAATGGACTTTCGATGTAAATCGGTACATTTATATGCACCGTGAGGCGAATTCGTGCACAGTATGGACAGGTGGAAAGGGTTTTCAGAGCCCAATGAAGTTTCATTGAGTTACACTCTGGTTTAAGAGTTCACCCAAGTAAAATAGGGCTCAAATGTTCTATGTTTCCTACAAATTAGTTCTCATAGTAAAAAGGATCATTCGTACGAATAGCGAGGTCGATTCGTGAATAATATGCAACATTAGAAAGGGTATTCAGATCCTTATGGGATTTTATTGAGTTTTTACTAGTTTGGAGAGTTTACTAAAGTCAAATGGGGACGAAAAGCGCCTTATAGCCTCAAGAGCCGTACTCAAAATAGGACCTACGGTCAATGGAGGTAGGATAAGTCTTACGAACCTAAGGAGATAGTTAGGAGGGTACTAGGATAGGATGTCTACAGAGCCCCTCGATGACCGAGCTTAAAATAAGTGAAGGTCATCGAAATATAGACACCTCATCAATGATAAAAGATTGATGACCCCATTTGGATGTAAAAGATGGTTGATTAAAGTATTGATGCCAATTATATGGACTTAAGGGTGTAGATGACCTATTCAGAGGTTCAAGGTCGATTCTCCGGACCTAAAGAGATTAGATGACCGATTCAGAGTGTATAGGTTGACTCAACGGACCTAATGATTCAAATGGTCAGTTCAGAGGGTTGAGATCAATTTTGCAGACTCATGGATGAAATGACCGATTTAACGGGTCGAAGTAAGTTCTACAAACTATAGGAGTTAAAATCATCGATTCAACTGGTCGAGATCAGTTCTGTGGACCTCGGAAGTTTAAATGACCGATTTAGTGAGTCCAGGTAAGTGTTATGTAACTAAAGATGAAATGATTGAGTCAACAGGTCGAGGTCAGTTCTGCGGATCCAAGGATTGAAATGACCATTTTAGCGGGTTCAGGTTAATTTTATGGACCTAGGGATTTAAATGAATGATTCTGCGAGTCGAAGTCAGTTCTATAGACCTAATAATTGAAATCATCATTTCAATAGCTTGAGGTTTATTCAACTGACCTAAGGATTAAAATGACCAATTTAGAGGGTCCGGGTCAATTTTACGAAGCTACGAATGAAATGACCAATTCATTTGGTCGAGATCGATTATATGAACCTAAAGTTTATTTATAGGGATCTTTTTCTAATTGTGGATCAACTAGGGAAGATGCAGATTATCATGGGTGTAGGCGCACTTTGGACTTTGGTTATCCTAAGTAGTATGTTGGTGATGAGAGTGAGGGATAACGCATCTACTTATGATGTTATTGGGAATTAATGAGGACTTATAACTGGTTTAGTGCTCCAAAAGTGGAATTTCTTAGAGTAAAGATGCTCTTGACTTTACAAGGACATTTTAGTAATTTTTGGAAATTGTTAGGTCAATTTTTAGATATTTTGGGCATTTTTGTTACAAACTTCTATGGAGCCTACTACTAGGCATGGCTAGGGACGTGCCTATTGGCATAAGTTACAGACTCTGGGCTTCTTGGAGAAGGGGAAAGGTTACTATCGATAGGCAGGTCTAGTGGACTGCAAACCGGTATGACCCTTAGCCTCCTATAAAAAGGGGGAGGCCCTCTTCATTTTTCCATACCTTCAAATGATTGAATCTTTTACTTTCTCTCTCTGAAAGTCAGTTTCGAGCAATTTTCTTCACAAGAACTCATGTAGGGTACTTCAGGAAAAAACAACAACAACAAGTAGACTATTATTTTATATTAGGAGGGCTTAAAATGGCGAGCGGCAGTGCTGCTAGCATTAGGCAATGAGAATATGCATTATAATCTAGTGTGGCCTGAGAGGGTTATACTATCGGAGATTTCACATAACCCTTCTACAATGGTGAATAACCTTAATATATATTGGAGTGTTTGTCCTTTGATTTCCCTCATTCTTATACTAAATTGTTTTTTAGGATTTTTGTGCAGGTTGACAGAGCCTCTTCGAGCCATCTATCTCGGTGGTTGATCGGGATAAAGGAGGGTTGGGACCATCTTTTTTAGGAAGTTCGATGGACGACAGAGTCTACTGGGTTTGGCCCATTGATAGAGGTATTAGATGATATTTCACACTCGATGAAGATGTTATGTGCATTTGGCGAGAGTTAGTGGGACACGATCCACATATTATAATTAACAGTTAAGGAGATGAAGGTCATTCCTTTGGATGTTCAGCAACTAATAGGTTTCGAGTGTGCAAGACAGCTGATTGTAGTGGATCATACTCTGCGAGTTGTGAATGTGGAAATATTGGCAACATTGTTATCCTGGTGGATTGAAGAGACTCATGGGCGCCATGTGAGGAAAGCAACCTCATTTTTTCATTTTTCTTTTATTGAGCAGATTTGTTGTGGCGATGATCTAGACTTCATCCATCTCTTGTTTTTTTTTCCTTCTGAGCATCATTTCTGAGATCCATTTATATGATTAGGGTATCTTCACACTTTCATTCCTTAAAACTTCCTTAGATGCTTTTAATATTTGCTTCTAAAAGACTTTTATCATTTCACGTATCTCTTGGAGGTAATCTTCATGTTTAATTTCCCCTTTATTTTCTTATCCTCTTTTTTCTTTTCATTCTTTTGGCTTTTTGTGTTTCCTTTTCCATACGTGGTTTTATGAAGTGATAGGGAACAATATGGGGGTAGCATCCTTGAAAGAGATCAATCTGGGTTACTTCTGCAAGATGTAAAGATTGAGGTAGTCAAAGAGGAATTCAAACCAATCTATTTCTCTAAGGGATGTGCATGTGGTGCTGAATGCCTTTTCAAGCAACCAAAATAGACTTTTTTTTTATCTTTGTCTCATTTTTGTGTTTTTATAACTTTCCTCCTGGGTAGATTACACACTCTTTACTGGGTAAATATGATACCGTTTACCCTTGATGGCAATTTTTAGGAGCTGCAAGGGCTATGTGTTTTTCATGCACAGATGAGAAGGATATTCATGCATTATTTTGGGTATGTTTAGTACATTAGAGATAATGTGGCGCGACATATTATGGAGGGAGAGTTGGAGGACCCACCATCAGTGCCCCCCCGAGTACATCAAGCGGGTGAAGGAGATGATTGGCAAGGCTAAAGTGGTGGCTATGGAGGGTCAGACATATGGGCATTACACTAATATGATGATAGGCTACGATTATCTAGATTTTAAATCATTTATTTAATGTAGTTAGGCATACATTATGTGGAGAACATGCCTCCACTTTCGATGAGATCGAGGATAGGTACCAGTGTACCAATGGCATCACCCTATTGTACCGGATGAGGCATAATGGAAGTGCGGGGGATGTTCTATTTCCTTATATTTCAACCCCTTCTTATCATATTCGAATGAGTAAAGGGGATACGATATCGGTGCCTCACCATAAATAAGTGGCGATAAATGGGTTTACGCGTCTTCTTGAAGAGGTTCCCTGGGGAAAAGTGTTATAATCTCTCTCTTTTTCATTTCCTCTTTTCTTTTACTGTTTACTTACTCACTTTGAATTTGATTCCTTAGTTCATTTTGTTGTCTATATGTGCATCGATAACTTGGTTGTGGGATATTCTTTATTGGATATGATCGATGTTAGACAATGTTATGAAGTCGACCAGTGGATGCATGGTGTCATCGGTCACATTTGAGGAGAGCGCTAGTTTGGGGAGTAAATGGTCCACTGCTCGTCACTGAGGGAATTGTGTCCGTCGAGGTGGTTGAAGATGGAGGTTTTGAGAGAGGTTTTGAAGGGATCCGAGTTGCGTCCTGATATATCATTTTTTTTCTTTTCCTTCTTCATTTTTCCTTTTTACTTATACATAAACTTTTGTTTACTGCTGAGGTTTTTTATTAGTTGCAAAGATAGAGATAAGATAAAAAATATGAAAGAGGGACTCGTAGATTATTTTTTGCACGAGTAAAAAGAAAAATTTCCATTTCAAAATTTATTTACAAAATTGAAAATAACTAATATCCAAAAAGGAAAACTTAAAGATCGAATTTTTCACAGTAAATGTCTATTTTGGAGATGGTATATACAAAAGAGGAAAGTGAAAATTTCACGAAAATGAGGTGTTGCTGATCGACATACATCATGCCCAACCTATCGGTATAACGGTCTAGTCCAAATCACTTCCAGAACTTTGATTACACTTTTTGCATACTTTTGGGTACTTTTGGACTAGGAAGTCCGGTGGCATGTTGAATTGTTTTTCCTTTACGATTTTTTCTAAAATAAAAGGACGCCTTCGAGGTGTTTTTTATCACCACATCCCATTTTCTCTTCTTTTTTTTTTACTTCTTTCTTCTTTTATGTAATGTCTCTTCTAGTATCAAAATTTTTTTCAACTTACCTTGAAGGTTTAGAATCCATATACCTCTATAACTTTAACTTCGAATATTTTGGTTCGTGTCAGGTCTCATTGCGGCATAATCGTCACAGTGATTGGAGCCTCTTGGAAGAAGTCATATAGTTCTTCTACCTTGGAGACCATGTTTTTCAGTTTTCCTTATATGAGGTATGTCCCACCTACTAAGAATTCTCTGTGATGCTAGGTGTCAGCCCTATTGTAGTGACAATTATGCCAGATTTATCGCATTCTCCCCGAGTGTCATTAGCGGTGTTACTCCACATCGCCCTTTCATCCGCCCATCCATTAGTGCATGGAGGAAACATCATCCTCCCGACGGTCAAGAATTCGTTATGCCAGAGGGATTTTACTGATAATATCTTTACCAGTGATGTTGCCCTGGGTTTTACTCCCAGGCTTCTATTTGTTATGGGTGATCTAACGTCTGACCCTTAGGTTCCCATAATAACATTGTGGATATCCTACAACTATAATATTTTTGGGATAGTATTTGTGAAGACTCTAAATAAACTAAATGCTTGAAAGTAGGGTTGGGATGTCTTCTTGTGGGGGAGACCTATCATGATGTTTATATGGTTATTCGATAGAGTGTGATTGGAGGCCCCTCCCAAGTACCCTCTATCAGGAATTCGTAACTTCTTTTTATGCCCTTCTTCAACTTTAGCCATTTATGCAAAACAGGGATAACTGGCTTGTGGAGCATAGAGACCAATGCCTTCACTAATTTGTATCATGGCAAGGGAACTTACAACCCATTTCGTAGTTAGGGGACTCCAAATATGTGTGGTTAGTGGGTCTTCACTAGACTTCTTTTACTTTCCATGGCAGCTTTTATGCTAAGTAGGATGGAAGAAAATTCTTCCTCCCTACATAAATAACTTCTTTTTGGTAGAAGATTGGACCGAGTCACTGAGGATGATATTGGGACCCTTATATAAATGTCATCGACCATCTACCTATATGTTAAAATCTGTCGGAGAGTTGGGATCATGTCAGGGGACTACTTAAAGTGGCCATGGAAATGGGTGGATGAGAAGATTTTGGTGGAGAAGAATGGGCATAGATGGCTCGCGATGTTTAACACTTGGGACGAGGGTGTCATGGTCTTATGTAAGCTTATTAAGCCCTATCATCTCATGGATATTATCTAGATCCATAACTAGGAGTGGGATTCTAGGAGGCCTCCAAGGACAGGTAATGATGATGATGAGGGACCATGTGGTAAATAAATACTAGGTTTGAGAAATTGGTGCAGGTTTTTGAATTTTTATGTTTGGTTTTGGGTAGGTGTTTGGTAAATATTTGGATATTTTGTGAAGCTATTAATGGTATGGGTTTTTATATCATATGAGGGTTTGGAAATGAGTGTTTTTTTGCCACCCATAACTGATACTACATGTAATAGTCTTATTTTGACATATTTCATTGTGTCTTTCATTAATTATGTATTTAAAATGTCTGTCCCAATCACTAAAGTATACATAATCGTTTAGATCGTTTAAATTGTGAGAGAGACCATCATTTTGTATGGATAAAAGAATGGTATTTTCTGAGAGAAAGGATCATGCCGATGTGTGTTTTATAGGCCACCTACTTACCTATTTGGGTTCAAAAGTTTTAGAGCTTATTCCTTTTCTAAAAAAAAGGTTATAAGAGGATCATGGCCCATGTTGTTCTGTGTATGCAGAAGAGAAGATTTTTATTTTTTCGAATATAAAGGGGGTTAGAAGAGTCATTGCGTGATGAGAGTTTAGACTTAGTTTAAAAATTTATAAGTTGGTCCAAGTTGACTGAATGCCCAATTTCCTCACCATCGAGGTATGTGATCATATCGGTGCCATCAGATAAGATTTTCTTCACAATGTAGGTGTCACTATAATTTGGTTTGAATGTTCCTCTTGGATTCCAAACAGGTTCTACAATTTCCTTGAGGGAGAGATCTCCTTCTCGAGCATCGCAGTCTTTGACTTTTCTATTGAATGATCGTACAATCTGGTGATGGTTCTCTTATATGTGGTACAAATAATTTAATCTCTTTTTATCTAGGAGAAATATTTTGTCATAGAATCTATGATGTTAATCTTCCTCATTGACCTTATTTTCAAGCACAACCAGTAGATAAGGCACTTATAGTTTGACAGGGATGACTCTCTCCATGTTATATACCAGAGAATAGAGGTTAGCCCTAGTGGGTATCCTAATAGAGGTAAACTTGCTTTAAAGGACATACGGGATCCGATTAGCCTAGTCTTTGCAACTTTTAGTAATCTTGATGATAATGGTCTTGAGGCTCTTAATGGTGACATCGATAGTGTCATTCATTTTTGGTCAGTAACGAGAATACTTATACTTTTGAATTCCATATTCATTTATTAACTCTATGACCTCAGTCTCAAAGTGGAGTCCATTATGTGACACCAACTCATGGGGATATCCATAGTGACAGATGATGTATTGTTTATGAATGTTGATACTTTCCTCACATGCAGTACTATATATGACTTCACATTAACCCATTTTGTAAAGTTTCCACTGGTAACCAAGATAAATTCCTTCTCATTTCAAGCTCTGGGATAAACCTTCCCTATGATATTTATGCCTCAGTTAGATAAGGTCCAAGGAGATGTTAAGTTATACAACTCTGGAGAGGCAAGTTCTCAAGGTTGGAAAACCGTTGGCATTTAAGGCATATTCAAACATAATGATGCACTCTTGGACCATTGTGGTCTAGTAGTACCCTTGATGGATGATTTTCTTGGTAAGAATGTGGTCGTTCAGAGTTTCTCTGGGATTTTATGTATCATTTTTTCTATTCCAACTCCTGATATCCAATGCAAGTGATTTCTATCAGAGTTTCTCTTGAAAAGCGTTGTATCACCTATGATGTATTAGGTGTACAAATTGTGAAGGGTCATATGGTCTTTCTTGTTCTTGTCTTGGGGATACTTATTATGTTTGATATGGCACAAAATATCATAGTACCATAATCCTACCATATTTGCATCTTCTACTGTAATGAGATTGATGTGGTAACAATAGGTGGGTGTAACTTTGTTATGAACTATAATGGGGGTCATTGTTATTCCCTAAGGCATGTCGATTATGGAGGCCAAGGTTGTTCATCCGTCTGCTAGGATATTCTTATAGAGAGGTAGGTAATGGAATGTGACATATTTGAATTGGTATGAAAACTCTTCTAGGTGGGAGTGAAAGGGTATGAACTTCTAGCCTTTAACATTCCATTTCTAGAGAATTTTGCCTGAAAATAAGGGTTGAGTTTCCATTGATGTCCATGTTCTTGATTCCTATATCGAAGTCGATCCTGGGACCTATGGTACATGCCCCATATTTTTTCATATTGTTGGTGCAATGGAAATCAAAATTAATGGAAATGGGGGTGTGAAAGTCATCGGTAGTGATTAGAAGTATCCTAATACCATTCCCTTTCTTATTGTCAGATCCATCAAAGAACACCAACCACTTGGTGTCCTCCTAAGAGGTTTAAAAAATATATTCATCTGGGATAATGGACATTGTAAGGACACCAATTTCCAATTGAGTCCATGTATAATGTTGGCTGAATTCCGGACAAAAACATTTATAGGATAGTATGTAATTGTAATACTCTCAAGCCTATGAAGTGTTAGTTGAAGACGTAGCGGCAAAGAGTATAAAGATTCATCAACTATGCCGGTTTTCGTGACTCGTTTCTACGTCATCAACCATAGTTCCATGCTCCCAAGGTATGAATGCAATATTATATATATAGGAGCTTGGAACAAGTTTATTGGGTGTTAAGTTTTATAAAAACTGCCTTTTCTTTTAAGAAAGAATTAATTAAAACTTTAAATAAATGTTTATAAAGTTTTCTGGGCTTAAACAAGAATATTCAAACTTTCTGGTTTTTCGTTCGATAGAGTCATTCGAACGAGATTGTCGTTCGAACGAACCTGCCAACGAGTTCCCATATTAGGCCACTGGAATGTCGTTCGATATGTCGTTCGAACGAAACTTTTGTTCGAACGAGATATCCAACGAGATTCTAACGAGTTCAATCTGGACATCGTTAGAAGTCTCGTTCGAACGAAATGTCGTTCCAACGAGATGCCAGGCGGGAACAATTTTTGGCAGTTTTTTGGCAGTTTTGCACCCACTTTCCCACTAAGTTTTTAACCAACTTTTTCAGACTTTATAATTAGCGAGAATGACATTTTCCAAACTAAGTTTTTCAATCTATTTTCATCTCTTAGAGAGAGTTTGAGATCAAATTGTTTTAAGAAAAATGTTCATGTTTTGAGTGAGATTTTTAGAGAAAAATATCCATCACTCTAGTGTTTTACACCCATATTGTTTATCCCTGTCCACATATATACATATCAATTGCTTGGAGTTTGGAACCGGTTTATCTCTTCCGTTTGAAAGAGAAGTTTTGGTTTGCTTCTACATCCATCAAAGAAGAAGATGTTTTGTTCTGATTCTACCCACTTGGAGAAAGGCTCCTTGCTCGGGTGACGGTGACCATATAAAGTCCTATCGGTGGATTCCAAGACCGCGGTGGTGTTCCAAGGTTATTCGCTAGGAAGAGGTGTCTACAAGAAGAAGCATCGGGGATTGAGAGGGATCGAGTCGTGTGTTGTAAGTCTTTTGTCTTGTACTTGTAATTCCGTATCTAGTGGATTTGTGGCTAGGGCCGTCCGAGGTTTTTTCCCGTCTTGGGTTTTTCCTCGTACATCGCGGCGTAGTGTGATTGATTTATTTTATCTTGCAAAATAACGTAGAACGCATGTTTAGAATAATTCAAGATAAAATTTGGTTTAAATCATCACACTCATTTAATTTGGTGCTAAATTGAATATTGGGTAAAGTTTATTTAATTCAAGTCATTTGCTAAAATTTGATTTCGCCTAATTTGCTAATATTGATAAATATGACTTAGGCAAATTCTAGGACTTGGATTAATTAATTGGTTTAAGTGAAAATTTTAATTGTTTAATTTTACTTCACTTGGTTTAATTTTAATTTGTTTGAGGAATTAAAATTTTTTGTTTCTAAAGTTGAACCATCACCTTTACGCTTTCGCATCGAGTTTACATAAAAGGAAAGAATTAAATGTTTTATTTGAGAAAATCAAAATCTGGGGTTTAATAAATTAGTATCAGTGCTTTGATTCAGAAAAGCACTAAATGTTAACAGAGATCTAAACGTTAGTCTATTTTGTGGGATGGTCGACAAGATTATCAGAGATGGCTCTTCCTTTCAGATCCTTTTATGTCACTTAGACAATGGTGAACATAGCTAGTAACATTAGTCAGGGGGCCATGTAGATGGATAGAGCACGATTCGACAGCATGTGTTTTATGGGATCCATTTAAGATACTAGTCTAATGGGGAATACAAGCATATAGTGTTGTAGCTTTTGCATGACCTAGACTAGGGAGACACACGCCTTCTCAAAGGAAGAACAATTAACTTCCTACCCAACTAGATTTCAACTAGCATAATAGATTTCTCTCTTTCTAAGATATTCCTCAATGTATTCGTTAAATAAATCCCCTATTATAGTATCAATGACAGTCATGTATAGGATGGGGGGGAGACCTTAATGTGCAAATATGAGCATCGAAGGTTGCGTAAGGTATCATTTGATCTGATCAAGGCTTCTTGGCATGCCTCGTTACAAACTTTGGTTAAATCCTTTTAGAGAAGTTTTAAAATCGGTTCATTGATAGAGGTCAGTTGGTTGATGAACCCATTAATGTATTGTAGCTTGCCTAGGAGTCCTCGCATTTCTTTCTCCATCTGGGGTACTAGCATCTCGAGTGTGTCTTTTAGTTTGGCGAGATCTGCCCCAATCACTTTTTCACTAACCATGATCTTGTGGTGATTTCCTTTGGTGATGATGAAGATATATATCCATGGATTGAGTCACATTTGGTACTATCGCAGATGCTTAAAAAATTTCCTCAAGGTAGGAATGTGACCGCCTCTATCCTGGACTTGATAATCGTGTCATCAACATAGTTTTTGACTTCATTATGGACAAGGTCATGCGGGATGGTTATGGTAGCCCTTTGGTAGGTAGCTTTGGAATTCTTGAGCCCAAATGGCATGACTGTATAGCAGAAAGTTCCCCATGGGATAATAAAAGCGACATGTTCCTGGTGGTGAAGATGCATTTTAATTTGATTGTAAACGTCAAAACTATCGAGAAATTACATGAGAGTGTGGATGGTCATTTTTTTTATAATCATATCAATATTGGGCAGAGGGTGATCATCTCTCAGGGATGACTCTCGATAGCCGACACATAAATGGACCTTCTCTCGTGATTTCAACATGCACATGTTGTTTGCAAGCTATGTAGGGTGTTCGACCAATACAATAATGCCCACATTCAACTATTTCACCAATTCTTATTTGGACTTGAGGGACCACTTTGTTAATATCTTCCTCAATTTTTGTAAGATAGACTCTCTCTACGAATGTAGGAATCTCGTGTTGATCTATCTCTGGAACAATAAAGGCCATCTCATCATAAGTACATGTGAAGATGGCCATCGACACTTTTAGAAGCTCGTAGAATTTTACCCTCTCATTCTCATTGAGGATGGACCCTATCCTAAGCTTGCATAGATGAATAATAAAACTGAGATTAATAACAACAGTCTCATCGTCCATAATTTCAACACGGACTTTTTCCTTAATAAGATTAGTTAATATTTATTCATTTATTAAGTTATCACCATTAGAAGTTTGGTTAAAACTAGGAAAATTAATGTAAGTCACAACATGATACTCAAAATCCACATTTATTTCATTAGATGTGTTTTTGGGAAATAAATCATTAAGGATCTCATTAAAGGAGAAATCATTTCAATTATATTAGAGACATGAGAAGAAGTAATAGGCTTAGGCATCTATCGAAGACGGTGGATAACCGGGATTAGATTGACTTGAGCAGGTTAGACTAGAATGGCATCCCAGTTGAGGAAAGGTATTTTAGTGGTGGATATCTTCTTTGATAGGTCGGACAGTGCAGCTTCCTAGTGGATCATGCAAAGGTAAAACCACAGTGTGTGCAGGTGGAAGGAATCCTTGGTGTCAATGTCCTTGGAGTTTCCTGTGATATTCATGGCTTTATTTATCAGATGCTTTACGTTATGATTCTGCTCCTCATCCCAAATGATGTCATCCTCGAAGATCATTTCTTACCCCGACTTCATCTTTTTGTCAATATGGTCATACCACCATTTAGCGAATCTATAGAATGGGAAATCTTTACCCTCTAATTCTTTATTCGATCTCTTAAAATCATCACTTGAGACTTTGGTAATGATATCCTCCTGTATATAGTAGTCAACACACTTAATAACATCCACATCTTTATCATACAAGTCTTCCTAGTAAATGTGGAAGTGATAAAATAAAGGGACGAGATGCCCTTGGAGTTTTAGGATTATGAGCAACTCGAAAGCGCTACATATCTCCATTTTTGAAGGAATATATCCGACATATATTTGTATGATTTCATCTAAACTGAACTCTTGTATAGGGATAACCCATTCATTTGATTCTCGGGCCCACTTTCGAGCTTCCATAAACAAATTGGTAAACCTCTCACAGTTAATAGCCATTTATGTGTTAATAACCCATATATTGATTGGCAAAAC
This sequence comes from Sambucus nigra, assembly GCA_949130495.1. Lineage (NCBI taxonomy): Eukaryota > Viridiplantae > Streptophyta > Magnoliopsida > Dipsacales > Adoxaceae > Sambucus > Sambucus nigra. Next base: position 422,453,832 of record OX422218.1, read on the forward strand.
TCGTAGGATGCAGGAGAAAGGATGGGAAAATCATAAAGGGTTTTATTCATGTTGAATGTACGTTGGGTTTTTTGGCAGGCATAATTTGGGTAAAAGGATTAAATTCTTATTTTTCTTTGGAAATATAACATTCACCCTAGTTCCTTATGATGGGAGAGGGTTATTAGTGATGCAGGGTTTAGGATTAGCTGCGGTGGCGATGATGCCCCATTTTATGAGACTTTGGATCACATGTTAAGGTGGTGAAACTAATGAGTGGTGTGTCCTATGATATGGTGAGAATCATAGAGAGCGTCATGTGTGAGGTTATTGACAAGGGGATTTGTCCTATGATTTTTTAGGAAAGAAGGGCTTGGAACACTTTTAATAGGGGTGTGTGGAGTTCAGTATACTCCTTTTTGGAAAAGTCAAGATGACTTCCAGGTGTCCAAGAAGTGGTAAGTTAGGATATGTTATTGATGGTTGATATTGACGAAGTTTTCTACTTGCTATATTTTCGTAACACAAATTATCGAGTCTAGCTATTGGGTTTAGATTCCTCTTTATGACTAGAAATCCCTTCTTCAATATCTACATCCACCTCTCGAAAGGCTCTGAAATGAGGGTAGTATTGACCACCCATTTACTCTTGTATATGAGTCTAGAAATTTTTCTTTACTATACTCAATTACTCTTATTCAGATGGACGGTAGGTCGTAAGAACGACTTTCTCTCTTCATTTCCTGATGAAACTATTGAATGAATCAACGATCATTTTAGACTTCCTTTCACAACTCAAATTTGGCATTTATAAATTTTAACTCATGCCCCGGGGCAGAGAGGCATGTACCCAATCATATTAATCGATACTTAATAAAATAATAGACCTCTCCATGGATGTAGGCAAGTTTCCTAACAACGTACATAATTGTGATGTGTGTGCGATTGTATGCATTTTTTCTTAATTGTGATTGTTCTTCATAAATTCTTTATTGTGATATTTTTTTATGCCACAAATACATATTCATGTACTGTTCTAGCACCCAATAATTCTCTCAACACCTCTCTATCCACTATCATATGCTTCTATCTGAACCTTTTTAGGGTCTGCCGTGTTTCTAAAATAGTCAAACCTAATCCCTTTGCTATGTGTTGAGTTCATGTTGGGTTATGATGCTGTATCAAATATGATCATCCATAGTTCTTTGATTTACATTGTTTATTTGATTATTAGGTTTTGGTGCAAGTGGTTTGGAATTTCAATTTTACTCTATCAAGTTTAATTCATGGATAGGTATTGGAGATTTCCTTTATATTTTGTGTTGATTCAAATTGGAAATTGCCCACTTAATAAAATTTTGGCTGGCAGTGTTATTGCTCTTTCAATACTATTGAAATTATCATTTCTTTGTGGTGGGGTGGGGGGAAGCGCATTGATGTTTCTTGGTTTATTCAATCACAAAAATCTTGAATTTGTACTTATTCAAATGAATATAATAATAATGTTTCAAATAATCTTTTTAAATTTTTTGGGGAGTGATTGTCAAATTTCAACTACACCCATTTGATTAGTTTGTATATATAATAGTTCATAGACAGATCTCCATGTGGAGTACATGCACGGTGAGATTGAGTTTGTTGTTTAACTCAACATCGATATTTATTGGTTGACTTATGACACTTTGAATATTTAAAAGTTGGTAGTAATCGTCATTGGGGGTTATGTGTACCCAATATAACTATAACAATGTAAGTGATTGTAAATTTTAATTATTGATAAATGATTTTTTAAACTCCAAAATATATAAAGGTATGTTTTAATTTGCATGCAAGTTACAAACATACAAACACCCAATAACTCGAATGTACATAATTTATTGAAGACGTGTTTGGACAGTAGCTCTAAGTCTATGCTTGTAACTTCCAATTTGGCACTATACTTATTCTCCTCCACAACTTAGGTTTCTAGATCCACATAAAGGCTCCTTCTTTCAAGTTTTGCGGAAAATTTGGGGACACTATCTCCTTTGATGCCCCAAAGAGAGTCATGGCATGGTGGTAGTTGTGTAGGTGCACAATTAGAGGTCCGTTTACTCTGAACTTCTCAATGTCTGACACCTTGAATTTCTCTAGTAGTCTATCTTTAAGATAGGAAGACATGTGAGTGTATTCCATATAATTCCATGATATCTTGAGTTGGTCAAATTTATTTGGCAACAGCTTAAGGACCTCTCTGGACTTATTTAGTTCTTCAACCTTAGGATCGATTGGTATCAGTAGATTGGACCCTGGATTGTCAATATTTTGTATTGGTAGCTAAGCTAGTGGCGACCCATTTTTAGGTGGGGCACACGGGGCATATTGATACAATTTTATGACCTAAACTAGTTCAATAGAAGATGCACCCATGGAACAGGGAAAGAGTATTTTGGGTTCATGAGCCTCGGGAGTTTGGACTCCGTGCCTTTACATCTCTTGGATGTCATCCTGGAGGTTCTTATTCTTGATATTGAGCTTGGCTTGGATAGTCATTAGATCTGGCTGAACATTCGTAGCCTGGTCTACGTTCTCCGTGAATAACTTACGGAAGTAGATCATAAACTCGATGGAAGCAACAAAGGAAATAATAAAGCTACAAGGTGGTTTAATGGAAGTTCGTATCCAATAAGAATCTAGGATAAAATTAGGGTATGCAATCACATCTTAGTGGAAAAAATATTTTGGTTTATTTTTAAGGGAAAGAGGAATATTGTTTGTATTTTTGTTTAGATTTTGATATAACGAAAATATTTTTTTTGGTATTTTTTCAAAAGGGAGAAAAGGAAAATCCTCGGCATAGTTATTATTATTATGTTCCGCTTCTATTATGTTTTCCTAAAATAAGACGAAAATTCCAAATATGACTCGAATCTATGGAAAATATAGGGTGTGTGATTAAGACATGGTTTGACTTGTTTCAAGACTCATAGACAGGGTATTATTTTTAAAATGGACAAAATAGCACAAAAAATATGGTAACCAAAAATTTAGGGTAGATGCCTATATAAGGTTAATGCATTTTGCGGGTTAGTGGAAGGGTTCCCCGCTCCCCTTGGCATTACTTACACGATATACCTCTTTCATATAAGCGCAATCATTCATAGGTATTTATGGACAATCAATTTGATAAACCTGAGTGTACGTGAATTACCTCATGGCATATCTCGTGGGGACAGTACGTGTGAGAGCGAATTTGATATACTCGATGTACATGAATGGTTCTCCTAATATATTCATTACATCATGAGTTTGGTCAAGCAATATTATTCAAGGGGAACAATTCGATATACATCAAAAGTACCTGGCCAATGGAATGTGGGAATCATAGCGCTTAGGTTTATTACATCTCGTGGTACTCGCATCCACGATGAAGTGGCCCTCAAGAATGGGACAATATTTTGGGTCAATATTGCTATGCTCAGGTGATGTAGTGTGCAAAAATGCACGAGTCTTAGTTAGTATCTTATGGAGAGTTTATATATACTAAATAAAGGGAATACTACCAATATGAGTGAGAATATACATGTAACATAACATAAAGGGGTAAAAACATAGGGAGTACAGATAGCAAGTATATACATGGAGCATGGAAATTATACAGAGCATGGTGACAGATATAAAGTGTGAAACATACGGATATACAAGTGAGTGAAAAATATGTGTAAGGTGAGAGAGTGACATGACAATAGTGTGGGTGAAAAAATCGTTTCAATATATATAAGTGAAAGAAATGTGGAACTCTGTTCTAGTGAGACTAAGCATGGATAATCTAAAACTAGTGTGCCGGGTATGTGTAAGTGAGTGTGAAGATATTTACAAGTAGAAAAAATATGAGAGTGTGTGCTTGTGAAGCTAAGTGTGGATAATTTACAAGTGGTGTGTGATACATGTAGGTAACAGTGATATTATGTACAAGTGTGTGTGTGTGAAGGGAGTATGGTGGGTATATACAAGTGAGCATAGGGTGAAACACGTTAAACATATACAAGTATATAAAATGTGAAGCATTTTCTAAAGAGGTCATGTCTGGTGAGAAAATAGCACAGTAGGGGGAACCATCATGATAAGAATGATATATATATATATATATATATATATACAAGATGTAAGCAAAGGAGTGAGGAGAATATACAAGTTGACTCATATATACACATATAGAAAAGTACGAAAGTAAAGAAAAATCACCCATTTGAAAATAAAATCTAGTTCTCTAAAAAAAGAGTCCCCAACAAAGTCACAATTGTGTCCATCAAATACTAAGGCTCGATTCATTCCTGAAATCGAGATAGGAAGGAAAATAAAAGAAGTACCTCTATCCCCCATGCACATGCGGGTGATTCGAGGGTATGGGAGTCCACTTTCCTCCACTTGCACTGGTACCTTCGCGGGATGCCTAGGATATCAATCGATCATCATCGAAAGGGGAAAACATAAACAAATGGCGTCGCCAACATATTTTTCTCAAAATAGGCAAAATAAATGTAGCCTTATTTGAGGGAACGACATCAAGGGCATGTTGATGCATATGAAACCAAATGAATTAAGAGTCCAAGGATTGAGTTACAAAATGGGAAGGTTCTAGGCACCCATCGTATTCTTTTGTTCTGTTATGGACTATGTCAATATTCTCCTTTTATCTAAAGTTTGATGTGTGTGTACATGTGTGTAGTGTGAATAACATGAGAAAGAAATCATCTGACTCACATCATTAAAAAGACGGAGCGGAATCATCCTGAGGAGTATGCCCCTAAAATGACATAAAAATAAGTATAATGTGAGTGTCCATAAAATCATAAATTACTATGAATAAATGAATGTGCATGTCCAGTGGGACACAAACATGTAGGAGTTCATGACTCACAAACACCAATAAATACAAGAGAGCGTAAAATCATAAAATATAAAAATTGGACTCGAATCACAGGATTAGAACGATATGCCTAGTATCCTAAGGGGCATGAAAGTCCATTCGATAGGTCATATTTAACTTATAATACAAATTTTAAGAGTCCTTTTTATTATGTTTTAAGAAAACACGCTCAAGTGTAAAAGTGTGAAAAAGTGAGGAAATCTTACTTTTGGAGTTTACATGTAAACCCTTTTTTTTATCTTTTGGGATTAATGAAAATAAGTTATGTGAATACTAGTAATAAAAAATAATATTATTCATTCTGAGATATTAAGGTAAGACTACAAGATATTAAAATGGAACTAAGATGAATAAACAACACTAAAAAAGATAAGCTATAAAGGAGTAGGAATAGACCTCTAAGATGACTTTGCTAGTGATTTTGGAAGGAGAATAGGATGATTATTGTAATGTAATGGTGGTAAACAAGGGTAAGGTAAGTGGGCTAATGTGGTTTTAATGTGAGGGGGGGAAAATGGAAGAAATGTTGAAAAATGGGATTTTTTGGGAATGAGGACGCCCTGATTTTTTGAGAATGTTTCTGATTGAGGAAAAAGGGATCATTTGGAATGAGGTCATGGCCTCCTTAACTATTTCCAAATTAGGGTTTAGGTGGATGTCAGTCAACATAGCCTCTACCTTGTTGTCTAAAAAAGTACACCATGTCGATTGGCAGGGGGTGGTGTGCCTATAGGTAGTTTGGAATAAATGTTTTGGAAAAGCAGGCATAAAATGCAAACCGTAAGTCTAAATCATGCACATATGGGATTGTTGGAAAGGGGATTTAGAGACCTTCAAGAATCCATTATACCACTTTCAACTTAGGTACAATGCTCAGAATCACCCGATGGTCTCTTGATGGGAGGCTTTCAAAGTAAAAAAAGGTATTTTGTGCAAACTGTGAGCCCATTCATGAACGATCTCATTGATCTTTGATTAGTATGGATAGTTAGTCCAGGTGAAATGGGGCTCGAAAGTGCTCGACGACCGTTCAAAGTAAAAAGGGTCATTTGTGCGAACAGTTAGGCCGATTCGCGCATGTTATGAATGGTTAGAAAGGGATTTAGATCCCTAATAGGCTTCATGATATTCGTTCAGGTTGGAGAGTTCAACAAATTCAAATGGGTCCCAGAAGTGCCAATGTCCTTCATATCAGTTCTCGAAGTAAAAATGAACGTCCATGAGAACCATGAGGCCAATTCGCGCATGATATGGACTGTTGGAAAGGAGATTCAGAGCCCTATGGGATTTTATTCACGTTCTTTTTGGTTGGATTGTCGACCAAAGTCAAACGGGACTCAAAAGTGCCCGATGGCCTCTAGATCAGTACTCGGAGTAGGACCTAGAGTCTATGGAGGGAGGAGAAGTGTTTGGGTCCTAAGGAGGTACTTTTGTGTACTAAGATGGGGGTGTATATAGTTTTTATATAGGACACTTTATTTGTTGCATGCCTCTTATGGTAGTCTGATTCGAAAAGATGGACCACATTTTTATATTTTGTGCTTTGAATTTGAATGAGCGGTGGGTCCAGATTCAGAATCAATTTTATTTGGGGGGTATCACTCATTCTTGGTGAGCCCTGCTAGATAATAGTGGTCCCTAGATGATGTGAAGATATTATGTGTGACATACAACATTTGGGGGGGGGGGGGGGGGGGGGGGGGGGGAGAGAACTAGAAAAATGTGGATATAATTACATTAATTAAGAGATTTATTAATTAATTGAAACTAATTTTTTAATTAGTATGGATTTTGAGCTTATATTTTATATTCTTTGATATTATTATAGATTATATATATATATATATATATATATATATATATATATATATATATATATATATATATGTGTGTGTGTGTGTGTGTGTGTGTGTGTGTGTGTGTGTGTGTGTGTTGCGTACCTTTGATAACATGTTGGACGCTGGCCCATTTTTTACTGTGGAAATATTTTACATGATAGGGATGTACCGAAAGAGTTATTCCATTCCAGTTAACAAGTTAACATATATTCTCTTTCCTATCCACATAAGATTCACCACTGGGAGCTTCGATGTAAATTCCTAGGAGTAGCTATCTATTTTAACCTTTTAGTTTGTGTGTGTTGAATTTTACTTTAACTTTCAATGGTTTGTATCTAAGGAGAGATTATAAGCGTGTATCTCGTATTCAATTTTTGTTCGTTGTTTTAGACTTTGTTTGAGGTTTATGGGTTGATATTAGCATTGTGGACAATGAGAAACTTTTAGATTTCATTAGTATTATGTGCATATGATTCATTTTACATTAGATGTTTATCATATTACATCTCAATATCATGTTATACATGTTTCTATTGATTCTAAACATGTTAAAAATTTGTTTTAAATTTTTTTAGCAATATACATTGGAACGTGATCAAGCCTAATATGATAATATACATGATGTTATAATTTTTAACTCTACTTTTGATTTTTATCTCAATTTATGTTTCAAAAATTTACTATTGAGTTAGTATATATATTAAATCTTAGCACTTAAGTTCCTTTACTTTCAATTGGATTCCAATTTTCTTTACTTTAATTCCATTGAAATTCCTTAACTTTGATTAAATTCTAATTTCTTATCTTTAAATTGCATTTAATTTCTTTTTGTTTTTAAGAGCACTTCATAGATTTGATTTTGTTTAATCCAATAAAATATTGTATTCGGAAAATGTCTTCTTATTTAAACCATTTGAATAAAGAATGATCGCCTTATTAATTTATTAGTAAAATACAATTCTTTTGTAAATCCCAATTACATTCCTATCACGCTCACAAAATTACACATTTTACCGTAAAAGGTTAGTTTTTGACAAACCATATTTTTGGCCCACCTGGTGAGATAAAAGTGTTATATTATTAAATCCATATTGATATAAATATGAAAAGTGAGAATAACAACGACAATCTAAATAGTGAAAACGCAACGCATATTGGTACTACAAAACAAGACACAATACATGTAGATCCTGTAAACATGGGGATTGGTCAAGACATAGGACCAAAAACCAAAATCTTATAATGGATAAAATCCTAAGCTCATTGTATGTAAATCAAAATGTTATGTCTACAATTGGCACACACGTGAATAATAATTTGATTAATCCATTGAAACTTATGTTTTTCCATCGTAGTAATGTAATAAAAAACATTAATTCAATGGATAGTGGTATTATATATATGATCACGACTCCTCTTGTGAACCCACTAACATGTCACACTGCAGCACCACTAACTGGTGTTAACATGACCAATCAAGTGGTTGGTTGTCAAACAACATATGACCAAATGCAATGAAAATTGACCATGTATCTAGTGTAGTAATTGGTTACTTTTGGAATGATAATATACCTAATGCATCCATCCTTAGAGGAATGATTGAAGGATCTAAGGGTCAATGACAATAGGATTCACAAATCCAATATGAAGTTTTGCTCGCCATAGATGAACATACCTTAGAATCAATTCTATATGATACCAGTTCCCCATTTTGTATTAATTATAACCAAGTAATATTTAGAGATCCTTTATTCGATCAAGACCCCAATGGTGGGAAACGCAGAATGTTAGGAAATGAACCGTTAGGAGGATTCGAAAACCCAAAAAAAGAGAATCAATACTAATGAATCCAAAAACTTAATAACACATATGATGATAAATTCCACTATCAATGGTTCCACAAGAACGTATTACAAATCGACCTATTACAAAACTAGTTAGTCAACCACTAGGAATGGTTGGAAGATATGAAATAGTGGATATCATCCATAAAAAATTTTGATCGATGGATCATCGCGTCAGGACTCCCTTGTAGACGAAGACTTATCCAGCATGGATTTATAGAATTGAAATCCCTAGAGTATTTAAGTTTGTACAAATTTCATTACTATCAAGGGATGGTAGTCAATCAATTATTGAACATCTAGGCAGGTTTACAAATCGATGTACTTATGTTGATGTAAGCGCTAATGAGTTTTTGATATTGAGGTTGTTTTAAATTCTTTAAATGATGATACATCTACCTACCACATAATCATCCCACTGAACTCTATAAAAAAATCAGCAGCAAATGCAAAGATATGTTTCATCCACATATCTACTAAATTGAGTGAAGTGTTTTAATGGATTTTCTAGATAGATTAATTCAAAGGCCAGGTGTAAAGTTCATCCATTCATAAAGAGATTTAAAAGGTCTTGTAATAAGTCTAAAATAGGACTTTCGTAGTCAGAATTCATTAAATTAGCTCAAAATGTCTTGGAATTTATACTTCTAAAGAATTTTGTTGCAATATGATTTAGGTATTCAGTAGATTTAACTTCCTACGTGTTCAGATGTGAGACTATTTTTTAATAATATCAAAATATAAATAATAACTCTTTAAAAACCTATTATAAAGACACAAATCATAGGAACTAAAACAATAATGTGTGAACCTTCGGTCGAAAGGAAAGTACTGCAGAATCCTATTTTTAAAAGGAGAAAGTGGTGGTTAAAAAATACTCCTTTGATATAAATAAGGTTGATGAAGTTTCGCATCATCTTGTATGTCAAAATATGATGAAATCGTATGAAAATGTAAAATTTCCAACTATTAATGAATTGAGAGAGACAAATATTGCAAATGGCATAATACCTTGCCTAATTCAATTAATGCATGTTCCATTTTCCATGAAATGATTTAAGATATAATTAGGAAGAGTAATATAAAATTGGTAAATAAAGATAGCATGACCACGGGGATTGATTAAATCCTATTCCCTAAAGTTAAGGAGGCTAAAACCAACATGAAATCAATCAAGATACAAATATATGGTAGATATATTAAATTCAAGGTCAAGATTAAAGATTGAGCAATTGTTTCAAAGTCTGGATCAATGTTCAGCCAGATCCTAAGATAATGACACAACTTTGCATAGCATATGAAATAGAATATACTGAAATGTTCAAAATCATGGCTTCGAATGGACAACAACAACAACAATTATTAAAGAAGACTAAAATTTTCCACTCAATAATGTTTCAAGTCTAGTTAAAGAAGGTACTCACGAAAAATAATAAAATCTAATACCCCGCATTTTTATGATATTAAATAAATATAGGATTAAGTATTATTATTGGATTAATTAAATTAAAAAAAAGGTTGACAAAATTTAATTGTTAATTAATCCGAATTTAAAATAATTATTAACTAGCGTGCGGAGGGTCAATACTTATTGATGAAAAATCACTCATTATTATGATGGGTGTATGTAATATGAAATTATATTTTTTATAAATTTTCGGAGTGCGAAATACGACAGTTTTGTATTCAAAGTCAGGACGGACGTGTGAGTCGTGTTGGGACTAATTGAATGGAATAAAAGGATAAATTATTTTTTATAACTCGTATGGTAATTTCCAGTGCGCCATTGAGTCCGGAAGGGTCAAGATAGTCAGAAATCTCTACCCGGACATTTTATTTGGACTCCGGGGTAGTTTAGGCCAAACCGGCACCCCGTAGGGGTATTTTTGTCCTTTGGAATTTTGGAGTGATATTATGGACGAAAATTAACAAATTAAATAAGAAATAACATGTTTTAGAGGGGAGTTATCATCTCTAAACCTACGTGAGATAAAAGAGAAAGGCACAAAGGAAGGAAGAAGAAGCCATAGGAGTTCTTAGTGCCTACCTCAAGAACACGCACCAAAAACTATACCAAAGTATAGATCGCAAGACGAGGAATACGCCCATACCCATGTCAATAGTGGATCATACCGTCAAAATTAAGGCAAGTGTTCAATTCTTACAATGTATAGCAACAAGCATGTTCATATTAGTGTAGGTGTATTATATTCACTATTGGATTCATAAGTTTTGATGAAATTGGATGATTAATTACATTTATCAAAATCTGGAGATTAAAGTAGGATTAATCCCTCATGTAGATAGTTTAGAAATCCTAAATTGATGAGTATTGATGATGGACGAAATTGAAATTGATGTTATTGTATGCAAATTTGATGAACTAGGGTTTTAAATTGTTAAATTGGGGATTTGGGATTTTATAAATGATTTATGATGAATTAATGGTTCAAAGTTAAGGGAAATCATTTATACACGTTAGAAGATCAATTAGGATTGTTGTTTTGGTGTTGGTGTTAAGAAATTTAGAGGTTTTAGGACTGAGATTTTGAGGAGGATGAAGTATAAACAGTAAAATGTAACAGGTGTGGCCAAACGAGAGAGAGACTTCATCTCGTTCGAATGAGATGGAGTTTCCTTCGAACAAGAAGAAGAGTCGTTCAAATGACCTGCTAAATCGTTCGAATGATAGGTCCCATAAAAGCCCAGAAATTCCCAATTTTCACCAAATCATGTTACACATTTAATTGTGGTAGGAAAAATGCCATTTACTGATATTAGCTTAGTGCAAAATTACATGGGAAGCATTCGTAGGATAATACCTTAAGTATTGAATAGGTGAATTAACCTTGGAAATTGGAGAGTGTGAATAATCGTGTTAATTGCATAAGTGCTAAAGAGAAATATACTACGTGTAGAAATATAAATATGGGTTGGGTGAATACCTGAATTTTTATAACACTTCGGGAATGCCTATTATTATATGTTTATCATTATTGCATGTACAACATACCTACACTTCTTGCTATCTGGAGTAGGTTTCGCGCAGTTGACATTCTTATCCTGGGTAACCCAATGGGGGGATATTTGACTTGTACCCAGAGCATATGAGCTTGGATACGTGTTATCTGTTACGTAGGATAGTTTTGGCGGTTGAATGGCAGCGTATGTATGTGCGTGACCCATTTAAATGGTGAGTATGCTCGCCTCCAGTAATTGTGTTATTAGATTTATGGTTCATGAGAGACACTGAACCAATTATCCTTTATGTAGCAAGTGACGCACCGGGACACGATAACAGAGTATTCATTGCTTTAAGTGGTCCTAACCAAGGGGTGCAGGATTTGTATATATATGTATAGGGATGATTTGACAATATATATATAGTTATATTTGTGAATAATCCTAATTTGTGAAATTAGCAAATATGTAAATGTTGGTGAACAAATTAACTTAAGGGGATAATGTATTTACTACTGGAACAGAGAACATCAAATACGGTTAATGGGAGTGAGGTATTAAATAACGTATTATATATGTGATATGAGTTTCTCTTATGGGATATAATTAGTAGTATATGTCTATGACCTAGTTGGGAAGAATTTGGATAATTAAGTTAGGGTAGAAGTACGCTAGGTGTACACATTAGTGGATGGGTGAGGATCTCATGTGAGAGTTCGGAACAAATATGCACATAATAATTTCATCAATGTAGTTTTAAATACTTGCTAAAACAAATATATTTACAAATCGAGCTCTGACCCGTTTCTTGCTATTTCTCTTCTCTTGCTATATATATATATATATATATATATATATTATACCAGGTGTCCATCCATAGGGTCATCCAGATTTATACGCGTGGATCATTCGATGAGCTGCAACTGTTATGGGAGCTGTAAGTTATTGATATTAGACACTTCTATCTTTTCATTCAGTTCATAGTTCAGACATTTCAGTTGGCTTAGTTATTTCAGAGATTGTATTTTCTTATTAGCATTCTTTTCCAGTTGGATTGATTATTATGATTCTATTGGTTTTAGACTTTGAACTGTAATATTTTATCCAGTCTCATTCATTTCAGTATTTAATTCATGTTTAGTATTTAGTGTTGTGGAATGTGAATGGTTTATATCTTAAAGCATGGAATTTATTAATGGATTAATTAGGTATAATTAATTAGAAAAATGTTTTGACACTTAGCTTAATTAATTATTAGGTGATTAATAATAAAAAATGTTTTTCGATAGTGATGCTAAGAATGAACCAACCAAAGACTTTGATTTAATTTAATAAAGGACTAATCACATAGTATTTAATTAGGCGGGGTGTCACAGGTGGTATTAGAGCATCAGGTTCTAGTGCCCTTTACGATCTGTACTACTTAACATATTTTTTGCTTAGTGTTCTTTATTATAGAGCCATATCTTTAGGAGAGTTGTACTTTTATTTATACATTTACATCTTCAGCTATTTGAGATTTAATAATAAATGTGAACTAATAAATCCCTTCTCATTTTTTATTACTCTGGGACGAGCCCCGATAAATAGAAATGCCCATCCAGAGCAGCAAGCAGCTCAGGCTTAGGGGATGATTAACGTAACTGACATTGCCGCCATTATTGCTCAGGCAATAAATGTAGCTTTAGCAGTAGTGCAGTAGGCCCCACCCTAAGTACACGCTATGGCCCCAGTTATGGTTCAGTTTCCCACTGCATGGGAGAGGGCCAGGGATGCTTTCAAGAGGGTGCATCCCCCAAATTTCTTGGGCGATTCTGACATCATCATAGCGAGCCTTTAGAAGAAAGACATCCAGAGGCATCTTCGCGTGTACGAGTGTACCGACATTCAGAGGCAGTTATTGGCTTCCTATAAGCTAGTGGGGGCCGCTTTTAAGTGGTGGGAATCAAGTACCTTAATCACCTTATATATTTGACTCATTTGAGTCTATATTATATAGGAGCTTATCTAGTTTATAAATAGTGACAAAATTGTGTCTATCCCTAGATGAACAAAAAAGCCTCAGAACTTTCAAAGCTTCATTGATATTTCTCTACAAGTTCATGAAGGTATAATGCATAAACCACACTAGGATTGCATACATATAGTGTCTTATTCATGTGATGACCTTGTGTGAGTTAAATCCCATTAATATGATTTTTAAATATTTTTTGGGATTTAATTACTATTTTCTAAAAATTTTAAATAATTTTTGGAAATTAAAAATTTGAACTCAATAAAGTTTTTTGGTTCATTTATAAATATATTTTATGTATTAAAAACTATCTTTGGTAGAAACTAAAAGAGGCAAAAACCTTTGTGCGTGAAACTGGAATTTTTAGAAACTCAAAAATACACGTTTGAGAGTTAATCTTGAGACTACACGTGTTGCACATACATTGGTTCGATTTGTGTTTCTTATCACTCACATACCTATGACTTACTGTCGACCTTTGCATCATCTTAATATATGATCGACATGTGTTCGAAATCAATCCAAGTGGTTGGTTTTAACCAATTAGAGTTGGCTTTTGCACCGCTTTCTGTGAACCCATGGATTTACATCGTTTCAACTGTTTTTAATCTAAGCCATTGAATTTGAACCATCGTTCAATATACTTCTACGCCAAGTATAAATAGATTCCATCTGTGAGGCAATTAGAGACTTTTGTGATTTCCTTATTTGAGAGAAAAAAGGGAGAAGAGAGAGAAAATATTAGAGAGAAAATCGAAATCCTAGTCCAAACTTCGTCAAACCCTAAAATAGAAATACTTTTCTGAGACTTTTAACCTTAGTGTTTATATCGTGTTTTAATAAGCTATCCTCTCTTGTTCTTGATCGTCCTTCCAACTTAGTCACTTTGGTAGAGTTTTCAGTGTCTCTTCATATAAACTTGAGATCTCGTCTCTGTGATACAAATCACATAGATAGTATACTTTTTTGATTTCTTATTTTGAGAAATCTTACTTGTTGGTTATTTTAAAACTTTTTTATGTTTTGAAACCCTAAACCAACAATAATCGTTCTAATTTTATTTTACTCAAACTATGAGACTAAGATCTAGTTTTGAGATCATGATTAGGGATTCCACTTATATATAATATTTTCAAAACCTGAAAGTGTTGGGATCTTGGATATTTCACAATAAGAGTCCTTCTTGATCTACGGTTACTTTCAAAGGTCTAGAAGTCTTATTTAGTTTTGACTAATCTAATTTTAGAATTTCTTGCATATCTAGGGATTTTGTAATTTGATAAGTCATTATGATTGTATTAAATGTGAGTGTGTTAGAGCACATCACCACTACACTTTCACTCTACCACATCAAAAGTGTTGGTTGTATGATCTTGAACTTGTTTTAGTCAAAGTAAAGCTGAAATTAAGTAAAGATCACAAAGATGAAGAAAACATCAACAACAACAATCTTCAGAGAAGTCAGATATAATCCAGAGGAGTTGGTGTTTAGGTGTGTTTGTGTGCTTTCATTGTTAAATAGCTTGTAATTTGTTATTATAATTTTAGTGGATTTTTATTTTGTGACGTGTAGGTCACCGTGGATATTTTCACAATTGGGTGGGGTTTTACCACATTAGATTTTACTTGTGATCTTCCTCATTCCCTCATCACCTTCTTCTAAGCAGTGTTGATTTAATAGTTTAAGTTTTATTTTTCAAAACTAGTTAATTATAGATCTGAAATAACTCGTTCCAACTCGATCAAACAATTTTAATAATCTTATTAAACACATCTTGTGTTACATTTTGTTTTGATTAAAAGAGTTTCTTCAACAAACATTCAGAGTCATTTTAGTAGTTTAGTCATGTATTAAACGTCTTAAATGGAAGTTTTTCATTTGGTATCATAGCTTGGCTATTCTAAAATCTTTTAGATCCTATGTTTCTGAAATTGTTTTTTAAAAACAAAAGTATGGACAAGAAATTTGAGAGACTGGGTAACCTATCCATACCCCCTCTCTTTGATGGAACCAATTTTCCTTACTAGAAGGTAAGGATGGTTTCTTTCATTCAAGGAACTCTGGGAGATGATGTCTGGGAAGTCATAGAAAATGGATACATTTTTCCTACTAAACCAGCTATTGAAGGAAGTATTGTGAGAATCAGGAAGTTACTAAGTGAATTCACTAAATATGAAAAACAAATTTCACTATGTAACAATAAATGTAAGAATGCCATATTTATGTTTATTAACGAACATGAGTTCAAGAGGATATCATCTTCCACAACTTCTAAGGAAGCGTGGGATACTCTTGTAACTGCACATGAGGGTGATACGAGAGTTAAAGATGCTAAAACTCAAATGCTTATCCAATAGTATAACTCTCTTGTCATGTCTGAAACTGAATCCTTTCATGATTTGTATATTAAGTTAACTCACATTATAACTAAGTTGCATGCAAACGGTATAACCTATGATAGGAAAGCGATTGTTTCAAAAATTCTAAGATCTCTTCCAAAAAACTTTGATAATAAAATATATGCTATTGAGGAAATGGATGATCAAAATCTTACCCCCGGAACTCCTCAGTAGTAAACTAAGAACTGTGGAAATGGGACTAGAATTGAAGAAATAATTGATCTAGACCAATAAAGAACATGGTAGTTCTAATCTTGGTTTTTCATCAAAGTTGATCAAACCTGACCTTGACCTTGACTCTAATGAGGACTGTGACTTGGATAACCTGGATAATCAGCTTTCCCTCATATCTAGGCAATTAAAAAAAAATTAGAAACAAAGTTACTTCCAGACAAGGGAAACGTAATTACTCCAACACTTCTAATAATAGGCCTCGTGAAAGAATACATGACAAACAAAAGACTGATGATCACAAGAGACCTAAAAAAACCATTAAAATGTTGAATGTTATAGATGTGGAAAATTAGGACACGTGGCTAGTGACTGTAGAGTTAACTTAGATAAAAACCCAAAACACAATAGGGCGTAGCTATGCAAGACTTGGAATGACTCAAGTGATTCTGAAAATGATGAACCTGAGTCATTAAACTCTTATGACCCTTACATGTCATTATTTGCTAAGATAATCTACAATAATGATGAGGAAACTGATCTTATAATAAATGATGTTGCTTATACTAATGTCTCTGCCTTAATGATAGAGAATGATTGTAGTACTAAAAATCGTGTGTGTTTGGAACGCCTTATTAATGATGCCAATGGGTGTGTGAGTCCTAAAATTGAACCGATAGGGGACACAACACAAAACTCACTTAGTGACTCCGATAATGAGGACCTTCTTGACATTCACACACTTTACACTAAAACACTCAAGAAAATCTCTAGACTAGAGAAGATTGCCAAAGATCTTTCCAATAAATTAGAGTCCTTTAACCAAATAGTTAAACAAAATGCAGAAGATTATACGTCTTAAACTTTAACTTATGATGAGGAAATAAAGGTTTTTGAACAAAGATCTTGACTGAATATAATAATGTTTTTAAAAAGAACTATAAAGGATCGTTATTAGAATTGGAACAAACAAAAGAAAAGGCTTCAACAGTGTTAAAAAAATTAAAATTTTAAAGCAATTCTAATTGTTTTGAGGACTGTGTTGTTGATCGTAATACCATTTCCGATGGCAGATCTGGAATAGGATTTTACACCAAAAATATCAAGCAAACTGAACCTTTTGAAACCATAAAGTTTGTTACTAGTGGCAAAAGATCTATGCAAATTTGTCCGGACTTTAAATCTTTCAAAAATGATTTTGATACAAATCAGCAACAGTTAAACTTTGATGAGATAAGTAAATCTAACCATAATGTTTAACTTAAATCCAAGTACATTTGTCCTCTAATTATAAAGAGGGAGACCTCCTTTCAAACTGTTCCCTCTAGAAATAATGCCAAAAGTCATAATTTAGGGAAAGCTATGTTCAACAACTTTCCTAAAGACTTAACTGCTACAAGCAATATGTATTGCTCATACTGTGATGTGTACGAACATTATTTAGATGATTTCTATTCCAAACGCCTGTATAAACCTACCTATCCCTCCATTGCCTATCAGAATTTTAACTATTCTAGGAGAAGTCGTAACAATTATATCCTTCCTAAACCCCCAGAAAAAAAATCTAACTATCGAAAGAGAAATATAAGATCTAATACTAAAAGACAATCATCAAGAAATAATCCTAGAGTCTTTTCTCGACCAAATGCTCAAAATGTTTATAACAACAATAAAATTGCACAAAATCTATTTAGACAAAAATCTTAAGATCATTAGTTTTTTCAAGTACGAGCTAATAAGTGCAAGTTAAAAACCAGAGCTATTTTGGTAATAAAGGATGATCTAGTACCCCAGATGACATGTAGCATAGTGATGAGTGCTTTGAAAGCTGAACACACCACGTCTGGATGGTACTTAGACTCTAGATTTTCTAAGCATATAATCGGGGATAAATCCAAACTCTCAAACAAAACTAACTTCTTCGGAGCCAAAGTCTTGTTTGGAGATGGAGTTTCAACCCAGATCTTTGGTAAAGGAACATTTCATGAAGAATGATTACATGTTCTTGAAGATGTTTTATCAGTAAAAGGTCTTAAGGCTAATCTATAAGTATTTCATAATTTTATGACTCCAATCATACTGTCACCTTTTTGAAGAAAATTGCAAAATTTTAAATGAAGATGGTGAGTGCATCATTACAGGACTCCGTACTCAAGGTAACTGTTACACAGTCAATCCAAGTATAGAGGTTTGTAACATTGACAGAATGGATGACAATGAATCATGGCATAACAGAATGGGTCACATAAATTATGACATCCTTAGTAAATTGTCCTCTCAGAAAATAGTTAGAGGTATTCCTAAAATAAAACCAATTTCTAACATAATATGTGGTCCTTGTCAATAAGGAAAAATTGGTAAGGCATCTCATAAAAAAGTTAAAGACATTCTATCCTTTAAACCTTTAGAACTCATCCATATGGACCTAATGAGTCCTTCTCGTACTATTAATCTCTATGGCAGTATTTACATCCTAGTTATGGTTGATGATTGCACGACATTCACTTGGGTTGCTTTTTTAAAGAAGAAGTCTGAAAATTTTAGAGAGTTTTTGAAAATCTTACTTTGTATAGAAAATGAAAAGGACTCCCAAGTAGATAGAATCCAGAGTATTTATCGATTCAGGTGTCATTGATTATTGTGACTATAATGGTTACAAACATGAGTTTAGTGCTGCTAAGACACCCCAACAAAATGGGATAGCCAAGCGTAAAAATAGAAATATACTGGAAATGGCAAGAGTTTTGATACATGCCAAAGATTTACCTAAATACTTTTGGGTTGAATCAATCCGTCCAACATATCGCATTATCAATTGAGTCTACAACAAAAATAGTTCTAAACAGACCCCCTATGAACTTTGGTATGGTAAGAAACCAAATATTAAATATCTTAGGACATTTGGTAGTACATGTTATGTTTGTAAAGACGGTGAAAATTTATCTAGTTTTGAAATAAGAGGAGATAAAACTATATTTTTAGGTTATTCACTAACAGTAGAGCCTACTGTATTTACAACATGCGTACTAAGGCCATAATGGAGTCCATCAATGTGATTGTAAATGAAACTTCTATAGAAAGTAAAACCACTATGTAAGGATATTTTTCTCATGTCTGAAATGTTTCATTTATTTATGTCGTACGCCGCTACATTTGGCACGTCACCTCACGATCTCACATGACGGCCTCTATCTGAATTTCGGGAATCAAGCATGCATTATCTCCACTAATATGTACCTCATCTGCATCAACGACTTCGTGTTCCTTGATTGTAGGCTCGTAATGCAAGTGGAACGCAAGAGAAGTCAAATCAGTGAAACAAGGCATGATAGTGAAGTTCAAGGGAAAATTGGTAATTTTAAAGCCACCGTCCGGAGGACCGATCAACTGGAAAGTTGAAGATATTGCCTTAACAAAGATACTGGAAGAAACGGCACCTCAATCCGAGCTACGGTGAACAAGTTATGGCCCGTTGAAAATGGAGATATGTTCATTGAAAATTCTGAGAATTTTTCTAAGTGTTTAAGCACCTGTTCCCAGCAAACTTTCCTGAACCCAGCTTGGAACCGGTTCGGGGGGGCGAACCGGTTCACAGGGGTACCTGAACTGGTTATGGGTACCTGTACGCTAGATAGAATTTTAGCAGTTTAAAATCGTGGGTCTCTTCATGTATTTCCCTATAAATACCAACTTCGGGAGAGTTGTTTTGCAAGACTTTAGGAGACGAATTTGAGAGTCCAAATACATATAGTCTTCATATATTTGAGTCCCAAGACCCATGTTTTGATTCACACATCCTTGACAAATATTTGTGAATCCTTTTGCAACCCAAGAACACAACTTTAGTTTGTTCAACCCGTGTGGAGAAAACCGTTCTTCTTCTTCATTGCAGCCCTACTGGAAAGGGATAATTCTAGCCGCGACTACAGAATCCGATACCCGAGGGTAATTCTTAGTCAACTTGTATTTTCATTGTAATCCGATTGTAAGCCGTTTTCTTACAAATTATAGTGAAAATAAATGGTTTTTCCCCTGAGGGGGATTTTTCCTTAATTGCATGTGTTTGAATGTTCTTGCGTAGATTATCAATTTATTCAATCACATACTGCTGCATGTTTAGGGTTTGTTTGTGTTAAAAGGGTTTTATATATGATTTGATCATTTGAACGCGAGCACACACGTTCTTCAAATTGGTATCAGAGCAGGTTACGCTAATCTATCGCGTATTCCTTTTTCCGCAAAATTTTTCTAAGATATCAATTTTCTTAAAAAATTAATTTTTGAAAAAGTGCGTGTTCAAATGGAGAAGTCATATTATAAAATGCCTATTTTTGACGGGACAAATTATGCTTATTGGAAAGCCCGTATGAGGTCGGCTTTAGAAGACATTGATGAACGTGTCTGGATTTTGTCAGAACGAGGGTGGACTCCTCCCACCGTGACTGTTGATAATGTGACCAATTTGAAACCTGACATTTCTTGGACTGATGAAGAAATTAAATGGTCACCTTTTAATTCTAAGGGTCTAAGTTCTATTTCTGGGTCTGTCACACCTGATGAGTTCAAACGCATAATGACGTGTACCACGTCAAAAGAGGCATGGGATGTTTTACAACTCACCCATGAAGGAACTAATGCTATGAAAGAGTCTAAGTTGCAAAACTTGACAACTCAATTTGAAACAATCACCATGCATGATTCTGAATGTTTTGATGAATTTTATGCTTGACTTTCTGACATTGTGAATACTAGTTTTAATCTTGGTGAACATATTCCGAATGCTAGAGTTGTTAAAAAGATTCTTCGTTATTTGCCTTAGCGTTTTATCCCTAAAGTCACTGTGCTAAATTCTATGGGTAATTTAAATACGCTAAAATTGGAAGAACTTGTAGGAGATTTGCAAACTTATGAAATTGATATGTTCCCTAAAAATTCTAAATCTAAAGATAATGGAATTGCTCTTAAAGCCCAAGAGAGAAGGAGTGAGGGGTCAGCTAGAAAGAGGGTAGAGTCATCTAGAAAGAGAGAGACTGACACGTCAGATTCTGAGTGCGATTTTGACTTATATGATTTGGCTCTTTTAGCAAAAAATTTCAAGAGGATTCTCAAATTTAAGAAAAATGGCAATTTTAAAGATAAAAAGAAATTTGAGAAAAATAAGTTTGAAAAGAAAAATGAAAAAGTTTCCAAAAATCCTCCTCTGAAAGAAAGTGAGAGATGTTTTAAGTGTCATGGTAGGGGTCATCGAGCTTTTGAGTGTGCCAATCGTCTGAATTGAGAGAAAAGGAATGTTGTTATTAATGCTACCCTTAGTGATGACAGTGAGGTCGAGACGGTGGATTCTGGAGATGAGTCACCGCATGAGTGTAACTTCACCGTATTCATGGCCAACCAAGTGGGCACTCCTAGTTCTCCTCACGACGTTGAGGATGATGCTTCACAGGGACACCTCGACAGTGAGATCGATGTGAGTGAGGGGGAGGATGACACAAGTGAGAGCGAGAGTGATATACAAGGCGCCTACGCTGACTTATATTCTGAGTCATTTAAAACTAAAAAGCATAACAAAGCGTTAGTTCTTAAGATCACCTGCTTAGAGGAAGATCTAAAGAAAGAAAGAGAAAGAGAGTTCTCCACTTGCACCGCCCTGAGAGAGAAAGAATCTGCATGTGTCGGGAAAGAGATTCTGTTTAGAGAGAGAGAGAGAGAGTGTTTTAGAGAAAGAGAGAGGGGACTTGACTAAACAAGTTGCTAGTCTTATGAGTCAGCTCCATTCCTCCGTGGAGACTCGAAAGAAACTTGAAGCCCTTGTTGCCCAGCTGACTCATGACCTTGAGAAAGCACAGGAAGTCAAGGTACAAATCGAGGACAGATCTGGGAAGATGGGAAAGATGCTCCTCGGCCCCGCTTTAGGTTTTGGTGATCGTCAAGGAATTGGATATGATGGTGCCTCCACGTCCCAAATTGCACCTGGACCAGTTCCTGAGTTTACTACAACTCCTTATGGTCACCGTAAAAAACCTCGAAGGAGAGTTCAACCAAGAAAAGAAAACCAAGGTCCGCCTTTGCCTATTCTCTTCTGTACTTATTGCAAAAGAAAAGTCCACCTTAGGGAAACTTGCTATAGCATGGGTCGGACACGACATACTACTGCTCCACCACGTCATACTGATGAGTTTTTTAGTCTGATAGAGCGAGTTGAGTTCTTAGTTTCCACGACTCAAAGTTTAATGGAAGAATTTTGACGGATCTCTTTGCCGTTAGTGAATGCTTCTCACATTGCAGCTAAAATCAACAACAACAAAGGTAGACAAAAGGTCATCTCGACTTGGGTACCTAAGAAAGATAAAAAGGCTTTCGTTGTTCATGTTGCTCTCAAAGCACATAATACCTCTCAATGGTATTTTGATAGTGGGTGCTCTAGATACATGACAGGTGATGCCTCATTTTTTACTACTCTTGAGGACTATCAAGATGGCAGAGTCACCTTTGGATATGGGAGTAAGTCTAGCATTATAGGACGAGGTACTATCGAGTTACCTGGTTTTCCTAAGCTAGAAAATATTTTGTACGTCAAAGGTTTGAAAGCAAACCTTCTCAGCATTAGCCAACTGTGCGACACTGACCTTACAGTAAAGTTTGATCGGAACGCGTGTAAAGTCTACAATCAAACCGGTAAACTATTGATGCAAGGGGTGAGGACCGAGGATAATTCCTATCGGACTGAGCCCACATCCTCACTTGTCTGCAACAGCGCCACGATCACTCCTATGGATCTGTGGCACCAACGTCTAGGTCACGTGAACGTTAGAGATCTTAATCATTTATCTAAAAAGGACCTAGTACGTGGCTTACCATCTCTTGGAAATTCAACTTCAACCGTTTGTGGACCGTGTCAGTTGGGAAAATAAATTCGTAGTCCTCATAGGAAGTTGCATTCCATTACCACCTCTCGTGTTCTGGAGTTGATTCACATGGATCTTATGGGTCCCACTCGTACTGAGAGTCTAGGTGGTAAGAGGTACATCCTCGTGATGGTAGATGATTTCTCCAGGTACTCCATTGTAGGTTTTCTGAGAGAGAAATCCGATGCTGTAGATTTCTTAACGACTAAGTGTTGTGTCCTGCAAAATCAACACGGTGTCACTATTAACAGAATACGTAGTGACAACGGCACTGAATTTAAGGAAGCAAAGGTGGATTTGTACTGTGATAGCCTTGGGATCAAACATGAGTTTTCTGCTGTGAGAAATCCTCAGCAAAATGGGATTGTTGAGAGAAAGAATAGAACGATCCAAGAGATGGCTAGATCTATGCTTCTAGGTCATAAAGTTTCTAGGAGATTTTGGGCAGAGGCAGTGTCTACTGCATGCCACACGGTGAATAGGGTTTATTTGCGTCCACACACACTACAGATACCTTATGAGTTGTGGACCGGCAAGAAGCCCAACCTGGCGTATTTCCATGTTTCTGGGAGTAAATGCTACATCCTACAGAATAGAGAGTAATTAGGAAAGTTCGACTCCCAGAGTGACGAGGGAATATTTCTAGGATATTCATCGAATAGTAGAGAATACCGGGTATTTAACCTGAAGAGCTCTAGGGTTATGGAATCAATAAACATTACCGTGCAAGATGACGAACCTTCGACGGTTATTGATCCTAACCTTAAGTGTGAGGATGAGGATTGTTCTGATAGTGATTTACATGTTCCTCTCTCACACTCTGTGGATCCTACTCCTGTGTTAGGGGACACACCTGCTTGGGTTCGTAAGAGTCATGACCCTTCTGCCATTGTTGGTGATCCCACTCTAGGGGTCAAGACTCGTGCTCAGCTAGAGAACGTTATTATCCATCTTTGCTACACGTCCAAAGTTGAGCCCAAGAACCATAAAGAAGCACTCAAGGATGAACACTGGATATCTGCTATGCATGATGAGTTGCTTCAGTTTAAAAAGAATAATGCCTGGGAATTAGTCCCCCGACCTAGTGAGACTAATGTGATAGGTACCCGGTGGATTTTCAAGAACAAAATGGATGAATATGGTACCATAATCTGAAATAAAGCTAGGTTGGTCGCTCAAGGCTACACACAGATAGAGGGTGTATACTTTGGGGAGACATTTTCTCCTATTGCAAGGCTTGAGTCCATTCGTCTTCTGCTCTCCATCGCATGTCATCTGCGCTTCAAAGTGTATTAGATGGATGTCAAGAGTTCCTTTTTGAATGGTATTCTACAGGAGGAGGTTTATGTGGAACAACCAAAAGGGTTTGAAGACCCTCAGCACCCTGAGCACGTCTACTATCTGAGGAAAGCCTTGTATGGTTTGAAGCAAGCACCCCGTGCTTGGTACGAGAGGCTTACTTCCTATCTCTTAGCACGTGGCTTCAAGAGAGGGGGAGTAGATATGACGTTGTTCTTCAGGAGAGATGACGGTGCTATTTTGGTTGCCCAGGTCTATGTGGACGACATAGTCTTTGGATCCACATGCTCCCATCATGCTCATCACTTTGAGGAGGAGATGAAAAGTGAGCATGGTTGGTGAGCTTACATTCTTCCTTGGTCTCCAGGTTCGTCAGCTAGAGGATGGGATGTTCATCTCCCAATCCAAGTATGCTAGAGACCTAGTGAAGAAATTTGGTTTAGACTCCGATAAGCATGCCCGTACACCTATGAGTACCACTACCAAGCTTAGTAAGGACACTTTAGGCAAGGAAGTAGAGCAAACCTTATATCGGAGAATGATAGATAGTCTTCTCTACTTGACTGCCAGTCATCCCGACGTCGCCTTTAGTGTTGGAGTCTGTGCACGATATCAGGCATCCCCAAAAGAGTCACATTTACTTGCTCTAAAACTTATTATTAAATACGTAAGTGGGACTCTCTCATACGGGATTTGGTATTCCTTTGATACCGATGACCGTCTGTCCTCCTATTCGAATGCCGATTGGGATGGGGATGTAGATGGATGTAGGAGCACTTCTGGTGGGTGTTTCTATTTTGGTTCTTCTCTTGTCTCCTGGCTGAGCAAGAAGCAAAATTCCATCGGTTTGTCCACTGCGGAGGCTGAGTAGATAGCTGCCGGGAGTTGTTGCACACAACTCTTTTGGATGAAGCAAATGCTGGAGGATTATGGGATATCACAGGACACCATGACCATTTCCTGTGATAACACGAGCGCGATACACATATCCCGCAATCCAGTTCAGCATTCGCGCACAAAACACATCAGGATATGTGAGCACTTTATACGTCAGTTAGTTGAAGAGAAAGTCGTATCCCTGATTTTTGTTCCCACCGACCGTCAGTTAGCCAATATTTTCACAAAACCTTTAGATGCCCTTAGATTTGAGAGTCTTAGGAAATCTTTAGGGATTTGTACAATTGACTGAGGGGTTGATCTATGTCTAGAATAGGATGCTCCTTCATGTTCATATCATATGCTTCCTATTGCTAGTCTGTTTTATATGTACCATTGCTCAGTTGTACAACTTTGTTTTATTCTTCTTACTTTTTATATTTTTTTGAAAAATACAAAAAGATTTTCCTTTAAGAAATTTTTTGAGAAAAAGCACAAAAAGATTTTATTTTGATAATATTTTTTGAAAAAGGCCAAAAATATTTTTCTGTTTTTGCACCTTTTATGGATGAGCATTTAAGTTAGCCAAGTCACAACTCCATTCCATATATCCATGTGACTGTTTGATAGAGGTTTGAGAGGCTACATCATTTCATCCATGTGCTTTACATTGATTGGAGTCTTTGAGATGTAATTAGTGATATATTCCTACATGTGTGACTCCTATATCCTTTATTGCACACATGCACGACTATATTTGATTATTGCACTTGTCTATCTCATGTTGGCTTGCGTGTTTTCATCTCAATCCTGTCTATACAATGTACTATATGCGATAAAACTTGACAAGATTGGAATGCATGTAAAAACCATTTTGGTGAGACTGTGTGTTTTTTA
This sequence comes from Sambucus nigra, assembly GCA_949130495.1. NCBI lineage: Eukaryota > Viridiplantae > Streptophyta > Magnoliopsida > Dipsacales > Adoxaceae > Sambucus > Sambucus nigra. The sequence goes on from OX422218.1 coordinate 422,479,925, forward strand.
ATAACGGGGAGGGGCTGCGAAAGGTAATCATCTATCCTTTGCGCAAAAGCCAGCATTAAAAAGGACCTAAAAAATGGAGGAATTTTAATATCTGAGGTCCAAAGAGGTTAAAAGAGCCCGTAAAAATTTACAGGAAATAAAAAGCAATTCATGCCAAATATGGGCCACTTAGGTTTCACCATCAATTCTCCAAAGTTTGAGAATTTAGAATGCCTCTATTCAAAATTATATCTGAGGGAGTTTGGTTGGAGAATCTTTAAACGGGTTTGCACTTCCTTGAATGTCCTGAAAAAGCATAAAATCATTTTGGACGTTATTGGTGTGAAAATCATTTTGATCTTTGATTTGTTGATTTTATTGAGTCAATGTCTTATACTGTCACTCTTTTACACCAAAGGAAGCATTTGAGTTCATTCGCTAGGAATATCCAATATTCATCGTGCACATATGTCATGTTTGTATGCATTGATTTTCCTATCAAATTTGATCACACCACTTCATTTACGCTATGATCGGCTTGGTTGCTTTCTGTTTATTCATGGTGTGCTTTTATCCTAGTGACACCCGCACTTGCTTATTTGATTCATTCTTCTTTTTTGTCTATTTGGGGACATCATAAAAAGGGGGATAAAGAATTATCTTATTCTGGGGGAGTTTGAATTTTGGGGGAGTTTTTGAGATTTGACTTATGCGTTCATCGTAAATTGGTATCCATGTTTATCTCATTTCAAACTCGATACGTCACTTGGTATTTTGCTTTATCTCATGTGTGTAGGTACTACATTGATGATCACTAAATTGCACACCCGGATGAGAAAAGTTTTGAGATTCCTGAAGAATTAAAGAACAAACGATGAAGACTATTCATTTGTACCTTTTCTAGTTTTGGGTTCATGGGAGGGTAGATTTGTATAGGCAATTTCATATTTGATAATTCGGATTTTTTATGTATGTACCGGCATAGACATAGGGGGAGATTTGTAAGGACATTTTTCTCATGTCTGAAATGTTTCATTTATTTATGTCGTACGCCGCTACATTTGGCACGTCACCTCACGATCTCACATGACGGCCTCTATCCGAATTCCGGGAATCAAGCATGCATTATCTCCACTAATATGTCCCTTATCTACATCAACGACTTCGCGTTCCTTGATTGTAGGCTCGTAATGCTAGTGGAATGCAAGAGAAGTCAAATCAGTGAAACAAGGCATGATAGGGATGTTCAAGGGAAAATTGGTAATTTTACAGCCACCGTCCAGAGGACCGGTCAACTGGAAAGTTGAAGAGCTTGCCGCAACAAAGATACTGGAATAAACGGCACCTCAATCCGAGCTACGATGAACAAGTTATGGTCCGTTGAAAATGGAGATATGTTCATTGAAAATTCTGGGAATTTTTCTAAGTGTTTAAGCACCGGTTCCCAACACACTTTCCCGAACCCAGCTTGGAACCGGTTCAGGGGGCGAACCGGTTCGCAAGGGTACCCGAACTGGTTCGGGGTACCTGTATGCTGGATAGAATTTTAGCAGTTTCAAATCGTGGGTCTCTTCATGTATTTCCCTATAAATACCAACTTCGGGAGAGTTGTTTTGCAAGACTTTGAGAGTCCAAATACATCTAGTCTTCATATATTTGAGTCCAAAGACTCATGTTTTCATTCACACATCCTTGCCAAATATTTGTGAATCCTTTTGTAACCCAAGAACACAACTTTGGTTTGTTCAACCCTTGTGGAGGAGACCATTTTTCTTCTTCATTGCAGCCCTACTGGAAAGGGATAATTCCAGCCGCGACTACAGAATCCGATACCTGAGGGTAATTCTTAGTCAACTTGTATTTTCATTGTAATCCGATTATAAGCCATTTTCTTACAAATTATAGTGAAAATAAATGGTTTTGCCCCTGAGGGGGATTTTTCCTTAATTGCATGTGTTTGAATGTTCTTGCGTAGATTATCAATTTATTCAATCACATACTGCTGCATGTTTAGGGTTTGTTTGTGTTAAAAGGGTTTTATATATAATTTGATCATTTGAACGCGAGCATACACGTTCTTCACACTAGACCATCTATTGTGGATGAGTCTGAAAGCCTTTTAAATTATGACTCTCCAAAAATAACTGAGCCTTTACCAACTAAGACCCCTGAAGTTCCTAACTGGGTTTCCAAAGAGCATCCTTTAGATAACATTGTTGGTAACCCTATAGGACCTGTTTGTTCAAGATCTTAACTTTTCAACATTGCTCATTTTGCATGTTTTGTGTCTCTTATTGAGCCAAAAAATGGAAATGAAGACTTAAATGACCCCTTGTGGATTACTGCAACGCAAGAGGAGCTTCTTCAATATGCCATTCAAGATGTTTGGTATCTTATACCCAGGCCTGGAAATAAAAGGGTTATTATCACACGTTGGATTTTTAAAAACAAGACTGATGAGTCTGGGATTATCATTAGGAATAAAGCCAGATTATTTACCCCGGGATACTCTCAGATTGAAGGAATTGATTTCAAGGAAACTTTTGCACCTGTTACTCGCCTCTAGTTTGTTCGTCTTCATTTTTCTATAACTTGTCATTTACATTTCATGCTTTACCAAATGGATGTAAAGTCTGCCTTTCTTAATGGAATTTTAACTAAGGAGACCGATATAGAATAACCCAAAGGGTTTAATGACCCTCATCACCTAAATTATGTTTATCGTCTAAAGAAAGCTCTTTATGGGTTAAAACATGCTCCTAGAGCTTGGTATGAACGTCTATCCACCTTTCTTTTAGATAATGGATTTAGGATAAAAGGAAATGACCAAACCTTGTTTGTCAAACATTTTGATAAGAATATCACTACTGCTCAAGTATATGTTGATGATATAATTTTTGGATCCACCTCCCCTTCAGAAGCTAGGTCTTTCACACACACTATGCATAAAAGATTCCAAATGTCGCTTTGTGGGGGAGTTGCAATTTATCTTAGGTCTAAAAGTTAAACAAAACTCAGAAGGTTTATTTGTTTCGCAATCTAAATATGCATTAGAGATTGTAAAAAAGTTTGGCCTAGATACAGATAAGGAAGATGGAACACATATGAGTACCTCTGTCTAACTCTCCAAAGATGAAAATGGTAAATCCACTGACTCTACCTTATACCATAGTATCATAGGAACTTTACTTTATCTAACTGCCTCGTACCCCGATATTATGTACTATGTTTATGTGTGCGCCCGTTATTAAAATAATCCCAAAGAGAGCCATTTATTATGTCTAAATAGAATGATTAAATACATAAAAGGCACTCATAATTTAGGGTTATGGTACACTAATGACACATCGAGCACTATATTAGGATACACTGACGCTAATTAGGCTGGGTGTTTTAATGATAGTAAAAGTACTTCTATAACATGTTACTACATCGGTAACAACTTGGTTGGTTGGAACAACAAAAAACATAACTACACTTCTTTATCCACAGCAGAATCTGAATATATCACAGTTGGAAGTTATCATGCCCATTTATTATGGATGCACCTTATGCTAAGAGGTTATGGTATAAATGAAGAGAAACTACATCTCTATTGCGATAACCAAATTGCGATCAACATCTCTAAGAATCCAGTTGAACATTCTCGCACAAAACATATTAAAATTCGATATCACTTCATATAAGAATTAGTTGAATCAAAAGAATTAGAGATAATTACAAACCTACTAATCTTCAATTGTTTGACTTGTTTAAAAAACCATTGGATTTTGAGCAATTTGGATCTTTACACAAATCAATTGGCATGGTTTTGGCTGAATAATTCTTTTGCTTAATTTGTATACTTGTAGGTTTTTCACATGCTTATAATCAATATCTATGGATGTAAGGCATGGATATTAGTATATAATGACAAAGAACACCTCTTGTGTCTGTTTTATGCAGGAGATTCGTGGGAATGTAATACCCCGTAATTCTGAATATTTTATTTAATTAAATTAGAGAATTAAATGAGAAAATACGGCTTAATTTAAATTACGTAAGAGGAGTAATTTAATGAAATTTATTAAAACTTGTAATTATGGAATACAAATCGAGAGATAAATTACGATTTATATTGCCTCATTTTATTTACATAGTGCGAGTGGTAAATAGTTACATAACGCGTGTAGACCGTGTTGGGGTGAGAATGAGTAATATTTATAAGTGACTAGAATGATGATTTGGAGGTTACATATGAGTCCATAAGGTTCAAATTAGTAAAAATAGTTTACTCGGGGGTACTAGTTGAGTCTCAGGGTAATTTTGGACTAAATCGAGACCATTCGGGGGCATTTTGGTCTTTTAACATGAGACGGTATGGAGACCTATGAATTTTAGAGCCTTTTTATCAGTCGTATGAAAGAGGGGTTAGGGTTAGAAAACCAATGTAAACAACAATACCATTAGAGAGAAGGATAAAATCATTCTCAAGGCTTAGAAGATGCTTTTGAGGAGGTTGGGTTTGTATCTTGCACCCTTGGAGGCAAAGGAGGAAAGATTGAAGAAGAGAAGCATCAATCCATCATCAACTCCACGAAATCAGTTTTGTTAAATCAATATCTTGATAGGAGAATAATGATATTTATACATGTTGGGATAAGAATCGCCTGTAGAATGATTTAACATATGTAGAGGATTAATATTCAGAGTACACTTGATTATTATTTCAGAATAAAATCTGGGTTTCGAATGCATATATTGGAAGAACACCATAACTAGGGTTTTAAGAAAATTAGGGTTTAATTCACTATTCCTTTAAAGGAATTGGGGTTTTGATATATTTGTCACGTTAGAAATTGTCCTAGTATATGTGGAAACATGTTAGGATCATTGGGTCGAAGTTTGGTGGACTATAATGAAGTTTGGAGATTTGTTAATGGAGGAAGAGGTTAACGAAGAAGACGAACTGCGTCTGTCCCTGTTCAATCGATCGATCGATCTCGAATGTCGATCGATCGAACCCAGTAGTCGAGCGATCGACGCAAGCTATTTTTCCCGAATTTTTCCGTGTTTAAGGTTTAGTTGATTTCCGGGAATGAATGGGTATCCTAGGATTTATATTATACTTATATGGGAGTGAGAATAAGACCAGTAGGTATATTATTGAGGCCCGATAAGGCCATTGGGTGTAGGGCTTGGGCTATGAACCGACGAGAATAATACGATTTAGTAGAGTATCGGGGAATTTGGAATTGAGTTACAAGGCGAGGTAAAGTCAATTCAAGTAGTAGACCAGTGGGGTAAGTAATAACTACTGAAATTATATGTGAGGGGTAACTAGGACCCTTAGAGTTGTGTGAATACTCAATAAATGCGATTAATGAAATAAATCGTAAAGCGAATATTGTATGGCAGATATAAGAGATTAACATATTACGTACGAACATAATTAATAGGTCGGGCGTGTACCTATTCAATTATATGATCTTTTAGGTCGAGAAAAGTATTCCTAAATTGACTATGTTAGGATCGATGAGATATTCCGAACTAACATAGTGTTACTATATGTTTGGGGTCGATGTAAAATGCCGAACCAAACCTTTGAACTGGTGGCGTGATGAAAGAGTCCGAGCTAGAATTTGTGTATATAAATAATTGGGGTCGATGTATCATTCCGAACCGATTCTTACTTGGGGTTGGTGAATCATTCCGAACCAAGAGTCATTTATGTGTGTGAAAAAGACAAAATAGAAATGACTGATATTTAGTATATATTATGTGTGAAATATATACTTGATGATATTCTACTTTTTTGTATTAGTAGACTGATATATACTATGTATTTAAAGATACATACCAAACTGGTAAGTTAAGTAGTGAAACTTAATTACGAAACATAACATTAGATAGAGAATATCTATTTAGTAATTTAAGTAGTGAAACTTAATTACAAAAGTGGGATGATAGAAATTGTGATAATTGTAGGAATTTTGTACTGAAACTAAATGAGAAGTTTTGAAACATAACATAGGTGAAATGTTACTTGACTATCAATTAACCTTCACGAGATGTTAATGAAATGGGTGTATTGTGTGGGTGATAATAGAACTTAAGTATAGATAAGTTTGATGATTACTTAGTCCTAGTTAGCTTGCGAGATATGGATAGGTAGGCTAAGTGTAGAACGTTAGGTGTGCACAAAAGATGAGGGTTGAGTAAACTCAAGAGAGTGTACGAGAACCTAACATGTGTAATCAATAACCGCATTTTATATTGTGATACACGCTTGTTAAATATTTTCAAAATTTTTTGAGTACTAACTCTTGCAATAAAAATATTTTCAAAACCTTTTAGTTGTCCAGCTAGAGGGACGCCATGGATGATTATTCTATCCCAGGGAATCGCAGTTGTAGCACAGTGGATGCTTACAGGATTTTGACTAGACGATATCTCTCATTCAGATCTAGTACATGATCTCACACTATTCTATGTATGGACTTGTAGTCCGGTATCAGTCTGAATGTCAGCTTCAGACTAGTAGTTGTTTTATTATTGTTTGGGACTTTTAGCCGATGGTTTATTCGTTAATACTTTTGTTCTGTTGTATTTATAATTTGTGGATTGGATTGTAGAGCATGTGATTGTTATACTTTGTTCTTCATGATTGATTTATCTATTTTTAGAAAGATAAAATTTGGCACAAGTCTAATTTTCACTTAGGGGATTAGTAATTAAAAAGTTTTCGACATTGATGCTAAGAATGAACCATTTGAGAAACCTATTTTAATTTAATAAAGGCTTGATCACCCGATGTTTTATTAGGCAGGGTGTCACAGATGGTATCAGAACATTAGGTTCTAGTATCCATAGGATCTGTACAGCTTACTACGTTTTCAGCATATCGTTTGATTGATATAGAGCCCTATCTAAAGATTGTTGTACTCCTCTAAGTACGTGGTTTACGTTCTTTTGCTATTTAGTAGATGTAGTGTTATATAGAAGAGTTCGATTGGGCATGGTACGTTGAACAAGTAGGTAGGACCAGCATTGGTGTTGGAAAGACTGCTGGAGGGAGGAGCTCAGCATGAAGCATGGAGTGTTCGAGGATAGTAATCATGGGAGAGAAGACCGTTGTCGAGGTCACTTCTAGTGTGTAATGGAAGTAGATATTACAAGTACTGTTGGGGCATATCAGAAATTATTCTAAGTACCGCGATGATAAAGGGTGAGGTTAATCTAAACTCTCCCAACGCAGTGATAATGGGAGAAGGTCTGAAAGATCTTGGAAGAGAACGACCCGTGAAAAATTTGATAAAACGGCGAATGTGCATGTTAACCAATGGAAGTAGAATGTACAGAGATTTTGGCATTAAGGATATAGTAGAAATACTCAGAAGTTAAAATTTGGGTAAATATTTTTTATAGAGGCAACGTGGTGGGGATACCAGTCACCACATTCGGACCGAGGGTCAGTATACAAATAGAGGGATCTTAAGTAAAGTTTAACCGAAAATTCCCCAATGATTGTTTAGAAGTGAAGTATATGGAATTTCTAAACCCATCACATGAAAGCATGGTAGAGGCCAATTATGAGAATGAATTTTATCTGTTGATGCGAACTTGTACCCGATGAGGTAGGTACAAGGGAAAATGATCCCTTAAGAGAATGGACTCACGAGTTGTTGTCGCCTGCAATTTTTGGTAAAATTCTTCTTGGACGACTTATGTGTATGATGGCAGTACGATGGTACTTACAAGGTGATGAAAATGCTCCTAGGTAAGAGGAGCTAAAAGAGTTTAAGGAATTATTCAAATAGTAAGACTGATCGTAAATGGGCTAGTGCAAGCCATAAGTTGAAACCCACTAGGGGAATTTATCAAATTGATGTTAACTCGGGACTATTAAGTCCAATAGTGCGTTCCTCTTGGTTAGTGAAACCAGGGGAACCATGATGATAGTGTTCAAAATCGAGACTGCCAAGTCCGAGAGGAGGAATAAACTTGATCGGTCGTCGTGGCCTAAAAGATGTCTTATGTGGGATGTGAGACCACGCGTTTTGATCTTGCCCAAAGTTATTTAAGGGAATAATAACTCTGGTAAGTTTTACGTTCTGAGAAGGACAAGTGTGTTATGTTCGGGAACCATTTGAACCACCAGTGCGATGGGCAAGAAAGTATATGAGTTTTAGCCTCGAGTGAATAAGGTATATGACGATGCCTCACCTGAAAGAGAGCCGAGCTCACATTATTCATCAGTATGTTGGAGACTTCAGAGATTATGGATGTCTCGTAGTGATTAATCCCGGTGTATAGGGACTTTAATGATTTAATTCAAGGTATATCGTATGACCGCTGAGCGGAGAGATCGAGCTCATTGTTATGATTACTGCTAAGGACTTAGTGATGGTATAAGTGCAGTGCCACTTGACTCCTTTTGAGATATTGGAGTATCGTTGCACATATTTTCGAGAAATGAAATTTGAGTATCTCGACTATGTGTTGTTCCAATAATGCTCAGTAAGAATGCATGGGGAGAAGTCCCTTGTTTAAGTTCAGTTGCGAAAAGGGGATACGACTGAATTTTATGAACGTCGGGAGAAGAGACGTTATTAGGTACTAGGGCATCAGTGGAACCGGTAGTGTTGTGGAGAAACACTGAAAGGATTTTTTCACCACGAAGGGATATGTGGGACTTTATGTACAAGAATTTGATTCTTGGTCTATAGGGTATTGTGAATAACCGCAAGATTGTAGTCACGCCATGAAGACAAGGTGAGATTAGAGGAAAAGCGTGTTACGAGAGCGACAGTTGCAATGTTTTTTCAAATGTTCACAGAGAAAACGGTGTATGGGTGCCCTAGTCAATTGTCCGTCTTAGTCATCCGAGTGGAAAATTAGTTTGATAAGTACGTCGGTGGGGAAGTTATGAGTCAAATCATATTGATGAAATGGATTGAACGTCATGGGAAATAGACGCTAATCCACGTTTATGTGCTGAAAGTGCCAGCACACCCTATGGGATGAAAGTCGGTGGGAAGCTGTTCAAAAGTTATCTCTTGATATGGGAGGCCTAACTATTGTGAAGAAGTAATGCAGGGTACTACTTGACTCAGTGTTGAGAGGGACTTACATGTTACTAAAATGTTGATTCTTACAAGGCAACCAACCATAAAGGTGCACAAATTACAAAGAGCTCACAGATTGTAAAGTATAAAATACCCGAAGAGAAAAGGGAATAGAGTACCACTTGAGGAAAGATGACGTAAGTGGGAAGCAGTGTTGTGGAAGAGATATAGTGAGATTTTCTCCAGACGCACCATTAGTTGATAGAGAAAGATGGTCTCGAAATGAGCAACCGAAATTCGATGGTGAACCTATGTTTCCAGTGATGGAATGAGTAGGTAGACTAATAATTTATAGATGGGCTGTGAACATCATAACTAAGACAAGATTCCGTTGGGTTAGCGAAATGGATTGACCATGATGGACTAATATGTCGTTGAAAAGGTAGAGTGCACAAGTGCAAGGTGCCACTCTATATTATTGTGAATCGGGATGGAATCCTAAAATCCCACCATGTGAGAGATGGTCAGGGAGGAATGGAGATAACATTTTATGTTGGGTACGTTGTGTTGCCTATAAACCAATTATTATGAGAAAGGAAGATACTACATCCTAATGATAGTGGAATTTTGGAAGAAACCACTAATCAATTCATAGGTTGAATGTATAACCGTATGAGCATATTTTATAGATAGTGTGGGTGCCTATATGGACTGTACAAAAGGTTTAGGTTCTTGGGTACCTATTATGAACTTATATGTACTTTGACAGTAGTTCGAGAAGACATTTCGAACTCTTAGTCCTTAACGCGTGAGATGAGGACATTCTAAGGGAGTATGACATTTTAGAGTATATGACATGTGTAATATGGCTCACAAATTGTCTACTTCTGTGCGATGAGATATGCATACATATTTTGGTGCTCGAGATGTGATTTCGAGACAAAATAATTAATCACTATTGGTGATCGAGGTGGGATTCCGAGCCAATAACCCGAAAAGTGTTACAGAAGGGGGTGATTATAAATTAAGTGTTGATAGTATATGTTATGTGTAAGATATATATACCTATTGATTTTCCTACTTATGTGCGATAATACGTGTGCTTAATATCTGTATTGGGTCGATGATGTTTCGGACCAATACATGAGGGATCGATTTGGGGTCGATAATTTTTCCGAACTAAATCGATGATAAATATTGGTATCAACCAACATATGAATTACATTTAACTTGGGGTCAAGGGATTTTCGGACCAATGTAAATGATAAGATTATTGGGGCCGATGATCTTGCCGGACCAATTTCCTTTATAGTATAGATTGTGTGTGAAATATATACCTTATAATATTCTACTTATGAGTGATAGTAGACATGTATATGTTATATATAGAGAGATACATCATAAGGGTAAATTGAGTAAGGAGAAACTTAAATTCAAGAGTTAACGTTAGATTCGGAAAAATCTATGGAGAAATTAAGTAGTGAGACTTAATTATGATATATGCGGCATGGGTAACATGCGATAAGAGTTTATAATGAAGCAAGGCATGTACTTAGGGTGACCGTTAGGATGATATAATTTGATTTTGGGTATTAGAGGATGCAGTGATATTTAAGGTCCTTAGTCTTAATACCAGCCTTATCCTAATTTCGAGGACAAAATTCCTTTCTAAGGGGGGAAGTAAGTAAAACCCCGTATTTCTGAATATTTTATTTAATTAAATTGAAGAATTAAATGAGAAAATACGGCTTAATTTAAATTACGTAAGAGGAGTAATTTAATGAAATTTATTAAAAAATATAATTATGGAATACTAATCGAGAGATATATACCGATTTATATTGCCTCATTTTATTTACTTAGGGCGAGTGGTAAATAGTTACTTAACGCGTGTAGACCGTGTTGGGGTGAGAACGAGTAATAATTTTAAGTGACACGAATGATAATTTAGATGTAACAGATGAGTCCGGAAGGGTAAAATTAGTTAAAATAGTATACCCGAGGGTACTAGTTGAGTCTCGGGGTAATTTTGGACTAAACCGAGACCGTTCGGGGGCGTTTTGGTCTTTTAACATGAGAGGGTATGGAGACCTATGAATTTGAGAGACTTTTTATCAGTCGTATGAAAGAGAGGTTAGGGTTAGAAAACCCATGTAAACACCAATACCATTAAAGAGAAGGTGAAAACTATTCTCAAGGCTTAGAAGACGCTTTTGAGGAGGTTGGGTTTTGGATCTTGCACCCTAGGAGCCAAAGGAGGACGGATTGAAGAAGAGAAGCATCAATCCATCATCAACTCCACGAAATTAGATTTCCTTTGTGAAGGCAAGTTGTTTATTGAAAAAAAAATTATAAAGTTATAATACCCATGTGTAGGGTTTTTGAGTAGTTTTGTTAAATCAATATCTTGATAGGAGAATAATGATATTTATACATGTTGGGATAAGAATCGCATGTAAAATGATTTAACATATGTAGAGGATTAATATTCAGAGTAGACTTGATGATTATTTCAGAATAAAATCTGGTTTTTGAATGCTTATATGGGAAGAACACCATAACTAGGGTTATAAAAAACTCTGGGTTTAATTCACTATTTCTTTAAAGGAATTGGGGTTTTGATGTATTTGTCACGTTAGAAATTGTCCTAGTATATGTGGAAACATGTTAGGATCATTGGGTCAAAGTTTGGTGGACTATAATGAAGTTTGGAGATTTGTTAATGGAGGAAGAGGTTAACGAAGAAGACAAACTGCGTCTGTCCCTGTTCGATCGATCGATCGATCTCAAATGTCGATCGATCGACTAGGTCAATCGATTGAACCGAGTAGTCGATCGATCGACGCAAGCGGTTTTTCCCGAATTTTTTTGTGTTTAAGGTTTCATTGATTTTTGGGAATGAATGGGTATCCTAGGATTTATATTATACTTATATGGGAGTGAGAATAAGACCAGTAGGTATATTATTGAGGCCCGATAAGGTCATTGGGTGTAGGGCTTGGGCTATGGACCGACGAGAATAATCTGATTTAGTAGAGTATCGGGGAATTTGGAATTGAGTTACGAGGCGAGGTAAAGTCAATTCAAGTAATAGACCAGTAGGGTAAGTAATAACTACTGAAATTATATGTGAGGGGTAACTAGGATCCTTAGAGTTGTGGGAATACTCAATAAATGCGATTAATGAAATAAATCGTAAAGCGAATATTATATGGCAGATATAAGAGATTAACATATTACGTACGAACATAATTAATAGGTCGGGCATGTACCTACTCAATTATATGATCTTTTACGTCGAGAGAAGTATACCTAAATTAACTATGTTAGGGTCGATGAGATATTCCGAACTAACATAGTGTTATTATATGTTTGGGGTCGATGTAAAAAGCCGAACCAAACCTTTGAAGTGGTGGCGTGATGAAAGAGTCCGAGACAGAATTTGTGTATACAAATAATTGGGGTCGATGTATCATTTCGAACCAATTCTTACTTGGGGTTGATGAATCATTCCGAAACAAGAGTCCTTTACGTGTGTGAAAAGGAAAAAAATAGTAATGACTGATATTTAGTATATATTGTGTGTAAAATGTATACTTGATGATATTACACTTATGTGTATTAGTTGATAGATATATACTATGTATTAAAAGATACATACCGAACTGGTAAGTTAAGTAGTCAAACTTAATTACGAAACGTAACATTAGATAGAGAATATTTATTTAGTAATTTAAGTAGTGAAAATTAATTACAAAAGTGGGAAGATAGAAATTGTGATAATTGTAGGAATTTAGTAGTGAAACTAAATGGGAAGTTTTGAAACATAACATAGGTGAAATGTTACTTGAGTATCAATTATCCTTCACGAGATGTTAATGAAATGGGTATACTGTGTGGGCGATAAGAGAACTTAAGTATAGATAAGTTTGAAGCACCTTATACTCTTGACTCACTTGAGTCAACATTGTATAAGTGTTCATCTAGTTTGGAAATTGGGACAAAATTATGTCTAACCTAGAATCCAAAGAACCTCAGAGCTTTCACTACTATTTCATCATTGATTGAAGTGATCTAAACCTCATTACCAACACTCACACACAATAGAATGGATCATATACATCTCATATTGCATATTAATGTGTGTACATATGTTGAGTGTGTTTAAATCCCTAATATTGTTTTTAAATATTTTTTTGGGATTTTATAAACTTTTTAACATAAGGTTTTATTAATTAAAACTTGGTTTTAAAAGTTTGTGGGGTCAATTTTCTATTTCATATTGTTGGTTTAATTGGCTTAAATTTTCCTTGGGTAGAATCCGAAAGCGGCAGAGACTTCAGGGTGTACATTTTAATTATTTTCAAACGCGCATTTTATCTCTCTTCATTGGCCAACATTTGGTGATTTCTGATTGGGGGAAAGTGTGTTTCTTTATAGAGTGTAAACCAGCGCCTGTTTTCAACCCTTAGATTATTTTTATCAACGATCTGCATGCGCCCCTTCTCAATCCCTGTGAACCCCGTTTGGACCAATCAGGAGATTTTAATCACCGCATATCGTGAACCCTTGGTTTAAAGTCAATCCATCTTGACTCAATCTGAACCTTTGATTTTGGTTCCCATTCTCGAATCTTCTCAGCCTCCTATACAAGGACCCTTCGTCTCAGCCTTAGAAGACTTTTTCCATTTCGTCCTTTTCAGAGAAAAAAGAGAGTAGAGAGAGAAGAGAGAAAAGAGAGAGAGAAAGAGAGAGAAAGAGAGAAACCAGAAGAGAAAGAAAGACCTAGAAAACCTAACCCTAACCCTAAATCGTCTAAACAGTTCAAACTAAACAAAAACCTTCAAACCCCTGTATTTTTCCCAAACACAAACTTGAGTGTTTGCGTGTTTGAGAGGTGATTTGAGAGTTGGTTTGTTGTTGTAACCTCTTTATTCTTTAGATCTTGTTTCCAATTTAATCATTTTCTTAGATCTATTTTTCTGGTATATAGAAATTTTAGATCTGAGTTTTTCATGGTATATTACACTTAGTTTGCATTTTTTTTTTCTCAGCTTGAGAAATATATTGTTGATTTTCTTTCTATAAATGTTTTCAACTTTGAAATCAACAATAATGTTTTCTGTTTCTAGTTCTCTTAAAACAAGACCTTTGACCTAGTTTGGAATCGCACTTGGTGATTTTCAATCTTTAACATCTTTTCAGAACAGAGATTGATTAAGATCTTGATACGTCTTCGGAGCAAGATAGCCATGGATTCTGGGATTGTTATAAAGGTAAAAAAGGTTAAGTTTTGTGAGAAGAGAGAAAAAGAAAAATCACAGCATATAGTCTTATATGTAATTTGTTAGGACTGTTTGTACATGATAAGTGTGTGTGTGTGTGTGCATGCATGTGTTAGAGTGCACCTCCACAAACACTTTCACTCTACCACACGAATAGTGTTGGTAAAAAGATCTTGAGAAAAAGAGTCGATGTAAAGAGCTTAAACAAATTGGGAGTTAACAAACAGGAAGAACAACATCAATTATCAGAACTACAGAGAAGTTATAAGGACACCAGAGGGTAAATTCCTAAACTTAGATAGGTCCGAGTTGTATGCATATTTGTTATATAGTTTGTAACTGTTAAAATTTGTTTATAGTGGAATTTTTGTTTTACTCCATAGAGGGAGTCGTGGATGTTTCCTCAGTTGGGTGAGGTTTTACCACGTAAAAAATCTTATTCTTAATCTTCCTACATCTTCTCATCTCATTCTTGGTTGTGTTGGGTTTAAAAGTTTGTTTAAACTGTTTTATAAACATGTTGATCAAATCTTGAATAGATCTCGTACATACTTTTATAAAACACATCTTGTGTTCAATTAGTTTGGTTTTTAAGAAAAGAGTTTCTTCAAAAAACTGTTCGGAGTTACTAAAATAGTTTAATTTTATTAAACGGATTTAGTAATAGAATTTCAATTGGTATCATAGGTTTGTAAACTTCTTTTAAAGAGATCCTGTGTTTCTGAAATTATTTTCTGAAAATCAAATATGGACGAGAAAAATGAAAGATTTGGTAACTTGACTAGACCTCCTATCATTAATGGAACCAATTTTGCTTACGGGAAAGTACAGATGATTGCTTTCATTCAAGGAACTCTGGGAGATGATGTATGGGACATTGTTGAAAATGGTTACATTTTTCCCACAAAAACAGCCACTGAAGGAAGTAATGAGAGGGTTAAGAAAGTATTAAGTGAGTTCACACAAGAAGAGAAACAAGTTTCTCGTAACAATAACAAAGGAAAGAATGCCATATTTATGTCTATAAATGAACATGAGTTCAAAAGAATCTCATCGTGTACCACTTCTAAGGAAGCTTGGGACACTTTGGTTACTGCTCATGAAGGTGACACTAGAGTTAAGGCTGTTAAAACTCAAATGCTCATTCAACAGTATAATTCTTTAATTATTTCTGAGACTGAGTGAGTTGATGACTTCTATATGAACCTGACAGATATTGTGACAAAACTGCATGCTAATGGGATAACATATGATAGACAAGAAATTGTATCTAAAATTCTAAGATCATTACCACAGAAATTTGACAACAAAAGATATGCTATTGAGGAAATGTGTGATATAAATGTCTCTCCTGAATTACTCAGTAGTAAATTAAGAACTGTGGAAATGGAACTAGAATTTAAGAAGCAATTGACCCAGTCCCATAGGAAACAGACTAGTTCCAATCTAAGCTTCTCATCTAAATTGATTAAGCCTAAGTTTCATACTTACAATGATGACTCTGATGAGGAATGCGATATAGAGAGTTTGGACAATTAGATTGTCTTGATGTCAAAAAAGTTTAAGAAAATCATTAAATTTAGAAACAACATGGCAAATAAACAAGGAAAGTCCAATTATCCAACTCCCTTTAATCACAAACCTCATGAGAAAATTCATGACAAAAATCACAAGGACTCTCACACTAGACCTAACAGAGACCTTAAGAAGACTGAATGCTATAGATATGGTAAACTAGGACACATTGCACAAGATTGTAGAGTTAACTTGAACACTCAAAATAAACACACTAGAGCCAACATCTGCAAGACATGGGATGATTCAAGTGACTCTAAAAATGAGGAACCGGAGTCATCTGATGTTTTTGACACTTGCATGTATTTCTTTGCCATGATTATCTATAATGATGATATGCCTGTGTTTGTTCGTGAGGATGAATCTAGTAATTCTACTTCTGATGTTTCGAATATTTTTGTTACTGGTTTAGATGCTTTAATTACTGAGAATATTGATATATGTTCCTCAGGGTGTGTGAGTCAAAGGGAAAGTGATAATGATGATGTCAATGGGTGTGTGAGTCCAAAGAATGAAGCCCTAGGGGTCACTTCACACACTACACCTAGTGACTCGGACAATGAAGACCTCCCAGATATTTACACACTCTATGCTAAGACTCTCAAGAAAAGCACTAGACTAGAAAAGATTGTGAAAGATCTCACTAAGAAGTTAGAAGATCTTAGTCTAATGGTTAAACTGAATGCTGAAGAGTATACTACCCAATGTCTGACTCATGAAAGTGAAATCAAAATGTTTGATCAAAAACTCAGAAATTTGACAGAAACAAATGAAACTCTGGAGAAAAAGTACAAAGGGACATTAATAGAATTGGAACAAACTAAAGAAAAGACAGTAACTGTTTTCAAAAAATTAACGAAATTCGAAAATAACTCAAACTGTTTTGATGAATTTGTTGTTGAATCAAAAACCAATTCTGATGATCGAACTGGAATAAGATTTTTCCCCAATTTGAAGACACAAACAAAACCTTTCGAAACTATCAAGTTTGTGTCATGAGGTAAAAGACCTATTGAAACTTGCCCAAACTTTCATTCCTTAAAAATTGAGTTTGATTCAAAACGTCAAATTTTTAACATTGGGGAATCAAGTTTCTCTAAACATGAAACTTCACCTAAGGCTAAATACGTCTGCCCCTCTATTAGGAAGAGTTAGTTTGCATTCAAGACTGTCACACCTAGGAATAGAGTTCAACCTCAAAACTTCTCAAAACCTTTGTTTAGAGACTTTCCTAAGGAGACCCCAATCTTGAGCAATCTTTATTGCTCTTACTGTGATATATACGGTCACTCTTTTGATAGTTGCTATGATAAGAGACTATTTAAACATGTCTATTATCCTCCTACTTATCAGAACTTTAACTATTCTAGGAGGAGCCGCAATAATTATATACTTCCTAGACAACCAGATAAAAACTCTAATTATAGTAAGAGAAAGACCAAACATAAAAGAACATTTCCTAGAAGAATTCCTAAGCACTTTCCTAAACCAAATGCTCATGTTTTTCATAAAACTCAAAATCATGCGCAACACATTTTTCAACAAAAATCGAATGCTCGCAGATTTTATCAGTTAAGAGCTAATAAGAGAAAAATGAGAACTAGATAAATTTGGGTTAGAAAAGAAGATCTATTACCTCAGATGAAGTGTAATATAGTTATTACTGCCTTAAAAGGTGAGCACACATCATCATGTTGGTATTTAGACTCTATATGTTCTAAGCACATGATTGGGGATTATATAAAACTTTTGAACAAAACTAGATTTGCTGGTGGAAAAGTTATTTGTGGTGATGGAGTATCATCTCAAATCATAGGCAAAGGAACTCTGTGTAACAACCCGCGTAATTTTGGGCTATTTTAATTAATTTTTGGAAAATGGAGGAAAATAAAGTTTTTGATAAAATTATTTTTATTGCTCAAATATGTTGGTTATTATTTTTTAAGGAGAGAATTTCAAACGGTTTGGAAAACGGAGTTAAAACGGATTTAGAATGATTTTTAAATGTTTTTAACTCTTGGAATTCTAAGTCAGCGAACATTAAGTAATTTTCAAGAGTTGTTTTGACTTCCAACTCTTCATTTATTTGCTTTATTTAAAGAAGTCTTTTGGATTCTAACTCTTCATTTCTTTTCATTATAAAAGGGAGTCGTGGAAAACCCTTTTAACATACTTTTGGCACAAATTTTGGCTGCAAATATATTTTATATTCCTCTTCTTTTTATATAGACATTGGCCTCTGAGATTTGTGAGTTCCAACCTTAGATTAGAGGTGTTCTTGAGGCTATTTTGTTGGAGGAGCTTTTGTAGATCTTTTGTGTTGATCTTGAGGATGTGATCGTTGGTTTCTCATCATGGTTTGAGGTATGGGGTTTTACATAATATGCTCCTTAAATCTCGCGAGTGTCATTCTCTTTGAATTCTTGTTAATTGAACTCATGTTTGAATTGATAAATTCATTGAAATCTGGAAAATAATTGTTGAAATTATTTTGATTCCTGTGGTACCATTATATTGTGGTTGAGCATATTGTCATGATATTTTAATATAGCACGGATGTTGGGCACCCGCCAAAATTCCTGTTTCCCGGGCTATGGCTTGATAAAGCATATACGGATGTGGTGAGGCCTGACCCGGTTAAAGTGTTGTTGAGAAATTATATTGATAAATGCTTTGAGATTTGCATTTTGATTTGAATATTCGTACTCGTGTTGTTACGTTTTATTTGTTGCTAATACTTATTTGTTGAGCATAATTCTTGTCGTATTGTGTACTTCGCCATATTTTCTTTTCGTGGAAGGTTAGCGCGAATTTTGGGGCGCTATGGAGATTTATTTTAGCAAGGATTGTTTGGGAAAGATTTGTATTATTTTGATGTATATAGCTTTGGAGATTTGTATTTTATTCGAGTTAGATAGTTGCAATTTTAATTCAAGAGACTTGTTGTATTTGAAGAATTGAGATTAGTGGATTTATATTATTGTGGGTTTATTTAGATGCTCTATGCCTTGTCACTTGTCACTTGTGGATTTGGATTTATTTTATCGTATTAGCACTCCGTTCGCTCTCCCCGGGCGGGCGAGGTGTAATAAATGGTATCAGAGCTTAGGTATACGGCAACCCTCGGGGCTTGAGTTTTGGGTTCATTGCGTGGTTATCAATTTTTGGACATAGAAAATTTTAGGTGATATTAGTGATAAGTTTCGAGATTAGAGGTGAGGAATTTATTTTTGGGAGACGTGATTTATTTTTGGAGTTAGTGTAGTGACCTGATTTTGAGAGTTAGGCATTCGGCGAATTTCGAGGGCGAAATTCCATTGTTAGTGGTGAAGTGTAACAACCCGCGTAATTTTGGGCTATTTTAATTCATTTTTGGAAAATGGAGGAAAATAAAGTTTTTGATAAAATTATTTTTATTGCTCAAATATGTTGGTTATTATTTTTTAAGCCGAGAATTTCAAACGGTTTCGAAAACGGAGTTAAAACGGATTTTAGAATGATTTTTAAATGTTTTTAACTCTTGGAATTCTAAGTCGGCGAATATTAAGTAATTTTCAAGAGTTGTTTTGACTTCCAACTCTTCATTTATTTTCCTTATTTAAAGGAGTCTTTTGGATTCCAACTCTTCATTTCTTTTCATTATAAAAGGGAGTCGTGGGAAACCCTTTTAACATACTTTTGGCACAAAATTTGGCTGCAAATATATTTTATATTCATCTTCTTTTTATATACACATTGGCCCTTGAGATTTGTGCGTTCCAACCTTATATTAGAGGTGTTCCGGGGGCTATTTTGTTGGAGGTTCTTGGAGGAGATTTTGTAGATCTTTTGTGTTGATCTTGAGGATGTGATCGTTGGTTTCTCATCATGGTTTCAGGTATGGGGTTTTACACAATATGCTCCTTAAATCTCGCGAGTTTCATTCTCTTTGAATTCTTGTTAATTGAACTCATGTTTGAATTGATAAATTCATTGAAATCTGGAAAATAATTGTTGAAATTATTTTGAGTCATGTGGTATCATTATATTGTTGTTGAGCACGTTATCATGAGATTTTAATATAGCACGGATGTTGGGCACCCGCCAAAATTCCAGTTTCTCGGGCTATGGCTTGATAAAGCATATACGGATGTGGTGAGGCCTGGTGACCCGGCTAAAGTGTTATTGAGAAATTATATTGATAAATGCTTTGAGATTTGCATTTTGATTTGAATATTCTTACTCGTGTTGTTACGTTTTATTTGTTGCTAATCCTTATTTGTTGAGCATAATTCCTATCGTATTGTGTACTTCCCCATATTTTCTTTTAGTGGAAGGTTAGCGCGAATTTTGGGGCGCTATGGACATTGATTTTAGCAAGGATTGTTTGGGAAAGATTTGTATTGTTTTGATGTATAGAGCTTTAGAGATTTGTATTTTATTCGAGTTAGATAGTTGCAATTTTAATTGAAGAGACTTGTTGTATTTGAAGAATTGAGATTAGTGGATTTATATTATTGTGGGTTTATTTAGATTCTCTATGCCTTGTCACTTGTGGATTTGGATTTATTTTATCGCATTAGCATTCTGTTATCTCTCCCCGGGCGGGCGGGGTGTTACACTCTCCAAGAAGATGGACTTCTTGTTCTTGAAAATGTTCTTCTAGTTAAAGGTCTTAAGGCCAATCTACTTAGTATCTCGCAATTTTGTGACTCAGATCATACTGTTACCTTTTCAAAGAACAATTGCAAAATTTTAAATGAAAAAGGTGAATGTATAATTAAAGGATTCAGGACTCCTAACAATTGTTATACTGTCATGAACAATTCTGAAATCTGTAATGTTGCCAGATTGGATGACAACGAGATATGGCATAACATAATGGGTTATATAAATTACGATAACCTTAGTAGACTGACCTCTCAATGAATAGTTAGAGGAGTTCCTAAAATCAAACCCGCTCTTAACATTTTATGTGGTTCCTGTCAGGAAGGTAAAATTGTTAAGGCACCTCATAAGAAAGTTAACGATGTTCTTACCTCTAATCCCTTGGATCTCATCCATATGGACCTAATGGGTCCCTCCCAAACTGTTAGTCTCTGTGGACACAGTTATATTTTATTTATGGTTGATGACTTCACAAGATTTACTTGGGTAACCTTTTTAAAACAAAAGTCTGACACTTTTCAAACTTTCTTAAAAATACTTCTTCGAATTGAAAATGAAAAGGACATTCAAGTAAGTAGAATCCGTACTGATAGAGGTGGAGAATTCAAAGACACTGATATAATAGAGTATTGTGACTATAATGGTTACAAGCACGAGTTTAGTGCTCCTAAGACTCCTCAACAAAATGGAATCACCGAGAGAAAGAATCGTACACTTCAAGAGATGGCACGTGTTATGTTACATGCCAAGAATTTGCCTAAGTATTTTTGGGTAGAATCTATTCGTACTGCGTGTCACATCATAAATAAGGTCTATCTTAGAAAGAATTCCAAACAAACCCCTTACGAACTTTGGTAAAAGAAAAAGCCAAATCTTAAGTACCTTAGAACTTTTGGTAGTACTTGTTATGTAGGGAAAGATAAGGAACACTTGTCCAAATTTGAGAGCCGAGGAGATAAATCTATATTTTTAGTATACTCACCTAACAGTAGAGCATATCGAGTATATAATCTTCGCACAAAAACCTTGATGGAATCCATTAATGTAATTGTGAGTGACACTACTATAGAGAACAAGATTGGTCAATCAACTATTGTAGAAGAGCCTACAAACATTTTAGAAAATGACACTCCTAAAATAGATGATTCATTACCAATTGAGATACCTGAAGTACCTAACTGTGTTTCTAAAGATCATCCCATAAATAACGTAGTTGGTAACCCTAGTGAGCCAGTTCGTACAAGATCTCAACTAAGAAATTATGCACATTATGGATGTTTTGTTTCCCTAGTGGAACCAAAGAACGTAAATGAGGCATAGAATGACTCTCAGTGGATTTCTGCTATGCAGGAAGAACTTCTTCAATTTTTCATTCATGATGTTTGGTATCTTGTACCTCGGCCTGATCACAAAAAGGTTATTGGCACACGTTGGATTTTTAAAAATAAGTCTGATGAAAGTGAGATAATCATTAGAAATAAAGCTAGATTAGTTGCTCAAGGATACTCTCAAATTGAAGGAATAGATTTTAACGAGACTTTTGCTCATGTTACTCATTTAGAATTTGTTCGTCTGCTCTTTGCTATAGCGTGTCACTTGCATTTTACACTTTACCAAATGGATGTCAAATCAGCATTCCTTAATGGAATATTGACTGAAGAAACCTATGTAGAACAACCTAAAGGGTTCATTGACCCTCAATATCCAAATCATGTATTTCGTCTTAAAAAGGCTTTGTATGGCCTTAAACAAGAACCTAGAGCTTGGTATGAGTGTCTTTCCAGTTTCCTCTTAGATAAAGGTTTCAAAAGAGGTGGAAGTGATCAAACCCTTTTTGACAAACATATCATTATTGCTCAAGTTTATGTTGATGATATTATCTTTGGACCAACTTCTCCCTCAGAAGTAAAATCCTTCTCTGAAATTATGTATAAGGAGTTTCAAATGTCTCTTATGGGGGAGTTGCAATTCTTGTTAGGTCTTCAAGTCAAACAAAATTCAGAAGGATTATTTGTCTCGCAATCTAAGTACGCTTTAGAGATAGTAAAGAAATTTGGCCTTGAGAGTGCTAAAGATGCTAGAACACCCATGAGTACTACGATAAAACTTTTTAAAGACGAAACTGGAAAATCCATAGATCCTACTCTATATTGTAGTATGATAGGAACCTTACTATACCTTACTGCCTCGCGTCCTGATATTATGTATGTTGTGTGTGTATGTGCTCGTTATCAAAATAACCCTAAAGAGAGCCATCTGAATTCTGTTAAACGAATCATTAAATATGTAAAAGGCACTCTGAATCTAGGACTTTCTTACACTAATGGCACACCAAGCACTATAATTGGGTACACTGATGCTGACTGGGCTAGGTGTACTAATTATAGTAAAAGCACATCAGGAGCATGCTATTATATAGGTAATAACTTGGTAGGATGGAGTAGTAAGAAAGAAAACTGCACATCACTCTCAATAGCTGAATCTGAATACATAGTCGCTGGCAGCTGTTGTGCTCAATTACTATGGCTTAAACAAATGCTAAGTGATTATGGTATTCAAGAAAACCATTTACATCTCTATTGTGATAATCAAAGTGCAATAAATATTTCTAAAAACCATGTTCAACACTCGCGAACAAAACACATAAAAATAAGACATCACTTTATACGCGAATTAGTTGAAACTAAGGAATTAAAAATCAATTATCTTCCTACTGATTTGCAACTTGCAGATATGTTTACCAAACCTTTAGATTGCAATCGATTGATTTTTTTGCATAAATCTATTAGTATGGTGTGTGCTGATTAATCTCTTTGATCTCTTTATTTTTCCCTTTGTCCATTTGAGACAAAATGGGGGAGAAATTTGAGTCTTTAATGATTCCTTACATTTGCTAAACAGCTTGATCTTAGTGATTCTTTGGAGATTTTTGTACAGTTATTCTCAAATGATGTAATAGGGTATTCAATTGTAAATAGTTGAGTTATGTACTTTTTCTTTCTAGGATTTGGGTAGATAGATATTTGTAGGAATAGGTTTCCTTCATTTTGTTGCCCTACGAGTTCTAGATAACTCAAAGGAGATTTTGTCTCATATTTCCAAAGGGGGAGATTTAAGCACCTTATACTCTTGACTCAATTGAGTGTACATTGTATAAGTGTTCATCTAGTTTGGAAATTGTGACAAAATTATGGCTAACCTAGAATCCAAAGAACTTCAGAGCTTGCACTACTATTTCATCATTGATTGAAATGATCTAAACCTCATTACCAACACTCACACACAGTAGAATGGATCATATATGTAACAACCCTCGATTCTGGGAGGCTCATTTTATATTTATTTTACCGCATAAGGTAATTATATAAAATGTAGGGATTGGAATAAATATTAATTGAATGAATTGAAATTTAATATTTACTAGACTAATGCATATTACAGTATGTGGAAGTAAATATCATCAGGTTGCATGTTTATAGTGTCAGGTATATAAATGGCACGATAGTTTAAATGAAATTGGAACTCAAAATAATTTATAAAATTTACGGATGCCAGTTTAGAGGGTGTAGTTAGTCTCGGAAGGTGCGAGACAGTCAAAATAAGTGCCATATTGCATTTTTGTATTTTGGGCACTTTTACCTGGTTTTAGCTTATATGCGTATTTTGGGAGTCATTTTAATGTGGTGTTAATCATTTAAGTTGGGAATTTTAACTTATGCCACGATTTAGTCTTCTAAATCTCCTAATTCCCTAAATTATGTCTTAAACGTAGAGAGGAAAAGGAGATGAGAAATGAGGAGAAAGAAGAGAAAAATGAAGATTGAAGATGAATTGATGCTCCTACTCAAAGAAATCTGATATTCCCTACATCAAGGCATGTTTTCTACTTGCTAATATGTGATTTAAGATGCATAAATTGTATGATAGTTGTGTATATATATTTATGGTTTAAATGTGAAATTTATGAGATTTAAACCCTAATCTTAGTTTTGATGATGAAATTTTGGTGTATAGTTGTTATAAATCATGTAGGATGAATTTGGGGTAGATAAATATTGTTGTTGTGTGTAAAATGGAAGAGATTTGGGGTTTGGTGAAATAAGGGTTCAAAACCCTTCGTAGCCATTCTTAAAAAATCGCAGGGGCGAATCGATTCGCTAAGGGGTCATCCGAATCGATTCTCTTTTGGGAGAATCGATTCGCTTCCTGGGGCGAATCGATTCGGCCCTTGGGCGAATCGATTCGAAATCAGTTTTTTTTTCTAACTCAATTTTTACTAATTTTCTTAAAGTCTGGGGCGTAGGAACCTTCTTTAATGAAGTAAACCAAGTGTCCTAGAGTGTGAGATGAGTTAGTGGTCTACCCTACATTAGGAATGGGTTATGTGGGTAACTTTTTCGGGGTTATGCCTATTGAAGTTAGGGCACTTCCTCTTCTAGTTGATTTTTGATCAAACTAGGAGATGCATTAGTATGTTGGGAGACTCTAGAAGCTCAATGGAGCTATGTTATTCTGGATGGTTTATAACATCTATTAATGAAACTTGGGAGAATCCATTGGGAGTTCATTTATCCTTTAAGGATTGTAATGACGATAAAAAATATGTACGGCTCTGGATCAAAAAGGTGAACTATTTACAAAACTTAAAGGGGTATGGTTTCGAATAAAATGAAACATACATTTGCAAAAATATAAATGGAATATTATATGAAAAATACATTTGCTAAAATGTAAATGGAATGGGAAATGGTAAATGGTTATGGTAAATGATAATTTACTTAATCATTAATATGATAGATGATGATTTGGTTATACACACCTCTCTAAATGACATCATAAGGGAAGTTCGCGCGTTTGGTTATTCCCCATGGCTAGTGAATGCAGGGTGGATATAGTCCATAGGCCATATGAGCGATATGTTATGTTTTCTGCGCTGGTGAGGAGATTTCGGGTGTGGTCTTGACTCTCCCGCATGCATATGGCCGCTTCCCAACGTATGGCGATAGGTGCCTAGGTTGTCTTGTATAGATATGTCCTGGAAGATGATGGTCATTTAGGGGCGCTCCCAGTGGGGAAACTCGGAGGGGATGTCTTCGAATCGTTATATGAATATAAATATAACTATTCATCATCAAGTGGGACTTAATGGATTATATGCCATAAAGAGCATGAAGAAGTGCCACAAAGAGCACAGTACAATGCCACAAAGAGCATTTAATGTTGGTTATATTCCTGCTAAGGAATGCTAATGCCAGGATGGGCATGTATTTGAAATAAAAGCCATAAAGAGCTTAAAATTTTAATTATATTTTCCTGATAAGGAATGGAATGCAAGTAAAGAGCATAAATGTTGTAATTGTGAGTTCCTGATAAGGAACATAATAATGAAATGGAAGTTTTTAAATTTATGTTACCCATGCTTTTCTTTTCTATTTTTATTTATGTTTTAGAACTGTGTAGATAGATTTTATTCTTTCTAGCATGATTTTATTCATAATTGTCATACTCTTTATTCATCTGGTAATCATATAGAACCGGTCCCTGACCCGTTTACATTTCTTGTTGCATATGCATCTTGTCTCTGATCAGGTACTCCGCCGCAAGGATTCCAGACTTGAATTCCTATTCCGATGTCTTTGGAGAGCCGTGATGCATTGCGGGTATTACGGGATACAATAGGTATAAACGTTTTCATTTTTGTATTCTAGTTAAGATCGAGTCTCTTTCACTCGGGCGAGGCCCATGCTTTTGTAATTGATTAATGTAATGTAATATATAAATTTATTGAAATTGTTTAATAATGTTGTATGAATCAGCGGACCGATAATATATTCGGTCCTCTTATTTGTTACCTGTTGTTATAGTATATATATTCATACATCCTAGTGATTTCCCTTATCTTTTCGGGAAATGAGTTGTTTGTTTAACTTTATTTACTTTAAAACAAAAAAATTTGGCAACCCTTTTTCTGAAATATTGGGTGGTTATCCTGGATACTCTATTTTTATGGTGATGCTGAGAATGATTCCATCTATGATTCCGTTATATTGGAGTATTAGGCTGGCCACCCCTTATTTTGGTGAGCGGGTTGTCACAGGTGGTATCAGAGCATCAGGTTCTAGAGTCCTTAGGAATTTGTGTGGATGCCTTCAGTTTTCAGCGTTACTTTTGGACCTGACATAGAGCCTTAGGATTAAGATCGTTGATTTCTCTTGTGAGATCTCGTTCTTCGGACATGAGGTAGAACTTATACAATCTTTTGCGCGTATGTGTGAGATTAGTAGGTCGATTGAAGAAGGACGTCATAGAAGGTCGTCGCGAAGGCGTCATGAGAGGGGAGTACTAAGAACAGTAAATTGTGGTCGGGGATGAGGACCGCTTTGGAGGTCGCTCATTTTTTGTATCACTTCCTTGTCTTGATACTACGACTACTAATTACAGTTGATGTAGATTTCCCAAGTACCGCTAGAAATAGAAAGTGCTACTAAGCTTGAGAATTCAAGCGATGTTAAATTGAAGTATAGAAGTGCCCTGAAAGTAGGATGGAGGATAATCCTTCACCCATAGGAGTAGTGCTGAGATGGTGAAAATGTGGTCACCATATTCGTGGGTGCCAATAGTTTAACCCATAGAGAAGCCCGATGTATACTTGCAATGGCGAGTTTCTCTGGGATAACTGAACTGAGGAGAAGGTGGATTCTCGAATGTTCACAAAATGTTCGGTTAAAGACCGACGGGGAATAAGGTGTTGTGTGGTTAGGGAGACCGTGCACCAGGAAATGATAGGCTCCAGAATAGGTGTCGTTAACACTTCTAATGGAGTAAGATTCATGATACCTCATTGGTGTACATCCACCTGGGGAGGTTTCATTGAACTGAGGAAGAGGAGGCCAAGAGCGTGTCCTCTTTTACTGAGGAAGTAAGAGGGACTGTGTGGGAAATTATTGTCGACCAGAGTCGGAGTAATGGCTAGGATGCGGAGTGGTTGGTAAGAATGTGGATGGGAATTCCACCTTATTAGTGGGTGGTGTATTCGTTATTATAAGATTTAGTAGTATTATATCTACTGTAGATTCGGGTGTGTATATTGAGCTTGTACTTGTATTGACGTCATTATAGGAAGAGTACTTATATGACTTCCTTGGTATGGAAGTTCTATATTTCCTCACTCGTTATGAAACGAGTGATGATATTTTATATACGCATGTAGTACGTGTAAATTTAATTATGTGCCCCTTGTTTTAAGTGCTCCATTGCTTATTTGTGTTATATGTAGATGTTATGACTAGTCTCCACGACCAACATAGTTAAGTAGTAATGCATAGGAGGGGTTCCTTGTTTGGATTCCTCTTTTGCGGGACGCTCCACGCGTGAACCTTAACGACGTTGGGAGTGGAGAGATGTTACTTTTTCCTTTCTCTTATCTTATGTATAGTATGCGAGTAGAGATACTTTGGTTGTTTTGGGTTGATAGCAAGAAAATAAAATTGTAAAGCTATCTTACTTCTAGTTCAAAATGGAACTGTAATACCCCGTATTTTTATGCTATATTAATTTGGGGATTTATTAATATTAATGTGAATTAATTATTTAATAATAATCCGAAAATTAATTATGTTATAATTATTAACGTGATGAGAGTTAGTAATTATGGGAAAATTTGTTGAATATTACTAATGAGCAAAGTAATATATAATAGTGGCCATATTAAATGTCATGAGTGAATAAAATGACAATTTTAGAAATTTGAGTCGGGACGCGCCCGTGTCGCGTCGGGACTAAATATTGATAAATAAAAGTAAATATTTTATAAATTGTTTTTATGGTCGTTTTGAGTGCACCAACGCGTCCGGAAGGGTTGAGATAGTCAGAAAAGTATACCCGGGAGTTTGATTTGGATCTCGGGGTGTTTTTAGGCCTAATTAGTACCCCGGGAGGGCATTTTAGTCATTTTGTATTTTTGGGTAATTAAACCAACGAAAATTAAAGGGGTTATATCAGATGTTTAGGTTATCTCCTAGGGTTAGATAACTCAAAACACTAGAACGTCCATTGGAGAGGAGAGGAGAGAACTCCCAAGGCATTCCAACGCTCAAAACTCCCCCGTTTGCACCGCCGCCACTACTAACGCGTAGATCGCGAGACGGGGAATGCAACCACACCAAATTCAACACCAAACTAGATTTCTGAAAATCCCAGGCAAGTGTTTATCTTTCTTATTTCATTGATGCATCATCCATATTAGTTTAGGAGTTATTAGGATGAGATTTATGGAAGAAAACCACAATTTGAGATGGAAATTTTCATGTAGTGATGATTTATATGATATTCTGGAAACGCTTTGTCATGTAAAGGATTAAGAGTTTGATTAAGAAAAGAGTTCTAATTAGATACAAACACTAAAAAAAATTATTCTGAACGATCGGACTGTTGGAATTGGATGAAATTTTATAGAGAATTAGTTCAAGACGAGAGGAAGTTACAGAAAAAATTCAGCTCGATCGGACCGTTCAATATTTTTTAATATTTTTTTGGCTAGACAGTTTTATGTTTTGAGTACTCTTAGAGATAATAAAAATTCAATTAAAACTCCATTTTCATTCCGATTTCGAAACTGTTTGAAATTCTCATCTTTGAAAATAAAATTCAAAATCCTTTGATGTACGGTGAAATATATATTTTTGTGATATTTTGCATAAGGGATAATGTAAGTATATATTAAAGGGGAGAGACACGTAAGAGAGAGTTATGTTGGAACATAAATGGATATCTACTGATTTGTACATTTGGAATAATAGAGTCCATGAGGGTTACGTAGTAAGCTGGAAAAACCTTCGAATTAAAGTTAGAAACGAACCATTATACTTGATAAATAATAATGGGAAAATAAGGATAAATGTTGTGAATGTGGGTTATTGGATAAACCTAAATTGATATAATAAAAGTGGTATATTTATATGATTGTGTATGCATATATTATATACTTGTGAAAATCATGCCCGCGCTAATTGCTATCCCTGAGGTTTCCGTGCTGGGACGATCTTATCTCGTGTGCCTTATGGGGGATATTGACTCGTACCCTAGAAGATAGAAATCCTAGGTACAGGCTATCGAATCGGTAGTCACGGTCCTAAGAGACGTAAGGGTATGTACTGACCTCTTGGACTTGGAAACTATGCTTCGCCTCAAGATTGTTCATGTATGTATTTATACAGTTCGAGAGTGATTTCGAACTTGTATTCCCTTTAGTACGATTGATACGGGGATTGGATAGCAGAGTATGCCCTCACCATAATTTTTATGTGGGGTGCTGTTAGAATATATATATTATACGAGTATCTAATATATATATGAACTTCTGAAATTTGGGAAACTGCCTACTGTGTTATGGTAAGTGAGACATGTAAAATTACTCAAATTGGAAATACTTTTTTTGAAAAGTATAATATGATATTGAAAAACTTTATGAGTTAATAAAGTTAAAATGAGCGTTTGGGTACTAAATGAAATTATCTTTATAAACCATGATGTTGTTAAATCTTAAATCTTTAGAGTTACCTAAGATAAGTTAAATCCTTGGGGAAAGATAATGTGATATATGATGAGATAGACCATAGGGAAGGTTAGTACGATAGGATTGCACATTAGAAGAGAGGTGAGAATTTCTCAAGAGAGTGTCGCACTAATATGCTGTTGAATTGGCCTGTATTAATTTAAATACTCGCTAAACGAATTTTTAAATCATATACACTATCGGGCCCTGACCCATTTCTATTCCACTTTCTCTATTGTATATATATGTATATATTATAGGTGCCCAGCTATAGGGGTGTCTTGTTTAGGATCCCTTGGAAGGAACGTGCTGCAGCTTAGGTGGGAGTTGCAGGCCACTTGTTTAGACGATTTTATTTACTTGATTTCACGTCTATCATTCTCCTTATTGGGCATGTGTCGCCCTTTCCACTATTTATCTGTTTCATTGGGACATTTGTGTTTCAGTTATTTCTAGTACTGTTACTTTGGGATTTATTCAGCATGTATGTTTTACTTTAAGTTTTAAATGCTGGGGTTTAGTTGTTGAATGTTTAAATTAATTGTATTATATGTTCCAGGATTATTGTGGTGTGATTCTTTAAATATTGAATTGTTGTAGATAATTAAATATTTATTTTCAAAATAAAATTTGGAAAGTAATGTTAAAAAATGGTTTTGACACTTAGCTTAATTAAAGAGGGTGTTAAATTTGGAAAAGTTTTTTTTACGATAGTGATTCTAAGAATGAACCAACTGTTCACCTTGATTTTAATTTAATAAAGGAGATATCGCCTGGTGTTTAATTAGGCGGGGTGTCACAAGTGGTATCAGAGCATCAGGTTTTAGTGTCCATAGGATCTGTACGGCTTATTTTCGCTTTCAGCTTAACGTTTTTGCTATAGAGCCCTATTTTTAGGATTGTTGTATTCCTGCTTTTACGTTTATGTCTCCAGCCATTTGGGTATTGATAATGACTGGAGACTAATAAAATTCTTCACATTTCAGATGCCTCCGAGACGTGCACCAAAGGATAGGCGTGCCCAGGCCGAGCAGTCAGCAGCTCCGGCACAAGGTACTATGAATGCTAATGAAGTAGCTGCCATTGTTGCTCAGGCGGTGAATGTCGCGCTAGCGGTGGTTCAGCAGGCTCCACCCCAGATTCAGGCAGTGGCGCCAGTACCAGCACAGCTTCCATCTGCATGGGAGAGGGTTAGGGACGCTCTTCAGAAGGCACATCCCCCTGAGTTCTCTGGTAGCTCAGATATCGTCACAGTCAGCCAATGGAAGAAAGACATCCAGCGGCATCTTCATATGTATCAGTGCACCAACGTGCAAAGGCAGTTATTGGCTTCCATTAAAATGGCGGGGGCCGCTTTCCAGTGGTGGGAGTCCACTACCACCTTGGAGGAGAGGGACACGATCCCTATTCAGTCGTTCTGGGAGCGGTTTGACCGCAAGTACTTTCCACCCGCCGTGCAGACTGAGATGAGGCGAAAATTACTGAATTTGAAACAGAAGAACTCTACCGTTGCTGAGTATGAGGAGGAGTTCACGAGACTTATCACCATAGTGCCAGATGAGGCACCTACTGAGAGTAAGAAAATTTTGTGGTTTGTGGACGAGTTAGCTTGGAGGATCCGTCACCATCATATAGGGAATCTATCTCTGAGTACTTTCACTGATGTACTCAATGCTGCGTTACTACATTGCCAGGATCACCACTTCCATCTGCAAGGAAGCAAGAGAGCAGGAGAGTTCAGCCAGCAGGGCAGGACCGGGGGTAGTAGTACTAGTGGGGCACCATCTCATGGATAGACTCGTCAGTACGAGCAGAGTTCCCATCAGGGGGACCCTGCTAAGGGATTCCATTAAGGTGATTCAAGACAGGGATTTGGGGGTTATAGGCAGGGCCAACAGGGCCAACCTAATCAACAGGGCCAACAGGGACAACAGCGTTCTAATCAGGGCCAACAGGGCCAGTGGTGGGGAGGTAACGACCAGCAGGGCCGTGGTCAGCAGGGTCAGAGGGGAGGTAACTTCGGAGGCCGATCTTTTGTATGCGGCAAGCATGGTCATAAGTGCCAGGATTGCCCAGAGGGTAATAGGGCCCCACAGCAGCAGGGTGCCCGTAATGAGCCACTGAGACCACTTTTTCTAGCTGCCCTCCCAGCTCCAGCCCAGGTGCCATCAATTCCAGCAGCTCCGGTGAAGCAGGGGCAGTTACAGTACGGACATGTCTATAACGTCCACCAGGCAGTAGCTCCACAGGCACCACCCACGATTGAGGGTATGTTTCATATCCATGGTACTATGGGTCGGGTTTTGTTTGATACTGGGGTGACACATTATTTTAGAGCTACACATTTTGCTAAGGCCTTAGGGTTGTTAGCCATAGCAGAGAGCACAGTGATGTGTGTAGACTCACCACTGGGGTGTGGGTCGCTTATCTTCTTTATATGCCGGGGAGTGGGGGTAGAGATTGGTAGTTTGGTATTACCTGCAGACATGTTAGTCTTAGATATGCATGAGCATGATGTTATTATCGGTATGGATTGGCTCGCAGCTTATAGAGCCATGATTGATTGCTTCGGTGGGAGCATTCTTTTTGCCATTCTGGGGCAAGAGATTTTTGTAGTGGTGATGCCTCGCCCAGAGGGAGGTTCGACCGCTCATTTGTATTATATAGAGGAGGATGCCTCTAAGGAGTTTGTGATTCCTTTAGACTCGATCCCAGTCGTTTGTGAGTATTCCGATGTATTCCAGGAGATACCAGGCCTACTCCCCAGTCGAGAGATAGACTTTGTCATAGATTTATTGCCAGATACGAGACCTATAGCACGCGCTCCATACCGTATGGCTCTGGAGGAGATGCGAGGGTTACGAGATCAGATAGAGCAGCTGTTAGGTCAAGGCTTCATTCGCAGGATTACCTCACCTTGGGGCACTCCAGTCTTGTTTGTGAAGAAGAGAGATGGTTCACTGAGGTTATGTGTGGACTACCGGGAGTTGAACAAGGTCACAATACGGAATAAGTATCCGTTCCCTCGAATTGATGATCTGTTCGACCAACTTAGGGGAGCAACTATCTTTTCGAAGATAGATCTGAGGTCGGGGTACCATCAACTACGTATTAGAGAGCATGACGTTTCAAAGACTGCCTTCTTGACGAGATATGGGTCTTACGAGTTCAGAGTGATGCCATTTGGTCTCACAAATTCTCCAGCCGTATTCATGGACTTAATGAACCGAGTATTCAGAGAGTTCTTGGATCAGTTTGTCATCGTCTTCATAGATGACATTTTGATATACTCACACTCCGAGGAGGAGCATGCCGAGCACTTGAGGAAGGTTCTTCAGACTTTACGAGAGCATCAGTTGTATGCTAAGTACGAGAAGTGTGGATTCTGGTTGCAAGATGTACAGTTCTTGGGGCATGTTGTTTCTGAACAGGGGATAACCGTTGACCCGAGTAAAGTGTCAGCGGTGAGGGAGTGGGGACAACCCACGACACCGACGAAAGTGCGTAGTTTCTTGGGGTTAGCCGGATTCTACAGGAGATTCATTCGGGGATTCTCCAAAATAAGGTGTCCATTGACGAACCTGACTCGTAAAGGGGTACCATATGTTTGGGATGAAGCTTATCAATTGGCTTTCGACGAGCTGAAAGACAAGCTTACTTCAGTACTAGTCCTTGCTTTACCGAAGTCGGGTGTGGAGTACCTGGTTTACACCGATGCCTCTTTACGGTGACTTGGGGGAGTACTTCAGCATGAAGATAAGGCTATAGCTTTTTCCTCCCGCAAGCTTAAGCCGCATGAGAAGAATTACCCCACCCACGACCTGGAGTTAGCAGCGGTCGTCTTTGCATTGAGGATATGGAGACACTATTTATTGGGGGAGAAGTTTCGTTTGTTCACAGATCACAAATCACTGCAGTACCTGTTCACTCAACGAGAGCTGAATATGCGTCAGCGTAAATGGTTAGATTTTGTGAAGGACTATCAGTTCGACATACAGTATCATCCGGGGAAAGCCAACGTAGTTGCTGATGCGTTGAGCCGAAGACCGGTAAATGAGGTAGTAGACATCTGGAAAGCGAAGTGGAAGGAGTTGGGTCACCAGGACGCAGTAGCCCGTTCCTTCATATCTGTTATGACAGTCACACCCGAGATTGTTACGAGGGTAATACAGGCCTAAACCACAGACCCATTTTTCCATGAGCAGATTGTACGACTTTTAGCCGAGGGTACTGAGTCCTATTCTGTTAGTTGTGATGGGGGTTTAAGGTTTAATGGGAGGTTAGTGGTTCCAGAAGGGGTAGAATTGCGTCATGTAGTGATGACCCAATCTCACGGGTCCCGATTTGCGGTACCTCCTTGAGGAGATAAGATGTACCAGGATATGAGGAGGCAATACTGGTGGCGTGGGATGAAGAAGGACATTGTTGAGTTCGTGTCCAAGTGTTCTACCTGCCAGCTGGTGAAGGTGGACCATCAGAAACCGTCAGGATTGCTTCAGCCATTGGAAGTACCCGCGTGGAAGTGCGAGAGTATTTCCATGGATTTTATTACAGGGTTGCCTACATCACAGCGGGGCGACGACTCTATCTTGGTGATTGTAGACCATTTGACCAAGGTGGTGTAATACCCCGTATTTTTATGCTATTTTTAATTTGGGGATTTATTAAATTTAATGTGATGATTTATTTAATAAAAATCCGGAAATTAATTATGCTATAATTATTAACGTGACTAGAGTTAGTAATTATGGGAAACTTGTTGTATATTACTAATGAGCATAGTAATATATTATATTGGTTATATTGAATGTCATAAGTAAATTATATGACTATTTCGAAAATTTAAGTCGGGACGTGCCCGTGTCACGTCGGGACTAATTATGTTAATTAAAAAGGGAATATTTTATAAATTGTCCGTATGGTCATTTTGAGTGCGCCAACGCGTCCGGAAGGGTCGAGATAGTCAGAAAAGTGTACCCAGGGGTTTAGTTTGGGTCTCGGGGTGTTTTTAGGCCTAATTAGTGACCCGGGAGGGCATTTTGGTCATTTTACAAAATAGGGTAATTAAACCCACGAATTTCAGCCATCCTTAGCAGCTATTTAGGTCAGCCTTTTAGGTTTAGAGCATTCATAACCCTAGTACGGCCATTGGAGAAGAGAGGAGAGAGTCTCAAGGTGATTCAAGGCCAAATACACCACCGTTTGCATCGCCGTAACCACCAACACGTAGATCTCGAAGAGGAAAACGCAACCACACCAAAATCAACAGGAAACCAGACCTCTGAAATCCCAGGCAAGTGTTTAACTTGCGTATTTTCATTGGTGCAATATTCATATTAGTTAGGAATGATTAGGAGTATAATCTATGGAAGAAAACCCCACTTTTTGATAGGAATTTGCATGTAGAAAAGATTAAAACCATATTCTGGAAGTCTTATATGATGTAGATGATTAACCCACGAATTTTGATGATTATGTAGAAGGAAATTCTTGAGAAAAACTGATTAGAACAGAAGTTAAGAAAACTTAGGGTTCTTGATGATTAGATGAGATTTTAGGTTGCTTAATCATGTTTAATGATGGTTATACGCATGCTTAACGTTAGAAACATCTGGTAATATGTTATTATGTTTGTGGTATAAGTTTTGGGACGATTAGTGTTGAAAAATATGCATTTGGATGAAGAATTGTGATGAAACCCGTAACAGCACTTCTGCAGAAATCGAAACACCTGTTTGATCGATCGATCGACCCTAGAGCGTCGATCGATCGAAGGTTCGATCGATTGAGCCCCAGTCGTCGATCGATCGACCCTTCCTGGCAGTCTCTTATTTCCCCTGGTTTAATTAGTTGAATTAATTTACCGTGGAATAACTTTTGGGATTATGAATAAAATGTTTTGGGATATAGGAGAGACCAGTAGGACATATGATTAAGTGTTGAAGAACTTTATTAGGTGACGATATTTGGGTTTTAGGGACAATTATTTATAGAACGAGGAAACTACGTATTTCCAGTGAGAGATTACGGCGAATACTTACGATAGTGCATAGACGTCTGAATTTACTACTTGGATAGTTAGAATCCACGAGTATGACATAATTAGTGAGAAAACCCTTCGAGTTAAGGTGAGAGACGAAACCTTATACGTAATCTTAATAATGTGAAATTAAGGATAAATGTTGTAATTATGGGTAATGAGAGGAGCCTATATTAATATGATGAAATTGGTATATTTATATGATTGTGTGTGCATATATTATATACATGTGAAAAACGTACCCGCGCTACTTGCTATCCCTGAGGTTACCGCGCTGGGACGACCTTATCCTGTGTTGCTTTTTGGGAGATATTGGTTCGTACCCTAGGAGATAGATATCCTTGGTACAGGCTATCGATTCGATAGTTCAGACGGTCCTATGAGGCGTGAGGGTATGTACTGACCTTTTAGAGACTTGGAATCTATACTTCGCCTCAATGTTGTTTTGTATATGTTAATACAGTTCGAGAGTGATTCCGAACTTGTATTTCCCTTTGTGTGAGCGATACGGGGATTGGATAGCAGAGTATGCCCGCACCATAATCTTAGTTGGGGTGCTAATATATATATATATATATATATATATATATATATATATATATATATATATATATATATATATATATATTTCCGAGTAGTTTATATATATATATGAGATTATGGAATTCAAACTACCTACTGTGACTTGATAAGTAGGACATGGTTGTTGACTCAAATAATAAATATTGTTTTGCGAAAGTATAATATGACACTGGGAAACTTTATAAATTAATGAAGTTAAAATGAGAGTTGTGCTACAACTAGAAAGTAACATTTTTACACGTTGACATTGTTCGGTTTTAAAACTTATGTGTAAGTTAAGATAAATTAAACCATTTGGGAAGGTTAGTACGATAGGTGTGCACACTAGAAGAGAGGTGAGAATTTCTCAAGGGAGTGTCGAACTAATATGTTGTTGCATTGGCCTGTATCAATTTAAATACTTGCTAAACTGATCTTAAATAACAAACACTTTTGGGCTCTGACCCGTTTCTTCTCTCCCTCTCCCCCTTGTATATATATGTATGTATTTCAGGTGCCCAGCCACAGGGGCGTCTTGCTTAGGATCTTTTGGAAGGAACGCGCTGCAGCTTAGGTGGGAGTTGCAGGTCTTTTGATTAGACGACTTCGTTCATTCAGATCCACTCCTAGCATTTTCATTCAGATGGGCATGTGTAGCCCTTTCCATTATTTTTATGTTGGGACATTGTTATTTCAGTTGTTTCCTAGTTCGTTATTATGGGATTTTGTTCAAGATGGATGTATTACTTTATTTTCTCGTATGTTGGCATTCATTGATGGATGTTTTATATATTGGATTTTTGGTTCCAGTTTAGTGTGGCGTGAATCTTATTCATTGATCTTTGTTAATAAAATAAATAAATCTTTTTTTTAAGTAAAATGTGGAAGTTTATGTTTAAAATTGGTTTTGACACTTAGCTTAATTTTTTAGGGTGTTAAATTGGAAAATTCTTTTTATCGACAGTGATGCTGAGAATGAACCAACTGTTCACCTTGATTTAATTTAATAAAGGAGTGATCGCCCGGTATTTAATTAGGCGGGGTGTCACAGGTGGTATCAGAGCATCAGGTTCTAGTGTCCTTAGGATCTGTACGGCTTATTTCGCTTTAAGCTTAACATTTTTGATATAGAGCCATAATACTAGGAATGTTGTGTTCACCTCTATACTTTGGGAATTCGTGCTTCTGCGATTTTTTTATTTGAATGATGAACTCATCCAAATTTACTTAAATTTTCAGATGGATCGTCAAGGAGAACTAGCTAAGACGGTTAAGGGAGTCATCGAGCAAGATCGACTCACACCTCAGGTATCCCCAGGGAGAGTATCAACCGCCGAGTTAGCAGGTATCGTGGCACAAGCAGTTACCACTGCAGTTCTACAATACCAAGAACACAGCCTACAACTTAAAGGAGGCAAAAGACCTAGAGAGGTTAACCTAGTGCGTGTGACTGACATTGGGAACTATGCGAAGGCACCGAATCTGTGACAACAAAACAATCAAGATAGAGTCAGTTCCAGTAGTAACGAGATTTATGTACAGAGACAAAAGTGTCAGGGACAACGAAGTCAGGTTCAGAATGAAATCACCAAGAGGTGTTTCAGTTGTGGAATGGAGGACCACAAACGTAAATCTTGTCCGAATCAGACTGTGGATAAACTACAACCTGACCGGCAAAGAATTTCGAAACTCTGCTATAAATGTGTACAACCGGGTCACAAGTGGATGGATTGTCCTCGCCCTGACATCGTTTTTCCGCAGATTTCCCCTCAAGGCCAGCAAGACGAGGGGAAAAGAGAGGCTAGTCAATACCGTAAGGAAGGAAAGCAGTTTCGGGGGAGGTGTTTCCAATGTGGCAGGAATGGCCATAGGCGTCAAAATTGTCCAGAGAAGAATAGGGACCCACGGCAGGAATGTGTGGACAATGTACCTCTGAAGCCAACTCCGCCACCTTTTCCAACAGGCTCAGTTCAGCAGAGAAAGCTACAGGGCGAATGTGTCTATAATTTCCCACAGGCACCAACCCCACAGGCGCCAACCGCGGTTGAGGGTATGTTTTTCTATCCATGTTACCATGAGTCGAGATTTGTTTGTTACGAGTGCAGTGCACTATTTTATAAGCTAATTTTTGCGAAAGCCTTAGGGTTGTTAGCCACGGAAGTGAGCTCAGTGACGTGTGTAGACTCACCATCTTGGGAGTGGGTCTTTTATTTTTCTTTATATGCCCGGGAGTGGGGGTAGAGATTGGTAGTTTGGTATTACATGTATATATGATAGTCTTAGATATGCATTAGCATGATGTTATACTCAGTATGGATTGGCTCGCCGCTTATAGAGCCATGATTATCTACTTCGATGGAGCATTGTTTTTGCCATTTCGGGGCTAGAGATGTTTGTAGTGGCGAAACCTCGCCCAGAGGGAGGTTCGATCGCTCATTTGTATTACATAGAGGAGGATACCTCTAAGGAGGTTGTGATTCCCTTAGATTCGATCCCTGTTGTCAGGGAGTATTCCGATGTGTTTCAGGATATACTAGGCCTACCGCCCAGTCGTGAGATAGACTTCATTATAGATTTAGTGCCGGATACGAGACCTATATCACGTGCACCGTACTGTATGGCTCCGGCAGAGATGCGAGAGCTACGAGATCAGATTGAGCAGCTATTAGGTCAGGGCTTCATTCGTAGGAGTACCTTACTTTGGGGCGCTCCAGTCTTATTTGTAAAGAAGAAAGATGGTTCACTGAGATTGTGCGTGGACTACCAGGAGTTGAACAAGGTCACGATACGGAATAAATATCCGTTGCCTCGAATCGATGATCTGTTCGACCAGCTGAGGGGAGCAACCTTCTTTTAGAAGATAGATCTGAGGTCGGGGTACCATCAGCTATGTATTAGGGAGAAGGATGTTTCGAAGACTGCTTTCTTGACAAGATATGGGTCTTATGAGTTCAGAGTGATGCCATTCGGCCTCACTAATGCTCTAGCCATGTTCTTGGACTTAATGAACCGAGTGTTCAGAGAGTTCTTGGATCAGTTTGTCATTGTCTTCATAGATTACATCTGGATATATCCCCATTTCGAGGAGGAGCATGCCGAGCACTTGAGGCCGGTTCTTCAGACTCTGCGAGAGCATCAGCTGTATGCTAAGTACGAGAAGTGTGGATTTTGGTTGTGAGAAGTACAGTTCTTGGGCCATGTTGTTTCTGAGCAGGGGATAGTAGTTGACCCGAGTAAAGTGTCAACGGTGAGGGAGTGGGGACAGCCCACGACACCGATCGAAGTGCGTAGTTTCTTGGGGTTATCCAGTTACTACAGGAGATTCATTCGGGGATTCTCCAAGATAGCGGGTCCATTGACGAATCTGACTCGCAAAGGGGTACCGTATGTTTGGGATGACGCTTGTCAATTA
This sequence comes from Sambucus nigra, assembly GCA_949130495.1. NCBI lineage: Eukaryota > Viridiplantae > Streptophyta > Magnoliopsida > Dipsacales > Adoxaceae > Sambucus > Sambucus nigra. The sequence goes on from OX422218.1 coordinate 422,520,024, forward strand.
GCTTTCGACGAACTGAAAGATAAACTTACTTCAGCACCAGTCCTTGCCTTACCGAAACCGGGTATGGAATACCTGGTTTACACCGATGCGTCTTTACGGGGACTTGGAGGAGTACTCCAGCAGGAGGAGAAAGTTATAGCTTTTGCTTCCCGCAAGCTTAAGCCACATGAGAAGAATTACCCCACACACGACCTGGAGTTAGCAGCGGTCGTATTTGCATTGTGGATATGGAGACACTATTTATTGGTCGAGAAATTTCTTTTGTTCACAGACCATAAGTCACTGCAGTACCTGTTCACTCAGCGAGAGCTGAATATGCGTCAGCGCAGATGGTTAGAGTTTGAGAAAGATTACCAGTTCGATATACAGTATCATCCGGGGAAAGCCAACGTAGTTGCTAATGCGTTGAGCCGTAGACCGGTTGACGATGTAGCGGACATTTGGAAAGCAAAGTGGAAAGAGTTGGGTCACCAGGACGCAGTAGCCCGTTCTTTCATATCTGTTATGACTGTCACCCCCGATATTGTTACGAAGGTGATACAGGCTCAGACCACAGACCCGTTTTGCCAGGAGCAGATTGTGCGACTTCTAGCCAAAGGTGCGGAGTCCTATTCTATTAATTCTGATGGAGGTTTGCGGTTTAATGGGAAGTTAGTGGTTCCAGAAGGAGCGGAGTTACGTCATGAAGTGATGACTCATTCTCATGGGTCCCGATTCGCAGTACATCCGGGAGGCGATAAGATGTACCAGGACATGAGACGACAGTACTGGTGGAGTGGAATGAAGAAGGACATCGCTGAATTTGTGTCCAAGTGTTCTACTTGCCAGCTAGTGAAGGTGGACCACCAGAAACCGTCAGGATTACTTCAGCCGTTGGAAGTACCCACGTGGAAGTGGGAAAGTATTTCCATGGATTTCATTACCAGGTTGCCTACGTCACAGCGGGGCCACGATTCTATCTGGGTGATTGTAGACCGTTTGACCAAGGTGGCTCATTTTCTGCCAGTGAGGACAGATTATACCACGGGTCAGTATGCCCAGTTGTTCATCGCTGAGATTGTCAAATTACATGGGGTGCCCCTGAATATTGTATCAGATAGAGACAAGATTTTTGTGTCACGTTTCTGGGAAAGCTTTCAGGAGGCTATGGGTACGGAGTTGAGACTGAGTTCAGCTTACCACCCACAGACAGATGGACAGACAGAGCGTACAAATAAGATGTTGGAAGATATGCTACGAATGTGTGTTCTTGATTTCGGAGGAGGTTGGGAGCCACACCTTCCACTGGTAGAGTTCGCTTATAATAACTCCTATCAGTTTACGATTGGCATGGCTCCATTTGAGGCTTTGTACGGCAGGCCTTGTCGTTCTCCAACTTGTAGGCTCGAGGTGGGGGACAACAAGTTATTAGGTCCAGAAGTGATTCAGGAGACCTCCGCGAGGATTGAGATAATCAGGAGTCGTATTCGGGTAGCCCAAGACAGGCAGAAGAGCTACGCCGATGCGAAATGGTTCTTCCGGGAGTTTAACATGGGAGATCAAGTGTTGTTACGTGTATCTCCTATGAAAGGAGTGATGAGGTTCGGGAAGAAGGGGAAGTTGGCTCCGAGGTACGTAGGACCATTTCCCATCATCGAGAGAATTGGTCCAGTAGCATACAGGTTGGGATTTCCAGAACATTTACATCGCATCCACGATGTATTCAACATTTCGTCGCTAAGACGATATCTTCGGGATGATATGGCCCATACTCACATCGCGATAGACGAGATCGATTTACAGCCTGATAGCTCTTACGAGGAGAGAGCGGTGGCTATCCTAGACTATAGTGAGAGGAGATTGAGGTCGAAGGTAGTTCCACTTGTGCGAGTCCAGTGGGAGCATCATAATGTGGAGGAATCCACTTGGGAGCGTGAGGCAGATATGCGCGAGAGATATCCAGAGTTGTTTTTACCAGGTATGCCTTATTTTCCGAATTTCGGGACGAAATTCCGTTATTAGGGGGGGAGTATGTAATACCCCGTATTTTTATGCTATTTTTAATTTGGGGATTTATTAAATTTAATGTGATGATTTATTTAATAAAAATCCGGAAATTAATTATGCTATAATTATTAACGTGACTAGAGTTAGTAATTATGGGAAACTTGTTGTATATTACTAATGAGCATAGTAATATATTATATTGGTTATATTGAATGTCATAAGTAAATTATATGACTATTTCGAAAATTTAAGTCGGGACGTGCCCGTGTCACGTCGGGACTAATTATGTTAATTAAAAAGGGAATATTTTATAAATTGTCCGTATGGTCGTTTTGAGTGCGCCAACGCGTCCGAAAGGGTCGAGATAGTCAGAAAAGTGTACCCGGGGGTTTAGTTTGGGTCTCGGGGTGTTTTTAGGCCTAATTAGTGACCCTGGAGGGCATTTTGATCATTTTACAAAATAGGGTAATTAAACCCACGAATTTCAGCCATCCTTAGCAGCTATTTAGGTCAGCCTTTTAGGGTTAGAACATTCATAACCCTAGTACGGCCATTGGAGAAGAGAGGAGAGAGTCTCAAGGTGATTCAAGGCCAAATACACCACCGTTTGCATCGCCGTCACCACCAACACGTAGATCTTGAAGAGGAAAACGCAACCACACCAAAATCAACAGGAAACCAGACCTCTGAAATCCCAGGAAAGTGTTTAACTTGCGTATTTTCGTTGGTGCAATATTCATATTAGTTAGGAATGATTAGGAGTATAATCTATGGAAGAAAATCCCACTTTTTGAAAGGAATTTGCATGTAGAAAAGATGAAAACCATATTCTGGAAGTCTTATATGATGTAGATGATTAACCCACGAATTTTGATGATTATGTAGAAGGAAATTCTGGAGAAAAATTGATTAGAACAGAAGTTAAGAAAACTTAGGGTTCTTGATGATTAGATGAGATTTTAGGTTGTTTAATGATGGTTATACGCATGCTTAACGTTAGAAACATCTGGTAATATGTTATTATGTTTGTGGTATAAGTTTTGGGACGATTAGTGTTGAAAAATATGCATTTGGATGAAGAATTGTGATGAAACCCGTAAGTGCACTTCTGCAGAAATCGAAACACTTGTTTGATCGATCGATCGACCCTAGAGCGTCGATCGATCGAACGTTCGATCGATCGAGCCCCAGTCGTCGATCGATCGACCATTCCTGGCAGTCTCTTATTTCCCCTTGTTTAATTAGTTGAATTAATTTACCGTGGAATAACTTTTGGGATTATGAATAAAATGTTTTGGGATATAGGAGAGACCAGTAGGACATATGATTAAGTGTTGAAGAACTTTATTATGTGACGATATTTGGGTTTTAGGGACAATTATTTATAGAACGAGGAAACTACGTATTTCCAGTGAGAGATTACGTCGAATACTTACGATAGTGCATAGACGTCTACCTACTGAATTTACTACTTGGATAGTTAGAATCCACGAGTATCACATAATTAGTGAGAAAACCCTTCGAGTTAAGGTCAGAGACGAAACCTTATACGTAATCTAAACAATGTGAAATTAAGGATAAATGTTGTAATTATGGGTAATGAGAGGAACCTATATTAATATGATGAAATTGGTATATTTATATGATTGTGTGTGAATATATTATATACATGTGAAAAACGTACCCGCGCTACTTGCTATCCCTGAGGTTACCACGCTGGGACGACCTTATCATGTGTTGCTTTTTGGGGGATATTGGTTCGTACCCTAGGAGATAGATATCCTTGGTACAGGCTATCGATTCGATAGTTCAGACGGTCCTATGAGGCGTGAGGGTATGTACTGACCTTTTAGAGACTTGGAATCTATACTTCGCCTCAATGTTGTTTTGTATATGTTAATACAGTTCGAGAGTGATTCCGAACTTGTATTTCCCTTTGTGTGAGCGATACGGGGATTGGATAGCAGAGTATGCCCGCACCATTATCTTAGTTAGGGTGCTAATATATATATATATATATATTGTCCGAGTAGTTTATATATATATATGAGATTATGGAATTCAAACTACCTACTGTGACTTGATAAGTAGGACATGGTTGTTGACTCAAATAATAAATACTGTTTTGCGAAAGTATAATATGACACTGGGAAACTTTATAAATTAATGAAGTTAAAATGAGAGTTGTGCTACAACTAGAAAGTAACCTTTTTACACGTTGACATTGTTCGGTTTTAAAACTTATGTGTAAGTTAAGACAAGTTAAATTATTGGGGAGGTTATTATAATCTAAATGTTAAGTTAAACCATTTGGGAAGGTTAGTACGATAGGCGTGCACACTAGAAGAGAGGTGAGAATTTCTCAAGGGAGTGTCGAACTAATATGTTGTTGCATTGGCATGTATCAATTTAAATACTTGCTAAACTGATCTTAAATAACACACACTTTCGGGCTCTGACCCGTTTCTTCTCTCCCTCTCCCCCTTGTATATATATGTATGTATTTCAGGTGCCCAGCCACAGGGGCGTCTTGCTTAGGATCTTTTGGAAGGAACGCGCTGCAGCTTAGGTGGGAGTTGCAGGTCTTTTGATTAGACGACTTCGTTCATTCAGATCCACTCCTAGAATTTTCATTCAGATGGGCATGTGTAGCCCTTTCCATTATTTTTATGTTGGGACATTGTTATTTCAGTTGTTTCCTAGTTCGTTATTATGGGATTTTGTTCAAGATGGATGTATTACTTTATTTTCTCGTATGTTGGCATTCGTTGATGGATATTTTATATATTGGATTTTTGGTTCCAGTTTAGTGTGGCGTGAATCTTATTCATTGATCTTTGTTAATAAAATAAATAAATCTTTTCTTTAAATAAAATTTGGAAGTTTATGTTTAAAATTGGTTTCGACACTTAGCTTAATTATTTAGGGTGTTAAATTGGAAAATTCTTTTTATCGACAGTGATGCTGAGAATGAACCAACTGTTCACCTTGATTTAATTTAATAAAGGAGTGATCGCCCGGTATTTAATTAGGCGGGGTGTCACAGGTGGCTCATTTTTTGTCGGTGCGAACAGATTATACCACGGGTCAGTATGCTCAGTTGTTCATTTATGAGATTGTTAGATTACATAGGGTGCCCCTGAATATTTTGTCAGATAGAGACAAGAATTTCGTCTCACGTTTTTGGGAAAGCTTTCAGGAGGCTATGGGTACTGAGTTGAGGCTGAGTTCAGCTTATCACCCACAGACAGATGGACAGACAGAGCGTACTAATCAGATGTTAGAGGATATGCTACCCATGTGTGTTCTTGATTTTGGAGGAGGTTGGGAAGCACATCTTCCACTGGAAGAGTTTGCTTATAATAACTCTTATCAGTTTACTATTGGTATGGATCGATTTGAGGCTATGTATGGCCGGCCTTGTCGTTCTCCAACTTGTTGGCTCAAGGTGGGGGATAACAAGTTGATAGGACCAGAGGTAATTCAGGAAACCTCCGCGAGGATTGAGATGATTAGGAGTCGCATTCGAGTAGCCCAGGACAGGCAGAAGAGCTACGCCGATGCGAAACGGTTCTTCCGGGAGTTTAATGTGGGGGACCAAGTGTTACTGCGTGTATCTCCTATGAAAGGAGTGATGAGGTTCGGGAAGAAAGGGAAATTAGCCTCGAGGTACGTAGGACCATTTCCCATTATCAAGAGGATTGGGCCGGTAGCATACAGATTGGGACTACCAGAGCATTTACATCGCATTCACGATGTATTATAACATCTCGTCGTTGAGACGATATCTTCAGGATGATATGACCCATACTCACATTGCGATAGATGAGATATACTTATAGCCTGACAACTCTTACGAGGAGAGACCAGTGGGTATCCTAGACTATAGTGAGAGGAGATTGAGCTCGAAGATAGTTCCACTTGTACGGGTCCAGTGGGAGCATCATAACATGGAGGAATCCACATGGGAGCGCGAGGCCGATATGTGCGAGAGATATCCAGATTTGTTCTTACCAGGTATGCCTTATTTTCTAAATTTCGGGACGAAAATCCATTATTAGGGGGGAGGTATGTAATACCCCGTATTTTTATGCTATATTAATTTGGGGATTTATTTATATTAATGTGAATTAATTATTTAATAAAAATCCGGAAATTAATTATGTTATAATTATTAACGTGATAAGAGTTAGTAATTATGGGAAAATTTGTTCAATATTACTAATGAGCAAAGTAATATATAATAGTGGCCATATTAAATGTCACGGGTGAATAAAATGATAATTTTAGAAATTTGAGTCGGGACGCGCCCGTGTCGCGTCGGGACTAAATATTGATAAATAAAAGTAAATATTTTATAAGTTGTTCGTATGGTCATTTTGAGTGCGCCAACGCGTCCGGAAGGGTTGAGATAGTCATAAAAGTATACCCGGGAGTTTGATTTGGATCTCGGGGCGTTTTTAGGCCTAATTAGTACCCCGGGAGGGCATTTTAGTCATTTTGTATTTTTGGGTAATTAAACCCACGAAAATTATAGGGGTTATATCAGATGTTTAGTTTATCTCCTAGGGTTGGATAACTCAAAACACTAGAATGGCCATTGGAGAGGAGAGGAGAGAACTCTCAAGGCATTCCAAGGCTCAAAACTCACCCATTTGGACCGCCGCCACCGCTACGTGTAGATCGCGAGACGGGGAATGCAACCACGCCAAATTCAACACCAAACCAGATTTCTAAAAATCCTAGGCAAGTGTTTATCTTTCTTATTTCGTTGATGCATCATCCATATTAGTTTAGGAGTTATTAGGATGAGTTTTATGTAAGAAATACCCAATTTGAGATGGGAAGTTTTCATGTAGTGATGATTTATATGATATTCTGGAAACCCTTTGTCATGTAAAGGATTAAGAGTTTGATTAAGAAAAGAGTTCTAATAAGATACAAACACTAAAAAAATTATTCCAGACGATCGGACCGTTGGAATTGAATGAAATTTTATAGAGAATTAGCAGAAGACGAGAGGAAGCTACATAAAAAAATTCAGCTCGATCGGACCGTTCAATATTTTTTAATATTTTTTTCCTAGGCAGTTTTATGTTTTGAGGACTCTTAGAGATAATAAAAATTCAATTAAAACTCCATTTTAATTACGATTTCGAAACCGTTTGAAATTCTCATCTTTGAAAATAAAATTCAAAATCCTTTAATGTAAGGCAAAATCTATATTTTTGGGATATTTTGCATAAGGGATAATGTAAGTATATATTAAAGGGGAGAGACACATAAGAGATAGTTACGTTGGAACATAAATGGATATCTACTGATTTGTACATTTGGAAGAATAGAGTCCGTGAGGGTTACGTAGTAAGTTGGAAAAACCCTTCGAGTTAAAGTTAGAAACCAACCATTATACTTGATAAATAATAATGGGAAAATAAGGATATATGTTGTGGATGTGTGTTATTGGATAAACCTAAATTGATATAATAAAAGAGGTATATTTATATGATTGTGTATGCATATATTATATACTTGTGAAAATCATGTCCGCGCTACTTGCTATCCCTGAGGTTTCCGCACTGGGACGATCTTATCTCGTGTGCCTTATGGGGTATATTGACTCGTACCCTAGAAGATAGAAATCCTTGGTACAGGCTATCGAATCGGTAGTCACGGTCCTAAGAGACGTGAGGGTATGCACTGACCTCTTGGACTTGGAAACTATGCTTCGCCTCAAGATTGTTTGTGTATGTATTTATACAGTTCGAGAGTGATTTCAAACCTGTATTCCCTTTAGTACGATTGATACGGGGATTGGATAGCAGAGTATGCCCACGCCATAATTTATATGTGGGGTGCTGTTAGAATATATATATTATACGAGTATTTAATATATATATGATCTTCTGAAAATTTGGGAAACTGCCTACTATGTTATGGTAAGTGAGACATGTATAATGACTCAAATTGGAAATACTTATTTTGAAAAGTATAATATGATATTGAAAAACTTTATGAGTTAATAAAGTTAAAATGAGCATTTGGGTACTAAATGAAATTATCTTTATAAACCATGATGTTGTTAAATCATAAATCTTTAGAGTCACCTAAGATATGTTAAATCCTTGGGGAAAGATAGTGTGATATATGATGAGATAGACCATTGGGAAGGTTAGTGCGATAGGAGTGCACATTAGAAGAGAGGTGAGAATTTCTCAAGAGAGTGTCTCACTAATATGTTGTTGCATTGGCCTGTATCAATTTAAATACTTGCTAAACGAATTTTTAAATCATATACACTATCGGGACCTGACCCGTTTCTATTCCTCTTTCTCTCTTGTATATATATGTATATATTACAGGTGCCCAGCCACAGGGGCGTCTTCTTTAAGATCCCTAGGAAGGAATGTGTTGCAGCTTAGGTGGGAGTTGCAGGCCACTTGCTTAGACGATATCATTTACTTGATTCCACTTCTATCATTCTCCTTATTGGGCATGTGTTGCCCTTTCCACTATTTATCTATTTTATTGGGACATTTGTATTTCAGTTATTTCTAGTACTGTTACTTTGGGATTTATTCAGCATGTATGTTTTACTTTAAGTTTTAAATGCTGGGGTTTAGTTGTTGAATGTTTAAATTAATTGGATTATATGTTCCAGGATTATTGTGGTGTGATTATTTAAATACTGAATTGTTGTAGATAATTAAATCTTTATTTTCAAAATAAAATTTGGAAAGTAATGTTAAAAAATGGTTTTGACACTTAGCTTAATTAAATAGGGTGTTAAATTTGGAAAAGTTATTTTTACGACAGTGATGCTAAGAATGAACCAACTGTTCACCTTGATTTTAATTTAATAAAGGAGTGATCGCCTGGTATTTAATTAGGCGGGGTGTCACAGGAACTAGTTGTTCTATGATTTCTCCCCTGGATACAGGTTGAGGCTTTATAGAGGTGAATCGAGGTAGGTAGGAGATTTTGTTATTCGTTTAGTTATCGTGTGTGAGTGTTTGATTGTTTGTTTGTCTTGTTTATGCATGTTACGCTTATCTCCATGATGAACTAGTTAAGTAGGCATGTGTCGGAGGGGTTCCTTGTTTGGATTTCGTTTCGGTGAGACACTCCACGTCATGAACACTTAACGATGTTGTGATTGGAGAGACGCTATCCTTTTCTTTCTCTTTTACTTTATTTTTGTTGTTGGAAGTGGGATTGGAAGATTAGCCAAGAATCACGTAGAAGAGTGATTAAGGGCTATTAAAGTGCGAGATAGAAGCATTGTATATAGTTCTCTCCTCTGATCATTGTGAGGGAGAGTGTGATACAAAGTCGGATTGAGACTTAGGGATTGTGCCTTGATAAGAATGCCATATTTTTATAAGGGAGATATGTATCTGAAAGACTTCACAGGAAGTGAATGTCTGATCAGTTAAGATCTTTAAAAGATGCTATGGTAAGTAGGATTGTAAATTAGAATTGTACCGATCCCGATCATGTGTCTTAGACCGTCACATCTTAATGACGACGATGCGAGGTAGTAGCGTAACGGGAGGGTTCCTTATTTCGATTTTGCTTCGACGAGATGTCCCACGCATGAAATCGAGCGAATGTCGAAAGTGGAGATAGGTCTTGGTCACTAGGGATATATTTAGTATTATATGCTTACGATTTAGGTAGAATATATATAGATAGACCTTAGGATTTTTAGGATATAAGACCTTGAGGGTAAGTGGCGTTAGTTTAGGATGGTTGTTAGGAGTTGACCACGAATAAGTTGTGGGTTAACTCTATAAGGGATTAGATACCTAGGAACGAGATTTATGGGGTCTCGAGAGGTTTGGTAGGTTCGGCCGAAGGAGATGAGGCCTTTCGTAGAAATAATGTTACATTGGTAACTTCACTTCCGGGGAGTTATAAAGGATGAGTGGACCCTCACTCCGGAGCCCATGATAGTAAGCTAGAGAGTGAGTTTAATGAGTAAGTCTCTGCCAGGGTGGGAAGTAAAATCAAACAACTTGAATTTAAAATCATTGTTGTGGAAATTGCCTTAAAGAAATGGAGGCACTACTTCCTGGGCAGGGAAATTTAGTCTTTCTCACGAAGCAATAAGTTGTTCCAATATGTCGGGGGAGAAATCGAGTTAGTTCTCAGATTTCAGAAGAAATAGTGATTGGGTATTTTCTCATTCGCTAAGGAAATGCGATTGGGGTAGTAGATGCGTCGAGTAAGAAACTCGTCGGAGATATTTGTGTTGTCATGGAAAACCAAATGAAATGAGCATGACTCTAAAGACTCTGTAGCGAGAGCATTACGATCTGTGATTGACCATTTCACCTACTCGTGCGAAGAAGAGTATCGGTGAAATGAAGAGGGGTATATTCATAGACTGTTGTACTGAAGTGCCAAAACCGTTATGGGCATGATCCTATTTGAGAAAGTTTTTGATCGTTTGACCAGACTGTTGCATTCCCGTCCATTATGGATGGACTACATATAGAATAGTATGCCCCATTTATTGATGGAGGAATGGTAGAACTATGGGAGGTGCCTATTAAAATAGGGTGGACCGAGACTAGATATTCATGTCGTAGGTTTGGTAAAAGTTTCCATGAAGAAATGGACACCATATGGAAATGGCATATATCCTACCGCTCTAAAGTGGATGGATGTATGGGAGAAAACTGACTTATGCCGAAAGGCATATCTCGAAGCGAACGCCTTAGAATACATAGCAGGTGAGAGCAGTTAGTATATGGACGGAGGTTCCAGTACAACCATTAGGCTATTGAATGGCCTTGCGGATCATTTTCTAAAGCATGGTATCATGAGTGGCCTAGCGTGGTCGGTTGAATATTTTGTATACTCGTTGGATGGAACCAACGGGTAATATGTTCCTTGGACTTGGAGAGGTCTCGTGTAGATTCTTTAAGATTTGGATTTTAAGCCATATGCCTTGATGAGATACGTCAATGTGAGGGAAGTTTATTAGTGTTGGGGTTAAACCAACTAGAGTTGGTATAAATATCCCCGACGAGGGAGTAAAGTGGTCTATGCTGAGTTGTGAGGGTATCTTCTTCCATTTTAAGACGGAAGAATCGATAGTTCGGGAGGAACGCTTTGTGCTACGCTAGAGCACAAATGATGTAGGCTGAGATCGATAAAGTCGACCTTAGTCCGGGTCCATTTAGGATGACTGTGATGACGAGGGGTTTGTTTAGGATGGTAGAATCCTAGTTTAGAGTAGTATACCCTTTATGAGATTTGGGTATGCCCGAATTTTGGGGGCAAAATTCCCTCTTAAGGGGGGGAGTATGTAACAACCCTCGATTCTGGGAGGCTCATTTTACATTTATTACACCGCATAAGGTAATTATATAAAACGTGGGGATTGGAGTAAATATTAATTGAATGAATTGAAAGTTAATTTTTACTAGACTGATGCATATTTACAGTATGTGCAAGTAAATATCATCAGGTTGCATGTTTATAGTGTCAGGTATATAAATGGCACGATAGTTTAAATGAAATTGGAACTCAAAATAATTTATAAAATTTTCGGATGCCAGTTTAGAGGGTGTAGTTAGTCTCGAAAGGTGCGAGATAGTCAAAATAAGTGCCATATTGCATTTTTGTATTTCGGGCACTTTTACCTGGTTTTAGCTTATATGCGTATTTTGGGAGTCATTTTAATGTGGTGCTAACCATTTAAGTTGGGAATTTTAACTTAAGCCACGATTTATTCTTCTAAATCTCCTAATTCCCTAAATTATGTCTTAAACATAGAGAGAAAAAGGAGAAGAGAAATGAGGAGAAAGAAGAGAAAAATGAAATTGAAGATGAATTGATGCTCCTACTCAAAGAAATCTGATATTCCCTACATCGAGGCAAGTTTTCTACTTGCTAATATGTGATTTAAGATGCATAAATTGTATGATAGTTGTGTATTTACATTTATGGTTTAAATGTGGAATTTATGGGATTTAAACCCTAATCTTAGTTTTGATGATGAAATTTTGGGGTATAGTTGTTATAAATCATGTAGGATGAATTTGGGGTAGATAAATATTGTTGGTTGTGTGTAAAATGGAAGAGATTTGGGGTTTAGAGAAATTAGGGTTCAAAACCCTTCGTAGCCATTGTTGGCCAAATCGTAGGGGCGAATCGATTCGCTAAGGGGTCATCCTACAGGTCTGCAAACCCGAATCGATTTGGGTTAAGGCCGAATCGATTAGGCTGATGCAGAATGTTAAGTTTGTCATCCGAATCGATTCGCTTTGGGGCGAATCAATTCGCTGCCTGGGGCGAATCGATTCGGCCCTTGGGTGAATCGATTCGAAATCAGGCTGTTTTTGAGTTGTTTTTCTAACTCAATTTCTATCCATTTTCTTTAAGTCTAGGGCCTAGGAACCTTCTTTAATGAAGTAAACCAAGTGTCCTAGAGTGTGAGATGAGTTAGTGGTCTACCCTAAATTAGGAATGGGTTATGTGGGGAACATTTTCGGGGTTATGCCTATTGAAGTTAGGGAACTTCCTCTTCTAGTTGATTTTTGATAAAACTAGGAGATGTATTAGTATGTTGGGAGAGTTTAGAAGATCAATGGAGCTATGTTATTCTTGATGGTTTATAACATCTATTAATGAAACTTGGGAGAATTTATTGGGAGTTCATTTATCCTTTGAGGATTGTAATGACGATACAAAATATGTATGGTTCCGGATAAAAAAGGTGAACTATTTACAAAACGTAAAGGGGCATGGTTTCGAATAAAATGAAACATACATTTGCAAAAATATAAATGGAATATGATATGAAAAATACATTTGCTAAAATGTAAATGGAATGGGAAATGGTAAATGGTTATGGTAAATGATAATTTACTTAATCATTAATATGATAGATGATGATTTGGTTATACACACCTCTCTAAATGGCATCATAAGGGAAGTTCGCGCGCTTGGTGATGCCCCCTGGCTAGTTATTGCAGGGTGGATATAGTCCATAGGCCATATGAGCGATATGTTATGTTTTCAGCGCTGGTGAAGAGATTCCGGGTGTGGTCTTGACTCTCCTGCAGGCATATGTTCGCTTCCCAATGTATGGCGATAGGTGCCCAGGTTTTCTTGTATAGATATGTCCTGGAAGATGATGGTCATTTAGGGGCACTCCCAGTGGAATATAAATATAACTATTCATCATCAAGTGGGACTTGATGGATTATATGTCATAAAGAGCATGAAGAAGTTCCACAAAGAGCACAGTACAATGCCACAAAGAGCATTTAATGTTGATTATATTCCTGCTAAGGAATGGTAATGCCAGGATGGGCATGTATTTGAAATAAAAGCCATAAAGAGCTTAAAATTTTATTTATATTTTCCTGATAAGGAATGAAATGCTAGTAAAGGGCATAAATGTTGTAATTGTGAGTTCGTGATAAGGAACATAATAATGAAATGGAAGTTTTTAAATTTATGTTACCCATGCTTTTCTTTTCTGTTTTAGAACTGTGTAGATAGATTTTATTCTTTCTAGAATGATTTTATTCATAACTGTCATACTCCTTATTCATCTGGTAATCATATAGAACCGGGCCTTGACCCGTTTACATTTCTTGTTGCATATGCATCTTATCTCCGCTCAGGTACTCCGCCGCAAGGATGCCTGACTTGAATTCCTATTCTGATGTCTTCGGCGAGACGTGATGCATTGCAGGTATTACGGGATACAATTGGTATAAACGTTTTCATTTTTGTATTCTCGTTATGATCGAGTCTCTTTCACTCGGGCGAGGCCCAAGATTTTGTAATTGATTATTGTAATGTAATATATAAATTTATTGAAATTGTTTAATAATGTTGTATGAATCAGTGGACCGATAACATATTTGGTCCTCTTATTTGTTACCTATTGTTATAGTATATATATTTATACATCCTAGTGGTTTCCCTTATCTCTTCAGGAAATGGGTTGTTTGTTTAACTTTATTTACTTTAAAACAAAAAATTTTGGCAACCCGTTTTCTGAAATATTGGGTGGTTATTCTGGATACTCTATTTTTATGGTGATGCTTAGAATGATTCCATCTATGATTCTGTTATATTGAAGTATTGGGCTGGCCACCCCTTATTTTGGTGAGTGTGTTGTCACAATATACATCTCATATTGCATATTAATGTGTGTACATAGTGTGAGTGTGTTTAAATCCCTAATATTGTTTTTAAATATTTTTTTGGGATTTTATAAACTTTTTAAAATAAGGTTTTATTAATTAAAACTTGGTTTTAAAAGTTTGTGGGGTTAATTTGCTATTTCATACTCTTGGTTTAATTGGCTTAAAGTTGCCTTCGGTAGAATCCGAAAGCGGTAGAGACTCCAGGTTGTACATTTTAATTATTTTCAAACGCACATTTTATCTCTATTCATTGGCCAACATTTGGTGTGTTTCTGATTGGGGGAAAGTGTGTTTCTTTATAGAGTGTAAACCAGCGCCTGTTTTCAACCCTTAGATCTTTTTTTATCAACGATCGGCATGCGCCCCTTCTCAATCCTTGTGAACCCTGTTTGGACCAATCAGGGGATTTTAATCACCGCATATCGTGAACCCTTGGATTAAAGTCAATCCATCTTGACTCAATCTGAACCTTTGATTTTGCTTCCCATTCTCGAATCTTCTCAGCCTCCTATAAAAGGACCCTTCGTCTCAGCCTTAGAAGACTTTTGCCATTTCGTCCTTTTGAGAGAAAAAGGAGAGTAGAGAGAGCAGAGAGAGAAGAGAGAAAAGAGAGAGAAAGAGAGAAACCAGAAGAGACAGAAAGAGTTAGAAAACCTAACCCTAACCCTAAATCGTCTAAACAGTTCAAACCAAACAAAAACCTTCAAACCCCTGTATTTTTCCCAAACACAACCTTGAGTGTTTGAGAGGTGATTTGAGAGTTGGTTTGTTGCTGTAACCTCTTTATTCTTTAGATCTTATTTCCAACTTAATCATTTTCTTAGATCTATTTTTCTGGTATATAGAAATTTCAGATATGAGTTTTTCATGGTATATTACACTTAGTTTGCATTTTTTAGTTCTCATCTTGAGACATATATTGTTGATTTGCTTTATGTAAATGTTTTTAACTTTGAAATCAACAATAATGTTTTCTGTTTCTAGTTCTCTTAAAATAAGACCTTTGACCTAGTTTGGAATCGCACTTGGTGATTTTCAATCTCAAAAATCTTTTCAAAATAGAGATTGATTAAGATTTTGATACGTCTTCTGAGCAAGATAGCTGTGGATTCTGGAATTGTTATAAAGGTAAAAAAGGTTAAGTTTTGTGAGAAGAGAGAAAAGGAAAAATCACAGCACATAGTCTTATATGTAATTTGTTAGGACTATTTGTACATGATAAGTGTGTGTGTGTGCATGCATGTGTTAGAGAGCACCTCCACAAACACTTTCACTCTACCACATGAAAAGTGTTGGTAATAATATCTTGAGAAAAAGAGTCGACATAAAGAGCTTGAACAAATTGGGAGTTAACAAACTAGGAGAACAACATCAACAATCAGAACTACAGAGAAGTTGTAAGGACACCATAGGCTAAATTCCTAAACTTATATAGGTATGAGTTGTATGCATGTTTGTTATATAGTTTTTAACTGTTAAAATTTGTTTATAGTGGAATTTTTATTTTACTCCGTAGAGGGAGTCGTGGATGTTTCCTCAGTTAGGTGAGGTTTTACCACGTAAAAAATCTTGTTCTTAATGTTCCTACATCTTCTCATCTCATTCTTGGTTGTGTTGGATTTAAAAGTTTGTTTAAAATTGTTTTATAAACCTGTTGATCAAATCTTGAATAGATCTCGTATATAATTTTATAAAACACTTCTTGTGTTCAATTAGTTTTGGTTTTTAAGAAAATATTTTCTTCAAAAAACTATTCGGAGTTACTTAAATAGTTTAATTTTATTAAACGACTTTAGTAACAGAATTTCAAAGTTTAGATGATTACTTACTGCTAGTTAGCTTGGGAGATATGGCTAGAAAGTCTAAGTGTAGAACGTTAGGTGTGCACAAAATATGAGGGGTGAGTAAACTCAAGAGAGTGTACGATAACCTAACATGTGTAATCAATAACCAGATTTTATATTGTGATAAACGCTTGTTAAATATTTTCAAAATGTTTTGAGTATTAACTCTTGCTATAAAAATATTTTCAAAACCTTTTATGTGTCCAGCCATAGGGATGCCATGGATGATGATTCTATCCCAGGGACTCGCAGCTGTAGCACACTGGATGCTTATAGGATTTTGACTAGACGATATCTCTTATTCAGAGCTAGTACAGGATCTCACACTATTCTATGTATGGACTTGTAGTCCGGTATCAGTCTGGATGTCAGCTTCAGACAAGTAGTTGTTCTATTGTTGTTTGGGACTTTTAACCAATGGTTTATTCGGGAATACTTTTGTTCTGTTGTATTTATACTTTTTATATTGGACTGTAGAGCATGTGATTGTTATACTTTGTTCCTCATTATCGATTTATCTATTTTAAGAAAGATAAAATTTGGCACCAGTCTAATTTTCACTTAGGGGATTAGTAATTAAAAAGTTTTTGACAGTGAGGCTAAGAATGAACCATTTGAGAAACCTGTTTTAATTTAATAAAGGCTTGATCACCCGATGTTTTATTAGGCAGGGTGTCACAGTGAATTCCCATTGTTTATTCAAGTTACTCCTTATCTACCTGTTCATAACTCGTATTTGATTCTTGCTGCCCTTTGTCCATTTTTTACAAAACGGGGGAGAAATTTTGAGTCCACTTGGACACTCTCGTACATTCCCATATATTAAACTTGATCTTAGGTATCTTATTGCAGATCTCAGTACCTATTTGTTGCATCAAATTTTGATAGGGAAATGGTTTGTAATTAGTTGAGTTATGTAATTTTCTATTTTCTAGGAAATTGGGTAGATATAATTTTCTTACAGGAATAGGATTTTAACATTTCTTTTGTATCCATACGAGTCCTAAATGACTCAAGGTAAATTTCGTCTCATATTCCCAAAGGGGAGATTGAAGCACCCTATATCTTTGACTCATTTGAGTATGCATTATATAGGAGCTCATCTAGGTTGGAAATAGTGACAAAATTGTGTCTATCCGTAGATGAACAAAAAAGACTCAGAACTTTCAAAGCTCATTTATATTCCTATACAAGTTCATGTAGTTATAACACATACACCACACTAGGATTTCATACATGTAGTGTCTTATTCATGTGACGACCTTGTGTGAGTTAAATCCCCTTAATATGATTTTTATATAATTTTTGGGATCTAATTACTATTTTCTAAGAATTTTAAATAATTTTTGGAAACTAAAAATTGGAACTTAATAAAGTTTTTGGCTTGATTTGTAAATATATTTTATGTCTTAAAAACTATCTTGGGTAGAAACAAAAAGCGGCAGAAATATTTATAGGTGAAACTAGAACTTTTAGAAACTCAAAAACACGAGTTTGGGAGTTAATCTTGAGCCTACAAGTGTTGCATATACAACGGTTTGATTTGTGCTTCTTATCACTCACATACATGTTACTTATTGTGGACCTTTGGATCATATTAATCTACGGTCTGCATGTGTTTGAAGTTAATCCAAGTGCGTTCGTTTTAACCAAACAAAGTTGACTTTTGCACCGGTTTTTATGAACCCTTGGATTTACATCGTTTCAACTGTTTTTAATCTCGTCCCTTGAATTTGAACCATCGTTCGAGATCCTTCTAGGCCCGGTATAAATAGATGCCATCTGTGAGGCAATTAGAAACTTTTGTGATTTCCACGCTTGAGAGAAAAAAGAGAGAGTAGAGAGAAGAGAGAGAAAATATTAGAGAGAGAAAGGAAACCCTAATCCAAACTTTGTCAAACCCAAAACCATAAATACTTTTCGGAGAGTCTAAACCTGATTTTTTAGATCATGTTTTGAGAAGTTACCCTCTCTTTTTCTTGATCATCCTTCGAACTTAGTCACGTTGGTAGAGTTTTTAGTTTCTCTTCATGGAAACTTGAGATCTCATCTATATGATACAAATCACATAGATAATATACTATTTTTATTTCTTATTTCGAGAAATCTTACCTGTTGGTAATTTCAAAACTAATTTTACGTTTGCAACCCTAAACTAATAATAATCGTTCAGATTTCATTTTACTCAAACTATCAGACTGAGATCTAGTTTTGAGATCTTGATTGGTGATTGAACATTGTTGACAAGCACCCAAAACTGTACAATTTATACCCCGAATAGATGTACTTTAGTTGCTAATTCTTGAGAATATGGGTCTTATGTTCTTAAATGTTTATCTTGTATGTCAAAAGTCCGTTTGCGGTGTCAAAAGATATATCTCCACGTAATTTGAAGTTAAATTGGAGCTAAAAACTCAACCCTGTAACCTTCTTCGAGACTAATCCTAGCCTAAACCTACTATAAACCCTGTGTGCATTTAGTTCGTGTCTTTTTATATTTTTTATATTTTTAGTTTCAGTCATCTTTATTTTTAGGATTTATTTTACAATTTTTATATTTCTTTTTATTTACTATTTTGATTTTTATTCTATTAGTTTTTAGTTTTAGTTTTATTTTATTTTTATTTGGATTAGAATTTTTAGTTTTATTAGAGTTTGCATTTTCTTTATACGATTTTAATTTTAAGTTTTATTAGTTTTTATTTTTATTTCTATTTTTTATTTTTATTTTTATTTTTTATTTCTTATTAGTTTCAATTTTTATTTGAGTCTTTATTTTATTTTAAATAGGATTTTATTTTTTTAGGTTTTTATTTTATTTTATTTTTTTTATTTTTATTAGTAGTGTTATTTTTAGGGGTTCAAATTAAACACACACACAAACTTTTCCTACACCCTCACCACACTCTAATATTCCACCCCATCAACTTCCACACCATACTACCCTATACCCCCACACACCTTATCATCCCTACACTCATCTTCAACCTTACACCCTCTCTCTCCTCTCTCATCTAAACCCACTAAATCCCCATGAAACCTACACCAACAAAAATCCAAACACACCCATAACCCCCTATTAAACCCGCCATCGGACGACCTACAAAACCCAACACTCCTCCGACCTGCCTCACCCCGTCCCATTCCCGATCCAAACTGTCCAAGTCGGAGCTACCGGCGCTCCGGCCAGCGCCCTCCTGCCATCCCGGCGATGAAACTCGCCGGCATCCCTTCGATCGCGCCCAACCAGCAACGCCCCTACCTCCGGTGGATTTTTATTCCCAGATCAGATTTTTATTCCCATTCACATGACACATCCAAACCACATGCACACTTATACCAAATACCCTATATATCCCTAGCTCCATGCCTTGTATAAAAGGAGGACGGAAGACCCCATTTTAAAAAGCTTTTAGAAAGGAAAATTCTAGAGAGAGAATTGTAGAGAAAAACACCATTTGTAAATAGTTTTATTTTATTCTTTTTATTTTTGTTAGATATTTGTGAGATTCAATATTGTAAGAGAATTAATTGAGTGGATATTTTAATTTCATATCACTTGGATGCTCAATTAAGAGGTGTATGCTTCAAATTGGAAGCGTAGAGTTCAACTTTCTCAAAGAGATTTGCTTTGCTTGTTCTATTCCCTTCTATTTTATTTTAGTAGCCTTGATTATTAATTTGTCTTATTTCATACCATGTTAGGATAAATCCCCTTTCAAGGGGTGGGGTAAAACCCTTATTTGATGTTCTTTTATTTTTATTTGTTTAATTACTTGAAAAGTCCCTTTGAATGTTAATTTTGATCCCTCGCCCTTAGATTTACGCCTCGAGAGAGGGTAAATGATTTTCGAGAGAAAATCGAAATTCTAGTGATAATACCTATTTTAAATTTGAACTAGAGATAGGGGTTTCTTAAGTGGGGTATTATTACTTGAATTTCAACTCTAAATTTATTTTATAAGATTGACATAAATTCTAATTGATCGATCCTAGCGGGTGATTAATTAAAAGGAGTGTGGATCTATTTTTCTAGAGTTGTGGGGTGTTAAACTTAACTTTCTAAAAGATTACTATTATAATTACACATGCAACGAGAGTTGGTTTGTAATTTTGATATTAATTTGGGAGAATTCAAATAATTAAATGAATTAATTAGAATAACTAAAATTTGTGGTGTAATCCCACTCCTTGATTGTTCTCAAAATTATTTACCTCAATTTATCTCTTATTTTAGTGTTAGACTTTATTTTCCATTTTAGTCATTTTCTAGTTAGTTATTATCATATCATATTTAGTTTAGTTTAGTCTTATTTCACCTCACCTCACCCATTTGTTTTAATATTGAAAAAGATTTTAAAAATTAGAAAAGTGAAAAAGAACAAAAAGAAAATAAAAAGTGAATTACAATTGAATTTGTCTCTAGCTTACTCCCTAGGAAGTGGATTGATACCCTTAATTACCTCTACACTTGAGTTGTTATATTTTATAGGTAATTGAGGTTTTGATTAACTTGGCTTTCAACAACGACATTACGCAAAAGTCACGTTATCAAATGGCGCCGTTGCCAAGGAGATTAAAAAGAAACGTTATCAAATGGCGTCGTTGCCATTCTTGGGAGCATGAAGCTCGAAGCGAATTTCAACTTGTATTTCACTTGTTTTTTGCACTTTATTATTGTTTTTGTACCATTTTATATTTTTAGAAGGCTTGTATTAGGACTTTATTATCTTGGCTTGTATTGTGGTGCTTAGAGACACCTTTATTTTATTTTTCATTTTAAAAATTGTAATAATCGAAGCAAGCGTGATAGGGAAACCGGACAAGGTAGAGAGAGGGCGTCCATTGGCAAGGATTTAGAAGCCTCTCTATCTTGGGTCGGTAGGACTCCTGGGACGACTAAGATAGGCATAATCTCCCCCCGGTCGACTCAAATTTTTTGGCACCCCACGGCTTAAAAACCGTGGGAGGTACATTTCTTACACCCTCGCGCGTCTCCTGTAGCGAGTCCATTATTTTGCGTGCTCTTGTGTGCTCTTATGTAATTTTATTCTCACATTTATTTTCGAATGGTGTGATGAATTAATTGACTAAGACTTACACCCGATCACTCACGAGAAGGGATTTCATCACTCGACTCACTCGCTTACCATTGTGTGCTACCCTAACCATCATTAAATTTAAAATCCATTAACTAGGTAGCCCACTAGGAGAAAATTTTGCAAAGACGATCACAAAGATTTTTCATGATTTTTTATTGCCCAGGGACTTAATTAAAATTTGACTACCCTTTTAGTAAATTCAAAGATAAAATTGGCTACGTGCTAGATAGGAAATTTTCTTGACTCGTGTGTGTCCAATTTCATTTTTCGGTAGTCGGATTTTAGTGAGTTCGTCCATTCAAAGAGTCCACATTTTTCCCCCACCTTTTCTTCCACAAAAAATCCAAAAATATTTTCTTTCATTTTTATAACAAAAAATCAAAAAAATATTTTCTTTCTTTCCTTTTTAGAAAAATCAAAAAAATATTTTCTTTCTTTCCTTTTTAGAAAAATCCAAAAGTATTTTCTTTTTCTCATTTTTAGAAAACTCCAAAAATACTTTTTTCCTTATATATATATATATATATATATATTTCTCTCCTCATGACCGAAGAACATCCTTTACGGGACTACTTTGGTCATTTTTCATTTCCACACGACAGGTGTGAGAGTGATCATGAGCCGTCTCTTAATGAGAGTTTTCATGGTTTTGGCTCTCTCATGAGTACCCTTGATACTCTTGACCCGTCCTTACATGCACCTCATATTCCTTCACCCTCGGTGTCATGTGTCGGCGTGTCGCATCCTTTTGCACCTGTTCAGGATCAGTTCCCTCACTACGCACCCCATGAGTATCAACCATTTGTCCATCGAGTTGTGTCCACCTCAACCACTAGCCACTCCACCACCACTATCATCCACCTCCACTCTCGAAACCCTCTTGCAAAAGTTCATACTTGAGCAAGAGCAAGCAATTCAAACTCAAGCTCTCCAAAGGCTTGAACAAAGGTTAAATGAATTCGAGTGTGCGTGAGAGTCGGATATTCCCGTGTTCCCACCCATCGTTGCAACCGAGTGTGACAATGATGTGTCCTCTTGTGACACGAACTTTGAGTGTGACCAACCCTATCCTTTCGAGAATCTCGAAGTTGAGACCATTCCATGGTTCGGGTCCCAAGTCAACAATTGTGTTGACTTACCATTCGATAGTGAGCCTGATCCAATCCCACCTTGTCCACATGAACCCCACTTCTAGGTTCCCACTCACTTTCCCGTCCAATTCAAAACAATGCCCGAGTCTACACCTATCGAGCTTCACCCTTGTGTTCTCAAGGAACCCATTTATCCTAGGTTAGCTCTGGCTACGAGTGTTCACCATTTTCCCGAGATAGAATCCGTGATAGTTCCTAACTATCCGTATTTGGATCCTATTCCAGCATGCATGGCTCCCGTTGAGCCTGATATTTCTAGTGATTAATCTATCTCGAATCTTAATGCTTCGTATTACCCACCCACCACATCCACCGATTCTACTCATATGGAGAATTGACCACTCCATCTTTAGAAACCACACTCCCTTGTGAGTATTTCTTTACTCCTCCCAATGAGTGTGTGTCTCCCACGCTTGAGTTGGATCATCTTCCTCCACCTTTTATCCCACCCGATCCACTGTTTATCCCACCCAACCCACCCATTATCCCTACTACCTCACCACCTGGTTTGGATCTTGATTTTGCACATTTCAAGTTTCCATCGATAGTTTTAGATCCTCACCTGAAGCCATCCACCATCTACGAGAGTATATGTAGTGATACTCTCCACTTCGGTGACACCGAGCTTGTTACTCTATACCCGCCACTCTCTTGTGGTGTTGATTTTTCTCAATAGCTCCCTGGCATGTCACGGCGCGATCATTACCATCGTCCATTTATAGAATGGTCGTGTGATTTTTGTGAGGCTCATTCAATTCAACATAGCAAACCATTTTTCTTTCCTCACCAACTTCAGCACCATGCTTATAGGGCCCTTGTTGCCCTCACCTTTAAGATCAACAAGGCCCGTGATCGATACCTATTCGCCCTCACCTTTACCCTAATACCCACCCGCCCTTGGTCCACCGATGCTTTGCATCGCGTGATGCACTTTGCCATACAAGTGCATTGACCCGTTTTAGCCTCTATCCAACAAGACTGACGCTTCAGTCTTGTTTGGGGGTGATTCTCATCACCCAATTTTTCTGCCACCCCGTGCTTTCATAGATCTTATCTTTAGGTTGAGATCCCATCGGTCTGGATGAAGACATTAAACTTAGTGATATCGGGAGGTAGCCCGCGTTTCTTGTACTAGTCTCATCCTTTTTGGCGGTGGTGTTTTCACATTACCCAATGTTCTATCATGCTTATAGACTTGTACATTTTTTTTTCTTATGATTCACTCAGGTTTATTCTTGGATACATCTTTCCACTTCATTAGCGGTTCATTCTGGTAATCCCTTTCCTACCTTATGCTCTAAATTTTACAAATCATTTCACTTAACATCGAGGACATGTTCCTTTTTGTTTGGGGGTGGGGAATTTTATCAAAATCGTACCTCTTTTGAAAAATTTTGATTTTTAAACCTGATTTTTAAAAATTTGTGTAGTTTCTTGCATCTAACTCATTGATGTGAATTTTCAATCATCCATCTTTCAAAGTCTAGGAATCAATCTAGAGAATAATTTTTCTAATAGCTTATGTAATACATAACAAGGCATTTTGCACCATGAATTTCTAGACTCAACAAAATTTGCGCACTTATCATGTCAATACGGCTTAGAGTTGAGGAGTGCTACAATTCTAAAGAGAACCTTAAGGATCACTGGTGGAGACTTTAGCTTGTGAGATTTGTGCCTTTCACCCTTTCAGAGTGTTTTACCCAATCTCCGAGTCACAAGTTGATTCAACTTCCTTTGGGTCCGCACTTAATTGTTGTATGATCTCATTATCTTTCATAAAATTATAGCTTGATCACTGAGAATGACATCTTTTTCGAGTTGTAAGAAACGCGTGTCTTGAAATTTGTCATAAATACTATATTTTCATCCATACACTTACCATTTTTTCATATCACATTTCCATTCACTCACCCATTACATTTCCATGTTCTTCCAAATTCCCATATATTCCCCTCACCATCATTCCCCACTCATTTCATTTATCATTTTTCATTTTCAAATAAAAGAGTGTGATTTCAAATGTAAATGTCTTCATTGTTAGTTTGAAAAGAGAGAGAAAAACAAAAAAATAGCAAAAGAAAAAAAAGAAAAAAACAGCAAAAAGAAATAAAAGAAAAAGAAAAAAAAGAGAAAAGAAAAGAAAGAGAATTTGTAGTTTATTTTGTTGTAACAAAGACATTTGTGCCTAAAGTATAGAACACTCTTCTATCATATACATTCATCCATCATCCTTCATCATTCATATCACCATTATATCCTACATACCACATCCATACGTCACATATCCATCATACCACACCTTATATCATCCTTCTCATTTCATTTCCCCCTCACCCATATACATCCATATTTCCCCTAGGTGTTCGAGCAAATGAAAGTCGACATGGTTAATAACTCGACGTTCTCACTATAGTGATTAGCATTCCTTTCATGAGATCATTTTTCTTTCTAATTGGTCGTTCTTTCATATGTGTGTGTGAGACGTTTGAACTTGATTACATTTACTCAACTCCTCCCACATAAGAGCGATACACTGACCCATATCTCGAGAGTTCATTTGAGAGAGTTATATCCTGTGAGATTTGAAGTTGAAGCGTTGATTCCAATAAGGCAATCTAGGAATTACTTTGATGATACTCGACCCGTTTCGACTGAGTCACACTACACACGTTGAATTCTAGGAAGGATGTGCCTTGGGTATTTACTTAGCTAAAATTTTTACACTTTTAGCTTGTATTTCATAATATTTCTCATGTGATGGATTGTGCGATTATTTTATGCCTAATAAGAGATTGGATGCCTTTCAATAAATTTTTGCAAATAAGAATTTTGTGGGTATATTCCCTGCAAACCCTCACGAGACACAACTCGTCCTGTAGGGCAACCTATAGGTTTAAAGGCTTGTTGCACATGCTAAGTGCAATCACAAGTGCCCGCGAAAGTGGTGCACTTTTGGTTACTTATGTATCTCTTTCTCTCAATCTTATTGCTCGAGGACTAGCAACGCTCTGTTTGGGCGTGGTGTGATAAGCACCCAAAACTGTACAATTTATACCCCGAATAGATGTACTTTAGTTGTTAATTCTCGACAATATGGGTCTTATGTGCTTAAATGTTTATCTTGTAGGTCAAACGTCCATTTGCGGTGTCAAAAGATATATTTCCAGGCAATTTGCAGTTAAATTGGAGCTAAATACTCAACCCTGTAACCTTACCCGAGTCTAAGCCTAAACCTACTCTAAACCCAGCCTAAACCTACTCTGAACCCTGTGTGTGTTTAGTTTGTGTCTTTTTATATTTTTTAGATTTTTAGTTTGAGTCATTTTTATTTTTAGGATTTATTTTCAAATTTTTATATTTCTTTTGATTTTTATTTAGTATTTTGATTTTTATTCTATTAGTTTTTAGTTTTAGTTTTAGTTTATTTTTATTAGGATTAGAATTTTTAGTTTTATTAGATTTTGCATTTTCTTTATAGGATTTTAATTTTAAGTTTTATGAGATTTTATTTTTATTTTTTATTTCTTTTTAGTTTTAATTTTTAATTGAGTCTTTATTTTATTTTAAATAAGATTTTATTTTTTTAGGTTTTTATTTTATTTAATTAATTTTTTTTTTACTAGTAGTGTTATTTTTAGGGGTTCAAATTAAACACACACACAAACTTTTCCTACACCCTCACCACACTCTAACATTCCACCCCATCATCTTCCACACCATACTACCCTATACCCCTACACACCTTATCATCCCTACACTCATCTTCAACCTTAAACCCTCTCTCTCATCTCTCATCTAAACCCACTAAATCCCTATAAAACCTGCACCAACCAACCAAAATCCAAACAAACCCATAACCCCCTGTTAAACCCGACACAGAACGACCTGCAAAACCCAACACTCCTCCGACCTGCCTCACCTCGTCCCATTCCCGATCCAAGCTATCCAAGCCAAAGCTTCCGGTGCTCCGGCCAGCACCCTCCTGCCATCCCGGGGACGAAACTCGCCGGCATCCCTCCGATCGCGCCCAACCAGCATCGCCCCTACCTCTGGCAGTGTCCAATCCCGTCGGCCAGTCTCCAACCCGTCACAAATCCAAACCCAAAACCCACTTCATATTTAACACACCAAAGACCCATTTCCAAGCCACGATATCAACTCCCAATCCAAAACCTAACAAATCTAAAAGACCATTAAACCCACGTGCCAAATAAAACATCCTTTACCCATTTACCCTAAATACCCCCCAACTAACCCAATTAACTTCAATCCCAAAATTACCCCTCACCATATCATATTTTTATTCCCATTCACATGACACACCCAAACCACATGCACACTTATACCAATTACCCTATATACCCCTAGCTTTATGCCTTGTATAAAAGGAGGATGGAAGACCCCATTTTAAAGAGCTTTTAGATAGGAAAATTCTAGAGAGAGAAATGTAGAGAAAAACACCATTTGTAAATAGTTTATTTTATTCTTTTTATTTTTGTTAGATATCTGTGAGATTAAATATTGTAAGAGAATTAATTGAGTGGATATTTTAATTTCATATCACTTGGATGCTCAATTAAGAGGTGTATGCTTCAAATTGGAAGAGTAGAGTTCAACTTTCTCAAAGAGATTTCGTTTGCTTGTTCTATTCCCTTCTATTTTATTTTAGTAGCCTTGATTATTAATTTGTCATATTTGATACCATGTTAGGCTAAATCCCCTTTCAAGGGGTGGGGTAAAACCCTTATTTGATGTTATTTTATTTTTATTATTTTAATTACTTGAAAAGTCCCTTTGAATGTTAATTTTGATCCCTCACCCTTAGATTTACGCCTCGAGAGAGGGTAAATGATTTTCGAGAGAAAATCAAAATTCTAGTGATAATACCCATTTTAGATTTGAACTAGAGATATGGGTTTCTTAAGTGGGGTATTATTACTTGAATTTCAACTCTAAATTTATTTTATAAGATTGATATAAATTCTAATTGATTGATCCTAGCGGGTGATTAATTAAAAGGAGTGTCGATCTATTTTTCTAGAGTTGTGGGGTGTTAAACTTAACTTTCTGAAAGATTACTATTATAATTACACTTGCAACGAGAGTTGGTTTGTAATTTTGATATTAATTTGGAAGAATTCAAATAATTAAATTAATTAATTAGAATAACTAAAATTCGTGGTGTAATCCAACTCCTTGATTGTTCTCACAATTATTTACCTCACTTTATCTCTTATTTTAGTGTTAGACTTTATTTTCCATTTTAGTCATTTTCTAGTTAGTTATTATCATATCATATTTAGTTTAGTTTAGTCTTATTTCACCTCACCTCACCCATTTGTTTTAATATTGAAAAAGCTTTAAAAAATTAGAAAAGTGAAAAACAACAAAAAGAAAATAAAAAGTGAATTACAATTGAATTTGTCTCTAGCTTACTCCCTAGGAAGTGGATTGATACCCTTACTTACCTCTACACTTGAGTTGATATATTTTGTAGGTAATTGAGGTTTTGATTAACTTGGCTTTCAATAACGACATTACACAAAAGTCACGTTATCAATTGTATATAATATTTTCAAAACATGAAAGTGTTAGGATCTCGGATATTTCATAACAAGATTCCTTCTTGATCTACAATTACTTTGAAAGGTCTAAAAGTCTGATTTAGTTTTGACTAAATTGATTTTAGAATTTTTTGCATATGTAGTGATTCTTTAATTTGATAAGTCATTCTATCTATATTAAGTGAGAGTGTGTTGCATGCATATGTTTGAAAGCACATCACCACTACACTTTCACTCCACCACACTTAAAGTGTTGGTTATATGATCTTGAACTTGTTTGAGTCGACGTAAAGGTGGAATCAAGTAAAGAATACAAAGCTCGAGAGAACATCAACAACAACAAACTTCAGATAAGGCAGATCTAATCAAGAGGAGTTGGTAACGATTCTAAACTCAGTTTAGGTGTGTTTGTTTGGTTTGATTGTTAAATAGCTTGTAATTTGTTATTCTGATTTTAGTGGATTTTCGTTTTGTGGCATAGAGGTCATCGTGGATGTTTCTCCAATTGGGCGGGGCTTTACCACGTTAAAATTTACTTGTTCTCTTCCTCATTTTCTCATCACCTTCTTCTAGGTTATGCTGATTTAATAGTTTAAGTTTTGTTTTTCAAAATTGGTTAATTCTAGATCTAAAATAACTCGTTCCAAATCGTTCAAACTATTTTAATAATCTTTTTAAACACATCTTGTGTTAAGTTTTGTTTTGACTAAAAGAGTTTCTACAACAAATAGTTCACAACCATTTTAATAGTTTAATCCTGTATTAAACATCTTAATATGCATATTTTTGCTACCACCTTGGAGGAGAGAGATAATACGACTATTGATATCTTTTCGGTGCGGTTTTACTGCAAATACTTCCCCTCCGCAATGCAGAAAGAGATGAGGCGAAGACTATTGAATCTAAAGCAGGAGGTTATGACGGTGGAAGAATATGAGGAGGAATCCACGAGGCTGCCTACTATGGTGCTATATGAGGCACCTATGGAAGAGAATAACATTTTGATGTTCATGGATGGTTTGACCTGGAGGATTCGTCAGCACCTCATAGGTAATCTATTATTTGGTACTTTCACTTATGTACTCAACGTCTCCCTATTACGTTGCCAGAACTCGACCGATAGCCCGCGCATCGTTACGTATGGCCCTAGCTGAGATGATGGAGTTACGGGATCAGATTGAGCATCTATTGGGATAGGTCTTCATCATTATGAGTACCTCGCCTTGGGGTGCTCCCATTCTGTTTGTGAAGAAGAGGCATCGTTCGTTAAGGTTGTGTGTGGACTACCGAGAGTTGAACAATGTCACGATATGAAATAAGAATTCATTGCCCCAAATCGATAATTTATTCGACCAGTTGAGAGGAGTTGCCTTATTCTCAAAGATAGATTTGAGATTGGGATGCAATCAACTACAGATTAGGGAGAAGGATGTATCGAAGACTTCTTTCTTGATGAGATATGGGCCCTATGAGTTCAGAGTTATGCCGTTTGGTCTCACAAATGCTCCAGCCGTATTCATGGACGTAATGAATTGGGTTTTCAGAGAGTTCTTAAATCAGTTTGTCATTGTCTCCATTGATGACATCCTGATTTATTCCCAGACTGAGGAGGAGCTTGTCGAGAATTTGAGATGAGTTCTTCAGACTTTATGAGAGCATCAACTGTATGCCAAGTATGAAAAGTACGGATTCTGGTTATGAGAAGTACAATTTTTAGGGCACGTTGTGTCAGAATTGGGGGTATCATTTGACCCGAGCAAGGTGTTGGCAGCGATGGAGTAGTGACAATCCATGACACCAACGGAGGTTCATAGCTTCTTGGGTTTAGTAGGATATTACAGGCAGTTCATCAGAGGGTTCTAGAAGATTATGGGCCCATTGAGAAATTTTACTCACAAAGGGGTGAAGTTTGTTTGGGGTGATGCTTGCCAGTTATCTTTCGATGATCTAAAGGATAAATTGACTTCAGATCTAGTTCTTGCTTTACCCAAGCTAGTAGTGGAGTACTTGGTGTATACCGATTCTTCTCTATAAGGAATTGGTGGAGTACTTCAGCAGGAGGAACATGCTATAGATTATTCCTCCCACAAGCTTAGGCCTCACGAGAGGAATTACCCCACCCACGACTTGGAGCTAGCAGCATTCGTGTTTGCCCTACGAATTTGGTGACGCTACTTGTTGGGGGAGAAACTTTGCCTATTCACAGACCACAAATCACTACAATAATTATTCACTCAGCGGGAGTTGAACATGCGTCAGCACAGGTGGTTGGAGTTCGTGAAAGATTACGAGTTGGAGATACAATACCACCCGGGGAAGGCCAACATAGTTGATAATGCCTTGAGACATAGGCCAGTAGGTTAGGTGGCGAAAGTGTGGAATGCGAATTGGAATGATTTGGTACGTTAGGAGGCAGTGGCCCGATCCTTTATGTCTGTTATGACAGTCACTCCAGAGATTGTTAGGAGAGTGATCTAGGCCCAAACCACTGATTTTTTTTTCTATGATCAGATTGTACGACTTCTAGTAGAGGGTGGAGAGTCCTACGCAGTGAGTTCAGATGGGGGACTACGGTTTAATGGGATATTAGTGGTTCCAAAAGGAGAGGATTTACATCATGTAGTAATGACACGGCCGAATGGATCCAGATTTACGGTACATCCTAGAGGAGATAAAATGTACCAGGATATGAGGCGACAA
Organism: Sambucus nigra; assembly: GCA_949130495.1. Lineage (NCBI taxonomy): Eukaryota > Viridiplantae > Streptophyta > Magnoliopsida > Dipsacales > Adoxaceae > Sambucus > Sambucus nigra. The sequence goes on from OX422218.1 coordinate 422,550,550, forward strand.
TATTGGCGGAGTGGGATGAAAAAGATGGGTATATGTAATATGGAATTATAATTTTTAGAAATTGTCGGAGTGCGAAATATAACAGTTTTGTATTTTAAGTCAGGATGCGCGTGTGAGTCGTGTTGGGACTAATTCTACGGAATAAAAAGATAAATTATTTTTGTGTAACTCTTATGGTAATTTTGAGTGTGCCATTGAGTCCGAAAGGATTGAGATTATCAGAAAACCCTACCCGGGCATTTTATTTGGATTACGGGGTAGCTTTAGGCCTAACCAGCAGCCTGTAGGTGTATTTTTGTCATTTGGAATTTTGGGGTGATATTATGGGCAAAAATTAATAAATTAAATAAGGAGGTAGATGGGTTAGAGGGGATTTATCTGCTCTAAACCTACTTGAGAGAAAATAGAAAGGCACAGAGGAAGGAAGAAGAAGAAGACATAGGAGTTCTTGGTGCCTAACTCAAGAACACACACCAAAAACTATACCAAAGTGTAGATCGCGAGACGAGGAATGCGCCCATACCCATATCAACAGCGGATCAGACCGTCGAAATTAAGGCAAGTGTTTAATTCTTTCAATTTATAGCAACAAGCATGTTCATCATAGTGTATGTGTATTATATTCACTATTTGATTCATAATTTTTGATGAAATTGGAGGATTAATGGTATTTATTAAAAATCTGGAGATTAAAGTAGGATGAATCCCTCATGTAGATAGTCTAGAAATCCCAAATTGATGAGCATTGTTGATGGATGATATTGAAATTGATGTTCTTGCATGGAAATTTGAAGAAGTAGGGTTTTAATTGTTAAATTGGAAATTTTGGATTTTCTAACTGATTTATGATCAATTAATGGTTCAAAGTTAAGGGGAATCATTTATACATGTTAGAACATTAATTAGGATTGTTGTTTTGGTGTTGGGGTTAAGAAATTTAGAGCTTTTAGGACTGAGATTTTGAAGAAGACAAAGTATGAATAGTAAAACGTAACAGGTCTGGCCAAACCAGAGAGAGACTTCATCTCGTTCGAACGAGATGGAGTTTGGTTCGAACGAGAAGCAGAGTCATTCAAACGACCTGAAAAGCCCATAAATTCCCATTTTTTCCCAAATCATGTTACATAGTTTATTGTGTTAGGAAAACTACCATTTACTGATATTAGCTTAGTGAAAAATTATTTGGAAAGCATTCCTAGGATAATACCTTAAGTATGGAATAGGTGAATTAACCTTAGAAATTCGAGAGAGTGAATAATCGAGTTAATTGTGTAAGTAGCAAAGATAAATTTACTACATGTAGAAATATAAATATGGGCTGCATGAATACCTGAATTTTTATAAGGCTTCGAGAATGCCTATTATTATATATTTATCATTATTGTGTGTATAGCATACCTACGCTACTTGCTATCCGGAGGAGGTTTCGCGCAACGGACAGTCTTATCCTGGTTGACCCATTGGGGAGATATTTGACTTGTACCCAAAGCATATGAACTTGGATACGTGCTATCTTTTACATAGGATAGTTTCGACGGTTGAATGGGAGGGCAGATATGTGCATGACCCATTTAGCTGGTGAGTATGCTCGCCTCCAATATTTGTATTATGAGATTTATGGTTCGTGAGAGACGCAGAACCAGTTGTCCTTTATGCAGCGAGTGATGCATTGGGACATGATATCTGAGTATGCATTGCATTAAGTGGTCCTTACTAAGGGGCGCAGGATTTGTATATATATGTATAGCGATGATTTGACTATATATATAGTTATATTTGTGAATAATCCTAATGTGTGAAAATTAGGAAATATGTAAAATTTGGTTGACAAATTAACTTAAGGGGGTAAATTATTTACTACTAGAATAGAGAATATCAAATACAGTTAATGGGACAGAGGTATTAAATAACGTATTGTATGGGCGATAAGAGTTTCTCTTACGAGCTATAATTAGTAGTATATGTCTATGACCTAGTTGGGAATAATTTTGATAACTTGGTTAGGGTAAACGCAAGCTAGGTGTGCACATTAGTGGAGGGGTGATGTTCTCGTGTGAGAGTTCAGAACTAATATGCACATAATAATTGCATCAATGAAGTTTTAAATACTTGCTAAAACAAATATTTTTACAAATCGGGTTTTTACTCGTTTCCATATATTTCTCTTCTTTTGCTATATATATATATTATACCAAGTGTCCAGCCAGAAGGTCACCACCAGACTTAGATTCGTGGATCATTCAATGAGCTAAAACTTTTGTGGAAGCTATATGAAATTGATATTAGACGCTTAATTAATTATTAGGAGATTAATAATGAAAATTAATTTTCGACAATGATGCTAAGAATGAAACAACCGAACACTTTAATTTAATATAATAAAGGACTGATCACCCGATATTTAATTAGGCGGGGTGTCACATAAAGTAAATATTGTCCAGAATAATCTTATGGCTCAATGTCCAGAACAGGGATTTTACCAAGGATTATACCCCTCGATATGAGAAGTTTCAAGCTAAGGATCTTTAGTTCAATTCATGTTTTAAATTAAGAATAATTTTTCGATACATAAGGATAAGTTGAAGGAAACACATTTCTCAGTAAACATTCAACACAAGCCATGTGAACAACCCTCAAAGGATATATTTGGTTCAAGGTGTACCATACTAGTTTAAGATTCAGGATCTAAAAAGTATACAACGGATGAATGAATTCTCCAATATAAGTAGGAATATAAAATATTTAAGCCACCATGGGTGCTCCTGGGATATGGATTTTTTACAATTAACAAAACCCAGAAGAGATAAGCTCGGGTTGATATAACTAGGGTTCAACAATTACACATCCAAAGGAGGTATAGTTCATTGCAAGAATCATCACAAATTATCCACCCAAATAGATTAAAGGAGAATACTTTCTCATCGTCATTGATTAATATAAAAATTGATAGGGGAAAATAGGAAGAAAAGAAATCCTCATCATAAATTCTAGATGAAAAGATAAAAGAAGTTGACAATTCCATGTGAAATACTCCGACCCAATATTTTGTTAACCTTATAGCATAAGTTGTAATAATATGAAAACAAAGGAATTTTGACAAAATATTTTATGTAATTATGTTGCGTCTAGTTACCTATGCCAAGGCCTCTATTTAGTCAACTGCACATCTTAGAAATTCAAAATTCGACATAGTTAGCATTTAGAGAAAAGATTGTCTCTCGCACCCTATATCTATGGCTCATATCTCATGTTCGTATGTTTATTTTATTTAAAAAGTGTTTTGAGAACAATTTAAAATTGAAATTGAAATTCATTTGATTAAATATTATCTTAAAAATAAATTTGGAAGTTAAATGTTCTTTTAAAATTCATATGGTTCAATATATGTTTGTATATTGTTTTATGTATATAGTGCATTATATACTTTTTATTTTGTATCATATTAAGCTAGTGGCTCATTTCTATTTGTGTAGTAAATCTCTCATACATGGTAGTCTATGTATTTTATACGTTCGGTATGTGATATTTTCTTCTTTAGACATGTTCACGATTGGACCTTAGTAGGTCATTTAGTACCTATAGCCCTTGTATGATATATTTTCTATAAGCCTTAGCTGGTAGCGTGTAATATATAAGTTGTAGTTGTTGGCATGCACTTTCCTCGTTAAATCGATATTTATTACCCTTTACAGCCTACCTGATTTGTTATCAAAAAGCACATCGTTTCATCTACAACGGTAATATATTATTACCTACACACGAGTTGTTAAAAGATAAATAGCTTTGTTTTCTAAAATGAAGTCGCTGCGTTTGTTTGCAACAATAACTTTATAACAACCCACAGTTTTCTTTAAAACCAAAACCAGTTTGTTATGTTAAACGTCAACGTATCATTTTACTCTAACGGTACTATTATCATGCGTTTTTGTTATGCAGTCCATCTTCACAGTTGGTTACAGTTGGTTCATACCTGTCATTTATTTAAACTACTGCTTTGTGTTTTTTTAGTAGCCATCCGGTTAGATGTTAAATATGGCTTGTATTAATCTGTTGCAATCCATATGATGTCAATTTATACCGATCATAGCAGATCATTGCACTCTGTAAATATGAGTCTTTGGTTACCCATTTTTATAACCTGAGAAAAATGAAATTTGCACCGAACCTTTGCCAAATTATTTCTAGAGAGAGAAGAGTACACCATACACAGTGAGGCAATCTGTTGTGTTTTAGGTTGAAGATATAATTTCTCCAATAGATTATATCGAAAAACAAATACTAAACAAGTTGACATTTTGTGTGTTTGTTTTTGTTTGAAAAACACTTAACTCTTTTCAAATTTATTAAGAACTCTTTTATTAGTTCTTCTTGTTATAATTTTGTAATTTACTGTTCAATAGCCGTAATAATTTCACTTATGTGTATATCGTTCGTATGAATTGTTATAGTGAAAAATCCTCTCACCTCTTATATTGTCACATATATTCTTAGAACTGTTTTTTGCTAACATTTGATTGAAAACTGTCACACACGTAACACATTTCTTTTGTGCTATTTCGATCAAGAGTTGTTAAAGCAGTTGTAAGTTTTATCCATAGTGTTTTGTTACACATACACACTATATTACACGATTTGTGTTACGATTTCGTTTGGATTTGTTTTATTTTTGTTTATCTTGTTTTAGTATTAGTTTGAACACGCTTCACACACAAAACTTGTTATTTATCCACATATGTTCATATATTTTAAGTTCATATTTGAAAACGCTTTGTTTTAAAATTAAAATAAATCAAGGTTGGTTGTAATCATGTTCACATCTGATTTAAGGTTTAGAAATTTAAACCTACAATATTAAGGACCAACACATAAAGAATTAGTATCTGGACTATCTTCTTGAACAATATACTTGAATAGGATTATTGACCTCGGATTGAATCAAGAACTGTTGACTGAGAACTTTGAGCTATTAAGATCTGAACTGTTAATTATAAGAAATATTAAAGCTATTGTTAGGGTATTAAATTTGATTTAGTTTCATCTAAACTTTCTTCTAAAAGATTTTCTTAATATTTTACTATGTACTTGAAGTGTTTATATATTTGCAGTCATATATTGCTTTGTATATTGCTAGGTTTTATATGTTATTTTATTATTCGTGTTACATAACCCTAGTGATATTTTAGGACTTGTGACACATATTCTCATGTCACTTGTAGATCGGTCATTATACACCACTATTCACATAAGCATTGATTCTTGTTTACATATTAGATCAAATCTCAGTGTTCTAAATTTTTGAAAATAAAGTTTGCTGAAACGAGTTTTAAATCAAGATTGCTTGATTTAAACAAAATAAGTAACATAAGATTTGTTATTGATATTTAGAAAATCAAATTGTTTCATTATCATTAGGGTTGTAACATTAAGTGTGAGCGTCTCTTATACAACAAGACACATCACAAGCACTGTACTACAACACGTAACTATTAGAATCCATAGGAATTGAGATAACTTGTGTTGAGCAATTTAGAGGTACAGTTGAGACATGAAGAAAGAAAATTGGACAAGAGCCGCATATTGAGGCTAAATACAGAAGAGCAACTAGAGCAGAGAGGCTTGGTCGAGATAGGTTCGGATTTAACCTACTTTGAGTCTTATAACATGTTTGTAAATTTTTCCATATTGATTTGTTTTAGTAGGCTTTGGTAGATTAGGTGACCCTAGAGGGTTCGTCGTTTTACCCAAGGAAAAGGTTTTTACGACGTAAAATAAATCACCGTGTGCTTTAAATTTCTGCATTAATCACCTAACACAAAAAAGTAGGACTTAAGTCTAGAAACTCACCAAAAAAACTTAATTACCTATTATCTGCTTAATGACCTAGTTTAATCAAGATAATAATTAGGACTTTAATTAACTTGATAAACCTTATTCAACTTGATTAATAGTTATAAATTTAATAAAAAATTCAATTGGTCCCCCTTGGATAATCTATAAAAACTCGTAGGTAATTCGGGTTTATTCGACAATAGTGTACTTCCGCACCACAGTCTATTGTGACTTTAGTGTCCCGCTCAACAGGTCCATGTCGTTCAAAGGTCATTGGAAGGGCGTTCGAGTGAGATAACTTTCTCCTTCGAACGAGATTTGATTCTCATTCGAATGAGGTCGCCCAAGTTTTTCTATTTTGGCTCGTGCTTATGTGTTGTCACAACTTTGACCATTGGATGGATGAGGTGTCGAATTCTAGCGTGCCCATATTGGGAAAAATGGGGATTTTGAGGCATAGGTTATTTAATAATATTTTATTTAGGTTATTTGGGTTATTTTGAGTTGGAAGAAGAGGGAGAGCTGGTAGGAATGGGTCTTCACCCACCATTTGAACCTTTCCCCACCATAAACCACCATGTAGGCACCATATTTTAGAGTTAGTGCACTATATTTAAGCCAAATGAACCCCTTTTTTCTCCATGGATGAACAATGCTACAAATTTTGGAGGTGTTATTTGGGGTTTGAAGAAGATGAAAATGGATGATTTGTGAAGCTTGAAGAGGATTTTGATGGATCTTTCATGGAGACAAACTTGGTGCAGCTAGGCAACCTCTCCAATGCCACCTTAGGAGGTGGGAGGTTCCATCTTCTTAGGAATTTCATCCCTGCCATTGTTGCAGCTCCATTTGAGGTGGGAAACTCTACTCCTAGTATTAAGGCTTTAGTGCATATTTGTAGTCTTTTTTATTAAATTATAAGAGTAGGATGCATATGAATAAAATAATGAGTTTCTAGTAGATTTGGTCTTAAACATTTTTATGGAATAAAAAAGTTGGGAAAAATATTTTTTGTTGCAAATAAATGATGAGCAAATATCTTTAAAAAAATTGAAACAAAGATTGGGATTTTCATGAAAATGGTATAATTCTAGAAATTTGATGCTAAATATTTTATGAATTACAATATTTTGAAAAAGGATGTCTATGTTACTAAAAATGTTTGGTGAAATAATGTTTCAAAGTTTCTCACAAAAATGAAGATTTTATGAAAGTTGGACATTTGTTGAATTTGAAGAAATAAAAATGTACTATATGTCTTGAAAGTGCATTTTTGAAAGTATTACGAATTTCTAGAATGAAATATAAGTTTAACCAATTTAATAGGATTTTAGGATTAATATACATCCTCTCATGCATATAAACTTGTAGTGTTTTGATAATGAATATGTAAATAAGTTTAAAAAAGGTTTTATTGGTTTTAAACATGAAGTAAAGAAGAGAGAAATTTCAACCCTTAATGCGTGTTAAAAGGTGTTGGAAATGTAATAAATGCAAGAGTGTAAGACTATATGTATTAATGGTGATAAATGGTATTTTTTCTATAAAGTAGTCTTAGATGTTCAATGAATTCTATGAGAGAAAAGTAATGAAATAAATATGTTTCTAACATGAAAGGAATGTTATTCCAAAATTCTAAAGAAGTGTTAATGAATTAAAATCACTTAGTAAGTGAGTGTGGGTAACTTAAGGGTGTTTTGGAAAAAGAATACTTGTGAAAATGGAGAAAATGACAAGTTTGGAGACAAATGGGTAAAAAGGTTTTTAAACGTAAAGTGGAACATTTTTATGAAATAAAAATGTTGAAAAAGGTGTTACACAAAAAATTCTTAAATGAACGTGATTTGGGGATAAAATCAATGTAAGAGTAAAATGGATAAGAAATGATGATGTTTAAAATGTAACATGGGTCAGGGTGAAACCATGGATTTTGTATTTGGCCGGTAAAAAGGAAAAAGATGGAATAGTGTGGACATTTACAAAATGTTAAAACATATTAATGAGAACTCGAATGACACCATGATAATTAAGGAGGGCCCCGAGCCCTGGGGTGAAAGATCCAAAATCACTAGCTAGAGCATATGGTGTGCGTAGGCGGCAGTGTGGATCCCGTGAAAGTATGCAGTTAGTGGAAGATTACAAGGAAAAGGTAAAGAAATACGGAACATGTCAAGAAATGGGTTGCATGGTTAAAATGTGTGAAGACAACCTAACTTGAATCAATTAATAAATGTTCCAGTACAGGTTAAAGTGGACAAGAAATGTGTAAATGAATTATGCACATAAGGTAAAGAAAATGTAAAGTATAGTGCTTAAATGGGTCATTAAGCAACCTAAAAGGTTTAAACCATAATTAACCAAGGGTATGTTTGTGAAAGATTTTCAAATGTTTCATAAGTATTCTAACCCATTGTTCACGTGTGTTAAAAGAGTGATTTTCAATGAAAATACTAACATGGATCGGTTTAAATGAAATGGGTAATTTAGATAAAGATATAGTTTTTGGTTAGACAAAGTATAGTCATTTCAAGTATTTAATTATGTGTGTTAAATAAAAGGATAAATCTCAAGTTAATGAAGAACATATTCTATTTTGATATTAAGGTTAATTAATCAGGATAAATCATATTTTTTGAATAAAAACGGTTTCAAGCATATATATATATATATATATATATATATATATATATATATATATATATATATATATATATATATATATATATATATATATATATATATATGGTAGTTGCATGTACACGCAAATATAATGTGTTAAACTCTCCTTTCTACCATTAAATTTTGTACCACATTTTGTATATTTCCCACTGAACATTCGGCTCACACCCTCATCCATGTTATGGAAGGTTGGGTGCAATCTTGTATTTTGAGAAATAAAGGTAAGTACTTTAATTTTATTTTACATTATTATCTATCTATGCTTGGATTCCGGGGACGCTTCCCACGGGTCCCTCACGTGGCTTTATTTTAATTTGAATTGCATGCTTAACACGTCAAATATTAAATAAATAAAATTGGGTTAGTAATATTATATAAGTTGTTTCACTTGAATTCACACAAAACGATCGGGTCGAACCGGGTTGGCTACGGGTAACCCATAAATTCGGGTCGAGGTGTTTCACCATGAGTGTTGATGAGGAATGATACATATGATTAAATGCAAAAATTTCATAGATGGTGATAAAACCAAAGACTTAATGGTTGTAGATACCAGTGGACCTTTAGGATATGGAGATCATAAACAATATGTACAATTTGCATTTTTATATAAAAAATGGCAATCAATGTGGGATTCATATTGTGAAAAGTTTTTGAAGCAGAAGGAGAACAAGAGATACAAAAACTAGAAAATCACTTCACCAAAAGAGGTTTTTTTGCTAATTTTTTAGCCAGATGTTGTCACGATCCCAAATTGAGACAAAAAATTAACCTCACTTTATCATGGTCAAGGACCGTGAAAGTCCGAGACAATTTTTTTCAAGGTCAAAGACTGTGACAAGGTTTGTGACAATTCTGTGGAGGGACAACCCACTAAAATCATTTTTTATCCAAAACATTTTATATTCCCTTCTCACTCTCATGAACCTGGATCTCTCTCCCCCCATCGTCTAAATACACCATATCCATCAACTGAAAAGGTAATATATACACACACACACACTAGCGCATTGCCCGTGCTTGAAGGCACGGAGAAAAATTTTCAAAATATTAAGTCATGTATAATTTAAAACAAAAATATTTTTTATATAACACAAATAATTGTAAAGAATTTAAAATTTTTTAGCAGAATTTACTCTATTTATTGGACTATTCGCCATGTTTAAGGTTAAATAAATACTTCAACAACAAAACTAATAGTCCGCCCTAAACATCGTATGAATAAAATCATGAATCCAATTTATTTCATGAAAATAACACCAATACTTAAGTTGGAAAAAATTAATATATAAAATAAATAATTGTAAATAAATATGGACAGAGTTTCCTCAATTTATTGGACTATCCACCCTCATAGGAGAAACATTTTTTCTTTGGAGAAAAATGTTCCTATTAGATACAAATGTGATGGTTGGAACTTTGGAGATACTAACCACGGAAGTTCAAAAAGATGCCCTCAAGGGAAATATTGAGATCTTTAAGTTGGAATTCGAATCAAACCGAAGCAGAACCAATCTTTATGTCATGGGATAAGTACATGTAAATTCCGATTGATGATCATCCTTTTAAAAAAGTTTTATCCCTTTTAGCATCTGGAAAACGTGGAGGACGAAATGTTGAGTGTTCAGTACAAACACTAAAATTTAAAATAAGTATAGATGTTATCCATTTTCCAATCTTTTTGACTTGTTGATTTATCTGCTTCCTCTTTCAGTTCCTCCAACACATATCAATTAAACATTTGCAAAGGCGTACAAAAAAATCTCTTAGATATCAGTTAAATAAAATAAATTACACATTTCCAATAACGTACTAAAAAGTTTAGGATGTAGTAATATTCCCTTATTATAGAGTCTTCTGAATCCAAAGTCTGCCCCCACTTCATATGGATATTATTGTATCTTAAACCATTTACTTTGTAAATAAACAACGTTGCACGTTTTTGTGGAGAAAAAGAATCACGTGCTACATATAAATAACATTTTTTTTCTTTCCATAGTTGGTTCAGTAAGTTAATAGTAAGTACCTTTATTCAGCAGAGACATTTCTATTAACGGATGACAATGTTAATAATAAGTTGGGAAATTAAATACATATGATACCATATGTTTAACAAAAGTGGGTTCAGTAGATAACTTAACAACTTTTTACTGAATAAATCACAATGTTTCAAAATATTTGTTTAAAAATCATAACAAACATGAATGTCTTAAAGATTCTAGGCCAATAAAGGTTTCCATCGCATACTCCTAATAGAGAGTTAAATGTTATGGATATAAATAAAAAACAATTCACCATGTATAAAATAGTGGAACTGCTATCCATTTATTCATGTTACTGATGAATGGATAGAAGTCGAAACGCTATCCATTTAGGCACCAAGTGTCTTGCAATACATTTTGAATATGTACTTTTGTAGGTGAATGCAATATTTGAACCTAAGGAAGATCAATAACAATGTAAAGCATGTAATGTATAAATCACAATCAAAATAGTATACCTCCATTATCTATTTGAAGAGATTGAAGTATAGAGAATCATTTTAGCTGAGTAATCTGTAAATACAAACATTACAACAAATAAGATAACAAAACATGTGAACTATGCCATATATCTAATAAATACTAATTATATTCTAACTGTGAAAAATACAGTAACAATCGGGGGCAACGATTGCCATAAGGATACTAATAAACACATCAAGATGCACCCATATATTCCTTGTTTCTAGAGAAAAAAACACTGAAGATGAGTAAACAAATAGAGATTTAGAAGACTGTTTTAATGTGAGGGGAAATTAATTACTGCAAACGTCATCAACAAAGCTAGCTGTTTGGCATGACTGAGTAAGAGTAAACCGTGAAGGTAGAACACAATCAATAAGGCTAGGTGTTTTTAGGTTCAATCTTCTATTGTTCATGTTCCACCCTCACCACATTAGCCTCCTCATAGGCAGAACAACCCCAAAACACATGCAAATACCATGTTTACATGCGAAGTTCAGTTTCCCATTAACTTATCCTCTTAAAATTTGGAAGAATCCACCTCCCAAATGATCCAATTCATTCTCCTCTTCATACCAAGTAAATTGCTCACAATCAGAAGCTTCAATTCCCACCGCTTAAGCTTATCTGAAATTAAAAAAAAAATCCTCTAAACACGTATTCTGTCATTTTATGAATTATACTTCATTATTATTATTCAAAACATTTTTTGTAATGATACTATACTCATATCGATCAAAATAGTAGAGCTTTACGTCCAAAATGGCCTCTGTACAAAGAAACCAGAGAAAAAAAAATTAAAGCTTGAGCTTTAATGATGGAGTGTGTTTCCTTGACTTTGAACTAGTTTCAAAGTAAAAAAATGGTTCCTTATGAACTCAGGTGCTCTAATGCAAAGATCATTTTCAAAAAATCAAAAGTTTTGAACTATAATTCGGGTGTTTTATGTTTTAGAAAAACAAAAGCCTTAAATTCTCCACAACCAGAGCACCTCAATCCTTAAAACCAAAACAAAAGTCTTCCTTATAATATAATAAAACAAACTATGTTCATAAATAAATCTGCTATATTCAATAGAGCTTTGAAAGTTTAGTCAAATTTTCTGAAAAACCCATAATTTTGTAACTCGAGGAATATTGAACCTCAATCCATAAAATATATATTTTTGAATTCCTTGATAAAAATAAGGTTGGGTTGGTTCAAGAATCATCTCAAATGGTTTAGAAAATTTGGAGTTATTTCAGGTCATATTTTTCAAGCCCTACGTTAATTGTAGAGAGGTTCAAGAGGAACATTGTCAACCAAAACCATTGATCAAGAGTGTGAGGGCGCGTGACCAATAAAAAATTCTGAATTTTTGAATATATATTTTATTTTTCTAGTCAAAATGGTATAACGTAAGATTGTGTTTGGTCAAACGTAGCAAAGGTTATAAACAATTAGGGTTTTATGTTAGAAATACTTTCTTAAAATTACAAATTGATCACTTTTGACTTTAACAAATTATAAATTTTAACCCCAACTTTTTTCTACAAATACTTTGAATAATTTTGAATAAAAAAGTCCTGACCAAGTTTCAAATTTAATTCTAAAGCTAGGATTTTAATGTCCCAAAATATTTACAATTTAATCCATTAAACTTTAATACTCATAGATTTTAGTACACATTTACCAAAACCAGCCTTATTTCCAACCATACTTACTCACAGAAATATTTTTATACAGATAATCAAGTATTATCTCCTCCCAACATCCTCTTTTAACTTTCTTTAAGATGTTCAAATATCCGTACAAGTAGGTCTTTTACATTTTTAATAGTAAACTTTCGCGTACTTGTTTACCTGTTATTGATATAATTTCATGATTGCCCAATTTGATTTCAAGTATGTGTAGAGATTACCATACTCACCGATTATTATATCTCAAATTGTTTTAATTATGATCATTTAGATCACCTTTCTCACCTAATAACTGATATTATGAAAATTCGTTGTAATGGCAGATTTAGTTTACCTTGCACTTCTGTGCATTATTACTTATTGTAGAAGCATTAGAAATAACTAGGGAATAGAATTCCTTATTATGCCATGAAATTTTCTACTTGGATTATAGTGACTATAATTATGTGCCTATACAATTAATTTTCTCCAAACGTTTTGGGTTATTTATTATTTGGTTTTATTAATGGATTATTTTTTTTCTATACCCACATTGAAATCTAGTAAGTATGGAATTATCAGGTTAAAACTCCTTGGCCTTCTTATTATGAAATCCTATTATTTGTTATACATTTGAATTCCCCACACACTCCACCTTTCATCTGTACATATAATTTGTTCTAAAATTGGTAGAAGTTACTTAGCATATTTGTGCTAATTCATTTTTCCTATTGATGGCCTAGGAAAAAAAGGATAGTCTCTCTTCCATTTTCGTGACATATAGGCTCACATATTTGCATATGTAACTATTTGGACGGAGATTAAACTATATGGGTGCAAGGAGTGGAACTTTACTATTACCTCCTTTATATTTCATGTTGGCAATAAGATGTAATTCACCCCTATAGTGATAGTACATTATATGTGACGCTTTAATGAATAAAGTTCTATTTTGTGCCTTAAATTTAATTCATTGCTTTATGTATACTCTCTTGTGCAATCATACCAAAAATTGTGTGCGACGAGTTGGTAACCGAGCATGTTTTAAAATTCATATTTCGCCGGGTTAGAATCCTACATGGGAAAAATTATATAATATATTAGTTATTTTATCTATTCATAAAGCCTTTATTAATACTATATAGTAAATTCCGTTTAACTGAACGAACATGTTGGACTCTCTTTTATTTAGTTTGGATATCATTCCTAATAAGAATTGGGAAACTACTGTTAGAAAAAAACATTTGCGCGACTCATAGAAATGATTCAAAACATTGATAAGGACTGGGTAGACTCGAGCAGTGACGTGAAACAATTAGTGTTAACAAATAGAGTCTTAGGAGAGCTACAACTCATGAAAAAAAAAGTGATTATGTGGATGATCCGGATGTACTCCAAAAAGTAATCAATCTTGCTCCAGTCAATGCATAACAATCTCCACCACCTTATCTCGAGGCTACATCAAATGGAGAACCTATCATTGGACTTTCTTCAGATTCAATTAATTCTACTGACAATGATCAATCAGAGCCTGATGACTATTTTGAAGTTCCCGTTTCTAATTCTTCAGAAATTGATGTTATTTTTCCTACTTAGGAAATTCATAATAAAAAAATGTCCCTCTTAATGCAACATAATAAATAAAGAAATGTATATAGTGTGCCCAACTACAATCTCAGGCGGATGATCAACTCTAACTTATGTAGAATAGGTAATATTGTGAAATACTACTCTTGTAGATGGGCCTTGAAGGTAATCCTGAGATTAGATATAATCTCCCCATTAACAACAGTGTTCGAGATTAAGGCATCCAGGCAGCTCAACGTGGCATCTCAATGTGGCAACTCAACAAGGAGGCTCAGCGTGACAACTCAGTGTTTTGGACTAAGTCATCTAGGCAGCTCAGCATGGCAGCTCAGTGTTTTGGATTAAGGCAGTGAGGCAGCTCAGTGTGGCAGCTCGGCGAGGCATCTTAGCGTGGGAGCTCATACTTTAGCTTCTTGTGTTACTTAGTCACATTGTATCTTTGTTTATGTTGACTGTGGACTATAAAGATTGTAATGATGTAATGATTATTATGATTTTTAATGCGAGGTCGAACGGTACTCACGAGAGACAATGATTGGAAGGGCCTCGGAGAGCTTTCATGATCTATCGAACGACCTCATCGTGGGAACTTTAGAGGCACTTGGTTTGGAGGATTGAGAAGTGAGTCACCGTTGGGTCTTGTCCTGACCATCATAGATACATCTAGTAAATACCAAAAGACCCTGATCATGGAACCCCGGGTGGAGCAACCTTGAGTTCCATCGGGTTTTGAGTTGCGGACCAAACAACCCTCTACTTAATGTCACATCTATTGTAGGTGTTGTCACGAGCGAGCTAGACAATGCCAAATCTGCACTTGAGTAAACCACCATGGTATTTGGTGCTGTCAGGCAGTTGGTGAGCCACCTTTGTGACGACAGCCACCTGACACACAATGGTTAGGCAAAAGGCATGTCTTAGCATTTAATGTTTATGATGTGGAGATGACTAGTGCATCAGGAATTTAATGTTTGTGACATAAAGTATGAGGGATGTCTTTCACATGTATTAATTACTGAGTTGCCTCGGGAGTGGTGTGGGTGTCTATTTAAGAACCCCAATCATCTCTGGGGAGAAGAGGTTATTTTGTAGAGTTCAGAAGTTATTACTAGAGAGAATACACATTAGAGAGAGATTTATTACGAACCAAAGAGTTTACTCACCCACCACTGTCATTTATTACGAAGCTTTAATACTTGACAGATATCATTGAGGGTGGTGAGGGTGTTCAGATGCCTGCCAAGGTATATTTAGGGTGCTCATTTTCTCTCTCCCTCTAAGAAAAGTTGCTTCTAAGTTCATTATTACCTTCTGAGTTACACACGAGAGATTTGTGAGTTCAAACTGACTCTATCTTCACTAAGTTGTGTTAGCGTGTCTTGTAGTTAAGTGATGGTGTGATTAGTTAACTTATTATTACTATACTTAAAAGGGGTTAAGCCTCCGTCTAATCTAAACTACCCTATTACATTTAGCGAATCTACTGGGGAGGCATTCTTCTAAGCAAGGAGTATGGCGCTGGATAACATCAATCGAAGAGTTAAATTTGATGACATTCAACACAATGAAGAACATGTGGCGAGAGAGCGGGAGGCTTCAAGGGAGGGAGGACTTTGACTAGAGGTAACTCGAGTTCAAATGGCGATAGGTGTCCTAGGGGTGACACATGCTTCTATGAGCGCTGGGTTGGGACCAACCCAAGTGGCGCTCCTTATGAATAAATTTTATGAGTTTTTAGAAACTCCTGTAGCTTCAATGGTGTTGGGGGGATTTCAAGCCAACTCTTTCGTGACGCCACGGGCAGCCCCAACAGCCCCACCAAGTGTAGTTCTAACAGGAACGATTCCAGCAAGTATAACCTCTGTTGTAAATACAGTAGTGGGAACTCTAGGAGTATTAACGGCTCCAACTGTGATGATTCCTCTAGTTGCAATGGACACTCTGCCTATGGTCTCTATGGTTGTTCCTTCAATGGCATCAGTTATGGAAGAGTTGAGGAAAGAGATGCAGAAAGAGATGCTGAAATTAATGCAAGCTTCCTCGTAATCCGTGGGTGAGGTAGCTTTGGTCTATGACAACATTCGTACTCCTTACCTCCAGGAATACAATGATGATCCCTACCTAAAAGATTATATTCCTCCTATCTTTGAAAAATATACAGGAAAGGGTGGGAACCTGAAAGACCACATTAAATGCTTCGTTGAACACTTGGGGGCGCATTTCAATAACAAGAAACTCAGGTTGCGGGAATTTTCTAAATCCTTAACTACTAAAGCATATACATGGTATTCTCACCTATCCCCTAAGAGTGTTTCCATATGGGATGAGATGCACGTTTTGTTCGTACAGAAGTTCTTTCTGGCGGAAGATGAGTTCACCTTGACCCAACTGGTAAGAGAGAAGCAATGACCTGGGGAAGAAGTAGTGGCTTATGTTTGAAGGTTCAGGGAAAGGTTCCTCTATGTAAGGGAGGAATCCAAAGAGTCTAAGATACTGTAGATCTGTGTGGAGGCACTGCTTCATGAGTACATCTGCCATCTTATTAACGAGACACACAAGGGGACTTTTGCGGCGTTCCTAAAAGCAGCAAGGAATATCTCATTAGTTGTACAACCAAACCCAGTGGTGGTACCCATGATGTAAAGGAAGCCGATACAACTTGTAGGAGGGAGGTCTCAGCCCCCACGGGTAGGATATACTGAATGAGCACATGGGTATAAGGTAGCGAAGAAGGACAACGAGAGGAAGTTTGGAAGAGACGGGGAAGACCCACCACTATTGACTTTTACAGTTGAAGAGACTGTCACCTGTTACAATGCAATGGTTCAAGGAGGATTAGTGTACGAACCAAAGGGCATCCCCATTGGGGAACCAAATGTTGTAACTAGGGTAGATCCCAAATATTACAAGATTCATCGAAAGATCCAACATCCAACGGAGAGCTATTTCACGCTAAGAAGAATAATTGATAAATATGTCAAGGAAAGAATGTTGAAAATCCCTTGGCATAACGTTAACATCAACCCACTCCAATCGCATGGGGTCAATCTGGTGGTGGCCTACGATGAGGAGGCAGAGAGAGAAGAAAGTGAGGTAACGACGAAGCAGGAGGAGTTTGAAGAAGCTTTAGAAGATTTTACTAAGGGAATGGATAAGGTAGTGTTAGCTTAGGATGAAGCAAGTGCTAAAGATGTTGATGACATATATAGCATTGAAGGTGAGGAAGCAGACCAAGCCATGAATATTGTGCAGTTTCAAAATCCCCAAAGTTTGCCTAGTTCTTCAATTAAGTAGGGATACCAAGGGATAGTAGTTTGGAGATAACCCAGGAAATCCTTGTTATTGAGAGAAATAATGCAGTCCCTTCGCTGAGGTGGAAGGGACCCATGGCCAGGTTTGTAAAGAGGTTTCTCTCAGAGATAACTATCAGCGACACAAATGGAGCTGTGAGATTCCCTCATAATAGGTCATTGTATGTGACTTCCAACATCAACGGGGTTAGATTTGCAAGGGATCTTATGTATGGGGGAGCTTCCATTAACATCATGCCAATCAACTCTTTCCATGCAGTTAATATTCTAGAGAAGAGATTAGTCCTCATGCCTTTGGTGATTTTAGGCTACGACAACCAATTCTCTAAGTTCGTTGGGTATGTTAACATTGGGATTATGACGGGAAATATGAGTTCCCACATCAAATTACACGTAATAGAGACTATAACTTCCTACCATCTATTGATAGGAAGGGCGTGGATTCACAACCAATGGATAATTTCTTCAACGTATCATCAATGCACCAAGGCGAATATTAAGGGGACGTAAGTGACCATTAGAGCTACAAAGAGGCCTTTCGCTATCGAAGAAGCTCACCTGGTAGATGCAACATTTTACACAGACTGGAGGAGGATGTAAGAGTCCTAATGAGAAGAATAGAAGGAGCCTAGGTTCCCTCGATTAGAGAAAGGATGGGGCCCTTGAATGAGCAGAATAACGAAGTTGCAAGCAGTAAAGGAGTGATGATAGAAGAAGCCCACCAGGTGGTCCCTCGTCCCCAAAACATCTCAAAGAAGATCAAAGATATGATGATACCTAGAGTGGATCCAATGGAGTATGAGGTCCAATGACAAAGTTTGCTGAGTATATTTTTAGGAGGAAGAGTGGTTGAGGGTTCTAGAGAGAAGAAGAGGAAGGCAGTGATGATGACCAGCAGATCGTGCAGAAAGGTGATTACTGAAAAAGGAAAAGTGGTCTATCATTTATAATGGTGTGAACGGGCGGCTGAAGAAGCTGATAATGAGGCTGACCCGATATATGAGTGTTTTTTTGTGGATCAATGGGGGAAATGTATGGTGATAGACAATTCCAACATACAGGAGTTTGTGGAAGATGTCACCGAAGAACCACACTATATGGTAGATCAACCCAAGCCACAGGAACAAGAGTTAGAGCAGTTAAACTAGGGAAAAAAGGGGAGGATCGAAAACCTATTTTTATCTCAAAGGATCTGCGTAAGGAGAAATGAAAGGCCTTAGTTGAGTTGATTAGGGAGTTATACACATTTTTTCTTGGAAGTATACATAGATGGAAGGGCTAGATGAGGAAGTCAGTTGCCTCAAGTTGAATGTGATGCCTGCAACCATCCCGAGGAAGCAAGCAACGAGAATGTACAAGCCTGATCTCGACTTGAAGATTAAAGAAGAGGTTCAACGCTTATTGATGGTAGGGTTCATTAAACTGATACAGCATCCATTCTGTCTATCTAGCATTGTCCTGGTGGGGAAGAAAGATAAAAATGAAATAAGGATCTGTGTGGATTTTAGAGATTTGAATATGGCCTGTCCTAAGGATGAGTTCCCTCTACCCTCCATAGATAGCTTTATAGATGTAACGGAGGGTCATGAGATGCATAGCTACATGGATGGATATGTAGGGTACAACCAGATCAAGATGGACCCCACAGATGCAGAGAAAACCGTGTTTAAAATCTCAATAGGCAACTTCATGTACAAAGTAATGATGTTTGGACTCAAGAACGCTGGGGCTACTTACCAAAGAACAATGATGGCCATTTTCCATGACTTCTTTCATAAATTTATGGAATTCTATGTGGATAATTTGTTCATTAAATCGAGGAAGGAGTAGTCCCATTTGAACGCTGTGAGGAAGGTGTTTGCTCGATGCTAGAAGTATAAGATAAAGATGAACCCATTGAAATGCGTCTTTGGAGTAACAAGTGGAAAATTCCTAGGTTTTGTGGTTGATCGATAAGGGGTGCAGATGGACCAGGACAAATAACGAGCGATCTTGGAGATGTTAAGGCTAAGAACGGCGAAAGAGCTATAGGGTTTCCTCGATAAAGTTTCCTACCTTAGGATATTTGTGACTGGATTGGCTGAGATTACACACCCGTTGCTGCAGTTTTTGTGAAAGAATATGAAATTCAAGTGGGAGGAGGGTCACTAGGAGTCTTCCGTTAGGCTGAAGAAGCTCCTCATTTCACCATATACCATTGTTCTCCCACGGACAGGAATACAGTTGTAGTTATACCTCACGTCCACCACGAGGTCTATTAGAGCTCTGCTGGCATAAGAGATTGGCGGACAAGAACGCCTTGTCTACTATCTTAGTGGAATCATACATGGGCCAGAGGTCAGGTATAGTATCTTGGAGAGGCACTATTTAGCCTTAGTATTTGTAGCGCAAAAACATATACATTATATGATATCTTTTACAATTCATATTGTAACCAGATGTGATCTTGAAAAGTATCTGCTGGCAAGAACTATATTGATTGGTAGGGCAGCTGGGTGGTTCCTCATCCTCTCAGAATATGACTTGAAGTGCGTGGTTCCTCGCGCGATCAAAATCCAGGCATATGATGACCTATTGGAAATCTTCTCCTCTGGGACGTTTGAGTCACCTAAAGAAAGCATTCTAGGAGACGACTTACAGGACAATTACTTAGATGAAAGTGATGAAGAATGGATGATGTAGTTTGATGGTTCTTCGGCATAAAATAAAAGAGGATGAGGGGTTATTCTTTTAAAAGAAATGGAGGAGATTTGTCTTTCCTACAAGTTAAATTTCCCTTATTCCAATAATAAAGCAGAGTATGAAGCGTTAGTAAAGGGTAATTTGTTCACTTTACATCAAGGGTGATTCGAACTTGGTAATTTAGCAAGTGAATGGAGAATATGCGTTGAAACACCTAAACCTGGCACCATACAAAATGATCATTCAGAGAATTCTCACATAGTTCCACCAGACCAAAATTAAGAGACATCCTCGAATAATGAACCGCCATCCAGACGCCTATGCCACCATTACTCAAAAGATGGGCATGAGAGACGATACAACTACAGTTATGATCCAATGAAGGACAGCTCCCTCGGTGCTCCAGTCAATTTTGTCGATGGAGGACTATTATGACTGGATCGAAGAGGTTAAAAAATAACTAGAATCGGGAGAAGGAGTGATGGAGCTGAGGGAATTAGCCGAATACATTACAAATTAGGGAAATCTTTATTTCAAAAATACGGGAGGATGGTTGTCAAGATGCATCGGCCCAGAAGAAGCAGAGTGGAGGTTGAAGAAAATACACAAAGATCACTACGAAACAAATGAGATAACTCTTTATAGGAGAATCCAAAAATAGAGATATTTCTGGCCTAGAATCAAGCATGATGCAACAGAGGTCCAAGGGAAGTGCGATAAGTGATAATTAATCTTCAAGGCGGCTGAATATCATTTCGTTGAGCAGCCCTATATGGACTTCATTAAAGATGGAGTTTTCCTAATAGAGAAAATTGATGCGATGGGACTAAAGCGAAGGGCCCCAAGGTTCTACGTTCAGGAGGGGAAGCTTTACTGAAGGGGTTACTTCAATAGGCCATTACGTTGCATCAAAAAGGAAGAAGAAGTAGAGGTCCTCAAACAAGTGCATAATCCAGCTCACATAGGAAGGGCCTAGTCGTATGACTAGTTGATGAAGTTGGGGTATTATTAGCCAGTGATGGAGAAGGACTCTACTGAGTTCCTTTTAAAATTCAAGGCTTACCAACTTCACAAAAATATGATCCATGCCCCATCGGTGGACATACATTCCCTAGCAATGCCTTATTCTTTTCAAACTTGGGCGTTTTACCTTGTAGGGGAAATGGATCCTTCTTATAGGGGGAGATATGGATACTAGTAGCAAAGGATTACTTTACAAAGTGGGCTGAAGCGATACCGCTAAGAAGAGCAACGGTAGGGGTGGTGATCAACTTCATCAGAGAATACATAATTTTCTGTTATAGGATTCCAAAGGTTGTTCTCTCAGATAACGGAATCCACGTCATCAATTCAAAAGTAACAATGCTCACAGATAAGTAATCCATTGTTCATCATACTTCAACGGTGGCATACCCAGAGGGAAATGGTCAAGCCGATGCGACAAACAAAACCTTGGTCAATATTTTGGCTAAAATGATGGAGGATTTCCTAGGATCGTGGGATGACAAGATACCAGTTGTATTATGGGCCTATCGAACAACCAAAACAAATCCCACAGGGTATACTTTGTTCTCCCTTATTTATGGGTCTGAGGCGATCCTTTCGATAGAGTTGGAAGTTCCCTCTGCTTGATATGACTTGCGAAGTAGCATGCTCCCTCATAATAGGCATGTGAAGTTTGAAGCACTGGATGAACACAAATATAATGCAATGTAGCACTTTCAAATGTATACGAAGCAACTCTCCAGGGCATATGATAACCTGGTGAGACCAAGGAAGTTTGTGGAAGGAGACATCGTTTTAAAGGCAGTGGTGAGCACATCAGGGGGATTCCTCTACCTAAATTTACAGTGAATTGGGAGGGACCTTTCATTGTAAAAGAAGCTCATGATTCAGGTTATTACTTAATTTCTAAGATGGAATAATACAAGCCATTCATGATTAACAATAAATGCTTGAAAGTCTATTATGTGTAAGCAATTAAGTTTAGACCATTATTGTATCTAGCCATTGTTATGAATATACAAGTTGTTTTTTATGTCTATTATTATAACTCGAGTAGAGTTGGAAGAATTATAGAACTCCATAGTATACGTAAACAGTGATAGCACAAAGAAAATGGCATGAGAAAACATATATCTTTTTCATTCATTCACAAACATTGAGGCATTATAAAATTTGGATCTACTGCCCAAGAATTACATGAGAAGAAAAATAAAAATGTATACAAAAGTTCATTGACCAAAGAGGAACCACAGGTTTGAAGAAGAAAAAAAATCTTCGAGCAGGCTCGAGGAAGCTGCTAGGAAAGATTATTCGGCGTTAATAGGAACCTCAAATCTCGTTTGCACTTATGTACGCTCGATAAAAAGTTTCTCTAATTTCATCTTTGCCAGGAATAGAGCCTATTCGAAGTCCTCCACCTCCTTGTTGACAGCTTCAAGCAGAGGCACTAGCTCAACCAACTTAGCTTCCTCAGCCCGTTGATCCTACTGATGTTTCTGCAGCAGTTCCCTCTGACTATCCACTAGTTAATTCTTCAAAGTTTTTAAGTGCACAATCAGCGAGTCAAAACGGAAGCCATCTTGACCCAACTCCTTCAGATAGCCCATAAATTAGTTGAGAAGAGGTCTGGTAACATTCGCAAAAGAAGTACTGATGATATCAGCATAAATTTTTGCCATGCCCTGAAGCCTATAGCTCATCACGAAGATGTTAGAATGCAGTAAATCCAAAGTAAAAGTGTTAAGATGGTGGCTTGCAAGCTGCTCAATTACCAAATGATAACTGCTAGACATTTGAGGAGAATGCTCAAGGACCGTGAGGCAAAAGTCATGAAGAGCTAAGTCAGGCAGAGGAAGCTCAGCACCCGTCGTGGAACCTTGGTCATCGTGACTAAAATCTTCTAAAATAGCGGCTTCCTGATGGGGTGAGGTAATGAGCGAAAGAACTGGTGGAGATTTCTCTCCCGCCGAAAAAGATTCACGTGCAACCGGAGAATAGGTAGAAGAAACAATGAGTTAAGTGAAAAAAAATCTTAACAAGTGTTTTTATTGTTAAGTCTTCATTATAGGTGGAGTTTGTGGAAAATCTTAACTAGTGTTTTCATTATTAAGTCACTGTTACAGATGGAGTTTGTGAAAAATCCTAACAAGTGTTTTCGTTGTTAAGTTACCATTATAAGTGGAGTTTGTGAAAAATATTAACAAGTGTTTTCATTGTTAAGTCACCGTTACAGGTGGAGTTTGTGAAAAATCTTAACAAGTGTTTTTATTGTTAAGTCACCGTTATAGGTGGAGTTTGCGAAAAAATCTAAACAAGTGTTTTCATTGTTAAGTCACCATCATAGGTGGAGTTTGCAAAAAATGTTAACAAGTGTTTTTTTTGTTAAGTCATCATTATAGGCGGAGTTTGAAAAAAATCTTAACAAGTGTTTTCATTATTAAGACACCATTACAGGCGGAGTTTGCAAAAAATCTTAACAAGTATTTTCATTGTTAAGTCACTGTTATAGGTGGAGTTTGCAAAAAATCTTAATAAGTGTTTTCATTGTTAAGTCACCGTCATAGGTGAAGCTTGAAAGTTTGAGAAATGAGACTCTTCTAGATTGTACAATGTCAAGAATAAAAGACAAAGAACAAAAATGAAGAGAAACTAGTGAAGTACCTCAGCAGTGGCTGGAGCAAGAACGGGAGTCACCAAGGAGGCCGTAATGACGAGAACTACTGGGGGTAGGATTACCTCCTCAGAAGCCTCAACTGCACCCCCAACTAAAGAAGCCTCAATAGTCGTTAAATCTCCTTCACCAACAAAAGGTACCAAGGCTAACACAGGAGCCTCAACTAAGGAGGATGTTTGACCTCCAAGTAATGCCCCATCGTTAGTGGATGCAGAGGAACCACCACGCTGGGCAGAAATTCAACACTGGCCTTAGGAATTGGCATCCCACCAAGAGAGGAGGGCGGGGTAACATCTATAAAAACTGCAAAAGTGAAGCTAAGTGTTAGAAATGGGGAATAAGTACAGAAGAAGTGAGAAATACCTCTAAGTGTTACTTACATCAGTTATGGCACCAAAGAGGGAAACTACAGCTAAGGGTCTCGTTAGCATAGTAGGAAGAACAATGTTAGGTAACAAATATGCCATTTCAACCTAAGGTATCCCAACATATTAAATTTCAATATGTTAAACAGAAAAAAAAGGATGGAGGAGAAAAAAGACGTGAGACCAAACAAGTAATTGATAATATGTTACCTCGGGGGAACATTCTGTAGCTGGAACGATGGGCAGAAGAACCATGGATTGAGGTGATAATTTCGAAGGGGATGGGGGTGTCTCTAGTTGAGAAGAGATGCCCACAAATTTAATGGAATCACTCCCCATAGCATCATCCTTCGCACGTTGTGAGGCCGAACGGTGGGAGTAAGTAAGCGCGGTCATGAGGGAACGGGTATGAGTTACATCGGTCTGAGAGGAACCAAAATTTCCCCCCACGAAAAGGCTCACAGGGGGGCTGGGTCTTTGTTCTTCAACCTCCTGCACCAAAGTTGTTAAGAATTAAACATATGCAACTTGCCTTAGAAAAATGGGAGTAAGAACAACAACACACATACATACCTCAGATCCAGGGGGAGAATGGGAGGATATAATCATTGGCGAACGAGGAGAGGAGGCAAAAACATAGGGATCTGGGGGAAGATGCACATCTGTAGTTTGTTTCCTCTGGGACTTGGTACCCATAGTATTCTTCCTTACACCCGCAGAACCATCACTTTGAAGAACCTTTGAAATCTTCCTTCTCTTTGACCCGAGTTCTATTGGATCAACCAAGATAGTGGGGAAGGCAGTAGATGTAGGAACTATGGGAGATAATCATTATAACTCAACATTTGTTCATTCCACCTCATCCTGAACTTGCCTTCTCAATTCCCCACTCGCTTCCGTAGACATAGGAGGAGGAGCGGAGGGGATGGGAAATGCCTCCAAAGGAGTTTGGGTTTGATCTTGAGACTTAGACTTTGAAGAAGTCCCACTCTTGGAATTCCTTATCTTTTTGGTTGGTGGTTGAGAATGTCCTTTGCCAGATTCTACCTCAGTTGAAACCCCTTCAACAGAAATACCTCCTGAAGGAGTAGGTTGTTTAGGTGTTGGGGATTTTTTGGGATTTGTGGTAGCAATAGGAATCATGGATCGATGTGGAGGAAGCTCAGTGGGAGGTTCCTTGGGAGTTTTTCTTAGATGGAACTCAATCCTAAGAACGAAATTACCTTTTAGCCCCAGCTCTAGAGAAGGAAATGAAAGAACTGGGGAATACACGAGATCCCCCTGGATGAACTCAGAAATTTGGGCTAGTTGTCTCGGTGAGTACTTTATTCTAAATAGGGGGTCACATTCCCTTGCCCTGTGATGCTCGGAATGGTGACTCACCCAGCCATGGTAGAACTTATCCCCCATGCAGCAGTAGTTGAGATAAGGGAACATGCCTCGCTGAAAGAGACATTGGGATGAGATAATTGGAAAACTGGGCGAGAAGCCCCCTGATCAAAATCGAATTGGCGGCTGCATTGATTGGGATTATAATGCTCACTGGTGTATCCCTACTCGATGTAGGAAGGCAGGTACCGTAGTGAAAATAGAAGGACCACAACTAGCAAAGTTTCTTTAATGATGAGGTCCAAAGTAGTTGCTTGGACCACCTTGCTCCATATTGGAAAAAACCCAAGTATGGAGGAAAACCTCCTCTCCATATGGCCTCATCACAAAACTCCCAGGTAGATCAATAGCAGAGATCAACTCCTTTAGAATTTGTTTCTTATGATAAAGAAAAGAGCGTGGAGGAAGAATTGCTTCCCTCGAAGGAGAACGGTTGGTTTTGGCTGCTGCGTCAGGAAAGCGAATATAAAGGAAGCTTATCAGAAGGACATAGTTGGCAAAGTTAGACAGGTTATAATGACCAAGAGATTATTCCATGTCAAAAAGAGTTCTATCAAGCCATGTGTAGAGCGATCCAAGGGCAATTGCAGCTAGACGAATATTGATACCCCGGGCCAAACGGAGGGATATATTGATGAGGTCCCTTCGAGGTTGGTTGTTAGGTTTCCCCGTTAAAAGGAAATGAGAAAGAATGACAAGTGATAAAAAGAAAATTGTTTACTTCTTTTCCATTGTATTTTTGTCGTTGTGCAACTTCTCTATCCATCAAAAATCTTCACAAACCTATAAAAGTAGAGCAAAACTAGAATATCGCGGTAAGTGAGGTATCAATCCATAACTCTGGGTGAAACACAAAATTGGAGAAGACATATATAGATTCATTTTCATTTTATTATTATTATTTATTTATTTTTTCTTTTTATATTTTTTATGGATTTTTCAAGGGATTTTTTTAACTAACTAACTATACTAATTTTTATAACTACTAATTAAGAAGTAAAGGCTAATTTAAGAAAGGTGAGATAAACAAAATTGTCCTAATAAGTAAACTAACAAAATTGCACTCGTGAGGACTTCAAAATTTCATCCCATTAATGGGAGATTAGCCCTCAATAATCATCATCCAAAACTATAAGATAAACAATTGAAAGCATGAGATGATTAAAATAAAACTAATAACAGAGGAATAAATCAAACCCATTTAAGCCTTGAATTGGAATGGAATCTTCAATTACATCAACAATCTCTAAATTACAATCCCTCACTCATGTATATATTGAATCTAAATTAAAAATTACAAAATAAAAATAAAAAGGGTAGTGGATGAATTTATAATGGACAATTAAATAATAAAAGAGATTTAATACAAATGCAAATCCTAACATTATAAAATTGTACATTGGAACTGATCCAAAGAAACAAATTCTAGATCATTAATTTATATTGAGATAATTGCTAAAAATGCAAAATCTCAACATAAAGGAATGGTTTAGAATCTACCTCCCATAAGGGATAAATTCAACTACATCAATCTATTTTGAAATAATTGCTAAAAATGAAAAAATTCATAATAGATGGGTAGGGTGAAATTTATCCTAGAGATAAATTTTCACTACACACCTCTATATTGAGGTATTCGCTAAAAATGCAAATACTCAACATAGAGGGGTGGAGAGATTTTTATCCCGCCAAGCTTAAAACTAATTTTGAGATCCTTTTGAAAATGGCATAAGTCTTCAATTTATATGGTGCACATGGAGGCTAGGGGTATATTGAATAATTGACACGAGTGTGCATGGAAACGGTGAGAGGAGCATGTGGGTTGAAAGGATATAAAAATCTGATATGGGTGAGGGTATTTATGGGAAGTTGGGTTAAATAGGTAGTTGGGGGTAAAATGGGTATAAAGGGTATAAGTTAGTTAAAAGACATGTTGTTTTTATGTAGTTTAGGATATTGGCTTTGGCTTGGGTTGGTCTTTTGAACTTTAGCAGGTAATAATGTCATGGCTTTGGTGGAACAAATGGGTAATGGGTCTTGGGGTATTGTGTAGGTATGGGTTTTGATTGTTGGATGTGGGTGTGGATGAAAGTGGATCGAGGAGAGAGAGAGAGATTTTGGGTTGCTATTGGGTTATGTCCGGAGTGAGTAAGGTTGAGGTTGTCGGCGAGCCAAGTTACCTCCGGCAGGGGTGAGGTCGCGGATCAGGTTGTCGGGGTAGGGGCAGCGCATCGGCGGTCAGGGGTGGTGTGGACGATGCAGGCGTCGGAGGGGTTTAAGGCTGGAGTGTTGGGAGTTACCTGGTTGGAGTCGGGTGATGGAAGCGGCTAGCAGGTCGACGCCGCCAGAGGTTGTGGGCTGCGGGAAGGGGTGAGGTGCACCGGGGTGTGGCAGCACCACTATGGGTTGGATGGCCGGTGTTGTAATGGAGTAGATTTGACGGATTGCAAGGTGATTTTGGGTCAAGCCATGGGTGTTTGGATTGTGGAGGAGATGAGAGAGATGGGATTAATGGTGGTGTGGCTATGGAGGTTTGATGAGAGAGAGTGTGGGGGGTTTGAGGATGAAGAAGAAGGGGTGGGATAGGGAGTAGTGAGGTGTAGGATGAGTTGGTGTTGGTGAGTTATTAGTTTAGGGTGTATGTGAGTGTAGGAAGTGATTGTGTTTTAGGGTGTACGATGAGTTTGTGTGTATGTGTTTATATGTGTGTGTTTAATTTGGACCTAAATAAAAACAACTGTAAAAAAAAACATTAAAACTAATAAAACTAAAAATCTAAAATAAAAATCCTACTTCTAATAATAAAATAAAGACTCAAATTAAAAATAAAATATAAAAAGAAATAAAAATAAAAATAAAAATAAAATCTAATAAAACTAAAACTAAAATCCTAAATAAATGTAAAATCAAATAAAACTAAAAAATAATAGAAATCCTACAAAATCTAATCCTAATAAAAATAAAATTACAAAAGATAAAATAGAAAATTAGAAAACAAAACCTAGAAAATACTAAATAAATAAAAAGTAAATTCTAAAAATAAAAATGACTCAAACTAAAAATATAAAAAATATAGAAGACACAAACTAAACACAGTGGTTTGGAGTGATGCTTTGGGCTAGGTTTAGGCTCGGGTTTGGTTACGAGGGAGGGAATTAGCTCCATTCAACGCGCGCTTGCCTTGAAATATAGCTTTTGACACCGCAAACGAACGTTTGACCTACAAGATATACATTTAAGCATATAAGACCCATATTGTCGAGAATTAGCAACTAAAGTACGTCTATTTGGGGGATAAAATGTACAGTTTGGGTGCTTATCACACCACCCCCAAACAGAGCGTTGCCAGTCCTCGAGCAATAAGATAGAGAGAGAGAAATATATGTAACCAAAAGTGTACCACTTTCGCAAGCACTTGCGATTGCACTTAGCATGTGCAACAAGCCTTTAAACCTATAGGTTGCCCTATAGGACGAGTTGTGTCTCGTGAGGGTGTGCAGGGAATATACCCACAAAATTCTTATTTTGCAAAAATTTATTGAAGGGCAGTCAGTCTCTTATTAGACGTAGAATAATTGCACAATCCATCACAAGAAAAATATTTTCAGAAATACAAGCTAGAAGTGTAAAATTTTTAGCTAAGTAAATACTCAAGGCACATCCTTCCTAGAACTCAATGTGTGTAGTGTGAATCATTCAAAATGGATCGAGTATCATAAGAGTAATTCCTAAATTGCCTTGTTGGAATAAATGCTTCAACTTCAAATCTAACTGGATATAGCTCTCTCAAACGAACTCTCGAGATTAGGGTAGGTGTATCCCTCTTGTGTGTGAGGATGGGAGTAAATGTAGGCAAGTTCAAATGTCTCACACACACATAAGAAAGAACGAACAATAAGAAATAAAATGATCTCATAAAAGAATGCTAATCACTATAGTGAGAACGTCGAGTTATTCACCACGCCAACTTTCATTTTCCCGAACACCATAGGGGAAATATGGATGTATATGGGTGAGGGGAAAATGAAATGGGATATGTGGGATGAGGTGAGGTCGGATGGATGGGATGAGGTAGGTAGGATAGTGGTATGATGGATAATGGATGAGTGATGGATGCGATAAGATTGAGAAGAGTGTACTATACATGAAGAACAAAAGTCTTTATTACAAAACAAACTACTAACTACAAACTCTCTTTGTTTTATTTTCTCTCTTTTTTTTAATCTTTTTTTTTCTATTTTTCTTTTCTTTTTCTCGATTTTTCTTTTCTTTTTACTATTTTTCTTTTTTCCTCTTTTTTCTTTTTTATTTTTGTTTTTCTTTTTCTCTAACTTTTCAAACCAACAATGAAGACATTTAACATTTGGAATCAACACTCTTTTTCTCAAAATGATGGGTGATATATGAAATGAGTGGGTATTGTATATGGATGGTGAGGGGAATATATATGAAATATGGAAAAGTAATGGGTGAAGTGAATGGGAATGTGATAGGAATGATATATGGAAAAGTGGATGGTGTATGGTTGAAAATCTAGTATTTGGGACAAATTTCAAGACACACATTTCTTACAACTCGAAAGTGATGCCATTCTCAGTGATCAAGACAAAATTTTATGAAAGATAATGAGATCATACAACAATTAAAGTGCGGATCCAAAAGAAGTTGAATCAACTTGTGACTCGAAGATTGCATAAAACACTTTTAAAGAGTGAAAGGCACAAATCTCACAAGCTAAAGTCTCTACAAGTGATCCTTAAGGTTCTCTTTAGAATTGTAGTACTCCTCAACTCTAAACCGTATTGACATGATAAGTGCGCAAATTTTTGTTGAGTCTAGGAATTCATAGTGCAAAATGCCTTGTTACATATTACATAACCATTTAGAAAAAATATTCTCTAGCTTGATTCCTAGACTTAAAAGGATGGATGATTGAAAATTCACATCAATGTGTGAGATGAAAGAAACTGCATAAAATTTTAAAATTCAGGTTTAAAAATCTAAAAATTTCAAAAGAGGTACGATTTTGATAAAATTCTCCATCCCCAAACAAAAAGGAACATCGTCCTCGATGTTAAGTAAAATGAGTTTTAAAATTGAGAGCATAAGGTAGGAAATATTATACCAGAATCAATTGCTAATGAAGTGGACAGATGAAACCAAAATAAACCTGAATAAGAAGTGATAAGAAAAAAAAAAGTGTACTAGTCTGTAAGCACATCACCCCCAAAAAGGATGAGACTAGTACAAGAAACACGACATGCCTCCCGTTAGCGCTAAGTTTAATGTCTTTAGCCAGACTGATGATATCTCACCCTAAAGATAAGATCTATGAAAGCCAGGGGTGGCAAAAAAAATGGGGGATGAGAATCACCCCCAGGCAAGACTAAAGCGCCAGTCTTGTTGGAAATAGGCTAAAGTGGTCAATGCGCTTGTATAGCAAAGTGCATCACGCGATGAAAAGCATCGGTGGACCATGGGCGGGTGGGTATTAGGGTAATGGTGAAAAAGGCATGGGTGATTAAGTATCGGTCATGGGACTTATTGAGCCGGAATGTGAGGGAAACTAGGGCCCTATGACCATGGTGCTCAAGTTGGTGAGGGAGGAAAAATGGTTTGCTAAGTCGAATCGAATGGGCCTCAGAAAAATCACATGACCATTCTATGAATGGGAGATGGTAATAGTCGCGCCGTGACACACTAGGAAACTGTTGAGAAGAAAACTCAACACTACAAGGAAGTGGTGTGCATAGGGTAACAAGCTCAATGTCACGGAAGTGGAGAGTAGCACCACATATACTCTCATAGGTGGTGGAGGATGGTTTTAGGTGAGGATCTAAAAATGTGGATGGAAACATGAACTATGTAAAATCAAGATCCAAACCAGGTGGTGGGATGGAAGGAATATCGGGTGGGGTAAATGGTGTATCGAGTGATCCAACTCAAGCGTGGGAGACACACACTCATTGGGAAGAGTAAAGTAATACTCACAAGGGAGTGTGGTTTCTAAAGATGGAGTTGTCAACTTATCCATAAGAGTAGTATCAGGGAATATGGTGGGTGGGTAAGACGAGGCACCAAGATCGGAGATAGAGGGTAGAAATATCGGGCTCAAAGGGAGCCATATATGGTAGGACATCATCCATATCCGGATAGGTAGAAACTATCACGGATGCTATCTCGGGAAAATGGTGAGCACGCATAGCCGGAGTTAACCTATAATGAAGTGGTGCCTTAGGAACACAAGGGTGAGGCGTGTATGTTTCGCCGTTGCTTGAAAAGCTCCTCTAATCAAAACCTCAAATACCTACAAAATAATAACAAACTCAAGTGTAGCGGTAAGTAAGGGCATCAATCCACATCTAGGGTGTAAGCTAGAGACAAATTCAATTGTAGTTCACTTTTTATTTTCTTTTTTGGATTTTTACTTTTTCTACTTTTTTTTTAGCTTTTTCAATATTAAAACAATAGGGTGAGGTTATGTTTTAAACTAAACTAAACTAAGAGATAAAGTGAGGTAAATAATTGCGAGAACAATCAAGGAATGAGATTACACCACAAATTTAAGCTATTTTAATTAATTAATTTAATTAATTCAATTCTCCCAAATTAACATCAAAATTACAAATCAACTCTCGTTGAAAATGTAATTTTAGTAGTAACATTTAATAAAATTAAGTTTGGTACGCCACAACTCTAGAAAAATGGATCTACACTCCTTCTAATTAATCAACCGCTAGGATCGATCAATTAAAATTTATGTAAATCTTAAAAAATAAAAATAGAGTTGAAATTCAAGTTATAATACCCCACTTAAGAAACCCATATCTCTAGTTCGAATCTAAAATAGGTATTATAACTAGAATTTCAATTTTCTCTCAAAAATCATTTACCCTCTCTCGAGGCGTAAATTTAAGGGTGAGGGTTCAAAATTAATATTCAAAGGGAATTTTCAAGTAATCAAACTAATTAAACTAAAATAACATCAAATAAGGGTTTCTCCGCACCCCTTGAAAGGGGATTTAGTCTAACATGGTATCAAACATAATAAACAAACATTCAATAGGCAATTAATATAATAAAAGAGTAGAGAAAGAGAACAAATCTTCAACAAGTCTCCTTGAAATTGGCAATTTGAACTGTATCCTTGAAATTGAAGCATACGACCCTCCAAGTTCATGATCAACAAAGATATAAATGAAAATTTTACTCAACATGAATCTCACACAATTATATCACTCAATTTAAATCTTAAAAAAAATAAAAATAAAAATTTCTAGACTAAGAAAAATAAAATTATTATTTCTAACTTTCTCTCTAAGCTAACTCTAGGGTTTTTTCCTCTTTATCCATCTCCCTTAAAAATGGTCTTCAACTCTCTTTAAATATTAGGCACATGGAGCATGGGGGTATTTTTGGGAATGGACATGAGTGTGCATGAAAATGCCGAGGTGTGAGATGATGGGTAGAGGGAATAAAAAATCTAATTTGTTTAAGAGGGTATAATGGGAAGTTTGGGTAAAATAATTAGTTGGGGGCATTTTGGGAATTTGGGGTAAAAGGGAATAAGTGACACATGGGTTTTGTTTTAATTTCTGTCTCTGGTTTTGTATTGGCAGGTGGTAGAAGTCGTGGAAGTCATTAAAAGGGAAATGGGTTTGAAATGAGTCTTTGGGGTTTGACACGGTTTGGTGTTTAATTTCAGGTTTGGTATGGATGTTTGGATCGGGTTATGGGGGTTTGGAAAGGGATTGGTATGGAATTGGGTATGGTCAGAAGTAGCGGGTCGAGGCTAGTCGGAGGCTAGAATTCCGGGTTTGGTGGACGATGGGTGAGGTGTACACAACTCTCTATAATCGGGACTATATGGAGAATACTCAGATGAAGTGTGTGGAGTGGGGCCAAGTTATCATACACGAAAGAATCGCTTTCATGATGGATAATTGGTTGATGGGAATGCGGTGCATAGTGAGGGAACTGATCGTGAATGGGTGCACAAGGTTGCCATGACAACTGTTGGAACGTGTGAGGAGCCACAACATCGGGTTGGGATTCGTATTGCGTGGAAGGGTGATCAGGCCTCCACGAATATCTCGGGTACTCACACAACTCGGGATTAGGTATATCGGGATAATAGGTCGAGGTGGGTTTCGGAACAATGTCATATGGATGCACATGTTCCATGGTGGGTTAGGATGGATGTGACAAGTACGGACACTCATTGGACATGTGATCGGCATAATAACAATGGGTGCACAACAAAGGATGAGACGTGTCGACACTTGACACCGAGGGTGATGAAAAATGAGGTGCGTACATGGACGGGTCAAGAGTATCCACGGTACTCATGAGAGAGGTGAAATCATGAAAAATATCATAAGAGACGGCTCGAGATCACTCTCACACGTGTCACGTGTCAATGGCAAATGTCCAAAATAGTCTCGTAAAGGACGTTCTTCGGCCATGAGGAGAGAAAATATTTTTTGGAGTTTTTAAATTTTTTCAAAAGGAAAGAAAATATTTTTGGATTTTTCTAAAAATGAGAAAAAGAAAATATTTTTGGATTTTTTTTGGAATAAAAGGGAAGAAAGAAAATATTATTGGATATTTTTTTGGAAGAAAAAGGGTGGGGAAAAATATGGACTCTTGATTTTGGAAGAACCAACTAAAATCGACTACCAAAAAATAAAATGGACACACACACAAGTCCAGAAAATTTTCTAACTAGCACATAGCCAATTTTTGTCTTCAAAATTTAGTAAAAGGGGTAGTCAAATTTTAATTATGTCTGCGAGCGATAAAAAATCACGGAATTTATACGAGTGATTGCCTTTGAAAAAATTTCTCCTAGTGGGGTACCTAGTGAATGGATTTTAAATTTAGTGATGGCTAGGGTAGCACACAATGGTAAGCGAGTCAGTTGGGTGATGAAATCCCTTCTCGTGAGTGACCGGGTGTAGGTCTTAGTAATTTAATTCATCACACAATTCAAAAAATAAATGCGAGAATAAAATCACACAAGAGCATACAAAAGAATAGACTCGCTAACAGGAGAGGCGCGAGGGTCTAGAAATATACCTCCCACAATTTTGAGGCCATAGGGTGCCAAAAAATTTGAGTCGACCAGGGGGAGATCACGCCTATCTCAGTTGTCCCCGGGAGTCCTACTGACCCAAGGTGAGAGGCTTCTAAATCCTCACCTTTGGACGCCCTCTCTCTACCTTGTCCGGTTTCCCTATCACGTTTGTCTTCAATTATTACAATTTTAAATGGAAAATAAATGGCGTCTCTATGCACTGTAATACAAGCAATGATAAAATAAACCTAATACAAGCCTTCTAAAAATATAAAAATAGTACAAAAAATAATAAAGTGCAAAAAACAAATGAACTACAAGTTGAAATCCGCTTCGAATGCTTCACGATCCCAAGAACGGCAACGACGAAATTTGTTAGAAATGACTCCCCGACAACGACGCCATTTGATGGAAAGAAAATTGTTTGTTGCTTTTCTATTGTATTTTTGTCGTTCTGCAACTTCTCTATCCATCAAAAATCTTCACAAACCTATAAAAGTAGAACAAAACTAGAATATATCGGTAAGTGAGGTATCAATCCACATCTAAGGGTGAAACACAAAATTGGAGAGGACATATATAAATTCATTTGCATTTTATTATTATTTATTTATTTTTGCTTTTTATATTTTTTTTATGGATTTTTCAAGAAATATTTTTAACTAACTAACTATATTAATTTTTTATAACTACTAATTAAGAAGTAAAAGCTACTTTAAGAAAGGTGAGATAAACAAAATTGTTCAAATAAGTAAACTAACAAAATTGGACTCATGAGGGATTTAAAATTTCATCCCATTAATGGGAGATTAGCCCTCAATAATCATCATCCAAAACTATAAGATAAACAATTGAAAGCATGAGATGATTAAAAGAAAACTAATAAGATAGGAATAGATCAAACCCATTTAAGCCTTAAATTGGAATGAAATCTTCAATTACATCAACAATCTCTAAATTACAATCCCTCACTCATGTATTTATTGAATCTAAACAAAAAATTACAAAATAAAAATAAAAAGGATAGTGGATGAATTCCGAATGGACAATTAAATAATAAAAGAGATTTGCTAAAAATGCAAATCCTAGCATTATAAAATTGTACATTAGAACTCATCCAAAGAAATAAATTCTAGATCATTAATTTATATTGGGATAATTGCTAAAAATGCAAAATCTCAACATAAAGAAATGGTTTAGAATTTACCTCCCATAAGGGATAAATTCAACTACATCAATCTATTTTGAAATAATTGCTAAAAATGAAAAAATTCATAATAGATGGGTGGGGTGAAATTTATTCTAGAGATAAATTTTCACTACACACCTCTATATTGAGGTAATTGCTAAAAATGCAAATACTCAACATAGAGGGGTGGAGAGAATTTTATCACGCCAAGCTTAAAACTAATTTTAAGATCCTTTTGAAAATGGCCCAAGTCTTCAATTTATATGGTGCACATGGAGGCACGGGGTATATTGGATAATTGACATGAGTGTGCATGGAAATGGTGAGAGGAGCAT
Source organism: Sambucus nigra (assembly GCA_949130495.1). Taxonomy (NCBI): domain Eukaryota; kingdom Viridiplantae; phylum Streptophyta; class Magnoliopsida; order Dipsacales; family Adoxaceae; genus Sambucus; species Sambucus nigra. Next base: position 422,586,833 of record OX422218.1, read on the forward strand.
GTGGGTTGAGGGGATATAAAAACCTGATATGGGTGAGGGTATTTATGGGAAGTTGGGTTAAATAGGTAGTTGAGGGTAAAATGTGTATAAGGGGTATAAGTTAGTTAAAAGACATGTGGTTTTTATGTGGTTTTGGATATTGGCTTTGGCTTGGGTTGGTCTTTTGAACTTTGGAAGGTAATAATGTCGTGGCTTTGGTGGAACAAATGGGTAATGGGTCTTGGAGTATTGTGTGGGTATGGGTTTTGATTGTTGGATGTGGGTGTCGCTGAAAGTGGATCGAGGAGAGAGAGAGAGATTCCGGGTTGCTATTGGGTTATGTCCAGAGTGAGTAAGGTTGATGTTGCCGGTGAGCTGGGTTAGCTCTGGCAGGGGTGAGGTCTCGGATCAGGTCGACGGGGTAAGGGCAGCACGTCGACGGTCAGGGGCGGTGAGGACGGCACAGGCGCTGGAAGGGTTTAAGGTTGGAGTGTTGGGAGTTACCGGGTTGGAGTCGGGTGATGCAGCGGCGAGCAGGTCGCCGCCGCCGGGGGTTTTGGGCTGCGGGAAGGGGTGAGGTGCACTGGGGTGTGGCAGCACCGCTATGGATTTGGTGGCAGTTTGGCCGGTGCTTGAATGGAGTAGATTCGTCAGATTGCAAGGTGATTTCGGGTCAAGCCATGGGTGTTTGGATTGTGGAGGAGATGAGAGAGATGGGTTTAATGGTGGTGTGGCTATGGAGCTTTGAAGAGAGAGAGTGTGGGGGGTTTGAGGTTGAAGAAGAAGGGGATGGGATAGGGTGTAGTGAGGTGTAGGATGAGTTGGTGTGGGTGAGTTATTAGTTTAATGTGTATGTGAGTGTAGGATGTGTGTGTGTTTTAGGGTGTAGGATAAGTTTGTGTGTATGTGTTTATTTATGTGTGTTTAATTTGGACCTAAATAAAAATAACACTATAAAAAACTAAAACTAATAAAAATAAAAATCCTACTTCCAATAATAAAATAATACTCAAATTAAAAATAAAATACAAATAAAAATAAAAATAAAAATAAAAATAAAAATAAAAATAAAAATAAAAATTAAAAAATAAAAATTAAAAAAATTAAAAAAAATAAAATCTAATAAAACAAAAACTAAAATCCTAAATAAATGTAAAATCAAATAAAACTAAAAAATAAAAGAAATCCTAAAAAATCTAATCTTAATAAAACTAAAAACTAATAAAAATAAAATTACTAAAGATAAAATCGAATACTAGAAAACAAAACCTAGAAAATACTAAATAAATCAAAAGTAAATCCTAAAAATAAAAATGACTCAAACTAAAAATATAAAAAATATGGAAGACACAAACTAAACGCACACAGGTTTGGAGTGATGCTTTGGGCTAGGTTTAGGCTCGGGTTTGGTTACGAGGGAGGGAATTAGCTCCATTCAACGCGCGTTTGCCTTGAAATACAACTTTTGATATCGCAAACGAAAGTTTGACCTACAAGATAAATATTTAAGCATATAAGACCCATATTGCCGATAATTAGCAACTAAAGTACGTCTATTTGGGGTATAAAATGTACAGTATTTGGTGCTTATCAACAAGGATATAGGCAACAAGTTCTAGCGATGTACCTTGACTAGGGTCAGCCTCAGAAGAACTACCTTCAGAAGGATCCTTAAAGAAATAGTTGATTAGTGGAGTGAAAGTGGCTTTGTTTAAGGAACCGATGCACCTTCAGCATATACGATCCAACTCCAAACAGTCAGCAATCTCTTGGGCATCCAGGGCCTCATCAGAATAGGGCTCATGGCATGTTGCCTCAAGGCCTAGAAGCTTACACACGTCTTTTAATGTTATTGTAAACTCACTCCATGCAGCAATGAACGTGTGAGTAGTAACGTTCCAACGATACACCAGGACAGGAAGGGCAGTATTGTTCTTGGACAAAGTAAAATCACAAAACCACTTATCACGATGAAGCCCAATTTTGGTGAGGGTATCAGCATGGGAACTTTGCATGTGGGAGTTCCAGGTAGCGAAGGCAGCAGAAGAGCCCCCAGCCCTTCAAAGTCAATATGAGACCACGAGAATTCCCCTCACTCAAGACGAAATCGAAGAGTCCCCTCTAGGGAGAGAAACCCCAAGTCAGCAGTGCTTTTGTCCTCATCACTAAGCGTCATGGCATCATACAGTAAAATCATCACTCTTGCCAAATATAGGGGACCGACGGTAGAAATATAGCTGGTCCTAGCGGTTGGCAGTTAAAGAGGTGGTAGCAGAGGTCATGGCAACAGGGGTGGCATGTGGACCATGGGTGGAAGACATAGTAGGATTGCTTGTAGAGGCCATTCAAGATGACAATGAAGATTAAAGAAAATCTTGAGGATAAAAGCTTGACAGCAATGGAGTTCTGGCAGAGTTTCTCTCTCGAAAGTAGATGGGAGTTTTAAGAAGACGAAGAAAGGAGAACTGTTTTTAAAAAATAACGTTTGAAATCTTTAACCTGTCTTTTGAGTTTCACACCACCACACGTGCGAAGTTGCCTACAATCATTTCAAACAGACATGTGGCACTTTGGGAAGTGTCCTTATAGTTGAAAGGATCGCATTATGTCATTAATGAAGCGACACATGGGGACGAAAAGGGTTTCTTCCAAGATAAGTTTTTGGGGTTTGGCGCCAAAATTTTTCTTTTGTAAAACATATCAAATATCTCAAAATGAATAAGCTTCCCCAACGCTTCAAAAAAGCTACGATGTCCCATCGCCACAACTCCAAACATTATTTAAATTGTGACTTAGCTACATCGGGGAGAATTTATTCTTTTTTGAACCTAGAGAAATGTTACAAGGGAGAATTTCATAAGTCTCAATGATATGGGCAGTCCTAATGAAAACTAACTTCGTACCACTATACTCCACAATAGCACAAATGGGAGAATTTGACTTCCCCAAAGTCAAAATGAATATTTGAGAAAGTTAGTAGGTCTGTCGGGAGAATTTCAAATAGTCAAGCTACAACGGTTGAAACTCAGTAATAGGAACAAGTTGTGATGTCCCTTCGCCAAAGTGCCAATAAGCCATAGCGCTTCGACTCTGGTACATCGGGGAGAATTTTACTTTTTTCTAGAGGTGTTAACCGCAGTTGGTTTCTATGAAGGAAATGACACCATAATTTTTTTCACTAAGAAGGTTCATCGGATTGAGAAGTTTTCGTGTAGACATTTCTTGTTTCCACAAAAAATATCTTCATGAAGGGGCAAATATAGAGGGGGCTTGAAGGTAATTTTTATATTAGAGATAATCCCCCCATTAACAACACTATGCAGGATTAAGGCATCTAGGTAGCTCAATGTGCTAGCTCAGTGTTTGGGATTAAGACAGCGAGGCAACTCAGCAAGGCAACTTAGTGTGGCAGCTCATACTTTAGCTTGTTATGTTACTTAGTCACATTGTATCTTTATTTATGTTGACTGTGGACTATAACGGTTGTAATCATGTAATGATTATAATGATTTTTAGTGTGAGGTCGAATGGTACTCGCGAGAGACCATGATTGGCAGGGCCTAGGAGAGCTTTCATGCTCTATCGAACGACCGCATCATGGGAACTTTAGAGGGACTTGGTTTGGAGGATTGAGAAGTGATACATTATTGGGGCTTTTCCTGACCATCTTAGATACACCTGGTAAAACAACAAAAGACCCTGATCGTGGAACCCTGGGCGGAGCAGGCTTGAGTTCCATCAAGCGTTGAGTTATGGACCAAATAACCCTCTACTTAATTTCACATATACTGTAAGTGATGTCACAATCCATCTAGACAATGTCAAATCTGCACTTGAGTAAACTATCATGGTATTTGGTCATGTCGGACAGTTAGTGAGCCACCTCTATGATGACAGCCACCTGACACACAATGGTTAGGAAAAACGAATGTCTTGGCATTTAATGTTTATGATGTGGAGCTAACTAGTGCATCAGGCATTTAATGTTTGTGACACAAAGTATGAGGGATGTCTTTCACATGTATTAATGATCGAGTTGCCTCGGGAGTGGTGTGGGGGGCTATTTAAGGACCCCAACCACCTATGGTGAGAAGAGGTTATTTTTTATAGTTCAAAAGTTTTTACTAAAGAGAATACACATGAGAGAGAGATTTATTATGAACCATAGAGTTTACTCACCCACCATTGTCATTTATTACGAAGCTTTAATACTTGACAGAGATCATTGAGGGTGGTGAGGGTGTTTGGATGCCTGACAAGGTGTATTTAAGGTGCTCATTTTCTCTCTCCCTATAAGAAAAGTTTATTTTAAGTTCATTATTACCTTCTGAGTTATACACGAGACATGGGTGAGTTCAAACTGAATCTATCTTCACTAAGTTGTGTTAGCGTGCCTTGTAGTTAAGTGATGGCGAGATTCGTTAACTTATCATTACTATAATCAGAAGGGGTTATGCCTCCATCTAATCTAAACTATCCTCTTACAACTCTAATGTAACATATAACTCTATATTTTTGTATAATATAACTGGGCTTGTGATATACTCCTTGTTTTATGTTCTCAAGTATTTTTGTGACTATTCTATTATATTTTAGGATGGTTAGTATTCAAATCCTCTCCATCAGAACTCAAGATGAACAGACCGACACTGAAGGAATTTTGTGATTTCTTCATGAATTAACATCCCCAGCCTGATAATAACAATTTCCTTACCCAACTCAAGAGGAAATCTCAGATGAAATTCGTAAAATTGATACTCTCAAAGAATATTTGAGACAACGACCTCCTTTATTTCTTACAAAGTCAGGTGCCAGTGAATCTGAGAAATAAACGCCTCACATTGGCAAAATTCTTAGTGGAGTAAGGATAGCTACCAATCTTCGAATAGTTCCAGTTGCCTATATGTTCGAAGGTGAAGCTTACTTTTTGTGGCAAGTCATGTGGCATAATCAGAATGTTTATACATTAACTTGAAAGCAATTTGAAGATATTTTCTTCAAAAGGTATTTTCCTAAAATTGAACGAGAACAACGAACTGTAGATTTCTTAAGATTACAACAAGAAAACTTATCTGTAGCTCAATATCAAGCCAAGATTACTGAGTTTCTCCGTTATGCGATTGAGTATGTGGATATAGAGATAAATAAATGCAAGCAATTTGAAAGAGGACTACATCCAAGGTTCAAGACTTGTATCTCCCCTTTGTAAATCTGATATTACTCTCATCTTATCAAAGTTTCATCAATTGTGGAATAAAATTATTATAGTGTTGTATGATCCCCTCATGCTCTTATTAGAAATAATTATGTTTTTACTACCTTACCTCAATCTTATCCAAATCCGAATGGACAAGTTTATTCCCAAATTCGTCATAACATTGCTCATCCATTGATTCATTGTCATGAATGTCAAGAAGTAGGACATATTCGCTCGCTGTCTCCAAAATTGAAATCTCATCCAATCCATCATCTGTTAGATAATCCCATGAGAACTAAGAATTCCCGTTTTATCCTAAATCAACCTATGCCATGTCCTGTTAAGAAAATTATAGTAGTCCCTCATCGTGGAAAGCATTGTGCTAGATTGCCTATGCAAAACTCCCATGACGTGATAGAAGGTATAATACGTTTCCATAATCTTTCGTACATATTTTATTTGATTCTAGTTCAACACATTCATTTATAAGTCATGAACTGGATAAAATTTTATAATTAATACCTACATCTTTAACTGTTCCAATGGAAATAGAATTACCTACGGGTTAAATCAATACACCTACTCAAAGGTATGAAAATGGCAAATTTTAGTTAGGTTTAGGTACGCTCTTATTAAATTTGATAATTTTAGATATTTTTGATTTCGATATTATTTTCGCCATGAATGTTTTATTAATAAATCATGCTTGTATTGATTATCATGCAACGAAAATTTATTTTCGAAATCAAGACAATCATTCCTTTGTATTTCATGGATCGGGTCCTTCTGAGCCATATGCCTCCCAAATTCAAAATTCTTGTTCATACTTCCCAAAATTTTGGAACAAATTGAAGGTGTTTTTCAATAAGAATTACCAGGAATACCTCCTTTACGAGAAATAGAATTTTTTATAATCTTAATCCCAATACTCTCCCCATTTCGATACCTCCATATCGAATGGCTCTTTTTGAACCTCGAGAACTCCGTACCCAACTAGATGATCTTCTTGAAAATGAGTTTTATCCTCCTTAGTTCATACCCTTGGATAGGTCTCATAGTATTTTGAGAAACGTGTGTGCTCGCGTTCAAATGATCAAACCATATATAAAACCCTTTTAACACAAACAAACCCTAAACATGCAGCAGTATGTGATTGAATAAATAGATAATCTACGCAAGAGCATTCAAACACATGCAATTAAGGAAAAATCCCCCTCAGGGGCAAAACCATTTATTTTCACTGTAATTTGTAAGAAAACGGCTTACAATCGGATTACAATGAAAATACAAGTTGACTAAGAATTACCCTCGGGTATCGGATTCTGTAGTCGTGGCTGGAATTATCCTTTTCCAGTAGGGCTACAATGAAGAAGAAGAAGAACGGTCTCCTCCACAATGGTTGAACAAACCAAAGTTGTGTTCTTGGGTTGCAAAAGGATTCACAAAGGTTTGGCAATGATGTGTGAATCAAAACATGAGTCTTGGGACTCAAAAATATGAAGACTAGATGTATTTGGACTCTCAAATTCGTCTCCTAAAGTCTTGCAAAACAACTCCCCCGAAGTTGGTATTTATAGGAAAAAATATGAAGAGTCCCACGTTCTTAAAACTCTAAAATTCTATCCAGCGTAAAAAAAAACAGCATTCTTTAAGGAATTTTCTCTATCTTCAAAAGGTCATAACTCCTTCACCGTAGCTCGGATTGAGGTGACGATTTTTCCAGTATCTTCGTTGCGGCGAGCTCTTCAACTTTCTAGTTGACCAGACCTCCGAACTATGGATGTGAAATTACGAAAATGCCCTTGAACTCTCCAATTGTGCCTTTTTTTTACTGTTTTGACTTCCCTTGCGTACCACTTGCATTAAGTCCCTAAAATCTTGGAACGTGAAGTCATTGAGGCAGATGTGGTACATATTAGTGGAGATAATGCATGCTTGATTCCCGGAATTCGGATAGAGGCCGTCATGTGAGATTGTGAGGAGACGTGCCAAATGTAGCGGCGTACGACATAAATAAATGAAACATTTCGGACATGTGAAAAATGTCCTTACAAATCTCCCTCTATGTCTATGCTGGTACATACATAAAAAATCCGAATTATCAAATATGAAATTGCCTATACAAATCTACCCTCCCATGAACCCAAAACTGGAAAAGGTACAAATGAATAGTCTTCATCGTTTGTTCTTTAATTCTTAGGAATCTCAAAACTTTTCTCATCAGGGTGTGCAACATATAGATCTGCAATCTTCATACCTACACACATGAGACAAAGCAAATAGCACGTGACATATCGAGTTTGAAATGAGATAACATGGATATCAATATATGATAAAAATATAAGCAACATCTCAAAAACTCCCCTAGAATTCAAACTCCCCCATAATATGATAATTCTTTCTCCCCCTTTTTATGATGTCCCCAAATGGACAAATTAGAGAAATAAATCAAATAAGCAAGTGCGGGGTGTCACTAGGATAAAAACACAGCATGAATAAACAGAAAGCAACCAAGTCAATGATAGCGTAAATGAAGTGGTGTGATCAAATTCGATAGGAAAATCAATGCATACAAACATGACATATGTGCACGATGAATATTGGATATTCCTAGCGAATGAACTCAAATGCTTCCTTTGGTGTAAAAGAGTGACATTATAAGATATTGACTCAATCAAATCAACAAATCAAAGCTCAAAATGATTTTCACACCAATAACATCCAAAATGATTTTATGCTTTTTTAGGACTTTCAAGGAAGTGCAAACCCGTTTAGATTCTCCAACCAAACTCCCTCAGATATTGTATTGAATAGAGGCATTCTAAATTCTCAAACTTTAGAGAATTGATGGTGAAACTTAAGTGGCCCATATTTGGCATGAATTGCTTTTTATTGCCTTTAAATTTTTTCGAGCTCTTTTAACCTCTTTGGACCTCGGATATTAAAATTCCTCCATTTTTTAGGTCCTTTTTAACGGTGGCTTTTGCGTAAAGGATAGATGATTACCTTTCGCAGCCCCTCCCCGTTATACAAAAACACACAGTCTCACCAAAACGGTTTTTACATGCATTCCAATCTTGTCAAGTTTTATCGCATATTGTACATTGTATAGACGTGATTGAGATGAAAACACGCAAGCCAACATGAGATAGACAAGTGCAATAATCAAATATAGCCGTGCATGTGTGCAATAAAGGATATAGGAGTCAAACATGTAGGAAGATATCACTAATTACATCTCAAAGACTCCAATCAATGTAAAGCACATGGATGAAATGATGTAGCCTCTCAAATCTCTATCAAACAGTCACATGGATAAATGGAATGAAGTTGTGACTTGGCTATCTTACATGCCCATCCATAAAAGAAGCAAAATACAAAAATCTTTTTGGATTTTTTCAAAAATTTGGAAAAATAAAATTTTTTTGTGCTTTTCTCAAAATTTTTCTTAAAGGAAAATCTTTTTGTATTTTTTTCAAAAGAAATATAAAAAGTAAAAAGAATAAAACAAAGTTGTACAACAAAGTAATGGTACATATAAAACAGACTAGCAATAGGAAGCATATGATATGAACATGAAGAAGCATCCTATTCTAGACATAGACCAACCCCTCAGTCAACTGTGCAAATCCCTAAAGATTTCCTAAGACTCTCAAATCTAAGGGCATCTAAAGGTTTCGTGAAAATATCGGCTAACTGACGGTCGGTAGGAACAAAACTCAGGGATACAACTTTCTCTTCAACTAACTGACGAATAAAGTGCTCATGTATCCTGATGTGTTTTGTGCGCGAATGCTGAACTGGATTGCGGGATATGTGTATCGCGCTCGTGTTATCACAGGAAATGGTCATGGTGTCCTGTGATATCCCATAATCCTCCATCATTTGCTTTATCCACAAGAGTTGTGTGCAACAACTCCCGGCGGCTATGTACTCAGCCTCCGCAGTGGACAAAGAGATAGAATTTTGCTTCTTGCTCAGCCAGGAGACAAGAGCAGAACCAAAATAGAAACACCCACCAGAAGTGCTCCTACATCCATCTACATCCCCAGCCCAATCGGCATCCGAGTAGGCGGACAGACGGTCATCGGTATCAAAGGAATATCAAATCCCGTATGAGAGAGTCCCACTTACGTATTTAATAATACGTTTTAGAGCAAGTAAATGTGACTCTTTTGGGGATGCCTGATAACGCGCACAGAGTCCAACACTAAAGGCGATGTCGGGGGGACTGGCAGTCAAGTAGAGGAGACTACCTATCATACTCCGATATAAGGTTTGCTCTACGTCCTTGCCTGAAGTGTCCTTACTAAGCTTGGTAGTGGTACTCATAGGTGTACGTGCATGCTTAGCGGAGTCTAAACCAAATTTCTTCACTAGGTCTCTAGCATACTTGGATTGGGAGATGAACATCCCATCCTCTAGCTGACGAACCTGGAGACCAAGGAAGAATGTAAGCTCACCAACCATGCTCATATCAAACTCACTTTTCATCTCCTCCTCAAAGTGGTGAGCATGCCGGGAGCATGTGGATCCAAAGACTATGTCGTCCACATAGACCTGGGCAACCAAAATAGCACCGTCATCTCTCCTGACAAACAACGTCATATCTACTCCCCCTCTCTTGAAGCCACGAGCAAAGAGATAGGAAGTAAGCCTCTCGTACCAAGCACGGGGTGCTTGCTTCAAACCATACAAGGCTTTCCTCAGATAGTAGACGTGCTCAGGGTGCTGAGGGTCTTCAAACCCCTTTGGTTGTTCCACATAAACCTCCTCCTGTAGAATGCCATTCAGAAAGGCACTCTTGACATTCATCTGATACACCTTGAAGCGCAGATGACATGCGATGGTGAGCAGAAGACGGACGGACTCAAACCTCGCAACAGGAGAAAATGTCTCCCCAAAGTCTATACCCTCTATCTGTGTGTAGCCTTGAGCGACCAACCTAGCCTTATTTCGGATTATGGTACCATTTTCATCCATTTTGTTCTTGAAAATCCACCGGGTACCTATCACATTAGTCTCACTAGGTAGGGGGACTAATTCCCAGACATTATTCTTTTTAAACTGAAGCAACTCATCCTGCATAGCAGATATCCAGTGTTCATCCTTGAGTGCTTCTTTATGGTTCTTGGGATCGACTTTGGACGTATAGCAAAGATGGCTAACAACGTTCTCTAGCTGAGCACGAGTCTTGACCCCTAGAGTGGGATCACCAAAAATGGCAGAAGGGTCATGACTCTTGCGAACCCAAGCAGGTGTGTCCCCTAACTCAGGAGTAGGGTCCACAGAGTGTGAGAGAGGAATAGGTAAATCACTGTCAGAACAATCCTCATCCTCACACTGAAGGTTAGGATCAATAACTGTCAAAGGTTCATCATCTTGTATAGTAACGTTTATTGATTCCATAACCCTAGAGCTCTTCAGGTTAAAAACCCAGTATGCTCTACTATTCGATGAATATCCTAGAAATATTCCCTCGTCGCTCCGGGAGTCTAACTTTCCTAATTGCTCTCTATCCCATAGGATGTAGCATTTACTCCCAAAAACACGAAAATACGCCAGGTTGGGCTTCTTGCCGGTCCACAACTCATAAGGTGTCTGTAGTGTGTGTGGACGCAAATAAACCCTATTCACCGTGTGGCATGCAGTAGACACTGCCTCTGCCCAAAATCTCCTAGAAACTTTACGACCTAGAAGCATAGATCTAGCCATCTCTTGGATCGTTCTATTCTTTCTCTCAACAATCCCATTTTGCTGAGGAGTTCTCACAGCAGAAAACTCATGTTTGATCCCAAGGCTATCACAATAAAGATCTACTTTTCCTTCCTTAAATTCAGTGTCGTTGTCACTACGTATCCTATTAACAGTGACTCCGTGTTGATTTTGCAGGACATGGCACTTGGTCGTTAAAAATTCTACAGCATCGGATTTCTCTCTCAGAAAACCTACAATGGAGTATCTGGAGAAATCATCTACCATCACGAGGATGTACCTCTTACCACCTAGACTCTCAGTACGAGTGGGACCCATAAGATCCATGTGAATCAACTCCAGAACACGAGAGGTGGTAATGGAATGCAACTTCCTATGAGGACTATGAATTTATTTTCCCAACTGACAGGGTCCACAAACGGTCGAAGTTGACTTTCCAAGAGATGGTAAGCCACGTACTAAGTCCCTTTTAGCTAATTGATTAAGATCTCTAACGTTCACGTGACCTAGACGTTGGTGCCACAGATCCATAGGAGTGATCGTGGCGCTTTTGCAAACAAGTGAGGATGTGGGCTCAGTCCCATAGAAATTATCCTCGGTCCTCACCCCTTGCATCAATAGTTTACCGGTTCGATTGTAGACTTTACACGTGTCCCGGTCAAACTTTACTGCAAGGTCAGTGTCGCACAGCTGGCTAATGCTTAGAAGGTTTGCTTTCAAACCTTTGACGTACAAAACATTTTCTAGCTTAGGAAAACCAGGTAACTCGATAGTACCTCGTCCTATAATGCTAGACTTACTCCCATCTCCAAAGGTGACTCTGCCATCTTGATAATCCTCAAGTGTAGTAAAAAATGAGGCATCACCTGTCATGTGTCTGGAGCACCCACTATCAAAATACCATTGAGAGGTATTATGTGCTTTGAGAGCAATATGAACAACAAAAGCCTTTTTATCTTTCTTAGGTACCCAAGTCAAGGTGACATTTTGTTTGCCTTTGTTGTTGTTGATTTTAGCTGGAATGTGAGAAGCATTAACTAACGGCAAAGACATCCGTCGGAATTCTTCCATTAAACTCTGAGTCGTGGCAGCTAAGAACTCAACTCGCTCTCTCAGACTAGAAAACTCATCAGTATGACATGGTGGAGCAGTAGTACGTCGTGTCCGACCCATGCTATAGCAAGTTTCCCTAAGGTGGCCTTTTCTTTTGCAATAAGTACAAAAGAGCACTGTCAAAGGCGGACCTCTGTTTGCTTTTCTAGGTCGAACTCTCCTTCGAGGTTTTTTACAGTGACCATAAGGAGTTGTAGTAAACTCAGGAACTGGTCCAGGTGCAATTTGGGACATGGAGGCACCATCATATCCAATTCCTTGACGATCACCAAAACCTAAAGCGGGGCCGAGGAGCATCTTTCCCATCTTCCCAGATCTGTCCTCGATTTGTACCTTGACTTCCCATGCTTTCTCAAGATCATGAGTCAGCTGGGCAACAAGGGCTTCAAGTTTCTTCCGAGTCTCCACGGAGGAATGGAGCTGACTCGTAAGACTAGCCACTTGCTTGATCAAGTCCCCTCTCTCTTTCTCTAGAGTATTCTCTCTCTCTCTAAACAAATTCTCATTCTCGACACATGTAGACTCTCTTTCTCTCGCTTTCTTTAAATCTTCCTCTAGGCAAGTGATCTTAAGAACTAACGCTTTGTTACGCTTTTTAGTTTTAAAAGACTCAGAATATAACTCAGCGTAGGCGCGTTGTATATCACTCTCGCTCTCACTTGTGTCATCCTCCCCCTCACTCACATCGCTCTCACTGTCGAGGTGTCCCTGTGAAGCATCATCCTCAACGTCGTGAGGGGAACTAGGAGTGCTCACTTGGATGGCCATGAATGCGGTGAAGGTACACTCATGCGGTGACTCATCTCCAGAATCCACCGTCTCGACCTCACTGTCGTCACTAAGGGTAGCATTAAGAACAGCTTTCCCTTTCTCTCTATTCAGACGATTGGCACACTCAAAAGCTCTATGACCCCTACCATCACACTCAAAACATCTCTCACTTTCTTTCAGAGGAGGATTTTTGGAAACTTTTTCATTTTTCTTTTCAAACTTATTTTTCTCAAATTTCTTTTTATCTTTAAAATTGCCATTTTTCTTAAATTTGAGAATCCTCTTGAAATTTTTTGCGAAAAGAGCCAAATCATCTAAGTCAAAATCGCACTCAGAATCTGACGTGTCAGTCTCTCTCTTTCTAGATGACTCTACCCTCTTTCTAGTTGACCCCTCACTCCTTCTCTCTTGGGCTTTAAGAGCAATTCCCTTATCTTTAGATTTAGCATTTTTAGGGAACATATCAATTTCATAAGTTTGCAAATCTCCTACAAGTTCTTCCAATTTTAGCGTATTTAAATTACCCATAGAATTTAGCACAGTGACTTTAGGGATAAAACGCTTAGGCAAAGAACGAAGAATCTTTTTAACAACTCTTGCATTCGGAATTTGTTCACCAAGATTAAAACTAGTATTCACAATGTCAGAAAGTCTAGCATAAAATTCATCAAAGCATTCAGAATCATGCATGGTGATTGTTTCAAATTGAGTTGTCAAGTTTTGCAACTTAGACTCTTTCACAGCATTAGTTCCATCATGGGTGAGTTGTAAAACATCCCATGCCTCTTTTGACGTGGTACACGTCATTATGCGTTTGAACCCATCAGGTGTGACAGACCCAGAAATAACACTTAGACCCTTAGAATTAAAAGATGATCATTTAATTTCTTCATCGGACCAAGAAATGTCAGGTTTCAAGTTCGTCACATTATCAACAGTCACGGTGGGAGGAGTCCACCCTCGTTCAACCAAAATCCAGACACGTTCATCAATGGCTTTTAAAGCCGACCTCATACGGGCTTTCCAATAAGCATAATTTGTCCCGTCAAAAACAGGCATTTTATAATATGACTTCTCCATTTGAACACGCACTTTTTCAAAAATCAATTTTTTCAGAAAATTGATATCTTAGAAAAAAAATTTGCGAAAAAAGGAATACGCGATAAATTAGCGTAACCTGCTCTGATACCAATTTGAGAAATGCGTGTGCTCGCGTTCAAATGATCAAACCATATATAAAACCCTTTTAACACAAACAAACCCTAAACATGCAGCAGTACGTGATTGAATAAATAGATAATCTACGCAAGAACATTCAAACACATGCAATTAAGGAAAAATCCCCCTCAGGGGCAAAACCATTTATTTTCACTATAATTTGTAAGAAAACGGCTTACAATCGGATTACAATGAAAATACAAGTTGATTAAGAATTACCCTCGGGTATTGGATTCTGTAGTCGCGGCTGGAATTATCCCTTTCCAGTAGGGCTGCAATGAAGAAGAAGAACGGTCTCCTCCACAAGGGTTGAACAAACCAAAGTTGTGTTCTTGGGTTGCAAAAGGATTCACAAAGGTTTGGCAATGATGTGTGAATCAAAACATGAGTCTTGGGAGTCAAAAATATGAAGACTAGATGTATTTGGACTCTCAAATTCGTCTCCTAAATTCTTGCAAAACAACTCCCCCGAAGTTGGTATTTATAGGAAACAATATGAACAGTCCCACGTTCTTAAAACTCTAAAATTCTATCCAGCGTACAAAAAAAACAGCATTCTTTAAGGAATTTTCTCTATCTTCAAAAGGTCATAACTCCTTCACCGTAGCTCGGATTGAGGTGCTGTTTTTTCCAGTATCTTCGTTGCGGCGAGCTCTTCAACTTTCTAGTTGACCAGACCTCCGAACTATGGATGTGAAATTACGAAAATACCCTTGAACTCTCCTATTGTGCCTTTTTTTTTTTTTACTGTTTTGACTTCCCTTGCGTACCACTTGCAATAAGTTCCTAAAATCTTGGAACGTGAAGTCATTGAGGCAGATGTGGGACATATTAGTGGAGATAATGCATGCTTGATTCCTGGAATTCGGATAGAGGCCGTCATGTGAGATTGTGAGGAGACGTGCCAAATGTAGCGGCGTACGACATAAATAAATGAAACATTTCGATCATGTGAAAAATTGTAATACCCCGTATTTTTGACTATATTTATTTTGGGATTAATTAATTAAATTGCGGATTAATTGGAAATTAATCCGGGTTATAAATACTAATGAGATGCAAATTGGTATTTGATTATGTGCATATATGATTATATAAGTATTTGGTATTATAAAATTTGTCGTGAGATTTATACACGGCATTTTAGAAATTTTGTTGAGACGCGTGGGACCGCCGCGTCACGGTATAATATTTTGATATTAAAAGTGAATTTAAAATCTATAATCCGTATGGTCGTGTTGAGTGCGCCAACGCGTCCGGAAGGGTCGAGATAGTCAGAAAACACTAGCCGGGGGTATAGTTTGGGTCCCGGGGTATCTTTAGGCCATTCCGGCACCATAAAGGGTATTTTAGTAATTTGGTATTTTTGGGTAATTAAAAGTGACGAAAATTGAGAGTTGTAATCTGATAAGGAATTGACCCAACCAACCCTTATTAACCCAACAAGCTACGGAGGTTTATTAAAATAGGTTTTCATAAGTTTCCCCAAAGCAAACCCTAGCCACCATAGCCTTTTGGAGAAGAAAGCTTGGAGAAGGAGAGAGAGAGAGAAATTCTGCAGAAATTCTACACCGAATCCACATCAAAACCAGAAATCAAACCAAGGAAAGTGTTTTAATCATATTTAAATTCGTAGAATGTTTCCTCCATGTTAGAAGATTGATAAATTACAACTGTTCTTGGAAGATAATGAAAACCCATGTAGTTTGAAGTTAGAACTTGAATATTGTGAAGAGAATTGCATGTAGTATGATAGGAGATGATTTCCCCTTATATTAATTGTGATTTGAAGGAATTAAAACGAAATAAATTCTGGGATTTGAGGATGATTTAAACCTAGGGTTCATGTTCTAGAGAAATTGGGAAAAGTGTAGAGATTTGTAAATTTAGTTGATGTTATGATGATTCAATCCTTGAAAACATGTTAGGAGATGATATAAATATGTTTAGGATGATTTAGAGACCCTAAAACGTTGTTGGAATGAACCTTGGAAGAGATTAGAAGTGTTAAAAATGGTGAAAAACGTACTTGGAATAATATGGGCCGAAACTGGCCACTCGTTAGAAGCAACCCCCAGGTCGTTCGAACGAGCTCGTTCGAACGAGCTTCTAACGAGTTGACCAGTCGTTATTAACGAGTAGTGATTTCGTTCGATATCTCGTTCGAACGAGATATCGTTAGAAAGGTCAGTTCGTTCGAACGAACTGGGATCTCGTTCGAACAGCCTCGTTCGAACGAGACTTCTAACGACCTGACAGTCCAAACTCGTTCGAAGCCTCGTTCGAACGAGACTTCTAACGAGTTGACAGTTTGTTCCTTTTTGAACTGTTTTGACTTTTGGAGTTCCGTAAACTTGTTCGAGGATATAGTTAACCTTCCAACGATGGTGTAGTGATAGGTTTGGGACATTTGGGTATTTATGAGAAGGAATTTACATACGAGAGTGTATTACATGGACGGTTTGGGTTGAGACGTGAGTGTTTACTACGACGTGAGATAATTATGGTGCGTGTAATTACAAACCGGAATAGTATGAATTGTGTTAATATAAGATAGTATGAGAATATGTAATACGATTAAAATACGGTATTACTAAGATGTGTGTTTACTTAGTATTGGTATATGGATTGTTTGTATGACATACCTACCATACTTGCTATCACGGGAGGTTACGTTCGCTTAGGACCCTCTAATCCTTGTGTGCCTACGGGGGGGATATAGACTGGTACCTTGATGAACATAGGTCATAGAAGGACTTATTGTGATATTAATAAGTCTGCATGATCATGGGAGCGTAGGTATGTGCGTGACCCATGTGATGGTGACTGTGTTCGCCTCCACTATTTGTGATTTGTGTTATCTAGACTATTCCTGAGAGATTCGGAATATGTACTCCTTATGTACGTGATGTACCGGGATGGATAGCAGAGTATGTGTGCACTACAGCTTAGGTTGCGGGGTGCTTGTATTGTATATTTATGATATGAATAATGTACCTTAAATTAATGGGAATCCTCATTTTAATGTTGTGAAAATATTACGGTATTGTTTCGAGATATATAATGAGTTAACTGTTAGTTATATCATTGGCATATTTAGTAACTGAGTTTACGTTAAACCTCTATTTAATTACGAGCGTTGTTATGTTAAATGGAACCGAGTAGTATGGGTAGAACCTTTGGCAGTCTAGCTAGATATGTTGTCACTTAGCTAGTGGTATGGGTAGTTATAGATGGGTACTTGCGTTAGGAGTGCACAGTTAGACGAGAGGTGAGAATATAATGTGAGTGCACGTCCTGACATGTACTTTGCATTTAATGTTTTAAATGTTTTTAAAGCACTTGCAGGTTTTTAAAATATAACTCCACATTCGGGCTCTGACCCGTTTGCTTTTCAAATCTCTTTTTCTTTGTAAAACCTTTTTAGGTGCCCAGCCACAGGGACACCAAGCATAGGATACTCATTCAGGTGACGGGTTGTAGCTGTTTGTGGAAGCTACAGGGATTTACATGTAGACGTTTCTATCGTTTGGATTCCAGAGTCACTATCTATCAAGTTGTAGGGCATGTTGCCCATTTCTTTAGAGACATCTTTTACATTTCAGTTTTCAGACTTTAGCATGTATTGTTTCAGTTTATTTATTTCAGTTATGGGATTGTAGTGAGGAGTTTTCCTCCAGACTTTATTTACTCTATTGTGATGGTTATTCGTTTTACTTCAGTATGGTGAATGGTGTTATTTATTTCTTCATTACACTTGTTGCATGTTAATCAGACTTAAATTAAAATTTGGCAACTTGCTTTTTAAAAACTAGGTGGTTAGAAATGATAAAAATGTTTTCGACAGTGATGCTATTAACTGAGCCAACTTGGCATTTTGAAGTAATTTTATAAAGGAGTAGCTACCCGGTATTTAATTAGTCGGGGTGTCACAGGTGGTATCAGAGCATCAGGTTCTAGTGTCCTTTAGGATCTGTACGGCTATTATGTTTCCGCTACGTTTTCTTTGATATAGAGCCCTATATTTTAGGACTGTTGTACTCTTTTTGTGTATGCTTCGTTCTTCAGCTTTATTAAGTTTATAACCATGAACTTATAAACTTTGTTCTTATTTCAGATGCCTCCACGATGTGCACGACGAGTTCCCAGGAATGCAATGCCCGAACCCCAGCCCGCTCCAGTTCAGGGCATGTTGAGCGCCGCTGAGGTTGCAGCTATAGTAGCTCAAGCGGTGAATGCCGCGATTGCCGTTGTTCAGCAGGCACCACCACAGGCGCCGGTTGCCGCGCCAGTACAGGTTAATGCATTCCCGTCTGCTTGGGAACGTGTACGTGACGCTTTTCAGAAAGCGCATCCGCCAGAGTTTGTAGGTAGCTCAGATGTGGTAGTCTCGAGCCAATGGAGGAAGGACATACAGAGGCATTTGAGGATGCATGAGTGCACTGACGTTCAGAAACAGGTGCTAGCTACTTTCAAGCTAGTGGGATCTGCACTATAGTGGTGGGAGTTTATTACCACCGCGGAGGAGAGGGATACCCTCACGATTCAGGAGTTTTGGGTGCGGTTCGACCACAAGTACTTCCCATCTGCAGTTCATACAGAGATGAGGAGGAAGCTGATGAGTTTGAAGCAAGAGGGGAAGACAGTGGTCGAGTATGAGGCCGAGTTTACTAACCTGTTGAATATCGTTCTAGAAGAGATTCCAACAGAGAAGAAGAAGATAGAGAAGTTCACCGACGGGTTGAATTGGAGGATCCGTCAGCATCTACTAGGGAACCTATCGTTGGCCACGTATTCTGATGTGGTTAACGCTGCATTGTTGCACTGCCAGGACCACCGTTTTCATATGGTCGAGGGAAAGCGGTCAGGGGAGTCTAGCCATCAGGGCAGGACTGGAGGACATGGTGCCAGCGGGGCACAGACCGGTCAGGGGCAGAGATAGACTGAGCAGGGTACCCAGCAGGGGGACAATAAGAGGTTCCGGTCAGGGAACTACAGGCAAGGACAGGGAGGTTTCCGCCAGGGCCATCAGGGTCCAAACGGCCATCAGGGCCAGCAGGGGCAGAATGGGCAGCAGTTCCATCAGGGCCAGTAGGTCCAAGGGAGGAATGGTAACGGCCACCAGGGTCGGGGACAGCAGGGGCAGAGGGGAGGGAACTTCCTAGGGAAGTGTTTCACTTGTGGCAAGACTGGCCATAAGAAATAGGATTGTCCTGATAGGGGCAGGGCCCCACAGCAGCAGCAGGGTGCTCGCCAGGAGCCACAGAGACCTATGTTTCCCGCCGCTCTTCCTGCACCGCCACAGATGGCAGCTTTGCCACCCATTCCAGCAGTCCCAGTTCAGCAGGGGCAGCTACAGTATGGACGTGTCTACAACGTTCACCAGGCTGCAGTTCCACAGGCACCGCCCGCGATCGAGGGTACATTTCCTATCCATGGCACTATGGGTCGGGTGTTATTTAATACGGGTGCTACACACTGTTTTATTGCTACACACTTTGCGAAAGCTTTAGGATTGTTAGCTACGGCAGAGAACACGGTGACGTGTGTCGACTCACCATTAGGGAGTGGGTCACTTATTTTCTTTATATGCCGGGGAGTGGGAGTAGAGGTTGGTGGTTTGGTATTGCCTGCAGACATGTTAGTGTTAGACATGCATGTTCACGATGTGATCATCGGTATGGATTGGCTCGTAGCAAATCGGGCCATGATTGATTGCTTCAGCGGGAGCATTGTTTTTGCCATTCCGGGGCAAGAGATATTTATAGTGGCGATGCCTCGCCCAGAGGGAGGATCGACCGCTCATCTGTATTACATAGAGGAGGATACCTCTAAGGAGGTTGTGATTCCTTTAGATTCGATCCCGGTTGTCAGGGAGTATTCAGATGTGTTTCAGGAGATACCAGGCTTACCACCCAGTCGGGAGATAGACTTCGTTATTGATTTGCTACCGG
Source organism: Sambucus nigra (assembly GCA_949130495.1). Taxonomy (NCBI): domain Eukaryota; kingdom Viridiplantae; phylum Streptophyta; class Magnoliopsida; order Dipsacales; family Adoxaceae; genus Sambucus; species Sambucus nigra. Next base: position 422,606,780 of record OX422218.1, read on the forward strand.
GTACGAGACCTATAGCACGCGCACCGTACCGTATGGCTCCAGCTGAGATGAGAGAGCTACGGGATCAGATAGAGCAGTTGTTGGGACAAGGCTTTATTCGCAGGAGTACCTCACCTTGGGGCGCTCCGGTTTTTGTTTGTGAAGAAGAGGGATGGTTCACTGAGGTTGTGCGTGGACTACCGAGAGTTGAATAAGGTCACGATACGGAATAAGTATCCGTTGCCTCGAATCGATGACTTATTCGACCAGTTGAGAGGAGTTTCTTTCTTCTCGAAGATTGACTTGAGGTCAGGATACCATCAGTTGCGTATCAGGGAGGAGGATGTCTCGAAGACTGCATTCTTGTCGAGATATGGTTCTTACGAGTTTCGGGTTATGCCTTTCGGTTTGACCAACGCTTCAGCAGTGTTTATGGACTTGATGAACAGAGTGTTCAGGGATTTCCTAGATCAGTTTGTCATTGTCTTCATTGATGACATTCTGGTTTACTCTCAGACGGAGGAGGAGCACGCCGAGCATTTGAGGCAGGTTTTGCAGACACTTCGTCAGAACGAGCTGTATGCAAAATACGAGAAGTGCGGGTTTTGGCTGAAGGAAGTCCAGTTCTTGGGTCACATTATTTCTGACCAGGGAATATATGTCGATCCGGGGAAGGTATCAGCGGTGAGGGAGTGCGGACAGCCCACGACACCGACTGAGATTCGTAGTTTCTTGGGTTTACCAGGATACTACAGGAGGTTTATTCGGGGTTTCTCGGAGATAGCAGGTCCTTTGACACATCTTACTCGTAAAGGTGTGCCATATATCTGGAGTGATGCCTGTCAGTTGGCATTCGATGAGTTGAAGGACAAATTGACCTCAGCACCTGTGTTAGCATTGCCGAGACCGGGAGTTGAGTATTTGGTTTACATCGATGCGTCTTTGCAAGGACTGGGAGGTGTATTGTAGCAGGAGAGACAGGCCATAGCTTATACTTCCCGTAAGCTTAAACCTCATGAGAAGAATTACCCCACACATGATTTGGAGTTGGCGGCAGTGGTATTTGCCTTACGGATTTGGAGGCACTATCTTTTGGGGGAGAAGTTTCAGCTGTTCACGGATCACAAGTCACTACAGAATCTGTTCACACAGAAGGAGTTGAACATGCGGCAGCGTAGGTGGCTTGAATTTGTGAAAGACTACCAGTTCGACATCCAGTACCACCCGGGTAAGGCTAACGTGGTAGCAGACGCGTTGAGCCGCAGGCCAGCAGATGAGGTGGTAGAGGTGTGGAAAGCTAAGTGGAAGGAATTGGGACACCAGGATGCAGTGGCCCGATCTTTCATGTCTGTGATGACCGTTACCCCGCAGATTATCACGAAGGTAGTACGGGCACAGGCTAAAGACTCGTTCTGTCAGGAGCAGATAGTTCGATTACTTGCAGAGGGAGCCGAGTCCTATACCGTTAGCTCAGACGGGGGATTACGCTTCAATGGGAGGTTGGTAGTTCTGGAAGGGGAAGAATTGCGGCATGATGTGATGGCAGAGTCGCATGGCTCACGGTTCGCGGTACATCCCGGAGGGGACAAAATGTACCAAGACATGAGACGGCAGTATTGGTGGAGCGGTATGAAGAGAGATATCGTTGAGTTTGTCTCGAAATGCGCCACTTGTCAGCTTGTAAAAGTGGATCATCAGAGACCAGCAGGATTGCTACAGTCGTTGGAGGTTCCGGTGTGGATGTGGGAGAGCATATCCATGGATTTTATCATGGGGTTGCCTACGTCGCAGAGGGGTCACGACTCCGTTTGGGTAATTGTGGACAGGTTGTCCAAGGTCGCTCACTTCTTACCCGTTAGGACTGATTACACTGCGGGACAGTATGCCCAGCTCTTCATTTCAGAGATTGTGAGACTTCATGGTGTGCCCCTAAATATCGTGTCTGACAGAGACAAGATATTTGTTTCGAGGTTTTGGGAGAGTTTCCAGGAGGCCATGGGCACGGAATTGCGGTTGAGTACGGCTTATCATCTGCAGACCGATGGGCAGACAAAGCGCACCAATCAGATGTTGGAGGACATGCTACGCATGTGCATTATTGACTTCGGGGATGGATGGGAGCAGTACCTTCCACTGGTGGAGTTTTCTTACAACAACTCCTATCAGTTCACGATTGGCATGGCTCCGTTTGAGGCGTTGTACGGTAGGCTTTATCGTTCCCCAGCATGTTGGTTGGAAGTGGGGGACAACAAACTACTTGGGCCGGAAGTGATTCAGGACACTTCGGCAAGGATTGAGTTGATTCAGAGTCGCATTCGGGTAGTTCAAGACAGGCAGAAGAGTTATGCTGATGCGAAGAGGTTTTTCAGGGAATTCCAAGTGGGGGACCAGGTTTTGCTCAGGGTATCTCCGATGAAGGGGATTATGCGTTTCGGGAAGAAGGGGAAGTTGGCACCGAGGTATGTGGGGCCGTTTCCTATTATTGAGCGGATCGGACCGGTTGCGTATAGACTTGGACTACCGGAGCACTTGCATCAGATTCACGACGTGTTCCATATTTCCTTGCTGAGGAAATACCTTAGAGATGATTTGACTCATTCTCACATTGCTGTGGAGGACATCGATCTCCAGCCGGATAGCTCCTACGAGGAGGGGCCAATTGCTATTTTGGACCAAAGCGAGAGGAAACTGCGGTCAAAGATAGTCCCGTTAGTGCGTGTTCAGTGGCGACATCACAATGTCGAGGCGTCCACATGGGAGCGCGAGGATGAGATGCGCGAATGTTATCCAGAGCTATTTTTAGCAGGTACTTTCTACTTTCGAATTTCGGGATGAAATTCAGATATTAGGGGGGAAGTATGTAATACCCCGTATTTTTGACTATATTTATTTTGGGATTAATTAATTAAATTGCGTATTAATTGGAAATTAATCCGGGTTATAAATACTAATGAGATGCAAATTGGTATTTGATTATGCGCATATATGATTATATATGTATTTGGTATTATAAAATTTGTCGTGAGATTTATACACGGCATTTTAGAAATTTTGTTGAGACGCGTGGGACCGCCGCATCACGGTATAATATTTTGATATTAAAAGTGAATTTAAAATCTATAATCCGTATGATCGTTTTGAGTGCGACAACGCGTCCGTAAGGGTCGAGATAGTCAGAAAACACTAGCCGGGGGTATAGTTTGGGTCCCGGGGTATCTTTAGGCCATTCCGGCACCATAAAGGGTATTTTAGTAATTTGGTATTTTTGGGTAATTAAAAGTGACGAAAATTGAGAGTTGTAATCTGATAAGGAATTGACCCAACCAACCCTTATTAACCCAATAAGCTACGGAGGTTTATAAAAATAGGTTTTCATAAGTTTCCCCAAAGCAAACCCTAGCCACCATAGCCTTTTGGAGAAGAAAGCTTGGAGAAGGAGAGAGAGAGAGGAATTCTGCAGAAATTCTACACCGAATCCACATCAAAACCAGAAATCAAACCAAGGCAAGTGTTTTAATTATATTTAAATTCGTAGAATGTTTCCTCCATGTTAGAAGATTGATAAATTACAACTGTTCTTGGAAGATAATGAAAACCCATGTAGTTTGAAGTTAGAACTTGAATATTGTGAAGAGAATTGCATGTAGTATGATAGGAGATGATTTCCCCTTGTATTAATTGTGATTTGAAGGAATTAAAACGAAATAAATTCTGGGATTTGAGGATGATTTAAACCTAGGGTTCATGTTCTAGAGAAATTGGGAAAAGTGTAGAGATTTGTAAATTTAGTTGATGTTATGATGATTCAATCCTTGAAAACATGTTAGGAGATGATATAAATATGTTTAGGATGATTTAGAGACCCTAAAACGTTGTTGGAATGAACCTTGGAAGATATTAGAAGTGTTAAAAATGGTGAAAAACGTACTTGGAATAATTTGGGCCGAAACTGGCCACTCGTTAGAAGCAACCCCCAGGTCGTTCGAACGAGCTCGTTCGAACGAGCTTCTAACGAGTTGACCAGTCGTTATTAACGAGTAGTGATTTCGTTCGATATCTCGTTCGAACGAGATATCGTTAGAAGGGTCAGTTCGTTCGAACGAACTGGGATCTCGTTCGAACAGCCTCGTTCGAACGAGACTTCTAACGACCTGACAGTCCAAACTCGTTCGAAGCCTCGTTCGAACGAGACTTCTAACGAGTTGACAGTTTGTTCCTTTTTGGACTGTTTTGACTTTTGGAGTTCCGTAAACTTGTTCGAGGATATAGTTAACCTTCCAACGATGGTGTAGTGATAGGTTTGGGACATTTGGGTATTTATGAGAAGGAATTTACATACGAGAGTGTATTACATGGACGGATTGGGTTGAGACGTGAGTGTCTACTACGACGTGAGATAATTATGGCGCGTGTAATTACAAACCGGAATAGTATGAATTGTGTTAATTATAAGATAGTATGAGAATATGTACTACGATTAAAATACGGTATTACTAAGATGTGTGTTTACTTAGTATTGGTATATGGATTGTTTGTATGACATACCTACCATACTTGCTATCACGGGAGGTTACGTTCGCTTAGGACCCTCTAATCCTTGTGTGCCTACGGGGGGGATATAGACTGGTACCTTGATGAACATAGGTCATAGAAGGACTTATTGTGATATTAATAAGTCTGCATGATCATGGGAGCGTAGGTATGTGCGTGACCCATGTGATGGTGACTGTGTTCGCCTCCACTATTTGTGATTTGTGTTATCTGGACTATTCCTGAGAGATTCGGAATATGTACTCCTTATGTACGTGATGTACCGGGATGGATAGCAGAGTATGTGTGCACTACAGCTTAGGTTGCGGGGTGCTTGTATTGTATATTTATGATATGAATAATATACCTTAAATTAATGGGAATCCTCATGTTAATGTTGTGAAAATATTACGGTATTGTTTCGAGATATATAATGAGTTAACTGTTAGTTATATCATTGGCATATTTAGTAACTGAGTTTACGTTAAACCTCTATTTAATTACGAGCGTTTTTATGTTAAATGGAACCGAGTAGTATGGGTAGAACCTTTGGCAGTCTAGCTAGATATGTTGTCACTTAGCTAGTGGTATGGGTAGTTATAGATGGGTACTTGCGTTAGGAGTGCACAGTTAGACGAGAGGTGAGAATATAATGTGAGTGCACGTCCTAACATGTACTTTGCATTTAATGTTTTAAATGTTTTTAAAGCACTTGCAGGTTTTTAAAATATAACTCCACATTCGGGCTCTGACCCGTTTGCTTTTCAAATCTCTTTTTCTTTGTAAAACCTTTTTAGGTGCCCAGCCACAGGGACACCAAGCATAGGATACTCATTCAGGTGACGGGCTGTAGCTGTTTGTGGAAGCTACAGGGATTTACATGTAGACGTTTCTATCGTTTGGATTCCAGAGTCACTATCTATCAAGTTGTAGGGCATGTTGCCCATTTCTTTAGAGACATCTTTTACATTTCAGTTTTCAGACTTTAGCATGTATTGTTTCAGTTTATTTATTTCAGTTATGGGATTGTAGTGAGGAGTTTTCCTCCAGACTTTATTTACTCTATTGTGATGGTTATTCGTTTTACTTCAGTATGGTGAATGGTGTTATTTATTTCTTCATTACACTTGTTGCATGTTAATCAGACTTAAATTAAAATTTGGCAACTTGCTTTTTAAAAACTAGGTGGTTAGAAATAATAAAAATGTTTTCGACAGTGATGCTATTAACTGAGCCAACTTGGCATTTTGAATTAATTTTATAAAGGAGTAGTTACCCGGTATTTAATTAGTCGGGGTGTCACAAAAATGTCCTTACATATTTCTTAAGAAATAGGATGGAATCTTTAGGTTATTTATAGATTATCGAAGGAAAAACTCGGTTACTATTAAGAATAAGTATCGTCCACTTAGAATGAAAGATTTATTCGATCAGCTTCGAAGAGCGAGGGTCTTTTCTAAAATAGATTTATGGTCTAGTTACCATCAATTGCAAGCAAGATAATAAGATATTCCAAAATTTCTTTCTAAACTTGTTATTGGCATTTCGAAAGTACTGTAATGTTGTTTGGATTAACCAATGTACCCGCAACTTTTATCGAACTTATGCACATAATCTTTAGACCTTTTCTTAACTAATTTGTTATCATATTCATTGTTTATATTCTTAATCATATCCAAAATCCAGTATATCATGCCTAACATTTAGAAAAATTATTAGGCACTCTAAGACACCACGGGTTATATGCAAAAAAAGAGCAAATGTGATTTCGCAATGAAAAAAGTAAAATTCCTAAGGCATGTGATTTCTCAATGGAAAAATCCTACATATATCATCGAGATAAAAAGTTTCTTAGGATTAGCAGGTTATTATCATCATTTTGTGGACTGATTTTCTCCCATTGTTCCTCACCTCTTAAAGCTAACTAGGAATGAAGTACAATTTGTATGAACTGATGAATGTTATCAAGCATTCCAAATTTTAAGAGACAAGTCTTATTACTTCTCATGTCCAAACTATTCCTTTTAGTTATGTACGTTATGACGTATATATCGATGCCCCATTACTAGGTATAGGATGTGTTTCAATGTAAAGAGGGAAAGTATAAGAGAATGGATCATGACAACTCAAAACCCAAGAGTGTAATTACCATGTCCATTATCTTGAGTTACTTGTTGTATTTTTTTCTTTAATGATTTTTCGTTGTTACCTTTGTGGTGAAGAATTCCAAGTCTTTTTTAATCGTAAGAGCTTAAAATATATCTTCACTAAAAAATATTTAAATTTAAGACAACGACGTTGGATTGAATTTGCAGAAGATTACAGGTTTAAATTAGAATACCACCCAGGAAAATATAATTTGGTAGTCGACTCTTTAAGTCATAATCCCATTAGAAGACTCCAAACTTTGATCTCCTATGACATTATTGCTACCATAGAGCAATATGATTTTCAATTGATACCTATTTTCTCAACATTTTCCAATATAATTGCATATCTATATTTCATAAAGAAAATCTTAGCGCAAAAGTCCCAAGATCCTTTTCCACAACCTATTCAGTATGAAAACCACGACTTCTCATATGATAAGTAAATAGGCTGACGATTTAGAAATAGATTGTCTGTGCCTGATAATTCTTCTATTCGAGAAGAACTATTAAAAAAAGCCCATAAATATGAGAAATGATATCGAGAATTTGGTAAAACTATGTCTTACTTATCAACAAGTAAAGAACGAACAACAACATTCTAGTGGACTTCTCCAACCCTTACCAACTCTAGAATGGAAATGGGATCATATGATCATGGATTTTATCAGTGGACTAACTCGTACGTCTCAAGGATATAATTCAATTTGGGTAATAGTAGACCTACATACCGAATCTTCCCATTTTCTACAAGTGAAACAAACCGATTTTTTCAAAAGCTTAATAAACTCTACATTTGAAAAACTATCCAATTACATGGAATCCCCCTATCCATCATGTCAGACGGAGATGCAGTTTTGTTGGAAATTTTTGGCAAGCACTTCATACATCAATGGGTACTAAATTGAATTTGAGTACTGCTATCCACCCTCAAACGGTTGGATAGTCTTAATGTATAATTTAAACCTTAGAAATGTTACAAGCTTTTAAGTTAGATATGTCTGATAATTGGAATGAACACTTACCCCTCGTTGAGTTTTCTCATAACAATAGTTACTAGTCAATTATCAAAGCTACCTCATTTGAAGCCTTGTGTAATACCCTGTATTTTTATGATTTATTAATTTGGCGATTTATTAAATTTAATGTGAGTTAATTATTTAATATAAATCCGAAAATTAATTATTTTATAATTATTAACGTGATATGAGTTAGTAATTATAGGTAACTTGTTGTTGAATATTACTAATGAGTAAAGTAATATAATATTGGTTCTATGAAATGTCACGAGTGAATGAAATGACAATTTTGGAAATTTAAGTCGGGACGCGCCTATGTCGCGTCGGGAATAAATGTTGATTAATAAGAGTGAAATATTTTTAAGTTATTCATATGGTCATTTTGAGTGCGCCAACGTGCCCGGAAGGGTCGAGATAGTCCGAAAAGTGTACTCGGCGGTTTAGTTTGAGTCTCGGGGCATTTTTAGGCCTATTTAACACCCCGGGAGGGCATTTCGGACATTTTGCATTTTTAGGTAATTAAACCCACGAAAATTATTAGGCTATATCAGACATTTAGAAGAGCCCTTTAGGGTTATCAGACTAAAAACCATAGAACGGACATAGGAGAGGGAAGGAGAAAGCTTTCCAAGCAATCGAAGGCCAAAAAGTCATTCGATTGCACCGCCACCACCACCAATGCGTAGATCGCGCGACGGGGAACGCAACCACACCAAAATTGTCAGAAAACTAGAATTTTGAAATTTCCAAGCAAGTATTTATCTTTCTTATTTTCGTTAATGCATCGTTCATGTTAGTCTAGGGTGATTAGGACGAGTTTGGTAGAAGAAAGTCAATGTTGGAGATAGGAAAATCGCATGTATAATTTATTTGAATGTAAATCTGGTAACCGCTTCATATGTAGAGGCTTAACCATGAAATTATGATGAATTAGGAGTAGAAATTTCTTGAAAAATACTGATTAGAACCATGTTAAAGAAATTCTAGGGTTCTTGAGATTTTTATGAAGTTTTGGCCTACTAATCCATGGTTATTGATGAAAAATTGCATGCTTTATGTAGAAGATGAATAATATGGGCATATACTGATTATAGTACGAATTTTAGGGAGTTTGGGTGTGTCAAATCTGGATTTGATTGAGGTTGGATTGTGAAACTGTAATACCCCGTATATTTATGCTATATTAATTTGGGGACTTATTGAATTTAATGTGAGTTAATTATTTAATAAAACTCCGAAAATTAATTATGTTATAATTATTAACGTGACGAGAGTTAGTAATTATGGGAAATTTGTTGAATATTACTAATGAGCAAAGTAATATATTATATTGGTTATATTGAATGTCATGAGTGAGTTAAAGGACAATTTCGGAAATTTAAGTCGGGGCGTGCCCGTGTCACGTCGAGACTAAGTTTGTTAAATAAAAAGTGAATATTTTATAAGTTGTTCATATGGTCATTTTGAGTGTGCCAACGCGTCCGGAAGGGTCGAGATAGTCAGAAAAGTGTACTCGGGGGTGTAGTTTGGGTCTCGGGGCGTTTTTAGGCCTAATTAGTACCCCGGGAGGGCATTTTAGTCATTTTACATATTTGGGTAATTAAACCCACGAAATTCAGCAACCTATGTCAACCATTTAGGTTGGTCCTTTAGGGTTAGAATATTCAAAAACCTAGAACGGCTATTGGAGAAGAGAGGAGAGAGCCCTCAAGGCAATTCAAGGCCAAAAAGTCACCGGTTTTCACCGCCGCCACCACCAACGCGTAGATCGCGAGAAGAGGAACGCAACCATACCAAAATCAGCCGTAAATCAGATTACCAGAAATCTCAATCAAGTGTTTAACTTTCTATTTTCGTTGCTGCAATCTTCATATTAGTTTAGGAATGATTAGGGATGAATTATATAGAAGAAAACTCAATTTGTGATAGGAAAATGCATGTAGTATTGATTATATGAAATTCTGGAATCCTTGCCATGTAGAGGAATATAACCCACGAAATTTTGATGATATATTAGAGGGAAATTTTGGTAAAAACAGATTAGAACCGTGATTAAGAAAAACTCTAGGGTTCTTGATGATTAGATGAGATTTTGGGTTAATTATCCATGTTTAATGTTAGATATACACATGCTTTACGTTGAAAACATCTGGTATATTGATATAATGTTTGTAGTAGGATTTTTGGGACGTTTAGAATGGAAAAACATGGTTTTGTATGAAGAAAATTGGTAGAACCCATAACTGCAATTCTGCAGATTTTCGCAGACCTGCTTGATCGATCGATCGAGCCTAGAGCTTCGATCGATCGAAGGTTCGATCTATCGAGCCCCAAACTTCGATCGATCGACCCCTCCTGGCAGACTACTATTTCCCTTTGTTAATGATTTAAAAATTGAATTGTCGTGATATAATTCTTGGGCATTCTTAGCATAATGATTTGGGAGACATAGAGGACCAGTAGGGCGTATAAATAAATGTTGGGATCATTAATACTCGACGAGAATGGTATTTATGAGATGTTTACTTTAGGGTTAGTAAATTGATATGTTAAAGTGTGAGGCGCGTAAGAGAGTTACGATGAAACATAAATGTGACACCTACTGAATTTTATACTTGGAAGAATAGAGTCCACGAGTGTCACGAAATAAGTGAGAAAACCCTTCGAGTTAAGGTTAGAGATGAAACCTTGTACGTAATACTAATAATGTGAAATTTAGGATAAATGTTGTAACTATGGGTGACGAGAGGAACCTACATTAATATGATAAAAGTGGTATATTTATATGATTGTGTGTACATATATTATATACATGTGAAAAACATACCGCGCTACTTGCTATCCTTGAGGTTACCGCGCTGGGACAGTCTTATCTCGATGGGATCTTTATGGGGGATATTGACTTGTACCCTAGAAGATAGATATCCTTGGTACAGGCTATCGAATTGATAGTTCAGACGGTCCTAAGAGACGCGAGTATGTGCCATCCTCTTAGAGACTTGGAATCTATGATTCGCCTCGATATTGTTTGTGTATGTGTTAATACAGTTCGAGAGTGATTCCGAACTTGTATTCCCCTTGATATGAGTGGTATGGGGTTTGGATAAGAGAAGTATGCACGCACCATAGTTTTATGTGGGGTACTGTTATTTTATATATATTAATCGAGTAGTTAATATATATATGAGATTTGGAATTTGAAACTTTGATAAGTAGGACATGGTTGATGACTCAAATGGTAAATAATTGTTTTGAGAAAGTATGATATGATACTAAAAAACTTTATTGATTTTATAAAGTTAAAATGGAGATCTTTGTATACTAATTGAAATACCCTTTTCGAAATGAAATCGTTAAATATTGAATCTTATGAGTAATCTAAGATAAGTTAAATCATTGGGAAGATTCGTTCGATAAATGATAGGATAAACCGTTGGGAAGGTTAGTACGATAGGCGTGCACATTAGAAGAGAGGTGAGAATTTCTCAAGAGAGTGTCGCTCTAATATGTTGTTGCATTGGCCTGTATCAATTTAAATACTTGCTAAACGTATTTTAAATCAAACACACTTTCGGGCTCTGGCCCGTTTTTCTCTCTCTCTCTCTCTCTTTCTTGTATATATATGTATGTATTACAGGTGCCCAGCCACAGGGGCGTCTTGCTTAGGACCTATTGGAAGGAACGCGCTGCAACTTAGGTGGGAGTTGCAGGTCTCTTGATTAGACGACTTCGTTCATTCGGATCCACTCTTAGTATTCTTATTTAGTTGAGCATGTGTAGCTCTTTCCATTATTCCATTATTATTGGGACATTGTATTTCAGTTATATCCAATATTGTTACTATGGGTTTTATTCAGTTTGATTGTGTTACTTTATATTTCGCATGTTGACATTCGATTGACGAATGTTTTAATTTAATTAGACTATGATTCAGATATTTAATGTGGTGTGATTCTTACTTATTGAATGTTGTTAATAAAATAAATGTTTTTCTTTAAATAAAATTTGTAAAGTATGTATGAAAATAGTTTTGACACTTAGCTTAATTATTTAGGGTGTTAAAATGGAAAATTTATTTTTAACGACAGTGATGCTGAGAATGAACCAACTGTTTACATTGATTTAATTTAATAAAGGAGTGATCGCCTGATATTTAATTAGGCGGGGTGTCACAGAAACCCGTAATTGCTAATCTGCAGAATTCGCATACCTGTTTGATCGATCGATCGATCGAACCAGGAGTGTCGATCGATCGACCCAACGATCGATCGATCGGCCCCTTCTGGCAGACTAATATTTCCCCTTTTTAAATTTAGTTGAATTCGATTTAATGAGAAATAACCCTTGGACACCCTTATTAAAATGTTTTAGGAGATAAAGAAGGCCATTAGGACTTATAAATAATTATGGGACCTTTAATGTAAAACGAGAGTTGTATTTTCGAGATATTTACATATAAGGGATGATGAAATTATGTATTAAGGGGAGAGGCGCGTAAGATAGTTATGTTGGAATTAGATTACCTACTGAATTCTACACTTGAGAGGATAGAGTCCATGAGTGTTACGCAATAAGTTGGAATGATCCCTCAAATTAAAGTAATAAATGAGCGGTCATACGTGAGAACTAAATAATGTGAAATAAGTAAAAATTTCGTAATTATGGGATTATAAATGTACCTAATTTGATATGGTAATAGTAGTTTAGTTATATGAATGTGTTTATGCATATACTAGCTATGTGTGAAAATCGTGCCCGCGCTACTTGATATCCCTAAGGTTACCGCGCTGGGATGATCTTATCTCGATGTGCCTTTATGGGGGGATATTGACTCGTACCCTAGAAGTTAGAAATCCTTGGTACAGGCTGTCGAATTGATAGTTCAGACGGTCCTAAGAGACGCGGGGGCATGTGCTATCCTCTTAGAGACTTGGAATCTAATCTTCGCCTCAATATTGTTTATGTATGTGTTAATACAATTCGAGAGTGATTCCAAACTTGTATTTCCCTTAGTACGAGTGATTCGGGGAATTGATGGCAGAGTATGCACGCACCATTATTTTTATGTGGGGTGCTGTTAAAATATATATATTATACGAGTATTTGATATATATATGAATTCCTGAAATTTGGAACTACCTACGGTGCTATGGTAGGTAAGAAATGAATAATGACTTGAAATTGTAAATACTTGTTTTGAAAAGTATAATGGAACACTGGAAACTTTATTAATAAATAAAGTTAAAATGAGAGCTTTGTTACTGAATGAAATTTTCCTCTTAAACAATTATATTGTTCAGTTTTAAATCTTACGATTAACCTAAGATAAGTTAAACCATTGGGAAGTTTAGTGCGATATGAGATAAGTTAAACCGTTGGGAAGATTAGTGTGATAGGTGTGCACATTAGAAGAGAGGTGAGAATTTCTCAAGCGAGTGTCACACTAATATGTTGTTGCATTGGCCTGTAAATATTTTAAATACTTGCTAAAGAAATTTTAAATCATTTACACTATCGGGCTCTGACCCGTTTATATTTTCCTTTCTCTCTTGTATCTATATGTATATATTACAGGTGCCCAGCAATAGGGGCGTCTTGCGTAGGATCCTTTGGAAGGAACGCGCTGCAGCTTAGGTGGGAGTTGTAGGCCTCTTGCTTAGACGGCTTCATTTATTTGATTTCACTCCTAGCTTATTTATTCAGTTGGGCATGTGACGCCCATTCCCATTATCCATTTGTATTATTGGACATTGTGATTCATTTATTTCTAGTATTGTCACTTTGGGATTTATTACTGTCTGGATGTTTTACTTTAAATTTTAAATGTTGGGAGGACTTAGTTGTTGAATGTTAAATTTTTTTGGATTATATGTTCCATGATAATTGTGGTGTGATTCTTTAATATTGAATTGTTGTACATATTTAAATCTTGGTTTATAAAATAAAATTGGGAAAGTAATGTCTAAAAATGGTTTTGACACTTAGCTTAATTATTTAGGGTGTTTAAATTGGAAAAGTTATTTTTCGACAGTGCTGCTAAGAATTAACCAACTGTTCACCTTGATTTTAATTTAATAAATGAGTGATCGCCCGCTATTTAATTAGGCGAAGTGTCATAGGTGGTATCAGAGCACCAATTTCTAGTGTCCTTAGGATCTATACAACTTATTTCGCTTTCATCTTAACATTTTTGCTATAGAGCCCTATGTGAGGATTGTTGTATTCTTGCCTTTACGTTTACGTCTTCAGCTATTTGAGATTTGATAATAACTCTAGACTAATAAATTTCTTCACGTTTCTGATGCCTCCGAGACGTGCACCAAAGGATAGGCGTGCCCCAGCCGAGCAGCCAACAACTCTAGCACAGGGTACAATGAATGCTAATGAGGTAGCCGCTATTGTTGCTAAGGCCGTGAATGTCACGCTAGCAGTGGTACAGCAGGCTCCACCCCAGATTCAGGCAGTGGTTCCAGTACATACACAACTTCCATCTGCATGGGAGTGGGTTAGGGATGCCTTTCCGAAGGCGCATCCCCTTGAATTCTCGGGTAGTTCAGATATTGTCATCGTCAGCCAATGGAATAAAGATATCCAGTGGCATCTTCGTATGTATGAGTTCACAGACGTGAAGAAATAGTTGTTGGCTTCTTTAAGCTGGTGGGGGCCTCTTTGTAGTGGTGGGAGTCCACCACCACATTGGAGGGGGGGGGGGGATACGATCCCGATTTAGTCATTCTGGGAGCAGTTTGATCGCAAGTACTTTCCACACACCGTGCAGACTGAAATTAGGCGGAAATTACTGAACTTGAAGTAGGAGAATTCTACCATTGTTGAGTATGAGGAAGAGTTCACACGACTTCTCACCATAGTGCCAGATGAGACACCTACTGAGGGTAAGAAGATAATGTTGTTTGTGGATGAGTTAGCTTGGAGGATCCGTCAGCACCTTATAGGGAATCTATCTCTGAGTACTTTCACTGATGTACTCAATGCTGCTTTACTACATTTCCAGGATCACTGCTTCCATCTGTAGGGAAGCAAGCGAGCAGGAGAGTCCGTCCAGTAGGGAAGGACAGGGGGTAGTGGCGCTGGTGGAGAACCAACATTCCAGGGACAAATTCGTCAGCATGAATAGAGTTTCCATCAGGGGGACCCTGCTAAGTGCTTCTAATCAGGTTATTCCAGGCAGGGATTTGGGGGGTTATAGGTAGGGTCAGTAGGGCCAACCTAATTAGCAGGGCCAGCAAGGCCAACACCGACAGCAGCAGGGTCAGCAGCAGGGCCAACAACATTTTCACCAGGGCCAACAAGGTCAGTGGTGGGGTGGTAACGACCAACAGGGCCGTGGTTAGCAGGGTCAGAGGGTAGGAAATTTCAAAGGCCGATGTTTTGGGTGCGACAAGCATGGCCATAGGCGCCAGGATTGTCCAGAGGGAGAGAGGGCCCCATAGCAGGAAGGTGCCCGAAATGAGCCACAAAGGCCACTTTTTCCAGCGCCCTCTCAGCACCAGCCCACGTACCTGTCCTACCAGCCATTCAAGTAGCCCCAGTGTAGCAGGGGCAGTTACAATATGGACGTGTCTATAACGTCCACCATGCAGCAGCTCCACATGCCCCACCCACGATTGAGGGTATGTTTCCAATCCATGGTACTATGGGTCGCATTTTGTTTGATACTGGGGCGATGCACTGTTTTATAGCCACTCATTTTACGAAGGCCTTAGGGTTATTAGAAACACTCGGGAGTGGTTCGCTTATTTTCTTTATATGCCGGGGTGTGGGGGTAGATATTGGTAGCTTGGTATTACCTGCAGACATGTTAGTCTTAGATATGCATGATCATGACGTTATTATCGGTATGGATTGGCTCACTGCTTACAGGGCCATGATATATTATTTCGGTGGGAGTATTGTTTTTGCCATTTCGGGGCAAGAGATGTTTGTAGTGGCGATGCCTTGCCCAGAGGGAGGCTCGACCGCTCATTTGTATTACATAGAGGAGGATACCTCTAAGGAGGTTCTGATTCCCTTAGACTCGATCCCAGTCGTCCGTGAGTATTTCGATGTCTCTCAGGAGATACCAGGTCTGCCCCCCAGACGAGAGATAGACTTTGTCATATATTTATTACCGGATACTAGACCGATAGCACACGCTCCCTACTGTACAGCTCTGGCGGAGATGCGAGAGTTACGAGATCAGATAGAGAAACTATTAGGTCAGGGCTTCATTCGTAGGATTACCTCAACTTGGGGGGCTCCAGTCTTGTTTGTGAAAAAGAGAGATGGATCACTGAGGCTGTGTGTGGACTACCGGGAGATGAACAAGGTCACGATACGAAACAAGTATCCATTGCCTTGAATCGATGATATGTTTGACCAGCTAAGGGGAGCAACTTTATTTACAAAGATAGATTAGAGGTAGGGGTACCATCAACTACGTATCAGGGAGCAGAATGTTTCAAAGGCTGCCTTCTTGACGAGATATGGGTCCTATGAGTTTAGGGTGATGCCATTTGGCCTCACAAATGTTCTAGCCGTGTTCACGGACTTAATGAACCGAGTGTTCAAAGAGTTCTTGGATCAGTTTTTCATCATCTTCATAGTCGACATTTTGATATATTGACACTCCGAGGAGGATCATGCCGAGCATTTGAGATAGGTTCTTAAGACTCTACGAGAGAATCAACTGTATGCCAAGTACGAGAAGTGCGAATTCTGGTTGCGAGAAGTACAGTTCTTGGGCCATGTTGTTTCTGAGCAGGGGATAGCAGTCGACCCGAGTAAAGTGTCAGCGGTGAGGGAGTGGGGACACCCCACGACACCGACGGAAGTGCGTAGTTTCCTGGGGTTAGCCGGATACTACCGGAGATTCATTCGGGGATTCTCCAAAATAGCGGGTCCATTGACGAACCTGACTCGCAAAGAGGTACCATATGTTTGGGATGATGCTTGTCAATTGGCTTTCAACAAGCTGAAAGACAAGCTTACTTCAGCACCAGTTCTTGCTTTACCTAAGTGGGGTGTGGAGTACCTGTTTTACACTGATCCCTCTTTACGGGGACTTGGGGGAGTACTTCAGCAGGAGGAGAAGGCTATAGATTTTGCCTCCTGCAAGCTTAAGGCGCATGAGAAGAATTACCCCACCCACGACCTGGAGTTAGTAGCGGTCATTTTTGCATTGAGGATATGGAGGCACTATTTATTGGGGGAGAAATTCCGCTTGTTCACATACCATAAGTCACTGCAGCACCTGTTCACTCAGCGAGAGCTGAATATGCGTCAGCGCAGATGGTTAGAGTTTGTGAAGGATTATCAGTTAGACATACAATACCATCCGGGGAAGACCAACGTAGTTGCTGATGCGTTGAGCCGTAGACCGGTAGACGATGTAGCGAACGTATGGAAAGCAATGTGGAAGGAGTTGGGTCACCAGGACGCAGTAGCCCGTTCCTTCATATCTGTTATGATAGTGACACTCAAGATTGTTACGAGGGTGATACAGGCACTGGCCACAGACCTGTTTTGCCAGGAGCAGATTGTACGACTTTTAGCTGAGGGTGATGAGTCTTATCCTGTTAGTTCTGATGGGGGTTTGAGGTTTAATGGGAGATTGGTGGTTCCTGAAGGAGCAGAATTATGTCATGTAGTGATGACCCAGTCTCACGGGTTCCGATTTGTGGTACATCCTAGAGGAGATAAAATGTACCAGGATATGAGGCGACAATACTGGTGGAGTGGGATGAAGAATGACATTGTTGAATTCGTGTCCAAGTGTTCTACCTGCCAACTGGTAAAGGTGGACCATCAGAAATCGTCAGGGTTGCTTCAGCCATTGGAAATACCCATGTGGAAGTGGGAGAGTATTTTCATGTACTTTATTATAAGGTTGCCTACATCACAGCGGGGCCACGACTCTATCTGGGTGATTGTAGACCGATTGACCAAGGTGGATCATTTTTTGCCGGTTCGGACAGAATATACCACGGGTCAGTATCATGAGTTGTTCATTGATGAAATTTTCAGGTTACATGGGGTGCCCCTGAATATTGTGTCAGATAGAGATAAGATTTTCGTGTTGCGTTTCTGTGAGAGCTTTTAGGAGGCTATGGGTACAGAGTTGAGATTGACTTCTTCTTATCACCCATAGACAGATGGACAGACAGAGCGTAGTAATCAGATATTGGAGGATATACTACGCATCAGTGTTCTTGATTTTGGAAGAGGTTGGGAGCCACATCTTCCACTGGTAGAGTTCACTTATAATAACTCTTATCAGTTCACGATTGACATGGCTCCATTCGAGGCCTTGTATGGAAGACCTTGTCGTTACCCAACTTGTTGGCTAGAGGTGGGGGATAACAAGTTTCTAGGACCAGAGGTGATTCAAGAAACCTCCGCGAGGATCGATATGATCAGGAGTCGCATTCGAGTAGCCCAGAACAGACAGAAAAGCTACTCCGATGCGAAACAGTTCTTCTGAGAGTTTAATGTGGGGGACCAAGTGTTACTACGTGTATCTCTTATTAAAGGAGTGATGAGGTTCGGGAAGAAAAGGAAATTGGAGCCGAGGTACGTGGGACCATTTCCCATTATCGAGAGGATTGGGCCGGTAGCATACAAATTGGGACTGCCAGAGAATTTACATCGCATTCATGATGTATTCCACATCTCGTCGTCGAGACGATATCTTCGGGATGATATGGCCCATACCCACATTGAGATAGATGAGATAGACTTACAGCCTGCCAGCTCTTACGAGGAAAGACCATGGCTATCCTAGATCATAGCGAGAGGAGATTGAGGTCGAAGGTAGTTCCACTTGTACGGGTCCAGTGGGAGCATCATAATGTGGAGGAATCCACTTGGGAGCGCGAGGCAGATATGCTCGAGAGATATCCAGATTTATTCTTACCAGGTATGCCTTATTTTCTGAATTTCGGGACTAAATTCCGTTATTAGGGGGGAAGTATGTAATACCCGTATTTCTATGCTTTATTAATTTGGGGATTTATTAAATTTAATGTGAGTTAATTATTTAATATAAATTCGGAAATTAATTATTTTATAATTATTAACGTGATGTGAGTTAGTAATTATGGGAAACTTGTTGTTGAATATTACTAATGAGTAAAGTAATATAATATTGGTTCTATGAAATGTCATGAGTGAATAAAATGACAATTTTGGAAATTTAAGTCGGGACGCGCCTGTGTCGCGTCGGGAATAAATGTTGATTAATAAAAGTGAAATATTTGTAAGTTATCTGTATGGTCATTTTGAGTGCGCAACGTGTCCGGAAGGGTCGAGATAGTCATAAAAGTGTACTCGGGGGTTTAGTTTGGGTCTCGGGGCATTTTTAGGCCTATTTAACACCATAGGAGGGCATTTTGGACATTTTGCATTTTTGGGTAATTAAACCCACGAAAATTATTAGGCTATATCATCCATTTAGAAGAGTCCTTTAGGGTGATCAGAATCAAAACCTTAGAACGGCCATAGGAGAGGGAAGGAGAAAGCTTTCCAAGCAATCCAAGGCCAAAATGTCATCCGATTCCACCGCCACCACCACCAACGCGTAGATCGCGCGACGGGGAACGCAACCACACCAAAATCGTCAGCAAACTAGAATTCTAAAATTTCCAGGAAAGTTTTATCTTGCTTATTTTCATTAATGCATCGTTCATGTTAGTCTAGGGTGATTAGGACGAGTTTGGTAGAAGAAAATCCATGTTGGAGATAGGAAAATTGCATGTAGAATTGATTTGAATGTAAATCTGGTAACCCCTTCATATGTAGAGGCTTAACCACGAAATTATGATGAATTAGGAGTAGAAATTTCTAGAAAAGACTGATTAGAACGATGTTAAAGAAATTCTAGGGTTCTTCAGATTTTTATGAAGTTTTGGTCTATTAATCCATGGTTATTGATGAAAAATTGCATGCCTTACGTAGAAGATGAATAATATAGGTATATACTGATTATAGTACAAATTTTAGGGAGTTTTGGTGTGTAAAATTTGGATTTGATTGAGGTTGGATTGTGAAACCCGTAACTGCTAATCTGCAGAACTCGCATACCTGTTTGATCAATCGATCGAACCAGGAGTGTCGATCGATCGACGCATCGATCGATCGAGCTCCTGCCATCGATCGATCGACCCCTTCTGGCAGACTAATATTTCCCCTTTTTAAATTTAGTTGAATTCGATTTAATGAGAAATAACCGTTGGACACCCTTATTAAAAAATTTTGGGAGATAAAGAAGACCATTAGGACTTATAGAGTTGTATTTTTGGGATATTTACATATAAGGGATGATGAAATTATGTATTAAGGGGAGAGACGGGTAAGATAGTTACGTTGGAAATTAGATTACCTACTGAATTCTACACTTGAGAGGATAGAGTCCATGAGTGTTACGCAATAAGTTGGAATGATCCCTCAAATTAAAGTAAGAAATGAACGGTTATACGTGAGAACTAAATAATGAGAAATAAGGACAAATGTCATAATTATGGGATTAGAAATGTACCTACTTTGATATGGTAAAAGTAGTTCAGTTATATGACTGTGTTTATGCATATACTACCTATGTGTGAAAATCGTGCCCGCGCTACTTGCTATCCCTGAGGTTACCACGCTGGGACGATCTTATCTCAATGTGCCTTTATGGGGGATATTGACTCATACCCTAGAAGATAGAAATCCTTGGTATAGGCTATCGAATCGATAGTTCAGAAGGTCCTAAGAGACGTGGGGGCATGTGCTATCCTCTTAGAGACTTGGAATCTATGCTTCGCCTCAATATTGTTTGTGTATGTGTTAATACAGTTCGAGAGTGATTCTGAACTTGTATTTCCCTTAGTACGAGTGATACAGGGATTGGATAGAAGAGTATGCACGTAGCATAATTTTTATGTGGGGTGCTGTTAAAATATATATATATTATACGAGTATTTGATATATATATATATGAATTCCTGAAATTTGGAACTACCTACGGTGCTATGGTAGGTAAGAAATGAATAATGACTTCAAATTGTAAATACGTGTTTTGAAAAGTATAATGGAACACTGGAAACTTTATTAATAAATAAAGTTAAAATGAGAGCTTTGTTACTGAATGAAATTTTCCTCTTAAACAATTATATTGTTCAGTTTTAAATCTTACGAGTAACCTAAGATAAGTAAACCATTGGGAATTTTAGTGCGATATAAGATAAGTTAAACCGTTGGGAAGATTAGTGCGATAGGTGTGCACATTAGAAGAGAGGTGAGAATTTTTTAAGAGAGTGTCGAACTAATATGTTATTGCATTGGCCTGTAAACATTTTACGTAATTGCTAAACAAATTTTAAATCATTTATAATATCGGACTCTGACCCATTTCTATTTTCCTTTCTCTCTTGTATCTATATGTATATATTACTGGTGCCCAGCCACAGGGGCGTCTTGCGTAGGATCCTTTGGAAGGAACGCGCTGCAGCTTAGGTGGGAGTTGCAGGCCTCTTGCTTAGACGACTTCATTTATTTGATTCCACTCCTAGCTTATTTATTCAGTTGGGCATGTGTCGCCCGTTCCCATTAACCATTTGTTTTATTAGACATTGTGATTCATTTATTTCTAGTATTGTTACTTTGGGATTTATTACTGTGTGGATGTTTTACTTTAAATTTTAAATTTTGGGACTTAGTTGTTGAATGTTAAATTTATTTGGATTATATGTTCCATGATAATTGGGGTGTGATTCTTTAATATTGAATTGTTGTACATATTTAAATCTTGGTTTATAAAATAAAATTGGGAAAGTAATGTCTAAAAATGGTTTTGACACTTAGCTTAATTATTTAGGGTGTTTATATTGGAAAAGTTATTTTTCGACAGTGATGCTAAGAATGAACCAACTATTCACCTTGATTTTAATTTAATTAAGGAGTGATTTCCCGGTATTTAATTAGGCGGGGTGTCACACCTTGTAAAGAAGACCGTTTCGTTCACCTACATATTGAATGGAATCTGCAAGCAATAAATAATTTTTTCCGAAAATAATCCAAGGAACCACTGAAAAAATATAGAAAATTCAAGAGAGATTGAAGAGTTTCCAAGATAGATAGAAAAGTTATGCAGACTAGCACCCGAAGACCCTATAATTTCATGTTTGTGACCAAGTATTTCTGAAACTTTCTCCTCGAAAAGGGATTTTATGTTTCAGAAACAAAGAGAAATTATCCCCTAGATATATTGGACCTTCCACCATTTCTAAACGTATTGGCCCTGTAGCCCACCTGTTGGAGTTAACGGTGGAATTATCCAATATTCACAATGTATTTTAAGTGTCCCAATTTTTAACACCCCGTATTTTTTAATAATTTGGAATTTAATTATTTTTGGCGTGTTTAAATTACATGTGTGTGATAATTTAATTCAAACTAAATATTGCATATTTATTAGATATTAATTGGGAGTGATTTAAGATTAATACTTATGTGGTAAATTTACTAAGTGTGAATATTAAATAGAATACAGTATATTGTTAGTACATCATAGTGAGTAAGAATGGCGGGATTGTGACGGTATCTCAATTAGGACTTGTGAGCAGACTATTTGAAGGTTGGGAGAAATAGTCTATGTGTAGTGACTCAGATGGAGATTTCGAGACCAGAGTTGGTCCCGGATGGGTAAAAATAGTGAGAACTAAGTACCAAAGTGTTATAATTGGGTTCCGGAGGCTTTTTATACTAGCCCAAACTCATGTTGGGATATTTGGGTCATTTTAATGTAACCAAATAACCTAATTTCGGGATTTGTGAGTTAAACTATAAGGGTGATGTAGGTGAGTAAGCCTTACAATTAGTTCTAAACCCTGAGAGCGGAAGAAGAGAGGAGAAAGCTGGAGGAGGCAAATTAGGGAGAGAATTCAAGGGGTTTCTACCATTAAACCATCACACAGGATGTAGATGAGAATCTACAAACATCCCAAGGCAAGTAATTAACTTGCTTTGATTTGAATAGTGTTGAATCTTGTTCATGTCATATTAGTGTAGAAGAAAACTATTTTGGGAAGGGGTTGTACAAGAAAAAAGGGGGTTTGGTGAATTTCATCCCATGTGTAATATTAAATGATTAATTGATGATGATATACGAATTAAAATTGATGGAATTATAGCCTTACTAAAGATTCATAGGCTGACTTTATTGAATCAGGATTTTGAAATCAAATATAGGGTTGTATTCAGATGTTCTTCATAGAAACCCATTTAAAAGAATTTAGTTGATGAGACCGATTTAGATTCCAGGTCGAACTAGTTTAGATTTATAGGCAGAAAGCGAAATAGTATGCATACTGGCCAAACGAGTTCGAAATTTCAGTGCTCTCAGATAAGTTATTTAAGTTGTTGGGTTAATGAGGAAGGGTTAAATGGAATTTAAAATCTGATAAGATTTAGAGAATCATAAATAGGAGGAGGATGATAGTGTAATCGAATCTTGTTTTTAAACTATGAGAGAAACAATGTATGCAAATTTCTAATTAACGAATTGTGAGAGAAGAATTCAAAAACAATTGGCGTACAAGCTAGTTTTGTGAGTCCAAGAGTTTTAGCGTAATGATGCTACTTTATTTATTTAATTGATGAAAACTTAAATAAATTAAGAGTCTAGGGATAAACTTGGGATAAGTAGGCTAGTGCTTCAAGTGATAGGTACAGATTAGACGAATTTATGATTATATATATATATATATATATATATATATATATATATATATATATATATATATATATATATATATATATATATATATATATTGTGTATGATATTTATGTGAAACGATCCCCTCTAGTGCTATGAGCAGAGGTTAAGGGACGTTGGTGATCTTCCCTGATGAAACACAGTAAACAAAGTATCGATCGTATGTGATAACACCGTGTTTATACCTTGTGTTATGGTAATTAAAAGTGAGACGATTAGGGCATGGTTAAGAGTCATCATCGAAGGATTATGACTTCATCCTATACGTTTGCAATTTTACCGAGTAGGTGTGAGAGTTCGACCGTCGATAATCAAACTGAAGTGAGTATGCCCTGGATGATGATAGAATTGTAGATATAGGCATCCAATGAGTTAGATTATTGTGGAGAGTGAGACTCCATTAAATCATGTCATTATGCATTTATAATTATTATGCATTTTAATGCACTTTCTATAAAATGTTTTCACCTCGGTCTCTGACCCGTTTATATTTTCTCATGATATGCATATATATTGTATTATTTTAGGTGTTCCTCCATATGGATGCCATGAATGTTTATCCACCCAGTGTATTCGTGGAGCTGTGGAAATAGCGGACTGTTGTGGCCTTTTTTCTTAGTCGATTCTTATCTTTTGTATATCTAGATTAGGATTCAGTTTGTGTATCGGGTTTATACCCTAGTGTTGTAGACTAATACTTTTCTATTCTCTCTCAGATTTTTGTACTGTCTGTGACCCGACAGCATATTCGGGTATTTTACTTTGTACATTGTATTGTACTTTTTTATATTACTAAGGTTTATATTTATCACTCATCATAGTTAGATGTAATATGGTTGGTTATGGTTGCATTATTGGTGTTAAATAAAAGTTTTAAATTTTTGACATTCACATTTAATAGTTTCGGGTAGTTAGCCTTGTATTATTTAGTATTTTCAGTTGATGTTGAGACTGATCCATCTGAGATACCTGATTTAATGTACTATAGGGTTGGCCACCCATTATTATTTTGATCGGATTGTCACACCCATGTCATTACATTGCAAGAAAATTAGGTTCAATCTAATCACGAATTTGAAGCACGCCCTATTCAAATTTTGGATCGCCAAGTAAAAATTCTCAAGAATAAATAAATCCCCTCAGTCAAAGTACTTTGGGAACATCAAAATCTACAAGAATCTTCGTGGAAACTAGAACAAGTTATGAAATATCAATATCCTAATCTCTTCAAAGGTAAATTCGAGGACGGACGTTTTTTTAGGTAGGTAGACTGTAACATTCGAACATTCAAATCAAGTTAATTAAAAACCCTAATCCCCTACAAATCCGAATTTTTTACACCTCATAGACTATTGAAACTCAAAACTATCTTATGTAAGGATAAAACTAATCTACAAAACCTACAACTTCACTAATTTTTCTAACTACCCTTAAAGTTTTAACATTTTAAAAATAACCCCTAAACTTTTAAAATAAGTACAACTTGACCTATACTTAACCTCTAGAATCAAACTTTATATTAAATTAAACCACTAGACCTCAACTGACTATAAATTACAAATTCAGCCTTTATATTTCCATGAAATTGTAGAAATGTCCCTAAGCTTTACACAAATGCCCTAATTTGAACGAAATAAGTATATACACTTCCATGTAAGGACTAAAACCTAAGCAACCAATATATTCACATTACAGCCTCACCACATTAGCCACCACATGGGCATAATAGCCCAAAAATGCATGCAAACACCATCTTTAAATTTTAAGTTCAATTTAACATTAACTTATCTTCTTAAACATGGGAATCCGCCTCCCATATGATCCAATATATTCCCCTCTTTATACCCAAAAAATTCCCCATGATCAGAAACTCCAAATCCCTCCTCTTATGTTTATTCGATATTTAAAAAAAATCCTATAATAATATATTCTATGATTTTATGTAGTATACTAAAATATTTCAATTCCAAACATTTTATTTGTTGATATTATATTCATATGGATCAAAATAGTAAAGCCTTTAAATCCAAAATGGCATCGGTACAAAGAAACTAGAAAAAACCTCCATTAAAGTTGGAGCTTCAATGGTAGAATTTGATTCCTTGACTTTGAACCAATTTCAAAGTGAGTAAATGGTTCCTTATGTACTTATGAGCTATAATGCAGTGATATTTTCATAAAAGCATAAGTTTTTAGCTCCAATTGCTCAAAGGTGTTTTTCATTTCAGAAAAATAAAAACCTTAAATTCTCCACGATCGGACAACTCAATCCTTCAAACAAAAGCCAAATTCTTCTTTAGGACAACATAATCTCAACTATGTTCATAAATACCTCTTCCTTATTCATTAGATCTTTGAAAGTTCATTCAAATTTTGTGAAAAAACATAGTTTTGTAACTCGATGCATACTGTACCTCGATCCATAAACATATATTTTTGCATTCCTTGAGAAAATTTAGGTTCGGTTAGTTCAAGAATAATATCAAATGGTTTAGGAAATCAGGATTGATTTTAGGTTAAATTTTTTCCAACCCTAGCTCAAAAATAGATATATTGAAGATGAACTTTTTCAACCAGAACCATTGACTGAGCAAGTGAGGGCGTCTGGCCAATCAAAATTTTTTGATTTTTTATTTAATATTTTGATTTTACTTTTTCTTGTCAAAATGGTATAAGGTAAGACTGTGTTTGGTCAAACCTGGCCACATTTACAAAAAAAATAGGATTTTAGGTTAGAAATATTTACCTAAAATTGCAAATTGACCCCTTCTGACTTTTTCAAGTTATAAATTTTAACCCCAACATTTTTCAACAAATGCTTTGATTAGTTTTGAATAAAAATGTCTTACACCAAGTTTCAAATTTAACTCTAAACCTACAATTTTAAAGTTCTTAAATATTTAAAATTTAACTCCTTAAACTTTAATACATATAGCTTTTATTTCACATTAAACAAAACCAACCATATTTGCAACAATACTTACTCACACAAATGTTTGTATCAAATAATCATGTACCAGCTCCTCCTAACATCCTCTTTTGACCTTCTTTAATCCGTTCAAATATCCGTACAAGTAGGTCTTTTACCTTTTTAATAGTAAACTTTTGCGTACTTTTTTGACTACTATTGATATCATTTCTTGATAGCCCAATTTGTTTCCAAGTATGTGTGGAGATTACCATACTCATAGGCTATTATATCACTAATTGTTTTATTTTTTATCATTCAAATCAACTTAAACCTTTCTCACCTAATAACTGATATCATGAAAAATTATGGTAATAATCGATTCAGTTTACCTTGATCGTCTATGCATTATTATTTATTATAGAAGCATCATTAATAACTAGGGAGTAGACTGTTGTGTAATTCCACAAAATTTTCAACTTGGCCTATTGTCACTGGTGATTGAGAGCCAGGTTTTTTTTGTTACATGCATATAAGGGCCAGTGTAATTGTGTACCTAGCAAGTTACTTTTCTAAAAAATATCTGGATTATTTATTATTTTGTTTTACTAATGGAATATTTATTTTTATACCCACTTTGAAATCTTCTACGTATGGGATTATCAGGTTAAATCTCCTTGGCTTTCTTATTATGAAATACTGATATTTTCTGACATTATAATTCTATACAGACTACACCCTCCATCTATACATATAATTTGTTATAAAATCGGTAGA
Source organism: Sambucus nigra (assembly GCA_949130495.1). Taxonomy (NCBI): domain Eukaryota; kingdom Viridiplantae; phylum Streptophyta; class Magnoliopsida; order Dipsacales; family Adoxaceae; genus Sambucus; species Sambucus nigra. The sequence goes on from OX422218.1 coordinate 422,633,891, forward strand.
ACATGCTTATCATATTTGTGCTAATTCCTTTTTCCTCCAGTTGGCCCAGGCAAAAGAGGACAGTCTCTCTTCCCTTTTTATGACACATACGGATCACGTGTTTCCATATGTAATTGTTTGGACGGAGACTAAACTAGATGGAAGTAAATAGTGGCACGTTACTATTAGCTTCTTTATAATTTTTGTTGATAATAATATGTAATTCACCCCTATGGTTGTAGTACACTATATGTGACGCTTTAATGAATAAAGTTATGTTTTCCTCCTTAACATTAATTCATTACTATATGTAGACTCTCTTGTATATTCATATCAAAAATCATGGTGTGATAGTAAGCAACATGAGTTCTTAAAAAATGTAAATATGATCTAGTAAAACTGAGTCTAAATATCAATAAGCATAAAAACATAGATGAATATCTGAGTTTGCAGTTAAGGAGGAAAACCGTTGAAATGTTCGAATCCACAAAGCCCAACGTCCTAATACAAAACCTGAGTTTGCAATTAGATGGAAAATTGGGTTTGTAAAAAATGTAAATAAGTAAATAAGAATAAAAACATAAAACAATAATTGAGTTTGCCAAAAAAATACTCCGAAATGTAAAAACTCGAGAATCCTAATCCCGCAAAACCCAACCTGTCAAGAAATCTGGGTGACGAAATCAAAAACCTATGAATGTAAATAAATAAATAATCAAATCAAAACCTAATATTGTAAATGAGATTTGAGTTTGTAATGAATAAAAGAATACATGAGCCAAGAAACCCAAAATTGATTAACTAAAAAATTGACAAAATCCAAACCCACGAAATCCAAAACCAAACCTTGACATGGGAGTTGAGAGGTGAGTGGATGAGAGGCGAGGGGTGAGTGGGTGCTGAGAAGGTGAGAGGTTTTGTGAGGGTTTTTGTAACCTGAGAGGGAATGGCGTGATGGAGAAATAAAAATCGGGGGAAATAAAGAGCAAAATGGTACGGGAGAAACCAACAGCAGAAAAGGTATGGGGAAACTAAAAAAAATGTAAATTTGAAATTAATGGAGGGAGTTGATCTCAACCCTCCATTTTGTAAAAATGTGTAAGGATGTGGCATTCAACTTCACCGTTAAAATGTGTACATAATTCAAAACTTCTAAATCATAATATATATATATATATATATATATATATATATATATATATATATATATATATATATATATATATATATATATATATGGAATATAATGGTATGTATATATGTCTAGATAATTAAATGTAGTTGTATTTCTTCAATATATGTGTTTGTTTGTTGTCAAATAATTGTATTTAAATTTATGGCTTTGATATCGTTAAAAGCAATTTCTGCAAACCTTGGTCTTAAGATTCAAACCATTCTTTATTAAAATGTGAATATTTGACTTTGATATTTATGTGTTCTTGAATATATTTTTTTGTTTGTTGCAAAATAATTGCATAAGAATTATGGCTTTGATATTGTTTGAAACAATTTATGTGAAACCTAGGATTGAACATTCAAGCCCTTCTTTATTACAATTTGAGTATTTGACATTGATATTTGTTTGTTCTTGAATATATGTGTTCGTTTTTTGTAAAATAGCTTTATTTACATGTGTGACTTTGATATTTTAGGAATATAATTTGTTCAAAGCCTGGGTTTGAAGATTCAAACCACTATTTATTACAATGTGTGTATTTGATTTTGATATTTTTTTGTCTTTTAAATATATGTTTTTGTCTATTGTAAAATAGTTGTATTAACATGTATGACTTTGATATTGTTAGATACAATTTGTGAAAAACCTAGGTTTGGGCATTCAAGCTATTAATTATTACAATGTGAATATTTTAATTTAATATTTATTTGAGATTGAATATATGTGTTTGTTCGTTGTAAAATAGTTGAATTTACATGTATGGCATTGATATTGTTAGATTTGTAAAGAGCCTAGGTTTGAACATTCAAACCATTCTTAATGCCAATGAGAATATTTGACATCGTTATTTGTTTGGACGTAAATATAATGTGTTTCTTTTTTCTAAATGTAATAATTTTAATTAAAAAATACAATTTGTGTGTTTTTTTTAAAATATGACGGATTTTTGGTGAAATTGCAAAGAACATATTGAAAATTAGCCGATAATCTTTAATGTTCTTCAAATGTACTTAGGTCTTCAAATTTTGATTCGATTCGGTTATAAAGTATAGTTAAAACCAATTTGGTATGTATATACAGCTCAGGGTTACAACATGATAATGTTTCAAAAATATTGTTTAAACATTATAGATTGTTAATTAGGTTGCACTTGTGTCTGAGCTAACTAATGATTTAACTATACCATGACGATAAATTAACTTCTGAAACAATCGTGAGTGACATGACTGCATTGGTTGTTTCTACAAGTTAGTTTAGTCACGTGGGGTATAGAACTATTGTTAACCCATCTATTCACACATGGTAGGGCACAATTCCTATAAGATGTTGTGAGGTGACATAAATAAATGCCAGTATGTATACCATAGATGTGCTAATAACTTTTTAAAATTCGCAAAGTGGTGTCTCAATGATGAAAATTTCTCCTATCCTTCCACATGTTAAGTGAAAAAAAATTGAATTACATTGGCTTAAAATGGGGTATGCAGGACGATTATTGAGTTTCGGTTTTTCACTAGGAAATGCATTACATCTTTATCCCCGAACAACCTTCACTACAATCAACAAGTAATACAACAGTGGAAGGACAGGAGGATGTTGTGGGGCATAATTTGTTACATAATCTAATAGACAATGCTTACGGAGTTCATGTGATGGAAAAGAAAGAAAATTATGATATGAAAGACGATGAATCTACTGGTGGAGGTTCTAGTGCTCATGATGGTGTTGGGATAAACCTTGGCGATAACTACAAAAGTTTTAATGTCAAATCCACCGAACCGTTGCATCGTAACTGCAACAAATATCAAACAACTTTACATTCCATCATTGGTTTGCATAATTTCAAGACTCGTTCTAGTTTGTCTCGTAATAATATCATTCTAATTCTAAATTGAGTGAAATGTTTCTCCCTAAACAGAATTCACTTCGATATAACTACCCGAGTATGAACAACAGTTAGAAAGTTCTTGGAATAAAGTATAAATCAATAAATGCTTACAAGTATGACTGCATACTATACCATAATGAGTACGAAGATCTTGATCATTTCCTGATATATGGGGAACCTAGACATGTGTCAGGGCATGGTTCGAATGGTAAGAGAGGTCAACTTTTAAAAGTGCCTAAAAAGTATTGGAGTATTTCCCCTTTTAGTCTTAGAAAAAGATTTTTCACAATACTAGGGACAGCGGAGGCAATGAATTTTCACTCTAGGGAAAAATGGGGGATAATATCATGGGTCATCTTATTGACTCAACCGTTTGGAAAAAAATAAATCTTACTTGCCTCGATTTTTCTAATGAACATTTTAATATTCATTTTGCAATATTAATAGTCGGGTTCAATCCATTCAGTAATCTAATAACCAATGAAAGTTTATGGTCGATGATGTTAGCACCCTAAAATCTAAATCCTTCATTGTGTATGAGACCAGAATTTTCGATGTTGTCTTTATTGATATCTGATCCAAAGGAAGAAAGTGAAAACATCGATGTCTATTTGGCACCATTGGAAGAATGATTGAATGCGTTATGGGTAGCGGGAATGAAAGCATTTGAGTCTAACAAATAAAAATATCTCGCGTTGAAAGTTATATTAATATGGGAAATTCATGATTTCCTAGTTTATGGGATTTTATATGGCTGTAATGTCCATGATTACTTTGGGTGTTAAATTTGTGAAGAGGAAACTAGATCTCAATATCTCAAGATCTGAAGTGGAAAAATATATATCATTCTCCTACGAGATTCTTTCCTACTAGTCATAGGTTTAGATTTTGTAATAGTTCTTTTATTTTACCGAGTGGGGTCGAACATAGAATAACTCCAAGAAATATTTCAGGTTTAGAAATTAGTAGGCGGGCTTCAAAATGTTGAGATAATGTTTCAGGGAACAATTTTAAATTTAATAGTGACAGTCATAAAAAGACCCATGCTGAGAATGAAGTTGAGGAAACACGTGGTACATTAGGTCAATATTATTTGACTTTCCATGTTTGAAGTGTAACCTTGTGCGCCATGTATTAGATATCATGAATTTTGAGAATAACATCATCAAACATCATGTGAGGACATGCCTAAGTGAAGGTCATTCTAAGGATGGAGAAAAGGCACGGCATGATCTTAAAGTGTTGAAAATTAAATTGAAATTATTGTTGAAAGAAGACAATGGTCGGAGGAATATAATTCCCTCTAGGGCATAAACCTTAAAGAGTAAAGAAAGAACCCGACTTCTAGACAAACTACATAATTTTAAAGTCCCTTCTAATTTTTCATCAAATTTGCATAGTATTATGCGATATGCCATACATCATCTACAAAGTGCAAGTCTCATGATTGACATGTGATCATGAAACTAGTCACTTTGTTATTGTTTAAGAACTATTTCTCTAAGCACAAAGATTTGCGTAGGGTCATTATGAATTTTAACCTTTGGTTCGAACTAGTCAACGAAAGGACATTGTAGCTGCAAAAGCAACTCTAGCTGAAGGAACTTGTGTGTTGGATAAGTACCCCTGATATTTGTCGACATATGTATCAATTTTTTTTTCACTTACGCGATGAGGCAGAACTAAACAAACTTGAAGGAATAAAAGGTGCAATAGTGTGGCTCACAAGGTGAGAATTTGGTATGTAATTTAAAACACTAAGTCTTAAACTTGAAATTAGGGCGTTGGGGGTGAAAACACAACTTAACAGCAAAACTTCACCAAAAGTGGCACGTGTGATACCACGCTTATTAAAATAATGGGTGTCCATCCCTCTACTAAAATAAAATAGGAATCACATTTGCATCATTCTTAGCATCACTGTTCAAAATCAATTAATTATTATCCACCAACTAGTTAATTCAGTCATGTACGAATTTTAATCTTTATTAAATTAATGATATAAATGTCACCATAAATAAAATCTATCCTCCATGGATCATCAAATAAATTGATAAACTATAATCACATAACTGTATACTTAAATCTAATACACATCAAGTAATCAAGTGAACCATCGATAAAACCAATGAAAATAATTTCAATCACCGAAATATAAAAAATAAAATATAGCTGACATTGGAAGACATGCCCAAAGAGTAACTGACTGAATCCTATCTTGAAGTACAAAGATAGATATCATCTACTGAAATCCCTTCAAGCACTTCGCAGCTTATGCAATTCCAATTGTCTGTAATGGAAGTTCTTGTTTGACATCCCTATGGCTAGACATCAAAAATGTTTTGAAAGTAACTTTTTGTTGTTAGTGACCCATGTTGGAATATCTTCTTATTCTCCTCGCATATTTTGTAATCATTTCTAGAATTATAGATGACTCCGGTTGATCAACAACAATTTCAACTTGCTTTTGAGCTGAGCTATGTTCTTTCGAAGTTTGCTCGGCGAGCAAGTTTTGTTGGTCAGGAACTTCCAGAAAAGTAAATTCAACAATAAAATAATCCAAAGTCTGGCCTTTCAATGAAGATCTTCGTAGGTAGATAATGTCATACTCTCCTAATTCTAATGGTCAGTTCATCAATCTTCCTGACATCTCAAGCTTGTGGAATTCTTGTCGAAGAGGCAGATCAGTATACACAACTATAGCATGTTCTTGGAAATAAGGTTTCATTTGCCTAGAAGCCTCAATATGCACTACATCTCATTTTTCCAAACGTGGACACCTGATTTCAGTTCCTCCGAATGCTTTACTAGTGTAGTAAACTAGGTTTGGGATTCCATTGTCTTGTCTAACTAAGGCGGAGCTCATTGCTGACTCAAAAATAGCTAAAGATAAGTACAAATTTTCTCCCAAAACTTTTCAGGATAATAATGGAGGTGATCTCAAATACTTTTTTAACTCCTGGAAATCTTCTTCACATTCTGCACTCCACCCAAAGGTCTTTTTTAATACCTAAAAAAATGGTAAGGACCTGTTTGTTTGTTGGGAAACATATCTATTTAAGTCTGCTAATCTTAGTGTGAGCCTTTGTACATGTTTATTGCAGTTCAGTGACTTCATTTCGATCAAATCATTTATCTTTGATGGGTTAGTCTCAATTCCCCTTTGATTAACTATGGAACCAAGGAACATTCCTTCTTGTACTTCGAACACACACTTGGTTGGATTCATCTTTATTTGATGTTTTTCCCACTGATCAAAAGTCTGAATGAGGTCGACGATATAATCTGAGGCTATTTTACTCTTCTTTAACATATTATCCACCTAAACCTCCATGTTTTTGCCTATCTGATCTTCAAAGACTTTATTCACCAGCCTTTATTATGTCGTGCATGCATCTTTTGCTCTAAAGGGTGTTACATTGTAGCAATAAGTTGCTCTATTGGTGATGAAGGTTGCACTTTACCTATCTTTAGGTTTCATCTTTATCTGGTTATACCCAAAATAGGCATCCATGAAGCTGAAAAGTTCATCTCCCAACATAACATCTGCCAATTGATCAATTCTAGGCAAGGAAAAATGGTCTTTTGGGCAAGCTTTATTTAAATCAGTGAAATCCATGAACATCCTCCATTTATCACTCTTCTTCTTGACCATTACAATGTTGTCCTACCAGGTTGGATATTTCACATCTTCAACAAACTGGGATTTTTGAAGTTTTTTTACCTTCTCTTGGTGATAACTTTGGAAGTTGCCATAATATCAATATAATTATAAGGCTAAGCTTTGGGAAAGAAATGTTAATCTATGTGAGAATTGAATTAATTATATAAACACTCAAAATCCACAAATTTATAATAAAGATATTTCATAAAGAGGTTTAGGTAATCTACTAAAAAATTTCATTTATATTTAAAAAATAATCACATTATTGGAGTAAAAAATATTTCAAGACTAGGTAGGGGTTAATACATAATAATACGGTAATATGTATCTTAAAAACATATAATATGTGTCCCAAATGTATTTCTAATGTCTCTAATATTTGTATAATTGTGCATGTATTTTAGGAATTTTTAAAGCCAAGGCCTTGTGATCCAATATCCTCTAAAGAGCTTGTTTGGCCTTTGCATCCAGTTTCACCTTCTTCAAAGAAATTTTATGAATTGTCAAGCTAGGATATGAATCAGTATCATCAAGCTTGACATAGTTATAGTTAATATAGACCTACTATAACATTTCCATATCATATATCATGGATTGAACCTCTGATAGAAGGTCTATAGGGAGTCTGGAGATCATCAACGGCAACCTTCTAGGAAGAAATACTTGCCACCCACATTAAAAATATGGGAAAATTTCCCCAAAAGACATCTAATTGGTCTTTCTTCATTACATGAACTTCTTTATAATGTCTTCTAAACTCATTGGTCCATTTAAAATTGTTACAAGATGTTTCTTCAATGGGGATAGGAAAAGTAATGTATGAAAATGCATACAACAACTCCTGGTCGTATGCGATATCTTCTTTTGAATAAGGGTAGCAAAATTGAATCAAATCAACTTAAGGACAAAGACTTAAAGTAAGCCTTTAGGTTTGTAAAGGAATCGACTGAGATTTCCATAGGAAACAAAAATATTGTACTATCCGCATCAAAGACAAAATTATCCATGTTCACTAAAGCTTCGAAAGCCCCTAAGTTAAATTTAAACTCAAGAATTACATTAGAGGGATATGGATCATTTTTCAAAGAATGTGAGAAACGTCTAATAAATATTTAATTAGGAGATTTGTTTGATCAATACCATCACAATACTAATCCCTAAATGAAGGACAACTTGAAGAAAAGCAAGCCGTGAGAATTTTGACTTGTTCTTTCTTAAAAGCGTCAAAAGGATGATACGAACTAGCTCCAAGTCCTCATGGGAGCATCTTTGGTAGCATAAATCCTTGAATCACCCCTAATCCCATACCTCGAGGTCTATAAAACACAAGTATATACTAATCTATCATTTAGGAAGAATATATTTCAATAGATACTACCTAGTCTCACACCTAATATAACGAACCAACTGAACTACATACAAATTCAGCCCCACCCCGGAATTGCCCATCCATAAAACCTACACTAACTAGTCACATACTTAGAAAGTGTTAACAAAAACCAAGGCCTATCTACTATTCCCATACCTAACAAGCAACCTAAAAGTAAGGTGAAAGCATGACCACCCCAAAAATCCTATCATCCCCACGGTATTTTCAGTATTAACACAAATAACGATCACATAGGGGTATTTTCAACCTATCAAAATAATTCTTTTAATTAATCACAAGATTAATATCTATCCAAATTATGTTTATTTAATTATAATATTAATTAAACAAATGATTTTTCCATAACTTGTATAATTTTCATCAACATGCCTATTTCAGATACAACAATAGGTTTCTATTCTGCAAGCAACACATAAATAACATGATTTTTATAGGTAGGATTCAATTTATAAAGTTTATATGAATTATTCTAACATGCAAAGGTTCATATATTCTAGCAGAGTCCCAACCTCTAATATAAGCATATGAGTGTTTTGAGTGTTAAATTGTATAAGATATTTGAATAAAAATAGTCCCAATTTTAGTTTCACTTTCCTAAATTAGTCACTCTAATTTATTTTAAGAAAATTATTGTCATCAGTGTTTACGTAACATTTAAAATGTATAATACTAAAGGGGAGCGATAGAAGTATTCATGCCTATAAATAAGTCATCTTGAAAATCTAATTACATGGTTTCGTTCCTCTCGCGAAAATAGCAAAGATATGATCTTAGTGATTTTGTAGAAAACTTTATTTAGATCTTCAAAACATGAAATGAAAATTGTGTATAATGGAGTTTAGGTTTTTTTAGATGAGAGGACATAAAAAGTATTTTCAAAAGTCAAAACTCCTCCATTATAATAAGGATTTAAAGAAGGAGTCCTAATCATATATAAACACTCAAAAATACATTTTGAGCGGTTGAACCATTGAGATTCGCAGAAATTTTCATATAATGTTGTTGAAGACGAGTCGAAGCTGCTATCCAAAAATCAACTCGATCTGACATCCTTAAGGTCATAAGCCTGACATCCTTAAATTTTGGATATGTTCTAACTGAAGGTGAGACAAAATCATATGAGAAAAATCAACTCGATCTGATGTTGTTAAGGTTGTCTACATCACATTTTCGAGATCGGATAGCCGAATTGTTTGTCCTCCTTAGGACAGATCCTCCCTGATTTTTATATAAAACATTGTAATTTCTACAGTTTGATCCCGAATTAAATTCCACTTAAAACCTTTTTTTTAATATATAAAAGTCAACATTTTTATCTACCAAAATTAAATAGATTCCAAATTTTAAAAATTTTAAATTTAAAAAAAAATTACGGCTCAAAAAATTACAAGGTGTTACATGGGATGTCCTACTTCGAATCTCACCAGTATTGATAACTAGCTCACATTTTAATTATGGGCAGTAAAAAAGATCTCTCCGCTATTCTGATAGGTCATTAATACGTATAAATAAAGACTCATTATATATATTTACCTTGACCTGCTCTTGGTGGTTCACAGTCCTTATCCTTTTTTGGATCTTCCTCAAGGTAACGTCATTCATAAATACTCAACCATTTAAAATTTGTGGTGTCTACTCCCATGACACCTTTATTATCACTGACAAAGTCAATCCCATAAAATGTCCTCGCAGCGGGTCCAACACTAGTGCCGACTCTAAGGCAAAAAATCAATCTCTTCTAAAGGTAATAACTCAACAACCATACCACTACAAACTAGAAGAATCTCAGAACATCTGTGGCAATTATATGCAATTGTAATCCCCTATGATGTAATCGTGTCCATACATAAAAAATTGTGTCAGACCTTATTCCGAGCCTAACCACAACTACTTAAAGGAATTCTCAACCCAAGAATGATATATAAAGTCCGACTCTCGGTAGTTGGTATAAGTGTTTGCCTATCTATACGCGCAATATCAGTACTAATATAATGGTATCTCCCCAAAAGGCAACAACGCGGTTAAAAACTATATCGACACAACAACTCCCATGTGTCAATAATCATGATGTAAATAAACCACTTCCCATTGAAATTACCTCTTATACATAAAGATCAGAGATAAAAATTTAGATATCTCGTAATCTTAGTACACTCACACTACTCAACGATAAATGACAAATCCTATGTGTTTAAGCATGACTCATGCTCGCGGTCCATAAATGTACCCATGACCATCCTCAAAAGTTGGTTTCCATGAATGAATATAATTATTAGGTGGCTCCACTTTCCATTAGCATAACATATTCTTCTAAAGGAACTATCAAATTGGTGTCCCCACTAGAAGCCATAACGACCTTACTTAGTTGGTCAATTCTGTTAAAATTTTCGTCATTTGTCTTGCTCTCATAGGTTGTGGCCCCAATGACCAAAATATTTACTTGGCCCTACTAGAAAATACATATCACATCATCTATTATTGGAAACCTCTTAGGGTCTGCTCCCCATATGTGTTTCCTTTTATTGGTGAGGTCCCATTACTCGAATCCACGTTATAATATCTCTTCTCATCAGGACGACTTTGGCCTTGGTATTCCAAATCATAGGGACTCTATCCTTATAAAAGTTATAATGCTCCTACTCATGTAAGAGTAAAACTTCAACCACCTAAGTTCAAGTGGTCAAAGTTGGGTTACCTAATAACACATGTCAAACGTTTAACACAAAGTTTTTTGTCAACACCCAAAAGACTTTATCTTAATAACCAAATAACACGAAACTCCATATCTTTATGTATCAATCTCTCATGGTGGAGAAAGTTAAAGATATTATAACTTCTCCTAATACTAGATCCGTCATGGTCATATAGACGATATTTTCATATCTTAGTCCTAATGACGTTACAGATGGTGAGGGAAATCATTTCCCCTCAAACCGTATGCTAAGAATTTGTTATTTATCTCATGCCTAAAAGTCCTTAACGCGTGACTGAAGTAAACCTCATGCGTGGGACGTCTCACAAGATAAATACAAATAAGGAACCCTCTCTATGCACTTGGTTGATCCCAATCATTCTTCAAGAAACAACAACGTGAGACCCTAAGTGGTCATCATTATAAAGAATACAAACCTTAAATGATAAGGCTATATAGTAGTAAAAAATGCAACTCGAAAAAGAGATAAGCACATTCAGAAACCCTAGTACACTAAAAACTTCAAGGTTATGATACAAAATGTGACACCCTATAATATTTAAAAATAGATGAGTATCGTTTTAAGCATAGAAGAAACACACTAAACTGAAAATAAAACTAGATATCCATAGTGAAATATATTCCATAACACTATTACCATCCACATGAGTGATATCTAGCATGCCAGAAACAACAAACTATAGGCTAAATAAAATGTGAATACAAATATGGGTCCCTCTCTACTACAAAGGAAAATAAGTGAGCTGATAGAACTGTCACTCAGGACAGTGACATCTACATCCTAAAATGGAGATGCAACTAAAGTATGAATGATAGAAACACTATCGATCAAGGCTGCAGAACGTGCGACCTTGGTCCTGAAACATTTAATCCACTACAAAAAAATAGTCAAATAGTAATAGTAGTGTAGTGTTGCAAAAATAATTACTAACATTAAATTACTGTTACAAAAAAGGCGTGGAGAAGCGAAATAATAACACTATTTACTGTTACTAAGTTACGTGTTACTAAGAAATCACTACCATTACTAAAGTGATACAAATTGATTCAAATCCTAACCGACTTTTATCGTTACCAACATTTCATATTATATTTCTTACACAAAATAATGTAACACTTAGTAACCGTATATGTTCATTACTAATAGTAAAGAATTTTTAAAACAAATTATATATTTTTTCTTATAACCACACCTATGAGAAGATCCAAACACACTTAACTATGCTTAGATCACTTCATTTTTGTTCTGTAAATCCACACCAGACCATACGTACGGATTTAAGAAAAAAAAAATGACTAATTAAGAATTTACAAAAAGGCCACAAAATTAGATCTTTGCAACAATGCATTGTTGTTCTTTTTCATATTATAACTAGATGTAAACCCAAGAGTTATGTGAGCTCGTTGCTTTTTAAATACTCTCGCAGTCTTCACGGGAATAGAAATTGATAAAAATGCATAACATGCCACAGAAAAACTTAAATATCAATAAAATTAGCCTCAAAATTTACAAAAAAAGGACGTAAGTTTTAAATGGATGTATGGATGACTTTTGATTTCATCTTATTAATCTCATCAATTGTGCATCCAATTAATCCATCTCCTTGATCATTAAAAACAGAAACCCAAGCTTCACCACTCACGATAGAAACATTCACAACCATTATGTATTTAAATATGATACACCAGAGCCAACATAAGCTATTGAAGTTTCTTTGCCTTCAAAATCATAACTATAAGTAGAATAATGTGGTTTAAATTTATGGTAAAAGAACATACAAGTTTGTCTCCAAATGGTTAACTGCTTACTAGGATTTTATTTTATTTTATTTTGGTGTATCTGGATTTACCACTATGACACTTTTGCTTACTGTAGACAAATATATGCCTAAAAAAACAAAGTACACTTCAGTGTTGATCATGTACAAATTAATCAACCTATTTAAAGTATCCAAAGAAACTTTAAACTACCTTGGAAATCTCCTAAATTTAGAGATCCTATTGCAACTACAGGAGATTTGTCAGTAAAATCTAGCAGTTCTTATCCTACACAAGTGGCAACATCATTCCATAGTGACACCATAATAGTCTTCTTCCTATAGATAATATGATGCTCAATTTATAAAAAAATATATCAATAAATGGAGAACATGTAATGGAAATACATTAAATGAAGCTTACGTCTCATCTATAATAGGTATGTCATGCTTTGGGATGGTTTCATTGCTTAGTTTCAATCGAATACTCATTGTAGGAGATATACTTTGCACCATAGCAATAACATATGCTATTCATAAGCATTCATGTAGTATTATTTTACATAATAAAAAACAAAATATAGTTCATGCATCAAGACATCAATTAGTGCAAATCCTTACCCACAAGCTCATTCTGATTGGCATATGGACCCAACTGATCAAATGGGACAAAATTGAATGTTTTTTCTCAAGAATAAAAGTTGCTTCATTACTTCCCTCCTCCACTTCATAATTTTCATTCAAAGTCATCTCATAATCACTTTTTACAGTTTTAACTGGTTGTTTGAAATTTTTAGAGTTCCCTTTGATATGTAATAGATCTTCCCCATTTAAAACTTGTCATAAAACTTCATTACAGCCTCATTAAACATTCTTTCTTGTATTTGTGCACCCTAAATCAAACAAATCAATTTACTCGATCAATTTATCATGCAGAAGGCATGTTTATACATCATGAAATAGGAATAGAGTGTCTATGAAAAGTTCACAAGACTGCGAGACATGTCAGGTGATTTTTTTTCATATTTACATTTATGAAAAATGTATATTTTAAACCTTTATTCATATTTGTGAAAAATGTATAAGAACTAAAGAAAAGACATGTTTCATATTTATATTTATGAAAAATGCAATTTTAATTTATCAACATGTCTAGTGAGCTTACCATATGCGTTCCGAATTTTCTCAATGGTCTAGAAGTCTAATGTGACGAAAAAAAAGTAACCATAATCATATAGTTGACCTATGGGATATAAACTTGACCCTAATCTTTAGCAGAAGAATGAAAAACCTTAACCCTGGGAAGATAACCTAGGCTTAAGGATTGGGTGATAATTGCATAAGCCCTATATATCATAGCTTGGTTGGCAATAATAGTAGTAGAACCAACTATCATAAATGTTGGCCAACAAATTGGATCTACATAAATAAACACATTTATTATGACCAATTGTATGTTCCTCTTATACTTGATTAGATTAATAATATATATGATTTTGTACAAATAATAAAACACATAGGTAGGAAAAAGATAATTATATAAAAACACTTGATATTAAATTGATTGTTTTCTCTTAGTCTGTTTCAGAATCGTGAATTAAAATTATGATGATATCTATTTAAGTTAAAATTATATTAAAAAAATATTAATATCTACTTCAGTAATATATCAAACAAAATATCTAACATGCTACAAACAAAAACAATGGACAAGAAACATATGACTTGAGAATGAACTGATGAAATAATAAAATGGATATTTTAACAACTAATATTCATTCCATTATAGACTCACACGATATATAATTAATACCTAGATTAATACCTAAAGTTGGAGATTGAAGAGTTTATGATTCATAATTAAATACTACATGTTCATGTTTGAAGGATAAAAACACAAAATTAAGACTAATAATTAGTACTTAAAATTGAAGCCTTCAAAGTTGTATCATTTTAGAATGAATCAAATTTTAGCTTATTGAAACTAAAAAATAATTGGTCAAGAAACTGTTAATGCAAATATACCTGAAGTTAATAGAAGGGTGTAGTTTATCTCCCAACCTAGGAGGGATTAACAAAAAAGAACAAGAACATAAACTAATTAGAAATAAAATTAAACAAAAATGTTCAAATGCCAGATTTCATGTCATACCAATTCTTCTTAAAAAATGGATCAAACTATTTATACGAAACACATACAAATACATTTAATCAATATTTATGCAATATCTAACAGATTCGGCAATGACATATGACTCTGTAATGGAACCTTCAACATACTACTTGTAACTAGGTTTACCTTTGAAATCTTTCGTCGTCCTATTTGTATAATGCAATAAAAATTAATAACAACCAGTATTAACATGAATTGTTCATATCTTATTTATTAAAAGACAAAAAAAATCACCTTTCAAGCGGATACATGCAATGAGTGTTTGTTGGTCCACAAACTAAGGCTTCATCTGCTATATGCACATGGAGGTGAATGTTAATATCGAAAAATGTTGGTGGAAAATATTTTTACAACGCAAAGAATGCTTAAACAACCATACATTTGTCTCTTAGGATATATTGTCGAATGAGGATCTTGGAGCACAACAGGTTAAAAAAACAAGCTTAATTATTGGACTGCTCTTCTCAAATCTTGATTTTTGGGAAGGCATGTTGGAGTAACATGGGAATCAAGTGTTCCATTATGACATGATAGTAGTGGGACATCAATGAATGTAGAAACGAGGGATTAAGACTTAAATTATTGCACACATTAGATGAAAAACTAATAAGAAGCTATAAATCTTTTAAAATTTGGTAGAGTTTTCTCTTTTTCTCTTTATCCAATATAAATGATGTCATTGGTTTGATCTTTTTCTCGATGAGGGAATCAACTTTAAGACATTGATTGTTGCGTATACCCATATCCTTCTTATCCAATTAGCCCTTTGCTATATCCTTTATTATATTAGCACTAAGAATTGTGTTTATTAAATGCTTTGCAACATTATTCTCGGTGTGCATCACATCAAGGGCATGCAGAACTTGATGACATGTAGAACTTATTAAATGGATTTTTTTAACCGTGATTCTTTAAGGTCAACATTATCACTTTTATCCACATCCTTATCACTTCCATTCGCATTATCAAGCTTACGCTTCTTAGAAGGAACTTTGAGACTTTGCGAGGTAAATACTTGATTTTTCTCAGGTTTTCCACAAGTGCATATCCAATAATTCGAATCTGGGGAGACTAATGTTCTTATGATTTAAGTCCAAAACATTTAGCACTCATAAATGGGTGATCTCTGTCAAGAAACATACGACAGTTTGTGTAAACTATCTTTATGCTATTAACTAACTGAATTGATGGTGTTTCATCGCCACAAATAAGACATGATTTATTACTATGGGTTATCCATCAAGATAATTTTCCATACTCCGGTATATCATGAAGCTCCCACATCATCATAGCTCTTAATGTAAATTGTTCCATTTTTTGCTATTCAAAAGCTATAAATTCCTCCCATTATTTCTTTAACTCATATGCTAACGGCTGAAGAAAGACATAAATATCTTTACCTGGTGCATTGGTCCCATAAATCAACGAAGATAATATTTGAAACTCGGGCTTCAATCACAAGTATGGGTCCACATTATAAGGTACGGCCATAACTGGACAATAACTTTAACTACTAAATTGTATACCACGAGGATTTAACCCATCTATAGATATGACAAACCAAACATTTCACCATTCTTTAGCAAAATCAGGCCATCTACTTTTTAGCATTCTCCACTGAGATAAATCACAAGGATGTCGTTGATTATCCTATGAAGTTGTTACTCGATGGTGCCATATCATTTCATGCGCAATCCAAGGTATACTGTATAACCTCGTTATCCTTGTAATCAAATGAAAATGTCTCAATACATTCATAGTTTCTTTGTATACCCTTTTTACTTTCCTTATGATCAGTAAATGTCTTGGTTTCCCACACTGAGCACATTCTTCTAAGTCTTGATTCTATTTCCAACACAAAATATAGTTATTCTCATAGGGATGAATGTAGTTTTCTTTCATCCCTAAGTATTTCATCATTCTCTTCATTTGCGGGCATTTTTTTGGCAAAGTTTTTCTAAAATCGACAAGGGAGCGGTAATGATATTTCTCGACCAACCAGAATGCTTCTTCGGATTATGGAATTCCATAATTAAAGAGTTGTATAAGGACTATCACATTAAGGGTACAATTTCTCAATCACTAATGTATTATACCTTTGATACTTCACATTATTAACATGTGATTTTTCTACCTTAACAAGTTATCCATAATGATGTTCATGCACTCCATAGCGCGTGTCAACTAAGTTTTGAAGACTTTCATTCTCAATGTTCTTATCAATTTCAACTTGTCCTTCACAATCAGTAGGTTCTATAACCGGATTTGAAGAGTTTGAGGATCTTGTTTGACTGTGCAAGACCCATGTAGTATATTTCGAGTCTATATGATGCCAAATCAAATGACTCCTGATATCTGATGCACTGACCCGCTTCTTATTTTGACACTAAACATATGGCCATGGAAATATCGAGATATGGTGTCAACTATTTACAATTAAAAAATCAAGGAAAGATGTTACTCCATTTATGTAAACTTCGCTTACTCTGTTCCACCCAGTCATCCATCCTTTGTTTAATATTTGGGACATTCCACACTACCGAAAAAAAAACATCAATATTTTATATAAAATATAGTGTGCACCTTTAGATTTACATTATACACTTTACCAAAATGAAAGAATTTGTAGCATTTACCCTTTTTGAACCATGTAATATAATGTGGGTATATTCGATAATGCAAGCAACATTCAATTTGACGTTAGATGTACTGAATAGAATAAAATTAGCTACCTAACCATCTAACCACCGACTTTTAACTTTTAAAAACATCTAACTATTAATAATGATTCATATAATCGATACTCTAACAAATTTGTGTAACTTTCTTTAACTCATTAAAAAATAGTCGAACAAATGATTTTTTTATAATGAACTCAATAACTGAGTTAAAACATGTTATATAAATTTATGTTCCCATGTATTTATATGAAGTGAAGAAATTTGTGATGGCTTAGATTATTAAGAATACCTTTTGTACAAGGAAATCAAACCAAAACCCAAAAAAACAAAAAAACAAAATAATTAAGAAATCAAATTGAAAACCAATCCCTAATTAAGACATCAAACCCAGGTCGAAATCGAACTCAAATCCAAATTAAGACGTAGAAAATAACAAGTGATTGAGAGGGTTTGAAAAACGTTGTTAATTCCGTTTAATACAAGATTAAACTGTATAAGCAACTCCGAGATGTTTGTTGGAGAAACCCTTTTCTTTTGAAAATAAAAATTATAAACAACAAGTTGTGTTTACAAAAAACTTATGTACGAGAGTAATCAAGACTTTGTAATCAGTTTTTTAAAACAAGACAGTTTTAAAAATCAGCACACTATAGACTGAGATGAGGAGATGAAGATAATCAACACACAATTTTTAACGTGGTAAAACCTCTCCCAACAGAGGAAACATCCACGGTGACTTCTAAGTCACAAAAACAAAAATCCACTAATAACAAATAATAGTTACAAAAAATACAACATACATGCACACAAATCAAGCTATACTAAGTTCAGGAATATACCCCACTTGGTGTCCTTCTAACTTCACATAGATCTGATTGTTGATGATGTTCTTCCAGTTTGATAACTTCCTTTGCTTTAGCTTCATTATGTCGACTCAGTGATCTTTGATCTTATACACAACACTTTCAGTGTAGTAGTGTGTTAAGTGTTTGTGAAGTGATTCCTATCAACATGCATGAACTCACACACACTTAGATTTACAGACAGTACTAGAAAAATTACATATAAAGTCTATATGCTGTGATTTTGTTTTCTTTATTTCTTACAGAACTAAAAACCTTTTTGACCTTTAATATAACCCAGATTCCACGGATATCTCGCTTCAAAATCGGTCAAGATCTTAATCAATCTCGGCTTTAAAAATATTTTTGAGATTGAAAATCTCCAAGTGCGAATCCAACTAGGTCAAGGTTAAGTTTCGTAAGAATAGAAACCATAAAACATTTTCAAAACCAAATCAGTAAAGATTTTCTTAAATCAAGTAAGAAATATGCAGATCTAGTGAAAATGTAACATGCAGAATGTAGATCTAAAGTTTCTATGAAAAAGAAACACATATCTTCACACGAATGTTTAAGTTGTAAACAAGATCATAGACAAAGAGGTTACAGCTTCAATATGAACAAACCACTCTCTCTCTCAAACACTCAAGGTTGTGTTTGGGGTTAGGTGTATACGAAGGTTTGATTCAGAAAAAGAAGTGTTTAGGGTTAGGGTTTGGTTTTTGGCTAACACAGTTTTCTTTCTCTCTCTTCTCTCTTTTCTTTTCTCTCTTCTCTCTCACTTCTCTCTTCTCTTTTTTTTTTGCTCAGAAATGACGAATGCCCAAAAGTCTTGAAAGTCTGAGAAGTGGGGGGTTTATATAGGGGTGGAGGAAGGTTCTGGAAATGCGCATGGAATCAATGGTTGAGATTAAGTCATCCTACGATTGACTTGATCTAAGGGTTATAAAACAGCGGTGGTTAAGTCCAAAGAGATTGGTTCAAACGATGGCATACGGATAGGTTTAAAACACATGCAGACCATCGAACATCTTTGATCCAACGATCATCAATCCACCAGCGAGCCCTCTCACATAACAAACACCAATATATGAACCAGGAGGATGACAAGTGTTGAAATATGAGTGGCTCACACACGCACGTTCAAAGTAATTACAGCCACCACCCTGAAGTCTCTAGCGCATTTACATTCTACCCAAACAAACATTCCATTGAAAAATGAAGTTTTTAAAATAGAAATTTTACCCCACAAATTATATAAACACATTTTATCAATGAAAACAAAAGTTTAAAAATTCCCAAAAATAATTAAAACCACATTTTAAGGGGAATTAATCACACAATCAATTTTAAGCAATATATACACATGTATGCACTTCTAATTGTGTGTAGTGTGATTCAATTTATACCTTCTTGGATTATTGAAGAGGATTAGAGAGATAAGTTCTGAGGCTTTTTGGATTCTAGGATAGACAACCAATTTTGTCACTATTTCCAAATTAGATGAACACTTATACCGTATAGACTTAAGCAAGTCAAAGGTATAAGGTGCTTCAATCTCCCCCTTTGGAAATATGAGACAAAATCTCCTTTGAGTTTGCTTAAAACTCGTAGGGAACCAAAAAAAATAAAACCTAGTCCTATACAAAAGATACTATCTGCCCATTTCCTAGAAAGTCAAAAATTACATAACTCAACTATTTACAAATTTGTACACTAGAAATGGTAGACAATCAGTAGAAGAGATTACTGCAAATATGCACACTAAGATCAAGCAGTTTAGATGAAATGAACAAAACATTGAACTCGTAAGACTCAAATTTCTCCCCCATTTTGTCTCAAATGGACAAAGTGTAAAACTTAAGGTCTTAAGAGTTTTAATCAGCGTATACCATAGCTATAGAATTTCGCAAATACAGAAATCTGTTATAGTCTAAAGGTTTAGTGAACATGTCTGCAAGTTGCAGATCAGTAGGCAGGTAATGAATATCTAATTCCTTAGTTTCAACAAGTTCGTGTATAAAATGATGCCTTATTTTAATATGCTTAGTTCGCGAGTGTTGAACCGGGTTGTTAGATATGTTAATGGCGCTTTGATTGTCACAATACAATTGTAATTGATCTTCTTTAATCCCATAATCACTTAACATCTGTTTTATCCATAACAATTGAGCACAGCAACTTCCTGCTGCTATATATTCGGACTCAGCCGTAGATAAAGACGTGCAATTCTGTTTTTTGCTACTCCAACCAACTAAATTATTTTCAACATAATAACAGGCACCTGATTTACTTTTAGTGTCACCAGTACACCCGGCCCAATCAGCATCAGTATAACCTATAATGGTGCTACAGGTATCCTTAGTATACCTAAGTCCAAGATTAAGAGTGCCTTTTATATACTTTATTATACGTTTTACACACGATAAATGGCTCTCTTTAGGGTTATTATGGTAACGAGCACACAGACAAACAACATACATTATGTCTGGTCGAGAGGCAGTTAAATAGAGTAGGCTACCAATCATACTACGATTAAGTGTGGAATCAACTGACTTTCCATTTTCATCTTTACATAATTTAACAGTAGTACTCATAGGTGTTTTGGCAACTTTAGCATTATCTAAACCAAATTTCTTAACAAGATCTAAGGCATACTTAGTTTGAGAGACAAATAGTCCATCAGAATTCTGTTTCACTTGAAATCCTAAGAAAAGTTGTAGCTCTCCCATAAGGGACATGTGAAATTCCTTATGCATACTAGCAGCAAAAGGATTTAACTTCAGATGTTGAAGTAGACCCAAAAATGATGTCGTCTACGTAGACTTGGGCTATAATAATGTTTTTGTCAAAATGTTTGACAAAGAGAGTCTGGTCATTTCCTCCTCTCTTAAAACCCTTATCCAACAAAAAGTTGGAAAGGCGTTCATACCAAGCTCGAGGAGCTTGTTTTAAGCCACACAAAGCCTTTTTTAGACGAAACACATGGTTAGGGTATTTAGGATCAATGAACCCTTTGTGTTGTTCTACATATGTTTCTTCGGACAGAATTCCATTGAGGAAGGAAGATTTGACATCCATTTGATAAAGTGTAAATTTTAAGTGACACACTATGGCGAAAAGAAGTCGAACAGATTCAAGACGAGTGACAGGGGAAAAAGTCTCGCTAAAATCTATTCCTTCTATTTGTGAGTAACCTTGAGCAACTAGTCTAGCTTTGTTTCTAAGGATTACCCCATTTTCATCAGATTTGTTCTTAAAAATCCAACGTGTCCCAATAACAATTTTATTTTGAGGCCGCGGTACAAGATACCAGGCATCGTGAATGACAAATTGTAAAAGTTCTTCTTGCATAGCAGAAATCCAGTGACTGTCATTTAATGCTTCATTAACATTTTTCGGTTCCACAAGGGAGACAAAAGATGCATAATTAGCATAATTTCTTAACTGGGATCTAGTACGAACTGGCTCATTAGGATTACCGACCACGTTGTCAACGGGATGATCTTTAGAGACCCAGCCGGTACTTCTGAACTCTCACTAGGTAATGAGTCATCTATTTCTGGTGAATCAGTTTTGAAATCATTTTCAGATTCAACCACAATAGGTGATTCAGATATCTTATTTTCTACAATAGTGTCGCTTACAATTACATTTATCGATTCCATAAGGGCCTTAGTACGCAGATTGTATATACGATAAGCACGACTGTTTGGAGAGTATCCTAAGAAGATGGTTTTATCACCACGCGTTTTGAATTTAGACAGATGTTCTCTATCTTTACAGACATAACACTGCCTTCCGAAAGTTCTTAGATATTTCAGATTAGGCTTCTTACCGTACCACAACTCATAAGGGGTTTGTTTTGAGTTTTTCCTAAGGTAAACCCTATTAATGATATGACATGCAGTTCTAATAGATTCTACCCAGAAGTATTTAGGTAGAGATTTGGCATGCAACATGACACGTGCCATCTCTTGAAGAGTTCGGTTTTTCCTTTCAGCAATACCATTCTGCTGAGGAGTTTTAGGGGCACTAAATTAATGTTTTTAACCGTTGTAGTCACAATATTCAACTATTCCTGTGTCTATGAACTATCCCCCTCTATCACTACGAATACGATTGACTTGTGTGTCGTTCTCATTTTCAATTCTTAGTAAAATTTTCAAAAAATTCTGAAATGTGTCAGATTTTTGTTTCAAGAAGGCAACCCAAGTGAATCGTGTGAAATCATCAACCATGACAAGGATATAACTGTGTCCACAAAGACTAACAGTTCTAGAGGGACCAATAAGGTCCATATGGATGAGATCTAGAGGTCTAGAGGTGAGAATGTCTTTAACCTTTTTATGAGAAGTCTTAACTATTTTTCCTTCCTGGCAATGACCACAGACAACACTTGAAATAGGTTTAATTTTAGGAATTCCTCTAACAATCTCTTGACTAGACAATCTACCAAGGATATCATAACTTAGGTGACCCATACGATTATGCCAGATTTCATTGTCATCCATTCTGACAATGTTACAGGTTTCAGAACCAGTTTTGACAGTATAACAATTGTCAGGTGTTCTAAATCCGGTAATAATGCATTTACCTTTGTCATTTAGAATTTTATAATTGTTCTTTGAAAAGGTAACTGTATGGTCAGAGTCACAAAATTGTGATATACTTAGGAGGTTGGCTTTAAGGCTTTTAACTAAAAGTACATTTTCCAGAACTGGCATTCCTTCTTCTTTTAGGGTTACTTTACCTATGATCTGGGATGAAACTCCGTCACCAAAAACTACTTTCCCACCAGCAAATCTGGTTTTGTTTAAAAGTTTGGTTTCATCTTCTGTCATATGTTTGGAACATCCTGAATCTAAATACCAACAAGATGAAGTGTGTTCAGCTTTTAAGGCAGTGATAACAATGTTACACTTCATTTTGGGTAAAAGATCATCTTTTCTAACCCATATAGCTCTAGTTTTAATTTTGCGCAAGTTTTCCCTCATTTGAAATTTTTTTCGAAAAACAGTTTTTTGTCAAAAAACATTTGGAGCAACAAACTGATTATTGTGGAAAATTTGAGATTTTGGTTTAGGAAAGTTTCTGGGAGCCTTTATCTTAAATGAACTATTAGTTTTGGTCTTTCTATTTCTGTAGTTAGAGTTCTTATCAGCTATCTTGGAAGGACATAATGGTTACGATTTTGCCTAGAATAGTTAAAGTTCTTGTAGACAGAAGAGTTGTACACAGGGGTGTTCAGACGCCTAGCAAAACAACCTTCAAAGGAATGACCATAAATGTCACAGTAGGAGCAATATTGATTGCTTGAGGGATGAACTTCCTTAGGAAAACTTCTAAAAATGGGTTTAACAACATTTTGTTCAGTAGTGCTATTCCTAGGAGGGATGGTTTTAAAGGTAGATTCAGCCTTTCTCATCAAAGGACAGACGTATTTAGTCTTAAGTGCAGTGTCAGCCTTAGAATTACTAGACTCTCCAATGTCTTTCTTTTGTTTCTTTTGATCAAATTCCTCTTTAATAAAATGAAAGTCTGGACATGTTTCAATTGGTCTTTTTCCCCCAGACACAAACTTAATAGGTTCAAGATTTGTAGTTTGTGGTTTTTTCTTAGGGTAAAATCCAATACCGGTTCTATCATCAGAATTGGTCTTGGAGTCAACAACAAAGTCAGTAAAACAATTTGAATTGCTTTCAAACTTAGAATTTTTTTGGAAAACAATTGCTGTCTTTGTTTTTGCTTCCTCCAGTTCTAATAATGTTCCCTTATATTTCATTTCCAGGGTTTCATTAGTTTTAGTCAACTCTTTTAATTTTTGATCAAAAGTTTCAATTTCAGATTGATGAGACAGACACTGGTTAGTGTACTCTTCGGCATTCAGCTTCACAATAAGACTTAGATCATCTAATTTCTTAGTCAGGTCTCTAACAGTCTTCTCCAGTCTAGTGCCTTTTTTAAGAGTTTTAGCATACAAAGTATGAATATACCCCACTTGGTGTCCTTCTAACTTCGCATAGATCTGATTGTTGATGATGTTATTCCAGTTTGATAACTTACTTTGCTTCATCTTCATTATGTCGACTCAATGATCTTTGATCTTATACACAACACTTTCAGTGTAGTAGTGTGTTAAGTGTTTGTGAAGTGATTCCTATCAACATGCATGAACTCACACACACTTAGATTTACAGACAGTACTAGAAAAATTACATATAAAGTCTATATGCTGTGATTTTGTTTTCTTTATTTCTTACAGAACTAAAAACCTTTTTGACCTTTAATATAACCCAGATTCCACGGATATCTCACTTCAAAATCGGTCAAGATCTTAATCAATCTCGGCTTTAAAAATATTTTTGAGATTGAAAATCTCCAAGTGCGAATCCAACTAGGTCAAGGTTAAGTTTCGTAAGAATAGAAACCATAAAACATTTTCAAAACCAAATCAGTAAAGATTTTCTTAAATCAAGTAAGAAATATGCAGATCTAGTGAAAATGTAACATGCACAATGTAGATCTAAAGTTTCTATGAAAAAGAAACACGGATCTTCACACGAATGTTTAAGTTGTAAACAAGATCATAGACAAAGAGGTTACAGCTTCAATATGAACAAACCACTCTCTCTCTCAAACACTCAAGGTTGTGTTTGGGGTTAGGTGTATACGAAGGTTTGATTCAGAAAAAGAAGTGTTTAGGGTTAGGGTTTGGTTTTTGGCTAACACAATTTTCTTTCTCTCTCTTCTCTCTCTTCTTTTCTCTCTTCTCTCTCACTTCTCTCTTCTCTCTATTTTTTTTTCTTAGAAATGACGAATGCCCAAAAGTCTTGAAAGTCTGAGAAGTGGGGGGTTTATATAGGGGTGGAGGAAGGTTATGGAAATGCGCATAGAATCAATGGCTGAGATTAAGTCATCCTACGATTGACTTGATCTAAGGGTTATAAAACAGCGGTGGTTAAGTCCAAAGAGATTGGTTCAAACGATGACACACGGATAGGTTTAAAACACATGCAGACCATCGATCAGCTTTGATCCAACGATCATCAATCCACCAGCGAACCCTCTCACATAACAAACACAAATAGATGAACCAGGAGGATGACAAGTGTTGAAATATGAGTGGCTCACACACGCGCGTACAATGTAATTACAGCCACCACCCTGAAGTCTCTAGCGCATTTACATTCTACCCAAACAAACATTCCATTGAAAAATGAAGTTTTTAAAATAGAAATTTTACCCCACAAATTATATAAACACATTTTATTAATGAAAACAAAAGTTTAAAAATTCCCAAAAATAATTAAAACCACATTTTAAGGGGAATTAATCACACAATCAATTTTAAGCAATATATACACATGTATGCACTTCTAATTGTGTGTAGTGTGATTCAATTTATACCTTCTTGGATTATTGAAGAGGATTAGAGAGATAAGTTCTGAGGCTTTTTGGATTCTAGGATTGACAACCAATTTTGTCACTATTTCCAAATTAGATGAACACTTATACAGTATAGACTTAAGCAAGTCAAAGGTATAGGGTGCTTCAGGGTTTACTTGAGGTCTAAGTATAAAATAAACACAATCTGAGAAGAGGTATAATTAGAAAACTATTCGAGAAGAGGTCTTATTAGCAAACCTAGATCAAAACCAAACCGAGATCTAATTATGAAATCAAACCCTGATCGAAATCAGGCATAAATCAAAATCAAATGATGTAAACAATAAGCATTTGAGAAACACTATCTCATAATGTTCCAATGGTTTGTGAAGGCTCCAACACCGGTACTTAATGGTCTGATTATTAGAGGATGAGGGTGATGGCAATGGTGAACTATGATAGCCAACACACAAAATAAATCAAACTAGTAATAAAGAAAGACAACAATCCACCTTTTAAATTTAATAAAGGGTAACTAAGTAGCTGTCAAATTATAAAAGGCGACAAAATGATTTTTCTTTTAAACTAATGCCGAGGTCTTTTTAGAGCAATGTACATTAAGAGTATATTTTGGGACCAAATACAATGACAGCAAAACAATCTTTAACTTCTCCATAAATACAATGCGCTCTCAATAACCACTTTAAATATATAAATTTTGGCTACCTCAATTAATTAGTCTATCCCAAATGAGTAACCCCCCAAAGTCTAGAGGCCACGTGCATAAATGATTCAGTTATGACTCATTTAACCCCTAAAATATCTGAAGAGATATTCTAGGGATTATGGGTTAATGTGGAGGAGTCCAAGAGCCCCACTCCCTGAAAAATGGCATTTTTATATCAAACCCTGAGCCTGGGGCAAATGGCATGCAATTTTAACACTCCCCTGGAGTAAAGAGAAATATAATACAAAGATAACACCACCGTGGATGTAGGCCATTCTTCCAAACCACGTATATCTTATGTTGTGTGTGATTGCAGTTGTTTTATGTTCTTTATTTTTTGGTGATCACATTTGCTTATTATTTTGTGCTGAGATTTATTTGCACCACAATTGGCGCCGTTTGTGGGAAATGATTATTTTCCTTTATGAAAGCCTTCACCAATAAGAACCTAGAATGTTTGGTAGCATCAATAATGCCCTCAAGTAGGGGAAATTTAAGATCAACCAGCCCCTCAAAGGGTTAGATCTGAAGTTCGATGCTCAAATCTGAGGCCTCGCCTAGAATGATAAGCTTTAGAAGAAAGTCAGAGACCAGTCAGGTCCACGCAAGTCTCCAGGTTGATCGATGCCTATGAGGCCAGGCTCCAAGAGTAGGAGGAGGCCACCCGCAAGCAGGAGGTTGAGAATGCTCGCCTCAAGAGAAGACTGGAGAATATAGAAAGAGAACTCCATAGCAGCACGAGGCAACACCAATATTGCACTCTTAGCCCTCAGGAGAGCTGAGGAAGGAGCCCTAGAAATGGATCTCAAATATTTGAGGGACACAATTCAGATAATGATTTGCCTAAGAAACAACAATCATCTCACCATAATAAGATCCCAAGTAGAGGAAATGACGACATACGAAATCTGGTCCAGAGGGAAACGGACCAACACCCCGTGCATAGGGGCGCCAGGTCGACCAGAGAGCTATGCAGGCGAGCTCTCAGGACTAGATGAAATCCTTTTTCTCAAGGGAGATAGAATAAGAAGAAGCCCCTAAGAAATTTGCGATGCCCCGATTTAAGATCTAAGATGATAAGACTGATCATATTAACCATGTTAGGCAGTACAGGCAAACCATGACCCTCTGGAACCATAAGGATGTGTTGATGTGCCGGATCTTTCTGTCAAACTTGTATGACGTAGCTCAAAAGAGGTTCGAGAAAATCCCTCATATATCTATCCAAAGTTTCGAGTCCCTGGCAGAACTCTTTATAGCTCCCTTCATTACCAGCAGCTCCCATCTGAAGAGGATGGATACTTTATTTACAATGACGAAAATTCCCCAGGAGGGCCTCAGAGACTATGCAAAAAGATATTGGGAGTTATTCGGTGAGGTTGAGGATTGCTTGGAGCAGGTCATCGTGCCATCCTTTGAGATTGTCCTACCCAAATCATTCATCTTGCCCAGTCCCTCACTAAGAAGGAGGCCATGACTATTGGCGACCTAATGGCTCGTATTAAAAAATACACCAAAGTTGAAGATGTGACCCATCCCAGTGCAGGGGAGAATGGTCGTTCCATGGTCACCGGCAATGGTAGGGACAAAGCTGAGAACCAAAAAAAAGGAAGCAAAACTGGGGGCAAGAGCGGCCTCAAGAGAGGGAACAAAAATAATGATTCAAAAGAATTTTAAGTAGTCAACACAGTTTTTAAAGAACCAATGTACAAGATTCTAGCAAAGATTAAGGACGAGTCATTCGTTAAGTGTCCCAGAAAGTTGGGAGGAGACCCTTCAAAAAGGAACAATGCACTGAGATGTTCCTTCCACAAAGAAGGTGGGCACAAAACCGAGCACTTCAAGGCCCTCAAGTCTCACCTTAAAGAGTTATCTCAAACTAGATACTTGAATGAATATATGGAAAAGAAGGAAGAGAAGGTCGCTGCCAATAAAGACCAAAGGCCTGACAACGTGCTCGAGGATGACATCGTCCATGAGTTCGCAGTGATTCATGGGGCATCTGATCAAAAGCAGATTTAAGGAAACTTAGCTCAGATGGAAGTTAAAAGGCTTACGGCAGTAATGCAAGCTTTTTAAATTGATCCATCCAAAATGCATATAGGAAAGCGTCGATGAGCATATGACATCGACTACAACAAGCATATTGTGTTCACGGATGAAGACTTAGTGGGAGTAAGGATCCTACATCATGATGCATTGATCATTACACTCGGGATAGCTAACTATGACGTCAAGAAGTTGCTCGTTGGACCAGGGTAGCTCATCCGAAGTAATGTATCTCGACCTTTTAAGAAAGTTGAAGTTAATCGTCGCTGACTTAAAGGAAGCCACTGTTCCTCTAGTTGGTTTTACCGGTAAAGTAACCATCGCTTTGGAAAAGATTATACTGTCACTGAGGGCGGGAAGTATCTCCAAGATGATCGAATTTCTGGTGGTCGATATTGACTCACACTACCAGGAGATCCTTGGAAGAGGGTGACTACATGCGATGAAGGCCATCCCCTCTACCTACCATCAGAAACTCAAATATGTGAATAGCAAGGAGTAATGGATATCCATGGAGATCAGGCAATGGCGAGAAAGTGCTTTATCGCAGCCATCCATCCCAAACTAAAAAAGAAGGATGAGAAAGACAAGGAGAAGGTTGAAAAGAGGGAAGGTTTTATACCTTCGAAATATCATCTAAAATGTGGAATACCTGGAGTGGAGGAGACCAGGCTCCTCCCCACTGAGTGGGTCATTGAGAACCTGGAGGAAGTCACAGCCAGTGGCAATAAGAAAGATAAGATGTTCTTGATCAGAGATTCTCTCACAGATCGAGAGAAGAAGTAACTGATAGTACTTTTGAAGAATAACTTGGACATTTTTGCGTGGGAACCCTACGAGCTACCTTGGTTTGTCTCTGTATGATTTTCCATCAGTTGCACATTGACCCAGCTTTCAAGCCGATTGCACAAAAGGTATGGTAAATTGCACCCGAGAAGGCCAAGGCTGTTGAGAAGGAAGTGGAAAAGCTGTTGGATGCTGGATCCATACGGGAAGTTCAATTCCCTAAGTGCATGTCCAACCCAGTAGTAGTCCTAAAAAGAAATGGAAAATGGAGAGTCTGCATTGACTTCACTGACCTTAACAGAGCTTTCCCTAAAGACAGTTTTCCTCTTCAAAAGATTGACCAGTTGGTGGACACTACAGTAGCTCATGAAAGAATGAGTTTCTTAGAGGCATACTCTGGGTATCACCAAATCCCTCTACATGAGCCAGATGAAGACAAGACAACATTCATCACAATCGTCGGGTTGTATTGCTACAAGGTCATGCCCTTTAGGCTCAAAACTGTAGGAGCAACTTACCAGCGGTTGGTCACCAAAATGTTCAAAGACAAAATGAGAAGAACCATGGAGGTATATATCAATGATATGCTCGTCAAGAGAAGGCTTAAGGAATACCACCTCTATGACATATAAAGGACCTTCAAAATCCTCAGGAAATATCGAATGAAGCATAACACAAGTAAGTGTTCCTTCGGTGTCCAGTCAGGATAATTTCTTGAGTACTTTGTTAGCAAGAGAGGCATTGAAGCCAACCTAGACCATATTGACGCCATCAATAGTGTGAAACCCCCCCTACAATAAGAGATGTGAAAAAGATAACGGGGATGCTCGCCGCCCTAAATCAGTTCAACTCAAAGTCATCCGAAAGGTGACAGCCATTCTTCCAGTTGTTGAAGTAAAGCAAAAATGTGGAGTGGAACGATGATTCCTTGAAGGCATTAGAAATTATCAAAGCTTACCTTAGCACACCACCCTGGATCATAATACCTCAAAAGAATGATTCCATGTACCTATACCTCGTAGTTTCCATCCACGCTGTGAGTTCTGGACTAGTATGCGAAAGAACGGGGATCCAACACCTAATCTATTAGGCGAGCAAGACTCTCCTGGACACCAAACATCAATACCTACCATTACAAAATCTCGCCTTTGCGCTAGTAGTAGCCTCAAGAAAATTGAAACATTATTTCAAAGTCCACTCCATCATTGTACTTACGTCCCACCCTCTTAGAGTTGTACTACGAAAGGCGGATCAGTCAGGCAGATTATCAAAATGGTCAGTCGAGCTAGGGCGATTCAACATTCAATTCCAACCAAGGAATGCTATCAAAGGAAAATTCCTCGCCGACTTCATCACATAATTTATAGGAGAACATCCTTGTGATCAACCTTAAACTATTCATAGACAGGAAGTTCCCTCGGCATCGAATATCTGTAGACTGTTCGTTGACGGTGCCTCCAACACCAAGGGGCAGGAGTTGGCATCGTGCTGATTACCCCTGAAGATGAAATACTCGAGCAAGGAATCAGGCTTGAATTTGAAGCCTCCAACAACAAAGTAGAATATGAAGCAGTGATAGCAGGCCTACATAAGGCACACGCACTGGGGGCAAATAAACTCTAAGTGTTCGGTTATTCACCGCTAGTCTCCAACCAAATAAGTGGTGACTTCAATTCTAGGGATGAGAGAGTGGCAAACTACTTCACCATAGCAAAGAAATTAATGACTAACTTTGAATATCTCAGGATCCAATAGTTTACCAGAGGACAGAACAGCCATACTGACACCCTAGCAGCCTTGGGCTTACCGATCAATTCTGACTTGAAGAGAATAATTCTGATTGACCTCCTCGCCTAGCCAAGCATCAATCAGATCAATGAAATGCGAAACGTGGGACATGTTCTCCAGATTGAGACATCCCCTGGTTATATTGACCCCTTAAGGGATTATTTGAAGGACAATGTGCTACCAGACGATAAAAAGATCGCTCATCAGATAAGAGTCAAGGTTGCTCGCTTTCATTTATCTTCTAAAGGAAAACTGTGCAAGACATCTTTCACTGGTCTTTACCTCAGATGCGTTCACCCGAAGGACATCGAGAAAGTCCTTCACGAAATCCATGAAGGAATCTGCAGGAGTCACATTGGGGGTAGGTCACTAGCTTTCCGAGCAATGAAAAAAGGAAACTACTGGCCATACATGCAAAAAAATGCTATAGTTTATGCTCGCAAATGCAAAAAATGCCAACTTCATGCTCCTATGGCTCAGCAGCCATCCAGCGGCCTGAAGTCACTTACCAGACCATGAACATTCACCCAATGGGGAATGGAAATCGTAGGCCCTCTTCCTATTACAACCGGTAATTGCAAGTATTTGTTAGTCGTAACGGACTACTTTACCAAATGGATAGATGCAAAGACGCTGGAAAACACTAGAGATGCGGGCATGATAAGATTCATAGGGAGGAACATTATCACTCGTTTTAGGATCCCCAAGACCATCATCACTGACAATGGAACCCAGTTCAAAAGCAACCTCTTTCAGGGTTTCTATAGCGATCACGGGATCAGGAAGTACTACAGTTCCGTAGCATACACTCAGAGCAACGGGAAAGCCGAAGCTTCCAATAAAACAGTGATCAATGGATTAAATAAGTGATTAAAGCGATACAAAGGACCATGTGAAAACAAAATACCCCAAATCCTATGGGCTTATCGCACTATCCCACGATGAACAACTGGGGAAACCCTGTTCACACTAACATATGGTATGGAGGCAATTATCCCTTTGAAAACAAGACTCCCTACCATGTGCTCCACCCTGGTCGACCTAGGTCAGAACGATGAAACATTACTCGCTGAACATGACCTAGCTGAGGAACGAAGAGAGTTGGCTCTAGTAAAGTTAGCTGGTTATCAGCAACAGCTATCCAGGCACTATATCAAGAAGGTCAATCCAAGAGCACTCCAAGTTGGGGACTACGTCCTAAGGAAAGTTCTTGGCAGTGTTGTAAAACCATCGGATGACAAACTAGGGCCTAATTGGGAGGGACCATTCAAGATGATAAGAGAAGACATACAAGGAGCCTGTCACTTAGAAATGCTGGAGGGCAAGGAGACACCTAGAGCTTGGAATGCAGCTAATTTGAAGAAATTATACTCTAGTTTTTGTTTGATCTTTTTTAACCTAGTGTCGAAATTTTCAGTTTGTTTATGATTAATAAAAATTTGTTTGGCAGTAGCATTCTATGAAGTGTTGATTTTTCTGAATTACATTATAATTCATGCAACTTTTCTAAGTCATAGGCTCTCCTCTCAACATATAAAAGTAGGGTATTACCATCCTTAGGTTTTCGTCATCAAACATGAACAACCTCCTAGCATTACCCCTGGCAATATATGAAGCCCTACAGGGGACCCTTAGGCAGCACGACCAACCCAAGTTGGTCCCTAATAATGTTTGGATAAAAAAACATACTCGGATATAACATCCAACACCAGGTATGTCCTCTCTATTGCCACACTTGGGCCTAAGGAAGTGTGATGATACAACCTAAAAGGTAAAGTGAGGCAGAATGGTATCTTGTAAGCATACTGAACCTGGGGGATATTCACTCAATAAATAAACTATGCCTATATCAAATCTAATTGACTAAAAAGAGCTCAAGATAGTCGAACAAGACATTAATGAATTAAAAAACACATAATACATGTTTAGTCGGTGAAGCGCCCAAAACATAACTAATTTATTACATCATTACATCTTACATGTGCAGAGTAAAATAAACCCTAATGAGGATCAGGTCTTCGAGAAAGATATTTAGCCACTTGCGCTCTTCGGGCATCATCTGGACGAGGAGATAACTCCTCCTTAACTTTATTAGAATCTGGTTCCAGCAGCTTCCTTGGGATAGCATCTATGGAAACCCATTGAACATCCTTTATGAATGGGTTCGGCATCAAAATTGAGGGAGATATCTCATAATGATACTAGAGGATAGAGTTGCTAGGGACCTGCAACTCCCTAAGAGAACTTAACCATCCTCTAATGTAGGATAACTCTTCAACCTCCCTCAACTTCGTCGGAGCATCGGTCCAACCCTGATCATAACCATTGGCCCACACTTACCGAGGACCTTTCTTGAACAGGTGCCTTAGTAAGGTAACATCTCTTTAAAGACCGACAACTATCACATACGCCCTATGAAAATCACCTCGAAGCTCGACAATCTCCCTAGCTGAACCACTATCATCAGTACCATCTCGCGGTCTGAACAATGAAGAGGAATCACATAAAACTCGAGGAGCAATGCTCATCGCATTCTCCTTAAGTCACGAGACATCAATCCTCAAAGCATAATTCTCTTGTTGAAGTACCTCTCCAACATGATTGACCTCAGAGGCATCCAGGAGCTTGGCCTTCAGAGCATCCACTTCTTCTTGAACAGAAGCGTCGATCTCCCCTATCTCCTGGAGCCTGTCCTTCAGCATGGAAACAAGCTCTGACCGGTCCTTATAGTCTTGATTCCTCAACCTAAGAAACTTGAAGATCCTTAGAAAGTCTTTGCGAACTTAATTGCTCGCGTCAGGTCCAAGAATTTTTCCCAACTGAGATGTAGCAGGAATATAATCCTCAATATCGATGAGCTACAAACCATATAAGCATTAAAGAACAAATAAATCAGTACATGGAAGGGAACTAAATTTCATTTCATTTAAATAAGGTTCAAATTACATCATCAAAAAAAAAGAATAACAAAAATACAAAGGTATCCCTAAAAGAAGACTAGCTAGCAACCGCAGTCTCCTCTGAGGCCGCTCATTACTTCCCCTCGTCTGTGGCAGCTCCCGATATGCCTACCTCAGATGGATCAATCACCGTTGAAGTACCAGCAGAAGTTGTCTGGACACCTGGAGCACCTTCGTTCATAGAAGGAGAAGGCATCTCATCCGTAACAGGCTTGGGGCTAGGTTCTGCTCGTCAAAGAGGGGGGAGTCAATAGCCACCTTGACACCAAGAAAGGTCATGTACCAACCCTTCTTGATGTTGAGGCGAATAATATAGGTAATTTAAACCTCATCATCTTCGTACTTCGTGACCCATCCAGCATTGTACAAGCTCTTCTTAAGGGTGGTAGCCTAAGATTCCTCCTTCTTCATCTTCCCAATAAGCACCATGTTCTCCTCAACCATAGCCAACTTGATCGCACAGATTAAGTCATAGGTCTGCCTCATCTATTCGAGCTCCTTAGTAGCCGCCTCTTTTGTTTGGTTGGCTTGGGCCAAGGTTAGGTCAGAAGACTTTTGAGCAGAACTGGAAGTCTTCAAGCTAGCCTCCAGCTTGGCATTTTTCCTATCCAGCTCAACGTTCTTCCTCGCCAGCTCATCGCGGTTGTGGTAGAGGACGGTGAAATCAGACACAAATTGTAGAGAAAAGGAAAACATTACCAGAGAACTTATTGAAAGGGGCATTACAAGAAAATAAAAGTGAAAACAGGCTTACCAAGGCTAGCCCCTGACTCGCCTCTAGGTCTAACTTGTTGGTCCTTATGTTTATTTACCTCTGGCGATCAGCCAGTAGCACTACTCTATCAAGCACTACCGGAGCTAGCTTAGGGGTAAGAGCAATAAAAGCCCCCTCAGCCAGAGTGGGTACAAGCACCAGAGACTATCCCTCCTTTGTCCTCACCTCTTCTCTTTTATTCTCTTCTTCTCTCTCTTTCTTCTCCCTCTCTATCCTCTTTCTCTCTTCCACCTTCATTTTCTCCTCTTCCTTCTTTCTCTCTCTCTTTCTCTCACTAGTTCCTCATCCTTCTTATTCCTCTCCTACTTATGAGCAACATTCTGGGACCCAATGGAAGTATCCACACTCTCAAATTTTTGCTTGTTCAACCAGCAAGCAAGAAGCACATTGTCTTCATCATCATTTTGGATCAAAATTTTCCTAGGAGGGGCCACATCTTCCTCGTTGGAGCTACTTGAATCCTCTGATCCCTCCTTCGAGCTGGAAGATTCTCCACTGCTGGAGCTCTCCTCACTATAAACACCTTCAACACCACCCCTGTTAGCTCCCTCGCTCTCTTCAACCGAGCTTCTTTCCTCATCATTTAATTGAATTGGGTCGGCAGCAACCTCTTCTGTGATATCTAGCTGAGGGATGTTATCCACAGGTCGTGCGATGAAACTGGACCCAATTTTTTTGTACTCTAAAAGGAATGCTGCTGATCGCGAATGCTCACCGTTAACCAAATAGTCCCTGATCTTTCAAGACTTGACCAACTCATCAGCTCGAATCTCGTGAAGTGAAGGTTATGAGTTCTTTGTCTTCGCTGAGAAAAAAAAGAGGAAAATATAAGATAGGCAGTACATTAACAAAAAATTAATGAGGAGAACAAGAGTTATGCCTACCTATATATTCATCCCCGTAAAAGGGAATAATATGTCTCTCGGACCTCACCCCTTCAGTATGGGGAGGGTACTGCCAGTTCCTGGAAATAAACCCCTCTTTCCAATAGTCCTTGTGGGAATCAGGTAGATTGACTACCAATACCCTATCAAGACTCCTAGCCTTCAGATAAATAAATGAGACTAGAGCTTGTTCGAGAGAAACAATAACTTTAGCAAATTTCAGCAAGCCCTAGATTGGTGCCATAGAGCTGATTAATTCTATGTACACCATTGACAATTTTCTAAATATTTGGTGAGCACTGTGCAGGAACTATATAGAAGTAACTAGAAAAATGAAAAAACAAACGATTTGGGGGGAAAGTAAGACCACATGTGACAACTAAAGAACATGTATCCAATGGACATCCTCAATATCTCTAACATACGAGGAACAGGGGCACATTAAATATCTACCCAATCCAAAACATTATAGAACTTCCTAAAGTCAGCTATTGACCTATTGCCTATTTTCTCCATGAAATAAGAAAAACCCTAATAACGATAATGAAGAGATTCCAACAGAAAAAGAAAATAGAGGGAGTATGAAGAACTTACGAAGTAAGAATCAGATTGGGACGATGCAAGGCCAGAAGCAAAGAAGATGGGAAGACAAGGGAGAAGATTGAAGATGAAAGACGGGACCTCCGAGTAAGAAATCACAGTAACAAGTTGGATAAATGTAGAGAACGCAAAGAAGTTTGAAGCAACGTGATAGGAAAAAAATTGATTCTCTATTATCTATTTTCATCGTTGTTGCAATTCATCTTTCCATCAAAAATCTTCACAAACCTATAAAAGTATAACAATACTAGAATATAGCAGTAAGTGAGGTATCAATCCACATCTAAGGGTGAAACACAAAATTGGAGAGGAAATATATAGATTCAATTGCATTTTACTATTATTTTTCTATTTTTGCTATTTATATTTTTTATGGATTTTTCAAGGGATTTTTTTTAACTAACTAACTATACTAATTTTTATAACCACTAATTAAGAAGTAAAAGCTAATTTAAGAACAGTGAGATAAACAAAATCATCCTAATAAGTAAACTAAAAAAATTGGACTCATGAGGGCTTCAAAATTTCATCCCATAAATGGGAGATTAGCCCTCAATAATCATCATCCAAAAAAGTAGAAATAAAAGTATACAAAAAGGTCATGTGAGGATTAAACTAAAAGTAATCAAGAGGAGGATATCAAACCCATTTAAGCCTTGAATTGGAATGGAATCTTAAATTACATAAACAATCTCTCAATTATACATCAAAATTATCTCAATCTCAATCACCCACTAATGTATTTATTGAATCTAAAGTAAAAACTACAAAATAAAGAAGGATAGTGGATGAATTCATAATGTACAATTAAATAATAAAAGAGATTTGCTAAAATTGGAAATCCTAACTTTATAAAATTGTACATTATAACTCACCCAAAGAAATATATTCTAGATCATTACTTTATATTGAGATAATTGCTAAAAATGCAAAATCTCAACATAAAGGAATGGATTAGAATTTACCTCCCATAACGGATGAATTCTACTACATCATTTTATTTTGAAATAATTGCTAAAAATGCAAAAAATTCATTATAGAGGGGTGGGGTTGAATTTATCCTAGAGATAAATTTCACTACACACCTCTATATTGAGATATTTGCTAAAAATGCAAAATCTCAACATAGAGGGGTGGAGAGAATTTTATTACACTGCTTAAAAACTAAATTGGAGACCTTTCTTCAAATGGTCTTCATCTTCCTTAAATAGTAGGCATGGGGAATGGGTGTAATTTAGGTAGGGATGCAAGCGCATGTGGTGTGTGAGGATAAGTTGGGGTTAAAATAGGAAAATTCACACATGTGCATAGGTTGTGTGAGGTCATGTGGGAAGTGGGTTGATGAGGAAATAAAATCAGATTTGATTAAAATAGGTAGTTGGGGGTATTTTGGGAAAAAGGGTTAACTGGGTTAAAAAATGTGTAGTAGGCATGTGGGGTTAAATGGGTTTTGGTTGCATTTCTATTTTTTGCTGGCATTTGGCTTGTAACAGGTAGAAGAAAAACGTTTTGGTTTATGGCTTAAAAAATGTAACATGTGTAAGATTTGGAAACGGGTTTGGGGACAGGTTGTTGATTGGAGATGGGCTTGGGGGAGTTACGAGTTTGAGAGGTTGGTTAGAGGTTGGGAGGTCGATCGTAGGCAGCAGGTGATAGTGGGGCGAGGGTAGGAGAGAACGCGGTTAGGACGGGTGGGTTAAAGTTCGCACACGGTCGCGCCTGGGGTTTCGTATGAGGTTGGGTTGAAGTCGAGTTAAGGATGTGGTGGGATTGGATTCCGGGGTTTGGGCTGGATGGGAGTTACATTGGGAGGTACAAGGGGTATGTCTTGTGTTGACCATGGCAGTGGGTCGAGACGTGTTTTCGGGTTGCGCCGGAGATGACAGGTTGGTCACCGGGGCAGTGAACGGCGCCTGAGTTGGGAGGACGTGGGTTTCTGTCAAGCCACCACCAGCAGGTGGTGGTGGCATTTTTTTGGTTGGGTTTGGTGTTGTGGAGGTATAAGGTGGTTTTAATAGTGGAAAGAGAGCGAAAAATGGTGTTGGGGAAGAAGATGGAGAGGAAGGTGATAAGGTGTATGGGAGGTGTAGGGTAAGTTAGGTGAGGATTAGGGGGTTGGTTGGGTGTGTTTAAGTGTATGGATGTTGTGCGTGTGTGAGTGAGTATGGTTTAGGTGTGTGTGAGTGTGTATGGTATTGGGGTGTGAGGGGTTTTGTGTGTGTTTAACTTATGATCCCTAAAAAAATATGAACTAAAAATAAAATAAAATAAAAATTTAACTAAAGTAAAAAATAAAAATCAACTAAAATAAAAATGACACTCACAAAACCCCTCACACCCACGACACACTATACAAACTCTAAAAAAAACTAAATACAACTAAAATAAAAATTATATAAATAAAAAATAGAAAATGAAATAATAATAAACTAACTAAAAACTAATAAAAATAAAATAAAATATAAAAACTAATACACGACGCGCTAAACATATAAAAAATCTTAAAAATAAATACATGACTCAATAAAATAAAATAATAAAATAAATCGTAAAAATAAAATGACACAAATAAAATAAAATGGGAAAAACAAAACACACACGGTTCGTGACAGGTTTAGGTAGGCTTAGGGTAGGCTATTGCCATGGGATTGGTTACTAGGTCCATAATCTGCACAATTGCCTTGAAATATGGGTTTGAACACCCTGCAAAATAGATAATAAAGCGCATAAGACTCAAATTGTCGAGAATTAGCAACTATAATAAGTCTATTCGGGGTATAAAATGTACAATTTTGGATGATTATCATACCACCCCCAAACAGAGCATTGCTAGTCCTTGAGCAATAAGATAGAGAGAATGAGAAAGATAAGAAACCAAAAGTGTACCACTTTCGCGGCCACTTGAGATTGCACTTAGCATGTGTAACATGCCTCTAAACCTATAGGTTTCCCTACAGGACGAGTTGTGTCACGTGAGGGTTCGCAGGGAATATACCCAAAAAATTCTTATTTGTAAAAGGTAGTCAATCTATTATTAGGCGTACAATAATCGCACAATCCATCACGAGGTAAATGTTTTGAGAAATACAAGATACAATGTGTAAAAAGTTTAGCTAAGTAAATACTCAAGGCACATCCTTCCTAGAACTCAATGTGTGTAGTGTGAATCAGTAAAAATTGGTCGAGTATCATTAGATTAATTCTTAGATTGCCTTATCGAAATCAACACTTCAACTTCAAATCTCACGGATATATCTCTCTCAAACGAACTCTCAAGATTAGGGTAAGTGTATCGCTCTTATGTGTAAGGAGGTGAGTAAATGTAAGCAAGTTCAAACGTCTCATACACAGATAAGAAAGAATGAATATTTATTAAGAAAATGGTCTCATGAAAGGAATGCTAATCACAAGAGTGAGAACGTCTAGTTATTCACCACGTTGACTTTCATTCGCCCGAACACCTAGGGTAACAGGGATGATAATGGGTGAGGGGGAAATGAAATGAGAAGGATGGGATATGAGGTTTGATGGTGATGTATGGATGATGGATGGAAGATGGATGGATATGCGATGGTAGAGTGTTATATACTTGAAGAACAAATGTCTTTATTACAACAAAATAAACCACAAACTCTCTCTTTTGTTTTTTCGATTTTTTTTCTCTTTTTTTTCTCTTTTCTTCGTTTTTTCTTTCTTTCTATTTTTGCTATTTTTATGTTTTCTCTTTTTTTCGTTTTTCTTTTTTTTTTCTTTTTAAACCAACAATGAAGACATTTACTTTTGGAATCAACGCTTTTTTTCTCAAAATAATGGATGATATATGAATGGAATGGGGTATGTATATGGAAAGGTAACAGGTGAGTGAATGGAAATGTGATATGGAAAAGCATGGGAGTGTGATGAGTGAAGTGTATGGGTGAAAATCTAGTGATCGGGACAAACTTCAAGACACGCATTTCTTACAACTCGAAAATAATGTCGTTCTCAGTGATCAAGACAAAAATTTAGTGAAGAAGAAAGCGATCATACAACGATTTAAGTACGGACCCAAAGGAAGTTGAATCAACTTGTGACTCGAAGATTGCGTAAAACACTCTCAAAGGGTGAAAGGCACAAATCTCACAAGCTAAAGTCTCTACTAGTGATCCTTAAGGTTCTCTTGGGAATTGAAGTACTCTTCCACTTTAAAAGGTGATACTTTTGAGAGAGGTGGTGGTGCTTCCAGAAAGTAGGTCCAAGACATCTACTATTCACCTAAGAAAGAGGAGCTCTTAGATGTGATAGAAGGTTACTATTCATTAGAATAGATCTCTAAAGGTAAGGGATCTCTCTTCATCCTCGTCTTCTTTGCTAAAACACTAGTTCAATTATTTATATTGAATGGGATGAACCCTTACTTTATATTCTGAGTTTTCGGGATTAGAGGCCATGGAGTTCTACTGTTCATAACTTTTTAGGTTTAAAGGCCATTGATATTTACTGTTCAATTAGGTTTTAGAGTTTTCTATACATGTAGACCATGAAATGCAACTATTCACCTTGAATCCTTGTTCAAAAATTTTCACTTAGGGTTCTTTTTTAGAGATTATGAGTTAGAGGATACGAGAATTTGAGGATATTTTTATTCATATTATGAGGTTTTCATTAGTGTTTTAGATTTTATCATTGATGAATTGAGTTATGAGATATTTAGGGTTTAAACCTTTGTTTTACTAAAATACCCTTGCTTTTTGGAGATCAGGTGTTTGGGTAAGTTTTTGAGAATGAAGTTCAGTGTTGAGGGTACGACTCCTTGAGGACGGGTTGAGGAATCATCGACTATTTGAGGTCCTCATGCTTAGTGCTTGAGCTCAAGATGGTTAGTCCTAGGGAGATTGAGCCTAGCCTAACAATGGGTCTTGCAACTTGGAAGATCTCGACCAAGGCTACGAAGTTAATAAGAGACCGCGGTTCATGCATCCTGGGTTTACGTAGGAGAAGAGACCGCGACTTATGGCATTATTGGATCAATAGATGCCTAGAATAAGGTCGTGGAGCTAGGATATCTAAGGACATGAAGATATAGGTCAAAGACTGTATGGACGAACCATGAGAGATAGAGGCATGGGGTAAGCCATGTAGTTTGAGAACCTTGGGAGATTAAGCCACATGTCACTGGAAACTCTGAGGGGTGGTAAATGCATATTCTTTCCTTCCTACTGGTTTATATCGCACACTCTTACATATATACACTGTTATTTTCCATTTTCACATTAGTATATATTTTATTGTTAGCAGTAACATTGATACATGGGTTGAGGAATTTGATTTAACCCTTGCTGAGCTAATTAAGATCATCGCTTTTTATATTACTTATTTACTGAAGATAGAGGCCTCAAACTATTAGAGACTGAGGAGTTGATTGGTAGAGGTTATGTCCTGTGGCTAGAGGCCGTGGATATTATGCCTTTAGTTTTTAAGAGTTATGGTTTAAATGTTTTAACAATTATATATTCACTCTTAGTTATTTTCTCTTTTCATATTAGTACAGTTGATTCCAAATAGTGTAAGAGATTCTGCTCAAAGTTATAGTGAGACCTTATGTGATCATTAATGAAATTTATAGTTTTGTAAGT
This sequence comes from Sambucus nigra, assembly GCA_949130495.1. Classification (NCBI taxonomy): domain Eukaryota; kingdom Viridiplantae; phylum Streptophyta; class Magnoliopsida; order Dipsacales; family Adoxaceae; genus Sambucus; species Sambucus nigra. The sequence goes on from OX422218.1 coordinate 422,675,728, forward strand.
GATCCCTTTTATATAGTGAACGATTGAATTCAAGATGTTATATTGCAAACTTTGATGATAAGTTTGAGGTCCTATATATAGGCCGCGACTATGATAAAAAGATATATAACGATCATGGCTAACTATGCTAGGCCAGGGGGGTTACAATGGATCACTTAAAAAAATTGAAGTATCCACTAGAATAAGAACATACTCTCAAAATCCAAGGACAAGATACTAATAACATTATGAAATTAGGTTATGTGCCTCGTTGATGTAAGACTCAAAGGTTTCAAACATAATAAAGCACCGTCATCGTAAAAATTTATAAGGAGGAAATATACAACACCACTTAAAACTATTAGAAGCACTAATTTTTAATATGATTTGTTAACATAATAGTAGGCACCAAATTATAGCCCCCCTCCCCCCCCCCCCCTGCAAGTCTTTCCTTAGGTTCCAAGCACCTCCCCATTTACCTTAAACCCTAGGTCATACTCCGAGTACCAACCTAGAGGCCACCCAGTGCTCTCAGGTACGGTTTGACTACGATCAACTTCATCGTCAGAGCGAAATCTCAATGAATCATCGAAGGGCTATAAATCCCCTTTCCAATGGTTCGTCCTATCCATGAAAGGCATAACGGTTTGAAACAACGAACCTTTTTGAACAAAAAATTAATCTAGAGACCACCAGGCTCTGTTTGACAAAAGTTAACTCTTCATCTCGAATCTGAATTAATACCCTTTCCAATGGTCTACCCTGTGTGGAAATCAGCTTTACAGTACAGACGAATGACATGTTTTACTCTGAATGGTCATCGGATGCTTTCAAGCCCTATTTGACCATAGTCAACATTCCAAACTGAGAAAATCTCTTTAAAAATCGAATTTCCTTGCATAACCTTTCCAATGGTTTGCCCCATGCACGATTCGAACTTATGGTTTGGACGAATGATCCATCTCGTCTTATAATCTCCTATCCAAAGGATTGACCAGAATTTTCGAGACCTATTTGACTAAAAGTAAACTCCCAAACTCAGGAGTGGCCCAAAGGATTCTTAAAGCTATCTGAAAAAAGTTTTCAACAATATTCCCTGTGCGTGATTTGGAGTTACGGATAGCATTTTATGAGCATTTTTTTTCAAATCTACACGAGAGTGCCGATTGGCAAGTCCATTTCCCTGCCTATCGGCAGTGTGTCTAGGTTATCAGCCGATAGGTAGGACAAGGACAATGTCAATCAGCAGCCCCTTGACCTTATATAAGGAGATAATGAAATAAATTTGAGAGGCACGTCAGAAACATCAACTTTAATGATCTCAACAACATTCTTCTAAAGTTAGTGAGGTTTCATTATTTGAAACCTCTCGCCGCCTTTTATTTCCATCACTTTCACACCCAATTTAGCAAAATCTCGCTACATTACTCAACCACTTTCAAGGAAGTTCATCAAGAATCAAGATCAATCTCCAAGTCTCCAAAGAGCGTTTAATCATTCTTCTCTCTCTTTAAATTTCTTCATTTTCACATTAGTTATATGAGTTCTTAATTTAGCTTTTACTTTATATCATACAAATACTAATATTCATTCCTTTATTAGTATTATTTCACATAATATACTTTTTATAAAAAAACTAAAACAAGCAAAAAGAGGGTTACACCCATAAATTCCAAACGTGATTCTTCACTATATTTTCTCAAAACTAAAACACCATTTATGCGTGATTTGGAGTTACAGCCAAAACTCGCGACTTGAGTCCTATTTTCCCGCTTTTCCCATTTTTCCTATTTTATCCATACATTATCATAGTTTTGATTCATATTTTCTTCTTATATAACACATATTATCTTTTCATCATAATGACTGATATCTTGATAAGAACACACATCATATTTTAATTACTATCTTGGGAACACTCCTATGGATGATCTCATTCTGTCTTTTCCCATAATGCGAGTCAAATGATTTCGATCTCCACTTATATATACACACCTACAGACTTCATAGAGAAATTAAGGAGAATAATAAGATATTCTCGTGAGAGACCGAAATGGAGGGATGGGTGCCTAACACCTTCCCATTTTGTAACTTAGCCTACGAACCTTTGAACTAATTGGTTTCACAAGCACCAGTTTGTCTTTAAAGCCATTCTCTCAAGGTGACAACATGTTATTTTGCCCTTTTGTACAAAATAGACTAGTGACACTATCTCTTTACATCACCCCAACATCGATGATGATCGAAGCACCCCGACGAAGGGCACAAGACCTTTATCTCCTCTCCACCGTGCAAGTGTAAGCGTCGAGAACACCAAAACCGCCACGCGGGAGGGACGAGATCTCCTGGGGATCTCCACAGTGGCAACTCTGTTGGGGACTAACTTTAAAGGGATAGACTCTGTTTGAATGGGTGTTATCATTTTCTACTTGTGTGCATGTGTATGTTCCCTTTTATCCTCTATTACTTCTTCAATATATCTAACTCGTGTTTATATCACTTATCACTCACTTTTCACTTCACAAACTTGTAAATACACTCCATGTACACCTCACACTACCTACACTAGTATATAAGGTCACTTATATCCACATGTTTCACACACCACTTAGAATATCCATGATTAGGCTTCTCTAGCACACACCTCCACTTATCACACTTATATATATATATACATGTTCACTTGTACTTATCACACACCGCTTGTGGTTGGTCCATGCTTCGATTCACTACAACACACTCACTTATAGATATTCACACATCACTTAGTCTCATATATCCATGCTTGGTGTAGTATTTATGCTCCATGCTAGATTTATTTTTCATGATACTTGTACATTCTTCCCTATTAGTATAGTTCTCATCATGACCAATAAAAAATCTCTCCATAATATAGTAATCAAGATTCATGTATTTCTGCACACTACATCACCAAGAACATGGATATTAACCAAAAATTGTCCCGTACTGTGGGGGTCACTTTATGATGGGCGCTGGTCCGTCAGGTCGCATTTAGCCCAATAAATATGACTCTTACCTTTCATTTCCATAATACCTTCGGCGTATATCGAACGGTTACTCCCACATCATATCGCTTGACCGAACTCACAGCGAGAGGTATATAGAAGGGAATTCATTCACGTAAGTTGAGTATGTCAAATTTGTTCTCACACGTATTATCCCCACGAAGAATATAGTGGGGCAATTCATAGACACTCATGTATATCAAATGGCTAGTCAACATGTACCGATTGCCCTCAAAAGCAAGAAGTATATTGTGGAAATCATGCCAAAGGATGGAACCTTTACACTAACCCAACAACTACATACCCTCATATAGGCATCATACCTGGGGCACTCATTTTTAGTTTCTCAGTTACTATACGAAACTCTATCGAAATTCCGGGTTGTCATGCCGCCCAAACTTTAGAGTGAAATTCGTCATTTTTGAAAATGGGACCCTGTCCATGAACCTAGCGAAAAGTCAAGCCATGCTTTACATATTTTTTAAACCCAATTTTTCCATACTTAAGTCCCATTTAGCATTTATTTTTGCATTTAGGTAAACCTAATACAAGTGAGAACATAAATATAATAATCATGATGAGATTTCTCCCTTGCTACTTTTTTTTCCTCCTTTCTCGAAAAATCAAAATGTCAAAAACCTTTTCCCTCCTTTTATCATCAACATCAAAAGTATTTTGCAGTCCTTTTATCAAAAATACTAAAAAAAAAATCTTCCATTTATCATAAATGTCAAAAATATTTTTCCCTCCTTTTATCAAAAAAATACCCAAAACATTTTGTCCGCCTTTTATCAGGTCGATCGCATACCCGACCCTTGGCGTGGATCCCTATTTGCTTCGATCTTCCATAAAGTCACCCAAAGCTCCGTCAGTTCTCCTGATACTTGCTCTGAGTTTGGAATCTACCTTCACCAACCCTCCATGGAAAATACAGACCAATAATCGAATGTGCAACCTGATTTGATGATAGTCCTAGTCTAACTTAGCACCAAGATTGACAACCTTCGGACTGAGGTTCATGAGATGCAATAAAATAGGGTCCCTATTCCTAAGGATCGCTAGTTCTTATTACCTTGTGCTATAGGTCCACCCGCACATGAGCCTATCTGGGTTCCAGAAGAATATTATCATGCTCCAAGTGCCCCTCTTGCCAATGGGCTACCATCAACCCAGCTCCCTATGTCAAATCTTGCCCAGCCAGGGGCTAAGCTTCTAGTACTTACTGATTTTAAGGAAGAAAAGTTATAAAAGTTCATGGAGGACATTAATTTGTTAACCAACAAGTTTTAACAGGTTTGAATCTCTGAGAACTACATGGATTACACCCATATGTCTCCCTACCCTAAAGCAAGGTTGTCGAAAAAGTTGAAGATGCCTAACATTGAGAAATTTGATGGTAGCAGGCCCCCAATTGTTCATATTCGAAGCTACCATCGAGTCATGACTCTCCTTGGTACCTTTAAGGAAATAATGACCCGTATGTTCCAAATAGACTTTAAAGGACAGCGCTTTTCATTGGTTCGTATCCATTGAAAAATCCAAAATTTGTAGTTGGGAAGATGTTGCTCATGAATTTATATCGCAGTACAATTACGACAAAGAGTTATAGGTTATACATCATGATCTAAATTTTCTTGAGCAGAACCCCGGAGAAATTGTATTTAATTTCATTTCAAGGTGGAAGGAGAAAGAGTCCACTATAAGAAACCGACCTTTCGGAGAGGAGCAAGTTAGTATTGAAAAGAAAAACTTCTTAGCCCGTGTCGAAGCAATGATTGAAGGATAATATTAACCAATATTTTTTAGCCCTTCGGGAAGCAGGAGTGGATATTGAAAAAATTATTTCCAAGAAAGAAGCTGAGCAAAAGAAATTATTCGAACAGTTCACTTCAAAAAAATATGAGAAGCCTACTACAGTCTCGATCATCAACAACATCTCTCAACCCGCTACCTCTTAGGCGCCAAAAAATCATGCTAGTCAAGTCAAAAAATAATACACTGAGCCCCATACTCTCCTCTCTAAAGTTTACCAAGCCTTGTTAAACCAAAATCTCATCAAAACATTATACCTTCATCCACTACGAAACCCACTTCCCAAAAATTTCAAACTCGATGCACATTGTGATTTTCACCAAACTACTGGCCATACCACTAATCAGTGCTTCTACCTCCAGAATGTAGTCTGAGGATTAACAGACAGGGGCATCATTGCCCCACCAACCAATCCCAAGACCAACACCACTCATGATCCATTTCCAAACCATACAAATTCCATCTTCCTAGAGAATTACCCGGAATTCAATCCATATGCCCAGATTGTACCCAGTAAAACACCCATCATACCTTATATGTTTTACCGAACATGATCTATCACATCTCACAAGAGCATGTATTATTTTTCATTCCCGTTTCAAAGGGAAATATGTGGAATTTCCAATTATGTCCATCCCCTCCGAATCCTCGCAGCGGGCAGGCGGTGCGATGGAGGATCCTAGGTCCCGTGCATCCCTCTCGGGAGCGCTTTGGCCGGCGTCATTTGGGTGAGGTGAAAAATGTAGAGAGATTAGAGTCGCCAGTCTATTGTACTCAAAACAGACAAAATAAAGGGATCCATCCCGACGGACAGCATCCAAAGACATACTCATGCATACAAAACCAAAATGATTCGAAAAGGGTCCAGAGGCTAAGTTACGAAATGGGAAGGTGTTAGGCACCCATTCCGCCCTTTCAGTCTCTCATGGATTTTTGTTATTTTCTTTTATTTTCCTCGTGATATGTGTGAATGTGTATATATAGTGGAAATAGGAATCCTCGACTTGTATCATGAAAGAGATAAAGTGAGTTATCCATAGGAAGGTATAAAAATAATATTAAAAAATAGGATTTATACGATTATCCTTACGTTAATCGTTATGATGGAACAATAATGCATGAGGAATAGTACGCCGCTAAGAACAAATATATGTATATATATAATATAAGAGAGTTGAGTTTAGAGAAAATAGAAAATGAGAGAAAAAGAAAAAATAAGACTCCAGTCTTGGGTTTTACCCTGAGACGCCTACGTAGCCTATAGAGGGATCAAAGTCCACGTAGTTCGCATGCAAGATGAGGGGTGGGGTTTATCCCATAAATTCAATCAGGGAGATTCTCTTATTTGTGTGTGTGTGTCTGTGTGTCTGTGTGTGTGGAAAAAGTGTTTGAGTTGTGAGAAAAGTGTAACAAAAGTATGAGAATTCCCATTTGGAATTTATGAACAAACCCTCTTTTTCTTGTTTTTGGGTTTTTATTTATATGGAAATAAGGGATGTGCAATAATACTAAATAAAAAGTATATTGAGACGTGTTAGATGAGATAATAAAAGGGCTAAGTAATAAAAGAAGTTATTAAGAATTTAAGGAGAGAGTTGAGAAATTTGGACCTTCTTGAAGATCTTGAGCTTGATCTTGAATGTTGGAGAGCAGCCCTTAGATTTGGATGATGATGGAGGGTAGTGAATTAACCATGTTTGATGAAAAGGGTGATGAAAAGAGAAAGTTGGAAAGGGATTTGGGTGTTGAAATCACTCCGGTTTCGAGAGAAGTTTTCTGGATTTACTGAGAGTTATATCTATCAGATCTGGGCTCCCTTTGCAAGTGAGGTCAAGCCTCCTATTTATAGGCCTAGGGAATTTCTGATTGACATAGCCCTATTCCTGCTAATCGACAGGTGTGTTTAGGCACAGTGCCGATTGGCAGGGTATGGGACCTGATGTTTTGTAGTGTCTTTTAGGCCTTTTCAAAAAATTGGCCACATAACGCAAACCATTAATCAGAATTGCCCATGGGGCGGACCATTGGAAAGGTAATTCAGAGACCTTCGAAAGTCCTTTGGACTGCTTTCCCGGGTCCGGGAGTTGACTTTGGGTCAAATATGGCTCGAAAGCATTTGTCAGTCCATTGGATGGGGAATCATCGGACGCAAACGAAATGTTCGTCCCCATAGTATGTCAGAATCATGCACGGGGAAGACCGTTATAAAGGATAGGAGATGTACTTTGACATTCCAAAGAGTTTGATCCAGTTCGAGGAGTTGACTTTAGTCAATTGGGCCCTGGAAGCATTCGGTGACCTCTCCAAGTAAAACGGATCATTCGTCCATAATGTAAGTCAGTATCGCGCACGGGGATGGACCGTTGGAAAGGGGTTTCAGTGACCTTTGAAGATTGATTCAATCTTGGTCGAGTTGAAGAGTTGACTTAGGTCAAACAGAGCTCGAGAGCACCCGGTGGCCTCCTCATTGAGTCTCGAGGGAAAATGGGTCATTCGTCCGCATGGTAAGTTTGAATTGAACATGGGATGGACCGTTGGACAGGGGTTTCGGTTACCTTTGAAGATTCATTCAGTCTTGGTCAAACTGAAGACTTTGACTTTTGGTCAAACGGAGCCTAGGAGTGCCCAATGGCTTCTTGGTCACTACTTGGGGATGACCTGGTTTTGTAGTGATGAAAGGAGGTGCTAGGGACCTAAGGAGAGTTTATGGGGTAACAGAATGGGGTGTCTATAGAACCCCTCAACGGGTGACTTTGGAATAAATTATAGCCATCGAATAGACATCGCATGATGCTTTTGAGGGGGGATGACCAATTCATAGGGTTGAGGCTGATTCTGAGGACCTAAGGGAGAGAGGATTACCAATTCAGAGGGTCGAGGCCGATTCTGAGTACATAAGGAAATGAGGATGACCAAGTCAGGGGGTCGAGGTCAATTCTGAGGACCTAAGGAGTGTGCTAGGGATGATCGATTCTATGGGTCAAAGCCAATTCTGCGGGGTTAAGTATGAGATGACCATTTTCATCGGCCAAGCCCAATTTTGAGGGCTTAAGTATGAGATGACCAATTCTTCGGGTCGAAACCAATCCCACGGGCTTAAGTAGAGATGACCTCGGTCTTATATCATCACCTAAGTAAATGTAGTATCCCCTTGAGTTTCGTTGGGGAAATCCTTATGGTTTTGGGTATCTTGTGAAGGAAAGTCAAGTTTGATGGCGTAAACTCCATTGGGGAAGTGATTAGGTGGTCGAGGGTTTGGATATATTGCTTAAGACCGTTGGGGCATAGGGGTTGAACTTTAGAGATCCTCCGGGGACGTTACCGGGAGGAGTTTTACTTGGTTTTTGAGAGTTCCACTTGGGAAATGGGGGTTTCGCTTGAGTGAGTGTGAAATTTTCTTGATGAAAATTTTCTAAATCATTACTGGGATTTTTAGGAATTTTCTAAGAATCTTTTAGGTCATCTCGTATTTTCTGGGAATTTTTGTACGAAATTTTAAGGGAGGTGCCGGTCGGCATGGTGTAGAGGGTGCCATTCGGCAGTGGCACTGACTTTTGGGTTGCCTCGAGAAGGTAAAGGGGCAGTGCCGATTGGTAGGTTTGGTGTAAATGCCAATCAGCATGACCCTTGGCATTTTATATAAAGGGGGTGAATTCCCCTCATTTTCACTACTTATTGCTTTCTTTCTTTCTGCGATTTTCTTCTGCAAATTATTCTAGCATTCCAATCCCAAATAAATGGCTGTCTTTGTGAGAACAGCAGCGCAAAAGGAATGGTTGACTTTTAATGACTGGGCGAATGTGGAGTGGAGGGCTAGGGCGCCTCTTGCTTTGGGGAGTGAGAACTCCTTTGACGTATTTGAGCCGGTTGCGGATGAGCGAACTTTGCTACGGGAACCATCACGTGATCGCTCTTCGAGGGTGGTGAACCCTGGTGGTTATGTAATTAAAATGACTTTTGGCATTCTTCTCTTTTTGGTGATTTTTCCTTCCTTATTGAATTTTGACAGGTTTCTTCTTTTGACAGTCTGATATTTCTTTGAAGAACATGCATGCCCATGGGATGACGGGGCTTAAGGACATCTAGGAGCATCTTCCACCCGTGATACATTGGATGGTATCATCAGCGGGTTTTGGGAGGTTGGCGTCTGCGCTGGATGACACGCCTCGTTCGACAGCGGTCTTATACGCTCTGGGGGAGAGATGGTGTGATACTACCCACACCTTCCATTTCAGTTTTGGGGAGATGACCGTAACTCCCATAGACATGCAGCAGTTGTTGGGGCTGGATTGAGATGGGGAGAAGATAAAGGTGGATCGCTCTCTGAGGGTGAGGTCGGAGGTGGTGAGGGAGGTGCTTGGCAACTTAGGGAGGATAGTTTCTGGGGATTCCATCTGGCTATCCGTTTTAAAGGATGTTTTGCTGAATAATGTGGTTGATGTGGAGGATTGGCTGCAGGTGAGGCACATGGCCCAGTTGTTCATTTTGCTAGTGCTGGGAGGTTTCATGGTGGCGTCCAATGGCGACGTCGTCCATTTATGGTTCTTGCCGTACTTGAGGATGTTTTTAACATGCCTCTCTATGATTGGGGGAGCCTGACTATGGCGACCCTCTATTTTTCTTTAGATGCATTCATTCGATGCTGCCGATAAACTTTTACTGGAGCCACGTATCTTTTTGAGGTATTTCTTTAATTTTGCGCATTTATCCTTTCATGAATTCGCATTTTCCTCATGCGTCTCTTTTTTATTGTGAATTCCTATCTTTGGAAGATGTGGTTTTATGTGGAGATTGGGTGCAATACCCAGTGATAGCCCTGAAGGACGAGACTGTTGGGGACTTCTGTTGATTGTATCAATGGCGCAAGGCTAATCGACAGTCGAAGGGATCTCTTTCTCTGGATGCAGTGCGTCAGGTATTGAATGGCCTGGCCAGTGGTAGGGTAAGACTCTTTCTTTTTTAGCCTTGGTTTTGGCATGTTCTGGTTTTGTATTAACTTATTCCTGGGGGGGATTTTCAGGTGACCTTTTACCCTTAGGGGACAGCCATTCAGGACACGGGGGCGACCGGGGTGAATACGCAGATGAGGCATTTGTTGACGCATGAGTTTTGCCATTCTTAGAATCTAGGGGAGTGGGTGGCTCGGAATATTGAGAAGGAAGAGGTGGTGGTGCCACCTGCGCAGCCTCCTACATTTATGAGGTAGGAGCGGCTGTTGCTGGAGGATGCGAGGATCGCGGCTATGATCGGAGAGTCCTACTTATTGTACACGGATACGGCTGCGGCGTATGACTATATGGACTTTATGACGAGCTGGTTGATGGCGCCGAGCATATATGATGCCTTGCCTTTCCCTTATGTGGGTTCAAGTCGGGCGGTGGGGTCCTCCCACAGCGGCGGTGGTCTGTCGGCGTCTGTGACGGCGGTAACTTCAGAGGTTCCCTTTATGCGATTGCATACCCCTTCATACAACATTCGGTGGTATGATGGAGGGATAATTCCTATGTTACACCGTCCTCATGCGATGTATCTGGAGGAGTTGGATTTGACATAGGAGGTTCTTCATCATGCGGTACACCTTTTTGTTCTTTTTCTCTTTCTGGTTCATTTTCTGTTTTGATCCTTCTTTGATACTGATTTTACCTTCTTCTTGCAGCATGTCCGGGTGTCGACCACTTGGCTGAGGGATATTAGAGACTGGATCTCTTCAGCGACCGCCCATATTCGGGACGCGATCCCGGTTCCTTCTTTCTTGGTGTTATCTGCTTCGTCCGGGGAGGAGTCTGGCTCGGGTAATGGTGGTGCATCGTCTCTCCGTAGGGGAAAGAGAGCGCATTGCAGGGGTGGAAGCTCTTAGAGAGAGGGGGAAGGCTAGATAAGAGGGAATGTGGGTTCGGGCTGAGTCCCATTATTTTTTGCTTTTATTTTATTTCCTGTAAAATTTGATGTAACACAGAAGAATATATATATATGCAATGCAATGGTTTTTTTTATCCTTTGTTAATTATCATTGAGTGAATGCATGTACATGCACTTTTTACTTTGCTGTTGAGACCGTAAAAAGAGATATTTTTGGGATTTTGAGGAAAGTTTTAAGAATGGAAAATTATATAGGGGTGGAAAAGGATTTTTGAAATTCTATTCAGAATATTAATTTATTTTTATTGAGCTTCTGATTTTGACAAAAGAGGAAAAAGGAAAACTTCCAAAAATAGGGGGTTGCCGATCGGAAAGCCCCTTGTCCTGCCTATCGGCATTCAAGTCCAGTCCCATCAATTCAAAGCTTTGATTAATGCCCTCTTCAATCTTTTGGTACTTTGTGGGGTAGGATTCCCTCCGATTTTTGCAGGGATTATGTATTTTGTAAGGGTTCTCAAGTTCAAAAAGGTTTAGCAGTGGAGTGTTTTCATCACACCTTCACATTCTTACTATCTCTTAGTCGTGTAAGATGGCTCTCCGCGGTAGCATTGAGTTTTCTAACTACCTCGAAGCCTTGGAAGTGATGTACTCTTCTAATGGCGACTACAATGCTTTCAACATGCGTCAAGTCTTTTTATGACGCAATCGATCCGTTGAGTGGAACATGCTGATGGCGGTGATACAATTTTAGTACCCCGAAGAGCATGTATTCTGCTTTGGGTTGGATGAAGGTTGTCCTACCTACGAGGAAATTTCTTCCATGCTGGGGATAAATCCCAGTGTTGCTGCGGCTTTACCCAAATTTTCCCATTCTTCCAGGGATTTGCTGGTTGGGTATCTTCGTATTTCACCTTCGGTGACTAGATCACTAGTTGCTGGAGGAATGATCTCCCTCAGGGTGTTATTGTAGTCCATGAATTTGTTGGAACTAGGTGATGCTGGCTATGTTGGAGTCGTTGCTCTGGGCCTAGTTTCAAAATTACTGCTGGTGACTGGGGAACTGCTGGTGGATCCGTAACTCGCAGCCATTACTTCATGGATGTCATACCATCGCAATCTTACGGTGGTGATACTGGTGGAGACCCTGAACGGTCTGGATGCCTGGAGAGAAGGTCGTTCTGACTTTCTATGGAGTAACCCCGTGATGCTGTTCATGTGGTTATCTGAAAGACTCCGCTTGGTCACTCTTCTAGAATATCCTTTGTTGGTTGTACCTAACTTCTTTTCCCTTTACTTTTTCAGTGTTGGCCTGGATATTGAGAGCTGGGAGAGTTGGCTTATGAAGCATGGGGCTCGGAATCTGTTTTAGTCAGTGCCTTGGTGGGGAAAGTTGTTGCCTATTTTGGAGCTAGGAGAATACCCATAGGTGCAACTGGTTGGTCTCAGCCAGACCTCTTTTTACTTCCCTTGGCGACTTCTGAGCCAATTTGGCTAGGCACAATTTGTGCCACCTGAGACACTAAATTTCTATTCGGTAGAGGATTTGACCAAGCGTTTAGGCCTACGGCTTGGCTCTTTATGGGAGAGTGGGAGTCCGTCGACCCATACCTCTCTATCTATTGGGAAAGTTTGGCATATCCCTGAGGATTATATGAAGTGGTTGTGGAGGAGAGTAGTTAGCATGATGTTGGTAGTGGAGACTGGACAAAATTCGCTTGTCTCTTTTGACACCATGGAAGGAGGTTTTATGGTTTTTTCGAAAATGGTTCGAGCTTATCGGTTCATGGAGTGTCCGCGACACTCTGTTCAGGTAGGCAAACTTGGGGACCCCAGGATGCAGATGATGATGATGGAGCGAGCTCCTTTAGTAGCTATGGGTAGGACTCTTGGGGGATAAATGTGGGGATTTTATTTTGGATTTTTTAGGAAGTAGGGGGAAGCGAGTTATCCGTTCATTTTCTTATGTAATTTGTACCGTAATTTCTTATTAGTGAAATAAACAAGTTTCTGATCATCTAGTTGTACCCTTTGATGAATTTTGTGTTGTGTGAATTATCTATACCGATATCTAAGGCATTCACAATCCTTTTGTTCAAGTATATGTTGAAATTGACTGTTATTCTCGGAGATAAGAAAAGAATAGTATTTTGTGAAAAAGAAAGGGTCATGATCATGTAACATGTATGACCTACCTATGTACCTCTAGCATTTTTGAAAAGTTTTAATTTTGTTCGAAAATGTTTTTTTGCAGAGGATTAGGCCCACGTAGTTCTGGGTAAAAGGAAATGAAGAGATTTTTTTTATAATAGAAGGGAGGCGAGAAGAGTCATAGCAGGCCAAGATTTCGGACTAGGGGTAGAACTTCCTGAGATGGTCCAGGTTGACTGGACGATCCATCACTTCCCCATCTAAGTCGGTAAGCATAGCGGATCCACCGAACAAGATCTTCTTGACAATGTAGGGGTCGCTCTAATTGGGGCTTGAATTTCCCTTTGGGGTCCCAAATGGAATCTATGATTTATTTAACGACTACGTCCCCTTTTCAGATACCGCGGTCCTTGACCTTCTTGTTGAATGAACGCATTATTCGTCGATGGTACCCTTGTATGTGGTATAGTGTTTTTAATCTCCTTTACTCTAGGAGGGTCAGCTCGTCAAGACGGCTTTGGCAGGAGTCTTCTTCACTGACCTTGCTTTCAAGCATGACGCGTAATGAGGGTATTTCCAGCTCCACTGATAGGACTGCTTCAATTCCATAGACTAGAGAGTAAGGGGTAGACCCAGTAGAGGTTCGAATGGAGGTTTGATAGCCCCAAAGGGCATACGGTATTCGGTCGACCCAATCTCGACAACTTTTGGTCATTTTGCTGATGATGGATTTGAGGTTCTTGTTGGCAGCTTCAACTGCACCGTTGGTCTGAGGTTTGGAGGGATAAGATTTGTTTCTCTAAATCCCAAACTCGTTGACCACTTCTGTGACTTCTACCTGGAAATGCAACTCGTTATCTAATACGAGCTCGTGCAGGACTCCATACCAGCAGATGATGTTTTTCTTGATGAATTTAGCCACTTTCTTGGCGTTCAGCACTGTGTATGACTCAACTTTGACCCATTTGGTGAAGTAATCAATGGAAACTAGGATGAACTCATTCCCATTGGAAGACTTCGGTGTAACCTTCTCTATGATGTAGATGCCCCAGGTGGAGAACGTCTAGGGAGAGGTCATGTTGTATAATTCATGCGGAGGCAGATGCTTAAGGTTGGAGAACTATTAGCATTTGAGGCATCTTCGTACATAGGCGGTGCAATCCTAGGTCATGCATGTCCATTAGTATCCCTGTCGAATGATCTTATTGGTAAGCATGTGACCGTTCTTGTGGGTTTTGCATTCCCCACTATGGATCTTTTGCATTTCTATTCAATGTTAGCCCCTGCGATGCGGTGCAGATGAGTTCCATCGAAGTTTCTTTTGAGCAGTGTTTTATGACAGAAGATGTACTGGGTAGCCAGTCTTCGAAGGGTTTCTCGATCTTTCTTGTTTGAACCCTCAGGATACCTACCATGCTTGAGGAGGCGCTAGATATCATAGTACCAATAATTGTCTAGCTTGGGATCTTCTCTAGTGACGATCTCAAGGTGGTAGCAGTGGGTTGGTTTGTCTTGCTTTTGAACTAGGAAGGGGGTCATATTTATTCCTTCGGGCATGTCGACCATGGAGGCCAAGGTAGCGAGAGCATCAGCTAGGTTATTCTTTGCTCGAGGTAGGTAATGGAAGGTGATGTCTTGGAATTGGGAGGCTAGTTCTTCTAAGTGGGCATGGAAGGGTTAGAGTTTCTCGTCCTTGACTTTCTATTTTCTAAGCACTTGATCGATGATGAGGGCGGAATCTCTGTAGACATTTAAACATTGAATACCTTTCTTGAGAGAAACTTTGAGGCCTACTGTGCATACCTCGTATTCAGTCATGTTGTTAGTGCAAGGGAAATCCAACTTGATGGCAATTGGAGTGTGGGAGTCATCTGGGTCGATTATAAGTATCCTAATGTGATATCCCTTTTTGTTGGCAGCGCCATCAAAGAACATTTTCCATTAAAGGTTGTCTTGAGCAGTGCAAAGGATGTTTTCATCTGGGAATTCGTTGATCTAGACATCAGCTTCATCCATGGGGTAATCAACGAGGTAGTCAGAGATGGCTCTTCCTCTCATGGCTTTCTACGTGATGTACACGATATCGAACTCAGCTAGGAGCGTCAACTATTGGGCCATTCGTCTGGGCAAGGAGGGTTTCTCAAGCAGGTATTTGATGGGGTCCATTAGGGATACAAGTTTGATGGGGAAGGCGATCAAGTAGTGACGCATCTTTTGGGTGACCCAGATAAGTGCGATACACGCTTTTTCCAGCGAAGTGTAGATAACCTCGTACCTGACCAATTTGCGGCAGGCATAATAGATCTCTATTTCTTTACGGGAATCTTCAAGGTACTGGGCTAGAAAATTTCCAGCTACAGTGTCAGTTATGGTTAGGTATAAGAGCAAGGGGATACCAAGCTGTGGTGGCATGAGTACCGGGGGTTGGGACAGATATTGTTTGATTTGGTCAAAAGATTTTTGGCATGCCTCATTCTAAATCTTAGTTGAATCCTTTCAAAGGAGTTTGAAGATAGGTTCGTAGATGGAGGTTAGCTAGCTCCTAAGGAAACCTCAGACTTCTTTCTCTCTTTGGGTAGATGGCATGCCAAGTATGGCTTTCAGCTTGGGAGGATCTGCTTTTATCCCTTTCTCACTAACCATGAATCCCAAGATTTTTCCCTTTGTAACACCAAAGATGCATTTCTGCGGAATGAGTCTCATTTGATACTGTCGCAGTCGCTTAAAGAACTTTCGTAGAGCAGGAACATGACCTTCTCTAGTTTTGGACTTGATAATCAAATCATCCACGTAGACCTCAACTTCTTTGTGAATCAGATCATGCAAGATGGTTGTGGAATCCCTATGGTAAGTATCCCTAGTGTTCTTGAGACCAAATGGCATAACGATGTAGCAAAAGGTTCCCCATGGAGTGATGAACGTGGTATTTTCTTAATGGTCTGGGTGCATTTTGATTTGGTTGTACCCGTCAACAGATGATTTGAGAGCATGACTGGCTGTGTTTTCCACGATCATATCGATATTGGGTAGCGGATAGTCATCCTTTGGAGAGGCTTTGTTCAAATCCCTATAATCTACTCATATTCAAACTTATCCTCCTGATTTCAACATATTCATTATGTTGGCTAGCCATGTGGGATATTCGATCACACGAATAAAGCCTACGTTCAACTATTTGACCACCTCTTCTTTGACCTTGAGCGAC
Organism: Sambucus nigra; assembly: GCA_949130495.1. Lineage (NCBI taxonomy): Eukaryota > Viridiplantae > Streptophyta > Magnoliopsida > Dipsacales > Adoxaceae > Sambucus > Sambucus nigra. Next base: position 422,691,757 of record OX422218.1, read on the forward strand.
CATTCTGGGCGGATTTTTCTTAACTTTTGTTTAACCGGCTTGTAATCTGGGAGAGTGGGGTTCTCGTGCTGAGCTATTTCAGGATTAATGTTGGGCATATCATCCTAGGACCATGCGAAGACATCCACTAATTCCTTTAGCAATTCTTCGAGTTGTGCACACTCATGCTCGTTAAGGTAGCCCCTATCCTAATCTCGTGCAGTTGGCTACTAGAACCGAGGTTAATAACAACAGTCTCTTCTTCATTAACTTGAATGCGGTTATGTTGTTTATTATTAACCTTATTTAGATAAATTAAGAATTTTTCATTTGCAAAATCATCATCATCAAAAGTTTGATTAGAATCCAAACAGTTAATGTAAGGCACAACAAGATACTCAAAGTCTTTGTTTATTTCATTGATAGGAAAAATAGCAATAAGGACCTCGTCAAAAGATGACTCGATTATATTTGAACAAGGATAGACAACTGAAGAAGAAATGGGGTAAACATTGGGAATAGGGGAGATTTCAGTAGGTAGAACTAGCGCATCATGCTAGTTGAGGAGAGGTGTATTAGCAACTATAATAAGTTCGGATGGATCCCTTGATGTAGTGCATGAATTAACCATGTAGAGTATTAGCCCTAGTGTCTGTAAGTTAAAGTAATCTTCGGAATCACTTTCCTCAATCTCTTTGGTATTTTTGATGAGCGGTTGTACTAGGTGTTGAGAATTCTCGGCCCATGGGTAGCTGTCTTGGAAAAACATCTCCATTCCAGGCTTCATCCTCTTGTTTGTATGGTCATACCATGGTTCTGAAAATATGCAAAAACGGAAGTCCTCGCCCTCTTTGATGAATCGTCCATTCAAAGAGTCACCTAGGATAGTCTGGATGCAGTCTAGTCTTCTCTTTGATCAAGACAGGAACAAAATTATGAGATCTTATTCGGACGGTTGATACCCTAAACCATAAGGAGGGAAATCCTTCTTCATATCAATCTGCTCAAGTATCCCTTGATGTCTTTGTCCTATCCACAGTCCGAGCATTAAGTGCATATTTCTTAACATCTGAATCACATTGACGTTGCCGTGAGGGTCGTATTCTTGACAAACCCTTTCTTTGAAGTTGTCCCCTGTCGAGAGTGGAAGTAGCTCAACTCGAAATCCTGATTGGAGCATATCATTTGACCGGTGCTGTATTTTAAGGATCGGACTGCTAGTACTTGCACCCTCATTATTGTCGTCGTCACCCAAGATGGTAATGACCCGTCCATCGGTGAAGAACTTTAATTTTTGATGGAGTGTGGAAGACACACCCTTGATACTTTGGAGCCAAGGTCATCCTAGCAATAGGTTGAAATAGGATGGGATGTCAATAACATGGAATTCAACAACAGGGTTTATAGGGCCAACCCCTATTACAAGCTTTATGGATCCCATCACCTCCCGACGGGTATTATCGTAGGCACGCACAACAGCGGAGGTTGGAGCGAGGTCGCTTTACTTAAGGCCTAAACATTTAAAGGTTCTCATTGGGTAGACATTAAATGCGGATCCATTATCGACAAGATAGAGTGGCACGACCTTCCCCATAACTTCGACAGAGATGTTGACTGCATGATTGTGGTTTGGCCTAATCTTAGGGATTTCTTCTTCGGAAAAGGATAGCATTCGGGTAGAGTTCAAGGATCCGACCAAATTTACCGCTTCTTCTAGTGTGGTAGAAGGATGAACTGTGGGTCTAGTGAGCAACTTGATCAAAGCATTTCTGTGTAGCTAAGAAGACATGAAAAGCCCCCATTGAGTGATATTAGCTTGAGTTTTCTTTAGTTGATCGAGGATCTTGCTCTCCTCGAGGGTCATTTCTGGCATAGGAAGGTTTTCAATGCCCTTCCCTTTGTCATTGGCTAGTAGTGAGTTTGGGATCTGGTAATGCCTCCCTGATCTGGTCATGTGATTTACTGAAGAAGGGAAGAACACGAATCCCATTTCCTTATCAACCTCGGGTTATTTTTCCACCTTATTTATTTCTTCGAGGAGTTCTTTAAATGATATCATTCTGCACATGTCTACTATCGGGACAGTTTTCTTGTAAGCTTGTTCTTCATTAGAATCTCTGAATTTTCCCCCCCATCCGGTGGCAATAATTTTGTCTCTCCACGTAAATTTGATGCATGACATAACTTCAATGGCTTCTTCATACAGGTCATCCCAATCAGTGGGGAAGTGTAAGTGTGAAGGGACCAGGCGCCCTTGTAGATTCAAAGCATCAAGTAACTCGGTCATACTGCAAATGTTGTCGGTTTATCGAAATAATTCTGCCATAATCTGGACGACATCATCCCGAATGACTTCATCGATCGATATTACCCAACTATCTGACTCTCGGGCCCAATTTTGTGCCTCCAAGAACAACGTACTGAACCATTGGCAATCAATTTAAGCCCGAACTCTAGGAGTGTGTTTAAGACTTCTGATAATTCCATACTTCCATTTTTGAAATGGATACGGACGGCGATGCATGCTCTGGTAAGGAGTGACAGTGCCTGATTAGCGAGGCTAGCAGGGTGTAGGAGAAAGTATGGGAAAATTTGGAGAGGTTTAGGAGAGTATATGGGTGTGATTTGAGTTGGGGGATCGAATTCTGGGTTCTCTTCTAAAAAGATGGCATTGGCGTGATTTGGAAGTGGGTTGTGAGTAGTGTTTGGCTTAGGATTGGTTGGTGGGGTGATGGTACCCCGGTCAATTAGAACTTTGATTCTGTTTCATAGGTGAAGGCATTGGTCGGTGGTATGGCCAACAGTTTGGTGAAAGGCGCAATGGCCATCTTCCTTGAAGTTTCTTGGGAGTGGGTTTAATAATGGATGAGGATCCAAAGGTTTGATAAGGTTTCAGCTTAACACGGCTTGATAAACTCTGGAGAGGGGAGCATGGAGCTCGGTGTATTCCCTTCGAATTGGGATAGGGCGGATTTCTGGTGCCCATGAGGTGGTTGGTTGAAATATTTGTTGATGGTTGAGACTGTAGCACTGGCAAGATTATCATATTTTCTGGGGGTGAATTGTCCGGACACTTTCTTTGGGTCAATTCCTATTTTTATAAGACCTTACTCGATTTTTAATCCTGCTTCTCTAAGAGCTCAGAAGTGGGGATAGTATTATCCTCCCATCGTTGATCGAGCATGGGGTATGAAGTTCTTCTTCACTATGCTGACTTGTTCTTCCTCGAAAGGACGATTGGTCATGGTTGCTGCTTTTTCCCTCCATCGGGCGATGAAGTTACTGATTGATTCTCCAGGGTTCTGTTTGAGCAGCTCTAAATCACGATGAGTGACCTTAAGCTCTTCATTGTATTTGTACTGTGATATGAATTCCCTAGCTACATCCCCCCCAGCTACGAATTATGGGCTCTTCGAGAGATAAAAACCATCGGAGGGCGCTATCCTTCAACGTTTGCTAAAACAATTGGGCCATCACTTCTTCAAAAGCCGCTAGTAGAGTCATAGAACGATGATAACTTCAGAGATGAACAATTGGGGGTCTAATTCCTTAGAATTTCTCGAATTTGGCATCTTGAACATCTCGAGTAACCTCTCTTTAGGATAAGGAGACATGTGGGTGTAGTCTATGTAATTTCCTGAGATTTTGACTTGGTCGAACTTTTTGGTGACCATATTGAGGTTCTCTTTGACATTGTTCATCTCTTCCTCTTTAGGACCAAAAATTATAGGAAAGTTAGCCCCATGCTAGGCAAGATTCAACATCAGAAGCTGGGCATGCGATGGCCCATTAGTAGGAGGGCGAGTGATGATACCCTTTGGGAACCCAGATAGGCTCGGGTGGATCCATGGCACGAGGGAATAGGGCCTCGGGCTCTTGAGGGAAGGGAACCTAGTTTCGTTGCATTTCTTGGACCTCAGTTTGGAGGTTATCGATCATAGACACAAGATGAGCTAGGACTATCGTCAGATCCAGGTGCATAATGGGTACTTAATCTGTGTTCTCCATGGAAAGCGGATGGATAGTGGACTCGAAAGAAGTAATAGGGGAACGAACATAAATTCGAGGTGATTTTACTGAAGACCGAAGCCAATAGGGAGACAAACCAATGGTTTGCGATCGACCTGAGAAGGCGTAAAATGGGATTTATTTTTGAGAAAAAGGGATGAAAAAAAAAATTGAACTTTTTTTCGAGATTGAGAAACAAAATATTTTTGGATTTTTTATAAAGAGGGGAGAAATGTTTTTGGATTTTTGATAAGGAAACGAAAAAATGTTTTTGGATTTTGGATAAAGAAAAAGGAGAATTTTCTTTTTGGAGACGGTCTCAACATGATTATTGTAATTATTATTTTTTCACTTGTATTAATTCTCCTAAATGCAAAATGAAATGCCGAACGGGACCCGAGCCTGGAAAATTTGGATTTGTAATATATGCAAAGCCATGGCTGGAATTGTGACCAGGCTCACAGACAGGGTCTCGTTTTAAAAATGCAGGAAAAATTTGGGCGACAGGCCAACCCGAAATTTCGGCAGAGTTTCGGGTTGAAACCGGCAGTCTAACATGTGTGTCCTAGGCTCGACACCTATATGCGGGTATGAAGTTGGTTGGGTGAATTGGAAAGGGTTACCCCCTTTGGCGTGACTTCCATGATATATGTCTTGCTCTTGCGGGCAATCGGTACATGTGGAAAAGCCATTTGATATACCTGAGTGTACGTGAATTTCCTCGCCACATACCTCGTGGGGATGGTACGTGTGAGAGAGAATTCGATATACTCGGGGTACGTGAACGAGTTCCCTACGATATAACTCCCATTATGGCTTCGGTTAAGAGGTAAGATGCGGGAGAACCGTTCGATATATGTCGAAGGTACTTGGCCAATGGAAGGTGAGAGTCATATAGCTTAGGCTAACTATGCCCTGCGGACCAGCGCCCATCACGAAGTGACCCTCTAGTTGCTGGGTAAAATTTGGACAATCACAGTGCTCTTTGGTGATGTCTTGTGAATCATGCATGATCCTCTTATTAGTATGTTATGAGAATGTCTTTCTTATTTATGCCAACAGGGAGCAAAGTATAAGTACCAATGGTACACCAAGTATGGATGGGTGATGCGTGAAACATGTGGATATATGTGACCCTAGGTGTACATGGTGCGAAGTGTACATGGGGAACTTTTTACAAGTGTGTGAATAGAAGAACAAGCATGGGATATACATGAAAAATGGGAACATGCAAACATGTGGGAAAATATAAACAAACATAACATTCATGTAAATAGAGTCTAGCCCTCAAAAGAAAGTCCCCAGAAGAGCTGCCACTCTGGCCATCCCCCCCCCCCCCCAGGATCCTATCGGCGGGCGGTGCGATGGAGGATCCTAGGTCCCGCGCATCCCTCTCGGGAGCGCTTCGGTCGGTGTCATTTGGGTGAGGTGAAAAATGTAGAGAGATTAGAGTCGTCAGTCTATTTTACTCAAAACAGACAAAAGAAAGGGAGCCATCCTGAGTACAGCATCCAAAGACATACTGATGTATACGAAACCAAAATGATTCGAAAGGGGTCCGCAGGCTAAGTTACAAAATGGGAAGGAGTTAGGCACCCATTCCACACTTTCGGTCTCTCATGGATTTTTTTTTTATTTTCCTTTATTTTCCCCGTGATATGTGTGCATGTGTATATATAGTGGAGATAGGAATCCTTGACTTGTATCATGGAAGAGATAAAGAGAGTTATCCGTAGGAAGGTATAAAAATAATATTAGAAAATACGATTTACGCGATTATCCTTACGTTGATCATTATGATGGAACAATAACGCATGCGGAATAATACGCCATTAAGAACAAATATATGAATATGTATATAATATAAAAGAGTGGAGTTTAGATAAAATAGAAAATGAGAGAAAAAGTAAAAATAGGACTCGAGTCACGAGTTTTACCCCGAGACGCCTACGTAGCATACAGAGGCATCAAAGTCCACGTAGTTCGCATGCAAGATGAGGGGTGGTGTTTATACCATAAATCCAATCGGTGGGATTCTCTTTTTTTTTTTGTGTGTGTGTGTAGAAAAGGTGTTTTAGTTGTGAGAAAAGTGTATGAAAAGTATGAGAATTCCCATTTGGAATTTATGAGCAAACCCTATTTTTCTTATTTTTTGGGTTTTTATTTATATGAAAAATAAGGGATGTGAAATAATACTAAATAAAAAGTATATTAGGATGAGTGAGATGAGATAATAAAAGTGTTAAGTAATAAAACAAGTTATTGTGAATTTATGATAATTTAAGGAGAGAGTTAAGAAATTTCGACCTTCTTGAAGATCTTGAGCTTGATCTTAAATGTTGGAGAGCATACCTTAGACTTGGATAATGATAGAGGGTAGTGAATTTAGCAAGTTCGATGAAAAGGATGATGAAAATTGAAAGTTGAAAAGGAATTTGGGTGTAGAAATCACGCTGACTTCGAGAGTGATTTTCTGGATTTACTGAGAGTGATATCTATCAGATCTGGGCTCCCTTTGCAAGTGAGGTCAAGACTCATTTTTATAGGCCCAGGTTATTTCCGATCGGCATAGCCATATTCCTTCTAATCAGTAGGTGTGTTTAGGCACACTGCCGATAAGCAGGGTTTACAACCTGCCGTTTGGCAGTGTCTTTCAGGGCTTTTTGGGAAAATCGTCCACAGAACGCAAATCGTTGATCAGAATGGCGCATCGAGTGGACCATTGAAAATGTAATTCAGAGACCTTCAAAAGTCCTTTGGACTTATCTCGGGTTCAGGAGTAGACTTTGGGTCAAATATTGCTCGAAAGCATTTGTCAGTCCATTTGATGGGGAATCGTCGGACGCAAACTGAACGTTCGTCCGCATGGTACGTTATAATCGTTCATGGGTCCGACCGTTAGAAAGGTTAGGAGATGTAATTCAACATTCCAAAGATTTTGATCCTATTTGGGGAGTTGACTTTGGCCAACCAGGCCTTAGAATCATTCGGTGACCTCTCGGAGTACTACGAATCGTTCGTCCGTATCGTAAGTTAAAATCGTGCACGAGATGGACCGCTGGAAAGGGGTTTTAGTGCCCTTTGAAGATTCATTCAGTCTCAGTCTAGTTGAAGAGTTTACTTAGGTCAAACGGAGATCGGGTTCTCCCAGTGGCCTCCTGATTGAGTCTTAGTGGAATACGGGTCGTTCGCCCGCATGGTAAATCAGAATCACGCACGGGACAGATCCCTGGAAAGGGGTTTCAGTGCCCTTCGAAGATTCATTCAGTCTTGGTCGAGTTGAAGATTTTTGCTTTTAGTTAAACGGAGCCTGGGAGTGTGTGATGGCTTCTAGGTCAGTACTCGAGGTATGACCTAGGTTTATAGCGATGAAGGGAGGCGCTTAGGACCTAAGGAGAGTTTAGGGGGCAACATAATGGGGTGTCTACACTAGCAGTACTGAACCAGCTTTAGATTTTGTGTAGTAATTGCCCTCTAAAATGACCATTGACTGTCAGAAGTTCAGCATCATGTTCATGAAATCCCAAAAGTGGGCTTGAGAGTCATAAAATTATGAGGTTTTCATTGAAAATGTCATTTTACATGATGCAATACATATAATGGTCGACATTTTCCGACAAACCAATGATATTTGCTGTATATCTGAGTTACTCGATTCCTTAAAGGTACAAAGGTAGTTGGTCCCTTCACTTCTGCACCTCCCCATTGAGTGGAAGGATCTATATGAAGAAGTCATTGAGATTATGGAATGCATTGAATTCTCATGACAAGATGAAATCGTTTCCATTGAATAAGGGGCGAGTTTGATAGCTCAGAGATAGAACTAAGCTAAGAAAGCGTTAGTCCAATAATCAGTATGTGTGTGATGATATCTTTTACATATCTGCTAAGAGAAATAAAAAATTGGGCGTACTGCCTGATATAGATGAAGAAACATTCTTCCCCTCCACCGGGAACCATATGACAAGATCTGGGAGATACTATCAAAGCCTGAATCCTCAATCAGCATGGATAGATAAAGGAAAGCAAGATCCTCGACCAACTCAAGAAAACTCAGGCCAACATCACCTTATGGGTACTCTTCTTGTCTTCCTAGATATACTTAAATTATTTGATAAAATTTCTTACCGGGCCCACAATCCCTCCTTCCACCACTCCAGAAGAAGCCACGAACCTATTCACATCCTTACCCTCTGCTAGATTTTTTTCATTATCTGTAAAAAATCACAAAGTTTGGGCTTAATCATAATTGTGCTCTAAACTTCTTTATTGAGTTGATGGAGAACAAAGTATCTATTTAACTTGTTGATAATGAATCATCACTCAATGTTTTCCCATTAAGAACCTTCAACTACCTGAGTATGAAAGTACGTGACCTTGCTCCAACTTCTACTGCCGTGCATGCCTATAACAACGATCGCCAAGAGGTGATGGGATCCATAACACTCACAATAGGGGTTATCCCTATCAATCCCGTTGTCGAGTTCCAAGTTATCAACATACCCTCTTATTTCAATCTATTACTTGGTAGATCGTGGATTTATATAATCAAACGGGTATCTTCCTCTCTCTATTCGAAACTGAACTTCTTTGCTAAGGGAAAGACATCTCCATCTTAGGAGATGATAATAGTATTGATAATTAAAAAACCAGTAACTAGATGCTAGAGATATAGTATGGGACAAGTGAAATGCTCATTTTTATCTTCTCAGTCAAACCACTTCCACTCCCAATAGGGGATTATTTCAAAGATCGAGTTTGTCCAGAGTACGGCCCTCATGGTAATGTCAACTTGATACAGTTGTTCAAAAATATGAACTTCATGCCCGGATTGGGGTTGTCATGATGACAATAGGGGATACTGGAATGCATAATCCTTAAGAAGGCCTTTCCTCCATGTGGTTTGGGTTATTAACCATTATCAGAAAAATTCAGAATGCTTTGCCAACACCAGTTGAAGAGAAGGGTAGAAAGTACCAAGACTGTTTCAAGGGATTCCTTTAACGATAGATTCATCAAAGAAGGCAAAGATTTTCCCTTTCGTAGATTTCTCGAACCATGGTATGATCATGTGGATAGGAAGATGAATCCAGGGATGGCTATTTTCTTTTAAGATAATTACTCTTGGAACGAAGACTCCCACCACTATGTGAAACAACTCATTGAGAAAGCTATAGTTTTTACCTAGGTTCCAAGGGACATGTAACTCATTCAATTTCAAGACACTGGGGATGATACTTTGCATGATTCACTCAAGAACTACATCGTCGAACCCATCCACTCTAATCAAGGTTACTAATGAACACTTCCCCAACTGGAATGCGATACCAGTTCCACCTGCTAAAATGAAACCCAGTCCAACCCATCTCTTACTCTTTTATTGTTCCTCTTTTTTCTGATAACAATATAATCGACACCTCCTTTGATGAGGTTCTCAATGTTTTTTCCAGAGAATGAAATAAACGAAGATTTTGAGTATCTTGTTGTGCCTTACATTAATTGTGTTAATTTTAATCAAACTCTTGATGATGATGATTTTGCAAATGAATAATTCTTAACTGATCTTAATAACAAATAACATAACCGTGTTCAAATTAATGAGGATGAAACTGTTGTTATTGATCTCATTTCTAGTGCCTAACAACGCGAGATTACGATAGGGTCCACTCTTAACAAGCATGAGTACATGCAATACGTAAAATTGTTGAAGGAATTTATTGACATCTTCGCATAGTTCTACGGTGACATGCCCGACATTGATGCTAAGATAGATCAACATGAGATTCAAACTCTCCTAGAATATAAGTAGGTGAAACAAAAACTGCAAAATATCTACACGGAATGGTCGATCAAGGTTAAAAAATAAGTGATCAAATAGTTGGACGTAGGCTTCATCTAGGTGATCGAATATCCCACATAACTAGCCAACATGTACTCGTGATAAAATCAGAAGGAAAAGTATGCATGTGCATTGAATACTTGGATTTGAATAAAGCATATCCAAAAGATAATTACCCACTACCTAATATCAACATGATTGTTTACAACTCGGATAGTCATTATCTCAAGTCATTCATCCATGGGTTTACCAGATACAATCAGATCACGATTCACCCTGGCCATAAAGAATAAACCGCATTCATCACCCCTTGGGGAATGTTTTATTACATAATTATTACATTTGATCTAAAAAATGCAGGGCCTACCTACTAAGGGTTTCCATAACCATCTTGCATGGTATGATGCATAAAGATCTTGAGGTCTACATGGATGATATGATCATTAAATCTAAGATTCAAGAAGGTCATGTTCCCTCCCTTCGAAAGTTCTTCGAATGACTGCGGTGATACCAAATGCAATTTAACTCATAAAAATGTAGTTTTGGCATCACCAATGGAAAGATTTTGGGATTCGTGGTTAGTGAGAAGAGAATTAAAGTAGACCCTACCAAATAAAAAGCCATATTCAAACTACCACAACCACAAACGGAGAAGGACGACTAGGGATTCTTAGGAAAATTATTGTATATAAGCAGATTCATCAACGAGTTGACCTCTATTTGTGAATCCATTTTCAAACTCCTTCGAAAGGATTCCACCAAAGTCTATAATGAGGCCTATTAGTAAGCCTTTGATCGAATAAAGTTAATCATACCCGACCTCGAGTGATCATTCCACCACAGCCTTGTCTCGTTATACTCCTATATTTGACTGTAATAAACACCGTAGTTAGGGCTTTGTAAGCTCAATACATTGAAGAATACCACAAAGAAAGGTCCATCTACCATATGAGCTGAAAATTGGTCATGTAAAATGTAAATTACACTATCTTGGATAAAGTACGTGTCGCCATTTTTGGGTCACTAAAAAATCACTACACATGCTTGCTTCTCCTATTAGACTTGTGTTCCGAATGGATATTATCAAGTACTTTATCTAGAAACCTTCCATGTCTAGCCGAAAGGACCTATGGTTGATGGTGCTAGCTGAGTTCAATATTGTGTATGTCATTCAGAAATCCATGAAATAAAGATACATCTCTTACTACCTTGCTTACTACCCTATAAAAGAAGCCGACGTTTAGATCTACGAGTTCTAGGATGAAAATATCCTTTGAACATCTCATGAAAGCCTATGATGTAAAATGTTCTTTGACTACATTGACAATAAGAAAGGATCAGACATTGGGTTACTCCAGATTGTCCCTAACGACTCTCACATTTCCATTACTATCAAGATGGATTTTCCCTATACCAATAATATGATCGAATATGAGGTGTGCACTATAGGCCTCAAAGTCACTCTCAATAAAGGTATCCAATGACTAGATGTCTACAGGGACTCTACCCTCCTCATCATCTAGGTCCTTAGAAGATGGAAAGTCAAAGATGAAAAACTCTTACCCTTTCATACCTACCTAGAAGAGTTGTCCTCCCAATTATGAAATATCACCTTCCACTACTTTCCCAGAACGAGTAACAACATAGTTGATACTCTTGCTACTCTCACCTCCATGATTGAATTGCTCGAGGGAATAACGATGGCCCATTTCCTAGTCCAAAAAGAAGTTATCTCGACTCATTGCTACCAAATTGATATCGTCACTGAAGAGGACTCTGATATGGTGGAGTTATGTAAGTAAGATATTTGGCTCCTCCTCAAGGATGGTAGGTATTCCTAGGACACCAACAAGAAAGACTGTGTGATCCTTCATAAAATTATTTCCTAGTGCATCATTTGAGACAAAGCATTGTTCAAGATAAACTTCAATGGAACCCATTTACACTGTATCATAGGGGCTGACATTGAAGAAATGATGTAGAAGATCCACATCGAGGAATGCGAACCTCATATGAATGGTTATATGCTCATTAAGAATATTATTTGGTAGGGTAACTATTGTACTACCATGGTTCAGGATTGCACCGCTTATGTTCGTAGATGCTTCAAATGCCAATAGTTTTCTAATGTCTAGCACTTACCTCTACGAGAATTATACAACATGACTTCTCCTTGGCCTTTCTCCACATGGGACATCGATATCATAGGGAAAATCACACGAATGTTTGAAAGTGGCTGCAATCTTCATGAATGAAGGTGGGTGCGGTCCTTTTGAGTGTTTGGATCCCATCCATTGTATATATATGATTGTATCTTAATCCTAATGTTGCTTACTTTCCCAAACAGGTCTACCTCCTTGTTCCGAATGAATTTGCTTAATGGCCGCAGCCATACTAACAAGGTTGCGTCACCTTTCTAGACTTTTAGGGAATTAAGGCCATCCTTTTAGAGCTTTGACAAACTTCATAATCAAAGCAACACAGCCTCCTTTAGTCACTTTGATTGCCTTTCATCGCTTTGATTGGTTTATTATCAGGATCCCGGGATAGGTATTATGAAGCTTCCACAAGCTTATGTGGATATATATAAAGCCTTCATAGGCTATAATAGGATTAACTGCAGAAAATTAAGTCTTTGGCCCCTTCAAATATAGGATTATCCGTAGACAATTAAATGTTCGACCCCTGTGGGTTATTTTCAGGCCTTCCTGGGATAGGTATTATGAAGCTTCCCCAAGATAATATGAGATCACCAAGATAATGATGTTTTGTCTTTATCCACCAAATTAATGATGTTTGCCGAGGGAGTCCCCTCCTCGAGCTAATGGCGCATCTCGAAATCAAAGAATGGTCATGGTAAGCCCTTGCAGCTAATGGAGCATCCCAATAGATGCTTTCAACGATGTAACCATCGTACGTCGAGATATAGTCTCCACATGTGGATTTATAATCCAATCTTTCCCTCCACTCCCAATAGTCATTTTTACCATTTTCAAGTATCATTCTCGAATTGTCGCGTATAATCAGGCATCACGGCAGGCGTAGTGGGCCTGTAAGGACATTTTTGTCCATTAACAATTTATTATGTAGCACGCCGTTACACCGTTGAAGAAATTCAAGATTCATACATTCATCAACGGATCCGAATATCAAAAGAAGAAGAGGAATCAAAGTCGGACAGACCAGATCTGTCCGCCTGCTATAAAAGAACCGATCCGGCTAACCGTACCGGTCCGCCTCATACCCGGACCGATCCGCTAAAGGCCAGTATACCCCAGACCGCAAGCGAACCGATGAAGCCTGGAATAAAAGAACCGATCCGGTCAACCGGTCCGATCCTCCCCCAAGTCGGACCGATCCGCCTGGGATAATTTCGGCTAGATCTGTTCGAGATTTTTTAGGGTCAAAGTTTTCTTATTTAAGCCAACTTCGGGGAGTTGTTTTCCAAGACTTTTCAAGACAATTTTCAGAGCCCTAAATACTCGAAGTCTTCACCTATTGAGCCCAAGACTCTAGGTTTTTTTATTCACACAAATTGCCAAATCTTTATGAATCTTTTTGGTAACCCAAGAACACAACCATGTGTTTGTTCAAACCTTTGTGGAGAGATCTTTCCAACCGAGGGATGCGTGTCATTGCTGAGGGAGTCTCTACAAAGTTTTATGGCTGCGTGTCATTGAGGAGTGATGCGGTTCTTCCTTTGTTGATTGGACTGAGGTTCATGTGGGTTCGCTGTGTGTGGATTCATTGCTGCCTACACCGACGACGCCTGCGGGTATTCGTGTGTCACTGTATTTCATTGTAATCTGTGTAAGTTGCGATTTACTTATTATAGTGAAATAAAAGGTTTTGCCATGCGGAGATTTTTCCTTAACTTTGTGTCGCATGCTTTATTTATGGTTTGACACACTTGCACTTTAGATGCATGATTAGGGGCTGAAATGAAATAAGTGTGCTATATTAGAAAGTTAAGGGTTAATTGGAATCTTGCAAATTTAATTTAATTTAAATCAATTATCACACACCGAACCTATTCGGTTTCTCAAATTGGTATCAGAGCGGGTTACTCTAAATTATCGAGTGATCCTATTTTCCGCAAAATCGTGTGATATTGATTTTTTTTTTTAAATTCAGTTTTGTCAAAAATCACAATTTTTCAATGGAATGCCAATTTAATGAGGAGCCTATTTTTGAAAAAGTTCACAACCATGCTGAAAATTTAAAAAGTTTGAATTTGAAACTTTGCAAAATAATTAATGTTTTGGAAAAAGAAAATTCCCGTTTTAAATCCGCGATGGATCTTTTGCAAACGGTTCAAAATCAAAGAGATTTTTATCGTGAAAAACTTCTTTCCTTTGACCATCACTTTGTTTCTTTAAAATTGTCCAAGAAGGAGAGTGATGATAGGGTCCTAGTTTTAGAAAACGAATTAGAGGACCTTAAAAATTCGATGGTTTGAGTTTGTGCCAAAGATGATAAATATTTTAGTCAATGAGTTTGTGGCACGTGAAGAGACTCTTAGGAAAAAGTTTGCTTTATTTGAGGAGGAGCGAGATAACCTTCTAGGTTTGATTGATAATTTGAAGAAGGCGTCCCTTAATTTGGAAGAGTCTAATTCTTTGCTTGAGTCAAAAATTTTGAAGTTAAAAAATGATTTGACAGACTCAAGTAGGTTTGATAGTGATGGTAATGGCTCATCGTGTTCTCATGCTTCTAATGCTAAAGCCAAAGCCATTATTTGTTTTAGAGGATCAACCAATTTTCAGGATGTTAGAAAAGGTCAACCCATAGGTTCCGTTCCACCCGTTTACACATGTTCATATTGTGGTCGGAAAGGTCATCTTAGGCGTTTTTGTTTTGATCTTGGAAAATGTCCTAGGAAATTTAGGTCTAGTGTTCCCGTGGTTCCCAAATCCCCCACACGTTGTTTCACATCTATTTGGGTTAGGAAATCACTTTTGGATACACTAGATTTTAGACAAGTTGATTCTCGTTTGCTTGCACATGATTCTTCTCTTGCCATATCATATAGATGAGTGTGTTTGTATATTTGTCATACGCTAGTTATGCTTTTTGATATATGTTTGCTAGCGTTGTGACATGTACTTTTTGTATAGATTTTTGTTTTTGGAAAATTTTTGAAAAATACAAAAAGATTTTATTTGGATGAAATATTTGAAAAATACAAAAAGATTTTTGTATTTTGTTTGCACTGTTTATGGATGAACACTTAGGATGACCAAGTCATAACATCATTCCATTTTTTTTCATGTGACTATTTGATAGTGTTTTGAGACAATAGGTCAATTCATCCATGTGCTTTATAATTTTAGGAGTCATTAAGATGTAATTAAGTGTTACTTCCTACATGTTTGCCTCATGTTTCCTTTCATGAACACTTGCACAGATTTTTTTTTATTATTGTGCTTGTCTTATCACATGTTGGTTGGGTGTTTTCACTTCAATCCTGTCCTTAAAACGAACCAAGCGCGATAAATTTTTGATAAGGAAACTGTGCATATAAAAACCGTTTTGTGAGATTGTGTGCTTTGTTTAAGAACGGGGAGGGGCTGCGAAAGGTAATTATCTCTTCTTTGCGCAAAAGCCACCGTTCCAAAGGACCTAAAAAATGGAGGAATTTTATTATCCGGGGTCCAAAG
Organism: Sambucus nigra; assembly: GCA_949130495.1. NCBI lineage: Eukaryota > Viridiplantae > Streptophyta > Magnoliopsida > Dipsacales > Adoxaceae > Sambucus > Sambucus nigra. Next base: position 422,707,243 of record OX422218.1, read on the forward strand.
AGGTTAAAAGAGCCCAAAAAAATTGAAAGGCAATAAAAAGAAATTCATGCCAAATTATGGGCCATTTAGGTTTTTGCACCAATTCTCCAAAGTTTGAGAATTTATATTACCTCTAAAAGAAAATATATATGAGGGAGTTTGGTTGGAGAATTTAAAATGGGTTTGCACGTCCTTGAAATGCTTGAAAATGCGCTACATAGTTTTGGACGTTATTGGTGTGGAAATCATTTTGACTTTGATTTGTTGATTTGCATAAGACGATGTCATTTAAATTCAACAAATTTTCTACACCTAAGGATACTTTTGATGTCCATTCGTTAGGGGTACACATATGCATCGTGCACATATGATTGATTGAGTTGATTTACCTATCGAATGTGTTCACACCCATTCATTTCATTTCCATGACTTGGTTGTTTAAGTCTAATACATGGTGTGATTTTTGTATCATATTTGTTCAAATTGATATCTTATTTTTTGTACGAAAAATTTGAAAAATTCAAAAATAGTTTGTGAAGATTTTTTTTTAGCATCTCCTTGCAAGAGCACGTTTGCAATTTGATTGATGCCTTGATTTGTATACCTTGACACCCCGATTTTTCTTATTTCATTCTTCACATATGTCTATTTGGAGACATCATAAAAGGGGGAGAATGAATTATCTTATTATGGGGGTGATTTGAAAGTTTGAGTTTGCTCATAAATTGGTATATATGTTTATCTCATTTCAAACTCGATATGTCACTTGGTATTTTTGCTTTGTCTCATGTGTGTAGGTACTACATGGATTATCATTGGATTGCACACCCTGATGAGAAAAGTGTTGAGATTCCTGAAGAATTGAAGAGCAAACGCTGTAGTATTATTCAATTGTATCTTTCCAGCTTTGGGTTCATGGAAGGGTAGATTTGTATAGGCATTTTTAGTTGTTTGATAATTCGGATGTTTTGTTTTTATGTATGTACCGGCATAGACATAGGAGGAGATTTTTAAGGACATTTTTGTCGATTAACAATTTATTATGTCACACGCCGTTACACCGTTGAATAAATTTAAGATTCATAGACTCATCAATGGTTCCGAATATCAAAAGAAGAAGAGGAATCAAAGTCTGATAGAACGGACCGGTCCACCTGCTATAAAAGAACCGATCCGGCTAACCGGACCGGTTCGCTTCATACCCGGACCAATCCGTTTGCTGAAGACCAGTATACCCCGGACCGCAAGCGAACCGATGAAGCCTGGAATAAAATAACCGATCCGATCAACCGGACCGATCCGCCACCAAGACGGACCGGTCCTCCTGGGATAATTTCGGCCAGATCTGTTCGAGATTTTTTAGGGTCAAAGTTTTCTTATTTAAGCCAACCTCGGGGAGTTATTTTCCAAGACTTTTCAAGACGATTTTTAGAGTCCTAAATACTCTAAGTCTTCACCTACTGAGCCCAAGACTCTAGGTTTTTTCATTCACACAAATTGCCAAATCTTTGTGAATCTTTTTGGTAACCCAAGAACACAACCTTGTGTTTGTTCAAACCTTTGTGGAGAGATCTTTGCAACCGAGGGCTGCGTGTCATTGCTGAGGGAGTCTCTACAAAGTTTTATGGATGCGTGTCATTGAGGAGTGCTACGGTTCTTTCTATGTTAATTGGACTGAGGTTCATGTGGGTTCGCTGCGTGTGGATTCATTGCTGCCGACATCGACCGACGCCTGCGGGTATTCGTGTGTCACTGTATTTCATTGTAATCTGTGTAAGTTACGATTTACTTATTATAGCAAAATAAAAGGTTTTGCCCTGCGGGGATTTTTCCTTAGCTTTGTGTCGCATGATTTATTTATGGTTTGACACACTTGCACTTTAGATGCATGATTAGGGGCTGAAATTAAATAAGTGTGCTATATTAGAAAGTTAAGGGTTACTTGGAATCTTGTGAATTTAATTTAATTTAAATCAATTATCACGCACCGAAATTAAATAAGTGTGCACCGAACCTATTCGGTTTCTCAGGGCCCATTTAACTATTATCATTCACGATATAACGTATTATCTCGAATTGAGATCTATTTAAGACAAAATATTCGTTTATAAGATAACATTTCATGGAAATGATAATCAAAACATGACAATGTAATAGTGAACTTGATTTCATATATCTATTTATATATTCATTACTTTGTAAGGACATTACAAAGTTTAATTTAAAATAGCATAGGGTGAGTTTCACTATAAAATAGGAACATATAAAATATAAGGCATAAGCATGAAAAAAATGGGCATGTGGTATGTGAGACTAGGTTGCATCCCCTAAACATCTCTGAGGAACCTCTACAGCATCCCTTGCCAGACAAGCCTTTCAATTTCATCCTTTAGGGTATAGAATTGCTCAGTGTCATGGCCATGGTCCAGATGGAACTTGAACCAGTTGGCTTTGTTCCTCTTGTGGGGTGGAGCTTTAAGCCTCTCTGGCCACCTCAGCAGCTTGTCCTCCTTGATAGACTTAAGGATGTCTTCAATCGGGAAGTCCAATAGAATGTAGTCCTTAGAGCTCCCTTTTGTCTTGTCTGATTTGATTTTTTGGATTCTACTGATTGCGTCCGGGGAAGGATCTTATGGTACTACTGCGGCAACTAGGGTTGTTGAAGTAATGTTCCTTGGTGCCACACCCACTTTGGATGCGGTCGCGGCCTTCAGCATGAGGACCCTATGAGTCAAATAGTTGACCTGGGTCTGTAGTGAGGCATGACTGTCGTAAAGATGGTTGAGGTGATTGTACAGCTGCACAATATCATCTTTGACTTCTGTGCTCTAGTTGGACTCTCTTTCCATTTTCTGTTTTCGTTAGTCTTTACAAAATATAGAATCTGAGACAAAACTAGCAGAAGTGAGTAATCACAGAAATATTGAATTAACTAAGTAGGAAATGGGGATGCAGGGTTTGCACTGCTACATTGTATTACTGCTGAGGCCGTGGCTAGTAAGGCACATAGGTTCACTGCCATGGCATTTGTATGATATTCACCAAGGTTGAGCTGGAGACCATCTGAGGTCGTTCGCTGATGTTTTGAAGTTTCTACAGTGTAGCCGCACTAGTAGAGGTCGTGGCTATAAAGGCATATGAACTTCACAACCGCATCCCCTCCTTGGTAGCATAGGGAGCAATCCCAAAATTTTAAGCCCAGAGATTGAGTGTTTCTCTCCCAACACGTGGAGAGCATACCTACTAGGGTCAATTAACGAGAGGATAGTCTCATGGTGAATAAAAATGTCACAGTTTCAATGATAAACCCCAGATCATCGATCGAGAACAGCAAAAATAGGAGTAAATACAATTCTTACCTAATCATTCGTCCTTTTGGGACTGACGCCTATCATGATTTACATCACTATCTAGATGAAATGAAATCATAGGAGTATGTAAAATAGATCCAAGGTCATAAAATAATGACACAAGAACAGATCTAACTATAAGAAATACCCATTTAAGGGTGTGAATATAAAACATAGCTCAATAACTAGAATTTACTCGTGATATGATGATCCAAAGGATCCCCACGAATAAACTAAGGTGTTTAAGAACTCGAAATATAGAGGACAAGATTGAAATGTCTCGTTCCCATTGATGGTGCCAAATTATTGATAGTACAAATATGGCACCCTGTCGTTGAGGATACCGCATGTACAGAAGCTTATAGGTCGCAACCGCCATTAGGCATAGGGTGCATCCCCACTTGGCACAAGATGCGGACCTATCAAGTACAGGGTTGGGCATATGACACTTTAGCTTATATATAAGTTGCGAACCTACCTCGTAGAGGTTGCGGCACTTTTGGCTTTAGCCTCATTCAAGATTTAGCACTCAATATGTTTGCCTTTCTGGCCCTATTCCTCTCTATTACAGCAACTCTAGACTTGACATACATCACGTGCTCAGGTCATGTGACACAGCTCACATACCTCCTATAAATAGAAGACCACACCTTGAAATAAAGGATCGATTTCCCCATGGATAGATTCTACAATACGCAGCGGAACGTTGCCAAATTCTCTCTACACAACCTCAACATACAGCTTGGGGGTTGAACATCTACATTACAGTCACCTCTCCGGCACACCGAAAAACTCATTGCTACCATGTATTCTCCTTTATACTTAAACTTATACGCCTCTTTAGGCATGATTATATTGTACAATGCAACGCGTATAATGAGAATAGAGCAACACAGTGGATGTAGGCCTATTTTAGAGGCTGAACCACTCTACATCTTGTCTTCTCTCTCTTTACTCACTTTATTTGCTTATTATGCTCATTATACTTGATTTGCTGATATGAGAACGACCTATGGGTGATTTCTCGTATCAACAGGTTGCACTAAGTTATTGTGTTTTGATCTAGATTTTCTTAAGTGTTCATTTTGGTGGTATTAATGATTTTAGATGTCAACTTTTTGAAAGGTCTAATTTGAAAATTCACATGAATTCTTGTTTTAAATCATCCATCAAAAATGACTTTGAGAGGTATCTTGGTTATGAGGGAATTAGTCATACGGTAGATGAGTGTCCCGCTAATATAAAGAATATTTTTAATAAATCGACATCCCATGTTTATTCACTTAGTGATAGTGATTCTGAAAAACAAATTTTTTATGCTTCTAAGTTAGAGCTTCCCACCCCTGTGACCAGTGATGAGAGTGAAAGTGACAAGATTGAGGAGGAAGAGGAAGAGTTGAGTGAGTTGCAAGCTTCCTATAATAACCTGTATGTGGAATCTGTAAAGTTAAAAAAAGAAAACTTGAAACTAGAAGCTAAATTGAAAATACGTGCCTCAGATAAAAATAACACGAATGCCTTAATTGAGGATATTAGGACATGTGAGGAGAAGCTTTGAGATAATTTTGGTTATGTTGAGAGTGAGAGGGATAGTCTTAGAGGGTTTATGGAGACTATGGAAAAGGATCTTTTAGATTTTGAGGATTCTAGAGGTGCACTTGAGTCAAGGATAGGTGAGCTTGAGAAAAGTTCAAGAGAGACAAGTAAGGTGAAGTTTGATTTGGAGTCTAGGTTAGAAAAGTTAGATAAGATGCTAGGTACCATCCAAATCAAGGAGGATAGGTTTGTTAAAGGCTTTAATGATAGTGTTGCAATCATTCCCAAAGCTACCTTTACAAGTACGAGAGAGCCTCCTAGCATTCTGAAGAGTGAATAACCTAGAGTTATTAAGAGAGATCCACCTAGGAACATTCTGAGAGCGCCATCGATAAACTTTAGGATATGGACATATTTAGGTAACAATCACCACCCGATTTATAGTTTCATACACTGCGATAGGCAAGGTCATCTTAGGCATTTCTGTTATAAACTTCAAAATACTCCTAGGAAATTTAATATATATTCGATTCCTAAAACCACCACATCTGGTTAGAAATATGTTTGGGTTAGGAAATCAGATTTGGAGGCTTTTGGATTGATTGTTTATGACTATTGTTTTCTTGCACGTGATTCACCTCTTATTAGATCTCTTGGTTGATTGTGTTATGTTTTTTCATACGCTAGTTGCTCTTCATGATATATTCTTTCTAGTGTTATGACTAATGTATTTTTGTTTCTGAAAAATACAAAAAGATTTTATTTCTGATAAAAATTTTGAAAAAGACAAAAAGAGTTTTGTATTTTTTTTTGCACCGTATATGAATGGACATTTAGGATGATCGATTTATAATTTCATTCCATATCCATGTGACGATTTGATAGTTTTTTTATATGCTTCATCATTTCATTTTTGTGATTTACAATGTTTGGAGTCATTGATATGTGATTAGTTGTTACTACCTACATGTTTGACTCATGATTTTCTTTAATGCACACTTTCACGGATTTGTTTGATTATTTTTCTTGTTGATCAGATATTGGTCGGAGTGTTGTCATCTCAATTCTATCTTTAAAGTGAATCATATGCGATAAAACTTGACAATGGAAGTAGTGCATGTAAAAACCATTTACTATGAGGAATTTAATTGCAACAAAATATGTTGAGTGATTCACGGGAAAGGGCCGTGAGAGTTCAAACTTAACTCGTCGAGAAAACCACAGTTTAAAAGAACCCAAAAACAATTTAAGGAAATAAAAAGATAAATATGTCAAAAAAGGGGCCACCTCATAAAAAAAATATATAATGAGTATTATTTATGAGGGTGTTTGGATGGAAAGAAATTAAAAATGGATTTCCACGTCCTGACAACGTCATGAAAAAGCATTTTTAGTTTTAGACATTATTGGTGTGGGAATCATTTTGACTTTGATGTACAGATGGATTGAGTCGATGTCATTTAAATTCAACATTTTTTTTAAACCTAAGGACGTTGTTGAGATTCATTCATTAGGACTACACGTATACATCGTGTACATATGGTACATTTGATTGCTTTGATTTGCCTATCGAATATGTGCACACCTATTCATTATGAATCCATGATTTGGTTTTCTTAGTGTAAATTCATGATATGTGATTTTTGTAAAATTATTTTTAAATTTTTTGTTTGAAAAATTAGAGAATAAAAAATAGTTTATGGAAGCTTTTGGGTTACTCCTTTGCATGAGCGTAGTTTGATTCATATTTACTATGCATTTTTATCATGACAACTCCATGTTTATTTTGTTTATTCATTTCCTTATCTATTTCGGACAAGTAAAAAGGGGGAGAACGAATTATGGGGGAGTTTTTGCATTATTGTGGAGATTTGAATATTGATTAATTTATTCTTATATCATTTCAAACTCGATACATCACGATGATATTTGGTTTGTCTCATGTGTGTAGGTAGAAAGATTGAAGAGAAATATTTTGCACTTCCTCATGATAAAAGCTTAAAGATTTGAAGCTGAAGATTTTGAAGAAAAGTTTTAGAGTAGCATTTTTTATACCTTTGTTGTTTTGGGTTCATGGGAGGGTATTATATTTGTATAGGCATTTTGATTTGATAATTTGGATGTTTTTTATTTTGTACAGGCATAGAGATAGATGGAGATTTGTAAGTACATGATTTTATGAATGTCTATTAACAATTAAGTATGTCGTATACCGCTACAACCATCGAAGAATTATTTAAGATCATACATACATTAAGACGGATTCGAATATCAAACTTCTTCAACACTCAAGCCTCTGCAAGGTTAATTTTGGTGAGGAGGTATTTAAGTCCCTTTACAGTTCATTTAAAAGTGTTGGGATATTTTTTAAAAGAGGTTTTGAAAAGTTTCCAAAATATTTTCTAAGTGTTGAATCTTTGTTTTTCATCAAAAAAAAATTTCAAGATTTAAAGACAAATTTTTGAAATAATAAAAAAAAAAACTTATTTTTGGCATTTTCTCGTTCGAGCGACAGGGGATATCGCGCGAAGTGTACTTCAAACGACATATGTCTTCGTTCGATCGACATTATGATTTTGTTCGAGCAATGCACGACCTTAATGTTTTTATAAATAGCTCATTAAATGAGTATGTGTTCCAATGGAGACCTGAGTTTTGCACAGTACGAAAACTGCAAACTGCAGAAACGCTTATGTCTTCTCCTGTAAGATTTTAATCCTTGTTTTCAATTAAAAAAACATCATAATCTTTATGTGAATTATTTTGGAACCCAAGATATGATTTTTGCTGGAGTTGTTCTTGTAGGGAGGATAACTTACTGCTGATCGATGTGCCACTTGAGGGAGGTACTGGGATGATGACAATTGACTGCGTGTCATAAGTAGTACTAGTGTGTGTTCCTGGGCTGACTGGATTACGTGTCCTCGTGGATCTTCTGCGATCGCTTCATTGTTGATTTAATACTGCATGTTCTTATGTGTTTTCTGCGGATAACTTATTACACATTTCACTGGTAATCTTGTAAGTTATAAATTGAAACTTATTAGTGAAATAAAGGATTTTGACCATCGAGGATTTTTTCCTTGAATTTGGTTTACTTTGCATGCTTCTTATATTGTATGACTTTAAATCACTTAGATGCATGAGTTAGGGTTTAATTAAATATTAGGGTGAATTGAATTTAGTTAATTTGAAAAAACTTGAAATATTCCACTATACTGCACAAGTTAACAAATTGATATGAAAGCTTATTTAAGAAGATCGCCACATTCTCATTATCATAAACCAAAAATGAACCAAACACATCTCAATCACAAAAGCTTCATAATAAATGAAAACCATCTTCACAAATACCCTATTCACGGCTCCCGAAAAGACCCAGCCCCATCATCATCTGCTCCTTGAGGCCACCAAACTTCCCCTGCCAAATTGGTATGTTGAAGGCTCTCCATAGAACTATATGCCCTGACCAACCTAGAGAAAACCACTATGACACCCATAGTATCGAAAAAGGAAAACTATCTCGGCCCGATCTATTCTGCGAAGATCATTGCCACCACCCGCTTCCACAGCCATTTCAGATAATCTCTTAAAACATGCCAATAGATTGAGGAGGATGGGTTGATGGATGGTGACTATCCCATAGAGAACCTAATTACATGTGCATGGCTTCATTCAAGTCCTCTATAGGAAAGAAATCCAGGGTATAAGGAGGCATAATTTTCTCATACGTAACTTAGCACTGAAGCTTCAAGTGGAAATAGAATGAGGTCTTTCAAAGGCCAACTAACCGAACGTATTGATATTCCCCCAGTTCCATAATGGGTTGTAGTTCCCCCACTATGGTACCAACCAGTGAAAGCATTGAGCTTCGTGCTCCATTAACCAATTTACCCAGTTATCAATGGATGGGCCAAAGTTAATAAAATAACGAGTGAAGAAATTTGGCACATCTGTCGAAAGGATATTCAGGTGGGATCGCTAAACGGAATCTACCAGCCAGCCACATGATCATCATAACCAACTTTCCTCTCAAAAAAATTAAAACAACCTTTCCGTCAAAAATCTAGACCGTTCAGGGTCTTCTCCAATATCACCGCTGTAGGATTGTGATGGTATGACATTTACTCTATAATGGCAGCCAGTTGAAAGCCCGGTCACCAGAAGTAGCTTTGAAGTTAGGCTGAGGGAAACATATTCATCATCGTGTGCATCATTAAAATCACATTGATGCATATAATACATGATAGTTAGAAAAAATACCATTCCCCCACTGACTAATGACTGAGCTTTCGAAGGAAAAATGTGGAAAAATTCTACTAACAGCGCTCGAGGAGACCGAGAGAATTCTGGCATAGCCACCGCCACGCTGAATTAAACCTTAACATGGCAGAAAACTCCTCATAGGTTGGATAGAACTAATCCAAGTTAAAGTGAAAAACATAATCCTGGAGATATCAAAAGTGCGCTGCCTCCACCATCAATTTCTAATCGATGGGTCGATTTCACCACAAAAAACTCGAAGCAAATTAAAAAAGTTGTAATCCACATTGTACTAACACATGGCTTCTAGGATCTCGAGATACGAAATGAGTTATGCACTCATGGGAAGGTACATTTGAGAAATAATAAGGCAGAAGGAAAGAAATAAAAAAGAACAGAAAATGTGAATGGGTGAAAAACTACACCCCTTTTATCCCCCTTTTATACCCAAATACCTTCGCTAGTGACAAGAAACCCAAAGGGCCCAAAATAAAACCAACCCTACCAAGTACTTTGGGCTTGAAGAAAGTGCAATCAAAGCCTTAGGGTGATTTGACTGGAATCACCTATCAATAGGTAGGACAAGGAGTGTGTCGATCGACACTCCCCTTATTTTAGAAATTTCTATATTTCCATTTTTATCAAAATCAAAAATCAAAAAAATAAATACATATTTCAAAATAAAAAAAAATTCGGGTTATTTCTTCCTATATTATCCATTTTTACTCATCCTTTCTCAAAATAAATCTTCTCTTAAGTTATTTAATAAAATATCCATTGCTTTTTAAATTCCGAGCAATAAAGTAAAAAGTGCATGTAAAATAAGTCATTTAATTAAAGATAAATAAATAAAATTATCATTCATTTTATATATTTCCATTTTCACAGTTACATTCTTTTTAGGAAGAAGACAAAAAAGAGCAAGAAACGAAAATAATGGGACTCAGTTCAAAACACCTAATCATTATCTATTAATCTCTTTTTCTCTAAGACCCCCTATCCCTGCGGAAAATGCGCTTCTCGTGGTGGAAAGATGTGGAACCTCCACTCCCTAATCCCGATCCCTCCTCTGAGGTAGCAGATGGCACAAAACAAGAAGAAAATATGACCGAGTCCCTAATATAGGCAGTCGCGAAGTCCACCCAGTCCCAAATATCCCTAAGACAAGTAGTCAACACCCAGACATGTTGCAGATAAAGCAACAATAATAAAAAGTAAATAAGTTAGCCTAAAGCAAAGAAAACACCAGACAAGGAAATAGAAAGAGAAAAGATATACCTCTGGCTGACTAACGTCCTCTGTCAACCCCAACACCCCCGGATCCACCACATTATGGAGGTATGGCATACACAATGATCCCGCTCCACTCAACTAGAAATTATAGGAAGGCAGAACAAGCTAAATGAATAGAACCTCCATTGCCACCATTGACTATGGACCGCCACCTGTGTTGTGGTCAGACCCCACCGACCTAATCGTACCTCTGCCCTAAGCCCTAGGAGTAGGAGGCATGTTCACCACATCGTAGATACAAGATTCCATCATCCAGCTCGTCTCAAAGTCAATATATTCATAGGTCGCCACCATATTCGTATATGACGAATAAGGATTGGTAATCATCACCGTCGCCCTAGCCTCCTCTGATATCTCCTGCACCCGCATCATGTACATCAAGGGCATCGCCAATGGGACCACCACCTCATACTTCAAAATCTTTCGGACTACTCCCTTCCCTAAGTACCAAGAATAGTCAAACTCATGCGCCATCAGCCGACGCATCTACACATGCACCCAAATCACCCCCGTGTACTGGATAGTCGTCCCCCAGGGGTAGGAAGTCACATGCAATTCTCAATAAATATCAATATTTGTGCAAACAAAGAAAATGTCATAAATTGATTCAAAAGAAAAGGGAAAAAATTGGTCGCTCGTCAGGGTGTTCAAGGCCTAACGCACCGCCGAGAGAGAAAGAGACTTTTTTAACCGTCAGTTGGACTTCCGCCAACGGTACATCTGTAGAATTCCCCCACCTCCTCATCATGAAAGCCTATCAAAACGGACATTGATCCTGATCATATAAAAAATAAGTATGTATAAAGATAGGAATCGTTTGAGAAGAAAACAACAGGAAAAATGCAAGAAAATACATGAAGAGTAATGCGAGAATTACCTCTAGGAGGTACATGGCACTCGTAAAAGTCTAACGGCAGTATCGGCTGAAAGCGTCTAGAAAAAGAATAATGGGTCGCCAAGGTTAGGCTCCCCCAATCATAAGGATGGATATTCAAAAATACCCTCAAAAATGGTAAAAATGATATATGGATGACATCGTCGCTCAATGCCACCAAGAAGCCCCCCAATAAAAGGAGAATGAATAAATGAGCCATTTCTCATACCTGCAGCCCGTATATCTCACCAATATTCCATCTCAACAGCGTATCCCAGAGACAAGAAATGCAATTCGAATATCCCATGACTTTCCTCCCCATAGCTTCCAATGTATCCTCAATCGCCTCAGATGTCACCCTCAAAGACCGATCCACCTCAATCTGCATGCCCTCGCAATAAACTCTCATCGGTCGATGGACTTCGATGGGAGTCAACACCATCTCCCTGAATCCCAAATGAATGGTGTGGGTAGTGTCCCAAAACCACTCCCCTTGCGCGCACAAAATATCCATAGAGCGTGGGGCCTCATCCAAAGTAAACGTTGCGTGATCGAAACCCATAGAGGAAACTACCCAGCGCACCACCTCCGAAAGATGCTCCCACGCATCCTTAAGCCCCGTCATCTCCTGGGAGAAAAAGTTCATATAAGATATGTCAGTATACCAAAACAAAATAAAAATCAAATAAAAAAAAACCTTTTGTCAACTCAAGGTAACAAAAAGAAGAAAAGAAGAAAAAGAATGCCAAAGGTCATTAATACTTGCATAGCCACTAAGGTTCCTCACCCTAGATGACCGATGGTGTGACGGCTCATATAACAAAAAGAGATCCTCAACAACTGGCTCAAACAACTTGAATGTTTTTTGCTGCCCAAGGCCAAGGGTACCCTAGCTCACCACTCTAGGTTCACCTAATCATCGACAGCCAACCACTCCATGTGGCCGTGCTACTCAAAAAATCTATCATTTTTAAGACTAGAAGAAAGAAGAAGCTTAGAAAAAAATCTTATTAGGAAAAGGTTGAAGATGTGAATGCTAGTGTCTATGAAAAATGAGAACTCGCTTCTTTTTTATAGGAGGCCAAGGGGAATTCCAATCTACATTCCCTTGTCACCTATTAATTGGCACATGCATCTTCTTTTTCCCAAGGCAGTCCAGAAGATTGTACCACTGTAGAACGACAACCATTGCCACCCACTGATCGGAAGTCCCCCAAATTTTGTATACAAAATTCTATAAAATGGCAGAAAACTCCAAAAATTCTCTACAAAATTCCTAAAATTGCCAAATAAATATTCGAACATTTCTTCACCAAGAAAACCATTTTTCAAGCTCTCAAAATCACCAGTCGAATTAAAACTACATTCTTATCCACAATTTAAACCCTAAAATGGTGCGTCCATGTCCTAGAGTCCGCTATAATTCCCCTGCGGAAGACCAAAACCTCAAGTCATCAAATGTTTCCCCGGCAAGACTATGTAATATCCTACCCATTTTCCCAACAAAACTTCCAACTCTAACTTCCCTGGTGGAGCTAAAAACCCTTATCAGATATATCTCGTCAGAAACATCTCAGAGAAACACATTCCCCAATGGAACCACAAGTGTATTTAAACCCCCAACGATAAATTAAAGGCTCTTCAGAGGGTAAACTCCCACATTACAACTCTAAGTCCTCAAAATTGACCTCAACCCGCAGAATTAGTCGCCCTTACTTTAGGCCCTCAGAATTGACCTCGACCAGTAGAATTGGTCACCCCAACTTTAGTTCCTTAAAATTTACCTCGACCCCCAAAATAGGTCGCCACAACTTTAGGTCCTCAGAATTGACCTTGACCCTCAAAATTGGTCCCCATAACTTTAGGTCCTCAAAATTGATTCGACATGCAGAATTTGTTGCCATAAATATAGGTCCTCATAACTGACCTAGACTTGTAGAATTGGTCTCTCCTACTATAGGACCTCAGAATTAACCTGGACCCACAAAATTGGTTGCCTCTACTTTAGATCCTCAGAATAGACCTCAACCCGTAGAATTGGTCATCATAACTTTAGGTCCACAGAATTTACCTTGACCTGCATAATTGGTCACCACGACTTTAGGTACTCAAAATTGACCTTGACCAGCAGAGTTGGTTTCCCCTACTATAGGTCCTCCGAATTGACCTCGACACGCAAAAGAGGTCCTCCCGACTTCAATTCCTCATAACTAACCCACATAATCAGTCCCCTCATCCTTAGGCCCTCAAAATCGACCTCAACCCTCTAAAATGGTCATCCTCGGGCCGTTGAAACGGTCATCCTCATCCCTTTGGTCCGTAGAATTGACCTCTTTATCAAAGAATCCATGTGGTGTCTACACAAAGGCTTTCACTTATTCCATTCCCACCCATCAAGATACTCTGTAGATACCACATCTTAGGACCCCCTAAGTCTCTCCTTAAGTCCCTAGCACCTCGCCAATTACTAGAAACCCTATGTCATCCATAGGGTGTTCTTGGTACTCGTTTAACTCTCATCAACTTCATCGTCAAAGAGAAACCTAAATGAATCTTCAAAGGGATATGAATCCCATTTCCAATGGTCCACCCCCGTGCATGAATCAGTATAATGATTTAGACGAGCGATCCATTTTACTATCGAATATCGATCTAGAGGCCATTGAGCGCCCGCAGGCCCCAATTTAACCCCAACAAACTTCATCGCCGAGTGAAATCTCAATAAATATTTGAATGACACTGAATACCCTTTCTAACGGTCTACCCCGTGTATGAAATGGCATAACGGTTCAGACGAATGAACCCTTTTCCCATAAAAATTTATTCGAAGGCCACCGGGTGCTCCCGAGCGTTGTTTGACCAAAGTCAACTCTTCACCCCGAACAAGACTAAATGAATGTTCAAAGGGCACTTAATACCCTTTCCAATGGTCTAACATGTGTTCAAATCAGTCTTATAATATGGACAAATGACCCATCTTACTTCGAACGGTCATTGGGCACTTTCGAGTCCCGTTTGACCAAAGTCAACTCTCTAATTAAGAGAATCTCTTTGAAACATTGAAGTGCCTCGCATAAACTTTCCAATTGTTTGCACCATGTATAATTCGGATTTAGGGTTTGGATGAACGATCTATCGTCATCCAACAATGTCATGTCCAAAGGACTGGCACGCGCTTGTGAGCCCTGTTTGATCCAAGTCAACTATGGGACCCGGGAGCAGCCTAAAGGATTATCAAAGGTCTGTGAATAACATTTCCAATGGTACGCCCCATGCATAATTTGGACTTACGAATTGTATTTTACAACCATTTTTTCAAAAAATCTACAAGAGACTCCCAATTAGAACGTCCATTTTACTCCCTATTGGTAGTGTGTCTAGGTTTATGTAACACCACGTATTTTTGAGGATATGTAAATTAAACAAATTAGAGGGTTGGAATTTATTTAATTTTGAGAAATTCATTTAATTTGGTTTGGTGATTTAAATTTATTTAAATCGGAGAAATTATTGAATTTGGAAATTCAGAATTTATTATTTAAATTTGGGGACTTAGAAATTTAAATTAATTTGGGTTATTTCAATTTTTCACGTGTCGTATTTTGAAGTTGAAATTGAAAAATTTTATAAAGTGTCTCGGATGACAATTCTGAGGGCACGGTTGACTCCGGAAGGGTCGAGGTAGTCGAAAAAGAGTACCCGGGGGTAGGAAATGGGTCTCGAGGCATTTTTAGATATAATTGAGCCTATATGGGGGCATTTGAGTCATTTTTAATTGGCTCATAGGCTTAATTACAGGATTTGGCATTTTAAACCTAAATATGAGAATGTTGGGAAGCCATTACTCATTCCAAAATTCAAAGGGCTGAGAGACGAGAGAAAGGAGAAAGAAGAAGGAAAAAAGGAAGACAAAACCAATCTAGACAAATTTCGACAAGAGATCGTCGGATTTAATCCACCAAGGCAAGTATTTTCTTGCTTTAATTTGAGTTGTAGTTAATGATGTTAATAGTTTTATTTAGGTTAAATAAATCTGGAAATTTGAGAGTATGAATTTAAATTAGAATTGTTGGGTTTTTGGTGAAGAAGATGAAGAATAAACCATTAATGGTGGATTTACAAATCTGTGAGAAATTTGGTTAAAAATTAGGTTATATTGGTCAAGAAGATGAAGAATAAACCATTAATGGTGGATTTACAAATCTGTGAGAAATTGGGTTAAAAATTAGGTATAAGTTAATTTGAGAAGTTAATAACATTATTATGTCTTGGTTTTTGAAACCCCATTAATGATATTTTTGGAAAGAACAAAGATGATGAAGTTTGGGTTTCAATTAATGAGAAGAAGGGTTGGAAATATGGGAACAATGCACCTGCTATGAAATATGGCAAAAACACACCTGCTAATGAGAAGAAGGGTAAAGGAGTGTCGGAGTTTATTCTTATTATTTTTTTATGTATTATTTATTCTTTGTGAAACTTTAAAGGGTGATAACTTGGTCATAATAACCCGGATTGATGTGTTGTTTGCGGCCACGCGTAGCTACTGAAGAGTAGCACACTGTATTAGAAATTATTATTCAGACTTGAAAAGTGATAGGTCCAAAATACCCTTGAAGATGGAACGAAAGATTTAATCTTTAGCAAAACTTTAAATGAGCATAACTTTGTCATGCGAACTCGGATTTACGTGTTGTTTGTTGCCACACGTAGCTAACCGATAGTAGTATACTGCCCTATTAAAATTATTTTTTAGACCTAAGATGTGAAATGCCTAAAATTCCCTTGGAGTTTTATTTAGTGGCGAAACTTCCCCGAATTTAAACCAAAATTGTTGGGGACCTTTCTGAGATTAATATGGACTTAATAAAGTAATTATGGGGTGAGATAGGTAATTCTATAAATTATATTAAATAAGGGATGTAGATATTTTGGTATTGGATCGTATTTAGTACGATAGGACTCGTTAATAATTGGGATATATACATATCTAAATGTCTGAATTATATGTATAATCTTGGGAATACATAATCCAATAGAAAATGGTAATAGGTTATGTAACTACCTATATGATTGCTTTATTACGTGTATGGCATACCTACACTGCTTGCTATTGAGTGGAGGTTGCAAGTTGTGGACAATCAAGCTTTGAGGATCCTTCCGGTGGGATATTGAATTGTACCACTAGAGCATAGAACCTAGGTACGGGCTATCTTTGAGAACGATAGTGATGATGGTCGTATGGGTGCGTAGGTATGTGCGTGGCCCATCGGCTTGGGACTATGTTAGCCTCCAATATGTGTGTTTTGTTTTTATGGTTCATGAGAGATCGAACCTATAGTCCTTTATGCAATTAGTGATGCAATGGGACATGATAGCAGAGTATGCAGGCACCGCAGCTTTGTCTCGGGGTGCAGTATAGTATATTTGTATAAGATAGAATGCTTATATATATACATACTAGTATATGCCCGTGCCTGAAGGCACAACGAAAATTTTCCAAAATACGTAATCCCAAAACGACAAAAACTTCGAAGTAGGTAATCACAAAACGGCAAAAAAATTCAAAGTAAGAAATTGCAAAATGGAAAAAATTCCGTTTCTTGACAAAATTTCCTTCCCCGACAAAATTCCGTTCCCGACAAATCTAAAAACTACTTAGAAAATCTCGACAAAATTTCCTTTATTTAGAGGACTATCCACCCTGTTAAGGAATAAAAATAGTACACAATACAAATAGTAATAGTCCATCTTAGACCTCGAATAAACATCATATACAAATTTAAACATCGCACAAACAAAATCATAAATTTAACGCAATTTATGAAATATACAATATTAACCAACCCAATTCACATTGTACCTCATATAAACTAAATGTCATTTTTTTTAAATGGACATAATGTCATTTGTTTATTGGACTATCCACCCTTCTTAAGGGACAACAGCACTTCCAATAATATTCGAAGAGCCCAAAAATAATTCACAAAAATAATGATTAACCTGATTTAATATCAATACTAATAAGTTCAATACACACTTGTAACACTAAGAGCACTACACAATACCTGCCATAAAATAATAGCGCTACACAATACCTACCATAAAATAACATCCACAATCTTAAAGTTCATCCTGACCTTGAATTGTAACGTCTATGGTTTCTTGATCTTTCATGGAACGGGCATCCTTTGTCCTGCTAGTGAAATACTTGATATTATGGAATTGCTTCGGCATTTTTATTGTCCCTATTTGATTTGAGAAGTGGAGCTGCTGAAGCTGGATCCTACAAAACCAAATAAAATATAAATTATATGTCCTTATGAAGTTGCTTACTTTAGTGAAACTTCATTTTTCACTCAGAAAAGATTCTAACTAATTATGTATTGGGTTCGAGACTGGATTTTTTTTAGAAAGTCGCTTGTCAAATTATCTGTAGTTTTTATAATGAGGTGAACATACCAACATTACAGTATTGCAAAAAATAGATATGGGTTAATGTTTTAGTTCGAGTCGTAACTCCAACCGATATAGAGTTGAATATAAATTTATGGATATGCAATGTGAAATGTTTATTAGAGGCCAAGTTTATAAAAATAAGTGATGTACCTCCTAACGTGCATCCTGGTGTAGCAATTCTGTAGGCAACTTGCTGGCCAAATTAAGGCTTTCAGAAGCACACCTGCAAAAGGTAGAACCAAACATGAAGAAAAACTAAAAATTAAGATTAGTACAAAATCCATTACAGAATCTAAAACATAAATGTTTGAAAAGTAATAGTCAAAACAAAGTAAGGTATGTGTGGAAAGAAATTAGGGAATGATAATGTAAATTAACTCCCAAATAGACATGCTACAGATAATAGTTCAGAATGACTAAAAAACTACTAAGAAGAAACTAAGCAAATGAGAAATATGGAAAGCATGATACTCAAACTACTAAGTATAATACACAAACTAACACAAACCACATGCTTACTATACCTACTATATATGCTATACCTGCTAGAATAAAGCCCCTAATATGTTTTGTAGCAGTCCATTTGTTATAGGTATTGAACTAAACTGCTAACATATAACAGAGACTTAAAACACCAAAATGATTCAAATGGTCTAAAACACCAACAACAATAATATTAATCATGTGTCTTGAAAACACAATGAGATTATTAATGGAATATTCAACATGTGATAAATAGAAAACATTTTGAATATATAGAAAAATGGGAGTACTTGTTTATAGAACACAGATTCTATAAGACGAAACATTATATAACTACTACAAAATTTAAGAGATGCTATAAGACCAAATTTTAGTTGAATTTTATTCTAAACCATCATAGTTTAGGGAGAGTTTTTTGCGCCTCCCCCTAATTTTGAAACAATTGAGTATTCTAAATAGGAAGTCTTGAACTCAAACAGGTTTATACGTGACCTTGGTGGTTACATGAAGGTGCTTTCTGATGAAAACTCAATAGAAAATGTCAGCAGTTCAAGCCACTAATTGAAACCAACAATTGAGAGAAAACAAAACGTAAAAGAACTACTTAAATAGAACATGATAGAAGAAACTGATAAAAAAAAACAGGAACATGATGTGTCTAAGCCATTTAAACACTTACATTCAACAATAAGAACGTGCAGGTATCGAGCTCCACACAAAAATCTCCATTCATTACTATTCTCCACTTTTGCTACAGCAGCAGCAGGAGGTGCCACCGGTTCAGACCTCTTCCTCTTTTTCTTCGGATGGTTTTTCCTTTTTTCTTGGCAGCTCCTTCTCCTTGTGCGGGTTTGTTTTCCTCATGTTTCTCCTCCGTTGGAGCCTCTAATTTCTGATCTTGGCCAGCAGCAGCTGGCGGAGGAGGGTCTTAATCAACGTAGACTTGAAACCTATTCAATCAAACACAAAAAAAAATTAATTAAAAAAGAAGTGAACTTAAAAAGAAAAATCAGAAATGAGGAACATTTTTATGCAACAACACTCCTATTTCAGGGACATTTTTCCTTTAAAAAATGTCTGGGGGTGTTACAAAGACTGCATACGTCAGCAGATATTTTACACTTCAATCGTAACCTTTCAAAATATGTTTTAACCTTTCAAAATATGTTTTGGCTGATAACATACATAAGTCTCCAATGCTGCTCACAAATTTAAAAAGGAAAAACAAAAAAGGAAATAACATAAAAGGCCCAATTAGCACAACAAAAACTATTGGACGAATTAAGCAAACTACCCCTCTTGCTTGTTATATTTATGAATAGTTACTCTCCTTTGATATTACACACGCTTCCCCTCTTTTTTTAAATATTAGACTTGCCTCATCTTTTGTTTTAATTTTGCAACACCCTCCCCCACTGGCATTCATTTAGAAATCAAGGAAACTCGTAAAAAACAAAAAGGGAAAGCATTTGTAAAAAAAATTATGAAAAATAAGAAGGGATATCCATATAATTTGCCCAAAATTAGTTTATAACAGTTTACTAAGGGTGAACAATTTGTCCTAACGTTTCTCACCCCCGTTAATGGTTTGCCATTGGGCTTCAAGCATGGGATTATGACATTCACTAAATTACCTGCATAAGACAAAATGAAGGTTGAGTTCAACAAATTCCATTAATAAACAGAAAAGGTCAGGCAGTAATAGTAATAAGGTTATAAATTGTATTCTCACATTGTAATCATAAAAAAAAAATTATAATCTCAGGTGGGTGATCATAAAAAAAAAATCATTTTTCTGTCTACGGATACATCATCTCCGGTGGGTGATCTTTTAAATTGTATTCTCACATTGGGCTAATGAAATATGTAATGACATACCTGATCATATGAAGTTGAAGAAGGAAAATATAATAAAAATTGAAAATTTCCATAGTCAAACCCTTCGTGTTCGCTTACCGTCGTCTTCAATCATCTCCCATATCTAACAAAGACAAGATCCAATCAATAATGCAAGAGAAAAAAAAGAGCTAATCCCAAAATAAAAGAGAAAATATATATCATAAACTCAAAAATAAACCACCACAAAATAAATTATATCCATTTCTTCAATCTTCCATTCAGAGCATTATCACACTTATAATACACCTCAGACATCTCAGTTTCCAAACAAAATAGCAAAAACATTATCAATCGACTTCCGAAAAGTGTAAAAAAATCGTCTGTAATAAAATATCTTATCCATCTCTTCATATTAGAAGATCTTGTCCAATGTTATCAAAATCGATACACAAATAAGTGATTTGTTTACAAATTAAAACTCAATAAACAAATAAGTTATTTGTTTACAAATTAGAACATTAGGACCTAAATCATATCAAGTATAAGCATTCCACCGTTACGACCTGAATCGTATCAAATAGAAAAACACAATGTTCTTGATCTAATTTACATAATATAAGAACATTGAGGTCATAGTAAGGGAAGGTCAACATATTGGGTCAACCCACTACAATATTAAACACATTACCGACATCAATTAAAATGTAGGCAGGTAGCTTAGAACTCCCAGAAGGCCACCGTTTGCAGCTGCTAAAAACAGAGTCAATAGTTGATTTAATTGAAAATGAAATGATCATTAAGAAAATATAAACCAACAAATTGTTATAAATAAAACCACAAACTAAAAGGACTTCAACTATGTCATTAGATCACCTATTCATCACAACTATCCAACCTAACATATACGGTCAAAGCTTAACAATGTAAATAAATTTAAATTGGGAATGAACACAATAATACTATCCTTTTAAGACTATATAAATAATAAAAATAAAAGTAAAAAAATGGAACGGAAAACAAACTAATAGTTGTGATGAAAAACAAACCTGAGAATAAATTCGTCGGATGCATTCTTTCTCGAGTGATGATATAGATGGAGAGATACTGTGTATGCCATAACTCATAGAAATATTAGGTTTCCATCCATTGCTATAAAAAGGGTTGTTTTCCCCTAAAGACGAAAAAAATTAAGAAGCATTAAAGCACTGAAAAACTATCGAGGCAGAGAAAGTGAAAAACAATCGCATCTGTCAGATGTGACCAAAATCTCACCAAAAAATTGTGTCAGATCTGAAATCAATCGCATCTGAGCGTCTCTGAAAAACAATCGCATTTGTGTGTGTATGCATTTGAGATGAGTGTGTGAAAAAAAATTGCATAAAAACAACAGAAAAACCAGTCGCAACAAAAGGCAAAAAAAATCCGGATCTGTAAAATCTCCAGATCTGCAAAAAGTAGCAATTAGAAATGAACAAATCGTTTTACCTGATGTCAAGAAAACCAAACATATGAAACGTTCCTTGCCTCCATTTTTCTTTATGGCTGAAAATCTGTACACAACAAACAAAGAAAAACATGAATCAAAATGTGTGTGTTCGATCAATGCGTGTGTGCGCGATCAGTGTGTTTGTGTGTGTGTGTGTGTGTGTGTTTGTGTGCGTGTGTGTGTGCGATCAGTGTGTTTGTATGTGGGGAAGGGGGGGAGGGATTTTACCGGCGGGGGAGAGGTGGCGACGGGGTAGGAGCAGATGAGGGAGAGAAAGAGAGAGGGAAATCTGCGCGTGTGTGAATGGGGATGGGGGTAAGGGGGGAGGTATTTTACCAGGGGGCTGAGGAGGGGGCGGGGTAGGGGACGGAGGTAGGGGAGAAGGTGAGGGGGAGAGAGAGAGAGAGGTAGTAGGAGATGAAGGAATGGGAGAGAAGAGACGGGTAGGATAGGGTTTGTGCAAAGGGTTCACACGTGTTGTGTCCAAGTTGTGTCCACGTTGGCACTATTCAAACACACATAGATAAGATAAAGATAAAGATAACACTATTTATAACACCATTGTCTCATATTATATAGATGTTTGTGATGATATCTAGTGTGTGAATTAAGTATACAAGAATAATAATAAAATTTGAAATGAATAGTAGTCCTCCATGCAGTAAGTAATGCACCGGGACATAATAGCAGAGTATGTAATGCGCTAAGAGGTCTTAACCTAGGGGTGCAAGTTTAGTATATATATACGTATGTGGAGTGACTAAATATATATATATATACTGGTAAATAATTCTTATGTGTGTAATTAGGAGGGGTGAATGTCATGATATGTGAAATAATCTTAGTGAGAAAAAGGATTAACTCTACACTTGATGATTGTACTTGGCTTTTAGGTACAAACCATTTTG
Organism: Sambucus nigra; assembly: GCA_949130495.1. Classification (NCBI taxonomy): domain Eukaryota; kingdom Viridiplantae; phylum Streptophyta; class Magnoliopsida; order Dipsacales; family Adoxaceae; genus Sambucus; species Sambucus nigra. The sequence continues at coordinate 422,729,713 of OX422218.1, forward strand.
ATATCGTATCGTATGGGTGATACGAGTATACTACGAGTGAACGTAGGGAGTAATGACACTGGGTTTAACTAATGTCACATTTATTATATATATATATATACACAAATAGCAGGTAACTAAGTATTGACAGTATCTAGGTAATACTTAAAACTATTCATAAAGTTGAGAATTTTCATACGTGATTCTAATCATAAAAGTACGCTTAACTTGGAGGGGAGGATTAACGGGCTAGTTAGATTGATGTTATGGACTAGTTGGATAGAGAAACGACTAGGTGGAATAAATGAATGAAATAGGTGTGCACTATAAAAGAGAGGTGAGATTGTCCTCAAAAGAGTGCGACCGTAAAAGCAATTATGAATATTATATACTATGTGTTTCATTTATTACAATAAAATGCTTGCTAAATTTTTTTATAAATCGGGCACTAACCCGTTTCTTGCACTTCTTCTATCTTGTCTATATATATATGAATATATTTATATTAACAGGTGCCCAGCCACATGGATGCCATAATTAACTTATCTATTCCAGGGATACGCAACTGCAACGTTGTGGATGGTTGCAGGACTTGATTTAAACGTATCATTTCTTCATTCCTAGAGTAGGAATCTTATCTCAGTTGTAGTTTCATTTAGGTCATGTTGCCCAATTACTTTTAGACTAAGTATTTGATTTATGTATTCATGTATTGGATTACTATTTTGGGATTTTAGCCGATTGTTTATTTGGCAGATTATTTATTCATTCAGTACTGTTTTAGACTCATGGTTTGGATATATGGTTTATTTGTTATTTAGCATGCATATTTAATTGTTTAATGAAAATATAAAATTTGACATCAGTCTTTTTGAATACAAGGTGGTTAGTAAAGTTTTAAAAAGTTTTTGAAAGTGATGCTAAGAATAAACCCCTCAGATTCATGTTTTAAATTTGATATAGGACTGATCACCCGGTATGTATTTGGGCGGGGTGTCACAAGTGGTATAAGAGCATCAGGTTCTTGTGTCCTTAGGATCTGTATGGATTTTCACATTTCAGTTTAGCATTCTTTGATGTAGAGCCTTATGATAGGATTATTGAATTCATCTACGTATGTGATTTTGTTCTCTTACTATCAAGCATAGTTGATGTAATTCTTGTACGAGTTTGATTAGGTTTCGAACACTGAACATTATAGGACGATCAGTGGGCACCGTTAGAAGGTATGCAGGAGGAAGGCGACAGAAGCAATAGAGTAATATGAAAATAGTAATGGCGATAGAGTCACAATAATTGTTGTTTAGAAAAGTGATGATAGGAAAATCTCGGGGACAGTAGTTTCCCCTAGCACAGTCAATGATGACATTGGTGAAAATCTTACACTCACCCAGCGTAGTAGGCAAGGGGTGGGGAAAGTTAGAAGGACTCCTTCGAGGAGCCGTCGATAAGAATACAGAAAAGAGGAAGTGTGATAAACCAATGGAAGGAGAAATCCAATGGCAACTATGTAGGGTAGATTACAACGATACTCAGTAGTAAATTTTGGACAACAAAATTTTAAGATCATAGGAGCAACGTAAAGCGATAAGAGCCAGTCACTATATATAAGAAAAATATGGGATTAAACGAGAAATTTGAGTACAATTTAGTCATTAAATTTTAGATTTGCTATTCGAACAGGGGTAAGAAATTAAGTTTCTCAACTTATCACAAGTGAGAAAGATAGAAACCAATCGAGAAAGAGAAATTAACTTGGTTAGTGAGCTTCGTACCCGGCGAAGTGGATACGGAGTATATGAAGGGTCCGTAAGTTATTAATAGACTCCTGAGTAGAATACACAAGCATGAGTGTAAAATACAAATAATATGACTAGTGTCGACGTCATCAAGGTCATACATTTACATGTTTATATCAGTGCTTCCACGATAAGGAGCCTAAGGAATTGAGATCGAGCCGAAGAGCTAGACTAAATTTAACACTGCTATTGAAGCACCACATGAGGGTATACCCAGTAGGGTCCCGGTTAAAAGTTTCAATTAAATTGAATTTCTACCAAGTAATTGTGGATTCAGTCAGGGCCATTGAGGACAACAACGAGTCCCAAAGGTCTAGCGAAGCCAAAGGGACAATGGGGATAGCAATTGGGGACCCAATGATCAGGCAAGGAAGATAACATAGATAGGTGTCTTATGTGTAAAGAGTAAGAACACATGTGTATACCATGTCTACCGTGAATCGGGGGATAGAAACGGGATGCCATGTAGGGGAAGCAGTTATAAGAAGTTTTGGTTTGGTTAGGACGAGGGCGTTAAGTCCCAGAATCATTTGAACCGCCACTCGAGGTGATTGAGATATGTTATGTGTGGCAGTAGTTGGTTAATACTAAATTCACATGTGAAACGGGTTTAGTGGATATGTCGGGAATATTAAAATAGTGTACATATCTTTGTCGTCGCGTAATAAGGCTCTCGTTAGTTCCATCTGCAGGGGAGCAGGTGAGGACACTAGGAGGGTGTCGTATATTATGTGATATATTTTGTTTCTCCTTTTGAGGGATATTAAAGGGAGCATATTATTATCTAGCATAGTGAGTGGATAACGAGGGTTGGAGAAATAGTAGACTATATGGGAAGTCTATGGTGCTTGTTGTGCCAGGGTAAGACATTCTGCATCATGAATCATCACCCGAAGGAGGGTCGATCAATATATATATATATATATATATATATATATATATATATATTGTGTATTATACCATAGACTTCGACGAGTATAGTTGTCTCCATATGTTTGAATCCTAGTGGTGGGGACTTTTACCGGTGTAATTCAAGGTATATCGAGAAACAGTTGAGCTTAAAGATTTAGCTCATTATTATTTACGTGCTGAGAATTTAGTGATAACTAGAACACCGTATTATCTGATGCCTTGAGACACATGAGCATAGGCGAATTAAATTATGTGTCGAGAGACAGGATTCGTGATATCTCAGTTATGTGCTTTGGAGCTACGAATTTTGTTGAAAATGCTAGAGAATAGTTCATTGAGAAATTTCTTTGAATTTAGTTGTGGGATGTTACACGTAGGGACCTTAATTTACATCCACGGTGACGAGATATATTTGGACGCTAATGCGTCGATTTTAAAATTTTAATTACTGAACGTGTAGGGAAAACACCTTAAGCTAGGAGCTATTAAAAATATAGGGCCAATGGATGAATATATATTATAGTATGCATATACATGTATATATGTGATATTGCGTTTCATAATAGACATATGAGAATATGTTGGCATTGTTATATGTAATCCTGATGAGTAGGGACGTTTACTGATGTGATTCAGGGCATACTGACTTATTATTGAGGAGAGAGATAAAGCTGGTGATTTATTCGTGCTAAGAAATTGGTGATAGTAAGAGTATTGTATTATATGTTGTCTTGTGTAACATGGGAGTGAACGAATATACTTTTATGTTAAGAGACGGGGATTTGGGGGTATGTGCAATGGACTGAGGACCTAACAGATCTCAACGACCAACAATGTTAGGTAGTAGTGTATGTTTGAATTTCTCTTTGCGAGACATCCCACGCATGAAACTTAGTGCAATGTTTAAAGTGGGGAGATGTTTGGCCATAGGACATAGGTTTGGTACCGCGGTTATTATACATATATATAGTTATAACTATAAGTTGATAATTATAGTACGACTTAAGGTCGATAGATCTGTATAGTGTTTATGTGCGACAACATTGGGAAACACTTTCACCACGAGTAGATGGTGGGATAACCTAAATGATAATTAAGTTCAATTGGTAGGGTAATTGAGTATAACATTTCCATATAATCAAGTCAAATATGAAAGGCTTAGTTAAATAAAGTTTATTACATTCAGATTAATTGGGAAGATACGTGCAGTATATAGGGTGTTTGGGCGCCCTACATAGTTAAATTTTTATATATTATACGTAGTAGATAGGTGTGGAAATACATTTACCAAAAGGGTAAACAAATAAGTGGGTTATCACAGGGGGATGTTGGAGTATTGTAGCCATTAGTGAGTAGGCTCATAGTAGTGTTAGAAGCTAGAAGCTTCAAAGTGTTGTGTAGAGACCAATGTGAGATGATAAATTATAAGAAGGAACATTTCAGTATAAGACGACTAAAGCAAATTGGCCACATGATTGAACAGTAGTGTGGGGACCGTTGGACTAAGGGGTATCGTTAGGAGAAGTACGACGAGAACATCATAACAATTTAGATTGTGTGGGAAAGGATGAATGTGTCCGAGAATACACCCGAAACTTTTAATACTAGTTTTATCCGAATTTCTAGGATGAAATTATTTTGTAAGGGGAGAAGTATGTAACACCCCTTATTTTTTAGGATATATAAATTAAATAAATTAGTGGGTTGGAATTTATTTAATTTGGAGAAATTCATTTAATTGGGTTTGGTGATTTAAATTTATTCAAATTGGAGAAATTATTGAATTTGGAAATTTAGAATTTATTATTTAAATTTGGGGACTTAGAAATTTAAATTAATTTGGGTTATTTCAATTTTTCACATAAGTCGCATTTTGAGGTTGAAATTGGAAAATTTTATAAAGTGTCTCGGATGACAATTCTGAGTGCACGGTTGACTCCGGAAGGGTCGAGATAGTCGAAAAAAGAGTACCCGGGGGTAGTAAATGGGTCTCGGGATGTTTTTAGACATAACCAAGCCTCTAGGGGGCATTCAAGTCATTTTTAATTGGCCCATAGGCTTAATTACGGGATTTACCATTTTAGACCTAAATCTGAGAATGTTGGGAAGCCATTAGTCATTCCAAAATTCAAAGGGTTGAGAGAGGAGAGAAAGGAGAAAGAAGAAGGAAAGAAGGAAGACAAAACCAATCCGGACAAATTTCAACAAGAGATCGTTGGATTTAATCCACCAATGCAAGTATTTTCTTTCTTTAATTTGAGTTGTAGTTAATGATGTTAATAGTTGTATTTAGATTAAATAAATCTGGGAATTTGAGAGTACGAAATTAAATTGGAATTGTTGGTTTTTTGGTGAAGAAGATGAAGAATAAACCATTAATGATGGATTTACAAATCTGTGAGAAATTGGGTTAAAAACTAGGTTATATTGGTGAAGAAGATGAAGAATAAACCATTAATAGTGGATTTACAAATCTGTGAGAAATTGGTTTAAAAATTAGGTATAAGTTAATTTGAGAATTTATTAACTTGATTATGTCTTGGTTTTTGAAACCCCGTAAATGATATTGTTGGAAAGAACAAAGATGATGAAGTTTGGGTTTCAACTAATGAGAACAAGGATTGGAAATATGAAAAAAAATGCGCCTACTATGAAATATGGAAAAAACGCACCTTCTCATGAGAAGAAGGGTAAAGGAGTGTCACAGTTTATTCTTATTATTTTTTGTATGTATTATTTATTCTTTGTGAAACTTTAAAGGGTGATAACTTGGTCATACTAACACGGATTTGCGTGCTGTTTGCGGCCACGCGTATCTACTAAAGAGTAGCACACTATATTATGAATATTATTATTCATACTTTAAAATTCAAAGGTCCAAAATACCCTTGAAATGGAACGAACGATTTAATCTTTAGCACGACTTTAAATAAGCAAAACTTTGTCATACGAACTCGGATTTACGTGTCGTTTGTGGCCACGCGTAACTAACGAAGAGTAGTATACTTACCTATTAAAATTATTTTTTTGAACTAAGATGTGAAAAGTCTAAAATTCCCTTGGAGTTTTATTTAGTGGTGACACTTCCCCGGATTGAAACCAAAATTATTAGGGACCTTTGTAAGATTAGTATGGACCTAATCAAGTATATATGGGGTGAGATAGGTAATTATATAAATTATATTAAATTGGGGATGTAACTATTTTAGTATTTGATCGTATTTAATAGGAGAAGACTCGTTAATAATTGGTATATATACATATTTAAATGTGTGAATTATATATATAATCTTGGGAATACATAATCCAATAGAAAATGGTAATAGGTTACGTGACTACCTAAAATAAAATAGGTTATGCGAATATTTAAAATGATGAACGGTTGTATGATTACCTAAGATTATAATAGGGTGTGTGAATACCTATTTGATTACTTTATTACGTGTATGGCTTACCTACACTGCTTGCTATCAAGTGGAGGTTGCGAGTTGTGGACAACCATGCCTTGAGGATCCTTCCGGTGGGATATTGAATTGTACCACTAGAGCATAGAACCTAGGTACGGGCTATCTTTGAGAATGAAAGTGGCGACGGTCGTACGGGTGCGTAGGTATGTGCATAGCCCATCGGCTTGGGATTATGTTCGCCTCCAATATGTGTGTTTTGTTTCCATGGTTCGCGAGAGATCAAACCTATAGTACTTTATGCAATGAGCGACATAATAGCAGAGTATGCCGACACCGCAGCTTTGTCTCGGGGTGCAGTATAGTATATTTGCATAAGATAGAATGCTTATATATATACATATGTTTGTGATGATATCAAGTGTGTGAATTAATTATACAGGAGTAATAATAAAATTTGAAATGAATAGTAGTCCTCCATGCAGTAAGTAATGCACCCGGACATAATAGCAGAGTATGTAATGCGCCAAGATGTCTTAACCTAGGGGTGCAAGTTTAGTATATATATACTTATGTGGAGTGACTAAATATATATATACTAGTAAATAATTCTTTTGTGTGTAATTAGGAGGGGTGAATGTCATGATAAGTAAAATAATCTTAGTGAGAAAAAGGATTAACTCTACACTTGATAAATGTACTTGACTTTTAGGTAAAAACCATTTTGATATCGTATCGTATGGGTGATACGAGTATACTACGAGCGAACGTAGGGAGTAATAACACTGGGTTGAACTATTGTCACATTTATTAAATATATATATATATATATATATATATATATATATATATATATATATATATATAGATAGCAGGTAACTAAGTATTGACAGTATCTAGGTAATACTTAAAAATATTCATAAAGCTGAGAATTTACATACGTGATTGTAATCATATAAGTACGCTTAACTTGTGAGGGGAAGATTAACAAGCTAGTTAGATAGATGTTATGGACTAGTTGGATAGAGAAACGACTAGGAGGAATAAATGAATGCGATAGGTGTGCATTATAGAAGAGAGGTGAGAGTGTCCTCAAGAGAGTCCGACCGTAAAAGAAATTAAGAACATTATATAGTACGCGTTTCATTTATTGCAATAAAATGCTTGCTAAATTTTTTAATAAATTGGGCTCTAACCCGTTTCTTTCACTTCTTATCTCTCGTCTATATATATGTATTTTAACAGGTGCCCAGCCATAGGGATGCCATAGTTAACTTATCTATTCCAGGTATACGTAGCTGCAACATTGTGGATGGTTGCAGGATTTGATTTAGACGTATCATTTCTTCATTCCTAGAGTAGGAATCTTATCTCTGTTGTAGTTTCATTTGGGGCATGTTACCCAATTATTTCTAGACTCAGTATTTGATTTATGTATTCATGTATTGGATTACTATTTTGGGATTTTAGCCGATTGTTTATTCGTCATATTATTTATTCATTCAGTACTGTTTTAGACTCATGGTTTGGATGTATGGTTTATTTGTTATTTAGCATGCATATATAATTTTTTACTGAAAAGATAAAATTTCACATCAATCTTTTTGAATACTAGGTGGTTATTAAAGTTTTAAAAAGTTTTCGGAAGTGATGTTAAGAATGAAGCCCTGAGATTCCTATTTTAAATTTGATATAGGACCGATCACCTGGTATTTATTAGGCGGGGTGTCACAGTTTACCTGCCAATAGGTAGGACAAGAACATTGACGATCGACAGTCCTTTGACCTTATATATGAAGATCATGAACTCACTCTGAGTGGAACCTCACAAAGATCAACTTATGTGATATCAGCAATATTAATGTAAAGGAATCAAGGTTTCCTTATTTGAAACTTATCTCCACCTTTCATTTCCATAACTTTCACACTCAATTTAGAAAAATACCCTTATATTCCTCGCCCACTTTCAAGTAAGATCATCAATAATTAACATCAATCTCCAATCTCCAAAGAAGGACCAAACATTCTTCTCTCTCCTTAAATTTCTTTATTTTTGCATTAGTTATATAAGTTCTTAATTTAGATTTTACTAGAGATCATACACATATTAATATTCGATCCTTTAATAGTGTTAATGCACATAATATATTTTCTATAAAAAAGAAGTAAAACAAGAAAAAGAGGGTTACACCTATAAATTCCAAACAGGATTTATCACTACATTTTCCCAAAAATAAAACCCCTTTTTTTACACACACACATATAATGAAATCCCCATTTGAATTTATAGGATAAACCCCACCTCATATCACATGCGAACTACGTGGATTTTGATGCCTTTATAGGCTACGTAGGCGTCTCAGGCTAAAACCCAAGGCTCGAGTCCTATTTTCCTACTTTCCTCATTTTTCCTATATTTTCCATACATTATTATACATGTGATTCATATTTATGTACTATTTAACACCTATTATCATTTCATCATAACGATTGATATCATGATAAGCGCACACGTCATATTTTTAATTACTATTTTGGGAATGCTCATATGGATAACTTCACTTTGTCTTTTCCCACGATGCGAGTTGAGAAATTCTGATTACCACTTATATATACACGCGCACACATTTCACGGAGAAAATTAAGGAGAATAATAACATAAGCCCATGACAGACCAAAAGGGAATGATGGGTGCCTAATACTTTCCCATTCCATAACTTATCCTCCGAACCACTTTTTGCAAGAATCAGTTTGTCTTTGATGCCATTCTCTCGAGGATCCAACTTATTATTTTTCCTATTTTGTACAAAATAGGTTGGCAGCTTTATCTCTTTACATTACCCCAAGATCAACGACGGTCGAAGCGCCCTGAGGAAGGGCTCGAGACCTTTATCTCCGCTCCACAACGCGCGAGCACACTTGAGTGCCGAAAAACCCAATGCAGGAGGGAAGAGATCTCATGTGGATGTCCACAATAATATAAAGTAAGTCAATTTTGTCTTAGTATCAGGGGGTTGACTTAACAAACAAAATTATATAAATATGAGGGAATAGGTAACAAGTCTCATTGATTTGGCTAATAATGCAACAAATCATTTGACCGAGTCCATGATGTCAAAGGTTCTATTTTTCTAACTCAGTGAATTAAAATGACCAACATACCCCCAAAATGTCTTTGATGGCTAACTACCTCATTTTTCCAAAAAATATCAAATATTTAAAAATTTATAACTTCAAACCTACAAATTCAAAATTCATAAAGTTTATATATTTGGAATCTACTCGTCAAGATCTATCAAACAACATTGATATTTGATATTTTTTGACAAAAAAATAGAAATAAATAAATTTATTATTTACGTAAAACCATTATTTCTCTAACGTAAACTCTATTTTTCCATCGGAAAACCTTATTATCCTTCTACAGCAATGGTAGCCCTAGTGCGGAACCGAAAAATTAAAGAAATAGATGAAGATGGATAGATAAACAAGGAGAGAGAGAGAGAGAGAGAGAGAGAGAGAGAGAGAGAGAGAGAGAGAGAGACTTTAACGACCATATCCGACGGCCTCCAACAAACATATCTAGCGAGTCTCCTATAGGGTTGTGTGGGGTAGGGATGGGGATACGGGTGGGGTGGGGCTACATGAGAGAGAGTCTGTGGTTATAAGTTCAGTTTTAGTGAGAGAGTAAGTGGGTTTAAAATGGGTATGTGAGGGACGAACTTATATAGGCCTGAGGAGGGGCGAAGGCTCCTCCTGATTTTTAGGAAAACAATATCGAGAAAAACGTTCAGGAGTGTTTTGTGTGTGAATAGTATGTTAAAGGTTTTTATAAACAGTTTTGAAAGTTTAAAGGTCAGTAATATAATATATTTCAATCTTCTCTTTTTCTTCTCAGGTTTAAGTAAGACGCATAGCCTCCTTTCCTTCCCAACCGATTACTTTTTTATTTTTTTTCTCTCACCTCTCTTACGCTCCCTAACTATGGAGGCTCCTCCCTAACTCCGATGCCTCCTATCCTATTATGTCCACTTTAACTCATGTGCATGATGCGCGACCCATATCCCTCCTTCGGCACCTTCTTCCGTGCCCCACTTTCGGTGCCTGGTGTTGCCCCTCCTTCGGCACCTGCTGCTTCCACTGGCACCGACTCCGGCTCCTGTAGTTTGAAGGTCAGTTTGAGTTTCATTTCATTCTCATTCCATTTTTTTAATGTGTTGATAATATTGTTATTATTATTAACTTATTGTTAATCTTATCTTATTGTTATTATTAATATTAAAAAATAACTTGTTTTTATTAACATATTCTTATTAATGTTTAGGCATAATTTTAGTGTTAATGTTTAGGCAAAATGTATGTTGTGAAAAAATAACTTATTGTTATTATTAATATTAAAAATCAAATTTTTGTTATCAACTTCTTATTATTAACTTATTAATATTAATATTAAAAGTTAACTTATTGTTATGAACTTATTAACTTATTGTTAATATTTTTAATGTTAATTGTTTAGGCATAATAGGACTGAGGTATTATAAATTTATATTTTAATTTTGGTATATTTTTATTGGGCGTAAAAAATTGTTGAAAAATAAAAAATAACCTAAAATTTTTATATAAACCCCGAATTAAACTCAAATCAACCAAAAAAAATTTGCCTCAATGGCTCTTCAAAACATAGGCTCCCCCGAATCCACCGCCGGGGCATGTGTGAAGGGTGTATTTGTCTAAATATATGTTCTTTATAATTAAAAAAAGACTTGGTGCTTCAAAGAAAAGTCAGTGATATTTTATTCATCTCTGACCGAATAAATGAGATTAGTCCATAATAATGCTTACAGATACATAACATAAATTACAGTGTGACAAATACACCACTTAAATGAATGGGTATAGATGGCATTTTACAATAATCCAAGCACTTCATTGTATACAGTTCGGGGTCATAGAGAAAGTAAAAAAAGGACAAAGGACCCTCAAGAAAGAACAAATGTTTTTGGCAATATGTCATCTCTCTCTTACATAGACATGCATGAACATCGATACATTTATTGATATAATTATATATATATATATATATATATATATATATAATCTACAACCCATAATTGACCTTTTCAAGAAACCTTCCCATGTGGACATGTGTAAAAATATTAAAGTTCGCTTCTAGATGTCCAGTTGTTATCCTCCTCAAATGCTAGATTTAACATTTGAGATGCCTTTTTATCTTCCATATTTATACCCTTTGTTCTTCCACACATTCACCATTCCTTCTTCATACTCGATACCCATCTAACCTATATAAACCAACGAGACACTTACCATGTCATAAAGAAAATCGAATTCCCCATTCAGACAAAAATCTTTGAGATTTATTCCCTTTGATATAAATTCTTGATTTTCATTTTCACCCTATATATACGAGAGTGAATTGTAATTTAGTGATTTTTGGTATTGGTTGCGAGTAATTTCCTTTTCCTTTTTTTTAGCATATGCAAGTGTAAAAGACTTTATAATGGCCATTAGGCTTTAGCTATGAAATGATATGTTGTTTACTATAAGAAAGGAAATTAAAAAAAAACATAAAAAAAAAACTATAGTTTTTTTATGTCGTATGTTAATATCAATTTATTCTCCATCACATATCTAACCTGTTTTATTATTTGTTATTATATCAGTATTAAAAATATGAACTATTTGCTTTTCATGTGTTTAATCCATAGTAGTTGTGATATGTCAATACTATATATATTTGCTTAGCTATTGATAAGCACTTAAAAATGTTTATTTTATACCCCAAATAAATACATTTTAGTCCCCCGTTTTTAATAAAAATGGCATTATGTTCGTATTTATCGATATTACAGGTCAATCAGTAGTCACGACATCAAATTGTGCTAAATCAACATAATTGAAAAAAAAAAGTAGCAGTAAAAAGTGATCAATGAAGAAATCAAAGAGGCCGTGAAGAGATGAGTCCATTTTTTAGCTTTCCCGGATGAGTTCCGACGCCCTAAACCCTTATCCGTACCAAACCTAAGCCTAAACCGAGCCTAAGCCATCACCGAAGCCTAGTGTGTGCTTAGTTTGTAATTTCATTATTTTTTAGATTTTTATTTGAGTTGTATACAATTTTTAGGGATTTTATATTTTATTTGACTACACATAGTTATAGATATTAGGGTTCGTTATTGTGCGTCGAGTATTTTGATATTATTTATGTAAATATAATAAGTGTGCGTTATATTTTTATTTTTTTTTTAATTTTATTAGGTTAGCTTTATTATTTATTTTATTTTATTTCGAGTCTTTCAAGTTAGGATTTTTATTTTTTATCATTAGTTTTATTTATTTAGTCTTAGTTTTATTTTATTATTAGGTGTATATATATTATTAGGTTTCATTTATTTTATTTATTTATTTACTCGAGTCCCTTATTAGTTTATAGGTTAAAAAGGTAAATTTTAGTTTAATTAATTTTATTTGATATTTATTTGGGTTGTAATTATGTAATATATTTTTAGTTATTTTATTTTTACAATCTATATACACATATACCATATTACCATTAACACACATACACAAATACCTCTCCACCCATCTTCCATCAACCCACCAACCATCTTCTCTCTCCTCTATCCAAAATCGCCATTAACAAAAAAACCAAATACCCACTTCCACAAACCCATCCGCATGCCCTGTTTGTGAACCCTTTTTAAATTTAGTGGAATAGGGAGAGAACCTACAGTGCATTGCAGTGTCACTTTGTACTTGTTAGGATTAAAAAAATAAAAAAAAACTACTTTAGAATAATTTTTAAGTTTAGTTTTTATTCTTAATGGTTTAATCAAGTGATTTTATCTCTGGAAGAAAGACACGCATTTCAAGATACGTGATTCGAAAGGAGACGTTTGTATCATACTTATATCTTTGCTCTTTCAATTTTTATTATGATTAATTTTTATTATTTAATTATGCTTGGCTAATCACCCCATTCAAGGGGTGGGATGAAAGAAGAATGGTGTTAAGTTAATTAAATAATATATTTAATTGTTATATTTCTAGGGTAAGTAATTTAGAATTGTCACCAATTAATTTATGTAACGAGAGTTAGTAAATTAATTTTAAAAGTTAATATTTGATTTTGGGAATCAGACTAGAGATAGGTTTTTCCTAAAATTAAATAGTATTTCGGTATTGAAATTCGAGGACTCATACATTTTTTTTATTAAATTGATCATAACGGGTAATTTCTTTAAAAAGAGCATAAATCTTAGATTTTCATAGTGTGGCATTTTTAATAGAGCGTAATTTCTTTTTTATTATATATAGTTTTTCATTTGTTTTATTCAGATAAGATTTCAAGTTCTCTACTCCATCCGAGGTTGCCATGTTTCAGGAATTAGTGTCTAATATTTTTCACTAAATAAGTTCAATTTGTGGTCGCATTAACTGTACTTTTGAAGAGTCCTAAATTAATTTCCAAATTGTATTACATCGAGAATAAACTATTGGTGTTATGGCATTAGGTGAAGGTCAAACATTTATGCATTTGCATTTACTTTGGCATTTTAGTAGTTAGAATTAGTCTTTGTGATGGACATTACTTGAATATATCTCATGTTTTAGGCATTTTTTAGTACATATGTTCACTGCTTATATTTATTCATGTAATATTTATAGATTTATTGGAAGATATTATGCGTATTACCAAAAAAAGGTATATATTTTATATTACTCCTATATTTTAAGATATTATTATTTAATTTTTTGATAATTTAATGGAATCGGTAATAAATGTAAGATGAACTTTTAATTACCGTAATGTATAACAATAGTACTTTCAATATTTTAATTGTGTATATAATATTTGGGAATTATCTAATTACGATAATATTGATCTATTTTCATCAACACTCCCGCACATCGCACGGGTCTACGAACTAGTCTATATTTATATTATGCCTCTAATACTATAATATTAGATGTATTAATCTTGAACCCTTGTAATTAATGTCAAAACTAATGTACTAAATGTTATGTGACACCCTTCTTATAATAACAGCGGGTGGCCAGCCCTGTAACTGTCGAATAGACTAAAAAGTAAATAACCACCCAATAACAGAAGAAATGTATGCCAATTTTTTTTTCAAAACATATCGAACATTCAGACCATGTACAACAACAGAAAGTGATCATATATATATATATATATATAACATGTACAACAAAAGAATATACCCGAATAAGCTGTTGGGCAACGGACTATACAATGTATCAAATCTCTGAAATGTATAAGACATACAACACTACAATCCTTGGGCATACACCCAAATTACAATTATGTATCCTTAACTAGGTATCCAAAATTGAGAAGCGGCTATAACAAAAGTCCTGCAAGAGTCTGCACATGCTACAGATCCATACACATAGGAATGGAAGACTCGACATTTACATCCTTGCGGTGGGACACCTATTAAATATAATAAATAAAAGTAAGATGATATAAACGCGTCAGAGCCCAAGGTTTTAAACTAGTTTAACGAGTAAATTAAAATGCATAATAATTATGGATGCACAATTTCATAATATAAAATGGTGTCGCACTCTCTTGAGACTCAACCTTACCCCTCAACTATAGTGCACACCTAAACGTATGCATTTTAATCTTAATCCAGCTACCCAAATCGTCTAGGGATAACTCAACCTCAAGTCTACGCATTTACCCCATTCACGTATCTAGTTTACTCAAAATGTTATCATTTTAATCTCATCATAAATGATTATATAACAATTCACTACTTCATAACTTTCACTAGTTATTTTCATAACATATCACACATTATCTTAAAGTCTGTGTAATATTAGTCTCACTATTATAAGAGATAAATCATCGCTACCAAGTACACATACATAACACACAAAATATAAGTATATTAACCATACCTCAGTGGATGTAGTCTCTGTAATGCTATCATCTTCCAGGGAATTACTCACATACCATCCTGGGTTATTAGCGGTCATACTTTCACACCGACTTATTAAAAACCAAATCATAAATGTAGGGGAAGAGGTCATAGTTTCTCATCGAAAATGAGACGAATCATACCCAAAACGTATTACCACTGATAAATTCCACACAATAAATAAATGAACGTTCTGACTTGGGAACTATACGCAACCTGCTCCTCAAGCTAGGAGCGTCATCCACATCGCACAGCTTCCCATGATAGCACTAGAGGGTTATGTCCACACACACAATCTATATATACACACACACACACACACACACACACATAGTATAAACAAACAATCTCATATCCGAATGTATATATCAATAGTCTCAACTATGTGTATATCACTCATCACACTAGCCGATAATCCATATAATTATTTCTAATTCATTTTATGATTCAATCGCTCACTTGAACCTTTATCATCAATTACACGTATGATTTAAAATCAATTTTAACATCATTAAGGGTACATGATATCTCTCTCATTGTCCCGTATTCATCATTAAGAGAATTCATATCATTAGGAGAATTCACGAACAAAATCGGCATAGTAAACTTCTAAACATACCTTCACATTCGTCTCGATGTATCCCCAATATCACCTCATATCATAAACCCACATTTTTATTTCATAAATGTGTTTATCATAATATATTATAAGGTTCCTAAGAACTAAACCCAAATCGAGATGAGTTAAATAAATTCTAAAAAAACACTCTAAATCACCACGATTTCGAATCGATTCACCCCTAGCCGAATCGATTCTCCTTATGCAGCGAATAGATTCTCTAGTCTGCGAATCAATTTGATCCAAAGGAACTGATACTTCTTCATAAGCGGAATCAATTTTCACTTGGACGAATCGATTTGGGTTTAATACCCGATACTTCTGCCTTACACCAAACCAATTCGCTAGGGGACTAATCGATTCGGGTTTGCAGAATTCCAAAGTTCTCCCACTTTCTGCATAACCCACGAAATTATAGCCACAATTCATCACCTCTGACCATCAAAACTCCCATTCCATCCTAAAGTTAACATCATTGATCAACCTAAATATGATCCCAACCAATTTTACATCATCAAACCCATATATACACATCAAATTCTAGATTTCAACACAAAAGCTAGGGTTTTATCATATATACTCAACATCACCATACTTTATCCACAAATTATGAAATAAATCACACACATAAGCATTAAGTAATTTTAAACACTTTCCTCAAATTCGTAGAGTTTGAATCTTCCTCGAAATCGCAGATTTAACAGGACATTTCTAAAGCTCCAATGTTTTCTCCTCTTTTCTCTTATTTCTTTATTCTCTCAAAGATGATTTTTCTTACTTGAGATTACTAACCCTCATATGAGCCTAATAGCCCTTAACTCAATAAAACTCAACATTAAAATGATAATACATTCTTAAAATGACTCGTTTACCCCAATTCGAGTCAAACTATCCAAAAAGGACCTCGGAGCCAAAATAAAACCCCTGAGCAGTCATTTTGACTTTCTCGGCCCTACCCGGATCAACCGTGCACTTTGATCTATCATCTGAGACTCCAAAAATGAAAATCATCTCCCAGCCTCATATAACTCACTTAAATATGCCCCGGTTGAGAAATAACTAATTCCCGTCGCTAATACACACATATGGCGTAATAGCATGTAACATGATTTTATCCTCATTATCACATTAATAAATATACAATTTGCATAAATATTAACTATTCTACCCAAATTAATATTCATTTAAATTCTAATTTTTTTAATTCTCAATTATATTAAATCACACACATACAGGGTAAGGTAATTTAATATAAAAATAATTACACGAAAGTAAGGGGTATTACATACTCCCCCTTAATAGACGAATTTCATCCACAAAATTCAGGCGTACCGTATGGAAAGAGGTGAGGATATTTGGCTAGCATAACATTCTCTTATTCTCACATTAACTCATCGGCATTATGGTGCCCCCATTGGACTCGAAAAAAAGGCACCACTTTCGATCGTAGTCGATGCTCACTACGGTCTAAAATGGCAACCGGTTGTTCTTCATACGAGATATCAGGTTGCAATTCAATTTCTTCTAATGGAACATGCCAATACGCCCTCTCACTACTTAGATACTTTTTTAAGGATGAAACATGGAACACGCCATGGATTCTCAAACAATGCTTTGGCAAAGAGAGTCTGTAGGCCACAGGATCAAATCTCTTAATAATAGGAAAAGGCCCTACATACCTCGGTGCAAGTTTGCCTTTCTTCCCAAATCTCATTACACATTTCATCGGGGATACCATTAGCAACACTTGGTCTCCCACTTATAGCTCCACGTGTCTACGATTCGTATCGGCATAACTTTTATGTCGGTCTTGGGCAACGCGTATGAGGTTCTGAACCAACTCAATTTTCTCCGAAGTGTCGTTGGTCCAAGAAATTTATTATCCTCGACTTCTAACCAATATGCGGGTCAACGACATAGGAGATCATACGATGCCTCGCAAGGCACCATACCTATGGTAAACTAGTAAGAATTATTATAAGAAAACTCTAGAAGCGTCATGTATTGTTCTCAACTTCCCCCAAAATCCAACATACACATTCGGAGTATATCTTCCAACATCGGATTTACTCGCTCTGTTTGCCCATTGATTTGGGGATGGTATGTAGTGATCAACTGCAATTCAGTTCACATTGCTTCCTGAAAACTCTGTCAAAGATGGCAGATAATGATTTTATCTTGGTCGGACACAATATTGATCAGCACTCCATACAATCGCACAATCTCTGCAGTAAAGAGTTGGGTATACTGCGCCATCGTGAAATCCATTCTCACAAGTAAAAAGTGTGTTGACTTAGTCAAACGATCCACTATAACCCAAATGGAGTCGTGACTACGCTGCAACATAGGTAATCCCGTGATAAAATCCATAGAGATGATTTCCCATTTCCATACTGGAATCTTCAACTACTGCAGCATCCCAGAAGGTCACTGGTGGTCCATTTTCACTAACAAGTGGTGCATTGGGAGACGAACTCAGCTATATACCCTTTCATACATGCCCACCAGTATTATCGACGCATGTCTTGATACATCTTATCTCCACCTGGATGGACATCAAACTTTGGGCCCTGAGACTCTAACATAATAGCATGCCGCAAATCCATATCATCCGAGAATACCAATCTCCCATTGAAACTTAATCCACCCTCAGAACTGATAGAGTAGGATTTTGCTCCCTCCATCAATAATTTATGCACCCTGTCATGGAAATCTTTATCTTTAACTTGAGCTTTCACCATTTGTATCACCATCTCGGGTGTGACTGTCAACACTTCCATACATGCTTTGGCCACTACATCATCCTAGTTAAGTTCCCTCCACTTGGCTTTCCATTTTTCTACTAATTGCTCAATGGGTCGCCGACTCAACGCGTCATCTACTATATTTGCTTCCCCTAGATGGTATTGTATATCAAATTGATAATTGTTTACAAATTCCAACCACCTACCATGTCTCATATTTAGATATTTCTGGTTGAACAAATATTGGAGTGACTTGTGATTCGAGAAAAGACAGAATTTCTCCCCCATGAGATAATGATTCCATATCCTCAATGTAAAGACTACTGCAGCCAACTCTAGAGCATGTGTAGGATAATTTCTTTCATAGGGCTTGAGCTTACGGGATACACAAATAATAGTCGTCTCCTCTTGTTAAATCATACACCCTAATCCTTGGAGAGATGCATCCGTAAAGACTAAATATGCCACTCCCGCTTTAGGTAGTGCGAGAACGGGTGTCAACGTCAACCTATCCTTTAGCTTATCAAATTCTAATTGATAGGAATCATCCCACACAAACTGTAGCCCCTTCTGTGTCAAATTCGTTAAAGGGCCAGCAACCTTCGAAAAGCCCTTAATAAAACAACGATAATAACGCATTAAACCCCAGAAACTAAGGATCTCCTTCGGTGTCATGGGTTGACCCCACTCCCTCACCGCTGCAACTTGGTCCACAAAAACACCCTTCTATTACACCATGTGACCCAAAAACTACACTTTTTGTAACCAAAACCCACATTTCTCAAAATTAGCACAGTTGATGGTCCTGTAATGTCTACAAAACCAACCGTAAATGCCCTTTGTGCTCACCATCTATTTGAGAATTGACTAGGATATAATTAATGAACACAATCACAAATTGGTCCAAAAATTATTGAAAGACCCTGTTCATCAGATCCATGAACACTGAAGGGGCATTGGTAAACCCCAAAGGCATAACTAAAAACTCATAGGATCTATAACAGGTTAAAAATGCAGTCTTAGAGACATGCTTCTCTTTAATACTAAGCTGGTGATACCCCATATGGAAAAATCAAGGTTCTAAAAGGCGCGAGGCGTGGTCGAGGCGTAGAGGTCAAGCCTCAAGCCTTAAGAGCCTAGGGATGCCTAGGCGAAGCCTAGGCGTAAAAAGGCGTTTTTTCTTTTTTTATTATTTTAATTATTCCAATGCTAGTAATATAATAAAATAGTACATAGCTTGAATTTTGAAAATATATTCGTATGTTTGGTATCCATCTTTCTCATATTCATGCTCCATAACCATTATTTGTCAACTAATCCTTTGTTTTTTTTAAAAAAAAGTGTGCCTTAAGACTTTTACCAAGAACAAGGCGTGATAAGGCGTAGGCGATGCCTTTCTCTCAAGCCTCAAGCCTAGGCGGGCCTAGGCGAAGCCTAGGCGGGCCTTTTAGAACAGAGGGAAAAATATTTTTGAGAAGTAAGCAGCCCCTCTCAATTGATAAAATAAATCCTTTATTCGAGGCAATGTATATTTATTTCCAATTGTCGCCTTATTCAACTCTTGGTAATCTACACACAACCGTAGAGAACCGTCCCTCTTCTTCACAAATAATAGGGGCTCCCCATGGTGATGTAATTCGACGAATAAAGACCTTCCCCAAAAGCTACTGTATTTGGTCAGGTAACTCCCTTATCTCCAAAGGAGTCATAGAGTATGGATCTCGCATAATTAGCCTAGTCCCAGGTGTTATATCAATGAGAAACGCAATCTCACGACTCGAAGGTAATCCTAGAATTTCCTAGAAAACATCAGTGAAATCCCTGACCATCAGAAGCGAATCTAAGGAAACAACCACTTCTTGTGAAGTCTCCTCCTCGATATAATATAAATGGGTGCTCGAACCTCCCTTCGGAAGAGGCATGGCAACCAAATACATCTCCTGGCCTAGAATGGAAAATACAATCGACCTCCAAAAACAATCTTCCATCTCCCGATATTTTTCCAACTAGTCCATCCCCAGAATAATGTCATACCCAACCATATCTAGAATAAGTAAATCAGTAACTAAATACAATATTCCAACCTCTATCTCCACCCCTTTACAAATGGAGTGAATAAGTGACCCATTACCAAAAGGATAATTGACGCACATCAAAAGACTATCGGTAGACTCTAACAACACGGTCACTCGTGAAAAATGAATGGCTATAAATGAATGGGATGCTCTAGTATCAAATAACACCTAATCCGTACGCCCATGGATAAGGAAATTACCCTCAACTGTTGGTGGAGGTTGCTTCCCCTGTGGCAACGCCATATTCTGGACATTATAAACCCGTTCGTATGGCATTTATCCCTGCTAGGGCTGAATAACTAGAACAGGTGTTGGAGGTGGTAAAGGCGTCTGCTGAATCTATTGAGCTCCCGATGATTGTACCTATCCTCCTGTGGGCACTCTTCTCTCCCGTGGCCCGCCTCTCCATACTAATATCAATAACCTACAAAGTTCTCCTATCTCAGGCCCTGCTACCTGAATTTGGGTTGCCCTTGCTGCTGGACCTGACAACCTCGACCCGATTGGCCTCCCCTATTGTTCCCTCTGCTCGCCTAGCCCTGGGGAAAATTTTGTTATTGCTAATGTTGAGCCCCTTCAAAATTATGTCTAAAACCACTACAATCAAATCTGAAGCCTCCTGAACACTACCTCTTAACTAAATCCCCTGAATGGAGATACCGATCATTCTTCCAATTCCCTTGTGGCTAAGCCTGTTATGCCCCACTAGCACCATCTACTCCCAACTTACACGATGAGCCCGATTCCATAAAGTTCTTACTCTCCTTGAAATGTAGATGGTGATCCTGACACTGTAATAACTCAACATTCATTACATCTGAAAATGTTAATAAAGTCAGGTTCCCCAACAGATGTTGATGAATTCTCTAATTCAAACCTCCCATAAACTTCAAAATCCTCTTCTCCCCTGTATTTAACTCCTCTGGCAAAAAATTCTCCACGCGAGTAAATTATTTTTCATACTCAACCATTGTTCGGTCTCCTTGAATTACATCCAACAATCTCCTTATCATCTCGATCTGAATTGCAGGGGGAAAATACTTACGATCAAAACATACCCAAAATTCTTCTATGGACATTGTATCTCTCTTCTCAGAGGTAGTAACTGACTCCCAGCACTGGAGAGATGCGCACACTAATTTAAAGGTGGCAAGTATATACTTCCAAACTTCATTGCATTCAATCATTCGAAGAGGCCTTCGAATATCCTTATTTCATTGACTTGCAACAATCACATCAGCTCCCCATGGAATTACAGAAGATGTCCTTTATGAAAAGCTTCTCATACTCTCTCCCACAAAGATGGCCTCGTGTGGGTTTGAGCTACCAGAGCCGCAGGCTGTTGCTAAGACTGAGGAAGCTATTGTGCCATCGTGCTCATGCTTGTGCCATAATATTGGCAACTTCGACTGCAGTCACAGTCCCTGAGGCATTTGGGGTTCCACACTCTCATCCCCTCGGTTTCTCCTGTTTGGGCGACCTCGTTTCGACGGCATCTGAAATAAGGACAAACTGTATTAGCCCACAATTCAAGAAATTCATCATAGCAAAAGATCGTATACACGTAATGAACATAATAATCCTAATAATAGGGCTCTATAATAAAAACATTACAGTAGAACATAGAAAATTTGCACCAATCCTAAGACTCTAGAACTTGATGCTCTGATACCACCTGTTACACCCCGCTTATAATAATAACGGGTGGCCAGCCCTATTACTAAGATAAAACAGTAATCTCAAGTGGATCATTCTCAGCATCAACTGTCGAATAGATTAAAAAGTAACTAACCACCTAATAATAGAATAAACGAATGGCAATTTTTTTTTCAAAACTTATAGAACATTCAGACCATATACAACAACAGAAAGTTATTATACATATATACAATATGTACAATAAAAATAATATACCCGAATAAGCTATGGGGCAACTGAATATACAATGTATTAAACCTCTAAAATGTATAAGATATACAACACTACAACCCTTGGGTATACACCCAAATTAAAATTATGTATCCTTAACTAGGTATCCAAAAAGTAGAAGCGGCTACAACAAAAGTCCAGTAACAGTCTGCACATACTACAACTTGATATACACAAGAATGGAAGACTCAACATTGACTTCCTTGCGGTGGGACGCCTATTATATATAATAGATCAAAGCAAGAGAGAGGATATAAACGGGTCAGAGCACAAGGGTTAAAAATAGTTTAGGAAGTGAATTAAAATGCATAATAATTATGGATGCAAAATTTCATAATATAAAGTGGTTTCTCACTCTCTTGAGACTCAACCTTACTCCTCAACTATAGTGCGCACCTAAACGTATGCATTTTAATCTTAATCCAGCTACCCAACTCGTCTAGGGATAACTCAACCTCAAGTCTACGCATTTACCCCATTTGCGTATCTAATTCACCCAAAACTTAATGATTATAATCTCATCCTAAATGATTATATAACAATTCATTAGCTAATACCTTTCGCTAGTTATTTTCATAACATATCACACATTATCTTCAAACCTTTACATTAGTAGTCTCACTATTATACAAGATAAATCATTGTTACCAAGTACACATACATAACAAATATAATATATGTATATTAACCATCCCTCAGAGCTTTAACTTAATGGATGCAGTCTCTACAATGCTATCGTCTTCCAGGATCTTACTCACAAACCATCATGGGTTACCAGTGGTCGGACTCTCACGTAGACTTAGTTTAAATCAAATCACAAACGTAGGGGAAGAGCTCATAGTTTCTCACCAAAAATAAGACGAATCATACCCAAGACGTCTTACTCCTGATAAATTCCACATAATAAATTAATGAACACTATGAATCGGGGACTATACACAACCTGCTCCTTAAGCCAGTTGCCTCACCCACATCGCGCAACTTCCCATGATAGTACTAAAGGGGTATGTCCACACACAATATATATATATATATATATATATACTAGGGTGTACTCGTGCCGATGGCATGATAAAAAATTTGTTCCCGTGATATTTTATACCCGTGTCGATGAGACGACGATAATTTTTTTCCCGTGATAAATGTGTACACGTGCCGATGGCATGAAAATAATTTGGTTGTCAACGAGCTCGGGCTTATCTATATAATATATCACCCACTTGATCCCAATTCCCTCTAATCATTATTTTTTGTCATTCAAATTGGAATTACTAATAAACCACTTATCGCACAACTAATTTTCTTGTGATGATTTTAGTTTTACCAACCCAATCTTTTTGTGTTTACATTAATCTTATACCCTACAGTGCTAATGGCACTTCTATACCAAAATTATAATTAAATCATACAATTAGATTACTCATGGTAAAATATAAATCTAAAGAATAAAAATATATTTAAGCCCAATCTGTCAATTATATACCTCAAATTATATACAACCACATGCAATGAATGCATTAATAATTTTTCCCTCACCTATTCAACGACACTTAACAATCTCCAACTTATTATTATACTAAAAGAGGAAAAAATTGACACTCACTTTTATAATGAATAATTTTTTTAACAAAATAGAATAATACCATGATCAACATAGCACACCTTAACAAATTTATGAAAATGTTTATACATCTCTTACAGAAGTGAAATGAAAAAAAAACAATTTCCATAAGATGAGGAAACATGAAATAATATGATCAATAAGTAAAATATATTACATGAACATCAATTGATAAAAAAAACAATTAGAGTACTTATCACCATTTAACTTGTTCAGTGTCTGAATAAATTAAGCAATGGATTCTCGTGCCAATGGCACGACGTGATTTTCCATACTATATTTATGCCGATGTAAACTCGTTTTTTCAACACTTTTATTGATTGTCACACAATATGCTTGAAGTGACCAAGTGTCAACCATTACCTTTAACAGACAACGTACTTACAGTGTAAAAATCACACCAGCCTAATAAGTAAACCTCGCCTTTGAAATGAAATGCAACACTCATAAAATAAAAACAGACTTCAATAAATAGGAATTAATTCGAAAGAAAAAACAAATTACAACTTAGGAGACATGTGAACGGATTACTCCATATCACATAAAAGTAAAGGTATATGTTCATGAATCTTACCAATTTGACCAAACCCACATTACCTAATGGCTTAATTGAGTTCACATTCTTATTATCAATGGAGAGTTAAAAAATAACCCAAACAAAAAACATTAAGAAATGCATAAAGAGGTAATTAGGCCATAAAAGTCAAAGGAACATATTAGTCAACTTCCTTTAAATAAAACACCACCATGATGATTTATATGATAATTTAATTAAATCTAATAACTCATGTACTCATAAAGAACCCAAACTCATCTTTGAAGATAAGATGCACTAAAATAACTTTCAAGAACACTGTTACTTGAACTATTTATTTTCAGTATCCATATCTGAGAAGGAACAAAAGAAGAACAAAATAAAACTACATAAAAATAAAACTACTCAAGAGCACTCACTTGTGACTTAACTGAAGCAAATTAATAACATATATTTCTTCAATAATCACTTTTCCAAGCTTATTTTAAAGATGCTAAATAAAAAAATTGGAAAGGATAAATCTTACATTTGTTGTAAATAACTCGATATATTTCTATAATAATCCTTATATGAAGAGCCATTATACTAAAAGATCTACACAAATCTAACTATAAACCTATATGATATAAAATCAACGTATATCAAATTTAACTTATGATAAAAGGTCATTACCAAGAATAAAACATGGAATACATGAACCATTAAACCTCCCAAGATGAAAAAAAGTCACTGATACATGTGAAAAAAATTCACTGATACATGAACACGTAAAAAAATTATCAACAACTTTCTCTTATATTTCCCTTATTAACATCATAGCAACTAAAAACAAAATTTAGCAACTCATAAATGAGTTGTTACAATATCCTATACGAATATTAGCATAAAACAATACATTTAATGGAATATTTAGTAAACGAAAACATCTATCATCCAATTTAGTTTTTATTTAAATATATCCGATAGGATACCTTGAATGGTGGAGGAAGAGAGAGAATCATCAAAGAAATGTGGTTAAATTAATCTAATTAGAACATAAAACACAAATTCATCCCAAACTCTATAAAATGGAGAATCAATCAACATAAGAAATGAACAAAACATTATACCTGATGTCGAGAAAACAAAACATATATAAGAACTTTCTTTTTTTAAGGGAGAACATTAAAAGAAAAAAAAATATGACAGAAATATGCCTCCGTTCTGGCTAGTTTTCGCAGGACATATGCCGCAAATCTGGTGCAGGTGGAATCCATACGATTTGGGAGGTAATAATGTGATAGGGAGTTGTAGAGACCAACAAAAATCCTAAATATGTGTTGAATTGGTCAAATCTGGAAAAAAACAATAAATTTTTGAATCTGTGAACATGAGAAACTAAAATAGTTTTAAAATTTCTAGATCACAAAAGATCTGTTGGAACAGAGATTCGTTAAAATATGATGCAACTTAGAAGCCCATCAAAATTTAAAAGAAATGAATATAAGAGATGCAACAACCCAAGTGAAAACCCTGTGAAAATAATTTAAAAGAAATGTTAGTATTATAACTCAAATTTTTACAACTCAGATCTAAAGATTTTATCACTGAATCTTCAACTTCAACTTGACCCGGATGAATCTTCAACTTCACCTACCCAATAAAGGGTGAGTCTGAAATTATCTCTCCATCTCTACTTCTGAAGAAACAACCCAAAAATCATCTTTAAGCAGATATGAACTAAATTAGGAAAAAAAAGACAAAGAAAACATTATACCTGACTGAGAATGAGGATTTAAGAAACGATAACCCAAACCCACTAAAATAATTGAAAAAAAAAGAAAAAAAAAACTTTGAAACCCGTCAAACCATAGAGAGGATAAAGAAACTGTGAACATCTCTTCTTCAGTAACTTTGAAACCCGTCAAACCTCGAAACACAGATTCGATAACATTGGCTTGGTTAGGCATCGCTTCTTGAGAGAGAGAGATAAACCATTTATCTCTTCTTCAGTTTTGTGCTAAAAATAATAAAAGTGGTAAACTCTTCTTCGATTTTGAGATTCCTTTGGGAAAAGTGGGAACCATCTCGAGACATGGGACAGATGGGAAGGGAGTGGGTTTGTACCAGAGATGTACAGAGAGAATGTGGGCTCTTGGCTGAATGAGGGAAATGATTTCATTAATCTTAATCGTAGGATACACATTACCTTTTATCATCATTTGTAACCATAGGATACACAATCCTAAGATGTAATCTCAACCGTCAATTGATAAAGACCAAACCCCCAAGATTTAATCTCAACCGTTAGTTGGTCTAGACAAAAAATCCTTCCTCCTTTATTATATATATATATATATATATTTGTGTGTGTGTGTGTGTATCACTCATCACACTAGCCGATAATCCACATAAATATTCCTAATTCATTTTATGATTCAATCGATCACTTGAACCTTTATCATCAATTACACATACGATTTATCATCAATTTTAACATCATTAAGGGTATACGACCTTTCTCTCATTGGCTTGTATTCATCCTTAAGAGAATTCGTATCACTAGGAGAATTTATGAACAAAATCGGCATAATAAACTTTTGAATATACCTTCACATTCATCTAGTTGTATCCCCAGAATCACTTCATATCATAGACCCATATTTTATTTCATAAATGTGTTTATCGTAACATATTAGAAGGTTCCTAAGCACTAAACCCAATTAAAGAGGAGTAGAACAAATTCTAAAAAATCACTCTTAAACCGTAAGATTTCGAATCGATTCGCCCCTGACCGAATCGATTCGCCTTACGCAGCGAATCAATTCTCCAGTCTGTGAGTAGATTCGGTCCAAAGGACCTGACACTTCTGCATAAGCCGAATCGATTCTCACTTGGATGAATCGATTCGGGTCTAAGACCTGATACTTCTGCCTTACACCGAATCGATTCGCTAGGGGTGAATCGATTTGGGTTTGAAGAATTCCAAAATTCTCACACTTTCTGCATAACCCATGAAATTATAACCACAATTCATCACCTATAACCATCAAAACTCCCATTCTAACCTAATTTTAACATCATAGATCAGTCTAAATATGATCCCAACTAGTTTTGCACCATCAAACCCATAGGTACACATCAAATGCTAGATTTCAACGCAAAATCTAGGGTTTTTCTATTATATATACTCAACATCACCATAATTTATCGATAAATTATGAAATAAATCACACACATAAGAATTTAGAAAGTTTAATCCCTTGCCTCAAATTCATAGAGTCTGAATCTTCCCCAAAATCGCGGATTTAACCGGAAATTTCCAAAGCTCCAATGTTTTCTCCTCTTCCTCTTCTTTCTTTGTTCTCTCAAATATTGGTTTTCTTACTTGAGATTACTAACCCTCATACGAGCCTTATAACCCTTAACTCAATAAATCTCAACATTAAAATGATAATACACTCTTAAATGACTCGTTTATCCCAATTTGAGTCAAACTAGCCAAAAAAGATCCTGGACCCCAAAATAAAATCCATGAGTAGTCATTTTGACTTTCTCGGCCCTACTCGAATCAACTGTGCACTCCAATCTATCATCTGAGAGTTCGAAAATAAAAATCATCTCCCAAACTCATATAACCCACTCAAATGTGCCCCAGTTGAGAAATAAATAATTCCCGCCGCTAATACACACATACGACGTAATAGCATGCAACATGTTTTTTTTACATTATCACACTAGTAAATATACAATTCGCATAAATATTAACTATTCTACCCAAATTAATATTCATGTTAAATTCTCGTTTTTTAATTCTCAATTATATTAAATCACACATATACATTGTTAGGTAATTTAATATAAAAATAATTACACGAAAGTACGGGGTATTACATGTTCCCTTAATTTTAATCTCTCCACGTGAAGTTTACTGGGTATTACATGTTCCCTTAATTTTAATCTCTCCACGTGAAGTTTATCTTATCACCCATTTATTTATCGAATACCATGTACTAAATGTTTCCTCAATTTTAACCTACCCACATGGCCCCCTATCTTATCACCCATTTATTTATTGAATAGGATGACAACACATGTATCATAATTTCTCAAAGAAAAGTGACGTTTTTACGGACTTTCAGCAAAAATACATTATAATTTTTATAGGATATAAACTTTTTACAGGAAATAGAGAGCAACAGTAAATAAAAGTCACCTCATCCATACCATCATTTTAATTTTTATAGGATATAAACTTTTCACATAAAAATTTGTACTAACCATGACAGTTATTGAAGAATATGACATAATTGAAATCCCTGATTTTTCAGGATATACCCCGATAGTCGATTCTCATATGAGAACTTTCAATTAATATGTAAAATTAGGTCGGTATAAAATTTACAAATAATAGAAATGGATCATTTACATACACAAACTAATAGAGTTCCTAGGTGGGCATAAAATTCATAAAGACAAAATGTATGATACATTTTTACATATGAAATATTTCTCTAATATGATACATTTTAGTTGAAAGTAGAAATATTTCAAAACTAGATTCACCATAAGATAATTTTTTACATATATATTATAGTATATATGTTTTTGAGAAAAAATATTACAGTAATGTTTTGTTAACAATTTAAAATAATTGGTTTTGAAAATATTTGTTGTTGTGCTCACTTTATTTTTGAGTGTTATTTCTTTACGGGAGATATTTTATTTTGAATGAGTTTTCTAGATTTGGTACAATAATATTTCATTACTTAACTTTACAATGTTTGAACAAAGTTTGTACCATAGTATTTTACATATAAAATTGTTGAAAATATTTTTTTTTTTTATTTGTTTATTTTAAGCACGTAAGAGATGAAAAAAATAGAGTATTGATATAATGACTTTAAAATAAAAAATTAAATTTAAAATATATACTAAATTTTTTAATTATTTTTAAATTTATTTGTTTTACATCAATTCACGAATTATACGGCAGTCTTATATTAAAGCTGTTTTTCAATTAATAATGGACGCCTTTCCTGGAAAAGAATTATTTCGTAACTTTCTGCTCTATCATTACCGTACAACGCATTCTGATCGGGCGAAGTTCTTATCATTAGGCTCTTGTAAACTGAATAACAAAAAGTCAAATACTAAAATAAGATGATGTCATCAGATAAAGAATGCTGTTCCATTATTCGTTTGTTCTTAAAAAATGAAATAAGTCCTGCCCACAGTACAATATTGCCCTCTTCAATTCCACCAAATCCCAGTCATAATATACCAAAGCATAGTCCAACATGCCATGGAAATAATATACCAAAAAGAATTCTCAGAGTTCCTGAAAGGTTAAGGTGGGCTATATGATATAGTTTGAGTATATTAGTATAAAATTTAAAAATTAACACTATTCAATTTTTAATTAAAATAAATACTGATTAATGTAGTAAATACATGGAAACGAAGTGGCCCCAGCATAAAGTTGCACTATCTAGATTATTACAGTATTTATGCCTATAAAGTTTGGTTAATTCTCATTTCATCCGCTCAGGTGAGTGACAAAAGCTAATTTCTGTCAATGGACTTAACGTTTGTATAAATATAGATTAAATTTGAACAACATGGTACTTTGAGAATTTAATTGTAAAAATCGAAACGTCCGAGACTCATGTGGGACTATCCCAAATATATATATTTCAAGAGACTTTCATCTAATTCGTTGGCCCTACTCTCTGTATTGACTTTTGTAACCTAAAATGAGTATTTTAATTGAAAATCATAACTAATGTTGGCAGATTTCAGATAATAAAGTTTGGAATTGGAGTTTTTAATTGCACTCTTGAATAAATTATTGTATTTTATTACTTGTTTCTCAGGTATAAAATCGATCTATAATTGCAATTATATAAATAAGAAGAATAGCGTAACAGAGAAGGAGAACGAAACAACATTATTACCCAAGATAAGATGAGATTATTTTGTATTTCTCTTTTTGATAGGAAGGCCAAGATCCCCCCCAAAAAAAAAGGAAAAAAAAAAAAGAGATGCCAAGAATCCTATATGTTGTGAGAGTAACAAATTAATACCAAACTACTTCATCGGATTCAAATTAAGAGTTCATATCTTTATTTTTCATAGATTCATAATACATTTAATCAATGATCAAGATTAACTTTAGTTCAACATTCTGAAACTTGCATCATTAATTATGTCAAAAAATAGTGCACCCTTAATTTAGGACAACCCAAAAGAAATAGTGAACTCTTAAATAAGAACGGAAGGAATATATGATTTTTCATTGCAACACCTATAACCAAGCTTATTTGACACTACACTTGGGTTGATCTTCTAAAGTTTTAGTAACTAGAGTCAAATGCTAAGAGAATATTGTATTTACCTGATAACTTCACGTCACTTGAACTCATTTTATATTTTGTTTTACAGTGTGTTTGGATTAACTTTGTGGCCGATAAATTTGTTTTCTCCTAGCACTATAAGAACCGTTAGTTCTTAATGAGTACCTGGTTTTCAGTAACATCTATAATAAGTTTTATAAAGTATACATGATTTTTTTTTGAAAAATTTATAATATGTACGTTAAGTTTGTATTTTTTTAACACAACACCTATAACCCTATCTTATTTGACAGTACACTTGGTTTGGCGTCGCAGGTGTGTCTATTTGGAAATGGTGGTTCACTTTCTATTAATAGATAACTCCTCGATCATTTTGAGAAGCTAATTTTAGGAGATTCTCAAATTTCTCCATATCATTATATTCGTGTGAAAGACAACTCTCTGATTCATCCTTCTATTCTATTTTGTGAGAGTTTTTATTACATTTTGAATAGCTTTGTTATCATAACAGTAAGTATGATTAATTAGTTTTATTAGTAATTAGTTTCATGTAAATAATTGACGACAATCATCACAAATCAAAAAAAAAAACATACATTACACATACTTATTTTTTAAACATAACATAAATTATCCGATTTATATTTTAAACAATACCTAATTATCCTTCTTTCATTTTCAAATGTAAATGGCCTAAATTATCCCTTTCAATTTGTTTGCACGACTTAACTATTTTCATCTTTTGGACAACTCAAACTATTCTTGTATAATAACATAACAGTCTCTGTTATTTTTTTATAAGATGTAATACATTTAAATCATTCTTAAAAATATCATTAAAATCAAAAAATTATTGTTTGATTAAACTTAATCACCAAATGTGGACTTAATTACAAGATCTTATATCAAGAAGACATACCTTAGTCCATAGCTTTAATCTTCTTTTTTTCAATATAAAAATCTCTCTTGAATCTTCTTAATAATTGCAAGAGAAAAACCATATTTCCTTTAACACATTTTAATTAAATTTTAAGATTTCTACCTTTCGCCCCGTATCTTTAATGTGTAGTGTTTAATGTAAATTGTTGATCTAATTCATCTACTATATGTAGGGGAGAGATGATCCAAATTCTATAATAATATATTTATTGAACCATCCACTCTGGTAGACTTTACACCAGATTAACTTTACGATTTTGATGACTCCAAAGGAGTCCATATCATGTTTGGATTCTTACATGGAGTGTAAAAACCTTATATTATGATATTATGGTTGATCAAGTCATGATATTAAAATATAAAATTATTAAAATAATTTAAATATCATTCTCAACATGTACAAAATCAATCGAAATAGATATAACAAGATATCGAGAAGAGATATCATAAACCTTAAATAAACAAAACGTAATAGTGTCTCATTAACCAAAATAATAAACCAGAACATAAACCTCAAATAATAATGTCTAGGTTTCAGACCACTAACACAAATTAAATCAAAGATACATTTCAATAATGTCTCATCTGATACTAGCCAATTGAAGTAAAAGAACAACTCAACATACACTAATGGAAAATCAATTACGTAGCTAATAAAGAAACCTACATTAATACTTATGCGCTAGGAATCTAAGATGGAAGGGAGATAGAATATGTGTTAGCTAGAGTATGATTGATTAGGCATAAATTCTTCATATTTAGTCCCCGTAATTTAGAGGCTTTTATCACCCACTGTGGTGAAATTGAAGTGAATTTATCTCATATCATTACTAATGAAATATTCTAAAAAGTACACTGAGTTTCGTGTATTTTTCTTATATTTATTAGGTATTTCATGCACATGAAGACAAGACAGAAATCAGAATAAAGATCGAAAAGAAGAGAAGGAAAGTTAAGGGTAATAACGTAATTGTACAATTGGAATTCGGACACAGAACCTAAGAGATATCGAAGACCTTGATATCACGAGTAAATATGAAGAAACGACATCTAAATTTGAGCCCCAGTTGAGAAGATATGATGGTATGAAAGTGAGAAGAATTCAAGGAAGAAAAGAAGGATTTTTAAGGGTTGAAACGGTTTCGTTCTTAAGCGAACCGATTTGCTCTTATTTGCAAATTTGGCCTCGCTAATGGAATTTCGAACCAATTCGCCCATTTATAAAGTATAATTCAAACTGGTCAAAATATTTTTTCTCCCACTTAAAAATTAGAGTTGTACAAGATTAAAACTCTTAGAAAAACGTGGTGTTATTATTCATTCAGTATTCTAGATATCGTTTAACTAGTTTTGCCTTAGAATTAGCGAAGAGAGGAGGCAAGAACCATAGTTTTAATTCATGCACTAGAGATTCATTATTGTGGATCAATTTTAAAGATTTTAATACCAAGTTTGTCTTCTCTATCTTATTCTTGCATATTCTCCATCTCTATATTTTTTTATTTATTTTTGTGGGATTTTAAGACTTCGCACATAGCTATGTCTGGCTAAGTTTTTAGCGAGTTGGGGTACATGAACCCGATCTAGGTGTTACAAACGGCTTTAAAAGTGAATAAAATGTAATTAACAATTCAAATGTTTGATTTTTATCCAAATAATGGTTGTAGGTCTTTTAATTCCTTTTTCCCTAGGTAATTGAAATGTTTAAGGGTACAATTGACGTGTTGGTAATTTATCATTCTCGTCAAATACAATTTTTGATTTGATATTGTGAGGAGTAAAATCCGCATATGTCGAATTCTTAGAAAGTATTTTATGTTTCTTTTAATTGATAATTAGGATTTTGAAGTTTTTATATTCTACGTATTCATTGACAGTTTTGGGGAATGTACCCTTACCCCATTTTCCTATATTAATTTAAAACATGATTAGCTATTCTTGCATATGTAGATTATCTACTAGTTTAATTAAATTACATTAGTTGATAGGAAAGTCATAAATTATTATCTTTTCCTTCTTCATCTACTTCAATCATAGGGTCAATCGTTCTTCTTATTCATCATAACGTTCTGCGTCATATTTCCTGAGTCTGACACCCGGTTTACTAAATTATGACTTCAGTGACTGGTTTGCACTTGAGCCGTAATCACACGCGTTAGAGACACATTTATTTAGCTGCATCAAGTTTTTGGCACCGTTTCCAGGGAATATGTAGACATTTAAGTTAGGTCTAATTAATCCAAAATTTGACTCTAATTCTTAAAAGGCCAAAAAAAATCATAAAATCAAAAATTAAAAAAAAATCAGAAAAATAAAGAGAGAAAAAATATAGATACTCTCTACTCCTTACATGAAAAATCCTCAACCAACTCCTTAATCCACTCCTACCATAATTCACCAAAATCCTAGAGTAGAGTACAATCCGGATAGCCCACATACTCCTCACGTTCCCTAATTTTGGGTTCCACCTTCTACACCGCCCAACTCCATCACGAGGCACACTTTGAGGGCGTCGAGTGAGTATATCGAGTCATTTGGAGAGAGCGCGATGTCTAACAATGCTAGATATGGTACAGGTGAGGGTGAGATAATGTATCGCCCCATAAGAGACCTATGATATCCTGAGCGAACTATCACTCCGGGATTCATTATATTCCCATATAATGCGGGGAAATTCCATTTTCACAATGGGATGATTCAAGTTCTTCCCATCTTCTATGAATTTGAGTAAAAAAAGCCATACTTCCACATCCGCTAGTTCGAAGAGGCGTGTGAAACTTTTAGCGATCAAGCGTGCTCCAAGATATCATTTGCCTCAAACATTTTCCTTTCTCCTTGAAGGACAAGGCCAATGCTTATCTATGGTCTTTGGCATCGAACTCAATTGGAACTAGGAGAGATATGCAAGCCAATTTTGTCCTAAAATTCTTTCCCCAACATCGAATCAATTCCGTAAAAGCTCAAATTCAAAAGTTTAAACAACGCGACAATGAGCCTTTTGATAAATGTTGGGAGCGGTTTAACGAGTTTCTTAATATGTGCTCACATCATGGATTTGAGAAGTGGAGACTTATCTCCTTCATTAATGAAATGATAAACTTAAGTTCCAAATAACTCGTTGAACTATTTTCCAAGGGGAATTTCTAGCGGTAGATGTGGACAATGTCGAGGCTCGCCTTAAGTATGTCGCCGAGACTACTCAAGCATGGGACACATCGAATTTAAATGCCCAAACTCGAGCTCGACAAACATCCACATCTCCTTCTACGTCCAAACTCTATCAATTGGACAAAGACGTTGAGTTAAAACATCAAATCAACTAACTTTCTAAAAGCTTTGAAGATGTAGTCGAATCACGAGGAAGAAAAACATCTGTGAGGGGGACATTCGATGATGGAATTCTCATCGATACCCACTTACAAAGCCATGCTTCAAGAGCCAGTGGAATCAGTAGCATTAGTTAAGGGTAATTTTAATTCCCCTCGTTAGAATTATTACACCTCTTCATGGAGGAACCATACCGATTTTAGTTATAGACAACAACATGTTGCATTGAATCCTAATTAACATATTGTCCAACCTCCAACATCTCCTCCACATTTCCAAGAAGCCCTACACATGCAAGCACCACCTCTTGCACATTAAATCACCCCACCATGGAGAAATCTCGAGGATACTTTGAACGAATTTATGTAAGTGATTGAGCGTGAAAAACAGAACGTGTCAAACGCCGATCGTTGTTTTCTATTCACCGCCTCAATACAAAAACCTAAACTTATGACTACACTCAACAGCTGAGTATAGCAGCCAAGTCGGGGTATCGAAAATTCACAGAGACAAGTTGCTAGAATTTATTTGGTTCAATACTCCTAGAATAAAATCATAAAAGATAAATATAAACAAAAAGGAAAAGATGCAAAAAAGCGAAAGATTAATCTAGGCGAGTGAAAATTAAACTAGATTAATAAAGCAAATAAAAACTATAAGTTGTGTCGAATATCCCTCACCCGAGTTAATTAGTATAAAATGGTTACATGGGTCAACGAGTTATTAAGATTGCGTCTCGTTTCGACAGTTAATTAAATCAAGAGTTGTCACCGCCCCTAAATTTGCACAAAAGTCTAATTAGGTTTTAGCGTCAACAAATACCTCAAAAATTACGCACGCAAGGTTGTAAGCAAGGAGCACACATGATATGCCCCATCTAATCTCATAGGCGTAATAACTAGGAAAACGCACTCTAAATAGAACCGTAAACTCCATCACCAAAACAAAGAAACATGTCAACCCGAATTAAGTTCAATCCGACACAACCTAGACTAAATTATCTAGAAAGCATGATAAAAACATGGTAAAGGAAAGCAATAAATAAATGCGATAAAACTACACTAGAAAGCAACTAAAGAAAACATGGAAATCTAACTAACCAAGTAAGAGATAAAGAAATACAAACTATATTAACGGAGAGGGAAGATGAATAGTTCAACTTACAAACCCAAATGGGTGTCAAACCAAGAAGAAATGAAGATGAGATCTCCAAACCCCCAAATCCTAACCTAAACAATCTAAAACTAATTATATATGAAAATAGAAACCAAAATTGGTTTATATAGTAAGTGGAAAAGAAATAAAGGAAAAATATAAGAAAAGGAGAAAATGGCAAAATATATAGCATACGCGATCGACCGGTCGCAAGGGAGCGATCGACCGCACCTTTGGGTGAAAGCCCACTGTCTCCTTTCCACGAAAAAAATCCAAATCACGGTCAACCAGCATCAGAAGCGTCGTCGACCGGTACTCTGTTTTCTGCAATTATTTGGTCCGTAAAAAGGGGGAGTCCATTACAGAAATGGCCCTAACTTCATTGTCCGGACTCCAAATGACACGCCGTTTGAGGCCACGCGATGCTAACTCAAAGAAATACGCATCCGTGGAATTCCCATGAGTCGGAGATGAAATGTGAATTGATTAAAATGCCCTTGAAGTAGCATCTGACGACGAAACTTCTCCGAAATGCAACGAATCCTCACTTTTAGCATTCCAATACCTACAAAAGTACAATTAACCCCTGTAAAGCATGCATATATCCAAATACCAGGTTGTCTGGTTAATGAACATAAATATAGGCATTAAGGACCGTAAAAGTGCTAGAATGCATAAAGATATAGGTGCGGAAATATGGAATATTTGTGTCTTATCACACCCCCTAACTTATACATTGCTAGTCCCTAGTGATGAAACAAACAAAACCAGTCCAAAAAAGGCAGTACAAGATGTATATATGCATCTAAATATAAATGTCACTTTCGTAGGGAACACGATTGCATTTATCATATGCAATAAGCCATTAAACCCGTAGGTTACCTTAGTGGACGAGTGTCTTCTCGTGAGGGTTTTCAGGGATGAAACCGACAAACATCATATAGTTTCCTCAAAATATGCCCAAACCAACATGCAACAAGCCAAACTACAGAGAAAAAGAATTCATACACATTATTAGCACATTGAATGAATTCAAACAAAAGTCCGTATCATTAACATTATAGATGGAACCTCATAGAATTGAAATTAAAATGTGGGCGGGGAGCGAGCACATGCAAAGTGTATGATTTGGCAAAAACTTATATAAACCGGATAAACGTTAAAGCAAGAATATATTCAATCCTCACGGGTAATACACTCACTAAGTGAATTCATTCGAAATAGGGAGTTAACACATGGAACATGTGGGCATAAAGAGTAAATGTAAATGGAAACTAGGCCGCACACATGTCACAAATGAAGAACGCAATATAGAAAATGCGAAATATGTAATGTCAATGAAAGATACCGCTCATTAAAGGAGGCGAAATGTATTTTCACAGATTATCAAAACTATTTTAACTTTTAAATTAAATGCACCCTAAGATCACATAGGACTTGTATAGGGTTGTAATGTAGACTAGTCTAGTGTACGAAACGAAAATATGTATGTACGGATCCAAAGTGTTCAGAGATGAAACTCGGGATAATGGAAAAATGTGGGAAATTTCAAAATTGGAAAACAAGTTCTAAATAAGCATTAAATATAACAATTGGAGAGTAATCAAAGCTTATTGAACAGCATACACAACATATACAAATTTCTCTTTCTTTTTCTATTCTTCTTTTTCTCATGTTTTTTTTTTCTCTTTTTCACTTTTGTTTTTCTTTACTTTTCACACTCTCACATGCCTAAATTGCAACCGTAACACAACAACATCATTCAATACCAAATAACATTCCAAACAATGGTATGGAATGTGTATGTATGGTTTTAACTCCAATTTAGAGTTGGTTATGGGATTTTTGGTTAATTAAAAGAAAGGCTATATTAAGGCTCAAAGGGGTCGACGAGGGTAAACATATAAGGTGAGGTCAAGGCTAATATGAGTGATATAGCAAAGATGGCCTATGATCATTTCATAAAGTTTACGCAATTCTCGAGTCAAAATAATATATGAAAATCATGCTCAAGTAACACATTTCAAGAATGAACTCAACTGACGAAAGATCAAATGATAGAATAGATAGATTACCAACGACTGTAAAGTTTTCAAAGAGAAAATAATAGTTTATAACACTCACAAACAACGAAAGGTACAAAGCTTACTCAGTGTAAGTATATACAATGCACCAAAAAATTACTGAGTTATAAAAATTTTAAACCAAATCAATAAAGCAAGAAAAGTGCATGTGCTCATGGGATTAAAGTTTAATTCGTGAAGTTATTCATAATATCAATGATTGAGGACTAAAGTCTAATAACTTCTAAAATCGAGAACATGCATCGTTGAGTTATCTATTGGATCAGGCATTTATTGAAATTTATCATCGGAAACAAAGGCAAAATACCCAAAAAAGGAGAAAAAAGAAAGAAAATCTTTTAATTTTTTTTTAAATTTTTCTAAGAAAGCATAATAAGTAACTAACATGCGAGCAAAAACATGGATTAAATAAAGAAATGGATAGAATATCCCACACCCCCTAACTTAAAACCTGAGATTGTCCTCAATGTGAATTAAGAACGAAGTTAAAGAGAGGAAAATAATGATATTACCCAAAATTGTAGTGATCCCAATAAGAACAAGTCCAAAGAATCTACAAAACAAGTTAGTACTGAGCATAGAAAAAACAAATAACAAAAATTTAACTAATTACAAGAGACTAAATTAAAAGAAAAAAAAACTAAAGAAAGAAATGATACAAAGCTAACTATATACAACCTACTATTTAGGCTTCACACTAACTATGCACTAGAAGTCTAAATAGTTGGGGGTCCACCATGAAAACGATTTGACTTTGGAGGATAACCGGTGTACCCTCACTCTCAAGCATGCCTTTCGAAAAATATGAATTTCGTTTGAACAACAGAAGACATGTGTAAGGCAGAAGAAATGAATCATCTCCAATTAAAATTTTTGGACGGAGGATGGGGGATTTTGATAAAACTGGTGAAAAAACATGTGAGGACCGAGAAAAGCATAATATCCTCCTAAGGATTTTGAAATTGAAATGGGAGGTGACGCACATAAGGGAAATGATGCCTTCATGGAAGGCGACTCGAGAAAGTACTCCTCATCGGCGAAAAGGTTTAACACATTAAAGTTTGAAACCGATTCAATGGGTACTTGTATCGGTTCGATAATGGAGAGTGAAAAGGGTGATGAAAGAAATTCAAACTCAACAGATGAGTCATCATCATTTGAAGATTGAGTTTCGAAGGAAATAAGATCATTTTCAATG
Source organism: Sambucus nigra (assembly GCA_949130495.1). NCBI lineage: Eukaryota > Viridiplantae > Streptophyta > Magnoliopsida > Dipsacales > Adoxaceae > Sambucus > Sambucus nigra. The sequence goes on from OX422218.1 coordinate 422,769,337, forward strand.
AAATATTCTTCTTTGGGGGAAAAAGAAGAAATCATTTCATTGCAAATGGATACTACGTCTATTTCATCTTCATTTCCATTCTTAATTAAGCCATGGGCCAAGTGTAGAACGGTTTGTTCCAAAGTAGGCACAAAGTCCTCATTTGGTTCAAAACATTCCTTGACTTCAAAAGTCTCGAAAGAAAAATCGTCGTCGGATTTAAATAATAAATCCAATTCATGCTCCCACAAACGATTTTCTTCCCGATAATGATTTTTAATTTTCTCATTTTCAAGCATGCGCAAGGCCTCACCGAATGTCATAGGTCGAGGCGAGGATACTTGCAAATGAGAAGTTTACAAATTATTACTGAAACTATACTCGAACTCGTTATTATAAGAATTTTGAAAACTATTGCAATTCATTTCAAAATTCCTTTTATAAGGAATTAGAGGGCCAAAATCGTTATCATCATCCTCAAAATTCCAGTAACCCAAGTTTTGACTTTCGTTATACTCGCGCAAAGTCATTTTTGAATTTGTAATTTTTTGGGACTCTAAGTATTGACCGAAAGTCATATGATTACGGGCATTTTGAGAAATATAATAATGATTACCGAAAGAATTGGAATAAGACATGCTTACCCAACATATGGCTCTAAGTGAAGAATTCCATAGAGTAGATGCGCGCGTGAAAAGTCCAAGCGTTTCTTGGCGCTCAAAATGTATAAGTCCTACAAAATTGTTAGGTAAACAATACAAATAGAAAGAAAATACTACGAAATACTAAATCAAATAAATTCTAAAACAAGCTTATCACCAGGAACGGTGCCATTTTGATTGAGAGTGAAAAGCAACGCGTGTCTGTAAATGATGTTGGATCCCCGGGTTTTGAGTTTTCTTAATTAAAAACAAAACCAATAATAATTTCCTTTTATATAAAACAAACACGATATGCGGAAGCATAAAATAATGGTTCAACTTTCTACAACAAATTACACTTAAACCAAGTGAAGTGAAATTAATCAATTAATATATTCACTTAAACCAATTAACTAATCCAGGTCCTAGAATTTGCCTAAGTCATATTTATAAATATTATCAAGTTAGGCGAAACCAATTTTAGCAAATGACTTGAATAAACCAAATTTATCCAATATTTAATTTAAGTTCAAATTAAAATGAGTGTGATAATTTAAACCGAATTTTATCTTGAAATTATTTTAAGCATGCGTTCTAAGTTATAATGCAAGATAAAATAAACAATATCACACTACGCCGCGATGTATGAGGAAAAACCCAAGACGGGAAAAAACCTCGGACGGCCCTAGCCACAAATCCACTAGATACGGAATCACAAGTACAAGACAGATAGACTTACAACGACTGACTCGATCCCTCTCAAGCCTCGATGCTTCTTCTTGTTGACACCTCTTCCTAGTGGATAACCTTGGAACACCACCTAGGTCTCGGAATCCACCGATAGGGCTTTCTATGGTCACCGTCACCCGAGCAAGGAGCCTTTCTCCAAGTGGGTAGAATCCCAACAAAAAGTCTTCTTCTTCTTTAATGGATGTAGAAGGAAACCAAAACTTCTCTTTGAAATGGATGAGATAAACCAGTGCCAAACTCCAAGCAATTGATATGTATAAAAGAACTTGGAATAAAAAAACTTGGGTGTAAACTAGAGTGGTATATGAATTTATCTTTGAAAATTAACACTCAAAACATGAACATTTTCCTAAACAATTTTTGCTCTCAAACTCTCTCTAAGAGATAAACTAGGTTGGAAAAGTTATGGAAATGTTAAGTTGAAAAATGTGATTCCCGTACTTCATAAAGTCTGAAAAAATCAGTTAAGAAACAAGTGGGAAAGTGGGTTAAAAAGTGCCAAAAAACTGTTCCCGCCTAGCAGTTCGTTCGAACGACATTTCGTTCGAACGAACTCTCGTTCGAACGAGACTTCTAACAACGCACCAGTATGGACTTCATTAGAATCTCGTTAGAAACCTCGTTAGAACGAACAATATCGTTCGAACGACGGACCAGTTTAGACTCGTTGGCAAACTCGTTCGAACGAAACCTGGTTCGAACGAAAAACTCGTTCGAACGACATTTCGAACGACTTCCTGAATTTTTTATAAAAATTCGACTTTGGCCCAAAACTTTATATACTTTATTTTAAAGTTCTAATTAAATTTTTATGAAAGTAAAACACAGTTTTTATTAAACCTAATCACCCAATAAACTTTGTTCCAACCTCCTATATATATATATAATTGCATTCATACCTTGGGAGCATGGAACTATGATTGATGATGTAGAAACGAGGCACGCAAACTGTCATATTTGATGAAGCTTTATACTCTTTGCCGGTACGTCTACAACAAACACTTCATAGGCTTGAGAATATTACATTTACGTACTATCCTATGAATAAATGTTTTTGTTCGGAATTGAGCCAAAACTATATATAGACTCAATTGGAAATTTGTGTCCTTACAAATCTCCCCCTTTGGCTATTCCGGGACAAAAACCAAAACAAAAATCCTAAAGGGCCGTCAAGCTCTACTAGACTCAAAACATAACCCATCCAAACTTGACCCAACCCAAGGATCAAACGCTTTGCCATTGAAAGATGCCGCTTTAAAATAATTCCTGAACACTTAAGCAAACTCATCAAATGCATAGGGAATATGAAAGTATTAAATGCAATTAATTAATTACTCCCCCTAAATTAATTCTCCCCTTTATCAAACACATGACCTACTTAGAAAGACGTCTCCCCCTAAGATAAATCTCCCCCAAACTTGGATACGATAATAATAGGATTAGATACCATTTCTCTCCCTATCATCATTCTCCCCCTTTTTGTTCAGGAATAGGCAAAGGATAAAGAACTAATAAACATAAAAGCATGTTGAAGCTTAAAGTGTTAAGACATGAAAGCATATGGGCAATAAAAGCATAGGCAAAGACAAAACAAATATCATATATATATAAACTAGAAATACATCAATGAAGCACTTGCATATATATATAGATATAAACACACACATGACACAAAATACAATAAGTTTGCACACTCGTATGGCAAAAATGTGTCATATGAAAACGAAAGTGTAGGGGTTTGAACTACAACAATTAAATTTAGACCCAAACACTTAATAAACATTTACGGAGTTCTCATTTGATTGTTAACTTCATCACATTTAAATAGAACCTCATGTGACAATATAAAGATTGAACTCAATGAACAAACATACACAATGCATACAAGCCTAGCATGATGATGATTCTACAAATCAAATAGAGTCATGACATTAAAGACAACTAGGATAAACGGACATTGTGCAAATCGTTGATATACCATCCAATTCTCCCTCAATAAGCATATATATTCTTTTGTTTTTGAATGAATATATCAAACAAACATAGGCCTTGGCAATTGTTTTCTTTTTAATGCCATATATTCTGTTTTTAGGCCTTTGGAACACGTATTTCTTTTAGATCCAATAAACGGTGGCTTACTATCGCAAAGGATTTAATTCATCCTTCCCCGTACACATTTTATTTATCATGTTTTCATTTTCACACAAATCTCACATGCAACGGATTTTGACATGCACTAGTCCTCCTAGGTCATAGATATGTAGATGACTAGATTGGTAGGAGAACACCTCAAATAGCTCAAATATAACATGTGACATTAAGATTTTAAAAGAGCTCGTGCATGTGTGAAAAGAGGCATATAAAAATAGAATCCATTTAAACGACACAAAATCCAACTACTCCATATAAAACATGGTAAAGAACATTTTAAGGATTGAAAATCTAAACCAAAAGTTCTAGCCACGTGGGAGCGTAAACGATGGGATTCAAACACAAGTATATGCCACTTAAAGTGTGTCAAGCTAAAATACACACATGAAAAATCTTTTTGAGTTTTTAACATTTTTAATCAAAAATAAATATTTATACTCAAAAGAATAAACAAAAGTCATTTGTATTTTTCATTAAGCTTAAATGAAACAGATAAAACACAAATGATAAACAAAAATATTTTTATATTTTGCAATTAATTCAAACACAAAATATAATATAAAAAGATAAACAAGTCATAATTTCTAGCATGTGATATGAAATATGCCAATGACTAGAAAATGACTAAACAAGCATACATTTAGCATGTGAATATAGCATGAAGTACAAACGCTAAAGTATGCATAACACTAACACATTCATCCTTTAGATTTAGCAAGGGAGGAAGCATGTGAAAGTAAATGAGAATCAAAAACCCTATTTTGCAAGGCAACCAAGTCGGATTTCCTAACCCAAATTAATGAAGAATGACTATCTTGGGGTGTTGGAATGTTAACTACCGTGGTTACTTTACTATGGGATTTTCTAGGAATTCGTTTAAGATCAAAACAAAATTTCCTAAGATGACCTTTTCGACCACAATGTGTACAAGCTAAAACATGTCGAAAAGATTTACTTAAGGAGTGATCTTTAAATGCATTCCTAGTAGTTTCTCCTAAAACATTGGTCTTGGCTTTATGAGAAGATTCATTACAAGTATTGAAGCCTAAACCATAAGTGTCATTTTTAATTTGGACCGTTCGTAACATTTTATCTAGTTTTTCCGAACGACACTCCAAATCAAATTTGACATTACTAGAATCTTTTAATTTATTTTCCAATTAAAAAATGTTAGATTCTAGTAAAACATTTCGCTCTTCAAAAGCAAAAAGCTCCTTTTTCAAGGATTCCATTAAACCCCTAAGGCTATCTCTTTCGCCTTCTACATAATCAAGCTTCTCTTGAAGAGTCCTCTCACGCGTCCTAAGGTCTTATATTAAAGCATTTTCATCAATGACCTCGACACGCTCTCTTAAACAAGCTTCTAACTTCAAATTAGCTCTTTTCAATTTAATAGATTCTTTATAAAGTTCTTGAAAATCATTTTGAAGTTCACTCACATTAACCTCTTCTTCATTTTCACTCTCTCTTTCTTCTCCACTCTCACTATCATCAAAAACAAGAGAATCATATACAATGACCTTGGAAGTGGCATGTGCTATCGTTTCATCAATCGATGAGTTCTCACTATCACTCACATGACTAGCCATAAAAGCCACAAAATTTTTCTTAGTGGGGGAATCGGGCTTCTCTTCCTTATCACTCTCACTAAGGGTCGCATTATATGAAATGGGTCGCTTACCCTCTTTCCTTAGTTTAGTGGGGCACTCATAAGCCCTATGGCCATAACCTTCACAACCGAAACACTTATTAGACTCGTCCTTATCTAAATTTTCATTACTAGGTTTAGGGATCTTCTCGTCTTTGGGAATCTTCTCGTTCTTGTCATGCTTAGAGGATTCAAATTTCTTAAAATCATTTTTAAATTTATCTTTGTTAATTTTAAGAAATTTTCTAAATTTTCGAGCAAATAAAGCCATGTCTTCCGAGTCACTATCACTCTCACTCTCTACTACTTGTTTGACCTCTTTTCGGGCTTTTAAAGCAACGCCATTTTCGATTTTCTTTTCAGTTTTAGAGGGAAACATATTCAGTTCATAGGTTTGTAAATCACCTACAAGCTCTTCTAATTTCGTAGAGGCTAAAGTGGGTAAAGAATTTATCACGGTCACCTTTGGAATAAATCTATCGGGTAGGGACCTTAAAATTTTCTTTACAACACGGTTGTCAGGTATTTTCTCTCCCAAGTTAAAAGATGAATTAACAATATCAGAAAGTCTAGCATAAAATTCATCAAAAGTTTCTTTGTCATTCATTTTAATAGTTTCAAATTGAGTGGTGAGGTTTTGGAGTTTCGAAGCTTTAACGACACTAATTCCTTCATGAGTTAATTGTAAAATATCCCAAGCTTCTTTAGAGGTTTCACACGTCATAATACATCGGAATTCATCCGGTGTGACAGCGCTAAACAAGGCATTTAAACCACGGGAATTGAAATTAGCAAGTTTAAACTCATTTTCAGTCCATCTATCGGCGGGTTTGATAACACGTTCATTTTCATCTAAATAAGTTAGTGGGGACCACCCGTTAACAACAGACATCCAAACTCTTTCGTCGATAGATTTTAGTGGCGATTTCATTCGCGCTTTCCAATACGCGTAGTTTGAACCATCAAAAATAGGAAATTTTGAAAATGGGGAAAATTCCATTTGAGCCAAAAATTTAAAGGATCTTAGCGAAATAATTTATCGTTTTTGGCTCTGATACCAATTTGTAAATGATGTTGGATCCCCGGGTTTAGAGTTTTCTTAATTAAAAATACAACCAATAATAATTTCCTTTTATATAAAACAAACACGATATGCGGAAGCGTAAAATGATGGTTCTACTTTCAATAACAAATTACACTTAAACCAAGTGAAGTGAAATTAATCAATTAATATATTCACTTAAACCAATTAATTAATCCAGGTCCTAGAATTTGCCTAAGTCATATTTATAAATATTAGCAAGTTAGGCGAAACCAATTTTAGCAAATGACTTGAATAAACCAAATTTACCCAATATTTAATTTAAGTTCAAATTAAAATGAGTGTGACAATTTAAATCGAATTTTATATTGAAATTATTCTAAGCATGCGTTCTAAGTTATAATGCAAGATTAAATAAACAATATCACACTACGCCGCGATGTACGAGGAAAAATCCAAGACGAAAAAAAACCTCGGACGGCCCTAGCCACAAATCCACTAGATACGGAATTACAAGTACAAGACAGATAGACTTACAACGACTAACTCGATCCCTCTCAAGCCTCGACGCTTCTTCTTGTAGACACCTTTTCCTAGCGGATAACCTTGGAACACCACCTAGGTCTCGGAATCCATCGATAGGGCTTTCAATGGTCACCGTCACCCGAGCAAGGAGCCTTTCTCCAAGTGGGTAGAATTGCAACAAAAAGTCTTCTTATTCTTTAATGGATGTAGAAGCAAACCAAAACTTCTCTTTGAAATGGATGAGATAAACCAATGCCAAACTCCAAGAAATTGATATGTATAAAAGAACATGGAATAAACAAACTTTGGTGTAAACTAGAGTGATATATGAATTTCTCTTTGAAAATTAACACTCAAAACATGAACATTTTCCTAAACAATTTTTGCTCTCAAACTCTCTCTAAGAGATAAACTAGGTTGGAAAAGTTATGGAAATGTTAAGTTGGAAAATGTGATTCCCGTCCTTCATAAAGTCTGAAAAAATCAGTTAAGAAACAAGTGGGAAAGTGGGTTAAAAACTACCAAAAACTGCAAAAAAACTGTTCCCGCCTAGCAGTTCGTTCGAACGACATTTCGTTAGAACGAACTCTCATTCGAACGAGACTTCTAACGACGCACCAATATGGACTTTGTTAGAATCTCGTTAGAAAACTCGTTAGAATGAACAATCTCGTTAGAACAACATTTCGAACGACGGACCAGTTTAGACTCGTTGGCAAAGTCGTTCGAACGAAACCTGGTTCGAACGAAACACTCGTTCGAACGACTTCCAGAATTTTTTATAAAAATTCGATTTTGACCCAGAAACTTTATGTACTTTATTTTAAAGTTCTAATTAATTTTTCCTGAAAGTAAAACACAGTTTTTATCAAACCTAATCACCTAATAAACTTTGTTCCAAGCTCCTATATATATATATAATTGCATTCATACCTTGGGCGCATGGAACTATGATTGATGATGTAGAAACGAGGCACGCAAACCGACATATTTTATGAAGCTTTATACTCTTTGCCGCTACGTCTACAACAATACTTCATAGTCTTGAGAATATTACATTTACATACCATCCTATGATTAAATGTTTTTTTTCCGGAATTGAGCCAAAACTATATATGGACTCAATTGAAAATTTGTGTCCTTACAGTGTCAAACGTCGATCGTTGTTTTATGTTCATTGACGCAATATATAAACCTAAACTTATGACTACACTCAACATGGGACTATAGCATCCAAGTACGGGTATCGAAAATCCTTAGAGACAAGTTGCTAGAATTTATTTGGTTTAATACTCCTAGAATAAATACGTAAAAGATAAATATAAACAAAAAGAAAAAGATGTAAAAAAGGGAAAGATTAATCTAGGCGAGTGAAAATTAAACTAGATTAATAAAGCGAACAAAAACTATAGGTTGCGTAGAATATCCCTCACCCGAGTTAATTAGTATAAAATGGTTACATGGGTCAATGGATTATTAAGATTGCGTCTTGTTTCGAGAGTTAATTAAATCAAGAGTGGTCACACCCCTAAATTCTCATAAAAGTATAATAAGATTTTGGCGTCAATAAATACACCAAAAAATACGCACGCAAGGTCATAAGCATGGAGCATACATGATATACCTCGTTAAGTATCCTAGGCTTAATAACTAGGACAATGCACTCGAAATAGACCCATAAACTCCATCACCAAAGCAAAGCAACATGTCAACCCAAATTAAGTTCAATTCGACACAACCTAGAATAAATTATATAGAAAGCATGATAAAAATGTAGTAAAGGAAAGCAGTAAATAAACGTGATAAAACTACACTAGAAAGAAACTAAAGAAAGCATATATATCTAACTAACAAAGCAAGAGATAAAGAAATACAAACTATATTAATGGAGAGGGAAGAGGAATAGTTTAAATTACAAACCCAAATGGGTGTCAAACCAAGAAGAAATGAAGATGAGCTCTCCAAACCCCCAAACCCTAACCTAAACTATCTAAAACTAATTATATATAAAAAAGAAACCAAAATTGGTTTATATAGTAAGTGGAAAAGAAATAAAGGAAAAAGAAAAGAAAAGGAGAAAGTGGCAAAATATTTGGCATACGCGGTCGACCGGTCGTAGTGGTGCGATCGACTGCGCCTTTGGGTTAAAGGACATTGTCTCCTTTCCACAGAAAAAATCCAAACTACGATCAATCGGCATCAGAAACGCGATCGACCGGTACTCTATTTTCTACAATTCTTTTGTCCATAAAAAGGGAATAAAGTTCATTACGAAAATGGCCCTAACTTCATCATTCAGACTCCAAATGACAGGTCGTTTATGGACACGCGATGCTAACTAAATGAACTATGCATCCGTAGAATTCCCATGAGTCGGATATGAAATGTGAATTGACTAAAATACCTTTGAAGTAGCGTTCGATGTCGAAACTTCTCTGAAATGCAATGGATCCTCACTTTTAGTGTTCCAATACCTACAAAAGCACAATTAACCCTTGCAAAGCATGTATATTTCGAAATGCAATGGATCCTCACTTTTAGCGTTCCAATACCTACAAAAGCACAATTAACCCCTACAAAGCATGTATATATCCAAACACGAGGTTGTATGGTTAATGAACATAAATATAATCATTAAGGACCATAATAGTGCTAGAATTTATAAAGATATAGGGCGAAAATATGCAATATTTGTGTCGTATCAAGAAGCTCAAATGGCAACCTGTAAGAACCGAAATTTTTTGTAAATCCTAATTTACGTACGATCTCGATTTATACCCTCATAAGCTGTGTAAATGGAAAAGTCTTCTCAAAAGGAAAGAAACTATGTTTAAAAACCTACAACTTTGAAGTTTCAGTAAATTATAAAAGTTCCCCTAAAATTTTCATAATAAGATAATTTGAGAAATATTTAACCCCTAAGCCCCACCCTTACATCAAAATAAACCTTTAAGACCTCAACTAACATAAAATTATAGTTTCAACACTGAAAAATTTCTAAAATTACCAAAATACCCCTAAACTTTTATAAAAAAAAGTGTACTTTTAGGGCTATAAATGCAATCATATAATCAACGAGCAATAAAACCAAAATCTTCTTAAATTTTGTTTCAAACCCTGTCCACATGATACCCCACATCAACATAAGAGGTTAAAAACACATGGAAAACCCTATGAACCCATATGCAACGCATTTACGTACAATTACCCCAGAAACTAGTTCTAATCCACCTCCTTTTGTCTCCAATCTAATCATCAACTGAAATAGAATAAATACCCTGCAACTTAAGAAATAAAAAATCACCACATAGTTCAGTTTCAAATCTCAAAATTTTGCTCAATTCAGGTAACTCATCATTTTATGCTTCATTTTCAATTCTTTCAATTCTAGCTATTTTTTGCACAGTTAATATAGTTAGAACACTCATAATATGCAATATTTGACGTGTATAATTGCCTAGGATAGTAAAAATTAGTAGGAACACCATTAAAGCTTGAGCTTTAATGGCGAAACTCGATATATTTCCTTAAAATTTAACTTAAAGTCATGTATAACTTCATTATAACCTAAGGATCTCGAGTGTAATGGTCAAAAGCCATGAATGTTCATATAGAGTTCAAATCGATGAAAAGTGTTTTTTGAATTCAAAACCTACAAATTCAAAATTCTCAATGTACAATCCATCGTAATCTTTGAAACCAAAACAAAACTACTCTCACATATATCAGAAACTACACCCAATTCATAAGGGATCTTGCCATACTCTAGAAATCCAAGAATGTCAGGTCCAATTTTAATGAAAAAACACAGTTTTAGAACTTGAGTTACACTAAATGTCAATCCATGAAACTTATATATCTAGATTTTTCATGAAAAATTGGGTTAAGTTTGTTAAGGAATCATATCAAATGCTAAAACAACAAATGATAAAACCTCGGTCAAAAATTAAAACACTAAAAACTCAAAATCGAGAGGTTGATGATCAAGACTTTATTCAGAAACCTTGACCACATGCGTGATGATGCGTGGCCAATCAGGAAATTTTAATTTTTCCTCAAAATTTCTATTAAATTTTTCGAATAAAAATGGTATAAGATAAGACCATGTTTGAATATTACTAGCCGAAGTTATGTAAAAAAAAGGTTTTTTACTTAAAGAAATGTCTTTAAAATTACTAATCAACCCCTATTAACTTTTTCAACTTATGCGTTTGGTTTCCAAATGTTTCCCATACATACATCAAAATATTTTAAGATAAAAATTCCGTTGCACCAAAGTTCAAATATGAGCTTAAAGTCATTATTTTAAAGTCCTAGGATAATTACAAATAAACCCCCAAAACTTTATCAAAGACAATTTTAACTACAAAACTAACTCGTTAACCTCTAATACTCATATACCCCACATCGTATGACAAAAAATCAAGCCACAATTCTTCTGAATATCCCAATGTAACAACAAGTAAACCGAATACTAAACAAGTAGGTTTTTCTTACCTATTTAGTATTATACTTTGCATATTTAAAGTACAGTTATTGATATCACAATGTGATAGGCACTTTTGCTCTTAGTGTGTGCATATTATTATACTGCTATACTGCATATTTTGTTAACCATCATCAATTTTTGAATTATCACCAGTAATAAAATTTAAGGATCTATTTTAACCCTTCTACTCTAATAGTTGATATCATATACCTTATTGATTCAGTTTTCTCTCACACTTTGTGACACTTTTAATATAAGCATTAGTATTATATAAGAAGTAGACTTGCTTGTTATCCCACAAAACTTTCTACTTGGCCTACTGGTCTCAAATAATTGAGAACCATTATTATTGCTATATACATATGAGTTCCACTTTAATTGTGTGCATAGAAGATTACTGTTCCACAAAAGTTTTTCATTAATTAACCGATTATTTTAAGTTATCTGATGGCCGAATTACCTCTATACCCTTTAATGAACAAGTAAGAATGGGATTATTAGTTCAAAACTCTTTGACTTTCTTTACATGATCCTAATTATACTGGTAATGATCCATATTACTTAAACGGACTAATCACTATGAAATTATGAGTTTCAACATTTGATATTTATAATTTGATAAATATGGAATTATCAGCTTATTATTGTCAACCTTTTAAACACTGATTCGATACACACTTTAACTTTCAGTTATATCTATATCATTGTTATAAAACTGGTAGAACCATCTTAGCCTATATGTGTTAATTCCTTCCTTCTCGAGATGCGCCATGAGAAAGAAGATAGTATCTCTTCCCTACTAGAGACAGAAACTGGTCATCTATTTGCATATGCGACCGTATGGGAAGAGATTAAACCAGATGGGGGTAAGGAGTGGCACTTTTTAATTTTCTATATTGTCATGTGTACTAAAAACGTGTAACTCACCCATGCGGTGGTTCAACCTTATGTAACATATTAATAATGAATAAAAAGTTATGTTTCCACCTTAACTTTAATTCATTGCTTTATATGTACATCTTGTTCATTCATACCAAAAAGTAGAGTGTGACAACTTGGTATCAGAGCATGTTTTAAATCTAAAATATATTAGCGGGTTAGCATTCTATGCAGGAAGTAGATAAGATATTAGTTATTAGATCTTTTTGTAACTTATTTTATTACTATTATTATATGGAAAATCCATTTTTCAGTATGGATGCATGGGATACCTGTTTGTTTAACATAGATCTCGAGCCAGATAACAAATGTGAAACACATGTAAGAGAATAGGCTATGGCCATGTTGAGATAAATGATTCGTGGAGTTGAAGAATACAAGGTAAGGTCAAGTAATGACATTAAAAGGATGTTTTTGACCAATAGAGTATTAAATGAGATGCAGGTGATGCAAAAAGTGGATGACTTTGCCAACGATCAAGTTATACTTCAAGAAGCTATAAATTTGGCACTTGTAGATGAAGTGTCGGCTCCACCAAAGTAACCGGAAGCAACATCTAATGGTGAAATACACGGAGGGTATTCATCCAACACCATGGGAGACTCGACTGACAATGTAGACCAACGAGATTATCTAGTCTACTTAGAGTCTATATCTAGTGATGACGCAGTTGTTCTTACTTATAAAGAATCTAACGTTAAAAGTTGTTTGAAATGTTGTAGAATATAATCTTAGTCGCACTAATATAAATGATGATGATTAATACTAATGTAAAAATAACTTTATGTAAAATATAGTAGGCGTATTTCTTCATTTTTGTTTATAACTTTTGTTATTTAAACAGTTCTATTTTAGGATGGTTAGTATGTGAACCCCCTCTGTTTGAACTCAACCTGAACAGACTCATACTGAAGGAATCATGGAGTGTCATTAGGAACTTACTGCGTTAGACCGAAAATAACAGACTAATCGTTCTACTCCTAAGGATGTTTCCAAAGAAATTCGTACAATGAATGCTCTTAAGGAATTTCTATGATAAAGACCCCTATCTTTTCTTGGGAAGCCGGGTGCTAATTAAGCTGAGAAATGGATGATTCAGATTGTGAAAATTTTGAATGGAGTAGGTATATCTACTAATCTTCGAATAAATTTAGCCCAATATATGTCTGAAGGTGAAGCATATTTCTAGTAGCAATCAATGTCGTGCAATCAGAATCCTGCTAATTTTACTTCGGAGGAAATTGAAGAGAATTTTTTCAAAAAGTATTTTCTCGAGACCGAGCGAGACCAACGAACTGTTGATCTCTTGAAATTGCAACAAGCTAAACTCTTAGTAGCTCAATACGAGGCTAAGTGTACTGAACTATTTGATTATGGCCTAAGAGTATGTGGATACTGAGATGAAGAGATGTAAGCAGTTTGAAAGAGGATTACATTTGAGAATTAAGAATTCAATCTCCCCATTACAAATTCGTGAGTACTCTTAGTTGATTGACGTTGTCGCCATTATGTAATAAAATTCTTCACCCTTGATCTGACCTTCATCTCCAATTATTGCTATGGTGACAAAAATTTCAACACAAATAATTAATGAATAAAAATAATCACCAAGATAATAAGAACAACAACAATCACAATCACAATCACAATCACACAACGCAAGAATATACGTAATTCAGAAAAGTGCCTATGTCCACAGAGAGGTCTATTATTGTATTGAATAACTGTCGAGAAATTTTTTCGCATACCCCAGGCCAGGGGTACAGTATATATTCAGTTGTGAGAGAGAGTGTGTGTATTTATAACCAACACGTTAATCCAGTATCCCTTGAATATCTCATTCGAAATTTTAGGGGATGGACTTGGTCATATTCTTTTACTCTAACCTTCATTTCAGACTCATAATTTGGGCCACGTACCTTTAATTATTCACTTGGGCTTGGTCGGCAACTTTTATTGATCTGGTCTGCAAAAGGGTACCCACAATTACCCCTAAAAATTTTAGGGGAATAATTTAGGGTCACAAATTTTAAATAACGAATCTGATCTTCCTCTATTTGCACTATTATTATTTCTAGAATTGATAGGGGCGTGAATCACCATTTTATAATAAATTTAGGCAACAGGTATTCTTCGATTATCATGCACTATTATTGAGGGGTTTAAACTGAGGTGTTGGACGATTCACTTCGTCACTTCAACTTCTTGATTTCTCTCACTTCCAAACCATCTTTTGCTCTCAAGTTTCCTCTTACTTTCAGGCTTGTTCTTATTCGTTCAAAAGATATTTCTCACTTCTCGTCCTCATTCACCTATGGTTTCTCATCGTTTCAAGCTTCATTCTTTTCCTTATAAGTTCTCAGTCCCTCTTTCCGTATTTCCTTTTGCTATTTTTCTTTCTACTACATCTAGAGTTTTCTCATGGCAAGGATAGATAGCAAATCTCTGGTAAAATTTAGGAAATGTTATAATATCACCGACTGGGTGGATATTGAGTGAGCCCCCATTCCTCGTATGTCCGTGACATTAAGGATGCCCACTGGATTCAAGTTCTTCTGTTGTCTCAAGGTGGTTTAAAATTTCCCCCAAATCATCTGTTGTTGCATTTCTTTCAATATATCGATATAGTCCCAACTCAGTGTTCTCCCAATATTTGGAAAATTGTAAATGACATCCATATAATAAACCAACTCTATGGCACTAACTTAGGATTGGTTGAAATTTACTTTTATTATACATTTTCTCGCACTAGCTTTGGTATTCTTTATTCGAAAGCAAGGAGTCCAAAAAGGGTGTTGGTAGTGAACCTACCTTATTCCCATAAGGACTACTGTCTGAGCAATTTATTGCTAGGAACTAGTAATTCCCTCCCCGGGTAGGGGGAGAAAGGTAAAGAGGACCTCAGATCCCTACGTATGGGGAGGAATTCATAGGTTGTTGTTCAATCTTGGTTCTTTTTTATTATTGCTCTAATTAGTTCTTCCTCTAATAATTCTTTTTTCTTTTTCAGCTAAATCTAAGAATCAAGATCCTACTCTCCATGAGATCTGTGATGCTGAGTTAATCATAGCTTGGAAGATATGAGACTCTATTGTAGAAGGTGAACACCCCAAGTCGTCTTCCTTCTTGTTAAAATACAATAACACTACCACCAGCTTCATCGTCCACTCAGTTGACTCTATTCCTCATCTTGATATCCCAAAGGAAGAAGAAGAGGAAAAAGGTGCTCTTGAACCCATCGAGCTAAATGAAGAGGCGGAGAGAAGCTCAATGTCTGGTGTTGCTGTAAGTGACAGAGGTGGTAGTGGTAAGGCAGGATCCCGTGAAAAGGGATCCAGTGAGGAAGGTTCTGGTGGATAGAGGGCCAATGAGGAGGTTTTAATTCAAGAGGTTCAGGTCAGAGAGTTCTATCAAGGAAGACATGGATCCCCATAGAAGAAAAAACATTATTCGTGATGATGATGTTATTGTCCTGTTGTCCAACAAGTTAAAGATCTAGAAGACAAGGTTTGAGGATACTTCTAGTGGTTCCTAGACAGTAAGTCATGAGGATGAGCTAAAGAGGAAGAGGAAAGAAGAAGATATATATATATATATATATATATATATATATATATAGAGAGAGAGAGAGAGAGAGAGAGATGTTGGGGTTGTATACTAAAAGTCATGGTTCACTAGTGAATTTTAGTGTGTCTAATTAATAAGAAT
Organism: Sambucus nigra; assembly: GCA_949130495.1. NCBI lineage: Eukaryota > Viridiplantae > Streptophyta > Magnoliopsida > Dipsacales > Adoxaceae > Sambucus > Sambucus nigra. The sequence continues at coordinate 422,785,209 of OX422218.1, forward strand.
CATCACAAGTAATGTTTGCATCATATTATTTTATATAATTATGCATATGTGTCTTTTATTCTACACAGTAGATGATTTGGTGTGTAGAGTTTGACTTACACACAGAAGATCATATCATCGGTCCTTGTAGAATATAAGTCTGTTTCACAATCTTATATGGATATGGACACACCATCAGTAGGATTGTAGCAAAATATTTTAGTAGGCCTATCTTGATTACTGGAAATGGTGTAGTTTTGACTTATTGTGCTAGTACACTTTGTGTGTATTGAAAGGGACCAATTATAGTTATTTATCTTTATACTAACTATATAAGATAATGAACATATCATGGTTGTTATGACTGCTTAAGCTCTTAATCCAAACATGACTGATGTACATGTGCATTAATTATTCGTTACTTTGACTTATTGGGTGAGATTCATTTATGGATCAATAATCTTGGTAGATTAGGTAATGTAGATGTAATATCCCGTGATTTTAATGACTTTTAAAATGGGTTATATTTTAAATTAATTGATTAATTGGATTTTATTATTAATTAATTCATTTGGGTTTTATCCGATTTATGGAGATTAAAATGGATGATTCTTAATATTACTTAAAGATATTTAGGTAATATATTATTGTGATGCTATTGATATTGCTGTGAGTTGTTAATTCAGTAATTTTAATTTTTAGTCGGATGCGGTATGGGACGTGTCGGGACTAATTTGTTAAATTAAAAAGGGAGTTTATTTTCTATCGACCTTATAGTCATTTCGACTGCCTCGTTGCGTCCGTAAGAGTTGAAATAGTCAGAAAAGTCTATTTGGATGTTGGTTTTGGGTCTCGGGTCATTTGGAAATTAAGAGACAACTCAAAAGGGCATTTTAGTCATTTTTATAGGGGTGAATAGTGATTTCGGATTTTGTCTTATTATAAGTATTTGGAGATTAATTGTACGTGGGTTCATTCATCTCTTCTACACAAAACTTGAGAGGTCACCTTGTGAGAAAGAGTGAAAGGTTTCTTGGGAAGAGAAAATCTTACTTGGAAAGGAGAAGAACCAAAGACCAAAGGTCACCACCACCAACCACCACCGAAAGTTGACCGGAGAAGGGAGAATCACATATGATACACCACCCCAAAGGATAAGACCTTCATTATAGGCAAGCGTTTGATATTTGCAATCTAAGATTGTATATTGTCCATGTTAGAATAGATATAAAAAGAGATTATTTTTATGTTTGGCAGATAAGGATGGAGTCGTAATGGATTTCTGGAAATATGAACATATATAGGAATCAAACTCATGTTTTAGGTAGTTAGTAATCCACGAAATAGTCATAAATCTGTTGAAGAAATTCTGAAAACCATTGATGTGTTCTTGAAGATATTATGTTGATAATTTTCGGGAAAAAGAGGATAAGAACACGCTTTTAATCCAATCTCTTGATGATTCTAGGATGTTTAGATCATTAGAAATCATTTATATATGTTGATATATCATTTAGTAAGGATTATAAGTCATTTGGGTTATTAATATGAACGTGTTAATGATAAAAATGATGAAACCCGTAGTAGAAGAAATGCAGAAAACAGGGCTGTTATCAGGGCGATCGGTCGATCGACCCCCTGCCTTCGATCGATCGACCTCCCCATAATCTTTGAAGTTGTTTCTTTTTAATGTTTGTTCTTATCCCAAACCTTTTGTAGATCTTTGGTGATTATTAATTGGATATTATGGGACTTAGAGAAGATCAGTAAGCCCTAGATAAGAATTGAATTAATATGATTAGGATTTATTTGATTAGAATTATGATAATTTAATTGGAAAGAAATTTCGATTTCTAGATTCATGTGTTGGATTCTAATTGGTATGCATGAGGATTAATGATAGGTCCAGTAGGGGAGATTGTATATAACACCTGGGTAGCCTTAAGTTAACAAGAGGGTTTAATCCTATGTGATAGAAGATGTGTTTATAAGAGATTTGAAACTATCGGTTTTAACCCTAATTAAGGGAGATTTTAATCCGTGGTAATTCGGGAGATAATATGATATGGACCAGTAGGATATTAGTGATTTCTTACTGAATAAAATGTTGAGGAGAAAACCTATTTGAACCTTGAGTAATGAGTGAGGCTCGGGGATAATTGAATTAAAGAAGTAAAGTCATAATATTTTAATACATAAGATTTGAGGGATATAATGCTACATATGGGAACTATCTGAGGTAATGTGAGTACCTTGTTGATATTATTTTATAGGTATGATAATGCCTATTTAATTGATTGATGATTTATGTGTATGACATACCTAGCTTACTTGCTATCGACGGGAGGTTTGCGCGTGAGGGCAGTCATTTCCTGATGAATCCATGGGATCTTTGAGTTTTCGCTCAAGAACATAGGTCTATGAAATACTTATTGGGGAGTTGATAAGTCCGCTGACTGTGGGTACGTAGGTATGTGCGTGACCCATGGATACGAGAACTATGTTCGCCTCCAATTTGTATGTTGTTGTTTTTGGTTCGAGAAATTCTTACCGAACCTTTTGTCCCCTATTCGACGACCTACGATATTGGGATGTGATAGCAGAGTAATTCATTGCGTTGCAGCTGTGACTCGGGGTGCCATATTATATATGTGTATATATATATATATAGTGAATTAATGAATGTATATAGTGGTTAAATCAATCTACTCTGTGAAAATTGTAGATAACGGTGAATAGAGAAAGAGAATGGAATTAAGTTAATGAATGTTTATTCTTATACAATTGAAAAGATTAATTCATATTAATGAGAAATGATTCATGTTAATGAGAAACGCATATGAATAATTATAAGACGTATGGTATGGGACATACGGGGTTATGTTATGGGACGGAATCATATTATGGAAACTAGTGAAGAGGATCCATTAACTAGGAGGTTAATAGGTAACGTTAAGTGTGCACTCTAGTTGAGAGGTGATAATAGCAAGTGAGATTCTGGATGCGAATATGTACATAATAAATGCTTTATTGAACTTGTTAAATACTTGCTGTTTTCAAAATAATTTTCACATCGGGCTCTGACCCGTTTCCTTGCATATTCTCTTTTCTATTGTACCTTTTATATCAGGTGTCCAGCAGCAGAGACGCCAACCTTAGCGGATTATGACGAGCTATGGAGCTATGGAGTATTTCTTAGATGGCTATCTTCATTTGATTCACAGTATTCTTATAGTTAGGGCATGTCGCCCAAAAGGAATTTAGTTATCTCTTCTATATGAGTCAAATACTCTTGTAGTCGTGTCTTTTTAATACATTTACTATTGTTGGGATTACTGTATTGGATTATTATTTGGGAATGTTTATTTCAATTGTATTTAAATTCTTTTGAGTTATCTGTTCGGTTATCAATGTTATAGAATTATATGTTTTGTGTTATTTGTAAACTAAAAGTGGATTTTCTTGTAATTAAAATTTGGAAAGTTTTTAGCACCAACTTAATTGGGTATTGGGTGAGTTATAAATTTTTTCTATTGTCATGCTAAGAATGATCCAACTGTATATTCTATTTTAATTTGGTATGGGACTAGCCACCCGATATTTAATTAGGCGGGGTGTTACAGTCGATTAGTGTATGGTAAAAGTTAATTATCAATGGAATGCACGTCTCAGTAAAGAGATTGATGATAGCCTCTTGATGTAGATTATAAGTTTTGATTATGTCAAACCCGGATGGTGGATTTAATTATCGTACATATCAAATAAGTTAAGCGAACAGTCTTTGGGAATTTAGAAGAGGTCGAATAAATATAATTATATATAATTTAATTTAATCGACGGGTATCTGTAATCTTAACATGGGGAGATTATTAAGCATTTAATAACGTGGAGCTCGAAATTATAATTTTAAGATAGTAGACTACAGTGCAATTATTATTCTTTAGTGGAATGAACAATAATTTGTAGAATTATGGAATTAATTATTGGGTTTAATTAGAATTCCTAAATTCTGTAGGGAACTAGTCTTCTATATCTCCTGGGGGGTTCCCGTGCTAGCCTATATGTGACACCCCGCCAAATAAAATTCCGGGTGATCATTCCTACACCAAATTAAAACAAGAATCCCAATTGGTTCATCCTTAGCATCACTGTCGAAAACTTTTTAAAACTTACTAACCACCTAGTATACCAAAAACTAGTGCCAAATTTTAACTTTTTAATCAAACAAAATTGTACATAAAAAATTAAACACAAACCATTCACACAACTAAATTTAAATCAACTGAATAATTATTTAAACAATTTGCCGAATAAACCATTGGCCACTAAAGTGAAAATAATCCAATACAAACATACAACACCTGAATAAATACATATGAAAACTGTACTGGAAAGTCTGAACGACAAGCCCTAAACAAAACTGAAACTGATAAATGATTCCTACTCTAGGAATGAATGAACAAGGCGTATAATCCAAACTCCCGCTAGCATCCACATATGCTACAGCTCCGTGTCCAAGGAATAGAATATCGATTCTCGCGTCCCTGTGGCTGGACACCTAAAAGGTTTTGAAAATAATTTTTTAGCAAGGGTTAGAAATCAAAATATTTTGAAAATATTTAGCAAGTGAATTAACTGCAGTAATTTAAAATGCATGAATGCACTTCATATTTAAGTTACTGTCGCACTCTCGTGAGGACATTCTCACCCCTCCACTATTGTGCACACCTAACGGTTACCTTAACCCCACCTAGTGATACTACCCCGTCCAAATAGTCCTGGTATCACCTACCCTTGCCATACTACTCTAACCCGAGTATAATTATTCCTGAGCTATTAGTTGTCTCACTTATTAACTTAATTAATTGCTTCTTAAATAATTGCATATAACTGTGTCACAAGTTATATAAAGTAAATAAATCACACATTGTATTATTCCCCGCATATAATATTTAATACCATTATACACGTACCTTAACTTAAACATCCACACATATATCATATGTATATCCATCCCTCCGAGTATACCCTTGCCGGATGATTCCCTCTAAAGTGCTATTTCACTAGGTGTGCTTACATAACCTAGTTACCCAAGTTGGAATCGCTCCCTAACCTGGCCTAAAACATAAACGAAGTGGAGGAGGTCATATTCCTTCCCTGAAAGTGAGATAAGCCCCTCACCCATATACTGGACGCTATGACCTGGGGATATACTCACCCTACTCCTCAAGCTAGGGGATTCACCCACATCGCGCAACCTCCCTTGATAGCACTAGAGTATATAAATTAAATAAATATCTAATCACTGATCTTCAATAGCACACACAATAAACACACATATATATACTATCACTACACCGTATATATGTAATATAAACCCCGGCTTTGCCGTGTACTTAAAGATCCGTAACACTAGCCTAAAATTTTTCGAGTCTCTGTCCCGACTCACTTAATTAATTTTCTCATTTAATAATTTATCATCTTCTCGAGTCTATGGTTCGACTCTAATATATTTAATTCACACCTCAATTAATATAATATTTTCCCCGAGTCTATGGTCCGACTCTAATATAAATACTCTACACATTAATTTATATGAAATTTGCCCAAGTCTATGATTCGACTCTCATTTAATTAATTTACACATAAATTAGTTAATGCTAAGCCGAGTCTGTGGTTCGACTCTCATTTAATTAATTTACACATTAATTAATTAATACCAATCCGAGTCTGTGTCCGACCCTATTTAATTAATTTACACATTAATTAATTAACCCCAATCCGAGTCTGTGGTCCAACCCTCATTAAATTACTTAACACATCAATTAATTAACACAAATTCGAGTTTGTGGTCCAACTCTCATTTAATTAATTTACACCAATCCGAGTCTGTTGTCCGACCCTCATTTAATTAATTAGCATATCAATTAATTTATTACCTTCCCGAGTCTACAGTCCGACTCTAATCTAATTCATTATCCCATCAATTAATTTAATACTTGGTGTTGCCCAACCATTATACCCGGACTAGCTCACTTGGCCCATAACTTAATATTTTCCGAGTCTATATTCTGACTCCAAATTAATTTACACTCTCAATAATTAATTTAATACTTTGGTATCAGTTAACCAACATATCCGGACTCGCTCACTTGGTCCACATTTAAATCTCAGGATTTCATACCCAAATAACCGTCCATAATGTGTCACACATGTATCTCTCTCAAATTTCCCAATTACTATTTTTCTATATTTACCAAGAGTCATGCTCCTAATTAATTTTCAACATGTAAAATAAGCTCAAGATCCTTTTCTCAATAATTATTTCCCATGTAATTAAAACTGACGTCACTGCCAAAATTTATGTAGCATTGATAGATCGAACCCCCTGGGTCGATTGATCAATCATTCCAGTAATCGTCTTCTCCAACCCATTGTCAGCCATGGACGAACCCTAAATCTTTGATTCTCAATCTAAACCCTTACCTAATTACAATTAACATATCATCCATATAAGAAGAGGGTCTAAACATCTTAAAGACCTTAATTCATCATCAAATTCCATTAATTCCAATGTTTTCCTTATTTGGGTATTATCCGGGTTTCAAATCTCTGAAATGAATTTCAATCATATTAATAGCAATTAACAATTGATTCTTACTGGTTTTAACATACGATTCATTCCTCTACATGCTAGAATCGTAAACATAATAAGTCTCAACCTAAATCCCATTAAGGCATAATAATTTCCAAAAACCCAATTTTTACATGAAAACTTACCCAAAATGAATTTTCATATACACACACTATGATATGAATTGATTATCATCAATTTAGGAATCAAAACAGTTAACCAATTGACTGGAATTGTTCATAGAGTCTGATCCATTGGTGTAGTCCCTTAATTTGGCTCCAAAATTCCCAAATTGGCTTTTGATTTTCTTTTCCCCAAATTCCGTCTCAAACCCTAGGTTTAGAGTTGTATTGACGGCCATTACCTAGTCTCTCAATTAGGTTAAAAACCCTTAACCCCGTTTTTGGCCATATGGGCATAATTAAAATGGCATAACTCACCTCATGTGGGCCCGCCTATGCCCAAAAATACCCCGAGACCCAATTACTAGCCTCGGGCACTCATTTCTGACTATCTCGACCCATCCGGCCTCAACCGCGCACTCAAAATTGTCAATCGAAATACTTTGTTTTTACACTCTCCAATTTGACCTCAAAATGCGACACACGAGATTTCGAACAATTAAACTTAACAGTCGCCAATTATAAATAATTCGGCTTACTCAAATAAATTCTCCAACTCATGAATTTAAGTTTCTCCAAATTAAATATTTTTATAACTCCTAAGATAGTTAAATAGTTAATCCTCAAAATTACGGGGTGTTACATACTTCCCCCCTTACAAAGGAATTTCGTCCTCGAAATTAAGATAGGCCTAGTGTTCCAAGCTTTAAATATCACTTTCTATTCATGCGTCTCTAAGATCGATATATCTATCTCTTTCCGCTTTTAACTATAAGTTACACAAATATGTATTGTAATTAACCAGGGCGCCCATACACCCTGTACCCATGCTTATTCGTACAAAATATCATTAGTTAACCGGGGTGCCCATACACCCTATCCCCGTTCTTTACCGCAGAAAAAATTTACCCGACTATGCTAGTCCTAACTCGTAATATGACTTCCAACCCGTAGTCATATCACATATATGAATAATACCCGGGGTATCCAACCCATGTACTAACGACTAAACGTCTCCCCACTTCCAACATTGCCCCATGTTTCATGCGTGGGACATCTCGCAAAGAGAAATCCAAACAAGGAACCCCCCGAAACTCTGGTGTATGGCCCTTTTAAAAGACCTCTCATACTTATTGCCACCCCGACGGCCCCGCGTGAACCTGAAAATCTGGCGCCACTAACATTTGTGGCTGATCTCGTGGAAAGTACCTTGCCATTGCGATCATCGTTGCTTTCATTGCCTGCGCCACTAATTCAGTTACCTGTGCTGCCGAAATCATCTCTGGCAGTTCCTACGATAACTCTGGCTCCCGATGAGTCGCCCTAGTCTCATCTCCCTCCGCTGCCCTAGCTGCTCTCTCTCTTCTAGGTGGCCTCTGAAATAAGAATCGAATTGTATGAGTTCACCCTCAAATATAATTTTGGCAGAAGAACGTATATGCGCATACATATAAGAATACAACAATCCTAAAATAGGGCTCTATATCAAAGATTGCTAAGCTGAAACGTGAAAAGCCGCACAGAACCTAAGGACACTAGAACCTGGCTATGATACCATCTGTGACACCCCGCCTAATAAAACATCGGGTGATCAGTCCTATACCAAATTAAAATAGGAATCCCAGTTGGTTCATCCTTAGGATCACTTTCGAAAACTTTTTAAAACTTACTAACCACCTATTATTCCAAAAACTTGTGCCAAATTTTAACTTTTTAATTAAACAAAACAGTACATACAAAATTAAATACAAACCATTCAAACAACTGAATTTAAATCAACTCAATAATTATTTAAACAATTTTCCGAATAAACCATCGGCCACCAAAGTGAAACTAATCCAATACAAACATCCAACACCTGAATAAATACATCTGAAAACTGTACTGGGAAGACTGGGCGATAGGCCCTAAATAAAACTAAAACTGATAAATGATTCCTAATCTAGGAATAAATGAATGATGCATCTAATCCAAACTCCTTCTAGCATCCACATATGCCGCAACTCCGTGTCCCTGAAATAGAATATCGATTCTCGCGTCCCCATGGCTGGACACCTAAAAGATTTTGAAAATAATTTTATAGCAAGGGTTAGAAACCAAAATATTTTGAAAATATTTAGCAAGTGAATTAACTGCAGTAATTTAAAATGCATGAATGTGCTTCATATTTAAGTTAGTGTCGCACTCTCGTGAGGACATTCTCACCCCTCCACTATTGTGCACACCTAACGGTTACCTTAACCCCACCTAGTGGTACTACGCCGTCCAAACAGTCCTGGTATCCCCTTCCCTTGCCATACTACTCTAACCCGAGTATAATTATTCCTGAGCTATTAGTTGTCTCACTAATTAACTTAATTAATTCCTTCTTAAATAATTGCATATAACTGTGTCACAAGTTATATAAAGTAAATACATCACACACTGTATTATTCCACGCATATAATATTTAATACCATTATATACGTACCTTTACTTTAACATCCACACATATATCATATGTACATCCATCCCTCTGAGTATACCCTCACCGGATGATTCCCTCTAAAGTGCTATCTCACTAGGTGTGCTCACATAACCTAGTTACCCAAGTTGGATTCGCTCACCAACCTGGCCTAAAGCATAAACGAAGTGGAGGAGGTCATATTCCTTCCCTGAAAGTGAGATAATCCCCTCATCCATATACTGGACGCTATGACCTGGGGATATACTCACCCTACTCCTCAAGCTAGGGGATTCACCCACATCACGCAACCTCCCTTGATAGCACTAGAGTATATAAATTAAATAAATATCTAATCACTGATCTTTAATAGCACACACAATAAACACACACACACATATATATATATACTATCACTACACCGTATATATGTAATATAAACCCCGGATTTACCGTGTACTTAAAGATTCGTAACACTAGCCTGAAATTTTCTGAGTCTCTGTCCCGACTCACTTAATTAATTTTCTCACTTAATAATTTATCATCTTCTCGAGTCTATGGTTCGACTCTAATATATTTAATTCACACCTCAATTAATATAATATTTTCCCCGAGGCTATGGTCCGGCTCTAATATAAATACTCTACGCATTAATTTATATGAAATTTGCCCAAGTCTATGATTCGACTCTCATTTAATTAATTTACACATTAATTAATTAATTCTAAGCCGAGTTTGTGGTCCGACTCTCATTTAATTAATTTACACATTAATTAATTAATACCAAGCTGAGTCTATGGTCCGACCTCATTTAATTAATTTACACATTAATTAATTAACCCCAATCCGAGTCTGTGGTCCAACCATCATTTAATTAATTAGCACATCAATTAATTAACACAAATTCGAGTTTGTTGCCGACCCTCATTTAATTAATTTACACATTAATTAATTAACACCAATCCGAGTCTGTGGTCCGACCCTCATTTAATTAATTAGCACATCAATTAATTTATTACCTTCCCAGGTATACAGTTCGACTCTAATCTAATTAATTATCCCATCAATTAATTTAATACTTGGTGTTGCCCAACCATTATACCCGGACTCTCTCACTTGGCCAATAACTTAATATTTCCCGAGTCTATATTCCGACTCCAAATTAATTTACTCTCTCAATAATTAATTTAATACTTTGCTGTCACTTAATCAACATACCCGGACTCGCTCACTTGGTCCACATTTAAATCTCAGGATTCCCTTCCCAAATAGCCGTCCATAACGTGTCACACATTTATCTCTCTCAAATTTCCCAATTACTATTTTCCTATAATTACCAAGAATCTTGCTCCTAATTAATTTTCAACATGTAAAATCCGCTCAAGATCATTTTCTCAATAATTATTTTCCATGTATTTAAAACTGGCGTCACTGTCAAAATTTCTGTAGAATCGATCGATCGAACCCCCTGGGTCGATTGATCGATCGAACCCCCTGGGTCGATCGATCGATCGTTTTTAGTAATCGTCTTCTCCAGCCCACTGTCGGCCATGGACAAATCCTAAATCTTTGATTATCAATCTAAACCCTTACCCAATTACAATTAACATATCTTGCATATAAAAAAAGGGTCTAAACATCCTAAAGACATTAATTCATCATGAAATTCCATTAATTCTAACGTTTTCCCGATTTGGATAGTATCCGGGTTTCAAATCTCCAATACAAATTTCATTCATATTAATAGAAATTAACCATTGATTCTTACTGGTTTTAACATAAGATTCATTCATCTACATGATAGAATCATAAACGTAATAAGTCTCACCCTAAATCCCATTATGGCATAACAATTTCCAAAAACCCAATTTTTACATGAAAACTCACCCAAAATAAATTTTCATATACACACTATGATATGAATTGATTATCATCAATTAAGAATCACAACAGTTAATCACTTGCCTGGAATTGTTCGTAGAGTCTGATCCATTGGTGTAGTCCCTTAATTTGGCTCCAAAATCCCCAAATTGGGTCTTGATTTTATTTCCCCCAAATTCCCTCTCAAACCCTAGGTTTAGAGTTGTGTTGACTGCCATTCCCTAGTCTCTCAATTAGCTTAAAAACCCTTAATCTCGTTTTTGGACATATATGGGCCTAATTAAAATGGCCCAACTCACCCCATGTGGGCCCTGCTATGCCCAAAAATACACTGAGACCTAATTACTACCCTCGGACACTGTTTTTTTACTATCTCGACCCATCCAAACTCAACCGCGCACTTAGAATTGTCATCCAAAATACTTTTTTTGACATTCTCCAATTTGACCTCAAAACGCGACACACGAGATTTCGAACAATTAAACTTAACAGTCGCCAATTATAAATAATTTTCCTTACTCAAATAAGTTCTCCAACTCATGAATTTAAGTTTCTCCAAATTAAATATTTTAATAACTCCTAAGATAATTAAATATTTAATCCTCAAAATTACGGGGTGTTACATTATATAAGAAAACCCTTGTCTCTTAATAAGTGAGCGATTAATATAGATCATGGAAAACACCTAAAAAGGAGTAGTAGGGTCATGGTCATTGGTGCCCACACACAAATGACATGTATTGTCTTAAAGAAATATCATGGAAGATCTCGAGGTCGATTTCAAAGCTCTCATATTATAAAATCGATTATGGGCGATCGGAGAGTCCAAAAATTCTGAAAGTAGAATAATGGGTTCCTGACATATAGAGGAAGAGGAACAAGAAATTTCAAGTTATTTGGAGATCGTTTGATCCACCTGCCTCACATAACTTCATGAAATTTCAGTTATCCAGACAAATGCGCGACACGTCATGGTATCTATTGTTAGAGCCATAACTTCATAATCGTTGATCGCATGGTGCTGAAATTTTTTCTATGCATTCCAGAGGTCGAAAGACATAAAATGTCACGAAAGATATTTTTTTGAGGTTGTTATGATTTTTTAAAAAAATCATTTCATTTTTGTGGCTAACACACCGTTAATTTTGCGACACAGATTGGTGTAACATGAAAGAGATCAAATCTCTACGGTTCAAGCTAGAAGGAACCACAAAGGTGTGTTATATTGAATATTCTATGTAGATACACCATGTGTAAATTTTTTATGATTCGATCTATACGTGTTTCAATAGACTCTTGGACTTCTGCTCCAACAATTGGTATCAGAGCCATGTTGATACCGTGTGTAGGTTGAATTCATCCATGTTGTCCAATAAAAATAAAAATAAAATAAAATTATCGAATATGTGCATGAATGTTGGGTAGAATTTAGATATGTGCTAACTTTTGTTTTGGAGCGATCTTATCCCACTATTATGGTCACGCATTTATAATTTTATTTTATGTGATTGAACTCCACGATGGTTTATTCGTGGTTATTTTTTTTATTATGGATCAATGTAATATTGATGTAGAATGTGAACTCCTTAATGGAGGCATAAGACATCTGTAATTTGTTACTATTTTGATCGTGACTCTTGGGTTCATGACTCTTGGGTTGAAGGATGACTGTTGGATTCAAGGATGACTCTTGGGTTCAAGGATGACTGTTGGATTCAAGGATGACTCTTGGGTTGAAGGATGACTGTTGAGTTCGATAATGAGTCTTGGGTTTATGACTCTTGAGTTCAAGGATGACTCTTGGATTCAAGGATGACTATTAGATTGAAGGATGACTCTTGGGTTCAAGGATGAGTTCTCAACATAATTGCATGTTGACCATAATAGTCGTGAATCCTTATTTATCTCAATTTTTTTTATTCATGTTGATTTATGCCTGTATTGTTCATGTAATAATTCTTGAGTTATTAGTATGTGTTAAAGACCCTTAGAATTATAAACAACATGGAATACCGACCCGGCCTTAGATCACGATTTTCTTGGAAAATAAATTTTTGGTGGTTCATTTTAAATTCATTAAATTTATTGGGTTTTATTTATTACTCAAATTAAATTAAATTTTCAGAATTATTTTAATTTAAAATAATTTTATTATTTTTGGATAATTAAAATAAGGAAATGACTTATTTTAATTTTAATAAATAAATTGGAAAATCCAATTATTTTAATTGGACAATTTAAAATTGAACAGTCTCCATGGTTATATGTTTAATATAATTTTTTAAATTATAGGTTTTATAATGTGTAATTAGAAAATATAAATTAAATTTCCAGATTTATTTTGTGAATATAAGGGAATTTAGAATTTATATTTATTACGCTTGTTTTGGACGCGCGAAAATTTACGCAACCGAAATTTTTTGACATGCGTCAGTTACCTTGTATTTTTCAAAAACATTTAAATTAAAGTTGTCTTTTCATAACCCTCAGAAAAATTTTAAATTACTAAGTGGGAGAGGGATTTGGTCACAAACAAATCCCATGGTCTCCACCAACGGTTTGTAGGTTTTCAATAACGAGTAGGTCCTCCAAAGAGGAATAGTAATTATTGTGGTGACTAGTGAAAATTTCCTTAAGGGTAGTTTTAGGCTCATATTTATATAAGCGGCCCCCAAAGGAGGAGTATATGTGATATGGGATAGTCTAAAATTAGTTGGTGGTATACACGTAGACACAAAATTATAGTACGTTCTATAAAGAGGAATGCTATTATTTTGTGGGACCGAAGTGTCAGCTATTAATTTTATTTGTCATAGTCTTTTCTTAGATGTTAAAATTAAAGGAATTAGCCTGCCCAATGTGATTATGTATAGTAGGTTCTCCAAAGAGGAATGCTATTCAAACAATAAATGGGATGTTGACGATTTTTTTCAAAATGGTAGAGTGAACCAAATTTAAATTGAATTCAAAGTCAATTGCTTGTCATAATATGTTCTTTATTATATGATTCTCCAGTTTTAAATGGTAACTCCAATATCAAGTTATTTAATACTCAGTTTTATATACCTTCTAGTAATAATTAAAAGGACTGAATTTAAATTGGACATAATGTCGACAATAGAGAAATGAATATGTTTATTTTCTCAGTGTTGTCTTGAATAGTCACATTACAAGAATTCTATAAGGAAATATGGAATATAAATGGAAAAGATTAATAGTATGACACAATATGACTTGGTCGGTAAGTTAGATATATTGTGACATTAGTATTAATCAGTGTCCAGTGCCTATAATATGATGATTATCTCGCATCTAATGTTTGATAATTAGGGCATATAGTTAGGCAGGTTGCTATGAATGACTTTAAAGTAATATTAGTATGATTGATAAAACCTTAGTTATAAGATTATGTTTTGGTGGTAATTTCTCATTTGAAGGAACTAGAAATCTAAAGAGGTGAAATAGAAGGGGAAACCCATGTCAATATTCTCCTCAACAAAACGTTTATCATGATATCATATAAGTATTCAAGTTATTGAAATAACTTCACTTCTTACCCGAAAGGTTGATAAAAGCTAAAGTTAAATCAGAAACTATTAAGTCAGAATTTAGGCAGTTGATAGGTTTCAAAGGAAGTTAGCAAATTATCTAATAGCAAGTGAATTCACTAAGAGCAATCATAATACTAGTAGGAGTTAATAAGCTTATCTTCTTTAAAAGAACAAGGTATATACATTCTATTTGCAAAAAAGTTGAATAATGTTTAATGGTTTGTTCTAAGGTAATCTAGATTGTAGAAACATGAGCCATTAATCACTGGTTCCAGGAAACCAGTCAACTAGTGATAGGTGAATTTGTCCACTATTGGGAATTTATAATTATAGTGGGAGACATGAGCCTCAGTTTTGTTAGTTAAAGATTAATTTTAAATGATTGATTATAAGTATGAAAGAATAGAAGGAACTTAAGTTCAGCCTCTACTCTTTTATGAAAGGATATTTGTTTTATTTTAATAATATGTGTGTGTTTTTAATTGTAATAAACAATATATTCATCATTGGTATTAAAGAGGATAATCATTATAAAATAAATCTCGTGTTTTGTACACTGTAGTTTTTGAATAATATCCATGATTTATCACTAAATGGATAAGATTATTCTCTATAAACCATAATATATCTATAGCTCAAAATACTCCGATCATTTTGTCTAAATGAATTCTAAATTGGTGGAAGGTGGATTCTTACTTTCATCGAAAGTAGAGGAAATTTTAGTTAATGAATATGGTTTTGATAAAAAATGATCAGGAGGTATTTTATCTAAAGAAATATTAGAATTGGTTTATTATGATTGATGTAATTCTAGAACTACCTATTAAGGAATTTAAGAATTACAGATCATTAGTTCAACTTATATCGATGAAGATTATGCCACATGTTACTTTTTGTAACGGTGTGTCAAAGAAAGAATAATTTGGTTTCTTTCACACGTGATAGAATTCATGATGTTTATTTTTAAGATATAGATACGCATTTGTCAAGATTGTTTTCCAAGTCATTTTTTTTACTCCCATTAAAAACAATGGATCATTTCAACTCAATTCGAGTATTTTATATAATGGGTAGTGCAACATTTGTATTGAGAAAAAACCTGACAAGTTGGAACAAGGATACGTGTTTAAATCTACATTCTAGATCACATTCCCAAAAGCATTATTCGAAGCAAAGAAGTTTTAATAAGATTATGAGAATTTCTTCCATACCAATATTATAAGTGAAAACATCACAAAGAAATGAGTATGGCACTTTGCTACCTTATCGTAGTGGGAGGATTGTCAATGCTCATAATGGTGAAAACCATATAAGCACATCACGATTTGTACACTCGTAAAGGTATAACTTTATCATAGTGGGAGCGTTCTTATTCTTAGGATTATCATCCATCCCCTAGAGAAGAATATAAACAACCCTGTAACTATAGTAATATATTCCTTCACAAGGATGCATAACATTCTTGGAAAATATATGATATTTGGTACGTTATAGATTCATCAATATGGGGTCATACCCACCTGTTGTAAGTGAATCAAGTAAGTGAGGTAATCAAATTCCTGATTTTGATAAATGGTTAAATGTGCTCAGTGTGTACAAAAAGAGAGATGGAAGCATGGTGGTGTTTTTAGCTGCTATATGTATAGATATATTTATTGTCACACACGACATAGGGATATGTCATACAGTTAGACTGTGGTAGTCCAATAAGTTCAATATGAAAACATTAGAAAATTTTATCACATTTTTGGGATCAAATTAACATTTCATTACTAGAAAAAATGTACTTTTACTCATCTAACTTATCACATTGATATTGTTCTTTTGAGACTTTGTTATGCAACATTACAAGAAAGACATTCAGTCTTTCAGATTTGGAAATTTGTATTACTTGAGAATATAACATTGGTTTTGGTAGAATAAATATTCAAGTGCCTAAAAAGGATTAATGAATATATATTTGGTTGCCAAGTAAACCGATAAGTAACTTTTATGTTACTAACTCATGTATTCAGTCAGATTTAATATTTTAGAAAGTGTATAGTACCCCTTGTATAAGAAATTATACATACAGGAGTTTCTAGTGGTTATGATTGGATTGGTTGAAAACTTGTAAGCCTTTTACTTTAGGTGTGAGGTTTGGTTGATATAGGCATGACTCCATGTCTTTGAGTATAAGTGGGAGATTGTTGGGGTTGTATACTAAAAGTCATGGTTCACTAGTGAATTTTAGTATGTCTAATTAATAAAAATCTTCACTAGTAATGTTTGCATCTTATTATTTTATATAATTATGCATATGTGTCTTTTATTCTACACAGTAGATGATTTGGTGTGTAGAGTTTGACTTATACACAGAAGATCAGATCATCGGCCCTTGTAGAATATAAGTCTGGTTCACAATCTTAGATGGAGATGGATACACCATCAGTAGGATTGTAGCATACTATTTTAGTAGGTCTATCTTGATTACAGGAAATGGTATAGTTTTGACTTATTGTGCTAGTACACTTTGTGTGTATTGAACGGGACCAATTAGAGATAATTATCTTTATACTGACTATATAAGATAATGAACATCTCATGGTTTTTATGATTTCTAAAGATCTTAATTCAAACATAATTGATGGATATGTGCATTAATTATTCGTTACTTTGACCTATTGGGTGAGATTCATTTATGAATCAATAAGCTTGGTTGGTTGGTTAATGTCGATTAGTGTATGGTGAAAGTTAACTATGAATGGAATCCACGTCTTAGTAAAGAGCTTTATGATACCCTCTAGATGTAGCTTATAAGTTTTGATTATGTCAAACCCGGATGGTGGATTTAATTTTCGGACATATCACATAAATTAAGAGAACAGTCTCAAGGAATTTGTAAGAGGTCGATTAAATATAATTGTTAGTAATTTAATTTAGTCGACGGGTATCTGTAATCTTAACGTGGGGAGATTATTAAGAATTTAATAACGTGGAGCTCGAAATTATAATTTTGAGATAGTAGACTAGAGTAAAATTATTATTCTTTAGTGGAATGAATAATAATTTGTAGAATTATGGAATTAATTATAGGGTTTAATTAGAATTCCTAAATTCTATATGGAGCTAGTCTTCTATTTCTCCTGGGAGCCCGCGTGCTAACCTATATAAGCAAACCCTTGTCTCCTAATAAGTGAAGGATCAATATAGATCATGAAAAACACCTAAAAAGGAGTAGTAGGGTCATGATCATTGGTGCCCACACACTAATGACATGTATTGACTTAAAGGAATAACATGGAAGATCTCGAGGTCTCTTTCAAATCTCTCATATTGTAAAATCGATTATGGGAAATCGGAGAGTCAAAAAATTATTAAAGTAAAACCATGGGTTTCTGACATATAGAGAAAGAGGCACAAGAAATTTCAAGTCATTTGGAGATCGTTTGATCTGCCTGCCTCACACATCTTTATGAAATTTTAGCTATCCAGACAAATGCGTGACACGTCATGGTATCTAATTGTTAGAGCCATAAATTCACAACCCTTGATTGGATGGTGCTAAAATTGTTTCTACGGGTTCCAGAGGTCAAAAGACATAAAAGGTTGTGAAAGATATTTTTTTGAGGTTATTTTGATTTTTGACAAAAATCATTTCGTTTTTGTGGCTAACACACCGTTAAATTTGCGACACAGATCGGTGTAACATGAAAATGATCAAATCTATACGGTTCAAGCCAGAAGGAACCACAAAGGTATGATATCTTGAATATCCTATGTTGATACACCATGCGTAAATTTTTTTATGATTCGATCTATACGCATTTTCAATAGACTCTTGGGTTTCCACTCCAACAAGAGAGAGAAAGAAACATGAAGAGAGGAAGAGAGAAGAGAAGAAGAAGAAGAAGAAGAAGAAGAAGAAGAAGAAGGAAGAGGAGATGAGCAAAGGATAAGAAAGGACGAAGAAAAGACAGGATTATCCTATGCCTGTGGTTGTCCCAGCTGAGGGCACTCTTGGTCTCTATCCCTTCATCTTGGTCCCAAGATAATCGAGAGAGCAGTGCTAATGGCGGACCACGAGCGGTCTTCAAAGATGGGACCAGACCACTTAGCCCTGAAGGCAGATCAGGGGCTTAATTTGGTAAGTCCATTTCCTCTTTTTCTCTATCTCTTTTACTTTCTTCGTACTCTTTGACTCACATTTTCTTCTTTTAACTATTTTTGTGTGACTACACCGTCTTTCATCGTAGTCGAGATGAGATGGCGAAGAGGAATGTTGAGCTCGAGGGGAGCTTAAAGACTTCTAAGGAGGCCCAGAAGTCCTCCGAGAAAGATCTCACAGAGGTTGAGGCTTCTTTTACCAACGAGAGGGTTGGGATGGCAAATGAGCTGAAGGAACTCTGTGGAGCCTACGAGCTAGTTGTGTTGAGCAAACTAGTTATCACAGATGAAAATAAAGGGATCACTGAGAAGGTGAAGAGCATGGAGGCAGTGGTGGCCACTATTAGAGAGAGCGGCTACAATGTGGTCTGGGTGGTAGCCTATGAAGATGCCAAAAAGTAGTTGACTATATCAGTCAGGAAAACGTTAAGAAAGTCTGGGATCAAGCCTCAGTTGTTGTTGATTCTTCTCTATTCGGTGAGCACAATCCTGGCTCTAAGACCACTATTTAAGGTGATGTCCTAGATGCTCAAACTGGTGAGGATTCTGTTGCTGCTAATGTTCCTACTGCTCCTTCTTTCCCTGCTGTTCCTTCTAGTGACTAGGGAATAAACCTTTACCCAATCGAGGGAGGTGTGGTTGGTGGTGAGATAAGCGAGGCTTCTGTTGATAAAGGGAAAGAGCCAACCACTTCTGAGCAGGTCGATGTCACCAACTAGGATCTTAGGGATCCTTTTTGTATTTTTTCTTTTTCTTCTTTCCACTCAATGTACCTGTATCTGGACAGTGCCAATTTTAATGAAATGAAGAAGTTCTTTTTTCTTGCATTTGTTGATATATGTATTCCGTGTGCTCTCTTGCTTTGTAGTTTGTCGATCTTGATGATTATATTCTTGATACCTCTCTCCTAGGCCAAAATTTTTGTTCTAATGTGAGTGACCAAGTTCCCCGGTCTTTTGTCAAAATCTGCAAATACCATAGGGTAAAGAATAAGGACTATAAAGATCAGTCCAAACTGGTTGCCAAGCTTAAGAATCGACTTACAGAGATGGAAGAAATTGGCGCCTCTATTCAAGAAGAAGTGAATGCTCTGAAGGATAAGATCTTGGATCCATTTGAAATTAACCAAGTTGGGGATGTGCTATAGCAAGAGAATGATGCTTTAAGGAGAGAATTTGCATGCCTCAGGGAGAATGCGTCGAGCATTTCTCCTCCACTTATACAAGGTTCTTCGTCGTCATCCAAGCGGCGAGCTAGAACTGACGATGGCGGTTCCCAAAGGTAATTTGTCTAACTGAAAGGAGATGTTAATCGAGAGTATGTGATAGCTGCTGGGCTTCAGAGGGATGTCACCAAACTGAGGCACCTGTTCAAAAAAGATCATCAGCCTGTGTGGGCAGATTGATACAACCACAGCTGGACAGACGCTCCCATAAAGCTAAAGGAGGTCAAGGAACTAGCCTTTATTAGAGCGTGGCTAAGTTCCCTCAGGGAGTTAATGATGCCTAAGAATTCCGCCCTCTGGTACGGGCTCAAGATCACTCTCTCACCCTTAGAACCATATCCATTTAGAAGGGATGACCGTTGGATCCCAATAGACGCTATCCCGAGGTAGCTTCTAGAGCCAAGCTCGGAGGAGGTTAAGGAGGATTTTTCCCCTCATCCTGATGATGGTTGAAGAACGAGAGTAGATGACTACCTTTCTCAGCGACCTAAACCTCCTTAGGATTTGATTTATTTTATCACTGTTGCACATGTAACTATGTAACCTTTATCAATAAAATATTTAACCATACCATTCTGCCTCACTGTACATTTTAGGTCGTTTCGTCACACTACCTTAGGCCTAACTAGGGCAGTGTTAAGGATACATCTGATTAATGGGCTATCCATCAGAGTAGGATTTTAGAGTTAATCTATGTTGGAGACCAACCTGGGTTGGCAGTGCTGCCTAAGGATCCCCTTTAGGTCTTTATTTGTTATTAAATCAACCTAACAGGACAATTGTGTTATGAACAAAGGCCTAAGGAGGGTTATTATATATTAACCATGTTAACTATGCTTTGGGTGAATTTGATCTAGTATAAACCTAACCACTGTGGTGAAATCACAAGAGACTAGCTCAAGAGATTTTTTGACTCGAGCAAGTTAACCAACTTACTGCAATCCTTCATCTTTATCATACATGTTAAAAGAATGAAACCTGTAATTTGGAAAGGGTGCATATAATAAAATATACTTGAAACAACCAATACATATAGAATGCCAAGGACAATCGAGTTTTACTGATCAAAGTTAGGAACAGAGAGCAACATTAATTTGTAAATGAAAATTTCCCTAAACTAATGGTGCATAGATAGAAAAATCTAGAAGTAGAATTTATTAAGGTTCGCCACATTCCAAGATCTTGTTATCTCCCTGCCCTCCAACATTTCCAAGTGATAAACAGCTCCTCGCAGGTCAGCCCTTACCACCTTGAACAATCCTTCCTAGTTCGATCCGAACTTTCCATCAGATGGTTTTACAACAGTGCCAAGGACTTTCCTTAGGACATAGTCCCCAACCTGAAATTTCCTTGGGTTGACTTTATGGTTGGGATTCTTGGCTAGTTGTTGCTGGTAGGATGCCAGTTTAACTAGAGCCAATTCTCACCATTCATCGTCTAAATCAAGTTCAGTGAGCTTGTGGCCTTGGTCGACCAACATAGACCTCCTGGTAGGGAAAATAACTTCTAGTGGAATAACTTCCTCCATTCCATATGTGAGTGAAAAGGGTGTTTCCCCAGTTGCTCACCTTGGGGTGGTGCGATAGGACCAGATGATATGGGGAAATTCGTTCACCCAAGCTCCTTTGGCCTGTTCCGCTCATTTTTTTAGTCCATCGATAACGGTCTTGTTTGAAGCGTGAGCTTGACCATTTCTCTGGGGATATGCTATAGAGATGAAATAGTTCCTAATTCCATGAACGTTATATAAACTTTGTAAGGGGCCACTCTCGAAATAGGTCCCATTATTAGTAATGATCGCTCTTGGTATGCTGAAGCGGGTAATGATGTTTCTCCCTATCAACCTCATCATATCTGCGTCCTTGATGTTTGCTAGTGGTTCAGCCTCTATACACTTAGTGAAATAGTCTGTGGTGACTAACATATACTTTTGATTTCTTACCGCAGCAGGCAAAGGACCTATAATGTCCAAACTCCACTGGGTGAAGGGCCACGGGCTGGTAAGTGACATTAGGTCACTGGCGGGCTGGTGGACTATGGATGAGTGTTTTTGGTTTTTCTCGCACTTTTGAACGTAGACTCCAACATCCTTCTGCATGTATAAACCCCAATACCCTTCCTTCATTTCTCGAAAGGCTAGCGACCTTCCTTTTTCTTGACATCCATAAATTTCCTCATGAAACTCATGCAGAACTTGCTCGATATCTTGTGGATGAACGCACTGGAGGTAGGGTCCATTGAAGGATCTCTTATACAACTTTCCATCAAGATATAAGTGAAATAGAGCATCTTTGACTCTTATCTGATGAGCCGACCTCGTGTCACTTAACAACATATCACTTCGTAAGTAGTCTGCGATGGGGTCCATCTAACTCGGACCCTTTTCAATGTGGAGAACCTTCTCAGGATTTAGTAGCTCAGTATTCTGATCAATGTTAGGCTGCATGAGGAAATATATTTGGATTATTCTTCTCAAGTTAGAGTCTATTGCTGAACTTAAAGCTTCTAGAGCACCTGCATGGGTGTTCTCTCCTCTAGGGAACTGCTGAACATCCACTTGATCAAAGTTAGCTATTATTCCCTTCAAAACGGTGAGATAAGCTGCCATCCATTCATCCTTTGCACTAAAATACCCATTTATCTAATTGGATACCAACTGAGAATCGCCGAAGATTTGAAGGTGCCTTTACCCTAGCAGTTTTGATTTGCCTAGTCCACCGATCAGTGACTCATATTCCACCTCATTGTTGGAGGTGTCAAATCCTACTCTGATGCCTTTCTTAAGCACTGTATTTTCAGAAGTCACTAGTACGGTACCTACTCCTGCCCCCTTGAGTTGGAGGCTCCATCAACGTATAAGGTCCAAACACCTGGTTCCTATTAGATTTTCCTTAATCGACATATTTTTGGATGATCACAATGTTTTTATCCTATGAACTCCGCGATGAAATTGCCTAAGATTTTTCCATTGAAGACTATTATTGGTTGAAAATGAATATCTAACCTTCCGAGCTCGACCGACCACTTTGACAGTTAGACAAACAGGTCTGCTTTCCTCAGAACAGCCTTGAGGGTCTCCGAAGTAACCACAAAGATGAGTGGGACTCAAAATAATGCTTCTGTTTCCTTGATACTATCACCAGTGCATAAGCGAGCTTTTTCAATGGAAGATATTGATGCCCGACTTCCAAAAATGTCTTTCTTGCATAGTAGACTGGATGGTGGCTCCCCTCTTTCTCACATACCAAGGCAGATCTCATAGCATGGTCTGATACTGCAAGGTAAAGATATAAAGGATCATTCTCTCTAGGAATCATGAGCAAAGGGGGACTGCTGAAATAGGCCTTGAGTTCTTATATGTCCCTCGAGAAGTCCTTGTTCCATGTAATGCCCTTATTTCTTTTTAACAACTGAAAGAATGAATGGCACCTCTATTAAGACTTGGAAATGAATCATCAAAGCCCTTCAAGCATTCCCGTGAGCTTCTGTACATCTCTTACTATTTGAGGCGGATGAACTTTAGTGATGGCATCCATCTGGTCCAGATTTGCCTCTATACCTCTCTTGCTGACCAAGTATCCAAGGAATTTTCCTAACTGGACACCAAAAGAACACTTACTTGCATTGTGTTTTATTCGGTATTTCCTGAGGATTTTGAAAGTCGTTACTAGGTCAGAGTGGTGATCATCCTTGAGCTTGCTCTTGACAAACATGTCTTCGATGTAAACCTTCATAGTATCCCCCATTTTATCTTCAAACATCTTCATGACTAGCAGTTAATAGGTCGTTCTTACATTTTTAAGGCCGAAAGGCATAACTTTTTAACAATACAAACCAACAGTGGTTATGAAGGAGGTTTTATCTTGATCCGGCATGTGAAGGGGCTTTGATGGTATCTAGAGTACGCATCTAAAATACCCATCCTCTCATGTGCTGCTGTAGCATCAAAATTTTTGATCAATCTTCAAAAGGGGGAACTGTCCTTGGGGAAGGCCCTATTGAGATCAATGAAGTTAATACAAAATATCCTCTTTCCATTGCTCTTTGGAACTACTATTGGGTTTGGATAACCATTTAGTGGAATTGAATCTCCCATATAGAACTTGCATCTAGTAGCTTCCCGAACTCTTGATCTACTACTTTAGCTTTCTCCGGTGCTATTTGACAAGCCTTTTATGTGTCTGGCCTGAAGGTTGGGCCCACATGAAATCGATGACAAGCAATGCTGGGATCAATACCTGGTAGCTCGTAGGGATCCCATGCAAAAACATACAAGTTTCTGTGGAAAAGGTTGACTAGTTCTCTTTTCTCGCAATCGATCAAGGAGGTACAAATAAAAAACTTCTTTATAGTAGAGCTACTCCTAGATGCAACTTCTTCCAGGTTTTCAATGACCCTTTTAGAGGGAAGGAGCATAGTCTCCTCCACTCCCGGTCTACTGTACCTTAGCTGTTATTTGGAGGGAACAAACTCCTCATGGGCTTCTTCCTTGCTTTTTTGTTCTTCCACTTTCTTCTCATGTTTGGGGCATCTGGATGCGATGAAACACTTCCTTGCCATAGCCTTGTCTCCATGGATCTCAACTACTCCTCGATCAATTACACACTTCAACTTCTGATGATAGGTCGATGGAACGAACTTCATTGCATGGAGACATCCCTTACCGAGGATGGCTTGATACAGTGATTCGATATCAACAATAAGAAACTCAATCATTTTTAGATGCTTCATGCCCTGACTGGTAGGATGATCTTTCCCAAAGGGAATGTGATCTTTATCGCGAAGTCGACGAAAAGAACAGTGGATTCCTTGAGGTCAGCTACGCTCAGTTTTAACTTTCTAAACAATTCAAGGTACATTACTTCGGACAAGCTGCCTTGGTCGATGAGCAACCTGTCGTATCCCAGTTGGCTTTCATAAGTGTAATGACCAATGTGTCATGATGAGGGGTTCTCACCTCACCAAATCTTCAACGCTTCCTAGCCTGAGTCTCGGCTGGGTCAATTTAAAAGTCCTCCATGACTGCAGTAAGCTTCTTAACTTCCATCTGAGCTATATTTCCTTGAATTTGTTTGAGATGTGACGCCCCATGTATCACTTTAAATTCGTGGATGATATCATCCTCTAGGATATTATCGGGTCTCTTTTCGCTACTACCTTATCTATCATCTTCTCCAAATACACATTAAGGTGCCTGGCTTGGGATAATTCCTTGAGGTGAAATTTGAGGGCTTTAAAATGCTCAGTCTAGTGACTTCCCTCCTTATGGAATGCGCACCTTAGTGCCTTATTCCACTTGGAAGGGTCTCCTCCCAACTTCATCGGCCACTTGATAAATGACTCATCTTTGATATTTATAGAATATTGTATATTGGCTCCTTGAAGACTGTATTTACAGCTTGAAATGCCTTCATGGCATCATTTTTGTTCCCATTCTTGTAGCCATTTTTGCCCCCATTCTTATTCCCTTTCTTTCATGGTTCATTTTTCTCGTCTCCTTTGACATCCTTCACATAACCATTATCCCCTTCATTAAGATGGGTCACATCCTCGACTTTGGCATATTTTTCAATACAAGCCATCAAGTTGTCAATGATTATGGCCTCCTTCTTAGTTAAGGACTGGTGTAGAAGGCAGGAGCTAGGAAAACTAATTTTGAAGGACTTTATGGTGACCTACTATGAGCAATCCTCAATTTCATAAAATACATCCCAATACCTCTTTGCATACTCTCTGAGGTTATCCTACGACTTCTTCTTCATAGTAAGCAGTGAAACCATCCTCTTTGGGTGGGAGGTGCTTGTTATGATGCGAGCTATAAATTTCTCAGCCAAAGATTTAAAATGTTGGTTGGACCTATAAGGTACCTTCTCGAACCACTTATGGGCCACATCATGCAAGCTCGAAGGGAATATTTGACACATGAGCGCATCATTGTGACTCCACAGGATGATGGCTTGCCTGTATTACCTAACGTGGTCAATAGGGTCAGTCTTCCCATCATAAATCTTGAACCTAAGAATAGCAAACATCTTCGAGGATTCTCCTTCTTCTATCGCCCTTGAAAAAGGGGACTTCATCTGAGCTTTCATAGCTCATCTGGATAGCTCCCTTGTAGATCTGGAACCATGATAAACTGGGTGCTGGTCTATCTGTCTTTGAACCAAACTTCATATATCATCATTCTGCCGACCAGGGTTCCTATATTGGCGAGCTGGTTACGATCGTTAAGAATGGTCATCACTTCACCTGTGTCTCTCAATTCTTTTTTAGCCACATCTTGGGATCCTTCCTCGACTGAGAGCTTTGCTCACCTGAGGGATAGGAGTTTGACTGTGGCATCACCTTGTGTTTTGATGGTGTTCTATTTCTAGTCTTTTGAGTTACCTTTTGAGGCGAGCATTCTCAATCTCCTGTTGGCGAGTGGCCTCCTCCTACTCTTGGAGTCTGGCCCAGTAGGCATCAATTAACCTAGAAATCTGCGTGAACCTAGGTGTCCCTTGACTTTCTTTAAATACTTGCCTCTCCTGGAGAAGTATTGGGTTTGAATGGTGGATTTTAGACGTTACCCTTGAAGGGATGGGCTACTCCCGAATATTAATTTCTTGAGGGATATTGCTACCGTGATGGGACATAGCCAATTATTGTTGGTAAAGGTTCTTGCAAGAAAAATAATCATTTTCCACAGACGGTGCCAATTGTGGTGACAAAAATCTCAATACATACAATTAATGAAGGAAAACAATCACCAAGATAATAAGAACAACAAAAATCACAATCACACAGCAGAAGAATATACACGGTTCATCAAAGTTCCTACATCCACGGAGAGGTCTACTGTTGTATTGAGTAACTCTCGAGAAAGTTTTTCACATGCCCCTATGCCCCGGGCTAGGGGTACAATATATATTTAGTTGAGAGAGTGAGAGAGAGTGTGTGCGTAACCAACACGTTAACCTAGTATCCCTTAAATATCACAACCGATATTTTAGGGAATGGACTTATTCATATTCTTTTACTATAACCATCATTCAGGACTCAATATTTGGGTCGAGCACCTTTTATAATTCACTTGGGGTTGTTCGGCTACTTTTATGGGCCTTGTCGACAAAAGGGTACTCACAATTACAAACAATCATATCATCTGAACTACATATCATTTCGGACCCCGTTATATGCAAACTTAAGTGGACAAGCTTATTCTTAGATCCGTCATAACACAACCCGTTTCGAGATCCATTATCAGGAATGTCATAAGGTAGGACATATTCGACCCAGATGTCCTAAGATAAAGTTAAATCCAATTCGCCGTCAACCAATCAAACCCTCACAAAATACAAAATTTCGTTATATTCCAAATCACTCCAAGCCAACCCAAAAAGTTAAACCAATTCTGAATAGTAGATGGAACTATGCTACACGACCTATGCAAAATGCACATGACATGATAAGAGGTATGGTTATCTTTCAGCATGTTGTTACACATATTTTATTTGATACATGATCTACACATTCCTTTATTAGTGTTAGACTAGATAAATTAATACAATTATCTCCAACCTTTTTAACTCATCCATTGGATATTGAATTACCAACACATGAACTCATAACACTAACACGAGGTTATAGAAATCATAAATTCAGCTTGGTCCAGGAACTCTCTTTGTTAACTTGATAATTTTAGATATTTGCGATTTCGATATTATTATTGAAATGGATATATTATCTAAAAATCACACTTACACTAAATGTCAATCTAAAAAAATTCATTTTCGAAACGAAAATAATTGTTCTTTTATGTTTCTAGGATCAGGTTCATCAAAAGTTTCAAATTTCCAAATTTATACTTCTTCTTTGATTCCAAATCTATTGGAACAATTTGAAGGCATTTGTCTTGAAGATTTACCAGGATTACCCCCTCTTATAGAAATTAAGTTTAGTATCAATCTTTATCCAAATACATTTCATATTTCTATACCTTCATATCGAATGGCTCCGTTATAACTTCACGAAATTCGTACCCAATTAGATAATCTTCTAGCAAAATGTTTCATTCGATTAAGTTCATTACCCTTGGGAGATCCAGTGTTATTTTTTCGAAAACATGATGGAAGCTTTGGACTGTGCATAGATTATCGCAAACTAAATTTTGTAACTATTAAGAATAAGTATCCTTTACCCGAATAGGAGATCTGTATGATCAACTTGGAGGAGAAAGGGTCTTTTATAAAAAAGACTTACGATCTGGTTACCAACAGTTATGCGTTAGCAAGGAAGACATTCCAAAAACATATTTCTGAACTCGTTAGCAACATTTTGGATTTACAATAATGTCATTTGGTTTAACCAAAAGCCCCAGCAGCTTATATAGATCTAATGCACAAAAAAATTAGACTTTTTCTTAATCAGTTTGTTATCATTTTCATTAATGACATTCTCGTATATTCTAAAAATATGATATAACATATCCAACATTTGAAGGTAGTCTTAAGTACTCTTAAAAACCTTTGGTTATATGCACAAAAGGTCAAATGTGACTTGTTAATGAAGGAAATAAATTTTTTTAAACATGTGGTTTTGGAAATGGAATCCAAGTCAATTCAGCTAAATTTCAGCCATTTTTGAATGGAAAAATCCTACCAATATTACTGAAATAAAGAGTTTTCTAGGATTAGCTGGATACTGTCACCATTTTGTCAATGGATTTTCATGCATTACTCTTCCTCTTCAAAAACAAAGTATCAAGGACGTTCCATTTGTGTGGACTGAAGAATTTAACCAATCATTCCAAGTGTTGAAGGACAAGTTGACTACTGCTCCTATCCTCACTATTTCTTCTAGTGTTGTAAGTTATGAGGTGTATATCGATGCATAATTACAATAATTATGATGAGTATTAATGCAAAATGAAAAAGTGGTAGAATACGGGTCATGCAAACTCAAGAAGAATGAGCGTAATTATCCAGTGCATGATCTAGGACTAGTAGTCGTAGTTTTTTCGTTAAAGATTAGGCATTTTTACTTTTATGGTGTAAGTTTTCAAGTTTTTTCAGATCATAAAAGTTCAAAGTTCAAAGTTTTTTCCGATCAACGATGGTGGATTGAATTTTTGGAAGCTTACCGATTTAAACTTAATTATCATCCAAGCAAAGGAAATGTAGTAGTCGAAGCTTTGATTAGAAATCCCGTAGGAAGACTTAATACTTTAAATTCCTATGATATTGCCACTACCATAGATCATTATGATCTACAATTACTTACACCTTATAATTGTTTTTTTAACATTATCATTTATCCCGAATTATGATTAAAAATCTTAATTCAACAGTACCAAGATTCTTTTGTACAAAAATTTTCATGCCAAAATCGAGATTTTTCCTATGATAAAAACATGACTATGATTTTGAAATATATTATATGTACCTAAGAAACTTTATGAGACCACACATTGCAAGAATCTCATCATTCAAAATTTATAATACACCCAAAAGCTCAAAATGTACCATGCTTTGACGAAACAATATTAGTGGCCAACCATGAGAAATGATATAGAGAATTTTGTAAGGAGATGTCTACCCTGTCAACAAGTAATGATAGAACACCAACATCCTGGTGAACTTATTCAACCCTTACCTATTTCCGAATGCAAATGGGATCATACTACCATGGATTTTGCCAGTGCACTACCCTATACATCCCAACAACATAATTCAATTTGGGCAACAATAGATTGACTTACTAAATTTGCCCATTTTTCACCATTAAAGACCATCGATTCATTCCAAAATATTAGCAAGTTATACATTCGAGAAATTATTCGACTACATGGAATCCCTCTATTCATTATATCAGATTGAGATTCTCATTTCACAGGAAAATTTTAGCAAGCACTATAAGCTACAATGATAATAAACTTCACTTAAGTACTCCATTCCACCCCCAAACGGATGGATAATCAGAATGTACGATTCGAACCCTAGAAGATATGTTACATTCTAGTATGTTAGATATGTCTTACCATTGGAATGTATATTTAACCCCTGTCAAAATTTCATATAACAATAACTATCAAGCCAGTATTAAAGCTTCCCAATTTGAAGCTTATACGAATGACCTTTTAGATACCCTTTATGTTGGACATAGATAGGAGAAAGTAAACACTTTGGCCCAAAAATATTTCAAGAAACCACAAAGGTAATAAAACAGATTCAAGAGAAGTTGAAGACAACCCAAGATCAATAGAAGAGTTGTCAAGATAATCGCCAAAAATAGATAAAATTACAAGAAAACGAGCAAGTATTTTAGAAAGTGTCCCCTCAAAAAGGAATTTTACATTTCGAGAAGAAAGGAAAATTATCCCCCCAGATATATTGGACCTTTCACAGTTTCTAAAATAATTTGATCCATTGCCTATCAATTAGAATTGCATATGGAACTATCTAATATCCACAACATGTTTCATGTATCACAATTACGCCAGTATATATCAGATCCATCACATACCATCACATGGCAAGAGGTTTCAGTTGAACCTGACCATGATATTGAAGTACATCCTATTAAAATTATTTTTCGCCAAGTGAAATATCTTAGAAATAAGGAAATTCCATCAGTTAAAGTACTTTGGGAACACCAGAATCAACAAGAAGCTACATGAGAACCAGAACAAGTGATGGAAAATGAATACCCCGACTTATTTTAAGGTAAAATTTGAGGACGATTTTTTTAAGTAGGTAGATTGTGAGAACGAGGATTTCTGTAGCCCTTAATTTACCTACGACCTCGATTTATACCCTCAGAAGTTCTGTAATAGAAAAATTCTTCTCATGAGGAAAGAAACTATGTTTAAAAACCTACTACTTTGCTATATTAACTTAGATCCCTTGCATTTTCAGTAAATTAAAAAAGAGCGCCAATTTTTTTCAAACTAAGATAACTTGAGAAATATTCAACCCCTAAACCCCACCCTTACGTCAAAATAAACCTTTAAGACCTCAACAAACATAAAATTATTGTTTCACCACTGAAAACTTTTTAAAAGTACCAAAATACCCCGAAACATTACAAAAGTGTACTTTTAGGGATATAAATGCAATTACATAATCAATGAAGGGATAAAACCATAACCTTCTTAAATTTTATTTCAAACCCTGTCCCCATGATACCCCCATCAGCATAAGAGGTTAAAAACATAAGGAAAACCCTATGAACCCATGTTCAACCCATTTACCCACAACTAACCCCCCAAACTAGTTCAAATCAACGTCCTTGTATCTCCAATCAAATCCTCAACCGAAATTGATTAAATACCCCTCAACCTAAGTATTAAAAAATCACCCCATTGTTCCGTTTCAAATCTTGAAATTTCCCTCAAATCAGGTAACTCATCATTTTATGCTTCATTTTCAATTCTAATAGTTTTCTCCACACATTTAATATAGTTAGAACACTCATAATATGAATTTTTTTACGTATAGAATGGCCTAAGATAGTAAAAATGAGTAGGAACACCATTAAAGCTTCAGCTTTAATGGTGAAACTTGATATATTACCTTAAACTTTGATTTGAAGCCATGTATAACTTCATTATAACCCAAGGATCTCAAGTGTAATGGTTAAAAATTATGAAACAAATTCAAAATTCTCAATGTACAATCCATCATAATCTTGGAAACCAAAACAAAAATACTTTCACATATAGAAGAAACCTAACTCAATTCATAAGAGACCATGCCATACTCTAGACATCCACGATATTCAGGTCAAATTTTCATGTAACAATAATGTTTTAGAACTTGAGTTATACTGAATGTCAATCCATGAAACTTATATGCTTGGATTTCTCATGAAAAATTAGGTTCAGTTTGTTAAGGAATCATCTCAAATGCTATAACAATGAAGGAGAAAACCTTGGTAAAAAAATTGAAACCTAACAAGTCAAAATCGAGAGGTTGATGATGAAGACTTTATTCAGAAATCTTGACCACGCGCATGAGGGTGCGTGGCCAATCAAGAAATTCTGATTTTTCCCCCAAAAATGTTATTAAATTTTTATAATCAAAATGGTATAAAATAAGACAATTTTTGTATATAACTAGACCAAGTTATGTAAAAACAAGGTTTTTACTTAAAGAAACTTCTTTAAAATTACAAATCAAACCCTATTAACTTTTCCAATTTATGAGTTTGCTCTCCAAACTTCACCCATACATACATCAAACTATTTTAAGATAAAAACTCTCGTGCACCAAAGTTCAAATATGAACTTAAGGTCATTATTTTAAAGTCCTAAGATAATTATAAAATAACCCTCATAACATTAACAAAGAAAATTTTAACTACAAAACTAATTGATTAACCCCTAATACTCATATACCCCACATTGTATAACAGAAAATCAAAGCACAATTCTTTAGAATATCCCAGTGTGATAGTAAATCAACTGAATACCAAGAAAGTAGGTTTTTCCCACCTATTCAGTATTATACTTTGCATATTTGAAATACATCAATTGATATCACAATGTGATATCCCCTTTTGTTCTTAGTGTGTGCATGTTATTATACTTCCATATTGCATACTTTGTTAACCATCATCAGTATTTGAATTATCATCGGTAACGACATTTAAGGATCAATTTTAACCCTTCTCATTTAATAGTTGACATCATAAACCTTATTGATTCAGTGTTCCCTAGCTCTTTGTGTCATTTTTCCTATAAGCATCAGTATTAACTAGGAAGTAGACTGGCGTACTATCCCACAAAACTTTCTACTTGGCCTACTGGTCTCAGATGATTGAGAGCCATGACTATTGCTACATACATATGAGTGCCATTTTAATTGTGTTCATATTGGGTTACTGTTTCCCAAAGGTTTTGGGCTAATTGATTGTTTATTATAAGTTAAGTAATGGCTTAATTTTCTCTATACCCTTTAATGAACTAGTAAGAAGGGGATTATTAATTCAACACTCTTTGACTTTCTTTACATGATCATAATTAAACTGGTAATGAACCGAATTTCTCAAATAGACTAATCACTATGGAATTATGAGTTCCAACATTTGATGTTTATAATGTAATAAATATGGAATTATAATTTCATTATTGTCAAAGCTTTAAACCTTGATTCTATATTGTTGGAACGTGAGGCCCCCAATTTTTACAAAAAATTATTTTTACTTCAAAACATAATAATTTCCTTTTATAAGATATGCGGAAGCGAAGGATGATGGTTCAAATTAAAACAAATGAACAAATTTTAATTTTTCTTTTCAAATTTAGAAAAAACAAAGTGAAATTAAATTCACACACACAGAACTTAAATTTCACTTAAACCAAGTTAATTAACCCAAAGAAAAGACTTGAATTAACTAGACATTACCCAATATTTAATTTAGCAACAAATTAAACATGTAGTGATTAAAAATTTTTTTTATCTTGAATTACCTAAGCATGCGTTCTAGGTGAGTATAACAAGATAAAATAAACAATTGAATCACTACACCGCGATGTACGAGGAAAAACCCACAACGGGAAAAAACCTCGGACGACCCTAGCCTTAAATCCACTAAGTAAAAAATTTATAAATACAAGAAAGATGACTTACAACACTCGACTCAATCCTTCTCAAGCCCCAACGCGTCTTCTTGTATCAACCTCTGCCTAGCGAATAACCACGGAGCTCCACCGCGGTCTCGGAATCTACCGATCGGACTTTATATGGTCACAGTCACCCAAACTAGGAGCCTTTCTCCAAGTGGGTAAATCAACGCAAACTTCTTCTTCTTTATGGGATGTAGAAACAAACCCAAGCGTCTCTTGTAACAACCCGCGTAATTTTTGGGGTATTTTCGAAATTAAGAGGAAAAATAAATTTTGAGATAAAATTATTTTTATTGCTCAAATATGTTGGTTATTATTTTTAGAGGCAAGAATTTCAAACCGTTTCGAAATCGAAATTAAAATGGAGTTTTAATTGAATTTTTATTTTATAGAAGAGTCCTCAAAATATAAAACTCTCTAAGAGTCCTCGGAACATAAAACTCTCTAGTAAAAATAATATTTTTTGAAATCCGACCGTTCGATCAAGCTGAATTTTTGTCAGCAGTCCTGTCTCGCCGTTCGCTACAACATACTAAAATTTCAAGTGATTCCAACGGTACGATCGTCCGGAATAAATTTTTTTAGTGTTTGTATGTGATTAGAACTCTTTTATTAATCAAACACTTAATCATTTATATATCAACAAATTCGTGGCTTGGCTTTTCAAATCACTTTTTCTCAAACTTTTCAACCATAAGACCTCTCCAAAATTACTCCCTTTCATATACAAACCATAGCCCCAAACTTATTCAAGATTTCAACCTTAGATTATAAGGCTTATTTGGTGTTTTCTCGAGTTTGGGCTACAACGAGATTTGATTATTTTCGCGAGAAGAACGCGATGGTGTGTTTAGAGTTCGAGGCTGAAATCATGTGATGATTCATGTTGGTTCTTTTTGGTGGTTTAAGGTATGGGGTTTTACACAATATGCTCCTGAACTCTCGCGAGTGTTTATTCCGTTGAATTCTTGTCAATTGAACTCATATTTTGAATTGTTAAATTCTTGGAAATCTGGAAAAATAATTGTTGCAATTATTTTCATTCATGAGGTATTATTCGTGTTGTTTTGAGCACGCTGTCATGAAATTTTAATATGGCACTGATGTTGGGCACCCGCCAAGACTCCTTTTCCGGCTACTTGATAAAGTATGGCGCGGTATGGTGAGGCCTGGTGACTCCGGTTAATGTGTTGTTGAGAAATTTATTGATAAAATGCTATTGAGATTTGCATTATTTGATTTGAGTATTCGTAGTCGTATTGTTGCGCTTTGTTCATCGCTAACATCTTTGTTGAGCATATTCCTGTCATATTGTGTACTTCCCCATCCTTTTCTTAGTTGGCAGGTGAGCACGGATTTGAGTGCTATGGACCAAATGGGATGATTTTAACGAGGATTATTTGGGAAGAATTTTTAATACAGAGATGAGAAGACTTGTATTATTTTGATGTATAGAGTATTTGGAGATTTATTTTATTTTCGAGATAATTAGATTGTTGTAATTATTTCGAGAGATTTGTTGTATTAATTTGAAGATGAGAATAGTAGTTTTTGTTTTATTGTGGGATTTAGATGCTCTATACCTTGTTATTTGTGGATTTGAATTTAGTTTATCGACAGTAGCGCTCCGCTCGCTCTCCCCGGGCGGGCGGGGTGTTATATCTCTTCAAACTGTAGAGATGAAAAATCGGTGCCAATGAGTTCCCACAATGGCCAATGGAATGTCGTTCAAACGAACTTGATGTTCGAATGAGATTTGCAACGAGATTTATAACGATTTCACACTGGAACTTTGTTAGAAGCCTCGTTCGAATGAGACTTTGTTCGAACGAAAATGTCGTTCGAACGAGATTTGGCGAGAATAGGTATTTGGCAGTTTTGAGCAATTTTTAGCACTTTTTCCACTACTTTACCCAACTAAATTTTGACAGAATATCTAAGTGCGGGAACCAACCTTTTTTGTTCAAATTTTTCATATCCTACAACCTCTAAGAGAGTGTTCTGAGAGACAAATTAAAAGTATAAAAAGTTCAACGTTTAAAGTGTTGGGGGGAGAAATGGTATCTAAACCTATTATAATCGTATCCTAGTTTGGGGGAGATTTAACTTCGGGGGAGACGTCTTTCTAAGTTGATCATAGTTGATAAAGGGAGAGAATTAATTTAGGGGGAGTAATTATTTAATTGCATTTATTATTTTTATATTCCCTATGCATTTAGCGTGTTTGCTTAAGTGTGCAGGACTATTATTCTAAGTTGAAACTTTCATCGGGCAATGATATTGGTCATTGGGTTGTTTGAGTCGAGCATTGTATTTTCTTTTGGGTGGGACATTTTTTGCCAGTCTAGTCGAGCTTGACGGCCCTTTAGTATTTTTGTTTAGTTTTTGTCCCGGAATATCCAAAGGGGGAGATTTGTAAGGACACAAATTTTCAATTGAGTCCTTTGTAGTTTTGGCTCAATTCCGGACAAAAACATTTGACTCATAGGATAGAGTTAATTTATCATCCTTCAAGCCTATGACGTATTTGTTGAAGACGTAGTGGCCAAGAGTATAAAGCTTCATCAAATTGCCGAGTTTAATGTGACTCGTTTCTACGTCATCAACATGGTTCCATTGCTCCTAAGGTATGAATGCATTTTAATATATGTATGGAAGCTTGGATAAAAAAACAATTGTTGGGTGTAACACAAGTGTTTAAGTATTTTTCTTGAAAACTAAAACATTCTAAACATTGAACTTTTTCTACTTTTAATTTGTCTATCAAAACACTCTCTTAGAGGTTGTAGGATATGGAAACGTTGAACCAAAAAGGTTAGTTCCCGCACTTAGATATTCTCTCAAAAGTTAGTGTGGTAAAGTAGTGAAAAAGGTGGTAAAAAGTGGTAAAAACTGCCAAATACTCGTTCCCGCCAAATCTCGTTCGAACGAGGCTTCTAACAAAGTTCCAGTGTGAACTCGTTAGAAATCTCGTTGGAAATCTCATTCGAACATCAAGTTCGTTCGAATGACACTTTGAACGAAATTCCAGTGGCCAATGTGGGAACTCGTTGGTAAACTCGTTCGAACGACATTGTGATACGAACGACAAACACGTTCGAACGACATTTCGAACGAACTTCCAAAAAAGTTTAAAAAATTCAATTTTTAGCCTAGAAACTTTATAAACTTTATTTTAAAGTTTTAATAAAATCTTTCTGAAATTAAACACTAGATTTAATTAAGCGTTCACCCAATATAAAATGTTCCAAGCTCCTATATATATATTAAAATACATTCATACCTTAGGAGAAATGGAACCTTGTTGATGACGTAGAAACATGGCACATTAAACTCGGCAATTTGATTAAGCTTTATACTCTTGGCCGCTACGTCTTCAAAAAATTTGTCATAGGCTTGAAGGATGATCAATTAACTCTATCCTATGACTCAAGCATTTTTGTCCGAAATTGAGCCAAAACTACAAAGGACTCAATTAGAAATTTCTTTCCTTACAAATCTCCCCCTTTGGTTATTCCGGGACAAAAACCAAATAAAAATCCTAAAGGGCTGTCAAGCTGTACTAGACTGACAAAAATTGTCCCACCCAAAATAAAATACAATGCTTGACTCAAACAACCCAATGACCAATATCTTTGCCCGTTGAAAGTTGCCACTTAGAATATAATTCCTGCACACTTAATCAAACACATTAAACGCAGAGGGAATATCAAAATATTAAATGCAATTAAATAATTATTCCCCCTAAATTAATTCTCTCCCTTTATCAACTATGATAAACTTATAAAGACGTCTCCCCCGAAGTTAAAGCTCCCCCAAACTAAGATACGATTATAATAGGTTTAGATACCATTTCTCCCCCTACCATTCCCCCCCTTTTTGTTCAGGAATAGACAATGTCTAAAGAATCAAAACATTAACTTATATTCCCTAATTAAAGTATATACACCCTCTAAACTAAGCAAGGGATAAATAGGATTGGTTAACAAGCTAAAACATGCAATTGCGCATAAGGTGATGAGAACATTTAAGCACATGGGCAACAAAATCATAACTAATCCAACCAATAATAATGGGTACCAACTAAGATGAAAGAAATAGATACCAATATGATACATAAATATTAAGCATGTGATATCAACAAAGAATGCAATAAGTGGGATACCAATTATGAATTAAAGCAGATATGGACTAGAAAGCAAGGCAAAGACGAAATAAAAACATATTAAATATATGCATACATAATATATACCAAATAGACTCAAGTTCACATATATAGATATAAACACACAAATGACACAAAATAAGATGAGCTTTTCACACTCGTATGGCAAAAAATGTGTCATATGGAAACTGAAGTGTTGGGGTGTGAACTAGTAATAATTAAATTTAGACCCAATCACTTAAAACATGTTCACGGAGTTCTCAATTGATTGAAAACATCATCACATTGAAATACAACCCCATGTTACAATATAGATTGAACTCAATGAACAAACATATACAATGCATATAAGCCTACCATGTTGATGATTCTGCAAACCAATAGAGTCATGACATGAAAAACACAACTAGGATAAGCGAACATTGTGCACACCGTTGATATACCATCCAATCTCCCTCAATAAGCACATATTAATTTTGAATGAATATATCAATCAAACATAGGCCTTGACAAATATTTACTTTTAATGCCATATTTTATTTTAGGCCTTTGGACCACGTCTTTCTTTTAGGTCCAAACAAACGGTGGTTTAATATTCGCAAAGGAAAATAAATCCTTTCGAATCCCTTCCCCGTGAACATTTATATATATATATTTTTTTATTTCTCATAATTCTGACGTGCAGTGGATTTTGACATGCACTAGTTCTCCTAGGTCACAAATATTTAGATGACAAGATTGGTAGGAGAACATCTCACAAATCTCAAATATAACATGTGACGATTAAAATTTAAAAAGAGCTCGTGCACGTGTGAATAGAGGCATATAAAAATAGAATCCATTATATCAACACAAAATCCAACTACTCCATGTAAGAATGGTAAAGAACACAATAAGGATTGATAATCTAACCAAAAGTTCTAGCCACATGGGAACGAAAAAGATGGAATTCTAACACAAGTATATGCCACATAAAGTGTGTCAAATTAAAATACACACAAAAAAATATTTTTTGAGTTTTTCAAATTTTTAACAAAAAATAAAAATATATACTCAAAAGACAAACAAAAATCATTTGAATTTTTCATTACGCTTAAATAACCAAGAGATAAAACCCAGATAATAAACAAAAATCTTTTTCTATTTTCCATTTAATGCAAACAAAAATGAAGGAAATATAATACAAAAGATAGACATGTCATGATTTCTGGCATAAGATATGAAATAAAGCAATAACTAGAAATTGACTAAACATGCCTACACCTAGCATGGATATATAATATGAGGAACAAAAATCTAGAGTATGCAAATAAAACTATCACATTCAACCTTTAGATTTTGCAAGGGAGGAAGCTTGTGAAAGTAAATGAGAATAAAAAAAATCCTATTTTGTAAAACTACCAAGTCGGATCTCCTAACCCAAACTAGTGAAAAATGACGATCTCAGGGTGTAGTAATCTTAGCTACCTCGCTTGCCTTACCTTTGGATTTTCTAGGAACTCGTTTAATATCAAAACAAAATTTCCTAAGATGACCTTTTTGACCACAATGTGAACACTTAAACTCACGGTGAAAAGATTTACCTAAGGAGTGATCTCTAAAGGCTTTCCTAGGCGATTCTCCTAAAACGTTGGTTTTGGCTTTATAAGTTAATTCATTACAAGGATCGAATCCTAAACCACAAGTGTCCTTTTTAATTTGGACCATTCCTAAAATTTTATTTAATTTCTCTGAACGACACTCCAAATCAAATTTGACTTTTTTAGAGTCTTTTAGTTTATTTTCTAGTTCTAAAATTTTGAACTTCTAACAAAACATTTCTCTCTTCAAACTCAAGAAGCTCCTTTTTCAAGGATTCCATTAAACCTCTAAGACTATCTCTCTCGCCTTCTACATATTCAATCTTCTCTCAAAGAGTTATGTCTCGTGTCCTAAGGTCTTCCACTAACGTACTATCATCAACGACCTTGACACGTTCCCTCAAACTAGCTTCTAACTTCAAATTTGCTCTTTTAAATTTAATTGATTCTTCATATAATTCTTGAAAAGAGTTTTGAAGTTCACTCACATCAACCTCTTCTTCATTTTCACTCTCTCTTTCTTCTTCACTCTCACTATCATAAAAAATAAGGGAATCATAAACTATGACCTTGGAAGTGTCGTGTGTTAAAGTTTCATCAATTGACGAGTTCTCACTATCACTCACGTGACTAGCCATAAAAGCCACAAAGTTGGGCTTAGTGGGGGAATCGGGTCCCTCTTAATTATCACTATCACTAAGGGTTACATTAAAAGAAATTGGTTTCTTACTCTCTCTCCTTAGTTTAGTGGGGCCCTCAAATGCCCTATGGCCATACCCTTCACAACCAAAACATTTTTCTAACTCGTCTCTATTTACATTTTCATTAGAAGTTTTAGGGATCTTTTCGGCTTTGTCATGCCTAGGTTTTTCAAATTTCTTAAAATCATTTTTAAATTTATCTTTGTTCAATTTAAGAAATTTATGAAAATTTCTAGCAAACATAGCCATGTCTTTCGAGTCACTATCACTTTCACACTCTGCTACTTGTTTTTCCTCTTTTTGGGCCTTTAAAGCAACACCCTTTTCTATTTTCTTTTCAGTTTTAGGGGGAAACATATCCAGTTCATAGGTTTGTAAATCACCTACAAGCTCTTCTAATTTCGTAGAGGATAAAGTTGGTAAATAATTTAAAACGGTCACTTTCGGAATAAATCTATCAGGTAAGTAACTTAAAATTTTCTTTACTACTCGATTGCTGGGTATTTTCTCTCCTAAGTTAAAAGATGAATTAACAATATCGGAAATTCTAGCATAAAATTCATCAAAAGTTTCTTTTTCGTTCATTTTGATGGTTTCAAATTGAGTGGTGAGGTTTTGGAGTTTCGAAGCCTTAACGACATTTGTTCCTTTATGAGTGAGTTGTAAAATATCCCACGCTTATTTAGCAGTCTCACATGTCATAATGCGTTGAAATTCATCCGGTGTGACAGCGCTAAACAAGGCATTTAAACCACGGGAATTAAATTTTGAAAGTTTAAATTCATTCTCACTCCATCTAGGTGCCGGTTTGGAAACACGTTCATTATCTACTAAATGAGTTGGTGGAGACCACCCGTTAACTACAGATAACCAAACCATTTCTTCGATATATTTAAGTGCCGATTTCATTCGCGCTTTCCAGTACGCGTAATTAGAACCATCGAAAATAGGAAATTTTGAAAATGGGGAAAATTCCATTTTAGCCAAAAATATTGAAAGGATCTTTAACGAAATAATTTATCGCTTTGGTTCTGATCCCACTTGTTGGAACGTGAGGCCCCCAATTTTTACAAAAAAATGTTTTTACTTTAAAACTTAATAATTTCCTTTTATAGGATATGCGGAAGAAAAGGATGATGGTTCAAATCAAAAAAATGAACAAATTAAAATTTTTCTTTTCAAATTAAAATAAAACAAAGTGAAATTAAATTCAACACACACATAACTTAAATTTCACTTAAACCAAGTTAATTAACCTAAAGTAAAGACTTGAATTAACTACACATCACCCAATATTTAATTTCTCACCAAATTAAACATGTAGTGATTAAAACCAAATTTAATCTTGAATTACCTAAGCATACGTTCTAGGTGAGTATAACAAGATAATATAAACAATGAATCACTACACCGCGATGTACGAGGGAAAACCCACAATGGGAAAAAACCTCGGACGACCCTAGACTCAAATTTACTAAGTACGGAATTTACAAATACAAGAAAGATGACTTACAACACTTGACTCGATCCCTCTCAATCCCCGACGCGTCTTCTTTTATCAACCTCTGTCTAGCGAATAACCACGGAGCTCCACCGCGGTCTCGAAATCTACCGATCGGACTTTATATGGTCACCGTCACCCA
The DNA here is from genome assembly GCA_949130495.1 of Sambucus nigra. NCBI lineage: Eukaryota > Viridiplantae > Streptophyta > Magnoliopsida > Dipsacales > Adoxaceae > Sambucus > Sambucus nigra. The sequence continues at coordinate 422,826,885 of OX422218.1, forward strand.
AACTAGGAGCCTTTCTCCAAGTGGGTAAATCAACTCAAATTTCTTCTTCTTTGTGGGATGTAGAAGCAAACCCAAATGTCTCTTCAAACAGTAGAGATGAAAACGCGGTGCCAACTCCAAGCAATTTATATATGTATGGAAGCTTGGATAAACAAACAACAATTTGGTGTAACACAAGTGCTTAAGGATTTTTCTTGAAAACTAAAACACTTTAAACATTAAAATTTTTCTACTTTTAATTTCTCTCTCCAAACACTCTCTTAGAGGTTGTAGGATATGAAAAAGTTGAGCCAAAAAGGTTGGTTCCCTCACTTAGATATTATGTCAAAAGTTAGTGGGGTAAAGTAGTGGAAAAAGTGGTAAAAACTACTCAAAACTTCCAAATACCTATTCCCGCCAAATCTCGTTCAAACGATATTTTCGTCCGAACAAAGTCTCGTTCGAAGGCTTCTAATGAAGTTCCAGTGTGAACTTGTTAGAAATCTTGGTGAAAATCTCGTTCGAACATCAAGTTCGTTCGAACGACACTTCGAACGACATTCTAGTGGCCATTGTGGGAACTCGTTGGCAAACTCGTTCGAACGACATTGTGGTTCGAACGACAAACTCATTCGAACGAACTTCTAGAAAGTTAAAAAAATTTGATTTTAGTCTAGAAACTTTATAAACTTGATTTTAAAGTTTTAATAAAATATTTATAAAATTAAACAATAGTTTTAAATAAATGTTCACCCAATATAAAATGTTCAAAGCTCCTATATATATATATATATATATATATATATATATATATATAGTTATTAAAATGCATTCAAACCCTAGTAGCAATGGAACCATGTTGATGACGTAGAAACGAGGCACAATAAACTCGACAGTTTGATGAAGCTTTATACTCTTGGCCACTACGTCTTCAATAAATACGTCATAGGCTTGAAGGATATTCAATTAACTCTATCCTATGACTCAAATGTTTTTGTCCAGAATTGAGCCAAAACTACAAAGGACTCAATTGGAAATTTGTGTCCTTACCTATACACACTCCAACTCTCATTTATATCTACATCATTGTTAGCCGAGAGAACCAGTATAGCATATTTATGTTAATTCCTTCCTTCTCCAGATGCGTTTGGAGAAAGAAGATAGTATATCTTCCCTACTAGAGATAGAAATCGTCACATGTTTGCGTATGTGATCGTATGGGCAGAGATTAAACCAAATGGGAACAAGGAGTGGCCCTTTTCAATTTTACATATTATCGTGTGTACCAAAAATGTGTAATGCACCCATGCGATGGTTCAACCCGATGTAACATATTAATAGTGAAAAAACACTTATGTTATTCCACCTTAACTTTTATTCATTTCTTTGTATGTACTTCTTGTCCATTCATAGAAAAAATCAGGGTGGGACAAGTTGGTATTAGAGCATGTTTTAAATCTAAAACATATAATCGGGTTAGCATTCTATGAAGGATATAGATTAGATATTGGTTATTTGATCTTTCGTAACTTCTTTTACTATAGTTATTATATGGTAAATCCATTTTGTAATATGGACGCATGGGATACCTTTCTGTTAACACAACCCTCGATTAATCTAATAGATAAGAAACTCGTGTAAGAGAAGAGTCTTCATACAGGTTAAGAGAAATGATTCATGGATTTGAAGAAGATTGGGTAGGGTCAAATAACGAGATAAAAAGGCTGGTGTTGACCAATAGAGTATTAGGCGAGATGCAGGTGATGCAAAAAGTGGACAACTTTGTCAATGATGCAGTCAGACTTTAAGAGGCTATAAGTTTCACTTCCAGATAAACTGTAGGCTCCACCATTGTAATCGAAAGAAACATTTAATGGTGAAATACACGAACGTGTAATACCTCGTATTTTTATTGATATTTATTAAAGGGATTAATTAAATTAAATGTGAATTAATTGAGAATTAATCCAAATATAAATACTAAGGAGATGTGAGTTGGTATTTGATTATGTTGTGTATATATGGCAATATATGAATATTAAAATATTAAAATTGTCGCGAGACTGAAATACGAACATATGGGAAATTTAGTTGGGACGCGCGTGTTAGTCGCGTCAAAAATGAAATTTTTTGAATTAAAAAGTGAATTTTATTTTTATCAACCAAATGGTCATTTTGAGTGCCCCAACGTGTCCGGAAGGGTCAAAATAGTCAGAAAACACTAGCCGGGGGTTTAGTTTTGGTCCCGATGCATTTTTGAGCCATACCGGCAACTTAAAAGGGTATTTTGGCAATTTTGAAATTTTGGGAATTAAAGCCTACGAATTTTAAGAGTTAAGTATACATTATTAGTAACCCACTAAGTCCATTACTAGCATTTGACAAGTTAGAGGTCTACGGGAGTTATAGGAAGAGTTGGAAGAGGTTCCCAAGAGAAAACCCATAACCACTATCTTCAACCTTGGGAGAAAATCTGTATAGAAAGGGGAGAGATCAACCTTCAACCTTCAACATCAAATTCTGAAGATAAATCTAAGGAAAGTTATTTATTATTTTTAATGCATTGAATATGTCTTCCATGCTTAGTGTTGGAATTATCTTATATTGATCTTTTTGAAGAAAACCCATGAAATTTGTTGGAGAAACTTTGAATTTGGGTTAGGATTTGCATGTAGTATGATAATGGACTGATTTAATACTTGATCAGTTATATATGATGATTTAAAAATGGATTTATGATGAGTAATTAGGCATAAGAAAATTTGGAGTTCATGTTCATAGGGTTTGGGAAAATATTTGAAGATTCATATTAATTCCTTGATAATTTGTAAGATTTGACCCCTTAAATATGATAAGGAATGATCTAAGGTGATTAGAAATGTTTATATACGTTAAAACAAAAATTGGATGGTCTTAGGGTGGATTTAGAGGAGAGAAGAATTGAGAAAAATGGAATTGGGATTTTCTGGGCTGAAACTGCCATCTCATTAGAAGACATGCCTAGGTCGTTCGAATGACCTCGTTCGAACGAACTTCTAACGGGATGACAGTATGACTTCTAACGAGTTGACAGAATGACCATTTTGGCCTGAATTGATTCTAGTATCCCGTAGACTTATTGAAATGATGAGATAACCTTCCCTTCTTAACTACTGGGTATAGTTGGGAGATTGGGGTACATTGAGGAGTAAAACTTAGAATAGTTTCTTGAACCGAATGACATTTGTGGATTGGGAAGTGATTAACTAATCACGAAGTGAGAATCATTGATTACTTAAATACATATAAACCGGGGACTTATGATTTGTATAACACTAAGTGTTGGTATAAGGACGAGAAGTATACCACTAACAAAATATTTTAATATCTAAGATGTGAGAATTCTTAGTATATGTAGTTATGTGTGTATGACATACCTATCGTTCTTACTATCATGGGAGGTTGGTGTTCGTTTAGGACCATCTAATCTTTGTGTGCCTACGGGGGGGGGGGGGGGGGGGGATTTAGATTGGTACCTCGAGGACATAGGTCAGAGAAGGGCTTATTGAGAAGTTAATAAGTCTGCTGATCATGGGAGCGTAGGTATGTGCGTGACCCAAGTGATGTGAACTATGTTCGCCTCCACTATTTGTGATTGTTGTTAATGAAACGTTTCGTGAGAGATTCGAAATACATGGTCCTCATGTACGTGATGTATCCGGATTTGATAGCAAAGTATGTGAGCATCGTAGCTTAGCCTCGGGGTGCTAGTATTGTATATTTATGGTGTGAATAACATACTGTTGATTGAAATGAATAGTCGTGAATAATTGTGGGTATAAGTAATAGCAACAGTTTGTAAAGTGAAAATGTAAGATTTACAATAAATTGTAATGCTAAAGTTGGGAACTGTGTAATAAGGAACAATACTCTATTAAATAGAAGATGTTGGGATTTGAGTTGGATATCATATAGATATGTTAGATTTAGCACTGGACTAGAAAGATATGGGAGCAACTAGAAATGGGTACGGGTACGATAGGAGTGCACAATTAGTTGAGAGGAGAGGAACTCATGCGAGTGCACACACTATCATGTACTTTATATTCACTGTTTAATGATATTAAACACTTCCATATTTTTAAAATTATTTTCACATTCGGGCTCCGACCCGTTTGATTTCAAATCTATTTTTGTAAAAACCTTTTTAGGTGCCCAGCCACAAGGACACCATGCATAGGCGTTCTATTAAGGTGACGTGTTGTAGCTGCTGTGGAAGTTATAGGACCTTGACAGTAGACGCCTCCATTTCTGATCTTGACTCCATTATCAATTTTTATCATTTGTTGGGAATGTCGCCCATTCCTTTTAGAGACATCTTACTTATTCAGTTATTTCAGACTTTGGGTTGTAATTATTTTTAGTCATGCAGACTTTGTATCTATTTATTTCAAAATTCGATTTGTTGTGAGGAGTTTTCCTCCAGACTCATTATTATTGGATGGTTATTCTATTGTGACTATATGGTTGATTATGTTAACTTTTCATAATTCATTCATTTCATGTTAATCAGATTTAATTAAAATGGACAATTCACTTCTTAAATACTAGGCGTTTAGTAATATTAAAATGTTTCCAACAATGATTCTATGAACTGAACCAACTTGGCATTTGTATTAATTTAATAAAGGAGTAGCTACCCGGTATTTAATTAGTCGGGTTGTCAAAAGTGCTATCAGAGCATCAGGTTCTAGTGTCCTTAGGATCTGTACGGCTTGTTATGTTTCCGCTGAGCTTTCTTTGATGTAGAGCCTTATATTTTAGGACTGTTATAATCTTTTGTGTATATATCGCTCTTCAGCTATTTTGAGATAACAACTGCGAACTTATAAGACTTTACTCTTATTTCAGATGCCTCCAGAATGTGCGCATCGAGTTCATTGGGATGCACAGCCAGAGCCACAGCCTGCACCAGTTCAGGGCACTATGAATGCCGCAGAGGTTGCAGTTATTGTAGCCCAAGCGGTAAATGAAGCCCTAGCCGTTGTACAGAAGGCACCATCCCAGGCGCCGGTAGTTGCACCAGTTCAGGCTCATGCATTCCCGTATGCTTGGGAATGCGTTCGTGATGATTTTCAGAAAGCACACCCTCCGGAGTTTGCAGAAGCTCCGATGTTGTGGTATCTAGTCAGTGGAGGAAGGATATTCAGAGGCACTTAAGGATTTACGAGTGCACAGATGTTCAGAAGAAGATATTGTCTACTTTCAAGCTAGTAGGATCTGCATTGTAGTGGTGGGAGTCCATTACCACCACAGAGGAGAGGGACACCCTCACTATACAGGAGTTCTGGGTGAGGTTCGACCACAAATATTTTTCGTCAGCTGTTCACATGGAGATGAGAAGGAAATTGATGAACCTCAAGCAGGAGGGGATGACTGTGGCCGAGTATGAGATCGAATTCACTAATCTATTGAACATTTTTCCCAATGAGAGACCTACTGAGGAGAAGAAGATTCAGAAGTTTATGGATGGATTAACTTGGAGGATTCGTCAGCACTTGTTGGGTAATCTCTCATTGGCCACTTATGCTGATGTGGTTAACGCTACATTAGTTCACTACCAGGATCATCAGTTCCACATGTCTGAGAGCAAGAGATCAGGAGAGTCCAGCCAACAAGGCAGGACCGGGGGAACTAGTGCCAGCGGGGCACAATCTGCTCAGGGACAGCACAGGTAGGGTGACCAGGGTTCCCAACAGGGGGATTCCAAGATATTCAGATCTGAGGGTTTTAGAAGTGGACAGGGAGGTTTTAGACAGGTCCAGCAGGGTCAGAATGGTCAGCAGCAGCAGTTTTAGTAGGGCCAGTATGGCTAGGGGATTAATTGTAACGGCCATTAGGGCCGGGGTCAATAGGGACAACGAGGGGGAACTTCCCAGGGAAGTGTTTCGTTGGTGGCAAGACTAGCCACAAATGCCAGGATTGTCCTGACATGGGCATGGCCCCACCGCAACAGCAGCAGGGTGCTCGACACGAGCCACAGAGGCCTATGTTTCTCGCCGCCCTCCCAGCTCCATCACAGATGGCAACATTACCACCCATTCCAGTAGTCCCAATTCAGCAGGTACAACTTTAGTATGGGAGAGTGTATGAGATTCATCATGCCGTAGCCCCACAGGATCCACCGGCCATTGAGGGTATGTTCTCTATTCAGGGGACTATGGTGCGTATTTTATTTGATACAGGGGCCACACATTATTTCATTGCCATGAGATTCGCACGCACTATTGGGTTATTAGACACCGCCGAGAGTACGGTTACTTATGTAGATTCATCGTTGAGTAGGGGTTCCGTGATTTCCCTTATTTGTAGAGGTGTGGGTATAGAGATCGGGAGGTTTACTTTACCCGCTGATATGTTAGTGTTAGAGATGACTGAGTACGATGCGATTATTGGTATGGATTGGCTAGTTACGTACCGAGCCATGATTGATTTTTTTAGTAGGATTATTATCTTTGCCATTCCTGGGCAGGAGATGTTTTTAGTGGCGATGCCTTGCCCTGAGGGAGGATCGTCCACTCACTTTTATTATATAGAGGAGGAGACCTTTAAGGAAGTGGTGATACCACCTTATGCGATTCCAGTTGTTAGGTATTTTTTCGATGTATTTCAGGATATACCTGGACTACCTCCGAGTAGAGAGATAGATTTTATGATCGACTTGACGCCAGGCACTCAGCCTATTACCCGCGCACCTTACCGTATGGCTCCAGCAGAGATGAGAGAGTTACGGGATCAGATTGTGCACTTATTGGGTCAGGGGTTTATCCGGAGGAGAACTTCATCGTGGGGTGCCCCTTTGTTGTTCCTAAAGAAGAGGGATGGATCGTTGAGGTTATGTGTAGATTACTGAGAGTTGAATAAGGTCACGATACGGAATAAGTTTCATTTGCCCCGAATCGATGACTTATTCGACCAGCTGAGAGGAGCTTCTTTCTTCTCAAAGATTGATTTGCGATCAGGATACCATCAGTTGCGTATCAGGGAACAGGACGTCTCGAAGACTGCTTTCTTAACGAGATATGGTTCGTACGAGTTTCGAGTTATGCCTTTTGGCTTGACCAACGCTCCAGTCGTGTTTATGGACTTGATGAATAGGGTGTTCAAAGAGTTCCTAGACCAATTCGTCATTGTATTTATTGATGACATTCTGGTTTACTCCCAGACAGAAGAGGAGCACTCTGAGCATTTGAGATAGGTTTTGCAGACGCTACGTCAGGACGAGCTTTATGTAAAGTATGAGAAGTGTGGGTTTTGGCTGAAGGAGGTTCAGTTTTTGGGGAATATTATTTCAGACCGGGGGATATCGGTAGATCCGGGGAAGGTATCCGTGTTGAGGGAGTGGGGACAGCCCACGACGCCGACTCAGATCCGTAGTTTCTTGGGCCTAGCAGGATACTACATGAGGTTTATTCGGGGTTTATCAAAGATAGCGGGTCCTTTGACACATCTGACTCGCAAAGGTGTGCCATTCATCTGGAGTGATGCGTGTCAGTTGGCATTCGATGAGTTGAAGGACAATTTGACCTCATCACCTGTGTTAGCATTGCCGAGACCAAGATTTGAGTATCTAGTCTACACCGATGCGTCCTTACAAGGACTCAAAGGTGTGCGGCAGTAGGAGAGTCAGGCCATAGCTTATGCTTACCGTAAGCTTAAGCCTCACGAGAAGAATTACCCCACGCATGACTTTGAGTTAGCGGCAGTTGTATTTGCCCTTCGGATTTGGAGACATTACCTCATGGGTGAGAAGTTTCGATTGTTCATGGATCACAAGTCTCTACAGTACCTCTTCACGCAGAAGGAGTTGAATATGCGACAAAGACGGTGGCTTGAGTTTGTGAAGGATTATCAGTTCGATATCCAATATCACCCGGGGAAGGCTAACATGGTAGTAGACGCGTTGAGCCGTATGCCAGTAAATGAGGTGGCCGAGGTGTGGAAAGCAAAGTGGAAAGAGTTGGGACACCAGGATGCAGTGGCCCGATCGTTCATGTCTGTGATGACTGTTACACCGCAGATTGTCACGAGAGTGGTAAAGGCCCAAGCAAATGACTCGTTCTGTCAGGAGAAGATAGTTCGATTACTAGCGGAGGGAGAGGAGTCCTATACCATTAAATCAGATGGGGGATTACGCTTCAATAGGAGACTAGTCGTTTCGAAAGGGGAAGACTTACGACACGAGGTGATGATAGAATCGCACGGCTCACGGTTCGCGGTACACCCTGGTGGGGAAAAAATGTACCAAGACATGAGACGTCAGTATTGGTGGAGCGGGATAAAGAGAGATATCGCCGTGTTTATTTCTAAATGATCCACTTGTCAGCTAGTAAAAGTGGATCATCAGAGACCGACAGGACTTCTACAACCATTAGAGGTTTCGACGTGGATATGGGAGATCATATCCATGGACTTTATTACGGGGTTACCTACGTCACAGAGGGGTCACGACTCCATTTGGGTAATTATGGACCGGTTGACCAAAGTGGCTCATTTTCTACCCGTAAGGATAGACTACACCATGGGACAGTATGCCAATATTTTCATTTCGAAAATAATGAGACTTCCCGGTGAGCCTCTAAATATCGTGTCTGACCGAGACAAGATATTTGTTTCACGGTTTTTGGAGAGTTTCCAGGAGGCCATGGGCACCGAATTCCGGTTGAGTACGGCTTATCACCCGCAGACCGATGGGCAGACCGAGCATACAAATAAGATGTTGGAGGACATGTTGCGTATGTGCATCACAGACTTTGGGGGTGGATGGGAGCAGTACCTTCCACTGGTGGAGTTTTCTTATAATAATTCCTACGAGTTCACCATTGGCATGGATCCATTTGAGGCGTTGTACGGTAGACCTTGTCATTCTCCATCATGTTGGTTAGAGGTGGGGGATAACAAACTCCTTGGGCCGAAAGTGATTTAGGACACTTCGACAAGGATATAATTGATACGGAGTCGCATTCGGGTAGCTCAGGATCGGAAGAAGAGCTACGCTGATGTGAAGAGGTTCTTCAGAGAATTCAAAGTGGGGGACCAGGTTTTACTCAGAGTATCTCCTATGAAGGGGATTATGCGTTTTAGGAAAAAGGGGGAACTGGCACTGAGATATGTGGGGCCATTTCCTATCATCGAACGGATTGGGCCAGTTGCATATAGACTTGGGTTACCCGAGCACTTGCATAGGATTCATGAGGTGTTCCATATTTCCTCACTAAGGAAATATCTTAGAGATGATTTGGCCCATACTCACATTGCTTTGGAGGACATCGATCTCCAGCCCGATAGTTCCTACGAGGAGGGGCCTATTGCTATTTTAGACCGAAGCGAGCGAAAACTGAGGTCGAAGATAGTACCGTTAGTACGTGATCAGTGGCGGCATCATAATGCTGAGGAGTCCACATGGGAGCACGAGGATGAAATGCACGAACGTTATCCAGAGTTATTTTTATCAGGTACTTTTTAGTTCCGAATTTTGGGACAAAATTCTGTTATTAGGGGGGAAGTATGTAATACCCTGTATTTTTATTGATATTTATTAAAGGGATTAATTAAATTAAATGTGAATTAATTGAGAATTAATCCAGATATAAATACTAACGAGATGTGAGTTGGTATTTGATTATGTTGTGTATATATGCTAATGTATGAATATTGAAAATATTAAAATTGTCGCGAGACTGAAATACGATAATTTGGGAAACTTAGTTGGGACGTGCGTGTCAGTCACGTCAGAAATGAAATTTTTAGAATTAAAAAGTGAATTTTATTTTTATCAACCGAATGGTCATTTTGAGTGCGCCAACGAGTCCGAAAGGGTCGAAATAGTCAGAAAACACTAGCCGGGGGTTTAGTATGGATCCCGGGGAATTTTTGGGCCATACCGGCAACTTAAAAGGGTATTTTGGTAATTTTGAAATTTAGGAATTAAAGCCTACGAATTTAAAGAGTTAATTATACATTATTAGTAACCCACTTAGCCCATTACCAGCATTTGACAAGTTAGAGGGCTATGGGAGTTATAGGAAGAGGTTCCCAAGAGAAAACCCATAACCACCATCTTTAACCTTGGGAGAAAATCTGTAGAGAAAGGGGAGAGATCAACCTTCAACCTTCAACATCAAATTCTGAAGAACAATCTAAGGGAAGTGATTTAGTATTTTTAATGCATTGAATATGTCTTCCATGCTTAGTGTTGGAATTATCTTATATTGATCTTTTTGAAGAAAACCCATGAAATTTGTAGGAGAAACTTTGAATTTGGGTTAGGATTTGCATGTAGTATGATAATGGACTGATTTAATACTTGATCAGTTATATATGATGATTTAAAAACGGATTTATGATGAGTAATTAGGCATAAGAAAATTTGGAGTTCATGTTCATAGGGTTTGGGGAAATATTTGAAGATTCATATTAATTCCATGATAATTTATAAGATTTGACCCTTTAAATATGATAAGGAATGATCTAGGGTGGTTAGAAATGTTTATATACGTTAAAACACAACTTGGATGGTCTTAGGGTGGATTTAGAGGAGAGAAGAATTGAGAAAAGTGGAATTGGGATTTTCTGGGCTGAAACTGCCATCTCGTTAGAAAACCTGCCTAGGTCGTTAGAATGAACTTCTAACGAGATGACAGTATGACTTCTAACGAGTTGGTATTTCATTTGAAGCCCTTCATTCGAATGAACTCGTTCGAATGAGACTGCTAACGAGTTGACAGAATGGCCATTTTGGCTTGAATTGATTTCTAGTATCCCGTATACTTATTGAAATGATGAGATAACCTTCCCTTATTAACTAGTGGGTATAGTCGGGAGATTGGAGTACATTGAGGAGTAAAGCTTATAATAGTGTCTTGAACCGGATGACATTTGTGGATTGGGAAGCGAGTAACTAATCACGAAGTGAGAATAATTAATAACTTAAATACATATAAACCGGGGACATATTATTTGTATAACACTAAGTGTTGGTATAAGAAGGAGAAGTATACCACTAACAAAATATTTTAATATCTAAGATGTGAGAATGCTTAGTATATGTAGTTATATGTGTATGAAATACCTATCATACTTGCTATCATGGGAGGTTGGCATTCGTTTAGGACCATCTAATTTTTGTGTGCCTACGTGGGGGATTTAGATTGGTACCTCGAGGACATAGGTCAGAGAAGGGCTTATTGAGAAGTTAATAAGTCTACTGATCATGGTAGCTTAGGTATGTGCGTGACCCATGTGATGTGAACTATGTTCGCCTCCACTATTTGTGATTGTTGTTAATGAAACGTTTCCTGAGAGATTCGGAATATGTGGTCCTCATGTACGTGATGTATTGGGATTTGATAGCAGAGTATGTGAGCACCATAGCTTAGCATCGGGGTGCTAGTATTGTATATTTATGGTGACAATAATATACTATTGATTGAAATGAATAGTCGTGAATAATTGTGGGTATAAGTAATAGCAACGGTTTATAAAGTAAAAATGTAAGATTTACAATAAATTGTAATGCTAAAGTGGGGAAACTGTGTAATAAGGTACAATACTCTATTAAATAGAAGATGTTGGGATTTGAGTTGGATATCATATAGAAATGTTAGATTTATCATTGGACTAGTTAGATATGGGAGCTACTAGAAATGGGTACGGGTACGATAGGAGTGCACAATTAGTTAAGAGGAGAGGATATCATGTGAGTGCACACACTATCATGTACTTTATATTGACTGTTTAATGATATTTAACACTTGCATATTTTTAAAATTATTTACACATTCGGTCTCTAACCCGTTTTCTTTCAAATATATTTTTGTAAAAACCTTTTTAGCTTCCTCGCCACAAGGACACCATGCATAGGAGTTCTATTCAGGTGACGTGCTATAGCAGCTGTGGAAGTTACAGGACCTTGACAGTAGACGCCTCCATTTCTGATCTTGACTCCATTATCAGTTTTTAACATTTGTTGGGCATGTCTCCCATTCCTTTTAGAGACATCTTACTTATTCAATTATTTCAGACTTTGGGTTGTAATTAATTTTAGTGATGCAGACTTTGTATTTATTTATTTCGGAATTCTGTTTGTTGTGAGGAATTTTCCTCCAGACTCATTATTATTGGATGGTTATTCTATTGTGACTATATTGTTGATTATGTTAACTTTTCATAATTCATTTATTCCATATTAATCGGATTTAATTAAAATGGACAACTCACTTCTTAAATACTAGGCGGTTAGTAATGTTAAAATGTTTTCGACACTGATGCTATGAACTGAACCAACTTGGCATTTGTGTTAATTTAATAAAGGAGTAGCTACCAGGTATTTAATTAGTCGGGGTGTCACAGAAGGGTAATCTCCCAGCACCACAGGTGACTCGACTGACGATGCAAACTAAGGAGATAATTGTAATACCTCTTAATTTTAATAACTTTTAAAATAGAATTAATTAAAAGTAAAATGGGGATTAATTGAAATTAAATTTGTATAATAATTAGAATTAATCCGGATTGAATATTACTAGAGAATAAATTAATATGTAATTGATATTGAATATTACTTAGTAATTAACAGTAATATATGATTATATGGTCTTAAGTGAATAATACGTGAATTATTAAAATTAAGTCGGGACGCGCATGTGAGTCGTGTCGGGACTAAATTAAAAGGGAAAAAAGGGAAATTATGTTTAAGTCATCCATATGATCATTTTGACTTCGCCAATGAGTTCGAAAGGGTCAAAGTAGGCAAAAAAGTCTACCCGGGGGTTTGATGGGGTCTAGAGTCAATTGGGAACCAAAAGGACACCCAAAAGGGTATTTTGGTCATATTTCGGGGGAGGCGAATAGTACCTGCTGGATTGGAGTTTTATTATTTAAGATTAGAGTGTGTTAAACCAATAAATCATTTACCAAAAGACTAAGGAGAGGAAGGGGAAAAATTCTAGGAAGAGGAGGGTTTTGAGAGTAAACCAAGGGTTGCACCACCACCAAAAAAGTGATTGGAAAGGAGGAGGAAGTATTATACATATATATTCACAGGTGGATCAGAACTATACCTTAAGGAAAGTGTAATTGTTGTTCCAATTAGAGAGTATAATATCCATGTTAAATTAGATGGGATAAACGTCCATGAAAACTATATATCAAAGATTAAAATTTGATGATTTTGATGTAATTCTTGAAATGGAAATTATTTAGGATTATTCCCTTGATGAAATTAGAATTAGAACCATGAAAGTTTGGGTTTAATTGATGAGGGAATTTGGGGTTTATATGTGTTCTTGAGAAAGAATTCTTTCATGTAGATTTTCTCGAATTTAAAATAAGATTAGTATGACTCATCGAAATTCCATCATGATTTTGATATGATTTGATGTTATAAATAATGTACATGGTTGGTTATATCATTTGGGATGAATTATAAGGAGTTTGGGATCATTTGGTGGAGGTTTTAAGGATGAATTAGGTTACAATCCGTAGGTAGAAATATGTAAAAAAAAAAAATGAACATTATATGATAATTTTAGGACTGTTTTAAGAAGAATCTAGTAGTATGCTCGCTTATTTTTGTATAAAATCACGTTCTGCACAACTTTGTAGTTTTATGTTTTTTCACAATCACAACAGAAAAGTGTCAAAATTGTAATTTTTATTTCTGGGCAGATTTTAACTTTATCGAAAAAAGGATTGTTGGGAATTACAAAAATAATCCGGGTTTGTTATAATGAGTCCGGGGCTTGGAACAATAAGTATGAATTTAAGGTAGCTACTGGAATAATTAATTAAATCCTTTCAGTTAATAAGAGATGTTCGGAGTAATGGGAAATGTGAATAAAATGTAAATTATTAGTTATGGGATAAACTTGAAATATACTATGTGTGGTATTTGTATATAGTATGAGAGTATACCCATTTGTTGATATATATACATAGGTGGAGCCAATACCTATAATATAATTGAGGTTTAAAATAGCATGATACGTAGAATATTCGAGATATAAGTATACTACATATGAGACTTATGATATGGGATGTGATTATGCCTTATTGCTTAAATATATATATATATATGCTGACTGTGTACCTATATGATAATTTATGTGTATGACATACCTAGGCTACTTGCTATCGATGGGAGGATTGCGCGTTGAGAACAGTCATATCCTGATGAGCCTTTGGGGGGCTTTTTGACTTGCCCCTTAGAATATATAACCTAGGTACGAACTATGTGTGATAATGATAGTGATGACGGTCATATGGGTACATATGTATGTGACTAGGACTAGATAGCAGAGTAGTGTGCGTGCCCCACAGTTGTGTCTCGGGGTGCATTATTATATATATATAATAGAGTGAATGTATATATATACATGTGATATTATCTACTGTGTGATTTACGTAGACGTGAAAGGTAAAGATATCTTAAATTAATTAAGTATGAGAACACTTATATTGAGATTAAAATGAATATATTTATTTATTACATGTATTGTGAAGGAAATACGCGGGGAAAGATAAGGGCTATTATTAGTTGATACAATGAGATAATCTAATGAATGTGGGAATAGTAACTAGAATAAATTGAGAATACGTTAGGCGTGCACATGAGTTGAGAAGTAAGAATCTCAAGTGAGAGTTTGAGGATGCAACATATATATAATAATTGCTAATTGTAGCATTTATTCACTTGTTGTTTTTACAATCTTTTACAATCGGGCCCTGGTCCATTTTCTCTTGCATAGTCTCTTCCCTCTTATATATTCTATATCAGGTGTCTACCCACAGGGAAACCCAACTTAGAGGATCGCATATTTATTCGGTATGGACTTTTTGGAGGGTGGACCTTGCATTAGATGCATCATTTTATTGATTAATGTACTATGTAGTCATTTTCTTCTATGGCATGTTGCCAATGGATTCTTGTCATTTTCATTCTATCTCAGTCATTAGTTTTACTTATGTTGGTTTTGGATACATTTGGTTCGATTTGGTTCATTGTATTGAGATGTTTTAAATTGGGAAGTTTATTCCAATTATCTTAAATAAGTTGTGATGGTGATTATTTATTATTCATTGTTGTGGATTGGGTTATATGATAACTGATTGCTATTGCTAAAAATGAATTCTATTTAAAATTAAAAGTTTTAACACTAGCTTATTTGATTAATATGTGGTTAATAATGAAAGAAAGAAAATATTTTCTGACAGTGATGCTAATAATGAGCCAACTATATAATTTAAATTAATTGGATAAAGGATTGACCACCCGGTATTTAATTAAGCGAGTTGCTAGATGTGGTATCAGGGCTAGGTTCTAATGCCCTTAGGATCTGTATGACTTTCTATATTTAAGCGTATCGTTCTTTGATTTAGAGCCTTATTATTATGATGTTTTATTCCTCTGCGTATTACGACTTACATGCTCCTTCTAGGAAATATAAGTGATGTAATTCTTATATGAGCTCGGTCTGGCATCGATGACTAGTGAGGGTCGTTAGAAGAATAGAAGGATGAGGTCTCAACCAAATACTTAGAAGATTTTAGAAATGGCGATTTAGATAGAACCCACTAAACTTGTTGTTCAGGCTGAGGACAATAAAGAAGTCGCTCGGGAGCTGTAGTTTCCAGGAACCGTTATGGATGACGTTTGTGACATTTCAAAACCTACCCAACATTTTCAGTGAAAGGCGAAGGAGTCGGAAGGACTCTTGTGAAGGAAGAAATCCAAATACAATTATGTAGGGTGAAGTGTAGAAACACCCAGGAATAGAACATTTCAAGTGAAATTTTTGCTCTTGGGAACTAATGAGAGTTAGACATCACATATAAAGAACCATGTGGGAAGCTAAAACGATAGATTATAGTATGGTTCGACTGTGAAATCGTCCATTTTATGTTTAATCGGGATATGAATTGAATTTTGAAACTTATTTTATATGGGCGAGAAATAAAGCCCAACGCGAAAGAGCAGTGAACTTGTTTACCGAATTCCTTACCGAATGAAGAATGGGGTACATCGCAAATAAGTAGAGTTCATTGTGTGGAAGAACTCATGAGTTAAATACTCAAGTGTTAAAATTTACCCCCATCATGTAGATCATCTATTAAGGGGATGTTCAAGCTTAACCAAGGTCTCGGGTTCAAGCCTTGGGAATGGAGTTGTGTTAAAATTTCGGAGGGAGAACTTTGCTGCCCTTGTGGTGCTACCTGTATCGAACAGGATTAGTCCCACACCAAAGGCGTGGGGAGCCCAAAAAAAAAAAAATACTTAAGTGTTAATGGGAAAATCTGATGAAGACGACAAGGGTTGATCTTGCCAAGAAATTTGTTAATTCCCCAATGAGAAAGGGAGATAGGAGGAAAACCTAGCCGCAAGGAAAAGATCGACTTCAATGGTGATAGTGAAACATTACCAGAACATACACCCAATAGGGAATATATTTAAATTATTACTGAGTGGCGATGGATTCATCTAAGACCAGTGTGGTCGACCATGTGTTTCATGGGACTACTAGAGCCAAAGGAATAGTGGAAATAGAAACTGGGAGCTACGACTGCCCGATCCAAGATAAGGACATTCCAAAATAGTCAGTTGGACCAGTGACGGGGGAATGAAAAAGTAAATTGCCCTATGTGTAGAAAGAAATACTACTGGTGTTGAATGTATCCACATTAAGAAGTGATACCGATAAGTTTAGGAATGGTAAACCATGCCAGTAAGGCATAAAAACTAGAGGAGTGAAATATTCAGTGGAGGAATTTAGTCAAGAGAATTGGGCCCAGTAAATTTACAATCTGAGAGTAGTGGGATTAGGCAGGACTAGTGGAGTCCTCAACAACTGTAGCATACAATATTTCAGGGTCGATGGGACCAAAGAAGTAAAAGGAAGGCCAGTAAGGCCATAATTGAGTCTTAGAGATTTGGGACCGACGTTTCAATGATGGGCGTGCAGCCGTAGAACATAATAATTTTGCCACTACGAGAGCGGGGGGGGGGGGGGGGGGGGGACCTATTGGATGAAATCCTAGATGTATAACGATTGCAGATGCTTATGGGTTGTTTTGGTAGCTAGGTGCTGGGACCCTACGATTGGGCGAGACTGGTGAAGTTTTATTTCATCCTTATGAGTAAAGGATTAATTCAAGTGGCATGGGTGTGTCATAATATATATGAATTATTAACACTAAAAATTCTCCTACGAGTGGAGTTTAGTGGGTATGATGGTTTTAACAGTCGGGTTGCGAACATATTTATAATTGATAATGGGAATTTTTGATGTCGTCCGTGAGTGAGTTGGGTGGGCACTAAGAATATATTTTATGTTTATAATTTACTCCTAATTTGAGTTATAAAAGTACAAATTAATATGGTAATGTGTAGGGATTCATTACCAAATGTTTTAACGATAGAAGATTGAATGATAAGACTATTGTCTTGGATATTTTGAGTGATTAATATTACTGTGGTGAGGCACCACCTAAAATATGGTTGGGCCTACAAATATATATGAAAATTTCATGGTATCATCGACTTCAATGAGTATGTTGTCTAGTTATATGTAAACCCAGTGTATAGGAATTTATTTACTGATGTGACTTAGGATACTTTGTGATCTTTATCGAGTAGTAAAATATAGCTCTTGAGAGCTCCATGTTACATGTTATTTCTAAGGGGAATAAGTAGATTTTTTTAACATACGTAGATTATGGGAAGGTACATATTATGAATTGAGGGACTTACGAATCTCAACGACCGACTATGTTAGGTAGTAGTATATCGGGAGCGTCCCGAAGCTTGATTATTTCTCGAATACACAACCTCTCCAACTTAGCCACATTTTCTATGAACTTGATCAATAAGAAGTTTGTAAACTTAGTGAGTCAATCTACTATAACCCATACCACATCATGACCATGCTCATACCGTTGTAAAGTCGTGACTAAATCCATCATTATATGCTCCCTCTTCCACTTTGTCATGGGTAATGGTTGCAACAACCTTGTCGCCTTCTTATGTTTGGCCTTTACAAGAAGACAAGTGTATCACTTGGATACATACTTCTCCACATTTCTCTTCATGTCGGACCACCATAAGTCCCTGCATAGGTCCTTATACATATTGTTGGCACCAGGGTGTAT
Organism: Sambucus nigra; assembly: GCA_949130495.1. NCBI lineage: Eukaryota > Viridiplantae > Streptophyta > Magnoliopsida > Dipsacales > Adoxaceae > Sambucus > Sambucus nigra. Next base: position 422,845,047 of record OX422218.1, read on the forward strand.
GTTAAAATGTGAGTAATGGGCTTCTCACATTAGCTCATCCTGAAGATTCTCAATAATTGAGACAATTAACTGACCCTTGTGTCGCACGCTATCATCCTTATCCACGGTAAGAGTTTAAAACACTTCCCCATTCATAATATGACCACTATACTTGATAAACTCGGGATCACATTATTGGGCATCTAGAACTTTTTGTTGGATGAGGGACCTAGGAACCACACCCCAAAGCTATGACCTATCATAACCCTACTGAATGTGTAAATCAAACTTATTCACCTCCCTGAACATCTTTATAGATGGAACCTCATTGCCATAACGTAATACTGTACTTTCGTCTAAGAGCATCGGCTACCACATTGGCCTTACTGGGATGATACTCCAATGAGAAGTCATAGTCATCCATCATCTCTGGTGGAGATTAAGATCACGCTGTGTGAAAATGTACTGAAAGTATCTTATGATAAAAAAGACACCTTAAACCATTCCCCATACATAACATATCTCCAACTCTTAAGTGCAAACACAACCGCAGCTAGCTCAAAATCATGGGTGGGGTAGTTCTTATCATGCACATTTAACTGGCGAGATGAATAAGCTACCACCTCATCATTCTGCATCATTACTGCTCCGAGACCTGAACTTGAAACGTTATAATACATTCTGTAACCCTTACCTCATTCTAGGAGGACACGAATGGATCCAGAGGTCAACCTAACTGTTAGCTATTAGAAGGATGACTTAGAACCCTCAAACCACTCAAATTACACATCCTTATGAGTTAATATGGAGAGGGAAGTGATACCCTCGAGAAGTCTTACATGAATCTACGGTAGTAATTGGATAGGCCCAAGAAACTATGCACTTTTTTTACTATCCTCCGCTGACTCAAACTCAATACAGCCTTTACCTTTAAAGGATGGACATAAATGACCTTGCTATAAACAACCTAACTACGGAATTTCTCCTATTCCATCTAGAATTCGTAATTGCTGAATTTAGCATACATCTGATTCTCTTTGAGCTCCTCTAATGTCATGAGGAGGTGTTCCCTATGGTTTTTGTATGAGATCTAATAGACTAGTATGTCATCCACAAATACCACCACAAACCAGTCTAGGTAAGGATGATAAATACAGTTTAATCAGAGACATGAATGTCGATGGGGTGGTGGTCAAACCAAAGGGCATCACTAAGAACTTGTAGTTCCTATATCGAGTTTGGAAAGCATTGTTAGGGATATCCACCTCCTTGATACGCAATTGGTGGTACCCATAATGAAGGTCAATCTTTGAAAATTGTCTTTCCCCATGCAACTGATCAAGTAAGTCGTCGATACAAGGCATATGGTACTTATTCTTCATCGTTACCCTATCCAGGTGCCTATAATTGATGAAAAGACGAAGAGAATGTTACTTTTTCATCACAAATAAGATTGGATCTCTCCAAAAGGATAAACTGGGGCAAATGAAGCCCTTACTGGTTATCTACTCCAACTGAACCATGAGCTCCTATAATTGTGTTGGAGCAATCCTATGAGGTGTAATAGAGATGGGTCAGACACCCTGATGTAACTCTATCACGAAATCCACCTCTCGTAACGGTTGTAACCCAGAGAGATCATTCGAGAGCACATAGAGAAACTCCCGTACCATGGGATAGTCTAAAACCATCCTATCTGGCTTATTTTAAGCCACCATGCTTCTCAACCAACAAAAATACCATTTCTATTCATGAACATTAGAAAACTTTTAAGGGTAATAAACACCTTACTCATTGCTAAAACGATGAAGAGACCCTTTCGAAAGTGATACTAGGACACTATGTCGATGGCATTCTATGACAGCTTCGAACATGATAGCCAATCTAGGCCAAGGATTAATCGAACCCATCCATGTCAGTAAGGATCAAATTATACTCTAGAACAAACTCTCCATCCATAATTATACACCTATGATAAACCCTATTTAGAATGATACGAACCCCAATTGCAAGCCCTATGAAGGTAGGAGGATGAACCTTCTCTACTTCTATTCCTAAACTGAATGATAAGGAACTTGAAATAAAAGAGTTGTGCCAGAATAAAGCAATGCCTTAAACCATGTATTATAAAAATGAATCATACCTTTCGTCATCAAAGGATCGTCAAAAGGTGAAACCCGTTGTGACATGACATAAGCTCACCTAGGGTTAAACCTGATAATTCCACTGTTGGGAACCTGACCCGGACCATGGATAACCTAACCCTAGTTTCGACGTGAACCATCTATGATATGCGCTGGGGCTGCTGATAGCCTAAAGGGAATTGCTGTTATTGCTGAGTAAGGCTTGTATAACCAGAGTTTCGGCTAGACACGAAATTAAGCATCTACTAACTGCCTAAATCCCACTAAGGGCAATCCCTTTTAAAGTTACCCGGGATTCCATAAGAAAATAAAGTCCTCATTGTGGGACTCTGATCACTGGTGCACTGGGATGATGAAGAGCCAACCCATATGGAAGCCTCTATCTTCATAAAGAAGCCTTGAGCCCCACCGCGGGACTTATTATGATCTCTGCCCTAGAACCCTTCGGGATCCTTCCTGTTTTCTCAAATGTCCTTGCTATCCTCAACATAAATATCCAACTGAATAACTTTGTTCACTACAGAGATGAAGTTAGGTTGATGCAAACCTTTCAGAATCCACCTAATACCCAGGTGGAGGCCTTTAATAAATAACCTCCTCTTCTTAGTCTCATCTTTTTGAACAACATCAACATACTTACACAAGCTTTCAAAATTCACCAGGTACTCATTCACCAAAGTCTTCCCCTGAATCAAGTGGTATAACTCATCCTTCTTGGAATCCTTGAATGCTTGGCGAAATTAACAGTCAAGGAAGGTAGGTTTGAAGCCGTCCCAATCAATGGTCTCTGTATCACTGGGGAGATGGTCGTTCCGCTAACATCGGGCTTCTTTCGTGAGATGGAACACAGAAATATTAACTTTATTCCCAACTAGCACATCAATAATCTCCATTATCCTAGTGACTTCATCAAGCCTCTCTTCTGCAGCATCGATGTCAGCAGCCCCGTTAAAGGTGGGTGGGTGGATCCTCCTTAAATCCTTAAGGATGGAGGCAGAGGTAGTACTCTCGATTGTCCCACTGTAGTTGGTCCGCTGCTTATGTGTGAGAGATTCGTCGATCAGATGCATGGCTTTCTCCATGCATCGAAGCTCACTGGTGCTCGATCCACTAGCTATGTCATGGCATGGAGGCATTTACACAAGAATGGAGATTTTAATATATAATGACTCGAAAAGAAAGTTGTAGTGGAAGCAATTTACTGAAAGTACTAAAGTATTATATAAGCAAAAACATATATGGAAAGCATAAACACTCTATCACACTCGAGGATCCTATTGTTATAAGTTTTGGGCCACCTGCACTAAGTCAAAACGAGTTAAAGGGGTAGGGAGTAGTCCATTTTGCTTTATTTAAGATAATCCTTTAATTTCTCGATTAATAAAAAACTAATTTTGTCAATTTTAGCTTGAGAAAGAAGGTGATCACCAAATTAATCAATTAACAAGATTTATTTATAAAAATCCAATTTAGTCCACAATGCGAATAAAATATGAAATAGACCACATTCATCCCTGTATTATTACAAACCATGGCTTAAGTCCCGAATAAATGTTTAAATTCACCAGAGTTCCAAAAAGAGACAAAGCATTAACGATTTTGATTGCCCTCGGGGGACTTACCCGCATCCTTTCCCTCTGGGGCCTTACCCGCATCCTTTCTGGCATCCCTACTCGATGTACCTGGGGTGGGGTGGGGTTTTTAATAATAAAATGCATGGGTGAATGAATACTTAGTAGGGTGGGTAATACTAAGATATAATTTTTCTACAAAATACTATAAATATAATGTGTATTTTAATCAATTCCAAAAACCTTTAACAATTTAACTAGTATTCATGCAACTACTATGCAATTCACCCGAGCGATGAGCTCATAATCACACTTAATAGATTTCAGGCACTGGTATAGCTGGTGCTTACTCGAATGGAGCGGCGACATCGGCCTATCCCACCTCTTCTTAATCAATGCGCTCTATCCTCATAGACATCCTTTGTCAAGGATGATTTTCCATATCTCAATTTCACAATAAGTGTAGGAATTAGTGTTACTAATAAAAGGAACTACAAACAAATTTAAAATTAGCAAACTAAATAAATTGGATTCAAGCAGACTTCAATTCATCCCTTGAATGGAAAATTAGCCTTCCACAATCTTCATCCAAGAAATAATGTAAACAATTAAGATAATGAAATGAGTAATTAGAGAAGAATTGATCAAACCCAAATTCGTCTTGAATTGTAATGAATTTCTTCAATCCACAATCCTTTAAAATTTTAATTACAATCACTCAGTAATTTAAAAAAAAAAACTACCAAAAAATTCTTCTCTATTCTAAACATTCTCTAAGTCATGTTATCTATAAGTCTCGATCTCTTCTCAATTGAGCCTTCTGTCTTTTATATTTGGCACACATAGGGCTAAGGGGAAATTTAGGAAAGTGCAAGAACATGCATGCATGGTAATAGTGAGTTAGTTAATTGAGGGTCTAATGGGAAATGGGGTAAAGATTCATTTTCCATATATGAGGCTTTAAATTAGTCTTTTGAATGGGATTTATTTGGTAGATGCAATTTAAGAAATTTTGTTGGTTTTGGGTCAAGTACAAGATATGGGTATTGGGCTTGGTGGGCTTCTAAGTCTTAAGGGTCACGGGTTGGTAGATTCGAGTTTAACGAGTTCAATCCGGGTTCATGGGTTGATGGGTTGCCAGCCTTAGTGTGAGGAGGCAAAGCTGCAGGATAATGTCTGCTAGAGGCAGGGTCGATATTTGGGTAAGGTTGGAGGTTGCGGCAGTATGGATGATGTGGGTCGCCGACGGGTTATTATTTATGGGTGTTGGCATGTTCTATGTCAAAGAGAGAGAAGAGAGAAGTTGTGATGTAGGAGATAAAGTGAGGTGAGGGATTAATTGGATTAGGGGTTAGTATTACATGTGAGTTTTGGGAGTTTATTATGTGTATGTGAGGTGTGTGAGGGTGTCGGTATAGGTTTAGGTGTATCATAAGATGGGTGTGTGTGTCTATCATTTGTACTAAAAAATTAAAACTATTTAATTATTACAACTAAACTAATAAAAGATAAAAAAATGATATTAATTCAAAATTAAAATCCTAACTTATTTATAAAAGACTCAAAATAAAATAAAAAACAAACTTCTAAAAATAAAAATACTAGAAATAACTAAATAGAATCTAATTAAATGCAGGCCTACGTATATTCAAACGTGGACGTGAAGACACATACATAGTATATAATATTTACATAAGATAATAAAATACTAAAAATAAATACCCTAAAATAAAATAAAACAAAAAGAAAGAAAAATAAAACACTAAATAAAATGAAATTTAATAATAAAAATGACTCGAAAAATATATGAATAAAGAAAATAATAGAATAAAACACCACACACACGGGGAAATTTTAGGACAGGCTAGGGGGTCTGGGCTCAGTTATGGGACAGGGTAATTGGTACGAAAATTGGGATTTTCGCTCTTTTAACGTGCATTTGTTACATTTGACTCAAAATAAAGATTTTACGCTCCGTAATAGGCATTTGACCCACATGATAAACATGAACATGCAAAAGACCAATTTTATCCAGAAATAGCAATTAAAACTCATCTATTTTGGGTTTTATTTTAACACTTTTGGGTTCTTATCACACCACCCCCAAACAGAACATTGCTAGTCCTCAAGCAAAAATAGTGAGAAAGAAAGATAATAAACCAAAAGTGTGCCACTTTTGCGGGCACATGCAATTACTCTTAGCATGTGAAACAAACCGTTAAACCTATAGGTTGCCCAACAGGACGAGTTTTATCTCATGAGCGTTTGAAAGGAATATTACCACAAAATTTTGTATTTGCAAACGACAATCAATCTATTATTGGATGAAGAACAATCGTACAATCCATCATGAGTTAAATATTTCGAAGAATACAAGCTAGAAGTGTATAAAAAGTTTAGCTAAGTGAATACTCAAGGCACATCTTCCCTAGATCTCCTTTTTGGAATGAATGCTTCAAGTTCAAATCTCACTGGATATTGCTCTCTCAAATGAACTCACGAGACTTGGGTATGTGTATCTCTCTTGTGTGTGAGGAGGTGAGAAAATGTAAGAAAGGTTAAACATCTCACACACATATGAAAGAACGAAGATTTTAGAAAGAAAAATGATCTCATGAAATAATGCCAATCACTATAGGGATAACGTCGAGCCATTCACCATATAGACTTCTCGTTTGCTCGAACACCTTACCATGGTCGAAAAATGGGTTCTATGTAAGGGATATGGGAAAATAAAATAAAGAATATGGATGACATAATTGTAAGGTTTTTGAGAAGAGTGGGACACAATCTGAATAACCAATGTCTTCATTTCATAAAACTTTGATCGCATTCTTTCTTTCCTTTTTTTTATAATTTTTTTCTTTTTCTATTTTTCTCTTATATTTTTTTCTCTATTGTGATGCATTTTTCTTTTCATAACACAAATGAAGACAATTGCCATTTTGATTTTTAAGAACCTTTTTTTTATAAAAACAATTGATGGATGATAATGAGTGGAAATGATATAGGGATGGTATGGGGGAATGTAAGTCGATAAGGAAAATATGGAAAGATAACGGGTGAAGTGAGTGATAATGTGGTATGGAAAAAGGGTGAGTATAACTCTAGCAAAACTAGCATTGGTACAACCTCTTCAATACAAAAAATTCATCACAATCCAACAAATGCAGTAAGCTCCACTTTACAACCAAGCTTTCTATCTCCTCATCCATATACCAACCAATCCACCAAGGCCTTCCTCTATTCAAAAAATTCAAAAAAAAAAATCATTTTTTACCTTATCTCAAAATAAATCCCTTAAAAAGAAGAGCACTTTTATAACCAATCCTCTGAGGCCATCTTCTACTCAAACATATTCAAAAATTTCCAAAAAATACACATTATCCTACTTTTCTCAAAATAAAAGCTCAACATCAAATTAATGTTCATGTAGAGTAAGCCACTAAATACAGATAATTGAACAAATTATGGATATCTTTTTATATTTTTGAGTCTCTTTTCAGGTGCAATGCCGATACATCAAGAATGCAATATGGTCAAACGCCAAGCTCCCATAGTCAGCGATGAGGATGCAAGGAAATGCCAAAGGGAAAGAAATAGAATTTGATGTTATTACTGATATGACCAATATGGTCCCCTACCGTAGAGCTTTTACCTTGAAACAAGGATGTCGCAACCTTATACTTATCTGGATGTTCTTTCATCAACCACTGGCTGCGATGCTTATAGTATTGGCCTCCCTATTATGCCACAACACCTTCACACTAGCTGTCGCTTTGGTTCATACAGGATGCATCCCTTATTCATAGCTTCTGCCTGGCTAACATGTCGCAACCACTCCTCTCAACTGATGCTCCATCAAAGGGATTACTCTACAGACTTAATTCATATATCACATGCTCAGGGCACATGACACATATTACATTCCTCCTATAAATAGAGGTTCACACATCAAGATAATGGGTTTGGGTTCGGAGTCAAGATCCGAGATAGCAACCCTTGGCGAAGACTCGCCAAACTCTCTCTACATAACCCCAAATCAACTTGGGGATTATACACTTACCTTGTAGATCCCATCCTGGCATGTATGGAACCCTACAATAATGTATTCTCCTTTCTTAACTCTATTGCATTCCTACCATGCCTATGTCAACTTGCCCTACAATGTGTATATAATGAGAGTGGGGAAACAAAGTGGGCATAAGCTCATTTTGATAGCTGAATCACTCTATATATTGTGTTTTCTCTATCTTACTTGTTTATATCTATTTTATACTTGACTTGTTGGTATGAGAACGATGTGTGTCCGATTTCTCGTATTATCAATCTGGCACCGTCTATGAGAACATATGTATTTCTATCTTGTTTCTTTACTTTTTGGGTTCTTGGAACCTTATTTCATTCATGGGCCCCCCTAGGTCATCATCCCATTTGTGAGGTTTGGTTATTGAGCTCATATTTTGTGCATACACCCTTTGATGGGTATTTCGTAATTTTGAAATATACTTATTGGTCCCCTATTTATGACTTTTTGATCTGTTTTAATTACCCCGATGAAGATATATTACTTATAATGTGTTGAAAAATGTAAGAAGGCTATAGCCTTACAAAGGTGGGTAGCTAGGGATAAATTATATCGACTTTTTCCTTCTCTCTTAGCCTATTATCTAGGGTTTTCTACCACAATTGTGACATTTTGGGGGACTTGAATACTGTTTTATCTCTGGTAGAACCCAAGTAAGATTATTTTTCTTAGTAATAAATGGATTAAACCCCGCTGGTGGGTCCTTAGAATTGCAAAGCACTACAGCAAGCATGATGCATCTTGGAAAGTAAATTTCTTGAGTGCCGCAATCCTTTTTAGTGAGGATGTTTCATAGCTTCATTTCATCACCTAGGAGAACAGACATGGTGAAACTTTCCTCAGACTTAACTCTAGTGAATCCCCCCTTGGAGTGGCCATGTCCGCCACTTTATATGTTCAACATGCCACGGTCGAAGCAAATTGATAAAACTATACTTGATTATTTTCTCCGCACTCTTGATTTCTCACCACTGTTTAGTTCATCTCAGATTATATCTGTAAAGACGAACAAAATAAAAAATGGAAGGAAGTGCCAGCCAAAGTGCAGACTAAAAAGATAAGATTGCCCAGCTATAAATCCACATCAACCATTTGTATGATAATCATGCCTCACTTGATACTCATGTCAAGTATCTAACCTAAGGGGTTCTTATTATGGAAGCTGCAGCACTAAAGGTCACAGATCCTGTAGTAATGGCATCAGAAATAGCTAACTTAGAGGCCATAAATAAGAACTAAAAGAGGAAGATGGAAAACAAAATCCAGGGAAAGGATTTGAGGCCTACACCCCACTGATTTACTAAATAAAAGATATTTTCAATCTCATCAAAGAAGACAAATTGCTCAGGTGTCCTCAGAAGATGAGGGCTCCTTCCCACAAAAGGAACTAGGCACAGTGGTGTGACTTTCACCAAGACCATGGCCATAGCACTGACAAATGCTTCGAGCTGAAAGATGAAAAAGAAAGGCTTTTTAGGAAGAGGATGCTGCAACAATTCCTAAAGACAACTTGAGAAATGCATCAACTCTCAGAACCATCGCGACCAATTAAGTGATAGGCTGCATACCTCACATCTATCTTAATTTCCACTCTATTTCTGCTTTATATTGAAAAGCTTTACTTAAATGTTTCCTTTATGACTTTTTATATTTCTAACAAGGTCATGAATACATATATAAATTAATTGGGCTAAGTTTGCCATATCTCATTTGTTTTGTTTTCATTATATGTTATCTCATAAAAGGACTTCGTCTTAAACAAATTTCAAATGAAGGCAACATATTATCTCTGGATTAATTACCTAAATGATCCCACAACGCCCCTTATGACTCCTAAGCATATGAAGGCACATGATATTTAAAATTACAAAGACATCTCTTGGGATGATTCGACTGGCCACGGGGGCTACTAATGTCCGTTATATGCTTCTGAACGCTCTTAATAATCCACGGGGGCTACTAATGCCCATTATATGCTTCTAAATGCTACTATCAATCCACGGGGGCTACTAAAGTCCGCTATTATCTTCCAGTCTTATTTAGACACGGAGGCTACTAGTGACCATTATTTGCTTTCGAAATGCTTCAATTAGAAAAAGATTTCTCGATACATACCTAATTATATATTGGGGAATCTTCATAATACCTAGCCTATGGAGGCCTGATAATAACTCAATTAAAGTGACAAAGATAAGTCGTGGAAGAAGTTCCATCCAATTAAAGAAACAAAGAGAAGATGTGGAAGCTCCAAGCAATTAAAGAGACTAAAAAATACTGTGGCAATGGAATCATGAACCATATTAAAGCTACAAAGAATAAGTGGTTGCATCCCAGCATAAAGTCCACTAGAATATCAACTCAGATCCTACAGCATTAGCCTCAAGGTTGCCATTGGCACCAAGACTGGGGGGCTCATTCTGCTATAAAAAAATCATGAGAAAAATTTAAGGAAAAAACTAATAGCCGCAACCGTGTTTAAGAATTCTTTATGAGAAGTTGTTGCAGCCCCATGTTCCATATATTTATTTTTGAAAAGAAATAGTTAAGTGGATTCAAGAAGTCAAAACATAAAGATGAAGAAAAGTAAAGCATTCATTCAAGAATTCAAGTATTCAAGATGCAAATGTAAAAGAAGAATGCAAGCAAAAGTAAAATATATTGATAATTGCTATAACTTGCAAAAAAGGGTGCAGCCCTATCTGAGAATTCAGTTGAAAGTTATAAATGGCCGCAACCGTATATAAAGTTTAGTTCAAGAAAAATTTCATTATAGCCCAGAAACGATTGAGAGGTGGGGAGATTAAAAAAACTATGAGGCTGGATTGTCCTATTCATCTTTCTCTTCACCATCTGCAACAGTCTCAGTCTTATCATCTCTTGTCGCAACCACTATTTCCATCTGCCACTTCACCCGTTCTCTTACATATCCCTAATCTCTTCCACACATTTAGCATGCTCAGTATCACTGAGCTTCTAGGTAAGGATCTTATCCTTAGATTCAAGAAAATTCTGGACAACCCTATGCTTGAGCTCTTGGAAGCCGCGGAGATATGCTTTGTTATTTGTCATAAACAAATCCTTGGATTTCTGATACGCAATTAAAAAATCGTTACATATTGAGTTAAGGTCGCATCATGAGAATTTTTTTATCTGCCGGAGGGTTGTGGTATGGTCATTTTCCTCTTATTGGAGCAAGGAGGTGTTGCATTGCTCCAATTGGTCATACTTTTGTTGAAGTTGATTCAGTTTGATCTTAAAGTTGGAGGCCTGTCTAGTAGGCTCCACAACTTTGGCTTTAGAAGCGTGAAGGGATATTACAGTCGTGGCAAAGTTATGTTCGACCTCATTATTTGCCTTGATAGCAGCATCCAAGTCCATCTGTACAGAATGGAGTGCCATAGTAGATGATTTTTTGCCTGCCTCGAAGGAAGAGGCCCTGGTATTTTCCAGGTCAGTTTTATGAACTGACACCATATCTTGATTCAATTTATATAAGCCTTCATACTTTATCTTTTGGGACATGACCACGTCCGCGGCCTGAGATTGAAAATGTTAGAAAAAGATGCTATGTATAAAAATGAACCGAGGAAATGAAGAACTCCTTACATTTAGTAGACTGTGGAGGGCATATTCCTCTAAGTGTTCGGGGTCTTCATCCACAAGGCAATCCAAATTAATGTTGTCCTCTACCCTCCTCATCTTTTATAGACTGACTTGGCAGTTGTATCCCAAGAGGATTGAGGATTTGGGGTCATCAACTGAGGCCGTGGATGACCATTAGGACCTACACCGCACTGATTTGAGGAGGGGTAAGGTTGCCATTAACAACCATTACCCTCTACGAAGGAGGAGATGAAGTAGGAGTAACATGTGGGGGGTTGTATCCATCTTCGTTTCCCACCCCAACTGGTATCAAACCGGCCATAACTAACTGATCGCTAATGTCATCATCAAATTGGACCTCTCTTTCAGTGGTTACGACATTATCAATGTGTGTTGGATCGCATGTAAGGGGCACATTTCCCCTAGCTGTGGTATCTGTCTGAGAAGTCGTCCTAGATGCAGTAGCAGTATCACCAGGTGCAACCCCTTTCTATGCCGCCACCTCTCTCTTTTCCTAGGACCTTTTCCACCCTTTCTTGGCGACATTATTAAGTATAACAGCATCCTTATCCGTCTCAACGAGTTGGGAAGCTAAGAGTTCTCTGTCTATTTCCTCTCTTGAGAAGTACAATATATAGTAAGAACCATAAAACAACCACATAAAAGTTGAGTTTTAGGGAGTATGAATCATTACCTTCCGCAACCACTGTCTTTGGAATATCTTTGTTTGTGAAGTAGCCCAGTTCTAAAATGGTCGCGGAAGTCACCAGCGTGTTGAAATTATTCTCCTAACTCCTAATGGTTGCATCCTTCACAACCCTTCTCTGTTGCCTGCTATTAAGAGGTAGATTATCAAGGGCTGCACAAAAGATAACATTAGTACCTACCACAGAAAATAATATAAAAAGCTTAAAAATGTATGAACTGAAGAAGGGGGTGCAACACGATGAAGAGGCTGCGGCATACACTCAACTATCATGGATGGTCGACCTCACTTCCGTGACATCCTATGTGTTTTCTCTCTCTATAATTCTTCTAGATGGATTTCCCATCCCTATCCAAAAATGTAAAAATATTTTCCCTTCCATTTCTTTACACTGGAAGGCCTCCTAGTATACAAAATCTCATCGTTATTTTGAAGGAAAAAATAATAATACAATGCAACTTTGACAGAGTTATCTTTTAGAGGATAGAAGTCGAAGAACTCTATGGGAGTAATATCTCTGCTGAACTTATCCTTCTAGAGTGTCAGCGAAGTAAGAATAACCCTCCATCCATTTGGGTCTAACAAGGATGGTGCCAAGTTCATGACACTGAATATTATCCTGATGGGATCTAGCATAAGTGGTCGTAACTCGTAGACAAAATCATGTACAGGAAAACATATCCCATCATTGGGGACTGCAGAACATGGTTATTATTCTGCGGAAGGGACTGAAGAAATAATTCCACTTGGAAATTCAAAGGATGCAAACCATTTGATTAACCCATTCCTCTGTCATGATACAGTGAACATTCAAGGATGCAGGAGCTCTTTGAACTCTCTCAGATAGGCTAGCAGGCACATCTCTAGCCTCAAAAGGTCCAATTGCTGCCGCTTCCACTTAAACGAGAGGATGGTTACTGGAATTAGTATCTTCCTCCATCGCCACAGCCTTAGTAGTATTCCTACACGTGAAGTCTGACGAATCAGAATCAAGAAAGACATTATTGCGACCGTGTTTAAGTAGACAGGGTCCAATAAGCTTTAGAGGCTTTACATAAGGGATATCAGCAGGAAGAGTGACGAAGTGAGTTTTCTAGAAGTCTGCCAGAATCTCTTGGGGGTCCCAACTCATAGGGCTGCAGTAGGTACTGAAAAGTATAATGTCTATGATGTTAGGATGTCGTAGCCACTATGGTTAAAAAAGCTTCAAATAAAGGTCGCGATATGTACGATATATATGTTCAAGTATACAAATAGCTCATATAAATCTACATGGCTCTCAGAGGCTACATCCAATTATTCTAACTATAAGCCTATAGACTGCAGCCAGGGGGGAATATTACTCCCCAAGAATTTTCAAAAGCTGCAAGTATTGACACATAGGAGCAGCAAAGTAACACAATTATTATTGCCTTCCACGACCAAAGAAAAATAAATTCGTATTGAATTAGGAGTTCCCAAAGATTGAAAACCTAGAATTCAAGGGTTTCGACCAAGAACACCAAAAATAGGTTCTTAACGATTCTTGGACAAAAGAAGATTATGAGACGTGGCCAAGGTGTAAATTAAACCTAAGAGAACCAAGTTTCTAACCCGAGAAGAACCATAGAAATCAAAATTGATATTAGAACAACAAATAGTAGAAGTATTACATATTGGGAATTTTTATTAGGGAAATTGTAGAATATTAGCCAAGCAAATTTGTTCAAACCTCGTTCGACGCAAGATCAAGAATCAAACTCTAATTCCTAACTCAAAGTTGCTAAGTGGTGGAATCATATTACAACAATTCAAAATATGAAATTCGAACAATTGGATTTGCAGTTCAAAATATGGAATTGGGTTGGCAAGTATGAATTAGAAAATAAGAAATTAGTTTGAAGATTACATGGAAATCGAAGAAATACGAAGAAATGGTGATTTCTTAGCCTCAAACCACCACTAAAAGCTCGTCAAAAAATTAAAAGAAAGGAACTACATAAGTTTTATCTTGATTTTATCTCAAAGATTTGGAAAACATAATGAAGGCCATGGCTAGATCCATTTATATAAGAGGGAACGAGAAGTTGAAGCATAACTTTGTAAGTGATTACATAACGTATAACACACTGCGGTAGTATGATCCTAAGACACAACACCAAATAATGACCTCTTAGTACTACATATTGGGAGCTTATAGATTTGACCAATATGGTCCCCAACCACAAAATCTACTGACAGAGTTGTTACTTTGGAACAAGGAGGTGACGACCTCATACTTATCTAGTTATGCTTTCATCAGCAACTAAATGTGGTGCTTATAGGATTGGTCTACCTATTATGCCAGATAACCTTCAGACGAGTTGTCGTCTAGGTTCAAACAGGTCGCATCCCTTATTCATAGCTGCTTCTCGGGTTCAAACAGGCTGCATCCACTGGTCACAGTTGTTGCCCCATCAAAGGGATTGATCTACATACTTAATTCATATGTCACGTTCTCAAGTCACATGACACAACTTACATAACTCCTTCTAATAGAGGTCCATACCTAGAGATAGGGGGCTCGGGTTTGGGATCAAGATCCGAGACAGTAAACCTTGGCGAAGCCCCACCAAACTTTTTCTACACAACCCCAATACATTTTGGGGGCTATACACTTACCTTGTAGATCCCATGCCATTTTGCCCAAAATAGATGCAATTATGTATTCTCCATTCTTAACTCTATTTCACGACTACCATGGCCATGCCAATTTGTACTACGATGTGTATATAATGATAGTGGGGTAATAAAGTGGATATAGGCTCATTTTTATAGCCGAACCACTCTATATCTTGTGTTTTGTCTCTCTTACTTGTTCATATCTATTTTACACTTGACTTATTGGTATAAGAACAACGTGTGTCTGACTTCTCGTATCATCAATCTCATATGCCCCACAACCCTCTCTCCTAGGTACCAGATGTACCTAAACTCACGCATTGTCAATCGCCGCATCTTCGCATGTTGACCCGTCACCCACATATCCTGAGGATCCATCCCTCAAGGGTAAAAGTTCACATACATTCCCAACAAGGATTCAATAATCCTACCCAAATGCCTCCAGCCCTTCCTCCGACATCACACTCAGCATATGATCCACCATTATCTGAAAACCCTCACAATCAATCCCCAGTAGTTGATGAATCCGCTGAGACCCACCGATCGTCACCTGCCTTTTCCCCTTCCCAATATAACCCAAAAGATCGTGCCACCGTCGGTAGGTAACCCCTAAAACATGCCAGTCGGCACCCCCCTTAAATTTCTTACAAAAAATGCAAGAAAATTCCAAAAATTGTCAAATAAATATTGGAACATTTTTTCACCAAGAAAATCATCTTTCGAGCTCCCTAAATCCCCAGCCGAAGTAATACCACATTTTACCCCCATCTTAAACCTTAAAAATCAGCATGACCACAAAGCCTACTACGAATCTACAATGGAATCCTGAAAAAATCATGTTTAGTAAAAATCAATTTCTCCCTCAGGAAAGCTACCCGTTTCCCTAGAAAGAATTCCCGAACTCAAATTTCTCCCAGAAAATTCCAATTTCCCAAGAATTACATGAAACCCTAACCGGACATCATTCCCCAGTGGCGTCTCCAAGAAACATGTTCCCTAACGGAATCCCAAAATCTTTAGAATTCAAAATGTTTCCGGAATAGGGCTACATAATGTTCTTCTCAATCCACCCACGTAATCCCCACTCTGACATCTCTTCCCGAGTAAAGTCTCAAAAGGGTAAATTTAAATTTCCATAGGAGAGATATACCCCACGTTACAACTTAAGGTCCTCAAAATTAACCTCGACCCTCAGAATTGGTCGCCTATAATTTAGATCCTTAGAATTAACCTCGGCCCTGAAAATTATTCACCTCAACTTAAGGTCCTTAGAATTGGATTTGACCGTCAGAATTGGTCGCCTCTACTTCAGGTCCTCAGAATTGGCCTCGAACCTCGAAATTGGTCGCCTCTACTTAAGGTCCTCAGAATTGACCTCGACCCTCAGAACTGTTCGCCTCAACTTAGGGTCCTCAAAATTGATCTCGACCCTCAGAATTGGTCGCCTCTACCGCAGGTCATCAAAATTAGACTAGACCCTTAAATATGGTCGCCTCAACATAAGGTCCTTAGAATTGTCCTCGACCCTCAAAATTTGTTGCCTCAACATAAGGTGATTAGAATCGGCACCGACCCTCATAATTGGTCGCCTAAACTAAAGGTCCTCAGAATAGACCTCGACCCTCTGAATTGGTCTCCCCTACTTCATGTCCTCAGAATTGGCTTCGACCTTAAGAATTGGCGACCATAACTTCAGGTCCTCAGAATTGACCTCGACCCTCAGAATTAGTCGCCTCAACTTACACTACACCAAAAAAAGGAATCAGTTACGGTTTAAAACCATGCTAGACCCAATTTGGCATGATTTAAAACCATGCCAGAATCAGGGGTGCCAGATTTTCTAGCAGAGTTTACAATCATGCCAGATTGCCCAATTCAGCACGCTTTTGGCATGATTTTAATCTGACGTGATTTTGCAATACTTTTAGATCGTGCCAAATGTTGAATCTGACATGCTTTTGCCACGCTTATAAACCGTGCTAGATTTCCATTTTCTGGCATTCTTTTGGCACAGTTATAAAGCGTGCTAAATTATTTTGTAAGTCTACTCATGTTTTATAATTTGTTACGATTTTCGCATGGTTTTAAACCATGCCAGATTTTTCAATTGATAAAAAAATATTATTAGAAAATAAATTTGGAAAATCAGCAAATTCGAAACCTGAAAGGAAAAATATTTATTATTTGAAAAAAAATTAAGAAAATTCATAAATTGCGAATCTTGCAGGTTGTTGATAAACAAATTTACATACAAACTTCAAAACATTACAACTCTTAACAGTTCACAAACCAATATGACAATAAAATTACAAAAGTCCTCATGAACATAGATGTTAATTATAAAACTACAAAGGCCTGCACGACCACTACACTTAAAAAATAGAATCCTGAGTATTAGTGACATTAAATAAATAGTCCCCTTGTTGTAAACCATTGACTTCTTCGTGTGTTCCACGTGAAAAAAAGCTAACAAAAAAATGTTATCCTGCAAAAAAATAGGATACAAAAAATAGATGATGTTAGTAACCATGTAATTATAAAAAAATTGTATTCAATCTAAACAATTACATATATGAGTTATAATTATCACTATATTATTAAACATAAAGTCTTGCGACTACATGGTCAATTCCTACGAGTTATATTGGTCCCATGCGAGGTGTTAGTGCCTCTTATGGGGCCATTTGGGGGCTTGTTTTTAAGACTAATCTAGATATTTTCAAATTATCGTCATATTCTCAAATCGGGATGCAACTGACTTCGCAATTAGTTCCTATAAGTTATGTTGTTCTCGTACAAGGTGTTCATGCCTTTTTTGGGGCCGTTTGGTGTCTATTTTGGGTTTTCACCCTTTAATGACTTCTTTTTAAGCCTAATTTAGATGTTTTCAACTTGTCTTATTATGCTCAAACCGAGAGACCTATGATGATGTAGTTAATTCCTACGAGTTACATTGATCTTTTGTAAGGTATCCATGCCTCGTACCGGTCCGTTTAGGGGACGATTTGGGTTTTCACCCTTTAACGATTTATTCTTAAGCATAATCTATATTTTCAAATTATCATCACATTGTCAAATTGGGAGTCTTGTGCCTATGCAGTCAGTTCCCATGAGTTACATTAGTCCCGTATGAAGTGTTCATGCTTCTTACTGGGCCATTTGGGGGCTGGTTTCGATTTTCACCCTTTAAGGGCTTATTTTAAAGCCTAATCCAGATATTTTCAAATTATCATCATATTCTCAAATTCGGAGACTCGTGACTATGCGGTCAGTTCCTATAGGTTACATTCGTCTCGTGTGAGGTGCTCATGCATTTTACAGGACCATTTGAAGGTTGTTTTGGGTTTTCACCTTTTAACGACTTGTTTTTAAGGCGAATCTAGATATTGTCAATTTATAATCATATTCTCAATCCGAGAGTCCGGTGACTATGAGGTCAGTTCCTACGAGTTACATTGGTCCCGTACGAGGTGTTCATGCCCCTTACGGGGCCATTTAGGGGAATCTTTGGGTTTTCACCTCTTAACGTCTTGTTTTTAAGCCTAATTTAGATATTTTTAAATTATTATCATATTTCCAAACCGGTAAGCCTTTGATTACACGATCAGTTCTTCTGAGTTACATTGGTCCCATGCAAGGGGCTTATGATCCTTACGGGTAGGAATCGGTTTGGGTTTTCACCCTTTAATGACTTGTTATGAAGCCTAATCTATATATTAATAAATTATCATAAAACTCTCAAATCGGGAGTCCTGTGACTATGCGGTCAGTTCATACGAGTTGCATAGGTCCCGTGTAAGGTGTTAATGCCTGTTACAGGACCATTTGGGAGCTGGCCTTTAATGGATTTTTTAAGCCTAATCTAGATATTTTCAAGTTATCAAAATATTCTTAAGTCAAGAGACACGTGATTATGTGATCACATCCCACGAGTTACATCATGCCTTATGGGCTCATTTTATTGTCATATTCTCAAACTGGAAGTTCCATAACTATTCGATCAGTTCATAGGAGTTACATTGGTCCCATGTGAGGTGTTCATGCGTCTTATGAGGCCGTTTAGGGGTTGGGTTTGAACCCTTAAATGACTTGTTTTTAAGCGTAATCTATATATTTTCAAATTATTATCATATTCTCAATTCGAGAGTCCCACGACTACGCGGTCAATTCCTACGAGTTCCATTGGTCTCGTACGAGGTGTTCATACCTCTTACGGGGACGTTTGGGGCCTATCCCGTTAACGTTTCTATATATTTTTAAATTATCATAATATTCTAAAAATTGGAGTTATGTGATTACGTGGTCAGTTCTTACGATTTATATGGTCCCATGATAGGTGTCTATGCCTCTTACGGGACCGTTTAGGGGTTGGATTGGATTTTTACCCTTTAACGGCATGTTTTTAAGTCTAATTTAGATATTTTCAAATTAACTTAATGTTCTCAAATCGGGTGTCCCATGACTACGCGTTCAATTCCTACATTATGAACAATAATGTTGGGTTTACACTATAAAAGGCAGGACTTTGAAAATTTTAGTAGTAATGGTCTATCCAAGTTTATATTTCAATTATTTGCATTTTCACTAGCCTAAAGGTAAATGATTTTTTTATTAACTATGTGTGTTTTCTAATCTTTCTTGCTCCTTCAATCAGACAACTATAACCCTAAGATGAATCAATTGATCACGAACATAAAAAAAATACAAACCTGTAGAACTTGTGTGTCAACTTTAACAAAGCCTACTGATTCCATCATCATGCGTATCTCCAATACAATCTACAAAAGGCTAACATAAATCGACAAACTAACCTTTAAGCATAAGAGTTAGAATATTGGGTGACGTTTTTAATTTCACCATCACTATGATTTGAGCTTTTGTATTACACCCTCACATTATAATTTGAGATACACTGATAAAAGTATCGCGAAAGCTCGCATAATGTAATACAAGGCCCTCAAAGTGACACTTAAACAAATTTACCATTGATTTGGGGATTATATCTCTGACTTACAAAATATTTGGGTTATAATAAATAAAAACTTAGGGTGAAAGTTAATATGGCCCTACAATCACTTCATGAATATGCAAGTAGGTATGAGGGTAAGCACATCTAGACGAAGTCGAAAGATTTTAAGACAATTTGATAATCGCAAAAAAATTGGAATTCTAGTTTATAATTTTAGAATTCAAAATTTTGGATTATTTGATCTTAAATTACTTAAACAACATACCTTCACCATTTCACTGATGAATTTCCAACCACCAGATCAAATACTTGAACTCGCGAGCAGGTAGCCAATAATAACCTATCAAAAATAGAAATGAGGAAACAATGATCTACAATTTGAAACTTGCATATTCCATAAAATAATTCTAACTGAATATAAACAAAGATTAAGATAAGAATAACTATAGAGTGTAGAAGATGTTACAAAATGAATCCACGTGTAAAGATGCAAACCATTTGTCCCAGATAGGAAAAGACGATTCCACCAATGGAAACAAAAACTATAACCACCACCAAGTCTGAAATAATCCTAGAGAAATGAAAAATTGAAACCCTATTAGTCATCTATAACAAATAAAATTAAGAATAGAACTTTGAAACAATTAGGATGAAACATGAAATATCGACCTTTAATCCACTTAGAGTACTGGATATTTTCATTTCTTTTTCGATAGTCGAAACAAATTATCCTCCCATGAAGAGAAGCAAGTGAACAGGTTAAAAAGGTTAAACAAATCAGTTAATATAAATCATCGAAGCTTCTTGTAACACCCCGTAATTTGATTGATTTTTATATTGGGAATTAATTGGGATTAATTAAATTATATTTACAAATTAATCCGACAAAATAAATATTAATTAGAGAGATAATGATTAGTATTTATTTATGTTTAATATTACTTAGTGAATGATTAGTAATAATGATAAGAAAATAATATAATTGTCGTGAGAGAGAAATATGACAACTATGATAACTTTGGTCGCGACGCGAGTGTCAGTCGTGTCGGGACTTAATTTGGGAAATAAAATATAATTTCACTTTTGGTATTCCATATTGTCATTTTGAGTGCGCCAGTGTGTCCCGAAGGGTCAAGATAGTAAAAAATGTATACTTATGGGTTTAGTTTGGGTCTCAGGGCAATTTTAGGCCAAACCAGCACGTCAGAGGGGTATTTTGGTCTTTTGAAATATAGGAGAAAATAGACCCACAAAAATTATAGGATTATATCTAATGAATTATAAAGGATATGAGGGTTATTATTTGCTAAATGAAGGGAGAGTCATAGGAGGAAGAAGGGGAGCCATTCCTAGGGTTCTAAGGCTAAGAACCACCTTCTTGCACCACCACCACCACCGGATTGCAGATCGGGAGGAGGAGAACACCAATCCTATCATCTGTTCTGCATAAATCATATTTTCACATTAAGGTAAGTATTTATCTTGCTAAATTATGATTTAGTATACCATCCATATTAGAGTATGATGATAAATTTAATGATTTCATGAATTTTGACTAAATTTGAAAGATATAAATCTTCTTCTTGGGTAGGAAATTGTGATAAACTTGATACCTTATTCTTGAATGATGAATAGATGATGTAGTTTCACGAAATTATGAAGAAATCTGGAGTTATATGGAAGTTCTTGGATAAAAATGACAAACTAGGGTTTTTAGAGAATTAATCTTGAATTAATTAAATTTAAAGATGTTCATTGACGATTTAATGATTCTAATACGTTGGAAATCATGTATATATGTTACTGTAATGTGTATCATGGTTGGTTTGGAGATTAGGAATGAATCGTGGAGGTTTTAAGGCTAAAAAAAGTGAATCTCGTAACTACTATTAGTGAAGACGACAAGATCTGTAACAGGCGAATCAATTCGGCTCCTTGGCTGAATCGATTAGGAAGGAGAAATGATTCGATTTCTCAGAATTGCATAGTTTTCCCCCTTTTTACATACAACTCATGGAAAGTGTTTGGGTTGACCCCTGAATTAATCATAAGATTTTATTAAGAGATATTTTAATTACCAATAGGCTAATTTTGGATTGAGGTCGGTTGCACGATGAGGGTTTAAGACTAATAATTGATTTAGCTTAATGAGTAATCAAAGATTATTCGAAAATAGATTTCTTAGTATGTAAAATTAGGGGAATGTAGGACCAAGACCAGTATTTCTTGAGTGAAATTGCCCACTGAATTTACTTAAGGGACACTTAGCAACGATTTGGATATTGAGAAACACTCTGGAATTTAATATGAGAAGTATTACACTAAGTAAAATATTCGAGAGATATTATACCACGTACGGGACATATGACATAGGTTAAATACATACCTATAACGACATTATATATATACATGGGTGGTGTGTATACCTATTGTTCGATTTGTATGTTGAATCATTCCAGGGCTACTTGCTATAACGGGAGGTTTCGCATCGTGGACATTATTATTTTGATGAGCCCATTTGGGGGGATATTTAATATCACCTCATGACACATACAATAGGGATTGAGAACCACTTGTGTGAATGAGGGTGTAATCGGTTATTTGGGTTCGTTAGGTATGAGCGTATCCCAAAGGCTTAGATCTATGTTCGCCTCCAATATTGCGTGATTTTATTTATGGTTCGAGGGAGACTATCCGAGCTAGTTTCCTTATATAATATGTGATGTACCAAGACTTGATACAAGAGTATTCCCACACTGCAAGTCTCCGCCTAGGGGTGTTTTATACATACATATGGTAATAGTGATGTATATATGTACGTGTGATTGATTCTTCAACGAGTATGTTAGTAGATAAGATAGATTGTAATATATAAATTATTCAAGTGTATGAGAACTAAATCAATAATTGATAGATAGTGATATCTAAATGAACGAAAGTATACGGGAACTATATCATTTAGTAGAGATTCATAATCAGTATAAAGAATTAAAAAAATGTAGTAACGTATTGTATGGGCAATATCGGTGGACACTATAATTGATTAGATGCAAAGAGATGTAAGCCAGATTAGTTAGGCAAGTAATATAACTAGGTGGGTTAGAGTAGTAAGTTAGTCATGCACATTACTTGAGGGGTGAGGATATCAAGTAAGGCCACACGGTACTGACATGTATTTAATATCTTATCGTTTCGTATTTTAAACACTTGCTAAAAAATTTCAAACGGTTTTACTTGGGCTCTCACCCATTTCAAATCATTTTTGTAAAACCAATTTTAGATGCCTAGCCACAGGGACTCCAGTAATAAGAGTTACCCATTTGACATGTTACAGTATCCGTGGAGGTTCTAGAACCTTGATATTATACGCCTCCACTTTCATTCAGTTCATATCTATCTTCATTTATCTCAGTCCGGCATGTTTCCCAATCATAGTTGGATACTATTTTAAATGAATTTGTATTCCTGTTTATTTCCAGTATAGATTTAGACTTTACTCATGTATGACTATATTTATATTTTATATGGAGTGTTATTCCAGACTCAGTTATTTACTTATGTGATTATCGTCGTATTCATTGTTATTTTCATGGAAATGGTGTACGATATATTTCTTTCGATTTATTTATTGCATCATAAGAATTAAGATTAAAATTTTGACACTCGGCTATTAGGATATTAGTAATGAATTTGAAATTCTCCAGGGATGCTAAGAATGACACCATTAATGATTCATGTTTAATTTAATAATGAACTAATCATCCAATATTAGAATAGGCGGGGTCCCACAGATTGTATTAGAGCATCAGGTTCTAGTGTCTTTAGGATTTGTGTGGCTTACTATGATTTCTAGCTTAGTGCTCTTTGATATGGATCCCTATTATTAGGAATGTTGTATTCTTTATTATGCATTTAGGTCTTCAGCTATTTTAAGACAAATTGAATTTTGAACTAATGGAAAATTCTCTCTCATTTCAGATGCCTCCTCGACGTGCACCATGAGCTCCCCTAGACGCACAGCTAAGTCCTGAGTCAGCTCCGGCCCAGGGTGCCATGAATGTTGTAGAGGTTTCCATTATAGTTTCTTAGGCGGTTAATGAAGATTTGGCTACAGTTGCACAACAAGCACCACCCCAGGCACATGTTGTGGCACCAGCTCAGATGCATGCATTCCCTTCTGCTTAGGAATGAGTTAGAGATACCATTTAGAAGGCACACCCTCCAAACTTCTAGGGGACTTAGGATGTGTTGGTTTCTATCCAACGGAAGAAATATATCTAGAGGCATTTGAGTATGTACTAGTGCATGGACATTGAGAGGAAGATTCTATCTATATTTGATCTAGTTGGGGGGTCATTATAGTGGTGGGAGTCTATTACCATCGTGAAAGAGAGAGATCGTATGTCGATAAAGGATTTATCGGAGTAATTTTGCTGTAAATACTTCACATGCCCCATCTAGACAGAGATGAGGAATAATCAATTAGATCTCATCCAGGTGGAGAGAAGAGTGGCTGAGTATAAGGAAGAATTAACGATGTTAGCTAAGTTTATGCCAGGAGAGGTACCTATGAAGGAAAAGAGGATACAATTATTTATGGATGGTCTTACTTAGAGGATCCAACAATATTTTTTGGGTAATCAATCCCTGAATACATATATTGAGGTGTTGAACGTTGCTCTATTACATTGCCAGGACCACCGTTTCCATGTTAAGGGGAGTAAACGAGAAGGAGAGTCCATCCAGCAGTGCAGGAATGTGGGTAGCAATGCTGGTTGGGCACAGTCGGCTCAAGGTCAGTAGAGGGATAGTGAGCAGGGTCCCCACTAAGGGGACACTGCTAAGAGGTTACATTCAGGGGATTATCAACTAGGACATGGTGGATTCCTGTAGGTCCAGCAGGGCCAACTGTTCAAGCCACAATTTCCCCAAGGATGCCAAGGCCAGGGTAGGGGTGGTCAAGGCCAACAGGGCTATAGGGGAGGTAATTTTATTGGCATGTGTTTCATTTGTGGCAAGACTGACCACAAGCGGCATGAATATCCTGATAAAGGCAGGGTTCAACAGCAGTAGGGAGGTAGCAAGGATCCTCATAGACCTATTTTCCCCCGTCACCCTCCAAGCACCAGCACCCGTACCAGACTTACTTGTAGCACCAGCAGTTCTAGAAGCCTCACACCAACAGGGGCAGTTATAGTATGGACACGTGTATCACATCCACCAGGATATAGCTCCACATGCTCCACCCGCTATTGAGGGTATGTTTCTTGGTCATGGTACTTTGAGGTGTTTTTTATTTGACAATGGGGCTTCACACTCATTCATAGCTACTATATTTTCATGATCCACATGGTTATTAAAGATGACAGATAATACAGTTACATGTGTATACTCACCACTGGGTAGCGGGACACTGATTTTCTGTATATGCCGAGGTGTGAGTATAGATATTGGGAGATTAGTTTTACTTATTGATATGATTGTATTTGATATATTAGAGTACTAATCCATCATAGGTATGGATTGGAAATCTAATTATAGGTCCATGTTTGACTTCTATAGTTGGAGTATATTATGTGCAATCTGCGACCAGGAGATGTTTGTAGTGGAGATTCCTCATCCTGAGGGAGGATCGTCCACTCATTTGTGATATATAGAGGAGGAGAACCTCTTAAGGATGGTTATTTCCCCTCATTCGATCCCTGTCATATGTGAGTGTTACGATGTGTTTCAGGAGGTACTGAAATTTCCTTAGTAGGGAGATTGACTTCTTCATTGACTTGGTGCTAAGCACTCGTCCAATAGCTTGTGTACCATATCATGTGGCTTTTATGGAGATGAGGGAGCAATATGATCACATTAAGGATCCATTGGGACAGGGTTTTATACATCATAGTACTTCGACTTGGGGTTCCTTAATACTATCTGTGAAGAAGGGATATGGGTCTTTACGCTTTTGTGTTGATTACCGGGAGTTGAATAAATTCATGATACGAAATAAGTATATGTTTCCCTGAATCAATTACTTATTCGATCAATTAAAAGGAGCCTCCTACTTAACAAAGATAGATTAGAGATCCACGTATCACCAGTTGTCCATCGGGGAGAAGGACGTGTCAAAGACTTCCTTCTTTATGAGATATGGGTCCTATGAGTTTTAGGTTATGCCATTTGGGCTAACCAATGCCCCAACCATATTTATTGAGTTAATGAATAGGGTGTTCAGAGAGTTCTTGGATCAATTTTTTAACATATTCATTGATGACATTCTAATTTATTCCCAGACTAAGGCGGAGCATGCTGAGCATTTGCATCGGGTTTTACAGACACTGCGTGAGCATTAGTCGTATGTAATGTTTTAAAAATTACGGATTTTGTCTATGTGAGGTGCAGTTTTTAGGGCATATCATTTCTGAGTTGGGAATATTAGTGGACCCGGGTAAGGTGTCTATGGTGAGCGAGTGGGGACAACCCATAACACCGATAAAGGTGCGCAGTTCTTGAATTTAGTCGGGTACTACATATTGTTTATTAGGGGATTCTCAAAGATTGTTGTCTATTTACTAATTTGACTTGCAAAGGTGTACCCTTTATTTGTGATGACACTTGTCAATTGTCTTTTGATTAGATGAAGGACAATTTGACTTCAGCACCCGTACTCTCACTTCCTAGGGCAGGAGTGAAATATCTTGTTTTCACTGACGAGTACCTACAGGGACTTGGGGGTGTGTTAAAATAGGAGGACCATGCTATAGTGTATGCTTCTCGCAAGCTTAAGCCTCATGAGATGAATTACCCCACCCACGACTTGGAGTTAGCAGTAGTCGTGTTTGCGATAAGGATTAGAGATACTATTTTTTTCTAGAGATATTTCACCTGTTCACAGATCATAAGTCACTGTAGTACTTGTTCACTTAGAGAGAGATGAATATGCTTC
This sequence comes from Sambucus nigra, assembly GCA_949130495.1. NCBI lineage: Eukaryota > Viridiplantae > Streptophyta > Magnoliopsida > Dipsacales > Adoxaceae > Sambucus > Sambucus nigra. The sequence goes on from OX422218.1 coordinate 422,871,683, forward strand.
AGTTTAGGTGACTTGACTTCGTCAAAGATCAGTTTGACATCTAGTATCACCCGTGAAAGGCTAATGCGGTGGTAGACGTGTTGAGCCGTAGGCTAGTAGGGGATGTAGCTGAAGTTTCAAAGGTAAAATTGAAGGAGATGGGACATCAGGATTTAGTTACCCGATCGTTCATGTCAGTCATGGCCATCACCCCAAGGTTGTCACGAGGGTGGTATAGGCATAGGCAGCAGATTCTTTTTGTCAGGAGAGGATCAGACAACTCTTAATCGAAGGAACAAAGTCGTATTCTATGAGTTCGGATTGAGGTTTATGATTCAACGGGAGATTGGTTGTCAGAGGGGGAGGAATTATGGCACGTAGTGATGGTAGAGTCACACGGGTCCCGATTTATGAGACATCCTTGAGGGGATAAAATGTACCAAGACATGAGATCACAATACTGATGGAGTGGGATTAGAAAACACATTACCAAGATTGTTTCAAGGTGTACCACTTATCAGTTGGTGAAAATGGACCATTAGAAGTCGACGAGGTTCTACAGCCGTTAGAGATCCTGATGTGAAAATAGGAGAGCATTTCTATGGATTTTATTACTGGTTAACCTAGTTCACAATGAGGTCTCGATTCCATATGGGTGATAGTGGATCGGTTAACTAAGGTAGCTCACTTCCTACCAGTTCAGACTGATTATACTACGGGATAATATGCCTAGATTTTCAATGCTAAGACAGTGAGATTGCATGGGGTACCATCAGATATTATGTCTGACAGGGACATGATTTTTGTGCCTCAATTTTGGGAGAGTTTTCAGGAGGCTATGGGTAATATGTTGCGATTGAGTACAACTTATCACCCGCAGATGGACGGGCAGATGGAGAAGACTAATAAGATGTTAGAAGATATTCTTCGGATCTATATCCTTGATTTTAGGGGAGGTTTGGAGTAGTATCTTCCACCGGTGGAGTTCGAGTATATTGACTCCTACCAATTCATGACTGACATGGAACCATTTGAGGGGCGGTATGGTCGACCTTATTGATCGACCACTCGTTGGTTGGAGGTGGAGGAAAACAAGCTTCTGAGATCAGAGTTGATTCAGGATACGTCATCTAAGATTGAGTTGATTCGATGTCTTATAAGGATAGCTTAGGACCTACAGAACAGTTATGCGGATGCTAAGTGGTACTTCCTAAAGTTTTATGAGGGGGGTCAGGTGCTGTTATGTGTGTCTCCTATGAAGGGGATGATGAGGTTTTTGAAAGAAAGGGAAGTTGGCACTGATATACGTGGGGAAATACCCTAACATTGCATGAATTGGGCCTGTTGCGTACGGACTTGGGTCGCCGGAGCACTTGCATGGGATTCATGATGCATTTCATATTACTTCGTTGAGGCGATATCTTTGGGATAACTTGGCTCACACACACATTTCTTTGAAAGAAATCGATTTGAAGCCCGATTTTTTATATGAGGAGAGGCCAGTTTCTATCTTAGACCATAGAAAGAGGAGAGTGAGGTGGAAGGTAGTTACACTTATGTAGGTTCAGTGGGGGCATCATAATACTGACGAGTCCACTTAGGAGTCCGAGGATGAGATGCGTGGAAAGTATCCAGAGTTATTCATGCCAGGTATTCTCTTTTTTCGAATTTCGGGATGAAATTCTGGTATTAGGGGGAAGTATGTAACACCCTATAACTTTATTAATTTTTATATCTGGAATTAATTGGGATTAATTAATTTGTATTTGGAAATTAATCCTGTAAAATAAATATTAATTAATGAGATAGGGGTTATTATTTATTTATATTGAATATTACTTACTGAATGAGTAATAATATTGATGAAAAAATATTATAATTGTCGTGAGAGATATACGACAATTACGGTAACTTTAGTCGGGACGCACATGTCAGTAGTGTTGGGACTTAATTTGTGAAATAAAATATAATTTCACTTTTGATATTCCATATGGTCATTTTGAGTGTGATAGTGTGTCTGAAAGGATCGAGATAGTAAAAAAAGTCTACCCGGGGATTTAGTTTGGGTCCTGGGGGAATTTTGGGTCAAACAGGCACCCCATAGGGGTATTTTGGTCTTTTGAAATTTTGGAGAAAATAAACCCACGAAAACTAGAGGATTATATGTGATTAAACGTAAAGGATATGAGGGTTATCAGTTGGCAAACCAAGGGAGAGTCACATGAGGAAGAAGGAGAGCCATTCCTAGGGTTCCAAGGCCAAGAACCACCTTTTTGCACCACCACGACCACCACCACCACCACCATAGTGTAGATCAGGAGGATGAGAACACCAATCCTATCACCTATTCTAAAAAAATCAAATTTTCACATTAACTCAAATGTTTATCTTGCTAAATTATGATTTGATATACCATCCATGTTAGAGTAAGATGATAAATTTAATGATTTTATGAATTTTCTCTAAAATCGAAAGATATAAATCATTTTCTTGGGTTGGAAATTGTGATAAACTTTATCCCTTACGCTTGAATGATTTGATAATGTAGTTTCACGAAATTTTGATGAAATCTGGAGTTATATGGAAGTCTGTGGACAAAAATGATAAACTAGGTTTTTAGAGAATTAATCTTGAATTAATTAAATTTAAATATGTTGTTTGAGGATTTAATGATCCCAATACATTAGAAATCAAGTATATATATGTTAGTGTAATGTGTCGCATGCTTGGTTTAGATATTGGGAATGAATCATGGAGGTTGTAAGGTTAAAAATGGTGAATCCCGTAACTTCTATTAGTGAAGATGATGAGACCTATTATATGTGAATCGTTTCGGTTCCTTGGCCAAATCGATTCAGAAGGATAATTAATTTGGACCAAGGCTGAATCGATTCCTTTTTTAGAATTGCATATTTTTTACCCTTTTAACATGGAACTCCTGGAAAGTGTTTGGATTGACCCTTAAATTAATTGTAAGATTTATTAAAAGATATTCTAATTACCAGTAGGATAATTTGGGTTTGAGGTTGGTCGCACGAGGAGGTTTAAGACTAATAATTGATTTATCCTAACGGGTAATCAAATGTTATTTGGATATTTATTTCTTAATATGGAAAATTAGATGAATTTAGGACCAAGACCAGTAGGCCTTGAGTGAGATTGCCTACTGAATTTACTTAAGGGACGCTTGGCAACAATTTGGGTAAAGAGAAACACTCGGGGATTTAATATGAGACGTATTATGTTATGTACAGTATTTTAGAGATACTATAATACATACGAGACATATGATATAGGTTAGGTACGTACCTATAATGATATTAGATATATATATGGGTGGTGTGTAAACGTATTGTTTGATTTGTATGTGCAATCATACCTAGGCTACTGGCTATCACGAGATGTTTTTCTTCGTGGAGAGTCTTATTCCGATGAGCCCATTTGGGGGGATATTTACTTGTACCTTAGGACATAGACCTTAGGGATTGAGCACCACTTGTGTGAATGAGGGTGTGACTGGTCATTTGGGTGCATTAGGCATGAGCGTATCCCAAAGGCTAAAAGCTATGTTTGCCTCTAATATTGTGTGATTTAATTTATGGTTCGAGGGAGACTATTCGAGCCCGTGTCGTTATATAGTACATGATATACCGGGACTTCATAGCAGAGTATGCCCACACCACAGGTCTCCACCTAGGGGTGTTGTATACGTATACATGGTAATAGTGATGTATATATGCACGTGTGTTTGATTCTTCTACGAGTATGTTAGTAGATAAGGTAGACTATGATATCTAAATTATTCAAGTGTATGAGAACTGAATTAGTAATTGATAGATAGTGAAATCTAAATTAACCAAAGTATATGATAACTATATCATTTAGTATAGCTTCTAAATGACAATAAAGAATTGAAAAATGTAGTAACGTGTTGTATGGGAAATATAGGTGGGCACTATAGTTGATTAGATGCAAAGATATTTAAGACAAACTGGTTAGGTGGGTAGCACAACTAGGTGGGTTAGAGTTGTACGTTAGGCGTGCATGTTAGTTGAGGGTCGAGGATCTCACGTGAGGGAATGCGGTACAAACATGTATTCAATATCTTATCTTTTCGCATTTTAAATACTTGCTAAACTTTTTCAAACTGTTTTACTTGGGCTCTGACCCGTTTCAAATTATTTTTGTATAAAACAATTTAGGTGCCTGGCCACAGGGATGCCATGCATAAGAGTTCCCCATTTGACGTGTTGTCGCTTATATGGAGGCTGTAGGACCTTGTTATTAGATTTCTCCACTTTTATTCAGTTCATATCTATCCTCATATATCTAAGTCGGGCATGTCTTCAATCATAGTTGGATACTATTTTCAGAGACTTTGTACTCCTATTTATTTCCAGTATTGATTAAGAATTTACTCATGGATGACTATATTTAGATTTTCTCTGGAGTGTTATTCTAGACTCAGTTATTTAATTATGTCATTATCGTAGTATTAATTGTTATGTGCATGCAAATGGTGAATGATATATTTCTTTCGATTTAGTTACTGCATGATAATAATTAAGATTAAAGTTTTGAAATCGGGCTATTAGGATATTAGTAATTAATTTGAAATTCGACGGTGATGCAAATAATGACACCATTAATGATTCATGTTTAATTTAAACATGGTCTTTTCACACAATATTAAAATAGGTGGGATGTCACACTTCTGAAATAAGTTAACTTCTAAGTATCGAAACACCTTTTGTCTATCAAAGTTGTTATGTCATCGGAACCTTTATTCTCTAGAAAGTGGAATGATATACTATGACTGTCAAACTCATATAAAAATTATATATAATTTTAAAAAGTCCACCATAGGTGGGGTAAGAGGATATTTATATAAAATCATACATTCTCTATATATAATATTATGATGCACTGAGTTTTCATACCAAAGAAAACCGTAAACATTCCCTTACTTTGCCTCTAAGGTTTCAATTTTCTTCAACTTCTCATGAGTTATTTTAGCTACAGTTTCCCATACAGCATGTAGAACATAATCAGAATAACCATATTAGCATAGACGAGATCATAGCAAAAAACTAATGTATGATTAGAACAAACGTCAGATTGAATTTAAAAGGTAGTAGTATGGAAGTAATACAAGCTCCAAGTATTATTTTCAAACCCAAGTAAGTCACATTTCAATACCAATCAAACACTAGAAATATCATAATCAATGGACTCTGTAAACAACGAAAAAAATAGAGACTGAATTAAGCATAATATTCATGACGATATAACATGGTGGATAAAAATTAATAGTTAAAAGTTTCATGTGCTATGATACATAATTTTCCCCGACCTTATTTTAAGAGAAATAACACTAGTACTATAATATTAATCCTCCCTATTAACATGAAAGATTTATCAATTAGCCTAATTAACTTTAATTCCTCGCCAAAAATACATGAACAAGTTTAGAAACGTGGAATTTATTCACTATGCAAGCCTATTATTTTAGTTTGTAATGTTGAATCAAATTCACAAAGTACCTAAATGGACCAGTATTATATTCGGTTTATGCCTAACAAGGTGAAAAGCAAAAAATGCAAAAGAAGGATGCATAATAAACCACAACTGAAATTTCAAAATCTTCAAATTCATAATTCACAATGAAAATATGTACAAAATACTTGTACAAATTGATAGCTAGGAAATTATCAAATTCACAATTAAAATAAAATTTTAAGAAAATTGACCCGGATCAAAAGAAATGGTTCGTCAAAAACCTCACCCATAAGCTATATCCAACTGAGGAAGGCATCATTTGGAATCCACATTTGTAAAAACCTATGCACTATATTTTTCCACTTCCACTGCATTTCTCCCGTCTTCACCAATAACCATCTTCGTCATCTTGTATTGAAAGAAGTTATCTTTTTAAAACGATGTGACAAAGAATAAGAAAACGAAGGCCTTTTGTGTCGTGTCCCATAATAGTCACTTCACAAAAGAAATTCCAACAATCATTGTTAATAATCACTATACTAGAATAACACCTTAAATAGAGCAGTAACCTAATCAAATCCAATTTTACATAAAGAGAACACAAATAAATGACTAAACAAAATCTAAATATCCTAGGGATGAGGTGCATGTAAACAAGATTGTAGGTTCACATATAACTCTCGCTATTCATATCAAAACTATAAATTACAGGATGTGAATTTCTCAAATGAAAAACTCATTATGTACATCTCGATCACTTCAGGGTAGAAAACAAAGTGCCTCATTGACTTTTTCTGAAACATTTGATAGTTAAATTTTAGATACCCACATCGCAAATAATAAGACCTAGAAAAAAATGACATATGATCTCATTTTATTCAAAAACACCAAACACACCTATCAGTTTGGTAAACCAAACAATCACTCGAAGATTTATCTAGGAAGAAACCAATTAATCAATCCGGAAATTAAATCAAAAAGAAAACCTACAAGAATGTGATCTGGGAATAAAATGAGACAACATTATTCCTGAGAGCTCCTCGATGAAACATCTTAAGAATAAAATGAAAGTAATTAAGAAAAAATGGATTGCAACTCATATGTTATTCGTGTGTTTTGAACCCTAACCCCTAACTAAGAATGATTATGCATTTGTGTGTGTGTGTATTTGTGTGTGTGTGTGTGAGAGAGAGAGAGAGAGAGAGCGATCAGGGTACAATGGAGAAAGACAAGGCTGCTTTTGGGGTTGAGGAGAAAGAGAGAGAGTCATTTTTTTTAAAAATGAGAGATTAGGTTTAGTTTTTGTTTTTGTTGTTTTAATGAAACGTGCTCATTTTCGGAGCAGTTTTAAATCCTGCCAAATGAGGAATAAATAGTGTCAGAATCTAGCACGGTTTAAAACTGTTTCGGCTTCTCCTTGTTCAAATGTGCCAGATTACCATTTATGGTGTAGTGTTAAGCCCCTGAGAATTGGCCTTGACCCTCATAATTGGTCTCCTCAAATTAATTTCCTCAGAATTGGCCTCGACCCTCCGAATTGTTGCCTCAACTTCAGGTCCTCATAAATGACCTCGACCCTCAGAATTGGTAACCTTAACTTAAGGCCCTCAGAATTAACCTTGACCCTCAGAATAGATTACCTCAACTTAAGGCCGTCATAATTGGGCTCGACCCTTACTATATTACTTTAGGTCCTTAGAATCGACGTCAACCCGCTGAATTGGTCATTCTCATGCCTTTAGGTCCTCAGAATTGACCTCTTTCTAAAACATCATGTGGTTTCTATTCAATGTATATCAGTTCTTCCAAGCTCATCCATCGAGGGACTCTGTATACACCACATTCTAAGACCCCTTAGGTGCTTCCTTACCTCCCTATCTTATCCCCATTAAACCCAAACCCTGTCATACTTCGAGTACCGATATAAAGGATCCCGTGCGCTCCCGAGCCCCGATTTGAACTCAATCAACTTCATCGTCAGAGAAAAATCTCAATAAATATTTGAAGGGCTCTGAATACCCTTTCCAATAATACACCACGTGCACAAATCAAAATAATGATTTGGATAAATGAGCTATTTTACTATCGACAACCAATCTAGAGGCCATCGAGCTCTACCGGGCCCCAATTTGACCTCAATTAACTTCAATGTCAGAGTAAATGAATATTTTAAGTTCATTATAACCTCTTTCCAACGGTGTGTACCATGTGAAAAATGACATAAACTTTCAGACAAATGATATGTTTTCCTAAAAACCTTATCCGGAGGCCACTGGGCTCTCCAGAGCTTCTTTTGACCCAAGTCATCTCTTTAACTCGAACACAACTAAATGAATCTTTGAAGGTCACTGAATACCCTTTCCAACAGACTGCCCTATGTATGAATCATGCTTACCGTACTGATGAATGACCCATTTTACTCCAAAGGTCACTCGGTGATTCCGGGCCTTGTTTGACCAAATTCAACTCCACAAACCGAGCGAAGCTTTTTATAATGTTTAATTTCCTCACATGAAATTTCCAATGATCTACCCCGTGCATGATTTGGACTTACGGTTTGTATGAAAGATCCATTACCGACAGAGATCTTCGGTCCAAAGGATCGATAGACACTTTTGAGCCTCATTTGACCCAAAGTCAACTCCCGGACCTAAGAGCGTACCAAAGGACCCTTAATTATCTCTGAATTACCTTTCTAACTGTATTCCTCGTGTGATATTTGGATATGCAGATTGCATTCTATGAAAGTTTTTTCAAAAATATCTACAGGAGACCGTCGATTGGCAGGTCCATTTCCCTGCCTATCGACAGTGTGTCTAAGGTCACCTGTTGATTGGTAGGTCTAGAGTTATGTCGATCAGTAGTCCCCCCACCCTATATAAGGAAGGTATGAGCTCACTTCCAGGGCACACCTTATATCCATCAATATCTGTGATATCACCAACATTCTTCTACAATTAGCGAAGTTTCTTTGCATGAAATTCTTTTCCAGTTTTGACTTTCATCATTCTCATACCCAATTTAGAAAAAACTCTCATTCTCTCCCTTCCTGCATTCATCCTAGATTTCAAGGAAGCTCATCATCAATGAAGATCAATCCTCAAGTCTCCAAAAAAGGTCCAAACATTCTTCCCACTGTTTGAATTTCTCTATTTTTGCATTAGTTATATAAATTCTCAATTTATCTTTTACCATAACCCCTAATATCTCATCATTTATTACTTATATTGCACATAATTTATTTTCTATAAAAAAATAAAACAAAGAAAAAAGGGTTACACCTATAAATCTCGACGGGATTCTTCATCACATTTTCGCAATACTAAAAATATATTTTCTACACATGCACATGTAATAACATCTCGTTTGAATCTATGGGATAAATCCCACCCTAATGCTACATGAAAATTACATGGACTTTGATGCCTTTATAGGCTACGTAGGCGTCTCGGGCTAAAATTCGAGACTCGAGTCCTATTTTCTTATTTTTAAATTTCCATCTTATATATATATATATATATATATATATATATATATATATATATTATTCATATATATCATACTTGTTATTTATTCTTGCGTCTTATCTACCATATATTATGATTTCACCATAATGAATAATATCCCGATAAGCGCACACATCATATTTTAAAATTATTACTTTGGGAACATTCCTATGGATGACCTCACTCTATCTTTTCTACGATGTGAGTCGAGCGATTCCGATATCTACTTATAAATACACGCACACCTACTTCACGGAGAAATTAAGGAAAATAGTAGCATAAGCACATGAGAGACCGAAAGGGTTGGATGGGTGCCTAAATCCTTTCTATTCTGTAACTTAGCCCCCGAACCTGTGAACAATTGGTTTCTTAAGCATCAGTTTATCTTTGATGCCGCTCTTTCAAGGAAGCAACATGTTCTTTTTCTTGTTTTGTGCAAAATAGTTTCGATACTCCATCTTTTTACATTACCCTACATCGACGACGGCCGAAGCACCCCCCTTTGATTAGTGTCAAGGTACTAGACCATTATTTCCTCCCTCTCTTTCCTCTCTAAGTAGCCCACGTGGGGAGAAGGGAATAGGGAAAAGATCTTCGGTATGGCCATAGTGTATGTGTTTAGCCTTAATGAATTTACAATCTAAAGAAAGGATATATTCTTCACTCCAATGTGAATGCAAGGAAACATAAGTATTCAATAAGTGATGGTGTATAGTCCTCAAGATTCACCTAATCTAATCTAGACAGTGCCTCACTCATAATGAATAAAATCTATATCACTTGATAGACTCAATGTTTTGATATAGTAGATAGACAATTTATATATAATACAAATATTTATATTCTCAAGAATGCTACTAACCAATTGATTTGTACACAACGATGAAAGTCATCATTCTATTACACTAATATGATAAGAAATATAGTTTTTCTTACCTTATATGAAGCTTGATCGTTCATAGTTTGTTTTCACTACGAAAAAAGTTCTTTTTCATACTGGACTTTTTGAGACGGCTAAAAATTGAGTCTCTAAAACCCACCTTTTGATACGGGTAAAATTAGAAGTCTTAAAAAATATTTTTGGATATTCGCGGTCTTAAAAATTAGCGTTCTTAAAAACCAATACTTCAATAATATCGATGGAATTGTAAGGCGTAATCTCTGTGATAGTATATTGGTGGATATTGTTTCTTTAATATTTTTATTTCTCACTATTATTTCCTTATATGAAGATCTATGTTGTTGAATCAATGAATTGAGAGCGAATTGACAAAGATAGGCTAGAGTTTCAAGTAGATATTTTGGGTGGTTTATCACCCGAGAATTTTAGTTGAAAGTGATGTTTCTCATCTGATCTACTTATTTTTATTTCAAACCATCATCAGTGATTCATTTATGCTTAACATTATGATCTTGGTGTTTGCAAATAAACAAGACATGATATGTTGCTTATACTAACTTCTAATTAGTTTGCTTGCACCTTGAAGTAGAAATACATGTTTACACTAACTTCTAATGAACTTTTAAGATTCTACTAATATTTAGGGGTTACGGTTCATGTTTTTGGGTTTTGTTTGGGTAGGACACAATACGACAAGCACCATTTACTCACAAACAAATCATGTTTTTTTAACACGAACACGACACCGTTAAATAAGATGTCATAGCTAGATAATATAACATTTATGTTCTGTTCATTTATAGAGTAATGATGATATGTGAGGTCTACTATCAATTATTTCGACATTACGAGGATCAATGCCTATATAACCCTGATGTATATATATTTTTTTTATTTTTTTTCACTTATTTTTTTTAAACAAAATCTTAAAGTTAGCATTTTGAGATTGACAAACCTACTTCCGAATGAATTTTGTAGTCCGGGCCCAATGCATTTTGATGAATGAAACACTGATATATAGCTCAGTTTTACATATGTTTTAAATTCTATTTACATATGTTTTGTGCATTTTGTTAACTTTATATGATTTTGATTATATTGCACCCCTCATTTGATTATGTTGAGCATATTTCATTAGACTTTGTGATGATATATCTGTCTTCTCAATTACAAATTCATGTGTGTTTCATGTATAATTAATTTAATTACTGTCTCTCTCTCAATTTTATTATTGTGTAATTTACTTTATTATTTATGTTATATGTACATATATTAATAGATCTTTTGTTTTTTGTTAGAGGATGTAAGGAGAGCCCGTTGATGATATTACAAGGTTCAAGACATTCGGGCTTGGAATAATAAAACTTCAAATGTTAAATATGGATCATGTATTAGAGCGGTATGTATATATACTAATTGAAGCCACCATTTAGTTAAAGTTATTTAAATGTCATTTTGGGTTAAAAAAATTAATGTAGTTATTTACAATATTGTGGCTATTGTTGTAGTTAATTTTTATGTGTAAACATGTTGGTTTTCATGAATAAACAAAGGAAACTCTATTGAATTTTTTCAAACAAATTAAGTGTTTTTAAAAGTAATTATTATGAAGATGTACAGATTTGACAATATTTTTTGAAGATTGTCATCTATATGATTAAAAAAAGATTTCTTCTTTGATTAATTCAATTGACACTACATAAATCTTATTTCATGTGAAAACTTTTTCTGGACAAGGAAAATCGTTTAGTTCATTTTCTTGGAGGTCGTATGCTTCAAGATCGCGGGTTCACTTTTCTTCCATAATTTTATGTTAAGAGTAGATGGGGTTTTAATGTATTTTTTTTAATGAGATGAGTGGAATTTTTTTAGAGAGATTGAGGTGGGTGGACTTGTTGATGGAATTTTTGATTGTATAGAGAGATTTTACATGTATGAACTCTAATTATAGATGAATGGTAAATTGTACGTTATATATGTTGAAATGGGATGCCAAATACATCATATATTATTTTTAAGAGGTTTTATCTATAAATATATAGAATATATTATGGAATGGATGAAATTCTAATTCTGATGCCAAAGTTATTAAAGACTACTTATTTTCCTTCTCAAAACAATCATATAACAACCCCTTTTGGGATTGTTATTGACGTCTCAAAAAATAGTTTTAAAAGATGAATTTTTCGTTGCCTCAAAAGGGTCCCATAAATGATGACCTTTTGAGGCAGCTTAGTTACTATCTTAAAAAATATTTTTGGCACTGCTCTTGTTGTTTCAAAACAAAGTTTTAAAGGACGGGTTTTTTGTTGTTTCAAAAGAGTCCTATAAATGATGACGTTTTGAGACGACTTATTTTCCATCTCATAAACCATTTTGAGACGGCTACTGCCGTCTCAAAAAAGAATTTAAAATAGGGGTCTAATATGACCCCCTTTATCCATCCCAGATGGTATCTCGGATGGCTTTTGAGATAACTATAGTACCTTTTGAGACGGCTGGAGCACCGTCTTAAAAAGTGGTTTTGTAATAGAGTTTGAGTATTCTTTTTGTTCTTATAATTCTTGCCTCTTGTTTCTAGGTTTTAATTCTGATGATTAATGAGTGTTATTAACCTATTTAAAACCCTAAACACACAGGTCTATTATAGACCCTCTTTGGACCTCCAAATAAGCCCAAAACTCTAACTGGATTCTCTAAAAACCTCGTCTAAGGGTGTACCTAACCATGGGGCCTAATTTTCCACATTGAAAATACAGTTTTGAGCACATGTACTCTTAGAACCTAGTCCAAATATACTAACCCAAAATATCAAATTAATTACTACCATGCCAATTTAATTAACGAGTCATTCACATATTATTTAAAATGCTCATTTTAAATTCCAATTAATAATCCAGACAAATTAAACTCAATAAATTAATTGTTAGTTTACCCTAATAAATACTAATTAATAATTAGCCAATTATTTAATGAATTCCTAAAAGTACGGGGTGATGGGTGTTAAAATCATATATGACGTTAGAACCACAGGTTCTCCCTTGTGGACCTCGAATAGGTAAGAGGAGAGAAGTGTCAATGTGTGATACAATTTTTTAAAGTGGTTCGGACCTCAGATAAGGGTTTTATATCTACTATCAAAGGGTGTTATATTTTTGGTTAGATTATAAAAAGAGTTGTTAAAATCTAGGAGACCTCTTCAACTTTAGTCAAGAGAGTATGAGGTCTTGCGGTCTTCGTTAACTATTCAAAGGACTATGGGAAGTAATTGATGGACCTTTCTCCCCTTCTCCTCGTGGAATATGCAAACATTTCCATTTAGATGTATATGGACATTCCATTTCCGTTATAGCTCAAATGTCTCCAAGCCAATGCTTATCTCCATTATGACTTTGGTATATTTGAATAATAGATAAACCCACCTAAATACTATTCTTGATTTATTACATTTATGGTAAAAGGACTCCGAAATTTCCGAAAACAACATATGAATATTACCCTTATTATGAACATGTCAACTAATAACCAATGATAATCTTCTTAGCTTCTCATTCTCATGCCTTAATTTTTTTGAGGGATTTAACATCCCTTTTCTGTAACAGCCCGCATATTTAATATAACGGATGGACATCCTTATACTAAAATCCAACAGGAGTCTCAAGTGTATCATTCTCAGCACCAATTGCCTAATATAAATATAATCGGTAACCACCCGATATATATAAATAAACTTGTGCCAATTTTTAAAAAATAAGTGTATATACAATAAATCAATCACATACAACAGGGCATGAACAACAATAGACAATTAAAGGACTAGATCATTAACATGCTAAGAGTATAAATACAAAAGAATATTCCCTAATATGCTGTCGGGAAACAGACCATATGACATCAAAAGACAACCATATAAGAGATCAACATATAAGACCTTGGGGTACCCATACTAGATTTATAATTGGGAGATCTTAACTATAGTACAAAAAGGAATGCGTCTATAACAAAAACTCATGTAACATCCTACACATGCTACATTTCCCAAAAATTTGGAACAGGTAACCATCACGGGCGTCCTTGCGGAGGAACACCAAATATAAACATAATATATATATATAAATGGGTCAGAGGCCTAGGTTTGAAAATAATTGTAGCAAGTTAATTAAATGCATAATAACTAAATATGCAAGATTTTATCATTGATGTGGAGTCACACTCCCTGGAGAATCAACCTCATCTCTTAGCTACAGCGCGGACCTAAATGTATACATAAGTATATAATCAATCTACAACACTAAATCTTCGAATCATACCACCCCAAGCCTATGCATAACTCCTATATGTGTATCTATAACGTATTATCAATTAGATGACATTTCTATTTAATTAAGCAAAATTGAAATACCCTATGTACTGATGACCAAACATTTCCCCACTTCCAACGTAGCGTTAGGTTTCGTGCGTGAGACGTCTCGCAAGAAAAATCCAAATAAGGAACCCTCCTATACTTTACTACCTAACATGGTTAGTCATGAGAATCTGTTCAACCCTCAGTCCATAAAACATACTCCTAAATTCTAGTCTATAAACATCAAAACATACATCTACAATATCGTGCTAACAAAGGGTAATACATATCTCATATATCATATAAGTACGGATATCATGACACACTTCGTACAGTTATTCTAACAGTCTCTACAATGCTATCATCTTCAAGGGAATTACTCACTTATCATCCTGGGTTACCAGCGGTCGGACTCTCACACCGACATAGTATAAAACAACATCACAAGCATATGGGAAGCGGCCATAGTTCCTTACCTAAAGGTAAGAAGAATCATACCCAAGACATCTTACCCCTCCTCACACGTGGTAAAATGTCGGACGCTATAACCTGGGACAATACTCTCCCATCTCCTCTAGCCATAGGAGTTGCCCACATCGCACAATGAAAAACTTATGGCGTGTGATAATTGATTAAATTAAATTAGCAAGTTTCCAATTTATCACACTTATTTAGTTCGATTCTATTTTTAAATAGCCCCTAAACAAACAACTACGTGTGTGCGTGTGTCAACCCATAAATAAATAAATCATGTGACACAAAATTAAGGAAAAAATGCCCGAAGGGCAAAACCTTTTAGTTCTAGGACTTTTAAACGTTTACAAGTCCATTGACTTACATTCAACCTGATAACCCTTAAGTGTAATGCATGGTGTCTTCGTCAAACCTTCAAATCAACGACTAGAAATATTGTCGGATGGAATCTCCAGCAAGAACTGCAGATGGTTAGCAATGAAGAAAAGAGCGGCTTCTTCATAAGTATGGGAATGATGTGTGAATTAAAACATGATTTTTGGGACTAAAAAATATGAAGACTTGATCAAATATAACTCTCAAAATCGCCTCTCCAAGTCCTGCAAAATAACTCCACCAAAGTTGTCTTTTATAAGGAAGCCAAAAAGAATTTTAAGTCATTATGACTCTTGACAACGTCATGTACCCCGAGCCGGTTCGGCATGTACCTCAAACCGGGTTGCCCTTTGATTCGCAAAACTTCGCTAGTTTTGGGGGCTAAAATCGCACAACATTCTTCCAAGGATTTTCTCGAAATTGTCTCCATTTTCAAAGGACCATAACTTCTTCATCGTATCTCGGATTGAGGTGATGTTTCTTTCAGTATCTTCATGGCATCGAGCTCTTAAACCTTCCAGTTGATCAAAACTACTGACGATGGTTGTAAAATTACCAAAATGCCCTTAAACATTCATATCTTGTATTCTTTCATTATTTTGACTTCTCTTGCGTACCACTTACATAAAATCCCTAAAATTGTGGAACGTGAAGTAGTTGAGGCAGATGTGGTACACATGATGGACATGTTGAATGCTTGATCCTTAGAATTCAGATAGATGTTGTCATGTGAGATCATGAATTGACGTGCCTTTTGTAGCGGCGTACGACATATACAAATGTAAGATATCATACATGAGAAATATATCCTTACAAATGTCCCCCTATGTCTATTCCGGTACAAAATAAAAAATCTGTATTATTAATTTCCAAATTTCCTATACAAATCTAACCTCCCATGAACCAAAAACTGGAAAGGTACCAATGAATAAGTCTTCATCATTTGATCTTCAAATCTTCAAAAATCTCAAAGCTTTTCTCATGAGGATGTGCAATTCAGTGATCATCAATGTAGTACCTACACACATGAGATAAATCAAAATACCAAGTGATGTATCGAGTTTGAAATCAGATAAACATAGATACCAATTTATGGAAAAAGCATAAGTCAAATCTCAAAAACTCCCACAAAATTCAAACTCCTCCATAAAATGATAATTCTTACTCCCTTTTTTATTATCTCACCAAATAGACAAATGAAAATAATAATCAAACAAGCAAAGACGGGGTGTCACCGTATTCAAAACAAGGCATCAATCAAATGTCAAACATGCTCTTGCAAAGAGATGCTAAAAAATATTCACAAACTATTTTTTATTTTTCAAATTTTTCGTACAAAACATAAGATACAAAAATCACACCATGGATTTAAACTCAAACAACCAAGTCATGAAAACGGAATGCATGGATGTGAACACATTCGATAGGCAAATCAACTCAATCAATCATATGTGCACGATGCATATGTTTACTCCTAATGAATGAACATTAAAATTATCCTTAGGTGTAAAGATTGTTTAATTTAGATGACATCATCTTATGCAAATCAACAAATCAAAGTCAAAGTGATTTCCACACCAATAAGGTCCAAAACTATTTAGCGCTTTTTCAATACTTTCAAGGACGTGTAAACCCATTTTAATTCTCCATCCAAACTCCCTTATATATATTTTCTTTTAGGGGTGAATAAACTAAATTCTCAAACTTTGGAGAATTGGTGCAAAAACCTAAATGGCCCATAATTGGCATGAGTTTCTTTTTTTGCCTTTAAATTTTTTCGGGATCTTTTAAACCTCTTTGGACCCCGGATAATACAATTCCTCCAGTTTTTAGGTCCAATTTAACGATGGCTTAGTACTCGCAAAGTAAAAAAGAACCTTTCGCAGCCCTTCCCTATTTTCAAATAAAGCACACAAACTCACAAAACGGTTCTTATATGCACAATTTTATTATCAAATTTTTTCGCGCTTGGTTCATTTTAAGGACAAGATTGAAGTGAAAACACCCAACAAACATGTGATAAGACAAGCACAATAATCAAATAAATCCGTGCATGTGTGCAATAAAGGAAATCATGAGTCAAATATGTAGAAAGTAACACTTAATTACATCATAATGACTCCAAACATTATAAAGCACATGATGAATTGACCTATTGTCTCAAAACACTATCAAATAGTCAGATAAAAATAATGTAATGATGTTGTGACTCGATCATCCTAAGTGTCCATCCATAAACGGTGCAAACAAAATACAAAAATCTTATCAAAATAAAATCTTTTGGTATTTTTCAAACTTTTCAAAAAAATAAAACATACAAAAAATGATACATACTAGCAATAGGCAAATAATGACATCATGAAAAACATCCTATGCTAGTAAACAAGTCAAACATTAATCGTTAGGTGCAGAGGGGCTTTCTAAAGGGGGTGACAACTTATGAAAAACCTCCATCAATTCTTATGAAGTTTTGGCTAAAAAATTAACTTGCTCACCTAAATGTGAAAACACTCTCATGTAGTCTTCGGGAGGATGTAAAGTATCATGTGTGGGTGCATGTGTGCCAGAAACACATGTAGAAGAAAAACGTGACACATAACCCAACTTAAAACAAAATTCCCAAAGGTGACCTATCCTCTTGCAATGTGAACAAACATAAATAGGCCTAGGAACACCTCTCTAAAAAACTCTAGGACGCGCTCTCCTAATAAGAATGGTATGCCTAGGTGGGTTAGGTGGGACTCACGTGAATTTAACACTAATGTGGGAATCGATTCGGGTGCTAATTGGGAAGTAGAAGCACCGTCGTGACTTATTCCTAACTTGTTACCTTTACCCTGAAGAACCACCTTTTCAACCTTCTTAGGTGCATTCTCAAAATTGACTTTGACCTCCGTGGCATGTTCGAGATCACTCTCGAGTTAGGATACAAGTGTCGTGAGACTAGACAACGTGTTGGTCAAATCACACTTCTCCTTTCTTAAAATCTCTTTCTCTATCTCCAAATCTAAATCCCGACAACCTAAACCTCTATTATACTTCTTTGTTTTCAAGGTCTCGGTGTACACATATCTAAAAGCTTTTTGGAGCTCACTTTTATCTCCACTCCCCTCCTCACTTTCTCCCTCACTCGAAGAACAAAAACCACTATCATCGCTCTCTTGTGCACTCTCGTGAGACAAAGTGGGTGTGCTCACACGACTAGAAAAGGTGACAAACATACCACGTGATAAAACTTTATCTAACTCATCACCCTCATTATCACTAAGGGTGGCGGGCATAGCACCCTCTTTGCCCTTTCTCCTTATCCTAGTAGGACACTCTTTAGCTTTGTGCACTTTCCCCTCACACTCAAAGAATCTGATCTCATCCTCCTTGTCACTATCTTTGGCCTCCACTTTCTTTTTATTTGACTCAAAAGATCCCTTTTTATTTGAAGAATTTTCTTTAGACATTTTGTGAAACTTTTTAAAAAAATTCAGAAACAAGGCCATATCCTTAAAATAAAAATCTTCCTCAGAATCGGACTCACAAACTTTTTCTTCATTTTTCTTAAAGCGAGTCTTTAAAGCAATGCCATTATCCTTAGACTTAATGGTTTTGGGAAACATGTGAGTCTCATAGGTTTGAAGATCTCCTACAAGTTCTTCCAACTTAAGTGATTTTAAATTTCCCAAAAAGTTCAAAACAGTGAATTTAGAAATAAAGCTTTTTGGGAAAGATCTCAAAATCTTTTTAACGACACGTGTGTTATCAATCACCTCAACCAAATTAAACCATTTATTAACAATGTTAGACAAATGTGCATAAAAATCATCAAAGCATTCAGACTCAGACATGGTGATAGTCTTAAATTGGGTGGCCAATTTTTGTAATTTTGATTCTTTAACCGCGTTCGTACCCTCATGTGTCAATTTCAAAACATCCCAAGCCTCTTTATACGTGGTGCACGTCGTAATTCGACGGAAGTCATCAGGAGTGATGTCTCTAGAAATAGCACTAAATTAGACATTTTATAATCATCTTTTGTCCAGGTTAACACGGATTTCGAAGAAGTGATGTTATTAACGGTGACCGCGGGAGGAGTCCACCCATTTTCACAAAGCAACCAAACACGCTCGTCAATAGCTTTTGAACTAGACTTCATGCGAGCTTTCCAATAGGAATAATTATTACCATAAAAAATAGTCACCTTATTAAATGAACATTTCATTGGAAAAAATGCGATTTTTCACAAAATGGATTTAAAAAAAAATCAATATCACACAATTTTGCGGAAAAAAGAATATGCGATAAATTAGCGCAACCTTCTGTGATACCAATTTGAAAAATGTATGACGTGTGATAATTGATTAAATTAAATTCCCAAGATTCCAATTTGTCACACTTATTTAATTAGAGTCTATTTTTAAACAACCCCTAAACAAACAACTACGTGTGTGCGTGTGTCAACCCATAAATAAATTAACCATGTGACACAAAATTAAGGAAAAAATCTCCGAAGGGAAAAACCTTTTATTTCTAGAACTTTGAAAAGCTTACAAGACCATTGACTTACATACAAACTGATAATCGCCCACAAGTGTAATGCACGGTGTCTTCGTCAAACCTTCAAAGCAACGACTAGAAATATCGTTGGCTAGAATCTCCCGCAAGAACTCTAGATGGTCAACAATGAAGAATAGAGTGGCTTCTCCACAAGTATGAACAAATGGTAAGTTGTGTTCTTGTCTTCCAAAAAGATTCACAAAAGTATGGGAATGATTTGTGAATCAAAACATGATTTTTGGGACTCAAAAATATTAAGACTTGAGCAAAATGAACTCTCAAAATCGTCTCTCCAAGTCTTGCAAAATAACTCCCCCAAAGTTGTCTTTCATAAGGAAACCAAAAAGAATTTTAAGTCATTAGGACTCTTGCCAGCGTCAGGTACCTGAGCCAATTCGATATGTACCTCGAACCGATTCTCCCCCCGAACCAATTTGCCTTCCAGTTCGCAAAACTTAGCTGGTTTTGGGGATTAAAATCACACAGCATTCTTCCAAGGATTTATCGAAATTGTCTCCATTTTCAAAGGGCCATAACTTCTTCACCGTAGCTCGGATTGAGGGGTCGTTTCTTCCAGTATCTTCATGGCGTCGATATCTTCAACTTTCCAGTTTATCGGACCTCCAGTTGGTGGCTAAAAATTTACCAAAATTCCCTTGAACATTACTATATTGCCTTCTTTTATTTTTTTGACTTCTCTTACATACCACTTGCATAAAATCCCTAAAATCTTGGAACGTGAAGTTGTCGAGGTAGATGTGGGACACATGATGGATATGTTGAAAGCTTGATCCCTATAATTCAAATAGATTATGTCATGTGAGATCGTTAATTGACGTACCTTTTGTAGCGACTTACGATATATACAAATGTAAGATATAGGACATAAGAAATATGTCCTTATGCACAACTTTCCATTATAGCCCTAGAGGGGTATGCACCACACAATATACTTTACACATTCAATATACATTCACATCATATATACAAATTGTCACACTTTAGAATGTATATACTTATATTACCAATCATATATATATGTAAATATCACCCCTTACACTAGTTAATGATACCCACAATCATCTTAAGTTCATATTATAATTTACTCGTTTACTTTATTAATGATAACTAAACACACCTATGATTATTCCTCAAATTTACCCTCGTAAGGACCCATGAACTTTCACTCATTAGTCTGCAACCCTCCTCAAGACAATTTCAATTTCTGACATTATTACCAAAAAGTAAACAATATAATACCCCGACAAACATGCCTCTAGAATAACCCCTAAGTAACCCCTCCATCAAATCGTATCCTACCCACATTATGCTCTATAAACATGTTTTCCCAATAACATAAAATGGTTTCCTAAGTATTTAAATCAACTAGAGAGGAATAGCATCAAAATTCACAATTATGGTTATCGGACGGGACCGGAGGTCCCCAAAAATGAACAGGTACAGTACCTATAAACGAATCAAAACATTCACCTTCAGACCGATCGGGTACCCCTTAAAAATGAATCAATCTGGTTCCTTGAATTTTCCAGAAACCCTTAACTTTCGGACCGATTCGATATACTTAGAAAATGAACTGGTCCGGACTACATAGTTCTGCATCCTATAAAAACTCCATAATTTTACAACACATCCCTCTACAATATTTCATCCTCAATATCCACCCAAAATATGCATTTTTACCATTTCTATGACTTCAAACCCATATACACACAAAAAAAAAACTAAACTTGTCTACAAGAGTTTAGGATTTAGCATATATCTCTACTAATACCAAAATCTAACTACAAATTATGAAATAATTCACACAATTAATCATTTAGCAAGTTAAATTACTTTCCTCTAACATTGTAGGATCTGATTCTTCCTCAAAGTCGAGGATTCTACAAGATTTTTTAAGATTCTCAAGCTTCTCCTTCTTTCTTTTCTTCTCACGTTCTCTCTCTCAAAATAGGTTTTCTCTTAATTCAGATTAATTAACCCTCTTAAGCCTAATAACCCCTATTATTAATAATCCCATATTTCAATGATAATACACACATAAAATAATTGGTAAACCCTAATTCCAATCAAATTAGTTAAAAAGATTCTAGAACTCAAATAAAAATCCCAGGGAAGTCATTTTGACTTTTTGTCCCTTCTGGAATTAATCTTACCCTCTAAAGTTTCATTCAAAACTCAGAATATAAAAGCCATCTCTCAACCTCAGATAATTCACTAAACTATGCCACGGTTGAGAAATAACTAATTGCCCCCACCAATACACATATATACGAAAAAATTGCATAAAACCAGATTATATTTACCATATCACTCTAGTAAATGTGAAATTCTCATAAATATTAACTATTCTGCCCAAATCAATATTTATTCTGAATCCTTATTTTAATCCTCAACTATATTAAATCAGCCGCACCCGATAATTTAATATAAAAATAAATACACAAATGTAAGGGGTATTACATACTTCCCGCCTTAAAGGAATTATGCCCTCGATATTTAGGCATACCTTATGGAAAGAGGTAAGGGTACATGGCTCTCATCTCATCCTCTCGTTCCCACGTTGACACATCTGCGTCATGGTGCCCCTATTGGAGTCGAACTAAATGTACTACTTTTGATTGTAGCCTACGTTGAATGTGATCTAAAATGGCAACCTATCATTCTTCGTACGAAATGTCAGGTTGCAACTAAATTTCTTCCAATGGAACGTTCCAATGACCCCCCTCACATCGTTTATACTTCTTCAGGGATGAAACATGGAACACATCATGAATTCTTTGTAAAGGTTCTAACAAGGCAAGTCTATAAGCTATAGGACCAATCCTTTAAATAATTGGGAAAGGCCCTACATATCTCGGAGAAAGTTTTCATTTATTTCCAAACCTCATAATAACTTTCATCGAAGACACTTTTAATAACACTTGGTCTCCTACTTCAAACTCCACATGCCAACGGTCTGCGTCGGTGTAGCTTTTCTGGTGGTCTTAGGCAACACCTATGAGATTATGAATCATTTCAATCTTTGTCGAATTATCCCGGATCAAATCTGGGTAAAGGAGTTTATTGTCTCCAACCTCCAACTAATACGCAGGTGAGTGACACGTGTGCCCATAAAATGCCTCGTAAGGCGCCATACCTATAGTAAATTGGTAAGAATTATTATACGAAAATTCCACCAATGGTAGTTATTTCTCCCAACTTCCTCAAAAATCTAACATACACATCCAAAGCATGTCTTCCAATATTTGATTTACTTGTTCTGTTTTCCCATCGGTTTGGGGATGGTATGATATACTCATCCTCAATTAAGTCCCCATGACTTCCTGAAAGCTCTACCAAAAATGGGAGACAAAGATTTTATCTCGATCAGACACAATATTGATCGGTACTCCATGTAATCTCAAAATTTTGGCAATAAAAAGCTGAGCATATTGTGCTGTCGTAAAATCTGTCATCATTGGCAAAAAGTGAGTCAACTTCATCAGTCGGTACACAATAACACAAAAGAATGCATGGATTCACTACGTAAGGGGTAAGCGCGTGATAAAATCCATGGAAATTCTTTCCTATTTCCATACAAGAATTTCCAAGGGCTATAACGTTCCCGAGGGTCATTGGTCGTCCACTTTTCCTAACTAACAAGTGGTGCATTTGGAGATATATTTATCTATGTCCCTCTTCATACATGACCACTAGTATTGTCATCTCATAACGTGATACATATTATCTACACCTTGGTGAATAGTAAATCTCGACCCATGGTATTCTGACAAATAACTTGCTGCCAATTGGGATCGTCCAGAACTACAAACCTACCAGTGAATCATAATCCACCCTCTGAACTGATGGATTAGAATTCTTCTCCCTCATTCAGTAATTTTTGTACTATAACTTTATAATCTTCATCTTTAGATTGAGCTTTCAAAACCTTCATTACCCTCTCGGGTGTGAATGATAACATAGTCATACAAGCCCTAGCCACTGCATCATACTAACAAATTTCCTCCACTTGGCTTTCCATATCTCTTCTAACTTCCCAGTGGGATGACGAATCAATGCATTAGCTACAACGTTAGCTTTTCCCGAATGATATTGGATATTGAACTGATTATCCTATACAAACTCCAACCACCTACGTTGCCTCATGTTTAAGTCCTTCTCGGTAAACAAATATTTCAACGACTTATGGTCCGTGAAAATCCTAAACTTTTTGCCCATAAGATAATGCCTCCAAATTCTTAATGCAAAGATTAATGTAGCTAATTATAAGTCATGAGTAGGATAATTACACTCGTGGGGTTTTAATTTATGAGACGCGTGCACAATTGCCCTCTCCTCTTGTTGAAGCCCACCCCCAAAACCCTGGAGAGATGCATCGGTAAAGACTAAATACTCCACTCTTGCTTTAGGAAAAGAGAGAACAGGTGACAGCGTTAACCTGTCCTTTAATTCATCAAGGGATAATTGACAAGAATAATGCCACATAAACGGGACTCCCTTTCGGGTCAAACTCTTTAAAGGGCCAATAATTTTTGAAAATTCCTCTATAAAATGATAATAATAACCCGCTAAACCCAAGAAACTTCTAACCTCTGTCAGTGTTGTGGGCTAACCCCACTCCTTTACAGCTGCCACTTTACTCGGGCCCACCGAAATTACCTTCCCCGACACTACATGACCCAAAAACTGCACTTCTCGTAACCAAAATCCGCATTTCTCGAACTTGGTGTACAATTGATGGTCCCTTAATGTCTGCAGAACCATCCTCAAATGTTCGGCATGTTTGCCCTCCATTTGGGAATAGCCCAAAATATCATCCATAAACACAATTAGAAATTGGTCCAAGAAATCTTGAAAGACCCTATTCATCAAATCCATAAACACTAAAAGGGCATTGGTTAGCCCAAATGGAATAACCAAAAACTCATAGGATCCGTATCAGGTCAAAAATGCAGTTTTAGAGATATCCTGCTCTCTAATATGAAGCTGGTGATATCCCATACGCAAATATATTTTTGAGAAGTAAGAGGATCCTCTCAACTGATTAAACATGTCGTCAATACGAGGCAATAGGTACTTATTTCTAATCATCACCTTATTCCATTCTCAAAAATATAGACATAAACGTAAAGAACCCTCCCTTTTTTTTCATAAACAACACAGGGGCTCCCTACGGTGAGGTACTCCGACGAATGGAATCTTGTCCCTAAATCTTTTGGATTTGGTCTCGTAACTCTTTTAATTCCACATGAGACATATGATATAGAGCTCGTGCAATCGACCTAGTCTCCGGAGCTAAATATATAACAAAATCGATCTCTCGGCACGAAGGTAAGCCTAGAATCTTCTGAAAAACATTTGCGAATTCTCGAACAAATGGAATCGAGTATAAGGAAACAACCACTTCTTGTGAAGTATCCTCCTTGGTATAATACAAATGGGTGCTTGATCCTCCCTCTAGAAGAGGCATAGTAACCATACGTATTTCATAGCCTGGAATAGCAAATATGATCGACCTCCCAAAGCAATCCACCATAGCTCGATATCTAACCAACCAGTCCATACCTAACATAACATCATACACATTCATATCTAATACCAATAAGTCTAAAGCTAAACATAATCTCCCAAAGCTTATCTCGGCCCCCTTACAAATTAAATGGATCAGCAACGCATCTCTTAATGGAGATTCTACACATTTGAATGGTTTCAACCGACTCTAACACTCCCACGACACGCACGAAATGAACAAATATAAAGGAATGGGATGCTCTAGTATCAAATAATACCCGACCCATATGCCCATGGATAGGGAACTTACCCTCAATCGTTGGCGAAGGCTTCTGCACTTGCGATAACACTACATTCTGAATATTGTACTCTTGCCTAAATTGCAACTGGCCCTGCGAAGGTGGGGAAATCTGAATAGGCATCGGATGTGGTAAAAGTGCTTCCTGATCGTGCTGAGCTCCTTGAGCATGCACCCTATTCTGATAAGGGTAGTCTACCTTCCCGTGTCCCGCCTCACCACACTGAAAATAACATCCTATAAAGTTCCCCAGTCTCTGGCCCTGTTTCCCAAATCACAATTATCCTTGTCTCTGGCCTAGACGACCACTACCTTATAGACCTCCCCTGTTGTTCTCCCAGCCAGCTTGGCCCTGAGGGACGTTTTATTGCTGCTGCTGGTTCCCTTGAAGATTATGCTTAAAACTACCACCATTAAATTGTGAGCCTCCTGAAAGTGGCCTTTTTTTTAATCCCCTGAAGGGAGATCTCTCTCCATCTTCTTATTCTCTTGTTAAAGCACTTACTGTGCCCTGCTGATAATATTTTGTTCCCGCCTTACTCTATGAACCCGAGTCTACGAATTTTTTGTTCCCCTTCAAATGCAACTGATAATCTTGACAATGTAATAGTGGAGCATTCATCATATCCCCAATTAGTGTTGTCAAATCCTCTAATTCAGGCCTCCCATAAACTTTAAGATTTTCTTCTCCTTGGTGACTTCATCCAGAACAAAATTTGCTAAATGGGTAAATTCCTCTTCGTACTCAACCACAGTTCGATCCCCTTGGGTTACATCCAATAACCTCCTCGTCATCTCTATCTGAACTATGGGAGAAAATACTTACGATCAAAAAGTACCCAAAAATCAGCTATGTCGTATCTCTTTGCATAGGAGTAGTAACCGACTCCCACTACTGAAGAGCCGCACCAACCAATTGAGAAGTGACGAGTATCTATTTGTGAACGTAATTGAATTTAACCATACGTAAATGCCTTTGAATATCCTTTTTCCACTGACTAGCAAGGATAACATTAGCTCATCGTTGAAATTACGAAGGGTGACCCTTTTGGAGAAATTCATTCACCCTCTCCCACGTAGATGGCCCGTGGTGGGTTTGAACTGCTAGAGCCGCAGGCAATTACGGAGCCTGAGGATACGATTGAGCCATTATGGTCATCGCCGAATTAACGGCTTGTGCCATAATATTTGCAATTTCAACGGCAGTCATGGTCCCCTGAGGCACTTGGGGTTCCACATTCTTAACTCCTTTACTTGCCCTAGCAGGGCAACCTCACTTTGGCGGCTGTAGAAAGAACAAACTGTATCAATACACAGTTCAAACAATTTATCAAAGTAGAAGATTGAGGACATAGTATGAATACAAAAATCCTAATGATAAGGCTCTATATAAAAAATGCTATGGTAGAACGTAGCAGCCCACACAGATCCTAAGACTCTAGAACCTGATACTTTGATATCACCTGTAACAACCCGCTTATTTAAGATAACGAGTGGCCAACCCTATACTAAAATACAATCAGAGTCTTAAATGTATCATTCTTATCACCAATTACCTAATATAAATTTAAACGATAACCATCCTATATAAACAAATAAACAGGTGCCAATTGTTTTTTAAAAGTTTACATATAATAAATCAATCACATGCAACGGAGCATGAACAACAATAGAAAATAAAGGACTATATCATTAACATGCTAAGAGTATACATACAAAACAATATTCCCTAATATGCTGTCGAGAAAAAGACCATACACCATCAAAAGACAACCATATGGGAGATCAACATATAAGACCTTTGGGTACCCGCACCCGATTTAAAATTGTGAGATCTTAACTAGAGTACAAAAAGGAATTTGTCTATAAAAAATCTTGTAACATCTCGCACATGCTAGAACTCCCAAAACTCTGGAACATGTAACCATCATGGGCATCCTTGCGGAGGAACACCTAATATACACATAATATACATAGCAAGGGAAATATATAAACGGGTCAGAGCCCTGGGTTTGAAAATAATTGTAACAAGTGAATTAAATGCATGCTAATAAAATATGCAAGATTTCATAATTGATTTGGAGTTGCACTCCCTTGAGACTCAACCTCACCTCTCAGCTACAGCGAGCACCTAAATGTACACATAAGTATATAATCGTCCTACGACACTAAATCTATGAACCGTACCCCCTCAATACTATGCATAACTCCCATGTGCATATCTATAAAATATTATCAAATAGATGACATTTCACTTTAATTAAGCAAAATTCAAATATCCCATGTACTGATGACCAAACATTCCCTCACTTCCAACATAGCGTTAGGTTTAGTGCGTGGGATGTCTCGCAAGAAAAATCCAAATAAGGAACCACCCGATAAACTACTACCAAACATGGTTAGTCATGGGAATCTGTTCGGTCCTCAGTCCATAAAACATATTCCTAAATTCCAGTCTATAAACATCAAAACATACATATACAATCTCATGCTAAAAAGGGGTAATACATATCTCACATATCATATAAGTAGGGAAATACATAACAAACATTGTGTCGGTATAATAACAGTCTCTACAATGCTATCATCTTCCAGGGAATTAGTCATTTATCATCTTGGGTTACCAGCGGTCGGACTCTCACACCGACTTGGTATAAAATCAAATCACAAGCGTATAGGAAGCCGCCATAGTTCCTTACCTAAAGGTAAGAATAATCATACCCAATATGTCTTACCCCTACCTCACATGCGGTAAAATGTCGGACACTATGACTTGAGGACCGTACACTCCCTGCTCCTTGAGCCAGGATTTGCCCACATCGCACAACTTCCCATGATAGAACAATAAGGGTATGAACCACGTAGGATATATTACACATTCAGTATACATTCACATCATATATACAAACTATCCCACTTTAGAATGTATATACTCATATTACCAATCCTAGCTAAATGAAAATATCACCCCTTACACTAGATAATGGTACCCACAATCATCTCAAGTTTATATTATAATTTACTCGTTTTCTTGATTTATGATAGCTAAACACACCTATGATTATTCCTCAAATTGACCCTTGTAAGGACCAATGAACTCTCCCTCATTAGTCTGCAACCCTCCTCAGAAGAATTTCTATTTCTTTGAGTATTACCAAAAATGAAGCAATGCAATACCCTCACAAATATGCCTCTAGAATAACCCCTAAGTAACCCCTCAATCAAATCATATCCTACCCACATTATACTCCATAAACTTGTTTTCCCAATAACATAAAATGGTTTCCTAAGTATTTAAATCAACTAGAAAGGAGTAGTATCAAAATTCACAATTACAGTAACCGGACCAGATCGGAGGTCCCCAAAAATGAACCGGTTCAGTTCCTAAAAACTGACAGAAACTTTCACCTCTGGACCGATCTGGTACCCCTTAAAAATGAACAGATCCGGTTCCTTAAATTTTCCAGAAACCCTTAACTTTCGGACCGATTCGATATCCTGAGAAAATGAACCGGTACAGGCTGCACAGTTATACATCCTAAAAAATCTCCATAATTTTACAACATACCCCTCTTCTACAATATTTCATCCTCAATATCCACCAAAAATATGCATATTTACCATTTCTATGACTTCAAACCCATATACACACAACAAAAACTAAACTTTTTTACAAGAGTTTAGGGTTTAACAGATATCTCTACTAATTCCGAAATCTAACAACAAATTATGAAATAATTCACACAATTAATCCTTTAGCAAGTTAATCCACTACCCTCAAAGATTGTAGGGTCTGATTCTTCCTCAAAGTCAAGGATTCTACAAGATTTTGAAGATTCTCAAGCTTATCATTCTTGGTCATCTTCTCACGTTCTATCTCTCAAAATGGGTTTTCTCTTAATTGAGCTTAATTAACCCTCTTAAGCCTAATAACCCCCTATTATTAGTAATACCATCTTTAAATGATAATACACACATAACATAATTGATATACCCCAATTATAGTCAAACTAGTAAAAAAGATTCTGAAACTCAAATAAAAACCCCAAGGCAGTCATTTTGACTTTATCGGCCCTTCCAAAATCAACGGTAGCCTCTAAGTTTTCATTCAAAACTAGGAATCTAAAACCTATCTCCCAACCTCATCAAATTCACTAAAATATGCCAAAGTTGAGAAATAGCTAATTCCCGCCGCCAATACACATATATACGACAAAATTGCATAAAACCATATTATATTTACCATATTACTCTAGTAAAGGTGCAATTCTCATAAATATTAACTATTCTACCCAAATAAATATTTATTCTGAATCCATATTTTAATCCTCAATTATATTTAATCACCCGCCCCCGATAATTTAATATAGAAATAAATTCATAAAATTAAGGGGTATTATAATTTCTCCAAATTTTGACGGTCTCTTAACGTTTAACATATTTAAACATGGCCAAAAAAATTTGTTTTAATGTCCAATTCCATATCTTGATATGTCCAATTTTAGATTCCATATGATGGGATCTTAAGGAATTAAAATTGAATGATAATATTTCATATAATAGATCATAACGGAAAAAAGAGAATCAATGTGGCGGATCCAATATGATGGGATTAATGCAAGGATGATGATGATATTTTCGGTATATGATAGAACTTCCCCTCATAATTCATCCTCTCTCCAATATTCACACTACTCTATCTCTCTCTCTCTCTCTCTCTCTCTCTCTCACACACACACACACACACACACACACAAACACAAAATCAAGCCAGAGATCGATATGGACATTCCTTTTCCAGAATTATACTCATCGATTCAATTGATAATGTAATTAGGAGTTGTAAAATATTTAAGTGATCAAATTTCTTTTTATGATTTCCACGTTGTATTGTAACAACCCGCGTAATTTTGGGCTATTTTAATTAATTTTTGGAAAATGGAGGAAAATAAAGTTTTTGATAAAATTATTTTTATTGCTCAAATATGTTGGTTATTATTTTTAAAGGTGATAATTTCAAACGGTTTCGAAAACGGAGTTAAAACGGATTTTAAAATGATTTTTAAATATTTTTAAATCTTGGAATTCTAAGTCGGCGAACATTAACTAATTTTCAAGAGTTGTTTTGACTTCCAACACTTCATTTCTTTGCCTTATTTAAAGGAGTCTTTTGGATTCCAATTCTTCATTTCTTTGCATTATAAAAGGAAGTCTTGGGAAAGCCTTTTAACATACTTTTGGCACAAAATTTGGCAGCAAATATATTTTATATTCCTCTTCTTTTTATATACACATTGGCCCTTGAGATTTGTGATTTCCAACCTTAGATTAGAGGTGTTCTTGGGGCTATTTTGTTGGAGGTTCTTGGAGGAGATTTTTTAGATTTTTTGTGTTGATCTTGAGGATGTGATCATTGGTTTCTCATCATGGTTTGAGGTATGGGGTTTTACACAATATGCTCCTTAAATCTCGCGAGTGTCATTCTCTTTGAATTCTTGTTTAATTGAACTCATATTTGAATTGATAAATTCATTGAAATATGGAAAATATTTGTTGAAATTATTTTGATTCACGTGGTATCATTATATTGTTGATGATCACGTTGTCATGAGATTTTAATATGGCACGGATGTTGGGCACCCGCCAAAATTCCTGTTTCCCGGGCTATGGCTTGATAAAGCATATACGGATGTGGTGAGGCCTGGTGACCCGGTTAAAGTATTGTTGAGAAATTATATTGATAAATGCTTTGAGATTTGCATTTTGATTTGAATATTCGTACTCATGTTGTTACGTTTTATTCATCGCTAACATATATTTGTTGAGCATCTTTCTTGTCGTATTGTGTACTTCCCCATATTTTCTTTAGTTGGTAGGTTAGCATGGATTTGAACGCTATGGACCAATTGGGATTATTTTAGCATGGATTATTTTGGGAAGAATTTTAATACAAGAGATGAGAAGAATTGTATTTATTTTGTTGTATACAGCAT
Source organism: Sambucus nigra (assembly GCA_949130495.1). Classification (NCBI taxonomy): domain Eukaryota; kingdom Viridiplantae; phylum Streptophyta; class Magnoliopsida; order Dipsacales; family Adoxaceae; genus Sambucus; species Sambucus nigra. Next base: position 422,903,133 of record OX422218.1, read on the forward strand.
TGGAGATTTGTATTTTATTTTCGAGTTAGTTGTTGTATGTAATTCGAGAGATTTGGTATTTAATTTGAAGAGATTGAGATTTGTAGTTTCTCTTTTGTTGTTGTGGGATTTAGGTGTTCTATACCTTGTTATATTGTGGATTTAGTTTAGTTTTATCGCATTAGCGCTCCGTTCGCTCTCCCCGGGCGGGCGGGGTGTTACAAATGGTATCAGAGCTTAGGTATACGGCAACCCTTGGGGCTTGAGTTTCGGGTTCATTGCGTGGTTAGTAATTTTCAGAGATAGAAAATTTTAGGTGATATTCGTGATAAGTTTCGAGATTAGAGGTGAGGAATTAATTTTTGGACACGAGATTATTTTGGAGATTGTTGGCCTGATTTTGAGAGTTAGGCATTCGGCAAATTTCGAGGGTGAAATTCCATTCTTAGTGGGGAAGTGTAACAACCCGCGTAATTTTGGGCTATTTTAATTAATTTTTGGAAAATGGAGGAAAATAAAGTTTTTGATAAAATTATTTTTATTGCTCAAATATGTTGGTTATTATTTTTAAAGGTGATAATTTCAAACGGTTTCGAAAACGGAGTTAAAACGGATTTTAAAATGATTTTTAAATATTTTTAAATCTTGGAATTCTAAGTCGGCGAACATTAAGTAATTTTCAAGAGTTGTTTTAACTTCCAACACTTCATTTCTTTGCCTTATTTAAAGGAGTCTTTTGGATTCCAATTCTTCATTTCTTTGCATTATAAAAGGAAGTCTTGGGAAACCTTTTAACATACTTTTGGCACAAATTTTGGCAGCAAATATATTTTATATTCCTCTTCTTTTTATATACACATTGGCCCTTGAGATTTGTGATTTCCAACCTTAGATTAGAGGTGTTCTTGGGGCTATTTTGTTGGAGGTTCTTGGAGGAGATTTTGTAGATCTTTTGTGTTGATCTTGAGGATGTGAACATTGGTTTCTCATCATGGTTTGAGGTATGGGGTTTTACACAATATGCTCCTTAAATCTCGCGAGTGTCATTCTCTTTGAATTCTTGTTTAATTGAACTCATATTTGAATTGATAAATTCATTGGAATCTGGAAAATAATTGTTGAAATTATTTTGATTCATGTGGTATCATTATATTGTTGATGATCACGTTGTCATCAGATTTTAATATGGCACGGATGTTGGGCACCCGCCAAAATTCCTGTTTCCCGGGCTATGGCTTGATAAAGCATATACGGATGTGGTGAGGCCGGTGACCCGGTTAAAGTGTTGTTGAGAAATTATATTGATAAATGCTTTGAGATTTTCATTTTGATTTGAATATGCATACTCGTGTTGTTACGTTTTATTCATCGCTAACATATATTTGTTGAGCATCTTTCTTGTCGTATTGTGTACTTCCCCATATTTTCTTTAGTTGGTAGGTTAGCATGGATTTGAACGCTATGGACCAATTGGGATTGTTTTAGCATGGATTATTTTGGGAAGAATTTTAATACAAGAGATGAGAAGAGTTGTATTTATTTTGTTGTATAGAGCATTGGAGATTTGTATTTTATTTTCGAGTTAGTTGTTGTATGTAATTCGAGAGATTTGGTATTTAATTTGAAGAGATTGAGATTTGTAGTTTCTCTTTTGTTGTTGTGGGATTTAGGTGTTCTATACCTTGTTATATTGTGGATTTAGTTTAGTTTTATCGCATTAGCGCTCCGTTCGCTCTCCCCGGGCGGGTGAGGTGTTACAAATGGTATCAGAGCTTAGGTATACGGCAACCCTTGGGGCTTGAGTTTTGGGTTCATTGCGTGGTTTATGTTCTTGAAAATTTGGGGAAAAGGGTAGAGATTTGATTAATTAATGATGTTTAGGATGTGTTAATTCCTTAAAAGATGTTAGTATATGATCTTAGTATGTTTTAGGATGATTGGAGACCTTAAAACATTGTTGGGACGAATTTTGGTTGAGATTTGAGGTGTAGAAATTAATGGAAAAACGAGACAAGATTTCTGGGCTTAAATCTGGTCACTAGTTAGAAGACCTACCCAGGTCGTTCGAACGAGCTCGTTCGAACGAGATTCTAATGAGTTGACAATTTGGGGTTCTAACGAGAGGGATGTTCGTTCGATAATCTCGTTTGAACGAGATCTCGCTAGATATCCCAGTTCGTTCGAACGAAATCTCGTTCGAACAGCCTTGTTCAAACGAGACTTCTAACGAGCTGGAAGTTTAGTCCTTTTTGGCATGTTTTGATTTTGGGAGTCCCGAAAACTTGTTCGAGGATAGGGATAACATTCCTTTGATGGTGTATTAGTATACTTGGGACATTTGGGTTATAATGAGGAGTAAATTATATAAGTGTGGATCAAATCAAATAGACATTTGAGTCGAGACGTGAGTGCCTACTACGACGTGAGAATAAATTGTGCCACGTATAAATATGGACCGGGAATATATAAGTTGTATATATATTAAGTTGGTACGAGAATGCGATGAGTACTACAATTAAACTACGGGATTACTAAGATGTGTGCTTACTTAGTATTGGTATATGAATTGTGTGTATGACATACCTACCATACTTGCTATCACGGGAGGTTTGCGTTTGCTTAGGGCCCTCTAATCCTTGTGTTGCCCGGATTTAGACCGGTTACCTCGATGAACATAGGTCAGAGAAGGACTTATTGGGATGTTAATAAGTCTACTGATCGTGGGATCGGAGGTATGTGCGTGACCCATGTGATGTGACTGTGTTCGCCTCCATTATTTGTGATGTTGTTATCTGTGAACTATTCCTGAGAGATTCGGAATATGTGATCCTTATGTACGTGATATACCGGGATGGATAGCAGAGTACGTGTGCACCGCATCTTAGTCTCGGGGTGCTTATATTGTATATTTATGTTGTGGAAAATATACGTTTAATAAACTCGGAACTTTCATATGGTATTGTGTGTATAACTATGGAATAACAAAAGGGATGATCTATAATGAGTTGTATTACTTTTACGTGAGAACCTGAATTTAAGTTAAGCGCCTATTTAATTGCGAGCGTTATAATGTTAATGGGAATCGAGTAATAAGGGTAGAACCTATGACAGTCTAGCTCGATATGATGTCACTTAGCTAGTGGTTTATGTCATTTTAGATGGGTACTTACGTTAGGAGTGCACAGTTAGACGAGAGGTGATAATTTCATGTGAGTGCACGTCCTAACATGTACTTTGCATTTAATGTTTTAAATGTTTTTAAAGCACTTGCAGGTTTTTAAAATATCTCCACATTCGGGCTCTGACCCGTTTGCTTTCAAATCTATTTTTTTTATAAAACCATTTTAGGTGCCCAGCCGCAAGGACACCATACATTGGATACTCATTCTGATGACGAGCTGTAGCTGTTTGTGGAAGTTACAGGGATTTGCTTTTAGACTCTTCTATCATTTGGATTCCATATTCAGTATTCCTCAGTTTTAGGGCATGTTGCCCAGTTCCATTAGAGTTACATTTCCATTTCAGTTTTTCAGACTTTGGCATGTATTGATTCAGTATTTAGGTGGTTAGTAATAATAAAAATGTTTTCGAAAGTGATGCTATTAGCTGAGCCAACTTGGCATTTTGAATTAATTTAATAAAGGAGTAGCTACCCGGTATTTAACTAGTCGGGGTGTCACAGGTGGTATAAGAGCATCAGGTTCTAGTGTCCTTTAGGATCTGTACGGCTATTATGTTTCCGTTAAGTTGTCTTTGATATAGAGCCCTATATTTTAGGACTGTTGTACTCTTTTTGTGTATGCTTCGTTCTTCAGCTATTTTAAGTTTGTAAACAGTGAACTTATAAACTTTATTCTTATTTCAAATGCCTCAACGACGTGCACGACGAGTTCCCAGGGATGCAACGCCCGAACCACAGCCCGCTCTAGTTTAGGGCATGATGAACGCCGCTGAGGTTGCAGCCATTGTAGCCCAAGCGGTAAATGCCGCAATTGCCGTAGTCCAGCAGGTACCACCTTAGGCGCCGGTCGCCGCGCCAGTACAGGCAAATGCATTCCCGTCTGCTTGGGAGCGTGTACGTGACGCTTTTCAAAAAGCGCATCCGCCAGAGTTTGCAGGTAGCTCAGATGTGGTAGTCTCGAGCCAGTGGAGGAAGGATATGCAGAGGCACTTGAGGATGTATGAGTGCACGGACGTTCAGAAGCAGGTGCTAGCTACTTTCAATCTAGTTGGATTTGCACTACAGTGGTGGGAGTCTATTACCACCGTGGAGGAGAGGGATACTCTCACTATTCAGGACTTTTGGGTGCGGTTTGACCGCAAGTACTTTCCGTCCACTGTTCATACGGAAATGAGGAGGAAACTGATGAATCTGGAGCAAGAGGGTAAGACCGTGGCCGAGTATGAGGCCGAGTTCACAAATCTGTTGAATATCATTCCCTATGAAATACCAACAGAAAAGAAAAAGATTGAGAAATTCACCGACGGGTTGACATGGAGGATCCGTCAGCATCTATTAGGGAACCTTTCATTAGCCACTTATTCTGATGTGGTTAATGTTGCTTTGTTACACTGCCAGGATCACTGCTTACATATGGCTGAGAGCAAGAGATCGGGAGAGTCTAGCCATTAGGGCAGGACTGGAGGACATGGTGCCGGTGGGGCACAATTTGTTCAAGGGCAGAGATGGGGTGAGCAGGGTTCTCAGCAGGGGGATCAGAAGAGGTTCAGATCAGGTAATTACAGGCCCGGACAGGGAAGTTTCCGTCAGGGCCATCAGGGTCCAAACGACCATCAGGGCCAACAGGGGCAGAATGGGCAGCAGTTTTAGCAGGACCAGCAGGGCCAAGGGAGGAACGGTAACGGCTACCAAGGCCAAGGACCACAGGGGCAGAGAGGAGGGAACTTCCTAGGGAAGTGTTTTGTTTGTGGCAAGACTGGCCATAAACGACAGGATTGTCCTGATAGGGCCAGGGCCCCACAGCAGCAACAGCAGGGTGCTCGCCAGGAGCCGCAGAGGCCTATATTTCTCGCCGCTCTCCCCTCACTTCCACAGATGGCAGCATTGCCACCCATTCCAGCAGTCCCAGCTCAGCAGGGGCAGCTACAGTATGGACGTGTCTACAACGTCCACCAGGCAGCAGTTCCACAGGCACCACCCGCGATTGAGGGTACGTTTCCTATCCATGGCACTATGGGTCGGGTATTATTTGATATGGAGGCTACACATTGTTTTATAGCTACACATTTCGCGAAAGCCTTAGGATTGTTATCTACGGCATAGAGCACAGTGACGTGTGTCAACTCACCATTGGGGAGTGGGTCACTTATATTCTTTATATGCCGGGGAGTGGGGGTAGAGATTGGTAGTCTGGTATTACCTGCAGATATGTTGGTATTAGATATGCATGTTCACGATGTGATTATCGGTATGGATTGGCTCACTGATTATAGAGACATGATTGATTGCTTCGGTGGGAGCATTGTTTTTTCCATTCCGGGGCAAGAGATGTTTGTAGTGGCGATGCCTCCCCCAGAGGGAGGCTTGACCGCTCATTTCTATTACCTAGAGGATGATACCTCTAAGGAAGTTGTGATTCCTTTAGATTCGATCCCAGTCGTCAGGGAGTATTCGGATGTGTTTCAGGAGATACCAGGCCTACCCCCCAGTCGAAAGATAGACTTTGTTATAGACCTATTGCCAGATATGAGGCCTATAGCACGTGCACCGTACCGTATGGCTCCGGCAGAGATGCGAGAGCTACGAGATCAGATAGAGAAGCTGTTAGGTCAGGGATTTATTCGCAGGAGTACCTCAGCTTGGGGCGCTCCAGTTTTGTTTGTGAAGAAGAGGGACGGTTCACTGAGATTGTGTGTGGACTATCGAGAGTTGAATAAGGTCACGATACGGAATAAGTATTCGTTACCTCGAATCAATGACTTATTCGACCAGTTGAGAGGAGCTTATTTCTTCTCGAAGATTGATTTGAGATCAGGATACCATCAGTTGCGTATCAGGGAGGAGGATGTCTCGAAGACTGCGTTCTTGTCGAGATACGGTTCTTACGAGTTTCGGGTTATGCCTTTTGGTTTGACCAACGCTCCAGCAGTGTTTATGGACTTGATGAACAGAGTGTTCAGGGATTTCCTAGATCAGTTTGTCATTGTCTTCATTGATGATATTCTGGTTTACTCCCAGACAGAGGAGGAGCACGCTGAGCATTTGAGGCAGGTTTTGCAGACGCTGCGTCAGAACAAGCTGTATGCAAAATATGAGAAATGCGGGTTTTGGCTGAAGGAGGTCCAGTTTTTGGGACACATTATTTCCGACCGGGGATATCTGTTGATTCGGGGAAGGTATCCGCGGTGAGGGAATGGGGACAACCCACGAGACCGACTGAAATTCGTATTTTCTTGGGCCTAGCAGGATACTACAGGAGGTTCATTCGAGGATTTTCGAAGATAGCGGGTCCTTTGACACATCTGACTCGTAAGGGTGTGCCATTCATCTGGAGTGATGCCTGTCAGTTGCCATTTGATGAGTTAAAGGACAATTTGACCTTAGCACCTGTGTTAGCATTGCCGAGACCAGGAGTTGAGTATTTGGTTTACACCGATGCGTCTTTGCAAGGGCTTGGAGGTGTATTACAGCAGGAGAGACATGCCATAGCTTATGCTTCCCGTAAGCTTAAGCCTCATGAGAAGAATTACCCCGCGCATGATTTGGAGTTGGCGGCAGTGGTATTTGCCCTACGGATTTGGAGGCACTATCTTTTAGGGGAGAAGTTCCAACTGTTCACAGACCACAAGTCCCTACAATACCTGTTCACGTAGAAGGAGTTGAATATGCGGGAGCGTAGGTGGCTTGAGTTTGTGAAAGACTACCAGTTCGATATCCAGTATCACCGAGGTAAGGCTAACGTGGTAGCAGATGCGTTGAGCCGTAGGCCAGCAGATGAGGTGGAAGAGGTGTGGAAGGCAAAGTGGAATGAGTTGGGACACCAGGATGCAGTGGCCCGATCTTTCATGTCTGTGATGACCGTTACACCGCAGATTGTCACGAAGGTAGTACGGGCACAGGCTAATGACTCGTTCTGTCAGGAGCAGATAGTTCGATTACTAGCAGAGGGAGCCGAGTCATATACTGTCAGCAAAGACGGGGGATTACGCTTCAATGGGAGACTGGTAGTTCTGGAAGGGGAGAAATTATGACACGAGGTGATGGCAGAGTCGCACGGCTCACGGCTCACGGTTTGCGGTACATCCCGGAGGGGACAAAATGTACCAAGACATGAGATGGCAGTATTGGTGGAGCGGTATGAAGAGAGATATTAATGAGTTTGTTTCGAAATGCGCCACTTGCCAGCTAGTAAAAGTGCATCATCAGAGACCGACAGGACTTCTACAACCGTTGGAGGTCTCGGTGTGGATGTGGGAGAGCATATCCATGGACTTTATCACGGGGTTGCCTACATCGCAGAGGGGTCACGACTCCATTTGGGTAATTGTGGACAGGTTGTCCAAAGTCGCTCACTTTTTACCCGTAAGGACTGACTACACTACGGGACAGTATGCCCAGCTCTTCATTTCAGAGGTTGTGAGACTTCACGGTGTGCCCCTAAATATCATGTCTGACAGAGACAAGATATTTGTATCGCGGTTTTGGGAGAGTTTCCAGGAGGCCATGGGCACGGAATTGCGATTGAGTAAGGCTTATCATCCACAGACCGATGGCCAGACAGAGCGCACAAATCAGATGTTGGAGGACATGCTACGCATGTGCATTATTGACTTTGGAGGTGGATGGGAGCAATACCTTCCACTGGTAGAGTTTGCTTATAATAACTCCTACCAGTTCACTATTGGCATGGCTCCGTTTGAGGCGTTATATGGTAGGCCTTGTCGTTCCCCAGCATGTTGGTTAGAGGTGGGGGACAACAAACTACTTGGGCCGGATGTGATTCAGGATACTTCGGCAAGGATTGAGTTGATTCGGAGTCGCATTCGGGTAGCTCAAGATCGGCAGAAGAGTTACGCTGATGCGAAGAGATTTTTTAGGGAGTTCCAAGTGGGGGACCAAGTTTTGCTCAGAGTATCTCCTATGAAAGGGATTATGCGTTTCGGGAAGAAGGGGAAATTGGCACCGAGGTATGTGGGGTCGTTTCCTATTATTGAGCGGATTGGACCAGTTGTGTATAGACTCGGGTTACCGGAGCATTTACACCGGATTCACGATGTGTGTTATATTTCCTCGCTAAGGAAATATCTCAGAGACGATTTGGCTCATTCTCACATCGCTTTGGAGGAGATTGATCTACAGCCTGATAGCTCCTACGAGGAGGGGCCGATTGCTATTTTGGACCGAAGTGAGAGGAAACTGCGGTCAAAGATAGTTATGTTAGTGCGTATTCAGTGGCGACATCACAATGTCCAGGAGTCCACATGGGAGCATGAGGATAAGATGTGCGAACGTTATCCAGAGTTGTTTTTAGCAGGTACTTTCTAGTTCCGAATTTCGGGACGAAATTCTGTTATTAGGTGGGAAGTATGTAATACCCCGTATTTTTGGCGATATTTATTTTTGGGATTAATTAATTAAATGAGAATTAATTGGAAATTAATCCGGATAAAATACTAGCGAGATGTGAGTTGGTATTTGACTATATTGAGTATATATGATGTTATATGAATATTGAATTATGAAATTGTGGTGAGTTTGATATACGGCAATTTGGACATTTTATTGGGACGCGTGAGACAGTCGCGTCAGGATATAATTATTTTAATTGTAAAAGTGAATTTAAATTATATTAATCGTATGGTCGTTTTGAGTGCGCCAACGCGTCCGGAAGGGTCGAGATAGTCAGAAAACACTTGTCGGGGGTTTAGTTTGGGTCCCGGGGTATTTTTAGGCCATACCGGCATCTTATAAGGGTAGTTTGGTAATATTGTATTTTCGGGAATTAATAATGACGAAAATTAGGAGTCTTTATCTGATTGGGAATAGACCCACTAAACCCACTATCCAACCCTTAATGACCCAATAAGCTACGGGGGTTATCAGATTAGGTTTCCAAGACTTTCCCAAAGAAAATCCTAGCCACCTTTGGAGAAGAAGGCTTGTAGAGAGAGAGAGAGAAGGAATTCTGTAGAAAAGCTTCATCAAACCAACACCAAATTCAGAGACACTTGAGGCAAGTGATTTAATTCTATTTAATTCAGAGAAGGTTTCTTCCATGTTTGATAAATTGAAAGATTTATATTTGTTCTTGGAAGTTAAATAAAAACCCATGTTAATTGAACTTAGGACTTGAATTTTGAGGACAAATTGCATGTAGAATAGTATGGAGATGATTATTCTAATGTTAAAATATGTTGGATGTAACAAAAACAGATCTAGAATGGACTTATTGAGGATTTAAAATTCTAGGGTTTATGTTCTTGAAAATTTGGGGAAAAGGGTAGAAATTTGATGAATTAATGATGTTTAGGATGTGTTAATTCCTTAAAAGATGTTAGTATATGATCTCAGTATGTTTTAGGATGATTGGAGACCTTAAAACATTGTTGGGATGAATTTTGGTTGAGATTTGAGGTGTAGAAATTGATGGAAAAACGAGACAAGATTTCTGGGCTTAAATCTGGTCACTCATTTGAAGACCTACCCGGGTCGTTCGAACGAGCTCGTTCAAACGAGCTTCTAACGAGTTGACAGTTTGGGGTTCTAACGAGAGGGATGTTCGTTCGATAATCTCGTTCGAACGATATCTCGTTAGATAGCCCAGTTCATTCGAACGAAATCTCGTTCGAACAGCCTCGTTCGAACGAGACTTCTAACGAGCTGGCAGTTTAGGCCTTTTTGGCCTGTTTTGATTTTGGGAGTCCCGTAAACTTGTTCGAGTATAGAGATAACATTCCTTTGATGGTGTATTAGTATACTTGGGACATTTGGGTTATAATGAGGAGTAAATTATATAAGTGTGGATCAAATCAAATAGACATTTGAGTCGAGACGTGAGTGCCTACTACGACGTGAGAATAAATTATGGTGCGTATAAATATGGACCGGGATTATATAAGTTGTATATATATTAAGTTGGTATGAGAATGCAATAAGTACTACAATTAAACTACGGGATTACTAAGATGTGTGCTTACTTAGTATTGGTATATGAATTGTGTGTATGGCATACCTACCATACTTGCTATCACGGGAGGTTTGCGTTTGCTTGGGGACCTCTAATCCTTGTGTTGCCCGGATTTTGACTGTTACCTCGACGAACATAGGTCAGAGAAGGACTTATTGGGATGTTAATAAGTCTGCTGATCGTGGGAGCGCAGGTATGTGCGTGACCCATGTGATGTGACTGTGTTCGCCTCCATTATTTGTGATGTTGTTATCTGTGAACTATTCCTGAGAGATTCGGAATATGTGATCCTTATGGACGTGATGTACCGGGATGGATAGCAGAGTATGTGTGCACCGCACCTTAGTCTCGGGGTGCTTATATTGTATATTTATGTTGTGGAAAATATACGCTTAATAAACTGGGAACTTTCATATGGTATTGTGTGTATAACTATGGAATAACAAAAGGGATGATCTATAATGAGTTGTATTACTTTTACGTGAGAACCTGAATTTAAGTTAAGCCCCTATTTAATTGCCAGCGTTATAATGTTAATGGGAACCGAGTAATAAGGGTAGAACCTATGACAGTCTAGCTAGATATGATGTCACTTAGCTAGTGGTTTGTGTCATTTTAGATGGGTACTTATCTTAGGAGTGCACAGTTAGACGAGAGGTGAGAGGTGAGAATTTCATGTGAGTGCACGTCCTAACATGTACTTTGCATTTAATGTTTTAAATGTTTTTAAAGAACTTGTAGGTTTTTAAAATATCTCCACATTCGGGCTCTGACCCGTTTGCTTTCAAATCTATTTTTTTTGTAAAACCATTTTAGGTGCCCAGCCGCAAGGACACCATACATAGGATACTCATTCAGATGACGAGTTGTAGCTGTTTGTGGAAGTTACAGGGATTTTCTTTTAGACTCTTCTATCATTTGGATTCCATATTCACTATTCCTCAGTTTTAGGGCATGTTTCCCAGTTCCATTAGAGTTACATTTCGATTTCAGTTTTTCAAACTTTGGCATGTATTGATTCAGTATTTAGTTATTCATTTCAGTTGTGGAGTTTGTTGTGAGGAGTTTTCCTCCGGATTTATTTATATTATGTGAAGGTCATTCTTTTATTTGTTATGGTGAATGGTGATTTTATTGTGGTTTTAAATCTTTCACTGCATGTTAATCAGACTTTAATTAAAATTTGGCAACTTACGTTTTAAATACTAGGTGGTTAGTAATAATAAAAAAAATTTCGACAGTGATGCTATTAGCTGAGCCAACTTGGCATTTTGAATTCATTTAATAAAGGAGTAGATACCCTGTATTTAATTAGTCGGGGTGTCACAAAGCCATGTGTTTGATCTAGCAGGCTTACTAATTGTCATGAATCTTTTCTTGCACAGAGGACAACGAGATTCCACCTTTGACCACTCCTTGATACAAGCAAAACAAAAATAATGACTGCAATTTTTTAATGTACCACGCACTATTTTCTTTCCCTCTTGTGACAAACAAATCCCATAAACCTTTTTTCCTATTTCATTCTTCAAACCCTCTACCTTCTCCTTACCCTTTCTCTGAAGACCTTTCCTTTGATGATCAAGTTCTTCTTCTTCTTCTTCTTTTTTTTCTTGTAAGCTCTTTGATGAAGATGAACTTCTTAAACTAGTGGTCAAACTTGTGCAAAATTTATTGTCCTCGGAGAAAATATACTCATAATTAGATGATCCAGAACTCATGAAATCCGAGTCAGAACATGGCATAAATCCCCTCATCCTCCACAACCTACTCCACCTCCCCATTCAGAAAGCTTCATATTCTTTTCTTCCACCACTAGGTTCTTGCCAGTAAACTCCACATCATTAATTATTTGTAATAACCCTCGCTTATGAGAACGTATTTTATATTAATTACTAGGTATAGTAATTAGATATAAGTGTTGGGTTATAATTTCAATGTTAATCTTATGAAGAAAAATTATTCACTATGAGTTTCCATGTATGCCATAACTATGGGTAAATATTGCAATGTTATGCTTATTAATATCATATAAATTAGAATGATATTTGACTTAATAATGAGACCGGAATTTAAATTGATTTATAAAATGTCCAAATGATAATTTGGAGGCCGCAGTTGATTCCAGAACGTGCGAGATATTCAGATATTGTGCCATTATGTGTTTTGAGATTTTGAGCATTTTTGACTGATTATACCTTAAATATGCAATTGCGTGTTATTTTATCGCAATAATTTATCAAATGAATTGGGATTTTGACTAAAGGCACGATTTGTGTATTGTGTGAATCACTTTCACCAAATTGTCTTTCCTAAACATAGAGAACTAAAGAGAGAAAGAGAAAGAGTAGAGCGAAGATAGGGAATTGAAGACTTGAGAAGGATTCTTGATCCTACACCAAGAAAATCTGCATTTTCTTCTTTGAGGCAAGTTTTCTACTTGCTATTTGTAGTTAAGATAAATGATTTGTTATGATAATGATGTGTTAATCATGGTTTAGCTATTCTAGGGTTTCCTTTGTATATTTGTGGATTTTGATCCATTGAAGAAGATGTTGGATGTTTGATGAAGTTTATGGTCGTAGTTAGTAGCATTAATGTTAAAATTGGTGGCAAAAAAATGAGTTGGTTTTGGGAGTAGCTTGAATAGGAAGATTTGGGCTTGGTCTAGGTCTGCGAAGACCGATCGACCGCGTTTCGCAGACCGATCGACCGGGTCTACGGGAGAGGGTTCACTGCATTTATTTCAAAAGCCTAAAATTTTAGCGCGGTCGACCCTGGTACCCTTACCGGTCGACCGGTCCTGCCGAAATGACTTTCTGCTTTTCTTCTTAGGCCAAATCTTGAGACGCGGTCGACCGCGGTATTAGGACCGGTCGACCGGTCCCCTGTTTTCTTCCTAAATATTTTATTTTCACTCCTTACTGAAGAAAAATAGGGACCTTCTTTAATGAAGAAAAATAGGGACTTAGAGTATTAGTTGAGTTCGGACGACTCCGTAGACTCGAAGGGGTTCATCTAGGGTTCCTGTCAAAGGTGAGATTTAAAGTAATGTTTAGGCATTATTTTTTCAGGTAGTTTTATAAAAGTCTAGGAAATCTTAAGGTCGAATTTGGAGACTTTAGGAGTAAATGCGAACTAAATCTCATTTGATAAGTATCATAAAGTCCAAGAAAGGACATTTGGGGAGAGATAACTTGGGAGTTTAAATATTCTTCGAGGTTATTATGATGGAGTGAAGTATACCATAATGCATTTGATAAAATGTAAAATGGATAAAGTAAAACATAATTTACTCAATCATGATATGGAAATTAATAAAATGGATGTTACACACCTCTCTAAATACCATCTTAAGGGAAGTCCGTGCGTGAGGTGAAGCCCCCTGGCTAGTGAATGCAGGTTGGATATAGTCCTAGGCCATATGAGCGCTTGTTTTATATTTTTCTGCGATGGGTAGGAGATTCTGGGTGTGGTCTTGACTACCCCGCAGGCATATGGCCACTTCCCGACGTTTGCGATAGGATCCCAGGTTGTCTTATGTTAGGCCCTGGAAGATGATGGTTATTTAGGGACACACACAGTGGGGAAACCCAGACGGGCTATCTTAGAATCGTTATATTTATATTTATAACTATTCTATTATCGAGTTGGACTTGATGGAACATTAATGCCACAAAGAGAAAAGTATATGCCACAAAGAGCATACTATTGGGATAAGTGCCATAACGAGCACATGGTAATGAATGCATTCCTGATAAGGAATTGAAAGAAGATGGAATTGAAAATGATGAAAGATGAAAAAGGCTTATAAGTACTTTTAATCCTTGTATAATTGGATTTCATTATAATAATCATTTATCTATTTTAGTCCTTTATATGATGTTGCCTTTCTAGATTATCATCCATGCTTACTTGTACATTATTGTCATACATGTCATTTATCTAGTCATCATATCAAACCGGCCTCTGACCGGTTCTTCGTTTTCTTGTTGTGTGTGTATCTCCTATATTCGTTCAGGTGTTCAGCCGCAAGGTCTCCCGTAATGACTTTCTTTTCTCGGAGTCTTTTGAGGAGCCATGACTTTTTGCGGGTATCACGGGATATTTTCTGTAGACGCCTCTATTATTGTTTTCTAGTTAAGATCAATCTTTATTCAGGCGTGTGGCCCAAATGGTTGTAATTGTATAAATGATGTATTATGTAAAACATGGAACTTATTGTATATTGTATGGATTGTATTGACTGACGCTTCATTCGGTCCTTTCTTATCTATTTAATTACTTATATTTGTTTGTGGGAGCTTCCATCCTCTTTTTCTATTATGGGTTGTTGGAAGTGTTTTTCTTTATATTGCAAACTAATATTTTTTTTTGATAACCCGTTTTCTGGAATATTGTGTGGTTATTCCTGGTATTCTGTATGATTTTTGTGATGCTGGGAATGGTATCTATCCATGATTCCTGTTCCATCAGGGTATCAGGCTGGCCACCCTGTATTTCAGATAGCGGGTTGTCACAGATGGTATCAGAGCATCAGGTTCTAGAGTCTTTAGGATTGTTTTGCTGCTTATGTATGCGATCTTCCGCTAGATAGATTGTTTTATATAATATTCATACTCTATCTCTTCTCTATCTCAGATGCCGCCAGAGAGAGGACGCCCCGCTAGACGCAATACGGTTGTCGAGGATGAGGTTGGTCCTCCACCGCCGCCACCGGGAATATCAGTGCCGCTGATGTGGCAAATATCGTGGCCCAAGCTGTTAATTCAGCGATGACTGCAGTGACATAACAATTGCCTCAAGCTCAAGCGAGGGGACAAGAAGCACCGGTTCCTACGGGACCTTCTCAGTGGGAACGGGTAAGAGAGTCTTTCCTAAAGGGTCATCCCCTAGAATTTGAGGGAGGTTCTGACGTTATAAAGGCAAACCAGTGGAAGAAGGACATGCAGCGTCATCTTAGGATGGTGGAATGTAGTGAGGAGAAAAAGCAAATCCTCGTTACATTTAAGTTTGTCGGATCATCCTTACACTGGTGGAAGTCAATGATGACGCCCGAACAAAGGGATACAATGTCAATCACAAATTCTTGGGCCTTGTTTAATGGAAAGTATTTCCCTCCCACAGTTCAAAGGGAGATGCAGAGGAAGCTTCAAGATTTAGTACAAGGGGAGAGATCGGGTGCCGAGTACGAAGAGGAGTTTACCCGGCTAGCAAGATTTATACCGGACGAAGTGACTCCGGAAGCGAAGAGGATCTCCATATTTGTAGGAGGTTTGCACTGGCGAATAAAACAACATTTTCTTGGAAATCTATCTTTGGTAACTTTCGGGGACGTGATGAATGCTGCTTTACTTCACTGTCAAGAGCATAGACTATTTGTGCAAAACAATAAGAGGGCTGCAGCAATGGGGCAAGTGGTGAAATTGAGAGGAAATGGGAGCGGAGGGGGGACATCTTCTTCGTCCCAATCCCCGGGGAACAAGAAGAAAGAGAGGGATCCTCAGCAAGGAGATTTTTCCAAGCGTCAACATTATGGTGGGTTTAATGCTGGTGGCAACAATAATAATAATAACAGGCCGGGTCAAGGCGGTCAATAACAACAACAACAACAACAACAGGGAGGTAGAGGTGGAAACGGAGGTAGGGGCCAGCAGTGCCGGGGTGCGGAGAAATTTTGAAACAATCAAGGTAGGAATCAGGAGAATGCGGCTAATAAATGTTTTCAGGGTGGGGAGTTAGGCCATTATAAAAGGGCGTGTCCTAAGTTGGTTGGAGGGCATCTTCCTAGGGCCCCACAGCAACCATATGTACAGTTTCCGCCTCAAGCGCCTAATCCAGTTGCTCCTCCTCATCAAGGGCAATTGCAGTATGGACGGGTTTACCATATTCAGGAGGCTATGCTTCCTCCAGCTCCTCCGGCACCACCAGGGATCGAGGGTAAGTTTCTCATTCATGGGCATATGGGTCGAGTACTATTTGATACGGGTTCTACACACTCCTTTATTTCTAGAAGTTTTTCCCAGACCACAGGTTTGATAAAATATGCTGAAAGTACCTTCACTAGCGTTGAATCCTCGATGGGCGATGGTTCATTGATTTTCTTTGTTTGTAAAAACATAGGGATTAATCTTGGTGACTTATGTTTTGAGGCCGATTTGCTCGTCCTTGATATGGTCGGGTACGATGTAATATTGGGTATGGATTGGCTAGCGAAATACCGCGCGATAGTAAATTGTTATGGGAAAAGCATAGTTTTTGCCGTTCCGGGACAAGAAATGTTCCTAGTTGTTATGCCTTGTATGGAAGGGAGTATGAGTGCTTATTTATATTGTATTTCGGAAGATTCATCTAGGGATGTTGTGGTTCCCCTACATTCTCTTCCGATTGTTAAAGATTTTGAAGATATTTTTCGGGATATACCGGGATTACCTCCAAGTCGGGAAATAGAGTTTGTGATTGATTTAATGTCGGGAATTCAACCGATTGCTAAAGCTCCATATCGAATGGATCCTATGGAGATGAGGGAGATGAGAGATCAGATTCAACAGCTATTGGAGCAGGGCTTTATTAGGCGTAGTACATCGCCATGGGGTGCTCCGGAATTGTTTGTGAAGAAGAGAGACGGTTCTCTCCGGTTATGCGTGGACTATAGGGAGTTGAATAAAGTCACCATCCGGAATAAATACCCTTTACCTCGCATGGATGATTTATTTGATCAACTTGGGGGAGCATTATACTTCTCCAAAATCGATTTGAGGATGGGGTATCATCAACTGAGGATACAGGCGGAAGATGTATCCAAGAAGGCATTTCTGACCCGTTACTGATCCTATGAATTCTTGGTTATTCCCTTTGGGCTAACCAATGCTCCTGATGTATTTATGGATCTTGTGAACAGGGTGTTTCGGGATTTTCTTGACCATTTTGTTATTTTATTCAACGATGACATCCTAGTCTATTCTCAGACAGAGTCTGATCATGCTACTCACTTACAATTGGTCCTGTAGAGACTGAGGGATCATAAATTGTATGCAAAGTTTGAGAAATGTGGCTTTTGGTTAAAGGAAGTTCAATTCTCGGGTCATGTGGTGTCATCCCAGGGTGTGTCTATGGATCCTAACAAAGTTATTGCGGTGAGAGAGTGGGGTCAGCCCACGACACCTACTGAGGTTCGTAGTTTTCTGGGCTTGGCAGGTTATTACCGTCGATTTATTAAAGGTTTTTCAAAGATTGCTAGCCCGTTGACAAATTTAACCCGAAAGGGAGTGAGGTTTATTTGGGAATGTTCATGTCAAGCTGCATTTAATGAGCTCAAAGAGAGATTAACTTCGGCTCCAGTCCTTGCAATGCCAAAACCGGGATTGGAATATCAAGTCTTCACCGACGCATCTCTTCAAGGGTTAGGAGGTGTTCTTCAGCAAGAAAGACAAGCTATTGCTTATGCTTCTCGTAAGTTGAAGCCTCACGAAAGGAACTATCCGGTGCATGACTTAGAGTTTGCCCTAGTCGTTTTTTCCTTGAAGATATGGAGGCATTATCTCTTAGGGGAAAAGTTTAGTCTTTTCACCGACCATAAATCACTACAATATTTATTTTCCCAAAAGAACTTGAATATGCGTCAGCGTCGTTGTTTGGAGTTTGTGAAGGACTACCAATTTGATATCCATTATCATCCTGGAAAGGCGAACGTAGTAGCAGATGCCTTGAGTAGGAGGCCCGAGGGCGACTTAGCTAATGTGTGGAAAGCTAAGTGGAGAGAGGTCAGTCAGGAGGATGAAAGGGTAAGAGCATTCATTTCCATGATGACCTTTACTCCTACAATTGTAGCGAGAATTGTGGAAGCCCAGGGAAGAGATAAAGGTTGTCAAGACCATATACACCGATTGTTGTCCGAGGGAGCGGAGTCGTACTCAATTAGTTCTGAGGGTGGACTACGCTTCCATGGAAGACTTATTGTTCCCGAAGATGGGGACTTGAGGCGAGCTGTGATGGCGGAATCTCACGGGTCATAGTTTACGGTACATCCAGGTGGGGACAAGATGTACCAAGATAGGCGCCGTCAGTATTGGTGGGCTGGTATGAAGAGGGATATCTCGGAGTTTGTGTCCCAATGCACTACTTGTCAGTTGGTTAAGATTGACCACCAACGACCGATAGGTTTGTTACAACCGCTAGAGATTCTGTAACAACCCGTGTAATTTTGGGCTATTTTAATTATTTTTTCGAAAATGGAGGAAAATAAAGTTTTTGATAAAATTATTTTTATTGCTCAAATATGTTGGTTATTATTTTAAAAGGCGATAATTTCAAACGGTTTCGAAAACGGAGTTAAAACGGATTTTAAAATGATTTTTACATATTTTTAACTCGTGGAATTCTAAGTCGGTGAACATTAAGTCATTTTCAAGAGTTGTTTTGACTTCCAACTCTTCATTTCTTTGCCTTATTTAAAGGAGTTTTTTGGATTCCAACTATTCATTTCTTTTCATTCTAAAAGGAAGTCATGGGCAAGACTTTTAACATAATTTTGGCACAACTTTTGGCAGCAAATATATTTTATATTCCTCTTCTTTTTATATACACATTGGCCCTTGAGATTTGTGAGTTCCAGCCTTAGATTAGAGGTGTTCTTGGGTCTATTTTGTTGGAGGTTCTGGGAGAATCTTTTGTAGATCTTTTGTGTTGATCTTGAGGATGTGATCATTGGTTTCTCATCATGGTTTGAGGTATGGGGTTTTACACAATATGCTCCTTAAATCTCGCGAGTGTCATTCTCTTTGAATTCTTGTTAATTGAACTCATATTTGAATTGATAAATTCATTGAAATCTGGAAAATAATTGTTGAAATTATTTTGATTCATGTGGTATCATTATATTGTTGATGAGCACGTTGTCATGAGATTTTAATATGGCACGGATGTTGGGCACCCGTCAAAATTCCTGTTTCCCGTGCTATGGCTTGATAAAGAATATACGGATGTGGTGAGGCCTGGTGACCCGGTTAAAGTGTTGTTGAGAAATTATATTGATAAATGCTTTGAGATTTGCATTTTGATTTGAATATTCGTACTCGTGTTATTACGTTTTATTCGTTGCTAATCCATATTTGTTGAGCATAATTCCGGTCGTATTGTGTACTTCCCCATATTTTCTTTTAGTGGCAGGTTAGGGCGGATTTTGGGGCGCTAGGGAGATTGATTTTAGCGAGGATTGTTTGGAAAATATTTGTATTATTATGATGTATAGAGCTTTGGAGATTTGTATTTTATTTTCGAGTTAGTTGTTGTATGTAATTCGAGAGACTTGTTGTACTTGAAGGTATTGAGATTAGTGGATTTATATTATTGTGGGTTTATTTAGATGCTCTATACCTTGTCACTTGTGGATTTGGATTTATTTTATCGCATTAGCGCTCCGTTCTCTCTCCCCGGGCGGGCGGGGTGTTACAAATGGTATCAGACCTTAGGTATACGGCAACCCTCGGGGATTGAGTTTTGGGTTCATTGCGTGGTTAGCAATTTTTGGAGATAGCAAATTTTAGGTGATATTCGTGATAACTTTCGAGATTAGAGGTGAGGAATTATTTTTGGAGATTGTTAGCCTGATTTTTAAGAGTTAGGCATTCGGCGAATTTCGAGGGCGAAATTCTATTGTTAGTGGGGAAGTGTAACAACCCGCGTAATTTTGGGCTATTTTAATTATTTTTTGGAAAATGGAGGAAAATAAAGTTTTTGATAAAATTATTTTTATTGCTCAAATATGTTGGTTATTATTTTAAAAGGCGATAATTTCAAACGGTTTCGAAAACGGAGTTAAAACGGATTTTAAAATGATTTTTAAATATTTTTAACTCTTGGAATTCGAAGTCGGCGAACATTAAGTCATTTTCAAGAGTTGTTTTGACTTCCAACTCTTCATTTCTTTGCCTTATTTAAAGGAGTTTTTTGGATTCCAACTATTCATTTCTTTGCATTCTAAAAGGAAGTCATGGGCATGACTTTTAACATAATTTTGGCACAACTTTTGGCAGCAAATATATTTTATATTCCTCTTCTTTTTATATACACATTGGCCCTTGAGATTTGTGAGTTCCAGCCTTAGATTAGAGGTTTTCTTGGGTCTATTTTGTTGGAGGTTCTGGGAGAATCTTTTATAGATCTTTTGTGTTGATCTTGAGGATGTGATCATTGGTTTCTCATCATGGTTTGAGATATGGGGTTTTACACAATATGCTCCTTAAATCTCGCGAGTGTCATTCTCTTTGAATTCTTGTTAATTGAACTCATACTTGAATTAATAAATTCATTGAAATCTGGAAAATAATTGTTGAAATTATTTTGATTCATATGGCATCATTATTTGTTGATGAGCACGTTTCCATGAGATTTTAATATGGCACGGATGTTGGGCACCCGCCAAAATTCCTGTTTCCCGGGCTATGGCTTGATAAAGCATATACGGATGTGGTGAGGCCTGGTGACCCGGTTAAAGTGTTGTTGAGAAATTATATTGATAAATGCTTTGAGATTTGCATTTTGATTTGAATATTCGTACCCGTGTTATTACGTTTTATTCGTTGCTAATCCATATTTGTTGAGCATAATTCCTATCGTATTGTGTACTTCCCCATATTTTCTTTTAGTGGAAGGTTAGCACGGATTTTGGGGCGCTATGGAGATTGATTTTAGCGAGGATTGTTTGGAAAAGATTTGTATTATTTTGATGTATAGAGCTTTGGAGATTTGTATTTTATTTTCGAGTTAGTTGTTTTATATAATTCGAGAGACTTGTCGTACTTGAAGAGATTGAGATTAGTTGATTTATATTATTGTGGGTTTATTTAGATGCTCTATACCTTGTCACTTGTGGATTTGGATTTATTTTATCGCATTAGCGCTCCGTTCGCTCTCCCCGGGTGGGCGGGGTGTTACAGATTCCAGTATGGAAATGGGAAAGCATTTCGATGGATTTCATTATGGGCTTACCTAGATCACAGATGGGTCATGATTCGATCTGGGTGATTGTCGACCATTTGACTAAGTCGGTACACTTCTTGCCTGTATGTACAGATTATGATACTGCTCGCTACACCCAATTGTTCATCGAGGAGATCGTTAGACTTCATGGGGTACCTTTAAATATTGTTTCTGACCGAGATAAAATATTTGTGTCCTTCTTTTGGCGAAGTTTTCAAGAATCCATGGGGACCGGGTTGAAGTTAAGCTCTTCTTTTCATCCTCAAACAGATGGTCAAACTGAAAGGGTAAACCAGATGTTGGAGGATATGCTTCGTATGTGCATACTGGATTTTAAGGGCGGTTGGGAACAATACCTCCCATTGGTTGAGTTTGCTTATAACAACTCATACCAATTCACTATTGGAATGGCACCTTATGAAGCTTTGTATGGACAACCATGTAGATCTCGTGCTTGTTGGTTGGAAGTGGGTGATAACAAATTCCTTGGACCTGAAATGATCCAAGACACTTCTTCAAAGATTGAACTCATACGAAATCGCATTCGGATAGCTCAGGATCGTCAAAAGATCTACGCCGATGCAGGTAGTAGACACATAGAGTTAGAAGTTGGAGACCAAGTATTGGTGCGAGTGTCTCCAATGAAGGGCATTAAACGTTTCGGGAATAAAGGAAAGCTTGCACCGCGTTTCGTCGGACCTTTCCCAGTTATTGAAAAAGTTGGTCCCGTAGCGTATCACCTTGCCTTACCGGAGCCTTTGCAACAAATCCATGATGTATTCCATGTCTCCTCCTTAAAGAAGTATAGAAGATGTGAGGGTGCCCTTTGGCACATCCCTTTTGAAGATATCGACGTGCAGCCCTATGTTTCATATGAAGAACAACCAGTTGCTATTCTTGAGTATGGGGAGCGCAAGTTAAGGTCTCGTGCGGTGCCCTTAGTGAGAGTTCAGTGGAGTCATCACAATGTGTAAGAATCAATGTGGGAGCGTGAGGACGAGATGCGGGAGAAATATCCACATTTCTTCTTATAAGGTACGCCTGAAATTTTGGGGACAAAATTTCCTCATAAGGGGGGGAGTATGTAATAACCCTCGCTTATGAGAACGTATTTTATATTAATTACTAGGTATAGTAATTAGATATAAGTGTTGGGTTATAATTTGAATGTTAATCTTATGAAGAAAAGTTAATATTCACTATGAGTTTCCATGTATGCCATAACTATGGGTAAATATTGCAATGTTATGCTTATTAATATCATATGAATTAGAAAGATATTTGACTTAATAATGAGAACGGAATTTAATTTGATTTATAAAATGTCCAAATGATAATTTAGAGGCCGCAGTTGATTCCAGAACGTGCGAGATAGTCAGATATTGTGCCATTATGTGTTTTGAGATTTTGAGCATTTTTGACTCATTATACCTTAAATATGCAATTGCGCGTTATTTTATCGCAATAATTTATCAAATGAATTGGGATTTTGACTAAAGGCACGATTTGTGTCTTGTGTGAATAACTATTCACCAAATTGTCTTTCCTAAACCTAGAGAACTAAAGAGAGAAAGAGAAAGAGTAGAGAGAAGATAGGGAATTGAAGACTTGAGAAGGATTCTTGATCCCACACCAAGAAAATATGCATTTTCTTCTTTGAGGCAAGTTTTCTACTTGCTATTTGTAGTTAAGATAAATGATTTTCTATGATAATGATGTGTTTATCATGGTTTAGCTATTCTAGGGTTTCCTTTGTATATTTGTGGATTTTGATCTATTGAAGAAGATGTTGGATGTTTGATGAAGTTTATGGTAGTATTTAGTAGCATTAATGTTATGATTGGTGGCAAAAAAATGAGTTGGTTTTGGGAGTAGCTTGAATAGGAAGATTTGGGCTTGGTCTAGGTCTGCGAAGACCGGTCGATAGTGTTTCGTAGACCGGTCGACCGGGTCTACGGGAGAGGGTTCACTGCATTTATTTCAAAGGCCTAAAATTTTAGCGCGGTCGACCGTGGTACCCTTACCGATCGACCGGTCCTGCCGAAATGACTTTCTGCTTTTCTTCTTAGGCCAAATCTTGAGACGCGGTCGACCGCGGTATTAGGACCGGTCGACCGGTCCCCTGTTTTCTTCCCAAAAATTTTATTTTCAGTCCTTAACTTCTTCTTTTCATAGGAACATAGGGACCTTCTTTAATGAAGAAAAATAGGGACTTAGAGTATTAGTTGAGTTCGGACGACTCCGTAGACTCGAAGGGGTTCATCTAGGGTTCCTATCAAAGGGGAGATTTAAAGTAATGTTTAGGCATTATTTTGTCAGGTAGTTCTATAAAAGTCTAGGAAATCTTAAGGTCGAATTTAGAGACTTTAGGAGTAAATGCGAACTAAATCTCATTTGATGAGTATCATAAAGTCCAAGCAAGGACATTTGGGGAGAGATAACTTGGGAGTATAAATATTCTTCGAGGTTATTATGATGAAGGGAAGTATACCATAATGCATTTGATAAAATGTAAAATGGATAAATTAAAACATAATTTACTCAATCATGATATGGAAATTAATAAAATCGATGTTACACACCTCTCTAAATACCATCTTAAGGGAAGTCCGTACGTGAGGTGAAGCCCCCTGGCTAGTGAATGCATGGTGGATATAGTCCTCGGCCATATAAGCGCTTGTTTTATATTTTTCTGCGATGGGTAGGAGATTCTGGGTGTGGTCTTGACTACCCCGCAGGCATATGGCCGCTTCCCGACGTTTGCGATAGGATCCTAGGTTGTCTTATGTTAGGCCCTAGAAGATGATGGTTATTTAGGGACGCGCACAATGGGGAAACCCGGACGGGCAGTCTTAGAATCGTTATATTTATATTTATAACTATTCTATTATCGAGTTGGACTCGATGGAACATTAATGCCACAAAGAGCAAAGTATATGCCACAAAGAGCATACTATTGGGATAAGTGCCATAAAGAGCACATGGTAATGAATGCATTCCTGATAAGGAATTGAAAGAAGATGGAATTGAAAATGATGAAAGATGAAAAAGGCTTATAAGTACTTTTAATCCTTGTATAATTGGATTTCATTTTAATAATCATTTATCTGTTTTAGTCCTTTATATGATGTTGCCTTGCTAGATTATCATCCATGCTTACATGTACATTATTGTCATACCTGTCATTTATCTAGTGATCATATCAAATCGGCCTCTGACCGGTTCTTCGTTTTCTTGTTGTGTATGTATCTCCTATATTCGTTCAGGTGTTCCGCCGCAAGGTCGCCCGTAATGACTTTCTTTTCTCGGAGTCTTTTGAGGAGCCGTGACTTTTTGCGGGTATCACGGGATATTTTGTGTGGATGCCTCTATTATTGTTTTCTAGTTAAAATCAATCTTTATTCAGGCGTGTGGCCCAAATGGTTGTAATTGTATAAATGATGTATTATGTAAAACATGGAACTTATTGTATATTGTATGGATTCTATTGACCGACGCTTCATTCGGTCCTTTCTTATCTATTTAATTACTTATATTTGTTTGTGGGAGCTTCCATCCTCTTTTTCTATTATGGGTTATTGGAAGTGTTTTTCTTTATATTGCAAACTAATATTTTTTTTTATAACCCGTTTTCTGGAATATTGTGTGGTTATTCCTGGTATTCTGTATGATTTTTGTGATGCTGAGAATGGTATCTATCCATGATTCCTGTTCCATCGGGGTATCGGGATGGCCACCCTGTATTTCGAATAGCGGGTTGTCACATTTTTTTCTCACCAAACTCCGTCATTTTGTGATTTATACCTCATAAGATTTTTTAGAACCTTAGAGTTACTCTTCCTCTTCCTTTTCCTCTTTCTCTTTGGCGCTTTGGAAACACATTTTCCCCGCAACTGAAGCCTGCTTACTTTTTTTATTTTCTTCATCACCGCCATCTCGTCTCCATAATAAATCTTATCCAGTGTAAATTCCTCATCATCTTCATCATCATAAACCTTCTCAATATCGTCATTGTCATCATAATAAACCTCCTCCTCCTCATCGTCTTCTTCTTCTTGTTTATGCAAAACATTTTTCTTTCTTCGCTTGTTCTTTGTTCCATTTTCCTTTTCAATCGGAAAAATCTTTTGAGCTTTTGATCTACTAATCTTCTTCACCTTTAATTCCTCATCGTCTTCAAATTCACTAAAACTCTCTTAAGATTCATCCCCATCAAAAGAACAACACTAATTAAATTCTTCAGCTGCCCCAACATTATAATACGCATCGGACTCGTGTGACTCCTTCTTTCTTGATGGAATCCTTCTACTTGTATTGTACTCCAGTCCAACCTTGCGTCTCCTCCCCATCTAGACAGAGGAACAAGTTCTTGAGCTCATCCTTATATGTGATACCATCAATATTGAACCAACACTTTCTGGTTTACCTGGTTCAACAATTTTAGATCAGTGTACTAGCTTTCGAGTAGCATGATAAGTTCTAAATGTATTGCAATCCTTTCAAATTAAGACAATGCTGACAGCACCTAAGCTCATAAATCAATGGTAAGTGCAATCCTCTCATAAGTGAGACGTTGATGATTTGAAACTCCACGCAAGGTGTTTCACCATGTAATTTATACAACAAGTTTATTCTTTCCTTAACTTCTTCTGGAGTAAGTTTCTCCAAAGCTGTAACTACGAGACTGTTTGACAAGCCTTAAGAGAAAGCAAGACTTCACAAGGCGACATGAAGACGACAGGAAAATATAGGTACAATAATTTAGGTAATAACTATGAATAAATTGTACAAAGATACTGAGACCATCCCTTTTTGGAAAGTAAAACAAAAGATAATGCTGAGATATGTACCAAGTCATACCACTATACGATAGACAATAATAATTATAGTATGTTAGTATTTTTTGTTTTTAAGCTGCTGGTGCCTTGTACAAAATCAAAGATTATGTCATATTCAAACCTAATCTCATCCACTTCTTGATTTCTTTGCACGAGATTTCTCCTACTCTGAAGTCGTCCAAATCATACATTTTGTATCTCACTGAAAAAGATGAAGCTCGAATTGAGAATGAACTCTATTACTCTAAAAATTAAATTTAATCATAAAACTATGAAAAATTATAAGTTTTAGACCATAGAGATCTGATAAAGACCATTGAATCAATGAGCACGTCGCATTTAAACAAATCTACAAGCATAATAAAATTCAATTACAAATACAAGATACTTTTAAAGTCTACAAATGTAAAGAAATATCATCACTTTTTCCTAAATATTATTGTACCAGACTCCCATTTTCTTCTTCTACTTCATTTGGCCTAGGTTTCTTTTCTATCACTACATGTTATTACTAATCTTACGTATAACTTGATTTTTATGCAATTTAATCCAGACTCTAAATTCTAAATAGTAGAATGAGGATTGTGAAGGGCCATAGAGTTGTGTTAAAACAACAAATACAAACATAACAATCATGGTTCCATATACTACCTCTGTCCTAAATAAGAGTTGGACAAAGGGAGTATCTCTCTGCTAATCTGAAATTTGTTGAATCGGTAGAGATACCAGAAAGCTGCTTAGATTCATGTTATTTTCATTATTCCAAGAATAGCCTTTCTATGTGTTTTATTTGAAGACCATGTGCATTAATTCAAACTAATAAATGGTATTGTTTTCCAGTGCTTTCAATGGTCTCCCGAATCTCCAAATATGGTGAGAAAAGGGAAAAGGTAATATATGACACATTTTTTAAAATCATCCAAAATTTTTTTGTTATATTTCAATGAGGAATAGTTTAGAAACAATAAATAGTTTAAATAGTTCAACACAAAATAAACAAAAATAAAAGCATAAACTAACAAGATGAAATTTGTGATATGATTTCATTCTCACTACCCCAATAAAGAATTTAAATCTCTCCTCAAAAAGCAATGGATTAGTCACACATAGTTTCATCGTGAACATATCAACTGAAATAAGACCAAATGCCTCCTTAACATCAAGACGGAGGCATTCAGTGTCTATCACCTGCTCTGGTGGAAATTTCACCAATTTTGAAGTTATAGAAAATGAAAAACAATCTTTACAGTATGGACAAAGTGATATATAGACTAATGAAGTAAGATTCCCACATATAATTAAAAATAAAAACTATCACGATGAATCTTCTACGTGTTTTCATTTTCGAGGCACACAACATATTTTCTATTGAGAATCATCCAGTTGTATTTTTCAAGCTAAAAAGTATAAAATTTTATTGATTTCTCATACAAGATAATAAGTATAAATAAATCCATTTTTCCATAATTCTTAATCACCCATATCAAAGGTGGTGTCATTGGAAATTTTGCAACGCATAGATGCATCCTCCTAACACTTCCTATCTCATACAAAAGTTCTTATTCAAATACCCAGGTGTCACCACCAACCAATTTTCCTCTCTTACAATATCAAAATAAATAATTAATTTGTCGAAGCATGCATAACAAATGCCATATTAAATGAAATCCCCATCGTACACCATGGATTTAATTTCATAAAGTAAACCTTCACTTCATAATCAAATGAACCATTATCTACATCATATAACTATACCAACCTCACTACCTTGTAGTCATTCATCAACTGATCAATACATAGAAAAATATCCATATGTTTACATATAACTCAACACTTACATTTAATTGTTGACGTATTGCGCTTAATATTTGAAACTTGATAGTAACTCTAATTGGTAAAGATTCCTACATTAAGCAAGTATCACGATGTAAGTGGTTGTAACTCATATATAGTGATGAATAATTTTTTTAAGTTCCTAAAAATACAAATATATGTATTAATTTTCATGCATGTTACAAACACACATTCATATATACTTGCAAGCTCCAGTGTACACATTAAACTAAACTTGAGTAGCGTTGAGTTAATCATATCAAAATAATAAATTCACCGAACATAGTCCGTATAATTATAATTCGTAACGTCAAAAATCGATGTCCATTCCCTGGTGACTAAAATTGGGTCAACCCTCATTTAGATTTAATGTTTTAGTACCGTTCTATGAAAAGATAATCCCTTGTATATTTACTTAGTACAAAAAAGAACGAAAATAAGAGAGAATATTTATAAATGTTGCAATTTGAAAGGATTATACCTGGCAATGTCCAATTGACTTTTCTTTTCACATCAGAAGTCCAAATACCATGAATGATAAAGTTTAATGATAATTGTATTTGTCTTAGACGGAGAAAATTTTAGTGGGAAGCAGAACATTATTGTATAGACCAAAAGTCTTGACACTTATATCGTGTTTGAGCTTCGTTTCCCAAAAATGATGAGAATTCTTTCTACAACAATGGCATGTTACCTACTACAAACTGCATTCCATTTTGTGAAACAAATCCAAACTATCATCAAACTTTAGCATTCATGGTCATTCACCTTGTGATGAGAAATTAAAATCAATACTAATGCATTTCCAAGTATTCTCCCTTATTTCAATTTGTCTTTTTTTCTTGAAGTTAGTAAAATTCAAGGGATTGTCATTTTTTGGAACAGTACTAAAACATTCCATATAAATAACGATTAGACCCATATTAGTTAAAATGGAATTGAACATTAAATTTATGCACTAGGAATGGTACAAACACTGAGTATGCTTGGAAAGTTTATTAACTTGATATGATTACTTCTCAATATCACTCATGTCCAAACACATCTTCAATAAACTGTGTATACTCGAGTTATTTTGTGATTGTATCTCTATAACATGCATGCAAATTAAAACATACTTTTATATTTTTTGGAGACTGAAAAAGCATGTATCAACTCTTAATATCTACAGTCACTTCCATTATTGTACTCATACTGGGTACGAATATCACCCAATGACGGTTACTACCAAGTTTCAGATATTCAAAGTGTTATAAGTTAATAAATAAATGTCGATGTTGAGTTAAACCACAAACTCAATCGCATTTCCCATGTACTCCACATGGAAATCCGTCTATGTACAAATATCTGGCCAAATTAATCAGACGAGTGTAATTAAAATTCGAGAATCACTCCCCAAAAAATTTGAAAAGATTATTTGAAATTGTATTATTATATTCATTGAATAAGTACAAATTCCAGATTTTTGTGATTGATTTAACCAAAAAAAACTTCAATATGCTTCCCCTCACCCCACCCAAAATGAGAGTTCCAATAGTATTTAAATAGCAATAAAATTTCTAGGAAAAATTTCATTAACTGGACAATTTTGAATTTGAATCAACACAAAATATAAAGGAAATCTACGAAAACTTAATCAAATATGGTTTTAAGTACTGAAACCCAACAAAAAAACTAAACCTATTGAAAATGACAACTTTTAAACACAATAGATGATGACATATGAAAAAGATGATGCAGCAGAACATGTGTAAATCTATTGAAAGCTTGATACAACTTTTAAACACAGTCAGTTACAATGTGAGAGAAAATTAAAGTACCCGCATACGAAAATGAGAACACGATCAGTGAACAAGAATTTACATGAAATAGAGTACGAAAATGAGAACACAATCAGCATAAGAAATCAAAATCAGTCATAAACGGAGTACGAATTGTAATAAACCACAATCATAAGAAACATAGTAGGAAACGAGTAATAAACCACAATCATAATAAACTTGATAAAAAAATTTGGGGGAAAAACAGAGTAGGAAAACCACAATCATACCTGCAGCGTGGGGGAGAAATCACGAGGGTGTGACACCCTGCCTAATTAAATATAGGGCGATCAATCCTTTATTAAATTAAAATCAAGGTGAACCGTTGGTTCATTCTTAGCATCACTGTCGAAAAATAAAATTTCCCAATTTAAACACCCTAAATAATTAAGCTAAGTCTCAAAAACAATTTAAAACTTTATTTCCATTTTTATTAAATTCCAATTTGAAAACCTTTTACATAACCAACAGTTTAAAAATCACATAAGTGCTACGGATAGCGATAAACACAAAAGATTTAATCCATCTAGATTAACCAAACCAAATTTAAACTACAATTGAAATCATCCTGACAATAGTTAATACCCAAAGAGTACCGAATACTGAAAATAAATGAACATACATCTCTGACAAATCTACACTGAATGGAAAATGGGCGACACATGACCTAACTATGAAGAACTATAGCAACAACCGAATCAATGAAGAGGTCGTCTAAAACAAAGGCTTGCAACTCCCACATAAAAGCTACAACGCGTCCAATCCAAAGAACCTATGCATGACGCCCCTGTTGTTGGGCACCTGTAATATATACATATATATATATATATATAAGAGAGAAGAGATAAAAGAAAATGGGTCAGAGATCGATTGTAAAATAGTTTTAAAAATAGTTTAGCAAGTATTTAAAATGCTTACCTGCTAATGCAACAACCATGCTAGTATGCGACACTCTCTTGAGAATTCTCACCTATCATCTAGTGTGCACGTCTATCGTACTACTAAGCTTCAAAAGTATATCTCACTTATTCTCCATAAGGTTTTATCTCAAGAATTAACAAGGTGATACTATTTAGTTTAGAAAATTAATCTCTTCAAGATTTCTTACACTATAGGACAAATCGGTACCGTTATGAAGTTCCCGAACCCATTAAGAAAGTTGCAACATTTATTCATTACTTAACTACTTATACGAATAGTAGAAATTTCCCATATAGATATACGGATATATATTAGTTAGACATATAATATATATATACTAACGGCACCCCACATAAAATCTATGGTGAAAAGTTTCCATATATAAGTAGATATATATATATATACCAATCACTCATATAATATATATATATATATATATATATATATATATATATATATATATACTATCTGCACCCCACATACAATCTATGGTGCTGGCATGATCTGCTATCAAGTTCATGTATCACACATATCTAGGGAAATGCTAGTTCGAAATCACTCTCGAACTGCATTAACATAAAACACATACAAATGGAGGCGAAGCATAGTCACAATTCAATAAGAGGTCAATACATACCCTCACATCTCTTAGGACTGTCTGACTATCAATCAGATAGCCTGTACCAAGGAATCTATGTTATAGGGTACGAGTCAATATCCCCCATAAAGGTCCCATCGAGATAAGACCGTCCCAGCGCAGAAACCCCCGTGATAGCAAGTAGCCCGAGTATGATTTTTATACAGATATATAATATATGCACTATTACACAGTCATATATATATATATACCCATCCACATTTTTAAATTAGGTGCGCTCACGACCCATAATTATAATTATCCATTATTATACATTTTACTCGATTATTTCGTATCACGGGCTCGTTATTTGTATTCTCATTTATTATTCACTTCCTACTCACTTCTCCTCTCTCGAAGTATTCTAAGTATAATTTCATTACACATTCACTCACTTACGTTCTGGTCTAACTCTCTTACGAGTCCCGATCTTTTTATTAAATATACGCATGATTTCTTATACACATGAATAAGTCCTTGTTAACCCAAAATCCCATTATATACTAAAATTTTACTCAACGGGGTCTACCTAGGCCCTACTGGTCTTCTCTATATCCCATTACACTCCAACAACAACAATCAAGGGTTCCCATACATCTTAATCGGATTAAATCAATGGATGAGGAATATGTAGTTTTCCAGGAGTAGTCGATCGATCGATGGTAGGGGGTCGATCGATCGATCAGTCGATCGATCGATCAGTCGATCGATCGATGCTCTTGGGTCGATCGATCGATCAAGCAGTTCTTGGCCAGAAACTGCACATTAAACCTACGGGTTTCATCTTACAATTTCTCCGAAAACATCTTTAACAAGTCTAAAATTCTCAAATAACGACACTACAAGTTCAATATACATATATACAAGATTTCCTACGTGAAACATATATAAAAACATCAACGATAACGAATTAATTGGGTAAAATTGACATAATCTTCAAGAACCCTAATTTTGAATGAATTATTCATTCCTCGAATTATCTCCCAGATTTCTTGATTCTAAACTCATAGTAATTCATGGGTAACCCTCTACATGTGATGGGTATATCCAAAATATAATAAATCTCTCTAAACATGCGACTTAAAGTCTCCAAATTAACGATTTCTTTCATAAAACATGATTTTGGCAATCCTAAACTAACATGGGTGAGGCATTAACCAAAAATAAATCAAGATAGATACTTGCCTAGAAATATATGGGTCAGATTTGTGGAAGAGATTGGTGTGGTTGTGATCCTCGTTGCGCGATCTAAAGTTTGGCAGCGATGGCGGTGCAAACAGTGGAGTTCTTGGCCTAGAACTCCTTGGAAAGATTCTCCTCTTCCTCTCCAATGGTCGTCTTTAGTTATTGGTTAGGCTAACCCTAGAAGAAAATACCTAACATCAGATAAATCCTTAGAAATTCGTGGGTTTCCATGCCCAAAAATACGAAACGTCTAAAACGCCCTCCCGGGATGTTAGTTAGGCCTAGAAACACCCCAAGACACAAACTAAACCCATGGGTACATTATTTTGACTATCTCGACCCTTCCAGACATATTGACATACTCAAAATGACCATACGGGTGACTTATAATTTATTCACTTTTAATAATAATAATTTAGTCCTGATACGACTCAGGCGCGTCCCAACTTAAACTTCCATAACTTCTATTTTATTCACGCGTGAAAATTTTTAATATTCACTCGTGACAATTTTTAACAAAAATCAATTCTACATATTACTTTATTCAATAAGTAATATCTAACAAATCAACAAACTTTCAATAATTACTAACTCTTATCACGCTAGTAAATATTTAAAACAACTTTCAGGATTAAAATTAAATTAATTTATTTCAATTAAATTTAATAAATCCCTAAATTTAAAAGCCATAAAAATACGGGGTATTACATACTCCTCCCCTAATAACGGAATTTCGTCCCGAAATTCAGGAAGTAAGGCCTACCTGGTAAAACACATTTTGGATACCTTAACAATACGCAACCTATCCACATAGTAAGGCGCTCAATCACTATAGCCCCCGCCTCACAGCAAGCTTGTTTAACACTCTTCATTAAAGATACTTCACATTGTTCCCCTATCCGACAACATTCACATAAGACACGCATATACACCATTAATTCCCATTATTTCAATATCATTGGGAGGCCGCACCTCACTACATGAAAACTACTCAGATTTATCTAAACACAAAACTCCCATTCTGAGAGAAACCATACAAACATCTAACCACTCTTGTTTGCCTAAAAAAGTCATGGAATTCCACCATAGTCATCGGATTATTCTCGAACGATCCAAAATTCTGATTATCCTCTCACCTCTAAACATACGTAGAGGGAGAATAGTTAAGGTTTTTCCACACCAAAACTTCAATAAGCACCTCGTTCATGACAAACAAGTACGAGTGCTTCCACGGAACTCAACCATTAGGTAATATCCTCCCCTAATTTCCGTACTGCTCCACCTGTTAACTATAACTGTGGTGGAAACGAAATGATCACCAAGATTCTAAAATCACCTTCACGCGGCTCCACTACTCGTTAATCACCGTGCTCCTGCTCCTCGGCTATGGGTGATAACTCCTACTCAAAACGAAATGTTGTCTCTGCTGTTTCCTAAAATCCCATATTGAAGGTGGGATTCACAAATTTCATCCTGATTCAGAAAATAATGCCGTGTAGGACCACGTATCGGCGCGATCTCTTCCTTTCAGAGGAAGACTGGGGCACACTAGTTAATGTTGTAAATCACCCCAAAGGAATGTCAATCACTTCCTTCTTGGGTGACTTACTCCATATGTTCGGATGAACCCTTGATCTTACCTTGAAGATGGCAAGCCATCCAAGGACTTTATCGACTTTACCGCCCTCTTCCGTTACAGGAATTATTGAGAACCACAAAATTCTCTAGTTGATCCCCTTATTCCAACCGATCTCTATCTATGAGTGGTGCATGCAGAGACTACTCACTATGTCCCGCTCAACATCGACTTTCCTTGAAATGTCTCACATTAAGTGACACTTAATACTCCCCTCCCTTCCTTGGTGTATATCGAAAGTTCTGACCCGTGCACTTTTCTCCACGATGCGCACTTCTGGATCTTTTTCTGACATACTAAAATTATCAATCTTTGTATGCACAACTCGCTCTCAACATTTGACTAATTACAACTCCGTCCCGAGTGTTCTCCATATAGTTAAATCCTACCCTTCTCAAGTAATACCACTTTGTAAATGGCTTCCCAAGGCCTTCCAACCAGATACGGTGTGCTACTGTGATTGCACACGTATATATGGATTTATCATCTTCCACACTGTGCTTAATCCACTCTACCACTTTCACTTCTTTATGTTAGTCCCACAGATATATATTTCACACGTCTATTCCCATGTTCCTTCAACTCGAACGATTTTTAACATCAACTAACCAGGATGTCTACACACCCTATAAACCATGCATACTAGCGTAAGCATTACATACGCTTCACACCTAATAACCAATTCTTTATTTTCCTAGTGCTCACAATGTGATTGCAACACTTGGGTACTCTCACTCACCCTAGAAATCAAAATTTTAAATGCTACTTATCATCGTTCCACCCCTCAACTCGTGGTGGTAAAACGGAACTTTAAATGCTTTCTTACCACGCACCCGGCTCCATTGGCCTTACAGATATAATTATCTGCTCCTATTACAGATATAATTATCTGCTCCTATTACGACCGAGGTACTGAACTCATGGACTAATGACCAAACATCTCCCTATTTCCAACCTTATGCTAAGTTTCATGGGTGGGATGTCTCGCAAAGCCAAATCCAAATAAGGAACCCCCCCGATACACTACTACCTAGCATTGTCGATTATCGCAATTCGTTAGGCCCTCCGTCCATAGCATGTACCCCTATTTTCCCGTTTCTTGGCAGGAAATTACATCTCCTCCTGAAATTACACTTAACAAAGAACATTTCACCAATTGAACTATCGTACAGTATTGGTGGTAATTGTATTCCATAAACCTCGAATACATACAATCGGGATTCTCGAAATCCCTTTCCCCAAATCAGAGGGGTATAAATCTTAACTCCCATATCTCTAAAGGATAGATATAAAAATGCACTCTTTCTATCACCAAGTCCTGAGCGCTAAACATAATACTGAGTTAAATCTTTTCGCTCAATCGTAAACCCGATACATACGGAATCATAACAACAAAGTCCATACACACACCGACATCGAATATCTCGAGCCCACTATCCCCTTCGAAGTCTCTAGGATAGATATTATAAGTGCGAGTCCAACCCCCTTGCAGGTGAGACCTTTCCAGAATAAAACATGTTGCATTAATGCAACCACTCTGATAGCCTTGCAATAACTGCCTACTATCATACTGACCATTTCTATAAAGTTTTAATCAATACCATAGTATACTCGTATATCACATCACTAAAACGAGTAACCTCCATAAAGTATATAACACTATTAATATACTTATTCATCCTCCGCGGATAGCACTAAGGAAAATCCCGCTACACTAGGGAAAAATATTCACATAATAATATCGTTTGTAGTTATACGCATTAAACTTGTTTCACATGCTAATCTAGCAATGAACAAAATATAATGACTTGCTCGTGTCACAAAACCACGCCTCATCCTCTAAGGATAAAACTTATACTTCTACCTTGCCAATCGTCTTGATTTCACAAATGGTCTCCGGACGTAACACGCCTGCCCAAACCAAAACAAAACTATTTTAATCGTTGTCTTTTACTAGGCACCATACTCTTATCCCTTTACTCACTTCGGGAAAACATTAACGCGTGTGATTTCACTCTTCACAAAATACCTCTACACATAATCCACTTATCACCTGTTATACCTACCATTTTAGGATTGTCCTTCTCTCGGACTTTGGTAGGCTCAATTCATATTGGCTACCCCCCGGTTGTTCCCTTAGACTTGTTGGACCTAAATAACATGCTACTGGACACAATAGTCCTTACTGAATTCTCCATCGCTTTGGTAAGAATTCAACTATTCGAATCATTTACATGGGTCCCCTGACGTGTATCCCCACCCCCTTGTGGTGCTACACTACCATTGTTGCATCCAGTCTTATTCATGACTAAATTCTTCGATTCTTTTAGCTTCCCACATAAAGAAGCATTAACATCTCTAATATCAAAGCACGGCATTGATAACTTCTGAATCGACCATAGAGCAGAATTTCCTTTTTGGTGTTATTAACTACTTTTACGAGTCGATTTCCCACTTGGAGTCCCCTCCCCCATTTGTATCTACATCCTCCGATAAAAGATTTGCTAATGGATTAATTCATATTCACAAATGGACCTTTGTCAGGTCCTCCTGTGATGAGTTCAGAACAACGTTCACTTCTTATCTTGAACATCTGATGAAGGAACATGCAGTCAAACTGTACCTAGGATTCTCCTATAGGCATAGCATTCCACTTCTAAACGTAGTGGATGACTCCCACCATGATAACCTTGTTCCGGCAAGCCAAGAAAATTTGTCTTCAACTTTTCACTTTCAGTTAGCCACTCTCCGTCCTATGTCCAAACCTTTGGATACTTTACCTCCTTGGGCTAACACACATAATTTTTGCATTTCTATAATTTCCACTGACAGTCCTCTATAATGCTTCGTCTGACTTTTCCAAGTCGTACCACGTTGGGTGAGTCTACTCTCACACCTCTTTCGACTATAAAATCACTTGGAAATCATAGGTTACGCCCTAGTCGTCTTTATAGTCCTGGCTTCCCGTGCCATAATGGGGGTGACCTTGACTACGGTCATCATCCTTGAATAGGCTCTACAACCTCAACTAAGCCTTGCCTCATGCTGTCCTCCCAACGGCCCTTGCCTTCCATATTTAATTATTCGAACGCGTCCAAACGCAATTAAGATTAACTAAGGTATATACGTTATAGCAGGAGAACGAAATCTCATCATAGAAAACAACAATCCTAAGCATAGGGCTCTATATCAAACAAAGTAACGCTAGAAGCATAATAAGCCACACAGATCCTAAGGACACTAGAACCGGATGCTCTGATACCACTTGTGACACCCCGCCTAATTAAATACCGGGCGATCAATCCTTTTTTAAATTAAAATCAAATTGAATAGTTGGTTCATTCTTAGCATCACTGTCGTAAAATAAAATTTCCCAATTTAGACACCCTAAATAATTAAGCTAAGTATGAAAAACAATTTAAAACTTTATTTCCATCTTTATTAAATTCCAATTTGAAAAGCTTTTAAATAACAAACATTTTGAGAATCACATAACTGCTACGGATAGAAATCAACATATATTAATTGATCCATCTAGATTAACCAAACCAAATTTAAACTACAATTGAAATCATCCTGACAAGAGTTAATACCCAAAGAGTACCGAATACTGAAAATAAATGAACATACATCTCTGACAAATCTACGCTAAATGGAAAATGGGCGACGCATGCCCTAACTATGAAGAACTATAACAAGAACTGAATCAATGAAGAGGTCGTCTAAAACAAAGGCCTGCAACTCCCACATAAGCTACAACGCGTCCAATCCAAAGAACCTATGCATGACGCCTTTGTGGCTGGGCACCTGTAATATATATATATATATATATATATATATAAGAGAATAGAAGAGATAACAGAAAATGGGTCATAGCCTGATTTTAAAACAGTTTTAAAAATATTTTAGCAAGTATTTAAAATACTTACCTTGCTAATGCAACAACCATGCTAGTATGCGACGCTCTCTTGAGAATTCTCACCTATCATCTAGTGTGCACGTCTATCGTACTACTAAGCTTCAAAAGTCTATCTCACTTATTCTCCATAAGGTTTTATCTCAAGAATTAACAGAGTGATACTATTTAGTTTAGAAAATTAATCTCTTCAAGATTTCTTACACTATAGGACAAATCGGTACCGTTATGAAGTTCCCAAACCCATTAAGAAAGTTGCAACATTTATTCATTACTTAACTAATTATACGCACAACAAAAAGTTCTCATATAGATATACATATATATATTAGTTACACATAGAATATATATATACTAACGGCACCCCACATAAAATCTATGGTGCAAAGTTTCCATATATAAGTAGATATATATATATACCAATCACTCATATATATATATATATATATATATATACTATCTGCACCCCACATACAATCTATGGTGCTGGCATACTCTGCTATCAAGTCCTTGTATCACACATATCTAGGGAAATGCTTGTTCGGAATCACTCTCGAACTGCATTAACATAAAACATACAAATGGAGGTGAAGCATAGTTCCAAGTCACTAAGAGGTCAGCACATACCCTCACATCACTTAGGACCATCTGACTATCAATCAGATAGCATGTACCAAGGAATCTATGTTCTAGGGTACGAGTTAATATCCCCCATAAAGGTCCCATTGAGATAAGACCGTCCCAGCGCGGAAACCCCCGTGATAGCAAGTAGCCCAAGTATGATTTTTATACAGATATATAATATATGCACAATTACACGGTCATATATATACACACACACACACACACACACACACACACACACACACACACACACATATCCACATTGTTAAATTAGATGCGCTCACGACCCATACTTATAATTATCTGTTATTATACATTTTACTCGATTATTTCGTATCACGGACTCTTTATTTGTATTCTCATTTATTATTCACTTCGTACTCACTTCTCCTCTCTCGAAGTATTCTAAGTATAATTTCAGTACGCCTTCACTCACTTACGTTCTGGTCTAACTCTCTTACGAGTCCCGATCTTTTTATTAAATATACGCATGATTTCTTATACACATGAATAAGTCCTTATTAACCCAAAATCCCATTTTATACTAAAATGTTACTCAACGGGGTCTACCTAGGCCCTACTGGTCTTCTTTATATCCCATTACACTCCAACAACAACAATCAAGGGTTCTCATACATCTTAATCGGATTAAATCAATGGATGAGGAATATGTAGTTTTCCAGGAGTAGTCGATCGATCGATGGTAGGGGGTCGATCGATGGATCAGTCGATCGATCGATGCTCTTGGGTCAATCTATCGATCAAGCAGTTCTTGGCCAGAAACTGCAAATTAAACCTATGGGTTTCATCTTCCAATTTCTCCAAAAACATCTTTAAAAAGTCTAAAATTCTCAAATAACGATACTACAACTTCTATATACATATATACAAGATTTTCTACGTGAAACATGTATCAAAACATCAACGATAATGAATTAATGGGGTAAAATTGACATAATCTTCAAGAACCCTAATTTTGAATGAATTATTCATTCCTCGAATTATCTCCCAGATTTCTTGATTCTAAACTCATAGTAATTCGTGGGTAATCCTCTACATGTGATGGGTATATC
The DNA here is from genome assembly GCA_949130495.1 of Sambucus nigra. Taxonomy (NCBI): domain Eukaryota; kingdom Viridiplantae; phylum Streptophyta; class Magnoliopsida; order Dipsacales; family Adoxaceae; genus Sambucus; species Sambucus nigra. Next base: position 422,942,723 of record OX422218.1, read on the forward strand.
CAAAATATATTAAATCTCTCTAAACATGCGATTTAAAGTCTCCAAATTAACGATTTCTTTCATAAAACATGATTTTTGCAATCCTAAACTAACATGGGTGAGGCATTAACCGAAAATAAAGCAAGATACATACTTGCCTGAAAATGTATGGCTCAGATTTGTGGAAGAGATTGGTGTGGTTGTGATCCTCGTTGCGCGATCTAAAGTTTGCGGCGACGGCGGTGCAAACGGTGGAGTTCTTGGCCTATAACTCCTTGGAAAGCTTCTCCTCTTCCTCTCCAATGGCCGTCTTAAGTTCTTGGTAAGGCTAACCCTAGAAGAAAATCCCTAACATCTGATAAAGCCTTAGAAATTCGTGGGTTTTCATGCCCAAAATACAAAATGTCTAAAACGCCATCCCGAGATATTGATTTGGCCTAGAAACGTCCCGAGACCCAAACTAAACCCCTGGGTACATTATTTTGACTATCTCGACCCTTTTGGACACATTGATGTACTCAAAATGACCATACAGGTGACTTATAATTTATTCACTTTTAATAATAATAATTTAGTCCTGACACGACACACGCGCGTCCCGACTTAAATTTTCATAATTTCCATTCTGTTCACTCGTGACAATTTTTAACAAAAATCAATTCAACATATTACTTTACTCAATAACTAATATCTAACAAATCAACAAACTTTCAATAATTACTAACTCTCGTCACGCTTGTAAATATTTAAAACAACTTTCAAGATTAAAATTAAATTAATTTATCTCAATTAAATTTAATAAATCCCTAAATTTAAAAACCATAAAAATACGGGGTATTACAGAGGGAGAGGAGATCGGAGAGGATAACCATGAGGGAGAGGAGAGCGGAACAGAAAGGAGAACGTGAGGGAGAGGGAGGCGGTCAACTGAGTTTGGGTGGGAGCAGTAAATTTTAGTAAGCGAAAAAAAATTAGGGGAAAAACTCTGCTTCTAAATTTCGGATGAGAAAATAAAAGGTCATGGTATGTACACTTATATTAGAAATTCTTAAAAAGGTCATACTATCTATAAACAAATATGATTTTTATATTTAAAGTGTCATAAAAAATAATACTAATATGTATAAAATGATATTTTATATTAAAAATGTCACATTAATAATAACATTAACCTTTAAATGATATTTTTATAATAAATATCTTTAAATTATGTTTTCGAACGTCATAAAAAAGTATTTTTCTTGTAGCGTACCTATCTTATTTTTAAAGTAATCGTACTGCAGGTACTACCTTTCTTAAGAGAGTAATTGATCCCTTGGGATATACGATGGGGATAACCCTATTTAGAAGAATAATGTTGCTCTACCTGGTCCCAAGTACATACTTAGTACAAGGTGCCTAGGTGGACAGCATTAACAAAGCGAAAAAACACATCTTTTGCTGGAAAAAAAGAAAAAATGCTAAGATGATGTGAAATGAGATAAAAATAATAATAATTTTTTTTTTTACAATTGTAATTTTGTTTTTTTTAATTACCTTTTTTTTGTTTTAAAAAAAATTAGTTTTAACTCATTTATTCCCTTAATCACTTATTTACCGAATATTCTCTTATTTTTACAGGCCGCACGAGCGGCACCCATTATTTTTAAACTTAATTTTTTTTAATTAGCCCGGCACTAACTCTCGTGTTGTCTAGTATAATTCTTTTCCTTTTTTTAAAAATTATTTTTAACTCATTTAGTCCCTCAAACACCCATTTACTCAATATTCTCTTATTTTAAAAGGTCCACGCCAGCGACATCTCTTATTTTTAAACTTAATTATTTAAAATTATTTTTAATTCATGTAGTCCCTCAAACACCCATTTATCTAATGTTCTCTTATTTTTAAAGGTCCGCGCCAGCGACATACCTTATTTTTAAACTTAATTTTTTGAATTATTTTAAACTCATTTAGTCCTTCAAACAAAAATTTATCCAATATTCTCTTATTTTTAAAGGTTCGTGCCAGCGGCACCCCTTATTTTTAAATTGTTTTTAATTATTTTTAAATCATTTAGTCCCTCAAACACCCACCTGCCCAATATTCCCTTATTTTTAAAGGCCCACGCCAGCACCCTTTATTTTTAAACTTAATTTTACAATATTAAAAACAATTTTTTTATTTCTTAAAAGTTTTTAAAAATGGGAAAGAAAAGTTATTTTTATTTATACTAAACTAACTTTTATTTTTTAAAACAGTTTTTCCCAAAAAAAATATTTGTTTTATTAAAATAGTGTTTTTTAACAATATATTTCTTCTAATTTGTGAAAAAAAAATGTTCTATTAAAACAATTTTTTCTAAAATTAAAAAAAAAAACTTATTAAAACTATACCATATTTCCTCAAAAAAAAAAGCAAGCATCCAATAAAAGGGTTGTTTTTATATGAACCACTTATTTTCGTTAACAACCCCTGACTAATAGAATTAACTGATTTAACAAAAAAAAAGTAACAAAAAGACATATATAACCCTTTTATGATCACCCAACAACATTTGTGCAGTTCTAAAAAAAATCTGTATAAAGTAGATAAATCTCAAATGGCAAATCGAAGCTCAACAATCAAAACCGCAAATCATAATTGTATAATTGAACCAATTATATGGCAATGGTTGAGTTCCAATAGGAGTCAACATACAAATCTGTAGGTTATAATTTGAGCAGGAATTAAAAAAAAGGAAAATTATCAAACTCCCTCCCCCTCCCTCTATTTGAACACGAGTGAGTTTTTTTGTACCCATTTATTATAGTGACTGTGCGTGCGTTTGAGACTCAAATGGTTTATGTTTTGCTTGTTTTTCCACTTCTTTATGTATTTATAATAGTGACTTTGTGTACTTGAGACACAAATGAGCCTGTGAAAAATCTATCCCCCTCAACCCTAGTTATCGACGACATCTAAAATAGTAGGGGATGATATTTGCAATGATCGGCTATAGTCAGATGATGTTTCCGATGATCGGGATGGTCGGTGTGCGTTTGCAAGTCGGCGATGGTCGGTTGCCTAAAGTATTCAATTTTTCTTTTTTATTCAATACATAATTGTGGGTTAATAGGAATGGGGGGTTATATATAGAAAAGCTGGGTTTAAATAAAAATATCCCATAAAAGAGTGTCACATACGAGTGTGTACTAAGTGTGTGCTAAAGGCCGGTAAGACTAGCAGCACTCTATATAAAAATGTTGCTTTATTCCCCTCCTTTAGGCTTCCCAATGGGATAAACCAAAAGCCTTTCTTCCTGTCACAAATAGCCGTCAAATTAATTTTCCTCTACCAACATGTTAACCTTTCATCTCCTAATCTATGTTCTTATACTTCCTCTTCTCAGTAATTATTTCATCTATATATATATATATATATATGTTGCACCAAGAATACAAAACACAGTAATATGTTTGTCAAGTAATGATAAAGTGGGTAGTTACTGTATCTGTTTACCTCCAGTGAGGAATTTTTTTCTTTGATTGTTTTATTTTTTAGACCTCCATTTGTGTTGTTTGTCTCAGCTTCTGCCCGGTTCAACACATTTTATACTCCGGCAACTCATCGTACTTCACTAATCTCTTATGTTTCCTCTTAGATTTCATCTCCATTGTTGAATGGGTCTGGTGCTTTGTCTTCTTTTCACCTCACCACTTCATCATCACAAAATCTGCAGGAAATATGACTTTACTGCTAAAATTTCTAGCTTGGAGAGAGGTGGGGTCCGTGACGATTTTTTTAGATTTTGAAAAAATTTCTGGGAAAAAAATAAATATTTTGAGATTGATTCTTTAAATGTGTCAGCTGAGAATTTATATAAATATCTTGGAGATTGGTTTTGGAGGTGGGGCTCCATGATATTTTTTCAGATTTTGGACACTTATTCTAAAGTTTTTACTTATTTATAGAAATTTAACTGAACTTTCTTCTGAATTGTTCTATGTACCATTTGATGCTTCCAATGGATTTTTCCTTTATAACATCTCATCTTGCAAACTCCAAGACGCAAAAGAGCTTCATACCCAGAAAATAACAGGGTGGATTTCACTGAATTGGAAACACCAAAGGTATTGGGTCGCCATTACCTTGAATTGGTGTGTGTGAAGGTTTATTAATGTGGATTTTCGGACATATTTTCATTTCTATTGGTGTTTGGGTAGGCAAAAAATTGTATACGGTGTTTGGACAAGCATTTAAATGATTTTTGGTATATGGTCATATTTTGATTTATGATGGTGTTTAGACTGAATTCATCATGCATTAGTGTTTGGGTTGATTCATGTATGTATTTCTTGATTGTTTAATTTGAATTTTGTTGTTAGAACAAAAATATGATAGCCTTCAAAAGCAATGGAGATGGCCTTAGTCACAAGAAATGATGAGTCACCTGTAATTGTGTCCATCCCCTATGCCTTTTTTTATCCTATTTTTTTTGGTTTTGGGTAACATCTTTTGTAAACTTAAATTAGAGACATTTGGCAATCATATGAAATTAATTTGGTGACAAAATATAGGCTCTCATAAGGGAGCCTGAAATAAGAGCACTTTACGGGATTTAAAATATATATATTTTTTTGGTTCAAAATATTTCGGGTACCCCTGAATTTTTTTTATACAAAAATGATTTATTTTGGTATTTTAAAAAAAAAGAGTCAATATTTTTGAGTTAATTTTTTTTATTTGATATTTAAACAATTCAAGGAACCCGTATAAGAAAAATCAGTTAAAAATTATTTTTTTTGCAAATGTAAAATAATTTGATCAAATATATAAGTTGTCGCAGTTAAGATTTACACATTTCGCCTTCTCATTCGAGATATATTTTGGGTAGTGGGTACTTCTCTACACCAGCAAGACCTACTCAGTTGGGATAAAAACAATAAGTAAGGTAAGAGAATTATTTTGGATGTGGTATTATATAATTTCTTGATTCTATAGCAAGTCCATGTGTGATTATTGAGACCTTGAATCACTATTACCTAATATTATCATCATATCCCATTTTCATAGTCTGTCCGCATATCCAATTGTTACTGTTTGGCTACAAACTATTGATAACATGTTTCACCCAAGTATAAACTATGCTTTAAAAGTGTAAATATTTTCTTCCTAACTATTATGATTTCTGATTGTGTCATGTTGAATTTAATTCAAATTCATTTCACTATCAAGATTTTTATTACATAATTGCGCAATTTCAATCACATTTGCTATCATTACATATCACCATATAAACTAGAAAATAATTAATCTTCGCATCGCACGGCTTTACACCTAGTGTCATTTTTTATAATGGAAAAAGTGAGTAAAAATCAAATGGTCAAAGTAGAATTACTTCCTTCAATCAATTATGGATTTAAGACAAGAAAAGGATATGTAACCCAAATATGTACCAACAATCCCATAACGCATTCACTCTTTATAAATTGCGCTAAGGTCCACACACCATACAAGATACATTTTGAGACGTGCAACATCCACACATGATACAAGATGTATTTTCGGATGTGCTGGGCGATATTTTTGAAACATGCAACAGTAAGCAGTAAATCATCAGCAATATATAATACCAAATAATGACCTTTGTCTTGAAAGCTCAGTATTCATACACATGCGATGACACATTCTTGTGTAGTTTTCGAACATGCCTACATGTTGATGCGAGATAATGTATTCTCACTTTTGAATCTGAGAGCCAACTTGTTAAGATTTCAGTCAACTACAGTAAGATATACGAATTGGAATCGTATATGAATATTAGTGGATAATTGGCGGATGACATTAAGTATTGTTTATTTGTATGATAAGTCATTACACGTTGTGCATCTCTATCCAGAAAAAAGGTTAATATTTGGTAGATAACTAAATGTTCAAAGACTTTGGTAGATAACTAATCATTTCCGTAGATGTCGGAGTGATAAAATTGATCTTGATAAGGTTTGTATTCACAGGTGGCTAATGATGAGTGAATGCGAGCAAGCTTATCTGACGGGGATCCCCAAGTCTTGAGTAGATAAGGTTTGAGCTTCATATAAAAAGACGAAAGATAAAACGATTTGTTAGCTAAATTGTATACTATACGCTTAAACATTGGAATATAGTGGACTAGGTTAACAATAGATGAGAGTTTTATGACAGTAAGGTTCAGTTTGGCTATGTTTTGACAAAACATGTCACAAAAAAGATTTATACCAACCATATTTTTTAAACCGTCTGGCAAAGTTGATTTAAAAATAGTTTTAAAAAACCCATATATATATATATATATATATATATATATATATATATATATATATATAATATGTTCTTGTGAGAACTATCTTGCATTTTAGCAGTAGAGACTGTACGCGTGTCATCTGGCGCTGAGCGTAAAAATTATCGATTAAATTATAGTCACTCTCCCTCTTTTTTCTAGGCTCACCGTCAGGTAACACATGTCCTGTCCGCACTGTTATAATGTGGGACAGTTCGAACAAGAACATTACTATATATAGAGAGAGGGAACCATTCTCCAGCGGGTGGGAAGAACGGGTGAAGCAACGGGTGATTAAAATTCTCATAAAAAAATGGACATGTGTAAAGACAAATAGTTAATCCATTGTAACAACCCAGGTTTTTGAGCGCCTATTTTATATTATTTCGCCCGATGGGCTAATACTCTAAAATAGGGGAAGTGGGAGTAAATATTCTTTCCCGTGAGATTTAGGGATAATATTTACTATGTTTGGCCTATTCACCGTATGAGAAGGTAAATAGCATTATATTGTGATATATTGCGTCGTTATATATAAAACGACGGTTATGGCTCATATTTGAATTGAGGTATAATTAATGAAATAAAATAAAATTTGAACATAAGATTGTTCACACTTTCCCGAATGCCAAAATAGGGTGTGCGGTTATTTTTCGAATAGTCGAGATAGTCGAAATAAGTGTCATGTTGTATTTTGGAGTTTCGGGCACTTTTGACGCGTCGTGACTCAATTATGCAGATACGAGTCATTTAATGGTGTATTAGCAATTAAAAGAGGGCATTTGTGTTGTAAGACTCATTTAAGTCCCTCCACCCCTTTTCTTTCTTCATTTTGTGAGAGAAGCCAAAGGAGAGAAAGAGAGAGGAGAGAGCTTGGGAGAAATGGGAGAAAGGATAGAAAATGGAGATTTGAGGCCGAAATCCGTTGCTACTAGAGTTGAATCCGAAACTACAAACTCGAGGCAAGTTTCTTAATTGCTAGATGTTGATTTAATGTGATAAATTGCATGTTTATTTAAGTTTTGGAGATTTAAACCATATATTGGTTTTTGTTGATTTTGATGATTAAACCCTTAATTCTTAGTTTTAATTTGATTTGAGGATAAATTAGTAGTTAGTAATGGTGTAGAAATGATTTGGGTTGAATTGTAGTTGTTGATGTTGGGCAAAATCAAGGGTTTGAGGGTTTTGGGATTTTAGGGTTCAAACAACCCGTAACCCATACTCGAAAATTCTGCAGGATAGAATTGATTCGCTCCTAGCGAATCGATTTGGCAATAGGGAAAGTTATCGGTCTGAATAGAGCGAATCGATTCTGACCTACCGAATCGATTCAGGGTTATGCAGAATGCCAGGGTCTTCTTGACCGAATTTATTCGGACCTACCGAATCGATTCACTTTTGGGGACCGAATCGATTCGGGCAGGGCGATTCGATTCGGAAGTCCTGCATTTTTGGGATGTTTTTCTAGTTTAGTTTTGGTTCTTTTCTTTTAGTCTTGGGAAGTAATTAATAGTCCTAGAGGGTGATTTTGGGTAGACTAATGCCCTAGGATTAAATGGTATATTTAGGCTTACCCGGAGGGCTAGTTTGCGCAGGTTGATATCCGAATGATTTAGGAGAGTAACCTAGAGATAAATTGGAGATAAAATGTTAAGGTTGAGACAATTGGGAGACTCTCCTTGAGGGAGATTCATTTTAATAATTTAAAATATTATATCGAAGTCTTAGAGACTAATTTGAGGTTTATGGCACTTCGGGTCTTAAGTCATTAATAAAATGTGACATTAAGAATGAGAAATGCATAAAGATGAAAGGTGGTACTAATAAATAAGTACAAATGCTTTTGAGAATGTAAACTTGGATGCTTTCAAAAAGAAAAAGTAATGGTTTTCGTAAATGTTAATGGATGGAGACACACCTCTCTAAATCGCTATCTTAAGGGAAGTTCGTTCGTTGTGGTGAAGCCCCCTGACAAATTAACGCAGGGTGGATATAGTCCCTAGGCCATATGAGCGTTTGTGTTGTATTTTTCTGCGATGGGTAGGAGATTCCAGGTGTGGTCTTAACTATCCCGCAGGCACATGGCCGCTTACCGACGTTTCGATAGGATCCCAGGTTGTCTAAATCATAGGCCCGGGAAGATGATAGCCATTTAGAAGTGCGCACAGTGGGGAAACGGGGACGGGCGGTCTTAGAATTGTTATATATATATGATTATAACTATTCTCAAACAAGTTTGACTTGATGTATGATGGTTCCATAAAGAGCACAATGAATACGCTATAAAGAACATGAGAAAGTGCCATGAAGAGCACGATGAAAATGCCACAAAGAGCATATAATGATAACTATATTCCTGATAAGGAAGATATTTGTACAAAATGTATAGTTGAAATGAAATGACACAAAGAGCATAAGATTATGATTATATTTCCTAATAAGGAACAAATTTATGAAATGAATTAGTATACGATGAAATTTATTGGTAAACATTTGATAAAATGTTGTACCATTTATATATTCCTAAAGAATAAATGGGAATTACGTTTTGATGGTGAATGGATATAATTATGTATCCTTGCGGAGTAGTAGATGAGACCTCTCACACATATATATAATACATATTATTGTGCTAAGGGTCTAATGTATCTCGACGATCAGCCTTGGCTAGTAGTAGTGTATCGGGGGATTCCTTGTTTGTATTTCGCTTTGCGAGACACCCCACGCACGAATAAGGGCATAGTGTTGTGACTGGGGAGAAGTTAGCCTTTAGTACTTAGATTAATTAGGACAGGGTCTAATGTATCTCGACGATCAGCCTTGCCTATTATTAGTGTATCGGGGGGGTTCCTTGTTTGGATTTCACTTTGCGGGACACCCCACGCACGAATAAGGGCATAGTGTTGAGACTGGGGAGAAGTTACCCCTTTGTTCTTTACTTAAATTGAACATCATCATTAATATTGCGCTAGGTTGCTGTTAGATTGAGAGGTGAGAAATATTATTGTTAATTGCGAGAGAATCACGCACTTAATTGTCATGCATTTTATTCACATGGGAATCATATCAAACCGGTCCCTGACCCGTATCTATATTTCTTTGTTTCTGCATATACTCTTTGCCGTTACAGGTGCTCTACTGCATGGACACCCGTATTTACATTTCTATTCCGGTTGTCATGGAGCTACAGCATATTGCAGATGTTGTAGGTTATTTGTATTAGACGCTTCTTTCAATTCTACTTTAGTTATGTTCAGTTTATTTATTTGGGCGTGTTGCCCTAGTGTTGCACTCATTCATTTTATTGTAAATATTGAAATGTAATACTCGGTGTAACTATTTGCATTGATCTGTTCACCGACAGCTTATTCAGTGATTATTTATGATACTGTCACTCTTTATTCATAGGTTTTTGATATCCATCGTTTTCGCAAATAGGATTGTCTAAGTGTTATCTTTTATTTACAAATTTTCTTTTTATTGACAATCCGTTTTCTAAAATGATGGTGGTTATCTTGTACTATTATTTTAATCGACAGTGATGCTGAGAATGGACCATCTATGATTCCTGTGATTATTGGAGTATTGGTATGGCCACCTAATATTTTAGTAGGCGGGTTGTCACAGATGGTATCAGAGCATTAGGTTCTAGAGTCCTTAGGAATATGTGCGGATGTATTTTGGTTTCAGAGTTGATTCTGATTTGATATAGAACCCTAAGATTACGATCGTTGATTTCTTTGGTGAGAACTCGTTCTCCTGCTATGATATGAGAACCCCAAAAATCTTTTGCGTGTTCGTGTGAGACTGGTAAGTCGTTAGATGAAGGACATCATGGAAGGCCGTTATGAAGGCATTATGAGAATGGATTTTAAGAGTTGCGAACTGTAGTCGGGGATGAGGACCGCTTTAGAGGTCGCTTACCTTGTAGAATTATCTTATATTGCTACCGTGACTACTAAGTACAGTGGATATAGTTTTCCAAGTACCGTTGTCGGTAGAGGGTGATACTAAGTTTGGGACTCCAAGCGATATTAAGTTGAAGATTAGAGGTCCTTAGTGAGGACCACCTGTTGAAGTTAAGTTAGATAGAGGAGGTGTAATATCGTTTGGTAAGAATATAAGGCCCGAGAGTTTGGCCTAGAGTGGGGCATAAAAGTGCCCAGGTACGAAGATCGAAAGGAAAATCTTCCACCCATTTGGAGTAAGGTTAAAATGGCGGAATAGGTAGTCGCCTTATATTGATGGAGTAGGAGGTTTTGGCTCATAGGGAAACCCGTTAGAAATTTTCGATGACAAGTTTCTATATGGTGCTGGGAATGATGAGAAAATAAATTCTCAAGTATTCATGCGAGGTTCGGGTAAAGGCCCACAGTGAATTAAGGGTGTCACGATTTGGGAAACCGTGCACCAAAATAAGATTGGTATGAAGAGGAAGGATCCCTTTGATAGAAAGATCGACTCACAAGTAAGTGTTATTAACACTTTAGGAGAAGCGGTGTTCATGATACCCCATCGGTGGACATACACCCTAGGAAGACTCTTGGAACTAAGGCCGGGGAGGCTAGTAGAATGTTCCCTTTATAGGAGAAGTTAAGGGAACTATGCGAGAAATCGCTAGAGTAGCTAGAGATAGAAGTTGTTTATGTCGGTTCAGACTAGAATTATATGTCTAGGAACCTTTAGTAATAGCCAAAGAGATTGGCAAGTATGTCGGCGTGAATTTCCACCGTAGTTGAAGGTGGTACGTTCCTTATGTTAAAATGGAATAATATTATATTTACCCTAGATTCGGGTGTGTATATTGAGCTTGTGGTAGTATATCTATATAACTTCCATTATAGGGAAGTTCTATCTTTTCTTTCAGTCATTATAGGGTGAGTGATGATATGTGTGGTATGTGCTGCTTGTATTATATATGATATACGAGTAGAGATATTCTTGGGTTGGTTGGGGTGATAGGAAGTGAATAAATCGCGGGGCTATCCTATTTCTAGTTATAGGGAGGACTAGTTGTTCTATAATATCTCTCCTGGATACAGGTTGAGACTTTATAGATGTGGTTTATGGTATGTAGATAGTTTTCATTTTTATTTTATTTTGCTTTGTTTGTTTTGTTTTATTATTTGCTTGCTTTTCTTGTGTATGCTATTGCCTTATCTCCACGACCAACAAGTTAAGGGGATTGTGTGGAGGGGTTCCCTTTTTGGATTTCACTTTTGTGAGACGCTCCACGCATGAACCTTAACAAAGTTGGAAGTGGAGAGATGTGCATTTTTCTTTCTTTTCTTTATTTTCTTTCTTTTCTTTATTTTCTTTCTTTTCTTTCTTTATGTTGGTTAAGTTCTGCGTTGGAAAGTTTAGCCGAAAATCACGTAAATGAGTGGTTAGAAGGCTAAGGTAAAGTGCGTGATACGAGCAATGTGATAGTTTTCCTCTGATCGATGTGGGGAAGACTAAGATATGAAAGTCGAATTGAGACTTATGATTATGCCTTAATGAGAAGGCCATCTATAAAAGATGTGTGTATGTATAGTGAGACCAAGTGTTTGTGGCATTTTATAGAAAGTAATTGCCTCAGTTGATTGATATGGTAAGACTTAGGGGTAGAAGTTTATTAGTATAGTTACGACTTCGGATTTTAGCTATCCCGATCACGTGTCTTCGACCGTTACTTCTCAACGACTGACGATGCGAGTGTAACGGGAGGGTTCCTTGTTTGGATTTCGCCTCGGCGAGACGTCCCACGCATGAAACCGAGCGAATGTTGGGAGTTGGGAAAGATCTTGGACACTAGGGATATAATTAGGATATACTTATACGAATAGACTAGGATAGATAGATTGACTTTAGGATTATTAGGATGTAAGGCCTTTAGGGCATGTAATGTGGTTTTAGGAAGGTGGTAGGGAGCTGACCGCAATAGGTTTGTGGGTTAACTCTAAGTGGGATTTGGTCCCTAGAACGACGAAGAGATTTAGAATCTTGAGTGATTCGGAATGTTAGGCCGTAGAAGGAGGGGCCTTTCTTAGATAGAGCATTACTTTGGTAACCTATCTTTAGAGGAGTTAAAGTACGAACTGACTTTTACTCCTACACTCGTGCTGTTAAGATCGAGAGTGGATTTGATAAACGAGTCCTTGCCAGGAACGGGAAGTATTAATGATGGTGCATGAACCAATTGTTTATGCGTCTCACAGACTTAAATTCGGTGATAAATTTTATTTCCCCGCTCGATTTAGAGCTCGTAGCGATAGTATTAGCCTTAAAGAATAAAAGCGCTACTTCCTAGGTAGGGATTTGGTCTTTTCACGAGCAAGAAGCTAAAGTTTATGAGGGACTATCGATTGAATACTCCCCTTTTGCTATAGAAATGCGGATGGGTTAGTAAATGCTCCGAGTAGAGAACCGTCGGAGAGATTAGGTAGGCACGGGATGCCAAGTAGAACGCGCTTCAGCGAGGGGACGCTATAGTAAGAGCGCTCGTGTCCGTGATTGACCGACTCACCTACTATTGTGAAGAGACTAGTGGTGGGACGAGGAAGGACGGGAATAATAGTTTGTAGGGATTGAAATCTCCGTACAATTATTCGGATCATTTCTTGTAAGTAGAGTACCGGGATGTACAAGTGTCTCCTTCCATAATAGAAAGGTAGGATCGATAGTTGCAGAGGAACGATTAGGTTCTATGTTAGAGCAAGAAGAAGGTAGACTAAGATCGAATTATGATGACCTTAGTTCGAGAAAAATAGGAATGCCACTTTTTAACCAGGGGTTTACTAGGGATGATAGAACGGTAGTTTATTGTGGTATACCCTTATACGGTTATACTATATTCCTGAATTTTGAGGGCAAAATTCCCTTCTAAGGAGGGGAGTATGTAACAACCCAGGTTTTTGAGCGCCTATTTTATATTATTTCCCCCGATGGGATAATACTCTAAAATAGGGGAAGTGGGAGTAAATATTATTTCCCGTGAGATTTAGGGATAATATTTACTATGTTTTGTCTATTTACCGTATGAGAAGGTAAATGGCATTATATTGTGATATATTGCGTCGTTATATGTAAAACGACAGTTATGGCTCATATTTGAATTGAGGTATAATTAATGAAATAAAATAAAATTTGAACATAAGATTGTTCACAATTTCCCGAATGCCAAAATAGGGGGTGCGGTTATTTTTAGAATAGTCGAGATAGTCGAAATAAGTGCCATGTTGTATTTTGGAGTTTCGGGCACTTTTGACGCGTTGTGACTCAATTATGTAAATACGAGTCATTTAATGGCGTATTAACAATTAAAAGAGGGAATTTGTGTTGTAAGACCCATTTAAGTCCACCCACCCTTTTTCTTCTTCATTTTGTGAGAGAAGCCAAAGGAGAGAAAGAGAGAGGAGAGAGCTTGGGAGAAATGGGAGAAAGGAGAGAAAATGGAGATTTGAGGCCGAAATCCGTTGCTACCGGAGTTGAATTCGAAACTACAAGCTCGAGGCAAGTTTCTTACTTGCTAGATGTTGATTTAATGTGATAAATTGCATGTTTAGTTAAGTTTTGGAGATTTAAACCATATATTGGTTTTTGTTGATTTTGATGATTAAACCCTTAATTCTTAGTTATAATTTGATTTGAGCATAAATTAGTAGTTAATAATGGTGTAGAAATGAATTGGATTGAATTGTTGTTGTTGATGTTGGGCAAAATCAAGGGTTTGAGGGTTTTGGGATTTTAGGGTTCAAACAACCCGTAACCCATACTTGGAAATTCTGTAGGATCGAATCGATTCGCCCCTAATGAATCGATTCGGCAATAGGGAAAGTTACAGTTCTGAATAGGGAGAATCGATTCATACCTACCGAATCAATTCGGGGTTATGAAGAATGCCAGGGTCTTCTTGACCGAATCGATTCGCTTTTGGCTACCGAATCGATTCAGACAGGGCGAATCGATTCAGAAGTCCTGCATTTTCGGGATGTTTTTCTAGTTTAGTTTTGGTTCTTTTCTTTTAGGCTCGGAGTTTAGGAACCTTCCTTTGGGAAGTAATTAAGAGTCCTATAGGGTGGTTTTGGGTAGACTAATGCCCTAGGATTAAATGGTATATTTAGGCTTACCCCGAGGGCTAGTTTGCGTAGGTTGATATCCGAATGATTTAAGAGAGTAACCTACAGATAAATTGGAGATAAATTGTTAAGGTTGAGACAATTGGAAGACTCTCCTTGAGGGAGATTCATTTTAATGGTTTAAATATTATATCGAAGTCTTAGAGACTAATTTGAGGTTTATGGCCCTTCGCGTCTTAAGTCATCAATAAAATGTGACATTAAGAATGAGAAATGCGTAAAGATGAAATGTGGTAGTAATAAATAAGTGCAAATGCTTTTGAGAATGTAAAATTGGATGTTTTCAAAAGGAAAAAGTAATGGTTTTCATAAATGTTAATTGATGGATACACACCTCTCTAAATCACTATCTTAATGGAAGTTCGCGTGTTGTGGTGAAGCCCCTTGACAAATTAACACAGGGTGGATATAGTCCCAATGCCATGTGAGCGTTTGTGTTGTATTTTTCTGCGATGGGTAGGAGATTTCGGGTGTGGTCTTAACTATCCCGCAGGCACATGGCCGCTTCCCGATGTTTCGATAGGATCCCAGGTTGTCTAAATGATAGGCCCTGGAAGATGATAGCCATTTAGAGGCGCGCACGGTGGGGAAACCCGGACGGGCGGTCTTAGAATTGTTATATATATATGATTATATCTATTCTAAATCAAGTTGGACTTTATGTATGATGGTGCCATAAAGAGCACAATGAAAATGCCATAAAGAGCATGAGAAAGTGCCATAAAGAGCACGATGAAAATGCCACAAAGAGCATATAATGATAACTATATTCCTGATAAGGAAGATATTTTTATAAGATGTTGTAGAGGGGGCCTGAAGGTAATCCTGGGATTAGGGATAATCCACCAATTAGCAATAGTGTTCTGAGGATAAGATCAGCGTGGCAACTCAAGCGTGGCAGCTTGGGGAGGCAGATCAGCGTGGCAACTCAGGCGTGGCAGCTTGGGGAGGCAGATCAGCGTGGCAACTCAAGCGTGGCATCTTGGCGTGGCAACTCAAGCGTGGCAGCTTGGGGAGGCAGATCAGCGTGGCAACTCAAGCGTGGCATCTTGGTGAGGCAACTCAAGCGTGGCATCTTGGTGAGGCAACTCAAGCGTGGAATCTTGGCGTGGAAACTCAAGCGTGGCAGCTTGGGGAGGCAGATCAGCGTGGCAACTGAAGCGTGGCATCTTGGTGAGGCAACTCAAGCGTGGCATCTTGGTGAGGCAACTCAAGCGTGGCATCTTGGCGTGGCAACTCAAGCGTGGCAGCTTGGCGAGGCAGATCAGCGTGGTAACTCAAGCGTGGCATCTTGGTGAGGCAACTCAAGCGTGGCATCTTGGTGAGGCAACTCAAGCGTGGCATCTTGGTGAGGCAACTCAAGTTTGGCATCTTGGTGAGGCAGCTTGGCGTGGCAACTCGTACTTTAGCTTATTGTTACTTTTCCATATTATAGCTTTGTTTATATTTACTACGAGTTGTAATGACTTTAATGATGTAACGAGAATAATGAATGGGCGTGAGGTCGAACGGTACTCGCGAGAGACCAGGCTTGGCAGGGCCTGGGAGAGCTTTCATGCTCTATCGAACAACCTCACCATGGGAACTTTAGAGGGATTTGGTTTGGAGGATTGAGAAGTGGGGCACCGTTGGGGCTTGTCCTGACCATCTTAGATACACCTGGTAAAACACTGAAGAAGCCTGACCGTGGAACCTCAAGCGGAGAAGCTTGGAGTTCCATCGGGCATTAAGTTATGAACCAAACAACCCTCTACTTAAAAGTCACATCTACTGTGGGTGATGTCACTAGCCTTCTAAACAATGTCAGACATGCACTTGAGTAAACCACCGTGGTATTTGGGGCTGTCAGATAGTTGGTGAGCTACCTCTGCAACAACAACCCCCTGACATAAAGTGGTTAGGCAAAAGGCATGTCTTGGCATTTAATGTTTATGACGTAGGAGACAACTAGTGCATCAGGCATTTAATGTTGTGACATAAAGTATGAGGGATGTCTTTCATAGTCTTTAATGACTGAGTTGCCTCGGGGGTGGTGTGGGGGGCTATTTAAGGACCCCAACCACCTCTGAGGAAAGGACGACCTTTTGAGAGTTCAAAAGTTATTACTAGAGAATTTCATTTACTAGAGAGAGATTTATTAAAAAGAACCAGAGAGTTCTGCCACCCACCATTTTTTCATTTATTACGAAGCTTTTAATACATAACAGAGATCCTTGAGAGTTTTAGTATGTTTTGCCTGCCTACCAAGGTGTATCTAGGGTGCTTAATTCTCTCTCCCTCTAGCTAAGTTATTTCTGAAGTTCTTTATTATATTGTGAGTTATACACGAGAGATTTGTGAGTATAAGATGGGTTCCATACATTCCAAACTGCTCTTTGTGTCTTATGGCTAAATCACTAGTGCTTTTCTAACTAACCTTGTCATCACCATACTTAAAAGGGGTTACGCCTCCATCTTATCTAAACTGCCCTCTTACATTTGGCGACTCTGCTAGGGAGGCATTCTTCTAAGGAAGAAGTATGGCGCAAGATAACGTTAATCGAAGGCTCAACTTTGATGATATCCAACACACTGAAGAGCAAGCAGCGGTAGAATTGGAGGTTTTAAGGAGCGGAGCTCTTCGAATAGAAGTGCCCCCAGTTCAGGCAACAACAGGCGTTCCGGGAGTGACGCAGGCTTCCACGAGCGCTGGGCTGGGATCTGCCCAAATGACCCTCCTTATGAGCAAGTTCTATGAGTTTTTGCAAACTCCTGCAGCTTCAACGGTGCTGGGAGGACTCGAAGCCAATTCCTTCGTAACACCAGGGGCATCTCCAACGGTTCCACCAGGCGCAGGTACAACGGGACCAGCCCCGGCAAGCATACCCTCCGTCGTGAATCCGGCGGTGGGAATCTCCGGAGTATCAACGTCACCAGCTGTAACGATGGCTCCAACTATAACGGTCATTCAGCCAACACCCCCATTGGTCTTTGCCCCATTGCCCATGGAGGAAATGAGGAGAGAAATGTAAAAGGAGATGTTAAAATTTGTGCAGGCTTCCTCACAGTCTATAGGCGAGGTAGCTTCAGTCTATGACGACTTTAGGACACCTTATCCTCAGGAATACAACGATGAGCCTTACCCGAGGGATTATATTCCCCCCATCTTTGAAAAATACACAGGGAAGGGTGGGAATCCAAAAGAGCACATTAAACGTTTTATTGAGCACCTGGGGGCGCATTGCAACAACAAGAAGCTCAGGTTGAGGGAGTTTTCCAAATCCCTAACCGATAAAGCATACACGTGGTATTCTCATTTGTCCCCTAAAAGTGTTTCCACGTGGGAAGAGATGCACGTGCTGTTTGTCCAAAAGTTCTTTCTAGCAGAGGATGAATTCACTCTGACCCAACTAGGGAGGGAGAAGCAACGACCAGGAGAAGACGTGGTGGCATACGTTCGGAGGTTCAGGGAAAGGTCTCTGGATGTGAGAGAGGAGGCCAAGGAGTCCAAACTATTACAAATCTGTGCCGAAGGACTACTCCCGGAGTACATCTGCCATCTTATCAATGAGACGTGCGAGGGAACTTTTTCGGCGTTCTTAAAATCTGCAAGGAATATCTCATTGGTCGTACGACCAAACCCGGTGGCAGTGCCTACGATATTCAGGCAACCGATACAACCTGGGGGAGGAAGGCCTCAACCCCCACGAGTGGGATACACCGAAGGAACAGATGGGGGTAAGGCGGCGAAGAAGAACGACAAAAGGAAGTTCGGAAGGGATAGGGAAGACCCACCACCGTTACCATGCACGATAGAAGAGGCGGTGAGTTGTTACAACACCATGGTCCAAGGTGGAACGGTCTACCTACCAAAAGGCATTCCTTCGGAAGAACCCGATGACGCAACAAAGGCAGATCCTAGGTATTATCAGGTTCATCGAAAGATCCAGCACCCGACAGAGAGATGCTTCACACTGAGAAGAATCATTGACAAGTACATGAAGGCAGGGACGCTGCAGATCCCCCCACAGAACGTTAACAAAAACCCTCTTCCAGCGCATGGGGCAAACTTGGTGACGGCCTACGACGATGAGGCGGAAAGAGGGGAAGGAAGGTCAACAATGAGGCAAAGAGAATTCGAAGAAACTGTGGAATATTGCACCACAGGAATGGCTAACGTAATTTTGGCCTACGATGAAGCAAGCGCTAAAGACGTGGAAGATGTATACAGCGTTGAAGGCGAGGAAATGGAGACAGTCGTTGAATACAGCGCAGTTTCAAAATCCCCAAAATTCGCTTGGTTCTTCGATCAAGTGGGGATACCAAAGGAGAGCAGACTGGAAATAACTCAGGCGATCCTAGACATCGCGAAAAAGGACACGGTTCCCTCGTTGAAATGGAGGGGACCCATGGCGAGGCTGGTAAAAAAGTTCCTATCAGAGGTGACCTTCAGCGATGCAGATAGAGCTGTAAGGTTCCCTCATAACAGGCCCTTGTATGTGACGACCAGTATCAATGGGGTTAGTTTTGCAAGAACGCTTATGGATGGGGGCGCTTCCATCAACATTATGCCGATCAACTCCTTCCACGCAGCTGATATCCCAGAAGAAAGGTTGGTCCCCATGCCTCTGGTAATCTCAGGGTATGACAACCAATCTTCCAAATCCATTGGGTATGTGAATGTGGGAATTGTAATGGGAAATCTGAGTTCCCACATCAAGTTCCATGTAATAGAAAGTGCAACTTCCTATCATTTACTAATAGGAAGAGTGTGGATGCACAATCAAGGTTTAGTTCCTTCAACATATCATCAATGCGCCAAGGCAAATGTCAAAGGAACAAAAGTGACCATTAGGGCTACAAAAAGGCCTTTTGCTATCGAGGAAGCTCACTTTGTAGATGCGGCCTTTTATACAGAGTTGGAGGAGGATGCTCGAGTCCTAACGAGAAGAATGGAGGGGGCATGGGTTCCTTCGATCAGAGATATAATGGGGCCTCTGAACGAGCAAAGTAAAGAAGCTGCGAGTAACGAAGGGGTGAGGGCCAAAGAAACCCATCAGGTGATCCCTCGACCCCAAAGTACCACGAAGCAGCTCAAAAACAAAGTAAGGCTTAGAGTGGATCCTGTGGAGCATGAGGTCCAACGGCAAAGCGTGCTGAGTCGCTTTTCAGGGGGAAGAATCACTGAGGCTTCGAGAGAGAGGAAGAGGAAGGCCATGGCAGCAGCTACCAACAGGCAATGCAAGAAGGTGGTCACTGAAGAGGGGAAGATGGTATACCATTTATAACGATGTAAGCGGGCGGCCGAAGAGACCGAGGATGGGGCTGACCCGTTATATGAGTGTTTCTTGGTGGATCAACAGGGACAGTGTATGGTGATAGACAACTCCAACATACAGGAGTTCGTGGAGGAGGTCGCCGAAGAACCAGATTACATGGCAAATCAACCGAAGCCCCAGGCACAAGAGTTGGAGCAGTTGAACCTGGTAGGAGAAGGGGAAGACCCAAGGCCCATCTTCATTGCGAAGGATCTCGGTAAGGAGAAACGAGAAGCCTTGGTTGGGCTAATCCGGGAGTTCATAGATGTCTTTGCATGGAAGTATACCGAAATGGAAGGGCTAGATAAGGAAGTGAGCTGCCACAAGCTAAACGTGATGCCTTCAGCCATCCTGGTGAAGCAGGCAACAAGGACTTACAAACCTGAGTTGGACTTGAAGATTAAGGAAGAGGTTCAACGTTTGTTGGCAGCAGGATTCATCAAACCAATACAGCATCCCCTTTGGATATCTAGCATTGTGCCAGTAGGAAAGAAGGACAAGAATCAAATAAGGATCTGTGTGGATTTTAGAGATTTGAACAGGGCTTGCCCCAAAGATGAGTTCCCTCTACCCTCCATTGATAGCTTGATAGATGCCACGGCTGGGCATGAGATGTATAGCTTCATGGATGGGTACGTAGGGTACAACCAGATCAAGATGGACCCCGCAGACGTAAAGAAAACGGCATTCAGAACCCCGTTGGGCAATTTCATGTACAAAGTAATGCCGTTTGGACTTAAGAACGCTGGGGCTACTTATCAAAGAACAATGATGGCCATTTTTCACGATTTCTTCCACAAATTTGTAGAATTCTATGTGGACAATTTGGTCATCAAATCGAAGAAGGAGGAGTCCCACCTAAACGACTTAAAGAAGGTATTTACTCGATGTAGGAAGTATAAATTAAAGATGAACCCATTGAAGTGCGTCTTTGGAGTAACATGCGGGAAGTTTCTAGGCTTTGTGGTTGATCGACAAGGGGTGCAGATGGACCAGGATAAACAACGCGCGATCTTAGAAATGCCGTGCCCAAGAACGGTGAAGGAGCTAAAAAGCTTCCTCGGAAAAGTCTCCTACCTCAGAAGATTTGTACCAGGATTGGCCGAGGTAACACACCCGTTGATGCAATTGCTGCGAAAGAACACAAAGTTCAGATGGGAAAAGGACCACCAGGAGTCTCTTGATGAGTTGAAGAAGCTGCTCATTTCGCCACAAATCATGGTTCCTCCGCAGACAGGAGTACCGTTGCAGCTGTACCTCACCTCAACTACAAGGTTCGTTGGAGCCTTACTGGCACAAGAGATTGACGGGAAAGAACGGCCGGTGTATTACCTCAGCAAGATCATACATGGGCCAGAGATTAGATATAGCAGCCTAGAAAGGCATTATTTGGCCTTAGTCTTTGTAGCACAAAAACTTAGACATTATATGTTGTCTTTTACAATTCATATTGTAACTAGATGTGATCCTATTAAGTATTTGTTGGCTAGAACTATCTTGATTGGCAGGGCAGCTAGGTGGTTCCTTATTCTCTCCGAATATGATTTAAAGTGTGTGGTTCCTCATGCTATCAAGAGCCAGGCATATGCTGATCTGTTGGCAATCTTTCCATCAGGAACGTTTGAACCACCTGAAGAAGACATTCCGGGAGATGACTTACAAGCCAACTATCTGGATGCAACCGATGAGGAATGGACGATGCAGTTTGATGGGTCTTCGGCAGAGAAAAAAGGAGGGGCAGGGGTCATCCTTTCAAAAGGAACGGAGGAGATTTGCCCTTCCTACAAACTAGATTTCCCTTGCTCCAATAACGAAGCAGAATACGAAGCGTTGGTACTAGGGTTGCTGGAGGCTCTTCAAAGGGGAATTCGTTCACTCTGCATCAAGGGTGACTTGAACTTAGTAATTCAGCAAGTTAACGGAGAATATGCGTTGAAGCACATGAGTTTGGCGACGTACAGAACGATCATTCAAAGGCTCCTCAGCCAGTTCCATCGGACCAAAATCAGAAGACATCCCAGAACGATGAACCGTCATCCAGACGCTTATGCCACTATTGCTCAAAAGATGGTCATGAGGAGCGATACGACTATCGTTACGATCCAACGAAGAACAGCTCCTTCGGTGGTGCAGTCAATACTACCGATGGAGGGAGATGCGGATTGGAGAGGAGAGATCAGGAAGCAACTGGAGTCTGGCGAAGGAGCTATGGGACTAAGAGAGTTAGCCCAATACTTTACAAACTAGGGAAATCTTTACTACAGAAATGCAGGGGGATGGTTATCAAGATGCATTGGGCCAGAGGAAGCAGAGCGGAGGTTGAAGAGAACACATGAGGAGCATTGCGAAACAACTGAGATACCCCTCTATAGAAGAATTCAAAGAGGGGGATATTTTTGGCCTAGAATGAAACAGGATGCGACAGAACTACAACGGAATTGTGATAAGTGTCAGCTATTTTTCGAAGCTACTGAGTGCCATTTCATAGAAGCCCAAACTGACTGGAGGCAGCCCTATATCAACTTTATTCAAGATGGAACTGTCCCAACGGAGAAAGTGGATGCGATGGGACTGAAGCGAAGGGCCCCAAGGTTCTATATCCAAGAGGGGCAGCTTTATCGAAGGGGGTACTTCAACAAGCCATTGCGTTGCATCACGAAAGAAGAGGCAACTGAGGTCCTCAAACAAGCCCATGACCCAGCTCACATAGGAGGGGCCAAGTTATATGATCAGCTAATGACGTTGGGATATTATTGGCCAACGATGGAGAAAGACTCTGTCGAATTTGTTCGAAAATGCAAAGCTTGCCAACTTCATGGAAATATGATCCATGCCCCATCGGTGGACTTACATTCTCTGGCAACGCCTTATCCTTTCCACACTTGGGAGTTCGACCTCGTGGGGGCGATACACCCTTCGTCAAGGGGCAAGATATGGATACTGGTAGCAACAGAGTGCTTTACAAAATGGGCTGAAGCAATACCACTCGGAAGGGAAACGGCTGGGGTAGTGAGTAACTTCATCAGAGAATATATCATTTGCCGTTTTGGGATCCCAAAGGTTATTCTCTCAGATAATGGGACTCCCTTTGTCAACTCAGAAGTAACGATGCTTGCAGACAAGCATTCCATCGTTCATCACACTTCAACGGTGGCATACCCGAAGGGGAACGGTCAGGCCGAGGCAACTAACAAAACTCTGGTTAATATACTGGCTAAAATAATGGAGGACTTTCCAGGATCTTGGGATGAAAAGATACCAGCAGCGTTGTGGGCCTATCGAACGACAAAGAGGAAGCCCACAGGGTACACTCCGTTCTCCCTTGTCTACGGGGCTGAGGCAATCCTTCCAGTGGAGTTGGAGGTTCCCTCTGCTCGATACGCCTTGCAAAGTAGCATGCTCCCTCAGAACAGGCATGTGCAGCTAGAGGCATTGGATGAACATAGAGACAACGCAATGCAACATTTTTAAATGTATACGAGGCAGCTCTCTAGGGCATATGACAACCTGGTAAGACCAATGAGGTTCGTAGAGGGGGATATCGTTTTGAAAGCAGAGGTGAAACACATTAGGGGACTTCCTCTGCCAAAATTTGCAGCCAATTGGGAGGGACCTTTCGTCATGAAGGAAGCTCATGATTCAGGTTATTGCCTAATTTCTAAGTTGGAGGAAGACAAGCCATTCAAAATTAATAATAAATGGTTGAAAGTCTATCATGTGTAAACAATTAAGTTTGTACCATCGATGTATCTAGTCTTTGATTATGAATATACAATTTTTATTGATGACGTGAAGTATAGGCACCAATATGAAAGCAGTCACAACTCAAAGATAAAACGGGAAAATATACTTTCTTTCATTCAATAAACAAGAGAGCATTACAAAAAATTGGGAACTATTGCCCAAGAATTACATAAATGGACGAAGAAGGAAAATATATACAAGAGCTTGCTACCCTAAAAGGAACCATAGGTTTGGGGAAGAGAAAAAATCCCCAAGAAGGGCCGAAGAAGCTGACGCAAAGGAGCTTTGAGCGTTGACAGCAACCTCTAGCCTGATTTGCACCTGGGCGCGTTCAATAAGAAGTCTCTCCCATTTCAGTTTGGCCAAACGAAGAGCCTCTTCGGCATTCTTTATTTCTTCATCCGCTGATTCCAAAAGAGGTGCCAGCTCAGCTAACTTAACTTCCTCAGCCCGTTGGTCCTCCTGGTGCTTCCTCAATAGTTCCCTATGGCCGATCAGTTGCTGGCTCTTCAAAGTTTTCAAATACGCCATAAGCCAGTCGAAACGGAAACCGTCACGACCCAATTCCTTCAGAAAACCCAAAAACTGATTAATGAGGGTTCGGGTTACACGGGAAGTGGGAGTATTGGCAATCTCAGCAACAACGATCGCCATGCCTTGCAGTCGATAACTCATCACGGGAATATTGGCCCGTAGGCAGTCCACGGTTAAGGTCTCGGGGTGATGGTTCACCAACTGCTCAATCACCAAGCGATGGCTCACAGGAATTTTGGGAGAATTGTGAAGCACCATTAGGCAAAAGGCAGGAGGAGTTAAGTCAGGGAGAGGAAATTCGCACCCAGACTCACTTTCGGCCTCAACACCAGTCGTGGAACCTTGGTCAGCCTGGTCAGATTCTTCCGAAACAGCAGGTTCCTGACGTGGTGTGCCTATAAGTGAAAGAGCTGGTGAGGAATCCTCCTGAGCAACCTGAGAAGAGATATAAGAAACAGTGAGATTGTAACGTTTTCGTTGTTAAGTCACCGTTATAAGGTGGAGATTATATAAAAATCTTAACAAGTGTTTTCATTGTTAAGTCACCGTTATAAGGTGGAGATTATATAAAAATCTTAAGAAGTGTTTTCATTGTTAAGTCACCGTTGTAAGGTGGAGATTATATAAAAATCTTAACAAGTGTTTTCATTGTTAAGTCACCGTTATAAGGTGGAGATTATATAAAAATCTTAACAAACATTTTCGTTGTTAAGTCACCGTTATAAGGTGGAGATTATATAAAAATCTTAACAAGTGTTTTCATTGTTAAGTCACCGTTGTAAGGTGGAGATTATATATAAAAATCTTAACAAGTGTTTTCATTGTTAAGTCACCGTTATAAGGTGGAGATTATATAAAAATCTTAACAAACGTTTTTGTTGTTAAGTCACCGTTATAAGGTGGAGATTATATAAAAACCTTAAACAAGTGTTTTCATTGTTAAGGCACCGTTATAAGGTGGAGATTATATAAAGAATTAAGAAAGTACCTGAATCATAACAGGGGCAGGAGTGGGAGTCATCACGGAGGTTAAAGTGGCAGGAATTGTTGGGAGGGGACTTGTTACCTCATCAGCCTCAACGGGGTCTCTGGCCCCAGAAACCTCAACCATCGGCATAGTTCCCTGGCCCACATAAGGTACCAAAGCAAGAGCAAGGGGTTCATCGGGAATAGATGAGGGTGGTGAAAGATCAGGAGAAAGCTGCAATATAAAAGCCAATGTTAGTAAAGAGGAACAAATACAGAAAAAAGGGCGAAATGTATCCAAGAATAACTTACCTCAGTCAGAACGTTGAAAATGGGCACTGTGGTCAGAGGTCTCGCCAGCACCGTTGGACGAAGAATGTCTGCTAGCAGCGATGATACTTCGACCTAGGGCAACCAACATCCTAAATTCAGCACACAGAACGGGGTGAAAGAGAAGGAATGCCAGATTAGACAAATTTAAATATGAAATAATTACCTCAGGATCACCTGCAGCAACCAGAATGATGAGGAGAACAGCCTCAGAGGAAGCCAGTGAGCCAGAGGGGACTGGAGTAGGCATCTCAGATTGTGTTGTCTCTGGTGGCAAAGAGACATCCATGGGCTCTATAACCTCACCCTCCCCAACTGCCTCCCTCGCCCGTCGTAAGGTTGAACGACGGGCGTAGGTAAGCCCGGTCATTTGCGAACGGGGTGGGGTCGTATCGGATGAGATGGCCCCACAGCGGCCGCCCACGAAATGGCTAATGGGGGGACTTGGGGGCTAGGAGAACGAGGCCCCGTTTCTTTAAGTCCCTGCACCAAAGTAGTTGAGAACAATATATATAAGCAAATCCGGCTTGCTCTAACCAAAGAATAAAAGAGAACAAGATAAGTGTACATACCTCAGATTGGGAAGAAGAATGAGAAGCTTGCACCGGGGAAGCTTGCTTCCACTAGGACTTGGTGCCTAAAGTCTTCCTCCTCAGCCTTGTCACGTCACTGCCAGTGGCTTGAGGAACCTTCGAACTTTTTATCCTCTTTACAGCTGGCTCAGTGGGATGAACGACGATCGTGGGGAAGGCAACCGAGGGAGGAACGACGACAGCGCGCCGTTGAAACTCTGCATTCACCCGATCTACCTCAGCCCGCGCCTCCCTCCTTAACCTCTCGGCCCTTTCAGGAGACATGGGAGGAGGAACGGAGGCTATGGGAAGGGCTGCCACAGGAGTCTGGGATTTGGACTTTGTCTTTTTCGTGGAAACCACCCCACTCTTGGCCTTCTTGGTCGACGGCTGCGAAGACCCTTCATCAGCAGTAGCTCCAGTAGAAGGAGCAGTCTTCCTGGATACCCCAACACTTTTCGCTTTGGATATGGCAGTGGGAATCATGGGGCATAACGGAGGTAGCTCTTCGGAAGGCCTCTTAGGGGTTTTACTTAGAGGGAACTCAATCCCCAGAACGGAGTTGCCTTTGAGTCCCAGCTCCAACGCAGAAAATGAAAGAACTGGAGGGTACACAGGCTCGCCATCTATGAATTCAGCAATGTTAGCCAGTTGTCTCGGCCAGAACTTCGTGGCAAATAGACTGGTCACATTCCCTTGCCTCTTGTTGGAGGGAATGGTGACTCTCCCAGCCATTGATTCACTTATCCCCCACGCAGCAGTGGAGGAAAATAAGGAACATGCCTCGCTAAAGCTAACCTTTGGGTTTGACGATTGAAAAACTGAGCGAGGAGCCCCCTGATCAAACCCAAATTGACGATTACACCGATTGGGGTTGTAATGTTCGCTGGAATATCCCCACTCGGTGTAGGAAGGCAGTTACCCCGGAGAAAGGAGAAGCACCACGACTAACTGAGGATCTTCAATGTCTACCCCCACCCGTACCACCCTGGATTCGTGCTGAAAGAAATCACAAGTATGAACAAAGGCGTCCTCTCCGTAAGGCCTCATAACAAAGTCCTCAAAACGATCAATTGAGGCGATCAGCTCTTTTCGGCTCTGCCTCTTGTGATAAATGTAAGAGCGTGGGGGCAGAATGGTTTCCCCAGAAGGAGGACGGTTGGCCTTGGCCGCCACAACAGGAAAGCGCACGTAAAGAAAGCTGGTTAGAAGGACGCTGTTAGCAAAATTGGCCAGGTTATAACGGCCAAGTGATCGTTACATGTCGAACAACGTTCTGTCAAGCCAGGTGTAGAGGGACCCTAGGTCAATGGCAGCCAAAGGAAGTTTGATGCCCCGGGCCAAACGAAGGGATATGTTTATAAGGTCCCTTCGGGGATGATCGTTTGGTTTTCCCGTCAAAAGAAAACGGGAAAGAATCACAAGGATGTAAGCAGGGAGCTCTAACGAAGTACCTTGGCCAGGGGCATCCGTTGAAATTGAAGAACTAACTTCACTAGAACCCTTGAAGAAATAATTAATCAGCGGAGTGAAGGTAGCTTTGTTTGAAGAACCGATGCAACTTCGGCATATTCGGTCCAATGCCAAACGGTCAGCAGTCTCTTCGGCGTCGAGAGGCTCATCGGTATAAGGCTCATGACCTGTTGCTTCGAGCCCCAGAAGCTCGCAGACATCTTCTAGGGTTATCATGAACTCTCCCCACGCAGCAATAAACGTGTGAGTCGTCACGTTCCAACGAGAAACAAGAATGGGGAGAGCAGCATTATTTTTGGAGAGAGTAAACTCACCAAACCATTTGGCCCGTTGAAGGCCAATCTTACTCAAAATATCACCATAGGAACTCACCATGTGAGAGTTCCAAGCAGCAAAATGGGCAGGAGAACCACCTGGTGCTTCGAAGTCAATTTGGGACCATTGGCAGTCCCCTCGCTCCAGACGAAACCGGAGAGTCCCCTCTGGAGGAAGAAAGCCCCACTTCTAGGGTTCTTCGTCCTCGTCACCCAGCACTAAGGTCTCAAACTTGCATTCAAAATTGACAGTCTTGCAAGCAGTAGCAAAGCCATCACCTTCACCAAAAATGGGAGAGCGACGATAAAACCTTAATTGTTCACGACGAACAGCGTCCAAGGCAGAGGCACCAGTAGTGGTGGCAACAGCAGTAGCAGACGGCGCACTGGTTGAAGAGATGGTGGGGTAACTTTGAGACGCCATGACAGATTGTTAGAGCAAACAAAAAACAACCTTGAGTCAGAGGAGCCTGAGCACGACAATGGCGGAAGAACAACCACAGGAGGTGGTGAAGAAGATGAGAGCAAGAACATGACGGCACAAGGTCGAACAGCAATAGAGGTCTCAGACGATCAATAATGGAAGCTCTTTCTCTCTCTCTCTAAAACAAAAATGAAGGAAATTTGAAGCAAGTAGTGGGAAAGCAAGAAAAAGAATGGTTTTAAGTGATTTGGCCGTTTAATTTTTAAAGTTCGTCATTTAAATTTCCCACCATTGCACGTGTGAGGCCGCCTGCAATCATTTCAAATGTACACGTGGCACTTTGGGAAGTGTTCTGACATGGAAAAGACAACGCTACGTCATTCAATGACGTGACACCTGGGGAACTGCCATCAATTAATGAAGTGACACCTAGGGAACAACCACCATTACCTTCCTAAGCAAGATTGAGTTTTGGGCGCCAAGATTTTCTCTGACATATCCAATAACCCCCCCCCCCCAACGAAGAAGGTGTCCCAACGGTTCAAAAAAGCCACGATGTCCCCTCGACAGAAGCTCAAACGTTGTTTAGTTATGACTCAGTTACATCGGGGAGAATTTTTTGCTTTTTCGAACATTACTGGGAGAATATTAGCAGGTCCTTCGGGAGAATTTCAGATATTCAAGTTGGAACAGTTGAGGCTCAGCATTAGAAAAAGCTGCAGGCCAGACAGAGAAGGTTCATCGGATTAAGAAGTTTTCGTGGAGGCACTTCTTGTTCCCACAACAAATCCCTCCACGAAGGGGCAAATGTAGAGGGGGCCTGAAGGTAATCCTGGGATTAGGGATAATCCACCAATTAGCAACAGTGTTCTGAGGATAAGATCAGCGTGGCAACTCAAGCGTGGCAGCTTGGGGAGGCAGATCAGCGTGGCAACTCAGGCGTGGCAGCTTGGGGAGGCAGATCATCGTGGCAACTCAGGCGTGGTAGCTTGGGGAGGCAGATCAGCGTGGCAACTCAAGCGTGGCATCTTGGCGTGGCAACTCAAGCATGGCAGCTTGGGGAGGCAGATCAGCGTGGCAACTCAAGCGTGGCATCTTGGTGAGGCAACTCAAGCGTGGCATCTTGGTGAGGCAACTCAAGCATGGCATCTTGGCGTGGCAACTCAAGCGTGACAGCTTGGGGAGGCAGATCAGCGTGTCAACTCAAGCGTGGCATCTTGGTGAGGCAACTCAAGCGTGGCATCTTGGTGAGGCAACTCAAGCGTGGCATCTTGGTGAGGCAACTCAAGCGTGGCATCTTGGTGAGGCAGCTTGGCGTGGCAACTCGTACTTTAGCTTATTGTTACTTTGCCATATTATAGATTTGTTTATATTTACTACGAGTTGTAATGACTGTAATGATGTAACGAGAATAATGAATGGGCGTGAGGTCGAACGGTACTCACGAGAGACCAGGCTTGGCAGGGCCTGGGAGAGCTTTCATGCTCTATCGAACAACCTCACCGTGGGAACTTTAGAGGGATTTGGTTTGGAGGATTGAGAAGTGGGGCACTGTTGGGGCTTGTCCTGACCATCTTAGATACACCTGGTAAAACACTGAAGAACCCTGACCGTGGAACCTCAAGCGGAGCAGCTTGGAGTTCCATCGGGCATTAAGTTATGAACCAAATAACCCTCTACTTAAAAGTCACATCTACTGTGGGTGATGTCACTAGCCTTCTAAACAATGTCAGACATGCACTTGAGTAAACCACCGTGGTATTTGGGGTTGTCAGATAGTTGGTGAGCTACCTCTGCAACAACAACCCCCTGACATACAGTGGTTAGGCAAAAGGCATGTCCTGGCATTTAATATTTATGATGTAGGAGACAACTAGTGCATCAGGTATTTAATGTTGTGACATAAATTATGAGGGATGTCTTTCATAGTCTTTAATGACTGAGTTGCCTCGGGGGTGGTTTGGGGGGCTATTTAAGGACCCCAACCACCTCTGAGGAAAGGACGACCTTTTGAGAGTTCAAAAGTTATTACTTGAGAATTTCATTTACTAGAGAGAGATTTATTAAAAAGAACTAGAGAGTTCTGCCACCCACCATTTTTTCATTTATTACGAAGCTTTTAATACATAACAGAGATCCTTGAGAGTTTTAGTATGTTTTGCCTGCCTACCAAGGTGTATCTAGGGTGCTTACTTCTCTCTCCCTCTAGCTAAGTTATTTATGAAGTTCTTTATTATATTGTGAGTTATACAAGAGAGATTTGTGAGTATAAGATGGGTTCCATACATTCCAAACTGCTCTTTGTGTCTTGTGGCTAAATCACTAGTGCTTTTCTAACTAACCTTATCATCACCATACTTAAAAGGGGTTACGCCTCCATCTTATCTAAACTACCCTCTTACAGATGTATAGTTGAAATGAAATGCCACAAAGAGCATAAGATTATGATTATATTACGTAATAAGGAACGAATTTATGAAATGAATTAGTATACGATGAAATTTATTGGTAAACATTTGATAAAATGTTGTACCATTTATATATTCCTAAAGAATAAATGGGAATTATGTTTTGATGATGAATGGATATAATTATGTATCCTTGCGGAGTAGTAGATGAGACCTCTCACACATATATATAATACATATTATTGTGCTAAGGGTCCAATGTATCTCGACGATCAGCCTTGCCTAGTAGTAGTGTATCGGGGGGATTCCTTGTTTGGATTTCTCTTTGCGAGACACCCCACGCATGAATAAGGGCATAGTGTTGTGATTGGGGAGAAGTTAGCCTTTAGTACTTAGATTAATTAGGACAGGGTCTAATATATCTCGACGATCAGCCTTGCCTAGTAGTAGTGTATCAGGGGGGTTCCTTGTTTGGATTTCGCTTTGCGAGACACCCCCCGCACGAATAAGGGCATAGTGTTAAGACTGGGGATAAGTTATCTTTCTGTTCTTTGCTTAAATTGAACATCATCATTAATATTGTGCTAGGTTGCTGTTAGATTGAGAGGTGAGAAATATTATTGTTAATTGCGAGAGAATCACGCACTTAACTGTCATGCATTTTATTCACATGAGAATCATATCAAACCGATCCCTGACCCGTATGTATATTTCTTTTTTTTCTGCATATACTCTTTGCCGTTATAGGTGCTCTACCGCATGGACACCCGTATTTACATTTCCATTCCGGTTGTTATGGAGCTACAGCATATTGCGGATGTTGTAGGTTATTTGTATTAGACGCTTCTTTTCGTTCTACTTTAGTTATGTTCAGTTTATTTATTCGAGCGTGTTGCCCCAGTGTTGCACTCATTCATTATATTGTAAATATTTAAATGTAATACTCGGTGTAACTATTTTCATTGGTCTATTCACCGACAGCTTATTCGGTGATTAATTATGATATTGTCACTCTTTATTCATCAGTTTTTTATATCCACCGTTTTTGGAAATGGGATTGTCTAAGTGTTATCTTTTATTTACAAATTTTCTTTTTATTGACAATCTGTCTTCTAAAATGATTGGTGGTTATCTCGTACTATTATTTTAATCGACAGTGATGCTGAGAATGGACCATCTATGATTCCTCTGATTATTGGAGTATTGGGCTGGCCACCTATTATTTTAGTAGGCGGGTTGTCACATCCATTTGACAACTTCTCTCTTTCCCTCTTATCTTTGCAAATACTTTAAATCACAATTGGTTAGCAAATGACAATTGAACCCTTAAGTTTATATCATCTAAATGTCTAATTTTTTCACTTATAAAAAATAAGCATTTATATTTTCAATAAAAAAATTATTTTTTATTAAAAAAGAAACTGTTTTTACTAAGATTTTATTTTAAAAATATTTTTTTAACTTTTCATAATTGTTTAAAAAACATTTTTATTGTAAAGAAAATCTTATCTATTTTTTTTTGTTAAAAAACTTTTTATAACAGGTCAAAATTGTTTTATTAAAAAAGTGTTTTTTTTATTTACACATTTTATTTTTGATTAAAAACTATTTTTTGTACTATTTTAAAATCTTATCTATTTTATTTTTGTACATACCCTTGGCGCTGACTATTTTTTCTAATATGTTGGTTCGCACCAGTGGACCACCTATAGGTGATTGGACTGCCTCAACATATTAGAAAAAAAGGTCCGCGTCAGCGTTATGTATGGACTGCCTATAGATACCGCTGGCGCGGACCATTTTTCTAATATGTTACTTCGCGTCAACGATATGTATAGGTGGTCCACTAGCGCGAACCAACATATTAGAAAAAATGGTGCGCGCCAGCGGTATGTATAGATGGTCGGACTGCCTAAACATACCGCTGGGGAAAACCATATTTTTTAAATAGTAAAAAGTAAGTTTTTAAAATAGTACAAAAAATAGTTTTTAATCAAAAATAAAATGTGTAAATAAAAAAAACACTTTTTTAATTAAATAATTTTTACCTTTTATAAAAATAGTTTTTTAATAAAAAAATAGATAAATTTTCTTTGCAATTTAAATGTTTTTTGAACAATTATGAAAAGTTAAAAAATATTTTAAAAATAAAATCTTATTAAAAACAGTTTCTTTTTTAATAAAAAATAGTTTTTCTTATTGAAAATATAAATTTTTATTTTTTATAAGTGAAAAAATTAGACATTTAGATGATATAAACTTAAGGGCCCAATTGTCATTTACTAACCAATTGTCATTGACAGTATTTGGACAGATAAGGGGGAAAGAGAGCAACTGTCAAATGGATTACCCATTTGTTTTTTCACATGTCTTTTTTTGGTGAGAATTTTATACACCTGTTGCTTCACCCGTTCTTCCCACCAGCCGGGTATATATATATATATATAGATAGATAGAGAGAGAGAGAGAGATAGAGAGAGAGAGAGACTCGTGTGGACATTAAGTTTGCACATCATTTTTTTAAAATAGAAAAACAAAATTACCTATTTTTTTTGTCATATTTAAACATTTCAAGGCACGCATGTAACATCCCGCCTAATCAAATACCGGGTGGCCAGTTCCATACCATATAAAAACAGAATACACAGTTGGCTCATTCTTAGCATCACTGTCGAAAACATTTACAACTCACCTAATACACAATTAAGCTGGTGTTAAAAACTTTCCAAATTTTAATTCAACAAAATCAAATTACAGTTTAAGAATAACACAATACATTTTAATCTACAAAACTGATAACCGAACAGATAACACAAAATAATTTAAATGCAATTTGAATAAACATTCCCAAACAATATTAATCCCTTACAGTAATCCCAACAATAACAAATGCATTAAAATGACACGAACACCATACTTTATGATTCCGATAGAAAGTGCTAACTGAAATCCTTTGGGCGACATGCCCTAACTAAGAAAATACTGTGAATCAAAAGAAGATAGGAGTCAAAGCAAAAAATCCATAGCTCCATAGCTCATTGAAATCCGCTAAGGTTGGCGTCCCTGCTGCTAGACACCTGATATAGGAGATACAATAGAAAAGAAAATATGCAAGGAAACAGGTCAGAGCCCGATTGTAAAAATGATTTTTAAAACAACAATTATTTAACAAGTGCAATAACGCATTTATTACGTGCATGTTAGTATCCAACTCTCACTTGCTATTCTCACCTCTCAACTGGAGTGCACACTTAACGTTTCCTATTAACCTCCTAGTTAATGGTTCCTCATTACTAATTCCCATAATATGATTTCATCCCAGATTATAACCCCGTATGTCCCATACCATACGTCATATAATCATTCATTTGGATTTCTCATTTATTTGAATCATTTCCCCTTAACATCAATCATTTCTCATTAGTATGAATTAATCTCTTCAATAAATATTCATTATCTTATTTCAATTCTTTTCTCAATTCACTGCTATCCACAATTATCACGCAGTAGATGATTTAACCATAATATAACCATTCATTTATTTAATTCATTATATATATATATATATATATATATATATATATATATATATATATATATAAAGGAGGAGGGTTGTTTTGTCTCCTCCAACTAACGGCTGAGATGAAAAGTTGTTTGGTTTGGTCTTTATCAACTGAGGGTTGAGATTGAATGGGAGGGGATTCAATCCAATGGCTTAGAGGTTGAATCCGAGGGATTTGAATTTAATAGTTTGAAACCGTTCCACGTGGCCAAGAGTTTTAGAGAGTAATACATCGGGGCCCAAGGTAAATAGGTATAACACATAGATATAGCTTTGTCGGGTGAAAAATGGTAGGGAGAAGCTGTCAAAAGGTAACTGTCGCGTGGCTCGAGAAGGATGGTGCTGTCATACCCCGTATTTTTGACTATATTTATTTTGGGATTAATTAATTAAATTGCGTATTAATTGGAAATTAATCCGGGTTATAAATACTAATGAGATGCGAATTGGTATTTGATTTTGTGCATATATGATAATATATGTATTTGGTATTATAAAATTTGTCGTGGGATTTATATACGGCATTTTAGAAATTTTGTTGAGACGCGTGGGACCGCCGCGTCACGGTATATTTTTATTAATAAGAGTGAATTTAAAATCTATAATCCGTATGGTCGTTTTGAGTGCGTCATCGCGTCCGGAAGGGTCGAGATAGTCAGAAAACACTAGCCGGGGGTATAGTTTGGGTCCCGGGGTATTTTTAGGCCATACCGGTAACTTAAAGGGTATTTTAGTAATTTGGTATTTTTGGGTAATTAAAAGTGACGAAAATTGAGAGTTGTAATCAGATAAGGATTGACCCAACCAACCTTTATTAACCCCATAAGCTACGTAAGTTATCATTTAGTCTTCCAACTCTCCCAAAGGAAACCCTAGCCACCATAGCCACCTTTGGAAGAAGAAAGCTTGGAGAAGGAGGAATTCTGCAGAAAGAGATTACAAATCCAACACCAGATCCAGAGACAATCAAGGCAAGTGATTTATTCCATTCAAATTTTGGAGAATGCTTCTTCCATGTTAGATTATTCAAAAACTTTGTGTGTTCTTGAAAGATAATGAAAAACCCATAAGATTGGAGTTATTAGTTTAATTTTGGGATATAGGTTGCATCTAGAATGTTACTGGAAGATTATATTAAGAGAATTATCGACTTTTGTTATACCAAAAATGGATTTAAGATGAAGTTTATGAATGTTCTTGAGATAAAATCTGGAAACTAGGTTTTTATGAAGTTTGACCCATATGTAGCCTTTAGATGTTGAATTAATGGTTTGTGGACGTTAGTAATATTGTAGGATTGTTATATGACATTACTATAACGTTATATCTGAGAATCATACGTTAGAAATAAGTTTTGGGACGTTTTCAAATCTGCAGAACGAAGCAGTCCGTAGCCATACCTGTTCGATCGATCGATCGACATTCATAAGTCGATCGATCGACTAGATCGATCGATCGATATTCATAGGTCGATCGATCGACCTTCCCAGAATGAGTAAAATTTTCCTTAATTTGATTTTAATGGTGGAAACCCTCGGAGAATATGTTTGGAGAACTTATGAATACCCTCAACCTTAAGGAGACCAGTAGGAGTGATTATTATAGTGGACTTTAATTATAATACAATTCGGGGAATTATTCTAGGTTATTGAAATTTGTTAGAGAGGTAACGTTTGGGTTAATAGTGCAAAATTGTGTAATTCGATGAAATAAGGTTTAGGGCAGAAGTAAAGACCTTAGGTATATAGATGTCATATGTGGGAATTATGGGAACTTAATAGTCTATTCAAGATAGGTTTTAAGGATAAGGCACTACGGCGTGAGACGTGTCGGCAATTTAACCTTATATTAACGGGAGACTTGAAATATATAAGTTTGGAATAATGGTATAATGATGTAGAAAATACCTTATTAATATGGTAATATCTAAGATGTGTGAATGCTTAGTATATAGTTTATGTGTATAACATACCTACCATACTTGCTATCACGGGGGAGGTTTGCATTCGCTTAGGACCCTCTAATCCTTGTGTGCCTACGGGGGGGATTTAGACTGGTACCTTGATGAACATAGATCATAGAAGGACTTATTGTGATATTAATAAGTCTGCATGACCATGGGAGCGTAGGTATGTGCGTGACCCATGTGATGGTGACTGTGTTCGCCTCCATTATTTGTGATGTTGTTATCAGTAAACTATTCCTGAGAGATTCGGAATATGTAATCCTTATGTACGTGATGTACCGGGATGGATAGCAGAGTATGTGTGCACTACAGCTTAGATTGCGGGGTGCTTGTATCGTATATTTATGATGTGAATAATATACTTTAAATTAACGGAAATCCTCATGTTAATGCTGTAAAAATATTACGATATTGTTTCGAGATATATAATGAGTTAGCTGATAGTTATATCTATGGCATATTTAGTATCTGAGTTGACGTTAAACCCCTATTTAATTATGAGTACTATTATGTAAATGGAACCAAGTATTATTGGCAGGACCTTTGGCAGTCTAGCTAGATATGTTGTCACTTAGCTAGTAGCATGGGTAGTTATAGATGGGTACTTGCGTTAGGAGTGCACAGTTAGACGAGAGGTGAGAATATAATGTGAGTGCACGTCCTAACATGTACTTTGCATTTAATGTTTTAAATGTTTTTAAAGCACTTGCAGGTTTTTAAAATATAACTCCACATTCGGGCTCTGACCCGTTTGCTTTTCAAATCTATTTTTCTTGTAAAACCATTTTAGGTGCGCAGCCACAAGGACACCAAGCATAGGATTCTCATTCAGAAGACGAGCTGTAGCTATTTGTGGAAGATACAGGGACTTGCATTTAGACGCCTCTCTCATTTGGATTCTAGTCTCAGCATCTATCAGTTGTAGGGAATGTTGCCCAATTCTATTAGACATTTTTACATTTCAGTTTTCAGACTCTAGCATGTATTGCTCAGTATTCAGTTTTAGTTATTTATTTCAGTTTACTTATCAGTTGTGGGATTTGTATTGAGGAGTTTTTCCTCCAGAGTTTATTTACATATGTGATGGTTATTCGTTTTACTTCAGTATGGTGAATGGTGTTATTTAGTTATTCATTACTCTTGTTGCATGTTAATCAGATTTAATAAAAAATTGGCACTTACTTTTTAAATACTAGGTGGTTAGTAATAATAAAACGTTTTCGACGGTGATGCTATTAACTGAGCCAACTTGGCATTTTGAATTAATTTTATAAAGGAGTAGCTACCCGGTGTTTAATTATTCGGGGTGTCATAGGTGGTATCAGAGCATCAGGTTCTAGTGTCCTTTAGGATCTGTACGGCTATTATGTTTCCGCTACGTTTTCTTTGATATAGAGCCCTATATTTTAGGACTGTTGTACTCTTATTGTGTATGCTTCGATCTTCAGCTATTTTAAGTTTATAAACCGTGAACTTATAAACTTTGTTCATATTTCAGATGCCTCCACGACATGCACGACGAGTTCCCAGGAATGCAACGCCCGAACCCCAGCCCGCTCCAGTTCAGGGCATGTTGAACGCCGCTGAGGTTGCAGCTATAGTAGCTCAAGTGGTAAATGCCGCGATTGCCGTTATTCAGCAGGCACCACCACCGGCGCCGGTTGCCGCGCCAGTACAGGTTAATGCATTCCCGTCTGCTTGGGAGCGTGTACGCGACGCTTTTCAAAAAGCGCATCCGCCAGAGTTTGCAGGAAGCTCAGATGTGGTAGTCTCGAGCCAATGGAGGAAGGATATGCAGAGGCATTTGAGGATGCATGAGTGCACAGATGTTCAGAAGCAGGTGCTAGCTACTTTCAAGCTAGTTGGATCTGCGCTGCAGTGGTGGGAGTCCATTACCACCGCGGAGGAGAGGGATACCCTCACGATTCAGGAGTTCTGGGTGCGGTTCGACCGCAAATACTTTCCGTCTGCAGTTCATACAGAGATGAGGAGGAAGTTGATGAGTTTGAAGCAGGAGGGCAAGACAGTGGCCGAGTATGAGGCCGAGTTCACTAACCTGTTGAATATCGTTCCAGACGAGATTCCAACAGAGAAGAAGAAGATAGAGAAGTTCACTGATGGGTTGGATTGGAGGATCCGTCAGCATCTGCTAGGGAACCTATCGTTGGCCACGTATTCTGATGTGGTTAACGCTGCACTATTGCACTGCCAGGACCACCGTTTTCATATGGCCAAGGGCAAGCGGTCAGGGGAGTCTAGCCATCAGGGCAGGACTGGAAGACATGGTGCCAGCGGGGCACAGACCGGTCAGGGGCAGGAACAGACTGAGCAGGGTACCCAGCAGGGGGACAATAAGAGGTTCCGGTCAGGGAACTACAGGCAGGGACAGGGAGGTTTCCGTCAGGGCCATCA
Source organism: Sambucus nigra (assembly GCA_949130495.1). Classification (NCBI taxonomy): domain Eukaryota; kingdom Viridiplantae; phylum Streptophyta; class Magnoliopsida; order Dipsacales; family Adoxaceae; genus Sambucus; species Sambucus nigra. The sequence goes on from OX422218.1 coordinate 422,981,104, forward strand.
GGGTCCAAACGGCCAGCAGGGCCAACAGGGGCAGAATGGGCAGCAGTTCCATCAGGGCCAGCAGGGCCAAGGGAGGAATGGTAACGGCCAACAGGGCCGGGGACAGCAGGGGCAGAGGGGAGGGAACTTCCCAGGGAAGTGCTTTACTTGTGGCAAGACTGGCCATAAGAAGCAGGATTGTCCTGATAGGGACAGGGCCCCACAGCAGCAGCAGCAGGGTGCTCGCCAGGAGCCACAGAGACCTATGTTTCCCGCCGCTCTTCCTGCACCGCCACAGATGGCAGCATTGCCACCAATTCCAGCAGTCCCAGCTCAGCAGGGTCAGCTACAGTATGGACGTGTCTACAACGTTCACCAGGCTGCAGTTCCACAGGCACCGCCCGCGATCGAGGGTACGTTTCCTATCCATGGCACTATGGGTCGGGTGTTATTTAATACGGGTGCTACACACTGTTTTATTGGTACACACTTCGCGAAAGCTTTAGGATTGTTAGCTACGGCAGAGAGCACAGTGACGTGTGTCGACTCACCATTTGGGAGTGGTTCACTTATATTCTTTATATGCCGGGGAGTCGGGGTAGAGGTTGGTGGTTTGATATTGCCTGCGGACATGTTAGTGTTAGACATGCATGTTCACGATGTGATCATCGGTATGGATTGGCTCGTAGCATATAGGGCCATGATTGATTGCTTCAGCGGGAGCATTGTTTTTGCCATTCCGGGGCAGGAGATGTTTATAGTGGCGATGCCTCGCCCAGAGGGAGGATCGACCACTCATCTGTACTACATAGAGGAGGATACCTCTAAGGAGGTTGTGATTCCTTTGGATTCGATCCCGGTTGTCAGGGAGTATTCAGATGTGTTTCAGGAGATATTAGGCTTACCACCCAGTCGAGAGATAGACTTCGTTATAGACTTGCTACCGGGTATGAGACCTATAGCACGTGCACCGTACCGTATGGCTCCGGCTAAAATGCGAGAGTTACGAGATCAGATAGAGCAGCTGTTAGGGCAGGGCTTTATTCGTAGGAGTACCTCACCTTGGGGCGCTCCAGTTTTGTTTGTGAAGAAGAGGGATGGTTCACTTAGATTGTGCGTGGACTACCGAGAGTTGAATAAGGTCACGATACGGAATAAGTATCCGTTGCCTCGAATCGATGACTTATTCGACCAGGCTAGAGGAGCTTCTTTCTTCTCGAAGATTGACTTGAGGTCAGGATACCATCAGTTGCGTATCAGGGAGGAGGATGTCTCGAAGACTGCGTTCTTATCGAGATATGGTTCTTACGAGTTTCGGGTTATGCCTTTCGTCTTGACCAACGCTCCAGCAGTGTTTATGGACTTGATGAACAGGGTGTTCAGAGATTTCCTAGATCAGTTTGCCATTGTCTTCATTGATGACATTCTGGTCTACTCTCAGACAGAGGAGGAGCACGCCGAGCATTTGAGGCAGGTTTTGCAGACACTTCGTCAGAACGAGTTGTATGCAAAATATGAGAAGTGCGGGTTTTGGCTGAAGGAAGTACAGTTCTTGGGTCACATTATTTCCGATCAGGGAATATCTGTCGATCCGGGAAAGGTATCAGCGGTGAGGGAGTGGGGACAGCCCACGACACCAACGGAGATTCGTAGTTTCTTGGGTCTAGCAGGATACTACAGGAGATTTATTCGGGGATTCTCGGAGATAGCAGGTCCTTTGACACATCTTACTCGTAAGGGTGTGCCATACATCTGGAGTGATGCCTGTCAGTTCGCATTCGATGAATTGAAGGACAAATTGACCTCAGCACCTGTGTTAGCATTGCCGAGACCGGGAGTTGAGTATTTGGTTTACACCGACGCGTCTTTGCAAGGGCTTGAAGGTGTATTGCAGCAGGAGAGACAGTCCATAGCTTATGCTTCCCGTAAGCTTAAGCCTCATGAGAAGAATTACCCCACGCATGATTTGGAGTTGGCAGCAGTGGTATTTGCCTTACGGATTTGGAGGCACTATCTTTTGGGGGAGAAGTTTCAGCTGTTCATGGACCACAAGTCACTACAGTACCTGTTCACGCAAAAAGAGTTGAATATGCGGCAGCGTAGGTGGCTTGAGTTTGTGAAGGACTACCAGTTCGACATCCAGTACCACCCGGGTAAGGCTAACGTGGTAGCAGGCGCGTTGAGCCGCAGGCCAGCAGATGAGGTGGCAGAGGTGTGGAAGGCAAAGTGGAAGGAATTGGGACACCAGGATGCAGTGGCCCGATCTTTCATGTCTGTGATGACCGTTACACCGCAAATTATCACGAAGGTTATACGGGCATAGGCAAATGACTCGTTCTGTCAGGAGCAGATAGTTCGATTACTTGCAGAGGGAGCCGAGTCCTATACCGTTAGCTCAGACGGGGGATTGCGCTTCAATGGGAGGTTGGTAGTTCCGGAAGGGGAAGAATTGCGGCACGATGTTATGGCTGAGTCGCACGGCTCACGGTTCGCGGTACATCCCGGAGGGGACAAAATGTACCAAGACATGAGACGGCAATATTGGTGGAGCGGTATGAAGAGAGATATCGCTGAGTTTGTCTCAAAATGCGCCACTTGTCAGCTTGTAAAAGTGGATCATCAGAGACCAGCAGGATTGCTACAGCCGTTAGAGGTTCCGGTGTGGATGTGGGAGAGCATATCCATGGATTTTGTCACGGGGTTGCCTACGTCGCAGAGGGGTCACGACTCCGTTTGGGTAATTGTGGACAGGTTGTCCAAGGTCGCTCACTTCTTACCCGTAAGGACTGACTACACTACGGGACAGTATGCCCAGCTTTTCATTTCAGAGATTGTGAGACTTCACGGTATGCCCCTGAATATCGTGTCTGACAGAGACAAGATATTTGTTTCGAGGTTTTGGGAAAGTTTCCAGGAGGCCATGGGCACGGAATTGCGGTTGAGTACGGCTTATCACCTGCAGACCGATGGGCAGACAGAGCGCACCAACCAGATGTTGGAGGACATGCTACGCATGTGTATTATTGACTTTGGGGGTGGATGGGAGCAGTATCTTCCACTGGTGGAGTTTGCTTACAACAACTCCTATCAGTTCACGATTGGCATGGCTCCGTTTGAGGCATTGTACGGCAGGCCTTGTCGTTCCCCAGCATGTTGGTTGGAGGTGGGGGACAACAAATTACTTGGGCCAGAAGTGATCCAGGATACTTCGGCAAGGATTGAGTTAGTTCGGAGTCGCATTCGGGTAGCTCAAGACAGGCAGAAGAGTTATGCTGATGCGAAGAGATTTTTCAGGGAGTTCCAAGTAGGGGACCAGGTTTTGCTCAGGGTATCTCCGATGAAGGGGATTATGCGATTCGGGAAGAAGGGGAAGTTGGCACTGAGGTATGTGGGGCCGTTTCCTATTATTGAGCGGATAGGACCGGTTGCATATAGACTTGGACTACCGGAGCACTTGCATCGGATTCACGACGTGTTCCATATTTCCTCGCTGAGGAAATACCTTAGGGACAATTTGGCTCATTCTCACATTGCTGTGGAGGACATCGATCTCTAGCCGGATAGCTCTTACGAGGAGGGGCCAATTGCTATTTTGGACCGAAGCGAGAGGAAACTGCGGTCAAAGATAGTCCCGTTAGTGCGTGTTCAGTGGCGACATCACAATGTCGAGGAGTCCACATGGGAGCGCGAGGATGAGATGCGCGAACGTTACCCAGAGCTATTTTTAGCAGGTACTTTCTAGTTTCGAATTTCGGGACGAAATTCAGTTATTAGGGGGGAAGTATGTCATACCCCGTATTTTTTACTATATTTATTTTGGGATTAATTAATTAAATTGCGTATTAATTGGAAATTAATCCGGGTTATAAATACTAATGAGATGAGAATTGGTATTTGATTTTGTGCATATATGATAATATATGTATTTGGTATTATAAAATTTGTCGTGGGATTTATATACAGCATTTTAGAAATTTTGTTGAGACGCGTGGGACCGCCGCGTCACGGTATATTTTTATTAATAAGAGTGAATTTAAAATCTATAATCCGTATGGTCGTTTTGAGTGCGTCATCGCGTCCAGAAGGGTCGAGATAGTCAGAAAACACTAGCCGGGGGTATAGTTTGGGTCCCGGGGTATTTTTAGGCCATACCGGTAACTTAAAGGGTATTTTAGTAATTTGGTATTTTTGGGTAATTAAAAGTGACGAAAATTGAGAGTTGTAATCTGATAAGGATTGACCCAACCAACCATTTATTAACCCCATAAGCTACGTAAGTTATCATTTAGTCTTCCAACTCTCCCAAAGGAAACCCTAGCCACCTTTGGAAGAAGAAAGCTTGGAGAAGGAGGAATTCTGCAGAAAATCTGCAGAAAGAGATTACAAATCCAACACCAGATCCAGAGACAATCAAGGCAAGTGATTTATTCCATTCAAATTTCGGAGAATGCTTCTTCCATGTTAGATTATTCAAAAACTTTGTGTGTTCTTGAAAGATAATGAAAAACCCATAAGATTGGAGTTATTAGTTTAATTTTGGGATATAGGTTGCATGTAGAATGTTACTGGAAGATTATATTAAGAGAATTATCGACTTTTGTTATACCAAAAACGGATTTAAGATGAAGTTTATGAATGTTCTTGAGATAAAATCTGGAAACTAAGTTTTTATGAAGTTTGACCCATATGTAGCCTTTAGATGTTGAATTAATGGTTTGTGGACGTTAGTAATATTGTAGGATTGTTATATGACATTACTATAACGTTATATCTAAGAATCATACGTTAGAAATAAGTTTTGGGACGTTTTCAAATCTGCAGAACGAAGCAGTCCGTAGCCATACCTGTTCGATCGATCGATCGACATTCATAAGTCGATCGATCGACTAGATCGATCGATCGATATTCATAGGTCGATCGATCGACCTTCCCAAAATGAGTAAAATTTTCCTTAATTTGATTTTAATGGTGGAAACCCTCGGAGAATATGTTTGGAGAACTTATGAATACCCTCAACCTTAAGGAGACCAGTAGGAGTGATTATTATAGTGGACTTTAATTAGAATACAATTCGGGGAATTATTCTAGGTTATTGAAATTCGTTAGAGAGGTAACGTTTGGGTTAATAGTGCAAAATTGTGTAATTCGATGAAATAAGGTTTAGGGCAGAAGTAAAGACCTTAGGTATATAGATGTCATATGTGGGAATTATGGGAACTTAATAGTCTATTCAAGATAGGTTTTAAGGATAAGGGACTACGGCGTGAGACGTGTCGGCAATTTAACCTTATATTAACGGGAGACTTGAAATATATAAGTTTGGAATAATGGTATAATGATGTAGAAAATACCTTATTAATATGGTAATATCTAAGATGTGTGAATGCTTAGTATATAGTTTATGTGTATAACATACCTACCATACTTGCTATCACGGGGGAGGTTTGCGTTCGCTTAGGACCCTCTAATCCTTGTGTGCCTACGGGGGGGATTTAGACTGGTACCTTGATGAACATAGATCATAGAAGGACTTATTGTGATATTAATAAGTCTGCATGACCATGGGAGCGTAGGTATGTGCGTGACCCATGTGATGGTGACTGTGTTCGCCTCCATTATTTGTGATGTTGTTATCAGTAAACTATTCCTGAGAGATTCGGAATATGTAATCCTTATGTACGTGATGTACCGGGATGGATAGCAGAGTATGTGTGCACTACAACTTAGATTGCGGGGTGCTTGTATCGTATATTTATGATGTGAATAATATACTTTAAATTAACGAAAATCCTCATGTTAATGCTGTAAAAATATTACGGTATTGTTTCGAGATATATAATGAGTTAGCTGATAGTTATATCTATGGCATATTTAGTATCTGAGTTGACGTTAAACCCCTATTTAATTATGAGTACTATTATGTAAATGGAACCAAGTATTATTGGCAGGACCTTTGGCAGTCTAGCTAGATATGTTGTCACTTAGCTAGTAGCATGGGTAGTTATAGATGGGTACTTGCGTTAGGAGTGCACAGTTAGACGAGAGGTGAGAATATAATGTGAGTGCACGTCCTAACATGTACTTTGCATTTAATGTTTTAAATGTTTTTAAAGCACTTGCAGGTTTTTAAAATATAACTCCACATTCGGGCTCTGACCCGTTTGCTTTTCAAATCTATTTTTCTTGTAAAACCATTTTAGGTGCGCAGCCACAAGGACACCAAGCATAGGATTCTCATTCAGAAGACGAGCTGTAGCTGTTTGTGGAAGCTAAAGGGACTTGCATTTAGACGCCTCTCTCATTTGGATTCCAGTCTCAGCATCTATCAGTTGTAGGGCATGTTGCCCGATTCTATTAGACATTTTTACATTTCAGTTTTCAGACTCTAGCATGTATTGCTCAGTATTCAGTTTTAGTTATTTATTTCAGTTTACTTATCAGTTGTGGGATTTGTATTGAGGAGTTTTTCCTCCAGAGTTTATTTACATATGTGATGGTTATTCGTTTTACTTCAGTATGGTGAATGGTGTTATTTAGTTATTCATTACTCTTGTTGCATGTTAATCAGATTTAATAAAAATTTGGCACTTACTTTTTAAATACTAGGTGGTTAGTAATAATAAAACGTTTTCGACAGTGATGCTATTAACTGAGACAACTTGGCATTTTGAATTAATTTTATAAAGGAGTAGCTACCCGGTGTTTAATTAGTCGGGGTGTCATAGGTGCGTTGTTTAATTTGAAACCTCATCTCCTGGTCACTATTACCTCCTGTGTCTCCAACTTCTTTCTGAAAAAACCCCAAACAACTAAACCCAGCTTTTGAAATATACCTCCCTCTCTCTCTCTCCAAACTTCTTTCTGTTAACACTTTGGCCAGAGCAAGCCTTGTTTTTTTCTAAAGACTGAGTTAGTTTAGTTTGGGATTAGCTTTTTTTTTAATAATACGCCACTGATATGCCTGTTTTTTTGTTCAGTTTTATTTTTGACATTTGTGCTCTTTTTAACTCTGATTTTATTTGTTGTTCTTTTTCCAGGTATCATGTATCATCGACCTCCAACTGCTATGGTGGGTGAGCTGGGCATAGAGGTCTGTCATGCGGGTCTGGGTAGATGTGAGAAGAGAGAGAGAGAGAGTAGTAGGGGTTTTGAGCTGAAATGGCTAGAAAAGATAAATGGGTTTCGGTTCACCCACCACAGTGATCCTCTTTCTTTAAGATCATGTTTAAGTGCATAATATCTGTTGGTGCCAACACCTCTTTATTTAAGATCTTGTATTTACTTTTCTTTAGGTATGTTAGATATGTTATTCCTAACTAAGATCCTTAGATAATTTTCTTCCATTTTTCAGAAACAGAAAGATATCTGCCATAACTCAAGTTTTGGGTGATTAAGAGGTCGGGATGATCGAGTAAAAATACGGTGGAATGAAAGAAAGCATTTAAAATGATGAGATAGAGAGATAGAGGGCTTTAGAATATGAAGTGGAGGCCTCAAATCTTGCTAACACTTTGGGAATTGATGATTCGTTGTTTCAGAAATTATTACACAGACACGAGTTATGGCAGGGATCGACATAGTGTATACTTTTCAAGATACACAAAGTTGAGAATGGGTATATTTTTTTCTTCATGGTCAGAAAGTTGCAGAGAATGTGTATATTTTTTTTTTATTAAAGATATAAGATGACTCCTGGACTTTAAGAAATGACAACGGAAAGTCCCAGATTTTAAACATTTTCTTCATATTTCTGTTTGGATGTTACTGAAAGAGAAAACCCATTTTTATTTTTCCTATTTTTTTGTTGAATTACTGTCTTTCCTTTCTTTTAGGTTTTATACCTCAATCTCTGTTTGGCCACTGAGAAAGATGAAGGAAAAATCTGGATTATTTATTTCATTGTCTATTTGCACAGAAAATAACTAATAAATAGTAGAATTCGATAATCTGAATATTATATTAAAAAAATTAGACCGAATTAATAAATTGTTTTAAGACAGTTATAAACGAAAAAAAATGGTCATTAAAAAAGGTTTTATATTAAGATCAGTGTAATTTTTTTTTATAAGGGATATGTAATCGGAATTTTATGTTAAAATGAAGAGTCGAAATCTTTGAACTTTATCTGAGATTGTAAAATAAAACACACGTGGCCCGAGGAGATTTGTAAAGACTAGAAGCATAATGCTTTTCTGACAAAGTCAGAGCGCATAGCGTCCAAAGAGCAGATATGCTCGGATGCCAACTGCCCAATGCATTATCAGTATGTTCACTTCACTCACTTCTTCAATAGCTATATGCGGGGTTCAAGAGAAAAGGCATAAAGACTTTTATGAAGATTGAGCGAATTTATCAAAGTGTCTAAAGTTCTAAATCCACTTCATGAATCGTATATAAGAATGGAAACTAAACTTTATATCTTTTGTACGCATTACATTCTAAATAATTTAAGGGGGTTGAATGTAAAACTGGAATTGGATCTTGAGAATCAGCTTTTGTAATTCTTTGATATTAGTAGCTAAATCTCCGCAACCCATTTTACAATTCGTTCCACACAAATTGAAATGACATTTTATCATGTGGCAAGTCTATCATGGGATGATTAACAGTATTTATATTTGCATTATTGACGATACACGAATAAATTTATCGTCATGCTATCGGTATGGTATATAAAAAAAATTAATTGTCATTTTTTAACAGTTATTAAAAAAAATATATAAAAATTAATTATTAAAAAATTTAAGATATGAAGAAATTATTTTTTAACCAAAAAAAATCTTACCACAAAATAATTATTAAAAAAAATAATTTCTAAAAATATAATTTCAGAAATAATTTTTACCTTGGTTAATTGTTGAACATACAACACTCATTAATAAATATAACGATCATTTTTTTGTATAACGAATTTTTTAAAAATAAGTTATATTCAATTATTTTTTGAAAATATATATATTTAAAAAAAATAATGTTTAAAAAAAAACTGTTTTACAATTTGATATTTAAAAAAATGTCCGATTTTATTTAATAAAAAAATGTTTATTTTTTTTAACTCTATAATAAAATGGTTTTTGTCATTACTTAATTAAAAAAAATGTTGAGAATGTTTGAGATATGTTTAATATTAGGGTAAATGATAATTTCATTTCTTAAAAACATTTAGAGCCATTAGAATTGGTGGAGTGGCCACGATATCAATACACTTACATTAAATAGCATGCAGAGCTTTACCATGGGAATAAAATACCATGGGAACAAATTTATCACGGAGCAAATTTTATTGTCGTATCATTGGCATGGGTACAAAATATCACGGGAATAAATTTATCGTCGTGCCATCGGCACGGATAAACCCTAGTATATTCATATATAATACGGCATCCCGAGTCACAACTGCGGTGCAATGCATTACTCTGCTATCATGTCCCATCATCGCCGGTCGCCGAATAGGGGACTAAAGGTTCACTAGGGATTCCTCGAACCACAAACATCAACAAACAAATTGGAGGCGAACATAGTTCTCGTATCCATGGGTCACGCACATACCTAAGTACCCACAGTTAGCGAACTTATCAACTCCCCAATAAGTCTTTCATAGACCTATCTTCTTGAGAGACAAATACAATGGATTCATCAGGATATAATTGCCCTCAGGCACAAATCTCCCGTCGATAGCAAGTAACCTAGGTATGTCATACACATAATCATCAATAATTCAAATAGGCATTATCACACCTATAATATACTATCAACAAGGTACTCAAATTACCCTTAGATTATTCCCATACGTAGCATTATATCTCTTTAATTCCCACGTATTAAAATATCATAACATTACTTCTTAATTTAATTATCCTCGAGCCTCACTCAATATTCAAGGTTCAAATAGGTTTTTCCTCAACATATAATCAATAAGAAGTCACTAATACCCTACTGGTCCATATCATAATATTTTCCTAATTACTACGAATTAAACTCTCCCTTTTTAATTTGGGTTAAAACTAATAGTTTCACGTCTCTTATAAACTCATCTTCTTTCACTTAGGATTAAACCCTATTATAAACTTAAGGATACCCAGGTATTATATTCAATCAACCCTACTGGTCCTATCTTTAATCCTTATGCATACCAATTAAAATCCAACAAATGAATCTAGTAAACGAAATTCCTTTAATTTAATTATCATTATTCAAATCAATTAAATCTGAATCAAATTAATTCAAAACCTTATCTAGGGCTTACTGATCTTCTCTAACTCCCATAATATCCAATTAACAATCACCAAAGATCTAACAAAGTTTTGGGATAAGAACCAACATTAAAAAGAAACAACTATAGGAATTCTGGGGAGATCGATCGATCGAAGGCAGGGGGTCGATCGATCGATCGCTCAGGTAACAACCTAGTTTTTCTGCATTTCTTCAACTTCGGGTTTAACCATTTTTTATCATTCAAACCTTCATATTAACATCCCAAATGACTTATAATCCTTACTACATGATATATCAACCTATATAAATGATTTCCAATACTCTTAACATTCTGGAATCAATAAGAGATTGAATTAAAAGCATGTTTATATTCTCTTTTTCCAGAAAATTATCAACATAATATCTTCAAGAACACATCAATGGTTTTCATAATTTCTTCAACAGATTTATGATTATTTCATGGATTACTAACTACCTACAACATGAGTTTGATTCCTATATCTTTTCAGTTTCCAGAAATCCATTTAACAACAATATCTTTTCATCTTCCAAACATGAAAAATCATCTCTTTTTATAACTATTCTAACAAGGAAAATATACAAACTTAAATTGCAAATATTAAACACTTGCCTCTAATGAGGGTCAGATCCTTTGGTGTAGTATATCACAGGTGGTTCTCCCTTCTCCGGTCAACCTCCGGTGGTGGTTGGTGGTGGTGACCTTTGGTTCTTAGTTCTTCTCCTTCCCAAGTAAACTCTTCTCTTCCCAAGCAACCTTTCATTGTCTCTACGATGATGACTTCTCTATTTTGTGTAGAAGAGATGAATAATCCACGTACACTTAATCTCCAATTACTTATAATAGGACAAAATCCAAAATCACTATTCATCCCCCTATAAAAATGACCAAAATGCCCTTTTGGGTTGTGTATTCATTTCCAAATGACCCGAGACCCAAATCTAACATCCAAATAGACTTTTCTGACTAATTCGAACCTTTCGAATGCAACGACGCAGTCAAAATCACTATAAGTTTGATAGAAAATAAACTTTATTTTTAAATTAACAAATTAGTCCCAACACGTCCCATACTGCGTCTGACAAAAAATCCAAATTACCGAACATCAATTTTTAATAATCATCACATTCATATATTACCTAAATATCTTTAAGTAATATTTAGAATCATACATTTTAATGTCCTCAATTCGGATAAAACCCCGATGAATTAATTAATAATAAAATCCAATTAATCCATTAATTTAAAATATAACTCATTTTAAAAGTCATTAAAATCACGGGGTATTACATACTTCCCCCCTTCTAAAAGAATTTTGTCCCGAAATTCAGGAATATAAATCATACCGGTAAGGTCAACTCCGAGTATAAATCTCGCATTGTAAGAAACCTAAGACGTACCGCCCATGCAGTACATTATCAAAAATCCCTATTGATGTTATATGCCCAACCTCACCATATAGTTTCAACTGAATCGGATATAAACTTCACCCAATCTTCCCTATACCATCCTCGTGACAAATTTTAGGAAAAACATATGATCTTCAATCATCAAGTAAATACATCCTGAAGTCACAACTACTCACTGTTTCATAACTATGAAAACTACTACCATTCAACCATCCAGGGCGCCCATACACCCTATCGTACAACTTTCAAAATAATATTTATCGCAAAGGTTATAAACTCATATCCTAGGGACCTAACTTATTTTGAGTCCCAACGGTTATTAGTTTCATGCGTGGGGTGTCTCGCAAACGAAATCCAAATAAGGAACCCCCCCGATACACTACTACCTAAAGTAGTCGGTCATCGAAATCATCAGGTCCTTAGTCAATAGTATATAAAAATCAGGTTTATCAATTTTAAAAAAAATCAGGTTTATCGATAAAAAGAAATTGGTTTTATCGATTTCAAATAGAGTCTACTCATCTACTCTCTTATAGAAGACAAGATGTTGGATAGTAGTAGTATATACGCTCTCATATACCACAAGTCAATGCACGCCGATAGTCACCTCATGCTCGGTCATGCCTAAAGTAAGTTATCCCATGACAAAAATCTGACCCATATGATGACATGAAAAAATTTATGTGTCCGCAACCCCTCGGTGAGTCTAATTAAATAACAATGCTATAGGCTAAGTTTAGCAACCCTTTTGCCCACACAATAATAATTTCTACAAAAATCAATATACGCCTCATAATTCCTTAGATAGAAAAACATACCCTCATTCGCGGTTGGTGGTTGTTGAATCGAACTAATAAAACTTTGCTCCGATGAGTCAAGAAAAAATTTTACCCCAAAATTTTCAGTTCTAGTTAACCACACTCCACTATATGCCTAAGCCTTTGAATATATTGCCTTCGTTAGGTAACACACACAATTCCCGCATTTCAAGAACTTCTACTGATGACTCTCCTCAATTTTCCATAATAGGGGTGACCTCGACTACGATCATCATACTCGAACATACTTCATAACCTTCTAAGTATGATCTCCATTATCCGTCCAATGGACCTCATCTGCCATAACTCTCGTACGAACCCGTCTGAACGCAATAAGCTTCACTAATATACACGTGATCTTACCAAAGAAATCAACAATCCTAAACATAGTTCTCTACATCAAAGAATGCTAAGCTAAAAACACAGTAAGCCGAACAGACCCTAAAGGACACTAGAACCTGAAGCTCTGATACCACCTGTAATACCCCGCCTAATTAAATACCGGGTGGCCAGTCCCATACCACATTAAAACAGAATATACAGTTGGCTCATTCTTAGCATCACTGTTGAAAACATTTACAACTCACACAATACCCAATTAAGCCGGTGTTAAAAACTTTCCAAATTTTAATTCAACAAAATCCCATTACAATTTAAGAATAACACAACACATTTTAAACTATAAAACTGATAACCAAACAGATAACAGAAAAGAATTTAAATGAAATTGGAATAAACATTCCCAAATAATATTAATCCATTACAGTAATCCTAACAATAACAAATGTATTAAAATGGCACGAACACAAGAGTTTATGATTCCGATAGAAAGTGCTAACTGAAATCCTTTGGGCGACATGCCCTAACTAAGAAAATACTCTGAATCAAAAGAAGATAGTTGTCTAAGAAAAAACTCCATAGCTCAGTAGCTCATTGAAATCCGCTAAGGTTGGCGTCCCTGCTGCTGGACACCTGATATAGGAGATACAATAGAAAAGAAAATATGCAAGGAAACGGGTCAGAGCCCGATTTTAAAAATGATTTTTAAAACAACAAGTATTTGACAAGTGAAATAAAGCATTTATTATGTACATGTTAGTATCCAACTCTCACTTGCTATTCTCACCTCTCAACTAGAGTGCACACTTAACGTTTCCAATTAACTTCCTAGTTAATTGTTCCTCGTTACTAATTCCCATAATATGATTTCATCCTAGATTATAACCCCGTATGTCCCATACCATACGTCATATAATCATTCATTTTCATTTCTCATTTATATGAATCATTTCCCCTTAACATCAATCATTTCTCATTAATATGAATTAATCTCTTCAATAAATATTCATTATCTTATTTCAATTCTTTTCTCAATTCACCGCTATCCACAATTATCACGCAGTAGATGATTTAACCACAATATAACCATTCATTTATTTAATTCATTATATATATATATATATATATATATATATATATATATATATATATATATATATATATATATACACATATAATACGGCACCCCGAGTCACAACTGCGGTGCAATGCATTACTCTGCTATCATGTCCCATCATCGTCGGTCGCCAAATAGGGGACTAAAGGTTCAGTAAGGATTCCTCGAACCACAAACATCAACAAACGAATTGGAGGCGAACATAGTTCTCGTATCCGTGGGTCACGCACATACCTACGTACCCACAGTCAGCGGACTTATCAACTCCCCGATAAGTCTTTCATAGACCTATATTCTTAAGAGACAAATCACAGATCCAATGGATTCATCAGGATATGACTGCCCTCACGCGCAAACCTCCCACCATTAGCAAGTAAGCAAGGTATGTCATACACATAATCATCAATTATTCAAATACGCATTATCAGACCTATAATATACTATCAATAAGGTACTCAAATTACCCTTATATTATTCCCATATGTAACATTATATCTCTTTAATTCCCACGTATTAAAATATCATAACTTTACTTCTTAATTTAATTATCCCCGAGCCTCACTCAATATTCAAGGTTCAAATAGGTTTTTCCTCGACATATATTCAATAAGAAGTCACTAATACCCTACTGGTCCATATCATCATATTTTCCGAATTACTATGAATTAAACTCCCCCTTTTTAATTTGGGTTAAAACTAATAGTTTCACGTCTCTTATAAACTCATCTTCTTTCACTTAGGATTAAACCCTCTTGTGAACTTAAGGATACCCAGGTATTCAATCACCCATACTGTTCCAATCTTTAATCCTCATGCATACAAATTAAAATCCAACAAATGAATCTAGTAACCAAAATTCCTTTAATTTAATTATCATTATACTAATCAATTAAATCTCAATCAAATTAATTCAAAACCTTATCTAGGGCTTACTGATCTTCTCTAACTCCCATAATATAAAATTAAAAATCACCAAAGATCTACCAAATTTTTGGGATAAGAACCAACATTAAAAAGAAACAACTATAGGAATTCTGGGGAGATCGATCGATCGAAGGCAAGGGGTCGATCGATCGATCGCTCAGGTAACAACCCAGTTTTTCTGCATTTCTTCAACTATAGGTTTAACCATTTTTGATCATTCAAACGTTCATATTAACATCACAAATGACTTATAATCCTTAGTACATGATATATCAACCTATATGAATGATTTCCAATACTCTTAACATCCTAGAATCATCAAGATATTGAATCAAAAGAATGTTTATATCCTCTTTTTCTAGAAAATAATCAACATAATATCTTCAAGAACACATCAATGGTTTTCATAATTTCTTCAACAGATTTATGATTTTTTCGTGGATTATGAACTACCTACAACATGAGTTTGATTTCTATATCTTTTCAGTTTACAGAAATCCATTCAACAACAATATATTTTCATCTTCCAAACATGAAAAATCATCTATTTTTATAACTATTTTAACAAGGACAATATACAAACTTAAATTGAAAATATCAAACACTTGCCTCTAATGAGGGTTTGATCCTTTGGTGTAGTATATCACAGGTAGTTCTCCCTTCTTCGGTCAACCTCTGGTGGTGGTTGGTGGTGGTGACCTTTGGTTCTTAGTTCTTCTCCTTCCCAAGTAAACTCTTTTATTCCCAAGCAACCTTTCATTTTCTCTAGGAAGATGACTTCTCTATTTTGTGTAGAAGATATGAATAATCCACGTACACTTAATCTTCAATTACTTATAATAGGACAAAATCCGAAATCACTATGCACCCCTATAAAAATTACCAAAATGCCCTTTGGGTTGTCTATTCATTTCCAAATGTCCCGAGACCCAAATCCAACATCCAAATAGACTTTTCTGACTATTTTGAACCTTTCGGATGCAATGACGAAGTCGAAATGACTAGAAGTTTGATTGAAAATAAATTTCCTTTTTAATTTAACAAATTAGTCCCGACACGTCCCATACTGCGTCTCACTAAAAATCCAAATTACCGAACAACAATTTTTCATAATCATCACATTCATATATTACCTAAATATCTTTAAGTAATATTCAGAATCATACATTTTAATGTCCTCAATTCAGATAAAACCCCAATGAATTAATTAATACTAAAATCCAATTAATCCATTAATTTAAAATATAACTCATTTTAAAAGTCAATAAAATCACGGGGTATTACATACTTCCCCCGTTATAAAAGAATTTCGTCCCGAAATTCAGGAATATAAATCATACCGGTAAGGTCAACTCCGAGTATAAATCTCGCATCGCAAGAAATCTAAGACGTACCGCCCATGCAATACCTTATCAAAAATCACTATTGATGTTATATGCCCAACCTCACCATATAGTTTCAACTGAATCGAATATAAACTTCACCCAATCTTCCTTATACCATCCTTGTGACAAAGTTTAGGAAAAACAAATGATCCTCAATTCTCAAGTAAATACTTCCTGGAGTCACAACTACTCACTATTTCATAATTATGAAAACTACTACCATTCAACCATCCAGGGCGCCCATACACCCTATCGTACAACCTTCAAAATATTATTTATCGCAAAGGTTATAAACTCATATCCTAAGGACCTAACTTATTTCGAGTCCCAACGGTTATTAGTTTCATGTATGGGGTGTCTCGCAAACGAAATCCAAACAAGGAACCCCCCCGATACACTACTACCTAAAGTAGTCGGTCATCGAAATCCTCAGGTCCTTAGTCAATAGTATATAAAAATCAGGTATATCGATTTTAAAAAAAATCAGGTTTATCGATAAAAAAAAATTTGGTTTTATCGATTTCAAATAGAGTCTACACATCCACTCTGTTATAGAAGACCAGATGCTGAATAGTAGTAGTACATACGCTCTCATATACCACAAGTCGATGCACGCCGATAGTCACCTCATGCTCGGTCATGCCTAAAGTAAGTTATCCCATGATAAAAATCAGGCCCACATGATGACATGAAAAAATATATGTGTCCACAACCCCTCGGTGAGTCTACTTAAATAACAATGCTATAGGCTAACTTTAGCAACCCTTTTTCCCACACAATAATAATTTTTACAAAAATCAATATACGCCTCATAATTCCTTAGATAGAAAAACATACCCTAATTCGTGGATGGTGGTTGTTGAATCGTACTAATAAAACTTTGCTCCGATGAGTCAAGAAAAAATTTTACCCCAAAATTTTCAGTTCTAGTTAACCACACTCCACTATATGTCTAAGCCTTTGAATATATTGCCTTTGTTAGGTAACACACACACAATTACCGCATTTCAAGAACTTCTACTGATGACTCTCCTCAATTTTCCATAATAGGGGTGACCTCGACTACGATCATCATACTCGAACATACTTCATAACCTTCTAAGTATGATCTCCACTATCCGTCCAATGGACCTCATCTGCCATACCTCTCGTACGAACCCGTCTGAACGCAATAAGCTTCACTAATATATACGTGATCTTACCAAAGAAATAAACAATCCTAAACATAGGGCTCTACATCAAAGAACGCTAAGCTAAAAACACAGCATTTCCTCCCATTGACTTATCGCGCTACTCTGCTACTCGGATCCTTGTAGATGGCCCTTCCAAAAGGGTCATTCCACACTTTCCCCACCCTTTGCTGACTACTCTGGGTAAGACTAAAATTTTACCACCGTTATCTACAACAGTTCTTTCGGAGGCTATCGCTCCTGGGTGATTATTCTATCACCACTGGCCTGAACAACATATAAGGTTATTCCTAACACGGTCACCATTTCCAGAATTCCCAATGACTTCTGTTGAGCCTATCCTCCTGAAATACTCCTATTGCCCTCATTGGTAGTCCCAAAGAATGCTCAATATATAAAGCCCAACTGAACTCGTGTATGAATCACATCGCTATACTTGATAGCAGGAGAACATAAGTCGCATACGTAGAGGAATACAATAATCCTAGCATAAGGATCTACATCAAAGAATGCTAAGATGAAGTGTGAAAAGCCGCACAGATCATAAGGACACTAGAACCTGATGCTCTGATACCATCTGTGACAGCCCATCTAATAAAATACCAGGTGATCAGTCCTATATCAAATTAAAATAGGAATCCCAGTTGGTTCATCCTTAGCATCACTGTCAAAAACCTTTTTAAAACTTACTAACAACCTAGTATTCCAAAAAGCTGGTGCCAAACTTTATCTTTTTAATTAAACAACCAATAACATGCGGAAATATAATATGAGTCATACACAATGACATAATTAAATAAACTGAATAAATATTAAACTACATACCTCGTTCGAACGAACTTCTAACGAGATGACAGTATCCCTTCTAATGAGTTGGTAGTTTGTTCGAAGCCTTTCGTTCGAACGAGATTTCTAACGAGTTGACAGAATGGCCTTTTAGGCCTGATTTTATTTCTAGTGTCCCGTAGACTTACTTATATGGTGAGATAACCTTCACTTATTAACTAATGGGTATAGTTGTGAGATTGGGCTAGATTGAGGAGTAACACTTAGGATCTTGTATTAATCGGATGACATTTGTGGATTGGGAAGCTAGTACCTTATTACGACGTGAGAAGAGTTGATAACTTAAATACCTATAAACCGGGGACTTGTGAGTTGTATAACACTAAATGTTGGTATAAGAACGAGAAGTATTCCACTAATAAATTATTGTGATATCTAATAAAATATGCCCCATAGTCCCCTGAATAAAATACACACCATGGTTGTGTTAGGATTTCATAATTTTACTTATTGCATGTTAATCGAATTTAATTAAAATTGGCAACTCACTTTTTAAATATTAGGTGGCTAGTAATTGTTAAAACATTTTTCGACAGTGATGCTATGAACTGAGCCAACTTGGAATTTTGTATTAATTTAATAAAGGAGTAGCTACCTGTTATTTAATTAGTCGGGGTGTCACAGGTTGTATCAGAGCATCAGGTTCTAGTTTCCTCATGATCAGTACGGCTTGTTTTGTTTCTGCTGAGCTTTCTATGATATAGAGCCATATATTTTAGGGCTATTGTATTATTTTATGTATGCTTTGCTCTTCAGCTATTTTGAGATAATAACTTCGAACTTAAAAGACTTTACTCTCATTTCATATGCCTCCACGATGTGCACAACGAGTTCCTAGGGATGCACAGCCAGAGCCACAGCCTGCACTAGTTCAGGGCACTATGAATGTCGTAGAGGTTGTAGCTATTGTAGCCCAAGCGATGAATGCCTCCCTAGAAGTTGTACAACAGGCACCACACCAGGCACCGATAGTTGTGCCAGTTCAGGCTCATGCATTCCCGTCTGCTTGGGAATGCGTTCGTGATGCTTTTCAGAAAGAACACCCTCCGGAGTTTACAGGTAGCTTCGACGTTGTGGTATCCAGTTAGTGGAGGAAGGATATTCAGAGGCACTTAAGGATGTACGAGTGCACAGATGTTTAGAAGAAGATACTGGCTAATTTCAAGCTAGTAGGATATGCATTGCAGTGGTGGGAGTCCATTACCACCACGGAGGAGAGGGACGCCCTTTCTATTCCGAAGTTCTGGGTGCGGTTCGACCGCAAATATTTTCCGTCAGCTGTTCACACTGAAATGAGGAGGAATTTAATGAACCTCAAGCAGGAAGGGAAGATCTTGGCCGAGTATGAGGCTTAATTTACTAATCTCTTGAACATTGTTCCCGATGGGATTCCGACTGAGGAGAAGAAGATTCAGAAGTTTATGGATGGATTGACTTGGAGAATTCGTCAGCACTTATTGGGAAACCTCTTGTTGGCCAATTATTCTGATGTGTTTAACGCGGCACTACTTCACTACCAGGATCATCGCTTTCCCATGACTGAGAGTAAGAGATCAGGAGAGTCCAGCCATCAGGGCAGGACAGGGGGAAGTGGTGCCAGCAGGGCACAATCTACTTAGGTTCAGCATAGGGAGGGAGATCAGGGTTCCCAGCAGCGGGATTCTAAGAGGTTCAGATTTGGGAGTTTCATAAATGGATAGGGAGGTTTTCGTAATGGCCATCAGGGTCAGCAAGGCCAGTAGGGCCAACAACAGCAGTTTTAACAGGGCCAGCACTGCCAGGGGAGAAATGGTAATGGCCATCAGGGCCGTGGGCAGTAGGGACAACGAGGGGGAAACTTCCCAGGGAAGTGTTTCGTTTGTGGCAAGATTGGACACAAACACCAGGATTGTCCTGATAGGGGCAGGGCCCCACAGCAGCAGCAGCAGGGTGCTCGACACGAGCCACAGAGGCCTATGTTTCCCGTCGCCCTCCCAGCACCACCACAGATTGCAGCTTTACCACCCATTCCAGCAGTCCCAGTTCAGCAGGGACATCTTGAGTATGAGAGAGTGTATCAACTCCAGCATGCCGCAGTCCCATAGGATCCACCTGCCATTGAGGGTATGTTCTCTATTCAGGGGACTATGGGGCGTATTTTATTTGATACGGGAAATTTAGTTGGGACGCGTGTGTCAGTCGCGTTAGGACTGTAATTATTTAAATTAAAAAGGGAATTATATTTTCATCAACCGAATTGTCATTTTGAGTGCACCGTGTCCGGTAGGGTCGAAATAGTCAGAAAACACTAGCCGGGGGTTTAGTTTGGGTCCCGGGGCATTTTTAGGCCAGACCGGCAACTTAAAAGGGTATTTTGGTAACTTTAAAAATATAGGAATTAAAACCCACAAAATTAGAGTTAATATTTATTAATTTAAAGGGTCCACTAAGGCCATTACCAGCAAAAAGCTTTAGAAGTGGGCTACGGGAGTTAGAGAGGAGTTACTATAGGGTTTCAAACCTAAAACACTCACCACCATCAAATTGGAGAGGATTTGTGAGTGATTAAAGGAGAGAATCAACCTCGAATGATCGACAACACATCGGGAAAACGAATCTAAGGCAAGTGATTTAATATTTTTAAGTGCATTGAATATTTCTTCCATGTTTAGTGTAGAAACTATTTTTGTCTTGAAAGTTTTGAGGAAAACTAATAAAATCGTTGGAGAAACTCTAAATTTGGAATAGGATTCGCATGTTGAATGTCTATGGAAAAATTTAGTGTCCAAAAACTTGAGTATGATGATTTTAAAAAACGTACTTATGATGAATAATTGAACACGAAAAATCTGGAATTCATGTTCATAGGGTTTGGAGACAAGAATTGAGGATTTAATGATTTTGGCATGTTAATTTGTAAGATTTGACTCGTAAAATATGTTAAGGAATGACCTAGGGTGATTAGAAATGGTTTATAAACGTTAGAACATAAATTGGATGGTCTTAGGGTGGATTTAGAGAAGAGAAAAATTGAGAAAAATGGACTTGGGAATTTCTGGGCTTAAACTGCCATCTCATTAGAAGACCTGCCCAGGTCGTTCGAACGACCTCGTTCGAACAAACTTCTAACGAGATGACAGTATCCCTTCTAATGAGTTGGTAGTTCATTCGAAGCCTTTCATTCGAACAACACTCGTTCGAACGACATCGTTCGAATGAGATTTCTAACGAGTTGACAGAATGGCCTTTTAGGCCAAATTTTATTTCTAGTGTCCCGTAGACTTACTTATATGGTGAGATAACCTTCCCTTATTAACTAGTGGGTATAGTTTTGAGATTGGGGTACATTGAGGAGTAAAACTTAGGATCTTTTATTAAACCGGATGACATTTATGGATTGGGAAGCGAGTACCTAATTACGACATGAGAAGAGTTGATAACTTAAATACCTATAAACCGGGGACTTGTGAGTTATATAACACTACATGTTGGTATAAGAACGAGAAGTATACCACTAATAAAATATTATTATATCTAAGATGTGCAAATTCTTAGTATATGTAGTTATTTGTGTATAAAATACCTACCGTACTTGCTATCATGGGAGGTTGGCGCTCGATTAGGGCCATCGAATCTTTGTGTTCCTACGGGGGGATTTAGATTAGTACCTCGAGGACATAGGTCAGAGAAGGATTATTGAGAAGCTAATAAGTCTGCTGATCATGGGAGCGTAGGTATATGCGTGACCCATGTGATGCGAATTATGTTTGCCTCCATTGTTTGTGATTGTTGTTTAATGAAACAATTCCTGAGAGATTCGGAATACGTGGTCCTTATGTACGTGATGTACCGGGATTGGATAGCAGAGTATGTGTGCACCGCAGCTTAGTCTCGGGGTGCTAGTATTGTATAGTTATGATGAGAATAATATACTGTTAATTGAAATGAATTTTCAAGAATCAATGTGAGTATATATAACAACAACGGTTTGTAAAGTGAAAATGAAAGATCTCTAGTAATTAGTAGTACTAATATGGGAAACTGTGTAGCAAGGCATAACACTCTGTTAAATAGAAGATGTTGCGAATTTAATTGGATATCATATAGTAATGTTAGATTTTGTATCGGACTAGTTAGATATGGGAATAACTAGAATGGGTACGGGTACGACAGGAGTGCACAATTAGTTGAGAGGTTAGGAACTCATGTGAGTGCACACATTATCATGTACTTTATATTCACTGTTTAATGATATTAAACACTTGCAAATTTTTAAACTATTTTCACAATCGGGCTCTGACCCGTTTGCTTTCAAATCTATATTTGTAAAACCTTTTAGGTGCCCAACCACAAGGACACCATGCATAGGAGTTTCATTCAGGTGACGCACTGTAGCTGCTGTGGAAGTTGCAAGACCTTGACAGTAGACGCCTCGACTTTCAATCTTGACTCTATTGGTAGAATTCCTAATCAGTTCGGCATGTCGCCCCATCTCTTTTTGAAACCTTTTATCTATTCAGTTTATTTCAGATCTCGGGTTGTAATTAATTATGATTAAAACTTAGTATTTGTTATTCCTGTATTTGGTTAGTTGTGAGGAGTATTCTTACAAACTCATTATTATGGTGTGGTTATACTATTGTCATTTCATTATGGTGGTTGTGTTAGCATTTCATAATTTTACTTATTGCATGTTAATCGAATTTAATTAAAATTGGCAACTCACTTTTTAAATACTAGGTGGCTAGTAATTGTTAAAACATTTTTTGACAGTGATGGTATGAACTGAGCCAACATGGAATTTTGTATTAATTTAATAAAGGAGTAGCTACCCGATATTTAATTAGTCGGGGTGTCACAGGGAGGTGGTACTTGGGGATGGGTAAAATGGGATGCCATGGCCCTCATCGCTGTCTCGAGTGCCTGAGCCACTATCACTGCAACCTGAGTAGTGGAAATTAACTCGGATAGGGGTGGTGGCAGCGGCACCGGTGGCTCCTGATGAGCCTCCCTCACCTCATCTCTGGCTTCATCCCTCTCCGCTCTCTGTCTCCGTGGTGGCATCTGAAATTAGATCAAATTGTATAAGTACACAGTTTATACAAAATTTTAAGAGCAGATGTGCAATAACCCAAAAGCGAAAAGTGAATCAACAGTCCTAATTGTAGGTCTCTAATACATTCAAACGTTACGCAAAAACATAGTAAGCCGTACATATCCTATGGATACTAGAACCTGATGCTCTGATACCATCTATGACACCCCACCTAATTAAACTTTGGGTGATCAAGCCTTAATTTAATTTAAAACAGGTTTCTTAAATGGTTCATTCTTAGCATCACTATCGAAAGCATTTTTAAGTTACTAATCACCTAAGTGACATTAAGCTAGTGCCAAAATTTTATCTTACTTAAACAGAAATAAACAACTCATGCGGAAACTATACATAACCAGCAGTATTAAAACAACTCGCATAAATAACTGAATTAAATAAAGTCTTGCCGAAAACCACGGCCAAGAAAACTAACTCAAAATCCAAAATCTGAATAACAGTAAGAGTAAAGAATGGACAACATGTCCCAACAGAGAGTACTAAATCTGAGGTCCTGTACTAGATTTGAAAGAAAGATAACGTCTAAAAAATCCCTGCAACATCCACACGTGCTGCAGCTCCCAAATCCATGGAATGAATTCATGATGGGTGTCCCTGTGGCTGGGCACCTAAAAGGTTTTTAAAATATTTTACATAGCAAGAGTTAGTACTCAAAAAAATTTAAAAATATTTTGCAAGAAGTTATCACAATTGAGTTATTGATTACACATATTAAGACATCACACACTCTCTTGAGTTCACTCATCTCTCTTCTATAGTGCACGCCTAACGATGGTACTTAGTTCACCTAGTTATACTACCCAAGTTAACTAGATTAGAATACCCCACTACATTTGCTCCCTTGCTAAGTCGCCATAATATACTTGCAGTAATTTAATAGGCCATATCTCATATGTTATAAAGGTAGATAACTTACTTACTTCTCATTATCCTTATTCTTATAATAATTATATCATGCTGCTTAATTATTACTAAGATATTTTCAATTTATCTAACTATATACTATCTTAAGTCAACAGATTATGCATATGGAATACATTTATCACATAACATGTGTCAAATATTAGTTATCACTATTGTTTCCTTTTAACACAAATAAAGGACTCTTGGTTCGGAATGCATCATCGACCCCAAGTGAGAGTCGGTTCAGAATGATCCATAGACCCCAACAATATATATATATATACACATATTCTTGTTCAGTACTCTTTCATCACGACACCAGTTTTAAGGTTTGGTTCGGCATTTTACATCGACCCCAAACATATAGTAACTTGATGTTAGTTCGGAATATCTCATCGACCCTAACATAATTAATTGAGGTATAATTCTCGTAACCCAAAAATTCATATAATTTAGTAGGTACACACCCGACCTATCAAATCATGCTCGTACGTAATATATTTTATTTATATTCCCCGTACTCATTAATTTATGATTTATTTTTCTATCGCATGTATTCGAGTATTCACGCAACTCTAAGGGTCCTAGTCACCCCTCCCGTGATTGAGTAGTTAAGCTATCTCTAACCTACTGGTATTTTTCCAGAATTTACTCTCACGGGAGGGGTGATTCAATCAGTTATTTTCCCTTCGGTCCATTTCTCCAATTTCACACTCAATCATTTATGAAGAAATCTCTCAGTACACCTACTGGTATTTATTAAGTCCCTTCATAGGTAAAATGTCATCACTAAAGTTCCCATTAGGTGACGGTAATTAAAAAAATGTGTTCACAAAATTCTCTAAAGAACAGCTGGGGTCGATCTATCGATGGGATATGGTCGATCGATCGACATTCAAGGGTCGATCGATCGATCGATCAGTGACAGACCCAGATCGTCTTCTTCATGCTGGTTACACCGTTTTTGTCTAACCATCTCCTATGGTAATTCACCATACTTGCAGCTAACGATTTCAAATCATTCCTACATATTCTGGGATGATTACTAACGATTTAAAACAACTAAATCATTACAAATTTTGTCTAGATTAACTAAAGATCTCCATATCATTCAAGAACCCTAAAAACAAATCTTTCCATCTTTTCATCATAAGTCCAGATTTTTAGTTCGATTTAATCCTCAATTCTTCTATGATATCAGATTATTTGTAGATAAAAAAATGTTCTACATGCATTCCCTTTCCATCATGGATCATATTCAAGTGTTTGCTTCCAAAAATATCATAAACATTATGTTCTTCCTAAAGCTTATATATGGGTATTATAACTCAATTTATTTTGCAAATAACCACTTGCCTTATGTACTATAGGGTCTGATTTCGTGGTTGTTGTTGATGATTGATGACTTTTATCCTTAAATCCTTCTTCCCAACAAGTTGGTAGTGAAATCTCCTTTGAATGCATCATACTTCCTTCTTTTGCCTTTGGAAATTGTCTCTCTCTTCTCTCTAATGGTTATGGTGTATTTCCCTTCTCTCTAACCCTAGCCTCTAACTCTTATAATCTAATTTAGGGTTGCAAAATCCGTAGGTCTCCTCACCCTTAAATTTAAAAAGACCAAAATGCCCTCGTATGGTCCCGGTTTAGCCTAAAAATGACCCGACACTCAACTAGTACCCCCGGGTACACTATTTGGACTAATTCAACCCTTTCGGAATCATCTGTGGACTCTAAATTATCTTCTGGGTCTCTTAAAATATATTTATCATCTCACCTTCAATTTTGTCTACGAGCGACACTCGGTCGAGATAAACCAATATTTACTATTCACATTTTAGTAAATTTTTAATCGTCATAAATTTAATTTAAAACGTATCACATTAAATTACTCTAATCACGTAATTTAAATAAAATGTATTTTCACATTAAATTACTCTACTCACATAATTTAAATAAAATGTATCGCATTAAATTACTCCACTCACGTAATTTAAATAAAACGTATTTTCACATTAAATTACTCTACTCACGTAATTTAAATAAAACGAAACTACACAGAAATATGGGGTATTACAGATGCCTCTCCTCGTGGGCTGTGCACAAACTTGGATAATGGGCCCACCTATAAACAAGGTATTTAAATGATTTTTCAAACAATCGTTTCTTCTTCTTCTTCTTCTTCTTCTTCATGCGCAATCTCTCTCTCTTTCTAACTCCTTACTAGTTCACATCGCCATTTCTGCGATTTCTGTGTGTCAGGATTTGCTCAGTCTTCGTGTCCATCCTCAGGTAACCTTTTTGGTCTAACTCCCTCTTTATATTCCAATTTTCGTTTTGTTTCTTACTTTGGGTTTCTTTCCCAGTTTTTCTTGGCATTTTATATTTTTTCGGCGTAGAGTCCCGCCTTGATATGGTGGCTATAGGGCTGATCATTAGATTTTAGGATCTTTAGGGTTCCTTCCCCCACCTTTTAGTGGTGGTTTAGCTCTCCTTTTTACATTTCTTGGGTTTTCTTGTGTTCCTTGTCGTTATTCTTCGGTGAACTGCGTTCCACTTGTTCTTGAGTGTTCATCCACAAAATCCTTTATTTCCTTAGGCTTGATCCATAAGTCAACTTGGAAAATACCAAACATGTTTGTAGTTAGTTTGGACAAATTTCTTAAGTGTAGGGTCTTCCCCTTAATTCTCAAAAGACTTATAGTATTTAGCCGAGGAATTTCCAACCTTGAGGGAGAAATTCTTCGCTAAGATCAGGCGTTTAGAGGAGGAGTATGAGAAAAGATGAGGGGCCGAACCTAATTGGGTATGACCCATCTTCCCCATTACTTTGGCTATAATAATACCATCTAAGTCTTGTGGGTTTTCATGTCAGACACACGAGG
The DNA here is from genome assembly GCA_949130495.1 of Sambucus nigra. Lineage (NCBI taxonomy): Eukaryota > Viridiplantae > Streptophyta > Magnoliopsida > Dipsacales > Adoxaceae > Sambucus > Sambucus nigra. The sequence goes on from OX422218.1 coordinate 423,008,222, forward strand.
GAGAAATGAATGAGAGAGCATCGTCGCCAATGGGTGCTGAGCCCTTTGGGAGAGGAGAGAGATTAATGCCTAGCCCAAACCGATAGGCCGAGGGGATAGTTAATTATAAGGTTGTCCCTATGACAACCCTTCCCCCTCTTGCTTTCCACATTGTCTTTCCAGGTGGCCCACCGACGATAGTGAGAATTCAAATTATGATCAAGTTGACACCTCTAGTGCCTAGGCTTACGTCTTATCTGTTAGGGATTGTGACCTCTTGCTGTGGAGGCACATATTTGGTGTAAAACCCAATATAACTACGAGGGTCCCCAATTCAGACGAGAGGTTCTTTCAGGGGAATGAGGGGGAAGTTACTGTTTATGAGCAAATTCTCAGGGTAGGTGTTAGGTTCCCTCTGCACTCTGTAGTAGTTGACATACTCTCTGATCTTGGGGTTTCTCCTTCTCAACTTCCTCCCAACTCATGGAGGACTATCCCCGGCTATATCTCCCTTTGGAAGAATACTTTCACCGATGAGCCCTCGTCCAATTTATTCATAGCCTGCTACAATATCACTTTCTTGTCCTAGCATCCTGGGTATGTTCATCTGGAGGTGAGGAAGTTCGATAAGAAAATTCTTCATGTGGCACAAACTTCCAACCATTATTGGAAGAAGATTTTTTTCTTCAACTCTGGGGATTAGGAATTCCCTATCGAGGATAAGCCCGTAGAAGAAAGTCCGAGGGTCCCAAGGGCATGGTCCAATCCCTCGATGAAATCACGGTCAGACCCCAGACTTAGTTTGGATGAGAGAGATGTTGTTGACTATCTGAGGGAACAAGGGAAAGAGGGTGGACTTGCCAAATTTGAAGGCTTGATGACCCCTCGTTTCCTCAAAGAAGATGGTATGAGGGTCGGACCCCTGACAGAATTATGTGAGTTATTTTTTTTTTCATATTTCCAATTGTTTCCACATTATTACTGCTTATATCTGATGTATCATCTCTTTTTTAGGTCGGCCTACAAACATCTCTATTCAACGTTGGGAGATGACTACCCCCATCTTGATGTCTGGCCTGGAAAAGAAGAAAGGCAAAGAGCATCAACAGCCTCCGAGAAAGACAAAGGCCATAGAGACGACACAGGTGGAGTCGACCACCGATAGTCGCAAACGGTAGGAGCCTGATGTCCCTGGGGGCTCTTGACCTGACTCACATATGAGGGCAAGGATAGAGGTGTCTCAGGCTCATACTGAGGGGACCAAATCCTCTTCCAACATGGGTGCCTACTGGTCTCATAATATGACTTTCCTCAAGGCTGAACCCTCCTCCCTTATAGCCGACCTGAGGGCAGCTAAAGCCTCAATTTTTTCTGTACCCTCGACCACAGATTACAAATTCTTATCAAATATGCCCTCAACCAAGGTTTATGACTATGGTCTTCACACTCTAGCTCAGTTATTTCTTTTAACTTTATTTTTTGATTCACCAACATTTAATCAAATGTTCCCTCGGCCCTTTACTATGTGCGTTTTTGTGCAGTCTGTCTGTGACTTCACATCTTCCACCAAGTGGATGGCTTCCAACCAGCAGAAGTTTTATGAGGCTGAGAGAGATATTTAGAATGAGTCGACTTGAAGACCGAGATGGATATTGCTAGGGATGAGCTCGAGAGTGCAAGGACTGAGCATGAAATGGTCCTGGATGAGCTGGTAAAGGATCATGCGGACAACCTGAGGGTGAAGGACAGACTGATGAAGGATAAGGAAGAGGCCTTGACCAATCAGGGGGTCCAATTCAAGGCTGAACTTACTGAGGCGGTGAGAAAGGCCGAGGTCGATTCTGTGGAGGCTTACAAGATCTCATACGAGTTTCAAGGCTTCGGTCATGAGTACTTGGAGAGGGGAATCAAGAAGACCTGTCGATGGGTCATCCTGAAGTTTGCTGACATAGTGTCATCTGTCCACCCTTCTCTGGAAGCCGTGGAGTTGGATGACCCCCTTATTGCCGAGGCCCTAGCCCATGTGGAGTCTCAGGTGCATGTATAAGGCACTGGTACCTCAGAGGATCAGTCGGTTTTGGTCACCTAAGAGACTCCTCTAGTTGACGTTGAAGCCTTCCCTACAGATATTGCTCAATAGGGTGGTTGTTTATAGCCCATAACCTCTGTTTGTAAAAAAACATTTTTTTACTTCATTTCCTTGGACAAACATTTGTAAAAATTTATAATAGAATCTCTCTCTTCCTTTCTTCTATGATTTCCTCTTGTATGATTTATCTTAGCTATGATATTTGAATTAACCATCCTATGAACTCCCCCCTCGAATTTCTTTAGAGTTAATGGAGGGTCATCCCGACCATTCACCTTCATTATAGACGAGGGTGGTTTCCCACCAAAAAAATATTGTTTAATTTCAAGTCCCCTCTCGTCTTTCTTGAGAGTGAATGGATGGTCGTCCCTACCATTCACCCTAATTATAGTCGAGGATGGTTTCCACCAAATTAATGATGTTTTAAAATCCAAGTCTCCCTCGTATTTCTTGAGACTGAATGGAGGTTCGTCCCTACCATTCACCCTCATCTTAGTCGAGGATGGTTTCCACCAAATTAATGATATTTTAAAATCCAAGTCCCCCCTCGTCTTTCTTAAGAGTGAATGGTGGGTCATCCCTACCATTCACCCTCATCCTAGATGAGGGCGGTTTCTACCAAATTAATGATGTTTTAAAATCCAAGTCCCCCCTTGTATTTCTTGAGAGTGAATAGAGGGTCGTCCCTACCATTCACCTTCATTATAGTCGAGGGGGGTTTCCATCAAATTAATGATGTTTTAAAATCCAAGTCCCCCCTCTTCTTTCTTGAGAGTGAATGGAGGGTCGTCCCTACCATTCACCCTCATTTAGCCGATGGTGGTTTCCACCAAATTAATGATGTTTTAAAATCCAAGTCCCCCTCGTATTTCTTGAGAGTGAATGGAGGGTCATCCCTACCATTCGACCTCATCTTAGCCGAGGGTGGTTTCCACCAAATTAATGATGTTTTAAAATTCAAGTCCCCCCTCGTCTTTCTTGAGAGTGAATGGATGGTCGTCTCTACCATTCACCCTCATCCTAGCCGAGGGTGGTTTCCACGAAATTAATGGTGTTTTAAAATCCAAGTCCCCCCTCGTCTTTCTTGAGAATTAATGGAGGGTCGTCCCTACCATTCAACCTCATCTTAGCCGAGGGTGTTTTCCACCAAATTAAGGATGTTTTAAAATCCAAGTCCCCCCTCATCTTTATTGAGAGTGAATGGAGGGTCCCGGTACCATTCACCCTCATCCTAGCCGAGGGTGGTTTGGCAAGAATTACCCCAACGTATCTAAATTGACAAACACAAGATGAAGAGCCAATATAATATTCTCATTAACATTTTAAGTGTTCTGTTGGAGCAACACAGTCATTACAACTGTGGTCCGATAGGACATTACAATATTACTGATAGTATTTCTTCAAATGATCTGCATTCGAGGGGTTGGAAAAGGGTTCCTCTTAGAGGTTCTCTAGTCTACAGGTTCCATGGACAACTTCATCAATGATGCTATATGGGCCCTGACAATTTGGGTGGAGCTTGTTAGGTTTCTGCCATGTCTTGCTAAGGACTAAGTCCCCCACAACGATTGGCCTTTGCTTCACCCTCTGGTTGTAAAACCTGACAGTCCTCCGCTAATAGGCTACTTGCCTTATCTCAGCGTCTTTTCTTCTCTCCTCGATCAAATATAGGTCAAGTCTCCTTTCTTCCATAATTATCTTGTGGTCATACATTTGGACTCTGTGAGTGGGAAACCCAATATCGATGGGGATGATGACTTCTAAGCCATACGCCAGCATTAACGGGGTTTCCCCGGTAGGAGTCTTGGTCGTCGTCCTGTAGGCCCACAGTAAAGCGTATAGTTCCTTAATCCATCTTCCTTTTTCATCCTTGGGTTTTTTCTTGATACCATCTAGTATTGTTCTATTTGTGACCTCAGTTTGCCCATTAGCCTAAGGTCGGCTTGAGGTAGAGAAGAATTCATTGACGCCCACCCTTTCGCAGTATTTCTTCAGTGATGCATTCTTGAATTGAGTCCCGTTATCTAAGATGAGTTTGTTGGGGAGACCATATTTGCATATAATGTTTTTCCATATGAACTAGGAGGTCTTCTTCTCGGTGATCGTTACCATTGGCTCTGCCTCCACCCATTTTGAGAAATAGTCAATTGCTACGATCAAGTATCGATAGTTATTCACAACCCTAAGCAAAGGTCCTACTATATCAATTCCCCATACTACGAATGTCTATGGGGATGTGATGGAGGTAAGAGGCTAATAGGGCTGGTGAGGGATGGTGGCGAACCTTTGACATTTATCACATTTTTTTACGTATACCGAGTCATATTTCTTCAAGGTCGGCCACCAGTATCCCTGGGTTACTATCCACTTTTCTAATGACCTACCCCCAATATGGCTTGAACACGACCCCTCATGCCCATCTTGCAAGATGTGTCGGACTTTCGACGGGTGCACACATCTGAGCTAGGGGAGCAAGAACCCCTTTTTGTACTAGGTGTCTTCGATGATAGTGAATTTTGCAACTCTGTATCTCAACTTCTTCCTTTCTTGTTTTGATTCTGGCATCTCCCCCTCTTTAATGTATCTGATTAGAGGGTACATCCATGAAGCTTCCCTGCTAATATTTAAGCAAGAGCTAATTGTTCCACCTGCATCTTCAATCACTGGTCGAAGCAAGATTTCCACTGAACTATCCTTGTGATATCTATCCTAGTCGCTTAGGATATCCTAGAAAGCGCATTGGCTCGACCATTATAAAGCCTATGTATCCTCTTCAACTTCACTTCTCTTAAGCTCTTCAATAGTGAGTTCACTCTTTCAAGATATTTGGACATTCTCTCATCCTTAGCCTCGTATGCTCCTAGTATCTGATTCACTACCAGTCTTGAATCACTATGGACCAAGATCTAGCCAACACTAAGAGACCTCTCTAAGGAGAGGCCTGCTATCAGGGCTTCATATTTAAACTCATTATTGGTGGCTTTGAAGTTTAACCTAATGGCGTACTCTATGTTTATGCCGTCGGGTCCTGATACTATCAATCCAGCCCCTTTTCCGCTCTCACAAGAAGACCCGTCAACGAAGAGGTTCCACACAGCCTGTTCCTTTGAGAAATTTCCCTCGTTGAGGGATCCCTATCTAAAGAGATATCTCCCCTCTTCATTTTCGGCAAGTTATTCTCTAGCGGTGCTTGTCTCAGCCTTATCTTTGGATGGATTAATAATTCTGCCTTGTCGGGTATCTGTCTTCCTAAGGCTCTCATCTCCAGCTTCATCATCTTCCCAAGAACATTCAGCCACGAAATCTAATAATGCTTCCCCCTTAATGGCCACCCTAGGTTAATAGAAAATGCCAAACTCTCCCAGCACTATAGCCCAGGCCATTAGCCTCCCCAATTTTTCTGGCTTGTGTAAGACCTGCCTAAGAGGAGAGTAAGTGAGGACAACCATTATATGGAACTGAAAGCACGGCTTCATCTTTCTTGATGCATGGATGAAGGCATAGTCTAACTTCTCCATCATTGGGTATCTTTGCCCTGCCCCTTGGAATGCCTTAATGTTGAAATACACAGGCTTCTGTACCTCGTTTTTATGACAACCCGCTTAAAAAAATAATGGGTGGCCAGCCCTATACTAAAATAATCAGGAATCACAAGTGGATGATTCTCAGCATCCACTGACGATCCTAACAAAAACACGGCTAACTACCCATTACTACAAAAAGAGGGTGTCAAAATTTAAAACATTTTATTTAACACCAAATAAAATCAACCATTAACTAACAACATAACATCTAATATGATGAGAGACTCACACATGCTCCAATAATAGAAAAGAGTACAACACAATGTACAAAATAAAATACCCGAATATGTTATCGGGTCACAGATAGTACAATAATCTGAGAAGGAAAAATATAAAAGTTCTACTCCACAACCCTTGGGTATAAACCTGATATACAAACTGAATCCTAATCTAGATACACAAAAGATATGAATTGACTATAACAAAATGTCGCAACAGTCCGCTACTACCACAACTCCACGAATACACTGGATGGATAAACATCAATGGTGTCCTTGCAGAGGAACACCTATAATAATACAATATATACATAGCAAGAGAAAGTATAAACGGGTCTGAGCCCGAGCCCGAGGTGTGAAAACAATTTATATCAAGTGTATTAAAATGCATAATAATTATAAATGCATTATGACATAATTAAGGCGGAGTTGCACTCTCCATAAAATCCAACTCACCTCTCAACTAAAGCGCGCACTAAACGCATGCACATGATCTCCAATTAAGTGCTCGATTCTATCTAGGCAATGTAATCTAACTTAAATCTAATAAATACTCTTCTAGCTTCCATCTAACGCATAATCCTTCAATATCTAATATTATTGATCTCAATTATTTGTTCACTTACTTAACATATAAAGTTTACATAAACATTCTCTTTTACTAGAATTTCTCATATTCTAGTCATTGACATAATCATATATAATTATATATGAGTTATTATCATCTAAGTGCTAAGGATTAAACTTCTCCCAATTCTCAATACTGCACTGCGTTTCGTGCGTGGGACGTCTCGCAAGCGAAATCCAAAAAAGGAACCCCCCAATACACTACTCCTTGCAGTATTGATTATCAAGATTCATTATGCCCTCAATGCATGATGCGTATAACCCAATTTCTCTTATTACCCAATTAATTAATTTATTATTCCCAATTCTCAACAGTGCGCGGCCTTTCGTGCATGGGACGTCTTGCAAGCGAAATCCAAACAAGGAACCCCACGATACACTACTCCTTGGCACTGTCGATCATCGAGATATATTAATATATATTTAATATGAGCATTAAGGACTAACTTCTCCTCACTCCCAACATTGCACTGTTTTTTGTGCGCGGGACGTCTCGCAAGAGAAATCCAAACAAGGAACCCCCCCGATACACTACTCCTTGGCAATGTATATCGTTGAGGTCCATTATGCCCTCGATACCCAAAGTACTAAGCACACCCATAATATCATAACCATCCCAACGAGCTATAACTCGAGGACGCAGGTTCTCAATGCTATCATCTTCCAGGGCATCACTCATATACCATCTTGGGGACCACCGGTAGGACTAAATATCACCTACTTCATGGTCAACACACACACACAACGTCCGGGAAGAGATCATAGTTCCTAACCGGCAAGTGAGAACGACACATACCCACGACTTCTCACCCCAAAAATATAATCACATAAATAAAATGGATGACTATGACCTAGGGAATATCCACACCCTGCTCCTCGAGAAAGGATGCTCACCCTCGTCGCGCAACATCCTAATGATAGCAAGGAGGGTGTATGCTTCACTTATATATGTATTCATTCACAGAAGATATGCATACGTCATGACATCATATAAATATATACCATCACATAAGGTATATATATCACACTATTTACATACTCATAGTACGCGCTTAGGCATAGCTGAAATAACATCTTTATTTAGTATATTTTACTCTCGATATACTACTCGTCAATAACTCACATAACTTCCCCAATTAGCATACACTATACTATTTCTCACTTGAAGTTACCAAATCACTTCTATTTATTTGAATCATCTCTTAATTCAATTTACTTTGAGGATATTCTTTATATCCTAATGCACCTTGATTAGCATTTCCCATTATGTGAAGCATCTCCCAAGTTAATTATCATTAAGGATATTTTCTATATCCGTATGCACATCAATCAGTATTTAAAATTTTCAATCCGTAATGTGGTTCAATTGATCATATGAACCTTTAAAGTTATTCCCTTTAGGATTTAATTCTAAAATCCAATATCACTAAGTGAATTCTCACTCTTTCATATATTTCCATAATTATTTCCAAATAGAAATCTCAATGGTAGTGGGCTTCCCCACTTAGTATATACGATTTTCTCTAATTGGTATTTCTCAAATTAATTCCATATGACCCAAACAATATCTCATGAGGGAAACTCCCTAAAAGTCTCCAAAATACACTTCACATAACTCCTATAGAGGTTCCCAATCGACAATCTCAAACAAAACCGGACAAAACTCACTCCAGAAAAACCTCTTAAAACAACCTCTTTTCCGAATCGATTCGGCCCCTCTAAATCGATTTGGTCTCATAGTGAATCGATTCGGGCCCTCCGAATCGATTCGTCCCCAAATACCTGTAAGTCTGCTTCCTACCGAATTGATTCAGAAGGGGCGAATCGATTCAGTTTGGTCAGCAAGCTACGAAATGGGTTAATTTTTTCAAAACCCAAAAATCCCAATAATTAATTTAATCATCTTCCAACCATTTTTCTTCAACCCAACCACATATATATCATTAATATTCATCAAATAACACACCTCAACTAATATCTAACCTCAAATCCATTATATACACAACAAATCTAGGAGTTTACCCAAAATTTAGGTTTTAATAATTTATCCCAAAACTCATAAATTATATCCACAAATCATGAAATAAATGGTACACAACAATTATTTAGCAAGTTTAATCACTTGCCTCAAGTTCGTAGGGTCTTAATCCTCCTCGAGATCGCGTAATGGCCGGAAATCCCACTTTTTCTTCTTCTTTCTTTCTTCTTTCTTCCTCTCTTACTTTCTTTCTTTCTATTTCTCTTTCTCTCTAAGGAGAATTGTTTATCCCGTAGGATTAATAAGCCTTGTCTCCCAAGACACACCTCTTTAGATGATAATACACACTTTAAATGACTCGGTAACTTTAATTCGAGCCAAGCAAACGTAAAATATTTCGGAACCTAAATAGACCCCAAGTACAGTCATTTCGACTTTCTTGACCCTTCCGAAAACTAATACACCCTCAGAATTGCCATCCGAAACACTTCCTAACATCTCTAAATTTTGACCTCAAATGGCGATTTAATTATTCTCCAAGAAAAATCATATTTATTTCTCCCAAAAAAAAGTAATTATTGTCCCAAAAACCTTGGGTTGTTACAGTCTTTTTCTCTCACAATGGTTGTGCTGATGGCTAATTTTGAGATGGCTAGGTACACATGTAGTCGTTCGCCCTGCACTGGTCATGACAACAGCAAGGGAGACCCTAGGTACGACTTTAGTTCTTTGAAAGTCTTTTCACACTCCTCATTCTATTCGAATGCTTTCCTGAGAATTTTGAAGAATGGTAGACACTTGTCTATGGCTCTAGATACGAGCATATTCAAAGCAGCCACTCACCCTGTGAGCCTATGAACGTCTTTAATGGTCCTGAGGGTCTTCATTACTAGGAGGGCCTTTATCTTCTCAAGATTGGACTCAATGTCTCTTTGATTAATGATGAACCCCAAGAACTTCCCTGCTTCAACCCCGACGACACATTTGGCTGGGTTGAGCTTCATCCAATACTTGTCCATCGTGTTAAAGGTCCTCTCGAGATAGACCACATGATCCATGGACTTCAAACTCTTAGTCAACATGTCATCTACATAGACCTCCATGGACTTCTCGATTTGTTCTTTGAACATTTTGTTTATAAGGTGCTGATATGTTGCCCCCGTATTTTTTAGGCCAAAGGGCATGACCCTTGAATAGTATATCTCCTTGTCGATAATGAAAGCCATTTTTTCTAAGTCCTCAGGGTTCATGAAGATCTGGTTATAGCCTGAATATGCATCCATGAAGATCATAAGATCATGGCCTTCGGTAGCATCTACCATCTGATCAATGCGAGGAAGAGGGAAACTGTCTTTGGGGAATTTTTTATTGAGGTCGGTGAAGTCTACACACATCCTCCATTTCTCGTTGGCTTTGGGCACTATGACCATGTTGGATAGCCATTTGGGATAAATGACCTGCCTGATGAAATCGGTATCTTCCAGCTTCTTAAACTCATCCCTAATGACCTCATACTTTTCTCGAGAATAAATCCTCCTCTTCTGCTTCACTGGCTTTGCGTCCACTATCACGTTGATCTTGTGACACATGATTTCGGGGTTTATCCCTAACATGTCTACATAAGTCCATGGAAAGACACTTTGTCTCCTCCTTAGCAGCTTGATGACATCATGTTTGGTTTCTTTCTTTAAATCTTTGCAAATTTGGTCAATTTTTTCCAGCTCATCCTCATTGAGGATGATGGATTCTACCTCTTTTGGGGCTTCTCCTTTCTTCCACTTTGTCTCGTCCCTAGGTTCGAGGGTATTAATATTGTAAGTGGTTATTTCTTTCTTATGTGCCTATCTTTCTTCGGCGGTATTGAAGTAGCATTACTATTCCATCGTCTAGTCTCCCTGAACTTATCCTACCCCGTAAGGGGTCGGGAATTTTATCATTTGATGTACCATGGAAGGCACGACCTCAAATTCCTTGAGGGACACTCACCCCAGTATAATGTTGTAGGATGAGAAGAGTTGTTCAACCATCACAAAAAAGTTGACCTTCTTGGTGAGCCATCTCGGCCACTCGTCCCCCATTCTAACATCATCCTCATACACTCCCAGGGGATCAAATTTTTTCCCACTGAAACCAATCAATGGGTGATGGTATGGGACAAGCCTAGCACGGATGAGTCCTAAGGCCTTAAAACACATCCAGAACATCACATCTGTAGAAGTTCCCCCATCCACTAAGATACTCGGCACCTCACATCCGTGTACCCTGGTGGTGATGACAAGAGGTTCATCATGTGGGGATAAGAGGGCCTTAAAGTCCACTCTTAAGAACCCCACTATCAGAGTATCCATATCAACTTTCTTCCTTTTTTCTGACTTTTCTTCAATAGTGGTTGAATGCACAACTCTTGTCACTACTTTGGCTTTAACAACATGGGCCTTCCTATTTGTAACCTTAGATCCTCCTCCTGCTAATCCCTCGAAGATCATCCCAACACCGAACGAGATCATATTAAGTATTTTCACAGGGTCGTGGTAGTCTGTCGGTCGGAGGTCAGGGTCATCCTCATCATCCGAAGGGTCGTCCCTTCTGTTTGGAGGATCTTCTCTGTACGTATCACCTTTGTTCTTCTTGGGGTCGTCCCCTCGGCCCCTCTCGAAGGCACTCTTGTCAATGTATTTCCTTAACTTCCCTTCTTTTAACATTTTTTTAATTTCATCTTTCAGAGAAAAACACTTGTCGGGTCACATGGCCATGGTCTTGGTGAAATTCACACTATAAGTTTTTGTTCCTCTTTTTAGGGGCTGCCCTCAACTTCTCAGGCCATTTTAAGAACCGATCGCCCTTTATCTCATTCAGAATGTGCCCGCAGCTGACCGTCAGAGGGGTATAATCAGCAAATTTGTCATTTGCTAGCCTCTTCTTCCCCTCCTTATTCTTTTTTTGGTACGTACCCCCACTAGTGCCTCCTTTTTCATCTTCGTATTTTGTGACCATCGCCTCTTCGGCATTCATCACCTTTCCCACTATCGCCATTAATTCAGCCATCGTCTTTGATAAGCTTCCATAATAACTTCCCCTTTTGGCGTCCTCCAATTAGGGCAGTCTTGGCTATGCTTTACTCGTAGTCTTCGACCTCCAACTTTTATTTGTTCAATCTGGCTATGTAGTCTCTTAGGCTCTCTTTCTTCCCCTGCTTAACATAGAACAGCGGTGCGCTCTTCTTCTGGGGCCTCACTCCAAAGAAAAAGTTATGGATAAACTGTTCTTTTAACTTCTTGAAGCTTTCAATGGAGTTATTTGGAAGAGACATATACCAGACATGTTCGACCCCAGTCAGAGTGTCGGAAAAAGCAGGACATCTCATCTCATATGAAATGGAGTATATGTCTACCATTGATTGGTACATCTCAATCTGATGGACAGGGTTGGTACTCCCGTCATATCTTTAGGTGACCATAAGTGGCTTAAATTTTGATGGCGTTGGGAAGTTGATTATCTTCTCCATAAAGGGTGAGCCTATGGAGTATCCTTATTGACGGGGATCCCTTCTTCTCAGGATGTCACCAATTTTATTATCCAACCTTAGATCGAGTCGTTCCAGGGCCTTGTAGGGTCGGCTTGATCGATGTTATCTCATGCCACCTCTTTGAGGTGAACTGAGGGTTCTGCCGCAACAGGTCTGTGTCAGCTATTCACTTATCCCTGATCATCATCCCGTCCATGGGGTCGAACCCTATGGGGTCAGCCATCTGATGCCTCCCTTCTGGACCTCACAATACTTCTCAATTGGGATAACTTTTCCTATAGGTCATTTATTGGGCCCAGCCTCTCAAGAGCCGACCCCTTGCTTAGACGATCGAAAGAAGAGTCTTTTCGACGATCTTCGGGATTTTGCCTTCTACCCTTCTCTCTGATTTCCTGTATCGGTCACACAGTAATGTTGGAGACCTCATACATCTCCCAACACTCTATGGGAGCCTCCTCCACCTCCACATCATTATATTTGTCCTCTGGGCAAGGGTTTCCTTGCCTAACTAGGCATAAACTCCAGGGGTCATCAATATCCCTCCATCGTTGTGGATGTGGCAAGTCTTTGCAAGGTTCTTGGGGTGGTCCCCTGGCCTCATGCTGCCCTGGAGCTGCTGCCAGGGTGATCATTTCGGGTGAGACTCCGAGTGGTCTTAGTATATTTTGGATAAGAGCTATAAATTGCTCCTGCATAATCCACTAGCTTGATGCTAAAGACTTCAGGGAGACCTCCACATCAGCCATCTCAAACTGAGGTGGTGCATGACTTGAACTAGTTCCTACTCCACTATCTGGCGGAGGAGGTGGTGGTGGCATCTCTGGTGCCATGTGTTTGAGCTATGAAGAGATGAATGGTCAAAATACTGATGAGCTTGAGAACCTTAATGGGTGGCTTTCAATGGTGAAACAACTCCACACAGGGGGAGAAATGGTTCACCACCAGAGTTTTCGGTGAGGTCAAGCTGTATAAAGGAAGAGATATCTTCCCGTTTCCCACAGATGACACCAAACTGATGACGCTAGGATTCATCACCACCAGATAAGAGGTGATGAGCTCAAACAGTAACAACAATGGCAGCAATAGGGTTATATATATATATATATATATATATATATATATGCGTGTATAAATGTATAGAAGCATATGAGGATCAGAGGAATAAGATAATGATGTATAGTGGTTCAGCCAATTAGGCCTACATCCACTGTGAGTGTGTGATCCACAAAATATGGGCACTAATGGCCTTGGATACAATGCACATAAGCTCACTCTCTCTCTACTCTGTGTATAAGAAGAGTTTTATCCAGGGTTAAAATTATCGATCCCTTTCCAAGGTTTAAGATGTCAAATATATATAGGTCTTGGGTGGTGTAGTGTACCCCCCAAGCATGTATTGATCATGAGAGTAACGATCTAGCTAATTCCCTACTGACATCTAGAGGTGCCACTTGTGATTAATGATGACATAATATTCCCTCACGTGAGGGAATGATATTGTTATAACGGTCTAGTCCACGTGCTATATGAGTCCCACGCGCATTGTCCCATGCGTCACCCAGGTCACGCACTGCGACTAATGATGTAAGGCCGAGGGTAAGGTTCCTGCTGGCAGCGAGACTAGCTGGGTGTGGGCCTCGTACTATCGTCTCCTCATAGGGTGGTCCAGATAGTGATGAAGGGTCGCCCCCCTGTAGGATCTTCTCGTCGATGATGGGGGGTCGTCCCCTTGTAGGGTCATCTGTTCCATGATGAGGGGTCAACCCCTTGTAGGTTCATCTGGTCCATGATGAGGGGTCGGACCTTTCTAGGGTCGTCTTGTCCATGATGAGGGGTCAGCCCCTTAGAGGGCCGTCTGGTCCATGATGAGGGGTCGTCCCCTTGTAGGGTCGTCTGGCCCTAATAAAACCCCCTGTACAATAGTTGTTGAATCCTCGTCCTGGGTGAGGACACCCTCGGCCTGGCCGAGGGTGTATATTGGTATATCATGAATGATAAAATAAAATCGTAAAATGGTTGGACATCAATGAAGGTAGCAATGTATTTATTTTCCTTCATCTCTTTTGAGAATGTTCAACATGAGATGAGCATTATATATATATATATATATATATATATATATATATATATATATATATACTAGGTGTAAACTTACGCCATGCGCGAGCTATGTGATTTGGGTAGGTAATACGAATCTAAAGTGTATACTTTTTCTCTTTGACATTCATTCATATTTGGTAATAAATAATATAAACGAATGACTTGTAGTTTTATAAAATATTGTAATTTCTCACAAAGAATATGCCACAATTAAAAATAATGCCAACAATATACACAAACCAAAAAATTTCATGTATTTAAATGCCGCATAAATCTTATTTTAACTTGAAAAACATATTGGATCAATTCAAATGTAATTGAAGCACAAGCTAAGATCAAAGCAATTGATTTAATTTCTTTTGACCTTAATAATTTTGTTGCAATCTTTTAGAGTATCCAAATTACTAAAGATTAAAACAGAAAAATAAAGCAACATGAATTCAACTTTGATAATATAAACTTAATTGTACTACATGGTAGCTAAAAAAACGTGTTAGTAACCTCCATGCCTTTGCAACTTATCATGAGGAAAAAAATTATAGAACCTTTTTAATAATGAGGTGTTGACTGAAGATGTAAATTGTTTTATATTGTTATAGTAAAAATCATTCTTCAACTTTAGATTTTGACTGGGAGAACCGTATAAGTTGTTTAATAGAGTAACAAAAACTTTAACAATCTTAGACTATATCTATATATATAAGATAGCTAGATTTTTAAAATATAGGCATTTTTAACGGTTCAGATCGATGCCACCTCCTTACATACTTTAATGGTTGAGATCACATCTCTTCCGTTTTTACAAATCTACCCCTTAAATATTTGGTTTCCCCCCTTTTTTCTCATCAAACTTACCCCTTAATTCAAAAATGGGGTATTTTGATAAACAACCCAAACTGAGACTCTTTCATTTCTTACACTCTCGTTCTTTAGTCCCGATCTCTCATTAGCAACCCAAATTGAGACTCTCTTTTATTGCTTACACTCCCTACCTCCACGCGACATCTCTTCTCTCCCCGATCCACGACGTCGCTACTCCTAGGTAAATTTCAAATATATTGTTTTTTGTCAAATGTGAGTCTTCCTTTTTCAGTCGTTCTTATGATTTGTTCAATTTCGATAGAACATTGAACCCCCATGATTTCTTCCTTTTTCAAATGAAGGTTTTCACATTTTTCATTTATTGAATTTTAAACACTAAACCCCCATTATAGTTTGAAGGTTGTTGACGAGTGTTTGTAGTAGTAGGTTATGCACTGGGGTTGTGTTTCTAGGACAAATAAGGGTTGATTTAGTTGGATTAGGTTGCTTTTGATCAATGACACCTATTGTTGTTCTTAGTGCATTCCTGACCAAAAACCTATTGTTTTAGATGTCCAACTTTTGTCTTTAAATAAATTCTTATTTTGGGTATCATTTATGGTTTTTATTTTGATATTGAGGTACTTACTAATTTTATTTCTTAGTTTTATAGGTAATACTCCTTATTTTATCAGTCTCATGTACATCTCATTATTTTTGCAAACTTTGAATTCTTTAGTTGAAAATCGTTAAATTCGGTTTTCTTTTCCTTCTCATTTATATTTATATTTTAATTCAATTGTTTTCATTTTTACAATATCAGCAATGCCAAAGAAATAATTGATTTGAGGTCTTTGAAACCTATTTCAACAAAAAAGAGGGGTATCCCTTATGCGTTGTTACATGGAAGATAACCCTCAATGTGAATTCTATCATCAATAATTTTGTAAATTCTAAAATTTTTTTATATGCGTAGTTCCTAATTTTGTTAATTTTCTTGGGAACGTTGTTGGTATGTCTCTCTAACTACACTCTTCCTTTCAAAATCTTTTTATTTGATCTAGGGTTTTTTTTTGTTCAATTATTCAATTGGGTTTGAATTTATATAGACCTACCAAGTGTTTAATAGAATGTTTAGGAGAAATTATGGTTAGTTGGTGTTTAATTCTTTATGTTCGGTTGGCAATTTACAGTAGTTTCTTATAATTTTAGCGTAACAGTAGTTGTGACTTAGAAATTTTATTTTGCAAAAGTTACTTTTATTTCTTACTTTTTATTTTGAATATTTCTGAGAAGTTTTTGCAGTGGGTAAGTAGTTTGAACATTTCTTAGCTTTGAAATTTCATTTTTATTATAAATCATTAGTTGAAGAGATTGGAGATGAAGCTGAAGCAGTGTGTGGAAGTGGACATATTGGAGCTGAAGCAGTGTGCCGAGCTGAAGCAATGTGTGGAGAGGGTGAGGTAGAGTAGTGCTGCTAAGCATGCACTCATAGTGTATGGTCTCATAGTGTTTGAGATATGGATGAGGTAATATTTGCGTAAACAATAGATTTTAATTATTTTTCTTTACAATTTGTTTGCTGTATTGTTAAAAATAATGTTTTTGTTATTTTCAAACCATGATTCGACTACCCGATGTGCATTTCCCGTTCATATAGTTTGTTTGACATTAAATGTGGTGCTTAATTCATAGCCATGTAGCTCAGTTTTAGTACTAAGATGGTGGTCTAGAAACATTGGGATATTGGTGTAGGTACACAGTCAGGCATCTTCGTAATAATCTTCTATAGGTATGTAAGAAGTTTTGTTTTCTATATCCTTCTAATCTAATTAGTCTTTCTTTTTTTTCATTTTATAATACCTCAACCCTCATGTTATATCATGTGCTTTGAAGGTTCCACATCTTCTATAGGTATGTATTCTAGCATCCGAGGGTTCTGTCAAATTTCGGTATTCAAGATTCTCAATATCTTTGTTCCTTTTTTCTACTTCTTTATAATGTTGGGTGATACACAAACTCAGTTGTTGAATACCGTATGATTTAAAATGTTTTATAACATGATATATGTTTGAATTGGTTTGTTACATAGTGAGTTCTCCAAATTTTATGAAGAAAAGCTTAGGTTTTGAATGAATAGATGCGTACGGTCATTAGGGGTCATTAGATAAAGAAAAACAACAGTGTATTAGTTTTAGTGTATTAGGCTCTCCTCTATGTTGCAACAACAACACTGTATTAGTTTCAGCATCAGTATCGCCTCTAGGTTGCAACCAAACATCTAATGTTATGAGTTTCAGCAGTAGCAGTGTATTTCTCTCCTTTGTATTGTCAGTGTATTAGTTTAAGTGTATTGGGCTCTGTTCTCTATTCTAAAAATGTTATTAATGTAATACTCTCATGTTTTCAGTTTTGGGATGTTTATTATTAGTTTAATGTTATTAGTGTATTAGTCTCATTTATATTAGTCTAATCTAAAAGGTCTGATCGAATTGGGAGAAGTTAGTTTTGGGATTTTTAGTGTTGAATATCTTAATAGTTGTTGTACATCTTAATACATGTTGTACTGTTTAATCAATTTTGGGATAAGTTTTATCTTAATATCAGTTTTGGGATATGTTTTATCTTAGTACATGTAGTGTATTGAAGTGAGTGTTTGTAGGCTTCATTATCATGGTGACCATATAACTATGACCATGTTAGATCAGAAGATCCAATATTTTTTAACGATTGGTGATTATTTCATTATTTTATGTTCATTGTCAGTTATGGATCCAATATTAATATTAATGTTTATATTGGTTTAGTGATTTGTTCTATTTATTTTGTAATCTTTATTGATAGTGAACGACGTTAACTCTAAATTTGATTCCTTAACAATAGTGTTAGTGCCTCGAACCAAATGGTTGCTTAAGGACCGTATTAGCGAGAACTGATATTCACAACTGCTCGAACTTTTATATCTAACTGTGAAATTTATCATTTTGATATGTGCGAAATTAACAGTTCTTGTAGACTTCCCCAAGTAAAAGCTGCTATAACTTAGTTTTTAAAAGTGTTCCAATTCCGGTTTAATTTGTATTTCATGTGCTAATGAATTAACTAAAAATCTCTCTATAAATGCACTCTTATTTATGAACGTCACTTTATTTCTCTCCTATACTGATGTTTTGTAACATTTGTATTTTTTCCTTACTTTTTTGAAACCTTTTGTAGGTGAAAGAATTAAAATAGAAAAAATGGTATGGCTGTTGGTGCCTCAAAACACCTAACCTTTTGTAGAAATTAAAATAGGTATATGGTTGGTTCATTGCTTTATTTTGTTTATCTCTCCATTGGATTCATCACATCAAGACATAAATCTGGTATATTACCTGCTATAGATGCTATTGTGAGTGTTGTGTATTGATTCAAAGCCCATCCTTTGACCGAGAACCGAAATTGCGAAATTGCTGTTGAGGGTTCATTTCTCATCTAATTTTGTAATTTTGGCTTTGGAATTTGGGGTTCAAATATTAATTTTTTTCCTTTTCGTTTAATTAATTTCAGATGTTTATTGTTAAGATCTAAGCAAAAACAAAGGAATACATGAGGAGCAAGGTGAGTTTTCCACTAAAGGCCTACTTGAGTACAAGATTAATGAGTTACTTTTTATGGAGTTAGTTTTTTTAACAAGAAAAGACCATTATAGAGGCATTAGAAATGGCCATTACAGTTTTATACTGCACTCTGGCATGATATCATTGTAGAATATGAAAACTCCTAATTAATCTATTGTAAACATGAGTGCAGGAACCAAATAATTTAACTAATGAGAAGTGTGAAAGAAGATTTTACATTGGTCTTTATTTATTTAGTTTCAATAAATAATGTTTTGTAGTTGGCACGATGCTGATAATAAAGATACCAAATCTATTTAGTCGAGTGGGCAAGGCTATGGTGGATGTGCTTCAGCAGCACCAGCTGGGAGAAGGGGCATAGGTGGTGGTGGAAAGAGTGCCATGATGGCTGCACATCTCGGTGATATAGAGTGTCATGATGGTTACACATCTAATTTTTTTCTACCAATTCCTTGCTTATTTAGCAGATTGTTTAATCAGATATGTCATTGTACAATGCACAACGCCACTGTATGAAGATCCAAGTGATGGGGAAATACAATGCACAATTCCAAAAACTAAATATGAGGTTATAAAGACATGTGTCGAAACAAATTGTATATTTTTAAATATTTCTCTTATTTCAAACACATTTCAAATATAAGGTTAAAGAGGTGTTGGCAAATTTTTGTAAACAGATATTTGTACTTGATTCATATAAATTGATTTGATTGGATTATATGTACTTGATTTGAGGAGAAGATATATGTACTTGATTCATATAAATCGGACTGGATTGGATTAATATTTGGGAATGTCATAACAATCGTTCCGCCACGACTATTGTCGCCACAACGACTATTCATGGTTTGGTTAATTGAGTGCATTGAATGAATAGTGTTGTTGAACACAATTTTGGGCTTCCTTCAAATTAAATGCACCACCATAGCTATTTTTGAAATATGAACCCCTAAGTATTCGATGAAATCACCAACTGACATTTTCATATGTTTTTAGGCTAGAGACCAAGACCTGAGAACAAAAATTTTGCCGTTTTGTAATTACGCTCTTTGAAAATTTTAAAGTTTCGCATTTACGTACTTTGGAAAATTTACGACGTTTTGAGATTACGTACTTTTTGAAACTTTTCGTTGTGTCTTTTGGAATGATCATACCCTAGTGTATATATATAAATAATTTTGCCAACATAGGGGCGAAAACAAATTTCATAAAATAATGGAGGTGATAACATTATGTAACCACGACCCATCTAAGTTATAACAATATCACGGCATACATTCTGAAACATAGAATTAAATCCCTCCAAATTAATTACAAATAACCTATTAGGACCGGCGTCAAATAGACTGAGAATTGAATGCCGTCCAAGTTAATTACTAATAATATCGTTGTCGAAAACCATATTAATTACTAATAACCTATTAGGTCTGGTGTCCAAATTTTAAACTTTCTTATCTTTTTAATCTTAATACATAATTAAAACCATTCACATGGTAATAAAAAAAAACAAATGGAATGAATAAATAAATAACCGACAACTATCGGTTAACATATATTACAACTAAGTCAAATGCACATAAAATAAAAATGTCACAAATAAAATAAATGACAACAGTTGGGAAACATGCCCAAATATATTTAAAATACATCTTATCTCGATCACAAGGATAAAGACGTCTAAAACGATTTCCTGCAAACATCCACAACTACAGCAGAACATCTGACCCGAAAGAGATAGTCATCCAGGCGTCCCTACGTCTGGACACCAAAAAAGTATATAAAAATGAGAAGAAAAAGAAAATTGATACGGGTCAGAGCCCATGTTTTGAAAAACATTTAACAAGTGCCTAATTTCCTTTAACATGTAAAAATATGATGCTCTTCATATTTTAATTGGCGTCGCACTCACATGAGACACCCCTCACCTCTTATCTAATAGTGCACACCTAATTCATCTATTTTAAAACACCCTAGTTAGCTATCCAGTCTAACTAGCACCTGGAAAAATTCCCAAGTCCATACACTATTAAGAACCCCGTATATCTAAAATATTTTGAGTGCTCGCCCAAGCTTATACCTTAAAATTTCTCACTTATCGTATACTCCTTCATTTTAAATAACCTTCACTGGTTATTACCCCATTATCATTTTAGGGTTATTATTTTTTATATAATATACATTTATTACATTTTATATTCCGGATTTTATACTCCCGAATACCAGAAATTAACTCAAAATTTTTTCCTTGTTTTAGTCTCTCTCTCTCTCTCTCTGTATATATATATATATATATATATATATATATATATATATATATATATATATATATATATGCTCTACTATAGACATCAAGTATATCCATATTTATATACGATACACTATATAAGTAAAATAACCATCCTTCAGAGCTATAACTCATAGGATGCAGTCTCTAGAATGCTATCATCTTCCAGAGAATCACTCACATTGTCATCATGGGTACTAGCGGACAGACTCTCACACTGACTTGGTAAAATTCAAATCGCAACGTATAGGAAGTGGTCATAGTTCCTCACCAAAAATGATAACGAAACATACCTACCACGTCTCACCCCTGATAAAAATTACAATATACAATATCTGGACGACTGTGACCTGGGGCTATACTCACCCCACTCCTCAAGTTAGGGAATTCACCCACATCGCACAACTTCCCATGATAGCACTAGAGGGGTATGCTTCACATAAATATATCATTCACACACATATATATTTGTAATCATATCACTCATACACACACACACATACATACATACATACATACATACATACGTACATACATACGTACATACATACATACATACATACATATATATATATATATATATATATATATATATATATATATATATCACATAAAATCCGGCTGTTTATGCCTATCTCTTATGGCATTATCCTGTAATCCAAATATACCAATTTATAAAAATCAATTAGTATACACACAACTTATTTTAATCCCATAAGTATTCACTCACTTATGATATAGTTCTCACATTTCTTATCTTCGAATAGTAGCATTTCACGTCTAGATAGCATTCTTACATCACCCTATTCACACCTTTGATTATTACTTATACAAATTTCTATTCGGCATAGGTATAAATTCTACCCATATATAATCGTCATATATATACTACACACATAAATTTATATATACGAACACATCGAATAATTCCTCATATGTCGTTCGTCCCAGACATTCCTAAATTTAAATCTTTCCCACAGACCCGACCTGAGACTTATACATCCCCCATTTACTCTTTTAGAGGTCCCCGCGCTCTATTTAGGATCTCTAACACTTATCTCCAAAATAAATTCGTCTCCAATCCTTTTGTTCCAAGAAGAACTTTTCAGATTTTCTGCCAAAACCGGACCGAACTGGTTTTCAAGAAAAACGAATCGGTCCAGTCACCGAACCGAATCAATTAACAAGAAAAATGGATCAGTCCACTGGGTCCAGATTTCTTCTTTTGATGAAATTTACTCTTATACTCACCCAACCCAAGTTCTATGGATTCTAACATCACCCAACTACATTAATAACATATACGCGCTATGATTTACCCAAGATACCAAGTTATTCTAGGGATTCATCAATTGATCTAAGAATTAAGCCCTAATTCTTATTTATGCAAGCCTTCCATCTTTTCACTAAAAATCACAACATTAACATGGGTTTTAACTTGGATTTCGTGTAGGATTATTATTAAATCAAAATCATATGAAATCATCTTCCAAAAACCAATTTTTGATTGAATAATCCCAACCCAAAATCCATAATTTCTCACAAGTTATGATATGAACAATAAACACACTTAATAGTTAAAACAAGTTAGACACTTGCCTAGTTGGATAAATCTGACGATCCCGTGCCGGAATAAGCCGGAGCTTGGCCATAAATCTTATCTTTTCTCCCATTTCTTCCTTCTTTCTCTTCTTTCTTCTTTCTTTCTTTTCTTTTTCTCTCCCTTTCTCTCGTGGCTTATAAGAGAAGAAATAAGGGTTTATCCCTTAATAAACCCAAAATTGACTCATATACACAAATGTGAGTCCCTACTGATCCAAAAATTCCCTCGAACCTAAACACTATCCGCGGGTACTCCATTCTGACTATCTCGGCCCTTCTGAGACCAACTGTGCACTCGCAATCACCATTTGAGTCACTTATAAAAAATTCACACGTCTTCTACCCAACACATCTACATACGTGTTTTCTGCATAAAATAACATCACCTGTCGCTTTTATTCACATGCGGCAAGAAATATAATTAGTCCATCTTAATTACTTTAAATTTTCAAATTATTAAATTACACCCACTCATGTAATTTAAATATCCATAAAAGTACGAGGTATTACATTCTCCCCCTACAAGAGAATTTCATCCTCGAAATTCGGATGAAACTAGTACCAAAGACTTTGGATCACAACCACATCACCCGCTCACTCTAGTACCGAAATCAAATCACACCTCGGTAATGATAGATTCCCTCCACCATTCACCCATTAGTGTTTCCCAACTGTATAAAGGATTAACCACTATAGATCCATCTTAACAACAAGCTTGTTTAATTTTTTACATACTGATATACTCCATCAGTCATAAACTCTGACTTCAATAGTGGCACGTCACATATTGTGCTTCTACTTATGAGATCTAAATAAAATAAGACTATAAATCATTGTCTATATCACCTGACTTCTATTGGAAGGCATCACATCACTAAGTGCTAGCTTCTCGTACCCATTTCGACATAAATCTCCCATCCAGAGAGAAAACCACAAGAACATTGGACCACTTCTCTCCTTCCCCTAAATCTCATTTGATGGCAACATAAATCTTACGACGCTCAAAAGTCACCTCAACAGTTCATGGTTAATGCCCCTCTCAATAATAGACTCTAAATCACGTCCGATCCAAAAGTCTATTTATTCACTCACCTCTATAGAACCAGAGGGAGAATGACCAGGCTTTCCCAAACCAAACCTTAAGAGGCACCTTATCCACATCAAACATGTACAAATGGCTACAGATAACTCTGCCAATCAGTAATTTTCCTTCCCAATTAATATACCACGTTTTACTTCAATTTCAAGTTAGGTCAGTTGTGGAAGTAAGATAATCGTAGTGACTCCATAATTGTATTTATCCCGCTTTACTAGTCGTTAATCACCTCCCGTCTACTCATCGGGTCATAAGTGATACGACTTGCCCAAAACAAAACATCATTCCCACTGCTTCTCGAAAATCCCTATCGGAGGTGGGTTTCAGGGATCTCATCCTGATTTACAACCATCTTAGGGGGCATCTCACATTGGTGCACTCTTTGTTTACTAGCTTGTTTGCCCATTCCAACACTGGAATTATAGCCTTGATACCAAAGTTTTTTGGTTGGCCATCCTGAACCAACCTATTTCCATCTATGAGTGGCGCATTCAGATTCAATCTCACTATGTCTCACCTAACACCAATTTCCACTTATAACATCTCACATTAAGTGATGCTTAATACTCCCCTTCTTCCCTAAGGTATACCAAGAGTTTCGGCCAGTGCAATTTTTTGCCACAACGTGCACTTATGGGCTTTTCACACCTTATTGACATCACCATTCTATTTACGCACAAGTCACTCTCAACATTAGACTGAGTGGGACTCCACCCCAATTTCCCACAATATTTGGACTTTCCTCTTCTCAAAATATATCCTTTTAAATGGCTTCTCACAACCTTTCAACCCATCTCGGGTGTGCTAACTCTCATTGCACACATATACTTAGACTATCGTCATTCATACATGGCATTCGATCCATCATACCATTCCGACTTTATTTATGATTGCACCACAGGCATATATTCATCATATCTATTCGTACTCCCCCTAATCTCGGATGATTTTGAAATCAGATAACCATGGCGCTCGTACACCCTATAATCCGTGCATATTAGCGTAAACATCACATACGTTTTACACGTAATACACTTAAGCCTGCTACCCTCGCATTCACATCATGGATATCATACTTGGGTATTCTCAATCACCCCATAAGTTAAAATTATAATTCTCATTAACATCATTCAACCTTTCAACTTGCGGTGAAAAGAAGAAAAAATCCCATTGCTGTCTCATGGCACCACCGGCTTCACTGGCCTTAAATCAGAACTTTTAACTCGCGGTTATAACTAGATACTTGTATAATAAATGAGGTAACATAATCGTGGACTAAAGACCCAACATCTCCCCACTCCCAACGATGCTATAAGTTTCATGCATGGGACGTCTCGCAAAGAGAAATCCAAACAAGGAACCCCCCAATACACTACTACCTAGCATTGTCGGAACATCGAAATCCGTTAGGCCCTCAGTCATAACATGTACCCTCAAACTCCTGTCTCTTGGCACAATAGTATACTCGTGTACTATCTGTTACACAACACTACGTATACCACGACACTCTTATTATTACTAGTTTCTTAGTGCAAATAAATCACGAGCTATGTCTTTCTACTCGATAAAAACCAACATAACCTGAATCACATTAGTAAACATCCCTATTCATCGAGATCAAATATAACCAGACAACATATACACAGAAGTCTGCTACACTATACATCATAACGTACACACACACACACACACACACACACACACACACATATATATATATATATATATATATATATATATATATATATATATATATATATATATATATATATATGCTCAACCCTATTCCATAATGTAAATTCAAATTCTTCTCATTTACAATATAAGTCTCATTTCACCTAAGGGATACACCAAATCCCAACAAAATTATCCATTACATTATACTAAGAACAATAATCCAAAATGTCCTAACATCTCCCATATCCCAACATTTGCTTCTTTCGTTCATTGGAGGTCTCGCAAAGCGAAATCCAAACAAGGAACCCTCCCGATACACCACTATGCAACTCTATCGATTATTGAGATATGTCGGGCCCGGACCTAAGTCTAATAATATGTTTAAATCAATATAAATTATATCTAGGATAACATTATATTCATACAACACATCACTAAAATGAGTAATGTCAATAAAAATATACACCCATTGTCTACATTCGCTAAACAACATGAAATACATACACATAATAATATTATCGATATAGCCAATAAACTCGTCTCACACACGAATATAGCATTAATCAAAATATTGTGACCCGCTCGTGTCACATAAAGAATACTTCATTCACCTGAGAATAAAACTCACATTTCCAACTTGCCAATCACCCTATCTTCTCAAATGGTTCCTAAACATAACATGCTTGTCCGAACCGAACCAAAAACTATCTTAATCATTTCCCCCACCAGGCACCAAACTCTTATCACTTTATTCACTTTGGGCAAGATCGATTCATGTGGTCTTACTCCCACACCAACCCTTAGCTCCACTAGCCCTAAGGAACGTACTACTGGCCTCAGCAGTCCCAGCTAAATCCACCTTCACTCGGTAGAAATTTAGCTATTCAAATAATTTAGATGGGTCCCCTGATGGGTATCTCCCTCATGCTATTTCACTAACACCGTTTCATATATTCTTACAGTTTGACTGAATCTTTCGATTCTTTTAGCTCCCCACCAAAGAAGTGTTAACATCTTTACTGACAAAACGTGACATTATCACCACCCGCATCGACCGTCCAAGAAGAATTTTCCATATATCCTGGGAACTATTCTCGCATGCTAATTACCCACTTTAGGACTCTCTTATCCATTGTACCTACTTCATCTGGTACAAAATTCATTTTCACAAATGGACCTCTGTCCGACCCTTCATGTGATGAGTTCAGAACAGTGTTCACATTCCCTTCTCAATAAAAAGATGAAGTAACATGTAGTCAAACCGTACCTAAGATCCTTATATTGGCATAATATTTCACTTTCTAAATGTGGGGGAGGGGTCTAATCCTAACAATATAGACTTCTTCTTATGAGCCAAGAAAATTTACCCCAATTTTCACTTTTGGGTATACCATACTCCGCCATATGCCAAAGCCTTTCGGTATCTTACATCCATTGGCTAACACGCACGTTCTCCGCATTTACTAAAATTCCAATAGGCGGTCCTCTTCAAAGACCCATCTGACTCATTCCCATTTTGACTACGCTGAGTGAGTCTAATTTGGCACCACTTTCTCATATAGCGGTATTTAAAAATATATACTGCACCTTAGCAGTCTTCATAAACCCATATTCTCGAGAAACACTACGGTTGACCTCAAATACGATCATCGTCCCCAAAATAAGCTTCAACTTCCACTGAACCCTACATCATGTTGCCTCCTCATGAACTTTTCCATTCTTCCATTCATTTTCTGGCTAACGAACACAGTCGAACGCAAATAAGATTCACTAATATATATATATTTTAGCGGGAGAACAAAATGTCACCATAGAAATTAGCAATCCTAAACTTAGGGCTCTATATAAAATACAAATCAACACTACAAGTTTAGTACGTCCACACAGATTCCAAAGACTCTAGAACCTGATGCTCTGATACCACCCGTGACACCTCGCCTAATAAAATACCGACTAATCAACCCTATATAAAATCAAAACAGGAATCTCAAATGATTTCATTCTCAGCATCGCTGTCGAAAACCATATTAATTACTATTAACTGTGACACCCCGCCTAATTAAATACCGAGCGATCACTCCTTTATTAAATTAAATCAAGGTGAACAGTTGGTTCATTCTCAGCATCACCGTCGATAAAAATAAATTTTTCCAATTTAACACCCTAATTAATTAAGCTAAGTGTCAAAACCATTTTCATACATAACTTTCCAAATTTTTATTTAAAGAAAGATTATTTATTTATTTTATTAACAACATTCAAAAAGTAATAATCACACCACATCAATTCTGCAACATAATCCAAATAATTTAAAACTTTCGTCAATCGAATGTCAACATACGAAATCTAAAGTCACGCATCCAAACTGAATAAATCCCATAGTAACAGTACAGGAAATAACTGAAATACAAATGTTCAATAACAACGGAATAATGGAAAGAGCTACACATGCCCAACTAAATGAAAGTACTAAGAGTGGATCCGAATGAACGAAGTTGTCTAATCAAGAGACCTGCAACTCCCACCTAAGCTGCAGCGCGTTCCTTCCAAGGGATCCTAAGCAAGACGCCCCTGTGGCTGGGCACCTGTGATACATACATATATATAAAAGAGAGAGAGAGAAGAAGAAACGGGTCAGAGCCCGATAGTGTGTATGATTTAAAAATTCGTTTAGCTAGTTTTTAAATTGATACAGGCCAATGCAACAGCATATTAGTGCGACACTCTCTTGAGAAATTATAACCTCTCTTCTAATGTGCACACCTATCGCACTAACCTTCCCACTGGTCTATCTCGTCACATATCACGCTATCCTTTCCCAATGGTTTAACTTATCTTAGTTTATTTGCAGGATTCGAAATTTAACGATTCAATTGTTTGAAAAGAATATTTCAATTAGTAACCAAAGTTATCATTTTAACTTTATTAATTAACAAAGTATTCGAGTGACATATTATACTTTCTCAAAACAAGTATTTACAATATGAGTCATCAATCATGTCCTACATATCAAATCATTATAGGCAGTTCCAGATTTCAGGATTCCATATATATATTAACTACTCGTAAGAATATATATATATCATAACAGCACCCCAAATAAAAACTATGGTGCAGGCATACTCTACTATCCAAACCCCATATCACTCGTATTAAGGGGAATACAAATTCGGAATCACTCTTGAATTGTATTAACACATACACAAATAATATTGAGGCGAAGCATAGATTCCAAGTCTCTAAGAGGATGGCACATACCCGCGTCTCTTAGGACCGTCTGAACTATCGATTCGATAGCCTGTACCAAGGATATCTAGCTTCTAGGGTACAAGTCAATATCCCTCATAGAGGTCCCATCGAGATAAGACTGTCCCAGCGGGGTAACCTCAGGGATAGCAAGTAGCGTGGGCATGTTTTCACACATAGATAGTATATGCATACACAATCATATAAATATACTAATATTACTATATCAATAATGGGTATATTCTTAAATCCCATAGTTACGACTTTTATTTATCACTATTTAGTTGTCACCTATAACCGTTCACATCTTACTTTAATTTTTAAGAACCTTTCCACTTACTACATAACGCTCAGGGATTCTATCCTCCCAAGTATAAAATTCAGTAGATATACACCTTTGTCCCAAAGTAACTCTCTTATGGGTCTCTCTTTTTAAATCATAAATTCACCGACCCTTATGTAATTATCCAAAAATACAATCTTTGCCCGACATCAAGGGTCCCAAAATCTATTCACATGTCCTACTGGTCTTCCTTATCTCCCAAAACATTTTATTGAGAATGCCCAAAAATTTTCTCACAATAAATTGAATTTAACTCATTTAAAAGGAAATAGGAGTCTGCCAGGAGGGGTCGATCGATCGAGGTTTGGGGCTCGATCGATAGAACCTTTGATCGATCGAAGCTCTGGGCTCGATCGATCGATCAAGCAGGTCTGCGAAATCTGCAGAATTGCAGTTACGAATTTCATCTTCTAACTTACACCAAATCCATATTTTACAATCCCAAACGTCTCAAAATTTGTACTACTAACATCCTAACATGATATCATACATTTCCTACGTAAAGCATGTCAATTTACGTCACTAAACATGGATTAATCATGCCACAATTCATTTAAATATTCAAGAACCCTAGAAATCTCTAAATCATGGTTCCAATCTATTTTTCCAGAAATTTCTTCTTATAAACATCATAATTTCGTGGGTAAATTCCTCTACATGGCAAGGGTTTCCAAAATTATCATTTAAACCATAACTACATGCAATTCCTATCTCAAATCTTAGGTTTTCTTCCATAAAACTCATCCTAATCATTCCTACACTAATATGAAAGATGCATCAACGAAATAAGCAAGATAAACACTTACCTGTGATTTTTAGTGTTCTGATTTGAAGATGATTTTGGTGTGGTTGCGTAGTCCGTTGCGCGATCTACGCGTTGGTGGTGGTGGAGGTGCAAACGTATGGCTTCTGGGCCTTGAATTTGCCTTGAGAGATCTCTCCTTCCTCTCCTATGGCCGTTCTTGTGTTTGTGATTTCTAACCCTGGATGACTTACCTAAATGGCTGATATAGATTACTGAGTTTCGTGGGTTTAATTTCCCATAAATGTGAAATGACCAAAATGACCTCCCGGGGTACTAATTAGGCCTAAAAACGCCCCGAGACCCAAACTAAACCCCCGAGTACACTTTTCTGACTATATCGACCCTTCTGGACGCGTTGGCTCACTCAAAACGACCATACGAATGACTTATAAAATATTCACTTTTATTTATCAATATTTAGTCCCGACGCGACACGGGCGCGTCCCGACTCAAATTTCCAAAATTGTCACTTTATTCACTCGTGACATTCAATATAACCAATATTACATATTACTTTGCTCATTAGTAATATTCAATAAATTTTCCATAATTACTAACTCTCGTCACGTTAATAATTATAACATCATTAATTTCCGGATTTTTATTAAATAATTAACTCATATTAAATTGAATAAACCCCCAAATCAATATAGTATAAAAATACAGGGTATTACATACTTCCCCCCTAATAACGGAATTTCGTCCCAAAATTCGGAAAACAAGGCATACCTGGTAAGAACAAATCTGGATATCTCTCGCGCATATCGGCCTCGCGCTCCCAAGTGGATTCGTCCATATTATGATGCTCCCACTCGACTCGCACAAGTGGAACTATCTTTGACCTCAATCTCCTCTCACTATAGTCTAGGATAGCCACCGGTCTCTCCTCGTAAGAGCTGTCAGGCTGTAAGTCTATCTCATCTATCACAATGTGAGTATGGGCCATATCATCCCGAAGACACCGTCTCAATGACGAGATGTGGAATACATCGTGAATGCGATGTAAATGCTCTGGTAGTTCCAATTTGTATGCTACCGGCCCAATCCTCTCGATGATGGGAAATGGCCCTACGTACCTCGGGGCCAATTTCCCCTTCTTCCCTAACCTCATCACTCCTTTCATAGGAGATACACGCAGTAATACTTGGTCCCCCACATTAAACTCTCTAAAGAACCGTTTCGCATCGGCGTAGCTCTTCTGCCTGTCCTGGGCTACTCGAATGCGACTTCTGATCATCTCAATCCTCGCGGAGGTTTCCTGAATTACCTATGGTCCTAGCAACTTGTTATCCCCTACCTCGAGCCAATAACTTGGAGAACGACTAGGCCTTCCATACAAAGCCTCAAATGGAGCCATGCCAATCATGAACTGATATGAGTTATTATAAGCAAACTCTACCAGTGGAAGGTGTGGCTCCCAACCTCCTCCAAAATCAAGGACACACATGCGTAGCATATCCTCTAACATCTGATTAGTACGCTATGTATGTCCATCTGTCTATGGGTGATAAGCTGAACTCAACCTCAACTCAGTACCCATAGCCTCCTGAAAGCTTTCCCAGAAACATGACACGAAAATCTTGTCTCTATCTGACACAATATTCAAGGGCACCCCATGTAATCTGACAACCTCAACAATGAACAACTGAGCATACTGACCCGTGGTATAGTCTGTCCGCACCGGCAGAAAATGAGCCACCTTGGTCAAACGGTCTACAATCACCCAGATAGAATCGTGGCCCCACTGTGATGTAGGCAATCCCGTAATAAAATCCATGGAAATACTCTCCCACTTCCACGCGGGTACTTCAAATGGCTGAAGAAATCCTGACGGTTTCTGATGGTCCACCTTCACCAGCTGGCAGGTAGAACACTTGGACATGAACTCAGCAAGGCTTTCTTCATCCCACTCCACCAGTACTGCCTCCTCATATCCTGGTACATCTTATCTCCTCCAGGATGTACCGCAAATCGGGACCCATGAGATTGGGTCATCACTGCATGACGCAATTATGC
This sequence comes from Sambucus nigra, assembly GCA_949130495.1. Lineage (NCBI taxonomy): Eukaryota > Viridiplantae > Streptophyta > Magnoliopsida > Dipsacales > Adoxaceae > Sambucus > Sambucus nigra. The sequence goes on from OX422218.1 coordinate 423,039,813, forward strand.
ACCTTCTGGAACCACTAACCTCCCATTAAACCTCAAACCCCCATCAGAACTAACAGAATAGGACTCATCACCCTCGGCTAAAAGTCGTACAATCTGCTCCTGGAAAAATGGGTCTATGGTTTGTTCCTGTATCACCTTTATAACAATCTCGGGAGTGACTGTCATAACAGATATGAAGGAACGGGCTACTGCGTCCTGGTGGCCTAACTCCTCCCACTTTTCTTTCCAGACGTTCGCTACCTCGTCTTACGGTCTATAGCTCAATGCATCAGCAACTACGTTGGCCTTCCCCGGATGATACTGTATGTCGAACTGATAGTCCTTCACAAACTCTAACCATCTGCGTCGTCGCATATTCAGTTCTCGCTGAGTGAATAGGTACTGCAGTGACTTGTGGTCTGTGAACAAACGGAACTTCTCCCCCAATAAGTAGTGCCTCCATATCCTCAATGCAAAAATGACCGCTCCTAACTCCAGGTCGTGGGTGGGGTACTTCTTCTCATGCGGCTTAAGCTTGCGGGAGGCAAAAGCTATAGCCTTCTCCTCCTACTGAAGTACTTCCCCAAGTCCCCATAAAGAGGCATCAGTGTAAACCAGGTATTCCGCACCCGGCTTTGGTAAAGCAAGGACTGGCGCTGAAGTAAGCTTGTCTTTCAGCTCGTCGAAAGCCAACTGATAAGCGTCATCCCAAACATATGGTACCGCCTTGTGAGTCATATTCGTCAATGGACCTGCGATTTTGGAGAATCCCCGAATGAATCTCCTGTAGTATCCAGCTAACCACAAGAAACTATGCACTTCCCTCGGTGTCATGGGCTGTCCCCATTCCCTCACCACTGACACCTTACTCGGGTCAACTGCAATCCCCTGCTCAGAAACAACATGGCCCAAGAACTGTACTTCTCGCAACCAGAATCCACACTTCTCGTACTTGGCATACAACTGATGCTCTCGTAAAGCCTGAAGAACCCGCCTCAAGTGCTCGGCATGCTCCTCCTCGGAGTGTGAATATATCAAAATGTCATCTATGAAGACGATGACAAATTGATCCAAGAACTCTCTGAATACTACGTTCATTAAGTCCATGAATACGGCTGGAGCATTTGTGAGACCAAATGGAATCACTCTGAACTCGTAAGACCCATATCTCATCAAGAAGGCAGTCTTTGAAACATCATGCTCTCTAATACGTAGCTGATGGTACCCCGACCTCAGATCTATCTTCGAAAAGAAAGTTGCTCCCCTCAGTTGGTCGAACAAATCATCGATTTGAGGCAACGGATACTTATTCTGTATCGTGACCTTGTTCAACTCTCGGTAGTTCACACACAACCTCAGTGAACCATCACTCTTCTTCACAAATAAAACTGGAGCGTCCCAAGGTGAGGTACTCCTGCGAATGAAGCCCTGACCTAACAGCTGCTCTATCTGATCTCGTAACTCTCGCATCTCCACCGGAGCCATACGGTATGAAGAGCGTGCTATAGGTCTAGTATCTGGCAATAAATCAATAACAAAGTCTATCTCTCGACTAGGGGGTAGGCCTAGTATCTCCTAGAATACATCGAAATACTCACGAACGACTGGGATCGAGTCTAAAGGAATCACAACCTCCTTAGAGGTATCCTACTTTATATAATACAAATGAGCAGTCGAACCTCCCTCTGGGCGAGGCATCGCCACTACAAACATCTCTTGCCCCGGAATGGAAAAAGTAATGCTCCCACCGAAGCAATCAATCATGGCTCTATAAGCTGCGAGCCAATCCATACCGATAATAACATCATGCTCATGCATATCTAAGACTAACATGTCTGCAGGTAATACCAAGCTAACAATATCTACCCCCACTCCCCCGGCATATAAAGAAGAGTGAACCCCTCCCCAGTGGTGAGTCTACATACGTTACAGTGCTCTCTATTGTGTTTAATAACCCTAAGGTCTTCGCATAATATGTAGATATAAAACAATGCGTTGCCCCAGTAACAAGCATAATTTGACCCAAAGTTCCATGGATAGAAAACATACCCTCAATCGCGGGTGGTGCCTGTGAAGCTGCTGCCTGGTGAACGTTATAGACACGTCCGTACTGTAACTTCCCCTGCTGCACTGGAGCTGCTGGAATGGATGGTAAGGCTGGCACCTGGGCTGGAGCTAGGAGGGCAGGTGGAAAAAGTAGTCTTTACGTCTCATTACGGGCACCCTGCTGCTGTGGGGCCCTATCTCCCTCCGGACAATCCTGGCGCCTATGGAGGTGCTTACCACACCCAAAGCATCGGCCTCTGAAGTTACTCCCTCCTGACCATGCTGCACTGGGACTTTATTCCTCTTTCGAAACTTCTTCACTTTACCACGTTGTTGACTAGTCTCACTTTTTCCTTGGTCTTGCTGGCCTTGAGGGGAAATTTGCGGAAAAACTATGTCAGGGTGAGGACAATCCATCCACTTGTGACCCGGATGTACACATTTATAGCAGTGTTTCGAAATTCTTCGCTGGTCGGATTGTAGTTTATCCCCAGTCTGATTTGGACAAGTTTTACGTTTGTGATCGTCCATTCCACAACTGAAACACCTCTTTGTGACTTCACTCGGACCTTGGTTTTGTTGACCCTGACGCTTTTGGGTTTCCCCGCACAATTTGTTACCCTTGTGGCCTTTATGGGCCTGAAGACCTTGTTGTTGCGAATTTTGTGTCTTCACACACTTGTTATTTCCAGTCATGACAGACTGATTGTACTCTCTAGATCTTTTGCCCCCCATGAGCTATGTGTTGCGTTCTTCATACTGCAAGACCGCGGTGGTAACTGATTGTGCTACGATACCTTCTAACTCTGCGGTTGATATTCTCTCTGGGGATACATGAGGTGTGATTCGATCTTGCTCGTTGCCTCCCCCAACCGTTTTAGCTAGTTCTTCTCGACAATCCATCTGAAAATTTAAGTAAATTTGGATGAGTTCATCATTCAAATAAACAAATCGCGGAAGTTAGAATTCCCAATGTATAGAGATGAACACAACATTCCTAATATTTAGGGCTCTATATCAAAGAAAGCAACGCTGAAAGCATAATAAGCCGCACAGATCCTAAAGGACACTAGAACCTGATGCTCTGATACCACCTGTGACACCCCGCCTAATTAAATACCGGGCGATCACTCCTTTATTAAATTAAATCAAGGTGAACAGTTGGTTCATTCTCAGCATCACTGTCGATAAAAATAAATTTTTCCAATTTAACACCCTAATTAATTAAGCTAAGTGTCAAAACCATTTTCATACATAACTTTCCAAATTTTTATTTAAAGAAAGATTATATATTTATTTTATTAACAACATTCAAAAGTAATAATCATACCACATCAATTCTGCAACATAATCCAAATAATTTAAAACATCCGTCAATCGAATGTCAACATATGAAATCTAATGTCACACATCCAAACTGAATAAATCCCATAGTAACAGTACTGGAAATAACTGAAATACAAATGTTCAATAACAACGGAATAATGGAAAGAGCTACACATTCCCAACTAAATGAAAGTACTAAGAGTGGATCCGAATGAACGAAGTCGTCTAATCAAGAGACCTGCAACTCCCACCTAAGCTGCAGCGCGTTCCTTACAAAGGATCCTAAGCAAGACGCCCCTGTGGCTGGGCACCTATGATACATACATATATATACAATAGAGAGAGAAAAAAAGAAACGGGTCAGATCCCGATAGTGTGTATGATTTAAAAATTCGTTTAGCAAGTATTTAAATTCATACAGGCCAATGCAACAACATATTAGTGCGACACTCTCTTGAGAAATTCTCACCTCTCTTCTAATGTGCACACCTATCGCACTAACCTTCCCAGTGGTCTATCTCATCACATATCACGCTATCCTTTCCCAATGGTTTAACTTATCTTAGGTTATTCGCAGGATTCAAAATTTAACGATTCAATTGTTTGACAAGAATATTTCAATTAGTAACCAAAGTTCTCATTTTAACTTTATTAATTAACAAAGTATTCCAGTGACATATTATACTTTCTCAAAACAAGTATTTACAATTTGAGTCATCAATCATGTCCTACATATCAAATCACAGTAGGCAGTTCCAGATTTCAGGATTTCATATATATATTAACTACTCGTAAGAATATATATATATCATAACAGCACCCCAAATAAAAACTATGGTGCAGGCATACTCTACTATCCAAACCCCATATCACTCGTATTAAGGGGAGTACAAATTCGCAATCACTCTCGAATTGTATTAACACATACACAAACAATATTGAGGCGAAGCATAGATTTCAAGTCTCTAAGAGGATGGCATGTACCCGCGTCTCTTAGGACCGTCTGAACTATAGATTCGATAGCCTGTACCAAAGATATCTAGCTTCTAGGGTACAAGTAAATATCCCCCATAAAGGTCCCATCGAGATAACACTGTTCCAGCGCGGTAACCTTAGGGATACCAAGTAGAGTGGGCATGTTTTCACACATAGATAGTATATGCATACACAATCATATAACTATACTAATATTACTATATCAATAATGGGTATAGTCTCATATCCCATAGTTACGACTTTTATTTATCATTATTTAGTTATCACGTATAACCGTTCACATCTTACTTTAATTTTGAGGAACCTTTCCACTTACTACATAACACTCATGGATTCTATCCTCCCGAGTATAAAATTCAGTAGGTATACACCTTTGTCCCAAAGTAACTCTCTTATGGGTCTCTCTCTTTAAATCATAAATTCACCGACCCTTATGTAATTATCCAAAAATACAATCTTTGCCTGACATCAAGGGTCCCAAAATCTATTCACGTGTCCTACTGGTCTTCCTTATCTCCCAAAACATTTTATTGAGAATGCCCAAAAATTTTCTCACAATAAATTGAATTTAACTCATTTAAAAGGAAATAGGAGTCTGCCAGGAGGGGTCGATCGATCGAGGTCTGGGGCTCGATCGATAGAACCTTCGATCGATCGAAGCTCTGGGCTCGATCGATCGATCAAGCAGGTCTGCGAAATCTGCAGAATTGCAGTTACGGATTTCATCTTCTAACTTACACCAAATCCATATTTTACAATCCCAAACGTCTCAAAATTTGTACTACTAACATCCTAACATGATATCATACATTTCCTACGTAAAGAATGTCAATTTACGTCACTAAACATGGATTAATCATGCCATAATTTATTTAAATATTCAAGAACCCTAGAAATCTCTAAATCACGGTTCCAATCTGTTTTTCCAGAAATTTCTTCTTATAAACATCATAATTTCGTGGGTAAATTCCTCTACATGGCAAGGGTTTCTAGAATTATCATTTAAACCATAACTACATGCGATTCCTATCTCAAATCTTAGGTTTTCTTCCATAAAACTCATCCTAATCATTCCTACACTAATATGAAAGATGCATCAACGAAATAAGCAAGATAAACACTTGCCTGGGATTTTTGGTGTTCTGATTTGCAGATGATTTTGGTATGGTTGCGTAGTCCGTTGCGCGATCTACGCGTTGGTGGTGGTGGCGGTGCAAACGGATGGCTTTTTGGCCTTGAATTTGCCTTGAGAGCTCTCTCCTTCCTCTCCTATGGCCGTTCTTGTGTTTGTGATTTCTAACCCTAGCTGACTAACCTAAATGGCTGATATAGATTAGTGATTTTCGTGGGTTTAATTACCCATAAATGTGAAATGACCAAAATGCCCTCCCGAGGTACTAATTAGGCCTAAAAACGCCCTGAGACCCAAACTAAACCCCCGGGTACACTTTTCTGACTATCTTGACCCTTCTGGATGCGTTGGCGCACTCAAAATGACCATACGAATTACTTATAAAATTTTCACTTTTATTTATCAATATTTAGTCCCAACGCGACACGGGCGCGCTCTACTCAAATTTTCAAAATTGTCATTTTATTCACTCGTGACATTTAATATAACCAATATTACATATTACTTTTCTCATTATTAATATTCAACAAATTTTCCATAATTACTAACTCTCGTCACGTTAATAATTATAACATCATTAATTTCGGGATTTTTATTAAATAATTAACTCATATTAAATTTAATAAACACCTAAATCAATATAGTATAAAAAATGGGGTATTACATTAACCTATTAGGCCTATCGTCAAAACTTTAAACTTTTCTAATCTTTTTAAATTTAATACACAATTAAAACCATTCACAGGGTAATAAAAATAACAAATGGAATGAATAAATAAATAACCGATAACTCTCGATAAAAATATATTACCACCAAATCGAATGCGTATAAAATAAAAATATCGCAAATAAAATAATTGACAACAGTTGGGTAACATGCCCGAATATATTTACAGTATCTCATATCTAGATCACAAGGAATGAGGCGTCTAAAATGATTTTCTGCCAACATCCATAGTTGCGGCAGCACGTCTGACTCGGAAGAGATAGTCATCCAGTCTAAAAAGTATACAAAAAGGGGAAGAAAATAAAAACAAATTCGGGTCAGAGCCCGAGTTTTGAATTCTTTTAGCAAGTTTTTAATTTATTTTATTATGTAAAAATATGATACTCTTGATTTTTAAATTGGTGTCGCACTCACATGAGATACCCCTTACCTCTCATCTAACAGTGCACACCTAATGCATGTATTTTAAAACACCCTAGTTAGCTACCAAGCCTAACTAGCACCTCGAAAAACACCCACGTCTATACACTATTAAGAACCCCGCGTATCTAAGATATTCTAAGTGCTCGCCAAAGCTTATACCTTAAAATTTATCACTTATCATATACTCCTTCATTTTGAATAACCTTCACTAGTTATTACCCCATTCTCATTTTAGTGTTATTATTTTGTATATAATAAACTTACATTACATTTTATATTTCGAATTTTGTACTTCCGGATACTAGAAATTAACTGACAATTCTTTCCTTATTTTAGTCTCTCTCTCTCTCTCTCTCTCTCTCTCTCTCTCTCTCTCTGTATATATATATATATATATATATATATATATATATATATATATATATATATATATATATATATATATATATATATATATATACACACACACACACGCACACACACATCTAGTATATATAGGGTGTACCCGTGTCGATGGCACGGTGTGAAATTTGCTCCAGATTGTATGTGATTATAACACATTCATACCCGTGTAAATGTCACGATAAAAAATTTACTCCCTCTTATTTTGTCTTTCATGTCGTGTCACCATAGATTTTCCAAGTATCTGTGCCGAATGCACAGTGTGAAACGATTATATGTGATTATAGCACATACATACCCGTCTAAATGTCACGACGAAAATTTTTCTCTCGCTTATTTCGTCTTTCATGTCGTGTCACCGTAGCGTGACCAAATTTAAATTTAAAAGTATATATTTTTTACAAAATTAACTTCTAATTTGCTAATTTAAGGGTTATTTAAATCAAACTTTAAATTGAACATAACACATTTATACATACGTCAATTTCAAATCACTTACAACGAACTGATTCTTTATATACCAGATTTTAAATGTAAGCCAATAAAAACACAATTGTTTAAAGAATTCATTGGTTACTGGCGTATGATGGCGCGTTGACAATTCCCCGAGTATGAATCGTGTGGTTAATTTTCCTAAAGGACAAATATTTTTTTCAAAATTATTTAAACATGGTTAATTTTTCTCCCAGGTATTTGTGATAAATTTATCACCTTGTCATTAGCAAGGATATGAGACTGCCCATGCATATGGCAAGATAATAATAATAAAACCCATATAAATAGTCAAAATATGTGATGGCAAATGGTAAATTAAAAAAAATTAAGTCAATTTTTTTCAAGCCTATTAAAGTACTAAACCACACAGGTCTAATGTTGTTTTTAGTGTTCCAGTGTTTCATCTCGATAAAAAAATTAATGAATTTATTTTGTGAAACAACAATTTTTTATATGATAACATTTTTTTAATGTCCCAATTTCTACTTCAATCATTCTCAAAATGTTTTCATTTTTTTAATAAAAAACACTTTTTAGAAGAAATTACTTTTAAGAGATAAATAAACTATTTTTTTCTTTTAAAAAAGGTTTCAACAATTTTTTTAATTGTTTTAAAAAATATTTAACATTTTTTTAACAATTTTTAACATTTTCTCTTGTCTTTTAGTGAGTGTGTCTAATATGTGTGTCCCATTTGTGTGTAAGTCTAAAGTTTTCCTTTTCAATATAACAAAACCAAGATTATAAATTTTGGTAGCGAAAAAAATGGCCTATATGTATTCATAAAAAAATAAACATGCATTATAACCTTATTATCAACATATTAATATATTGTATAATACATTCTATATAAAGGATTCTCCTGCATAAAGAGTGCTCTAATACCCAAGTAAATGAGCTTTTGAGTGGTTCTTTTAACCGTATCTAGTTGTCCCAATTATGTAGATTCATGAACTTGAAATATTTTAGGAATTAGTTAACTTTTACAAAAACTATCTTAAACTTGCATATTGCTATTGAAATACAATGAAATAAACAACAAAGCATTAGTGGAACTTTGTTTGTATTGGATGAGATAGTGGATGAGATATCAAGAAAGACAAACTAACTGATCCATGAGGGGTCAACTACAAATGCTTTGGTTAAGGGAACCTATGAGGTTACATTTAAGAAAAATAGACATGGAGAATATATTAATGAAACACATAAAAAATAAAACATTGCGTAAATAATAATTCTTATCACTTCGAAATGAAGTACAATAAAAAATTGAATGAATAGACACTAAATACTTTTATTGCTTGGGTGGAGATAACCTGGGTGGGTTCGAATGAAGGTGATCTAAGACCTTTTGATTTGGGAAGAATGATATGTAGTGTTGTCAAGAAAAGATATCAAATGTTTCACTCTAACAAACGTTAATCAGCAAAGATTTATAGAAAGATATGGACAGAGAGAGAGAGAGAGAGAGAGAGAGAGAGAGAGAGAGAGAGATAGAGAGAGAGAAGATCTTTGAATGAATAAAAGATATTCAATATCTTAAAAGTACACCATTGCAAACCATTAGCCTAGCTACCAAACTATGATCCAAGAGGTTTACTGGTACCAGCTGGGTTTAGTTATCTCACGGAACAAACCATTATGTGGAAGCTCGAAGAGGAAGGGAATGAAAAGAGTAGCCTAATAGTTGTCTCAACCTTTACTGTTGAAGTTAAACCCTCGAGACATGTGAAATATCAGATAGCATTAGGTGGCATGTATGAAAATTGAAAAGACACCAACAATTTTTGTGAACCTCAAAATATATAGATAGAAAACCTGTTTATATAGGTTTTGTATACAAACTTATGACATGGCTAAAACCCCTTCTCTTTTATTATATATATATATATATTATTTTACATATATAGTGTGTGATATATAAGTGTGGAAATACTTGATGTGTAGAGTATAAATATATATATATATATATATATATATATATATATATACTCTACACATGAAGTATTTCCACACTTATATATCACACACTATATATGTAAAATAATCATCACTCAGAGCTATAACTCAATAGATTCAATCTCAAGAATGCTATCATCTTCCAAGGAATCACTCACATTATCTTCCTGGGTACCAATGGTCGAACTCTCACACCGGTTTGGTAAAAACCAAATCACAACGTACGGGAAGCGGTCATAGTTCCTCACTGGAAATGATAACGAAACATACCCACCACGCTCACCCCTGATAAAAATCACACTTGACAAAATATGGACGACTATGACCTGGGGCTATACTCACCCTGCTCATCAAACTAGGGGATTCAACCACATCGTGCAACTTCCCATGATAGCATTAGAGGGATATGCTTCACATAAATATGTCATTCACACACACACACACACACACACACGTATATATATATATATACTTGTTTTGGGTACCCTTTCATCAACTAGGCCCATAAGAGTAGGCGGTCAGCCTCAAATGAGCATAAAAGGTGCCCGGCCCAAATTTTGAGTTCTAGATGGAGGTTGGAACAAAAAGATATGGCCAAGTCCATCCCTAAAATCTTGGACCAGATATTCAGGGGATACTGGGCTAACTTGTTGGTTACCAATACTCTCTTTCTACCAACTGAATATATATTGTACCATTGGTCCAGGGAAAAGAACATGTGAAAAACTATCTCGAGAGTTACCTAATAAGAAGAGCAGACCTCTCTGTAGACGTAGGCAATTTGTCGAACCATGTATATTCTTGTGTTATGTGATTATGATTGAGATTGTTGTTGTTTCTTTCTTAGTGGTGATTGTTTTCCTTTCATAAATTGTTTGTTTTGAGATTTTCGTCACCACAGTTAGCGTTGTCTATGGGAAATGATTGTTTTTTTGGTAAAAACCTTCACCCGCAAGAACCAACAATGTTTGATCATAGAACGTTCCTCAAGCCAAAAATATTCAGGAGCCGACGAACCCCCCAAGGGTAAGGTCTGAAATGCGCCATTCAAATCCAAGACTTCACCAGGATAGGCAGGTCTCTGATGAAAGTCGGGGCCACCCAAGTCCACACAAATCTCTATGTTAATTGATGCCTATGAGGCCAGACTCTAAGAACAGTAGGAGGCCACTTGCCAACGGGAAAATGAGAAAAAGATTGGAGAAAGAACTCCGTCGAAATACAAGGCAATGCCACAACATGACTCCTAGGGTGACAACCATGCTTTTTATATCTAATTCCGTTAGCTACGGCCAATTAAATTAAAGTGGAGCGTCAATATGTTGGCATTAGATATATAATTTAAATAAACGCAGTAAAGTAAACATATACACTCTCATATGTGTAACCACATCACATCATAATATCTAAAACAAGTGAAACCAACTCATAACTATTAACTGTAATAATCCATTAGTAATCTCAAACTGGAAATATAAAATGCCAATACATGCGGCCCAACACAAAACGGGAAAGAGTAATACAACAATTCTCTTAAATCCCAAGTATAAACAAAGTGATATTAATCTCCGATACCACCCTTAAGAAAAGGGAATCAAACGACAAAAATTAAAATAGAAAAACTCCATGGCTACAGGAATCCTAAGATTGATATGATCTCATCAAGCTCCATAGTCTATTGTCAAGTGGGACGAGGACCCATCATATATTATATATATAGGAGAGGAGAAAGAAGTAAGATAGAAAAACATGAAAGAAAAAAAACAAGCTATAAGATTATAAGATGTACTTATAATGAAAGCACACTAATCCTTACTCGTCTCCAGTAATTAAGTTGTTCAATTACCCAACCAATGCTCCTATATTGTGACTACCCAACCCAAACTCGAGTAAAGTGTAGTATCATATCATATCATGATTAATCATTATTAATCCCATTTCAATATTTAACATATCAAAGTATTTCTTTCAAGTATAATATCAAATGCATCGATTTGGGATATTACTTTAAGACACAAGCATAATATCTCACACAACAAGTCATATCGGGTCACTATCGTTATCCGGGGGAACAAGTCGTAACAATAGGCCTACACATGAATATTCACCAATATTATGTGGTGAGGGAAATCATATTAAGTACTAAATCACATGGCATTCCAAGGTCTTTATATCCAACCCGCGTTACAACCACGTGTCCAGTTTTGGTGGTTTATCTCCGACACGGCACTCGAGCGAAACCTAACCAAATCAATCACAAAAAAAACGCATTAAACATGTGCCTACATCGAACGGAGGACTTGACTAGTGTATACTCGACAATATACATGTGAAACAATTGCATGCTTACGTATATATACGATCTTATCAAGTCTCTTACTCGATTTATACAATAGCCATTATTTACAATATAACATAATTTACATCATTAATTTGCTAATTAAACATCATATCATTTCAAGGTTATATATCCCTAATAACCATAGGTATATGATCAAGTTATAAGATTAAGTACAACACCACAATTATCTTTCCAAAAATATAAACACCCTTAGCGCTCTTATTTCAACAACATGCTCCCCAGAAATTAAAATGCAGATTCAAGGTTCTTCCGATCTGTTTTTGGAAAAACATAGAAATACAAAGTTGTTTGAAACGTGATGTTCTACAAGGACACGCGTGCACGCTGCCATAGCCTGCATAAAACATACCCGAAACTAACATATATAGTTCACCCCTGTTTACGATAACTTTCTGCTCAGAACTGTAAAACGCATGTTCGAGGATTTTTCGATCCGTTTTTGGAAAAACTTAAAACTACAAAGTTGTTCAGAATATGATTTTCTCCAGGAACACGTGAGCACACTTCCATTTATGACTTAAAACAGACCCAAAATCAACTTATAATATTCGCCCCTATTTTCGACAACTTTTTTCGCACAGCTGTAAAACGCATATTTGAGGATTTTTTTATCCTTTTGAAGAAACTTAAAACAACAAAATTGTTCAGAATATCATTTTCTAGAGGGTAAAGCGGATGAAACATCCATTTTCGGAAGCAGAGCAGCTCAAAATAGTTTTTAATATGATGATTTACTCAATTGCGTAGATTTATCAAATTCAAGAGGTTGTTCTACAACTCAATCCCTATAATGATGTTATTGCATTTGAATCTACATGAAGGGTGATCCTAATACATTGCATATCATTTTTAATATCAATTTTATATTAATTTAAAGATCCAAATACATCTTCATGTGAAATTTCATTATAGATACATATTATACACATATAGGTTATTAACTTGCTCTGGATTGTATGGAGAAGTTCAATCCTCTTGAAATCCTCTTAGATTTCTTCTCTTCTTACTTTATCTCTCTCTCTCTACCAAACCCTAGCCCGCTTTTGTGAAATGAGAAAATGAAGACTTCTTCTCTTATTTTCTACTTATACCTGGGGTTAGTTTATTTACAAAAATTCCATTGCCCCAAATTTAACCCTCTCGATCCTTTTACGCCTTAATTCTCTTTTAATATTTAGGTCGCACATTCGTAACTCAATGAATTCTCTTTAACTTTTCATTTCCAAGCATTTCGAATATATATATATATATATATATACTCACATAGTTTCATTTTTTTTTTAGATCAATTTCAATTCAATAAAAAATGCGGGGTATTTCATCCTCCCCCTCTACGAATGGGATTTCGTCCTTGAAATCCAAAATAAAACAAATCAATTCAAGTCAAGTAAGGTAGTCTCGTACGTAACTTCTATGAAGAGAAATGGGTGACTAATTCGCAAGTCATTCTCTCTCTCCAAAGTGGCTGTTGATGTAAAAAACTAGATCGCTCTAATTCTTCAATCACAGATAAATAAATAAGATAAAGATTTTTAAAGTGGTTCGGCTAGGAATAAAGCCTACGTCCACTGTTATGTTATTGCTGAGTGTTTGTGGAATTCTTGATTACAAGTTCTCTCAAGAAATTCCCCTCCCTCTGAATGGGATTAATACAAGGTATTTATAGCCTCAAGGCTGTACATGAAAGGTCCAATACATTAAATGATATACATATGAATGGGTAATACATTTAATGCAGCGTGTGCGTCAAGAATCTAATGAATAGTTGAACAGTTGTCCGTCTGATAATTGATGACACGGCCGAGGTGCAGTTCGGACCGCCTTAGTTGTTCGTTGATCAAGAGTTCCTCGGATGGAGTTAGAGTATCTCGGGATGATGGAGTTCCTCGGATGGAGTTCCTCGGCATGATAGAGCTCCTCGGTGTATTCTCGTTGCTCGGTATCAACCATGGTTGTTCAGTAAATGATCTTCCTCGCTGTTATTGTGCCACGTAGATCGACACGTGTCTTCATACTATTCGTCCACATCAGCATATTAATTTTGGTATCAACAGAAGCCCCCAATGTTTCATATTTCGAACTTTGAGGAGTATGGGACATTCTTTCTCGGTATATGGTAATATTAAATGACCTTCCTGGGTTTTAGGAGCATTGTATTCAAATTTCCTTCTCATTTCGCAGTTTCCGCCTTTTTTATAAGCGCTTCGATCTTCGTGCAACTTTTGTCTTTTTAGCCACCGGAAGTTCAGTAGTTTCTTTTTAGTAATCATTTCTTTCGCCGCTTCCCAATGCAAAGTATTTAAACTCCTTTGGTAACCATACCGTCGTCTACACTTTCCATTTTTCTGCATTCAAGTTTTCTATTCTCTTCCTCTCTCTTGTGTGTTCATCATTGTTTCCGTTCGTTGTCAACATATCTCCTTTCTTTCTGTAAGATCTTCTTCCTTTCTTCTGCATCTCTTTTATTCAATATGGTTTATATTGTTGAATTTGCTGAGAAATTTCGTTCTGACTTTTCCATTCCTTCTTGGGTAATTCTAGAGGTTCTTTCTGAGCCTTTAGATTACTTTCGATTGGCTGAGGGACATTGGTTCCCCAGTCTTTTCATTGCTGAATGTGGTTTTTCTTTTCCCCCAAACCCATTATGTCTTGAGTTTTGTCAATATTTTGATCTTGTTCCTGCAAAAATAGCCCCCAATTCATGGAGAATAATTAACGGGGTGCACAAGTTAAATCTAACTCATGGGACTCGTATAGGGATCCCAGAAATCATGTACTGCTATAAATGGGCCACTTTAGATAATGTTTATTATTTAAAAACTAGGTTTTTAAATAGAGCCCTTGTAGTTAACCTCCCTGATTCAAATAGAGATTATTTTGAGCATGGGTTGGTCATAAAAAATTGGCAACACGCGCCTTTATCTGGGAATGAAGTATACAATGGTCCCAGATGCCCCCCATACGGCAATGGGATAGGTTTATTTTTCATTTTTATTTTACTTATGAAATTGCGTTTTCATCATGTTTGACAAAATGTATGACTGAGATTTATGTATTTATTTGCAGTTGATAGTAAAAGAAAAACTCCAAAAGAGTCGGAAGTGAATATCAAGCATTTAAAACTTATCTGGAATTTGCACAAGACTATTGCAGACGAGCATATTAGGTCTGCATCATATTTGCTGCAGTATAAGAGCTACACAACCTCTTATACTGCTCGCCCTGTTGAACCAGCCTCAACACCAGAAAGTTCATCTTCAGATTCTCATATTCCCCTATCTCAGAGAATGGGCAAGAAAAGAGCTCCTCCTGCTCAATTTGGTGAAATTTCTTCTGCTGTTGGAGCAAAGAAAGGCAAAATTGATGTCCCAGAGGGGACTAAAAAAATAGATGTTAGTTCCTCCAAAGTTGCCGAGAAGCCCCCAGTGGCCCCGAGCAAGAAAAGTGCTAGTGCTGATGTAATTACAATATCTCCGACCAAGACTTCTTCCTTGGTTGATGCTGCTAACCCTCCTTTGAAGAGATTGAGGAAATCATCTTCGGTTAATCTTGCTGGAACTGCATCTTCTCTACCCGCTGGTGGTAGTAGTGTTTCAAAAATCCTTCTTCCGAGTTCTTCAACGAGCTCAGTTATACCTGAGGTTCTCGGGGTTGATGAAAAGATTCCTAGGGATACACTGACATCCTTAGCTGCTCGCCATCTTTCTTCAGTAAATTTCTCATACCTTTGGTCTTTCTTTCTTTTTCTTGATTTCTTGCATTTGTATTGACTTTATTGTTTTTCTTATCTTTCAGCCGGTGAACTGTTTCAATACCATCGTGAAGAAAGATCAAGCTATTAAAGCTTCTAGTTCCTCGTCCGATGTTGACGATGCCCTCTTGGGTTTAGCCCAATCTGTGAAAGAATCTCGCCAGCAGTACGTCGAGGAGAAAACTGCCTGGGAGAAAAAATTGTCTGCAGCCGAGGCTGACAAGATGAAGATGGCTGAAACCTCCAAGAATTTGGAGGAGAAGGTGAAAAGCTTAGAGGTCAATCAGCAAAGGTGCGATGACCAACTGAAGAAGGCAGAAGAAGAACTGTCTATCCTGCGAGACATCAAAATCCAGAAAGAACAATTGGATGTCAAACTCTCCTCGGAGAAGTTGAAAAGAAAAGTTGCAGTTAGGAAACATTTCAGTGCTGGTTGGGAGAAAGGATGGGATAAAGGGATTGCTGCTATGACATCTCAAGTCAAATATGGGGAGTTGAAATACTTCTATGATGGTTGGGTAGCTGCTCTACAAGAGCTAAAAATCCAAGACGATTCTGAGCTATTCCAAAGGCATCTCCCTGGTCCTCCTCCACCAATTGTGGAAGAAGAAGAAGATGAACCTGCTTCAGATGAATCTTCCATGGCTGTGGATGTCCCAATCTCTGCTTCTCAACCCTCTGTCATTGAGGATATTTCTTCTATGCCTCCTCCTGCCGAGAAGATTTCTGCCGATCAAGCTGTTGTCATCACCGAGCAACCGAGCTCCTCGTCCCAGCCTCCCGAGAAAGTCTTGGGAGACAAGGAAAAGGTGTGAAGTTGTTCGGTATCATTTCTATCTTTGATCATTTGTAATCGAACAATGTAATCCTTTTATGATCTAATAAAATACTTCTTTACTCATCGCTGTTATTGATGATTCTTTGTTGATTGTTGTCTTTTTCTTGTCTTTAGTTTGTTGCTAGAATGGAACTAATCTCTTCTCATGATACCGAGCTGATGCAGCAATGTCACCAATACTATAGGGCTGGTCATACAAACCTTAGTTCTTCTGAAATTGCTGACATTCTTGGTCATGATGCTTCAGAACAGGCGACTGAGGCTTATCGGTACTTGAAAGATTTACTCGACCGAGCTGTAGCTAACAATGTCGCTTATTATGACTTGATTGAAGAGCTGCATTGTTCCTTAGAGGATCTCCAAGGCCAGCACAATGAATCGATGGCTTCATTACACGAGGAATATGAAAATAGATATCAACAACTTTCCTCTGATACAGGTCATAAAAAGATCATTGCTGCATACGACATTAGGGAAAGGACCCTAAAAGGTGAAGTTGAAGCCTGCCGACAAATTGCCGAGATCCTGGAACAAGAAAATAATAGTCTGCAGAAAAGATTGGCTCAATATGAATCCGTTGCCTCCTCTTCCACTGCATTAGTACCAGTTACTGATGAAGGTTTTTCGTTTCTAGAGGTTGAAAACGCCAAACTAAGGCAAGAGTTGGATGACTTGAAAAAGTCTATTATTCCTGTGACTGCTCGGGGACGAGGAAGGAGTTCTCGGGGACGAGGAAGAATCGTCGAGGAGCAAAATTCTCCAGTTGCTTCTCGGAGCCGATCAAGAGTTCTTAGCCGTAGTGTTGAAGAATCTCGCACCCAATCTACTCTGGAAACTCAAGCATTCCAACTGAATGTTAAGGATCGTGCTCTGTCTGATTTGTCTAAGAAAAATTTATCTTTAGAGGATCAATTGGCTGCGATGAAGTCTGATCTGAATAATAAAGATGCTCTTATCAAGAACTTTCTCGAGCAAGTAGATAGATTAACTTTCCAATTCCATAAACAGCCTCGGGAGTTCTGGAATGCAGGCTATAATGAAGCTCTTTATCATTTGGATGCTCGCATTGAAAATGCTAACAACGAAGGTTATAAGCAGGGATGGTTGAACGCCCTGGGTGTATTAAAATTGGAACGAGGTCATTATTTATGGGATTATCATGCTCCTGGATTGCTAGACTTGCCTGTTCCTCCCTATAAATTGGATATGGCATGGATTCCTGCTCGTTCCATTCCTCGGAGTTTGATCTCTAAATATCTTGGTGATTATAACCTTCATTCTCAAGTTGAAGTATCTCGTCCTGAGCACCTGTTGGACACTCCTACAATAATGAATGTCAGAATGCTGAAGGACATGAACTTTATTAATTCTCCTCTTTGTCTAGAGGATCCTCCTGCCGGCGAGGAACCTATCTCAAAGGACAAAGGAAAGAAACCAATAGAGTAGGAATCTTTAATGTAATAGTTAGCACATACATGTAACATATAATACATTTTTATCTTAATGAAAGAATTTCATTTTCTGTTTTGCCAATAGCTATTTTTCTGTTTGCAAATTATATGGTTCATCAACCAACTTAGAATTTATAATAAGCATAAATTGTTGAAAATTGTTTCCAACCAACCAAGGTGGATAAATAATGTTTGTCGACCAACCACAGTTGATGGGTTTCTATCCCCGACCAGCCATACTTGGTTCAATTTTCAAATATAAACATGTGTCCGACCAACTAAGGTCAATACTTTTGTCCTCGTCGACCAACTACAGTTAGTGGGTTTTTATCCCCGACCAACCATACTTGGTACAGTTTGGAATATTTTGTTCTTCAAAGAACTTTTTGTAATAATGTTACCTCCCGACCAACATAAGCTGTAATGCGAGAGTATATAAAGTCTTACCAACCGTAGTTGATCATGCTGGTCTACACCTCCTAATCAAAGGAGTAGTAGGGTTCTTTCGAACTTTTTGGCTCCTTGGAGCATGTCCTCCTAACCAAAGGAGGTTGGCTACTTATAGCACTTTTGCTCCGTAGAGCGCTCCGTAGAGCTTATCCTCCTAACCAAAGGAGGTTGGCTACTTATAGCACTTTTGCTCCGTAGAGCGCTCCGTAGAGCTTATCCTCCTAACCAAAGGAGGTTGGCTACTTATAGCACTTTTGCTCCGTAGAGCGCTCCGTAGAGCTTGTCCTCCTAACCAAAGGAGGTTGGCTACTTATAGCACTTTTGCTCCGTAGAGCTTGGCTCCGTAGAGCATGGCTCCGTAGAGCATGGCTCCGTAGAGCATGGCTCCGTAGAGCAGTCTTCTTCTTGTTATCAAGCAGTGTAGTGTTCAACACTAGTATTCCCCGAAAAACTTTCAACAGAAAGAAAATGGTGAACCATCCTCGTTTTATTCATAATGAAGGAAATACTTTACATTTTACATTACTGATAATACTTTCGCAGGTGTTCAGCATTCCATGCATTCTGAAATTCTTCTCCTTCTAGAGTTGCTATTCTGTAGGTGCCAGGTCGAACAACCTCTGTAACTCGGTAAGGTCCATGCCAGTTTGCTTCCAGTTTATTCTGTTTCTGAATGACTTTCTTCAGCACATAATCACCCTCCTTCAAATCGCATTTCTTCACCCTTTTGTTGTAGAACAGAGCTGTTCGTTGTTGATAAGCAGCATTCCTAATGGCTGCCTCCTCTCTTACTTCTTCGAGCATATCCAAATCCATTCTTCTCATCAAGTCACTGATCGGAGAGTTGAAATTCAGCACTCTATGCGTTGGGAGACCCAACTCGGCCGGTATCACAGCCTCACTTCCAAATGCTAGCATATATGGTGATTCTCCAGTTGCTGCTCGGGGAGTTGTTCGGTAGGCCCATAATACTGATTGGAGCTCATTAATCCAATTTGCTTTAGCTTCACTTAGCCTCTTTTTTAACCCATTTAGTAATGTTCTGTTCGTCACCTCAGTCTGTCCATTGCTTTGGGGATGGCCTGGTGCTGAATGAAACTTCAAAACGTTCGACTGATGACAATAGGCAGCAAATTCTTCATTATCAAATTGTGTTCCATGATCTGTGATGAAAGCATGAGGGAGACCATATCGACAAATGATATTCTTCCATACAAACTGGTATACCTTCTCGTACGTCATATTGATAAGAGGCTCAGCTTCCACCCACTTAGTAAAATAGTCCACTGCAACTACGAGATACTTGAATCTTCCTTGGGTGGTCGGCAGTGGTCCAACCAAATCAATTCCCCACATGGCAAATGGCCAAGGGGAAGTTATTGGTGTTAGCAATGCTTGTGGAGTTCGTCGGATGGAGGAAAAACGTTGGCACTTGTCACACTTCTTGGCATAGGCTATACAATCAGCCCTCATTGTCGGCCAGTAATATCCCTGTGTCATCACTCTTTGTAAAAGTGTTCGACCTGCTACATGAGCTCCACAAGATCCTTCATGGATTTCTTCAATCAATTCTTTCACCTCGGTGGGATGTACACATCTCTGCAAACCTGCCATAATTCCTCGTCTATACAAAATACCATTAGTTAATACATACCGAGCAGCTTTATACTTCAGTTTCTTGGCAGCGAGTTTGTCCTCCGGCAATTCGCCCTCTTCAACATATTTCCTGATTGGATCCATCCAAGATGGTCCTAAATCAAGAGTAATCACATTCGTTGTCAGATCTTCATCTATGCTCCGACCTTCTAATACTTCAATCGGTATGGTTCTTCGCATCTCGGTACGAGTAGCTGATGATAGTCGGGCCAGTGCATCTGCTTGTACATTCTCCATCCTCGGTATTCTCACCAGTTGAATGGCATCAAATTCTGTCAACAATTTCATCACCTTTGCATGATATTTGATCATTAAGTCTCCTTTAACCGCGTATATTCCCATCATCTGATTCACAATTAATTGAGAATCACTGAATACCATCACTTGTTGTGCTTCCATAGTTTTTGCTAGGCTAAGACCTGCTATCATGGCCTCATACTCCGCTTCATTGTTAGAGGCTTTGAATTGGAATCGCAAAGCATATTCCATATCAATCTTGTCTGGAGTGATCAAAACAATTCCTGCTCCACAACCAGCTGTGCAGGATGATCCGTCTACATATAATCTCCATGTAGGTATTTCGTCTTCAAATTTCTTATCTGTCAGAGTTCCTCGATAAAATATCTGCTGTTTTCTTCCATCATTCCCCGGTATCTTTCGCTCCTCGTCAGTCATCTGCTCGTATCCTTTTACCAACCGTGGTTGGTCTGAGTTTGAATATAATGATTTCTCTACATCCACAAGTCCTTTTACCAACCTTGGCTGTTTGGACCTATTTCTGCTGATCCTGTATCGTCCACAGGTAGGTCAGCAAATGTTTCTGTTGATCCTGTATCGTCCACAGGTAGATCAGCAGATGTTTCTGTTGATCCTGTATCGTCTACAGGTAGATCAGCAGGCACCTTTTGCTCCTCGGGGGTATCAGGGTATGTGAACTCTGCTATAAAATCTGCTACAGCTTGCCCCTTGAATGATGATCTGGGCTCATACACAATATCATATTCACCAAGTTCTACTTCCCAGTACATCAGTCTCCCTGATTTTTCTGGCTTATGGAAGGCTTGTCTCAATGGCATATCAGTATAAACGATGACGGTATGGGCTTGGAAATATGGCCTCATTCTTCTACTTGCTTCAATTAGTGCCAATGCCAATTTTTCTAGCTTTGGGTACCTGATTTCTGCACCTCGGAAAGCCTTACTTGTGTTATAAATTGGCTTCTGGACTCCATTCTCCAATCTGATCAACGCTGAACTGACTGCGTTCTCTGATACTGCCAAATACAAATACAACTTTTCTCCTGTTATTGGTCTGGACAACAGTGGAGGTGCTCCCAGGTATTTCTTCAAGTCTTGAAAAGCTTTTTCACATTCCTCATTCCATTCAAAGGTTTTTCGAAGTGTTTTGAAGAATGGTATGCATTTATCAGTTGCTCGAGATACAAATCTGTTGAGCGCTGCAACTCGTCCGGTAAGACTCTGCACTTCTTTCTTCGTCGTCGGAGATCGCAGCCCTAGAAGAGCTTTGATCTTATCTGGATTTGCCTCAATACCTCGCTGATTGACGATGTATCCGAGGAACATTCCTTCTCGTACTCCAAAGGTGCACTTCGTCGGGTTAAGCTTCATTTGGTATTTATCCAATTGATCAAAAGTTTGACTCAAGTCAACCAAATGATCAGCAGCTTTCTTGCTTTTAGTGAGCATGTCATCGACATAGACCTCCATGTTGCGGCTGATTTGTTCGGTAAAAACCTTGTTCATCAACCGCTGATATGTTGCACCTGCATTTTTTAAACCAAAAGGCATAACATTATAACAATAAGTTCCCCTAGGGGTAATAAAAGAAGTACTTTCCCTGTCTTCAGGTTTCATTTTGATCTGGTTGTAGCCAGAGTAAGCATCCATGAAGCTGAGTAGCTCGTGTCCCGAGGTAGCATCCACCAGTTGATCAATTCTGGGTAATGGAAAATGATCCTTGGGGCATGCCTTATTGAGATCGGTGAAATCGACACACATTCTCCATTTGCTGTTTTTCTTCTTTACCATCACCACATTAGCCAACCAATCTGGATATTTTACATCTTCAATGAATTGGGCTTTCTGGAGTTTCTCGACTTCCTCCTGTATGGCCTGGTTCTTCTCGGGACTAAACACCCTTCTTCTCTGCTTTACAGGTTTAATCTCCTTATTCACATTGAGTTCATGACATAAGAAGTTTGGATCTATTCCTGGCATGTCTTCATGACTCCAAGCAAAAGTATTTTTCCTATTCTTCAAGAAAGTTATCAACTCCTCTTTTATTGACATATCCAACGATGAACCTATCTGGGTTATTCGTTCAGGATGTTCGTCGTCCAGAATAACATTTTCTGTAGATTCTACCACTTGCCCTTTCACAAGTTGGGACTCATCTCTAGTATCAAGAGTTTCAATTTCTGTACCTTCATCCACTTGATAAGTAGTAGTCTTTTTCATCGATCCTTCTAGTTCTTCTTGCTCGGCCGACGAATAATAGCATTCCCGAGCTACTTTTTGATCACCTTTCACCACTCCAACTCCAAAATTTGTTGGGAATTTCAAACATTGATGTACTGTAGAAGGAACGGCTTCGAACTTCTTCAATCCAACTCTTCCCATGATGATGTTGTAGGCCGATTGCACATTCTTATCCATCACAAAGAATCGTATTCTTTCTGTTCGACAAACAGGCCAAGTTCCAATTAGTATATCCAACTTGATCGTCCCAAGTGGAAAAACTTTCTCACCAGCAAAACCAAGAAGGGGTCTATGATAAGGTTCCAATTGAGATAATTTCAAATTCAGGCTATCAAAGCATGAATAGTACATGATGTCTGCCGAACTACCATTGTCTACCAACACCCTTGAAATGATCACGTCCTTCATTCTCATTTTGATCACCAAAGGATCATCATGAGGATAAAGAACACCTGCCAGGTCGTTTTTTGAAAAACCAATTACTAGCTTCTCTTTGTTTACCTTCCTCGGACGATCATCCTCGGCCAGGTTTATTCGCTGAATATATGAGCAAGCTTGAGCCTCTCCGAGATAAGCTTTTCTTTCTGCAGTAAGGTCTCCTCCTCCTGCATCTCCCCCTGTAATAACGTTACAATGAAATGATCCAAAACGTATGGAAAATACCTCTCGTTCAGGTTTTCTTGGCTTCTTGGGAAGATCGGGGTCATCATCTGGATCCTCTTCATGGTCCTTCCTCTTTTTCTCCTCTGCACGACGAGGAGATCTAGATCTCTCTCTAGTTCTATCATCATTCCTCCTTTCACTTCTGCGATCTACATACTTTGATAATTTTCCTCTTCGAATGAGTGTTTCAATCTCGTTCTGAAGGGCTATACAATTTTTGGTCATATGGCCATGATCTTTGTGAAACTCGCAATATTTGGTCTTATTCCTCATGTCTGGATCTGTCTTCAGTTTCTCTGGCCATTTGATTTCCTCGTTATTCCTGATCTCTTCTAGAACATGATTAATACCCATTTTCAATGGAGTATAATTATCATACTTCTTTAGGGCTTCCAACTTTATCCTGTTATTCCTGGAATGTCTGTCACCACCATTACCTTTCTGATCTTTCTTCTTAGAGTTGTCGACCTCCACTTTAACTTCTTTATCCATATTCTTCTTCGCAGTCATAGCCTCCTCGGCATTCATGATTTTGGCCGCCTTTGCCATCAATTCCGACATATTTTTAGGCGGATCTTTGGCCAGAGTATAGTATAGTTTGTTAGGCAGCAAACCACTCATCAAAGCAGTGATTGCTGTCTTTTCTTCATAATCTATGACTTCCAACTTCTCGTTATTGAAACGAGTTATGTAATCTCTAGTACTTTCTCCTGATTTTTGTCTAACACTTAGTAAGTGCGCTACTCGCTTTACTGGTTTTGCTCCAAAACAAAAATTACCAATAAACAGCTCGGCTAACTGAACAAAAGTTGAAATCTTACCCCGAGGAAGATTATTGTACCATATCTGTGCAGATCCGGTAAGAGTTCCCGAGAATGCTCTACACCTCATCTCGTCGGGGACAGCATAGATATCTGCAGCAGCTTGGTACTGTTCTATATGAAGTACAGGATCCGTCTTTCCATCGTACTTGGGGGTCACTACAGGTGCTTTGAATTTCGACGGTGTAGGGAAATCCACAATGGCTTGCACAAAAGGTGTCCCTTGAACAAAAGTTCTCTGTAAGGGGTTCCTCGCCTTAGCCATTTCTCCCAGTCTATCCTCCAATCGTTGAATGGAACCTTTCCATGCTTCATTCCCTTCCTCGGGCCGCTTAGTCCGAGCAACTGATTGCTCTGACGTAGCTTCCTGAGATTTATCTCGACGAGTAATTGGTCGTGATTGTGCAGATCCTTCTCTCAAACCTGGTGGTGGTCGAAAACTTCCTGATGGAGCCCTAGGTGGACTCATGTTCCTCCTTGGTCCTAACCGACTGAAAGGAGACACCCTGCTTAATCTTTCTAAAGCGCTAGTTCTCTCCGGAGAAAGAGAGATATGTTGATCTGTATCCGTAGCCCGTATTGATGAAGTTCGCCCAGGTTGATAAGAAGAATCATTGGATTGCCCATTGCGATATGACCCAATACGTCTGGATCGTGATTGCCCATGATCAGTCCTTTGCCCTGAATGAGTAGGTACACCGCCTTGAAGAGTTTGAAGGAGTTGCCTCATAGATTCTTGCATGGCGGTTTGTCCCTGAGCCAGATTCATCATAATTCCGGCCAGATCTGGAGATGCAGATGGATTTGGAAGATTTCCAGTATTTCCAGCATTTCGATTACTGGATTCTGGATTATCTGCCATTGGTGATAAATGATTTTTATGAAAAACGATAACAACAGTCGTTTCCCACAGACGGCGCCAATCTGTTGATGTAAAAAACTAGATCGCTCTAATTCTTCAATCACAGATAAATAAATAAGATAAAGATTTTTAAAGTGGTTCGGCTAGGAATAAAGCCTACGTCCACTGTTATGTTATTGCTGAGTGTTTGTGGAATTCTTGATTACAAGTTCTCTCAAGAAATTCCCCTCCCTCTGAATGGGATTAATACAAGGTATTTATAGCCTCAAGGCTGTACATGAAAGGTCCAATACATTAAATGATATACATATGAATGGGTAATACATTTAATGCAGCGTGTGCGTCAAGAATCTAATGAATAGTTGAACAGTTGTCCGTCTGATAATTGATGACACGGCCGAGGTGCAGTTCGGACCGCCTTAGTTGTTCGTTGATCAAGAGTTCCTCGGATGGAGTTAGAGTATCTCGGGATGATGGAGTTCCTCGGATGGAGTTCCTCGGCATGATAGAGCTCCTCGGTGTATTCTCGTTGCTCGGTATCAACCATGGTTGTTCAGTAAATGATCTTCCTCGCTGTTATTGTGCCACGTAGATCGACACGTGTCTTCATACTATTCGTCCACATCAGCATATTAATTTTGGTATCAACAGTGGCCTTAGACTCATCATGATTCATATAACATGAACAAGATGAATGACTTCGGACCTCAATTGCTGCTCACGACGATCTGGGATCCTTATCGGCATCTCTTCGAAGTTTCCATTGAGCTATAGCTCAACCCCGCCTAAATGTATGTGTAGGTTTGAGTCCCCGGGACGTAAGAACTTCCTCAATATGGACACATGAAAAATATCTTGTACTCGCTGGAGTTGGTCAGGTAGGGATAAACGGTAGGCAACTGACCCCACCTTATCCAACACTATAAACGAACCCAAGTATTGTGTTGAAATCTTCCATTTGTCATCAAAGCGAACAACTCCTCTCATGGGTGAGACCCTAAACATCACTTGGTCCCCAAAGGTGAACTCTAACTTCGTCTGCCTTATGTCAGCATAAGTCTTTTGACGATCTTGTGCGGTCTTCATCCGTGTACGAATCAATTCAACCTTCTCTGAGGTCTCCCTAACAATATCCATACCCATCATTCGGTGCTCTCCAAACTCCAACCAACATGTAGGGGATCGATAAGACCTATCGTATAAAGCCTCATATGGTGCCATGCCAATAGTCTGTTGATAACTATTACTGTATGCGAACTCCACCAGTGGTAAATGTGTATCCCAAACACCTTTGAAATCCAACACACAAACTCGTAACTTGTGCTCCAAAATTTGGTTAACCCTCTCCGTCTGACCATCAAACTGAGGGTGGAACGCATTACTCAAACTCAACTGAACTCCCATCGCCTCTTGAAGACCGCCCCAAAAGTGCGAGATGAAGTCACTACCATAGTAGGACACGATATCATGAGGTACCCATGTAATTTCATAATCTCGTTAATAAACACCATGGTGTACTGTGCTGTTGTATAATCCATCCTCACGGAAAGTAAATGAGCCACCTTTGTCAGTCAGTCAATGATGACCCAAATCGAACCATGATCGCGCTACGATCTTGACAACCCAATAATGAAATCCATATAGATACTTTCCCATTTCTAACTATACAACTGAACTCTAACCACGAAGCCTAACATAACTGAACTACTAAGTTGATCTAGAAATCAATACACCCAAGTCCCGACTCACTAAGTTTCATGTGTGGAGTGTCTCACAAGAAAAATCAAAATAAGGAACCCCTCCGATACACTACTGTCAACTTTTTGAGATAAGGAATTTGTCAACTCAAGACCCCTAGTGATACAAGAATCATCTAACTCCAAAAACCACTTATCTCTGGACTCAACGATTCATTATGCAACAAATAATCCAACTTCGCTTATCTAATACAAATGTCACTATTCATCAATCATACCTCGATACTCAACTCAGAATCGACTAACAATGCTTCCCCAACTACACTGTGAGTCACAATCCCAGACATTAGATACAACTTGGAACACATGGTACTGAAAGCTCAAAAGCCAACTCTACTCAGAGTTGTCAATAACACATTTATGTCACTTAAATTGATGGAGAGTCAACCGATATGGAAACCGTTATTATCAGCTAAGGTTGCACATGTTCATAAGCATACAACTTCTATGCACTTAAAATTATTGTTCCATCTTTCCAAGTATGGACTTAGGTAAATAATATCAGCAAGGTTCATACTCTCTCGAACAAGACAACACCGACAAAGTTGCTTTCTGGGTGGTCAACGATCCCTCACCCAAAGGTTTCGAACTAACCTTAGAAGCAATATGCCCCCTTGCACACCCCCACTTCTCATGGTTTGGTCGCTCTAAACCAAGGCGACGGACCTTGGTTAGATTCGACTTACCGCTCTTTTGTTTAAAACAAGTATAGGAATTCAACCTCTCTGACAGGATTTTCCTTTCTATTGTGAGTATATTAGAATTTTCTCACCAAACATGAAATGAACTTCGTTCTTCAAACCATGAATAAGGCTTGTAAATTTGCCAAGCAATGAGGTAAGACCTAAAATTCCTACTTATCATACCAAATCAGAATATCGTATTTGGCACACTCACCATCTGAATACTCATCTTCCATCACACCAACACTACCTGATCTTTATGAAGAATGGTGTGCTATCCAATAGGTCAAAGGTCATAAAAATAATGTAGCAGGTACCTTCACATATCGTGACCCAAATTAACACTTAGTACTCCACGTGTAACCACATCACATACGAATTTAAATAACCACATCACATACGAAATGTTTGGAAATGAAACTATGCCAGTATATATATTCAAAATGTTTGGAAATGAAAAGTTAAAATGAATTCATTGAGTTACGAATGTGCGACTTAAATATTAGAAGAGAATTAACGCGTAAAAGGATCGAGAGGGTTAAATTTTGGGCATTGGAATTTTTGTAAATAAGCTAACCCTAGGTATAAATAGAAAAAAAGAGAAGAAGTCTTCATTTTCTCATTTCACAAAAGGGGGCTAGGGTTTGGTAGAGAGAGAGAGAGAGAGAGAGAGAGTAATAAGAGAAGAAAGCTAAGAGGATTTCAAGAGGATTCAACTTCTTCATACAATCCAAGGCAAGTTAATAACCTATATGTGTATAATATATATCTATAATGAAAGCAAATTTGTCATTACTCGTCTCCAATAATTAAGTTGTATAATTACCCAACCAATGCTCCTATGTCGTGACTACCCAACCCAAACTCGAGTAAAGTGTAGTCTCATATCTTATCATGATTAATCATTATTAATCTCATTTCATTATTTAACGTATCAAAGTATTTCCTTCAAGTATAATATCAAATGCATCGATTCGGAATATTACTTTAAGACACAAGCATAATATTTCACACAACAAGACATATCGGGTCACTATCATTACCCAGGGGAACAAGTCGTAACACTAGGCCTACAGAAAATGTTCCCCAATATTACGTTTCAAGGGTAATAATTCTAAGTCATAAATCACATGGCGTTCCAAGGTCTTTCTATCCGACCCGCGTTACAACCATGTGTCCGGTTCCGGTGGTTTATCTCCGACACGGCACTCGAGCGGAACCTAACCGGATCAATCACAAAACAATCGCACTCAACATGTGCCTACATCGACCAAAGGACTAGTCTAGTGTATACTCGACAATATACATGTAAAATAATTGCATGCTTATGTATATAGACAATCGTATCAAGTCTCTTACTCGAGTTATACAATAGTCATTATTTACAATATAACATAATTTACACCATTAATTTACTAATTCACCATCAAATAATTTCAAGGTTATATATCCCTAATAACCATAGGTATATAATCAAGTTATATGATTAAGTACAACACCACAATTATCTTTCTAAAAACATGAACAACCTTAATGCTCTTATCTCAACAACATGCTGCCCAGAAATTAAAATGCAGATTCGAGGCTCTTCCAATCCGTTTCTGGAAAAACTTAAAACTAAAAAGTTGTTCGGAACGTGATTTTCTACAAGGATGCGCAAGCACACTACCATAGCCTGCATAAAACAGACCCGAAACTAACATATAAAGCTCGCCCCTATTTACGACAACTTTTTGCGCAGAACTGTAAAATGCATGTTCAAGGATTTTTTGATCCGTTTTTGGGAAAACTAAAAACTATAAAGTTGTTCAGAATATGATTTTCTATGGGAAAGAGTGATCACACTTCCATTTACGGCTTAAAATAGACCCAAAATCAACTTATAATATTCGCCCCTGATTTCGACAACTTTCGGCGCCAAACTGTAAAACGCATATTTGAGGATTTTTCGATCCGTTTTTGAAGAAACTTAAAAGTACAAAGTTGTTCAGAATATGATTTTTACAGCGACATACAAAAGAAACATCCATTTTCGGAATCAAAATAGATCAAACAGTTTTTAATATGATGATTTACCCAATTTCAATAATTTCTCAAATTCAAGAGGTTGTTCTACAACTCAATCCCTATAACGATGTTATTGCATTTGACTCTACATAGAGGGTGATCCTAATATATTTCACATCATTTTTAATATCAATTTTCTATTAATTTAGGGATCCAAATACATGTTCATGTAAAATTTCATTATAGATACATATTATACACATATAGGTTATTAACATGCCTTGGATTGTATGGAGAAGTTCAATCCTCTTTAAATCTTGTTCGCCCTCTTCTCTTCTTATTCTATCTCTCTCTCTACCAAAACCTAGCCCCCTTTTGTGAAATGAGAAAATGAAGACTTCTTTTCTTATTTTTTATTTATACCTGGGGTTAGTTTATTTACAAAAATGCGATTACCCCAAATTTAACCCTCTCGATCCTTTGACGCGTTCATTCTCTTCTAATATTTAAGTCGCACATTTGTAACTCAATGAATTAATTTTAACTTTTCATTTCCAAACATTTCAAATATATATATATATATATATATATATATGCTGACATAGTTTTATTTTGTTTTTTAGTTCAATTTCAATTATATAAAAAATGCGGGGAATTACATCCTCCCCCTCTACTAACGGGATTTCCTCCTTGAAATCCAAAATAAAACAAATCAATTCAAGTCAAGTAAGGTAGTCTCTCACGTTACTTCCATGAAGAGATATGGGTGACTAATTCGCAAGTCATTCTCTCTCTCCCATGTGGACTCAGATTCTTCATGATTCACATAACACGAACAAGAGGAATGACTTTTGACCTCAATTGCTGCTCACGATGATTTGGGATCCTTATCGGCATCTCTTTGTAGTTTCCATCGGGCTATAGCTCAACCCCGGCTAAATTTATGTGTAGGTTTGAGACCTCAGGACGTAAGAACTTCCTCAACATGGATACATGAAAAATATCGTGTACCCGCTGGAGCTGGTCGGGTAGGGATAAATAGTAGGCAACTAACCCCACCCTGTCCAACACTGTAAACGAACCCACGTATTGAAATAAAAGATTCCATTTGGAACCAAAGAGAACAACGCCTCTCATGGGTGAAACCCTCAACATCACTTGGTCCCTAAAGGCGAACTCTAACTTCCTCTACCATATGTCAGCAGAAGTCTTTTGACGATCTTGCGCGGTCGAGGATGGCTCCATAAAATGATTGAGTTTCTTGTTGTTCATATTAAATCACAATACCAAGCCATCCAAGATCGAGATTGGATCCATAAAATGAAGGTCCTCCCATCGACCTATCACTCAAAATTGAAGTGTGTAACGGATCAAGGAGTAGTTGAGATTCATGGAGATCAAGATACGGTGAGTAAGTGTTTCATCGTGGCCATACGCCCCAAATAGGAGAAGAAAGTGGGAGATGTAATAGGCAAGGAATAATCCCAGGAGGGGTTAGTTCCCTCGAAATATCATATAAGGTATGATCAACTAGGACTGGAGGAGACGAGGCTCCTCACTTTCGAAAAGGTCGTTGAAGACCTGGAAAAGGTCGCAGCTGGGAATAGCTCGACTGAAACGAAGTTTTGATTGGCACCTCCTTGACTAATCGCGAGAACCAAGAACTAGTCACCCTTCTCCAAAAAAAACTTGGATGTTTTTGCATTGGAGCCCTACAAGATGCCATGGATTTATCCCAATATTTCTTGTCATCAATTACACGTAGACCCATCCTTCAGGCCAGTTACATAGAAGGCTCACCAAATAGCTCTGAAGAAGGTCAGGCAGTAGAGAAAGAGGTCGAGAAGCTGCTGAATGCAGGGTCCATACTAGATGTTTAGTTCCCAAAATGGTTATACAACCCAGTAGTATTTCCTAAGAGAAATGGAAAGTGTATAGTTTGTATCGAATTCACCAACCTCAATAGAGCCTATCCCAAAGACAACTTTCCCCTCCCAAATATTGATCAACTAGTTGATGCTATGACTACACATGAGAGGATGAGCTTCTTAGATACGTATTTTGGATACCGTCCAATCCCCCTTCACACGCCAAATTAAGATAACACCTCCTTTATAACTACTACTGCTTTATATTTCTATAAAGTTATGCCTTTTGGCCTTAAGAATGCAGGAGAAACTTATCAGCGGCTAGTCACAAAGATGTTTAAAGACTAGATTGGGGATACCATGGAGGTTTACATCGATGACATGCTCATTAAGAGCAAGATCAAGGATGACCACCTTTCTAACCTGAAAAAGACCTTCAAAATCCTCAGGAAGTACATAATGAAACTTAACGCAAGTAAGTATTCTTTCGATGTCCAGTCAGGAAAATCCTTGGATACTTGGTCAATAAGAGAGGAATAGTGGGAAAACTTGACCAGATCGATGCTATCAATAAAGTTCAGCCCCTTCGAACAGTAAGAGATGTACAGAAGTTTACAGGAATGCTCATCGCGCTCAACCGGTTCATTTCTAAATATTTGAAACGGTTCCAACCGTTCTTTCAACTATTAAAAAGAAATAAAGGAGTAACATGGGAAGAAAACAACCCGAGATCCCTAGAATAACTCAAGGTTTCCCTTAGTAGCCGCCCTTTACTCCTGATCCCTAAGCAGAGTGATCTGATGTACCTCTACCTAGCAGTGTCAGACCATATTATAAGCTCTGCCTTGGTATGTGAGAGAGAGGGAAGCTAACATCCAATCTACTACACAAGTAAAACTCTTTTGGAAGACGAGAAGCGATACCTTCCATTAGAGAAGCTCGCTTGTGCACTTATGATGGCCTCAAGGAAACCGAAGCATTATTTTGAAGCTCACTCCATCACCATAGTTACTTCACACCGACTTAAGGATGTTCTAAGGAAATAAGATCTCTCTGGCCCACTATCGTAGTGGTAAGTCGAGCTCGAAAGGTTTAACGTTCACTTTCAACCAAGAAAAACCATCAATGGGCAAGTCCTGGCCGATTTCATTACTGGTTTCATAGGGGAATAACCTTAAGATCACCCTTAGACTAGTCGTTCAAGGGAAGGCTTAAGTGTTTGGACACTATACGTTGCTGGATCCTCCAACTCAAGGGGGTAGGAGTAGGTATCTTACTAGCGACTCCAAAGAATATTGTGCTCGAGAAGGGAATCAAACTTGGATTTGAAGCCTCCAATAATGAGGTAAATATGAGGCACTAATCGCTAAACTATGCAAAGCAGAGCTACTAGGGGCGAGTCACCTTCATGTCTTTGGCGATTCACAGCTAGTTTCCAACCAAATAAGCGGTGACTTCAACACAAAGGATGAAAGGATGGCTACTTATCTCACCATTTTAAAGGGATTAATGGCCAACTTCGATCAAGTTGATGTTCAGCAGTTTCCTAGGGAATAGAACAACAATGAAGATTCCCTAATAGTGCTAAGCTGAGTAATAGACTTCAACTTGGGAACGAAAGTCCGAATTTATTTCTTCGCGCAACTCAACATTCATCAGGCTACTGAATTACGTAACCCTTACCAAATTCTCCATATTGAAAAAGCTCTGAGCTGGATGGATCCCATTATAAATTACTTGCGAAATAATAAATTGCCAAGTGATAAGAAGATGGCTCATCAGATAAAAGTCAAGGCCGCTCCCTTTCACTTATCTCCTGAGGGAAAGTTGTATAAAAGATCCTTATGCATTCATCCACAGGACGTCGAGCAAGTTCTGCACAAGCTCCATGAAGGAATTTATGGAAGTCATGCAGGAGGAAGGTCAATAGCCTTTCGAGAAATAAATGAAGGATACTGGTGGTCGTACATGCAGAAGGACACTAGAGTCTACGTCCGAAAATGTGAAAAATGCCAAAATCACTCGCCCACGGTCCACCAACCCTCTTACAACCTAAAGTCCCTAACTAAACCCTAGTCATTCGCCTAGTGAGGCCCAGATATCATAGGTCCTCTACCTACTCTAGAAGGAAATCAAAAGTATATGTTGGTCGCCACAAACTACTTTATAAAGTGGATAGAGGTAGATTCACTGGGGAACATCAGGGACACATATATGATAAGGTTCATATGGAGAAATATCATCACACGCTTCGGCATACCTAGGACGATTATTACCGATAACAGGACCCAGTTTGAGAGCATCCCCTTCCAAAGTTTTTGCAATGAAGATGGAATCAGGCACTACTTTAGCTTTATTGCATATCCTCAAAGCAATGGTCAAGCTGAGGCTTGCAACAGGAGTGTGATCGATGGACTAAAAAAGTACCTAAACTAAGACAAAGGAGCATGGGTGAACGAATTGCCCCATATCCTATGGGCCTATCACACACCCCCAAGGTGAGCAAATTGGGAGACACCCTTTGCACTCATATATGGAATGGAAGAAATTATTCCACTAGAAGCTGGTTTCCCTACCATGAAGTCTACGTTAGTTAACTAGGGCCACAATGATGAAGCGTTTCTCGCTAAACTTGACTTAATTGACGAGCGACGGGAATGGTCTGTATTTAAGTTGGCATCTTACCAGCAATAGCTAGCTAGAAAATATATTACAAAGTCAATCCAAGGAAATTTCAGGTCGGAAACTACCTCCCATGGGAAGTTATTGGCAGTGTTGTGAGACCATCAGATGGCAAGCTATGACCTAATTGGGAAGGACCATTCAAGGTGATAAGTGACAACCTACAAGTAACCTATCACTTGGAATCGCTGGAGGACAGGGAGATACAAAGAACTTGTAATGACGCTAATCTAAAGAAATTCTACTTCTATATTTGTTTATACACCATTAGTTTAGGAAAATTTTCATTTACAAATTAATGTTGCTCTATGTTCCTGACGTTGATCAATAAAACTCGATTGGCCTTAGCATTTTGTATATGTTGGTTGTCTCAAATATATTTTTTTATATGCACCCTTTCTAAGTTACAGGCTTCACTATTTTAACATTTATTATAAAAAACATAGATTATAGTAAGTTGGTACCACAATGGTTGGGTTTATACCAGATCAACTTCCCTAAAGCATAGCGATTAGGCATAAATTCTTCAGATTTATCCCTTTAATTTAGAGGCTTTTTATCACCTTGGGTGATGTAAAATGCATTGATTTATCTCATATTTATGATACTCACATCTTCTAATAAGTACCCCGAGTTTTTTGTATTTCTCTTAAATTTTCCAGGTATTTAATGCATGAGAGAAAGAAAGAAATCTGAAGAAAAGAAAAGAAGAAAAAAAGAAAAGAGTAATTTATAGCTATAATTCGGACGAGGACCCAAAATGAAAGTTAAAGACCTTGAGTCTACAAGCACGTAGGAATAAACGACATTCAAATCCGAGGCTCGAAGAAAAAGTTATGAGCCTTGAAAGATGCGAGAAAATTATGATAAACTGATGAGAAAATGAAGAGAAATTGATCATGGACCGAGACCGATCCGGATTTAACCATAAATTAACAGATCCAACCCCTTTAAAGTAACTATATAAGATTTGTGAAGCAGACTGATCCGGGTTCCAGCAAAAACAAAATGGTACAGGATCTTAAACTCACTGTATACCTTACATGAAGTGAATCGATCTGATTTAAAGAGAAAATGAACCGGTCCAGTATATACCAGACCGAATCGAAATATTTGGCCAGACTGGTCGGAAGGTTAAATTATGTAATTATTCTATTTTATACCTAGAGTGTGGCATGGCTAAATCTCTTGTAATTTCCTAGTTTATTTATTAAAACTGAATCCCACAACATGGTGAGCTTCTTTTTACATAGTTTTAGATAGAGAAGGTAGAGAGGAACCCTAGAATCTCACAAATTTCAGTTTTTAATTCTCAATTACAAGTTATTCAGTAAATTTTATTTCTTTCTCTTCTCTATTGTTTGATTTCAATAATTCTTCCATAATTAGTTTATTTCCAGCACGTATTACATCTTGATTCTTATTTACAAACAATTTCATCATGAGTTCAGTTGCATGCTGTAATACCCCGTACTTTTGACTATATTTATTTTTGGGATTAATTAATTAAATGCGTATAAATTGATAATTAATCCGGGTTATAAATACTAATGAGATGCGAATTGGTATTTGATTATGTGCATATATGATTATATATGTATTTGGTATTATAAAATTTGTCGTGAGATTTACATACGACATTTTAGAAATTTTGTTGAGACGGGTGGGACCGTCGCCTCACGGTATAATATTTTGATAATAAAAGTGAATTTAAAATCTATAATCCGTATGGTCATTTTGAGTGCGCCAACGCGTCCGGAAGGGTCGAGATAGTCAGAAAACACTAGCCGAGGGTATAGTTTGGGTCCCGGGGTATTTTTAGGCCATACCGGTAACTTAAAGGGTATTTTTGTAATTTTACATTTTGAGGAATTAAAAGTGACGAAAATTGGTTAAATAAATCTGATATGGATATTGACCCACTAAGCCCATAACCAACCCATATTAACCCTTTAAGCTACGGAGGCTAATATTAGGTTTACAATCTTCCCCAAATCAAACCCTAGCCACCTTGAGCCACCATTGGAGAAGGAACTTAGAGAGAGAAGAAACTCTGCAGAATTCTCACCAAACCTACACCAAAGTCAGAAATCAAACCAAGGCAAGTGGTTTAATTATGTTTAATTTCAGCAAATGTTCTTTCCATGTTAGAAAATTCGGATTTATGGTTTGTTCTTGATAAATATGAAAACCCATGTAGTTAGATCATAGAACTTGAGAAATTATGAAGAGAATTGCATGTAGAATAGTTTGGAGACATTTAATCTGATGTTAATACATGATTGGGTGAAAGAAAAATGAATTAAGTTCTGGAATTTGATGTTGATATATATCTAGGGTTCATGTTCTTGATGATATTGGGGAAAAGTATAAAATCTTGGGATTTAATGATGTTTAGGATGCCTTATTGCCTTAAAAGACGTTAGTTTATGACCTAAGCATGTTTTAGTATGATTAGAGGACTTAAATCAGTGTTAGAACGAACTTT
Source organism: Sambucus nigra (assembly GCA_949130495.1). Lineage (NCBI taxonomy): Eukaryota > Viridiplantae > Streptophyta > Magnoliopsida > Dipsacales > Adoxaceae > Sambucus > Sambucus nigra. The sequence continues at coordinate 423,076,135 of OX422218.1, forward strand.
GGAGAAGGATTAAAGTGATAAATATGGTGAAAAAACGAGATGGGAAAAATCTGGGCCGAAACTGGTAGCTCGTTAGAAGCAGCCCCCAGGTCGTTCGAACGAACTCGTTCGAACGAGCTTCTAACGAAGTTGACCAGTCGTTACTAACGAGTAGTGATCTCGTTCGATATCTCGTTCGAACGAGATATCATTAGAAGGGACAGTTCGTTCGAACGAACTGGATCTCGTTCGAACAGCCTCGTTCGAACGAGACTTCTAACGACCTGACAGTCCAAACTCGTTCGAAGTCTCGTTCGAACGAGACTTCTAACGAGTTGACAGTTTGGTCCTTTTTGGACTATTTTGATTTTGGAGTCCAGTAAACTTGTTCGAGGATATAGATGACCTTCCTTTATTGATGTGAGGTTAGATTTGGGACTTTTGGGTTATTGAGAGGAGTAAATTATATACGAGAGTTATATTCAATGAACCATTTGGGTTGAGACGTGAGTGTTTACTACGATGTGAGGATGAATTATAGCGCGTATAATTACAAACCGGAATATTACGAATTGTGATAATTATAGTTAGTACGAGAATGCGATATGTACTACAATTAAAATACGGTATTACTAAGACGTGTATTTACTTAGTATTGGTATATGGATTGTTTGTATGTCATACCTACCATACTTGCTATCACGGGAGGTTGCGTTCGCTTAGGACCCTCTAATCCTTGTGTGCCTACGGGGGGGATATAGACTGGTACCTCGATGAACATAGGTCATAGAAAGACTTATTGTGATATTAATAAGTCCGTTGATCATGGGAGCGTAGGTATGTGCGTGACCCATGTGATGGTGGCTGTGTTCGCCTCCATTATTTGTGATGTTGTTATCGGTAAACTATTCCTGAGAGATTCGGAATATGTAATCCTTATGTACGTGATGTACCGGGATGGATAGCAGAGTATGTGTGCACTACAGCTTAGATTGCGGGGTGCTTGTATTGTATATTTATGATATGAATAATATACATTATATTAATGGGAATCCTCATGTTAATGTTGTAAAAATATTACGTTATTGTTTCGAGATATATAATGAGTTAACTGATAGTTATATCAATGGCATATTTAGTAACTGAGTTCACGTTAAACCTCTATTTAATTACGAGCGTTGTTATGTTAAATGGAACCGAGTAAAATGGGTAGAACCTTTGGCAGTCTAGCTAGTTATGTTGTCAGTTAACTAGTAGTATGGGTCGATATAGATGGGTACTTACGTTAGGAGTGCACAGTTAGACGAGAGGTGAGAATATCATGCGAGTGTACGTCCTAACATGTACTTTGCATTTAATGTTTTAAATGTTTTTAAAGCACTTGCAGGTTTTTAAAATATAACTCCACATTCGGGCTCTTACCCGTTTGCTTTTCAAACCTCTTTTTCTTTGTAAAACCATTTTAGGTGCCCAGCCACAAGGACACCAAGCATAGGATACTCATTCAGGTGACGAGCTGTAGCTGCTTGTGGAAGCTACAGGGATTTGCATGTAGACGCTTCTATCTTTTGGATTCCAGAGTTACCATCTATCAGTTGTAGGGCATGTTGCCCATTTATTTAGAGACATCTTTTACATTTCAGTTTTCAGACTTTAGCTTGTTTTATTTCAATTTCAGTTATCCATTTCAGTTATGGGATTGTAGTGAGGAGTTTTCCTCCAGACTTTATTTACTCTATTGTGATGGTTATTCGTTTTACTTCAGTATGGTGAATGGTGTTGTTTATTTCTTCATTACACTTGTTGCATGTTAATCAGACTTAAATTAAAATTTGGCAACTTGCTTTTTAAATACTAGGTGGTTAGAAATAATAAAAATGTTTTCGACAGTGATGCTATTAACTGAGCCAACTTGGCATTTTGAATTAATTTTATAAAGGAGTAGCTACCCGGTATTTAATTAGTCGGGGTGTCACAGGTGGTATCAGAGCATCAGGTTCTAGTGTCCTTTAGGATCTGTACGGCTATTATGTTTCCGCTACGTTTCTTTGATATAGAGCCCTATATTTTAGGACTGTTGTACTCTTTTTGTGTATGCTTCGTTCTTCTGCTTTGTTAAATTTATAACCGTGAACTTATAAACTTTGTTCTTATTTCAGATGCCTCCACGACGTGCACGACGAGTTCCCAGGAATGCAATGCCCGAACCCCAGCCCGCTCCAGTTCATGGCATGATGAATGCCGCTGAGGTTGCTGCTATAGTAGCCCAAGCGGTAAATGCCGCGATTGCCGTGATTCAGCAGGCACCGCCTCAGGCGCCGGTTGCCGCACCAGAACAGGTTAATGCATTCCCGTCTTCTTGGGAGCGTGTACGAGACGCTTTTCAGAAAGCGCATCCGCCAGAGTTTACAGGTAGATCAGACGTGGTAGTCTCGAGCCAATGGAGGAAGGACATACAGAGGCATTTGAGGATGCATGAGTGCACAGATGTTCAGAAACAGGTGCTAGCTACTTTCAAGCTAGTGGGATCTGCACTACAGTGGTGGGAGTCTATTACCACCGCGGAGGAGAGGGATACTCTCACGATTCAGGAGTTCTGGGTGTGGTTTGACTGCAAGTACTTCCCATCCGCAGTTCATACAGAGATGAGGAGGAAGCTGATGAGTTTGAAGCAGGAGGGCAAGACAGTGGCCGAATATGAGGCCGAGTTCACTAACCTGTTGAATATCGTTCCAGACGAGATTCCAACAGAGAAGAAGAAGATAGAGAAGTTCACCGACGGGTTGAATTGGAGGATCCGTCAGCATCTACTAGGGAACCTATCGTTGGCCACGTATTCTGATGTGGTTAACGCTGCATTATTGCACTGCCAGGACCACCGTTTTCATATGGCCGAGGGCAAGCGGTCGGGGGAGTCTAGCCATCAGGCCAGGACTGGAGGACATGGTGCCAGCGGGGCACAAACTGGTCAGGGGCAGAGATAGAATGAGCAGGGTACCCAGCAGGGGGCTAATAAGAGGTTCCGGTCAGGGAACTACAGGCAGGGATAGGGAGGTTTTCGTCAGGGCCATCAGGGTCCAAACGGCCATCAGGGCCAACAGGGGCAGAATGGGCAGCAGTTCCATCAGGGCCAGCAGGGCCAAGGGAGGAACGGTGACGGCCACCAGGGCCGGGGACAGCAGGGGCAGAGGGGAGGGAATTTCCCAGGGAAGTGTTTCATTTGTGGCAAGACTGGCCATAAGAAACAGGATTATCCTAATAGGGGCAGGGCCCCACAGCAGCAGCAGCAGGGTGCTCGCCAGGAGCCACAGAGACCTATGTTTCCCGCCGCTCTTCCCGCACCGCCACAGATGGCAGCATTGCCACCCATTCCAGCAGTCCCAGCTCAACAGGGGCAGCTACAGTATGGACGTGTCTACAATGTTCACCAGGCTGCAGTTCCACAGGCACCGCCCGCGATCGAGGGTGCGTTTCCTATCCATGGCACTATGGGTCGGGTGTTATTTGATACGGGTGCTACACATTGTTTCATAGCTACACACTTCGCGAAAGCTTTAGGATTGTTAGCTACGGCAGATAGCACAGTGACGTGTGTCGACTCACCATTAGGGAGTGGGTCGCTCATTTTCTTTATATGCCGGGGAGTGGGGGTAGAGATTAGTGGTTTGGTATTGCCTGCAGACATGTTAGTGTTAGATAGGCATGTTCACGATGTGATCATCGGTATGGATTGGCTCGTAGCATATAGGGCCATGATTGATTGCTTCAGCGGGAGCATTGTTTTTGCCATTCCGGGGCAAGAGATGTTTATAGTGGCGATGCCTCGCCCAGAGGGAGGATCGACCGCTCATCTGTATTACATAGAGGAGGATACCTCTAAGGAGGTTGTTATTCCTTTAGATTCGATCCCGGTTGTCAGGGAGTATTCGGATGTGTTTCAGGAGATACCAGGCCTACCACCCAGTGGAGAGATAGATTTCGTTATTGATTTGCTACCGGGTACGAGACCTATAGCACGTGCACCATACCGTATGTCTCCAGCTGAGATGCGAGAGTTACGGGATCAGATAGAGCAGCTGTTAGGGCAGGGCTTTATTCGCAGGAGTACCTCACCTTGGGGCGCTCCAGTTTTGTTTATGAAGAAGAGGGACGGTTCACTGAGATTGTGCGTGGACTACTGAGAGTTGAATAAGGTCACGATACGGAATAAGTATCTGTTGCCTTGAATCGATGACTTATTCGACCAGTTGAGAGGAGCTTCTTTCTTCTCGAAGATTGACTTGAGGTCAGGATACCATCAGTTGCGTATCAGGGAGGAGGACGTCTCGAAGACCGCATTCTTGTCGAGATATGGTTCTTACGAGTTTCGGGTTATTCCTTTCGGCTTGACCAATGCTCCAGCAGTGTTTATGGACTTGATGAATAGAGTGTTCAGGGATTTCCTAGACCAGTTTGTCATTGTCTTCATTGATGATATTCCGGGTTACTCTCAGACAGAGGAGGAGCACGCCGAGCATTTGAGGCAGGTTTTGCAGACACTTCGTCAGAACGAGTTGTATGCAAAATACGAGAAGTGCGGGTTTTGGTTGAAGGAAGTCCAGTTCTTGGGTCACATTATTTCCGACAGGGGAATATCGGTTGATCCGGGGAAGGTGTCAGCGGTGAGGGAGTGGGGACAGCCCACGACACCAACGGAGATTCGTAGTTTCTTGGGTCTAGCAGGATACTACAGGAGGTTTATTCGGGGTTTCTCGGAGATAGCAGGTCCTTTGACACATCTTACTCGTAAAGGTGTGCCGTTCATTTGGAGTGATGCCTGTCAGTTGGCATTCGATGAATTGAAGGACAAGTTGACCTCAGCACCTGTGTTAGCATTGCCGAGACCGGGAGTTGAGTATTTGGTTTACACCGACGCGTCTTTGCAAGGGCTTGGAGGTGTATTGCAGCAGGAGAGACAGGCCATAGCTTATGCTTCCCGTAAGCTTAAGCCTCATGAGAAGAATTACCCCACGCATGATTTGGAGTTGGAAGCAGTGGTATTTGCCTTACGGATTTGGAGGCACTACCTTTTGGGGGAGAAATTTCAGCTGTTCACGGACCACAAGTCACTACAGTATCTGTTCACGCAGAAGGAATTGACTATGCGGCAGCGTAGGTGGCTTGAATTTGTGAAGGACTACCAGTTCGACATCCAGTACCACCCGGGTAAGGCTAACGTGGTAGCAGACGCGTTGAGCCGCAGGCCAGTAGATGAGGTGGTAGAGGTGTGGAAAGCTAAGTGGAAGGAATTGGGACACCAGGATGCAGTGGCCCGATCTTTCATGTCTGTAATGACCGTTACACCGCAGATTATCACGAGGATAGTACGGGCACAGGCTAATGACTCGTTCTGTCAGGAGCAGATAGTTCGGTTACTTGCAGAGGGAGCCGAGTCCTATACCATTAGCTCAGACGGGGGATTGCGCTTCAATGGGAGATTGGTAGTTCCGGAAGGGGAAGAATTGCGGCACGAAGTGATGGCAGAGTCGCACCGCTCACGGTTCGCGGTACATCCCGGAGGGGACAAAATGTACCAAGACATGAGACGGCAGTATTGGTGGAGCGGTATGAAGAGAGATATCGCTGAGTTTGTCTCAAAATGCGCCACTTGTCAGCTCGTAAAAGTGGATCATCAGAGACCAGCAGGATTGCTACAGCCGTTGGAGGTCCCGGTGTGGATGTGGGAGAGCATATCCATGGACTTTATCACGGGGTTGCCTACGTCGCAGAGGGATCACGACTCCGTTTGGGTAATTGTGGACAGGTTGTCCAAGGTCGCTCACTTCTTACCCGTAAGGACTGACTACACTACGGGACAGTATGCCCAGCTCTTCATTTCAGAGATTGTGAGACTTCACGGTGTGCCCCTAAATATCGTGTCTGACAGAGACAAGATATTTGTTTCGAGGTTTTGGGAGAGTTTCCAGGAGGCCATGGGCACGAAATTGCGGTTGAGTACGGCTTATCATCCGCAGACTGATGGGCAGACAGAGCGCACCAATCAGATGTTGGAGGACATGCTACGCATGTGCATTATTGACTTCGGGGGTGGATGGGAGCAGTACCTTCCACTGGTGGAGTTTGCTTACAACAACTCCTATCAGTTCACGATTGGCATGGCTCCGTTTGAGGCATTGTACGGTAGGCCTTGTCGTTCCCCAGCATGTTGGTTGGAGGTGGGGGACAACAAACTACTTGGGCCGGAAGTGATTCAGGATACTTCGGCAAGGATTGAGTTGATTCGGAGTTGCATTCGGGTAGCTCAAGACAGGCAGAAGAGTTATGCTGATGCGAATAGGTTTTTCAGGGAGTTCCAAGTGGGGGACCAGGTTTTGCTCAGGGTTTCTCCGATGAAGGGGATTATGCGATTCGGGAAGAAGGGGAAGTTGGCACCGAGGTATGTGGGGCCGTTTCCTATTATTGAGCGGATCGGACCCGTTGCGTATAGACTTGGACTACCGGAGCACTTGCATCGGATTAACGACGTGTTCCATATTTCCTCGCTGAGGAAATACCTTAGAGATGATTTGGCTCATTCTCACATCGCTGTGGAGGACATCGATCTCCAGCCGGATAGCTCCTACGAGGAGGGGCCAATTGCTATTTTGGACCGAAGCGAGAGGAAACTGCGGTCAAAGATAGTCCCGTTAGTGCGTGTTCAGTGGCGACATCACAATGTCGAGGAGTCCACATGGGAGCGCGAGGATGAGATGCGCGAGCGTTATCCAGAGCTGTTTTTAGCAGGTACTTTCTAGTTTCGAATTTCGGGACGAAATTCAGTTATTAGGGGGGAAGTATGTAATACCCCGTACTTTTGACTATATTTATTTTTGGGATTAATTAATTAAATGCGTATAAATTGATAATTAATCCGGGTTATAAATACTAATGAGATTCGAATTGGTATTTGATTATGTGCATATATGATTATATATGTATTTGGTATTATAAAATTTGTCGTGAGATTTACATATGACATTTTAGAAATTTTGTTGAGACGCGTGGGACCGTCGCGTCACGGTATAATATTTTGATAATAAAAGTGAATTTAAAATCTATAATCCGTATGGTCGTTTTGAGTGCGCCAACGCGTCCGAAAGGGTCGAGATAGTCAGAAAACACTAGCCGGGGGTATAGTTTGGGTCCCGGGGTATTTTTAGGCCATACCGGTAACTTAAAGGGTATTTTTGTAATTTTACATTTTGAGGAATTAAAAGTGACGAAAATTGGTTAATTAAATCTGATGTGGATATTGACCCACTAAGCCCATAACCAACCCATATTAACCCTTTAAGCTACGGAGGCTAATATTAGGTTTACAATCTTCCCCAAATCAAACCCTAGCCACCTTTAGCCACCATTGGAGAAGGAACTTAGAGAGAGAAGAAACTCTGCAGAATTCTCACCAAACCTACACCAAAGTCAGAAATCAAACCAAGGCAAGTGGTTTAATTATGTTTAATTTCAGCAAATGTTCTTTCCATGTTAGAAAATTCGGATTTATGGTTTGTTCTTGATAAATATGAAAACCCATGTAGTTAGATCATAGAACTTGAGAAATTATGAAGAGAATTGCATGTAGAATAGTTTGGAGACATTTAATCTGATGTTAATACATGATTGGGTGAAAGAAAAACTAATTAAGTTCTGGAATTTGATGTTGATATATATCTAGGGTTCATGTTCTTGATGATATTGGGGAAAAGTATAAAATCTTGGGATTTAATGATGTTTAGGATGCCTTATTGCCTTAAAAGACGTTAGTTTATGACCTAAGCATGTTTTAGTATGATTAGAGGACTTAAATCAGTGTTAGAACGAACTTTGGAGAAGGATTAAAGTGATAAATATGGTGAAAAAACGAGATGGGAAAAATCTGGGCCGAAACTGGTAGCTCGTTAGAAGCAGCCCGTTCGAACGAGCTTCTAACGAAGTTGACCAGTCGTTACTAACGAGTAGTGATCTCGTTCGATATCTCGTTCGAACGAGATATCATTAGAAGGGACAGTTCGTTCGAACGAACTGGATCTCGTTCGAACAGCCTCGTTCGAATGAGACTTCTAACGACCTGACAGTCCAAACTCGTTCGAAGTCTCGTTCGAACGAGACTTCTAACGAGTTGACAGTTTGGTCCTTTTTGGACTATTTTGATTTTGGAGTCCCGTAAACTTGTTCGAGGATATAGATGACCTTCCTTTATTGATGTGAGGTTAGATTTGGGACTTTTGGGTTATTGAGAGGAGTAAATTATATACGAGAGTTATATTCAATGAACCATTTGGGTTGAGACATGAGTGTTTACTACGATGTGAGGATGAATTATAGCGCGTATAATTACAAACCGGAATATTATGAATTGTGATAATTATAGTTAGTACGAGAATGCGATATGTACTACGATTAAAATACGGTATTACTAAGACGTGTATTTACTTAGTATTGGTATATGGATTGTTTGTATGACATACCTACCATACTTGCTATCACGGGAGGTTGCGTTCGCTTAGGACCCTCTAATCCTTGTGTGCCTACGGGGGGGATATAGACTGGTACCTCGATGAACATAGGTCATAGAAAGACTTATTGTGATATTAATAAGTCCGCTGATCATGGGAGCATAGGTATGTGCGTGACCCATGTGATGGTGACTGTGTTCGCCTCCATTATTTGTGATGTTGTTATCGATAAACTATTCCTGAGAGATTCGGAATATGTAATCCTTATGTACGTGATGTACCGGGATGGATAGCAGAGTATGTGTGCACTACAGCTTAGATTGCGGGGTGCTTGTATTGTATATTTATGATATGAATAATATACATTATATTAATGGGAATCCTCATGTTAATGTTGTAAAAATATTACGTTATTGTTTCGAGATATATAATGAGTTAACTGATAGTTATATCAATGGCATATTTAGTAACTGAGTTCACGTTAAACCTCTATTTAATTACGAGCGTTGTTATGTTAAATGGAACCGAGTAAAATGGGTAGAACCTTTGGCAGTCTAGCTAGTTATGTTGTCAGTTAACTAGTAGTATGGGTCGATATAGATGGGTACTTACGTTAGGAGTGCACAGTTAGACGAGAGGTGAGAATATCATGCGAGTGTACGTCCTAACATGTACTTTGTATTTAATGTTTTAAATGTTTTTAAAGCACTTGCAGGTTTTTAAAATATAACTCCACATTCGGGCTCTGACCCGTTTGCTTTTCAAATCTCTTTTTCTTTGTAAAACCATTTTAGGTGCCCAGCCACAAGGACACCAAGCATAGGATACTCATTCAGATGACGATCTGTAGCTGCCTGTGGAAGCTACAGGGATTTGCATGTAGACGCTTCTATCTTTTGGATTCCAGAGTTACCATCTATCAGTTGTAGGGCATGTTGCCCATTTCTTTAGAGACATCTTTTACATTTCAGTTTTCAGACTTTAGCTTGTTTTATTTCAGTTTCAGTTATCCATTTCAGTTATGGGATTGTAGTGAGGAGTTTTCCTCCAGACTTTATTTACTCTATTGTGATGGTTATTCGTTTTACTTCAGTATGGTGAATGGTGTTGTTTATTTCTTCATTACACTTGTTGCATGTTAATCAGACTTAAATTAAAATTTGGCAACTTGCTTTTTAAATACTAGGTGGTTAGAAATAATAAAAATGTTTTCGACAGTGATGCTATTAACTGAGCCAACTTGGCATTTTGAATTAATTTTATAAAGGAGTAGCTACCCGGTATTTAATTAGTCGGGGTGTCACACATGCACCGTAGCAACCCTTGTTTTTGTTAATTGCACCATGATAGGCTAGAATTTTAGTTGTTGGGGTGCATGAACCCAACCCGATGTGGTTTGCATATTTGTAAAATTAGTTCCCTGAATTAAGTAAATGATCAAATCGTGTTGTGTGGTGATCACATCCGTTGTAGGGCTTTTGATCTGGTTTGCCTTAGGTAACTAGGATGCTTAAGAGTGCAACGCGCGTGTAGCTACTACGACTCCACTTTATTCTTACTTTTTATTATGTATGATGCGGGCTAGTACCCTCATATATATAATTCTTGATATTAATAAAGACTGGATTTAATCAATTATTTAATTCATAACTAGTTTTATAGCCGATAAACATACTAGGGTTGGGGGATTACATTCTAACCTATTTTTTCTGATTCATACTTAGTAAATCATAATTAGTTTACTCTTGTATGTTTAGTTTCATAATTAGTTCAATTAATTCGCATTTAGTTGATAGAAATTTTCCCACTTTGATCATCTTTTTCGTTTCTTCTTAGAGTCGGGTTAGGGTTGACCGTCTTACCGTTCATCGTCACGAGTATTCGTCTTATTTCCCTGTGGATTAGACCACATCTTACCGGGTTTATTACTTACATAACAGGCTTGCACTTGAGCCTATATTTGTACGCACACTTTAAACACTTTGTATGTCGTGTCAAGTTTTTGTCATCGTTGCCGGTGAATTAGGTAGATAGTAGGTTAGATCGAGTTAATCTAATACATTGACCAAAACTTCATAAAAATCCAAAAAATTCAGAATATATAAAAAAAAATCCAAAAAGATACAACATTTCGCATAGTTCTTTCATGCAAAATCTGAAACAAACTTCTCAATCAACTCCAAATCGCATTTATGAGAATCCATTACTTGTGTATGATATTGATAGCCCACATACTCCTACCATTCCTCAATTTTGGGTTCCACAGCCTACACCTCCGAACTCCATAGCAAGTCACACTTAGAGTGATCCTTCTAGTTACCCATTAGGTTACAATTTCGATTACACTTCGAGAACACCGAGTGAGTATACCAAGTCACTTGAAGACAGAGACATGTCTAAACAATTTAGTCATGGTACGGGTGAATGAAAGGCACCATATCGCCCTTTGATAGAATTATTATATCTCGAGCAATCATTCACTTCGAGATGCATTTTACTCTCGTACACTAAAGGGAAATTTCACTTTAGGAATGAGATGATAAAAATACTTCCCACTTATCATGGAATGGAGTTGGAGAAACCATATCTCCACATTCGTGAGTTTGGGAGGCGCGTGAAACTTTCAGCGATTAAACATGCACAAAAGATGTGATCTGCCTCAAGTTTTTTCCATTCTCTCTAAAGGATAAAGCTTAGACCTGGCTATGGTCTTTATCTCCAAACTCGATAAAAAAATGGAATGAGTTACAATCCAAGCTTCTCAAAAATTTCTTCCCTCCGCATCGAATGAACTCCATTAAAGCTCAAATTCAAACTTTTTTACAACTAGAAAATATGCCATTCGATCGATGTCATGAGTATTTTAACAAGTTAGTCACTTCATGCCCTCACCATGGTCTTGATAAACAACAACTTATCTCATTCTTTCATAATGGGCTGAATATTAACTCCAAGAAACTCGTGGAAACTCTGTGTGATGAATCCTTTTTTGAGATAAATGCTAATGATGTTGAGGTCCACCTTAAGTATGTCGTTGAGACTACTCAAACGTGGGACACATGTGATCCTAATGCCTAAAATCTACTTCGTCAAGAGTCCACCACTCCTTATGCGTTTGGTATGTACCACATAGACAAAGATACTTTGTTAGACCGTCGAATGGAATAATTTGAGACGATCATGAGAGAAATGCTTAATGTACGAGTAAGATAAGCAATCGGCTCTATCCACATCCCCATTGAAAAGGTGTGTGTTATTTGTGAGGCAAGACATTAAACAGAGGAATTACCCACGATACTCACCTACAAAGTTATGTTTCAGGAGCAAGTGACTGGAGTAGGAGGATTTAAGGGTAATTTTGGTGCCCCACACGAGAACTCTGAAAAACCCTTTATGAAAAAACCATCCTAGTTTTAGATATGGGCAACAACATGTTGCGTTAAATCCTAATTCACACGTTGCCCCGCCTCCACCCCTTTACTTTACATAAGCACCACATATACAAGGACATACGACAACACTACCTCCCGGATCGTATATCACTCCACCACGGAGAAGTATCGAGGATACGATACACCAATTCATTAATGCCCATAATGCAAACAATGCTAAGTATGAGTGCATGTTCACCGAAATAAATACAAATATCGCTAAGTTTCAATCATCGTTGAGTATCCAACATAAGGGTAAGTTTTCAGCCCAAGGCCAAAGACCTCCTCATGGTCAAACTAGTGTTAGCTCTACATCCATAGAGAACCAAGAGCAATGTCCAACCATAACCACTCTACGTAGTGAGAGAGTTGTTGACTTATCACTTCCCCCACACGACACACCTAACGGCAAGGAGGTTTCGCTCGACACGAAAGAGGCCGAAGATGCCCCCTTGAAAGAGAGTGAAACTAACGACACTAGTGAGCCTGAAGTCATAGTGAAACCTCCCACCTCCGTTCCATTTCCTCAACGGTTGGTTCCTCCCCAAAAGGGAAACCTCCGTGATGATGTGATAGAGGTCTTTAAGCAAGTCAAGATTAATTTACCTTTCCTCGATGCCATAAAATAAATTCCCACCTACGCTAAAGTTCTTAAGAACTTATTAACGGTGAAAAGATGGATAAAGGTAAACAAGAACGTGTTCCTAGCACAAAATGTAGGCTCCTTTTTACTCAATGATCTCCCACCAAAGTTCAAAGATCCTTGTGCACCTACCATTCCATGCATTATAGGAGGAAACCAAATTAAAAAGGCCCTACTCAATTTAGGGGCGAGTGTCAATATACTCCCCTACTCCATTTATAGGCAACTTCATTTGGGTCACTTAAAGAACAAAAAGATCACTCTCCATCTTGTGGATCATACCATATAGACACCAATAGGTATTGTCAAGGACGTGATAGTCCAAGTTGACACCTTCTACTTCCCGATAAATTTTGTCATTTGGGACACGGAGCCCTCCTTCACCTCAAGTAAGAATGTTACCAATATCCTTGGGAGCCCATTCTTAGCTATGGCTAACGCCTTGATTAACACTCAAAATAGGCAAATGCAACTCACTTTCGGGAATATGACCTCAGAGACAAACATCTTCAACATCACCCAACATGTGGGTGATGAGGATGACTTCCACGCAGTGGATCTTTTTTAAGAGATCGTAGAAAAGCACATAGAGGAAAATTTTAGTGGGTATGCCTTTGGAGCATGCCTTATATCGAGTAGTGAGAGTGAGGGGATGTACACTGACTTTGAGAGGGAGATAGAGGAGTTGAGAGAGTTATTAGACGAGAGAGCATCGAATGAGGATGTGAGAGATGTAAATTAGGTTTCTAGATTCGAGGAACTACCACCGAGGGAGTCGCGCCCGGTTCCAAATGAAAAAAATTTCCTACCCTCGAATTAAAGAAACTATCCTCCAATGCTAATATGCTTATTTAGGAGAGGATGAGACATTTACTGTTGTTTTCTCCTCTAGCTTAGATAAAGAGCAAGAGGGTAAATTGATGGAAATTTTAAGGAAGCAAAAAAGTGCTTTTGGTTGTTGCATAGTAGATTTGAAAGGTATAAGTCCCTTCATTTGTACCCATAAATCCATCTCAGCGAGTACGTGAATCCCTCGAAGGAAATGCAAAGAATATTGAACCCTACCATGAAAAAGGCAGTGCGACTTGAAATTATTAAGCTATTGGACATCGGGATCATCTACCTAATCTAAAATAGCAAATGGGTGAGTCCTATACAAGTTATCTCGACGAAGTCGGGTATGACTGTGGTTGATAATTCCAATGGTGAGATAATTCCCCAACGCACCACCACCTGGTGACCTGTTTGCATTGATTACCAAAAACTCAGTGCGGGCACGCAGAAAGACCATTTCCCCTTACCATTCATTGACCAAATGCTAGAGAGACTAGAGGAACACACATACTATTACTTCCTTAATGGTTATTCCGGATATAACCAAATAGAGGTAGATGTAATTGACCAAGAGAAGACGATTTTCACATGTCCTTTTGGAACGTTTGCCTACAAACGTATGCCATTTGGATTGTGCAATGCACCCACGACTTTTCAAAGGTATATGTTGACTCTCTTGAGAGACATGATTGAAAGAGGACTTGAAGTTTTTATGGATGACTTTAGCATTATCGGCATCTCTTTTGATATTTTCTTAGGGGATCTAGAAAAATTATATGCCTAATGAGTGTAAAAAAACTTGGTGATGAATTGGGAGAAGTGCCATTTTATGGTCACCGAAGGAATAGTTCTTGTCCACATCGTATTGTCCAAAGGAATTGAAGTAGATAGGGATAAAATATATGCCATAGCTAAGTTACCCCCACCAATAACACTAAAAGATGTGCTCTCTTCCTTGGGCCATGTGTGGTTTTATAGAAGGTTTATCAAGGACTTTAGCGTCATTGCTAGAACCTTGAGTAACCTCCTTATGAAGGACAACCCATTTGAGTGGAATGAAGCATGCCAATGTGCATTTGATAAATTGAAACCCATGCTTATTTCTTCTCCCATCATGCGAGTGATTTTGCGACAGTGGTTGTTTTGGGCCAAAGGAAAGACAAGAAAGCTAATGTCATCTACTACGCTAGCCGGACATTAATCGGGCCGCAACTTAATTATTCCACCACGGAGAAGAAATTGCTAGAGATAGTGTTTGACCTAGATAAATTTTACTCGTACCTCACTGGTTCTCCCATCATATGCTTCACCGACCACGCTGATCTAAAATATCTCCTTGCTAAGAAAGATGCGAAGCCGCACCTCATAAGGTGGATCCCACTCCTACACGAGTTTAATCTCTGTATTAAAGATAAGAAATTTGTAGAAAAAGTCATTGCCGATCATTTGTCTCATCTTTCGTCTGACGTACCTAGTGATCCCTTACCCATAGACGAATACTATTTGAATGAGAAGTTATTTTCTACCTCTTCTCTCCCATGGTTTGCGGACATAGTTAATTATGTTTTCAAGGTAGCCATCCCTCCCAATTGGACACCGTAAGAAAATAAGAGGTTTATTACTTGGTCAAGCATATTTTTCTATGTCGATCCATTAGTTTTCAAATATTGTGCGGACCAAATCATTCGACGATGTGTATTGGATGATGAGATACCAAAATTCATCCAATTATGTTATTCGGAAGCTTGTGGAGGTCATTTTTCGACGAAAAAAAGGACCTCTAAAATTCTTCAAAATGCCCTATATTGGCCTACAATGTTCCGAGATGTTAGCAATTGTTGCAAATCTTACGATAGGTGTCAACGAATGGCAGTTATTACCCGACGAGATATGATTCCACCCCATACTTATTATTGAGATTTTTGATTGCTGGGATATTGACTTCATGGGCCATTTTCCCCCGTACTTTGGATTCCTATACATCCTTATTGCAGTAGACTATGTTTCTAAATGGGTGGAATCTATAGCTACCAAAACAAATGATAACAAAGTGGTGGTAAAGTTCTTGTAAGGACACATACTCTCTTATTTCGGTGCTCCGAAAGCGATAATTATTGATAACGGCATGCATTTTTGCAAGAAGCTGTTTGAGAAGATTATGAGAAAGAATAGGGTTGTCCACAAGGTTGGAACGACTTATCACCCACAAACTAATGGGAAAGCTGAGTTGGCGAATCGTGAGATCAAGAGCATCCTTGAGAAGATCGTCAATCCTAACCTAAAAAATCGGTCCCTTCGATTGAACGATTCGTTATGGGCTTATCACACTGCATACAAGAAATCCCTCAGGATGTGTCCCTTTTACTTTAAGTATGGAAAGCCTTTTCATCTACCCATGGATCTAGAACACAAGGCTTATTGGGCCATTAAGAGGTTAAACTACAACTTAGATAAAGCTGGTGAAGCTCGCAAGCTTCAATTAAATGAGTTGAAAGAGATATGTAATAATGTGTATGAGAACGCTAAGATATCCGAACAACGGATTAAACATGCACACGATAAGATTATCCAACACAAGGAGTTTCATTATGGGCAAAAAGTGCTTATCTACAACTCTAGGCTTCATTCGTTTTTGGGTAAATTGTAGTTTACATGGACTAGCCCATTCACCGCGAAGAACGTATTCCCCCACGGAGGTGTGGAAATCGAAGATCCAAAGGAGGAGATACATTCAAAGTTAACGGGAAACACCTAAAACCATATTTAAAGGAGTGTGTGGATGAAGTTAACACTATTTGGTTGTGAGTGAGCTGTGACAGAGAGGTGATCGCACCCCGGACACGTATAGGGTGAATTCTTGTGTATAGTAGGTATGAGTGGGTTAGGGTAGTTAGAGTTCGTAGGCTAAGTCACGCGAGGTTAGGGATTGGAACACTAGCACAAATCCCGATAAAGCGTATAGGGTTCTAAGTAAAAATTGAGAGGAATAAGGTCAAAATAGTGTAGGAACAGTTGTGGAAAGTCTGGAAGTTGAGAGAGAGAAAGAGAGAGATTTCATAAGTTAGGGGGGAAACTGAAAATTTTTGAGCACCAGACTGGTCCAGTCCCGGGGACTCGGATCGTTTCATTTTTAGGGAATTAGAAAATAAAAAATCAGCAGACCGGTCCAGTCCTAGGAACCCAGATTGTTCCAGTTTTTACAACTTTTTATTTCCCTAGGTATAGTCCCCCGAACCGCCCAATCCATATAACTTCCTCCCAATTGGTCCCTCCACCCATTGTCCCTCTGAATTCACCCCCTCCTTTCCCTCCAAAACCCTTTACCTCCCAAACCAACCA
Source organism: Sambucus nigra (assembly GCA_949130495.1). Taxonomy (NCBI): domain Eukaryota; kingdom Viridiplantae; phylum Streptophyta; class Magnoliopsida; order Dipsacales; family Adoxaceae; genus Sambucus; species Sambucus nigra. Next base: position 423,092,856 of record OX422218.1, read on the forward strand.
CTCACTTACCTCCCCCAATTTTAAATACACCCCGTTTCACCCTTTTCCACCACTACTCTCTCATCATTTTCTTACTCTCTCCCTTGAAATATCCTATCCACCTAATTGTCCTTATATCAAAATAGCCAACCAAGCCCTTCGCCAAGAATATGACTCCATCAAGATTATGAACGACGGTGGGGATGTACACGACTCCCTTAAAGAACAATTATGGCGTGAGCGCTTCTTCAGCCCGTCTCGCAAGTTTCACATGGAGCGCACAGTAATGTGGCCCGAGATGCCAAATAACGTCACTAATCTCTTCATGGCAAAGAGTTGGTGTCATTTCCTTACTGATTCACATGGGGTGGTGTGGGCACCCCAAGTGATAAGTACCCAAAAATGTACATTTTATACCCCGAATAGACGTATTTTAGTTGTCAATTCTCGACAATTTGGGTCTTATGCGCTTTATTGTCTATTTTGTAGGTCGAATGCACGTTGGGGTGTTCAAACGCGTATTTTAAGGCAATTGTGCAGATTATGGAGAAATTTATACCATGTCTAATACCCTAGCCTACCCTAATCCTACATAAACCTATCCCAAACCGTATGTGTTTAGTTTGTCCCATTTTATTTTATTTGTGTAATTTTATTTTTTAAGGGTTTATTTTATTGAGTCATGTATATATTTTTTGGATTTTTATATTTTTAGCGCGTCGTGTATTAGTTTTTATATTTTCTTATTTTTAGTTAGTTTATTATTATCTTAATTTTTTTTATATTGTTAGTTTTTATTTTAATATTATTTTAGTTATGTTTAGTTTTTTTTAGAGTTTGTATAGTGTGTCGTGTCATTTTTATTTTTTTTATTTTAGTTAAATTTTTATTTTATTTTATTATTAGTTTTATTTTTTTTAGGGGTCAGAAGTTAAACACACACACAACCCCTCATACCCAATCACTACTCACTCACACACACCTAAACCAACCGTCCCTCACACACACACAACACCCATACACCTAAACACACCCAACCAACCACATAACCCTCACCTTAATACCCATAAACCTCACCTACACCCTACCACTACCTCATCATCTTCAACATCCCTCATACTCTCTCTCCTCAATCACACGATTCACCTCCCACCATTAACAAACCTTAACCCACCAACTCCGTTGAACATACGCGAGACCCTATCTCTAACCCGTCGGCATCCCTTCCTTTTCACACCTCTTCTAACCCGCCGGCGAGTCCGCTGTCACCCCACTTTAAACCCCTCGCTTAAAATCTCCCCCCACCTCCTATCTGTCCATAACAGGCCTCGCCACCGGCCACCTCCTGAACTAGCCACCAAAAATGCCGAGCCCCGACCCTCATTCCCACCTGCCACATACCCAGATCCGACCAGACCTGTTCCAATACCACCGGACTCATACCCCGTGACCCTAAGTCGTGACGTAGCCCCCGTGACCCGGATGGCACCCATCAACCCGAACCTCCAACTAGCCTTTACCCCAAACCCATTTCATTTCAAAAGACAAATACAACTTGTACCCGCCAAACAAGAAAGACGCAAAACCCACATTTGCTATTTAAAACAAAAATTGATGTACACCTGTCAAACTTCCAACCAAAAGACAAAACGAAGTGAATTTAAAATTCCCATGCCCCACCACCACCTGACAAACCCATGAAGTTGCCAACTAAAAAAATTCCAATCAAAACCAAAGCCAAAATAAAAAATCTCTTGCCACCTGCTATTTAGAGAGGGATGGAGAACACGGACAACGGGAGAGAGTTTAGTTTTTTTTTGGAGTTTTGTGACAACCTTGCTTTTTATATCTAATTAGGTTAGCTACGCCCAATTAAATTAAAGCAGAGCGTCAATATGTCGGCATTAGAAACATAATTTAAATAAACGCAGTAAAGTAAATATGTACACTCCTATACGTGTAACCAAATCACATCATAGCCAATATAAGATCCACAAGTAATATCAGTACTGAATATAAAATGCCCAAACATACGGGCCCAAAGATAAACTAGGTAAAGAGTGTAATGTAAACCTCTCAACACTATCAAATCCCTAACAATGAGAAATCTCTGATACCACACTTTAAGGAAGAGTGGCAAAATAGGATAAGGATCAGCGTCCACCACTATAAGATCCTAAGAATAGATGCGAAGTCATCCAGCTCCACGATCTACTGTCCAACGGGGCGAGGACCTGTAATATACATACATAGGAGAGGAGAAAGAAGCAAGATAGACGAACGTCAAAGCAAGAAAACAAGCTATAAGATTATAAGATGTATTTATAATGAAAGCACACTAGTCATTACTCGTCTGTAGTAATTCAATTGTTCAATTACCCAACCAATGTACCCATGCCGGGACTACCCAACCAAAACTAGAGTAACGTGTAGTCTCATATCATATCTTGAATAATCATTATTAATCTCATTTCAGTATTTAACGTATCAAAATATTTCCTTCAAGTATAATATCAAATGCATCGATTCGGGATATTATTTTAAAACACAAGCATAATATCTCACACAAGTCATATCGGGTCACTATCGTTACCCGGGGGAACAAGTCGTAACACTAGTCCTACACACGAATATTTCCCAATATTACGTGGCAAGGGAAATCATACTAAGTCCTAAATCACATGGCGTTTCAAGGTCTTTCTATCTGACCCGCATTACAACCATGTGTCCGGTTCCGGTGGTTTATCTCCGACACGGCACTCGAACGGAACCTAACCGGATCAATCACAAAAAATCGCATTCAACATGTGCCTACGTCGACCGGAGGACTAGTCTAGTGTATACTCGACAATATACATGTAAAACAATTTCACACTTATGTATATATACAATCGTGTCAAGTCTCTTACTCGAGTTATACAATAGTCATTATTTATAATATAACATAATTTACATCATTAATTTACTAATTCAACTCCAAATCATTTCAAGGTTATATATCCCTAATAACCTTAAGTATGTGATCAAGTTAGGATATTAGGCAGAACACCACAATTATCTTACTAACAACATGAAAAATATTATCACTCTTATTTCAACAACATGCTGCCCAGAATTTAAAATGCAGATTCGAGGCTCTTCCAATCTGTTTTTGGAAAAACATACAACTACAAAGTTGTTCAGAACGTGATCTTCTACAAGGACACTTGAGCACGCTACCATATCCGGCCTAAAACAGACCCGAAACTAACATGTAATATTCCCCCTGTTTTCGACAACATTCTGCCCAGAATTTTAAAACGCCGATTTGAGGCTTTTTGGATCCGTTTTTGAAAAAACTTAAAACTACAAAGTTGTTCGGAACGTGATTTTCTACAAGGACACGCGAGAACACTACCGTATGCTGCTTAAAACAGATCCGAAATTAACATATACAGTTCGGACCTGTTCACGATAACTTTCTGCGCAGAATTTTAAAACGCATATTCGAGGATTTTCCGATCCGTTTTTGAAAAAAACTTAAAACTACAAAGTTGTCTAGAATATGATTTTCTACTGGGCATCGTGGACGAAATATACATTCTCGGAATTAAAACAGCTCAAAACAATTTTTAATATGACGATTTACTCAATTTCATAGATTTCTCAAATTCAAGAGTTTGTTCAACAATTCAATCCCTATAATGATGTTATCGCATTTTAATCTACATGGAGGATGATCCTAATACATTGCATATCATTTTTAACATTAATTTCATATTAATTTAGGGATCCAAATACATATTCATGTGAAATTTCATTATATATACATAATATACACATATAGGTTATTAACTTGCCTTGGATTGTATGGAGAAATTGAAATCCTCTTGGAATTCTTTTGAAATCCTCTTAGCTTCTTCTCTTCTTACTCTCTCTCTCTCTACCAAACCCTAGCCCCCATTTCAAATGAACGAATGAAGAGTTGTTCTCTTCCTTTCTATTTATACCTAGGGTTAGTTTATTTACAAAAATGTCATTGCGCCAAATTTAACCCTCTAGATCCTTTTACGCGTTAATTCGCTTCTAATATTTAAGTCGCACATTTGTATCTCAATTAATTCATTTTAAATTTTTATTTCGAAACATTTCGAATATATATACTGCCATAGTTATTTTTTTCTTCAATTAGATCAATTTTAATTCAATAAAAAATGCGGGGTATTACACGTTCCATTTTTGGAGGTGATTTTTAGTGTAATATTGTACAAAAAAATTTGTATTTCTTCTTTTGTATTTTTTAAAAGTGACTTGAGTGATCCAAAATATTTTTTGAGATACAAAATATGAGTTGAGTGATATTTTTGAGTATTGTGAGTGCAGTTAATTGTTCATGTTTGAAAAAAAAACTTATTGGGTTTAAGGAGACTTGGTTTAACATATTTTTTTTCCATTCTATTTTATTTTGTATGCCTCATATTGTGTCATTATTACATTTTATATGAAATAAGATCATAATGAGAGACTAAATACCCCATTAAAGAGTTGAAGATGAAACCCTTAACTTATTTATTTTTATTTTTGGTTTCTTTTTTTATTATGCCCCTTTTAACATTAATATTAAAAAATTTCAATTTATATTTACGCCTCGAGAGTGGGTGAATTATTTTCGAGAGAAAATCGAAAATTCATATTATCATATTTATTTACTAATTGAACTAGAGATAGACACTTTTAAAATAATATTATAGTTCGAATTTCTCTACTCTAAAACATAATTTTTTTATGATTTAAATGCTTTTAGTGAATTTTCCCTAACAGATGATTAATTAGAAAATATTTAAATCTAATTTTTGTGAGTATGTGAAATTTAAATACTAATCTTCTAAAAAGACTATATGTAAATTTACATTTGCAACGAGAGTTGATTTGTGAATTTATATATGTTTTGGGGTATTTCAAATAGACAAACTAAGTAATAAAAATAAATAAGTTAAGTGGTGAAATTTAATCCCTTGAATTATCTCATAATTATTTTCTCCTCATATTTAGCTCACTTTATAATTTTCTTTAATTTTTAGTGTAGTATTAATTTTTAGTTAAAAATTAGTAGTATACATATTCCTTAAAAATTATTTGATGTTTCATGATTGTGACTGTGATTAATTATTCAATTATGCTTGGCTAGTCATCCTGTTCAAGGGGCGGGATGCACAGCGTAGGATATTAATTTAATTAATTGATTTCATTAATGCTATATTTCGTGGAAAATTAATTTTTGACCGTCACCAATTAATTTGTGTAACAAGAGTTAGTAAATTAATTGTACAAATTAATGTTTGAATTTAGGAATCGAACTAGAGATAGTTTTTTTTGAAATTTGAATATTAATTCTATGTTGAAATTTGGGAATTCATATTGTTTTTATTAAATTGATCCTAGCGGGTAATTTTCTTGAAAATAGTATAATTCTTAATTTTTCATCGTGTGACATTTTTAAATTTGTTTTTTGAAAAAGATATGATTAAATTTATAATTGTAACGAGAGATAGATTATCGATTTAATATTATCTCGAAATATTTTGAATTAATAAATTCAGAAATTAAAATAATTGATAATGCGGTGTAATTCCGTCTCTTGACGTTCTCACATTTTATTTTACACTCGATTGCACATTATTTTTCATTATTTAGTCATATCATCGTTTCAGCATTTAATTAATTAATTCTCCCTTAGAATTTGTTTAAAAAAAATTAAAAAAAAAAAGAAAGAAAAATTTTAATAAAAAAATTGAAATTGCAAGTATTCATATTATTTGCTTCACCTTGAAAGTTAGATTCATACCTGTACTTACTGCAATACGATTTGTTTTAGATAAGATTTATCGGTACTCAAGGGATTTTGATTAGCGGTCTTTTCACTAGAATGACATATACACAAAAATCACTTATCAAATGGCGTTGTTGCCACTTTCTTGACGTGGAGACAAATTAAGGACCTGTAATTTGTAATTTTTTTTAGTTGTAATTATTAGTCCTGTTCCCTCCTCCTTAGATCGGTTGGATATGATTTTTGAAGATTTGTATTTATTTGGGTGCATTTTAACACCATATTATTTTTGTAATAATTATTCTATAAAAAAAAGCGAAAAGGGAAACCGGACAAGGTAGACAGAGGGCGTCCAAAGGCTATGATTTTGAAGCCTCTTTACTTTGGGTCTGTAGAACTCCCAGGGACAACTAAGATAGGCGTGATCTCCCCCCGGTCGACTCAACTTGATCTTCACCCCACGTCTGTAAAAGCCATGGGAGGTAATTTCTTTATCACTCGCGAATCTCCTGCAAGCGAGTCAATTTTTGAGTTCTACTTTCTCTTATGTGGTTTTCATTTCTGCATCGCACTTAAATTGAATGGTTTGATGAATTAATTTACCTAAGACCCGGACCCAGTCATTCAAACGAGAAGCGTTTTCATCACCTGACTCACTCGCTTATCCATTGAGTGCTACCCTAGCTGCCATTAAATTTAAAAAACAAATAACTAGGTAGCCCCGTAGGAACACATTTTTACAATAGGCGATCGCAAAGATAAATTCCGTGATTTTTGTCGCCCGCGGACTTAATTAAAATTTGACTACCCCTCTCACTAATTTTGAAGATAATAATTGGCTACGTGCTCGTTAGGATTTTTCCTTCACTCATGTGTCCAATTCAATTCTTTCGGTAGTCAATTTTAGTTAGTTCATCCAAATCAAGAGTACATTTCCTCCCCTTTTTCGAAAAATCCGAAAAATATTTTCCTTTTTTAAAAAAAAAAATCCAAAAATCCCAAAAAGATTTTTTCCCCATATTTAAAATGCCAAAAACATTTTCCTTTTCTTATTTTCAAAAATAAAAAATGATTATCTTTTTCTTTTGAGAAATATTTTAAAAAAAAATATTCTTTCTTTATTTTTACAAAAATCCAAAAATATTTTCTTCCTTTATTTTAACAAAAATCCAATAATATTTTCTTTCCTTTTGAAAAAATTTAAAAATCAAAAAATATATTTTTCTCGTCATGAGCGAAGAACGTCCTTTGCAGGATTACTTTGGTCATGTATCATTCTCTCAAAGCATGTTTGAGGTTGAGCCCAAGTCGAATCTCCATACCTTACTTCGTGGCTTTAACTATCAACCACACACTGTGGATACTCATGCGTCATCCACACACACACCTCACATTCCATTGCCTTTGACAATGAGTGTCAACGCGTCACATTCTTTGTCATGCACCCATTGTTTATATGCCAATCACTTGTCCCATGAGTGTCCATATCTTCCTTAACCATCCGAACCAACCATGGAACATGTGTATTCACATGACACTGTTCCAAAACCCACTTCGGCCTACTATCCCAATATATCAAATCCCGAGTTTTATGAGGACCCTAGCTATTCGTGGAGGCCTGATCACCCTCTCACGCAATACGAATCCCAACTCGATGTTGAGGATCCTCACACGTTCTAAAAATCGCCATGACAACCTTATGCACCCTATCCCGATCAGTTCCCTCACTACGCACCGAATAATTATCATCCATTTGTCCATCATGGAGATGCTTCTCCCGTGTATGACACACTTGACCTCGCTCCCCACACTTCCTAATAATATTCTCCATTTTCACATGTTAGTAGTGAGTTGTGTCCACCTCCACCACCACAGCCACCCTCCATCACTTCCCCATGATCATCCACCTTCGTTCTCGAGTCACTCTTGCAAAAGTTCATACTCGAGAAAGAGCAAGCCACTGAACTTCAAAATGAAACCCTTCAATGGATTGAACATAAATTAAATGAATTGGAGTGTGCAAACGAGTCGGATTTTCCCTCAAGACAACCCGTTGTTGCCCCCACGTGGAGTGATGATGCGTCGTCTTATGACACCCATTTTGAGTGTGACCAACCCTATACCCCCGCGATTCTCGAAGTTGAGACCAAACCATGGTCCGAGCCCTAAGTTGACAATTGTGTTGACTTAACGTTCGCTAGTGAGACTAATACATACCCAAAAGATCCAAAAGAACCTGACATCAAGGTTCTCCCTTCCCTTCCATATCCGAAAGAACCCACTTCTGAGGTTCTCATTCCCATTAAAACCAAAAATATGCCCGAGTGTATACCTGTTGCACCCATTGAGTGTGTCCTCAAGACACCCATTCCTTATAGGTTAGATCCAGCTACGAGTGGCCCCCATTGCACTGAGATTTAATCGGAGGTGGTTCTCATCTCCCTTGCTATGGATCCTCTCCAGCGATGTTTGACTCACTTTGAGTCTGATATTAATGTTAATTCATATATCTCGGATCTTAATGCCTCGTTAGACCCTTTCACCACCATGGATGGTAACACGTTGGTGGAGAAGTTGACCACTCCATCTATAGATACCACACTCCTTTGTGAGTATTCATTTATTCCTCCCCATGAGTGTGTGTCCCCTACACTTCAGTTGGATCATTATCCTCCACCATTTATCCCACCCGACCCACCCATTATCCCTCCCACCCCACCACCTGGTTTGGATCTTGATTTTACCCATTTCATGTTTCCATCTACATTTTTGGATCCTAACCTAAAACCATCCTCCACTATTTACGAGAGTATATATGGTGATACTCTCTACTTCCGTGACATCGAGCTTGTTCCTCCATGCACACCACTTCCCCGTGGTGTTGATTTCTCTTCCCGTCAGGTCCCTGGTGTGTCACGGCGCGACCATTATCATCGTCCATTGATCGAGTGGAAAAACCGAGCGTCCATGTAATACGCTAGTCGTTGTTATCGGCTTCCAAACTCAATAAAAAAAAACTAAACTTGTAACTACACTCTTAAGGAGTATAGTGGCGAGTCTGGGTATCGAATCCACAGGGAATGGTTGATAGAATTTAATTGATTTATTACCTCTAAAGAAAAAATGAAAAATATGATGATGGTTGAATAGGAAAAAAAATAAGTAAATAAAGAAGTTAAATTAATTAAGATTAATTAGAAAGTAGGTTGGAATACAATCCCCCTAACCCTAGTAATTTACCGTATAGAAACCTAGAATTGTAAATTATAAATTTCAATGAATCCAGTCTTTATAGATCCTAAGCATTACATATATGAAGGATCTAGCCCTCATCATATGAAATCAAAGGTAAATATAAAGCAGTGATAAATAATTTTATGCACATCGTATTCTTAAACATCCCAAGTACCTAGGGCAAGAGAGATTAAAAGATCTACAATGGTTGTAAAATTGTTTCGCACGACTCTTTCAAATTTTTAATTTAAATTCTATTTTCTACATAAGTAATTTACATTGGGATGGGTTCATGCATCCCAACCCTTAAAAACTTATCTTAACATGATGAAATCAAAATAAAACTTACAAATTAAAGTGTAGGAATTCATAACTAACTCTAGAAAATTGAGAACATGACTTGAATTGGGAATGGAAAACTAGAAATCAACAATTAATTAAACTAACTAGGAAAGCAGTAAAAACAATAAATTAAAATTACTTGAAATGGATGAATGATGAATCTTGAATAGAAATTTGAATCTTGAATAGTAGACAAACTTCAAAAACTAGGGTTTATGAAAATTTCTACCAAAGAAAACTAAAAAGACTCTCTAAAATCTGACTTTCTCTCTCTAAAATTCTAATTTACTCTCTAGAATTCGACTCCCTCTCTCTAGAATTCAACTCCCTTGGAATGAGTTAGGGCTTGGTCTTTTATAGCACCAAGTAGCACTAATTTGACAGCCAAAGTTGCTTGTTGCACAAGTTTTCCAAGAGTTGCACTGCTTTAAATGCATAATTAATTGCGTGGATTTCGCATGACCGGACCGGTCCATTATCGTGCAACTTCAAAACATCGTAACTTCTTCACCGTAGCTCGAATTGCGGTGAGGTTTGTTCCAGTGTTATTGTAATTTATAGCTCTTCAACTTTCTAGTTGGCCCCACATCCGAATTAAGGTTGAAAAATTACGAAAATGCCCTTCAACTCTCCTTTTCTTGGTTTCTTTCACTGTTTTGAGTTCTCTTTCGCACCAATTTGCATGAAATACCTGTAAAACACATGAGAAATACATAAAACACGAAATACTTGTCAAAAGAGGTTAGTAGAATAAATACGAGACAAATCCAAGCTATTTACACTGCACGGGATCATAAAAATACCGAAATTAAGAGGATAAATGTGAAGAATATGTGCCTAATCACACCCCCTAACTTAGATGTTTACGCGTCCCGAGCAATGTAAAAGAAATTAGTTTAAAGTTCAACTCTTGAAAATTCTTTTATTGGGATAGAATACCTTTTTCGCAGGCTAGCGATTGCATTTAGCGTATGCAAAATGCCTTTAAACCCCTAGGTTACCCTAGTAGGACGAGTTTTGTCTCGTGAGGGTTTGCAGTGAATACGCCCACAAAATTCTTTATTGACTCAAATAAATATCAAAATACTTAAAAATTGTACAATTTAAACTTTTCAAATAATAATCACCATAAATTCATATTCAAATGTCTCAAACAATAGTGTGTGTGTGCAAAGCCATAAATTAAACCTCAAATTTCCATCGATTGAGCATTACGTTACTTTCCGAAAATTCGTTTTGATTCAAATTCTTACGGATTCACTCATAAACGAATCACTCGGATTGTGGTTATTTTCTCTCGGTATGCATGATATAAAGAGTAAATATAATGGACACAAATTCATGCATACAAAATTGAACAGAAGGAAATATATGGTGAAAAGATCTCATCATCGGAGTACGGTTATTAGGAAATGGAAACATCACCTCTAATTCACACCATTTAATCTCTCATATTATCTTTTCATGTCTTATCTCTCCACGCAGTAATTAATTTCGCCATTCGGACTCAGTTAGGACTTTTCGGGTTAAAAAGTGTAAAGGGTAAAATTTGGAATGGTCGGAATATTCGGAATTGAAAAATGTCCTTATGACGCCCATTAGTGCTTTTTCGGGCATTTGCTCATTTTTCTCTTTCTTTTTCAGTTTTCATTTTTCTTTTCGTTTTCTTTTCTTGCTATTTTTGTTGAGCATATCTATTTTTTTCTTCTTGCCCATTTTTATAGCACAATTTGGACTTTATTTGATGAATATTCAATTTTCACAATTCCGAACTATTTAGGTTTTTCGGGTTATCAAACGAAAGGAAAATATTTTATTAGGCTCAAATTGGGTTGCAAATGGATGATTTTTTTTTCACAACATTTTTTTTATGGCTAATATTTTTGGGTAACAAACGATGGCCTACTTCATTGTCCAAATTGATAATCACATTACCATATGCATCTCGAGATTAATTAAGTTTAGAGATATATTTAACATGAATTTTGAGACAACATTTCACACATTTCCCATAACCGATCAAAACAAAGGATTGATATCATCAACGACTTATTAAAACGCTGAAAAGAACTTTGAGTTAATCATAAACTCGGATTGATTTAAAAACTTATGAAAAATTGAAAGGCTCGAAATCTCACCGAGTTTGAACTAATCTCCACACTTATTCGTAAAGTCGTCAATTTTCTTTCAATTTCCATCTTCGGTCAATTTTGGCTTAGTGCAATTTTGATTGTTAACAATTTGAGACTTTAAATAGAATAAAGGTGATATTTTTGAAATATTTAAATTCCAATTTTTATTTATTTTGATGAAAAATATTTTTGGATTTTTTTTAGATACACATATATATATATGAATACAAGCGAAGTTTTATGAATACGCACCTGTCATCCCCCCTAACTCAATGATTTGCATTGTCCTCAATCAAATGGACGAGAGAAATAAAGAAGACAACAAGAAGAGTGCGATAAATAAAACAAGCAAATTATTAAAATGCAACAAGACACTATATAACACTTATACATGACTCAAAATACAACAAAAATCACCCCATACGCGTCGGGGGTGCGACGACCTCGCATTTATCTCCATAAATCACCCGACCCCTTTCTTTGGGTACGATGCGCTCCTTGTCTCTCCCGTATTACCATCATAAGTGAATAGCCGGAACAAATTGGGCCCGTGCCCATAGATAAAGGAAAGACCAGGAGATGCATTATGATAAACCGAAAAAGGATCCTCTTGTTGCATAGCACGTGGGTTGGTCTCTAAGTCGGACGAGATTTGAGTCGTATCTTCAAGTACCTCCCAAGAATCATATGGTATGGGTGGATGTTTGGTAAGGAGGAATGCATCAATTCTATTGTTCCACTCACTTTCGTCTAAATGACGAAATGAGGCCCATAAATATTGGACTTCAACATTTAGGCTTTCATCCACCTGTCCGAACTCTCTCTCAAACTCTACTAGGCTCAACTCCTCTGGCTCTCTCTCTTGCTTGGTTTCCTCAACCTGCCTTTCGCGCTCACTCGCCGAATGATAAGGTGGTGTGGGTGGGTGTTAATCGAGGAGAAATGTATCGATAGTGTCCTCATTCCAAGGGGAGTCAAATTCTATCTCAAATTCCGCTAAGCTCAAATCTTCTAGGTCTCCCTCTTGCTTTGTTTCTATCTCACCTAGGAGAAATGTATCTATCGTGTCTTTCCATTCGCTCTCTTCTAGGTAACCCAATGAATCTCTTTTGATGCCCTCTAAATTTTCTCTTTCGCTAACGCTCAAGGAGTGTTCTCCTATGTCCCGTGGAATGTTCTCAAGATCTTGTCCTCTAAAATGGTCAATTGGATCTGGTGGAGCGACACATTCTTGTTCCATAAGATGAAGCATCTCATTTAAACCTTCTTGTTCAAGAATCGGGTCAACGTCGTCAAGACTTTCATCCGACTCATGTGATAACTCTAATTGTTTGATAACAGTGAATGGGAATGGTGAGGACATGAATTCAATCTCAAGTGGTTCGTCATTGGATTTCTCATTTGGTTGAAAACATTTTTTAGTCTCAAAAATATCGGAAGAAAAATTGTCATTGGATTCGAATAATGCATCTAATTCTTGTTCCCAAAAACAATTTTGTTCGCGATACTCTTTTTCAAGCCTTTCTTCTTCAAGCAATTCATTTTTATAAATTTGGATGGCCTTGGCACTAGGCTTGTATTTATGAGACTCCATTTTAGTAATATTAATCCAATGTTCCTAAATTTTGAGTTCATTCTCCTCCTTACTATTAGCAGAACAATTAAAGCCATCAAAAGAGTTAAAATAAGACATTTCCAATTGGGCACACAACTTCTTTTTTTTTGTAAGAAGTATTAAGTCAATTATATTCTATAACAAACACTCCCCGGCAACGGCGCCATTTTGATCGAGTGGGAAAACCGAGCGTCCGTGTAATACGCTAGTCGTTGTTATCGTCTTCCAACCTCAATACAAAAAAAACCTAAACTTGTAACTACACTCTTAAGGAGTATAGTGGCGAGTCTGGGTATCGAATCCACAGGGAATGGTTGATAGAATTTAATTGATTTATTACCTCTAAAGAAAAAATGAAAAAGATGATGATGGTTGAATAGGAAAAAAAATAAGTAAATAAAGAAGTTAAATTAATTAAGATTAATTAGAAAGTAGGTTGGAATACAATCCCCCTAACCCTAGTAATTTACCGTATAGAAACCTAGAATTGTAAATTATAAATTTGAATGACTCCAGTCTTTATAGATCCTAAGCATTACATATATGAAGGATCTAGCCCTCATCATATGAAATCAAAGGTAAATATAAAGCAGTGATAAATAATTTTACGCACATCGTATTCTTAAACATCCCAAGTACCTAGGGCAAGAGAGATTAAAAGATCTACAATGGTTGTAAAATTGTTTCGCACGACTCTTTCAAATTTTTAATTTAAATTCTATTTTCTACATAAGTAATTTACATTGGGATGGGTTCATGCATCCCAACCCTTAAAAACTTATCTTAACATGATGAAATCAAAATAAAACTTACAAATTAAAGTGTAGGAATTCATAACTAACTCTAGAAAATTGAGAACATGACTTGAATTGGGAATGGAAAACTAGAAATCAACAATTAATTAAACTAACTAGGAAAGCAGTAAAAACAATAAATTAAAATTACTTGAAATGGATGAATGATGAATCTTGAATAGAAATTTGAATCTTGAATAGTAGACAAACTTCAAAAACTAGGGTTTATGAAAATTTCAACCAAAGAAAACTAAAAAGACTCTCTAAAATCTGACTTTCTCTCTCTAAAATTCTATTCTACTCTCTAGAATTCGACCCCCTCTCTCTAGAATTCAACTCCCATGGAATGAGGTAGGGCTTGGTCTTTTATAGCACCAAGTAGCACTAATTTGACAGCCAGAGTTGCTTGTTGCATAAGTTTTCCAAGAGTTGCACTGCTTTAAATGCATAATTAATTGCCTGGATTTCGCATGACCGGACCGGTCCATTATCGTGCAACTTCAAAACATCGTAACTTCTTCACCGTAGCTCAGATTGAGGTGCCGTTTTTTCCAGTGTTCTTATAATTTAGAGCACTTCAACTTTCTAGTTGTACCCACATTCGAATTAAGGCTACAAAATTACGAAAATGCCCTTCAACTCTCCTTTTCTTGGTTTCTTTCACTGTTTTGAGTTCTCTTTCGCACCAATTTGCATGAAATACTTGTAAAACACATGAGAAATACACAAAACACGAAATACTTGCCAAAAGAGGTTAGTAGAATAAATACGAGACAAATCCAAGCTATTTACACTGCACGGGATCATAAAAATACTGAAATTAAGGGGATAAATGTGAAGAATATGTGCCTAATCATCCATTTATAGAACGATCATCTGATTTTTATGATGCCCACACAATTTCAATTTCTCCACCATTTTGCATTCCCGTCCATCTTGAGCATCATGCTTATAGGGGCCTAGTTGCCCTCACTTTTAAGATCAATAAGTCTCGAGATCGATGCTTAATCACCCATGCCATTCTCATCCTGACCCTAATTCCCACCCACCCATGGTCCATCGATGCTTTTCATCATGTGATGAACTTTTCCATACAAGTACATTGACCCGCTTTAGCCTCTATCTAACAAGACTGACGCTTTAGTCTTCTTTAGGGGTGATTATCATCACCCAATTTTCTGCCACCCCCGTGCTTTCATAAATCTTATCTTTAGGGTGAGAATGGTTTGGTCTGGCTGAAGACATTAAAATTAGCGCTACCGAGAGGCAGCTCACGTTTCTTGTACTAGTCTCATTCTGTTTGGGGGTGGTGTTTCTCATCACCCTATGTTTTGACATGATTATAGACTTGTACATTGTTTCTCTCTCATTTCATTCAGGGTTCTTCTTGGCTTCATCTGTTCACTTTATTAGCGGTTGATTCTGGTAATGTCTTTCCTACCTTATGCTCTCAATTTTAAAAATCATTTTACCTAACATCGAGAACGATGTTCCTTTTTGTTTGGGGGTGGGGAATTTTATCAAAATCGCACCTCTTTTGAAAAATTTTGATTTTTAAAATTTCGTGCAGTTTCTTTCATCTTATTTATTGATGTGAATTTTCAATCATCCATCTTTTAAGTCTAGGAATCAAGCTACATGATTTTTTTTTCTTCTAAATAGCTTATGTAATACGTAACAAGGCATTTTTCACTATGAATTTCTAGACTTAACAAAATTTGCGCACTTATCGCGTCAATACGGTTTAGAGTTGAGGAGTACTGCAATTCCCAAGAGACCTTTAAGGATCACTAGTAGAGACTTTAGCTTTTGAGATTCGAGCCTTTCACTTTTCAGAGAGTTTTACGCAATCTCCGAGTCACAAGTTGATTCAACTTCATTTGGGTCCGCACTTTAATTGTTGTATGATCTCATTATTCTAAATTTTTGTCTTTATCACTGAGAATGACATCTATTTCGAGTTGTAAGACACACGTATCTTGAAATTCGTCCCGAATACTAGATTCTCATCCATACACATACCATTTACCATTCACGTCACCCATATTCTTCCATATTCCCCACACCATTGATAAGCACCCAAAACTGTACATTTTATACCCCGAATAAACGTACTTTAGTTGCTAATTCTCAGCAATATGGGTCTTATGTGCTTAAATGTTTATCTTGTAGGTCAAACATCCATTTACAATACCAAAAACTATATATCGAGGCAAATTCATGTTGAATGGTGCTAAATACCCTTGTTCCGTACCCTAGCCTACCCTAACCTAGCCTAAACCTACCCCAAAACCCGTGTGTGTTTTGTTTGTTCCCTTTCATATTTTTTTTATTTTTAGTTTATTTAGAATTTTCTAGGATTCAATTCCTATTTTTATATTTTTATATTTTATTTTATTTTAATTTTGATTTTTATTAGTTTTTATTTTATTTTATCTTATTTTATTAAGATTGATTTTTAGGAGTTTATTTTTATTTTTATTTTTATTATATTTTACTTTTTTTTTAGGTTTTTAGTTTTATTTCTTTTAGTTTTATTTTATTGATTAGAAGTTTTATTTTATTTTAATTTAGGTTTTATAGATTTTATTTTTTTAGGATTTTAGTTATTTTAATTTTCAATTTTTAGGGTCCACTTAAACACACACACAACACCCATACACTATCCTACACCTAAACACACCTTCACCCACCTTACCCTACACCTCATAAACACAAAACCAACCCCCTCCACTATTCATCATCATCTTCATCCTAACACTCTCTCTGCGCAAAACTCCATCATCATCTTCCCCCATTAACATAACCAAACCTCCATTAAACACCCACCTCCTACCCTCAATTTACACAACCATACCCACCACCACAACAACCACCTGTCACCCATCTGTGCAACTACCCTCCCCAACCAACAACCTTCCAAAATAGGCAACTACCCCACAGCCCGGAGCTTACCCCGGCACTGACCCCTACCCAACCGGCGAGCAACCACCCTTGAACTCCCACGCGACCACCTCCGGCGACCCTGTTTCCCAATCCGTGATCACTCCTTTTCCTAACAGCCCAATCCTGCCTCTCTCTCTCTCTCTCTCTCTCTCTCTCTCTCTCTCTCTCTCTCCTCGATCCACTTTCAGCCACACCCACATCTAACAACTATACCTCTTCAATCTCAATCCTCAAAACCCATACCCACATAACACCCCAAGTCCCATTACCCATTTGTTCCATCAAAGTCACGATTTCTCACCTTCTACCAAATCAACAAAAAAAATCTCATTAACCCCACATGCCATATAACCCACTTATTCCGTTTTACCCAAAATGCCCCAACCCTTTTTTAACCAAATCAGATTTTGTCACCCTATTTAACCCACATGACCTCACACCTTTCTTACCTCATGTGTACACACCCCATTTCCATGCACATTAAACCTTCTCAAAAATACCCCTTACCCCATGTGTGCCATGCATCTACTATAAAAGAAGACTCAAGTCCCCATTTGAGGTGGAGATATCATCATTAAATAGAGGAACAAAATTCTAGAGAAAAGTAGTGAGTTAGGTTAGAATAAATTAGGTAGAAATATTTATAAATAGTTTTTTTTTTGTTAGATATTTGTGAGGTTAAATTTTGTAAGAGAGTTAATTGAGTAAATATTTAATTTCAAATCACTTGGATGCTCAATTAGAGGGATTGTATGCTTCAAATTGAAAGATTATAGTTCAACTTTCTCAAAGAGATTTGGTTTGCTTGTTCTATTCCTTTCTATTTTATTTTAGTAGCCGTGATTATTTGTTCATAATGTTTAATATCATGTTAGGCTAAACCCCCTTTCAAGGGGTGGGGGAAAACCCTTATTTGATGTTATTTTAGTTTAATTATTTTGATTACTTGAAAATTCCCTTTGAATGTTAATTTTGATCCCTCACCCATAAATTTACGCCTCGAGAGAGGGTAAATGATTTTCGAGATAAAATCAAAATTCTAGTTATAATACCCATTTTAGATTCGAACTAGAGATAGGGGTTTCTTAAGTGGGGTATTATTACTTGAATTTCAACTATAAATATATTTCCTAAGATTTACATAAATTTTAATTGATCGATCCTAGCGGGTGATTAATTAAAAGGAGTGTATATTTATTTTTCTAGAGTTGCGGGGTCTTAAATTTAATTTTCTAAAAGGTTACTATTAAAATTACATTTGCAACGAGAGTTGATTTGTAAGTTTGATATTAATTTGAGAGAATTCAATTAATTAAATTAACTAATTAGAATATCTAAAATTTATGGTGTAATCCCATTCCTTGATTGTTCTCACAATTATTTACCTCACTCTATCTCTTATTTTAGTGTTAGACCTTATTTTTCACTTTTAGTCACTTTCTAGTTAGTTGTTTTCATCTCACAATTTAGTTTAGTCTTATTTCAGCTCACCTCACCCAATTGTTTTAATATTGAAAAAGCTAAAAAAAATTAGAAAAGTGAAAAAGCACAAAAAGAAAATAAAATTGAATTATAATAGAGTTTGTCTCTAGCTTACCCCCTTGATGTGGATTGATACCCTTACCTACCTCTACACTTGAGATTGTTATATATTTGTAGGTATTTGAGGTTTTGATTAGAAGAGCTTTTCAAGCAACGACAAAAAACATACACCGAAAAGTAATTTCTATCAAAGGGCGCCGTTGCCAGGGACACCATTCACTTCACCCATATTCTTCCATATTCCCCACACCATTACCTATCATGTCCATATCATATTTCATTTTCAAATAAAAGAGTGTTGTTCAAAATGTTAAATGTCTTCAGTGTTGGTTTGAAAAGGAAAAAAAGGAAATAATAGAAAATAGAAAAAAATATGGAAAAAAAGAGAGAGAAAATAAGAGAGAAAAGAAAATAAATATAGAGTTTTGTAGTTAGTTCTTTTGTAATAAAGACATTTTCTTCTTCAAGTATAGAATACTCTTCTATCACAACCATCACCTATCATTCATCCATACATCACCATCCTTACCCCATCATTTCCTTCCCATTTTATTCCCCCTCACCCATTATCATCCATATTTTTCCCTAGGTGTTCGGGCAAATGAAAGTCAACGTGGTGAATAACTCGACGTTTTCACTATAGCGATTAGCATTCTTTCATGAGATCATTTTTCTTTCTAGTATGTTCGTTCTTTCTAATGTGTGTGTCAGACGTTTGAACTTGCTTACATTGATTCACCTCCTCACACACAAGAGAGATACACTAACCCTAATCTCGAGAGTTCGTTTGAGAGAGTTATATCCAGTGAGATTTTAAGTTGAAGCATTGATTCCAAGAGTCTATCTAGGAAATACTCTTGTGATACTCGATCCATTTTGACTGATTCACATCACACACGTTGAATTCTAGGAAGGATGTGCCTTGTGCATTCACTTAGCTAAACTTTTTATGCTTGTAGCTTGTCTTTCTGAAAATATTTTCTTATGATGGATTGTGCGATCATTCTATGTCTAATAAGAGATTGACTATGTTTCAATCAATCTTTGCAGATAAGAATTTTGTGGGTATGTTCCTTGCAAACCCTAACGAGACACAACTCGTCATGTAAGGCAACATATAGGTTTAAAGGCTTCTTGCACATGCTAAGTGCAATCGCAAGTGCACGCGAAAGTGGTACACTTTTGGTTTCTTATCTTTCTCTTTCTCTCTATCTTATTCCTCGAGGACTAGCAACGCTCTATTTGGGGGTGGTGTGATAAGCACTCAAAAGTGTACATTTTATACCCTGAATAGACGTATTTTAGTTGCTAATTCTCGGCAATTTGGGTTTTATGCACTTTAGTGTCTACTTTGTAGGTTGAATGCACGTTGCGGTGTCCAAACGCCTATTTCAAGGCAATTGTGTGGATTATGGAGCTATTTAGAACGTGTCCCGTACCCTAGCCTACCCTAAGCCTACATAAACCTCACCCAAACCGTGTCTGTTTAATTTGTTCCATTTTATTTTACTTGTGTCATTTTATTTTTTTAGGGTTTATTTTATTCTTTTATTTTGTTTAGTCATGTATATATTTTTAGGATTTTTATATTTTTAGCGCTCTTTGTATTAGTTTTTATATTTTCTTATTTTTAGTTAGTTTATTATTATTTAATTTTTTTATTTTATTATTTTTTATTTTAGTTATGTTTAGTTTTTTTTTTAGAGTTTGTAAAGTGTGTCGTGTCATTTTTATTTTAGTTAATTTTATTTTTTTAGTTTAGTTAAATTTTTATTTTATTTTATTATTAGTTTTAATTTTTTTTAGGAGTCATAAGTTAACCACACACACAACCCCTCACACCCAATCACTATGCACTCACACACACTAAAACCAACCCTCACTCACACACACATAACACCCATACACCTAAACACACCAAACCAACCCCCTAACCCTCACCTTAATACCCATACACGTCACCTTCACCCTACTACTACCTCATCATCTTCCACATCCCTCATACTCTCTCTCCTCATACCCGAGACCTAATATCAAACCCGTCGGCAACCCTTCCTTTCAACACCTATTCTATCCCGCCGACGAGTCCGCAGTCAGCCTACTTTAACCTTCTCGCCGGAAATCTTCCCTCACCTCCTATCCGGCCATAGCAGCCCCCGCCGTCGGCGACCTCCCGAACCCGCCACTAAAAATGCCGAGGAGAACCGTTCCAATACCACCGGACTCATACCCCGTGACCCCAAGTCGTGACGCAGCCCCCGTGACCTGGATGGAACCTCCATCTAGCCTTTACCCTAAACCCATTTAATTTCAAAAGCCAAATACGACTTCTACCTGCCAAACAACAAAGACCCAAAACCCACCTTTGCCATTTAAAACAAAAATCGATTTACACCTGCTAAACTTCCAACCAAAAACCAAAACCAAGTGAATAAAAAATTCCCACGCCCGGCCACCACCTGACAAACCCATCAAGTTGCCCACTAAAAAAATTTAAAACAAAACCAAAGCCAAAATAAAAAATCTCTTTCCACCTGCTATTTAGAGACGGATGGAGGACACAGACAGGGAGAGAAAGTTTGGTTTTTTTTGGAGTTCCATTTTTGGAGCTCATTTTTAATGTAATATTGTAAAAAAAAATTATTTTTCTTATTTTATATTTTTTTAGAGTGACTTGAGTGAGCCAGAATATTTTTTAAGATACAAATTGTGAGTTGAGTGATATTTTTAAGTGTTGTAAAACTCAGATTTATGGGTGCACTTAATTGTTCATGTTTAAAAAAAAACTTATTGGGTCCAAGGAGACTTGGCTCAACATATTTTGTTCCATTCTATTTTATTTTGTATGCTTCATATTGTGTCATTATTACATTTATATGTAATAATACCATAATGAGAGGCTAAATACCTCATTCAAGGGGTGAAGACGAAACCCTTAACTTAGTTATTTATATTTTTGGTTTGTTTATTTATTATGTCCCTTTGAATATTAATATTAAAATTTTACAATTTATATTTACGCCTCGAGAGAGGATGAATTATTTTTAAGAGAAAATCGGAAATTCAATTTATAATATTTATTTATTAATTAAACTAGAGATATGCAATTTTTAAATAATATTATAGTTCGAATTTCTCTACTCTAAAACTTGATTTTTTATGATTTAAATGCTTTTAGTGATTTTTTCCTAGCGGGTGATTTACTAAAAAATATTTAAATCTAATTTTTGTGAGTATGTGAAATTTAAATATTAATCTTCTAAAAAGACTATATGTAAATTTACATTTGCAACGAGAGTTGATTTGTGAATTTATATATGTTTTGGGGTATTTCAAATAGACAAACTAAGTAATAAAAATAAATAAGTTAAGTGGTGAAATTTAATCCCTTGAATTATCTCATAATTATTTTCTGCTCATATTTAGCTCACTATATCATTTTCTTTATTTTTTAGTGTAGTTTTAATTTTTAGTTCATAATTAGTAGTATAAATATTCCTTAAAAATTATTTGTGGTTCCATGATTGTGATTGTGATTAATTGTTCAATTATGCTTGGCTAGTCACCCTGTTCAAAGGGTGGGACGCACTGCGTAGGATATTAATTTAATTACTTGGTTTCATTAATGCTATATTTCTAGGAAAATTAATTTTTGACTGTCACCAATTAATTTGTGTAATGAGAGTTAGTAAATTTATTGTACAAATTAATGTTTGAATTTAGGAATCGAACTAGAGATAGGTTTTTACAAAATTTGAATATTATTTCTATGTTGAAATTTGGAAATTCATATTGTTTTTATTAAATTTATCCTAGCGGGTAATTTTCTTGAAAATAGAATAATTCTTAATTTTTCATCGTGTGACATTTTTAAATTAGTTTTCTGAAAAGATATTATTAAATTTATAATTATAATGAGAGTTAGATTATCGATTTAATATTATCTCAAAATATTTCGAATTAATAAATTGAGAAATTAAAATAATTGATAATGCGGTGTAATCACATCCTTTGACATTCTCACATTTTATATTACACTCGGTTGCACATAATTTTTCATTATTTAGTCATATCATAGTTTTAGCATTTAGTTAATTAATTCTCCCTTGGAATTGGTTTAAAAAAATATATATATTTTAATAAAAAAATTGAAATTGCAAGTATTCATATTATTTGTTTCACCCTGAAAGTTGTATTGATACCCGTACTTACTGCAGTACAAGTTGTTTTAGATAAGATTTGTAGGTACTCAAGGGATTTTGATTAGCGGTCTTTTCACTACAACGAGATATACGCCAAAATCTCTTATCACCAAGTTCAGACTTTTTATGGATCCTTAGTCTGAACCGGGCGTACCGTCTCTGGGAAGTATTTGGCCGGCATTCGCGTCCCATTCTCCTTGGACATTCTCATCCAGAAACTAGCAAGCAAAGACGTCCCAAGCCCTTTCCTATACACATATCCCAACCACCTACCTCCCCTTGATAAGGATAAATGCATGTCCCGTATTGCTCCCATCACACCATTGGCCACCGAGACATTCCCGATGGGCCAGTTAAGCGACAAAGCATGCCTATTTTTCAAATTATCTGTGCGAACATATTCAAAACCTCTAACGACTCGGCCACGCGCCTGCGTTAAGCCACTTTTGTTTATCACCTTTTTGACCCCAATACCTCGATCCACCTGGGACAAACCATTTATAAAGACATATTCTTTGCGGTTATGGAACGAGAGGGTAAACCCCTCTCCTGTATGCCTGGCTCATCACGTCCATCCTAGCGTATGCCGGCATTGATCCCCCCACCGATTTTCCTCACCTTCCTATCCATCTTAGGCAGGGCTCACGTACTAAAAGTCTGAAGAAAAGGGAGATTATGTGGGAAAGACAGGAAGCTGAGGATGAGAATGATGCGAATGAGCGTGATCATGACGAGAGTGATGATGATGAGAGCGACGAGGAGGAGGCGACAATGAATATTGAAATGGGGGAAGGTGAGGAGGAGTATGATGAAGAAGTCGATTCCGATTTTGACCCTGTAGGTTCAGATTTTGACAGACGCCTTTCATCGATAGAGACGCCCTTAGACGATTTCCTCACGCAATACCAGCATAACACTAACATGATGCATCTCCTTCAAGCTGAGATGTATCGGATGACTATGGGTACGCCACCACCAGCTTATGTTTATGACCCATACGACCCAAATGCGCCCGGGAGTTTCCACCCACCACCCCAGTGAAGCCCCTGTTTAGTATTTTTGACGTGTTGGTTGTGTTTGTGCTGTCTTTATGTTGGTTGTTTGTTTTTCCTATCCTCTTGTAACATATGCTTGTTCTTAATATAAAAACCTGCATTTTCCTTATTTGTTCGTTTTATTTTTTCGCACTTTTCATTCTCACTTAGTTGAATTTTTGTCCTTTTTGGTTGAAGACAATGCAAAAGTCTAAGTTAGGGGGTGACAAGTGCATATTTCTAACACATCACAAATTTTTAAAATGCCCAAAAAAATTAAAAAATTTCAAATATTTCCACAAGATTGAAAAAATTTGAAAAAAAAGAAAAATATTTTTCTTCAAAATAAATGAAAATTGGAATTTAAAAGCCTAAAAAATGTCACAAATTTTTTTGTCTCAAGTTGTAAAACAATCAAATGCACAAGCCCAAAATTAACCAAAAATGGAAATTGAGCGAAAATTAACGACTGAACGAATAAGTGTGGAGATTAACCAAACCGGTGAGAATTTGAGCCAATCACTTTTTACGAGAGTATTTTAAATCAATCCGGGTCAATGGTTAACTCAACGTTCATTTCAGCTTTTTTATAAGTCGTTGAAGATCTCAATACCCCTATTTGAACTGTTATGGGAAATGAGTGCAATGTTCTCTCGAAAAGCGCACTAAATATACCTCAAAACCTAAATTAATCTCGAGATGCATATGGTAAAGCATTTAACAATTTAGATAATAAAGTAGGCCCTTGTTTGACACCCAGAAATATTGACTAGAAAAAGTAAAGAAAATTTCCCTTTTGCAACCCAATTTGAACATAATAAAATATTTCCCCTTTTCGTTTGATAGCCCAAAAAACCATTTAGCATGGAATTGTGAAAGATTGAAAAGTCCAAATGGTGCGATAAAAAAAAGGGCCAAGAAAAATAGAGTAATGCTCAACAAAAATAGCAAGAAAAAGAAAAATGTGAAATTAGAAAAAAAAAAAAGAAAAATAAGAGAAAATGAGAAAAAGCTCAGAAAAAAGCACTAACGGACATAATAAGAACATTTTTCCAATTCCAAATTACTCGACCATTCCTATTTTACCCAAATATACCTTAAACCCAAAAAAGTCGTAACTGAGTCAATATTGCAAAACTGGTTACCGCATGGAGAGCTAAGGCATAAAAGATGATAAAAGAGTTGATGTGTTCCGTTTCCCAATAACTGTAGTCCGATGAAGAGATATTTTCACCTCAAATATTCCGTCTTTCAATTTTGTGTGCCTGACCTTGTGTCAAATACATTTACTTCTTATATCACGCATACCGAGAAAAATATCCACATTTCGAGTGATTCGTTTGTGAGAGTACCACATGAGCATTTGAATCTAAATGAATTTTCGAAAAAGTAACGTAATGATCATTCAGTGAAAATTTGCATTTTGATTTTCGGCTTCACACACACACTACGATTTGAGACTTGTGAATATGATTTTAATGTGACCATTTTTCCAGGGCATTCAAATTGTCCAATTTTTAGATATTTTGAATTTTTTTGGAGTTGAAAATGAATTTTGGGGGTATATTCACTACAAACCCTCACGAGACATAACTCATCCTTATAGGGTAACCTAGGTGTTTAAAGGCTTGTTGCATACACTAAATGCAATCGTTTGCCCGTGAAAGAGGTATTACATCCCTAGTTAGAGTTTGACCTTGATTTTGATTCTTTTACAATGCTCAGGACGATCAAAGTTCTGAGTTAGGGTGGTTTGATTAGGCATATATTATTTCGAATTATCAATTTAATTTAAAGGATTTTTATCACCTTGGGTGATGTAAAATGTGTTAATTTATCTCATACTGTGATATTGACATCTTCTAATAAGTACCCCAAGTTTTGTATATTTCTCATAAATTTTACAGGTATTTAATGCATGAGAGAAAGAGAGAAATCGGAAGAAAAGAAAAGAAGAAAAGAAGAAAATTCAAAAGGGTAAAAAAGCAATTTGCAACTGGAATTCGGATGAGGACCCAAAATGAAAGTTGAAGACCTCGAGTCTACAAGCATGTAGGAAGAAACGACGTTCAAATTCCAATTCTCGAGCAAAAGTTATGAGCCTTGGAAGATGAGAGAGAATCATGAAAAAGTGATGAGAAAATGAAAAGAAAATGACCAAGGACCCGGACTGATATGGATTTCACCATATAAACGAACCGATCCGACCCCTTTAAAGTAACTGTGTAATATTTGTGAAGCGGAGTGATCCGGGTTCCTCCAAAAATGAACCGATCCTGGATCTTAAACTCAATGTATACCTTGTGTGAAGCGGAACCGATCCTGGATCTTAAACTCAATGTATACCTTGTGTGAAGCGGATCGATACGGTTTTAAAAGAAAATGAACCAATCCGATATACACCGGATCGAACCAAAATAGTAGGCCGAACCGGTCCGAAGGTTAAATTCTATAATTATCCTATTTTCTAGCTGGAGTCGTGCATGGCTAAAACTATTGTAATTTCGTAGGTTATTTATTCAAACCGAATCCCAGAATATGTGGAGCTTCTTTTTACATAGTTTTAGAGAGATAAAGTAAAGAGGAACCCTAGAAGCTCAAAAAATTCAGTTTTTAATTCTTAATTACAAGTTATTCAGTAAATTTTATTTATTTCTCTTTTTTATTGTTTGATTTCAATCATTGTTGCATAATTAGTTTATTTCCAACATGTATTATGTCTTTATTCTTATTTAGAAACAATTTCATCATGACATCAGTTGTATTCATCGTAACAACCCTAGTTTTTGCTAATTGCACCATGCTAGGCTTGACTTTTAGGGGTTGGGATGCATCGACCCAACCTGATGTGGTTTGCATGTCTGTAAAATTAGTTTCCTGAATTAAGTTAATAATCAAATCGTGTTATGTGGTGAGCATAACCATTGTAGGTAGTTTAATCTTGTTTTCCTTAGGTAACTAGGAGGCTTAAGAGTGTAATGCGCGTGTAGCTACTACGCCATCGCTTTATTCTTACTTTTTATTATGTATGATGCGGGATAGTACCCTCATATATATAATGCTTGATATTAACAAAGACTTGATTTAATCAATTATTTAATTGATAAGTAGTTTTATAGCTGATAAACGAATAAGGGTCGGGGGATTGCATTCTAACCTATTTTTTCCAATTCATACGTAGTAAATGATAATTAGTTTACTCTTGCATGTTTAGTTTCATAATTAGTTCAATTAATTTTCATTTAGTTGATAAAAATTTCCCCACTCCGATCATCTTTTTCATTTCTTCTTAGAGTCAAGTTAGGGTTGACCGTCTTACTATTCGTCGTCATGAGTATTCATCTTATTTACGTGCGGATTCATCCTCGTGTTACCGGGTTTATTAGTTACGTGGTAGGCTTGTACTTGAGCCTATATAAACATTCACACTTTAGACACTTTTTAAGTCGCGTCACATAGCTAGCAGGGTTGAAATATAATAACCCTCCTCGGGCCTTTGTTCGTAACACAATTGGCCTCCTTCGTTGCTCTGACAACAAATGAAGACCTACAGGGGATCCTTAGGCTATATGGCTAACATAGGTTGGTCATCAACATAGCTTGGCTCCAAAAATCCTGCTTGGGTGGATTGCCCATTAATCAGGGGTATCCTCGCCATCACCCTACTTAGGCATAAGAAAGTGTGACGACACGACCTAAAAGGTAAAATACGGTGGAATGGTATTTCTATAGCATATTGGACTGGGGGAATACTCATTAAAAAATAAAATCTCTCATATCCAGTCGGTTGAGAAGACCAAAATATCTAGAGATTATAAATCAAAAACAGGAAACATATGTGTTTAGTCGGCAACTGCCCAAAACATAAAAATTTCATTGCTAAAGGTTACACAGTTACATGTACGACTGTGATAAAATAAAGAATAAATTAGGTCCTAAGAGGGACCATATTGCTGAACAAGGTAATCAACCACTTGTGCCCTTTGACCATCGTCTGGATAAGGGGCAAAGCACTCCTCATCCTCCTTCGGGAGTGACTCTAATAGCTACCTCATAATTGAATCTATTAGGATCCATCGGTCATCCTTTCTTAAGGGATTTGGCTCCAAGGACGAGGGAGTAATCTCATGCCTATAGCAGAGGACAAAATTCTTGGGCACCTTCGACTCCCTGAGGGCACTTAGCCACCTTATGATAAAGTCCATCTCCTCGACCTCCTTTAACTTTGTGGGAGCATTTTTCCATCCCTGGTTGTATCCATATACCCAAACTTGCCAATGACCTTTCTTGAATAAGTTCCTCAGCCTGCTAACATCCCTTTGGAGCCCAGCATTTATCACATACGCTCTATGCACATCACCCCTCAGTTCGATAATCTCCCTTATGGAATTGCTATCTCAATCCTAGCTCGCTGCCTTGTTGACGATGAAGAACCCTGTACAAATCGAAGGAGCAATGCTCGACACATTCTCCTTGAGCCGTGCAACTTCCCTCCTTAAGGTATGATTTTCCTACTGTAGAACCTCTCCAACCTGATTGATCTCAGAGGATTCCAACAGTTTAGCCTTCAGAGCATCCATCTCCTCGTGAATAGAGGCACCAACCTCCTCCATCTCTGCAAGTCTATCCTTTATCCTGGAAACTACTTCGGATTTATCTTTATAGTCTTGGTTACTTGTCCAAAGGGATTTGCAGATCTTGGTAAATACTCGGTGAACTTGGTCTCTTACATTCGAACAAAGGATTTAACCTAGATGAGAAGTGGAAGGAATGTAATCATCAAGATCAACAAACTATAAGACATGAAACGCCAATGACAAGTATATCAATGAATCCGATTGAGTCTTAATGTAGTGTTGACTCAATTTAAAAAAAAAACACATGTGTCATAGGGTAGTGTTCATGTGTATCCATCCAAGCCTATGACTTGTTAGTTGAAGATGTAGTGGCCAAGAGTATAAAGTTTCATCATATGCCGGGTTTAGTGTGCATAGTTTCTACGTCAACAACATTGTTCCAATGATCATAAGGTATGAATGCATTTTATATATATAGGATCTTGGAAATTTATTGGGTGTAATTTATAATTTTTATAAATAATTTTTAATGACTTTATTTTACTCAGAAAATATTTTTTTAGAACTTGTCATAAAAAGTTTTGGACAAAGAATGAATATTTTTTTTTTTTGATTTTCTGACACGTTGTTCGAAACATACTAGAATCTCGTTCGAATGAGATTACCATGTCGTTTGAACGAACTGTCATCTCGTTCGAACGTTATTGCCAAGTCGTTCGAATGAGACTTCTAACGAAATTCCTTTTTCATCGTTGGACCATCGTTAGTAAAGTTGTTCGAATAAGAATGTCGTTCGAAAGAGATTTGGCGGGAATAGGTATTTTGGCAGTTTTTGACGATGTTCCCACTTCTTTTCCCCACTATCTTTTGCCAGATTCAATAAGTGTGGGAACAAACATTTTGGAACTAACTTTTTCACATACTACAATATCCAAGAGAGAGTTTGAGAGAAAAAAATTCCAAAAAGAAAGAGTTCAAGTTTTGAGTGTTTGTTTTTCAAGAAAAATCCTTAAACACTTTTGTTTCACCCAATTGTTTAGTTTATCCAAGTTCGTTAATATATATACTTTTCATGGAGTTTTAGCACCAGTTTTTATCTCTATCATTGGACGAGTGTTTGGGTTTACTTCTACATCCCACAAAGAAGAAGTTTGTTTGCCTTGACATACCCACTTGGAGAAAGGCTCCTTGTTCAGGTGGCGGTGACAGAGAAAAGTCCGATCGGTGGATTCTGAGACCGCGGTGGATGTCCGTGGTTATTATCTAGGTAGAGGTGTGTACAAGAAGGTGCATTGAGGCTTGGACGGAGTCAATTCTAGTTTTGTAAGTCTTACTGTCTTGTACTTTTAAAACCATACTTAGTGGATTTGAGGCTAGGGTCGTCCGAGGTTTTTTCCCGTTGTGAATTTTTCCTTGTACATCGCAGCATAGTGGTTATTTGTTTATTTTATATTTCTATATCACCTAAAAGCCTGCTTAGGGCTAAAAGATAAAATTGGTTTAAATCACTACTCAAGCTTAAGTTGGTGCTAAAATTAATTTGGGTTATGTTTAATTAATTTAGTTCAAGTCATTTACTTTAATTTGATAAAATTTGGTTTGGCCTAAATTTGCAAAAATGGATTAATTATTTCGATAGACAAATTTCTATGATTTTGATTGAATTAAGTTGTTTAAGTGAAAAATGTATATGTTGATTAATTTAATTTCACTTTGTGTCTAAGTTATAATTTTAATTTGTAAAGGAAATTTAGATTTGTTGTTTGTTTTTGTTAATCGAACCATCTCTATTCCTCATCCTTTAAAGGAAATTAAAATTACTTTTTGTAAAATTTAAAAAATTGTGGGTCATCCTTTTTAATTTGGTATCAGAGCATTGATTTAGAAAAACTATTATTTTGAAATCGTCATAGGTTTGCCTCCAAATAAAGAATGCCGAAATTTCAATTGGCATCTCAAAGTGGATTTTATTCTCCCGTAATATTGCGTAGTCCCCCCACAACCCACAATATATTCAATATAGAGACTGTTCCTAGAATGAAGTCTCTCATTGACCTCTCTTATGTTGCCAAGATTTGAACGCTACATTTCACTCTCCAAAAATCCCTTATAGTATCATAATATGTTAATGTATTCCCATTTAGAACATATAAAGTTCTCATATTGGTACCTCTAAACACCATAGAAGAACGTACCCCGATCCTTGTAGATCTACTCGATGTTAAATTCTTGTAACCCATCAAGTGTAGAAAATCCACCAACGTAAGGTTCACCTGAAGACACAAAAAATGTCCCACACCACACAAATTTCTCACTAACCCATCATATGTCTATGACACCCTGCCTAATTAAACACCGAGTGATCAGAATATGCATCATTGTCGAAAACTTATTATTGACACTAACCACCTAATATTTAAAAAGGTTAATCTCAAAATTTTATCCTTAATTAACATAAATCAAATTAACCAATTATTAAACATACACCATTCAAACTAATCACATATGGAATAAAATTACTGAATAAATAAATGTGACAGGTGTAAACACATCCAGCCTAAATACTGAATATAATAATCCAGCAATATAAACCAGCAACTGAAATGAGTAAATAAATGAATCCAAAATCTCTAACTGTCTAAATAAGTAAAGGGTGCAACATGCCCTAACTGAAGTAAATAACTCCAGATGAAGAAACGAAAGTCATGGAGGCATATACTACCAAGTCATGCAACTTTCATAGTAGATATAGGTCGTCAAATGAATGGAACTCCATCCACACCTATAATAATTTGACAAAAGAAAAGATATTTGCATTAAACGGGTCAAAGCCCGAGTTGAAAACAGTTTAAAAATCAGCAAGTGCTTAAATGGAAACAATAGAACATATGATATACCCGTTACATTTTCGTACTTTCACTTGACATACTCACCTATCATTTAATGTGCACATCTAACACGTATACTTAACCCATCCTAGTCATGCTACCCTGCCTAACTAGCCCGAAGATGACTATTTATCACACCAATAATCTCATGTGTTTACCCATATCACCCGTATCACGTATTTCCATACGTTTAAGGATAGTTATTCGCATACACAACTGTTATTCTCATAAACAATCTTTTCTTCTTTAAGTTAATTTAATAAATATCATTATTTGCATATCTACTAAACATGCACAGTAGAATAAGTAACATGTATACATATATTTCTCTCTCTCTCTCTCTCTCTCTCTCTCTCTATATATATATATATACACACTAATTCTACACCATTGGGTTAGAGCCCCCTTGGTGCAAGGCATACTTTGCCATCATGTCCTAGTGCATCGCTTATTTACATGAAGAGCATAGGTTCGATTTCTCATGAGCCATCAAAATAAACACGCATATTGGAGACTAGCATACACTACACAAAATTTGCTGAATTGTCACGGTCATTGACCTTGACAAGTTGGACTTGTCAAGGTCAATGACCGTGATAAATTTAGGGGCTACAACTTTTGTTGTCACGAACTTGTCACGATCATTGATCGTGACAAGTTCATTAGACTTGTCACGATCATGTCACGTTACTCTCCCTTGACAAGTTTTATCATGGTTAAGGACCGTGACAAACCATTGATAATGTTAAAAAAATTATCACGGTCATTGACCGTGATAATTCTGGACAGAATTGAAAAAAAATATGTTGGGCAGTATGGCCACTGCCACTGCCACTGCCAATCAGTATATTTATACATGTTATAGCAATGTTGTACCTGCTCAAACATTATATATCCAAATAGAATATAGATAATGAAGATATACATTCAAAATAATATGCATCACGATACAATCCGAGTAGAATTCAAATATAACAACTTAAAACAACAATTCAATTCAAATAATGTCACTAAATGCCTGGGGTAAGGTTAAATCTGAGGAGGTGAGTATGCCACACGATATACGAATTGACACACCCAGCAATATACATCGTGCCACATTGTTTGCACAACCACAAGGGGGAGTTCTCCTTCACGGGTATCACATGCATGACGAGAACCTTGGACTCGATGTCTTGAATCGAACGCCCATGAACTGGCATACCGTTGACGGTATTCGGGTCCCCAAACCCCCACTCCATTCGTTGGCCATAAAATATGTCTAGTATAAACATGCTCGAACAACTAAGTGTCGACATTGGTTGGTTGAAGGGAGCCAAATAATGGAGTGGATCATCAAAGTCCTCACGTGTCGACGATGAAGCAGCGAGGTCCATATCCTCGTCCTCCTGCACCTCGTCGTCCACCAACTTCTCCTTGTCTTTCCCCTTACGATTTCATCCCAATGAATGCTTAATGAATGAGAACATATCTTGGATCGTCGCTTCCAAACGGGACAGCTTCGCGTCATGCGAGTCCACCATTCGAGTCAACCCGGTGTATCTTGTCTCCAATCCATTGATCCTAGATTTGGCCACTCGCGAGTTCACCCCCTTGTCCTCCCCTTGCGATCAGCTCCAAGCACTGGCTTGAGTGCGTCTGTGGACAAATATGCCTTATCGACATCAGACTGTGACTCATGCACTTCCTTAAGCTTTGTCTGAAAAGACAAAAAGCACATGATTAGTAAAATAAGTAAATAAAAAAATTATAATGTTATTAACAAAAACTAAACTATCGGATTACTTACAATCGTGCCCGCGATGCTCGGGGACACCTCCCTATCCTTCCCCTTCTTCGTCTGAATAGCCACATAAGTATCGAGCCTATGTGGCCTACCCCTAGGGCCTCTCGCTGTAATAAAATAAAGTAAAATTAGTATCGGCCCCAAAAAGTAAAATAATGTAGAATAATATATATTTGTAGTTATAGAAAAATTAAATCTTACCATCATCCTATGCTCCACCTCGGCGTAAAACGTCCGGCCGGAGTAGTGCACGTCCGTCTTTTTTTCCCGATTTTCCCTCCTCGATTGGTGAGATGCCAATTGTTGCTCCCTGATCTCATTGTCAATAAACAGTTGCCATTTTGCCAATGAGATTGGCTCCTTCGGCGGGACGGATTCATGCATTCGGATAACGGACTCTAGGGTCTTTCCAAAGTACCGGGTCCGTATATTTTTCTTCCACGTCTTGTGTTGCTCCCTCAGCTGCTCCAAGATGGAATTGCGTAGCTTTGGATCCTGGCTGAATTGTTTCTGTCCAACAAATAAAATGTTAGTTGTGAATAAATATAAATATAAATATAAATATAAATATAAATATAAATATAAATATAAATATAAATATAAATATAAATATAAATATAAATATAAAATGGAGCCAATATCGAAATTGAAATATTCATATAAATATAAATACATTACATGTAGTTCCACCCAAATAGCTAACTTGAGCTCATTTGGCACCTCCCTCCAACTAGTGTACCCCGGGCCGATGATTGTCTTTACCAGCTCGAAGGATCTCGCTAATAGCCTCGTCTTGTTCTCGATGTCCATCCCCAATTTGATATATTTGGAGAGCCTAGGGGCCGAGGATCCCTTGTCGCCTCCGTTACCACCGAGCTCGGATGACATCATCATAACCAGCATCATCATCCTCGCCTTAATACCTGAAGGAGATATTTGCTGTAAAAAATGTTATTATTAGTACAAATAAATATGAATTAGAAGAAGACATGCAAATATGTACAATTACTACAAATCCAAATGAATTGTTACTGTTTAACACCTCAATTCTGAATTCCAAAAAAACAGCATCTAGCTCATAATATGTACAATTACTACAAATCCGAAACATCACCACCCCACCCCTACTTCCCACACACACGTACACTACACAAGAGAGAAAATGATAAAGTACAAATCAATTAAAATCATTAAAGATGGATTGTTAAAAAACATATTGGAATATTTATTACAAATTGAAAAATTGTTTCAAAATAGGGTTATCATAAAAAATGGATTGATATTTAGTAATTGCAGCCAAGTCATCCACACTACTATTTAGACGCTTTGGCGTGTGTAGAACAATTGACCACGGCTCGTTGTTGATATACTCCGACTAAAACACTTGGTTAACCTTTGAAAATGCACAAATAAACGGCTCATCGCTCACGTGGTCATTGCTCTTCAACCTGAACAAGTCAACTATGATCAAATTGGTGACATAATCAATTTTACAAGAATTTTTATGCTCAACTCTTACCCAGTCACAGTAAAATACAGCCTATTTGAAGCTTATATAATCAAATTCAAATATATTTCGGATTACACCATAGTAAGTCATTTCAGATTCAACGATGTTTTTATCTTTTGTGCTCGCTCGAAAGAAAGTAAGAGCCTTATATGAAATGCCCGAGTTCTGTACATTTGTACTTTCCTGATACACTTTAGCGCCGAAAATGTAACCTTTCAATCGATACTTTTTGTACTCTCGTGCCATAAACAAGGGTCCAATATCTAAACGAGCAAGCCTTGATGTCGCATCACCCGGTTGTGTAGTACATTTTTTGAGCTAAAGGATAGACGAAGAGATTCAGTCTCCCCTCCATAAATAGGAAACCCCAAATAACCATGTACTACACAACCGGATAATGTCCCATAAGCTAGAAGATCATGAATTGCCCACATCAACATAGATTTCAACGTAAACTCTTCTTTTCTAAAAGAGTCAAATGATTTCCCACCCTCTTCCCACAAATAATTTAATTCTTCTACCAAAGGAGCCAGGTAGACATCGATTTGATCACTTGGTGCCTTTGGCCCAGGTATCAACAAAGACATCATCGAAAATTCAAGTCTCATACACTATGAAGGAGGGAGGTTGAGTGGGCCAAGGATCACTGTCCATACACTTTGATTGGTGCTTATATTTCCAAATGGATTGTAACCATCTATTCATATAGACAAAAGAATGTTGCGTTGTTCTTAAGAAAACTCGAGATACTCAAAATTCATCCAGCTCCAGACTGTGGAGTTAATAGGATGATGCATAAGATTACCCCCTACTTCTGCCATAGCATGCCAAGTCATTGCCTCCGCTATCCATGTACTATGAAAAATCACTTTAATCTAGACCCAACCAGAAAATATTTCAACACTTTTTGAGGCACTTTTGAGCTTGTGCCTTCCTTACTAATAGATTGGACATATCTAGGTTCATCGCATACCGGACAACGATCGAGATTTTAATACTCCCTTAGGTATAGTATGAAGTCATACACAGAAGCATGAATCGATTTATACTTCATTCCCAAACCTTTCAAACTGTTCATCATAACATGATAGTTATTTGTAAGCGTATTCTACTTGGGTAGTAACCCCTTCACCCATTTCATAATTCCTATCACGCTATTGCCAGACAAACCGTACTATGTCTTCAAACTGTTCAGAACAACCATGACATGTAAATTTGTTTGATCTTTCTCACAGCCAGAGTATAATGGTTGGGTCTCCTTAAATTCTAAACTTTGGTAGTCATCGTCAAGGTTTATCGTGATATCTTCACGAGCACTTGCACCTTGTACATTATCAGTAACATCATTCTCCTCTGCTTCGTAAACTCCGTACGCATTATTAACTAAATCCTCTAACATATTATGATCTACATCGTCCTCTTCTACGTCTATCCTACTTGTTGAAGGTTGTTGTGAAGGTTGTTTGGGGACAAAAAGAACTTTTAATTCACAGTGAAAACTCCAAAATCGATAACTATCTTGCATACCCGATCTTAACAAATGTAGTTCAACTGTTTTCCACTCAAACACCTTACCATTATTACACATAGAACACAAACACGGAAACTCGTCATCATTATGACATCTCTTTGCGTATTTCACAAATTCATTAGCACCTTTGCGAAGCACATCCCCCATTCTATTTGTCAAACCCATCCACTCTTTGTATTCCGGATATCCCATTAGAGCTGCCACAACTAATCACCTATTAAAGGTAAGAAGCGTATATTCATGGATTAGTATAAACAAAACATAGATTTATAGTTTGTTTTATTTAATTATGTCTTCGAATATTAAATTTCAAATTTAAATTCAATTTATAATAGAAATTCCTATTTCCTCCATCTCCTCTAAAGGGTGAGTGGTCCTATTCCATTCAAGACCGCATATTTCTGTAATATACTTAACATCTCAGGCACATTGTTACGATTTGAGAAAAATTCGGCATCATATCCCCGTAGTTCTCCAAGTACACGACGTAGATTGGCAAGTGTGAGTGTTATTTCAATTGATCAATTGAAATAACAGTCACACTTGTCAATCTAGTATATACCCAGAGAATATTAGGATACGACTGCAGAACTTCTGCCAAAAGTAACAACTTTAAGCCACAAAGAATATTATTATACAAAAATTATGTAGTCCCAAACTATCCAAACGGGACAATTCGAGAGATCTCATTACATGGGTAATGACTCTCGAACGGGTCTAAGGGCTATTGAATGCGTATGCATAAGAACTAGAAGGCTAGTATCTATGCGCACTATATGTAATTTCAAGTATATATATTTATATATATTGTTCGTTATACAAAGTAATTTATAAAAAATTTGAAAAATCTCACCCCTATATGGACAATAATCCAGTGGTCATTCAACTTTTAAAATTAACAAACCCAACATCGATCCACTATAATCCAACCGCAATGGCAACAACAAATGTGTACCCCGTACTCCTTCTAATTCATCTACTCAATTAATTCTTTTCATCAAT
Source organism: Sambucus nigra (assembly GCA_949130495.1). Lineage (NCBI taxonomy): Eukaryota > Viridiplantae > Streptophyta > Magnoliopsida > Dipsacales > Adoxaceae > Sambucus > Sambucus nigra. The sequence continues at coordinate 423,129,779 of OX422218.1, forward strand.
TAAACTAATAATTGAAGTATACAATTATTAATTTACTAATTTACAATGAGGGGCAATCCTACTTTCATATATTAATTTACTAAAAAAATTAATAATCAATCAATTCGTTTACAAGGGACACTACTTTCATATGAGCGAATATATCAAATAAAACAATCAAAATTTAATAAGAAAAATTAACAAGCCCCACACCAGTCCCATTTCCCCTTGACCCACCCCCCTCCCCCCTCCCCGCACACACGCACACACACACACACACATACACACGCAGCCCCACCCCCCGTGACACCCCCGCATCATTTCCCCCTCCCGTACATACACACAAACAAGCACACTATACACACATATACACACACGCGCACATACACACACACACACACACGCGCAACCCCCTGCCCCTCCCCCCCCCCCTCCCCCACAGCCTCACCCCCATAACACACATGCACACCCACATACACCCTCCTCCCCTCCACTCCCCAACCCCCAGTCCCCAGCCACCAGACACGCCTGCACACACACACACACACACAGAGATATATATACACACACACACACACATATACAAATGTAAGAGAGAGAGAGAGAGAGAGAAAACAACCTGAAAGTAGAAAGAGAGGGAGAGCAACGCGTAGACAGAGTGAGAGAGAGAGAGTGGAGGAAACAAAGCGGTGAGAAAAAAAGGAGGGGAAAAGGTTATTTCTGCTAAACTTGTCACGGACATGTCACGGTCTTTTACCGTGACAATATTATAAGAATTTTCATGGTCATTGACCATGACAAAACCTTATCACGGACTTGTCACAGTCATTGACCGTGACAAAAAATGCATGTTTTTTTGTCACGATCAATGACCGTGACAAGTCTGGCCAGCTAAAGGGTGCCAATTTGGCCTTTTTTGTGTAGTGATAGTTCCAAGCCAATAGGCTACGACATACCTTTGCTTCCATATGACCGTCAACACTATCGTTCTCACCGATATCATGTACCTAGGTTCTATGTTCAGTGATACGAATCAAAATCCCCCCGAAGGCTCCTCAAGATATGATCATTTACAATGCTCAACCTCCACCTAATAGCAAGCAGTGTAGGTATGGTATACACACAATAATTCAATCAATAGAAACATACATAACCTATAATAATAATTAGGTATTCTCACAACCCAAATCCCCGAATTTATACGTAGTATTATTATCTCTTATACTCACGTTACTCTATTCGTACGATTAATCTCTTTATCATATATACTCCATAAGGCCCTCTTATTCTAACATATCCCCTTTGTAGTTATACAACCATCTCACCACTAAACTATATAATGAAGTCGCTCAATAGTAGTGTAGGTCTTTCTCTCTCACTCGGATTAACCTTGTAAGGTTTTAACTTGTCAAGGAAAAAATTTGAACTTCTGAAATCTCGTTAGAAGCTGAGGAAAATCTCGTTCGAACGAAACTTTGAACGAATTAGGGCTTGAATTTTCATTAGAAGCTCTTTTGAATGAGTTCGTTCGAATGAGGTCGTTCTAACATCTTCGAACGAACCTACTCTCTCAATTATCATTGAACAGGTCGTTGGAAATCTCGTTCGAACGAGAATACCGAAGTTCATCCTTGTCCTCCAAAAACTACATTTTTCCAACTTTTTAATCAACCAAATCACCCAAAACTTATCCTAACTCAAATCCAACGATTCTAAACCATACTCCCTAGTAATAGAATACTTTCCAACACGTTTTTAACATCAAATCCCTCAAAGTTATAACATGAAATCATATTTATTCCTCAAATCTTCTAAAAGTACTAAGTTCATATAATCGTCATTAGTCACAATTAAACCCAAATTTAAATTCGTGATTTCAAGATATAAAATTCAGATTTCTAATCCCCAATAAATGGTTATTCAACTAAATGCAACACCTATACCACAATCATTGATTAATACCTAATTTAAGTCCCAATTTCATAATATCATGAATAAATCATCAACTAGTCCAACATGGACATTATATGCTCTAAGTTAAGTAAGATAAATACTTGCCTTTTTCATGAAGGTCTCATTCGTCGCTTGAAATTTGTATATATGTGTACTTCTCTTCCCGATCTACACATTGATGATGATTTTTGTGAAAGGTGACTAGGTTTGGCTTCTGAACTCCTAGGAACCTCTTCTCCTTCTTCCTCTTGGACTCCCTTTTACCAGATATTTACCCTAACTCTCCCACGTACATGCATATATATTTCTCCAATTTTCATCCATTAATTAATCCCAATTTTTCAAAAGACAAAAATAACCCTCCTGGGTTACGGGTTGGACTAAAGTTTCCCCAGACTCAAAACTAAACTCCCGAGTAGACTTTTTTGACTATTTTGACCCTTCCTGACGCACTGACATACTCAAAATGGCACATGCGCATCCCAACTAAGTGTACTGTAACTATTGTATTTTTCACACGATAATTATAATTTATTCATAATCATATATTACTTTACTCACTAAGTTGTGACACTCCGCTTAAAATAATAATGGGTGGCCAAGCCTATACTAAATTAAATCAGGAATCTCAGATGGCTCATTCTCAGCATCAACAGACTACACTAAAATAAATAAGTCTAACTACCCGAAACTATAAAAGCAGATGCCAAAAATTAAATAAAACATGCAATGGAATTCAATCCAGCAATGTACAACTACTAATATGAATTAAAAATATAAATTCTCAACATAAGGAAAGGACATACTCTCAATACATCATGAGTACATACAAAAATATAACCGAATAAGCTGTCCGGTCACAAACACTACAACAACCATAGGGAAGAAATACAAATATCTACCTATAACCCTTTGGTGTAAACCCGATATACAAGATGAATCCTATTTAGATTTACAAGAAGTAGGAAGCGACTACAATTTAAATCTCGCAACATTTCGCAACTGTTACGACTCCCAAAACTCAGGATAGAATAGCATCTGGTATCCATGCGGTAGGACACCTGTAGTAAAATATATATACATATATAAAGTAAAGGATAAATACAAACGGGTCAGAGCCCGTGGTGTAAAAATGTTTAGCAAGTGTGTTAACCGTGCATAATAAATATAAATGCACTATTTCATGGTGAAACCCCCAACTCACCTCTCATCTACAATGCGCACCTAATCGTGTCGTTGAACCTTAATTAAGTTACCCCACCCACTTAAGGACAACGTACCTTACCATACGCACGACCTATACCCGTATGACCTGCCATCCTAATATAACCCAAGAATCCTTTCCATTCTAATCACACCTAAATATATATATTCACATAAATGCCCTACAAGGCTCTCGTGATTCCATTTATTAACTTAAACCAATTATAAATGTTACACATTAACATAGGTTTTAATATAAGAGTTTTATTCAAAAAACAACATACATTCAAGTACTAAGGATAAAACTTCTTTCCACTCTCAACATGGCACTGCATTTCGTGCGTGGGGTGTCTCACAAAGAGAAATCCAAACAAGGAATTCCCCTGATACACTGCTCCTTGACAATGTTGATCGTAGGGATCCATTATTTCTTCCACACAAATCCTATTACTGCAACTACTTAAATATGGATTACTATCTAAGAACATAATTAGAATCTCTATTAAATCATTGGGTCGATATAACCGCAATTTTCTCTAAGTACGATCTTTAGACCCTAATAAACTAGTACACCAAATTACCCAAGATGTACCTTATAGAAACTCCATATCCTCTTCACCCATAGGATATATAAATATACGTTTACTCTAAATATATATAAGCAATAATTCATTCTTATAACAACGTATACATAACATAGATAATGTACACTTTGCAATACACATAGCATAAACGGTTATAGGATACCAAAATACTGCACCATGCTATCATCTTCCAGGAATTACTCACTTTCTCCCGAGGTCACCACCTATCGGACTATTATCACACCACCATGGCAACAAAATCAATCGTCATGTTTGGTAAGCCGTCATAGTTCCAAACGACAAGTTAGAACGACTCATACCCAAGACTCATCACCCCCAAAAATACAAAATCGCACAAATAATAATGTCCGACTATGACCTGGAGAATATCCATACCCTACTGCTCAAGCCAGGGGCTCTCCCTCATCACGCAACATCCCATGATAGCATGTGCCAGGTATGATTCACACCATAAGTATATATATATATATCATTCACACACTATGTATATATACATCCATATGATCACATCATATATATAAACCATCGCGCACGTCATAGGTATTTGTGACACTCGCCTAATTAATCCCGGGTGATCTTTCCTAAATCAAGTTAGAAAAGGTTTCTCAGTTGGTCCATTCTTAGCATCACTGTTGTCTTTTTAATTACTAACCACCTAAGTGAGAAAAGTAGACCGGTGCCAATTTTTATTTTTCAATTAATTAAATAAAACTCGTGCGGAACATATAATAATACACAATCACAGTTAATTAAAATAACCATCCACAATTAAAACACCTACCCGAATAAACCATCGGTCCAAATATCCAATACAAGTAAATATCAGAAAACATCTCAACAAGTCTACTAGCTATAAATGAACTGTGAGCGACAAGCTCAGATAACTACTAGAGAGTCTCTACAAGAATGGAAGAAGGAGGCGTCTATCAAAACCCCGCAACATCCACATGTGCTGCAGCAAGGATACCTGGAATAGAGTCAAGCTTGGCGCCCTTGTGGTTGGACACCTCAAAGGTTTTAAATTTTTTTTATAGCAAGGGTTAGTACCCAAAAACATTTGAAAACATTTAACAAATGATTAACTTGCAGTAATAAATAAATATGCATGCTCTTCATATTTTAGTTAGTGCCGCACTCCCTTGAGGACTTCCTAACCCCTCCTCTAATGTGCACTACTAACACCTCCATTTAATTTACTAGGCCCTACGCTCCTGACCCAATGCTTATTTTAACCCTTGAATTTTACCTACTCTAACTGAGTATGCCTTAATTCATGATTTTTAAGTTATTATAAACGTCAACTTAATTGAATCATTACTCCTTTTAATTTCATATAACATTCACACCTGTTATGCACATAATACATTTTTCACTATGTATTAATTATCCCCTATATAATTATTTACCTAATTATATATTTAATCATATTACAATATTCACAAACATACTGAAATAACATTTAATTCAAACTTTCGATCGAGTAAGAATACTCACAAAATATAAATTTTCCCAAGTGATATCTCACTAGGTGTATTCACGTAACCTAGTTATCCAAGTTAGATTCGCTCACTTACTTAGTTTAACATACGAATTGGAGGCGGTCATATTACTTCCCTGAAAGTGAGATACCCCTCACCCATACAACGGACGCTATGACCTGGGATTATACTCGCCCTACTCCTCAAGCTAGGGGATTCATCCACCGCGCGCAACCTCTCCCTATAGCACTAGAGTATACACTAATAATATTCATTCACTGATATTAATGCCCGCACTATATATATATATATATATATATATATATATATACTATCACACTCTGTATATATATATGTATCAAAATATATAAAATGTCCCGGATACACCATGTACTAAATCCGTGACACAAGCCTATTTAAAATTTAGAGTTATGGTTCAACCCTAATTATTAATTAATTCACACATTAATTAATTAAATCACCTTTGGTGTTGCCCCCACCATAAAATTGGAGTTACTCTCGTAGTCCGAAATCACCTCACCCGAGTCTAAATTCCCGACTCCCAAATTTTTAATCATGAAGGGTAACCCAAAAAATTCCTCAAATACTAATTAACTTTACTCATGATTAATTAGGTTTAAACTCATGTATTAATTTCCCCATAATTAATTACATAAAGATTTATTATATAATTTTCTTTTATATACATAACTGGGCAGAATTGCTGAAATCTGCCGACCTTCGATCGATCGACCCCAGACCTTCGATCGATCGATCGAGCAGGTCTTCGTCTTCTTCGCGAAGACAGAATCAGCCATGGACGAAAATTCTCAAACCCTAATTCCTTCTACCAGTAACCTCAAGCCCTCTTAGAATTAATACATGTTAGAAACCTTATTAGGGACCTCCAGAATATCCACCAACATCATTAATTCGTCCATTAACTACAACTTCTGAATTTGGGGAAATATCCATCTTTAATTCTTTACACATTTACATCCCAAATCCCTTCACCAAATTCGTTTATAATTATCCAGATATCATCCTACCAGATATGTATCAATTTATAATATCAGATTTCTACAAGAATCCTCATTCAAATTCGTAAATCAGATTATTATTTTTTTCTTTTCAAAACCTCATGTTTATGCCATGAACACCCAAAACGATTTTTTATCAAACACATCACATGAATATGAATTTCAAAAACAAATTCAATACTATTGCAAGTTATCCACTTGCCTTAGGTTTCATAGTGTCTGATTCGGAGATGAATTTCCAAGCTTGAAGACGATCCTTATTGGCTCTTTAGTGATTCCAAAGCTGCCCTTAACTGCTATTAGGTTTCTTAATACACTTAGCCTTTTCTAAAACCCTATCAGCCATTTTATCATTCCTCCCAATTCCTTAATTTACCTAATCCCCTTTTTTACCTAATGGGCCAAGCCCAAGTGAACCAAATGCTCCCGTGTGGGCCCGGCTATGTCTAAAAATGCCCCGTGACCCGTTTACTACCATGGGTACACTTTTCCGACTATCTCGGCCCATTCGGACTCAACCGTACACTCAGAATTGACATCCGAATTAATTTATAAAATATTCATCCCCTCACCCCTTTAGTCTATACCGACCCCCGGTTGAGATAAGTGCATACCCTGTCATTAATACTCGAAATGACTTAAATAAATAATTACTATTCACTTAGTAAATAACTTTCCGTAAATATTAACCATTTACTCCTCGATTAATATTTAAATAAATATTTCCCTAATTAATTCAATTAAATTACGACTCACAAGTAATTTTCAATTCCCGAATTAATTAAATATTTAATGCATGAAAAATGCGGGGTGTTACAGTATTCACACCATATATACACACTCATATATACATATCTACACATATATGTATCCACATAAACACATATACACACACGATATCTCCTCCGTATGTAAGAGAGTCATAAACTCGGCAATATGTGTACATAGCCCTCATTATACTAGTTGTCACTCCAAGAATATTAACTTAATTAGTTATATAAATACGATCCCTCACTTGAAGCATATTAATCCATTATCCCTATGATATGAATAGTCTTCCGATATATCCAACATTAAGATTATCAACCCAAAATTTAACACATGTAACAATCACTACACATCCCATCTATATCTGAAAGCACATCGATATATCTAGTAATAATTCCGACAATTGGTATAAACCTAACAAATAGTCTGCAAACCTCAAGCTTCATTCTAGATTTATTCCATGATTCCATCAAGTATGGGTATCTCCATTATTAATCACACATAGATAAATAGTAACTGTCCCGACGAACATTACATCACAACCTATGCTAGTTGATAGTATAGTCCAATCGTTCTCAATTTGGTTTACGATTCAATTGCTCCTATGAACCCTTAACATCAAACGTACATGTCCATCATCCTACCCATACCATCTATAAATAGGTGCATACTAGTATACAATAATCATTCCGGCTATAAGTATAAATACAACCTAATAGTCGATAATCTACGAGTTCAATACCAATTCATTTCTTATAACCCCATCATTCTCATAACATCTATTATTGATTGCACCTAAATGGGTAATAACTATCTCGGCTAGAAGTACACACATAACAATTCTTTTCCATAATCATCAAAACCATATACCGCAATACTACTTGACTTCAAATTCACATAAGCAAAAAGGGACTAGCTCTATACTTGTAAACTATTTCATGACAGTTCGCCACCATCATATTAATATAATCCGCCTATCATTCAATCCCAAAATCATTTCCATACTAAAATAGGCGTCCTACCATCATGATCCATTTCTAACATAAGTCCGGAAGCCCATATTCATCCTAAGACACAAATCCCTTAATATTATATCATAACCCTCCATAAAGCATTCACTAAGAAGGTCACTAAGTTTTAACCCGAAAGAAATGGTGTATAAAGAAACTCCCCTTCTTGGGTAAAAAATAGAGGACCGGTTGACCGGTCCCAGACCCCCGATCGACCGAGGTTCCAAATTATGACCTACGAAGAATGCAGTAGGCTTTTCCTTTGAGGATCGGTGGACTGGTCCCCTGGCCGCGGTCGATTGACTATACCAGATATCTTTCCCTTTTTCCATTTTTGAACAAAACCAACTATCCAAACACCCAAAATATGATCATCCATCCCTCAATCTTTAACTCAATCATATTCCTTACATCAAAACCCAACCTACATCTCCTCTCATAAACCTAAATGCCATAAATCCCATATATAAACATCAAATCCATGTTTTAGTCCCAAAAATTTAGTTTTTAACATATAACCCAAAAATCCAATTATTTTATCCACAAATTATGAAATGAAATACACAAATGAAATATTTATCAAGGTTAAACACTTTCCTCAAAATCGTAGTGGTTGAATCGTCCTCGAAATCGTAGTGGTTGAATCATCCTCGAGATCATGTGTTGGCCGGACCCTCCAAGCTTTCTCCTCTATCTTTATTCCTTTCTTCTTCTTCTTCTTCTTCTTTCTCTCTTCCTTTCTCTTTTTCTAGGGATTTTTTTTCTCTCCCTCCCTCTAAATCTCAAAAATGAGATTTTAATCTCCCAAAGTCTTTATAATCCTAATTTCCCAAAACACCCAACTTAAGTTATAATACACACTTTAAATGACTCGTTTACTCCAATTCGAGTCAAACTAACTTAAAAATATTTTGAACCCAAAATAAAACCCAAGGACAGTCATTTCAACTATCTCGGCCTATTCGGAATCAATGGCGCACTCAGAATCATGATCCGTCATACTTTATAACGTCTTCAATTTTTGGACCTCTATTTCCAAATTTTAAAATTCTCCAATTTAGATAAATTTTATTTCTCCCAAAAATTTAAATTTCTTAGTCCTAAAGTCACGAGGTATTACATTCTTTCCCCTTACAAGAATTTCGTCCGCGAAATTTAAGTTATGACTAGGACTTCGAATCTCATTTAGTCCTTACATCTACCCTCAAGATCACTATACCTATCTTTCCCACTTCTCACATCGAGGCATATAGACTTAAAAAAAAATCAAACTAGCTACCTAGGGCACCCATACACCCTGTACCCAAGCTCAACTCGTAAAACAATAACCCGTCTCACTAGTCTCAAAATCATAATATAACTCCTTAACAAATTTATCTATAGCGACATATTCTATACCTATAAAAGTCTAAAATTTTCAATGGTTGAACTCTTCTCAATTCTTAACATTCGCTACCTTCATGCGGTGGCGGTCTCGCAAGCGAAAAGCAAACAAGGAACCCTCCCAATACACTACTGTGCATCTATGTTGGGGATTGAGATTAGTTGATCCAGGGTTAAGGTTTTATAAAAGGTTTTTGAATCATAGATATTGCCTGAAGGCCTATATAATAATATAATATAAAATAATTCCATGTCTTTCGACATGCCAAACAAACGCCTTATGTTCTACACACAAGGTTCCTACAATTATAATACTCTCACCAATACCTAGTTGTCATAACTAGCACAACCATGAGCTAAATTCTCCGCTCAATAATGGATCTTCTAAACTCTGAACCTCCTCACTATACAAATCCTTTACATCACATCAAAACATTGTCGCAAGATAAATCCTTCCCTCGTTGGAATACCACAATTACCTTCCCTAGACCATCTATAAAATAATAACATTATAACCACTACTCAATAAACCTTAACAATTCGCACTTCCGTAAATCAATGGAATAAATCTCTACTAGCTCATCGTGAGATGATTTATTATCCCAAAAGATGCCATACAAGGACCACACGTGCTCACTCATTCCTTGAAGGAAATTTTGTACACCCTATGGTTATAGCAGCTAACCACTCGTTATACTTTACGTGAGACGTTCCCAATACCGCATAAAGCATGACCTAAATCCAAAGAAATGTATACTACCCTATCCGTCCACAATTGAATGGTTTCCCTTCATCTATGAATCCCTGTTCATAGTCCTCTACTTCTTTTAGGACAAACTTCCTTCCTAAAGCCTATTTCTCCACAAGAGAAACATCTTCCCTAAAATCCTTCCTAATCATCTTGAAGGACATAATGCTATTGCGACCCCTGACAACTCCTTTAGTCCTACTCAATGGACCCAATTCTCCAAATTTCTCACTCCCGTCTTAAATGAAGACGATACTCCTGAAAATGGGATAATGCCACATACCTTTCAATGGTAAGAGTCTCCAACACCATGTTTCCTAATAAACGTCGACGAGTTTCTCAATCTAAACCTCCCAAGGGCTTCACTATTCATTTATCCTCAGCGCTTACCTTATCGATCACAAAATTTTCAATTCAAATCAAATCTCCTTTTCACTCGGCCGCCATCAGATCACCTTGAATCACCGCTAGAATTCTCCTCCTTATCTCCGCATGAGTCATGGAAAGAAAATACCTCCTGTCAAAGCGTACCCAAAATTTGTTATGGGTGTTGCATCTCTCATCTTTCCCCCCTTCCTGTACAACTTATTATTGGTAACGTATGAGACGAGAGCAACTGCATCAGAACGTCGTTCAAGTGAGTACACCTCACAGAAGGAAATAGACATAGTGAACACAATAATCCTAATAGTAGGGCTCTACATCAAGAACGCTTCCAGAGGAATGAAAAAAACTCACACAGATCCTAATGACACTAGAACCTAATGCTCTTATACCATCTGTGACACCCCGCTTAAAATAATAACGGGTGGCCAGCCTCATACTACATTAAATCAGGAACATCAAATGGCTCATTCTCAGTATTAACAGACTACACTAAAATAGATAAGGCTCACTACCAGAAAATATAAAAGAGGATGCCAAAAATTAAATAAAAGATGCAATGGAATTCAAACCAACAATTTACAACTACTAATACGAATTAAGAATATACATGCTCAACATTAGAAAGGACATACTCTCAATACATCATGAGTACATAAAAAAAATATACCCGAATAAGCTGTCTGGTCACAGACAGTACAACAACCATAGGGAAGAAATACAAATATCTACCTATAACCCTTGGGTGTAAACCCTATATACAAGATGAATCCTATCTAGATTTGCAAGAAGTAGGAAGAGACTACAATTTAAATCCCGTAACATTCTGCAACTGTTATGGCTCCCAAAACTCAGGATAGAATATCATTCAGTATCGATGCGGTTCGACACCTGTAGTAAAATATAAATACATATATATAGCAAAGGATAAATACAAACGGGTCAGAGCCCGAGGTGTAAAAATGTTTAGCAAGTGTGTTAACCGTGCATAATAAATATAAATGAACAATTTCATAATTAAAGTGGAGTCGCACTCTCGTGAAACCCCCAACTCACCTCTCATCTACAGCGCACACCTAATCGTGCCCTGGAACCTTAATTAAGTTACCCCACCCACTTAAGGACAACTTACCTTACCATACACACGGTTTATACCCACATGACCTTCCATCCTAATATAACCCATGAATCGTTTCCATTCTAATCACAGCTATATATATATATATATATATATATATATGCCTTACTAGGGTCTCGTGATTCCATTTATTAATTAAACCAATTATAAGTCTTAGTATGTTACACATTAACATAGGTTTCAATATAAGAGTTTTATTCTCAAAACAACATACATTCAAGCACTAAGGACAAAACTACTCTCCACTCTCAACAATGCACTACGTTTCATGCGTGGGGCATCTCGCAAAGCGAAACAAGGAACCCCGATACACTACTTCTTGACAATGTTGATCGTAGGGATCCATTATGTCTTCCACACAAATCATATTACTGCAACTACTTAAATATGGAGTAGTATCTAAGAACATAATTATAATCTTATTAAATCCTTGGGTCGATATAACCATAATTGTCTCTATGTATGATCTTTTGACCCTAATAAACTAGTACACCAAATCACCCAAGATGTACCTTATAGAAACTCTGTATCCCCTTCACACATAGGATATATAAATAAATATTTACTCTAAATATATATAAGCAATAATTCATTCCTATAACCACGTATTCATAACACACATAATGTACACTTTGCAATACACATAGCATAAACAGTTATAAGATACCAAAATACTGCACCATATTATCATCTTTTAGGAAATACTCACTTTCTCCCGGGGTCACCACCTATCGAACTGTTATCACATCGCCATAGCGAAAAAATCAATCATAACGCATGGGAAGCGGTGATAGTTCCTAACCAGTAAGTGAGAACGACTCATACTCAAGACTTCTCACCCCGAAAAATATAAAATCACACAAATAATAATGGACGACTATGACATGCGGAATATGCACACCCTGCTCCTCAAGCTAGGGGCTCACCCTCATCGCGCAGGTTTCCATGATAGCATGTGTCGGGTATGCTTCACACTACAAGTATATATATAGACATCCAGATGATCACATCATATATACAAACCATTGCTCATGACATAGGTATTCACACCATATGTACACACATATATTCATATCTACACAGATATATATATCCATATATACACACTATCTCTCGTCCATATGTAAGAGATTCATAAACTCGGCTATACGTGTACATAGTCCTCATTATACTAGCCGTCACTTCAAAGCATATTAACTTACTCAGTTATATCAATACGATCCCTCACTTGAAGCATATTCACCCATTACCCATATGATATGAATAGTCTTCCAATATATCTAATATTAAGATTATCAACCCAAAATTTAACACATGTATCAATCAATACATATCCCATCTATATCTGAAAGTACATCGATATATCTAGTAATAATTCTGACTATTGGTATACACCTAACCAATAGTCTGCAAACCTCAAGCTTCATTCTATATTTATTCCATGATCCCATCAAGTATGGGAATATCCATTATTAATCTCAAATAGATATATAGTAACTATCCCGGCGAACATTACATCACAACCTATGATAGTTGATAGTACAGTCCAATCGTTCCCAATTTGGTCTACGGTTCAATTCCTCCTATGAACCCTTAACATCAAACGTACATGTCCATCACCCAACCCATAGCATCTATAACCAGGTCCATAACAATATTCGATAATAATTCCGGCTATAAGTATAAAAACAACCTAATAGTCGGTAATCTAAAAGTTCAATCCCAATTCATTTCTTATAACCCCATCATTCTCGGAACATCTATTATTGATTGCACCTAAATGGGTAATAACTATCTCGGCTAGAAGTACACACATAACAATTCTATTCGGTAATCATCAAAAGCATATACCGCAATACCACTTGACTTCAAATGCACATAGGCAAAAAGGGACTAGCTCTATACTTGTAAACTATTTCATGACAGTCTGCCACCATCATATTAATATAATCCGCCTCTCATTCAGTCCCATTATCATTTCCTTACTAAAAGAGGCGTCCTACCCTCATAATCCATTTTTAACATAAATTCAAAAGCCCCTATTCATCTTAAGGCACAAATCCCTTAATATTATATCATAACCCTCCTTAAAAAATTCACTAAGAAGGTCACTGAGTTTTAAACCCAAAAGAAAAGGTGGTTAAAGAAACTCCCATTCTTAGGCTAAAAACAGAGGATCGGTCAACCAGTCCCAGACCCCTGATCGACCGCGGTTCCAAATTTTGTCCTACAAAGAATGCAGTAGGATTTTCCTTTGAGGCACGGTTGACCGGTCCCCTGGCCGCGGTCGACCGACCATACCAGATATCTTGCCCCTTTTTCCATTTTTGAACAAAACCGACTATCCAAACACCCAAAATATGATCATCCAATCCTCAATCTTTAACTCAATCATATTCCTTACATCAAAACCCAACCTACATCTCCTCTCATCAACTTAAATGCCATCAATCCCATATATAAACATCAAATCCAAGTTTTAGTCCCAAAAGTTTAGGTTTTAACATATAACCCAAAAATCCAATTCTTTTATCCACAAATTATGAAATGAAATACAAAAATGAAATATTTAGCAAGAATAAACACTTGGCTCGAAATCGTAGTGGTTGAATCGTCCTCGATATCGCGTGTTGGCCAGAGCCTCCAAGCTTTCTCCTCTCTCTTTCTTCCTTTCTTCTTCTTTCTCTCTTCCTTTCTCTTTTTCTAGGGCTTCTCTCTCTCTCTCTCTCTCTCTCTCTCTCTCTCTCTCTCTCTCTCAAAATCTCAAGAATGAGATTTTAATCTCCCAAAGTCTTTATAAGCCTAATTTCCCAAAACATCCAACTTAAGTTATAATACACACTTTAAATGACTCGTTTACTCCAATTCGAGTCAAACTAACTTAAAAATATTCCGGACCCAAAATAAAACCCAAGAACAGTCATTTCGACTATCTCGACCTATCCGAAATCAAGGGCGTACTTAAAATCATGATCCGACATACTTTAAAACGTCCTCAATTTTTGGACCTCTATTTCCAAATTTTAAAATTCTCCAATTAAAATAAATTTTATTTCTCCCGAAAATTTAAATTTCTCAGTCCCAAAGTCACAGGGTATTACATAAGTAATCTTCAACATAATTCTCACCAAGAAATACTAACTCTCATCATGCTAGTAATTATTTACCTAAATCTAGATTAATTATAAAAGTTTCCCCACTTAAATTAATTAATCCCATAATTAAAATAAAATCTTTCAGAAATACGGGGCAGTACAATGTCTTGATTTCGATTGATCCAATTCCCAAAATTTTGAAGGCTCTACCATCGACCATCAAAGCAAAAAAAATTTATACTCTTTGAGGGAGGATAGATAATAATGAGTATGATACATATGAATTAGAAAACCATAATTGAGAACCTAAAAGTAATTAAATGACTCACTAAAAGAATTAGTTTCTAGGAAGGAAAAGTCATCTACATCATTCAAATCAATTCCAACCGCTACTGGTGCTGATACATCCTAAACCTTATAATATCCTTTGCCATTAATTTTCTTAAGTTTGGTAGAATAAATAATGATGTTCCCATACTCATGATAATAGTAACACTCCTCACCCTTGTGAACCTTAGAATTGGACATGGATCTCCTCAAACCTAGGTTATCTAGTCTTCCTCTAATGATTAGGCTTACATCATCACCGCCACCCTTAACAAGTTTACTCATGGTGGAGAGAAAGGTTGGCGAGACCTAATCCAAAACAATACTTTTTGTCTCGTATAACATCATAGACGCTAAATGATAATATCAATCAAGAAGAGAAACCAATAAATTTGAGACATTCTCTTCTTCAACCGTTTTCACCTCCATGTTTCATAGTTCCAAGACAAAGCTATTAAACTCATTGAGTTGTTCTTACCCCAAAGTACTCGGTCCCATACAAAATAAATAGAATTTCTTTTCAAGATTAAAAATATTTCTGAAAAAATTCTCTAAATAAAGATTATCAAGCTTTAACCAAATCTCCTTAGAGGAAGTATCTCTTATAACGTTTTGTTTGATCTCAATAGAAAAAAAACAATCGAATCTTGGAATAGGACTCCGAATCCATCTTTTTTCGCTTTTCATCCTTCAATACATCAAATTTTTCTTATAAAACTTTAATGAAGACCTCCTTGATAAGGATGTCCTTTACATTAACTGGCCAAATAAAAATATTGTTCTTTAAATAAAACTTCTCCCAATCATAATTTATCTTAAATACTATAAAAAAACCTTAGTTTACAATAAATGATTTTATGTTAATATGTTGTGCGGAAGTGATGTATTTCGAACTAGGGTTTAATTACTAACAAACTAATAACAAGAAAAATATGGAAATCCAAATAAATAAAAGAGAAAAGAGATTACATGACACAAATATAACGAAAATGGCGATCCGTGTCACTAAATAAAAGAATATTACAAAAATAAAAGGACTTTTTTTTCATTCCTCGCACATAAAATTAAACTCCCTTCTCACAAAATAATAGCCCTCACACAATAATGGATGACTGAAACAATACAACCCTCACCACAAAAATTATCATAAATTTTACCCATATCCTTAGTAGAGAATACCCAAGATTGGTTCATAATATGACAAATTTTACATAAAGTGAACCCTCATCATGCACTCACAAATTCTCTGTTGTATCACAAGAGGAAATTGTCTATATTTTTCTATCCAAATATAGGTAGGGAAGCACGGATTAAATAAAGAGACAAAATCCATGAAACTCAAATGATATAAAACACCTCTTGAACTTGGAAATTACAAGTCCTCAACAATTAGCTGAATAAAGTTGCCTAGTTGACATGAAGGCAAAAATCTCATTAGATAAGATAAGATAAAGTAAATAGAATTTTGTGTTAAACTCAAACTCTATCTACACGAATGGCTGGGAAAATGTTCACTAAGTACAAATGTTAGGAGAGGAGACAATCTATTTATATATAAAGACCGCACTACCTGACTTTGAAATTTTGAACAATAGAGGATAAATATAAAATTTTGGGTCCAGTTGCTCCATTACAGTATCATATCTCATGTCAATACTATTATTTCCAAAAATGGATTTAAAGTTTATTTGGTTGGACATAGTTTCCCTATTTTCAATTTGAGTGTGATTGATTTCCCACATTTATTTCCAATGTTTTTTTACCCACTCACTAAATACTACTAGTTAAAGCTGAAATATTTGCATTTTTAAACTTCTATTTTACTCTCCCCGATACTCCAAAATATATTTTACGTGTAGATTAAGTTCATTCAGTTCAAAAAAATTATACAACTACAATTAAACATACAAATTTTTTTGTGTGAAACTTTTTATTTTTATTTTTTCTACCACGCTTGCCCTTAATACAAAAAGAGGTTTAGTTTTAGGTACAGAAGACTGATTCGACTTAGTTTATTAAAAAGTATCGATAAAATTTGTGGTTTTGTCAAACTTTAGTGAGAGATCTATGTTAAATTAAAAGTTCACATGTTAACATAATAGTTTTAAAACATTAATGTTATAGATAAAATGCAAACAATAATTGTGAAAAATGGAAATGTAACTGTGATATGTACGAAATACAATATTGTAAAAAAGAGAGGGAAGTTAAAAAAATTACTTCTAGATTAGGGTACATACATTAAATACACCTAAAATTAATTATTATAATTAAGATAATAACAAGTCTATAGCTAAATCAAGTTTTATGTTGATTTAATGCCATACCTTAACATAGTTTATTTTTTAACATACTTGAGTATGGACAAACTGTTCCGAAATTTTGGAGCTTATCACTCCTCTCATTTATAACCCTAACTGCATTAGTTTCACTGCCAACGATGGCACTAAAATTCACCCAACCTACCCACATGATTGAACCCAAAGCTCCTAATTGAGATGTTGCAAAATCATTTGCCTCCATTCTCTCCTCCAAAATTTCCTCAGATAATGACGCAACTATAAAATCTACATGGAGTTACAAGGGTGAGATTGCTATATTTTCTCCGAGGAAGACATTATTTCCATGGTTACCCCTATCGAGTATGCACTTATTGGTTAATTACGACATGTTTGTCCATCTATGGAATTGATTCGTAAAATTTTATTGACATTTTCTCTAAAATGGGAATTTTTAATTGGTTTGATGGATAACTCTCATTTCATGATCTGATTAAATTATGATGAAGACTTTAATAGGATGTGGTTGAGTGAAAAGTGGTTTATATATAGATATCCAATGAAGGTTATTAATTGGTCAAATGATTTCAAAGAAAATGTAGATGGCCCTCTTATTCCCATTTGGATCAATTTACCATACCTTCCTGTGAGTACAAGAATTATCACAATAATTATCACAATAAGGATCTACAAAATAATGACAAAGAATAGAATGCAAAATCAGACTCCCAACAACGATATACGTGGTTTGACAAATTGCCTACATCCACACAGAGGATACTATTTTATTATATCATCTCTCAATGCTCGAGATTACATACCTTTGCTCTGAGTCAGGGTTTACAATTTATAGGTATATAAAAGTAAGATATTGAGTTGTATAACAAACTCATTTAATACATGGATAATTCATTGTTTCCCCAAATATCGCCTTCGAGATTGTTGGTAACCAATTTTGAAAAGTCGTATGACCGTGTGATAATTGATTAACTTCGCAAATTTCTAATTCAACACACTTATTTAATTTCAGCCCCTAATCATGCATCTAAGTGCAAGTATCAACCCATAAACAAACAAAGCAAGCAACACAAAGTTAAGGAAAATTCCCCGAAGGGCAAAAACCTTTTATTCTAGAACTTTGAATAATTTACAAGACCATTGACTTACATACAACCTGATAATTGCCCACAAGTGTAACACACGGTGTCTTCAACAAATCTTCAAAGCAATGACTAGAAATAGTGTCGGCTGGAATCTCCCGCAGGAACTCCAGGTGATCAGTAATGAAGAAGAGAGACGGCTTCTCCACAAGGGTTGAAAAATAACAAAATTCTGTTATGGGGTTCCAAAAGATTCACAAGGATTTGGCAATGGTATGTGAATCAAACATGAGCCTTGGGACTCAAAACAATTGAAGACTTGAGGAAAAATCACTTTCAAAATCATCTCAAAAGCCTCAAAAAAATAACTCCCCGAAGTTTGTTTAAATAAGAAAACCTTGAGAAATTTTAAACAAATACGGAACTGTGCAAATTTATCCCAGGCGGACCGATCCGGTATGGATGCGGATTGGTTCGGGTGCGGATCGGTTCATTTTCTCAATAGGCTCCTTTGGTTCGCTATTGATCCGGGGTGTACTGGCTTTTCATTAAGCAGATCGGTCCAGTAGATGGGAGGACCGGTTCGGGGTTGCATCTGTTCTTTTTCTCTGGCCGGACTAGTCCGGCCTATCAGTCTTTGATTCCTCTTCTTCTTTTGATATTCGGATCCGTTGATGACTATATGAATCTTGAATTTCTTCAATGATGTAACGACGTACGACATAACGAATTGATAATGGACAAAAATGTCCTTACAAATCTCCCCCTATGTCTATGCCGGTACATACATAAAAATAAACTTCTGAATTATCAAATATCAAGATGCCTATACAAATCTACCCTTCCATGAACCCAAAACTGGAACGATACAAACGAATAAGACGTCATCGTTTGCTCTTCGAATCTTCAGGAATCTCAATGCTTTTCTCATCAGTGTGTGCAATTCAGAGATCCTCAAAGTAGTACCTACACACATGAGAAAAAGCAAAATACCAAGTGACGTATCGAGTTTGAAATGAGATAAACATAGATACCAATTAATGATAAAAGCATACGCTAAATCTCAAAAATTCAAAACTCCCCCAGAATATGATAATTCTTTCTCCCCCCCTTTTTTTATGATGACCCAAAATAGACAAAGTAGAAGAATGAATAAAATAAGAAAAATCGGCGTGTCACGGTACACAAAATTGGGCATCAAATAATATGGCAAACGTGCTCTTGCAAGGAGATGCATAAAAAACAAATGCACAAACTATTGTTGATTTTTCAATTTTTCATACAAAAAAAATACAATTGAAAAAAAATGATACAAAAATCACACCATGGATTTAGACTCAAACAACCAAGTCATGGAGATGGAATGAATGGGTGTGAACACATTCGATAGGTAAATTAACCCAATCAATCATATGTGCATGATGCATATGTGTTCCCTTAACGAATGAGCATTAAAAGTATCCTTAGGTGAAAAGATTGTTAAATTTAGATGACATTGTCTTATGCAAATCAACAGATCATAGTCAAAGTGATTTCCACACCAATAACGTCCAAAACTATGTAGCGCATTTTTGAGCATTTCAAGGACGTGCAAGCCCGTTTGAAATTCTCCAACCAAACTCCCTCATGCATATTTTCTTTTAGAGGTGTATAAAATAAATTCTTAAACATTGGAGAATTGGTGCAAAAAACTAAATGGCCCCTTTTTGTCATGAATATCTTTTTATTGCCTTTCAATTTTTTTCGGGCTCTTTTAACCTCTTTGGACCACGGATAATAAAATTCCACCATTTTTTAGGTCCTTTTGAACGGTGGCTTTTGCGCAAAGGATATATAATTACCTTTCGCATCCCCTCCCTGTTTTTCAAACAAAGCACACCAACTCACACAACGATTGTTAAATGCACAATTTCCTTAAAGAAAATTATCGTGCTTGGTTTTTTTTAAGGACAGGACTGAAGTGAAAACACCCAACCAACATGTGATAAGACAAGCACAATAATCTAAAAAATCCGTGCATGTGTGCAATAAAGGAAACATGAGTCAAACATGTAGGAAGTAACACTTAATTACATCTTAATGACTCCAAACATTATAAAGCACAAGGATTAATTGACCTATTGCCTCAAAACAATATCAAATAGACACATGTAAATGGAATGATGTTGTGACTCGATCATCCTAAGTCTTTATCCATAAACGGTGCAAACAAAATACAAAAATATTTTTGGATTTTTCTAAAAATTTTATCAAAATAAAATCTTTTTGTATTTTTCAAAATTTTTAAACAAAATATACAAAAATGATACATACTAGAAATAGGCAAACAATGTCATCATGAAAATCACCCTATGCTAGTAAACAGGTCAAACCTCAATCATTAGGTGCGGAGGGGTTTTCCAAAGGTGGTGATAGATTATGAAAAACCTCTATAAATTCTTGTGAAGTTTTGACTAAAAACTTAACTTGTTCACCTAAATGTGGAAACTTTATCATGTAGTCTTCGGGAACATGTAAAGTATCATGTGTGGGTGCATGTGTGCCAGAAACACGTGTAGAAGAAAAACGTGACACATACCCCAACGTAAAGCAAAATTCCATAAGGTGTCCTC
Source organism: Sambucus nigra (assembly GCA_949130495.1). Classification (NCBI taxonomy): domain Eukaryota; kingdom Viridiplantae; phylum Streptophyta; class Magnoliopsida; order Dipsacales; family Adoxaceae; genus Sambucus; species Sambucus nigra. Next base: position 423,150,881 of record OX422218.1, read on the forward strand.
TCCTCTTGCAATGTGAGCAAACATAAATAGGCCTAGGAACACCTCTCTCAAAAACTCTAGGACGCACTCTCCTAATAGGAATGGGACGCCTTGGTGGGTTAGGGTGAGACTCACGTGAATTAAACACTAAAGTGGGAACCGTCTCCGGTGTTAATTGGGAAGTAGATGCACCTTCATGACTTACTACTAACTTCGCACCTTTACCCTTATGAACCACCTTTTCAACCTTGATAGGCGCATTCAAAAAATTGACTTTGACCTCCCTGGTATGTTTGAGATCACTCTCGAGTTGGGATACACATGTCGTCAGACTAGACAATGTGTCGGTCAAATCACACTTCTCCTTACTCCAAACCTCCTTCTATTTCTCCAAATCTAAAACCCGATGACCTAAATCATGATTATACTTCTTTGTTTTCAAGGTCTCGGTTTACAACTCTCTAAAATCTTTTTGGAGCTCACTTTCATCTCCACTCTCAGTTTCACTTACTCCCTCACTCGAAGAACACAAATCACCATCATTGCTTTCGTGTGCACTTTTGTGAGATAAAGTGGGTGTGCTCACACGATTAGAAAAGGATAAGAACTTCTCACCACTAGTCTCATCACCCTCACCTTCACTATTGTCACTAAGTGTGGCAGGCACAACAGTCTATTTTCCCTTTCTCCTTATCCTAGTAGTACACTCTCTAGCTATGTGCCCTTTCCCTTCACACTCAAAGCACCTGATCTCATCCTCCTTGTCACTTTCTTTGGCCTCCTTTTTCTTTTTATTTGACTCAAAAGGTCTATTTTTATTGGAAGAATTTTCTTTATTCATTTTGAGAAACTTTTTAAAAATTTTCACAAATAAAGCCATTTCTTTAAAATTAAAATCTTCCTCAGAGTTGGACTCACAAAATTTTTCTTTCTTCTTCTTAAAATGAGTATTTAAAGCAATGCCATTATGCTTAGCCTTAATGGTTTTGGGAAACATGTCAATCTCATAGGTTTGAAGATCTCCTACAAGTTCTTCCAACTTAAGTGATTTCAAATTTCCCAAAGAGTTCAAAACAGTGACTTTAGGAATAAAGCGTCTTGGAAGAGATCTCAAAATCTTTTTAACGACACACATGTTATCAATCACCTCACCCAAATTAAAACTTCTGTTAACAATGTCCGAAAAATGTGGATAAAACTCATCAAAGCATTCAGACTCAGACATGGTAATAGTCTCAAATTGGGTGGCCAAAATTTGAAAATTAGAGTCTTTGACCCCGTTCGTACCCACACGTGTCAGTTTTAAAACATCCCAAGCCTCTTTAGACTTGGTGCACGTCATAATTCGGCGAAAATCATCCAGAGTGACTGCTCCAGAAATAGCACTCAGACCACGGGAATTAAAATTGGATAATTTATAATCATCTTCAGTCCAGGCTAACACGGGTTTTAAAGTGGTGATGTTATTAACAGTGACAGTGGGAGGAGTCCAACCATTTTAGCAAAGCAACCAAACTCGCTCGTCAATAGATTTTAAAATCGATTTCATACGAGATTTTCAATAGGCATAATTAGACCCGTCAAAAATAGGCATCTGATTATATAAGTGCTCCATAGGAAAAAATGCGATTTTTTACAAAACTGATTAAAAAAATAAATATCACACGATTTTGCAGAAAATAGGAATACGCAATAAATTAGCGTAACTCGCTCTGATACCAATTGGAAAAGTCGTATGATTGTGTGATAATTGATTAACTTCGTAAATTTCTAATTGAACACACTTATTTAATTTCAGCCCCTAATCATGCATCTAAGTGCAAGTATCAACCCATAAACAAATAAAGCAAGCAACACAAAGTTAAGGACAAATCCCCGAAGGGGAAAACCTTTTATTTCTAGAAATTTGAATAATTTACAAGACCATTGACTTACATACAACCTTATAATTGCCCACAAGTGTAACGCCGGTGTCTTTGGCAAACCTTCAAAGCAACGACTAGAAACTGTGTCACCTGGAATCTCCCGTAGGAACTCCGAGTGATCAGCAATGAAGAAGAGATACATCTTCTCCAAAAGGGTTGAACAATAACAAAATTCTGTTATAGGGTTCCAAAAGATTCACAAGGATTTGGCAATGGTATGTGAATCAAACATGAGTCTTGGGACTCAAAACAAATGAATACTTGAGGAAAAATCACTCTCAAAATCGTCTCAATATTCTCAAAAAAATAACTCCCCGAAGTTTGTTTAAATAAGAAAACCTTGAGAAATTTTAAACAAATACGAAGCTGTGCAAATTTATCCCAGGTGGGCCGATCCGGTATGGATGCGGATCGGTCCGGGTGTGGACCGGTTCGTTTTCTCAATAGGCTCCTTCGGTTCGTTATCCATCTGGGTTGTATTGGTTTTTCATCAAGTTGATCGATCCAGTAGATGGGCAGACTGGTCTGGGGTCGGATCGATTCTTTTTCTTTGGCCGGACCGGTCCAGCCTGTCAGACTTTGATTCCTCTTCTTCTTTTGATATTCCAATCCGTTCCTTACAAATTTGAATGTATTCATAAGTGTTTTAGTGTATATCAAATACACATGAGTAAATAAATATGCACTTTGGGCAGTCTAGGATGGTCGGCTACTCTCATGGAACATAATAAATGGGCCCCCAAAATTTCCCCTATACAAGTTGGGCCTTGTGAACTTTGGGCTATTAATTTTTAACTGGATTAAAGGCCTATAAACCAAAATTTGTGTTCTTACAATCGGAGTGGCATTTTTGTATATTTGATGAACTTGTAGGGGGTACGCTCGTCCTGAGACAAACACCATGGCATACTTGTAGTTTCGATAAATGAGTGAGGGCACCACTATCCGAGTGGCTATATGATGTGCCAAAAATCATTCTAGGATGTAATGTCCATAATTAGCGTTGGGTTTCAAACCGAAGATTCATCTCTTTTTTCACCTTAGTTCAAACTTCTCTTTTCGTTGCTCGACATTCCAGAGATCCTCTTATTTAGTGTTCTCTTTTTCCTCAGAACTTTATCTATTCTTGTAAGTTTAGCTCACCTTTTTCTCAGTTTTCCTCTTCTTCAAATTATTCTGTAATTGTAGTTAGGGTTCTTCTTATATTGGTGTATTCATGGCAAAGCTAGATAAAAAATCAATAGATGAATTTAGGAAGACATATAACATTCCTAATTGTGCAGATATTTATTGTGCCCCCTTTCCATGAATTGTCCATGACTTCGAAGGAGGGCTCTGGATTCACACCCTTCTGATAATTGGGGGCGATGGGGTGGGGGTGTCTGACATCTCCCCCAGACCACCTCTTAAAATATTTTGAAATTGTGCCTGCCTAATGTGACCCTAACATCTGGAAAATAGTTAATGGGGTATATAGAATAAATTTCCTATATGGGACAAAATTAGGCCTTGCTGATATCTGTTACTGCTATGTATGGTCAGAACTAATGATTATCTTATGTATGTGAAGAGCTGGAAAGATAATAGGGTCCTTATGGTGAACCCCCCCAGAATCCCATAAAGATTACTGGGACCATGGTTTCATTACAATAAATTAGCGACATCCTCCTGCTCGCAAGGTTCAAAGGCACTAGGGCCCTATAATTCGAGAATTCGTGGAGGACCATATAGGTCACTTATTTTTTTTTTTACTTTACTATGTTGTTTTGTTTCTTATTCATGTCCCCTTGTTAATGTTCTTCTTCCTTTATTTTATAGCTCTCATTAGAAATTAAGAGCCTAACATAAGTGACATCAATGTTCCTAAGCTTATTAAGGCTTAGAATATTAAGGAAAGGCTATCTGATGGCGAGCATCCAAGGTTAGTAGCCTATTTCCTTCAGTACAAAAATACGACCACCAGTTTTATTGCACGACTGATCGACATGGTTCTAAACTTGAAAGATCCTGAAGTTGGTCCTTTTGACCCAAATTTGCTAATGGAGGAGGACAAAGAATCAGAAAAAGAATGAGAGGAAGAAGAAGGAGAAGAAGAATAAGAAGAAAAAGAAAAACAAAAATATATAGCTCCCCTTATTAAGAGGAGAAAAATAAATACAAAGAGAAGAATAGAGAAAAAAGGATAGGAAGAGACGAAGAAGGAGGAATAAAATAAGAGAGAGTAGGAGAGGGTCGAGTCCAAGAGGAAATTGGTATTAAGGGATTTCATAGTCCCCTCTCATGCTGCTGAGTCTGAAGGTGCTAGCGTGGGTGATATCCATTCCTTTACCCCTAATCTACTAAAGGGGACAGTGCTCACTAGTGATCACAAGCGATCTATGAGGTTCGAGTCATCCTAAATTTCCTTTAAAATATACCAAGGGAATTTCTCTGGGAAGTCTTTTTTTGGTTTCCGTCTCTTCTATATTCTTCCTTCTTCATAGTATCTTGTTGTTTTCTTTTTCTGTGCAATTTTTGTTTGAATTCATAACCCTTCTAGATGATTATGTCGATTAGTCTAAAAGTAATCAAGAGTTGAAAAAATGATCTTGAAAGTGAGAGGAAGACCTTTGTTGAGGCTCGCCTGACATAGGGAAAGAGAGAGAAGTCAGTCAAAGCCTATGCTGACCTGGAGGTGGCCCAGAAGAAGGTGGTAAAGAAAAATATAAATTGGCCGAGGAGAATCAGGGTCTGAGAAAGTTTTGAAGCTAGAGGATGAGCTTCTTTTAGAGAAAGAAAACATCTACTTAGAGGGCTTCAATAAGGCATAAAATGATTTTAAGTTCTAACTCACTTATGGAAGGAATATGGCCTTAAAGAAGGATTGGGACCTGGCCTTAGCTGTCGTGGGGACTAATGCTTACTTCGATCTCTTGGGCCTGACTCCTTTGAAGAGGATGAAGGAGGTGCTGGTCAGCCTACCGATCATATTGAAGATGTTCTTACTGAGGTCGGAGTGAATCCTGATACGGAGCATATGGCCATTGATAAGGGAAAAGATATAGTTAAAGTTGAGCGGTTTAAAAAATAGAGCTTCTAGATTAAGAGTTTCCTTTCTTGTATAACCTTTTGAAGTCTTGTAATTTTTTTACTACTCTAACTGTATTGGTCTTTGGCCACCCTTATGAATGAAATGACAAAATAATTTCTTTGTTTGTCTCCACTTTCTCTCTCCACGTATACTAATATACATTTGTGGTTTTTCTTATTGTGTTATTTATAGTCTAACGCGGACTACATCTTCCTATTTCTTGGTTGGGGATGATCCTTAGGCCCAATATTAGTGTGAGAGGTCGCAAAGCATTTGTGAAGATCTGCAAGTCTCCGAGGGCAAGGATAGAGAAGTATAATAATCAGTGTGAAATGGTCGCCAAGCTAAAGGACTATTATTAACACATGAAAGAGATTGAATATTTATTCCTAAATGAGGGGAATGATCTAAGGTCTAGGCTCATGGAGACCACTGAAGTAGGCCAAGTGCGTGAAATGATCCAAATTGAGAATGTCCTTCTAAGTCCGGAGGTCATCGGGATGAAGGCAATTGTGGTTGCGATCTAGGAGGATGTTAAAAGACTGAGGCATTCATTCCATATGGGACCTCGAGAAGCCTAGGAAAAGGGTTATAATCTTGGTTGGGCAAATGCTTAACAAAGCTCAAGGAGGTTAAAGAAGTTTCCTTTACTTGTGGGTGGATGAGTGCCTTAGGGAAGTAAAGATGTATAAGGAGTCCAAAATGTTGTAGAAATATTAGGCCAAGTGTGAATCCTACCTCCACAATCCTTTCTCGAAGGATGGTAAGTGAACTAGAACGATACCATCCCTACCCAGCTCTTGGAGAAAGACCTTGATTATGACGTGGAAGAGCATGCCCTTAAACTAGATGATGGTCAAAGAGCACTCGTTGGAGAATATCTTGCTCGCCATCCAGGACCATCTTAGGTGCTTGTGTGTTTTTGGTCTTGATGTAGTTGTAATTTCACATTTTTTTAATAAAAAACTTCATTTATTAACTTTTTCCATATTTTGAGCATGTGCTAAGTAAACATGTGTTAATAATTATTTTTTTGCAGTTGAATTAGAAAGAGCAGTTGTTCGTCACTTACTCAATATCTTGGTTGACGAAAAAATATTGACTGAATGTCTTAGTCCATTTATTATTTAGTTAAACTAGTACTTAGGTTTAATTATTTTGGATTTTTCATCCCACTAAATGATACTAAGAACAAGTGCTAGCCATTTTTTACAACGTGTTTGAACATCCACCTAGTCCAATATGCCTTAGCAGTATCAAAACATCTACTTTACCTTTTAGGTTATGTTATCACACTCATTTAGGCCTAAGTGAGATGATTGAGAGTATGTACATGATCGATGGGCCATCCGCCCAAGGACGCTTTTTACGACCAATAAAGTTGGAGACCAACCTCATTTGGCTTTGTTGCCTAAGGATCCCCTGTAAGGATTTTATTATTGGAGGGGAAACTCATGAGGTCTACTATTTTTACAATAAAGAACTTAGGGTTATATTAATTGAAACACTTTTACTTACTTCTTATAATTACTACCAACCCTACTCGGCATGTGAGATTCCATGATTGAAACAAGTTGAAAAACTTGTTATAAACCACAAGAGTTCTACTATATACGATTAAGTTATAATTTGGAAAATGTGCATAATAGTGAGATGAAATCAAGAAATATTAAGTAGACAATTTATAATATCAAACTGCGAGGGCAACTGGACTTTATTCATTAAATAGTAACTTGCAAGAGACATAAGTTTAAAAATGAAAATTTTCTTAAACAAAATGTGCTAATCAAAAGACAGAGAAGATTAAAAGTAGAACTTCTCAATATTGGTTGCATGACACGCTCTTGGTATCTCCTTTCCCCCATAGTGTTTCTAAGTGATATGCTCATTAAAGGTCACCCCTTACCACTTTAAAGGGTCCTTCCCAATTTGGCACCAGTTTTCCATGTGATGATTTTAGGGCATTGATGAGGAATTTCCTTAGGACATAGTCCACTACTAGAAATATTCTTAGGATGAATTTCATGTTGTATTGCCTCTCCAGTTGCTGTTGATAGGAAGACAACTTGATCATGGTCAATTCTCTTCACTCGTCTGCTAAGTCAAGTTCAGTGCGCAATTCATCATCGTTAAGGCATTCATCGACCAAGGTGGTCCTCGTAGTAGGGAGTCCTTCTTCTAGGGAAATGATAGATTCCATTACATAAGAGAGAGCAAATGATATTTCCCTAGTTTGTCTCCTAGGAGTGGTATAGTAAGCCCATAAAACACGAGGGAGCTCATCCACCCAGGCACCCTTGGTTCTTTTCCACCTTTTTTTAGTTCATTGAGCATAGTTTTATCGAAAGCCTCTGCCTGATCGTTACTTTGGGGATACACAACATAAATGAAGTGGTCCTCGATAGAATGATCATTATGGAATCCCTGAAAAAAACTACTTCTAATTTGCGTAACATTGTTGGTAGTGATAGTCCTTAGTATCCCAAAGCATGTTGTCATGCTTTACCAGATGAACCTAGTTATGTCCATGTCATGAATATTTTCTAGTGGTTCTACGTCTACTCATTTTGTGAAGTAATTTGTGCTGACCAACACATACTTAAGATTTCCAGATGTGCTAGGTAGTGATCCCACGATATCTAGTCCATATTAAGTGAATAGCCATGCGCTTGCCAGGGATTTCAGGCTTCTAGCTAGCTGGTGGACCATAGGAGAGTTCTTCTGATATATTTCACACTTGTGAATGTAATTTACCGCGTCCTTTTGCATGTGAGGCCACCAGTAACCCTCCTTAATTTCTCGGAAGGCTAATGATCTCCCTCCTGCATAACTCCCATAAATTCCCTCATGAAGATCACTAAGTACTTACTCGGAGTCATGTGGGTGAGCGCACTTAATATAAGGGCACATGAATGACCTAATATAGAGATTCCCCTTGTGGCAAGGTAAATATAGGAAGCCTTGACCCTAACCTGATGGGCTAACCTCTTGTCGTCGGGCAGTATGTCACTCCGTAGATAGGTGATGATAAGATCCATACAAATGGAGGCCTTCTCTGTGAGGTGGAATTATTCGACTATGATTGTCTTGTCAATTCTTGGCTAGGCGAGGAACTCTACCTGAATGGTTCTTCATATGTCAGAGTTCATTACTGAGCTCAGGGATGCTATGGCATCTACATGAATATTCTAGCCCCAGGGGAATTTTTGAATATCGATCATTTTAAACCCTTCCATAAGTCCTTTTACAATGGTGAAGAAGCATGACATTCTATTTTCTATTACATTGAAATCCCTTCTTACTTGCATGGAAACCATATTGGATTCGCAGAACACATAAAGGCACTTTGCCCCCCAACAATTGGGCCATACACAAGCCAACGATAATTTTTTCATATTCATCTTCTTTGTTGGAGGCCTCAAATCCCAATCTGATTCCTTGATCGACGACAACATCTTTCGAAGTGATGAGGATGATTTCTACTCTTACACCCTTAGAATTAGAGGCTCCATCAACGTATAAGTTCAGGTTCTTAGACCGTGCTTCCTCATTTATTGACTGCTACGCCTCATGTTGGTCGATTAATTGGTCCCCCATTAATTTAGTGATGAAGTTTCCCATGACTTGTTCCTTAATTACTGTTCTTAGTTGAAAATGGATATCGAATCTTTTGATCTCCACCAACCACTTTGAAAGTTGTTCAGAGAGGTCGGCTTTCCAAATAACACCTTTGAGCGGTAAGAGGTTATAACTATTATTGAGTGAGCTTCAAAGTAATGTTTTGACTTTCTTGAAACAACCACCAGCGCATAGGAAAGCTTTTCCAGTGGAAAATATAGATTTTTTGCATCAACAATGTCTTGTTAGCATAGTAAAGGGGGTAGTGTCCTCGCTCTTTCTCACACACCATAGCGGACTTTATAGCATGGTCTGATACCTTAAAGTAAAGATACAATGGGTTCTATCCTTTGGAATCACTAATATGTGCAGTTTTCTAAAGTAGAATTTGATCATCTCCAATGCTCTTGAATAGTCATAACTATATATAAGACCTTTGTCCATTTTTAGGAGATTGAAGAATGGCTGGAAGTCTTTCGAAGACTTAGAGATGAAATGATTGAGTACCGTGAGCATACCCATAAGCTTTTGAACATCTCGCTACATCTAAGGATGCTGGACCCTGGTGATAGCATCGATCTGATCTAGATTGACCTTAATTCATCTTTTACTGGCTAGATAGTCCAAGAAATTTCCTAATTGGTCACTGAATGAACGCTTACTTGCATTAAATTTCATTCGATATTTCTTGAAGATCTCAAAGGTCTCGGATAAATATATGAGGTGATCGTCCTTGTCATTGATCTTGACTAGCATATCGTCGATGTAGACCTCCATCATGTCTCCTATTTGTCTCTTGAACATATTGGTGACTGGACTCTGATAAGTCGTCCCTACATTCATTAGGCCAAACGACACGACCTTGTAGAAATATAAACCAATGGGGATTATAAAGGAAGTTTTGTTCTGGTCGTTGTTGAATAACAAAATCTTATAGTACCCTTAGTAGACATCCAGTAAACTCATCATTTCATGTGTTGCCGTAGAGTCAACCAACTGATCAATTTTAGGCACTGGAAAGTTGTCTTTGGGACATGCTCTATTGAGATCTGTGAAATTAAAATAGACCTTACAACTACATTATCTCTTGTGTACCACTACTGGGTTGGATAGCCATTTGGTATTATAAACTTTCCTAACACATCCTACATCTAGTAGCTTCCCCACTTCATTCTCCACTACTTTAGCCTTCTCGGTGGCTATTTGGAAGGACTTTTGAGTGGCCATCTTGAAGGTCGGATTAACGTGTAGGCGATGGCATGCTACGTTAGGATTAGTCCCTAGAAAATCATATGGTTCCGAAGAAAAAACATCTAGATTACGTTTTAGGAAGGCAATAATTCTTTATTTTCTTGATCGAAGAGTATGGCTTCAATTTCCTCTTGGAAAACATATCATTATCTTGTAATATCCCGTATTTTCACGCATATTTATTTTATTATGAAATTATGGGAAACGGGGATTAATTAATTTAAAAGGAAAAAAAAATAATTTGTAATTAATCCGATTTAATGATAATAATTATTAGCGTGATGAGAGTTAGTAGTTATCGAAAATAGTATTATGGTCAGGATGAGATACACGGGAATCATGAGATAATTATTTTGGATGCGCGTATGAGTTGCGTCATCGGTATGTATTTGGGGGTTAATAAGGTAAATTATTTTTATAACACGAATGACTATTTTAAGCTCACTAGAGTGTTCGAAAGGGTCAAAATAGTCAGAAAACATTACTCGGGTATTTATTTGGAGTCTGAGGCATTTTAGCCCAAAATAACACCTCGAAGCGGTATTTTAGGATAATTAAATGGACGAAATGGGTTTAATTAAAAGTATTGAGGGTTAGTGGTCTGTCAGTTTCAACTTACGTGAGAAAGAGAGAAAAAGAGAGAGAGAACAAAGGAAGAAGAAGACTCCATTGGAGCCCTAAGCCAAGAACTCAAGCTTTCACACTAAAAATTACACCAACAGGTAGATCTTGTCAAGAGGATCAACCACATACCAATTTCAGACCAAGAATTAGAAGTTCATTCCAAGGAAAGTGTTTATCTTGCTTCTCTTTTAGCATTTATTATTCCTGTTAATTTAGGTTTGATGATATAAACTTGGTGCAGTGAAAACTTAGTTTTAATTAGACTGAATTGTGAAGGAACCTTACGAATTGGAGATGGGTATGCATGTATAGGCTTTGACCTTTGTTGGACTATTAAAAATCTCAGAATTTTATGTCTTAATCAGGATTTATTATAAGAGTTTTGAATAACTAAAATTATGGGTTCATATTTAAGAGACTTATTTGAAATTAAAGAGATTGTTGAATTCTAATTGAGTATATAAGGATTTGACCTTTAATTCGTATTAAAAAGTATCTTAGGGTGATTTGGAATAGTGTAGGAACATTACATTAAGATTGGGATGAGTTTGGAATGAGATTGAAGTATGAAGATTTGAGAAAATTGAATTTGGGGAAGAACTGGGCCTATTCGGAATTTTTGTTAGAAGACGAGCCGAGGTCATTCAAATGACCTCATTAAAACGAAACTTCTAATGAGATTTCCAATGACCTTTCTAACGAGTTACTGAGTTCGTTCGAAGTGGGAACTTTGTTCGAACATCCTCGTTCGAAGGAGAATCCTGGAACTTCTAATGAGATTCCGAAATGGGTTTTTAGGGTCCGTTCGAGTTAAAAATCATCCTAGGGTTATCCAAGCGAGTGTATTAACCTATGTGAGTAACAGGTGGCTTAAATTCCAATGTTTTAGGGAATTAATGGTGTAATGATCCTCGGGGTATTGAATTTGTGTGAAAACCTAGGAGAAAAGGGAAGTCCTAGAGAGGCTATATATATACGGATATCGTGGAGAGTAATGGCGTTAATATTACTTATGGATTATAGTATTTGGGTTATGTGAATACCTATTAATGTATATAAGTTGTGTGCATGCTTATTACTTGGAATATCATGTGTATAATATACCTAACCACTGGCTATCGAATGGTGGTTAACGCGTTGTGGGTTACCATATCTTGTGTGCCTTCGGGGGATTTTGAGTCGTACCACTAGAGCATGTAACCTTGGTACAGGATATCTATGAGAATGATAGTGATGACGGTGGTATGGGTGTGTAGCCCATCGTCTTGGGACTATGTACACCTCCAGTACGTGTATATGTTTTATTAGTTCCTGAGAGATTGAACCTATTGTCCTTCATGCATGAGCGTTAAAATGGGACTATATAGCCGAGTATGACTAGCACTAGGGGTTTCTTAACCATGGGTGAAGTATTGATATATTTATATGTAGACATAGTGGGATTCTATATACGTATACCGAGTTCCTATTCTGTGTTTCATGTTGACTACTTTACTAAAGTATATACTTTTTGGATAACCAGTTGTGAATAAAGAATGTTAGGAGAATGAGTTATAACATCTTTATGTCTATTCCTAAATAATAGTAATATATTGATTTCTGGTTATTTAGATATTGTATTCGGCATAGTGGTTATCCTACTATGCATCAGGTAGAGTATCGAGACTAGTATGGGTAGTTGGACTCGCTAGGTGTGCACATTAGATGAGTGGTGAGCATCTCAAGTGAGTATGCTAAGGTAACATGGATAATATATGTGCTAATTAAATCAATTTAAGCACTTGCTATATTTAAACTGTTTTCTACTCGGGCTCTAATCCATTTTTCTGCAAATCTTTTTCTTGTTCCATTATTTTAGGTGCTCAGCCACATGGACACAAGACTTAGGAGATTCCATTCATTTACCGAGCTGTAGCTGATGTGGAAGATACGAGATATTGTTAGTAGACGCTTTTGAGTCTATTTCTCCTTATCTACCAGTCATTTATTTCAGTTGGACATGTCATCCCTCCTATTTTACATTCAGAGATTTATAGTTATTTTATTCGATCATTAGACTTTGATTTAATGTTATTGGATTACTGTATGGGATTTTGACTGGACGTGTTTATTCCAGTTCTTTATTTAAATTCCGTTAGTTCTTACCTTATGCTATTGTGATGTATGGTAATGGTTAGATATTTCTCTTTATTGTTAATGGTTAATAAGTAGATAAAATTTTAACACCATCCTTTTTAAATATGAGGTGGTTAATTTTTATTAAATTAGAATTTCATTTTTCGACAGTGATACATTATCTGAACCAACTTGTTATTCTGAAATTAATTAATTAAGGACTGATCAACCGGTAATTAATTAGTTGGGGTATCACTCGTGGTATCAGAGCATCAAGTTCTAGTGTCCTTAGGATCTGTACGGCTTTTTATGTTTTTGTGTAGCGTCCTTTGATATAGAGCCCTATATTTTAGGGTTGTTTTACAGTTTATGCATTTTACGTTCTTCAGCTACTTTGAGATATTAACTATAGACTTATGAAACTTTTCTCTACTTTCAGATGCCTCCTCGACGTGAACAGAGAGTTCCCAGGGATGCCCAAACCGATCCTCAGCTTGCACCTGCTCGGGGTATGATGAATTCCACTGAGGTTACTGCCATTATAGTTCCGGTGCTAAATGCGGCATTGGCAGTTGTGTAGCAGGCACCACCTCAGGCACTGGGGGTGGCTCCAGTTCAGGCCTAGACCTTCCCTCTTGAGAACGTTTTAGGGGTACCTTCCATAAAGCGCATCCTCCAGAGTTTATAGGGAGCTACGATGTGGTGGTAGCGAGCCAATGGAAGAAGGATATCCAAAGGGACTTGAGTATGCATGAGTGGAAGGAGGTGCAGAGTCAGACACTGTCCATGTTCAAGTTAGTGGGAGCAGCACTATAGTGGCGGGAGTCTATTACCACCGCTGAGGAGAGATACAGACTCACTATTCGAGACTTTTGGGTGCAGTTCGACCATAAATATTTCCCCTCGTCCAGAACGAGATGACATAGAAATTGGTGAACTTGAGACTGGAGGGAAAGACCATGGCGGAATATGAGGGAGATTTTATCAACCTTCTGAACATTGTATAGGATGAGATCCCAACTGAGGAGAAGAAGATTCAGCGTTTTATGGATGGATTAACATGGAGGATCCGCCATCATTTGATAGGAAATCTTTATTTTTCCATCTATTCAGACGTGGTTAATGAAACAATGCTCCACTACCAGGACCACAATTTTCATCCGACCGAAGTTAAGCGAGTAAGAGAGTCCAACCAGCAGGGCAGGACGGGAGGAAATGGTGCTAGTGGTGCACCAGTAGTTCAGGGTCAGCATAGACACAGTGACCCGGGCTCTCATCAGGGGGATCCTAAGAGGTTTAGGTGAGGAAGTTTTAGACATGGGAAAGGAGACTTTCGACATGGACAGCAGGGTCAACACGGCCATTAGGGACAACATAAGGTTCAATAGGGCCAGAAGGGCCAAAAGAGGGGTGGTAACGTCCATCAGGGCCGGGGATAGCAGGGACAGAGGGGAGGACCCTTCCCAGGGAGATATTTCACTTGTGGAAACACTGGCCACAAGCTTCAGGACTTCCCTCAAAAGGGTAGAGTCCAGAAGTAGCAGGAGGAGGGTGATCGTCAGGAGCCCCTGAGACCGTTATTTCTCGCAGCTCTCCCGGCACCTCCACAGATGCTAGCACTGCCACCCATTCTAGCCGCCCCAGTTCAGCAGAGGAAGCTTAAGTATGGATGATTTTATAATCTTCACTAGGACACAGTCCCGCAGGACCCACCCGCGATTGATGGTATGTTTTTTGGGGTGTATTTTATTTGACACGGGGGCCACAAACTATTTTATTGCCATGGGGTTTGCACGTACTATGAAATTATTTGATACAGCAGAGAGTACGGTCACTTGTGTGGATTCACCGTTGAGTAGAGGTTCCATTATATCTTTTATTTGTCGGGGAGTGGGTATAGAGATTGGGAGGTTTATCTTACCCGTTGACATGCTCGTATTGGATATGTCCAAGTATGACGCGATTATAGGTAGGGATTGGCTTGTCAGGTATAGGGACATGATTGATTGTTTTAGTAGGAGTATAGTTTTTGCCATAGCTGGTCAGGAGATGTTCCTGGTGGCGATGCCTCTTTCTGAGGCAGGATCGTCCACTCATTTATACTATATAGAGGATGAGACCTCTACGGAGGTGGTGGTACCGCTTGACTCGATTCCTGTTGTTCGAGAGTTTATCGATGTGTTTTAGGATATTTTGGGGTGACCACCGAGCAGAAAGATAGACTTCATCATTGATTTAGCATCGGGAACTTGACTGATAGCCCGTGCACCTTACCGTGTGACTCTAGTAGAGATGAGGGAGTTACGTGACCCAATTGTGCAGTTGTTGGGGCAGGGATTTATCTCTAGGAGTACTTTGTTGTGGGGTTCCCTCGTACTATTCATTAAGAAAAGGTATGGATCGTTGAGGTTATATTTTGATTACCAGGAGTTGAATAAAGTCACTGTACAGAACAAATATTTGTTTCTTCGAATCGATGACTTATTCGACCAGTTAAGAGGAGTACCCTTCTTCTCGAAGATTGACTTGAGATCGGGATACCATTAGTTGCGTATCAGGGAGAAGGATTGTCATCCCCTAACCCAATTAGGACATAATTAACTAAATATCTTACAAACCATAATTATAATTTATTTATTATTTAGGTAATTCATATTGAAACAAGTTCAAGGTTAAAATGCGTTATATTAAAAAAATCCAATCGTTTTAAGGAGGCATAATTTCAACAGAACTCACATATCGTTTATCTTAATTACAACCAGTGCAGTTTATAAAAAAAACTAATAAGATCCTACTTCTATGTACTCAACCTCCTAGACTTGGCAGTGGCAGTTGGAAAACCTGAAAATGTAAACATATAAAACCATGAGTTTAAAAACTCAGTGAATGTACTACATCTCTATATAGTAAAAGTACTATATTAACATCTAAACATATTAATATATACATCTCTGTGCCAAATTAGGCCATATACATATCCGGAGTTAATAAACCTCACATCTCCCGCCCGTAGGAAATAATCATATCCATAGGTTTTAAAAACCTAACATCTCCTTAATTGCATAGCAACTCAACATATCCTGACTTTTATAAAGCCATAACATCTCAACATCTCTTGGTTTTTAAATAAGCCATAACATCTCAACATATCTTGGCTTTTAAATAAGCCATATCATCTCAACATAAAATATATATACATTATATCAAAAACCAACTCAGTAAGTACACTCACCTTGTGTTGTCAACTATGTATTCACGTTTCCCTCAGGTGGAGCTGAACTTGGTTGATTTGAACTTACACCTGTTAATCAAACTAAATCAGTACAAAAGCTCAATCATAAGTATTATTTTAATATAATTATGTAACTTTAAATGAGTACACAACCACAATATGATTCTACTCAAGTCCTATTCCATGAAACATATGTAAAGACGAAACGATGGTATATATGTTGATAAGGTCATGAACATTCAACCCTAGAAACTACCTCATAAAGAATTTATAACTAAACTCAAGTAAACATAAAATTATACTTCTGAATATATATACACATGAAACATGTACTCAAAATACCCTTGGGAAAGAGCAAATAAAAACATTCTTTCATGGAGTAGCCAATATGGCCTCAAATTATTGTCCTCCATACTTAACCATACCATATTCATAAATAGTACACATACAGGTGTCCAAGCTTATCAATCTGAAAACATACCTGAATATACTTTCCGTTACAAGTGATGGTGTAATTTTTCAATCTTCCCAGGGCAAGTTATGGCCATTTCTTTACAACACAAGAAATCTGCCCTACAAACTCCTCTATTGTTCCTTCGACTTCCAAGAATTTTCATAATTTTTATACAGTATAACTTTCCGTGATTTTCAGCACACGTTTAGTAGACATACTTAATAGTACATAATTAATGTTTCATAATATTTGGACTTCATTTACTATCTCAAAATCTTGACCAAACTCAGGGCATGCCGAAATGAAATATACAAACAACAACTATATATCAACTTGCAACCATCACTGAGACCTAACCATAAGGAGTTCATTTCTGATTTTCGGCTATGATATGAATATATGAGTCCATTTTCATAACCAATTAGAATTTATGAATTCCAGTAAGCACACAAAGAGAAATGCAAGTTTGAATACAAAGGGTTTCAATACAAAGAAATATGACCTATAACACCACTTATCTCACATGCGAACCAATACATATTATCACAAAGGAGTATGGAATTTGGATCAATACTTCACGATTTATATACTTTGAAATAAGTATAATAGAAGATTGAAATAATATTAACACATAATATTACCTTGGAAACACCATAAGGATTTTCTTGGAATTGCTTTCCTAGATTTTCCTTATAACCCTTTCTTCCTTAACTTATACCTCTAATAACACCTCAAACTGAACCTAGGGACTTATTTGCTGAAGAAATAATGTTAAGGGAGAGTTTTAGGTAGGCCAAGGCTACCTCCCAGTCCATCCAATCAAATTAAAACATTTGGTTTAATAAAAGACAATTTACCACTTAAGGGAATTGACAGGTTGGCCCCTTGTTCGTAATTTCGGCCTAACTTCTTACTCAAACATTCGTTTGATGCACCGTTTGTTGTGTTACAACCCTAACTCACATGTATACAACTATGTAGTTTTCACCTCAAGTCAATTGTAACGTTACAAGGGTCAAAACTAGTCTTAAACTGGAACATTTCTATCGAAAATAACCAAATCTTGTGTTCGTAAATAATTCGACATTTCATGATTTATGAAAGTAGAACTATACTAACCATAATCACTTAAAATTAGATATACTAATAACACATTATTAATATCACATATGATAAGTATGATTTAAATATAATTTTTCATAATTATATACGGGTTGTCACAACCTCCCCCCCTAGAAAATTTTGTCCCCGAAATTTAATACGAATTTCACTTACCAAACAAATGGGGATATTGTTTCTTCATGCTATCCTCCGTTTCCCAAGTTTCTTCTTTAATTCCATGGCTCATCCACATAAATTTAACTAAGGGAATAACCATATTCCTCAATACTTGCTCCTTACGATCAAGAATTTCCACCGGTTTCTCGATGTACGACAAGTCTTCTTTTAGTTCAATAGGTTGGGTTTTCAGTTGATGAGATGGATATGCCAAATACTTACGAAGCATTGATACATGGAACACATCATGAAAACGAGATAACTCTGTAGGTAATTCTAATCTATATGCCAGGGTTCCAATTCTTTCCAACACTTCATATGGTCCAATGTATCTTGGACTTAGTTTCCCATTCTTTCCAAATCTCATAACGCCTTTCCACGGTGAAATACGTAGGAATACAAAATCCCCCTTCTGAAATTCCAATGGATTCTTACTCTTATCTGCATAAAATTTCTGCCTACTTTGCACTATCTTTATCCATTCCCGAATCATTTTTATCTTTTCAGTTGTCATATCTATCAATTCAGGACCCAAAAGTTTCCTTTCACCTACTTCATCCCATCACAAAGGCATTCTACATCTCCTCCCATATAAAACTTCATACGAAGCCATACCAATTGTGGACTGGTAACTATTATTATATGAGTCAATGGAAAATGATCATCCCAACTGCCCTTGAAGTCAAATACACAAGCTCGTAACATGTCTTCTAATATTTGAATCGTCCTCTCAGATTGCCCATCGATTTGTGGATGAAATGCAGTGCTGAACTTCAAACTTGTGCCCATGGCATTCGGTAAACGAGGCCAAAACTTAGAAGTGAACGTTGGATCTCTATTTGATACAATTGACACTGGTGCCCGATGTAAACGGATAATCTCATCAACATTCATACGTGCATACTTGTCAACCGTGTAGGTGGTCTTAACTTGAAGAAAATGGGCCGACTTTGTCAATCGATCTACAATCATCCAAATAGAATCATTCCCCTTTGGTGACCGTGGTAATCCTGTAACAAAATCCATCGTTATATGCTCCCACTTCCATTCCGGAATAGGCAATGACTGCAATAATCCTGCCGGCTTCTGATGCTCCTCTTTCACTTGCTGACATACTAAACATTTAGCTACAAATTCTGCAATCTCACATTTCATATTGTTCCACCAGAATACTCCTTCAAATCTCTGTACATTTTGGTACCTCCCGGATGCATAGAATAAATAGAACTATGTGCCTCTTCCAATATATCCTTCTTTAAGGGTGGATCATTCGGTACACAAATCCTATTTTTATAACACAACGATTCATCATTCTTAATTTTGAAGTCACTCTCTTTAACCTCTATGACATCTTGTTTCTTTTTCTCAAGGAATGGATCACTGACCTGCAAATTTCTTATGCGTTCTGCCAATAAAGGTCTCACTATAACTTGTGCTAATAAACCTCCCCTTTTTGAAAAACTTAATTCAATGCCCATCGATGCCAAGTCAAGGATATTTCCCACACGTGCAGACTGTATGCAACCTAGAATCCCTAATGATTTTTTACTCAAAGCATCTGCTACTACATTGGCCTTTCCTGGATGATGATGAATGGTACAATCATAGTCTTTAATTAACTCCATCCAACGTCTTTGTCTCAAATTCAAGTCTCTCTGTGTAAATAAATAATTCAAACTTTGATGGTCAGTGAAAATTTCACACGTCTCTCCATACAAATGATGTCTCCATAATTTCAAGGCAAAAACAATAGCCACAAGTTCTAAATCATGTGTAGGACAATTACGTTCATGCGTCTTCAACTATCTAGATGCATAAGAAATTACCTTTCCATGTTGCATGAAAACACAACCCAGGCCCTAATGTGAAGCGTCAGTATAAATCACAAAACCTTCTGCACTGGATGGAACAGTGAGAATTGGAGCTGATACTAGCCTATTTTTCAACATTTCAAAGATGTGCTGACATTCATCGCTCCACACAAATTTCACTTCCTTTCGGGTCAATTTAGTCAACGGCAAGGCTATAGATGAAAACCCCTTTATGAATCTTCTATAATATCCAGCCAATCCTAGGAAACTCCTTATCTCCGTTACATTCCTTGGTATTTTCCATTGCACAATTGCCTCTAACTTTTTAGGTTCAACATAAATTCCATCTCCCGAAACAACATGCCCCAGAAATACTACCCGATTTAACCAAAACTCACATTTGCTATACTTCGCAAACAATTGACTATCTCGCAAAACTTGCAATACAACTCTTAGATGCTTCTCATGTTCCTCTTGGCTAGGTGAGTATATCAAAACATAATCGATAAAGACAATCACAAACGAATCTATGAAAGGATGAAATACTCGATTCATTAAATCCATAAACACCGTAGGAGCATTTGTTAACCCAAATGGCATTACCAAAAATTCATAATGACCATAGCGAGAACGGAAAGCTATCTTAGAAATGTCACAATCTCTTAACCCGATCTCAAATCAATTTTTGAAAACACTTTAGCACCCTATAATTGATCAAACAAATCATCAATAAGAGGCAATGGATATTTATTTCAAATAGTCACCTTGTTCAACTGTCGATAATCAATGCAGAGTCGCATGGTGCCATCTTTCTTATTCACAAATAATACTGGAGCACCCCATGGTGATACAATGGGTCGAATAAAACCTCTATCTAGCAAATCTTGCAGTTGAACCTTTAACTCCTTTAGTTCCACAGGTGCCATTCTATATGGAGAAATAGAAACTGGAGCTGTACTAGGCACTAAATCGATAGTAAACTCTACCTCTCTGCTAGGTGGCAATCCTGGTAATTCATCTGGGAACACATCTGAAAAATCCTTAATGACTGGGATATCTTCTAATTTTTGCAATTCCCTGTTTGTATCCACAATATATGCTAAAAAGCTTTGACAACCCTTATTTAACAATTTCCTCGCCCGAAGGGCTGAAATAAGACCATTCGGAACCATATTTCTTTCCCCAGTAAATTTGAATTCTTCCTCCCCCGGCATATTAAATGTAACCTCCTTACGAAAACAGTCAATTGATGCATGGTAGGAAGATAGCCAGTCCATACCCAAGATAATATCAAAATCTCGAATATCTAGGGGAATTAAATCAATGGTCCACTCCCTCTCCCCCATATACAATACATAATTTTTATACATAAGCTCCACTAGCATCACATCCCCCATAGGTTTAGAAATATATAAATCATAATCTAGATAAGAACATGGTCTACCCAAATGCATGGTAAATGACAGTGCTACAAATAAATGAGTAGAACCTAGATCAATAAGCACGTAAGCACGTTTGTTCATGACAGAAAATGTACCTGTCACCACCTCTGGAGTAGCCCGAGCATCCTATAAAGTCATAGCAAATATCCTCCCCGGAGCCTTGAATCCACTAGCCTGTCCTCTACCTCCTCCTCTCCCTGTGCCTCCAGGTGATGAGCCTCGATTAGTAGTTGCTGATTGGATCCCCTCCACTAGCATATGACTGTTCTTTTTGGTATGACCAATTTGATGGCAATGATAACACTCTACCCCCTTTAACTTGGGAAAATCTGGATAAATATGGCCCTCAGCTTTGCAAAAATAGCATGTAACAAGCTTGGACTACCTATTGTCATTCTCCTGCTGTCTACTCTATTGGACAATCGATCATGCACCCCTAAAACTACTTGGTGTCCTATTCTGAACATAATTTCCAGTCCCTCTACCGCGTTGAAATCTTTGACTCCCTTTTTTGAGTATTCTACATTGCCTTCCTTTTATTGAGATGAATCAAATCTACTCTTCTTTCCCCTTTGTTCGCTATTCTTTATTGCATCGTTAACATCTCCTTCAACTATCATAGCTTTGTTAACCAAGGAAGAATAATCTACCATCTCAAGTGCAGTGAGTCTAGACTTGATAACCAAATTAAACCCATTCTGAAATCTGGTGCATTTATCATCCTCATCACGTAAGAAATGTAATGAAAATAGAGACAAAGATGTGAATTTAGTTTCATACTCCCTGACCGACATATTCCCCTGAGTCAATGATAAAAATTCTCCCTCCTTTTGCTTCCGGCACATGTGAGGAAAATACTTTTCATATAAGACTTTAATAAAGGAATCCCAAGTAATTAACTCACCTCCCTCCGGAGTAAGCAATAAATGTTTGGAAGACTCCTACTAATATTTAGCTTCTCCCATTAACATGAAAGTTGCCAAAATCACCTTCTTTGCGCCAGGTACATTCATCACCCCAAAAATAGTTTCTGTGTCTCTAACCCAAGTCTCAACTTCTAAAGGATCTACAGAACCTGAGAATACTGGGGGGTTCAATTTGATAAACTTCTCGTACAGAGTATTCTTCTCCTCTCGTTGTATTTGCCTTTCTCTTCTTGTCAAAGTCTGATCCTCCAAGTACTTGGCTTGTTGTTCTGCTATTTGCATCATAAACATGTTTTGTTGTTCTGCCATTAAAGTCATGGCACGAGCCATCTTCTGCATATCTGTAAGTTGTTCAGGAGCCCCCTCTACATTATTTGGAATCTGTTGGTTTATTGTATTTGAACACTCCTCATCTACCCTCTCATGAACATTTTCTCCTTCCATAGCTTACTATCTGTCATAAACAACAATTATAGAAACACGAATACAACATTTATTTCTAACATAATGGTTAGTATTTCTCATAAATTAATATAAATGACCCACACAACGCTATTTCTGCCACTGCCATATCTCGACTCTCTAACCCCAGAATATAAAAACCTAGAGCTCTGATACCAAGTTGTTATCCCCTAACCCCATTAGGATATAATTAACTAAATATCTTAAAAACCACAATTATAATTTATTTATTATTTAGGTAATACATATTGAAACAACTTCAAGGTTAAAATGCATAATATTAAAAAAAATCCAATCGTTTTAAGGAGGCATAATTTCAACAGAACTCACATATCATTTAACTTAATTACAACTAGTGAAGTTTATAAAACAAACTAACAAGACCTTATTTATATGTACTCAACCTCCTTGACTTGGTAGTGGCAGCTGGAAAACACAAAAATGTAAACATATAAAATTATGAGTTTAAAAACTCAGTGAATGTACTACATCTCTATATAATAAAAGTACTATATTAACATCTCAACATATTAATATATACATCTCTGTGCAAAATTAGTCCATATACATATCCAGAGTTAATAAAACCCACATCTCCTGCCCGTAGGCAATAATCATATCCATAGGTTTTAAAAACCTAACATCTCCTGAATTGCATAGCAACTCAACATATCCTGACTTTTATAAAGCCATAACATCTCAACATCTCTTGGTTTTTAAATAAGCCATAACATCTCAACATCTCTTGGATTTTAAATAAGCCATAACATCTCAACATATCTTGGCTTTTAAATAAGCCATATCATCTCAACATATAATACATATACATCATATCCAAAATCAACTTAGTAAGTAATCTCACTTTGTGTTGTCAACTATGTATTCACGTTTCCCTCAGGTGGCGCTGAACTTGATTGATTTGACCTTACACATATTAATACAACTAAATCAGTACTAAAGCTCAATCATAAGTATTATTTTAATATAATTATGTAACTTTAAATGAGTACACAACCAGAATATGATTCTACTCAAGTCCTATTCCATGAAACATATGTAAAGACGAAACGATGGTATATATGTTGATAAGGTCATGAACATTCAACCCTAGAAACTACCTCGTAAAGAATTTATAACTAAACTCAAGTAAACATAAAAGTATACTTATGAATATATATACACATGAAACAAGTACTCAAAATACCCTTGGGAAAGAGCAAATAAAAACATTCTTTCATGGAGTAGCCAATATGGCCTCAAATTATTGTCCTCCATACTTAACCATCCCATATTAATAAATAGTACACATAAAGGTGTCCAAGCTTATAAATCTGAAAACATATCTGAATATACTTTCCGTTACAAGTGACGGTGTAATTTTTCAAGCTTCCTAGGGCAAGTTATGGCCATTTCTTTACAACACAAGAAATCTTCCCTACAAACTCCACTATTGTTCCTTCGACTTCCAAGAATTTTCATAATTTTTATACATTATAAATTTCAATTATTTTCAACACATTTTCAGTAGACATACGTAATAGTACAGAATTAAATTTTCATAATATTTGGACTTCATTTTCTATCTCAAAAGCTTGACCAAACTCAAGGCATACCGAAATGAAATATACAAACAACAACTATATACCAACTTGCAACCATCACTAAGACCTAACCATAAGGAGTTAAATTATGATTTTAGGATATGATGTGAATATATGAGTCTATTTTCATAACCAATTCTAATTTCTGAATTCCAGTAAGCACACAAAGAGAAATGCAAGTTTGAATACAAAGGGTTTCAATACAAAGCAATATGACCTATAACACCACTTATCTCACATGTGAACCAATACATATTATCACAAGGGAGGATGGAATTTGGATCTATACTTCACGATTTAAATACTTTGAAATAATTATAATTGAAGATTAAAACAATATTAACACATACTATTACCTTGGAAACACCTTAAGGATTTTCTTGGAATTGCTTTCCTAGATTTTCCTTGAACCCTTTCTTCCTTAACTTCTACCTCTCTTTCCTCAAGATAATAACACATAAAAATGAACCTAGGGACTTATTTGCTGAAGAAATAAGGTTAAGGGAGAGTTTTAAGTCCGCCAAGGCTGCCTCCCAATCCATCCAATCAAATTAAAACATTTGGTTTAATAAAAGACAATTTACCACTTAAGGGGATTGACAAGTTTGCCCCTTGTTCGTAATGTCAGCCTAACTTCTTACTCGAACATCCGTTTGATGCACAAATTGTTGTGTTACAACACTAACTAACATGTATACTACTATGTAGTCTTCACATCAAGTCAATTGTAATGTTACAAGGGTCAAAACTAGTCTTAAACAGGAACATTTCTATCGAAAATAACCAAATCTTTTGTTCGTAAATAATTCGACATTTCATGATTTATGAAAGTAGAATTATACTAACCATAATCAATTAACGTTAGATATACTAATAACACATTATTCATATCACATATGATAAGTATGATTTAAATACAATTTATCATAATTATATACGAGTTGTCACAAGGATGTTTCGAAGGCTACCTTATTGACGAGATATGGTTCCTATGAATTCAGGGTTATGCGGCTAACCAATGCCCCAGCTGTGTTTATGGACTTGATGAACAGGGTGTTCAAAGAGTTCCTGGACCAGTTCGTCATCGTCTTCATAGATGACATTCTGGTTTATTCATAGACCGAGGAAGATCATTTCGAGCACTTGAGGCGGGTTTTGCAGACACCACGTCAGCATGAGTTGTACATAAAATATGAGAAATGTGGGTTTTAGCTGAAGGAGGTACAATTTTTAAGGGATATTATCTCTGACAGAGGGATATTAGTGGATTAGGGGAAGGTGTCAGCGGCGAGGGAGTGTTTTTGCTGAAGGAGTGTTTTATGAATGAGATAAAGATAATTACAAAAATTATGTATTTTCTTTCAAATTAACGCATGCACATGTTGATGGAAATTGAAAACGGAGTTAAAAATTAGAGAGGAAATTAGGAGTATTGACCTTGTTTTTTGGACAAGAAATAACACCCATACAATATGAATTTGATGGGAAGATGAAGGAACTTGGGCAGCTGACTTTTGATTTCTAGGGTTTCAAGATGAATGTATTTGGAAGTTTTATTAGATGAGTGTATTAGGAGAGAGAACGTATCAAGTTAAGATTCATGGAATGATTTTAATTTATTGAATGTGCGAGACTGATATTAAGGGTATTGAAATGTTAATTTAATGAGAGTAGTTTAGTACTTTCAGATTTGAACAGGAACTTCACTGTTTTTAAGTAGCAGAGATGTGGATAAAAATAGTCTCACGTGCATGGAAAAGGACGAAAAAATTGCCAAAAATTTATCATAAGAGTTAGTGGATGAATTGAGACTTTCTATATAGTTGGGCGACTTAGCAAAGAAAATTAATGTCAAGAACATTGGTAAGGAAAATGTTTAGGAAACATATTGTAAGCATTGTTGTAAAAAATTCACCTAGAATTCGTTTAGGCACACCTAAGCTTGAGGCTTGGGAGAAACGCATAGACTCCTTTTAGGCACGCCTTATTATTGGTAAAACCCTTAAGGAACACTTTTCTCTAAAAACAACAATGTTATCTCATCCAAAATAATCACCTAGTATTTTAATTTGCAAATATTCAGACATATTTTTATGATATATACAATTTTAGTACTTTAATAGCATTGTTATGGTTAAAAAATATTAAAATATATTACGAAGGCGTAAACGCCTTTTCCCGCCTAAGGCCCTCCTAGGCTTTTAAGGCTTAAGGCTTGGCCTTCACGCCTCGATCACCCCTTGCATTTTTTAGAACCTTGATTGTAGGTAAGACATATTTTAATTTGAAAAGTTATACAAGTCTCAATTTTTTTAGAACAGATATTTTATTAGTCAGCTGACGGTGAGTAAACATCCCCCCCCCCCCCCCTTGGCTTACATCAAAAACTAAAGTTAACTACCTCTTAGGTTCATTACCTTTTCACTTATTTTAATTTCGTCCCTCTCCTTTTTTTATTTTAATTTCGTCCTCAACCTCTCATTTTGTCTCAATTTCATCCTTGTACTTTGTTTGTTTCATTTTCGTTGCCAACCTTTCATTTTATCTCAATTTAGTCCATATTTTAACTATTTCTGATACAATTGACTATTGTTCCACTCTTTACAGAAAAAATAATAAAATGGATGTTATAAAATTTGAAAAATAAATTATTTTATTACTACTTGGGGATAAAATATAGTTTTTTTCTCTGAGAATGTTAATAAAAAAATTATTTTTACTTTTACTTTATCCCAGTTGTTTTTTTTAAATGGAATAATAATTTTAATAGTCCACAGAATTTTTATATTCGTAAAAAAATCTTTTTTATTTAATTTTAATTAAAAATGTTTAATATGATGTCTTATATTCATGATTGATCAGTGTCGCTGGTGCGGACCCGCATCAATTAATGAATGTGGGTCCGATCCAGCGAACTAACCAATCACGAATCTAAGAGATCAATTTTCGCCCATCTATCTAATATAAGTGATAAATACAAAATTTCTTGTGATGTGGGTTCGCGCCGGCGATACTAATCAATGGTGAATCTAAGACATCAAATTAAACATTATTAATTAATATTAAAACAGGGTTTTTTATAAGTAAAAACACTTTGTTGGATATTAAAATTATAATTCAGGTTTTAAAAAAAAATTTATAAACAAATGGGATAAAATAAAAATAAAAACTATTTTTTTTTACTATTCTCGGATAAAAAATTATTTTTTATATTAATAAAGTAGTTTATTTTTTAAATTTTATAACTTTCATTCTAATATTTTTCAATAAAGAGGGGTAAAGTATTTAATTGTATCCAAAATAGTTAATACGGAGACTAAATTGATACAAAATGAAAGGTTGAAGACGAAATTGAAACGAAATAATGGACATGGATTAAATTAAGACAAAATGAAAGGTTGGGGATGAAATTGAAACAAAAAAAAAGGCAATGAAAAAATTGAAATAAGTTGAAAGGTAAAGGACCTAGGGGGAAATTTACCCGAAAAAGTAACAATATGAGCTCCTATAGTATGGAAAGCATCTAGAATTTCAATACAAAATCGATTTCTGGGACCCCCGAATGGTTTAATCCTAAAAGATATATTAATCTCAACAGAAACTTGATTGAAAATAAAAGACTCATTCATAGTTACCCCTTCAAAGTTACACTTGTTACAAGCATACCCTAAAAGCTAACAAATGAATGATGGAATAATTTGACATAGAGTAGCTATAATTTTCTCACCTTTTGAGTGGATCCACAAAGCCATCAAATTACCCGTTGAAATGAGTTTTTGAACTCGAGAAACCAAGGAGGTTATTGAATCATTTCCTAATGGATTAAGCCAAAGGATAGAAAAAAAGATGGTCTCTATTTTCCTTCATCACGATAATGCAGCATCTACACTTTGAGACAAATGGTATGTTAATACGTTTGAGATAATAATAATTGGACACTTCCTCTTGTAGTGGACGCCATGAAAAAGCCGATATTTTCGGGAAAATTCTAGCATCTCAAATTAAAGAAAAAGAGTGTTGAACACATCTGTTGATGTAAAAAATTAGATCACTCTAATTATTCAATCACAGATAAATAAATAAGACAAAGAGTTTTTAAAGTGATTCAACCTTATAAGAATGGCCTACGCCCATGTAATACCCCGTATTTTTATAGCTTTTAAATTATGGGATTTATTAAATTTAATTGAGATAAATTAATTAAATTTTAATCCGGAATGTTGTTTTAAATATTTACTAGCGTGACGAGAGTTAGTAATTATTGGAAATTTGTTATTTGTTGCATATTACTGGATGAGCATAGTAATATATTATATTGGTTATATTGAATGTCATAAGTGAATTAAATGACTATTTCGGAAATTTAAGTAAGGACGTGCCCGTGTCACGTCGGGACTTATTTTGTTAAATAAAAAGTGAATATTTTATAAGTTGTTCGTATGGTCGTTTTGAGTACGCCAACGCGTCCGGAAGGGTCGAGATAGTCAGAAAAGTGTACTCGGGGGTTTAGTTTGGGTCTCGGGATGTTTTTTAGGCTTAATTAGTGACCCGGGAGGGCATTTTGGTCATTTTACAAAATAGGGTAATTAAACCCACGAATTTCAGCCAACCTATATCAGACATTAGGTCAGCCTCTTAGGGTTAGAACATTCTAAAAATCAAATGACGACCATTGGAGAAGAGAGGAGAGAACTCCAAGGCAATCCAAGGCCAAAAGGCCACCGTTTGCACCACCGTCACCACCAACGCGTAGATCGCGAGGAGGAGAACGCAACCACACCAATACCAGCAGGAAACCAGACCTCTGAAATCCCAGGCAAGTGTTTAACTTGCGTATTTTCGTTGGTGCAATATTCATATTAGTTAGGAATGATTAAGAGTATAATCTATGGAAGAAAACCCCACTTTTTGATAGGAATTTGCATGTAGAAAAGATTAAAACCATATTCTGGAAGTCTTATATGATGTAGATGATTAACCCATGAATTTTGATGATTATGTAGAAGGAAATTCTGGAGAAAAACTGATTAGAATAGAAGTTAAGAAAACTTAGGGTTCTTGATGATTAGATGAGATTTTAGGTTGTTTAATCATGTTTAATGATGGTTATACGCATGCTTAACGTTAGAAACATCTGGTAATATGTTATTATGTTTGTGGTATAAGTTTTGGGATGATTAGGGTTGGAAAATATGATTTTGAATGAAGAATTTTGGTGAAACCCGCAACTGCAATTCTACATAATTTTCGCAGACCTGCTTGATCGATCGATCGACCCTAGAGCGTCGATCGATCGAAGGTTCGATCGATCGAGCCCCAGCCGTCGATCGATTGACCCTTCCTGGAAGCCTCTTATTTCCCCATGTTTAATTAGTTGAATTAATTTATCATGGAGTAATCCTTGGGCATATTAAATAAAATGTTTTGGGATATAAGAGAGACCAGTAGGACATATGATTAAGTGTTGAGAACTTTATTATGAAATGATTATTATGTTTTAGGGATAATTAATTAAGGAACAAGGAAACTACGTATTTCAAGTGAGGGATTATGACGAATACCTACGATAGTGAATAGATGTCTACCTACTGAATTTGTTACTTGGATGGTTAGAACCCATGAGTGTTCCATAACTAGTGAGAAAACCCTTCGAGTTAAGGTTAGAGACGAAACCTTATGCGTAATACTAATAATGTGAAATTAAGGATAAATGTTGTAATTATGGGTAACGAGAGTGACCTATATTAATATGACGAAAGTAGTATATTTATATGATTGTGTGCGCATATATTATATACATGTGAAAAACGTACCCGCGCTACTTGCTATCCCTGAGGTTACCACGCTGGGACGGTCTTATCCTGTGTTGCCTTATGGGGGATATTGATTCGTACCCTAGAAGATAGGAATCCTAGGTACAGGCTATCGAATCGGTAGTCACGGTCCTAAGAGACGCGAGGGTATGTGCTGACCTCTTGGACTTGGAAACTATACTTCGCCTCAATATTGTTTGTGTTTTTATTGATACAGTTCGAGAGTGATTCCGAACTTGTATTTCCCTGAGTACGATTGATACGGGGATTGGATAGCAGGGTATGCCCGCACCATAATTTTTATGTGGGGTGCCATTAGAATATATATATTTCACGAGTATTTAATATATATATGAAGTTCTGAATCTTGGAACTACCTACTGTGATTTGGTAAGTAAGTCATGTTTGATGAATCAGATTGGAAATACTTGTTTTATGAGAGTGTAATATATCACTGGGAAACTTTATAAATTAATGAAGCTAAAACGAGAGTTGTGCTACACTTTGAGAGTACCCTTTTCACACGTTAACATTGTTCGGTTTTTTTTTTTAAAACTTGTGAGTAAGTTAAGATAAACTAAATTATTGGGAAGGTTAGTATGATAATATGTTAAGTTAAACCATTTGGGGAAGGTTAGTACGATAGGCGTGCACACTAGAAGAGAGGTGAGAATTTCTCAAGAGAGTGTCGAACCAATATGTTATTGTATTGGCCTGTATCAATTTAAATACTTGCTAAACTAATTTTAAATCATACACACTTTCGGGCTCTGACCCGTTTTATCTCTCCCTCTCCCCCTTGTATATATATATATGTACGTATTTCAGGTGCCCAGCCACAGGGGCGTCTTGCTTAGGATCTTTTGGAAGGAACGCGCTGCAACTTAGGTGGGAGTTGCAGGTCTTTTGATTAGACGACTTCGTTCATTCAGATCCACTCCTAGCATTTTCATTCAGATGGGCATGTGTAGCCCTTTCCATTATTTCTTTATGTTGGGACATTGTTATTTCAGTTATTTTCCTAGTTAGTTATTTTGGGATTTTTGTTCAGGACGGATGTATTACTTTATTTCCTCGCATGTTGACATTCGTTGATGAATGTTTTATATATTGGATTGTTTCGTTCCGGTTTATTGTGGTGTGAATCTTATTCATTGAGCTTTGTTAATAATTTAAATAAATCTTTTATTTAAATAAAATTTGGAAGTTAATGTTAAAAAATTGGTTTTGACACTTAGCTTAATTATTTAGGGTGTTTAATTGGAAGTTTCTTTTTACGACAGTGATGCTAAGAATGAACCAAACTGTTCACCTTGATTTAATTTAATAAAGGAGTGATCGCCCGGTATTTAATTAGGCGGGGTGTCACAGGTGGTATCAGAGCATCAGGTTCTAGTGTCCTTAGGATCTGTACGGCTTATTATGCTTCTAGCGTTGCTTTGTTTGTTATAGAGCCCTATGTTTAGGATTGTCGATTCCTTTGACGAGATTTCGTTCTCCTGCTATAATGTGTATACACTAGTGAATTCAAATTTCGTTCGGATGTGTGCGTGTGCCGAGCGATGACGGATGTCAGAAGAGGACCGTTAAGCGTACATCAGGAGGCAGGGCTCAATTGGAAATTATGAAATATATCCAAGGATGATGACCGTAGTCGAGGTCACCTCCATTATGGCATGAGAATCCACGACTAGAAAGGCGACTAAGGTACAACAAGGATTTTCAAATGTTGTTATAGCCAAATGAGGTGCGAGGGTAAACTTACCCAACGTATTACGAAAACGTGTACAGACTGTCAGTGGAAATTTTTGAAACGCGAAAACTGAATGAGTTTACCATATGAGGTAAAGTATTCATATGCTTAAATATAGGACGGAGTATGGCAAACCGAAAGTGAAAATTTTGAGAAAATTTTCTTGGCTTTCGGGACGAAATTATAATAGTTGTATTCAACCAACAATTTTAGAAGTGGAATGCTATGCCTATGGGAGAACCTTAGGTACAATGTTGACCGTATGTACCTTCCTCAACTGTTCAGGATGAGGCAAATGTGGTTCTGAGCTCATCGAGGAAGGGCATGTCAAGGGTCCATCCGTGAATATGAATCGTAACTGTCAACGAATTTTGTATCGAAGGATGTAGATACAAGTGGAGGAAACGACTCCAAGTGGGAGGTCAACTCGTAATAATAAATTGATAATACTCGAGGAGGAAATTATGATGGGCGACCGATTCGGAGGTTAACAATGTCTTACTTTGTCAATATAGATGATGACGCTTCTTTGTGGGGGAAGTTAAAGGAATCGAAGAATTTAGTCGGTAATAAACCTGAATACATCGGTGGTGGTATAACACCACAAAAAGATGTGGATACACATCCGAAAAACCATTTAAGTGCTTCAAATAGTTAAATTCTTACCAAGTGATGGTAAATTCAGTAAGTACTATTATAGATAGTAACATGATCTGTATGGCCTAAAAAGGCTAAGGGAACAACCGGGATGGCTAACAGGAATAGAGTCTACTAAAGTCCGAGAGAAGGACAATCCTAACCTGGTTAGTAGGACAGGTGGTAAGTGGATTATGCGTTGAGGTATTTTGTGCGGAGTGAGATCACTCATGATAATATGTTCCAAAATGAGAAAAGGGACAAGAATATGGTGCCTAGTAAAAGGCAACGATTAAAATAATTTTGTTTTGGTTTGGACAGACGTGTTACGTCCGAAACCATTTGTCCAGTCAAGACGATTGCCAAGATGGAAGCATAGGTTGTATCCTTAGAGGATGCGGCGTGTTTATGTGACACGAGCGAGTCACCATATTTTGTTCATTACTATATTAGCATGTGAGACGAGTTAATGCATATAATTATAGATGTTACCATTATGTGAATATTTTTCCCTAGTGTAGCGGGATTTTTCTTTAGTGCTATCCGCAGAAAATGAATGAGTATATTAGCAGTGTTTTATACTTTATTGAGGTTACTCGTTGTAGAGATGCGATACACGAGTATAATATTATTTTTGATAAAATGTTATATAAAATGGGTAGTATGATAGTGTACATTGATTGCGAGGCTATCGGAGTAGTTGCGTTGGTGCAACATGTTTTATGTTTGTTTTGGGCGAGGCCTCACCTGTAAGAAGTTTGGACTTGCACTTATATTATCTATCCTAGATACTTCGGAAGAGATAGCGGGCTCGAGATATTCGATGCCATAGTATGCGTAGACCTTGTCAGTATAATTCCGTATATATCGGGATTTACCCTTGAGCGAAAAGATTTGACTCAGAATTATGTTTAGCACTCCGGACTTAGTGATAGGAAAAGTGCGATGTTATATTTATCCTTTAAAGATGTGGGAGTTATTAGTTATACCCCTATTATTAGGGAAGGGAATTTCGAGGATTCCGATTGTATGTATCCGAGGTTAATAGAATGAAATTTCCATCAACCAATACGATAGTAATATTGGGAAACGATATTCGTTAAGCATAATTATAGTAGAAATTACAACTTTTCTGTCAAGGGACAGAATAAAGGGGTACCCTCTATGGACGGAGGACCTAACGGATCCCGATAATCGACAATGCTAGGTAGTAGTGTATCGGGGGGATTCCTTGTTTGGATTTCGCTTTGCGAGACATCCCACGCATGAAACTTAGCGTAAGGTTGGAAATAGGGAGACGTTTGGTCACTATTCCATAAGTACGGTACTCTGGTCGAAATAGGATCAAGTAATTATATATGTAAGTTGGAAGTTGAATTCTGTTTTAAGGTCATTGAAGCCGGATTTTATGGCAGGAAAGCATTGAAAGTTATCCCCACGAGTTGAGGAGTGGAACGATGGTAAGGAGAATTTAAGAATTTTGATTTTCTAGGGTGATTGGAGGTACCCCAAATGTCATAACCGCGTACAGAACACAAGGTGAATAAAGAGTTAAAATGATTTTTAGCATGGAGTATCTGAAAAAAACTTCATATCATACAAGAGATGTCCTGTAATTATTTTGATGAATAAAGCATTAGTGATTTATTTTGGTTGTTGTACCTATTTGGGAAAAATTGTTGTGCTTATCTGAGGAAGGTTGAGAATTATTATTCCTCTTTTGTTGTCATGGAATTTGAATACCTTATTCCTTCAATTCCGTTGAATTTGGTTAGTCCTACAGATGAGTAGCACGCCGTTTGAAATGTTGTAAAAATGTGGGTATCTTGGTTAACCACAGTTAAAATAGTCCAAGTCGATGGGACGTGGTAATAGACGTGTGAAATATAAGTTTGTGGGACTAGTATAACGAAGTGGAAGTGATAGAGTGGATTAAACGTCACATGAGGGGCGATAATCCATACATAAGTGTGCAATTAGAATAGCACGCCCTAACTTGATTGGAAGGCTGTAGGAAGCCATTCAAGAAATGGTATTCCTGGAATAGGGGAGAACTAAATTGTTATGAAGCACACCCGGAGCGGAGTGGTCATTAGTCAAGTATGTAAGAGACTTGCGCATACAACGAGCAATGATGTTAGGATGGCATAAGAGATCCAGAAGTGCGCTTCGTGGAGAGGAAAGCACGGGTCGGAACTCTCGGAATGCTCCAAGGAAGGAAGGGGAGTATTACGTGTCACTTAATGTGAGACATTCCAAGGGAGGAATCGATGTTTAACGAGACGTAGTGAGTAGTCTCTGCATGCACTGCCCATAGGTAAGGTTCGGTTGAAAAAGGAGAATCAACCAAAGAATTTTGTGATTATCGAAAATTACTGAAATTGGAAGAGGTTGGTAAAGTCGGTAAAGTTCTTGGATGAGTTGCCATCCTTAAAACAAGATCAAGGGTTTATCCCGAACTTGCGAATTAAGTCACCGAGAAGGAAGTGATTGATATTCCTTTGGACCGACTTGCAATATTAACTAGTATGCCCCAGACATCCTTTGAAAGGAAGGATCGCGCCAGTGCATGGTCCGGCGCAGTATAAATTTCTGAATCAGGATGAGATTGGTGAATCTCACCTTTGATATGGGATTTCAGGAACCAGCGGAGATAAAATTTCGTTTCAAGTAGGATGTATCACCCTTAGCCATAGAATAAGCGCATGGTGAGTAAAGATTAGTGGAGCCACGTGAAGGAGATTTTGGAATCTTGGTACGATGATTTCAAAAATGCTCTGTAGAAGAACTCGTACCTGTTTGTCGCATATGAGGTACTTATTAAGGTTTTGTTATGGAAGAACCTCGACTATTCTCCTTCCGTATGTTTAGAGGAGAGTAGATAATCAGAATTTTTGGATTGGTGGAGAAAATATCCGATAACTATGGTAGAATTCCACGACTGTTTTAGACGAGCAAGAGTGACCAAATGTTCGTAATATTTTCTCAGAATGGGAGTTTTGTATATGAATAAATCCGAGTATTTGTCATGTAGTGAGGTGCGGACTCCTAATGATAGTGAGATAATGAAATGTATAACGTACAGGCGTGACCTATGCGAATGTTGTCGGTTGGGAGCATAATGTGAAGTGTCTCCAAAGAGAATGCAAAACAATGTTACTGTGAGGAAAGGGCTATAGTGATTGAGCGCCGTAATATGTAGTTAGTTTGTGTACGGAAAAGGATATCCAGAATTGTGCTACCTGTTAGGCCTTATTTTCCGAATTTCGGGACGAAATTCAGTTATTAGGGGGGAAGTATGTAATACCCCGTATTTTTATAGCTTTTAAATTATGGGATTTATTAAATTTAATTGAGATAAATTAATTAAATTTTAATCCGGAATGTTGTTTTAAATATTTACTAGCGTGACGAGAGTTAGTAATTATTGGAAATTTGTTATTTGTTGCATATTACTGGATGAGCATAGTAATATATTATATTGGTTATATTGAATGTCATAAGTGAATTAAATGACTATTTCGGAAATTTAAGTAAGGACGTGCCCGTGTCACGTCGGGACTTATTTTGTTAAATAAAAAGTGAATATTTTATAAGTTGTTCGTATGGTCGTTTTGAGTATGCCAACGCGTTCGGAAGGGTCGAGATAGTCAGAAAAGTGTACCCGGGGGTTTAGTTTGGGTCTCGGGATGTTTTTTAGGCTTAATAAGTGACCCGGGAGGGCATTTTGGTCATTTTACAAAATAGGGTAATTAAACCCACGAATTTCAGCCAACCTATATCAGCCATTAGGTCAGCCTCTTAGGGTTAGAACATTCACAAATCAAATGACGGCCATTGGAGAAGAGAGGAGAGAACTCCAAGGCAATCCAAGGCCAAAAGGCCACCGTTTGCACCACCGTCACCACCAACGCGTAGATCGCGAGGAGGAGAACGCAACCACACCAATACCAGCAGGAAACCAGACCTCTGAAATCCCAGGCAAGTGTTTAACTTGCGTATTTTTGTTGGTGCAATATTCATATTAGTTAGGAATGATTAAGAGTATAATCTATGGAAGAAAACCCCACTTTTTGATAGGAATTTGCATGTAGAAAAGATTAAAACCATATTCTGGAAGTCTTATATGATGTAGATGATTAACCCACGAATTTTGATGATTATGTAGAAGGAAATTCTGGAGAAAAACTGATTAGAATAGAAGTTAAGAAAACTTAGGGTTCTTGATGATTAGATGAGATTTTAGGTTGTTTAATCATGTTTAATGATGGTTATACGCATGCTTAACGTTAGAAACATCTGGTAATATGTTATTATGTTTGTGGTATAAGTTTTGGGATGATTAGGGTTGGAAAATATGATTTTGAACGAAGCATTTCGGTGAAACCCGCAGCTGCAATTCTACATAATTTTCGCAGACCTGCTTGATCGATCGATCGACCCTAGAGCGTCGATCGATCGAAGGTTCGATCGATCGAGCCCCAGCCGTCGATCGATCGACCCTTCCTGGTAGCCTCTTATTTCCCCATGTTTAATTAGTTGAATTAATTTATCATGGAGTAATCCTTGGGCATATTAAATAAAATGTTTTGGGATATAAGAGAGATCAGTAGGACATATGATTAAGTGTTGAGAACTTTATTATGAAATGATTATTATGTTTTAGGGATAATTAATTAAGGAACAAGGAAACTACGTATTTCAAGTGAGGGATTATGACGAATACCTACGATAGTGAATAGATGTCTACCTACTGAATTTGTTACTTGGATGGTTAGAACCCATGAGTGTTCCATAACTAGTGAGAAAACCCTTCGAGTTAAGGTTAGAGACGAAACCTTATGCGTAATACTAATAATGTGAAATTAAGGATAAATTTTGTAATTATGGGTAACGAGAGTGACCTATATTAATATGATGAAAGTAGTATATTTATATGATTGTGTGTGCATATATTATATACATGTGAAAAACGTACCCGCGCTACTTGCTATCCCTGAGGTTACCGCGCTGGGACGGTCTTATCCTGTGTTGCCTTATGGGGGATATTGATTCGTACCCTAGAAGATAGGAATCCTAGGTACAGGCTATCGAATCGGTAGTCACGGTCCTAAGAGACGCGAGGGTATGTGCTGACCTCTTGGACTTTGAAACTATACTTCGCCTCAATATTGTTTGTGTTTTTATTGATACAGTTCGAGAGTGATTCCGAACTTGTATTTCCCTGAGTACGATTGATACGGGGATTGGATAGCAGGGTATGCCCGCACCATAATTTTTATGTGGGGTGCCATTAGAATATATATATTTCACGAGTATTTAATATATATATGAAGTTCTGAATCTTGGAACTACCTACTGTGATTTGGTAAGTAAGTCATGTTTGATGAATCAGATTGGAAATACTTGTTTTATGAGAGTGTAATATATCACTGGGAAACTTTATAAATTAATGAAGCTAAAACGAGAGTTGTGCTACACTTTGAGAGTACCCTTTTCACACGTTAACATTGTTCGGTTTTTTTTTTTAAAACTTGTGAGTAAGTTAAGATAAACTAAATTATTGGGAAGGTTAGTATGATAATATGTTAAGTTAAACCATTTGGGGAAGGTTAGTACGATAGGCGTGCACACTAGAAGAGAGGTGATAATTTCTCAAGAGAGTGTCGAACCAATATGTTATTGCATTGGCCTGTATCAATTTAAATACTTGCTAAACTAATTTTAAATCATACACACTTTCGGGCTCTGACCCGTTTTATCTCTCCCTCTCCCCCTTGTATATATATATATGTACGTATTTCAGGTGCCCAGCCACAGGGGCGTCTTGCTTAGGATCTTTTGGAAGGAACGCGCTGCAGCTTAGGTGGGAGTTGCAGGTCTTTTGATTAGACGACTTCGTTCATTCAGATCCACTCCTAGCATTTTCATTCAGATGGGCATGTGTAGCCCTTTCCATTATTTCTTTATGTTGGGACATTGTTATTTCAGTTATTTTCCTAGTTAGTTATTTTGGGATTTTTGTTCAGGACGAATGTATTACTTTATTTCCTCGCATGTTGACATTCGTTGATGAATGTTTTATATATTGGATTCTTTCGTTCCAGTTTATTGTGGTGTGAATCTTATTCATTGAGCTTTGTTAATAATTTAAATAAATCTTTTATTTAAATAAAATTTGGAAGTTAATGTTAAAAAATTGGTTTTGACACTTAGCTTAATTATTTAGGGTGTTTAATTGGAAGTTTCTTTTTACGACAGTGATGCTAAGAATGAACCAAACTGTTCACCTTGATTTAATTTAATAAAGGAGTGATCGCCCGGTATTTAATTAGGCGGGGTGTCACAGCCCACTATTTTGGTATTGCTGTTTGTATGGGAATTCTCGATTACAAGTTATCTCAAGAAATTTCGGTTCCGGGCCCCCTTTATAATGAGGATTGTACAATGTATTTATATCCCTGAGGCTGTAAAGTGAAAGGGTACTACATTAAATGATATACATATGAAAGGGTAATACATTCAATGCCCTTTAAGCATACGCGTTTGAATGATAAGAATTTAATGAACAGTTAAACAATTGGTTATCCCGCTATTAATGCTTTGTTCGAGGTGCAGCTCGGACCGCCTAGGATTCTCGGTGCACAAGAGTTCCTCAGAGAGTTCTCGTTCCTCGGAGCGTATGAGTTCCTCAGGGAAACAATGTTCCTCGTTGTAGTATGGTTCCTCGGACCGTGTGAGTTCCTCGAAAGTGCCTGTTGTTGCCACGTAGTCTGCCACGTATCTTCGTTTTATTGATCCATGTCAGCAGACTAAATTTGGTATCAACAGAAGCCCCCAATGTTTCATAGTTCGAATTTTGAGGAGTATGGAACATTCTTTCTCGGAATATGATAGCTTTAAATAGTCCTCCTGATTTTTAGGAGTGTTTTCCCTTGTATTTATTTCTCTTTCCAAATTCGTAGAATCAGGCTTTTTGAACTTTTACAACTACCTCGATCTCTGCGTACTTTTTATCCTTTTAGCCTCCGATAGCATAATCATTTCTTCTCGCTTCGATTGTCGCGCCCTTTTTGTTCCTCTAGCCGCCGGTAGCGTAATTACTTCTTTTTATAATCATTACTTCACCATTTCCCAAGGCAAGGTATTTAAAATTCACAGACGCTCCCATCGTCTTCTACCTATTCAAATTTGTATTCTCGAGTTTTCCATCGTCTCTTTCTCTCCTGTGTATTCATCTCTTCCATCGTCCGTTGTCATCAGATCCATTCTTTTTTTGTAATATTTTCTTCCTTCTTCTTCATTTCTTTTATTCATCATGGTTTATCCTGTTTAATCTCTTGATAAATTTCGCTCTGATTTTTCCATCCCCTCCTGGGTTGTTTTGGAAGAGCTTTCTGAGCCTTCTGATTACTTTCGTTTGGCTGAGGGACATTGGTTCCCCAGTCTCTTTATTACTGAGTGTGGATTTTCTTTTCCACCAAATCCCTTGTGTCTGGAATTCTGTCATTACTTTGACGTTGTTCTCGTAAGAATAGCCCCTAACACATGGAGAATAGTTAAAGGGTTCATAGATTAAATCAGATCCATGGAACTCACATAGGAATTCCTGAGATTATGTTTTGTTATAGATGGGAAGTTAATGATAACATTTTTTATTTAAAAACTACAATTTTGAATAGAGCCTTAGTAGTCAATCTCCCTGATGCCAATAGGGATTATTTTGAACACGGGGTTGTCATACAAAATTGGCAACACCCTCCATTAACTGGAGATGAGGTTTACCAGGGTCCCAGATGCCCTCCTTATGGTAATGGGATAGTTTTTTTTTTTTATTTCGTTTTATTTATTTTGAAATTATTCTTCCTTTATGTTTGATAAAATGTGTCACTAATGGCAATGTTTATTTGTTTGCAGTTGATAACAAAAGAAAGTGTCCAAAGGAAGCAGATGTTAATATAAGACATCTGAAACTTATCTGGAGTCTGCATCAGAGTGTTGCTGACGAGCACATTAGATCAGCCTCATATCTGCTGCAATACAAGAGCTACACCACTTCTTTCACTGCTCGTCCAGTGATAAGTGAATTAGAGCCAGTACCAGCTTCCACCAGTTCCTTGATTGAATCTCACGTCCCTTTAAGCGAAAGGATGAAGAGAATAAGACCTCCCACTTTGTTCGAGAAACCTTCCTTTGGTTCTGGATAGGTAAAAAGAAATAAAGTTGATGTCCCAGGGGAGGGGACAAAGAAGAATGACGTGCCTTCCTCGGCTGCTGTCGTAAAGGTTGTAGAGAAGCTCGCAGTGGCTCCGAGCAGGTCTGCTGCTCCTGGAGAGGTGATTGTAATATCACCGACCAAGGGTTCTTCCTTGGTTGAATCTGTTCTTGTTCCCCCGAGGAGGATGAAGAAGAGCACCTCGGTCAATTTGGCTGACACCATCACTCAGCCCACAACTGCTGGGACAGGGGTTCCCATTTTTGTTCCTCCGAGCCCTGCCATGAGCTCGATAAAGTCCTAGATCATTCCCGAGGTCCAAGGTACTGAAGAAAACCTTATTCGAGACATGGTCACCTCGTTATCTGCTCGTCACCTTGCTTCTGTAAGTCTTCTTACTTTGAATTTTTCATATTTCCTTTGTTATTTCTGTTTCTGACTTTCTTTGTTTTTACTTTCACAGTTGATGAGCTTCTTTAATATAATCCTGAAGAAGGATGAAGTGATTAAAGATTCATGCTCCTAGTCTAGTGTGGAGGGAGCTCTGGCAGAAGCTATCAAGTCTTTGGACTATTTTTGCCAGATATACGCTACTGACAAGGCTGTCTGGGAGAAAAATCTTACCTCCAGCGAGAAAGAGAAAGCTCAAGCTATTGATGCCTCCAAGGAGTTGGAGAAGAGAATAAATGCCCTGAAGAAGGCAAATAAGGAGCTCGAAGAGAAGCTCAAAACTGTTGGGGAGCTTGAAGATAAGCTCAAGGCTGTTGAGGAGGAGTTGGCTCAACTTAGGGAAGTAGGTCGAAAGAAGGAGGAGATTGAAAACAAATTGAAAGCTGCTAATAACGCGCTGTCCGAGAAGCTCTCCTCAGAGAAATTGAAGAGGAAGATGGCTGTGAAGAAGTCCTTCAGCGCTGGATGGGACAAGGGGTGGAACAAGGGGTTGGCTGCTATGGTGTCGCAAGTGGACTATATCAGTCTCAAATACTTTAGGGATGGATGGGTTGCTGCTCTTCAGGAAATGAAAGTTGATGAATCTTCTGAGCTTTTCCAGCAACACATTCCTGGTCCCCCTCCAACACCAGAAGATCTTGAAGAGAACGAAGATTCCTCAGAAGAGTCTTCTATGGTGATAGGAGATAATCCCCCAGCAATTCAGTCTGCTGCCGAGGAACTTCAGCAGATTGTTACTTCCTCCGAGCAGCTTCCCGTGCTCCCCAATTAACTGTCCATTCCCTCCGAGCAACCTACTTCCTCGCTCCAGCCTCCCGAGAAGGTTTTGGGAGATAAGGAAAAGGTGTAGAGTTGTTCGGGTTTCTCTTTATCTTTTTCTTTTTCAAATGTAACCCACATATGTAACTATGAACTTTATTATCTAATAAAACTTGGACTTTTTTTGCATACTATTGTTATTCTTCTATTCATACTCTGCTTATATTTCTTATTGATGATTGCTCTTTCTTTCTCTGCTAGCTTCTGGCCAGAATGGAATTACTATCTGCCCATGATACTAAGTTGCTGCGACAATGTAATGAATATTTTA
Source organism: Sambucus nigra (assembly GCA_949130495.1). NCBI lineage: Eukaryota > Viridiplantae > Streptophyta > Magnoliopsida > Dipsacales > Adoxaceae > Sambucus > Sambucus nigra. Next base: position 423,192,626 of record OX422218.1, read on the forward strand.
ATGCTGGTCACACAGACCTGAGTGCAACACAAGTTGTAGACATCCTCGGCCAAGATGCTTCAGAACAGGCATTGGAAGCATATCAATATCTGAAGTGTCTACTTGATCGAGCGGTGGAAAATAATGTGGCCTATTATGATATGATCGGGGATCTCCAAGGCACCCTTGAAGACCTTCAGCTTCAATACAAAGAATCCACTGCCTTGTTGCATGAGGGGTATGAGAAGAAGTACAAGCTGATCATTACCGATAAGGGTTACGAGAAGCTTTTTGCTGGGTACGATGTGAGGGAGAGAACCCTGAAAGGTGAGGTCGAGGAATGCAGACAGATTTCCGAGTTGCTGGAGCAAGAGAATAACAACTTGCAGAAAGAGGTATCACAGTTGAAGTTTGCAGCCTCTTCTTCAAAAGCCTTAATCCCAGTGACCGATGAGGGATTTTCGTTCTTAGAGGTTGAGAATGCCAACTTGAGGGATGAGTTGGAAACCTTGAAGAGGTCTGTTCTTTACACATCTTCTCGGGGACGAGCAAGAGCACCTCGGGGACGAGCTAGAGCAGCTCGGATTCTTATCGACGAAGAAAGGACTTAGTCTTCCCTAGAGAACCAATCCTTCCAGTTAATGGCGAAGAACCAGGCATTGGCTGAAATGTCAAAGAAGACCAGAGACCTGGAAGAGCAACTCTCCACGCAGAAGTCTACCTTGGAGAACAAAGATATCTTCTTAAAAAATCTCCACGAGCAGCTAGACAGACTAACATATCAGTTCCATAAGCAGCCCAGAGAGTTCTGGATGGCTGGATACAACGAAGCTCTCTTTCACTTGGACGACCGTATCCAGAATGCCAATAACGAGGGATACAAGCAAGGCTGGTTGAATACCTTAGGTGTGTTGCAGCTCGAACCGGGTCATTACCTATGGGACTACCATGATCCTGGGCTTCTCGACTTACCCTTACCACCATTCAAACTGGATATGAGTTGGATCCTTGCTCGGGCCATTCCTCAGAGCTTGATTTCTAAGTATCTTGGCGACTACAATCTCCATTCAATTATTGAAGTATCTCGTCCCGAGCATCTTCTAGATCGACCATCCTTTATGAATGTCAGGATGTTAAAGGATCTCAACTTCATAAATTCTCCCCTGGCTTTAAATGATCCGCCTGCTGGCGAGGAACCTGTGTCAAAAGCATAGGGGAAAAGACCAGTAGAATAGGAATTTTGATGTAATTGTTAGTATACATATCAATGTGATTTTCAATTTATTATCAATGTAATTTATTTTGAATTCAATGAAAGACTTTCATTTTTATTCGCCATTGTCTTATAACACTTTATATTTGTGCATGCATATCTGATAACAATATTGTGTAGTTTGAACTTATGATAGTCATTTGGCAAAAACAACATTTTGTTTTTCGACCAACTTAGTAATAATTACAAGTATAAAAAATGTTACTCGATCATTTAATAATAAAGTTTTGTTTCTCGATCAACTTAGCAATAAAGTAATAAGTATAAAAATGTTTAAAATGTTTCCAACCAACCAAGGTTGTTAAATTCTTCATGTCGACCACCTACATTTAGTGGGTTTTTATCCCCGACCAGCTATAGTTAGTCTTTTTGAAATAATTTTGCCCATAAAATGTTTCCGACCAACCAAGGTCGGTAAATTTTCCTTGTCGAACAACTACAGTTGGTGGGTTTTTATCCCCAACCAGTCATAGTTAGTAGACTTTGGTGCTTTCTGGAATAATTTTACCTCCCGACCAACATAAGTTGGCATTTTTGAGAACATATGTATTTCCTAACCAACATAAGTTGGCATTTTTAGGAATATTTTGTTTCCTAGCCAAACAGAAACAGGTTGGCATTTTTAGAAATATTTTGTTTCCTAGCCAAACAAGTTGGCATTTTTAGGAATATTTTGTTTCCTAGCCAAACAGGTTGGCATTTTTAGGAATATTTTTTTTCCTAACCAACCGAGGTTGGCCTTTTTAGGAATATTTTGTTTCCTAACCAACTGAGGTTGGCATTTTTAGGAATATTTTGTTTCCTAACCAACCGAGGTTGGCATTGTTAGGAATATTTTTGCTGAGTAGTCTGAGCTTTGCCGAGTTTTGCCGAGTAGTGTGTAGCACTAGTATTCCCCGAAAAATTCTGAATAAAAGGAAAACTTTGGCAAAATATCTTCATTTTATTCATATTGCTGGAACTGCATTACATGGGAATATACATCACTGATAATATTTGCGCAGGTGCTCTGCGTTCCATGCATTCTTAAACTCCTTCCCCTCTAGAGTTGCTATTCGGTAAGTTCCTGGTCGAACTACTTCTGTAACTCAGTATGGTCTATGCCAATTTTCCTCCAGTTTATTATGCTTTTGAATTACTTTCTTTAGCACGTAGTCTCCTTCTTTCAGGTCGCATTTCTTCACCCTCTTGTTGTAAAATAAAGTTGTTTGCTTCTGGTAAGCAGCATTTCTAATGGCTGCTTCTTCTCTAACTTCCTCGAGCATGTCTAAACCCAGTCTTCTCACTAAGTCATTGACAGGGGAATTGAAATTGAGTACCTTGTGTGTTGGGAGGCCCAACTCGGCAGGTATAATAGCTTCACTTCCAAATGCCAGCATATATGGTGATTCTCCAGTTGCTACTCGGGGAGTTGTTCGGTAAGCCCAGAGTACTGATTGTAGCTCATTGATCTAATTCGATTTTGCATCATCCAGTCTTTTCTTCAAGCCATTTAGCAGCGTTCTATTTGTCACTTAAGTTTGTCCATTGCTTTGAGGATGGCCTGGTGCTGAGTGGACCTTCAAAATGTTTTACTGATGGCAATAGGCAGCGAACTCCTCGTTATAAAATTGTGTTCCATGGTATGTGATGAAAGCATGAGGAAGACCATATCGACAAGTGATGTTCTTCCAAACAAATTGGTACACCTTCTCGTACGTCATATCAATGAGTGGCTCAGTTTCTACCCACTTAGTAAAATAATCTACTGCGACGATGAGGTATTTGAACCTTCCTCGGGTCGTTGGCAGTGGCCCAACCAAATCAATTCCCCACATGGCAAATAGCCAAGGGGAAGTTATGGGTGTCAAAAATGCTTATGGAGTTCTTTGGATGGAGGAAAAGCGCTGGTATTTGTCACATTTCTTGGCATAGGCTACACAATCGGCTCTCATCGTCGGCCAGTAGTATCCCTGCATCATCATCCTTTGCAAAAGCGTCCGACCTGTTACATGTGCTCCACAGGACCCTTCATGGATCTCTTTAATCAAATCTTTCACCTCGGAGGGATGTACACATCTCTGCAAACCAGCCATAATTCCTCGTCTATACAGAATACCGTTAGTTAATACATACCGAGCAACTTTAAACTTCATCTTCTTGGATGCAAGCTTGTCAATTGGTAATTCCCCCTCTTCAATATATGCCCTGATGGGATCCATCCAAGATGGCCCTAAATCAAGGGTAATAAAGTTCATCGTCAGATCTTCATCTATACTCCAACCAGTCAACACTTCAATTGGGATTGTTCGTCGTAGCTCGGTGCGAGTATCTAATGCTAGTCGAGCTAGGGCGTCTGCTCTTGCATTCTCCATTCTTGGTATTCTGACTAGCTGAACAACGACAAATTCTGACACCAGCTCCTTTGCCTTTGCATGATATCTGATCATTAATTCTCCTCTAACTGCATATACTCCCAACATTTGATTTACGATAAATTGAGAATCACTGAAGACAATAATCTACTACGCCTCCATAATTTTTGCCAAACTAAGTCCTGCAATCATTGCCTCATACTCAGCTTCATTATTAGAAGCTTTGAATTGGAAACATAGGGCGTATTCCATGTCGACCTCGTCCGAAGTGCTCAAAACTATCCCCGCGCCACATCCTTGAGTATAAGATGAGCCATCTACATATAGCCTCCATATATGTAACTCATCTTTAAATTTCTGATCAGTTAGAGTTCCTCGGTGAAATATTTGTTTCTTCCTTTCATCCTCCCTGGATATTTCTCATTCTTCGTCGATCATTTTTTCTTGCCCTTTTACCAATCGGAGTTGGTCTGAGCTCGAATTTAATGATCCTGTAACATCCACTTGCCCTTTTACCAATCGGAGTTGGTCTGAGCTAGTGTTTGTTGATCCTGTAACATCCACAGGTTGATCAGCGAGCAACTTTTGCTCCTCGGGGGTATCAGGATAAGTGAACTCTGCTATAAAATCTGCAATAGCCTGCCCTTTTAGCGATGATCTGGGTTCATAGACTATATCGTATTCACCGAGTTCTATTGCCCAGTACATCAATCTCCCTAATTTTTCTGGCCTATAAAGGGCTTGCCTCAATGGCATATCAGTATATACGACTATAGTATGAGCTTGGAAGTATGGCCTCATTCTTCTACTTGCCTCAATAAGCGCCAGTGCTAACTTTTCCAGCCTTGGATATTTGATCTATGCTCCTCGAAAGGCCTTATTTGTGTAATAAATTGGTTTTTGCACTCCATTCTCCACTCTGATCAACGCCGAGCTAACTGCATTCTCGGACACTGCAAGGTACAAATAAAATTTTTCTCCCATCACTGGCCTGGATAATAATGGAGGTGCTCCCAAGTATTTCTTCAAGTCTTGAAAAGCCTTCTCACATTCATTATTCCACTGAAAAGTCTTTTTGAGTGTCTTGAAGAATAGGAGACATCTATCAGTTTCTCGTGACACAAATCTGTTGAGTGCTGCTACTCGTCCTGTGAGACTTTTCACTTCCTTCTTCGTTGTTGGAGATCGTAGCCCTAATAGAACTTTGATCTTTTCAGGATTTGCCTCAATTCCTCATTGATTGACAATGTACCCGAGGAACATGCCTTCTCGTACTCCAAATATGCACTTCGTCAGGTTCAGCTTCATTTGATATTTATCCAGTTGATCAAAATTCTAGCTTAAGTCAACTAGATGATCGACAACTTTTATGCTCTTTGTCAGCATGTCGTCAACATAGACTTCCATATTGCAACTGCTTTGTTCAGCAAAAACCTTGTTCATCAGCCGCTGATATGTCGCACCTGCATTTTTCAAACCAAAAGGCATAACATTATAACAATAAGTTCCCCTAGGGGTAATGAAAGAAGTTCTTTCCCTATCTTTAGGTTTTATTTTGATCTGATTGTAGCGAGAATAAGCATCCATGAAGCTCAGCAACTCGTGTCCCGAGGTAGCATCCACCAGTTGATCAATTCGGGGCAGTGGGAAGTGATCCTTTGGGCATGCTTTGTTGAGGTCGGTGAAGTCTACACACATCCTCCACTTGTTGTTTTTCTTCCTTACCATCACCACATTGGCTAACCAGTCTGGATATTTAACATCTTCAATAAAACAAGCCTTGTGGAGCTTCTCGACTTCCTCCTATATAGCTTGATTCTTCTCGGGACTAAATACTCTTCTTCTCTGCTTCACAGGCTTGATCTACTTATTCACATTGAGTTCGTGACATAAGAAGTTTGGGTCTATCCCAGGCATATCTTCATGACTCCATGCAAAAGTTTGTCTTCTGCTTCTAAGGAAAGTTATCAATTCCTGTTTTAATGAGGCTTCCAACAACGAACCTACTTGAGTAGTTCGCTCAGGGTGTTAGTCGTCCAGAATGATGTTTTCAGTAGCTTCCACCACTTGACCCTTCACGAGTTGCGACTCATCTCGAGGATCCAATGTTTCAATCTCTGCACCTTTATCGACTTGATAGGTAGTAGTCTTTTTCTTTGATTCCTCCAATTCTTCTTGATCGGTCGATGACTAATAGCATTCCTGAGCTACTTCCTGATCACCTTTCACAACCCCTACTCCAAAGTTTGATGGAAATTTTAGGCACTGATGCACTGCAGATGGTACAACCTCGAACTTCTTCAATCTTACTCTTCCCATGATGATATTGTACGATGATTGGACATTTTTATCCATCACGAAGAAACGTATTCTTTCTGTTCGACAAGCAGGCCACGTACCAATGAATATATCCAACTTGATCGTCCCAAGTGGAAATACTTTCTCGCTAACAAAACCGATGAGGGGTCTGTGGTAAGGCTCCAATTGAGATAGCTTTAGATTTAAACTATCGAAGCACGAGTAGAACATGATGTCTGCCGAGCTACCATTGTCGACCAGTACTCTTGAAATCATAACCTCCTTCATCCTCATTTTGATCACCAGTGGATCATCATGAGGATATAGAACACCTGTGAGGTCATTTTTTGAGAACCCAATGACCAACTTCTCTTTGTTCATATTTCTCGAGAGATCCTCCTCAGCTAGATTTATTCGCTGAATGTACGAGCAAGCTTGAGCCTCACCGAGGTAAGCTTTTCTCTCCACAGTAAGGTCTCCTCCTCCTGCATCTCCACCTATTATAACATTATAGTCAAACGACCCAAAGCGTATTGAAAATACCTCTCGTTCTGGCTGCCTTGGTCTCTTGGGAAGATCGGGGTCATCTTCTGGATCAACTTCATGGTTTATTTTCTTGTTCTCCTTTGCTCGACGAGGAGATCTAGACCTCTCTCTTGCTCGGTTGTTATTTCTTCTTTCGTTTCCATGATCAACATACTTTGACAGCTTTCCTCGTCGGATGAGTGTTTCAATCTCATTCTGAAGAGCTATGAAATTTTTGGTCATATGGCCATGATCTTTGTGAAACTCGCAATATTTTTCCCTATTCCTCGTGTCAGGGTCTGCCTTCATTTTCTTTGTCCACTTTAACTCCTCGCTGTTCTTAATTTCTTCCAGGACGTGGTTGATATCCACCTTCAAAGGAGTGTAATTATCAAATTTCTTCAATACCTCCCATGAAGACCTATTTTTGGATTGTTTGTCACCACCATTGTTCTTATGTTCTTTCTTCTTGGTTTTGTCGACTTCCACCTTGGTTTCTTTATCCATATTCTTCTTCGCAGCCATAGACTCCTCAATATTCATGATTTTGTCCGCTTTTTACCATCAATTCTGACATAGTTGTGGGTGGATCTTTGGCCAAAGTGTAATACAACTTGTTAGGCGACAACCCACTCATCAAGGCAGTGATCGTTGTCTTTTCCTCATAGTCAATGACTTCAAGTTTCTCGTTATTAAAACGAGTTATATAATCTCTAGCACTTTCACCATCTTTTTGTCTAACACTTAACAGATGTGCTACTCGTTTAACTGGATTTGCCCCAAAGCAGAAATTTCCAATGAATAACTCGGCCAGTTGAAAGATAGTTGAGATCTTACCCCGAGGAAGATTATTATACCATATTTGAGCAGATCCGATAAGAGTTCCTGAGAATGCCCTGCATATAATCTCGTCTGGGACAGCATAGATGTCGGTAGCAGCTTGATATTATTCTATATGAAGAACATGGTCAGTCTTCCATCATATTTGGGGGTCACAATAGGTGCTTTGAACTTTGATGGTGTTGGAAAATCTACAATGGCCTGGACAAAAGGTGTTCCTCGAACAAAGGTTCGTTGTAGAGGGTTCTTGGTTTTAACCATTTCCTTTAATCTATCCTCCAACCTTTGAATAGATCCTTTCCATGCATCATTTCCTTCTTTGGGCCTATTGGTTCGAGCAGCTGATCGCGTTGAAGTGGCTTCCTGGAATCTATCCTGACGAGCAGCTAGTCGCGACTGGGCAGATCCTTCCCTTAAGGTTGTTGATCGTCGAAAGCTCCTCGACGCTGCATTAAGTGGACTTTTGTTCCTCCTAGGGCCTAGTCGATCGAAAGGAGAAACCCTACTTAATCTTTCCAATGCGCTGGTCCTTTCTGGGGAGAGAGTGACACGTTGATCAGTATCTGTGGCTCGCACCGACAAAGTCCGCCCAGGTTGATAAGAGAAATCATCAAATTCCTCATTGCGATATGAATTGGTATGCCTAGTATGTGAGGATGGTGCACGGGTGTTTCTTTGAATACTTCGTGGTCCTGAATGGGCTAACGCACCGCCATGGAGAGTTTGGATGAGTTGTCGCATTGTTTCTTGCATGACGGTCAGGCCCTGAGCCAGATTTGTCATTATTCCAGCCAGATCTGAAATATTTGGCAGAGCAGATGGGTTTGGAGGGGTTCCAGCATTTCGATTGCTGGATTCTGAAATGTCAGTCATTCGTAATGGATTATTTTTTGCTGAAAAATGATATTACCAGTCGCTTCCCACAGACGGCGCCAATCTGTTGATGTAAAAAATTAGATCACTCTAATTATTCAATCACAGATAAATGAATAAGACAAATAGTTTTTAAAGTGGTTCAGCCTTATAAGAATGGCCTACGTCCACTGTTTTGGTATTGCTATTTGTATGGGAATTCTCAATTACAAGTTATCTCAAGAAATTCCGATCCCGTGCCCCCTTTACAATGAGGATTGTACAATGTATTTATAGCCCTGAGGCTATAAAGTGAAAGGGTACTACATTAAATGATATACATCTGAAAGGGTAATACATTCAATGCCCTTTAAGCGTATGCGTCTGAATGATAAGCATTTAATGAACAGTCAAATTGTTGGTTATCCAGCTATTAATGCTTTGCTCGAGGTGCAGCTCGAACTGCCTGAGTTGCTCGGACCGCCTAGGCTTCTCGGTGCACAAGATTTCCTCGGAGAGTTCTCGTTCCTCGGAGCGTATGAGTTCCTCGGGGAAACAGTGTTCCTCGTTGTAGTATGGTTCCTCGGAGCGTGTGAGTTCCTCGGAAGTGCCTGTTGTTGCCACGTAGACTGCCATGTGTCTTCGTTTTATTGATCCATGTCAGCAGACTAAATTTGGTATCAACAACATCCTTTCTCTCTAATTAAATACCATGCCAATTTTTTACTAAACTCACCCTTTTTTTCAAACAACTATATACCATTAATTGCGTCAAAATTTAAAGCAGAATCATACCCCACCATTTGCATTATTCTCTACACATGAGATCAAATCAATGGATATCCCATAAATTTTTGTGCCTTCATATTTGTATTTGTTATCCATAAACTGACACCACAATGATGTTGTGCAGAAGAATTTCCACCAAATATTATTATCAAAAGCACAAGATATATAAAACATGCACCTTGAATTCAATCCTCTTTCTTCCTTGGGTTTGCAAATGTCGGACCAATTAACCCAATGTTATCTCTCCACTTCCTCCTTTTCCCCCGTAGGAATCGAGAAAATAACTTGTAAAAATGCTCTAGTATTGATTTTGGGAGTCAACCGTTGTAATAAGATTTAGTTGCATCGCCTATGCTAGCGATTTATTAAGAGTAACTCTACATTCTTGAGATATGTTGTGGTGATTCCACACATAAATTTTCTTCGCCAACCTATCAATGCATGGTGAAATAAATATTTCTTTTTTCTTCCTCCATATAAAGGAAGTCACAAGTAAAGGATTGTAAATCTTTTAAATTTGAAACTCTTGACACGTTCAACGATCCTCTTTCTTCCAATGGTGTTAATTCCAAGAAGGTGAAAAAACTTATGTCACAATTCACCATTTGACCCGAGGCAATATCATGTGATTTCAAGAAGGTAACAAATTTTTTTAAAGATCTCTTTTTCCCATTTATGAAAATAAGGGTGTCATTTGCAAAAGAATGGCAAAAAAATGGTGGGGAACCCCTAATTAAAGGAAAATTTTCATATTCCCTTCCTCTATTAGTTTTTGGATACCTTTATTAAGGACTTCCGATGCAATGACGAATATGGAAGGCGATAAGGGATCTCCCTCTCTCACAACTCTTTTGGATATAAAGACCTACAAGCTTTCCCGTTAACGCCAACTGACTACCAACTATTCAAAAATAATATCCAAATAAAATCAATCACCACCTCGGAGAAACCAAAAGCTCTAAGATTTTTGTTAATAAAAAACAAGGACATCCGATCATAGGCTTTCGACATATCATTATTTGTAATAAGATTTGACCCCCAAACTTTTTCTTGAAAGAATAATTAAGTTCTTACATAAGAAGAACATTATCCAAAATTGATCTCCCCTTAATAAATCCATCTTGATTTATGTAAGGACAAATTTCCAATTGAGAAAATTTGTATGTGTTGGCTTAATTTCGGACAAAAATAATAAAGTCGTAGGATCAAATTTGTACTCAGGAACTTTTAAGATATGACATTTTTCAGAAGACGGAGCGGCCAAGTTGAAGGGATCACATCCTATGTCGTGTTCCGTGCCAAGTTTCGTCATCAACAATCCAAAGATCTCTCTCATGTATGAATGGTTATATTACGTTGGTCCTTGGAAATTTATCATTGGGTGTTAATATATTTGTTAATCTATTCTAAAATATCTTCATATTTTTGAAGAAATATTATATAATTTTTCCCAGGTCATTAGAAAAACTTTCCCATATCGTTAGAACGACTTTCCCATATCGCCAAACGAGATTTTTGGGTCGTTCGAATGAGACATCTAACGATGTCACTTTTGGGTTGTGTTTCATTCTTATTTGAAGTTTCATTATTATATCATTTGAATGGCATGTCAATATCATTCGAACAAGAGTGAATGTCATTAAAACGATTGGAGAAGTTGGAAAAAATACAATTTTTTTACGCAATTTTTCTCGTAACCTCCCACTACTTTTTCATTCAATTTTATGGTGCGGGAGAACAATTTTTCAGGGAAATGTTCAACTCATTAGAGAAAAAATTCTCTCTAAGAATTTCATCCATGTTTAAGACTTTTCCATCATCCCAAAGAGAGAAACTTTTTATGAAAAGTCAAGAGTGTTTTGTTTGCACCCAAATAGTATCATGATCCAAGCCTCTACATAATATATTTTTTGAGATGACAGTTATGGCACCGTGTTTATTCCTTACATTCCTACAGATTTTTCCTTGTGAAGAATTATGTGTTTGTTGTTGAACATATGGTGGACTCCGTATGTTTGATAGTATCATTTCCCCATCGGTAGACTCCGAGACATAGTGGACTCCTGCGTTGTCACTAGGCAATGGTGGAAGGAACAAAAAATGTCAAGGCTTACAAGGGCATCAAGTCATTGTGTAAGTCTTTGTCGTGTCCTTGTATTAAATCTATATTTACTGGACGTGTGATTGGCCATCCGAGATTTTGTCTTGTTGTGGTTTTCTCTCATACATCCCAGCATTGTGGTTAGGTATTTTATCTTGCAAATTCTCAATAAGATGCATGCTTAGTTTTAACAAGATGAAATTGGTTTAATGGAAACAATGATTTAATTAGTTCTTAATTCATTCTACTAACATAGTTTATTTTAATTCAAGTTAGTAGTATTAATTTGGAAAATTCATGTTTAGTTTGGCTTGCATAAATTAGAACTTGAATTTAAGTTTTGTTTCAATAAGAGAAAATGTAATATCCCGAGATTTTTGGGACAATAATTTATTTATTTTTGGGAGAAATAAATATTATTTTAATTGGAGAATAATTAAATTGGCATTGAGGTCAGAATTTTAAGATGTTAGAAAGAGATTCAAATGGCAATTCTGAGGGTTCAGTTGTTTCCGGAAGGGTCGAGATAGTCGAAATGACTGTAATTGGGTCTTATTTGGGTTCCAAAATATTTTAAGTTCGTTTGGCTCGAATTAAAGTGACCGAGTCATTTAAAGTGTGTATTGTCATTTAAAGTGGTGTATTTTGGGAGATAAGGCTTATTAAGCCTATGGGAGAACAAATCTCCTTAGAGAGAAAGATAAAGACAGAGATAAATAGAGAGAAGAAGAAAAGAAGAAGAGAAAGAGGAGAAAACTTGAGATTTCCAGCCAATTCGGATTTTCGAGGACGAATCAGACTCTACAAATTTGAGGCAAGTGATTAAACTTGCTAAATGATTGTTCTGTATCATTTATTTCATGATTTGTGGACAAAATTATGGATTTTTGGTTTAAAATGTCAAAACCTGTGTCTTGGGTAAAATCTTAGATTTGTTGTGTATATAATGGATTTAAGGTTACAAATTAGTTGAGCTGTGTTATTTGATGAGTATTAGTGTTAAATATATATTTGGGTTGAAGAGAAGATGATAAATATGATTTTTGGTATTCTTGGCTTTTGAGAAAAGTAGCCATTTTTCGTGTCTTCTCATAGGCCGAATCGATTCGGGCCCTTACCGAATCGATTCAGAATGTTGCATGTGCCCAGGTCTGAGTGATCGAATCGATTCGGAACCAAGCCGAATTGATTCATCGTGAGATAGAAGCTCATGTCTTATCACCCGAATCGATTCTCCTTGGAGGCCGAATCGATTCGTTGGGCCGAATTGATTCGAAAACAAGACAGTTTTGGGCGTATTTTTCTAGGGTGAGTTTCATCCCATTTCTTTGGAGTTTTTCAATTGGGAACCTCTATAGGAGTTATGTGAAGTGTGTTTTGGATATTTTTAGGGAGTTTCCCTTATAAGAAAGCATCGAAGTCATATTGACTTAACTCGAGATAATACCGATTAGAAAGTATCGTACCGACTAGTGGGCAAGTCCACTACCATTGAGATTTTTATTTGGAGATAATTATGGATTTATAAGAGTGAGTTAGGATGCGCCTATTGATAATGGATTTTAGAATTAAATCCCAAATGCGATAACTTTAAAGGTTCCTATGATTGATTGAACCATATTATGGATTGAGAATGATAGATGCTGATCGATGTGCATTAGATATAGAGAACATCCTTATCGTAAATTGAAATGGGAGATGTTTCATATAAATAATAAATGCTAATCGAGGTGCATAAGGATATAGATAATATCCTCAACGTAAATATAATTGAGAGACGATTCATACAAATAGAAGTGAGGTGTGAATTTCAAGTGAGAAATAGTATAGTGTATACTAAGTGGGGAAGTTCTGTGAGTTATTGACAAATCAGTTATGAGAAAAAGAATAGTAGCTAATTATATGAGTATATATAGTACTTTGGGTATCGAGGGAAAAATGGACGTCAAAGACCAACATTGCCAAGGAGTAGTGTATTGGGGGCTTCCTTGTTTGGATTTCGCTTGCGAGACGTCCCACGCACGAAACGCATTGCAATGTTGGTAGTGAGGAGAAGTTAGTCCTTAGTGCTCATATTTATATATTAGTATGTCTCGACGATCGACAGTTCTAGGAGTAGTGTATCGGGGGTGTTCCTTGTTTGGATTTTTCTTGCGAGACGTCCCACGCACAAAACACCGTGCACTGTTGAGAATTGAGAATAATTAATTAATGATTTATAGTATAAAAGAAATTTGTGTTTTATGCATCATGCATTGAGGGCATAATGAATCTTGATAATCAATACTGCCAAGGAGTAGTGTATGGGGGGGGGGTTCCTTGTTTGGATTTCGCTTGTGAGACGTCCCACGCACGAAATGGAGTGCAGTATTAAGAATTGTGAGAAGCTTAGTCCTTAGCTCTTAGATTCTATTAACTCATATATATATATATATATATGTATATATATATATATATATGTATGTATTTATGTCAGGAACTAGAATATGAGAAATTCTAGTAAAAGGGAATGTTTATGTATATTTTATATGTGTAGATTAATGGGCGAATATTTAAAAGTTGTAATAGTAGAAGTTTATGATATATTTAAATGGATTTTTATTTAGTATAAATTTTGGGTGTAAATTAGATTACTTTTACCCTAGATAGATTTTAGGAATTATTTGGTGATGTGCATACCTTTAGTTGCGCACTTTAGTTTAGAGGTGAGTTGAATATTATGGAGAGTGCGACTCCATCTTAATCTTGTTATAATGCATTTATAATTATTATGCATTTTAATTCACTTTCTATAAAATGTTTTCACACCTCGGGATCTGACCCGTTTATATTTTCTCTTGCCTTGTATATATATTGTATTATTTTAGCTGTTCCTCCGCAAGGACGCCACTGATGATATCCATCCAGTTTATTCGTGGAGCTGTGGCAGTAGCAGACTGTTATGGCATTTTGATATAGTCGATCCCTCTCTTTGTGTATCTAAATTAAGATTCAGTTTTTATATCGGGTTTATACCCAAGTGTTATAGTGTAGCACTTTTACATTTTTCCTTCTCAGATTATTGTATTGTCTGTGACCCGACAGTATATTCGGGTAGTTCATTTTGTAGACTTTATTGTACTCTTTTATTAATCTCTTTTATATCATTTGAGCATGTGCGTGTCTCTTATGATAGATAATTGTTATGTCATTGGTTAGTTATTGCATGGTTGGTTTTAGTAACATATTTTAAATTTTTTGGCACCCTCTTTTTTTATTAATGGGTAATTAGCCGTGTTTAAGTTTGTATCGTCGGTAGATGCTGAGAATGATCCACTTGAGATTCATGATTATATTATTATAGGGCTGGACACCCGTTATTATTTTAAGCGGGGTGTCACAGGGGTATCAGAGCATCAGGTTCTAGTGTCTTTAGGATATGTGTGGGTTTATTGTGGTCTTCCATAAGCGTTCTTGATGTAGAGCCCTATTATTAGGGTTGTTGTGTTCATATGTCCATATTTTCATTTGTGATGAGAAAATAATTGAAAGGCGTTCTGATACAATTGTTCTTGTTTCAGATGCCACCGAAGAGAGGTCAGTCAGGCAGGGAAAATAGAGGGGCTGAGAGTGTGGAACTCCAATTGCCTCAAAGGACTATGACTAGAGATGAAATTGCCATTATTGTGGCACAAGCAGTAACTGCTGCCATTTCTGCGATGGCGCCTCAACCTGCAGTTCAAGCAGTAACTGCTGCCATTTCTGCGATGGCGCCTCAACCTGCAGTTCAAGCAGCCCAAACCCATTCAGGACCGTCTTTGTGATAAAGAGTACGAGAAGATTTCAGTAAGGGACATCCTCCAGAGTTTTCAGGGGATTTGATGTGATGGCTGCAAGTCAATGGAATAATAGTATACAGAGGCACCTTCGTATGGTTGAATGTAGTGAAGTGCAAAAACAATTTCTGGCCACCTTTAAGCTAATGGGAGCAGCTCTCCAATGGTGGGAGTCTATAACCACATCAGAACAGAGAGATATATTGCCCATAATAGATTTTTGGGAACTCTTTGATCGAAGGTTTTTTCCTTCCGCAATTAAAAAGGAGTTGAGGAGGAAACTGATGGATGTGTTTCAAGGTAATAGGACGGTGGCCGAGTATGAAGAAGAATTTAATCGATTGGAGAATTTAGTCTTTGAGGAGGTGAATACAAAAGAGAAACGAATATCTAAGTTCATGCGAGATTTAAATTGGCAGATTCGACATCATTTGTTAGGGAGCCCAGCGTTAGTGACTTTCGTCAAGGTAGTGAATGCGGCACTATTACAGTGTCATGAATATCGTCTTCATTCACAAAGGGGTAAGAACTTTAGATATTCGGTTTCATCAAGTATGTCTAGTTAAGGTAATACCAGTAATGCCGGAAGGTATAGGAAGGATTTTCGAGGGTCGCAATAGCGTTATGTTCCTCAAGATGGGCAAAGAGGATTTGCGAGTAGATGTTTCTTTTCTAAAGAAATAGGTCATAGAAAGAGAGATTGCCCTATAAGAGGTAAAGGACCATGTTTTGAGGATGTTTTGGAAGTGAAACCCTTACAGCAGATTCGAGGCCATCTTAGGCCAGGGGACTTTTTGTGGGAACCCATTGATGAAGAGATGAAATCGGACTAGAGATGAATGATGTAAGTTATTTTCCTTTGTTAATAGGATTATTCTATATGAGGTTTTGGGAATATCATATGTAAGATAGATATGAGAGGGTAGCGCTATAACCCTATTGTGTGTTGAATGACCCAGAAGGGAATATTGAGCAAGTGAGGCTCTTATATTATTATCTTTTGAGAGGATATATTATCGTGTGATCTGCTAATAGAGAGCTATAGCTTTGTTATGAACGTAATAATTATTGTAATGTGTCAAGTAGTAATGATAAAGTAAATTGTTTTATAGTTGTGATAGACTTATATAATTGTTATATTCCACCTATAGAAGAGCCTAGTGAATGTCAATATATTATTATGATGAGAGAGATTATGACTGAAATGATTCAGAATTTAGTAGATTATTGTTGAGCGAGAGAACTTAGGTCATAATTATGTTAATTTTGAGAAATATATTATTATGAGTATGATAATTGTTAAAACCTTGTCCCTTGAGCATAAGTTATTTTATTTAAATGTCGAAAGACATAAACCATTTTTAAAATAAACTATTTTGGAAATAAACTTTTTATAGGCATTTGGGCCATATCAAAATGATTTTCACAAAAATATTTTTAAACCCTAGTCACGATCTTAAAAACTCTCAATCCCCGGCGTCGCTACATATTAGTGTATTGGGAGGGTTCCTTGTTTGGATTTCGCTTACGAGACCTCCCCCGCATGAAAGTAGCGAATTTCAGGAATTGCGAAGAGTCAAATCCTTGGACCTTTCAAAATTGTTATATTATTAGTATGCTAGTATAATTTAATATATTTCGAGTTATTGTACTATCGAGGGAAGTGAAGCCTAATTAATTTTATACGAGTATAGCTCGAATAAAGGGTTTATGTGTGCCCCAATCGTTAAAAATTAGTTTTATAAAATTTAAAATTATTCATCGTGAGAAGTGGGAGGATTGGGTATAGTGTTAGTGAGGATAAGTGTAGTAGAGACAAACGGAAGTTTGGAGTATTAGGATTAGCTTAATTTTGAGGATGAAATTCTTGTAAGTGGGGAAGTCTGTAATACCCCGAGATTTTTGGGACAATAATTTATTTATTTTGGGGAGAAATAAATATAATTTTAATTGGAGAATAATTAAATTAGCATTGAGGTCAAAATTTAAAGATGTTAGAAAGAGATTCGGATGGCAATTCTAAGGGTGCGGTTGTTTTCGGAAGGGTCGAGGTAGTCAAAATGACCTTAATTGGGTATTATTTGGGTTCTGAAATATTTTAAGTTCATTTGGCTCGAATTAAAGTGACCGAGTCATTTAAAGTGTGCATTATCATATAAAGTTGTGTATTTTGGGAGATAAGGCTTATTAAGCCTACGGGAGAACAAATCTCCTTTAAGAGAAATAGAAATAAAAAGAGAAATAGAGAGAAGAAGAGAAAGAGGAGAGAACTTGGGATTTTCGGCCAATCCGCAATTTCGAGGACGAACTAGACTCTATAAATTTGAGGCAAGTGATTAAACTTGCTAAATAATTGTTGTGTATCATTTATTTCATGATTTGTGGACAAAGTTATGGATTTTCAGTTTAAAAATGTTAAAACTTAGGTTTTCGATAAAATCTTAGATTTGTTGTGCATATAATGGATTTGAGGTTACAAATTAATTAAGGTGTGTTATTTGATGAGTATTAGTGTTATATATATGTTTGGGTTGAATAGAAATGAAGAGAAGATGATAAATAATATTTTTGGGTTTTTTAGATTTTAAGAAAAGTAGCCATTTTCGTGACTTCTGATAGGCTGGATCGATTCGGCCCCTTACCGAATCGATTCGAAATGTTGCAGGTGACCAGGTATGAGTGACCGAGTTGATTCGGACCCAAGACGAATCGATTCGTCCTGAGATAGAAGTCCAGTTCTTATAACCCGAATCGATTTGCCTTGGAGGCTGAATCAATTCGCTGGGAAGAATCGATTCGAATTGGGCCCGAATCGATTCGAAAACAGGGCAGTTTTGGGAGTGTTTTTCTAGGATGAGTTTCATCCCATTTCATTGGAGTTTGTCAATTGGGAACCTCTATAGGAGTTATCAGAAATGCGTTTGGGAGATTTTTAGGGAAATTCCCTTAATAAGAAATCATTGGAGTTATATTGACTTAACTCGAGAGAATACCAATTGGAAAGTATCGTACCGACAAGTGGGGAGGCCCACTACCATTGCGATTTTGATTTGAATATAATTATGGATTTATAAGAGAGAGTTAGGATGCGCCTATTGATAATGGATTTTAGAATTAAATCCCAAATGGGATAACTTTAAAGGTTCCTATGATTTATTGAACAATATTATTGATTGAGAATGATAGATGCTGATCGATGTGAATACGAATATAAAGAACATCCTTATCGTAAATTGAAATGGGAGATGTTTCATATAAATAATAAATGCTGATCGAGGTGCATAAGGATATAGAGAATATCCTCAACGTAAATAGAATTGAGGGACGATTCATACAAATTGAAGTGAGGTGTGAATTTTCAAGTGAGAAATAGTATAGTGTATACTAGGTGGGGAAGTTATGTGAGTTTTTTATGAATAGTATATCGAGAGTAAAATATACTAAATAATGATATTATTTCATTTATGCCTAAGAGCGTAATAAGAGTATGAAAATAGTGTGATATACATATACCTTGTGTGATGGTATACATTTATATGATGTGATGATGTATGTATATCTTGTGCAAATGATATATATATATATATATATATATATATATATATATATATATATAAGTGAAGTATACCCCTTCTATGCTATCATGGAAAGTTGTACGATGTTGGTGAGTCCCCTGGCTTTAAGAGCAGGGCGCGTATAGTCCCTAAGTCATAACGTCCATTACTATTGTGTGATTAGTTTTATTAGGGGTGAGACGTGGTGGGTATGTTTTGTCTCATTTTCGAGGAGGAACAATGACCGCTTCCCGTACATTGTGATATGGTGTTTACCATGGCAGTGGGAGATTCCAACCATTGGTACCAGGATGATATGTGAGTGATTCCCTGGTAGATGATAGCATTGATAACTTGCGTCCTCGAGTTATAGCTAATTGGGATGGTTATTATTATACTTATGTGAATAGTATATTAATTATATATGATTATGTGATATCATATTTGTCTCTAGAGTAAAGAGACATAAGACGATTGCTTGAATCTAATTCTGGGAGATTTTAACCGGACTTAAATTGTTATGAATCAATTATGAGAAAATTAAGAGTAGTTAATTATATGAGTATATATAGTACTTTGGGTATCGAGGGCATAATGGACCTCAACGACCAACATTGCCAAAGAGTAGTGTATCGGGGGGGTTCCTTGTTTGTATTTCGCTTGAAAGATTTCCCACGCATGAAACACCGTGCAATGTTGATAATTGAGAATAATTAATTAATCATTTATAGTATAAAATAAATTTGGGTTATATGCGTCATGCACTGAGGGAATAATGAATCTTGATAATCAATACTGCCCATGAGTAGTGTATCGGGGGGGTTCCATGTTTTGATTTCGCTTGCGAGACGTCCCACGCACGAAACGCAGTACATTATTGAGAATTGGGAGATGTTTAGTCCTTAGCACTTAGATGTTATTAACTCATATATATATATATATATATATATATATATATATATATATATATATATATATATATATATATATATATATATATATATATATGTCAGTAACTAGAATATGAGAAATTCTAGTAAAAGAGAATGTTTATGTATATTTTATATGTGTAGATTAATGGGTGGATATTTAAGAGTGGTAATAGTAGAAGTTCAGGATATGGTTTAAATGGATCTTAATTGAGTATAAATTTTGGGTGTAAGTTAGATTACTTTGACCCTAGATAGATTTGGGCAATTATTTGGCGATCATGTGCATACGTTTAGTTGCGCGCTTTAGTTGAGAGGTGAGTTGAATCTTATGGAGAGTGTGACTCCACCTTAATCATGTTATAATGCATTTAGATTATTATGCATTTTAATGCACTTGCTATAAAACGTTTTCACACCTCAGGATCTGACCCATTTATATTTTCTCTTGCCTTGCATATATATTGTATTATTTTAGTTGTTCCTTCGCAAGGATGCCATTGATGATATCCATCCAGTTTATTCATGGAGATGTGAAGTAGCGGACTGTTGCGACCTTTTGATATAGTTGATTCCTATCTTTATGTATCTAGATTAAGATTCATTTTGTATATCGAGTTTATACCCAAGTGTTATAGCGTATCACTTTTATATTTTTCCTTCTCAGATTATTATATTGTCTGTTACCCGACAACATATTCAGGTAATTCATTTTGTAGATTTTATTATACTCTTTTATTAGTCTCTTTTATATCATTTGAGCATGTGAATGTCTCTTATCATATATAGTTGTTATGTCGTTGGTTAGTTGTTGCGTGGTTTGTTTTAATAAAATGTCTTAAAAAAATTTGGCACCCTTTTTTTGTAGTAATGGGTAGTTATCCGTTTTTAAGTTTGTATCGCAGTGTAGATGCTGAGAATGATCCAATTGATATTCCTGGTTATTTTAGTATAGGGATGGCCATCCGTTATTACTTTAAGCGGGGTGTCACATAAAATTAATTGGAAAGAAATTAAAATTTTGAAATTTTTCGATGAGCCATCACTTTCAATTGGTATCAAATCATAATATATAATATGCACTAACAAATTGGTGTAAGAGAGAGAACAATAATTTATCGTGTTTGTTCCTTTAGGTTTGAATATGGAAAAAAATTCCTTTTCTTGGTTTCCTATTTACTATGGTTAAAATTACATGTATTCGAAAGCGGGCATGATGTAGGAACTTAAGTCATTAGATGAATGGGTTTGGCTATTAATTAGTAAAGTGTGTCCCCCACCAACATGTTTAGTAGGATAAGTTAATGTTCCTAAACTCGTAGAAGGATGGAGTGAGTATGAGCTTAAGCTAGAAAATTTTAATCTCAAGGTTTAAATGCCATTTTTGTGTAGTCAGATCTGAGGAGTTTTGGCAGATTATGACGTATGAAATGTCTGAGGAGGCATGGGATATACTTCAACTCACCCATGGAGGTAAAAGTGATGCTAGGGTTCTAGACTCCAAAACCTCATAACTCAATTTGAAACCATTAAAATGAATGTAGGTGATTCTTTTAAGGAATTCTATGCTATATTGTTTAATATCGTGAATTCGTCTTTTAACTTGGGTGAGAAGATAGCCGATAACCATGTCATAAAGAAAATTTTGAGCTCATTACCCTATAAGTTTAATCAAATAGTGATTATTTTGAATTATTTAGGAACTTTAAACTCTATAAAACTTGAAGAGCTCATAGGGGACTTAGAAATCTATGAACTTGACATGTTTACCTCTAAGGATGTGAAGATTAAAGATAAGGTCATATCTTTGAAATCTCTGAAGGAGGAAAAACGTGTTTCGGATCATGAGTTTGACATCGACTCGAATGATATGGCTTTGTTTTCTAATAACTTAAAAAAATTCTTAAGTTTAATAATGAGAAACTCAAAAATTATTATAAGAAGTTTGAGAAGTCTAATTATAACAAGGCAAAGAAAGCACCCAAAAATCGTAATGATGATCTTAAGAGGGATGAGTCGAATAGATGTTTTGATTGTGAGGTATATACCCATTGGGAAACCGAGTGTGACACTAAACCAGGGAAGGAGGGAAATAAGACCACTTTTTACACCCCCTAGTGATAGTGAATTGGAAGAGGAACTAGATTCTCCTATTACGTGAAACTTCAACGCATTCAAGTCTAGACATGTGAGCACTGAAGATAAATCTTCCCATAAGGATATTTGTTTGCATGACACTTTTAAGGCCATTTTGGTGAATCCAATGTGTTTGATGGTATAGTGAGTGGAGAAAAGAGTGAGAATGAAAAACATGGGGAGAAGAGTTAAATTCAAGTTTCCTTCCATGAGTTGTATGTGGAATCTTTGAAATTGAAAAAGGAAAACATGAAGTTAGAAGCTAGAATGAAAAAACGTGCCATAGGTAATGATGAGTGTATTTTAATGGAAGATATGGCATATGATAGCACTCTTCGAGAGAAGATAGATTATGTTGAAAGTGATAAAGATAGTCTTCGAGGTTAAATGAATGCTATGAGGAAAGAGATTCTTGAGTTTAAAGAGACTGGACGGTTACTTGAGTCTAGGATAATGGAGCTTGAAGATAAATTGAGAGACTCGAGTCGTTTGAAGTTCAATTTGGAATCTATATCCGAAAAATGGGATAAAATGTTAGGAACCAACCAAATAAAAAATGATAAATGTGGTATTGGCTTCGATACTCAAATTTTTTTTGCTAATAAATCCAAAACGAGAATTTTGAGAGAATTAACTAGGAACTCTAGGAAAGGTCAACCCTTAGGTGATACTTCTCAATGTTCTTTTACTTGTCCATATTATGGGAGGAAGGGTCACCCTTGTAGGTTATGTTTCAATTTTAGAAACGGTCCTAGGAAGTCTCAGGGTAGAGTCACCAAGGTCACCAAAACTCGAGAGCATCACTATATACCTATGTGGGTTAGGAGATCCTATTTGGAGGATTTGCATGATAGACTTTATGATTCCCATTTGCTTAAACATGATACTTCCCATGTTATATCTAAAGGATGATTGTATTAGGTTTTTTTATGTACACTAGTTGTGACTCATGATATATTCTTTTTAGTAGAGTGTTTGTTACTCATATTCTAGTCTATGTTTCATCTATATGTTTTCCTGGAATGATGACAAGTGTATCTTTTTTATTGTATTTTTTGCATTCATTGAGTCTTATTGAAAAATACAAAATGATTATTTTTTTGTATTTTAGTTTAAACATTTTATGTGGCATACCCTTTTGTTTGAATCCTATATCATTTTTCGCTTCCATGTGGCTAGAAATTTTGGTTATGAATTTAAATTCTTAAATTGTCTTTATCATGCTTGTGTGGAGTAGTTTGACTTTTAATTTCTTAAGTAATTTTCTTTATATATGTCGCCTCACACACATGCATGAGATATTTTGAACTTTAACTTCACATGTATGTTTAAGCTAAGTGAGTTGTTCTCATATTAATTTTGTCATCTACATGTTTTATGACTTTGGGGCATTTCTGCAAGTAAGAATCATTGCCCGTGAGATTTATTTGAATAGTATAGAATAGAAAGGAGAGTGCATGGGAAAGGTCTACGAAAGGATCAAATCTCCTTTGCGTGAAAGCCACCATTGGGAAGACCCTAATGAAAGGATCAAAAGGCAATAAAAATAAAAAAATTGCTAAAGGCCAACATAGTTTAATTTGATCATTCACAAGAAATAGCTTCAAAGGAATTGAGAAAAGAAAAGAAAATATATAATATGTTTAGTTTTTGATGATGATAGTTAATGATTAACGGCTTTGCACAATGAATCCTAGTTATGCTTATTATGTCATGGCATGATTGATCTGTAGAATCATAAAATTCTCGGCTTGTGTAAGTTGTGGTTGTTTTGTTTTTTTAGTTCACTTTATCTGTCACATGTGGTTGAGTCTTAGTTGATAAAGTTTTGCAATCAAATAGAACTCCGTGAACATTTTTAAGTGATTGGGTCATATAACTTTTGTCTCCAGTTAACATCCATTCATTCCGTTTACAGTATTTTGTTTAGATATGTTTATTCCAAATGAGTGTTGAAAGCTTATTTTATTTAGTGTCTTATGTAGTCTTTATACCTATATATTTTAATGCTTATATATTGAGTCATTTACTTTGAGTCTTTTCCTTTGCATCTACTCCTTGTATTATATTTTTTCATACTGATATATATCTTGTTGTGAATTTTCATTGATATTCCATGCTTATCTTAGTTCATTCAAGCTAATATCATTTTGCTATCGCATCATAGTTGGTATGTATTTTGATTTATGTGGGTTAGTTGTTCATGTGTTGCCATGTTACTTTGTTTTTCTTGTATCGTTATACACCATTGCATGATATAGTTTTACTCATTTATGCCTATCCCTTGTTTCATTTAGGGGGAGAGTTTTTTTAAATTAACGAGTAATTAATTATTTTATGCAATTAATCTTTGTCTATTCCTGAACAACAAGGGGGAGAAATGGTATCTAACTCGTTTCATTTTAGGAGATCTAACTTAAAGGGAGACATCCTTTCTTAGGTCAACATTTTTAAACAAAGGGGTACGATTTCATTTTTTATATTCCCTATGCATTTTATGGTGTGTTTAAGTGTATAGATTTTAATCCACGTGACAAAGGTTTTAATGCAAAGCTTCTCAGAATATGTGTCGGTCAAGCGTCGGTATGTTTTCTTTTGGGTTGGGATTGATTCTTTCAGATGAGCTTGACGGCCCACAGGATTTTATTTTTGGTGTTTTCCCAGAATAGCCAAAGGGAGATTTGCATCGAGAAATTTCTTCTTGAGTCAATTTATACGTGTTGGCTTAATTCTAGAAAACAAAAACTATTTGAGTCATAAGGATAGAAGTTGTATTTGTGCCCTTTCAAGCCTGTGACATTTTTGTTGAAGACGTAGCGGCCAAGTTGCTGCGATCACATTATACGTCGTGTTATGTGCCACATTTCGCCATCAACATTACAAGGATCTCTCATGTATGAATGCGTATATTATACTGGGACATGAAAATTTGTCAATGTGTTTTAATATTTTTGTTAAGCTATTTTAAAATGTCCTTATATGTTTTCAAGAAAAATTATACGATTTTTGCCAAGTTGTTAAAATGGCTTTTCCAGGCCGTTCGAATAAGATTTTTAGGTCATTCACATGAGACATCTACTGAGGTAACTTTAAATTGTGCTGCATTCTTATTTAAAGTTTTGTTCTTATCTCGTTCGAATGAGATGACAATGTTAGTTGAATGAGAATGAATGTCATTTGAACGACCGAAGAAGTTTTTTAAAAAAATAGTAGTTTTTCTTAGCAATTTTACTCGTAACTGTAACACCTTGTGTTTTTAAAACATAAAATTCGCTAGGAATTTAAAATTATTGAAAAAATAAATTTTGGAATCTATGTCATTTTGGTATGTAAAAATGTTGGTTTTGATATATACAAAAAACGTTTTAAATGAAATTTAAATCATAATTAAAATTTGGAAATTATAAACTTTTATGTGAAAAATCTGGGGAGGATCTGCCCAAAAGGGGAAAAAAAAAATTCAACCATCTCATCGAGATAATTTTTTTTTTAGAAGCTTCATCTCGCCAACAACTACAACATATCAAAATTCCAATTCCGACGGATCGATCACCCTTAATGTATTTTTAGTGTTTGTGTTTTATTTGGAATCTTTCCTTAAATCCTTTATATAATGGACAACTTTAGAGTTTTCAAAACACTTTTAACCCTTCTAAAAAATTAATAGCCTCCGAAATTATTATCTCCTCTCATTGCAACAACCCTCACTTCTAAGAAATTTATTTTATATTAATTTACTGTCTGAAGTAATTATATAAAATAATGGATGATGGAGTAAATATCAATTGAGTGAGTTAATAAAGAATATTTACTAGATTGTTGCATATTTAGTGTTACGTGTATGTAAATATCATCATATTACGTTTTATAGTGTCGTGTACTTTAGACGACATTTATGATATAAATAAAACCAGAACTTGAAATGACTTAAATATTTTCGGATGCTAATTTAGAGGGCTTAGTTAGTCCCGAAATAGCCGAGATAGTTAAAATAAGTTCCATAATGTATTTTTGTGTTTCGATCACTTTTGACTGGTTATGGCTTAAATGTGTAGTTACGAGTCATTTTAATGTGGTATTGACACTGAAAGTTGGGAATTAAGGAGAGAGGTATTTATAAGTCCTGAACCTCATTTATTTTCTTAAGTGTGTATTTACTAACCTAGAGAGAAAGAGAGAAGAAAAGAATTGTGGATAAAAGAGAAGAAAAAGGAAGAAAATTGGAGATTGAAGATTGGAGTTGTTGTAATCAAAGGAAATCTGAGATTTCAAGATTAAGGAAAGTTTCCTACTTGCTAATATATGATTTAGGGTGAACAAATTGTGTGATTTTTGTGTATGTTAATCAATTGAACAAATATGGGTTTTATGGATTTTGTGGTGTTTGAGCCTAAATCATAGTTTAATTTGATGTTTATGTGGAGTATAGTAGTTGATAATCTCTTAGGATGGTTTTGGTTGGATTAATGGTGGTTGATGTGTGTAGAAATGGGGGATATATGGGTTTGGGGAAAAACTAGGGTTCATAACCCGTAACCCCATTCTTAGAAAAGTCGCAGGGGAGAATCGATTCGCCCTTCTTGCGAAACGATTCGCTAAAGGGTCAGGCTACAGGTGTGCAAACCCGAATTGATTCGGGTTAAGGCCGAATCTATTCGGCTTGAGGCAAAAAGTTGGTTTCTCCATCCGAATCAATTCGCTTTTGGGCAAATTGATTCGCTGCTTGGGGCGAATCCATTCGGCCCTAGGGCGAATTGATTCGGAAATCGTACTATTTTGTGTTTTTTTTCTAACTCAATTTTTACCCTTTTTCTTTAGGCTTAGGACCTAGGAACCTTCTCTTATGAAGTAAACTTAGAGTCCTATAGTCCTAGATGAGTTAGGTAGCTACCCTATATTAGAAATGTCTTAAATAGGGCTTGTCCGGGGATGTCTAAATTGATATGAAGGTATTACTTTCCTTTAGTAAATTAATGTGAGACTAGGAGTAGTAAGGTTATATTAGGGGACTTTAGAAGCTAAATTGAGGTATCTTAGACTTGGTGGTTTATAGTAACACCATAAATTCTTGAAGAATGAATAAGAGGTCTATTAATCATTGAGGTTATAATGATGGTAAAAATCACGTATGGCTCCGGATAAAACGTGTTTTATATATTGAAATGGAAATAAAAATGGTAAATAATAATTTAAATATACACACCTCTCTAAAAGCTATCATAAGGGAAGTACGCGCATGAGGTGAAGTCCCCTGTCTAGTGAATGCAGAGTGAATATAGTCCTCGACGATACGACCGGTTATGATGTATGTTGTATTTATTGTGCGATGTGGGGTAATTCCGGGTGTGCTTATGACTCACTCGTAGGTATATGGCGACTTCCCGACAATGCGTTGTAGGATGCCTAGGGTGTCTTGTTTGATAGGCTCTGGAAGATCATTGTCATTTAGGGGTGGGTCCAGTGGGGAAACTCGGAAGGACGGTCTTAGAATCGTTATATATAGATGAATATAACTATTCTTATTCGAGTGGGACTTGATTTATGATAAATACCTTAAAGAGAAAATAACTTTGATTACGTTTCCTAATGAGATATAGAACAATCAAATGAAATAGTGTAAAGGATGATGATTTTTAGTTAATGATATTCACTCATATCCTCTTGCATAACTGAATTAAATGTATGATCATTTAATTACCTTAGTTTATGCTTTGAGATTGTGTAGGTAGATTCTTATCATCATCAATCATGATCAATTGTTCATAACTGTCATACTCTTTTTTCATCTGGTGATCATATAAAATTGGGCCCTGACCCGTTCATATTTCTTGTTGTGTAGGAATCTTATGTTCGCCCAGGTGCTCCGCTGTAAGGACGGACGTATTGACTCCCCCATTCCCGTGTCTTAGAGTTGCAACATCTTGCGGATGTTGCAGGATATTTTGTTGTAGACACCTTCATTTTTGTACTCTAGTTAAGGTCGGGTTATTTATTCAGGCATGTGGCGAAAGATTTTGTACTTTTACACTATAATGTATTATGTAACTTAATTTAATATTGTAATACGTTGTAAGAGACTGTTAACCGATAACTTATTCGGTTATTGTGTTATATATGTACTGTTCAATTTTATTATAGTAGTTTATATCCACCTAATTTTTAAATTGGGTTGTTTAAATGTTTTCTTTAACTTATAAAACAAAATTTTGACAATCCATTTTCCCAAAATAAAGTGTGGTTATCCCGTATACTTATTATATTATTGCGATGCTCAGAATGGTCCATCTATGATTCCTGTAATTATTGGAGTATCAGGCTTGGCACCTCTCTTTTTGATAAGCGGGTTGTCACAGATGGTATCAGAGCATCTGTGATGACCCGATTATCAAAATAAGAGGTGGCCAACCCGATACTCCAATAATTACAGGAATCATATATGGACCATACAATAATCTGAGAAAGAAAATAGAATAATCGATTCGCACCGGATAATTCTTTATGGGTAAATCTTAGATTTTGTGTGTAGATAATGGATTTAAGGTTAAAAATTAGTTGTAATGTGTTCTTGGATGGATATTATATTTATATATATGTTGGGGTGAAGCGAAATGAAGAGAAGATGATTAAAAATGATTTTAGACAATTTTTGGCTTTAAAGAAATAGCCATTTTCGTAGCCCTAGAACAGGATGAATCGATTCGACTACAACTCGAATCGATTCGAAATGTTCCATCTTGACAGGTCTGAGTGACCGAATCGATTTGGATTGAGACAGATTCCCAGGTCTTATGACCCGAATCGATTTGCCTTGGAGGCCGAATCGATTCGCAGGGCCGAATCGATTCGTATTTGTCCCGAATCGATTCAAAAACAGGGCATTTTGGGGGATGTTTTTCTAGGGAGAATTTCATTCCGTTTCATTTGAGGTTATCGATTGGGAACCTCTATAGGAGTTATGTGAAGTGCAATTTTGCCTCATAGGTGACTATGTGGGTCATATGGACTTAATTTGAGAAATAACGATTAGAGAATATTGTATGTACTAAGTGGGGAAGCCCACTATCATTGAAAATTCTTTTTGGAGATGATTACGAAATCATATGAAAGAGTGAGAATGCGCTTAGTAATATTATATTTTACAATCAAATCCCAAATGGGATAACTTTAAAGGTTCACATGATTAATTGAGACTTATTATGGATTGAGAAGTATAAATGCTAATTGAGGTGCATACGAATATAGAAATTATCTTTAACGATGATTAACTTGGAAGATGTCTCACATAAATGTGAAATGCTAATTGAAGTGCCTTAGGATATAGATAATATCCTCAACGTGAATAGAATAGAGAGACGATTCATATTAATTGAAGTGATGTGTGAACTTCAAGTCAGAAATAGTATAGAGTATAGTAAGTGGGGAAGTTATGTCAGAATTGGCGATTAGTATATCGAGAGAGAAATATACTAAATAACGATATTATTTCATCTACGCCTAAGAGCGTACTATGATTATGTAACAGTGTGATATATATACCTTATATGACGGTGTATATTTATGTTATGTGATGATGTATGTATATCTTATATGAATGATATAAATATATATAAGTGAAGCATACTCCCTCCTTCCTATCATTGGGAAGTTGCGCGATGTGGGAGAGCATCCTGGCTCGATGAGCAGGGTGTGGATATTCCCCAGGTCATAGTCATCCATTGTGTTAATATGTGATATGCATTATATTTTTACGGGTGAGAAGTCGTGGGTATGTGTCATTATCACTTGACCGGTTAGGAGTTATGACCTCTTCCTGGACGTTGTGTGTGTGTGTGTGACCACGAAGTAGGTGACATTTAGTCCTACCGGTGGTCCCCAGGATGGTATATGAGTGAAGCCCTAGAAGATGATAGCATTGAGAACCTGCGTCCTCGAGTTATAGCTCATTTGGATGGTTATTATATTATTGTTGTGATTAGTTCTTTGAGTGTCAAGGGCATAATGGACCTCAATGACCAGCATTTCCAAGGAGTAGTGTATTGGGGGGTTCCTTGTTTGGATTTTGCTTTGCGAGACGTCCCACGCATGAAACGCAGTGTAAAGTTGGGAGTGAGCAGAAGTTAGTCCGTAATGATAATATATATATATATATATATATATATATATATATATATATATATATATATATATATATATATATAGTATACCTCGACGATTGACAGTGCCAGGAGTAGTGTATCGGGGGGGTTCCTTATTTGGATTTCGCTTTGCGAGATGTCCCACGCATGAAACGCCGTGTACTGTTGAGAATTGGGAATAATAAATTAAGTAATTGAGTAATAAGAATTTGGGTTACATGCATCATGCATTGAGGGCATAATAAATCTTGATAGTCAATACTGCCCAGGAGTAGTGTATTGGGGAGGTTTCTTGTTTGGATTTCGCTTTGCGAGATGTCCCACGCATGAAACGGCATGCAATATTGAGAATTTGGAGAAGTTTAGTCTTAGAACATGGATGCTAGTAACTCATATATATTTATATGCATAATGATGGCATAACAAGAAAATGAGAAGCTCTATTAAAGAGAATGTTTATGTAAACTGTATTTGTGTAGTAAGTGAACGAATATTTGAGATCAATAAGATTTGAAATTGAAGTATATGATTTAGATGGAATTTAGATAAGTGTAAATTAAGAGATAAGTTAGATGGTTTTAATTGAATATTTAAATTGGGTTTAAGTTAGATTACCTTGCCTAGATAGATTCGGGCACTTATTTGGAGATCATGTGCATACGTTTAGTGCACGCTTTAGTTGAGAGGTGAGTTGGATTTTATGGAGAGTGCGACTCCACCTTAATCATGTCATAATGCATTATAATTATTATGCATTTTAATGCACTTGCTATGAAATGTTTTCGCCTCGGGATCTGACCCATTTATATTTTTTCCATTATGTATACATTGTATTATTTTAGGTCTTCCTCCGCAAGGACGCCATTTATGTTATCCATCCAGTGTATTCGTGGAGATGCGGCAGTAGAGGAATTTTGCGGCATTTTGTTATAGTTGATTCCTAACTTTTGTGTATCTAGATTAGGATTCATTTTTTATATCAGGTTTGTACCCAAGTGTTGTAGAGTAGCACTTTTATATTTTCTTTCTCAGATTATTGTACTGTCTGTTATCCGGTGCATGATTTGGAACTTTCCGCTATAGTTTTTGCCTTGAAGATCTGGAGGCATTATATCCTAGGGGAGAAATTTAGTCTTTTCACGGACCACAAATCGTTTCAATATTTGATTTCCCAGAGAGATTTAAATATGCGACAACTCCGGTTGTTGGAGTTTGTGAAAGACTACCAATTTGACATCCACTATCACCCGGGAAAGGCGAATGTGGTGGCCGATGCGCTAAGTCGAAAGCCCGAGGGGGAGTTAGCGGTGATATGGAAGTCTAAATGGAAGGAGCTCAGCCAGGAGGACGCGGTTGCTAGGGCGTTTATGTCGGTGTTGACCGTTACGCCTACTATTGTGGCAAACGTGGTGGAAGCTCAAGGAAGGGAAAAAAGTTATCAGGACCATATACGCCAATTGTTGACCAAGGGAGCAGGATCCTACTCGATGAGTTCTGAGGGTGGGGTACGTTTCCACGGGAGACTCATTGTCCCGGACGAAGGGGATTTAAGACGGGCCTTGATGACATAATCTCATGGATCTATGTTTAAAGTACATCCTGGTGGGGACAAGATGTACCAAGACATGCGCCATCAGTATTGGTGGCCAGGTATGAAAAGGGACATTTCGAAATTTGTTTCCCAATGTACTACCTCTCATCTGGTGAAAGTAGATCATCAAATACCAACGGGTTTATTAAAACCATTGGAAATACCGGTATGGAAATGAGAAAGTATCTCGATGAACTTTGTCACAGGATTACCAACGTCAAAGAGCGGTCATGATTCCATTTGGGTTATTTGTAATACACCGTATTTTTATGCTATATTAATTTGGGGATTTATTAAATTTAATGTGACGGTTTATTTTTAAAAAAAATCCGAAAATTAATTATGTAATAATTATTAACGTGACGAGAGTTAGTAATTATGGGAAACTTGTTGAATATTACTAATGAGCATAGTAATATATTATATTGGTTATATTGAATGTCATAAGTGAATTAAATGACT
This sequence comes from Sambucus nigra, assembly GCA_949130495.1. Lineage (NCBI taxonomy): Eukaryota > Viridiplantae > Streptophyta > Magnoliopsida > Dipsacales > Adoxaceae > Sambucus > Sambucus nigra. The sequence goes on from OX422218.1 coordinate 423,224,259, forward strand.
ATTTGGGAAATTTAAGTCGGGACGTACCCGTGTCACGTCGGGACTAATTTTGTTAAATCAAAAGTAAATATTTTATAAGTTGTTCGTATGGTCATTTTGAGTGCACCAACGCGTCCGGAAGGGTCAATATAGTCAAAAAAGTGTACCCGGGGGTTTAGTTTGGGCCTCGGGGCGTTTTTAGGCCTAATTGGTGCCCCGGGAGGGCATTTTAGTCATTTTGCATAAGTGGGTAATTAAACCCACGAATTTTAGCCAACCTATATCAGCCACTAGGTCAGCCTCTTAGGGTTAGAACATTCACAAATCAAGTGACGGTCATTGGAGAAGAGAGGAGAGAGCTCCAAGGAAATCCAAGGCCAAAAAGCCACCGGTTTGCACCGCCACCACCACCACCGCGTAGATCACGAGTCGAGGAACGCAGCCATACCAAAATCAGCCATGAATCTGCATACCAAAATCCCAGGCAAGTGTTTAAACTTGCTATTTTCATTGATGCAATCTTCATGTTAGCTTAGGAATGAATTGTGATAAAAACTATGGAAGAAAACCCCATTTTTGATAGGAGAACCCATGTAGTATTGATGTATATGTTAATTCTGGAAACCCTTGCCATGTAGAGGTAATAATCCACGAAATTTGGTGATCATAATAAAGAAATATTGGAGAAACATCCATTAGAAATCGGTTTAAGAAAAATTCTAGGGTTCTTGATAATTGGACATGATTTTAGGTTGAAAATCCATGTTTAATGATGGTTACACACATGTTTTACGTTATAAAAACCTGGTATAATGTTATAATGATGACAGTAGGATTTTTGGGGCGATTAGAATGGAAAAACATCGTTTTAGATGAAGAAGTTGGATGAAACCCGTAACTGCATTCTGCAGAATTTTGCCCAGACCCGCTTGATCGATCGATCGAGCCTAGGGCTTCGATCGATCGAGCCCCAAGCTTCGATCGATCGACCCCTCCTAGCAGACTCCTATTTACCTTGTTTAATTAGTTGAATTAAGTTTATCGTGAAATAATTATTGGGCATTCTTAATAAACTAATTTGGGAGACATTGGGGACCATTAGGGTATATGAAAAGATGTTGGGATCTTTGATATTCGACGAGGATGGTATTTATGGGGTATTTACCTTAGGTTGGTTAAATCATTTCTTTAAAGGGAAAGTTACATAAGAGGGTTACGTTGGAACGTAAATAGGACACCTACTGAATTTTATACTTGGGAAGAGAGAGTCCATGTGAGTTACGTAATAAGATGGAAGAATACTTCGAATTAAGGTTAGAAACGAACCCTTATACGCGATACTAATAATATGATAATATGGAAATGTCAAAATTATGGGAATTGGGAATTTACCTAATATTGATATGGTAATGTTAGTATAGTTATATGATTGTGTATGCATATACTATCTTTGTGTGAAAATCATGCCCACGCTGCTTGCTATCCCTGAGGTTACCGCGCTGGGACAAGTCTTATCTCGATGGGACCTTTATGGGGGATATTGACTTGTACCCTAGAAGATAGATGTCCTTGGTACAGGCTATCGACGTGATAGTTCAGACGGTCCTAAGAGACGCAGGCATGTGCCATCCTCTTAGATACTTGGAATCTATTCTTCGCCTCAATATTGTTTGTGCATGTATGTTAATACATTTCGAGAGTGATTCGGAATGTATTCCCCTTAATATGAGTGATATGCGACTTTGGATAGTAGAGTATGCCCGCACCATAATTTAGTTGGGGGTGCTGTTATAATATATATTATACGAGTAGATAATATATATATGAAATTCTGAAATTTGAACTACCTACCGCGATTTGATATATAGGACATGGTTGATGACTAAAAACTGTAAATACTTGTTTTGACAAAGCAGAGTATGCCTACACCATAGTTTATATGTTGCTGATGTTAGAATATATATATATATAAATTATACAAGTACTTTTTATATATATATCTGGATTGAGGAATTTAAACTATTGTTGTAACGTAGTAAGTGAGGAATAATTCTGGACTAAGTTATGAATACCTGTTTTGAGAAAATATAATATGTCACTGGAAAACTTTATTGATTTTATAAAGTTAATAATGGAGAACTTTGGTTACGGATTGTAGCATCCTTTTTAGAAAAAAGAAATCGTGAATTGAAAATCTCACGAGTAATCTAAGATAAGGTAAATCTTTTAGAAAGACTAGTGCGTTAATTGATAAAATAAAACGTTGGGAAGGTTAGTGCGATAGGTGTGCACATTAGAAGAGAGGTGAGTATTTTTCAAGAGAGTGACGCACTAATATGTTGTTGCATTGGCCTATATCAATTTAAATACTTGCTAAACATATTTTTAAATCAAACACACTTTCGGGCTCTGACCCGTTTCTTTTCTCTCTCTCTCTCTCTCTTGTATATATATGTATATATTTTAGGTGCCCAACCACAGGGGCGTCTTGCTTAGGATCCCTTGTGAGGAACGTGCTGCAGCTTAGGTGGGAGTTGCAGGTCACTTGCGTAGACAGCTTCCTTTATTGACTCCATTCTAGCATTCTCATTTATTGGGCACGTGTCGCCCTTTCCACTCTTTCAGTTGTTGTTGGGACATTTATATTTCCGTTATTTCCAGTATTGTTCTATGGGATTGATTCAGTATGGAATTGTGACTTTAGTTTTCATATGTTGACATTCGGTTGACGAATGTATTATATTATTTGGTTTATTATGGTGTGATTCTTAATTGTAGAAATGTTGTTTTAAATAAGTAAATAAATATTTTCTTGAATTAAAATTTGGAAAGTTTGTATGAAAATGTTTTTGACACTTAGCTTAATTATTTAGGGTGTTAAATTGGAAAATTTATTTTATCGACAGTGATGCTGAGAATGAACCAACTGTTAACCTTGATTTAATTTGATAAAGGAGTGATCGCCATGTATTTAATTAGGCGGGGTGTCACAGGTGGTATCAAAGCATCAGGTTCTAGTGTCCTTTAGGATCTGTGCGGCTTATTATGCTTTCAGCGCTGCTTTCTTTGATATAGAGCCCTAATACTAGGAATGTAGTGTTCATATCTATGCATTGGGAATTCGTGCTTCTGCGATTTGTTTATTTGAATGACGAACTCATCCAAATTCATTTAAATTTTCAGATGGACCATCGAGAATAACTAGCTGAAACGGTTGAGGGAGTCGACGAGCAAAATCTACTCACACCTCAGGTGTTCCCAGAGAGAATATCAACCGCCGAGTTAGCAGGTATCTTAGCACAAGCAGTCACCACTGCAGTTTTACAATACCAAGAACGCAACATGCAACTTAGAGAAGGCAAAAGACGTAGAGAGGTAGCAAAATGCATGTGACCAAAGCTTACAAATGTGCGAAGACTCCGAAATTGCAACAGCAAACTACCCAAGACAAGGTAAATTCTAGTCAACAACGTGGTAAAATGAAGCAGTTTTGAAAGAGGAATAAAGCCCCAAGTCAGCAAGGCCGACACCAACAACAGCAGGGTCAGAGGGGGAGTAACTTCAGAGTCAAATGTTTTGTGTGTGGCACGCATGGCCATAAATGCCAAAATTGCCCAGAGGGTGTTAGGGCCTCACGGCAATAATGTGCCCGTAAGAAGCCGCAAGGGCCACTTTTTCCAGTCGCTCTCCCAGCACCAGCTCAGGTACCAGACCTACCAACCTTTTCAGTAACACCAGTGCAACAGGGGAAGTTACAGTACAGACGTATCTTACTGTCCACCAGGCAGCAGCCCCACAGGCACCACCCGCGATTTGGGGTATGTTTTCTATCCATGGAACTTTGGGTCATTATATTTTTATTGGGCCAACGCATTGTTTTTATAGCTATATATTTTGCGAAGTCCTTAGGATTGTTAGCCACAGTAGAGAGCACCGTGGCGTATGTCGACTCACCACTTGGGAGTGAGTCACTTATTTTTATTTATATGCCGGGAGTAGGGGTAGAGATTGGTAGCTTGGTATTACCTGTAGACATGTTAATCTTAGACATGCACGAGCATGGTGTGATTATTGGTATGGACTGGCTCGCAGCTTATGGAGCCATGATTGATTGCTTCGGTGGGAGCATTGTTTTCTCCATTTCGGGGCAAAAGATGTTTGTAGTGGCATTGCCTCGCCCAGAGGGAGGTTCGACCGCTCATTTGTATTACATAGAGGAGGATACCTCTAAGGAGGTTGTGATTCCCTTAGATTCGATCCCTGTTGTCAAGGAGTATTCCGATGTGTTTCAGGAGATAGCAGGCCTACCCCCAGTCGAGAGATAGACTTTGTTATAGATTTATTGCCAGATACAAGACCTATAGCTTGCGCACCGTACCGTGTGGCTCCAGTAGAGATGCGAGAGCTACGAGATCAGATAGAGCAGCTATTAGGCCAGGGCTTCATTCGTAGGAGTACCTCACCTTGGGGTGCTCCGGTCTTGTTTGTAAAGAAGAGAGATGGTTCACTGAGATTGTGTGTGGACTACCGGGAGTTGAACAAGGTCACGATACAGAATAAGTATCCGTTGCCTCGAATCGATGATCTGTTCGACCAGTTGAGGGGAGCAACTTTCTTTTCGAAAATAGATCTGAGGTCGGAGTACCATCAGTTACGTATTAGAGAGCGAGATGTTTCAAAGACTGCCTTTTTGTCAAGATATGGGTCCTATGAGTTCAGGGTAATGTCGTTCGGACTCACAAATGCCCCAGCCGTTTTTATGAACTTGATGAACCGAGTATTCAGAGAGTTCTTGGATCAGTTTGTCATCATCTTCATAGATGACATCTTGATATATTCACACTCCGAGGAGGAGCATGCCGAACACTTGAGGCAGATTCTTCAGACTCTACGAGAGCATCAGTTGTATGCTAAGTACGAGAAGTGTGGATTCTGGTTGCGAGAGGTACAGTTCTTGGGCCATGATGTTTCTGAGCAGGGGATTGCAGTTGACCCAAGAAAAGTGTCAGCGGTGAGGGAGTGGGGACAGCCCACGACACCGATAGAAGTGCGTAGTTTCTTGGGATTAGCCGGATACTACAGGAGATTCATTCGGGGATTCTCAAAAATAGCGGGTCCATTGACGAATCTGACTCGCAAGGGGGTACCATATGTTTGGGATGACGCTTATTAGTTGGCTTTCGACAAGCTGAAAGACAAGCTTACTTCAGCACCAGTCCTTGCCTTACCGAAACTGAGTGTGGAGTATCTGGTTTATACCGATGCGTCTTTACGGGTACATGGAGGTGTACTCCAGCAGGAGGAGAAGGCTATAGCTTTTTCTTCCCGCAAACTTAAGTCGCATGAGAAGAATTACCCCACCCACGACCTGGAGTTAGCAGCGGTCGTCTTTGCATTGAGGATTTGGAGGCACTACTTATTGGGTGAGAAATTCCGTTTGTTCACCGACCACAAGTCACTGCAGTACCTGTTCACTCAGTGAGAACTGATTATGCGTCAGCGTAGATGGCTAGAGTTTGTGAAAGATTACCAGTTCGATATACAGTATCATCCGGGGAAGGCCAACGTAGTTGCTGATGCCTTGAGCTGTAGACCGGTAGACGATGTAGCGGATGTCTGAAAAGCAAAGTGGAAGGAGTTGGGTCACCAGGACGCAGTGGCACGTTCTTTCATATCCGTTATGTCAGTCACACTCGAGATTGTTACGAGGGTGATACAAGCACAGACCATAGACCCATTTTTCCAGGAGCAGATTGTGAGACTTCTAGCCGAGGGTGCTGAGTCCTATTCTGTTAGTTCTGATGGAGGTTTGCGATTTAATGGGAGATTAGTGGTTCTAGAAGGAGCCGAGTTACGTCATGAAGTGATGACTCATTCTCATGGGTCCCGATTTGCAGTACATCCGGGAAGTGATAAGATGTACCAGGACATGAGATGACAGTACTGGTGGAGTGGGATGAAAAAGGACATTGCTGAGTTTGTGTCTAAGTGCTCTACCTGCCAGGTGGTGAAGGTGGACCAACGGAAACCGTCAGGATTGCTTCAGCCATTAGAAGTACCCGCGTGGAAGTGGGAGAGTATTTCCATGGATTTTATTTCAGGGTTGCCTACATCACAGAGGGTCCACGATTCTATCTGGGTGATTGTAGACCGTTTGCCCAAGGTGGCTCATTTCTGCCAGTGAGGACATACTATACCACGGGTCAGTATGCTCAGTTGTTCATCGCTGAGATTGTCAGATTACCTGAGGTGCCCCTAAATATTGTGTCAGATAGGGACAAGACTTTTGTGTCACGTTTCTGGGAAAGTTTTCAGGAGGCTATGGGTACTGAGTTGAGGTTGAGTTCAGCTTACCACCCACAGACAGATGGACAGACAGAGCGTACTAATCAGATGTTAGAGGATATGCTACGCATGTGTGTTCTCGATTTTGGAGGAGGTTGGGAACCACATCTTCCACTAGTAGAGTTTGCCTATAATAACTCTTATCAGTTTACGATTGGCATGGCTCCATTTGAGGCTTTGTATGACAGGCCATGTCGTTCTCCAACCTGTTGGCTCGAGGTGGGGGACAACAAGTTGCTAGGACCAGAAGTGATTCAGGAGACCTCAGCAAGGATTGAGATAATCAGGAGTCGTATTCGGGTAGCCCAAGACAGGCAGAAGAGCTACGCCAATGCGAAACGGTTCTTCCGAGAGTTTAATGTGGGAGATCAAGTGTTATTGCGTGTATCTCCTATGAAGGGAGTGATGAGGTTCGGGAAGAAGAAGAAATTGGATCCGAGGTACGTAAGACCATTCCCAATCATCGAGAGGATTGGGCCAGTAGCATACAAGTTGAGATTTCCAGAACATTTACATCGCATCCACGATGTATTCAACATCTCATCGTTGAGACGATATCTTCGGGATGATATGGCCCATACTCACATTGCAATAGACGAGATAGATTTACAGTCTGATAGCTCTTGCGAGGAGAGACCAGTGGCTATTCTAGACTATAGTGAGAGGAGATTAAGGTCGAAAGTAGTTCCACTTGTGCGATTCCAGTGGGAGCATCTCAATGTGGAAGAATCCACTTGGGAGTGTGAGGCAGATATGCGCGAAAGATACCCAAAGTTGTTTTTACCAGGTATGCATTATTTTCCGAATTTTGGGACGAAATTCCGTTGTTAGGGGGGAAGTATGTATTACCCCGTATTTTTATGCTATATTAATTTGGGGATTTATTTAATTTAATGTGACGGTTTATTTTAAAAAAATCCAAAAATTAATTATGTAATAATTATTAACGTGACGAGAGTTAGTAATTATGGGAAACTTGTTGAATATTACTGATGAGCATAGTAATATATTATGTCGGTTATATTGAATGTCATAAGTGAATTAAATGACTATTTGGGAAATTTAAGTCGGGATGTACCCGTGTCACGTCGGGACTAATTTTGTTAAATAAAAAGTAAATATTTTATAAGTTGTTCGTATGGTCATTTTGAGTGCGCCAACGCGTCCGTAAGGGTCGAGATAGTCAAAAAAGTGTACCCGGGGGTTTAGTTTGGGCCTCGGGGCGTTTTTAGGCCTAATTGGTGCCCCGGGAGGGCATTTTAGTCATTTTACATAAGTGGGTAATTAAACCCACGAATTTCAGCCAACCTATATCAGCCATTAGGTTAGACTCTTAGGGTTAGAACATTCACAAATCAAGTGACGGCCATTGGAGAAGAGAGGAGAGAGCTCCAAGGCAATCTAAGGCCAAAAAGCCACCGGTTTGCACAGCCACCACCACCACCGCGTAGATCACGAGTCGAGGAACGCATCCATACCAAAATCAGCCGTGAATCTACATACCAAGATCCTAGGCAAGTGTTTAAACTTGCTATTTTCGTTGATGCAATCTTCATGTTAGCTTAGGAATGAATTGTGATAAAAACTATGGAAGAAAACCCCATTTTTGATAGGAGAACCCATTTAGTATTGATGTATATGTTAATTCTGGAAACCCTTGCCATGTAGAGGTAATAATCCACGAAATTTGGTGATCATAATAAATAAATATTGGAGAAAGATCCATTAGAAATCGGTTTAAGAAAAATTCTAGGGTTCTTGATAATTGGACATGATTTTAGGTTGAAGATCCATGTTTAATGATGGTTACACACATGCTTTACATTATAAACACCTGGTATAATGTTATAATGATGACAGTAGGATTTTTGGGGCGATTAGAATGGAAAAACATCGTTTTAGATGAAGAAGTTGGATGAAACCCGTAACTGCATTCTGCAGAATTTTGCCCAGACCTGCTTGATCGATCGATCGAGCCTAGAGCTTCGATCGATCGAGCCCCAAGCTTCGATCGATCGACCCCTCCTGGCAGACTCATATTTCCCTTGTTTAATTAGTTAAATTAAGTTTATCGTGAAATAATTATTGGGCATTCTTAATAAAGTAATTTGGGAGACATTGGGGACCAGTAGGGTATATGAAAAGATGTTGGGATCTTTGATATTCGACGAGGATGGTATTTATGGGGTGTTTACCTTAAGTTGGTTAAATCATTTCTTTAAAGGGAAAGTTACATAAGAGAGTTACGTTGGAACGTAAATAGGACACCTACTGAATTTTATACTTGGGAAGAGAGAGTCCATGTGAGTTACGTAATAAGATAGAAGAATACATCGAATTAAGGTTAGAAACGAACCCTTATACGCGATACTAATAATATGATAATATGGAAATGTCGAAATTATGGGAATTGAGAATTTACCTAATATTGATATGGTAATGTTAGTATAGTTATATGATTGTGTATGCATATACTATCTATGTGTGAAAATCATGCTCACGCTGCTTGCTATCCCTGAGGTTACCGCGCTGGGATAAGTCTTATCTCGATGGGACCTTTATGGGGGATATTAACTTGTACCCTAGAAGATAGATGTCCTTGGTATAGGCTATCGACGTGATAGTTCAGACGGTCCTAAGAGACGCAGGCATGTGCCATCCTCTTAGATACTTGGAATCTATTCTTCGCCTCAATATTGTTTGTGTATGTATGTTAATACATTTCGAGAGTGATTCCGAATGTATTCCCCTTAATATGAGTGATATGGGGCTTTGGATAGTAGAGTATGCCCGCACCATAATTTATTTGGGGGTGCTGTTATAATATATATTATACGAGTCGATAATATATATATGAAATTCTGAAATTTGAACTACCTACCGTGATTTGATATAAAGCAGAGATGCCTACACCATAGTTTATATGTTGCTGATGTTAGAATATATATATATATATATAAATTATACAAGTACTTTTTATATATATCTGGATTGAGGAATTTAAACTATTGTTGTAACGTAGTAAGTGAGGAATAATTCTGGACTAAGTTATGAATACCTGTTTTGAGAAAATATAATATGTCACTGGAAAACTTTATTGATTTTATAAAGTTAAAAATGGAGAACTTTGGTTACGCATTGTAGCATCCTTTTTAAAAAAAATAAATCGTGAATTGAAAATCATACGAGTAATCTAAGATAAGTTATCTTTTAGAAAGACTAGTGCGTCAATTGATAAAATAAAACCGTTGGGAAGGTTAGTGCGATAGGTGTGAACATTAGAAGAGAGGTGAGTATTTCTCAAGAGAGTGACACACTAATATGTTGTTGTATTGGCCTGTATCAATTTAAATACTTGCTAAACGTATTTTTAAATCAAACACACTTTCGGGCTCTGACCCGTTTCTTTCTTCTCTCTCTCTCTTGTATATATATGTATATATTTCAGGTGCCCAGCCACAGGGGTGTCTTGCTTAGGATCCCTTGTGAGGAACGTGCTGCAGCTTAGGTGGGAGTTGCAGGTCACTTGCGTAGACAGCTTCCTTTATTGATTCCATTCTAGCATTCTCATTTATTGGGCACGTGTCGCCCTTTCCACTCTTTCAGTTGTTGTTAGGACATTTATATTTCCGTTATTTCCAGTATTGTTCTATGGGATTGATTCAGTATGGAATTGTGACTTTAGTTTTCATATGTTGACATTCGGTTGACGAATGTATTATATTATTTGTTTTATTATGGTGTGATTCTTAATTGTAGAAATGTTGTTTTAAATAAGTAAATAAATATTTTTCTTGAATTAAAATTTGGAAAGTTTGTATGAAAATGTTTTTGACACTTAGCTTAATTATTTAGGGTGTTAAATTGGAAAATTTATTTTATCGACAGTGATGCTGAGAATGAACCAACTGTTAACCTTGATTTAATTTAATAAAGGAGTGATCGCCCGATATTTAATTAGGCGGGGTGTCACATTATTATTGATCGTTTAACTAAGTCGGCACATTTCCTACCTGTATGCAAAGATTATAATACCGCTCGTTATGCTCGGTTATTTATTGCGGAGGTTGTTACACTCCACGGGGTGCCCATAAGCATAGTCTCCGATAGAGATAAAAAATTTATTTCCCATTTTTGGCGCAGTTTCCAAGAAGCTATATGAACCGAATTGAAGTTGAGCACCTCTTATCATCCTCAAACAGATGGGCTGACAGAAAGGGTCAACCAAATGTTGGAGGACATGCTACGAATGTGTGTTCTTGATTTCAAAGCTGGTTTGGAACAATAGCTCCCTTTGGTCGAATTTTCTTATAATAATTCGTACCAATTCACCATTGGGATGGCACCCTACGAGGCACTTTATGGTAGGCCATGTAGATCACCCACTTGTTGGTTGGAGGTGGGGGATAATAAATTTCTTGGACCTGAAATGATCCAGGATACTTCTTCCAAGATTGAACTCATTCAAAATTGCATCAGAATAGCTCAAGATCGCCAAAAGAGTTATTCCAATGTGAATAGAATACATGTAGAGTTGGAGGTTGGAGATCAAGTATTTGTGCGAGTATCGCCAATGAAAGGTATAAAGCGCTTTGGAAAGAAAGGAAAGCTTGTGCCGCGCTATGTTGGGCCTTTTCTCATTATTGCTAAGGTAGGCCCAGCGGCGTATCAACTTTCCCTACTGGAACCCTTAAAACAAATCCATGATATGTTTCATGTTTCCTCTTTGAAAAAGTATAAGAGGTGTGAAGGAGCCCTTTGGCATATTCCTTTAGATAATATCAAATTATAACTCGATATTTCGTATGAAGAACAACCCGTTGCAATTTTAGAGCACGGGGAGCGACGGCTGAGGTCTCGAGTGGTGCCCTTGGTGCGGGTTCAATGGGGTCGTCACAACGCCAAGGAATCAACGTGGCAATGTGAGGAAGATATGCGGGAAAAGTATCCACATCTCTTCTTGCACGGCACACCTGAATTTTGAGTGCAAAATTCCCTCATAAGGGAGGAAGTATGTAACAACCCTCACTTTTGAGAAATTTATTTTATATTAATTTACTGTGTGAAGTAATTATATAAAATGATGGATGATGGAGTAAATATAAATTAAATGAGTTAATAAAAAATATTTACTAGATTGTTGCATATTTACTATTACGAGTATGTAAATATCATCATATTACGTTTTATAGTGTCGTGTGCTTTAAACGACATTTATGATATAAATAAAACTGGAACTTAAAATGACTTAAATATTTCCGGATGCTGATTTAGAGGGCATAGTTAGTCCCAAAATAGTCGAGATAGTCAAAATAAGTGCCATATTGTATTTTTGTGTTTCAGGCACTTTTGACTGTTTATGGCTTAGATGTGTAGTTACGAGTCATTTTAATGTAGTATTGACACTGAAAGATGGGAATTAAGGAGAGAGTCAAGTTTAAGTCTTTCGCCTCATTTATTTTCTTATTTGTGTATTTACTAACCTAGAGAGAAAGAGAGAAGAAAAGAATTCTAGATAAAAGAAAAGAAAAAGGAAGAAAACTGAAGATTGAAGACTGGAGTTGTTGGAATCAAAGGAAATCTGAGATTTCAAGCTTAAGGCAAGTTTACTATTTTCTAATATATGATTTAGGGTGAATAAATTGTGTGATTGTTTTGTATGTGAATCAATTGAACAAATATGGGTTTTATGGATTTTGTGGTGTTTGAGCCCAAATCATAGTTTAATTTGATGTTTATGTGGAGTATAGTAGTTGATAATCTCGTAGGATGGTTTTGGTTGGATTAATGGTGGTTGATGTGTGTAGAAATGGAGGATATATGGGTTTGGGGAAAAAATAGGGTTCATAACCCGTAGCCCCATTCTTGGAAAATTGGCAAGGGCGAATCGATTCACCCTTCTTGCAAAATGATTCGCTAAAGGGTGAGGCTACAGGTCTGCAAACCCGAATTGATTCGGGTTAAGGCCGAATCTATTTGGCTTGAGGCAGAAAGTTGGTTTCTCCATCCGAATCAATTTGCTTTTGGGCAAATCGATTCGCTGCTTGGGGCGAATCGATTCGGCCCTAGGGTGAATTGATTCGGAAATCGTACTATTTTGTGTTTTTTTTCTAACTCAATTTTTACCCTTTTCTTTAGGCTTAGGACCTAGGAACCTTCTCTAATGAAGTAAACTTACAGTCCTAGAGTCTTAGATGAGTTAGGTAGCTACCCTATATTAGAAATGGCTTAATTAGGGCTTGTTCGGGGATGTCCAAATTGATATGAAGGTATTATATTCCTTTAGTAAATTAATGTGAGACTAGGAGTAGTAAGGTTATATTAGGATACTTTAGAAGCTAAATTAAGGTATGTTGGACTTGGTCCTTTATAGTAAAACCATAAATTCTTGAAGAATGAATAATAGGTCTATTAATCATTGAGGTTATAATGATGGTATAAATCACGTATGGCTCTGGATAAAATGTGTTTTATATATTGAAATGGAAATAAAAATGGAAAATAATAATTTACTTAAACACACCTCTCTAAATGCTATCATAAGGGAAGTACGCGCATGAGCTGAAGTCCCCTAGCTAGTGAATGCAGGGTGAATATAGTCCTCAGCCATAGGATCGGTTATTATGTATGTTGTATTTATTGTGCAATTTGGGGTAATTTCGGGTGTGGCTATGACTCACGCGCAGGTATATGTCCACTTCCCGACGTTGCATTGTAGGATGCCCAGGTTTTCTTGTTTGATAGGCCCTGGGAGCTAATAGTCATTTAGGGGCGCGTCCAGTGGGGAAACTCGGAAGGATGGTCTTAGAATCGTTATATATAGATGAATATAACTATTCTTATTCGAGTGGGACTAGATTTATGATAAATGCCTTAAAGAGAAAATAACTTTGATTACGTTTCCTAATGAGATATGGAACGATGAAATGAAACCGTGTAAAGGATGGTGATTTTTAGTTAATGATATTCATTCATATCCTCTCGCATAACTGAATTAAACTTATGATCATTTAATTGCCTTAGTTTATGATTTGAGATTGTGTAGGTAGATTATTGTCATCATCAATCGTGATTAACTGTTCATAACTGTCATACTCTTTATTCATCTTGTGATCATATAAAACCGGGCCCTGACCCATTCATATTTCTTGTTGTGTACGAATCTTATGTTCTCCCAGGTGCTCCACCGCAAGGACGCCCGTATTGACTCCCCCTTTCCTGTGTCTTGGAGCTGCAACACCTTGCGGATGTTGGGGGATATTTTGTTATAGACGCCTTCATTTTTGTAATCTAGTTAAGGTCGGGTTATTTATTCGAGCGTGTGGCCCAAGATTTTTTACTTGCCTACTGTAATGTATTATGTAACTTAATTTAATAGTTGTAATACGTTGTAAGAGACTGTTAACCGATAGCTTATTCGGTTATTGTGTTATATATGTACTGTTCATTTTTATTCTAGTAGTTTATATCCACCTTCTTTTTAAATTGGGTTGTTTAAATGTTTTCTTTAACTTATAAAACAAAAATTTGACAATCCGTTTTCCCCAAATAAAGGGTGGTTATCCCGTATACTTATTATATTATTGCGATGCTGAGAATGGTCCATTTATGATTCCTATAAATATTGGAGTATCGGGAGGGCCACCTCTTATTTTGATAAGCGGGTTGTCACACTCATCTACAAAACCTAACCACCATTGAACACTACTTTCAACCCAAGTTTTGAAGATCTAAATCAAGTTTTTTGAAGATCGTCCAAGAACGAGTCTTTATTTTTTTTCTTAAGAGGAACGTAATCCTGCAATTGAAGTCTTCAAAAGACTTTTTATAGGAATGAATACTTCTATTGTTCCCCTTTGGTATTATGCTTTTTAAATGTTTTCTAAACAGTAATAATTATTATTTTCTTAAAATTCAAATCTTTAATACGAGTTAAGAATGAAAACCCTTGCATACTTATATTAGAGGATGGGATTTCGTTAGAATTTATGATGTTTGCATATAGGATAAAATGTAGGTACATTAAAAAATGATTTCATCATGTAAAACCATGTTAATTGTGTGCATCTTGTAGTGTAGAGATTTATTGTTTTATGATCCCAAAAAGATGCATGTAACTAGAGATTCTATAAATTGAATAAAAAATAAATTATTTAACTAATATTTTAGTTAAATAGACATAATTTGAATACATAATAATCTTGAGATTAATTTAAAGAATTGTTGTGATAAGCTGAAAATGGGTCATATGTGATTCATTTTGTTAATAATAATTTGACACTGCGAAGACGGCGAGATTGTTGGGATAGTTAGTTACCCCCTCACCTTATTTTTAGGTTTACTGCTAGGTATGGGATTAGTAGGCAGGATTTAGTTATTGATAACACCTTCTAGGTATGGGTCTAGATCGTGTGCATTTTTATAGATGGATGATTTCAGGGTGGGATTGATTTGTACGTCGTTTCCATTGGATCGTGGGCCTAAGTGTAAGTCTAGGTAGTGGATAGTGGTAGGTATTCTTCCTAAATGTTAGTCTAGGATACACTTGCATTTTTTTAGGCTTGTAGGTATGTGACTAGGGGTAGGTTGATGAATTTATGCTCGATAAAAGAGTAGGGCTAATATAAAATAGTGAGAACTTGAGAAAATTGAGAATTAATGCCTAGGATAATAAATGGGTACTAAAGTGAAATTTCATCACCAATATGTCCACGGGTAAAAATAAGGGGCGAACTGTCTATAGCGACGTGGGTGTGTGTTGGCGTCACCAATATGTGCAAGGGTGACATAATACAAGTGAACTGTCTATAGTGACGTGTCCTTCATGTAACCTCACCAATATATACAAGGCAAACGAAATTGGGTGAACTGGCTATTGTGTATGGTGTATAGATTTGGGCGAACCAGCAATATGTGAAGACTTGTAAAGGAGTGAATTGTCTATAGTGGTGTCGCATAAATAAAATGATTTGAATTAATTTAATTAAATTATAGAAATTGAATTAGTAGCCTTAGCATAATTAGTTCTTCAAATATCATAATCATACTTGAACTTTCGGGTGGCTTAGTTATGTGTGTAGAAAGTGGTGGTTTTTTTGTACTCTCATTGTTAATATAGATCTCATTTTAATTAAAATACTCTATTTTGATGTTTATCATTTATAGTTGTTGGAGTTGATGCATAGGATGGATTGGATATCTTTAGAAGGCAACTAGAGTTTTATTTTATTTCCTTAGAAATTTAGATTATTTTCCATTCCGTCATTGTGCTATGAGACAGTTATTTATGATTTTGGGTGGGCCAATTGCCTCCACAATTGTTTATGGCTTTCGGTCAGATATTTATGGTTTGATTATTCCATTTGAGGTTTAACAAACTAGAGTTGGATTCATTTTCAAGATTAGCGTGGTGATGGATATTATTGATTAGATTCTCTCTCTATATATATTCATTTGTCTTAATTGCAAATTTCCTTATGGATAAAAGTTTTAAATGTCTCATATTTTTATCACATGCTAAGAATGGTATTTAATTTAGTAACATCCAACGTATTATAATGGCGTCCGATGCCAGAATGTGCAGGATGTTACAGTATTTTGATGGCGTACGAATTTAGAGTGCGGGAGAATATTTTTTAAAAGAACTTTTGAAGCCTTTAGAGTAAAAATTCCCTCTAAGAAGGTCATCCATGTCTAAGACTTTTTCATCTTCCTAAAGAAAGACACTTTTAGGAAAATTCAAGAGTGTTTTGTTTAGTCCAAAAAGTTTTGTGACCCAAGCCTCTACATAATATATGTTTTGTGATTAGAGATTTGGCAGCGTGTTTGCTCTGTT
This sequence comes from Sambucus nigra, assembly GCA_949130495.1. Classification (NCBI taxonomy): domain Eukaryota; kingdom Viridiplantae; phylum Streptophyta; class Magnoliopsida; order Dipsacales; family Adoxaceae; genus Sambucus; species Sambucus nigra. Next base: position 423,240,418 of record OX422218.1, read on the forward strand.
CATTCCTACGGATTGTTCCTTGCGAATAATTATGTGTTCATTGGTGAACATATGGTGGACTGTGTATATTTGACAATAGCATTGCAACATCAGTAGACTCCGAGACGTAGGTGGAATCCTAAGTTGTCACTAGGCAGAGGTGGAAGGAACAAAGAGCGTCAAAGCTTACGAGGGCGTCGAGTTGTTGAGTAAGTCTTTTGTTGTATCGTTGTATTAAATTCTTACTTAGTAGACTTATTGCTGGACCATCCGAGGTTTTTCCTGTTGTGTTTTTTTTTTCGTACATCATGGCGTTGTGGTTGTGTATTTTATCTTGCAAATTCTCACCTAGATGCTTTCTTAGGTTTAACAAGATAAAATTGGTTTAATTAAAAAAATAACTAGTGATTAATTCATTTGGGTATATAGTTTATTTTAATTCTAGTTGGTATTATTGATTTGACAAATTCATGTTTAGTTTGGATTGTATAAATTAGAACTGGAATTGAAGTTTTGTTTTAAGAAGAAAAAAATAATTTGGAAGAAATAAAAAATTTGGAATTTTTTGTTGAATCATCACTTTTAAGTGCTATCAAAACATAATATATAATATAAACTTACAAGATGCCGAAATTAGTTTTGGTAAAATAAATCCCATTCGATTTCGCAAAATTTGTGAAATAATTTTCGAAGAAACATTGCAAAGGCTAATCGGTCAAAAATCTCCACATTATTTTGATTGATCAATTTTGGGAATCAAAATAATATTAGTCAACGTCCAAATAAAGAGAAGGTCATCACTTGAGAAGATATCAAGGAAAGCTTTGTAGAAAGCTTCTTTAATAATAGTCTAATACTTCTTGAAAAATAAGCCATTAAAATTATCTGGACCAACAACCCCCGCAATCTTCATACCCAAAATAGCATAATGAATCACATCGAAATCAGGATCCTTACTCAGGAGGATTTTATATTCATCACAAACCAGCACTGTAATGCATTCCCAAAGGTCCTCGTCACCGGCCATTATGGAGTTTATGGACGTCAATGAGCTGAATGAAGTCCCCATCGTCGATTATATGTCCTCTTATTTGTCACACCATCTGCCATTGTCGTTCAAGGTCAAATTAATTAGGAGATTTTCACATTTTTTCTTTGTAACAGCATGAAAAAATCCTATGTTTGAGTCACCTTCTTTCGTCCATCTTAATCGAGATTTCTGTCACTAATTATCCTCTTCCCCATTAAGCTTATCTAAGTACACCTCTTGCGACTTGTCATACTTGAGGTGATTTATATTATTCAGATATTCATCAAAATCCCTTTCCATTTTTAGCATATCATCATCGACCTTCCTTGTTGCTTTAAAATGGTCACCAAATGTGGATTTCGACCAAAATTTTAAGTGATGATTTAACATGTTTCAGTTTTTCACCAAATATATGCATAGACTTACCCGTAACTTCAAATGACCAAGCTTTATTCATGACTTGTAAGAATTCCACATTTTGAGAGAAATATGAATTTTTTTTAAAAGGATTGAATATTACTTTCTTTAATTTTGAGTAATAAAGGGCTATGATCTGAGTTGTCCTAATAAAGATGATCAAGGAAGCTAAAAAAAGGGCCATCGAGACAATTAGTATTACCCACCACACGATCCGATCGATCCCAAATCCTTACATTACCTTCATGGTTATTGCACGATGTGAAACACGAACCATTAAATGGAATCTCTTGAAGACCGACGTTTATAAGAGCTAGGTAGAAATCCATGAAACCTTCCCAATTAACATTGTGTCCTCCAATCTTCTCATATTTTTTTGCTATAATGTTGAAATCTCCACCTCAAACCACTCGTTTTCACCTAAAGTGGAAATCTCTTCAAGGTCTGGCCATAAATTTAATCTCCCCCCCTTTGTACATTTGTTGTAAAAAGTATGCAATTTTGAAAAACCCCACTGCTCATCCATAGCGATACAGATTGCTCCCCATTTTTCTAAACTAACTTTCCAATTTCCTTTCCAAAGAACTTATATTTTATTCGTACTAATGGCCTTACCACCAACAAACATTAATTTTTTTTCACAAGTTGTATATGTTATTATCATTAATTTTCGGTTCCAATATTGCCAAAATATCAATTAAGTTGATCCGTACTAGACTTTTAAGTCTACGATCAGAGGGGACATTTCCAACCCCATACTATTCCAAAAAAAATGAATCATAAATATATTACAAGATTAATAGCCTTAGGACAGTTACTGTTGGATCGAGTCCGAATATTTGATGATTTACATATCAAATATTCTTTTCTAGGTCTCCTCATTTTGATAACGGTAAATAAACCTCATTTATCTTCGGTTCTTCGAGCATCAAGTTCTTATTGAGTCGTGGAAATTTTTTGGAAAGGAATTTAAAAAAAGCGTTCCAACCATCATTTATTACCCTAATCAGTGTCATTTTCGAGGTTGATACACAAAGGTGATGCCAATCTTCCATCAGTACCTGATTTATTGCAGCTTTCCTTAGTTTTAGGACTTTATCCATATAAAAGTCCCATGTTGATTTTTCTACATCCTGTTTAACAGAAGGTTGCCCACACACCTCCGCATTTATGTCCATATCCTCAGCAAGTAACTCTCCTTCGTCAATATCATTTTATTTGACATGTAGCGCTTGAAAAGTCTTGGAAATCATAATAGGATCAGCACTAACACCTAGTTTTGAGAGAACGATGGTAGTAACTTTGCAAACATGTTTGTCAATGTTAGTTCCACTAGTGTTAGGTTTGATATCATATTTTAGTTTGGTCAAAGTTGAGGTTAATGTAGCTTTTGATGAGTCTCCTTCAAGTATAGTTAAACCTTTGTTTGTAGTCTTCCACCTAGCCTTCTTCACTGGTTATTACGAGGGAACTTTACCTTTGCCTTTATCTTTCTTGACAATAACATAAGAATCCTCCTTTTCCATTTTACAATTCCTACTATCATGCCAAATTTTTGAACAACATTGGAAATATAAAGGAAGATTTTTTTATTTTATAGATTGCCAAGATCCTTTCTCTAGACTGACCAACCAAATCCTTTTAGGAAGACTTTCACAAACACTAGCCAATCTTCATCTCGAGAGGTTAGCTGTTGCTTCATCAAATTTTAATGGGTTACCAATCACATTAGCAATTGAAAAATGGGAAGTCTTATAACAGAAATGCGTGGGAAATGTAGGAACTCATTTTTTATCGTCCATAAGAGTAGCCGACTAACCCAGACTGCCTAAACAACTTCACGTCCCAAATCAGATATTTAATTTACTCACATGTATTTGATATACACTAAAACACTTACGGATACATTATAATTGGTTACCAACAACCTCAGAGGAGATATTCGGGGACACCACAAATTATCCACGCATTAATTAAGTTCCTTGTACAACTCAATCTCTTAATTTTACGTACCTATTAATTGGAAACCCGGATTCGAGGCAAAGTGAGGTAATGTCGATCATTGAAAGACACTATAATAAAATAATAACCTCTCCGTGGATGTAGTCAAGTAATCAAACAACATATATCGTTCGTGTGTTTAAATTTTTCATTTTGTTCTTTGTGATTATTTCGTGGATCCTTATTGTGATAATTCTTGTACTCATAATTGGTTTCTTATCTGGAAAATGATTTATATTCATGTGAAAACATTCACTAAAAGAAATCGCACGATGTCTAACCACAAAAGCAACATTCCTCAGGTTGGTGATATGTAAGAATAACCAATCCAACCTAGATTTAGGTCAGATATTTACCAGTGTACCAACCCCGGGTTTCGTAAAAAAAGTCAGCCTCTTAAAGAGAGCCAAGGACCACCTAGGTCTACGCAAATCTCCAGGTTGGTTAACACGTACAAATCCAGGCTTCGAGAACAACAGGAGGCCACATACCTCCAGGTAGAAGAGATTGCTAGCCTTCGGAGGCAATTTGAAAGGATGGAGATATATGACCATACACTACACCAAAAACAACCATTTGGCACACCCTGATATTAAAAATCTGGCACAGTTTAAAATTGTGCCAAATTCTAGCATGGTTTAATAGAAATTTAGCACACTTTAAAACAGTGCCAAAATTTGGCACTATTGTAAAGTGTGCCAAAATTGAGTAAACTTACTAAAATATATAATACCCCCCAAAAAACACTAGACATCCTTTCATTCAATTTTCGCTCATATCTCACCCCTAGCGCTCTCTTTCTTCATTCGCTCTCTCTCTCTCTACGACGGGTCTCGCCCCTCCGGCACGCTCGCTCTCTCCGGCGCACTCTCGCCCCTCAGTGCTCTCTATCCAGCGCACTCTCTCTCTCTGGCACACTCTCGCCCCTCAGTGCTCTCTCTACTCATTCCCACTCGTTCTCCACTCTCTCCACTCATTCCAATCAGGTAATATTTAAGCTTTATCACTTTCCTGTATATATATATATATATATATATATACTTTTAACATTGTACATTATTTTTTTAACCTAGGTATCAGATTTAATCGTAGAGTTTATACAAATGTGATTTGATTCGTGTTTGCATTTTTAGGGTTTTATATATACATTTTTAAATATTTATTGTGCTTTTTTAATGTGTGAGTTTTTGGTGCAAATTTAATGTTGATAATGGAAAAAAATAAATCAATTATTTTTGGAGAGAGCTTGGGATCTTTTAATGGTAATCTATGTTTTTATGTTCTTAACTTTTGATTTAAAATGCATATTTGTTCTGATTCGTATAGGTTACGGAGTTTTAAGAAAATTTAAGTGCTAAATGTTCAATAATAATGTAGAAACAACAAATTGAAATAGTATGTAGCCACCCTACTAATTAAATGGATAAATGTGATTTTGTATTGAAAATTTAAGAAAAAGCAAAAAAAAAACTATTTAAATATTTAGTAGACATTAATACTAAACATTCAATAATAATGTTACACATGTAGAAAAACCTTAGACTAGTTCAAGAGGCCTCACTATGACTGTGGTGAGAACTCTTGAATTGTCCCATTTTTCAACAGTTTGGAAATGCAAAAGTTTGTATTGTACATAATGTTTATGATGTCCTATTTTGAAAATTTTGGTGGTATCTCTTTATGTTCTTTGGGTTCATACAAGATTGATGTAGTGTTTTGTGTTTTCTTGGTTTAAAAACTTAAGTAACACATGAACACTCCCAATTTATGTTGTGTACTTGAAGAACTATAGAGAGATGCTGGCGAAATGTTTCAGATTAGGACATGGCATGAGACAATATGAACAATACAAAATATGCATTTTTGAATGGGATGGTGTTGGAAATATGACCCCCAAGTTTTAAATTTTACAAAAAGAATTTCCTTTTAGATGAGGAATAAAGATGGGTCAAAAAATTTTACATAAACCAAATTTTAATTTCTTTCAAATTGAAATTAAACATAACTCAAAGTGAAATTAAATTAATCAACAAATACATTTTTCACTTTAACATATTAACTCAACCCAAGTCCTAGAAATTTGACTAACAATAAATATTCAATATTGCAAATTAGGGCAAACCAAATTTTATCCAATAAAATTAATGACGTGAACTAAATTAATTAAACATTACCCAAATTAAGTTTAACACCAACTTAAGCACTAGTAGTGATTTAAACCAGTTTTAACTTTTTACCTAAGAATGCATATAATGTGATTTTACAAAAGATAAAATAAACAAATAAACACTATGCCACGATGTACGAAGAAAAACCCACAACGAAAAAAAAAACTCGGACGGCCCTAGCCTCAAATCCACTAAGTACGATTTTACAAATACAAGAAAGTATGACTTACAACACCCGACTTGACTCCGTCCAACCTCTTCTTAGCAAATAACCACATAGCTCCATTGCGGTCTCGAAATCCACCGATCGGACTTTTAGGAACTCATCAACCACACACGGTGACTTTCACCGTATGAGAATGCCGCAGCAACAAACAATGAAACTTCTTCTTTGAAGGATGTATAAGTAAACCCGAACAAAATCTTCAACTCGATAGAGTAAACCTGGTGCCAAAAACTCCAAGAAAGATATTTATATGGAAAATTGGAATAAAACAATACGGGTGTAAACCAAAAGTGTTTAAGGGTGATTTTCTTGTAAAGCAAAACACTTAAACCATGAACCTTTCATAGAAAAGTTAAACTCTCAAAACTCTCTCTAGGAGATGGAAGAATATGAAAAAGTTACTTTGAAAAACATGGTTCCCGCACTAGATAAGTCTGTCAAAAGTTAGTGTGGAAAAAGTAGTGGTATAGAGGTGAAAAACAGCTAAAAACTGCCAATTAAATTTCCCGCCAAAAATCTCGTTCAAATGAGATTTTCATTTGAATGAAGTATCGTTCGAACGACACTTCTAACGAAGTTCCAGTGGGTTTTTGGGAAAACTCGTTGGCAAACTCATTCGAATGACATTCTCGTTCGAACGACAATATCGAATGACTTTCCTGAATGTCTAAAATTCTATTTTTTTCCTAGAAACTTTATTTTAAAGTTTTAAGTAAACCTTCTGAAAATAAACAATAGTTTAAAATAAAAAATTCACCCAATTAAATTTCTCCAAGATCCTATATATATGTAATGCATTCATACATTAGGAGTAAATGGAACACATGTTGTTGACATAAAAATGAGGCACAACAAACTCGACATTTGATGAAGCTTTATAATCTTGGCTGCTACGTCTTCAACTAACACGTCATAGGCTTGAATGAATAAACTGAACAAAATGCTATGACTCAAATGTTTTTGTCCGGAATTGAAACAATAGAACATTGAGACTCAATCGGAGACTTGTGTCCTTACAAATCTCCCCCTTTGGCTATGTCGGGAGAAAAACCAACAAAAATCCTAAAGGGTCGTCAAGCTCTACTTGACTCAAACATCCCACCCAAACTTGACTCAAGACCTAAGGATCAATATTTGTGCCGATGAAAGTTTCCATTTAGAAGAATTCCTTCACACTTAAGCAAACTACCAAACGCATAGGTGAAGACACCCCGAAGGCCCCCAATTTTAAAATTCAAAAGTAATTTCCTTTTATAGATATGCGGAAGCGTAAGATGGTTCACAAAAATACCAAATTTTAATTTACTTCAAATCAAAAGTAAACAAAGTGAAATATGATTAAAACACGCACTTATGTTAATTTCACTTAAACCATATTAATTAATCTAAGTCATAGAAAATTTGCCTAAGTCATATTTCTCAATTTTATCAAGTTAGGCCAAACCAATTTTATCAATTAAATTAAATGACTTGAATTAAATTAACATAAAAATTACCCAATATTAATTTGCACCAAATTATATAAGTAGTGAATAAATTAAAACATTTTTATCTTTTTACCTAAGCGTGCGTTCTAGGTGATTTTCCAAAAGATAAAATAAATGACTAATCCACTACGCTGCAATTTACGAGGAAAAACCCACAACGGGAAAAAACCTCGGACGACCCTAGCCTCAAATCTACTAAGTACATAATTTACAAATACAAGCAATATGACTTACAACACTCGAATCAATACCTCTCAAGCCCCGACGCGTCTTCTTGTATCAACCTCTTCTTAGGGAATAACCACGGAGTTCCACCGCGGTCTCTGAATCCAACGATCGGACTTTATATGGTCACCGTCACCTGAACTAGGAGCCTTTCTCCAAGTGGGTAAATCAACGAAAACCTCTTCTTCTTTGTGAGATTTAGAAGCAAACCCGAAATGTCTCTTCAAACGGTAGAGATGGAAAATCGGTGCCAAAACTCCAAGCAAAGTATATATATATGGAACTTGGATTAAACAAACAATTGGGTGTAAACTAGAGTGTCAAATGAATTTTCTTTGAAAGATGAACACTCAAAATCATGAACTTTTCTTGGAAATTTTTTTTTCTCAAAAACTCTCTCTAGAAGTTAGAATGGAATGAAAAGTTAAGTTAGAAAAATCCATTTCCGCACTTAAGAAATCTACCAAAAAGTTAGTGGGAAAAACAAGTGGGAAAGTGGGTCAAAACTCCATAAAATTGCCATTTAACTGTTCCCGCCAAATCTTGTTCGAACGACATTTTTGTTCAACGAAATCTCAGTCGAACGAGGCTTCTAACGAAGTTCCAATGTGAACTCGTTAGAAATCTCATTGGAAATCTCGTTTGAACAGGCATCTCGTTCGAATGACATTTCTAACGAAGTTCCAGTGACCAATATGGGAACTCGTTGGCAAACTCATTCGAATGACTTATGGTTCGAACGAAAATCTCGTTCGAACGAAGTTCCATAATGTTTGAAAAATTCAATTTTTGCCTAGAAACTTTATATTCTTTATTTGAAGTTTTAATTAAATCTTTCTGAAAATAAACAACAGTTTTAATTAAACCTACACCCATTATAAAATGTTCTAAGATCCTATATATATATATATATATATATATATATTAAAATGCATTCATACCTTAGGACCAATGAAACCATGTTGATGACGTAGAAATGAGGCACAAACAAAGTCGACAATTTGATGAAGCTTTATACACTTGGCCGCTACGTCTTCAACAAACTCGTCATAGGCTTGAAGGATGATCAATTAAATCTATCCTATGACTCAAACGTTTTTGTATGGAATTGAGCCAAAACTACAAAGGACTTAATTGGAAATTTGTGTCCTTACAAAAGGGAATATCAAAATAATAAATACAATTAAAATAATTACTGCCCTTAAATTAATTCTCACCTTTTTTTGTCTAATAATGACATACTTAGAAAGACGTCTCCCTCTAAGATAAATCTCCGAAACTAAGATACGATAACAATAGGATTAGATACGTTCTCCCCTATCATTCTCCCCCTTTTCGTTCAGGAATAGACAAAGGTTAAAATTAATTGAAAAAATGACTCATAAGGTGATAAGAACATGAAAGCATATAGGCAACAAAAGCATAACTAATCCATATAAAGAATAAATGACACGAAATATCATGCAAGAATATGATACCAATATGAGACATAAATTATTAAGCATGTGATATCAACAAAGAATGCAACAAGATAGATAGCAATCATGAAGTATAAGTATAGATGGACTAGAAAGGAAGGCAAAGACAAATATAATACCTCGTATATGAGTACATAATAAATATGATTAATGCACATGCACATATACTAGGGATAAAAACAACACATGAAACAAAATAAAATAAGCTTTTCATACTCGTATGGAAAAAATGTGTCATATGAAAACGAAAGTGTTGGGGTGTGAACTAGTAACAATCAAATTTATACCCAATCACTTAAAATATGTTCACGGAGTTCTTAATTGATTGCAAAATTCATCACATTTGAATATAACCTCATATGACAATATAGATTGAACTCAATGAGCAAACATACACAATGCATACAAGCCTAGTGTGACATCCCGACTAATTAAATACCGGGTAGCTACTCCTTTATTAAATTAAATCAAAATGCCAAGTTGGCTCAGTTAACATCATCACTGTCGAAAACATTTTATTATTACTAACCACCTAATATTTAAAAAGTAAGTTGTCAAATTTTAATTAAAGTCTGATTAACATGCAGTAAAAGATTTAAAGCCATGATAATATCTCCATTCACCATAACGAAATAATAGAATAACCATCACATGATATAAATAAATCCGGAGGAAAAACTCCTCACCACAAATCCCACAACTGAAATAAGTAACGAAATACTGAATACTGAATTAATACATGCCAAAGTCTGAAAAACTAAAATGGAAATGTCTCTAATAGAATTTTGGCAACATGCCCTACAACTGAGGAATACTGAACATGGAATCCAAATGATAGAAGCGTCTAAAAGAAAATCCCTGTAACTTCCACAAACAGCTACAGCTCGTCATCGGAATGAGAATCCTATGCGTGGTGTCCTTGTGGCTGGGAACCTAAAATGGTTTTACAAGAAAATAGATTTGAAAGCAAACGGGTCAGACCCCGAATGTGGAGATATTTTAAAAACCTACAAGTGCTTTAAAAACATTTAAAACATTAAATGCATAGTACATGCTAGGACGTGCACTCACATGAAATTCTCACCTCTCGTCTAACTGTGCACTCCTAACGTAAGCACCCATCTAAAATGACACAAACCCCTAGCTAAGTGACATCATATCTAGCTAGACTGTCATAGGTTCTACCCTTATTACTCGGTTCCCATTAACATTATAACGATCGCAATTAAATAGGGGGATTAGCGTAAATTCAGGTTCTCATATAAAAGTAATACAACTCATTATAGATTATCCCTTTTATGTTATTCCATAGTTATACACACGATACCATATGAAAGTTCCCATTTTATTAAGTGTATATTTTCCACAACATAAATATACAATATAAGCACCCCGAGACTAAGCTACGGTGCACACATACTCTGCTATCCATCCCGGTACATCATGTACATAAGGAATCACGTATTCCGAATCTCTCAGGAATAGTTCAGATAACACAAATCACAAACAGTGGAGGCGAACACAGTCACATCACATGGGTCACGCACATACCTACGCTCCCACGATCAGCAGACTTATTAACATCCCAATAAGTCCTTCTATGACCTACGTTCTCGAGGTAACCAGTCTAAATCCGGGCAACACAAGGATTAGAGGTCCCTAAGCGAACGCAAACCTCCCGTGATAGCATGTATGGTAGGTATGTCATACACACAAATCATATATCAATACTAAGTAAACACGCATCTTAGTAATCACCGTAGTTTAATTGTGGTACTTATCGCATTCTCGTACCATTTTATAATTTATACAATTTATATACTCCCGGTTCATAATCATAGACGCCATAATTTATTCTCACGTCGTAGTAGGCACTCACGTCTCGACTCAAGTGTCTATTTGATTCCTTCCACAATTATAATTTACTCCTCATTATATCCCAAATGTCCCAAGTATACCAATTCATCATCAAAGGAATGTTATCTCTATCCTCGAACAAGTTTACGGGACTCCCAAAATCAAAACAGGCCAAAAAGGCCGAAACTGCCAGCTCGTTAGAAGTCTCGTTCAAACGAGGCTGTTCGAACGAGATTCAGTTCGTTCGAACGAACTGTACCTTCTAACGACATCTCGTTCGAACGAAGGTATCGAACGGAATTTCCCCTCGTTAGAAGCAACTGGTCAATTCGTTAGAAACTCGTTCGAACGAGCTCGTTCTAACGACCTGGGAAGGCTTTCTAACGAACGACCAATTTCGTCACCAGAATTTCTACTTTCGTTTTTCACCAATTTCTACTCCTCAATTCTCCTCTAAAATTCGTCCCAACAACGTTTTAAGGTCTCTAATCAATCCTAAACATATCAAGGTCACATACTAACGTGTTTTAAGGGAATAATTCATCCTAAACATCACCAAATCACAAGTCCCATCACTTTTTCCCAATTTTTCAAGAACATAAACCCTAAGATTATAAATCATCAATTTCCAGAAATAAATCCATTTTTATAGCACATAAACTTATAATTCTCTTAATTCGATCTTCTAATAACATTTCTACATGCAAACCTATCTCCAAAATTTATTAACAACTCCAGTTTCATGGGTTTTCAATTATCTCCCAATTAATTATGATTATTGGATAGTCTAAGCATGGAAGAAGCATTTACTGCATAAAAATGTAAATTAAACCACTTGCCTTGGTTCAATCTCAGATTTTGATGACGATTTGATGAATCTCTCTCTCTCTCTCTCCAAGCTTTTCTCCTCCATCTATCTCTTTCCAAGCTTTCTTCTCCAATAGCTATGCTGGCTAGGGTTTGTTTTGGGAAAAGTTAGAAACCTAAATTCTAATAACCTACGTAGCCTATTGGGTTAACATGGGTTGGTTAGTGGTTTAGTGGGTCAAATCCACATCAGATATAATTGACTAATTTTCGTCACTTTTAATTCCCAAAAATACAAAATTACCAAAACACCCTTTATGTTGCCGGTACGGCCTAAAAAAACCCCGGGACCCAAACTAAATCCCCGGCTAGTGTTTTATGACTATCTCGACCCTTCCGGACGCGTTGGCGCACTCAAAACGACCATACTATTAATAGAATTTAAATTCACTTTTATGATTAAAATAATTATATCCTGACGCGACTGTCTCACGCGTCCCAATAAAATGTCCAAATTGTCGTATATCAATCTCACGACAAATTTCATAATTCAATATTCATATATCATCATATATACTCAATATAGTCAAATACCAACTCACATCTCGCTAGTATTTTATCCGGATTAATTCCCAATTAATTCTCATTTAATTAATTAATCCCAAAAATAAATATTGCCAAAAATACGGGGTATTACAGCTAGAATTTTTATGATTCTACAAACCAATAGAGTCATGACATTGAAAGTACAAGGATAAACGGACATTGTGCAAACCGTTGATATACCATCCAATCTCGCTCAATAAACATATATATTTTTTAATGAATATATCAATTAAACATAGACCTTGGCAATTGTTATTCTATTTAATGGCATGTTTTGTTTTTTAGGCCTTTGGACCACGTATTTCTTTTAGCTCCAAGTAAACGGTGTCTTACTCACAAAGGATGATTTTTCCTTTCGGAGCCCTTCCCCGTGCACATTTATATATATAATTTTTTATATCTCACACAAATCTAACGTGCAAAGGATTTTAACATGCACTAGTCCTCCCAGGTCACATAACATGTAGATGATAAGATTGGTAGGAGAATACATCACAAAGCTCAAATATACATATGAAGTTATAGATTCAAGAGAGCTCGTTCATGTGTTAATTGAGGCATATAAAAATAGAATCCATTATATCAACACAAAATCCAACTACTCCATATAAGCATGGTAAAGAACATTTTAAGGATTAACAATCTAAATGAAAAGTTCTAGCCACATGGGAGCAAAAAAGAAGGAATTCAAACACAAATATATGCCACAAAGAGGGTGTCAAACTAAAATACACACCAAAAAAAATATTATTGAGTTTCTGAAATTTTTAAACCAAACAACAAAGATATTTACTCCAAAACACGAACAAAAATCATTTGTATTTTTTATTAAGCCTAAATTACAAAAAGATGAAATACAAATGATAACCAAAATCTTTTTGTATTTTATATTTAATGCAAATCAAAAGAAATATAATACAAAAGATAAACAAAAATTATAATTCTAGCATGTGACGAAGCATGGAGCATAGACTAGAAAATGATTAAACATGCATACACCTAGCAATGATATATAATATGAAGCATAAAAATCTAGAGTATGGAAATAAAGCTAACACATTCAACCTTTAGATTTTACAAGGGCGGAAGCATGTGAAAAAAAAGAGAATAAAAAATACTATCTTATAAAGCTACCAAGTCGGATCTCCTAACCCAAAGTAATGACGAATGACTATCTTGTGACAACCCGCTATCCGAAATAAAGGGTGGCCAGCCCTATACCCCGATTAAATAGGAAATCATGGATAATATCATCCTCAGCATCACAACAATATACAAAGTATAAGGAATAACCACTCTATATTCCAGAAAACGGGTTATCAAAAACTTTGATTTGAAATAAAAAGGAAAACATTTTCAACAACCCATCATAGAGATAGAGGGTGGAAACCCCCCACAAGCGCATATAATAAATCCCGTAAGATACAAAGGACCGAATAAAGCTTCGGTCAATACCATCCATACAACATACTTAGCATCAAGTGTTACATAATAAATTCATTATACATTTACAACAGTTTGGGCAACATGCCCGAATGAACTGAACATAACTAGAAACATAAACATAGGCGTCTACTCAAAATCTCGTGAAACCCGCACAATGTCACGGATCCTCAAAACATGCGGAAGGGAAAAGTCATTACGGGCGACCGTGCGGCGGAACACCTGAACGGAGAATATAGATATACATATACAACAAGAAAAGGAAAATCGGTTAGGGCCGGGGATATGTGATCAATAGATAAATGACAAGTATGATAATGATGCACAACTAAGCATGGATGATAGTCTAGCATGTTAACAACATATAAGGAAATGGAACTAGTGAAGGACTACATAGAGTGAGATTCACAATAAAACAGAATTAAAAGTGCTTATAAGCCTTTATCATTTTTAATCATATTTCAATTCAAACATTCATTTTCCATTCCTTATCAGGAATATGATTGACATCATGTGCTCTATATGGCACTAATCTCAATAACATGCTCTTTGCGGCATAATTTTGCTCCTTATGGCATTAATGTTCCATCGAGTCCAACTCGATAATTAGAATAGTCATAATTATAAATATAACGATTCTAAGACCGCCCGTCCGGGTTTCCCCACTGAGCGCGTCCCTAAATAACCATCATCTTCCAGGGCCTAACATAAGAAAACCTGGGATCCTATCGAAAGCGTCGGGAAGCGGTCATGAGCCTGCGTGGTAGCCAAGACCACACCCGGAATCTCCCTACCCCCGCAGAAAAACATACAACCATAAACGCTCCCATGGCCTAGGACTATATCCACCCTGCATTCATTAGCCAGGGGGCTTCACCTAACGAGCGGACTTCCCTTAAGATGGTATTTAGAGAGGTGTGTAACATCCATTTTATTAATTCCCATTATGTGATTAGTAAATTATCATTTACCTTAACAAATTTCCCATTTTAAATAGATGTATAAGTTAAATCGGAACTACACATGATACGTACCGACATAACATCCTCGATAAGGAATTCAGACTCCAAAGTTATCACCAAGGCCTCTTTTAGGCTTTACTATAAACCATTAAGTCAAAATGTAACTCAAGTTGAATTCTAAAGTCTCCAAAATTGACCTTAATACATTCTAGACCCTTATAAACTACAAGACAAAAGTGATGCCTAAACATCACCTTAAATTCCCCCTTGAATGAATCCTAGATGAACCCTTTCGAGTCTAGGATGTCGACCCAACTCAACTAGAACTCTAAACCTTATGTTTACTTCATTTAAGAAGGTCCCTAATCAAAATCCTAAAGAAAAGGGGCTAAAAATGAAAAAGAAAAATTTCAAAAAGTGCAGGGTTACCGAATCGATTCGCCCCCTTGGCCGAATCGATTCGGCCAGAAAATTTGAGATTCTGCATAATAGCCGAATCGATTCGCTCAGAGGGCCGAATCGATTCGGTCTGAAAATCTGGGTTTCTTCATAACTGCCGAATCGATTCGGATAAATTCCGAATCGATTCGGTCAACAAGACCTGGGCACTGGAACTAACCGAATCGATTCGCCCAGGGGGCCGAATCGATTCGGGCCGACGATTTTGCCAAGAAATGGCTATGGAGTCTTGGACTCCATTTTCTACCCAAACTCCAATTTCTTCCAACCAAACTCATATACCAACACTATAAGAACATCAAAGATGCTATTTATCATCTTCAAACCCCATGAATCAACTTAGAGTGAATCAAAACCCAAAATACATAAGAAAACCCTAAGTTCTCTAAACTAAAATCAATACACCATTAACATAACAAGTCATCTATCTCAAGACACAATTTAGCAAGTAAAACTTGCCTTGATTCAGCAAATATGCAGTTTCCTTGGTGTAGCAAGCTCTCTCTCTCAATCTCCAAAGCTTTCCCTCCACTCTTCTCTTTTCTCTCTAAGGTTTAGGAAGGGATTTTGGGGAAAATAGAAGACTTAGTAGGCATAAATCGTGACTTAAGACCAAATGCCCCACTAAATTAATCAAAAGTGCGATAAAATAATACGCAATAGCCTAATTAAAGCACAACCAGTCAAAAATGCCCAAAACTATAAAATACAATATGGTACATTATTTGACTATTTCGCACGTTCCGGGATCAACTGCAACCTCCAAATTATCATTTGGACATTTTAAAATTCAATTTAGGTTTCGGTCTCATAATTAAGCCAAATATCATTTTATATTCAGATGATATTAATAAGCATGACATAGCAATATTTTCCCATAATTATGATATGTATGTAACCTCATAATAAATATCAACTTTTCCACATTGAATTTATCATTCAAATCATAGCCCAACACTTGGTTCCAATTAATATACTAAGTAATTACTATAAAATACGGTCTCATAAGCGAGGGTTATTACATACTCCCCCCCTTATGAGGGAATTTTGCCCCCAAAATTCAGGCGTACCTCATGAGAAAAGATGTGGATATTTCTCCCGCATCTCATCCTCGCGTTCCCAAGTTGATTCGCTTGCATGATGATGACTCCAATGGACTCTCACTAGAGGCACCACCCGAGATCTTAACTTTCGCTCCCCAAACTCAAGGATAGAAATCGGTTGTTCTTCATAAGAAACATCGGGCTGCAAATCGATATCTTCGAAAGGAATGTGCCAAAGGGCACCTTCACACCTTCTGTACTTCTTCAAGGAGGAGACATGAAATACATCATGGATTTGTTGTAAGGGTTCCGGCAAGGCAAGTTGGTATGCTACTGGACCAACCTTTGCAATCACCGGGAAGGGTCCAACAAAGCGGGGTGCAAGCTTTCCTTTCTTCCCAAAACGCTTAATGCCCTTCATCGGGGACACTCGCACCAACACTTGATCTCCAACTTCCAATTCAATATGCCTCCTACCCGCATCGGCATAACTCTTTTGGCGATCTTGGGCTACCCGTATGCGACTTCGAATAAGCTCGATCTTCGAAGAAGTATCTTGGATCATCTCAGGTCCAAGAAACTTATTATCACCCACTTCCAACCAACAAGCGGGCGACCTACAAGGCCTGCCATACAGAGCTTCATAAGGTGCCATTCCAATGGTAAATTGGTATGAGTTGTTGTAAGAAAACTCAACCAACGAAAGATATTGTTCCCAATTACCTTTAAAGTCGAGTATGCACATACGAAGCATATCCTCCAACATCTGGTTTACCCTTTCGGTCTGACCGTCTGTTTGAGGATGATAGGAAGAGCTTAACTTTAATTCAGTCCCCATAGCTCCCTGGAAACTCTGCCAAAAGTGGGACACAAATATTTTATCTCTGTCGGAGATAATATTCAAAGGTACCCCATGGAGTCTGACGATCTCCTCAATGAACAACTGGGCATAACGAGCGGTATCATAATCGGTGCGCACAGGTAAGAAGTGTGACGACTTGGTCAAACGGTCGACAATCACCCAAATTGAATCATGACCCTTTTGCGATCTAGGCAAGCCCGTAACAAAGTCCATCGAAATGCTCTCCCATTTCCATACGGGAATCTCGAGCGGCTGTAACAAACCTGTCGGTCGCTGGTGATCAATCTTAACCAACTGACAAGTAGTGCATTGGGACACAAACTCTGAGATATCCCTCTTCATGCCCGCCCACCAGTACAAACGATGCATATCTTGGTACATCTTGTCCCCGCCGGGATGTACCGTGAACTTCGACCCGTGAGATTCTTCCATAACTGCACGTCTCAAATCCCCATCATCCGGAACCACAAGTCTTCCATGGAAGCGTAATCCACCCTCAGAGCCTATTGAGTACGACTCCGCTCCCTCAGACAACAACTGGCGTGTATGGTCTTGACAAACTTTATCTCTCTTCTGAGCTTCCACAATCTTTGCTATAATCGTGGGAGTAACCGTCATCACTGAAAGGAATGCTCTCGCTCCAGCATCCTCCAGGCTGGGTTCTTTCCACTTAGCTTTCCACACCTCAGCTAAGTTTCCATCAGGCTTTCTACTCAAGGCATCTGCTACCCCATTCGCCTTCTCGGGGTGGTAATGAATATCAAATTGGTAGTCTTTCACAAACTCCAACCAACGGCGCTGGCGCATGTTCAAATCCTTTTGGGAGAATAAGTACTGCAGCGATTTGTGGTCGGTGAAAAGACTAAACTTTTCCCCCAAGAGGTAATGCCTCCATATCTTCAAGGCAAATACAACGGCGGCGAACTCCAAATCATGTACTGGATAGTTCCTCTCATGAGGCTTCAACTTACGAGAAGCGTATGCAATGGGTTGCCTCTCTTGTTGAAGAACACCTCCTAACCCCAGAAGAGATGCATCAGTAAAGACGAGGTATTCCAACCCCGGCTTTGGCAATGCCAGGACTGGAGCTGAAGTCAGTCTATCCTTAAGCTCATCGAAAGTCGCTTGACATGAACTGTCCCAAACAAATCTTACTCCTTTCCGGGTTAAATTTGTCAACGGGCTAGCAACCTTAGAAAAGCCCTTAATGAATCGACGGTAATAGCCCGCCAAGCCCAGAAAACTACGAATTTCAGTGGGCGTCGTGGGCTGACCCCACTCCTTCACTGCGACCACCTTACTCGGATCCACAGACACGCCTTGGGATGACACCACATGCCCCAAAAATTGAACTTCCTTCAGCCAGAAGCCACACTTCTCAAACTTTGCATACAATTGATGATCTCTCAATCTCTGCAGGACCAACCGCAAGTGAGCAGCGTGATCCGACTCTGTCTGAGAATAGACTAGGATGTCATCAATAAATACAATGACAAACTGGTCAAGGAAATCCCGGAACACCCTATTCATAAGGTCCATAAACACTGCAGGGGCATTGGTTAGCCCGAAGGGCATAACCAAGAACTCATAAGATCCATAACGGGTCAGAAAAGCCGTCTTGGACACATCTTGCTCCCGTATCCTCAATTGGTGATACCCTGTCCGCAAGTCGATCTTGGAGAAATATGAAGCTCCCCTTAGTTGATCAAACAAGTCGTCAATGCGAGGTAAAGGGTATTTATTCCGGATGGTGACTTTATTCAACTCTCTATAGTCCACGCATAACCGGAGAGAACCGTCTCTTTTCTTCACAAACAATACCGGAGCGCCCCACGACGAGGTACTATGCCTAATAAAGCCCTGCTCCAGTAGCTTCTGAATCTGATCCCTCAGCTCCCTCATCTCCACAGGAGCCATTCGATAAGGAGCCTTGGTGATCGGTCGAGTTCCCGGCATTAAATCAATCGCAAACTCTATTTCCCGAATTGGAGGTAATCCCGGTATCTCTCGGAAAATATCCTTAATGTCCCGGACGATGGGAAGAGAATCTAGGGGAACCACGACATCTCCCGATGCGTCCTCCGCAATACAATATAAATAAGCACTCGTGCTCCCTTCCACACAAGGCATGACTACTAGGAACATCTCTTGTCCCGGAACCGCAAAAACTATACTCTTCCCGTAGCAATTCACTATAGCACGGTACTTCACTAGCCAATCCATACCCAAAATTACATCGTACCCGACCATATCAAGGACGAGCAAATCGGCATCAAAATACAAGTCACGAAGATTAATTCCTACATTTCTACATACGAAGAAAACCAATGAGCCATCGCCCATAGAGGATTCGACGCTAGTGAAAGTACTTTTAGCAGATCTTATCAAACCTGTAGTCTGAGCAAAACTTCTAGAAATAAAGGAGTGTGTAGCACCCGTATCAAATAGAATTCGACCCATGTGCCCCTGAATGAGAAACTTACCCTCGATCGCCGGTGGTGCCGGAGGAGCTGGAGGAAGCAAAGCCTCCTGAAGATGGTAAACCCTTCCGTACTGCAATTGCCCCTGTTGAGGAGGAGCAACCGGATTAGGCGCTTGAGGCAGAAACTGTACATACGGCTGCTGCGGGGCCCATGGAAGATGCCCTCCAACCAACTGAGGACACGCCCTTTTATAGTGGCCCATCTCCCCACACTGAAAACATTTGATTGCCGTAATATCCTGATTTCTACCTTGGTTATTTCGGGGTTGACCCGCACCTCGGCCCTGTTGGCCCCTACCACCATTTCCACCTCAACCTCCCTGAGGCTGTTGACCGCCTTGTCCTTGCCTGTTATTATTACCACCAGCATTAAACCCACCGAAACGTTGACGCTTGGACGAATCCCCCTGCTGAGGATCCCTCTCAACCTGTTTGTTCCCCGAGGATTGGGAAGAAGAAGATGTTCCCCCTCCACTCCCAACTCCTCCTTGCCTCACTGGTTGCCCCACAGTAACTACCTTCTTCTTGTTTAGCAGAAACAATCGGTGCTCCTGACAGTGAAGCAAAGCGGCATTCATCACATCACCAAAAGTCACCAAAGATGGATTCCCCAGCAAATGTTGTTTTATTCGCCAGTTCAAACCTCCCACAAACTTGGAGATCCTCTTTGATTCTGGAGTTGCCTCGTCCGGTATAAAACTAGCTAACCGGGTAAACTCTTCCTCATACTCAGCAACTGACCTCTCTCCTTGAACCAAATCCTGCAGCTTCCTCTGCATTTCCCTCTGAACTGCGGGAGGGAAATACTTACCATCAAACAAAGCCCAAAAATTTGTAATGGACATAGCATCCCTTTGCTCGGGTGTCGTCATTGACTCCCACCAATGTAAGGCCGGTCCTACCAGCTTGAAGGTAACGAGAATATGCTTCTTCTCCTCACTACATTCTACCATCCTAAGATGGCGCTGCATATCTCTCTTCCACTGGTTCGCCTTGATAACATCTGAACCTCCCTCAAACTCCGGGGGATATCCCTTAAGGAAAGATTCCCTCACCCGTTCCCATTGAGAAGGTCCCGTGGGAACTTGTGCTTCTTGTCCCCTAACTTGGGCTTGTGGCATTTGTTGGGCCACTGCAGTCATCGCGGCGTTGACGGCTTGGGCCACAATGTTTGCCACTTCAGCGGCACTGATACTCCCCTGCTGCTATGGAGGACCAAACTCATCCTCAACGACCCTATTACGTCTAGCGGGACGTCCTCTCTTCGGCGGCATCTGAGATAAAGACGAGAGAGAGTTAAAACATAATGTAAGACAATCTATTTAACAGAAAATCGCATACATAGGCATCAAAACAATCCTAGCATTAAGTTCTATATCAAAGAACGCTACGGTAGAACGTGACAAGTCCGCATAGATCCTAAAGACTCTAAAACCTGATGCTCTGATACCATCTGTGACAACCCGCTATCCGAAATAAAGGGTGGCCAGCCCTATACCCCGATTAAATAGGAAATCATGGATAATATCATCCTCAGCATCACAACAATATACAAAGTACAAGGAATAACCACTCTATATTCCAGAAAACGGGTTATCAAAAACTTTGATTTGAAATAAAAAGGAAAACATTTTCAACAACCCATCATAGAGATAGAGGGTGTAAACCCCCCACAAGCGCATATAATAAATCCCGTAAGATACAAAGGACCGAATAAAGCTTCGGTCAATACCATCCATACAACATACTTAGCATCAAGTGTTACATAATAAATTCATTATACATTTACAACAGTTTGGGCAACATGCCCGAATGAACTGAACATAACTAGAAACATAAACAGAGGCGTCTACTCAAAATCCCGTGAAACCCGCACAATGTCACGGATCCTCAAAACATGCGGAAGGGAAAAGTCATTACGGGCGACCGTGCGGCGGAACACCTGAACGGATAATATAGATATACATATACAACAAGAAAAGGAAAACCGGTCAGGGCCAGGGATATGTGATCAATAGATAAATGACAAGTATGATAATGATGCACAACTAAGCATGGATGATAGTCTAGCATGTTAACATCATATAAGGAAATGGAACTAGTGAAGGACTACATAGAGTGAGATTCATAATAAAACAGAATTAAAAGTGCTTATAAGCCTTTATCATTTTTAATCATATTTCAATTCAAACATTCATTTTCCATTCCTTATCAGGAATATGATTGACATCATGTGCTCTATATGGCACTAATCTCAATAACATGCTCTTTGCGGCATACTTTTGCTCCTTATGGCATTAATGTTCCATCGAGTCCAACTCGATAATTAGAATAGTCATAATTATAAATATAACGATTCTAAGACCGCCCGTCCGGGTTTCCCCACTGAGCGCGTCCCTAAATAACCATCATCTTCCAGGGCCTAACATAAGACAACCTGGGATCCTATCAAAAGCGTCGGGAAGCGGCCATGAGCCTGCGTGGTAGCCAAGACCACACCCGAAATCTCCCTACCCCCGCAGAAAAACATTCAACCATAAATGCTCCCATGGCCTAGGACTATATCCACCCTGCATTCATTAGCCAGGGGGCTTCACCTAACGAGCGGACTTCCCTTAAGATGGTATTTAGAGAGGTGTGTAACATCCATTTTATTAATTCCCATTATGTGATTAGTAAATTATCATTTACCTTAACAAATTTCCCATTTTAAATAGATGTATAAGTTAAATCGGAACTACACATGATACGTACCGACATAACATCCTCGATAAGGAATTCAGACTCCAAAGTTATCCCCAAGGCCTCTTTTAGGCTTTACTATAAACCATTAAGTCAAAATGTAACTCAAGTTGAATTCTAAAGTCTCCAAAATTGACCTTAATACATTCTAGACCCTTATAAACTACAAGACAAAAGTGATGCCTAAACATCACCTTAAATTCCCCCTTGAATGAATCCTAGATGAACCCTTTCGAGTCTAGGATGTCGACCCAACTCAACTAGAACTCTAAACCTTATGTTTACTTCATTTAAGAAGGTCCCTAATCAAAATCCTAAAGAAAAGGGGCTAAAAATGAAAAAGAAAAATTTCAAAAAGTGCAGGGTTACCGAATCGATTCGCCCCCTTGGCCGAATCGATTCGGTCAGAAAATTTGAGATTCTGCATAATAGCCGAATCGATTCGCTCAGAGGGCCGAATCGATTCGGTCTGAAAATCTGGGTTTCTGCATAACTGCCGAATCGATTCGGATAAATTCTGAATCGATTCGGTCAACAAGACCTGGGCACTGGAACTAACCGAATCGATTCGCCCAGGGGGCCGAATCGATTCGGGCCTGCGATTTTGCCAAGAAATGGCTATGGAGTCTTGGACTCCATTTTCTACCCAAACTCCAATTTCTTCCAACCAAACTCATATACCAACACTATAAGAACATCAAAGATGCTATTTATCATCTTCAAACCCCATGAATCAACTTAGAGTGAATCAAAACCCAAAATACATAAGAAAACCCTAAGTTCTCTAAACTAAAATCAATACACCATTAACATAACAAGTCATCTATCTCAAGACATAATTTAGCAAGTAAAACTTGCCTTGATTCAGCAAATATGCAGTTTCCTTGGTGTAGCAAGCTCTTTCTCTCAATCTCCAAAGCTTTCCCTCCACTCTTCTCTTTTCTCTCTAAGGTTTAGGAAGGGATTTTGGGGAAAATAGAAGACTTAGTAGGCATAAATCGTGACTTAAGACCAAATGGCCCACTAAATTAATCAAAAGTGCGATAAAATAATACGCAATAGCCTAATTAAGGCACAACCAGTCAAAAATGCCCAAAACTATAAAATACAATATGGTACATTATTTGACTATTTCGCACGTTCCGGGATCAACTGCAACCTCCAAATTATCATTTGGACATTTTAAAATTCAATTTAGGTTCCGGTCTCATAATTAAGCCAAATATCATTTTATATTCAGATGATATTAATAACCATGACATATCAATATTTTCCCATAATTATGATATGTATGCAACCTCACAATAAATATCAACTTTTCTACATTGAATTTATCATTCAAATCATATCCCAACACTTGGTTCCAATTACTATACTAAGTAATTACTATAAAATACGGTCTCATAAGCGAGGGTTATTACATATCTCAGGGTGTAGGAATCTTGGCAACCTCGGTTTCCTTATGTAGGGATTTTGTAGGACCTCGTTTAAGATGAAAAGAAAATTTCCTAAGACAGTGTGAGCACCTAAAGACTTGGCAAAAAGATTTACCTAAGGAATGATCTTTAAAGGCTTTCCTAGGCGATTCTCCTAAAATATTTGTTTTGGTTTTATGAGTTGATTCATTACAAGTATCAAAGCCTAAAACACAAATGTCATTTTTTTATTTGGACCGTTCAAAATATTTTATCTAATTTCTCCGAACGACACTCCAAATCAAATTTGAGTTTACTAGAGTCTTTTAATTTATTTTCTAATTCTAAAATTCTAGACGATAACAAAACATTTCTCTCTTTAAACTCGAGAAGCTCCTTTTGCATTGATTCAATTAAACCTCTAAGTCTATCTCTCTCGCCTTCTATATATTCAAGCTTCTCTCTAAGAGTCCTCTAACGTGTCCTAAGGTCTTCAACCAACACACTATCATCAATGACCTTGACATGCTCTCTTAAACTCGCTTCTAACTTCAAATTAGCTCTTTTAAATTTAATAGATTCTTCATAAAGTTCTTGAAAAGCATTTTGAGGTACACTTACATCAACCACTTCTTCATTTTCACTCCTTCTCTCTTCTCCACTCTCACAGCCATCATCTTTTAAAGCGTTTTGGGCTTTCAAAGCAACACCCTTTTCTATTTTCTTTTCAGTTTTGGAGGGAAACATGTCTAGTTCATAGGTTTGAAAACACCTACGAGCTTTTCTAATTTCGTAGAGGCTAAAGTGGGTAAAGAATTTAAAACGGTCACTTTTGAAATAAATCTATCGGGTAGGGACCATAAAATTTTCTTTACTACATGGTTGTCGGGTATTTTCTCTCCCAAATTAAAAGATGAATTAATAACATCGAAAAGTCTAGCATAAAATTAATCAAAAGTTTATTTTTCATTCATTTTGATGGTTTCAAAATGAGGGGTGAGGTTTTGGAGTTTCGAAGGTTTTACGACACTAGTTCCTTCATGAGTGAGTTGTAAAATATCCCAAGCTTATTTAGTGATTTCACACGTCATAATGCGATGGAATTCATACGATGTGACCGCGCTAAACAAGGCATTTAAACCTCGTGAATTAATAATAGATAGTTTAAATTCATTATCACTCCATCTATTGACAGGTTTGGGAACACGCTCATTATCTACTAAATGTCTAGTTGGGGACCACCCATTAACGACAGATAACTAAACTCTCTCGTCGATAGATTTTAGTGCTGATTTCATCCGTGCTTTCCAATATGAGTAGTTAGAACCATCAAAAATAGGAAATTTTGAAAATGGGGAAATTCCGTTTTAGCCAAAAATATTTAAAGGATCTTAAACGCAATAATTTATTGATCCCGCTTTGATACAACTTGTTTGAAATATGACCCCCAATTTTTAAATTTTACAAAAAGAATTTCCTTTTAGATGTCGAATAAAGATGGCTCAAAAATTTTTACAGGAACCAAATTTTAATTTCTTTCAAATTAAAATTAAACATAACTCAAAGTGAAATTTAATTAATCAACAAATACATTTTTCACTTTCACATATTAACTCAACCCAAGTCCTAGAAATTTGCCTAACAATAAATATTCAACATTTCAAATTAGGGAAAACCAAATTTTATCCAATAAAATTAATGACGGGAACTAAATTAATTAAATATTACCCAAATTAGGTTTAGCACAAACTTAAGCATGAGTAGTGATTTAAACCAATTTTATCTTTTTACCTAAGCATGCATCTAATTTGATTTTGCAAAAGATAAAATTAACCAATAAGAACTACATCACGATGTACAAGGAAAAACTCACAACGGGAAAAAAAAAACTCAGACGACCCTAGCCTCAAATCAACTATGTACGGTTTTACAAATACAAGACTGTAAGAGTTATAACACTCGACTTGACTCCGTCTAAGCCCCAACGCTCCTTCTTGTATACTCCTTTGTCTAGAGAATAACCACTGAGCTCCACCGTGGTCTCGAAATCCACCGATCGGACTTTTAGGAACACATCAATCACACACGGTGCCTTTCACCGTATGAGAATGCCGTAGTAACAAACAAATGAACATCTTCTTTGAGGGATGTAGAAGTAAACCCAAACGAACTCTTCAACTCAGTAGAGTAAATTCGGTGCCAAAAACTCCAAGCAATATATTTATATGGAAACTTGGAATAAAACAATATGGGTGTAAACCAAAAGTGTTTATGGGTGATTTTCTTGTAAAGCAAAACACTTAAACCATGAACCTTTTCATAGAAAACTTAAACTCTCCAAACTCTATCTAGGAGATGTAATAATATGAAAAAGTTACTTGGAAAAAGTTTGTTCCCGCACTAGATAAGTCTGTCAAAAGTTAGTGGGGAAAAAGTAGTGGGATAGAGGTGAACACTGTTAAAACATGCCAACTAAATTTCCCGTCGGAATCTCGTTAGAACAAGATTTTCGTTCGAACGAAGTCTCATTCGAATTACACTTCTAACGAAGTTCCAGTGTCCTATTGGGAAAACTCTTTGGCAAAACTCGGTCAAACGACATTCTCTTTCGAACGAAAAACTCGTTCGAATGACAATATCGAACGACTTTCTAGAATCTCTAAAATTCAATTTTTAGCCCACAAACTTTATTTTATAGTTTTAAAGAAACCTTCTGAAAATAAACAACTGTTTAAAATAAAAAATTCACCCAATTAAAATATTTACAAGATCCTATATAAATATGTAATGCATTTATACCTTAGGAGTAAATGGAACACATGTTGATGAAGCTTTATAATCTTGGCCGCTACGTCTTTAACTAACATGTCATAGGCTTGAATTATTAAAATGAACACAATCCTATGACGCAAATTTTTTTGTCCGAAATTGAGCCAACACGACATTGAGACTCAATCGGAGAGTTGTGTCCTTACAGATAGGACCTTTACCCTGTAGAGGAGATGGAAAAAATATAGGAGCTAAAATATATACATATTTACACTTGAATAAACTTAAATATATTTATAGTAAGCGTTTATATTATAATGTGTGTTCTTTAAACTTATCAGGATGTCGTCGGGAATCAACAAAGAGTGGATAAATGATAAAAATATCGAGATCGATACATATAGAGATGGTGTGTTACAGTTTCTACATTATGTGCGTACTAATAGTTCGAATGCTAAACATTAATGTCCATGTAGACGTTGTCAAAATGGGTATGGACGTGTTGTTATAGATGATATATTCGTTTATTTAGTGACATATGGCATGGACATGAACTATACCTTATGGAATTTTTATGGTGAGACATTAGTTGTTGATCAAGTTCAACCTACACCTCAATCTGTGACACTGACAAAACACGCTGATGTGCAGAATATTCCAATTTTGAATGATCTTATGAATTATGTTTGTGAGATGTTTATGGGTGAAGGGGAACCTAGTGAACCTAATTGTGTAGGCAGTGATGAAGCCCCCCCCCCCCCCCCCAACTTTTGAGGTTCCCAATAATTTTCACATAAATAAATATAAAGGAAAGAAGAATGATAGTTTACATCAACTCGCAAAGGAGCCATTGCACCCAACTACTGGTTCTTCGCGTCATACCACAATGTATGCTCTTATAAAGTTGAATGATTTGAAAACATAATTCAATTTATCAGATGGTGCTATAGGTGAAATTCTTAGATTATTAAATGAACTAATTCCTGAAGGGAACAACTTGACAACTAGTTATATAGAAATGAAAAACACCGTTAGAGATCTCGGTATTGTAATAACCCGCGTAAATTTTGGTGTATTTTCAAAATAAAGAGGAAAAATAAAGTTTTTGATAAAATTATTTTTATTGCTCAAATATGTTGGTTATTATTTTTAAAGGCGAGAATTTCAAACGGTTTCAAAAACGAAGTTAAAATGGATTTTAAAATGATTTTAAAATTTTTTTAACTCTTGGAGTTGTTTCGACGTCCAACTCTTAATTTCTTTGCCTTATTTAAAGGAGTCTTTTGGATTCCAACTCTTCATTTCTTTGCATTATAAAAGGAAGTCGTGGGCAAGCCTTTTAACCTACTTTTGGCACAAATTTTGGCAGCAAATATATTTTATATTCCTCTTCTTTTTATATACACATTGGCCCTTGAGATTTTTGAGTTCCAACCTTAGATTAGAGGTGTTCTTGGGGCTATTTTGTTGGAGGTTCTTGGAGGATATTTTGTAGATCTTTTGTGTTGATCTTGAGTATGTGATCATTGGTTTCTCATCATGGATTGAGGTATGGAGTTTTACACAATATGCTCCTTAAATCTCGCGTGTGTCATTCTCTTCGAAATCTTGTTAATTGAACTCATATTTGAATTCATAAATTCATTGAAATCTGGAAAATAATTGTTGAAATTATTTTGATTCATGTGGTATCATTATATTGTTGATGACCATGTTATCATGAGATTTTAATATGGAACGAATGTTGAGTACCCGCAAAAATACCTATTCCTGGGCTATGGCTTGATAAAGCATACGCGAATGGGGTGAGGCCTAGTTACCCATTAAAGTGTTGTTGAGAAATTATATTGATAAATGCTTTGAGATTTGCATTTTGAGTTGAATATTCGTACTCGTGTTGTTACATTTTAGTCATCGCTAATTAATATTTGTTGAGCATCTTTCCTGTCGTATTGTGTACTTCCCCATATTTTCTTTTAGTGGCAGGTTAGTGCGGATTTTGGGGAGCTATGGAAATTGATTTTAGCGAGGATTGTTTGGGAACGATTTGTATTATTTTGATGTATAGAGATTTGGAGATTTGTATTTCATTCGAGTTAGATAGTTGTAATTTTAATTTGAGAGACTTGTTATAATTGAAGAGATTGAGATTAGTGGATTTATATTATTGTGGGTTTATTTAGATGCTCTATACCTTATTATTTGTGGGTTTGGTTTAGTTTTATCGAAGTGACGCTCCGTTCGCTCTCCACGGGTGGGCGGGGTGTTACAAATGGTATCAGAGCTTAGGTATACGGCAACCCTCGGGGCTTGGGTTATTGATTCATTGCATGGTTAGAAATTTTTGGAGATAGCAAATTTTAGGTGATATTCGTGATAGGCATCTAGATTAGATGCGAGGAATTTATTTTTGGAGATGAAATTATTTTTGGAGATTGTTAGCCTGATTTTTTAGAGTTAGGCATTCGACGAATTTCGAGGGAAAAATTCCATTGTTAGTGGGGAAGTGTAATAACCCGCGTAATTTTTGGGGTATTTTCAAAATAAAGAGGAAAAATAAAGTTTTTGATAAAATTCTTTTTATCGTTCAAATATGTTGGTTATTATTTTTAAAGGCGATAATTTCAAACGGTTTCGAAAACGAAGTTAAAATGGATTTTAAAAAGATTTTAAAATGATTTTAAAATGTTTTTAACTCTTGGAGTTGTTTCGACTTCCAACTCTTCATTTCTTTGCCTTATTTAAAGGAGTATTTTGGATTCCAACTCTTCATTTCTTTGCATTATAAAAGGAAGTCGTGGGAAAGCCTTTTAACCTACTTTTGGCACAAATTTTGGCAGCAAATATATTTTATATTCCTCTTCTTTTTATATACACATTGGCCCTTGAGATTTTTGAGTTCCAACCTTAGATTAGAGGTGTTCTTGGGGCTATTTTATTGGAGGTTCTTGGAGGATATTTTGTATATCTTTTGTGTTGATCTTGAGGATGTGATCATTGGTTTCTCATCATGGTTTGAGGTATGGGGTTTTACACAATATGCTCCTTAAATCTCGCGAGTGCCATTCTCTTTGAAATCTTGTTAATTGAACTCATATTTGAATTGATAAATTCATTAAAATCTGGAAAATAATTGTTGAAACTATTTTGATTCATGTGGTATCATTATATTGTTGATGAGAACGTTGTCATGAGATTTTAATATGGCACGAATGTTGAGTACCGGCAAAAATACCTATTCCCGGGCTATGGCTTGACAAAGCATATGCGAATGGGGTGAGGCATGGTTCCACATTAAAGTGTTGTTGAGAAATTATATTAAAAAATGCTTTTAGATTTGCATTTTGATTTGAATATTCGTACTCGTGTTGTTACGTTTTATTCATCACTACTCCATATTTGTTGAGCATCTTTCCTGTCATATTGTGTACTTCCCCATGTTTTCTTTTACTGGTTGGTTAGTGCGGATTTTGGGGCGCTATGGAAATTGATTTTAGGGAGGATTGTTTGAGAACGATTTGTATTATTTTGATGTATAGAGCTTTGGAGATTTGTATTTTATTCGAGTTAGATAGTTGTAATTTTAATTCGAGAGACTTGTTGTAATTGAAGAGATTGAGATTAGTGGATTTATATTATTGTGGGTTTATTTAGATGATCTATACATTGTCACTTGTGGATTTGGATTTATTTTATCGCATTAGTGCTCCGTTAGCTCTCCCCGGGCGGGCGGGGTGTTACAGGTATGGATTATGTTAAGTATGAAATATGCATTAACAACTATATGCTATTTTGGAAAGAGCATAAAAAATCTACTAGATGTATAAAATGTGATCTTTACACTACAAGTTTACTTGTCTAGATGAGGACGTGGTAGAAATTCAGAATACTATTGGAAAAAAAAGTACTCTAGGATTCCTAAGAAGGTAATGCGACATTTCCCTCTAATACCTAGTCTTAAGAGGTTCTATACCATAAAATGGATAGTAGAGAAAATGACTTGGAACTCTCGTGAAAGCTCTTGTATGGAATTCTTGTGTCATCCATGAGATTCAGCATAATGGGTAAAGTCAAACATTTGTGGAGAGATTTGGTAAAAGATCTGTAAAATATTCGACTTGCAATAGCAACTGATAGTTTCAACCAGAGTAACATGTTTGACTGTAATTATAGTTGTTGGCTAGTGATAATTCAACCTCTCAACACGCCTCCATCAATGTGTATGAAAAGTGAGTTTTCAATGTTGTCTCTATTGATTCCCTGACCAAAGTCACCATCAAGTAATATTTTTGAGTTCCTCTAAACTTTGGTCGATGAGTTAAAGATCTTATGGTCTGGTGTTGAGGCTTGGGATGCGTACAAAAATGAGAAATTTCGGTTAAAATCCATGTTGATGTGGGGTATACATGATTTTACAGCTTATGGGATGTTAACAGGTTGTTCAACTCAAGATTACAATGGGTGTCCTGTTTGTTTTACAAATACACCTTCTAAACATCTTCCTAAGTCAATGAAATGTTATTACCAACGATCTCGTATATTCCTTCCTAAAGACCATCCTTACAAGTTTTATACTTCAAAGAAAACATTTAATGGTAAAATAGAGGATGATATTGCACCAAGAAAGTTAACAAGTGTAGAAGTTGAGCGGATAGTGTCACTTATCGCTCGAGAAGGTCTTCAAAGAGAGGGAGAGGGAGACAAAAAGGGAGATGGAAAGGGAAAGGGGAAGGGTAAGGAGAAGGAGGATGTCGTAATGGAAGATGATGATTATCCAAGTGAGGGTGACGATGAGAATCTAGAGGGTATTGAGGGTTTTTCAAGAAGGTCAATTTTCTTTGACTTAGAGTACTGGAAGGATCATTATATCAGGCATAATTTAGACGTCATCTATGTTCAAAATAATGTTAGAGATAATCTTTTAGGTACAATACTCTCGGTGAAAGGTTCATCAAATAAAAATACGGTCAAAGCTCGTGAAGACTTAAAAGTTCATTTGAATCTTAAAAGGATATTATTGATGAAAGACGTCGAAGGCAGTAACAAAAGGCTGATGGCAAAGGCACCTTTCACATTAGGAAAGGAAGAGAAATAAGCCTTTTTTCGTACACTAAAAACATTAAAGGTACTGATTGGATTTTCATCAAATTTCAGCAACAATGTTAACCTCGATCCACCTAGATTTACCAATCTCAAGTCCCATGATTATCATGTCATTATGCAACGGTTATTTCCTGCGTTGCTTATGCATTCATTTTCGGATCATGCGCCTTTATTTAATGCTATACAATAGATAAGCATATTCTTTAATGTGTTGTGTGCCAAAGTGATATTTAGGGAACATCTTTTAAAGGCTAAAAATGGATTGGTAGAGGCACTTTGTGTCTTTGAAATTTATTTTTCACCTGCCTTTTTTTGTGGTGATAATCTATCTCATGCACCATTTAGCCGATGAAGCTTTGGCAACTGGTCCACCAAGATATCGAGTGATGTGGTTGTTTGAGAGAGAAACGGGCAGATATAAAAAGTGATCACGAAATAAGAGGTACATTAAAGGGAGCATTGATAATGCAGATTTGGTACATGAAGCTTCTTTGTATGCCACGGAGTACATATCGAAAAAAGGTGAAGGAACTCATAAGAGGAATCTTAAGAATTTTCTTGATGTTGAGTTTGATGACTCGGAATGCCAACGAGCATTGGGTAAAAGTGAAGAATTTATCTTAAATAGTATACAATATGAGCAAGTGCGAATATGGTTTTTATCTCAATGCGACGATGTTGATGAATGGAGAAGGTACACCCTTAGTTCTATGTTAATTCGTATTAATTGATTGTAATGTGATATTTCTTAATTTTGAGACTAACTTCTTGTAGAAAATTTGTGGTAACCAAGACTCAATCGAGGCATAGAATTGATGATTTCAACCTTGGATAAGGAAAAAGGCAAGTCTTTATTTATACATGTACTTTTTTATCAACCGTAATTATTTTTAATTAAACTCTAAAAATTATCAATTCCTTACAGGCCTCAAGATTTAATGATACGAGAATTTTACCATATACTGATGGTCCCCTCCATAGGGTTACCAGTTATGAGAAATTTCAATGATATGGGTATACCTTTTGTACATCTGGACATGAAGAGGATCATAACTGTTAGAGTAGTTGTGTATCCACTAAGGCCTTTAATAAGAAGGGGATTATGATAACCTATTATGTCATTATTAGAAAAATACTCGACCTCAAATACATTGAGTTCACCCATACTATCTTTTATTGTGATTGTGTGGATGTTGATGATAAGAATGATTGTAAAGTTGAACCCACCACAAAATTGGTGATGATGAATCTTAGTAAGCTCGTGAGTAAAAATACCATCCAAAATGATCCGTTCATCCCTGTATCTCAAGCCAGTCAAGTATTTTATTATCAAGATGTAAAGCTGAAGGGGTGGTCAGTTGTTTTACACTCTCCTAAGAGACTGATAAATGAAATAAAGCAATTGACATTGACCGTACGGATTATGACTCCATTCTCGAGGAAAATGATAAATTGTTGGAGCTTCTGGACACGGATTTGTAGTGCAATGATTTAATTCTCAACTAGTTTTTGAATATGCAATATTATATTTTTTGTTATTTTGAACTGGTAATATTCTATTTATTCCGTTTGTTGTTTCTTTTGAAAACATTTAATAGTTTATTGATGTTTGAACATTTAATATAGGTATAGTTGTTTGAACTTGTAATTCTATATTTACTGATGTTTGAACATGTGATATACTGGTGTCTATTTGAAGATATAATATTCTTTATATTTCTATTTGAACATGTAATATTGTTGTAAATGTTTATTCTCATTATTTTGGTGTCCAATAGTCACTTTTTTCCAGATAAATGTCTCATATGGGTGATACTTCGCAACCGTCAATAAATGGGGAGACACCTATATCAACCTCCCATTCTAAGGTTTCTTCGGGTGATTCAAGAGTAGCTGATGACCTTTCCACTAAGAAATTAAAATTTAATGAGAACAACCTTCCAGTTGGTGAAGAGTCATATACATTCTCAACCAAGTTGGGAGACATAATAAGGACACATGTTCCCATTTCTTATACGAGCTGGAAACAAGTGGATGTGAGCTATAAGAACTCAGTTTGGTCATCATTAATCGTATACTATTCCTTTATATTCTAAAGAATGTAATAGTTAGTAAATTCAATTATGGGATGTTTTAATTTTATTTCTTCATATATTGTAGAAATAGTTCCCCGATGTGCGCAAAAGTCAGAAGCAATTTTTTATGAAAAAAGTGACGATGCTTGGAAAAATTTCAAGTCAAAGCTAAGGGTTAATTAGAAGGATGGTGATGTTGGAAAGTGGAAGGATAAAGTGCCACGAAATATCAAATCTGAGGGCTGGGAGGTGTTTTGCAATAATGAAGCTTTAGAAGTTCAAAAAACTTTCCGAAGAAAGAACAAAGAGACTAAGAAAAATTGTGTGAGAAAGAAAACTGATAACACAGGTCCTCATGGTTATGCCCAACCTTCAGAGAATTGGATAAAGAAGCATGGGCGTGCACCCACTCGTGTTGAATTGTGGTTGGAAACTCATATAGTCAAAGGAGGTGGTTATGCCCCTCATGATAAAATATTTTCAGTAATTCAAATTTTTTAATGTTAGTTTTGTATAAAAAAAAGTATCGTATCATCAAACCTAATGTTAATATATCTTTGTACAAGACCCAATTCAATTGCTTCTGGATGTATACAAAGCGAGTGGTCAGGAGTAGACCTTGGATGTCAGGCCTATTTTTGAGGTTTTCGAAAAAGATACACAAGGACGTGTTCCTTGTGTTGGGTCCACAATTTCAAGAACCGTTATATTAGGGTCGACATTTTCTAGAGAAATGCTTGAAGAGGTGAAAGAGGACACTGGAAATTGGAAGTATCATGTTGATCACCCTAGGAGTGAAGTGGAGGGGATGAAGTCCTCATTATCAGAATTCATTACTGACTTCAAACTCGAAAAATTTCCATGTGTTGGACACAACGTTCAGGATTACCTACTTTCGGCACTAGAACTCTTTCGTTCTCTCTTTCCTCCCCTCCATTCGAGGTTCCAAATTTCACCTCTCTAATTGAATGAAAAATACTATCCCAGAGACATGAACTTGTTGGATTGGGAGGAAAACGCAACTAGGAGTTGTCTCTACCGTTCACTTCCATACGTTTTGAATGAATAAGGTGCGAGTTTTACTCGATGAAATCAAAGTGCCCAAGTATCCAGTTTGGGGTGGAAAACAAGCTCATTGCGATAACATGGAAGATGTTGGTAAAAATGGAATTATGTATTGTCTCGACGACCTTTGTCCTCCCATTGGTGACATCGGAGAATGATGTAGTTGAAAATGCATTTTGTAAATTTTATGGTATTGTGTTTGATGAACATGGAGCTTTTACATCGTTAAAATAGTTGTTTGGGTGCTAATTAGGTATTGCATCCACTTTTGTAGTTACAAGTGTAAAAGTAACTATCACTATTGGCAATATAACTGCTATCTTTGTTTTTTGTTTCTTTATATATTATATTTGCTTTTGTGGTGTTGGGATAAAATATTATTATCACATGCTTTGTTTCTTTGCATCAAATATTTTTGTCATGGATGATGATTATAGCTTCAGTAAAATGAGCATTCGGGACTCGATTATGGATGTATTGGTAAGTGAGTGCTAGTGCTGTGATGGAAATAAATTCGAGACACTATGTCTCACTTATAATCCCACTGCCTAATAGTGTTGAACATAATTTTGATGACAAGACTATTCGTTTCACGCACGTTAAACTTCTTCGTGCAACTAATACTCTTCTTCTTGGTCGAGCTTATCGACTCTTCACCTCTGAAGGTTGGTTTATGTCTATCTTTATCTTCTTTTAATAGTAATTACCCACTGTCAAAATTTGTATATATATATATATTTACATTTTTGTTATATAAAATGCATTTTTGTTTCTCACATTATACAGGGAAGTTGTTCTCATAACCCCCACTAGAATCTCCTCTGA
The DNA here is from genome assembly GCA_949130495.1 of Sambucus nigra. Classification (NCBI taxonomy): domain Eukaryota; kingdom Viridiplantae; phylum Streptophyta; class Magnoliopsida; order Dipsacales; family Adoxaceae; genus Sambucus; species Sambucus nigra. The sequence goes on from OX422218.1 coordinate 423,275,944, forward strand.
AATCGGTCCGCGCATTCTAATATTCAATATGAACGTAAATCGGTCCGGGCATACTTCTTTGCTCAAGGCTTCAAATCGTTGCAAATAAATTTGCTGTTGAGACTATGAGGTCTATTTAATCAACATTGGAATGTGTTCATGAACTATTTGTGTTCCATATCTTCATCAATTGTTTAAATGTATTAATATTGAAAGAATTATTATAAATATGATTATACTGATCATCTATAATGAATCATCTAGTGTTAATATTGATTAGTTAGTGTAAAACATTATGAATCATTAAGTGTTAATTTTTTGAAACAATAATCCATTTATCTAGCACTATGCATTTATTGCAAATAATTATTTATAGCTGGTGTTGAGTCTGATTGGTTGCAATAAGTGTTGCATCTGATTGTTTAGAGTATGAGATCACGAATCAAGGTTAAAACCATGTTCGCTTCGATCTGCTGATTGTAATTCCTAGCGTATTGATCTTAAAAGTGGTAATTATATTTTATCTTAAATTGATTACAACAACGTGGATGAGAAATTTCAAGTTTTCTCGAGTTACTCCACTACGTCAACCAAGGGAAGTACTGAGGTTCATATGATTGAAAATTGAATCTTTCACACTTTTGGGATCCGCCCGATTCAACCAAGAACTCATCCACACAACGTCACCAAAAACTCCATGATCACGATGCCGCCGATTCCGATTTCGGTTGAATCTAGTAATCATCGCAAGAGGCTTAATTTATCTCTTGAGATTGCAAAAAGAGTGTTCTCGCAATTGCAACTGCTAGATTTCATGCTCAAACTAGAGCTGATACAGAGAGCTTCAGAGAATTCTTATGGAACTCCTGAATCAGGTATGGTGGAACTAAATATTAACTCATCTTGGTATATATGTCAATAATATGTATTCAACTTTGTCTTGGCTACTTTTTTGAATTTTAATTTTACTAATTGTGCATTTCTTTTGCTTTGGAAACCAACCTATGCTGAATCTTAGTAATTGGAACTGTACTTGGATTGGCTACAAGTAGTATGTGGAAAAGGCATCAACGAAATGCACAGAGGAAAGTGAGGTATTTTTCAATTAGCATATGGTGAGTTTTTTGTGGTTACCCTACATATAGTTGTGTGTTTTTCCCATTAGATTAGAATAGCTTTGTTGAAAATCTGTCTCAAATTTACACCTGACTACCTAACTTTAATTTACACGTATTTGAGATATTTGATTTGGTTTTTGGTTCTTAGAAGGTTTAAAGTCATATGACATGATAGGTTCAGAAACAGAGCATCACGAAATTGATCAGAGGAAGGTGAAGTTGACGCACCACTAAATATAAATAGAATGAGAATGGGTCGGTGGGCATTGACGATCAGTAGGCATGGTGGTGGTTCATTGCTGGAATCCCACTGCTATATATATATATATATATATATATATATATATATATATATATAGCAGGCATTTCGTGATTAGTTACATGTCATTTTGTGTTAATTTTGTGTTGCCGTCACGTCCTGTATATAATCTTTCAACTTCATTTCATATTTTTTCCATGTGTCACCTAACTTCATATGATATCGTTTTTTGCTTCCATTTCATGTTTCTATACGACCAATTGCACCAATGCACAACTGTTGTGGAGTTGGACGCATTATTTAGGCAAATTATCGTCACACAGATATGACGGTGATTCAGTACAATTTCAAATTGTATTCTTATAAATCGTTTATCTATTGTTTTTGAAGTGGTACATAAAACCAGTTAAAATACTTTCCACTGACACAGGATTTAGGTGATATGCACTGATATGCTTTCCATTGGACTTGGTTAGGTTCACAATCAATGTTTGCTTATGAGATCCATATGATGTTGCCTCTAGGTTCAATAAATAATATTACTATTGTTGTGGTTTAAGTATTTTTTAGTTGTTAAACAGGGTGGATAGTCCAATTAACAAAGGGAAATCTGCACAAATTTTGTTAAATGTTTACAAATTGAATGAAATTCACATATATCTCAACATAAAACTATGGAATTGGTTATGTAAAATGCTTACCCGCTACTTTCTTTATTTCACAAATATTTTATGCCTATTTTAGTCTTTTTCAGGCTCAAGTCATTGTGACTATACACACAATTTTAGTGTTAATACTAGTTCTTACTTTGTATCTGCAGGTACCAACTCATTAAAGTTCACTCAAGTAGCTTTGGAGATGTGGTATTGAGATGAATTTCATATGTATTGACATGCATTTTATAATAATGGAATTTGAGACATTAATTTTTAGTGGGCTTATTGTATGTGTATTAGTGTTGTTGCGGACTATTTGTATAGTTTTATTATTTTTTCTACGGTTTTATATTATTATTGAATTTTTGTTACTGTAAAACAGGTACAAAAATAGTGAAAATGCTGCTGTTTTTGTTTAGACATATTATATATAATATTTTTTTCTTTGATAAAAAAATTTGGCACCATTCAAAACCGTGCCAAAAGTGTATCAAATTTTGGCACGGTTTTGAACCGTGCCAAAAGTGTACCAAAATGGACTCAATCTGGCACAGTTAGAAAGTATGCCAAAAGTGTGCTAGAAATATTAAATTCTTGCACGGCTATAAAGTGTATCACTTGTGTTCCTGTTTTGTCAAAACTGGCACACTTTTAAATCGTGCCAGAAAAAACTGGCCATTTTGGAACACCTGATTCTGGCACAATTCAAAACCGTGCCAGATTTGATCTGGCATATTTGTAAACCGTGTCAGATTCCTATTTTTTGTGTAGTGATAGAGATATAAGAAAACCTCATGATAGGACTCCCAGTCCTCATGTGATTAATACTCGCAGCCGAGGGAGGAGCTCCAGATGTTACCAATATAGAACTTAGAATGGGAGGATAGAGCATGGTGAATAGGAGCATGGACAGTCTGAAAGGTTCCACAGGAGTAATGATCAATAAAATTAGGATATTAGGATTTTGGTGCGTAGAGATGGACCAATATCCAGCCCCTTGAGGAGCTAGGTCTACCAATGAGCTTTCTAGGATAGCTCTCAATCCCCAGATGAAATCCCCTTTTATAAGGGAGATCGAAGAGGAAGAAACCCCAAAGAAGTCTACCAATACCACGTTCAAAATTCACGACAGGAAGACACATCCCATAGACCACGTTCGACAATACAAATAAGCGATGAGATTATAGAGCCATAATGACACGCTGATGTGTGGGATTTTCCCTTCTTACCAAAATGACGTAGCACACAAGTGGTTCTAGAAGCTTCCTCACAGGTCGATTAGAAACTTCAAGGAGCTAGTAGAGGCTTTTACTGCCCGCTTCATAACCAGCAACTCCCATGCCAAGCGGATGGATACACTGCTTATAAAGAAAGAGCCGTAAGAGAGCCTTCGTGACTATGCTAGGAGGTATTAGGAAGTCTTCAATGAAGTCAAGGATTGTTGAGATTAGGTTGATATAGAAAACCTTAAAATTGGTCTCCTGACCACCTCTTTACTGCACCAGTCCATGTTCTAAGAAGAAATCCATCACTATTGACGATCTCATGGATTGTATTGAGACATAAGACAAAGTGGAATATGTGGCTCCCTCTAAGTAAGGGGCAACAGTATACCAAAGGTAACCAGAGGAGGATGAAAAAGTGATACTCTAAAGAAGGGGAACAATAACGGGGGCAAGAACGACCCCAAGAATGGGATCAAGGTTGATACTTCCAACGAATTCTAGGTTGTTAACAAAGTATTCAAGGAACCTATTAACAAGATCTTGAGCAAGATCAAAGACCAACCATTCATCAAGTGTCCCAAGAAAATGGGTAGGGAACTAACAAAAAGAAACAATGCACTGAGATGCACACTCCACAAAGAGGGAGGCCACAATATTGAAAATTACAAGGCTCTAAAGTCACATTTGGAGGAGCTAGCCCAAGATGGGCACCTCAATGAGTACATAGGGAAGAAAGAAGATAAGGTCACACTTAATGGAAATCTTAATAATAACAACTTCCTTGATAATGACATGACACATGAGGTTGCGATGATCCGTGGGGCATAAGACCTTAAGAAAATCTAAGGGAATGGCATTCGGATGTAGCTAAAAAAGGTCACTACTGTCATGGAGGTGTTTCAGATTAACCCTGTTAAAACCCAAGATGGAAAGAGTTGGTGACAAGAGGACGTCGATTATACCAAGAATATTATTTTCAAATAGGAATATTTGGTTAGATTATGGACCCCACATAAAGATGAACTGGTAATTACCATCAGAATTTCCAATTGGGACGTTGACAAGCTATTCATACACCAGGGGAGTTCGTCAGAAGTGATGTAAGTAAAGTTGTTCCATAAGCTAAAGCTAAACCTCACCGATCTCAAGGAGTCCATAGTTATGTTGGTTAGATTCGCAAAGAAAATCATAATGCCATTGGGAAAGATAGTCCTTCCATTTAGAGTAGGCAACATCTCAAAGTTGATTAAGTTCTTAGTGGTGCACATAGAGTCTCCATATCACGCCATCCACAGTAGAGGCTGGTTGCATGACATGAGGGTCGTACCACCCACCTACGACAAAAAATTGAAGTGTATAACTGACTGAGGTGGGGTCAAAATTCATGGTGACTGACCCATAGCCAAGAAGTGCTTCATCGCAGCTATCCTCCTCAGGAAGGAAAAGAAGAATGAACTAAAAGATGCTCAGGAGGAAGCCTAGGAGGGGGGGTGCACCGTCTAAATAAAAATTACGGTACGATCGACGAGAGGTGGAGGAGACAGGGGTACACCTCACTGAAGGGTCACTGAATGCCTGGAAGAAGTTAGAGCCATGTGACACTCCACCTAATTAAATACTGGGTGATCAATCCTTAATTAATTAATTTTAGAATAACATGTTGGTTCAAATAATGCATCAGTGTTGAAAAAAAAAATTAATTTAATAAAAACTAACCGCCTAATATTTAAAAAGGTTGGTGTTAAAATTTTATCTTGTTATTAACCATTAAATATAAAGAGAAATATCTAACCATCACCATACATCACAACAACATAAGGTAAGAACTAAATGAATTTAAATAAAGAACTAGAATAAACACGTCCAGTCAAAATCCCATATAATAATCCAATAATATGGAATCAAAGTCTAATGATAGAATAAAACAACTCTAAAAATTTGAATGTAAAATAGGAGGATGATATGTCCAACTGAAATAAATGACTGGTAGATAAGGAGAAATAGACTCAGAAGTGTCTACTAGCAATATCTTGTACCTTTCATAGCAGCTATAGCTCGACAAATGAATGGAATCTCCTAAGTCTGGTGTCCCTGCGGCTGAGCACCTAAAATAATCGAACAAGAGAAGAGATTTGTTGAAAAACGGGTCAGAGTCCGAGTAGAAAACAGTTTAAATATAGTGAGTGCTTAAATTGATTTAATTAGCAAATATATTATCCGTGTTAACTTAGCGTACTCACTTGAGATGCTCACCTCTCATCTAATGTACACACCTAGTGAGTCCAATTACCCATACTAGTCTCGATACTCTACCTGACTATATGTAGGATAACCACTATGCCAGATACAATATCTAAATAACCCAAAACCAATATATTACTATTATTTAGGAATAGGTTTAAGGATGTTATAACTCATTCTCCTAACAATCTTTATTCCAACCGGGTGACCCAATAAGTATATACTTTAATAAAGTAGTTAACATCAAGCACATAATAGGAACTCATTATAAATATATAGAATCTCTCTATGTATACATACAAATATATCAATATTGCACCCATGGTTAAGAAACCCCTGGTGCTAGGCATACTCGACTAACCAGTGCCATTTCAATGCAAAAAAGACAATAGGTTAAATCTCCCAGGAACCAATAAAATATATACACATAGTCCCAAGCCGATGCGCCACGCATATACCTACGCACCCATATGATCGTCATCACTATCATTCTCACAGATAGTCCGTACCTAGGTTCCATGCTCTAGTGGTACAACTCGAAATCCCCTTAAGGCACGTAAGATATGGTCATCCACAACGCACTAACCCCCGTTCGATAGCCAATAGTTAGGTATGTCATACACATGATATTCGAAGTAATAAGCATGCACACAACTTATATACACTAATAGGTATTCACATAACCCAAATACTATAATACATAAGTAATATTAATGCCATTAGTCTCCACGATATCTTTATATATATAGACTCTCTAATAGTTACCTTTTCTCCTAGGTTTTCACATAACTTCAGTACGCTAAGGACCATTGTACCCTTAATTCCCTAATACTTTGAAATTTAAGATACCCGTTACACATGTAGGTTAATACACTCACTTGGATAACTCAAACGGACCCTAAAAACCCATTCTGGAATCTCGTTTGAAGTTCCAAGATTCTCGTTCGAACGAGTTCATTCAAACGATGTTCCAACTTTGAACGAACTCAGTAACTGATTAGAAAGGTCATTGGAAATCTTGTTAAAATTATCGTTTGAATGAGGTCATTCGAACGATCTGGGCTTGTCTTCTAACGTGAATTTCGAACAGGCCCAGTTCTTCCCCAAATTCGATCTTCTCAAACTTTCATACTTCAATCTCATTCCAAACTTATCCCAATCTTAATTTAATGTTCCTACATTATTCCAAATCACCCTAAGATACTTTTTTAATACGGGTTAAAGGAAAAATCTTTATATACTCAATTGGAATTCAACAATTTCTTCAATTTAAAATAAGTCTCTTAAATATGAACCCAAAATTTTAATTATTCGAAACTCTCATAATAATTCGTCATTAAGACATAATATTCATAGATTTTTAATAGTCCAACAAAGGGCAAAGCCGCTACATGCATACCAATCTCCAATTCATAACGTTTCTTCATAATTCATTCTAATTAAACCTAAGTTTTCATTGCACCAAGTTTATATCATCAAACCTAAATTAATAGGAACAATATATGCTAAAAGAGGAGCAAAATAAACACTTACCTAGGAATGAACTTCTGATTCTTGGACTAAAATTGGTATGTGGTTGATCCTCTTGACACGATCTACGCACTCGTGTAATTTTTAGTGTGAAAGCTTGATTTCTTGGCGTAGGGCTCCAATGGATTCTTCTTATTCCTTGGTTGTCTCTCTCTTTTTATCTCTTTCCCACGTAAGTTCCAACTGACAGACCACTAACCCTCAATGCTTTTAATTAAACCCAATTTTCATCCATTTAATTATCAAAAAATCCTAAAAGACCAAAATACCCCTCCGGGGTGTCGTTTTGGGTTAAAATGCCCCGGACTCCAAATAAAATACCCGAGTAGTGTTTTCTGACTATTTTGACCCTTTCGGACACTCTACTGCACTCAAAATATTCATTCGAGTTATAAACATAATTTTCATTTTTAACCGCCAAATACAGACCAGTGATGCGACTCTTACGCGCGTCCCAAATAATTATCTCATGACTGCGGTGTATCTCATCCCGGCCATATTATTATTTTTTATAACTACTAACTCTCTTCATGCTAGTAATTATTATCATTAAATCGAATTAATTACAACTTATTTCTTTTTCCTTTTGAATTAATTAATCCCCGTTTCCCATAATTTCATAATAAAATAAATATGCGTAAAAGTATGGGGTATTACATACTCCCCCCTGAATAACATAATTTTATCCCGAAATTCGGAAATGGATATATACCTAGCAAGAATAACTCTGAATAAAATTCACGCATGTCATCCTCACGCTCCCAGGTTGATTCCACAACATTATGGTTCCGCCATTGAAGACGGACTAGTGGTACTATCTTTGACCTTAACTTCCTCTCGCTATGGTCTAGGATAGAAACTACCCCATTCTCGTAGGAGCTATCAGGCTATAAGTCGATCTCCTCTAATGCAATCTGAGTATATGCCAACTTATCCCGAAGAAATATCCTTAGCGAAGAGATATGGAACACGTCATGGACATTATGCAAGTGCTTCGGTAACCCAAGTTTATGAGCAACTGGCCGAATCCTATCGATAACGGGGAATGGACCTACATTCCTAGACATCAACTTTACCTTCTTCCCAAAATGTATAACTACCTTCATAGGAGACACCCAAAGTAACACCTGACCCCCAATGTTGAACTCTCGAAAATACCTCTTGGCGTCAGCGTAGCTTTTTTGACGATACTGAACAACTCGAATATGGATCCGTATTAAATATATCCTAGCTGAAGTATCCTGAATCAGCTCCGGACCAAGTAGATTTTTGTCCCCCACCTCTAACCAACATGATGGGGAACGACAAGGTCTGTTGTATAGTGCCTCAAATGGATCCATACCGATAGTAAACTGGTCGGAGTTATTAAAGGAAAACTCCACCAGTGGAAGATACTTCTCCCAACCTCTTCCAAAATCAATTATGCACATCCACAACATGTCCTCTAACATATGATTGGTCCACTCGGTCTGTACATATGTATGCGGGTGATAGGTTGTGCTTAGTCGCAACTCCGTACCCATCGCCTCTTGAAAACTCTCCAAAAATTGAGACACAAAAACCTTATCTCTGTCAAACACGATATTGAGAGGCATTCCATGGAGTCTCACTATCTTTGCTCTGAATATATGGGCCTACTATCCCATGGTGTAATCTACCCTGGCTGGAAGAAAGTGGGCTACCTTACTTAGCCGATCCACTATCACCCATATCGAATCGTGACCACTCTGTGATGTAGGTAATCCTATGATGAAGTCAATGGAAATGCACTCCCATTTCCACATAGTAATATCTAATGGCTATAGAAGTCCCGCCGGTCTCTGATGGTCCAACTTTACCAACTGACAAATGACACATTTCGAGATGAATTCAGCAATATCCTTCTTCATGCCGCTCCACCAGTATTGTCTACGCATATCCTGGTACATCTTATCCCCACCGGGATGTACCACAAATCATGAACCATGTGACTCAGTCATCACCTCGTGTTGCAAATCTTCTCCCTCTAAAAAAGTGGTGATCGCTTAAATAAGCTCTGATACCAATTTGTGAAACGTGAAATGTCACTGTGTGATAATTGATTAAATTTTCAAGTTTCTAATTTGGCATACTTATTTAATTAGAGTCAATTTTTAAACAAGATTAATTCAGCCCCTAAAAAAGCATATATATATATGATAAATCATTCAAAAAATGCATGAAAAATAAAGACGACCGTTATAGGAAAAAAACCTTTCGGGTAAAAACCTTTTATAGCACTTTGAATAATTCACAAGACTTTTGACTTACATACAACCTGATAATCGCCCACAAGTGTGTAATGCACAGTGCCTTCAGCAAACCTTCAAAGATACGAGAGATAGAGAAATACCCTCCAGGTGTCGGTTCGTCGTCTTCGTCTCGTCCACACGCAGAATGACTACGCTCAGTATCCACCGATAAAAGATGGAGAGGCCTTCTCCATAGAGGTTGAATAAAAGCAAAGTTGTTCTTAAACACCAAACAATTCACTAAAGCATATGGGAATTTTGTGAATTGAAAACCAAAAAGGGAATTAAACTCCAAAAGTAAGAAGCCTAAAAGGATTCTGCTTTCATAGTTTTTATGTTCGTCAAAACGTTGTGACTTCTTAATGAAAACGTTACCAAATAATGAGTATTTATAGAAAAATACGCCGCCTCAAAAACAAAGGTCGTTCGAACGAGATTAGAATGTCACTCAAACGAAGGACAACTATGGATAGAACGAGATCGTGCGACATGCTATCTCGCGCGAACGACTGTTGCAAAAAAATGATTATTTTAATGTCCGCTTCAACACTCAGAAAACATATTCATTCCCAAATTTTGATGAAAAAGTCCGCTCCAACACTTAGAAAATATTTTGTAAAAATATCCCAAAAGCTCTAAGTGAAAAGTAAAGGTATTTAAAACATAACCTTACCAAATTAAACTTCGCGGAGCCTTGAATGATGAAGAACTGGAGTAATTAGGATCCGTCTTTGATGTAGATGTCTCTTGAATGCTCTACGACGGTGTAGCGGTATATGGCATAATAAATTGATAACGGACCTATGAAAATATGTCCTTACAAATCTCCCTCTATGTCTATGCCGGTACATACATAAAAAATCTGAATTATGAAAAACCAAAATGCCTATACAAATCTACCCTCCCATGAATAAATTTGTAAGACCTCAAAACTGTTCCTCAATCATCTTCGTCAAATCTCAAAGCTTTTATCATTAGGGTGTGCAATATCATGATCTTCAACCTTTGTACCTACACACATGAGAAAAAGAAAAATACCTTCTTGACGCATCGAGTTTGAAATGATATAAGAATAAAGCATTAATAAATCAAATCTCCCCCATAATGCAAAAACTCCCCCATAATTGATAATTATTTCTCCCCCTTTTTATGATGTCCCCAAATAGACAGATAAGAAGAAATAATCAAAACATAGAGTGTCACGATAAAATGCATAGAACACCATAATCAAGCTACGCGCATGCAAAGGAGTATCTCAAAAATTTCACAAACTATTTTTGGATTTTTCAATTTTTCATACAAAAATAAGATACTAAAAATCACACCATGGATTTAAACTAAAACAACCAAGTCATGGAAATGGAATGAATGGGCGTGAACACATTCGATAGGTAAATAAAATCAATCAATCATATATGCACGATGCATATGTGTACCCCTAACGAATGAAAATCAAAAGTATCCTTAGGTGTACAAATTTGTTGAATTTAAATGAAATCGGCTTATGAAAATCAACAAATCAAAGTCTAAATGATTTCCACACCAATAACGTCCAAAACTATTTAGCGCTTTTTCAAGATTTTCAAGGACGCGCAAGCCCGTTTAAAATCTCCAACCAAACACCCTCATTTATATTTTCTTTTAGAGATGATAAACTAAGTTCTCATACTTTGGAGAATTGGTGCAAAAACCTAAATGACCCATATTTGGCATGAATTTATTTTTATTTCCTTTAATTTTTTTTCGGACTCTCTTAACCACTTTGGACCCCGAATAGTAAAATTCCTCAATTTTTTGGGTCCAATTTAATAGTGGCTTAGTATTATCAAGGGAAAATGAATCATTCGCATGCCTTCCCCGTTTTAAAATAAAGCACACAAACTCACAAAACGGTTCTTATATCCATAATTTCCTTATCAAACTTTATCGCGCTTGGTTCGTTTTAAGGACAGGATTGAAGTGAAAAAACCCAACCAACATGTGATAAGACAAGCACAATAATCAAACAAATTCGTGCATGTGTGAAATAAAGTCAAACATGAGTCAAACATGTAGGAAGTAACACTTAATTACATCTTAATGACTCAAAACATTATAAAGCACATGGATGAATTGACCTATTGTCTCAAAACACTATCAAATAGTCACATAAAAAAATGGAATGATGTTGTGACTCCGTCATCCTAAGTGTTCATCCATTAATGGTGCAAACCAAATACAAAAATCTTTTTGGATTTTTCAAAAAAAATTTCAAACAAAAATCTTTTTGTATTTTTCAAAAAAATTTAAAAACAAAAATCTATACAAAAATTACATGTCACAACACTAGAAAAAATATATCAAAAAGCATAACTAGCGTATGACAAATATGCAAACACAGTCATCTATATGATATGACAAGAGAAGAATCATGTGCAAGCAAATGAGAATCAACTATTCTAAAATGCAGCGTATCCAAAACTGATTTCCTAACCCAAGCGGATGTAACACGTCGACACGGGGTTTTGGGGACCACAAAAATACTAGACTTCGAAATCCTAGGACCTCTTCCAAGATCAAAACTCCTATAAGGTGACCTTTCCTACCACAATATGAACATGTATAAATGGGTGGAACGATACCTAAAGTGTTATCTTTTCTCACATCCTTGGAATTAATTGACCCTCTAAAACAAATAATGGTTTTGTCTTTAGCATTAGAAGCTTGAGAACATGATGAGCCATTACCATCACTATTAAACCTACTTGAATCGTTTAAATCATTTTTCAACTTCAAAATATTTGATTCAAACAAGTAATTAAACTCTTCCAAGGACAGGGATTTCTTTTTCAAATTTTCAATGAAACTTAATAGTTTATCTCGCTCTCTCTCAATTAAAACAACTTATCCCCAAGTGTCTTTTCACGTGCCGTAAAATCATCGATCAATTTTTTATCCTCGACGGCACAAATGGGAACCCTAGAATTTTTTAAATCCTGTAATTCCTTCTCTAAAACAAGGACTCTCTCATCACTCTTCTTTTTGGAAATTTTCAACAAATCAAAGTCAATACACAAATTACCAAAATGCTCACGACAAATATCACTTTGAGTTTGAAACGCTTGCAAATAATAAATCTTACTTTTAAAGAGATAATTTTATTTTTCCAAAACTTTAATTCTTTTGTAAAGTTTCAAATTCAAACTTTTTAATTTTTCAGCACGGTCGTGAACTTTTTCAAAAATAGGCTCCTCATTAAATGGCTGTTCCATTGAAAAATTGCGATTTTTCACAAAACTGATTTAAAAAAAATCAGTATCACACAATTTTGTGAAAAATAGGAATACCCAATAAATTAGCGCAACCCGCTCTGATACCAATTTGAAAAGGTGGTGATCGCTTAAATAAGCTCTGATACCAATTTGTGAAACGTGAAACGTGACTGTGTGATAACTGAGTAAATTCACAAGTTTCTAATTTGGCACACTTATTTAATTAGAGTCTATTTTTAAACCATCTTAATTCATCCCCTAAACATGCATCTAAATATGATAAATCATTCAAACCATGCATGAAAAATAAAGACGGTCGATATAAGGAAAAAAAAACTTTCGGGTAAAAACCTTTTATAGAACTTTGAAGAATTCACAAGACTTTTGAATTACATACAACCTGATAATATCCCACAAGTGTGTAATGCACAGTGCCTTCAGAAAACCTTCAAAGATACGAGAGACAACGAATTACCCTCCAGGTGTCGGTTCCTCGTCTTCAGCTCGTCCACATGCAGATTGACTACGCTCGGTGTCCACCGATAAAAGATGAAGATGCCTTCTCCACAGAGGTTGAACAAAAGAAAAGTTGTTCTTAAACACCAAACAATTCACTAAAGCATATGGGAGTTTTGTCAATCGAAAACCAAAAAGGGAATTAAACCCCAAAAGGAAGAAGCCTAAAAGGATTCTGCTTTCGCAGTTTTTATATTCGTCAAAACGCTGTGACTTCTTAATGAAAATGTTACCAAATAATGAGTATTTATAGAAAAATGCATCGCCTCGAAAACAGAGCTCGTTCGAACGAGATCAGCATGTCGCTCGAACGAAGGACAACTGTCGATCGAACGAGATCGTGCGACATGCTATCTCGCGCGAACGAAATTCTATGTCACTCGAACGACTGTTGCGAAAAACTCATTATTTTAATTTCCGCTTCGACACTTAGAAAAATACTCATTCTCAAATTTGGATGAAAAAGTCCACTCCAACACTCAGAAAATATTTTATAAAAATTTCCCAAAATCTCTAAGTGAAAAGTAAAGGTATTTAAAACATAACCTTACCAAAGTAAACTTCGCGGAGCCTTGAATGATGAAGAACTTGAGTAATTCAGATTCGTCTTTGATGTATATGTCTCTTGAATGCTCTTCGATGGTGTAGCGGTATATTATATAATAAATTGATAACGGACCTATGAAAATATGTCCTTACACCCTTAGGAACATCCAATCTTCCATTAAAACATAGACGCCCGTCTGAACCCACGGTATAAGATTCGACCCCCTCTACTAGAAGCTACATTATCTGACTTTGGTAGAACAGATCAGCTGCTTGAGCCTGTACTACTCTCGGAATAATCTGGGGAGTCACCGTCATCACACACATGAACGATCGTGCCACCTCATCCTGGTTCCCTAACTCCTTCCATTTTTATTTCCACACTCCGTCCACCACCCCTACCGGCCTACGGCTCAACGCATCTGCTACCACGTTAGCTTTTCTCTGTTGGTATTGGATATCAAAATGATAATCCTTAATAAACTCAAGCCACCGGCATTGATGCATATTAAACTCCTTCTCCGTGAAGAGCTACTGTAGTGACTTGTGGTCCATGAATAAGAAAAATTTCTCTCTTAGGAGGTAATGTCTCTGAATCTGAAGTGCAAACACCACAGCCTCGAACTCTAAATCATGGGTGGGGTAATTCCTTCTGTGAGGCTTAAGCTTATGGGAGGCATATGCTATAGCCTGATTCTCCTGCTGAAGAACACCTCCAAGTCCTAATAACGACTCATCAATGTAGAGTAGATATTCCATTCCTGGCCTAGTTAATGCTAACACTGGTGCTGAGGTTAACTTATCTTTCAACTCATCAAAGGCTAACTTACAGGCGCCACTCCAGATAAACGACAGCCCTTTGCGAGTCAGGTGTGTCAACAGACTCCCTATCTTTAAAAACTCTTAAATGAACCTCATTTAACATCTGCCTAAGCCCAAGAAACTGCGTATCTCGGTCGGTGTCATGGGTTGTACCCACTCCCTCATCGCTGACACCTTCCCCGGATCCACTGATATCCCTCTATCAGAGATAATATTCCCTAAAAACTGGACCTCCTTCAGCCAAAACCCACATTTCTCTTATTTTATGTACAACTCATGCTGACGCAATGTCTACAAAACTCGCCTCAAGTGCTGAGCATGCTCTTCCTCAGTTTGCGAATAAATCAGAATGTCATCTATGAAGACGATAACGAACTAGTCCAGGAACTCTCTCAACACCATGTTCATCAAGTTCATAAACACAACTGGGTCATGGGTTAGTCGCATAACCCTGAATTCATAGGAACCATATCTCATCAAGAAGGCAGTGTTCAACATATCCTCCTCCCTGATACGCAATTGATGGTATCCCGATCTCAAGTCAATCTTCGAGAATAAGGCTACTCCTCTTAACTGGTCAAATAAGTCATCAATTCTAGAAAATGGATATTTGTTCCGTATAGTGACTTTATTCAACTCCCAGTGATCAACACATAACCTCAACGATCCATCCCTCTTCTTAATGAATAGTACAGGGGCACCCCATGGCGATGTACTCTTATAGATAAATCCCTGCCCCAACAACTACACAATCTGGTCACGTAACTCCCTCATCTCTATTGGAGTCATACGGTAAGGTGCACAGGCTATCAGTCGAGTGTCCGATGCTAAATTAATGACGAAGTCTATCTCTCTACTCGGTGGTAACCCCAGATGCTCCTAAAACACATTGACAAACTCTCAAACAATAGGAATCGAGTCAAACGGTACCACCACCTCTGTATAGGTCTCACCCTCTATATAGTATAAATGACTGGACGATCCTCCCCCAGAGAGAGGCATCTCCACCAGGAACATCTCCTGACTAGGTATGGAAAAAACTTTACTCCTACTAAAACAATCAATCATGGACCTATACCTGACAAGCGAATCCATACCAAAAATCACGTCATACTCGAACATATCCAATACGAGCATGTCCACGGGTAAGATAAACCTCCCAATCTCTATACCCACTCCCCAATAAATAAAAGATATAATGGAACCTCTACCAAACGACGAATTGACACAAGTGATCGTACTCTCTGCTGTATCAAATAATCTTGTAGTATGCGTCTGTAGCAATAAAATAGTGTGTGACCCCCGTGTCAAATAAAATAGGCTCGAAAGTCCCCTGCATAGAAAATATACCATGAATCGTGGGTGGGTCCTGCGATACTGTGGCCTGGTGAAGATTATAAAATCGTCCATACTGAAGCTTCCCTTGCTGAACTGTGACGGTTGGAATGGGTGGCAGTGCTGGCATCTATGGAGGTTCTGGGAGAGTTGTAGAAAATAACAATCTCAGGGGCTCCTAATGATCACCCTGTTGCTGCTGCTGGCCTCTACCCTTCTGAGGGCAGTCCTGACATTTGTGGCCAGTGTTTCCAGAACTGAAACATCTCCCTGGGAAGGGTCCTCCCCTCTGTCCCTGCTATCCCCGACCCTGATGGATGTTACCACCCCTCTCTTGGCCATTCTAGCCCTGATGAACCTGTTACTGGCCCTGATGGACGTATTGACCCTGCTGGCCATGTTGAAAGCCTCCTTGCCCATGTCTAAAACCTCCTGACCTAAACCTCTTAGGATCCCCCTGTTGGGATCCCTGGTCACTGTGTCTATGCTGACCCTAAACTACCGGTGCACCACTAGCACCATTTCCTCCCATCCTGCCCTGCTGGATGGACTCTCTTACTCGCTTAACCTTGGTCAAATGAAAATGGTGGTCCTGGCAGTGGAGTAGTGCTTCATTAACCACGTCTGAATAGGTGTCCAAAGAAAGATTTCCTATCAAATGATGGAGGATCCTCCATGTCAATCTATCAATAAAATGCTGAATCTTCTTCTCCTCCGTTGGAATCTCATCTAGTAAAATGTTCATAAGGTTGATAAACTCTTCCTCATGTTTCGCCAGGACCTTTCCCTCCAGTTTCAAGTTCACTAATTTTTGTGTCATCTTTGTCTGGACGACCGAGGGGAAATATTTTTGGTCGAACCGCACCCAAAAGTCTCGAATAGTGAGTGTGTATCCCTCCTCAGCGGTAGTAATAGACTCCCACCACTACAGTCCTGCTCCCATTAACTTGAACGTGGATAGTATCTAACTTTGCAACTTCGTGCACTCATGCATACTCAAGTGCATCTGGATAACCTTCTTCCTTTGGGTTGCTTCCACCACATCATAGCTCCCTATAAACTCCGGAGGATTCTCCTTATAGAAGGTACCCCTAACACTTTCTCAAGCGGGAAGGCCTGGGCCTGAACTGGAGCCACCACCGGTACATGAGGTGGTGCCTGCTGCACAACTACCAATGCCTCATTTAGCGCCTGAGCTACAATGGCAGTAACCTCGGTGGCATTCATCATACCCGTAGCAGGTGCATGCTAATGCTCGGGTTGGACATCACTAGGAACTCCCGGTTCACGTCGAGGAGGCATCTGAAAGGAGAGAAAAGTTTCATAAGTCTACAGTTAATATCTCAATGTAGCTGAAGAACGTAAAATGCATAAAGATTACAACAATCCTAAAATATAGGGCTCTATATCAAAGGATGCTATGTATAAACATAAAAAGCCATACAGATCCTAAGGACACTAGAACCTGATGCTCTGATACCACGAGTGATACCCCACCTAATTAATTACCGAGTGATCAGTCCTTAATTAATTAATTTCACAATAACAAGTTGGTTTAGACAATGTATCATTGTTGAAAACTCAAATTCTAATTTAATAAAAACTAACCGTTGAATATTTAAAAAGGATGGTGTTAAAATTTTATCTCGTTATTAACCATTGATAATAAAGAGAAATATCTAACCATCACCATACATCATAATACCATAAGGTAAGAACTAAATGACTTTAGATAAAGAACTAGAATAAACACGTCCAGTCAAAATCCCATACAATAATCCAATAACATGAAATGAGAGTCTAATGATAGAATAAAATAACTCTAAATCTCTGAAACTAAAATAATGGAACAAGAAAAGAGATTTGCAGAAAAACGGGTCAGAACCCGAGTAGAAAATAGTTTAAATATAGCAAGTGCTTAAATTGATTTAATTAGCACATATATTATCCGTGTTAACTTTGCGTACTCACTTGAGATGCTCACCTCTCATCTTATGTGCACACCTAGCGAGTCCAACTACCCATTCTAGTCTTGATACTCTACCTGACTATATGTAGGATAACCACTATGCCGGATACAATATCTAAATAACCCGAAATCAATATATTAATATTATTTAGGAATAGATTTAAGGATGTTATAACTCATTCGCCTAACATTCTTTATTCCCAACTGGTGACCCAATAAGTATATACTTTAATAAAGTATTCAACTTGAAACATGAAATAGGAACTCAATATATGTATATAGAATCTCACTATGTATACATATAAATATATCAATACTTCACCCATGGTTAAGAAACCCCTAGTTCTAGGCATACTCGGTTATCTAGTCCCATTTCAACGCTCGCGCATAAAAGATAATAGGTTCAATCTCTCAGGAACTAATAAAACATATAAACATATTGGAGACGTAAATAGTCCCAAACAGATGGGCTACGTACATACCTACGCACCCATGCTACCGTCATCACTATCATTCTCATAGATAGCCCGTACCAAGGTTACATGCTCTAGTGGTACAACTCGAAATGCCTTGAAGGTACACAAGATATTTTAATCCAGAACGCATTAACCACCGTTCGATAGCCAGTGGTTAGGTATATTATACACATGATATTACAAGTAATAAGCATTGCTGTTTTTAGAAAAAAGTGCACCTTAAGGGTTTCACCAATAATAAGGCGTGCCTAAACGGAGTCTAGGCGTTTCTCCCAAGCCTCAACCTTAGGTGTGCCTAACGGAGTCTAGGCGAATTTTTTAGAACAGTGCTTACAATACGTTTTGTAAAAAATTTCCTTACTAATGTTCTTGACATTAATTTTCTTTGTTAAGTCGCCCAACTATATATAAAGTCTTAATTCACCCACTAACTCTTCTGATAAATTTTTCGTAGTTTTTTCGTCCTTTTCCATGCACGTGAGAATATTTTTATCCACATATCTGCTACTTAAAAATAAAGAAGTTCCTCTTCAAATCTCAAAGTACTAAACTACCCTCATTAAATTAACATTTCCTATCATACCCTTAATATTAGTCTCACACATTCATTAAATTAAAATCATTCCATGAATCTTAACTTTATGCGTTCTCTCTCCTAATACATTCATCTAACAAAAATTCCAAAAAAATTAATCATGAAACCCTAGAAATCAAAAGTCAGCTGCCCAAGTTCCTTCATCTTCCCATCGAATTCATATTGTATTGGTGTTATTTCTTGTCCAAAAAAATAAGGTCAATACTCCTAATTTCCTCTCTAATTTTTAACTCCTTTACATTTGCCATCAAAAGTGTGCATTTATTAATTTGAAAGAAAATACATAATTTTTGTAATTATATTTATCTCATTCATGAATGTTGTCTTTCTTTTGTGCTCGAATTTTGTATTTCCAATTTTATTGTTGTTCTATTCATGTTTTATAATAATTCTAAATTCAATGTTAATTTCAGAAAAAATTATATATATTTTTTAAGTTAACGAATTTCCAAGTTCACACCTTATTAAATTATTGTTTTTTTATGCATTCATATGTATTTCCCAGTTGGACCTGTTTGTATTCATGTTTATTTCTTAAAGATTCTAAAAATTCTTAAAACATTTCAATTACTTTTTAAAAGACAAACTTTCCCTTTGCTCTAAAGATCAAACGAACACTTTTTTATTTGTTAATTTTTTTCAATAAAAAACAGTATTTTAAACTGTCTTTAAAACATTTTTTATTTTTAAAATTAAAAACTAACCGTTTTTAGTAAAAACTGTTATGATAGTTTTAAAAACCCTTTTTTATTTAAAAAACTGTTATGATACTTTTATAGAAGGTTTTTTTAAAGATAGAATTGAAAACTGTATTTTTTTCCCCAAAAAATTGTTTTTTTACATAAAATTGGGAAAAAAATTAACAAATAAAAAATTGTTTTTTAAATTGAAAATTGTTTTTATAACCGAACACGACTCAAATAAAAGCAACTGGACACAACACGACACAACAATTTTTTTTTAACCAAACATGTACACGATCCTAATAAAAGTGACACGACACAACATGAAATATTATTTTTTTTACAAAACATGAACACAACCCACTTAAAATGGAACATGACAAGTGGGTCGTGTTCGCTTTTCATAAAAAAGGGGTTTTGAGTCGTGCAATGCCACTTTCTAATGTGTCATATTCATTTTACGTAAAATTTAGATTTTGCGGTGTGTTGTGCCATGTCGTGTTAATTTTATTTTGTGTTATCTTCTAAGTTGGTTTTACTATGGAGCTTAGCATCTTTCACTTAATATAAGTCATGGTGGAATTCAGTACATTTTTCTAGAATTTGTGACAACTTGGTTGTTGTGAATATTTGGAGTAATAATTTAACTAGTGAGATAGGAAATTCCCTTGATGTATGCTCTAATATTTAGTATGGTGATCTGACCGCTAACAAATTGAGTGTAGATTTAATGTTTGAATTTGAGAAGCTGAAAGAGTTTTGAAACTTGGAGAACAGATTAGGTAGCATAGTGTCATGCACAGAAAATTGTACTTTACAAACTTTGGACCTGTCGAAAAATGATTTCATAGGATAATAACCTAGGGGAATTTCAAACCGCCAAAATTTACCTATATTGACTTTGTGGGGTTACAGAGCCAATTCAACAAGAGATTGGTCTATTTTTTAATCTCCAGGGGATTTTGTTGGGTAACAAATCCTTAATTCTAGAGTCATTATTATGTCTGAGAAAATTACCTTTCCCAGATCTAAGTACAAACAAATTTTATACTTCATATTAACATCCCCTCGTTTTTAACCATTTGATGAGCCACATAAATCGTCTCAATGACTCGGAAGAGGTATTCTTACCAAAGTTTTTGCAGTCCCTCTTTTGCAGTTATAAGGATTCTAAATGTCTCATTGTGTTTTGTCGAGGAGAAAATTTTGAGGATTGATTATGAGTTATTTATACTGGAGGTATTAACCTATCATATGCTTTAAAGTAATTTCAATAGACATTTTTATTACTATTCAATAGAAAATGATGTTCAGTTCCTCTTCTTACCATCTTGCTATATATGTATTAGGTTTATGTTATATATATCATGTGTGTATGCTATGTTTGATCAAATTTACCAAACACAAACTCCTACATGCTTCCTGTGTGATATAAACTCAACTCCATAATTAATTTTTAATTTTCTGTATAGTTGTGTTATAAAGTAATAATATTTCTTAAGTAGCTACTATTATTCTTTATTTAAGTTTAATATTCTCTTTCAGATTACACATAAATTTTTTAGGTAAAATCTTCAATGAAGAGGAATAAAAGGAATATTTTTGGTTTTCTACTTATTTAAAATAGATACCATGATGTTAGATTTTTTGGTTTGAGAATTCAAAATCTCAAATCTATTGATTGTTAGTGTTTTTGTAATCTAATTTAAATCCAATTTCCTATGTGTTGGAATTTTTTCACACTGTATGGTTCAATGTATTCATTTTGTCTCTCTACATACATATATATTCTTCTCATTAAGTCTTAAGTCGGTTCATGTCGTAACTTCCTAGCTAAGAAAAACATAACTTCCAAGAACAACCAAATAAGTGAGCAAAATGAGCCCAAATTACCTTACTGAAGCTTCAATTACATGGCTTGGTTGAATTATCTTTGTCAACTCAAACACACACTCTAAACTATATCTTTAGCATCTTTAGATACATAATGTTCAAATAATTTCTCTTAATATTTAGTACTGAGTGTTACTTACATAGTTCATGGTCTATGGATACTTATGGAATACATTGCACTTATTCAAGTACCATAAGTTTTCTTAATTTTTTAAAATTAATTTACAGTTGTTGTTTTTAATTCATATTATTGTTGAGTAAATTGTTTCAATTTCTTGGAAACTTAGGTTTGGCCATACTTATTAACCGGATGGATTCTCTTTGTTATTTTGTAATTTCTATTCAATGAACATGAATGCAGTTTCTCTGTATCACGTAATTTATCTTTGAAAGTTGTTGTATTGATATGTTAACACTGATGATCCATCCATCATATTACATAAATGTAATTACTAAAAAGAACTAATGCCATGTTTAAATTCATAGTGATGATTAAGTAATTAAACATTTGGGTATCAATTCCTCACTTAGAGATTTTCTTCTAAGGATTGGAAATGGGACGGAATCATCAACACATGATGAGGTCCCTGAACAGTCTCTCATTGACGTTATCTTCCCATCATTAAATATAAATTCCAACACGCCAAACTTCTTGACAGATCGAGCAATTATTGCAATTGCAAACGAGCACGTAGACTCACTCAATGATACAATGATTGATATGTTCCCTAGAGAATTGAATACATTAAATAGCTTTGATGAAGTTGTGGATGATACGCACAACTATTACCAAGAAGAATTTTTAAATTCATTCATGCCGAATGGATTGCCACCACACGCATTGAAACTTAAACATAATTGTCCAATAATTCTTCTACTCAATATAAATCCATCAATTGGATTATGTAAAGGAACAAGAATGTTGTACAAAGGTTCTTCTAATAATGTCATCCACGTTTGTCGCTCATAAACATGAAGAGGAAGAAGAACCTTTGAATCCTAACAAACGTGAAAAGAAACATATTTAACCATTAAATTATTAGTTTTTAGGATTACACACTATTTTTATCAAATGTCATCTTTCAATAACTGCGATTTGGAGTTTGCTTGTTGAAGCTTTTTTTAACTTCTTTTTTTTAATGACAGTTCCCTATAAATCATTTCAAGCTAATTTCATTGTGATATATTTATTCGGATTATATATACATACATGTTTATGTGTATTACTTAAACATGTTCTTAAATACAAAGGTTAATAAATTAAAATAACTCCATAACCTAATCTCTTTGTCTGTCATGAAAAACCATGAGCTTGGCCAATTTAACATACGGCATCTAGAACAACCAAAAACCCATGACTTCCCCTTTCTTAAACCATTACCCTTCAAAAACCCATCAAAGCCCCTCGTTGACCCACTTGTGTACGAAAAATGCCACATCGCCCTTACTAAATGACTTAGATTTATAAGGGTTTGACCTTAATAGTTATGCTCCTCACTCTTCTTTTCATTTTCACATTTTTTTGCATATTATTTATTCTTTTTGCACTTCCGAAGAGAGTGTAGAAAAATGTAAACTAAATTTTTCATGGATTTCAAATTTTCAAATAATTTTGTAAAAAGAAACTTTTTTATTTTTGTTGACATTTAATCTGTTAAAAATTTGGGTAAGTTTCAAAATTTTCCAAATTAATAAAATATTTTTCATTATTTTTTCATCTGAAATTACTAAAAAATGTGTCGACAACTTATTATTAGATTCATGTTGAATTGTTGTAAATATTTTTGTAGATATTGAATTTTTTACAAAATTGGCGAGGATAGAGATTTAAAAAAACTCTTTTTTTACCAAACTAGAAATTAAATTTTATGTGCAATATTTCAATTTTATTATATAATGTTTCTGACAACTTATTTCATTTTCATTTTTCTATAATATTTATTTAATTGACCTTTCTTTGACATTGACAAACATACACTAACATGATATGTGCATGACTAATGTTATGTACAAAATTTTTGACACAGAGGAATTTAACATGAAGTGAGATAATAAATAAATAAAAATTGTCAGGGGGTAAAGTGTTAGTAGGGATCAATTTTATGGGGAAAAGTGTAATTGATCACAAAGTTATACACAACTTTAGCGAAATTTTATTGTCACTAGTTTTCTCCCGCGCAATTGCGAGTGCTTTATAGTTCTTATTATACAAAGCAATGCAAACATACTTACAAAAATATAGGTAACATAAATAAAGCTAAAAAACCTATTTCACATTCGTGCGATGAATGTTGCTGATATAGAAAAATGTATAAGAGGATAACCGAATATATGTATTTCGTGAATAGAATATTTGATGCCAGACATATATGTGCATGTAAAATTGAAATGCAAAAAAGGAGAACATTTAATGATAAAGTAAGGGAAATTAAGAGAAAAAAATAGAACACACGCACAAATATAAATTAAAAGACTGTTTACAAGTATTAATTATTTTTTTAAACAATACTGATTTGATAAAAATATAAATATATAATCATTTTTTTATAAAACACAGTGTTAACACTTTTTTATAACTTTTTTTAATGAAAACAATTTTTTTGAAGATAAGTATAAAATATTTTATTATATATAAAAATTGTATTTTTATAAAGTATTTTCCTAAAAACTGTAGTTTGTAACTTCATTTATTTATACAAATTGTGTTTTCAAAGGCTTTAAACACAACTGTTTTTAAAAAAATATAAATATATAATGATTTTTTGAAAAAACTATGGTACCAACATTTTTATTATAATTATTTTTAATAAAATCTAATGTTATAAAGATAAGTATAAAATAGTTTATTATATACAGAAATTGTATTTTTATAAAGTTGTTTTAAAAAATTATAGTTTTTAACTTCATTTCTTTATATGCATTGTGTTTTAAAAGTGTGTTCTATAAATATAAATATATTTTTTTGACGGAAAACAATGTTTTTATCAAGTAATGTTGACGTTCAAAAATTATAAACTGTTTTAGAAAAGAATACATTTTTTATTAAAAAGTTATATATAAAAATGATTTATTATATATTTATTAATTAAGGGAAAAGATAACATAAATTTTCGAATTGATTGTCGATCATCATCATCATCATCCTTGCCTTAATCCCATCATACAGGGTCGGTCACATTGATTGTCCTTTTCCATTCTAATATATTATATGCATTGTTATCATTCAAGTTTAATTCCTTTTCCATTCTAATATATTATATGATTGTCATTTTTCATTCTAATATATTATATGCACAACATCAAATGGCCCAACAATATTACCACAAAATGACACCAACACATAAAAACCTTGACGTTTTATTATTTATGTCAAAATGTTTAATTAAACAATAATTTTTTTTTTAAAAGTTATTATTTTAACACATTTGAAATGAAGAAAAAATAAATAAACATCCCAAAAATTAATTAAAAATTGTTTGACGATTTTAAACTCATAATTTCTAATATAAAAATGATTTAAAAGAAAAATCATATGAATTGTATTTGAACAAAAGTAGTTTATATATTACATCAAATTAAGAAAAATAAATGATTATATTACATCAAATTAAGAAAAATAAATGATTTAAGGTTTATAAAATATATTTTGAACCAAGAATAAAAAATGCTATAAATATAAAGAGATACCAAAAAGATATTTATCTCAAACATGAGCCAATATTGATGGAGAATTTTCAATCCCCCCCTTTGGCCAATTTTGAGACAAACTAAGCGAAGACTAAAAAATCTAAACTACATGAATTACACAACTCAATTATACACGTGTGTCCTACAAAATGAAAGAGTACATTAGTCAACTAACAACATGCGATCCTAAAAATAGAAGAGTACATAAATCAACTACCAACTAGTATTCCTAATAGACTAAAAAATTACAAATACAATAATAAAAACTCCAAGAGTCTCAAATTCTCTCCCTATTTGTCCAAAAGGGACGAAGGGAAGAAACTAAAGATAATTAACTTGGAAATTACCCATACCAATATACATACGAAGTGTTTCCAACCTATGATTGTCTAAAGGGTTGGTAAAAAAATCAGCTAATTTATGTTTAGAGTATTAAGATATTCAATGCAAATTTCCTTTTTATCAAGTAATTCACTAATAAAGTGTTCACACATTTTGACGTGGTTTGAGTGTGAGTTAAACACCATATTTTTGAAATACTAAAAGCACTTTGATTATCACAGAAAATAAGTGCAGTGGGTTCTGTTATGCCATAATCATTTAGCATTTGTTTGACCTAATATTCAGCTACGACGAAAGAAAGATACACAATTTTTCTTTTTAGACGACCAAGAGACGAGATTGTGACCTAAGTACAAACAACCCAATCGACATCCGTATACTCAATTATTTTAGAATTAGTGTCACTAATGTACATTATACCAAAGTTTAACGTTCCACTAACATATTTTAATATGCATTTGTTAGCAAGTAAATGTAATTCTTTAGGTTCACATCGGTATCTAGTGCACACACACACACACACCCCACCTATGCATTATGCACGATCTACTAGTCATTAAATAAATAAGGATACCTATCATACTATGATATCGAGTAACTTTAAACTTTTTACCCAATAAATCTTTAAAATCTTAGTAGTGGAGCTCATTGGAGTCCTAGCTATTTTTGCATAGGTTAACCCAAACCGATTATCTAATTCAACTGCGTATTTAGTTTTAGATATAAAAATACTGTCCGGTTTTTTAGACAGTTGCAAACCCAAGAAAAATTGTAACTCACCCATAATAGACATTTGAAATTCAGATTTCATTATGTTAGGAAACTTTTTGGCCTCTTGAGGAGATGTAATCCCAAAAAAAATATCGTCAACATAAACTTGAGCAATAAGTAAAAAATTTATATTTGTTTCGACAAATATTTTTAGGTCTACTCCCCCTTGAGTAAATCTATTGGTCATGAGAAACGTAACAAGATGATCATACCAAGCACGAGGGGCTTGTTTGAGCCCATAAAGATCTTTCTTTAATTTAAACACGTGATCGGGAAGAAAAGGATCAACAAATCCTTTAGATTGTTCAACATAAACTTCTTCATTTAGAAATCAATTTAAATTTGACATCCATTTGATATAGTTTAAATTTTGAATGATATGAAACGGAAAGTAAAAGTCTAATAAATAATTTCTTAGCAACTAGGGCAAAAGTTCCATCAACTTTAATCCCATCAATTTGGGAGTACCCTTGAGATACTAGTCTTGCTTTATTATTTAAGAGTTTTTTATTTTTATCACATTTATTTTTAAGGGGGTTTTAGGGAAAAGTCCTCATAATTCTTAAAGTGTATAAAAATAGGATACTCCATATAATTTTATAAATTTAGTCCCTATACTAAAAACACCATGGAAAACGGTGAAAAATTGTGCCGCTGGCGCAGACCAAATAAATGAACTCCTAACTCTAAAGTGACCACACAAATAAATGATTATGTATCACAGGGACTAGATTTATAAACTTAAAAAGCATTGTCCTAAAAATCCAAATATAGGAATGAACAAGACCTTTAACTTAATTCTCTGTATTTTTAAATATACATTTAGTTCCTATAACATTAGTATGAGTAGGACGAGGAACTAAAAACCAAACATCATATATCTTAAATTGACATAACTCTTCTTGCATAGCAACTAACCAAGATTCATCAGTAAGGACATCTTTTATATTTTTAGGTTCAATTAGAGAAATAAAAGAAGAAATTAAGTCATTTATAGTTTGAGCTCTAGTTTTAATTGGTTCTCTAACATTACCTAAAATGTTTTTCTTTAGATTATTAACACTAACCTAATTAGGAACATTCAGGTCTTCTGGTGGAAGGGAGTCGGGTCACTTTCTGTTGATGGTTTTGGTAAATATTTCAAGAATCGTTTTCAACGGGTATAGATTCCAGGCTATCTTCTACTATTGGTTCAACACAATCATTTACAATAACTTTGATTGATTCCATTATAGTCTTCATTTTTAGATTATAAACTCTTTAATCATGACTATTTTGGGAGTATCCCAAAATATTTCTGTCACCTCTAGTGTAAAATTTGGATTAATGTTCACGATCCTTACACATGTAACATTCACTACAAACACCCTAAAGTATTTTATATTTTCTTTCTTTCCATATCATAATTCATAAGGGGGTTGTTTAGTATTTTTCCTTAAGTGAACCCTATTTATTATTGGACAAGAAGATTGATTGGATTCAACCTTAAAATATTTTGGCAAATTTTTAGCATGAATTAAAACTCGAGCCATTTCTTGAATTGTTTGATTTTTTCCTTTCTACAATTCCATTTTATTGAGGTGTCTTAGGTGTGTAATATTGGTGTTGATACCCATCCCCAATAAAATAATCAACTACACTCGTGTCTTTAAATTCCCCACCCTTATCACAACAAATACGAGTAACTTGCGTATCCTTTTCATTTTCGAATTTTAACAAAATTTAAATGTGTCCGATTTTTCTTTCATATATGCTACCCAAGTGAATCTAGTGAAGTCATCAACTATAACTAAAATATAAAAATTACCACATAAATTAATTTTCCTACAGGGAACCATTAAGTCCATATGTAACAATTCTAAAGGGTGAGAAGTAAATATATCATTCACTTTCTTATAAGGGGCTTTGTGTATTTTACCAATTTGTTATGTCCCACAAACTAAATGTTTAACTTTAGTGATTTTGGGCACACCACGATCAAGATCTTTACTAGTTAGTTTTTACAAACTATCATTGTTTAGATGTCCTAATCTTTCATGCCACAAGTCTAAACTAATAATCCTAGAATATAGACAATTTTTAAAATCATATTTATGGATGACAGCATAACAATTATCTATAGTCCTAGTTCCACAAAAAATAGTATTCTCACTAGGGTCTAAAATCTTACAATCTTATTTTGAATACTTCACAACATGATTAGTGTCACAAATTTCCTCTAAGTTAGAAGATTTACTTAGAAGATTTACTTTTAAACCTTCAACAAGTAAAACTTCCTCTAAGTTAGGGAGCCCATATGTCTTAATATACCATTTTCCTATGATGTGGGATGTATTTCCATCACCAAAAGTTACAGTTCCACGAGCAAAATATTTTAAAGTGGTGAATTTGGATTTTGTCCCCCGTTATATTCCTACAGAATCTAGAATCTATGTACCATTGGGAGTTTTTATTGTAAGCATTTAAGGCTGATAAAAAAGCGTTACATTAGTGTGTCACTTGATTCAGCTTTACTAACCCAAACAACCTTGGTTTTTAAAAATCCAGTTCCAGTCTTTAAAGGCCATTTGTTAGATATAATAGTCTTTTTAACTAATTTAGTTTTACCATAAAACATACCTGGTTTAATAGCATGTAACCTTTTATAGAAAAAATCTATCAAATGACCATTTTTATTACAAAGCTTAGAGTGGTAAATTTTTCAATAAATAGGCTTAATTGGTTCAGAATGTTTAAGCGCATATATATTATTATTTATTTTTTCTTTTTTAAAACAAAATTTCTCTAAATGACCTTTCTTAGAACAAACTCCACATTGAAAAACAGGTTTGACACTTTCACTATTTTAACTATTTTAGATTCCCTAATTTTGACTAAGCTAGATTTATTCTATCCTAATTCTTTAAAACATATTTTTTATAGGTGTCCCTTTTTATGAAAGAAGCTACAAACATAGACGGGATTAACAAAATCAGTAGCACAATCCTCATTTTTAACATGTTTAAAGCTCATCTTAATTTCAGTTGAACAGGGGAATTGTTATTTAAAGTTAACAAAATTAGTTTCACCAACAAATCCAATTCATTTTAAAGGGGCAAGATCATCATATTTATTCAAAAGACTTGACAACTATACCAGAGTTTGAATAGGCATTTACCTTTTTCAAAGTGTTATCAAGCTCTTTATGAGATCCGTCATATTTAGTCAAAACATCCTTGTGTTTAATTCAACATAGTGGTTAAGTTCAGTTAACGTAATAACTTTTTCCTTAAGTAATGAAACTTACTTTTTAAGTTCTTCAACATGAAGGGCACATTCATCAGTTATGAGTTTTTTTTATTATTCAAAACACCAATATTACCCAATAATCTAGAATTAATTTTGCCAAAGTTGTAACAACCCAGGTTTTTGGAGCGACTATTTTATACTATATTGCCTGATGGGCTAATTTTATAAAGTAGGGGATGTTGGAGTAAATATTTTTCCCTTGAGACTTGGGGATAATAGTTACTATGTTTTGCTCATTTACCGTTATGAGAAGGTAAATAGCATTATATTGTGATATTGCGTCGTTATATGTAAAACGACGGTTATGACCTCTATTTTAAATTGGGGTAAAATTTATGAATTAAAATGAAATTGGAACACATAAATAGTTCACACTTTCCCAAATGCCAAAATAGGGGGTGCGGTTGTTTTTAGAATAGTCGAAATAGTCGAATTAAGTGTCCAGTTGTAATTTCTGAGATTCGGGCATTTTTAAGGGATTATGACTCAATTAGTGGGTATGAGTCATTTTAGTGGTGTATTAACATTTTAATGTGGGGATTTATGTTTTGAGACCCGTATAAGTCCCCCACCCCCTTTCTTTTTCTTCATTTTGTGAGAGAAGCCAAAGGAGAGAGAGATAAGAGAGAGTTGGGAGAAATGGAGAGAAAGAGAGAAAATGGAAGGTTTGGGCCGGATTTTCGTCGCTACCTGAGGTGATCAGAGACTACGAACCTGGAGGAAAGTTTCTTACTTGCTAGATATTGATTTAATGTGCTAAAATTGCATGTATAGTTAATTTTGGAGGTTTAAACCATAAATGGGTTTTTGGTGTAAAATGCTTAAATCTTGTAGATTGTGTGGTTTAAGGTTATTATATGGGTTTCTTTTGGTGTATAATTGTTTGAGTAATGATGTTGGTTGAGGGGAATGAAGGAAGTAGAAGATTATAGGTTTTAGGGTTCGGTTTTGGCTTTGCAGAAAAGTGTTTTTCGTGGATCTGATAGGCGCGGTCGACCGCGGTCCCATCACCGGTCGACCGATCATGCCAAAACTAGCTTACTGCTTTTGTTAGCAGACCAAACTAGTAAGGGAGGTCGACTGCGGTCCCTTGACCGGTCGACCGGTCCCCTGTTTTTCATCTTTAATTCCCCTTAGTTTTCTTTAGCCCTTTTTTTTTTTAGGTTCGAGGTTTAGGAACCTTCCTTTGGGAAGTAATGGAGAGTCCTGGAGGGTTGTATTGGGTAAACTAATGTCTTAGGCTAAGAGTGGAGATTTGGGTTTACCCGAGGGCTAATTTTCATAGGTTAATGTCCGATTTATATAGGAGGTTAACCTAAAGATAAAATGGAAGTTAAAATATTAATGTTGAGCTTTTGGGAGACACTCCATTATGGAGACTCACTTTGAGGGTTTAGGAAATAATATGAACTCTTGGAGGATAGTTTGAGGTTAGTGGAACTTTGGGTCTTAGGTCATTAATAAAAATATGACTTAATAAGAATGAAATGCACATTCTAAAACGTGGTACTTATTAGCTAATTGAATGGCTATTGAAAAAGGTAAAATTGGTTGTTTTCAAAAGGGAAAAAGGTAATGATTTTCATAAGAGTTAACTTATGGTTACACACCTCCCTAAATCGCTATCATAGGGGAAGTCGCGTGCGTTGTGGTGAAGCCCCCTGGCTAATGAATGCAGGGTGGATATAATCCCTAGGCCATATGGGCATTTGTATTACTGCGCTGGTTAGGGGATTCTGGGTGTGGTCCTGACTTTCCTGCAGGCAATATGACCACTTCCCGACGTTGGTAGGTTCCTAGGTTGTCTTGTATAGATAGGCCCTGGAAGATGATAGCCATTTAGGGGCGCGTCCAGTGGGGAAACCCGGAGGGACGGTCTTAGATTTGGTAAAGAATTTTATGATAATAAAATGGCTTTAATTTACATTTCTTGGATGGAAGAAGGGAAATGGGATATGGTTTGGCTTCGGTAACACTCCCGGATGGAAGAAGGGATGTGGAAGCATATGGTATAGAAGAGTATTTTTATGATAATAAAAATGACTTTTGATTACACTTCCTGGATGGAAGAAGGGAAGTGGGATTTTATGAAAAAGGTAAAGCATTTTATGATAATAAAACTTTCTTTAAAAATGTATTCTTCCTGGATGGAAGAAAGGAAATAAAATTGGTAAATAAGTTTGACTTGGTAAACATTTGATAAAATGTTGTACCATTTATGTATATTCCAAAAGAAAGAAACTAGGAATTGTGCCATTAGATAATGGATGGGTTTTATTTTATATTTACTTTGTGTAGCTGTAGATGTGAACTCCCACACCTATGCACACGCAGATATATTTATTGGTTATTTCGTGATTAGGGTCTAATGGACCTCGATGATCAACCTTGCCTAAGTAGTAGTGTATCGGGGGGGTTCCTTGTTTGGATTTCGCTTTGCGAGACACCCCACGTACGAATAGGGCATAGTGTTGAGACTGGGGAGAAGTTAGCCCTTAGTACTTAGGGTTAACTATATCACCTCACCATATTGCGCTAGGTTACTGCTAGATAGAGAGGTGAGAAATATTACTGTTATATGCGAGAGAATTACGCACTTAACTGTCATGCATTTTAGTCACATGGTAATTATATCAAACCGGGTCCTGACCCTTATCTATATTTCTTTGTTTCTGCATATATTCCTTGCCGTACAGGTTCTCTACCGCATGGACACCCGTATTTACATTTCCTTCCCAGTTGTCATGGAGCAACATCATATTGCGGATGTTGTAGATTACTTGTCTTAGACGCTTTTTTCTTTTGTACTCTAGTTATGTTTAGGATATTTATTCGGGCGTGTTGCCCAAGTGTTGCAGTCATTCATTATATTGTAAATACTGAATTGAAATACTCATTGTATTATTTGTATTGGTCTGTTCACCGACAGCTTATTCGGTGATATTTATTATTGTCATTCTTTATTCATCGGTTTTTTATATCCACCATTTTTACAAATGGGATTGTCTAAGTGTTTTTCTTTTACTTTCTAAATTCTTTTACATTGACAGTCCGTTTTCTAAAATGATTGGTGGTTATCTCAAACTATTATTTTAGTCGACAGTGATGCTGAGAATGGACCATCTATGATTCCTGTGATTATTAGAGTATTGGGCTGGCGACCTATTGTTTTAGTAGGCGGGTTGTCACAGATGGTATCAGAGCATTAGGTTCTATAATCCTTAGGAATCTGTACGAATGTTTTACGTCTTCTGCGTTTCTCTCTATTTGATGTAGAACTCTAAGATTAAGATCGTTGGATTCTCTTACGAGATTCCGTTCTCCTGCTATAGTAAGAGAACCCCAAAGATCTTCTGCTCATTCGTGTGGGACTTATAAGTCATCGGATATAGGGCTTTGAGGTAGGTTATGGCGAAGGCGTCACGAGGCGGGATTACTAAGAACTGTGGGTTGTGGTCGGGAATAGGGGCCGTTTTCGAGGTCTCTTCCCTAGTAGCATTATTCTATATTGCTGTTGTGACTACTAAGTACAGTGGAAATAGTTTTCCCGAGTATCGCTGTCGGTGGAGAGTGGTACTATGCTTGGGATTCCAAGCAATGTTAATTCAGAGCTGAGAGGTCCTTGACAAGGACCACATGTTGAAGTTCGGTTGGATAGAGGAAGTGTAACCTCGTTCGACGAGAACGTAAGGCCCGAGAGTTGTGGCCTATAGATGGGTATAGAAGTGCCCAGGTGTGAGGAATTGAGGAAAACCTTTCACCTATTGGAGTAAGGTTAAAGTGGAGGGAATGGTAATCGCCTCTTCCTGGTGGGGCATAATGTTTTTCCCATAAATAGGGCCTTTCAGTGGAAATGATAGGCTCGTAAGTAAGTGTTGCTAACACTTTTGGAGAAGCAGTGTTCATGAGAACCCATTGGTGGACATCCACTCGGGGAAGACTCGTGGAGTTAAGGTCAGGGAGGTAGGTATAATGTTCTCCTTGCTGAAGGGGAGTAAGGGAACTACACGTTCTAATCTTATCGATTGAAGATGACCGTCAAGGATGGGACGCCTAGTTGGGACATTGATGGAAGTAGTTTGGTTTCGGATAAGACTAGAATCATGTGTGTTGGAACTAGTGGTAGAGGACAAGGAGATTGGATAGTATGTTGGTGGGACTTTCCGACTAAGGTGCGAGTGGTTCATTCCTCAGGTAAGATGGAGTAGTAGGGTGTTAACCCTAGGTCCGGGTGTGTATATCGAGCTTGTGATAGTATCGGTATTTTTTTATATATAAGTATTTCTATATAGCTTCCATGATAGGGAGGTTCGGTATTTTTCCTCTTCACTCGTCATGGGTCGAGTGGCGATATGTGTAGTACGTGCTACTTGTATTATATGTAATATACGAGTAGAGATACTCTTAGTTGGGTTCGTGTGATAGCGAGCGAACAAATTGCGAGGCTATCCTATCTATAGTTCTAGAAGAAAGAGCTAGTGGTTCTATAATATCTCCCCTGGATACAGGTTGAGACTTTATAGATGTGGTTTACGGTATGTATGTAGTTTTTATTTTTATTTTGTTTATTATTTGTTTGTCTTGCTTTATTCTTTTTCCTTGATTTTTTGCTTCCTTTATTTTCTTTAATCGTGTATGATATGCCTTATCTCCATGACCGGCTAGTTAAGGGGATTGTGTGGAGGGGTTCCTTGTTTGGATTTCACTTTGCGAGACGCTCCACGCATGAACCTTAACGACGTTGGGAGTGGAGAGATGTGCATTTTCTTTTCTGTTCTTTCTTTTCTTTTTTTTGTTGGTTAAGTGCTAGGTTGGAAAGTTTCGCCAAGAATCACGTATATGAGTGATTAAGGGCTATGTTGATGTGCGATATATGTGAGCACAATCATAGTTTTCCTCTGATCGATGTAGGGAAGACTAAGATTATGAAAGTCTGATGGAGACTTATGGTTGTGCCTTAATGAGAAGGCCATTTATAACCAGGTGTATCTGTATTTTGGGATAAAGTATCTGTGGAATCCTACAGAAAGTAAATGCCTCATTTGATTGTAATGGTAGAACGTAGAAGTAAATATGTATTAGTAGAGTTATGAGTTAGGATTCCGTCGATCCCGATCATGTGTCTTCGACCGTTACTTTTTGACGACCGATAATGCGAGGTAGTAGTGTAATGGGAGGGTTCCTTGTTTGGATTTCACTTCGGCGAGACGTCCCACGCATGAAACCAAGATAATGTCGGAAGTCGGGAAAGGTCTTAGACACTAGGGATATGTTTAGTATTATATCTATACGACTAGACTAGGATATGTAGATAGATCGGCTTTAGGATTCTTAGGAGGCTAGGCCCTTAGGGCATGTGACGTTATTTTAGGAGGGTGGTTGGGAGTTGACTATAATAGGTTTGTGGGTTAACTCTAAATAGGACTTAGTCCCTAGATCGAGAAGTATGGGAGCTCGAGAAGTTGATGTATAAGGTGACTTTTTCCTCCTACACTCGTGTTGTTATGATAAGAGTGGATTTAACGAATGATTTTAACTGAGAGGGATCCATTGTAAGAGCATTTATGTCCATGATTGACCCTATCACCTAATTGTGTACAAAGAGTAGCAAGGACAAGGAGTGGGTATATCCATGGACATTTTTATGGAATTGCCGATAATGCAACGGTAATCATCCTAGTTGAGAAAACTGTGGATCATTGGACCTATCGCTGCTTACTCAATGGAAACGGGCGGACTAAGTACAGGAGAGTACGCCCAGCCCTATATGGTGGAGTTTTAGATCTATATACGGTTCCTATCAACCGTGGTGAACTAAGAGAGATATTCGTGTCTTGGTACTAGTAAAGTTTCCAGGATGAAATGGGAATCGTGCGGATATGGAGTATATCCTACCACCCATAAGCGGATGGGTGGGTTTGATTTAAAGGAAATATCGGAGCAGTAGTTTTATGGATAGAATTTCCATACCATAGTTTGGATCGTTTCCTACGAATATAATGCCGTGTGTAGCCTAGTATAGTTGGCAGTGTGTTTTCTGTGATTAGGGGTGGTCCGAGGATATTTCTTAAATGATTGGGCCCATTGATCCGAATTCTTTTAAGGACTACACCAATGCAATAGGGCTTGTAGTATTGGGGTCATCGATTGAAAGTTAGTGTAGTATTCCCTAGTAAGGGTGTAGTGTGTTTCGTCAAGTAGGGAAATTTGTGCCCAGGTGGTGTAGGTATCTCCTCCCTTAGTAGAAGGGTGGGATCGATAGTCATGAGGGACGATTTGGCGTTACGTTATCGAATAATGATGTGGATTGAGATCGATTAGTGATGACCTTAGTCTGTGTCCTATGGGGACGCTGCACTGCAGAGGGGTTTGCTAGTATGATAGAACGTTTTTGGTATAGTATACCCTTTATATGGTTATGGGTTACGCCTGAATTTTGAGGGCAAAATTCCCCTTTAAGGGGGGGAGTATGTAATAACCCAGGTTTTTGGAGCGACTATTTTATACGATATTGCCTGATGGGATAATTTTATAAAGTAGGGGATGTTAGAGTAAATATTTTTCCCGTGAGACTTAGGGATAATATTTCCTATGTTTTGCTCATTTACCGTTATGAGAAGGTAAATAGCATTATATTGTGATATTGCGTCGTTATATGTAAAACGACGGTTATGACCTCTATTTTAAATTGGAGTAAAATTTACGAATTAAAATGAAACTGGAACACATAAATAGTTCACACTTTCCCGAATGCCAAAATAGGGGGTGCGGTTGTTTTTAGAATAGTCGAGATAGTTGAATTAAGTGCCCAGTTGTAATTTCTAAGATTCGGGCATTTTTAAGGGATTATGACTCAATTAGTGGGTACGAGTCATTTTAGTGGTGTATTAACATTTTAATGTGGGGATTTATGTTTTGAGACCCGTATAAGTCCCCCACCCCCTTTCTTTTTCTTAATTTTTGTGAGAGAAGCCAAAGGAGTGAGATAGAAGAGAGAGTTGGGAGAAATGGAGAGAAAGAGAGAAAATGGAAGGTTTGGGCTGGATTTTCGTCGCTACAGGACGTGATTAGAGACTACGAACCTCGAGGAAAGTTTCTTACTTGCTAGATATTGATTTAATGTGATAAAATTGCATGTATAGTTAATTTTGGAGGTTTAAACCATAAATGGGTTTTTGGTTGATTTTGGTGTTAAATCCTTAAATCTTGTAGATTGTGTGGTTTAAGGTTATTATATGGGTTTCTTTTGGTGTATAATTGTTGGAGTAATGTTGTTGGTGGAGGGGAATGAAGGAAGTAGAAGATTATAGGTTTTAGGGTTCGGTTTTGGCTTTGCAGAAGAAGGGTGTTTCGTGGATCTGATCGGCGCGGTCGACCGCGGTCCCAGGACCGGTCGACCGGTCATGCCAAAACTAGCTTACTGCTTTTGTTAGCAGACCAAACCTGTAAGGGCGGTCGACCATGATCCCTTGACCGGTCGACCGGTCTCCTATTTCTGACCTTTAATTCCCCTTAGTTTTCTTTAGCCCTTTTTTTTAGGTTCGAGGTTTAGGAACCTTCCTTTGGGAAGTAATGGAGAGTCCTGGAGGGTTGTATTGGGTAAACTAATGTCTTAGGCTAAGAGTGGAGATTTGGGTTTACTCGAGGGATAATTTGCATAGGTTAATGTCCTATTTATATAAGAGGTTAACCTAAACATAAAATGGAAGTTAAAATATTAATGTTGTGCTTTTAGGAGACACTCCATTATGGAGACTCACTTTGAGGCTTTAGGAAATAATATGAACTCTTGGAGGCTAGTTTGAGGTTAGTGGTACTTTGGGTCTTAGGTCATTAATAAAAATATGACTTAATAAGAATGAAATGCACATTCTAAAACTTGGTACTTATTAGCTAATTGAATGGCTATTGAAAAAGGTAAAATTGGATGTTTTCAAAAGAGAAAAAGGTAATGATTTTCATAAGTGTTAACTTATGGTTACACACCTCCCTAAATCCCTATCATTGGGGAAGTCGCGTGCGTTGTGGTTAAGCCCCCTGGCTAATGAATGTAGGGTGGATATAGTCCCTAGGCCATATGGGCATTTGTATTACTGCGCTGGTTAGGGGATTCTGGGTGTGGTCCTGACTTTCCCGCAGGAAATATGGCCGCATCCCGATGTTGGTAGGTCCCCAGGTTGTCTTGTATAGATAGGCCCCGGAAGATGATAGTCATTTAGGGGGGCGCCCAATGGGGAAACCCGGAGGGACGGTCTTAGATTTGTTAAAGCATTTTATGATAATAAAATGGATTTAATTTACTTTTCCCGGATGGAAGAAGGGAAATGGGATATGGTTTGGCTTCGGTAACACTCACGGATTGAAGAAGGGATGTGGAAGCATATGGTATACAAGAGTATTTTTATGATAATAAAAATGACTTTTGATTACACTTCCTGGATGGAAGAAGGGAAGTGGGATTTTATTAAAAAGTTAAAGCATTTTATGATAATAAAACTTTCTTTAAAAATGTATTCATCCTGGATGGAAGAAAGGAAATAAAATTGGTAAATAAGTTTGACTTGGTAAACATTTGATAAAATGTTGTACCATTTATGTATATTCCTAAAGAAAGAAACTAGGAATTGTGCCATTAGATGATGGATGGGCTTTATTTTATATTTACTTTGTGTAGCTGTAGATGTGACCTCCCACACCTATGCACACACATATATATTTATTGATTATTTCGTGCTTAGGATCTAATGGACCTCGACGATCAACCTTGCCTAAGTAGTAGTGTATCAGGGGGGTTCCTTGTTTGGATTTCGCTTCGCGAGACACCCCACGCACGAATACGGCATAGTGTTGAGACTGGGGAGAAGTAAGCCCTTAGTACTTAGGGTTAACTATATCACCTCACCATATTGCGCTAGGTTACTCCTAGATAGAGAGGTGATAAATATTGTTGTTATATGCGAGAGAATTTCGCACTTAACTGTCATGCATTTTAGTCACATGGTAATTATATCAAACCGGGTCCTGACCCGTATCTATATTTCTTTATTTCTTCATATATTCCTTGCCGTACAGGTTCTCTACCGCATGGACACCCGTATTTACATTTCCTTCCCAGTTGTCATGGAGCTACAACATATTGCGGATGTTGTAGGTTACTTGTCTTAGACGCTTCTTTCTTTTGTACTCTAGTTATGTTCAGGATATTTATTCGGGCGTGTTGCCCAAGTGTTTCACTCATTCATTATATTGTAAATACTCAATTGAAATACTCATTGTATTATTTGTATTGGTCTGTTCACCGATAGCTTATTCGGTGATATTTATTATTGTCATTCTTTATTCATCGGTTTTTGATATCCACCATTTTTACAAATGGGATCGTCTAAGTGTTTTTCTTTTACTTTCTAAATTCTTTTACATTAACAGTCCGTTTTCTAAAATGATTGGTGGTTATCTCATACAATTATTTTAGTCGACAATGATGCTGAGAATGGACCATCTATGATTCCTGTGATTATTAGAGTATTGGGCTGGCCACCTATTATTTTAGTAGGCTGGTTGTCACAAAAGTGTGTGCTATCATTAAGCGTATAATCAACATAATTATTACTCACACACCCTTCTATAATAGCAGAATTCTCTATCGAATTACATTCATCAAAATAACCATATATATTTCCAATATCAAGTACAGAAGATGTGACGGTAGGGTGATTTTGGGGAAGGGTGATACGAGACAAATTTACAAAGTCTAATTCATAATTATCTACAAATAAATTAGAATCATCATAAAGTGTAGATAAATTGTCAAAAATCTCCTCGGACATAATAATACAAACATATGTGAAAGCCATAAGATTTTCAAAATGTTACTCATTATCACTATCGAAAGCATCATCCCAAGTTTTAGAAAAGTGTACTTTACTAGAGGGTTCACATTTAGTTTTAGAAAAACACTTGTTTGCATAATGTCTGTATTTAGTCCATTTTATGAATTGAATGTGGCTTAAATCTGTAACAACCCAGACTTTTGAGTGACTATTTTATATTATATTGCTCGATGGGCTAATTTTTATAAAATAGAGAAAGTTTAGGTAAATATTATTTTAAGTGAGTTAAGAGATAATATTTACCAAGTTTTACCTAGTTACTGTTATGTGGATGTAAATAGCATTATGTTGTACTTTATTGCGTCGTTGTGCTTTAAGCGACGGTTATGACTTATATTCAAATTTGAGTATAATTAATGAATTAAAATGACGTTGGAACATAAAATATTATACATTACTCTGGATGCCAATTTGGAGGGTGCGGTTAGTTTTGAAATAGTCGAAATAGTCAAAAGAAGTGCCAAGTTGTATTTTTGAGTTCCGGGCACTTTTGACACATTACGAATCAATTATGTAGTTACGAGTCATTTTAGTGGTGTATCAACATTTAAAAGAGGGGAATTAATGTTTAGTTCCCGTTTAAGTCTCCCAAACCCTTTTATTTTCCCATTCTTATGTTTTACACTTAGAGAGGGAGAGAGAGAGAGAGAGAAGAGAGAACTTGGGAGAAAATGGAGAAAAGAGAGAGAATTGAAGACTTGGAGATGGAAATCGTTTCTACGGGAAGAGAATACGAGATTAAAAACTTGAGGAAAGTTTATTACTCTCTGGAGTATGATTTAATGTGGATAAATTTCATGTGTAGTTGTGTTTTTGGGAGTTTTAACCATTAGTTGGTTTTTGATGATTTTAGTGTTTAAACCCTTAATCTTTTATTTAAATTGGATTTGAGTGGAGAATATTAGTTAGATATTGTGTAGGAGTGATTTGGGTATGTTATTAGATGATGATGTTGGGATTTGATGAAAGAATTTGGGTTTTGGGAAATTTTAGGGCTCACAACCCGTAGCCCATTTCTGGGCAAATCGAATAGGGCAAATCAATTTGCCACCCTTGCGAATCGATTCTCTATAGTAGGGGGAGACAGGTCTGAGGAACCGAATCGATTCGGGTTAAGGCCAAATCGATTTGATTTGGGACAATAGGTTGATTTTCTTAGCCGAATTGATTCATTTTTGGGCAAATTGAATCGCAGTAAGGGGCGAATTTATTCGGCCCTAGGCGAATCGATTCAAAAACCCTGCTATTTTATGAGATTTTTCTAGCTTTA
The DNA here is from genome assembly GCA_949130495.1 of Sambucus nigra. Lineage (NCBI taxonomy): Eukaryota > Viridiplantae > Streptophyta > Magnoliopsida > Dipsacales > Adoxaceae > Sambucus > Sambucus nigra. The sequence continues at coordinate 423,316,557 of OX422218.1, forward strand.
GTTTTAGTCCTTTTATTTTAGGTTCAAGACTTAGGAACCTTCTCTGGGAAGTAATAAAGAGTATTATAGATTTATTTTAGGGAGGCAAATATCCTAGGCTAGCATGGGGTTATTTGGGTTTATCCTAAGGGTTAGTTCATAGGGGTTATTATTTCTTTTGATATAGGATGATAACCTAGAACTAACGGAAAGTAAAATGGTCATGTTATGGACTTTTGGGAGACTAGTATTGTGGAAAATTACTCTGATGAATTATGGTATTACTTTGGACTCTTGGAGATTAGTGTGAGGATAATTGCACTTCGGGTCCTAGGTCATTAATAAAATATGACTTTGAGAATAAGAAATGCATATTTTAAAATTGGTACTTATTCATTGAGTACAATTGATTTTGAGAATGTAAAAAGTGAATATTTTGAACGCGAAAAATAATTTTGTAAATGATAATTTGCATATACACACCACTCTAAATCGCTATCTTAAGGGAAGTTACGCGCATAAGGTGAAGTCCCCTGGCTAGTGAATGCAGGGTGAATATAGTCATCGGCTATAGGACCGGTTGTTATATATTATGTGATTATTTTGCGAAGTGAGGTAATTTCGGGTGTGCTTATGACTCATTGTCCCATGTATATGGCCGCTTCCCGACGTATCGCATTGTAGGATGCCTAGGTCACCTTATTTGATAGGCCCTAGAAGATGATAGGCATTTAGGGGCGCGTCGAGTGGGGAAACTCGGAAGGACGGTCTTAGAATCGTTGTATGATATTAAATATAACTATTCATAATAATATGGGACATTATTGATGTTAAAGAATTTTATGATAATAAATTTTCTTTAAATACATTTCCTGGAGATAAAAAGGGAAATGGGAAGTTATGTGGTGTAAAACCGGATTGGCAAAATATTTTGTGAAATAAAAATATATGTTTCCTAAAGAGAAAAGGAACTATGCATTTAAATTGTGAATAATTGAAATGAAGTTTCATTGAGAAGGTAGATGAGTTAGCCCATGCTTATATGAATATTGAGCATTATCATTGATATTTCACTAGGTTGTGTTTTTAGATTGAGAGGTGAGAAAGTTTATTATTAATTGTGAGAGAAAGTTAAGTTCATGATGATGATTAGATATTCATAACTATTGTGCATTTTATTCACATGGTGATCATATCAACCCGTACCTTGACCCGTCTATGTCTCTTTGTTTTGCCTGAATTCTTTGTTCGTCCAGGTGCTCCTCCGCAAGGATGCCCGTATTAACCTCTCCATTCCTATTGTCCTGAATCTATAGAATTTTGCGGATGTTGTAGGATACTCATTATAGACGCTTCTATATTTTGTACTCTAGCTATGTTCAGTTTACTTACTCGGGCGTGATGCCCATGCTTTGTACTCAATTATTATAATGTGATATTTAATTGTAATACTCGGTGCAACCTGATTGTATTAGTATGTTAACCGATAGCTTATTTGGTTATTACTTTATGCATTTTGTTATACTGTTACCCGTTGATTTTTAGTATCCACCTTCTTTGCAAATTTGATTGTCTAAGTGCTTTTCATTTAACTTGCAAAATTTCATTTGATAGTCCATTTTCTAAAATAATTGGTGGTTCTCTCGTATTAATATTTTAACGAGAGTGATGCTAAGAATGGACCATCTATGATTCATGTGATTATTGGAGTATCGGGCTGTCCACCTCTTATTTTAATAGGCGGGTTGTCACAAAATCCTTGTTAGGTTCTGATTTTTTTTAAAAAATTATTTTCAAAGACTTTTTTATGAGGTATATTTGAATAACTAAGTTGACCTTCCTTTGAAGCAAACTTATTCCTAAACTTAAAAAATTTCTCCTAGTCACTGTTCTAAAAAACCCGTCTAGGCTCTCCCTAGGCACCCCTAGGCTTGAGGCTTGGGAGAAATGCTCTGACTTAAGATTTTTATGCATTATTCTTGGTAAAACCCTTCAGTAGAACTTTTTTCCAAAAATAACAATGCTTTAGTGAAATGATATCACCTTTTAAAAAATTTTTTTGCAAACCGGACCATTTTCTCATCGAAAAGAATCAAATCATATTTTAATTTGCATATATTCAGACATATTTTTATGATATGTATAATTTATTATTTCAATATCCTTGTTATGGTTAAAAAAATATTAAAATATATTTAGAAGGCCCAAACGCCTTTTCACTCATTTTTATGCCTAAGGCCTGCCAAGGATTTTAAGGCTTGTGGCTTGGCCTCCACACATCGATCACGCCTTGAATTTTTTAGAACATTACTTATAGTGTTTAGTCATGAGTGAAATTTCATTATCTAAAGAATCTAGGTAGATTTCATATTCATTGAAATTAGCCAAGGAGGATATAAAAACCAAACTGTCTTCGCTAGACCTAAAATTTAGCACATTTTGAGTTTCAGTGTGTGCAGGTGCCTTGCCTCTTTGTCCATCTATTAAAGTGTTTTGAAGTTCAAATAATTTAAGTTTACTACATAAAAGATGAAAGGTATAAATATTGTCTATATTTTTTTACCAGTGGCTTGAATTATTAAATTGACCTAATAATTTTATCAAATATTTCAGAATCAGCATACACTATTCCACTAGCATGTGATCAATTAATAATATCTTATAATATGAGGTAAAATTTATCGAGTTTCTCATTATCTTTCATATAAATAGAATCATAAAGTCTAGCTTGCATTTGTGATTTAACCCTTTTAACCCTAGAGTCTACTTCATGAGTTGGCATTAGAATGTCCCAAGCCTCTTTAGATTTGGTGCAAGTTGAATTTTTTTCAAATTTAGTTGCACCCATAGCATGGAAAATAACTTTTCTCCCTTTTTTGTCATTCTACGAGCTTAACTTTTCCACTCTAGTCCATTCTGAAAAAGGTTTTTTAGCAAAAATTTAAGCATCACAATCACCAAGTAAATGAGTAAGAGAAGAAAACCCAGTTTCAACCATTTCCCATACCTTATCTCCCAGGTGTTGGACATGCACAACTATTATTACTTTTCAGCAAGAAAATTTGTCACCATTGAACACGAGAGGACGTACAGATGACTTATTATGACCACCCTTAATAAAAGATTAATTTCATTAAACTAAAGAGTTTAGGATCTTTGGGGAATAAAAACTTTTAAAAAGTGAATCCTAAAGCGCCGATACCACTTGACATAACCAAACACCAAAATGTATTTTAGTTATTAAAATTAACTCTTTTATAAACCAGTTTGAAAAGTTTTATTGAAACTGTAATACATACACACACACACACACACACAAATAAAAATAAAATTTGTGATGATGTTGCACAAATAAAAATGTATTAGAAATGGGATGGGGAGAAGCAGATAGGAACACAAAGTTTTTTAACATGGAAACCAACACAATAGAAAACACCGGGTCCTTTAGTTCCAGGACCACTCACACACCTAAGTGTAATGCCCCATATTTTTACTGATTTTAATTATTGGATTAATTGAATTAAAAATGGAAAATGAATTGGTAATTCATCTGGATTTAAATACTTGCGAGATGAGAGTTAGCATTTGATTATGATAATTTTATTGAATATTACTAAGCGAGTATAGTAATATATGATTATGAACTTATTAAAATTTTTACGTGTGGAAAATACGTCAGTTTTGGAAATTTAGTTAGGACGCACGTGACAATCGTGTCGGGACCAGTTGAATGGATTACAATGTAGTTTATTTTTATTTCATCCTTATCGTCATTTTGAGTGCTACAAAGTGTCCAAAAGGGTTGCAATAGTTAGAAAAGACTACCTGAGGGTTTATTTTGGGTCCTGGCGCATTTTTAGGCTAAATCGACAACCCGGGAGGTTATTTTAGTCATTTTACTATTTGATGAATAGTTAACTACATAATTTAGTTTAAATATATCAGCCAACCCTTAGGATCATTCATGTTATTGTCTTCTACAAACTTGAGAGAGAGAAGTAGAGAGAAAGGAAGGGTCTCCAAAGGTTGCTAGGGCCAAATAACCACCTTACACCACCACCACCACCGCCGCCGAATTTGTGATCGAAAAGAGAGAGTCACCCCAATATCATCTTCTCCAAAGGATCAAAACATACATTTTCGTCAAGTGATTTAACTTCTTATGATTCAACAAATATATTATCCATGGTAGTTTAGAATTGAAGACTAAACATGAAATATTGCTAATTTCATGAATTAGGAGAATTTAATCTTGAATATGGGTAGGTTTTGCATGTAGATAAATTCTGGAAGGATGGAAAAATTGAATCAGATTCTAAATGATAATCATGGATCAAGTCTTACTGTTTGGCTATGTTGAATTGAGATAACTTATCCTTGGGTTTTAACATGAAAACTTAATGAACAATTAAATTTGTATACAATTTTCATGATGATTTGATGATTCTAGAACATTAGAAATCATGTGTTTAGGTTAATATAACATCAAGTATGTTTACTTTGGATAATGGGGTCATGTAATGAATTTTGGAGACAAAACAATGGAAAAAAATGCTAGAATTTTGGGTTGTAATTGGTCGATTGTTCGATCGACATTCGTAGTCGATCAATCGACTCCCCTTGTATTGGTGATAAAATTTCCTTTAAAGGTTTAAACAATACGAACATTTAACAACTATTGGTGTGGACTATTTGATCATATTGGGACTTAGGGAAAGTCAGTAGGGGTGTATTTGAGGCGCGAAAATTTTTAGTTTGGCTTGGGACAAAATGATAAACTTACGAGTGTCCGACGAGTGAGTTACGGTTGGAAATTGTGGGAACTTGAATTTAAATTTGGATAAACAATAACTTAAGGTTAGAGAAAGTAGTAGGGGGACTTTAAATGACAGAAATAACCTTAGGGACAAGTGGGAGACTTAGTAACCTTTTGGGATAGGTTTAAGTACTCTAATTGATACGACGAGAGTTGCCGCGCTAAACATATTACGTAAAATAATCGGGATGAAAATATACTACATGTGAGACTTGTAATATAGGATATTAGTATACCTATATTGAAATGATGATTACTTAGGTTGCGTGATTACCTAGTATATAGATTATTATGTGTATGACATACCTACCATACATGCTATCACGGGAGGTTGTAAGGAGAGGACAATCTTGTCCTGTGTGCCTTCGGGGGATTTAGATTTGGTAGCTCAAGAACATAGGACTATGAAGACTTATTTGTGAGTTGATAAGGAGCGTAGGTATGTGCGTGACCCATAGGTATGTGAACTTTGTTCGCCTCCAATATGTGAGATTTGTATTGATACAATTCCAGAGTGATTCAGAACTCGTGATCCTTACGTACGTGATGTACCGGGATTTGATAGCAGAGAATGCATGTATCGCATCACAGCCTAGGGGTATCATATGTGTATATATGTACTGAGAGTAACATAAATATATACTTGAGATTGTTCTACTCTGTTGCTTGGTAGATGAGTTAGGATGAGACCTATAAATAATGTAAACTTGTGGAAATTCATAATGACTATTAAGTTACTTGAAAATGATTAATAAATAATGGTAATGAAACTTCATGGTGTTTGAGTAATACGGGTGGCTCAATATAGTAATCCCTATAGAAAAATATTTGGTACCGACAAGATAGGTGGGTAGTAAATATGCGTTTGGTGTGCATAATTGTTGAGGGGTGAGAATCTTAAGTGAGCTCATGTGACTAACATGTATATGGTATTTACTATTTAATGAAATTTAAACACTTTCTATTTTTAAACTACTTTCACCCTGGGCTCTTACCTGTTTGCTTCCAAATCTATTTTGTTTTGTAAAAACCTTTTAGGTTCCCATTCATAGGGACGCCAAGCATAAGAGTTCCATTTTATTGACGTGATGTAGTTGTTCTGGAAGTTATATGATCTTTGTATTAGACGCCTACACCATCTATTTTTTATTCTCACAGAGTTTTCTACATCAGTTAGGGCATGTCACCCCTTTTGGTTTAGAGATAGCAGTTTCAGACTTTCATTTTCTTTTTAGTTGTTGGATTTATTTATATATTCAGACTTTTGTATTGGGGTTATTTGGCATTGAGACTCTATTTGGAGTGTTACTCGAGAATCTGTTATTTATTTCTATTATTTATATTGAAAAGATTGTTTATGTGAATGTTGAATGGTTGCTTATTCATTACTTGATTGTAAGTTAGTTTAATTAATGAAAGTTGACATCTCACTTTTTAAATATTTGGTAGCTAGTAACTAATTAAATCTTTTTCGATAGTGATGCTAAGACTGAACCAACTTGATATTTTGTATTAATTTAATAAAGGAGTAGTTACCCAGTATTTAATTAGGCGGGGTGTAACACTAAGTCCATTAGTACTAATGTTTAAATACATATGACGGATATAAAAGTCTAAGTGAATGAGTTTGGCCAATACAGACAAGTATACCAAGGCACAAACAAAACAACCTCATGCAAACTGAATCTAACTAAACAACTAGGGTACTAATAACTTCGAACACATGAAAATATACACACCCAATACAATAGTACCCGTGAAGTTGTACACAACAATAAATTAATACTGAGTGGTCTGGTTAAATCAAGATATAAAACGGATTATAAACTACTAAATCAGGAGACACATGCAAGGACGTCTTTAGTATGCTTATTATCAATAGTAGAGATTAAACCCAAAATAAAATTTGTCAAGTGTAAAATAAAATAAAAATAGAACATAGGCGATTGACTCTTTGAAGTAGATTTTACACAACTGAGTGAAATGATCCCATCCAAGTGAAATGAGAACGAGATAAAACATGTAGCACTCGTTTCAAGAAATGAGTATTAATTTAAACAAAAAGAATACATAAACATGACTGATTTTGAGTCTTCTAACAAATCAGTAAATATAAATGTGAGATGAGCAGCACACAGACAGATCTTGCCAAAACAGGGTCAAAAGTCCAATATTAAATATTATAACCTTTAGCAAAATCGGGTTTTTAAAAAACTCACTCTTTTGAAGGAAATGGAAGGAAACAAAAAAGTCCTCAACAATAGTTTATCCTACCTAAACAAAGAAATCTGGTCTACACATAATGGACAGTTATTTTAGACGATCAACGGACAGACTTAGCACAAAAATACATTTGGGGTTTAAAATAGAATGAATGGGTAAAAAAATGATCTTAAACCAGATTATACACAGCAACCGTAAATCACAGTTCCCAACACCAATAAATCTAGTTTTAGTTTTTGAGAGGAACGGTAATTTTATTTAAACCAATCCAAACTCCATTTTAGGTATTAGTTAGTTATAAGAATGCACGGTCTGATTTCAATGGAGAAAAACAAATATATATATATATATAATATGTTAAAAAACTTATGTATGTCATAAGATTCAACGATGACATTACAAGATGAATTTTTTCCCCTTTCTATTTTACCCTTAAATTTTTTGATTTCTCCCTATTTTGAGACACTCTAATTTGTTTCCCCCCCTTTTTTTTAAATTCAAACATAAGGGTAGAATAATATTTTTCACAATCTCAAACAATTTTCTAAGGCTAGCCATCTCATTTCTTTTCCCCACTTTAGTCCCCCTCTCATTTATCTCTCTCCCTCTCTCTCTCTCTCTCTCTCTCTCTCTCTCTCTCTCTCTCTCTCTCTCTCTCTCTCTCTCTCGTATTTATCTATTTCCTTTTTATCTGTTTCTTTTTTATCTATTTTTATTTGTTTCAATCCAACGAAATTCCAAACCCAACGATTTCATATTTTATATGTTTCGTTTTTTAAGGTTAGGGAATATGCTTCTCCTGGCAACAAGGTGAGCAGTTGGGTTCTTTTAAAATCTTATTTCATTGATTATGTATTCTAAATATGTTATCTTAGATTTCATATTTTGTGCATCTCAGATTTTGTGATTTTGTGCATCTAAAATTTTGTGTATCTCAGTTGGGAATCTCAAATTTTGTGAATATGGTATCTCTTATCTCAATTGAGTCATTTATTAATGTTTATACTATGTCAAAGTATATCACACTTTGTTACTTAATATGGTGGTTTGTTGTACCATAATGGGTTCGAGAAAATGAAAAGATCTCACTTGAGTTAGTGTTTTTTATGCAGCCATTTATTTGATATAGCAACCGTCCGATGTGGGCACTGCACAAATTTGTGGTTCATTAACATCTAGCGAAGATGTTCAGGCTACCAACCACACCTCTCCGTAGTACAAGATAGACCTTGGTTTTTCCTCATCCAAATTTAACAACTATAATCTAGCAATGAGACCCCAAAGCTTGAATTCCACTCGAGAAAGGATTGTGAAACGAAATTTGGAGAAGAGGAAGCAGGTACCTTTTGCATATAACCAGTTCATAAAAAGGAAAATTCAGAGAATCAAGGTAAATAATTGAGATATTAGCCACAAGGAAGCATCAAGCACTGTTGCTAACAATTGGGCATATTATCCTCATATTCATTTTGGGCTGAGATTGGAGATCGACAACTAAGATATTCTTAATGAGGGCACTGAGTCTAATGCCCGGGGCTGCACTACTAAACAAATGATCATCCTGATTATTAATATTTCCTCAATGACTTCCGTTATTTCTAAATCGAATAATTTCCAACCATTCTTAGTTTTTACAATTCTTATAATTGATTTTTTTGTCACGCATTTTGGTTTTAAGATTTTTCTTAAATTCTTGCTATGAAAATAAGCACATTCAAATAGTTATTTTTATGTCTATAAGCAGCAGTAGTAATAGATCTACTTACATCGGAGTATAGATTTATTGCATTTTCTTAACACACTTTTCAAGTTTTGTTAACTGCCATTCCTTTCCTCTTATAATTTTCTAAAATGTTTTTTCAATTAAAATAGATTTGGATCTTTAAATCCCATGGTTTAGAGCTCTATCGCTCTTGCATTAGCCAATTGAATATACATGTAGGTGAAATGAAGTATCTTAAGATATTGCAACAGTTGGGCTACAATCGAATTCATTTTCATTAATTGTAACACCCCGTATTTTTGACGATTTAAATAATTATTGATAACTATTATTATAGGAATAAGTATGCAATTAATTTAATTAAAAAGCTAGAAATTAATTTGTTATTGACCTGGATTAAAATATTTATTAACTACCGTGCCAAGGGTTAATACTTATTGTTGATAATTATTGAATATTACTGTGTGATATGTAATATAGAATTATAACATTTGATATGGTCATTTCGAGTGCGCCATTGAGTCCGGGAGAGTCGAGATAGTCAAAATAGTATACTCGGGTGTTTAGTTTGGGCCCCGGGAAATTTTAGGCATAATCGGCGTCCCGAGAGGGCATTTTGGTAAATGGTATTCTTGAGTTTAATTAATGGAAGAAAATTGTGAGTTATTTTATCAGAAAAGAAAAGTCTTTTAGGCTTGTGAGACATAGGAAGTAAAGAACGGCCATAGAGGGTGTGAGGGAGAACCAAACTCCAAGAGGGAAGGCCAAATTATCCTCACCTTGCACAATTGTGACCAGCAACGTGTAGATCGAGAAGTGAGGAACGCGTATATACCAACATCACAAACGGATCAGACCGTCACATTCGAGGCAAGTGTTTATTACTTGCTTTCTTTTAGAAATAATCATGCTCATGTTAGTGTAGGTGAAATTAATCATGATTTACATATGAATTGAGTGAAAATTGGAGATTTAAATTATGATTAAGGATTGGTTTATTTAGTAGTTTAAAGTCCTTCATGTATGTAGAGGATTAATCACGGAATTGGATTATTTATTGATGAACGAATCTGGGTTAATTAGGTTCTTTAAATGAAAATTTGGAAACTATGGTTCATATGAATTAATATGGGGATTTTAAATAATTATGATGTTTAATGACGAATTAATGATCGTAGGATGTTAGGAATGATTTATAATATGTTAGGTGTTGATGGATATTGATGATGAGGCATTGGGTGTTGAATCTTAGAGTTTTTTAGGTCAAAAAATGGTAGAAAACGCTGAAATTTGGTGAAGAAGACTAATTAGTGGGTCTCGCGCGAAGTCATTCGAAGTGGTTCAAACGAGATGGGGATCTCGTGTGAAGTCATTCGAATGACACTGGATGTCATTCGAGTGACATGTCACTTTGGTTCGAACGACATGTCATTCGGGTTCGAGCGACAGGGTGAATTTCTGGGAATTTTCTTAGAGTCTAGTTTGTGTTTGCTGGTTTATTGGTGTGAGAGAAACTTCCCGATAGTAATCTTAAACAAGACAAAATTTTGGGAAGGTATATGAGAATTAATACTTTAATTATTTCGGTATAGAGAGAGTATACCTTGGAGATTACGAGAGAGATAATATTCTAAATATTTATATTATAAGGAGTGTTGAGATTAAAATACGTATGAGAAGTATATATGTAGGTTGGGGAAATACCTATAAATTTTAATAGGATGTGTGTATGCCTATTATGTAATATTATTGTTAAGAGAACTAATGGGTAATAACCTGTGGGTGCAAGAATCTTACTATTAGGTGCACTAATGAGTGATAACTCGGGGGTGCAAGAACATTGTTGATTAAGTGTACTAATGGGTGATAACCCGAGGGTAAAAGGATGATTATTGTTAGACGCACTAATGGGTGATAACCCGGGGTTGCTGAATTATTATTAATAGGTGCATTAATGGGTGCTAACACGGGGATGTAGGATTTTATTGATAAGTGCAGTAATGGGTGCTAACCCGGGGATGCAGGACTCTCTTGATAAGCACACTAATGGGTTATAACCCGGGGGTGCTGGATAATTATTGATAGGTGCATTAGTGGGTGCTAACCCGGGGATGCAATATTAGTATATATATATATGAACTTGTGAATATTTCTACTGTGTGAAATTAGTAAACTTGGTAATAATAATAATCATTACATTGCGCCAAGTGGTCTTAACCTAACGGTGCAGGGTTAGTGTATACATATAGGATAATGATACTATATATATATATATATATATATATATATATATGAGTGTACTTGGGGAACTTTCTACTTTATGGGACTAGTAGATAAAATGGAAATGAGAAATAAAATAATCTTAGTGGATAAAAGATTAACCATTCGAACGGTGAATAATGAAACTTAGTATGTTAGATAAACTATTTGAATAGCGTATTGTATGGGTGATACGGGAATACTACTAGTGAGCATAGTTAGTATTATTATGGGTTCTAAGTAGTTAGACTTTGTGGTATATCTAGGAAAGATTATACATACGTTAGTCGTGCACAATAGATGAGAGGTGAGAAACTCATGTGAGAGTTCGATAACTAACATGCAAATAAGACTTGTTTTAATAACCAGTTTTAAATACTTGCTAAATCATTTTTAAACCTCGGGTTCTGACCCGTTTCTTGTATCTCTTCTCTCTCTCTCTCTCTATATATATATATATCTATATATATATATATATATATATATATATATATATATATATATATATATATATATATATATATATATATATATCAGCTTCTCAGCCACAGGAGTACCAGAATTAGAGATTGGAATGTCAGACGTGCTGCAGCTGTTGGGGAAGTTGCATGTCCTTGCAGTAGACGCATCTATCTTTTCCATTCAGTTTCATCTAGACTTATTATCTAGGGAATTTGTTTCCCACTTCTAGTCCTTCATAAGAGTTATTGTATTCAGTTTAGTTTATGGTTTGGAGTTTTGAACTGGGAGTTTCACCCAGTCTTATTTATTTTAGTAAATAATTCATGTTCAGTATCTATTATATTCCTATGTGTGGTATATGGTTTATATTCCAGGATTGAATGAAAATGGATTTTCTTGGTTTTACTAAAATTGGAAATGTGTTAACACCTAGCTAAATTTCATATTAGGTGATTAATATGTTAAAAAGTTTTTCGATAGTGATGGTAAGAATGAACCAACCGAACATTATGTTTTAAATTGGTACAAGACTGTTCACCCTTTCTTTAATTGGGCGGGGTGTCACATTAATCTTGATATGTTTCATGCCTTTTAAATTGAAGTACAACTCTGATAATCATAGTTCTGTCACTCTATTTTCCACGGTTAGGCCATATTATACATTTCCTCTTTCCGTCAAATTTTCCCCCTTATTTGACTTAAAGAGTTTATTTTTTCATGTCATTAAGTGTTTAGTTCGGGGATTGACATAGTTTTTAGTAATGTAATAATATTATACTAATGTAATGTAATATAGTGACACTGCCCAGAGACAGGATGCTTTCAATATAATAGAGGTGAAAATAGAGATGTTTGTCATCTCATCTTCAAGCATGCTGACTGTGGTTGGACATGTCTACAACCAATTCCTTTCATTACTTCTCAACTCCCCATATTTATGCTATATCCAGCAACACCATTTTCGGCGTCCCCATCTCCCACAAATGCCAAGGTGTCGTCTATCTATCCCCTTCTCTCTCTCTATCTCTTCGGTTTGAAAGGTGGTTCTTGGGGTTTTCAAATTTTGATTTTTTTTCATTCTATTCAGATTTTTGAATTAATTTTTAAAATTTGGGTATTTAAAAATAGGGCTTTTATTCTTTTATCAACTTGGTAAATGACGTCATTCAGATTCAGTGGTTCTCCGACATAACATTTGAATATTTGTTTACTCTATGAACATCTGTTCATAGAGTCTCATGTGACACCCCGCCCAATTAAATATCTGGTGATCAATCCTTTATAAAGTTTATAACATAATGTTTGTTTGGTTCATTCTTAGTATCACTGTCGAAAACTAAAATCCAATTAATTACCTAATATTTAATTAAGCTAGTGTCATAACATTTTCGAATTTATGTTTAAATCAATTAATTTAATAAATTTTGAACATGTAAATATAAACCATACACAAGAATTAAATGCTGACTGAATCAAATACTGAATAGATAAGACTGGATAAAACCTTCCAGTTCACATTTACAAAGCAAACGATAAAAATTACTGAAACCAACTGAGAAGAACTACAAGGGAAACTGAGTATAACTCTGCTAATGAGAATGGGCGACACATGCCCTAACTGAGATATCTGAACTAGGAACTGAATGACATGAGAGGAGCTTCTAATCTCAAATAACCCACAACTACCACAACAGCTGCATCTCGACAACCCATCTAAGTATCTAGAACAGGTGTCCCCGTGGTTGAGCACCTGATATAATACATATATATAGCAAGAGAGAGGATATGCAAGGAGCGGGTTAGAGCCCGATGTGTAAAACTATTTGTTTTAGAAAGTATTTAAAACTTCATTAAAGAAAGTATTATATACATGTTAGTTCGAACTCTCACATGATATTCTCAACTCTCACTAGTGTTCATGTCTAACATACATCTAATCCAACCTAGACATCTGACACACTTCTAACTAGGTGAAAGTCTTATCCATCTAACTACCCCTCATAGTATTATTCCGATTTTAGATCTCAACATTTATCATTTTAAACAGGTGTTATCATACTAAAGTCAAGTATTCACTATTTACATTACTGACGATTTCACTATCTTAATAATCCGATATTTTCTCATTTTAGATATGCCAAAAGCATACATATATATATATATTTCACTATTATATATATGCATTAACCCAATATTAATAGCCTACAAATATCACATTGAAAGTATAACACAAGTATATATAAATATCCACCACTCATTATATATATACTAACACAGCACTCCAAGGCTATACCTGTAGTGCATTGCATACTCTGCTATCATGTGCCCGTACCTCTCGTACTCAAATAAGGACTATCGGTTAAGAAGTCTCCCACAAACCATATATACAAAACACATATAATGGAGGGGAACATAGTTCACATACCTATGGGTCACGTATATACCTACTCACCCATAGTCAGCAACTTACCAACTCATAAGTAAGTCTTCACAGTCCTATGTTCTGAGATACAAGTCAAAATCCCCGTAGGATAAGACTTTCTCTACACCACCTCCCGTGATAGAAAGAAGATAGGTATGTCATACACATAATAGTAGAAAGTAATAGGTATTCACACAACCCATCCAATCAAACAATATACACAACCAAGTGTCATTTTCCATATGTAGTATTTTTATCGCTAAATACTATCAATGTATTTTAAGTTACGATATTCCCTCTCTCATAATATATTTCTAAGGATAATATGTCACCCGAAAATCCTTAATACAAAATCACAATCAGTCCCACAATTAACCACTAATTTTTATTCGTATAAGTTATATTTCTTCAGGACTAATATTGTTAGTATTTATCACCCAATACTCTCGACGCATTTACAATTATGATTATCTCTCTCTCCTAATCTCCAACGTAATCTCACCGTCCCGAATATTTGAAATCATTACCCCTAAATAACTCCCAATAATTCTGCACTATTTTGGGTTCATTGAACACTAGTTTTCCTCATTCAAATTAAACATTTACCAACATAGGGGTAAAATAGGAAATTCCCTAAAATTAGCAATCTCGCTCGAACCAGAAGCGATCTCGCTCGAACGACTTCAAGTGTCGCTCGAACGACTTCACACGACATCCCTATCTCGCGCGAACGACTTCGCACGACCTGGGTTGTTTCGTTTTTAACTTAGATAGCTTCGTTTTTCACCATTTTTCAAAACTAAAACCTCTAAAATATCATCCCAAACACCAATCAATTATTCCTAAATCGAATCCTAACATTTGTAAATATATTCTAACAACCCAGAATCATTAAATCATCACCAACCATTCATATAATTCGAAATCCCCAAATTTTGTGGTCAAGAACCCAGTTCTTAAATTAATATGCATAACTTCAAATTAAACCCATATTTGTTCATAGAGATCATCCAAATTACGTAGGCATCATCCTATCTACATATGGTATTCAAATCCTTATCAAATCAACCCTAATTAATGATATAGTTCTCCAATTTCACCCAAATTAATTTTCATCACAAGGTTTATTAACCTAGACTAACATGAATATAGTTATCGCTAATAAAAGCATGTAGCAAACACTTGCCTCGATTTCAAAGGTCTGATCCGTTGGCATTGCTGGTATGGATGTGTTCCTCGCGTTCCGATTTACTCGATGGTGGTGGTGGTTATGCAAGTTAGTGAAAATAACTTATCCTCCTTTGGAAATTGCTCTCCCTCACCCACTGTGGCTCTCTCTTAATTTTGGTGTAACCAAACCCTAAATGTCACCAATTAAATGATATATTATTCTTCTAATTTTCGTCCATTTAATTCCTCAAAAAATCCAAATTACAAAACTACCCCTACCGGGTGCCGGCTTGGCCTAAAAATGTCCTGGAATCCAAATAAAATACTCGGGTAGAGTTTTTTGACTATCTCGACCCCTTCGGACTCAACGGCGCACTCAAAATGACTATACGAGTTACTTAAAAATAATTTACCTTTTAATTCCATATAATTAGTCCTGATACGACTCACATGTGCGTTCCGATTTAATATATTAAACTGTCGTATTTCTCTATCACAACAAGCTATATAAAATCGTCATTCCATATTACTTATTCGAGCAATAATAATAATAATTACTAACTTCTCTTCATGCTAGTAAATATTCAAATTTAATTCGGATTAATAATTAATTCTAACATTTTAATTTAATTAATCCCACAATAATAATAAATCACATAATAATATAAGTCTTCGAAAATACGAGGTATTACATACTTCCCCCTAATAATGGAATTTCGTCCCGCAATTCAAAAAATAAGGCATTTCTGGGAAGGGAAAACTCCGGGTATTTACCTCACATCTCATGAATTTATGCAGTACCGCCCATACAGTAGGTTAATTAACCTACTACTGCTCGCACTAGTAGGTTAATTGATATTTATATATATACAAATCTGTCTTACACACGATAAATACCATAAATGTTAACACATTTTCGCCACACTTCCTCCGCAAAGGACTATGAAACTTAAGCATGTACGCTACCGACTCAAACTTAACTATAATTGGAAAAGATCCCACATCACTCGGAACCAATTTCCTCATTCCAAAATGCAATAATGCAACTCCCAATCATTTCTAACTTGGTTAACGGGCCCTAAAATATCTCTGGACCTAGTAGATTATTGTCCTTCCTTCTATCCAAAAAGCACAAGGATAACAAGGATTTATATATATAAGGCCTTGAATGGAATTCTATCGATAATAAGTTGAGGGGAGTCGTCTTACGCTAACTCCACTAGTGGAAGATATTACACTAAACCTTACCATAATTTGATATACGACATACCTCGCAATGAGCAACTAAAACTCTCAGACTTACCCTCCGCCAGCGAGTATGTTAGGCTGAATATGTTCGCATCTCGATATTCATGGCCTCCCGGAAACTCTTCCCAATAATCGAGTCATAACTCTATTAACTCTTTCGGACAAAAACTCTGTTTGTAACCCATATAATGTTACTATCCCAGGAATAATGGTTGTTGTTCACTGTTACACATCATGATTTATCCCAACTTGGCATAACGTGAGCTATTCTAATTTCTCGACCCACATTCACCCACATAGGGTTGTGATCCCATTGCGAAGTAATTAACTCTGTAATTGTACAGGGATTCACTCTCCCATTACTACCAAGGAATTCCTAATGCTAAGTGAACTCATTATTTCCTGATGGTCCACATTCAATTGGAGCTCAGAAATGTCTTTCTTTGCTTAAGCCATCACTACTACGGCTTTATATCGATATGTATTTTACCTTTCCTATAACCACATCCACATCTATGGATCAGGTGACAGTGTCATCACTGCATGTCGCAAGTCCTTCCCCCTCTCTCTAAGCTTCAGATTCTTATGAAACATTTTCTCTCTGTGTCCTATCAAGAAGTCTCAACTTTCCCGAGTTAAACTTTATCGGATTCTTCCTATACTATCCTCGTGGAAAATATGTGAATTAATGGTCCTAACTGCCCTAACCCATCAAACGACTAAGTTATGAAGTCACACCCTTCTACATTGAGTCACCTCTCGCATTACGCATCGTGCTAAAATTCTATATTATGGAAAATACTATAATTCAACTATCTAGGGCGCCCATACACCCTATGTTTTGTGCATTACAACACCATCGTACTAGACATTTTATATAAATAACAAGTTATGCCCCACATACTTGGCATGAATATATGGTAAGGTCCTACTCAGTCACCTTACCCTTTCCACTTAATCATATCTTAGGTTGTCCTATCGGTCTTATACGACCCCATCGGCCTTAATCTGTAACATAACCCTTATCTCACAGTTATAATTACGTACATGGGTAATCATTAGGAAACTAAATCCATGAATTAAAGGCAAGTTTCTCCCAATCTACAATGTTTGCTAAGTTTCATGCGTAGGATGTCTCGCAAAACGAAATCCAAACAAGGAACCCCCCTGATACACTACTACCTAACACAGCTGGTCATCGGGATTTGTTAAGTCTTTAATCCATAACATATATCCCTGAATTCCCGTTTGCGACATAAGAAGTCTACTCTTCCATTCTCATGTTAGTAAAGATAGTATAAAACGCAAGGCTCTCACTATGACGAGTTATTAGAGTTATATAATTTACGAGCTATATCTCTCCGCTCTACAATAATTCAATATACCCTGAATCACATCAGTAAAACATCCCTAATCGCCGGGACCAACATAGTAAGACAGCTGTGACACCCCGCAAAATAAAATACCGGGTGATCAGTCCTATACCAAATTAAAACAGGAATCTCAGTTGGATCAACCTTAGCATCACTGTCGAAAACTGTTTAAAACTTACTAACCACCTAGTATTCCAAAAGCGGGTGCCAATTTTAACTTTTTAATTACACAAAACAGTACATGCGGAAATAAATATAAATCATTCACTCAACTGAATAAAACTCAACTGAATAATTAATTACACAACTTGCCGAATAAACCACCGGCCACCAAAGTGAAACAATCCAATACAATTATCCAACACCAGAATAAAATAAGTCTAAAAACTGAACTGAAAGTCTGGTCGACATGCCCTAAATAAAACTAAAATTGATAAGTGATTCCTGCTCTAGGAATAAATGAATGATGCGTTTAATCCAAACTCATGCTAGCATCCACATATGCCGCAGCTCCGTGTCCCTGGAATAGAATATCAATCCTGGCGTCCCTGTGGTTAGACACCTAAAAGGTTTTGAAAATAGTTTTATAGCAAGGGTTAGAACCCAAAACATTTTGAAAATATTTCGTAAGTGAATTAAGTGTAGTAATTTAAAATGCATGAGTGGGCTTCATATTTAAGTTAGTGCCTCACTCCCTTGTGGACATTCTCACCTCTCCACTATTGTGCAAACCTACAGGTTACCTTAACCCCACCTTTTTGTACTACCCCGTCCAACTAGCCCTAGTATAACCTTACCTTCCCATACTACTCTAACCCGAGTATAATGATTCTTGAATAACAAGTTATCTCACAATTAACTTAATTAATTCCTCTTTAATAGTAGCATATAACCGTGTCACAAGTTATATAAAGGAATTACATCACACACTGTATTATTACCCGCATATAACATTTACTACCATTATATACGTACCATTACGAGAACATCTACACATATAACATAGGTATATCCATCCCTTCGAGTATACCCTCGCCAGATGATTCCCTCTAAAATTTTATCCCACTAGGTGTGCTCACAAAACCTAGTTCCCCAAGTTGGAATCGCTTACCAACTTGACCCAAAATATAAACGTAGTAGAGGCAGTAAAATTACTTCCCTGAAAGTGAGATAACCCCTCACCCATATATACTGGATGCTATGACCTGGGGATATACTCGCCCTACTCCTCAAGCTAGGGGATTCACCCACATCGCGCAACCTCCCTTGATAGCATTAGAGTATATAAATTAAATAAATATCTACTCACTGATATTTAATAGCACACACAATAAATACACACATATATATATAAACTATCACCGCACCGTATATATATAATAAACCACGGCTTTACAGTGTACTCAAAATCCCGTACACTACCTGTAATTTCCTAAGCCTGTGGCCCGACTCAACACAATTAATTTTCTCACTTAATAATTTATCATCTTCCCGAGTCTATGGTCCGACTCTAATATAATTGATTCACGCCTCAATTAATATAATACTTTCCCCGAGTCTATAGTCTGACTCTAATTAAATTAATTAACACTCCCATTAATTTAATACCTCCCCGAGTCTATCGTCCGACTCTAGTTAAATTAATTAACACACTTATTAATTGAATACCGTCCCGAGTCTTTCGTCCGACTCTAATTAAATTAATTAACACGCCCATTAATTAATACCTCCCCGAGTCTACCATCCGACTCTAATTAAATTAATTAACACACCCATTAATTTAATACCTACCAAAGTCTACAATCCGACTCTAATTTAATTAATTTACACATTAATTAATCAACACAAATCCGAGTCTGTGGTCCGACTCTAATATAATTAATCTACACATTAATTAATCAACACAAATCCGAGTCTCTGGTTCGACTCTAATATAATTAATTTACACATTAATTAATTCATACCAAACTGAGTTTGTGGTCCGACATCCAGTAAATTAATTTACACATTAATTAATTTATAACAAATCCCGAGTCTACAACCCGACCCTAAACTGATTAATTACAACATTAATTAATTTAATACTTTTTCGAGTCTACCCTCCGACTCTACCTTCATTAATTATCACATCCATTAATTTAATAACTTGGTGTCACCCAACCATTATCCCCGGACTCACTTACTTGGCCCGTAACTTAATATTTCCCGAGTCCATATTCCGACTCCAAATTAATTACTCTCTCTCAATAATTAATTTAATACTTTGACGTCACTTAACCAACCTACTCGGACTCGCTCACTTTGTCCATTTTACATCTCCTAATTACATTCCCACATATTCTCCCATAATGTGTCGCACATTCATATCCATAATTTCCTAATTATATATACCTATAATTACCAATATACCCGGACTCGCCCACTTGGTCCATAATTAACTTGAATATGTTTCTCCCAAAATTTTCACTTTAAGTCTCAACTCTTAACTTGATTGCACATTCTTTATAGCTATCTTTTGAGCTCCTAGATATTAATTTATCTATAATTTTTCACCAAATAAAATTATACCCAAAATCCAAAAAATAAAACAAGGGTAACCAACAACCCGACCTGACAAAGAATTCCGACCGTCGATCGATCGATGGCCCCCGATCGATCGATCGATCATACCTGGGCAGCTCTCCTTCCCTACTGAATTCCACCATTAACGAAATCCAAGGTTTGTAAACCTTAATTTAAACCTCTATTCACATCACCCCATCACATAAACATGGTTAATTCACATCCCACACATCACAGGGATCTTAAAATACACAATTTTTTCCACTTACTTTCATAATTTCCCGAAATGGGTTTTCCATTAAAATTCATCAAGTTTGTTCTACCAACCAACTTCCAAATCCAAATCCCACCCATTTATATTCCGGATTATCATTCAAATCAGATATCCATACTCAGAGATATACAAGACGACAATTTTTACTTTGAATCTCATTCAATAGTTCCATGCACAAAAACCCCATTTTTGTACCCATTTATCCCCAAAACGAATTTTGGTTTACACATCACTATGATATGAATTTATTATCATCAATTTAGAAATCAAAACAGTTAACCACTTGCCTGGAATTGTTCGTAGTGTCTGATCCGTTGGTGTAGTTCCTTAGCTTGGTTCCAAAATTCCCAAATTGGCTCTTGATTTGCTTTCCCCGAACTTTCTTCTAAAACCCTAGTTTTAGAGGTGTGTTGACTGTCATTCCCTAATCTCTCAATCGGGTTAAAAATACTAAATCCCGTCTTTGGCCATGTGGACCAAATTAAAAAGGGCCAACTCACCCCGTGTGGCCCCGACTATGCCCAAAAATATCCCGAGACCCATTTACTACCCCCGGGTATTCTTTTTTGACTATCACGACCCATCCGGACGCAACCATGCACTCAGAATTGCCATCCGAAATACTTTTTTGACATTTCCAAATTTTGTCCTCAAAATGCGATACACGACCTTTCCAATCATTTAAACATAAAGTCGCCAATTATAATTAATTCGGCTCACTCAATTAAATTATCGAACTCATGAATTTAAGTTTCTCCAATTTAAATATTTTTATAACTCATAAAAATATTTAAATATTAAATCGTCAAAATTACGGGGTGTTTCAACAACATACTAACTGAAGTCTAGAATACAATATAACACATGTGCAGGCTCAACCGTCTTTCAGGTGATGCCTCGCTAAAACAGTATATTTAAAATTTGAAATTTTTAGTACTATAGTCTTTTCACATACTTTACTATTGTTTAAACGCTCAGTAACCATTAACCGTACAGTATAATAATAATATTCATTATTATCATAAAGATCAAAGGAGCACGAATCATTATATAATACCATCTACAATTTCTCTTAGGGTCCATTTGATAGCACTTGAATTCTAAGGCAAATTTTAAAAAGTTGGAAAATTTCAAAAAATTTCCAACGTTTAGACCGTTTGATAGCGAAAATTTGCCTTGAAATTTGTTTTCTATGTA
Source organism: Sambucus nigra (assembly GCA_949130495.1). Lineage (NCBI taxonomy): Eukaryota > Viridiplantae > Streptophyta > Magnoliopsida > Dipsacales > Adoxaceae > Sambucus > Sambucus nigra. The sequence goes on from OX422218.1 coordinate 423,338,265, forward strand.
CAAGAGCCTTAAGCACGATTTACCACCCTAAGGTGGAAACCAATTCTTTGGGGGGGGGGGGGGGGATCAGGTTTTTGTTTGCCACCTTTGGATGGCAAATCATTCAATTTTTTTTTTAAACTGAGTATATTTTATAATTATACAAATATATATAATTTGTAAATTTGTAAATATATATATATATATATATATATATTTCATATATTTCGTATATTTTATATATTTTAGTATATATGTATATTTCATATATTGCGTATATTTCATATATGTATATATTTCGTATATTTCTATATTCCGTACATTTATATATTTTAGTATATATGTATATTTGATATATTTTAGTATATATGTATATTTCGTATATGGCGTATATTTCATAGATGTATATATTCCGTATATATTTATATATTTCAAATATGTATATATTTCCTATATTTAAGATTTTTCATAAATTTATATATTTCATACATTTATATATTTTTGTATACACGTATATTTTAGTGTATATGTATATTTCGTATATTGTGTATATTTCATATATGTATATATTTCGTATATATTTATATATTTCATATATTTATATTTTTCGCATATTTATATATTTCGTACATTTATATATTTTAGTATATACATATATTTTTTATATTGCATATATTTTGTATATCAATATATTTCATATATGTACATATTTTTTACCTTTATATATTATGTACCTTTAATATATTTTGTATATTTTCCTATATTTTGTTCTTTAATATATATTTTTTAAATATTAATATATTTTGTATATTTTTTCCTAATATTTCGTATATTACATATGTTTCATATATTTGGTTTATTTGGTTTATTTCTAATATTAATATATTTTGTTTATTTTTTTTATATTTCATATATTTTTTTATTTATTTCATATATTTCGTTAATTTGTTAATATATTTTTTAATATATATATATATATATATATATATATATTAAAAAATATATACATATATATTCCGTAAACAATTTTTTCACAATTATTTCTACTTTCCAACTTTTGTGTTTGATAGAAAAGGTGGAAAATTGATGATTTTCCAACTTGTATCAAACACACACATGTTGGAAAATAATGATTTGCCTTGGAATTATTTTCCCTAGAATCATTTGCCCCGGAATCATTTACATTTTCCCACTTTCTTATCAAACAGGGCCTTAGTGTCCACACTTGCTCCTCCCCGCAGGTGGCACGAAAATTTGCTACCAAATGATAGTCATTTACATAATAAGGCAGCTGTCGCCAGCGTATCCACTAAGTCGGATGCACACTCAAACCCTTAGTGTTAACTATTCACATATGTTGTGACACACACACGTCACTAGAACTCATCATTTATTCACAAGGATAAAGCAAAGCTCCATCAGTCTATCCTGATCGTAAGGTCTCCGTACGCACGTTTTGCGACCCATAATTATCTATAATCATTATACCTTTCGGATTCCATTCCTTCAATTTTTTTTCCTTCCTTTTTGATGGGTGAATTATTCTATTTTGTGGCTCTCCCGCCCGACATCGGTACATTAGCCTCATATCTCTAGGCCTCAAATATGGCCTTACTGGCTTTCCCTTTATTTCCCTGGGCTCCGTCGACCCCGGAATACGGTATGCTACAGTTATTGAGGACTACGCTGGTCCTGCCTAGACCCACTACTCTCGGGTTATTAATTCCGGGCCCAATTCTCCTGACCCAATTTCTACACTGGATATTTCACTTCTCCAACTGTTATGCCTTACAAGCCTGGTTTATTATTCCCAACACTATCAATTTCACTTCTCATGTGAACACATTCAATACTCGTAACCCTTATCTCTACATATAGGGAAATTTCCTTTTCACTAATCCTCCCGAACTTGTTAGGATGTCCTTCTCTTGGACCTGGTAGTTTTAACTCCTAGTTGTTATTTTCATTGTCCCATGCGCTCTACAGGGCATATGGAACACATGATCGACCCGCGGGTCTTGGATGAATCCATCACCATTCCATTAAGATTTAATCATATCATATAAATAGGTTTCCCCACACTGGGTATACTTTCTAGTGATGTTCTACTAACAGTATTGAATTCAACCTTGCCCTTCATCTAGGTATTACAACTCGACTGGCTCCCTTTTGTAATACCCCGTATTTTCTGTGATATTTATTTTTGGGGATTAATTGAATTAAATGTTTATTTATTGGAAATTAATCCGGATAAAAAAATATTAACGAGATGTGAGTTAGTATTTTATTATAATATGCGTACTTGGCATTATATGAATATTGGTAATATTGAAATTATCGTGGGATTTAAATACGGCAATTTGGGAATTTTGTTTGACGCATGTGACCGCCACGTCATGGTATTTTATTATTTTAAATTAAAAAGTGAATTTTAGTTCCATTAACTGTATGGTCATTTTGAGTGCGCCAACGCGTCCGGAAGGGTCGAGATAGTCAGAAAACACTAGCCGGAAGTTTAGTTTGGGTCCCGGGGTATTTTTGGGCCATACCGGCATCATAAAGGGTATTTTGGTAATTTGTATTTTTGGGAATTAAAAAGTGACGAAAATTGGAATTACAATCTGACTATTTCTTTAACCCACTTAACCCACTAACTACACTATGTGACAATATGGGCTAAGGGAGAAGTTGATATACCATTCTAACTTACCAAAAACCATAACACACCTACATACCTCCATTGTCTTCAACCTTGGGAAGAGCTTGAGAGAAAGAGAGAAGGAAAGAATTCTGCAGAAAGAGAGAGAGAGGACAGACTTAACTTCAAGATTCATCACCAAATTCAGAGTTAAATTAAGGCAAGTGATTTAAACTCATTTGATTCAAGACATGTTTTCATGTTTAGGAATTTTTGAAATTTATCTTGGGAGATGATTTAGACCCATTATTTGGAAGTTAAAAGCTTGGAAATATGTTAGGAATTGCATGTAGTAATATTCTGGAAGAAATTTATGTTCCAAACAGAACTAATGATGATCTAAAGATGGAATTTAGAAGTAGTTAAAGATGTTCTTGAATGGAAGAATTCTGGAAATTATTTTGATGTTGTTTTGATCTAAACTAAGCCTTAAAATGATGAATTATGGGATTTAGAATGTTAATACTGTTGTAGGATGATAGTATGATGTTACGGTAACCTTATCTTGGAGTTTCATGCTTAAAAATGGAGTTTTGGGTCGAAATTGTAACTGCAAAACGAAGCAGTCCGTAACAGACCTGGTGCGTTCGATCGATCGATGTTCTTCAGTTGATCGATCGACCACCATCGATCGATCGAAGGTAAAGGTCGATCGATCGACCTTCCCATAATGAGTAAATTTTTTCTTTAATTGAATTTTAATGATGACAACCCTTGGATAATATTATTCGAGACATTGTGATTACCCTAAATTTTAAGGAAGACCAGTAGGCATGATTATGAAATTGGACTTTAATTGGAATTTAATTTGAGGAATTATTCTAAATTAATGAAATTTGTTATGTGAGATAATATTTGGGTTAATAGTTCAAATTTGAATAATTTGATGAAATAAGGTTTGGGGCAGAAGTAAAGACCTTAGGTATAAATATGTTATATGTGGGAATTATGGGAACTTAATAGTCTATTTGAGATAGGTTTTAAGTTTAAGAAATTACGACGTGAGACGTGTCGACTATTTAATTTATATTATCGGGATACTTGAAATATATGAACTTGGAATGATGGTATAAAGATGTCGAGAATACCTTTATTAATATTGAGATATCTAAGATGTGTGAATGCTTAGTATATAATCTTATGTGTATGACATACCTACCATACTTGCTATCACGGGAGGTTTACGTTCGCTTAGGGCCTTCTTATCCTTGTGTTGACCGGATTTAGATTGGTTACCTCGATGAACGCATATCATAGAAGGACTCATTGTGATATTAATAAGTCTGCTGATCGTGTGAGCGTAGGTATGTGCGTGACCCATGTGAGGGTGACTGTGTTCGCCTCCACTATTTGGGATGTTGTTATCTGAACGATTCCTGAGAGATTCGGAATGCGTGATCCTTCTGTATGTGATGTACCGGGATGGATAGCAGAGTATGTGTGCACCACAGCTTAGCCCTTGGGTGCTTGTATTGTATATTTATGATGTGAAAATATACGGTTATATGAGAAGGAATTTACTATGTTAAATTGTGAGTATAATTATGGTAATGTTTTGAAAAGATAAAAAGGGAACTTTTATCAATAAATGGTTTTGTTAATAATTGGGAATCCGGGATTTAAAGTAGAACTCTCTATTTAATTGCTAAGGCTGGGAATTAAAACGTGAACAGAGTAGGAGTGTTAGAAACTCTTTAGATAGTTATGAGTTAACATATGAATGGGTATAGGAACGTTAGGAGTGCACAGTTAGACGAGAGGTTAGTATATCATGTGAGAGCACGTCCTAACATGTACTTTGCATATACTGTTTTAAATGTTTTTAAAGCACTTGCAGGTTTTTAAAATATCTCCACATTCGGGCTCTGACCCGTTTGCTTTCAAATCTATCTTTTTTTAAAACCATTTTAGGTGCCCAGCCACAAGGTCACCATGCATAGGATTCTCATTCTGATGACGAGCTGTAGCTGCTTGTGGAAGCTACAGGGATTTGCTTTTAGACGCTTATATCATTTGGATTCCTTATTCAATATTCCTCAGTTGTAGGGCATGTTGCCCAAGTTCTATTAGATACATTTCCATTTCAGTTTTTCAAACTTTGGCATGTATTCATCCAGTACTCAGTATTTCGTTATTTACTTCAGTTGTGGGATTATGTTATGAGGAGTTTTTCCTCCAGATTTATTTATATCATGTGACGGTTATTCTATTTACTTCATTATGGTGAATGGTGTTATTATTCTTCTTTACACTTATTGCATGTTAATCAGACTTTAATTAAAAATTTGGCAACTTACTTTTTTAATACTAGGGGGTTAGTAATAATAAAATGTTTTCGACAGTGATGCTATTAACTGAGCCAACTTAGCGTTTTGATTTAATTTAATAAAGGAGTAGCTACCCGGTATTTAATTAGTCGGGGTGTCACACCTTTCTTCTAGGGCGTTGACCTATTCTAATAAGCATATACTTTGATGACATTGACACTATTCACCTTAGTCGTACCTCCCATTCACACTAGGGTATCCTACCCACGAGTCCATTTTCAACTTTCGAACCCTTTTATCTTTCACAAATCCTACTTTGATTACGAAGTTCTCTTACCAAGTTAACTCATCATTTATGGTCATTCTATACCCGACCTATTAGTGATAAGTTCAACGTCTCTTCCATATCTCTGTCTGACCAGAAGATGGGAATTTTTAAATGGTCAACCCGTACCCACGGTGTGATTAACTAGTTTTTACTCCTTGCTGTTTCTCTGAGCTAGAAAATTTCTTATGAATTTAAAATTCTGAGTGTCACTACATTCTCCTTTACATTATTGACTTTAGATTAGCTTCCTCCATTGGACCATCACGCTTAGATATTATTATTGGTGACTTCTACCACAATCTCCGCTCCCCGAATGCTTCGCAACTCTTAATTGTTTTCCTCCTCCCGTAGTCCCGCTAACGGCCTTCGCTGGTCGTCCCCTATTGCTAAGAGTACAAAGTCCAATCACTCTCGAATAGGAATTGACTTCACTAAAATAAGTCGCAGGAGAGCGCAAATCGCATACGTAGTCGAATACAACAATCCTAGAATAAGGCTCTACATCAAATAACGCTAAGCTGAAACGTAATAAGCCGTACAGATCCTAAAGGACACTAGAACCTAATGCTCTCATACCACCTCTGACACACCCCGATATTTAATTGGGCGGGGTGTCATATCTCATTAGTGTTGGAGTATTTTTTTTTTGTTTAACACAGTGCATAGTCATACAATCAGAGCAAACAATATCTAAATTTTCTTAATTGTTTACACTTAAAATATAGAAAACATTTATTATTTATATTATACACGTCATACTTTTCAAAATTATCAGCGTGCCTTCTGGCACGGGCATACCCTAGTATGTATGTATATATGTGTGTGTGTGTGTATATATATATATATATATATATATATATATATAGACACCAGGGTATGCCCATGCTTAAAGGCACGATGCAAATTTTCGAAAGTGTACGTCGTTGATTGAACCATACATCGTATTTATTTCGCAACAGACAAATATTTTTTTCTAAAAACTATTGTACGAACCTATTAGTTTAAAAAAATGGAGAAGTTTCGAAAAGTTTTTTTGCATAAGTAGATACATACACACATAGATACATAAACACATACATATACACATACACATTTTCTTACCACAAAAATGTTTAAAAACATTTAAAAATATGAAATACTCCAATAATAATATTAATATTCCGTCCAAGACTTCATAAAAATAACATAATAGGCATTAAATACTAATTTAAGTCGTACCCTTCTAATTTAGAACAAAAATATGTAAACAACTTAGAAAAATTAGGTAGAACGTCCTTTGTTTATATATTATCCACCCTATTTAAGAAATAAAAAAGTAAAACAATAATATTCAATCCCATGATCTTACACATAAATGAGGGAACTATATTCAACATTTACCTTTTAAAGACATTACAAATGAACTCAAATAAAATAAACGTACGGAATCCAAATACGCGTCGACACGAAATCCCATAAAATCTGGCTAAATAATCTCAACACCACATGATCAATGATGTCCAGGATCGGGTTAAAGGCACACCTTGTTTGTCAGAATGTCCTATGTTGGAGTTTAAGGGATACCCGATGTGTATGCATCATGTTTAGTTTAGGGCCCAATGCATGCCCCATGCTCGCGATAATAAACACCTGTATTAATGTACTACGTGGATCATAATGGTTTGCTACCTGAATTATAAAGAAAACAAAAATCGCAACAGTATAAGTATAAGTATAAGATGGCTTATGACTAAATTTCAAACAAAAAACATAATAATATAACATAGAGATTACCAAATTCCCACATGCGGTATCATAATTTTTAGGAATAATAATAGGTACAAATTTACAGAGATACCTGAGTAAATTCTAAATGTAGTTAATCATGGTCACAAAGGATATATTGTGAAAAAATTTCCATATAAGAACAATATCCCTCGTTCTTCAAAACAATCCATGTACTATGCAATCTACGTAGAAATATTGAAGCTAAATTGCAATCGACACATATAGGAGTGCCGGATGGACTTGGTGAAGCTATAAATGATGCTCTCTCCAGTGCATTGTAACAGATAAATAAAAAGAACAAATGAAACATTTGTATTTCATTCGTCAACAAAAAATGAAAATAAACTCTATTGAACTGACTTAGTAATTACTATATTCATGTAAAAAAAAAATAGATTAAACAACACGAAAGCTTACCAAGTTCAACCAACTTTGAGGGAGAGTCATATAGCTTCACATAAATCACATAATGACCCCCATTGATAGCCTAATGATTACATCTTCAAGGCGATGGTGGAAGCAACATAGATATATACTGCATAATGACCACCATGTCTAATCTATATTTATTATGTTGAAGCAAATTAATAAACGTATATTATAAAACCAATGCATAAAATTTCACTTAAATCTTATAGTCTTATAAAAAAAATTGAAATCATCCCATATTTAATGTCTACGATCAAACATCCAAGGTTCAAGCACATGCCAATCCTAATTTCAAGCTCATCCAATGTTCAAGCACATGCAAACCAAATAGTGAATACAATGGGATTTAATAAAATCAAAGACATTGTCCTATTTATGGTGTCATAATGATCCATACATTTTTGTTATACAAGGGAATTAATCAATTAGAAAATATGGGATTAAAAAAGATGGATCGCATTTCGTTACTTGTTCAAGGTCGTAAGCTTTTTTACGACAAGATATCTGGATGGACACTTCATAATTGGAGCTGTTGAGTATGGGGTTGGGTCTGTGTTTCTACCCTGACTCCCTCGATAGAGGCAAGAGGAAAGAAGTGGGTTAAATGTACCTATTATACACATGTCATTTGGTTCATTTAAATGAACCGCAACTTAGAAGTCTATTTGGTTCATTTCATATATACGTATGAAGACATGTATGTTTGTACATGTATGTATGTATGTTGTATATATATATTTCAGAAGGTCATCAAAAGGGATTCAAAATGCACACCTTCTCAACTCGCTACAAGATTTTGTCATTGGTTGATCGGTTTCCTCGTATCAAGCGGCAGTTGGGAAATGAGGTAACTTTACTTCATCACCTTAATGAAAGGCATGTTAACATTACTTTTGATTGTTACTAGTCTCTTAGGAAACATATCTTTATTTTTTTTTAAATCTCCAAAATCCAACGTCATAATAATACCAAAAGGGTGTTAGCTATTACATGCCGATAAATGAATGAAGATAAAAAAAACGTACAAAGAATCTTCTTAACGAATATACATAAGTTGAAGCAAATCAGTTGTAGCTTTACACTTACATGACTTAGATATATCCACTAATAATCAAGAATAAATTAAGTTACAGCAGATCAAGTATACAAAGGGATGGCATGGTACATACTTAACCTTCCGGCCTATGTCCAAATGCCACGAAAACTAACTTCATGTCAAATGATGCATGAAGTTTCTCTACAAATACCTTATGAATCAGTGTGCTAATTGAGTCACAAAATATCCGTAATACCCCGTAATTTTAATGACTTTTAAAATGGGTTATATTTTAAATTAATGGATTAATTGAATCTTATTATAAATTAATTCATTTGGGTTTTATCGAAATTATGGATATTAAAATGGATGATTCTGAATATTAGTTAAAGATATTTAGGTAATATATGAATGTGATGTCATTGATATGACGATATGATATAAATTCGGTAATTTAAATTTTTAGTCAAACGCGGTATGGGATGTGTCGGGACTAATTTATTAAATTAAAAAGAAAATTTATTTTCTGTCGACCTTATAGTCATTTCAACTGCGTCGTTGCGTCCGGAAGGTTCGAAATAGTCAGAAAAGTCTATTTGCATGTTAATTTTGAGTCTCGGGTCATTTGGAAATGAAAAGACAACCCAAAAGGGCATTTTGGTTAGTTTTACAAGGGGGATGAATAGTGATTTCGGGTTTTGTCTTATTATAAGTATTTGGAGATTAGTGTATGTAGGATTATTTCATCTCTTCTACACAAAATTGAAAAGTCATCTTCTTAGAGACAGTGGAAGGTTGCTTGGAAAGAAAAATAAGTTTTCTTGGGAAGGAGGAGAACCAAAGGTCAAAGGTCACCACCACCATCACCACCTATGTTATTCAACTCCAAAGGGTCAGATCTTCATTAGAGGCAAGTGTTTGATATTTGCAATTTAAGTTCGTATATTGTCCATGTCAGGATAGTTATAAAAAGAGATGATTTTCATGCTTGGAAGATGAAAGGATATAGTTGTTAAGGGATTTTTGGAATCTAAAAATATATAGGAATTAAACTCATGTTGTAGGTAGTTAGTAATCCAATAAATATTCATCAATCTGTGGAAGAAATTCTGAAAATAATTTAGTGTTCTTGAACATAATATGTTGATAATTTTCTGGAAAAAGAGGCAAAAACGAGTGGAATGAGAAGAGCCAATTTGGAATGTTCAGATCTTCTTTTTGAGTGCATTTGGATGAGATTTAAGAAAAACTCAAAACACATACCTCACTCAATATTTCGTGTAGAATCCAAATCTGAAGTTGGATTGATGATTTGAATAATTTTTGGATCTGATTTTTCTGAGTATTTAAAATATGAGAATTCATGATGTTGTTTCTTTTTAATGTTGGTTCTTATCCCAAAACTTTTGTAGATCTTCGGTGATTAGTAATTGGATATTATGGGACTTAGAGAATATTAGTAAGCCATGGTTAAGATTTGAATAAATTTGATTGGGATTTAATTGATTAGAATTATGATAATTAAAGTTGAAGAGATTTCGGTTGCTAGATTCATGTGTTGTATTCTAATCTGTTTGTATGAGGATTAAGGATAGTTCAAGTAGGGGAGATATAATATAACACCTGGGAAGCCTTAGGGTTACAATCTAAACATCAAGGACTGAGTTTAAGCTCATTATTGATTTCACAAGGGCTGAGTGAAGTACAAGAGCGTAGTGGTATGGCTCCTCGATGGAGATGGGAGTTTAGAACACATTTGGTTGAAAGAGGAGATGAGATTATTCTGATCGCATATTTGAACTTGAGGACCCTCCTCGATCGACAAATTTAAGTAGTAGTGTATTGGAGGGGTTCCTTATTTGGATTTCGCTTTGCGAGATGCTCCGCGCATGAACCTTCACGACGTCGGGAGTGGAGAGATGTTATAGGATGCGAGGATAATTAAATTATGAAGTAAAGATATCACATTTTAATACGTGGGATTTAAAGAGATATAATGCTACGTAAGGGAATAATCTAAGGTTAATGTGAGTACCTTGTTGTTAGTATACTATAGGTATGATAATACCTATTTGATTGATTAATGATTATGTGTATGACATACCTAGCTTACTTGCTATCGGTGGGAGGTTTACGCGTGAGGGCAGTCATATCCGGATGAATCCATGGGATCTTTAATTTGTCGCTCGAGAACATAGGTCTATGAAAGACTTATCGGGGAGTTGATAAGTCCGCTGACTATGGGTACGTAGGTATGTGCGTGACCCATGGGTATGAGAACTATGTTCGCCTCCAATGATTGTGTTGTTGTTAATGGTTCGAGGTATCCTCACCGAATCTTTTGTCCCCTTTTCGGCGACCAGCGATATTGGGACATGATAGCAGAGTAATGCATTGCACCGCAACTGTGACTCGGGGTGCCGTATTATATATGAATATATATATATAATGGATTAAATGAATGAATGGATATTTATTATGGTTAAATCTATCTACGTTGATAATTGTAGATAACGGTGAATAGAGAAAGATAATTGAATTAAGTTAATGAATGTTTATTGAAAAAATTAATTCATATTAATGATAAATGATTCATGTTAATGAGAAACGATGATAAATGTAAATGAACAATAATGTGATGTATGGTATGGGACATACGGGGATTATGATATTGGGATAGAATTATAATATGGAGACTAGAAAAGAGGAACCATTAACTAGGAGGTTAATGGGAAACGTTAAGTGTGCACTCTAGTTGAGAGGTGAGAATGGCAAGTGAGAGTTGGGTCTAACATGTACATAATAAAAGATTTATTTCACTTGTTAAATACTTGCTGTTTTAAAAATCATTTTCACAATCGGGCTCTGACCCGTTTCCTTGCATATTTTCTTTTCTATTGTATCTTCTATATCAGGTGTCCAACAACAGGAATGCCAACCTTAGCGGATTATGACAGGCTATGGATTTATGGAGTTTTTCTTAGATGCCTATCATCATTTGATTCACAGTATTCTCTTAGTAGGGCATGTCGCCCAAAGGATTTGGTTATCTTCTTCTATCGGGGTCAAATACTATAGTATTCATGTCATTTTAATACATTTGATATTGTTGGGATTACTGTAATGGATTAATATTATTTGGGAATGTTTATTCCAATTGCAGTCAAATTATTTTGTGTTATCTAATTTGTTATCAGTGTTGTAGAATAAAATGTGTTTTGTTATTCTTAAACTGGAAATGGATTTTGTTAAATTAAAATTTGAAAAGTTTTTAACACCGGCTTAATTGAGTATTGGGTGAGTTGTAAATGTTTTCGACAGTGATGCTAAGAATGAGCCAACTGTATATTCTGTTTTAATTTGGTATGGGACTGGCCACCAGGTATTTAATTAGGCGGGGTGTTACAGGTGGTATCAGAGCATCATGTTCTAGTGTCCTTTAGGATTTGTACGACTTACTGTGTTTTTAGATTAGCGTTCTTTGATATAGAGCCTTATGTTTAGGATTGTTGATCTCTTTGGTAAGATTTCGTATATTTCAGTGAATCTTATTTACGTTCGGGAGTGATCGAACAAAGAAGTATGGCAGATGAGGGCCATTGAATGGATAGCGGAGATCGTACTTAGGAGGTTATGAAGTATGTTCGAGTATGATGACCGTAGTCGAGGTCACCCCTATTATGGAAAATTGAGAAGAGACATCAGTAGAAGTTCTTGAAATGCGGGAATTGTGTGTGTTACCAAACGAAGGCAATATATTCAAAGGCTTGGGCATATAGTGGAGTGTGGTTAACTAGAACTGAAAATTTGGGGTAAAATTTTTCTTGACTTATCGGAGCAAAGTTATAATAGTGGGATTCAACAACCACCACCCACGAATGAGGGTATATTCTCTATCTAAGGAATTATAAGGCGTATATTGATTTTTGTAGAAATTAATATTATCTGGGAAAATGGGTTGCTAAACTTTGACAATAGCACTGTTATTTACGTAGACTCACCGACGGGTGTAGGATACCTATATTTTCATGTCATCACGTGGGTTTGATTTTTATTGCGGAATTACTTACTTTGGGCACGTTCGAGCATGATATGACTATCGGCATGCATTGACTTGTGGTATAGGAGAGCGTATGTACTACTACTATAGCTAGCATCTTGTCTTTTATAAGAGAGTAGATGAGTAGACTTTATTCGAATTAATAAAATCTGTAGAGAGGTTATAAACTATTGACTAAAGACCTGAGGAGTTTCGATGATCGACTACTTTAGGTAGTAGTGTATCGGGGGGTTCCTTGTTTGGATTTCGCTTGCGAGACACCCCACGCATGAAACTAATAACCGTTGGGAGTCGAAATAAGATAGGTCTTTAGGATATGAGTTTATAACCTTTGCTATTATAATGAAAGTTGTAAAGTAGGGTGTATGGGCGCCCTGGATGATTGGATTGTAGTAGCTTTCAAAATTGTGAAACAGTAAGTAGTTGTGACTTCAGGATTTATTTGTTTAATAAGTGAGGATCATTTTTCCCAAACTTTGTCACGAGGACGGTATAGGGAAGATTGGGTATAATTTAAATTTGATTCAGTTGGAACTATATGGTGAGACTTAGTGTAACATCGATGGGGATTTTTGTTAATGTACTGTATGGGCGGTACTACTTAGATTTCTTGCGATGTGAGATTTATAATCGTAGTTGACCTTATCAGTATGGTTCATTTTTCTGAATTTCGGGACGAAATTCTGTTATAAATGGGGAAGTATGTAATACCCCGTAATTTTAATGACTTTTAAAATGGGTTATATTCTAAATTAATGGATTAATTGGATCTTATTATAAATTAATTCATTTGGGTTTTATCCGAATTGAGGATATTAAAATGGATGATTCTGAATATCACTTAAAGATATTTAGGTAATATATGAATGTGATGTCATTGATATGACGGTATAATATAAATTCGGTAATTTGAATTTTTAGTCAGACGCGGTATGGGACGTGTCGGGACTAATTTATTAAATTAAAAAGAAAATTTATTTTCTATCGACTTTATAGTCATTTCAACTGCGTCGTTGCATTCGGAAGGTTCGAAATAGTCAGAAAAGTCTATTTGGATGTTAATTTTGAGTCTCGGGTCATTTGGAAGTGAAAAAACAACCCAAAAGGGCATTTTGGTTATTTTTACAAGGGGGATGAATAGTGATTTCGGGTTTTGTCTTATTATAAGTATTTGGAGATTAGTGTATGTAGGATTATTTCATCCCTTCTACACAAAATTGAAAAGCCATCTTCTTAGAGATAGTGGAAGGTTGCTTGGAAAGAAAAAGAAGTTTTCTTGGGAAGGAGGAGAACCAAAGGTCAAAGGTCACCACCACCATCACCACCTATGTTATTCAACTCCAAAGGGTCAGATCTTCATTAGAGGCAAGTGTTTGATATTTGCAATTTAAGTTCGTATATTGTCCATGTCAGGATAGTTATAAAAAGAGATGATTTTCATGCTTGGAATATCAAAGGATATAGTTGTTAAGGGATTTTTGGAATCTAAAAATATATAGGAATTAAACTCATGTTGTAGGTAGTTAGCAATCCAATAAATATTCATCAATCTGTGGAAGAAATTCTGAAAATAATTTAGTGTTCTTGAAGATAATATGTTGATAATTTTCTGGAAAAAGAGGCAAAAATGAGTGGAATGAGAAGAGCCAATTTGGAATGTTTAGATCTTCTTTTTGAGTAAATTTGGATGAGATTTAAGAAAAACTCAAAACACATACCTCACTCAATTTTTCGTGTAGAATCCAAATCTGAAGTCAGATTGATGATTTGAATAATTTTTGGATCTAATTTTTCTGAGTATTTAAAATATGAGAATTCATGATGTTGTTTCTTTTTAATGTTGGTTCTTATCCCAAAACTTTTGTAGATCTTCGGTGATTATTAATTGGATATTATGGGACTTAGAGAAGATCAGTAAGCCCTAGTTAAGATTTGAATTAATTTGATTGGGATTTAATTGATTAGAATTATGATAATTAAAGTTAAAGAGATTTCGGTTGCTAGATTCATGTGTTGGATTCTAATCTCTTTGTATGAGGATTAAGGATAGTTCAAGTAGGGGAGATTTAATATAACACCTGGGTAGCCTTAGGGTTACAATTTAAACATCAAAGACTGATTTTAAGCTCATTATTGATTTCGCAAGGGCTGAGTGTAGTACAAGAGCGTAGTGGTATGGCTCCTCGATAGAGATGGGAGTTTAGAACACATTTCATTAAAAGAGGAGATGAGTTTATTCCGATCGCATATTTGAACTTGACGAACCTCCTCGATCGACAAAGTTAAGTAGTAGTGTATTGGAGGGGTTCCTTGTTTGGATTTCGCTTTGCGAGATGCTCCGCGCATGAACCTTAACGACGTCGGGAGTGGAGAGATGTTATAGGATGCGAGGATAATTAAATTATGAAGTAAAGATATGACATTTTAATACGTGGGATTTAAAGAGATATAATGCTACATAAGGGAATAATCTAAGGTTAATGTGAGTACCTTGTTGTTAGTATACTATAGGTATGATAATACCTATTTGATTGATTAATGATTATGCGTATGACATACCTATCTTACTTGCTATCGGTGGGAGGTTTGTGCGTGAGGGCAGTCATATCCTGATGAATCCATGGAATCTTTGATTTGTCGCTCGAGAACATAGGTCTATGAAAGACTTATCGGGGAGTTGATAAATCCGCTGACTATGGGTACGTAGGTATGTGCGTGACCCATGGGTATGAGAACTATGTTCGCCTCCAATGATTGTGTTGTTGTTAATGGATTGAGGTATCCTCACCGAACCTTTTGTCCCCTTTTCGGCGGCCAGCGATATTGGGATATGATAGCAGAGTAATGCATTGCACCGCAGCTGTGACTCGGGGTGCCGTATTATATATGAATACATATATATATATATATATATATATATATATATAGACTGGATTAAATGAATGAATGAATATTTATTATGATTAAATCTATCTACGGTGATAATTGTAGATAACGGTGAATAGAGAAAGATAATTGAATTAAGTTAATGAATGTTTATTGAAAATCTTAATTCATATTAATGAGAAATGATTCATGTTAATGAGAAACGATGAGAAATGTAAATGAACAATAATATGACGTATGGTATGGGACATACGGGGATTATGATATTGGGATGGAATTATAATATGGAGACTAGAAAAGGGGAACCATTAACTAGGAGGTTAATAGGAAACGTTAAGTGTGAACTCTAGTTGAGAGGTGAGAATGGCAAGTGAGAGTTGGGTCTAACATGTACATAATAAAATATTTATTGCACTTGTTAAATAATTGTTGTTTTAAAAATCATTTTCACAATCGGGCTATGACCCGTTTCCTTGCATATTTTCTTTTCTATTGTATCTTCTATATCAGGTGTCCAGCAACAGGGACGCCAACCTTAGCGGATTATGACAGGCTATGGATTTATGGAGTTTTCCGTAGATGCCTATCATCATTTGATTCACAGGATTCTTAGTAGGGCATGTCGCCCAAAGGATTCAGTTATCTTCTTCTATTAGGATCAAATACTATGGTATTCGTGTCATTTTAATACATTTGATATTTTTGGGATTACTGTAATGGATTAATATTATTTGGTAATGTTTATTCCAATTGCAGTCAAATTATTTTGTGTTATATAATTGGTTATCAGTGTTGTAGAATAAAATGTGTTGTGTTATTCTTAAACTGGAAATGGATTTTGTTAAATTAAAATTTGAAAAGCTTTTAACACCAGCTTAATTAAGTATTGGGTGAGTTGTAAATGTTTTCGACAGTGATGCTAAGAATGAGCCAACTGTATATTCTGTTTTAATTTGGTATGGGACTGGCCACCAGGTATTTAATTAGGCGGGGTGTTACAGGTGGTATCAGAGCATCAGGTTCTAGTGTCCTTTTGGATTTGTACGACTTACTGTGTTTTTAGCTTAGCGTTCTTTGATATAGAGCCCTATGTTTAGGATTGTTGATCTCTTTGGTAAGATTTCGTATATTTCAGTGAATCTTATTTACGTTCAGGAGTGATCGAACAAAGAAGTATGGCAGATGAGGGCCATTGAATGGATAGGGGAGATCGTACTTAGGAGGTTATGAAGTATGTTCGAGTATGATGACCGTAGTCTAGGTCACCCCTATTATGGAAAATTGAGGAGCGACATCAGTAGAAGTTCTTGAAATGCGGAAATTGTGTGTGTTAAAAAACGAAGGCAATATATTCAAAGGCTTGGGCATATAGTGGAGTGTGGTTAACTAGAACTGAAAATTTGGGGTAAAATTTTTCTTGACTTATCGGAGCAAAGTTATAATAGTGGGATTCAACAACCACCACCCACGAATGAGGGTATGTTCTCTATCTAAGGAATTATAAGGCGTATATTGATTTTTGTAGAAATTAATATTATATGGGAAAATGGGTTGCTAAACTTTGACAATAGCACTGTTATTTACGTAGACTCACCGACAGGTGTAGGATACCTATATTTTCATGTCATCACGTGGGTTTGATTTTTATCGCGGAATTACTTACTTTGGGCATGTTCGAGCATGATATGACTATCGGCATGCATTGACTTGTGGTATAGGAGAGCGTATGTACTACTACTATAGCTAGCATCTTGTCTTTTATAAGAGAGTAGATGAGTAGACTTTATTCGAATTAATAAAATCTGTAGAGAGGTTATAAACTATTGACTAAAGACCTGAGGAGTTTCGATGATCGACTACTTTAGGTAGTAGTGTATCGGGGGGTTCCTTGTTTGGATTTCGCTTGCGATACACCCCACGCATGAAACTAATAACCGTTGGGAGTCGAAATAAGATAGGACTTTAGGATATGAGTTTATAACCTTTGCTATTATAATGAAAGTTGTAAAGTAGGGTGTATGGGCGCCCTGGATGATTGGATTGTAGTAGTTTTCAAAATTGTGAAACAGTAAGTAGTTGTGACTTCAGGATTTATTTGTTTAATAAGTGAGGATCATTTTTCCCAAACTTTGTCACGAGGACGGTATAGGGAAGATTGGGTATAATTTAAATTTGATTCAGTTGGAAATATATGGTGAGACTTAGTGTAACATCGATGGGGATTTTTGTTAATGTACTGTATGGGCGGTACTACTTAGATTTCTTGCGATGTGAGATTTATAATCGGAGTTGACCTTATCAGTATGGTTCATTTTTCTGAATTTCGGGACGAAATTCTGTTATAAATGGGGAAGTATGTAATACCCCGTAATTTTAATGACTTTTAAAATGGGTTATATTCTAAATTAATGGATTAATTGGATCTTATTATAAATTAATTCATTTGGGTTTTATCCGAATTGAGGATATTAAAATGGATGATTCTGAATATCACTTAAAGATATTTAGGTAATATATGAATGTGATGTCATTGATATGACGGTATAATATAAATTCGGTAATTTGAATTTTTAGTCAGACGCGGTATGGGACGTGTCGGGACTAATTTATTAAATGAAAAAGAAAATTTATTTTCTA
This sequence comes from Sambucus nigra, assembly GCA_949130495.1. Lineage (NCBI taxonomy): Eukaryota > Viridiplantae > Streptophyta > Magnoliopsida > Dipsacales > Adoxaceae > Sambucus > Sambucus nigra. The sequence goes on from OX422218.1 coordinate 423,356,352, forward strand.
TCGACCTTATAGTCATTTCAACTGCGTCGTTGCGTCCGGAAGGTTCGAAATAGTCAGAAAAGTCTATTTGGATGTTAATTTTGAGTCTCGGGTCATTTGGAAATGAAAAGACAACCCAAAAGGGCATTTTGGTTATTTTTACAAGGGGGATGAATAGTGATTTCGGGTTTTGTCTTATTATAAGTATTTGGAGATTAGTGTATGTAGGATTATTTCATCTCTTCTACACAAAATTAAAAAGTCATCTTCTTAGAGACAGTGGAAGGTTGCTTGGAAAGAAAAATAAGTTTTCTTGGGAAGGAGGAGAACCAAAGGTCAAAGGTCACCACCACCATCACCACCTATGTTATTCAACTCCAAAGGGTCAGATCTTCATTAGAGGTAAGTGTTTGATATTTGCAATTTAAGTTCGTATATTGTCCATGTTAGGATAGTTATAAAAAGAGATGATTTTCATGCTTGGAAGATGAAAGGATATAGTTGTTAAGGGATTTTTGGAATCTAAAAATATATAGGAATTAAACTCATGTTGTAGGTAGTTAGTAATCCAATAAATATTCATCAATCTGTGGAAGAAATTCTGAAAATAATTTAGTGTTCTTGAAGATAATATGTTGATAATTTTCTGGAAAAGGAGGCAAAAACGAGTGGAATGAGAAGAGCCAATTTGGAATGTTTAGATCTTCTTTTTGAGTGCATTTGGATGAGATTTAAGAAAAACTCAAAACACATACCTCACTCAATTTTTCGTGTAGAATCCAAATCTGAAGTCAGATTGATGATTTGAATAATTTTTTGATCTAATTTTTCTGAGTATTTAAAATATGAGAATTCATGATGTTGTTTCTTTTTAATGTTGGTTCTTATCCCAAAACTTTTGTAGATCTTCGGTGATTATTAATTGCATATTATGGGACTTAGAGAAGATCAGTAAGCCCTAGTTAAGATTTGAATTAATTTGATTGGGATTTAATTGATTAGAATTATGATAATTAAAGTTAAAGAGATTTCGGTTGCTAGATTCATGTGTTGGATTCTAATCTCTTTGTATGAGGATTAAGGATAGTTCAAGTAGGGGAGATTTAATATAACACCTGAGTAGCCTTTGGGTTACAATTTAAACATCAAAGACTGATTTTAAGCTCATTATTGATTTTGCAAGGGCTGAGTGTAGTACAAGAGCGTAGTGGTATGGCTCCTCGATAGAGATGGGAGTTTAGAACACATTTGGTTAAAAGAGGAGATGAGTTTATTCCGATCGCATATTTGAACTTGACGAACCTCCTCGATCGACAAAGTTAAGTAGTAGTGTATTGGAGGGGTTCCTTGTTTGGATTTCGCTTTGCGAGATGCTCCGCGCATGAACCTTAACGACGTCGGGAGTGGAGAGATGTTATAGGATGCGAGGATAATTAAATTATGAAGTAAAGATATGACATTTTAATACGTGGGATTTAAAGAGATATAATGCTACATAAGGGAATAATCTAAGGTTAATGTGAGTACCTTGTTGTTAGTATACTATAGGTATAATAATACCTATTTGATTGATTAATGATTATGTGTATGACATACCTATCTTACTTGCTATCGGTGGGAGGTTTGTGCGTGAGGGCAGTCATATCCTGATGAATCCATGGAATCTTTGATTTGTCGTTCGAGAACATAGGTCTATGAAAGACTTATCGGGGAGTTGATAAATCCGCTGACTATGGGTACGTAGGTATGTGTGTGACCCATGGGTATGAGAACTATGTTCGCCTCCAATGATTGTGTTGTTGTTAATGGATCGATGTATCCTCACCGAACTTTTTGTCCCCTTTTCGGCGGCCAGCGATATTGGGACATGATAGCAGAGCAATGCATTGCACCGCAGCTGTGACTCGGGGTGCCGTATTATATATGAATACATATATATATATATATATATATATATATATATATATATATATATAGAGAGAGAGAGAGAGAGAGAGAGAGAGAGAATGGATTAAATGAATGAATGAATATTTATTATGGTTAAATCTATCTACGGTGATAATTGTAGATAACGATGAATAGGGAAAGATAATTAAATTAAGTTAATGAATGTTTATTGAAAATCTTAATTCATATTAATGAGAAATGATTCATGTTAATGAGAAACGATGAGAAATGTAAATGAACAATAATGTGACGTATGGTATGGGACATACGGGGATTATGATATTGGGATGGAATTATAATATGGAGACTAGAAAAGAGGGACCATTAACTAGGAGGTTAATAGGAAACGTTAAGTGTGAACTCTAGTTGAGAGGTGAGAATGGCAAGTGAGAGTTGGGTCTAACATGTACATAATAAAATATTTATTGCACTTGTTAAATAATTGTTGTTTTAAAAATCATTTTCACAATCGGGCTATGACCCGTTTCCTTGCATATTTTCTTTTCTATTGTATCTTCTATATCAGGTGTCCAGCAACAAGGACGCCAAACTTAGCGGATTATGACAGGCTATGGATTTATGGAGTTTTGCTTAGATGCCTATCATCATTTGATTCACAGGATTCTTAGTAGGGCATGTCGCCCAAAGGATTCAGTTATCTTCTTCTATCAGGGTCAAATACTATGGTATTCGTGTCATTTTAATACATTTGATATTTTTGGGATTACTGTAATGGATTAATATTATTTGGGAATGTTTATTCCAATTGCAGTCAAATTATTTTCTGTTATCTAATTGGTTATCAGTGTTGTAGAATAAAATGCGTTGTGTTATTCTTAAACTGGAAATGGATTTTGTTAAATTAAAATTTGAAAAGTTTTTAACACCAGCTTAATTGAGTATTGGGTGAGTTGTAAATGTTTTCGACAGTGATGCTAAGAATGAGCCAACTGTATATTCTGTTTTAATTTGGTATGGGACTGGCCACCAGGTATTTAATTAGGCGGGGTGTTACAGGTGGTATCAGAGCATCAGGTTCTAGTGTCCTTTAGGATTTGTACGACTTACTGTGTTTTTAGCTTAGTGTTCTTTGATATAGAGCCCTATGTTTAGGATTGTTGATCTCTTTGGTAAGATTTCGTATATTTCAGTGAATCTTATTTACGTTCGGGAGTGATCGAACAAAGAAGTATGGGAGATGAGGGCCATTGAATGGATAGCGGAGATCGTACTTAGGAGGTTATGAAGTATGTTCGAGTATGATGACCGTAGTCGAGGTCACCCCTATTATGGAAAATTGAGGAGAGACATCAGTAAAAGTTCTTGAAATGCGGGAATTGTGTGTGTTACCAAACGAAGGCAATATATTCAAAGGCTTGGACATATAGTGGAGTGTGGATAACTAGAACTGAAAATTTGGGGTAAAATTTTTCTTGACTTATCGGAGCAAAGTTATAATAGTGGGATTCAACAACCACCACCCACGAATGAGGGTATGTTCTCTATCTAAGGAATTATAAGGCGTATATTGATTTTTGTAGAAATTAATATTATATGGGAAAATGGGTTGCTAAACTTTGATAATAGCATTGCTATTTACGTAGACTCACCGACGGGTGTAGGATACCTATATTTTCATGTCATCACGTGGGTTTGATTTTTATCGCGGAATTACTTACTTTGGGCATGTTCGAGCATGATATGACTATCGGCATGCATTGACTTGTGGTATAGGAGAGCGTATGTACTACTACTATAGCTAGCATCTTGTCTTTTATAAGAGAGTAGATGAGTAGACTTTATTCGAATTAATAAAATCTGTAGAGATGTTATAAACTATTGACTAAAGACCTGAGGAGTTTCGATGATCGACTACTTTAGGTAGTAGTGTATTGGGGGGTTCCTTGTTTGGATTTCGCTTGCGAGACACCCCACGTATGAAACTAATAACCGTTGGGAGTCGAAATAAGATAGGTCTTTAGGATATGAGTTTATAACCTTTGCTATTATAATGAAAGTTGTAAAGTAGGGTGTATGGGCGCCCTGGATGATTGGATTGTAGTAGTTTTAAAAATTGTGAAACAGTAAGTAGTTGTGACTTCAGGATTTATTTGTTTAATAAGTGAGGATCATTTTTCCCAAACTTTGTCACGAGGACGGTATAGGGAAGATTGGGTATAATTTAAATTTGATTCAGTTGGAAATATATGGTGAGACTTAGTGTAACATCGATGGGGATTTTTGTTAATGTACTGTATGGGCGGTACTACTTAGATTTCTTGCGATGTGAGATTTATAATCGGAGTTGACCTTATCAGTATGGTTCATTTTTCTGAATTTCGGGACGAAATTCTGTTATAAATGGGGAAGTATGTAATACCCCGTAATTTTAATGACTTTTAAAATGGGTTATATTCTAAATTAATGGATTAATTGGATCTTATTATAAATTAATTCATTTGGGTTTTATCCGAATTGAGGATATTAAAATGGATGATTCTGAATATCACTTAAAGATATTTAGGTAATATATGAATGTGATGTCATTGATATGACGGTATAATATAAATTCGGTAATTTGAATTTTTAGTCAGGCGCGGTATGGGACGTGTCGGGACTAATTTGTTAAATTAAAAAGAAAATTTATTTTCTATCGACCTTATAGTCATTTCAACTGTGTCGTTGAGTCCGGAAGGTTCGAAATAGTCAGAAAAGTCTATTTGGATGTTAATTTTGAGTCTCGGGTCATTTGGAAATGAAAAGACAACCCAAAAGGGCATTTTGGTTATTTTTACAAGGGGGATGAATAGTGATTTCGGGTTTTGTCTTATTATAAGTATTTGGAGATTAGTGTATGTAGGATTATTTCATCTCTTCTACACAAAATTGAAAAGTCATCTTCTTAGAGACAGTGGAAGGTTGCTTGGAAAGAAAAAGAAGTTTTCTTGGGAAGGAGGAGAACCAAAGGTCAAAGGTCACCACCACCATCACCACCTATGTTATTAAACTCCAAAGGGTCAGATCTTCATTAGAGGCAAGTGTTTGATATTTGCAATTTAAGTTCGTATATTGTCCATGTTAGGATAGTTATAAAAAGAGATGATTTTCATGCTTGGAAGATCAAAGGATATAGTTGTTAAGGGATTTTTGGAATCTAAAAATATATAGGAATTAAACTCATGTTGTAGGTAGTTAGTAATCCAATAAATATTCATCAATCTGTGGAAGAAATTTTGAAAATAATTTAGTGTTCTTGAAGATAATATGTTGATAATTTTCTGGAAAAGGAGGCAAAAACGAGTGGAATGAGAAGAGCCAATTTGGAATGTTTAGATCTTCTTTTTGAGTGCATTTGGATGAGATTTAAGAAAAACTCAAAACACATACCTCACTCAATTTTTCGTGTAGAATCCAAATCTGAAGTCAGATTGATGATTTGAATAATTTTTTGATCTAATTTTTCTGAGTATTTAAAATATGAGAATTCATGATGTTGTTTCTTTTTAATGTTGGTTCTTATCCCAAAACTTTTGTAGATCTTCGGTGATTATTAATTGCATATTATGGGACTTAGAGAAGATCAGTAAGCCCTAGTTAAGATTTGAATTAATTTGATTGGGATTTAATTGATTAGAATTATGATAATTAAAGTTAAAGAGATTTCGGTTGCTAGATTCATGTGTTGGATTCTAATCTCTTTGTATGAGGATTAAGGATAGTTCAAGTAGGGGAGATTTAATATAACACCTGAGTAGCCTTTGGGTTACAATTTAAACATCAAAGACTGATTTTAAGCTCATTATTGATTTCGCAAGGGCTGAGTGTAGTACAAGAGCGTAGTGGTATGGCTCCTCGATAGAGATGGGAGTTTAGAACACATTTGGTTAAAAGAGGAGATGAGTTTATTCCGATCGCATATTTGAACTTGACGAACCTCCTCGATCGACAAAGTTAAGTAGTAGTGTATTGGAGGGGTTCCTTGTTTGGATTTCGCTTTGCGAGATGCTCCGCGCATGAACCTTAACGACGTCGGGAGTGGAGAGATGTTATAGGATGCGAGGATAATTAAATTATGAAGTAAAGATATGACATTTTAATACGTGGGATTTAAAGAGATATAATGCTACATAAGGGAATAATCTAAGGTTAATGTGAGTACCATGTTGTTAGTATACTATAGGTATGATAATACCTATTTGATTGATTAATGATTATGTGTATGACATACCTATCTTACTTGCTATCGGTGGGAGGTTTGTGCGTGAGGGCAGTCATATCCTGATGAATCCATTGAATCTTTGATTTGTCGTTCGAGAACATAGGTCTATGAAAGACTTATCGGGGAGTTGATAAATCCGCTGACTATGGGTACGTAGGTATGTGCGTGACCCATGGGTATGAGAACTATGTTCGCCTCCAATGATTGTGTTGTTGTTAATGGATCGATGTATCCTCACCGAACTTTTTGTCCCCTTTTCGGCGGCCAGCGATATTGGGACATGATAGCAGAGCAATGCATTGCACCGCAGCTGTGACTCGGGGTGCCATATTATATATGAATACATATATATATATATATATATATATATATATATATATATATATATATATATATATATATATATATATATATAGAGAGAGAGAGAGAGAGAGAGAGAATGGATTAAATGAATGAATGAATATTTATTATGGTTAAATCTATCTACGGTGATAATTGTAGATAACGGTGAATAGGGAATGATAATTAAATTAAGTTAATGAATGTTTATGGAAAATCTTAATTCATATTAATGAGAAATGATTCATGTTAATGAGAAACGATGAGAAATGTAAATGAACAATAATGTGACGTATGGTATGGGACATACGGGGATTATGATATTGGGATGGAATTATAATATGGAGACTAGAAAAGAGGGACCATTAACTAGGAGGTTAATAGGAAACGTTAAGTGTGAACTCTAGTTGAGAGGTGAGAATGGCAAGTGAGAGTTGGGTCTAACATGTACATAATAAAATATTTATTGCACTTGTTAAATAATTGCTGTTTTAAAAATCATTTTCACAATCGGGCTATGACCCGTTTCCTTGCATATTTTCTTTTCTATTGTATCTTCTATATCAGGTGTCCAGCAACAAGGACGCCAAACTTAGCGGATTATGACAGGCTATGGATTTATGGAGTTTTGCTTAGATGCCTATCATCATTTGATTCACAGGATTCTTAGTAGGGCATGTCGCCCAAAGGATTCAGTTATCTTCTTCTATCAGGGTCAAATACTATGGTATTCGTGTCATTTTAATACATTTGATATTTTTGGGATTACTGTAATGGATTAATATTATTTGGGAATGTTTATTCCAATTGCAGTCAAATTATTTTCTGTTATCTAATTGGTTATCAGTGTTGTAGAATAAAATGCGTTGTGTTATTCTTAAACTGGAAATGGATTTTGTTAAATTAAAATTTGAAAAGTTTTTAACACCAGCTTAATTGAGTATTGGGTGAGTTGTAAATGTTTTCGACAGTGATGCTAAGAATGAGCCAACTGTATATTCTGTTTTAATTTGGTATGGGACTGGCCACCAGGTATTTAATTAGGCGGGGTGTTACAGGTGGTATCAGAGCATCAGGTTCTAGTGTCCTTTAGGATTTGTACGACTTACTGTGTTTTTAGCTTAGTGTTCTTTGATATAGAGCCCTATGTTTAGGATTGTTGATCTCTTTGGTAAGATTTCGTATATTTCAGTGAATCTTATTTACGTTCGGGAGTGATCGAACAAAGAAGTATGGGAGATGAGGGCCATTGAATGGATAGCGGAGATCGTACTTAGGAGGTTATGAAGTATGTTCGAGTATGATGACCGTAGTCGAGGTCACCCCTATTATGGAAAATTGAGGAGAGACATCAGTAAAAGTTCTTGAAATGCGGGAATTGTGTGTGTTACCAAACGAAGGCAATATATTCAAAGGCTTGGGCATATAGTGGAGTGTGGATAACTAGAACTGAAAATTTGGGGTAAATTTTTTCTTGACTTATCGGAGCAAAGTTATAATAGTGGGATTCAACAACCACCACCCACGAATGAGGGTATGTTCTCTATCTAAGGAATTATAAGGCGTATATTGATTTTTGTAGAAATTAATATTATATGGGAAAATGGGTTGCTAAACTTTGATAATAGCATTGCTATTTACGTAGACTCACCGACGGGTGTAGGATACCTATATTTTCATGTCATCACGTGGGTTTGATTTTTATCGCGGAATTACTTACTTTGGGCATGTTCGAGCATGATATGACTATCGGCATGCATTGACTTGTGGTATAGGAGAGCGTATGTACTACTACTATAGCTAGCATCTTGTCTTTTATAAGAGAGTAGATGAGTAGACTTTATTCGAATTAATAAAATCTGTAGAGATGTTATAAACTATTGACTAAAGACCTGAGGAGTTTCGATGATCGACTACTTTAGGTAGTAGTGTATTGGGGGGTTCCTTGTTTGGATTTCGCTTGCGAGACACCCCACGTATGAAACTAATAACCGTTGGGAGTCGAAATAAGATAGGTCTTTAGGATATGAGTTTATAACCTTTGCTATTATAATGAAAGTTGTAAAGTAGGGTGTATGGGCGCCCTGGATGATTGGATTGTAGTAGTTTTCAAAATTGTGAAACAGTAAGTAGTTGTGACTTCAGGATTTATTTGTTTAATAAGTGAGGATCATTTTTCCCAAACTTTGTCACGAGGACGGTATAGGGAAGATTGGGTATAATTTAAATTTGATTCAGTTGGAAATATATGGTGAGACTTAGTGTAACATCGATGGGGATTTTTGTTAATGTACTGTATGGGCGGTACTACTTAGATTTCTTGCGATGTGAGATTTATAATCGGAGTTGACCTTATCAGTATGGTTCATTTTTCTGAATTTCGGGACGAAATTCTGTTATAAATGGGGAAGTATGTAATACCCCGTAATTTTAATGACTTTTAAAATGGGTTATATTCTAAATTAATGGATTAATTGGATCTTATTATAAATTAATTCATTTGGGTTTTATCCGAATTGAGGATATTAAAATGGATGATTCTGAATATCACTTAAAGATATTTAGGTAATATATGAATGTGATGTCATTGATATGACGGTATAATATAAATTCGGTAATTTGAATTTTTAGTCAGGCGCGGTATGGGACGTGTCGGGACTAATTTGTTAAATTAAAAAGAAAATTTATTTTCTATCGACCTTATAGTCATTTCAACTGTGTCGTTGAGTCCGGAAGGTTCGAAATAGTCAGAAAAGTCTATTTGGATGTTAATTTTGAGTCTCGGGTCATTTGGAAATGAAAAGACAACCCAAAAGGGCATTTTGGTTATTTTTACAAGGGGGATGAATAGTGATTTCGGGTTTTGTCTTATTATAAGTATTTGGAGATTAGTGTATGTAGGATTATTTCATCTCTTCTACACAAAATTGAAAAGTCATCTTCTTAGAGACAGTGGAAGGTTGCTTGGAAAGAAAAAGAAGTTTTCTTGGGAAGGAGGAGAACCAAAAGTCAAAGGTCACCACCACCATCACCACCTATGTTATTCAACTCCAAAGGGTCAGATCTTCATTAGAGGCAAGTGTTTGATATTTGCAATTTAAGTTCGTATATTGTCCATGTTAGGATAGTTATAAAAAGAGATGAATTTCATGCTTGGAAGATCAAAGGATATAGTTGTTAAGGGATTTTTGGAATCTAAAAATATATAGGAATTAAACTCATGTTGTAGGTAGTTAGTAATCCAATAAATATTCATCAATCTGTGGAAGAAATTCCGAAAATAATTTAGTGTTCTTGAAGATAATATGTTGATAATTTTCTAGAAAAAGAGGCAAAAACGAGTGGAATGAGAAGAGCCAATTTGGAATGTTTAGATCTTCTTTTTGAGTGCATTTGGATGAGATTTAAGAAAAACTCAAAACACATACCTCACTCAATTTTTCGTGTAGAATCCAAATCTGAAGTCAGATTGATGATTTGAATAATTTTTGGATCTAATTTTTCTGAGTATTTAAAATATGAGAATTCATGATGTTGTTTCTTTTTAATGTTGGTTCTTATCCCAAAACTTTTGTAGATCTTCGGTGATTATTAATTGGATATTATGGGACTTAGAGAAGATCAGTAAGACCTAGTTAAGATTTGAATTAATTTGATTGGGATTTAATTGATTAGAATTATGATAATTAAAGTTAAAGAGATTTCGGTTGCTAGATTCATGTGTTGGATTCTAATCTCTTTGTATGAGGATTAAGGATAGTTCAAGTAGGGGAGATTTAATATAACACTTGGGTAGCCTTAGGGTTACAATTTAAACATCAAAGACTGATTTTAAGCTCATTATTGATTTCGCAAGGGCTGAGTGTAGTACAAGAGCGTAGTGGTATGACTCCTTGATAGAGATGGGAGTTTAGAACACATTTCATTAAAAGAGGAGATGAGTTTATTCCGATCGCATATTTGAACTTGACGAACCTCCTCGATCGACAAAGTTAAGTAGTAGTGTATTGGAGGGGTTCCTTGTTTGGATTTCGCTTTGCGAGATGCTCCGCGCATGAACCTTAACGACGTCGGGAGTGGAGAGATGTTATAGGATGCGAGGATAATTAAATTATGAAGTAAAGATATGACATTTTAATACGTGGGATTTAAAGAGATATAATGCTACATAAGGGAATAATCTAAGGTTAATGTGAGTACCTTGTTGTTAGTATACTATAGGTATGATAATACCTATTTGATTGATTAATGATTATGCGTATGACATACCTATCTTACTTGCTATCGGTGGGAGGTTTGTGCGTGAGGGCAGTCATATCCTGATGAATCCATGGAATCTTTGATTTGTCGCTCGAGAACATAGGTCTATGAAAGACTTATCGGGGAGTTGATAAATCCGCTGACTATGGGTACGTAGGTATGTGCGTGACCCATGGGTATGAGAACTATGTTCGCCTCCAATGATTGTGTTGTTGTTAATGGATCGAGGTATCCTCACCGAACCTTTTGTCCCCTTTTTGGCGGCCAGCGATATTGGGACTTGATAGCAGAGTAATGCATTGCACCGCAGCTGTGACTCGGGGTGCCGTATTATATATGAATACATATATATATATATATATATATATATATATATATATATATATATAATAGATTAAATGAATGAATGAATATTTATTATGGTTAAATCTATCTACGGTGATAATTGTAGATAACGGTGAATAGAGAAAGATAATTGAATTAAGTTAATGAATGTTTATTGAAAATCTTAATTCATATTAATGAGAAATGATTCATGTTAATGAGAAACGATGAGAAATGTAAATGAACAATAATGTGACGTATGGTATGGGACATACGGGGATTATGATATTGGGATGGAATTATAATATGGAGACTAGAAAAGGGGAACCATTAACTAGGAGGTTAATAGGAAACGTTAAGTGTGAACTCTAGTTGAGAGGTGAGAATGGCAAGTGAGAGTTGGGTCTAACATGTACATAATAAAATATTTATTGCACTTGTTAAATAATTGCTGTTTTAAAAATCATTTTCACAATCGGGCTATGACCCGTTTCCTTGCATATTTTCTTTTCTATTGTATCTTCTATATCAGGTGTCCAGCAACAGGGACGCCAACCTTAGCGGATTATGACAGTCTATGGATTTATGGAGTTTTGCTTAGATGCCTATCATCATTTGATTCACAGGATTCTTTGTAGGGCATGTCGCCCAAAGGATTCAGTTATCTTCTTCTATCAGGGTCAAATACTATGGTATTCGTGTCATTTTAATACATTTGATATTTTTGGGATTACTGTAATGGATTAATATTATTTGGGAATGTTTATTCCAATTGCATTCAAATTATTTTGTGTTATCTTATTGGTTATCAGTGTTGTAGAATAAAATGTGTTGTTTTTTTCTTAAACTTGAAATGGATTTTGTTAAATTAAAATTTGAAAAGTTTTTAACACCAGCTTAATTGAGTATTGGGTGAGTTGTAAATGTTTTCGACAGTGATGCTAAGAATGAGCCAAGTGTATATTCTGTTTTAATTTGGTATGGGATTGGCCAGCCGGTATTTAATTAGGTGGGGTGTTACAATATCATACTCGAACACATAAAAAAATCAATTCTTTGAGAATGTAGGAAAAATATGGGCTCTCAAACACGTAGAACAGGTCACCCGTGATTGAGCATGATAAAGCAGAGAAATTAGATAGGAAGTTATATATGGAAGAAGAAAAAAAAAGAAAAAATCATAAATTGAAATGTGTAATTTTGTAAGGTATACATTTTTGTAATAATGATGAATATAATAATCTCTTACCATGATGGAATTCTCAGAAAAAATAGGCCCAACAACAACTGAAATGATTTTTGTTACAGTACAATCTTCCACTATTAATCAAGAACAAATTCAGTTGTAGCAGATACAATATACAAATAAGCCTCTTAAAGAGTATAAGTGTGTAACGCAAATCAGTTGTAGAAGATTAGTTGTAGCAGATCAGTTGTAACAGATCAACTTTGAGAATTGCAAGTTAATTTATGAATCACAACTTTGAGAATCGCAAGTTAATCCGTTGTATCAGATACACAATCTCATTTATTACCAGAACTATAAAAATGAAAAAAGAATCTTTTATTTCAACTTTCACATATAGAAACAGTAGAAAGACTTTCATTGGCCTATCTTCCAAGCATAAAAATAACAAAAATCCAAAAGCATAATGTTAAAATTATATTGCTCAATACCCAAAAACATATTATTATAAATATTAGTATGTACAAACATAAAAGACATCTCATCTCAAATGTATTTTCTACCTCTAAAATATTCAACAAATACTTCCAATATGTAAGAGCGAAATATCCACCCAACTACTGTAATACGTAACTTCTTATTACCTATGTTTTACAACCATCGCACTTAGTCATAGGCCATGATTACCATATACATCATATGTAAGGAAGCACAATATAAACATTAAAACACAATCAATGCAGTACTAAGTTCATAATCAACTAAAAAATGAAGAAGAACCACTACACTTAAACAATAAGAAATTACTTTTTAAGGCGCAATGTCTAAACACATTGCGACCCAAATTATGAATGTTTAGAACCGAGTTGTTTTAGAATCGTGGATAGATTATAAAAAATAATGACAGAGAGATATTAATAGAAAACTTGAAATCTTTATATGGGATAATATTATCACAACAAAATTATGGCAATGTTTCAGTGCCCCCAATCCAGTTCTTTCCGCATTTCACTTCTATTCACAATTACATATGCATGCCATGAGACTAACAAAAAATAATGGATTCATGCCAAATATCATAACTAATGCATAGTTGTGCCACATATGGTTAACAATTGGTTATCTTATACAGTAGATACAAACTCTCACCGAACTTTAAATTCATTAAGTGGCATAAGAAGGTGAGAACTTATCGATTTGAAAATAGAAATACCATTTCTCCCCCGACAAAATCGAATTATTGTAACGCCAAGAAATCTTTTTGCCTCTTATATGGGGCTTTAATGTCAATCCAGATAAAAGAGATCAAATATGTTTTAGGTCCAAGATAAAAAAAGGAAATATAATTAGGACCTCCTCGATCCAAACCTATTATTTAGCAAAGTAATTAACACTTAGTTCTTTATTATTTAACAAAGTCAAAAAATTAACTGTTAGGTTCAAAAGGAGCATAGAGTTGAACAAACACAGTTGAACTTGGATATTTAGAAGTAGGGGTATCTCACAAATGCAATTTAAAAACTAAAATCAGTTGAACAAATAGAAACCTCCAATTAGGAAAGTAAACCCCCTCTAAAGGAGCATATAGTTCACTTTAAGCAAGAAAAATCTTCAATTCAAGAATAAAATAAGTTGTAAATTTGTAATTCACAAACCTCATTTCATTTACATGTGTCGTTGACCCTATTTACGTACCCATACACATGCCAAGAGAAATGTTTGTGGATTCACCAAGGCACCTATAGATGTAGGTACATGATTTGACAATTATTTAAGGAAATACCTAAAAGCAACCTAATTATTCACGCCACCCCATCTATTGTATAGGTTTTAGAGGGATTTCCGGCACCAGTAACATCTATGACCATAAATAATAAGCTAATTTTAAGAATATAAAACCTATCCAAATGCAAAAAGTAGGCAAATGTCATGGTTGGAATAAAAACCCGCTCAAAGAATAATTTTACTGAAATACTCCATATTGTGGAAATAATGTTACTTGAAACAGAAACTATCAAGAAGTTACGAAAACTGATAGCTTCGTTACATTGAAATGATCAATAGTTTTGGTACTACATAAAGAACCTCTATGATCCTTTGGAGGGATTCCACAATCTCATTTATGAAAGTGAACTCTATGCTCCTTCAGAGGGAGTTCACGACCTCTATGCTGAAAGTGAACTATATGCTTCTTTAGAGGGAGTTCACAACCTCTATTCTGTTTTGTAGATTATATTTATCCCAAGTAAAATTTGGAAGCTTTGAATATCCACGTGAAGAACAAAGTACCAATCAATTATGGTTTATGAAGAATCATGGTAGTACATAGAGGAAAACACTTCAAATGTGTGGGGAGTGGCCGCACGCGTGTGTGTGGATTTTTATTACCACCAAAGAAAATACTAAAAGTATGGGGTTTTATTTTATTGACTAATTTCTAAATTTGTAATAATCATAACAAATACATTAAAGGTACGGGAATAGAATAAGATGATTTTGTTAACAATATAAATCTAACAACCATGTGATCTAACCCCCATGGTTAGAAACAAAATATAATTTCTATATTGATAAACCATAAAATTATTAAAAATAAAAATTCCACCCTTACATCAATCCCATTAGTTTATTACCCCCATCCAATATGCATCCATTACTTAACCTGTACCCCCATCATTTTTTCAGCATGGCATGCCTTCAAGTCAAGGCTTGAAAATCTGCAAGAAATATTGAGAACTAAACTATCAGCAGTAAGTAAAAGGAAAATAAATCATTCGCTAAAAAAATAGGTGTGGTTTAAAACTTATACAATGGTATTTTGACGCCAAATAAGTTGTGTTTATAGTAGCACCCTTGATCGATCTAAGTCATTTCCAGAACCTAATGCGCTTTGTTGGTTAGAGTTCTCATTGACACCACTTCAAGGGAGTTAAAATCAAAACCCCTAAAACAAAGAAAGCAAGACCGCATTAGATATGTTTATTTAGTAACAAAATATTTCAGAAGCACAAATGCAGAAGAAATAAAAAATGAAACATGAAGCTTAACTTGCGATCTATTTTGACCTTGGGGTCCTTTTTCCTTGCTACATTGTCTAATTGTTGGACAATGAAATGGCAACATATATATTAGACAAAAAATGGCAAAATTCAAATACACAAAATATATACAGAAAAATAACACTTGAAATAGATTCAAGCCAACGAACATATAAGACCACATAAAAATTAATAAATAAAAATAAAAGAAGGTTGTCAATTTGGCATTTTGTAGTAGTAAAAAAACTCGATTATATATATTATTTCATAACAACAAATGGAAGAAAAAATGAAAGCATCTCATTGATAGACATATAACCACCAAAGAATACACCTGCCAAAAATTATCCAAATCCTTGCCAATGCCCAATTTGGACATACACAAACCCAAAATGCAATATAAAAATAGAGTATCATACTCTAAAACCGCCAAAAAATTAAATTAATAAAAGAAATAAAAAATTTTGATATGAAGAAAAAACAAACAAAAATATAAGACTTGGGTATACCTTTTAGTGTGTGAAATGTGGGAGAAATAATACATGCAATTCAAAAACATAAAAAACAGAATTAGAAAAATATATGGCTTGGGTATACCTTTTAGTTCGATATTTACTGATTTAGCGTATTTTCTTCGTATTTGTTGTCACAGTTTGAAAGATTGCTGGCCGACATGACGGTTGTATGTAGATTGACTCTGGGACGTTGTGATACAACACGAACCTTTACCGAAGCCTCTTGTCGGAGGTGATTAATCGAGCCTACTCTTGCATAGAAGTTGATTTCCACCCATGTTTAACATTGAGAGAGAGCATAGAGAGGGTCCAGTTCAAAAAGTAATGATTTTTTTATCGCTCTTCTCATTGTTTCTTGAGTGGCGCATAGTGAGTGCGAGGTGTGGGAGAGCGAGGGTTTTGGTGATTGTATTGGAGTGTCTCATGAGAAAGTGTTCATTTTTTGTTGTGTTTACCAAAATAGCCTTCCATTTGAAATAAAGTGAAAGAGGTAATTAATTAGTGAGGAAGAAAAGAGGGGGAAACCAAATACTTGAGGGCAAAGTGGGTATTACAGTAAAAAAACTCATTTGATGACATCATCTTTTGATCTTATGACATACATAAGTTTGAATCCTTATTATATAGATATCTATATATAAGAGTTATGCAAAGAAAAGTTACCAACCAAAGTCATCCAAAGATAGATCAGAAAAGGGATACCCAAAAACGAGTTCCAATCGGCCCAGGTAAAGCAAAAAGTAACCACAAAAGCCCTTCTCATCTCAAATGATTTGAAAACTTGAACCAGTAGAAATAAAACTCCTCAAATATATATAATTACATTTAAAAAAAGAGTTTGGAGGTAAAATATTTGAACTGCAATCTCTCAAGAATATGAACACACACGAGTCTTTAGAGAGAGAAAATATTTACAAAGTTTTGACTCAGATTGCAAATAATAACCTTATTTTTTCAAACACCCCTTATCTTCTATTTATAGGCAGAGATAAAGGCCCCCTGGTTTGGTTGAAAATACCACCTAAAAAGGTGCATAATCATAAAGCACATGTGGCGGCTAAGGGCACAAACGGGAACATTAATCCAAGGGCACATGCATAATCTACTGAAGGCCATAGAGTGGCAAAATAGACAGAGTCCATGAGACACAACAGTCAACAAAATAGATGCGTACAAACCTCTAGAGAGGCTAAATGCACAACACCAAATGACCCAACAATATTACCCCCAAAATGACACAAACAGATCAAACCCCTATCGTTTTATTGTTTGTGTCAAAATGTTTTTATTAAACAAAAATTAATGTTTAATCAATTGTTATTTTAACAAATTTAAAATAAAATAAAAATAAATAAACATTATAAAAATTAATTAAAAATTATGGGAAGATTTTAAAACTCATAATTTCTAATATAAAAATTTATTTGAAAGAAAAATACTTATGAATTGTAGTTTAATAAAAATAGTTTCTATATTACACCAAATTAAAAAAAATTATTTGAGGTTTATAAAATATACTTTTAACCAAGAATAAAAGATGTAGTAAATATGAAGATATACCAAAAAGATATTTTTCTCAAAATTGAGCCAATATAAATAGTGAATTTTCAATGCCTTGTTTAGTATGTTTATTATCAACAACAGAGATTAAACCCAAAATAAAATTAGTATTAATTTTTTGTTGTTGTGTAAAACTTCACGGGTACTCTTGTGTTGGGTGTGTAATTGTGCATGTCTTCCAAGTTGTCACTACCTTGGTTTTTTAGTTAGATTGAGTTGTTGTGGGCATGTTTAGTTTGTGCCTCATTATACTTATATGTGTTGGCCAAAATCAATCATTTACACTTGTATATCTGTAATGTGCATTTAAACCTTGGTATTAGTGGACTTGGGTGAGTGCGTGGTCTTGAAACTAAGGGACTCGTAATTTTCCACTTTGTTGGATTCCTCGTGAGCAAATACTGTGTTCCTATCTACGTTTCCTCATCCCATTCTAATTTATTTCTACCTGGGTAACATCAACACAAATTTATATTTATTTGTGCATGTGTATTACAATTCCAATCAAACTTTTAAAACATGGTAATAAAAGAGTTTTTTATTTAAAAACTAAACAAGTTACGGTGTTAGATTATTTAAGAAACATACACTTAGAGAAATTAGCATACCACTTAAGCTCCCTTAGTGTAAACAAAACTAATCAAAAATGTTTCATGTGCTCGTCCTATATACGAGCATACACTAGAATATCATTAATAAACACTATAACAAATTGATTTAGAAATAATCGAAATACTCGATTCATTATGCCCACGAATACTTTTGATCATTCCAAATGATATGACCCTAAGCTGATAAGATCTGTATCACATCAGCAAACTCATATTTAGAATTTCCATCTCCCAAATACATAACTCGCGATACCCTAAGCGCAAGTCAGTCTTGGAGAAGGATGAAGAAACCCTCCATTGGGTTAATATGTCATCGATATGCGACAACAACTACTTTCTCTCTATCGTGACATTTTTCATCTTTCAATAGTCTACACCTAATCGGAGCAAGACGACCTTCTTCTTTTACAACCAAAACTGGGCTCCACAATGAGACGTGTTACTCCATATTTACTCTTACCAGAAAAACTGCTAAGCCTACTCGCTCAGCTCCTAAATTTTTAATAAAATCCCATGGCATGATACCCTTACAATGTACCTAGTACTCAATGCCAAATCCCTATGAAGGTTTATCGCTCTAACTAGCGGTAGTCCAATTACATCCTCACATATGTCCGAAATATATTGGAAAATACGTATCGAGTCTAATAATACGGTGAACTCCTCAGATGAAGTCGAATCAATGTAATACAAGTATGTGATAAATCTTCCCTTGGCTAGCACATAACTATATGAAACATCATTGCCCGAAATGAAAATTGTAGAAACCTATACCTTATAGTCGATAAAAGCATAATATGTATAGCTACTTCTCAAGGCAAAATAATATGAATCATAAGATCATATATCTAAATCAGCAAAGAGGTTGAACACTCAACTTGTGTAACAAACTATCACGTCTCTACAATGATGAATTAAAGCACCAAAAAAATTTTGATTATAGAATTGATATAACTTATAATATTATTAGCCACACTACAAATAAATAATGACAACTCCTCAATGTTTAAGTGAAACCATAACTAAGGCCTATCCTAACGCCTTGGGGGATCGCTCGCGTGTACTAGGCATAGTTATAAGTTATCCCATACTTATAACCATACAATTATCTACTGGAATAATCATTACATCATCACACCAGTTATATGGTCTCATATCCAGGTCTATATAAAAGGATCCACCCGAGAAACTTGTATAGATACAACGGGAATTTCAACCGATAATTTTTGGGGTAAATATAACCAATCAAACCCATATTCATCGCATCAAGATATCGATCTTTGTCGATTGCATACCTATAAGGATATCCCCTCTAGTACTTACCTCATGAGTACATATACTCGGCATGTTGCAAATAATACACTAATAAAGTAATCCTACACAGGCAAGGGTTTTGAGACTTATCTCAATCTTATTACTTAACTAACCTTTATCAAATAAGACTATATCCAACTCAAAATTCTCATTATTCTATGTTAATTTACTATAAGTAAAGCTAATCCCAAAACTGGGTCCATAAAATGACCAATAAAATGCCTAACCAAACTTCAGCAAAATTAAAGAGGTCAATCGATCGATCATAGTCGATAGACCAATTAACACAAGTTCAACTATATAATTATACCAAATAAACATGCCTATAAATAAAACGGGTTGAATCCTTAAGACAAAACCCTAATTCTCCTTCTCCTTCCCTTAACCTCTTCTCCTTAGCTCTAGGGATTTCTCCAAAGTATAAAATGTGTCCTCCAAAGTATAAAAAGTGGTTTATTTTAGACTTAATTCCCATTTTATAATTCTATTCAAGAAATTAGGCTTAAAGCATATGTGGACCCCAACCCAATAAATCCAATTCTAACACTAGAAAACTTAAAGTTTAGCCCAAATAATATACTAACCTATGGGGCTTAAAACCCAACCTTTATAGGTTTAAATGAACTTTCTACACATCCTAAATCTCACTCAAATAAACTCAATTACATAATTATTTTTATTTGTCAAATAATTATTATCTCATACCTTATTTTAAATTCAATTGAATTTCAAATAAAATATGCTTTATAGTGACATCACCAGTCTTAGAATATATATACACACAAATGTTTCATTAAAAAATTTACTATAATTTGGAGGTATTACAATTGGCATCTCCTCTAGCCTAACAGTTACCATGTGTCTTATGAGGATGTCGTGGATCCAAAGAGAAAAATCACATATCTCATGGCAAATGTCTTTGGATGCACTTCACCAAGTGCTCGTCCATTTAAGAGAACCGAGACTGGAAGTCCTTCTGACCCTATGGCTTTGGGGAATTCCCTTAATAAGATGTATGATCATCTTTCTAGGAAAATAAAGGAGAACACAACCCTTAAAATTCAACCACTGGCCAAAAATTTATTAGATGGCCCTAATAGTAAGGATAATGATTCTTTTGAAGGGTCAGTAGAGAATAAATTACAATTATTACTTGAAATTTTGAGGGGAGGTTATATCCCTGATGACCAGTCGTTGGTCGAAAGACTTCTAATTGATAAGTTGGCCATGCACGTCGTTGAGGTAATTTCTCTCAGAAGTTCTGAACTATTTCATTTGGTTTTTGTTTCTTTATGTTTACTCATGCTAATTGACTATATTTTATTTCCTTTGAAGATTTGGGTCGACTTCATCAATATTCTTTACAGGAGGTTAGATCAAAAGAAAAATGGATAACTTGGGAATGACCTTGGACGGGGCATAGTATTCCCTGAACATTGCTTCAAAGAAGTGCATAGAGCATGATGATTACATGAAGGCCAAGAACAATGATGTTATTTACTATGAAGACCAAGGTGGAGTAGTTGGAAAACGCCAATGAGTAATCTTTCAAGTCTTTAGCTGTAGCATTTGAGACCTATAATTTTTCCAAGAATAATAAATAAATTAACATCTTTGCTCGTTCTCGAAATCAACTAGGATTTATCCAAAAAGAATTTTAAATAAGATCTAGGTTGAAAACCTGGAAAAATTAGGTATCTACTGAGTGTGAGTTGTTCTCTAAATATTCCTCTATCTCCCCTCCGAACTTGGAAGAAAAGGAAGAAGAGGAGGTCACTAACCAGCCCAACGAGGTCAATGACTAGAGAAAGGCTTTTCTAGATAAAGAGAATTTTTCTATATAGATAAGCCTATATTCTTTTTGTAATATATTTTGTCTTATCTCTTATCCTTCTTCATACTTATAAGGGCTTGACCCTTTATTTCAACGAAATAATCAATCCCTTTTATCTATACTTTTTCATATAGATTTTGTTTCGTACTTGCCTGCATTTTCCTTGTATTATTGTATGCCTTAGATGTTTGAATTAATTATTTCATCCTTGCATATTGATACTAGGTTAGACTTGATCTCAGTCGTAGACGAGAATAAATACTTGAACTTCATTGTAATACCCCATAATTTTATGCTTTTAATTATGAGACTTTGGTTTTTAATTATGAGATTAATTAAATGAAATTGATTTTAATTATGTGATTAATTAAATTAATTTGGGTTCATTAATTGGAAAATAATTTGAATTTAAATAACTAGCGAGACGAGAGTTAGTATTTAAATATGATGATAATGTTGAATATTACTGAGTGATTATGGTAATATGTGATTATTGAATTTATTAAAATTATTGTGAGTTGAAAATACGGCAGTTTCGGTAATTAAGTTGGGACGCACATGTCAGTCGTGTCAGTACCCAATTTAATGGATTTAAAAGTATTTTATTTTTATGTCATCCCTATGGTCATTTTGAGTGTTCCAACGTATCCGGAACGATCAAGATAGTCAGAAAACACTAGCTGGGAGTTTAGTTTAGGTCCCGGGGCATTTTTAGGCCTAACCGGCACCCCGAGATAGTATTTTTGTCATTCCTATTTTTGATGAATAGTGACCTACGAAAATTAGGTGATGTTTATCAGTCAGCATTTATGGTTATTAGGTCCATTATTTGTTAAACACAAGAGAGAGTAACGTGAGAAGAAAGAAAGGGTTTCAGGAGAATTCCAAGGGTTTACAAGGCAAAACAACCACCACACACCACCACCATCGCCGGATTTGTGACCAGAAAGAGAGGGAGAATCAACCAATACCGCCATCAATGGATCAAAACTTCTAATCAGAGGCAAGTTATTTATCTTTCAAAGATTCAAAGAATATATTTTAGATGATAGTTTAGATTTGATGATTTATCATAAATAAGTGAATTATTTATGAAACCGGAGAACTAAACATTGAATATTGGTAGGATTCATGTAGATAAACTTCATGGCATATACTAGTTATTAAAGCTTTATCCATGTGTAGGGAATCAAGAATTTATGTTGAGTTATATGAATATCTTGAAGGAAATGGAAGAAATAGAGTTTTTATGAAAATTGGGTGTTTTGATCAAAGAAACTGATGATCCATGATGATTTAATGATTCTAATACGTTAAAGATTATGCTAATATGTTTATAAGATGATTAGTGAACTTTCTTGGGAGATTTAGATGTTGTAATGAAGAATTAGAGGTGTAAAAAGGAATAAACCCATAACTGCTTAAGAGAAATCTAGGCAAATACCTGTTTTATCGATCGATCGATTGATCCACGAATGTCGATCGATCAATGATCGATCGATCGACCTCTCCTGATTTTGGTAATTATTTTCCCTTAAGGTTTAATGAAAATCCCAAGGTCAATAATGATTCTTAGGGTGATTAATTTAATATTGTGGGACATAGTTAAGGTCAGTAGGGTTTTAGTTAATGCCCGAAAAAATCGTTTACCTTATGGAATTGAATGTTATTGCTTACGAGGGTTTACCGAGTGAGGTACGATAAGAAATGGTTTGAATTGGAACTATAATGGGAATAGATGATGATGTAAGGATAAGAACGATAACGGAGGGACTTTAATTTACTGAGATAACATTATAAACTAATTGGTTGCCTAGTAACCTTTTGTGATCGGTTTAAGTACTCAAATTGATACGATGAGAGAGTTATCAAGCTAAATATATATTACGTATGATGTTCGGGATAAACTTGCTACGTGCGAGACTTACTAGATGGAATGTGTGAATACCTATATTGAAATATGATTACTTAGGTTGTTTGAATTCCTAGTGTATCAATTTATTATGCGTATGACATACCTACCATACATTCTATCACGGGAGGTTGGTTTTCGAGAAAAGGGCAATCTAATCTTTGTGTGGCTTCGGGAGGATTTAGATTGGTACCATAAGGACATAGGACTATGAATGACTTATTTTTGAGTTGATAAGTCAGTTGACCATGGGAGCGTAGGTATGTACGTGACCCATGGGTACGTGAACTATGTTCACCTTCAATATGTGTGACTTGTATTGAGACGGTTCCTGAGTGATTCGAAACACGTGATCCTTATGTATGTGATGTACATGGATTTGATAGTAGAGTATGCGTGCACCGCAACTTAGGCTAGGGTTGACTTATATGTATATATGTACTAAGGATGATTTATATGTGTACTTGTGACCGGTTGACTCTTGCTTAGTAGATGTGAAAAACTAAGATATTTTAATAGGCTAAGAATGTGAGAATTTAATTAGCACTTGAGATAAGTAATTTAATGAATGTGAATATGGATTAAGAATTTGACTTATTTGGGTGTTACGAGTAGATACCCTATGTTAGAATGCGAAAGTAGGAGTGGTACATACTAGTTAGTTAGTGGCATAACTATGATGGGTTAAGGGTATACGTTAGGCATGCACATTAGTTTACAGGTGAGAAACTAATGTGAGAGTACGCAACTAACATATTTATAATATGTGTTGTTTAATTGTAATTTAAAAACTTGCTATATTTTTAAAATGTTTTCACAATGGGCTCTGAACCGTTTTCCTCCAAATCAATTTTTGTTTTGTAAAAACATTTTAGGTGCCCATCCACAGGGACGCCAAGCATAGGAGTTCCATTCTGATGATGTGTTGTAGCTGCTGTGGAAGCTACAGGATCTTGGTATTAGACGCCTCCACATTTATATTTAGTTCCTTCAGGGTCATTCAAATCCGTTAGGGAATGGTGCCCATTCTTAACTAGAGATTGTAGATACAGACTTTCACTATTCAGATGTTGGTTTAATCAGACTCTTGTATTGAGATTTTATTTACTCTGGTATTATTATCATTGGAATGTTTACTACATATTCAGTTTATTTCATTTCATTGGTTATTCACATGAGATTGTTTATGTGACTGATGGTTGTTGATTTAATTACTTGGTTATTGTTTATTTAATTAATAAAATTTAGCGTCTCTCTTTTTAAATATTAGGTGGCTAGTAATAAATTAAATGTTTTTGAGAGTGATGGTAAGACTGAACCAACTTGATATTATCTACTACTTTCATAAAGGAGTAGCTACTCGGTATTTAATTAATGGGGGTGTCACATTCATTCTTGGAAGTGATTCTCTTGAGCCATCTTGGATAACCTTTGTGGTTGTTCTGCAATCATTGCAAAGAATAGAAACTGCTTACGACGTCCTATCTATGTCGATAGTGAATCTTTAGTATAAGTTGGGGATATAAAATACATAGTTATTCTTCTACAAACTAAGAATGTCTCACTAAGATAGGAGTTTATCGATGCCAAATTTGCCTTTAAAAATGAGACAATCAAACTTATCTACACTTAAACATCTAGATATTGAGTTATCAATTAAGAAAGGTTCCTCTTCTAGTTTGTGCCGCTAGTTATAATGAGGGTTTGATAGATTCCCATTGCATTTAGAGGGTTCAAGACAAGTGGCTTACAACCATTGCTGGCGAAACACTTTATAAGTTTCTAGAGTTCATAAGGATTCCCAATTTTGATATTGGTATAATGTGGATTCCCCCTTTGCTTGGCTTCCTCCTATTGCTAACGAGGAGTCGTGGATACCAATTTATTGGATTCTAATGCATCTGGTAGGGAATTACCTTATCGATCATCATAGTGACGATGAGTTCCAACCCAATCGGAATAGTGATCGGCGTGATGATATAGTCTAGCTAGTGAATCACCGAGAATGATATAATTCCATTTTCCATCTTGTAATTTTTTCATTCAATTTTTAAGCGGCCACCTATTGTCGAGCATATAATTAATGAATCTTTTGAATGAAATTTGAATTATTGTCAATTTCATATTTTCATTCTCCTAATTTAATCTAAGATAAACAGAAATCATTCTTCTCATACCTTTCGGGATCGTGTCGTCACCATACCTTAGACCTATCACCAAGTTATAGCAAGAATGCACTTATTCGCTAGGCAATCCACTTGTCCAAGATTTTTTTTGACTAATTCTTTTCAGAATAATTATTGCGCAGGTATATCTCGGAGGTATCTAACATGCTTGGTAAATATATGATGTTTGCGTGTTATTAGCAAGGAAACATATGATGTTGAGATTATAACTAAGTGCAACCGCATGAATAATTCATTAAAACATTGATATGATCAACATATAGAAGATAAGTTTCTATTAACATTTTCTTTCCATATGGAATTTTCAAAAATCTAATTCCATTACCCAAACTTAAATAGTTGAAAAGTTAAATTGAAATAACAAACTAAAATTTGTGTAAACACCTAAAAAAGAAATTTCTTAAGGTTGACTGCATTGTAATCCGTAGGTATCTCCCTTGCATCCAATGTTTCAAGATGGTAGGATCCCTATAAATCATCTTTGGTGACCTTGAATAGTCGTTCCTATTCTGGACTTAGTTTTCCATGTGACGAATTCCTCATTCTTCCGTTGAATTTCCTTAGAACATAGTACAATACCTAAAACTTCCAAGACCTAAAACTTACAAGTAAGAAATATTGTTGGTGAGATGCTATTTTGACTAAGTATTGTTCCCTCTCTCATCATCTACGTTGAGATCGGTCTTAATCATCTCGTTGTTCACATTTTAATGGGTTATGTTTTTTTTCTAATGGTCGACATACCAACTTCTATTAGTATTATGGAATTCATTCCATAAGTTTAGTTAAAGGGTGTTTCCCTTAAGGACGGGGGCAAGGTTGTCCACCCATGAACATTTTGATCTTTCCATTATTTGATTCACTCGATCAAAGACAGTTTTATTCGAGGCACCAACATACTCAATGAACTAAGTATATGACACTTAATTGTAGTAGTCCATGATGTCATGACCGTTGCAATTTTTTTGGAATATGACTCTCATATTTTCTTTCATTTTCATAGATAAGCATTCTCAACACATCGAAATAGATTACGATGTTTCTCTAGATCAACTTGATCATGTCGATGTCTCTTATGTCCACCAAAGGTTGTACTTCTATCCATTTGGTGAAATAATTTATGCCGATCGAGAGGTACTAATAATTTCTAGGTGTTGTAAGAAACATGCCTATAATGTCTAAACCCTACTACTTAAAAAGTCAATGATTGTTCAAGGTCTTGAGTTTGCTAGAAGGATGGTGTAGCATTCACATGGAAATTTGAAACTTCTTTCACATATTCATGTAGGAGACAATGTACATTTGTATAAAATGACACTAATATCCTTCTTTTATAGATGTGAAAGCCAAGGATCTCCCACAATCATGGATTTTTCAAATTACATTGTATATTTCATTAGTGGACATTTTTAGGATGCACTCATTGCTGATACGCCCCAATGAAAGATCTCTACAAACATCCCCTCAAGGTAAAGTTAAAATTGATCAACCTTCATTCCTATTTGTTGATGTTATTTCTATTACATAAGTATTTCATACTCTCCTAAGTATGTGACGATCGACTCCATCCACTTGGGAGCCTTCTTGATGGTGGGTACTTGGTCGATAATTGGTTGATTGAGGATGCTCGATTGAGCGGAATACTTTACTTCAATCACTATTTTGTGTTCGGTGTCAACATCCCAAGTGAAAACTGCTAAGTCATATACATGATTATTATTTATTTTAGGGAATTGCTTAACTTGGATGTGCATGAAGTTTGCGACCAAACCCTATAGATGATTTACAGGTAGGGAGGCATGTGTTCAACCTTAGTGTTCTAGTTTCCTAATATCTTATCAGATACCAACCTTGAGTCATATTATACCTAAAGGATACTGGTACACAAAAACATATCCTAATTGAAACTACCAATGAGATCCTCATATTCTCATTTACCATTTGACAACTCAAACCTAAGTCAAATTCCCTGCTCAAGTAAGGTCATATTTAGTGTAACCAAGATAATTCATAATCCTACCCATTTAAAATTGGATGCATCACCCACATAGAGGGGTCCATTTATGAAGTTGGTTAAGCTCTTTAATTACCACTTGGATGATGAGTTTCACAACATCAGGTTGACTCCCTCTAATAAATTCAATGACAAGTCTTCTTAACGTGTCCTTGTGACACCCCGACTAATTAAATACCAGGTAGCTACTCCTTTATTAAATTAATACAAAATGTCAAGTTGGTTCAGTTAATAGCATCACTTTCGAAAAGATTTTAATGATTACTAACCACCTAGTATTTAAAAAGTGAGTTGCCAAATTTTAAGTTAACTCTGATTAAAATGCAATAAGTGAAATGTAAAGGATAACATAACCATTCACAATAAAGTCCAACTATAGTAATTCAATAAGTACAAATGAGCCTAGAGGAAATACTCCTCACAACAATCCCACTATGGAAAGAAAATAAAACAGTTTGCATTCTGAATTAATTACAACCCAAAAGTCTGAATAACTGAAATAAATGAAATGTCTAGAAAAGAAATGGGCGACATGCCCTACAACTGATGAAATATGAATATAGAGTCAAGGCAGATGAAGCGTCTACTAGCAAGGCCCTATAACTTCCACAACAGCTACAACTCGTCACCTGACTGGAAATACTATGCATGGTGTCCTTGTGGCTGGGCACCTAAAACGATTTTTACAAAAAGTAGATTTGAAAGAAAACGGGTCAGAGCCCGAAAGTGGAGAGTATTTTAAAAACAGCAAGTGTTTTAATAACATTAAAACAATGAACGCAAAGTACATGTTAGGACGTGCTCTCACATGAAATACTCACCTCTTGGCTATTTGTGCACTCCTAACGTACCGTACCCAAACAAGTGTTTCTCATATTTAACTAGACCAAAACAATTACTGTCCTTTCTACTCGATTCGTACTATAAGTCCCAATGCTATCAATTTAATAGAGAGGTTTACTTAAATTCTAAAATATCAAAGTATTAGTATTACAATTTACCAAAGGTTATCTCCCATTTTATATTCTCAATGCGTTACTATAGTGATTCTCACATTCAAACATAACAATTCTTACCGTATATTTTTTACATCATAAATATAAAATACAAGCACCCCGAGGCTAAGCTGCGGTGCACACATACTCTGCTATCCATCCCGGTACATCACGTACATAAGGATCATAAATTCCGAATCTCTCAGGAATTGTTAGAATAAGCACAACACACGAAAATGGAGGCGAACATAATTCAACATATCCATGGGTCATGTACATACCTATGCTCCATAGTAAGCTGTCTTATTAACTCACAAATAAGTCGTTCTAGCATTATGTTCTCTAAGCACCAATCTAAATTCGGGCACACAAGGAGTAGATGGCCCTAAGCGAACGTAAACCTCCCGTGATAACAAGTATGGTAGGTATGTCATACACATAAAATCATATACGTATACTAAGCATGCACACATCTTAGTACTTAACATACTTTATTAGTGGTATACTTCTCATTCTTATTCCAATACACGTGTTCCCGGTTTATAAATACACATCATTCGTTAACCTCACATTGTAATTTGTTACTCATGTTCTAACCCATAAATATCATTTGGTTCAAACCACACTTCTATGTTTTACTCCTCAATATATCCCAAATGTCCCAACTATATCGATTAGTCATTAAGGAATTGTCATCTCTACAATTAAACGAGGTTACGGAACACTAGAAGTCAAATCAGGCCAAAAAGACCAAACTGCTAACTCGTTAGAAGTCTCGTTCGAACGAGGCTGTTCGAACAAGAGTTCGTTCGAACGAAGTGAGCATCTAACAAGATCTCGTTCGAACGAAAGGCATCGAATGAACATCCCTCTCATTAGAAGGAAAAATGTCAACTCGTTAGAAGTTCGTTCGAACGAGCTCGTTTGAACGACCTGGGCAGGTCTTCTAAAGAGAGGCAAGTTTCGAGCCCAGAATTTCCTTTTTTCGTTTTTCCAACTTTCTTCACCTCTAATCCCATATACAATTCGTCCCAACGGCATTTTAAGGTTTCTAATACACACTAAACATTCGTAGGTCATAATTAAACATTTAAATAGGGCAAAATCTTCCTAAACATCATGAAATCATCAAATCCCCTCAGTTTTCCCCAAATCCCATGAACATGAACCCTAGAAAATTAAATTCATCCATAGACATAACTAAATCCGTTTTTATGATATAAAAGATGTATTTTTATCTGAAGAATCACCCTAACATTGTTCTACATGCAATCTCCTCATAAAATTATAAATCTCTAAATCCAATTCAATGGGTTTTTATCATTCTCAAAGAACAATAAAATTTCATAAATTTCCTACACATGGAAGAACCATTCTTTGCAATTAACGAAATTAAACCACTTGACTTATGTCTTTCTCTGATTTTGATGTCGAATTGATGAATTGTTCTCTCTCTCTGCAGAATTCTCCTTTCTCTCTCTCTCTCTCTCTCTCTCTCTCTACAAGTTCTTTTTCTCCAAGGTGACAATGGTGGTTAAGGTTGTCCTAGGAAGCTCTTGAAACTAATTCCAATAACCTCCGTAGCCCATTAAGTCATTAAGTGTAGTTAGTGGGTTTAGTGGGTAAAGGTTAAATCAGATATTAATTTCTATTTTTCGTGAGTTTTAATTCCTAAAATTCCAAAATTACCAAACTATCCTTTTATGTTGTCGGTATGGCCTAAAAATGCCCCGGGACCCAAACTAAACCCCCGGCTAGTGTTTTCTGACTATTTTGACCCTTACGGACACGTTGGCGCACTCAAAATGACCATACGGTTAATAGAAATAAAATTCACTTTTTAATTAAAATAATTATATTCCTGACGCGACTGTCACACGCGTCCTAACAAAATTTCCAAATTACCGTATTTCAATCTCACGACAAATTTCATAATTCAATATTCATATATAGCCACATATACTCATTAAAATCAAATACCAACTCTCATCTCGCTAGTATTTTTATCCGGATTAATTTCCAATTAATACACATTTAATTCAATTAATCCCATAAATAAATATCATAAAAATACGGGGTATTACATACTTCCCCCTAATAACAGAATTTCGTCCCGAAATTCGGAACTAGAATGTACCTGGTAAGAACAACTCTGGATAACGTTCGTGCATCTCATCCTCATGATCCCATGTGGACTCCTCGACATTATGATGTCGCCACTGAATACGCACTAATGGAACTATCTTAGACTGTAGTTTCTGCTCACTTCGGTCAAAAATAGCAATCGGCCCCTCCTCGTAGGAGTTATCGGGCTGGAGATCGATGTCCTCCAAAGCAATGTGAGAATGAGCCAAGTCATCTCTAAGATATTTCCTTAGCAAGGAAATATGAAACACATCATGAATCCGATGAAAATGATCCGGTAACCCAAGTCTATATGCAACAGACCCAATCCGCTCGATGATAGGGAATGGCCCCACGTATCTCGGTGCCAACTTGCCCTTCTTCCCAAATCGCATAATCCCCTTCATAGGAGATACTCTGAGTAAAACTTGTCCCCCACTTGGAACTCCCTGAAGAACCTCTTCGCATCAGCATATCTCTTCTACCGATCTTGAGCTACCCGAATGCGACTCCGTATAAATTCTATCCTTGCCGAAGTATCCTGAATCACTTTCGGCCCAAGTAGTTAGTTGTCTTCCACCGAACGACAAGGTCTACCGTACAATTCCTCAAATGGAGCCATGCCAATGGTGAACTGGTAGGAGTTGTTGTAAGCAAACTCCACCAATGGGAGATACTGCTCCCATCCACCCCCGAAGTCAATGATGCACATCCGCAACATGTCTTCCAACATCTGATTTATATGCTCGGTTTTGCCCATCGGTCTGCGGATGATAAGCCGTACTCAACCGCAATTCCGTGCCCATGGCCTCCTGAAAACTCTCCCAAAATCGTGAAACAAATATCTTGTCTCGGTCAGACACGATATTTAGGGGAACACCATAAAGTCTCACTATTTCTTCAATAAAAAGATGGGCATACTGTCCCGTAATGTAATCGGTCCTTACGGGTAGAAAATGAGCGACTTTGGTTAATATGTCCATAATTACCCAAATGGAGTCGTGACCTCTTTGTGACGTAGGCAACCCTGTGATAAAGTCCATGGAGATGCTCTCCCACATCCACATCGGGACCTCTAATGGAAGTAGAAGTCCTGTCGGTCTCTGATGATTCACTTTTACTAGCTGACAAGTGGCGCATTTAGAAACAAACATGGCAATATCTCTCTCCATCCCGCTCCACCAATACTGACGTCTCATATCTTGGTACATTTTGTCCCCACTGGGATGTACCACGAACCGTGAGCCGTGCGACTCTGCCATCACCTCGTGTCACAATTCCTCCCCTTCCAGAACTACCAGTCTGCCATTGAAGCGTAATCCCTTGTCTGAGCTAACGGTATAGGACTCGGCTCCCTCTGCTAATAATCGAACTATCTGCTCCTCATAGAACGAGTCATTTCTTGTGCCTTTACCACTCTCGTGACAATCTGCGGTGTAACAGTCATCACCGACATGAATTATAGGGCCACTGCATCTTAGTGTCCCAACTCCTTCCAATTTGCCTTCCATACCCCTGCCACTTCATCTACTGGCCTACGACTCAACGCATCTGCTACCACATTAGCCTTCCCCGGGTGATATTGGATATCAAACTGATAGTCCTTCACAAACTCAAGCCACCTCCGTTGCCGCATATTCAACTCCTTCGGCGTGAATAGGTACTGTAGGGACTTGTGGTCCGTGAACAATCGAAACTTCTCCCCCAAAAGGTCATGTCTCCAAATCCGAAGGGAAAATACAACTGCCGCTAACTCCAAATCATGAGTGGGGTAATTATACTCGTGAGGCTTAAGCTTACGGGAAGCATAAGCTATGGCATGACTCTCCTGCTGTAATACACCTCCAAGTCCTTGTAAGGATGTATCGGTGTAAACTAGATACTCAACTCCCGGTCTCGGCAATGCTAACACGGGTGCTGAGGTCAACTTGTCCTTCAACTCATCGAATGCCAACTGACAGGCATCACTTCAAATAAACGGCAAACCTTTACGAGTCAGATGTGTCAAAGGACCTGCTATCTTCGAAAATCCCCGAATAAACCTCATGTAGTATCCTGCTAGTCCTAAGAAACTACGAATCTCCGTTGCTGTCATGGGCTATCCCCACTCCCTCACCGCGGATACCTTCCCCGGATCAACAGATATCCCCCGGTCGGAAATATTATTCCCCAAAAACTAAACCTCCTTCAGCCAAAACTCGCACTTCTCATACTTTGCATATAGCTCGTTCTGACGTAGCGTCTGAAAAACCTGCCTCAAATGCTCGGCGTGCTCCTCCTCTGTCTGGGAGTAAACCAGAATATCATCAATGAAGACAATGACGAACTGATCTAGGAACTCTCTGAACACCTTATTCATCAAGTCCATAAACACGACTGGAGCATTGGTCAAACCAAAAGGCGTAACCCGAAACTCGTAGGAACCATATCTCATTAAGAAAGCATTCTTCGAGACGTCCTCTTCCCTGATACGCAACTGATGGTAACCAGATCGCAAATCAATCTTTGAGAAGAAAGAAGCTCCTCTCAAATAGTCGAATAAGTCATCGATTCGTGGCAACGGATATCGTGACCTTATTCAACTCTCGGTAATCCACACACAACCTCAATGATACATCCCTCTTCTTTACGAACAACACAGGGGCACCCCACGGTAAAGTACTCATCCGGATAAACCCTTGACCCAACAACTGCTCAATCTGATCCCGTAACTCTCTCATCTCAGCTGGAGCCATACGGTAAGGTGCGCAGGCAATAGGCCGAGTTCTCAGTGTCAAATCGATCACGAAATCTATCTCTCTACTCGGAGGTAATCCAGGTATATCCTGAAATACATCGACAAACTCTCGAACTACCGAAATCGAATCAAGTGGTATCACCACTTCCTTAGAGGTCTCCTCCTCTATGTAGTACAAATGAGTGGACGATCCTCCCTCAGGACGAGGCATCGCCACCAAAAACATCTCCTGCCCGGGAATGACAAAGATAATACTCCTACTAAAATAGTCAATCATGGATTGGGACGCAACTAGCCAATCCATACCAATAATGGCATCATACTTGGTCATTTCTAACACCAACATATCAACGGGTAAAGTAAACCTCCCGATCTCTATACCCACACCTCTACACATAAGCGAAATTATGGAACCCCTACTCAACGGTGAGTCTACATAAGTAGCGGTGTTCTCTGTTGTGCCTAACAACCCAATGGTGCGTGCAAATCTCATAGCAATAAAACAGTGTGTATCCCCCGTGTTGAATAAAATGCGCCCCAGAGTCCCCAGAATAGAGAACATACCCTCAATGGCTGGTGGATCCTGTGGGACTGCGACCTACTGGAGCTAATACACTCTCCCATACTGAAGTTGTCCCTGCTGAATTGGGACTGCTGGAATGGGTGGTAATGCTGCCATCTGTAGTGCTGGGAGGACGGCTGGAAACATAGGCCGCTGTGGCTCGTGTCGAGCACCCTGCTGCTGCTGCTGCTGTGGGGCCTTGCCCTTATCAGGACACTCCTGGCGTTTGTGGCCAATCTTACCACAAATGAAACACTTCCCTTGGAAGTTTCCCCCTTGCTGTCCCTGCTGACCACGGCCCTGGTGACCGTTACCATTTTTGCCTTGGCTTTGCTGGCCCTGGTGAAACTGATGCTGTTGACCATTTTGACCCTGCTGGCCCTGATGGCCATTCGGACCCTGATGGTCCTGCCTAAAAACTCCATGTCCGAGACTGAAACCCCCTGATCGGAATCTCTTAGAATCCCCCAGCTGGGTACCCTGATCACCCTGCCTATTCTGACCCTGAGCTGATTGTGCCCCGCTGGCACCATTTCCCCCTGTCCTACCCTGATGGCTGGACTCTCTTGATCGCTTCCCCTCTGTCAAGTGAAAGCGGTGGTCCTGGCAATGGAGAAGTGCAGCGTTAACCACATCAGAGTAAGTGTCCAATGATAGATTCCCAAACAAGTGATGACGGATCCTCCAAGTCAACCCATCTGTAAACTTCTGAATCTTTTTCTCTTCTGTCGGTATCTCATCCGGGACAATATTCAGCAAATTTGTGAATTCGGCCTCATACTCGGCCACAGTCTTACCCTCCTTCTTGAGGCTCATCAACTTCCTTATCATCTCCGTGTGAACAGCTGACGAAAAATATTTGCGATCGAACCGCACCCAAAACTCCTGTATAGTGAGAGTATCTCTCTCCTCCATGGTGGTAATAGACTCCCACCACTGCAATGCAGATCCTACTAGCTTAAAGGTAGCTAGTATCTTCTTCTGTACATCGGTGCACTCATACATCCTTAAGTGCCGCTGAATGTCTTTCCTCCACTGACTCGAAACCACAACATCGGAGCTACCTGCGAACTCCGGTGGGTGTGCTTTCTGAAAAGCATCACGTACACGTTCCCAAGCAGACGGGAATGCATGTGCCTGAACTGGTTTGGCTACTGGCGCCTGAGGTGGTGCCTGCTGAACCACGGCTAGTGCGGCATTTACCGCTAGGGCTACAATGGCTGCAACCTCGGCGGCATTCATCATGACCTGAACTGGTGCGGGTTGTGGTTCTGGCGTTGCATCCCTAGGAACCCGTTGTACACGTCGTGGAGACATCTAAAACAAGAATAAAGTCTATAAGTTCACAGTTATAAACTCAAAATAGCTGAAGAACGTAGCATATACAAAAGAATACAACAGTCCTAAAATATAGGGCTCTACATCAAAGAAAGCTCAGCAAAAACATAATAAGTCGTACAGATCCTAAAGGACACAAGAACCTGATGCTTTGATACCACCTGTGACACCCCGACTAATTAAATACCGGGTAGCTACTCCTTTATTAAATTAAAATAAAATGCCAAGTTGGTTCAGTTAATAGCATCACTGTCGAAAACATTTTAATGATTACTAACCACCTAGTATTTAAAAAGTGAGTTGCCAAATTTTAAGTTAACTCTGATTAACATGCAATAAGTGAAATATAAAGGGTAAAATAACCATTCAAAATAAAGTCCAACTATAGTAATTCAATAAGTAAAAATGAGTCTAGATGAAATACTCCTCCCAACAATCTAAATATGGAAAGAAAATAAAACAGTCTACATTCTGAATTAATTACAACCCAAAAGTCTGAATAACTGAAATAAATGAAATGTCTCTAAAAGGAATGGGTGACATGCCGTACAAATGATGAAATCTGAATATAGAGTCAAGGCAGATGAAGCATCTACTAGCAAGGCCCTATAACTTCCACAACAGCTACAGCTCGTCACCTGACTGGAAATACTATGCATGGTGTCCTTGTGGCTGGGCACCTAAAAAGGTTTTTACAAAAAGTAGATTTGAAAGAAAATGGGTCAGAGCCCGAAAGTGGAGAGTATTTTAAAAACATCAAGTGTTTTAATAACATTAAAACAATGAATGTAAAGTACATGTTAGGACGTGATCTCACATGAAATACTCACCTCTCAGCTATTTGTGCACTCCTAACGTACCGTACCCATACAAGTGCTTCTCATATCTAACTAGACCAAAACAATTACTGTCCTTTCTACTCGATTCGTACTATAAGTCCCAATGTTATCAATTTAATTTAGATCTTTACTTAAATTCTCAAATATCAAAGTATTAGTAGTACAATTTACCAAAGGTTATCTCCCATTTTATATTCTCAATGCATTACTATAGTGATTCTCACATTCAAACATAACAATTATTTTAATTTAACCGTATATTTTTCACATCATAAATATACAATACAAGCACCCCGAGGCTAAGCTGCGGTGCACACATACTTTGCTATCCATCCCGGTACATCACGTACATAAGGATCACAAATTCCGAATCTCTCAGGAATTGTTAGAATATGCACAACACACGAAAATGGAGGCGAACATAATTCAACATATCCATGGGTCATGTACATACCTACACTCCATAGTCAGCTTCCTTATTAATTCACAAATAAGTCGTTCTAGCATTATGTTCTCTAGGCACCAATCTAAATTCGGGCACACAAGGAGTAGATGGCCCTAAGCGAACGTAAACCTCCCGTGATAGCAAGTATGGTAGGTATGTCATACACATAAAATCATATACGTATACTAAGCATGCATACATCTTAGTACTTAACATACATTATTAGTGGTATACTTCTCATTCTTATTCCAATACACGTGTCCCCAGTTTATAAATACACATCATTCGTTATCCTCATGTCGTAATTTGTTACTCACGTTCTAACCCATAAATATCATTTGGTTCAAACCACACTTCTATGTTTTACTCCTCAATATATCCCAAATGTCCCAACTATATCCATTAGTCATTAACGAATTGTCATCTCTACAATTAAACGAGGTTACAGAACACTAGAAGTCAAATCAGGCCAAAAAGACCAAAACTCGTTAGAAGTCTCGTTCGAACGAGGCTGTTCGAACGAGAGTTCGTTCGAACGAAGTGGGCATCTAACGAGATCTCGTTCGAACGAAAGGCATCGAACGAACATCCCTCTCGTTAGAAGGCAATATGTCGACTCGTTAGAAGCTCGTTCGAACGAGCTCGTTCGAACGACCTGGGCAGGTCTTCTAACGAGAGGCCAGTTTCTAGCCTAGAATTTCTTTTTTTCGTTTTTCCAACTTTCTTCACCTCTAATCTCATATACGATTCGTCCCAACGGCATTTTAAGGTTTCTAATACACACTAAACATTCGTAGGTCATAATTAAACATTTATATAGGGCTAAATCTTCCTAAACATCATCAAATCATCAAATCCCCTCAGTTTTCCCCAAATCCCATGAACATGAACCCTAGAAAATTAAATTCATCCATAGACATAACTAAATCCGTTTTTATGATATAAAGATGTATTTTTATCTCAAGAATCACCCTAACACTGTTCTACATGCAATCTCCTCATAAAATTATAAATCTCTAAATCCAATTCAATGTGTTTTTATCACTCTCCAAGAACAATACAATTTCATAAATTTCCTATGCATGGAAGAAGCATTCTTTGCAATTAACGAAATTAAACCACTTGCCTTATGTCTTTCTCTGATTTTGATGTCGAATTGATGAATTGTTCTCTCTCTTTGCATAATTCTCCTCTCTCTCTCTCTATACAAGTTGTTTTTCTCCAAGGTGACAAGGGTCGTTAAGGTTGTCCTAGGAATCTCTTGAAACTAATTCCAATAACCCCCGTAGCCCATTAAGTCATTAAGTTGTGTTAGTGGGTTTAGTGGGTAAAGGTTAAATCAGATATTAATTTCTAATTTTCGTGGATTTTAATTCCCAAAATTCCAAAATTACCAAACTACCCTTTTACGTTGCCGGTATGGCCTAAAAATGCCCCGGGACCCAAACTAAACCCCCGGCTAGTGTTTTCTGACTATTTCGACCCTTCCGGATGCGTTGGCGCACTCAAAACGACCATACGGTTAATAGAAATAAAATTCACTTTTTAATTAAAATAATTATATTCCTGACGCGACTGTCACACGCGTCCCAACAAAATTTCCAAATTGCCGTATTTCAATCTCAAGACAAATTTCATAATTCAATATTCATATATAGCCATATATACTCATTAAAATAAAATACCAACTCGCATCTGGCGAGTATTTTTATCCGAATTAATTTCCAATTAATACACATTTAATTCAATTAATCCCATAAATAAATATCATAAAAATACGGGGTATTACAGCCCTTTCACGGAAATTTTAAAGTGATAGTGGATATCCCATCCTATTTAGTTAGGTTTGAAGAATATGTCTTCCGTTGGTACTCTAAGTGAATAGAGAATATTTTACCCACATAATTTCTCACTTTATCCCCAACTTGTGATGTTCCTCCAGAGCCCAAGAAAGTTATGAATATGGGTGACAATGTTGCTGGGGTAACGAAGAGAAAATCTTCCTCCACCACGAGTTCTTCCAAAGAGGGAACTGGGTCAAAAACCCCCCAAAAAATGAACACCAAAGTTCTTCTAACCTTTGTGTTGGTACTCATGAGTCTGTTCCTCCACCGAATCCTATTTTGGTGGATAATGTAGTTAACATAGTGTATGTCCTTCTCTCCTAAAAAAATCTAGATATGTAACTCTTATGGATGCTTTAGCTAATTGCGAGAGGTAACACCCAATATATTATTATTGTCCTCCAAATATATATTCAGAAGAGCTATATACGTGTTCAACCAGGGGAGGAGGTGCCTCAAGTAGTTATTTCAAAATAACACTAGAAGAAACAAGTAAAGAAGAAATATAGAAGGCATGTGAATCCATCACCCATACCCTCATGTTCTACAAGACGAAATCTTGAAACCAATCTCTGCGAGTTGATGAACCTCAATAGGTAATAATTGTTATATTGATGTTTCAAAGAAAGGTGGGACATCTCTGCGAGTTAATGAACCTCAAAAGATAATAATTTATACTATTAAATATTTATTTTTCAAGTGTTAAGATCCTTTTGTTCTTGGCTTTTTATTTTTCTATTTTGCATGACACTCCCCGATCTTTTGAGTCCGTGTCTATTCGAGACGATACTCCTACTAAGGAAGTTCCTTCGAGTAAAGATGTTGAAGAATTTTTTGCCTTAACTTCTTTATCCCACATATTTAAAAATAGGATGTGCTCAAATTACCTGCGATTCTTATGTGAATAAGAGATTGCCAATGGATAAGGAAACTTGTGGGGCTCAGGTAAACCAATAAAAATATCAAGTCATATTGATCCCTCAATTTTTCGTGAGGCATGATCCATCGTCCTACCAGTTGTTTCCTCTGCTCTGGTAATTTTGAGTAAACTTTGTTTC
The DNA here is from genome assembly GCA_949130495.1 of Sambucus nigra. Classification (NCBI taxonomy): domain Eukaryota; kingdom Viridiplantae; phylum Streptophyta; class Magnoliopsida; order Dipsacales; family Adoxaceae; genus Sambucus; species Sambucus nigra. The sequence continues at coordinate 423,395,532 of OX422218.1, forward strand.
ATCACTCTATTTGCCGATGTTTTTTATGGTCATCAACTTTATTTTTTGAAAAATCTCGAGAAATATTGAGATTCTTTATGTTGCTCCCTTTATGGCTATTCTTGAACTTAAAAGGACCACAAACGAGAAAATGTTTCCTTGTAGATTTGTAAGTCCAGTTGTGTATCTTGATATCCCAAAGGTAATACCGACGTTTCAGGTTCCTTTGGATGTGTTTACTCACTCGTGTTATAATAATGATTAGGCATTGATCTTTTAAAAAGCTTTCATTGTCTTTTCCTTCTATATCAAATATATGTTTATTATGAACTTCTTCTTCCTATGGCATTTTAGTTTACCACAACTATAGATAGGTTGAAGGTTGTTTCTTATAATGTGAAAGCTATGTGATATTGATTAAATATGGGTTCACAAATTCTAATTTTAAACTTATTTAATTAGAGTCAATTTTTATCCAAATTAATTCAACCCCAAATCACAAACTACGTGGGAATAATCAAAATCGTCATACATAATTTCTGACACGCATATTTCAGGAGAAAACCCAAAAGGGAAAACCTTTTTATTTCACTTTCACTTAATAATACTAACAAGATTACAAGCAAAATCAGCAATGAATATCCGCAAATACCCACATGAACATGCAGTTCTGAATTAGTAATGGAATTCTGCAACAACTCCATAAATTAGTGAGGATCACCCATGAGTACTCCCAAAGACCACAGTCATACTCAGTCCAACACCTCCTTCAAGCGGTAGTTAATCAACAATAGGAAATCTTCCCTACAAGAGAAACTCCAGCAAAGATCGTATCTTGGGTTTGAAAATAATTCACTAACTATTGGGATTTTTGTGAATTGAAAAACAAAGGATTGAACCCTAAATTAAAGAAGAAAAAGTGTTCTGTTGTTTTGCAATTGTTTGCAGAATGAAAAATGTCAGGTCTTATTAAGAAACAATAACTCATTTAACATGCTTTATATTAAAAATTGAGTCGGCTAATCGCTCAAATGAAGTACCAATGCCGCTCGAATGAGGACACGTGTCGCTCAAATGACTTTGCGCGACATTCGTATGTCGTTCGAACAAACCGTAAAGGGAATAAAACACAACCTTGCCAAAATTCATCTTGTAGAGGTTTTTTTGTTGAAGAACGTTGATATTCGGATTTGTCTCGATGTACGAGTAGTCTTGAAAAAATCTTCGATGGTTGTAACGGTATACGACACAAACTCATGTAAACCATAGGTCCTTACAAATCTCCCCCTATGTCTATGCCGGTACAAAATAAAAACATCTGAATTATAAAATCAAATCACCCATACAAATCTAATACCCTCCCATGAACCAAAAATTGAAAAGGTACTAAAGTCTCAAACTTTTCTACAAAAATATTCAACTTCAAATATTCAAATTTTTTTTTATCATCATCAATGTGTGAAAAATAATCCTTAATTTTGTAACTACACACATGAGACAAGAAACAAATACCTTCGTGATGTATCGAGTTTGAAATGAGATAGACATAAATCAAACAAAGATCAAATCTCAATTCTCCCCCATAATTAAAAACTTTCCCATAAAATCATAATTCGTTCTCCCCCTTTTTATTTGTTCGAAATAGATAAGGAAAAGAATAAAGAAAAATAAATATGGAGTGTCACGACAAGAAAAGAAAACAACTACTATCATCAAGAATAAACTTGAAAGCACAAAGTATTTTTTAATTTTTAATTTTTTCAAACAAAAATGCAAATCTAATTTTACAAAAATCACACACCATGACTTTACACTTAGATAACCAAATCATGAAAACAGAATGATTGGGTGTGGACATATTTGATATAAAAATCAATGTAATCAAACATAACATATGTACACGATGAATACGAATACTCCTAACCAATGATCTCAAAATCGTCCTTAGGTGTTAAATACTGTGAATTCATACGACATCGACTCAATCCAATCGACACATCAAAGTCTAAAATGATTTCCACACCAATAACGTCGAAAACTATATAATGCTTTTTCAAGACTTTGTCAGCACGTGCAAACCCGTTATTTTCTTTTCCATCCGAACACCCTCATAAATAATAATAAATATGTTTTTTCTTTTGAGGTGGTCTAAACCTATTACCCCCTTTGGCATATTTCTCTTTTTATCGCCTTTAAATTTTTTCAGGCTCTTTTCAAATGATGTATTTCACGAAGAGTTAATTTCTTACTCTCCTATCCCTTTCCGGTGTTCACTCATCATTTTTTTAAAATTTAAATAAATTTCTCACGGGCAACGGTTAAACATGCACTTCTTTCATTGTCGAGTTTTATCGCATATGGTTCATTTTAAAGATAATATTGAGATGGAAACACTTCGCCCAACATGTGATAGACAAGTACAATAATCAAACAAATCTGCAAGTGTGCATTAGAGCAAACTAAGAGTCAAACATATAGGTATTAATATCAAATTACATCTTAGTGACTCTAAACACTATAAAGCACAACAATGAAATGATGATGCATATCAACACACTATCAAATAGTCACATGTATATGGAATAAAATTGTGACTCGGTCATCTTAAATGTCCATCAACAAATGGTGTAAACCAAAATACAAAACTCTTTTTGTCTTTTTTTTCCAAAAATTTAACAAAATAAAATATTTTTGTCGTTTTCAAATTTTAGAAAAAGTGAAAATCTTTTTGTATTTTTCCAATTTTTTTCAAAAACAAAAATCTTTTTATTTCTTTCAAAATATATATAAAAAATGAAAAACATAAATACAAACCTTGTATACACTAGCAATAGGCATAAAATATCATGAAGAAGGTCACCCTATGTTAGCAAACAAGTCTAAACCTCAACCGTTAGGCGTGGAGGAGTTTTCCAAAGGTGGTCATCCTATGAAAAACATCCATCAAATCATGTGAAGTTTTGACAAAAAACTTTACTTGCTCCCTAATATGTGCAAACTCTCTGATGTAATAAACTGAAGCATCCACAATATCATGTGTGGGTTCATGTATCATAAAAACACTTATAATAGAAAAATGTGACACATTACCCATCTTAAAGAGAAATTCCCTATGATGTCCTCTCTTCGTACAATGGGTTGAAATGTACAAAGGACTAGGAACACCTCTCTCAAAATGTTTACGGCGTACTCTCCTATCTGCTACAGGACGCCTAGGTGGGTTAGGTTGATAGTCATATGTATTAATTACAAAATCAGGAACCGACTCAGGTGCAACATGAGAAGTGGACGCACCGTCATGAACAATTCCTACTCTCTTAACATTACCCAAATCGGGACCGAGGAGAATCTTTCCTACCTTATTAGATGTATCCTCTAAAGTTACCCTTGCCTCCTGGGGAAATTCAATATCTCACTAATTATGACACACGGGCTATAAGTTAACTCTTCTCCCGATTTACGACGATCAACTGCTCACTCAAAGAAACCTTCACCTTCTCGACCTTCTCGACTTTACTCGCCAATGCCTCAGATCCATCAAAATCACTCTATCTCTCTCTAAATTTATCACCCTAAGACCCAACTCCTTAAATTTCTTTGTCTTTAAGGTCTCGGCGTACAAATCTCTAAACGCAATCTGGATCTCACTCTCACACTCACCCTCACTAGTGAACTCACTCTTACACTAGGTAGAAACACGAACTATCATTCTAGGGGGTCTCACATGCACAAGTATCCTCTTCATCGTGGTACAAGCTCAGTGTGCTCACGTGAAAAACTAAAAGGCTACACACATCTCATGTGAATATTCATCCCCAAAATCCATCACTTATTCCTCACTATCACTAAGAGTGGCTTGCATGGCTTTTTGCCCTTTATCTTTAGCCTAGTGGGACACTCAAATGCCTTATGGATTTTTCCCTCACACAAAAAACATCTCTCTTATTCCTCTTTCTCTTTCTCATCCTCTTTCGCACCATCGTCTTTGGCCTCATCTTTCTTTTTATTTTTCTTAAAAAATCTTTTATTGGAAGAATTTTCTTTGAAAATTTAAGAAAAATTTAATTTTTTTGCAAGAAAGGCCATATCAAAATCAAATTCTCCCTCGGACTCGGACTCACAAACATTCCCTTCCTTTTTCCTATCTCTCTTCTAAACTTCCTCTGCCTTCCTAGATTTTTCTCTAAGTGCTATCCCTCTATCCTAAGGCTTGACAGTGTTAGGAAACATGTCACTTTCATATGTATGGAGGTCTCCAACGAGCTTATCTAACTTTAGATTGTTCAAATTTCCTAAGAAATTTAATGAAAAGCTGTTACTTAAGTCGTTTAATTCTGGATTAAACTATATAAGTAACTCCAAACTATTTTTTGGAGAAACACTTTTCTTTAAATCAAAATAGATTAATCACAAGATGTGTTTAATGAAAAATGTACGAGAGATGTTCAAGATTATTTAATAAGTTTTGAAAAACAAAACTAAAACAGTTAAATCAGCTAAATTAGCACACCCACAAGAATGAGATGAGGAGGTGTAGAAAGATTAAGTTTAAGGAGTTTTTAATGTGGTAAAACCTCACCCAACGGAGGAAGCATCCACGGTGACTTCTAAGTCACAAAATAAAAATCCACTCAAACAAAATATACAAGTTACAAAATATATAACACACATGCACACAAAACAGACCTATACAAGTTTAGAATATGTGCCCACTAGTTTGATTCTAAATTTTCTGCAGTTCTGGTGTTGATGTGTCTTTCTCAGCTTGCTAAATTTTTGACACTTTGTTCCAGCTTTACGTCGACTCTTGACGTTTCAAGATCTTACAGCCAACACTTCTTTTGTTGTAGTGTGACAAGTGTTTATGACATTGTTCTAACACATGCATGCCCACATGCACCCTTATTTATACAAACAAGTCCTGCAAAATTACAGAATAGATCTAACCGATATGGTTTTCAATTTCTCTCTTCTTTAGAAACTATAGACTTTTTTATCATTAAACTTATCCCAGAATCCAAGGTTACCTTTCTCTAAAGACGACCAAGGTCTTAAACAATTTCTGAGGGTTTTGAAAATATTTTGAAAATTATAAATGACAAATTACGATTCCAACTAGACCGGAAGTCTTGCTTCTTAAGAAATAGAAACATAAAAGAATTTATTGATTTTCTATTAGTGGAAAACATTTACAGAAAGAAATAATCAACAAATATGATTTCTCAAGATGAGAAACTAAAATAATGCAGATCTCAGTGTAATATGACATGAAATAGCAAGATCTAGTGTTTCCATGAAAAAGAAATAGAGATAAAACCTAAAATGTCTAAGTTGGATATAAGAACTCAAACTCAGAGGATTCAACCCAAGAACAACCTTCAAACCACTACCAAAACAACTCTCAAGCACTCAGGTTTGGTGTTTAGATATAAACTGAGTATGGAAATGAATTTTAGGGTTTGAGCGATATAGGGTTTTCCCTCTAGTTTCTCTCTCTTATATATCTTTCTTCTCTCTTTCTTAATTGTACAAACTGGCCAAAGTTTTTTAAACGAAGAGGCTCAACCTCCCTTTATACTGAGCGAGGAAGGTTCGAGAATAACTGATCAAATCCAAAGGCTGAGATTTGGTCTTGAGGGGTTGGACTTCAATCCAACGGTTTAATATAAGCAGTGGTTTAAACGATTTTTATTTGCCTGAAGGGGGTTTACTGGTATTGGGATAGATCGCATGAAGACCGTTGATAAACTAAATCCAAAGACTGAGAATTCGTACAGCTACCGAGTGTATAAATAAACACAAATCTGGACGATGTAATAATGACAGGTGTAAGGCTCAGATGAACACAAATGCGTGTGTTTTTTAAAATAATTACACAAAAACCCTGAAGTCTCAAGCGCTTTTGAATTCCAACCAAACAAACATTCAGGTATGAAACGATAAAACCATTAATCACAGAATGACCCCAAAAGTTTTAAAACCCATATTTTAATTTCTAAAAAATCTTTTAAAAATTCCCAAAAATTATTAAAAGCAAATTTGAAAGCGAATTAACACACACAACTCACACACAAGCAAATAATGCAATATATAAAATGTATGCAATCCTAGTGTGTGTTTGTGTGTGATTGATAATTTACCTTCAATTGAATCAAGTGAGGCATTATGAGAAGAATATGAGGTTGTTTGGTATCTAGGGGAAGAGCTCAAATTTTATCACAACTTCCAAACTAGATGAGAACTTATACAATGTACACTCAAATGAGTCAAGGGTATTAGGTGCTTCAATCTCCCCCTTTGGAAATATGAGACAAAATATCCTCTGAGTCATCTAGTACTCGTAGGGCTACGAAAATAAGAAAAACCTATTCCTCTACAAAATCTATCTACCCATTTCATAGAAAAAGAAAATTACATAACTCAACTAATTACAAACCAATACCCTAATAAAATCTGTTGAAAACAACGGTACAGATTCCTGCAAATAACACTAAGATGGAGCTTTTTAATCATTTATGTAGAAAAAAATGAACTCAAAAGACTCAAACTTCTCCCCCATTTTGTCTCAAATGGACAAAGGGAAAAAATACTTAAGTCACACAAGTTTATTCATCACAAACAATTCCTATCGATTTTCGCAAAGAGTGAAATCTATTGTAATCCAAAGGTTTGGTAAACGTATCTGCGAGTTGCAAATCAGTAAAAAGATAATTAATTGCTAATTCCTTGGTCTCAACTAATTCACATATAAAATGGTATCTAATTTTTATAAGTTTTGTTCACAAGTGTTGAACAAGATTTTTAGAGATATTGATCGCGCTTTGATTTTCACAATAGAGATGCAATTTGTCTTCTTGAATATCATAATCATTTAGCATTTGCTTAAGCCAAAGTAATTGGGCACAACAGCTACCATCAGCTATGTATTCAGATTCAGCCGTAGATAAAGAAGTGCAGTTTTGTTTCTTACTAATCCATCCTAGCAAATCATTACCGATATAGTAACACGCTACTGATGTGCTCTCACTATCATTAGTACACCCTGCCTAATCGGAATCAATGTATCATGTTATAATACTAGGAGTATCGTTGGTGTATCAGAGTACTAAATTTAGAGTGCCTTTTACGTATTTAAAGATTATTTTTACACAAACTAAGTGGCTCTCTTTAGGATTATTTTGATAGCAGGCACACACGCAAAATATGAGTACATAATATCAGGACTCGAGGAAGTAAGGTATAGTAAGGTTCCTATCATACTATGATATAGAGTAGTATCTACGTATTTTCCACTCCCATCCTTAGATAATTTGACTGTAGTACTCATGGGAGTTCTAGCTTCTTTGGAACTTTCAAGCCCAAATTTTTTGACAATCTCTAAAGCATATTTTGATTGCGAAACAAATAAACCTTCTAAATTATGTTTGACTTAAAGACCTAGGAAAAATTATAACTCCACCATAAGAGACATTTGAAATTCTTTATGCATAGTTTCAGAAAATGATTTAACTTCTGAAGGGGATGTTGATGCATGAATGATATTGTCAACATAAACTTGAGCTATAATAATATCTTTGTCAAAATGTTTGACAAATAGGGTTTGATCATTCAGACCTCTCTTAAAACCTTTATCTTAGAGAAAATTAGAAAGATGCTCATACTAGGCTCTTGGCGCTTGTTTTAGACCATACAACACAATTTTAAGACGATAAACATGGTTTGGATATTGAGGGTCAATAAACCTTTTTGGATGTTCAACATAGGTTTCTTCAGTCAATATTCCATTAAGAAAGTCTAACTTTACATCCATTTGGTAAAGTATAAAATGCAAGTAACATGTTATGGAAAATAGAAGATGAATAGATTCTAAGCGAGTACCAGGAGAAAACGTCTCATTAAAATCCATTCCTTTAATTTGAGAATATCCTTGAGCCACTAATCTGGCTTTATTTCTAATGATTATCACACATTCATCTGTTTTATTTTTAAATAGCCAACGTGTGCCAATAACCTTTTTTTATGATCAGGCCTAGGTAAAAGATACCAAACATCATGAATGATAAATTCAAGAAGTTCTTCCTTCATGGAGAAAATTGATTGAGGGTCATTCAATGCCTCGTTTATATTCTTTGGTTCCACAAGGAAAATAAAACATGCATAATGAGCATAGTTTCTTAATTGAGATCTTGTACGTATAGGCTCACAAAGTTTATCAATAACATTATCTATGGGATGATCTTTAGAAACCCATTTAGGTACTTCAGGTTTCTCAATTAGTAAAGAATCATCTATTTCTGGAAAGTCTTTTTCAAAAACATTTTCAGACTCTTCCATAATAGTTGGTTCTCCAGTCTTACTCTCAACAGTAGTGTCACTTACAATAACATTTATGGATTCCATCAAAGTATTTATCAGAAGATTATAGACACGGTATGCTCTACTGTCAGGAGAATAACCTGAGAAAATAACTTTATCTCCATGAGTCTCAATTTTGGATAAGTGTTCTCTGTCTTTACAGACATAACATGTACTACCAAAAGTTCTAAGGTATTTAAGATTGGGCTTCTTCCCATACCATAGTTCGTAAGGAGTTTGTTTAGAATTATTCCTAAGATAGACCCTATTAATAATGTGACAAGCAGTACGAATTGATTTAACCCAAAAATATATAGTTAAACACTTGGCGTGAATCATAACTCGTGCCATCTCTTGAAGGGTATGATTATTTCGCTCATCAATTCCATTTTGTTGAGGAGTCTTAGGAGCACTAAATTCATGTTTGTAACCATTATAGTCATAATACTCTATAACACATGTAACTATGAATTCTCCTCCTCTATCACTACGAATCCTATTTACTTGAGTGTCCTTCTCATTTTCAATACCATGTAAGATTTTCAAAAAAGTTATGAATGTGTCCAACTTTTGTTTTAAGAAGGCTACCCAAGTAAACCTGGTGAAGTCATCTACTATAACTAGAATGTAATTGTGTCCACATAGACTAAAAGTACGAGAAGGACCCATTAGGTCCATATGGATGAGCTCCAAGGGTTTAGATCTAAGGATATATTTAACTTTCTTATGAGGTGCCTTAACAATTTTTCCTTCCTGACATGATCCACAGACAATGTTAGAACTAGGTTTGATATTTGGAATTCCTCTAACTATTTCTTATGAAGACAATCTACTAAGTATATCTTAATTTATGTGACCCATCCTATTATACCATATCTCATTGTCATTCATTCTGGCAATGTTATATACCTCAATACTATTCTGGATAGTATAACAATTATCAGAAGTCCCGAGTCCTGTAATTATGCACTCACCTTTTTCATTTAACATTTTTTTATTATTCTTTGAAAAGGTGACAATATGATTTGAGTCACAAAATTGCGAGATACTAAGTAGGTTAGCCTTAAGACCTTTTACTAGAAGAACATTTTCAAGCACAGGAATTCCCTCTTCTTGGAGTGTTCCTTTACCAATGATTTGAGATGATAAACCATCACCAAAAATAACATTTCCTCTAGCAAAGATAATTTTGTTTAAAAGTTTTGTATCATCTCTAGTGATATGTTTTGAACACCCAGAGTCTAAATACCAATCAGAAGGAGTGTGTTCAGCTTTTAAAGGGGTAATCTCAATGTTACACTTCATTTGGGGAAATATCTCATCTTTTCTAACCCAAATACCTCTTATTTTTGTTTTGTGCGTATTTGCTCTCATTTGATAAAACTTGCGATCATTAGATTTTTGTTGAAAAATATTTTCTACATGCATTTGAGTTTTATGGAGGATATGAGCATTTGGTTTAGGAAAGTGCCTAGGAATCCTTCTTGTAAATGATCTTTTAGGTTTTGTCTTTCTCTTTTTATAGTTAGATTTTTGTCTGGGTATCTAGGAAGAACATAATTGTTACAACTTCTCCTAGAGTAGTTAAAGTTTTGGTATAAAGGAGTATTACAGATAGGATTAACAAAACGTATGGAGTAGCAACCTTCAAAAGAATGTCCGTATATGTCACAGTAAGAGCAATACAGATTTCTTGAAGAGGGTATATCCCTAGGAAAGTCTCTAAACATAAGTTTCATGGAATTTTGACGTTGAACCTTATTCCTAGGGAGTACAGTTTGGAATGCAGAATCACTCTTCCTAATTGGAGGGCAGACGTTATTAGCCTTAGGCAAACTAACACACTTAGAGGGACTTGATTCCCCAATATTCAACTTTTGTTATTCTTTAGCAAACTCATCATTTAAGGCTTGAAGATCTGGATAGGTTTCTATAGGTCTTTTGCCACCTGACACAAACTTGGTTGGTTCAAAGTTTTTAATTTGTGTCTGTGAATTTAGGCAAAATCCTATTCCAGTTCGATCATCAGAATTGATTTTTGAATCAGTAACAAAATCATCAAAACAATTGGAATTATTTTCAAACTTAACATTTTTTTTAAAACAGTTGCTGTCATTTCTTTAGCTTGTACCAATTCTAATAATGTCCCTTTACATTTTTTCTCTAGAGTTTCATTTATTTCAATCAAAATTTTCAATTTTTGATCAAAACTTTTGACTTCATTTTCATTAGTTAGATATTGGGTAGTATACTCTTCAGCATTGAGTTTAACCATTAGACTTAGGTCTTCTAATTTCTTAGTGAGATCTTTCACTATCTTCTCTAGTCTTGAGCTTTTCTTGAGGGTTTTGGCATAAAGTATGTGACTATCAGAGAGGTCTTCAGTGTCTGAATCACTAAATGTAGTGTGTGAAGTGACCTATAAGGATTTAATTCTTCAACTTACACACACATTAACATCGTCATTATCGCTTTCCCTTTGACTCACACACCCCGCTGTAGAACTAGCATTATTCTTAGAAATTAAAGCATATAAACCAGTGGCAGCATGATTCATAACAACAGAAGTAGAGCAACTAGCATCATTCTCATACTTAGGCACATGCATATCATCATTATATACTATCTTGGCAAAGAAAGACATGCAAGGATAAAAAACATTAGATGACTCGGGTTTCTCATTATCAGAATCACTTGAACCATTCCCTGTCTTGCAAATGTTAGACTTAGTATGTCTATTGGTCATGTTCAAGTTAACTCTACAATCTTGTGCTATATGACCCAATTTTCCACATCTAAAACATTCAATATTCTTAAAGTCTTTATTAGGTCTCATATGAATGTCCTTGTGATGTTTGTCTTGACCTTTCTCATGGGGTTTGTGGTTAGACTGAGTTGGATAATTTGGCTTGCCTTATCTGGTTGCCATTTTATTTCTAAATTTCATAATCTTCTTAAATTGCTTTGACATTAAGGCAATCTGATTATCCAAACTATCTATACCACATTCCTTATCAGAATCATTATTGGGAATACTAAGCTCAGGTTTTATCATCTTTGAAGAAAACTCAAATTTGAACTAGTTTGTTTCCTATGGGACTTGGTTAATAATTTCTTAAATTCTAGTTCCATTTCCACAGTTCGCAGTTTACTAGTGAGTAATTCAGGAGTGAGATTTTGGTCACTCATTTCCTTAATAGCATATCTTTTGTTATCAAATCTCTATGGTAATGACCTTAGAATTTTTGAGACAATTTCATGTCTATCATAAGTTATTACATTAGCATGTAATTTGGTCACAATGTCAGTCAAATTCATAAAAAAAGTCATCAAAAGATTCAGAGTCTGACATGATTAAAGAGTTATACTACTGGATAAGCAACTGTGTTTTAGCAACCTTAACTATAGTGTCACCTTCATGTGCAGTAACAAATGTATCCAAAGCTTCCTTAGAAGTGGTACAACCCAAACATCATCATTAACAATTTCTTCCAACAATACCACTAATGGAGATTCAAAAACCAAGATCTAATCATGTTATTCACTTCTCAAATTAAGTTATAATCTCACTATTAACCCAATTTCTCACAAAGTTAAAAATCCCCTATTAATGGTTATTCTTCATCTTCTTCACCATAAACCCACAAATTTCAATTCAAATTCCTGCTTCCAAATTTCTAGAATTAATTGACATAATTACAACTATTTACATCATTAACTACACCTCAAATTAAAGCAAGAAAACACTTGCCTTGGGGGATTAAATCTGATGATCCCATGTCGAAATTCTTGCCCGGATTTCTCTTGTCGTCCTTCTTTCCTTCTTCTTCTTTCTCCTTTCTTTCCTCTCTCAACCCTTTGTGTTTTGAAATGACTCATGGCTGCCCAACACACTTAAACCTAGGTTAAAATTCCTCAATCCCGTAATTAAGCCTATTGGCCAATTAAAAATGACTTAAATGCCCCCGTATGGGCTCAATCATGTCTAAAAATGCCCCGAGACCCATTTACTACCCGCGGGTACTCTTTTTCGACTATCTTGACCCTTCCGGACTCAACCGCGCACTCAGAATTGTCATCCGAGATACTTTATAAAATTTTCCAATTTCAACCTCAAAATGCGACACATGTGAAAATTTTCAATAACCCGAATTAATTTGAATTTCTAAATCCCCAAATTTAAATAATATATTCTAAATCTCCAAATTCAATAATTTCTCCAATTTAAATAAATTAAATTTAAATCACCAAATTAAATGAATTTCTCCAAATTAAATAAATCCAACTCATTAATTTAATTAATTTATATATCCTCTATAATATGGGGTGTTACATACTTCTCCCCTTACAATGGAATTTCGTCCTCGAAATTCGGATAAGACTAGTACTATAAGCTTCAGATATAAACTCATACACCTTCATCCTCATCCTTTCCCACACAATCTAAATCGTTATGATGTTCTCATTACACTTCTCCTAGCGCTACCCGTTAGTCCAACGGTCCCTACACTACCGTTCAATCCTGTGGCCAATTTGCTTTAGTCATCTTATATTATAATGTTCCATCATATAATGTATCATCTCACATTACTACCTACACAACACTTTGAAGCTTCCAACTTCTGACACTACTATGAGCCTAACCACTAACGGCTATAATACTTCCTTTACTGGGGAATACTCCAACATCCCCATGCGATAACTCCCTTATTCGTTTACTCTTTTAGCACATGTATTTCTACATCTATCGATCGTGGATAATATATAAGAATTTAACTATCTAGGGTGCCCATACACCCTATATGCTGCACATAACTGCCCAATTCAACTTAACGTAATAAACTTGCTATAATTAAGCTTTTCATATTTGAGCTGATTATACGGTGAGGTAATACTAAACTACCCTACCAATTGCAACTTAATTATCATTTAGGTTATCCCACCGATCTACTCGTGGTGAAAGTGTTTCACAAAGTTTTCTCACATCAACACTATACAGCTCTATCGGCCTTAAGTCGTAGTATAATTATCAACTCATAGTTATAACTATATATGTATAATAACCACGGTACCAAACCTATGGCCAAACAACTCCCCACTTCCAACGTTGCGCTAAGTTTCATGCGTGGGATGTCTCGCAAAGCAAAATCCAAACAAGGAACCCTCCCGATACACTACTACCTAACATTGTTGGTCGTTGAGATCTGTTAGGCCCTCAGTCCATAGCACATACCCCCCAAATCCCCGTCTCTTAACATAAAAGTATATTCGTTCACTCCCATGTTACACAAGACAATATACAATACGGTTCTTTTACTATCACCAGTTTCTTAGCGCGAATAAATCATGAGCTATATCTCTCCGCTCAATAATAAGTTAGTATACCCTGAATCACATCAGTAAATGTCCCTACTCATTGGGATTACATATAACAATGCCAACATATTCTCATATGTCTATTATGAAACACAGTATCAAATATATACACGTATATGCACACTATAATATATATATTCATCCACTGGCCCTATATTTTTAATAGCTCTCAACTAAGGAGTTTTCCCTACACGTTCAGTAACTAAAGTTTTAAAACCGATGCATTAGAATCCAACTACGTCTCGTCACCGCGGACATAAATTAAGGTCCCTACGTGTAACAGCCTGCAACTATGTTTAAAGAAATTTCTCAATGCACTATTCTCTAGCATTTTCAACAAAATTCGTAGGTCCAAAGCACATAACTTAGATATCACGAATTCTGTCTCTCGACACATTATTTAATTTGCCTATGCCCACGTCTCTCAAGGCATCACACAATACGGTGTTCTAGCTATCACTTAATTCTCAGCTATAAATCTTTAAGCTTAACGGTTGGCTGATATACCTTGAATTACACCAGTAAAAGTCCCCACTCACTAGGATTTAAACATAACGAGACAACTATACTCATCGAAGTCTATGGTATATATATATATATATATATATATATATATATATATATATATATATATATATATATATATTGACTCGACGCTCCTTCGGGTGATGATTCATGAAGTAGAATGTCTTATCCTGGCCCAGCGAGCATCATAGACTTCCCATACAGTTTACTATTGTTCCAACCCTCGGTATACAGTCACTATGCAAGATAAAAATATGCTCCCTTTAGGGATAAAACGTTTAGGCGATGATCTCAACATATTTTTAACAACTTGTGCATCAGGAATGTGCTCACCAACATTCAAACTATTGTTAATAATATCAGATAAACGTTCGTAAAAATCATCAAAACACTAATATTCAAGCACGGTTATTGTTTCTAATTGAGTAGTTAAATTTTTAAGTTTAGACTATTTGACTGCATCAGTTCCTTCAAGGGTAATTTGTAAAACTTACCATGCTTCTTTAGATATGGTGCACGTCATAATACGTCGAAACTCTTTAAGAGTGGTAGAACCAACAATTGCACTTAGCCCACGATAATTACAAGTACTCCACCTAAACTCATCCTCAGTCGAGTCTGTCATAGGTTTAAGATTTTTGACATTATTAGCGATGACAGTGGGAGGAGTCCACCCTCTTTTACAAACAACCCAAACTCGGTCATCGATTTCTTTTAAATGTTATTTCATATGAGATTTCTAGTAAGCATAATTACACCCGTCAATATTAGCGTCCGATTATATAAGTTCTCATTCGAAAACATTGCAAAATTTTAAAAATCTGATTTTTCAAAAAATCAATATCACAAAATTTTGTGGGAAAAGAAATTCACAATAAAATTAGTGAAACCTTCTCTAATACCAATTTGTGAAATCTATGTGATATTGATTAAATATGGGTTCACAAATTCCAATTTTAAACTTATTTAATTGGATTCAATTATTATCCAAATTATATCATCCCCAAAAAACAAACAACTACATGGAAAAAAATAAACCATCATAAAAAAAAATGCTTACACACTGATATCAGGAAAAATCCAAAAGGGAAAACCTTTTTATTTAACTTAATAATACTCATAAGATTATAAGAAAAAATCTGCAACGAATATTCGCAGTTAACCACAAGAACACGAGGTTCAGAATCAACAATGGAATTCCTCAGCAACTCAACAAGCCAACAAGGATCACCCACGACTACTCCCAATGACCTCAGTCGTCGTCAGCCCAGTACCACCCTCAATCAGTACTTAATCAACAATAAAAAATCTTCCCTACAAGAGAAACTTCAGCAAAGATCGTATCTTGGGTTCCAAAACACTTCACTAAACTATTGGGATTTTTATGAATTTAAAAACAAAGGATTGAACCCTAAATTGAAGAAGACAATGTGTTAGGATGTTTTGAATTTTTTTTCAAAATGATAAACATCAGGTCTTCATAAGAAACAAGGACTCATTTAACCTACTTTATATAAAAAATTGATTCGAAAGATTGCTCGAACGAAGTACCAATGTCATTTGCATGAGGACACGTGTTGTTCAAAAGACTTCGCCTGACATCCTTATGCCACTTGAATGAATCGTAAAGGGACTAATATACAACCGCAACAAAATTCATCTAGATGAGGATTTTGTGTTGAAGAATGTTGATATTCAAATTTGTCTCGATCTATAATTGGTCTTGAAAATCTTTGATAGTTGTAGTGATATACGACATAAACTAATGTAAACCATAGGTCCTTATAAATCTCCCCCTCTATGCTGGTGCAAACTAAAAACATCTGAATTATCAAATAAAATGTCCTATGCAACTATAATACCCTCCCATGAACCCAAAACTGAAAACGTACTAAAGTCTTACACTTTTCTTCAAAAATTCTCAACTTCAAATCTTCAAATCTTTTTCTTTGTCATCATTAGGTGGGCAAGATAATCCCCAATTTTGTATCAACACTCATGAGACAAGAAACAAATACCTTCATGACGTATCGAGTTTGAAATGAGATAAACATAAATCAAACAAAGCTCAAATTTCAATTCTCCCATATAATTAAAAACTCCCTCATAAAATCTTAATTCATTCTCCCCCTTTTTATTTGTCCAAAATAAACAAGGAAAAGAATAAAGAAAAATAAAGATGGAGTGTCACGACAAGTAAATCAAACAACTACAATCATCAAGAATAAACTTGAAAGCATACACAAACTATTTTTAATATTTTAATTTTTTCGAACAAAAATAAGTTTACAAAAATCACACACCATGAGTTTACACTAAGATAACCAAATCATGAAAACGGAATGAATGGGTGTGAACAATTTCGATAGAAAAATCAATGCAATCAAACATAACATATGTGCATGATGAATACGAATACTCCTAACGAATGATATAAAATCGTCCTTAAGTGTCAAATAATATGAATTCATATGATATCGAATCGGATTTGGACCATGAGTTGTGGAGGTTGTCTTCGTTAGTATTTTATCTCTTCATATTCCCTTTTCATTCATCATTCCCGATATTGTTCTTCGCCTTCCTCAATAGTTAAAATAAAGGTCATCACCTCTCAAAGAATTTGAAGATGAGGCGTTTGAGTGCTACCAACATCTTGGTTAACTTTTGAATGTCTCTAATAGTCTTAGTTGTCTAGATGGTTCTTGTTTCTTCAATATGGTTTGGTTTTCTATAATTCCATGGTATCTAACCAGGTAACCTAAATCTTTTTGGACTCGACTTTAAAAGGGAAATTTGTTGAGTTGATGTTTATTTGAGGAATTCAAATGTCTTCAATAGATATTATATATTATATCCATTTTGTTTAATTCTCACGAGCATGTTAGTTATATATACTTCCATAGTGTCACCCAGGTAATGCTTAAAAATCTTGGTGATAGGCCTTTGGTAAGTTTCCCAAGTAGTTTTTAGTTCAAATGGCATGGATGTTATAGGTGGTAAAATTGTACTATTATAATGTCAACACAATCAATGAAGAGCATAGTATATATATATACACACACACAATCACACATAAGAACATGATATACTTGGTTTGATAGTATGCCTACGTCGATGGGAGTTTCTCTTATCTTTACTAATCAAATACATTTCCTAGGGGCGAAGGATACATTTATAGGTAAAAAAGGAGGTTGTGATGTATGGGACTCCATGATCTTAAATAGAGACCAAAGTTTATTCAGTCATATCTAATTCTGATATTTTCGTTGATCATCTTCAACCTTGCATATCCTCTTGAATAGTGATCACTTATAGGATTAATTGATATGTGATATTTATTGAGTGTGGTATAATAATTGTTGATACCAAAATTAGTATGCTGATATGGACGGATAATAAGAAGACACGTGTCAACCTACATGGCAAAATAGCAATGGGGAAGTCTATTTCCTCGACCAAGTCAGACTCACTCCGAGAAATAAGTATACTCCGAGGAACTCCAGCTCTCCGAGGAACACCAACGCTCCGAGGAACTCCAACTCTTCGAGGAACTCTTGAACGACGAACAACTAAGGCGGTTCGCGCTGCATCTCAACCACAGCATTAATTACGAGATAATCAACAGTTCAACTATTTATTTAATGTTTATCATCTTGACGCATACGCTTGAAGAGCATTAAATGTATTACCCCTTCATATGTATATCATTTAATGTATCACCCTTTCAGATTATAGCCTCAAGGCTATAAATACATTGTATTACCCTCATTCAAGGGGACCGGAATTTCTTGATAGCACTTGTAATCGAGAATTCCCAAACACTCAGCAATAACATAACAGTGGATGTAGGCCATTCAAATAAGGATGAACCACTTTAAAATCTTTTGTCTCATTTATTTATCTGTGATTGAATAATTAGAGTAATCTAATTTTTTACATCAACAGATTGGCGTCGTCGGTGGGAAACGACTGTTGTTATCATTTTTCACTAAGAATTATTCATCATCAATGGCAGACAATCCAGAATCTAGCAATCGAAACGCTGGAAATGCTAGAAATCCTCCAAATCCCTCTGCACCTCCAGATCTGGCTAGGATTATAACGAATCTAGCTCAAGGACAAACCGCCATGCAATAAACAATGCGACAATTCATACAGACCCTTCATGGCGGTGCACCTGCACGTTCGGGACAGCGAAGTGGTCAAAGTAAAACCTATTTACTTTCTTCACGATCCAGGCGTACTGAGTCATATCGTAATGAGGAATCTGATGACTTATCTTATCAACCTGGGTGAACTTCATCAATACGGGCTACAGATACTGATCAACGTATCACTCTCTCTCTAGAAAGAGCCAGCGCCTTGGCAAGACTGAGCAGAGCGTCTCCTTTCAGTCGATTAGGCCCTAGAAGGAATAGGAGTCCACCTAAGACCATGTCGAGGAGTTTTTGATAACCATCAAATCTAAGAGAAGGATCAACACAATCACGACCAGTTGCTCGTAAAGATAGATCTCAGGAGGCCACTTCAGAGCAATCAATTGCTCGAACTAACAAACCCGAGGAGGGAAATGATGCGTGGAAAGGTTCCATTCAACGGTTGGAGGACAGATTATGAGAAATGTCTAAGGTGAAGAATCCCCTACAATGAACTTTTGTTCGAGGGACACCTTTTGTACAGACCATTGTGGATTTTCCTACACCGTCGAAATTTAAAGCGCCCGTGGTGACCCCCAAGTATGATGGAAAGACAGATCCTGTTCTACACATAGAGCAATATCAGGCTGCTGCCGACATCTATGTTGTCCCCGGCGAGATGAGATGTAGAGCATTCTCTAGAACTGTTACTGGATCTGCCCAGATACGGTACAACAATCTTCCTCGGGGTAAGATTTCAACTTTCTTTCAGTTGGCCGAGTTTTTCATCGGCAATTTATGTTTTGGAGCAAAGCCAGTAAAACGAGTAGCACACTTGTTAAGTGTTAGACAAAAATCTGGTGAGAGTACTAGAGATTAAATAACTCGTTTCAATAACGAGAAGCTGGAAGTCATAGATTATGAAGAAAAGACAGCAATCACTGCCCTGATGAGTGGGTTATTTCCTAACAAGTTGTATTATACTTTGGCCAAAGACCCACCTACAACTATGTCAGATTTGATGGCAAAAGTGGCCAAAATCATGAATACCGAGGAGGCTATGGCTGCGAATAAGAACATGGATAAAGAAACCAAGGTGGAAGTTGACAAATCTAAGAAGAAAGAGCACAAGGGCATTTGGCGGTGACATGCATTCCAAGAGTAATAAAACATCATGGGAAGTCCTAAAGAAATTCGATAATTATACTCCTTTGAAAATGGGTATTAATCATGTCTTGGAAGAAATCAAGAATAGCGAGGAGGTAAAGTGGCCGAAGAAATTGAGGTCAGACCCTGATACGAGGAATAGGGATAAATATTGCGAGTTTCATAAGGATCATGGTCATATGACCAAAAATTGCATAGCTCTTCAGAACGAGATTGAAACACTCATCCGAAGAGGAAAACTAGCAAAGTATATTGATCGGGGAGGGGAAATAAGAAATAATGATCGAACTAGAGAGAGGTCTAGATCTCCTCATCGAACAGAGGAGAAAAAGAAGAGAAATCATGAAGATGATCCAGATGATGACCCCGATCTTCCCAAGAAACCGAGGCAGCCAGAACGAGAGGTATTTTCCATACGTTTTGGTTCATTTGATAATAATGTTATTACAGGAGGAGATGCAGGAGGAGGAGACCTTACTACAGAAAGAAAGGCTTACCTCGGATAGGCCCAAGCTTTCTTGTACATTCAGCGAATAAATTTGGCCGAGGAGGATCGTCCGAGGAAGGTAAACAAAGAAAAGCTGGTCATTGAGTTTTCAAAAAATGACCTGGCAGGTGTTCTTTACCCTCACAACGACCCTTTGGTGATCAAAATGAGGATGAAAGAAGTAGTGATTTCAAGGGTGGTGGTAGACATCATATACTATTCATGCTTTGACAGTTTAAATTTAAAATTATCTCAATTGGAACCTTATCACAGACCTCTTTTGGGTTTTGCTGGCGAGAAAGTTTTTCCACTTGGGACGATCAAGTTGGATATATTCATTGGAACTTGGCCTGCTTGTCGAACAGAGAGAATACGTTTCTTTATGATGGATAAGAATGTGCAGTCAGCTTACAACATCATCATGGGAAGAGTTGGTTTGAAGAAGTTCAAAGAAGTCCCATTTACAGTACATCAGTGTTTAAAATTCCCAATGAATTTTTGAGTAGGAGTTGTGAAAGGTGATCAAAAATTAGCTCGGGAATGCTATTATTCATCTGCCGAGCAATAGGAGATTGAAGAGTCAAGAAAAAAGACTACTACCTACCAGGTGGATAAAGGTACAGAAATTGAAACATATCCCAGAGATGAATCCCAACTTGTGAAAGGACAGGTGGTGGAATCTACAGAAAATGTTATTCTGGACGACGATCACCCTGAACGAGTAACCCAAATAGGTTCGTCATTGGATGCCTCGATAAAACAGGAATTGATAACTTTCTTGCGAAACAGGAAGAAAACTTTTGCATGGAGTCATGAAGACATGCCAGGAATAGATCCAAACTTATTATGTCATGAGCTCAATGTGAATAAGGAGATCAAACCTGTAAAGTAGAGAAGAAGAGTATTTAGTCCCGAGAAAAATCAAGCTATACAAGAGGAGGTCCACAAGCTCCAGAAAGCTCAATTCATTGAAGATGTGAAATATCCAGACTGGTTAGCCAACGTGGTGATGGTAAAGAAGAAGAATAATAAATGGAGAATGTGTATTGATTTCACCGATCTCAACAAGGCATGCCCAAAAGATCACTTTCCACTGCCCAGAATTGATCAACTAGTGGACGCCACATCGGGACACGAGTTGCTCAGCTTTATGGATGCTTACTCTGGTTACAACTAGATCAAAATGAAACCTGAAGACAGGCAAAGTACTTCTTTTATTACCCCTAGGGGAACTTATTATTACAATGTTATGCCTTTTGGTTTGAAAAATGCAGGAGCGACATACCAGCGGCTGATGAACAATGTTTTGCCGAACAAATCAGTTGTAATATGGAAGTCTATGTCGATGATATGCTGACAAAGAGCAAGAAAGCTGCTGATCATCTAGTTGACTTAGGTCAGACCTTTGATCAACTGGATAAATACCAAATGAATATCAACCCAACGAAATGCACATTTGGAGTACGAGAGGGAATGTTCCTCGGGTACATCGTCAACCAACGAGGCATTGAGGCGAATCCAGAAAAGATCAAAGCTCTTTTAGGTTTGCGATCTCCAACGACGAAGAAAGTGGTGCAGAGTCTTACAAGACGAGTTGCAGCGCTCAACAGATTTGTATCCCGAGCAACTGATAGATGCCTCCCATTCTTCAAAAAACTTTGAAAAACTTTCGAGTGGAATGATGAATGTGAAAAAGCCTTTCAAGAGTTGAAAAAATATTTGGGATCACCTCCATTGTTGTCCAGACCAGTAATGGGAGAAAAGTTGTACTTATACCTGGCAGTATCGGAGAATGCAGTCAGCTCGGCATTCATCAGATTGGAGAATGGAATCCAAAAACCAATTTATTACACAAGTAAGGCTTTCCGAGGTGCAGAGATCAGATACCCAAAGCTGGAAAAATTGGCATTGGCATTAATTGAAGCAAGTAGAAGAATGAGGCCATATTTCCAGGCCCATACCATCGTCGTGTATACCGACATGCCACTAAGACAAGCCCTTTATAAGCTAGAAAAATCAGGGAGACTGATGTACTGGGCAATAGAACTCAGTGAATATGATATTGTGTATGGACCCAGATCATCATTAAAAGGGCAAGCTATAGCAGATTTTATAGTAGAGTTCACTTATCCTGATACCCCCGAGGATCAAAAGATGCTCGCTGACCAACCTGTGGATGTTGCAGGATCAACAGACATAAGTCCAGACCAACCCCGGTTGGTAAAAGGACTTGTGGATGTAGAAAGATCATCAAATTCAAACCCAAACCAACTCCTATTGGTAAAAGGGCGAGAAGAGATGGTCGAAGAGGAGAGAAAATTACTAGGGGAGGATGAAAGAAAACAGCAGATATTTCACCGAGGAACTTTGTTAGATAAGAAATTTGAAGACGAGTTACCTACATGGAGATTGTATGTCGATGGGTCATCTTGCACAATAGGTTGTGGAGCAGGGATTGTTTTAAACACCCCAGACGAGATTGACGTGGAATACGCCCTGCGATTCCAATTCAAAACTTCCAATAATGAGGCGGAGTATGAGGCCATTATAGCAGGTCTTAAATTATCAAAGAACATGGAAGCGCAACAAGTAATGGTTTTCAGTGATTCTCAATTAATTATGAATCAAATGATGGGAACATATGCAGTTAAAGGAGAATTAATGGTCAAGTATCATGCAAAGGCGATAGAGTTGCTGGAAGAATTTGATGCCATTAAGTTGTTCAGAATACCGAGAATGGAAAATGCACAAGCAGACGCACTGGCCCGACTAGCATCAGCTACTCGTACCGAGCTGCGTAGAACGATACCAATTGAAGTATTAGAAAGTCGGAGCATAGATGAAGACTTGACGATGAATGTTATTACCTTTGATTTAGGACCATCTTGGATGGATCCCATCAGGGCATATATTGATGAGGGAGAATTTCCAGAGGATAAGCTCGCTGCAAAGAAATTGAAGTTTAAAGCTGCTCGGTATGTACTAACTAATGGTGTTTTGTATAGACGAGGAATTATGGTGGGTTTACAGAGATGTGTACATCCCTCCGAGGTGAAGGAATTGATTGAAGATATCCATGAAAGATCTTGTGGAGCACATGTAGCAGGTCGAACACTTTTACAAAGAGTGATGATGCAGGGGTACTACTGGCCAACGATGAGGGCTGATTGTATAGCCTATGCCAAAAGATGTGATAAATGCCAACATTTTTCCTCCATTCGACGAACTCCACAAGCATTGTTGACACCCATAACTTCCCCTTGGCCATTTGCCAAGTGGGGAATTGATTTGGCTGGACCACTGCCAACGACCCGAGGAAGATTCAAGTACCTCGTCGTCGCAGTGGATTGTTTTACTAAGTGGGTAGAAGCTGAGACACTTATTGATATGACATACGAGAAGGTGTACTAGTTCGTTTGGAAGAACATCATATGCCGATATGGTCTCCCTCATGCCTTCATCACAGACCATGGAACACAATTTGATAACGAGGAGTTCGCAACCTATTGTCGTCAGTCAAACATTTTGAAGGTTCATTCAGCACCAGGCCATCCTCAGAGCAACGGACAAACTGAAGTGATGAACAGAACATTGCTAAATGGTTTGAAGAAGTGGCTAAGTGAGGCTAAAGTTAATTGGATTAATGAGCTACAGTCAGTATTGTGGGCTTACCGAACAACTCCCTGAGCAGCAACTGGAGAATCACTATATATGCTGGCATTTGGAAGTGAAGCTGTAGTACCTGCCGATTTGGGTCTTCGAATACATAGAGTGCTGAATTTCAATTCCCCAGTCAGTGACTTAATGAGAAGATTGGATTTGGATATGCTCGAGGAGGTTAGAGAAGAGGCAGCCATTAGGAATGATGCATACCAACAACGAACAGCTCTGTTCTACAACAAGAGGGTGAAGAAATGCGACTTAAAATAAGGAGACTATGTGCTAAAGAAGGTCATTCAGAAGCATAATAAATTTGAAGCAAACTGGCATGGACCTTACCGAGTTACAGAAGTTGTTCGACCAGGAGCTTACCGCATATCAACCCTAGAAGGAGAGGAGTCTAAGAATGCATGGAATGCTGAACACCTACGCAAGTATTATCAGTGATGTAAAATGTAAAGCAGTTCCATCAATATGAATAAAACGATGATGTTTCTCTATCTTCTCTCTTTTTATCAAAAAAATTTTGAGGAATACTAGTATACAACACTACGCTGTTCAGCAACACTGATAGTTCAAACCCACGACGAACTCCGGTTGGTAAAAGGGTGAGAACAAACTATACTCCTTTGGTTAGGAGGCGTAAACTAGCGTCACCAACTTAGGTTGGTAAAAGAACTAGTGGACACTATAGTTCAAACCCACGACCAACTCCGGTTGGTAAAAGGGAGAGAACAAACTATACTCCTTTGGTTAGGAGGCGTACACTAGCGTGACCAACTCAGGTTGGTAAAAGAGCTAGTGAACATGATAGTTCGAACCCACGACCAACTCCGGTTGGTAAAAGGGAGAGAACAAACTATACTCCTTTGGTTAGGAGCCGTACACTAGCGTGACCAACTCAGGTTGGTAAAAGAGCGAGTGGACATGATAGTTCGAACTCAGACCAACTCCGGTTGGTAAAAGAGCGAGAACACGAGACTCCTAAAAAGTCCAATCTCGATTGGTTAAGAAACAAGATATGCCTTCAATACCAACTTATATTGGTAAGGAGGTAAGATTGTTACAAAAATTTCCTCGAAGAACAAAATCTTCCAAACTGAACCAAGTATAGCTGGTCGGGGATAAAAACCCACTAACTGTAGTTGGTCGATGAGGAGAAAATATTCTAAAAAGTACCAAGTATGGCTTCTCGGGATAAACACCCACTAACTATAGTTGGTCGACAAGCACAATTTAACAACCTTGGTTGGTTGGAAAAAAATTTTAAACATTTTTTTACTCATTACTTTATTATCAACTGATCGAGCAACATTACTGATACTTGTAACTTTTTATTACTAAGTTGGTCGATGAACCACACAATATTGTTATGAAAGCACAAATATAAAGTGTTTAACAAGCACAAGACAATAGCAATATAGATTTGCAAACAAAAAATGAAAGTCTTTCATTAAAATTCAAAACGAATTACAAATTACATATGTGTACTAACTATTACATTGAGATCCCTACTCTATTGGTTTCTTTCCCTTAGCTTTTGAAACAGGCTCCTCACCAGCAGGAGGATTTTCTAGGCAAAGAGGAGAATTAATGAAGTTAATATCTCGGAGCATTCTGACGTTCATTACTGAAGGAGTGTCCAATAGATGCTCGGGACGAGATACTTCGATCTGAGAGTGAAGATTATAGTCGCCAAGGTATTTTTAAATTAAGCTCCGAGGAAGGGCACGAGTTGAGATCCATTCTATGTCCAATTTATATGGTGGCACTGGAAAGTCAAGAACCCCGGGATCATGATAATCCCACAGGTAGTGCCCCTGTTCGAGCTTTAGCACGCCCAAGGCATTCAGCCAACCTTGCTTATAACCCTCGTTATTAGCATTCTAGATACGATCATCTAAGTGGAATAATGCTTCATTATATCCACCCATCCAGAACTCCCTGAGCTGTTTATTTAATTGAAATGTCAACTTTTCAAGCTTCTCATGAAGGTTTCTGGCAAGAACATCCTTATTATCCAGAGCAGACTTTGTCGATGCAACTTGATCCTCCAGAGTTTGGATTTTCTTGGACATTTCAGACAAAGACCAATCTTTTGCATTCAATTGGAACGCTTGAGTTTCCAATGTTGACTGAGTACGAGCTTCTTCAACAGAACGACGAAGAGTTCTTCCTCATCCCCGAGTAGGTGGAGTACTCTGTTCCTCGGTAATATCCTGAGCAAATTTTCCTCGTCCTGGAGAACCTCTTCCTCATCCCCGAGTAGCAGTAGAAGTACCCTACCTTCTCAAGGTATCCAACTCTTGCCTTAATTTGGCATTATCAACCTCTAGAAATGAAAATCCCTCATCAGTCACTAGGATTACAGCTATTGAAGAAGATGCTGCAGACCTATATTGTGCCAGCTCTTTCTGCAAATTGTTATTTTCTTGTTCTAGCAGTTCGGCAATCTGTCTACAGGCTTCAACTTCACCCTTTAGGGTTCTCTCTCTAACAACGTACCCAACCAGGAGTTTGTCGTAGCCCTTCTTGGCAGAAAGCTGCTGATACCTCTTCTCATACCCCTCGTGCAACAGGGCATTTGATTCTTTATACTAATTCTGAAGGTCCTCTAAGGTACATTGAAGATCCTCGATCATTTCGTAATAGGCCACATTATTGGCCACAACCCGGTCAAGTAAACCCTTCAGGTACTGATAGGCCTCAACTGCCTGCTCGGAAGCATCATGACCCAGGATATCAATAACTTCAGATGCACTTAGGTCTGTGTGACCAGCTTTATAATATTCGTGGCATTGCTGCATCAACTTTGTATCATTATCAGATACCATATCCATTCTAGCCATGAACTAGTAAAGAAGAGAAGGCAAAAGTTAATAAAAGAATAAGACAGAACATCAACAACGCAGAGGAGCAAAAAAGGTGATTTTATTACGTCATCAAAAGGAGTACAGCGTTCAGAATACATAGTACAAGTAAAAGAAAAACAGAAAGAGAATACCGAACAACTTAACACCTTTTCCTTGTCTCCCAAGACTTTCTCAGAAGGCTGGGACAAGGAGCTTGGTTTCTCCGTGGAAACAATGAGTTGATTGGCAGAAGTTGAGACTTGTTCAGGAGGAGGCAAAGACGAGATCTCCTCGGTGGTCGTCTGGTTGGGTTGTGGAGCAAGGACTTGATTACCTCCTATCATTGAAGACTCCTCGGACGCAGCTTCGTATTCTTCCTCATCTTCAATTACAAGAGGGGGGCCAGGAAGATGTTGAAATAGTTCAGAATCCTCGTTCACCTTCAGTTCCTGCAGGGCAGCAACCCAACCATCTCGAAAGTATTTTAAACTTCCATACTGCACCTGGGCCATCATTGTTGCTACCCCCTTGTCCCATCCTTTATCCCAACCAGTTCGAAATGATTTTTTCACAGCTATTTTTCTTTTCATTTTCTCCGAGGAGAGCTTCTCGGATAGAAGATCCTCGGAGGCTTTCAACTTGGCCTCCACCTCCTCCTTCTGGCGATTTACTTCTCGCAGAAGGGTCACCTCTTCCTCGGCCGATTTCAACTTATTCTCAAGCTCCCCAAAGCTTTTGAGCTTCTCGGCATATTTTTTATTCTCTCTCTCAAAATCCTTCACTTTACTTCCCAACTGCACCTTCTCTGCCTCAGATGCAGCCAACTTCTTCTCCCATTCAACTCTATCCTCGTCGTATTTTTGACGGGATTCCTTCAAAGATTGGGACAAGCCCTGTAAAGCATCCTCTACTCCAGACGAGGAGCTAGAAGCCTTGATTTCTTCATCTTTGTTCACTATGGTGTTAAAGCAACTCACCAGCTGAAAAAGAAGGTAATGATAAGTCAGTGCCGAGATACATGTATTAATGAAAAGAAAGAAAAATTCAGGATAAGCGAAACTTACTGAAGCAATGTGACAAGTAGCTAGGGATGTCATCATATCCCTAGACATGTTTTCCTCGATTCCTTGGACTTCAGGAATGGTCCAAGTCTTTACCGAGCTCATTGCAGAACTCGGGGGAATAATGGTTGGAACACCAACTCCACTAGCTTGGAGTTGGGGAATGGCTTCAGAAAAACTGACCGAGGAGGATTTCTTCAGTCTCCTGGGTGTCTTCTCAACAATCTCAACCAAAGAAGAACTTTTGGTTGAAGAGATGGTGATTACTTCCACTGGTGCATCCTTCTGCACAGGAGCCACTGGGGGCTCCTCGGCGTCCTTCTGAGGAGCAACAGAAGGGGTGGCATCTACTTTCTTTGTCCCCTTCTGGACATCAACTTTATTCTTTTCCCATCTCCAGCAGAAGTAGTCCCTTCTAAGAGAGCATGAACTCTTCTTTTACCCATTTTTTGACTCAGAGGAATGTGAGAGTCTGGTGAAGAATCGCCAGAAGCTAGCAATGGTTCACTAATGCTAACCACAGGACGAGCAGTAAAGGATGATGTATAGCTCCTATACTGCAACAAGTATGAGACAGACCTGACGTGCTCGTCTGCAACTTTCTGATGCAAACTCCAGATAAGTTTCAAATGCTTTACATTAACTTCTGATTCGTTGGGAGTTTTTCTCTTGCTGTCAACTGCAAACAAAAAAATATTGAAATGTCAATCATGCATTTATTCAAACATAATGAAATCATAATTTCATAAATGAAATAAAATGAAAATAACCTATCCCATTGCCATATGGAGGGCATTTGGGACCCTCATATACTGCATCTCCAACCAAAGGGGCATGTTGCCAATTTTTTATAACTACCCCATGTTCAAAATAATCCCTATTTGCATCAGGGAGATTGACTACTATAGCCCTATTCAAAAATCTAGTTTTTAGATAATAAAAATTATCTAAAATATCCCATCTATAACAGTACATAATCTCAGGAATTCCTATATGAGTACCATGAGTTTGATTTAACCTATACACCCCATTAACTATTCTCCATGTGTTGGGGGCTAATTTTGCAGGGACGACATCGAAATATTGACAGAACTCTAAGCACAGAGGGTTTGGTGGAAAAGAAAATCCACATTCAGCAATAAAGAGACTGGGGAACCAGTGTCCCTCAGCCAAACGAAAATAATCTAAAGGCTCAGAAAGATTTTCCAAGGTTACCCAAGATGGAATGGAAAAGTCAGAATGGAATTTCTCAAGAGATTCAATAATATAAACCATGGTGAATAAAAGAAATGAAGAATAAGGAAGAAGATCTTACAGGAAAAGGGAGATCTGTTGACAACGAACGAAAACAAGGATGAACGCACAAGAGAAAGAAAGGCTATGGAAAACTCGAAAGCAGAAAATTGGGAAAGGTAGAAGACAGTATGATTTCCTAAGAAGTTTAAATACTTTGCCTTGGGAAACAGCGAAAGAAATGATTACAAAAAGGAAACTATTACGCTACCGGCGACTAAAAGGACAAAAAGTACACGAAGATCGAAGCGCTTATGCAAAAAGGGGGATTCTGCGAATTTGGAAGGAAATTAAAATAAGAAGAAAATGCTCCTAAAACCCAAGAAGGTCATTTAATATTGCCATAAACCGAGAAAGAATGTTCCACACTGCTCAAAGATCGAAATACGAAACATTGGGGGCTTCTGTTGATACCAAAATTAGTATGCTGATATGGACGGATAATAATAAGACACGTGTCAATTTACATGGCACAATAGAAATGAGGAAGTCTATTTCCTCGACCAAGTCAGACTCACTCCGAGAAATAAGTATACTCCGAGGAACTCCAGCTCTCCGAGGAACACCAACACTCCGAGGAACTCCAACTCTCCGAGGAACTCTTGAACGACGAACAACTAAGGCGGTTCGAGCTGCATCTCGACCACAGCATTAATTACCAGATAATCAACAGTTCAACTATTTATTGAATGTTTATCATCTTGACGCACACACTTGAAGAGCATTAAATGTATTACCCCTTCATATGTATATCATTTAATGTATCACCCTTTCAGATTAAAGCCTCAAGGCTATAAATACATTTTATTACCCTCATTCAAGGGGACCGGAATTTCTTGATAGCACTTGTAATCGAGAATTCCCAAACACTCAGCAATAACATAACAGTGGATGTAGGCCATTCAAATAAGGTTGAACCACTTTAAAATCTTTTGTCTCATTTATTTATCTGTGATTGAATAATTAGAGTAATCTAATTTTTTACATCAACAATAATACCCTCACAATTTAACCTAAGACTTTGAAGCTAATTAGGGTGAAAAGGTTTGCTCGTTCTCGAGATAACGTCCTAATCGAGAACGAAACATAGTCCTCCACCAGTACAATGTTCAAAGACTTTAACGCTTGTGTTATTAGGTTTATAAACTTCTTTTGTTCATCCCATTTGATTTTGAGGTAACTCTTTTAATTTTCCCTGATGTTGCTAAGGTCAGACTGATAAATATGCTCTAATTTGCCCAGAAGGTGGTAGCGTGTGCCAGCCAACATTTGAGACGTGCTTACAATAATGAGACCCGTCTTGGAAGTTTAACCATCATCATAACTCCTTTGATGTCCCTGCTTTGGTTTTATGCCTCTTCACTCTCATTTTGTGTTCAATTCATCTCAGAGCTTCATTTTTCCTCATTCTGTAAGTCCATTTTCCTCCATACTTTCATTTTTTGCATATTTTTCTTTCACGAATAATTTTTACTCCTCCGTTGCCTTTATTACCTTGTTCCAAAGTGGATCTATCCGATCTATAATCATATAATAGATGACTTCCAAAGTCGTTAGATTCCTAAATGGGTAATTATTGACTTAGAGGATCATTGTAATGATCATTATAGCATTAAAGGGGGACATTGAATGTTTCCTCAATTTTTTGCAGAGGCGGGCATCACCTTTATCCCAAACCAACTCTTCCTAGAGTTATGTGAGATTTTTTTAGGTGGTCCTTGCCCAATGTTCTCCGAGAACTTAGAGGAATGTAAATGGGGTCTATAAAATTAATGAACTTTACGGGACCAGACTTGGGATCCTAGAAATCCATTACTATTATATGTGGGTGAGATCCGATGGGAACATATACTATTTTATAAAAAGGAGATCCGAGAGAGTCTTTTCAATAAACATGTCTGATTTTAATAAGGACTATTGGTTGCGTAGCTTTGTAGTAAATAACTGGGATCATTTATCAATGAGAAGGGTGATGGACCCTATAAGATCCCTAGGTGCCCCAAATGGCTTTTCTTAACAGGTTTCGTCCTTATTATGATATTTTTATATTGTTCTCCCATAACTTGTTAAATTTTAACGATGTTTTCGTTTTTACTCTTGCATAAAATAAGAAATAGAAAGATCCTGACTAGCGACATGTCAATTTTTCTCATTTGAGGAAAGCTTAGAGGCTCAGGTTACCTTTGACTACTTTTGTAGAACACCACAAGTTGGATTTATTTATTGTATTACACATCCACCACCACATCTTTTGTCTCCTGACCATCAGATAGGGATTCAAAAATACCTGAAGGGATTGGAGAGCAAAACTCTTCATCTGCGATCACATCAAGATCATTTAAATTCGTTGATATCTCCACTATCCCTATTGAAACCCCTACTAACTCAAAAAGGGAATGAAACCAAGGATAATAAATCCCAACTTGATGAATGGGGACCTTACACCTAAATCACCAACTACATATCCTTCTAATATGATGGAAGTTGGGGGTTCATTTGACTTACTCAACTTGGGGAATTCCCCCAAGAAGATGTCAATTCCACTCGTGAAGAAGGGCAGAAATAGCTCAAGTATTGATATAATTCGCTTGCCTAAAAGAAGGAGAATACCTACAGAAAGGGAAAGGCCATACTGAAGGGTGAATGGACAAGAATAATTATTTGCATCCTGGTTTGTTGAGGGGACTTGCCTCTCATTTGACCAGAGTTTGATCAGGAGCCTTTCCATCGAAAGACCTCTCTCCCATGCTTCCCAAAAAATTTCCCCATTACTTTAGATTTTCCTCATGCTAACTATCCTTGTTTTATTTTTCAATTTTTGGTGGACTTCGCCGACATCCTTGAGAAGAGGACCGACCATGAGAAGGAATATACCAATCTAGGAAAAGCCTTGGTGAGGGCATAAAAAGAATTCAATGCCTCCCAAGAAAAGGCAAAGGATCTTGATGATTTCATGAAATCCAAAGACATAGATCTTACCACTCTGAGGTCAAAGGTAGGCTACCTAGATAAGGCTTCTACAGAGTCTTCCTAATCTCTTGCAGTGGCATGGGAGGTGAAGGATAAAGCCTTTAGTTAAAAGATTTTTTTTCTGAATTTCTTTCTCCATGAAAGGCTCTCATACTTCCCCGAGTCTGTAGGAGGTTAGGGAAAAAGAAACCATTGAAGAGGACAAACATGCAATTGAGGATAAAATTGTGGACGATAAAGATAATGTGGAGCATAAGACTCCATCCAACTAGATTATTTTAGGAACTCATTGTATTTTAGATTCCTTGTGTTTTTCAATTCTCTTATAAATGCATGACCTATTTTTTAAATGTGATGACATAGTATCTCGTGGTTCAATCATCCTTTGTTTGACTATTATTTCTTATTTATTTTTATTTACTTGTTTGGCCTTGATTTTTGAATGCCAGTCTTTTACTTTTATAGTCTGATGATATCTTGGATATGGTGACAATAGACCAAGAGGGTTAAAATTTAGACTTCATTCCTAGTGAAAATGCTTATGATTGAGTTTGAGAAGCCATTTTCTCCATTCGACAAGAGCTTTAGAAAATGAAAAGTGCTTATGGAGACTAGAAATGAGTGGTCATTACTTTTCGACTTGGGGAAGTTAGGAACCCGATTGGTCTATTGTATATTGAAAATAACTTTTTAAGGGAGGATATTGGCAAGGACGAGAAATATTTTTGGAATAATGAGACGATTAGTAAGGGTTTAAATCATTAAATAATGAAGTAAAGGTATCAAATCCAAAAGGGCCCCCGAGCAGCGTGGGCTGATGTCTATGATGAGGTTTAGATTGATTCATAAGTCCACCTTGATAAAGCTAGGTTGGATTCTTATAACCATGGCTAGATAGATGCATTGGCTATATGTACAAATAATAATGATTGTCATCTTTGGTATTCATAAGAGGTGCATTCTCCTTTTACTCATTTTCCCCCCTTAAGAGCGATGGGTGTTGGATACCAACTGACCAATTCGAATGCAAGTAGTAAAAAATTACCAGGACAACCATGATAGTGATGATGAGTTCTAGACCAACCCTGATGATGGTCATTGTGTAACCATTATCTAGCTTGTAACTCATCGGAGAGTACAATTTCCATTAATACTTTGTACTTATTCACTTTCTAATATCTCCAACCTTGGCTACTTTTATAAATAAATGAATGTTATGAGTGAAATTGTAAGTTCTTTTTATGTTTTCTTTTTCCCATTTTTGATGTCGAACATATGTTATTATATGTCATACCTTTTTTGATAGTATCATCACACATTCGTATGCCTAGACCAATTTACGATGAAAACAAAGTTGGTCGTATGGCCATCTCCCCATTCGGGATTTTAGTAGACCAATGTTAAAACACTTTAGTACCTAGGGATCCCTAATAGGTATTTTACTTTCCTTATCAATTCTTGATATTTTCATGTTTGTCAGTTATAGAAATGCATAAACTTAATAGATGATTAAGAAAAACCCTACTAAGGCATCAAAATGGTCAATAAAATAAAATTACATAAATTTGAAATGATGGTGGCCTTGCCATAATGGAAATAAAAATTTAATCGAATAATTTTTTAATAATGTTGAATTATCATTCGGAGCCATAAGAAAGATACTTGCATTAAATAAATATTCAAATATCCAAGAAGTTAGGATGACAAAAAAGTGAAAACTCACAAAATTCTAAACAATCACTAAAAAATCATAAATAAAATTTCCTAAGGTTGTTCGCATTTTAGGCGTTAAGTATCTCTTTTTACCTCCATTATTCATAAATGGTAGGCTCCTTGGAGGTCGTACCTAATGACTTTGAGTGGTCCCTCCAAGTTAGGCCCCATTTTCCCATTTTACGGCTTCTTTGCATTGCCCATGACCTTCATCAACAAAAAATATCAGACTTAAAATTACCTCAGATTGATGCCTTTATTGTACTTCTTGGACAACTATTGTTGGTCGGATTCAAGTTTAATTATGGCTTGTTCTCTTCTTTCCTTGTCCAGGTTGAGCTCAGTATTATAATTTCTTCATTCATGGATTAATTAGCATGATCAAAAATCCCACTTCCATTCCATAAGTCAAGGTGCAAGGAGTTTCCCATATTGAGCTCCTATTCATTGTTTGATATTACTAAACAATGTGGGCATCACTCATACACCAAAGTGACTTTGGATCTCTCAAATCCTTTCTTCATCCCATCAATCAGTATCTAGTTGGAGGTATCAGTCTTCCTATCTCTTTAGGAATAATCCACCCAACTGTAGGAGTTTTTTATATCGTGTTTGTCTAGAGAAATCTTTGAATGCTTTGATTTCACATTGTATTCCATTATATGTGATTAAGGTCCTCAGCATGATAAAATGGGTCATAATATTCCTCCATATGAATCTAATCATGTCGTTGTACTTTATTTTTGCCAGGTTTTCTGTTTCTATTCATTTGGTAATGTAGTATATGCCGACCATGAGATCAGTCCAATGTCCAAGCATTGTAGGTAAGGATCCCATAATATCCAAACCTAATTGCTTGAAGGAACAATGACTAGTCAAAGACTTGAGGTCTCGTGGTGGAAGATGGAGCATGGGAAATAATACATGGCACCTCTTGTATTGTCTTACGTATGAGAATACATCATTTTGCATGTAGGTCCACTAGTATTATTCTTTAATGTCTCCTAATTCTAGAGATATTCCTCCTACATGACTCTTTCATATTTATTTGTCTATCTTGTTGAGAACATAATCGATGTCATTGGGATGAACACATTGAATGCATGGACCAATGAAAGATAGTATGTAAATATTCCCCTCAAGGGATAGGTAGAAGTGAGAAGTCTTAATTCTAATTTGATGGGCCTTCTTTTTTACGATAGACAATGTGTCTTCTGATAAATATGTGATGATTGGGTCCATCTAATTTGGAACCCTATCGATAGACAGGATTTATTACGTAGTGTTTAGCTTCAATATGCTCAGTTAATCCAGATATTCAACTTTGATGGTTCTCTTGTGGTCAAATTTGATAGTTTAATCTAGAGTATCTAAGGTATCTACATGGATATTACTTCCTCTGGGAAACTATTGGACTTTAAACTACTTCAATTTAGAAACCAAGTCCTATGAAATGTGGAGATATACTGGCATGCATTAATCTATCGTCTTTTAGTTACCAACTATCTGACTTGATACCGACCTTGTGTCATAATAAACCTTAAGGTGGATAGCTCCAAGAAATAAAGTCATTTTTAATAGAAAGATAAAGCCCTCATATTAGGCTTCATTATTTGATACCTCAAAGCCAAGTCATATCCCTTGTTTGAGCGTGGTATGAAAGTGGGTTACTAGGAGAACTCCTAATTTTAATCCTTTATACTTGGATTCTCTATTAATGTAAAGTGTCCATTGTATGAGTTGATCGAACTCTTCAGTGGTTGCTTGGTTGGTAAGTTATCTTTCATTGGACTCGGACACTTTAGTGAGTTCAAGGATAAAATATATCTACACTTGTCCTTTAATAGTAGTTATAGATTGATAATGGATGTCAAACCCTCATACTTCCACTAACCACTTTGACATCCGTACATATATGTCGAAATGTTTTAAGACTGCCTTTTGGGGAATGGAAGTGATAAAAATTACAAAATGGGCCTCAAATCAGTTATTTAAATTATGTGAAGAAATTATTAATGAGTAAGACAACATCTCCATAGGAAGGTATCATTTCTCATCATACATAAATGTCTTAGTAATATAGAATATTAGAGCATGATGCCCCTCCATCTCACATTCTAAGGCCGAGCTTATAATGCAGTCAAACATCATGAGATACAAGTAGACTAGATCAACTAAATTTGGGATCACGAGAAAAGGTGGTAGGATTGAGTAGAGCTTTATTTCTTAAAGTTCACTTGAACATTATAAGTCCCCAACCTGTCCTTTCTCCTTTTCGAGGAGTTAAAATAATGGCAGAAACTTCTTAGAGGATTTAGAGATGAAACGATTGAGTTTTGCCATCATCCCGTCCAGCTTTTGTACATCTATAACTCTGTTTCGCCCATGGATTACATTTACCACATTATCTGGATCAATATTTTATTCAATTCCCCTTTGGATTTGGCTAAGGAGTTAACCCAAAAATTTCCTAAATTATATATCAAAAGAGAAATAGGTCGTAATAAGCTTCATTCTCTAAAATCTGAGGACCTCAAATTTTTTACGAAGTCTGCCAGGTAGTATCCTTGGTATATACTCCTCACGAGCATGATGTTTATGTAAACCACCATGGTGTCCACCAGTCGATGCTTGGGAATATTGGTCATTAAATACTGATAAGTTTTTCCAACATTCTTGTCCCAAATGGCATGTTCGTGTCACAGTAAAGGCTAAGGGTAGTGATAAAAGAGGTAATCAATTTGATCGGGTCTAAAAATGGTGGATCTGATGATATGGTGAATAAGCTCCCAATAATATCATCCGTTCATGGATTGTTGTGGCATCGACCAACTGGCTAATATTTTCCAAAGGAAGGTTATTTTTAGGACATTCTTTATTTAGGTCGGTGAAGTCTATGAAAACTATCCACTTCGCATTGCTCTTCTTAACCAAAAATTGGTTCGAGATGAATTTGGGGAATTGAATATATTTATTTTTCCTTGCCTTCAGAAGTTTCCTTAGTTCTTCTTCCACTACTTTATCCTTTTGAGGGGTTCTCCAGTGCGCCTTTTATCTTATCAAAGGAAATTCCAAATCCACATGAATTTGATGTAACATAATTTTGGGATAAATGTCAGGAATATTGTACGGTTGCCAAGATAATATAACATGATTCTTCTTAACAAGAGATATCAATACTTCTTTTTCATGATCGATGAGTGAGGTACCGATCATAAATTTTCTATCTCAGTGAGAGTTATCAAACATAACTTCCTACAGTGGTTCCATGACTCTATATATAGTGGCTAACCTTATTTATTTCACCCCTAGTCTTCTATACTTTAGATTCAATTTTCAAGGGTTAGATTCGTATGTTGTATCTTCCTCTCTGACCATCTTTTCCTTATCATTTTATTATTTGTGCCAGATGGCAATGATAAATCATTATCGAGAAAGATCCCGGTTCCCCCTTTTCTCTATTAACCATCGAGTCAGCAATTCATTTAAGTGTCTAAAGGACTGATTTAATGTCCTAGAACTAACCATCTTTGAGGATTGATCTCTGAAGGGACTCAATATAACAAAAAACTATATCAGCTTGGATAGGTTCCTCGTTCTCACTGGGAATACCACATTCCCTAGAGGCATTATTATTCTGACAACGAAGATGACCAACTATATATTTTCTTCATTCAAAACCTACCTCTTGAGGTTGCGTTTGTTAAACATATTTGGTTACATGACCATCGAAGAGTTACCCTGTCCGACTAGTATCTTACCAACATACCATTTGGTAATATTGAGAGTGAGTACTAGTGCTTTGTGATGTGAAGTTCTTATAATGACTAGATCTTCCAAGGTGAAGACTACATACTTGTCATAGTCTTGAGCATGATGAATTACGTAACTATCTTTAGCTACATCCTCACAGTGTTGTCTGAGATCTAGTATTAATTTAAGGCACCATGGATAACTGCAAAGTCGTCTCCCGGTCATCATTGTATAGGATATTGTCAGATTTGTGGTCATGCTCGACAAGAGATTTTCAGTTCTTCCTCTCCACATAATCTTTCATATGACCTGTCTGATTAAGATTTGTGCGACTTCAATCCTTTGCAATTATTTTTCTTGTGCCCGTGTTCCTTGTGATAGGAGCATCTCGAGGAAGTATTGTGCAACCCCTAAAAATCTAAAAATAAATTGATCATGTCTAA
The DNA here is from genome assembly GCA_949130495.1 of Sambucus nigra. NCBI lineage: Eukaryota > Viridiplantae > Streptophyta > Magnoliopsida > Dipsacales > Adoxaceae > Sambucus > Sambucus nigra. The sequence goes on from OX422218.1 coordinate 423,433,302, forward strand.
TAGAAAAAATCATGGGAATAAAAAATATTTGGTAACATTCTCACCAAAAAACTATAATTCAAACCAAATGAATAATGAAAAGATAATGAAATTGTTAGAGAAGTGGACTAAAACTAGGTTTATGTAATAGTTTGAGTTCATGATTTACTGTTAAAATAAAATCATTTTTTCCTATTTCAATGAGAACCATGATCAGATCACCACTTCTTGTAGAAATAAAGTTTTATAATTCATAGTCTACGATGGAACTAGACACACCATCAATATGGTTGTAGCACATTATTTTAGTTGGTCTATCTTGATTAACAAAAATTGTATATTTTTTACTTATTGTGCTAGTACACTTTCTATTTATTGAATGGGACGACCTTGAGGTCATTGTATTTATACTGATTTTATAAGATAATGTAAACCTCGTGATTATTAGGTTTATGTAAGCCTCTTAATCCTGGTATGATTGATGGACACATGCACTAGTTATTTATTGGTTTGACCTATCGGATGAGATTCATCGTTGGATCAATAATCTTAATAGATTTGGTAATTGTGATTAATTTATGGTGAAAGTCTTCTATGGATGGAATCCATGACTCGGTACAGAGACTGGTGATACCTCCTTGAGATACTAAATTTTTTTTATGTGTCAAACCCTGTAGGTAAATTATATTAATCTAATACTACATATAAGTTAAGTTGGAGCGCTCAAGAACTTAAGAAGTTTACCTAATAAGTTAACAAAAATTTATTTTATTAATGGGTATCTGTAACCTTAATGTGGGGAAATTAAGTAATTAATAATGATGATCTTGAAATATAATTTTGAGTTAAGGAGTCGAGTAGCAATTATAATTATTTAGTGGTGTTAATTATAATTAACGGACTGAGATTAGGATGCAGGAAGGATTAGTTTTTTCAGGGACATTAGGAGCCACATCCTTATCTCTTCTTAGGGTCCCTACCGTAGCCTATATATATGCACCTAAGATTCATTTTTCTTAAGCCAGTCGTCACTATTTGATACTCAAAAGACCGTGAGGTGCATCGGGCATGCATTCTTCATCAACTATCATCACATGTTGTTTTTGCTAACACGAGATGAAATGAAAGAGATATAGAAAGGGAAATCCTAATTCAACCGTATAGGATTTCAAGTATGTGTTATTGTTTTTATAGTTCAATCTATACGCGTATTCAATAGACTCTTGGATTGTCGCTCCAACAAAAATACGAATTAACACTTGACCAATTTTGATACCAATCACTGCCAATATAACATAAGCCATTTCTTAATATAAAAACATACTATACAAATGTCTACCTCTGAATATAAGTAAACATATAGAACCAAACTAAAAATAAAATAGTACAATAAAATAATGATTTGCACTTCCTTGTCTCCTATAATAATATGAGTAAGTAATGGGACATCGCTAGAGATGCTCCTACAATGAACCCGCATATGTTAGAATTATCACAACAGGGACCTATAAAAAATAGTTTTTAAAATAAAACATAAATAACAAGCATAAGTAGAATATAATTATAATTGATTATGGGCCACATTATTACTACACATATTTCTTTCTTGTTTTAACATAATTTAAGTTATCAGTTACCGAACGCAATAACCTAACATATCATAATGTTCTAAACTATGAACACATATGTAACCCATGTGAGTAAAGTCTTACAACATCATTCTTTCATTTTTATCGTTAAATATAATAGGTTAATCTCTTTCAATAGAAGTCATATAGTCTCAAACCGTAAGGTACTTCTTAGAAAATAACTGCAATACCACTAATAGGGTCATATCTCAAATCTATATATATATATATAGTATATGTAAAACACAAAACCGCAAGTAGATGTACATCCATACTACAGGTTATATATTCCTAGTATAGAACATAAACCGGTACAACTATCTCTTCTACATACACATCGTAAACAAAAAGGTTAGAAGAAAAAACTCACTTCTAACATCCATACACAAGTACAACCCTCAACATTTACAAATAAATGAGAATATATCGCTCCCAAACACAGCGAAGGCTTACTCTTATTGACTTTGAAAATTTCTCGCACGTACTGTTTAGTCTTAGGTTGTCACAAACCTATTACTTCATCACGATAAGGGATAAATAACAATGTTTATCCATTAGTGAGATAGCCTAGCATACCCAAGACTTGTGAAATAAATTTCCCCATAAACAATCTCAGTTGTGAGTACTTAGATGTGTGATCCAGGGGTAAATATGACCAAGGAAGAGCTCGTTTACTCACTAGAGTACCTTCGTGGTTAGTTTCACACGTTCCCTTTCATATAATCCCATCATATACGCCTTCTGAAGAGAACTCACACGGGTATGCATTGCACGTAAAACATGTAAGTATTCATAAAGTAAACACATACATAACCTTGATTAACCGTTTAAGGTAAATCATATGCACATTTCGACCCTAACGCTACCGTTCATATAAGCATCGTTATTATAAAAAGTTATAATACATTTATAACCTTATATTCATCCCATAATACAATAACTCTAGCACTTCGCATTCCTAAACCTATGTATAATATCCCAACCATACATTAAAACATGCACATCAATTATATTAAATCTTAATTAGTCTTAATTTACTCTCCTAAGACATCACGATTTGTTATAATCTCAAACATAATTTAAATGAAACAACGGGACATGATAACTACCTCACTCGAGGAAGTTATGACCCAAAACTAATCTCACCCAAAGGATATTCACCCTACTTTTTACATCACGATAATTAAAATCAATCCCATCCAGAAAACTCAATCCTCTAACTTATGAATTTTCACTCAACAAACCCATTCGACACTCAAGTCTACCACAAATGCCAAATCCTCCATTTAACACCTTTAAATCAACAATTTTCCCAAATCTCCAAATACCCCAAAAATTAATTTTTAATAATTCGAACCATAATAATATATAATTATTTTATGATTACATAAAAACTATAGGAAAAAAATCCTATCCGTAGGCCCCAAACAAAAATTCCCAACTCATAACCCAAAAGCCCAACCCAAGCCATATTTGTTACCATCGATTAATCGGTGCCCTTGGACCGGTCGATTGACACAAAAACCTAAAAATTTCCCTTTGTTATTGGATTCTTCATCTTTAAATGATAGAAACTCACCATCTACAGAAATTGAATCAACTTTTAGCATCAAATCCCATATCTACAAAAAAAATTAACAAAAAATCAATTTATAATTCAAGAACCCTAACTTGAACAAAATTCATCAATCAAATAATGATTTCAATAGATCAATCCACATAATTTGAGGGTTTTAACTTATTGACAAGAGAAAACGTTTTATAATCATCTTCTAACAATTTTAGTTACAAAGAATAAGAGAATAAATCAAATTAATTATGAAATATAACCAAATTCATATCTAAACTAGGTTGATCTTGAAATGGATGAAATTTGTCATTCTAATCAGATTTAGGTCATGATTATATTCAGATTTTAATGAATAATCACAATATTAACACACACACACACACACACACGCAATCATAATTTTAATCTATATAAAATTGCCCAGTGATTTGTGGAGAAAACCCAGGTCAGGTATCCTAATTTCTTCTCTTCAGTCCATGTGCCTTCTCTTTAGCCCCTAAAGTTACTTCCCGATTTTGTTTTGTGGTAAACGAGGTTTCTAATAATCCCTTGAAACTCTTTAATGGTTCACTTACAAAAAAGTCCAAAATAGTCTACAAATGGTCTAAACACCCACCTAGGTCCTATAGTAACCCAATAGGCATAGATTATAGCATTTTGAAATAAAATAACACATGATATGCATCCTTCTAGCTCGATACTAAAATATACAAAACCAAATAACTAACAACTCAATTATTTATTAATTTTCATATACGAGTCTAAATATTAATTAAATTAATTAATTAATCATCGTGTCTTAAATCCAATTTAAATCTGAATTCAATAACACAAACGATATAAATAGTGACATCACCAGTCACAAGAAGCACACATAATTAATTTTATTCAATTCAATAATTCACAAAAAAATACAGGATATTGTATTATTACCTCCTTAAATAAGGAATTTCATTCTTTAAGTTTGAATTCATTATTTTCACAGTCAGAAATCTAAGAATATCTCATCACAACATCCTCCCACAACTATAAATGAATTAATCCTCTATGACCTAATACACACCTTGGTATATCTCATCATAAATCAGATTTGGTTATACTTTAAACCATCTAGTATAATCATTGAACACCAACCCATCCCTTAGCAACTCTCTTTATCATGTACTCGAAGACACATGCACACTAACGATGATAAGGTAATGTCAAACAACACAATCCTCACTTACTTATTCCTTCATATAAACTTTCGGTTGGGATTTCTACTCTCTATTGGACCTGAATTCCACAATAGACTTAAAGTTCTAACCCACGCCTTCTCATGTTCTTAAATTCCTTAAATGGTTTCACCAAATTTCTTAGGCTAGACTAGGGATATATAATCGTGCAAGGTATTCCCAAATAATCTCACATTAATAGATTTCTAAATCATAGTTCAAAATAATGTGGTTGGTCTACTATGATGGCTGCAAACGGTCATATGCCTCCCGAGGATCCTAAGACCTCATAATATTTAAATAAGAAATATAAGATGCTCCCATGCATATAACTGCCTCTAGTATGTATAGTGAATTATCAAACAAGTTCCTTGGTCAATAGTATGCCTAGTAGTTAGGACCTCCTTCTGGAATTGTTTTCAGAAATGTAACCCTCACTGATCATTGAACGGAGAAAGGAAGCTAATCCCAACACTATATATATACCTTACTCTCCGTAAACGTCAATGTTGGGCATAAACCACCCCTAATTACAATTTTTTGTGTATCGAACACCACACCAACACCATTCCCTACCATTCCAAATCAAAAACAAAGTACCCTTTTGACTTCAGAATTTTCACTAATAAAGCGCTTGTTCCATATTGGGCAAAAAAGTTGGTTTCGGGATATCCTTCTCCCGATCTCACATATATTAACAACGTTCTCCCATTATAATCATTGGGAGTAAACATTATTCTTAATTGATCTGACATGTTGTTAATACATAGCAATAAACACTCGTCCCATATCTTGACCTCATTCAGCTCCCGGTGGTTCACACATCCACTTAGTGAACCAACCCCGTTTTGGAGCATCCTTCTTCTGGTGGTTCACACATTCGCTTAGTGAACCATCACTATTTTGGAGCTCCCACAAAGTAATTTCATCCTTAAATGATGAATCATCTTAGAAAAGTTATGGTTTCTACTCCCATAACCTTTAAATATCTCTAACAAGGTCAATCATATATAAGTGGACTCACTGCTGACTCGAAGCAAGTGGAAATTTCGAAGTTAAAAATTTATCTCTCGCATAAGTGATAACTCAACACATATATAAATAAAACTGGAAGAACCTTGGACTATCGGTGATAACTCTATGAAATTGTAATCCTCTTCAATGACCTCCTCTAATCGAATTTTCCTTGTTACTGATGTCAAATTGACTATTTTCATTAAAAATCACCCTTTCGTACACTCAAGCACCATGTTAGAAAATACTTATTTTTATTTAAAAACCTTTGAAAAACACACTCTTGTGTAAATTATCGGTTAAACCTATATATGTTTCTTAACTACACATTTAATCGCTTCACTTTACAATACCTTTACTTTATGGACATTAACCAATTTTCACGTTCTTTGTCCACTTTATCCTTTATCGTAACATTTACTATTTCATTCAAGTTAGGTTTTCTATTCACACATTCCTCACACAACCTATTTCTTGATAAGTTCCACTTTTCATTAGCTTTTTCTCAAAATCTTCCTATGTTCGCATAATTTAATGGGTTCCACAATGTCGGTTATACTATCGTATGCTATGGCTAGTGATTTTGGGTCTTTCACCCAAGGCTCCAGGCCCTCCTTAATTATCCCAATTTCATCTGAGTCCATATTAATGTGTTTTAATATTTTATAAATGTTCACAATATTCTACTTTTCCTTTACTGGCTGAATCCAAACTCGAGGGTTCACCTTTCATCTCAGTCCATATTTATGTGCTTTAATATTGTATAAATGTTCACAATATTCTACTTTTCCTTTACTGGTCGAATCCAAACTCGGCGTATCACCCCAACTTGGGTTATACTTTTAAAAAAAAATCTTTTTATTATCCTTTATACCCTTATATTGATTTCATCCCAAAAATAAGTTCATTTACGATTATTTTTTGTAACACCTTTTCCAATATTTTTCTTATATAAAAATCTCCACTTTATCTAAAATTACCATTTTATTCATTTGTTTCAAATCTTGTCCTTTCCTTCATTTTCATAACTTTTACTTCCCAAAAACATTATTAAGTTACACAAACTAACATCTCACATGTTCTTAACTCCTTAACATTTATTTAACCCTCTCGAGGAGCATACACCTCATATTGGAAATCTCTTCATTTCATTACTTTCTTTTCCTAAGAAATCATTAGACATTTAAAGACTACTTTATAAGAAAAATACCATTTTCCTTCATTAATACATAGAGTCTTGAAACCATTCAATTATCAGATTACTAAAATCTTTTTCACACATTTGAAGAGTTGAAATTTCCATTTTCTTTATTTCATGTTTAAAATAAACAAACCTTCACCAAACTTGTTTATATACTCATTATCAAAATACGACAATTTTATATTCATGAGAAGATGGATTTTAAGTCAAAAAATCCTTTTAAATGGGTCTACCGTGTGATTTATTCTAGAAATCTCATAATGTCTCAAAAAAGATACATTTCAAGTCAAAATATATTTTCATTTCATCAACACTTGAATAAATGTCCATTTATAGAAAAATCCTAAATTTTTACAAGAAAACATTAAATCATTTGTTCATAAAATATCGTTGAGAAGAGAAAGATTCCTTCAACATTTTTATTCCATAAAAATATTTAATCACTAAGTTTTTTTTTAAATGTATCATTTTTCTCAAACCATTGAAAACTTTTTGTAAACCAATTTTCGCAAGTTATAAGAAATATCATTATTAAGTCATAAATGCATTATACTCTTACAAACTCTACCTATAAGACCAACGCCATGGAAAATAGATCTTTTAAAGTAAAGAGTAGATTTTTCTCACCTCAACTGGAGCTCTAAAAATCATAGGATAAAGCTAGAAGAAGATACCTACCTCCCACCTCCTAAGATGGACATAAAGAGGTTCCTATTTCCATAATGTTTACCTCTTAGAAATATCCACTAAAAATCCCCTTCAAGATCCACACTTCCTCATTTTTCTTCTCCTACCCCTCCCCCCGCCTCCCAACAACAATAACTCCAAATTTTGTAGCTTTGCTCAACAATGGAGGAAATGAGTTTATAAGGATCATATATGGTGAAATACTTGTAAAAGGGGGGGGTGTGGAGGATGGTGGTGTAGGGTTGTTGGTGATGGTGGGGGGGGGGGGGGGGGGAGAAGCTCTCATGAGCTAGAGAGAGAGAGAGAGTAAATCTGATTTGTTTCAGCCAAATGAGATAAACACATCTTAAATACTTCCAAATACTCTAAGGGGTTAAGTCACCTAAATTTCGCTTCACGTAACCCTTTAATCCAAGGTCAATCAAATCTTTTAACCCAAATTTGATCTTTGTCAATAATAAGTCAACACATCATCAAATCCAATGACTTACATTGTGACAACACATTAAAAAGATACGATTTTCAAACTCAACTCCGGTCATTCAAACGAGATCGAATTTCTCAGTCCAAACTTCATGGATTAAAAATTCCACTTCGACGATCACGATGTTACCCAAATTGGCTTATGGTCCCACTCACTAAGTCCAAAACCCCATTTGGCCGTAGCAAGTCATCAAATTATACGAGCATGATCAAAGTCTTAGGGCGGGTGTTACATACATACGTATATATATATATATATATATATATATATATATATATATATATATATAGAGAGAGAGAGAGAGAGAGAGACATTATTATATTTGTTATCATTAAAATAATAATTAGTAGTAGTAATAATAATATATACGCATTTTTTGTTTTGTTAGATTGTATATTATTATACTTTTTTTCTCAAGGATAATGATTTGGGTCTTTATAACATGTTCCAAGTCATATCCCAAATGAGTTAAGATAACATTAAAATTCTATAAATTTTTACATTAATGATGACGTAGTAAAATATTTTAAGGGTATGTAAATTTATGTGGGGGAGATTTAGGAGTTGTAATTGGGACTCATAACATTACTTTTGAGCATTTTATATATGTTATATATTTTATATTCAGTTTTACATAAACCATATGTACATATATATACTACTACACACCTATAAATATGTATATAGATACACAAACAATATACACACATAGAGTATATATATACACTCACCAACAAACTACGGATATATATGACTCACTATTATATATTACCGACACACTCTTCTATATATAGAATGGAAAAGGAGAATCCATGTGGCTGACCCCATATGATGGGATTAAGGTAAGCATTATGATGATGATGCTGATGACACTCTTCTATATGTATAAAAACACACTATAACCCAACTTATCACACCTCACAACCCATTAATCCAATTCTGTCACCTTCCTCTCTACTTTCCCAAACCCACACAGACCCACCTACAACTTCAAGAACCTAATCAACCCGAAAACCTCTTGCCAGCCTCATACATCCTTACAAAACCCACCACATCAGACAACAACCTAACCCTCCTTAAACCTTCTACAAACAACAGGATATACCCTCCATCTTACCCACGATCCATTCCCTCAGTTATCCCTCATGCATACAACCCAAATTCAGTAGCTACCTCCCATTCCCGAGTTATTTCAAACACACACATGCATATATATATATATACACACAGACTAGGGTGTACCCGTGCCGATGGCATGGCAATAAATTTGTTCTCGCGATCTTTTGTACACGTGTCGATCGCACTATGATATTTTTATTCCCGTGATAGTTTGTATCTTAAATTTATTCAGTGCAACATGTCTTTGGCATCTCTTAATTACCCCAACAATATAAATCAATAGAAAAAACCCATGCATCACACTAAGGGCAACACGGTTAGCCCTTCTTACAACTTTTCCTTAATGATTACAAAAATTAGTAGAAAAAAAATGAAAATATAAATAAAAACTGAATCAACATTACTCATTTTATTTAGGTGTTGTTAAATGCAGTCAACTTTTTCATCAATAACCTTGTAATTGTATATTTCAAACTTATTTTTCAGCTTTCAAAACCCCTAAAATGTGTTAAGAAATTCGTAATGTTGACATGTGCGGATGCATATTGGCATGTGAAAGTGGGAGAACTACTTTGTTTTTATATACCTAAACACTAACACAACCCAATTAAAACACATGTCACGAAATCATTTTTTCCTAACACGACACCAAAATTGAAAATTGTAAAATTTGTGTCTTGGTTGTGTGACGTATAAATAATGACTTTGTATCGTGTCATATTTTAACCGGGTCATGGACAAGTTAAAGATAAGTCGTGGAAGAGTTTATTTGGGTCAATCATATCATGTGTTGTATTTTACTAATTTTAACAGCAATAGAAAAGTAAGTACTAACTAAAATTAATGGGACAAAATATAAGTTAACACCATTTGTTCTATTATGTTTTTTTTTTTATTTTTTTCTTGAGATCCATATTACAAAAGAATTGAAACAAATCAAGGTATCTAAACATGGAAATAGCTCCAATCCATTTAAATAAACCTGACTATTGAAACATCTGCATACTTAATGTCTTAGTTTGAGGCAGTTTTTCTTTTTGTCAAATCATTTTTTTACTTTCCATGCCTATTTAGTGTGTTGCAGACCTCCTTCTCATAGACTTTACGGCTATAAAATTTTTCATATCCCAGCAAAGAAGACGGCTTCTCCATGTCACTTGTTTGAATAAAGCTGCCAAATATACTTCGTATTAGCATTTTTAAAATTAAACAGACCCTCCACCTACTTTACTGGCCTCTACGTTACCCTCCACGCAATTAATCCCCCACTACTTTAATGGCGGCTTATGTACCCTTTCGACCCTGCCCATAAGGCCCTCCACAATAATAACAAAAATGCTTCTCCAAACTAAAAATTAATAATTTTTCTTATAAATAAGAGAAAAGAAACAAACTAAAAATCTCAAATCAAAAATTGAAAAAACTAAGAGATGCCAAATGCTCCAAAATAGGGTGCAAAACCAAACAATATTCTATAATATCAAAACTTGCAAATGTATTAGATGGTAAGGAGTACTTTAAGGGAAGCCAAACTCACATGTTTAAACAAAAAAATTAAGCTCCTATTTTAACTAAAATGGGAGAAACATATTCTCTAAAATACACAAAGGTCACATGAAGTTTAAACTAAAAATTAAATGAACTGTGAAACGCCATCCTAACCTTTTCAAGCTACTCAAAGCTATTCACTACTTGAATCAAGTTACACAAATCCTACCTTGATTCTAATTAGCTTAGCTGAACATACAAATTTTACACATACTTATCCAAACACTTTGCTGAACATCTTACACATACTTGATCCAAACAAATGAAGGTATCAAAACATGAACACAAAAAAAAAACACGTTCAAATATAAACCAAGTTCGTCAAACAGTGAATCGTACATATTGAATGACAGAAAAAATGACAAACAGGTCTTTCATAAATGACAGAAAAATAAAACATACATGGTGCAAGAAAAACAAAAAAAAGAGCATGTTTTAAGCATAGATAAAAACCAGTTCATAATTATACAAATCTAAACTTTAAGAAGTTCATATAAATAATAAAATTGTGAATGTGATTGCTGATAAACATTCAATCCCAGATCTGAAAGGTTTAAAAATTTAAAAGCAAAGAAAAAAAGAAGACAGTTGGCTAAATAGAGTGGGAGACGGTCTGGGGGCAAATTTGGAAACATTAGTTGGTAGTAAACAACATGTTTGGATGATGCTATTCAATATGGATAATTTGAATATAAAATAAGGAAAAAAGATAGTGGAGAGTAGAGTGATGATTAACCAATCTTCATCTGACGAATCATCTCGGTGGTTAGTTTGTTTAAACAAATCTTGGTAAGGGACCGCAGAATCTAGAGAGTTGAAACCGCCAAAAACTTGAGAGTAGTCAAAGTTGGAGCTTTGAACATCAAACAAAAGGTCTTCCTCTTCCTCTTTAAAAATATGGAGATTGAGGATCGAAATAAAAGAGGGTTTGTCATTTTTTTCAAGCCTCTCGCAGAAAAAATTACATTACAAACATGTTTAGCCTACACCAGGTATAGAATGTGATGTATTACCTCATTTTTCATAAAAATGAAAAATATGAGGAAGTTTTAATGAGGACCAATCACTCCAACATCTTGAGAACCACTAGAAACCTGAATAATTAACAAAAAAGTGTAGATAATGTTAGGTAAATTAAACAAATCGGCATATATAGGGTAGATTATGATGGGGAAACTCACCCATTTCTTAAAAGAAACAGAAAGAAGTCAGATATGGGTGCGTTTTTGAACAGATTTGAGAGAAGAAAAATGAGTAGTGTAATACTCCGTAATTTTAATGACTTTTAAAATGGGTTATATTTTAAATTAATGGATTAATTGGATCTTATTATAAATTAATTCATTTGGGTTTTATCCGAATTGTGGATATTAAAAAGGATGATTTTGAATATTACTTAAAGATATTTAGGTAATATATGAATGTGATGTCATTAATATGATGGTATGATATAAATTCGGTAATTTGAATTTTTAATGAGACGCGTTTTTGGGACGTGTCGGGACTAATTTATTAAATTAAAAAGCAAATTTATTTTCTATCGACCTTATAGTCATTTCGACTGCATCTTTGCATTCGGAAGGTTCGAAATAGTCAGAAAAGTCTATTTGGATGTTAATTTTGAGTCTCGGGTCATTTGGAAATGAAAAGACAACCCAAAAGGGCATTTTGGTTATTTTTACAAGGGGAATGAATAGTGATTTCGGGTTTTGTCTTATTATAATATTTGAAGATTAGTGTATGTAGGTTCATTTCATCTCTTCTACACAAAATTGAAAAGTCATCTTCTTAGAGAGAGTGGAAGGTTGCTTCGAAAGAAAAACAAGTTTGCTTGGGAAGGAGGAGAACCAAAGGTCAAAGGTCACCACCACCATCACCACATATGTTATTCAACTCCAAAGGATCAGATCTTCATTAGAGGCAAGTGTTTGATATTTTCTATTTAAGTTCGTATATTGTCCATGTTAGGATAGTTATAAAAAGATATGATTTTCATGCTTGGAAGATGAAAGGATATAGTTGTTAATGGATTTTTGGAATCTAAAAATATATAGAAATTAAACTCATGTTATAGGTAGTTAGTAATCCAATAAATATTCATCAATCTGTGGAAGAAATTCTGAAAATAATTTAGTGTTCTTGAAGATAATATGTTGATAATTTTCTGGAAAAGAGGCGAAAACGAGTGGAATGAGAAGAGCGAATTTGGAATGTTTAGATCTTCTTTTTGAATGCATTTGGATGAGATTTAAGAAAAACTCAAAACACATACCTGACTCAATTTTTCATGTTGAATCCAAATCTGAAGTCGGATTGATGATTTGAATAATTTTTGGATCTGATTTTTCTGAGTATTTAAAATATGAGAATTCATGATGTTGTTTCTTTTTAATGTTGGTTCTTATCCCAAAACTTTTGTAGATCTTCGGTGATTATTAATTGGATATTATGGGACTTAGAGAAGATCAGTAAGCCCTAGTTAAGATTTGAATTAATTTGATTGAGATTTAATTGATTAGAATTATGATAATTAAAGTTAAAGAGATTTCGGTTGCTAGATTCATGTGTTGGATTCTAATCTGTTTATATGAGGATTAAGGATAGTTCAAGTAGGGGAGATTTAATATAACACCTGGTTAGCCTTAGGGTTACAATTTAAACATCAAGGATTGCATTTAAGCTCATTATTGATTTCGCAAGGGCTGAGTTTAGTACAAGAGCGTAGTGGTATGGCTCTTGGATAGAGATGGAAGTTTAGAACAAATTTGGTTGAAAGAGGGGATGAGGTTATTGCGATCGCATATTTGAAGTTGACGAACCTCCTCGATCGACAAAGTTTAGTAGTAGTGTATTGGAGGGGTTCTTTGTTTGGATTTCTCTTTCCGAGACGCTCCGCGAATGAACCTTAACGACGTCGGGAGTGGAGAGATGTTATAGGATGCGAGGATAATTAAATTATGAAGTAAAGATATGACATTTTAATACGTGGGATTTAAAGAGATATAATGCCACGTAAGGGAATAATCTAAGGTTAATGTGAGTACCTTGTTATGTGTATACTATAGGTATGATAATACCTATTTGATTGATTAATAGTTATGTGTATGACATACCTAGATTACTTGCTATCGGTGGGAGGTTTGCACGTGAGGGCAGTCATATCTCGATGAATCCATGGGATCTTTGATTTGTCACTCGAGAACATATGTCTATGAAAGACTAATCGGGGAGTTGATAAGTCCGCTGACTATGGGTACGTAGGTATGTGCGTGACCCATGGGTATGAGAACTATGTTCGCCTCCAATGATTGTGTTGTTGTTTGTGGTTTGAGGAATCTTAACGAACCTTTAGTCCCTTATTTGGCGACAAGCGATATTGGGACATGATAGCAGAGTAATGCATTACACCGCAGCTGTGACTCGGGGTGCCGTATTATATATATATATATATATATATATATATATATATATATATATATATATATATATATATATATAGTGGATTAAATGAATGAATGGATATTTATTATGGTTAAATCTATCTACGGTGATATTTGTAGATAACGGTGAATAGAGAAAGATAATTGAATTAAGTTAATGAATGTTTATTGAAAAACATAATTCATATTAATGAGAAATGATTCATGTTAATGAGAAATGATGAGAAATGTAAATGAATGATTATATGACGTATGGTATGGGACATACGGGAATTATGATATTGGGATGGAATGATAATATGGAGACTAGAAAAGAGGAACCATTAACTAGGAGGTTAATAGGAAACGTTAAGTGTGCTCTCTTGTAGAGAGGTGAGAATGGCAAGTGAGAGTTGGTTCTAACATGTACATAATAAAAGATTTATTGCACTTGTTAAATACTTGCTGTTTTAAAAATTATTTTCACAATTGGGCTCTGACCCGTTTCCTTGCATATTTTCTTTTCTATTGTATCTTCTATATCAGGTGTCCAGTAATAGGGACGCCAACCTTAGGGGATTATGACAGGCTATGGATTTATAGAGTTTTGCTTAGACGCCTATCATCATTTGATTCACGGTATTCTCTTAGTAGGGCATGTCGCCCAAAAGATTCAGTTATCTTTTTCTATCAGGGTCAAATACTATGGTATTCTTGTCATTTTAATACATTTGATATTGTTGGGATTATTGTAATGGATTTATATTATTTGGGAATGTTTATTTCAATTGCATTCAAATTCTTTTGTGTTATCTACTTGGTTATCAGTGTTGTAGAATAAAATGTGTTGTGTTATTCTTAAACTGGATATGGATTTTGTTAAATTAAAATTTGGAAAGTTTTTAACACCATCTTAATTGGGTATTGGGTGAGATGTAAATGTTTTCGACAGTGATGCTAAGAATGAGCCAACTGTATATTCTATTTTAATTTGGTATGGGACTGGCCACTGGGTATTTAATTAGGCGGGGTGTTACAGGTGGTATCAGAGCATCAGGTTCTAGTGTCCTTTAGGGTGTGTACGGTTTACTGTGTTTTCAGCTTTGCGTTCCTTGATGTAGAGCCTTATGTTTAGGATTGTTTATTTCCTTGGTGGGATTTCGTTCTCCTGCTATAACGTAGATATTAGTGAATACTATTTGCGTTTGAACGGGCTCGTACGATAAGTATGTAAGATGAGGGTCATTGGACGGATAGCGGAGATCGTACTTAGGAGATTATGAAGTATGTTCATGTATGATGACCGTAGTCGAGGTCACACCTATTATGGAAAATTAAGGAGAGACATCAGTAGAAGTTCTTGAAATGCGGGAATTGTGTGTGTTACCTAACGAAGGCAATATATTCAAAGGCTTGGGCATATAGTGGAGTGTGGTTAACTAGAACTGAAAATTTGGAGTGTGGTTAACATCGATGGGGATTTTCGTTAATGTACTGTATGGGCAGTACTACTTAGATTTCTTGCAATGTGAGATTTATACTCGGAGTTGACCTTATTAGTATGGTTCATTTTTTCTGAATTTCGGGACAAAATTCTGATATAAGGGGGGAAGTATGTAATACCCCGTAATTTTAATGACTTTTAAAATGGGTTATATTTTAAATTAATGGATTAATTGGATCTTATTATAAATTAATTCATTTGGATTTTATCCGAATTATGGATATTAAAATGGATGATTCTGAATATTACTTAAAGATATTTAGGTAATATATGAATGTGATGTCATTGATATGATGGTATGATATAAATTCAGTAATTTGAATTTTTAGTCAGACGCGGTATGGGACGTGTTGGGACTAATTTATTAAATTAAAAAGGAAATTTATTTTCTATCGACCTTATAGTCATTTCGACTGCGTTGTTGCGTCCGGAAGGTTCGAAATAGTCAGAAAAGTCTATTTGGATGTTAATTTTGAGTCTCGGGTCATTTGAAAATGAAAAGACAACCCAAAAGGGCATTTTGGTTATTTTTATAAGGGGGATGACTAGTGATTTCAGGTTTTGTCTTATTATAACTATTTGGAGATTAGTGTATGTAGGCTCATTTCATCTCTTCTACACAAAATTGAAAAGTCATCTTCTTAGAGATAGTGGAAGGTTGCTTGGAAAGAAAAAGAAGTTTCCTTGGGAAGGAGGATAAACAAAGGTCAAAGGTCACCACCACCATCACCACCTGTGTTATTCAACTCCAAAGGATCAGATCTTCATTAGAGGTAAGTGTTTGATATTTGCAATTTAAGTTCGTATATTATCCATGTTAGGATAGTTATAAAAAGAGATGATTTTCATGCTTGGAAGATGAAAGGATATAGTTGTTAATGGATTTTAGGAATCTAAAAATATATAGGAATTAAACTCATGTTGTAGGTAGTTAGAAATCCAATAAATATTCATCAATCTGTGGAAGAAATTCTGGAAATAATTTAGTGTTCTTGAAGATAATATGTTGACAATTTTCTGCAAAAGAGGCAAAAACGAGTGGAATGAGAATAGCCAATTTGGAATGTTTAAATCATCTTTTTGAGTGCATTTGGATGAGATTTAAGAAAAACTCAAAACACATACCTGACTCAATTTTTCGTGTTGAATCCAAATCTGAAGTCGGATTGATGATTTGCATAATTTTTGGATCTGATTTTTCTGAGTATTTAAAATATGAGAATTCATGATGTTGTTTCTTTTTAATGTTGGTTCTTATCCCAAAACTTTTGTAGATCTTCGGTGATTATTAATTGGATATTATGGGACTTAGAGAAGATCAGTCAGCCCCAGTTAAGATTTGAGTTAATTTGATTGGGATTTAATTTATTAGAAATATGATAATTAAAGTTAAAGAGATTTCGGTTGCTAGATTCATGTGTTGGATTCTAATCTGTTTGTCTGAGGATTAAGGATAGTTCAAGTAGGGGAGATTTAATATAACACCTGGGTAGCCTTAGGGTTACAATTTAAACATCAAGGACTGAGTTTTAGCTCATTATTGATTTCGCAAGGGTTGAGTTTAGTACAAGAGCTTAGTGGTATGGCTCCTGGATACAGATGGGAGTTTAGAACACATTTGGTTGAAAGAGGGGATGAGGTTATTCCGATCGCATATTTGAAGTTGACGAACCTCCTCAATCAACAAAGTTAAGTAGTAGTGTATTGGAGGGGTTCCTTGTTTGAATTTCCCTTTGCGAGACGCTCCGCGCATGAACCTTAACGACGTCGGGAGTGGAGAGATGTTATAGGATGCGAGGATAATTAAATTATGAAGTAAAGATATGACATTTTAATACGTGGGATTTAAAGAGATATAATGCTACGTAAGGGAATAATCTAAGGTTAATGTGAGTACCTTGTTGTTAGTATACTATAGGTATGATAATACCTATTTGATTGATTAATGATTATGTGTATGACATACCTAGCTTTCTTGCTATCGGTGGGAGGTTTGCGCGTGAGGGTAGTCATATCCTGATGAATCCATGGGATCTTTCATTTTTCGCTCGAGAACATAGGTCTATGAAATATTTATCGGGGAGTTGATAAGTCCGCTGACTATGGGTACGTAGGTATGTGCGTGACCCATGGGTATGAGAACTATGTTCGCCTCCAATGATTGTGTTGTTGTTTGTGGTTTGAGGAAGTCCCTTATTCGGCGACAAGCGATATTGGGACATGATAGTAGAGTAATGCATTGCACCGCAGCTGTGATTCGGGGTGCCGTATTATATATGAATTTATATATATATATATATATATATATATATATATAATGGAATAAATGAATGAATGGATATTTATTATGGTTAAATCTATCTACGGTGATAATTGTAGATAACGGTGAATAGAGAAAGATAATTGAATTAAGTTAATGAATGTTTATTGAAAAACTTAATTCAAGTTAATGAGAAATGATTCATGTTAATGAGAAACGATGAGAAATGTAAATGAATGATTATATGACGTATTGTATGGGACATACGGGGATTATGATATTGGGATGGAATTATAATATGGAGACTAGAAAAGATGAACCATTAACTAGGAGGTTAATAGGAAACGTTAAGTGTGCACTTTAGTAGAGAGGTGAGAATGGAAAATGAGAGTTGGGTCTAATATGTACATAATAAAAGATTTATTGAACTTGTTAAATACTTGTTGTTTTAAAAATCATTTTCACAATCGGGCTCTGACCCGTTTACTTGCATATTTTCTTTTTTATTGTATCTTCTATATCAGGTGTCTAGTAACAGGGACGCCAACCTTAGCGGATTATGACAGGCTATGGATTTATGGAGTTTTGCTTAGACGCCTATCATCATTTGATTCACAGTATTCTCTTAGTAGGGCATGTCGCCCAAAGGATTCAGTTATCTTCTTCTATCGGGGTCAAATACTATGGTATTCGTGTCATTTTAATACATTTGATATTGTTGGGAATACTGTAATGGATTAATATTATTTGGGAATGTTTATTCCAATTGCATTCAAATTCTTTTGTGTTATCTACTTTGTTATCAGTGTTGTAGAATAAAATGTGTTGTGTTATTCTTAAACTGGAAATGGATTTTGTTAAATTAAAATTTGGAAAGTTTTTAACACCAGCTTAATTGGGTATTGGGTGAGTTGTAAATTTTGTCGACAGTGATGCTAAGAATGAGCCAACTGTATATTCTGTTTTAATTTGGTATGGGATTGGCCACCCGTTATTTAATTAGGCGGGGTGTTACAAGTAGGTGGTTCTTGGTAAGAAAATCAGATCTGGGTCTTGGTAAGAAAATCAAATCTTGGTAAATAAATCAGATCTAGGTTTAAGAACAAATTTGCGTTCTTAAAGAAATCAGATCTGGGTTCAAAATAGAAATCAGATTTCCCACTTTACTTAGATTTCAACAGAACATATGCAACTAAAAGCCACCACAGCAAGCGTTAATGGTGACGACGGCAAGCGTTAGAGTTATGGGTTTTATTTTTTCTGTGAGGGTTTGAATGCTAATAGAGCCCGGATTATAGATGTTGTACATGCTATGAAGATAGTATTGTAGATATAATGATGATAGTAACTTACTCTTTCTCAACAACAATATCAGCAAAAAATTTCGACGGATTCAACACCTAAAGGAATGAAACAAAAGAAGATGCTTTCATTAGTAACTTATAAAAAAGGCTGGGGTTTACAAAGCTCCCACCTTACACCGTCCCACCTAAAAATCAGCGAGAGAGAGAGAGACGAACAGTGAGAAAGTATGGGAGTTTTGGCAGAAAATGAATGTGACTTGCTGAACGGATGTGAGAGGAGAGAAATAGAAAGTATGAAAAAATTCAAATTAAAGTGATGAATCATGTTTCTTGAGCCACGCATACTGATGAATCTTGTGCTCTTTGTACCTGCAATCCTGTTTCTTGAGCCCTGTGACGGTACCGTTTGTATTAAGTAATAATACCCATTTTCACTCCCATATTAAATCCGAGCCGTCCACGTGTTATAAGATCAAATTCTCAATATTTAATCTCAGTCGTTAGTTGATGAAGACCAAATTGAACAACTTTCGATCTCAGCCGTTAGTTAGGAGAGACAAAAAAACCTTCCTCCTTTATTATATATATATATATACATATACATATACATACATATGAGAGCCCATTCTCTAATCTTCCCGCAGTACATTCGGCTTGTCCCCCACGACACCTTTCTCTAAAAAATATATACATTGTATATTGTGTATACAATACAGACTAGGCAAATGATATAAAATGAAAGTTTTGGATCATGTGGAAAATAGAGTTCAGATAGAAGAAACTTCCCAAGTCTGAGTTTTTATTTTGTTTTGTAGTGCCATTTTAGGAGTAGTGTAGTACAATTTTTTGGTTAGCTATTTTACTTTTTTTTCGAGTTTACTGAGAAAAATATTATGTTAAAGACAACATATCAGTTGAGTGATTAAATTTCAGAGTACTATTGATGTAACTCATATTTATGAGGTGTATTTTTATGAAGATTTGAAAGTGTATGCAAGGAGATTTGGTGTATTTTATTTATTTATGCTTTTTACAAGGTTTTGTGTTGAATTATTTTTACACTTATTGTGTGACTTTACTCATATGGAAGTTTAATCTCCCATTCAAGAGGAGAGATTAAGCCTCCATGGTTTTGTTTTATTTATTCTAATTTCATAATTTCTAACTTTATTATGCTCATTTGAAAATAAACATTGGACTTTTAAATATTAAAATGCATTCTGAAATAACGAATTGGGTTATAGTTAGGCTTAGTGAGAAAATTAAATATTTTTAATGAATCAAAAAATTCCCTTCCCATGAGAAATTGGGTGTCCTTGTCATTAAGAAAGAAGCCATTTTTTTTAACATTATTTTCTTATGAATCAAACTAGAGATAGGCTTTTCTTAAGCTAAATATTATTTTGGAAATTTCTAACTCAAAGACTATTTTTTAAAAACATAAAATAAATGTAATAAACGACCACTAATGGGTAGTTTCTTAGAATATTTTTAGTCTTATTTTTTAGAGTTTTGTGAAAGTCTAAAATTACTTTTCTAAAAAAAGATTTTATTTTTATCACATATGTGACTAGAATCAATTTATGATTTAAATAAATCTTGGAATATCTTAAAATTAAAAGTCTCTTAAGTAAAATCAATAATTAAGACATGGAAGTACATTCTCAAAACTTTTTTTTCTCACATTTCACTCACTTAACATGTTTATTTTGCTAGTTTAGTTTAAATCTCTCCACATTTATGTAATTAGATTAATTATCCTTCAAAAACCATATTAAAATTGTACCTTTCTTCATTATTATTTTGGCCTCATTATGAAATTGGATTGATACCCTTTACTTGAAATATCGTGTTTTAGTGTATTTTTTAGGTCAAAAGGGATTTTTGATTTATAAGTCTTGCAACAGTGACATAAACACCAAAGGCTAGTTATTAATGGGGTTTTGGTTCCTTTTTGTATATTCTCAAAGTTCCACATCATGTTGGGAAGGAAGAAGAGATTTGTATATCAATAATATATTTTATATAAATGGGCAATCCCTTTGGACATTAGAATTTTGTGTGTACTGGGTAGACCCACTTATTAGCCCAGAGCCCGTGCAAGAACGCATTGCCACCGCCGCCCATCCTTCCCTAACCTTGCTCATTTTCTGGTTTTAGGTCTCGAGTGGAGCCTCAAAACAGATTAAAGAGACTGACCTAGTCCGCGATTCAACCTAATGGGATTCTATTTTATTTTCTATAATTATATTTTATCATCATTCCGGTAATTTTGTTCCTTACATTTAATTAAAAAATAACAACACCTCGGTGCTAGTAGGAGTGACCTTGAATGGGTGAATCAAATACTAATTTAGGCTTACGGATCAATATCAGAGCATTAGTTAAAGTCCTTATATTAACGGAATTTGAAATAAGGATTTGTTGTTAAACTTTAATGCTTTAAATTCTTTGTGTTGAATTATGTTTATTTTATGATTATCTATCTGTACATCAATGAGTTATATAGTTGGTTGTTGCCTTCTTCCCACAAATGACCCAAAGTGATCAAATTAGTGTCTTTGACATCACTAATTCCGTTTCACCTAACCATACTCAAGGGATTAAATAAGTTAGATTCATTTTTCTTTCTTAGTACTGCAACCATTGAGGTTGCAAAGAGATAGTGATAGAATATTACTTAAGTCTTTGTAGGTATAATATTGTGTTACATAAACCCGACAGGGGGATAAAAAATATAAGGCATCTAGGGGACCACGTGTCCATGCTCAATACCAGTAAAGATATGACACAGATGGGATACATGTCTCATGACTCGACCACTGTAAAGACAATATTTTTATATATGAAAATGTTTCGTCTCTTTATTGGTGTTAAGCACCGACATGTAAGTGAAAACGTGGCATATCTTTATGCTCACATTTTATGGGTCATTTAACATTTTACAATAAAATTAATAACTACTGAAATATTATTAATTATATATTGTTTAACAAATACATGAAAGGTGTGGGAAAAATAACCAATTTTGCCCCAAGCTATCTTTTTTTGATAAATATATGTATTATAAAAAAGTACCCTCCACTAAGGAACATAACCTATATACATGGAGTATACACACTATACTAGAAAAGAGAAACATTAAGGAGGCCTATAAGAAAACTACCAGAACTACATGAGTCTATGCAAAGTCTTCACAAAGTATTAAACAATAGGATGAGAAGTGAAGCGTCTGTCCTTATAACATCATAACAATGTACTCGGGAACCGTTAGCAAAGTCGATATGGAACAATTTCCATTCCATCAGAAAATCTCGATTTCCTCTCACTCTAAATCCTCTAAAAAATACGAATTGAAACTAGATGACACACTTTTATAACACCATCCAACCCTTTTGGGGTCGCCACGCCTCTCATAACTCCCTTGCAGACCCAGTTCTATCCCTCTGAATCAAGCATATGGATAAGAAGACATTCCAAAGGCCTCTTATCACCAATCAATCCTAAATGAAGTGATTGACCACCTTTTCAACCTCTTTACATAATGAGCAACGACTAGACATTGGACGTCTTCTCTTATACAATCCCCCAGTCGTCAAAATAGCCTATCTCTCTGAAGTCCACATGAAAAACATAACTTTTTGGTACATCATTATCTTTGAAGTTTCATTCCCTAGGAAATAATCACATTACTTCCCACCAAATCTCCGAATGGAGTAATATCCTCTCATTGTAAAGGCCCCTACTGCCCATCGACCATCTCAACAACTCATTCCCCCTTATAGAGCAAGAAGCCGAACCCAACCACTCAAAAAAGGCACCGTCTTCCTGCAGCTCCGAGTCCTATAACTATCTTCTAAAATTAGGATTCCAAATCACTTGGTCCCTAATAATTGTCATGTGGTATTCTACTAGGCCGTATTTATCCCTTTTTAAATTGAAGACATCGAGAAGTTGATTCTGCAGTGTGACATTCTTACCACATCCATCCTTCAAGAAACTAATCCTATTACCCATCCAAAACTAAAACTCTGTGTGTCTAAAGAAATCCCCCTCTTTGGAAATGTTCTTCCACAGACCCACCCCCGTGGGAAAATGGGTCCACTATCGGTCCCCACTTGAGATGCATGCACATAACCCCTATCCCACTAGTCTCCTCCATAATATGCTCTCCTCATCGCTGAATCTCCACAATCATTTCCCTGACATTGATTTATTGAAGCACTATTGGTCTTCATGCTTGCTCCTCCATCCTAATTGATTGGAAATCCTCTTTCCACCCCACCATACAATACTTAAAGTTATCGCCATTACCTTCCCATAGGAAATTGCTCATTATCTTCTCTATCTTGAAATGAACGGGACTTGGTATTAGAAGGATGGACAATAAGTGAGTCGTAAGACTAGACGAATAACTTTTTGTTAAAGTCAACCTCCCTCCCTTAGAAAGGTAACAAAAATTTCACCCTATCTTCCTCATATTCATTCTCACAAGAACTGGGTCCCATATGGCAATAAACTTAAACTTATCCCCCATCGATAATTTGAGATACCGAAAGAGATACAAGCCATCCCTACAACCCAACATCTCGGCTAGTCCCTCCACATTTCTCTCTCCCCCTATCTGAATCATTTTGTATTTCCCATATTTGTATGGAGATCCGACAACACCTCAAAGTAAATAAGTATTAATCTTAACGCATGCACCTGACCCTCTTCTGACTTATAGAATAAAATCATATCATCAATAAAAAAAGATCCGATATCTTAATCGGTTTTACGTTTGGATGCCCAATCCAAAAACTGCATAACAACATCGCCTTAGCCATGTGCCCTATTACCCGACTAAAGTCCTCCATTACTAAAATGAATAGAAATACAGACAACATATTTAGCTGCCGAATCCCACTTGATTTAGGAAAGAATCCATCTAGAACCCTGAAGATTATAATTAAGAACCTGACCGTAGAGATGTTCTCATAATCCATCGGACCCAACTCTAATAAAACCCTATCCTCCTCAACAACTACAATATAAAACCCTAATAAACATTAGCGTATGCCTTTTAATGTCTAATTTTCATGAAATACATGGCTCCCCACTAATTAACCTAGATTACACGCACTCGTTAGAAACCAGAACTGCATTAAGAGTCCTGAAAAAGTAACCTTCCTCATAGAAATCCTTAAAAACATCCATTACATCCCAGGGGCCTTAACTCCACTCATCAAATTTAACACATTAATGATATCCTCCTTGGTAAACTACAGTTATAATATATTAGCGTGAATCCCCCAAATTCTTCCAAACTTAGCACCATCTAGAAAAATTATAAAAGTGAGATATGACACCCTCACGTTACTAACCTCCTCATACTCAACTCCACGCACTATAATTACCAATTTGGTTATATCACAAATAAGAGTTAGAAACTTTATGAAAGAGTTATTTTTCTTATCTCCCTCACTAACCAAAGCACACATGATTTTTGTCTCCAATAGATTTCTTCCTGAATAATCCTTCTCATGATTTTTTCCTTCCTTTCCTCCCTCAACCACTTCTCCTCCCGATTATATCCCTTCATTGTCATCTACACTCCTGACCTCCTCCACTTAGCTCGCAATGATCTCACTAACATTCTCCAATACATATCTATTCCACTGCTTGATATCATCCTTGAGAGTCCCTAACTTCATCACTAACCTAAAATTACTATTTCCCTCCACCGCATAAGTAAAACACCACTCCTTAGCCCTGTCCATGAAATCCATCTTATTGATCCAAATAATCTCGCATCTGAAAGGGGTCCTTCCTCCTCTACTTATAGCAGGATTTAATAAAATTAGACTATGATTAGATGTTACCCTAGGTAAAAAAGACTGGGTTACCCCTAGGAAATAATCCTACCACTCATAGGAAATAACAAAGCAATCTAAGTTAGATAAGGAATGCTTAATTATATTGTTGGACCACGTGTACATGTTCCCTCCAACGTAAGACTCATCAACTCCATCTCACCTATAAAATCTGAGAGGTCCCTCATGTATTAGTTGGTTCTCCCTCCCTCACTTCTTTAGAATGCAAATCTCAACATATTAAAATCACCATCCATACACAAAAGGACACCCCAAACTGAACTAATGCCTACTAGATCGTCCTACAACTCCAACCTACTAGAATCTTCCATTGGCTCGTAAACACCTTAAAAACATAGACAAAATGCATTGTCCACATTCTTGAACAGACATGACGCAGTCCATGTACTTGACATGCGCTCGGACAGTTCAACAATTGTGGAATCCTACATAATAATCACTCCTCCTGAAGCACGCATTGCGCACAAGCTAGTCCAGTTAAACCTACATCCTACCTAAATAAAACTATCCAACACACCATTCACATAAATCAACTTTGTGTCCTTCGGGCATAAGATGTATGGTTTCAACCTAGAGATGGCCCCATTTACCATGCCACATTTCTTGGGATCATTTAAACCCATCATATTCCATTAGATGAAATGAAGGTTGATTAAAAACATTTCACATCCTCCTATTCCTTTCCATCCCTCACAACTCACTTCCTTATCCTCAAGTCATTTTATTTTCACTTAGGCTTCCTACCCTCTCTCCCCCTTCATACATTCTTTGCGTTGATCTGCTTGGAATAATTTACTCCCGGATTTACATTTCCCCCTACCCGACTCGTTTTTTGCTGATTTACCCAATTTTAATAGAGTCTAAATATTTTTTAGACCATGAATGGTATTCTCTAAATAAACCTCCTTTAGATTGTTTTTTTTTTGTGCTAGCTGGATGTGTCCCATGCATCCTCTTAAAATAACGGACTTCTCGATTTTTAGCAACTTTGTCTTATGTTCATGTGTTCTTTTGTATTGTCATACCTAGCTCCTTTTTATCTCCACTTGGTTGAAAATCAACAAATATTCTTTTATTGACTCCCACGCTTCCATTCCATACCTCATTATCCCACACAACCATTTCCCCTCTCATGATAGATTATGTCCCTTTGTTCTATATTACCCACTCGTTGGCTTCCTTCCCCAGCCTATTTGTTGTATGGAAATGAATGTCCTTGATCTGTGTAGCCCCTACCTCCTCCGTCCTCCACCACTAAGGATTCCATCATCTTCCACTTCGTACCCATGTTGGTCCCACCGTCGTCCTCTTCTATTATTCTAGGCAACGTTTTCCCCTATTTTCAACTTTCACCTTCCATGTATTTTGGCTTTTCCCAGGGGATCTAAGAGAGACCCTCTCACCTAAATGTTGGGTCTAACCTATAATAGTTAGGAGAACCCAACTCAATGCTGCCTTCATGCCCCATATCCACCTTAGTATTTATTTTATACCCAGCCTTCCTATTGCATATGCGTCGTAACTGCCTTGCCCCACT
Source organism: Sambucus nigra (assembly GCA_949130495.1). NCBI lineage: Eukaryota > Viridiplantae > Streptophyta > Magnoliopsida > Dipsacales > Adoxaceae > Sambucus > Sambucus nigra. The sequence continues at coordinate 423,459,646 of OX422218.1, forward strand.
GTGAACTATCAACACTCTAATTTCTCTTGTTATAGAGACAAATCAACTAGGCTATGGGTTTAGTCCGTCATTCTCAATGCAAATGAACCCATCGCCCCCATCCCTCGCCTTACCTTTTTTTCTTTAGTCAATCATTTCCCAGATCTTATCAAGTTTATGAAATACTTCCATTGTTTTTCCCTCAAAAATTGGAACACTGAAAACCCAATCCGCCACATTGATAGTTATTATTTTTGGTAACCTAAATTTCTCTGTAACAATTATACAACACCACCTAAGCTTCTTACCCATTCCATCTTAGGGGTGAGGGCCAAAATCCCCAAAATGCCCTCTGTGTCCATCCCTCCCTCGGTCAGTGTGGGCATGGGTGGCATCACGCCCTTTCTTTATGCGCTTCGGCTTTCATCAATTGGGGTAATGTATAGAGATAGAGTCGTCATCCTATTTTGCACGAAACATGCAAAAGAAATGTTTCCACCTCGAGAGAACGACATCAAAGATATACTGTTTCTTGCAAAACCAATAGTTCAAGGATTCGGGGACTAAGTCATATATTGGGAAGGTGTTAGTCATTCATCCCTACCTTTCGATCTCTCATGGTAATGTGTTATTCTTCTATTTAATAACTTCACGAAGTTTGTGAATATATATATAATCGAGCATGGAATTATTCGACACGCGTTATGGATAAAGGCGGAGTGAGGTCATCCTTAGGAGTGTTCCTAAAATAGCACTCAAAATATTATGTATGCGTATGTCGAGTCATCGATCGTTTATAGAAGGACAAAGATGTAGGTTGAACAAAATAAAAGCAGGAGTCACAAATATATGATAGGAAAATAATGTATGAACAAAACTACGAGAGGACCCGAATCTCGAATATTACCCGAGCCGCCTACATAGCCCAAAAAGTAGTTCGTATATAACACATGGTGGGGTTTATACCATAAATCCAACCGGGGAAATTTCTTATGTGTGTGTGTGTGTGTGTATGTGTGTGTGTTAAAAGGATTTTTTAGTGTGAGAAAATATAGTGAGAAACCCCCATTTGGAATTTACAAGAAAACCCTTTTTTTCTTGTTTTTGGCTTTTAATATAGAAAGTATAGTATATGCAATACTACTAATAAAAAGGTTGTATATTAATATGTGCGATCGAATAGAAATGAAATGCTAAAATAAGAATTAAGTAAGTAGTGCGAAAATAAGACACTTTAAAGAGAGAGTGAAAGATTTGGACCTTCTTTTAAAGCCTTGAATTTGGTCATGAATGCTGAAGGGATGCTCTTGCAATTAGATGAAGGTCATAAGAGGACAGGGAAGGGAATTTGTCAAATTGGGTAAGGTAAGGATGGAAATGGAATGTGGGGAAGAGTTTTCAATATGGAAACCACGTTGACTTTGAGAGAATGTTGCTGAGATCAGTGAGAGGGAAGTTTTTTGAGGTGTCTTTCGAAGTGAGCTAATTCTCTTCTTTTATATGATAATGGGAGTGCCGATCAGCATTGTCCTTATCTTTTTTATCGATAGAAACCCTAAATCCAATAGGTACGGAAATGGGTTTGCCATTAGGCAGTCCTCTGTAGATTTTTAAAATAACGATCACAAAATGTAATTCGTAAGCCCAAATCACGCAAGAGATGAACCGTTGGAAAGGGTATTTAGAGCTCATTAAAAATCCAATAGGACACTCCCAAGTTCGGGAATTGACTATGGTTAAATGCGCTCGGTAGCACTCTTATATCCCTTAGACAAGAGGGAAACATATCACTCGTCCACGCCTGAGGATGATTTGGGCAAGGAATGAACCTTTAGAAATGTTATGTACGGCCCTTTGATGTTCTAATGATATATGCTCGGTTCATAGAGTTAACCTAGGTTAAATAGGACCTGAAAGAGCTCGTTGACCCTTTGCAGTGAAATGGGTCGTTCGTCTGTACTGTAAGTCCGATTCGTGTATGGGGCGGACCGTTAGATAAGGGTATTCGGATCCCTTAAAATATTCATTCAGTCTCATTTGAGATAAAGAGTTTACAAGAGTCAAACGGGGCCCAAGATGTCTCGATGACCCTTTGGAGTGAAACAGGTCGTTCATTCGTACCATAAAGATGATTTGAACACATGACGGACTATTGGAATTGGTATTTAAAGTCCTTCAAAGATTTATTCAATCTCATTTGAGCTGAAGAGTTGATAGGTGTCAAACGGGACTTGAGAGATCCCAGTGGCCTCTGAATCAGTACTCGATGTATGATCTATAGTTTATGGTGAAACATATAGTGTTAGGGACCTAAGGAGATGTCTGGGGGGTCCTAAAATGTTGTATCTAAAGAGCCTATCGACGGATGATCTTGGAACAAGTGAAGGTTGTAGAATATATACCACATTGATATTTGTGACGAGGTTTTTTAAGATCAATTCTGCCGACCAAAGGCAAGAGAGTGACCAATTCAGAGGGTTGAGGTCGATTTTAAGGACCTAAGATTGTGTTGGGGATGATCGATTTAACGGTCGAGTTTAGTTCTTAGAACCTAAAGTTAAGGTGACCAATTCTACGGGTCGAGTTCAATTATGATGAATGAAATTTAGAGAGACGGATTATATGGGTAGAGGTCAATTTTGAGGACCTAAGTTATAGAGACCAATTTTACGGGTTGAGGTCGATTATGAGGATCTAAAGTTGAGGGGAACGATTCTATGGATCTAGGTAAATTCTAAGGAAAAAAAGTTGAGGGGACCAATTCTATGGGCTAAGATCAATTTTGAGGACCTAAAGTTACAGAGATCGATTCTGCGGATTGAGATCAATTCTAAGGACCTAAAATTGCATAGATTGCTTTTGTGGCCTGAGGTCAATTCTAAGAACCAAAAGTTGAGGGGACCGATTCTACGGGTGAAGGTCAATTCTGAGTACCTAAGTTGTACACACCAATTATGTGGGTCGAGATCGATTTTGTGGATCTAAAGTTATAAAGACCGATTCTTTGAATCGAGGTTGGTTCTGAGGATCTAAAGTTGAGGATACCTATTCTAGGATACGAGGTCAATTCCAAGGACCTAAATTTGTAATGAGCAATTATGAGGACCAAGGTCAATTCTGAGGACCTAGAGTTGTGGGAACCAATTCTTCGGGTCGAGATTAATTCTGAGGACCTAAAGTTGTACGAGGAGTTATTCTCCTGGGAACTTGTTATTTTGGGGGGGGGGATAACTTCATTGGGTAATTCATGAAGTATTTTTTATACAACCATATTTTCAAGTTCTACTAGGGGACTGGTTTAGACACGAGATTTCAATAGGGAACTAGGAATGTATTATGTTACATTATTATTAGGGAATTTTTTACTTGATATTGAGATTCTGTTAGGAAATCATATTAGACTTGGATGCGGGAGCTTCATTGCTTCTGTTTGGGGAATATGTTGATGGTAGGTGTGTAAGATTTATTCAGATGGGGATTATGGTGGGGATGGGATTTTTAAAATAATCTCGCTGGGAATTTAGAGAGCTTGTAAGGGGTTTAGTGCTACGAAAAATGGTTTCATTTTTTATATGGAAGAGGGATTATACCCCCCACTCATAATTCTATTAAGGGAGAAATAACCTCTTCAAGTGTCTTACAAACAGAAAAAACATTAAAGAACCCAAATGAAAGAAAGAAATTTGGGAATTTATATTGATCCCCATTACAACTATGATTAGCAAAATAATCTGCAGCCATATTAGACTGCATGTAGCAGTGTGAGATGGTGAAATTTAGAAGAGAACAGTTTGCCTTGATTTCTTCAATTAAAGTTTTCAATTGCCAAGGAGTTTTCCAGTCCCTAATTATCAATTCCACTACAAACATTGAATCAACCTCTATATTAATATGTGTAATTTAACGATCAATAAAAATTTGTATCCCCCTAGACCACTAAGCTCAGTTGGAGGATTTGTAGAAATACCTCTATATTGAGGAAAAGTCCGAATAAAGTCCCCCATACTATTTCTCAATATGCCACCTGAATTAAACTTTCAGCTTGTAACACTTAAAATGGGGAATGACAATTTCACACACTTGAAAATTTGAATCATCCTAATACTAGAAAGATTAAATGTCTATTTAATACTCGTATAAAAAAAAGTAAATGAGACTCTTAAAAGAAACCCCCTTACATATATTAATGATGAGAGAAATAAACTGAGATATTAAAGCTTTAGATTCAACTTCGCAGTCTTCAATGAAAGCCTTATTTCTGGTTTTTCATCTTAACCAACAAACCACAATGAGGATACATTTACCTAGGAACTTAGAATAATCACTAGGGCCATATTTCATAGAAGATATGTGATTGATACCTTGTAAATTTGTATTACCATGTGGTGAGTAAAGAACCTCCTTGTAGGTTGTATAATAGGGCAATGAATAAACACGTGACTTATTGATTCATCATGAATAATTTAAGTTTTGCATCTTGAGAATATTCTGATCCCCAAAGTTTTAATGTTGTCATCTAGAGGAGGTAGGCATGAATCAATTTCCACAAAAAAGTAGAATAATTTTTTAGGAATGTGAGGATTCCAAATAGGTTAATTGACTCTATAAATAGGAAAATAATGTTTAGCAAGATCATATGCAAAATAGAAAGATAAATGTCATGATACTTCAAGTTTCTCTCCATGTTCGAGTTGCACATATCTTCCACTAACGTTAGACTTTTTTGTGATAGAAAACCTCCTATTGAAGTGGGATTCAAGTTCTTATACATGTTAGACATATAAGAGGACCACAGAGATGCTTCAAAAGATATCTTCCAATAAAATTTCATCATTGAAACCTTACAAATAGAGTTGAAATCTTTGAATCCAAGGCCACCTTGATTTTGATCTCTATGAAGAAACTCCCACTTCTTCCATTGATATTTCGACCCAAGCTCAGCATTGCCACCCCAGAAAAACTTTTGAAACATCTTAAGAATTTTTTGAATAATGACCTTTAGAGGAGATAAAGAGGATAATATATAAAGAGGAATTAAGGAGAGCACATTCCTAATGAGAGTATACCTACCATCATTGGATAAAAAGTTTGATTGCTACCCTGCCAACTTAGATCTCCATGCATTTAAAAGACTATCATAGAGTTCCACCTTACTTACCCCTTTGAATAAAGGACATTTTAGGTAATTGATAGGGAGATTTATGAAATTTAATCCTATACCGTCACCTACCTTGCTTCTGAATTTTGGAGGTTATTTTACTATCAAATGTGAAACAACTCTTGTGGAAATTAATATTCTGCCCAAAATGGATGAATATTTATGAAGATAATCCATGATATTTTTTAGGCTTCTCTTATCCCCTCTAGATAAAATTCCACTTGAATATTCTCATAGGTAAACTTCCAATAAGCCATGTATCTTTCATCCACATTCGAGAGAAATCCTCTTCGGAATTTAGTCTTATCAAAACAAATTTGTCATCAATTAGTCTAAGATTAATGGTTAATTTTTAGGGAAAAGGTTTGAACTACCTGTCGTATGACATCCATGGATGGTCTACCATATGATAACTTCCTAACTAAAGCATATTAAAAAGGTATTCATAGAACTCCAATATATTCTTCTAAAAATAGGACTGCAAGTTCTCCTTTAAAAGTAAATAGTTTTTTAAGTCCAGGATCATGAGTATTTGAGGAAGAGCTTGCAACCACCTCTGCATAGGATCAATTCCAAACATTTTTAATATCAGAAGGCTTGAGGCTATCCATGAAAACCCTAAATAGGGTTTATGATAGAGAGAGGGGGGGGGGGGGGGGGGGGGGAGAGAGAGAGAGAGAGAGAATATGAAAAATAGTTTTCTTGATGAAGAAATGTTCCAATAATTTTCTGGTATTTTTAATAATTTTATGGCTATTTTTTTCTAGCATTTTTCTGACATTTTTGTCTCGTAAGTATATGCTGATTCTTTAATGGGGATTAAAAGTGACCTTATATCCATAAGGATTACTCCGTGGGGGTTACGGGCTGTAATTACATATGAGGAGGTTGCAGTTGTATGAGGTTGGTTACGTCTGGTACCTAGGAGAAAGGGTTGTGAGGCAGATGAGGCGACATCTAATTTTGGTTCTTTCCCAATGGGATTTTCTTGCAGATTCATCATTTGACTAGGGGATCTCAGCGTTGACCATGTTGCATGCTTGATGTAGCGGCATTAGACCTAAAAATAGTTCCAACAAGGAAAAATAAATGCATATTTTGTTTGATTATCCTAATTTATTGGCTTACTATACATGCACTTTAATTTGCTATTGACTTTTTACTGTGAGAAAGAGTATGAAATGTGTGTTTGTGAAATTTTTTTAATAGATAAAATCTTCGGAGGCTTTGTTACAAAATCATCCCTTTAAAAGGACTTATTTCTAGAAAAAAATGTTTTTTTAAATTTTTTAATATGTTTTTTTTATGTTTGAGTAGATGATGGCCTCAGAGGCTTGGTTGAAAAAGATCTTCCCTTTTTAAGGGATTTGTTTTGAGAAAAAGTAGGGAAAATGAGTTTTTTATTTATTTTTAATAGAGGAAGGCCTTGGAGGCTTTGTTCTTATATGGATGAGGGGATAGAATGCAAAGTGGGGATTGTAACTTTTGTTGGATTGTGCTAAACCTTGTGTGTTGAACAGACTGTACTGATGCTAGTTTGGCTAGAGTTATTGCTTTGGATGAGATGTAGCATTCAACTACAGTGTTGTGTGCTTTGGGAGAGAAGTGGTGGGACACTATCCACACCTTCCATTTGATTTTTGGGGAGATAATTGTCTCTCTCATAGACCTTCAGCAGCTACTGGGAATTTATTATAAAGGGTTTTAATAATGCTAGCTTCGTCGGAGTTATTTCCTTAGGCCTTACTGCAAAGATTTTATTGGTGACGGGGTACTTAAAGGTGGATCCCAAGTTGACTGTGATAATAGAGTGGATATTTTAGCATCGTAGTCCTTCGATGGTGATACTAGCTGGGACGCTGTATGGTCGCTCCGGTTTTTTAAGGGGTAGCCTAGTGAATTTGTTCATGTGTCTTGCTGAGAGGTTCCGTCCGACAGGTCCTCCTGAGTACCCCTTAGCAATTGTACTGAATATCTTTGCTCGGTACTTTTTCAATTTTATCCCACATGGGAAGAACTGGGTTAACTAGTTCGTGGAGCATGGATCTCAGTGCCTTCATTGGTTGATGCCATGTTAGGGATAATTGAAACCTATTTTGGAAATTGAAGAGTATCGATATACGCAATTAGTTGGCCTGTGGTAGACACCGTTCTACTTCCCTTGGTGGCTTCTATGCTAAGTTAGGTGCGACCAAATAGTGCCTCCTCACACACTAGACTTCTTTTCGATGGAGGACTTTACTGAATCTCGATTCATGATGATAGGTTATTTATGGGAGAGTCGTTGACTGTCTAATCGTCCATCTCAATCTTTAAGAAGTGTCTGACACGTGCCCGGGTACTGTTTGAAGTGGTCGTGGAAGTGAGTAATCCCTAAGATCTTGGCAGAAGAGGCGGGCCAGAGGTGGTTTGTTCTCTTTGACAACATGGAAGTGGGGGTAGTGTTTTTTTCCAAACTGATTAGGGTATGGTTAGTGTTTCCCTTGGGTATATATATATATGTCATAAGATCAAAAGATGATATCATGAGACGATTTTTATGCAATGTCTCTTTTGCCCCTCACATCTTTGATTTCCCTCTCTTTTTTTACTTATCAAAACTACACTTTAATTCAAAATTTGGGGTATTTTGGTGACAAACACTTCCTTCTATACTTTTCTTTTTCTACTTACCAAAACCTACCCCGACTCCCTCATTCTATCCCTCTCAGTCGATGTTGTCCCAAAACCCTACCATTTCCTCATTTTCTCCCTCTCACAAATCAGCCCCTCCTCCCCTTAGCTGCCGCCCCCTACTCCCCTCCACGTCACCCCTTCTTCATCTCCACTACACCCATAGAGGTATTCTCCCAATATCTTACACACACATAAACATAATCTTCCTTAGTATTGCATTATCCAATTTTTTTGTTCCATGGTGCGATTTTTCAGATCTGATGGTGCAATTTTTTTCAGATCTCATGGTGCGATTTCTTTATGTGATTCTTCTTGATCTCTATCTCATGTTTTTGTTTGATCTTTTTAAGGTTTTTGTGTTCCACATTTGGGGTTTTATTTTGTGTTTTAACTTTTAGGGATTTGTTTGTTTCTATTTTATATTTTAGGTACTTACTTTATGTTTTTCAAATTTTTTATGGTTTCATATTTTTGGTGCTCATGATATCTCAGGTAATCTCTCATTAGTCTTTATTTTTTATTTGTAGGTACGATTTGGTAGTGATATTATTTTTTAGTGTCCATATACTTATGAATAAGGGTGCTTGATAGAAATATTGCTCAGTTTGATGTATATTAATTTTTACTTTGACAATTTAATTTAAGCAATGTTATATTTGAACAATGTTTTGATCCTAAAATGATTTCATCAAGTCATTGGTTTGGGATAGGTGCCTTCTAGAGTAGATGTTATTTGAGTTGTTTTAGGTTGAATAAGGATCTTCTAGAGTATGTTGGTCACTATTTTTCAAAATGTCAATCCTAATTGGCATGTCTTTGTAAAATGGGTGTCTCTGTCTATCCATGAAAAACAACCCTTTAATTGTAAGCTTTGAACTATAAGTGTTAGTATAATTTGATGAACATTTATTATGCTTTAATGTATTTGCTAATGAACAATTATAATGCTCTCTTTCTCTGCATCATATAATGACGAGTTGAGAATGTATGATAAAGGTGGTTTATTTTGTTACTTTGTATTTGTAGTTTGATCTTTAGTGTTAAAATTGGTTTTGGTGGTGGATATTTCAGCAAATAATAGAATAGAGAATATGCCTTTAAGATGCAAAAACTAGGAAAAAAATAGACTTAAGGTTCAGGCTATTACTGGATTAGCACCAGTTACTAACTTATTTACATTTGATCAAAATGAATTTTGCTTTATTATGTTCCCCTAGATAGCTAGATCGTCTTTATGATGTTTTATGCAGGTTGGAATTAAGACCTGCAATGTCAAGGGTAAGTAATCTTTATTTGTTATGCTGAAATATTAACTAGTTTATTTTTGGAATTCGTAAGTCTTAAATATTTTTTATTTGTTCATGTAATCTACTAGCACTCATTGGTTGAAAATATGCGTGGGTTTTATTCTCTATAAACTTATTTATTCAATGTTAGCATTATTATTTTTTAATTTATTTTGTTTCAGGCTCCTAACATGAAAATGTCATGATGTTAATGGGTTGAGAGGTGAGGTTTGTCAACTTAATATGCCTTTTAGTATAATTTAGTAACTTTATAGGTGCAGGTCTATTCAGGTGATAATTTGAAGGAGCAGAAGACAATGGATCGATATGAGGTGTAGGTTTTTGTTAATTCTTTGCGCTCAACATTCTCATTCTTGGTGGCACCCCACATCCTAACTATAGCTATTATTTAATGTGCAACATTGGGTGGTGGGCTTTATCTTGCTTGCCATTCTCATTCTCCGTTCTTTCTTTTTTGTTACTTTTATAAGCAATATATAGTTTTTCTAATTACTGTGTTAGAATTTCAAATGTATAGCTTCATTTTTCTTTCATTTGTGTTTTGGAAAATATGTCCCTACGTTCGTGTTTTATTTTAAACTAGTATAGTAAATTACTGTTTGATATTTTTCAGTTGAAACATGTCTATATGTTCTTCCGTATATTCCTCCAAAATCAATAAACCAAGAAGTGGAGGAAGAGAGCAAAAAACAAAATGGTACATTTTGAAGACTTGGCAACCCAACGAAAATGGTACATTTTGAGGGCAGTTATGTTGGGTAAGTCAACGGATTCAAGGAAAACACCAAAATTAATGGTGATTGAAGCAAGAGGTAGAGTCAGAGGTAGATATAGAGGTGGATTCACATTTAAACAGTGCATGTGTTCACCCACAAGGCATCCTCGATCATTTTACTGCAGGCACCATCATGCTATGTATGTATGAGGTGGTCACAATACATGCTGCAACTAATTATAATAATAACTACATGTTCAAACTTACAATAAGTAAATGATCAGGAAAATATGCTTTTTTAATCTCCATATATTTATTTCCAGGTATTGACTACCAAATGGATCATATGGAATGTGACATTTTGTTACATAATTTCCCTTCTGCTCAAATTTTCTTTACCACTTCTACCCTATATTTCTTTTGTTATAGGTGTTGTATTTGTAGTCTTGCAGATATGTTCCATTGCATTTCTTAAAAGTTTTTGAAGAGAGAAGAAGTTCCCGCAAGTGCAATAAGGCCAGCTCTGGAAAATTTCATGTAATTTGAAGAGTAATAAAGAAGCCCCTCCAATACGATAGGTTTTTTTTTACCTTTTTTCGAAAGTCAAAAGATCGAAGAATTTAAAGTGTGGGCACTGTAACAAAGATGTTTTGATCAGGGAGGCTATGAGCTACCAGTATTGCAAAGGATTTTTCCATAAAAGACATGTGAAGAAGTTTGTTGAAGCCATCACTGCTAAATGTACATACACATGTGACAAAATGCCATGGTGGTAAATGGTCAAAGGTGGACACCAAGAAGGGGAAATCACAGTTGGAGAAGATTGACACCAAGAAGGGGAAATTACAGTTCTAGAAGAAGAAGAAGAAATTATCCAAAACATTTAGCCAATTCTGCGTAAAAATTGCAAAAAAACTTATCATAGACGAGCAACCTGAACAATCTCATAATGAGGAAAAAAGGATTTGATTTTACCTCTTCGGCATTCTTCTCAAAAAATTAAATGCGTGCCAATCCCAAAAAAAAATATTAGAGGTGATAAATAAGATAAGTAAACTAAATTTAGAAAAGGGTCATCTCAGAAACCAAATAAAAGTACTCAACAGAAGAAGAGAACGTTGGTGTATCATAGTTATTGGTTGTATTGTCTCTTGTTATCCAAAAAGGCAAACGATGAATGGGTCGATCGATTTAGGAGAGAAATTTCTCACCTCTTCTGAAGAGTTTACTGTCATCTCGGAACAACCTAAATGGGGTTTTTGTCCTGAAACAGAGTAAGTATACGTTGACTTATATTCAATGTGAAATTTGTGAAGATTAGAGGAAATGAGAAGCCAACGGAGCTGCGTTTGGTATGTTTTTAATTAGGACTTTATTTTTTTACCTGTTTTGATTTAACAGATCTTTCACCTCTATTAACAGATCTTGCACCTCTATTAAAGTTTCTTGCACCTCCATTAACATTAATCCTTTTTGGATCGAGCTGCAGTTTCTTACGGCAGTGCACAAATTGGGATGTAAGCGCCTTATTTATCTCAAAAAGATCAATGAGACTGAGTTCAAGAGCAACAGTCTTAACTACTACTTGAATTGCAACAGATGGACCAACTCCCATAATGGCAGGGTCTACACCAACGGTATGCGGAGTGCCGATTGACTGTTCGATTATACCCAAAGGTATGCGGAGTTTAATTTTATTCAATAAAGGAAAAAATTAATACGTTTAATGTAATGACACTGCATCGATTAATTTTCGAGGTGTAAATATTGTTAGTAACTTTGACATTATGTGATACAACGTGGAGAGGATAATGGCTAGCAATACTCTTCTTGTTGGGGACCTTGCTAGGCAAAAAAGGTCGAGAGACCTAACGTGCGCGTAAAGAATGTACATTTCCTAACATGTTCGAGGCTTTTACTTTGTATTCTTAACTTAACTGACATGATTTTTCTTTGTTGGTGTAGTCATACATTCTTAAGATTATCAAAATAAAAAGATTGAGGTCGTGGTCCGTATTCCGACATAAAAAAGAACTTCACCTTTATGGTCACTTTACGAGCCTTATACAGGATTGTCGTGGCCTTCATCATCAATATGCATGATTCGAAACTGTGGCCTACACTCTATTGAAAAGCTACTAACCAAACACTCTTTCTGAAACCTAGATTTGTTCTTTTGTAATGTCTGGTTCTTATATATTCATTTTTAGATCTATAACAGTATGCTTATAAAAGTGTGTTTCTTTATTAAAGACTTGAGGACATTCAATATGCATGTGTTTATAGGCTACTTATTTAGTTGTAATAAATGAGAGAAGAAAATCAATATTTCTAAGGTTATTTATATCAATATTTATTTCTTAATCTATGTTTATAGGCTACTTATTCTACTGTTATATAATCTATTTACATTTTTTGGTATAATAAGTAGTTTTAGATGTGATAATTTGAAAGCATAATCTCATGAGTAAAGCTTTGCAACAAAAGGTAATAGACATAAACTAATCATATATTTTGCACTAATTAGTTTATTGTAGTTGCTATGGGCTTAAGACTAACTTATTAATTTTTTTGTTATAGTCAAGATGCATTGACTAAGTTTATTCTATAGACAAGTGTTTGTTGTTATCATCAACCCCAACTCTTTTTTCTCAATTTTATTTATAAATTCTATATTTTTAAATTACACTATGTTTTGTCGGCGAACAAATTTTTTTGCCATTTTGCAATTACGTGTTTTGGAAAAAAAAATCATGTTAAGAGATTACGTATTCTGAAAATTTTCGCCATTTCGCGATTATATTCTTAGGAAATTTTTAGCATGCCTTCAAGCATGGGCATACCCTAGTGTGTGTATATATATATATATATATATATATATTCTTAACATTTTACTCTTTGCTCTTTAACCCTAGCTTCCTCTCTAAGTATATACTTTTATTCCCTTATTAACCTTGATCGCTCAACTAATTATATTACTTACCATATCTTTTAGAGGCTTAGAATGCTCCTAAAAGGTGGAAGGGAGACATCAAAGTTTGGCAGTTGGTCCCTCATTGTATCTTTTGGAATATTTGGCAAGAGATGATCACGAGATCCTTCTAAGAGGGTGAAGACTATGCCTACTAAGATTCGTTATCTTTTTTTGAGCACCTTACAGAGTTGGTCAAAAGAGTCATGGTACGATTTTATGTTGACGTTTTAGAGGTTGTGGAGAAGCTTCACGGAGGTCTGTAGGTGCGGTTGTTTTTTTATTGGGTTCTCGTTTTGAGTTTTTCATATTATCTTGTGCATACTTCCTGTATAAGGGTTCCGCACACTTGGCGGTTGGTGTTAATAATCCATTTAATTATATAAAAAGTACCTAAACATTTTTAAATTACATTCCATTCTAAAATAAAACCCATATTACAAATAAATCCAAATTAGTTTCAAAGTTTCTTATAAACTTTATTTCTTTAAAAATTAAATTTTCATTTAAAAATAGTTAAATAAAATTTTCTAAAAAGATTCAAAAATTAAATTAAATTCCAAGAATCTGAATTAACTAGTTATTTTAATTAATTAAATTCTTTTCAATTTATGGGGTATCACAATCTTCCATCTATGAAAAGAATTCCATAGTCGAAATTCATAATAAATATCTTACTTCATTGAGTCACAAAATTTATATCCTCATAAGATAGAAACTATCTCCTCGTATACAATTATTTAAGCTATCTCCTCATATATAGTGATTCAAACTATCTCCTCATATATAATGGGTAAAAATCATCTCCTCATATGAGTATGAGTCAAAATCATCTCCTCACTCGCGTGTGAATCAGAATAATCTCCTCATATTACAATGAAGCCAAAATAATCTCCTGATATAACAATGAGTCAAAATAATCTTCTCATGTCGTAATAAGTGAAAATAATCTCCTCATATTAGAATGAGATAAAATCATCTCCTCATATTATAATGATTCAAAATAATATTTTCATGTTAGAATGGGTAAAAATAATCTCCTCATATTGTAACGAGTCAAAATAAAGTAACAACTCATATACATGAGTCAAAATAGATGGGGGTACTTTGGCCTCATCATGCCCTCATGGTCCCAATTATATTCATTCTCGTTGCGATGATTTCACTATACCCGTAATAGTGATATCTCCTCAGAGCTCAGCTTGATGGCTCGCAAATCCAAAATACTCAATTGTTGCTCATTGTATGATGCATCGGAGTCTGACCCAATATTACCCAAATCAATAAGTTGATATGCAGCCTTAGGGTACAAAAATGGATGGAGTATAAGGACATGAAACATGTTATGCACTCAATCGATGTGGTTAGAAAGTGTTAGACCATACGCAATCTTATCTATCTTATTCGTAATCATGAATTTCCTAATATAAAGAGTGTATAACTTCCCTCTCGTCTTTAACCTCATTACCCATTTCATAGGGGAAAACCGCAATAAAACCTTCTCTCACCTAAAACTCCATCGGCTTCCAATTCTTGTAGACATAAATTTTCTATCTATCTCGAGTGATCTTGGTTCTTTGTCTTATCAACTTGATCTTCTTAGCTGTGTCTTTGGACGTATTCCGGTCCAAAATGTCTACCTTTTCCCCAGTCCAACCAACATACCAGTGATCGCCATGATCTTTCATATAGTACCTCAGAAGGGTCCTTATAAATGGACTTCTGATAACTATTATTATACGAAAATGACACAAGTGGTAAATGGGCCTCCCAATTGACCTTCGAGTCCAATTTATATAATCACAACATATCCTCTAACGCATGATTGGCCTCTTTTATCTATCCATCCGTCCGTGGATCGTATATTGTGCTAATATGAATGTTAGTTCCCTTGGCCTAGTGGAGACTCTTCCAAAAGTGTGATAAACATGTAGGGCCCTGATCTGAAATGAGCAATTTTGGAACACCATGTAAATGAACAATCTCTTATTCATATAAATGTGAAAGTCGTTCAATTTAATAATCAGTATGACAACCAAAAAGTGTTCCACCTTTATAAGGTAGTTAACAATCACCCATAAATATTCATGCTATCGAGGATTCATGGGTAACTATGTGATGGACTCCATCAAGATGCTTTCCCACTTCCACTTGGGAATGGGTAAAAACTGAATTAAATAAAAGGCTTATGGTGGCCCACCATCATCATTTGACAAGTAGTACATGTCGATGCAAACTAGGTCATATCCTTCTTCATATCATCACACAAATACTATTTCTTCATATGCTGGTATATTTTATCCCCTCCTAGGTGTACCGCAAAACCTGAACCATGTGTATCCTCTATAATGCCCCAAAACAATTGCCCATCCTAGGGCACCACTAATATATGCTTATAACATAGCCTTCCATCGGATACCACCTAAAATAAAGGTACACCGATATCGAGAGCCTCCATCACCTTTCCCTTACATATCTTATCCTATGATTACCCCTGAATCAATCATGTCATGATATCTAGAGTCACTGTAAACATACTCATGAATGCCTGGTCCAACGCCGCAATCATCTCCACTAAAACGCACTCGCATGCCTACGGAGTTGAAACACTACCACTAGGTCGTCGAATCAATGATTCTTCTACCATATTACCCATGCTGAGGTGATACTGAATCCTGAACTGGTAAACCTTTACGAACTTAAACCGTCATCATTGTCTCTTATTAAGATCCTTTTACATAAATAAATATTGTAAACACTTCTGATCACTGAAGAGCCTAAACTTCTTACCCCAAAAATAATGTCTCCACGAATGCAATATGAATATAATGGAAAATAAGCATAAGTCATGAGTTGGGATAATAAATCAACATATCTTTCGTCATTAATACCGCACCTAGTACTCATATAGAAGCATTGGTATAAATAAGAAACTCAACTCCACTCATAGGTAAAGAAAGAATTGGTGCAAATTTATCTATATGGTTGTTAAAAACCTATTAACACGTTTCACCCGACAAGAACAGTACACCATTCTTTCTCAACTTATTCAATGACCCTCCTATCTTTGAGAAACCATAAATGAATATCCTGTAATACCCGACCAAACCCAAAAATTTGCGAACCTTGGTAGGTTTCATGGGTTGTCCCCAGTATAGTACTGTTAATAACTTACCTTGGTCCACCGAAAGTCCCTGAGACTACATGCACAAAAAATTTCACTTCCCTCTTTGAAAGGTCACAATGGGGGAACTTATCATAAAGATTATGTTCCTGTAATGTCTACAATGTAATCCGCAATTATCGATCGTGCTTCTTCTTAATCCATGAGTAAATCAAAATATCATTAATAAAGACGATGATAAAATGGCCCATATATGATCCTTCATTAACTCTATGAATATATTCATGGAATTAAACTGTCCAAATGGCGTCACTTGGAACTTATAAGACCTTAACGAGTCAACAGGGTTATCTCGTGCACATCCTCCTCTAGCACCCTCAACTGATGATAATCGGATCATAAATCAATCTTCAAAAAGAAACAATATCCCTCCAACTGATCAAAAATATCGTCAATCCTTGGCATTGGATACTTGTTCTTCACAATCATCTTATTCAACTGATGGTAGTCTATTCACATTATCAACAAGATGTCTTTATTCTTCACAAACAACACTGGTGCACCCCAAGGTGAAGTGCTATGCAAGATGAAACCGTTTTCTCAAACAACTACTCAATCTGATAACTGAGTTCCTTAATCTCCATAGGGGCTATACCATACAACACTCAAGCAATCGTATTAGTTCCTGACCATAATTCTTTAATGATAAAAATATCCCTACTCAGTGGTTAGCCTAAAATCTTATCGAATAGGTTGGTGAACTACTGAACTTACAGAATCATGTGTAGAGACATTGTGGTCTCCTCACGAGTCTTGTCATCAATAAAATACAAATGGGTATTACCCTCACCCTTATGTCTAGTGCTAAAAGCTAAATACATCTCATGTCCTGGTATAGAAAACACAATCGCTTTACCTACATAGACAATCTGAGATCGATATGTACATAACCAATCCATCCAAAAAATCACAATGTACGTATGGGTCTCTAAAACTAATAAGTTAGATACAAACAATAACCTTCTAATATCAATGACTACCTCATCACAAGACTCGATATTAATCGTGGATATGCCTAATGGAGTAGCTATAGATAATCTTGTAGTCAAAGGAATCAGAACCACCCTTGATAAACCCACCAAATATCACACACCAAAAGAGTGTGTGGCACCCGTATCAAATAAAACTTTTGCTAGAGTGTCTGAATAGAGAAGATACCATTAACGACCTTAATAGGAACCTGATCATTCCCGGGTCCCACCTGATAGACCTTACCATACTGTAGCTGGGGAGAATGTGATGCGGCTGGCGCAGGATCTACTACTGGTGCATGTCTCCTGTGAGCTGGAAGACTTGGCACCTACTGCCTCTACTTCTAATGATGATGACAATTGCGATGAAATCCCAACTTCCACCAGCCTTCCTGGCCCGAAGAAAATTGTCCGTTTTGCCTCGCTAATTCTAACTATTTTTGTCTGGGTTAAACACATTTGGAAATCATTCTTCTTATGACCAAATCCTTTAAACCTAGAACAAATTAGTAAAGATTTTCCCGATGGTATCACCCGGCCTCCTATGCAGCTCCTGACCGTACCTACCTTGTTGGACCTTTTCTAATTAGATCAAAACTTCTCTCATGGTCCTTGATGACCCTAATCTCCCTTCCAGTCATTTCTATTTCTCGTCTCAATCTTGGGTCAATTTTCTTGTCCACTTTTCTCATACTTCTTCTTGTTCTCATACCAATCCCTATAAAGGGTGCGTTCCACATAAACTATCTAATTGCAAGTAGCATAAGAGAAATTCAATATCAGAATCTGACAAATAGGGTATATGAGTCTCTATGCAAAACACCTAATCTTCCTTTTCTCCATATGTACTTCCTCCATCGCAAATAGTGATATTTTTGTGAACCGTCTCATTCTCAATAACCATATGAGTTTCCTATTGAAGCGCTAAAATTCCTTCATCTTTTGTGTGCAAATGGACTTCGGGAAATACTTGTCAGTGAAATTATCTACAAAGACGGCATAATTAATTTGACTCTCTCCTCAAGAGTGGTCACACTTTCCCACCACTGAAGAGCTTCACTGATCGATAGAAAAGTGGCTAAAATATGTTTCTTAACATCTGTAAAGCAAAGAGACAAAAGTGGCGCTCGATGACCTGTCACCACTTAATAGCTACCTAGAGGATCTGCTAATCCTGAGAATGTGGATGGGCTATTATTTTTAACGTACCATGAATCTTTTTCAAGTCTGATATGGGAGCTCGTACCTCTAGTTGTGGTGAATCAACCATTTTGTCATGCCTTTAGTCATTCCTACCAACACTGCCTGGGATATCATATCGAAAAATAGCTAAGCTCCAAAAATAACCTGTCTCTTTGAGGCAAGAGATGGTAAAATTGGCATATATGAAGTGCTTAAATGGTTGGTGCATGTGGGACTGGTGTTGCTAGATAACCCTAGCAGCACATATGGTGGAACGGGACTCTTAAGTGCCATCTGAAATATGACATGAATCGCTTATTAGTAACACTCCAATAACAAAATTGTATCATCTTTAGCATGAGTTAAGAATCAAGGGGATACAATAACCAAATGTAAAAACGATATGATAAAACTCCAATAACTAATTTGATACAAATAATCACCACCACTACTAGGTAAAAAGTACCAATGAGTAAGTTATGACATTCCAAATCCGCAAAGTAATATTATCTCCAAGAAACCCACATTGAGTTCCAATAGTGGGGATCAAACAATACCTAGCATAACTCATACATAAAAGTTTAAAAAAAAAAGAACTAAGGTAGTTTTAACACCTACGTCCAAACATGGTAGTAATTGGATGGCACAAATGGAATATCCTAAAGGATGTTAAGTCTTGCACTATAAAGTACCTATAACAATGTGATAGGTCACGCACAATTGGTGGTCACATGAGTAGTAAAAATATCAATCATTATAATAAACAATAAACTCTATAGTTATTAGATATAAAAGTATGCCCTTTTCCTATCAGTCTCAAAATCAACCCTTTCACATTATGTATTATCAACAACCATACATTAGAAGCCTCTCCACAATTTCCCATATCATGGGGTTCATTAATTTAAATGTATAGCTAAAATTACCATACATGCCCTTAACATTTAAATGAAATTTCACAACTTTACTCGAACCGTGTGAACAATACCAAAAATCATACATGTGCACGGGGACATTCACGTGAGTACTAAACAAGGGTATGTGCGCGAAGCACGAAACTGCATTTCCTTAGATCGATTCTTACATCAACCTGCTATAACCCAAAACTAGAAATACCATTTCCAATCTGAAAACAAAGTCTCAATCCTTACTAACCGCTAATTATAACATAGGATGATTATAAGGGTCCATCCTTACGAAAAATTGTCATTTTCACACATTTATTTGGGATATTGCCACATATAATATAATAACAAATTCAATCCATGGAATTTAAAATGGGTAGAATCAATAACATTCAAAAAATTAGTCTTCCATATAATTTCATGTCAATATCCATTCTAAGTTAAAATTACAGTTCTCTTAACACAATTCAATTAGTCTAACTAATTTCAATAGGAACATCATATTGTCTTAAATATTTTTAACTCAATCCAATTCAACTAGTTTAACCTAATTCTAATAGGATATAAATATCCCCAATTTAGTTAAATAAAACGAGTTTAACTAAAATACAATTTTCAACAATTGGACTTATTCTTTCATTTACCGAAAGTTACAATTTTCCAATACATGAGATAAATCCTAATTATATCTACATACTTTTATAATTCATGAAAATATTATTTATGTAGAAATCGGTATTTATAACATGAGAGGAGACAGTAGAATAGCCTTTCCTTGTATGAAGAATACAAATCCCAAAAGAATTAAAGTAAATTCCTTTGAAAGATCCCTTGTAATCGTTCCTCAAAACCCTCAATTTGTGTAGAAAAGAGCCCCCAATGATCTAGAAATAGTCCTATTGCAAAGTTAGTTAAATTGATCTTCCAAGACTTGTATGGTTTTAGTTTGGAATTAAAAAAAAAATAATTTGTTAGTTAAAAATACACATACTGCCCGACCATTTTATGGGGATGAATTTTCCGATGGCCGCTTTTCCACCTGTTTTATAACAGGAGACTTATGTTTTAACAACATGTTTTGAGGATTAACCATAATAATTTGAGTGTATTTCAAAGTCCCATTGTCCACCAGTTTTTGAAGATGCCAACAAACATTAACATTGTGTCCAACAGACATGCAGAAATTGAAAAAAACTAGCGAGATTCTCATAGTAAATACTTATAAAGAAGTTACCCTCTCCTCTTTCAACCAAAATCTTTTCAAGAGGTTTAATAGACATGTCAACCACAATGGGGACCCTAGCATAGTCTCCATAAGACTTGTCCATTACAGTCATATCAATACGTAAAGGAATGCCAACAGCTCTAGAAATTTTAAGAAGACAGCGTTTATCCCAGTATTCTTGACATGAGCCCACGAACCTAACCCAAATTGTAGAAGTTGAAACAACATGGGTATCCGTATGAAAATTAGGAACCCATTGAAAATGTTTGAAAAAACTAGTACACACTTTGGAACTACTAATAGACCAGACCATGCTCATATCATAAGATGAAGAAAAACAAAGATTGTAATAGCCCTTACCAATATGTGTAATAACCCTTAATTGATTACATTCCTTAAATTTTAAATAATAATTTAAGTGTCCTTAAATATTTTAAATTACATTTTTTCTCAAATGAAGCCCGAATTATAATTAACTCCAAATTACATTCAAAGTTTCTTATAAACTTTACTTCTTTTAAAAATTCAGTTTTCATTTACAAATAGTTAAATAAAATTTTCTAAAAGACATATTTTTTTAAAAATTTAAATTAAATCCAACTTAACTATTAATTTTAATTAAATTTTATAATCTATGGGGTATTACATACACTATAATGGCGCTCACCCCAGCATATCCCAAACTAGTATGCCAAAGCCTAGTGGAATCCATATTTTCCTTTTATTTATCATCAATAATTGAGGCATGGCATGTTGTCGTGACCCTGGAAGAAAATAGAGGTTTCCCTCCTCATTTCCTCTGGTCGCCACCTAAGTAACCAAAACAACCTTTAGTACAATCTTGAACCCCTTGGAATATAAAGCACCCGAATAAATCAAATTCTTCTTCAAATCCGAAACATAACAAATGTTCATGAGAGTCCTAGTAATTCTGGCATCCTTCTTAAATTTGATTGTGCTAATACCCTTCCACCGATAAACATAATCATTACACATAAAATATTTCCATCCATCTACCTTCATAAAGGTATAAAATAAATCTATAGTTGAGCACATGTGGCAAGGGCACTCGAGCTAAGAATACACTCGTTTGAATAGTTTCTCATGATGAAACAATCAACATACTCTCAGATTCATTATCTTCTGAATTAACAGAATTGGATACCTCTGCCACCGATTTCTTATCATCTCGTTCCTTTAACCTAAAGTAATGTTTCCTAAATTTCCCCTTTCTCTTTTACTTGGGACACATAACATTAATCAATTCCATGGTCCTAGAATTGGACCTTCATCTTCCTCTTCCAACCCAACTTCTTTCTTCGGTCCTACACCACACAAAGAAATGGGTCGGACTCAGAATTACTCCTCTCCTTCTTTCGCTTCTTACTTATAAGAATACCGAAAAGACCACTTTAAAAATTCACTTCCTCCTTCTTATATAGCAATGTAGTGTTCAAATGCTCATATGAATCCAAACCTAAATTTAAAATTAATGGAGTTTTACCACCGTCATCAATATCAACGTATTAGCTTAATAAATCAAAGAGTATTTAATTAACTCATCAAAATGTTCATTCATCGACATAACTTCGATGTAATAGTTACTGAATATTTTTTATATCAAGACGATTCTTTATGCTCTTTGTTATATAGTTATCTTCCAATTTCTTCCATACTGACTCTGGAGATTTCACCTATATCACATAGTACACCATATTCTACACGAGATTTGACGGGATAGTACTACATATTTTCTATTCGTACTCCTTCCAATCATCCCGTGACACATCATCTTATTTCACCGAAAAGCCTGATAATTAACACATCTCTCAGTTAACATTTTCACATGTCAAAATTATTACATTTTCCATCAAACATCTCCAATTCAAACTTAACCAATGATATATTTGCAACCTTAGATGTAGAAATTCTCTAATCACTAATGCGGGTCTTCAATAAGAAACAACCGGGCCAAGGACAAAATTTCACTTACTAATTTTATCAAAGACATTGGATGCATATAAAGCAAAAACCCCATAAGCCAAAGCTTTTATACCAATTTTTTGTGTGGATACTCACTCGATAGATTGATTCATAAATGCCCAAAAATCAAAGATAAAGAACTACATAAGAGATAACAAGATAACACAATCTAAATACAATGCAATGAGAAAGTAAAGAGAAAAATAAATATCAACAAGCACAAGTAAATATGTACATGGTTCACCAATGTGGCTATGTCCATGGATGATGGCTTCCTTTCTTTGATTCAATTAACATGGGTTTCAACTCTCAAAAAGCTCACTAATCCTCTCAGTGTGTATACATGCAATAAATGAGATGATAAAATGTATTATTAACTCAGGTACTAAAATGTTCTATTTATACAAAGGACTAAACATTGGAGAAATGCCCAAAATAAGTCTCACTAAAACTAATTTTTCCACAATCTTGACGTTTGTTCGCTTCATCGAACGTGGCATTCGTTGGACGCGGGTTCCCACATTAAAATCTTTTGAACGCTGGTCCCATCTGCGACCCGCAAGAAAAGAATTCGTTGGTCACGCATTTGGACCGAAACTTTGGGCAACTAGTTTCTGTGCCAAAACTCCATAGTTGTTACAATAGATGATATATATAATCTTATAATCATTGATGGGGGAGCACTTTAAGTTTCATGAGGATTCTTTTGATGCACGTAATTTGTCCCGAGAAAAAAATAAAGAAAAAGAAAGAAAGAGAAAAGATTTCATTTGTCACGCACATCGTAAGAATTTATGTAAATCAATAGACTTTAGCAATTTTTGTTTTTACGATTTTATCAAAATGTAAATATATCATGCATGGCAAAACATTATACTTGTAACATCTAGATATAACTAGTGTTCTTGGCAGGATGGTCTTTGCTTACACTCCACCGTATAAATTTTATATCCATTAGTTAACGGCGCAAAATAGATCACTGTTGGCCGTCTTATTATAAAATGAAAGTAAAAAAGAAGTAAGTTGGAAAGACAAATGAGTACTCATCTCATATGCCTAATCATCTTGCTGCATGCGTCAACTTTCTCTGTCACTTTCCTATTCATTTTTATTTTTTTTCTGTTTTTAAACTTAAAGACACATATTTAGTCAAAAAATAGTTTTACATGGCATGGTCCGATAAATAAGTTATAAATTAGATTAAATTATCTATCAGAGTACTAGAATACACCAATTTTAAACATTATAATCCGAATGGGATCAACATTAATCAAAATCTTTAATAAACTAGCATTAAACTACAAAAGTCAATGGAGGGGGGCAGTGAATTAAATGAAAATCTTACTATTGTAAAATAAAATAAAATAAAAATAAAAATAAAAATGACTAATCTATATAATAAAGTAGGATGGTGTTTTCACTATTCACAAATTTGGAAGACAAGTTTGTCCTTTACATATTTGAGTTCCCCCTCTTTTTTACCCTTCATTTCCTTTCCTCCTTTTACCCAAAATTCAAATACAAGGATAAAATTGGAAATTAACACTAAGAAATTTTTACACACTACCGAGACTACCTTCACCGTCTCTATCGAGCCGGTACACACTCCTCTCTCACTTTCTCATCTCACTTTTTCCCACGACACTCTCTACTCTCTCTTCAACTTCAACATAACCACCCTCCCAAGCCCGCATCCTTCCCACACTACGATCCAATGCAGCCGGAACAAAAAGCCTCCCACATTAGGTTCCTAAAGGTAATCTCTCTCTCTCTCTCCTTCCGCGCTTTGAATTTTTTTTTCTACGTCTTGGAATTAGTTTTCAAGCCAGGGTTTTTTTTGTTTGATTTTCTAGGTTTGATCGTGGATTAAGAGGTATTTAGATCTTTTTTTAGGGCTATTTTTCAGATCTTACAAATTTTTGGGGGTTTTTAGTTCACAAAGTTTTTTACACGGTTCTTCGTTCCAAATTTGGCACCAATGTTTAATTTTTTTGGCTTGGCCACAGATAAATATATCCATAATTTTCTTATTTGGAGTTTAAATCGGTTTTAATTATTTTCGATTCAAATTTTAGGCGCCTCATTTGTTAGTTTGTTTTGTTTTTTAGGTACTAATTTGGTGCCTCATTTGATTTTGATGTATGGGTATAATTTAGAGGTTTGGGGGATTTGATTTGATTTTTTTATGAAATATTGTTTTGCAGTTTGATTTGGGTTTTGTTCACAATTCTTCTAATTTCTGCTACTAATTTCTTAAAAGGTTACTTCATTCTAATTTGATGGATTTGCTGGTATCCTTCATATATTCTATTGACCCTCTGTCATACGATTTGGCTTTAGATTCTTTTTGTTTTCTTGTATTATGTCTAGTTTTTTCTATTGGTTTGAAAATGGTTAATTTGCTGTCATTAGTTTTTTTTCTTCTATTTTGCAGGCATAATATATGTTTAATGATTGTGCTTCTCTCAGGTATATTCTTTGTTCTCTCACAATTCTATTTTGCAAAATCAATTACATTCTCTTATATGAATTCTTAGGCTATAATGAGTTTTTCCCCCTTTATATCCGGGTTGTTTGATTAGAAATCTTTCCTTTTCATACATATATGTCTACTAATTAATGACCTAAATAGGTAGCTTCATTGTTTTGAAAAACTCCAAATTGGAATTTTTTTAATCCTAGGGTTATATATAGTTTTTCCCTTTTATATATGGGGTGTTTGATTGAAAATATTTCCTTTTTCATACACATCTCTCTATTTAATGATCAAAACGGGTAGCTTTATTGTTTTGAAAGACTACAATTTGGAATTTAATTTTTCTTATGTTTCATATTGGTTTAAATTCTTTCATTACATTTATCAAATAATGTACCAACCTTGGAGGACTACAATGGGTATATATATGTACATATTTTAATAAGAGTATGTGTGTGTGTGTGTTGATTATATGTTTGGTCAAAGAAAAAGATGATATTGTTTTGTTATATTTCTGGAAACATGGCCTTTGTTTTACTCTTGCCCTTATGGTTTCGTGGTTTTTTTAAAATTTTTTGGTTGAATGTTTAGGTTTTTCACTTATTCAGTTGTATATCTAATAATGTAATTATGTATTAGAGATCCAATGTTTTTCTTATGTTTTGCAGATTTTGGTAGCCCTAAGAAGGTATGGGGTTATAATATGTTATTTTGGTACGATTCTTTAGTTTTTTATTGTTGGCTCACACTAATAAGGTATAGGGTGGAAGGGCCCTGCATATTAGTTTTATGGAGTTCTTTTTTTGAAATCTAATTTTATTTGGATCTTTGTTTTGTTTCTAGCAGGAATTATAATGTATGTATCAGGTATGTATGGAAGCTTTATATATTTGTATGTATGGAAATTTTATGTATATGTATGTATGGAAGTTTTATGTATCATGTATATATGGAAGTTTTAATTAACATAATGTGGTATGATATGACTTCCATTGATGTTTTAATTAACATATCAAAAGATACACAAAGTTTTATGTATCACGTATGTATGGAAGTTCATGGTGGTTCTTTAATTGATGTTTGAGATTTGAATTTTACATCTCTAGAGTTTTCATGTTATTTACATTACTTACATTATTTTAGAGGCATGTATACTTAATTTTCTAGAAATGAGTTTATTCTTGATTAGTAATGAGTTTAATCTTGATATGCAATTATAGGTTATTTTCGTAGAGTTTTACATCTCTAGAGTTTTACATCTCTAGAGTTTTACATCTCTAGAGTTTTCATGGTATTTACATTACTTACATTATTTTAGAGGCATGTATACTTAATTTTCTAGAAATTAGTTTATTCTTGATTAGTAATGAGTTTAATCTTGATATGAAATTATAGGTTATTTTGGTAGCACTTTCAAATCTTGAAGACAATCACTAAATGGAGGGCCCAGATCAGTTTAGTACATGCCATACGATTATGAAGATGGTCAATAGCGTCGAGAAATTGTCAGTTGTAAGAACAGGGGATTACAATGCCATTGATGGCCAAAAAGATGGATAGGAGATTCGGGGTGATTATCAATGCCAACGGGGATAAGCAGTTCCATAAGCATTCGGAGAAGAAGGTCAAGAGTGTTAGCCTCAATGGTCCGCCCACGCGCATTGTACAGTGACTCGAGTCCTTATATTTGAGATAGCGGAACCAAACTTTCCAGCTCCTCTTCTATTAAGTATCTTAGTCTTTCTTCATGGTCCATCATGCATTGGATAATCATTAGGTTTCTTAATTTCGTATGAGGTTTGTTTCTTTGAAACTCATCTTACATGCTTCCTTTTCTATTTTTATTTGTGAGTTCCTAATTTTGTTTCATTCCAGTCACCCCATTTGGTTTTGCAATTGAGATGTGCATATGTTTGTATTATATTTATGGCTTAAGTTCATTTCATTTTATTTTTCAGTTACGAAAAATTGCAATAGAAAAATAGGGGTTGGGGGTAGCAGATCTTTTGGATTCATTTAATAGGGATGGATTCATTTAAGGTACATGGAACGAATTGAATATTAAGAAGGTTTTGAGGCAGAATATGAATAAGAAGAGGCATGGAATGCAGTCTGCAATACGACCATCATCAGATCAGGTAGTTTACACTTTTCATATTCTTTAAATCCTTTAGAGACTAATAAAATATCCTATAAGATTTTCTCTTGATACGTTTCATGTTCTTTTAATTGTTGTCCGAGTTTGCGAAGGTAATTTTAGTAATATGCATTGATCCTTTTTCGTTTGCTTTTGAAATTCTGATGGATATTTTGAGAATTCTTGGTTTATGCTCCTCTTCTATTAAGTATCTTAGTCTTTATTCATGGTCCATCATGTATTGTATAATCATTAGGTTTCCTAATTTGGTATGAGGTTTGTTTCTTTGAAACTCATCTTACATGCTTCCTTTTCTATTTTTATTTGTGAGTTCCTAATTTTGTTTCATTCCAGTCACCCCATTTGGTTTCACAATTGAGATGTGGATATGTTTGTATTATATTTATGGCTTAAATTCATTTCATTTTATTGTTCAGTTAACGAAAAATTGTAACAGAAAAACAGGGGTTGGGGGTAGCAGATCTTTGGGATTTATTTAATAGGGATGGATTCATTTAAGGTACATGGGACAACTTGAATATGAAGAAGGTTTTGAGGCAGAATACGAATAAGAAGAGGCAAGGAATGCAGTCTGCAATAAGGCCATCATCGGATCAAGTAGTTTATAATTTTCATGTTCTTTAAATCCTTTAGAGACTAATAAAATATCCTATAAGATTTTCTCTTTATACGTTTCATGTTCTCTTAATTGTTGTCCGAGTTTGCGAAGGTAGTAATATGCATTGATCCTTTTTCGTTTGCTTTTGAAATTTTGATGGATATTTTGAAAATTTTTGGTTTATGCTCCTCTTCTATTAAGTATCTTAGTCTTTCTTCAGGGTCCATCAAGTATTGTATAATCATTAGGTTTCTTAATTTGGTATGAGGTTTGTTTATTTGAAACTCATCTTACATGCTTCCTTTTCTATTTTTATTTGTGAGTTCCTAATTTTATTTCATTCCAGTCACCCCATTTGGTTTCACAATTGAGATGTGCATATGTTTGTATTATATTTGTGGCTTAAGTTCATTTCATTTTATTGTTCAGTTAACTTACATTGTAACAGAAAAACAGTGGTAGGGGGTAGCAGATCTGCTACGGTTGAGGTTGGGGTACTCGCTGGCAAGATGATTGTAGGCAAGTAGATGACCTTGAATTTACTCTATGGTGATTTTTCAACTTCACTAATGACTTGATTCTTACTTTTTTATGCAGGCCCCACATCAGGGGCGGATCTACTAAGGGCCTAGGGGGAGCGGGGAGGCTCCCCCTCCCTTTTCCGGAAAACATTACCAAGAAAAACATTCAGGGGTGTTTTCTACAACTTTGCAATATTAACACCACTATTCTTATATTCTTTACTACCTCAATAGGATATATCCAATATGGCAGCTCCAATCAGCAATAATAATGTTTATGATCCAGGCAAAGCTGTATTATATTGAGTGCTAAAGTTGCATCTCCGAAGAAGAAATGGGATAATCTTTGCCAGCCGACGACTTCATTATACTCTCAGTTAGTTGTCTTTTGGATTATAGTTTCATGTTTTTTTTTTGTAATGTCATATGTTTCCATACTTTAAAACTCACTTTGCACTGTTTTTCGATTACGTACACTTATGTTTTAGAAGTTCAAGATGAAATGAGTAATAAGTTCCGGTTTGCATTTTTCATTAAATTTCATGCTCTTGGATTTTCACTTAATTTAGTTTTGGTACTGATTATGTGCTTAAGAACACCAGATGGTCATGTGATGCTTCCGTTTTCTCTGATCATTCCAAATATGGTCTTGATCAGAGTTTGTCATTGGAATTTTTTCTTATGTGGTAATTCTTTCTTCTGTGGTAATATGGTCTAAATATGTGAAAGCCATTATAAAATTTCAATGACAAACTAACTATACACATGCATTATTAGAGAACCAACTGAATTCTTTACGACAAACATATAGTTTGAACGCACACTTTCACACGCCACAGAACCAGAATATGTAGATATTTACTATTTGTAATTGATTACGGTAAGCTTTTTAGTGTTTTTTAGTAATTCCAAATTGATTCATATATAGGGGGTACTAAGGCATGACTTGCAATGATGAGCCATAGGATTGGCGAATTTTGTTGAAGACACAGGGCAATATAACGTGGAGGAAAGCTAGATCATTCTCTCCCGCCCTTAACAACGATTTTACATCTTCACATTGCATTTCAATTAATATAAATATACTCCAAGATATTTAGAGAAATAATGAACTTACGATATACTATTTTTAATATAAATATACTGTTTCTAATTCTAATTCTATGTTTAATGTGTTATCAGATTATCCCTCCTATCAAGACTTTCGAAAATGAACATGCTCATTCCATTAGGGGTTTGAACTTACCTTCAAACAATATAAATTTCGATAAGCACAAAATGGAGAGGTTTCTTCACCCTGGCATTTTCCATAGCTTCAGTATATGGTCCAATATCTAAGTGCATATTTAGGATTACATCATTTTTATTTTATTTGTTCAGCTTTTAAAAAAAATTTGTAGTATTGGGTACGTACAGTGAGATCAGTGGTTAAATATTGTGTATTAGTTAGCCTTTTTTGCCCCCCACTCTCATGGAGTAAGGTCAATTACTGAGTGGCTTATGAAAATTCAATTCAGTCTATGCAAACAATTGGGATATATAACGCTTTTATGTTGTCGTATTTTTTATTTAGTTAGGATACGATAGAGGATGTCATGACCTTTTAGATTGATATGAACCTTTTGTCTTAATTTCTGTTCATTTCAGGTGGTAATCCAAGATCAATCAGATTAGGACTTCAGTAATGTGGTTAGTCAAATCAACACCTGAATCTGTTTTACATTTGGATATGCTATTGTTCAGGGAATTCATATATTAGTATTCAATCTGAATATGCTATGTTGGTGCATTGATGGTGGTTCTAACTTTTGCGTGGGGTTTGCAATTTTGAAAAAAGATTCATCTTAGAAGTATGTCATCTATTACATATAAGATGTTCACAATAATTGATTGAATTTGTCCCCATTTGGTTGTCCCAAAATTATAAATTGGTCCATTTATAAATCGACTCATTTACAAATTTGCCCATTAATGTTTGGTTTCAGTAATTAAATGGTTCATTAATAGAGCATTTCACCATGAAAGTGGACCATTTCAGTAATGAAACGGTTCATGAAAATGGAGCATCTCATATTTTAGGAATCATAAATTATTCTATTTTCATGATCTCTATAGATTGCAATGTTTGTTAGTGTGCTAAGATTTATTTTTGTTTGCCTAATTATTCTCCATTTTCTGATGCATTTCAATTTTAGTGCTCCACTGATTGGTATGCAGCAGCCCCAGCAGCAACAGCAGTAAGGTATGATTTTCCTTCACCTAAATGTCCTTAACTAAGGCACGAGCCATCTTTTAAGTTCTCTGCAATTAATACTGGACCAAGGACATGTACAGGTAGAGTTCTTGCTGAATGATTTGGATATGTTTGCTTCTTGCTGAATTATTTAGACATTTGGATAAGTTTGCTTTCTGCTGAATGATTTGGATAGTGTTTCATGCTGGATTATAGACTTTTGGATAAGTTTACTTCTTGCTGATATATTTAGACTTTTATGTATCAGTTCTAGGATTCATGTTGTTTAGTGTATTTTTTTGACTTTACATGTGAGAATTAACTATTGATCACTGGGGTAATGGCCGATGATCATTGTGTTGCAACCTTAGTTTCTTTTCTTCATGTGTACTCTCCCTCTTTCAGAAATCATTTGCACATATCATTGCATTTCAACCTTGGTTCCTTTTCCCAATGTTCATATTGCACCTAATAAGTCACCTCAAAGATTCGACCACTCCCCCATATATTCAAATCTCTTTGTCCGCTGAAATTAAAGAAAAAAGGTACTTGAATAACTGACTATCTGACCAAGATACCATTCTCATTCATTTGTGTTGTCTTCTAAATAATTTAAAATTAAACCGAAAGAATACATATTAGAACAAACTAGATTCAAGAATTCCTTTACATTAGATATTCTGGGGTAAATAATTGCCACTAAAATTAAAGATGCAACCTAAAACAACTATAATGAAATTACAAGATGTAAAATCTTTTCTGTAAATGAATGGAATTCACGGTCACAATAAATGTATGAAAATGTGGTGATAGTTACTGATATTAGGTTACATGTTACTGATTCCTTTTGCATAATCTAATCAGACAACCCATTGATGGGCTTGATAAATGCATGAAGAAAAATAAATAAATGCACATGTATATTTATTTATGTATAGATTTCAATTTGAGGCCTTCATACCTGTGAATGATGTTTGATAATACCAATTTGTAGGCGTCGGTGTATGCCGTTTATAGCATCTTTCATATTGTATATATATTGTTTCCCCTCATTTTGACATACATTTCCTTTTTATGTTTATTTGTTTGGTTGCAATTTCTATGTATTTGTGTTCTTATCACTACTTTATTAATTAACGAATTGTACTTATTTTGACCTCCATTTATTTTTTATGCTAATTTGTTCATACTGTATATGTATTGGAACTTATCACTCCATTTCCATGTTGTCACTACAAACACTCTTGCTGCCTTATTTTTTCACGACCCCGCTTTCGCACTCAGGTGAGTACTTTATCGCATTCACTTGATCTAGAGTTGTTACTCCTGTTTAGATCTAGACCTGGTACTCCACAATTTTTGTTTTTGCTTTGTAGATTTCTCTATAGCATACACTTCAATATTAGGGATTTTATTTATTATTTTTGCCACGCTATCTCGAGTTCGCTTTTTGTACATGAAATCACTTTAAAATGCTTATTTTGAATTCTTAGTTTGATTATGTTTTATACATTGTTAGTTTGATTACGTCTCCTAATTTATTCAAAAGAGGAAATCATGTTTAGTGTGCTTTTGCCTCCATGATCTTTTTTCCCTGTTTTGTGATAGATTTTGGAAAAGTTTAAGTAATGTAAAACCTTACACATTGCCATATTTGGTAGGTGAATGCTGTTGTAAAAACATATGTCGGTTTTTAACTTTTTTTCATTCTTATAGCTCCCACACAACCAAGCAAGGATTATAATTTATTTCGGCCTATTGGTTTTGAAGCACTGACATTAAACTTCTTTATTTTTAAACTTTGAACATCATTAAGTTTTTATATTTGAAGCCTCATGTATATATATGGGTGTGAAGATTAAGTGTTTTCGCATATAGTTTTGTTGAATTCAGTTCGATGTTCCATCATTCATTTACTCTCCATTTTATGATCCAATTTTCGAGTGTACTTAAGAATTGGTATATAACATCCAATTTGAAAATGAATGATAATTCTCTACAGTTATATTGTCCATTTCTTCAACAGGTGGTAGCTTTATTATCCGTTTCTTTTGGGTTACCCATATCTTCTAGCCTCTACCAAAGGTAATATATCCCTTTCTTTACGTTCTCTTCTGTTTCTGTTCTCTTCTTTTTCTTATGTATATGTTGTATTCTTGGTACCATTGGGTCACGATGAGCTGAAGAAAAATGAACAGATAAATGGTTATTTTCTTCATTCCTGTTTCTTTTCACTCTTATTGGGTGCGTGTGTCGATTCTGCAGAACATATAAATGTTTTGACCATTTGGGTTGACCATTTTTGTTTCTGATTATAACTGAAGCTCTGAATTGTATATATACTCACATTGAAATCTCTAAAGCTCTTTACCTTAGACCTGTGTGAACATACTCAAACTAAACATACTGAAAAAAGACTTACTTACACTTACATACTCACACTAAAAGCTCTAAACATTTTTAGTATATATCTTACTTTACTCTACATTATTGTATATGAACTTACTGAAACAAAACCTCCATGTTGAACTGAATATACCACAATTTTCATTTTTTTTACCCAACTCATTGACCTATTTATGTCTAAAACTTCACGCGAAGTATTGGAATTACCAAACTTCACTCTAATGCTTCAAACTCAATGACCTGTGTATAGGAAGAGTTTGCCATCATGTCTCTTTAATTTTTACGGCCATACTAAAAGTGGAGCACTGGTGTGTCGGATATATGAGCTATGCATAAGTGCTTACGAGAGGATTATATTTATTTTTGTTTAAAAAGTTAAAGTCATCACCAAGGAATCATTTAGTGTAGATATGTTTTGGATTTATGTTTTTTTGGTTACTTTGGATGTGAAATTAATAGATTTATATGAATGATGGAGTTCGAGATTAGTCGGTTCATACATATTGTTATAGTGTCCGCGTTTGATATCTGAAGACAAACATTTGACTAATTAGCATTATATAATATTTTACTCACTATTTCAATTGACTGACTATATTTTTTTTATTTTGTATCAGGTTGCATTTTGAAAAGTACGGACAATCATTATAGTGCGACATGTGACGACCTCAATTGATATATATGTGATTTTTTTTAGGAAGTTTTTTCGTACAAAAGTATTCGGTAGTTGAATTTCTTATCTTTGAATATTGTTGAATTGGTTGTTATCCCTTAAGAAGGATGGATAGTCCAATAAATAAAGGAGACCATTTTCTTAAATTGACACTGTTTATTTGAGGTACAATGTAAATTCGATTGATGAATATTATATATTTCATGTTGTATATAAATTTGTTTGACGAATTTAGACTATTTGAATGCTGTTTGACTATTTGTTATTTGTTAAGATGGGTGAATAGTCCTTTAAATAAAGGAGATTATGATCATTTTTTTTAAATTACACTTTGCTTTGTTGGGGAACTAAATTTTTGTCGTTTTGCAATTATGAACATTTCTAAATTTTCGTCGTGCCTTCAGGCACGGGCATTTCGCTAGTAATTTAATAAGCGCCTCCTGTACACACCAGCTATATTCAAATATAGCTGCAATGTTTAATGAAAATTTCCTACAATGTCGCCTTATTTCCTGGTCAAATGACAGATATTTTGTTATATATATGCAAACATACAACTAGCAGGTTTATCAACGTTGGCTTGCCCTAATGATGGAGACACAAACTATATCATATAGTGCACTATAACCTTTCAAGAAGTCTGAGAGTTTTTTTTCTGGGTACATTATTTCCAAAGCATGTTAGACTATGCGATGGTTTATTATGACTGGGATTTGGTGGAAATGAAGAGGACACTACTATGGTTTAGCCGCATTTCATTCTTTATGAAAAGGGAATTATGAAACTGCCTACTTAATTTAATAACCTCATAGTGTTAAAGCGTTTGACTTTTGGTTTAACAATTTATATGAGCTGCATTATAAGAACTTATCATAATTCAAATGCGTTGTACGGTAAGAATAGAGCAGAATGTTTGGAAATAATATTCTCACAGATAGATAGATATTATTGCTTTGGAAACAACTTAAATAAGTATTACTTTGCCCCCAAAGTACAGTGTAGACCATGCATGTCTATGTAAACACTTGCGTACATATTTTGATCAGTGTAGCATCAGTGTTGATAAAATTATTTATTTCATTATATTGAGTCTTTTGTTCGTATTACGTATATGTTTAACCACCCCAAATTAAATAGAGTCTAGTTTTTGTATTATTGTAAAAGTCATGCAGTTTTCTTCATTTTCTTCTCTGTAGATGGAGTTTATGATTTTGTTGGGTGTTGTTTATTAGTTCCTTCTTTTGTTGGGCATCGTACAATGCAAGTACAAGCGAATGTTTGCAGGTGATGACGACTACTACCCAAATTTTATAAAGTGCAATTATGCCTACTACTACTAAAAAAAGGACGTTTTGAGAAAAGTTCCTCATAATCTTCAAAATGTATAAAAATAAAACACTCTACATAATTTTATAAATTTAGTCTCTGTACTAAAAATTGGTGAAAAATATTGCCGCTGGCGCGGACAAAAAAATGAACTCCAAACTCTAAAGGGATCACACAAATAAATATTATTGCACCACAAGGACTTGATTTATATACTTGAAAAACATTGTCCTAAAAATCCAAATATAGGAAGGAATATGACATTTACCTTAATTTTCTATTAAAAAAAAGTTTTCTATAGATTAGTTCCCGATAAGTATTTTCCGACAATAAGCATACTCAAATAAATTTAAAATGTTTCAGGACATGCACAAATTTATTTATCCATTTATGACATTTAGTCTTTAGAAAACATCCCCCTTTTCCTCATCCACTTACCCCACTCCACTGCCAGAGCTCTGGTGCCGGCAGGATTAGGAGGGGTCCGCTAGGTCGGGTCTCTAAATGTGTGGTTATTGGAACCATACGGTTTACTATGTTATGACTACATGTATAGGGGTGTTGATGTGGGTATATGTATTGTTCAACCTAGTACTCTTGGAAGAGAAACATGAATTTAGTATTTCAATGAGGCTCGAAGACCTTTAAGCTAAGCAAGGAATGCAAGAGACAGTTGTGTTACTTCAAGTTGAAAGACCTAGGTAGAGGCTATTGTTGTTTGAAGTTTCTGGCTATATGGGAGGTTTTGTGGTTGGGGAGATGTATGCTCAATGTGTCTAGGCTCAAAGAATATTTTTATAAGTTAAGGAAGAGTACCAATAGAGAAATCATATCATGTACTAACTATGAACGAAGGGAAGCATATTTTCTCATTATTGTACGGGCCGGGAGGAGGACAAGATCCCTCATTTTTTGTTGGTTGTATGAATGGAGCCATTACCCGCTCATAAGATGCAAGTCTCGCATTGTGAAGAGTCCACATGCAACATAGAGGTAAAACCAATCTCTTGCCTTTCTAGATTAGAATATTTCCAAAAAGTCCTCGCGGGAAGGGTGGGTGACAAACATGAGGAAATACCATCTTATGGAGATTTCTCTAATTGGTTCACAATAAGGTGGGAATGCGTATGGGGTGTGGAGAACAAGTGCCTACTAAATAACTTGTTCTAGTTTGGCTTTTCATCCGAAAAGAGCCCATGAGAATATTGGAGCTACGAAAATGGGTGTACAATGGGGTATCGTTGTTTTTGTATAGGTGACAACTGCTTGGGTGCAGAAACAACATGACACCAAGATAGAAGAGGTGGTGGATTCGTGTGGAAGTAATCCCATTACACTTATGGAATAACGATATACTTCGGGACATAAGAGAATGTAGACACCACATTCGAGGACCTCCACCCTAAGCATCTCCTTAGGTCCCTAGCACTTCCTCCTTCATCATAAACCCTGGGTCAAGATCTGAGTACTGATTTGGAGGCCACCGGGTGCTCCCTAGCCCCGTTTGACTCTTGTCAACTCTTCAGCTCGAACAAGATTGAATGAATCATTGAAGGGATCTGAATACCCTTTTTAACAGTCTACCCCCGTGTGCGAATAAGTCTTACGGTATGTACGAATGACTCGTTTCACTCTGAAGGGTCACTAGGCGCTTTCTGACCCAATTGGACTCCTGACAACTCTTCATCTCGAACGAGACTGAATGAATCTTATAAGGGCTTTGAATACCTTTTCCAATGATCTGCCCTGTGCAAGAATCAACCTTACGGTCCTGATGAACGACCCGTTTCACTCTGAAGGGTCATCGAATGGTACAGGCCTCGTATGACCTTGTTCAACTCTCTAAATCGAGAGAAGCTCTTTGTAACATTGAGGTCCCTGAATAACTGTTCATCTCGTGCACGAATTGGCCTTATAGTTTGGATGAACGATCCGTTTCCCGCTTGTTCAAAAGATCGATGAGCGCTTCCGAGCCCCGTTTGACAATAGTTAATTCCCGAAGCCATGAGAAACCCAATGGGTTCTTAAAGGTATCTTAATACAATTTCCAAAGGTTCATCCTGTGCACGATTCGAAATTGCAGATTGTATTTTACGATCATTTTTCCAAAAAATCTGCATAGGACTGCAGAATGGCAAACCTATTTTCGCGCCGATCTACCATGTGTATGGAGTTTACTGGAGATAGGTAGGCAAGTACAACGCCGATCGGCACCCCCTTGACCCTATAAAAGAAAAGCATGAGGTCATTTCAAAGGTCACCTCAAAAACATCCCTCTCAGTGATCTCAACAACATTCTCCCAATGCCAGCGTAGTTTTCAAATCGAAACCTCTTCCTCGCATTCCATTTCCATCCTTTCCTTACAAAGTTTGGCAAATTCCATTGCCTCTCGTCCTACCACCTTCATCCACTTGCAAGAACATCCCTTCAACATTCAGCAACAACTTTAAGGCTTCAAGAAAAGGTCCAAAGCTTTAACTCTCTCTTTAAATTTTCTTATTTTTGGACTATTTAGTTAATTCTTATTTTAATATTTCATTTCTATTAGATCACACATATTAATATCTAACTTTTTTATTAGTAGTATTTCATATACTATAATTTCTATAAAAAAACAAGAAAATAGGGTTTGCTTATAAATTTCAAAAAGATGATTTCTCAGTACATTTTTTCACACTAAAACACCCTTTTACACATACACACACACACACAGACATACACATGTATAAAAAACGTCCCTGGTTGTATTTATGGGATAAACCCCTCCTCGTGATATATATATGAATTACGTGGACATTGATACCTTTTTAGTCTACGTATGCGTCTCGGGTAAAATCCGATATTCGAGTCGTATCTTATTTTTGTTCATATATTATTTTCATATCATATATTTGTGATCCATGCTTGTGTTTTGTTCAACCTACACCATCATCCATCTATAAATGATCAGTTACTCAACAAATGCATACATAATATTTTGATTACTATTTTGGGAATACTCCTGAGGATGACCTCCCTCCGCCTTTATTCATGATGCGAGTCAACTAATTCCAGTATCCATTTACACACACACACACACACATACACTTCACGGAGTTATTAAGGAGAAGAATAACATATGCACATGAGAGACCGAAAGGGCGGGATGGGTGCCTAACACCTTTCCATTCCATAATTTAGTCCACGAGTCCTTGAATTCCATTCCAAATCGGCAAAGTAATATTATCTCCAAGAAACCCACATTGAGTTCCAATAGTGGGAATCAAACAATACCTAGCATAACTCATACATAAAAGTTAAAAAAAAAAAAGAAGAACTAAGGTAGTTTTAACACCTACATCCAAACTTGGTAGTAATTGGATGGCACAAATGGAATATCCTAAAGGATGTTAAGTCTTGCACTATAAAGTACCTATAACAATGTGATGGGTCACGCACAATTGGTGGTCACATGAGTAGTAAAAATATCAATCATTATAATAAACAATAAACTCTACAGTTATTAGACATAAAAGTATGCCCTTTTCCTATCGGTCTCAAAATCAACCCTTTCACATTATGTATTATCAACAACCATACATTAGAAACCTCTCCACAATTTTCCATATCATGGGGTTCATTAATTTAAATGTATAGCTAAAATTACCATACATGCCCTTAACATTTAAATAAAATTTCACAACTTTACTCGAACTGTGTGAACAATACCAAAAATCATACATGTGCACGGGGACATTCACGTGAGTACTAAACAAGGGTATGTGCGCGAAGCACGAAACCGCATTTCCTTAGATCGATTCTTACATCAACCTGCTATAACCCAAAACTAGAAACACCATTTCCAATCTGAAAACAAAGTCTCAATCCTTACTAACCGCTAATTATAGCATAGGATGATTATAAGGGTTCATCCTTACGAAAAAATTGTCATTTTCACACATTTATTTGGGATATTGCCACATAAAATATAATAACAAGTTCAATCCATGGAATTTAAAATGGGTAGAATCAATAACATTCAAAAAATTAGTCTGCCATATAATTTCATGTCAATATCCATTCTAAGGTAAAACTACAGTTCTCTTAACACAATTCAATTAGTCTAACTAATTTCAATAGGAACATCATATTGTCTTAAATATTTTGAACTCAATCCAATTCAACTAGTTTAACCTAATTCTAATAGGATATAAATATCCCCAATTTAGTTAAATAAAACTAGTTTAACTAAAATACAATTTTTAACAATTGGACTTATTCTTTCATTTACCGAAAGTTACA
Source organism: Sambucus nigra (assembly GCA_949130495.1). Taxonomy (NCBI): domain Eukaryota; kingdom Viridiplantae; phylum Streptophyta; class Magnoliopsida; order Dipsacales; family Adoxaceae; genus Sambucus; species Sambucus nigra. The sequence goes on from OX422218.1 coordinate 423,498,575, forward strand.
ATTTTCCAATACATGAGATAAATCTTAATTATATCTACATACTTTTATAATTCATGAAAATACTATTTATGTAAAAATCGGTATTTATAACATGAGAGGAGACAGTAGAATAGCCTTGCCTTGTATGAAGAATACAAATCCCAAAAGAAAGTAAAGTAAATTCCTTTGAAAGACCCCTTGTAATCGTTCCTCAGAACCCTCAATTTGTGTAGAAAAGAGCCCCCAATGATCTAGAAATAGTCCTATTGCAAAGTTAATTAAATTGATCTTCCAAGACTTGTATGGTTTTAGTTTGGAATTTAAAAAATAATAATTTGTTAGTTAAGAGTTGGATTGTCGGAGGTTATAGGGCTAGGGTTTCCCTTAGGTTTATATATATATATTCTCTACGTCTTAATATTTTACTCTTTTATCCTTTATCATAGCTTCCTGTCCAAGTATATACTTCAATTACCTTATTAACCTTGGCCCCTCAACTAATTATATTTTTTGAAAAGAAACTAATTTATTAATAGGTAGGATAAACATACTCTCTTAAGGGAACTTACAAGGATTAATGAAAAGAAAACAACTAAGAAAATTTATTAAATTCTGAACGAGTAGCAAATGACCTTAAATTATATTTAAGAGTCAATTTCTCCTCATCAGTTAAGGACGAAAATGATTCCTGTTTTCTTCCTCCATTATTCTTAATTCCATCCAACTCATCTTGATATGTTGATTCTTCAATGTTACCCAAAATTTGGAAAGAATTGGTAACTCGAGTATTGAACAATTTTTTTCCACGGTTTCTCCCAATCGGGTCTATAATAAATGCCCTAGCTTTGGTAGAATTAGGAGACATTCCTAAATCAAACTTTGCAATCTCTACACATAAATTAATTCCAGGGCCATCCTTTTTTCACAAAGAATCATTTGTGTGAGATGACAAGTTTGGAATGTTCTCTAGAGGAGGCATATCTTCGTAGGAATTAGACTCTTCGGTATGAGAAATGTCCCCTGATGAGATATTTTGATTATTGTTTTTATCTTTTTTCTCCTTCTCAATGTTCCCATCCAATTTTTTTGGAATTATTCCTTTCTTGTATTGAACGATCAACACCTGTTTATTTCTTGAAGTGATGATCATTTCAGTTATATCCTCATTCCTTCATTGAATCTGACCTTTTTCAAAAGTCACCTGAGTAGTTTTGTTATGATCCAAAAATGTAGGTTTAAAAGCTACATACCTTCTGCCCTCACACATTTGAGTCATGTAATTTTCTTTTTCAAACGTCCCTAAATTTAAAACTGTCATCGCCTGGAAATCTGCATGAGAACTATTATTGACGACATGGTCAATAGTTTAAACCATCCCTGACTTCAAGGTTTATTCAAAAAAAAAATATTAGTTGATATGCTTGATAGTTCCTAAGCTCTTAAAAAATAGGATCAGTTGATACACATACTGCCCGACCATTTTATGGGGATGAATTTTCCGATGGCCGCTTTTCCACCTGTTTTATAACAGGAGACTTATGTTTTAACAACATGTTTTGAGGATGAACCATAATAATTTGAGTGTCTTTCAAAGTCCCATTGGCCACCAGTTTTTAAAGATGCCTACAAACATTAACATTGTGTCCAACAGACTTGCAGAAATTGAAAAAAACTAGCGAGATTCTCATAGTAAATACATACAAAGAAGTTCCCCTCTCCTCTTTCAACCAAAATCTTTTCAAGAGGTTTAATAGACATGTCAACCTCAATGGGGACCCTAGCATAGTCTCCAAAAGACATGTCCATTACAGTCATATCAATGCGTAAAGGAATGCCAACAGCTCTAGCAATTTCAAGAAGACAGCGTTTATCCCAGTATTCTTGACATGAGCCCGCGAACCTAACCCAAATTGTAGAAGTTGAAACAACATGGGTATCCGTATGAAAATTAGGAACCCATTGAAAATGTTTGAAAAAACTAGTACACACTTTGGAACTAGTAATAGACCAGACCATGCTCATATCATAAGATGAAGAAAAACAAAGATTGTAATAGCCCTTACCAATATGTGTAATAACCCTTAATTGATTACATTCTTTAAATTTTAAATAATAATTTAAATGTCCTTAAATATTTTAAATTACATTTTTTCTCAAATGAAGCCCGAATTATAATTAACTCCAAATTACATTCAAAGTTTCTTATAAATTTACTTCTTTTAAAAATTCAGTTGTCATTTACAAATAGTTAAATAAAATTTTCTAAAAAACATATATTTTTTTTAAATTTAAATTAAATCCAAATTAACTATTAAATTTTTTAATCTATGGGGTATTACATACACTATAATGGCGCTCACCCCAGCATATCCCAAACTAGTATGCCAAAGCCTAGTGGAATCCATATTTGCCTTTTATTTATCATCAATAATTGAGGCATGACATGTTGCCGTGACCCTGGAAGAAAATAGAGGTTTCCCTCCTCATGTCCTGTGATCGCCACCTAAGCAACCAAAACAACCTCTAGTACAATCTTGAACCCCTTGGAATATAAAGCACCCGAATAAATCAAATTCTTCTTCAAATTCGAAACATAACAAATGTTCATGAGAGTCCTAGTAATTCTGGCATCCTTCTTAAATTTGATTGTGCTAATACCCTTCCACCGACAAACATAATCATTACACATAAAATCTTTCCATCCATCTACCTTCATAAAGGTATAAAATAAATCTATAGTTGAGCACATGTGGCAAGGGCACTCGAGCTAAGAATACACTCGTTTGAATAGTTTCTCATGATGAAGCAATCAACATACTCTCAAATTCATTATCTTCTGAATTAACAGAATTGGATACCTCTGCCACCGATTTCTTATCATCTCTTTCCTTTAACCTAAAGTAATGTTTCCTAAATTTCCCCTTTCTCTTTTACTTGGGACACATAAAATTAGTCAATTCCATGGTCCTACAATTGAACCTTCATCTTCCTCTTCCAACCCAACTGCTTTCTTCGGTCCTACACCACACAAAGAAATGCATCGGACTCAGAATTACTCCTCTCCTTCTTTCGCTTCTTACTTATAAGAATACCGAATAGACCACTTTAAAAATTCACTTCCTCCTTCTTATATAGCAATGTAGTGTTCAAATGCTCATATGAATCCAAAACCAAATTTAAAATTAATGGAGTTTTACTACCGTCATCAATATCAACGTATTAGCTTAATAAATCAAAGAGTATTTTAATTAACTCATCAAAATGTTCATTCATCGACATAACTTCGATGTAATAGTTACTGAATATTTTTTATATCAAGACGATTCTTTATGCTCTTTGTTATATAGTTATCTTCCAATTTTTTCCATACTGACTCTGGAGATTCCACCTATATCACATAGTACACCATATTCTACACGAGATCTGACGGGATAGTACTACATATTTCCTAGTCGTACTCCTTCCAATCATCCCGTGACACATCATCTTATTTCACCGAAAAGCCTGATAATTAACACATCTCTCAGTTAACATTTTCACATGTCAAAATTATTACATTTTCCATCAAACCTCTCCAATTCAAACTTAGCCAATGATATATTTGCAACCTTAGATGTAGAAATTCTCTAATCACTAACGCGGGTCTTCAACAAGAAATAACCGGGCCAAGGACAAAATTTCACTTATTAATTTTATCAAAGACATTGGATGCATATAAAGCAAAAACCCCATAAGCCAAAGCTTTTATACCAATTTTTTGTGTGGATACTCACTCGATATATTGATTCATAAACGCCCAAAAATCAAAGATAAAGAACTACCTAAGAGATAACAAGATAACACAATCTAAATATAATGCAATGAGAAAGTAAAGAGAAAAATAAATATCAACAAGCACAAGTAAATATGTACATGGTTCACCAATGTGGATATGTCCATGGATGATGGCTTCCTTTCTTTGATTCAATTAACATGGATTTCAACTCTCAAAAAGCTCACTAATCCTCGCAATGTGTATACATGCAATAAATGAGATGATAAAAGATATTATTAACTAAGGTACTAAAATGTTCTATTTATACAAGGGACTAAACATGGGAGAAATGCCCAAAATAAGTCTCACTAAAACTCATTTTTCCACAATCTTGACGTTTGTTCGCTTCATCGAACGTGGCATTCGTTGGATGCGGGTTCCCACATTAAAATCTTTTGAACGCTGGTCCCATCTGCGACCCGCAAGAAAAGAATTCATTGGTCAGGCATTTGGACCGAAACTTTGGCAACTAGTTTCTGTGCCAAAACTCCATAGTTGTTACAATAGATGATATATATAATCTTATAATCATTGATGGGGGAGCACTTTAAGTTTCATGAGGATTCTTTTGGTGCACTTAATTTGTCCCGAGAAAAAAATAAAGAAAAAGGAAGAAAGAGAAAAGATTTCGTTTGTCACGCACATCGTAAGAATTTATGTAAATCAATAGACTTTAGCAATTTTTGTTTTTACGATTTTATCAAAATGTAAATATATCATGCATGGCAAAACATTATACTTGAAACATGTAGATATAACTAGTGTTCTTGGCAGGATGGTCTTTGCTTACACTCCACCTTATAAATTTTATATCCATTAGTTAACGGCGCAAAATAGAGTCACTGTTGGCCTTCTTATTATAAAATGAAAGTAAAAAAGAAGTAAGTTGGAAAGACAAATGAGTACTCATCTCATATGCCTAATCATCTTGCTGCATGAGTCAACTTTCTCTGTCACTTTCCTATTCATTTTTAATTTTTTTCTGTTTTTAAACTTAAAGACACATATTTAGTCAAAAAATAGTTTTACATGGCATGGCCCGATAAATAAGTTATAAATTTGATTAAATTATCTATGAGAGTACTAGAATACACCAATTTTAAACATTATAATCCGAATGGGATCAACATTAATCAAAATCTTTAATAAACTAGCATTAAACTACAAAAGTTAATGGAGGGGGGACAGTGAATTAAATGAAAATCTTACTATTGTAAAATAAAATAAAATAAAATAAAATAAAATAAAATAAAAATAAAAATGACTAATAATTTAATAAGCGCCTCCTGTACACACCAGCTATATTCAAATATAGCTGCAATGTTTAATGAAAATTTCCTACAATGTCGCCTTATTTGCTGGTCAAATGACAGATATTTGTTATATATATGCAAACATACAACTAGCAGGTTTATCAACGTTGGCTTGCCCTAATGATGGAGACACAAACTATATCATATAGTGCACTATAACCTTTCAAGAAGTCTGAGAGTTTTTTTTCTGGCTACATTATTTCCAAAGCATGTTAGACTATGCGATGGTTTATTATGACTGGGATTTGGTGGAAATGAAGAGGACACTACTATGGTTTAGCCGCATTTCATTCTTTATGAAAAGGGAATTATGGAACTGCCTACTTAATTTAATAACCTCATAGTGTTAAAGCGTTTGACTTTTGGTTTAACAATTTATATGAGCTGCATTATAAGAACTTATCATAATTCAAATGCGTTGTACGGTAAGGATAGAGCAGAATGTTTGGAAATAATATTCTCACAGATAGATAGATATTATTGCTTTGGAAACAACTTAAATAAGTATTACTTTGCCCCCAAAGTACACTGTAGACCATGCATGTCTATGTAAACACTTGCGTACATATTTTGATCAGTGTAGCATCAGTGTTGATAAAATTATTTATTTCATTATAGTGAGTCTTTTGTTCGTATTACGTATATGTTTAACCACCCCAAATTAAATAGAGTCTAGTTTTTGTATTATTGTAAAAGTCATGCAGTTTTCTTCACTTTCTTCTCTGTAGATGGAGTTTATGATCTTGTTGGGTGTTGTTTATTAGTTCCTTCTTTTGTTGGGCATCGTACAATGCAAGTACAAGCGAATGTTTGCAGGTGATGACGACATACCCAAATTTTATAAAGTGCAATTATGCTTACTACTAGTGAAAAAAAAATGACATTTTCAGAAACGTTCCTCATAATCTTCAAAATGTATAAAAATAAAATACTTTACATAATTTTATAAATTTAGTTTCTGTACTAAAAATTGGTGAAAAATGGTGCCGCTGACGCGGACAAAAAAATGAACTCCTAACTCTAAAGGGATCACACAAATAAATATTATTGCACCACAAGGACTTGATTTATATACTTGAAAAACGTTGTCCTAAAAATCCAAATATAAGAGGGAACGTGACATTTACCTTAATTCTCTATTAAAAAAAAGTTTTCTATAGATTAGTTCCCGATAAGTATTTTTCAGACAATAAGCATACTCAAATAAATTTAAAATGTTTGAGGACATGCACAAATTTATTTATCCATTTATGGCATTTAATCTTTAGAAAACATCCCCCTTTTCCTCATCCACTTACCCCACTTCCCCTCCTCGATCCCCACTCCACTGCCAGAACTCTGGTGCCGGCAGGATAAGGAGGGGTCCACTAGGTCGGGTCTCTAAATGTGTGGTTATTGGAACCATACGGTTTACTATGTTATGACTACATGTATAGGGGTGTTGATGTGGGTATATGTATTGTTCAACCTAGTACTCTTGGAAGAGAAACATGAATTTAGTATTTTAAGGAGGCTCAAAGACCTTTAAGCTAAGCAAGGAATGGAAGAGACAATTGTGTTACTTCAAGTTGAAAGTCCTAGGTAGAGGCTATTGTTGTTCGAAGTTTCTCGCTATATGGGAGGTTTTGTGGTTTGGGAGATGTATGCTCAATGTGTCTTAGGCTCAAAGAACATTTTTATAAGTTGAGGAAGAGTACCAATAGAGAAATCATATCATGTACTCACTATGAACGAAGGGAAGCATATTTTCTCATTATTGTACGGGAGGGCGGGAAGAGGACAAGATCCCTCATTTTTTGTTGGTTGTGTGAATGGAGCCATTACCCACTCATAAGATGCAAGTCTCGCACTGTGAAGAGTCCACATGCAACATAGAGGTAGAACCAATCTCTTTCCTTTCTAGATTAGAATTTTTCCAAAAAGTCCTCGCGGGAAGGGTGGGTGACAAACATGAGGAAATACCATCTTATGGAGATTTCTCTAATTGGTTCACAATAAGGTGGGAATGCGTATGGGGTGTGGAGAACAAGTGCCTACTAAATAACTTGTTCTAGTTTGGCTTTTCATCCGAAAAGAGCCCGTAAGAATATTGGAGCTACAAAAATGGGTGTACAATGGGGTATCGTTATTTTTGTATAAGTGAAAAATGCTTGGGTGCAGAAACAACATGACACCAAGATAGAAGAGGTGGTGGATTCGTGTGGAAGTAATCCCATTACACTTATGGAATAACGATATACTTCGGGACATAAGAGAATGTAGACACCACATTCGAGGACCTCCACCCTAAGCATCTCCTTAGGTCCCTAGCACTTCCTCCTTCATCATAAACCCTGGGTCAAGATCTGAGTACTGATTTGGAGGCCATCGGGTGCTCCCTAGCCCCGTTTGACTCTAGTCAACTCTTCAGCTCGAACGAGATTGAATGAATCTTTGAAGGGATATGAATACCCTTTTTAACAGTCTGCCCGTGTGAGAATCAGTGTTACGGTATGTACGAATGACTCGTTTCACTCCGAAGGGTCATTAGGCACTTTCGGACCCAATTGGACTCCTGACAACTCTTCATCTCGAACGAGACTGAATGAATCTTATAAGGGCTTTGAATACCTTTTTCAATGATCTACCCCGTGCAAGAATCAACCTTACGGTCCTGATGAACGACCCGTTTCACTCTGAAGGGTCATCGAATGGTACGGGCCTCGTATGACCTTGTTCAACTCTCTAAATCGAGAGAAGATCTTTGTAACATTGAGGTCCCTGAATAACCCTTCTAACTGTTCATCCCGTGCACGAATTGGCCTTATAGTTTGGATGAATGATCCGTTTCCCTCTTGTTCAAAAGATCGACGAGAGCTTTCGAGCCCCGTTTGACAATAGTTAATTCCCGAAGCCATGAGAGACCCAATGGATTCTTAAAGGTATCTTAATACACTTTCCAAAGGTTCATCATGTGCACGATTCGGAATTACAGATTGTATTTTACGATCATTTTTCCAAAAAATCTTCATAGGACTGCAGAATGGCAAACCCATTTTCGCGCCGATCTACCATGTGTCTGGAGTTTACTGGAGATAGGTAGGCAAGTACAACGCCGATCGGCACCCCCTTTACCCTATAAAAGGAAAGCATGAGGTCATTTCAAAGGTCACCTCAAAAACATCCCTCTCAGTGATCTCAACAACATTCTCTCAATGTCAGCGTAGTTTTCAAATTGAAACCTCTTCCTCGCATTCCATTTCCATCCTTTCCTTACCGAGTTTGGCAAATTACATTGCCTCTCGTCCTACCACCTTCATCCACTAACATCCCTTCAACATTCAGCAACAACTTTAAGGCTTCAAGAAAAGGTCAAAAGCTTTAACTCTCTCTTTAAATTTTCTTATTTTTGGACTATTTAGTTAATTCTTATTTTAATATTTCATTTCTATTAGATCACACATATTAATATCTAAATTTTTTATTAGTAGTATTTCATATACTATAATTTATATAAAAAAACAAGAAAATAGGGTTTGCTTATAAATTTCAAAAAGAGGATTTCTCAGTACATTTTTTCACACTAAAACACCCTTTTACACATACATACACACACATACACACGTATAAAAAATGCCCCCCCTCCTCGTGATATATATATGAATTATGTGGACATTGATACCTTTTTAGTCTACGTATGCGTCTCGGGTAAAATCCGATATTCGAGTCATATCCTATTTTTGTTCATATATTATTTTCATATCATATATTTGTGATCCATGATTGTGTTTTGTTCAACCTACACCATCATTTATCTATAAATGATCTGTTACTCAACAAATGCATACATAATATTTTGATTACTATTTTGGGAATACTCCTCAGGATGACCTCCCTCCACCTTTATTCATGACGCGAGTCAACTAATTCCACTATCCATTTACATACACACACACACACACACACACACACACACACACACACACACACACACACTGCACGGAGTTATTAAGGAGAAGAATAACATATGCACATGGGAGACCGAAAGGGCGGGACGGGTGCCTAACACCTTTCCATTCCATAATTTAGTCCACGAGTCCTTGAACTTTTGGTTTTTCAAGCATCAGAATGTCTTCGACGCCATTCTCTCATGGAAGCAACATTTCTTTTACATGTTTTGTTCAAAATAGATTGGATACTCTATCTCTATATATTACCCCAATTGATGACGACCGAAGCACCCCGAGGAAGGGCATGAGACCCCCGTGTGCACACCGACTGGGGGAGGGATGACCACAATGGCGACTCCACTAGAGACATGAATTGCAATATTTGAGGACTATACTTTACTTTTAGATGGGTGTTATAATTATCTACATGTGTGCGTATACACCTACATATATGTTGCTTTTTTTCCTCTATTACTTCTTGTACATATCTACCTCATGTATATATCACTTATCACTCACTTTTCTCTTCACATACATAAAAATACCCTTCATGTACACTTCGCACTACCTGCACTTGTATATAGGATCACTTATAGCGACATGTTTCACACACCACTTAGAACATACATGCTTAGGATTTACTGGTACACACGTCCACTTATCACACTTGTATATGTCTATGATCACTTCCACATGTCACACTCTACATGTAGTTTATCCATGTTTAGGCTCACTAACGTACACTCACTTAAAGATATTCACATATCACTCACTCATAGGTATCCATGCTTTGTGTAGTCTTCATGATTCGTGCTAGATTTACCTTTCATGATACTTGTACATTCTTCCCCATTAATATAGTATTCCTTTTACTCATCATGCCAAATAAAAGACTCTATTTATAATATACTAATTAAGAATCATACATTTTCACGCTACATCACCAAGAGCATTGCCATATTAGCCAACATTTCATCCCCTACTGAGGGGTCACTTCGAGATGGGCGCTGGTCCTGTGGGTCACAATAAGCCTAAGAAATATGACTCTCACCTTCCATTGGCCTAATACCTTCCGCGCATATCAAGCGGTTCTCCACGCATTGTACCGCTTGATCAAACTCATGATGGGAGGTATATAGCAGGGAAATCATTCATGTACGTCGAGTATATCAAACTCTCTCTCTCACGTACTGTCTCCACGAGGTATATAGGGAGGTAATTGACGTACACTCACATATATCAAATGGCTTTTCCACCTGTACCGATTGCCCTCTAAAGAAAGAAGTATGTTGTGGAAGTCACGCCAAAGGGGGGAACCCTACCACTAGCCCAATAAACTCCATAAACCACATATAGTCATCAAACCTAGGGAACCCATATTTAGTTTTTCGGTTGTTACACAAAACTCTGCTGAAATGCCAGGTTGGCATGCCACCCAAAATTTCATCCCATTTTGCCATTTTTAAAATAAGACCCTATACATGAGCCTGGAAACACGTCAAACCATGTCTTACATATTTTTCAAACCCAATTTTCCTAGGCTCAGGTCCTGTCAAATATTTTTTTCATTTAGGTAAACCTAATACACGTGAAAACATAATAATAATAATAATAATAATAATAATAATAATAATAATAATAATAATAATAATAATAATAATAATAATAATAATAATAATAATAATAATCATACTTAGATTATTCTCTCATTTTTTTCCTTACTCTTTTCTCGAAAAGCAAAAAGACAAAAAATATTTATTCTCCTTTTGTAAAAAAATTCGAAAACAGATTTTCTCCTTTTATCAAAAATACAAAAAAAAAACATTTTTCATCTTTTTCGAAAAATACGAAAAAATAGTTCTTTATTCCCTTTTCCAAGAATAAAACTCGAACCATTTTCCTTTTCAGGTCGATCACATATCTGATTCTTTGCCTACCTCCCTATCGGCTTCGGTCATCCGTCAAACCACCTCACCCGATAGTTCTTTTGCCACTTCATTCGAGTTATATATCTACCTGTGCAAGCTCTTCATGGAAAACAACAACCAAGCACCGAACGTGCATCCTAATCTAATGGTAGTCTTAGTCCAACATAGTGCCAAGATTGACAACAAGCCTATGATATGTAGTGAAATCGAATCCAGGTTCCCAAAGAACTCGAGGTTATCTTTCCTCGTGACATGGGTCCACCCACTTTTGAGCTTATTTGGGTCCGAGAAGAATATCAACATGCTTCGCATGCCCTGTCTGCCAATGGGTCACTGCTAGCTCAGCTCACTATGCCAAACCTTGCCCAACCAGGGCTAATTTGCTAGTGGCTATTGATCTCAAGGAAGAAGAACTGAAAAAGGTCAAGGAAAACATAAAACTATTGTCCAAGAAATTTGACCAAGCCAAAATACCTGGTAACTACATGGACTACACCCATAAGTCTCCCTATCCCAAAGCCAGATTGTCAAAGAAGTTCAAGATGCTAGCCATCGAGACGTTTGGCAGAAGTGGGACCGTAATTGTGCACATTCACAGCTATCATCAAGACATGAACCATATTGACGCATCCAAAGAGATAATGTCCCGATCATTCAACAGACTTTGAAAGAAACACCCTCCATGGCTCATATCCCTTGAATATTCAAGAATCCGTAGTTGGGAAAATAACGCTTGTAAATTCATGTCTCAGTACAATTACAATGAAGAACTAGAGGTTACACACCGTGATCTAAAGATTTTTAAGGAGAAACCTAGGGAAATAGTTAGTAACTTCATAGGAAGGGGGAGAGAGAAAGCTTCTATGTAGAATGCGATTGTGCAATATCAATGAAATTTATTTGCAAATTTCTAATTTATCGAATTACTTATTTAATTAGATGTCTAAATTTGAACAATCCAAATAAAAATAAATCATCCCCTAAACATGCATCTATTTGTGAATAAATCAAATCATCACGATTGAAGCATACGACACAATAAATATGCTGAGACACAGATTTCGAAAAAAAAAAACCAAAGGGAAAAACTTTATTTCACAATGAATTCAATAAATCGCAACTTACAATTACATAGAGAAATCTGCAATGGATCAATGCGCATCTAACCCACAAAGACTCGCAGTCTTGAACTCAGTAAGAGAATACACGCAACACCCTCCATGGACTCGCAGCCCAATCTTCAGCAAGAGGAAACCCTCGAGCACTCCCCAATAGCATGCAACTAGTAGTTGTAGAGATCTCTTCACCACAAGAAAAAAATTTGAACAAAGATGTGCTATTGGGTTCCAAAAGATTCATAAAAAGGATTGGGATTTTTGTTGTGAATCAAACATGGGTTTTGGGACTAAAAAATATGAATACTTGATGTATTTGGTCTCTCCAAAACGTCTCTTAAAGTCCTCACAAAATACATCACCGATATAGATATTTATAGGAAAAAAAAAATTTTGAGGCGGTGCGCTGAACCGGTTCACTTTTCCAGTACCGAGGTCAAATATGATAAAACCGAACCGGTTCATTTTTTTCGAACCGGTTCACTTTTTTGGTACAAAATTTCTTCACTATACTTTCTTCTCAATTTCAAACGAGCATAACTTCTTCACCGTAACATGGATTGAGATGTCGTTTCTTCCAATATCTTCGTCGTGTCGAGCTCTTCAACTTTCAAGTTGACCAGACCTCCGGAATATGGCTATAAAATTACTAAAATACCCTTTAAATTGCCTATCTTGTCTTTCTATCATTATTTTGACTTCTTTAGTGTACCACTTGCATTAAATCCAAAAAATCGTGGAACGTGATGTCGTTGAGGCACATATGGGACACTTGATGGAGATATTGAATGCTTAATTCTTAGAATTTGGATAGAAGCCATCATGTCATATCGTGAATTGACATGCCAAATGTAGTGGTGTACGATATACACAACCGTAACATATTGGACGTGAGAAAAATGCCCTTACACGCTACCATAACTAACCGAACCACCAAAGAAGAACAAGTCAGTATCGTGAAGAAGAATTTCTTAACCTATATTCAAACGACTATGGGAGGTAAGTATTATCCACACTTTTGAGATCTTTGGTAAACGAGTATAAAAATTAAAGAAAATATTACCAAAATAGAAGTCGAGCCGAAGAAATTGATCGGATAGTTCATTACCAAAATTACGAGAAGCCTGTCAGTGCTATAGTCTTAAACATAAAAAATATCTCCCGACCTCCTACCTCTTGGCCAATAGGAAGCTACCCTACTTGCTAAAAAGTAATACATCGAGAAACATGATCCATTCTTCATAGTCTATTAGGCCTTGTTAAGCCGAAACCTCATCAAACCCTTAGACCCCTGTCCATTATCAAACACTCTTGCCAAGAATTTCAAAATCGATGCCCATTGTGACTTTCACCAATCCATAGGCCACACTAATGACCAATGCTTCCATCTTAGAAATGTGGTTCAAGGCTTGGTTGACAAGGGTTTCTTCGCTCCACAAAAATATCCTAAACCTAATACCACTCATAACCCACTTCCAACCCCAAAAAATGCACTCTTTTTAGAGAATGAGCTGAAATTTGATCCATCTGCACAAATTGTTCCCAATAAAGAACCCATCATACCCATAATATCACCCAAAGCGCTTAAAGTTTGCTTATATTCTATCCTACACACTAGTTGTTTCACCGACCGAGCTCTATCGCTCCTTATAAGGGCTTGTATTATCATTCTTACCTGATCCAACGGGAAACATATGGAGTTACCAACTATTTTGATCAAACCTCTGGAGTTTGGGCTGATATTGCCAACCAAGATAACCATCGACTGTAAAAAAAAATAGCGACTTGTTTATAAAATCCTGGAAATGGGCTCGAGAGTTAGATAAGTGGATAACACTTTTTAATTCAGTCTGTTTAGATAACGTAGAGCAGATTATGGCCAGTGCATTTCGATAGACATGTTAAATTTGTAGTCTTAATGAGATAGTCACTGCTCTGCATCTTCAAGAGCGGTTGGTCCCTTCACTCCTATACCTCCCCGTTGAGTGGTAAGATATATATGAGGAAGACATCGAGGCCAATTTATCTTGGAAAGAAGACATCGTCGCCATGTGATGGGGTATGAATTTGATAGCTCAGATAATGAGCTGAGTCAGGAAATAGTCAATCAAGTAATCAGCATGTGCGAAATGATATCCTTCAAAGACCTGCTGGAAAAATCAGTAAAGTGGCCATTCAGATAGAAATAGATGAAGACACGGGGTTCATGTTCTTCCCCACCTAAATAAACCACATGACCAAATCTAGGAGACACTACAAGGATCCGAATACTCAGTCATCGAGAATAGATAAAGGAAAGGTATTTGTCGAAGAACTTCCCATGCCATAAATAATCATTAAGGAGAGCAAAATCCTCGACCAACTCAAGAAGACTCTAAATAATATCACCTTATGGGGACTTTTCGTGTCCTCCCAACTGAAATGTTGTGATAAACATTCTCCTCGGGCACACAGTCCCTCCTTCCACAACTCCCAAATAATCTTTAAATTAGGTTGGGTACTTGACCTCCCCTAGACTCATTTCCTTTTTCGAAGAGAAAATTTAGAAGATTCACCCTCATCACAACTATGCCCTCAAAATCTCCATTGGAGTGATGGGAAAAACAGTTCCACTCTCACGCTTTGATAACAGAATCTCCCTTAATGTATGTCTTCTCATAACTTTCAATTTCATGGGATTGAAAGTCAGTGAGCTTACTCCTACTTCCTCCACAGTGCGTGCTTACAATAATACCCGCCGTGAGGTAATGGGATCCACAACACTCATAATAGGGGTTGGCCTTATCAACCCTATCACTTAATTCCAAGACATTTACATACGAGCATGATTCAAACTGGTACTTGGTCGACCATATATTCATAGCATCCGAGGGGTATCTTCTTCCATTCATCAGAATTTGAAATTTTTTACCAAATGGAAAGTCATCACCATTTTGGGGGATAACAACGGTATAGAAAATGCTACCATCAATAACTTAATATTGGGAATCCAGCATATAACGAATGACATGCTGCTTTTCGCCTTCAGAGAAAATTTCAAAGACTGAGTCTGTTCGGAGCAGAGCCCTCAGGACAACATCAATATGATACAGATGTTCAAGAACATGAATTTCATTCTCGGACTGGGGTTGGGGCTGGGGTGATGCCAAAAAGGGATATTTGAGACCATAGTCCTGAAAAAGGCCTTTACCTCATGTGTCCTTGATTATCAACCTTCACACAAAGAACTCAAAGTGCTCTGCCAACCATGATTGAAAAGGGGTTTAAAAGATGCAAAGTTTATTTCAAGAGATTCTTTGAATTGAAGATTAACTAAGGAGGACGAAGACTTCCCTTTTTGAGTTTTTCCTGGACCAGGGCATGGTCATGTAGATAAGGAAATGAAACTGAGGGTGAAAATTTTCTTTCTGGACACCTAATCTTAGATTGAAGACTCCCTGTAAATTTCTTTCTAGACACCTATTCTTGGATTGAAGACCGCGAGTATGAAGTGTAAACCCTCATGGAGAAAGCCATAACAGTTATCGAAGTCTTCAAGGAAAGTGATTTTGAATATCCATTCAACCTACGGACATTGGAGTTGACTTTCTATATTATCCATTAAGACCCTAGACTATCTAAACCATCTACTCTGATCAAGGCGGCTGACAAGACTCTTCTCAACTAGAATTTTATATCAGTCCAACCTGCTGGGATTCTACCCAACCTTGTTGATTACGTTGTGTCTTCACCTATTCTATCTTTTCCTTTTTATGATATGAATCTAACTGAGACTTACTTTTACTAGGTTCTCAAAGATCTTTTTCCTGAAAATGAAATAAACGAGGATTTTGAGTATCTTGTTATGCCTTTCATTAATTGTCTTGATTCTAATCAAACCCTTGATGATGATAATTTTGCAAATGAAAAATTCCAAACTAATCTTAATAGTTTAATAAGCCACAACATAACCGTGTTGAAATAAATGAGGATGAAATTGTTATTTTCAATCTCAATTCCAATAGCCAACAACGTGAGATTAGGATAGGGTCCACCCTTAACAAGCATGAGCACCCACTATTCAAAAATCTTCTAAAGGAATTTGTGGATGTCTTTCCATGTTCCTACAATGAGATCCCCGACATCGATCCTGAAATATCTCAACATGAGATATCGAAATTCCTAATATGCAAACCATACAAATAGAAGTTAAGGAAACTCCGCACCAAATTCCACTCAAAGCTAAAGAAGGGGTAGTAAAGTAGTTAAACGTAGGCTTTATACGTGTGATCGGATATACCACATAGCTCGCCAACATCATCCATGCGCCAAAATCAGGAGGAAAAGTTCACATGTGTGTCGAATACCAGGACTTAAAGAAACCATCTCCAAAGGAAGATTACCCATTGCAACATATTGATAAGATTGTGGACAACACAACTAGCAACACGATTAAGTCATTCGCCAATGGATTCATCGGGTAGAACTAGAATAAGATGCACCCCGACCATCAGGACAAAACTACATTCATCACCCCCTGTGGAAAGTTTTACTACACTATCATGCCATTCGGTCTCAAAGAGGTCGAAGTATGATTTGATAAAAAAAGAGGTTGAAGTCTGTGTAGACAACATGATTATTAGATCTAAGACTCACGAAGGTCATGTTCCCTCCCTATGGAAGTTCTTCGAATGACTAGGGAAATACTACATGTGGAAAAATTCATAGAAATGCGTCTTCGGTGTCACGAAAGGAAAGTCATTGGAATTAATGGTTAGTAAGAAGGGAATTGAAACAAAAACCTACAATGCTGAAAGACATACTTTAAATGCCATAACCACGGACAGAGAATGAAGTCCAAGGATTCCTGGGTAAACTTCAGTACATCGGTCGGTTCATCATCCAACTGAATTCTATTTGTGAGCCAATATTTAAAATCTCGTGCAAGGATTTTATCAGAGTCTGTAATAAGGCCTACCAGGAAGCCTTTAATGGAATCAATAGATACCTTACCCGACCTCCAGTGATTATGCCTCCGTAGCCAGGTCTCCCTCTCCTAAGTACTTAACTATCATAAACACTAGAGGAGGATCTTTGCTATCCAAATACATTGAAGAATCCCGTCAGTAAAGAGGCATTTATTATGCTAGTTGAAAATTAGTTGGGTACAAAGTCAACCACACTATTTTGGAGAAAGAATGCGTCGCCCTAGTCTGGGTCACTCAAAAGTTAAGGAATTACATACTCTCCTTCCCCATTAGACTTGTATCACTATGTATCCCATTAAGTACTAGCTAAAAAAGCCTTCCCTATCCATTCGAATGGCTCGCTGGTTAATGATACTAGTTAACTTCGATAGCATGTACGTCATGCAAAAAGCCATAAAAGGGAAAGCCATCTCCGACTACCTTGTCAACTACCATATGGAAGAAGCCGATGTTTAGGCCTCTGAATTCCTAGATGACAAAATATTCTACACCTTATAGGAGGACCTCTGATGATAAATATTCTTTGATGGAGCTACCAAAAAGAAAGGATACGATATTACGATACTTCTGATTGCCTCTGATGACTCTCACACTCCCGATGCCATTAGACTAGATTTTCCATGCGCCAATAATATAACTATATGGAAGGAATCCACTGTAGGCCTCAAACTCTCCCTTAAGAAAGGTATCAAACACCTAAATGTCTACGAGGACTTTACCCTTATCGTCTGCCAAGTCCTTAGAAGATGGAAGTTCAAAGATAAAAATCTCTTACCCTTTCACGTCCACCTAAAAGAGATGGCCTCCCAGTTATAACATATCACCTTTCATTACCTTCCTCGTGCAAATAACAAGTCAACCAATGCCATTTTCTACCCTAGCCTCAATGGTCGAGATGCCTGAGGGAATAATAATGCCCCCCTTCCTAGTCCAAAAATAAGCTAAGCTAACCCACTACCACCATATAGAGTTCATCATCGAGGAAAATTTGGATATGGACAACTTATGGTATTATAATATTTAGATCCTCCTCAAACATGGAAGGTATCCCCATAACGCTGATAAGATAGACCAGGCAACCCTTCATAAACTGGTTGCCTAGTAAATCATCAGCAAGAACTCACTATTCAAACGAAACTTTAATAGAACCCATTTACATTCTACTGTAGGGAATGTCATTAAAGAAATGATGTAGAAGATCTACAATAGGGAATATGAACCCCACATGAACGGTCATACGCTAGCAAAGAAAATCATCCATCAAGGGTACTATTGGACCACCATGGTTCAGGATTGCACCACCTATGTTTGAAGATGCCTCAAATGCCAGTATTTTGACAAACTTCAACACTTACCTCCTTGAGAATTATAAAACATGAGTTATCCCTAGCC
The DNA here is from genome assembly GCA_949130495.1 of Sambucus nigra. Taxonomy (NCBI): domain Eukaryota; kingdom Viridiplantae; phylum Streptophyta; class Magnoliopsida; order Dipsacales; family Adoxaceae; genus Sambucus; species Sambucus nigra. Next base: position 423,517,012 of record OX422218.1, read on the forward strand.
GTTCTCCTAAATATTCAAATGGGCTTGAATTCATCTTATTCTCCATTGATTATTTCACCAAATGGGTCGAAGTTGAGACATACGCAGTGCTAAATGCCAAGAAAGTGGACAAATTTATCAGAAAGAACATCATCTTCTGATATGGGGTTCCCCATGATCTAGTATTAGGTAATGGGTTACACTTCTAAGATGGGGTCACAAAACTTATCAACGAGTACGGGATTCAGATACATAAATCTTCTCGCTACCTACCACAAAAAAATGTTGCTGTCGAAATTGACAATAAAAACCTCAAAAGCATCATCAACAAAATGATTGGGAGTTGCAAAGATTGGGACGAATGGATTCCTTATGCCCTCCGGAGGCATCGCACTTCAGTCAGAACGTTTATTGTGGCAACCCATTATTCTCTATTATGCGACATGTAAGTTGTCCTTCCCATTGAGTTTGAATTACCTTCCCTACGTATCATGCTCAAAACAGAGTTTGCGAAGAAGAATAGCATCAGAGCTGCTTTCACGAGCTGTCATTCTTGGATGAAAAGATGTTGAAGACTTTATATCACATACAAGGGTACCATCACTAAATATCATGATCATTCAATTAAAAAGTTAAGGACCGTAGTGTTCAGGAAGGAGACCTTTCCCTAATGGAGATCAGAGAACCCATCTGGGACCCTAGAGGGAAATTTAGGACGAAGTGAATCGCCCCCTACATAGTGAAGAAGATCCTATCAAGCGGCATCGTTATTCTGACGAAACTCATTGGAGAAAAGATGGCACGCCCAATCAACCTGGACCATCTTAAAAAGTTCTACCCTTGGTCCAAAATCTTGGAGCGCTACGGCTTTTGTCTTCCCCCTTTTATTCTTAAAAAATATCTCTTCAATTCTCACTACCCTGAACTACGTGAGGCCTAATCCTCTCAAAAACCTTTTTGTTTTCAAAATGGAACTCAATAATTTTCCAAAAATTCCCAGAGGCACGTAGGTAGCTCATAATGCTTACATGGGCACGATCCCATTCGTTTTCACAAAATGATATTCTTTTCCAATCTTCGAAAATAGCAGTCCATTTTATCATTCAAATGAAAAAAAGTATTATGTATGACTTATCGATTGGCATAGATAAGTAAAATGTAAAACTTGTCAAGTGGCACAACAAAATATGATAAAAAGAATTTTTTATTTCAAAAATAAGGAAATACGTCACCATTATAAAAAGTATCAATGAAGGGATCCTAGATAAACCACCTCCTTTCACTGACTCAAAGCCCATCCCACAATTACAACCTTATCAAGCTACACCATATTTATTACAAAAGAAAAAGAAAAATACACAAGCTCTCCCCCATCTTCATAAAATCCTATTCGCAACTACTAGTAGACCCAACCATAATATCATCAGCCACTAGAGGTCCCCAGAATTCCACCGTCTAGTTAATATTCTGAATACATTCCATGGAGTGGTGTTACTACCTCCCACAATCCAACTTTTAACTAAAAAATTATATCTTTTATATTATAAAAAACATATGACTTTTGGAAGATCAATTCAACTAACAACTTAAGAGGACTATTTTTTACAACATTAGGGGGTCAGTTTTCTACACTATTTGAGGATTTTGGGAGCAATTACTGTGGACAATCAAAGGAATTTATTCTAACTTCCTTTTGATATTTGTCTTTGTGGCCATCACGTGATCGTCCTTTTTCTCTCCCAGGAGATTTTAGGAGCAAGAGAAAGAGGGAGAGATAAAGATCGCGTGCCACTCGCTACATCGTGGGGTGCTTCGGACATCATCGATTTTGGGGTGATGTAAAGAGATGGAGTTGCCAGCCTATTTTTCATGAAACAATCAAAAGAACATGTCGCTGCCTCGAAAGAGTAGCATCAAAGACAAATTGATGCTTGTGAAATCAAAGGTTCAGATGTTCGGTGGCTAAGTTACGAAATGGGAAGGTGATAGACACCCATCATGCCCTTTCGATCTCTAATGGGCTTGTGTTACTATTTTTCTCAATTTCTCCGTGAATTGTGCGTGCATGTATAAATAAGCGGAGTTCAGAATCACTCGACTCGCAACATGGAAAATATGGAGTGAGGTTATCCATAGGAATGTTCCAAAATAAATAATTAGAAAATATGATGTGTGAGCATATCGAGGTATTGATTGTTATGATGAAACTATAATATATGTTAGATAAGATGCAAGTATGAATCAAAAGTATGATATAAATGAATGATATATGGATAAAATAGAAAAAATATGAAAATAAGATTCGAGTCACGGGTCTTCGCCCGAGACGCTTACGTAGCCTATAAAGGAATCGAAGTCAACGTAGTTTACATGCACCACAAGGGTGGGGCTTATCCCATACATTCAAATGGGAGTTTATTATGTGTATGTGTGTGTGTGTGTGTGTAGAAAAGATATTTTTAATTTTAAGAAAATGTGATGAAGAATTTCGTCAAAATTTATAAGTGTAACCCTTTTTTTCTTTATTTTGGATTCTTTACAGAAAATAAATTATGCGCAATATAACTAATAAAGGATGAGGTATTAATGTGTATGATCTAAAGTGAAAGAAAAATTAAGGATTTATATAAGTAATGTAAAAATGAAGAAATTTAAAGAGAGAGAAGGATGTTTGGACCTTCTTTGAAGACTTAAAGCTTAACCTCGATCCTTTATGATATTCCATGAAAATAAGGATGAATGTATGATGAGAGATAAGGATATTTTTCCTAAATTGGGTATGATAATGATGGGAATGAAAGGTGGAGATGAATTTCACAGAAGGAAACTTCGCTGATTACAAAAGATTGTTGTTGAGGTCACTGAAATTGATGGATCTGAGGTGCCTTTCGAAGTGATATCATGATATCCTTATATAAGGTAGGGGAATTGCCGATCGACACTATCCTCGTCTTTCTTATCGACTGGTAACACCCCTAGGCACACAATCGATAGGTAGGAAAATGGACCTGCCAATTGGTAGTCTCATGAAATGTTTAAGTCCAAATTGCGCACGAGGCATAGCATTAGAAAGTTATTTGAGAGACTTTTTTGAAACCTTAGGGCCTCTCCAAGGCCTGAGAGTTGACTTTTGGTCAAATGGGGCTCAGAATCACCCATCAGCCTTTTGAACTGAAGATCATTGAATGAAGATGGATCATTCGTATGAACCGTAAGTTCGAATCATGCACAGGGTGGACCGAATGTGCCCAGTAACTTTTCAGTGTAAAACGAATCGTTCGTCTGTACTGTAAGGCTAACTCATGCATGAGGTCGACCGTTGGAAATGGAATTTATTTCCATTTGAAGATTCATTCAATATCGTTCAATATGAAGAGTTGAATTTTGTCAAACAGAGCTAGAGAGTGCTCGATGGCCTCTAGATCAGTTTTTAGAGGAAAATTAACCGCTCGTCCAAACCGTTATGCCATTTCATGTATGGGTAAGATTATTGAAAATAAGTTTTAGTTCCTTTCGAATATTAATAAGTTATCACTCTAACAGTGAAGTTGATTGGAGTCAAATAGGGTCCCGAGAGCCCCCGATGGCCTCCAAATTAGTTTTTGATAGTAAAATGGTCCATTCATCCGAACCGTTCTGCCGATTTAAGCATGGGGTGGACCGTTGAAATTTGGATTGGGAGACCTTCGAAGGTTTAATGATCTTTCTCTATAACAATGGAGTTGAGTAGAGTCAAACGGGGTCCAAGAGTGCCTAATGGCCTCCAGATCAGTACTCGAAGTATGACCCAGGGTTTGTAGTGAATTAGGGAGGTGCCAGGGCCCGAGAGTACCCAATTGTGGGTATTATAAGATTTATGGATCCCATCAGCTCTAGATGAGTATTTTCATAAGCACGCACTACGGAGGAAGTTGGAGCAAGGTCGCTTATTTTTGAACCGAGGCAGTTGAAGGTTCTTAATGGGAAAATGTTGAGTGCTGATCCATTGTCAATGAGTGAGAGCGGGGCTATCTTCCCCATTACTTCAACAAAGATGTTAAGGGCATAATTATGATTAGTAACAAACTTAGGGATTTCTTCTTCAGAAAAATAAAGAATTCTAATAGGGGTTAATGACCCTACTACGTTCACATCTTTTTCTAGAATGCTGGAAAGAGGGATTGTGGGCCTAGTAAGTAATTTTATCGAAGCATTTCAGTGTAGTTGCGAAGTCATGAAGATTCCCCACAAGGGGATGTTGGCTTGAGTTTTCTTTAACAATTTTAGAATCTTACTCTCCTCGATGGTCATTTATGTCATGGGGAGTTTCCTGACACTACCCTCTCCTTTATGTATCCCTGCTGATTGAGAAATTAGAGTCGGGTAATGCCTCCCAGATCTTGTCATATGGTTCACGGAGGAAGGGAAGAACAAAAAACCTATTTATTCATTTATCTCGAGTTGTTCGGCCAATTTGTTGATCTCTCCCAGCAGATCTTTAAAAGATTCCATCCCCCACACACTATTAATAGACTAATATTTTATTGGCTTGGCTCTTCATCTAAAATATCAAACATGTCCCCATATCCGGTGGCAGTGCTGCAATCTTTCCACGATAAGTCAATGAATTCCACAACCTCAACGATGTTTTCATATAGATCCTCCCACTCAATGGGGAGATGGATAAGTGAAAGGATCAACTTCTCATGTAGCTTTAAGGAATCAAATAACTCAGCATACTGCATATCTTATTGGTCTATTGGAACAAGACTTCCATGATTCAAAATATAACATCTAAAATTACTTCATCAATAGGTACCACCCAATTATCTAACTCCCGATCCCACTTTCGGGCTTCCATGAACAGTTTGCTAAACTTCTGGCAGTCAATGATCATTTCTAAGTGCAATTTTAGTCCAAACTCTAGGAGCTGGTTTACTACTACTGGAAATTCCATATCTCTTCCTTCGGAAGGGGTACGAACGATAATGCATGCCCTTATAAGAAGTGACATGGCTAGGTTGGTAAAATAATTAGGGGGTTAGAGAAAATGTGGGCAAACTTTAAGGGGTTAGGGTGAAAATATGGGTATGATGGGTGATTTAATGAGTACAATCTAGGTAAATTGGTCAAATTCCAAATCATTTTGTAGGGAGATAGCATTTGCATGATTTAGGAGTGGACTAAGAGTGGTGTTTGGTTTGGGATTGTATGGTGGGGCGATGACACCCCGATCAATCAGACATTGGATTATATTTCAAAAATGGAAGAACTTGTTAGTGGTATGGACGACATTTTAATGGAAATCACAATGGGCATCGGGTTTGAAATTTTTGGGAAGTGAGTTTGGTAATGGATGAGGGTCCAATGGCTTGATGAGATTTTGGCTCAAAAGGGATTGGTAGACTTCAGAGAGGGGATGATGGAGTTCGGTGTATTTTGTTCTAATTGGGTTAGCCTGACTTTCTGGCACCCAAGAGGTAGAAGGTTGTGAGATGTTGTTGATGGTCGAGAATGTAGTAGGCTTCTCTTATTTTCTTGGGCTGAGCTTTCTAGATACATTATTTTGCTCAAATTCTGTCTTGGTAATACATTCTTCAATATCCACTCCTGATTCTCGAAAGGCTCCAAAATAGGGGTAATACTATCCTTCCATCATCGCTCGGACAAGGGGTAAGATGTTTTTCTTCATAATTCTAAATTTCTCATCTTTGAAAGTCGATTAGTCATGGTGGACGCTTTATCCCTCCACCTTGGTATTAAATTATTGACAGTTTCGCTGGGATTCTTCTTAAGAAGTTCTAAATCACGTCGTTTAACTTTTAACTCCTTGTTTTACTTGTACTATGATATGAATTCACGGGCAATGTCTTCCTAACTACGAATTCTGGATTTCTCTAGGGATAGGAACCAACGAAGATCATTGTCTTTCAAATTGCATTGGAACATTTGGGCCATTATTTCCTCAGAAGCACCTACGAGAGTTATGTCTTGGTGGTAACTTCAAAGATGAACAATTAGGGGATCGCTACCCCCAAACATCTCAATGTTAGACATCTTGAGTTTTTTGGCAGCCTTGCTTTAGGGTAGGGAGACATATTGGAGTATTTCATGTAGTTCTCGGAGATTCATACCTGGTCAAAATTCTTGGTCAACATCTCGGGGTCCTCATTGGCCTTGTTTAACTCTTTTTTCTTTCTGATCGATAGGTACTGGAAGGTTAGCCCCTGGCTGGGTAAGATTCAGTATAGGGAGATCGACTGGTGGTGGTCCATTAGAAGGAGGGTCATGTGGAGCATGCTGATATTATTCTTGGTCCCAAATAAGCTTAGGTGTGGGTGGACATATAACACGAGGGAAAATGACATCGGATTATATAGGAATAGGGACCTAATTTTGCTATATCTTATGAACCTCAGTTTGAAGGTTATTAATCTTAGAGGTGAGTTGGACTAGGTCCATCATCAGATCAATTTGCACATTAGGTACTTGGTCCGCGTTCTCCATGGAAAGTTGGTGAAGGTGGTACAGACTCGGAGGAACCTTCGACACAGTTCGACAAAAGACTGAATCCAATAGGGAGCTAGGCAAGGGGCAGGTCTGTAATCGACCTGAGAAAGAAAATGGTTCAAATATATTTTTGAAAGAGGCAGGGAATAATCTTTTTTAGGAAAATAGGAAAATGTTTGAGACATATTTTTGAAAGAAGAGGACAAATTGTTTTTTGTATACTTTGATAAAAGAGGAAATTTTTTTTTTTTTGTATTTTGATAAAAGAGGAGGAAAAATGTTTTTTTGGTACTTTATAAAAAGGAAGAAAACTATTGTTGACAGTTTTGGTAAGGGTTGTGTCAAAAAGTGGATTAGTTCCAATTTACTAATCACAAATAAAATATATGATTGCAATGACATAAGTAAAATAAGAGACAAACAGTTTTAAAGTGGTTCGACTATTTAAGAAAGCCTATGTCTACTGTTATTATATTGATTTAAGTGATTATAGAAAGCTAGGTACTCTTGTTAATAAGAATATACAAGAATATATTATATCTTGCCTTTGATGAAAGGAATATAACTATTTATAGTGACCCGTAGATCAATGGTTGGAATGCTTTTATACATTTAAGCATTTACGCCCATACATAATGAATGTGATGGTTGGTTTTATGAACCAGTCGCGGTAATACCTTTGGTTGTTCTTCTCGTGTGATGTCTTTTCATTTATATTGATGGTCTATATTCTTCACGTTGGTCGACATGCTTGCCAAGCAACTATCTGCTGACTAGGATATTTTCCACGTTAGAGACACTTATCCACTTCTGATTGATCCATGTGGGTGGATAATTTTTGGTATCAATAGAAAACCCCAATAATTCATTCTTGATGATTTTGTTGAAAATATGTAGTATATTTTCTTTAGAGTTGGTCGGCTTCTGCCTACTTATGGGACTTGTGAAGATTTTCCATATTTTGATTTTACAATGGCATTTTTGTAAATACTTTGAAAATTAGTGATCCACCAAAGGGTATGTTGGTGTTTTTGCACCTTTCGTACTGTGAAGCTGTCATAATGTCAATCGTTGATATAAAATAATCATTTCTTGCACAATTTCCCACGTAAGCTGTAAAAGGTGAGATTTTGTCGAATTTTCTTTACCAAACCTTTTCGATATTTTAAAATCCACTTCTCACCAAGTTCTCTGTTTTTGAGATTTTTCTTTGCATTCTTCATTCTATTCAGTCGTCATTTTTGCTATAAGTTTTCTTTTTTCCTTTCATTTCACTTTTTTTCTTTTACTGTAGCCATGGTTTATATCGTACACGGGGATTCCTTAGAGGAATTTAGGCGGGAACGGAATATTCTTAAGTAGGTTGATTTAGAGATGCCCATACCACCTGTAAATTTATTTTCAATATCCAATGGGCACTAGATTCCCTTCCTCTTCATTGCTGAGTGTGGCTTCACATTTCCCCAATAGGTTTTATTTAGAATTTTGTTAGTATTTTGACTTCATTCAAGCTAGGGTAGCCCTAAATACGTGGAGACTGGTCAATGGGATTCATAGGACCCATATTGGTATCCTAGAATTAATATTTTGTTACAAATGGGTTACGAGTGATAGTAGATACTATTTGAAGACTAGGTTTGTCAATAAGGACGTAATTATTAATTTGCTAGACTCAAATAATGACTATTTTATTATGGGGTCATTGCAAAAAATTGGCAATACACTCATTCACAAACAGGAGAAGTCTATGATGGGCCCAAGTGACCCCAAGTGGGTCATGGCATAGGTTATTAAATTACTCTATTTTTTGCACATCAAATGTTTGATGATATGATGACTTGATATTGTCTTGTCTTTGGATTATGTAGTTGAAAGCAAGAAAGAAGTGTCCAAAGGAAGAGGATGTGAAAATTTGAGAGATAAAATTCCTTTGGAACATTCATGAGAAGATGGGCAAGGAACATCCTAGAACCGCCTCTTATCTACTGTAGTAAATGCACTTATATAGTTACTGACTCCCATCAGTCTCAAGGAAAAACCAATACCTACATCCTCTATTGAAGCATATGTTGGTTCAAAGAAGGATCTGGGGACTTCTTCTTCCTTTGAATCGTTAGAAATTTCAATAATTTCTTCCTTTCTTGTCTCCACCTGCCAAGAAAGATGCTTGGAATTTTAAGAAACCAAAAAAAATATCCATGGCTTCTGAGAAGGAGAAGGTTCCCCAAGTCATTATTCTTGATGATGTAAATATTATTACTTCTCACTTTAGGAGGTTGAAAAAAGGCTTGCCTGAGAAGCACGTTGAAAAAAGATCTACCGACTAGGAGTTGACCGAGAATATTCAAGAGGACCTGACAATTATTGAGTCATCTTCCATCAATATTCATCCTTATGTTTCTTAGAAATTAATCAAAAATGGTACTCGATCTATTGCTAGAGAGCTCTTGCCCCTTTGCTAAGACTGAAATTGGAAGAAAATGCTTGCCAAATTTGGCAATGGTAATCCTTTCTTCTTATTAATTGCCTCTTGATGTATTTTCATCTTGATGCTCCTTTTAATGTGATGTTGTTCTTTGTTTAGTTTTTAGAAAACTTTTATCAAATGCTTGAGAAGGATGAGAAATTCCGTTCTTCAGGTCGATAACTTGAAGAGGCCTTTGAGGAAGTCTATTGAGGCTTCAAGGTAATTATTAGAGTCCAAGCAGAAGGCTTGGGATGATGAGATGTAGAAGTCTATTAATAGGGTCACTCTTGCTGAGGGAAATATGGTCACTATCGAGACCAGTTTGATAGCTGCTCAAGAAAAGTTAGCCGCTGTTGAAGCCAATTTATCTTCTACTGAGAATAAGGCTAAGTTGGCCGAAGAAAAATTAGCTACAACTCAAGATCTGCCAAAGTCTCCCAAGGATAAAGTTGTTGGTATGTCGTCTGAGTTGGTCATAGAGAAGGCCAAATATAATAAGCTCAAGGAGGACTCCTTCAACAAGGGCTGGGATAAAACATTATTAGCAGGATCTTCTCAGATTGAGTTCGTGAGGAAGAAGTCTTTGAAGGATGGATGGTCGGAGGACCTTGAGGAGGTTGTCACTCCAGAAAAATTTGAATTATTTCTTACGTATGATCCAGGCTCTCCTCCCAAAATAGAAGAACAATTTTGTAATGAAGAGGGATCTAGGGTATCCTCCTTTCAACATGTTGGGTCTACTTTAAAGACTATGGATGAAGCTGCCCCTTTTACCCACCAGCCTTCAGAGAGTAATGTCCAGGATAAGGAGAAGGTTTAACTCCTTGTTCTTTTTTAATGTTTCTCTACTTTGTAATAGGACCAACAGTTTGAACATGTTGTAACACCTTTTTGGTTATCAATGAAATCATCTTATCTTTCTTTCTAGATGTGTTGTGCTTATCATATTTTATTTTTTTCTTTCTTGGTTGAATGAATCCTCATATTTGAGTCATGATTGTTTTTAGTAATCATACTTATTCTCTTACACTTGAGATTTTTATTTTAACGCTAGGAAGCAAGCAATAATTTCGACTGAATTTGACCTACTCAATCGGAGTGGAAGCCTTTTGAAAGTTGTCCATATTCTTTTAATTGAAGAAGGCTTGGTCGGCTTGCTTGGACCAGAAGCATCCAATTAGGTAAAAGAGTCATAAATTCACCTCTAGTCTTTGTTGTACAGGGCTGTAGCAAATAATGCCAATTATTATGAAATGATTGAAGATATGAAGGAAGATCATGAATATAATTTGGCTTCACTCCATACTAGCTATGAAGCTAAATATAAATCTTTAAGTGAGGGTTGGGGCTTTGATAAAAAGTTACAAAAATATGCTTCCATGTAGAGACGAAAAGAATTCTTGTTGAACCGGGAAATATATGAAGCTGAGGAAATTGCCAAATTACTTGAGGAGAAAAATAACAAACTTAGAAATGAGTTAGTTTGAAATAGTCTTTTCCTAGTAGTGTCGATCAAGGGTCAACTTTCTTGGAGACTAAGAATGCTAAGCTTGTGAGGAACTTGAAGATCTGAAGAAATCCAAGCTTGGATAAACATTCAAACAGCAAAGGACGAGCCCACCAACTATTGATGAGGAGAATACGAAGGAAATATTAACAGACCAAGTTGTCCAGATGAAAGCTAAGAGTCAAGCTATTGCTGATTTGTCTACAAAATTGGAAGTTAAGGATAAGGCCATTATCGACTAATCTATGTAGTTGAAGGTGAAGAATGATGTTTTGAAGAAACTTCAACATCAAGTTAAAAGATTAACCTTTCAAATTCACAAATAACCAAGAGAAATCTGGGTAGAAGGCTAAAATGAATCTCTTAGCCATGTTGATGATCACCTTTCCCAAAGCCACCGTGAGGGTTATAAGTGGGGGTGGACAAACTGCTTGAGTTTCCCGAAGCATGATAGTAACAGCGAGCTATGGTGCTAGAATGATCCAGGTCTGCTAAATTGTGACAATCCTCCTTTTATGTTGGACATATCATTTATCCCTGCTGATGATATTCCTTAGTTCTTAATCACTAAATATTTGGGAGATTATGGTTTGTATGATGTTCATGAGATAGTTCTTCCTCCTCATCTGATCAATGCGTCGATCAGTTGTAATAAGAGAATGCTAAGATATTTCAACTTTATTAATTCTCCTTATACTTTGGATGATACTTCTGCTGGAATGGTGAGAGTGAAGTTTACTTAGTAAACTTCTAAAGCTCGAGTAAAACGTCCTGTTAAATAGATCTTATGTATTTTATTATTTACTTGAATGTAATTTAGTTAATATTTTGAATAAAAAATCATTTTTTGTGTTTACCAACTCTTTATTATTTAATCAATCGGTCAACTGATGGTTGTAGTGCCATAGAATCTACTAATGCACTTAGATGAAACTTGTTGATCCAAGTTTAGCATTAGTTATCAGTGGTGACCAAGTGTAGAAGGAAAATATGCGTGTATTATAATAGTTTGAAATGTTTACATGTCTTCCTGCATTTAACTTAGTCGGGTAAAACTTGTTTGCAACTACTTCAATTGTGTTCGAAGTTTTAGAGACTTCTTGTTCTTGACTTGTCAAAGACGAAACCATACTTGAAGTAAAATGTTATTGCCGACCAAGTCGTTTAGGATTGTATTCCTATACTTGACTTCATCGGATAATACTTCTTGTTCATATATTGTTAATAAAAACTCATACATGAAGTAATAGCTACTTCTTATCGTGACTTGTACATACGAAGTCATACATGAAGTGTAATCTCGGGTGAGAAACGATTGTGCCTTAAGATGTTGGTGTATATGGAATTTGATAAATTCAACCTGATTATGTATGTTCTGCAGATCGGAAAATAAGTTCATCTTGCTTAAGTATGTATGTGTTGTTTATCTGCAAGAGCTGAAGACCTAGAGACATTTTTTATTTGTATAGGGGATGTATATCGCCGTACTAAAATAAAATAAAATAAAAACTAGGAGGGAGTAGAATCAAAATTGTTTTGAAACTTGAACAATAGTTATTTTGAATATAAAGCAAAAGAAAATACAATGATGACAATCCATTGAATCATTAATAATACTTTCGGAGCTGCTCAGCGTTCGAGGGGCTTTTGATTTCTTCCCCTCCAAAGTCTCAAGACGATAGGTTCTTGGTTAGATGACTGTAGAAATGCAATATGGGCCATGCTAACTGGCCTCAAGCTTATTATTCTTATGAATGACCCTCTTAAGGACATAATCACCTTCTTTTAAGTTGGTCGGCTTGACCCTTTTATTACAGAAATGAGTCGTCACGTGTTGGTAGGGTATGCATCATTTCTTAGAGAAGCATCTTCTCCAACTTCTTCCAAGATATCTAAATCCAATCATCGCATCAAGTCCCTGGTTGGAGAATCAAAATGCAGAACCCTGTGAGTTGGTAGGCCTATATCAGATAGAACCATGGATTCTATTCTAAATGCAAGCATGTAAGTTATCTGTCAAGTTGTTGTTCTCGGCATTGTCCTGTACGCTCAGAGAACATACTGTAATTCATTGATCGAATTACCCTTAGCAGCATTAAGCCTTTTTTTCAGTCCATTGAGAAAAGTTCTATTTGGAACTCTTGTTTAAACATTGATTTGTGGATGTCCAGGTGTAGAATGGATTTTCTGGATTTTGGACGGACACAATATACTTCAAATTCATCATTGTCAAATGGAGTTCATGATCTATAATAAAGGCATAGGGCAACCCATATGTGCATATGATAATTTTCCAAATGAACTCATACACCTTATCATAAGAAATTTCAATCAAAGGATCTGCTTCCACCCATTTGGTAAAGTAATCAACAACAACTACCATGTATTTGAATTTACCTTTGGTGGTCGACAGTGGTCCGACCAAGTCAATTCCCCAAATAGCGAAAGGCCAAGGAAAAGTTATGGGTGCTAGAGTAGTATTGTGTGCTTTATGAATTGCAGACAACTTCTGCCACTTTTCATAATTTCTTGCAAAGGCTTTACAATCTTCCCTCATAGTAGGCCGGTAATATCCCTGTGTGTTGATTCTTTCGAGCAACGACTAACCAGCTGAATGAGATCCATAAGATCCTTCATGCACCTCTCTGATAAAATCTTCCACCTGCATTGGATGAACACTGCATAGCAAGGATATCATTAATCCCCTTTTGTACAAAACTCCTTTATCTAACACATATCTCCCTGCTTTACACCAGAGCTTTTTGGCTTCTTTAGGATCGATTGGTATAATTCCCTTTTCAATATTGGCCCTGATTGGATCCATTCAAGAAGGTCCCAAATCTACAGTAATGAAATTAACCATTAAGTCCTTATCACTGCTCGGGTTGGCCAAGATGTTTATTGGAATTGTTCTTCTGAGCTCAATTCTTATTACTCACGCTAGACGATCAAAGGCATCAGCTTGGGTATTTGCTATTCTTGGGATCCTATTCATTTGTACGACTAGAAAATTAAAAATAACTTCCATGGCTTTGGCACAGTACTTGGTCATCAATTCTCCCTTATCTCAATATAAATGATGCACTTGGTTGATAATTAGCCGTGAATCACTATGCGGCACTACCTATTTCGCGCTTAATGAGTGGGACAAATCCATCCCGACTATCAAAGCTTCATATTGTGCTTCATTGTTTGACACCTTGAATTAGAACCTGAGTGCATATTCAGTATCAATATCATCGGGAGTATTGAGTATTATACCTGCTCCATTTCTAGTCATATATGAGGATCCATCAACGTATAAATTCCACAACGAAATATATTTGTTGAAGCTTTCTTCAGAAAAAACTCCATGGTGGAATACTTTCTTACTCTCCTCTGCATGATTTTGATCCATTTCCTAAGTTTTAGACGATTCAGGTTCATCAGCTGCAACATTTTCTTGCTTTTAAGATAAGTTCTCTTCCTTAAAAGTCTTCTTGGTAGGCAAGTGTAGTTGTTAGGGAACCTCTGGATAGGTGAACTCAACGATTAAATCCACTAAAGCTTGTCCTTTTAATGACGACCTTGGTTTATAGACAATATCATACTCCTCCAATTCTATGGCCCGGTACATCAATCTTCCTAACTCTTTAAGCCTGTGGAGTGCTTACCGAAAAGGTAGGTCAGTATACACAAGTATAGTATATGCTTGGAAATAGGGCTTCATATTCCTAGAGGCATTTTTTAGCACAAAATCTAACCTTTTTAGGATACGTGATCTCGGCTCCTCCGAATGCTTTGATGGTGTAGTAAACTGGTTTTTGGATCCCATTGTCCAATTGAACCAAGGTCGAGCTGATTGTAGATAATTCTTTAACTCTTAGAGAGCTTCTTCACATTTTGTTCTCCACTCTATGGGTGAGCCTCTATACATCTTTCTTCCAAGTCGACGACTGCATTTCTATCAAAGATTTTATAATTTATGTATTAGCTTCAATTCTACTTTTATTCACTATAAAGTCTAGAAACATTCCTCCCGGCACTGCGAACACACACTTGGTCAGGTTCAGCTTCATCTTATGCTTTTTAGCTGGTCAAACGTCTGACTAAGATCATTGATATGGTCTAAGGTATTTTTTGATTTTTTGTTAAACATATCATCCACATAAACCTCCATATACTTTCCTATCTTCTCTTCAAATACCTTATTCACAAACCTCTAGTACGTCACTCAAGTATTCTTTAGCCCAAAGGGCATTATATTGTAGCACTAGGTTCCTCGATTGGTGATGAAAGTTGTGCTTTATCTGTCTTCTGATTTCAGCTTTATCATATTTGTAATACCCCGTATTTTCTGTGATATTTATTTTTGGGGATTAATTGAATTAAATGTTTATTAATTGGAAATTAATCCGGATAAAAATATTAACGAGATGTGAGTTAGTATTTAATTATAATGTGTATATTTGTCATTATATGAAAATTGGTAATATTGAAATTGTCGTGAGATTTAAATACGGCAATTTGGGAAATTTTGTTGAGACACATGTGACCACTTCATCATGGTATTTTATTATTTTATTAAAAAGTGAATTTTAGTTCCATTAACCGTATGGTCATTTTGAGCGCACCAACGAGTCCGGAAGGGTCGAGATAGTCAGAAAACACTAGCCGGGGGTTAAGTTTGGGTCCCGGGGCATTTTTGGGCCATACCGGTAACTTATAGGGGTATTTTGGTAATTTCAAAAATTTGGGAATTAAAAGTGACGAAAATTGGAAATAGAAATCTGACTTCTTCTTTAACCCACTAAACCCACTAACTACACTAAGAGACTTAATGGGCTACGGGAGAAGTTGAAATATAATTCCAACTTACCAAAAACCAAACACACCTCCATCACCTCCATTGTCTTCAACCTTAGGAAGAACTTGTAGAGAGAGAGAGAGAGAAGGAAGAAAATTCTGCAGAAAGAGAGAGGGAGAACAACTTAGCTTTCAAGATTCAACACCAAATTCAAAGAAAGATTAAGGCAAGTGGTTTAAACTCATTTGATTTAAGCTATGTTTTTCCATGTTTAGGAAATTTTCGAAATTGATTTTGGAAGCTAATTTAGACCCATAAATTGGAAGTTAAAAGCCATGATCTATGTAGGAATTGCATGTGGTGATATTCTGGAAGAATTATATGTTCTAAACAGAACCTTTGATGATTTAAAAATGGAGTTAGAAGAAGTTTATTGATGTTCTTGAATGAAGAAGAATTCTGGAAATTTTTGATATAGTTTTGATCTAAACTAAGCCTTGGAATGATGAATTATGGAATTTGGAATGTTAATACTGTTGTAGGATGTTAGTATGATGATATTGTAACCTTGTCTTAGAGTTTCATGCTTAAAAATGGTGTTTTGGGACGAATTGGTAACTGCAAAACGAAGCAGTCGTTCGATCGATCGATGTTCTTCAGTCGATCGATCGACCACCATCGATCGAAAAGGTCGATCGATCGACCTTCCCAGAATGAGTAAAGTTTTTCCTTAATTAAATTTTAATGAGGTTAATCCTTGAATGATATTATTGGAGACCTTGCGAATACCCTTAACCTTAAGGAAGACCAGTAGGCATGATTATGAGGTTGGACTTTAATTGGAATTATTCTAATTTAATGAAATTCGATATGTGAGATAGAATTTGGGTTAATAGTGAAAATTTGAATAAGTTGATGAAATAAGGTTTGGGGCAGAAGTAAAGACCTTAGGTATAAAGATGTTATATGTGGGAATAATGGGAACTTAATAGTCTATTTGGGATATGTTTTAAGTTTAAGAAACTACGACGTGAGACGTGTCGACAATTTAATTTCCATATTATCGGAACACTTGAAATATATGAATTTGGAATAATGGTATCAAGATGTAGAGTATACCTTTATTAATATCGAGATATCTAAGATGTGTGAATGCTTAGTATATAATTTTATGTGTATGACATACCTACCATACTTGCTATCACGGGAGGTTTACGTTCGCTTAGGGCCTTCTTATCCTTGTGTTGCCCGGATTTAGATTGGTTACCTCGATGAACATAGGTCATAGAAGGACTTATTGGGATGTTAATAAGTCTGCTGATCGTGGGAGCGTAGGTATGTGCGTGACCCATGTGATGGTGACTGTGTTCGCCTCCACTATTTGTGATGTTGTTATCTGAACGATTCCTGAGAGATTCGGAACGCGTGACCCTTATGTATGTGATGTACCGGGATGGATATCAGAGTATGTGTGCACCGCATCTTAGCCTTTGGGTGCTTGTATTGTATATTTATGATGTGAAAATATACGGTTAAACGAGAAGGAAATTAACTATGTTAAATTGTGAGTATAGTTATGGTAATTTTTATGAAAAGATAAAAAGGGGACTTTTATCAAAATGGTTTTGTTAATAATTGGGAATCCGGGAATTAAAGTAGAACTCTCTATTTAATTGTTAAGGTTGGAATTTAAACATGAACCGAGTAGAAGTGTCAGAAAATCTTTAGATAGTTATGAGATAACACATGAATGGGTACAAGAACGTTATGAGTGCACAGTTAGACGAGAGGTGAGTATCTCATGCGAGAGCACGTCCTAACATGTATTTTCCATATACTGTTTTAAATGTTTTTAAGGCACTTGCAGGTTTTTAAAATATTTCCACATTCGGGCTCTGACCCGTTTTCTTTCAAATCTATCTTTTTATAAAACCATTTTAGGTGCCCAGCCACAAGGTCACCATGCATAGGATTCTCACTCAGATGACGAGCTGTAGCTGCTTGTGGAAGCTACAGGGATTTGCTTTTAGACGCTTATATCATTTGGATTCCATACTCAGTATTCCTCAGTTGTAGGGCATGTTGCCCAAATTCTATTAGATACATTTCCATTTCAGTTTTTCAGACTTTGGCATGTATTAATTCAGTATTTTAGTTCTCGTTACTTAATTCAGTTGGGGAATTTGTAGTGAGGAGTTTTCCTCCATATTTATTTATATCATGTGTTGGTTGTTCTATTTTTTCGTTATAGTGAATGGTGTTATTATTCTTCATTACACTTGTTGCATGTTAATTAGGCTTTAATTAAAATTTGACAACTTACTTTTTAAATACTAGGTGGTTAGTAATAATAAAAATGTTTTCGACAGTGATGCTATTAACTGAGCCAACTTGGCATTTTGAATTAATTTAATAAAGGAGTAGCTACCCGGTATATAATTAGTCGGGGTGTCACAATATTATACCCAGAATAAGCATCCACGAAGCTCAAAACCTCATGTCCTGATGCATCATTCACCAATTAATCTATTCTAGCCAAGGGAAATTGGTATTTTGGACATGCTTTATTTAGATTGGTAAAATCCGCAAACATCCTCCACCTATCATTTTTCTTTTTAACCATTACAACGTTGTCCAACTAGGATAGATACAAAACATCTTTAATGAATTGGGATTTTTAAAGTTTCTCCACCTCTTATTGAATAACTTGATTTTACTCCGGATTGAAACCCTTACATATCTACTTGATCATCTTGGCATCCTTATTGATGTTGAGCTCATGATAGAGGATGTTGGGGTCCATCCCAGGCATATACTCATGGTTCCAGGTAAATATATTTTTTTGCTGCCTCTGAAACATAATCAAATCATGTGTAAGGATTGGATCCCGTGTTAAGTGGATCTGCATAGTCCTCTTTAGCTTCTCGTTGTCCAGGATAATGCTTTCAATAACTTCCACAATCTTCCCTTTGACTAACTCCATCTCATCTCAGGGATATAGGGTTTTAAGTTCAGATTCACTATTAGGCTCAGTGGTGTTTACCTAATATGTGGTGGTCTTCTTCTTCTTCTTCTTCTTCTTCTTCTTCTTCTTCTTCTTCTTCTTCTTCTTCTTCTTCTTCTTCTTCTTCTTCTTCTTCTTCTTCAAAATAATCAAGTTCTCATGCTCGGCTGAGGATTAATAACACTGTATGACTACATTTTCGTCACCTTTTATAACACCAACCCCAAAATGATTTGGGAACTTCAAATATTTATGGGGTATGGATGGTACAACTTCAAACTTCTTCAATCCTATCTTATCGAGGATCACATTATAGGCATATTGAACATTTTTATCCATCACAAAAAGTGTATTTTCTCCATACGGCTTGTTGGACAGGACTCAAACAACACTTCTAACTGGATTGTGCCTAGTGGGTAAAAATTTTCACCTGAAAAGCCTACTAATGGTCTATGGTAAGGTTCTAGTTGGCTGAGTTTTAAATATAATATTTGAAAGCATAAGAAAAATATTATATCAGCTGAACTCCGATTATTAATCAAAACCCTTGCGATGATAACATCTTCGATTTTGAACTTGACGACCAATGTATCATAATGGGGTAGAGTGCCCCCGATAGGTCATTCATGGAAAATTTGATTACCAGTTTGTCTTTATTAACCTTACTAGGTCAAACATATTCATTTAGATTGATTATTTAGATATAAGAACAAGCCTATGCCTCATTCAAGTAGGCCTTCCTTTAGACAGTGTTATCTCCTACACCTTTATTACCACCTGTAATTACATGATAATCAAATGAGCATAAACTTATCGTAGCTACCTCATGCTCTATTTTCTTAGGCTTCCTTGATAGGTCGAGATCATCTTCATAACCATCTTCATGGTTTCTCTTCCGGTTATCTCTAGGCTTGCATGGAGAATTTGACATTCCCCTTGCTTCTCTGCCTTCTATCTAATTCAATTTTCCTTGGCAAATAAGAGAGTCCGCTTCATTCTTCTAAGCGATACATTTATCTATTATATGACCATAATCCTTATAGAACTCACAATATTTAGATCTTTCCCTCATGTTATGAGGCAACCTCAATATTTTAGGCCCTCGTAAATCCTTATTGTGTTTGATTCGCTCTAGGATATGGTGAATGCTAACAGTCAATGGAGTATTTATTCCAGACCTTTTGAGCTAGTTATACTTCTTTGTCTTCTGCTCCTTTTGCTCCATTTCGACCTTCTTATTAGGCTTAGTGACTGGACTCTATTTTATGGCCATTGTTTCCTCAACATCTGCAAGGGATTTTTTTCTTTTTCCACTTCTCCCAATCAATTCTCCAATTGCCGGATTGATCCTTTACATGATGGATTGTCTGCGCCAAATTTATGTGAAGCATCTCAGCTCTCTCGACCATGGGTTTGTGCTGAGCTCTCTTCCTGAGAAGTATGCTCGACATGTAAAAATCATTAGGTGCTTGATCTTGACCTGAATGAGGTTTCACACTGGTCTCATGGATGTTGAGTATTCTAGATAACGCTCTAGGAGGGTTCCTATTTTCCCGGGGTCCCAAATGTCAAAAGGTGAAGCTCTACTCAATATTTCCATCTATTTTTCCTTTTAGGAGAAAGAATTTCTATTATAGAACTTCGTGGCTCTAACTAATGAATTGATTCCTAGATGATAATTCCTATAATCAGATGATCTTAAATAGATATGTCAGTTATGCCTAGGAGGCAGCGCTACAATTCTCTCCTTGGTGAAAGAATTTCTTACTTCCTGGATAGGGATGGAGATTTGGCTTGTATTGATTGCGCTAATTGTCTCATTATTTATTACATAGCATCCTTACCCCTAAAAATACTGGCAAGAATCCCATCTAGGTTGGCTATTGTAGGTAGAACAGATGGAACAGTTGGGTTGCCTTCGTTTAAGGCACCGGGCTCAGGATTATTCACTTTTCATTTAATAAGGATGTATAAGATTGAGAATGACAATTAAAAATACTTTCCCACAGATGAAACCAATCCGTTGATGTCAAAAAAAGGACTAGATTCAATTTTTTAATCAGAGATAAAATGTATGATTGCAATGACATAAGTAAAATAAATGACAATTAGTTTTAAACTTGTTCGGCTTTGTAAGGCAACCTACGTCCATTGCTATTGTATTGATTTAAGTGATTACAAAAATCTAGGTACTCTTGGTAATAATAATATCCTAGAATATGTTTT
Source organism: Sambucus nigra (assembly GCA_949130495.1). Classification (NCBI taxonomy): domain Eukaryota; kingdom Viridiplantae; phylum Streptophyta; class Magnoliopsida; order Dipsacales; family Adoxaceae; genus Sambucus; species Sambucus nigra. The sequence goes on from OX422218.1 coordinate 423,537,470, forward strand.
ATCCTGCCTTTGATGAAAGATATACAATGTATTTATAGTGAACCAGAGATCAAGGGTTGGAATGCCTTTATAAATTTAAGCATTTACCCCCATACATAATCAATGTGATGGTTGGTTATATGAACTATGTGCCATAAGATCTTTGGTTGTACTTGCCGTATGGTGGCTTTTCATTTATATTGATGGTCTGCATTCTTCACGTTAGTCAGCATGCTTGCCGAGCAACTATCTGCTGACTAGGATTTATGCCACGTTAGAGACACTTATCCATTTCTTATTGGTCCACGTGGGTGGATAATTTTTTGTATGAACGGTAAGGAAGTAAGAAAAATGAGAAAATAGTCTTAACATGATTATTATTATTATTTATGTTTTCACTTGCATTAGGTTTACTTAAATGCAAAACGAAATGTCGGGTGGGGCCCGAGCCTGTAAAAAATTTTGTTTGAAAAAATATGTAAAGCATGGTTTGACTTGTAGTCAGGCTCATGGATAGGGTCCCATTTTGAAAAATATGAAATCGCTTAAAATTTTAGGCAGCAGGTCAACCCCACATTTTTCAAAGTTTCGGGTAGTAATCGGTAAAATAAATACGAGTTACCTAGGATTGATTCCTATATGAGGGTATTCAGTTTTTGGGTTAGTGGAATGGTTCCCCCTTTTTTGAATGACTTCCACGGTGTACGCCTTTCATTTGACGGAAATCGATACGTATGGACAAGCCATTTATGATTCATGAGTAGACGTGAATTTTCTCACTGTATACCTCGTGGGGATAATGTGTGTGAGAGAAAATTTGATATACTCGATGTACATGAACGAGTTCCATGCTATATAGCTCCCGTCATGACTTAGGTTAAGCAATATGATGCGGGGGGAACCGTTCGATGTACGTCGAAGGTACTTGGCGAATGCAAGGTGAGAGTCATATTTCTTGGTCTAATTATGACCTGCCAGAGTAGCGTTCATCACAAAGTGACCACCCAGTACTGGACCATTTTTGGTCAATATAGCATTGATTTTGGTGATGTAGTGTGCAAAATTAAAGATTCTCGAATAGTATGTTATGGAGAGAGTATTTTATTTTGCATGATCATCACTATACTAATTGGGAAGAATATACAAGTATCATGAAAAGTAAATTTAGCATGGAGCATGAAGATTACACTAAGCATGGGTACGTGAGAGTGAGTGATGTATGAATATCTATAAGTGAGTGTGTGGTAGTGAATCAAATCATGGATCAACGAAGAGTAGTTTATGATATGCATAAGTGAGCATGTATATATACAAGTGTGATAAGTGCAGGTGTGTACTAGTGACACCTAAGCATGTATATTTTGAGTGGTGTGTGTAACACATGGATATAAGTGAACCTATATATATGTTTAGGTTGTGTGAGGTGTACATGGAGAACATTTACAAGTGTGTGAAGTGAAGAGTGAGTTAGAGATGACATAACCACGAGGAAGATATATATAAGAAGTAATAAAGGACAAAAGGAAACACGCAGGTAGGTTCATACGCACACAAGAAGAAAATGAAAATAGACATGCAAACAGAGTATAACCCTCTTAAGTAAGTCCCAAGGAGATTCATCATTGTGGCCATACCAATATCTTACCCTTTTTTCTCCTTGGGTGCTTTCGAGAGGAGGAAAAAAGAGTGAGACAAAGATCTCGTGCGCCTCGCTACGTCATGGGGTGCTTCGATCGTCGCCGATTTTGGGGTGATGTAAAGAGATAGAGTCGCCAAACTATTTTGCACGAAATGAGAAAAAGATCATGTTACCGCCTCGAGAGAGAAACATCCAAGACAAATCGAAGCTTACGAAACCAATAGTTCAGAGGTTCGAGGGATATGTTACGGATTGGGAAGGTGGTAAGGACCTATCCCTCCCTTTCGGTCTATCATGGTCTTATGTTACTATTTTCCTCAATTTCTCCGTGAAATGTGTATGCATGCATATATAAGTAGAGATCAGAATCACTCGACTCGCATAATGGAAAATATGGAGTGAGATCATCCATGGAAATATTCCCCAAATAATAATTAGAAAATATGACGTGTGCGCTTTTGGAGGTATTGGTTGTTATGATCAAACGACAATATATGTTAGATAAGTCGCAAGTATGAATCACAATTATGATATATATGAATCATATATGGATAAAATAGAAAAATATATGAAAAAATGAAATTGGACTCAAGTCTCGAGTTTTAGCACGAGATGCCTATGTAGCCTATAAAGGCATCAAAGTCCACGAAGTTCTCATGAGGCATAAGGATGGGGTTTATACTATAAAGCTAACCGTGAGTTTATTATATGTGTGTGTGTGTGTATATAAAAGATATTTTTAGTTTTGAGAAAATGTGATGAAGAATCCCATCAGAATTTATAGGTGTAGCACTCTTTTTTTGTTTTTTTATAGAAAATAAATTATATTCAGTACAATTGATAAAGTTTAGGTATTAATGTGTATGATCTAAAGTAAAAGATAAACTGAGAAATTATATAATTAATGAGAAAATAAGGAAATTTAAAGAGAGATGCAGATGTTTGAACATTCTTTGGAGCCTTGAAGCTTCACCTTGATCCTTGATGGGCTTCCTTGAAAGTTAAGATGAATGTAGGATGAGAGAGAAGTAGATTTTTGCTAAATGGGTATGAGAATGATGGGAACGAAAAGTCGCAAATAATTACACACAAGGAAACCTTGTTGATTGCATAATAATGTTGTTGAGATCAATGAAATTATTGAATTGGATGTGACTTTCGAAGTGACCTCATGCTCTCCTGAAATAGGGTAGGGGAATGTCAATCAGCACTGTCCTTGTCCTGCCTATCGAAGGTAGCCGTAGACACACTACCTATAGGAAGGGAAATGGACCTGCCCATTGGTGGTCTCGTGCATATTTTCCAAAAAAATGGTCATAAAATGCAATCCGTAAGTCCCAATAATGCACGAGGCATATCATTATAAAGGTAATTTAAAGACCATTGAGAACCTTTAGGCCTCTCCCCGGTCCAAGAGTTGAATTTGCATCAAAGAGGGCCCGAAAGTGCCCATCGATCCTTTGGACAAAAGATCATCGGATGGTGATGGATCATTCATCCAAATCGTAAGTCTGAATCATACATGAGACAGATTGTTGGAAATGTTATGTGAGGTACTTCGACGTTCCAGTTAAACAGGTCCTCGAAGTGCCCGGTGACCTTTCAGAGTATAAAGAATCATTTTTTCATACTGTAAGGTTGATTCGCGCACAAAGAGGAACATTAAAAACTGTATTAAGTTCCCTACGAAGATTCATTCAGTCTTATTTGAGCTAAAGATTTTACTTTGTTCAAACGAAGCCTGAAAGCGTCCGGTGTCCTTCGAATTAATTTTCAGGGGAAAATGAATCGTTCATCTGAACCGTTATGTCATTTTGCACATGGGGTGAACCGCTGGAATGGGGTTTCAGTCCCCTTCGAAGATACACTGAGATCTCACTCTGACGATGAAGGTAATTAGGGTCAAATCAGGGCTTGGGAGCACTCGATGGCCTCTCAACCAATTTTTGGTAGTAAAATGGTCTATTCGTCCAAACCGTTGCACCAATTTGCGCACGGGGTGAACCGTTAGAAAGGGGATTAAGAGTCTTCTAAGATTCATTGAGGTGTTTCTCTGACTATGGAGTTTATCGGAGTCAAACGGGGCCCTAGAGATCCTGATGGCCTCTAGATCGATACTCGAGGTATGGCCGAGGGTTTGTAGTGAATTGGGGAGGTGCTAGGGAGCTATGGAGAGACTTGGGGGGGGGGGGGGGGGGGGAGGGGATAACATGTGGTGTCTATAGTCTTCTTCCTAAAAGGCAAGATAATTATACTATCTTCTTTCATGTTATAAATAATAATTCATACCTAAATAATATTTTCATGAATTTTAAAAATATGTAGAGATAATTAGGATTCATCTCATGTGTTGAAAAATTGGGACTTTTGATAAATGAATGAAGAAATCCAATTATTGAAAATTGGGTTTTAGTTAAACTATTTTAATTTAATTGAATCGTGTAATTTTATATTCTATTATAATTAGGTTCAACTAGTTGAATTGGGTAGAGTTAGAGAACTTAATGAGAATATGATGTTCCCATTGAAATTCATTAGACTAATTGAATTGTGTTAATAAACTTGTAGTTTTATATTAGAATGACTATTTATATGAAATTGTATAGTATACAACTTTATTGAGTGTTCCTGATTTGTTCCTTCTATATTCCAAGGTTGAAATTTATTACGATATTATATGTTTCAATCCCGCAAATAATTATGAGGAAATGGATTTTGTTATAAGGATGGATCTTTAAATCATCATATGCCATACTTGGGGGTTAATAAGGATTAGGACTTCATTTTATGAAGTCACACATAGTGTTTTAGAGTTATGGGTTTAGAAAGTTGATGGAAAAATAGATATGGGGAAGTTAAATTTTGTTCTCTGGCACACGACCTTGCTTAGTATCCATGCAAATGAATCCATGCATATGACTGATATTTGGTACTATTCGCACAGTTTCGGTAAAGTTGGGAAATTTCATTTAAATGTTAAGGGAATGCATGGTATATAAAGTCACGTTTATATTAATGAAGTTTCTTGATATGAGAAATGGTGGGGAGGTTCGTAAGGTATGGTTATTGATAATATTTACGTGGAAGGGTTGATTTTTAGATGTTTAGGAATATGGAAAACTATTACTATAATAAATGTAGAGTTTATTATTTATACTCATGATTGATAGTTTTACTACTTGAGTGCGTAGCAATTATCTTATTGCAGTGGGCCTGACCCATCGCGTTGTTATAGGTGCTCCTGAGTAGCAAACTTTGCATGCTTTTGGAGATTCTAGTTGTGAGTTCTAATAATTACCAAGTTTGGATATAGGTGTTGGAGCTACCATTAGTTCTATTTTAACTTTTATGTATGTGTGATGCGGGATATTTTTTGATTCCAAGTATTTGAAATTTTGGGATTTCGTATGTAATAAATTATTTGTTGGTAATTTTTACTATATAGTGGTTGTGATTGATTGTATTTATTTTGTTGTTGGAGTTTTATCATATCGGTATTACATTTGGTTATTGGAATTCCTTTAGTCCTACCTTATGCAAAGGATTATGTACGAAATTTTTTGGCAAATTGTTTTTATTTAATAAATATATTTGATGACCCTAATTATTAAAAATAACGGAGTGCCAAAGTGTAATGTACATAAGGATTGATTAAGGGTGTGGAGAGTTACAAGTTTGGCTTTTGTGAGCATTTTCTGCTTGGGCTAAAAACATGGGACAAGTTTGGCACAACAATTCATTACTTCCATACGAATGTTTGGGGTCCTTTCAAAACACCATATTTGGAAGGAAATCACTAATTTGCAATGATAATTGATGATTATTATTTACTAACTTAGGTCTATGCTATGAAATACCTGGATGAGGTGTTTATGGTGTTTCATAAATGGAATTATATGGTGGATAATGATATTGACATGAAGATCAAGGTGCATAGGTTGAATAATAATTCGGAGTACCAATATGATCCATATTTGAAGTCTTGTAGAGATAAATGTGTTGTTCAACAGTTTATGCTCCGAAAAGTTCCATAACTAAGTACATTAATGGAGATGATGTAACTAACCTTACTTCAAAAGATGAGATGTAAGTTATTTAATGTGGTCTTGTCGAAGAGATTTTGTAAAGATACTTTATCCTATGCTTTCTTCATTATCAACCATTTTACATTTACTCCAATTGATGATAGGACTCCTATGGAGACTTGGTCGGGTTCACATTGTACTTATGAGATAGTTCATATTTGTGGGATCTCACCTTATTTTCAAGCTAGTTAAGGAAATATTAATCCATGAGAACAAAGTAAGTTTTTCTCGGGTTTAAGTAGTGGTGTCAAAGGATAAAAGTTAGGCTTCCTCAAAGATAAGAAGATGGTCGCGAGTAAGGATGTGACTTTTGATGAGGCGAATATCATAAAGATTCCAAGGGTATAAAAAAAATTATTTGGTGGAAAATGTATACGAAAGGATCCAATTGGAGGTTACTACTCTAATTAACACTTCAAGTGAAGAGGTGAACGTTCTATAAAAGAAATATAGTCAATAATCGTATGAACAAGTATATTTGAATAGAGGAAGATACAAGAGGGTTCAAAAACCTAGGAGGAGTCATGAATTTGGTGTTGTCACAATTTCCTATGCATTTTGGTTTTATGGTGATGAATGGTTTAAGTGTCGTGAAGCGATGAGTGATATTCATTGTACCAACTAGAAGGCCACTGTGACACCCCGCCTAATTAATCCTGGGAGATCAGTCCTAAATCAAGTTAGAAAATGTTTCTCAGTTGGTCCATTCTTAGCATCACTGTCATCTTTTTAATTTCTAATCACCTAAGTGAGAAAAGTAGACTGGTGTCAATTTTTATCTTTCAATAAATTAAATAAAACTCATGCGGAACATAAAATAATACACAATCATAGTTAACTAAAATAACCATCCACAAATAAAATACTTAACCGAATAAACCATTGATCCAAATATCCAATACAAGTAAAGATAAGAAGAAAATCTCAACAAGTCAAATACTGATAAATGAACTGTGAGCGACAAGATCAGATAACTACTAGAGAGTATCTGAACGAATGAAATAAGGAGGCGTCTATCAAAAACCCCGCAACATCCACATGTGTTGCAGCAAAGGATACCTGGAATAGAGTCAAGCCTGGCGTCCCTGTGGCTGGAAACCTAAAAATTTTTTAAATTTTTTATAGCAAGGGTTAGTACCCAAAAACATTTGAAAACATTTAATAAATGATTAACTTGCAGTAATAAATAAATATGCATGCTCTTCATATCTTAGTTAGTGCCGCACTCTCTTGAGGACTTCCTCACCCCTCCTCTAATGTGAACTACTAATGATTCTATTTAATTTACTAGGTCCTACGCTCCTAACCCAATACATATTTTAACCCTTGAAATTTTCCTACTCTAACCGAGTATGCCTTAATTCATGATTTTTAAGTTATTATAAACGTCAAACTTAATTAAATCATTACCCTTTTCAATTTCATAACATTCACACCTGTTATGCACATAATACATTTCTCGCTATGTATTAATTATCCCATATATAATTATGTACCTAAGTATATATTTAATCATGTTATAGTATTCAAGAGCATACTAAAATAACATTTAATACAAACTTTCGACCGAGTAAAAATACTCACCAAACTATAATTGTTTCCCAAGTGCTATCCCACTAGGTGTATTCACATAACCTAGTTATCCAAGTTAGATTCGCTCACTAACTTAGTTTAACATATGAATTGGAGGCGGTCATATTCCTTCCCTGAAAGTGATATGCCCCTCACCCATATAACGGACGGTATGACCGGGAATTATGCTCGCCCTACTCCTCAAGCTAGGGGATTCATCCACTGCGCGCAACCTCCTGTGACACCCCGAATAATTAAATACCAGGTAGCTACTCATTTATTAAATGAATTCAAAATGCCAAGTTGGTTCAGTTAATAGAATCACTGTCGAAAACATTTAATGATTACTAACCACCTAGTATTTAAAAAGTAAGTTGTCAAATTTTAAATTAAATCTGATTAACATGCAATAAAAGAATTATGAAAGGATAACATAACCATTCACCATAAAGAAGCAATAGAATAACCAACAAATAATAATAAGTCTAGGAGAAATACTCCTCACAACAATTCCACAAATGAAATAAGAAAACAAGTCTTAATCCTGAATTAATTACAAACCAAAGTCTGAATAACTGAAATATAAAAAGTCTCTAATAGTAATGGGAGACATGCCCTATAAATGATGAAACTGAATATGGAGTCAAGACTAGAACATGAAGCGTATAATATCAAGGCCCTGTAACTTCCACAACAGCTACAGCTCGTCACCTGAATAGAATTCCTATGCATGGTGTCCTTGTGGCTGGGCACCTAAAAAGGTTTTTACAAAAAGTAGATTTGAAAGCAAACGGGTCAGAGCCCGAAAGTGGATATTATTTTAAAAATAGCAAGTGCTTTAATAACATTAGAACAATGAATGCAAAATACATGTTAGGACGTGCTCTCACATGAACTACTCTCATCTCGACTAATTGTGCACTCATAAAGTACCGTGCCCATTCAAGTGATTCGCATATCTAACTAAACTGACATAAGTTCTAACCTTTCTACTCGATTCATAATATAAATTCCCAACGTCATCACTTTGATAGGTAGCCTTACTTAAACTCAGATGCTCAATTATTAGCAAAACATTTCACAGCAGGTTATCCCTTTTTATCTTTATCAAGACGTTACTACAATTATACTAGCAATTAAACATAAAAATTCCTTTTCATTTAACCGTATTATTCACATCATAATTATACAATATAAGCACCCCGAGGCTAAGCTGTGGTGCACACATACTCTGCTATCCATCCCAGTACATCACGTACATAAGGATTACAAATTCCGAATCTCTCAGGAATTGTTATAATAAGCACCACACACAAAAATGGAGGCGAACATAATTCAACATATCCATGGGTCACGTACATACCTATGCTCCATAGTAAGCTGTCTTATTAACTCACAAATAAGTCATTATCTTGAACTATGTCCTCTAGGTACCAATCTAAATCCGGGAACACAAGGATTAGATGGCCCTAAGCGAACGTAAACCTCCCGTGATAGCAAGTATGGTAGGTATGTCATACACATAAAATCATATACATATACTAAGAATGCACACATCTTAGTAATTACCATAATTTATTAGTAGTATACTTCTCATTCTTATACCAATACACGTGTCCCCGATTTATATATACACATCATCCATTATCCTCACATCGTAATTAGTTATTCGCGTCCTAACCCACAATTACCATTTGGTTCAAATCATTCTTCTATATTTTACTCCCCAATATATCCCGAATATCCCAACTATATCAATTAGTCATCAAGGTAATGTTATCTCTACAATTAAACAAGGTTACGGGACACTAGAAATCAAACCAGGCCAAAAAGGCCAATCTGTCAACTCGTTAGAAGTCTCGTTCGAACGAGAGTTCGTTCGAACGAAGTGGGCATCTAACGAGATCTCGTTCGAACGAAAGGTATCGAATGAACATTCCACTCATTATAAGTCAAACTGTCAACTCGTTAGAAGCTCGTTCGAACGAGCTCGTTCGAACGACCTGGGCAGGCCTTCAAAGGAGTTGACAGTTTCGAGCCCATAATTTTTGTATCTCGTTTTTCCCTATTTTCTTCACCTCTAATCTCATCTAAACATCATTCCAATAGTAGTTCAAGTTTTCTAATCATTCTTAAACATACTTAGGTCGTATATTAACATATATATGGGATCAAATCATCCTAAACCGCATCTAATCATCAAAGCTCCCCACTTTTTCCCAAACCTTATGAACATGAACCCTAGAAATTTAAAGTCTTCAATTTGCATAAATAAATCCGTTTTTGTAACATAAGATTTAGTAATTCTTTTGGTTCAATCACCCAACAACAATTCTACATGCAAACCTATATCATAATCTGAATTTATAACTCCAAATTACATGGGTTTTTACAAGTCTCCCAATACAATGCAATTATATCAATTTCTAAGCATGGAAGAAGCATTCGCTTGAAATTAACGTAATTAAACCACTTGCTTCGGATTATTCTCTGAATTTGGTGTAGAATGATGAAGGTTGCACTCTCTCTTTTCCTCCCAAGGTTGAAGGTTGAAGATGGAGGTTGTGTTTTCTCTTTGGAAACTCTCTCTAACTTCTCCTATAACTCCCGTAGCCCTTTTGTTGGTTAAGTGCTGGTAATGGCTTAGTGGGTCACTAAATATCCTACTATTTAACTCCCAAAATTCGTTGGTTAATTATCCTAATATTTCAAAATTACCAAAATACCATTTTTAGTTGTCGGTATGGCCCAATAATGCCCCAGGACCCAAAATAAACCCCCGGCTAGTGTTTTCTGACTATTTCGACCCTTCCGGACACGTTGGCGCACTCAAAAAGACCATACGGTTGATAAAAATAAGATCCAATTTTTAATTAAAATAATTATATTCCTGACGCGACTGTCACGCGCGTCCCAACAAAATTTCTCAAATTGTCGTATTTCAATTTCATGACAAATTCAATATATTCATATATTGCCATATATTCACATTATAATCAAATACCAACTCACATCTCGTTAGTATTTTATCCGAATTAATTCTCAATTAATTCCCATTTAATTTAATAATCCCACAAATAAATATCAATAAATGATCGGGGTATTACATACTTCCCCCTAATAACAGAATTTCGTCCCGAAATTCAGATAAGTAAGGCACACCTGGAAAAATTAGGTATCCTCCAGTATTCAAAACAAATATAAAGAAAAGCCCAAATAACTAAACCCCTCGCTTCACAATAAGCTTGTTTAACATACTTGATACCTTATCAGAATAATCTTCGATAAATGCACCTCACGTTGTGCTCTTATTAAACAACATTAAGATAAAAATAGCCTATACATCATTAGCCGCATTATTTTTATTAGTATTGTGAGTCCTCACCTCACTACTAATTCCCGCGTTTATCAAAACTCCAAACTCCCATCCTGGGATGTATCAATAACACATCTGACTACGCTTGTCCATTCCTTGAAATATCCCGACGTTTGACTTTTACACAAGGGAAAACCACTTCAGCCTGTTGGTGTCACACAAACCTTTGTAAGCACCTTGTCCACCATAAATAGATACGGGTGCTTTTCCCCTAACTTTACCATTAGGTAATATCTCCTCCTCATGACTACAATATACCTCACTACTTATACCCGATATGGAATTGAAAATATCGTAATGAATCCAAAATTTCTTTCATACAATCCATCAGTCATTAGTCACCTTGGGCCTGCACCTCGGGTTACAGGTGATACAACCCTCAGTTTGAATCATTATTTCCCACTACTTATTGTCACCCCACCTAGATGTGGATTTCGGGGATTTCATCCCAGTTCTAAATAGTACTACATCGAACCACGTACCAACATGTTCACTATCTAATAGTGTAAATCATTCAAGTATATAACAATTTGTCTCCTTCAGAAGAACATGACTCATGTATTTTAAGGAATTTGTTACCCCTCAAGGAATTTACTAACTTGACTCTTCCATCCCCGGTATCATCGGTTGGATACAAAATTAATTAGTTAATCATCTAACACCCAACCGTTCTACTACTTACTACACCCCTTTAAATGATGACTTTCTTGTAAAAGTTCCTTCCCGTTAAGTGATACTTAACGATCCTTTCCTTCTCTTGGCGTATGCCAAAGTTTTGACCCTTACACTTTCTCACCTCTTTGTGAAAATCCGGACTCCTTATACCTTATTAACATTCTCACTCTATCTACTCTTGAGTCACCCTCAACATTCGATTGATCGGAACTCTACTCCAAATTACTCATAATAATTTATTCGCCTTCTCAAGAGATATCCTTTTATTAAATGGTTTTCTACTGCCTTTCCTCCAAATTTGAACCTGCTACACTTGATATTCACTTAAACCTTTTGTTATAACGTTTAATCTCATAAGTAATAATCTCACCCGTCTATGTTCCCTCTTCCTTTGATTTACACTTTAGCAAATCAAGGTGTCTACGCCCCTTATAACCGAACCATATGGTTTTTAAACATTATATACGCTTCATACAAATCTCAAACTCTTTATTGTCACTGTAAATACAACAGTGCTATACCACTTGGGCGTTCTCAATCGCTTCTGAATTAAAAATCCTAAATCCTCCTTATCCTCAATGCATCCTTCAACACGCCGTGACAAAACCAACATCAATAGTACTTACATCGTAATTCATTAACAACTGGCTCTAATGGCCTTACATCATAATTTATTGCTTGTTACTTCCAGTTATAACTACTTACTTCCATAACGATTGAGGTATCCAAATCATGAACGATTGGCCACACATCTCCTTCCTACCAACCTTATGCTAAGTTTCATGCGTGGGGTGTCTCTCAAAGCGAAATCCTAACAAGGAACCCCCCCCCCCCCGATACACTACTACCTAACATTGTTGGTCATCGGAATCCGTTAGGCCCTATTCATAATATTTACCCCTACACTCCCGTCTCTTAACAACAAAGTTACATCTCCGATCGCAATTATACATAAACAAGGAACTCCTTCTGAAAGACACTTTTCTCTTTACAGTGATGGAAATCACATTTCATATACAACATGCGAGACATTTTGAGACCCTCAAATTCCCGTCCCCAAACACACAACTATGAGTATAAACTTCCAAATTTCTAACGGGTGATAAAACAATGCACTCTTTTTGTTACGACCTCTCTATCGTTAATTATAAAAACCAACTAACTCTTTTTTTACTATTAAATCAATTACATACGACTCATAATAATCAAATCCCTACGCATACTAGGATTAAATGTCCGAAACCATTATACTTTGAAATCACAACATATATATATAATATCTACAATAGTACAATTTTGAGCCCGGCCCTCTCACACATGGGGCCTCTCCAGAACCAAAACATTCTACCCCAAGGTAGTAACTTCGATAAACTTGTAATACCGACACACTATCGGTACTATCGTATATATAAAACAATAATTAAGATCATATCATACTCGTATAACACATCACTAAAACGAGTAATTTCGATAAAGCATAAATCGCAATTAATATACTCATTCATCCTCCGCGGATGACAATAGAAGTAACCCCCACACTATCAGGGAAAATGTTCTTATATATAATAAACTTACTGATACACTCACTAAACTCGACTCTCAAGTGAAAATACAATTGTAACAAATGTAGTAACTCATACTTCTATCCTAATGATCGTCCCGACTTCCCAAATGGTTCCTGGACTTACCACACATGTATGTCCCAAACCGGATATTTCAATAACTATTGCCCTCGCCAGGCACAATACCTTGATCCCTACTCTTGTATCGGGAAAAAAATTTATAACGCACGGGTTTTCACTTCTACAAAGTACCTCTACACATACTCCACTCATTTTCGGTCACCCTGACCATGTTAAAGTGGTCCTTTCCTTGAACGTTGGTAGTCTCAGCTCTGAAGACTATCTCTGTTGTTCCCTTTGTTTTGACGGTCCTAAGGAACACGCTACTAATTTCTACATCTCTCACTGAAATCACCCTTGCCCGGTAGTAATTCAGCTATCCGAATCATTTTAACTGGTTTCTCCATTGGGTCTTCCTCCTTGTGGTGTTTCTCTAACACCATTTTCCCAGTCTTATTCTATAAAAAAAAATTGATTTTTGTATCTCCCTACTCAAGGGAACATTTACCTCCAAATTTACACCACGCGATATAATTACTATCTGTGTTTATCATCCAAGCAGAATTCCCCATAAGAGCTAACAATTCTTCTTGTATGTAGATTCTCCCTTTAACATCCTCTTCTCCATACCACCTTCTCCACCGGGTGTAAGGTTCCCTGCAACATTAAATTTCTCCTCACAAGTTGACCCCTATTTGGTCCTCTTATGTGAGTTCAGAATAACATTTGTCTTTCAACCTGAATATCTGATGAAGGAACTTATGGTCAAACCATACGTGTACACCCTCTCGACATCACATTCCACTTTTAAGTGGGTTTCATATTTCTCACCATTTAATCTCTGCTCTTACGAGTGAAGGAAAAATTTCTCCAAATTTTCACTCTCAATTGGTTATATCCTGACATATGTCCAAGCCTTTGGATACATTGCGTTTGTTTGTCTAGCACATGTCGTCTTTGCCTTTCGAGTATTGCTACTGCTGGTTCTCTTCAATGTTACACCTAACTCTTTCTCTCCCATTCCAACCTTGTTGGATTTGTCTAATTTTACCCCATTCCTACTATAGTTGTACCCGGAAGTCTCAAGTCGCGCCTTAGCCTTCTATATCATCCAGGACTTCCGTGCCATAATATCGGTGACTTCAACTATGGTCATCCTTCTTTAAATAAATCAATTAACCTCAATATATATTTTCCTCCTGCTGTTCACCCAACTGTCTTCGCGTGACGTACTACATTGTTCGGCACACGAATACACCCGATCGCAATACGATTCGCTATCATATACATCATAACAGGAGAACGAAATTTTACTAAAGGAATCAACAATCCTAAACATAGGGCTATATATCAAAGAAAGCTCAACGGAAACATAATAAGCCGTACAGATCCTAAAGGACACTAGAACCTGATGCTCTGATACCACCTGTGACACCCCGACTAATTAAATACCGGGTAGCTACTCCTTTATTAAATTAATTCAAAATGCCAAGTTGGTTCAGTTAATAGCATCACTGTCGAAAAAATTTAATGATTACTAACCACCTTGTATTTAAAAAGTAAGTTGTCAAATTTTAAATTAAATCTGTGTAAGGACATTTTTTCTCATGTCCAACATGTTACATTTGTGTATGTCGTACGCCGCTACATTTGGCACGTCACCTCACGATCTCACATGACGGCCTCTATCCGAATTCCGAGAATGAAGCATTCAACATCTCCATTAATATGTCCCACATCTGCCTCAACGACTTCACGGTCCAAGATTTTAGGGACTTAATGCAAGTGGTACGCAAGGGAAGTCAAAACAGTGAAAAAAGGAACTATAGGAGAGTTCAAGGGAATTTTCGTAATTTTACATCCATAGTTCGGAGGTTTGGTCAACTAGAAAGTTTAGGAGCTCACCGCAACGAAGATATTGGAAAAAACGGTACCTCAATCCGAGCTACGGTGAAGGAGTTATGGCCTTTTGAAGATAAAGAAAATTCCTTAAAGAATGCTATTTTTTTTTGCGCTGGATAGAATTTTAGAGTTTTAAAAACATGGGACTCTTCATATTTTTTCCTATAAATACCAACTTCGGGGGAGTTGTTTTGCAAGACTTTAGGAGACGAATTTGAGAGTCCAAATACACCTAGTCTTCATATTCTTGAGTCCCAAGACTCATGTTTTGATTCACACATCATTGCCAAACCTTTGTGAATCCTTTTGTAACCCAAGAACACAACTTTGGTTTGTTCAACCCTTGTGGAGAAGCCGTTTCTCTTCTTCATTGCAGCCCTACTGGAAAGGGATAATTCCAGCCGCGACTACAGAATCCGATACCCGAGTGTAATTCTTAGTCAACTTGTATTTTCATTGTAATCCGATTGTAAGCCGTTCTCTTACAAATTATAGTGAAAATAAATGGTTTTGCCCCTTTGGGGGATTTTTCCTTAATTTCATGTGTTTGAATGTTCTTACGTAGATTATCAATTTATTCAATCACATACTGCTGCATGTTTAGGGTCTAAAGGGTTTTATATATAATTTGATCATTTGAACGCGAGCACACATGTTCTTCAAATTTCAGATTAATTAAAATTGGTTTTTATTTGAGAAGTCGTAATATTTCCGCTGTAGCTACTCTCTCAAATTGGTATCAGAGCGGGTTACACTAATTTATCGCGTGATCTTGATTTTTCAAGGATTTATTTTTTTGATACAATTTGACTTCTCACGTCGTCAAATTGGTATCAGAGCCTGTTGCACTAAGTTATTGTGTTTTGATTATGATTTTGCACAAAAATGGATTTTGATGGTTTTGATGATCTTTGATGTCAAATTTTAGAAAAGTTTTGGAAAATTCACACGAACTCTTGTTTTAAATCTTCTATTGAAAACGAATCTGAGAGGTGTCCTTGTTGTGAGGGTGTTGGTCACACATTACATGAGTGTACCACAAATTTAAAGAAGAAATTGAATAAATCGATTTCTCATGTTTCTACCCTTAGTGATTGTGATTCGAAAGAAGAAGTTTTTTATGCTTCTAGGCGAGAGTTTCCCATCCGTGTGATTAGTGATGATAGTGAAAGTGATGGGAGTGTGGATGAAAGTGAGGGGGAAAGTGTAGATGAGCATGACTTGCAAACTGCTTTCAATGAACTTTATGCTGAAACTTTGAAAACAAAGAAAGAAAATTTGAAATTGAAAGCTCAATTGAAAGAGTGTGCCATAAAAAATAATGATTTTTTAATTAAAGAACTTAGGGCACATGAGAAAATTTTGAAAGAGAAGCTTGAGTACGTCGAGGGTGAGAGAGATAGTCTTAGAGGGTTGATGGAGACTATGAAAAAGGCGCTTTTAGAGTTTGAGGATTCTAAACTAGTACTTGAATCTAGGATAGGTGAACTTGAGGTGAAATTGAAAGATTCAAGTAAAGTGAAATTTGATTTGGAGTCTAGGTCTGAAAAACTTGATAAGATTTTAGGCACAGTCGAGATCAAAACGGATAGGGGTGGGATTGGTCTTGAAAAATATGTTGCACCCATTCCCACACGTGTGAGAGAACCTCCTAGGATCATTAGGAGAGACCCACCTAGGCAAATTCGGAGAGAGCAACCGATAAATTTGAGGAGAGAGCCACCTTTAGGGAACACAAATCGCCCGATTTACTCTTGCACACATTGTGGTAGGCAAGGTCATCTTAGGAACTTTTGTTATAAGATTTTAAATGGACCTAAGAAGGTTAATGTAAGAATAAATTCTATTCCCAAAACCCCCACACTTCGTTACACATCAATTTGGGTTAGAAAATCGGATTTAGAGGCTTATGGTTTATT
This sequence comes from Sambucus nigra, assembly GCA_949130495.1. Classification (NCBI taxonomy): domain Eukaryota; kingdom Viridiplantae; phylum Streptophyta; class Magnoliopsida; order Dipsacales; family Adoxaceae; genus Sambucus; species Sambucus nigra. The sequence continues at coordinate 423,554,239 of OX422218.1, forward strand.
TGTCCACGATTCCCGTTTACTTGCACGTAATTCACCCCATGTGAAATCTTTTGGTTGATTGTGATTGCATGTTTGCCATACACTAGTTGTGGTTTCATGATGTATTTTTACTAGTGTGATGACTTGTACCTTTTGTATATATTTTTTTTGAAAATTTTTGAAAAATACAAAAAAAAATTAGTTTGTTAAAATTTTGAGAAAATCCAAAAAGATTTTTGTATTTTATTTGGACCTTTTATGGATGAACACTTAGGATGACCGAGTCACAACATCATTCCATTATTTTCATGTGACTATTTGATAGTGTTTTGAGACAATATGTCAATTCATCCATGTGCGTTATAATGTTTGGAGTCATTAAGATGTAATTAATTGTTACTTCCTACATGTTTGACTCATGTTTCCTTTATTGCACACATGCACGGATTTATTTGATTATTGTGCTTGTATTATCACATGTTGGTTGGGTGTTTTCACTTCAATCCTGTCCTTAAAACGAACCAAGCGCGATAATTTTTATAAGGAAATTGTGCATATAAAAACCGTTTTGTGAGTTTGTGTGCTTTCTTTAGAAACGGGGAAGGGCTGCGAAAGGTTCATTTTACCTTTGCGAATACTAAGCCACCGTTAAATTGGACCTAAAAAATTGAGGAATTTTATTATCCGAGGTCCAAAGAGGTTAAAAGAGCCCGAAAAAAAATTTAAAGGCAATATAAAAAAAAAAGAAAAAAAATTCATGCCAATTATGGGCCTTTTAGGTTTTTGCACCAATTCTCCAAAGTTTGAGAATTTAGATTACCTCTAAAAGAATATATATGTATATATATATGAGGGAGTTTGGTTGGAGAATTTAAACAGGTTTGCACGTCCTTGAAATGCTTGAAAATGCGCAACATAGTTTTGGACGTTATTGGTGTGGAAATCACTTTGACTTTGATTTGTTGATTTGCATAAGACGATGTCATCTAAATTCAACAAATTTTTTTACACCTAAGGATACTTTTGATGTTCATTCGTTAGGGGTACACATATGCATCGTGCACATATGATTGATTGAGTTGATTTACCTATCGAATGTGTTCACACCCATTCATTCCGTTTCCATGACTTGGTTGTTTGAGTTTAAATCCATGGTGTGATTTTTGTATCATGTTTTACATTTTTTTCAAAATGGTATCTATTTTTTGTATAAAAAAATGAAAAAAATCAAAAATAGTTTGTGTATTTTTTTTGTATACCGTGACACCCCGATTTTACTTGTTTGATTCATTCTTCTTATTTGTCTATTTGGGGACATCATAAAAAGGGGGAGAAAGAATTATCATTTTATGGGGGAGTTTGAATTTTGGGGGAGTTTTGAGATTTGACGTATGCTTATCATATATTGGTATCTATGTTTATCTCATTTCAAACTCGATATGTCACTTGGTATTTTTCTTTATCTCATGTGTGTATGTACTACATTGATGATCTCTGAATTGCACACCCTGATGAGAAAAGATTTGAGATTCCTGAAGATTTGAAGATCAAACGATGAAGACTATTCATTTGTACCTTTTCCAGTTATGGGTTCATGGGAGGGTAGATTTGTATAGGCAATTTCATATCTGATAATTCGGATTTTTTATGTATGTACCGGCATAGACATAGGGGGAGATTTGTAAGGACATTTTTTCTCATGTCCAACATGTTACATTTGTGTATGTCGTACGCCGCTACATTTGGCACGTCACCTCACGATCTCACATCACGGCCTCTATCCGAATTCCGGGAATGAAGCATTCAACATCTCCATTAATATGTCCCACATCTGCCTCAACGACTTCACGGTCCAAGATTTTAGGGACTTAATGCAAGTGGTACGCAAGGGAAGTCAAAACAGTGAAAAAAGGCACTATAGGAGAGTTCAAGGGCATTTTCGTAATTTTACATCCATAGTTCGGAGGTTTGGTCAACTAGACAGTTTAAGACCTCGCCGCAACGAAGATATTGGAAAAAACAGCACTTCAATCCGAGCTGCGGTGAAGGAGTTATGGCCTTTTGAAGATAGAGAAAATTCCTTAAAGAATGCAGTTTTTTTTGTACGCTGGATAGAATTTTAGAGTTTTAAAAATATGGGACTCTTCATATTTTTTCCTATAAATACCAACTTCGGGGGAGTTGTTTTGCAAGACTTTAGGAGACGAATTTAAGAGTCCAAATACACCTAGTCTTCATATTCTTGAGTCCCAAGACTCATGTTTTGATTCACACATCATTGCCAAACCTTTGTGAATCCTTTTGCAACCCAAGAACACAACTTTGGTTTGTTCAACCCTTGTGGAGAAGCCGTTTCTCTTCTTCATTGCAGCCCTACTGGAAAGGGATAATTCCAGCCGCGACTACAGAATCCGATACCCGAGGGTAATTCTTAGTCAACTTGTATTTTCATTGTAATCCGATTGTAAGCCGTTCTCTTACAAATTATAGTGAAAATAAATGGTTTTGCCCCTTTGGGGGATTTTTCCTTAATTGCATGTGTTTGAATGTTCTTACGTAGATTATCAATTTATTCAATCACATACTGCTGCATGTTTAGGGTCTAAAGGGTTTTATATATAATTTGATCATTTGAACGCGAGCACACACGTTCTTTAAATTTCAGATTAATTAAAATTGGTTTTTATTTGAGAAGTCGTAATATTTCCGCTGTAGCTACTCTCTCAAATTGGTATCAGAGCGGGTTACGCTAATTTATCGCGTGATCTTGATTTTTCAAGGATTTATTTTTTTGATACAATTTGACTTCTCACGTCGTCAAATTGGTATCAGAGCCTGTTGCACTAAGTTATTGTGTTTTGATTCTGATTTTGCACAAAAATGGATTTTGATGGTTTTGATGATCTTCGATGTCAAATTTTTGAAAATTTTTGGAAAATTCACACAAACTCTTGTTTTAAATCTTCTGTTGAAAACGAATCTGAGAGGTGTCCTTGTTGTGAGGGTGTTGGTCACACATTACATGAGTGTACCACAAATTTAAAGAAGAAATTGAATAAATCGATTTCTCATGTTTCTACCCTTAGTGATTGTGATTCGAAAGAAGAAGTTTTTTATGCTTCTAGGCGAGAGTTTCCCATCCGTGTGATTAGTGATGATAGTGAAAGTGATGGGAGTGTGGATGAAAGTGGGGAGGAAAGTGTAGATGAGCATGACTTGCAAACTTCTTTCAATGAACTTTATGCTGAAACTTTGAAAACAAAGAAAGAAAATTTGAAATTGAAAGCTCAATTGAAAGAGTGTGCCATAAAAAATAATGATTTTTTAATTAAAGAACTTAGGGCACATGAGAAAATTTTGAAAGAGAAGCTTGAGTACGTCGAGGGTGAGAGAGATAGTCTTAGAGGGTTGATGGAGACTATGAAAACTCGGATCTTCAATTATTAGCAAAACATTTCACAACAGGTTATCCGTTTTTATCTTTATCAAGATGTTACTACAATTATACTCGCAATTAAACATAAAAATACCTTCTCACTTAACGTATCATTCACATCATAATTATACAATATAAGCACCCCGAGGCTAAGCTGTGGTGCACACATACTCTGCTATCCATCCCGGTACATCACGTACATAAGGATTACAAATTCCGAATCTCTTAGGAATTGTTATAATAAGCACCACACACAAAAATGGAGGCGAACATAATTCAACATATCCATGGGTCACGTACATACCTACGCTCCATAGTCAGCTGTCTTATTAACTCACAAATAAGTCATTCTCTTGAACTATTTCCTCTAGGTACCAATCTAAATCCGGGCACACAAGGATTAGATGGCCCTAAGCGAACGTAAACCTCCCGTGATAGCAAGTATGGTAGGTATGTCATACACATAAAATCATATACATATACTAAGCATGCACACATCTTAGTAATTACCATAATTTATTAGTGGTATACTTCTCATTCTTATACCAATACACGTGTCCCCGGTTTATATATACACATCATCCATTATCCTCACATCGTAATTAGTTATTCGCGTCCTAACCCACAATTACCATTTGGTTCAAATCATTATTCTATATTTTACTCCCCAATATATCCCGAAAATCCCAACTATATCAATTAGTCATCAAGGTAATGTTATCTCTACAGTTAAACAAGGTTACGGGACACTAGAAATCAAACCAGAACAAAAAGGCCAATCTGCCAAATCGTTAGAAGTCTCGTTCGAACGAGAGTTCGTTCGAACGAAGTGGGCATCTAACGAGATCTCATTCGAACGAAAGGCATCGAACGAACATCCCACTCGTTTGAAGTCAAACTGTTAACTCGTTAGAAGCTCATTCGAATGAGCTCGTTCGAACGAGCTCGTTCAAATGACCTGGGCAGGCCTTCTAACGAGGTGACAGTTTCGAGCCCATAATTTTTCTATCTCGTTTTTCCTAATTTTCTTCACCTATTATCTCATCTAAACATAATTCCAATAGTAGTTCAATGTTTCTAATCATTCTTAAACATACTTAGGTCGTATATTAACATATATATGGGATCAAATCATCCTAAACACATCTAATCATCAAATCTCCCCACTTTTTCCCAAACCTTATGAACATGAACCCTAGAAATTTAAAGCCTTCAATTTGCATAAATAAATCCGTTTTTGTGACATAAGAAGTAGTAATTCTTTTAGTTCAATCACCCAACAACAATTCTACATGAAAACCTATATCATAATTTGAATTTATAACTCCAAATTACATGGTTTTTTACAAGTCTCCCAATACAATGCAATTATATCAATTTCTAAGCATGGAAGAAGCATTCGCTTGAAATTAACGTAATTAAACCACTTGCCTCGGATTATTCTCTGAATTTGGTGTAGAATGATGAAGGTTGCACTCTCTCTTTTCCTCCCAAGGTTGAAGGTTGAAGATGGAGGTTGTGTTTTCTCTTTGGAAACTCTCTCTAAGTTCTCCTATAACTCCCGTAGCCCTTTAGTTGGTTAAGTGCTGGTAATGGCTTAGTGGGTCACTAAATATCCTAATATTTAACTCCCAAAATTCGTTGGTTAATTATCCTAATATTTCAAAATTACCAAAATACCCTTTTTAGTTGCCGGTATGGCCCAATAATGCCCCGGGACCCAAACTAAACCCCCGGCTAGTGTTTTCTGACTATTTTTACCCTTCTGGACACGTTGGGGCACTCAAAAAGACCATACGGTTGATAAAAATAAGATCCACGTTTTAATTAAAATAATTATATTCCAGACGCGACTGTCACGCGCATCCCAACAAAATTTCCCAAATTGTCCTATTTCAATTTCACGACAAATTAAATATATTCATATATTCACATTATAATCAAATACCAACTCACATCTCGTTAGTATTTTATCCGAATTAATTATCAATTAATTCCCATTTAATTTAATTAATTCCACAAATAAATATCAATTAAAGTACGGGGTATTACACCTCCCCCTATATCACTAGAGTACATACTAATAATATCCAATCACTGATATTAATGCACACACACTATATATATATATATATACTATCACACTCTGTATATATATATATATATAAATATAAAACGTCCCGGGTACACCATGTACAAAACCCGTAACATAAGCCTATTTAATTTATTATGAGTTTATGGTCCAACCCTAATTATTAATTAATCCGCACATTAATTAATTAAGTCACCCTTGGTGACGCCCCCACCATAAAATTTAACTTACTCTCGAAGTCCGAATTACCCTCACCCGAGTCTAACTTCTCGACTCCCAAATTATTTAACCTTTGCTAAAGTAAGATTGATCATTTGGTATTCCTCAACTGTTATTCCCGGACTTGTTCACTACATCTATATTTAATTCTTCTGAACACCTTCCCAAAAACTCAACCTTAGTGTGTCACACCTAATTTCTCCAAAACCCATAAATCTTAAATTATGATGTCACACTAAGTCATCTCCAAATTCTAATTAATTTTATTCACAATTAATTAGATTTAAGCCCATGAATAAATTTGTCACCAAATTAATTCATGGAAAAAGATTAAATTAAATTTTCTTTATATAAAATAAAACTGGGCGAACTGTCAAAATCTTCCGACCTTCGATCGATCGATCGAGCAGGTCATCGTCTTCTTCGTGAAGACAGATTTAGCCATGGAAGATTTTTCCCAAACCCTAGTTTTCTATACCAGTAACCTTAAGCCCTCTTAACATTAATACATGTTAGAAACCTTATTAGGGACCTCCAGAGCGTCCACCAACATCATTAATTCGTCCATTAACTATAATTTTTGAATTTAGGGAAATATCCATCTTTAATTCCTTATGCATTTACATCCCAAATCCCTTCACCAAATTCGTTTCTAATTATCCAGATATCATCCTACCAGATATGTATCAATTTATAATATCAGATTTCTGCAAGAATCCTCATTCAAATTCGTAACTCTGATTATTATTTTCAAAACCTCATGTTTATGCCATGAACACCCAAAACGAATTTTGATCGAACACATCACATGAATATGAATTGCAAAACAGATTCAATACTATTGCAAGTTATCCACTTGCCTTAGGTTTCGTAGTGTCTGATTCGGAGATGAATTTCCAAGGTTGAAGACAATCCCTGTTGGCTCTCTAGTGATCCCAAAACTGCCTTTAACTGCTATTAGGGTTCCTTAATACACTTAGCCTTTTCTAAAACCCTATCAGTCGTTTTATTATTCCTCCCAATTCCTTAATTTACCTAATCCCTTTTTTGCCTAATGGGCCAAGCCCAAGTGACCCAAATGCCCCCGTGTGGGCCCGACTATGTCTAAAAATGCCCCGTGACCCGTTTACTGCCCCCCGGTACACTTTTCCGACTATCTCGAACCATTCGGACTGAACCGTACACTCAGAATTGGGATCTGAATTAATATATAAAAATATTTATCTCCTCACCCCTTTAGTCTATACCGACTCCCGGTTGAGATAAGTGCATACCCTGCCATTAATACTCGAAATGACTTAAATAAATAATTACTATTCACTTAGTAAATAACTTCCCGTAAATATTTACCATTTACTCCTTGATTAATATTTAAATAAAATTTCCCTAATTAATTCAATTAAATTATGACTTAGAAGTAATTTTCAATTCCCGAAGTAATTAAATATTTAATGCATGAAAAATTTGGGGTGTTACATACTCCCCCCATTACAAAGGAATTTCGTCCCCGAAATTAGGTCATACCTGTGATGAAAAGCTCTGGATATTACTCCCGCATATCCTCCTCCCTCTCCCAGGTAGACTCGTCAATGTTATGATGACCCCATTGTACTCTAACTAGTGGAACAACCTTGGATCGTAATTTCCGCTCGCTACGGTCTAGGATAGACACCGGCCTCTCCTCATATGAGATGTCTGGATGTAAATCAATTTCTTCGAGTGGAATGTTCCAGAAGGACCTCTCACTCCTGCGATATTTCTTTAGCGATGCTACATGGAACACGTCGTGTATCCATTGAAGATGCTTTGGTAATCCCAGCCTGTAGGCTACAGGCCCCACCCTCTTGATAATAGGGAAAGGTCCCACGTACCTCGGTGCTAGCTTACCCTTCTTGCCGAACCTCATCACCCCTTTCATAGGGGACACCCTGACCAATACCTGATCCCCAACCTCTAACTCCACGTGTCTCCGTGAAGCATCAGCGTAACTTTTCTGCCTATCCTGAACTATCCGAATCCTCCCTCAGATCAGCTCTATCTTGGAAGATGTCTCGTGAACAATGTCCAGCCCCAATAGTTTGTTGTCCCCCACCTCTAACCAACAAGCGGGTGAACAACAAGGTCTCCCGTATAATGCCTCGAATGGTGCCATGTCGATCGTGAATTGGTAAGAGTTATTATACGCAAACTCTACCAGAGGAAGGTATTTCTCCCAACCTCCCCCAAAGTCTAGTATACACATTCTGATCATATCTTCCAACATCTGATTGACTCTCTCGGTCTGCCCGTCAGTCTGTGGGTGATAGGCAGTACTCAAACGTAACTCCGAGCCCATGGCCTCCTGAAAACTCTGCCAAAAATGGGCCACAAAGATCTTGTCCCTATCCGACACAATATTAATCGGTACCCCATGCAGTTTAACAATCTCTGCTATGAATAGTTGTGCATAACGCATTGTCTCAAAGTTTGTGTGAACCGGTAGGAAGTGGGCCACTTTGGTCAACCGATCCACAATAACCCATATGGAATCGTGACCCTTCTGTGATGTCGGTAACCCTTTAATGAAGTCCATAGAGATGCTCTCTCACTTCCACACAGGAATATCAAGTGGCTCTAGCATCCCTGATGGTCTCTGATGGTCAACTTTCACAAGCTGACACGTGGCACATTGTGAAACAAACTCTTCTATGTCCCGTTTCATCCCTGCCCACCAATACTGCCTCCTCATATCTTGATACATCTTATCCCCACCGGGATGTACCGCAAATATCGACCCATGAGACTCCGTCATAACAGCGTACCTCAATTCCGCATCCTCTGGCACAATCAACCTCCCATTATGGCATAAGCCTCCCTCCGAGCTAATCGAGTAGCCCTCTGCTCCCTCAGCTAAGAACTGGCTCACCCTATCCCGGCAGGTCTGATCCTCTGCTTGAGACCTCACAACCCGCATAATTATCTCGGGTGTGATGGATAATACTGACATGCAAGCCCTGGATACATCATCCTCGTATCGAAGTTCTCTCCACTTCGTTTTCCAGACTTCTGATATTTCCCCAGTCAATCTCCGACTCAATGCATCTGCCACCACATTAGCCTTTCCAGGATGATACTGAATATCAAACTGATAGTCTTTCACGAATTCTAACCATCTCCTCTGTCTCATATTCAAATCCTTCTGAGTGAAGAGATACTGAAGTGATTTGTGATCCGTGAATAATGTGAACTTCGCCCCCAGGAGGTAATGTCTCCATATCCTCAAAGCAAAAATGACTGCTGCTAACTCCAGGTCGTGAGTGGGGTAATTCCTCTCGTGGGGATTTAGCTTCCTGGACGCATAAGCTATAGCCCTTTCCTCCTGCTGAATCACACCCCCAAGTCTCTATAAGGATGCGTCAGTGTAAACCCGATACTCTAATACTCCTTTCGGCAATGCAAGCACGGGTGGAGATGTCAACTTCTCCTTTAACTCGTCGAAGGATAATTGACAGTGATCATTCCAAGTGAAAGGTACCCCTTTCCGGGTAAGATTCATCAAAGGGCCCGCAATCTTTGAGAATCCTTTGATGATCCGTCTGTAATAACCGGCCAACCCCAGAAAACTGTGCACTTCTATCGGTGTCGTGGGCTGTCCCCACTCCCTTACCGCCGATACTTTACTTGGATCCACCGCAATACCCCAATCTGACACCACGTGGCCAAGGAACTGGACCTCCCGTAGCCAAAATCCACACTTACCGAATTTGGCATAGAGTTGGTGATCCCGTGATGTCTGTAACACTATATGTAGGTGCTCTGCATGCTACTCCTCGGTACGCGAGTAGATCAGGATGTCATCAATGAACACGATAACAAATTGATTGAGAAACTCCCTAAATACTCTGTTCATGAGGTCCATGAACACTGCTGGTGCATTGGTGAGTCCGAATGGCATCACCCTAAACTTGTAAGATCCATACCGCGATAGGAAAGAGGTTTTCGGAACATCTTCCTCTTGGATACGTAGTTGATGATATCCTGACCTTAAGTCGACCTTAGAGAAATAAGACGCCCCTCTCAACTGGTCAAACAGGTCGTCAATCCTAGGCAACGAATACTTATTCCTTATTGTGTCCTTATTCAGCTCCCTATAGTCCACGCATAATCGTAGTGAGCCATCTCGCTTTTTCATAAATAACACTGGTGCACCCCACGGCGATGTACTCCGTCGTATGAAACCCTGACCTAGAAGCTGCTAAATATTCTCCCTCAGCTCACGCATATCTGAAGGAGCCATATGGTATGGGGCCCGAGTAATTGGCCTCTTCCCCGGTGCTAAATCGATCACAAATTCGATTTCCCTGCTAGGTGGCAACCCTGGTATCTCTTGAAACACATCCTCAAAGTCTCTCACCACTGGGATTGAATCCAACGGAATAGCCACCTCCTGTGAGGTTTCCTCCTCAATGTAATACAAGTGTGTGCGTGTCCCTCCCTCGGGCAGTGGTATTGCTATTAAGAACATCTCCTGGCCTGGAATGGAGAACACGATAGTCCTTTCATAGCAATCCACTGTCGCCCGATAACCTTCCAACCAATCCATACCCAAGATGACATTGTACCCCTCCATATCTAATACTAGTAGGTCCGCTGCTAAACTAAGTCTCCCGATCAAAATGTTCACACCCCGACAAATCGAGTGAATCATAGCCCCGCTGCCAACTGGTGACTCTACACACATCCGAAGACCCCCCGCGATCTCTAGTAGTCCGACCCGTTTAGGAAAATTTAATTTAATGAATGAATGTGATGCTCCCATATCAAAGAGAATACTACCCTCATAAAAACATACCCTCAACTGCTAGCGGTGCTTGCTGTGGCGGGGGATTAGGAACATCCCGGATGTTATACACACGTTCGTAGTGCATCTGCCCCTACTGAGGTGTGGCGGGTGGGGCTAGTGCTGCTGGTGGTAATTTCCCCCGTTGCCCCTATTGGGCCTCCTGTTGTTGACCTCTTCCCCTCTGTGGGCATTCCCTCTTTAAATGTACTGGCTGGCCACACACAAAACAGCGTCTCTGACCATCCCCCTGTCGTTGGCCCTGTTGGCCCTGACGCGGCTGGCCCTAGCCCTGCTGGCCTCCCCCATTATTACCTTGGCCCTGACGGCCCTGAGGAATCTGCTGCTGCTAATTCAGGCCCGGCTGCCCCTGCCTGAACCCCTGTCCTCCCTGTCGGAAACCACCGGGCTTAAACTTATTAGCCTGATTCCCTTGCTGACTACCCGCCTGCTACTGAGCACCACTTGTGTCACTACTAGTAACATCCTTGCCCTGTTGGCTCGGCTCCCCTGTTCGCTTTCTCCCCTTCGCATAGAAGCGATGGTCCTGGAAGTGTACAAGTGCGGCATTAACGACGTCTATATACGTTACTAACACCGGATTCCCAATCAATTGTTTCCTGATTCGCCAGGCTAAACCGTCCATATACCTCGATTTCTTCCGCTCCTCATCGCTCACCTCACTTGGCACAAAGTTTGCCAAATGGATGAACTCTTCCTCGTAGTCTGCTACTGATCGGTCACCCTGAACTAAATCACTGAATTTCTTCCTCATCTCAGTCTCTACTGCTGGTGGAAAGTATTTGCGGTCGAAACGCACCCAAAACTCTGCTATTGGCATCAAGTCTCGCTCCCCGGCGGTGGTAACTGACTCCCACCACTGTAAGGCTTCCCCTGATAGACGAAAGGTAGCAAGCATCTTCTTATGTACCTCGGTACACTCTAGCATGTGCATATGGCGCTGAATGTTCTTCTTCCAGTCACAAGCCTTTATCACATCTGTACTACCCCGGAACTCAGGTGGGTGACCCTTCTGAAAGGTCTCCCTAACTCTCTGCCAAGATGGTGGCCCCACTGCAGCCTGAACTGCTGGTGCCACTGGAGGCGGTGCCTGGGGCTATGGAAAGTGAGCTGCCATAGCTCTCATTGCTGTTTCGACCGCCTGGGCCACTATCACTGCCACCTGAGTAGTGGAAATCAACTCGGGTGGGAGTGGTGGTAGCGGTACCTATGGCTCTTGATGAGCCTCCCTGATTTCATCCCTAGCCTCAGCCCTCTCCGCTCTCAGTCTCCTCGGTGGCATCTGAAATAGATTGAATTGTATAAGTACACAATTTATACAAAAATATATAGAGTAGAAATACGATATCTCATAAGAGGAAAATGAATCAACAGTCCTAATAATAAGGCTCTATAAAAAACGAGTGCTACACTGAAACGTAGAAAGCCACACAAATCCTAAGGACACTAGAACCTGATTCTCTGATACCATCTGTGACACCCCGCCTAATTAATCCCGGGTGATCAGTCCTAAAATTAACGACGTCTATATACGTTACTAATGCACTTGTACACTTCCAGGACCATCGCTTCTATGCGAAGGGGAGCAAGAGAACAGGGGAGCTGAGCCTATATACGTTACTAACGTCGGATTCCCAATCAAGTGTTGCCTGATTCGCCAGGCTAAACCGTCCATAAACCTCGATTTCTTCCGCTCCACATCGCTCACCTCATCTGGCACAAAGTTTTCCAAACGGGTGAACTCCTCCTCGTAGTGTCCCGCTGATCGGTCCCCCTGAACTAAATCACTGAATTTCTTCCTCATCTCAGTCCCTACTGCTGGTGGAAAGTATTTGCGGTCGAACCGCACCCAAAACTCTTCTATTGGCATCAAGTCTCGCTCCCCGGCAGTGGTAACTGACTCCCACCACTGTAAGGCTGCCCCTGATAGACGAAAGGTAGCAAGCATCTGCTTATGTACCTCGGTACACTCTAGCATGCGCAGATGGCACTGAATGTTCTTCTTCCAGTCACAAGCCTCTATCACATCTGTACTACCCCGGAACTCAGGTGGGTGACCCTTCTGAAAGGTCTCCCTAACTCTCTGCCAAGATGGTGGCCCCACTGGATCCTGAACTGCTGGTGCCACTAGAGGCGGTGCCTGGGGCTATGGAAAGTGAGCTGCCATAGCTCTCGTTGCTATTTCGACCGCCTGGGCCACTATCACTGCCACCTGAGTAGTGGAAATCAACTCGGGTGGGGGTGGTGGTAGCGGTACCTATGGCTCTTGATGAGCCTCCCTGATTTCATCCCTAGCCTCAGCCGTCTCCGCTCTCAGTCTCCTCGGTGGCATCTGAAATAGATTGAATTGTATAAGTACACAATTTACATAAAAATATACACAACAGAAATACGATATCTCACAAGAGGATGATGAATCAACAGTTCTAATAATAAGGCTCTATAACAAACGAGTGCTACACTGAAACGTAGAAAGCCGCACAGATCCTAAGGACACTAGAACCCGATGCTCTGATACCATCAGTGACACCCCGCCTAATTAATCCTAGATGATCAATCCTAAATCTAAATCAAGTTAGAAAAGGTTTCTCAGTTGGTCCATTCTTAGCATCACTGTCATCTTTTTAATTTCTAACCACCTAAGTGAGAAAAGTAGACTGGTGTCAATTTTTATCTTTCAATTAATTAAATAAAACTCATGCGGAACATAAAATAATACAAAATCATAGTTAACTAAAATAACCATCCACAAATAAAATACTTAACCGAATAAACCATCGGTCCAAATATCCAATACAAGTAAAGATAAGAAGAAAATATCAACAAGTCAAATACTGATAAATGAACTGTGAGCGATAGGCTCAGATAACTACTAGAGAGTCTCTACACGAATGAAAGAAGGAGGCGTCTATCAAAAACCCCGCAACATCCACATGTGCTGCAGCAAAGGATACCTGGAATAGAGTCAAGCCTGGCGTCCCTGTGGCTGGACACCTAAAAGGTTTTTAAATTTTTTATAGCAAGGGTTAGTACCCAAAAACATTTGAAAACATTTAACAAATGATTAACTTGCAGTAATAAATAAATATGCATTCTCTTCATATTTTAGTTAGTGCCGCACTCTCTTAAGGACTTCCTCACCCCTCCTCTAATGTGCACTACTAACGCTTCTATTTAATTGACTAGGTCCTACTCTCCTGACCCAATACTTATTTTAACCTTTGAAATTTTCCTACTCTAACCGAGTATGCCTTAATTCATGATTTTTAGGTTATTATAAATGTCAAACTTAATTAAATCATTACCCTTTTTAATTTCATAACATTCACACCTGTTATGCACCTAATACATTTCTCGATATGTATTAATTACCCCATATACAATTATTTACATAATTATATATTTAATCATGTTACGGTATTCACGAGCATACTAAAATAACATTTAATACAAACTTTCGACCGAGTAAAAATACTCACCAAAATATAAATTTTTCCCAAGTGCTATCCCACTAGGTGTATCCACATAACCTAGTTATCCAAGTTTGATTCGCTCACTAACTTAGTTTAACATACGAATTGGAGGCGGTCATTTTCCTTGCCTGAAAGTGAGATGCCCCTCACACATATAACGGACGCTATGACCGGGAATTATGCTCGCCCTACTCCTCAAGCTAGGGGATTCATCCACTGCGCGCAACCTCCCCCTATAGCACTAGATTACATACTACTAATATTCAATCACTGATATTAATGCACACACACTATATATATATACTATCACACTCCGTATATATATATATATATATATATATATATATATATATATATATATATATATATATATATAAAACATCCCGGCTACACCATGTACAAAACCCGTAACATAAGCCTATTTAATTTATTATGAGTTTATGTTCCAACTCTAATTATTAATTAATTCGCACATTAATTAATTAAGTCACCCTTGGTGTCGCCCCCACCATAAATTTTAACTTACTCTCGATGTCCGAATTACCCTAACCCGAGTCTAACTTCTCGACTCCCAAATTATTTAGCCTTTGCTAAAGTAAGATTGATCACTCAGTATTCCTCAACCATTATTCCCGAACTTGTTCACTACATCTATATTTAATTCTTCTGAATACCTTCCCAAAAACTCAACCTAAGTGTGTCACACCTAATTTCTCCAAAACCCAACAATTTTAAATTACGATGTCACACTAAGTCATCTCCAAATTCTAATTAATTTTATTCAACATTAATTAGATTTAAAACCCATGTATAAATTTCTCACCAAATTAATTCATGGAAAAAGATTAAATTAAATTTTCTTTATATAAAATAAAACTGGGCGAACTGTCAAAATCTTCCGACCTTCGATCGATCGACCCCAGACCTTCGATCGATCGATCGAGCAGGTCATCGTCTTCTTCGTGAAGACAGATTTAGCCATGGAAGATTTTTCCCAAACCCTAGTTTTCTCTACCAGCAACCTCAAGCCCTCTTAACATTAATACATGTTAGAAACCTTATTAGGGACCTCCAGAGTGTCCACCAACATCATTAATTCGTCCATTAACTACAATTTTTGAATTTAGGGAAATATCCATCTTTAATTCCTTATCCATTTACATCCCAAATCCCTTCACCAAATTCGTTTCTAATTATCCAGATATCATCCTACCAGATATGTATCAATTTATAATATCAGATTTCTACAAGAATCCTCATTCAAATTCGTAACTCTGATTATTATTTTCAAAACCTCATGTTTATGCCATGAACACCCAAAATGAATTTTGATCAAACACATCACATGAATATGAATTGCAAAACAGATTCAATGCTATTGCAAGTTATCCACTTGCCTTAGGTTTCGTAGTGTCTGATTCGGGGATGAATTCCCAAGGTTGAAGACGATCCTTGTTGGCTCTCTAGTGATCCCAAAACTACCTTTAACTGCTATTAGGGTTCCTTAATACACTTAGCCTTTTCTAAAACCCTATCAGCCGTTTTATTATTCCTCCCAATTCCTTAATTTACCTAATCCCGTTTTTTGCCTAATGGGTCAAGCCCAAGTGACCCAAATGCCTCCGTGTGGGCCCAGCTATGTCTAAAAATTCCCCGTGACCCGTTTACTACCCCCGGGTACACTTTTCCGACTATCTCGGTCCATCCGGACTCAACCGTACACTCAGAATTGGCATCCGAATTAATTTATAAAAATATCTATCCCCTCACCCCTTTAGTCTATACCGACTCCCGGTTGAGATAAGTGCATACCCTGTCATTAATACTCGAAATGATTTAACTAAATAATTACTATTCACTTAGTAAATAACTTCCCTTAAATATTAACCATTTACTCCTCAATTAATTTTAAATAAAATTTCCTTAATTAATTCAATTAAATTACGACTCACAAGTAATTTTCAATTCCCGAATTAATTAAATATTTAATGCATGAAAAATACGGGGTGTTACAGCCGCCATGGGTGAGGATATTAATTTTCTTCACAATAACCAAACTTGGGAGCGTATGAAGTTGGAGGGGAAGAAGTCTTTTGAATGAATTTCGGTGCATGCTAAGAAAGACAAGGCTCTAGATTTTGTTGTTCATTATAAGAAAAGATCAGTATCAATGGTTTTCGAATAAAGGGAATGTTTAGATTACAATAAAGTTCTCTCTCAAGTGGTGAAACACACATCCATTCGAGTGATATTGGCTATAGTGGGAAATTATGACTTGGAGAATAAACAACATCAAAACAATGTTATTACATGAGGATGAAGATAATGGGATTTACATTTCTCAAATGAAGGGATTTAAAGTTATTGGAATATAAGATCGTGTCTGAAGATTGTATAAGTCTTCATATGGGTTTAATCAATCTCCTCGACAATGGTATAAGCAATTTTACACGTTTATGGTGGGTAATAAATTCACACAAAGCTATTTTTATCAGTTTGTATATATTAAGTGGCTCAAGGATGGTACTTTCATCTATTTACCATTGTATGTTGACTAAATTCTCATCGTTTGTTCAAGCATGGGGGAAATTGACAAGGTAAAGGCCCAATTAAGTCAACAGATTGAGACAAAAAAATTGGTAGATCTAAGAAGATTATCGGTATGAAGATTAGTTGATATATATATAAGGGAAGGTTTAGGATGTAAATCCTATGAATATTGGCATGGATGCACATTTAATACTTTTAGCTATTGTGGCTCCGAGGATAGAGGATGAGGTGGAATATATGGCTTAAGTTCGGTAGCTTGTAGTATGCCATGATCTTTACTCAACCAAATATAGTTAAGTTTTAAGTGTTGTGTGTCTGTACATGAAGAATCTGGAAAAAGAGCATTGGAACGGGGTGAAATGATTTTTTTGGTATCTAAGGGAATCACTTGATTTGGGACTCATGTACCAACTGGTGGAGAAGTCATATGTATGTAGGTATGTGGATTCAAACTATGCGGGTAATTTGACCGAAGTGTTGGTCGACTACAAGGTCTGCTTTCAAATTAACTAGTGGTTTGGTGAGATCGAGGTCCATGTTGTACACCAAGATTTCTTTATTTAATATGGATGCAGAGTATATAGCATCAGTGAAATCCGTTAAGGAGTCATTATGGCTTCACGGTCTTATTAGTGATTTGGGGATTAAACATGATTGTGTGGAGGTACATTGTGATAGTCAAAGAGCTATTTAATTTTCTCAAGAAATAAGTTCATGATGGGAGGACAAAGCATATTATTGTTCGATTTTGTTTCATGCTAAATGTTATTGATGTTGGGGTTATTATTTTGAAGAAAATTAACACCAAATATAATCGTACCGACATAATGATGGTTTCGGGGGTCAAGTTTGGGCATTTTCGAACATGATATATATTCTTAAGTGTTGACGGCCTTCGAGGTTATTTAATGGTGGTTTTACGAGATGGTTGAGTTGATTTCTTGGGGTTGGGCTATTCTTTCACTAAGGTGGAGATTTGTGGAGTTTTGTCTTAGAAATTAGTTGCTCAAAGATTCTACCCCAAGTCGAGATGAGAAAATGACTTCGCTACAATGAAGGTTTGTCATGTAGTTCATGGATGGGGTCAGTGTTCCACATAGTTTTCATGTGGGAACCCATGATGAGCAAAGGCCTAAGTTCAATGCAGCAAACGAGCTTCAGCACTGTTCAAAAATGGGTTTTAGTGAAGATTAGTTTGGGCATATCTCCCACGTTTACTACTTGGTATAAAAATAAATGTTTTTGGATTCTAAGCCTAAGTTAATAGTAGATTGTATCATCTCATTTATTGGTTATATACAAAAATGGAGTATTAGGGAGTTTGTTGACAGTTGTAACCCTTGTTGATTGAATCAAATAAAGGAAACAATCATCCGTGAACGTAGCTCAATTGGTGAGCCATGTATTTCTTGTCTTGTGTCTATTAGTGTTTGTTATTCTCTTTAATTTCTCATTACACTGCATTTGAATATTTTTTATTTTTATCTCTTGGGTTATTCTTCACATGGATCTTGGGTTCCATGAATCACTATTTCAATTGAGTATTCGCACATAAATAATGAATTTTACCTTCCATGTCTAAGAATTGCATTATTTGAAACCAGGATTTGTTTCTTTGTATAGATGTTATATAACTGCATCTTCCATCCCCTGTAATATCTTATAAAATATAAAGAAGTTCGAGACCCAAGTAAATATTGTTCCTAAAAGCTCATTTACCCAAGTAAGCGTTGAATTTGAAGGGTTTTGTTTTGGAACAACATAGTGAAGAGTACTCTTTTAGATTATATACTTATTTTAACAGTTTAGATTATGATATTTTATTCTAAATTGGAAATTATGGAAAAAATTTAAAAGATAATTCAAATTAATAAAACGAGAAAACTCTAAAAATTTCTTGACACTTCAAGTAACTTTTAAAAAATGCAGAAAAGAAAAGGAGAAAACATAGTGGATTTATCATCAACGTATAATGCGAAAAAATTAACTGGAATAATCTGAGATAAAGATAAAATTTTCAAAATAAAAATGGATTGATGTAATTTAGATGAAAAATTAAAGATAAAATGATATGAATGTTTTTTTATTCATTTCTAATGGTGACGCGATATCTTTCATAAAATTAATAACATTCATAGCTTTCAGATATATAAAATCCTCTGGATTTTAGCAAATATATCTAATTTGGAAAACAAAGCTAGTAATAAGACTACTCCATAAATATTTATGTTCAAAATTTTAAAGTTTGCAATTGATTTGGTTCAAATTTATTATTCATCAATATTAGACTATATTCATTGTTTGAGATTAAACTAGGTTTTGGGAAAAATAACAAAATCCAATCACATTAATCGTTTATTATAAGTTTCATATGTCATTTGATAAAAATGTTAGAGAAGACCACCATCAGTGTTGGTTAAACAATCAATTGGGAGTTTATAGACTAAATTATTTTACACGACATGTATTTCTCTATATAAGATGGAATGTATTCATTTTTAATACTATTATGTGCAACCATTCATCTATTAGGCTCGAACATGAGACTCGTTAAGTAGTTAGAAAGATGTATGTGTTTATCTTGTTTTCATTTGTATTATACTTTTGCTAATATTGTTATTCCTCATACTTATGATCATTTATTGCACAAACTTAATACTCGTGGTAATTTCTTATACAAGGTTTATTTGACAATTTATAGGTATTGCGATACTAAAGGTAAAGACGAGAAGTATTTTGGAGATTTTTTTCCAGAAAATGCATCCTAAAGGTATTTACTGAGGATGTGGTGTGTTCAATATAAGTGTTCTAGTCAAATAAACCTATACGGGTGAATAGGTTTTATTGAAATTTTGCCCAATTTTTTGCAAATTTTGAACTTCTTTTTCAATTTTGGCAAACCAAGAATATGTAAAAATTAGGTGAAGAGATGATAAGCATATGAATAAAAAAATTAGAATCTCAATTGGGAAATCTAGTTCGATTACACTAGTTGCAAAAATCCCAATGTGAATTTTATGGATTAAGATAAATCTAAGGGAGATATATGTGTAGTGTGTGATCAATATGAAATAAACAACCTACAGAAGGTACAAACAATCCATAAGAATTTTTTTTTGAGTAAGACCCAACCAAGGTATAAAAACCGATATGCACTCATCTTGCATTCAACATGAAATTGTTCCATACAGTGTCAGAAAGTACCTCTCTCTCATGAACTCACAAGAAGTTACCTATGGACATTTAACTTCCCACCATTAATGATGAATGATCATTTCTAAGCATCATTGTAATGCCCCGACCCGAATTTATGGGTTACCCATAGTCAACCCAGTCTAACCCGAGCATTAGTTGTGAAGTGCAATGAAACATCTTATATAATGTTGATAGTCCAATTTTATTTCAATTAATATTTCACTTATTTAGCATGCGATTACCGCTTCAAAATAAACTACGTGAGGGACCCGTAATGAGCACCCCTAAGTCCAAGAATATAGAGATACTAATGTAAAATAAATAAAGTGCTTAATAGTATAGTGATCTCAAAATACGAAATAAATCCCAACCTGTCGTAACAAAGTGAGGGTGCGAGAATGATTAATGGGAAACATACAAATACAGTATAAAATTGAACGGCAAAAAGGAGACTCAAACACGTTAGGCCTACGTGTTCATGCAATTACGTTATACACACATATATACATACACATACATATACTTAATGCATGGATAATTTTACTTCCAAAAGCTTATTTGTCAAGATGAATTTACCTAAATCTTTTAAAGACTTCCTTTTATAGCTTTATTTAACCCATTTACATAGTTCAACACTTGAAACCAATAGATTTGATTTAATCAGAACCATTTGTTTACCTATATCACCCTTATTTTTTATCCAACACAATTTAGTATTTTTATTGAAGCCCACCCTTTCAACACACGCGAACACTGTGTTAGAAAATAATCATTTAATCTTTTAAAACCTTTGACAACACATTCTTATGTTAATTATGGGTTTAACTGTTTTGGTTTCTTATTCACCCATTTACACACTCACTTTACCTTTTTCCTTACTTTATTTGACATTAATCAATAACACATTTACTTGTCCATTTTAATTTTTTCCGAAATAACTATTGATTCATTCAAGTTAGGTTGTATTAACACATTTTACCACACAACACATTTCTTGACATGTTCCTTATTCCTTTATGTTTTCTCAAAATCTTTCAATACCACATACTTTAATGGGCTCCACACAGTCAACTATGCGCGCCATATGCTCTGCCCTATGGTATTGGGGTTTTCATCCTAAGGCTTTGGGCCCTTCTTAATTATCCTAGTGTCATTCGAGTTCCCTTAAAAAAAATAACATTTTAGAAATGTCCAAATTACCCCACTTTTACTTTTTAACGGGCCGAAGCCAAAACTCGGGATTACACCCCAACTTGTGTTACACTTTGAAATTTTACCATTTCATATACTTTACACTTTAATCTTGGTTTTATTTTAAAAAATAATTTTTATTTAGGACCACTTTGTGTAACACCTTTTAAAATATTTTTATATCATAAAAATGTTCCACTTAATGTAAAATTACCATTTTACCAATTTTTTTCGAAATTACCTTTTACTCCACTTCCAGAAGTGTTAATTTGATACAAAATACTATTAAGCTACCCACCCTAACTTCTCAAGTGTTTTAACACCTTAACACCATTTTTACCTTTGAGTAATATTTTTCTTAATTGGAAACACCTTTACCTCTTTAATCCCTTTTTCAATTTCATAAGTGTTCATCTTTTATAGCATTACTAAACTATACACACTAACTTTCCCATATTTACCCATTAACACTTATTCAACACTTTTTTTTTTTCAATTTCTCAATCCACACATTTCTTTACCTTCTTTATTTAAGAAGGCCATTTACACTTAAGATTACTTTTATAAGAAAATACCATTTTATTTATTTTACTTGTAGTCTTACAACTTTGTAGTCATCATATTTTTAACCCACTATTTATACAATTTAAAGACACAAATTTCTACTTTTCTTATTTCATGTTTAAATCCAACAACTCTTCTTTAAACTTATTTACACACTTAGTGCCAAAATACTACAAGTTTATATGCATGATAAGATGGACTTTAAACCTTAAAATCCTATTAAATGGTTTAAACACATATTTCATGCTGGAAATTCCTCATAGTTGCAAAAATACATTTTTAATGAGTACAAAATATTTAATTTATTCATACTCACAAAATGTCCATTTTTCAAACAATCTTCATTTTTGCAAGAAGCTTTAAAAACATTATTTCACCAATATATATCAAGGAAAATAATCATTTACAATATTTTATTTTATAAATAGTTAACACAAATCTTGCTAGAAAATACATCATTTTCATAAAATACCGACTTTTATTATTCCAAAACCATCAAATATTTACCCATTCTTTATTTTCAACAAAATATCATTTTTGGAACATTTTCATTTCTAAAAATGTTTATTAATTCTACACATCAATTTCATCATTTATTCAAATGCACCCAACTCGTGTAATATAATCACAAGACTTCAAATATGCAAAATATAGTCTTAGTTCTAAGAGTAACTGTTTCACACCTCTACTGGCATCACTGGTGGTAGAAATATTGGCGTAGGAGGAGTAACCCCCACCTCTAAAGGGGGCCTCTAGAGGTTATTAAATTCACCCTCCAAAAATGCTCCAAAATGTGCTCCATCCAAGCTTCTAAGGAAGACCCACTTCAAACTCCATGAAAATACATCTTAATCTTCTCCAAAAATCCTTCAATACGCCTCAAAAATTCACAACTCTTCTTCTACAGTGGTGGAAATGCGTGTTGTAGTTTTGAACATGGTGGAAAGGTGGTGGGAGGAAGTGGAAGACTACCCACCTCTCTCTATCTCTTTCATTCTTCTTCCATTTCCCCAAAAAAAACTAAAATAATCCATAGAATCCCTTATAAAACCCTTCCAAAGTCCAAAAATCTTGTCTTTACCCTTCTGGGCTGATCTGAGCTCGACACCTCAAAGATCCAATGTCCAAATCCATGACAGCTCACAGGGGGAAACTGAGCTAATAAATTTCGATTTATGTCATTTGAGACACAAGCCCAAGTCGTTCGAACTACTTTTCCATCTCGTTCGAAGTTTGGTTCACGCGACCCTTCGCGCAACCTGCCACTGTAAAGCAGTGTCATGTATTTCGATATCGTGCTACTCTCGACATATATCTCGCTTCTATTGACACAAGGATGTCATTAAAATGACCCCTAGTAGTCGTTCGAATGACCCTTATTCTTTAATATAATTTATTCAATTCTTGGACCACATTCTCCTCTTTATCATCTTTAACTCCTCTTCTGAATAATTCATATATAATCTAATTGAATTGTTGGAATAGGGTATTACAAACTTACCTCCTTGGGGAATTTTTTCCCTGAAATTTTTGATCCATTAATTCTCATGCTTATTGGGTCCACCAAATACTCAATATAAGACATGCTATAACGCTCACCATTTCCCAAACCACGACATTACATAATCGACTCCGAGTCTCCACTCGCCTTATAATCAAGTCCCACCATTTCTAGCACCACCTGTGATATTATCTAAGGCAGATCGACGCCTCGATGGGAAACTCCTTTTTCTAGCTATCATCACTCACCCAATGTGAATCATAATACAACCAACCGCAACATTCATCATCAAAATCAATTTTATCTTAGGACCGTGCATTTAATGTTCCATAATTTCTCAGGCTATCCAAACTGCAAAACGTGCATGAACTTTTCAATAACCATCTTATTCCATTCTCTCACTCCAAGGAGAAATATTCACATCAAGTCATCACCGAATGCTCAGTTTACACCTTTCGATGTGTCACTCTGATGAACCAAATACTTCCATACGTGTCTCGTCATTGATTACTCGCTAGAGTCTCACTCTAATCCACTCACCGTGGAAAAGCAACATTATATGCTAAGTTTTCATCAATTTCTAATAAGATACTCTATCCTTAAGTCATCATCCCTCTCTTTTCAACCCGATCCACTGACTGTCGGGCCAACCAGTCAAAAGTCAACTAGTTCTAAGAAAGGCCATTACTACGAGTAAACATGTTGGTCGATAATGCATCAACTAGTACGTAGAACTTTATTAAATAGTAAAAATACTATAGATGGGCACACCCAGTTACCGATCTTCATTGAACAAACTCGATCCACTATATTCTCCCAGGCCCATCAGCATCGTATCATGACATGACACCAATCTGAGTTAGCACATAGGTCCGAATACCCATCCACGATTACCGAAACCAAAAAGGGACACAAAACAGTCAGAAGAAACAAGACCGTCTTGAGAAATCCTTCCCATAAGAGTTTGATTCTAACTTATTAAAGCGAACCTATATCGTATACCGAAAGTCATTCCAGTCATTCATGTGTTTCTCACTGAGCATGAATCTTAATAACGTATGTTGTCTTTGGTCACTAGTAGTGGAGAATCAAATCAGAACAATTTAATATCGTAACAAAAAAGAAATTTACAAATCCGTTGTCCTTTAGGAAGTCAACGACCGGCTTTCCTCCTTAGAAGCAAGGCCCTATCTTTCACATCCTTGGAGCACAGGAACCAACCTCATTGGCGGATGCCTAACACTCTAGGATACATTTACCTTATATGATCAATAGCGATGATATCACCCACCTATTTTACCTAGGTTATCAAATTCCTTGTCATATCACGATCGAAATCCCAAACATCCATAATCATTACTTAGTACAAGTGAGACACTGCCCTTGTCGTGTCGTTTGACCAGACGAGATTTTTATCCTACTTGCCTTCGGTTTCTACCCACACAAATTTCACGTGATGACCACATTCACTGACATTGCCATTATGAGGTAGTAGACACAATACCGAGATGTACCTTCCAATCCATACCAGATTGGCAAAACGTGTGGAGAAGTAATCATCACATTACTAAGACTACCCTAGCATATATCGTTGAGACGTTGACATAATAATCCTGTTTCTATATAATCACATCATGGTTGCCATGTTCAAGTCTTCACATGGTGTTATCACTTCTAAGTCTCAAATACTCTTCTTATTACATCCGTAAACTATCACCGCCAAAAGCTAGCCATCCTTAACATATGAGCATCACTCCAATAAGGACACAACCTATCACCCTACCTCAAGGATTACACCACCCAATTGTAGCAACTTGGAAAGAAATACCATACACGTACACTAAACGACCAGCAATCTGGGATCATCAAACGACCCTCAACACAATCATTACTAGAATGCTACTGCATCTTTTTACCAGAATTAATTGGTATCTTAAGAATACCAAATGCATCCCATACAAAGTCCCCAAAACAAGACAAGATGTCATCTCCCATACCTTTATCATTGTAGGTGCTCTCTACAAACCTTTCAATACCCACATCATGAGTTACTCGGTGCTTGCAAAGACACTGGTCTACGAGCTTCTGCCTATGGTGCACTTTAACTATCAAACACAAGGCACCACAAAATTCGATCCTTATCCTTAATGGTTACACACACAATGTTTCATATAGACACCTCAAGTTCCTATAAACTAATCTCACATTAGGATTAAATCGCACCTAACCATTACCTCAGTGACCAAAACGAGTCTCTACACCTAGATAATAATTTTATCTTTCTTCCAACCAAGCGTGACTATAATCCATCTACAAACCATAACCATCGAACTATGGATCATGGCAGGGAACAAAACATTACTTGGAACCTATAAACCTCAATAAATGTTCAACCACGATAACTAAATTGCATCACTATGTAAAGATCACACCATGTGCTAATATATGTGTTAACCCGAAATATTAATCAAAGGCAAAGGTCCACACCATAGACACCACACATGATCCCATTCCTCAATACCACCTTATAATCAAGATATGCTAATCCCAAGTCCTCAACCAAGGGGCCCAACAAATTCTCACCATAGAATCAATACTTGTGAACGCCATTCGGTTATCTAGTCTCCATACGCAAAATACACAACCTTTATGGCTAGGTTTCGAAGAACATTACTCATCATTTCCACTACCGAGGCTACTCTCACCATCAATGTTATTACATAACACATCTCACAAAAATGATCATGACATTGCCACCATTAGACTACACAGATTCATTTGTTCACCGAGCTACCATCAATTCCAGTATCACCCTAAGGATCAAATTATCTAACCGCATTATCGACGTTAACTACCAGTGCCGCACATAAGGGCTATATACTTTCTAATCATCAATCATTTGTGCCTAGTTATAACACCCTAACTATCAATCTCTCCCATTGAATATATGGGACTCGTGCAACTTTCCCACTGGGCTTCATCTCACTATATGAGCATTTTAAGGAATTCTACGCCACCAACTATTTAATATAAGAACCTAACACTAAAAACCAGTGTCAACACTATTGGTTTCCACGGGGACCCATAAATCACTAGAAATTCAAATTAGAAGCACAAAAGAAATTAATAACTATCAACTTAGTTGCATGCCACTTTGCATTAACTTACTTAGAGTGATAACGTCTTTTAGTTTACCGTCGAGGACACGAACTAAACTATCATCGAACTAGAATGACCGTCCAAAACCAACACTGATGTCAAAAGATCTGATACCAACCTCACCATGTCACTCTCGAAAGGAACCTTTAACCTAGATCTTTGATATCATTTGTAACACCTCGACTCGGATTTATGGGTTAACCGTAGTCAAACCAGTCCGACCCGAGCATTAGGTGTGAAGTACAATGAAACATCCTATATAATATTTCTAGTCCAATTTTATTTTAATTAACATTTGCCTTATTTTAAGTACAAGAGTTCTAGCCACATGGACGCAAAAAAAAAGGGATTCAAACACAAACATATGCCACAAAAGATGTGTAAAACCAAAATACACACAAACAAAAAAATCTTTTTGTGTTTTAAAAATATTTAACCAAACAATAAAAATATTTACTCAAAAGACAAAAAAAAACATTTGTATTTTTTTAAGCCTAAATAACTTACAAAATAAACACAAATAACAGATAAAAATCTTTTTGTATTTTTCAATTTATACAAACTAAAATAAATATAATACAAAAGATAAACAAACATCATAATTATAGCATGAGAAATGTGATATAGCAATGACTAGAAAATGATAAACAAGCATACAATTAGCATGATAAGATAGAATGAAGTAAAAAAGCTAAAGTATGCAAACAACTAACACATTCAACCTTTGGATTTATCAAGGGAGGTATTGTGTGAAAGTACATGAAAATAAAAAATCCTATCTTGTAAAGCTACCAAATCCGATCTCCTAACCCAAACTAATAATGAATGACGATATCGGGATATAGGAATCTTGGCTACCTCGGTTGCCTTACAGCGGGATTTTCTAGGACCTCGTTTAAGATAAAATCAAAACATCCTAAGATAACCTTCTCGACCACAATGTGAGCACTAAAAGACTCGAAGAAAATACTTTCCTAAGGAACGATCTATGGCCTTGTTCCTAGAGGATTCTCCTAAAATATTGGTTTTGGCTTTATGAGGTGACTCATTACAAGTATCGAAACCTAAACCACACGTGTCATTTTTAATTTGAATCGTTCCTAATATTTTATCTAAGTTCTTAGAATGAAACTCCAAATCAAATTTGACTTTACTAGACTCTTTTAGTTTATTTTCTAAATCGAAAATGTGAGACTCTAATGAAATATTGCGCTCTTCAAATGCGAGAAGCTCCTTTTTCAAGGATTCCATTAATCCTTTAAGTCTATCACTCTCGCCTTCTACATACTCAAGCTTCTCTCGAAGAGCTCTCTCTCGTGTCCTAACCTCTTTAACTAATGCACTCTCATCAACGACTTTGAAATTCTCTTTTAAACACGTTTCTAACTTCAAATTTGCTCTTTTCAATTTAATAAATTCTTTATATAGTTCTTGAAATGCAAATTGAAGTTCACTCACATCAACCTCTTCTTAATTTCCACTCTATCTTTCTTCTTCACTCTCACTACCATCATCTTTTAGAGCTTCACAAATAAAGGCCTCGGAAGTGTTATGTATTAAGATGTCATCATTGGATGATTTCTCACTATCACTCACATAACTAGCAATGAACGCGGTAAAGTTGCACTCAATGGGGGAATTGTAGGAAATTTTTTGCATGCCCTCTCTACTTAGTTTAGTGGCGCACTCAAAATCCCTATGGCCATACCCTTCACGACCATAACACCTATTTGACTCTTCCCTATTAAAGTTTGCATTAGAAGTTTTAGGGATCTTTACGGCATTGTCATGCTTAGATTTTTCAAAATTCTTAAAATCATTTTTAAATTTATCTTTGTTAAATTTAAAAAATTTATGAAACTTTCTAGCAAACATTGCCATATCTTCCAAGTCACTATCACTTTCATCAACCACAACTTGTTTTTCCTCCTTTTGGGCTTTCAAAGCGATGATCTTCTCTATTTTATTTTCGGTTTTGGAGGGGAACATATCAAGTTCATAGGTTTGCAAATGACCTACTAGTTCCTCAAGTTTGGTAGAGTATAAAGTGGGTAAAG
The DNA here is from genome assembly GCA_949130495.1 of Sambucus nigra. Classification (NCBI taxonomy): domain Eukaryota; kingdom Viridiplantae; phylum Streptophyta; class Magnoliopsida; order Dipsacales; family Adoxaceae; genus Sambucus; species Sambucus nigra. The sequence goes on from OX422218.1 coordinate 423,582,495, forward strand.
AATTTAAAACGGTCACCTTAGGGATAAATCTATCGGGTAGGGACCTAAGAGTTTTCTTTACAACACAGTCGTCGGGTATTTTCTCTCCTAAATTAAATGAAGAATTTACTATATCGGAGAGTCTAGCATAAAACTCATAGAATGTTTCCTTTTCATTCATTTTGATGGTTTAAAATTGAGTGGTGAGGTTTTTGAGTTTAGAAGCTTTTATGACACTTGTTCCCTCATGAGTGAGTTGTAAAATATCCCAAGCTTCCATAGTGGTTTCACACGTCATGATACGTTAGAATTTATCTGGTGTGACCGCGCTAAAGACGACATTTAAACCTCGGGAATTAAAACTTGCAAGTTTAAATTCATTCTCACTACATCTATATACGGGCTTGGGAAAATGCTCATTATCTACCAAATGTGTGGGTGGGGACCACCTATTAACAACGGACAACCAAACCCTCTCATCGAGAGACCTAAGTGCAGAACGCATTTGTGCTTCCAATATGCGTAATTAGAACCCTCGAAAATAGGAAATTTTGAAAATGGGGAAAAATGTATTTTAACCAAAATAATTAAAAGGACCTTAACAAAATAAATTAGCCCTCCAGCATTGATACCACTTGTTGAAGCACGAGGCCCCCAATTTTAAAAATCTCTTTTAAAATTAAATAATAATTTCGTTTTAAATTAGGAATAAAGATGGTTCAACACAACAATTTAATTTTCCAAATTTATTTGATTTTAGTTTCTTTAGAAGATGGAAAATTATGGTGAACACAAATTTTAATTTCTTAAAAAAAATTAAAATTAAACACAAAAAAGTGAATTAAGGTAAACACACACACACCCTTTAAATTCACTCAAACCTAATTAATTTAGTCATCAAGTTTAAACAATGGGATGTAGAAGTAAACCGAAACTCTTTTCTTCATGGGTAGAAAAGTGAACCCGGTGCTACACACTCCAAGCTAATATATATGAGGAAATAATTGGAATTCTAAACTAAACCATTTTATGAGTGTAAGACACGTGTATGAGAGAATTTTCTAGTTAAATTTCACACATGAAAACTGGGACTTTTGTTATAAAATATTGGCTCTCAAAAAGCTCTCAAGGATGTTGCAAAAGTCTGGAAAAGGTCTGTCCCAAAGTTGGTTTTAAAAACTATCAAAGAATTTTCCCACCAAAAATCTCATTCGAACGACCATCTAATGATGTTCTAGTGGCCAAATGGGAAAAGTCCTTGGCAAACATCGTTCGAACGAAATTCTTGTTCGAACGAAAAACTCGTTTGAACGACAATTTTGAACGAAATGTCATAATGGTCAAATTTCATTTTTAAGACCAAAATTTTTTTGTGGTCATCCCTGATCCTCGTCGTGCGACGGAGGATCCTCAGGTCCCGCGCGTCCCTCTCGGGAGCGCTTCGGTCGGCATCATTTGAGGTGAGATGAAAGATGTAGAGATATTAGAGTCGCCAATCTATTTTACTCAAAACAGACAAAAGAAAAGAGGAAGCCATCCCGAAGGACAGCATCAAAAGACATACTGGTGCATACGAAACCAAAATGATTCGAGAAGGGTTCAGAGGCTAAGTTACGAAATGAGAAGGTGTTTGGCACCCATTCCACACTTTCGGTCTCTCAGGGATTTTTGTTATTTTCCGTTTATCTTCCCCGTGATATGTGTGCGTGTGTATATATAGTCGAGATAACAATCATCAACTTGTACCATGGAAGAGGTAAATCGAGTCATCCGTAGGAAGGTTTAAAAATAATATTAGAAAATAAGATTTATGCGATCATCCTTACGTTAATCGTTATGAGGGAATGATAACGCACACGGAAGAACAAAAATATATGTATATATATAGTGTAAGGAATGGAGGTTAGAGAAAATGGAAAATGAGAGAAAAGTAAAGAATAGGACTCGAGTCTCAGGGTTTACCCTGAAATACCTACGTAGCCTATAGAGGCATCAAAGTCCACGTAGTTCGCATACAAGATGAGGGGTGGGGTTTATCCCATAAATCCAACCGGGGATTCTCTTATTTGTGTGTGTGTGTAGAAAAAGTGTTTTAGTTGTGAGAGAAGTGTAAGAAAAGTATGAGAATTCCCGTTTGGAATTTATGAGCAAACCCTATTTTTCTTGTTTTTTGGGTTTTTATTTATTTGAAAATAAGAGATGTGAAATAATAAGAAATAAAAAGTATATTAGGATGTGTGAGATGAGATAATAAAGTCACTAAGTAATAAAACAAGTTATTGCAAATTCATGAGAATTTATGGAGAGAGTTGAGAAAATTGGAACTTCTTGAAGATCTTGAGCTTGACCTTGAATGTTGGAAAGAAGCTCTTAGACTTGGATGATGATGGAGGGTAGTGAATTCATCAAGTTTGATGAAAAGGATGATGAAAAGTGATGGTTGGAAAAAGATTTGTGTGTAAAAAAATCACGCTAACTTGGAGAGAGGTTTTCAGGATTTGGTGAGAGTGATTTCTATCAGATCTGGGCCCTCCTTGCAAGTGAGATCAGGCCTCCTTTTTATAGTCCCAGGGCATTTCCAGTCGGCATAGCCCTATTCCTGTCATTCAGTAGGTGCGTTTAGGCACACTGCCGATAGGCAGGGTCTGAGACGTGCTGTTTGACAACATTTTTCAGGCCTTTTTGGTATATCGGCCGGAAAACACAAACTGTTGATCAGAATCATGCACGGGGTAGATCGTTGGAAAGGTAATTCAAATACCTTCTAAAGTCCTTTGGACCGCTCCCTGGTTAGGGAGATGACTTTGGGTCAAATATGGCTCAGAAGACTTCATCAGTCCATTGGACGGGGAGCTATCGGACGCAAACGGATCGTTCGTCCACATGATAAGTTCGAATCGTGCACGGGACAGATCATTGGAAAGGTTAGAAGATGTAATTTGACATTCCAAAGAGTTTGATCCAGTTCGGGGAGTTAACTTTTGTCAACCGGGCCCTGGAAGCATTCGGTGACCTTTGGAGTAAAATGGATCGTTCGTCCGTATCGTAGGTCAGAATCGTGCATAGGATGGACTGTTGGAAAGCTTATTTAGGGACCTTATAAGATTCATTCAGTCTCGGTCAATCTGAAGAGTTGACCTAGGTCAAACAGAGCTCGGGAGCGCCTGGTGGCCTCCTGATTGGGTCTCGAGGGAAATGGGTCATTCGTCTGCATGGTAAGTCGGAATCGTGCATAGAATAGACCGTTGGAAAGGGGTTTTAGTGCCCTTCGGATATTCATTCAGTCTCGATCGAGCTGAAGATTTTGACTTTTGGTCAAAGGGAGCCTAGGAGTGCCTAATGGCTTCTAGGTCAGTACCCGGGGTATGACCTGGGTTTGTATTGACGAATAGAGCTTCTAGGGACCTAAGGAGAGTTTTAGGGGGTAACAAAATGGGGTGTCAACAGAGCCCCTCGACGGGTAAGTTTGGAACAAATGATAGCCATCGAATAGACACTTTATGATGCTTTGAAGGAGGATGACTAATTTAGAGGGTCGAGTTCGATTATGAGGGTTTAACGGGGCGAGGACAACCAATTCTGAGGGTCGAGGTCGATTCCGAGGAACTAAGGGAGCAAAGACAACCAATTTAGAGGGTCAAGGCCGGTTATGAGAGCCTAAGGGAGCGAATATGACGAATTCAGAAGGTTCAGGTCGATTCGGAGGGCCTAAGGGAGCGAAGACGACCAATTCAGGGGGTTGAGGCTGATTCTGAGGACCTAAGGGAGCAAAGATGAAAAATTTAGAGGGTTGAGGCCGATTCTGAAGGCCTAAGGGAGCGAAGACGACCAATTTTATGGGTAGAAGTCGATTATGTGGGCTTGAAGATGAGGGTGACCGATTCTGCACGTCGCAGCCAATTCTGAGGGCTTAAGTTTAGATGAACAATTATGTGGGTCGAAGTCGATTCTGATGTCTTGAAGATGAGGGTTACTGATTTTGCGGGTCAGAGCCAATTCTGAGGGCTTAAGTTGAGATGACCAATTCTGCGGGTCGAAGCCTATTCTGAGGGCTTAAGTTGAGATGACCAATTTTACTGGTCGAAGTCGATTCTGAGGGCTTAAGTTGAGATGACCAATTTTGTGGGTCGAAGCCAATTCTGCGGGTTTATGTAGAGATGACCAATTCTACGGGTCGAATCCAATTATGTGGGATTAAGGTGAGATGACCAATTCTGCGGGTTGAAGCCAATTCAGCGGGTTTATGTAGAGATGACCAATTATGCGGGTCGAAGCCAATTATGCGGGCTTAAGGTGAGATGACCAATTCTATGGTTCGAAGCCAATTATGCGAGCTTATGTAGAGGCGGAAAATTCTACTGGTCGAATCCAATTCTTTGGGCTTATGTAGAGGTGACCAATTGTCACGATCCCGACCTAAAATGGTAGTAGGGAACGAGTGTCTTGACATGCCACCAAGGCAACAAATATTTTGATTTAATTTTTTCTTTAAATAAATGCAACGAAAATATGATCACATGGTTTTGAATTGTAAAATACTGAAAGTAAAGGAATTACGTCATCAGAGCTTTCTAAAGGAAACTTCATTTATATTACAAGTAACAACGAGTTATAACTTAAAACGAAATTTAAAACTTATTAGAAGCGAGCCAAATAGGCTCTATATGATATAACAACTTTTTACTTAAAATAACAAAAAGAGCTCTAAAAGTTGGATCTTCCATATAGTCCTTTTACGTTCCCTCCAACACTACTTATTTCCTAAAAAATGCTTAGTCATACAACATCAGCTAAAATCTGAGTGAGGTTTAATCTCTAGATATTCCAAGGTTTTATTCAGAAAATAGATACCCATTCAAGTCAAAAGAGAAGGCATATACATATATGGATAGGAAATTGCAGTAAATATATATATATATATTGAAATAAAAGTATATATATCACAATTGGATAGCTCAGAATAAAATGAATGCCACAAATCAAATGTGATATCTTTTTCTTTCAATCATATCATTTTAATGGCCAAGTACACTCTAGTACCGTATTCTCCTACTGTATTATACCCCGGTAGTTGAGGGTCAATCGACTAGTTCGTCACAATGCCTTATTTAGGGCACACCAACGATAACCCAGCTGGTAAGGTCAGACAGTAAAGAGGTCCCTTAGGCCGAATCTTATTTTCAATATTCAATATCCTTTTCAATAATCTTTTTAATAGGTATGTTTATATGGACAAATATAAACATCTCATAAATGAATCAATTATCGGTATCACATGAATTTTGAGAATAAAAGTAGGTCACAAAATATATATAGTTCGCATACTCATATAATTAAAATGGACAAGGAACGTCAGAGTACTCACCCAAAATGGAGGTCAAATATACTGGAATTGGTCTTCGATCACACGTTAATCTGAAAAAGATTTAAGTATACGTTTTAAGGTCCAGTTTATACTATAATAACCTCTTCTTTTAAAGGATTACTGAATCCCTATTTGTCAACTCTTAAAACTCATTGATCAAAATTGAAGACTTCAATTCATAGTCCTTCCTCATCAGTCAGTTCCAAGTATAGATGGAGGGTCACAGGGGCACCATTTAAATACCATCTCATCTAGACAGAACATTTCTGGATTCATTCCTAGTAGAGATGGAGGGTCATAGGGGCACCACTTAAATACCATCTCATCTAGACAGAATTTCACCGGGCCTGACTTTAGAATTACTTAAATGGGATTCCATAATAATGAGCAATTTCTTTAAAAAGAATCATTTTTAAAATCCTATAGTTTCAAACAAGTTTACATATATTGAAACTAATGTAAACTTGGATTTATTCTAAATTTTATGTTTTGATTAGTGAATTCTTTAGTGTATTTTAGCCTCATAACTACTAAGTAAAGTTATAAATTAAAACTATAAAGATGCATTATAACATTAAGATTACCTTAAGATGAATATCCCTATGAACTTCTTCTTAAACGTTTCCACGCTTTCTGTCACTACTTCTCTCTATAATTCTCAAGGAATTTTGTGTGAGTTTCAAATGATCCTCAAAGGACCTATTTATAGTTTTCCAAAGTTATCACGACATTGACACGTGTCCATGATGACCAAGCTTTTACAGTGGGAGTCAGCGTTGACGTGTCGCATAACAGAGGCATCTTGCAGTCTTATTTCACTTGACTGCGACACGTGTTTTGGCTTCTCCTCTAATGACGACACATATACGGTGGAGGTGTCAAAACCAAGCATGAGGTGTCGAGCATGAGGTGGAAAGGTATTAAGGGTATAAGGGTCATTTTGCACTTGAACGGCATTTTAGTAATTTCACACCATATATTTTCAATATTTCTTTTGGGTCCCTGAAAATATTTTATTTACAAAAAGGCCCATTTTATTTTTCATTTTTGTCCCAAAAACTTTCTTTATTAAAACCAAGTCCCTAAGGTTTCATAAAATTACATTTGCTACCTAAAAACTTATCACTTAGCTTAGGATGTGCCATAAAATCTCAATTTGACCCATTTTACCGTTGATTCTTCAAATTTAAAAACGGGGTTTGTCATATTAAGAATTCAGAATATCATATATGTAATAATATATCATTATTAGATAGTAAGTGTGACGAAATTGAAAGAAGGCAATTATATATTGGTATAAGAAAATGGGGTCATTACATCCTACCCTCCATATAAAAACTTTGGTCCCCAAACTTTACTTACATTAATTTCCAAAAAGGTATGGATATCGCTCTTTTATTTCATCTACCCTCTCCCATGTTGCTTCTTCAACAGAATGATCCCGCCATAATACTTTGACTAGTGGAATAACCTTGGTTCGTAATATTTGATCTTTATGGTCCAAGATTTCCATTGGATGCTCAATGTATGTCAAATATTTTCAAACTTGAAGATTCTCGTGACTTAAGATATGTGCTAGATTAGGGATGTATTTCTTCATCATTGAAACATGAAACACATTATGCACACTCGAGAGTTCAAGGGGTAAGGCTATTCTATATGCAACAACACCTACCCTTTCAAGGATTTCAAAAGGCCCTATGTATCTTGAACTTAACTTTCCTTTATTCCCAAATCGAATTACTCCCTTTATCGGTGATACTCGTAAGAAAACATAGTCTCCTCTTTGGAATTCTAACGGTCGGTGTCGATTGTCAACATAACTCTTTTGACGGCTTTGAGCGATTTGAAGTTGGTCTTGTATCAATTTCACTTTCTCTGTTGTGACCTTAATCAATTCTAGTCCCAATAATTTTATTTCTACAACTTCTACCCAACATGTAGGAGAACGACACCTTCTACCATACAGTGCTTCATACGGAGCCATTTGAATACTTCCTTGATAGCTATTATTATATGCAAATTCGACTAACGATAAATGATCGTCCCAATTCCCCTTCAAATCAAGTACACATTCCCTAAGCATATCCTCTGAGGTTTGGATAGTTCTCTCAGATTGTCCGTCTATTTTAGGATGAAAAGCGGTGCTGAAATTTAATTTTGTTCCCATGGCTACTTGTAGGCTTTTTTAAAAGCGAGAAACGAATCTAGGGTCACGATCAGAAACAATTGAAACTGGGGTTCCATGAAGCTTAATAATTTCCCGTATATACAATGTAGCTTACTTTTCTAAGGAATGGGTAATCTTAATGGAAAGAAAATGAGAAGATTTAGTTAACCTATCAATAATTACCCAAATGGAATCATTACCATTGGAACTCCTTGGTAGCCTTGTCACAAAATCCATGGTAATATGTACCCATTTCCACTCAGGGATAGGTAAAGGTTGTAATAATCCTGATGGTTTCTGATGTCCAGCTTTTACTTGTTGACAGATCAAAAACTGAGATACAAACTCTATTATCTCCCTTTTCATGTTATTCCACTAAAACACTTCTCAGAGATCTCTATACATCTTGGTATTTTCGGGATGAACTGTGAATCTCGAGTAATGACCTTCTTCCAAAATTTGCCTGATTATTTGGGCATCACCCGGTATACACACTCTATTTCCAAACCTTAATATATCATCTCTATCGTAAATTCAATTATCCTCCCTTCAATAACATCGTCTTTAATCTTCTTCAGTTGTGGGTCATTTACTTGTGCAACTTCAATTCTTTCCATCAATGTGGGTTGTATTTATAAGTTTACGATCATTCCTCCTTTGATATAAATACGTACATATATTTCCATACTACCTAAATCATTCAATAAAGCTTCTTGACTGGTAATAAGACATGCTAAATTTGGTGTAAACTTTTTACTCAAAGCGTCGGCAACTACATTAGCTTTCCCTGGGTGATAATGAATATTTACATTATAATCCTTCATCAATTCTAATCACCTCCTTTGTCTCATGTTCAATTCCTTCTGAGTAAAGATTTATTTCAAAGTCTTATGATTGGTATTAATCTCACAAGTCTCACCATATAAATAATGTCTCCAAATCTTAAGAGAGAAAATTACCGCCGTTAATTCTAAGTCATGGGTTGGATAATTTTGCTCATGTGGTTTTAACTGTCTCGAGGCATAAGCTACTACATTTCCATTTTTCATTAGCACACATCCCAAACCATTTTTTGAAGCATCACTATAAATCATAAATCATCCTGTACCGGAAGGAATAGTCAAAATTGGGGCACTTACTAATCGATTCTTAAGTTCTCGAAAAATGTTCTCAACTTCCTGAGACCATTCATATTTCACCTTATTTTGCGTAAACCTAGTCATAGATTCGTAAATACTAGAAAATACTTCAACAAATCTTCGAAAATAACCTGCTAATCCTAAGAAACTACGAATCTCCATCACATTAGTTGGTCTTGGCAAATCTAGTATGACCTCGATCTTTTGAGGATCAATCGACACTACCTCCTTAGATATGACATGTTCTGGAAAAGAAACACTAGGCAACAAAAATTCACACTTCTTTAATTTGGCATATAATTTCTCTTTCCTAAGGATTTGTAATACTATCTCCAAATGCTTCTCGTATTCTTCAATACCTTTGGAATAAATAAGGATGTCATTAATGAAAATAACCACACACTGATCCAGATATTTCCTAAACACTCTATTCATCATATCCATAAAAGTGGCTAGTGCATTAGTTAATCCAAATGGCATCACAAGAAATTCATAGTGACCATATCTAGTACGAAAAGCTGATTTATAAATATCATTTTCCTTAATCTTCAATTGGTGATAGCCTGATTTAAGGTCAATCTTAGAAAATACTTGCGCACCTTGCAGTTGGTCAAACAAATCATCTATATGAGGTAAGGGGTATTTATTCTTAATGGTCACCTTATTTAGTTCACGATAATCTATAAATAACCTCATCGTCCCATCCTTGTTTTTAATAAATAACACTGGAGCACCCCAAGGGGATATACTAGGTCTAATAAAACCCCTGTCTAATAGATCTTGTAATTGAACTTTTAATTACCTTAATTCTAACATAGCCATGCGATAATGTGGTTTTGAGATTGGTGTAGTTCTAGGAACAAGGTCAATGGTAAATTCTACTTCTCTACTAGGAGGTAGACTGGGCAAATCATCTGGAAAAACATCTAAAAAAAGCTTAGCTATAGGAATATCTTCTAAACTAGGCTCTTTTAATTGCAAATCAATAACACTGGCAAGGAATCCTTGACATCACTTCTTAAGAAAACTACAAGCTTGCATTATAGAGATAATATGCATGGGAGATAAGATGTTAGTTGCTTCAAAACTAAATTCTGGTTGGTCAGGAATTTGGAAAATAACTCTCTTCCCAAAACAATCCACCCTAGCATGATATGATGCTAAACAATCCATCCCCAAAATGACTTCAAAATCTCTTATGTCTAAAACTATCAAATCAGCGAAGAGTTTATGACTACTAACATTTATAGGGGAAGACTTATATACTAATGTTCCCGTCAATAACTCACCCGAAGGAGTAGAAACGTCTATGATATGATTCAAGGATTCAGGAATATTAAGAAAGCGATTAACAAAACGCACAGACACAAATGAATGGGTAGAACCTGGATCTATTAAAACTTGAAAAGGTTGTACGCATATAGAAAGTGTACCTAACAGTACTACATTAGAAGACTTTGCATCGGAAAGATTAAAGACTCTACCTTGTCTACCCTGATCCTTGTTGTCATTAGAAGTCTTTGTTACCGCCTTCCCTTTGTTAAGACAATCTCTCATTTTATGTACCTTTTGGCCACACCCAAAGCAACTCCCCGTCTCCAGGTAACATAGTCGCCCTCTATGAATATTACCATAACATTGTCATTTATCAACATTAAAAGGTTTCTTTACTAAAGGTTGTCCTATGTTAGGTATAGTCCTATAGGGTTTGTTATTGGGGTTCCTTTCTCTTTGTTCTCCGAACTTCCTCTTCCCTTCTCTAACCTGATTATATTCTTCACTATCCTTCTCAGCTATTGTTGCCCTAACCACCACGTCATTATATGATGTCAACTTTAGGATGGAAATTCGGCTACGAATATTCAACCCTAACCCACGTTCAAACTTCTTGTCTCTTAAAACATCGGTTATCACAACATGAACAAACCGTCATATTTCCTTAAACCATATTCATGAAGTCAACAACTTTTTGGTCTTGCACCGTTTCGGGAAAGTATTTCTCGTAGAAGATCACTAAGAAGTCATTCCAACTTATGGGATTATTCCTTTCCCCATGTATTCTCTTAGTCATTCTCCACCAATGTTCGGCTTCACCTTCTAACATGAATGTCCCAAATGAAACCCGTTGTTCATCTGTACACTTAAGAACATCGAACATCTTTTCCATTTGCATCACCCAATTTTCTGCTTCAGTGGGCTTAGGAGTACCTTTAAAAGACGGTGGATTCAATTTCTTGAACTGTTCAATAGTACAACTACTTAGTTCAAGATTCCTTGGTGTTCCATTATTCACCTGATGCTCCACAATTCTTGCTAGACATTAAATTTCCTTGTATGCACCTTCCAGTCCTTACATACTCGAATTACTAGTTCCTGGAGTTGATCTTGCCTTGGTCATTTTCTACAGTCATGGCCAAACGTAAGATGTATTATACTAGCCCAAGATTTCAATTTAGAAGAACAATGATATATAAATAATTATATATATATATATATATATATATATAGTGTAAGACATGTGGAGGGTTATCACATAAGTCGAATATTTAATCATGTATCCTATGTATGGAAACTTAAAATCTATAACGTTTAAAACTTATGTTTAGTAGTCTACGGGTTCAAAACCTATGCTTTGATACCACTTCTATCACGACCCCGACCCCGACCCAAAATGGTACTAGGGAACGAGTGTCTTGACATGCCACCAAGGAAACAAATATTTCGATTTAATTGTTTCCTTAAATAAATGCAACGAAAATATGATCACGTGGTTATGAATCGTAAAATACTGAAAGTAAAGGAATTACGTCATCAGATCTTTCGAAAGGAAACTTTATTTATATTACAAGTAACAATGAGTTACAACTTAAAACGAAATTTAAAACTTATTACAAGGGAGCCAAATAGGCTCAATATGATATAACATTTTTTTACTGAAAATAACGAAAAGGGCTCTAAAAGCTAGATCTTCCATATAGTCCTTTTACGTTCCCTCCAAGCCTACTTATTTCCTGAAAAATGGTTAGTTATACAACATCAGCTAAAAGCCAAGTGAGGTTTATTCTCTAGATATTCCAAGGTTTTATTCAAAAAATAGATACATATTCAAGTCAAAAGAGAAGGCATATACATATATGGATAGGAACTTGCAGTAAATAGATGTATACTTTGAAATGAAAGTATATATATCATAATTGGGTAGCTCAGAATAAAATGAATGCCACAAATCAAATGTGAAATCTTTTTCTTTCAATCATATCATTTTAATGGCCAAGTACACTCTACTACCGTATTCTCCTACCGTATTATAGCCCGATAGTTGAGGGTCAATCGAACTAGTTCATCACAACGCTTTATTTAGGGCACACTAGCGATAACCCAGCTGGGAAGGTCAGTCAGTAAAGAGGTCCCTTAGGCCGAATCTTGTTTTCAATATTCAATATCCTTTTCAATAATCATTTTAATCGGTATGTTTATATGGACAAATATAAACATATCACAAATGAATCAATCGTCGGTATCACGTGAATTTTGAGAATAAAAGCATTTCACAAAATATATATACTTTGCATACTATCATATAATTAAAATGCGCAAGGAATGTCAGAGTACTCACCCAAAATGGAGGTCAAATTTACTGGTATTGGTCTTCGATCACACGTTAATCTGATAAAGATTTAAGTATGCATTCTAAGGTCCAGTTTATACTATAATAACCTCTTCTTTTAAAGCATTATTGAATCCCTATTTGTTAACTTTTACTCATTGATCAAAATTGAAGACTTCAATTCATAGTCCTTCCTCATCAATCGGTTCCAAGTATAGATGGAGGGTCACAGGGGGACCATTTAAATACCATCTCATCTAGACATAACATTTCTGGATTCATTCCTAGTAGAGATGGAGGGTCATAGGGGCACCACTTAAATACCATCTCATCTAGACAGAATTTCATCGGGCCTGAGTTTAGAATTACTTAAATGGGATTCCATAATAATGAGCAATTTCTTTAAAAAGAATCATTTTTAAAATCCTATAGTTTCAAACAAGTTTACATATATTGAAACTAAAGTAAACTTGGATTTATTCTAAATTTTATGTTTTGATTAGATAATTCTTTAGTGTATTTTACCAGCATAACTACTAAGTAAAGATATAAATTAAAACTATAAAGATGCATTATAACATTAAGATTACCTTAAGATGAACATCCCTAAGAACTTATTCTTAAACGTTTCCACGCTTTCTCTCATTAATTCTCTCTATCATTCTCTAGGAATTTGGTGTGACTTTCAAATGATCCTCAAAGGCCCTTTTTATAGTTTTCCAAAGCTATCACGGCATTGGCACGTGTCCATGATGACCAAGCTTTTATAATGGGAGTCAGCGTCGACGTGTCACGTAACGGAGGCATCTTGTAGTCTTATTTCACTGGACTACGACACATGTTTTAGCTTCTCCTCCAACGACAACACGTGTTTTGGCTTCTCCTCTAATGACGACACATGTACGGTGGAGGTGTCAAAACCAAGCATGAGGTGTAGAGCATGAGGTGGAAAGGTATTAAGGGTATGAGGGTCATTTTTCACCTGAAGGGCATTATTGTAATTTGACACCATATATTTTCAATATTTCTTTTTGGTCCCTGCAAATATTTTATTTATAAAAAGGCCCATTTTATTTTTCATTTTGGTCCCTAAAACTTTCTTTATTAAAACTAAGTCCCTAAAGTTTCATAAAATTACATTTGCTACCCCGAAACTTATCACTTAGCTTAGGATGTGACATAAAATCTCAATTTGACCCATTTTACCGTTGATTCTTCATATTTAAAAACGGGATTTGTCATATTAAGAACTCGGAATATCATATATGTAATAATATATCATTATTACATAGTAAGTGTGACGAAATTAAAAGAAGACAATTATATATTGGCATAAGAAAATGGGGTCATTACACCAATTCTTTGGGTCCAAGCCAATTCTGCGAGCTTAAGTGGAGGTGACAATCCAGGACCGAGGTTAATTCTGACCTAAGAGTGGTGACGATCGAGGATCGAGGTCCATTCTGACCTAACTGGTGTGACTATCCAAGACCGAGGTCAATTTTGACCTAACTAAGGTGACTATCCAAGACCGAGGTCAATTTTGACCTAACTAAGGTGACGATCCAAGACGGAGGTCAATTTTGACATAAGAGAAGATGAAGATTGGATTTTGGGTTCCGTTGGGGAATGAGCTGGGGAAAACGTAGTGTGTCCTTTGGAGACTTTGAAAATGACTTTCTAGAGTTACGCTGAGGAAATTACCTCGTGACGTTGTTTTGAGCTTGGGAAATGTTTATGATCTGCGGAGCAGAGTCGAGTTTCATGTCGTAAACTTTACTGGTTTGAGACCTTTAGAGATCCTCCAGGGCATTGCCGGGAGGAGTTTTACTTGGTTTTTTGAGAGTTTCGCTGGGGAAATGGGTGTTTCTCGTAAGGGAGTGAGAAATTTTCCTAGTGAAAATGTTCTAAATCCTTCCTGGGATTTTTAGTAATTTTTTGAGGATTTTTCAGGGCTTTCAATTATTTTCTGGGAATTTTTGTACGAAATTTCAAGAGGTTGTCGGTCAGCACGGTGCAGGGGTGCCATTCGGCAGTGGCGCGGACTTTTGGACTGCCTTGGGAAGGTAAGGAGAAAGTGTTGATCAGTGGGTGGGGGGTCGATGCCGATCGACATGACGCTTATCATCCTATATAAAGGGGGTGAATTCCCTTCATTTGTTACAGCTTTTTTCTTTTCTCTCTACGATTTTCCTCTGCAATTCATTCTAGCATTCTGATCTCCAAGAAATGGCCACCTTTGTGAGCACTGTAGTGCATAGGGAGTGGTTGACTGTCAATGACTGGGCGGACGTGGAATGGAGGGATAGGGCACCTCTTGCTTTGGGGAGTGAGAACTCCTTTGATGCATTCGAGCCAGTTGCGGATGAGCGAACTTTGCTACAGGAGCCGTCGCATCATCGGTCTCCTAAAGTGGTGAGCCGTGGCGGTTATGTAAGTAACTTGACTTTTGGCATTCCTCTATCTTTTTGGTGATTTTTCATTTCATGAATTTTGATAAGGTTTCTCCTTTTGACAGTCTGATATCTCTTTGAAGAACATGGGTGCCCATGGGACGATGGGGCTTAAGGATGTCTGGGAGCATCTTCCACCCGTGGTGCATTGGGTGGTATCAACAGTAGGTTTTGGGAGGTTGGCGTATGCGTTGGATAAGACGCCTCGATCGAAAGCAGTCTTGTGCGATTTGGGGGAGAGATGGTGGGATACTACCCATACCTTCCATTTAGGCTCTGGGGAGATGACGGTTACTCCCATAGACGTGCAGTAGCTGTTAGGGCTGGATTGTGATGGAGAGCAGATAGAGGTGGATCGTTCTTTGAGGGTGAGGCCGGAGGCAAGGCGTGCGGCACTTGGTGACGTAGGGAGGATAGTTTCTGGGGATTCCATCCGGTTGTCCTTGCTGAAGATGTCTTGCTGAGTAGAGTCATTGATGTGGAGGATGGGCTACAGGTGAGGCAGATGTCCCGATTATTCATTTTGCTGATGCTGGGAGGCTTTATGGCGGCGTCGAGTGGCGACGGCTTCAGAGGCTCCTTTCGTGAGATTTCACACTCCTTCGTATAACATTCGAAGAGCTAATGGAGGGATGGTTCCTATGTTGCACTGTCCTCATGCGATGGATCCGGAGCAGTTGGGTTTGACCGAGGAGGTTCTCCGTCCTATGGTATACCTTCTTGCCCTTTTTTTGGTTCTTTTTCTGTTTTGATTCCTGTTTGATTCTGATTTTTTCCTTTTCACTTGCAGCAATTCCGGGTGTCGACCACTTGGCTGAGGGACATCACATACTGGATATTTTTGCCAATTGCCCATATTTGGGATGCGATCTCGGTTCCTTCTTTCTTGGTGCCTTTTGCTTTGTTTGGGGAGGACTTGAGCTCGGTTAGCGGTGGTGCGTCGTCTCGTCGTAGGGGAAAGAGAGCGTGTCGTAGGGATGGAAGCTCTTAGAAAGAGGGTTGAAAGGTAGGTAAGAAAGAGAGGATGTGGGTTCAGGCTAAGTCCCGTTGTTTTTTTCTTTTATTTTATTTCCAGCAAAATTTTGATGTAACACAGAAGAACAAATATATATGAAATGCAATGGAGTATTTTTATTATCTGTTGTTAATGATGAATGAGTGAATGCATGGACATGCTCTTTTTACTTTGCTGCTAAGACCGTAAAAAGAGATGTTTTGGGGATTTTGAAAGAATTTTTTTATTAAGATAAAAAGGGGATTTTTGAAATTCTATTGAGAATATCAATTTATTTTGAATTTTTTGAATTCTGACAAAAGAGGGAAAAGGAAAATTTCCAACAGTAGGGGGTTGCCGATCGGTAAGCACCTTGTCCTACCTATCGGTAGTCAAGTCCAGTCCCATCAGTTAAATGCTTTGATTAGTGCCCTCTTGAGCCTTTGGTACTTTGTGGGGTAGGATTCCCTCCGATTTCTGTAGCAATTATGTCTCTTGTGAGGGTTATCATGTATAAAAAGAGTAGGGGTAGAGTGTTTCCCTCACACCTTCACATTCTTACTTACTTGCCTACTATCTCTTAGCCTTGCAATATGGCTCTCCCTAGTAGAATTGAGTTTGCAAATTACCTCGAAGCCTTGGAAGCTATGTTCTCTTATAACGTCTACTATGATGCTTTCAACATGCATCGAGTTTCTTTATGGCACAATCGGCCCATTGAGTGAAACATGCTGATGGCGGCGGTACAATTTTGGTACCCCGAAGACCCTATATTCCGTTTTGGGTTGAATGAAGTTTGTCCTACCGACAAGGAGTTTTGTATCCTGCTGGGAGTAAATCCTAGTGTTGCTGCGGCTTTACCCTAATTTTCCCATTCTCCCAGGGATTTGCTAACTTTGCTTCAACATATTTCACCTTCGACGGCTAGATCACTGGTTGTTGGAGGAATGATTTCCCTCTCAGCGGTGTCGTAGTCTATGCATTTGCAGGAAGCTGGCTATGCTGGATACGGTGGAGCCTTTGCTCTGGGCTTGGTTTCAAAATTTCTGTTGGTGATTGGGGAACCGTTGGTGGATCTTCAACTTGCAACTATTACTTCATGGATGTCATACCATCACAATCCTGCGATGGTGATACTGGCAGAGACCCTGAATGGTCTGGATTCTTGGCAAGAAGGTCGTTCTGACTTCCTGCGGGGTAGCCCCGTGATGCTATTCAAGTGGTTGTTTGATTGACTCCGCCTACTGACTTTTCCAGAATATCCTTTGTTTGTTGTACACAACTTCTTTTCTGGTCACTTTTTCTATGTTGGCCTGGATATTGCGAGCTGGGAGAATTGGTTTGTGGAGCATGGGGCTTGGAATTTTTACTGGTCAGTGTCTTTATGGGGACAGTTTCTGCCTGTTCTAGAGCTAGGAGAATACTCATATGTGCGGCTGGTTGGTCTCAGACAGACCTCTTTCTATTTCCCTTGGTAGCTTCTGTGCCAATTTGGTTGGGCAAAGGTCGTGTCACCTTGGACACTAAATTTTTTTTCGGTAGAAGATTTGACTGAGCGCCTGCGTCTTCTATTTGACTCCTTGTGGGAGCATTGATGTCCGTCATCCCGTTCCTCTCAGTCTATTGGGAGAGTTTGGCATATCCCTCGGGATTATATGAAGTGGTTATGGAGGAAAGTAGTTAGCAAGATGTTGGCAGTGGATACTGGACAAAAGTGTTTTGTTTCTTTTGACACCATGGAATGAGGTGTTGTGGTCTTTTCGAAGCTTGTTCGAGCCTATCGGTCCTTGGAGTGTTTGCGACACTATGTTCAGGCAGGGTAAACTTGGAGACCACAGGATGCAGATGATGATGGCAGAGAAGGCTCCTCTGGTAGCTGTGGGTATGACTCCTGTAGAGTTTATTGTGTAATGGGAAATAAATGTGGTAATTTTATTATGGCTTTCTAGGAAGGTGGGGGAAGGGAGTTATCCGTTCCTTTTATTATGTAATTTGTATCATAATTTCTTATTAAGAAAATAAACAAGTTTATGATCATCCTACTGTTCCTTTGATGATTTTTTGTTGTTTGAATTATCTATACCGATCGCTAAGGCATACATAGTCCTTTTGTTCAAATATATGTTCGAATTGACTGTCATTCTCGGAGGTAAGAAAAGAATAGTATTTTTTGAAAAGAATGGGTCGTGCTTAAGTAGGGGTATGAGCTGCCTACGTACCTCTAGGTTTTTTTTTAAAGTTTTGATTTGTTTAAAAATGAGTTTTGCAGAGGATCAGGCCCACGTAGTTCTGGGTAAGAGGGAAATGAAGAGCTTTTTTTTTTTTTTTACCACAGAAGGGGGATGAGAAGAGTCGTAGCTCGCCGAGATTTCGGACTATCGGTAGAACTTCTTGAGATAGTCCAGGTTGACTGGACAATCCATCTCTTCCCCACCCAAGTCGGTGAGCAGGGCAGCACCGCCATATAAGAGCTTCTTGATAATGTAGGGGCCTCTCCAATTGGGCTTGAATTTCCCTCCGGGGTCCCAGATTGGTTTATATGATTTCTTTGAGGGCTAGGTCCTCTTCTCGAACACCGCGGTCCTTGACTCTCTTGTTAAATGAACGCACTATTCAACGATGGTACCCTTGCATGTGGTATAGTGCTCTTAGTCTCTTTTCATCTATGAGGGTCAGCTCGTCAAGACGGCTTTGATGTCAGTCCTCCTCACTGATCTTACTTTCAAGCATGATGTGTAACGAGGGTATTTCTAACTCCACAGGTAGGACTGCTTCCATACCGTAGACTAGAGGGTAAGGGGTAGCCCCAATAGAGGTTCGATATCCCCAGAGGGCGTACGGGATCCGGTCGACCTAATCCCGATAGCTTTCTATCATCTTGCTAATGATTTATTTGAGGTTCTTGTTGGCGGCTTCAACTGCACCATTGGTCTAAGGTCAGTAAGGAGAAGACTTATGTCTTTAAATCCCATACTCATTGACCACTTATGCGACTTCTGCCTCAAAATGCAATTAGTTATTTGATACTAGCTCGTGTGGGATCCCATACCGACAGATGATGTTTTTCTTGATGAATTGGGCCACTTTCTTAGCGTTTAGTACTGCGTATGACTCCGCTTCGACCCATTTGGTGAAGTAATAAATGGACACTAGGATGAACTCATGCCCATTGGAAGCCTTCGGTGTAACCTTCCCTATGATGTCGATGCCCCAGGTGGATAACGACTAGGGAGAGGTCATGTTATATAATTCATGCGGAGGCGGATGCTGAAGGCTGGAGAATTCTTGGCATTTGGGGCGTCTTCGGACATAGGCGGTGCAATACTGGGTCATAGTGGTCCACTAGTAGCCCTGTCGGATGATCTTCTTGGCAAGCATGTGACTGTTCATGTGGGTTCCACATTCCCCGCTATGGATTTTTTGCATTATATTTTCAATGTCATCCCCTGTGATGCACTGTAGATGGGTCCCATCGATGTTTGGTTTAAGTAGTGCTTTGTGACAGATGATGTACTAGGTGGCCAGTCTTCGGAGGGTTGCTTGATCTTTCTTGTTGGAATCCTCGGGATACCTACCATGCTTGAGGAGGCTCCAGATATCATAGTACAAATAATTGGCTAGCTCGGGATCATCTGTAGTGACGAGCTCAATGTGGTAACAGTGGGTTGGTTTGTCTTGCTTTTGAACAAGAAAATGGGTCATTATTATTCCTTAGGGCATGTCGACCATGGAGGCCAAGGTAGCGACATCATCGACTAGGTTATTCTTTGCTCGAAGTAGGTAATGGAAGGTGATATCTTGAAATATGATGTTGATGACGTGAAACATGGCACTAAAACTCGACAACGATGTTCTCTTGATAAATAGGCCACATCATCTTCAACTCAAACTTGTCATAGGCTTGAAGGATACACAAGAACACTATCATATGACTCAAATGTTTTTGTTCAAAATCAAGCCAAAACAACAAAGGACTCAATTAGAAATTTATGTCCTCACATGAAAGATCACCTCTCTCTCTCTCCCCCCCCCCCCCCCCTATCTCTCTATCTTCTTCAATTTCCCTTCCAAAATAACCCAAACAAAACAAAAAATACTTTATAAAACCATTACAATGGCCAAAAATGCCATTTTGCCCCTTTTGGGATGATATGAGCTCAACAGATCAAAGATCCAATGGCGAAAATCTTGACAGCGTAAAAGGGAAAACTGGACCAAGTAATTTCGATCTATGTCATTTGAATGACTTATCCATCTCATTCGAAGTTTATTTCTTACGACCCTTCACGTATCATGCCACTATAAAGTAGTGGCATGTCTTTCGATCCCATGCTATGCGCGACATCCATCTCACTTCTAATGACACAAGGATCTCGTTAGAACGACCCCTAAAAGTCGTTCGAATGACCCTAATTACTTAATTTAATTAATTGAATTCTTGTCCCACAATTCCCTCCTAATCATCATTAACTCCTCTTCCAAATAATTCATACACAATTTAATTGAATTTTTTGAAAATCATACAACATTTGTAGGATGAAATAGGAAATCCACTCCTTTTCTTTAGAGTTGCATCATTCCCTGAACTCTCCAATATCATGATATAAGTCCTCCTTAGATATGGGAGTTTAGATCAACCATTAAGATGTATAATAGTTTAGATTAAATCTTGATCATTTGAATCTAATTTAAAACATTCTCAAAATCTCTCAAATTAAAGATCAAGTATACTTTTAGGTCTTTCACTCAACCATGAAAATAATCTTTATGGTGTAGAGAAGTACAGAGGAACTCAAATATTTTGAAAGTGATGTGAAAAGATGTATTTATAAAATATTTTATAAATATGAGTTTGACATGAACATGGGGGATAATCCGCAACATTCGCACTATTTAATACATTCCTTAACAAATAATTGTAAAAATGTCTAGCCGTCCACACGAGTCCAATTTGGAACCGTCCACATAAGGTATTGGATTGTGCACAAGAGTCCAATTTGGGATTGTATGAACGGTTTAAGGAAAGTTTGATAAAGACATTAAGGCACTTTTGGAAAAATGTAGGTTTTTACCAAGGTATACATAAAACTTCTCAGAGGATAAAAGCGCTTGCTCACATTAAAAAATAAATTTCATCAAAAACGTGTTCGCATGTGTGTGCATAGACAAAGACATTCAATCACAAAAATTTATTGAAAGGATAAGCCCATCAAAGTTAAATAAGGAAAGTCTTCATGATATAAAGATTCATTAAAGATCTTAAAACTCCAATGTTCATGAATTCTAATTAATAAGCCTCACTCTCTACATAATGTCTATAACTATTAACGGATTTTTGTTTGAATGGCACATGACTCAAATGCTTTGAAATGGAATTTATAAAACCAATATAATAATACTAATTGTTATATTTTCAATTGCTCGCTTTGTATATTATGTGTATAAACCTTAAACCTAAAAAATACCGTGATTACATATACCAAACCGACACCATCTTAGCCATATAATGAAAGTAGTAGGGTTTAATGCACATAAAATCGATAGACCAACATCACATTAAATTTTTAGTCTAAAACATGGGATTGAGCTGCATCAACATGACTTAATCTAAAAGCATGAACAGAGAGTAACTCGACATGCTTTGGGAATCCTCCGAAAAAATAAGAGATATTTGATGGTACAAAACATGAAAACTTATGAAAGTGAGAAATCAACAAATAATGAATCCTTATCCCCAAAATATAAAAATATTTTAATCTAATAAAATGAGAAAATTTTGGAAATCCCCTATCCTAATATTTCTAAGAGTGTGCCTCTCGACGATAGCTATTCAAATAAAAATTAATTCACCTAATTTAAGAAAAATGTTTGTTAAATTATTACTACAAAAGGTTTTAACAATCCAAAACTCTATAAGAAAAAAATATTTTACTATGTTTTATAATCTCAAGACGATAAGAATGCAAATACACTATGTCAGAGTTTTATAACTATAATAAATAGACTTACAACCTCACGATGCTAGAACTGACTAGACACTATTTTCCACCATATTCTCCGTAAAGAGCGTCAATAACTAGAGTACGTTGCTTAATTGTGGTCGTTTTTGGTTCCCAATCATCGACTTAAAATACTCTTTCCCAAACTTTCTTTTATTAATGTAGAAGCATCTTATGATATTTTCGAACATAACCTTCAAATTACCAAAACTCTACACCTAGTATATTTGAGGGGATCGTATAAGTTTTGAATGTTAGGGTTTGGCAATGATTTTGTGCTTTAAATATCCAAATGAGGATTTTCAATCTAGGGAAGGGAAAATATTTGCCCACCCATTAAGATTTTATTTCAAATAAAATATGGGTTAATATATCTCTAGTAGAAATAATGGCTTGAAAGAACTTAAAGAAGAGGGGTAAAAAATGTTCTATCAAATAAATGAAATGTTTTGATCGGCAAAAATATATTTTTAAGGCTCTAACTTTTTCTTTGGAAGAGTAGATAACACTACCGCATTGCCTTTTAATTTGAAAATATTTAAAAGCTCAAATTTCTGGTGTTAAATTGTCACAACAGGTTCTAAGTCACCCAAAACGTTGTACTTGGCACACTCAGCAAGAAAATCCGAAAAAAAGACCTTGTCCAAATGTGATTTTTGGAGCTGTTAGACAAGTTTTATTGCATGGTCACATTAATTATCAATTACATAATTTCATCAAACTAAAGAGATTAAGCTACAAAGTAGTATATAATTTTGCATAGAGACATAAGGAACCAAGGAGACAGTGTAGCTACAGTGAGGAGGCCAATTTTTGCGGTGAAACTAGTGCAAAATAAGTCGCGCCTTTGTTAAAAGATTTTTGAATATGATAAGAATATACCAACAACAAGTTTCACTACAACGAGGTAAGCCGTTGTTGTGGGGAGGCTGAGTCGGGGTGGTCGCTTATGTGTCTTGATGTTTTGTCCAGTTTCCTCGTATAAGATTTTTCCAGATTTATGTTAAGGAAAACTCCAAGTATGTTTGTTTCTCACATGACACTCACACTTCAAATACATAGAATGATGAAATTCATTATAAAATAGATTTTTATTTATTCAAAGTATATTTGCATGTGTATTTAACAAAATCATAAAGCCCAGGTCAATAGAAAAGAATTTCCAATTATAGATATATATTAACCATGTTGAGTCTAAGTCTATCATGTCTTATATGTTTTGATTAGTGGTGTGCATAAGGTTAGCTATTAATAGAATTTGATTTCTTGATGAAGTTTCCCAATGACCTCTTGAACAAAGACTCAAACATTTTTTTATCAAGGGATTTGAATAATGAATTCTATGCAACACATCGAGTATACTATACCCTTATAATTTCTCCATCTTTTGACGTTAATAGTCAAAGACAAGTAGAAACACATCAATAATGAGTATGTCATGGTAATTAAAGCAATAATCACAATTTAAAAGAAATAATACCATAGCAAAAGCAAGGAAATATGTGAAAAATTAATGATATAACTAGGGTAATCAATGGAAATCATTATGACTATTAGCATCATAGAAGACCAGTTGAATGTGAATATGAAGTAAAAAAAAAGAATATATGATATATCAAGCAAGTAATCGTGGCGAACATAATATATTATATAAATCTATCTAGGTAGAATGAGATCACGAGACAATGGATATATCAATAATTGATCATGAAACATATGCATAAGAGAAAAATCCTTACATAAATTAACCGTATCCTCACCCATAATAAAATAAGCACTCTAAAATTGAATAAGATAGAAACATACATATATTTATCATAAATATCCAAAGTAACAACAAAAAGGTAGGCAAATGTATCATCGAAATAACAAAATAGAAATAAAATAGAAATATCTATTTCTCCTCGACCTAATCGCCCCCAATGTCATGATCCTCAACGTCATTGTCATAATTAAGAAGGAATGCATGAGCTATAGTTATACCAGGAGCATGTGCAGATGTAGAAATACTAAAATCAGGTACTAGATCAGTACATCTCAAATAGACCATAATGAAATTCACACTACGATATTGTCGAGTTGTATCTATATCCACATTAGTGATACCAAAGTCAAAATAATTATATATTCTGTAATCCATCCGATCAAAGATATCTTGTATATAACCAAATTGGGAATAAAAATACTAGGATTTACAATAGTCCCATGGTGGATAATGAGCATGAGAAACTGGTGCGGGGTTGCTCCCTTTGATAGGCAAGTGGTGAAGGAGTATATCTAAAGGTTTGATTGGTTGAGATTGAAGTGATAATGCTCAAAATTGGTCCTAATATTACATCATCACCATATATAAAATTAAAAACACCTATAGAATAAAGGTATACAGTAAACATGCAACCATAGGGTAGACCCTCCTTATATACAACCGAATAAGAAAGGCACAACACCACGAGAATGAGATCGTGGTAATTAATAGACTCACAATGAGATAAAGAATACATCAACTGTCCAATTGCAAACTCAAGTTCATGGGATGACTTCTAGGAATAAGGTTATAGATAACCACGAAAATTGTAGGATACTTATTCCTTGAAGAAGTTTGAAGAAATAGAATCTAAACACAAATAATTTACCTACTCGCAAAGAATGTGGAAACTTCATTATGTTCAACAACCCTCTCACTAAAAGGCATATAGTCAGGATCATCAACTCTTGTAACAAGATGATAAGGCAAGACATCCTCCATAAAAAAAATATCATAACCGTGAACATACGAAGATCGACAGTGGTGGTTATAATCATGTTCTCATAAAAGTCACAAAAAACGATCAGTAGCATTAGTTGAAGATTTTAGGCATAAAAATCATGAACCCAAAAGATTCGGAATCAAAGGTAAAGGGAATAACCCTTCATCAGTCCCCTCTAAATTCTACAAATCAACATCTCTCTCTATCATAAGCTCCCTAGCCATAAAGCTAGCATGTAAATGAGAACTGTCTCTAGTAAATCGAATCATAGAATAATCAATAGTACTATGAGGAATTGTAATACAGGTACTCGAAGCCTGAGAAATAGTATGTATAGAGCGTGGATGTGAAGGTAGTGAAAATCTAGAATAAGAACTCTCGTATGGATCACTTAGGGGTCTACAGAACACTCTCTTGCATGCAATAGTATTTTCACGACCCATAAATATAGGAATAGGGTGTAAAAATAACACACAACTAGAAATTGAATAAATCCAAAGAGTCAGTGGGAGAGTCCAACATGTTGAAACCTAAAATAGCAAAAAAATGACCTAAAATAACAAATCAAATGCCTAGATGGATGAAATCAATCTAAAAAAACTCTAATAGTTGTAATTCAACAAGAAAATCATAGAGTGGTGAATAATAAGAGTGTACTCTATATGAAAATTGAAAAAGTCTAAAAACTAGGTTTTGAATATTAAAAATCTCCAAATACCTCAAGAATCATCACACAAGGATAATAAAATGACCTTGGACTGAAATCATCTAGTATTTGAGCTCATGGGTACTGGGTTTGAAGTACGTACAAATGAGACCTAACCGTCATTTAAAATATCAAAGACTGTGTGCACGGATCTAGGGCCATGTGTATTGTGTATTTATGTCACCCCGCATGCAATTTTTAACATTAGAAAATGTCATTGAAAACTTATAGTAAAAAGACCAAGTGTTGAATCCCAAACCCAATCTCATGAAATATGATATAAATATATTCAAATGCAAATAAAAACATTCACGTATGACGTGTTCAAAATAATTCGGAATTAAAATACTCAGACACACAACTCATTCTCTAATATGAAATGGTGTGATAGTGAGTAGGAATTAGTTGATAAATGATATTTGATAAAAAAAATCCATGAAATCTTGATTAATACCATAGTTTGAGAACATATTCGGTGCAAACATCAATCAATTCAATAAAACTTTCAAAATTCTTATCAAATTATATCAAACAACTTTGTATTTCAATCATGGTATGACTTGTTAACAAATATAGGTTAAAAAACCAAAGGGCTACACATAACCAAGTCACAATAATTACAAATGATGCTTAAGTTTATCATTCAATCGATATCCTTTTAAGATCTCATGAAAGGGTGTTATTTATCCATATATTTCCCTCAGTGATGTTCAAGACATAAAGTTGATATATAATTATGCACTATAAGAGAATGTGAAATTGTTCGATCTTCTTTCTATTTACTTCGGATTTTAAAACACTAAGGTTTGGCTATTTTCATCATTTTAGGATTTTTCTATAGAGGCTTGCACATAGACATTGCTACACACCTATTGAAGATACTTAATTTCAAGTCAAATTTATCTCACTAATGGTAGACCTTCTTGTTTAAGAAAATGTATCATCAATCAACACCATCATGTAAAACATAAAAATTAAAAAAACTCTCAAATGGGATATATATATATATATATATATATATATATATATATATATATATATATATATATATATATATATATATATATATATATATATATATATATATATATATATATTCAAAGAATAATAATAGATCTTGGGATTTAATCATGATTAAGTAAAAAACTACGAGCAATATAAGTGCATCTGTAAAGTTAAATCATAACAAAAGGTTTCAAAAAAGTTCACTATCATGATTTATCATATGATTTCTTATCAATCATTCACCTTACCAACATTTGCAATCAAAAGGTAAAAACTCCATGTTTGAATAATTATTCAAGTTTTGTTCACTCGCCAAATATTATGAATCCAGGAACTTAATAACATGACCACAAAAAATGGGAAAGTCTTTTTTATCATTATAGACTAAAAAAAGATTCAATATATATAAAAATATCAAGTGAGGTATAAATCATATAGAACAATTCACGCAGACGCATAAATGCACATAAATTCCTCACATCACAAGAAAAAAGATCAATTTCAATCTCACGCCTACAAAAATTTGACCCCAACAAATGAAGGAGTAACTAGGAAGGGGGTCTACAATAAGAAGACCACATCCTTGGAAAGCTATCATCTTTATAGCGATGGTGAAAAATCTCCTGGATCCTTGGGAGGAATAAACATATCTTCCTTCTTTGCAATATTCTTTTGAGAACCTCAAACTCATCTTTAGTTCTATGAGTGATCGTAGGCATTCCTTTTACATTTCACTGCATTAATCTCATATTCCTCATGGGAGTCTTATCCCTATTCCCTAGAGTTTGAGAAAACATTCTAGGTGTAGGGACATTTTTCGTAATCATACTTCTCTCTTTGACTACAAAGTCAATTATCTTCATCAATCTTCCAATCTCCCCTTTTAGTTTAGTAATAGGAATTCTATGAATTAATATACTCATATTGTTCATGAATGTCATACTCCTCTCCTTCAAACACTAACAAGCTTGATTTGATTGTTCTTGTAACTTACAAAAAGTGCAAAAACAAACATTCTTTTCTCAAAGTTAATTTATGTCCACGAGATATTGCCTCAACTTTCTCAAGTCTTTTATTTTTGATAAAAAAATAATGAATGTGATTTAATTTCCTAAAACTTAATAAATCAACTTCATTTTTCATAAATTTGGATCTAGGATTAATTTCTTTATTTTTAAATATAGTAGTTTTTTCGTTATCCTTCTTTTCAAACTTTTATCTTGATATTATAATTTTCTCTTCTGATGGTTAAACATAACCAATTCCATGTTTATCATTCTTAATTTGATCGTGGGTCATCAAAATATAATTTATGCCACTACTTCTATCAAAGATGTCGATTTTCATGACTTTGGCATGTTGAAACTCTAGATTTATTGTTAAAAATACATTTTCAAAATCTCTGTTTGAAGTTTGATTTCTTTATTCTCTTTCAAGATGATCTAATTTTTATTTTTCAAAGAATCCCAATCATTTTTCAAAATTTCAATTATTTCCTTGAGTTTTATACATCCCAATTGAACACTTTCTATTTTCTCGTGGTTATCATTATGCTCACACTAGAAACTTTTCATTTTATTAGAAAGCTTGATAATTGACCTTTTTAACTTTATTGATTCTTGGTAGAGTTCATCAAAGGCCTCATTAATATCATTAAATTCATCGTCACAATCCTTAAGTGATCTAAGAATCGAAGTGTGTGAACCATTGCTACTACATGAAGACAAGTCACTAAGAGACCTATTACTAGGAGCTTTGATCCTATTATTCAAAAAACCATTCAAGTGACATCATATCTTCACTAACCTTTTTCCCTTTCAAAAGTATCATTATAAAATCAATATCACTTCCACTCGGTTGACTAAAATTTCTCTCCTCAAAATCACGCTTAGAGTCGGTCTAACTAGCCTTATATACATCCTTCTTCTTATCTACCGTCTTACTCTTAAGTTTCTTTCTCAATTAACTAGGACAAACATTGATATGATGTCCCACTCCTCCATATCCTTAACAATGGCCTTCATATTTATCCTTATGTCTCATGGAATCACTATTCTCACCATAAGAGTGATGTTTAGTAGACTTGTAAAGGTTAGGCAAAATTTTATTCGATTTTGGAATAACAGTTTGTTGTTTTTATAAAATTTTCTAAAACTTTTTATAAATAGACTCAAGTACACCTCAACATTATCTTTAGGTTTTTCTTTTCCCTGGCTTAAAACACACTCTTTAGATTCAACCACTCGATGAACTCACAAGTTCTTCTTAGTTAAAAATTTAAAGTAAACTAACTAGCCCTTCTAAACTTCAAACATCGGTGTCCCTAATGCCACTAAGTATATCAATGTTGGTACTAATCCTCGAATCTAGCATTCTCAAAACCTTCCCGATGACATTATTCCTTTGAATTTTATCTCCAAGATTGAATGGGGCATTTGCTACTCTACTTTACCCACTGTGGTAGTTGTTAAAGCGCTCCTCCTCACTTAAACACATCGTCTCAACTAATTTCGCAAGATATCCCATGCTTTTTTTGTTAATAAAAAATAAGAATACTATTGTACTCTTGAGTACTCAGGATGCTGATGGTATTGAAGATCATCGTAAGGATTAAACCTAGTTTGGAGTTTACACAAGAATAATGAAAATAATAAGTTGAATTAAAAGTAGTAAAAGAGAAGCAAGGTATATAAAAGATGACATAGATTATAAGTGGTTCATCTATTGGCGTATGTCCACTGTGCACTGTGAAGAGTATTTTCACTATAATAAAGAATAAACTACCATAGGAAGTGTACAAGTTTCTCTTTATCTCTCTCTTTCAAATTTGATAGAGTAACAGCATGGTTTATAATTATCAATAGGTGAAGAATAAGACATGAGGTCTTTTTTACTCACTTGGAGGTGCACAATATCACCCCCCCCCCCCCCCCCCCAAATATCAACTCAATGCCTGGGTAAATGTAGGATCAATGAACGCATGACAACTGTAGAGATGAGTGTAAAAGTGATGATGAAGAATACTCTACCTACGTGGTTATTTAATAATTTATAATGGGTTAGTAGGATATGAGTTAAATACCCATGTTATGATTCTTATTGGTAGATGATATGTCCGAATTGACGAGTCTTACATGGTCGAGATTGTAAAAGTTTTATTTTATGCAGATGAGCCGAGATGAGACTAAGGTGTCGAATGCGATTAACATCCTAATCTAATGTGGACTATCGAGAAGACATATTGATATCATTTGAGGCTGACTCTGATAGTGGCTGAGAGCTATTTCTCCTTTCCTACTAGGGAAATTATCCTGACTGGTCATCCAGAGTATTATCTTGGTCCGAGACCACTCTGATGAGACTACGAGAAGAGACCCTCATAGAAGAGTCTGATGGGACACCTTTGTTGTATGATGGATTTTTCTAAATGACTGTCTGTAAGGGATTATCTATCAATGGGTTATCTAGACAAGACCACACTTATGTATATAAATCACAGCCTAGACTTTATCCTTTAATGTTGATAGGAGGATGCGGTATAAACATGTTATTATTGTCCCGTATCATCTTTTAATCTTGTATTAGAGTCTGCACCTGAGGATTATCAAGTGTTTTGAGTGGATCAATGGTCGTATCGGGATTTAACAGAGATGTCACTTCGCATTGAGGTGTAACACACATGTCATCTGATGATGGGCTTGGTCAGTGTGGCTAAACTTACTAGAAAGCTTAAGCGTGCACATAGAAAAATTTCAAGTTTGGGTCATTGGGAAACATGACCTAATAATGAGGGGAATTTGAAAGGTGTTCTAACACCATTTGGTGAAAAATACCCTAAGCTTCCATTTATCCATGAAATATTTCCAGGGTCAATTTTTCTCTGTAGACTTTCCCTTTTCTTTGGTGAACTCCCTCTCTTTCAGTTCATTCTTGTGTTTTGAGCCTCCTCTTTCTTCTTTCCTGGTATTCTTTTCATCTCCTCTATTCGTTTCCCTTTGTTTGATCTAGTTTTTTTCATTTTTCATTGAATGTTTGGTTACTTTAGTGATCAGTTTGTGGAGGTTTGTGCCTCATTTGTTTTGGTTTATGTAGGTAGGAGTTAGGTAGTAGGAAATTCTAGGTTGAATTAGAAAGAAAGCTGTAGTTTACGATCATTCTTTGGCTAACTATTTTGTTTTCAAAAATGTTCTTCGAAGGGAATTACCTAAGACGGGAAGAGGTGTTATTGGCATCCTTGAAAGAGCAAGAGACCATTCAAAATCATCTACTCTACTTGATTTCATCTTTAGAAACCTACACTTTGGATTCATTGTGTTTTCTAACGTACCATAAGCTATATGAGCTCGGTCGAGAGTTTCCCCATCTGAGCAAATGTGTAAGACGAAAAATAAAAATGGCTGAGGGTGAGTCCAACCTATGTAGGCCTCCATTACCATTAACTTCCACTCTTCTAGCAATAGAGAAATCTATTATGCTCTTGACCTATCCCTCTTCATCCGAGACCATAGTGGAAACCTTTAGTGACTATCATAAGTAGTGATTCCGTGTATTTTTTAAAAGGATATAGATATTCTTAACACTTCGGTTTTCATGAGTGAACTCCGTGCCTAATACTTTTGAGGAGTCAATTAGAGTTAGTGTAGTCCATACCGGTGAGGGTGAGATGATGGATTACACTGACTCAAGTAATAGGGTCATTCGAGTACTTATTCTCGTAATTTGGGTGACCCGAAACCCCAAATCTATGACATTTAAGATAATGAGTATGAGAATAGAGTTCGAGACAATGTACCCCCTCCCCCTCATATTCCCACACCTATCTCGGCTATATCTCCGGCTAACCCTTGTAGTAAGACCCCTACCACTTAGGAGTTGGAGGAAGAATATCCTTAAACTTTAGTGACAAGTGTTTCTTTGGCCATTCCTAATGGTTTTCATGAGACGAACCTGGTGGTTTGGAGGCATATTTATGGGATCAAGTCATCTATCAGCATGAGACTGGCCGCCGAGTATGAGTGTGCTTTTGACCTTAGAAATAAAGGTAAAGTTATCATCTGTGAACAAACGTTTAAGGATTAATTTTTCCTTCCTTTTCACCGGTCCGTTAGGGAAACTGTTTCTTCAGTTGGTATTGCTCCAGCCCAATTAACTCTGAATTCCTGGAGGAGTCTTTATGAAATGGATCATCTCTGTAGAGTTGCATATCATTACGATTCTCCAGTCGATATCTTCTAAGCTTGTTACTACGAAAGCCAATGAGTGTTATCACTATTTTATGGCTCGTCATCCATATCGAGAACTTATTCACATCAATCAAACTTCCAACCATGATGGGAAGTAATGCTACTTCTTTATTTTCGATGTCTAGGAATTTTGTTTGGGTGAGTCATCTGACCTTAATGGGACGAAAGATTCAAGACAATAAACTGTATCCCGATATCATCCAAACATGATACCAACTTTAGTAATGAAATGAGGATTGAGATTAACAACCTTGGGGGATGACTTAATTATCTGTAAATACTTAATGACCCTTGAACTCCTCTGATACTCTGTCATAGGGGTGGACCCCCTCGAGATAGCTCATAAGAAAACCTTTTCAGTCTTTACAATTTTCATATTTTATTATCATAATACGACACTAATTTTTTTTCTTATTCTCTTTGTAGATCATCCAACGAGTATCTAACACAATGTTTCGGAAATGGCGACACCACTTTCTAGCAATCTCCTTGTATGTCTTTAGGGAAAAGCTACCCATCCGATCATATTCATCAAACATCAGTAACTGCAAGACCCAATGATGCTTAAGGGTCATAGAAAAGAAATGAAGTTTCTCATGGAACCTCAGACACTCCTCTCCAACAGAAGTAGAAGAGGAAAGTGGGTCAGTCGAGACATATAAAGATCATGTTCTGGGGAGTCAACTGTACGGTGATGATTACGCGTTTGGCCTAGCTTGTCATTAATGATCAATATGTTGTGGGGAGTTAGCAAAAGGGCAAGGAGGCTATAAATTTGGTTGTTCCTAATTGTGATAATCGATACTTTGATTCAGAAGACCCTACAAGGGTTTTCAATTTTTCTCTTCACACAGGGAAAGATGAAATCAAAAACTTTATTAGTTTTTGTAGAGTGTTCTTTCATTCATCTTTATCATATGTACTTATTTATTGCCCATGATTGAAGTTTATCTACACCCTTCAAAATATTCAGTAGTGGGTGGTTAAATATTAATCTAAGTGTGACACCCCGACTAATTAAATACCGGGTAGCTACTCCTTTATTAAATTAATTCAAAATGACAAGTTGGCTCATCTAATAGCATCACTATCGAAAACCTTTTATTATTACTAACCACCTAGTATTTAAGAAGTAAGTTGCCAAATTTTAATTAAAGTCTGATTAACATGCAGCAAAGGATTTAAAGCAAGAATAATATCACCATTCACCATAACGAAATAATAGAATAACCATCACATGATATAAATATATCCGGAGGAAAACTCCTCACAACAAACTCCACAACTGAAATGAATAACTAAATACTGAATACTGAATCAATACATGCCAAAGTCTGAAAAACTGAAATGGAAATGTATCTCTAATGGAACTGGGCAACATGCCCTAAAACTGAGGAATATTGAACATGGAATCCAAATGATAGAAGCGTCTAAAATCAATTCCCTGTAACTTCCACAAACAGCTACAGCTCGTCATCTGAATGAGTATCCTATGCATGGTGTCCTTGTGGTTGGGCACCTAAAATGGTTTTAAAAGAAAAATAGATTTGAAAGCAAACGGGTCAGAGCCCGAATGTGGAGATATTTTAAAAACCTTCAAGTGCTTTAAAAACATTTAAAACATTAAATGCAAAGTACATGTTAGGACGTGCACTCACATGAAATCCTCACCTCTCGACTAAATGTGCCCTCCTAACGTAAGTACCCATCTAAAATGACACTAACCACTAGCTAAGTGACATCATATCTAGCTAGACTGTCATAGGTTCTACCCTTATTACTCGGTTCCCATTAACATTATAACGCTCGCAATTAAATAGGGGGCTCAACGTAAATTCAGTTTCTCACATAAAAGTAATACAACTCATTATAGATCATCCCTTTTGTTATTCCATAGTTATACACACAATACCATATGAAAATTCCTAGTTTATTGAGTGTATATTTTCCACAACATAAATATACAATATAAGCACCCCCAGACTAAGCTGCGGTGCACACATACTCTGCTATCCATCTCGGTACATCACGTACATAAGGATTACATATTCCGAATCTCTCAGGAATAGTTCACAGATAACAACATCACAAATAATGGAGGCGAACACAGTCACATCACATGGGTCACGCACATACCTGCGCTCCCACGATCAACAGACTTATTAACATCCCAATAAGTCCTTCTCTGACCTATGTTCATCGAGGTAACCAGTCTAAATCCGGGCAACACAAGGATTAGAGGGACCTAAGCAAACGTAAACCTCCCGTGATAGCAAGTATGGTAGGTATGTCATACACACAAATCATATATCAATACTAAGTAAACACGCATCTTGGTAATCACCATACTTTAATTGTACTACTTATCGCATTCTCGTACCAACCTATAATTTATACAATTTATATAATCCCGGTTCATAATCATACACGCCATAATTTATTCTCACGTCGTAGTAGGCACTCACGTCTCGACTCAAGTGTCTATTTGATTCGTTCAACAATTATAATTTACTCCTCATCATATCCCAAATGTCCTAAGTATACTAATACATCATCAAAGGAATGTTATCTCTATCCTCGAACAAGTTTACGGGACTCCCAAAATCAAAACAGGACAAAAAGGCCAAAACTGCCAGCTCATTAGAAGTCTCGTTCGAACGAGGCTGTTCGAACGAGATTTCATTCGAACAAACTGGGCTATCTAACGAGATCTCATTCTAATGAGATTATCGAATGAACATCCCTCTCGTTAGAACCCCAAACTGTCAACTCGTTAGAAGCTCGTTCGAACGACCTGGGTAGGTCTTCTAACGAGTGACCAGATTCAAGCCCAGAAATTCTATCTCATTTTTCACCAATTTCTACCCCTCAATACTCCTCTAAAATTCGTCCCAACAATGTTTTAAGGTCTCTAATCAATCCTAAACATATGAAGGTCACATACTAACGTTTTTAATGAATTAATTCATCCTCAACATCATTAAATCATCAAGTCTCATCACTTTTCCCCAAATTTTCAAGAACATAAACCCTAGAATTTATAATCATCAGTTTACTCAAATTAGTTCCGTTTTTGTTACATCCAACATATATTAACATCAGGGTAATCATCTCTATACGATTCTACATGTAATTTTTCCTCAAAATTTAAGTTCTAATTCCAATTAAAATGTTTTTTTTTTTCATAAACTCTCAAGAACAATTTGATTTATGTAAATTCCTACACATGGAAGAAGCATTCTCTATAATAATTGAAATTAAACAACTTGCCTCGATTGTCTCTGAATTTGGTGTTGATTTTGTAAAGGTTTTCTGCAGAATTCCTTCTCCATCTCTCCCTCTCTAAGCTTTCTTTTCCAAAGGTGGCTATGGTGGCTAGGGTTTTCTTTGGGAAAGTTGGAAACCTAAATGATAGCCTCCGTATCTTATTGGGTATTTAAGGGTTGGTTAGTGGGTTTAGTGGGTCTATTCCCAATCAGATTTACTTCTCTAATTTTTGTCACTTTTAATTCCAAAAAATACGAAATTACCAAAATACCCTTTATATTGCCGGTATGGCCTAAAAATACCCCGGGACCCAATATACACCCCCGGCTAGTGTTTTCTGACTATCTCGACCCTTCCGGACGCGTTGGCGCACTCAAAATGACCATACGGTTTAAAGAATTTAAATTCACTTTTATAATTAAAATATTACACCATGACGCGGCGGTCACACGCGTCTCAACAAAATTCCTATATACTCAATATAGTCAAAATACCAACTCACAACTCGCTAGTATTTTACCCGGATTAATTTCCAATTAATTCACATTTAATTAATTAATCCCAAAAATAAATATAGCCAAAAGTACGGGGTATTACATACTTCCCCCCTAATAACTGAATTTCGTCCCGAAATTCGAAACTAGAAAGTACCTGCTAAAAATAACTCTGGATAACGTTCGTGCATCTCATCATCGTGATCCCATGTAGACTCCTCGACATTGTGATGTCTCCACTGAACACGCACTAACGAAACTATCTTTGACCGCAGTTTCCTCTCGCTTCGGTCCAAAATAGCAATCGGCCCCTCCTCGTAGGAGCTATCCGGCTGGAGATCGATGTCCTCCACAACAATGTGAGAATGAGACAAATTATCTCTAAGGTATTTCCTCAGCGAGGAAATATGGAACACATCGTGAATCCGATGCAAATGCTCTGGTAACCCAAGTCTATACGCAACCGGTCCGATCCGCTCAATAATAGGGAACGGCCCCACATACCTTGGTGCCAACTTCCCCTTCTTCCCAAATCGCATAATCCCCTTCATAGGAGATACTCTGAGCAAAACCTGGTCCCCCACTTGGAACTCCCTGAAAATCTCTTCTCATCAGCATAACTCTTTTGCCTGTCTTGAGCTACCCAAATGCGACTCTGAATCAACTCAATCCTTGCCGAAGTATCCTGAATCACTTCCGGCCCAAGTAGTTTGTTGTCCCCCACCTCTAACCAACATGCTGGGGAACGACAAGGCCTACCGTACAATGCCTCAAATGGAGCCATGCCAATAGTGAACTGATAGGAGTTGTTGTAAGCAAACTCCACCAGTGGAAGGTACTGCTCCCATCCACCCCCAAAGTCAATATTGCACATGCGCAGCATGTCCTCCAACATCTGATTTGTGTGCTCGGTCTGCCCATCGGTCTGCGGATGATAAGCCGTACTCAATCGCAATTCTGTGCCCATGGCCTCCTGGAAACTCTCCCAAAACCTCGAAACAAATATCTTGTCTCTGTCAGACACGATATTTAGGGGCACACCGTGAAGTCTCACAACCTCTGAAATGAAGAGCTGGGCATACTGTCCCGTAGTGTAGTCAGTCCTTACGGGTAAAAAGTGAGCGACTTTGGACAACCTGTCCACAATTACCCAAACGGAGTCGTGACCCCTCTGCGACGTAGGCAACCCCGTGATAAAGTCCATGGATATACTCTCCCACATCCACACCGGGACCTCCAATGGCTGTAGCAATCATGCCGGTCTCTGATGATCCACTTTTACAAGTTGATAAGTGGCGCATTTCGAAACAAACTCAGCGATATCTATCTTCATACCGCTCCACCAATATTGCGGTCTCATGTCTTGGTACATTTTGTCCCCTCCGGGATGTACCGCGAACTGTTAGCCGTGCGACTCGGCCATCACCTCGTGTCGCAATTTCTCCCCTTTCGGAACCACCAATATCCCATTGAAGCATAATCCCCCGTCTGAGCTGACGGTATAGGACTCGGCACCCTCTGCTAGTAATCGAACTATCTGCTCCTGACAGAACGAGTCATTAGCCTGTGCCCGTACTACCTTCGTGACAATCTGCGATGTAACGGTCATCACAGACATGAAAGATCGGGCCACTGCATCCTAGTGTCCCAACTCCTTCCACTTAGCCTTCCACACCCCTGCTACCTCATCTACTGGCCTACGGCTCAACGCGTCTGCTACCACGTTAGCCTTACCCGGGTGATACTGGATATAGAACTGGTAGTCCTTCACAAACTCAAGCCACCTCCTTTGCCGCATGTTCAACTCCTTCTGCGTGAACAGGTACTGTAGGGGCTTGTAGTCCGTGAACAATTGGAACTTCTCCCCCAAAAGATAGTGCCTCCAAATCCGTAGGGCAAATACCACTGCCCCCAACTCCAAATCATGCTTGGGGTAATTCTTCTCATTAGGCTTAAGCTTACGGGAAGCATAAGCTATGGCATGTCTCTCCTGCTGCAATACACCTCCAAGTCCTTGTAAAGACGCATCGGTGTAAACTAAATACTCAAATCCCGGTCTCGGTAATGCTAGCACAGGTGCTGAGGTCAATTTGTCCTTTAACTCATCAAATGCCAACTGACAGGCATCACTCCAGATGAATGGAACACCCTTACGAGTCGGATGTGTCAAAGGACCCGCTATCTTCAAAAATCCACGAATGAACCTCCTGTAGTATCCTGCTAGGCCCAAGAAACTACAAATCTCCATTGGTGTCATGGGCTGTCCCCACTCCCTCACCGCGGATACCTTCCCCGGATCACCAGATATTCCCCGGTCGGAAATAATATGTCCCAAAAACTGGACCTCCTTCATCCAAAACCCGCATTTCTCATATTTTGCATACAACTCGTTCTGACAAAGTTTCTGCAAAACTTGCCTCAAATGCTCGGCGTGCTCCTCCTCTGTCTAGGAGTAAACCAAAATATCATCGATGAAGACAATGACAAACTGATCTAGGAAATCCCTGAACACTCTATTCATCAAGTCCATAAACGCAGCTGGAGCGTTGGTCAAACCAAAAGGCATAACCCGAAACTCATAAGATCCATATCTCGATAAGAACGCAGTCTTCGAGACATCCTCTTCCCTGATACGCAACTGATGGTATCCCGATCTCAAATCAATCTTTGAGAAGAAAAAAGCTCCTCTCAACTGGTTGAATAAGTGATCGATTCGAGGCAACGGATACTTATTCCGTATCGTGACCTTGTTCAACTCCCGGTAGTCCACACACAATCTTAGTCAACCGTCCCTCTTCCTCACAAACAAAACTGGAGCGTCCCAAGGTGAGGTATTCCTGCGAATAAAGACCTGACCTAATAGCTGCTCTATCTGATCTCATAGCTCTCACATCTCTGCCGGAGCCATCCAGTACGGTGCGCGTGCTATAGGTCTCGTATCTGGCAATAGGTCTATAACAAAGTCTATCTCTCGACTGGGGGGTGGGCCTAGTATCTCCTTAAACACATCAGAATACTCCCTTACAACTGGAATCGAGTCTAAAGGAATCACTACCTCCTTAGAGGTATCCTCCTCTAGGTAATACAAATGAGCGGTTGAGCCTCCCTCTGGGCGAGGCATTGCCACTACAAACATCTCTTGCCCCGGAATGGCAAAAACAATGCTCCCACCGAAGCAATCAATCATGGCTTTATAATGAGCGAGCCAATCCATACCGATAATCACATCATGAACGTGCATATCTAATACCAACATATCTGCAGGTAATACCAGACTACCAATCTCTACCCCCACTCCCCGGCATATAAAGAATATAAGTGACCCACTCCCCAATGGTGAGTCGACACACGTCACTGTGCTCTCTGCCGTAGCTAACAATCCTAAGGCTTTAGCGAAATGTGTAGCTATAAAACAATGTGTAGCCCCCGTATCAAATAATACCCGACCCCTAGTGCCATGGATAGGAAACGTACCCTCAATCGCGGGCGGTGCCTATGGAACTGCTGCCTGGTGGACGTTATAGACACGTCCATACTGTAGCTGCCCCTGCTCAACTGGGACTGCTGGAATGAGTGGCAATGCTACCATCTGTGGCGGTGCGGGGAGAGCGGCGGGAAACATAGGCCTCTATGGCTCCTGGCAAGCACCCTACTGCTGCTGCTGTGGGGCCCTGCCCCTATCAGGACAATCCTGTCGTTTATGGCCAGTCTTGCCACAAACAAAACACTTCCCTGGGAAGTTCCCTCCTCTCTGCCCCTGCGGTCCCCGGCCCTGGTGGCCGTTACCATTCCTCCCTTGGCCCTGCTAGCCCTGCTGAAACTGCTGCCCATCTTCCCCTGTTGGCCGTTTGGACCCTGATGCCCCTGACGGAAGCCTCCCTGTCAGTGCCTGTAATTCCCTCATCTGAACCTCTTCTGATCCCCCTGCTGGGAACACTGCTCACCCTGTCTTTGCCCCTGAACAGATTGTTCCCCATCGGTACCATGTCCTCCAGTCCTGCCTTGATGGCTAGACTCTCCTGATCTCTTGCCCTCAGCCATATGAAAGCGGTGATCCTGGCAGTGTAACAAAGCAGCGTTAACCACATCAGAATAAATGGCCAATGAAAGGTTCCCTAACAGATGCCGACGGATCCTCCATGTCAACCCGTCGGTGAATTTCTCAATCTTCTTCTTTTCTGTTGGTATCTCATCCGGAACGATATTCAATAGATTCGTGAACTCGTCCTCATACTCGGCCACGGTCTTACCCTCTTGCTTCAGATTCATCAGTTTCCTCCTCATTTCCGTGTGAACAGCCGACGGAAAGTACTTGCGGTCGAACCGCACCCAAAAGTCCTGAATAGTGAGAGTATCTCTCTCCTCCACGGTGGTAATAGACTCCCACCACTGCAGTGCAGATCCAACTAGCTTGAAAGTAGCTAGCACCTGCTTCTGAACGTCCGTGCACTCATACATCCTCAAGTGCCTCTGCATATCCTTCCTCCACTGGCTCGAGACTACAATATCTGAGCTACCTGCAAACTCTGGCGGATGTGCTTTCTGAAAAGTGTCACGTACACGTTCCCAAGCAGACGGGAATGCATTTGCCTGTACTGGCGCGACAACCGGCGCTTGAGGTGGCGCCTGCTGAACAACGGCAATTGCGGCATTTACCGCTTGGGCTACTATAGCTGCAACCTCAGTGGCGTTCATCATGCCCTAAACTGGAGCGGGCTGGGGTTCGAGCGTTGCATCCCTGGGAACTCGTCGTGCACGTAGTGGAGGCATCTGAAATAAGAATGAAGTTTTTAAGTTCACTGTTTATAAACTTAAAATAGCTAAAGAACGAAGCATACACAAAAAGAGTACAATAGTCCTGAAATAGAGGGCTCTATATCAAAGAAAACTTAGTGGAAACATAATAGCCGTACCGATCCTAAGGACACTAGAACCTGATTCTCTGATACCACCTGTGACACCCCGACTAATTAAATACCGGGTAGCTACTCCTTTAATAAATTAATTCAAAATGCCAAGTTGGCTCAGCTAATAGCATCACTATCAAAAACATTTTATTATTACTAACCACCTAGTATTTAAGAAGTAAGTTGCCAAATTTTAATTAAAGTCTGATTAACATGCAGCAAAAGATTTAAAGAAAAAATAATATCACCATTCACCATAACGAAATAATAGAATAACCATCACACGATATAAATAAATACGGAGGAAAACTCCTCACAACAAACTCCACAACTGAAATGAATAACTAAATACTGAATACTGAATCAATACATGCCAAAGTCTGAAAAACTGAAATGGAAATGTATCTCTAATGGAACTGGGAAACATGCCCTAAAACTGAGGAATACTGAACATGGAATACAAATGATAGAAGCGTCTAAAATCAATTCCCTATAACTTCCACAAACAGCTACAGCTCGTCATCTGAATGAGTATCCTATGCATGGTGTCCTTGTGGCTGGGCACCTAAAATGGTTTTACAAGAAAAATAGATTTGAAAGCAAACGGGTTAGAGCCCGAATGTGGAGATATTTTATAAACCTGCAAGTGCTTTAAAAACATTTAAAACATTAAATGCAAAGTACATGTTAGGACGTGCACTCACATGAAATCCTCACCTCTCGACTAAATGTGCACTCCTAACGTAAGTACCCATCTAAAATGACACTAACCACTAGCTAAGTGACATCATATCTAGCTAGACTGTCATAGGTTCTACCCTTATTACTCGGTTCCCATTAACATTATAACGCTCGCAATTAAATAGGGGGCTCGACATAAATTCAGGTTCTCACATAAAAGTAATATAACTCATTATAGATCATCCCTTTTGTTATTCCATAGTTATACACACAATACCATATGAAAATTCCCAGATTATTGAGTGTATATTATTCACATCATAAATATACAATACAAGCACCCCGAGAACTAAGCTGCGGTGCACACATACTCTGCTATCCATCCCGGTACATCACGTACATAAGGATTACATATTCCGAATCTCTCAGGAATAGTTCACAGATAACAACATCACAAATAATGGAGGCGAATACAGTCACATCACATGGGTCACGCACATACCAACACTCCCACGATCAGCAGACTTATTAACATCCCAATAAGTCCTTCTCTGACCTATGTTCATCGAGGTAACCAGTCTAAATCCGGGAAACACAAGGATTAGAGGGACCTAAGCGAACGCAAACCTCCCGTGATAGCAAGTATGGTAGGTATGTCATACACACAAATCATATATCAATACTAAGTAAACACGCATCTTAGTAATCACCGTAGTTTAATTGTAGTACTTATCGCATTCTCGTACCAACCAATAATTTATACAATTTATATAATCCCGGTTCATAATCATACACGCCATAATTTATTCTCACGTCGTAGTAGGCACTCACGTCTCGACTCAAGTGTCTATTTGATTCGTTCCACAATTATAATTTACTCCTCATCATATCCCAAATGTCCTAAGTATACCAATACATCATCAAAGGAATGTTATCTCTATCCTCAAACAAGTTTATGGGACTCCCAAAATCAAAACAGGCCAAAAAGGCCTAAACTGCCAGCTCGTTAGAAGTCTCGTTCGAACGAGGCTGTTTGAACGAGATTTCGTTCGAACGAACTGGGCTATCTAACGAGATCTCGTTCAAACGAGATTATCAAACGAACATCCCTCTCGTTAGAACCCCAAACTTTCAACTTGTTAGAAGCTCGTTCGAACGAGCTCTTTCGAACGTCCTGGGTAGGTCTTCTAACGAGTGACCAGATTCAAGCCCAGAAATTCTATCTCGTTTTTCACCAATTTCTTCCCCTCAATACTCCTCTAAAATTCGTCCCAACAATGTTTTAAGGTCTCTAATCAATCCTAAACATATCAAGGTCACATACTAACGTTTTTTAATGAATTAATTCATCCTCAACATCATTAAATCATCAAGTATCATCACTTTTCCCCAAATTTTCAAGAACATAAACCCTAGAATTTATAATCATCAGTTTACTCAAATTAGATCCGTTTTTGTTACATCCAACATATATTAACATCAGGGTAATCATCTCTATACGATTCTACAAGTAATTTCTCCTCAAAATTTAAGTTCTAATTCCAATTAAAATGGGTTTTTTTTTCATAAACTCTCAAGAACAATTTGATTTATGTAAATTCCTACACATGGAAGAAGCATTCTCTATAATAATTGAAATTAAACCACTGGCTTCGATTGTCTCTGAATTTGGTATTGATTTTGTAAAGGTTTTCTGCAGAATTCCTTCTCCTTCTCTCCCTCTCTAAGCTTTCTTCTCCAAAGGTGGCTATGGTGGCTAGGGTTTTCTTTGGGAAAGTTGGAAACCTAAATGATAACCTCCGTAGCTTATTGGGTCATTAAGGGTTGTTTAGTGGGTTTAGTGGGTCTATTCCCAATCAGATTTACTTCTCTAATTTTCGTCACTTTTAATTCCTAAAAATACGAAATTACCAAAATACCCTTTATATTGCCGGTATGGCCTAAAAATACCCCGGGACCCAAACTACACCCCGGCTAGTGTTTTCTGACTATCTCGACCCTTCCGGACGTGTTGGCGCACTCAAAATGACCATACGGTTTAAAGAATTTAAATTCACTTTTATAATT
Source organism: Sambucus nigra (assembly GCA_949130495.1). Classification (NCBI taxonomy): domain Eukaryota; kingdom Viridiplantae; phylum Streptophyta; class Magnoliopsida; order Dipsacales; family Adoxaceae; genus Sambucus; species Sambucus nigra. The sequence goes on from OX422218.1 coordinate 423,625,318, forward strand.
AAAATATTACACCATGACGCGGCGGTCACACGCGTCTCAACAAAATTCCTATATACTCAATATAGTCAAAATACCAACTCACAACTCGCTAGTATTTTACTCGGATTAATTTCCAATTAATTCACATTTAATTAATTAATCCCAAAAATAAATATAGCCAAAAGTACGGGGTATTACACTAAGTTGAAGTTGGCTAATGACGTCAATACCAACTCTCTGAGTTAAGTTAGAAGTTGGAGGACCAAAAACCTGGCTATAACATAAAGCCTCGGGAATTTTTGGATAAAAAAATGGACACCTCTTGACTTTAAAGAAAAGCACATGATCAAATTTGAAAATCTTAATGCTAACCTTAAACAGCAGAAAGAGACTAAACATGACTTGTTCAAGGAAGTTTCTAAGAATGTTGTTGACGACTTCAAAGTGTTTGATGAGTTTTTTTGCCTATGCGATCCAGTACATGTAAAAAGGAGCCAAGACTATGTATCGGCAACTAGTTAGTCAAGGTGAAAATTTTGTTTCTAATAATCCCTTACTTACTGAGATTGATAAGTCTTTTAATTACTCTGATCCCATCAGTGTCACCGCATTTCAAGAAGTGTAGGATGAGGAAGGCATTGTTGGTATTATAATGATAAGATGATCTTAATTGATGATAAAAATGGAACTGTGGTGGGCTGTGATCAATAAAGGGCCATCGTATATCGTGAAGATAACCTGACCATCCCTAAGCCAACTACTGGTGAGTCCCTAGCGATTGATGCTTATGGGCGATTGTCTCTAGTCTCGTAGGTTCGAATTTTTTATTCTGTCCTTATTTCTGAACATCTAGTCTTTATAACATCTTTAAATTCTATCTTCAATTCAAATTTACAACTGCCTTCCTCATTATTTTTTTCCAATTATAGTACCTACTTTGTAGCTTTCATAATACAAGTTGGTATATCTTCTGGGATATTAGGATGTGTGTAAGGATATATTCCGTCACAATTAAGTATGTTGTATACCTCTACAACCGTTGAATATGTTCGAGATCAAATACGCAAAAAGACAGTCCAAATATCAAGCTTCATCAACAAACAAGGATCCTCGAATTGAATTTGGTAAAGTTGTGTTTTTAATTCCTTAATATTTCACTTAGGATATTGGTATATTTTTAGAAAAAATTATCTAAGTGTTGGAGCGGAGCTTTAAATGTTTTTCGTCAATTTTTTTTCGGAGTGTTTGAGGTCGTGCATTTACTAGAAGGATAAATGAGAAAAAATATTATTTTAATCATCTTATTTGAATGGCATCGTACGTCTTTCAAATGATAATGCATGTCATGTGATACATCAAATGCCATCATGTCTCGGTCGAACGACAACGTATCTCGTTCGAACGACCCACGACCTAAAGTTTTTTAATAAAAGGGTCTTTTCAACTCCATTTTCCATAAGAAGTCTATACATTTTTACATTGTGTAAATAGTGCGATATCAGAAGAAATTTTTGGCTTCTTATTTTAGGGATTAAATCCTTTTGTTTTAAAGTCACAAAAGTCCCAATTATTCTCTGAATTTTTTTGGAGTTTGAGAACACACTTTGCTCGTGTTCATACTTTTGTGGAGAAGTTTCAACATCATATGGTTGCGTGTCATTGAGGTTCACTGCGTGTGAATATTTATTGAAGTTAGGACTGTGGTTCTTGTGGATTGCTTGCGCATAATTCATTGTTGACGACGCGGACCGACAGCTGCAGATATTCTTGTATCAATACCACTGTATTTCGTTGTAACCATGCGAGTTGCAATTTGCAATTATAGTGAAATAAAAGGTTTTTCCCTGAGGGGATTTTTCTTGAACTTTGTGTCGCATATTTTACTTATGTTGGTTTGACACATGCACGCACGTAGCCAGTTGATTTTGAGGGATGAATTAATTTCATTCATAAATTGACTCTGATTAAATAAGTTTGTGATTGGAATTTGCGCATCCATTTGAATCAGTATCGCAAATGGTATAATGCATTGGGTCATCTTTTCTATTAGGCCTAAGCCCTATTTTCACCATAACATTTAATATTGGCGTACAAATTACTTATCCCCAAGGTTTTTTCTAGTAATATGCATTTTTTAAAAAATGATATTAAGTACTTTCACCATATGCAAATGCTGTTAAGCATTTCTCACCTTTCACGGTCTATGGGGAGTGGCCCCTTCGAGCTAAAACTCCAAAGGCACTCTCGTACATCTGAGAGAGAGATTTAATTATTCACAATAAAATGATTTTAATAATTTTACCCTATTCAAATGATGTTAAATGCTTCCCACCTCACAAGATTTGTATAAAGAGATGCTTTAGAACCGAGACTCCAAAGGCATTCTCATACCACCTAGAGAGAGAGAGAGAGAGAGAGAGAGAGAGAGATTTAATTATTCACCATAAAATGATGTTAAGAATTTCACCATACTAAATTGATGTTATCTGCTTCCCACCTCTCACGGTTTATATAGAATAATGCCTTAGAGCCGGACTCTAAAGGCATTCTCGTATCGCCGAAAGAGATTTAATTAAAACGATGTTAATAATTTCACCATGCTCCAATGATGTTAAATTCTTCCCACCTCTCATGGTTTATATAGAGTGATGTCTTTGAGTTGAGACTCCAAAGGAATTCTTATACCATAAAGAGAGAGATTTAGTTATTCACCATAAAATGATGTTTATGAATTTCACCATAGTCAAATGATGTTAAATGCTTCTCACTTCTCAGGGTCAATATAGAGTGATGTCCTGAAGCCGAGACTCCAAAGGCATTATTTTTTGTCGAGAGAGGGATTTAGTTATTCATTATGAAATGATATTTAAGAATTTCACAAACTCAAATGATGTAAAATGATTCCCACCTCTCAGTGTTGATATAGAATGTTGTCTTGGAGTGAAGACTCCAAAGGCGTTCTCTTACCACCGAGAAAGAGAGATTTAATTAGATCACCGTGTGATTCTCAAAATGTAAATTCTAAAGCATGAGGCAACACTTTATATTAAATTTCTCTTTTAAACTTTTATGTTATCGATGTCTAAAAATGGAGTGGATCCAAATTTATAATAACACATAAAGAAAAGATAATAGAGAAAGGAAACTCCACAACAATTTTTTTAAAAGTGGTTCATCTATAAGAAAAGCCTACATCCATTATTTTTAGTATTTTTGGTGGTTACAATAGCTCAAGATTTAGTATGTTTGTACTTGATTGAATCCACCCTTTTAGCTAAGGGAGATCATGTATTTATAGTGTTCAGGAAGCGAAAAGATGGAATGCCTTCATATATTCAAGCATTTACATTTGTATAAAATAAATAAGACTATTGATATTCATAGGTATGTGTACAAAGGAGGTTATCTATTCCATCCAAGTGACTTTTCTAGGTTGGTCGGCCGGTTGGCCGACTAAGAAAGTAAGTATTGCGAGGATATCCACATAGGAGGATATGTGTTCATTTTTCATTAGTAGATGTAGATGAATAATTTTTACCTACAATAATAGCCCCTAATTATCCATGCTTCATGATTTATCGAAGTTATAGAGTATTTTCTCAACAATCTTTCTTGGGTTGGTGACGTTTTTATAAATAATTTGAAAAATAACGAACCAACAAAGGGTATGTTAGTCATTTTGCATCTTTGGGAACTGTGCAACCATCGTTGGTTCAATTAATCATTAATTTTTAACTTTCGAGGTGATATTATTGAAGGACAGAGATTTCCCACTTTTACTTCATGACCCAACTTCTGAACTTAGATTTTCTCTTTCTTCTAATGCTTTCTTTCTCTTCTTTTGTTGTTTTCTCTTCATTGGTCTTTCTTAAACTCTGTAAGCTTTCTTGATCTCTTCTTCATTTCTTTGATTTTTCTGTTATTTAAACATGGTGTACATTGTGAGTGAAGGTTCCTTAGAGGAGTTTAAGGAAAGAATAAAAATCCCTAGCTGGGTTGGTATTGAAATAAAAAGTGTCCTTGTTGATGTGTTGTCATTATCTAAGGGTCACTAGATACCATATTTATTCATTGGTGAGTGTGGCATCACTTTTCCCCAAAATCCACTATTTCTTCACTTTTTCTAGTATTGTGATATATTTTCGGTGAGGGTTGCCTCAATACATCGAGGGTTGTAAAATGGGGTAAATATGTTAAATGAAATCCATGGGAATCGTATTGGCATCCCCGAGTTGATGTTTTATTACAAATGGGGAACCAATGGTCACAACACCTATTACTTGAAAACTAAGCAGGCCCATATAACACTGGTAGTTAATATACCAGACTCTAATGAGGATTATGTGACACCCCGACTAATTAAATACCGGGTAGCTACTCCTTTATAAAATTAATTCAAAATGCCAAGTTGGCTCAGTTAATAGCATCACTGTCGAAAACATTTTAAAGATTACTAACCACCTAGTATTTAAAAAGTAAGTGCCAAATTTTATTAAATCTGATTAACATGCAACACGAGTAATGAATAACTAAATAACACCATTCACCATACTGAAGTAAAACGAATAACCATCACAAAATGGAAATAAACTCTGGAGGAAAAACTCCTCAATACAAATCCCACAACTGATAAGTAAACTGAAATAAATAACTAAAACTGAATACTGAGCAATACATGCTAGAGTCTGAAAACTGAAATGTAAAAATGTCTAATAGAATTGGGCAACATGCCCTACAACTGATAGATGCTGAGACTGGAATCCAAATGAGAGAGGCGTCTAAATGCAAGTCCCTGTAGCTTCCACAAACAGCTACAGCTCGTCTTCTGAATGAGAATCCTATGCTTGGTGTCCTTGTGGCTGGGCACCTAAAATGGTTTTACAAGAAAAAATAGATTTGAAAAGCAAACGGGTCAGAGCCCGAATGTGGAGTTATATTTTAAAAACCTGCAAGTGCTTTAAAAACATTTAAAACATTAAATGCAAAGTACATGTTAGGACGTGCACTCACATTATATCCTCACCTCTCGTCTAACTGTGCACTCCTACCGCAAGTACCCATCTATAACTACCCATACTACTAGCTAAGTGACAACATATCTAGCTAGACTGCCAAAGGTTCTACCCATTTTACTTGGTTCTATTTATCATAACAACGCTCGTAATTAACTAGAGGATTAACGTAAACTCAGTTACTAAATATGCCATTGATATAACTATCAGTTAACTCATTATATATCTCGAAATAACACCGTAATATTTTTACAACATTAACATGAGGATTCCCATTAATTTAATGTATATTATACACATCATAAATATACGATACAAGCACCCCGCAATCTTATCTATGGTGCACGCATACTCTGCTATCCATCCCGGTACATCACGTACATAAGGATCACATATTCCGAATCTCTCAGGAATAGTTCAGATAACACAAATCACAAATAGTGGAGGCGAACACAGTCACCATCACATGGGTCACGCACATACCTACGCTCCCATGGTCAGCGGACTTATTAATATCACAATAAGTCTTTCTATGACCTATGTTCATCAAGGTACCAGTCTAAATCCCCCCCGTAGGCACACAAGGATTAGAGGGTCCTAAGCGAACGCAAACCTCCCGTGATAGCAAGTATGGTAGGCATGTCATACACACAAATACTATATCAATACTAAGTATACACGCATCTTAGTAATCACCGTAGTATAATTGTAATACTCTACATCATTATACCATTTCCAAACTTATATTATTCAAGTCTCCCGTTAATATAAAGTTAAATTACCAACACGTCTCACGTCGTAGTCCCTTAACCTTAAAACCTATCTATAATAGATTATTAGGTTCCGATTATTCCCAAATATAACATCTTTATTCCTAAGGTCTTTACTTCTGCTCTAAACCTTATTTCATCGAATTACACAATTTTGCACTATTAACCCAAACGTTACCTCTCTAACGAATTTCAATAACCTTGAATAATTCCCCGAATTGCATTCTAATTAAAGTCCACTATAATAATCACACCTACTGGTCTTCCTTAAGGGTGAGGGTATTCATAAGTTCTCCGAACATATTCTCCGAGGGTTTCCACCATTTAAAATCAAGTTAAGGAAAATTTTACTCATTCTGGGGAGGTCGATCGATCGACCTATGAATATCGATCGATCGATCTAGTCGATCGATCGACTTATGAATGTTGATCGATCGATCGAACAGGTATGGCTACGGACTGCTTCGTTCTGCAGATTTGAAAACGTCCCAAAACTTATTTCTAACGTGTGATTCTCAAATATAACGTTATAGTAATGTCATATAACAATCCTATAATATTACTAACGTCCATAAATCTGTATTTCAACAATTATAGGCTACATATGGATCAATCTTCATCAAAAACTTAGTTTCCAGATTTTTCTCAAGAACATTCATAAACTTCATCTTAAATCCGTTTTTGGTATAACAAAAGTCGATAATTCCCTTAACATAATCTTCCAGTAACATTCTACATGCAACCTATATCCCAAAATTTAAACTAATAACTCCAATCTTATGGGTTTTTCATTATCTTCCAAGAACATACAAAATTTATGAATAATCTAACATGGAAGAAGCATTCTCTGAAATTTAAATGGAATAAATCACTTGCCTTGGTTTGATTTCGGATTTGGTGTTGATTTGGTGAAGAATCTCTGCATAATTCCTCTCTCTCTCTCCTTCTCCAAGCTTTCTTCTCCAAAAGGCTATGGTGGCTAGGGTTTGCTTTGGGAGAGTTGGAAGACTAAATGATAACCTACGTAGCTTATGGGGTTAATAAAGGGTTGGTTGGGTCAATTCCTTATCAGATTACAACTCTCAATTTTCGTCACTTTTAATTACCCAAAAATACCAAATTACTAAAATACCCTTTAAGTTACCGGTATGGCCTAAAAATACCCCGGGACTCAAACTATACCCCCGGCTAGTGTTTTCTGACTATCCCGACCCTTCCGGACGCGTTGACGCACTCAAAACGACCATACGGATTATAGATTTTAAATTCACTTTTATCATCAATATATTATACCGTGACGCGGCGGTCCCACGCGTCTCAACAAAATTTCTAAAATGCCGTATATAAATCTCACGACAAATTTAATAGTACCAGATACATATATAATCATATATGCACATAATCAAATACCAATTCGCATCTCATTAGTATTTATAACCCGGATTAATTTCCAATTAATATGCTAATTAATTAATTAATCCCAAAATAATTATAGTCAAAAGTACGGGGTATTACAGATTATCGGGACGATAATTTAGTAGTGAAAAATTTGTAATATGCCCCTTCCCGAAGGGGGTAAGATATACTTGACCTAGGTGCCCCCAGGAAGGGCTTGGCATACGTTGTATAACATTTTGATTTTCCATTTCTTTCCATGTTTACTAGATGTTCGATGATATTCCAACTAACTATTTCGCTTTGATCCTGTGTAGAGGAAAAGAAAAATAAGTTTCCAAAGTAAGGGGACATTAATATTGGATATCTTAAGTATTTATGAGCCATCCACCAAAGAGTATGAAAGGAGCATCCTCGGGTAGCCACTATTCTGCTAGAATATAAAATCTTTCTTACCTAATTTCTTACTTGACCAATAAATATTTTTCCTCAGTCCCCCATAAAATTAGACGAGCAACTAGTTTATACCTCCTCTAGTGCTGAGTCAACTGAATTACAGAGAGAGAGTTTCTAAAAGGAGAAACATCATCCTCTTTTGATTCCCTTGATCATACAACCATCCCAACTTCACCTTCTACAAAAATGGTGAAGAGAAGAATCCTAACTTATTGATCAGATTCAGATATCCCCTCATGCCAAGAAGAACAGGACCACATACCAGAGGCCTCATATACTTAGTGTGGAAGAAGTAAGAACTATTGAACCTTAATTTAAGAGGTTCAAGAGAGGTCTGGACAATCAATAGGAGTTGGCCAAAAAAATCTGTCGACCAAGTCAAAGCCTAGTCTACATGTGTGGATATCAACCCCGGGCTAAATAGGGTTATGATTAACATAATAACTCTTATAGAAGATAAGTTTGCTACAACACCGATGTCTAGATCCCTATTGGTTGATAGGGCTAACCATAAGTTGGAACTTGTAAGTATTTTAATTTTTTGTTTATCTTTAATAATGTCTCTTGAATATGTTTAGTATTGATGTTGGGTGTTTTTTTTTTACAGTTCATTCTTAATTATAATCGAATGTTGAAGAAGGATAATTAGCTGAAATCTCCCTTGATTGATATAGAGGAAGCCTTTGAAGGCTTTCAAATACCCTTATAATAGTCCGGGGAGGCCTTAAAGAGAGATGAAAACTTGATAGGAGAATATCCAATTGATCGAGAATAGGGAAACTAAAGTTGAAAACAAAATGGAGGCAGTCGATGATAGAGTGACTATTGTCGAGGAAAAGGCAAAGTAAGGTGAGAGAAGGGCAGAGGCAGCTTAGGAGAAAACTACCAACATGTATACTAAACTGCTACTTTGAAGGCTAAGATTAAAAAAGATATGGGTGAGGCCACAAATAAAGTCTGGGATAATGCATGTTTTGCTGTAGCCATCCAAATTAAGTATGCTAAAAAACATTCCTACAAGTGTGGATGGTAAGATGACTTGAAGGAAGTCGGAACACAAGCTAATTCTGAATTATTTCAAAGGCATAGCCCAGGAACACCTCCGAACATGGATGAAGATTTTGATGATTAAGAGGGATCTTGGGAATCTTCCATGGTGCCATCTATTGTGACTGACCTTTCTCCTCCTAAATCAACTGCCAAAGATAAGGATAATGTCTAACTCTTTTGCTAGTTTTTTGTATATTTTCCCTTTTTATTTCTTCCTTCATCTTTTGGAATGGAGGGATAATTGTAATCCATGTCTTATCAATAAAATGAATAAGTATTATTATCTATCTTATATTGATCGCTTGTTTGATTGTTGTTATTTTTTTCCTTTATTGGACTAATTTTCTTGTACTTGTGAATTTTTGGTTTAATGCCAAGAAGAATGTGATCATTTATGTCGAATGTGACATGCTAAAACATTCTAACATTCTTCTTGAAGTTGGTCATATGACTTTGACTGAAATAGAGTTAACAGGGTTACTCACCGCAGATGCCTCAACTCAAGTAAAGGATGCCTATAAACACTTGCATAGACATTTTAAAAGGGCAATGGCGAACAACACGACATACTATGAAATGATAAAGCAGCTGCAAGAAGATCATAGTCTTTCACTGCAATTTCTACACTTTGTTTATGACGCTAAGTATGAGGCACTGACTATAGTTTGGGACTTTGATAAGAAGCTCCAACAAATTACATAAACCTTGAAAAAGAATGAAATCATACTTAACAGACAAGTGGAACATGTTCAGGATATTGCTACACTCCTGGAAAAAGAGAATAATGCCTCGAGGAATAAGATGGATAGTCTGAAGAAGACCACTGATATTGGTCTGAATGAAGGTGCATCTTTTCTAGGTTTGGAGAATTCCAGACTACTAGAGGAGATGGAATACTTAAAGAAGAGAAAAAACAAGTCTAGCCATCCTTCTAGCCAGTTAGTTATTGCTCGATCAATTGTGGACGAATAGATAAGTAAGAAGAGCTTAGTCGACCAAGAATATTTATTGCAAGAGAAGGATAAATCCATTAAAAACTCCATAACATAGTAAACTCGTTAAATATTCACTTCTATAAACAACCCAAGGCTGTCTGGATGGATGGATATTATGGGTACCCAAAATTAATACCATGGGCCTAGACGAGTAGCTCAGTTCTGGCGGCCCAAAGTCTAGGCCCCCCACCTCTTATTTTGATTCTGTCTCTTCCCACGTTACCTTGAAGGGAGGTTATTGGAAGGATGGACATCGTGGGGGAACCCATCACCCCCACTCACCTAAATGTACATGTATATATTAAACCCTAGGTCCGGGGCAAAAGAACAAGTCGTATTCTCTGTAACCACTCTCCGGAGTATATAGAAATAATATCGACTGCACCATCGTGGACGTAGGCACATCTTTGCTGAACCATGTACATCTTTTATTGTGTTATTCTCATTTTTCATTCCTTGTTCTTCCTTGGTAATTGCCCCTCTTGTATTTATTTGTGTTGCATAATAATTATCACCACAATTGGCGCCATCGGTGGGAAGCGTTCATCTTTCCCCGAGAAGATCCCACACCAAGAAAGAAGTTTAAGATGTCTGGTCATAACAGCAATGCCCCTCAGGCAGGGGATATTCAAGAACCACCTGCTCCTCGCAGGATTAGGTCTGAAGTTCGACGTTCAGATCAGAGGGATCGCTTGAAAAGCCAGCCTTAGAAGAAAGCCAGGGACCAGCGAGGTCCACACAGATATCCAGATTGATTGATGCGTACTAGGCAAGGCTCCACGAATAGAGGGAATCTTCTCGTAAGTACAAGGCTGAGAATGCTCGCCTAAAAAGAAGACTGGAAAGACTAGAGAGGGAGCTTCGTCCTGATAATAGGATACGTACATACCGCACTCCTAGCCCTTAGGCGAGCAAGTCTCGCAGCCGAGGAAGGAGCCCTAGGCGAGGATATCGAAAGGTCAAAGGAGACGAATTAAATGACGACCTCCGCAAGTAGTTGCGAAGAACTCAATGTTACCAGAGCCCTGCCCGCAGTAACGAGAATATACGAGATCAGGTCCGAAGGGAAATGGACCAACATCCTTCCCACCATGGTACCAGATCAACCAGAGAATTCGCAAGGCGAGCTCTCAAAACCCAGATGAAGTCACCCTTCATGAGGGAAATCGAAGAGGAAGAAGCCCCCAAGAAATTTTCCATTACAAGGTTCAATATTTATGATGGTAAGACTGATCCCATCGATCACGTCAGGCAATACCGACAGGCCATGACCCTCTGGAATCACCGAGATGCTCTGATGTGCCATATTTTCCACTCGAGCTTGCCTAATATGGCGTAGAAATGGTTCGAGAGACTCCCCCATCGATCCATCAGAAGTTTTAAATCCCTAGCCTAACTCTTTACGGCCCGCTTCATTACTAGTAGCTCCTATCCCAAAAGGATGGATTATTTATTGACAAAGAAGAAGACACCTTAGGAGACACTCCGAAACTATGCGAAAATGTACTGGGAGTTATTCAATGAGGTCGAGGACTGCTCGGAGCAAGTGGCGGTGGCCTCTTTCAAAATTGGTCTACCCAGTTCTTCCCTTCTCTACCAGTCCCTGACAAAGAAGGAAGCCATAACCATCGACGACCTAATGGCTCGCATCGAGAAGTATGCTAAGGTGGAAGATGGCACCCGCCTCAGTACAGGAGAAAACGATCGAGCTAAACTCACTACTAAGGGAAGTGACAAAGTTGAGAACCAAAAAAAAGGAGGAAAGAACGGGGGCAAAAATTACTCCAAGAATGGAGGAAATAATGATGCGTAGAAAGCATTCCAGGCGGTCAACACCGCCTTCAAAGAACCAATTCACAAAATTCTCGCGAAAATCAAGGACGAGTCATTCATCAAATGGCCCAGAAAAATGGGAGGAGATCCCTCAAAAAGGAATAATGCACTGAGATGCGCTTTTCACAAAGAGGGAGGACACAAAACTGATCACTATAAGGCTCTAAAGTCTCACCTCGAGGAACTGGCCCAGTCGGGACATTTGAACGAGTTTGTGGAAAAGAAGGCAGAGAAAGTGGCTGCCAATAGGCAGATGAGACCTGAAAACATGCTGGAAGATGAAGCTGGACATGAGTTCGCGGTAATTCATGGGTCATCTGATGACAGGAAGATACAAGGAAATTCAACCCGAATGGAGATGAAGAAACTTACAGCAGTCATGCAGGCTTTTCAGATCGACCCAGTAAAGTCACCGTCAGGAAAGCACCAACGAGCAAAGGACGTCAACTATAACAAGCATATTGTCTTCATGGATGAAGATCTTGTGGGAATAAGGACCCCACATCATGATGCCCTGATCATTACACTCAGGATTGCCAACTTTGACTTTGACAATCTTCTCGTCGAACAAGGAAGCTCATTCGAAGTAATATACCTCGACCTATTCAGGAAATTTAAGTTAAGTGTCGCCGACCTAAAGGAAGCTATTGCTCATTTGGTTGGCTTTGCTGGAAAAATGACTATGCCCCTAGGAAAGATTGTACTACCAGTGCGTGCTGGAAATGTCTCCAAGATGATCGAATTTTTGGTAGTCGACATCGACTCACCATACCAAGCCATCCTCGGCAGGGGATGGCTTCATGCGATGAAGGCAGTTTCCTCAACCTACCATTAGAAAGTCAAGTACGTGACCAAACGCGGAGTAATGGAAATCCACTGTGATCAGGCAATGGCGAGAAGGTGCTTCATAGCAGCCATCCGTCCAAAACCAGAGAAGAAGTCCGAGCAGCCCAGCTAGAAAATTGAAGAAGGTCTGAGACCTTCTAAAGAGCAATTAAAGTATGAGAGACTTGGAGTAGAGGAGACCAAGCTCCTCCCCTCTGAGCGGGTCGTCGAGAACTTGGTAGAAGTTATGGATGGAGATGGTGATAGTAACAGAGTCTTCTTGATTGGAGCATCTCTCACCGACCAAGAACAGAAGGAGTTAACAACCTTGCTAAGGCACAACGTAGATGTTTTTGCATGGGAACCATATGAACTGCCTGGAATCGATCCTAGTATGGTCTATCATCAGTTTCACGTCGACCCCACATTCAAGCCAATCATGCAGAAGGCACGACGAACTGCACTCGAGAAGGCTAAAGCGGTTGAAAAAGAAGTAGAAAAACTGTTGGATGCAGGATCCATACATGAGGTACAATTCCCCAAATGGTTATCCAACCCAGTAGTAGTTCTGAAGAGCAATGGGAAGTGGATAGTTTGCGTCGACTTCACTGACCTCAACAAAGAATGCCCTAAAGATAGTTTCCCCCTCCCAAAGATAGACAACCTAGTAGACGCCACCGCAACTCACGAGCGAATGAGTTTCCTGGACGCATACTCAGGGTATCACCAGATCCCCCTATATGCCCCCGACCAGGACAAAACGGCGTTCATCACAATAGTTGGGTTATACAGCTAAAAGGTCATGCCCTTCAGGCTCAAGAATGCTAGGGCAAGATACCAGCGGATGGTTACCAAGATGTTCAAAGATCAGATGGGAGACACCATGGAGGTCTACATCGATGACATGCTCATTAAAAGAAAGAAGAGGGAGAATCACCTCTCGGACCTGTCAAAAACCTTCGAAATTCTCTAGAAATACCGAATGAAACTTAATGCAAGTAAGTATTTTTTCGGTGTCCAGTCAGGAAATTTTTTTGGGTACTTGGTCAGTAAGAGAGGCATAGAGGCTAATCCAGACCAGATCGATGCAATCAACAGGGTGAAACTCCCTCGTACAATTTGGGACGTATAAAAGCTCCATGGTATGCTCACTGCTTTAAATCGCTTCATCTCCAAATCCTCCGAGAAGTGCAAGCCTTTTTTTCAGCTTCTAAAGGGGAGCAAAACGATAGAGTGGAGCCCAGATTGCTCGCGAGCATTGGTCGAGCTCAAGTCCTACTTAAGCTCTCCACCACTTTTTGTCATACCACGGCAAAATGATTCTTTGTACCTGTACCTCTATGTATCCAGTCACACTGTCAGCTCTGCGCTAATATATGAGGTTGCAGGAATCTAGCACCCTATTTATTACGCGAGCAAGGCCTTACTAGACGCCGAGCAAAGGTACCTACCATTGGAAAAGCTCGCCTTCGCGCTGGTAATAGCCTCGAGGAAGCTGAAGCATTATTTTGAAGCTCATACTATCATCATTCTCAAATCGCATCCCCTTAAGGTAGTCCTAAGGAAAGTGGATTTGTCAGGCAGACTGTCCAAGTGGTCAGTTGAGCTCGGTCGATTTGACATCCAATTTCAACCAAGGACAACTATCAGGGTCCGATCCTTGCGATTTCATAATCGAATTCATGGGCGAAGGACCCTCCGACCAACCCCAACCAACAGGGTAAACTGAGAACCCCGTAAAAAATAAAACCTGGAAACTATTTGTTGATGGAGCCTCTAATTCAAAGGGGTCAGGGGTAGGCATTGGCCTCATAACTCCAGAGAACACAATTCTTGAACAAGGAATTAGGCTTGGATTTGCAGCCTCCAATAACAAAGCAGAGTATGAAGCCCTAATAGCCGGCCTCCAAAAGGCGCATACTTTGGGAGTAAAACATTTACAGGTGTTCTGCGACTCCCAACTGGTCTCCAATCAGATAAGTGGAGATTATAATGCAAAGAATGAAAGAATGGAAGCCTACCTCACCTTAGTGAAAAAGCTGATGTCAAAATTTGAAGAGATCAACGTCCAGTAGTTTTCCAGGGGGCGAAATAGTCATGCAAATGCCTTAGCAACCCTTAGTTCGGTAGTTGACTCCTACCTAAAAAGAACCATCCCCATTAATTTTCTCACTTGTCCGAGCATCGACAGCAATCCACCAAGCATGGAGCAAGTACTCCAGGTGGGGTCAACACCCAACTGGATGGACCCCTTAAGATAATTTTTAAATAATGTCACACTCCCGAATGACAAGAAGACCGCCCACCAGATAAGAGTCAAAGCTTCTCATTTCACTTATCCCCATAAGGCAACTTGTATAAGAAATCCTTCTCTGATCCCTACCTCCGATGCGTTCACCCAAGGGATGTCGAGCAAGTCCTATGCGAGCTTCACGAAGAAATCTGTGGAAACCACACCGGAGGAAGATATCAAGCCTTTCGAGCGATGAAGGAAGGCTATTGGTGGCCATATATGCAAAAGGACTCAGTAGTATATGTCCGTAAATGCCTGAAATCCCAGCTCCACGATCCTATGGCCCACCAACCCAGCAGCGACCTAAAGTCCCTGTCCATCCCATGGCCCTTTGCCCAATGAGGAATGGGCATCGTAGGACCACTGCCTACCGCTGCCGACAATCGCAAATATCTGTTTGTTGCGACTGACTAATTCACCAAATGGATCAAGGCAGAACCCCTGGCAAACATCCGAGATGCTGATATGATAAGATTCATATGGATAAATATATTCACTCGATTTGGAATCCCCAGAACCATCATCACCGAAAATGGAACACAGTTCGAAAGTGGCTCCTTTCAGAACATCTCTAACGAACACGGGATCAAACACCACTTCAGGTTAGTGGCCTACCCTCAGAGCAATGGACAAGCTAAGGCTCCCAATAAAACCGTTATCGATGGATTGAGGAAGTGATTGGAGAGAGCCAAAGGCCCATGGGTAAATGAACTACCTCACGTCCTATTGGCATATCGGACCACTCCTCGGCGAGCAACAGGAGAATCCTATTTTTGCTGACATATGGCATGGAGGCAGTCATCCCACTCGAAGCAGGTTTAGCGATAATGAGGTCCAAACTTGTCGACTAAGGCCATAATGATGTAACATTACTCGCTGAGCTCGACCTAGTTGACGAGCACCGGGAGCTAGCCCTAGTGAAAGTAGTGAGCTACCAGCAACAGCTTGTGAGGCATTAAAACAAAATGGTTAGCCCGAGGGCATTCCGAATTGGGGACTATATTCTAAGAAAAGTCCTGGGCAGCACACTGAAACCATCAGACGGCAAGCTAGGTCCCAACTGGGAAGGACCCTTTAAAGTAACCAGAGACGACCTGCAGGGTGCCTATCACTTGGAAACGATGGAGGGCAAATAAATACCACGATCATGGAACACAACTAATCTCCAGAGATTCTATTTTTAGATATTTCTATTGTATTCTTTTATTTCCCTTATTATTAATGAAAATTATTAAACTGGTTGCACTCTGATTAGTAACAGTTGCATTTATCGCACATCTTTTCCATGTAACCGGCACATTGATCACTATGCTATAGCAAGCGAATACCCCTCCTTAGGTCATCGTCATGAAACATGAAGAACCTCTTAGCATTGCCCTTGGCAATACATGAATCTATACAGGGGATCCTTAGGCAGTATGATCAAATTCTATACTGGTCATCAAACCTATTTCGGTTGAGTAAAATCCTGATCGGATGAAAACATCCAACACCAGGTGTGTCCCTGCCAATTGCCCCACTTTGGCCTAAGGGAGTGTGATGACACAACCTAAAAGGTAAAGTGGAGCACAACGGTATCTTGGTATTATACTGGACTGGGGGACACTTGCATGACAAAACAAAAAAGATTATAAAGCAGCAAGAAAATGAAAAGTATGATGCATACGTTTAGTCGGAAAAATTGCCCAAAACACAAACTTTTCATTAATTCATCGTACTTACAACAATGGTCATACATGTTTAGTCGGCGAGATTGCCCAAAGCATTTACATTATCAAAAATACAAGTAAAAACAACTGGCAAAATCTCAATGGGGGGGAGGCCTCTAAGCGAGATAATCAGCCACTCGAGCTCTTCGCCCATCATCAGGAGTAGGAACTAACTCTTCCATAACCTGTTCCCATCCGCCTCCAACAATTGTCGAGGGATGGCATCGATGTGGATCCATCTATCATCCCTCCGGAAAGGGGTAGACATCAGGGTAGATGGAGACATTTCATGGCCAAACCAGAGCATCGAGTTCCTTCGAACTTGCAGCTCTTTCAAGGCATTTAGCCACCCCCTGATAAAACAAATCTCCTCGAACTCTGTCAACCTTGTTGGAGCATCTGACCAACCTTGGTCATAGCCATCAGCCCATACTTATCGAGGACCTTTTTTGAATAGGTGCCTCATCCGAGTAACGTCCCTCTAAAGCCCAGCAGCAATAACATTTGCTCGCTGAACATCACCACGGAGCTCTTCCATTTCCTTATCTCGATGTTCTTATGCCTCCCTATTTTGGATCCCGGTGGTCCTGTTAGCTCGCAAAACAGATGGACCAATGGAACCCTGCAGCACATAGGTGTCACTCCGACCAGCTCTAGCTCGCGATGACGAAGAACCCTATAATACTGTTGGAGCTGTGCTCGGTGCGTGATCCTTAAGTCGTGAGACCTCTCTCCTCAGAACCTAATTCTCTTGCTGAAGCATCTCACCAACCTGGTTGATCTCGGAAGCATCAAGAAGCTTTGCTCTCAGCGTATTCACTTCTTCTTGCACCGAAGCCCCAACCTCTTCCATGTCCTGGAGCCTGTCCTTCAGCTTGGCCACAAGTTCAAATTTCTCCTTATACTTCTGATTCCTAGACCGAAGGGATTTGCAAAGTCTAAAAAAGGCCTGGCAAACCTCAAGACTCGCATTAGGACCAAGGGTCCAGCCCAGTTGAGAAGTAGCAGGAATGTAATCATCAACATCAATTGACTACAAACAATGAGAAGACAAGGGAGAGAAGAAGACATATCAGTGCTCAGAAAAATAGAAGCGTTTTTTATTAATGAAAGATGAAATTACATCGAACTGAAAAAAGAAAGTTTCCAGACTGGAAAAAGAAAAAAAAAAAGCAATCCTATCAGATAACTAATTGGCGACCTTAGGTGGCCCAGAGATTGATGGCCCTTTCCCCTTATCGGCATCAACAGAAGCACTGCCCTCGGTAGGGGTGATCTCTATCGACTCAATAAGAGAAACGTCAGCAGGGGTCTCCTGAGGAACAGGATTAGAGCCTTCAACGGGTGGGCAGGGTCCTCATCTACGAGTGGCCTCGGCCCTGGGTCGTGCTCGTAAAAAAGGGGAGATGCAACATCCACTCCAGCTGCTATGAGGTCCTTGTTCCAGCCCTTCTTGAAGTTCAGACGGCTAATATATCCTATCTAAACTTCAGCATCCTCGTATGTTACAGCCCAACCAAAATTGTAAGAGTCCTCCTTGGCAGTAATAGCCTCAAACTCCTTCCTCTTCAGCTCGTCATATAGAGCATCCTGTTCTCCTCAATAACTGTCAGTTTGCTCGAGCAAACCAAATCATAGGCCTACCTCCGCTCCTTTAGATCCTAGACTGTAGCATCCTTCTCCTTATTGGCAGTGGCAAGAGCCAAGTCGGATGAAATCCAAGCAGCATCAACGACTTTAAAGTTAGCCTCAAGCTCTTTACCCTTCAGCTTCAGGGAAGAGTTCTCTTGCTCCAGCTCACTTTTTCTCTTCACCAGGTCATCGTGTGAAAGATACAGCACGGAGAAGTCAATAATAAACTGCAGAAAAAAGAAGGCATTAGAATAGAGAAACGAAAGAATTCAGAAAAATGTAGCAGAGAAGGGAAAAAACCTTACCAAAGCAAGCCTCTAACTAGCCTGAAGGGCCAATTGCTCCGACCCTACTGCCCTTTGGCGATCAGCCGGGAGGACAGATCTCTCGAGCAAAGTTGGGGCCAGCTGGGGGAAATTTCCATAGAGGCACCCTCGGGCAGTGCGGACACCGAGACTAAGGCCTTCTCGGCATTCATCCTCGCCTCTGCCCTCCTTTTCTCCTCCTCCTTCTCACTCTCTTTCTTCTTCCTCTCCTATTCCCTCCTCTTCTCCTCCATCTTCTTCTTCTCTTCTTCTTTTTTTTTCTCTCTCTCCCTCACCTGCTCCTCTTCCTTCCTCTTTCTCTCCTGCTCTTGGGCAGAGGACCAAGAACCGGTAGCCACAGCTCTAGAATTAGATTTTTGCCTATTTGTCCTTTGTGAAAGAAGCACGTGGTCCTCATCATCATCATACCAGATCAAGTTCTTCCTTGGAGGAACCATCTCCTCGCTTGAACTACTGGACGTGCTCGATGAATTTCTAGCCTCAGAGACCTCCCCGTGATCAGAGGAACTGCTACAATCAGAGCTGCTATCCAACTCGTCCAACCGGATGAGATCTGCAGCAGTCTTTTCGAAAGGATCAAACTCTGGGATACTATCCATAGGCCTTGCTATGAAGCTGGAGCCAACGTTTTTGTACTTGAGCAGAAAGGCAACAGACCTAGGATGCTCATCATCACCCAAAGTCTCCCTGATATTCCAAGCATTTATCAATTCCGAAAGGCGAACCTCGTTAAGAGCAGGTTCCAAGTTCTTTGACCTCGCTGCAAAAGAAGAACACAGAAGAATTAGAAGGATCACAAATCAACAAAAATTGAAGCAGCAAGAGCAATGTATACCTCTGTATTCTTCCCCATATAAGGGAACAGTGAACCTCTCAGATCTCACCCCCTTAAATTGGGGAGAAAACTGCTAATTTCTGGCAAGAAAGCCTTCTTTCCAATAGTCCTTATGGGAATCAGATAGGTTTACTACCAATACCCTGTCAGGACTTCGAGCTTTAAAATAGAGGACCCCAGAGCTAGTTCGAGAGAAGGAATAGAAAAAATAGACCTCGGCGAGTCCTAGCCTGGTTCTATACAACTGATTGATTCTATGTACACCATTAACTATTTTCCACACATTGGGCGAACATTGTGCAGGAACAATATTGAAATATCCAAAAAAATGCAAAAATAAATCATTAGGAGGAAAAGTGAGCCCCCCCTGGGAAAGCAACAAGACGTGGATCCAGTGGGCATCATCTATATCTCTAACGTTTCTAGGAGGGGAGGCACAACACTCAATATCTACCCACTCAGGGATGTTGTAAAACTTTCTAAATTCAGAGATTGATCTATTTCCAATCTTCGCCATTGGAAAACCCTAGAAAAGCTACAAACTCAAAGAGAAAGCACAGAGAAAAAGTACAGGAAACTTACAAGATAGAAGGCCAATTCGAATGATGAATAAGCACGAGCCCAAATGACAACAAAAGCAATGGGAATGGAGATTGAGAGAAGACGGTACGAAGTGCTAGAACTCACAAGGAATGATAAAATTCTAGAAAAATTGGAACGACGATAGAAAAGTGCCTAACCCAAGAAACCTTCAAATTTTGCTAATAACACTGTACAAGATACGAAGCGGGTGCCGCCAAAATCAGTTTCACAGTTTCCGAAGAATTGCAAAAAATCCACTATGGCTAATCATTTAAATTTATTGAGCGCATGAGCATGGCCCAACAAACTTAGGGGGAATTGTGGGTACCCAGAATTAATACCATGGGCCTAGACGAGTAGCCCAGTTCTGGCGGCCCAAAGTCTAGGTCCCCCGCCTCTTATCTTGATTCAGTCTCTTCCCACGTTCCGCTGAAGGGAGGTTATAGGAAGGATGGAAGACGTGGGGAAACCCATCACCCCCACTCACATAATGTACATGTATATATTAAAACCTAGGTCCGGGGCAAAAGGAAAAGTTGTATTCTCTGTAACCGCTCTCCGGAGTATATAGAAATAATATCGACTTCACCACCGTGGACGTAGGCACATCTTTGCTGAACCACGTACATCTTTTATTGCGTGATTGTCATTTTTTATTCCTTGTTCTTCCTTGGTAACTGCCCCTCTTCTATTTATTTGTCTTGCATAATAATTGTCACCACAGATATAATGAATCATTAACTCATCTGGATAATGACATGGAGCCAGCTTGTCGAGAAAGATATAAATGGGGTTAGTTTAATTTATTGGGGCTATTGAAGATAGAAGATAAAAGTGCCTTGTGGTATTGGCATGATCTAGGAATGTTGGATTATCCAGAGCCTTACTTCAAGATTATTGTCAACTAGATTCTGACCGATGTCATTCCTCAAAGCTTAGTGAGAAAATACATAAAGGATTATGGACTTCAAGGAGAAGATGAATATGTTCACTCACGCATCTATTGGATCGGCCGAGCAGGAGTATACGTAATAGGCCAACAGATTTTATAGCTGCAACTATTCCTAACATGCTTAATGATCCTCCTACTGGGATGAATAAAACCGAAGGAAAAAGCCTAGCAGAATAGACTTGTATTCCTTTCTTTTTTCTTTCCATATTATAACTTAAAATTATTTCGGAATAAATTAAACTTTTCTTTTATGTATGTTAATTAATACATGTCAATCTTTACTTATGCTTCTGATTAATTGATCGTCCTGCCGACTAGGTAATCTTCTTTAATGATAAGTGTTTAGTCTAATATGGAACCTAGTTTTTAATACCTTACATTTCACTAATGCATTTAGGTAAAATTGTAAGTAGTTTGTTGAGCTAAATGTTTACATCAATTATCATTGGCAACCAAGTGTCTTATGAATGTACATTTATTTGTGTGTCTAACCGAGTTGGGTAAAACTTCTTGGGATTAACTTGAGGTCATACATGAAGTTTTACTGACTTCTTATTCTTGACATGCCAAAGACGAAATAATACATGAAGTCTAAAGTAAATTTCTAATTTTTTTTTGGAGTTGAAAAAGTTTGAATTATGGTAGACGTATATAACCATACCTCAAAAAAATCATAAAAGGGAATCATCACTAGTAGGATATCATAACTTCATTAAATTGAATAATGATTACATAAAATAAAAATTATTGATAATATTTGCAGAGGTAGTCGATGTTCATTGGATTCTTAAATTCGTCCCCTCCAAGAGTTTTCAGGAGATAAGTGTCTAGTTGAATGACTACCAAGATGCAACAAGGACCGTCAGTTAAGCTCTAACTTGTTCCCCTTTTGAATCGTTTTCTTCAGAACGTAATCCTCCTCTTTTAAGCATCTCGGCTTGACCCTTTGGTTATAGAACCTAGCAGTAATTTCTTAATAAACATCCATTCAAATTATTGTATCCTCTTAACATCTTCTATCGTGTCTAGATCCAGTATCCTAGTAAGATGACTCTTAGGGGAGTCAAAATTCAATTACTTGTGAGTTGCTAAACCTGATTCAGTAGGTACCACGGCTTAAGTACGGAATCTAAACATGTATGGAGTCATTCATATTTTCGTTATTGGCGTAGTCCTGTAAGCCCATAGGACATTGTGCAACTCATTCATCCAGTTCCCCTTAGCATTACGAACCTCTTCTTCAAACTGTAAGAAAAGTCTTGTTAATGACCTCTGTTTGACCATTGCATTATGCATGTCTAGCTGTGAAATGAAGTTTTTCAATCTTAGACTGGATGAAATATTCCTTAAACTCCTCATTATCAAACTGAGTACCATGATCAATAATAAAGGCATTAGACATTCCATAGCGACATAGGGTTTTCTTCCATATGAATTAAAAATCTCTCTAGTATGTGATATAAACTAAAGGATTTTCATCCACATATTTTGCAAGGTAATCCACTATTATAAATAAATACTTTAATCTTTATTTTATTGTTGGCAATGGGTCGACCAAGTCAATCACCCAAATAGAAAACAACCTAGGAGAGGTATTGGACTTAAGGTATCCCCTGACTTTCTATGTATAGTATTGAACTTATGGAATTTATCACCCTTCTTGGAAAAAGAAACACAATATCCCTTCAATGTTGGCTAATGATAACGCTCCATATATATTCTTTGTACCAATGATTGACCGGTTGAATGAGATCCACATGAACCTTAATGTACTTCCTTGATTAAGTCATGTTCGTCAATAGGATGAACATAATGAAGTAAGGAGACAATGTATTCCCTTCTTTAAAAAATGCATTTCTCCAAGACATAATTGGTCGCTTGGCATTTCATCTTCCTAGATTCTCTCTAGTTAGATGGAAGCATCCCTTTATCAATGTAGTCTTTGATCGGCTCCATCCAAGAAGGTCCCAATTACATAGAGATACGTTGACAACTTCCATATCGATCCTTCTATGTGTTCGGATCTCTACTTGAATGGTTCGTCTGAGTTATATCTTAGCTGTTGACACTAGCTGAGTTACTGCATCTTCTTGGGCATTCTCCACTCTATGGATTCAGACCATCTTGATTGTAGACAATTAAGAGATAACCTCCTTACCTTTATCCAAATACTTTACCATAAGCTCTCATTTAACTCCATATATCCGAAGCATTTTATTGACAATGATTTGAGAATTAATGTGCCCTTTACCTACTCAACACACAATGATAAGGAAAGTTCTAGATCGATAAATAATGGTTCATATTCAACCTCATTATTGGAAGATTGGTACTGAAAACGTAATGCATATTCCTTATTTAAGTCATCAGGAGTATTGATGATAAGTCCTTCTCCGCTGTAGTGGAACATGAAGATCCATGAATGAACAACCAAACTTGAATTTCGTTGTTGAAGTCTTCCTCTAATAGTAATCCATGTATGAATATATTTTACCTTTGTTTAGCTAATCGCTGAGACTTTTCTTGGTCAGCTAAAATTTTTGGTTGGACAACCTCAATTTCCTTTGGAGATGATCTCTCTTTCGAAGAAGTATGCTCGATAGGAAAACTTGGGTTATTAGTCATCTATGTGTATGTGAAGTCTATAATGAAATCTACTACTTCTTCCCCTTTCAGTGCAATCCTTGGCTCATAGACAATCTCATATTTGTCTAGCTCAACTTCCCAGGACATCAACCTTCCTAACTTTTATGGTTTGTGAAAATATTTCCACAGTAGAAATCAGTATACACCATAATAGTGTGTTCCTGGAAATATGTTCTCATCCACCTCAAAGCTTCAATAAGTTCAAGTGATAGCTTTTCTAAGAGTGGATACAAGATTTATGCTCCTTGAAATGCTTTGTTGGTGTAGTTGTCAGGCTTCTGAACTCCACCCTCTAGTCGGATAAAGGCAAAACTAATAGGTAACTCTAAAATAGCAAACTAAAAATATAACCATTCTCCTAAAACTTGTTGGGACAGTAGTGGGGGAGACCCCTAATATTTCTTGAACTCTAGGAAAGCTTTCTCACATTCATCATTCCACTAAAAGGTCTTTTTGAGCAGAATGAAATATGGAAGACACTTGTTTGTTTCTTGGGACAAAAAAAAGTTGACAACCACTATGCTTCTAGTCAGTTTTTTCATATCTTTATTGCATGTGGGAGATTTCATCACAAACAAGGCCTTGATCTTGTTAGGATTGGGTTTTATAACTTAATAACATTCCTTCTTGTACTCTGAATATGAATTTGGTTGGGTTGAGTTTCATCTGGTGCTTCTCCAACTGCTCAAACGTCTAAGCCAAGTCTTTAATGTGGTCAACAACAACTTTTCTCTTGGTGAGCATGTCATCCACATGTACCTCCATGTTCTTGACAATATACTCCTCAAACACTTTGTTTACCATCCTTTGGGATCTTTCTTCAGCATTATTTTAATCCAAAGGGCATAACGTTGTAGCAGTATGTACTTCGGCTAGTTATTAAAGACGTGTTCACCTTTTTTTTTTGCTTCAATTTAATCTGGTTGTCATCATAATAGGCATACATGAAGCTAACTAACTCATAACCTGCAATTGTATCTACCAATTAATGATCAATTAGTAAAGGAAAATTACCCTTTTGGGCATTCTTGGTTGAGGTCAGTAAAGTCGTTGCACATACACCATTTTCCATTCTTCTTTCTAACCATCAACATGTTGGACAACAACCTAAGATACTTGACACCCTCTTTCTATAATTTTTCCTGTTCCTCTTGGTTGGACATGTTCTTCTCAGGCGTGAACACTCAGCGTTCCTGCTTAATCAACTTAGCATCTTTGTTAATATTGTGCTCATGTCAAATGAAATTATGGTCAATTCCTAACATATCCTCATGTCTCCAAGCAAACACATTTTTCGTTTCTCCAAGGAATACAATCAATTACAGTTTTAGGGAAGGTTTTAAGTTTGAACCAATTTGAATGGTTCCTTTTAGATTTTGTTCATCAAGCACAATGATCTCTGTTGCCTCCATAACTTATCCCATGACCTAATTTTCTTTCTCTCGAGGATCCAGGGTGTCGATATGGTAGGTGGTGGCGTTCTTCTACACTTTATTCTGGTCGATAAAAGTCTAATATCACTCTGTAGCTTCCATATAGTTGTCTTTTACTTTGTTGACTCCATAATTGGTAGGAAACTTTATACACTAATGTACTTTAGATGACACTTCTTCTAAATGATCATCGAGAACCATATTGTAGGCTGAATGGGTATTTTAATCTAGAATAATGAAGAAAATTCTCTCATTTATTCTTATTGGCCATGTTTTGACCAAGACACCCAACTTGATTATCCCAAGGGATAAACTTTTTCTCCTAAGAATCATGTGAGGGTCCTGCGAAAAGGTTCTAATTTGTTATCTTGTAGCCCTAGGCTATTGAAACAGTTATAGAACATGACATATGTTGAACTCCCATTATCAATGTGGATTCTTTCCACTCTTCCATATTGAACCGGGTCGGTGATATCAAGTGGTTCGTCATAAGGTCGATCATTCTTATAGAAGTCGATGACTAATTTTCCCTTATTCACTTTCTTGGGCAAACCATCTATGAAACTGAACAGGTTAATCTACTAGATGGAAAGATAGACTTGGCTTCATTTAGATAATACTTTCTCTAAGAGATCTCATCTCCACCACCGATATCTCCTCCTGTAACGAAATTATAGCCAAAATAAATCATTTCTACCTCAACTTCCAGATCCTTGGATTTCATCCGAAGGTCATGAATGTCCTCATTAAAAATCACCTCGAGCCCTTTTCCTGTCATATTTTCCTCTACAAGGTGACTAAAACATCCTTTTAGTGTCCTGACAACTAGGTCGATCTACAAACATAGTCAATTTCCCTTGAGGATTAGAGTTTCCACTTCGTTCTTCAAAATGATGCAGCTGTCAGTGGTATGGTCGTGATCTCTATGAACATCCCAGTATTTAGATTTCTCTTTCCTATTGGGAGGCAATTTCAATTTACCCATCTAATTTAACTATTAAATGCCCCTAATCTCCTCTAGTATATATTGCACGCCTTTGGTGATGGGTTTATATTCATCATACTTCTTAATTTTATCAATCTTCTTATTTTTTTTATCCTTCTTTGTTGAGTTCTTCTGGATTTTAGTCTTCACCTTTGGAGCTTCTTTATGAGTCATTGCCACCTCAGCATTCATAATATTCGCAGCCTTGGCCATCAATTCTATCATGGTTTTGGGAGTATTTTTCTCCATTGCATATTAAAGTTCCTTGGTGAGCAATCCACTCATAGCATTGTAATGGAAGTCTTCGCTTCATAATCAATACCTTTTAGTTTCTCATCATTGAAGCAAGTGATGCACTTTTGAGTAATTTCTCTAGGTCGATGAACGCTCAAGAGATGAGTGACACTCTTTATCGACTTTTCCCCAAACTAGACATTTTCTATAAACAACTCAGTCAACTAAATGAAGCTAGAAATTTTCCCTTTGGGTAAGTTGGTCTACCATATCTAGGATGAGCATGTGATCAAACCTGATAATGTCCAACATCAACCTCATATTGCTCAATATGGAGGACTAGATCAGTCTTCCCATCATACTTGGGATTAACAATTGGTGGCTTCAATTTAGAAGGTATTGTGTATTCCATAATAGACTGGATAAAAGGAGGTCCCTTAACAATACTCATCTGTAATGGGTTCTTAGTCCAAACGATCTTCTTGTCACTGTATAGATCTTTTCTTGGAATGATCCTTTATCTTAGGCTTGGCAGAGGCATCTTTGGAGGATTTACTGTGCACATGTGCTGAGCTCTCATCTTAATAAGTCTTCTCGGATCACATAGAGCCTTTTGTGATAACGCTAGAGCTAATAAATATTTCTTTATTCACGCATGATTGAAATAGGTCTCTTTGATAATCTCTGTTTGTTCGGGGCCTGAGACAATCAAAGGCTTATGCCTTACTTAAGAATAACAACAATGTCAGTCATTCGACGGGGAAAGATCGACGATCATAATAATCCATGGATTGGATTGAATACATTACCCTCAAACGATAAGATCTATCATGAGAAGATCTGGGTCGACTCTTTCTCTCATTTTTGGAGAGTGGATGGGGTATGTCCCTTCGCAATGTCACATTAATGGAATTTTCTTTCAATGTTCAAGCCAACTGCCTAACTGACTCTTGCATGTCTTCCTACCCTTTAGAATGGTTGAGTAAAATTCCTTGAAGATATGCTACACTAGGAAGAGCTTCTAGATTTGGATTGTTATCGGAAGCCTCAAGACTACCCTCAGGAACAATTGTCATTACTCCGAGAACCTCCAAGGTGAATAAGTGAATAAAATAGGTAGAGAATGATGACCATTAATAACTTCCCCAGATGATGCCAATCTGCAGATGTATAAAAATTGAGCAGGACCAAATTTATAATCACAACTAAAATAAAAATAATCAAAAAATGCAAACACACAACAAAAAGATTTTTAAAATGGTTCAGCTATGAAAAAAGACTACATCCACTATTTTTAGTATTTTTGGTGGTTACAATAGCTCAGGGTGGAGTACATTGGTGCCTTATTTATTTAATTATCCTCTTGAGCTAATTGAGATCATGTATTTATAGCGGTGATGAACCCAAGAGATGGAATGCCATTATATATTCATACATTTACATATGTATACAATAAATAAGATTGTTGATATTCACCGATACGTGTAGAAAAGTTGTTAGCTATTCCACTCGAGTGGATTTTGATATGCTTGATGATTCATATTCTTGTGGTTAGTCGGGATATTAGTTGACCAAGTGTTTTTGTATCCAACCAAGAAAGTAAGTATTGTGAGGATAGACATGTAGGAAAACTAGTGTCCATTTTTTTATCGGTCCACGTAGATGAATAATTTTTACATACAACATCCACCTACAAAATTTGATTATAAGACATAAATTTATTTTAAGATACAACAACCAGCAATCTATTGATAAATTTTCTTCAAATGGTCTGCATTCCGAAGGTTGGATAATGGTTCCCCTTTAATATTCTCCGGTCGATACGTTCCTCAGATGACCTATTCCACGAATCTGTAAGGCCCATGCTAATTAAGATGAATATTGATTAATTTTTGGATTCCCTTTTTTAGTACGATCTCTTAATTTGATAGGTTGAGACTTGACTCTCCTATTATAGAATTTAACGTCTTTTAGCTAATAAGCTGACAGTCTAATGGTTGTGTCCTCTCTTCTTTTTTCGATAAGATCTAAGTATAATATCCTCTCCTGCATATGTTATGTAGGGTCATAAGATTAAACCCTATGGATTAGTAACCCAATTTATATTAGAATGAAGACTTCTGATGAGTAAGCTAACATGAATGGGGTCTCTCCCATCGTGGTTCTTTCAGTCAACCTATATCCCATAGAACGCTATGAAAATCATCCTCCCCATTTCCCTTAGTATCTTTTAATTTCTTCTTGATTCCATCTAGTATTGACATATTTTTTTACCTCGGTGTACCCATTAGCTTGTGGTTAGCCCAGTGCATAAAATAATTATTTGATGCAAACCCTTTTGAGAGTAGGCCGCATAAGACTTATTCTTAAATGATTTCCCATTGTTGGATAATAAGGTGTTGCGGAGTCGATGTTAAAAAATTATTCCTCCAAATAAATTTGAAACACCTCTCCTCAAGGATGGTAATCATGGCCTCGACTTCTACCCACTTATAAAAATAATTAATCACAATAATATAAAAATGGAAGTTACCCTTGGCTCTGGTTGGGGGAGACTAAGTTCATCCCCAACATTATAAAAGGCCAAGGGGACGATAGTGGGAAAAAAATTGATGGGGCTGATGGGGTATCTTAGCAAAATGTTGGCACTTGTCATAGTTGAGAACATACTCAGTCAATTACTTAACAAAATTTATCTAATAATAAACTTGAGTGATAGTCCGTTGGTCTAAGGATCTTTCCCTCACGTAAATCTCTGAGCACATAATTTACCTCGGACGGTTTCACACATCTCATGAGGGGAAGACGAAAACCCCTTTTATACAATGCATCTCTAGTGATAGTGAATTCAATTGCTCGATATTGTACCATTCTTTGCTCTGCTTTAGATTTCGATAATTTTACTTCTCTAAAATATTATATGATCGGGTCCATCCAAGATGATCTCATATTAAAATTCATACATACTTTAATATCGACCTCAAAAGTGTGTATACTGGAGCTGATCGATGAATCTCTATGCTGGTGGCTAACGCGAGCAGCTATATTTCATCTACCCTCCCATGTTTTTTACTAAGATTCTTTCGATCTTGACTTCTCAAAGGTCATTTAGAATTTTCTTGTCCTTCATTTTATAAATCCCCAAAATTTATTTAACAACCATTTAGTAATCAGTGTGGGTGAGTAATTTTACGACATTCAATGTTTTGGCCAGCACAAGTCCTACCAATCGGGCTTCATACTTTGATTAATTTTTTGATGCTTCAAAATCAAATCTGAGGTCATACTTAATATTAGTCCCCTCTATCACCTATAATACGATTTATGCTTCCATTTGCTTAGGATCAACGGTCAACAAACAAACACCAAATTGATGAACCTAGAGAAAAAGGTCCTTCAGCTAAGGAACCATTTTTTAGTAATAAATCTTATTTTTATGTGCAAATAGTGTCGTTGGCCAATATATCCTTGTATGAGTTTTCTTCTCCATAGTGAGCAACCTTTGGGATTTTAAAAGGTATTTCGTTTAACACGCTGTCCAGAAATTCCCACGTTAACTCGGCTACAAAATCTACCAATGTCTTCCCTTTAATTGCATTTTTCGACTGATAGATGATGTTAACTCACATAGATCCACCAACCAAGATATTAGACTAATCGATTTCTCACCTTTATGAATTACTTGTCAAAGAGGTGTGTTGGTGAGCACTACCACCGTATGAGCATGAAAGTAGAGCTTCATTTTTGTTGAGGTGTGGATTAAAGCATATGGAATCTTCCATATCTTAGGATATCTCAGCTCGGTCCCTTACAATGCTTTGAAATTTAAATAGATTATTTTTCGAACCCCATTGCCATTTCTAACTATTGTTGCATTGATGGTTGCCTTTGAGATAACCAAAAAAAAATACAATTTCTCTCCCTGGATGGGCTAAGATAGGAGAATTGGTGAGCAGAGTTAGTCCTTCAAATCTTTAAATTCTTTCTCGCACTCCTCATCCGGAAGGAATACTATCCTCCAGATCTTTAAAAGTGACAAACATGTTCAGCGCGGTAACTCGACCTGTAAGTTTTTTATTATCTTTGACTGTTCTCGGCATCTTAAGTATTCGTAAAAAAATCCCTTCTCCAATTCCGAACACACACTTCATCGGATTTAAGTTCATTATATACTGATCCATGCTATCTGACATTCTTTCCAAGTTGGCCACATAACTCTCGACCTTTATTTTTTTGTTAGCATATCATATCTAATGTTACATTTCGGAGTCATGATTCACCGTGGTCAACCAGTTCTGAACTGAATGCTAGTGTGAAGTGTGATGAGACAACCTAGACAATGTTACTAATCCAGTTTTATTTAATTCATATTTCTATTTTATAGCATGAAATAATAATTTAAATCTAACTACGTGAGGGTCCCATTGTAAGCATCCCCAGAATCCAAGCACACAAAGTTATTAACATAAAAATAAATGAATACTTGTGTAACACCCTCAAAATATGGAACCACGCACAGCATGTTGTAACGAAGATGCGGGAATGAGCCGACTGCCTAGTTACAAAAATACAATGATGCAATATATAATTAAATGGAAGAAAAGTGACTCTAAAAAGTTTAGCTACATATATATGCAAGTACTTCATGTGTGTATACACACACACGCACACACATACAGATACATTAATGCATGAAACCTTCTTATTCCAAAATATTACCTGTTTCGATAAATTCACCATAATCTTATAAAAGAACCCTCGGTTAAATACTTTAACAAAATATGTTTTGTTTAGGAAAAGACATTTTTTTATCAAAACTTTCCATTTACATACACAAAATTTACTTTAGTATTTTCCTTGAAAGTTACCTTTGAACACACATACACCGTGCTTGAAACTACTTATTTTTCATTGAAAGCTTTTCATTAACACACCCTTGTGTTAATTAGGGGTTAAAACTTGTTTGGTTTCTCCATTACAATTTTAATCACTTCGTTTTACCATTATTTTTATTTCATGTACCTTGACTAATTCCCCCATTACTTATCCACATTATCTTTCAATCAAAATATTTGTATATTTCATTCAAGTTAGGTTGTCTTTTCTTATATTCACCACATTACCCATTTCTTCACATGTTCCATGCTTTATTATCTTTTTCTTAAAATACTCCAAAAATCCCCATACCTTAAACGGATCCACACTATTGGCCATTCCACCATATCTTAAGGCCATTGATTTTGGGTCTTTCACCCCAGGGTTGCGGGCCCTTCTTAATTTTTCCCAATCTTATAGGAGTATATATTAATGTGATTTAACATTTTTTGAATGTCCACATTATTCCACTTTTACCGGTCATAACCAAAACTCGGGGATTTCACCCCCACCTTGTATTACACTTTGAAAATCACCATTTCTTGTCCTTTACACTCTAGGATCGATTTTATCCCAAAAATCACATTCTTTTGGGAAGATTTTTCTTAACACCCTTTTCATCATTTTTATTTTATAAAAATATTCCACTTTACGTAGAATTATAATTTTACCTATTTGGCTTCCAAACTTGTCTTTTTCTCTATTTTCATAAGTTTTATTCCCCCAAAACATTATTAACTTACACACACTAACTTTTTAAATGTATTTAACTCATTAAGTTCTATTTAAAATTTTGGAGTGACATACTGCTCATATTGGAAATATCTTTATTTCATTACTTTCTTCCTCTATGAAATCATTGAGAATTTTGAATACTAAAACCATTTTCCTCTATTAGCACATGTAGGCTAAGGCGATACACTGATCACAGTTTCTACAATTTTTCATACATTTTAGCGGATGAATTTTCTACATTTTTATTTCAAGTTAAAACTCAGTAAATTCTCCATTAAACTTGTTTATATGCATGGGAAGAGGGATTTTAAGTCAAAAAATTCAAGAAAAAATTGTTTAACACATGGTTTATTCGGGAAATTTCATAATACTTGCAACAACAAGCTTTTCATGACTAAAGACATCTTTGATCCTTCAAAACAAGAATAAATGCATATCTTTATGAAAATCCCAAATTTTACAAGACAACTTTGAAACAGTTTTTTATAAAATATCTTTAACAAGATAAATATTATTTTCAAAAAATTTTATTTCATAAAATATTTAACACCAAGTTTTTTAGAAATATATCATTTCACCCAACACTGTCGAAATTCTTTGTAAGACATTTTGCAAAAAAAATATAAGAAATGCCTTATAAAATCATAAATGCATTGCACTCTTACAAATTCTAACTACAAGACTAATACTATGGAAAAATGGATTTCTTAAGCTAAGAGTAGGGATTTCCCAGTTGGGAAGAAGATTGTTGAATATAGAAGAAGATGACAACCTCATACCCCCTATGGTGGCCTTAAATAAGTTGCCTAACTCCACTAAGCTTGTATCCGTGAAAGATCCAAGTAAGAACCCGTTCAAACTCCATTAATCTCCTATTTTTCTTCTCCCCCCCCCCCCCCCCCCAACAATAACTCCATGATTTTGCATATTGTCTACAAAATGGTGTAGGTGGGTTTATGGGATTAAATATGGTGGAAAAAGGTTAAATTATGGTGGTTTATGGTTGAGGGGTAATGGTTCTAGGGATGTAGGAGGTGTTTGGTGCAGGAGGAACTCTCAAGATCTAGAGAGAGAGAAAAATCTTATTAAAATGAACCACAAATGGCCTTAACATCCCTTAACTACCCTAAAAAAAACTTAGGGGTAAAATTCCTAAAATTCCTAAAACCCTATTCACAAATTGATTTATTACTGTGGCAGCATGACACGTGTCTTAATCCAATGGTCTAGGTTTTGACAGAACTTTCCAAATATGTAGAAATTGATTTTGACCGCCTCATTTGAAAGATAATGGATATCTTTCGAACGAAAAGTTCCATTTCATTCGAATCGGTCATGATATCATTATTGTTCGACTGAGAACGACATCTCATTTGAATGCACTTTGAATGAGGTTCTAATGAGGGTGGTAATTCTTATACATAGGTTCTTTGTTCGAATGTTGTTAGAAGACCGTTTAAATGACATTTGAATCTAGTTAGAATGACTTCAGATGTCATTTGAACGAACCTGTAGTTTTCTAAAGTGGACTTTAAGCCCAATCTAATTCCAATTGATCGCACCAAGGACACCGTATTACCCCAATTTGAACCCTGATTCATCTCACAAGGTTTAAATCCCAACTTGGTCACAAAAGGTCACCGGATCACACGAGTACGGTTAAAGTCATGATGGAGGATATTACATTCATATTTTTAATGTAATGTAAAAAAAAATTACAATGCCCCGACCCGAATTTCGGCAATAGTTGGGTCAACCCGCATTGAATCAAGGATTAAACGAGGAGGGGGAAAGTTAAATTTTATTATTTAAAATAAACCCTTTAATTGCACTATTTATTAAGCACTAAAATTACCGATTTCATGTTTAGAAAAGTAGTAACCGCTTTAAGTAATTAAATCAATTTAGAAGGTTTATTTATAAAAATCAAATATAATTCGTAATACTAATTAAATAAAAAATTGACCATTATATTCCTAATTATTTCCTCAAAAAAAATTTGACTAATCAATGGTAGGTAGGCCCTGCATTATTCAAGTCGAATCACAATACTTTGTAGCAGTACATTCCTTTGTCCGTGATGAGGGTTGTCTTTTTCGCATCCCCGCCATATATAGAGATCCGATTGCATCTAGAATAAGCTTCCATGAAACTCAAATGAGAATGGTATTCCCTCGCTTTAAAAAAGTTCTGATACCAATTTGAAGAGTGTCGTGATCTTTTTAATTAAGCTTTGAAATCAATTTGTAAACTTGTGCAGTGCAGCAAAAAATTTCAAGTGTTTTAAAGTTGACTTAATTTAATTAATACGAAATTTTAGTTAAACCTTAACTCGTCCATATAAGTGTTTCCAAACCATGAATTATAAGAATCATTCAAAGAAAACCAATTTTCAGAAAAAATCCATGAAGGGAAAAAACCTTTTATTTCACTATAATTTGTAAATCACAACTTACACGGATTACAATGAAATACGGTGACACATGAATACCCGCAGGAGTCGGTCAGCATCGTGAATAATGGAACAACCTCAGCCGCTCCATAAGAACACGCAATTCGGTCTTCAGTGAACCTCAATGACCGCAGTCGTAATCATCCCAATACCATAGAAGGCACCTAAATCAGCAGTCGAGATCCTCTCTATAAGAGAAAACTTCAACAAGATGTTATCTTGGGTTCCAACACAATTCACATAAAGATTGGGTTGTTTTGTGAATTAAAAACAAGGACTAAAACCTTAAAGGAGAAGATAAAAACATTTGTTCAGTTTGTAGTTTTTCATACTGTGTAAAACCTAGGTCTCCTCTGAAAAATAGACTCGTTTATTGAGCTATTTATAAAAACGTTAAGGCGGTGTGTCGCTCGAACAAAATCAGTATTTCCTCGAATGAAGACACGTGTCGTTTGAATGACACTTCGTGCGAGATCCCCTATCCCTCGAAGGAGTGAGTCAGTCGCTCGAACGAAAAAACACTAAAAATAAATTCATTTTTTATTTCAGGAAATTCATCTTTAAATCTTGAAAAAATTATTTGGACGAAAAAGAACGCCTCAACACTTAGAAAATATTTTCAAAACTTTTCCAAACCTCTTTTAAAAATTATCCCAACACCTTTAAGTGAACCGTAAAGGGACTTAGACACTTTCTCATCGAAATTAACCTTACAGAGGCTTGAATGTTGAAGAAGCTTGATATTCTGAACCGTCTCGATGCATATGTGATCTTGACCAATTCTTCGACGATTGTAGCGATAGAAGACATACTCAATTGTAACGGACATTTATAAAATCATGTACTTACAAATCTCCCCCTGTGTCTATGCCGGTACAGAATAAAAACATCTGAATTACAAAATCCAAATGCCTATAAAAATCTAATACCCTCCCATGAACCCAAAACTGTAAAGGTACTAAACATGTAGGTCTAAAACTTTTATTCAAAATCCTCAACTTCAAGTCTTTATGCTTTTCTCATCAGGGTGTGCAGAAAAATGACCTTCGATTTTGTACCTACACACATAAGACAAAGTAAATACCTATGTGACGCATCGAGTTTGATATAAAAATACGTCAATCAATATAATAAAATCTCCATAATGACAAAACTCCCCATAATTTGTTCTCCCCTTTTTATTTAACTAAAATAGACAAGGAAACAAATAAACAAAATACACATAGAGTTGTCACGACAAAAAGGCATAGAAAATATGTATCAAAATACGCTCATATAAAGAGTAACTCAAAATCTTTCTCAAACTAATTATCATTTTTCATTTTTTTAAATAAAAAATGCAAAACTAATTTCTACAAAAATAACACACTATGAAATTACACTAAGACAACAAAATTGTGGATACATAATGTATGGGTGTGAACATATTCAATATGAAAATCAATGCAATCAAATATAACATATGTGCACGATGCATACGTGTACTCCTATCGAATGAATTTCAAATTCGTCACTACGTGTCGAAAGTGTTGAAT
This sequence comes from Sambucus nigra, assembly GCA_949130495.1. Taxonomy (NCBI): domain Eukaryota; kingdom Viridiplantae; phylum Streptophyta; class Magnoliopsida; order Dipsacales; family Adoxaceae; genus Sambucus; species Sambucus nigra. The sequence continues at coordinate 423,660,857 of OX422218.1, forward strand.
TTAAATGACATCGACTTAATTCATCAACACATCAAAGTCAAAAGTGATTCCCACATCAATAACGTCTAAAACTATAAATGCATTTTGATGACGTTGTTTGAACGTACTAACCCGTTTTTTTATTTCTTTCCATCCAAACTACCGCGTAAATAATAATCATTATATTTTTCTTCTGAGGTGGGCCATTTTTGGCATATTTATCTTTTTATTTCCTTTAAATTTTTTATGCCTCTTTTAAATGGTGGATTTTGTGATGAGTCAAGTTTTAACTCTCGCATCCCTTTCCCGTGATTCACTCATCATATTTTGTTGCAATTAAATTCCTCACGATAAATGAATTTTACATGCACTACTTTCGTTGTCAAGTTTTTTCGCATATGGTTCGTTTTAAAGACATAATTGGGATGAAAACACTCCGACCAACATGTGATAAACAAGTACAATAATAAAACAAATTCGTGCAACTGTGCGTCAAAGGACCTCATGAGTCAAACATTTAGGTATTAACAACTACTCACATCTCAATGACTCTAAACATTGTAAAGCACACAAAATTAAATGATGGCGCATATCAAAACACTATCAAATCGTCACATGGATATGGAATGAAATTCTTACTCGATCATCCTAAATGTCCCTTCATATATTGTGCAAGAACAAAATACAACAGTCTTTTTATCTTTTTCAAAAATTTTATCAAGATAAAATCTTTTTGTCTTTTTAAAAGTTTTTCAAAAACCAAAAATCGAATAAAAAAACTACATAATTCATAACACTAGCAAGAATATATCATGAAACACAACTAGCGTATGAAAAACATTCAAACACAATCAATTGAGAGATCTAACGTGACATGAATCACGTGCAATCAAACAAGAGTCATGAACAATCAATCCAAAAGCCTCTAAATCCGATTTCCTAACCCAAACAAATTTGTAACGACAGGTGGGGGTTTTGGGAATCGAATTTTTTTCTTATTAAACTTCCTAAGAGTATTTTGAAGTCTATTACAGAAACACCTAAGATGACCTTACCTACTGCAATGTGTGCAAGTGTAAATCGGGCAGTGAGTGTTACCTACAGGCGGCTCTTTCTTAAAGTTTCTAGGTAGCACTCTACGAAAATTCATAGGTGGCTCTCTCACAATGTTCCTAGGTGGATCTATCCTAATAAATCTGGGTGTTTTTATCTTCACAATCCTAGGAGGTGTGGGGTTGTCTTTGGGAATGGGTGCAACACTATCATCGAAGCCTATACCACACATATCCTCCTTGATTTGGATAGTGCCTAACATATTATCTAACTTTTCTAACCTAAACTCCAAATCAAACTTCACCTTTCTTGTCTAGACTCGAATTCCCTCATAACCAAGACACCTTTCAGAGTCGTTATCGACGGATGATTTAAAATAATAATTCATGTGAACTTTCCAATTAGACCTTTCAAAAAGGTGACATTTAAAATCATCAATACCACCAAAAGACATACTTAAGAAAATTCGGATCAAAACACAATAAATTAGTGGAACCCGCTCTGATATCAATTTGAGAATGGTATGCCCTCGTCTTAAAAAGCTCTAATAACAATTTGAAGAGTTTCGTGATGTTTTTAAATAATTTTTGATATCAATTTCTAAACTTGTGCTGTGTAGTGGAAAATTTCAAGTGTTTTCAAATTGACTTAATTCAATTAATCCCAAATTTTATTTAAACCCTAACTCATTCATCCAAGTTATTCGAAACCATAAAATATAAGAAGCATGCAAAAAAAACCAATTTTCAAGAAAAAATACCCAAAGAGAAAAAAACATTTTATTTCACTATAATTTGTAAATCGCTACTTACACGTATTACAATGAAACACGGTGACACGCGAATACCCGCTGGCATCAGTCGGCGTCGTCAGCAATGGAACTACCTCAGCAGCCCCACAAGAACACACAGTTTTATCTTCATCAAAGATCCACACGCAAAGAACCTCAATGACCATAGTCATAATAAGCCCAGTACCATAGAAGGCACCTAAATCAGCAGTAGAGATCCTCTCTACAGTAGAAAACTTCAACAAGATGGTATCTTAGGTTATAACACAATTCACATAAATATTGGGATGTTTTATGAATTAAAAACAATTATTAAGACCTTAAAGGAGAAGAAAAAAACATTTATGCACTCTACTATTTTTCGTGCCGTGTAAAACTCAAGTCTCCTATGAAAAACAGACTCGTTCAATGAGCTATTTACAAAAATATTAAAGCAGTGCGTCGCTCGAATGAAATCAGCATGTCACTCAAATGAAGACACATTTTTTTTGAAAGACACTTCGTGTGAGATTCCCTGTCGCTCGAACGAACCAGTGTGTTGCTCGAACGAAAAAACGAGAAAATAAATTCATTTCTTATTTCATAAAATTCATCTTTATATCTTGGAAAAATTATTTTGATGGAAAAGAATGCCTCAACACTTAGAAAATATTTTGAAAATTATTCCAACACCTTTAAGTGAACCGTAAACGGAATTACATACTTTCTCACCGAAATTAACCTTGCCGAGCCTTGAATGTTGAAGAAGCTTAATATTCAGATTTGTCTCAATGTATATTTGGTCTTTAACAATTATTCGACGATCGTAGTGATAGACGACATACTCAATTGCGATGGAAATTTATAAAATAATGTCGCTACATCATGATTTCATCATCGACTGTAGCATCCAAAATTAAGTTGATTCTTGGCAAAGTAACACTACCTTTTTGACAATCTTTGTTAAGTTTTGTGAAGTCTACACATGTCCCCCACTTTTCTTCTATTGGGCATTATGACAATGTTGGACAACCATTTTGGTATTAGACTTATCAGATGAAGTCTATAGTCTACATCTTCTTTACTTCGTCTTATATAACTTCATATATGTCTCTTGCAAAGGATTGTCTTCTTTTTTTCACAAGTTTCAGTGTCTCAACCATGTTAACTCGACGGTCGATAACTTAGTGGTCAATCCTCGGCATATCATTGTGGCTACATGTGAACACACTTTACCTTATTTTTAACAACTCAATCATCTCCTTTTTTTATTTCTAGACTGAGGGATGAACCTATTTGTAAGGTTTTTTTGAGGGGTTCTACCTCCTCTACATGTTATCTCTTCATAAGTTTTTTTCTCATCTCTTGGGTCAATAGTTCAATATTGTATGATGTTGTCTTTCCCTTGCGGGCCTCCCTCTCTTTTATTGAGGTGAAATAGCACTCACGTTCTTCCACCATATCACAATTCACTTATCCTAATCCATAAGGAGTCAAGAATTTTATTATTTGGTGTAGGGTGGAAGTCACAGATTCACACTCCTTCAGTTATACTCTCCCCAAAAGGATGTTGTAGACCCAAAAGACTTTTTCGTCTATCATAAATAAATCTAATCTTCTTAGTCGAGCACCTTGTCCATGTTCCAATACAAACATCCATTTCAAATACTCCTAGTGGGTGGACATTCTATCCACTGAACCCAATCAATGGGTGGTGATATGGAATGAGACTTTACTCTCTTAGATTTAGAACTTTGAAATAGCCCCAGAATAAGAAATCGGGTGAGATTTACAAATCCACCAGAATATAAGACACGTTTTATTCGCGTACTCATGTGCTAGGAATAAGAGGATCATCATATGGAGATAAAATCCCTTTAAAATTATCCATTAAAAAGCTAATACGAGACAATCCATATGGATTTTTTTAACTTCCTTGGTTTAATCTCGGTCTCGACCATGTTGGCTTCTACTATCTTAGTCCCAATCTGTGAAACCCCATCTAATAAAATACCGGGCGATCAGTCTTATATCAAATTACAACAAAATTCTCATATGGTTTCATTCTCAGCATCACTGTCGAAAAATTTGAAATTACTAATAACCTAATAATTTCGGTTGACAAATTTTAAACTTTCAATATTTTAAAGCATAAGTCACAACTAAAATCCATTCACGTAGGAATATAAACAACAAATGGAAAGAATAAATAAATAACCAATACCCTCGGTGAACATAAGACAACCATATCGAATGTGCGGAATATAAAATCGCTAAAATAAAATAAAATAAATGACATCAATTGGGAAAGCTACCTGCATTTACATTATAATACCTCATATCTAGATCTCAAAGATGGAAGCGTTTATGCAATATCCTGCCCATATCCACAGCTGCGGCAGCAATGTCTGACTCGAAAGAAATGGTCATCCAGGCGTCCCTCTATATGGACACTTAAAAAGTATGGAAAGGAGATGAAAAATAAAATATAAATACGAGTGAGAGCTCGATTTTTAGAAACATTTTAACAAGTGCTTAACATACATTAATATTAAAATATACCATTTTCTATATTTAAAATGGTGTCTCACTCACATGGGATCTCTCAACTCTCACCTAATAGTGCACACCTATCGCATGTATTTTAAACCCCTAGTTATGCTACCTAGCCTAACTAGTATCTAGCAATAATTCTACATACCATACGCTGTCTCAACATCCTGCGTATGTAATATCCTAAGCTTTCGCCCAAGATTAAACAATATAATTCACCCTATTAATCTTAACGTTTTATATAAAGTAACTATCTCTAGTTATTACACTTTTCTCCTCTTAATGTTATCAATCTCGTATATAATAACATCACCTTATATACGTATATCATGTACAATTCTATTCCGTATTTCATACTCCTAAAAAGTCCAGAAATTCACTCACATTTCTTTCCTTATGTGAGTCCATATATATATTCTCCTCTCAAGTGTGTATATATATATATATATATATATATATATATATATGTACAATATACTATACACATCAAGTATATATCAATACTTCTATATCACACACTATATAAGTATATATCCATCCCTCAGACTCAAAACTCATGGATACAATCGCAACAATGCTATCATCTTGTGGGGCATAACTCACATACTAATCCGGGAGCTAGAAGTCAGAATCTCACACTCTGACCTGGTAAAAACCCAAATTTCAAATATATGGGAAGCGGTCATAGTTCCTCAATGGAAATGAGAATGAAACCTACCCACCATGTCTCAACCCAAATAAAATCACCCAAATAAATAATGAATGCTATGACCTGGGGAATATACTCACTTGCTCCTCAAGCCAGATGATTCACCCACATCACTCAACTTCCCATGATAGCACTAGAGGGGGGTATGCTTCACATAAATATATCATTCATAGAAAGATATATTCATAATCACATCCTTCAAACACATGATATATATATATATATATATGTATATATATATATGTATATATATATATATGTATATATATATATATATATATATATATATATATATATATAATAATTATACATACCATTTAATATTCGTATGTATATATAATAAATCTAGCTTCACACTAATAATCAATCACTTGCTCGATTTCGTATACACATATACGTACTTATAATCATATCATTTACATACTATCTCTATACCCGTATGCACTTCCAAATCCGGCTATACATTCCTATCAATACCGAAATTAGCCTTTAAAACCCGATCATACCAATTCGTATGTAAATATAAGGATTCACGCATTTATATTACACCCATAAGCATTCTCTTGCTTAGGATACTTTTTTTTTTAAAAAAGGAGATAAGTCCTCAGCTTTATTATAGAAGGTAGAATATCCCTGCCAAGGTGGCTTTTACAAACTAGAGAAAAAACTGAAGAAAAGGCAAATTAATTTCTAAAAATTCTAATAGAAGCCCATTGAGGTCCATTCGATAAGAACCTCTTGCAGGTTTAGTAAGGTCCATGGAGTTTGACAAAGAATCACTGACATTGGAAAGAACCCCATAGTTGGCTAAGTGATTTGTGACTTGGTTGGCTTCTCTCCAGACATGGGAAAATACTAGAGTAATAGGAATGCACTTTATCTTCTCTATGATATCTATAACTGACCAAGGGGGTTTGGGGTTTATACGTGACAGGATATCAATAGCCACTTTTGAGTCACACTCCACAATAACATATTAAAGGTGTAGGGAGAGGCATAGATTAAGACCTCTAAGGATAGCCATGCATTCAACTCTGGTATTAGACATTGCCTCTTCCTTAGTGGAGAAAGCTTTGATTAAACCTCCTTTATGATCTCTAATGATTCCACCAGTTCCAGCTAAGCCTGGGTTTCCTTTTGAGGCCCCATCTATGTTGAGATTAACAAAAGGGGTTTGGGGAATGACCATTTGACTACGTGGATAGAGGATGAAGAAGAGTCAGGTGATAGGCAATACTTGGCTTGGATTTCTTCATGATGATGAAAAGACAATTTGAAAGTTTTTTTTGACGTGCAGATTTTGATGAAGTTGGTCACATTGGATATAATTCTTGAACAGTTCATTGGAATCCCATAAAATATGCAATAATTTTTGTTGACCCATAGTTCCTGCAAAATGCAACAAGGAATCATCAAGTGAAGATAATCAAGATAATCTTTTGATAATTTAACCAACTACTAAGACATAAGAACTAGATGCAGGGATGAGAGATTAATTCTGATGCCAAAAGAATTGCTGAAATGATTCAAGATAGACTTAGCTATTGGACTATCGATAAATAAGTGTTGAAAGTTCTCAGATTCTTGGTATCAGCATCTACAAAGGGGGGCCATATGAATGCCTTTGGTTTGGATCAGATCTTTAAGAGGAATAATATTATTGAGGCATTTTCAAAGGAAACATGAAATTTTTTGAGGGGTTTCATTATACCAAGAGAATTTATTGAGGAAAGAAGAAGGTTTAGACTGTCCGATGCATTCCCAAGCGGACTTTGTGTTGAAATCTACACTATATGAAAGAGACTAGTACTTTACTCCATTTACTTCAGAAGTGTTGGATTTTTCTGTGTCTTGGATAAGGTTTATTCTTTTGGAAGTGTGAGAGTTTTTACAAATTAAAGTGTTGAACCTGCATTTAAGAAAAGAAGAGCATAAACTGTTAGAGTTAAAAACTAACCACCACAATTTCATTGAGAAGGTTTTGATGATGTCTGGGAGAGATTTGAATACAAGGACACCTTTTGCTACTGCATAACACAGATCCTCCCATATTTTCTAATGATGCCTTTTACCAAATTCCTTAGATGAACCCCATAAGAAGTTATTAAACATGGTGTTTATTTGGGTTATGGTATTCTTGGGAGGCTTAAGCACAGCTAAGAAATGAATGGGGATAGATGTTAACACTGAATTGATCAGAGTTCTTCTTCCTGAGAAAGATAGAAATTTGGTTTTCCAGCTCTCCATTTCAGAAGAAATCTTATTGGAAATCTCTTCAAAGTAGTAGTGTTTAGATTTACCATAAAATATAGGACAACCAAGGTAAGTTATTGGATTCTTCTTACATCTGAAGGAGGTCACTGCTTCAATATTAACGTATCTCCTCTAGCTAGTGTTCTAAATCGTCCTACTCGCACATTCGAATATCACTGAAACATATAGTCTTCATATATATATTCTAAGTTCATAAATATCTACATAGACCCGCCGAATAATTTACTCTAGTGTCACTGATCCCACACTCAAAATTACCACAACCATAATATTATTTCCCAACTAAACCAAGGTTTTAATCTCACTCAATTAGTCAATTGGTAGTCCTAATATTCATTTCAGAAATCCCTAATATTCACCTCCACAATTCAAATCCCCTTTAAATCCTTAAAACCTAAGGAAAAATTTCAAAACTTCGAGGGTCTGAATCGATTCGGCAGGGTCTGAATCGATCCGCCTTGATCCGAATCGATTTGTAGTGATTCTACTTTGCTACTTTCATTGATCGAATGGATTCACATACAAACGAATCGATTCTCCCCTGTTGAAACCTCCATGGACGACCATCGCTGTTAAGCCTTTTTCACCAAATTTCTCCACTAAACTTACACCAAAAAATAATCCCAAGATTATATAATCATTGTAATACCCTGTAATTTTATAGATTTTATTTAATGGGGTTAAATTAAATTAATTGGAAATTAATCTGAATTTAAATACTAGCGATATTTGAGTTGGTATTTGATAAAGATGATAAAGATGAATATCATTGGGTAAATATGATAATATATGATTATTAAAATGATTAAAATTGTTACAAGTCATAAGTACGACAATAAGTAAGAATATCAGTCGCGTCAGGAATCAATTTAATTGAATTTAAAATAAATTATAATTTTATCACCTGTATGGTCATTTTGAGTGCACGAGTTTGCCCGGAAGGGTCGATATAGATTGAAAACAATAGTCGGGTGTTTAGTTTGGGTACCGGGGCATTTTTAGGCCAAACCGGCAACCCAAGAGGGAATTTTGGTAATTTCAATTTTTAGGGAATAGTAACCCATGAAAATTAGGTCTTGCAATCAGCCTATATGAGGGACCTTTGGGTTCATTACTTGCCAAATCATGTCTTGAGCAAAGAGATAAGAGATGAGAAGTTCTAAGGGATTTCCAAAGTCATAACCACCACCCGCCGCCGTGATTGTCGGAATTGTCATTGAAAAGAGAAGGAGAACCAACCTAGATCATCATCAAAGGCTGAGAACTTATATACAAAGGCAACTGATTTAATCCATTAAGATTCAGAAAACAAATTATCCATGTTAGAGTAGAATTTGATGATATCCTTGAAAATCTGAAAACTCATGAAATTTGAAGATGAAATCTTAATTATGGGTAGGATGTTTATGTAATCTTGATTCTGAAAGAATCTCACTTATTAGATCATAAACCATGCGTAATTAATTTTGTATTTATGAAGAGGCTATGACGATTCTTGAAAAAAATAGAAAAATAAGACTTTTTATGAAATTAGGATGATTGATCCAAGAAAATACTAATTGATGATGAATTTACAGTTATGGAACCTTTAGAATCATGTAATTAGGTTGTATAAAGATCCCATATGTTTACTTTAGAATTTAACACCTTATAATGAAGATTTGAGACAAAAATGGGACTAAAAATGAAGCAAACCCATAGCCTGCAATTGCTTGCTCTATCGATCGACATTCATTGGCCGATCGATCGACCTCCCCAAATATAGTGAAATTTTCCCCCTTTTTTGATTTAATCGATTTCAGCCACTGAAAGTTGAACGAGGGGATTATGTAAATATGTGAGGACTTTAGGGAGACCAGTAGGGACGAAATTAAAGCTCGGAACATATTAAAATTTGTTTGGAATGTAATGATTGAATTTCCGAGTGTCCGAAGAGGAATTTCCTATTTTATGATGCAAGAACATGGTTTAAATTATTATGAGTGATAAGATAGGATTTGGGACATAAATTAAGGGTTAAGAGTATGGAATTGATATGTGGGAAAGTTAGGAGACTTAGTAACCTCTTTGGTTAGGATTAAGTACTCGAAATTTACTAAGTGAGACATATCGTTAAAATATAATATATATATATATATCACCTAGAATAATCATAGTGTATGAATTTGACTAATGGTATAAGGTTGAGAATATACTTTTAATAATATAACAAGTTATTTAATTTGTGTGAATACTAAGTATATGGATTATTATGTGTATGACATGCCTACCATACTTGCTATCATGGGAGTTCAGCTATCAATAAGGGTCATCGGATCTTTGTGTGCGTACAGGGGGATTTAGATTTGTACCTCAAGGACATAGGGATGTGAATTGCTTTTTATGAGTTAATGATTCAGCAAACCATGGGATCATCGGTATGTGCGTGATCCATGGGTATGTGAACTATGTTCGCCTCCAATATGTGTGATTTTGGCTTATTGAAACGATTCCTGAGATATTCAGAATACGTAGTCCTTATCTACGTGATGTACAGGGATTCGATAGCAGGGTATGCGTTCCCAACAACTTAGCTTGGTGGTGCCATATTTGTATATTTATACTGAGAATGATATAGATGAACATATAATTGGCTCATTCATAAATTGTGAATATGAATATTTGAGATACTTGAATGGGATTAAAAATATGATAATTCATATCGTAATTGATGTAATAATGTTGATTAGTGAAAAGGTGAGTTACACACAGAATATATTTGAATGATATGAATAGACCCCTATATTATAATGTGAAGATATGAGGTGGTGCAGACTACTTAGTTAACAGCATAACTCGGATGGGTTAAGGGTATAGGTTAGGCGTGCACATTAGTTGAGGGGTGAAGGACTCATGTGAGAACACCTAACAAACATGTATAAAATAGTTACTGTTTAATGTAATTAAAAACTTATTGTATTTTAAACTGTTTCACCTCGGGCTCTGACCCGTTTGCTTTCAAATCTATTTTTCTTGCAAAACCTTTTAGGTGCCCGCCACAGGGACGCCAAGCATAGGAGTTTCATTCCATTGACGTGTTGTAACTGCTGTGGAAGTTATTGGATCTCGATAGTAGACGCCTCCGCATTCTGCATTTGATTTTATTCAGGGTCATTTATCAGTTAGGTCATGTCGCCCCTTTCCATTTAGAGATAGAATTCTTTGACTACCAGCTTTATATCGGTTTTGGATTTATTTAGTCATTCAGTATTTGTAATATTTAGGGCAGTGTTACTCCAGACTCATGTTATCATTCCTTTATCATTCTATTTTTATTTTTCTTTGGATGTTTTATAGTTAGCTTATAATTTAATTGGTTGCATGTTAATTTAATTTAATAAAATTTGGCAACTCACTTTTTAAATATTAGGTGGCTAGTAATTGTTTAAATTGTTTTCGATAGTGATGCTATGAATTGAACTAACTTGACATTTTGTATTAATTCAAATAAAGGAGTAGCTACCTGGTATTTAATTAGACGGGGTGTCACAGGTGGTATCATAGCATTAGGTTTTAGTGTCCTTCGGATATGTTCAACTTGTTATGTTTTCGCGTAGCGTCCTTTGATATAGAGCCCTATATTTTAGGATTGTTGTAGTCTTTTGGGTATATTATGTTCTCCAGCTATTTTGGGATGTTAACTATGTACTTATAAAATTTCTCCCTCATTTCATATGCCTCCTCGACATGCAAACCAAATTCCCAGGGATTCCCAGCCCGAACCTCAGCCTGCACTAGTTTAGGGTTTTATGAACACTGCTGAAGTTCCCGCCATCATAGCCCAGATGGTAAATGATGCATTAATAGTTGTGCAGCAAGCACAACCTCAGGCATAGGTGGTAGGCCCAATCGAGTCTCAGGGATTCCCGTCTGCTTGGGAACATGTCTGAGATGCCTTTCAGAAAGTGCACCCTCCGGAATTCGCAGGGAGCTCTACCCTGGTCATGTCGAGCCAGTGGAAAAAGGACATCCAAAGACACTTAAAGATGTACGAGTGTATGGCCTTACAGAGGTAGTTACTTGCTACTTTTAAGCTAGTGGGATCAGCATTACAGTGGTGGGAGTTAATTACCACCGCAGAAGAGAGATACCTTCTTTCAATACAGGAGTTTTGGGTGTGGTTCGACCGCAAATATTTTCCCTCAGTGATTCACACAGAGATGAGGCAAAAATTAATGAACCTTAAATAGGAAGGAAGGACCGAAGAGAGGGTAAGAGAGATCCCTACAGAATAGAGGAAAATCCAGAGGTTCGCGAATGGGTTGACATGGAGAATTCGTCAGCACTTGCTGGGAAATCTCTCAATGGCCACCTACTCAGATTTGGTTAACGTAGCATTACTCCACTACTAGGACCATCTCTTTCACTTGATAGAGGTTAAGCAAGTAGGAGGGTTGATCCATCAGGGCAGGATAGGGAGAAATGGTGCCAATGGGGAACAATCAACTCAGGGACAGCATAGACATAGTGACTAGGGTCCCCAGCAGGGGGATTTTAAGAGATTTCGATTAGGAGGCTTTAGGAATGGACAAGGATGTTTTAGGCATGGTCAGCAAGGACATCACGGTCATTAGGGCCACCAGCAGTTTTAGCAGGGCCAGTATGGCCAGGGAAGGGTTGGTAACGGTCATTAGGGTCGCGGGAAGCAAGGTCAAAGAGAGGGAAACTTCCTGAGGAGATGTTTCTTATGTGGCAAAACTGGCCACAAACACCATCAATATCCTTAAAGGGGCAGGGCCCCGCGATAACAACAATAGGGTGCTCGAAATGAGCCCATAGACCAATGTTTCTTGGCGCCCTCCCAGCGCCACCGCATATGCTGGCATTGCCACCGATCCCAGCCATCCTAGTCTAGCAGGGATAACTTCAGTATGGTCAAGTTTACCAGTTCTAGGAGGCCGTAGTCCCACATGATTAACCCATGAATCAGGGTATGTTTTCTATTCAGGGGGCTATGGGACGCATTTTATTTGACATGAGGTCCACACACTATTTTATTGCCATGAGATTTGCATACACTGTGGGCTTATTAGAGACCACAGAGAGCACTGTTACTTGTTTAGATTCACCCTTAAGTGGGGGTTCTGTGATTACCCTTATATGTAGAGGTGTGGGCATACAGATCGGGAGGCTTACTTTGCCTGTCGATATATTAGTATTTGATATGACCGAGTATGATGCTATTATTGGTATGGATTGGCTGATTATGTTTCGAGCCATGATTGGTTGTTACACTAGGAGTATTATTTTTGCCAAACCCAGGTAGGAGATGTTTCTAGTAGCGATGCCTCATCCTGAGGGAGGATTGTCCACACACATGTATTATATAGTGGAGGAGACATCTAGGGAGGTGGTGATACCGCATGATTCGATACCAGTTATTCGGGAGTTCGTTGATGTATTTTGGGATATTCTTGGATTTCCACCTAGTAGAGAAATAGACTTCATTATAGATTTGGCATCGGGTACTCAGCCAATAGCCCGTGCACCTTACCGTATGGCTCCAATGGAGATGAGGGAGCTACGGGATCAGATAGATGAGCTATTGGGTGAGGGGTTTATCCGTAGGAGTACTTCACCGTGGGGTGATCCTGTGTTGTTTGTTAAGAAAAAAGGATATATATTTGAGATTGTGTATCGATTACCGAGAATAGAATAAAGTCACGATACAGAATAAGTATCCAATGCCCCAAATCGATGACTTATTTGACCAGTTGCGAGGAGCCTCCTTCTTATTAAAGATTAAGCCAAAATCGGGATACCATCTATTACTAATTAGGCAGCAGGATGTCTCGAAGACTGCCTTCCTGACGAGATATGGTTCCTACGATTTTAGGGTTATGCATGTTGGCCTGACCAATTCCCCATCCGTGTTTATGGACTTGATGAATAGGATGTTCAGAGAATTTCTGGACCAGTTCGTCATCGTCTTCATTGATGACATTCTGGTTTACTCCCAGACTGAGGAAGAGCATCCCAACCACTTGAGACACGTTTTGTAGACACTACCTCAGAACGAGTTGTTTACAAAATATGAGAAGTGTGGCTTTGGGCTGAAGGACGTCCAATTTTTTGGTCATATCGTCTCAGATAGGGGAATATCTATTTATCTGGGGAAGGTATCTACGGTGACGGAGGTGGCACAACCCACGACACCAATAGAGATACATAGTTCCTTAGGACTAGAAGGATACTATAGGAGGTTTATTCGGGGGTTCTCGAAGATAGCGGGTTCTTTGACACATCTAACTCGCAAGCCTGTGTCATTTATCTAGAGCAATGCCTGCCAGTTGGCATTCAATGAGTTGAAGGACAAGTTGACCTCAGTACCAGTATTAGCATTGCCCAGGACGGGAGTGGAGTACCTTATCTACACTGATGCATCCTTACTAGCACTTGGGGATATAATGTAGCAGCAGAGTCAGGTCCTAGTTTATGCTTCCCGTAAGCTTAAGCCTCATGAGAGGAATTAGCCCACCCATAAATTGGAGCTAGCGGTAATAGTATTTTCTCTTTGAATTTGGAAACATTATCTCCTAGGGGAGAAATTACATTTATTCACAGACGAAAAGTCCCTTCAGTACCTCTTCACCCAGAAGGAGCTGAATATGCGTAAACGCCGTAGGCTAGAATTTATGAAGGATTATCAGTTTGATATCCAATACCACCTAGGGAAGGCTAATGTGGTAGTAGACGCATTGAGTCGTAGGTGAGTTAGTCGAGGTGTGGAAAGAAAAGTGGAAGGAGTTGGGGCACCAGGACGCAGTGGCCCAATCATTCATGTCTATAATGACAGTTACGCCCCAAATTATTACGAGGTTAATACAGGCCCAGGCAATAGACCCATTTTATTAGGATCAGATAGTACAATTGTTATCATAGGGAGCCGAGTCTTATTCTCTCATTTTAGATCGGGGATTACGTTCAATGGAAGGTTAGTTTTTCTTGAGGGGGAAGACTTGCGACATGAGGTAATGACAGAGTCGCACGGGTCGCAATTCGCGGTGCATCCTTGTGGGGATAAAATATACCAAGATATGAGGCGATAGTAATGGTGGAGCAGGATGAAGAGAGATATTTTCGATTTTTTTTCGAAATGTGCCATGTGTCAACTATTAAAGGTGGACAATCAGAGGCCAGCAGGACTTTTACAACCATTAAAAATTCCTATGTGGAAATGGGAGAGCATTTCCACGGACTTCATTAAGATATTACCTGCATCATTGAGAGGTCACGACTCCATATGGGCGATCCTAGATTGATTGACAAAGGTTGCTAACTTTCTGCTAGCTCGGACAGACTACACTGCGGGATAGTATGCCTAGATCTTAATAGTTGAAATAGTAAGACTCCATTGGGTGCCTCTCAATATCGTGTCTGACAGAGTCAAAATATTTGTATCACAGTTTTGGGAGAGTTTCCAAGAAGCCATGGGAATGGAATTACAATTAAGTACAACCTATCACCCATAGATAGATGGGCAAACTGAACGGACGAATCAGATGTTGGAAGACATGTTGCGCATGTGCATCCTAGACTTTGGAGGTGGTGGGGAGAGGTATATTCCACCGGTGGAGTTTTCCTATAATAAATCCTACGAGTTCACTATTGGTATGACTCCATTCGAGGCGTCGTACGGTAGACCTTGTCGTTCCCCATCATGTTGTTTAGAGGTGGGGGATAACAAACTCCTTGGGCGAGAGATGATTCACGATACTTCGACAAGAATAGAGATGATACGGAGCCGTATTCGGGTATCTCAGGACCAATAGAAGAGTTATGCCGATGCCAAAAAGTCCTTTCGAGAGTTCAATGTGGGGGACCAGGTGCTTCTCAGAGTATCTCCTATGAAGGGGATTATGCATTTTGATAAGAAAGGAAAGTTGTCACCTAGATACGTGGGGCCATTCCCTATCATCAAACCAATTGGGCCAGTTGCCTACAGACTTGGATTATTGGAACGCTTGCATAGGGTCCATGACATGTTCCACATTTCCTCATTGAAGAGATATCTTCGAGATGAGTTGGCCAATACTAACACTACATTAGAGGATATTGATCTTCAGCCTGATAGATCCCATGAGGAGGGGTCGGTTGCTATTCTAGACCACAGCGAGAGGAAACTGCAATCAAAGATAGTACAATTAGTACGTGTTCAGTGGAGACATCATAATGCCGAGGAGTCTAACTGGGAGCGTGAGGATGAGATGCGCGATCATTATCCAAAGTTATTTTTCCCAGGTATAATTTAATTCCGAATTTCGAGACAAAATTCAGTTATTAGGGGGGAAGTATGTAATATCTAGTAATTTTATAGATTTTATTTAATGGGATTAAACTGAATTAATTGAAAATTATTCCGGATTTAAAATCTAGTGAGATTTGAGTTGGAATTTTATTATGATGATAAGGATGAATATCATTGGGTAAATATGATAATATATCATTATTGAAATGATTAAAATTGTCGCAAGTCATAAATACGACAATTTGGAAAACTAAGTCGGGACGCACGTATCAGTCACGTCAGGAATCAATTTAATTTGATTTAAAAGTAAATTATAATTTTATCATCCGTATGGTCGTTTTGAGTGCCTAAGTGTGTTCGAAAGGGTCGAGATAGTCAGAAAACACTAGTTGGGGGTTAGTTTGTGTCCTGTGGCATTTTTAGGCCAAATCGGTAACCCGGGAGGGTATTTTGGTCATTTCCATATTTAGGGAATAGTAACCCACAAAAATTAGATCTTGCAATCAGCCTATATTAGGGCCATTTGGGATCATTACTTGGTAAATCAAGTCTTGAGCAAAGAGAGAAGAGAGGAGAAGTTATAAGGGGTTTCCAAAGCCATAACCACCACCCACCGCCACGATCGCCGGAATTGTGACTGGAAAGAGAAGGAGAACCAACCTAGATCATCATCAAAGGCTCAGAACTTCTATAAAAGACAAGTGATTTAATCCATGAAGATTTAGAAAATAAATTATCCATGTTAGCGTAGGATTTGATGATATCCTTGAAAATCTAAAAACTCATGAAATTTGAAGATGAAACCTTAATTATGGGTAAGATGTTTATGTAATCTTGATTATGGAAGAATCTCAATTATTAGATCATAAACCATGTGTAACTAATTTCGGATTTATGAAGAGGTTATGATGATTCTTGAAGAAAATAGAAAAATAAGACTTTTTATGAAATTAGGATGATTGATCCAAGAAAACACTAATTGATGATGAATTGATAGTTATGGAACCTTTAGAATCATGTAATTAGGTTCTATAAAGTTCCTATATGTTTACTTTAGAATTTAACACCTTATAATGAAGAGTTGAGAAAAAAATGGGACTAATAATGAAGCAAACCCGTAGCCTGCACCTGCTTGATCGATCGATCGACATTCATTGGTCGATCGATCGACCTCCCCAAAAATAGTGAATTTTTCCCCCTTTTTTGATTTAATCGATTTCGGCCATTGAAAATTGAACGAGGGGATTATGTAAATACGTGAGGACTTTAGGGAGACCAGTAGGGATGAAATTAAATCTCGAAACATATTAAAATTGGTTTGGAATGTAGTGATTGAATTTCCCAGTGTCCGACGAGGAATTTCCTATTTTATGATGCAACAACATGATTTAAATTATTAGGAGTGATAAGTTAGGATTTGGGACATAAATAAAGGGTTAAGAGTATTGAATTGATATGTGGGAAAGTTAGGAGACTTAGTAACCTCTTTGGTTAGGATTAAGTACTCGAAATTCACTAAGTGAGACATATCGGTAAAATAAATGCAGATTTGATGATAGTCTTCCTAGTGTAAATGTTGTTCTACATCATATCAAGTCTAAGCTTATTTCCAACAAAGTCTTTTTTAGTGCTCAAAAGGCTAAATTGCAGATGATAATCAAGTGGAATCTTCCTAGAACAGGTGCTTTAAAGATTAATGTTGATGGCAATGCCATTGGTAATCCAGGTAATGGAGGGGGCGGCGGAATTCTTAGGAATCACTTAGGGTACATGCTTTGGGCTTTTCATGCTCATTTTGGAGTAGTGTCTAATATGGAAGAAGAGGCGTTGGATTTACTTAAAGGTCTGGAATTTTCTATGGACTTCATTGCCTATGATCTAACTATATAGAGTGACTCTAAAGTTTTAGTGGATTTAATTCAAAATAAAGGTTCTTCCCCTTGGAAAATTCAGTGGCATGTGTTCAAAATCAGAAGTTTATTGTCGAGGATAAAGGTCAGAATTGTTCATATTCATAGAGAGGCAAATCAAGTAGCAGATTTCCTTGCAAATTTAGGCAGCTCCCAACATACAGATTGCTTTTCTCATAGTACAGATGATTTCCCAAAGCAGCTGAAAGGTTTTATCAGAGTAGATAGATGGGGTTTACCTTCATTCCGAAATGTCTAAGGGCCATTGGTGTTTTTTTTATTCCTCTGGTTGCTTAAAGTTGGCTTTAATCAGTTCTTTCCTATTTGATTCTGTAAGGGTTCTAATTTATAAAGAACCTCGTTTATGTTTCTTATTTCCTTCTTTCTTGTCTTTTCTCAATGATGTAAGCTATTTAGAAGAGGCTAGTTCTTCTATCATTTAAGAATAAAAGGATGCTTTCTCCAAAAAAAAAAAGGAATAATCATAGTGTATGAATTTGACTAATGGTATAAGGTTGAGAATATACTTTTAATAATATAACAAGTTATTTAATTTGTGTGAATACTAAGTATATGGATTATTATGTGTATGACATACCTACCATACTTGCTATCACGGGAATTCGGCTATCCATAAGGGTCATATGATCTTTGTGTTCCTACGGGGGGATTTAGATTTATACCTCAAGGACATAGGGCTGTGAATGGCTTATTTTGAGTTAATGAGTCAGCAGACCATGGGAGCGTAGGTATGTGCGTGACCCATGGGTATGTGAACTATGTTTGCCTCTAATATGTGTGATTTTGGCTTATTGAAATGATTCCTGAGATATTCGGAATACGTAGTCCTTATGTACGTGATGTACCGGGATTCGATAGCAGGGTATGCGTTCACCACATCTTATCTTTGTGCTGTCATATTTGTATATTTATGCTGAGAATGATATACTTGAACATAAAATTGGCTCTTTCTTAAATTGTGAATATGAATATTTGAGATACTTGAATGGGATTAGAAATGTGATAATTCATATCGTAATTGATGTAATAATGTTGATTAATGAAAATGTGAGTTACACATAGAATATATTAGAATAATATGAATAGACCCCTATATTATAATGTGAAGATAGGAAGTGGTGTAGACTAGTTAGTTAAGAGCATAACTAGGATGGGTTAAGGGAATATGTTAGGCATGCACATTAATTGATGGGTGAAGGACTCATGTGAGAACACGTAACAAACATGTATAAAATATTTAATGTTTAATGTAATTGGACACTTGTTGTATTTTAAACTGTTTTCTCCTCGGGCTCTAACCCATTCTCTTTCAAATCTATTTTTCTTGTAAAACCTTTTAGATGCCAAGCAGAGGAGTTCCATTCCATTGACGTGTTGTAGTTGTTGTGGTAGTTACATGATCTCGGTAGTAGACGCTTCCACATTCTACATTTGATTCTATTCAGGGTCATTTATCAGGTAGGGCATGTCGCCCCTTTCCATTCAGATATAGCATTCTCAGACTACCAGTTTTATATAAGTTTTGGATTTATTTAGTCATTTAGTATTTGTATTATTCAGGGGAGTGTTACTCTAGACTCATGTTATCATTCCTTTATCATTCTATTTTCTTTGGATGTGGTATAGTTACCTTATAATTTAATTGGTTGCATGTTAATTTAATTTAACAAAATTTGGCAACTCACTTTTTAAATATTAGGTGGTTAGTAATTGTTTAAAATGTTTTCGATAGTGATGCTATGAACTAAGCCACCTTGATATTTTATATTAATTAGAATAAAGGAGTAGCTACCTGGTATTTAATTAGACGGGGTGTCACACTCATCTCCCCATATGATTTTACCAACCACATCAACTAAAACCATGGGATTCATCAAATTTACTCAAGAATAAAACCCTAATTCTTAATTACACCACAATTTCAATTCTTACAATTTCTCACCAAATTATACACCACTTACATGGACTTTAGCTTAGAATTCGTATGGAGTTTATGTCACAACAATTTCTACGAGTTCAAATTCTCAAAACCCCTTTTTTGATCCAATAATCCCAAAACCCAAAATGATATAGTTTACACACCAACTATAATATGGATTTAAACACAGTACCAGAATTAAAGCAAGTTAAACACTTACCTTGTTGGATAAATTCGACGACCTCATGTCAGGAATTCGTCGGATTTGGACCGAGCTCTTCCTTTCTTCCTCCATAGTCTTCTTTCTCTTACTCCTTATTTCTTTCCTCCTTTTCATTTTTTTTCTCTCTTTCTCCCTATAACACTCCTCCCATTTAAATACCGGGTGATTAGTCATTTATTCAATTTAAAACAAAGTGTTCAATTGGTTCATTCTTAGCATCACTGACGAAAACCATTTAACCTTAATAACATCCTAATAAATAATTAAGCTAGTGTCAAAATATTTTCCATTTTAAGCTATACCCAAATAGTACATTATTACTTTCTAAGTTATTAAAACATTAACTATTTACCATTCATAGGAATATAATAAATACTGGACATAACTCAACTGCTGAAATAAATAAGACTCGATAAAACATTCCAGTTTAAAGTCTCTAGACAATAAACCATAAAATACTCAATCCAACTAAAATGAACTACTAAAATAATCTGAGTACCATCTCTCTGATAAAACGATTGAGAATGGGCGACACATGACCTAAATGAAATGTCTTAATAGAACTGAAAGAAATGATAGAGGCATCTAAATGCAAAGACCTGCAAATCCAACAACCATTACATCTCACTAACCAATCCAAGCGTCTAAGTCTGGTAACCCTGTGGCTAGGCACCTGATAAATACATATATATATAGCAAAAGAGAAAAGAATAGGAAGAGGTGGGTCAGATTCGAAGTTGTAAAAATATTTGTTTGAGAAAGTATTTAAAATTTTCAATAAATCAATTTTTATGTGCATGCTAGCTTGTCAGATTCCAACTTGAGATTCTCACCTCTCATCTATTGTGCACGCCTAACGTACATCTACCCCATATTAGCTTTCCTACCCAACCTAACTAGTTCGAAGTCACCATATCACCATCTATGTCACTAATAGTATACCCGTATCATCCATACAATACATTATTGAAATAGTTTATCCCACATAACTTAATTTCATTATTCACCATTCAAATGGTTAATCTTTTACCCACTAAGATTATTTTATTTCTCATTATTACTATATCTACTAATTTCATACGGTAGAATTTTCCCAAGTATATTCATATATATATAGTAACATCATCCCTATATATATATATATATGTACACACACTAATCCTGCACCCCTTGGTTAAGACCACTTGGCGGAAGGCATTTATTATTTTTACCATATCTACTACTTTCACACAGTAGAAATATTGACAAGTACACACACACACACACAAACATATATATATGTATACACAGACATATATATAATCACATCATCCCTATACATATATATACTAATCCTCCACCCTTAGGTTAAGACCACTTGGCGCAATGCATACTCTGCTATCATGTCCCGATGCATCGCTCACTACAAAAAGGACTGTTGGCTCAATCTCTCATGAACCATAAAATTCAAATCACACATATTGGAGTCGAACATAATCCACAGCCAAATGGGTCACACACATACCTACGCTCCCATTCAATCGTAGAAACTATCCTACGTCTAAGATAGCACGTAACCAAGTTCATATGCTCTGGGTACAAGTCAAATATCCCCCCAATGGGCGACACAAGATAAGACTATCCACTATGCGAAAACCGCCTCCTCCTAATAGACAGTAGCGTAGGTATGGTATACACATAATAATAAACGTATAATAGGCCTTCCCACATCCTATTTAAATCAATAGGTACTCCCCAACCCGTACATATATTATCCATACGTAATATTTTCTCATTACTACTTATAATATAATCATTTCGATTAATCTCTCTCAAAATTTCCAAGACTAACTTACCATTCCAATATTTCAAGTACTATTTCCAAAATACATTCCAACAATTCTGCACTGTGCTAGATTCATCAAATAATAGTTTTTCTCACTCAAATTAACTGTGTAACTCGTATTGGGATGAAATAGGATTTTTTATATTTTTGGACCTATCATTTTAACCACTTTTCGCGAGATCTTATCTCGTTTGGACCAGGCCCAATCTCGTTCAAACGAGATTGAGCAGTTCCCTTCCCAAACTGCATCTGCTACATTTTTCCACCATTAACAACTTAAGAACCTATATTGTTCATTCCCGATCACCAAAATAGCAAACTGATTTGATATTCTAACAAGTTTAGATGATTTCTACCAACCTAGAATCATTAAAATATTTACAATACATGAATTAAATATAAAATCCCCAAATTCAACATTAAATCCCTAGTTCTTTAAGTTTTAATTCAAGAACCATTAAAACCAAGATTCGTTCCTCAAATTCAACATATAATTCTGGGATTCCTATTCTACATGCATAAGGATTCAATTCTTCATCACAATAACTCTTAATCTATGATTTAAAGTCTCTAAATTCACCCAATTCAATTCTAAATCATATATTTGGTTCCTATGCTAACATGAGCACAATTATTGCTAATAGGAAGTAAGTAATACACACTTGTCCCGATTGTGATCTTCTGATCCGCTGATGAAATTGATATAAACTTGTTCCTCGTTTTTCGATCTACGCTTTGGTGGGATTTGTGGTGTGAGTTCTTGAGTTTTACACCAAGAACACCTATGGACTCTCCTTCTTCCTCTGTGGTTCTCTCTCTATCTCTCGTAGGTTTAGAATTTGACAGACTTCCGCTCTCCCATGTACACTCCCTTTTATTTTACCAATTTTCGTCCATATTTATTCCCCAAAAATCCAAACGACAAAATACCCTCGTGGGTTGCCCATTTGGTCTAAAAATATTCCAGAGTACAAATACAATACCCGAGTAGAGTTTTCTGACTATCTTGACCCTTCCTGACTCAATGGAGCACTTGAAATGACCATATGAGTGACTTAAAAATAATTTACTTCTTTAATCCATTAAATTAGTCCCGACGCGACTCATACACGCGTCCTGACTTAATTTACCAAACTGTCGTATTTCCCACTCTAGACAATTTATAAAATTTCATAATTCCATATTATGTAATCACACAGTAATATTCAATAATTCTCAAAGATATGTATCAACCTTGGCACGCTACTTAGTATTTATTTTAATCCAGATTGATTAACAATTAATTTCTCACATTTTAATTTAATTAATGCAGCAATAATAATTAATCCCATAATTATTTAAAATCATAAAAAATACGGGGTGATACATTCCCGTGCCCTGATAAGGGAGAGATAAAGGTTTTCCCTTATTGAACCCAAAATTGACTCGTATACACAATTTCGAGTCCCTAAAACTCCAAAAAGTCTCTGAAATCCTAACATTTCCCCCGGGTTCTCTATTTCGACTATCTCAGCCCTTTCGAGACCAACTATGCACTTAAAATTCCCATCTGAGTCACTTATAAAAAATTCACGGCTTAAATCCATCACATATTCACACATGTTTTCCAAATAAAATAACATCACATGTCGTCTTAATTCACTTGCGACATGAAAAAATATAATCCATCATATTTACTTTAAATCCTCAAATTATTAAATTGCCCCCACTCATGAAATTTCAATACCATAAATGTACGAGGTATTACATACTCCCCCCTACAAAAGAACTTCTTCCTAGAAATTTCAATTAAACCACTACTCAAAATGAGGATCTTTACCACACCACATCCTCATAGTACTCAAAATCATTCTCAAGGTGAGGTTGGATCACTATTTCCCCTATCTTCAAAACAAGCTTGTTCAACTCTCTTCATACTAATATACTCCATCAGTCATAAGGTCGCACCTCAAAAATAGCACATCACACCTTGTGATTCTACCAACAATATTCGAATAGCACGATCCTATACTTCACTAGCTTTATGGTCTTAATATTATATGGTTCATGTCACTATGTGCCAGCTTTTCGTATTCATCCCAACAAAAAATCTTCCATTCTGAGAGAAAACATATAAACTTCTAACCCCCCCCCCCCCCCTATTGGTCCTCAAAACAGCAATTCATTAGGTCGTAGCTTTTAAAGCAGTCACAAGTCACCCAAAAAAACTATATGGTTGCTCCACTTTAAATATCAGACTCTAACTCTAATCCAATGTAAAATTCTAATTATCCACTCATCTCTAAACAACCATAGGGAGAAAGGTTAGGGTTATCCATACATAACCTCAATAAGCTCTTTGTTAACAACAACCAGGTACGAGTGTACACATAACTCTACCATCAAACATTTGTCCTCCCGAATACCATACTATGCTTAACTTCACTTACAAGCTATATCAGTTGTGGAAGGAAAATAATCGAGAATTTGCATTCATATCACTTTACTTGTTGTCACTCATCTCCCATTTACTCTTTGGGTCATAGGTGACACGACTTACCCAAAATAAACGTCATCCCCCCACTGCTTCCTGAAATCCCCTATCATAGGTTGGGTTCAAGGATCTCAATGTGATTCACAACAATATTTGACAGAATCTCGCACCGGTGCGAACTTTCTTTTTTTCAAGAAAGTTTTAGACATACGAACCTATTTCCATATGTGATTTGTGCACCCGAAGATAAATTTACTATGTCCCGCTTAACATCGACTTCCACTTAGAACTTCTCACATTAAGGGGTACTTATACTCCCCTTGTTCCCCTTGGGGTATACCAAAAGTCTTGAGTCATGCACTTTTCATCACAATGCGCACTTCTGGGCCCTTTAGAGATATATGTTCCATTCACACACAAACCACGCTCAACATTCGACTGAGTAGGACTCCATTGTACTTTCCCATAATAGTTGGATTTTCCTCTTCTTAAGGTATTCCCTTGTAAATGGCTTCCGACAACCTTTCGACCCATCTCAGTTTTGCTACTCTAGTTGCACATATACACTTGGATCAACGTACTTAACACGCGATGTTCAATCCATCCTATCATTTCGACTTGGTTTATAACTTCCCAACAAGCATATATTCCACACATGTATTCCCACGTCCCTCTATCTCGAACGATATAAAAATCAAACTGACCAGGTGGCCCATACAACCTATAATTCATGCATGTCTGCACAAACATTACAAGAGTCACACGCTTCTCTCAAAATTTCCCCACGCACTCTCGACGTGGCTAAAACTCATGGATATTCTCAATAACCCTACAAATCGTAAATTAATCCTTATTGACATTGTCCCCATCTTCAACTCGTGGAGAGAAACATTTTAGTGCTTTATCACAGCACTACCGGCTTCTCATGCCTTATAGAGTATAACACTTCTCATCTCAACGTGTTTTCTCTACACCTTCACTAATTAACATTCAAAACTGATGCACTAGCGTCGATCAATGTCTCTCTACTCATGACGTTTACAAAGGTCCATGCGTATCTCATCCCATAATAACATTCAAACAAAGAACTTTACCCAAATGTACTAACCCATAGCATTGGCAGTAATCAAATTTCATAAAACTCAAACACATAATTAGGAGTCTAAAAAAATCCTCGAAAATCTTGTCCCCAAACATATCAATATAAATCTCAACTCCCACGTCTCTAAAGGAGTGATATAACAATACGATCTCCATATCACCAAGTTATGAGCGATATAAATCTCGCAGCTCGACAATAAACCCATATATACTCCAAATCATATCAGTAAGGACCCTACGCACCGAAATCAAATATCTCGAGACAACTATGCTCTCCGACGTCTCTATAATAATATACAATAAATGCCATATTGATCCTCTCGTAGGTGAGACATCGCCAAAACAACACATCCTGCCCTAGAGAGGCAATTATGATATCCGCTCACTATCAGTCTAACCATATATAACAATTCTACACTCAAAATAATATTATACTCATATAACACATCACTAAAATGAGTAATCTCAATAAAAAAATATATATCATTATCAATTCACCTGATCGTCCGTGGATGACACCATATATAATCCCTCTATACTGGGGAAAGCATATACACAATAATAATGTTATCGATATACAAACTAAACTCGTCTCTCACGCGAATCTAACGCTAATCAAAATATAGTGACTCGCTCGTGTCACTGATAACATGCCTAGTTTTCCGAGGATAAAACTCATATTTCCACCGTGCCAATTACACTGGATTCTCAAATGATTCTCAGCCCTTCATGTGATATGTTTTGAACACCATTCATATCTCATCCTTAATATCTGATGAAGGAACTTGCAGTCATACCATACCTCAGGTCCTTCCATTGACACAACATATTACTTCTAAATGTGGTAGTTGACTCCCACCATTATATCTTTGCTCCTAAGAGCCACGTAAAATTTACTCCAAATTTTCACTTTTCAGTATACTACACTCCACCATGTGCAAAACCCTTCGAATATCTAACTTTAATTGGCTAACACACACCATCTCCGCACTTTCTAAAATTCCCACGGATGCTCCCCTTCAATGACCATCTGACTCTCTCCCATTCTAACCACGTTCGGTGAGTCTAATATGAAACCACTTCCTGCTATAGCGGTACTTGGAAATCATATATTGCACCCTAGCAGTCCTTATACATCCTAACATACCGAGCAACAAAAGGGGGAACCTTAACTATGGTCATTATCCCCAAAATCTTCTACAATCTCAACTAAGACCCGCCTCATGTTGTCCTCCCAACGGACCTCACCTTTCGTACTTCACGATTTGGCACACGAACACATTTGAATGTAAATAAGATTCACCAATATATATACATTATAGTTGGAGAACGAAATCTCACTATAGGAATCAACAATCCTAAACATAGGGTTATATATCAACTAGAAAGCAACGTTGAAAGCGTAGTATGTTCACACAGATTCCTAAGGACACTATAACATGATGCTCTGATACCACCTGTGACACCCCTCCTAATAAAATACCGGGTGATCAGTTCTATATCTAATTACAACAAGCGTCTCATAGGGTTTCATTCTCAGCATCACTGTCGAAAACAATGAAATTACTAATAACCTAATAATTTCGGGTGACAAATTTTAAACTTTTAATATTTTTAAACATAACGCACATTTAAAATCCAATCATGCAGGAATATAAATAACAAATGGAAAGAATAACTAAATAACTGATACCCTCGTTGACCATAAGACAACCATATCGAATGTGCAAAAAATAAAATCGCTAAAATAAAATAAAATAAATGACATCAATTGGGCAACCTGACCGAATTTACATTATAATACCTCCTATCTAGATGTCAAAGATGGAAGAGTCTATGGAATATCCTGTCCACATCCACAGTTGCGGCAGTAATGTCTGACTCTAAAGAAATGGTCATCCAGGCATCCCTGTGTCTGGACACCTAAAATGTATGGCCAGGAGAAGAAAAAGAAAATATATATATGGGTGAGAGCCCGGGTTTTAGAAACATTTTAGCAAGTGCTTAACATACTTTAATATTAAAATATGCCATTCTCCATATTTAAACTGGTGTCGCAATCACATGAGATATCCCTGACCTCTCGTCTAACAGAGCGCACTTATCGCATGCATTTTAAACCCCTAGTTATGCTACCGAGTCTAACTAGTATATCGGCAAAATTCTAAATACCATAAGCTATCTCAACATCCCATGTACGTAATAGCCTAAGCTTTCTCACATGTTTAAACACTATATTTCACACTTTTAATCTTAACGATTTATATAAAGTAACTATCTCTAGTTATTAGAATATTCTCATCTTAGTTTTATGAATCTCGTATATAATAAACTCAGCTTATATACGTATATCATGTACATTTTATTCCGTATTTTATACTCCCCAAAAGTTTAGAAATTCACTCACATTTCTTTCCTTATGTTAGTCCATGTATATATTCTCCTCTCAAGTATATGTATATATGTATATGTGTGTGTGTATATATATATATATATGTATATACACATCAAGTATATCTGAAGCTCAATCTTAGTCTTAATCCATGTATATAAATATATCCACACCTCATATATATAGAGATACATATATTTACAGTATACTTTACACATCGATTATCAGTACTTATATATCACACACTATATAAGTATAGATCCATCCCTCAGAGTCAAAACTCATTGATATAATCACATCAGTAATATCATATTTCGGGGCATAACTCACATACTAATCCGGGAGCCAGAGGTCAGAATCTCTCACTCTGACTTGGTAAAAACAAAAATTTTAAATGTATGGGAAGCGGTCATAGTTCCTCAATAGGAATGAGAACGAAACATACCTACCACATCTAACCCCAAATAAAATAACATCGAACTTGTCTTATAACCTTAGTATTGATTTGTTCTAAGGTTTATCCTATAGGACTAGATTTTCACCTTATCCTTTTACTAAAGTATAGGATTCACTAATCGATCTCCTGTTCATATTTCTCTATCCATTCTTATCTTCTCTATTATCCTACCTTTCTTTGTCTCATATCGGTCGATCTTCGTCAGGATGACCAGTGGTGATTGTACCGCCAATGTTGTGGGGGATAATATCTTGGATTGTACCCTTATTGGGTCATGATAATCAAAAGTAGATCTCCTGCTGACACTATAGAACACATTACTTTTGTGATGACTTTTATAGGTGTGCTGGACAATTTTGCTTTGTTAAGTTGAAGCAAGGATGACCCCTAACTGATATGATGTATCAATGTCTTATACCTCTACTAATAGTCCTCATCTTCGCATGAAAAATCCTATGGATATCCTTGGACCTCCTTTTTTGAGATGGGGAGGACATGATTTAGCATTATATTTACATCTGACATTGTGTTGGACTACTTTAGTAAGACCTGGGGATGGTCCCCCACCTAATAGTTGGGCAGCCTCTCTGTTGACCTGAGTGATGATATTGACAGAGTATTGTTTGTAATCCTCTCATAATATCTTTGACAAATGAAAAAAACTAGTGTTGCATCTGTTAATGGCTATCCATAAGTGATCTCATCGTCGGTGCCACATCGGCCATTTAGATTACTAGGGTGGTTGGCTGGAACATGCCCAACTGTTTGGCTAGTGATCGAAAGAAATCTCTGATAAAGAACAACAACAATAATAAAAAGTAGTAACAACCCTAAAACATGATGTATCAAAGAAGCAGATGAACCTCCCAACTAAAGCTCATTTAAGAGTGATTCAACTCTAATAGTGGTAAACCTGGATCACCACCAGGGATGAGAAACATAGTATTCAAGCTAAGATAAGAAAGAAAACACAGTCTCTTCCCCCAAATGACGCTAAAATGATGATATTGAAGACCATCTTAAGTATTTAACCTAGTTTTAGCTTACACAACAAGGGTGAAATAATAAATAGAAGTTAAAAATATAAAAGTGAAAATATAAAAAGAAAATATGAATTAGAATATAAGAGGTTTAGCCATTGCTCTACGTTCACAATGCAAACTAAATAGTGGTTTCACTATAATACGGAGTCAACTTCCATAGGAGGTGTATAATTTTTCCCCTTTCTCTCTATAATTTGATAGAGTAACATTAGTGTCTACAAATATCAGATGTGAAAAAAAAGATGACATGATCTTGGGGGTGCATAATATGACCGTCAAATCACACACTCAATCCCTGCAGTACCCTGTGTGGTTGCTATTATGATTCCCATGTATAAATGAAATGTCTTAACTGGTTTGTCTTGATTGGACAAATTTTCAAAGTGTTGTTCATGACGATATACTGAGATTAGACTTGGGATCCATTTGAAATCAACATCCATGTCTAATGACTCTGGTAGGAAGACATTTTGATATCATTCGAGGTTAACTCTGATAACGGTCAAGACTGGTTACTCCTTGCCTACAGGGGCAACTACCATGATCGATCATCTAGAGTAAGGTCTTATGTACTAATAATTCTTATGAGACTTTGGGATGGGACCATCATAGACAAGTCTGGTGGGACGCCTATAAGGTATGATATCTTTATTTAAAGGGATGTCTCTGAGGGACTCTCCTTTAGTGGGGCATCTAGAAGAAATCACGCTTACTTATATCAGGCGTGAATAGATCATTCAACTTAATTGAATTGTAGTTAACTTATACAAATTATGCATGGGTCCATAACATTCTTTGTTTTTTTATGTCTCACATTATCCTCTTCAATTATAGGATACTTCCAACCATCTTCACAACCAATAAATACTCTCTCGTGTTTAACTATTAAATGTGTTCACATATTAAACATCCATTTCCCCTAGTTATGTCCATCAAAGTATGATGGCCTATTCGTGGAGATATGATCTCTTTATTCAAATATCATCAATCATTAAACTATATTTTATTACAACCATGACACATCGACGAGTAACAAACAACAATAGAAACACAAAATAATGCACGATCAAACTCTGACATATAATGCTTAGAAATTGAACTGCTTTTATACCAATTGAGGATTTGGTGTGTTCAAGACAAGTGTTAACAGATCCATACATTGGGTGAATAGGTTTAATTACAATATTGCCCATTTTTTTTCCAATTTCCATTTTCTTTTCAATTTTACCAAACATAGCACATGTAACAACTAAGTGAAGTGATGATAATAATGTGAATAAAAAAAATTAGTCTCAATTTGGAAATCAAGGTGAATTACACTAGATGCAAAAATCATAAAATCTATTTTCTAGATTAAGCTTTATCTAAGTGAGATATATGTGTAGTATTTGATGAAGATTAAGTAAACAACATACACAGTGTACAAATAATCCATCTGACACATTTTTTTATGCCCCCACCATCAAGGGGTATAATACCTTGATGAAATTCAATCTATCAATCAACTTGAAAAGGTTTTATACACTACAAGAAAGTACCTCTCTCTCATTAACTCACGATAATTTTCTTACGAAAATTGAACTTTACTACATTGATGATGGGGGATCCAAGCTAAGCTCCGTAGGATGGACAAGCAAGTACATTCTTCTCTTTAGATATGGATGACGTGTTGAACTCTCAATTATCTCAAGACATCTCCTCCTTAGATATAGGATTGTGGATAAAAAAACTAGATGTATAATGATTAGATTGAATCTTGTCTAAATGTATCTTGTTCAAATCACTATGAATTCCTCTCAATCAATAGATCAATTATTAATATTGGTTTTTATATCAAATTGAATGGAACATTTAAATTATACAAGAGAGAAACAATTAAAATTGCCCCAACCTCAAAAATACTATATAAGGTGTACCTAAGTGGAAATTGGATAATTCGAAAGTATGGTGGGGGGGGGGGGGGGGTAGACACCCCATCCTAGGACCATCCTAAGCACCTCCTTAGGTCCCTAACACTCACTCATTCACCACAAAACCCTAGGTTATACCCTGAATACCGATCTAATTTCCATCGGGATATCCCCGCCCCATCTAAATTCGATATTCTTTCTCTCTTGAGTGAAAGCTCAATAATTCTTCAAAGGGCTCAGATACCCTTTCCAACGATCTGCCCAATGCGCGAATTCACCTTACAATTTGGACGAACGATTCCTAGGATCTGTTTGACTCTTGTGAACTCTTCATCTCAAATGAGGTTGAATGAATCATCGAAGGTCTCTGAATACCATTTCCAACAGTTCACCCTTGTGTGAATTAGCCTTACGGTATAGAAAATGATAATTTTAATCGGAAGGGTCACTGGGCATTTTCGGGCCCCATTTGACATACGTCAACTTTTTTAAACGAACAAAGTGAATGAAATATCGAAGGGATATGAATATACTTTCCAACGATATGTTCCATGCACAAATCGGCCCAATGGTTAGGATGAACAATACCTTTTCCTTTGGGAATTTCATGTCTAGTGACCAGCGGACGCTTTCGGGACCCGTTTGACTTTTATCAACTTCTGATCCTAACGGTAACTCAATGGATTCTTAAAATACTCTGAATACCCTTTTCCCACGGTCCAACCCGTGCCCGATTCTGACTTATGAATCATGTTTTATGTCCATTTTATCGAACAACCTGCCTTAGAGTTCTAATTGACAACCTCATGATGTTACCTATCGGTCATGCATCTAGGGTTCTATGTTATAGGCAAGTCTAAGACCATGTAGATAAGAATCCCCCTTAGCCTTATAAATAGATGACATGACCTCACTTTAAAAGAGACACCTCAAAACCACTAAACATCCCTCTCCGAGAGAATTCCCTCGAATTCAGAGCTATTATTTCCTTAAAAGCCCATTTCCCACATTGCTTATGTCCTTTTCATGATCTTTTAAGTAAATTCCCACTCACCTCCTCAAATCACCATCACTTCATCATGAGATCAGAGCATCTACAATCAAGATCTACTTCAAGTCTTCACAAGGAGATCTATTTCTTCCACTTTTCTCTTTAATTTATCTTACTTTTTCCATTAGTTACTTCATTTTCACTTTAATGATTTACTTTATTACATCACACATCTTAATTTCAAACTTTTTCTTATTAGTATTCGCACATACTTTGTTTTCATAGAAAAACCAAAAACAAGAAAAAGATGGCTCACTTGTAAATTCCAAATAGGTATTTCTCATCACATTAAAACACATTAAAACACCATTCTACACACACACATATAACAAAGTCCCCGATTGGATTTACAAGATAAACCCCACTTTGTATTGTCTTCGAACTATGTGGACTTTGATGCCCCGAGAACTAGGTAGGCATCTTAGGTGAATCCTTAGACTCGAGTCCCCCCACATACATTTTCACTTTGTTCTTATCACATATTCATCATATATATTTTATTTGTTTTCTTTCTTGTGTCTTGTTTGATATATTATGCACAGAATCACACACGTCATGGAGTTCTACATGAGAAGACTAACACACGCCCATGAGAGATCGAACGGGTGGGATGGGTGCCTAATACGTTCCCATTCCGTAATTTTGCCTGTGATACCTTGAACTACTTGGTTTTGCAAGCATCAATATTGTACTTAATGCCGTTCTCTCTAGGTGGAAACATTTATTTTGACTATTTTTTAGGAAATAGACTTGCGGTTCTACTTCTACATATCACCCCACATCGATGATGGCCGAGTGCCCCGATAAAGGACGCAATCTTACGTACATGCAAGAAAAATGGGAAGGAAGTAGGTATGAATCTTGGAAGATGAATTCTCCTCTAGGATCCCCCCAGAGAGATGACGACTCAGAATGGACACAGTGTTGACTCCACAAGGTTTTTTTAATAGGACTAGAATCTATTTTTGCATGGGCGTTATTCTTTTCTACATGTGTGCGTATGCACCTATCTGTACGTTCCCTTTTCTCCTATATTTACCTTTTCAGATCTTTCTCATATATATCACTTTCCACACTATAAGGACATAAATTTCCAAATTGAGTCCCTGTATTGTTTTTACTTAATTCCGTGAACAAAATTGTGTTTGTAATATGTCATAGGGAGATGTTTATTTTATCACGAACCCACTTGGTCAATGACGTATTAAAGAATTTGAAGACGTTACGGCAAAGGTTCAAAGATTTAATCATGTTGATGTTTATTTGGTGCAAGTTTAATCGTCTTCAAAGTTAATTTCATTTCGAGATCACTCAGGTATGAATTTGTATAATTAATGGTGCTCGGAATTATTTTATAAAAGACAAGGATGTAATTTTTATAAAGAAAAATGTTTTTAAATATTTTAAAAATGTTTTAATGGTTTAAACTTCATTTTATGATGATAAGCTCTAAAGAGAGTTTGACTAATTTGAATCTCTTTGTTAAGAGACGTTTTTATCCGAAAGTCAAAGAAAGTCAAACTTTCGCAAGGTCGCTCGAGCAACATTGGATCTCGTTCGAACGAGATACAATGTCGCGCGAACGACATGCTTAAGGCATTCGAAAGACACGTTTTTCGAGGCGGCATTTAAATCATATTTAAACAGTGTTTGCATCATAATTTCAGCAGTGTGCTTTCTGAAAAAGTGTTTTACGAACCAGAACCTTGTTTGCACATGTTTTCTAAGGTTTACAAAGCATAAACACATCCTTAGAGTTTGCAAAGATTTGAGTTATCATTCTTATATGTTTACGTGATCTTGTTGCACCAAAGTTGTTTGTTCTACACATTGAACACAAAGGGTTTTGCAGTGAAGAAGCGACGGACATCGTGTTCTACGTCGTAGACGAATCAAAGCCATATCGGTGGACATCGAGACATACATGGAGGCGTGTGTTGTGTACAGAGATCGTGGAAGATGGAATTTCTGCGTGGGAACTAATGAAGAACAGTTGAAGATCAGAAGGAGTGTCAAGACCCGTGGGGATCGAGTCTTAGTGTAAGGCTAGTATGTCTTTGTAAAACTATTGTTCATAGTGATTGTCTGTCTTGGGCCGTCCGAGGTTGTTTTCCCGTTTTGGGTTTTTTCCTCGTACATCCGGCGTTGTGAGTATTCTTCACTTTACTTTACTTGTCTTAATCACTGGATGCATGTTTAGGATTAATCAAGATAAAATTGGTTTAATGTGAGAATTGCGTTTTTCACAACTTCGTTTGGTGCATAATTAAAAGTTGAATATGTTTCGGAGAAATAATTGGTTTTGTTTAAAACACACATATTGGGCACTCTTCAAATTGGTATCAGAGTTGGAAAACATTTTTTATTTGTTTTGTGATCCCGTGTGTTTTCAAACATGAATTCTGGATATAATGAATTTTCTCGAACTCCTATTTTTAATGGAACTAATTACACTTATTGGAAGATGAGAATGAGATGTGCTTTAAAATCTATTTATGCGCGTGTTTGGCTTGGAGTTGAGATGGTTGGACACCCCCTCTCACTATTGTAGGTGAGGTCACTAGTTTAAAGCCTGTTGAGTCATGGACTGAAACTGAACAAAGACTTGCACAATATAATTCAAGGGTCTGCATGTTATTTCTTCACATGTCACACAGGAAGAATATAGTAGAATTATGACTTGTGAAACATCAAAAGAGGATTGGGATATTTTGGCACTTACTCGCAAGGGCACTAGCACGGTTAGGGCGTCAAAACTTCAAAATCTCACTACACAGTTTGAGACCATTAGGATGTTAGAGAGTGAGACCTTTGATGAGTTTTATGCTAGGTTGTCCAATATTGTCAACTCGTCGTTTAACCTAGGTGAGAAAATTCCCAACAACCGTGTCATTAAGAAAATCCTTAGCTCGTTGCCTAGTAGGTTTGATACGAAAGTGACTATTTTAAACTCCTTGGGGTGGTTAGAATCAACGAAACTAGAAGATATTGTAGGTGACTTACAAACCTATGAAATCGACATGATTACCTCCAAGAAAGTGCCTAAGAAAGAAAAGGGTATTGCTTTGAAAACTCGAAAGGAGGAAATTAAAGTTTCGGATTCCGATTCGGATTCCAATTTTGAGGATGTTGCTTTGTTGGCAAAGAAATTTAAAAAATTTATTAAGTTTCAAAAGCAATCAAAAGATGCCAAGAAATTTGAAAAATTCAAGAACAACAAAGTAGATCCCACCTCTAAGGATAAGTTTGAGAAGCCTAAGAGAGATGAGTCGGATAAGTGTTTTGGGTGTGAGGGGTATGGTCACAAGGTTAAGGAGTGTCCCATTAGACTTAATAAAG
Organism: Sambucus nigra; assembly: GCA_949130495.1. NCBI lineage: Eukaryota > Viridiplantae > Streptophyta > Magnoliopsida > Dipsacales > Adoxaceae > Sambucus > Sambucus nigra. Next base: position 423,696,144 of record OX422218.1, read on the forward strand.
AGGGTAAGCAACCCGTTGTCTATAATGCCACCTTAAGTGATAGTGAACCGAAAAAGGGAGAAAGTTCCCCCATTGAGCGTAACTTTGTTTCGTTTATGGCATATCATGTGAGCGACGACAATACTCATATGAATGACACTTCCGACGAGGTTTTGAGTGTATCCCATGTTAGTGAGGGTGAAGAGAGTGACGAGGAGGAGATAGATGTGAAAGAATTGCAAAATGCGTTTAATGAGTTGTATGCCGAAACGGTGAAGGTAAAAAAGGCTGACTCAAAATTGCAATCTAAGTTCAATGAGCATGCCATAGAAAATAATGATAGTTTTATTGAGGATATTTGGGCACGTGAGAAAAAGTTTAGGGTGAAATTAGTGTTTGTGGAGAAACAGAGAGAGATAATCTCTGTGGTTTGATGGAGTCCTTGAAAAAGGAGATTTTAGAGTTTGAGGAGTCTAGGCATTTGCTCGAGTCTAGGATTCTTGAGTTGGAGGAAAGGTTGAAAGGCTCATCTAGAGTTAAGTTTGATTTGGAGGCTAGGTCAGAGAAGTTAGATAAGATCTTAGGCACCGTCCAAATTAAGGGAGATAGGAAAGGTATAGGTTTTGGTGAGAGAGTTGTTCCCATTCCCCCCGCACATGTGAGAAACACTAGGATGTTTAGAAAAGTTCCTCATAAAGGTAATCACTCCCACCACCGCTACACTTGCTCTTTTTGTGGTAGGAAAGGTCACCTTAGGCGTTTTCGTTACTACCTTAAACAAACTCCTAGGAAGTTTAAGAATAAAGTTGCACCGGTTACCCAAACCCCCATGCGTCGCTTTACACCTACTTGGGTTAGGAAATCGGATTTAGTGGCTTTAGGAATTCTTCCCATGCTAAATATAAAGGATGATAGTGTTTCCATATTTGTCATATGCTAGTTTGCTTCATGATATATTCATTGCTAGTATTATGGCATGAGTATCATTTTGTATCATAGTTGTCATATATTTGAGTCCTACATAAAAAAATACAAAAAGATTTTATTTTTGAGAAAATTTTTGAAAATCCAAAAATATTTTTCTTCTCTTTGAGTTAAAATATGTTTGAAAACCCAAAAATATTTTATGTTTTTTTTTTAGTTTACATGTTTGATGTGGCATATTGGTGTGCTTGGACCCCCCATCGTTTCATTATCCATGTGGCTAGGACATTTGGTCACTATTATCGATCCTTAGAATGATCTATACCATCTTTTATATGGGGTTGTTTCCAAGTTGATATGAATTTTGATTCAACTTTGTATAGATGCCAACATCGCACACATGCACGAGTTTATATGGATGCTTGACTTCTCTTGCATATTTGAATTTAGTAAGGCGTTCTTATCTCGATCTTGTCATCTATGCGTAAGTAGACTTAAGGAGAAGTGTGCATGTAATAATAGTTTACCGTGAGGATTTAAGATTGGTTAAAATGACGAGTGATTCACGGGAAAGGGCTGCGAGAGTTCAAAATTAACTTGTCGCGAAAGCCACCGTTTAAAACAGCCCAAAAGAAAAAGCAAGTTGCTAAGAAAAGGGCCAATAATATTTTCTCTAAGTTGAGAATGCTAGAAACCTCAAAACAACTTGAAAAATTATATATACATATGAGGGAGTTTGGTTGGAGAAAATTTAAACGGGTTTGCACAACTAATCCTAATGTTGAAACATTGCAATTTGACGTATTGTTTGTAGAATCGTCAAAATTCTGGATTAGTGTGCATGCATTATGTTTAGTTCTTTAAGCTCACACTTTTATTGTCATACGTCTATAATAAAGTTTAATGATTTATCGCTATCAATTAGAGCTTCTTGATCGTTTCGATGTGTTGGAATTGTGACTCATTTGTTGTAGTTTCATGACATTCATTCCATATCCATGTTTGAGCACATCGGTACTATGTTTGCATGTAACTCACCTTTTTAGTTTTTATGAGTTTTTGCGTTTTGTGTTAAAAGCTTACTATTTTAACACTGTTTTTCTTCTGCCAGTCCCTTCCTGGAATTGTTTTGTGGAAATTTTTTCAGTTGGCAATACTTTATAATATTTCTGGGAAACAGGGAAATTTGGGCAGGTCGCGTGAAGTCGTTCAAATGAAATCTTGTCTCGCGTGAATGCCTTCTGTACTTCGTGCGAGCGACTTCCTCATCTCATTTGAGTGAAGTCCCTGGCTCGTTCGAACGACAGGGTGAAAAATGTCTTTTGATTGGTTTGCAATCCTCAGGTTCAAATTGGTATATTTTTGGTACTGCAGGAAGCACTTCTGGACTGTTTGGTTAATATGCAGGTTCTTTTATGATCATAATTGGTATTTTGCATATGAGTCCATTTATGACACTTGATTTGATTGGTATTCTCTATGTGTGATTGTTTGGTTTACTAGCTACTGAGTTGTTCTTGTTTGATCATTATTAGATGGTTGTTTCATAATTATCTAGCTGTTTTCATTTTTCAAAATTTGTATCAACTTGATTCTATTTGATATCATTTTCTCATTCTAGATATTTCATATTGGTTTATCTTTTCACCGGATTGTCTATTCGAGACAAAAAGGGGGAGAGATTTGGTATGTGATGTAGGGGGAGATTTGTTGAGCGCTTTTTTATGATATTTTTTCAAATTGGTATCAAATAATTGCTCACATGTTTCAAATGATTTGTTCATATTAGAATATAAAAATTGGTTTCATTTGTTCCTCCATACTTCACTTGGTATTTGTTTTTCTGTTTCATGTGCGTAAGTATGCTTCAGCAATTCGAGATTTCAAGTCTACATCACATTCAGACAGTTCATGCTTGTCGGTGCTACATTTTCTAGTCTGTATCCTATATTTTTGATTTTGGGTTTATGGGATGGGATTTAGGCGTCATACGGCTTGACGGACCGGTTAGGCATTTCACTAGTTTAGTTTTGTCCCGGAATATTCAAAGGGGGAGATTTGTAAGGACTTAAATTTCCAAATTGAGTCCCTGTATTGTTTTGACTTAATTCTGTGAATAAAACTGTGTTTGTAATATGTCATAGGGAGATGTTTATTTTATCATGAACCCACTTGGTCTATAATGTATTGAAGAATTTGAAGACGTTGCGGCAAAGCTTCAAAGATTTAATCATGATGATGTTTATTTGGTGCAAGTTTAATCCTCTTCATAGTTAATTTCATTCCGAGATCACTCAGGTATGAATTCGTATAATTAATGGTGCTCGAAATTATTTTATAAAAGATAAGGATGTAATTTTTATAAAGAAAAATGTTTTTAAATGTTTTAAAAACGTTTTAATGGTTTAAACTTCGTTTTATGATGATAAGCTCGAAAGAGAGTTTGACTAATTTGAATCTCTTTGTTAAGAGACGTTTTTTATCCAAAAGTCAAAGAAAGTGAAACTTTCGCAAGGTCGCTCGAGCGACATTGGATCTCGTTCGAACGTGATACAATGTCGCGCGAATGACATGCTTAAGTCATTTGAATGACATGTTTTTCGAGGAGGCATTTAAATCCTATTTTAACAGTGTTTGCATCATAATTTCGGCAGTGTGCTTTCTAGAAAAGAGTTTTACGAACCAGAACCTTGTTTGCACATGTTTTTTAAGGTTTACTAAGCGTAAACACATCCTTAGAGTTTGCAAAGATCTGAGTTATCATTCTTATATTTTTACGTGATCTTGATGCACCAAAGTTGTTTGTTCTACTCACTGAACACAAAGGGTTTTGCGGTGAAGAAGCGATGCACATCGTGTTCGACATCGTAGACGAATCAAAGCCATACCGGTGGACACTGAGACATACGTGGAGGCATGTGTTGTGGACACGGATAGTGGAAGACGAAATTTCTGCGTGGGCAATAATGAAGAACGGTTGAATATTATAAGGAGCTTCAAGACCCGTAGGCATTGAGTCTTAGTGTAAGGCTATTATGTCTTTGTAAAACCATTGTTCATAGTGAAGTTCTGGCTTGGGTTGTCCGAGGTTGTTTTCCCCTTTTGGGTTTTTTCCTCGTACATCCTGCGTTATGAGTATTCTTCACTTTACTTTACTTGTCTTAATCACTATATGCATGTTTAGTATTAATTAAGATAAAATAGGTTTAAAGTGAGAATTGGGTTTTTCACAAATTGGTTTGGTGCATAATTAAAAGCTGGATCTTTTTCGGAGAAAAAATTGGTTTTTTTTAAAACACACATATTAGGCACTCTTCACACTCACTTATATACTTCACACACTTGAATATAATCGCAGTCTACACTTCACAAACTTACACTTAGCTTCACTTTACACTTACATGCTTCACACACCACTTAGGATACCCATGCTTCGGCTTCACTAGGACATAACCACATTTCCTACGCCTTTATATACGCTCACTTACACGTGTCACACACCACATACAATTGATCCATGTATAGGTTCACTACAACACACTCACTTATATGTATTCCCATACTCTCTCACATGTATTCATGCATAGTATAGTTTCCATGCTAGATTTACTTTTATATTCTCCCCATTTGTGTGGAATTCCCCTTACTCATCATGCTATTAAAAATAATGATAAAAAATACCCTATCTCCATAGTATGTTAATTAGGACTCATGCGTTTTTTCACACTACATCACCAAGATCATGGCTATATTGACCAAAATTTGGTCCAATTTTTGGGGATCACATTGTGATGGGTGTTAAACCTACAGATCACAGTTAGCCTAAGTGATATGATTATCACCTTTCATAAGACTTGTACTTTTAACGTATATAGAAACCCCCCTCCCCACCCCGCCCGCCAACTTACCTCTTGACCAAACTCACGGTGGGAGGTATATTGTACGGAACCCATTCATGTACGTCGAGTATATTGAATTAAATATCGCACGTATTGTCCCCATGAAGTATATAATGATGCAATTCATGTACACGCAGGTATATCAAATGTATTGCCCACATACACCGATGAATGATTTCCCTTGTAAGCAAGAGGTATATCATGGAATTCATGCTAAAGGGGGAACCCTTCCACTAACCCAAAAATTGCGAAAACCTCATATAGTTGTCAAACCAAAGACACACATATTCAGTTTTCCAATTACCTTATGAAATTTTATCGATATTTTGGGTTGTCATAGTGCCCGAATGTTTGCACGATTTTTTCTTTTTTTCAAAATAGGAATCCGTCCATGAGCCTAGAAACAAGTCCAACTCTGTTTTACATATTTTGAAACCCTAATTTCCCTGGCTTGGGTCTTGTCCAACATTTTTTCTGCATTTAGGAAAACCTAATGCAAGTGATAACCTAATAATAACATTAATAATAATCATGCTAAGATTCCTCTCCTTTTTCCCTCATTTTCAAAAAATACCAAAAAAACTTTGTATACTCCTTCCAAAATACTTGAGATTTTCTATCTCCTTATTTCAAAAATAAATACAAACCGTTTTCCCTCTCATATCTATTGCCTACCTGACTTTGCCTCGTTCCCTATTGGCTTCAGTCTTCCGTTAAACCATCCCAAAGGTCTTCTAGTGCTTCTGCTACCTCATCCAAGTTTGGATTTGACCTTCATGAGCACTTCATGGAGAACACCGACCAAGCGTCAAGTATGTATATCAATTTGATTAACGTCTTAACCCATCTCAATGCTAACATAAAAAAGCTTCAAATTGAGGTCTACGGGATGCAACATCATTGGGCCCAAATTCCCAAATAACCAAAGGTTCTCTTTCCTTGTTCCATTGATCTACCTTCTCCAGTGCCAGTTTAGGTCCTAGAAGAGTATCAACATGATCCATGCATCCCTCATGTCGATGGGCCGCCACTAGCTAAACTCCCTATTTCAAACCTTGCCCAACCAGGGGCTAACCTGCCACTACCCATGGATTATAAGGAGGAGGAACTAAAAAAGGTCAAATAAGACCTCAAGCTATTGTCGAATATGTTTAATCAAGCAAAGATATTATGGAACTACGTGTACTATAGCCATATGTCTCCTGATCCCAAAGACAGACTACTAGAGAAGTTTAAGATGCCAGATATAGAGACGTTCGGGGAAATTGAACCCCAAATTCCTCACCTTCATTGATATCATCGGGGTACGACCCTCATTGGTGTCTCTGACGAAATAATGGCCCAGATATTCTAGCAGACCCTAACAAAGGTGCCATTTCTTGGTTTTTATCCCTAAAAGAATCCATAATTCATAGTTAGGACGATGTCGCTTGGGAATTCATGTCTCAATTCAACTTCAATGAGGAGCTACAACTTATGTACCGAGATAAAGAACTTCTTAAGTAGAACCCTGGGGAGGCAATTAGTAGCTTCATAGGAAGGTGGAGAGAGAAATCTGGTACCATAACCAACAGACCCTCTGAGGAGGAACAAGTATGTATAATGAAGAAGAACTTATTACCTCATATTTGAGCATCTGTGGAAGGACAGTACTACCCACACTTTTGAGCCCTTCAATAAGATGGGGTAGAAATTGAGGAAGGCATTCCCAAAGTCAAATCTGAGCCAAAGAATGCGATGTAACAGTTCACTCCCTAAAAGTATTAGAAGCATGTCGATGCTATAGTCTCAACCATAATAACATTTCCTAACCTACTACCTTTTGGGCACCAAAAAATTGCCCTAACCCTACCAATAAAGTGTACACTGAGATCCATGCTCCCCTGTCCAAAGTATACCAGGCGCTGTTGATATGAAACCTCATCAAAACTTTGGACCCTTGTCCATTACCAAATCCACTCCCTAAAAACTTCAAAGCCAATGCCCGTTATGATTTCCACCAGTCTGCTAGCTATACCAGTGACCAATGCTTCTACTTTCATATTGTGATCCAAAGTTTAATTTATCGGAGTATCATTGCCCTACCGGCCAATCCAAAATCGTATACCACTCATAACTCACTTATAGGCCATACAAATTCTATATTTCTAGAGAATGACTCAGAATTTCATCCATGTGCTCATATTGTACCCAACAAAGCACCCATAATCCCCATACTCTCACCTAAATCGCTCAATGTTTACCCATATTTCCTCATACACTCTATAGGCTTCACCGATCAAGCTTCATCACTCCTTACAAGTTCTTGAATTGCAATTCGTGCCTTATCTGAAGGGAAAGTTATGGAGTTACTAGTTGTGTTGGGCTAACTCTTGGAGTTTGGGATGAAATTACCAACTGATATGATTTTTTGTTTATCACAAATTCAGTGGATTGTTCATGGAGTCCCAAAAATGGGCTAGGGAATCAGTTGAATAGGTGGTACCTGTTGAAAAAATAAGATTAAATGATGTAGTGAAGCTAATAGCCGATGCCTTTCGATAGACAAGTGAAATTTGTAGCATTGATGATCTACTCTCCATTCTGAAGCTTCACACTTGCACCTCCCCTTGAAGCGGGAATGTCTATACAATAAAACCATCAAGGTTGTTGAATGTATTTTTTTCTCTTGGCAACAGGACATAGTTTCCACTAGATGGGGGGGTGACTTTGATAGATCAGATGATGAACTCGGTCATGAAGAAACCAATCTAGTAACCAATGTGTACGGAATTATATCCTTCGAAGATTTATTATGGGAAATCAACAAGGTGGTCATTCAGCAATAAGTCGATAAATAAATGAGGTTCATGCTTTTACCCACCTCGATAAATCACATAACCAAGTCGGGGATACAATACAAAGATCTGAGTCCTCATGAGAATAAGATAAATAAGGGAAAGGGAGTTATCTATGAACTTCCAATGTCATAAATGACCATAAAAAAAAGTAAAGTCCTTAACCAAATCAAGATAACACAAGCCAACACCACCCTACGAGGACTCTTCATGTCCTCCCAAATGGAAGGAATAGTCGGATAAAACTCCTCACCAGGCCTACAGTTCCTACTTCCACCACCCTCGAAGAAGTCGTAAACATGGTCAGGTCCTTAACCTTTTTCGAACTCCTCTCCTTTTTCGAAGAAGAAATACCAAAAATTAGCCCCGACCATATTTATGCCCTCGACATCTCCATTGAAATAATGGGAAAGATTGCCCCACACTAACTTGTTGATTGTGGATATGCCCCCAATGTTTTTCCCCTTAGAACCTTTTATTGATTGGGCTTAAAAGTCATTTATCTTACTCCCACTTCCGTTATCGTGTGTGCATACGACAATACCCACGAGAGTTAATGGGGTACAAATGCCTCACATTAGGGGTTTGTAGACATCCCATTATGTGATCCCCCCTAACTCTCCTTAGGTCCCTAGTACCTCCCTTCATTGCTATAAACCCAGGTCACGTCCCGAGTACTAACCTGGAGGCCATTGGGCACTCCCCGGCTCAGTTTGACCCAAAAGTCAAAATCTTCATCTCGATCGAGACTCAATAAATCTTCGAAGGTCACTAAATACCCTTTCCAACGGTCCAACCCATGCGCGATTCGGACTTACCATGCGGACGAACGATCCGTTTGTGTCCGAAACCTGACCTAGAGGCCACCGGGTGCTCCCGGGCTCTATTTGACCTATGTCAACTCTTTAGCCCAACCAAGTCTGAATGAATCTTCTAAGGTCACTGAATCCCCTTTACAACGGTCCACCCTATGTACGATTCCGACTTTCCATGCAGACGAACGATCTACTTGACTCTGGGAGGCCATCGAATGCTTCCCGGGCCCGGTTGACCAAAGTCAACTCTCCAAACCGGGTCAAACTCTTTGGAATGTCGAAGTATATCTCCTAACCTTCCCATCAGTATGACTCGTGTGTGATTCTAACTTACCATGCGGACGAATGATCCGTTTGCGTCCGAATGATTCCTCGTCCAGTGGACCAACAAACGCTTCCGAGCCATATTTGACCCAAAGTCAGGTCCCGAACTCGGGAGCGGTCCAAAGTACTTTCGAAGGTCTTTGAATTACCTTTCAAAAGGTATGCCCCGTGAGTGATTCTGACTAGCGGTTCGCCCTCGGCGGCCGATTTTCTGAAAAAGCCTGAAACACACTGCCAAACGGTAGGTTCCAGCACCTGTCGGTCGATAGGCAGGAAGGGGTATATGCCGATCGGCACTCACCTGGGCCTATAAAAGGAGGTCTTCACCTCATTTTCAATGGGAGCCCAGATCAGATAAAAATCTTTCTCAACGAATCCCAGAAACCTCTCTCGAAGGCGGCGTGATTTCAACTCCCAAATCCTTTTTTTCCACTTTTCATCATCCTTTTCATCAAACTTGGTGAATTAACCACTCTCCATCATCATCCAAACTCAAAGGCTGTTATTTAACACTCAAGACAAGCTCAAGATCTTCAAGAAGGTCCAACTTTCTCATCTTTCTCTTCAAATTCTCTTGAGTTCTCAATAACTTGCTTTATTACTTAGCACTTTTTATTATCTCATCTCACACATCCTAATATACTTTTTATTTAGTATTATTGCACATCTCATATTTTCATATAAAAAAACCCCAAAAATAAGAAAAAGAGGGTTTGCTCATAAATTCCAAATAGGGATTCTCACACTTTTTTCACACTTTTCTCATAACTAAAACACTTTGCCTACACACACACACACATTAACAAATAAGAGATCCCCCATTTGGATTTATGGGATAAACCCCATCCCTCGTTTTTTATACGAACTACGTGGACTTTGATGACTTTATAGGCTACGTAGGCGTCTCGGGGTAAAACCCGAGATTCGAGTCCTTTTCTCACCTTTTCTCTTATTTTCTATTTTCTCTAAATCCATTTTTCTTATATTATATATACACTTGTTCTTGGTGACGTATTACTCCATATGCGTTATCGCTCCCTTATAACGATTAACATAGGGGTAATCGTGTAAATCTTACTTTGTAATATTATTCTTATATCTTCCTACGGATGACTCACTTTATCTTTTCCATGATACAAGTCGATGATTCCTTCCCCATTCTATATATACACATGCACACATATCACGGGGGAAACATAAAGGAAAATAGCAAATATTCATGAGAGACCGAAAGGGCGGAATGGGTGCCTAACACCTTCCCATTTCGTAACTAAGCCTCCGAACCCTTCTCGAATCATTTTGGTTTCGCACGCACCAGTATGTCTTTGGATTCCATCCTTTGGGGGGGCTTCCCCTTTTTCTTTTTGTCTGTTTTGAGTAAAATAGACTGGCGACTCTGAATCTATCTACATTTTTACACCACATCTCAAACGACGTCGGTCGAAGTGCTATCAAGAGGGACTTGCGGGACCCGAATGATCCTTTCCTCCACGCACCCGCCCGCTCACGGATAACGATCGGGGATGGCCACAGTGGCGACTCTGCTGGGGAAAGGTGTTTTTTCTTGTGGGCTTGACTCTATTTACATGGATGCAATATTTGTTTATGTTTCCCCCCATATCTGCCTATTCCCCTTTCTCATATGTATCCCATGCTTACGCTTATGTTCACACACTTGTAGAAAATCCTCCATGTACACTTCACACCACGTGCACCTAGGATCACATGTATATCCCCATGTTGCACGCATCACATATCCATAATTGGCGTACCTTTTGGGGTACTTGTACTTTGCTCCCTGTTTGGCATAATCAAGAATGGCATTCTCATCATAAGATAGTAATAAGAGAATCATGCATGATTCACACAACATCACCAAAGAGCATTGATATTAACCAAATTTTACCCAGTAACTGGAGGTTCACTTCGGGATGGACGTTGGTCCGGCAGGTTGCAATTAGACTAAGCGATATGACTCTCACCTTCCATTGGCCAAGTACCTTCGACGTATATCGAATGGTTCCCCCGCATCGTATCGCTTGACCGAAGTCATGATGGAAGGTATATCATAGGGAATTCGTTAACGTACGCCGAGTATATCGAATTCGCTCTCACACTTATCGTCCTCACGAGGTATATGGTGAGGCACTTCACGTACACTCAGGTATATCAAATGGCTTGTCCACACGTATCGATTGCCCGCAAGAGCAAAGACGTATATCGTAGAAGTCACGCCAAAGAGGGGAACCCATGCCGATTCACCCAGCCAACTACATACCCGCATATAGATGTCAAACTTAGGACACGCACTTTAGATTGCCGGTTTCAACCCGAAACTCTGCCGAAATTTTGGGTAAATCTGCAGCCCAATTTTTGCGCATTTTTTAAAACAGAACCCTGTCCATGAGCCTGGTTACAATTCCAAACCGTAGCTTTGCATATATTAAAAACCCCACTTTTCCAGGCTCAGGTCCCCGTCTGGCATTGCATTTAGGGGAATTAAATACAAGTGAGAACATAATAATCATAATAATCATGCTGAGTTCCGTCTCCAAAAACATTTCTCCCTTATTTATTAAAAATCCAAAAACATTTCTCCCTTCTTTATTAAAAATCCAAAAACATTTTTCCCTTCTTTATCAAAAATCCAAAAATAGTTTCTTCCCTTTTTCTCAAAAATAAATCTTATCCTACGACTTCTCAGGCTGATTGCAAGCCCTTGACCTGGCTCCCTATTGGCTTCGGTCTTCAGTCAAATCACCCCGGAGTTTCATCTGTTCTTCTACTACTTCTTTCGAGTCCGGAATACATCCATCTTCCATGGAAAATGCAGATCAAGCACCAGTCATACAACCGGATCTTTCGATAGTCCTAGCTCAGCTCGTGGCTAAGATTGACAACCTCTAAGCTGAGGTCCGAGAAATGCAACGAAACCAAGTTCCTATTCCTCAAGAGCCCGAGGCCCTGTTCCCTCTTACTATGGGTCCACCCGAGCTTATCTGGGTTCCGGAAGAATATCAGCACACTCCATGTGCCCCTCCTGCCAATAGGCCACCGCCTGCCCAGCTTCCAATGCCAAACATTGCCCAGCCTATGGCTAACCTGCTTGTGGTCGCTGATCCAAAGGAGGAGGAGATGAATAAAGTCAAAGAGGATTTCAAAATGCTCCCCAAGAAGTTTTACCAAGTCAGGATCTCTGGGAATTACATGGACTACACCCACACGTCTCCTTATCCTAAAGCGAGGTTACCCGAGAAGTTCAAGATGCCAAATATCGAGAAGTTCGGGGGGAGTGGTCACCCAATTGTTTATCTTCGCATTTATCATCGTTCCATGACTCTATTAGGGGCTTCTAAAGAAGTGATGGCCCAAATTTTTCAACAAACTTTGAAGGATAGTGCCCTCCGGTGGTTTTTATCTCTTTAAGAATCCAGAATCCGTAGCTGGGAGGATGTAGCCCAAGAATTCATGTCGGAGTACCATTACAACGAAGAGCTTGAGGTCACCCGTTGTGATTTAGAGCTGCTCAAACAGAATCTTGGAGAATCAGTCAGTAACTTCATAACTCGATGGAGGGAGCGAGCAGCTACCATAACTAATCGGCCATCCCAGGAAGAATAGGTCAATATAGTGAAGAAAAAATTCTTGCCACATGTCCGAGCGATGATGGGAGGACAATACTATCCCCACTTCATAGCTCTCAGAGAGGCTGGAGTGGAAATATAGGAAAGCCTCGTTAAAGCGGAAATTGAACCAAAAAAGATGTTCGGACAGTTCACCCCTAGAAAGTATGACAATCCTGTCAATGTTATAGTCTCAACCATCAACAACATCTCTCAACCAACCACATCATGGGCACTAGAAAGTCGCCCTTCTCCCATCCGAAGAGAATACACTGAGCTCCATGCTCCCCAATCCAAAGTTTACCAAGCCCTGTTAAGCCAAAACCTCATCAGACCCTTAGATCCACGTCCATTGCCAAATCTACTCCCAAGAAACTTCAAGACCGACGCTCATTGCGCCTTTCACCAAACTGTTGGCCATACCACCGATCAATGCTTTCACCTACGAAACGTAATCCAAGATCTTATTGACCGGGGGTACCATCGCCCCACCAGCCAATCCTAAGCCAAACACTACTCACAACCCACTCCCAAATCACATCAATGCCATCTTCTTGGAAGAAAACCCGAATTTCGATCCATCAACCAAAATCATAACCCTATACCCTCCTAAACCTCTTCAAATTTGCCCATATTTCCTCCTACACCCTACTAGCCCCGCTGATCAGGTAGTGTCACTCCTTACCAGAGCATGCATCGCTATCCGTACCCATTTTGTAATTGGAGGTATGGAATTGTCAGAGGTGTGAAACCAACTCCTAGAATTCGGGTTGAAATTTCCCTCACAGATGGTCATCGATTGCTAGAGATTGAGTACACTATTTTTGGAAGCACGAAAATGGGATCGAGATTCAGACAGATGGGTGGTACCAACTGATGAAGTCAACTTAGATGATGTTTTCCAGACTATGGCAGAATTATTCAGGTAAACCAACAGCAATTGCAGTATCACCGGGTTACTTGACGCTTTAAAGATACAAGGGCGATTGGTCCCTTCAACCACACATATCCCCACAGAATGGGAGAACTTGTATGAAGAAGACATTGAAGTTATGGAATGCATCGACTTTACAGGAAAAGACAAAATTATTGCCACATGATGGGGGAAGGATTCGAAGATTGGAGCGAAGAATAAGCTTCAGGAAGAGATGGCCCAGTAGTCGATATATGTGGGATGATCTCATTTGAAGAACTCCTAGGAGAAATAGACAAGGTGGCAGAACAACTTGAGATTGACGAGGAAACGGGATTCATATTCTTTCCTTCTTCAGTGAATCACATGACCAGATCAGGAATACATTACCAAGTTCCAAGCTCACTACCAGCAAATGATAAGGGGAAGGGTGTTGATAACCTTCCTATGCCAGAGATGTCCATTGAGGAGAGCAAGATCCTTGATCAACTGAAGAAAACTCAAGCTAACATCACTCTATGGGGGCTTTTCATGTCTTCCCAGCTGCACATAAATGCTTTAATCAAGCAACTCACCGGACCTGTAGTTCTTCCCTCTACCACACCAGAAGAGGCGATAAATCTGGTAGGATCCTAACCTCTACCCGAATGCTATCATTTTCTGAAGAAGAAATCCTAAGAATTGGGTCGAATCACAATCATGCACTCAACATCTCCGTCGAAGTTATGGGGAAGGTCGTGCCACTCTCCCTTGTCGATAATGGATCCGCCTTGAACGTTAGCCCTTTGAAAACCTTCAAGTGTTTAGGCCTAAAAGAAAGCGACCTCGCTCCAACCTCCGTCGCTGTGCGTGCCTATGATAATACCCGTCGTGAGGTGATGGGATCCTTAAAACTTGCAATAGGGGTTGGACCTATAACCCCTATCGTTGAATTCCAAGTCATAGACATCCCAACTTGTTTCAACTTGTTGCTCGGACACCCCTGGATCCACAATATCAAGTGTGTGTCTTCCTCACTCCATTAGAAATTGAAGTTCTTCACTGACGGGAGAGTCATCACTATTTTCGGTGACGATGAAAATGTCGAGGGTGCAAGCACCAGCAGCCCAATTCTCGAGATACAGCACGGGTTAAATGATATTCTCCTATTAGGATTCCGAGTTGATCCACTCTTACTCTCGGCAGGGGACGGTTTCAAAGAAAGAGTTTGTCTAGAATATGACCCTCATGACAATGTCAATGTGATTCAAATGTTCAGAAACATGCACTTCATGCCCGGACTGGGGCTAGGGCAAAGACAGCAAGGGATACTCAAGCCCATCGAACTGAAGAAAGCTTTCCCTCCTTGCGGCTTGGGGTATCAACCATCAGAACAAGATCTCAGAATAATCTGCCAGTCTCGATCAAAGAGAGGATTAAAATGTATCCGAACTATCTTAGGAGACTCCTTAAATGGACGATTCATCAAAGAATGTGAGGATTTCCCCTTTTGCGGTTTTCCAGAACCATGGTATGACCATACAGATAAGAAGATGAGGCCGGGAATGGAGATCTTTTTCCAAGACAGCTACCCATGGGCCGAAAGTTTCCCACACAGCGTACAATCGCTCATCAAAGATACCGAAGAGACTGAGGAACGTGATGCCTAAGATTCCTTCAACTTACAGATACTGGGGCTGACACTCTGCATGGTTCATTCAGGCATTACATCAATGGACCCATCCCGTTTGATTAAAGCTATGGATACACCTCTCCTCAAATGGCATGTTGCGCCAGTTCTACCTCTTGAAATCTTCCTTAACCCCAATGTTTACCCTGTTTCTTCTTCTGTTGTCTATCTTTGCTCAAATGTAATTGAGACCTCTTTTGATGAGGTTCTCAATGTTGTTTTTCCTATCAATGAAATAAACGAAGATTTTGAGTATCTTGTTGTTCCTTATTAATTGTGTAGATTCTAATCTAACTTTTGATGATGATGATTTTGCAAATGAACAATTCTTAATTGATCTAAATAAGGTTAATAATAAACAACCTAACCGAGTTCAAGTTAATGAAGAAGAGACTGTTGTTATTAATCTCGGTTCTAGTAGCCAACTACGCGAGATTAGGATAGGTTCCACCCTTGATGAGCATGAGCGTGCACCACTCAAAGAGTTGCTGAAGGAGTTCGTAGATGTCTTCGCATGGTTCTATGACGATATGCCCGACATTGATCCTGAAATAGCTCAGCACGAGATCCCCACTCTCCCAGATTACAAGCCGATTAAACAGAAACTGAGAAAACTCCGCACCGAATGGTTGCTCAAGGTCAAAGAAGAGGTGGTAAAACAGTTGAATGTGGGTTTCATTCGAGTGATCGAATATCCCACATGGCTTGCCAACATTGTACCTATGCCGAAATCAGGATGAAAGGTCCGAATGTGTGTAGATTACCGAGATTTAAACAAAGCTTCTCTGAAGGATGATTATCCGCTACCCAACATCGACATGATCGTGGGCAACACAGCCAGTCATGCTCTTAACTAATTCGTCGACGGGTTTGTCAGATATAACCAAATCAAGATGCACCCCGACCACCAAGAAAAAACCTCATTCATCACCCCACGGGGAACTTTTTTTAACACCGTTATGCCATTCGGTCTCAAAAATGTTGGGGCTACCTACCAAAGGGCTGCCACAACCATCCTGCACGATCTGATTCACAAAGAGGTCGAGGTTTATGTGGATGATATGATTATCAAGTCCAAAACTAGAGAAGGTCATGTTCCTGCTCTCCGAAAGTTATTCGAACGACTGCGACGGTATCAGATGCGACTTAATCCACATAAGTGTGTCTTCGGCGTTACAAAGGGAAAAATCTTTGGATTCATGGTCAGTGAAAAGGGGATAGAAGCAGATCCTGCAAAGCTGAAGCCATACTTGAGATGCCACCACCCCAAACAGAGAAAGAAGTCCGAGGTTTTCTTAGGAAATTATAATATATCAGTCGGTTCATCAGCCAGCTAACCTCCATCTGTGAACCAATCTCTAAGATCCTATGAAAGGATTCAACCAAGGTTTGGAATGAGGCCTACCAAGAAGCTTTTGATCGAATCAAACAATACCTGACCCAACCTCCAGTACTCATGCCACCACAGTCTGGTATCCCTTTGCTCTTATACCTAACCATAACCGACGCTGCAGTCGGGGCTTTACTATCCCAATACCTTGAAGACTCCCGTAAAGAAAGATCCATCTTCTACGCCAGTCACAAATTAGTCGGGTACGAGGTCAACTACACTACTTTAGAAAAGGCATGTGTCACACTTGTCTGGGTCACCCAAAAATTGCGACACTACATGCTCGCCTTCCCCATCAAACTTGTATCCCGAATGGATCCCATCAAATACCTGCTTGAGAAACCCGCCTTATCCAGGCTAATGGCTCGATGGTTGATGCTCCTAATCGAGTTCGATATCATGTACATCACACAGAAAGCTGTTAAAGGAAGAGCCATCTCTAACTACCTCGCTGACTACCCTGTAGAGGAAGCAGATGTCCAGATCTCCAAATTCTCGGATGAAAATATCCCCTGCACCACTCAAGACCGCCTTTGATGGAAAATGTTCTTTGATGGCGCTGCCAACAAAAAGTGATATGGCATTGGGATACTTCTGGTCGCCCCAGATGACACCCACACTCCCATCACCATGAAATTGGATTTACCTCGCACCAACAACATGACGGAATATGAGGCATGCATAGTGGGCCTCAAAGTTGCTCTTAAGAAAGGTATTCAATACCTTGATGTCTACGGGGATTCTGCCCTTATCATCGGTGAAGTGCTCTGAAAGTGGAAAGTCAAGGACGAAAAGCTCCAACCCTTTCATGCCCAATTAGAAGAGTTGGCCTCCCAATTTTGAGATATCACCATCCATTACCTACCCCGAGCAAAGAATAACCTAGCCAATGCTCTCGCTACATTGGACTCAATGGTCGACATGCACAAGGGAATAACAATAACCCCCTTCCTAGTTCAAAAGAAAGACAAACCAACCCATTGCTGCCATGTGGAGCTTGTCTCCACCGAAGATCCCGAACCAGCCGACTGTTGGTACTATGATATCTGATGCCTCCTCAAATATGGTAGGTATCCCGAGGGTTCCAATAAGAAATATCGAACAAACCTCCGAAGACTGGTCGCCCAGTACATCATCTGTCATAAAGCTCTACTCAAAAGAAACTTCGATGGAACTCATCTACACTGCATCGCAGGGGCTGAGATTGAGAAAATAATGAAGAAAATCCACAGCGGGGAGTGAGGACCCCACATGAATGGTCACATGTTCGCTAAGAAGATCGTCTGACAGGGCTACTATTGGACCACCATAACCCAGGATTACACCGCTTATGTCCGGAGATGCCTCAAATGCCAACAATTCTCCAATCTTTAACACTTGCCTCCGCGAGAGTTATACAACATGACCTCTCCCTAGCCGTTCTCCACCTAGGGTATCGACATCATAGGGAAGGTTACACCAAAATCTTCAAACGGACATGAGTTCATCCCGGTCGCCATCGATTACTTCACCAAATGGGTCGAAGCTAAGTCATACACAGTGTTGAACGCCAAGAAAATGGCCAAATTCACCAAGAAGAATATCATCTGCCGATATGGGGTCCCACATGAGCTAGTGTCAGATAATGGGTTACACTTCGAAGCAAAAGTCACAGAAGTAGTCAATGAGTACGGGATTCAGAGGCATAAATCTTCTCCCTACAGACCTCAGACCAATGGTGCAGTTGAAGCCACCAACAAGAACCTTAAAGCTATCATCAGCAAGATGACCGAAAGATATAGGGATTGGGCCGACCAGATCTCGTACACCCTCTCGAGCTACCAAACCTCAATCCGAACCTCTACTGGGGCTACCCCTTACTCTCTGGTCGACGGCATAGAGGCAGTCCTACCTGTGGAAATGGAAATACCCTCGCTACACATCATGCTCGAAAGCAAGGTTAGTGAAGAAGACTAGTGCCAAAGCCATCTTGATGATCTAGCCCTCCTAGATGAAAGAAGATTAAAAGCTCTTTACCACATACAGGGGTACCATCACCGAATAGCGCGATCATTTAATAAGAAAGTCAAGGACCACTGTGTCCAGGAGGGGGATTTAGCCCTCAAGGAGATAATAGAACCCATCTGGGACCCGAGAGGGAAATTCAATCCCAATTGGAGAGGCCCCTACATTGTGAAAAAAATATTATCCGGCGGTGCCTCCATGCTCACTGACTTGGATGGGGAAGAGATGGCTCGTCCCGTTAATCTGGACCGTCCCAAGAAATTCTACCCCTAGTCCGAAATCTCAGCGCTGTACAACTCTTTTCATCCCCCTTCTATTCTAAAAAAAAACTCTTCATTTCCCTCTACACAGAACTACGTAGACCTAATCCTCTACAAAAACTATTTTAAAACTTTTCAAAAACCCCAGAGGTACGTAGGCAGCTCATACTACTCACATGAGTGCGGCCCTTTCTTTTTCATGAAATACTATTCTTTTCTTACCTCCGAGAATGGCGGTTCATTCTAAAATTATTTGAACAAAAGGATTATGTATGCCTTAGAGACCAGTATAGATAATTCAAAATACAAAACTCATCGAAAGGCACAGCTGGATGATCAGAAACTTGTTTATTTCATTAATAAGAAATTACAGTACGAATTACATAAGAAAAAGGGATGGATAAATCCCTTCCCCGCCACCATAAAAAGCCAAATAAAACCCCCACATCCATTACCTATTACATATATAAACTCCCCAGGAGTCCTACCTATAGCTACCCGAAGATAATGCACCCTCATCATCTACATCCTGAGGCCCCCAAGTTTCCACTGCCAGAATAGAGTACCGTAAACATTCCATGGATCGATGAGCCTTAACCATCTTCGAAAAGACCACAACACCCCCTTCCATGGAGTCAGATAAAACAAACCATATTTGACCAGTCTCTACTGCCAACATCTTGCTGACTACTTTCCTCCACAACCACCTCATATAATCTTTGGGGACATGGAAAACCTTCCCAACAGACTGAGAAGGACGGGTCGACGGAGGCCAATTTTCCCGCAGAGACCCAAGCAACAGACACAGGCGCTCAGTCAAATCTTCTACTGGAAAGAAATTTAAGGTCCGAGGGGGCACGACCTGCGCCCAGCCAAATTGGCACAGAAGCCGCCAAAGGAAATAAAAAGAGGTATGTCTGAGACCAACCAGCCGTACATATGAATACTCTCCCAGCTCTAGAATAGGCAGCAACTGTCCCCACCAAGGCACGGACCAATACATCCCACAAGCCCCGTACTCCACAAACCAATTCTCCCAGTTCTCAACATACAGGCCAACGCGGATGAAGTAGCACGAAAAGAAGTTGGGTACAGTCGACAAAGGATATTCTGGAGGAGTCAATAAGTGGAATCTTTCTGACAACCACATGAACAGCATCACAGGGCTACCCCTTAAAAAGTCAAAACGACCTTCTCTCCAGACATCCAGGCCATTCAGAGTCTCCGCCAATATCACCGCCGCAAGATTGCCACTGTATGACATCCATGAAGTAATGACTGCAGGTTGCGGGTCCACCTATAGTTTTCCAGTCACCAACAATAATTTTGAAACCATACCCAGAACCACGACTCCAATATAGACAGCATCACCTACTTCCCACAAATGCACAGACTGCAGCACCGCCGAGAGGGAGATCATTCCTCCAGCAACCAATGATCTAGCCACCGAAGGCAAGATATGAAGAAGCCCGGCTAACAAATCCCTAGGAGAACGGGAAAATTCGGGCAAAGCCGTAGAAACACTAGGATTCACACCCAGCATGGAAGAAAATTCTTTATAGGTAGGACAAACGTCTTCCAACCCAAAGCGGAATATATGGTTTTCGGGGTACCAGAAATGTATCGCCGCCATCAACATATTCCACTCAGTAGGCCGATTGCGATACAAGAAGACTTGACGCATGTTGAAGGCACCATAGTCGACATTCTAAGAGCACATATCTTCCAAGGGTTCGAGGTAATTGACATACTCAATAATACCAGGGAGAGTCATCTTGCAAAAAGATAATGGGTAGGCAGATAAGGATGCAAGAGTGTGATGGGAACACTCCACCCTTCTCCCTTTTTATACTTAAAAATCCTCACAAGGGACATAATCCCTGCAGAAATCGGAAGGAATCCTACCCCACAAGGTACCAAGGGCTGAAGAGGGTACCAATCAAAGCCTTCAAATGATAGGACTGGACTAAACTGCTGATAGGCAGGTCAAGGTGCTTGCCGATCGGCAACCCCCTATTTTTGGAAATTTCCTCCTTTCCTCTTTTGTCAAATCAGAAAACTCAATAAAAATAAATTGATGTTCTTAAAAGAATTTCAAGAATCCCATTTTCTCCTTATAGGATTCCCATTTTAAATAAAAGCTTTCCTTTGAAAATTCCCAAAATATTTTTTTTTACGGTCTCAGTAGCAAAGTAAAAAAGCGCATGTGCATGCATTCATTCATCATTAATAAAAGATAATAATTAAAAAACTCCCATTGCACTGCATATATTTGTGCTCTGTGTTACATCAGTTTTGTAGGAAATAAGAAAAGAAAATCCAAAAACAACGGGACTCAGCCCGAACCCACATTTCATTCCCTCTCTCTCTCTCAAGAGCTTCCACCCCCGCGACGCGCTCTCTTCCCCTACGGCGAGATGATGCCCCACCACTTCCCGAGCTAGAGTCCTCTCCAGATGAGGCAGACGAGACCAAGCAAGAAGGAACGGGCACCACATCCCAAAAATGGGCAGTCACCGAAGATATCCAGTCTCTGATGTCCCTGAGCCAAGTGGTCGACACCCGAACTTGCTGTAAGAAAAGGAGAAATCGGTATCAACAAGCAAGGATGACCAAAACAGAAAAGAAAGAAAAAGAGGAACATAAAGGTTTACCGCAGGCTGAAGGACCTCCTCTGTTAAACCCAACTCCTCCGGATTCATCGCATGAGGATGGTGCAATATAGGCACCATCCCTCCATCAACCCACCGGATGTTGTATGAAGGGGTATGCAACCGCACAAAAGGGACCTTCGAGGTCGTTGCCGCCACAGATGCTGACGGACCACCGCCACTGTGGGAAGACCCCACCGCCCGACTCGAACCTGCCGAAGGGAAAGGCAATGCATAATATATGTTGGGCGCCATCAACCAGATCGTCACGAAATCCATTTAGTCATATGGCGCGGCCGTATCGGTGTACATCAAGTTGGACTCGCCAATCATCCCCATGATCCTCTCATCCTCCAACATCAGCCACTCCTGCCTTATTGACGTAGGAGGCTGCGCGGGTGGCACCACCACCTCCTCCTCAGTAATCTGACGAACCACCCTCTCCACAAGGTACCAGGAATTATCGAACTCATGCGCCAGCAAATGCCTTATTCACGCATTCACCCCGGTCACCCCTATATCCTGAATGGATGCCCCCCACGGGTAAAAGGTCACCTGAAAATCTCTAAGAGAACATATATAAATACAAGATCAAAAGGTGAAAAAACTAAGACTGAAATGGAAAGAGTCTTACCCCACCACTGGTCAGGTCATTCCAGACCTGACGCACCGCCTCCAGGGATAGAGATCCCTTCGACTGTCGGTTGGCCTTATGCCATCGATACAAGCGACAGAAGTCTCCAACACTGTCATCCTTCAAAGCGATCAGCGGGGTATTACACCCAATCACCTCATAGAACCACGTCTGAATTCACAAGCAAAAAAGAGACGCATAGGGAAAATGCGAATGCATGAAAAGAAATGCACAAACTGAAGAATACTTCAAAAAGGTACGTGGCCCCAGTAAAGGTCTGATGACAACACCATATGAATGCATCCAGAGAAAAGTAAAGGGTCTCCAAGGCCAGACTCCCCCAGTCATAGAAAGGGATGTTCGAAAACATCATCAGGTATGACAAAAACCACAAATGGATGACTTCGCCGCTCGACGCCACCATGAAACCTCCTAACACCAGTAGAATGAATAATCGAGTCATCTGTCTCACTTACATCCCGTCCTCCACATAGATCTCCCTACCCAACAAAACATCTTTTAGCAGGGACAGTCGTATAGAATCCCCAGAAACTATCCTCCCCACATCACCAAGTGCCGTACGCACTGCCTCCGGTCTTACCCGTAAAGAGCGATCCACCTCTATCTGCTCTCCATCACAATCTAGCCCCAGCAGTTGCTGCACGTCAATGGGAGTCACTGTCATCTCCCCGAAGCCAAAATGAAAGGTGTGGGTAGTGTCCCACCACCTCTCTCCCAAAGCGCACAAGACCGCTATCGAACGAGGAGTCTCATCCAGCATCGATGCCAACCGCCGAAAACCAGCTGATGACACCATCCAGTGCACCACAGGTGCGAGATGCTCCCATACATCCTTAAGCCTCGTTGTCCCACGAGCACGCATGTTCTTCAAAGAGATATCAAACTGGAAAAAGGAAAAGCCTCATCAAAAGTGAAACAAGAAAAACCAACAAAAAGAGAAGAATGCCAAAGGTCGGGTTACTTACATAACTACCGGGGATCACTCTCGAAGAGCGATGACATGATGGCTCCCATAGCAAAGTCCACTCATCTACGAAAATCTCAAACGCATCAAAGGAATTATCATTCCCCAAAGTAAGAGGTGCCATATCCCTCCACTCCACATTCGCACAATCATCAACGATCAACCACTCTCGGTGGACTACATTGCTCATAAAGGCGGCCATTTCTTGAAGATCGGAATGCTAAAATAATTTTCGAACCATACCGATCGGCACTGAACCCTTGCCTTCCCTAGGTAGCCCAAAATTTCGTTCCACTGCCGAATGGAACCCTTCATACTATGCCGATCGGCACCCCCCTCAAATTATGAACAAAAATTTTAAAAAAATACTAGAAAGCCTCAAAAAAATCAATATCACACTATTTTGTGGAAAATAGGAATACGCAATAAATTAGCGTAACCAGCTCTGATACCAATTTGAAAAGCCAAGTATTACGTGTGATAATTGATTAACTTCGCAACTTTCTAATATAGCACACTTATTTAATTTCAGCCCCTAATCATTCATCTAAAGTGCGTGTGTGTGTGTCAAACCATAAATAAATCATGTGACACAAAAAATATGCTGAGACACAGATTTCAGGAAAAAACCCCTTTCGGGTAAAACCTTTATTTCACTATGAATATACAAGCCGCAACTTACAATTACATAGAGGAATCTGCAATGGATCAACGCGCAGCCAACCCACAAAGACACGCGGCCTTCAACTCAGCAAGAGAATACACGCAGTACCCTCCAAGGACTCGCAGCCCAAACAACGAAGGAAGAACCGCAGCTCTCCTCAATGACACGCAGCCATAAAACTTTGTAGAGACTCCCTCAGCAATGGCACGCAGCCCTCGGTTGCAAAGATCTCTCCACAAAGATGAACAATAACAAAGTTTGTGTTCTAGGGTTCCAAAAGATTCACAAAAGTAATTGGGATTTTTGTGTGTGAATCAAAAAGATGTTTGGCACATCAAAAATTGAAGTCTTGTTGTGTTTGTACTCATAAAAACGTTTTCTCAAAGACTTAAAGAAATACACCATCGGAATAGTTATATATATAGGAAATATAAGATGGTGGATAAAAATCTCACAGAACTGCTCGAGTTTATTCCAGGCGGACCGGTCCGGCTAGGAGGCGGATCGGTCCGATTTACCGGATCGGTTCTTTTAAAATATGGCTCCATCGGTTCGCATTCGATCCGGGGTCTACTGGACCTCGAGCAAGACGGATCGGTCCGGGTAGAGGGAGGATCGGTCCGGTAGAGGATCGGTCCGGTAGGGAGGCGGACCGGTCCGATTTTCCCAGAAAAATAAATGCCTCATTTTGCTTGAAAAAACTTACTTCTTATTTTTATAAAAAACATTTTATAAAAATTTCCCAATACTAAATATGAACTTTAAGGAACATAAAAACAAAATTTTACCAAGTTCATCCTCGCAGAGGCTATGATGTTTAAGACACTTTGATATTCGGATCCGTTGTTGTAGATGCAATCTTGAGTTTCTTCAACGGTGTAACGGCGTACGACATATAAATTGATAATGGACAAAAATGTCCTTACAAATCTCCCCCTATGTCTATGCCAGTTCATACATAAAAAATATCCGAATTATCAGCTAATGACCTATACAAATCTACCCTCCCATGAACCCTAAAGATGGAAAGATACAAAGGTATAAATCTTCATCGTTTGTTCCTCAATCTTCAACAATCATCAAATCTCAAAGCTTTTCTCATCAGGGTGTGCAACATATTGATCTTCAATCTTTATACCTACACACATGAGACAAAGCAAATACCACGTGACATATCGAGTTTGAAAAGAGATAAACATGGATATCAATATATGATAAAAACATAAGCTATATCTCAAAAACTCCCCCAAAATTCAAACTCCCCCATAATATGATAATTCTTTCTCCCCCTTTTTATGATGTCCCCAAAAATACAAATGAGAAGAATGAATCAAATAGGCAAAATAGGGGTGTCACAGTAAAAAAAATAGGGCATCAAATAATATGGTAAACGTGCTCTTGCAAGGAGATGCTCAGAAATAAATTCACAAACTATTTTTTATTTTTCAAATTTTTCATACAAAGATAAGATACCAATTTGAACAAATATGATACAAAAATCTCACCATGGATTTAGACTCAAACAACCAAGTCATGGAAACGGAATGAATGGGTGTGAACACATTCGATAAGTAAATCAACCCAATCAATCATATGTGCATGATGCATACGTGTACTCATAACGAATGAGCATCAAAGGTATCCTTAGGTGTAAAAATTTGTTGAATTTAGATGACATCGTCTTATGAAAATCAACAAATCAAAGTCAAATGATTTCCACACCAATAACGTCCAAAACTATATAGCGCATTTTCAAGAATTTCAAGGACGTGCAAACCCGTTATAATTTTCCAACCAAACTCCCTCATATATATATTCTTTTAGAGGTAATCTAAATTCTCAAACTTTGGAGAATTGGTGCAAAAACCTAAATGGCCCATAATTGGCATGAATTTCTTTTTATTGCCTTTAAATTTTTCGGGCTCTTTTATCCTCTTTGGACCTCGAATAATAAAATTCCTCAATTTTTTAGGTCCTTTTTAACGGTGGCTTTTGTGCAAAGGATAGATAATTACCTTTCGCAACCCCTCCCCGTTATTAAACAAAGCACACAAACTCACAAAACGGTTTTTATATGCACAATTTCCTTATCAAAATTTATCGCGCTTGGTTCATTTTAAGGACAGGATTGAAGTGAAAACACACAACCAACATGTGATAAGACAAGCACAATAATCAAACAAATTCGTGCATGTGTGCAATAAAGGAAACATGAGTCAAACATGTAGGAAGTAACACTAAATTACATCTTAATGACTCCAAACATTATAAAGCACATGGATGAATTGACCTATTGTCTCAAAACACTATCAAATAGTCACATGTAAAATGGTATGATGTTGTGACTTGGTCATCCTAAGTTTCCATCCATAAATGGTGCAAAAAAAATACAAAAATCTTTTTGGATTTTCTCAAAATTTTATGAAAAAAAATCTTTTTGTATTGTTTTCAAACTTTTCAAAAAAAAAATAAAACATACAAAATGATACATACTAGCATTAGGCAAACAATGTCATCATGAAAATCACCCTATGCTAGTAAACAAGTCAAACCTCAATCATTAGGTGCAGAGGGGTTTTCCAAAGGTGGTGACAACTTATGAAAAACCTCCATCAGTTCTTGTGAAGTTTTGACTAAAAACTTAACTTGCTCTCCTAAATGTGCAAACTCTCTCATGTAGTCTCCGGGAGCATGTAAAGTATCATGTGTGGGTTCATGTGTGCCAGAAACACGTGTAGAAGAAAAACGTGACACATAACCCAACTTAAAGCAAAATTCCCTAAGGTGTCCTCTCCTCTTGCAATTGGAACAAACATAAATAGGCCTAGGAACACCTCTCTCAAAAACTCTAGGACGCACTTTCCTAAAAGGAATGGGATGCCTAGGTGGGTTAGGGTGAGACACATGTGAAACTGTCACTAAAGTGGGAACCGGCTCGGGTGCTAATTGGGAAGAAGAAGCACCGTCATGACTTATTCCTAACTTCTCACCTTTACCCTTAAGAACCACCTTTTCAACCTTCTTAGGTGCGTTCTCAAACTTGACTTTGACCACCCTGGCACTTTCGAGATCACTCTCGAGTTGGGATACACGTGTCGTCAGACTAGACAACGTGTCGGCCAAATCACACTTCTCCTTTCTCAAAACCTCCTTCTCTTTCTCCAAATCTAAAACCCGACGACCTAAATCCCTATTATACCTTTTTGTTTTCAAGGTCTCGGTGTACAAATCTCTAAAAGCTTTTTGGAGATCACTTTCATCTCCACTTTCACTCTCACTTTCTCCCTCACTTGAAGCTCTCAAACCATCACTATCACATTCGTGTGCACTATTGTGGGACAAGGTGGGTGTGCTCACACGACTAGAAAAAGAAACAAACTTCTCACCACTAGTCTCATCACCCTCACCTTCGCTACTATCACTAAGTGTGGCGGGCATAGATACTTTCTTTCCTTTCTTTCTAAGCCACGTAGGACACTCAAACGACTTATGTCCTTTACCCCCACATTCAAAACAAGTGACGTTCTCAAAATCTTCCTCACACTCCTCATCGGATTTATTTTCTTTTCCCCTCTCACCACTTTCTTTGGCCTTTCCTTTGTTTTTATTTTTCTCAAAAAAATTCTTTTTATTGGAAGAATTATTTTTGTTCATGTTGAGAAATTTTTTAAAATTTTTCGCAAACAAGGCCATATCATTAAAATCAAAATCTCCCTCAGAATCGCACTCACAAACTGTTTCTTTCTTTTTCTTAAAATGAGTCTTTAAAGCAATGCATTTATCCTTAGCCTTAATGGTTTTGGGAAACATGTCAATCTCATAGGTTTGAAGATCTCCTACAAGTTCTTCCAACTTAAGTGATTTCAAATTTCCCAAAGAATTCAAAACAGTGCCTTTAGGAATAAAGCGTTTTGGGAGAGATCTCAAAATCTTTTTAACGACACGCGTGTTATCAATCACTTCACCCAAATTAAAACATGTCTTAACAATGTCCGACAATCGTGCATAAAAATCATCAAAGCATTCGGACTCAGACATGGTGATGGTCTCAAATTGGGTGGCCAAATTTTGTAATTTTGACTCTTTAACCGCGTTCGTACCCTCATGTGTCAATTTCAAAACATCCCAAGCCTCTTTAGACGTGGTGCACGTCATAATTCTGCAAAACTCATCAGGAGAGACAACTCTAGAAATAGCACTCAGACCACGGGAATTAAAATTGGACACTTTATAATCATCTTCAGTCCAAGCTGACATGGGTTTTAAAGTAGTGATGTTATTAACAATGACCGTGGGAGGAGTCCAACCATTTTTGTAAAGCAACCAAACATGCTCGTCAATAGATTTTAAAATCGATTTCATACGAGCTTTCCAGTAGTCATAATTAGACCCGTCAAAAATAGGCATCTGATTATATAAGTGCTCCATAGGAAAAATTGCGATTTTTCACAAAATTGATTTTTTTTAAAAAAAATCAATATCACACTATTTTGTGGAAAATAGGAATACGCAATAAATTAGCGTAACCAGCTCTGATACCAATTTGAAAAGCCAAGAATTACGTGTGATAATTGATTAACTTCGCAACTTTCTAATATAGCACACTTATTTAATTTCAGCCCCTAATCATGCATCTAAAGTGCGTGTGTGTGTCAAACCATAAATAAAGCATGTGACACAAAAAATATGCTGAGACACAGATTTCAGGAAAAAACCCCTTTCGGGCAAAATCTTTATTTCACTATGAATATACAAGCCTCAACTTACAATTACATAGAGAAATCTGCAATGGATCAACGCGCAGCCAACCCACAAAGACACGCAGTCTTCAACTCAGCAAGAGAATACACGCAGTACCCTCCAAGGACTCGTAGCCCAAACAACGAAGGAAGAACCGCAGCTCTCCTCTATGACACGCAGTCATAAAAATTTGTAGAGACTCCCTCAGCAATGACACGCAGCCCTCGGTTGCAAAGATCTCTCCACAAAGATGAACAATAACAAAGTTTGTGTTCTAGGGTTCCAAAAGATTCACAAAAGTAATTGGGATTTTTGTGTGTGAATCAAAAAGATGTTTGGCACATCAAAAATTGAAGTCTTGTTGTGTTTGTACTCTTAAAAACGTTTTCTCAAAGACTTAAAGAAATACACCATCGGAATAGTTATATATATAGGAAATATAAGATGGTGGATAAAAATCTGACGGAACTGCTCGAGTTTATACCAGGCGGACCGGTCCGGCTAGGAGGCGGATCGGTCCGATTTACCGGATCGGTTCTTTTAAAATATGGCTCCATCGGTTCGCATTCGATCCGGGGTCTACTGGACCTCGAGCAAGACGGATCGGTCCGGGTAGAGGGAGGATCGGTCCGGTAGAGGATCGGTCCGGTAGGGAGGCGAACCGGTCCGGTTTTCCCAGAAAAATAAATGCCTCATTTTGCTTGAAAAAACTTACTTCTTATTTTTATAAAAAACAATTTATAAAAATTTCCCAATACTAAATATGAACTTTAAGGAACATAAAAACAAAATTTTACCAAGTTCATTCTCGCAGAGGCTATGATGTTTAAGACACTTTGATATTCGGATCCGTCGTTGTATATGCGATCTTGAGTTTCTTCAACGGTGTAACGGCGTACGACATATAAATTGACAATGGACAAAAATGTGCTTACACCCTGTTCGTCAATCCTCTTTCAAACCAAATACTTCTCTAAAACTCCTACATATCCAAAACACTACCCTAAGTGTTATTGAGTTTTTGAGAGATATTTGTGTTGTTGTAAGCTCCTGTTAGTTAGATCTTGTTCCCAACTTAAACTGTTTACTTATATCTATTTTCTTCTTCATAGAAATTTCATATCTATCTTCTGCATGTTACATCACACTTAGATCTACATGTTTTATTTCTCATCTTGAGAAATATATTGTTGATTCTTTTCTGAAAATTGATTTTAACATGGAAATTAACAATAAATGTTTTATGTTTCTAGTTCTCTTAAAACTAAACCTTTGACCTAGTTTGGAATCACACTTCGAGGTTTTCAATCTCAAAAATCTTTCTAAGACTCTGAGATTGATTAAGATCTTGACTGTCTTCTAAGCAAGATATTCGTGGATTATGGGATTGATTTTAAGGTCAAAAAGATTCAAAGTTTTGTGAGAAGGGAGAAAAAGAAAAATCACTGCATATATCCTTATATGTAATTTGCTAGGACTGTTTGTACTTAATAAGTGTGAGTGTGTGCATGCATGTGTTAGAGAGAACCTCCACAAACACTTTCACCCTACAACACGAAAAGTGTTGGTAATAAGATCTTGTGAACAAGAGTCGACGTAAAGTGCTGGAACAAATCAGAAGTTAACAAACTGGGAGAACAACATCTACAATCAGAACTGTAGAGAAGTTATAAGGACACCAGGGGGTATATTCCTAAACTTATAAAGGTCTGAGTTGTATACATGTTATTTATATAGTTTGTAACTCGTAAATTTGTTTTAGTGGATTTTTTATTTTACTCCGTAGAGGGAGTTGTGGATGTTTCCTCAATTGGTGAGGTTTTACCACATAAAAAATTGTGAACTTAATCCTTGTACATCTCCTCATATCATTCTTGGTTGTGCTGAGTTTAAAGTTTATTTAAACTGTTTTATAAACCTGTTAGTAAAATCTTAAATAGATCTCGTAGATACCGTTTTATTAAACACACCTTGTGTTCAAATAGTTTTGATTTTTAAGAAAAGAGTTACTTCAAAAAAAAGCTCGGAGTTACTTAAATAGTTTATTTTTAATAAACGGCTTTAGTAACATATTTTCATACTCTTGGGTTATAATTGTCCCCGGTCTTGGAGAGTCACCTAAGTTAGGTCAGAATTGACCTCGGTCCTCGGTCGTCACCACTCTTGGGTCAGAATTGGCCCCGGTCTTGGATCGCCACCTGAGTTTGGTCAGAATTGACCTCGGTCCTCGGTCGTCGCCACTCTTGGGTCAGAATTGGCCCCGGTCTTGGATCGTCACCTAAGTTAGGTCAGAATTGACCTCGATCCTCGATCGTCACCACTCTTGGGTCAGAATTGGACCCGCCCGATCTTGGATCATCACCTGAGTTAGGTCATAATTGACCTCGATCCTTAGTCATAACCACTCTTGGGTCAGAATTGGCCCCGGTCTTCGATTGTCACCTAAGTTAGGTCGATATTGACCTTGGTCCTCGGTCGTCACCACTCTTGGGTCATAACTGGCCCCAATCTTAAATCGTCACCTGAGTTGGGTCAGAATTAATCTCGGTCCTCGATCGTCACCACTCCTTAGGTCAGAATTGACCTCAGTTATCAGACCTTTACCCTAAGCCCACAAATTCGGCTTTGATTCGCAGAATTGATCATCACCAACACACTCACTAGGTCCTCAGAATCGACCTTAACGCTGTGAATCGTTCAGACTCCCTCAAAAGCATCATGTGGTGTCTATTCGACAGTCATCATTTGTTCCAAACTCACCCATCGAGGAGCTCTGTAGACACTCCATTCTATGACCCCCTAACTCTCCTTAGGTCCCTAGTACCTCCCTTCATCGCTATAAACCCAGGTCACGTCCCAAGTACTGACCTGGAAGTCATCGGGGACTCCTCGGCTCAGTTTGACCCAAAAGTCAAACTCTTCGTCTCGACCGAGACTCAATGAATCTTTGAAGGTCACTGAATACCCTTTCCAACGGTTCACCCCGTTCGCGATTCCGACTTACCATCCAGACAAACAATCTCTTTGCGTCTGAAACCTGACCTAGAGGCCACCGGGAACTCCCGGGCTCTGTTTGACCTATGTCAACTCTTCGACCCGATCGAGGCTAAATGAATATTCTAAGGGCAATGAATCCCCTTTCCAACGGTCCACCACGTGTGTGATTCTGACTTTCCATGCGGACGAACGATCCGTTTGACTCTGGGAGGACACTGAATGCTTCCCGGGCCCATTTGACCAAAGTCAACTCTCCAAACCGGGTCAAACTCTTTGGAATGTCGAAGTACATCTCCTAACCTTACCAACGGTATGCCCCGTGCGCAATTCGGACTTACCATGCGGATAAACGATCCATTTGCGTCCGAATGATTCCCCGTCCAATGGACCGACAAACGCTTCCGATCCATATTTGACCTAAAGTCAACTCCCGAATCCGGGAGCGGTCCAAAGGAATTTCGAAGGTCTCCGAATTACCTTTCCAATGGTATGCCCCGTGTGTAATTCTGACCAGCTGTTTGCCCTCGGCAGTCGATTTTCTAAAAAAGCCTCAAACACACTGCCAAATGGCAGGTTCAGCACCTGCCTGCCGATAGGCAGGAAGGGGTCTATGACGATCGGCACTCACCTGGGCCTATAAAAGGAGGCCTTCACCTCATTTGCAAGGGGAGCCCAGATCTGATAAAAATCCTTCTCAATGAATCCCAGAAACATCTCTCGAAGGCAACGTGATTTCAACTCCCAAATCCCTTTTTTTCCACTTTTCATCATCTTTTTCATCAAACTTGGTGAATTAACCACTCTCCATCATCATCCAAGCTCAAAGGCTTCTATTCAACACTCAAGATCTTCAAGAAGGTCCAACTTTCTCATCTTTCTTTTCAAATTCTCTTGAGTTCTCAATAACTTGCTTTAGTACTTAGCACTTTTTATTATCTCATCGCACACATCCTAATATACTTTTTATTTAGTATTATTGCACATCTCTTATTTTCTTATAAAAAAAACCCAAAAAACAAAAAAAGGAGGGTTTGCTCATAAATTCCAAATAGGGATTCTCACACTTTTTTCACACTTTTCTCATAACTAAAACACTTTTCCTACACACACACATTCACAAATAAGAGATCCCCCATTTGGATTTATGGGATAAACCCCACCCCTCATTTTGTATACGAACTACGTGGACTTTGATGACTTTATAGGCTATGTAGGCGTCTCGGGGTAAAACCCGAGACTTGAGTCCTTTTCTCACCTTTTCTCTTATTTTCTATTTTCTCTAAATCCATTTTTCTTATATTATATATATACTTGTTCTTGGTGATGTATTACTCCATATGCGTTATCGTTCCCTTATAACGACTAACATAGGGGTAATCTTGTAAATCTTACTTTGTAATATTATTCTTATATCTTCCTACGGAGGACTCACTTTATCTTTTCCATGATACAAGTCGAGGATTCCTACATTCATTCTATATATACACATGCACACATATCATGGGGGAAACATAAAAGAAAATAGAAAATATTCATGAGAGACCGTAAGGGTATAATGGGTGCCTAACACCTTCCCATTTCGTAACTAAGCCTCCGAACCCTTCTGGAATCATTTTGGTTTCGTACGAACCAGTATGTCTTTGGATGCCCTCCTTCGTGGTGGCTTCCCCATTTTTCTTTTGTCTGTTTTGAGTAAAATAGATTGGCGACTCTGAATCTCTCTACATTTTTACACCACATCTCAAATGACGTCGGCCGAAGCGCTCCCGAGAGGGATGCGCGGGACCCGAAGGATCCTTTCCTCCACGCGCTCGCCCACGCACGGACGAGGATCTGGGATGGCCACAGGGTTGGCCCTATAAATTCTATCACCAAGTTCCAAATCATTGACATACCTGCATGTTTCGACCTTCTCCTTGGTTGTCCATGGCTCTATAGTATCCGAGGGCTATCTTCTTCACTTCATCAATAACTGAAATTCTTCATCAATAGCCAGTTTATCACCATCTTGGGGATGGCAACGGTTCAAACACCACCACTACTATTAACTCGGAATTAGAGATCTAACAGGGGATGAATGACCTAATCCTCTTCGGCTTCATATTTAACCAACTTCCCCTTCCAGCAGTAGATACTTTAAAAGATTGGGTATGATAGGAACACAACCTGTATGGGAACATTAATGTGATTAATATGTTCAAGAACATGCACTTCATTCTTGAAATAAGTCTAGGGTGATGCCATCAAGGGATCTTTGAGCCCATAGTCCAGAAGGAGACCTTAGACCTATATGGATTGGCTGAAAATCCCTCGCCAAAAGAACCCAAAGCACTCCGGTAACCACAACTGAAAAGAAGTTAGAAGAAGAAAGGATTATTTCAAGAGATTCTCTGAACGAAAGGTTTTTCAATGAAGGTGAAGAATTCCCCTTCTACAGCTTCACTGAACTATGGTATAACCATGTCAAAAAGAAGATGAAACCCTCCCTGGAAATCTTCTCTCAAAATAACAACCCTGAAGCTCTCATACTCTTTACTCACTTGAGTCTATATTGTATAAGAGTTCATCTAGTTTGGAAATTAAGACAAAATTATGTCTATCCTAGAAACCAAAGAACCTCAGAGATTGGATTGCTATTTCATTCATTTATCTTGTAGTTATCAAGACCAAATTACCAACACTTACACATAGTAGAATCCATCATATACATGTCATATTGTATATTAATGTGTGCACATATGTTGAGTACGTTTAAATCCCTAAATTTGATTTTTAAATTATTTTTTGGATTTTATAAACATTTTTTAAATAAAGGTTTTATAAATTAAGACTTAGTTGTAAAAGTTTGTGGGTTCAATCTATAATTATGGTTAAAGGGTTTATTGGCTTAAAGTTGGTTTGGGTAGAAACTAAAAGCGGCAGAGAATTCAGGGTGTGGTTGTAATTACTTTTAGATGCGCGTTTTATATCACCTTACTGATCAACACCTGTTACTTACTGATTGGTGCATTTTGTGTAACTTTACTGAGTATATAAATGCGTATGCTTACAACCGTTGGATCAAACCTTATCAACGACCTGCATGCTTTCTTTGGTAATCCCTGTGTATCCCTCTTGAACCAATCTGTTGAATTTTAATCACCGCATGCTATGAGCCCTTGCATTTAAGTCAATCCATCTTGACTCAATCTTGACCCTTGTTTTTGAACCTGCTTCTCGATCCTTCTCTTCTTCCTATAAAAGGGACCTTCCTCTCAATCGTCTAAGACTTTTGGCCAGTTCATTCCTGATAGAAAAAAAGAGAGAGAAGAGAGAGAGAAGAGAGAAAAGAGAGAAAACAGGAACAGAGAGAGAGAGAGAGAGAGAGAGAGAGAGAGAGAGAGAGAGAGAGAGTTAGAAACCCAAACCCTAACCCCTGTTCGTCAATCCTCTTTCAAAACAAACACTTCTATAAAACTCCTACATATCCAAAACACTACCCTGAGTGTTCTTGAGTTTTTTAGAGATATTTGTGTTGCTATAACCTCTTGTTTGTTAGATCTTGTTCCCAACTTAAACTATTTACTTAGATCTATTTTCTTCTTCATATAGATTTCAGATCTATATTCTGCATGTTACATCACACTTAGATTTACATGGTTTATTTCTCATCTTGAGAACTATATTGTTGATTCTTTTCTAAAAATCTTTTTTATCTTTAAATAAACAATAAATGTTTTCTGTTTCTATTTCTCTTAAAACTAAACCTTTGACCTAGTTTGGAATCACACTTGGAGGTTTTCAATCTCGAAAATCTTTTCAAAACTCTGAGATTGATTAAGATCTTGACTGTCTTCTAAGCAAGATATTCGTGGATTCTGGGATTGATTTAAAGGTCTAAAAGATTCAATGTTTAGTGAGAAGAGAGAAAAAGAAAAATCACTGCATATAGCCTTATATGTAATTTGATAGGACTGTTTGTACTTAATAAGTGTGAGTGTGTGCATGCATGTGTTAGAGAGAACCTCCACAAACACTTTCACCCTACAACACGAAAAGTGTTGGTAATAAGATCTTGTGAACACGAGACGATGTAAAGTGCTAGAACAAATCAGAAGTTAACAAGCTGGGAGAACAACATCTACAATCAGAACTGCAGAGAAGTTATAAGGACACCATAGGTTACATTCCTAAACTTATATAGGTCTAAGTTGTATGCATGTTAGTTATATAGTTTGTAACTCGTAAATTTGTTTTAGTGGATTTTTTTTATTTTACTCCGTAGAGGGAGTCGTGGATGTTTCTCAGTTGGTGAGGTTTTACCATGTAAATAAATCATGAACTTAATCTTTCTACATCTCCTCATCTCATTCTGGGTTGTGTTGAGTTTAAAGTTTGTTTAAACTGTTTTAAAAACCTGCTAGTCAAATCTTGAATAGATCTCGTACATATTGTTTTATTAAACACATCTTGTGTTCAATAGGTTTGATTTTTAAGAAAAGAGTTTCCTCAAAAAACAGCTCGGAGTTACTTAAATAGTTTATTTTTAATAAACGGCTTTAGTAACATATTTTCAATTATTATCAGAGCTTGGTAAACTTCTTTTAAAGAGATCCTGTGTTTCTGAAATTATTTTCTGAAAATCAAATATGGACGAGAAAAATGAAAGATTTGGTAACTTGACCAGGCCTCCTATCTTTGATGGAACCAATTTTGCTTACTGGAAAGTAAGAATGATTTCTTTCATTCAAGGAACTCTGGGAGATGATGTTTGGGACATTGTGCAAAATGGTTACACTATTCCTACAAAATCAGCCACTGAAGGAAGTAATGAGAGGGTTAAGAAAGCATTAAGTGAGTTCACTCAAGAAGACAAAAAAGTTTCTCGAAATAATAACAAAGGAAAGAATGCCATATTTATGTCCACAAATGAACATGAGTTCAAAAGAATCTCATCTTGTACCACTTCTAAGGAAGCTTGGGACACTTTGGTTACTGCTCATGAAGGTGACACTAGAGTTAAGGCTGCTAAAACTCAAATGCTCATTCAAAAGTATAATTTCATAATTATGTCTGAGACTGAGTCATTTGATGACTTCTATATGAACATAACTGATATTGTGACCAAACTGCATGCTAATGGGATAACTTATGATAGACAAGAAATTGTATCTAAAATTCTGAGATCATTACCACAGAAATTTGATAACAAAAGATATGTTATTGAGGAAATTTGTGATATTAATCTCACTCCTGAACTACTCAGTAGTAAATTAAGAAATGTGGAAATGGAGGTAATTTAAGAAACAATTGACCTAGTCCCATAGGAAACCGACTAGTTCAAATCTAAGCTTCTCTTATAAATTGATTAAGCCTGAGTTTAATACTTATAATGATGACTCTGATGAGGAATGCGATATAGAGAGTTTGGACAATCACATTGCCTTAATGTCAAAATAGTTTAAGAAAATCATTAAGTTTCGAAACAAAATGGCAAATAAACAAGGCAAGTCAAATTATCCAACTCCATCTAATCACAGATCTCATGAGAAAATCCATGAAAAAAAAACAAGGACTCTCACATTAGACCTAACAGAGACCTTCAGAAGACTGAATGTTATAGATGTGGTAAACTAGGGCACATTGCACAAGACTGTAGATTTAACTTGAACACTCAAAAGAAACACACTAGAGCCAACATTTGCAAAACATGGGATGATTCAAGTGACTCTGAAAATGAGGAACCTGAGTCATCTGATATTTTTTATCCTTGCATGTCTTTCTTTGCCAAAATTATACATAATGATGATATGCCTGTGCTTGTTAGTGGGGATGAATCGAATAACTCTATGTTTGATGTTTTGAATATTGTTGTTACTAGTTTAGATGCTTTGATTACTGAGAATATTGCTATCTCTTCTTCGGGGTGTGTGGGTCAAAGGGAAAGCGATAATGACGATGTCAATGGGTGTGTGAGTTCAAAGAATGAAGCCTTAGGGGTCACTTCACACACTACACTTAGTGACTCGGACAATTAAGACCTCCCAGACATTCAAACTCTTTATGCTAAATCTCTCAAGAAAAGCGCTAGACTAGAAAAAATTGTGAAAGATCTCACCAAAAAGTTGGAAGATCTAAGCCTGATGATTAAACTGAATGCTGAGGAGTATACTACCCAATGTTTAACTCATGAAAGTGAAATTAAAATTTTGATGAAAAACTCATAAATTTGACTGAAACAAATGAAACTCTAGAGAAAAAATATAAAGGGACATTTTTAGAATTGGAACAAACCAAAGAAAAGACAACAACTGTTTTCAAAAAATTTACAAAATTTAAAAATAATTCTAACTGTTTTGATGAATTTTTTGCTGAATCTAAAACCAAATCTGATGATCGAACTGGAATAGGGTTTTGTTCCAATTTGAAGACACAAACAAAATCTTTTGAACCTATCAAGTTTGTGTCAGGAGGAAAAATACCTATTGAAACATGCCCAGATTTTCATTCCCTAAAAACTGAGTTTGATTCAAAACATCAAAATCTTAACATTGGTGAATCAAGTTGATCTAAACATGAACGTTCATCTAAGGCTAAATACATCTGCCCCTTTATTAGAAAGAGTGAATATACATTCAAACCTGTACTACATAGGAATAGAGTTCAACCTCAAAATTCCTCAAAACCTTTGTTTAGACACTTTCCTAAGGAGACCCCAATTTTGAGCAATCTTTACTGCTCCTACTGCGACATATACCGTCACTATTTGATGGTTCCTATGCTAGGAGACTTGTCAAACCTGTCTTTAATCCTCATATCTATCATAATTTAATTATTCTAGGAGGAGCCGCAACAATTATGTACTTCCTAGACAACCAGACAAAAACTCTAATTATAGGAAGAGAAAGACCAAACCTAAAAGAACATTTCCAAGAAGGATGCCTAAAAACCTTCCTAAACCAAATGCTCAAGTCTTTCATAAAATTCAAAATCATGCGCAAAACATTTTTCAACAAAAATCCAATGCTCGCAAAATTTATCAATTGAGAGCTAATAAGAGTAAAATGAAAACTAGAGAAATTTGGGTTAGAAAAGATGATCTATTACCTCAGATGAAGTGTAACATAGTTATTACTGCTTTAAAAGCTGAACACACATCATCTGGTTAGTATTTAGACTCTGGATGTTCTAAGCACATGACTCGTGATGATACTAAACTTTTAAACAAAACCAGCCTTGCTAGTGGTAAAGTCATTTTTAGTGATAGAGTATTAGCCCATATCATAGGCAAAGGAACTCTCCAAGAAGATGGACTTCCTATTCTTGAAGATGTTCTTCTAGTTAAAGGTATTAAGGTCAATCTACTTAGTATCTCGCAATTTTGTGACTCAGATCATACTGTTACTTTTTCAAAGAACAATTGCAAAATTTTGAATGAAAAAGGTGAATGCATAATTACATGATTCAGGACTCGTGATAATTGTTATATTCTCATGAACAAGTCTGAAATCTGTAATGTTGCCAGAATGGATGACAACGAGATATGGCATAACAGAAAGGGTCATATAAATTATGATAATCTTAGAAGACTGACCTCTCTGGAAACGGTTAGAGGAGTTCCTAAAATCAAACCCATACCTAACATTATCTGTGATTCTTGTCAGGAAGGTGAAATTGTTAAGGCACCTCATAAGAAAGTTAATGATATTCGTACCTCTAATCCCTTGGAGCTCATCCATATGACCCAAACTGTTAGTCTTTGTGGACACAGTTATATTCTAGTTATGGTTGATGACTTCACTAGATTTACTTGGGTAGGCTTTTTAAAACAAAAGTCCGACACTTTTGAAACTTTCCTAAAAATTCTTCTCCTGATTGAAAATGAAAAGGACACTCAAGTAAATTGATTTCGTAGTGATAGAGGTGGTGAATTCAAAGACACTGGTATTATTGAATAATGTGACTATAATGGTAACAAACACGAATTCAATGCTCCTAAGACTCCTCAACAAAATGGAATTACCGAGAGAAAGAATCGTACCCTTCAAGAGATGGCAGGTGTTATGTTACATGCCAAGAATTTACCTAAATACTTTTGGGTGGAATCTATTCGTACGGCATGTCACATCATAAATAGGGTCTATCTTAGAAAGAATTCCAAACAAACTCCTTATGAACTTTGCTATAATAAAAAGCCCAATCTTAAGTACCTTAGAACCTTTGGCAGTACTTATTATGTATGCAAAGATAGAGAGCACTTATCCAAAGTTGAGAGTAGGGGAGATAAAGCTATATTTCTAGGATACTCGCCTAACAATAGAGCCTATCGAGTGTATAATCTTCGCACTAAAAACTTGATGGAATCCATAAATGAAATTGTAAGTGACACTATTATGGAGAACAAGACTGGCGAATCAACTATTGATGAAGAGCCTACAAACACTTTAGAAAATGACTCTTCTGAAATAGATAATTCATTACCAATTGAAACACCTGAAGTACCTAACTGGGTTTCTAAAGATCATCCCATAAATAACGTAGTTGGTAACCCTAGTGAGCCAGTGCGTATAAGATCCCCACTAAGAAATTATGCACATTATGCATGTTTTGTTTCCCTCGTGGAACCAAAGAATGTAAATGAGGCATTGAATGACTCTCACTGGATTTCTGCTATGCAGGAAGAACTTCTTCAATTTGTCATTCATGATGTTTGGTATCTTGTTCCTCGTCCTGACCACAAAAAGGTTATTGGCACACGTTGGATTTTTAAAAATAAGACTGATGAAAATGGGATAATAATTAGAAATAAAGCTAGCTTAGTTGCTCAAGGATACTCTCAAATTGAAGGAATAGATTTTAACGAGACTTTTTCCCCTGTTACTCGTTTAGAATCCGTTTGTCTGCTCTTTGCTATACCTTGCCACTTGCATTTTACACTTTACCAAATGGATGTCAAATATGCATTCCTTCATGGAATATTGACTAAAGAGACCTATGTAGAACAACCTAAAGGGTTGATTGACCCTCAATATTCAAATCATGTATTTCGTCTTCAAAAGGCTTTGTATGACCTTAAACAAGATCCTAGAGCTTGGTATGAGCGTCTTTCCAGTTTCCACTTAGATAAGGGTTTCAAAAGAGGTTGAAATGATCAAACCCTTTTTGTCAAGCATTTTGACAAACACATAATTATTGCTCAAGTTTATTTTGACGATATTATCTTTGGATCAACTTCTCCCTCAGAAGTAAAATCCTTCTCTAAAACTATGCATAAGGAATTTCAAATGTCTCTTATGGGGGAGTCGCAATTCATCTCAGGCCTTCAAGTCAAACAAAATTCAGAAGGATTATTTGTCTCGCAATCGAAATACGCTTTACAGATAGTAAAGAAATTTGTCCTAGAGAGTGCTAAAGATGCTAGAACGCCCATGATTACTACGCTAAAACTTTCTAAAGAT
This sequence comes from Sambucus nigra, assembly GCA_949130495.1. Lineage (NCBI taxonomy): Eukaryota > Viridiplantae > Streptophyta > Magnoliopsida > Dipsacales > Adoxaceae > Sambucus > Sambucus nigra. The sequence continues at coordinate 423,736,889 of OX422218.1, forward strand.
GAAAATGGAAAATTCGTAGATCCTACTCAATATAGTAGTATGATAGGAACCTTACTATATCTTACTGCCTCGCATCCTAATATTATGTATGTTGTGTGTGTATGTGCTCGTTATCAAAATAATCCATAGAGAGCCATTTGAATTCTGTAAAACGTATCATTAAATATGTAAAAGGGACTCTGAATCTAGGACTTTGGTACACTAATGACACACCAAGCACTATAATTGGGTACACTGATGCTGACTGGGTTCGGTGTACTGATGATAGTAAAAGTACATCAGGAGAATCTTATTATATAGGTAATAACTTGGTAGGATGGAGTAGTAAGAAACAAAACTGCACATCAATCTCGATAGTTGAATCTGAATACATAGCAGCTGGAAGCTGTTGTGCTCAATTACTGTGGCTTAAACAAATGTTAAGTGATTATGGTATTGAAGAAAACTAACTGCATCCCTATTGTGATAATCAAAGTGAGATTAATATTTCTAAAAACCCTGTTCAACACTCGCGAACAAAGCGCATAAAAATAAGAAATCACTTTATACGCGAATTGGTTGAATCTAAGGAATTAGAAATCAATTATCTTCCTACTGATTTTCAACTCGTAGATATGTTTACCCAAACTCTAGATTATAGTAGATTTATTTCTTTGCGAAAATCTATTGGTATCGTTTTTGCTGAGTAATATCTTTGCTATTTATACAAGTTTTTTCCCTTTGTCGATTTGAGACAAAATGGGGGAGAAATTTGAGTATTTATGAATATTTGTATATATGCTAAACTGCTTGATCTTAGTAATTCATTGTAGGTTTTTGTACAGTTTTTTTCTCAACTGGTGTAATAGGGTATTCAATTGTAAATATTTGAGTGATGTACTTTTGCTTTCTAGGATTTGGGTAGATAGAATCTTTATAGGAATAGATTTTTCTTATCTTTTTATCGCCCTACGAGTCCTAGTTGACTCAAAGGAGATTTTGTCTCATATTTCCAAAGGGGGAGATTGAAGCTCTCATACTCTTGACTCATTTGAGTCTATATTGTATAAGAGTTCAGAGATTGGATTGCTATTTCATTCATTTATCTTGTAGTGATCAAGACCAAATTACCAACACTTACACACAGTACAATTCATCATATACATGTCATATTGCATATTAATGTGTGCACATAGGTTGAGTATGTTTAAATCCCTAAATTTGATTTTTAAATATTTTTTGGGATTTTATAAACATTTTTTAAATAAAGGTTTTACTAATTAAAACTTAGTTCTAAAAGTTTATGGGTTCAATCTACAATTATGGTTAAAGGGTTTATTGGCTTAAAGTTGGTTTGGGTAGAAACCAAAAGAGGCAGAGAATTCAGGGTGTGGTTGTAATTACTTTTAGACACGTGTTTTATATCGCCTTACTGATCAACACATGTTACTTGCTGATTGGTGCATTTTGTGTTTCTTTACTGAGTATATAAACGCGTATGCTTACAACAGTTGGATCAAACCTTATCAATGACATGCATGCTTTCTTTTGTAATCCCTGGGTATCCCTCCTGAACCAATCAGGTCAATGTTAATCACCGCATGCTGTAAGCCCTTGGATTTAAGTCAATCCATCTTGACTCAATTCTGACCCTTGTTTTTTAACCTTCTTCTCAATCCTTCTCTTCGTCCTATAAAAGGGACCCTCCTCTCAATCGTTTAACACTTTTGGCCAGTTCATTCCTAAGAGAAAAAAAGAGAGAGTAGATAGAAGAGAAAAAGAAGAGAGAGAAGAGAGAAAACTAAAAGAGAGAGAGAGTTAGAAACCCTAACCCTAACCCCTGTTTGTCAATCCTCTTTCAAACCAAACACTTCTCTAAAACTCCTACATATCCAAAACACTACCCTGAGTGTTCTTGAGTTTTTGAGAGAGATTTGTGTTGTTGTAACCTCTTGTTCGTTAGATCTTGTTCCCAACTTAAACTATTTACTTAGATCTATTTTCTTCTTCATAGAAATTTCATATCTATGTTCTACATGTTACATCACACTTATATTTTCATGGTTTATTTCTCATCTTGAGAAATATATTGTTGATTCTTTTTCTGAAAATCGTTTTTATCTTTAAATCAACAATAAATGTTTTATGTTTCTAGTTCTCTTAAAACTAAACCTTTGACCTAGTTTGGAATCACACTTGGAGGTTTTCAATCTCGAAAATCTTTTTAAGACTCTGAGATTGATTAAGATCTTGACTATCTTCTAAGCAAGATATCCGTGGATTCTGGGATTGATTTAAAGGTCAAAATGGTTCAAAGTTTTGTGAGAAGAGAGAAAAAGAAAAATCACTGCATATAGCCTTATATATAATTTGATAGGAATGTTTGTACTTAATAAGTGTGAGTGTGTGCATGCATGTGTTAGAGAGCACCTCCACAAACACTTTCACCCTATAACACGAAAAGTGTTGGTAATAAGATCTTGTGAACACGAGTCGACGTAAAGTGATGGAACAAATCAGAAGTTAACAAACTGGGAGAACAACATCTATAATCAGAATTGCAGAGAAGTTATAAGGACACCAGAGGGTATATTCCTAAACTTATATAGATCTGAGTTATATGCATGTTAGTTATATAGTTTGTAACTGGTTAATTTGTTTTAGTGGATTTTTTTTATTTTACTCCGTAGAGGGAGTCGTGGATGTTTCCTCAGCTGGTGAGGTTTTACCACGTAAAAAATCGTGAACTTAATCTTTCCACATCTCCTCATCTCATTCTTGGGGTTGCTGAGTTTAAAGTTTGTTGAAACTGTTTTATAAACTTGTTAGTCAAATCTTGAATAGATCTCGTACATACTGTTTTATTAAACACATATTGTGTTCAATAGGTTTGATTTTTAAGAAAAGAGTTTCTTCAAAAAACAGCTCGAAGTTACTTAAATAGTTTATTTTTAATAAACAGCTTTAGTAACATATTTTCAAACCCTCGGTCCAAAGGCTACCAACCTGAAGTTCAACCTCTCTGCAAGAAATTAGTGACAATTAATGGGGATTATGAGGAAAGTGATTATAAGGAATCATTGAACCTGAAGAAATTAAGGATGAGTTTATGCATGATACACTCAGGTTCTGTGAAGTTAGACATGTCTAATCAAATTAGAGCTGCTGACATGCCTCTCCTCAACTAGAATATCGTGCATGTCCAACCTGCCCAGATATAACCTGACCCTGTTGTCTATCCTATACACTTATCTTTATCTAATGTTGTCATTCATTTTTTTTATATCAATTTAACAGATACGACTTTTGAGTAAGTTCTCCGTGCTTTTTTCCTTGAAAATGAAATAAACAAAGATTTCGAGTATCTTGATGTGGCTTACATTAATCGTCTTGTAACTAATCAAATCTTTGATAATGATGATTTTGCAAATGAACAATTATTTACTGATCTTAATAAGGACAATAACCAATAATATAACTGCGTTCAAATTAATGATGATGATATTTTTGTTATTAATCTCGGTTCTCATATCCAACAGTACAAGATTTGGATAGGTTCCACCCTTAATGAGCATGAGTGTGCACAATTTGGAGAGACACTAAAGGAATTTGTGGACGTCCTTGCGTGGTCCTATAATGACGTGCCCGACATTGACCCAAAAATTGCTCAACACAAGATCCTAACATTCCCATAATGAAAACTTGTCATATAGAAGATATAAAAGCTTCGCACAAAATGGTTGGTCAAATTCAACGGGGAGGCAGTGAAGGAACTGAACGTGGTTTTCATTCACGTAGTCAACTACCCTACATGGCTCGGTAATTTCATCCTTGTGCCGAAGTCAGGAGGAAAAGTCTGCATGTGTGTCAACTATCGAGATTTGAATAAAGCATCATCAAAGAACCATTACCCATTACCTAACATCGACATGATTGTGGACAATATGACTAGCTACGCCCTCAAGTCAATTCTAGATTGATTTTCCAAATACATCCAGATCAAGATGAACCCTGACTATCATGATAAAATTTCCTTCATTACCCAATGGGAAAACCTTTTGCTACACTGTCATGCCATTCGGACTCAAGAATTTTTGGGCTACCTACCAAATGGATTCCACAACCATCCTTCACGACCTTATTCACAGAAAGGTTGAGGTATATGTAGACAACTTGATCATCAAATATAATACTCAATAAGGTCATATTCCTGCCCTTTGAAAGTTTTTTGAGTGACTGTGGCAATAAAAGATACGAACAAACCCACAAAAATGCATTTTTGGAATCACGAAAGGAAAAATCATAGGATTTATGGTCAGCGGGAAGGGAATCGAAGCATACCCTGCCAAGATGAACGCCATACTTGAGGTGACACCGCCACAGACGACAAAGAAAGTTTGAGGATTCCTGGGTTAACTACAGTACATCAGTCAGTTCATCATCGAACTGACATATATCTACGAACGAATTTGTAAACTTCTCCAAAAGGATTCAACCAAAGACTAGAATGAGGCCTCCCAAGAAGCCTTTAACGAAATCAAGCAATGCATTACCCGATCTCCGATGCTTATGCCTCTGCATCCGGGTATCCCCTACTCCTGTACTTGACTGTAACATTTAACACATTCAGGTCTTTTTTATTCCAAGACATTGAAGAATCCCATGAGTAAAAGAGCCATTTATTATGCCAGCTAAAAATTAGTTGGTACAAAGTCAACTATAGTTCTTTGGAGAAAGCATGTGTCGCCCTGGTCTAGGTCATACAGAAGTTAGAGTACTACATGCTTGCCTTCACCATCACCTTAGTATCCCGTATTGACCCCATCAAGTACTCGCTAGAAAATCCTTCTCTATCCAGACAAATGGCCCGTTAGTTGATGTTGCTATCCAATTTTGATGTTGTGTACATTCGAGGAAAGAAATCGAAGGGAGATCCACCTACGACTACCTCACTAAGTACCCTATGGAATAATTTAATGTTTAGGTCTCTAGACTCCCAGACAAATATATTCTCTACACGTCTTAGGAGGACCTCAGATGGTAAATGTTCTTTAATGGATCAACCAACAAGAAATGATACGGCATTAGAATACTCATAATATCACCTGATGACTCTCACACCCTAATTTCCATCAAACTAGACTTCTCCTGCACCAAAAACATGACCAAGTGTTAGGCATACACTATTGGACTCAAGATCACCTTCTAGAAAGAAATTCATCACCTAGACATCTACGAAGACTCTTCCCTTATCATTGGCCAAATCCTTAGACAATGGAAAGTCAAGGACGAGAAACTCCTACCCTTCCATGCCCACTAGAAGAACTGTCCTCCCAGTTTAATGATGTCACCTTCGACTACTTGTTCTACTCAAAGAATAGTCTGGATGAAAACCTTGCTACCCTATCATTATGGTCGACATGCCTGAGGGGATAATTGTAGACCATTTCCTGGTACAAAAACAAGATAATCCTGCACGCTACTGCCATATTAAATTCATTCTTGAGGAACATTTTGATATGATCGGGTTATGGTATTATGGAATTTGGCGCCTCCTCAAATATGGTAGGCCTCCCTAAGATGACAATAAGAATGACCATGCGACCCTTCACAAACTCATTGCCCAATACATCATTTGTGATAAAGCGTTATTCAAGAGAAACTTTGATGGAACCCATTTTCATGGCATAATAGGTGTTCATGTTAAATAAATAATGCAGAAGATTCACAATGAGGAATGCGATCCCTACATGAATGTTCACATGCTTACTAAAAAGATCATCGGTCAAAGATACTATTGGGACACCATGGTTCAACATTGCACTGCCTATATATAAAGATGCCTCAAATTTTATTAGCTTACCAATCTTCAACACTTATGTCCTATAGAACGATACAACATTACCTCTCCCTGTCCCTTTTCCACCTGGGGCATTGACATTATGCGAAATGTTACTCTCAAATTTTCAAACGATCATGAATTCATCCTTGTCTCCATTGACTACATCACCCAATGCATCGAAGTCTAGTCATACGGGCTCCTGAATGCCAATAAAGTGGCCAAGTTTATCAAAACAAACATCCTCTGACAATACAAAGTTCCCCACAAGTTTGTATTTGATAATGAGATCCATTTCAAAGATGAGGTTGCAGAACTAGTCGACGAGTATGGGATTTAGAGACACGAATATTCTTCTTACAGACATAAACCAATGGTGATGTCTAAGCTTCCAATAAATTCCTTAAAACAAAATTATCAAGATGATTGAGAGTTTAAGAGATTGGTGAGACCAAATCCCTTACGCCCTCTAGGGCTACTGCCACCTATTTGGTCTACCAATTATTCTCTAATGTACGTCCCGAAAGTAGTCCTATCCATTGAGCTTAAAATACCTTCCCTCTGCATCATACTAGAAAGTAAAGTTGGCAAAGAGGAATGGCATCAGAGCCAATTTGATTTACTATAGGGGTGGTAAGCAGATGGATACAGATCAGATACCATGTTTTCCATATCCGTACCCTTTGTCCGGATGCACTATCCATATTCGTATCCATATTCGCTCGGATAGTTAAAACAACTATCGATATCCGCTCGGATACCTTAGATTCAGATAATATATGTATCCATTTACATTGTTTAGCCATCACAAAAAATAACTAGAAATGTATCCAATCCAATCCAATCCAAGTAAATATATAACAAAATTACTACATCCTAACATCAACAATTATGTCTTCCATAATAATAGTAGCATTCCATAATGATAATATGTCTTAAAGCCATCCATACATTACAACCATATAATCTTAACGCCATTAAAAAACAGTAGCACTCCATAATGGTAGATATAAATATGCACCTTTTAGATTAAATCAAATTTATTGAGAATGATAACCTCAAGAACCTTTTAGTCTTCAAAATATACTGATATTTTTATTTTAACAAGTATACATATTTATTTTGTATATAGTATATATGTTGTTAACTTCAGTTCTCATCACCATCAAAACCATCTCTTTACTTTTTTGTTTCTTTCCTACATTTATTTATAATTAAGGAAACTAATGAACAACCGCATGAATAAAATATAAATACAATTATATAATTTTATTTATATTTATATTTTTTATGTACATGTTGTTGCTAACTTTCTGTTGCGGGAGGAGGGTATGCGCAGCAGCGGAGCGGCTGAGTTGATGTGCAGCGGACGGGTTGATGAGAAGCGGTGGTAGGGTTGATGAGAAACGGTGGCGGAGCGGTTGAGTTCGGTTGTTCTAATTTTTTTCTGGTACAAAATGACCTTTTAAGGATTTTATTAAAATGGAAAACTTTTAAAAAATTACATTTTACATAAGACTATGAAGATTCAAAATTTTCTGACAAAATTTAATATATTAAAAAAAATCCAGACGATCATATATCTTGAACATATTTCATAAACCAAAAATGAAGAAGTTAACATTTACTAGAACCCAATTTTGCGAAGTATGAATTCTAAATAAAATTCATAATAAGACATAAATTTAATCTATTATCATGATTTCCAACACACGTAATTCATTAAATGTTAGATTTAAGAATGAAATTATACTAAGAATGTTCCATTCATAATCCAATTCAATTATATAGGCTACATTATTCAAGTATATAATTTCATGAATTCAAATAATTAATTTTTTTTATCAAAAATATAATACATAAATATGTGAGTAAAACAAGATAAACCTTAATTATCTTTACATAAATTTTAGAATGGGTAAAAGCATCTTCATGTAGAAAATACTGTTTGTCTCAATAGAGGATAGAATATAATTATCTTGTCTTAATATAGGAATTCAAAACAAAAATATAAGAAGAATTGTAGAAGATGTCCCTCCAAAATCGATCCTCAAGTGTACCAATAACTATATAAATGTTTCTCCAAAAAGTGTTTCAGAAAATTATACGATTGTTCCTATATTAAAGAGTGTAATTTTTGGAATGTAATGGCTTAATTTCAAGGGAAATTGATTAGGTTTTTTGGTTAATTTGTGTACTGGGAATGGAAATGAAATAGGAATTTTAGACTGGTTATTAAGAGAAATGAAGAAGAATGAGATGAAACTCAGTCTTAAGAAGGATGCACTGATTATAAATGTAATAATGGCTAGCCCACTAATTATAAATGCTATAATGATTGATCCACTAATAATTATGAATGATATAATGGTTAAACTATCAAACAAATTTTCAGTATATAAAACACTAATGTTGTTGCATGACTACTTACCTATTATATTATTATTATTATTATTATTATTATTATTATTATTATTATTATTATTATTATTATTATTATTATTATTATTATTATTATTATTATTATTATTATTAGGTTGTTGTTTTTTTTAATTTTGAATAGTATATTACTATTCACCCGTGTGAATAGTAATGAAGTATTCCCTTTTTTTTAGTTATTTCAGAAATTAATTTCCAAATCAATCATTAATCAAAATTTTCGAAATTTTACTATTAATAAATATCATTAAATTATAGGGCATTATAATCTCCTCCTCTAATAAAGAATTTTTTCCTCGAAATTCTTAATTAACCACTCATTTACCTGAGTCAAAATAATAACTCATGTAAATGAGTCAAAATATTTACACCTTATATAAAGGAGTCAAAGCAAATTGAGGTACCATGGACTCCTTAATCTTTTGGTGATTCGGACCCATACTAATTCTATCTCCTTGGAACAAAATATTTGGATTCTCGATTCAAAATCCTCACCGAATGTGGAGTGTATGATCCATCCGAGTGTAATATTTTGATGTGCAGCCTTAGGGTGTAGAAACGAACGGATTAGAAAAACGTGAAACACCTTATGAACCTAATCTAGGTGGTCTGGAAGTGCTAGATGATACGCAACCTTTCCTACTATTTTTGTAATGATGAATGTCACAATATAATGAGGGACCAATTTTCCTCGCTTTTTGAACCTCATCCCCCCTTTTATAGGGTAAACTAGCAGTAACACATGTTCTCCCACTTGAAATTTAATTGGTTTCCTATTCTTATTAGCATAACTCTTTTGCCTAACCTGAGCGACTTTAATAAGCTTCCTAGTCAATTTGATATTTCTTGTACTCTTTTGGATGAATTTCATCCCCAACTGTCTTCCCTTACCTAGGTTTAACAAACATACCAGTGGTCGTCAACGTCTCCTATAAAGTGTCACATAAGGAGCCATAGAAATAGACTTTTGATAACTATTGTTATATGTAAACTCCATCAATGGAAAACGGGTCTCCCAACTTCCCTTGAAGTCCATTACACATGCTCACAACATATCCTCTAATGTCTGGTTGACCCTTCCGGCCTGTACATTCATCAACGGTATAGCTTATTCCCTATGGCATACTAGAAAATCTTGAAAAGGTGCCACAAATGTAGAGTCTCGATCTGAAATGATATATAATAGGACCCTGTGCAATCGATCTATCTCGGACACATAAAAATTTGCAAGATGATCGGTTGAATAATCGGTAAAAATATGATACAACATTGGTATGAGATAGGAAATCACACAAGTATAATCATATTGTCAAGGTTTAAAAGGTAGAACTATGATGAAATCCATTGAGATACGATCCCACTTCAATACATGAATCGGTAGACGTTGAAGCATACCAAATGACTTGGGATGGCCTACCTTCAATATGTGACAAGTAGTGAATCTAGATACGATGACATCCTCACCCTTCTTTATACTGGGGCACTAATACTATCTCTTCATATCATGGTACACTTATCACCACAGAGGTGAACCGTAAAAAACGAACCATGTGTCTCCTTCATAACTATCCATCTCAACTCCTCGTCTAATGTTAACATCATCATTCCCTTATAACACAACCTGTCATTTGACCCCATTGAAAAGAAAATTACACCAGCAGCGAGAAGATACCTCACCTTCCCCTTAGACATCTCATCGTATGACAGCCTCCGAAACACACGTGCCATTATTTCTGGAGTCATTGTATGAATACTCATGAAAACCCAAGTCAACTCGTTAATCATCTCTATGTAACCCCACTTGTAGACACACCATTCTGCTACCCCCTAACTTTCCTTAGGTCCGTAGTACCTCCCTTCATCACTGTAAACCTAGGTCATGTCCCGAGTACTGACCTAGAGGCCATCGGGCAGTCCCTGGCTCAGTTTGACTCAAAAGTCAAACTCTTCATCTCGACCGAGATCGAATGAATTTTAAAAGGGGCACTGAAGACTTACCTCCCCGTGCCCGATTCTGACTTACCATGCGGACGAACGATCTGTTTGCATCTGAGAGATTCCCCGTCCAATGGACCGACAAATGCTTTCGAGCCATATTGGACCCAAAGTCAACTCCCAAACTCGGGAGAGGTCCAAAGGACTTTCGAAGGTCTCTGAATTACCTTTCCAATAGTATGCCCTGTGCGCGATTCTAACCAACAGTGTACCCTCGGCGGTCATTTTTCGAAAAAGCCTGAAGCCCACTGCCAAATGGTAGGTTCCAGACCCTGCCAATAGGCAGGAACAGGTCAATGCCGATCGGCAGTGATGTAAGCCTAAAAAATGAGGTATTTACCTCATTTGCAAGGGGAGCCCAGATATAATAAAAAACCTCTCTCAACGAATCCCAGAAACCTCTCTCGAAGGCAGCGTGATTTCAACATCCAAATCCCTTTTTTTTCTTCCACTTTTCATCATCCTTTTCATCAAACTTTGTGAATTAACCACTTTCCATCATCATCCAATTGCAAGGGCTGCACTCCAACATTCAATATCAAACTCAAGATCTTCAAGAAGGTCCAACTTCCTTTACTCTCTCTTAAATTCTCAATAACTTGTTTTCTTACTTAGCACTTTTATTATCTCATCTCACACATCCTAATATACTTTTTATTTAGTATTATTGCACATCTCTTATTTTCATATAAACAAAAACCCCAAAAATAAGAAAAAGAGGGTTTACTCGTAAATTCCAAGTAGGAATTCTCACACTTTTTCCACACTTTTCTCACAACTAAAACACTTTTTCTACACACACACACACTTACAAATAAGATATTCCCCATTTGGATTTATGGGATAAACCCCACCCTTCGTTTTGTATGCGAACTACGTGGACTTTGATGCCTTTATAGGCTACGTAGGCGTCTCAGGGTAAAACCCGAGACTCAAGTCCTTTTTCTCACTTTTTCTCTTACTTTCTATATTTATCAAAATCTAATCTTCTTATATTCTATATATTTTAAACGTATTACTCCATATGCATTATCGTTCCATTATAACGACCAACGTAGGGGTAATCGTGTAAATCTTATTTTTCTAATATTATTCTTATATCTTCTTACGGATGATTCGCTTTATCTTTTTCATGATACAAGTCGAGGATTCCTACCTCCATTATATATATACACATGCACACATATCATGGGGGGGAAACAAAAGGAAAATAAAAAATATTTATGAGAAACCGAAAGGGCGGAATGGGTGCCTAACACCTTCCCATTTCGTAACTAAGCCTCCGAACCCTTCTCGAATCATCTTAGTTTCTCATACACCAGTATGTCTTTTAAATACCATCCTTCAGGGTGGCTTCCCCTTTTTCTTTTATCTGTTTTGAGTAAAATAGACTGGCGACTCTGAATCTCTCTACATTTTTACACCACATCTCAAACGACGCCGGCTGAAGCACCCTCGAGAGGGACGCGCGGAACCCGAAGGATCCTTTCCTCCACGCGCCCACCCACATGGCGAGGATTGGAGATGGCCACAGTGTCGACTCTGCTGGGGAATCGATGTGTTTTATATTTTGTGGGCTTGACTCTATTTACATGAATGCTATATTGTTTATGTTTCCCCCTATATCTGCATGTTCCCCCTATTCCATGTGTATCCCATGCTTATGCCTATGCTCACACACTTGTAGAAATTTCTCCATGTACACTTCTCACCATGTGCACCTAGGATGACATATATCCCCATGTTTCATGGATAACTCATCCATACTTGGGGTACTTATACTTGGCTCCTTTTTTAGCATAATCAAGAAAGGCATTCTCATCATAAGATACTAATAAGAGAATCATGCATGATTCACACGACATCACCAAAGAGCATTGATATTGACCAAATTTTACCCAGTAACTGGAGGGTCACTTCATGATGGGCGTTGGTCCAGCAGGTCGCAGTTAGCCTAAGCGATATGACTCTCACCTTCCATTGGCCAAGTACCTTCGACGTATATCGAACGGTTCCCCCGCATCGTACCGCTTGAATGAAGTCATGACGGGAGGTATATCGTAGGAATTTTTTTCCAGTACATTGAGTACATCAAATTCTCTCTCACACATACCGTCCCCACGAGGTATATGGTGAGGCAATTCAGGTACACTCAGGGATATCAAATGGCTTGTCCACACATACCGATTGCCCGCAAGAGCAAGACGTATATCGTGGAAGTCACGCCAAAGGGGGAAACCCATGCTGATTCACCTAACTAACTGCATACCCACATATAGGTGTCAGACCTAGGACATGTACTTTAGATTGTCGGTTTCAACCCAAAACCCTACCAAAATTCTGGGTCGGCCTGCTGCCCAATTTTTATGGATTTTTAAAACGGGACCCTGTCCATGAGCCTGGTTACAAGTCCAATCCGTAGCTTTGCATATATTAAGACCCCCACTTTTCGAGGCTCAGGTCCCGTTCGGCATTGCATTTAGGAGAATTAAATACAAGTGAGAACATAATAATCATGATAATCATGCTGAGTTCCGTCTCCAAAAACATTTCTCCCTTCTTTATCAAAAATCCAAAAACATTTCTCCCTTCTTTATCAAAAAAATCCAAAAATAGTTTCTCCCCTTTTTCTCAAAAATAAATCTCATCCTACGCCTTCTCAGGTCGATTGCGAGCCCTTGGCCTGGCTCCCTATTGGCTTTGGTTTCCAGTCAAATCACCCCGGAGTCTTGACCATTTCTCTACTACTTCTTTCGAGTTCGGAATCCATCCACTTTACATGGAGAATACAAATCAAGTACCAGTCATATAGCCAGATCTGATGACAGTCCTAGCTCAGCTCGTGTCCAAGATTGACAACCTCCAAACCGAGGTCCGAGAGATGCAACAAAACCAAGTTCATATTCCTCAAGAGCTCGAGGCCCAATTCCCTCGTGCTATGGGTCCACTCGAGCCTATCTGGATTCCGGAAGAATATCAGCACGCTCCACGTGCCCCTCCTGCCAACGGATTGTCGCCTTCCCAGCTTGTAATGCCAAACATTGCCCAGCCTATGGCTAACCTGCCTGTGGTCACTGATCCAAAGGAGGAGGAGTTGAATAAATTCAAAGAGGATCTCAAGATGCTCACCAAGAAGTTTAACCAAGTCAGTATCTATGGGAACTACATGGACTACACCCACATGTCTCCCTATCCTAAAGCAAGGTTACCCGAGAAGTTCAAGATGCCAAATATCGAGAAATTTGAGGGGAGTGGACCCCCAATTGTTCATCTTCGCAGTTATCATCGTGCCATGACTCTACTTGGGGCTTAGGAAGAAGTAATAGCCCAATTGTTTCAGTAAACTTTGAAGGATAGTGCCCTCTAATGGATTTTATCTCTTGAGGAATCCAGAATCCGTAGTTGGGAGGATGTAGCCCGAGAATTTATGTCACAGTATAAATACAACGAAGAGCTCGAGGTCACCCGTCGTGATTTAGAGCTGTTCAAACAGAATCCAGGGGAATCAGTCGGTAACTTCATAACCCGATGGAGGGAGCGAGTAGCTACCATGACTAATCGGCCATCCTAAGAAGAACAGGTCAACATAGTGAAGAAGAACTTCTTACCCCATGTCCTAGCAACGATGGGAGGATAATACTATCCCCACTTTCGAGTTCTCAAAGAGGCTGGAGTGGAAATCGAGGAAAGCCTTGTTAAAACAGAGGTTGAACCCAAGAAGGTGTCCGGACAGTTCACCCTTAGAAAGTATGACAAGCCTACCTGTGCTACCATTTCGACCATCAATAACATCTTTCAACCAACCACATCATGGGCACTAGAAAGCCGCCTTGCCCCCATCCGAAAGGAATACACTGAGCTCCACGCTCCCCTCTCCAAAGTTTACCAGGCCTTGTTAAGCCGAAACCTCATCAAACTCTTGGATCCCCGTCCATTACCAAACCCACTCCCAAGAAACTTCAAGACCGATGCTCATTGTTCCTTTCACCAAACTACCGGCCATACCACAGACCAATGCTTTCACCTCCAGAATATAATCCCAGATCTCATTGATCGGGGTACCATCGCCCCACACGCCAATCCTAAGACAAACACTACTCATAATCCACTTTCGAATCACACAAATGCCATCTTCTTGGAAGAAAACCCAGATTTCGATCCCTCAACTCAAATCACACCCATATACTCTACTAAACGACATCAAATTTGCCCATATTTCCTCCTACACCCTACTAGCCTCGCTGATCAGGCACTGTCACTCCTTACCAGAGCATGCATCACTGTCCGTACCCGTTCTGAAATTGAAAGTATGGAATTGTCAAAGGTGTTAAACCAACTCCTAGAGTTCGGACTGAAATTGCTCTCACAGATGGTCATCGATTGCCATAGATTCAGTACACTATTTTTGGAAGCATGGAAATGGGCCTGAGATTCAAACAAATGGGTGGTATAAACTATGGCAGAATTATTCGAGCAAACCAACAACATTTCAGTATCACCGGGTTACTTGACACTTTAAAACTACAAGGGAGCTTGGTCCCTTCAATCACACATATCCCCACAGAATGGGAGAACTTGTATGAAGAAGCCATTAAAGTTGTGGAATGCATCAACTTTACATGGAAAGATATAATTGTTACCACCGGATGGGGGGAAGAATTCGAAGATTTGAATGAAAAAGAAGCTTCAGGAAGAACTGGCCCAGTAGCCGACATATGTGGGATGATATCATTTTAAGAACTCCTAGGAGAAATAAATAGGGTGGAAGAACAATCTGAGATTGAAGAGAAAATAAGATTCATGTTCTTTCCTTCTTCAGTAAATCATATGACCAGATCAGGGAGACATTACCAGGTTCCCAGCTCACTACCAGCAAATGACAGGGGGAAGGGAGTTGAAAACCTTTCTATGCCAGAGATGACCATCGAGGAGAGCAAGATCCTCGATCAACTGAAGAAAACTCAAGCTAACATCACTCTATGGGTGACTTTCATGTCTTCCCAGCTGCACAGAAATGATTTAATCAAATTACTCACTGGACCTATAGTTCATCCCTCTACAACACCAGAAGAAGCGGTAAATCTGGTCGGATCCTTGACCTCTACCCGAATGCTATAATTTTCTGAAGAAGAAATTCCCAGACTTGGGCTAAATCACAATCATGCACTCAACATCGCCTTCGAAGTTATGTGGAAGGTTGTGTCACTCTCTCTTGTCGATAATGAATCAGCCTTGAATGTTTGCCCATTGAGAACCTTCAAGTGTTTAGGCTTGAAAGAAAGCGACCTCGCTTTAACCTACGTCGATGTGCGTGCCTACGATAATACCCGTCGCGAGGTGATGGGATCCATAAAACTTGTAATAGGGGTTGGCCCTATAAACCTTATCGTTGAATTCCAAGTCATAGACATCCCATCTAGGTTCAACCTGTTGCTGGGATGCCCCTGGATCCACAATATCAAGGGTGTGTCTTCCTCACTCCATCAAAAATTAAAGTTCTTCGCTGACGGGCGAGTCATCACCATTTTAGGCAACAACAAAAATGTCGAGGGTGCAAGCACTAGCAGTCCAATTCTCGAGATACAGCACGGGTCAAATGATATGCTCCTATCAGGATTCTGAGTTGACCCACACCTACTCCCGGCAGGGGACGATTTCAAAGAAAAGGGTTTGTCCAGAATATGACCCTCATGGTAATGTCAATGTGATTCAGATGTTCAGAAACATGCACTTCATGCCCGGACTGGGGCTAGGGCAAACGTAACAAGGGATACTTGAGTCCATCGAACTAAAGAAAGCTTTCCCTCCTTACGGCTTGGGGTATCAACCATCAGAACGAGAGCTCAGAATGATCCGCCAGTCTCAACCAAAGAGAAGACCAGACTGGATCCGAACTATCTCAGGAGACTCCTGGAATGGGAGATTCATCAAAGAAGGTGAATACTTCCCCTTTTTCATTTTCCAAAACCATGGTATAACCACACATACAAGAAGATGAAGCCTGGAATGGAGATCTTTTTCCAAGATAGCTACCCATGGGCTTAAAGTTTCCCACACCAAGTACAATCGCTCATCAAAGATGCCGAAGAGATTGAGGAAAGCGATCCTGAAGATTTCTTCAACTTATAGATATTGGGGTGGCACTCTGCATGGTTCATTTAGGCACTACATCAATGGACCCATCCCGTCTGATTAAAGTTATTGATACTCCTCTCCTCAACTGGCATGATGTGCCAGTCCTACCTCTTAAAATCTCCCCTAACCCCGATGTTTACCCTATTTCTTCTTATGTTGCCTATCCTTGCTCAAATGTAATCGAGACCTCTTTTGATGAGGTTATCAATGTTTTTTTTCCTATCAATGAAATAAATGAAGATTTTGAGTATCTTGGTGTGCCTTACATTAACTGCTTGAATTCTAATCAAACTTTTGATGATGATGATTTTACAAATGAATAATTCTTAACTGATCAAAATAAGGTTAATAATAAACAACATAACCGCGTTCAAGTTAATGAAGAAGAGATTGTTGTTATTAATCTCGGTTATAGTAGCCAACTGCGCGAGATTAGGATACAAGCCACCCTTGATGAGCATGAGCGCGCACAACTCGAAGAATTGTTGAAGGAGTTTTTGGATGTCTTCGCATGGTCCTGTGATGATATGCCCGGCAGTGATCCTGAAATAACTCAGCACGAGATCCCCACTCTCCCAGATTACAAGTCGGTTAAATAAAAATTGAGAAAACTCTAAACCGAATGGTCGCTCAAGGTCAAAGAAGAGGTGGTCAAACAGTTAAATGTGGGTTTCATTCGGGTGATCAAATATCCCACATGGCTAGCCAACATTGTACATGTGCCGAAATTAGGAGGGAAGGTTCGACTGTATGTAGATTACCGAGATCTAAACAAAGCTTCTCCAAAGGATGATTATTCGCTACTCAGTATCGACATGAATGTGGACAACACAGCCAGTCATGCTCTCAAGTCATTCGTCGACGGGTTTGCCGGATACAACCAAATCAATTTGCACCCAGATCACCAAGAAAAAACCGCATTCATCACCCCCATGGGGAACCTTTTGCTACACCTCCATGCCATTTGGTCTCAAGAATGCTGGGGCTACCTACCAAAGGGATACCATAACCATCCTACATGATATGATCCATAAGGAGGTCGAGGTTTATGTGGATGATATGATTATCAAGTCCAAAACTAGAGAAGGTCATGTTCCCGCTCTCCGAAAGTTTTTCGAATGACTGCAACGGTATTGGATGTGACTTAATCCACAGAAGTGTGTCTTCGGTGTTATAAAGGGAAAACTCTTGGAATTCATGGTCAGCAAAAAGAGGATAGAAGAAGATCCTGCAAAGCTGAAGGCCATACTTGAGATGCCACCACTCTGAACAAAGAAAGAAGTTTAAGGTTTTATTAGGAAATTTCAATACATCAGCGGGTTCATCAGCCAGCTTACCTCCATTTGTGAACCAATCTTCAAGCTCCTCCGAAAGGATTCAACCAAGGTTTGGAACGAGGCCTGCTAAGAAGATTTTGATCGAATCAAACAATATCTAACCCAACCTCCAGTACTCATGCCACTACAGTCTGGTCTCCCTTTGCTCCTTTACCAAACCATAACTGACACTACAGTTGGGGCTTTGCTAGCCCAAAACCTTGAGGACTCCCGTAAAGAAAGATCCATCTATTATGCAAGTCATAAGTTGTCTGAGTATGAAGTCAACTACACTTCTTTGGAAAAGGCATGTGTCGCACTTGTCTGGGTCACCCAAAAGTTGCGACACTACATGCTCGCCTTCCCCATCAAACTTGTATCTTGAATGGACCCTATCAAATACCTGCTTGAGAAACCCGCCTTATCCAGTCGAATGGCCCGATGGTTGATGCTCCTAACCGAGTTCGATATCGTGTACGTCACACAGAAAGCCATTAAAGGAAGAGCCATCTCTGACTACCTCGCTAATTAACCTATAGAAGAAGCAGATGTTCGGATCTCCGAATTCCCATATGAAAATATCCTCTGCACCGCTCAAGACCGCCTTCAATGGAAAGTGTTCTTTAACGGAGCTGCCAACAAAAAGGGATATGGAATTGGGATACTTCTGATCGCCCCATATGACTCCCACACTCCCATCGCCATTAAATTGGATTTCCCTTGCACCAACAACATGACAGAATACGAGGCATGCACAGTGGGCTTCCAAGTTGCTCTCAAGAAAGGTATTCAATACCTTGATGTCTACGAGGATTCTATCTTTATCATCGATCAAGTGCTCAGAAAGTGGAAAGTCAATGATGAAAAGCTTCAACCCTTTCATGCCCAATTAGAAGAGTTAGCCTTCCGGTTCCGAGATATCACCTTCCATTACCTACCCCGAGCAAATAATAACCTATACGATACTCTCTCCACCTTGGCCTCCATGGTCGACATGCCGGAGGGAATAACAATGACCCCCTTCCTAGTTCAAAAGCAAAACAAACCAACCCAATGCTACCACGTGGGGCTTGTCTCCACCGAAATCCCGAACTAGCCGATTATTGGTACTATGATATCTGATGCCTCCTCAGACATGGTAGGTATCCCAATGGTTCCAACAAGAAAGATCGAATGACCCTCCGAAGACTGGTCGCCCAGTACATCATCTGTCATAAAGCTCTACTCAAGAGGAATTTCGATGGAACTCATCTACACTGCATCAGTGGGGCTGAGATTGAAAAGATAATGCAAAAAATTCATAGTAGGGAATGCGGATCCCACATGAATGGTCACATGCTCGCCAAGAAGATCATCCGACAGGGCTACTATTGGACCACCATGATCCAGGATTTCACCGCCTATGTCCGGAGGTGCCTCAAATGCCAATAATTCTCCAATATTCAACACCTGCCTCCGCGAGAATTATACAATATGACCTCTCCCTGGTCGTTCTCCAACTGGGGAATCGACATCATAGGGAAGTTTATACCAAAGGCTTCAAACGGACATGAGTTCATCCTAGTTCCCATCGATTACTTCACCAAATGGGTCGAAGCTGAGTCATACGGAGTTTTGAATGCCAAGAAAGTGGCCAAATTCCTCAAGAAGAATATCATCTGCTAATATGGGGTCTCGCACGAGCTGGTGTCAGATAAGGAGCTACATTTCAAAGAAGAAGTCACAGAAGTAGTCAACGAGTATGATATTCAGAGACATAAATCTTCTCCCTACCGACCTTAGACCAATGGTGAAGTTGAAGCCTCCAATAAAAACCTCAAAGCCATCATCAGCAAGATGACGAAAAGTTATAAGGATTAGGGCGACCAGATCCCATACGCCCTCTAGGGATATCGAACCTCAATACGAACCTCTACTGGGGCTACCTCTTACTCCATGGTCTACGGCATGGAAGCAGTCCTACCTGTGGAGATGGAAATACACTCACTACACGTTATGCTCGAAAGAAAAGTTAGTGAAGAAGACTGGTGACAAGACCGTCTTGATGATCTAGCCCTCCTACATGAAAGAAGATTAAAAGCTCTTTACCACATAGAAGGGTACCATCGCCGAATAGCGCGATCATTCAACAAGAAAGTCAAGGATCGCGGTGTCCGGGAGGGGGATTTAGCCCTCAAGGAGATAATAGAACCCATCTGGGACCCCAGAGGGAAATTCAAGCCCAATTGGAGCGGCCCCTACATTGTGAAGAAAATCTTATTCGGCGGTGCCGCCATGCTCACTGACCTGGATGGGGAGGAGATGGCTCGTCCAGTCAATCTGGACCGTCTCTAGAAATTCTACCCCTAGTCCGAAATCTCGGCGCGCCACGACTCTTCTCATCCCCCTTCTATTCTAAAAAAAAAGAAAAGATCTTCATTTCTCTCTACCCAGAACTACGTGGGTCTGATCTTCTATAAAAACTATTTTCAAAATTTTTAAAAAACCCCAGAGTTACGTAGGTAGCTCATACTCTTCACATGAGTGCGGCCCTTTCTTTTTCACAAAATACTATTCTTTTCTTATCTCCGAGAATGGCGGTTCATTATAAAAATATTTGAACAAAAGGATTATGTATGACTTAGAGATAAGTGTAGATAATTCAAAATACAAAAGTCATCAAAAGGCACAGCTGGGTGATCAGAAACTTGTTTATTTCATTAATAAGAAATTACAGTACGGATTACATAAGAAAAGGAACGGATAACCCCCCTCCCCCATACTACCATAAAAAAGCCAAATAAAATCCCCACATACATTCCATATTACATAAATAAACTCTCCAAGAGTCCTATCTACAGCTACCAGAGATGCCTGCACCCTCATCATCTACATCCCGAGGTCCCCAAGTTTCCCCTGCCTGAATAAAGTTCCGTAAACATTCCATCGATCGATGAGCCTTAACCGTCTTCAAAAATACCACAACACCCCCTTCCATGGTGTTAGATAAAACAAACCATCTTTGTCCAGTCTCCACTGCCAACATCTTGCTGACTACTTTCCTCCATAACCACTTCATATAATCTTTGGGGACATGCCAAACCTTCCCGACAAACTGAGAGGGACAGGTCGATGGACGCCGATTTTCCCACAGAGACCCCAGCAACAGACGCAGGCGCTCAGTCAAATCTTCTACCAGAAAGAAGTTTGAGATCCGAGGTGGCACGACCTATGCCCAGCCAAATTGGCACAAAAGCCGCAAAGGAAAATAAAAAGAGGTCTGCCTGAGACCAAACAGCCGCACGTATGAGTACTCTCCTAGTTCCATAACGGGATGAAACGGCCCCCACTATGGCACTGACCAATACAGACCACGAGCCCCATGCTCCACAAGCCAATGCTCCCAGTTCTCAACATACAAGACAACGCTGATGAAGTAGCATGAAAAGAAGTTGGGTATGGACGACAAGGGATATTCTGGAGGAGTCACCAAGCAGAATCTTTTAGACAACCACATGAACAGCATCATGGGGATACCCCTCAAAAAGGCAGAATGACCTTATCTCCAGGTATCCAGGCCATTCAGGGTCTCCGCCAGTATCACCGCCGCAGGATTACGACGATATGACATCCATGAAGTAATGGCTGCAAGTTGTGGTTCCACTCGCACCTCCCCAGTCACTATCAGAAATTTTGAAACCAGACCCAGAACAACGGCTCCAGCATAGCCAGCATCACCTACTTCTCACAAATGCACAGACTGCAACACTGCCGGGAGGGAGATCATTCCTCCAGTAACCAATGATCGAGCCGCCGAAGGCGAAATGTGAAGAAGCCCGGCCAACAAATCTCTGGGAGAGTGGGAAAATTCGGGTAAAGCCGCAGCAACACTAGGATTTACACCTAGCATGGAAGAAAATTCCTCGTAGATAGGACAAACTTCTTCCTATCCAAAGTGGAATACATAGTCTTTGAGGTACCAGAATTGTACTGCTGCCACCAGCACATTCCACTCAAGAGGCCGATTGCGCCACAAGGAGACCCGACGCATGTTGAAAGCATCATAGTCGACATTATAAGAGAACATAGCTTCCAAGGCTTCGAGGTAGTTGACAAACTCAATGCTACCAGGGAGGGCCATCTTGCAAGGCTAAGAAATAATGGGCAAGTGGGTGAAAATGCCAAGGTGTGATGAAAACACTCCACCCTCCCCCTTTTTATACTTGAAAACCCTCACAAGAGACATAATCCCTGCAGAAATTGGAGGGAACCCTACCCCACAAGGTACCAAAGGCTAAAGAGGGTACCATTCAAAACTTTGAACTGATGGGACTAGACTGAACTGCCGATAGGAAGGTCAGGGTGCTTGCCGATCGACAACCCACCCATTTTTAGAAATTTCCCTTTTTTCCTCTTTTGTCAAATCAAGAAAACTCAATAAAAATAAATTGATATTCTTAACAGAATTTCAAAATCCCTTTAATTTCCCCTTTTTAATCAAAAACTTTCCTTAAAAAATTCCAAAAATACTCCTTTTTTACGATCTCAGTAGCAAAGTAAAAAGCGCATGTGGATGCATTCATTCATTATTGAATAAAAGATAATCAAAAAAATCCATTACATTGAATATATTTGTGTTATGTGTTACATAAATTTTGCAGGAAATAAAAAGAAAAGCCAAAAACAACGGGACTCAGCCTGAACCCACATTCTCTCTCTCTCTCACTAAGAGCTTCCACCCCTGCGACGTGCTCTCTTCCCCCTACGGCGAGACGACGCACAACCACTACCCGATCTGGACTCTTCTCCGAACAAAGAAGACGGAACCAAGCAAGAAGGAATAGGAATGGTATCCCAAATATGGGAAGTCGCTGAAGACATCCAGTTTCTAATGTCCCTGAGCCAAGTGGTCGAAACCCGGACTTGCTGCAAGGAAAGGAAAAATCAGTATCAAAGCAGAAATGACCAAAACAGAAAGGAAAGAAAGAGAAGAACAGAAAGGTATACCGCAGGTCGAAGGACCTCCTCTATCAAACCCAACTCCTCCGGATCCATCGCATAAGGACGGTGCAGCATAGGCACCATCCCTCCATCATCTCGCCGAATGTTATATGAAGGGGTATGCAGTCGTACAAAAGGAACCTCTAAAGTCGCCGCCGCCGCAGATGCCGACGGACCACCACCACTGTGGGAAGATTCCACCACCTGAATCGAACCCGCCAAAGGGAAAGGCAGTGCATCATATATGGTGGGCGCCATCAACCAGCTCGTCACAAAATCCATATAGTCATACGGCGCAGCCGTATCAGTGTATAGCAAGTAGGACTCACCAATCATCGTCGCGATCCTCTCATCCTCCAATAACAGTCGATCCCGCCTCATAGACATAGGAGGTTGTGCAGGTGGCACCACCACCTCCTCCTCAGCAATCTGACGAACCACCCTCTCCCCGAGATACCAAGAATGGTTGAACTCGTGTGCTAGTAAATGCCTCATCCGCGCGTTCACCTCGGTTGCCCCCGCATCCTGAATGGTTGTCCCCCACGGGTAAAAGGTCACCTAAAAATCTCCAAGAAAGAATAAATTAATACAAGATCAGAAGGTGAAAAAACTAAGACTAATGGAAAGAGTCTTACCCTACCACTAGTCAGGTCATACAAGACCTGACGCACCGCCTCCAGGGAAAGAGATCCCTTCGACTGTCGATTGGCCTGACGCCTTCGATACAATCGATAGAAGTCCCCAACAGTGTCATCCTTCACAGAAATTAGTGGGGTATTACACCCAATCACCTCGTAGAACCACGTCTGAATACGCAAGCAAAAGGAGACGCATAAGGAAAATGCGAATGCATGAAAGGAAAATGCGAGTGCATGAAAGGAAAATGCGAATGCATGAAAAGAAATGCACAAACTGAAGAATACCTCAAGAAGGTACGTGGCCCCAGTAAAGGTCTAATGGCAGCACCGGCTGAATGCATCCAGAGAAAGGTAAAGGGTCGCCAAGGTCAGACTCCCCCAATCATAGAAAGGGATGTTCGAAAACATCCTCAAGTATGACAGAAACCACAAATGAATGACGTCGCCGCACGACGCCACCATGAAACCTGCCAATACCAGCAAAATGAATAACCAGGCCATCTGCCTCACTTGTAGCCCATCTTCCACATCAATCACCCTTCTAAGAAGAACATCCTTCAGCAAGGACAGCCGGATAGAATCCCCAAAAACTATCCTCCCTACATCACCAAGTGTCGCACGCACTGCCTCTGGCCTCACCCGTAAAGAGCGATCCACCTCTATCTGCTCTCCATCACAATCCCTCCCCAGCAGCTGTTGTACATCTATGGGAGTCACCGTCATCTCCCCTAATCCAAAATGAAAGGTGTGGGTAGTGTCCCACCACCTTTATCCCAAAGCACACAGGACCGCTGTCGAACGAGGCGTCTCATCCAGTGCATATGCCAACCGCCCAAAACCCGCTGATGATACCATCCAACACACCACAGGTGGGACATGCTCCCAGACATCCTTGAGCCCCGTTATCTCACGGGCACGCATGTTCTTCAAATAAATATCAGACTAGCAAAAAGAAAAGTCTCATCAAAGGTCAAGAAAGAAAAATCACCAAAAAGAGAAGAATGCCAAAGGTCGGGTTACTTACATAGCCGCCGGGGATCACTCTCGAAGAGCGATGACGCAATGGCTTCCTCAGTAAGGTCCGCTCATCCGCAACAGGCTCAAACGCATCAAAGGAGTTCTCACTCCCCAAAGTAAGAGGCGCCCTAGCCCTCCACTCCACATTCTCCCAATCATCAATGGTTAACCACTCCTGGTGGACTGTAGGACTCACAAAAGCGGCCAATTCTTGAAGATCGGAATGCTAGAGCGATTTACAGAAGAATCGCAGAGAGAAAGAGAGCAAAAGAATATGTGAAAAAATGAGGGGATTCGGCACTGACCCCTTGCATTTCCGAGGTAGCCCAAAAGTCCATGCCACTGCCGAATAGCACCGTTCATACTATGCCGACTAGCACCCCCCTTAAATTTCATACTGAAATTCCCAGAAATACCAAAAAACCTCGAAAAATCCCCCAAAAATTCCTAAAAATCCCAGGAAGGAATTAAAGCCTTTTCACTAAGAAAACTTCACATTCCCATAATTGGAACCTCTCTTCCCCAGCAGAATCCTCAAAAACCAAGTAAAAACTCCTCCCGACGAAGCTCCGGAGGATCCCTAAGGATCACCTGATCACTTCCCAGGCGAAATTCCCTTACAGCACCCATAATAGGTTGTTTCCCCCTACAAGATCTCCTAAAAGCTTCCCCAGCTATCAACTTCCCAGCTCAGATCCAAATCACAAAGCTCTTTCTCCAGCAGAATCAGAATCCAATCTTTATCCACTTTTGGGTCAGAATTGACCCCGATCTTGGATCGTCACCTGAGTTAGGTCAGAATTGACCTCGATCCTCGGTCGTCACCACTCTTGGGTTAGAATTGGCCCCAATCTTCGATCGTCACCTGAGTTAGGTCAGAATTGTCCTCCGTCCTCCGTCGTCACCACTCTTGGGTCAGAATTAGCCCCGGTCTTGGATCGTCACCTGAGTTAGGTCAGAATTGACATCGGTCTTCACCACTTTTATGTCAGAATTGGCCCCAATCTTGGATCGTCACCTGAGTTAGGTCAGAATTGACCTCGGTCCTCGGTCGTCACCACTCTTGGGTCAGAATTGGCCCCGATCTTGGATCGTCACCTGAGTTAGGTTAGAATTGACCTCGATCCTCGATCGTCACCACTCTTGGGTCAGAATTGGCCTCGGTCTTGGATTGTCACCTGAGTTAGGTCATAATTGACCTCGATCCTCGGTCGTCACCACTCTTGGGTCAGAATTGGCCTCGGTCTTGGATCATCACCTGAGTTAGGTCAGAATTGATCTCGGTCCTCGATCGTCGCCACTATTGGGTCAGAATTGGCCCTGGTCTTGGATAATCACCTGAGTTAGATCAGAATTGACCTCGGTCCTCGATCGTCACCACTC
Organism: Sambucus nigra; assembly: GCA_949130495.1. Taxonomy (NCBI): domain Eukaryota; kingdom Viridiplantae; phylum Streptophyta; class Magnoliopsida; order Dipsacales; family Adoxaceae; genus Sambucus; species Sambucus nigra. The sequence goes on from OX422218.1 coordinate 423,762,610, forward strand.
TTAGGTCAGAATTGGCCCCGATCTTGGATCGTCACCTGAGTTAGGTCAGAATTGACCTCGGTCATCGGTCGTCACCACTCTTGGGTCAAAATTGGCTCCAATCTTGGATCGTCACCTGAGTTAGTCAGAATGAACCTCGGTCCTCGGTTGTCACCACTCTTGGGTCAGAATTGGCCCCGGTCTTGGATCGTCACCTGAGTTAGGTCAAAATTGATCTCGGTCCTCGGTCGTCACCACTCTTGGGTCATAATTGGCCTCGGTCTTGGATCGTCACTTGAGTTAGGTCAGAATTGGCCTCGATCCTCGGTCGTCACCATTGTTGGGTCAGAATTAGCCCCGATCTTGGATCGTCACCAGAGTTAGGTCAAAATTAACCTCGGTCCTCGGTCCTCACTCTTAAGTCAGAATTGAGCTCGGTTATTAGATCTTCACCCTAAGCCTGCAAATTTGGCTTTGACCCACAGAATTCGTCACCCCTCCCAACACCACTTAAGGTTCTAAGAATCGACCTAAACCTTCGATCGTCATTCATCCTCAGCATACTCCTTATGTCCACAGAATCGGCCTCGATCCTCTGAATCGGTCATACTCCTTCAAAAGCATCATGTGGTGTCTATTCAACGGTCATCATTTGTTCCAAAATTGCTCGTCGAGGGGCTCTGTAGACACCCCATTCTGTTACCCTCTAACTCTCCTTAGGTCCCTAGTACCTCCCTTCATCACTGTAAACCCAGGTCATGTCCCGAGTACTGACCTGGAGTCCATCGGGCACTCCCCGGCTCAGTTTGACCCAAAAGTCAAACTCCTCATCTCGATCGAGACCGAATGAATCTTAAAAGGGGCACTGAATACCCTTTCCAATGGACCTCCCCGTGCGCGATTCTGACTTAACATGCGGTCGAGCGATCCATTTGCATCTAAGCGATTCCCCGTCCAATGGACCACCAAATGATTCCGAGCCATATTTGACCCAAAGTCAACTCCCAAACCCCGAAGAGGTCCAAAGGACTTTTGAAGGTCTCTGAATTACCTTTCCAACAGTATGCCCTGTGCGCGATTCTGACCAACAGTTTATCCTCGGCGGTCATTTTTCGAAAAAGACTGAAGCGCACTGCCAAATGGCAAGTTTCAGACCCTGCCTATCAGCACCTGCCGATAGGCGGGAACAGGTCTATGCCGATCGGTAGTGACCTGAGCCTATAAAAGTAGGCCTTCACCTCATTTGCAAGGGGAGCCCAGATCTGATAAAAAACCTCTCTCAACGAATCCCAGAAACCTCTCTCGAAGGTAGCGTGATTTCAACATCAAAATACCTTTTTTTCTTCCACTTTTCATCAAACTTGGTGAATTAACCACTCTCCATCATCATCCAAGTGCAAGGGTTTCTCTCCAACATTCAAGATCAAACTCAAGATCTTCAATAAGGTCCAACTTCCTATACTCTCTCTTAAATTATCTTAAATTCTCAATAACTTGTTTTCTTACTTAGCACTTTTATTATCTCATCTCACACATCCTAATATACTTTTTCATTTAGTATTATTGTACATCTCTTAATTTCATATAAATAAAAACCCCAAAAACAAGAAAAATAGGGTTTACTCATAAAATCCAAGTGGGATTCTCACACTTTTTCCACACTTTTCTCATAACTAAAACAATTTTTCTACACACACACACTTTTACAAATAAGAGATTCCCCATTTGGATTTATGGGATAAACCCCACCCCTTGTTTTTTATGTGAACTACGTGGACTTTGATGCCTTTATAGGCTACGTAGGCGTCTCGGGGTAAATCCCGAGACTCGAGTCCTTTTTCTCACTTTTTCTCTTACTTTCTATATTTCTCTAAATCTAATCTTCTTATATTCTATATATTTGTAACGTATTACTCCATATGCGTTATCGTTCCATTATAACGACCAACGTAGGGGTAATCACGTAAATCTTATTTTTTTAATATTATTCTTATATCTTCCTACGGATGACTCTCTTTATCTTTTCCATGATACAAGTCGAGGATTCCTACCTCCATTCTATGTATACACATGCACACATATCATGGGGGTAACAAAAGGAAAATAGCAAATATTCATGAGAGACCGAAAGGGCGAAATGGGTGCCTAACACCTTCCCATTTCGTAACTAAGCCTCCGAACCCTTCTCGAATCATCTTGGTTTTGCATACACCAGTATGTATTTGGATGCCATCCTTCGGGGTGGCTTCCCCTTTTTCTTTTGTCTGTTTTGAGTAAAATAGACTAGCCACTCTGAATCTCTCTACATTTTTACACCACATCTCAAACGACACCGGCCGAAGCGCTCCCGAGAGGGACGCGCGGGACCCGAAGGATCCTTTCCTCCACGTGCCTGCCCGCACAGTGAGGATCGGGGATGGCCACACCACTCGTCTATCGGAAGGGCTGAGAGACTACCACGAGGTCATCGGCTAATCACGTTTGCCACCACATTAACCTTCTCTAGATCATACGGGATCACAAACTCGTAATCCTTGATGAATTCAAGCCATGGACGTTGTCTCATATTGAGATATTTTGTGTTAACTAAATTCATGAACATTGTGGTCACTGAAGAGTCTAAACTTATCACCCCAAAGGAAATGCCTCCACGCATGCAATGCAAATACAATGATTGTTAATTCAAAGTCATTACTCGAGGTAGTGACCTCGTGCATCTTAGACTTTCAAGAGGCATAAAAAATTGGCCTATTCTCTCGCATTAATAGCCCTCCTAGTTTATGTAGAGAAGCATTGGTGTAGACCAAAAGCGCAACTTCACTCCTAGGCAAGGTAATAACTGGTGCACTCCTTGGTAGTGTTGAAAGTCTGATGAAACTTCTCACTGAAACAAAATATCCCTCATTTCTTTTTATCTCGGTCAACGACCTAGATATCTTTAAGAATCCTCAAATGAATCTCCGGTAATACCCAACCAAACCGAAAAAGCTTTGAACCTTGGTAGGTGTCATGAGTTTTCCCCAAATCTAACACGATTGACAACTTACTAGGCTCCACAAAAAAGGCCTTTTGTTATATAATGTGGCCCAAACTCTACTTATTTCTTACAAAATTCAAATTTGAAAACTTCATAGCAATTTTATGCACTTGAAATCTCTACAGTGCAATTTGTAAATGTCTGTCATACTCCTCCTCTGTTCTTGAATATATCAAAATGTCATTAATAAAGAATATAATGAACTGATCCAAATATGATCGGAACACCCGATGCATTAAGTCCATATATACGACAGGGGTACTAGCTCACCCAAACGACGTCACTCAAAAAGCATAAGACCAATAATGAGTTAAGAAGGCTGTCTTGGGGACATCCTCCCCTTGTACCCTCAAATGGTCATAATTGAATCACAAATCAATATTTAAAAATAATGAATCCCCCTCTAACCGATTGGAAATATCATCTATCCTCGATTGTGGGTACTTATTGTTCACCACAAACTTATTTAAATCGTTGTTATTGATACACAACCGCAATGGCCCATCGTCGTCTTTATACATAAAAACTAATGCATGTTATGTCAAATGATGACCTACTCAAGCAACTGTTTAATCTAATATCTACGCTCCTTGATCTCCACGGGATACATGAGATATGGTTCTCTAGCTATTGTGTTTGTGTCCAGTGCTAAGTCTATCATAAAAATAGTCTCTTAACTAGGAAGTATCTTCGAAATCTTATTGAAAACATTTTTGAACTCTTGAACTACTAGAATCATATCTACGGACATTATGATATCCTTATGAGTCTCCTCATCAATAAAGTACAAGTGGGTAGTAGCCGCACCCTTATGTATAGGGATAGTAACTAAATATATCTCATAACTCATTATAGCAAACACGATGTCTCTATTTATGAAAACTATCTGAGACAATATATACATATCCAATGCATCCCTACTATAACATCAAATATGTGGGTATATAAAAATAACAATTTAGCTGTAAGCGTAGACTACCAATATCAATGCCTATCCCATCACATGACTCTGAAATAAGAGTAGATATGTCTAAGGGTGCAATAATGGATAAAACTCTAGCGCATGGCGTAAGAATTAACACTGAGAATGTTGTGAAACAATTGAGTTTATGGTTTGCATATTAAAACAAACTCTTGATAACGTTCCATGAATAAAAAAACGTATTTTGAACTGCCTAAATGGGTGCTAGCTCATCCCTAGGATCCACCTGATAGACCCAACCATACTATAGTTTATGGCTAAGACATCGTGACGAGTGGTGGTGGTGATGGTGGAAGTGATGCTAGCTGCCTCTAGCTGGGTAGAATAAGCATATATTGTTGTTATTATTATGGATGATAGTTGTTCCTAAAGTCGTATTGTTCCTCTATACACTTTCCTTAAACATGTTGGTTGGTCCTACTTATACTGGCCCAGCTGGACATGGCTGAAATGGCCATGTTGGCTCCCAAATTGGCCCTACCTTTGGCCTTGCTACCAAACCTAACCCTAGCCTTGTTGTATTTATTGAATAACCATGTCACTAAGGCATGAACTAACCATATTTCATATATCCTATGAATGGGTTCGAAATGGTCCCTACCGATGATTGTTGGTGGTGATGTTGTTTCTTCCCACCACTTACCTTCGGAGATCCTTATTGTTCGGATCTATACTGATTAGGTAGAAATTTTTTCCACTTCATGTGGTACGTTTATCCCTCCATCCCCTTTTGTCCCCACATTCTCCTCCACCACTCTTTGAACCACTATCTTCGCCCACCTTGCCGAACGTCTTCTTATGTTTAGTGTGATCTCGACGAAGAGTTAGTGGCACACCCACTTTGTATAAATAACATATGTTTCGTTCCATATCAGTAGCTAATGAATAGGGTAAATAAGTCCCATAACGAAACAAATAATCTCCGTGTCCATGTCCTCGGTGAAAATAAGGATAAATTGATAATTTTTTCTCCTACTCGAAAACAGTACGATTCCCCTACTGATGTTTTGTAAACTCCCTATGCTTCTGCGTATAGATGGATTCTAACAAATAATTTTCAACAGTTTAATGAACTCTTCATACCCGATATAATATCTTTATCCGGATGTAGTTATACTCTCCCACCAATATATAATGTCATATATCAAACAAAAGGTAACACAAGCTTGTTTATTCACCTCGATGAAGGATAAAACCCTCAAGTGACACTCGATGTCGCTACACCACTGTAGTGCCACCAACAGATCTATAAATCTAAAAAATATTGGTGGGATATTATTCATAAATTCCCTTATGACCTTTTACCACTCGACTATCGAAGCTCATGCTGCTAGATGTTGGCTCTCAACTAGACTCTTTTGTCCCCCCATAGCTAGCCCGACTTGATTTGAAGTGTAACTTTCCTTCTCTGTCTAATGCTGGGACGGTTAGTATGGGCTGAACGGGTGTCTCTGGTGGTGTGGGTGACATAGGTGTTGTAAGCTATCGTTGTGCAACACATGCGGAGGAACATTTCTTCCTATTTCATTCCATCTGAGTTATGACATGAAATAATTATTTGTATTATGCATCTTATGAAAATATTACAAAGATAATAATGAATTAAAAACCTCTACGCAGGCGACTAACATGGAGATATGGAACCTACGTTGCCTAGGAACATGTTCTGATACTTACTCTAACACCCCGCAATTTTTAATATTTAGGTTGATCGAGTCTATTTATTAAATAAAACAATTTGTTAATTCAATTTAAATATCATCCTTAGCATGAAATAAGAACAATGCATTATTATATATAAAATTAGAGAACGATATGAGAAATCCCCAATGATCATTAAATATGGATATAATCAATCACCACAACTAAGTAAAGTAAAAAAATTGTCTGAAATGAACTAGTACATGACGAATATTACAAACTCATATTGTCTGCAAATCTGAGTATAATTTCTATGAATATAGCAAACCTCACATACCTCAAATCTGAAATGAAATAAAAATAAAAGTAGGCTCAACACCTATATCTCTGAAACTCGATGGCGACTCGAATTAAAGACTGCATATACTCGAGTGGTAAACTAGGTCGGGTACACTAGAGCACTTGAAACAACACGTTGGGTTAGGCTCACCGTAATAAGATAATTTCTACGAATGCAAGTAGTAAAACTATCAGCCACGAGTATATGTAATAATCATACAATTATTAAATTAATTCTCATACCCCACCAGTATCGGTGTAATTTTAGTTAAATTGTTCATTAAAATATAATATTTAAAATCCTCTTAGTTCCCATATTAAAATAGAGATTTGTAAATATAATTTCCTCTATATCAATAAATGGGATTTATCCTGGATGACCATGCGATAAAGCAGATAATTCATAACATAAATACATCTCCATAACAAACACAATCAGTCTGTGTTTTGCTATTACTAAGCTTTCGAAGATATTTTCTCGTTCGATCAACTTACCGAGTTTCGCTATTACTAAGCCTCGGTCTGAGGTTGTACAAGGTAATTGGATTCTTACAGGTGTTACTTTATCTATTTTTGTACTTTATCATTTCACTAATTCTTGTACCTTTGTTTTTCAACATCCATACCTTGCACCTAAAAATCAAAATTCAAGTTGCGTGGATAATGAAGTCTTAGGCGATCAATTCTCAATCTCTTTTATAAACAATTAGCTGATGCTACCAAGAAGAATCCCATTGAAAACCAATATGACCCCAACAAGAGGGAAGTCAAATTATTTTCATCATCGCATGCCCCCGAGAAAGGCAATGTTACTCCTGAACTCAAGAAGGATGAGAAGATACAATCGTGATTGATGGGTGTCAAACTCACTGCATGGTGAAAGATCTGCCCATAGATGTTCGTCCTACCTACCTACCTAAGGTGAGTCCTTGCATGTAGGATCAAATGAACCTGTCACATATGATATGTTAAGAAAGGATGAGAAGTCTGTATTGGGTCATATGGCAAACACCATGGATATGGTCCTACTTTTGAGTTTATTTTGAGTCTGAGCACTGACACTCTCAAGTGTTATACTCAGCACAAGCCTATATAGTTAATCATTTTACCCACTTATTCCCACTATGATATTTGAAGTGTATTGGTCGATCTTACACTTCTTCTTTGTGGAGAAAGCTATAGAGGCAACGACACCTTAGGAGTGGGCTATTATGTTTGAAGATCACTCAAGACCTAACACCTTTGAAAAACAAATATAATAACAATGTAAACATCAAGTTTATGTAGAATAGGTTTATAACTGAATTTGGGCTACCATGTAACTACACGTATTCCTTCCATCTTAAGTGGATTTTAGATTATTAGTTACCTAACCCAAGAACCTAAAATGGCACGCATTTCCAATCTCAGCCGATATATGTCCTATGCGAATAATTGTAATCTTTTCTTTATTTATTTTTTGGTATTTTTGTATTTTGTTAATGTCTTATATATGTTGCATGTTGGTATCAAACATAATTTACATCTCGCTAACTAATTAAGGAACCACTAACAGTCATAAAACTTGTATTCAAAGTTTCACCGTTCATGGCTATCTCCCATCACAATGTGATATACAACTCTAGTAAATAGTATGCAAGAATACCAAGTCATAATCATTCAAGTGTTCTTGCTAGGATGAATCTTATACATCCTAGTATAGCACATAAACGGGTACACTATATTGAGTTCCACACATAACATCACCAAACATAGGTGAAAGACATTCACAATTTCTAACATCCACACATAGGTATACCCACAACATGTACAAGTAAATGCTCTAGTCTCACACCTTCATGCAAGGAAAACCTATTCCTAGCGCCTATGGGAATCATCTACACATACTAGGCTGAGTTATAACTAGTCCCACACATGTAATCCAAGAACATAAACAAGGTATGACCACTAATATTTCCTCTCAATTGAATAAGGTACAATACTATATGACGATCAATAGTTACATATCTAATAACTCTATAACCATAACCCCATGTTTTCATCGTCTAGACATGAGCATTTGGGCAATAGTGTTCGGGGTAACATGACCAAGGTAAAGCCCATGTCGATCACTAGGGGTACCAGTATGGTCGATGTCATATGATCCCCATAAACGATATCCCCTCTAGTATGTCACCCATGAACAGTCACTCATGGTACGCTTTGCACATAAAATAAGCATGAAAATATTTCCCCCACTGATGTGTAGAAGTAAACATATGAACATAAAAAAACAAACACTTATGAGTCACACTTAGAGTCACTATCATAATATAAGGTAATTCACACTTTAGCTTTCCATTGATACCATAGAACATTATCCCTAACTCCCTAGGTTTCGAAATCTTGGTATAGTCTCACACCTAACTTACAGTAAAAACGTAAAGATAACTTTAATAAATCTCATATAGTCTTATCCCAATCTCTTAAGGCTCTGTATCACCCCAAAGCTTACTTACTCATATAATCTTATCCCGATATCTTAAGGCTCTGTATTACCCCATAACTTACTTATATAACAATATCTTATAAAACTACTTCAGTGTAGGGTTTTTGACTTAATCCTAGTTTCCCAAAAAGATAAATGCCCAACTTATAACTCACAATGACTCTAACAAACCCGGTCAAGAAGTCCATTTCCCTAGGTTTCGACAATTCCCTTCAACAACCCATCCTACTCTTAAATTTTCAAACTGATACGCCATATTCAAATTATCCTCCACAAACCAAGCAAGGTAAAACTACCCAACTAACTAAACACCAAATTCCAAGACCTCCAAATATTGATATCGAACTTATTCTAAAAGTTTAAGAAATCTAAAGGCCAACCCAACCTAGCCTAATGTCAGAAAATCAAACCCAAACCAACCCTTTTATCCCATTCTTAGGCTAAATAGGGGCAGTCAATCGATCGACTGTTAAGGGTTGATCGATCGACTATCTTAGATGTTCCTTCTTCTCCCTTAAGGTATTCAACACCCCGCCCCCCAACACACACACACACATTAACACCACCCCAAGCTCCCAAATCAAATGCAAAGTCAACCCCCATCATATATAATAATATCAACATCAATATAAACCTATTTCTATTAATTATCTTCAAACTTAACATGATTTAAAGGGTAAATTTTAGATTAAACATAAGAACCTTAGATTTATAAAATCTCATCCAATCAATTCAAATTTTCATATGATTATTCAATTAAGATTGGACTTTTTATGGATCAGTACTATTATGTATCAAACCTAACTCTAATTCATGGAGAATTTATCCAATTTCAAATTATGCAATTAACAAGATTATTGTCTCAATTTAGATTAAATACCAATTTAACTTGTTAATCTTCTAAAATGAAATTGTAATCTAAACTAGTGGTAAACCCGCACGATGCACGGTCATGATACATAAATAACCAAATAAAATTTACACAATTTTGGTTTACAATTGTGAGTAGATATTTGGAACAAAGTTTATTTTTAAAAAAAATAAAATATAAAAAATTAATGATAAAAACATTTTAGTCATTTTACTAAATTAAAAAGGTATTTGTATTTAAAATTTTATAAGACAAATCCTAATATGACCTAAAGATGTCTGTCTCACAAATTATATAATATTATTATATATAACAAAGATACTTTCAAACACCACATGCCCTTATTATTCTTTTAGGTTACTCCAAAGTAAGAATTTAATTATGATGGATTAACATTTTTATACAATAAAATATAAAACATGAATGATAAATTATAAATTGAAAATTACCCTTTAACCTTTGAATTGGTTCCCACTAAAATAACTAAGTTGTAATGATTAAATAAATATTATTATATGTATTATCACAGATGCCCGTGGACCTATCTCCACTACTACTAATCTAGCAAAATTGTTATAAATATTGAACCTATTTTTATATGTATTATTATATATAAATAAAAATTGACTCACAGTGACAATCTGCATTCCCCTCAGACCTTTAAACACCACAAAAGAATGTATAAAATTTGACGAAACTTTCGAATTAATATATCTAGATTTTGGGTTTAAGAAATGTAATTTGTCACTTTTTTTTTGCAATTCAAACCTAACAAAAAAACTCTTGCATAAAATAGCTACTTTAAAGTTTAAACCTAAGACCAAATTTTAAGAAATCTTCCGCATGAGGTAGCCCCGTTGCTTGAGTAAACTCAAAATATTTATTCTTAATGATTAACCTTAAGGAAGCCTCCGCATAAATTATAAAAATTCAAAAAATCATATGTAGGACCATAAAGATAGGAATCGAGCACATGAACTATCATAAGTACATAATTTAAAATTTTCAAGATTCATACCATACTAAGAATCCAATAAAAAAATCATATTTTAAATTTTGAGGTGAAAATTTATTCACTTTATAAAAAAAGAATCACAACAAAAAACATCATTTTATAATAATATTTGTTCAACAATAACATCACTACTACTGAGTCAATTTTTATACACGCGCCCCCAAATCCCACTCTCCCAATATCCAGTTGCCACGCACAGCCCCTCACCCACTTCATTTCCCATGTACACCCCTTTTCTGAACAACTCATCAAATTCAACTCTCTATTAACTGAAGGGCAGAGTTTGCCACAAATCAGCTCTATCTTACCAAGACCATGAAACTATGATGTTGGTCACAAAACCACAAAACCACTGAGAAATTACAACCCACCGAAAGTCTGAAAGGTCCAGATCCGCTCACACTAAAAACCCTTAAAACTCCTTCTCCACATCCGAGAGTTCATCAACGTCAATCTTGGCAAAATCAACATCGGGTAACTTGGAAGGCATAGCGTGGATGGTCGGTTAAAAGAGCTTGACGAAATCGACATCAGAGAGTGTGAGGCTTTAATGGGTGTTTCTCCTCCCAAAAACACTGACAAAATCTATCCTCTCATATTGCTTACCCCTTGTTTCTTCTCTTTCTTACTTGCTTTGCTTGTGGTGTGTTTTCATTTTTGGAATAACTTTCAGATGTGAAGAAGTGTTGGGGTTGGAGAAATCGATAGATAGGGAGGGAGAGATAATGATTTGGCCTGTTGGATTACCAAACGTTTAGTTTCCCTCATAAAGTATATGAAGAGTTATTAGGCCACCCAGTTGATTGAAGAGGCCTGACGTGTATATGGTGATGTTTAGGCTCTTGATTGATTGAAGAGGGCAAGTAACGTGGATACCCCGGTGTTAAAGGGTTTTAAATGTTTGTATAGAATTTTATAGTAGTATAGAGAATAGGTTATATTTTAATGTATATGTATATCGTAACAAAAAAATTAAACTCAAACGCTAGATTTACTTTGTTTTGGTCAAATGTGAGGGTCTATCCCTCAAATCCTCAATTCTCTTCTTACCCTTGAGTGTCTCATCTTTCCTTAGCCTTTCCAGTTTCTCCCATGTTACAAATGTGTTTTAGGGTTATTATTCTAACCTTATAAACCTACTTCCCACTAAATTGTGCATGGGTCCAACTTAAGCCCTAACCTAGTGAGCCTAAATGGTCTAAAACTACACCAAAGTTATATACCAACCCAATGTGCTTACACCCCATTATATTAAGTCAAAACGGACATTATAAAGTCCCAAAAGCCAACAGGAGAAACTATACTCCACAAAATAATACTTATCATGTATGAGCCAGAATATAAGTAGGTAAATTATCATATACTAAATTTGATTCCATATACAATAAAATAATATATCTAAATAGAACTATGGACATTACATGTGACACAAATCAAACGTAATTAATTATCAAGATTTAATAATGCATAAAAATGTAGGTATTACATTACACTACCTTATATAACAAATTTCGTCCTCAAAATTTCAATTTGTTATACTTTTATTTTAAAATTTAAGAATATCTGGCCCATAGCATCATCACACTCTATGCTGAATTTACTCATTCAACAAATCAATAAACACTAAGGACTCGTTGTAAATTCGATTCGGTTAACTCTCAACCAAACTAGTCTAATTATTGAAATGTTGACTTGACCCTAAGGAACTAAGGTCAGATGATACCAACCACTCCATACACACAAGTGTGAAAAGGACATATTCATCGAAAAGCCAACATCCTCTTGGAAGCTGAACTTTACATTTCCTATTCTCAAGGATATCTTTAAAACACCTAACCTACATTCTCGGATCCCAAACAATGCTTTTATTCATTTAAAAAGATCATTTTCCTACTCTAGTAACACTCACATTCTCTATAATGAACACTAGTGCTTCTAATGTTTCCCGAACACATTCCCATACTGTCAACTCATCAAACTAAGTCAAATTATCCAAAACGTGTACAAGTATCCATTGGAACTTCTTATCGTAATCATAATCAATGGGTACACTCTCCCACTTCCATACTAGGATTTTCAACACTGCAAGTCTTTGAATGGCTCTGGTGTTCTGCCTTCTCCACTGACACGGGCACCCTTTTAACACGAACTATGTTAAAACTGCTTCATTGTACCAATAATACACTCTCCTCAAATTATTGTACATACAATCACTTGTGGTATGTAATGTGAAATAGAAAAAACACCTACCTTTGTCAAAACTATCTCGTGTAGCTTGGGACCTTCAAGCATAGACAATCTCCCTCGAAAAAAGTACTCATTTACTGTCATCTTGTGGAGAAAGGAACTCCTCCCAATTACAATTTTCTTACCATCTATCGGTCGAAATTCAACTATAATTTTCAAATTTTATTGAATTAATAAAATTGCATTATTAGAAATTAATGGAGTCAATTTAAATAGATTATTTTTGTAATAAAGTGTGACACCCCGCCTAATTAAATACCGGGCGATCACTCCTTTATTAAATTAAATCAAGGTTAACAGTTGGTTCATTCTCAGCATCACTGTCGATAAAAATAAATTTTTCAATTTAACACCCTAAATAATTAAGCTAAGTGTCAAAAACATTTTTCATACAAACTTCCAAATTTTAATTAAAGAAAAAGATTTATTTATATAAAACAACATTTCTACAATTAAGAATCACACCACGATAAACCAAATAATATAATACATTCGTCAATCGAATGCCAACATATGAAAACTAGAATCACAAGTCCATACTGAATAAATCCCAAAGAAACAATACTGGAATGACTGAAATATTAATGTCCTGATAACAAATAAATAATGGAAAGGGCGATACGTGCCCAATAAATGAGAGTGCTAGAAGTGGAGTCAATAAAAGAAGCCGTCTACTCAAGTGACTTGCAACTCCCACCTAAGCTGCAACACGTTCCTCTCAAGGGATCCTAAGCAAGACGCCCCTGTGGCTGGGCACCTGAAAATATACATATATATATACAAGAGAGAGAGAGAGAGAGAAAAAGAAACGGGTCAGAGCCCGAAAGTGTGTTTGATTTTAAAATACGTTTAGCAAGTATTTAAAATGCTACAGGCCAATGCAATAACATATTAGCACGTCACTCTCTTGAGAAAATACCCACCTCTCTTCTAATGTGCACACCTATCGCACTAACCTTCCCCACGGTTTCTTATCATTTAACGCACTAGTCTTTCTAAAAGATTTAACTTAACTTAAATTACTCGCAAGATTTATAATTCACGACTCCATTTTAAAAAGAATGTTCCAAACAGTAATCAAAGTCCTCCATTTTAACTTTATAAAATCAATAAAGTTTTACAGTGACATATTATACTTTTTCAAAACAAGTATTTAATAATTTGAGTCAACAACCATGTCCTACTTATCAAATCTCAGTAGACAGTTTCAAATATCATGATCTCATATATATATATATTAATTACTCGTATAATATATATATATATATATATATATATATATATATATATATATATATATATATATATAACAGCACCCCGAATAAAACTATGGTGCGTGCATACTCTACTATCCAAAGCCCCATATCACTCATATTAAGGGGAATACATTCGGAATCACTCTCGAATTGTATTAACATAAATACACAATCAATATTGAGGCGAAGCATAGATTCCAAGTCTCTAAGAGGATGGCACATACCGGCGTCTCTTAGGACCGTCTGAACTATCACATCGATAGCCTGTACCAAGGATATCTATCTCCTAGGGTACAAGTCAATATCCCCCATAAAGGTCCCATCGAGATAAGACTTGTCCCAGCGCGGAAACCTCAGGGATAGTAAGTAGCGTGGGTATGATTTTCACATGCATATAATATATGTACACACAATCATATAAATATACCACTTTATCATATTAATATAGGTTCTTCTCATCACCCGTAATTATACCATTTATCCTTAATTTCACATTTATAGAAATAAGTATAAGGTTTCGTTCCTAACCTTAACTCGAAGGGTTTTCTCACTTATTACCTAACACTCGTGGCTATATCCTCACAAATCTAAATTTCAGTAAGTGTCTTTATTAGGTTCCAACATAACTCTCTTACGCACCTCACCCTTTAAATTCATAAATCCATTAACCTAAAGTAAATATCCCATAAATACCATTTTAGTTAAAGATTAAAGGCTCCAACATTTGTTCCTCAATGTCTCCCAAATCAATTTATCAAGAGTGCCCAAGAATTATATCACGACAATTTGAATTTAACGCATTTAAAGAGGTAATTAGGAGTCTTCCAGGAGGGGTCGATCGATCGAAGCTTGGGGCTCGATCGATCGAAGCTCTAGGCTCGATCGATCGATCAAGCAGGTCTGGGCAAAATTTTGCAGAATGCAGTTACGGGTTTCATCCAACTCCTTCATCTAAAACGATGTGTTTCCATTCTAATCGCCCCAAAAATCCTACTATCATCATTATAACATTATACCAGGTGTTTATAACGTAAAGCATGCGTGTAACTATCATTAAACATGGGTTTTCAACCTAAAATCATGTCCAATTATCAAGAACCCTAGAATCTTCTAAACAGATTTCTAATGAATCTTTCTCCAATATTTCTTTATTATGATCACCAAATTTCGTGGATTATTACCTCTACATGGCAAGGTTTTCCAGAATTAACATGTACATCAATACTACATGGGTTTTTCCTATCAAAGATTGGGTTTTCTTCCATAATTTTCATCACAATTCAATCCTAAACTAATATGAAGATTGCATTAACGAAAATACTCAAGTTAAACACTTGCCTGGGGATTTGGTATGCAGATTCCTGGATGATTTTGGTATGGCTGCGTTCCTTGTCTCGTGATCTACGCGGTGGTGGTGGTGGCGGTGAAATACGGTGGCTTTTTGGCTTTGGTTTGCCTTGGAGCTCTCTCCTCTCTTCTCCAATGGCCGTCAGTTGATTTGTGAATGTTCTAACCCTAAGAGGCTGACCTAATGGCTGATATAGGTTGGCTGAAATTCGTGGGTTTAATTACCCACATAAGTAAAATGACTAAAATGCCCTCCCGGGGCACCAATTAGGCCTAAAAACGCCCCGCGACCCAAACTAAATCCCCGGGTATACTTTTCTGACTATCTCGACCCTTCCGTACGCGTTGGCGCACTCATAACGACCATACGAACAACTTATAAAATATTTACTTTTTATTTAGCAAAATTAGTCCCGACGTGACACGGGCACGTCCCGACTTAAATTTCCAAAATAGTCATTTAATTCACTTATGACATTCAATATAACCAATATAATATATTACTATGCTCATTAGTAATATTCAACAAGTTTCCCATAATTACTAACTCTCGTCACGTTAATAATTATAACATATTTAATTTTCGAATTTTTATTAAATAAACCGTCACATTAAATTTAATAAATCCCCAAATTAATATAGCCTAAAAATACGGGGTATTACATACTTCCTCCCTAATAACGGAATTTCGTCCCGAAATTCGGAGAATAAGGCATACCTGGTAAAAATAACTCTAGGTATCTTTCGCGCATATCTGCGTCACGCTCCCAAGTGGATTCCTCCACATTATGATGCTCCTACTGGACTCGCACAAGTGGAACTACTTTCGACCTCAATCTCCTCTCACTATAGTCTAGAATAGCCACTGGTCTCTCCTCGTAAGAGCTGTCAGACTGTAAGTCTATCTCATCTATCGCAATGTGAGTATGGGCCATATCATCCCGAAGAAATCGTCTCAACGACGAGATGTGGAATACATCGTGGATGCGATGTAAATGTTCTGGCAATCCCAACCTGTATGCTACCGGCCCAATCCTCTCGATATTTGGAAATGGTCCCACGTACCTCGAGGTCAACTTCCCTTTCTTTCTGAACCTCATCACACCCTTCATAGGAGTGTGACACCCCGACTAATTAAATACCGGGTAGCTACTCCTTTATTAAATTAATTCAAAATGCCAAGTTGGTCCAGTTAATAGCATCACTATCGAAAACATTTTAATGATTACTAACCATTTAGTATTTAAAAAGTAAGTGCCAAATTTTAATTAAAGTCTGATTAACATGCAACAAGTGATATAAGGATAATACCATCATTCACCATAATGAAATAAATAGAGTAACCATCATAAAACGTAAATAAAGTCTGGAGGAAAAACTCCTCACTACAAATCCCACAACTGTTAAGTAAACTGAATACTAAATCAATACATGCCAAAGTCTGAAAACTGAAATGGAAATGTAACTCTAATAGAAATGGGCAACATGCCCTACAACTGATAGATAATGAATCTGGAATCCAAGTGATAGAGGCGTCTACAAGCAAAATCCCCGTAACTTCCACAAACAGCTACAGCTCGTCACCTGAATGAATATCCTATGCATGGTGTCCTTATGGCTGGGCACCTAAAATGGTTTTACAAAGAAAATAGATTTGAAAGCAAACGGGTCAGAGCCCGAATGTGGAGTTATATTTTAAAAACCTGCAAGTGCTTTAAAACATTTAAAAAATTAAATGCAAAGTACATGTTAGGACGTACACTCACATGATATTCTCACCTCTCGTCTAACTGTGTACTCCTAACGTAAGTACCCATCTACAACGACACAAACCACTAGCTAAGTGACATCATCTGTAGCTAGACTATCATAGGTCCTACCCATATTACTCGGTTCTATTAACATTATAACGCTCATAATTAAGTAGGGGTTTAACGTAAACTCAGATGCTCAATATGCAATATATATATCACTATCAGTTAACTCGCTATATTTCTCGAAGCAATACCGTAATTATATTCACAACATTAACATGAAGGTTCTCATTAATTAAGTGTATATTATTCACATCATAAATATACAATACAAGCACCCCAAGAACTAAGTTGTGGTGCACACATACTATGTTATCCACCCCGGTACATCACGTACATAAGGATCACATATTCCGAATCTCTCAGGAATAGTTCACAGATAACAACATCACAAATAATGGAGGCGAACACAGTCACATCACATGGGTCACGCACATACCTACACTCCCACAATCAGCGGACTTATTAATATCCCAATAAGTCTTTCTATGACCTATGTTCATCAAGGTAACCAGTCTAAATCCGGGCAACACAAGGATTAGAGGGCCCTAAGCGAACGCAAACCTCCCGTGATAGCAAGTATGGTAGGTATGTCATACACACAATTCATATACCAATACTAAGTAAACACACGTCTTAGTAATCCCGTAGTTTAATCGTAGTACATATCGCATTCTCGTACCAACTTATAATATCTATAACTTATATTATTCCGGTTTGTAATTATACGCGCCATAATTCATTCTCACGTCGTAGTAGACACTCACGTCTCAACCCAAACCGTCCATTTAATATAACTCTCGTATATGATTTCCTTCTCATAAATACCCAAAAGTCCCCAATTCTATCATTACATCATCATCGGAATGTTATCTATATCCTCGAACAAGTTTACGGGACTCCCAAAAACAAAACAGTCCAAAAAGGACCAAACTGTCAACTCGTTAGAAGCCTCGTTCGAACGAGAGGTTGTTCGAACGAGATTCCTCTGTCAACTCGTTAGAAGTCTCGTTCGAACGAGGCTGTTCGAACGAGATCCAGTTCGTTCGAACGAACTGTCCCTCCTAACGAGATCTCGTTCGAATGAAGCTATCGAACGAGACTCCCTTTCGTTAGAACGACTGGTCCATTCGTTAGAAACTCGTTCGAACGAGTTCGTTCGAACGACCTGGGCAGGGGCTTCTAACGACCTACCAGATTCATCCCAGATTTCTCTAAGTTTCGTTTTTCACCATATTTACTCCTAAAATCTCCTCTATAATTCGTTCCAACAATGTATTAAGTTCTCTAATCATCCTCAAACATGATAAGGTCATATACTAACATCTTTTAAGGGTTTAATACATCCTAAACATCATTAAATCACAAGTTTCTACATTTTTCCTCAATTTTCTTCAAGAACATAAACCCTAGATTTTTCTAAACATAATTTCCCAGATTTTAATCCGTTGTTACATCACATAAATACGAAATCTCTGAATTCAATCTTCAAACAATGTTTCTACATGCAAACCTATACCCAAAATTAAGCTAATAACTTCCAATTTCATGGGTTTTCCTTTAACTCTTAATTAATATAGATTATCAAGATTTCTAACATGGAAGAAGCATTCACTGCATAAGAAATTTAATTTAAATCACTTGCCTTGAGTTTATTTCTGATTTTGATGTTGATTTCCTCTCTCTTTCTGCAGAATTCCCTCTCTCCAAGCTTCTTCTCCAATGGAGGCGTAAGGTGGCTAGGGTTTATTTTGGGAAGGTATTAGAAAACCTAATTCTAATAACCTACGTAGCTTGTTGGGTTAATATGGGTTGGTTAGTGGCTTAGTGGGTCAATAATTAATCAGATTAAAACTCCCAATTTTCGTCACTTTTAATTTCCCAAAATACGAAATTACCAAAATACCCTTTATGATGCCGGTATGGCCTAAAAATACCCCGGAATCCAAACTACACCCCCGGCTAGTGTTTTCTGACTATCTCGACCCTTCCGGACGCGTTGGCGCACTCAAAACAACCATACGGTTTATAGATTTTAAATTCACTTTTATAATCAAAATATTACACCGTGACGCGGCGGTCCCACGCGTCTCAACAAAATTTCTAAAATGTCGTATATAAATCTCACGACAACTTTCATAATTCCAATTTCATATATACTCATATATGCACATAATTAAATACCAACTCACATCTCGTTAGTATTTATAACCCGGATTAATTTCCAAATAATTCACATTTAATTAATTAATCCCAAAAATAAATATAGCCAAAAGTACGGGGTATTACATACTCCCCCCCTAATAACTGAATTTCATCCCGAAATTCGAAACTAGAAAGTACCTGCTAAAAATAACTCTGGATAACGTTCGCGCATCTCATCCTCGCGCTCCCATGTGGACTCCTCGACATTGTGATGTCGCCACTGAACACGCACTAACGGAACTATCTTTGACCGCAGTTTCCTCTCGCTTCGGTCCAAAATAGCAACCGGCCCCTCCTCGTAGGAGCTATCCGGCTGGAGATCGATGTCCTCCACAGCAATGTGAGAATGAGCCAGATTATCTCTAAGGTATTTCCTCAGCGAGGAAATATGGAACACATCGTGAATCCGATGCAAATGCTCCGGTAGTCCAAGTCTATACGCAACCGGTCCGATCCGCTCAATAATAGGAAACGGCCCCACATACCTTGGTGCCAACTTCCCTTTCTTCCCGAAACGCATAATCCCCTTCACAGGAGATACCCTGAGCAAAACCTGGTCCCCTACTTGGAACTCCCTGAAAAATCTCTTCGCATCAGCATAACTCTTCTGCCTGTCTTGAGCTACCCGAATGCGACTCCGAATCAACTCAATCCTTGCCGAAGTATCCTGAATCACTTCCGGCCCAAGCAGTTTGTTGTCCCCCACCTCTAACCAACATGCTGGGGAACAGAAAGGCCTACCGTACAATGCCTCAAATGGAGCCATGCCAATAGTGAACTGATAGGAGGTGTTGTAAGCAAACTCCACCAGTGGAAGGTAGTGCTCCCATCCACCCCCAAAGTCAATAATGCACATGCGTAGCATGTCCTCCAATATCTGATTTGTGCGCTCAGTCTGCGGATGATAAGCCGTACTCAACCGCAATTCCGTGCCCATGGCCTCCTGGAAACTCTTCCAAAACCTCGAAACAAATATCTTGTCTCTGTCAGACACGATATTTAGGGGCACACCGTGAAGTCTCACAATCTCTGAAATGAAGAGCTGGGCATACTGTCCCGTAGTGTAATCAGTCCTTACGGGTAAAAAGTGAGCGACCTTGGACAACCTGTCCACAATTACCCAAACGGAGTCGTGACCCCTCTGCGACGTAGGCAACCCCGTGATAAAGTCCATGGATATGCTTTCCCACATCCACACCGGGACCTCCAATGGCTGTAGCAATCCTGCCGGTCTCTGATGATCCACTTTTACAAGCTGACAAGTGGCGCATTTCGAAACAAACTCAGCGATATCTCTCTTCATAACGCTCCACCAATACTGGCGTCTCATGTCTTGGTACATTTTGTCCCCTCCGGGATGTACCACAAACCGTGAGCCGTGCGACTCTGCCATCACATCATGTCGCAATTCCTCCCCTTCCGGAACTACCAATCTCCCATTGAAGCGTAATCCCCCGTCTGAGCTAACGGTATAGGACTCGGCTCCCTCTGCTAGTAACCGAAATATCTGCTCCTGACAGAATGAGTCATTGGCTTGTGCCCGTACTACCTTCGTGACAATCAGCGATGTAACGGTCATCACAGACATGAAAGATCGGGCCACTTCATCCTGGTGTCCCAATTCCTTCCACTTAGCTTTCCACACCTCTGCCACCTCATCTGCTGGCCTACGGCTCAACGCGTCTGCTACCACGTTAGCCTTCCCCGGGTGGTACTGGATGTCGAACTGGTAGTCCTTCACAAACTCAAGGCACCTACGCTGCCGCATATTCAATTCCTTCTGTGTGAACAGATACTGTAGGGACTTGTGGTCCGTGAACAGTTGGAACTTCTCCCCCAAAACATAGTGCCTCCAAATCCGTAGGGCAAATACCACTGCCGCCAACTCCAAATCATGCGTGGGGTAATTCTTCTCATGAGGCTTAAGCTTACGGGAAGCATAAGCTATGGCCTGTCTCTCCTGCTGTAATACACCTCCAAGCCCTTGCAAAGATGCATCGGTGTAAACCAAATACTCAACTCCCGGTCTCTTCAATGCTAACACAGGTGCTGAAGTCAATTTGTCCTTCAATTCATCGAATGCCAACTGACAGGCGTCACTCCAGATGTATGGCACACCCTTACGAGTCAGATGTGTCAAAGGACCTGCTATCTCTGAGAAACCTCGAATAAACCTCCTGTAGTATCCTGCTAAACCCAAGAAACTATGAATCTCCGTTGGTGTCGTGGGCTGTCCCCACTCCCTCACCGCTGATACCTTCCCCGGATCAACAGATATTCCCTGGTCAGAAATAATGTCTCCCAAAATTGGACTTTCTTCAGCCAAAACCCGCACTTCTCATATTTTGCATACAACTCGTTCTGACGAAGTGTCTGCAAAACCTGCCTCAAATGCTCGGCGTGCTCCTCCTCTGTCTGGGAGTAAACCAGAATATCATCAATGAAGACAATGACAAACTGGTCTAGGAAATCACTGAACACTCTGTTCATCAAGTCCATAAACACTGCTGGAGCGTTGGTCAAACCGAAAGGCATAACCCGAAACTCATAAGAACCATATCTCGACAAGAATGCGGTCTTCGAAACATCCTCCTCCCTGATACGTAACTGATGGTATCCCGATCTCAAGTCAATCTTCGAGAAGAAAGAATCTCCTCTCAACTGGTCGAATAAGTCATCGATTCGAGGCAACGGATACTTATTCCGTATCGTGACCTTATTCAACTCTCGTTAGTCCACACACAATCTCAGTGAACCGTCCCTCTTCTTCACAAACAAAACTGGAGCGCCCCAAGGTGAGGTACTCTTGCGAATAAAGCCCTGGCCTAACAGCTGCTCTATCTGATCCCGTAAATCCCTCATCTCAGCTAGAGCCATACGGTACGGTGCGCGTGCTATAGGTCTCGTACCCGGTAGTAAATCTATAACAAAGTCTATCTCTCGACTGGGGGGTAAGCCTGGTATCTCCTGAAACACATCCGAATACTCCCTGACTACTGGGATAGAATCTAAAGGAATCACTACCTCCTTAGAGGTATCCTCCTCAATGTAATACAGATGAGAGGTCGATCCTCCCTCTGGGCGCGGCATCGCCACTACAAACATCTCTTGCCCCGGAATGGCAAAAATAATGCTCCCGCTGAAGCAATCAATCATGGCCCTATAAGCTACGAGCCAATCCATCCCAATAATCACATCGTGAACATGCATATCTAATACTAACATGTCTGCAGGTAATACCAAACCACCAATCTCTACCCCCACTCCCCGGCATATAAAGAAAATAAGTGACCCACTCCCCAATGGTGAGTCGACACACGTCACTGTGCTCTCTGCCGTAGCTAACAATCCTAAAGCTTTCGCGAAGTGTGTAGCTATAAAATAGTGTGTAGCACCCGTATCAAATAATACTCGACCCATAGTGCCATGGATAGGAAACGTACCCTCAATCGCGAGCGATGCCTGTGGAACTGCAGCCTGGTGGACGTTGTAGACACGTCCATACTATAGCTGCCCCTGTTGAACTGGGACTGCTGGAATGGGTGGCAATGATGCCATCTGTGGTGGTGCGGGAAGAGCGGCGGGAAACATAGGCCTCTGTGGCTCCTGGCGAGCACCCTGCTGCTGCTGCTGTGGGGCCATGCCCCTATCAGGACAATCCTGTCGCTTATGGCCAGTCTTGCCACAAACAATGCACTTCCCTGGGAAGTTCCCTCCTCTCTGTCAATGCTGTCCCCGACCCTGGTGGCCGTTACCATTCCTCCCTTGGCCCTGCTGGCCCTGGTGAAACTGCTGCCCATTCTGCCCCTGTTGGCCCTGATTGCCGTTTAGACCCTGATGGCCCTGACGGAAACCTCCCTGTCCCTGTCTGTAGTTCCCTGACCGGAACCTCTTATTATCCCCCTGCTGGGAGCCCTGCTCATTCTGTCTCTGCCCCTGACCAGATTGTGCCCCGCTGGCACCATGTCCTCCAGTCCTGCCCTGATGGCTAGACTCCCCCGACCTCTTACCCTCAGCCATATGAAAACGGTGGTCCTGGCAGTGTAACAATGCAGTGTTAACCACATCAGAATAGGTGGCCAACGATAGGTTCCCTAGCAGATGCTGACGGATCCTCCAAGTCAACCCGTCCGTGAACTTCTCAATCTTCTTCTTCTCTGTTGGTATCTCATCTGGAACGATATTCAACAGATTCATGAACTCGACCTCACACTCGGCCACAGTCTTACCTTCCTGCTTCAGACTCATCAATTTCCTCCTCATTTCCGTATGAACAGCTGACGGAAAGTACTTGCGGTCGAACCACACCCAGAACTCCTGAATCGTGAGAGTATCCCTCTCCTCCATGGTGGTAATAGACTCCCACCACTGTAGCGCAGATCCAACTAGCTTGAAAGTAGCTAGCACCTGCTTGTGGACGTCCGTGCACTCATACATCCTTAAGTGCCTCTGCATATCCTTCCTCCACTGGCTCGAGACTACCACATCTGAGCTACCTGTAAACTCTGGCGGATGCGCTTTCTGAAAAGCGTCACGTACACGCTCCCAAGCAGACGGGAATGCATTAGCCTGTACTGGCGTGGCAACCGGCGCCTGAGGTGGTGCCTGCTGAACAACGGCAATGGCGGCATTTACCTCTTGGGCTACTATAGCTGCAACCTCAGCGGCGTTCATCATGCCCTGAACTGGAGTGGGCTGGGGTTCAGGCGTTGCATCCCTGGGAACTCGTCGTGCACGTCGTGGAGGCATCTGAAATAAGAACAAAGTTTATAAGTTTGCTCTTTATAAACTTAAGATGGCTGAAGAACGAAGCATACACAAAAAGAGTACAACAGTCCTAAAATATAGGGCTCTATATCAAAGAAACTTAGCGGAAACATAATAAGCCGTCAGATCCTAAAGGACACTAGAACCTGATGCTCTGATACCACCTGTGACACCCCGACTAATTAAATACCGGGTAGCTACTCCTTTATTAAATTAATTCAAAATTTCAAGTTGGTCCAGTTAATAGCATCACTGTCGAAAACATTTTAATGATTACTAACCACCTAGTATTTAAAAAGTAAGTGCCAAATTTTAATTAAAGTCTGATTAACATGTAACAAGTGATATAAGGATAATACCATCATTCACCATAATGAAATAAATAGAGTAACCATCATAAAACGTAAATAAAGTCTGGAGGAAAAACTCCTCACTACAAATCCCATAACTGTTAAGTAAACTGAATACTAAATCAATACATGCCAAAGTCTGAAAACTGAAATGGAAATGTAACTCTAATAGAAATGGGCAACATGCCCTACAACTGATAGATAATGAATCTGGAATCCAAGTGATAAACGCGTCTACAAGAAAAATCCCCGTAACTTCCACAAACAGCTACAACTCGTCACCTGAATGAATATCCTATGCATGGTGTCCTTGTGGCTGGGCACCTAAAATGGTTTTACAAAGAAAATAAATTTGAAAGCAAACGGGTCAGAGCCCGAATGTGGAGTTATATTTTAAAAACCTGCAAGTGCTTTCAAACATTTAAAACATTAAATGCAAATTACATGTTAGGACGTACACTCACATGATATTCTCACCTCTCGTCTAACTGTGTACTCCTAACGTAAGTACCCATCTACAACGACACAAACCACTAGCTAAGTGACATCTTCTCTAGCTAGACTATCATAGGTCCTACCCATATTACTCGGTTCTATTAACATTATAACGCTCGTAATTAAGTAGGGGTTTAACGTAAACTCAGATGCTCAATATGCAATATATATATCACTATCAGTTAACTCGCTATATTTCTCGAAGCAATACCGTAATTATATTCACATCATTAACATAAAGGTTCTCATTAATTAAGTGTATATTATTCACATCATAAATATACAATACAAGCACCCCAAGAACTAAGCTGTGGTGCACACATACTCTGCTATCCACCCCGGTACATCACGTACATAAGGATCACATATTCCGAATCTCTCAGGAATAGTTCACAGATAACAACATCACAAATAATGGAGGCGAACACAGTCACATCACATGGGTCACGCACATACCTACGCTCCCACAATCAGCGGACTTATTAATATCCCAATAAGTCTTTCTATGACCTATGTTCATCAAGGTAACCAGTCTAAATCCGGGAAACATAAGGATTAGAGTGCCCTAAGCGAAGGCAAACCTCCCGTGATAGCAAGTATGGTAGGTATGTCATACACACAATTCATATACCAATACTAAGTAAACACACGTCTTAGTAATCCCGTAGTTTAATCGTAGTACATATCGCATTCTCGTACCAACTTATAATATCTACAACTTATATTATTCCGGTTTGTAATTATACGCGCCATAATTCATTCTCACGTCATAGTAGACACTCACGTCTCAACCCAAACCGTCCATTTAATATAACTCTCATATATGATTTCCTTATCATAAATACCCAAAAGTCCCCAATTCTATCATTACATCATCATCGGAATGTTATCTATATCCTCGAACAAGTTTAAGGGACTCCAAAAATCAAAACAGTCCAAAAAGGACCAAACTGTCAACTCGTTAGAAGCCTCGTTCGAACGAGACTGTTCGAACGAGATTCCTCTGTCAACTCGTTAGAAATCTCGTTCGAACGAGGCTATTCGAACGAGATCCAGTTCGTTCGAACGAACTGTCCCTCCTAACGAGATCTCGTTCGAACGAAGCTATCGAACGAGACTCCCTTTTGTTAGAACGACTGGTCCATTCGTTAGAAGCTCGTTCGAACGAGTTCGTTCGAACGACCTGGGCAGGGGCTTCTAACGACCTATCAGATTCGTCCCTGATTTCTCTAAGTTTCGTTTTTCACCATATTTACTCCTCAAATCTCCTCTACAATTCGTTCCAACAATGTATTAAGTTCTCTAATCATCCTCAAACATGCTAAGGTCATATACTAACATCTTTTAAGGGTTTAATACATCCTAAACATCATTAAATCACAAGTTTCTACATTTTCCCCCAATTTTCTTCAAGAACATAAACCCTAGATTTTAATCCGTTGTTACATCACATAAATACAAAATCTCTGAATTCAATCTTCAAACATTGTTTCTACATGCAAACATATACCCAAAATTAAGCTAATAACTTCCAATTTCATTGGTTTTCCTTTAACTCTTAATTAATATAGATTATCAAGATTTCACCAGCTGGCAGGTAGAACACTTGGACACAAACTCGGCGATGCCCTTCTTCATCCCACTCCACCAGTATTGAGGCCTCATGTCCTGGTACATTTTATCACCTCCCGGATGTACTGCAAATCGGGACCCGTGAGAATGAGTCATCATTTCATGACGTAACTCCGCGCCTTCTGGAACCACCAATCTCCCATTAAATCGCAAACCTCCATCAGAACTAACAGAATAGGACTCAGCACCCTCGTCTAGAAGTCGCACAATCTGCTCCTGGCAAAACGGGTCTGTAGTCTGTGCATGTATCACCCTCGTAACAATCTCGGGTGTGACTGACATCACGGATATGAAAGAACGTGCCACTGCATCCTGGTGACCCAACTCCTTCCACTTTGCCTTCCAGACGTCCGCTACATCGTCTACCGATCTACGGCCCAACGCATCAGCAACTACGTTGGCCTTCCCTGGATGATATTGTATATCGAACTGGTAGTCCTTCACAAACTCTAGCCATCTGCGCTGACGCATATTCAGCTCTCGCTGAGTGAACAGGTTCTGTAGTGATTTATGGTCTGTGAACAAACGGAATTTCTCGTCCAATAAATAGTGCCTCCAAATTCTCAATGCAAAGACGACCACTGCTAACTCCAGGTCGTAGGTGGGGTAATTATTCTCATGCGGCTTAAGCTTGCAGGAAGCAAAATCTATAGCCTTCTCCTCCTGCTGAAGCACACCTCCAAGTCCCCGTAAAGATGCATCGGTGTAAACCAGGTACTCCACACCCGGCTTCGGTAACGCAAGGACTGGCGCTGAAGTAAGTTTGTCTTTCAGCTCATCGAAAGCCAATTGACAAGCGTCATCCCAAACATATGGTACCCCTTTGCAAGTCAGATTTGTCAATGGACCCGCTATTTTGGAGAATCCCCGAATGAATCTCCTGTAGTATCCGGCTAACCCCAAGAAACTACGCACTTTTGTCGGTGTCGTGGGTTGTCCCCACTCCCTCACCGCTGACACTTTGCTCGGGTCAACTGTAATCCCATGTTCAGAAACAACATGGCCCAAAAATTGTACCTCTCGCAACCAGAATCCACACTTCTCGTACTTAGCATACAACCGATGCTCTCATAGAGTCCGAAGAACCTGCCTCAAGTGCTCGGCATGCTCCTCCTCGGAGTGTGAATATATCAAGATGTCATCTATGAAGACGATTACAAACTGATCCAAGAACTCTCTGAATACTCGATTCATCAAGTCCATTAAAACGGCTGGGGCATTTGTGAGTTCGAACAACATCACCCTGAACTCATAGGACCCATATCTCGATAAGAAGGCAGTCTTTGAAACATCCTGCTCTCTAATACGTAACTGATGGTACCCTGACCTCAGATCTATCTTCGAAAAGAATGTTGCTCCTCTCAACTGGTCGAACAGATCATCGATTCGAGGCAACGGATACTTATTCTGTATCGTGACCTTGTTCAATTCCTGGTAGTCCACACACAATCTCCGTGAACCATCTCTTTTCTTCACAAACAAGACTGGAGCGCACCAAGGTGAGGTACTCCTACGAATGAAGCCCTGACCTAACAGTTGCTCTATCTGATCCCGTAGCTCTCGCATCTCTGCCGGAGCCATACAGCACGGTGCGCGTGCTATAGGTCTCGTATCTGGCAGTAAATCTATAACAAAGTCTATCTCACGAATGGGCGCTAGGTCTGGTATCTCCTGAAACACATCGGAATACTCCCTGACAATAGGGATCGAATCTAAGTGAATCACAACCTCCTTAGAGGTATCCTCCTCTATGTAATACAAATGAGCGGTCGAACCTCCCTCTGGGTGAGGCATCTCCACTACAAACATCTCTTGCCCCGAAATGGCAAAAACAATGCTCCCACCGAAGCAATCAATCATGGCTCTATAAGCTGCGAGCCAGTCCATACCAATAATCACATCATGCTCGTGCATGTCTAAGACTAACATGTCTGCAGGTAATACCAAGCTACCAATCTCTACCCCCACTCCACGGCATATAAAGAAAATAAGTGACCCACTCCCCAGGGGTGAGTCGACGCACGTCACGGTGCTCTCTGCTGTGGCTAACAACCCTAAGGCCTTCGCAAAATGCGTAGCTATAAAACAATGTGTTGCCCCCGTATCAAATAATACCCGACCCATAGTACCATGGATAGGAAACATACCCTCAATCGCGGGTGGTGCCTGTGGAGTTGCTGCCTGGTGGACGTTATAGACACGTCCATACTGCAATTTCCCCTACTGTACTGGAGCTGCTGGAATGGCTGGTAGGGCTGGCACCTGGGCTGGAGCTGGGAGGGCAGGTGGAAAGAGTGGTCTCTGCAGCTCATTATGGCCTCCCTGCTGTTATGGGGCCCTATCCCCCTGTGGACAATCCTGGCGCCTATGGCCATGTTTACCGCACCCAAAGCATCGGCCTTTGAAGTTTATGCCCCTCTGACCCTGCTGGCCGTCGCCACTGGCCCTGTTGGCCCTGATGTGCACACTATTGGCCTTACTGGCCCTGCTGTTGTCCCTACGGTCGGTGTTGGCCCTGCTGATTAGGCTGGCCCTGCCTGAAACCCCCGAATCCCTGCCTAGAATCACCTGAACGGAATCGCTTAGCAGGGTCCCCCTGATGGGAACTCTGCTCGTGCTGACGAGTCTGTCCATGAGTTGGTGCCCCACCGACACTATTTTCCCCAGTCCTGCCCTGCTGGCTGGACTCTCCTGCTCTCTTGCTTCCCTGAAGATGGAAGCGGTGATCCTGGCAATGTAGTAATGCTGAATTGAGTACGTCAGTGAAAGTACTCAGGGATAGATTCCCAATAAGGTGCTGACGGATCCTCCAAGCTAACCCGTCGACAAACAGAAAAATCTTCTTGCTCTCAGTGGGTGCCTCATCCGGCACAATAGTGAGAAGTCTCGTGAACTCCTCCTCATACTCAGCTACAGTAAGGTTCTCCTGCTTCAGATTTAGTAATTTCCGCCTCATCTCAGTCTGCACTGCGGGTGGAAAATACTTGAGGTCAAACCGCTCCCAGAATAACTGAATAGGGATCGTGTCCCTCTCCTCCAAAGTAGTAGTGGACTCCCACCACTGCAATGCAGCTCCCACCATCTTAAAGGAAGACAATAACTTCTTTTACACGTCAGTGCACTCATACATACGGAGGTGCCGCTGGATGTCCTTCTTCCATTGGCTGACTGTAACAATATCGGAGCTACCAAAAAACTAAGGGGGATGCGTTTTCTGAAAAGCATCCTGAACCCTCTCCCATGCGGATGGAAGCTGTGCTGGTACTGGCGCCACTGCCTCAACCTGGGGTGGAGCCTGTTGAATCACCGCTATTGCGGCATTCACCGCCTGAGCAATAATGGCGGCTACTTCGTTCGCATTCATTGTGCCTGGTGCCGGAGCTGCTGGCTGCTCGGCTTGGGCACGCCTATCTTTCGGAGCACGTCTCGGAGGCATCTGAAATGTGAAGAAGTTTATTAGTCTATAGTTATCATCAAATCTTGAATAGCTGAAGACTTAAACGTAAAAGCAAGAATACAATAATCCTAAAAATAGGGATCTATAACAATAACGTTAAGCTGAAAGCGAAATAAGCCGTACAGATCCTATGGACACTAGAACCTGATGCTCTGATACCACTTGTGACACCCCGCCTAATTAAATACCGGGCGATCACTCCTTTATTAAATTAAATCAAGGTTAACAGTTGGTTCATTCTCAGCATCACTGTCGATAAAAATAAATTTTCCAATTTAACACCCTAAATAATTAAGCTAAGTGTCAAAAACATTTTTCATACAAACTTCCAAATTTTAATTAAAGAAAAAGATTAATTTATATAAAATAACATTTCTACAATTAAGAATCACACCACGATAAACCAAATAATATAATACATTCGTCAATCGAATGCCAACATATGAAAACTAGAATCACAAGTCCATACTGAATAAATCCCAAAGAAACAATACTGGAATGACTGAAATATAAATGTCCTGATAACAAATAAATAATGGAAAGGGCGACACGTGCCCAATAAATGAGAGTGCTAGAAGTGGAGTCAATAAAAGAAGCCGTCCACTCAAGTGACCTGCAACTCCCACCTAAGCTGCAGCACGTTCCTCTCAAGGGATCCTAATAAAGATGCCCCTATGGCTGGGAACCTGAAAATATACATATATATATATATATACAAGAGAGAGAGAGAAAAAGAAACGGGTCAGAGCCCGAAAGTGTGCTTGATTTTAAAATACGTTTAGCAAGTATTTAAAATGATACAGGCCAATGCAATAACATATTAGCACGTCACTCTCTTGAGAAAATACTCACCTCTCTTCTAATGTGCACACCTATTGCACTAACCTTCCCCACGGTTTCTTATCATTTAACGCACTAGTCTTTTTAAAAGATTTAACTTAACTTAGATTACTCGCAAGATTTATAATTCACGACTCCATTTTAAAAAGAATGTTCCAAACAGTAATCAAAGTCCTCCATTTTAACTTTATAAAATCAATAAAGTTTTATAGTGACATATTATAATTTTTCAAAACAAGTATTTAATAATTTGAGTCAACAACCATGTCCTACTTATCAAATCTCAGTAGACAGTTTCAAATATCATGATCTCATATATATATATTAATTACTCGTATAATATATATATATATATATATATAACATCACCCCGAATAAAACTATGGTGCGTGCATACTCTACTATCCAAAGCCCCATATCACTCATATTAAGGGGAATACATTCGGAATCACTCTCGAATTGTATTAACATAAATACACAATCAATATTGAGGTGAAGCATAGATTCCAAGTCTCTAAGAGGATGGCACATACCGGCGTCTCTTAGGACCGTTTGAACTATCACATCGATAGCCTGTACCAAGGATATCTATCTCCTAGTGTACAAGTCAATATCCCCCATAAAGGTCCCATCGAGATAAGACTTGTCCCAGCGCGGAAACCTCGGGGATAGTAAGTAGCGTGGGTATGATTTTCACATGCATATAATATATGTACACACAATCATATAAATATACCACTTTATCATAATAATATAGGTTCTTCTCATCACCCGTAATTATACCATTTATCCTTAATTTCACATTTATATAAATACATATAAGGTTTCGTTCCTAACCTTAACTCGAAGGGTTTTCTCACTTATTATCTAACACTCGTGGCTATATCCTCACAAATCTAAATTTCAGTAAGTGTCTTTATTAGGTTCCAACGTAACTCTCTTACGCACCTCACCCTTTAAATTCATAAATCCATTAACCTAAAGTAAATATCCCATAAATACCATTTTCGTTAAAGATTAAAGGCTCCAACATTTATTCATATCCCCCACTGGTCCTCAATGTCTCCCAAATCAATTTATCAAGAGTGTCCAAGAATTATATCACGACAATTTGAATTTAACGCATTTAAAGAGGTAATTAGGAGTCTTCCAGGAGGGGTCGATCGATCGAAGCTTGGGGCTCGATCGATCGAACCTTCGATCGATCGAAGCTCTAGGCTCGATCGATCGATCAAGCAGGTCTGGGCAAAATTCTGCAGAATGCAGTTACGGGTTTCATCCAACTCCTTCATCTAAAATGATGTGTTTCCATTCTAATCGCCCCAAAAATCCTACTATCATCATTATAACATTATACCAGGTGTTTATAACGTAAAGCATGCGTGTAACTATCATTAAACATGGGTTTTCAACCTAAAATCATGTCCAATTATCAAGAACCCTAGAATTTTCATAAACATATTTCTAATGAATCTTTCTCCAATATTTCTTTATTATGATCACCAAATTTTGTGGATTATTACCTCTTCATGGCAAGGTTTTCCAGAATTAACATGTACATCAATACTACATGGGTTTTTCCTATCAAAGATTGGGTTTTCTTCCATAATTTTCATCACAATTCAATCTTAAACTAATATGAAGATTGCATTAACGAAAATACGCAAGTTAAACACTTGCCTGGGATTTTGGTATGCAGATTCCTGGATGATTTTGGTATGGCTGCGTTCCTTGTCTCGTGATCTACGCGGTGGTGGTGGTGGCTGTGATATCCGGTGGCTTTTTGGCTTTGGTTTGCCTTGGAGCTCTCTCCTCTCTTCTCCAATGGCCGTCACTTGATTTGTGAATGTTCTAACCCTAAGAGGCTGACCTAATGGCTGATATAGGTTGGCTGAAATTCGTGGGTTTAATTACCCACTTAAGTAAAATGACTAAAATGCCCTCCCGGGGCACCAATTAGGCCTAAAAACGCCCCAAGACCCAAACTAAATCCCCGGGTATACTTTTCTGACTATCTCGACCCTTCCGTATGCGTTGGCGCACTCATAACGACCATACGAACAACTTATAAAATATTTACTTTTTATTTAACAAAATTAGTCCCGACGTGACACGGGCACGTCCCGACTTAAATTTCCGAAATAGTCATTTAATTCACTTATGACATTCAATATAACCAATATAATATATTACTATGCTCATTAGTAATATTCAACAAGTTTCCCATAATTACTAACTCTCGTCATGTTAATAATTATAACATATTTAATTTCTGGATTTTTATTAAATAAACCGTCACATTAAATTTAATAAATCCCCAAATTAATATAGCATAAAAATACAGGGTATTACATTAAGGTTAAGGAAAAATTAGAAAATGTCATTTAACTCATTACGCGTGTTAATTAAGTTATGCATTTTAAATCGAATAAAGAAAATTATAGTGAAAAAATTATATTTATATTTATGTTATTATATCATTAGGATATATAAGGAATTCAAAATGAGTAAAAATATGAAAACCGTACCTCTCATGGGAGAATCAATTCAGGCTAGGGCCGAATCAATTCGAAAACTTCAAAATGCCCCCGTTTTAAAAACATTTGGAATGATAGTGGGACATTTTTAGTCCATAATATCTGGTTTTGTACCTCATTAGAGGGAAGTAGTATGAATATTATTGAGTGATGGAGGATCACTAGAATAGGATTTCGGATAATTATAAGAGAGATGAATAAGAAACCTTGCTTATTCGTTGTCTCAATTATGTTCAGATTAGGTCTTCCCCAAAACAAAGATTTTAAGTCTTATTTATCCCACATTTTAGTATACTAAAGTCCCCATAAGAAGCTCTATACATCAATCATGCATGAAAACCTTCTACCCTTCCATTATTAAAGGTTAGAGTGGGTGTTGAAGGTGTTATTTTGGAAGAAAAACCACGCAAAGAAGCTGGGAATTCAGTGGATTTTCTTTGAACCTCTTAATCGAAGGAATTAAACTTTTCATAAGGTAGGGGTTATACATGCTTTCAAGTTTTAAATCAAAGCATACTAGATATATGTATATATGTGTGATTTAGATGACTACTTGTGCTTATTATCACTACATATGAATATATGTTTAAGAATATGTCATAAAAATTAATTAACTTAAAGTTTCTAAGTACAATAAATTTAAGAATGTTTTAGAAAATTAGGTATGCATAAATTATTTTAAACATATTGATTTCGTGGCAGAATGTTATTTTGAAATTCTGAAGAAATGGTAGGATGAATTTGTTTGGTTTTATTAGAATAACACCTTACGTTCATGAACATAAACTCATGTAGTTGCGATAAAATTGTGAAGTATGTTTAAAATGTATCAAAATGAGCTTTTGAAAATAAAATGATAAATATGAAATTTTTAGAATACTAATCACATCAAATGATACAATTTATGTGAAAAATGTTTTAGAAACTTGAAGAAACCAAAGTAGATGGGTGCTAAGTGTAAAATTAGTAAAATCATGGGTGTTCAAATGTGTAACAATGAAGAGTTAAGGCCCAAAGTAGAACAAGGAAATAATTATAACAATCTAAAGTTGTCAATTTGTAAGACAAGTCCTAAAATTTAAAATGTATGGTTTTAGTGCCAAAAGTACAATTTTATGATAGGTTTGGACTAAGTAGTAACATTTGCACAAATGGGTATTCTTTTTAAAGGTTTTTTTAAAAACAATAATACGAAGTAATGAAATGATGAGAAATATGGTAGAAAATGAAAAAGTAATGTTTTGAAATGTGAAGTCTTGAAATGATAAAAGTAATGTTTTAGCACAAAAGTGTCATTTTATGTAAAATATGGATTTATCGGTGATTTTACAAAATTAAAAGGAATCTAGTTAGAGAATTAGACTTTAAAGATGAAAATAAGCATTTTTGTAAAACTATATAAAATGTGAGTTTATAAGTGTACGTGTATAGTGAAAACCATATTAAAGTGTATAAATGAGTATTCGAATTTAATAGTTAAGCTTCACAAGTAATGGTAATTAAAGTTTTGTTTTTCAAAATATGAAATACCGGGTATATGGTAAAATGAAAATGGACTTTTTATAAAATGTGAAACTTGAAAATAAAGGATTTGGACTTGTCTCACCTAAGTTATTTTGCCTCATCGATCGATAAAGGGGAAATAAAGGAAAATGTTTAAAATCGAATCAGAACGAAAGAGAGGAAAAGAATTAGAAAGATGTAAAAAATAAATGGTACTCGTAGGTAATCGAGAAATTTAATAAGGGCCTTGATCCCTAGGTCACGTCTTAATGCTTAGACCCCAAACTACCGATCAGGACCATACTGCAACATGGTGGAAGATAGTGAAAAGTTGTATGACACTCATGGATTGGTGCGCTGAATAATCATGTGAAAAGATGATTTTGAGAAAGACACTCATTAATATAAATGCATGTTTATGAAATAACTTGGGAAATTTGAAAGTAGGTTAATTGTTCAATTAACCGGATATAAATAATATTAAAATAAAGATCAAGTGTGAGTGACCTAATCGCCTAAGTCGCATGCTTTTAATGCACATTTCATGGTTATGATACATCTTGCATAAGAACACTTAATAAAATGAAGGATGATTTCATAATTGATAAAATAAACTTTATATGTGTGTGTGTGTGTCTATATATATATATATATATAGGAAGAGGATCACAAGTGGACCAAAAGAATGGACTTTTTAATGGACTTAACAAAAAAGACTAATAACCCACTAATTTTAATTCCTTGGTGTAATGGGTCCGCGCCAGCGGCACCCACTAACGAGACTTATTAGTCTTTTTTGTTAAGTCCATTAAAAGTCCATTCTTTTGGTCCACTTGTGAACCTCTCCCTATATATATATATATATATATATATATATATATATATTGTACGATATCTACTATGTTTGTATTTATCCTGCTGGGCGCATGCTTGTACCCCGCATTTTTCGATCCTCGGGTACTTCAGTTCGAGGAAACGATAAGGATAATAAGAAAGGGAAGGAAAGTTGTTCATGAAATTAGATATCGGTCATTGTTTATTTTAAATTGTGTAAATTATTTTTAAACTATTGTTTTACCATTTGAACATTAATGCAGGTACATTAAACTCGAATTGTAATAATATAGTATGGTACGGATTTTATCGTAAACATTAATTTTTTTCCTGGACTCTTTTTATTTCAAGTGTTCCAATGCTATTCATAAGGTGGACATGATTTCATTAATTAAATTAAATGATTTTTTATGACACAAATGTAAAAGCAAGTCTTTATTCTAAAAGATGATTTATTAATTGAACTCAAATTATAAAGAGGTTTTTTGCAATTGACACCCAAAATTGTGGCGTCATAACCTGGTATCTTAGCATATGTTACGTGTATGTCGGAGAGTATGCTCACATTTCATTTTTATTTTAATTATGGTTATATATATTATACCTACACTAAGGTATTGGTTCATTTTGTCTCACTAAGGGTAAGTAATTCATGAAGTGAATTTGGGATTTTACAAGTGTTTAAATATAAGAGTGAGACATCAATATAGTGGAATTACTAAGAATAAGGATAGGTATATTAGATAAGAAAAAACTGTAAGTTGTCTCTAATCATTATGACCCGCAGGGTATGTCGAGACGTGAAAGTGCTCCTTTTTAATCATAATAAGTATCAGGAAAATATTGGTCTTGTTTATTAGGAAGAGTGATTGAGTTTCATATGAGACATATGATACGTCACTCAATTATGGAAAAAATATAATATTTAATTTGGAGTATAAAACTTTATTTTCGAGGTTTTTTCCTTTTTTAAAATAAGAAGTTCATTCTTGATGAATGTTTAATAATGAGTTTAATTTAGTATCAAGTATACCTCAATGTAGAGTGCTCAGTACACAAAGCTAAGGTACGCATTACCCGTTGGAGAAAAAATTGTGAATGTTTAGGATGGAACAAATGATTTGTACTGATGACTAGGTGAAAGAAAATTTTGTCAAGACTCAAGGGAAGAATTTCAAAAAAATATAGTCATTAAGGAATTGTGAACACCATATAATGGTTTGACGCTTCTGAAACACCCTGTATTTTTGAATAATTATGGATTTAATTATTTTTGTTATTTTAAATTATACAAGTGTAGTAATTTAATTAAAATAAAATATTTTATATTTAATAAATATTAATTAGGTGGGATTAAGATTAATATTTATGTGGTGAATTTACTAAGTATGTTCGTAGTAAAAAAAATACGGTGATTGGCATTACGTCGTAATCAGTAATAACGATGGGATTGTGATGATATCTTAACATGGGCTTGTGGGTATAATATATTAAGGTTGAGATAGATAATTTATGTGTAGTGACTCTCATGGAAATTTTGAGTTCACTGTTGATCTCAAATATGTCGAAATAGTCAGGATTAACTACCTGAGGATATTAATTCGATTTTGGAGACTTTTTAGACTAGCCTGAACTCATGTAGGGGTATTTGGGTCATTTTGACGTAGCCTAATAACCTAATTTCAGGATTTGAATTTTAAACCATAAGGTTTAGGTGGGTTAGGCAGCCATATCATTATTTTTAATCCCTAATAGAGAAGGAAGAGGTGAGAAAAAAGATAAATCAAGGCAGAAAGCTAGAGGAGGCCAATTCAAGAATGGATTCGAGAAAATTCTATCAACAACCCATTACACACAAAGTATATCAGACTCTACAATCATCCCAAGGCAAGTAATTGACTTTCATTTTTTAATATTAGAAGATTATATTCATATTATGGTAGGTGATGTGAAAAACTATTTTTCAGTGGGGGTTTTCACATGTGAACGACGGGTTTTAAGAAATTATACCATAACTTGTTGAGTAAACGCACATTTGATGTTTTTGAATGATTTATACTTGTTGTAAATTGGATTGGGTAGATATTCATAGGCTAATCATAATTAACTGGAGTTTTGAATTTATTTAGGGTTATTTGAGGTGTCTATCATTTAAACCCATTTGAATTGATTAATTAGATGAATGTCAGTTGATCTTTGAGATTAGAATGATTCCTAGATTTTAGAATCATGTACCTTTATGTTCTATATAAATGGGTGGATGTAGAATAACTTATTAATGATATTTGGGATGGATTTGAAAAAGAAAAACATGCTTGGAATTCGCTGAACTGGACAAACGAATTGGTTGGCCTCCAGGCCGAACCTGTTTGGATTTTTGGGTAGATTCCGATTGGACTATTAGATTATTGGGTTAATTCAAAAGGGTTAGAATGGAATAAGAAAATCCTTAGTAATAAGAGAAGATTATTTGGACTGGACTGGGAGGTGTTGTTTTATCTTTGGGTGATAAGGTAAGCGGATTTTAATTAGAAATTGTGAAAGAGATAATTCATAAGAATTTTAAGTAACGAATTTGGAGAAAAGTGTAAGGATAAATTTAATTACTGGCTGATTGGGTAAGCTCGAGTATTTCTGCTGCATGGTGCTATATTATTAATTTAGTTATTCTTGTGACAGACCAATTGGGTAAGTCTGGTCATTCTAGAAGGACGATACTATGTTAATTATTTGATTGGTGAGAACTTAAATCAAGTAAGAGTCGGGAAATAAACTCGGGATCAGTGGGATAATACTTCGAGAGATAGGCATAGGTTTGCCAAACTTTATATATATATATATATATATATATATATATATATATATATATATATATATATATATATATATATATATATATATACGAATGCAGTAATATCGATGTGTATGATATTGTTGTGAACATACCCTCTAGTTATATTAATGGATGTTACGGGATGTGGATGATCTATCCTAGCGAGCGAAGGCAGGATAAGTATAGTCCCAATGTCATAGCTCCATGTTTATGTTTCAAAGTGAGAAGATTTGAGTATGGTTAGGCTCACTATCAAAGGATTGTGACCACATCCTATACATTTACGATTTTACTGAGTCGGTGTGAGAGTTCGACCGCCGGTAATTGGGATGAAGTGAGTATGCCCTAGATTATGATATCATTGTAGATAAAGACATCCAATGAATTATTACTCATGGCATGTCATCCAATGACTTATTACTCTATGGATGGCGACGTCTAATGAGTTATTACTTGAGGGATGGAAACATCTAACGAGTTATTATTTGGGGGATGGAGACATCTAACATCTAACATCTAACATCTAACGTTTATGATTCGTGTCGGGACTAAAGTTGAAAAATAATATGAAATTTAATTTTAAGTCATTTGTATGATCATTTCGAGTGCGCCGTTCAGTCCATAAGGGTTGAAATTGGCAGAAAAGTCTACGCGAGGGTTTGATTTGGGTCTCGGGTCAATTGGAAGATGAAAGGACATACCGAAAGGGCATTTTAGTCATTTTGTTTGGGAGATTAATAGTACCTACATTTTTTGTATTTTAGCTAACCTTGGAGACTTATTATATACGTGAGTTTAGATTGTATGTAAGATCCATTTCATCTAAACGCGAGTGAGATCTTTTGAGAGAGAGTGAAAAGACTTAGAGAGAAAGTGAAAGGTTATCTGAGAGGAAGAGTTGCTTGGAAAGGAAGAGTCATCTAGGGAAAACTAAAGGGAAAACCATCATTTCTACACATCGTACCACCACTAAATTGATGCCAAAAAAGGGAAGAGGAGGTTCCAAACACTTGTCTTCACCAAAGGTTCAGACCTACACATAAGGCAAGTTTAATCCTTGCTCTATTTTGGTGATTATATTATCCATGTTAGAATATGATTTCTATTTGGATTGATGAACCTATGAATTTGGGATTAAAATGATTGATAAATCAAGTTTAATGGTTAGTCAAATCCATGTAGTTAAATATTTATACATGTAGAGACTATGAACATGAAAATGGGTAGGTTTTACATGTAGAGGGTTTATTTGTTTATTAAAGATATGAAAATGATGTTAGGTATTTCATGTAGATGAATTCTACTCATGTTGAATATGGAAATTTGATGATTTAGTTATGAAATGATAATTCTAAATTCTGGGTTTTTAAAAGGTATAAAAATGTAGAATTTAGAAGAAATGAAATTTTAAGGATTTAATGGGTTTGATGATAATACCCTTATGAACATATGGATTTTATGTTGCTCTTATGTGAAAATCACCCTTACACATGTTAGAACAATGTTAGAATATCTCGGCTTTGGGTAGAATATAATCCAGTAAGGTTTTAGGTGTAAGAACATGAAGAAAAACGCAGAAAAGTGAGGATGAATATGAACTGGAATGATGTTGATTTCCTTCGAAAGAGACATGATATCGTTCGAACGAGAGGCTATCTCGTTTGAACCCGAATTCTGGTTTCTGAATAGATTACATAAATTCTATTTTAGCACATAACATATTGGATAATTGTATTTTAGCCCACGGTAGGTTCAAAATAATTTGGTACATTAACAAGGAATGAGGGAGTTGGGTTAATGTTGGAAAATTATATGAAATTGAGGAATAAAATTATGTGAGAGATATCTACATAATAATACGATTAAGAGATGAATAATCATTATGGTCAAGTATGGTTTAATATTGGTGATATATAAATACGGGTACTTGGGATTATGTGAGTGATGACTACATAATAAATATACAATGGTAATCGTGATTAACAAGTACGGGTGGTATTCGAGAAATACGATGGGTACTTGAGGTAGGACGAAATTCTCATATGATATTGGTCAAGTGCATACCTATTGATTGTTAATTTATGTGTATGACATACCTAGCCTACTTGCTATCGACGGGAGGCTTATGTGTAGAGGGAAGTCATATCCTGATGAGCCTTAAAGGTGATCTTTGACTTGTTGCCTCAGAACATAGGACTTAGTTTGGATTGACATTACTGAGAACAATGGCATTGAATGGTCTTTTGGGTGCATAGGTATGTGAGTAGCCTAAAGGCTTAGGACTATGTTTGCCTCCACTATTTTTTATTTTTTTATTATGGTTCGTGGAACATATCGAACTAATGGTCCTTTATATAGTCACGAGATGTACTGGGACATGATAGCAGAGTACGCATGCACCACAACCGAGACTCGGGGTGTAGTGTAGCACATATATATAAAAGAGTGAGTGTGTATATATACTTGTGATATTATCTATTGTGTGAATTAAATAGACATGAAAGATAATGAAATTTGAAAAGAATTAAGGGTCTGTTTGGTTGCCCTTTTTTGCCTAGGCAAATGCCAAAAAGTTGACAAATAAGAAAATTTGCCCACATTTTGGCCGTTTGGTTGCAAAATTTGTCTAGGCATTATTTGCCAATGTACAACACCTCCTATGCACAATCTGTGGGCAAATTTTGCTTACATATTTGAGTGGGAAATATTTGCCCACAAATTTGCCAACTTTTTAAACGGTTTTAATGTTTTAAAAAATAATTTAAAATCTGTTTAAAATAATTAAAAAACTGTTATGAATATTTAAAAACTGTTTTACAATGTTCTAAAAACTGTTTTTAATATTATAAAAAATTGTTAAGAAAAAGTTTTGCAAATTTTTTAAAAAATCGTATCAACAAAATATTGTAAAAACTATTTTTATAATTTTTAAAAATTGTTGTGAAAATATTATAAAAACAGTTTTAGTGTTTTAAAAAATAATTTTAAAAACTGTTTTAAATAGTTAAAAAAACTATTATAAATATTTAAAAATTATTTTCTAATGTTTTGAAAACTGTTTTTAATATTAGAAAAAATTGTTTAGAAATTTTTTTACAAACTAATGTTTTGAAAACTGTTTTTAATATTAGAAAAAATTGTTAAAAAAATGCTTCACAATTTTTTTTTAAAAATCGTATTATAAAAATATTGTAAAAATAGTTCTTAACATTTTTAAAAACTAGTTTGGATATATTATAAAAACTATTTTAAAGTTTTAAAAAACATTTTTTAAAACAGTTTTGAACAGTTTAAAAAAGCTGTTGTGAATGTTTAAAAATTATTTTGTAATATTTTAAAAACTATTTTTAATATTCGAAAAAATTGTTCAGAAAATGTTTTACAAATAAATGTTTTACAAATAAATGTTTTGAAAACTGTTTTTAATATTAGAAAAAAATTTAAAAACTGTTTTGAATATAATATAAAAACAGTTTTAAAGTTTAAAAACAAAATTAAAAAAATATTTAAATAGTTAAAAAAAACTATTGTGAATATTTTAAAATTATTTTGTAATATTTTAAAAACTGATTTTAATATTATAAAAAATTGTTAAGAAAATGTTTTACATTTTTTTTAAAACTGTAATATAAAAATATTGTAAAAACTGTTTTTAACATTTTTGAATATAATGTAAAAACTGTTTTTAAATAAATTAATTGGATTGATTTTAATTTTGCCTAATGGTTGTTTGATAGCCTCATGTGAATTTGCCTAGGTAAAATTTGCCTAGGCAATTTTTGCCATGCCCACTCTTTTGCCCATTGGCAACCAAACGGACCCTAAGTAGGTGAATACTTAATTATATTGAATTGAAAACGGGATCATCCATATTATAGAGAATTGGATATATATATATATATATATATATATATATATATATATATATATATATATTACCTGTACTGTAAGGGAAATACGTGGGGATAGATATTGGCTATGGTTATTTGGCACTGGTGTGAACTAGTTAGCATGGGAATAGTAACTAGTATGATTTTAAGGTACCTTAGGTGTGCACTCTAGATGAGAGGTGAGGATCTCAAGAGAGAGTTCGATAATCTAACATTTATATAAAAATTGTTGAATATAGCATTTTTCACTTGGTTTTTTCTAAACTATTTTTACATCGGGATCTGACCCGTTTTCTTGCATATTATCTTCTCTCTTGTATCCCATATATCAGGTGTCTAGCCGCAGGGATGCCAACCATAGAGGATTAAGACTTTTGACGAGCTATGGATGCCATGGAATTTTTGGACTTTGTTTAGACACTTTCATATTCATTGATTCATACTATGTAGTTAATATTTTATTTAGGGCTTGTCACCCAAGAGGATTCTAGTTATTTCTTCTCTATCCTAGACATATTATCTTCTTATGTCGGCTTTGTTACATTTTATTCTTGGTGGGATTATTGTATTGCGATATTTAAACTGGAGAGT
This sequence comes from Sambucus nigra, assembly GCA_949130495.1. NCBI lineage: Eukaryota > Viridiplantae > Streptophyta > Magnoliopsida > Dipsacales > Adoxaceae > Sambucus > Sambucus nigra. The sequence continues at coordinate 423,805,560 of OX422218.1, forward strand.
TTTATTCTAGTTGCATTTAATTCAGTTTTGATATTACTCAGTTGTTATTAATTGTGTGAATGGATTGTGTTAAATGTTTTTGTTTTAAAAATGCTTTGAATAGTTTAACACTTGCTTAATTGGATATTAGGTGATTATGAAAAAAAATGTCTTCGAAAGTGATGCTAAGAATGAACCAACTGTAAATTCTGTTTTAATTAGTTATAGGACTGATCACCCGGTATTTAATTGAGCGGGGTGTTGCAGATGGTATCAGAGTATCAGGTTCTAGAGTCTTTTAGGATCTGAATAGTTTATCATGCTTTAAGCTTAGCATTCTTTGATATAAAGCCCTATTATTAGGACTGTTGTATCCTTTATGCGTATATACGATATTCAGCTATTCTTTGAAATTTAAATTGAGTACTGATGAATTTTTTTCTCTCATTCCTGATGCCTCCTCGATATGCACGTCGCCCTATCCCAGCTCAGGGTACAATGAATGCTACAAAAGTTGTTACCATTGTTGCTCAGGCAGTTAGCGCAACTTTAGTTATTGTTCAACAGGCTCTAGCACAGGCACCAGTTGTGCCACCCGCACCAGGGCAGGTTTTCCCTACTTCTTGGGAACATGTTAGGGATGCTTTTCAGAAGGTGCATCCACCTAAGTTTCAGGGAGGTTCTGATGTCATGACTGCTAGCTAATGGAAGAAGGGCATCTAGAGGCACTTGATAATGTTTTAATGCATGGAGGTTCAACTTCATATATGAGCTATATTTAACCTAGTCGGGGCATCTCTATAGTGGTGGGAAGCTATTACCACCGCTGAGGAGAGAAATCCTATGACTATCCAGGACTTCTAGGTGTGGTTTGTCCATAAATACTTTCCCTCTACTGTTGAGATTGAGATGAGGAAAAAATTACTTGACCTAACCCAACAGGGGAGGACGGTGGAAGAATATGGTGAATAATTTACTAGGCTGACTAATTTGGTGCCAGGTGAGGTACCTATTGAAGAAAAGTGAATTCAAATGTTCATAGATGGCCTGAATCGGAAGATTCTCCAGCACCTATTGGGCAATATTTCATCACATACTTACGCATATGTTCTTAATGTTGCAATGCTTCACTGCTAAGATGAATTCTTACATGCTAAGGGTGGAAAGTGGGGGATTGAGTATAGCCAGTAGGGCAAGACTGGTGGAGGAAATTCTAGCAGGACACAACCAAGTCAGATTCAGCAGCGCCACGGTGAGCACGGTTCCTAGCCAGGGGACTACGCTAAACTCTTACGATCAGGAGGATTTCATTTTGGGAAAGGAGATAAAAAGTAGGGGCAATATGGTCATCAGGGCCAGAAGTGCCAAGGGAGAGGTGGTAACGGCAGAAGGGCCGGGGAAAACAGGGACAAAATGGGGAAAAATTACTGTCAGATGTTTCGTGTGTGGCAAGACTAGCCACAAGAGACAAAATTATCCTGATAAGGGAAAATTTCCTCAACAGGAAGCTCGTCAAGAGCCACAGAGACCAGTATTTCCACCATCCGCTCTCCCAGCACCAGCTTAGATGCCAACATTACCTGCCATTCTAGCAGCTCCAACATAGTAGGGACAGGATGAGCATGTGTATAACGTCCATCAGGCAACTATTCAGTAGCCACCGCCCACGACTTAAGCTATGTTTTCTATCTATGGGGCTATGTGGCGCATTTTGTTTGATATGGGGGCCTCATATTCATTTGTAGCCACTAGATTTTCACGGACCATAAGGTTACTAGACTTGTCCAACGACACTTTTACTTATCCAGACTCACCGATGGGTAGTGGGATGCCTATTTTCTTTATATGTTGTAGTGTGAGTATAGAGATTGGGAGTTTGATTTTACCGGCATATTTACTTATTTTGGACATGTCCAAGTATGACGTGATTATCGCCATTGATTGGCTTGTTGCATATAGGTCCATGATTGATTGTTATAGCCAGTGTATTATTTTTACTATTCTGGGACATGAGATGTTCTTAGTGGCGATGCCTCATTCTTAGGGAGGGTCGTCTACTCATTTGTATTATATAGAGGAGAAGACCTTTACGGGAGTAGTAATATCCCTTGATTCGATACCAGTAGTTGATGAGTTTTTGGATGTATTCCAGGAGAAACCGAGATTACCTCCCAATAGGGAGATTGAGTTTGTAATTGATTTAGAATCACTCGACCTATTGCTCATGTGCCTTACCGTATGGCTCCAACAGAGATGAGGAAGCTCAAGGACCATATAAAACAACTTTTGGGGCAGGGTTTTATCTGCAGGAGTATGTTGCCTTGGGGTCTCTGGTGTTGTTTGTAAATAAGAGAGATGGTTTTTATGGCTTTTCGTGGATTATCGAGAGCTTAACAAAGTCACGATATGAAACAAGTATATGTCGCCTAGAATCGATGACTTATTTGATCAGATGAGAGGAGAAGTCAACTTCTCGAAGATAGAATTAAGGCCTGGTTATCATCAAGTATGTATTAGGGAGTAGGACGTTTCAAAGACCACCTTCTTGACCAGATATGGATCACATGAGTTTCAAGTTATGCTATTTGGGCGGACTGATGTGTCGGCAATATTCATGGACTTAATGAATAGGGTGTTTAGAGAGTTCTTAGATAACTTTGTCATTAGTTTCATAGATGACATCCTAATTTATTCTCAGACTGAGAAGTAGCATGCCGACCATTTTCGACGGGTCGTACAGACACTACATGGGCATCAGTTGTATGCGAAATATGAGAAGTGTAGATTTTTGGCTTCGAGAAGTAGAATTTCTTAGGAATATTGTGTCTGAGATGGGAATATCGGTGGATCCTAGCAAGGTATCAGCGCTGAGAGAGTGGGGATAGCACACGACACCGATAAAGGTGTGCAGTTTCTTGGGATTGGCTGGTTATTACAGACTTTTTATCTGGGGTTTCTCAAAGATTGCGAGTTCGATGACAAATTTAACCCCTAAGGGTGTACCATTTATTTCGGACGATGCGTGTTAATTTCCATTCGATGAGATGAAAGATAAGTTGACTTCAGTACTCGTACTAGCACTTCCCAAGCCAGGAGTGGAGTACTTGGTTTATACTGACGCATCATTATGCGGACTCACTGGAGTATTACAGTAGGAAGAAAAGGCTATAGCTTATGCCTCTAGAAATCTTAAGACTCATTATAAGAATTACACCCACCCACGACTTGGAGCTTGCAACAGTCGTGTTTGATCTTCGGATATGGAGACATTATTTATTGGGGGACAAATTTCTCCTATTCAAGGATCATGAGTCACTTCAGTATTTTTCATTCAGCGTGAGTTGAACATGCATCAATGCAGGTGGCTTGAGTTCGTGAAGGATTATCAGTCTGAGATACATTACCACCCGGGAAAGGCTAAGGTGGTAGCAAACGCATTGATACGAAGGACGGTAGGTGAGTTGGTTATGGCATGGAAGGAAAAATGGAAGGAACTAGGACATCGAGATGCAGTTTCCCAATCATTTATGTCCGTCATGATTGTTACACCTAAGGTTGTGACAAGGGTATTTTAGGCTGAAGCAACATATCCATTTTTCAGGAAAAAAATTGATAAATTTTAACTGGGGGAGAAGAGTCTTACTTAGTGAGTTTAGATGGGGGCTCGTGCTTCAATGGTAGATTAATTGTTCGAGAAGGTGTGAATTTACTACACGCGATGATGACAGAGTCGCACGGATCCAGATTTGCGGTACATCCCAATGGGGATAAGATGTACCATAATATGCGATGACAGTATTGGCGGAGTTGGATGAACATAGACATTATTGAGATTTTCTCTAAGTATGCCACTTGTCAGTTAGTGAAAGTGGATCATCAGAAGCCAGTTGAGTTTATTCATTCATTAGAGATCCCTATAAGGAAATGGGAGATCATTTTTATGGACTTCATCACAGGGTTACCCACTTTTCAAAGGGTCACGATTCCATATGGGTGATTATGGATCAATTGCCTAAGGTAGCTCACTTTTTCCAGTTCGGAATTATTACTCTACAGGATCGTATGCCCAGATTTTTATAGACGAGATAGTCAGGTTACATGGGATACCGATTGACATTGTGTTCGATCGGGATAATATTTTTGTATCCTAATTTTGTGAAAGTTTTCACGAGGCCATGGGTACCGAGGTGCGTTTGACTACGACCTATCACTCGCAGACATATGGGAAGACAGAACATATAAATTAGATGTTAGAAGATATGCTACGTATGTGTATCTTGGACTTTGGGGGAGGTTGGTAGCAGTACCTTCCACTAGTGGAGTTTGTGTATAATAACTCATATATGTTCACCATCGGTATGGCTCCATTTGAGGCACTTTATGGTAGACCATATAGTTCTCCTACATGTTGGTTAGAGGTGGGGGACAATAATATACTTGGGCAAGAGGTAATTCAGGACACGTCTTCCAGGATTAAAATGATTTGGAGTTGTATTCTGGTAGCCAAAGATAGATAGAAAAGCTACGCTAATGCAAAGCGATTGTTTCGGGAATTCAGTGTGGGGGACCAGGTGTTATTGCAGGTATATCCTATGAAGGGGATAATCAGATTTTCAACGAAAGGGAAATTGGCATCCATATATATAGAACCATTTCCTATAATTGAGAGAGTTGTACCGGTTGCTTATAGATTGGGGTTATCGGAGCATTTGCATAGGATACATGATGTGTTCAATATTTCTTTGCTAATGCGATATCTCTGAGATGAGTTGGATAACACTCATGTTGCATTAGAGGAGATCGATTTGTAGCCATGCAGTTCTTACAACGAGAGACCGATAGAGATCTTGGACCATATCTAGATATAGTTGGGACCAAAAGTAGTTACGTTGGTGCGTGTCCAGTGGGAGCACCATAACATTGAAGAGTCTACTTGGGAGCCTGAGGATGAGATGCACGAGAAATACCCAGAGTTATTTTTACCAGGTATACTTTTATTTTTGGAATTTTGGGATGAGATTCCGTTATAAGGGGGGAGTATGTAATACCACGTAATTTTAATGACTTTTAATATGATATAAATTAAAAGTTAATGGGCTAAATCAATGGGGATTGATTGGAATTAATTATGAAATTAATTAGGATTAATCCGGATTGAATATTACTAGAGATTAAAGTAAAATATGATTTTGAATATATGATTTTTGATATTGCTTAGTGATATAAAAGTAATATCTGAATATAACAATTATTGTCGAGAGCTACGAATATGGCAATAATGGAAATGAAGTTAGGACGCGCTTATGAGTCGTGTCGGGGCTACAGTTGGAAAATAGAATGAGATTTATTTTTAAGTCATTCGGATGATCATTTCGAGTGTGCCGTTGAGCCCGGAAGGGTCCAAATAGGTAGAAAAGTCTACCCGGGGGTTTGATTTGGGTCTTTGGTCAATTGGAAGATGAAAGGACATCCCGAAAGGGCATTTTAGTCATTTTGCTTGGGAGATGAGTAGTACCTACGTTGTTTGTATTTTATCTAACCTTGGAGACTTATTATACACTACACCAAAACACGCCATTAGTAACACAATTTTTTCGTTAGAAAAAAGGCGTGGGGCACGAAGCTAGTAACGGTAAAATTCTGTTACTAATAGTAATGGAAAAATTAGAATTAGTAACAGAAAAATTTTGTTACTAATAGTAACGGATAAATTCATAATTAATAACGGTAAAATTATGTTACTATTAGTAACGGAAAAATGAAAAATTAGTAACGGTAAAATTTGGTTACTAATAGTAACGGTAAAATAAAAATTAGTAACGGTAAATTGGGTTACTAATAGTAACAATAAAAAAAATTAGTAACGATAAAGGTCTGTTACTAATAGTAACGGTAAAATTATGTTACTAATATTAACACATTTAAAAAATATATATATTTTTCAAGATCTAATATCCTGAATTTAAACAAATTCAATTATTCTTACCACGCTATTTAAATCCTAAGAACATATACAAAAATAGTCCACAAAAACAAGGGCATTATATTCAACATTTACATTTATATAAGCATTCACTCTTTATTTACAAAAGAAACTTAAACCAAACAAATGAAATATCGTAATACAATCTCCCCGAAAGTTACATTATTTTAATAAAAGCATCCAATATAACATCCTAAGAAGTGACTTCTCACTAACACGTAGCATTAGTGTTCAGTAATTAATTCTAGTGTCATGTAGTTAACCGTGGGAAGCCTCTTCAATATGTTTCTCATCACTTGTATGCTGGAACAAGCACCCCTGATTTCCTAGTGTGTCTCAAACGTTGTTAAAGTCTCACGCAGGCTTGCAACGTAACACTGGGTAAGTGATGTAGCCTCAACTGGCTTAACGCCCTCTGGCAGTGATGCATTTGAATCTGTAAATTTAAAAAATAAAAAACATATAAAATCTGCACATATGACGAAGATGTAAGAAATTGTCTTGGTGGATTATTGTCTGATTATTGTCGATGTACAGTAACCTCAGTTGCAACTCGAAATATAAGAAAATAACTAGTTGAGAGTTATTACCATTTTTTAATATAAGAAAAAGAACACTTGAAATGTTAACTCACTTTAAGTCCACCGGTGCTGTGAACTACAGGTACATTGCCATATCAAATTGCATAAAATTGGTTTAAACCACGTGGCTTGAATCTCGAGGGCATCAATAATATATCACAGCTACACACAAACAATAATCAATAAGTCAACTTCATATAACTCCTCTGAATTATGTAAATCTTGCAAGAAAGTCCTATTTGTAATGCGAAAAGCCCTTGAACCTAATTATTATCGCGAAAAATTCTCCAGAGGAAATAATTTGGAACAAAATGCACATTTTAAGGGGGTCATCCTTAAACTCTTCCAAACCTAATTAATATTTGCACGACCATATATAAATAAAAGTTCAATAATAATACAAAAGTTTTCACAACCTATAAAATCCCGCACAACCTCAATATAAACAAAATTAAATAATAGTAGAGAATCTCGCACAGCCTTAATAAAATGTTTTATATAAGTTTTTTATGTCCCAATAATAGGTTTTATCCCGAACAAACTTCTGATTAAGGCATCAACTAATTACCAGAAAATTGAACTAATTAGACAGAAGATACTCACAAGTTTAAGGCAACGATGATAAGTTGTGGTGATGTTGGTCTTCCTCCAAGCATCAAGATCAAAGATGTTCATCCCGTATAACCATCCACATCGATCATAATCTATGTTATATGATATGAATGGGTTGGAGAAATTGAAGTAGTCCTTGTATTTCCGTCTAGGGCAACAATCTCGTCCTCACCATGAGTCCAAAACTGCACCAACAACCTTATCATTGAGGTCCAACTCCCATAGAAATGACCAGTCCCATGAAACTGGTGTTGTGTGTCTGCAAAATTCTGATTATCAAGTTGAGGCCAAAACCAAGTTTAAGCTACAATTGATATGTTATCAGCGCCATCTAGAAGGAAAACGAAATGAATCCATTCAAAATCTTGACAAAGAGAAAATTTATCGTAAGAACTTGCACAGCAAAAATTGACAGATTCCTTAAATTGGTAAAATAAACAAGTTCGGCCTTTTACTTCTTTATTTTTCCACTTTCTCCTCTGCCTTAGCCTGTCCACAGGTGCAATTTTTGCAGGCTTTCCTAGTGATTCCAACTTGACAATCACCAACTGCAACAGCACATTCATCCAACTTATGAACAATAAGCTAGCCAATAATGTTAAGTTGAAATTAAGATTCAAAAACAAGACAACAGTATTATTGTCCTACCCGGTGGGAGTTGGTTTTTTTTAAATCCTCTTCAGATAAGAGCCTATCATCATCAATGAGATCCATATCATCATCAGTTATCTGGACTTTTGGCAAATTTTTGACAGCCTTTTTGATAGAAAATGATGAACCAATCGTCCATGAAGGTTTCTTGACCTTAATCTGTTGAAAAGAATCTCACATTAAACTGTGATTGGTGACTAAAACATTTCGATCAATTTAAGAAATAATGACATCAACATCATGAGTGATTACTAAAAAGTTGATCAGTGTTTAAAAGAAGAGAATATTTATCCACTGGAAAATCCATCTAGTGAAGCGAATATAATTCATAACGCTGCTAAATCTCATTTCTAAATTCAGCAATTTCATGAAGCGGGAGAAATGGGGACACATTGGCAACTAGAAAAATTAATTACTAACCCCAAACGATTGAACCAATTCAGATGATACAACTGGTGTCATCTGAACAACATGTACATCAAGAAACCCAACCACAAGTAACTTGCTCTCAAGAGATGAGATTGTCTGCAATAACACCCAAAAACATCAATATAACTTCATATTCCCCAAGCAAGAAATGGACAACTGTACATTACCATTTTCCCAGCAGAAGATTGAAAACTCTGGCGAAGAAGGATTACTCCACCAGGCTTCAACACTCTAATAAATTCCTCACAAAATTGATCACCAGGAAAATCAGGTGATCTACTAATTGATATGACAATAGCCATTGATGAAGAACCAATCGACAGGGTACCTGCCATTTGTCAATGTCAGTTACAAAAGACTAAGAGACAAAGGAAATGGACTTGAGCTACATAAACAATTGAAAATTTTAAGTGATATTTTTCAAATGCTATAAAAAAATGGCAATCAGACAACCATAATAGGACTTTCAACAAATTAAGCTACTGATATTCCAATGAATGGCTATATTCCATGAACTGGTAAACGTAAAATTATGGAAGAGAAAATAATCGGGTGGGTGAACAGATAAGAGGACATATATATGCAGAAACTAAATGCGTATGTGTAACACCCCGTATTTTTGTACATTTAATATTTAATTAATTCGGAAATTTTAAATTACTTGTGTATTGTAATTTTAATTGAATTAGTTATGGCAATATATATATTTAAATATTAATCGGGGGAGTGAATGGTTAATGTTTAGGGAAATTTATTTACTAAGTGAATAGTAATAATTTAATTACGTCATTTCGAGTATTAATGACAAGGTATACACTTATCCTAGCCGGGAGTCGGTATAGACTAAATTATGTGTGAGATAAGGATTTTTATAAATTAATTCGGACGCCAATTCTGAGTGCGCGGTTGAGTCCGGATGGGTCGAGATAGTCAGAAAAGAGTACCCGGGGGTACTAATTGGGCCTCGGGGTAATTTTGGGCATAGTCGGGCCCACACGGGGTGAGTTGGGCCACTTTAATTAAGCCCATTAGGATAAAAACGGGATGGAGGGTTTTTAACCTAATTGGGAGATTAAAGAATGGCAGCCAACATAACTCTAAACCTAGGGTTTGAGAGGGGATTTGGGGGAAAGCAAATCAAGAACAAATTGGAGGTTTTTGGAGCCAAATTGAGGGACAGCAACAACGGATCAGACACTACAAACACTATAAGGCAAGTGGTTAACTGTTTTGATTCTTAAAGTGTGATAATCAATTCATATCATAGTGATGTGTAAACCAAAATTCGTTTTGGGGATAAATGGGTACAAAAAGGGGGTCTTGATAATGGAACCATTGAATGAAATTTTAGGTAAGAATTAGTTGTGATATATAATTCTGAGTATGATTATCTGGTTTGAATGAGAAAAATCGGAATATAAAAGGATGGAATTTGAATTTGAAATTTGGATTATACCCTAGAAATTTGTGTTCTTGGGTGGGTCAGGATTTATAGTGTTAATGATGTTAAAAGGTTTAGATGATGTTTGTGGTTCATGAAAAATGTTATAAGATGATTAATAAACTGATTTGAGGTTGGTTTTTGGAGAAAGAAACCTTGAAATCTCGTTAATGGAGGAATTCGGTGAGGAAGGAGCGCTGGCACGAAGGGATCGATCGATCGATCGGGGGCATCGATCGATCGACGATGGGAAATTTTGGGTAGTTCGGCCTTGGGTGACGTATAAGGGGGAATTAATTATAAAATAATTTCCACACAATTATTAGTGGTAAATAATTGTGAAACAAATATTCCTAACAATTATGGGAGAAAGTAATTGGAACTAGGATGAATTTATGTAGGACATTTAATGGATAAATTTGAGGGACTTTATTCCAAAATAGTGAGGTACGGATCAAGTGAGTGAATCCGGGTATATTGGTAAAGCGACCCAAGGAAGTGAATTAAGTTTGGAGATAAACTAAGTAATTTGGAGTCGGGATATAGACTCGGGGAAATATTTAATTTCGGGCCAAGTGAATCGAGTCCGGGTATGTGAATAATTATAGGCAAATATAATTGGGAAAATTCTAGAAATAAAGGTGTGACACATTGTAGGCAAAAATGTGGGTATTATATTATGAGATGTAAATTGGACCAAGTGAGTGAGTCCAGGTATGTTGGTTAAGTGATATCAAGGTATTAAATTAATTATAGAGAGAAAGTGATTAGTTTGGAGTCGAAACATTGACTCGGAAAATGTGGAGGTAAGGGCCAAGTGAGAGAGTCCGGGGAAAATGGTTGGGTGACACCAAGTTATTCAATTAATAAATGTGATAATTAATTTAATTAGAGACGGATTGCAGACACGGATATATGTTGATTAATTAATGTGTAAATTAATTAAATAAAAGTCGGATTGTAGACTCGGGTAAGGATTAAATTAATGAGTGTAATATATAATTTAATTAGAGTTGGACGATAGACTCGGGGAGATATTAAATTAATGGGTGTAATAATTAATTTAATTAGAGTTGGACGATAGACTCGGGTTAATATGTGTGATAGTTAATTTAATTAGAGTTGGACGATAGACTCGGGAAGATATTAAATTAATATGTGTCTTAGTTAATTTAATTAGAGTTGGGTGGTAGATTCGGGGAGATATTAAATTAATAGGTGTGTTAATTAATTTAATTGGAGTCGAGCCACAGACTCAGGAAAATTTAAGGCAGTATACGGGATATTTGAGTACACGGTAAAGCCGGAGTTTATATTATATATATACGGTGTAGTGATAGTATATATATATATATATATATATATGTGTGTGTGTGTGTGTGTGTGTGTGTGTGTGTGTGTGTATACATTGTGTGTGATAGTAAATATCAGTGACTAGATATTTATTCAATTTAAATACTCTAATGCTATCAATGGAGGTTGCGCGATGTGGGTGAATCCCCTAGCTTGAGGAGTAGGGCGAGTATATCCCCAGGTCATAGCGTCCGGTACATGGGTGAGGAGATTATCTCACTTTCAGGAAGGAATATGACCGCCTCCAATTCGTTTATGTAGTAAACCGGGTTGGTGAGCGAATCCAACTTGTAAAACTAGGTTGTGTGAGCACACCTAGTGAGATGGCATTTTAGAGTGAATCATCCGGTGAGGGTATACTCGGAGGGATGGATACGCATATGATATATGTGTGGATGTTAGTAAAGGTACGTATAATATGGTAGTAATATTATATGTAGGTGATAATACAATGTGTGATGTATTTATCTTATATAACTCGGGTTACGGTTATATGCTGTTAATTAATGAGAAATTAATTAAGTTATTCACTTGCTGGAATAATACAGTGTGTGATGTATTTACTTTATATAACTTGTGAGACGGTTATAGGCTATTATTTAAGAGGAATTAATTAAGTTAATTGTGAAATAACTTATAATTCAAGAATCATTATACTTGGGTTAGAGTAGTATGGCAAGGGAAGGTTATATCAAGACTAGTTGGACGGGGTAGTACAACTAGGCGGGGTTAAGGTAACCGGTAGGTGTGCACAATAGTGGAGGGGTGAGAATGTCCTCAAGGGAGTGCGACACTAACTTAAATATGAAGCGCATTCATGCATTTTAAATTACTGCAGTTAATTCACTTGCTAAATATTTTTAAAATGTTCTGGGTTCTAACTCTTGCTATAAAATTATTTTCAAAACCTTTTAGGTGTCCAGCCATAGGGACGCTAGGATTGATATTCTATTCCAGGGGCACGGAGCTGCGGAACATGTGGATGCTAGCAGGAGTTTGGATTAGACGCATCATTCATTCATTCCTAGAGTAGGAATCTTGTATTAATCTCAGTTTTATTTAGGGCTTGTAGCCCAGACTTCTTGGTTCAGTTTTCAGGTGTAATTCATTTAGGTGTTGAATAATTGTACTGGATTATTTATTTGGTGGCCGGTGATTTATTTGACAAGTTGTGTATATATGATTCAGTTTATTTTCATTTAGTTGTGTGAATGGTTTATATTTTTATTCCGCATGTATTGTTTTGTTTAAATTAAAAAGTTAAAATTGGCACCAGTTTTTGGAATACTAGATGGTTAGTAAGTTTTAAAAAAAGTTTTCGACAGTGATGCTAAGGATGATCCAACTGGGTTTCCTATTTTAATTTAGTATAGGACTGATCACCCGGTATTTTATTAGGCGGGTTGTCACAGATGGTATCAAAACATCAGGTGCTAGTGTCCTTAGGATCTGTGCGGCTTTTCACGCTTCGGCTTAGCAATCTTTGATATAGAGCCCTATCATAGGATTGTTGTATTCTCATACGTATGCGCATATACCTTCTTCTGCGAATTTATATTGAAAGTGAACTCATACAATTCGATTCTCATTCTAGATGACGCCCAGGAGAGGGAGAACAGCTAGGGCAGCAGGGGGAGGTGAGACGAGGGAGGCTCGTTAGGAGTAAGAGTTACGACAGCAACTGCCAAAGATAATTTTGGTAGCACAGGTAACCGAACTAATGGCATGGGTGATTGAAACGACTTTAGTCACAAACGACAAGGTACTTTCCACGGGATCCGCCACAAGTGTTAGTGGCATTGGATGTTCAGACTCACGCGGGGTCGTTGGGGTGCAAATAAGAAAGAGAGGTTATTTTTAGTATGAACCCACCAGAGTTGCGAGGAGGTTCAGGTGTAGTACTAGCGTGTCAAGGAAGAGAGGTATTCGGCGTCACCTACGCATGGGAGATTGCGATGGGGTGCGAAAATAAATGCTAACCACTTTTAGTTAGTGGGAGTGGCGCTACAGTGGTGGGGGTCGATCACCACAGTTGAGGAAAGCGACACACTAGCTACTGCAGAGTTTTGGGTGCGGTTCGACAGCAAGTAAATTTTTCCTTCAGCGGTCGAGATCGAAATGAGGAGAAAATTTTGTGAGGAGACTCAAAGGGAGACCGTTCAATAGCCGATTACGAGGAAGATTTCACTCGTTGGAAAATTTTGTACCGGATGAGGTAAGCGAGGAAAAGAGAAAGAAAGAATAGTTTATGGATAGGTTTGTCTGGAGAATCAGACAATATTTAATTGAAAATTTTGCAGTAGTAGGTTATACTGATGTCATTAACGCAACGCTCCGACACTGTTGGAAATATCGCTTCCACGCAAAAGGAAGTGGGAAGGGAATGGGGATTAACCAGTCGGATGAGGCATAAGGGAACAATACTAGTGGGGTATCCCAAAAGCAGACTGGGGGAGATCAGGGGCAGGATTTCCGGTAAGGAAATCATGCCAAACGATCAAGAACTGGAGGCTATTGGCGGGATGGCCAGGAATTTAACAAGGTTGGCATGGAAGGGATCAGTGGCAGGGTGAACATATTAGAAAGTGTTTCGTTTGTGGGAAAAGAGAGACACATGAAGAGATATTGCCTTAAGTGAGGCAGGGGTCAACTACATGACGAGGTCCTGGATGTACAACCACTAAAGCAAGTCACGGGTGCATTCGGGTAGGGAGAAGCTGCTCCGAAAATAGAGAACCAACCATTGCAGCTGAAGTATAGAAGAAATTATTTTACCCTAGGGGCATGGGGTATATTGTTGAGTGGCAAAGAGGATGTCACAGTATAAGCCTTATTTTTCACTAGAGTTCGCAGGTGAGTCGAACTTAGTGGGTGCGTCAGCGGTAGCAGCCATAGCATGTGGGTAAACTTTTCGTAGGGTAGCGGAGTTCCTTAGTGTTCTTCATGGGAGAGTGGAGGCGTACACTGAGTGATTGGTTGAATTATGCGAGGAATTACTACTTTCAAGAATTATGGGAGTAGGGTTGATAATACTTTTTAAACATCAGCTGGATAGCGATGGAATTTAACTATTGTGGATAGTGGAGTTAAATTTTGGTGTCCGCGACACCAGAGTATGGTTGGTACTAGGTATCACCGGAGAGGGCGTATAGCCTGTATATATGTGGATATATATGTTGTATTGCGTGGTGCGATGGCACATAGTGAGGTTTTGTGTTCTCACATTTTATCCCGATAAGTGGGGATGTTTACTGAAGTGAATCAGGGTGGTTAAATTGATTTTCGAGAAAAGAGAGATAGATCGGGGTTTATTTTGCGCAAGGACTAGTGGTAGTAAGGGCGCGATATTATGTTGTCTTTGGTAGCATAAGGGTAAGCGTATATTCTTTTGTGTTGAGAGATAAGTATTTATGGGGAGATAGTTGGATGTAGCATGGGTTGAGTACCCGGGCAGTAATTATATATGTACATATGTATATAGGTAATATGATTACGGGTTCGAAGTTATATTATGGGTTACGACTAGAATAGTTGGGTAACTTTCGTGTGGTAGGGCACGGGGATAGGGTGTATGGGCACCCGGGCTAATTAAGACAAATTTTGTGTGGATTAAGCACGGGAATAGGGTGTATGGGTGCCCTGGTTAATTTTAAATGCATACTTGTGCAACGTGGTTAGAAACGGACGTGATAGATATAGCAGGCTTGGAGGCACATGACTAGTGAGAAAGATGTGAATATCGGAACACTAGGTTTATCTTAATTTCGAGGGTGAAATTCCTTTGTAAGTGGAGAAGTATGTAACATCCCGTATTTTTGTACATTTAATATTTAATTAATTCAGAAATTTTAAATTACTTGTGTATTGTAATTTTAATTGAATTAGTTATGGAAATATATATATTTAAATATTAATCGGGGAGTGAATGGTTAATGTTTAGGGAAATTTATTTACTAAGTGAATAGTAATAATTTAATTACCTCATTTCGAGTATTAATGACAAGGTATACACTTATCCCAGCCGGGAGTCGGTATAGACTAAATTGGGTGTGAGATAAGGATTTTTATAAATTAATTCGGATGCCAATTCTGAGTGCGCGGTTGATTCCGGATGGGTCGAGATAGTCAGAAAAGAGTACCCGGGGGTAGTAATTGGGTCTCGGTGTAATTTTGGGCATAGTCGGGCCCACACGGGGTGAGTTGGGCCACTTTAATTAAGCCCATTAGGCTAAAAACAGGATGGAGGGTTTTTAACCTAATTGGGATATTAAAGAATGGCAGCCAACATAAATTTTAGGTAAGAATTAGTTGTGATATATAATTCTGAGTATGATTATCTGGTTTGAATGAGAAAAATCGGAATATAAAAGGATGGAATTTGAATTTGAAATTTGGATTATACCCTAGAAATTTGTGTTCTTGGGTGGGTCAGGATTTATAGTGTTAATGATGTTAAAAGGTTTAGATGATGTTTGTGGTTCATGAGAAATGTTATAAGATGATTAATAAACTGATTTGAGGTTAGTTTTTGGAGAAAGAAACCTTGAAATCTCGTTAATGGAGGAATTCGGCGAGGAAGGAGCGCTGGCACGAAGGGATCGATCGATCGATCGGGGGCATCGATCGATCGACGATGGGAAATTTTGGGTAGTTCGGCCTTGGGTGACGTATAAGGGGGAATTAATTATAAAATAATTTCCACACAATTATTAGTGGTAAATAATTGTGAAACAAATATTCCTAACAATTATGGGAGAAAGTAATTGGAACTAGGATGAATTTATGTAGGACATTTAATGGATAAATTTGAGGGACTTTATTCCAAAATAGTGAGGTACGGATCAAGTGAGTGAATCCGGGTATATTGGTAAAGCGACCCAAGGAAGTGAATTAAGTTTGGAGATAAACTAAGTAATTTGGAGTCGGGATATAGACTCGGGGAAATATTTAATTTCGGGCCAAGTGAATCGAGTCCGGGTATGTGAATAATTATAGGCAAATATAATTGGGAAAATTCTAGAAATAAAGGTGTGACACATTGTAGGCAAAAATGTGGGTATTATATTATGAGATGTAAATTGGACCAAGTGAGTGAGTCCAGGTATGTTGGTTAAGTGATATCAAGGTATTAAATTAATTATAGAGAGAAAGTGATTAGTTTGGAGTCGAAACATTGACTCGGAAAATGTGGAGGTAAGGGCCAAGTGAGAGAGTCCGGGGAAAATGGTTGGGTGACACCAAGTTATTCAATTAATAAATGTGATAATTAATTTAATTAGAGACGGATTGCAGACACGGATATATGTTGATTAATTAATGTGTAAATTAATTAAATAAAAGTCGGATTGTAGACTCGGGTAAGGATTAAATTAATGAGTGTAATATATAATTTAATTAGAGTTGGACGATAGACTCGGGGAGATATTAAATTAATGGGTGTAATAATTAATTTAATTAGAGTTGGACGATAGACTCGGGTTAATATGTGTGATAGTTAATTTAATTAGAGTTGGACGATAGACTCGGGAAGATATTAAATTAATATGTGTCTTAGTTAATTTAATTAGAGTTGGGTGGTAGATTCGGGGAGATATTAAATTAATAGGTGTGTTAATTAATTTAATTGGAGTCGAGCCACAGACTCAGGAAAATTTAAGGCAGTATACGGGATATTTGAGTACACGGTAAAGCCGGAGTTTATATTATATATATACGGTGTAGTGATAGTATATATATATATATATATATATATATATATGTGTGTGTGTGTGTGTGTGTGTGTGTGTGTGTGTATACATTGTGTGTGATAGTAAATATCAGTGACTAGATATTTATTCAATTTAAATACTCTAATGCTATCAATGGAGGTTGCGCGATGTGGGTGAATCCCCTAGCTTGAGGAGTAGGGCGAGTATATCCCCAGGTCATAGCGTCCGGTACATGGGTGAGGAGATTATCTCACTTTCAGGAAGGAATATGACCGCCTCCAATTCGTTTATGTAGTAAACCGGGTTGGTGAGCGAATCCAACTTGTAAAACTAGGTTGTGTGAGCACACCTAGTGAGATGGCATTTTAGAGTGAATCATCCGGTGAGGGTATACTCGGAAGGATGGATACGCGTATGATATATGTGTGGATATTAGTAAAGGTACGTATAATATGGTAGTAAATATTATATGTAGGTGATAATACAATGTGTGATGTATTTACCTTATATAACTCGGGTTACAGTTATATACTGTTAATTAATGAGAGATTAATTAAGTTATTCACTTGCTGGAATAATACAGTGTGTGATGTATTTACTTTATATAACTTGTGAGATGGTTATAGGCTATTATTTAAGAGGAATTAATTAAGTTAATTGTGAAATAACTTATAATTCAAGAATCATTATACTCGGGTTAGAGTAGTATGGCAAGGGAAGGTTATATCAGGACTGGTTGGACGGGGTAGTACAACTAGGCGGGGTTAAGGTAACCGGTAGGTGTGCACAATAGTGGAGGGGTGAGAATGTCCTCAAGGGTGTGCGACCCTAACTTAAATATGAAGCGCATTCATGCATTTTAAATTACTGCAGTTAATTCACTTGCTAAATATTTTCAAAATGTTTTGGTTTCTAACCCTTGCTATAAAATTATTTTTAAAACCTTTTAAGTCTCCAGCCACAGGGACGCCAGGATTCATTTTCTATTCTAGGGACACAGAGCTGCGGCACATGTGGATGCTAGCAGGAGTTTGGATTAGACGCATCATTCCTTCATTCCTAGAGTAGGAATCTTGTATTAATCTCAGTTTTATTTAGGGCTTGTAGCCCAGACTTCTCGGTTCAGTTTTCAGGTGTAATTCATTTAGGTGTTTAATAATTGTATTGGATTATTTATTTGGTGGCCGGTGATTTATTTGACAAGTTGTGTATATATGATTCAGTTTATTTTCATTCAGTTGTGTGAATGGTTTATAGTTTTATTCCGCATGTATTGTTTTGTTTAAATTAAAAAGTTAAATTTGGCACCAGTTTTTGGAATACTAGGTGGTTAGTAAGTTTTAAAAAAAGTTTTCGACAGTGATGCTAAGGATGATCCAACTGGGATTCCTGTTTTAATTTAGTATAGGACTGATCATCCAGTATTTTATTAGGCGGGGTGTCACAGTATGCAACATGACATAAATAACAAACATCATAAAAAGGAGTAATGGAAGTATAAAGTTTCGTGTCACCTATACTAAACTAGGAACGTCCAAGATAACTTCGTTCGGAGGCAGACCCCAAGGTTCAACCATCCTCCCTCACCCCCAACCCCTTGTTTCCATATAGTCCTAAACATCTGAGTTCTACTTTTTAAGGTGCAAATGGAACCATTCATGGACTTGGAGAGAGAATAATTTAAAGTTTCAAGATGGCTTTGCAATCCTTGTTCAAGAATTGGTGATGCAAATTGAGTGTGGGGTGTTTTCTGAGAGATTATGTAATTTTATTAGTATCCACTCTAAGAAAATTACATAATTACTTAGCCTAAAAGGGAAAAATTATGAATCCAGGCACTTTATTCACTGTAGAAGAGAACTATTGTTTCTGCAGTGTTAATCAGAACAGCGATTGGGTGCGATTTGGCCCTTACGACTTATTATAATATTGCAGAAATGGACTCATTTCATATCATAGTTATATAACATATTAGTACAAAAAACTTAATGTGATATATATATATATATATATATATGCAAATTTAATGACTGTAATAAAATATTGCATTTAAATGATCATCACAATGTCTACAATGTATAGACAGACACATAATCTCTCATAAAACCACTCCCCAATACATATTCCAAGAGATATATTCAAACGACGACGACGACGGAAGGAGTATGTTTTATGAAATTAGATGAAAGACTTACAGAATCATCTCCTCAGGTACTTGGCTTCATTCGGGACCAAAAAGTGCAGCAACAAATCTGACCAGCATAGAAAACATTAGAGACAATAATAGAAGAATAAAAAGTGCAGCAGCAAATTTCTTTAGCATCTGGCTCCATTGAGATGCTTTGAGGTTTACTGCTGAGCCTTTTGGGCCAAGGTGTGGTCCATTTGTATGAATTATCTGTAATAACCCGCCCTTTTGGAGATGATTAAATCCCATAATTAAGTATAATTTGGAATTTGGAGAATTTTTCGAAATAGTAATTTTTGGGATTTTCAAGGATTGAATGATTTTTGATGGGTATTGTAATTATTTTGGGACCATATAGGTCGAAATATTTTATTTATATGTCGCCGTGGAGTATAGCGACAAAAGAGGTGAGATTTTGAGTAGAACACCACATTTAATTATTTTGGATTAGAATAGTGATTTGCGGTCAAGTACCTCGGATGGAAATTTTGACTGCGCCATGAGTCTCGGAATGTTCGAGATAGTCTAAAAAGAGTGTCCGATTATCGAAATTAAGTTCCGGGTAATTTTGGAGTTAAATAGGCTCGTAATTGGGTAAACGAGTCGTTTTGGGGTTTAAAGGGATTAAACCCCTTTTCTTCTTATTTAAAGAGGGAGAAAGGGAAAGAAAAGATAAGAGAAGGAAAGAAAGAGAGAGAAGAGAGAGAGAAGGAGGAGAAAAGGGAGGAACTCCGGCCAAACTCCGCGGGATTCAGCTCGAGGTCGTCGGATTTCATCCTCCAGGCAAGTGTTTACTTGCTTTATTTCATTTTGTGCAATTATCTCATATCACATTTGGTATAAACATGATTTTAGGGTTAGAACCCTTAAAATAAAATTGGTAAAAGTTGGATATGAGTTTACAAATTGATGAAATGTAAACTCTTAATGATTTCTAGCATTAAAATCATGTTAATGGAGTATAAAATGGAATTGAAATGGGAGAAATACCAAAAACTAGGTTTTAAGGATTTAGGGTTCAAATCCAAGAGATATGGGTTAATAACCCAAATTAATTGTTGTGTTGGTTGTAAAACCTAGATTAGATGTTTATTGAGTTGTTGGATGAGCTTAGAAACAACAAAAATGGAGAATAATGGATGTTTGGAAAATTTTTGAAGATGATGAATAGTGCCCTGCGTGTTAACCGAATCGATTAGGCCTCATGCGAATCGATTCGGCTCTTGGTCAAAAAATGAAATTTGTAGCTCTCTTTGGCGCGGTCGCATGAGCGCCGACCGCGTATTTTTCTGATTTTTTTTTGGATTTATAGTGATTTTTCTACGAAAAGCTATCCGAGATTGAAATCATTAGTTGTAACTTATTGGAGATAAATATTAGGGGTTCTCAAAAAGGATTTTTAGGACCTCTAAAGAATTTGAGGAGATACTAAAACTTTGGGTTTATTGGAATAAATCCGAGTTATAATTTAAATGGTGAGTCGATTAAATTTTGGGTATTGGGTTATATATAAAACCCTAAGCAGATTTGGGAATTTCGGATCAGCCGAATCGATTCGGTAAGAGACAGTTTAAAAGTAATACCATTTCGAATCGATTCGGACAGGGAAAATCGATTCGGTGGCCAACGAATCGATTCGGGCAGGCCGAATCGATTCGGTCCTGGCAAAATTTTAAGGTTTTCTCCTTTTAAAGTTAGGGAGATTTAAACTATGGGTTTGGAGATTATTATTGGTCGAAGTAAGGAAATACTTTGGATTTAGAATCATGCTAATATGAATGCATGATTACGATTCCTGGAGGGAATCTTTGGGATATTTGGTCATCGCTAGATGCTATAGGCCACTATGGCCGTATAAATATATTCTAGGAAGAATATATAGGATATGTATATACTGTGTGTTTTAGGTATATATATATGATGATGGAAATTATTTTGAAAATATATAAATGAATATTTTCAAAATGGAAAGAGAAATGTTTTTCATAATTAATAAAATATGGATTACACACCTCTTTAAATCGCTATCATAAGGGAAGTTGCGTTCGTATGGTGAAGCCCCCTGGCTAATGAGGCAGGGTGGATATAGTCCTATAGGCCATGTGAGCGTTTGTTGTATTATTTTCTGCGCTGGTTAGGAGATTCTGGGTGTGGTCTTGACTATCCCGCAGGCACATGGTCGCTTCCCAACGTCTTTCGATATAGGATTCCAAGTTGTCTTGGAGGCCCTGGAAGATGATAGCCATTTAGGGGCGCGCACAGTGGAGAAATCCGGACGGGCGGTCTTAGAACGCGTTTATATTAAAGCAGTTCATAATAATGGATTTGCTTTAATTACATTTCCTGGATATAGGAAGGGAAATGGGTTATATATAAATTGGCTTCGGTAACACTTCCCGGATGGAAGAAGGGATGTGGAAGCATATGTTAAGATCAAAGCATTTTTGTGGTAATGAAAATGTCTTTGAATACATTTCCTGAGTATAAAAAGGGAAATGGGATAATTGATAAAGGAAAAGCTTTTTATGTTAATAAAATTGGCTTTCTAAAAGTATATGGTTTGTTAAAGCAATTCATGATAATGAATTGTCTTTTATAAATACATTTCCTGGATATGAGAAGGGAAATGGAAGTTTTTGAAATGAAAAGGATAAGTATTTATAAATACTTTATATATCAAGTAATCCTCAGTCCGGGAGATATTTATATTATCCGGAAGTATATTGTAGATGTATGTATATGTACAAATTGGGTGCAGAGGGTCTAATGAATCCCAAAGATCGACCGTGCCGCATAGTAGTGTATCGGGGGGGGGGGGGGTTCCTTGTTTGGATTTCGCTTCGCGAGACACCCCACGCACGAATATGGCACTGTGTTGAGACTGGGGAGAAGTTTAATCCTTAGTACTCTTATATTATTAAATGTTTATGGTATATATATTATATATCTTTCTGTACTGAGGGACTAGCGGATCTCAAAGATCGACCTTGCTGCATAGTAGTGTATCGGGGGGGTTCCTTGTTTGGATTTCGCTTCGCGAGACACCCCACGCACGAACATGGCATAGCGTCGAGATTTAAGTGAAGTTATCCCTTAGTACATCTGTTTGACTATCTAGGTTAGATAGTGGTTGGGTGTTAGATTAGTTTAGCTGGGTAGCTTGACTAGGAGGTTTAAGGGATGCGCTAGGTGTGCACTGTTAGAGGAGAGGTGAGGGGTATCTCATGAGAGTGCGATACCAATTTAAATATGAGATAAAAACTATTTTTCTAAAAATAAAGCATTTATGCACTTGCAAAATATTTTCTAAACATTCGGGCTCTGACCCATTTGTCTACTCTCCTTTCTTTCTCTATACTGTATATATATAGGTGTCCAGACGCAGGGACGCCTGGATGGAAACTCTTTCGAGTCAGACGTTTGCTGCAGCAGCTGTGGATGCTTGCAGGTTATCGGTAGACGTTTCTTTCCTTGTACTCTAGATAGGAGATATTGTATAAACACTCGAGCCAATGGCTGAATTGCATTTATTTATTCTTTCAGTACAACATTCGATATGGTTGTATTTTGGACCGAGTGTTCGGTTATTTAGTTCCTTTCATTTCCATTTCAGTTCATTACGCATTTAATTGTGAATGTTTTAATTTATGCGCTAAAAAGAGTAGTTAGATAAAAGTTTTTAACGGCCACCTAATAGGATATTAGTAATTAAATGGATTTTCGACAGTGATGTTAAGGATGATCCATTTGTGACTCCTGTTTTAATTTAATATTGGAGTGATCGCCCGGTATCTTATTAGGCGAGTTGTTACATTATCCATGCTTGTTACTATTAGTGGTGGAAGATATCTCTTGAGGGGAACGTACCTATCCAAGAAGAAGAAGAAAAATGATGATGGTGATTATAAAGACTAATTAGGTCATACAGAATCAGCGCCTTCAAAACATACCATGAACTGTTCTGCCACTATTCTGATCACACAAAGGTGGATTATTTTCTATGCGTGTTTCATAGCAGGAAGATGAAATAGGCTTCTGATATATAACCAGTCCAAATCCAGATGAATCAGACTTCTTGGCCACTACCTTCCAACACATAGCTTCGGTCAGAGCTACCATAGTTGCAATAAACAAAGGATATGATCATCCAACTTATATTACAGGATAGAACATAAATATCTCTTTTTTACATGTGTGTGGTGGTGGTGTGTGTGTGTGGGGGGTGGGGGGGGGGGGGGGGGGGGAGGAGGAAGTGGGGGGCAATGTAATTCATAGTAAAAATAGAGAGCAAATGTAAAATGTGATTCAGACCCGAGTCGAATAAATTATAAAAACTCATTTTAGGGATGTGACACTGTAAATTAAGAAAACTGATGATTATTTAAAAAAAAAGAGGATTACAAACCATTCCAGGCATTCTGATCTCTTTCATTATTGCGGTGCACTGGTGTAGCAAACCGTATAAAAAAACCTCCTGGCCTAAGAATCCTATTGAGTTCCATTAATGGTTTCCCCCCTACAGTTATAAACTAATAGGATTACAATATAGTTAAGATAAACTAGTAATACATGAAAGAAGTACACCGCGATCTATAATGTACCATCTGCATCCCAATGAACCCTGAATCTTGAACAGTGAATCAAATCATACGCATTATCGGGAAAGTATATTTATATACAAATTCGTAACTTTGGACGCTCAATCGACACTTATTTTATACTCTCCAAAGTAAGAACATATTTGGATACTAAAAGTATAAACACTAAGATAAATCAAACTAAAGAATATACAGCTGATAAAAGTAAGTTTAAGTAGAGAAGTCGTCATAATTGAGTTTATAATTAGAAACGTACATATAAATAATAAAATATCCACAATATAAGTGTGGAGAAAATACTAAGTGTTAAAGAACTAGTATCAACATTTATAATCAATGTGGAGAAAATATTAAGTGTTAAACATCTAATGGTAACTAAACAGAGCATACCTGATATATAAAGGTTAAGCAATACAATAACTCAAAATCCAATGACCAATAAATGAGAAAGGGGTATCTCCAAGTCCCATACACAACTTAAAAAGGACAATATTCTCACGTACAATTCGTAGGAGTAAATCTTGATCTTATATCGTTATCCTTACTATTTTAAGACTAAAAATAAGCATCGTATGTGACATGGTATTGATTCACATCAAATCGAATCAATTTATTGCATTTAGGGTCCCAAGCCATAAAATATTTGTTCAACAAAAAATAGTATTAGTGTAGAGGGAAAATATCGTCATAAGTAACACATATATCATAGTGCGTCTAAATACACATATATACACACATCGAGAGAGAAAAATTAATCATTTATCATCCTAGTGCTATTCTTGATTTGAAAATATCAATGAATACCAATAGGCCAACATAAACCAACTATAGTGAATAAAATGAAATACGCTAAGAGGGTAAATATCACCATAAGCTACATACCATGTATAGAAGCTATATCAATATTCACCATTGATGTACTCTACTAGAAATACATAATGGTTTTAGAGTATTACCTGAATCTGCCACAAAGAATTCTTCATTGTGCGATTTCCAAAAGGGGAGGCGTGGTAACTGTATCACAAACAGATTCCATCCATTATATACAAAAAAATAGAATGAAAAACACAATAATATAAAATAAAGTTAAATGTTAACTTACGGTTAAAATTTTACCTTCTGTGATATGCTCCGTGGTAAGGTATATGTTTGTAGTAGTACAAACAAAATACTTTTCTTCTTAGTGATCTTAGTAGGCCCATCTCATCACCCCCATTTGCAATAATAGAAGATATGTTGCAATAATAAGTTGAAGCACTTTGAGCCATTTACTCACACAAAAAGAGAACCAAATGAAGATACACTGAATTAAAAGATATTTCGTACCCATCCTAACCACCCAAAAGCTCACAAATGGTTCTCAAACATTAACAATGAAAGTACTGAGCCCGTTATCAGTATATTCTAGATAAAGTAAAGCCTAATAGAGAGCAATTTATGTCAATATAGTGTTTTAATTCATAAAAACAAATATAAAATCAATGGGTCCCCATATTTACATATCCAAAACCTTTTCTAACATTTTCATAACTCAACTACAAATCAAGCAAAACAAAAGATCTACAATCACAATAAAATCAACGAACAATATAATATAACATGAATCAACAAACAAGTTGTTGAACTCAAATAAATAAACATCAGATCTATATAGAGAGAGAAATACCCCAAACCCTAGGTCATAATTCTTCCAACCCCTAGGTCGCGATTTAGAGAAGAGGAAGAGAAAGAGGTCGTGATTTGTAGAAGAGGAGGAGGTTGCGACTTGGAAAAGAGGAAGAGGACTCGATTTGGAGAAGGGAACGATTTGGACAAGAAGAAAAGGTCTCGGTTTGGAGAAGAGGTCTCGTTTGGAGAGAAAGTATGTGTAGACGGGGCAAGTCTTTGGGAGAGGGAAAATTAACCCTTCTTTCTAAGAAAAAAATTAATTTTAAAATATTGAACAAATATTAGTAACACTTATGTGAGATTACTAACGGTAATGTATAGTGAGAAATAGTAATGGTATAATACTGTTAGTAATAACAAAAATAGTCTGTTACTAAATGAGTGTTTTGGTGTAATGATATATGTGAGTTTAAATTTTACATAAGATTCATTTCGTCTAAACATAGAGAGAAAGTGAAAGGACTTAGAGAGAAAGTGAAAGGTTATCTTGAGGAGAGGAAAAGTTGCTTGGAAAGGAGAGTCATCTAGGGCAAACAAAGGGGACAACTACCATTTCTACACCTTTCACGACCACCGAATTTCCATCGAAAAAGGAAGATCTGGTGCCAAACACTTGTCTTTACCAAAGGTTCAGACCTACATATAAAGCAAGTGTAATTCTTCCTCTATTTTTGTGCTTATATTATCCATGTTAGAAAAGGATTTATTTTTTATTGATAAACTTATGAATTTGGGATTAAAATGATTGATAAATCAAGTTTAATGGTAGGAAAATTCACGTAGTTGGAAATTTATACATGTAGAGACTAGGGACATGAAAATGGATAGGTTTTACATGTAGAGGATTTATTTGTTTATTGAAGATATGAAAATGATGTTAGGTATTGCATGTTGATAAATTCTACTCATGTTGAATATGGAAATTTGATGATTTAGTAATGAAATGACACTTCTAAATTTTGGGTTTTTAAGAGGTATAAAAATGGAGAATTTAGATGAATTGAAATTTTATGGATTTAATGGGTTTGATGATAATCCCCTTATGAACATATGGATTTTAAGTTACTCTTATGTGAAAATCACCCTTACACATGTTAGAACAATGTTAGAATATCTGGGTTTTGGGTAGAATATAATCCAGTGTGGTTTTGGGTGTAAGAACATGAAGAAAAATGCACAAAATCGAGGTTAAAGACGAACTAGAATGACGTTGATCTCGTTCGAACGAGGCATGATATCTTTCGAACGAGAGGCCATCTCGTTTGAACGAGAATTCTGGTTTTTAACGAGATTATAGAAATTCAATTTTAGCCCAAAACAGTTTGGATAATTGTATTTTAGCCCGTAGTAGGTTCTGAATAATTTTGGTACATTAACAAGGAGTGAGGGAGTTGGGTTAATGTTGGAAAATTATATGAAATTGAGGAATAAAATTATGTGAGAGATATCAACATAATAATAATACGATTAAGAGATGAATAATCATCATGGTCAAGTACATGTTAATATTAGTGATATATATATACGGGTACTTGGGATTATGTGAGTGATAACTACATAATAAATATACGATGATAATCGTGATTAACAAGTATAGGTGGTATTCAAGAAATACGACGGGTACTTGGGGTTGGAAGAAATCCTAATATGATATTGGTTAAGTGAGTACCAAATTTTATATAGGTTGATATGTATACCTATTGATTGTTAATTTATGTGTATGACATGCCAAGCCTACTTGCTATCGACGGGAGGTTTACGCGTAGAGGGCAGTCATATCTTGATGAGCCTTAAGGGGGATCTTTGACTTATTGCCTTAGAACATGGGACATAGGTTGGATTTTCATTAGTGAGAACAATGGTATTGAACGATCTTTTGGGTGTGTAGGTATGTACGTAGGCCGAAGGCTTAGGACTATGTTCGTCTCCACTATTTTTTATTTGTTTATTATGATTCGTAGGATATACCGAACCTGTGATCCTTTATATAGTGACGAGATGTACTGGGACATGATAGCTGAGTACGAATGCACCGCAGCTGACCCTCGGGGTGCAGTTTAGTGTATATATAATAGAGTGAATGTGTATATATACTTGTGATATTATCTACTATGTGAATTAAGAAGACATGAAAGATAATGGTACCTGAAAAGAAATAAGTAGGTGAATACTTAATTATATTGAATTGAAGAAGGGCTTATCTATGTTATAGAGAAATTATATATATATATATATATATATATATATATATATATATATATATATATATATATATAATTGCGAGAGAAATATGTGGGATAGATATTGGCTATGGTTAGTTGGCACTGATATGAAGTAGTTACCATGGAAATTGTAACTAGTATGATTTCAAGGTAAATTAGGTGTGCACTCTAGATGAGAGGTGAGGATCTCAAGAGAGAGTTCGATAATCTAACATGTATATAATAATAGTTGAATATATCATTTATTAACTTGTTGTTTTCTAAAATATTTTGACATCGGGCTCGGACCCATTTTCTTGCAAATTCTCTTCTCTTTTGTATCTCCTATATCAGGTGTCTAGCCACAGGAATGCCAACCATAAAGGATTAAGACTTTTTACCAGCTATGGAGTTTTGGACTTTGTTTAGACGCTTTCATATTCATTGATTCATACTCTGTAGTTAATCTTTCATTTAGGGCATGTCGCCCAAGAGGTTTATGGTTATTTGTTCTCTATCTTAGACAGATTAAATTCTTATGTCGGTTTTGTTACATTTTATTCTTGGTAGGATTATTGTATTGGGATATTTAAACTGGAGATTTTTATTCCAGTTGCATTTAATTTAGTTTTGATATTACTAAGTTGTTATTCATTGTGTGAATGAATTGTGTTAAATGGTTTATGTTTTAAAAATGGAAATTTTATTTATATTAAAATTTGAATAGTTTAATAGCTGTTTAACTGGATATTATGTGATTATGGAAAGAAAATATTTTCGGCAGTGATGCTAAGAATGAACCAACTGTAAATTCTGTTTTAATTGGGTATAGGACTGGTCAGCCGATATTTATTTGAGCAATGTGTTACTAGATTAAGACTAGGGTACATACTCTTCATGTCACATTTTTAAATAGTTCACATGATTGTGTTGCGATTGTAATCAATGATTACTATTTTATTGCCTATAGTGTTGAAGAAAATGTTGGTCTAGTGTTAATTATGGAATAGTTCATGAATCGTTTTACATTAAAGTATTCTTGATAATCTAGGGTGATGAGTTATATAGGTATGAAAATGCTTTAAGTTATTTTAGATTTATGAGTAATAATATGTTTTCATTAGATTTGGTTTATTGGTTGACTTGCGTCGATGTGACTATGATTAGTTTCTTTTAAGGTCCATATTAGTAGATTGATGAAAATCAAAATTCAAACTAAATTGTAAGTTTCTATATTAGTTGGGAAAACTAATAAGCATTATAACATGTAAGAGTTCACTAAAATACATATGAATCATCCATTTGATTATAGTGCATAGGAAGGACAAAGTTTCCTATTTTGGAGAAATTAGACGTACGGTGGTACATGCAGGGAATCGCATGGATGTTTAAGCTTAAGTGAAAAAAATTAAATTGTGTAACTTTGCGTAAAAAAATACCTAATAAGGTTTAATGCAACAATCGAGGATCTTGATAACAATGTACTCATTAAAGCCGAGTCTAGAACAAAAATAACTAGTTTGCCAAGTGGGATATGCCTAGGGTTTATAGGGTGTTGTTTGCTAACAGGTAATTTATGAATTATGAAGAAATTCTTAGAAGCCAGTTTGTGATTTGAAAGATTCCTTGATGAATAAATGATAAAAAGGTATATCGTGCAATATCACATATAATATTACTCGATTATAAGGTAAAAGTTTAATCAAGAGTACAGTTTAGAAAGTGAATCGATATATAAACTATTAAGCATGAGAAATGTTTTATAATTTATCTAAGGCATCGTGGATTGTATGTCAGGGTTAACATGTCAATTAAGACATAGTAATCAAAGGCAGTGTACGGATAAACATATTATCTGTGAGCTAAAGTATGAACTTCATGGTAAGATGATGAAAACAAAATCTTCTTAGCGAGACAAAAATTCCCAAGGTGGGAGAGCTGTAATGCCCGGATTTAGTTAAATTAATAAAATCACATTCTGAGAAATTAATTTGATCAATTTAGATAGAATATTTTTATAATTAAGGTTAAGGATTAAAATTGAAAATTGTCGCATACCGTATTACGTGCATTAATCATGCTATGCATTTTAAATCGAATTTAGGAAATAATAGGGAACGAAATATACTTATATTTAAGTTATAATATAATTAAGATAGATAAGGAACTTAACAACATCGTAAAGGAAGCGACCCCGACCATGTTTTTAGGCCATGATTTCTAGTTTCCTATCCCATTAGACCAAGTGGGAACAATATTGAATGATGGTAGATCAATAGAATACTACTTGGGATAATTATAAGAGAGTTGAATGAGAGACTTTGCTTATTCATTATCACAATTCTGCTGAGAGCAAGTCCTCCCAAACACCAATTTTTTTTGTCTTCTTCCTCCCTCATTCCAGTAGCCTAAAGTTCCCATCAACATCTCTATGCAAAAATATTGCAACACCACTATTCTCCCCTTCCGTTATTAAGGGTTAAAGAGGGTGTTGAGGATGCTATTTTGGAAGAAAACGCATGAAAATGAGCTAAAAAATTATTGGGTTTTCTTTCAACCTTTTCATCAAACAAAATAATATCTTCAAGAGGTAGGGGTTCTATATTATTTTCATGTTTGAAATTAACGGATTCTTTATATATGTAGAAATGTATGATTTATATAACAAAGTATGCTTATTATCACTACATATGAATATATATGTGTAAGAATATATGATAAAAATTTATGAAAGTTAAATTTTGAAAGAAAGATAATTTCAGAATGTTTAAGAAAATTATTTTTGGAATAAATTATGTTAAACTTGTCGATTTCTTGATAAAACATTGTTTTGAACTTGTCAAGAAATTATAGGATACATTTGCTAGAATTTGTTGACATAAACTCATGTAGTTGGGACAAGAGGGTGAAGTGTGTTCAAAATGTATTAAAATGCACTTTGAAAATAAATAATAATCTTGAAAGATGAGAATACTAATCACATAAAATGATACAATTTATGCCAACAAAGTTTAAGAAACTTAAAGGAAGCAAAGTAAATGGGTGTTAAGTGTATAATTAGTAAAAGCATGGGTATTAAAATGTGTAAAATTGAACAGTGAAAGCCCTAAGTAAAATGAGAAAACAAGGATACCAATGTAAAGTTATATTTTTGTAAGACAATTCTTCAAATTTAAAAGGTATGGTTTTGGGGACAAAATGTAAATTTATGGTAAGTTTGGACTAAGCAGTAACATTTGCACAAATGGGTAGTGTTTTGGAAAGCTGGTTTTAAAAAAATAATATAAAAGGGAAAAATCATGAGAAACAAGGTATAAAATTAAAAATTAATATATTCAAAGGTAGAGTCTTGAAATGACAAAAGTAATGTTTTAGCACAAAAGTGTCATTTTACGTGAAATATGCACTTCAGAATGATCCTACGAAACTAAAAAGGACTCTTGTTAGAGAGTTGGACTTTAAAGTATATGATAAAAACTCATGTTTTGTAAAGTGAAGATGAAAAGAAGCTTTTTTTGGAAAAATGTAGAAAATTCAAGTTTAGTAGGGTGCCCGAATACTGAATAGTACATTAAGTGTATAAATGGGTATTTGAAACTAAAGGTTAAGTATCACAAGGAATGGTAATTAATGTGGTTTTCAAAAGATGAAAACCGAGTATAAGGGAAAATGACAACGAACTTTCTATAAAGTGTGAAACTTGGAAATAAAAGGTTTGGACTTATTTCGTCTCGTGTATTTGGCCTCATCGTTCGGTAAAGAGGAAGTAAAGGAAAAAAATCCTTAAAATAGAATAAGAAAGGGAAGAAAAATGGTTTCAAAGATGTAATAAGTAAAAATACTTGGAGGTAATGGCGATATTTAACAAGGTCCCGGAGCCATCCGTATTTCGCACATAAAGGGAATTATTTTTAAATTTTTTTAAAAATTTGGGGGCATACGCGTCATCATATATATATATATATATAATTGTGATGAAATCTACTTTGTGAACGTGGTAGATAATAAATATAGTGAAATAGAAATTATTACGTGAGTTAAATAGACATGATAACAAACAATTACACATTACGAGAGAAATGCGAATGGACACTATGAGTAATAGTTTAAAAAGGGCTAACGTATTTGAGATAGTTAGTAGTGATAGTAGTAACTAGAATTGGGTAGGAGTACGTTAGGTATGAACACTAATTAAGAGGTGAGGTTTCTCAAGTGAGAGCCGGGGAAACTAACATGTTTATTATATCTGTTATTAGGCATTTTAAATACTTATTAAAATGTTTTAAATTGTTTTCTACTCAGGCTCTGGCCCGTTTCTTGCAAATCTATTTTCTTGTCCGTATTATATTAGGTGTCTAGTCACAAGGACATTTAGCTTAAGAGTTCATTGTCGCTTGACGTGATGCAATTATTGTGGGAGTTACATGTCCTCAGTATTAAGACACCTCCACTCTTATTTGTTCAGTTCCCTGTTGCAGTTACTTCAGTTAGGACATACCGCCCATTTCTACTTATTCCTCATTTAAGAGATATTGTGCCCATTTATTTTAGTTTGTTGGATTCAGTTTTATTTAGAAATTTATTATGTTGGGATTTTTGACTGGAGTGTTTTATCCAGTCTCATTTGATTATTCAGATATTCATCATTTATCTTGTGGATTAAATGCAGTTTATTATTTAATTCAATTTATTGTTTGATAATTAACGAGGTTTAAATTTTGACACTAGCTTTATTAATTATTAGGTGATTAGTAAATAATATGTTTCGATAGTGATGATAAGACTGAATCAACTGTATATTATGTTTAATTTTAATAAAGGACTGATCACCCAATATTTAATTGGGCGGTGTGTCACAAGAACTTACTAAATATTTAAATAAATAGGTCCATATCCTCATCAACACAATCCATGGGATTGTTTTAATCATTAACAAAGCTCACTTTCTAACTACTTTCATCTAAAAAAGTTAATCCCTTAGAGATTTGGACATCTTGATCATCGTTTTTGTCAAAAGTTATAAGTGATCCAACCCATTCATTCAACTTTCATGTATAGGTATCAAGGATATCATCAATAACCAATTTTGGGACGAATCAGATATTCCATTAGAGGTGTTTCTTGATGACATAATTGATTTCCAACCCAAAATCCAATTTTTTTGGCAAATCAAATATCTAATTAGAAGTGTTTCCAGATGACATACTTGATTTTCAAAATATCGGGTGTGAATGTAGTTGCCTTTTTTTTAATCTTTTTTTCTCTATAACTTCTCTATGCTATTATGAAAACATCGTAATCCCCCTCATATTGACTTATAAAATTAGTGATAGCCCTAGTTCTCTCTGTCCCTCTCTGCAATTCCTCTCACAACTATTCACATCCTCTCACTAACACCTCACTAATAACTTCAAGACCACCACTTATCTAATCAAGCATAGTGATGTCGAAAAACCTGTGCATCATCTTTCCTAAGTCACACATTAGTTAAATTATTGAACTAGTTAAGTAAAATTAAAATATTCACAAACAAATTAAAATATATCTTGGGGAATATTTTACAACTTATTTACAACCAAATATGAAATGAATAATAATTAAATTTTGACTCATAATTATTTAAATTATATAATATTATAGAGAAAATATAGGGCCTCGTAATATACACACCTCAAAAGAATCATATCCCCATGATGTGGAATAATAAGATAAACACGTGAAATTCATAAGAAAAATTACTCATATATATGGATCTACTTCATAGAAATCTCAAAAGAACGATACTTAAATCCATGGGAATACTAAATTCTAAAACAAATCTAAACGCTCGAATCGGGGATTACCATGACACTCCTAAATTATGCTAACTTAGATCTCTAGTATGTTACCATAAAGATACCGCACACATAAACTTTTGTGAAAATACACATTCGCGACATTATACCAAGCATAGAGGATTAATAACCTTTGTTCAACATACAGAACTTACATCAATACACCGTTCCTAAGGCCCAAAGAAAATTGTGAATTTAATCTCACGTAATGGAATCACATATATATATCATAACCAAAGACCAAAAAGAAATCATTAAAAATGTTTGCCCATGACATACTGGATTTTCGAACTAGCGGATAAAAATGCAACCACCCTTTTAAACTTTTGATTCTCTTATTTTCTTTATAACCTCTATAGACTTTTATGTACATGCCATAATCCCACTCACACTTAATTATACATGAAAGTGTGATAAAAAGCATCGTAAAAACATAGAAAATTGTTACTGACCGTATCTCCCTCTCCCCACTTCATTTCCTCTCATAAATTTTCTTATCCCCTCATAAAGGCCCCATTAACCATTTAATTATATAACATATACTGTTTCTTTATTTTTGTTTTTCTTATTCTCAATCCATTAAACTAGTTGTATATTCACATTATCTTATCAAGCCAAAAAATACCCAAAATAATGTGCATCGTTCTTCCTAAGTGAGTGGCTAGTTAAACTGTTGAACTAGTTAAATAAAATAATCACAGATAAATTAAAATATGTCTTTGATAATATTTTACAAATTATTTACTACCAAATATCGTACAAATGAATAATAATTAAATTTTAAACACTTAATTTTGTAAATAAAATAAATAATGTTAGAAATAAGATACGAGTCCTCATAGATATAATTAATGATAGATACATTGGTAGGCTAAATATGCCATCCACTTTTTAAGATCTCTACTTTCTAGTATCATCTCTCCCAAACAGTACAATGCCTTAACTGTCTTAGTCAACCTACTATTGTAGCAATCAAGTGTCACTATATGGGAAAAGAAATTTCACAACATATAATGTATGTCTCTAAAAGTTATAAACATGTTGGAAAGAGGTATCGATAACATATTTTGCTATGTCGCCAGCTTGTTTCACATTGCTTGTCTGTGAAAATTATTGGCGACATAGCAGGATCGGGTTGCCTATGATATACTTTTGTTAACACAAATTTATGTTTCCAAAGTTATTTTATTTTTTTCTTGAATCTATATATTGCCAAAGGTCACTCAATAGCAATAAAAATATTATGTTTCCAAAAAGGGACCATTCGGTGATAAAAATATGTTGCAAAATGCAAATGACATATGGAATGACCTTAGGCAATAAAAAGTTACATTTCCAAAAGTATACCTTTCAACAATACGGTTATTATGTTGTGAAAAGTTATACCTTCAGCATCAACATCTATTGTGTTTCCAAAAACTATACCTTTGGCATCACATGTATTATGTTGCCAAATTTATAGCTTTTGGAAATAAAATTCGTGTTACCATATCCATACTGAAACATGTAGAGAATGTCTTATGGGGAGAAAAAAATGTGTTGACAAAAGTACTATATTTTGTTTATTTCCCACTATTAGAAAACCATTAAAAACACTTTAAACCTGTTCATTTTTCATCAAAATTCACACAACATAAAATGGGAAACTTACAATCCAAAATCACATTGTGAATTTTTTATACATACATAATACAAGGTTACACAATTTTCAACCAATCTCATAAATACGCTTTACGAAATAATATTTCATCCCACTATAAGTATAAGGGTACAAAAATAAATGCCTTAAAAATAAGATCATAATCAATCCTAACACATTAGCATGACAAAAGATGTCCAAAAATTGATCCACATAAATAAAAACATAGACAACATAGCTTTGCTACATAAAAAAAATCGCAATTCCAAGTAACTGAAAAATATAATAACTCCAAGAAAAATCCATCATCAATCAACATAAAATATAATAAAAATATTATCAGTCTGATTTTAAAATATAATAACAATTGAAAAATATAATTCCATGAGTCCCAATAAAAATATTAAATGATTATTTTATGTTTTCGCTGAAAAAAGTCCAATTTTTGAATCCATGTGTGTTGGAATTAATCAATTTAGAACATTTATTAATTTCATAAAATTTCAACAAATTACCATTCTTTATACGTAAAATCAGAATTATTTTAACTAAATAAGATCATAAATAATTCCATCAAAATAAATATTCATTTGACTCGTGTCTAAGTTGAAAAATGTATAATAATTGTCTCAGATGACCCCCACGGCCTAACAATACTTTTACTTTGGTGTCCCATAAGGTGTTTGTCCCACGTTTTGGGATGTTATGTTGTTATCTTACATTTTCACTCTTTATCCCCCAAATGTATAGTTATATTCTTAGAATTTAAAATTTAGAACGACATCTAAATCCATGAGTCTCATGGATACACGGGTTGTTTTTACAGACTACATTGATCGTTATGAGGTGTTTTGCCTCTTTCTATAATGTTTTATTATTGTTTTACATTTTTGTCCACTGAAACCCAATTTTTAATCTTTAACAGTTGGAATTTTTAAATTTTGATCGAAGTTCCATCCAATGAGTCTAATGACTATATGAGTTATTTCCACACTCTAGTTTAATCACACATGAAGTGTTTATGCTTGTTTTCGGATCGTTTTGTTCCTGTATTAAGTTTTCTTACTCTAACCTCCAATTATAAAAATTTATAATTAGAAGATTGAATTTTGAATGACATATGAATACATGGGTACACAGTTTGTTTGTATAACTTACTTTGATCATGTTTGACATGTTTATTATGCTTTTCAGTGTGTTTCTTAGCTCTTTAATATTTTTGACCGCCAATGCCTAATTTACAAATGTGTTTATGTTTGAATTAATCAATTTATAGCACCTATTAGTTTCAGAAAATTTTGGCAAAGTTTCATTTGTTTATTTGTGAAATCCAGCCTGATCTAAAATTAAAATAAACTCACCAACAAGAGAAAAAGTTTCAATTAAACCACCAATAAATCCCTTCCACTGATTTAACCTATATATAAGATAAAAAAATAACTTCATTAATATAAATGTTCGGTCAAGTTTAAAAAATATATATATATATATATTATTAGTCTCACATGTCTCGCACGGAAAAATAATATTCCTACTTTAGTTCCATGTGAGGTGTATTCCCTTTTTCGGGTCGTTATGTTCTTATCTTACATTTCCACGCCCAATTCTAATTTTTTATAATTAGAAATTTAAAATTTAGAATGACATCTGAATCCATGAGTTTCATGAATATAAGAGTTATTTGTATAAGTTACTTCGATCATCTATGAGGTGTTTTTGCCTTTTTTTCGAAATGTTTTATTGTTGTTTTACGTTTTGAACCACTAAAGCCCAATTTTCAAGGTTTAACACTTGTAATTTTTAGATTTTATTGAAAGGTACAATCAGTGAGTCATATGACTATACGGGTTGTTTCCACGAGTAACCTTGATCCCATGTGAAGCGTTTGTGCCTCTTTAAGGGTCATTTTGTTCTTATCATAAGTTTTCACTCTCTAATGCCCAATTTTAAAGATTTATAAATATATATTTAAAATTTAGAATGACATATGAATCTCTTAGTCCTATGACTATACGGGTAAGTTAAAAAGTTACTTTGATCGTGTATGAGGTGTTTGTGCCTCTTACGATATGTTTATTAATCGTTTATATTTTCATCCACCGATGCTTAATTTTTCAAACGCATTCATGTTCGAGTTAATCAATTTAAAAAACTTATTAATTTAAAAAAAATTGGCAGAGTATCTCTTGTTTATTCATGAAATGCAACCTATTTTAACATTAAAATAAACCCAACATCAACAATAAAATCCATAACAAAACCATCACTAGATCCCTTTCACTGATTTAACATATATAAGATCAAAAGTTATATCCTCCACAACTAAATTGCTAAAGAATATTGTAACTCTTAATATATAAATAATCAGGAGAGTCTTCGTTATTTCTTAAACATTTTAAAAACACAGGGTTGTATAAAAAATATTTGAACTTAAGCTTAACATCTAATAATAATATAGATAAACCGCACGACCATAAACTTCATGCAATTTTAAAAAAATACTAAGGCATTTAGAACATAATCAACTAATCCATCCCAGACTTCAAAGTAAAAATTGAATGTCATGACATAAACTTAAATAAGAATCCGAGTAGCTACATACCTAGCTCCTCTGTATCCACTGACTTGTCTATGTGTTGCATATCGAAAAGTACATATATCTAGATTTCAACCTTTGAATACTTCATATGCAGGATAAGATATTATATATAACCACCTACATTCAAATGCAATATGTCTAACACAAAAATATATATCAGTAATAAAATGCAATAGATGTAAAATAAAGAATAAATCATTAAATAAATGTAATTCATATAATTGTGCATGTTTTCGAGACTAAGTCTTGAGATTTTTAAGTTATCATAATATTCTCATACCGGGAATCCAATAACTACATGGACAGTTCCTATTAGTTACATTGGTCTCGTGCCATGTGTCTAGTGTCTCTTTTTGAGTCGTTTTTTTTAGTTTTCTCCCTTGAATGGCATGTTTTCAAGAGAAGTCTTTTCATTTGAAAAATTATTATCACATTCTTAAAATGGAAATCTCGTGATTATGCGGCTTGTTCTTACGATTGATATTGGTCATCTGTGATATGTTCATGTCTCTTATAGGGTCGTTTGAGGGTTGTTTTGAATTTTGACTCATTAGCATCTTATTTTCAGCCATATGCCTTGATATTTGCAAATTATCGTCACATTCTAAAAATCGGGAGTCATGCGAGGTTTGACATTTTAAAATTATCATTATTCTTAAACTGTTAGTTGACTGACTACACGGTTAGTTCCTATGAGCTGCATTGGTCCTGTGCGACGTGTTCGCGTCTCATATAGGGCCATTCGGGAACTGTTTTGCATTTTTTCCCCTTTAACGCCTTGATTTTAATCCTAAGTTTTGATATTTTCAAATTATTGTCATATTATTAATTTGGAATTCTCATAAGGACATTGTGAGTCCCTAAGAGTTAAATTGGTCCCGTGTGAAGTGTCCGTGTCTTGTATAGGGTTGTTTTCGGGTTGTTTTTCATTTTTCCCTTTAACGGCATATTTTCAAGTCTAAGTCTTGATATTTGAAAATTTCCATTATTCCCAAACTAGGAGTCCATCATTATATAATTATTTCCTACGAGTTACATTAGTCCCATGTGAGGGTTTCGTGTCTCGTACGAGGCCATTTGGGGGTCGTTTGAGGGTTATTTTATATGTTTTTCTTTTTAACGGCATGATTTCAAGACTAGATATTGATATCGCCAAATTATCATCAGATTCTCAAATTTGTAGTTCCATAAGGATAGGTTCAGTTCCAAGGAATTACATTATTCTCGTGCAAGGTGCTCGTGTCTCTTGTATGGTTGTTTGGTGGTTGTTTTGCATTTTTTCCCTCTAACCGTATAATTTCAAGATTTTACAAATTATCATCACATTATGAAATCTATAGTCTTGTGCCAATACTATGAGTTCATACGAGGTGTTCATTGTTTCGCGCGAGGTGTTCGTGTTTTATACGGGGTCATATGGGACTGTCTTGCATTTACTCACCTTAGCGACATCTTTTCGAGACAAAAACATAAAATTTTCAAATTATCATCGTATATCAAATCAGGATTCCTATGAGGGCACGGTCAAGATTTACAATGGTCTCATGCATTGTATCGTGTCTTGTATGAGGACGTTTTTTTTTTTGCATTTTCGACCTTAAATTGTATGTTTTCAAGCCTGAGTCTTGAAATTTTCAAATTATCATCATATTATCAATTCGGGAGTCTTATGAATACATGGTCAATTTCAACGAGTTATATTGGTTCTGTGAGAGGTGTTCTTGTCTTATATGGGGCCATTTGGAAAAGGTTTTGGGTTTGCGACTTTCACGATAAGTTTTCAAGCCTAAGTTTTGAGATTTGCAAATTATCATCGTATTCTCAAATTGTATGTCCCATGAGGACATTCCAGTTCCTAGGAGTTACATTGGTCCCATGTGAGGTGTTCGTGTCTCACACATGTCCGTTTGAGTGTTGTTTTTCATTTTCCACCTTTACTAGCATGTTTTCAAGCCTAAGTACTGATTTTTGAAAATTATCATCATATTATCAATCTGGCAGTCTCGTGATTACATGTTCATCTTTAAGGAGTAAAATTGGTTCTCGTGTGTGTTGTTTGAGTCTCTCAGGGAGTCATTTGTTTTGCATTCTCTCCTTTAACGGCATATTTTCAATCCTAAGTCTTGAGGTTTTCTAATTATCAACATATTCTCAAACTAGGACACCCGTGACTATATGGTTAGTTTCAACGAGTTATACATTAGCCCCACGCTAGGTGTTTGTTTTTCATTCGTGGCTCTTTGGGGGGTTGTTTTATGTTTTCATCCTTTAATGGCATGTTTTTAATCTTAAGTCTTTAGATTTGCAAATGTAATACCTCGTGACTTTGGGACTGAGAAATTAAATTTTCGGGAGAAATAAAATTTGTTTAAATTGGAGAATTTTAAAATTTGGAAATTGAGGTCCAAAAATTGAGGACGTTATAAAGTATGACGGATGATGATTCTGATTGAGCCATTGATTCCGGATAGATTGAGATATTCAAAATGACTGTCCTTGGGTTTTATTTCGGGTCCGAAATATTTTTAAGTTAGTTTTACTCAAAATTGAGTAAACGAGTCATTTAAAGTGTGTATTATAACTTAAGTTGGGTGTTTTGGGAAATTAGGCTTATAAAACCTTTGGGAGATTAAAATCTCATTCTTGAGATTTTGAGAGAGAGAGAGAGAGAGAAAGAGAGAGGGAGAGAGAGAGAGAGAGAGAGAGAGAGAGAGAGAGAAGCCCTAGAAAAAGAGAAAGGAATAGAGAAAGAAGAAGAAAGGAAGAAAGATATAGGAGAAAGCTTGGAGGCTCCGGCCAACACGCGATCTCGAGGACGATTCAATCGCTACGATTTCGAGGCAAGTGTTTAATATTTCTAAATATTTCATTTGTGTATTTAATTTCATAATTTGTGGATAAAAGAATTGGATTTTTTGGTTATATGTTAAAACCTAGATTGTTGGGACTAAAAACTTGAATTTGATGTTCATATATGGGATTGATAGCATTTAAGTTGATGAGAGTAGATGTAGGTTGGGTTTTGATGTAAGGAATATTATTGAGTTAAAGATTCAGGGTTGGATGATCACATTTTGGGTGTTTGGAGAGTTTGGTTTTGTTCAAAAATGGAAAAAGGCCAAGATATCTGGTATGGCCGGTCGATCGCGTCCAAGGGACCGGTCGACTGCACCTCAAAGGAGAAGCCTACTGCATTCTTCGTAGGGTTAAAATTTAGAACCACGGTCGATCGGGGGTCTTGGACCGGTCGACCGGTCCTCTATTTTTAGCCTAAGAATGGGAGTTTCTTTAAGCACCTTTTCTTTTGGGTTTAAAACTTAGTGACCTTCTTAGTGAATGTTTTATGGAGGGTTATGATATAATATTAAGGGATTTATGCCTGAGGATGAATAGGGGCTTTCAGACTTATGTTAGAAATGGATTATGAGGGTAGGAAGCCTCTTTTAGTAAGGAAATGATTATGGGACTGAATGATAGGTGGATTATCTTAAAAATGATGGTGTTGGGCTATCATTAAATAGTTATAAAATGTAGAGATAGCCCCTTTTTGTTTATGTGCGTATTAATAACAGATATTCCGAAGTATACTGGGGAATATCATTGAGGATGGAAGTTGTATTTAGATGTCATAAGTGAGTTTAGATATGATTTAAGTTTTAGGGCTCTTTGGGAGAGTGGTAAGGGTATGGCGTGAAATTTTAGGCCGAGGTTTGTGCCGAATCCTTATAGTGATGGGATTCTAATTAAGGTATGATTGGGGACCGAGGCTAGAGAGAGAAGTAACGTATGCTTAGTGATGATAAATTTAAGGAATGTATCGTAAATGTGTTAATGTTAAGGGTTCATAGGGACAATTGAACCGTAGTCGGAATTGAGAGCGATTGGGTCATACTATCAACTAGAATGGGGTGTGTTGTAAATCTAGTCGGGATAGTTGTTATATATCTGTGTGTGATTAATAGTGGGGATTCCAATTATTGATGGGATCATGGAATGAATTTAGGATTGAGC
The DNA here is from genome assembly GCA_949130495.1 of Sambucus nigra. Classification (NCBI taxonomy): domain Eukaryota; kingdom Viridiplantae; phylum Streptophyta; class Magnoliopsida; order Dipsacales; family Adoxaceae; genus Sambucus; species Sambucus nigra. The sequence continues at coordinate 423,847,035 of OX422218.1, forward strand.
TTGAGGTTTGTAGACTATTAGTTATGTGCATACCTATAGTCAGAATTATTACTAGATATATCGATGTTCTTTCAGATATAGATGGGATGTGTAGTGATTGTTACATGCGTTAAACTTTGGGTTGATAATCTTAATGTTGGATATATTGGAAGAATATTCATATCGTAGGGGTAATGGGTGAATTTGCATCAAGTGAGGGATCGTATTTATATAATGAATTAAGTTAATATGCTTGGAATGACGGCTAGTATAGTGAGGATTATATACACTTATAGCCAAGTTTATAAATCTCATACATACGGACGAGAGATAGTGTGTATAATTATAGATCGATATATATAGATATGCTTACCTGTGTGTATATATGGCGTGAATATTTATACCGTGTGTGATGGTTTGTATATATAATGTGATCATATGCTCGTATATATATGTAGCGTGAATGATATATATATATATATACTTACTGTGTGAGCATACCCGGCACATGCTATCATGGGAAGTTGCGCGATGAGGGTGAGCCCCTGTCTTGAGGAACAGGGTGTGGATATTCACCAGGTCATAGTCGTCCATTTTTATTTGTGTGATTTTATTTTGGGGGTGAGAAGTCTTGGGTATGAGTCGTTCTCACTTACCGGTTAGGAACTATGATCGCTTTCCATAAGTTATGATTGATTTTGTTGCTATGGAGGTGTGATAATAGTCCGATAGGTGGTGACCCCGGGAGAAAGTGAGTAATTCATGGAAGATGATAGTATGGTGCAGTATTTTGGTATCCTATAACCGTTTATGTTATGTGTATTGCAAAGTGTACATTATGTGTGTTATGTAACGTGGTTATAGGATTGAATGATTTCTTATATATATTTAGAGTGAAAATATATTTCTATATCCTATAGGTGAAGAGAATATGGAGTTTCTATGATGTACATATTGGGTGATTTTGGTGTACTAGTTTATTAGGGTCGGAGGATCGTACTTAGAGACAATTGCGGTTATATCGACCCAAGGATTTAATATAGATTCTAATTATGTTCTTAGATAGTACTCCATAATTAAGTAGTTGTAGTAATAGGATTTGTGTAGAAGACATAATGGATCCCTACGATCAACATTGTCAAGCAGTAGTGTATTGGGGGGTTCCTTGTTTGGATTTCTCTTTTCGAGACGCCCCACGCACGAAATGTAGTGCAATGTTGAAAGTGGAGCGAAGTTTTGTCCTTAGTGCTCGATTTTATGTAAATGTGAGAATAAACTCTTATATTGAAGCCTAATGTTAATGTGCAATGTACTAAGATTTATAACTTGTTTAAGTTAATAACTGGAACCAATATATCTTGGTAAGGCATATACATAGGTGTATATATATTTATGTGGCGTTAGAGCGGAAATGGATTCCTTTTAGTTATGTAGAGAGGGAGGGTCATGTGGGTATAGACCATGAGTATAAAGGTTGTCGTAAAAGGTGCCAAGTAGTTGACTTAAGGTTCCAGGACACAATTAGGTGCGTGTTGTAGATGAGAGGTGAGTTTGGGATTTCACAAGAGTGCAACTCCACTCTAATTATTAAATAGTGCATTTATAATTATTATGCATAGTTAACACACTTGCTAAACATTTTTACACCTCGATCTCTGACCCGTTTATATTTCTCTTTTCCTATATATATATATATATATATATATATATATATATATATATATATATATTGTTTATTACAGGTGTCCTACCGCATGGATACCAGATGCTTTTCTATCCAGAGTCTTGGGAGTCATAGCAATTACGGACTGTGGCGGGATTTAGATTGTAGTCGCTTCCTAATTCTTTGTAATTCTAGATAGGATTCATTTGTACATCGGGTTTATACCCAAGAGTTATATGTAGCTGTTTATATTTCTCCCTTATGGTTGTTGTACTATCTGTGACCCGAAAACCTATTCGGGTATATTTTCTTTTGTGTACTCTTTTTATTTTAATTCTAGCACTTTCTTTTATCATGGTACTTGTGTGCATTTTGTAATACCCCGTATTTTTGGCGATATTTATTTTTGGGATTAATTAATTAAATGAGAATTAATTGGGAATTAATCCGGATAGAATACTAGCGAGATGTGAGTTGGTATTTGACTATATTGAGTATATATGATGATATATGAATATTGAATTATGAAATTTGTCGTGAGATTGATATACGACATTTTGGACATTTTATTGGGACGCGTGAAACAGTCGCGTCAGGTTATAATTATTTTTATTATAAAAATGAATTTAAATTCAATTAACCGTATGGTCGTTTTGAGTGCGCCAACGCATCCGGAAGGGTCGAGATAGTCAGAAAACACTAGTCGGGAGTTTAGTTTGGGTCCCGGGGTATTTTTAGGCCATACCGGCAACATAAAGGGTATTTTGGTAATTTGGTATTTTTGGAAATTAAAAGTGACGAAAATTAAGAGTTTTTATCTGATTGGGAATTGACCCACTTAACCCATTAACAACCCATATTAACCTAGAAGGCTACGTAGGTTATTAGAATTAGGTTTTCTAATATTTCCCAAAGCAAACCCTAGCCACCATAGCCATTGGAGAAGAAAGCTTGGAGAGAGAGAGATAGAAGGGAATTCTGCAGAAAGAGAGAGGGAACTCCTTCAAATCGTCATCAAGATCTGAGATTGAATCAAGGCAAGTGGTTTAAATTACGTTTTTATGCAGTAAATGCTTCTTCCATGCTTAGACTATCCAATAAATCAAATTGTTCTTGGAAGTTTAATAAAAACCCATTTTAATTGGACTTAGAACTTAATTTTTGAGAAGAAATTACATGTAGAATCGTATAGAGATGATTACCCTGATGTTAGTATATATCGGATGTAACAAAAACGGATCTAATTTGAGTAAATTGATGATTATAAATTCTAGGGTTTATGTTCTTGAAAATTTGGGGAAAAGTGAAGAGACTTGATGATTTAATGATGTTTAAGATGAATTGATTCCTTAAAACACGTTAGTATGTGACCTTGATATGTTTAGAATTGATTAGAGACCTTAAAACATTGTTGGGACGAATTTTAGAGGAGTATTGAGGAGTAGAAATTGGTGAAAAACGAGATAGGATTTCTGGGCTTGAATCTGGTCACTCGTTAGAAGACTTACCCAGGTCGTTCGAACGAGCTCGTTCGAACGAACTTCTAACGAGTTGACAGTTTGGGGTTCTAATGAGAGGGATGTTCGTTCGATAATCTCGTTCGAATGAGATCTCGTTAGATAGCCCAGTTCGTTCTAACGAAATCTCGTTCGAACAGCCTCGTTCGAACGAGACTTCTAACGAGCTGGCAGTTTAGGCCTTTTGGCCTGTTTTGATTTTGGGAGTCCCGTAAACTTGTTCGAGGATAGAGATAACATTCCTTTGATGGTGTATTAGTATACTTGGGACATTTGGGATATAATGAGGATTAAATTATATAAGTGTGGATCAAATCAAATAGACATTATGAGCTGACACGTGAGTGCCTACTACGACGTGAGAATAAATTATGGCGCATATAAATATGGACTGGGATTATATAAGTTGTATATATATTAAGTTGGTACGAGAATGCGATAACTACTACAATTAAACTACGGTGATTACTATGATGTGTGCTTACTTAGTATTGGTATATGATTTGTGTGTATGACATACCTACCATACTTGCTATCACGGGAGGTTTGCGTTCGCTTAGGGCCCTCTAATCCGTGTGTTGCCCGAATTTAGACTGGTTACCTCGATGAACATAGGTCAGATAAGGACTTATTGGGATGTTAATAAGTCTGCTGATCGTGGGAGCGCATGTATGTGCGTGACCCATGTGATGTGACTATGTTCGCCTCCACTGTTTGTGATTTGTGTTATCTGAATGATTCCTGAGAGATTCGGAATACGTGATTCCTTATGTACGTGATGTACCGGGATGGATAGCAGAGTATGTGTGCACCGTAACTGAGTCTCGGGGTGCTTATATTGTATATTTATGTTGTGGAAAATATACACTTAATAAACTGGGAACTTTCATATGGTATTGTGTGTATAACTATGGAATAACAAAAGGGATGATCTATAATGAGTTGTATTACTTTTATGTGAGAACCTGAATTTACATTAAGCCCCTATTTAATTGCGAGCGTTATAATGTTAATGGGAACCGAGTAATAAGGGTAGAACCTATGACAGTCTAGCTAGATATGATGTTACTTAGCTAGTGGGTTGTGTCATTTTAGATGGGTACTTACGTTAGGAGTGCACAGTTAGACGAGAGGTGAGAATTTCATGTGAGTGCACGTCCTAACATGTACTTTGCATTTAATATTTTTAAAGCACTTGCAGGTTTTTAAAATATCTCCACATTCGGGCTCTGACCCGTTTGCTTTCAAATCTATTTTTCTTGTAAAACCATTTTAGGTGCCCAGCCACAAGGACACCATGCATAGGATACTCATTCAGATGACGAGCTGTAGCTGTTTGTGGAAGTTACAGGGATTTGCTTTTAGACTCTTCAATAATTTGGATTCCATGTTCAGTATTCCTCAGTTTTAGGGCATGTTGCCCAGTTCCATTAGAGATACATTTCCATTTCAGTTTTTCAGACTTTGGCATGTATTGATTCAGTATTCAGTATTTAGTTATTCATTTCAGTTGTGGAGTTTGTTGTGAGGAGTTTTCCTCCGGATTTATTTATATCATGTGATGGTTATTCTATTATTTCGTTATGGTGAATGGTGATATTATTCTTTCTTTAAATCTTGTACTGCATGTTAATCAGACTTTAATTAAAATTTGGCAACTTACTTTTTAAATATTAGGTGGTTAGTAAGAATAAAATGCTTTTGACAGTGATGCTATTAACTGAGCCAACTTGGCATTTTGATTTAATTTAATAAAGGAGTAGCTACCCGGTATTTAATTAGTCGGGGTGTCACACATTTTACCTTAGCTAGCCATTTTATATTATTGGTTTGATTCCATAGCATGTTTTATTTAATTTTTCGCATTCGCTTTTATTGTTTCGGGCTGTTAGCCTTATCTATTTTTTGTATGGTCTGTTGATGCTGAGAATGAGCCATTCGAGATTCCTGATTTAATGTAGTATAGGGCTGGTCACTCGTTATTATTTTAAGTGGGGTGTCACAGATGGTATCAGAGCATCAGGTTCTATTGTCATTGGGATCTGTGCGGGTTTTATGCGTTCCTCCACAAGCGTTCTTGATGTAAAGCCCTACTATTAGGATTGTTGTGTTCACTACGTCTATCTTCTTTTCCAAGGTGTAGTCACTTGAACGACGTTATGACATAATTGTTTTTGTCTCAGATGTCGCCAAAAATAAGTCAACCTAGAAGGGGTAAGACGAGAGATGTGATACCCATAAAAGATTTTGGGTACGCTTTGATTGGAGGTATTTTCTTTCCGTGACTTAGGCGGAGATAAGGAGGAGATTTCTAGTGATGATTCAAGGTGATTTGACGGCGGCCGAGTGAAAAGGAGATTTGATTTGAATGGTGAATTTTGTGATCGATAAGGTAAGTGATGAGGATAAGTGAATAGTGAATCCCATGGGAGGTTTAGATTGAGAAACTCATCGACGTTTGTTAGGAAACCTGGTGTTAGCAACTCTTACCGGTGAAAGGTATGTGGCACTGTCCCATTTTTAGGAGTATCATCTTTATTTAAGAAGGGAGTGAGAAGTTAGAGAATTGGGTCCATTGAGTAGGACTGAAGGAGTTATCAGGGGCCGCAATAGCGTTTTGTCCTTCAAGATGATTAGGAAGGGTTTTAGGGAAGATGTTTCTCTTGTGGAGAAATAGGCTTTAGGAAGAAATTTTGTCCTAGAAGAAGTAGAGGAATATGAATAAGGATTCATGGATGAAGGGAAACCATTAAATTATGGAAGGATAGGGTGGAATACCTTTCTTTGGGTTTAGGTCATGCTTTATATGGTATTGGGAACGTCGCATGTAAAGTATAACTAGCGGTTAACTGGTATAACCATAGGGTGTACAAAATTTGCTTCGAGGAAGGAGTGAGCAAGTGTGGTCCTTGTATGGCATCTTTTGGGATAATAGATCATCTCGCGATGAGCTAGTAGAGAGTTATGTCATTGATTTCTGGAAGTGCGGACTGTTAAGGTTTGTTGAGTAGTGGTTATAATGTTATTGTTTTATAGATAGGCTAGGGCATGTAATTTTTGTGTTCTAATGAGGGAAGGACTTACTTTGCGGCAGTACTCTAATGTGATATCAAGGATTTGTATAACTAAAGAGGTTCAAAATTTAGAAGATCCATTATTGAGCGGAGAATTTAGCTCATAGTTATGCTAGTTTTGGAGAACTAGGTATTAGTTAGATTATTGTATTTGTTGAGGCCTTGTGTCTTGAACATAAGATGTTTGTTTGGCTTGTCGAAAGACATGGAATTATTTTATATTAGACCAGTGAAAGGTGTTTGTGTCTCTTATGGTTCTGTTTGGGGGATATATTTCCTTTTTTCCCTTTAATCACATGTTTTCAAGCCTAAATCTTAAGATTTGAAAATTATCATCATATTCTAAAATTCGGAGTCCTGTGACTAGGTGGTCAATTTCTACAAGTAACATTCCTATCAGACGAGGTGTTCGAGTCTCTTGCGGGACTATTTTGCATTTTTACCCTTTAACGACGTGTTTTTATTCCTAAGTATTAATATTTGCAAATTACCAACATATTCTAAAATTAGGAGTCTAGTCAGGTCACGATTAGTTTTGAAGATTTACATTGGTCATGTGTAAGGTGTTCGTGTCTCTTATAGAGCCATTTGGGAGATGTTTTATTTTTTCACCCTTTAATGGAATGTTTTCAAGCTTAAGTCTTGATATTTGCAAATTATCGACATATTCTCAAACCAATAGTCATGTGAGGATACCATCAGTTCCTAGGAGTTAAATTGGTACCTTTGCATGGTGTTCATGTTTCTTACGGGTCCATTTGGGGGTTATTTTCATTTTATCTCTTTAATGACATGTTTTCAAGGCCTGGTATTTTAAAATTATCACCATATTCTTAGATAGGGATATTTATGAGATACATTACTCCCATGCAGGTTGGTCGTGCCTCATGTGTGGTCGTTTGGGGTTATTTTACGCTATCACCAATTGAGGGCATGTTTTTAAGCCAAATTCATGAGATTTGAAAATTAGCATCATATTATCAAATTTGGAGTCCCATGAAGACATGGTAAGTTCCTAGAAGGTACATTGGTCTTAGGTGAGGTGTTCGTGTATTTTACATAGCGGTTTGGGGGCCGTATGCATTTTTCTCCCTTCAACGACATGTTTTCAAGTCTAGGTCTTGATATTTACAAATTATTGTCATATTCTTAAACTGAGAGTCATGTGACTTCAAAGTTAGTTCCTAGGAGATACATTGGTCCCGTGTGAGTTGTTTGTGCCTCGTATGGGTTAGTTTAAGGGTTGTTTTGAATTTTATCCGTTTAATGGCATGTTTTCAAGCCTAAGTCTTTATATTTGTAGATTGTCATCATATTTTCAATCGGGGAGTCCCATGAGGACACGGTATGTTCCTAGTAGGTACATTGGTCCCAAGCAACATGTACGTATATCTGATAGGACATTTTGGGGTTGTTTTACATTTCTTCCTTTCAAGGACATGCTTTGAAGTTCAAGCCTAAAGATTTCCAAATTATTGTCGTATTCTCAAACCAAGAGTCCTGTGACTACACAGTCAGTTCCTAGGAGTTTCATTAGTACCGTGTGAGGTGTTCGTGTCTTGTATGGGCTATTTGGGTGTTATTATTTATATTTGTCAATTATCATCGTATTCTCAAATAAATAGTCTCGCGATGACACGGTTAGTTCCTAATAGTTACATTGGTCCCGTGCGAGGTGTTCGTATTTCTTCTAGCACTGTTTGGAGGTTGTTTCGCATTTTCTTCCTTTAACGGCATGTTTTTAAGACTAAATCTGGAGATTTAGAAATCATTGCCATATTCTTAATCGGGAATCCCATTAATATGTGGTCATCTCCTAGGACTTAAATTTGTCATGTGCGAGGTGTTCACATTTCGTAAAGGGATATTTTTCTTTTTTCCCTTTAATGACATGTTTTCAAGAATAAGTCTTAAGATTTTAAAATTGTCATCAAATTCTAAAACAGAGAGTCCCGTGAGGACACGGTTAGTTCCTAGGAGCTACAATGGTCATTCAAAAGGTGTTCGTATCTCTTATGGGGCCTTTTAGGGGATATTTTATTTTTTCTCATTTTAACAGTATGTTTTCAAGACTACATATTGATATTTTCAAATTATCATCATATTCTCACATCGAGATCCTTATGTGGACACGGTTTATTCCTAGGAGTTAAATTGGTCCCTGTGCGTGGTGTTCGTGTCTCTTACGAGATTGTATTTTGATTGTTTTGTGTTATGACTGTTTAACGGTGAGTTTTCAAGCCTAAGTCTTGAATATTGAAAATTATCATCATATTCTTAAACCGAGAGACTCATGACTATACGATAGGCCTGTCCATGGGTTGGATCCAAGTCGAATCTAGGAAGATCCAGATCCGTTTAATAGGCACCTATTCGGGTCCGAATTCGAGTTCTAGTCTTTATCGGGTCTACAATATGGGATCCAGATCCGAATCTGAAACAAGTCTTCGGCTCCAGGTCTGGGATCGGGTCTGGATAGATATATAACTTTATTTCATATTTATTTTTATTTTATCCCCCTTCTTTTTTTTAACCTTAGATTATAATATTAGTTGGCCTAGACAAAAAAAGTCCTCCTCATTTATTATATATATATATATATAATAAATGAGGAGGACTTTTTTTGTCTAGGCCAACTAATGGCTGAGATTAAATCTTAAGAGTTTGGTGTTTGTCAACTGGTGGCTCAGATTTAATCTTTTGAGTTTGAATCTAACGGTTGTGAATGTTTTTACATGAAAAAGGTTCTCTGGTGAAAGAGGTCATTTACGCATTACTTGTCAAGGCTCGAGGTAACAAATTCCTAACAGGGCACAAGGCTCGAGAGGGCTCTCTAACCAAACCTCTCTTTGCGCAAGCTTCATTTCATTTCAAGCTTCTCCGTCCTCAAGTTTCTCTCTCTAGAAACCTATCTTTTTTATTTGATTTCAGATCTCCGCAAGACACTTCCTCCTCACCTTAATAGATCGTGTTGGTTGTAATATCCTTAACTCCGGTCTGCCTGTGTTTGCCTCCAGTGACAGATCGTGTCGGTGGGTTTTCCCACGATCTTTTAAACATATTGTTATTTATCTATACACACACCTTCTGGGAAATAATAATTACGTGTGAGATTGTTTGTTTATTTCTTGATATTTATTAGGCATTTTGGTGTTCTTCGTAGTTTTGGGATATTATTATCTATTTTTTGCATGTTGTGGATAATATGTTGATTTGAATTTGAGGGTTGTTGGTGTTTTCCAGATCTATTTGATATTTATCTAGATGGCGCCTCCTATGTGACTTTTTGTTTTTGTGAACTGATGCTGAGATTAAATGTTTAAGGTTTGATACTAACGGCTCTGTATGGTTTCACTCATTTAACATAGCGCAAGGCTCGAGAGTTTGAACCAATTAGAGCAAAAGGCTCAAAGATTATTTATCTGAATGCTTCTCTTCATGTTTCAACAGTTAACATAGCGCTCTCTTCATGTAAGGTTTTAATTTACTTTTGTTATTTTGATGTTTAATCTTTTGCTTTGGGTTCTTAATTTGTTTTGGTTTGGGGTTCTATACAATACTATTTGATCTGGTTTCTTAAGAGAAAATCTGTTATGCGTATTTACTTTTGAGTATCGGTATGAAATGGTACTCCGTCAAATGTATTTGCTTTCTTCCGTGTTAATTTCTTTTTTATTTTATATTTGATCAGTTACTTCCGTCTTCTTTATTCCCCCCAGCACAGGGTTGTGTTGAATCAAACATCAGATGTTTAATCATCTCCATGTTTGGCTTACAAGAAGAAATATGGTGTTTCCTCTCTATCTGTATACATGTAAATGAGAGTGTGAGTGATTATGTTAATTTGACGAGTTGATGTAATTTAAATCATGGATTTGAAGTGTTTTTGGAGTGCTAATTAGGCGATTAGTGTTTAATTTTTATTCTCTCATTCAAAGATTTCACTGAGTTTCCGATGGATGGACACCTGTCAAAAGTCATGTGTAGATGTATATTTGTTTACTGTGTAGATGTATATTCAAAGATTTCACTGTGTTTCCGATTAATGGATGGATGGATGGATGGACAGCTGTTTACAGATTTGAAGTGACCAAAGATGGAAAAGTGAAGTCTTTGATGTTGAATCTAATGGATATATATGGTTGAACAATCAGTAGAGACAAAATGTAGAAGCAAATGACAAAATGTTTCTTTAAAAAGATCCATAAAGGGCTACATAGGAAATTATTACTAAGGTTCTTAACGAGACAACTATGCTAAAAGGGCTTTTAGAACCTAAATTACTCTAGCCAAATGAGTGGGAAAATAAAGACCGCTGGACAAATGATCCTAATAGTTTAACAAATACCTTAATATCTGTTAAAATATTTATTTATTTATTTTATAAATATATAAAAATAAATATATATACTAACAGAAAAAATGAAAGAACCAAAATTCCTTTATATTATTTTATAATCCAGCTGAATTTTTGAATTAACATATTCGGACATACAGGTTCTATTAATAACTAACCAATTGACAATTAGGAATCGACTGGTGTAAATAGATTCATCTAACTCTTTTAATCTGATAAGGCTACAGGTCTATGGGACAAGACATGCCTATGATTATTTTGTTTATAAATAATATATAGATGGGTCTATTCATCCAAGGAAAACTCACGCAACTTTACTTTTTTTCAAAAGCAAACAAGCTATCCAGTCACATCAAAACTTTTTTTGGCGTGTCATAAACTTGGACAGTGAACTGTCCGATCTCACCATGCCTTAGGGGTTGTAGCCTCTTTTGACCAACAGTATATTTCATCTAAAATAAATTTATATTAATATTATTTTATAATTTTTACCTCCTTTATTATTTTACTTTAGCATGTGCAAATAGTCATGGGCAATTGAGATTTCTAGGGCCCCGCGTCAGCATAACCAATACCTTGGCACGTACTTGGTAAATATTGTTTGTGAATGAAATTTATAAATCTGCATTGTAAATGTTCTAAATAAATACTGAAAAAATAATAATTTCATGTTAAGGGCAAATCAGTGCTAAGTTCTAATTATCTACAGTTTATATTTTTTTAGGAACTCAATACAAGGGTCAATCAATAGTGAAGTCTAGATCAATGTTAACTCTTATTTATGTTTTTATGTTTTTTTTGTTTGTTTGAAAGTTATCAGCTTTACTCATTTACTTTATGTTAATGTATGTTGTGTTTTTTTAAAAGGGTGACCCTGTCTTAATTTAGGGCAATATAAAATGCAATTTTATATGTAAATGCAAATTTATATCACTAATAGTGTCATCGACACACTTATATGTAAGTTTTGCTAAATTCTGCCATTAACATGTGTACTAATGAATTATTCGAACTTAATATTATATGCTACATTTATTTTGAATTTAGTTTCTCATATATTTTAATGAATTAAAAACATAATATTTTCCTTCTATTGGCATGGGCAAGCGTGACAAGTAATTTTAAAAAATGTGTAGCCGAAGAATGTCACAAAAGGTGCGTAACATCATTATTAATAAGATGAAATTTAATTAGTATTTTAAATTTTTTTTAAAGTGTAAAATACTCTATAACAAAAAAGAACGGGGAGAAAATTTATCACCGTGCCATCAGCACGGGTACACCCTAGTATATATATATATATACAGAGAAAGAGAGAAAGAGAGAGAGAGAGAGAGAACACTAGCATATACCCGTGCCTGAAGGCACGGTAAAATTTTCCAACGAACGTAATCGCGAAATAGAAAAAATTTCAAAAGTACATAATCGTAAATTGGCAAAAATATCATTCCCCAACAAAACATATATATATCGTTCCCCATGTACGATAAATGAATTTCCTAACTCATCAACATTCATGTATAGGTGTTCCTCGTGCCTGGAGGCACGGTTCAAACTTTGCAAAAAATATAACACATTCTTGCGACATGTATGGTATAAGCACGCCACGTGCCAAAGTAATTTTTTACCGACTACAAATCCAAAAAACTGCATCAACTAAGACTTGTAATCATAGAATTTATTATAAAACACAAAAATTTGTATATGATTTAAAAAATTTGGGCAGAGTTTCCTCTATTTATAGGACTCACCACATGTTTAAGAAGCTAAAACTACTCAGCTATACAAATAGTCCATCCCGGGCATTATATAAACTAACAAAAAAATCATTATTAGCACTATAATTAATAACAACCAAAATCCATGATAAAAATATTGGTTTATCTTAAAAATCCAACAAAATTGTAAAAAAAATAAATATAAAATATAATCTTAATCGAGTATCCCACGTAAGTCTGAGAATTTTTACACCTTTGGAACACATACTACACGTCTATGAAACTTATTAACAAAAAGTGACATCAAGACTTCCATAATTTAATCCAACATTCAAACAAAGCAATCCACCTTCACGACTAAACATTTGCATAACTATAATATCAAGATGAAATAATCCATTTTGTTTTCAAATTCTTATAACATCACTAGAACAAAAAAAACTCCCAACTATATCACCTTGACAGAGGAATTAATCCATTTCAATGACGAGGTTAGTATTGGTGATGTTTGGATCATAATTGACTTTTTCTTCGGGCGCTAGACCCAACACTATATTTTTCACTCCAATGACCATTGAAAGGGCATTATTGGTAGAATTTGAGAGGCTCCTTCACTCCATTAATATAATTCTTGGCTAGAATAATTCAATGTCTTGCTCTAGAAAACACTAAACTTCAAACTCAGGACTGTGTATTCAAGCAAAAGGCAACAACAGTGGTGGCAGGGCACCATCGATGCACATTAGGTCGCTAAGCACCTTGGGAAATCCCGTGTAATCAACGAAGAAATAAAAATCATGGAAAAAATATTAAAGAACACAAAACCTTGATTTATTTTGACATAAAGTCCCCATTTTCAAACACAAAGCCTAGGTTTTGAAGATCCTCTTCCAAAATCCAATAAATTTGACCTTCGATTTTGAAACCAAAAAAAAAACTTTTTATAATCGTAAGAGTTTCAAGAACTTTTAATAATGAATAGAAACAAATCAACAACTTATTAACACATTACCTCTCTTTCTGTTCAAAAATGAACTAATTCTAGGCAGGGAAAGAAATTAGAATTATAAGTAAATAGTCTAAGCCCCTACTACACACCTGCCTTTTACTCCACTTTCATATTTGCAATCCCCTTCTAATTGTGTGTGACTTATATTATTAACAATAATATGTAATTATAATACTATATCTTCAAACTGTAATTCAATGTAGTAATGATTCATGTAAGTAACCAATCATTTTCTACAAAAAGAAATTTGTCATGCTCCTTCAACTTATAACCGCAACAATCTATGGTTCATTGTCACTATATTAATTCATTTGAAAACCTTGTATAAATATTAATTGTTGTCCAGAGCACTTTTCCTTCAGCTCTATCTGTAGTAATATATGCCAATATAGATCTTATACTCTATCTTTATCTGTTTGTTATCAACATTTTGTAATATTTATTTATGTGATTGTAGTCACAAAACAAGTATATGAACGTGATCCTTAAATTTAATTAGCATTTAAGATAACCATTTGTTTTAATAGAGAATAGATAGCTAATCCGTTTTTGCGTTGGGATGAGTACGACATATTCTCTTCATTAAATTTCAATGAATTTCAAAGAGGAAACAATCCTCTTAAAGTCATGAAAAATATGACGTAAGAAACAAAAATAATCAAGTTTTTTATTATGGCATTCATCTACAAAACATTCATGACCAGTGATAGCTATTACTGGTATAATCTAGCATTATTGGGATGCCACCATGTACGTTCCTTTAGTCAAGTGATGAAATTTTTCGAAATGCAGACGGTAAATGATAATGTGGCAATGGTGAACAATATCAATCTGATCAATCTCGGACTGAAACTCAATGGACAACCCTGATGCAAGTTCTTATAGAAACAAATAACTTCCTAGTTGTTATCCTAAGGATCAATGCCCACAAAAACAATAGATAAATTTAGAATGTCAAATATATTCTACTACAAATTTGTTTCTTTGACATCTAATATTAATTCAAAAGTTAATAATAAGAATCAATCAAGATCTTTGACTCCTAAATTTGCATAAATCATACAATACTCATGTAATACCCCGTATTTTTGGCGATATTTATTTTCGGGATTAATTAATTTAATGAGAATTAATTGGGAATTAATCCGGATAAAATACTAGTGAGATGTGAGTTGGTATTTGACTATATTGAGTATATATGATGTTATATGAATAATGAATTATGAAAGTTGTCGTGAGATTGATATACGACAATTTGGACATTTTATTGGGATGCGTGAGACAGTCGCGTCAGGAGATAATTATTTTAATTGTAAAAGTGAAATTCAAATTCTATTAACCGTATGATCGTTTTGAGTGCGCAAACACGTCCGGACGGGTCGAGATAGTCAGAAAACACTAGCCGAGGGTTTAGTTTGGGTCCCGGGGTATTTTTAGGCCATACCGGCAACATAAAGGGTATTTTTGTAATTTTGTATTTTTGGGAATTAAAAGTGACGAAAATTAGTAAATTATATCTGATGTGGATTTGACCCACTAAACCACTAACCAACTCATTTTAACCCAGAAGGCTACGTAGGTTATTAGAATTAGGTTTTCTAACTTTTCCCAAAAACAAACCCTAGCCACCATAGCCATTGGAGAAGAAAGCTTGGAGAGAGAGAGATAGAAGGGAATTCTGCAGAAAGAGAGAGGGAACTCCTTCAAATAGTCATCAAAATCTGAGATTGAATCAAGGCAAGTGGTTTAATTTACATTTTATGCAGTAAATGTTTCTTCCGTGTTAGAAATCTTGATAATCATTCTTGTTTCGGAGATAAAGCAAAACCCATGAAATTGGAGTTGTTAGTTTAATTTTTGATGTAGGTTTTCATGTAGAAACATTATTGGAAGATTGAATTAAGAGAATTACAAATTTATGTGATGTAAAAACAGATTAAATTCTGGGAATTGATGATGATAAATTCTAGGGTTTATGTTCTTGAAAAATTGGGGAAAAGAGTAGAGACTTGTGATTTGATGATGTTTAGGAAGAATTAATCCTTTAAAATATGTTAGTATGTGACTTTAACATGTTTAGGGACGATTAGAGACCATAAACAATTGTTATATTGACGTTTGGATGAGATTTGAGGTGTAGAGAAATTGGAAAAACGAGATGGGATTTCTGGGCTTGAATCTGGTCACTCGTTAGAAAACCTACCCAGGTCGTTCGAACGAGCTCGTTTGAACGGCTTCTAATGAGTTGACAGTTTGGGGTTTTAACGAGAGGGATGTTCATTCGATAATCTCGTTTGAACGAGATCTCGTTAGATAGCTCAGTTCGTTCGAACGAAATCTCGTTCGAACAACCTCGTTCGAACGAGACTTCTAACGAGCTGGCAGTTTAGGCCTTTTTGGCCTGTTTTGATTTTGGGAGTCCCGTAAACTTGTTCGAGGATAGATATAACATTCCTTTGATGATGTATTGGTATACTTGGGACATTTGGGACATAATGAGGAGTAAATTATATAATTGTGGAACGAATCAAATGGACACTTTGAGTTGAGACGTGAGTGCCTACTACGACGTGAGAATAAATTATGGCATGTATGATTATGAACCGGGAGTATATAAATTGTATAAATTATAAGATGGTACGAGAATACGATAATTACTACAATTAAACTACGGTGATTACTAAGATGCATGTTTACTTAGTATTGATAAATGATTTGTGTGTATGACATACCTACCATACTTGCTATCACGGGAGGTTTGCGTTCGCTTAGGGCCCTCTAATCCTTGTGTTTCCCGGATTTAGACTGGTTACCTCGATGAACATAGGTCAGAGAAGGACTTATTGGGATGTTAATAAGTCTGCTGATCGTGGGAGCGTAGGTATGTGCGTGACCCATGTGATTTGACTGTGTTCGCCTCCACTGTGTGTGATTTGTGTTATCTGAACAATTCCTGAGAGATTCGGAATATGTGATTCCTTATGTACGTGATGTACCGGGATGGATAGCAGAGTATGTGTGCACCGCAGATTAGTCTCGGGGTGCTTATATTGTATATTTATGTGGTGGAAAATATACACTTAATAAACTGGGAACTTTCATATGGTATTGTGTGTATAACTATGGAATAACAAAAGGGATGATCTGTAATGAGTTGTATTACTTTTATGTGAGAACCTGAATTTACGTTAAGCCCCCTATTTAATTGCGAGCATTATAATGTTAATGGGAACCGAGTAATAAGGGTAGAACCTATGACAGTCTAGCTAGATATGATGTCACTTAGCTAGTGGTTTGTGTCATTTTAGATGGGTACTTACGTTAGGAGTGCGCAGTTAGACGAGAGGTGAGAATTTCATGTGAGTGCACGTCCTAACATGTACTTTGCATTTAATATTTTAAATGTTTTTAAAGCACTTGCAGGTTTTTAAAATATCTCCACATTCGGGCTCTGACCCGTTTGCTTTCAAATCTATTTTTTGTAAAACCATTTTAGGTGCCCAGCCACAAGGACACCATGCATAGGATACTCATTCAGGTGATGAACTGTAGCTGTTTGTGGAAGCTACAGGGATTTGATTTTAGACGCTTCTACCATTTGGATTCCATATTCAGTATTCGTCAGTTGTAGGGCATGTTGCCCAAATTCTATTAGAGGCATTTCCATTTCAGTTTTTCGGACTTTGGCATGTATTGATTCAGTATTCAGTATTTAGTTATTCATTTCAGTTGTGGATTTTGTTGTGAGGAGTTTTTCCTCCGGATTTATTTATATTGTGTGATGGTTATTCTATTATTTCGTTATAGTGAATGGTGATATTATTCTTGTTTTAAATCTTTTACTGCATGTTAATCCGACTTTAATTAAAATTTGACGACTTACTTTTTAAATACTAGGTGGTTAGTAATAATAAAATGTTTTCGACAGTGATGCTATTAACTGAGCCAACTTGGCATTTTGATTAAATTTCATAAAGGAGTAGCTACCCGGTATTTAATTAGTCAGGGTATCACAGGTGGTATCAGAGCATCAGGTTCTAGTGTCCTTTAGGATCTATACGGCTATTATGTTTCTGCTAAGTTTTCTTTGATATAGAGCCCTATATTTTAGGACTGTTGTACTCTTTTTGTGTATTCTTCGTTCTTCAGCTATTCTAAGTTTATAAACTGTGAACTTATAAACTTTATTCTTATTTCAGATGCCTCCACGACGTGCACAACGAGTTCCCAGGGTTGCAACGCCCGAACCCCAGCCCATTCCAGTTCAGGGCATGATGAACGCCGCTGAGGTTGCAGCCATTGTAGCCCAAGCGGTAAATGCCGCAATTGCCGTAGTTCAGCAGGCACCACCTCAGGCGCTGGTTGCCGCGCCAGTACAGGCAAATGCATTCTCGTCTACTTGGGAACGTGTACGTGACGCTTTTCAGAAAGCGCATCCGCCAGAGTTTGCAAGTAGCTCAGATGTGGTAGTCTCGAGCCAGTGGAGGAAGGATATGCAGAGGCACTTGAGGATGTATGAGTGCACGGACGTTCAGAAGCAGGTGCTAGCTACTTTCAAGCTAGTTGGATCTGCGCTGCAGTGGTGGGAGTCTATTACCACCGTGGAGGAGAGGGATACTCTCACTATTCAGGACTTTTGGGTGCGGTTCGACCGCAAGTACTTTCCGTTAGCTGTTCACACGTAAATGAGGAGGAAATTGATGAATCTGAAGCAAGAGGGTAAGACCGTGGCTGAGTATGAGGCCGAGTTCACGAATCTGTTGAATATCGTTCCAGATGAGATACCGACAGAAAAGAAGATTGAGAAATTCACCAACGGGTTGACATGGAGGATCCGTCAGCATCTGTTAGGGAACCTTTCGTTGGCCTCTTATTCAGATGTGGTTAACGCTGCTTTGTTACACTACCAGGATCACCACTTTCATATGGCTGAGGGCAAGAGATCGGGAGAGTCTAGCCATCAGGGCAAGACTGGAGGACATGGTGCCGGTGGGGCACAATCTGTTTCAGGGGTAGAGACAGGGTGAGCAGGGTTCCCAGCAGGGGGATCAGAAGAGGTTCAGATCAGAGAATTACAGGCACGGACAGGGAGGTATCCGTCAGGGCCATCAGGGTCCAAACGGCCATCAGGGCCAACAGGGGCAGAATAGGCAGCAGTTTCAGCAGGGCCAGCTGGGCCAAGGGAGGAACGGTAACGGCCACCAGGGACGGGGACCGAAGGGGCAGAGAGGAGGGAACTTCCCAGGGAAGTGTTTTGTTTGTGGCAAGACTGGCCATAAATGACAGGATTGTCCTGATAGGGGCAGGGCCCCACAGCAGCAGCAGCAGGGTGCTCGCCAGGAGCCGTAGATGCCTATGTTTCACGCCGCTCTCCCCGCACCGCCACAGATGGCAGGATTGCCACCCATTCCAGCAGTCCCAGCTACAGCAGGGGCGTGTCTATAACGTCCACCAGGCAGCAGTTCCACAGGCACCGCCCGCGATTGAGGGTACGTTTCCTATCCATGGCACTATGGGTCGGGTATTGTTTGATACGGGGGCTACACATTATTTTATAGCTACACATTTCGCAAAAGCCTTAGGGTTGTTGTCTACGGCAGAGAGCACAATGACGTGTGTCGACTCACCATTGGGGAATGGGTCACTTATATTCTTTATATGTCGGGGAGTGGGGGTAGAGATTGGTAGTCTTGTATTACCTGCAGATATGTTGGTATTAGATATGCATGTGCACGATGTGATTATCGGCATGGATTGGCTCGTAGATTATAGGGCCATGATTGATTGCTTCAGTGGGAGCATTGTTTTTTCCATTCCGGGGCAAGAGATGTTGTAGTGGCGATGCCTCGCCCAGAGGGAGGCTCGACCGCTCATTTGTATTACCTAGAGGAGGATACCTCTAAGGAGGTTGTGATTCCTTTAGATTCGATCCCAGTTGTCAGGGAGTATTCTGATGTGTTTCAGGAGATACCAAGCCTACCCCCCAGTCGAGAGATAGACTTTGTCATAGACCTATTGCCAGATATGAGACCTATAGCACGCGTACAGTACCGTATGTCTCCGACAGAGATGCGATAGCTACGAGATCAGATAGAGCATCTGTTAGGTCAGGGCTTTATTCGCAGGAGTACCTCATCTTGGGGCGCTCCAGTTTTGTTTATAAAGAAGAGGTACGGTTCACTGAGATTGTGTGTGGACTACCGGGAGTTGAATAAGGTCACGATACGGAATAAGTATTCGTTACCTCGAATCGATGACCTATTTGACCAGTTGAGAGGAGCTTATTTCTTCTCAAAGATTGATTTGAGATCGGGATACCATCAGTTGCATATCAGGGAGGAGGATGTCTCGAAGACTTCGTTCTTGTCGAGATATGGTTCTTACGAGTTTCGGGTTATGCCTTTTGGTTTGACCAACGCTCCAGCAGTGTTTATGGACT
Organism: Sambucus nigra; assembly: GCA_949130495.1. Lineage (NCBI taxonomy): Eukaryota > Viridiplantae > Streptophyta > Magnoliopsida > Dipsacales > Adoxaceae > Sambucus > Sambucus nigra. Next base: position 423,866,791 of record OX422218.1, read on the forward strand.
TGATGAACAGAGTGTTCTGGGATTTCCTAGATCACTTTGTCATTGTCTTCATCGATGATATTCTGGTTTACTCCCAGACAGAGGAGGAGCATGCCGAGCATTTGAGGCAAGTTTTGCAGACACTACGTCAGAACGAGTTGTATGCAAAATATGAGAAATGCGGGTTTTGGCTGAAGGAGGTCCAGTTTTTGGGACATATTATTTCCGACCGGGGAATATCTGTTGATCCGAGAAGGTATCCGCGGTGAGGGAGTGGGGACAGCCCACGACACCGACTGAGATTCGTAGTTTCTTGGGCTTAGCAGGATACTACAGGAGGTTTATTCGGGGATTTTTGAAGATAGCGGGTCATTTGACACATCTGACTCGTAAGGGTGTGCCATTCATCGAGAGTGATGCCTGTCAGTTGGCATTTGATGAATTGAAGGATAAGTTGACCTCAGCACCTGTGTTAGCATTGCCGAGACCGGGAGTTGAGTATTTGGTTTACACCGATGCATCTTTGCAAGGACTTGGAGGTGTATTGCAGCAGGAGAGACATGCCATAGCTTATGCTTCCCGTAAGCTTAAGCCTCATGAGAAGAATTACCCCACTCATGATTTGGAGTTGGCGGCAGCATTATTTGCCCTACGGATTTGGAGACACTATCTTTTGGGGGAGAAGTTCCAACTGTTCACGGACCACAAGTCCCTACAGTACCTGTTCACGCAGAAGGAGTTGAATATGCGGCAGCGTAGGTAGCTTGAGTTTGTGAAAGACTACCAGTTCGATATCCAGTATCACCCGGGTAAGGCTAACGTGGTAGCAGACGCGTTGAACCGTAGGCCAGCATATGAGGTGGCAGGGGTGTGGAAGGCAAAGTGGAAGGAGTTGGGACACCAGGATGCAGTGGCCCGATCTTTCATGTCTGTGATGACCATTACACAACAGATTATCACAAAGGTAGTACGGGCACAGGCTAATGACTCGTTCTGTCAGGAGCAGATAATTCGATTACTAGCAGAGGGAGCCGAGTCGTATACCGTCAACTCATACGGGGGATTACGCTTCAATGGGAGATTGGTGGTTTTGGAAGGGGAGGAATTGCGACACTAGGTGATGGCAGAGTCGCACGGCTCACGATTCGCGGTACATCCCGGAGGGGACAAAATGTACCAAGACATGAGACGCCAATATTGGTGGAGCGGTATGAAGAGAGATATCGTTGTATTTGTTTCGAAATGCGCCACTTGTCAGCTAGTAAAAGTGGATCATCAGAGATCGATAGGACTTCTACAGCCATTGGAGGTTCTGAGGTGGATGTGGGAGAGCATATCCATGGACTTTATCACGGGGTTACCTACGTCGCAGAGGGGTTACGACTCCGTTTGGGTAATTATGGACAGATTGTCCAAAGTCGCTCACTTTTTACCCGTAAGGACTGACTACACTACGGGACATTATGCCCAGCTCTTCATTTCAGAGGTTGTGAGACTTCACGGTGTGCCCCTAAATATCGTGTCTGACAGAGACAAGATATTTGTATCACGGTTTTGGGAGTGTTTCCAGGAGGCCATGGGCATGGAATTGCGATTGAGTACGGCTTATCATCCGCAGACCGATGGGCAGACCGAGCGCACAAATTAGGTGTTGGAGGACATGCTACACATGTGCATTATTGACTTTGGGGGTGGATGGGAGCAGTACCCTCCACTGGTGGTGTTTGCTTACAACAACTCCTATCAGTTCACTATTGGCATGGCTCCGTTTGAGGCGTTGTACGGTAGACCTTGTCGTTCCCCAGCATGTTGGTTAGAGGTGGGTGACAACAAACTACTTGGGCCGGAAGTGATTCAGGATACTTCGGCAAGGATTGAGTTGATTCAGAGTCGCATTCGGGTAGCTCAAGACCGGCAGAAGAGTTATGCTGATGCGAATAGATCTTTCAGGGAGTTCCAAGTGGGGGACCAGGTTTTTCTTAGAGTATCTCCTATGAAGGGGATTATGCGTTTTGGGAAGAAGGAGAAGTTGACACCTATGAAGGGGATTATGCGTTTCGGGAAGAAGGAGAAGTTGGTCGTTTCCTATTATTGAGCGGATAGGACCAGTTTCGTATAGACTCGGGCTACCGGAGCATTTACACCGGATTCATGATGTGTTTCATATTTCCTCACTAAGGAAATATCTTAGGGACGATTTGTCTCATTCTCACATCGCTTTGGAGTAGATTGATCTACAGCCTGATAGCTCCTACGAGGAGGGGCCGATTGCTATTTTGGACCGAAGTGAGAGGAAGCTGCGGTCAAAGAGAGTTCCGTTAGTGCGTATTCAGCGGAGACATCACAATGTTGAGGAGTCCACATGGGAACGCGAGGATGAGATGCGCGAACGTTATCCAGAGTTGTTTTTATCAGGTACTTTCTAGTTCCGAATTTCGGGACGAAATTCTGTTATTAGGGGGGGAAATATGTAATACCCCGTATTTTTGGCGATATTTATTTTTGGGATTAATTAATTTAATGAGAATTAATCCGGATAAAATACTAGCGAGATGTGAGTTGGTATTTGACTATATTGAGTATATATGATGTTATATGAATAATGAATTATGAAAGTTGTCGTGAGATTGATATACGGTAATTTGGACATTTTATTGGGATGCGTGAGACAGTCGCGTCAGGAGATAATTATTTTAATTATAAAAGTGAAATTTAAATTCTATTAACCGTATGGTCATTTTGAGTGAGCCAACGCGTCCAGAAGGGTCGAGATAGTCAGAAAACACTAGCCGGGGGTTTAGTTTGGGTCCCGGGGTACTTTTAGGCCATACTGGCAACATAAAGGGTATTTTGGTAATTTTGTATTTTTGGGAATTAAAAGTGACGAAAATTAGTAAATTATATCCGATGTGGATTTGACCCACTAAACCACTAACCAACTCATTTTAACCCAGAAGGATACGTAGGTTATTAGAATTAGGTTTTCTAACTTTTCCGAAAAACAAACCCTAGCCACCATAGCCATTGGAGAAGAAAGCTTGGAGAGAGATAGATAGAAGGGAATTCTGCAGAAAGAGAGAGGGAACTCCTTCAAATCGTCATCAAAATCTGAGATTGAATCAAGGCAAGTGGTTTAATTTACATTTTATGCAGTAAATGTTTCTTCCATGTTAGAAATCTTGATAATCATTCTTGTTTGGGAGATAAAGGAAAACCCATGAAATTGGAGTTGTTAGTTTAATTTTGGATGTAGGTTTGCATGTAGAAACGTTATTGGAAGATTGAATTAAGAGAATTACAAATTTATGTGATGTAAAAACAGATTAAATTCTGGGAATTGATGATGATAAATTCTAGGGTTTATGTTCTTGAAAAATTGGGGAAAAGAGTAGAGACTTGTGATTTGATGATGTTTAGGAAGAATTAATCCTTTAAAATACGTTAGTATGTGACATTAACATGTTTAGGGACGATTAGAGACCTTAAAAAATTGTTAGATTGAGGTTCGGATGAGATTTGAGGTGTAGAGAAATTGGAAAAACGAGATGGGATTTCTGGGCTTGAATCTGGTCACTCGTTAGAAAACCTACCCAGGTCGTTCGAACGAGCTCATTCGAACGAGCTTCTAACAAGTTGACAGTTTGGGGTTTTAATGAGAGGGATGTTCGTTAGATAGCCCAATTCGTTCGAACGAGATCTCGTTAGATAGCCCAGTTCGTTCGAACGAAATCTCGTTCGAACAACCTCGTTCGAACGAGACTTCTAACGAGCTGGCAGTTTAGGCCTTTTTGGCCTGTTTTGATTTTGGGAGTCCCGTAAACTTGTTCAAGGATAGAGATAACATTCCTTTGATGATGTATTGGTATACTTGGGACATTTGGGACATAATGAGGAGTAAATTATATAATTGTGGAACGAATCAAAAAGACACTTTGAGTTGAGACATGAGTGCCTACTACGACGTGAGAATAAATTATGGCGTGTATGATTTTGAACCGGGAGTATATAAATTGTATAAATTATAAGATGGTACGAGAATAAGATAAGTACTACAATTAAACTACGGTGATTATTAAGATTCGTGTTTACTTAGTATTGATATATGATTTGTGTGTATGACATACCTACCATACTTGCTATAATGGGAGGTTTGCGTTCGCTTAGGGCCCTCTAATCCTTGTGTTGCCCGGATTTAGACTGGTTACCTCGATGAACATTGGTCAGAGAAGGACTTATTGGGATGTTAATAAGTCTGCTGATCGTGGGAGCGTAGGTATGTGCGTGACCCATGTGATGTGACTATGTTCGCCTCCACTGTGTGTGTGATTTGTGTTATCTGAACAATTCCTGAGAGATTCGGAATACGTTATTCCTTATGTACGTGATGTACCGGGATGGATAGCAGAGTATGTGTACACCGCAGCTTAGTCTCGGGGTGCTTATATTGTATAATTATGTGGTGGAAAATATACACTTAATAAACTGGGAACTTTCATATGGTATTGTGTGTATAACTATGGAATAACAAAAGGGATGATCTATAATGAGTTGTATCAATTTTATGTGAGAACCTGAATTTACGTTAAGCCCCCTATTTAATTGTGAGCGTTATAATGTTAATGGGAACCGAGTAATAAGGGTAGAACCTATGATAGTCTAGCTAGATATGATGTCACTTAGCTAGTGGTTTGTGTCATTTTAGATGGGTACTTACGTTAGGAGTGCGCAGTTAGACGAGAGGTGAGAATTTCATGTGAGTGAACGTCCTAACATGTACTTTGCATTTAATGTTTTAAAAGTTTTTAAAGCTCTTGCAGGTTTTTAAAATATCTCCACATTCGGGCTCTGACCCGTTTGCTTTCAAATCTATTTTTTGTAAAACCATTTTAGGTGCCCAGCCACAAGGACACCATGCATAGGATACTCATTCAGGTGACGAGCTGTAGCTGTTTGTGGAAGCTACAGGGATTTTCTTTTAGACGCTTCTACCATTTGGATTCCATATTCAGTATTCGTCATTTGTAGGGCATGTTGCCCAAATTCTATTAGAGACATTTCCATTTCTGTTTTTCGGACTTTGGCATGTATTGATTCTGTATTCAGTATTTAGTTATTCATTTTAGTTGTGGAGTTTGTTGTGAGGAGTTTTTCCTCCGGATTTATTTATATCGTATGATGGTTATTCTATTATTTCGTTATAGTTAATGGTGATATTATTCTTGTTTTAAATCTTTTACTGCATGTTAATCCGACTTTAATTAAAATTTGACGACTTATTTTTAAATACTAGGTGGTTAGTAATAATAAAATGTTTTCGAGAGTGATGCTATTAACTGAGCCAACTTGGCATTTTGATTAAATTTCATAAATGAGTAGCTACCCGGTATTTAATTAGTCGTGGTGTCACAACTCACTGAACCTAAGTAATAAAATGAGGAAGATATAGATGTATCTACTCCCTTGCATGTAAAGTAATCCAAGTATGAGTCATGAGTTTATGAACAAAATCAAAACCACACTAAAGTAAGGCCCCACTTAAGTTTAAGTGGGAATTGAGTCTCAAACAATTTGTCATCTCACATGATTGTAAACATTATAAGTAATTCAACATAATGGAAGTGAGAACTAGAACTACAATAACTTATAAAAGTTAACAAATTACATTTGAATCCTTCTTGTGTTTAAAAGTATGAAAAACTTAAAGTACAAAGTTACCTATTATGATTAGATTTGAAGGGGCAGATGAGGAGGGGCATAGGCAGGGGCGCTAGTTTAGGGAGAGAAGGACTGCTATGATTGCACTGGCTTGGGGAGTAGAAGGTCGAATAGCTAAAGCAATGGCAAAGCCTCTGCCCCTGTGATTGCCTGAATGATAAAGGATGCCCATCTTTTCTATAGCCCTTCATATTTTCAATATTCAGATACAAAATGGGTGTATGCATCTCCTTTATTACAAACTCAAGAATGGTCATCATTCACGAGTATGGGGCGAGGTACGTATCATTTCCCTCATCTGAAATGAGAAGTAGTGTGTCCACAAAAGAAGACCATTGTACGACCGGTGTTAATATTAACATCAACCCATTGATCCCATGTTTTCAAGGACCTTGTATATGCCTCTTCCACTTCTAGTCTCTTATACATGTGATTGCCTTCTTGGAAGTAATAGTCCCCTTTATATGTTTTCTGGTGAGTCAACCAGTGATATGTGTTGAAGATAATAACATCAACATTATGGTACTTAGAAGAGTAACCTTGTATCATAGCTAATCTTAGTGTTTCTCTATGCTTCCAAGCCTTATTTTAGATCTTCCATTCTTGAACTAAGAATGGTGATCTTATAAAGTCAATTGAGTACTTGTAATCCTTGAATCTTAAAGAATGAAACCCTGTTGTCTTGTACTCATGGAGACCTGAGACGTCGATGACTCTCATATTATCAGGAAATGATTCTCTCAAAGAACATAGCAATGATTCCCACATATTCCTATTTAAGGAATTCCCCACTAACAATATCTTCTCCTCCTCAACATCTTTAACATTTTGAAACCCATCAAACATGGGAATGTGACAATCACGTGGCTTTCAACGAAGCTTGAAGTAATCCATATACAACCTTCCACTCTTGAAAAAAAAAGTGAACTTTAAGACCTTGCCTTGCATTATAACCTAAAACATGAGATGATACAGTTTTATTTAGTATAAAGAGAGTTTGCATTATAGACTACAAATACCCATACAGTTCATCTCTTAATCGTACGGAAAACATAATAAATAAATAAATAAAGATTAATATGAAAAAAAAAATATGAAAAGTGGAGTAAACTAACCTTATCATCGAAGAAAGTCCAGGTTCCAAATCTTAAAACCTGACAGTACAAATCAAATCTAACCAAATTAAAGGACCCAAAATGAAACCTCATTAAAAATTGAGAGAGAGAAAGGAACATACCTCATACTAAATCACAATCCCTAGCCCTTGAAATCATTTCTTACCTCGAGTTAAATAATCCATAATGTTAACAAATCCCTGATTTTAAACCCACATTTTCAAATAGAGATCATAAATCATCACTTCATAATTAAATTCAGAAAGGGAGAAAGAGAGATATACGACTGTAGAAATAATTTTGTGGTAATAATGAGATGGGAAAAATACAATGTTGAATAACTTTAAACCTAAGGAATATTAGTTGATCTGGAATAGAATAACATTGAGATTAATGATTGGCCAGAGATAGTGATTGATTGGAGAGAGAAATTTAATTCGTAGGACGAAGAGATAAGAGGGAGTGAGAAATAACGAGATTTCATGAGGAGAAACAGAGTAAAGTGAGTGATGGAACTAAGCGATGTTTAAGTGTAGGCAAAGAGAGAGAGAGAGAGAGAGAGAGAGAGAGAGAGAGAGAGAGAGAGAGAGAGAGAGAAATGAAGGGATATGAGCGTGAATTTATGGAAAAGTGGGAAAATAAGAAAGGGGGAAAATTCGAATTTCAAACTTGAATGAAAGTGTGAGAGTTGATATCAACCCTTGATTTTATAAGTCGTTGATGTGCTTAGATAATTCAAAAACCATGCTCCATTATTATATGGATATATATATATATAATGTACAAAGACGGTTAAATCTTTGAGTCGGGGTTTTATGTATGATCCAGAACCTACTCATGTAGGGGTCCCAAAAAATATTCTCATACCTTACTATACGAATCGGGTCTGCATCGGGTTCAAATCCAAACCCAACCCATTGACAAGCCTACTAGACGATCAGTTTCTATTAGTTATATTAGTCTCATGCACAGTGTTCATATCTCGTGTGTGGCCATTTAGGGCAGGTTTTATGTTTTTGCCTTTTAACGGCATCTTTTGAAGACAATCTCTAGATATTTGCAAATTATCATCATATTATCAAAATGGACATTTCATTAGGACACGATTAGTTCTTAAGAGTTAACTTTGTTCCATCCGAGGTGTTCATATCTCTTAGACGAGCATTTAGGGGTTGTTTTGCATTTTCACCCTTTAACGACATGTCTTTAAACCAAAGTCTTGAGATTTTAAAATTATTGTCAGACTCTCAAATCGAGAGTCTCGTGAGGTGTTCATATCTCTTACGAGTTCGTTACGAGATTTTTTTTGAATTTTTTCCCATTAATGACATCTGTGGGTACCCAGAATTAGGACCATTGGCCTGGATGAGTAGCCCAGTCCTGGCAGCCCAAAGTCCAGGCCCCTCATCTCTTATTTTGATCCGGTCTCCCCCCACGTTCTCATTAAGGGAAGTTATAGGGGAGATGGAAGACGTGGGGGAACCCATCACCTCCACTTACCTACATGTACATGTATATATTAAACCCTAGGTCCGGGGTAAAAGGATAATTTTTGTATTCTCTGTAATTACTCTCCAGAGTATATAGAAATAATATCGACTGCACCACCGTGGATGTAGGCACATCTTTATTGAACCACATACATCCTCTATTGTGTGATTGTCATTTTATATTCCTTATTCTCACTTGGTGAATGCTTTTTCTTATTTATTTGTGTTGCACAATAATTGTGAACACAATTGGAGCCGTCTGTGGGAAACGTTCATCTTTCCCTGAGAAGAGCCCACACCAAGAAAGGAGTTTAAGATGTCTGGTCATAGCATCAATGCCCCTCAGGGAGGAGATATTCAAGAGCCACCTGCTCCTCACAGGATTATGTCTGATGTTCGACGTTCAAATCAGAGAGCTCGACTGGAGAGGCCATCCTCAGAAGAAAGTCAGGGACCAACGAGGTCCACAAAGATATCCATATTAATTGATGCGTATGAGGAAAGGATCTACGAGCACAGGGAGTATTCCCGCAGATACGAGGCTGTGAATGCTCGCTTAAAAAGAAGACTGGAAAGACTAGAGAGGGAGCTTTGTCCTGATAATAGGAGACGTCCATACTGCACTCCTAGCCCTCAGGCAAGCAAGTCTCGCAGCCGAGGAAGGAGCCCTAGGCGAGAATCTCAAAAGGTCAAACGAGGCGAGTCAAATGATGACCTCAGCGAACGGCTGCGAAAAGCTCGCAGCTACCAGAGCCCTGCTCGCAGCGATGAAAACATACGAAATCTAGTCTGCAGGGAGATGGACCAACATCTTGCTCACCACGGAACAAGATCAACCAGAGAACTCGCAAGGCGAGCTCTCAAAACCCAGATGAAGTCACCCTTAACGAGGGAAATCGAAGAGGAGGAAGCCCCCAAGAAATTTACCATTCCAAGGTTCAAGATTTAAGACGGATAGACCATGACCCTCTAGAATCACCGAGATGCCCTGATGTGCCCATTTTTCTCTCGAGCCTGCATGATGTAGCGCAGAAGTGGTTCGAAAGGCTCCCCCACCGATCGATCAGGAATTTCAAATCCCTAGCTGAACTTTTTATGGCCCGATTCATTACCAATAGCTCCCATCCCAAAAGTATGGATGATCTGCTAACAATGAAGAAAATGCCTCAAGAGACCCTCCGAGACTACGCGAAGAAGTACTGGGAGTTATTCAATGAGATTGAGGACTGCATAGAGGAAGTGGCAGTGGCCTCCTTCAAAATTGGGCTCCCTAGGTCTTCCCTACTATACCAGTCCCTGACGAAGAAGGAAGCTATGACTATTAACAAACTAATGGCCCGAATCGAGAAATACGCAAAGGTGGAAGATGTCATCCGCCCTAATACAAGAGAAAATAGTCGAGCTAAGATTTACACCAAGGGAAGTGAGAAAACTGAGAACTAGAAGAAAAGAGGAAAGAACGGAGGCAAAAATGGCTGCAAGAACGGAGTAAACCATGACGCATCGAAAGTATTCCAGGAGGTCAACACCGTCTTCAAAGAAATAATTTACAAAATTCTTGCAAAGATCAAAGATGAGCCATTCATCAAGTGGCCGAGGAAAATGGGAGGAGATCCCTCGAAGAGGAACAATTCATTAAGATGCGCTTTTCACGAAGAGGGAGGACATAAAACCGAGCACTGCAAAGATCTTAAGTCTCACCTCGAGGAGTTGGCCCAGTCTGAGCATTTGAATGACTTTGTGGAAAAGAGGGCAGAGAAAGTGGCTGCCAACAGAGAGGCGAGACCCGACAACGAGCTGGAGGATGATGCTGGACATGAGTTTGCAGTAATCCACGGAGTATCTGACATCAAGCAGATACAAGGGAACTCAGCTCGAATGGAAATGAAAAAACTTACAGTGGTAATGCAGGATTTTCAAATCGATCCAGCAAAGTCACAGTCAGGAAAGCGTAGACGAGCATAGGACGTCAACTATAACAAGCATATTATTTTCACGGATGAATATTTGGTGGGAGTAAGGACCCCACATCATGATGCCCTGGTCATTACACTCAGGATAGCAATCTTTGACATCGTCAAGTTGTTCGTCGATCAAGGAAGCTCATCCGAAGTAATGTACCTCGACCTATTCAGGAAATTGAAGTTGAGCGCCGCCAACCTAAAGGAAGCTACTGTTCCTTTGGTCGACTTCACTGGAAAAATGACCATGTCCCTGGGCAAGATAGTACTGCCAGTGCGTGCTGGAAACATCTCCAAGATGATCGAGTTTTTGGCAGTTGACATCGACTCATTATACCAGGCCATCCTCGCTAGGGGATGGCTTCATGCGATGAAGGCAGTCTCCTAGGCCTACCATCAGAAGCTCAAATATGTAACCGAGCGAGGAGTAATGGATATCCACGGTGACCAAGCGATGGTGAGGAAGTGCTTTATAGCAACCATCTGACCAAAGTAAGAGAAGAAGGCCGATCAACTCAGAGAGAAAGTTGAAGAAGGTGTTATATCTTCCAAGTAGCAATTAAAGTACGAAAGACATGGAGTGGAGGAGACCAGGCTCCTCCCCTCCGAGCATGTCGTCGAGGACCTGGTAGAAGTTATGGCTGAAGTTGGTGACAGTATCATAATCTTCTTCATTGGAGCATTTCTCACCGATCAAGAACAGAAGGAGTTGACGACCTTGCTGAGACACAACGTAGATGTTTTTGCATGGGAACCATACGAGCTGCCTGGAATCAATCCTAGTATGGTCTGTCATCAGCTGCACGTCGACCCCATATTCAATCCAATCACGCAGAAGGCACGAAGAACTACTCTCGAGAAGGCTAAAGCGGTCGAAAAGGAAGTAGAAAAACTGCTGGATGCAGGATCCATATGGGAAGTGCAATTCCCCAAGTGGTTGTCCAACCCAGTAGTAGTTCCGAAGAATAATTGGAAGTGGAGAGTTTGCATTGACTTCACTGACCTCAACAAAGCATGCCCTAAGGATAGTTTCCCCCTCCCAAAGATAGACCAACTAGTAGATGCCACTGCATCTCACGAGCGAATGAGTTTCCTGGACGCATACTCAGGATATCACCAGATCCCCTTATATGCCCCAGACAAGGACAAAACGACGTTCATCACGACAATTGGGTTATATTGCTACAAGGTCATGCCCTTTGGGCTCAAGAATGAAGGTGCAACCTATCAGTGGCTGGTCACTAAAATGTTCAAGGATCAAATGGGAGACACAATGGAGGTCTACATTGATGACATGCTCGTTAAGAGCAAGAGGAAGAAAAATCACCTCTCGAACCTGTCAAAGACCTTCAAAATCCTTAGGAAGTACCGGATGAAACTTAATACGAGCAAGTGTTCCTTCGGTGTCCAGTCAGGAAAATTTCTTAGGTACTTGGTCAGTAAGAGAGGCATAGAAGCTAATCCAAACCAGATCGATGCAATCAACAGAGTATAACCCCTTGAAAAATTCGGGACGTATAGAAGCTCACTGGAATGCTCGCCGCCTTAAATCGCTTCATCTCCAAATCCTCCGAGAAGTGCAAGCCATTTTTCCAGTTTCTAAAGGGGAGTAAACCGATAGAGTGGAGCCCAGACTGCTCGCGAGCTTTGGACGAGCTTAAGTCCTACTTAAGCTCCCCACCGCTAATTTTCATACCACAGCAAATGGATTATTTGTACCTGTACCTCTTCGTATCGAATCACACTGCCAGCTCTGCATTAATATGCGAGGTTGCAGGAATCCAACACCCCGTTTACTACATGAGCAAGACCTTATTAGACGCCGAGCAAAGGTACCTGCCATTGGAGAAGCTCGCCTTTGCACTTGTAATAGCCTCGAGGAAGCTGAAACATTATTTCAAAGCTCATACTATCATCATCCTTACATCGCATCACCTTAAGGCGGTCCTAAGGAAAACAGACTTGTCAGGCAGACTGTCTAAGTGGTCAGTCGAGCTCGGTCGGTTTGACATCCAATTTCAACCAAGGACAACTATCAAGGGTCAGATCCTTGCTGATTTCATAGCCGAATTCACGGACGAAGAACTCTTCGACCAACCTCAACCAACAAGGCAATAGAAGAACCAAGCAATAGAGAGAACCTGGAGACTCTTCATTGATGGAGCCTCCAACTCAAAGGGGGCAAGGGTAGGCATTGTCCTCATGACTCCAGAAAACACAATCCTCAAAAAAAGAATTAGGCTTGAATTTGTAGCCTCCAATAACGAAGCAGAGTACAAAGCCCTAATAGCTGATCTCCAAAAGGCACAAACTCTAGGAGCAAAATGTTTACAGGCGTTTGGCGACTCTCAACTAGTCTCTAATCAGATAAGTGGAGATTATAATGCAAAGGATAAAAGAATGGAAGCCTACCTCACCTTAGTGAGGGAATTAATGTCAAGCTTTGAAGAGATCAACATCCAGCAGTTTCCTAGGGGGCAAAACAGTCATGCTGATGCCTTAGCAGCCTTGACTTCGGCAGTTGACTCTGACCTTAAAAGGGTCATCCCCATAAATTTCCTCATTTGTTCGAGCATTAACCACAATAGCAAGTTACCAAACGTGGAACAAATACTCTAGGTGGGATCAGCCCCCAGATGGATAGACCCCTTAAAGGACTATTTAAAGGATGGCACGCTCCCAAATGACAAGAAAACTGCCCATAAGATAAGAGTCAAAGGTGCTCGCTTTCACTTATCTATAGAAGGCGACTTGTATAAGAAATCCTTCTCCGATCCCTACCTTAGATGCCTCCACCTAGGTGATGTCGATCAAGTGCTACATGAGCTTCACGAAGGAATCTGTGGAAGTCATATCGGAGGAAGGTCTCTAGCCTTTCGAGCAATGAAGGAAGGCTATTGGAGGCCATACATGCAAAAGGACTTCGCAGTATATGTCCGCAAATGACTAAAATGCCAATTCCACACTTCTATGGCCCACCAACCCACCAGCGACCTGAAGTCCCTGTCCAGCCCATTGCCCTTCGTCCAATAGGGAATGGACATCGTGGGACCACTGCCTACCGCCATCGGCAATCGCAAATACCTGTTGGTTATGACTGACTACTTCACCAAATGGATCGAGACTGAACCCCTAGCGAACATCCGAGATGCTGATATGATAAGGTTCATATGGAGGAATATAATCACTCGGTTTGGAATCCCCAGAACCATCATCACCGATAATGGAACGCAGTTCGAAAGTGGCCCCTTTCAGAACTTCTGTAACGAACACGGGATCAGACACCACTTCAGTTCGGTGGCCTACCCTCAGAGAAATGGCCAAGATGAAGCTTCCAATACAAATGTGATCGATGGATTAAATAAGGGATTAGAGCGAGCCAAAGGCGCATGGGTAACAGAGCTACCCCATGTTCTATGGGCGTACTGAACCACTCCTCGATGAGCAACAAGAGAAACCCCATTTTCGCTGACATATGGCATGGAAGTAGTCATCCCACTAGAAGCAGGTTTGCCAACAATGAGATCCAACCTTGTCGACCAAGGGCTGAATGATGAAGCATTACTCGCCGAACTTGACCTAACCGACGAGCGCAGAGAGCTAGCCCTGGTGAAGCTAGCGAACTATAGCAATATCTCGCGAAGCATTACAACAAAAGGGTTAGCCCGAGGACGTTCCAAGTTGGGGACTATGTTCTAAGGAAAGTCCTGGGCAGTACAGTGAAGTTGTCAGACGGAAAGCTAGGCCCAAACTGGGAAGGACCCTTTAAAGTAACTAAATACGATCTGCAAGGTGCCTATCACTTGTAAACGATGGAGGGCAGAGAAATACCATGAGCATGGGACGCAGCTAATCTCAAGAAATTCTATTTTTAGATCTTTTTCTTGTATTCTTTTGTTATGAAAACAGAAGTTCATTTTCCTTATTACTAATGAAAGTTACTTAATTGATTACACTCTGATCAATAATAGCTGCATTTATCGCACATCTTTTCCAAATAACAGGCACGATGGTCACTATAGCAGGGGAATACCCCTCCTCAGGTCATCGGCCTAAAACACGAGAGACTCTTAGCATTGATCCTGGCAATATATAAAGCCCTGCAGAGGATTCTTAGGCAATACGACCAAATCTTATACTGGTCATCAAACCTACTTCGGTTGAACAAAATTCTAATCGGATGAAGACATCCAACACCAGGTGTGTCCTCGCCAATTGCCCTACTTAGGCCTAAGGGAGTGTGACGACACAACCTAAAAGGTAAAGTGGTGCACAATGGTACTTTGGTATTATACTGGACTGGGGGGACACTTGCATGACAAAACAGAAAAGATCATAAAGAAACAAGGATATGAAAAGTAGGATATACACGTTTAGTTGGCAAAATTGCCCAGAACACAAACTTTTCATTAATCCATCATACTTAAAAAATGATAATACATGTTTAGTCGGCGAGCTCGCCCAAAGCATTTACATTATCAAAAATAAAAAAAAATAGCAACTGGAAAAATCTCAAGGGGGTGGAAGCCTCCGAGCAAGGTAATCAGCCACTCGAGCTCTTCGTCCATCATCAGGAGCAGGATAAACTCTTCCACAACCTCATTCACATCCAACTCCAATAATTTCCAAGGAATAGCATCGATGGGGATCCATCGATCGTCCCTCCTGAATGGGTTGGGCATCAGAGTGGAGGAATACATCTCACGACGATACCATAGCACCGAGTTCCTCGAGACTTGCAGCTCCTTCAAGGAACTTAGATATCCCCTGATGAAAGAAATCTCCTCGAACTCAGATAGCCTTGTTGGAGCATCCGACCAGCCTTGATCATAACCGTCAACCCACGCTTGTCGAGGACCTTGCTTGAACAAGTGCCGCAACCGGGTGATGTCCCTTTGAAGTACAGTAGCAATTACATATGCTCGTTGAACATCACCGTGGAGTTCCTCCATTTCCTTATCAAGAAGCTCTTTCGCTTCCCTGTTTCTGCCCCTGGTGGTCCTACCAGCTCGCGGAAGGGGAGGGCGAGTGGGACCTTGCGGTATAGGAGGAGTAACGTTATGACCAGATCTAGCTCGCGACGATGAGGAGCCTTGTAGAACTGCTGGAACAGTGCTCGACGCATGCTCCCTAAGTCGTAATACTTCTCTCCTCAGGTCTTCATTCTCCTTATACTTATGATTTCTGGACCTAAGGGACTTGTAAAGCTTAACGAAGGCCTGGCGAACTTCAGGACTCGCGTTGGGACCAAGGGTCTTACCCAATTGGGAAGTAGCAGGAATGTAATCATCTACATCAACTAACTACAAATGAAAAGAAGATAAAGGAGAGAAAGAGACAAATCAGTACAAGTAGAAATAAAGCCTTTTTCATTAATAAAGATTAAGGTTACATCGAACTGAAGAAAGAAAGTTTACAGACTGGAAAAAGAAAAAAATACAATTAGCATTAACAGGAGCACTGCCCTCGGCAGGGGTGGTCTCTGTCACCTCAATAAGAGAAACATCAGCAGAGGTCACCCGAGGATGAGGATCAGAGACTTAAACAACTTAGGCAAGGTTCTCATCCACGACTGGCTTCGGCCCTGGGTCATGTTAGTCAAAGAGTGGGGATGCAACATCCACCCCAGCGGCTATGAGAGCCTTATTCCATCCTTTCTTGAAGTTTAGACGGCTAATATAGCCTATCTGAACTTCAGCATCTTTGTATGTTGCAGCCCAACCGGAATTATAAGAGTCTTCCTTGGCAGTGACAAACTCGGACTCCTTTTTCTTCAGCTCTTCAGAGAGCACCCTTTTCTCCTCCACGATAACAAGTTTTCTCGAGCAAACCAGGTCATAGGCCTACCTCAGCTCCTCTAGATCCTTGACAGCCGCATCCTTCTCCTTGCTCGCGATGGCAAAAGCCAAGTCGGATGAAATTCGAGCAGCGTCAATAGCCTTAAAATTGGCCTCAAGCTCCTTACCCTTCACCGCCAGGGCAGGATTCTCTTGCTCTAGCTCACTGTTCTTCTTCACCAGCTTATCGCGTGAACGATACAGCACGGCAAAGTCAGTAACGAACTACGAAAAAAAGAAGGTATTAGAAGAATAAAATGAGGGAAGTAAAAAAAACATAAGAAAAAAAGAAAAAGAAACCTTACCAGAGTAAGCCTCTGACTAGCCTGGAGGGACAAATGCTCTGACCCCACTGCCCTTTGGCGATCAGCAGGGTGGACAGCTCTCTCGAGTAGGGCCGAGGCCAGCTGAGGAAAAATTTCCACAGAGGCCCCCTCGGGCAGAGCGGACACTGGGACTAAGGCCTGCCCGATCTTTGTCCTTGCCTCAGCCCTCCTCTTCTCCTCCTCTTTCTCTTTCTCTCTTTTTCCTCTCCTCGACCCTCCTTTTCTCCTCCAATTTTTTCCTCTCTTCTTCCTTTTTCCTCTCTCTCTCTCTCACCTGCTCCTCTTACTTCCTTCTCCTCTCCTTCTCCTGAGCAGAGGAACGGGAACCAGTAACAACGGCCCCAGAAGTAGCTTTTTGCTTCTTTGACCTCTGTACAAGAAGCACATGGTCCTCATCATCATCATCCCTAATCAAGTTCTTCCTTGGAGGAACCATCTCTTCCCTTGAATTGCTAGAAGTGCTCGATGTTCCCCGAGCTTCAGAAGCCTCCTCACGGTCAGAGGAACTGCTACTATCAAAGCTCCCTCCACCCAAATTACTCACGACTCCTGCAAACTTTCAGAACTGCTCTCCTCCTCGTCCAACTGGATAGGATCTGCAGCAGTCTCTTCGAAGGAATCAAACTCTAGTATACTATCCACAGGCCTTGCTATGAAGCTGAAGCCAACGTTCTTGTACTATAGCAGAAAGGCAGTAGACCTAGGATGCTCGCCGTCACCCAGAGGCTCCCTGATATTCCAAGCCTTAACTAATTCCGAGATACGAACCTCGCTGTGAGCAGGCTCCAAATTCTTTGGCCTCGCTATGGAAGAAAAAGCAAAAGAGGAGTTAGAAAGGTCACAAATCAGCAAAAATTAAAATAACAGTACAATGTCTACCTATGTATTCCTCCCCGTAAAAAGGAATAGAGAACCTCTCAGACCTCTACCCTTCAAATTGGGGAGGGAACTGCCAATTCCTAACAAGGAAACCTTCTTGCTAGTAGTCTTTATGGGAATCAGGTAGATTTACTACCAATATCCTGTTAGGGATCCTAGCTTTGAGGTAAAGGACACCAGAACTAGTTCGAGAAAAGGAGTAACAGAAACAGACCTCGGCGAGCCCTAACCTAGTTCCATACAATTGATTTATCCTATGGACACCATTTACTATTTTCCACACATAGGGCGAGCATTGTGCAGGAACAATATTGAAATAGCCAAAGAAATGCAGGAACAAATCATTGGGAGGAAAAGTGAGTCCCCCCTGGGAAAGAAACAGAACATGGATCCAGTGAGCATCATCTATCTCTCTAACGTTTCTAGGAGGGGAGGAACAACATTTAATATTTACCCACTTGGGAATGTTGTAAAACTTCCTAAACTCAGAGACCGACCTATTCCCAATCTTCACCATTGCAAAGCCCTAGAAAACTATAAACTCAAAGAGAAGGCACAGAGAAAAGATATAGGGAACTTACAAGATAGAAGACCAATCCGAATGAGGAAGAAGCACGAGCCCAAGCGGCAAGGAAGCAATGAGACTGGAGATTGAGAGAAGAAGGTACGAAGTGCTAGAACTCACAAGGAATGAGAAAATTCTGGAAAAATTGGAACGACAATAGAGAAGTACCTATTCCAAGAAACCTTCAAATTCTACTAATCATAGTGCACAAGATACAAGGTGGGTGCCGCCAAAATCAGCTTCACGGTTTTTGAAGAATTGCAAAACAACCATTATGGCTAATCATTTAAATCTATTGAGCCCATAAACATGGCCCAACAAATTTAGGGGCAATTGTGGGTGCCCGGAATTAGGACCATCAGCCTGGACGAGTAGCCTAGTCCTGGAGGCCCAAAGTCCAGGCCCCTCATCTCTTATTTTGATCCGGTCTCCCCCCACGTTCTCATTAAGGGGAGTTATAGGGGAGATGGAAGACGTGGGGGAATCCATCACCTCCACTTACCTACATGTACATGTATATATTTAACCCTAGGTTCGGGGAAAAACGATAGTTTTTATATTCTCTGTAATTACTCTCCGGAGTATATAGAAATAATATCGACTGCACCACCGTGGACGTAGGCACATCTTTGTTGAACCACGTACATCCTTTGTTGTGTGATTGTCATTTTATATTCCTTGTTCTCACTTGGTGAATGCTTTCTTCTTACTTATTTCTATTGCACAATAATTGTCACCACAACATCTTTTCAAGACTAAGCCTTCAGATTTTACAAATGATCATCATATTATTAGACTAGGAGCCCCGTGACTACAAGGTTAGTTCCTATGATATCTTTGTGGTCTTGTGAAAGGTGTCCGTATCTTGAATGGGGTCGTTTGGGGGTTATTTTCACACTTTAACTACATCTTTTTAAGCCTATGTCTTGAAATTTATAAATTATGATCATATTCTCAAATCGTGAGTCCCGTGAGGACACGATCACTTCTTAGGATTTCATTCGTCCCGTGCGACCTGTTTGTGTCTCATACAATAACGTTTGAGGGTTATTTTTTTCTTTTCCCATTAACGGAACATTTTCCAGCCTATGTCTTGAGATTTACAAATTATCATCATATTCTTAAATCATGTGTACCTTTAGGACACAATCAGTTCTTAGCAGTAACATTCGTCCCGTCCGAGGTATTCATGTCTCGTGCGAAGTAGTTTGAGTGCTTTTTTTGTTTTCATCTTTAACGGAATGTTTTCAATACTTTCTTAAGATTTGCAAATTGTCATCTTATTCACAAATCCAGAGTCTCTTGACTACACAATCAGTTCCTACAAGTTATGTTGGTCCCGTGCGAGGTGTTCGTGTCTCGTACAGGGCCTTTAGGGGCTGTTTTGCATTTTTTTTCCTTTAACTACATTTTTTCAAGCTTATTTCTTTCGATTTATAGATTATCATCATAATTTTAAGTTAGGATTCCCTTTTCTACATTTTCATCACCTACAAGTTACATTGGTCCCGTGTGAGATGATCGTGTATCGTACTGAGCTATTTGGGTTTTTTTTTGTTTTCACCTTTTATTGGCATGTTTTCAAGCTAAAGTCTTGAGACTTGAAAATTATTAGGAGTTACAATTGTTTCGTGTGAGGTGTTTGTGTTTCTTACCTAGCCATTTGGTGGATGTTTATCATTTTTGTCCTATAACGGCATGTTTTTAAGCCTAAGTCTTAAGATTTGCAAATTATCATCATGTTCTCAAACTAGGATTCTCGTGACTACACGATCAGTTTTTACGAGTTACAGCAGTCCCATGTGAGGTGTTCGTGTCTGGTACAGGGCTATTTTGGGTTGTTTTGCATTTTATACCTTTGGTTTCATGTTTTCAAGTCTAAGTCATAAGATTTGCAAATAATTGCCATATCCTAAAATCGAGAGCCCCCTAAAGACACGATCGATTCTTAGGGTGTGTTCCACCATATTTGAACCAAAATACCCTTTCTACCATGGAAAAAATTGAGCTACGAATTTTGAGAAGAGTATTTGGGAGATTTTGGAGAAGAAGAAGATGGGTTTTCATGGAGTTAGAGGGATTTCTTATCTTGAAACTTTTGAGGATGCATTCGTAACCCCTTGAGGCCACCTTTTAAGGTGGGGATTGCTCCTCCTACACCAACACCACCATTGAAGCTATTAGAGGTGGGAAAACTTTACTCTTAGTGTATAATGTTACTTTTTGATTTATAGTCTTGTAGTTAGACTATTTGAGTAGGGTGTATTTAGTTAAATAATATAATTATTATATAGAAGACAATAAATATTTTTATGAAAAAAAAAATGTTGAAAAATGTTGTTGTTTTTTAAATGAGGAATGAATGATGATTTCAAGGTTTTGAAATAGTAAAAGTGGGTGTTTATGAAAATAGTGTATTTTCTAGTAATTTTTGATGAAAAACATTTTGTGAAATAAAATGGTTGCAAATGATGTGCTTTTTTGGAAAATGATATTTTGTTGAAATTAAAGAATAAGTAAATATTTCAAGGTTTGGAATATTGAAAGATGGTTTTTTTTACGAAAATGAGAATTCTAGAAATATTGGTGTAACGGTTTCAAGTGTTGTACTGGGTGTGTTAAATAAAGTGATATGATGAGAAGGAGGTTAAAAGACTACATGCTAAATAAAAAGAAATGGAAACATTTTTATAAGAGTGGTCTTAAGTGTGAATGTATTTTTTGAATGAAGAAGTAAAGAAATGTTTGTTTGGAAAAAGGGTTGATAAAAGTATTAATTATGTGTTAATGGGTGAACTTGGAAAAGTTAGAGTGTAACTTAGTAAGGTTAAAAGGATTAACACTTATGGAATTAAAAAGGGATTAAAGGTGTAAAAGTATTTCCAATCAAGTAAAACATTGCTCCAAGTGCAAAAAGGTGTTACTTAAGAAGTTAGTGTGAATGACTTAATTGTGTTTTTTTGGGAAATTAACACTTATGAAACTGGAGTAAAAGGTGATTTTTGAAACAAATGGGTAAGATGGTAATTTTACAAAAGTGGAACATTTTTATGAAATAAACATATTGGAAAAGGTGCTACACAAAGTGGTCGTAAATGAATATGATTTTAAAGGGACTCGAATGACATCGGGATAAAGCAAGAAGGTCCCGGAGCCCTTGGGTGAAAATCTCTAAATCACTTGCTAGAGCATATGGTGCACATAGTCGTCGATGTGGAGCCTATGTAAGTATGAGGTATTGGAAGCTTCCGAGAAAAGATAAAGGAAATATGGAACATATCAAGAAATGGGTGGTATGATAAATGTGTTAATGCGCCCTAACTTGAAGGAATGTAATAAACTTTTCGGTAAAGGTAAAATGAAGAAGTAAATGCATAAATCCATTAATGTCCATAAGATAAGGTAAAAAGGATAAAGTAAGTGGGTAAATGGGTAATCAACCAACTAAGTTGTTAAACCCATAATTTTCATAAACATGTATTGAAAAGGTTTTCTATCAATAAATAAGTATTTTCTAACATGGCTAATGCGTGCATTAAAATGGTACTTTTCAATGGAAATACTAAATTATATTTGCATGAGTGAAAAGGGTGATTTCGGTAAAGGAGTGGATTTGGATAAATCAAGTGTAATGGTTTCATGTGTTGAACTGGGTGTGTTACATAAAGTGAGAAATACTAAGTGTGAATAAAGGAAGTCTTCACAAGATTAAGGTAAATTAATCTGGATAAGTAAGGTTTTCATAAGTAAACGGTTAATGCTTTGGAATGTGTATTTTTTAAAGGTATACATATGTAAATATAGACATATTTTCACATGCATATGGCGTATGAGTATTCATTTCTTCCATTAGTTTTTATCCTGCTCGTATAAATCCCACTGGGCTTAAGCTCACACCCTCGATCTGTTACGGCAGATCGGGAGGGATTTCGTATTTTGAGGGCATTATACAGGTAAGTATATTTTATTTATGTTTACATTAGTAGCTTTGTTTACTTGGACTTCGGCATGCTCTCCTTGGGTCCCTCATGTAGTTTATATTGAAACTGGAATCGCATGCTAACAAGTGAAATGGTAACTAAAATAAATCTGGAGTAGCAACATTATATAGGTTGTTCTTGAACTTCGCACATAACGCTTGGGTCGGATCGGGTTGGCCCACGGGTAACCCATAAATTCGGGTTGGGGCGTTACACGTACATGGTTATTTGGGGGTTATTTTACGTTTTCTTCCTTCAATGGCATGTTTTCAAGCCAAAGTTTTGAGATTTAAAATAATTTTCAGATTCACAAATTAGGAGTCCAGTGAGGACAGGGTCAGTTACTAAGATTTGCATGGTTCCCATGCGAGGTGTTCTTGTCTCTTACTTGGGCATTTGACGATTGTTTTGCATTTTCTCCCTTTAATGGAATGTTTTTAAGATTTTTTAAATAATCATCATATTATCAAATCAAGAGTCTGGTGACTATGTGATCATTTCGTACGAGGTGTGATAAGCACTCAAAAGTATTTAAATAAAACCCCAAACAAACGGTTTTTAATTGCTAATTCTCGATAAAATGGGTCTTATGCGAGTTCATGTTTATCTTGTAGTTCAAACGTCGTCTGTGGATTCAAAAGAAATAAATCAAGGAAAAATGAGGCAAAGATCAGCTAAAAGTGCTAAATCCCAAGTCTCATAGCCTAAACCTTTCCCGAACCAAGCCCTGACCCCCCAGCCTATCCCAAACTAATCCCTAGTGTGTGTGCATTGTTATGTTCATATCTGATATATTTAGGTGTACATTTTAAAGATTTTTATTTTATTCATGTAGTTTTTATTTTATTTTATCTTCATTCGTGTATATTTTAAGGATTTTTTATTTAATTTGTGTGCATGTAATTGTAACTATTAGGGTTCAAGTATTTTTCGTATATGAGTTGAGTGTTTTGATAAGCACCCAAAACTGTTCATTTTATACCCCGAATAGATGTACTTTAGTTGTTAATTCTTGACAATATGGGTCTTATGTGCTTAAATGTTTATCTTGTAAGTTAAACGTCCGTTTGCGGTGTCAAAAGCTATATATCGAGGCAAATGCGCGTTTTATGGTGCTAAATACCTTTGTCACGTATCCTAGCCTACCCTAACCTAGCCTAAACCTAGCCGAATCACCCCAAGCTTTTTTGTGTTTAGTTTATGTCTTTTTATATTTTTTTAGATTTTTAGTTTGAGTCATTTTTATTTTTTGGATTTATTTTAGATTTCTTTAGAATTTCTAGGTTTTATTTTCTATTTTTATTTTATTAGTGTAATTTTATTTTTTTTATTTTTATTAGGATTAATTTTTAGGAGTTTATTTTTGGTTTATTATATTTTATATTTTTTAGGACTTTAGTTTTCATTTAGATTTTAAGTTTTTATTTCTTTTCTTTTATTTTAGTTTTTATATAATTTAGGATTTTATTTTTTATTTTTAATATTTTTATTTTTATTGTTTTTAGTTTGTTTTATTTTTAGTTAGATTTTATTTTTATTTTTATTTTTTTAATTTTAGTTGTGTCTTTATTATTTTTTTAGTTGGGTACAAATTAAACACACACACGCAAACATCCTACACCACACACACAGCTAAACTAAACCATTACCCACACCTTTTTTCCCATACACCTTATCACACATTATTACCCCTTACTTCATCTTCCCCTCCAAACAACCCACAAAACTCTCTCTCCTCCATTAAAACTCCCAACCTCACCTTCTTCTCTCCATATTCCACCACCATTAACAAAACTCCAACTCACATTCTAACCACCACAAATTTACCACCACCAACCATCACCAACCTCTAATCTCACCTCCTTAACTTGGCCGAAACCGCCGGCGAACCCACCCGACCAACTCGACTCCACCTTCACCTCCGATCGCTCCTATACTCGGCGACACCCAGCCCCATCGGCGACGTCCGCGAACCTGGATACCTGCCTCCTGCCCGACTCGATACCCCATAACCCAAAACCAAAGACCCCTTACACCGCTCACTCCAGACCTTACCCAATCAGAGCCTACATTTGCTGCCTCACCTCGCGAATAAACCCATCGCCGGACCTTCCAGATCGGACCTCCACCCGCTGCCATACCTCCATACCCATTTCAACCCATGAAACCCCCAAACCCATTTGAAATTCAAAGACCCATTTCACTTCCCCTTAACCAAAGCCACGATTTCTACCTGCTATTCCAAGCCAATCACAAAACCAAAAGCAAAACCAAACAAAAACCCAATGTCTTTTAACTAACTTATACCCCTTATACCCATTTTACCCCAAACTACCTATTTAACCCAACTTCCCATTATACCCTCAAAACCAAATTAGATTTTGTCACCCCATTTAACCCACATGATCTCACACCTCTCTTACCTCATGACCACACACCCCATTTCCATGCACACTCAACCCAATTCTCAAAACAACCCCTTAGCCCCATGTGTGCCATGCATCTACTATAAAACAAGACTCAAGACCCCATTGGAGGGAGATATCATCAAATACAAAGAGAATTAAATAGAGAAACACCATTTTTATTTTTTTAGTAGCTTAGTTTTTTTTTAGATTAGAGAAAAAATTCAATAAATTGAGTGTTGTAATTAATTGAGATGAATGAAGAGTTGAAGAATTACTGCAATTGAAGGCAATTTTGGTTTGATTACTCCTCTCTAATTTTTATTTTATGATCTTATTTGATTCTAATTTTATTAGATGATGATTATGGAGGGCTAATCATCCCATTAAAGGGATGAATTGAAACCCTCATGAATCCAATTTGGTTTAATTGTCAATTATAATTTTGTTAGTTTCCTTTGATTAGTAAATTTAATTCCTAATTATTTTCACATTGAGAAATGGAAAATCATCCTTGAGAAAGGATTAAAAATTTTATTATCATTTGATCATTTGATACAAACTAGAGATAGGCTTATAACTTGATTTAAATGTTATTATAATTTTCATCTACTCTTGTTTTTACTTTGTCTAATTAAAATTAGTTTGGTGAATCGATCCTAGCGGGTGATTCATTTAATTGATTTTAATTCATTTAGAGTAGTGCTTGTGGGGATAAAACTTACTTTTCTAAAAGAATATTCAATTAATTCATTAGTGTAATGAGAATTAGCTTTTGAATGAAATGAATATTTTGGAAATTGATGAAATTAAAATTGTGCAAGTTAGATAAATTTGTGTGAATTGAGGGTGGATTTTCCGTCCCTTGGATATTTTCTCTCATTTAGTTGCACTCCACTCACTTTTATCACACACTTGTTTATATTTTTCACATTTTACTTTAAGTTTTATTACCCCGTTTTATTTAGTTTAGTTTACTCTTATTTCACCTCACCTCACCCAGTCGTTTTAATATTGAAAAAGTTAAAAAAAAAATTAGAAAAGTGAAAAAACACAAAAAGGAAATTAAATTGAATTACAATTGAATTTGTCTCTAGCTTACCCCCTAGATGTGGATTGATACCCATACTTACCTCTACACATGAGATTATTAATTTTGTAGGTATTTGAGGTTTTGATTAACTTGGCTTTCAACAGTGACATACAAAAAGCAAAGTTATCATGTTTTATTTTATTTTTATTTTTATTTGTTTTTAGATTTTGGTTAGTTTAATTTTATTATTATTATATTTTATTATTGTTTTATTTTATTAGGTTATTTTTATTTTTTAGTTTTGAGGCTTTTAGTTTATAGGTTAGAAAATTAGTTTGTAGATTTAATAGATTTAATTATTTTTATATTTATTTTTATTTTTTTAGTTTGATTTTTATTTTGTGTCTTTTATTAATAGATTAGGATTTTATTTTTTTAGATTTTAACTTTTATTAGTTTTATTAGTTAGGTAGTGTTAGTTTTATTTTTTATTTTGTTTTGTTATTAGGTACAAACTCACACACAAACACACACACTAAGTCCCATACACCTATCACACGAAATCATCTCCTACACAACACCTCAACCACACACTAATCCTACACACCTCACCAACACCCAAGCATAATACATCGCATCATCTTCCCCACCTTCACACTCTATCTCCTAACCTCCATTAACAAAATTCACTACCACCAAAAACCTCCCTTATCACTCTAACAATCTCAACCCGAAAACCTCCCTTGACCCGAGTTAAACCCTCCAGAAAAACCTTCGATTTTTGTCCCCACACCCATATACCATGTATCCAGAGAACTGTTATTTCCATCCCAAAACTCAGTAAGCCAGAAACACCCCTTACCCAACCTACCTTAACTCCCAAACCCATATGTCCGAAATCAAAATTCAACCCAAAAACCCATCTCTCCAACTTCAAGCCCATAATTTTTTATTCTTCCCATTCACATAAACTAAAAACAAAACGAAAATAAACCAAAAGACCAAAAACCAAATGAACCTAGACGTTTTAAATATCTTATCCCTTTTACAAAAAATGCCCCTCATCACTTCTCCCACGTGCATATCCACCCCTTATTTCCGAAATTCCCTCATGACCTTACAAACCTCATGCACCTTTATTCTTCCAATTTCACCCCTTGCTCCATGGTGCCTACTATTTAAGAAGACTCTTGGTCATTAAAAAGAGACTACAAGACTTAGAGAGAAGAAGACCTTGGAGAGAAAAACACCAATTTAGAGTAGTTCTTTGAGTAAGATTTATTTTTATTTTCTACTTTTTAATTTTTTTTTTTTTTATAGATTGTTTGAGGGGATTAAATTTGAGAGATAAATTGTGAGAATGAAGCTTCATTTGAGAATATTATTAGTTTGTAAAAACTCGAATTTATTGGGCTTATTCTTCATTTCCATAGTTGAGAACTATTTAGTTTAAGGAGACTTGTTTCAAATTGTTTTCTTCTCTCTTATATTATTCTTATGCCTCTTGTTATGATATTGCTCCATTTTATGTGTAAGAATATCCTAATGTTAGGTTAAACACATGTTTCAAGGGGTGGGATGAACCCTTATTTAATATAATTTAAATAATATGGTTTGTTTATTTGAAATTACCTTTCAATGTTAATTTTGGTCCATCAACTTTCAATTTATTCCTTGAGAGAGGGTACATGATTTTAGAGATATAATACCCATTTTAGAATCGAACTGGAGATAGGGGTTTTTCAAGTGTGATATTATTCCTTGAAATTCTATTCTAAATTTAATTTTCTATGATTTATATGAATTTTAATGAATCGATCCTAGCAGGGGGTTTATTAAAAGGAATGTAAATATATTTTCTAGAGTTGTGGGGGTCTGAACTTAAATTTCTAAAAGCTTAGTGTTAAAATTGCATTTGTTACAATAGTTGCCTTGTAAGTTTAACACAAATTTGGGAGATTTTAAACTATTAAATTAATTAATTAGAATAACTATAATTTGTCGTGTAGTCCCATTCCTTGATTGTTCTCACATTTATTTATCTCACTTTATCTCTTATTTTAGTGTTTGATTTTGTTCAAATATTTTTAGTCATTTAGTTTAGTTATTTCACCACTCCTTGAAAATTGTTTTAATATAAAAAAAATCCATAAAAAAATAGAAAACAAAGAAAAAGTAAAGAAGAAAACAACTAGAAAAGTGAATTGCATGACTTTTCTTGTGTTTCACTCCTTAGATCTAGATTGATACCTTTTCTTACCTTCATACAAGTTGTTCTTATTTTTTTGTAGGTATGAAGGATTTTTATTAGATAGCTTTCCCCCAACAACATACTAAAAAACTTGTTTATCAAATGGCGTTGTTGCCGCTTTTTGGAGTTTGAAGCACTCGGGAGATTTTTTTATTGTAATTCATTTGTTCTATTTTTTTCCATTTTTACTTCTATTTTTCATTTTGTTAGAAGTTTTGTAGTAGGATTTTATTAATTGCTTTTATTGCGGTGCTTGGAGACACCATTATTTTTTTTTCATTTATATTTGTAATAATTAAAAGAAGAAGAAGAAAAGCGTGATAGGGAAATCGGACAAGGTAGAGATAGGACGTCTAAAGGAGAGGATTTAGAAGCCTCTCTACTTTGGGTCGGTAGGAGATAGGCAATCTCCCCCTCTTGACCCGAATTCTTGGAGAGGGGCATGCTCGTTGCTGATCACGAGCGGTCAACGAAGATGGGGTCCTACCAGTCGGCCCTTATGTCCGCTCAAGGGCTTGCTTTGATACATCGCCTTCGCTCTACACTTCTATAATTCTTTTATAATATTCCTATAAACTGATTTGTGTTTATCTTCATCGTGAATTTTTTTCTTATTTCATAACATTACTGTGTGCTTGTACCTACCAATCAAGAAAAAATGTCGAGCTAGAGAAGGCCCTCAAAAACTCCGACAAGGCTTGGGCCAATGTTAAGGTCGCTTTTGATAAGAAGAAGCAGAAGTCCCTCGGCAACCTTAAGGAGAAGTCGTTGAAAGAGTTGGACGACCTCCAGGCAGCTTATAGCGAAGTGATGGCTGATAAATTGAAACTGATTGAGGCGAATAAGGAGCTGTGTGCCAAAGTTGAGAAGATAGAAGGAGAGGTTGCGATTGTCCGAGATAGTGGGTAGAACGAATGTTGGGGGTAGCATACAATGATGCTAAATGATAGATAGCTTATGTTTGGTAGGTGGGTTTCAAGAAGGGCTGGGACTAGGATTTGGTCATAACTGGAGTTCCTGTTGATTCCTTCATGTTCTCCCAGCACTTGCCAGGCCTAAATCCGATGGATGTCTAGGAGCCTTCAACCAACCAGCCTTATGTTTAAGATGAGACATAACCTATTGATCCTACTACTAGAGACCTTCCTACTAACCAAATTTCGAGTGACCTTGGTTCGATCGTGGTTGTTGGCGATCAAGATGCCCTAACTACCAACAAAGGAAAGGGGCTTGCATCTTTTGAGAAGGTGTAGACATTTGTAGTTGGTATAGGGCTTATACTTTTTGATCTTTTGTTGTTGTTATGTTTTTAATTCTCTTGAACTTGTACTGGTATATGCCCTAATTCTGTTTAATAAAAAGAAACTTTTCCTTCCTTATATGCCATATCTTGCTACTAATGCTCGTTAAATTAATTTCTTGTTTTGTTGATTGTAGCCCATTGATTTAGATGAGTATATACCTACGAACTCCCAACTGGGACAGATCCTTGGGCCAGATATTAATTTGAAGGTTTGCAAGGCCTTTGTGAAGATATGCAAATCCTCAAGGATAAGAAATCAGTAGTACAAGAACCAAACCGAATTGATCGCTAAGCTAAAAGTTATTCTACTAGATATGAAAGAGGTTGGGGCCTCCGTTAAAGAGGAAGTAAATGATCTGAAGGCCAAACTTTTGGATGCCAGTGAGGTAAATCAAGTTGGCGAGTTGATCCATAAGTAAAATGACAATCTGATAAAAGAGATTGGTCGACTAAAGGAGAACACCCCATCAGGGTCTTAATTTGTACTGATAGGATCCTCTACATCTCCTATGGGAGTAGTTCAAGCTGAGACCCAAGCTATGCAAAGAGAGGTCACTAAGCTCAAAGGAGATGTTCGACAAGCGTATGTAATTACTGTCAGCCTTCAAAGAGATGTGACAAGGCTGAGGCACTTATGCTTCATGGGCCCTTGATAGGTATGGGGAGATGGTTATAACTAAGGCTGGACTGATGCCCCAGCAAGGCTGAAGGAGGCTGAGGACCTTGCCTTTTTTCCAGGGGGTGGCTTAGTGACCTTAGGGAATTAAAAATGCCTAAGGAGTCTAAGTTGTGGTATAAATATCAGATATAATGCCCAGTCTATCACCACAATACCTTTTCAAGGGATGATCAGTGGATCCCAATATATTCTATACCTTCTCATCTTCTGAAGCATTACTTAGAAGATGCATAATAAGAGTTTGTGACTTACCCAGATGATGGTCATAGAGCGCGCGTTACAGACTACCTCGCTCGCCATCCTGGGCCATCGTAGATCTTTTTGTATACTCTGGTTTTAATGTAAATTTAACTCTCCATTTAATTTAATGAAAGAGTGATTATTTACTAATCTCTAATGTTTTGAGGTTGTGGTTAGTAAACATTCATATTGGTCCACTGCATAACACTTAATTGACCACCCATTTGATTCAGGTTTTATTATTTTAACCTTTTCAGTTAACTAAATGGTATAAAAAGATAGTGTTAGCTATATGTCGTTATGTGTTTGAATATTCTCCCAGTCCAAAATGACTTAGCAGTGTCGTTCCATCTACTCTACTTTTTAGGTTGTGTCATCACACTTCCTTAGGCCTAAGTAGGATGATGACGATAATGCACGTGCCATCTAAGCCATCCACCCGAGCAGGTTTTTTGCGACCAACAAAGTTGGAGACCAACCTAAGTTGTCTTTGTTTCCTAAGGATCCCCTATAGGGCATTTATGGTTATCGAGGCAACCCATGCAGTCCCCTATGTTTGTAATAAGGACATGAGGGTCATAATAATTTAAACATGTCTATCGACTTGTTATAATTACCACAAACATTATTTAGCTATGCACGGAGGAGTTATCATTTAGAAAATGTACATATTAATGAGATTTAACGAAGAATAGCTAGGCAGCCAATGAAAAATATGAAAATGAGGGGGCAAATCGGCCTTTATTCATTAAATATTGTCTTATGAGAAACATAAGTTTGAAAATAAAAAATTTCTTCAACTAAATGTGTTGGTAAAGATAAAGAAGACTTTAAAAATAAAACTTCTTGAGATTGAATACGTTCCATGCCCTAGGTATCTCCCTGCCCTCTAGCGTTTCCAAGTGATATGCTCCTCGAATGTCAACTCTGATTACTCTGAAGTGTCCTTCCCAGTCGGGTCCCAATTTTCCATCTTATGGTTTTACGACACTACCGAGGACTTTTCTTAGGACGTAATCTCCAATAAGAAACTTCCTCTTATTGACTTTCTTGCTGTATTGTGTGACACCTCGCTTAATTAAATACCGGGTGATCAGTCCTTTATTAAATTAAATCAAAGTGGTTGGTTCATTCTTAGCATCACTACCGAAAATAATTTTCATTATTAACCACCAAATAAATAAATAAGCTAAGTGTCAAAAAAATATCCCAATTAATTATACCCAATTAAAAATCCATTAATACATTCCATGCCTTAAGATATAAGCAATTTCGATTCCACAAGAATAAATACTGAACATGAATCAAATACTGGAATACATGAGAAGGGATAAAACATTCCAGTTCAAAGTCTAAGACCAATAGAATCATATTACTAAATTCAACGGGAAAATAAAAGCTAATAAGAAAATACAATCTCTGAAATAAGTAAGCTGTAAATGGGCTACACATGCCCTAACCAAAATGTCTGAACTGAATGAAAAGATAGACGCGTCTAGTATCAATAACCTATAGCTTCCATAACAGTTGTAGCTCATCTAATAATCCACGCGTCTAAGTCTAGTAGTGACCCTGTGTATGGACACCTTGTATAATGTATAGAGAGAGAGAGAAAAAGAGAAGAGAAATAGCAAGAAACGGGTCAAAGCTTGATTTGTAAAAATATTTATTTTAGCAAGTATTTAAAACTTCATTATTGCAATTATTATGTGCATATTAGTTCTGAACTCTGACATGAGATCCTCACTCCTCCATTAATGTGCACACCTAGCGTATCTCTACCCTAACCTAGTTATTCATATTATTCCTAACTAGGTCATAGACATATAATAATAATTATAACTCTTAAGAGAAACCCGTATAGCCCATACAATACGTTATTTAATACTTCACTTCTATTAACTGCATTTGATATTATCTATTCTAGTAGTAAATACTTCATCCCCTTAAGTTAAATTATTTATCAACATTTACATATTTGTAAATTTCACACATTAGGATTATTCACAATTATAACTATATATGGAGAGAGAGAGAGTCAGGCTCTCCAACATACCTCATGGCAACATACCATTTTTCTAAAATAGTAAAAAAAATAATTTTAAGATGATATTTTTTATATGGATTCATGATATTTCAATGTGCCCTATAAAAAACATCAGTTGAAACTAATTTTTTTTACTATTTTTAAAAAATAGGTCAAAAAACTCACTTTTACCCTTTAAAACTGCCAGTTTTTTTACCTATTTTTTAAAAATATCAAAACACATTATTTTGATCTGAGTATTTTAACAGGGTCACATTGAAATATCATGAACCCATATAAAAAATATTAACTCAAAATTTTTTTTTTACTATTTTAAAAAAATAGGTATGTTCATAGGAATGTTTAAGGAGGTATGTTAGAGAGCCTAACTCTCTCTCTCTCTCTCTCTCTATATATATATATATATATATATATATATAGTCCGATCATCCATATACACTTATATATATAAATCCTACGCCCCTTGGTTATGACCATTTGGTGCAATGCATAATCTGCGATCATGTCTCGGTGCATCGCTCGCTGCATAAAGGACAATTGATTCAGCGTCTCTCAGAACCTTAAATCTCGTAACACAAATATTGGAGGCGAGCATACTCACCAGCTAAATGGGTCACACACATACCTATGCTCCCATTCAACCGTTAAAACTATCCTACGTAACAGATAACATGTATCCAAGTTCAAATGCTCTGGGTACAAGTCAAATATCCCCCCATTGGGTCACCCAGGATAAGACTGTCCACTGTGCGAAACCTCTGCCCGATAGAAAGCAGCGTAGGTATGCTATACACATAATAATGATAAACATATAATAATAGGCATTCTCGAAGCCTTACAAAAATTAGGTATTCACCCAACCCATATTTATATTTCTACACGTTGTATAATTCTCTTTACTACTTATGCAGTAAAATCGATTTTTCACAGTCTCGAAATTCCCAAGGTTAATTCACCTATTCAATACTTAAGGTATTCTTCTAGGATTACTTCCCCAATAATTATGAACTAAGCTAATGTTAGTATATGGAAGTTTTCCTAACATAATTAATTGGGTAACATGATTTGTGGAAAATGGAAATTTATGGGCTTCTCTAGGACCTGTCGCTCGAACGATTTAGCAGGTTGTTTGAATGACTCTGACTTCTCGTTCGAACGAGATGGGGTATTGCTCTGATTTGGCCAGACCTGTTACGTTTCACCGTTCATACTTCGTCTTCCTCAAAATTCTAGTCCTAAAACCTCTAAATTTCTCGACCCCAACACCAAAACAGCAATCCTAATTAATGTTCTAACATGTATAAATGATTTCCCTTAACTTTGAACCATTACTTTATCATAAATGAGTAATAAAATTCAAAATCCCCAATTTAACAATTCAAAACCCAGTTCATCAATTTCCATACAAGAACATCAATTTCAATTTCGTCCATCATCAATACTCATCAATTTGGGATTTCTAAACTATTTACATGATGCATTTATCCTACTTTAATCTCCAGATTTTAATAAATTCCATTAATCCTCGAATTTTATCAAAACTTATAAATCAAATAGTGAATATAATACACCTACACTAATATGAACATGCTTGTTTGAATAAATTGCAAGAATTAAACACAATCCTTAATTTCAACGGTCTGATCCACTATTGATATGGGTATGGGTGCGTTCTTGGTCTCGTGATCTACACTTTGGTATAGTTTTTGGTGTGTGTTCTTGAGTTAGGCACCAAGAACACCAATAGTCTCTTGTACCTTTCTTTGTGCCTTTCTCTTTTCTCTCTCATAGGTTTATAACTGATAACTCTTATCTAACCTTAGTGCATCTATCTTTTATTTCCCAATTTTTTTCCATATTATTACTCCAAAATTCCAAAGGACAAAAATAACCCTACGGGGTGCCGGTTTGGCGTCAAACTACCCCAGAGAGAAAATAAAATGCCCGGGTAGAGCTTTCTGACTCTCTCGACCCTTTCGTGCTCAATGGCGCACTCGAAATATCCATACGAGTTATACAAAAATAATTTATCTTTTTATTCCATACAATTAGTCCCGACACGACTCACACACGCGTCCTGACTTAAAATACCAAACTGTCGTATTTCGCACTCCCACAATTTATAAAAAATTATATAATCCCATATTACATATACCCATAGTAATAATCAATGATTTTCGTCAATAAGTATTAACCCTTGGGACGCTAGTTAATAATTATTTTAAATTCGAATTAATTAACAATTAAATTTCCCGACCTTTTTAATTTAATTAATCCAACAATAATAATTAATCCCATAATTATTTAATATCATAAAAAATGCGGGGTAATAAATACTTCCCCCTAATAATGGAATTTCGCCTCGAAATTCAAAAGGTAAACCATACTTGGTAGGAATAAGTCTGGATATTTCACGCACATGTCCTCCTCTCACTCCCGTATAGACTCCTCTATGTTATGACGCTCCCATTGAACCCTCACCAGTTGAACTACATTTGACCTCAATTTCCTCTTACTACGATCTAGGATAGGCAAACGCCTCTTCTCATATGAGCTGTCGGGATGTAAATCAGTCTCCACAATCGCAATGTGGGTATGGGCCAACTCATCCCTAATAAACCACCTTAATGATGAGATGTGGAACACATTGTGAATACGGTGCAAGAGCTCCGGCAAGCCAAGTTTGTATGCCACTGGTCTGATAATCTCGATAATGGGAAATGGTCCTATATATCTCGGAGTCTATTTCCCCTTTTTCCCGAACCTCTTCACCCCTTTCATAGGAGACACTCGCAATAATACTTGACCCCCCACGTTAAACTCCCTGCAGAGCCTCTTTGCGTCGGCGTAGTTTTTCTACCTGTCCTGGGCTACTCGAATACGGTTCCTGATCATCTCAACCCTGGATGATTGTTGTTGAATTACCTCTGGCCTAAGTAACTTGTTGTCCCCCACCTCTAGCCAACAAGTAGGAGAACGACAAGGCTTGCCATACATTGCCTCGAATGGGTCTATGACGATCGTAAACTGGTAGGAGTTATTATAGGCGAACTCCACCAGTGGAAGATACGGATCCTAACCCCCTCTAAAGTCAAGGACACACATGCGTAACATATCCTCAAGCATATGATTAGTAAGTTTAGTCTTCCCATCTGTTTGTGGGTGATAAGCCGTATTCAATCGCGGTTTAGTACCCATAGCCTACTAAAATCTCTCCCAGAAGCGTGATACAAAAGTCTTGTCTCTGTTATACACGATGTTTAAGGGCACCCCATGCAATCTCACCATCTCGATAATAAATATCCAGGCATACTGTTTCGTAGTGTAATCCATATGTACTGGCAGAAAATGAGCTACTTTGGTCAATCGATCCACCACTACCCATATAGAATTGTGACCCCGCTGTGAAGTAGGCAGCCCAGTGATGAAATCCATGGAAATACTCTCCCATTTCCATGTAGGTATCTCCAATTGCTGAAGTAACCCTGGAGGCCTCTGGTGGTCCAACTTTACCAACTGATAGGTGGCACACTTGGACACAAATTCTGCAATGTCCTTCATCATCCCACTCCACCAGTACTGTCGTCTCATATCCTCGTATATTTTATCTCCTCCAGGATGTACCATAAATTTGGATCCATGAGACTATGTCATCACTGCATGACATAGATACCCTCCTTCTGAGACCACTAATCTCCCATTAAACCATAGTCCCCCATCTGATCTCACTGACTAGGAATATGCGCCCTCCGCTAGAAGTCGTACAATCTGATCCTCTCAAAACAAATCAGTGGCTTGGGCCTCGATCACTCTCGTAACAATCTCTGGAGTGACTATCATAATGGACATAAAGGGTCGGGACACTGCCTCCTGATGTCCCAATTCTTTCTACTTCGCCTTCCACGCTTTTGTCGCATCACCTACTAGCCTACGGCTCAATGCATCAGCAACTACGTTGGCCTTTCCTGGGTGGTACTCTATCTCAAACTGGTAATCTTTCACAAACTCCATCCACCTGCACTGATGCATGTTCAACTCCCGCTGAGTGAACAAGTATTGTAGTGACTTGTGGTCTGTGAAGAGTCTAAATTTCTCCCCCAACAGGTAGTGTCTCCAAATCCATAGGGCAAACACGACTGCTGTTAACTCCAAGTCTTGGGTGGGGTAATTCCTCTCGTGAGGCTTAAGATTATGGGAGGCGTAAGCTATAGCTTGCTCCTCCTGCTAAAGTACTCTACCAAGTCCTTGTAGGGAAGCATCAGTATATAGTAGTTACTCTACCCCTGGGCTGGGTAAATCAAGAAATGGCACCGAAGTCAACATATCCTTTAGCTCATCGAAAGATAACTGACAAGCATCATCCCAAATGAACTTCACCCCTTTGCGAGTCAAATTTTTCAATGGTCCCGCAATCTTCGAGAACCCTCTGATGAACCTCTTGTAATACCCGGCTAACCCTAAGAAGCTACGCACCTACATCGATGTCATGGGTTGTCCCCACTCCCTCACCGTCGATACCTTTCCTGGGTCCATTGATATCCCTAATTCTGACACAACGTGCCCCAGAAATTGTATTTCTTGTAACCAAAATCCGCACTTTTCATAATTTGCATACAGTTGATGCTCTCACAGAGTCTGAAAAACTCGTCTCAAATTCTCGGCATGCTCCTCCTTAGTCTGGGAATAAATCAGGATGTCATCAATAAAGACAATGATAAACTGATCTAAGAACTCTCTGAACACCCGGTTCATTAATTCCATGAATACGGATAGATAATTTATCACCCTAAATGGCATGACTTGAAACTCGTAAGACTTATACCTCATTAAGAAAGGAGTCTTCGACACGTCCTGCTCCCTAATCCGTAGCTGATGGTATCCCGATATCAAATCTATCTTTGAGAAGAAGGCATCTCCCCTCAATTGGTCGAACAAATCATCGATTTGGGGCAACGGATACTTACTATGTATTGTGACTTTGTTCAACTCTAGTTAGTCCACACAAAACCTTAACAAGCCATCCATCTTCTTCACAAATAGAACGGGAGCACCCCAAGGTGAGGTACTCCTACGGATGAAGCCCTATCCTAACAGTTGCTCAATCTAATCCCGTAACTCCCTCATCTTACCTAGAGCCATACGGTATGGTGCGTGAGCTATCGGCCGAGTGCCTGGCATCAACTCTATAACTACAGGAATTAAATCAATAGGAATTACTATCTCCTTAGAGGTATCCTCCTCTATATAATATAAATGGGTGGACGATCCTCCCTCGGGGTGAGGCATCGCCACTAGAAACATATCCTGGCTCGGTATTGCAAAGATAATAGTCCTACTATAACAGTCTGTCATGGCTCTATAGGCTGCAAGACAATCCATGCCAATTATGGCATCATGCTCGTGCATATTTAGGACTAACATATCGGTGGGAAAAATCAAACTCCTAATCTCTATACCTACCCCTCGGTATGTAAAGAAAATCAAATACCTATTTCCCAGTGGTGAGTCTACGCATGTCACTATACTCTCTGTCGTGTCAAATAAACTCGTGGCCCATGCAAAGCTAATTTCTATCAAACAATGTGATGCCTTAGTATCAAATAAAACATGCCCCCATAGTACTATGGATATGAAATATACCCTCAATCGTGGGTAGCACCTGCTGTGTTATTGCCTGTTGGACGTTATAAACACGTCTATACTATAACTGTCACTAATGAATCCGTGGTGTTGGAAAGGCTGGGATCGAAGCCGCGGCTAGTAGGGAGGAGGTAAAGATGGGTCTCTGGGGTTCCTGTTGGGTTCCCTGCTACTGGGGAAACCTGCCCTTATCGGGGCAATCCTTCTTCCTATGGCCAGTTTTGCCATAAGAGAAACACCTACCACTAAAGTTACCTCCTCGCTGCCCCTGTTGACCTCGGCCCTACTGGACATTTTTGCCCCTCCACTGGCCCTGGTGACCCTTTTGATGCCTTTGTTGGCCCTGATGGCCTTGCTACTGGCCTTGATGGCCCTTTTAATAATGAGGTTGGCGCTGTTCACTAGACTGGCCCTGCTTATATCCCCCATATCCCTGCCTAGAATCACCAAATCGAAATTGCTTAGCTGGGTCCCCATGATGGGAACTCTGCTCACCCTAACGGACCTGCCCCTGAGCTACTGGTGCCCCATTGGCACTACCACCTCCTGTCCGGCCCTCCTGGATGGACTCCCCAGCTCTCTTGTTCCCCTGTTGATAGAAGCGGTGGTCCTAGAAATGTAACAGAGCGGCGTTGAGTACATCAGTGAAAGTACCCAACGACAGATTACCTATGAGGTGATGACGAATCCTCTAGGTCAGTCCATCCATGAACATCAGAATTTTCTTCTCTTCAGTAGGTGCATCATCTGGAACTATAGTAAGCCGCCTCATGAACTCCTCCTCATATTCTGCCACTATTATACCCTCCTGCTTCAGATTCAATAATATTTGCCTTATCTTTGTCTACACGATGGAGGGAAAGTATTTGCAGTCAAACTGCACCTAAAAGCTCTAAATAGTCATAGTATCCCTCTCATCCAAGGTGGTAGTGGATTTCGACCACTGCAAAGCAGCCCCTACTAGCTTGTAGGAAGCTAGTAACTTCCTCAGAATTTCGGTAGACTCGTACATGCAAAGATGCCTCTGGATATCTTTCTTAAATTGGCTCGCTAAGATGACGTCAGAACCGCCTGAGAACTCTGAGGGATGTTCCCTATGGAAAGCATCCATGACCCTCTCCCATGTAGTGGGAAACTGAACCGGAACTAGCATCATAACCTGTACCTGGGTTGGGCCTG
Source organism: Sambucus nigra (assembly GCA_949130495.1). Classification (NCBI taxonomy): domain Eukaryota; kingdom Viridiplantae; phylum Streptophyta; class Magnoliopsida; order Dipsacales; family Adoxaceae; genus Sambucus; species Sambucus nigra. The sequence continues at coordinate 423,905,415 of OX422218.1, forward strand.
CTATACCATCGCTAAAGCTGCATTTACCGCCTGAGCAAAAATAGCGGTAACATCAGCTGTGTTAATCTTTCTTTGAGCTGCTGGCTGCTCTGGCTGGGCATTTTTGTTTCTCGGGGCTCATCTCAGAGGCATCTGAAATGAGAAGGGATTTATTATTCCACAGTTATTATTAAATCTCAAATAGCTAAAGACGTAAATGTATAAATATGACTACAACAGTCCTAAAGTTAGGGCTCGATATCAAAGAACGCTAAGCAAAACACATGTTAAGCCGTACATATCCTAAAGGACACTAGAACCCGATCTCTGATACCACCTGTGACACCCCTCCTAATTAAATACCGTGTGATCAGTCCTTTATTAAATTATATCAAAGTGTCCAGTTGGTTCATTCTTAGCATCATCGTCGAAAATGATTTTCATTATTAATCACCTAATAAATAATTAAGCTACGTGTCAAAACATTTTCCCAAATAATTATACCCAATTAAAAATCCATTAATACATTCCATGCTTTAAGATATAAGCCATTCCCATTCCACAAGAATAAATACTGAACATGAATCAAATATTTAAATAAATGAGAGTGGATAAAACATTCCAGTTCAAGGTCTATAACCAAGAGAATCATAATACTAAATCCAATAGGAAAAGAAAATCTAATAAGAAAATACAATCTCTGAAATAACTAAGCTAGAAATGGGTGGCACATGCCTTAACTGAAATGTATGAACTAATAACTAAATAAAAAGATAGAAGCGTCTAGTACCAATAATCTACAGCTTCTACAATAGTTGCAGCTCATCGAATGATCCACGCTTCTAATTTTGGTGGTGACCCTGTGGCTGGACACCTAGTACAATATATATATATATATATATATATATATATATATATATATATATAGAGAGAGAGAGAGAGAGAGAGAGATGATAAATAGCAAGAAACAGGTCAGAGCCCGATTTGTAAAAATATTTGTTTTAGCAAGTATTTAAAACTGCATTATTGCAATTATTATGTGCATATTAGTTCCGAACTCTCACATGAGATCCTCACCCCTCCACTAATGTGCACACCTAGCGTACGTCTACCCTAACCTAATTATCTATATTATTCCCAACTAGATCATATACATATACTACTAATTATAGCTCTTAAGAGAAACTTGTATCGCCCATACAATACATTATTTAATACTTCACTCCTATTAACTGCATTTGATATTCTATGTTCTAGTAGTAAATATTGTATCCCCTTAAGTTAACTTGTTTACCAACATTTACATATTTTCTAATTTCACACATTTGGATTATTCACAATTATAAGTATATATATAGTCAAATCATCCCTATACATATACATATAAATCCTGCACTCCTTGGTTAGGACCACTTGGTGCAATGCAACCTTTGCTATCATGTCCCGGTACATCGCTCACTGCATAAAGGATAACTGATTCGGCGTCTCTCATGAACCATAAATCTCATAACATAAATATTAGACGCGAGCATACTCACTATCTAAATGGGTCGCGCATATACCTACGCTCCCATTCAACCGTCGAACATATCCTACGTAACAGATAGCACGTATCCAAGTTCATATGCTTTGGGTACAAGTTAAATATGCCCCCATTGGGTCACCCAGGATAAGACTGTCCACTGCACGAAACCTCCGCCCGATAGCAAGAAAAGTATGTATGCTATAGACATAATAATGATAAACATATAATAATAAGCCTTCCCGAAGCCTTACAAATATTTAGGTATTCACCCAACCATATTTATATTTCTACACATAGTTTATTTCTCTTTACTACTTATGAACTTAACTCGATTTTTCACACTCTCGAAATTCCCAAGGTTAATTCACCTATTCAATACTTAAGGTATTCTTCTAGGATTACTTCCCAAACAATTTTGCACTAATCTAATATTAGTAAATGGCAGTTTTCCTAACATAATCAATTAGGTAACATGATCTGGGGGAAAATGGGGATTGCTGGGATTTTTTAGGACTTGTCGTTAGAAAGATTTAGCAAGTCATTTGAACAACTCCGACTTCTCGTTCATATGAGACTCCATCTCGTTCGAACGAGATAGGGCCTTTCTCTAGTTTGGCCCGACATGTTACGTATTACTGTTCATACTTCGTCTTCCTCAAAATTCTAGTCCTAAAACCTCTAAATTTCTCAACCCCAACACCAAAACAACAATCCTAATCAATGTTCTAACATGTATAAATGATTTCCCTTAACTTTGAATCATTAATTCATCATGAATCAGTTATAAAATTCGAAATCCCCAATCTAACAATTCAAAACCCTAATTTATCAATTTCCATACAAGAACATCAATTTCGTCCATCACCAATACTCATCAATTTGGAATTTCTAAACTATTTACATCAGGGATTCATCCTACTTTAATCTCCAAACTTTAACAAATGCCATTAATCCTCTAATTTTATCAAAACTTATGAATTAAATAGTGAACATAATACACGTACACTAATATGAACATGCTTTTGGCTATACATTGCAAGAATTAAACACTTGCCTTAATTTTGACGGTCTGATCCGCTATTGATATGTGTATGGGTGCGATCCTCATCTCGCGATCTACACTTTGGTATAGTTTTTGGAGTGTGTTCTTGGGTTAGGTACCAAGAACACCAATAATCTCTTCTACCTTTCTCTGTGCCTTTCTCTTTTCTCTCTCGTAGGTTTAGAACTGATAACTCTTATCTAACCTTAGTGCATCTATCTTTTATTTCCCAATTTTCGTCCATATTATTACTCCAAAATTCCAAAGGACAAAAATACCCCTACGGGGTGCCAGTTAGACCTAAAGCTACCCCGAAGTCCAAATAAAATGCCCAGGTAGAGCTTTCTGACTATCTCGACCCTTTTGGACTCAATGGCATGCTCGAAATTTCCATACGAGTTATACAAAAATAATTTATCTTTTTATTCCATACAATTAGTCTTGACACGACTCACACGCATGTCCTGACTTAAAATACCAAATTGTCATTTTTTGCACTCTGACAATTTATAAAAATTTATATAATCCCATATTACATATATCCACAGTAATAATCAATGATTTCCATCAACTGTATTAACCCTTGGCACGCTACTTAATAATTATTTTAAATTCGAATTAATTAACAATTAAATTTACCGACCTTTTTAAGTGAATTAATCCAACAATTATAATTTAATTAATAATTATTCAATATCATAAAAAATACGGGGTATTACATATTACCTTGTCAATTGTTGTTGATAATAAGCCAATTTGATCATGGTCTGCTCTCTTCACTCATCTGTTAAGTCGAGTACATTGCGTAATGCGTCATCGTTAAGGCCCATGCCAACTAAGGTGCTTCTCATGGTGGGGAGACCTGCTTCTAGTGGGATGATGGCTTCGATTCCATAGGCGAGGGAATATGATGTCTCCCTTGTTGGTCGCCTTGGGGTGGTGCAATAATCCCATAGGACATAAGGGAGCTCATCCACCCAGGCACCCTTAGCTCTTTCCAACCGTTTTCTTAGTCCATCGATCATGGTTTTATTAAAAGCCTCTACCTATCCATTGCATTGGGGATATGCCACAGAACTGAAGTGGTGCTTGATATCGAGTTCATCACAAAATCCTTGAAAGAAAACACTTTCGAATTGCATTCCGTTGTCGGTGATTATAGTTCTTGGTACACCAAAGCGTGTTATATTATTTCTCGAGATAAACCTGGTCATGTCCGAGTCGTGAATGTTCACTAGTGGTTCTTCCCCTACCCATTTGGTGAAGTACTCTCTACTGACCAACAGATACTTTTAATTTCTAGAGGCGATAGGTAGTTGTCCAACTTTATCCAATCCCCATTACGCAAAGGGCCATGGACTTGTCAGTGGTTTCAGGTCATTGGTAGGTTGGTGGATCATGGGAGAATTCTTCTGGAACTTTTCGCACTTGTGAACGTAAGTACTTGCATCCTTCTGCATATAAGGACACTAATATACCTCATTTATTTCTCAGAAGTCCAGGGATCTTCCTCCTACGTGACTCCCACAGATATCATCATTAAGTTTGGTAAGGACCCGCTCGGTATCATGTGGGTGTGCACAATGGAGATAGGGATATATAAATGACTTATTGTAGAGCTTTCCTTCTAGAGAGAGGTAAAATCGAGTAGCCATGACCCTTACTTGATGGGCCGACCTCTTGTCATCAGGAAATGTGACAGTTCTTAAGTAATTTATAATGGTATCCACCTAGTTGGGGACCTTTTGTGATGAGGACCTACTTAGTTATGATTGTCTGGTCAATGCTTGACTATGGGAGGAACTCTATCTGAATAGTTGTCCATAGGTCAAAGTCGATTGTTGAACTCAAATATGCTAAGGTATCGGCATGATTGTTCTTCCCCCTGGGGAAATATTGAATTTTCACCTTCTCAAAATCTTCCATGAGTCCTCTTACTACCACGAGGTAGGTTGCCATTTGATCATCCTTGGCATTGAAGTCCCCGCTTACCTTCTTAGAGACCAATTTGGAATCGCCGAATACTTGGAGGTACTTTACTCCCAACAGTTTGGCTTTTAATAAACCGACGATCAATGCTTCGTACTCAACATCATTATTGGAGGTCACAAATCCCAATTTTATTCCTTATTCAATCACAGTGTCTTCAGGGGTGATGAGAACGATCCCTAATCTTGCCCCTTGGAATTGGAGGCTCCATCAACGTACAAGGTCTAGTCTTTGGACTTTGCTTCATGTGTTGTTGACTACTCATTATCCAGATGGCTTATTGGATAATCTCCTGTAAATTCAACAATAAAATCTGTTAAGACCTATCCCTTAATTGTTGTTCTGGGCTGAAAATAGATATCGAATCTCTGGAGTTCTACCGACTGCTTTAAGATTCGGCTATAGAGGTCGACTTTTTGTACAACGTCTTTGAGGTGGTAGTAAGTGATTACGGTTATTTAATGGGCCTCAAAGTGATGCTTTAACTTCCTCAAGTCAACTAACAATGCATATGCGAGATTCTCTAGAGGTGGGTATTGTTTTTCTGTATTTAAGAGTGTCTTTCTAGCGTAATAAACTAGATGTTGACTTTATTGCTTCTCGCATACCAGGGCGGAGCTTATAATGTGGCTAAAAACTTCCAGGTAAACGAAGAATGGGTCTCCATCATTTGTTATCACTAGAGAGGATGGCTTGATAAGGTAGGATTTTATCTCTACCAGAGCTTGCGAGCAGTCGTCCTTCCATATGAAACCCTTGTATTTCTTTAGCAGCTGAAAGAATGGTCGACAACATTTCGAAGACATAGAATTGAAGTGGTTAAGTGTGGTGAGCATACCTGTAATATTTTTAATGTCACTCAACATATGAGGAGGATGGACTCTTGTAATAGCATCGGTCTGATCTGGATTGGCCTCAATACCCCTTTTACTTACTATATAGCCCAAGAACATTCTTAACTGGAAGTCGAATGAGCACTTACTTGCATTAAGCTTATTCTGGTATCTCCTAAAGATCTCAAATGTCTTAGCTAAGTCTGTGAGGTGGTCACTTTTGCTCTTTCTTTTGACCAGCATATCATCGATGTATACTTGCATCGTGTCTCTCATCTGTTTCTTAAATATCTTGGTAACCAATCTTTGATAAGCTACCCATAAGTTCTTCAATCTGAACAGCATGACATTGTAACAATATAACTCAATAGGGGTTATGAAAGAGGTTTTTTCCTGGTCGGGTCGGTGTGGTATAGCCTGAATAGGTGTCTAGAAAGCTCATCCTTTCAGGCGTTGTTGTAGTGTCAACCAACTGATCTATCTTAGGAAGTGGGAAGTTGTCCTTGGGGAAAGCCTTATTAAGGTCTATGAAGTTGATACAAACCCTCCAACTGTCGTTGCTCTTTCTTACGACTATTGGGTTGGACAACCATTCGGGAAACTGAACTTCTCTAATGGATCCTGCTTCCAGTAGCTTCCCTACTTTATTCTCTACCGCTTTAGCATTTTTGAAGGTTTTTTGGTGATCCTTTTAGGAGATCGGCTTGAAGGTCAAATCGATGTGAAGGCGATGATAGGCTATATTAGGATCTATCCCTAGAAAATCGTAAGGTTCCCAGGAAAAAATGCCCAAGTTACTTTTAAGGAATGCAACCAACTCTTTCTTTTCTTGTTCGTCAAGCATACATCCTATCAGAAATTTCCTTTTTGTTAAGTTATTGTCAGCTATAACTTCTTCTAGGTTTTTAACAACCCTATTAGTGGGGTGACGCTAGTCTCTTCCACCCCTAGTCGTTCATACTGTAGTTACTATTTTAAGGGCACAACACCCTCTTGGGCTCCCTCCTTAGCATCCTTTTCTTCTTACTTTTCTCTTTCTTTGGGCGGATTACTGTGATAAAGCATTTCCTGGATGTGGCTTGGTCATCGCATATTTCGACTACGTCCTGATCAGTAACACACTTCAATTTCTGGTGGTATGTGGGTGGTAAGACCTTCATAGTATGGAGCCAAAACCTGTGCAAAATGGCATGATATGGGGACTCAATGTCCATAACTAAGAAGTCGATGAGTTTTGATATGTTTCCTTCTCTAACTGGGAGAATTATCTTCCCTAATGGCATCGTGATCCTTCTTACAAAGTAAACCAATGGAGTTATTACCTCTTTGAGATCGTCAATGTTCAGCTTCAATTTAAGGAGTAATTCCAGGTACATCAATTCTCACTAACACCCCAGATCCACAAGAAGCTTATCAACATCCCAACTGTCTATTATAAGTGTGATCATGAGTGCATCACGATACGGGGTTCTTACCCAATTAAATCTTCCTTAATAAACACAATATGCTTGATGTAGTCGATGTCCTCTGGTCGTCGATGTTTACGAGCTTGGGTTTTAGGGGGTCGATCTGAAAAGCCTCCATAATGTTAGTGGACTTCTTGAGTTCCATCCGAATGACGTTCCCTTGGATCTGCTTGAGGTATGATGCCCTATGAATAACTGGGAACTCATGCCTTGTATCCTCATTGAGGACGTTATCCGTATTCTGATTGATATTATTGACTGTGACCTTGTAAAAAAATTTCTCGATGTACTCATTGAGGTACCCTGCTTGGGCCAACTCCTCTAAGTGTGACTTTAGGGCCTTGAAATTATCGATTATGTGACCTCCATCCTTATGGAATGCGCATCTCAGCACATTGTTCCTTTTAGTCGGGTCACCACCCATCTTTTTGGTCCATTTAATATATAGCTCGTCTTTGATTTTACTCAAAATTTTGTAAATGGTATCCTTGAAGACTGTGTTAATAGCCTGGAACTCCTTGGAGTTATCGCCCTTATTTTCATTCTTGGATCCATTCTTGCCCCCATTCATGTTTCCCTTCTTTTGGGTATCACTCTTCTTTGTTCCCTCGTTCGCCTTTACTCGGCCATTGTCCCCTTTATTAGGATGAAATGCATCATCCACCTTTGCATACTTCTTGATACGGACCATACGATCATCGATGATGTTGGCCTCTTTCTTAGTAAGGAACTGGTGCAACAAAGAGGTGGTTGGTAGACAAATTTTGAAGGATGCTATGGTAACCTGCTACGAGCAATACTCGATCTCATTGAAAACTTTCCAATACCTTTTAGCATAATCTCAGTAGTTCTTTTATCGCATCTTCTTCATCGTAAGTAGTGCATCCATCCGCTTGGGATGGGAGTTGTTGGTTCTGAAATGAGCAGTGAAAGCCTCTACCAGAGCTATAAAGTTTCTGATCGTCATATGGGGCAGAATCTTAAACTACTTTTGTGTTACATCATGTAGGGTAAAAGGAAAAATCCGACACATTAATTCATCATTATGTCTCCGTAAGGTCATTGTTTGTCGGTATTACCTAATATGGTCTATGGGGTCTGTTTTCCCGTCGTAGATCTTGACCGTGGGTGCATCAAAATTCTTCGGGATCTTCTTTAATCTCCTTTAAAAAAGGGGATTTCATCCTAGTGTTGAGATCTCTCATGTCTAGATCTCTAGTGGATCTGGCTCATCAGTGGGCAATATGTTGGTCCATCTCCCCATGGACAAGAATCCTTATGTCCCCATTCTGTCGACCATTGCTTCTGTGGCGTCTTTCTTACTCGCCACGATCTAATCGTCTATGCTCTGTCACATTCAACTCTCTCCTGGTCATTCCTGGAGCACCTCCCTTGGATGCTAGTGTTGCTCGTCTGGGGACTAGGAGTCCTATTACAATGATTTCCAGTAGGCTTTTGGAGATCTCTCTCCATCCTTTCAAGTCTCCTATGTAGGCGAGTATTCTCTTCTACTTAGGGGCATGCAACCTCCTCGTGTTCGTGAAGCCTTGCTCCATAGGCGTCGACCAACCTAGATATCTTTGTAGACGTAGGTGGCCCCTGGCTTTCTTTCCAGGGATGCCTATCTTGGTGGAACTTGGGATTTGTATGCTGGAAAATCTCAAGCCTAACCCTAGTGGGAACTAGGTCTTCTTAAACATCACCATCTTGGAGGATGTTACTACTGTGGGGAGATATCACGGGCTTTCTGTTAATGAATGTTTTTGTAGGAATAAAAGTTGATTCCCACAGACAGCATTAATTGTGAGTACAGAAAATATCATAATATAGAAATCCACGAAAATAATCACAAAGTCAAAAAGTAAATATCACAACCTAATTATATAAGTGGTTTGGCAACTTGCCTACGTCCATGGAGAAGTTACTGTCTTTATTAAGTGATTCTTAAAGTTTTGATTTACCATCCCTTTGCCCCGGGTCAGGGTATACAATTTATAGGTGCGTTATCATAGAGTTTGACTTGTACAAGGAACTCAAAATAACACGTGGATAAGCCAAGGAATACCTTAATATCTCCTCCAAGATTGTTGGTATTTTATTTGACTCCATCCATAAGTGTTTTAATATATCTTAAATACTCGAATGTAAATTGATCTGTGATTTGGGTCGGGCAACGTGTCAATCCGTTTAGGCTGGTTAGCTACTTTCACGAATCAAATTAAATGGGGTCCCACATGTTAAATAAATAACAACTTGAATTAAATTTATCCACATAACACCCTGGAGAAACGACAAATATCGTCACTGCATTTCACTATCACTTTTACTAATATACTATAATCTATTATATACTCTAAAATTCTCTACATATCTTAAATGTTGCTACATTTATGACCTATCCACGTGTCACTCCTCCCTTTTACCACTCTTAACAACAAGACATCTCTCTCTCCTCTCTTGATTGTTTTCTCTTCCCCACAAATGGACTCTACAGTTTCTCTTTTTCACACTAAACACTCTACATACCCACCTCTTAATCTACCACTCTATTTCTCTCCAACGGTCCCCATTCAATCTTTCACTTACCAAACCCATTAATGGATCGTCTAACCTCCCCAATGTAATATCGATCGACTAAAACCCAGCTTAACCTTTAAAACCCATTCTACATCTATCTGCTTAAGTCCCCCTTGGATTTTCTCGGTGTTGAATATTAGATCTATGGTGGACATCCAGAGATGGAGGAAGAATCATCTCGAAAAAGTATTTTATACATTCCATTCATTACTCCCCAATGGAAAATGTAAGTTTTTTATAAATGTTAGATTCTTGTATTCTTTGTTTTTGAAGTAAGATAAAAAAGATTGTTAATTGTACTTTTCTCATGATTTTCCAACTGAGTTATTTGTGAATGGGGAGATAGTACAAAGGTCTCTTGACACCTCCCTCAATCTCTCAAATCAAAACCCATAATTACCATTAGCTCACTTTACTTCATTCGTTTTGTTTTGGGCTTACGGTACAAACAACAACAAATAGTTACCACTAAACAAGAAAAATTGGGGCTAAATTTTGTTCCTTGGATACTAACAAATCCACAAAGCTAGGTACGCTTCCATTTAGGGTTTCATACTTTCATTTTGGCAACTTATTATTCGTACAATTCATCACTATGTTATTTCCTTTTCTATATAATTATCGATTAATGAAATGTAAACAGAAGAAGGTTATGTGTCTTTATTTGTAAGATACAGTATTAATGTATATCTTCCTGGTATATATCTATTCTCTCTCTCTCTCTCTCTCTCTCTCTCTCTCTCTATATATATATATATATATATATATATATATATATATATATATATATATATATATATATATATATATATATATGTACACTAGCGGATGGCCGTGCCGAGGGCACAACGATAAATTTGCCCCCGTGATAAAACCTAACCCATAATAACCCGCTTTTTTTTAAAAAAAAACACCTTTAAAAAAATAAAAAGAAAAGTAAAAAAATTAAAAAATATTTCTAAAAAAATATATTTTTTAAAAACATATTTAATAAAAAAATAATGTAAAATAATATAATAAAGATGCAAGATATTTAAAAACACTTTTTATAAAAAAAAAGAAAAAAAACACTTCTAGCATGACATTTCATGCATGGGCATGAAAGGAAGAAATTATCATTCATGCATTTTGAAAATGTCATGCAAAAAATGTGGAGATATTTTTTCAAAAAACATGGCTCCATATATCGTACATATATATATATATTGAAAAACCAATTACGGTGTGATAATTGATTAAATTCATAAATCTCTATTTTCGCACACTTATTTAATTAGAGTCTATTTAAACCAAATTAATTCATCCCCTAAACATGCAACTATGTGTGTGCGTGTGTTAACCCATAAATAAATAAAGCATGTGACATAAAATTAAGGAAAAATCCCCGCAGGGAAAAATCTTTTATTTCTAGAACTTTGAAAAGTTTACAAGACCATTGACTTACATACCATCTTGCTTTCGCCCACAAGAGTAACTCACGGTGTCTTCGTCAAACCTTCAAAGTGTCGACTAGAAATCAACAGTGGTTCACACGCAGCTATACCACAAGGACAAGCAGTCGTAGACACGCACTCTTCACGGTGTAGGTTATATTTCCCACAAGAGTAACTTCATAGAGACTCCCTCCACAATAGCACGCAGCTCTCCGGTTGTAGAGTTCTCCCCACAACGGTAAATTTCAACAAAGTTGAATCTAGGGTTCCAAAACAATTCACTAAAAGATTGGGATGTTTTGCGAATTGAAATCAAAAGGTTTAAAACCTAAAAGAAGAAGACAAAAATCGTTTATGTAGTAGCAGTTTCATTTTTGAAAATGATGCAGGTATCCTTATGAAAAACGGAGTTGGAGACTCCAATTAACAAAAAAAATTAAGGCGGCGCGTCATTCGAATGAGGTTTAATGTCGCTCGAACGAGATGCTATGTCGTTTGAACGACAAGAGTAGGTCGCAAGAACAAAAAACATGACATGTGGCAAATGAAACGTGGCAAATATCATTTGAACGACAAAATCAGGTCATTTGTACAACCTATCAAACGAGATTTTGCGCGTGCTTTTAGATAATTTTGATACGAACTCGTGGCCTCCAATTTCGTATTTTTCTGATTTTTTATGAATTAGTTATGATTTTTCTACGGAAAGGTGTCCGAGAAAAAAATCTTTAGAAAAATATTTGATAAAAATATCCCAACACTTTAAGTGAAATGCTAAGGAATTAAAACAAAACCTTACCAAACTTATCCTCGCGGAGGCTTGAATGTTTAAGATCTTGATATTCGGATCCGTCTTTGATGCTTGAATGTTCTTGAATGCTCTTCAACGATGTAGCGGTATACGATATACAAAATTGATAACGGACTTATAAAATAATGTCCTTATAAATATCCCCCTATGTCTATGCCGCTAAAAAATAAAAACTTCGAATTATCAAATCAAAGTGCCTATACAAATCTAATATCCCCCATGAACCCAAAAATGGAAAATACTAAAATTTGCAAGTCTTCAAATTTTCTTCAAAAATCTTCAAGTTCAAATCTTCAAACCTTTAAGCTTTTCTCATCAGGGCGTGCAACATATGATCATCACTTTTGTACCTACACACATGAGATAAAGAAAATACCTTCGTGACGCCGAGTTTGAAATGATATAAGAATAAATCAATTAATATAATCAAATCTCCCCCATAATGCAAACTCCCCCATAAAATCATAATTCGTTCTCCCCTTTTTTATTATGTCCCCAAATGGACAGATAAGAAGAAACATGTAACACCTCGCCAAATTAAATCCCGGGTGACCAGTCCCATACTAAATTAAAACAGAATATATAGTTGGCTCATTCTTAGCATCACTGTCGAAAACATTAACTAATCACCCAATACCCAATTAAGCTGGTGTTAAAAACTTTTCAAATTTTAATTCAACAAAATCCTTTTTTTTAGATTACGCATAACACTACGCATTTTTCTATCACATTAATAACCGAACAGATAACACAAAAGAATTTAAATGCAATTGGAATAAACATTACCAAATAATAATCCATTACAGTAATCCCAACAATAGTAAATGTATTAAAATGACACGAACACAAGAGTATTTGACTCAGATAGAAAAGATAACTGAATTCCTTTGGGCGACATGCCCTAACTAAAAGAATAGTGTGAATGAAATGAAGATAGGCGTCTAAGCAATACTCCATAGCTCATCATAATCCTCTAAGGTTGGCGTCCCTGCTGCTGGACACTTGATATAGGAGATACAATAGAAAAGAAAATATGCAAGGAAATGGGTCAGAGCCCGATTGTAAAAATGATTTTTAAAACAACAAGTATTTAACAAGTGCAATAAAGCATTTATTATGTACATTTTAGTATCCAACTCTCACTTGCTATTCTCACCTCTCAACTAGAGTGCACACTTAACGCTTCCTATTAACCTCCTAGTTAATGGTTTCTCATTACTTATTTCCATAATATGATTTCATCCCAGATTATAACCCCGTATGTCCCATACCATACGTCATATATTCATTCATTTGCATTTCTCATTTATATGAATCGTTTCCCCTTAACATGAATCATTTCTCATTAATATGAATTAATCTCTTCAATAAATATTCATTATCTTATTTCAATTCTTTTCTCAATTCACCGTTATCTACAATTATCACACAATAGATGATATAACCACAATATAACCCATCATTCATTTAGTTCGTTATATATATATTCATATATAATATGGCACCCCGAGTCACAGCTGTAGTGCAATGCATTACTCTGCTATCATGTCCCATCATCGTCGGTCGCCGAATAGGGGACTAAAGGTTGGGTAAGGATTTCTCAAACCATAAACATCAACAAACAAATTGGAGGCGAACATAGTTCTCGTATCCATGGCTCACGCACATACCTACGTACCCACAGTCAACGAACTTATCAACTCCCCGATAAGTCTTTAATAGACCTATGTTCTCGAGCGACAAATCAAAGATCCCATGGATTCATCAGGATATGACTGCCCTCACGCGCAAACCTCCCATCGATAGCAAGTAAGCTAGGTATGTCATACACATAATCACAAATCATTCAAATAGTAATTAGCACACCTATAATATACTATCAACAAGGTACTCAAATTACCCTTAGATTATTCTCATATGAAGCATTATCTCTGTTTAATTCCTACATGTTAAAATATCATAACTTTACTTCTTAATTTAATTATCTCGAGCCTCACTCAATATTCAAGGTTCAAATAGGTTTTTCCTCCACATATATTCAATAAGAAGTCACTAATATCCTACTGGTCCATATCATCATATCTTCCAAATTACTACGAATTTAGCTCTCCCTTTTTAATTAGGGTTAAACCTGATAGTTTCACATCTCTTATAAACTCATCTTCTTTCACTTAGGATTAAACCCTCTTGTAAACTTAAGGATACCCAGGTGTTATATTCAATCACCCCTACTGGTCCTATTTTTAATCCACATACATACCAATTAAAATCCAACAAATGAATCTAGCAACCGAAATTTCTTTAATTTAATTACCATTATTCTAATCAATTAAATCTAAATCAAATTAATTCAAACCTTATCTAGGGCTTACTGATCTTCTCTAAGTTCCATAATATCCAATTAACAATAACCAAAGATCTACCAAAGTTTTGGGATAAGAACCAACATTAAAAAGAAACAATTATAGGAATTCTGGGGAGGTCGATCGATCGAAGGCAGGGGGTCGATCGATCGATCACTCAGGTAACAACCTGGTTTTTCTGCATTTCTGCAACTACGGGTTTAGCCATTTTTGATCATTTAAACCTTCATATTAACATCCCAAATGACTTATAATCCTTACTACATGATATATCAGCACATATGAATGATTTCCAATATATCAGCACATATGAATCATTTAAACCTTCAAGGGATTGTATTAAAATCATGTTTATATCCTCTTTTTTCCAGAAAATTATTAACATATCATCTTCAAGAACACATCAATGGTTTTCATCATTTCTTTAACAGATTCATGACTATTTCGTGGATTATTATCAACCTACAACATAAGTTTGATTCCTATATCTTTTTAGTTTCCAAAAATCCATTTAACAACTCCATTATGTCTTCCAAACATGAAAAATCATCTCTTTTTAATAACTATTCTAACATGGACAATATACAAACTTAAATTGCCATTATCAAACACTTGCCTCTTATGAAGGTCCGATCCTTTGGTTTAGTATATCCCAGGTGGTTCTCCCTTCTCCGGTCAGCCTCCGGTGGTGGTTGGTGGTGGTGACACTTAGTTCTTAGTTCTTCTCCTTCCTATGTAGACTCTCCTCTTCCCAAGCAACCTTTCACTCTCTCTAGGAAGATGACTTCTCTATTTTTTTTTTGTAGAGGAGATAAATAATCCACGTACACTTAATCTACCAATACTTATAATAGGACAAAATCCGAAATCACTATTCATCCCCTATAAAAAAAGACTAAAATGCCCTTTTGGGTTGTCTATTCATTTCCAAATGACCCGAAACCCAAATCCAACATCCAAATAGACTTTTCTGACTATTTCAAACCTGCCGGATACAACGACACAGTCGAAATGACTATAAGATTGATAGAAAATAAATTTCCTTTTTAATTTAACAAATTAGTCCCGACACGTCTCATACCGCGTCTGACTAAAAATTCAAATTACTGAACAATAATTTTTAATAATCATCACATTCATATATTACCAAAATATCTTTAAGTAATATTCAGAATCATACATTTTAATATTCTCAGTTCGGATAAAACACAAATGAATTAATTAATAATAAAATCTAATTAATCCATTAATTTAAAACATAACTCATTTTAAAAGTCATTAAAAATCACGGGGTATTACATACTTCCCTCCTTATAACAGAATTTTGTCCCAAAATTCAGGAATATAAATCATACTGGTAAGGTTAACTCCAAGTATAAATCTCACATTCCAAGAAATCTAAGTAGTACCTCCCATACAGTTCATTATCAAAAATCCCTATTGATGTTATACGCCCAACCTCATCATATAGTTTCAACTGAATCGAATATAAACTTCACCCAATCTTCCCTAATCCATCCTAGTGACAAAGTTTGGGAAAAACAAATGAACTCCAATCATCAAGTAAGTACATCCTGAAGTCACAACTACTCCCTGTTTCACAATTATGAAAACTACTACCATTCAACCATTTAGGGCGCCCATACACCCTATCGTACCACTTTAATTATAAAATTTATCCAAAGGTTAGAAACTCATATCCCAAAGACCTAACTTATTTCGACTCCCAACGGTTATTAGTTTCATGCGTGGGGTGTCTCGCAAGTGAAATCCAAACAAGGAACCCCCCCGATACACTACTACCTAAAGTAGTCGGTCATCGAAACTCCTTAGGTTCTTAGTTAATAGTTTAAAAAATCAGGTTTATCGATTTTTTAAAAAAAAAATTGGTTTCATCGATTTCAAATAGAGTCTACTCATCTACTCTCTTATAGAATACAAGGTTCTGGATAGTAGCAGTACATACGCTCTCATATACCACAAGTCAATGCATGTCGAAAGTCACATCATGCTCGGACATGCCCAAAGTAAGAAATCCCATGATAAAAATCAAACCCACATGATAACATGTAAAATATAGATGTCCCACACCCCTCGGTGAGTCTACATAAATAACAGTGCTATAGGCTAAGTTTAGCAACCCTTTTTCCCACACAATATTAATTGCGACAAAAATCAATATATGCCTCATAATTCCTTAGATAGAAAACATACCCTCATTCGCGGGTGGTGGTTGTTGATTCGCTGCCTGATGGACGTTATATACACTCCTGTACTGACCATGTTGTGCGGGTGCTGCTGGAATGGGAGGTAGTGCTAGCACCGGAGCTAGAGCTGGAAGAGAAACTGGTGGAAACACGGGTACCTATGGCTCCTGTCGAGCATGTTGTTGCTGAGGGAATTTGTCTTTATCAGGACAATCTTGTCATTTATAGCCATACTTTCCGCACACGAAACATCTTTTCGCAAACTTTCCACCACTTGGCCCCTGTAGTCCCCGACCCTTCTGGCAATTACCTCCTTTCCCTTGGCCCTAATGAGCCTATCTCTGGCCCTGTTGGCCTTGCTGTCCTTGACCATTACCTCTATCCTCAAATCGAGAATCTCCATATCGCAAATGCTTAGCATAATCCCCTATCTGGGAACCCTGCTCACCCTGACGCTGATGACTCTACCGTGGCTGAGTCCCATTAGAACTGCCCCCAGTAGTCTTGCCTTGCAGGCTTGACCCAAACCCCCGCTTAACACCCTGAGCATGAAAGAGGTTATCCTGGCAGTGAAGCATTGCAGCATTAAGAACATCTGCATACGTACGTAGTGCAAGATTCCCTAATAAATGCTGGCGAATCTTATAGTTCAACCCATCAGTGAACATTAGAATTCTCCTCTCCTCAGTGGGTACTTCTGTTGGTAACAAATTAGTTAATCTCGTAAATTCTTCCTCGTATTTCGCCACCGTCTTCTCTCCCTGCTTCAAATTAAGTAGTTTCCGCTTCATCTCTATTTGGATGGTGGAAGGAAAATACTTCCCATCAAACCGTATCCAAAAGTCTTGGATAGTCATTGTGTCTCTCTCCTCCATAGTGGTCGTAGCTTCCCACCATTGCAAAGCTGCCCCTACTAGCTTGAATGTGGCTAGTATTTGATGTTGAACCTCAGTGCATGCTAGCATTCTCAAGTGCCGTTGGATATCTTTCTTCCATTGGCTAGCAGTCACAACATCTGATCCTCCCTGAAACTCAGGTGGGTGCGCCTTTTGAAAGGCATCCCTCGCTCGTTCCCATGCAGTAGGAAACACTTTCCCTTGAGCGGGTGGCATAATTGGTGCCTGTGCTGGAGCCTACTGAATAGCAGCTAGAGCTGCATTGACTGTCTGAGCGACAATTGTAGCAACTTCGGCTGCAGTCATTGTACCCTGAGCTAGGGTGGGATGAGGTGCACGTCGAGGAGGCATCTGAAACGAGAGAACACTATTAGTATTTGATATATCAAAATAGCTGAAGATCGTAGGCGTAAATAGAAAAGCAACAATCCTACTAATAGGGCTCTACATCAAAGAACGCTTAGCTGAAAACGCAATAAGCCGCACAGATCCTAAAGGATACTAGAACCTGATGCTCTGATACCACCTATAACACCCCACCTAATTAAATATCGGGTGGCCAGTCCCATACCAAATTAAAACAGAATATACAGTTGGCTCATTCTTAGCATCACTGTCAAAAACATTAACTAATCACCCAATACCCAATTAAGCTGGTGTTAGAAACTTTCCAAATTTTAATTCAACAAAATCCTTTTTTTTAGATTACGAATAACACTAAGCATTTTTCTATCACATTAATAACTGAACAGATAACACAAAAGAATTTAAATGCAATTGGAATAAACATTCCCAAATAATAATCCATTACAGTAATCCCAGCAATAGTAAATGTATTAAAATGACACGAATACAAGAGTATTTGACTCAGATAGAGAAGATAACTGAATTCCTTTGGGCGACATGCCCTAACTAAAAGAATACTGTGAATCAAATGAAGATAGGCGCCTAAGCAATACTCCATAGCTCATCATAATCCTCTAAGGTTGGCGTCCCTGCTGCTGGACACCTGATATAGGAGATACAATAGAAAAGAAAATATGCAAGGAAACAGGTTAGAGCCCGATTGTAAAAATGATTTTTAAAACAACAAGTATTTAACAAGTGCAATAAAGAATTTATTATGTACATGTTAGTATCCAACTCTCACTTGCTATTCTCACCTTTCAACTAGAGTGCACACTTAATGTTTCCTATTAACCTCCTAGTTAATGGTTTCTCATTAATTATTTCCATAATATGATTTCATCCCAGATTATAACCCCGTAGGTCCCATACCATACGTCATATATTCATTCATTTGCATTTCTCATTTATATGAATCGTTTCACCTTAAAATGAATCATTTCTCATTAATATGAATTAATCTCTTCAATAAATATTCATTATCTTATTTTAATTCTTTTCTCAAGTCACCGTTATCTACAATTATCACATAGTAGATGATATAACCACAATATAACCCATCATTCATTTAGTTCGTTATATATATATTCATATATGATACGTCACCCCGAGTCACAGCTGCGGTGCAATGCATTACTCTGCTATCATGTCCAATCATCGTCGGTCGCCGAATAGGGGACTAAAGGTTCGGTAAGGATTCCTCGAATTAAAAACATCAACAAATAAATTGGAGGCAAACATAGTTCTCGTATCCATGGGTCACGCACATACTTGCATACCCACAGTCAGCGGACTTATCAACTCCCCGATAAGTCTTTAATAGACCTATGTTCTCGAGCGACAAATCAAAGATCCCATGGATTCATCAGGATATGACTGCCCTCACGCGCAAACCTCCCATCGATAGCAAGTAAGCTAGGTATGTCATACACATAATCACAAATCATTCAAATAGGCATTAGCACACCTATAATATATGTGACAACCCACAATCCGAGATAAGGTGTGGCCAGCCCGATTCTCAAACATAACAGGAATCACGGATGGATATCATTCTCAGCATCACAAATATAAACTGAGTATACGGGAAAACCACCCAATAAATCAGAAAAACGGGTTGCCAAAAAGTGTAAAATTTTAAAAATGCGGTTATGAAAATTTAAACTAAGCAACTCAAACTGACAAGCAAGTGGAGTTCCAAAAGATAATATAATACAACTAAGACGAATGTACGCAAATGGACCGAATAAGCTGTCGGTACACAGCTACACATAACGACGTACAACAATTTAAATATCTTACATAATACATTCATTAATCAAATACAAATGTTTGGGCCACGCGCCTGAGTGACAAGACCCGATCATATCTAGAATAACAAGAATGAAAGCGTCTAATACAACGTCCTGCAATAACCCTCAAAATCTTACAGCTCGTCGAAAATGAAGGGAACTTGGGAATTCAAGTGGGGCATCCTTGCGATGGAGCACCTGAGCGGATACAATAATATATATATACAAGAAGGAAAGTAAACCGGTCAGGGCCGGGTTCTATATGATTTCTAGAAGAATAAAAAGCAGGATAGATATGAACAGTTATACATGAATGATGAGGATGGTAATATGACATGCTATCTACAATTACAGACAAGACTTGAAAGTAGAGCACTTTAATTTAAAACCCTTTCTTAATAATACAACTTCCATTTCCTTCTGACATTCCTTAATAGGAAAAAAACCATTTTCAGTTTAATCAAGGAGTTATAACTTCTATGCATTAATCAAGACTTCCCATTTTATCTTTCCATTCCATATTAGGAATATCATTTACATCAAGTGCTCTTTATGGCACATATATTATTCCCGTGCTCTTCATGGCACATATCTATGCTCTTTATGGCATTCATCATACGCTATTTGTGGCGTTTATCAACCATCAAGTACAACTTGATGAAAATATAGTTATATACATATACATATAACGATATCTAAGACCGCCTATCCGGGTTTCCCCGCTGTGCGCGCCCCTAAATGACCACCATCTTCCAGGGCCTAACATAAGACAACCTGGGCACCTAACGCAATACGTCGGGAAGCGGCCATGAGCCTGCAGGGTAGTCAAGACCACACCCGGAATCTCCTACCCATTGCAGAAAAATAACAATAAGCGCTCCCATGGCCTAGGACTATATCCACCCTGCATTCATTAGCCAGGGGGCTTCACCTCACGAGCGAACTTCCCTTATGATGTCATTTAGAGAGGTGTGTAACAGTAAATTAACATTTACATTTTATCATTATATTCATTACAAATTCCATTTCCATTAATCATGTGATTGGTTCTTTATTTAAACCTAACATCATTAAACAACGGGGTTCATTCTAGTTGAACCTATCATCTTTAACACCTATGGGTTCATTTTATGAGAACCTAATTCCCCTCGAATATTATCATTTATTCCTCAAATTACAAATCCCGACTAAGTCTCCAAATGATCATTATGATCCTACAAATCTCCCAGGTTTATATAACTTCGATAAGCCCTTAAGTCTCCAAGTTAGGGAATTTAACTTCCTAACTTCTAAAAGTTGAATAAAAGAAGTAACCTTAACATTACTTTAAACCTCCCCGAAATAAACCCCAGATGAACCCATTTCGAATCCAGGGTAACGACCAAACTCCATAACTACTCTAGGACTCTAAGTTTTACTTCTTTAAAGAAGTTTCCTAGGTCCTAATCCTAAAGAATAAGGATGAAAATTAAAAGGAAAAAGACCCCAAAACTGCTGGAACCGAATCGATTTGCCCCAAGGGCCGAATCGATTCGCCCCAGCGAATCGATTCGCTCTGAAAGAGAATCGGTTCGGACAATAACAATTAAGTTTCTGCAAATGCCGAATCGATTCGGTCTTAATCGGAATCGATTCGGATATCAAGACCTGGGACTCTGCATCTATGCGAATCGATTCGCCCAAGGAGCCGAATCGATTCGCCCCTGCGGAAAAGACAAGTTGGGCTATGGAGTTCTAAACTCCAAAATTCCTTAAACCCAAAACCAACTCAAACCAAGATCATCTATCACCACCAATACATAATAAGGGCCTCTAACTACCATTATGTACAAAATTATCATCCAAATCCATTTTTAGTGGTTAATACCCAAAATCCAACCAAAACCCTAACAATTCTAAATCATAACAAATCCATAAATATCAAGACTAATTATTCTACTTAAATCAAATTATTGCAAGTAGATTACTTGCCTCAAGGTAAGAATCTGATTTGATGAAGAAGGAAGCAACAATCCAAGCTCCAATCTCTCTTTTCCTCCAAAGTTCTCTTCCTCTCTCTACTCTGTCTAGGGCTCAATAGTGTAAAATGGAAGAATGGGAATAGGGGTGGGAAATAAAACGGGGCTTAAGTCCCATAATCCCACTTAAGTGACTAATACGCGATAAAATATACGCGAATACACTATATAAGCCAAAACCAGTCAAAAGTGCCCGAAATGCCAAAATACAATATGGCACTTATTTTGACTGTCACACACTTACCGGGACTAACTACACTATCCAAATTATCATTTGAGAATTTTATAACTCATTTTACTTCCGGTTTCATAATAAACCAAAATGTCATTTTAAATCCTTATGACATTAAAAATCACCACATGAACATTTTATCTACTCACGGGGTAACTATACAACATTTTAGTAAATATTGACATTGACATAACGAATTAATATTTACTCAACATCTATCATTTTAAAATTAATTACTACACATTGTAAATAAATATAAAATGGGCTATCAGAAGAGAGGGTTATTACATACTCCCCCCCTTAAGAAGGAATTTTGCCCCCAAAATTCAGGTAGACCTCGCAAGAAGAAGTGCGAATACTATTCCCGCAAGTCATCCTCGCGACCCTACGTCGATTTCTCTACACTACGCTGACTATATAGAACTCATCCCCCAAGGTACTACCAGCGATCCCAAACGTAACCCTACACTCTAAGATAGCAACCGACTACATCTAATAAGATCCGTCACGTTGCATCTACTTCGAAAGGAAATGTGCCTAAAGGTACCGTTGTATCCTTCGTACCCCCTTGCATGAGAGACAAGGAACGAATTATGAACTTGCCGTAAAATGTTTCGATAAGGCGAGTGAATAGTTTACCGGACCCACCGCGACATTTCTAGGAAAGGTATAACATCATGCGGTGCAAGTTTTCATTTTCTACTCGAAAAGCTTAATGCCCTTCAGAGGCGATACTCACCACAACACTTGGTCTAATAACATCAAACTCCAGATGCCTTCTTCTCGCATCGACTGAGGTCTTTACGTCGATCTTGGTTATACGAGAGACTCATCATCTCGCACTTCTAACCAACAAGCGGGAGATCCAAAAAGCCTACCATACAAGGCTTCTTCTACAGCGCCGTCCTAATAGCGAATCGACACAAATTCTTATAGGCGAATTCAACGAGTGGAAAGCATTGTTCCCGACTACTCTTAAAGTTAAGCACGCATATATAAGGAGTATATGCCCCAACATATGGTTTATTCTATTGGTTTGGTCATCTGTGGAAAATGATAAGAAGTGCTTAACCATAATTCGATTCCCATGACTTCTTGAAAACTTGCCAAGAATGAGAAAAGGAAGTCTTATTCCAGTCAGGACTATAATCAAGGGCACCCCATGCAGTACAACAACCTTACTATGCCCAGCCAATAATACTAGCGACGTACAACTTAGCACATTTCATCATTACCTTGATGCACCGAAACGTTAGAACAGCGTAATTTCTCCATATCTTCTTTACTTAAGTCCCTTTTGTTTGGGACAAAATTTTCTTACGGGAACGCACCCCACCCTCAATGTCAAAAGAGCAGAGTTCTTTTTCCTAAATCAGCAGCTTATTTATGGTTTTAACCGCCCTTGTTTCCTCCTGCGACATCTTGCAATGAAATGTTGTTCGCACGAAAGACTAAATTCTGCCCAGGAAGTAGCATCTCTCTTCCTATACAGCGATCACCCCCCACCCCCCAAGATGGAATTCAACTTAAATAGGGGTAATACTCCTTACAGGTTTAAACTTGTGAGGTGCATCAACAATAAATCGATACTCCAGTATTATCACTCCCCATCATGGAAGAGACTTGCTAATGGAATCTACCTTCGAGCTTAACCACCTGACTCAGGGGTGCGAATCAATTCACCCTTTCGTCACCTTTGTAACACTCTACTATGAGAGGCCTCATCCCTTTCGGCCTTAACTACCAACTTCTCGAAGTCCTCCCACTTCTCATAACATGGAACCAATCCCTTTCTAGAGGTTACGCATGACTTAGTCATGGTCAACTCCCAACAACCTTCCTAAACTTACGTCTCATGCTAAAGGTCCTATGTCCCAACAATTCTAAAGTCTACCTACCTATACCCTATCTAAGTCGTATACACCTAACGCTAATTATATCCCTAGTGCCTATGACCTTTCTCAACTTCCGACATTTTCTCAGTTTCGTGCGTGGGACGTCTCGCCAAAGCGAAATCCAAACAAGGAACCCTTCCGACACATGCCTACTTAACTAGTTGATCATGGAGATAGAGCGTAATACACATAAATAGGAGAAAGGAAAGGTGGTATATCACCACTCCCAACGTCGTTAAGGTTCGCGCGTGGAGCGTCCCGCAGAAGCGGAATCCAGACAAGGAACCCCTCCTATACGCTACCACTCAACTTGTTGGTCGTGGAGATAAGGCATAGCAACCACATACCAATATCACATCATACTCGACCATGTTAAGGACGAGTAGATAGGCCTCAAGAACAATTTAGTAAGAGAATTTCTACATACATACCAACAAAAGAAATGAGAGAACCATTTCCCATAGGACTCTATACTAATTAAAATACTCTCAGCATATATTATGAAATCTGTAATCTGAGAAGAGCTCATAAAAGAAATGAGCGCGTAACACCCGCATCGAATAACATATAACTCACGTATCTCTGAGTGAAAACTTACCCTCAATAACGGGCGGTGCCGGCAGGGCTGGAGGAAGCAGAGCCTCCTGATTATGACAAACACGTCCATACTGTAGTTGCCCCTGCTGTGGAGGAACAACCATAATAGGTACCGGAGGTGGAAACTGAACATATGGCTGTTGCGGAGCCCTAGGAAACTGACCCCTACTCACCAGAGGACACTCTTTCTTGTAATGACCTGCCTCCCCACATTGGAAGCACCGTCCCTTCATGTCCTCCCGACCTCGACCTCTGATGTTCCTGAACTGGGAAATACCTCGGTCCAGATGACCCCTACCTCCAGGGCCACCCCGATCTGCCTGATGCAAAGCATCTTGTCCGTGCCTATTATTATTGCCACTCACAATAAACTCTCCAAGCTTCCCTACTTGCCTCATTTCAGTAGCTTTCTTGCTACCCTGCATATATAATCGATGCTCCTGGCAATGGAGTAAGGCTGCATTCATAACCTCACCAAAAGTCTGAAAAGATGGGTTACCCAATAAGTGTTTTCGGATTCTCCAGTTCAGACCTCCCATAAACTTCGAGATCTTCCTCTCTTCCGGAGTCACCTCATCTGGTACAAAACTCGCCAACCGGTTGAACTCCTCTTCATACTCCGCTACAGACCTCTCCCTTTGCACTACATCTTGCAACTTCCTCTTCATCTCCCTCTGAACCGCGGGAGGAAAATACTTAAGATCAAACAAGGCCCAGAACTCAGTGATTGACATTGTGTCTCTTTGCTCTGGTGTGGTTATCGTCTCCCACCAGTGTAATGCAGATCCGACAAGCTTAAAGGTGGTAAGAACTTGTTTCTTATCCTCACTGCATTCTATCATTCGAAGGTGGCGTTGCATGTTTTTCTTCCATTGATTGGCTTTAACCGCATCCGTTCCTCCCTCGAATTCTGGGGGATTACCCTTTAGAAAGGACTCCCTAACCCTTTCCCACGGAGTAAGTCCCGTAGGAGCTTGAACACCTGGAGCCCGTGGCAATTGTTGGATCACTACGGTCATGGCGGAACTAATCGCTCCAGCCACTATGCTTGCTACATCCGCAACATTAACAGTCCCTTGTAGTGGCGGTGGAGGACCTACTTCCTTTTCTACTACCTTAATACGTCCCGCTAGGCGACCTCTCTTAGGCGGCATCTGAGATGGAAGAACAATAGTATTAGAATACTAGTTAAAACAATTTATCTTACAGAAGATCGCAAACATAAGCAACAAGAAGTCCTAGCATTAGGCCCTACATCAAAGAACACTACGGTAGAACGAGACAAGTCCACACAGACCCTAGTAATCTAGAACCTGATGCTCTGATACCATCTGTGACAACCCACAATCCGAGATAAGGGGTGGCCAGCCCGATTCTCAAACATAGCAGGAATCATATATGGATATCATTCTCAGCATCACAAATATAAACTGAGTATACGGGAAAACCACCCAATAAATCAGAAAAACGGGTTGCCAAAAAGTGTAAAATTTTAAAAATGCGGTTATGAAAATTTAAACTAAGCAACTCAAACTGACAAGCAAGTGGAGTTCCAAAAGATAATATAATACAACTAAGACGAATGTACGCAAATGGACCGAATAAGCTGTCGGTACACAGCTACACATAACGACGTACAACAATTTAAATATCTTACATAATACATTCATTAATCAAATACAAATGTTTGGGCCACACGCCTGAGTGACAAGACCCGATCATATCTAGAATAACAAGAATGAAAGCGTCTAATACAACGTCCTGTAATAACCCGCAAAATCTTACAGCTCGTCGAAAATGAAGGGAACTTGGGAAGTCAAGTCGGGCGTCCTTGCGGTGGAGCACCTGAGTGGATACAATAATATATATATACAAGAAGGAAAGTAAACCGGTCAGGGCCGGGTTCTATATGATTTCTAGAAGAATAAAAAGCAGGATAGATATGAACAGTTATACATGAATGATGAGGATGGTAATATGACATGCTATCTACAATTACAGACAAGACTTGAAAGTAGAGCACTTTAATTTAAACCCCTTTCTTAATAGTACAATTTCCATTTCCTTCTTACATTCTTTATTAGGAATAAAACCATTTTCGGTTTAATCAAGGAGTTATAACTTCTATGCATTAATCAAAGACTTCCCATTTTATCTTTCCATTCCATATTAGGAATATCATTTACATCAAGTGTTCTTTATGGCACATATATTATTCCTGTGCTCTTCATGGCACATATCTATGCTCTTTATGGCATTCATCATACGCTCTTTGTGGCGTTTATCAACCATCAAGTCCAACTTGATGAAAATATAGTTATATACATATACATATAACGATATCTAAGACCGCCCGTCCGGGTTTCCCCACTGTGCGCGCCCCTAAATTACCACCATATTCCAGGGCCTAACATAAGACAACCTGGGCACCTAACGCAATACGTCGGGAAGCGGCCATGAGCCTGCGGGGTAGTTAAGACCACACCTGGAATCTCCTACCCATCGTAGAAAAATAACAATAAGCACTCCCATGGCCTAGGACTATATCCACCCTGCATTCATTAGCCAGGGGGCTTCACCTCACGAGCGAACTTCCCTTATGATGTCATTTAGAGAGGTGTGTAACAGTAAATTAACATTTACATTTTATCATTATATTCATTACATATTCCATTTCCATTAATCATTTGATTGGTTCTTTATTTAAACCTAACATCATTAAACAACGGGGTTCATTCTAGTTGAACCTATCATCTTTAACACCTATGGGTTCATTTTATGAGAACCTAATTCCCCTCGAATATTATCATTTATTCATCAAATTACAAATCCCGACTAAGTCTCCAAATGATCATTATGATCCTACAAATCTCCCAGGTTTATATAACTTCGATAAGCCCTTAAGTCTCCAAGTTAGGGAATTTAACTTCCTAACTTCTAAAAGTTGAATAAAAGAAGTAATGCCTTAACATTACTTTAAACCTCCCCGAAATAAACCCGAGATGAACCCATTTCGAATCCAGGGTAACGATCAAACTCCATAACTACTCTAGGACTCTAAGTTTTACTTCTTTAAAGAAGTTTCCTAGGTCCTAATCCTAAAGAATAAGGATGAAAATTAAAAGGAAAAAGACCCCAAAACTGCTGGAACCGAATCGATTTGCCCCAAGGGCCGAATCGATTCGCCCCAGCGAATCGATTCGCTCTGAAAAAGAATCGGTTCGGACAATAACAATTAAGTTTCTGCAAATGCCGAATCGATTCGGTCTTAATCCGAATCGATTCGGATATCAAGACCTGGGACTCTGCATCTATGCGAATCGATTCGCCCAAGGAGCCGAATCGATTCGCCCCTGCGGAAAAGCCAAGTTGGGCTATGGAGTTCTAAACTCCAAAATTCCTTAAACCCAAAACCAACTCAAACCAAGATCATCTATCACCACCAATACATAATAAGGGCCTCTAACTACCATTATGTACAAAATTATCATCCAAATCCATTTTTAGTGGTTAATACCCAAAATCCAACCAAAACCCTAACAATTCTAAATCATAACAAATCCATAAATATCAAGACTAATTATTCTAATTAAATCAAATTATTGCAAGTAGATTACTTGCCTCAAGGTAAGAATCTGATTTGATGAAGAAGGAAGCAACAATCCAAGCTCCAATCTCTCTTTTCCTCCAAAGTTCTCTTCCTCTCTCTACTCTCTCTAGGGCTCAATAGTGTAAAATGGAAGAATGGGAATAGGGGTGGGAAATAAAACGGGGCTTAAGTCCCATAAGCCCACTTAAGTGACTAATACGCGATAAAATATACGCGATTACACTATATAAGCCAAAACCAGTCAAAAGTGCCCGAAATGCCAAAATACAATATGGCACTTATTTTGACTGTCACACACTTACCGGGACTAACTACACTATCCAAATTATCATTTGGTAATTTTATAACTCATTTTACTTCCGGTTTCATAATAAACCAAAATGTCATTTTAAATCCTTATGACATTAAAAATCACCACATGAACATTTTATCTACTCACGGGGTAACTATACAACATTTTAGTAAATATTGACCTTGACATAACGAATTAATATTTACTCAACATCTATCATTTTAAAATTAATTACTACACATTGTAAATAAATATTAAATGGGCTATCAGAAGTGAGGGTTATTACAATATACTATCAATAAGGTACTCAAATTACCGTTAGATTATTCTCATATGAAGCATTATCTCTGTTTAATTCCTACGTGTTAAAATATCATAACTTTACTTCTTAATTTAATTATCCCCGAGCCTCACTCAATATTCAAGGTTCAAATAGGTTTTTCCTCCACATATATTCAGTAAGAAGTCACTAATATCCTACTGGTCCATATCATCATATATCCCGAATTACTACGAATTCAGCTCTCCCTTTTTAATTAGGGTTAAAACTGGTAGTTTCACATCTCTTATAAACTCATCTTCTTTCACTTAGGATTAAACCCTCTTGTAAACTTAAGGATACCCAGGTGTTATATTCAATCACCCCTACTAGTCCTATTTTTAATCCTCATACATACCAATTAAAATCCAACAAATGAATCTAGCAACTGAAATTTCTTTAATTTAATTATCATTATTCTAATCAATTAAATCTAAATCAAATTAATACAAACCTTATCTAGGGCTTACTGATCTTCTCTAAGTTCCATAATATCCAATTAACAATCACCAAAGATCTACCAAAGTTTTGGGATGAGAACCAACATTAAAAAGAAACAACTATAGGAATTCTGGGGAGGTCGATCGATCGAAGGCAGGGGGCCGATCGATCAATCACTCAGGTAACAACCTGATTTTTCTGCATTTCTGCAGCTATGGGTTTAGCCAGTTTTGATCATTTAAACCTTCCTATTAACATCCCAAATGACTTATAATCCTTACTACATGATATATCAGCACATATGAATGATTTCCAATACTCTTAACATCCTATAATCATCAAGGGATTGTATTAAAAGCATGTTTATATCCTCTTTTTCTAGAAAATTATTAACATATCATCTTCAAGAACACATCAATGGTTTTCATCATTTCTTTAACAGATTTATGACTATTTCGTGGATTATTATCAACCTACAACATGAGTTTGATTCCTATATCTTTTCAGTTTCTAGAAATCCATTTAACAACTCCATTATGTCTTCCAAACATGAAAAATCATCTCTTTTTAATAACTATTCTAACATGGACAATATACAATTTTAAATTGCCATTATCAAACACTTGCCTCTTATGAAGGTCTAATCCTTTGGTGTAGTATATTTCAGGTGGTTCTCCCTTCCCTGGTCAGTCTTCGGTGGTGGTTGGTGGTGGTGACACTTAGTTCTTAGTTCTTCTCCTTCCTAAGTAGACTCTCCTCTTCCCAAGCAACCTTTCACTCTCTCTAGAAAGATGACTTCTCTATTTTTTTTTTTTGTAGAGGAGATGAATAATCCACATACACTTAATCTACCAATACTTATAATAGGACAAAATCCGAAATCACTATTCACCCCTTATAAAAATGACCAAAATGCCCTTTTGGGTTGTCTATTCATTTCCAAATGACCAAAACCCAAATCCAACAACCAAATAGACTTTTCTGACTATTTCAAACCTTCCAGATGCAACGACGTAGTCGAAATGACTATAAGATTTATAGAAAATAAATTTCTTTTTTAATTTAACAAATTAGTTCCGACACGTCCCATACCGCGTCTGACTAAAAATCCAAATTACCGAACAACAATTTTTATTAATAATGACATTCATATATTACCAAAATATCTTTAAGTAATATTCAGAATCATACATTTTAATATCCTCAATTCGGTTAAAACCCAAATGAATTAATTAATAATAAAATCTAATTAATCCATTAATTTAAAACATAACTCATTTTAAAAGTCATTAAAAATCACGGGGTATTACAAAACAAACTAAAACATGGATTGTCACGATAAATGCATAGCAAACATGAATCAAACTACGCGCTTCCAAAGGAGTATCTCAAAAACTTCCACAAACTATTTTTTAATTTTTCAAATTTTTCGTACAAAAATAAGATACTCAAAATCACACCATGGATTTAACTAAAACAACCAAGTCATGGGAACGAAATGTATGGGTGTGAACACATTCGATAGGAAAATCAACTCAATCAATCATATGTGCATGATGAATATGTGTACCTCTAACGAATGAACATCAAAAGTATCCTTAGGTGTAAAAATTATTGAATTTAGATGACATCGTCTATGCAAATCAACAAATCAAAGTCAAAGTGATTTCCACCCCAATAACGTCCAAAACTATTTAACACTTTTTCAAGACATTCAAGGACATGCAAATCCGTTTTAATTCTCCATCCGAACTCCCTTATATATATTTTCTTTTAGAGGTGTATAAACTAAATTCTCAAACTTTGGAGAATTGGTGCAAAAACCTATTAGCCTATAATTGGCATGAATTTCTTTTTATTGCCTTTAAATTTTTTTAGGCTCTTTTAGACCTCTTTGGACCCCGGATAATAAAATTCCTTAATTTTTTATGTCCATTTTAAATGGAGGCTTAATAGCAAAGGATAAATGATAATATTTCATAGCCCTTCACCGTTTTCAAACAAAGCACACAAACTCACAAACAGCTTTTACATGCACAACTTCTTATCAAGTTTTATCACGCTTGTTTCGTTGTAAGGATAGTATTGAAGTGAAAACACCCAACCAACATATGATAAGACAAGCACAATAATCAAACAAATCCGTGAATGTGTGCAATGAAGAAAATCATGAGTCAGACATGTAGGAAGTAACACTTAATTACATCTTAATGACTTCAAACATTATAAAGTATAAAGATGACATGATATATTGTCTCAAAACACTATTAAATATTCACATGAAAAATGGAATGATGTTGTGACTCGGTCATCCTAAGTGTTCATCCATAAAAGGTGTAAACAAAATACAAAACTCTGTTTGGATTTTTCAAAAAAATTATCAAAATAAAATCTTTTTGTATTTTTCAAAAATTTTCAAAAGCAAAAATTTATACAAAAAGTACGTGCCATTACACTAGAAAATTTATATCATGAAACCACAACTAGTGTATGATAAACATGCAAACACAGTCATCTATATGATATGGCAAGAGAAGAATCATATGCAAGCAAACGAAATCAACGTGTCTAAAATATAGTGCCTCTAAAAGTTATTTCCTAACCCAAATAGATGTGAAACATCATGTGAGGGATTTAGGAACCAACAAAACACTAGAAATAAACTTCCTAGGACATTTTCAAAGAACAAAACAAAAATGCCTAAGGTGAACTTTCCTATCACAATATGAACATGTGTAAATGGGTGGAACGACACCTATGGGTTGACCTTTTCTAACATCCCTGAAATTGGTTGACCTTCTAAAAAAAATAATGGTTTTGGCTTTAGCACTAGAAGCATGAAAATAAGATGAGCCATTATCATCACTATCAAACCTACTCAATCCTGTCAAATCATTTTTTAACTTCAAAATTTTTTACTCAAGCAAAGATTTAGACTCTTCCAATTTAAGGGATGCCTTTTTCAAATTTTCAACAATTCCTAAAAGCGTATCTCTCTCTCCCTCAATCAAAGAAAATTTTCTCTAAGAGTCTCTTCACGTGCCACAAACTCATTGATTAAAATATTTTTGTCATCTTTGGCACAAACACAAACCATCAAAATTTTAAGGTCCTCTAATTCTTTTTCTAAAAATAGGACTCTATCATCACTCCTCTTCTTGGACAATTTTAAAGCAACAAAGTCATGGTCCAAGGAAACAAGTTTCTCATGATAAAAATATCTTTAATTTTGAACCGTGTGCAAAAGATCCATTGCGGATTTAAAACGAGAATTTTCTTTTTCCAAAACTTCAATTCTTTTCGCAAATTTCAAATTCAAACTATTTAAATCATTAAAACTTTTACTCGTGTCATCAAAGGGGGGTATCCTATTACATAAGTGCTCCATCGGAAAAATTACGATTTTTCACAAAACTGGTTTTTCAAAAAAACCAATATCCCACAATTTTGGGAAAAATGTGAATACGCGATAAATTAGCGCACCCGCTCTGATACCAATTTAAAAAACGTATGACGGTGTAATAATTGACTAAATTCGTAAATTTTTATTTTGGCACACTTATTTAATTAGAGTCTATTTAAATCAAATTAATCCAGCCCCTAAACATGCAACTGTGTGTGTGTGTGTGTGTCAATCCATAAATAAATAAAGCATGTGACACAAAATTAAGGAAAAATCCTCGCAGGACAAAACCTTTTATTTCTAGAACTTTAAAAAGTTTACAAGACCATTGACTTACATACCATCTAGCTTTCGCCCACAAGAGTAGCGCACAGTGTCTTCGTCAAACCTTCAAAGAGTCGGCTAGAAATCAACACTGGTTCACACGCAGCTATACCACAAGGACAAGCAGTCCTAGACATGCAGTCTTCACGTTATAGGTTATCCTCCCCACAAGAGTAACTTTAGAGAGACTCCCTCTACAATAGCACACAGCTCTCCGGTTGTAGAGTTCTCCCCACAAAGGTAAATTTCAACAAAGTTGAATCTAGGGTTCCAAAATAATTCACTAAAAGATTGGGATGTTTTCTGAATTGAAAACAAAAGGTTTAAAACCTAAAAGAAGAAGACAAAAATCGTTTCTGCAGTAGCAGTTTCTTTTCTGAAAATTATATAGGTCTCCTTATGAAAAACGGGGTTGGAGACTCCTATTTATAAAAAACTTAAGGTGGCGCGTCATTTGAACGAGGTTGAATGTCGCTCGAACGAGATGCTATGTAGTTTGAACGACAAGAGCAGGTCGCCCGAACAAAAAACATGACACGTGACAAATGTCGTTTGAACGACAAAACCAGGTCGTTTATACGACCTATCAAACGAAATTTCAAGCGTGCTTGTAGATAATTTCGATACGAAAGTCTGGCCGCCAGTTTCATATTTTTCTGATTTTTTATGAATTAGCTATGATTTTTCTACGGAAAGGTGTCCGAGAACAAAAACTTTAGAAAAATATTTGATAAAAATATCCCAACACTTTCAGTAAAATGCTAACGAATTAAAACACAACCTTACCAAACTTAACCTCGCGGAGGCTTGAATGTTGAAGATCTTGATATTAGGATCCGTCTTTGATGCTTAAATGTTCTTGAATACTCTTCGACGGTATAGCGGTATACGACATACTAAATTGATAACAGACTTATAAAATAATGTCCTTACACACACACACACACACACACACACACACACACACACACACACATATATATATATATATATATATATATATATATATATATATATATATATATATATATAATGTTCATGTGCGAACTAGTCCGTATTTTAAGAATGCGGACCGGACATGTGTCACCTAACGGTGAGCCCGAAAAATATCGCCTAAATTATAGGCACACTCCCTCTCTCTTTTTTGGGCTCACCGCCAGGTGACACATGCCTGGTCCGCATTCTTAAAATGCGGACCAGTCCGCACAAGAGCAGGACTGTATATATATATATATATATATATATATATATATATAGAGAGAGAGAGAGAGAGAGAGAGAGAGAGAGAGATCCCGAGTTTTGAGGTCCTTGAATGATGTCTATTTTTTTTAAATAGTATAAAAAAATATTTTGGGGCTCATTTTGTTTTTATGATTTTTAAACATTTCAGTAGGATCATAAAAAATAATCAACTCAAAATAAATTTTTTTAATAATTAAAAAAAAACGATCAAACTTTGTCAGTTTCTAACAGCTTAAAAACAACTGAAAAACTGACAGAGTTTGACCAATTTTTTTAAAATAGCCAAAAAATCATTTTGAACAATGTTTAAAAACCATAAAAAAAATCAACCAAAAAATATTTTTTTTACTATTTTAAAAAAATGGATCTCATTCAGGGTCCTCAAGCTGGGACATCGCTTGATGATTTCCCTATATATATATATATATATATATATATATATATATAAGAGTGAGGCTCTCATGCATACCAAGTTTATATACTACTGGCGCGAATCCATTTTTATAAATGATTTTGAGTTGAGTTTTTTTTATGTGATATGTAAACATTTAGGAGAAGTCATCTAAAAAAAATCAGGTCAAATATTTTTTTTGGTAATTTAAAAAATAGGTCAAACTTTTGCAGTTTTAAATTTCTTTAAAAGCTGTAAAAGTGTGACCGATTTTTTTAAAATAGCAAAAAATGCTATTTTGAGCTGATTTGTTTATATCGGTCCACTGAAATGTTTAAATACCATATAAAAAATTCAACTCAAAAATATTTTTTTTACTATTTTAAAAAAATCGGTATGTAAACTTGGTATGTATAGTAATATATATATATATATACTAAAGTACCCCAGCAGTCCCTTACATTTATCTTGGTCTCAATTTAATCACTTACCTTTCTATTGTCTCAATTTAGTCCCTCGCCTTTCAAATTGGTTCAATTTCGTCCCAGTCCTTTTTTTATTTCAATTTTATCCCCAAACTTTTATTTTGTCTCAATTTTGTCCATCTATTAACTATTTTGAATACAATTGACTATTTTACCCCTCTTATGAAAAAATAATAAAATGAATGTTATAAAATTTGAAAAATAAGCTATTTTATTATTATTTGGGGATAAAAATAGTTTTTTATCCGAGAATAATAAAAAAAACAGTGTTTATTTTTATTCAATCCGGTTGTTTATAATTTTT
Organism: Sambucus nigra; assembly: GCA_949130495.1. Lineage (NCBI taxonomy): Eukaryota > Viridiplantae > Streptophyta > Magnoliopsida > Dipsacales > Adoxaceae > Sambucus > Sambucus nigra. The sequence goes on from OX422218.1 coordinate 423,940,287, forward strand.
CAAAAAGAAAAACGCGAATAATAATTTTAATAGTCAACATAGTTTATTATTTATAAAAAACTCTTTTTTAATTTTATTTATAAATGTTTAATTTGATAATTTAGATTCACAATTGATAAGTGCTGCTGGCACGGACCCACATCACAAGAAAAATTTTATTTATCAATTATATTACGTAGATGGGGAAAAATGATGTCTTAGGTTAGCAATTGGTTAGTTCGCTAGATTAGGACCCACATTCATTTAAATAAGAGGCTTGATTACTATGGCTTATTAATTAAAATTAAAAAAAAATAGTTTTTACGAATAAAATAAGGGGCTTGACTACTATGTTGACTATTATAATTATTATTCGAGTTTTTTTTAAAAAATAAATAAAAACAACTGGGATAGAATAAAAATAAAAAACTATTTTTTCCTGATAAATAACTATTTTTATTCCCAAACAATAATAAAATAGCTTATTTTTCAAATTTGATGACAAACGTATTATTATTTTTCAATAAAGAGGGGTAAAATAGTCAATTGTATCCAAAATAGTTAACAGGGGGATTAAATTGAGACAAAATGAAAGATTGGGGATGATATTGAAGCAAAAAAAAAGGACAGGAACGAAATTGAACCAATTTGAAAGGTGAGGGACTAAATTGAGATAATAGAAAGGTAAGGGACTAAATTGAGACCAATGGAAAGGTAAGGGACCGATGGGATACTTTACTTATATATATATATATATATATATATATATATATATCTGTGTGTGTGTGTGTGTGTGTGAGAGAGTGAGTGTGTGTGTGTGTAAGATGAAATTGTTAATCGTGTATGTCTGTTGATTTTGTGAATTGTTTAGAAGGAGAAAAATGTAGTATTTTTTTTTTATTACATTACTAATGTTTGATTTTAGGCTTAAATGCAACATTATCAAAATATTGCCACCAAAAGTGATTGGGATTCATACGTGGGATATCTATATATGTGTTTGAGGTTGCATTTTGTGGATTAGTGTTGGATTTAATTACATATTGGGCTTAGGTTTGCTATATGGAATAGATCATGTCTATTTGTGTTGGTTTTTGTATCAAAATTGAAATTTCTAGGCTTAGTATAATTATTTTTGTACAAATGTAGGTGCCACGTGAGTTTGTACAAACGTAGTATTACCCGAACACTTTTTTTTAGATTCCGAAGTCCCTAATGTGACAATGTGAGATTGTTAAATTACAATTTGAGAGAGTTATATTATGAGTATGAATATTACAATTATAGTTATATAAACACTCAAATGTGTAGTGTGGGACTGCACATTAAATCACCCTTCACGTGGGTGACCCTTGACAAATTCTCTATTAAAATGCTGGTATCAGATCAGGTAGGAGGTTCAAGTGATTCGTGATTTTTGTTGTGTTTTCTGCCATAAGGATTACACTTTTTTATCTTATCTAGCCCCCCAACCCCCTCCATCCTTTGTTAGTATGGGTTTTGTTACATTAGTACAGTGCTTAGTTTAATCTGAAAAGGCTAGAGTCTATTGTGCCCAAGGAGATACAATTCAGATTCTTGTATCCTTTGTTTTTGAAGTTTAAGAGGCTATAACAAAGATACTATTTATTTTATTTCATTAACAACTGTAATTTGCTCATGATTTGCCAGCTGAGTTGTTTGTGAATGGGAAGATAGTACAAAGGTCTCTTGAGAGACAGAGGAGACTCTCCTCAGGAGAGTGGAGCCAGTTCCCCAAAGATGATAAACCCAAATATAATGATCGAACCCATTACGTGAGGAAACATGAACTAGCCCTGAAGTGGCCGAGTTGCATTCTTCAATTTTGTAATTACACATGTTAATATTTGGGTCGGATTTCGGATACTTGGCCTGGCCTAGGACTGACAATTTTTTACTAATAACTCGAAATGATAGAATGTTGGGGATGTCATTGCTATAATTTTTATGATTCTTTCTTTTTTGTTAATGAATTTATAGGTTTATGTTTTATGTGATTGGCTTGGCTAACATGCTACTAGAGGTTCTTATTATATGGCCAAGGAGGAGGAGGGTGGAATTTTATCTCTGTCTTAGAGATTTATTTGACACTTGTGAGTTTGACACGTGAGTTGCTTATCACCACGTTTCGTTGGATCTTTTACCCCATTATTCGGTAAGGACGGAGTTTGGGATAATTGCAGACAATTGAGGTGACTAAATTCTAAAAATAAAAACCTTGAGAATAGACTAACATCTTAACAAAATGCCAAAAAATTAATGGATGTTTTTTTCACGCATTCAGGGTATGTTTCGTTAGCAATTATAATTTTATTTTCTGTGTTTAAATATTATATAATTTGTGACATCAACTTTTTTAGGTCATGTTAGGATTTTTGTCATATAAAACTTTTAAATACAAATAACTTTTTAATTTAGTAAAACTACTAAAATTTCTTTAGCATTAATTTTTTATATTTTATTTTGTTTTGAAAATAAACTTTGTTCCAAATAACTACTCACAATTGTAAACTAGAATTGTATAAATTTAATTTGCGTATTTATGTATCAAGCGTGTGCGTCACGCGGGTTTACAAGTAGTTAAATTATAATTTGCGTACACCTCTAATTTAATTTAAAAAAGAACATGTTCGACCTATTAACGACCAAAATCATATAACTTGTTAGCACATCTAAAATCTAGAATTAAATTATGTACTTTTAGGACTTAAAATAATATTGATTATGGATATAAGACAACAAACATTTCGTTTTCATTTTTAGTCACTATTTTCAAATTAAAGGGGCACGTGGCATGCTGTGATTGTTTGACGTTTTATGAATATGGGTTCGCGCCAGCGACTTTATTCAAAAATAAGGAGTAAAACTATAAATAAAATATTTATTATCCTATTTCCAAAATACATATATTACAAAAACTCCTAAATTTGCAAAGCCCCATCTAGAATCTTAATTACGAAAGTAAACTCTAGATACTAACTTTCTTATGTGAATAATTAGGGGTGCAACCGGTACGGGGTTTTACCGTACCGTACCGTACCATTTTGGACCGAGAAAAAATGGTTTTGGTTTCATGTTATGAAATACCGAAAACCGATTTTACCGAACCCGAAAATACCGAAAAAAATTTGATCGGTTTTGGTTTTTAGATATAAAATACCAATTTACTGGATTTACCGTACCGGCTTATCGTACCGATTTTACCGTACCAAAGTTACCGAATTTACCGTACCAAAATACCGTAGCAATCTTACCAAATTTATCGTACCGAAATACCGTACCAAAATTACCGCATATATTACCATATCATTTTCGAAATAAAAATTATTTTTAACTAAATATAATAACCCAATTATCTAGACCCTTCATTTTTTTTAAACCAATCTCATCCGTTGAATTCCTTTACTATAAATCCCACCAACCAAAGCAAAGAAAACCCTAAACACACAACACAACAAATCAGCTTCCGCTCTCTCCAAATCTCAGGTACTTTCTTCACTATGCTCTCTATATCTCTCATATCCTTCTTCACTATGAAGCTTCCGATTCACACACATATATATTCATATAACTAAGATACCTAATACCCAATAACATCACTCAGTTTTAAAATCTGCATGTTAACAAGTAGGGAATGGAATTCGACTGTCTCATTTGCTTTTTTTAGAGTGAGATTGACCATCAACATTTCTATATAAGCTAAGAAATGAACCAAGTATCTTGATCAATGATACATATCAAAATTTAATTTCTCTCACCATTCAAATTGAATCTTGAAATAATCGTTGCTGATTAGTTGTCCATTGAAATTGAAACTAAAAACAAATTTTGATTAGTTAGCGACAGATTTGTGAGATCACCTGCCGAAAGATATAGAGGTTGCCAAGAGTTTGATTGAGCAAAGTGCATTAAGGGTTCCGTCAAGGGTATATAAGGAAATTAAGTGGGGATACAAATTGATTTTAGTATATCAAAAATAGTTAGCGGGGTATATAAAAATAGTTAGCGGGGTAAAGAATCTGAACAAAAGCTCCCTTTTTAAAATACCGTACCAAACTGTTTTTAAAATACCGTACCAAATTATATAAAAAAACAGTTTTTTTAAGCAGTTTAAAAAGTAGTATTTTTAAACAGTTTAAAAAAACAATTTTTTTCCTATTTAAAAAAACAGTGTTTAAATTTGAAAAAAAATCTGTTTATTTTAAATAGGATAAAAAACTGTTTACTCTAAATTAAATAAAAAACAGTTTTTTTAAACAGTTAAAAAAACAGTTTTTTCCTATTTATGGAAAACGGCTTTTAAATTTGAAAAAAAAAGTTTTCTTTTTCATCTAAATAGGAAAAAAAACTTTTTTCATCCTATTTAAAAATTGTTTGAAAAGCATTTTTAACTGTTTAAACAATTTTTAACTGTTTAAAAAAACTGTTTTTTATTAAATTTAGAGTAACAGTTTTTTATCCTATTTTAAAAAAATCATTTTTTTTTCAAATTTAAAAGCAGTTTTTTTAAATCGGCAATAAATTTTTTTTTATCCTATTTAAAAAGAGTTTTTTTATCCTATTTAGAAAACTGTTTTTTTCCTATATAAAAAAAACTATTTTTTATCCTATTTAAAAAGCGATTTTTATCCTATTTAAATTAAAAATGAGCAAATTTTAAGGATTAAATTGCCCAAACTTGTATAGTTTAGGGACTAAATTGGCCAATTATTAGTTTAGGGACTAAATTGGCCACATTTGTATAGTTTAGGGGCTAAATTGGCCAAATTATTAGTTTAGGGACTAAATTGGCCAAACTTGTATAGTTCAAGGGCCATAGGGGTCTTTTACTCTTTATTTATCACGCTTGTCTTGATTGTTGTCTATATTTGAAATAATATATTTGATAAAATCTTAAAAAGTTCCAAATTAATTTATAATGTTTTTTTTAATTTGTAGGTTTTAATCAACAATGGTTTTGAAAGGCAATATATGTGCGCTCATAGCAACCTCTGAGGTGTTGGGAAAGAGAAAATGGAACAAAAAAAAATTGGGAGTACGATAATATTGAATATTTTGAGCATTATGCAAAGATTGAGAGAAAGGGATAGATTGAGTGCATATATTGTAAACAACGTTTTCCGGAGATTGAACCCACAGATAAACTTTGGGCTCATTTGGGAGATTGCGTAGAATGGAATCATGTTGATCGTGTTCAGACTAATAAAAAAATATATGCTAAGCATCAACTTGACAAGTGGTCTGTTAAGGACCTCTACCCTCAAAAGCGCATAAAATTTGTTAAGTTACTAAAAAGGTGGACAATGGGGCTTAATAACACAAATTAGAGTATCACGTGGGATTATTTTTTGAGAGAGTTTAGAAATAGTGTCTTTTTTATAAGATGAATTAAATAGTATCTTTTTTGTTAATACTTCCAAATGTTTTTACTCTCTAACCTTCTAACTTGTATTGGAGAATTACATGGCATTTTATGTCTTTTTGTAATGAAATATTAAGTATATCTTTCTTGTTTAGCATATCCCTTATTTATTATTTGTTGTTACCCATACTTATTATTTGTTAAATATTTTGTATTTGTTATTAGATGTCAGCGATGGATGAAACAAATAATAATGATGCTGAAATAAGCAAGGGTAGCACTGAAGTGAGTCAAAAACGAACAAAGGGAGGTACTAAAACTGTCACAAAGTCAAACCAAGGTAGTTCTCTCATTTGGACTCATATGAATAGACATATGCTTGATGGTAAATATATGGATACTTGTGATTGTGTTCATTACGGAGCAAAGTTTAATGCTCCTTCAGCTAACGGAACTATTTTGTTGTGGAATCATCTTAAAAGGAGATGTAAGAAATATTTACAATCCGAAATAACCGATAAACAAACAACTTTATCAATGGAAGGAACTCAAAAAACTAATTGGAAGTTTGGCCAAGATATAGCCCGCAAGACTCTTGCGAAAATGATTATTCTTTGTGAACTTCCATTTAGTTTTGTTGAAAAGGAGGGTTTTCGGTTATTCGTCAAAGAGTTAAATCCTAGGTTTTATGTAGTTTCTCGAACTACTATCACAAAAGATTGTTGGAAAATTTATCTTGAAGAACGTGCAAAATTAAAGAACTATTTTATGACATCCTCTACACGTGTCTCCTTAACAACTGATTTATGGACATCCATTCAAAATTTGGGATATATGTGTTTGACCGCTCATTATGTGGATAAGGATTGGAAGTTACAAAATAAAATCATTAATTTTTGTGTCCTTCCACACCCACATAAAGGCGAGGCCATTTATAAAGCCGTGGAGTCATGCTTGTTAGGGTGGGGTTTAGAAAAGTTAACAACAATTACACTTGATAATGCAAAAAATAATGATAGGTGTGTTGATGATTTGAGGAAAAGATTTAACAATAGAAATGGGTTATTGTTGGGTGGGGAGTTTTTTCACGTGAGATGTTTTGCACACATTATCAACCTTGTTGTAAGGGATTGAATTTTTTAAATTAAGGAGATAGTGAAGCGACTTCGTAGGAGTGTGAAATATGTGAGAAGTTCTCTGTCAAGGTTGCAAGCCTTTAAAATGTGTGCCGCAGAAGAAAGGATATCATCAACAAAGTGGGTATGCCTAGACGTGAAAACAAGGTGGAATTCTACATACCTTATGATTGGTGCGGCAATGCAATATCAAAAGGCATTTGAGCGCCTTGATGACAAAGATGATATGTACAAAGTAGAGGTTAGTAGCCAAGGAGATGGTGTCATGTGTAATACCCCGTACTTTTGACTATATTTATTTTGAGGATTAATTAATTAAATTGCGTATTAATTGGAAATTAATCCGGGTTATAAATACTAATGAGATGCGAATTGGTATTTGATTATGTGCATATATGATTATATATGTATTTGGTATTATAAAATTTATCGAGGGATTTATATACGGCATTTTAGAAATTTTGTTGAGACGCGTGGGACCGCCTCTTCACTGTATAATATTTTTGATAATAAAAAGTGAATTTAAAATCTATAATCCGTATGGTCGTTTTGAGTGCGCCAACACGTCCGGAAGGGTCGAGATAGTCAGAAAACACTAGCCGGGGGTATAGTTTGGGTCCCGGGGTATTTTTAGGCCATACCGGTAACTTAAAGGGTATTTTGGTAATTTTACATTTTTAGGAATTAAAAGTGACGAAAATTGAGAGTTGTAATCTGATAAGGAATTGACCCAACCAACCCTTATTAACCCAACAAGCTACTGAGGTTTATTAAATTAGGTTTTCATAAATTTCCCCAAAGCAAACCCTAGCCACCATAGCTTTTTGGAGAGGAAAGCTTGGAGAAGGAGAGAGAGAGAGGAATTTCTGCAGAAACTTCATCTAATCTACACCAAAGTCAGAAATCAACCAAGGCAAGTGACTTTATTCCATTTAATTTATGAGAATGTTTCCTCCATGTTAGAAAATTCGGATTTATGGTTTGTTCTTGAAGAAAATATGAAAACCCATGTAGTTTAGATCATAGAACTTGAGAAACTGTGAAGAGAATTGCATGTAGTATGATAGGTAGATGATTTTCCCTTATAATAATTGTGATTTGAAGGAATTAAAACGAAATAAATTCAGGGATTTGATGATGATATAAACCTAGGGTTCATGTTCTAGAGAAAATGGGGAAAAGTGTAGAGATTTGTAAATTTGGTTGATGTTATGATGATTCAATCCTTGAAAACATGTTAGGAGATGATGTAAATATGTTTAGGATAAATTAGAGACCCTAAAACGTTGATTGGATGAACTTTGGAAGAGATTAGAATTGATAAAAATGGTGAAAAACGATTTTGGGAAAAATCTGGGCCGAAACTGGTAGCTCGTTAGAAGCAGCCCCCAGGTCGTTCGAACGAACTCGTTCGAACGAGCTTCTAACGAGTTGACCAGTCGTTACTAACGAGTAGGGATTTCGTTCGATATCTCGTTCGAACGAGATATCGTTAGAAGGGACAGTTCGTTCGAACGAACTGGGATCTTGTTCGAACAGCCTCGTTCGAACGAGAATTCTAACGACCTGACAGTCCAAACTCGTTCGAAGCCTCGTTCGAACGAGACTTCTAACGAGTTGACAGTTTGGTCCTTTTTGGACTGTTTTGACTTTTGGAGTTCCGTAAACTTGTTCGAGGATATAGATATCATTCCGTAGATGTAATAATGATAGATTTGGGACATTTGGGTATTTATGAGGAGAAATTTACATACGAGAGTTGTATTACATGGACGGTTTGGGTCGAGACGTGAGTGTCCACTACGACGTGATAATTAATTATGACACGAATGATTATAAACCGGTATAGTACGAATTGTGATAAGTATAGTTAGTACGAGAATGCGATATGTACTACGATTAAAATACGGTATTAGTAAGATGTGTGTTTACTTAGTATTGGTATATGGATTGTGTGTATGACATACCTACCATACTTGCTATCACGGGAGGTTTGCGTTCTCTTAGGACCCTCTAATCCTTGTGTGCCTACGGGGGGGATATAGACTGGTACCTTGATGAACATAGGTCATAGAAAGACTTATTGTGATATTAATAAGTCCGCTGACCGTGGGAGCGTAGGTATGTGCGTGACCCACGTGATGGTGACTGTGTTCGCCTCCACTATTTGTGATTTGTGTTATCTGGACTATTCCTGAGAGATTCGGAATATGTGATCCTTATGTACGTGATGTACCGGGATTGATAGCAGAGTATGTGTGCACCATAGCTTAGATTGCGGGGTGCTTGTATCGTATATTTATGATGTGAATAATATACATTAAATTAATGGGAATCCTCATGTTAATGTTGTAAAAATATTACGGTATTATTTCGAGTTACATAATGAGTTAACTGATAGTTATATCAACGGTATATTTAGTAACTGAGTTCACGTTAAACCCCTATTTAATTACGAGCGTTATTATGTTAATGGAACCAAGTATTATGGGTAGAACCTTTGGCAGTCTAGCCAGTTATGTAGTCACTTAGCTAGTTGTATGGATAGATATAGATGGGTACTTGCGTTAGGAGTGCACAGTTAGACGAGAGGTGAGAATATAATGTGAGTGCACGTCCTAACATGTACTTTGCATTTAATGTTTTAAATGTTTTTAAAGCACTTGCAGGTTTTTAAAATATAACTCCACATTCGGGCTCTGACCCGTTTGTTTTTCAAATCTTTTTCTTTGCAAAACCATTTTAGGTGCCCAGCCACAAGGACACCAAGCATAGGTACTCATTCAGGTGACGAACCGTAGGTGCTTGTGGAAGCTACAGGGATTTGCATGTAGACGCTTCTATCTCTTTGGATTCCAGAGTCACTATCTATCAGTTGTAGGGCATGTTGCCCATTTCTTTAGAGACATCTTTTACATTTCAGTTTTCAGACTTTAGCATGTATTGTTTCAGTTTATTTATTTCAGTTATGGGATTATAGTGAGGGGTTTCCTCCAGACTTTATTTACTTTATTATGATGGTTATTCATTTTACTTCAGCATGGTGAATGGTGTTATTTACTTCTTCATTATTCTTGTTGCATGATAATCAGACTTAAATTAAAATTTGGCAACTTACTTTTTAAATACTAGGTGGTTAGTAATAATAAAATGTTTCGACAGTGATGCTATTAACTGAGCCAACTTGGCATTTTGAATTAATTTTATAAAGGAGTAGCTACCCGGTATTTAATTAGTCGGGGTGTCACATCATGTGTGAGAGTGATTGGAAGACATTGAAAGCTTTGCACGCATTTTTGGAAGAATTCTTATCTTCTAACAAAACGTATTTCCGATTCTCATTACATCACTTCAAATTCTTACTTTGATGAAGTAACTTCCACTAAAGACTTACTCTTAGAATATTTAGAGAGTGATGATCCTTTTTATCGTAACATGGCTATTAAAATGAATGCCAAACATGACAAGTATTGTGACATTTCTGCTTTAAATTTAGTCTTGGTTATTGCTACTGTCTTGGACCCTCGACATAAATTGCAATATGTGGAGTATTAGTATAATGAATATTTTGCTAAGGATCACACACTTTCTCAAGTAGAAAGAGAGTGTAAATTGTTTGACTTCATTGAAAGATTGAAAGGGTTGATGTCACAAATGTATTATCACTACAAGTTGGAAAATGACTCTTTTGTTGAAAGTGAGTCAAGTGTGGTTCGTTGTGATGGTGATATTTGGGGTAATTTAGTTGGAAATGTTGACAAGCGTGCTTTGAAGAAAATAGAATTTTCAAAGTATTTGAAAAGGAAGGAGAATGTTGTATTGATGAATGATTTGGATCGATACTTGCATGATGGTATAGAGGCCCTTGATGATCAAAATTTTGATGTTTTGACTTGGTGGAAGGGAAAGATTCTAACATACCGTGCACTTGCATTTATGGCACGTGATGTCTTGGCCATTCCTTTGACTTTGGTGGCTTCCGAGTGTGCTTTTAGTACAAGCAAAAGAGTCTTTGATCCATTTTGTAGCTCTTTGACACCCAAAACGGTGGAATGTTTAGTATGTGCCCAAGATTGGATTAGAAGCTCCACAACTTTTGAAATTGAAGAATCACTTGAAGCACTTGAAAGCATTGAAGATTGTATGTATTTTATATTCATAAGTTTTAAGTTGACTTATTTTGTTCACTTATTTATTTGTATTTATTGATATGCATTTGTTGTTGTGCTTGTAGGTGTGATGGATGAGTTCAATGGATTGATCATTGGTTCGGCTTAATCGACATTGATCTTCTAAAAAATGAGGTATTTTGTGATTATTTTAGTGCTATTTTTAGCTGCTTTTAGTGTGTTTTATGACTGTTTTTAGTGCGTTTAGGTGCTCTTTTAAGTGTTGTTTTAGTGTATTTTAGGTGTTGTTTTTAGTGCATTTTAAGTGCTGTTTTAGTGCGTTTTAGGGCTGTTTTTAGTACATTTTAGTGCATTTTAGGACTATTTTTAGTGCATTTTAGGGCTGTTTTTAGTGCGTTTTACATGCTGTTTTTAAAGCTGTTTTGAAGTCGTTTTATGACTGTTTTAAGGAGTTTTAGGTTGTTTTTAGTGCTGTTTTTAAGGTGTTTTATGAACTGTTTTTAAGGCTGTTTTAGAAATGTTATTAGGGTTGTTTTAAGGCGTTTTAGGACTGTTTTATGGTTGTTTAAAAGCCTTTTAATGTTGTTTTTAGGAATGTTTCTCTAAGTTTTTTCTAATATTATTTTTTCTTGTCTTTATTTGCCGGTGAAGTGAAAAAACGCAGGCAAAAGAGAAGAATAATGACGTTGTTTATTGTGCATGGTGGTGGTGTTTTATTTTGTCTTTTAAATGATGGTGTCTTTTGGAGGCAAGAGAGAAGAATGATTTACGTCAAGCTTTTTTCTTTTGTCTTTTGTAGTTTATTTTGCATGATGGTGTTGTTTTATTTCACTATTGTATTGTAATTTTTAATTTGGAGATTAATGTGTATTAATATGGATTAGACGCAATTAACTACGAAATATAAGTTGTTTCTTCATGATCTTTATTTTATTTTTGGGGCAAGTTGTATTATATTTTAGTTTCAAGTAATGCATTTAACCGATTAAATGAGTTAAAAATTTTACTGGAATCATAATGTTGTCGAAATACCGAATTTACCGAATGCATAAACCGATATGAAATTCTGATTTTTATCGGGAAAAAACCGAATTGAAACCAAAATTACCGATACCAAAAAAACCGAAAAAAATCAAAAAAATCGATCGGTTTGGTTTTGGTTTTTGTTTTGATGTACCGGTCGGTAAATTGGTATGATACGATTTTACCATTTAGATTGTGATTCTGATATTAATAAGCGATCGTTACCGACCTTACCGTACCGGTTGCATTCTTATGAATAATTGATCCCTTGGGATGTACGATGGGGTTAACCCTATTCATATTCATATGCGGCGAAATGGATTTCTTTTGCATAATTTATTCACTCAACCGTTGGGAATCTCCATCAGCCTCAGCTCTTCACAATGTCAACTCTTAAACCCCTATATAACAGACCACATCTTCCCAAAATAACAACCAACATTTTGTACACGCTTTGAGATCGACCCTTTTCAATCTTCTCAGTACTCGATCTCCAAGGAATTCCTATATATATTTATATATAGAAAAAGGGAGAGAGAGAAAAAAATGGGTGATATTGAAGGATCCCCGGGAACTTCCATGCATGGAGTGACTGGGAGAGAGCCAGTTTTGGCCTTTGCGGTGGCTTCACCTATGGTCCCAACTGATACCACGGCTAAGTTTGATTTGCCTGTAGATTCTGAACACAAGGCCAAAGTGTTTAAACTCTTCTCGTTTGCCAACCCTCACATGAGGACTTTCCATCTCTCATGGATCTCTTTCTTCACTTGCTTCATTTCCACTTTTGCTGCTGCTCCTCTTGTCCCTATTATTCGTGACAATCTCAATCTCACGAAAGGAGACATTGGAAATGCCGGGGTGGCTTCTGTGTCAGGTAATTAATTGATTTCTATGTGCATGGTTAATTATCAATTTCTTATTATACTAGTACTTTTCTTTGAATTTTTTAAAATGACAGAACTTTGCCCGGCCGAAGATTTCCAAAAGATTACGACTTACCCTTCAATACAAATGAAGAATTACTAGACCTATGTATAGAATTTCGAACTAAACATAAGCATTAAATTGTCCTTGATGACTAAATCTACATATGTTTGGTGTGTTTATATATCAAAAAATACATACATATATATATATTACGGTAATATTTTACAATTTTATTATTTTTGTTACTTGATGAAAAAGTTATTCAACTAAAAATATTGGCTATTGTTAATGCATACACTAACCCCCTAATCGAAGTCCTGGATTCATATAACGGTAAATTATTTTTTTAAGTATCATATATATCTAAAGGATTTGAATGATGAATCCACTACAATTTTTTCTTGTAAATTTTGTGAAAGAGTCAATATATTTGTAGCATGGGAGATGTGATTGCAAAAATATTAAATAAATAAGGACAGTTGTATTGAATTTATTTAAATTTTATGAATATTTTGCATAAAATTCTGAATGTATTCTCTCAAATTGATTTAAGTGTATTAAAATGTGATTAAATAAAAAGATAATCGTGGAAAAGAATTTTTTATTCACTTTATTTAACGTCTCTGCGTGTGTGTAGAACTATGTAAAAATGTTGTATTGGTTCGAAAATATTTTTCATAAAAGTTTGAAAAAAACAATACTATAATATAATATATTTAATAATCAAAAGGAACAATTAATTGCAGCAGCTAACATTAAAGTTTTGTGTTGGTCACAGGAAGCATCTTCTCAAGACTTGTAATGGGCGCAGTGTGCGATATGTTAGGCCCACGATACGGGTGCGCCTTTGTTATGATGTTATCTGCTCCGACTGTGTTTTGTATGTCCTTCGTGTCCTCACCAGGAGGCTATATAGCGGTGCGATTTATGATAGGGTTCTCGTTGGCCACATTTGTATCTTGCCAATACTGGATGAGCACTATGTTCAACAGTAAGATTATTGGGCTTGTCAATGGAACTGCTGCAGGGTGGGGTAATATGGGCGGTGGAGCCACTCAACTTTTAATGCCTCTTTTGTTTGACATAATCCAACGATGCGGATCCACTCCATTCACGGCATGGAGGATCGCCTTTTTCATACCCGGGTGGCTTCATGTGATTATGGGAATCTTGGTCTTAACTCTTGGCCAAGATTTGCCAGATGGGAACCTCAGCGCCCTACAGAAAAAGGGTGATGTTGCTAAAGACAAATTCTCTAAGGTCTGACTCACTCTCTCTCTCTCGCACACACATGTATCATATTTTTTATATAATGTTTTTTTTTCTTGTTCAGATTTTATGGTATGCGGTGACCAACTATAGGACATGGATATTTGTCCTCCTCTATGGCTACTCAATGGGTGTTGAATTATCGACGGATAATGTGATCGCTGAATACTTATATGATAGGTTTGTTCTCTTTAATTAAAAAAATTTGTATAATAAGGTATATGTGCACTTGTGAAATTTTAATAACAAGGACACACATTTAAAAATATGCTACAGGATATTATTTCTTCGCTTTTTATAGAAAAATGTTACTCTTATTAATAGTTAGTACCAAGTTAGAACCAAATATATTTTATATTGTTTGTACTATGATCTCGGTCTCGCCAGAATGCAAGTCGTGTAAAATATATTTAGTACTAGCTTGGTACTAACTATTGGTATTTTTCTAATACTCAATATGAGTAAGAATAGACAATTCTAAAATTTTATCTAACCACTGCCACCATCCCAAAATTCCTTAAATACATTAAACCTATAAACATAGGCATGCCAATATTCATGAAATTTATAAAAATAATGCAACTAATGTAGTATTAATATCTTCAATTTGTTATTTTTCAATAATCAAGTTTTATTATAATAAGTTCCTTAAGAGAGAGATATAAGAATACATTTGCATATGTTTTACAGATTTGATCTAAAGCTTCACACAGCGGGAATTATAGCTGCTACCTTTGGCATGGCGAATCTGTTAGCTCGCCCTTTTGGTGGATATGCTTCCGATTTTGCGGCACGAAGATTCGGAATGAGGGGTAGGTTGTGGACCCTTTGGATATTGCAAACCCTTGGTGGAGTTTTCTGCATCCTACTTGGCCGCGCTAACAAGCTCCCCATCGCTGTGGTGATGATGATCATCTTCTCCATTGGAGCGCAGGCCGCCTGTGGTGCAACTTTTGGCATCATACCTTTCATCTCCCGTCGTTCTCTCGGCATCATCTCTGGCATGACTGGCGCCGGAGGAAACTTTGGTTCTGGGTTAACTCAGTTGATTTTTTTCACAAGCTCGAGATTCACAACAGGAGAAGGTCTATCCTATATGGGTCTTATGATTGTTGCTTGCACACTTCCCGTGGCATTGGTACACTTCCCACAATGGGGGAGCATGTTTTTACCACCCACGAAAGACGTCGTAAAAGGGAGTGAAGAAACTTATTATGTATCCGAATGGACAGAGGATGAGAAAAGTAAGGGCATGCACCAAGGAAGTATCAAGTTTGCCGAGAACAGTCGGTCAGAGCGTGGACGAAGGATTGCCTCGGCACCAACTCCACCTAATGTGACACCAAGTCATGTTTAATTTAAATGATGACAGAGACATAAAGAATATACCAAATAAATTATATATAAAATGACACGTTGGTGATTTAATTGGTCAAATGGTAATGACTCCAAGTAGGAGTTCTTATTCTATTATTTGACAAATAATATCCCTACGTGAAATTTTATAAAAGATTTATGAGTACTTTTTGTTTGTCCACAATATTGGATTAATGTGCCTCCTTTGTTTTCAGTAGCTTAAATTTTTGCAATAAGGACTTTATTTTGTGCTCCGTATAGTATATGAGCCAAAACTATTTTCTGCTTAAAAATATGCAAGATCGTAAAATCTTGAATAGATGGTTAGGTTTACATGGCAACATCTTTAGTTTTTTTTTTTCTTTTTGCGAGTGTGGTGACAAAGAAAGTGTCTCTTCTACTATAGCTTAAAGTTGTTGGCTTCCATGTAATGAGGATTATACTGATACTTCATTAATTGCATCATTAAAAAAAAAAAGTGTATTTTGTTTATGTATTTTAACTAATGGACAGTGGATCGTATTAATTATCACTAAGTGAAGGTAAGAAAAAAATTAAAATCCCTTCCAGCACCTAATAAGCATTTGTAATTCAGGTATCATTTTATACAAACTGAACAAGGAGTATTTAGTACAATTAACATGGTACTCGTGAGCTTCCATGTATTGGAGGATAGGTTTATGAAATCAGTAAGACTACGCTTGCCTATTGCCTACTGATTTTTCTTACTCATCAAATAACACAACATAATAAGAGAAGAGTAATGATACATGTACCCTCTTTTAATACCTTTATTTTGGCCTTTCTAATAAGACAAGGTAATAAGTACAATTTCTTGTTGCATTGTCTTATTAGAAGGTACTAATGAAGGTACCAAATAAAAATACACATAAATTTATTCATAAGAGAAATATAAGATTTGAGTGCAGTGAGTATGACAAATAGATAGGAAAGTGGGTACACGGGTTTATTCTTAAGATATTTGTATAAAAAATACATGCTATCTGATTTCTAATAGGCTTAATGACAAAAAATGTTTTCTAATAGGATTTAGAGGAATTAATTGAAATCGATGGTTCCATTTGTTACTGAATCAACGGCAGTTAGAATCAAAGTAAAACCCTCCACGAAGTCTGTTGAGCATCACTGATACATATAGATCAGGGAATATAAACAGAGGATTTTGCTACCATTGAAATAACAGAGGAAGCTTGAAGTAATTAAAATCTCCTCAAAGCTCATCGGTGGTTTGATCTACGGAGAGAGATCATTCGTGAGAAACGATTTTTTTGTTGGTTATCTTTGTTTTTTCCTTAATGTAATTTAAGATATTTGTTTAATCACTTGTACATTATGTTGATTGTTTTAACAAACAATTTTTTATGCTAGATTTTGAGGACTTCCCGAATTTTAAATATTTATGGAAGGATTGTGAAAGTAACTTTAAATTTGTATTTGAGGTTAATGATTCGTTGTGATTAAATTATTTCATTAAAATTTTAACTCACCTTATTTTATTTTCAAAACTGATAAGGAAAACACTGTATTTAAAAAAAAAACATGAAATTAGCAGTGAGCATTGGAAAGAGGTGATGTGCCAAAATAACTGAACTTCGGAATTGCTGTACTTGACTGACTTCATTGCAATTTTTAGAAATTATCCAAAAAACATTATGATTTTTTTGTTAAATGTCCCTTTCTACTATTTACATTAAGCAGTGCTAGGAAGACACTTTAAGAATATCATTTGGAACGGAATATGCGGCTCCATTTTATGATTGAACATCTTAAGGGCATCTACAATGGGATTCCATAAACTTATTGGTTTATGGGAGGAGTTAACGGATGAGTGGCGCAATGTAAATTCGTTAAAAATGGGTGTGAGGCGGGAAACATTCTTGCATCTGGGTAAGGCGGACAAAAGTCTTGCGTCTAGCCAACGTGGCAAATTAGCAAAATGGTGTGGGACGGACAACTGTTGTCCTTCTGGGCCATTTGCACAATAATGTATTTAAAAATGGGCATGGGACGGACAAAAGTTGTCCGCCTGACATGGGGCGTAGAAAAGTTTCCCGCTGTCATACTACAGGATCCCATAACCCTCCTCTCCATTTACAGGATGCTTAACGGATCCTCTCCATTTTTTACCGGATATGCCGCCCACTCTGAATCAAAAACCATCAAACTAAAGGATTCACAATGGTATTAGAGGACCCATAGTGGATGGCCTAAGAGGGACATGATTAACTCGATTTTATAATTGAACTTCTTAACTCGAGTATCCACAAATCATAGAAGAACAGGTATCTCGTATCCCAAAATATATTTCTAAAGCGTGTCACTCTATCATTATTCTTAAATTATTATCGTTATTTGTGCGCTTCTTTATTCTTTTTAGTTTTTTGTATTGTGTGACACATAGGAGGGGTGGTCATAGGCCCGAGACCCGCCACGCTCGCCCAACCCACCCAATAAAAAATAGGGCTTGGGTAAGGTGAATAGGCTCGCAAAGCGATAGGCCCGATTTTTTTTCAGGCGGGATTGAGCATGAATTCTTGCGCCCGATGAGCCCCGAAAATTATATATATATGTGTGTGTGTGTGTGTGTGTGTGTGTGTGTGTGTGTGTGTATTAAATTATTAAAGTTTAAGACTACAAAGTTATAAATAAATATATAAAGTGGGGTAACTTTTATAAATATAAAAACATATACTATGTCTTTTTATGTGGAGTGAGGAACTTTATATATAGACTTTGTAATATATAAAGTTTAAAATAGGTTTTTAAATAAAAAAATAGATCTTTGATTAAGAAAAAAATAGATTTTTTTATTTAAAAAAATAGTAATCGGGCTTGACCAACGGGCGTGAATAAAGAGCTTTCATATTTGGGTGGGCTTGGGATTACATAAAAGGCCCGATCCAGTCCGAGCGAACTTGAAATAACTCATAATTTTATAACCCGATCCGAACTCGACCGAATCTGTCCAGACCCGACCCATGACCACCCCTGACACATAGGTGTAGCATTATTTCCCCTGACACATAGGTGTAGCGTTATCTAGCGCGAAATAAGCTAATGTAGCATACCATGATTGGGTGGAATTAAAAATTTGTTATTTAATACCAATGATAGGTTCAAAATTATTTCCGAAGAGTTTGGAGAAGTTGAGTTTATAAAGATATGATTACCATGTGACCTAATATTATCATGATGTAGTATGAACTTTATTTTAATCGAGAAATAGTATTCTACTTTTAAATTGTACATATAAAATATATTTTGAATTGACAGGTTGAAATGCAAAATTTCCCCACCGAAGTTTCATATATTTACCAATAATTCACTGGTGTTCATATAACGTCCGCAAAGAAGATTTTATGGAAAACAAAATTAATGTTTTCAAATAAGTTTTAACATTGTTGGTGAAATTTTTTTGTTAGATAACTTTTATTGACATTTATATTTGTATGATGCTATTTGAAGTTAGTGATTTGATTAATAGTCCTTGGCTTAATCCAAACTTTTTCATTAGTTTAACAAACTTCTTAATTTAATTTGTAGTTGCTCCACCATTAGCTGTTGACAGAGCAATTGACAGATTTGTTGCCAACATGAAGCTAATTTGTCTTTTCGTTAAACAACTAGGTTAATTATGTTATGTCTCACCGGTTAATCATACTTAGGTGTTGTTTGATTTTGGCTCTTAAATTTAAATCTGAACCATTCAGACTTAAGAGGTACCAAATAATATTTATTTTTATAAATGATTAAGAAGTTAACGGTTATATTTATTTCTGAATGATTAAAAGATATAGTTACCTCTGAAGTCTGATTTAGTCTATATATATATTCAAAGGTCCATTCAGATATGAAAACGAACATATTTTTCAGATTCAGATTCAGATTCGGACTTCAGATTTCAGATACAAACTTCAGAATCAGATGAAAAAACAAACGCAACCTTACTCTAAAAAGCGTGTAAAATGGATGTAGTCTACATTTGACCATTTTATTTCTCAATCTAATATACCTTTAGTATATAATTAAAATTGTAGGTTTAATCTCGAATTATCACGTGGCATTTAATAAATGAATTCTCTAATTCTTCAAAACGAATTAATGTCATTTGTATATATCTATATGGGTATGTACAAAGCTTGAAAAGAACGAAAAAGAGATAGATAGAAACCGATTTCCTGCATTTTACACGATTAAGACCATCTATTTGTTTTCTATCAAAACACTGTCGGAGCCTATGGCGGAGACACCGCAACAAAATTGTATAGAAGAGAGAGATGACATTAGTAAAGAAAATATGAATGAAATTGTGGAGAATAGATAAAGAATTAAAAATAAGAACATAACGACAACTCCAATAGAGAAAGAGGTCGGGGGTTTGAGTAATAATGTGTTATACATCACAATCTTTTAAACATTGTACCTACAGGGTTTAGTTTTATTTATGCTACTTCTTCAATAATTATTCCTATATTATATTGTAGATTTTTTATTGTTCATTATCGTAATTTTATTTTTCTGTACATAAACCCTACTAATAATACTAATTTTTCTTATTTTTTCTCAATTATGAGTCAGTATTAAAATATGTGCGTAAATTCTTTCATTTTAAAAATAGGGTTTGTTTCACGTAGGTATTTGTTGCATGGCGATGAGTTCTACAGGATATCAAATGGGGTAGTGTGGAAATTATACAACACAAGCAATGATGAAAAGTGATGGTTTAAGGTTACTATTTCTTCGTGAAGAAAAATGAAATTGTTTTGTTATTCTCTTTTTTTTTTTTTTTTGCATTTCATGTTGTTTATTTATATTTGTTTGGGGGGGGGGGGGGGTATGTATTTTGCAACTAATAAGGCAATCCATTTGATATGATTTTTTTAAGAATCACTTTAGGGAGGGGGTGGGGTGGCTAGACTAGAGAGCTATATTATTAAATAATAAAATCCCAATAGAGTAAAACAAGGAGAAAACTTTCCATTATGAAGAGGCTGAAGATGGGAAGAGAGGATACTTTTTTTTAATAACACTGAACCTCTACACGAACGAGTCATTCTGACTCACCCATGTAAGCTAAGCAGTGGGGGCGGTTTGCTAGAACCATCCTAACACGCGATTCACTTCAAATCTCGAAGAGGGAATACTGAAATGAGAACAAATCGAACGAGTCATCGGCTGCTTGATTTGGAGGAGAAAAGGAAGGGGGTTTTAGACATTGAAGAATAATCATAAAATCCATCACCAACCAAATGAATTTCCAATCATATAAGAAAGCTAACTCAATTTCTGTAAAGACTATAAGAAGCTCTGCATAAAAATTTATATGTATTCCTTTAATCTTTATGAAAAACACGCCTTTAACAAATTCTCTATAAGTACGAAAAAAACCTCCTATAGAAGCATGCCACAAACAACCTAAAGTGAGACCATCAATATTTAGTTTAATCCATGATAGGGGAGGAGGAATCTATAACATAGGAATAATAGAAAGAGCCTTTCTAGGTATTTATTTAATATCGAGCTTGTGAAGAATGCACATATCTTTAAATGAATTATTCATGGGACCATTCATCATAGCATTCATCCGAATAAAATGATATTTCACTGAAGAAATGCAAGAATGCATAGAAGGTTTAATATCCTTAAAGATGCTTTGATTTCGAGCTTTCCAAATCATGTGAAGGCAATAAATAAGATCCCCTAAGTAAATCTCTTTAACTTGCGGACTAAAAGCAACCTTGATTGCAGATTTTCATCAATCCAAGATATTATCATATTCAATACAAGCAATGTCGAACACTTCCTTCATCCAAGTCCAAAGGTGAGAAATAATTTTGCAGTTACATATATATAATAAAGTAGAAAACTTATGTATGTTATAAGATCAAAAGATGACGTCACAAGGGTAGAATAGTATTTGCACCCATTATCTCCCTTTTACCTAAGCTTCCAAACCTAACCGTCACTTTCCATCACTTCACTCACACACCCCCTCTCTTTGTTTCTCTCTCTCTCTCTCTCTCTCTCTCTCTCTCTCTCTCTCTCTCGGTTTTGTGATTTCAACCAAGGTAATGTCACTTTTGAGAATACGATTCATACGATTTTATATCTTTTGATTTTATACGTGAAAAACCATTTGTTGGTTCGATTGTTCAAGTATCCGTTTTGTAAACCCTAAGTTTTAGATTTTTTGCATTTTCAGGGTTCATTGTTTGTTCATTTGTTGTTTTATTTGTAGATATGGCATTTTTTTTCGATTGTTAAGGTATAGTAGTTCGATTATTCAGGTATCCATTTTGTAAACCCAAAGTTTTAGAGCTTTTTGCATTTTCAGGGTTCATTGTTTGATCATTTGCTGTTTTATTTTGTAGATCTGATATTTTTTGGTTCGATTGTTCAGGTATAGTAGACTATCTCTCTCTATTTTAACTGATGTTGGTTTATTTTTTTATGTAAGTAAATTTCCTTTTTATCTGTAATTTTAATAATATTTAGTTAATGAGGAAAGATTTGGGTTTCTTTTGTATTTAGTTCGTGAGAATTTTTTTTTAATTTTTGTTTGTGGTTTCAAACTATTAATCCCCTCTAAATACCTTTTTTTTACTAATTTTGTTTGTGAGTTAACTATTTGCATTTTGCAACTATGAAGTTGTGCTTTCATGAGTACTTATATTTTTCTTTCACCTAATGATGTTTACTTTTTAGAGGTTTCATTAAGTGAATACATCTATCAAAGTCTTCAGAAGTTATAGAATGGGATTTATATTGTACAAGGTAAACGAGACAGTAATTATTAATTTCTTTTGAATATATTATTAATAAATTAGAACCATTGGTTATTTTTTTCAGTGGGTTACTATATTTTTTCACTTTCCTTTATCCATTGTAGATATTTTTTCACTTTCCTTTATCCATCGTCTTAAGGGGTGGCTAGACTAGAGAGCTATATTATTAAATAATAAAATCCCAATAGAGTAAAACAAGGAGAAAACTTTCCATTATGAAGAGGCTGAAGATGGGAAGAGAGGATACTTTTTTTTAATAACACTGAACCTCTACACGAACGAGTCATTCTGACTCACCCATGTAAGCTAAGCAGTGGGGGCGGTTTGCTAGAACCATCCTAACACGCGATTCACTTCAAATCTCGAAGAGGGAATACTGAAATGAGAACAAATCGAACGAGTCATCGGCTGCTTGATTTGGAGGAGAAAAGGAAGGGGGTTTTAGACATTGAAGAATAATCATAAAATCCATCACCAACCAAATGAATTTCCAATCATATAAGAAAGCTAACTCAATTTCTGTAAAGACTATAAGAAGCTCTGCATAAAAATTTATATGTATTCCTTTAATCTTTATGAAAAACACGCCTTTAACAAATTCTCTATAAGTACGAAAAAAACCTCCTATAGAAGCATGCCACAAACAACCTAAAGTGAGACCATCAATATTTAGTTTAATCCATGATAGGGGAGGAGGAATCTATAACATAGGAATAATAGAAAGAGCCTTTCTAGGTATTTATTTAATATCGAGCTTGTGAAGAATGCACATATCTTTAAATGAATTATTCATGGGACCATTCATCATAGCATTCATCCGAATAAAATGATATTTCACTGAAGAAATGCAAGAATGCATAGAAGGTTTAATATCCTTAAAGATGCTTTGATTTCGAGCTTTCCAAATCATGTGAAGGCAATAAATAAGATCCCCTAAGTAAATCTCTTTAACTTGCGGACTAAAAGCAACCTTGATTGCAGATTTTCATCAATCCAAGATATTATCATATTCAATACAAGCAATGTCGAACACTTCCTTCATCCAAGTCCAAAGGTGAGAAATAATTTTGCAGTTACATATATATAATAAAGTAGAAAACTTATGTATGTTATAAGATCAAAAGATGACGTCACAAGGGTAGAATAGTATTTGCACCCATTATCTCCCTTTTACCTAAGCTTCCAAACCTAACCGTCACTTTCCATCACTTCACTCACACACCCCCTCTCTTTGTTTCTCTCTCTCTCTCTCTCTCTCTCTCTCTCTCTCTCTCTCTCTCGGTTTTGTGATTTCAACCAAGGTAATGTCACTTTTGAGAATACGATTCATACGATTTTATATCTTTTGATTTTATACGTGAAAAACCATTTGTTGGTTCGATTGTTCAAGTATCCGTTTTGTAAACCCTAAGTTTTAGATTTTTTGCATTTTCAGGGTTCATTGTTTGTTCATTTGTTGTTTTATTTGTAGATATGGCATTTTTTTTCGATTGTTAAGGTATAGTAGTTCGATTATTCAGGTATCCATTTTGTAAACCCAAAGTTTTAGAGCTTTTTGCATTTTCAGGGTTCATTGTTTGATCATTTGCTGTTTTATTTTGTAGATCTGATATTTTTTGGTTCGATTGTTCAGGTATAGTAGACTATCTCTCTCTATTTTAACTGATGTTGGTTTATTTTTTTATGTAAGTAAATTTCCTTTTTATCTGTAATTTTAATAATATTTAGTTAATGAGGAAAGATTTGGGTTTCTTTTGTATTTAGTTCGTGAGAATTTTTTTTTAATTTTTGTTTGTGGTTTCAAACTATTAATCCCCTCTAAATACCTTTTTTTTACTAATTTTGTTTGTGAGTTAACTATTTGCATTTTGCAACTATGAAGTTGTGCTTTCATGAGTACTTATATTTTTCTTTCACCTAATGATGTTTACTTTTTAGAGGTTTCATTAAGTGAATACATCTATCAAAGTCTTCAGAAGTTATAGAATGGGATTTATATTGTACAAGGTAAACGAGACAGTAATTATTAATTTCTTTTGAATATATTATTAATAAATTAGAACCATTGGTTATTTTTTTCAGTGGGTTACTATATTTTTTCACTTTCCTTTATCCATTGTAGATATTTTCTAAATGTCTTTTGAAGTACTAGAAATTGAAGCATTCACTGATTCACAAAATTGTTTCTACCTGGGTATAGTTTGTTTGTGTGCATATGCGTATGGTTTTACTTCTGGTGTGTTAATCTAATTTATTTTGCAAACTATAGGTTTAGAAAATGAAGGATTTAGGGGTCAATGATACATTTACTTAATGGTGCAACTAGGTTAAGGAGTTATGGTTTGTATACAAAATTTCGAACCTTTCTTTTAAGTTTATATTTTTTATGCGATTTTGTTTTTGATTTTTTCACTTTACATCTAATCTTCCTACACATATTTGTATTTACTCAACTTCCTTTTTTTTGGAAAATAATTGTTATTTACTTTAATTTTTATTTATATATTTGGCATCCAATGGTTATAAATTCCTGGCATAAAAGAATAGTTTGTTCAATTATGCATTTTGTTGTTTTTAATATACTGATGAGTTAAAAATAAATTATTAGGTAGGTATATATTTACCTATTTGAAATTGAAAGTATTATAAAAAGTTATTTGATGTTTGAGACTTTTGGATAAAATTCAATGCAAATTGGAAAATGTACCTAATGTTTCAGTATTTTATAAGGCATAACTGCATTTTGTCATCGTTGGTTCAATTATGTGATTAAACATGTGTGTGCAAGTCACTTTAATGGTGTTGTTCTATTGGCTGATTGAATAGGTGTTTTACTTTAATCTTATTCCCTTCCTTCCATTCAATTATTCATTTTCTTTGTTATTCACTGTTATCACTGCTCATATACATTGTGATCACCGTTATCGCTGCAGATAACACTGTTATCGCTACTCATATACTATTTACTATAAGTTAATCGTTGCACATAGGTTAATGCTGTAAAGTAACTTATGATAATTTATACTCTGTTTTGGTCTTTGTATTTTGGGGAAAAAGATTTCCATATCATTTGATTCAATATCTATATGATTTACACATACTTGGTATCCAACTTGAGGAATGAGTTAAATTGTTGACTATGTGCAAATATTTGGCATCTAAGTGTTATATTTGAAAACCATGTTTTCTACATTGCTGATGTATGTAGGTTCATGTTTCACTATTATAAACATATTTTCTGCATTGCTTTTTGTATGTAGGTTCATGTTTTACTCAAGCAATTACATGCGATTAAATCGGTGAAATTTAAACTTTTTTATTCCTTTTTCCATGGTATGAAATGACAGTACGAGACCTGTTCTATATATAGTTCATTTGCAGTGCTAAAAGTTCATTTACACTGTTATCGCTACTCATATTATATATATAGTTCAAGACTTGGTCAGATATGCATATCATTGTTCCACATTTTTTATTGATGCATGTGGTAGTTATTAGCAGCTACATAGGTGCTTGAGCATGTGGTAGATATGCATATCATTGTTGCACATTGTTGCTCTGATTCTCTGTGTGGTCATATTTGTTCAATAACAGTTCTTGCATAAATGAAAAGGAAATGACATGTCCAATGGGTTCAATTCAACCTCTATTCTGATATGATGTGGCTGGGTAAGAGAGTTTGAATTTTTACATGTTGAAATTCTATTGAACAAATATGACCACACATTAAATAGAGATGTTATACTAATGACACAAAGACAATAATAGAAAAATAGATTGAATTTGGTCGTTCAAGTAATATTTTTCATCTATGTGCATTTGAAGCATTTAGCGAATTTCCCCCGTAATATTTTCAATTCATCTTGGTAATCTTTTGATACTATTCGATCTTTGAGCATGTTTTTATTCATGTGTTAGCCACTCTTTTGATACAAAGTTTTTCTAATTTATCCTTCGATTTTTCATTACTAATATATATACAATATATATACAATATATATTATACTATTTTTCATTACTAATATATATTATCCATTGTACCGATCCCTTTTTTTTTTCTTGTAATAAGGGTTTTTCTTGGATATTTTTCTTGGTGTTTCACTTATTGAATTATAACAACTTTGTTCTTTGTTTTATCATATCATATTTACTTTCCTCTTTATAACAAAATGCAGCAGCAGTAACAATCATCATAATCATCAGCAGTAGCGATCCTGAAAGCCTCTGAACCACTGGCAATTGGAAAATTATGGGGTTCTCAATGAATCTCTTCGGTCGCGAAGTGATTCTTGGGGCCTACACATGCCTTTGTTTTGTCCAGATGGTGATGTTGTTGCGTATCCTTGGAAATGCCAACTTGCTGGTAAAGCTGGTGCATCAGTCGTTGACAGGAATAGGTTGGCTCTGAAGGCATTTACTGATCAGAAGAGGTAATTCATTCCACATCTTGATGATGGTTCTGAATTAGATTCGTCAGTATCCAAGAAACATTATGGTGATCATACATCATCCAAGAGTCACCGGGAAGAGCTTAGTGATTTGAGAACAATGTCAGATATTCTTTTAGACCTGAAAAAAGAAGTTCCAAACGTGAAATCTTTTACTTACCAACATTTAGATTGGTTAAAAAGAGCTTATTCAATTCCCTCTTCTTCTTCTAACGGGACTTCCATAGAAACAGTAAAAGAACATAATTTCCCCGGTTCAAATAAACTTAAGACACGGATCAGTGGGTGTGATTGCTGGAGATAATATTTTTTTAATTGAATTGTTATTTCCTTTTGTTTTCTGAGCTATAATATCATTGCATCCAGGGAGTTCTGATGATTTTGATGCGGTTGCTTTCTTTTCTCCGGTTGCGATGTAATATCATTGCATCGATATTTGTTCTTTTTTTGTTCTACTATTTCGTTGGTAATTTTGGGTTTGATTTACATAAAATGGATATTTCATCTCATATTTTAAGGTACTATTTGGGATTTCATGATTCTAGCTAGCTCTAAAAAAATAATTATTTCAAGGTTTGTTGTTTGTTTGGCTGGATGAGGATGGTTAGGAACAAGCACGTGTTACCAAGCCTCCCATGTAAAATGAACTATTTTTTTGTTTATTGATTGTGTGACCGTGGGATGTTTAATTGAGTTTTTTAATCGGAATTATTTAGGTTGCCGGATAAGTTTGATTCACCTCAGTTTTCAACGGTCACCATTCAACATGATTTATTTTATGGATATGATACTCTCATGGAGAATGTCTCTGATCCTTTCGATATTGACTTTGCTCATCACAAGGTAAAACGTGTTTATTTTAATTACTATTTGACTTTAATAGTTTAATAGCTTGGATTTATTTTTCTATTTTTTTAACTGAAATCATACAGGTCATAACTAAAATCATGTAATGGTATACGTGAACTCTTAATATGATTTCATCTCATATTGTAAGGAACAGTGCATCAGTTATGTTACAAAAGTTATTTTTTATGATGTACATGATGTATAAAGATATTTTTTGCAATGAAAATGGAATGAATGGTATAGATACCATAGTTGTTCCACTCTATCCGCTGGATTTTCCTAAGCCCAACATAGCTCTTGAAGTGAAAGCCATAGCTGTCCTTTTTTAATTTTCTATTATAATGTGTTTATTGGACCAAATGCAGAATTGGCTTTTACATGATGCTTTTCTAAGGACATGTTATTATCTATGCAGGTATAAATGAAGAAATGTATGGCCAATTTAATCAAAATTCCCTAAAATAAAATATGTTGTCCAATGAAATAAATAAATTTGGTATTTGAGAAATGCTGGAGGGGAGGCCAGTGGATAAGGCTATGCAACAGAAGCAGGGGTATTGTTTGTGGTGCAAGGTCTAGGGAGCGAAAGTAGTTTTTTGGTTTTCTTGGAGTTTTTTTTATCGTTTATTTATTTTGGATTAAAATAGATGGAATTATGATTGCATGTTGTGTTCCTTTTGAATTTTGAGCCTACAATGTTGAGCTTGAATAACTGGTGATGCAGTTAAAGGCGGAGAATGCTATGCTTTTGTGAGAAGAGGTATTATTTTCTTTTGGGGTTTATGTTCTTTTGAGCATGTCTATATTATTTGGGTTTCCATTCATCATTTATATGTATATTTCAGTACTTAAACGATTCCAGTATAATATTGGCCTGATTATTTTTGTTATTATGATTATTGAGTTTGGATCTTCTTAATAATCGTTATTTCTTTGCAATGATTTTGTAATATAGTTTTTCACTCTAGTCGGTAAGTTTTGTGTTGCTAAAGATGTTGTCTTTTAAAACATTTTAATTTTGGTTGATTATTATTGGTTTAAATTCAAAGGGTGCCTATACTTTTAGAAGTATTAACTTCCTTAGGGTCAACAGTTAGTGGAATTAGCGCAAAATCTCATACGATATTTTATCAACTTGGGTCATTTGATACCAAACCTGTAGCTTATTAGATTACATTATTCAGAAGATATTTTCTGGTGATTTATGGATTTATAGTTATTGGGCCTTTAGTCCCCATTCACATTGCAACAAAAAATATAGAATGATAAATCTCTCCAACTGAAGGCCTTACTCAGTTGATAAATAACTTTGTGCCTACCTTGAAGGTGACCCGAAAAAATCCAAGGATGAGAAACAGAGCTTCAAGAGTAACCAAGTACAAAACCAAGAATAACCAATTACAAAATAGAGCTTCAAGAATAACCAAGTACAAAACATAGCCAAACAGATCCGAGGTGCAATATACATTTATATCTTAATTTGGTTGATGTTTTTTCTTTAATTATGTTAACTAAATTCTATTGTCATCCCCATAAACATATCATGGAATGTGTTGTAAATTTGATGGTTTAATTGTCAACTCATTAATAAATGATCCAATATATGTATGTGTTCACTTCATACACAAGTTTGGTGACGTCGATGTCTTCACGTTGGTGATATAATTAACAAAATGTGTATCTTTACTTACATCATGTTCATTAAAAATCTATAATTTAATATGCTTTTTAGGTTATTTTACAATATGATTATCATAATTACATTCAAGTAGGTTCTTTTTGTGTTCTGATTAACATTTGTACCGCTACTTTGCAATCTTCTCACCAACTCTCCGGGGATTAACGACCTAAGGTACACATTGATGCTATATTTATGTTTCTCACTCTATCTTTTTTGGTCATATTTTTATCTTCTGTTGATATTATTTGTTCATGTCTTATTTGGTGATATGATTTTCTCATTTTCTCTTCTTTATGACATCTGTCTCACTTTGTTAAGGTTTTAAACATTTTGTTGGTCCAATCATGAATGTGCTTGCCCCGGGAGCAGCCCCTGATGCAATAAATATTGAAATGGAAATCAGAAGTGCATTTGTTACGGGTGAACAAGCTCACGTGGACCGCAATACTGCACGAAAGCTCACACACGTTGAACCTTGTGAGGAGAAATAGCGAAAGTTGTTTGACGATCGAAGGACGTTAACGCTCAACCAACTGATAGAGAGTTGTTTTATTATGTGGAAATTTTGATATTGTATTATGATTTAGAGATTTTTAAAAGAATATTAAGAGAATTATAGAGTGTTAGTAATTGGTTTTTATTTTAGATTCTATGTTTATTAGTTTGTGATCTAGGGTGATGTTGGCTAGAAATTATGGGAGCCTTGATTTGAATTTAAATATATGTTCAGGTTTTATGTTAGTATTTGTATATTTGAAATTATGGATGATGTTTTTACGAGGTCCAAGTTGGACTATGATTATTATTATTGTTGGAAGTATTTTTATTTTTTAAAAAGGGGATAGTCCTATAAAAAGAGGGGATTTTGCCCAAAATTTCTAAAATATTTAAATGGTGTTGTAAAAAAAATTTAAGACTTAAATTATATGTTTATACGATATCCGTAATGGATTAAACACGTTGAATAATTATATAAACATATGAAAATTTGTCCAATTTTTTAAAATTGTTTACAATTATATGTTGTAAACATATAATTATATGTTTTAAAAATTTTAAAATAGTTATATCACGAAGAAAACGCCCCTTAGAGAGAAAATGTTGGAATGCAATCGTGCCAGGAAAGAGAATTAAAGGAGGAAAAAATGAGGGTTTAAACCTTTAAATATGCAGGCACATTTCCCAAGGCTCATCATTGCCTTGGGAGCCCCAAAGGGCGGCTGACAACACATGCTTGCCAAGAAAGCCACACTTCAGCATTGGACAAGTGTCAGGCAAACATTGGCTCACAGGAGAAAGGCCTCGGAGGAGTAGAGATCCCACAGTCACCTTCTCGGCCTCTTGACCCTTCTGGATGAGGGGCAATTTCCTCAGAGTCCAGTTGGAGAGGTGGTGCATAGCTGCCAGACCCTGCAGATTTTGCGATCATGAAAAATTTAGAGACAAATCAGAGGTTACACTTGGAAATTACAAAGAAATATGAGGTCATACCTGAATGGATCTGTGGATGCCGAACTCAATCAGCAAAGGAGTATCCAGTGATCGAAAAAAACGCTTATCGGCCTCGGTCATTGTAGAGACGAACGCATCTAGGGCCTGTAGACTGTGGTCGATGATGTTGTCAGTAATCTTCAACTGCTCTAGACGAGCCGATAAGGCGTCTGCTGAAGAGATTAGGATGGAAGCATCAACACTCTTCTTTTTCTGCCTCTGATCCTCAGGGGCATGTTCAGCAGGAGCCCTCTTCTTCGTGGCTTGGGGCTTTAGGGCAGAGGGAGCTGGAGGAGAATTAAGACCTGCCTTCTTTGTGAGCCTCGTCAAGCTAGGCGCAGCCATTTCCCAAAGCTCGTATGTGATATTCTCTGGGCGCTCTGCAAAAATTAATACATCTGAGTTAGAGAATCAGATATGAATAAACTCAGAGGTTCAACTTGGAATAAAAACGCTTACCAAACTCGACCAGAGGACTTCCACCTAGGTCGGTCTCAGAGAGGTAGTGGGGGGTCATCAAGTGTTCGAATTTTATGAGCAGACCATGCATCCCCTGATCTTGAAGGTCTTTCACCTTCTGAAGATTCTGCAGGCTTAGACCAGGGTCAGCCCTCGCAGACATTGTGACCTTACCCCATCTCAGGGGCATCCTCGGCTCTAGTATGGACGAGGGAACACATGGGCCAAATTCCCATGGCCCAGAAGCGAAGAAGTATCGAGGCTTCCAGTTGTGGTTGGAAGTCTGAGTTATTTGAAGCATCTTCTTCTCAGGCTTTCGAGCAACAAAATGATAGTATCTCGGACGATTTTTGGCAGAGGTGGGAACATAAAAACCAACAAATACCTGAACTGGAAGGTCTGAGTGGTGGACAGCCCTCCACAAGACTATGGCCCCTAGTATGACCCTCTAAGCGTTAGGGTACAGTTGGGAAGGGGCCAAATTGATGAAGGCAAGGATGGACCTGATAATGGGATGAATGGGAAAACGAAACCCTAACTTGAACATCTGGTCGTACAAGCAGATCTCACCATCTCGGTCATGGTAAGCCATCTCTTCCCTTAGAGGTCGTCTAAGCTTTATGGAGAGGCTGATAGAGTACAAATATCTGAAGCAAACAAGATCTACCTCAGTGACGGTACTCTCGATCTCGGCCGCCTCAGAGACGTCGACATCGCTTTCAGTCTCATCATCATCATCTAGCTCAATGTCGGCGGGAGCAGATGTTGATGGATTGCTTGGGAACCTCTGAGCGAATTCAGCCCCGATGACGGTCGACAGAGGAATGGCTTCAAGTATGGGTGGAATAGCCATACTCGGCTCGATAATCTCAACCTCTGAGGAAGAGGATGAGGTGCTTGAATTATTATGGGACGAGGCCCGGCTAGAGGCCTCGGCTTGATCAGGGGCCTGATCTTCCCGAGTTGTGAAGTCCATGGCCTCCTGGAAGGAATCCACAGACATGGGGTCTGAGGTGGAAGACTCAGACTCGGACATCGGTATTGGTTCGGCAAGAACCTCTGCCTGGTTAAAAGGTTCCGGGGGATCAGGATATATCACCTTCAGGGTTGGTGTAAAGATGGGTCTAATAGGGAATTCTTGTGACCTACGGGTCTCCTCCTGTGCTTTCTCTATTTGCCTAATTTTTTCTAAAGTCTTCTCTCTGAGAGAAGGGAACTCCTCAAGAAGTTGATAGAGGGGTCTGAGCATCAGAGGAAGTCACCACACTTCAAAGATCAAGTGACTAACAAGATTGGATAAGGAAATAAAGCCATTTAAAGATCAAACTACCCTAACCTAGCAAGAACAGTTCGCCTGAAGCTATGGTGGTCTCACCGAAAAACTCATAAATTCTCCGAAAAACACAAATAGAAAGGAAAAAGCAGAGAAAATGAAGACAAATGAAGGGAGGAAGATACCTGAGGATGAAACAATAGGGGAAAGAGAAGAAAATTCGAGAAAATCACCACCAAGGACCTCTGAAACGAAATCGCGAAGAAAACGCCCCTTTGAGAGAAACTGTTGGAATGCAATCGTGCCAGGAAAGAGAATTGAAGAAGGAGGAAAAATGAGGGTTTAAACCCTTAAATATGCAGGCACATTTCCCAAGGCCCATCATTGCCTTGGGATCCCCAAAGGGCAGCTGACAACACATGCTGGCCAAGCAAGCCACACTTTAGCATTGGACAAGTGTCAGGCAAACATTGGCTCACAGGAGAAAGGCCTCGGAGGAGTAGAGATCCCACAGTCACCTGTTCTCACATGTAACTAAGGGCTGGGGGGTGATTGACATGTCCCAAGTGTCACCTCGGCCCAGAGACACCAGCCTCGGCCGAGCACATGGCCGACGTTGGAAATCCCTTAGATCTGTGACAACAGGCCTCGCCCATAGCAAGGTCGGATAGGTCCGACACTACCTCCAACCCCACCAAGTAGACACTACAGGCATCGTAGGGGTCAGCAGTACTTTAGTTCACCTGAGGACGACAACCTCGGTTAGGGGTGGACCGAGGTCTCAAGAAGCCTTCTACCAAGGCCATCATCATCAAGATACCAGTTAATGCTCCAAGCACACTCCATCTCAACCTCGGCCTAGACTGACCCCTATCCATCGTCTCAGCTGAGCTTAAGTCGAGACCTTTACGGCTCATCTCGGATTGAGCGAGCAACTAGACTTATCAACCTCGGCCTCTCCCAGGCCGAGGTCATGCTCCAAGCACGATAGCCGAGAACCTGCTGACATTTGGATAAGGGCACGTGGACACAAATCAGTTATAACAAGATTATTCCCCACACGTGGGGAGAATATTTCATCATCATTATCTACATGTGATAGTGACAGATGGCTTCTCCATCCAAAAATACAACCCTAGTTGAAACTATGTCTAGATACATAGTAGAGAGAGAGCTTGAGAGATTGTATCCATGGCCATTAGAGTTCTCATACAGTGATACACATCATACACTTGCACAGTGGATGTAGGCCTGATTGGCTGAACTACTTATATTCCGGTGTTGATTCATCTTCTCCTCACCTTCTTCTACTATATATATATATATATACCTTGGTACTGCCATTGTTGACATTGAATTGAGCTTACAAACACCTTGAAGGGTGGTGTTGTTTCTAGCATCATCATGTTGTAAAAAAAGTTTTTAACATAGCAGGTTTGTACCATGGAGTATGTATATATGTACATAAAGACGGTGTTTGTATGTATGTATGTAAATATGAAGTATGTTCCAATTAACGACGCACACTTTCAAAAAATTTCGTCGTGTCTTCAGGCACGGACATACCATAGTATATATATATATATATATATATATATATATATATATATATATATATATATATATATATATATATATATAATATAATGCTCTTGTGCGTACCAGTCCACATTTTAAGAGTGCGAAACGAACATGTGTCACCTGACGGTGAGCCTAAAAATTGTTGGCTAAATTATAGGCTCTCTCTCTCTCTCTTTTCTGAGCTCACCGCCAGCTCTGCACTCTTAAAATGTGGACTGGTCCGCATAAGAGCAGTACTATATATATATATATATATATATATATATATATATATATATATATATATATATATATATATATATAACCATACTCGACCATGGGATAATATATTTTGTTGTGGCTTGAAAAAAAAGTTTATATTTTTATTAGCTTATTATTATTATTAGCTCAAGTAGGTTTATTTCAATGAGGAATTTAATTCCTAAATTCATATCGATTTATCTACAGGTGATAATTATTCATATTTTGTCGTGTGACTCTGGTATGATTGTCTAATTGTGTAGGGACACTGAAATTAATTGGGCAAATCTGTAAATTTATATATGTGACACCATGAACTAGATAATTCCATTTAAATCTTCCTGGAAAATGGATTTTTATTATCGTAACAAGTGAACCAGACTTGTAAGGATATGCTTCGGGCATACACGTTGGATTTCAAAGGCAGTTGTGAGAGGCATTTACTTTTGGTTGAGTTCTCCCTTAATAGTAGTTATCATAATCGATCAGTGAGCTGTCATACATGCCATTGTATTCGTGACTTTATAGGTCATCAATGTATTTTTTTGTATCCAGAAGAAAATAGCTTATTAGGACCCAAGTTCATTCAAGAGACTTCAAGGAAGATCAAGATGATTAGTAAGCGAATCGGGACTATGGGTTTACGGATCCTATTTGACGAGAGTAATGTGTTTTCAAGACCAGGTCTATGACCTTGTGCGTTGAGTAACTTTTCAGGTATTAGTCCTGGAGTAGCTTCATAGGATTTATTGGATATTTTTTGGAGGTGAAACTAGAGTTTATTATTTTTATCGCTTTAATTAGTTAGACTTTCTTTTCAGTCGAATTTATTATTAGATTTCATTTGGTTTTTATTGGGTTATTCGATTTCAAAACCAACTGGAATTCCTGTTTTAATTTGGTATAGGACTGATCACCCGGTATTTTATTAGGCGGGGTGTCACACTATTAAGGGCGGCTGTTTTGTCAGTGGAAAAATAGAGCATCGAGTGGCTCAGTGTAATAAGAGGGAGGTCCAATAAGGCCAAGCGACATAGGCTGAACATGTTCAAGTCACCCAAGGGCAACAAGGTCAAGGGGTACAAGTATAGCAAGGACTGAGGCCTCTAGTTCTCGTGGTAGTAGGTGTTCAGGGAGCACCACTAGCAGTGACAGCGTCAGGTGGACAGGGAGTAGACGCAGCACCAACCAATACCGATTATGGGAGGTGCTATGTACCTGAGCCTCATGTAGAGTATGATAGATTACGTGGCTAGTAGAGTATTGTGGTACGTAATATTTTCTTAAATATTTATATATGTAGGATTTATATATATATTATTTTGTTAAGGATTACGTTCTGGTAGGTTTGGTATACGGGTGCCTAATTGTGGTACTCTACGGGTAGGCATAAGTGAGCCTTATTTTATTTTACGGAGTTACGATTTACTGAATTTCGAGGACGAAATTCTTTTGCTAGTGTGGAAGTATGTAACACCCCGCGGTTTTATTAATTAATTAATTGGAATATTCTAGAAAAATAAAATTTTTGATTTAATATTTTTTATTAGTCGATCTTAATATTAGAAGAGAAAAAATTCAATCGAAATTAAAATCGGAGTCATAATGAGATTTTAAAATAAATAAATAAATAAATAAATAAAAAGACGTTTATCACGAATTTAGGTCGTGACTAATGGGAAATATTTTTTTTAGTTAAATGTAATTAAACTAGGGGCTCTGGCAGAGGCGGCGTACCTGATCGATCGACCTAGGGAGTCGATCGATCGACTATGCCTAGATTTGAGGTCGTTCGGTGATTTTATTTGTAGAGTTTGAGCTGGTTTAGTACTCTTAATTGGTATTTAACCATTCTAATTCATGGGGGGACTTCTCATGATCACTTTTTCCCAAGTTTTTCACTAGAGAGATCTTCCCAAAAAAATTCTCTCCTCCATAATCATCAACCTCCAACATAATCAAGTTTTTGTCACAAGTTTCGATGGCTTAATTGGGGTTTAATCAAGTTTATCCAAGAACAACTCTTTGCTAATTTTTTGAGAGGAATCCAAATTTCTAATCGTAATTTCAAATCGATATTTACTCAGAAATGAATAGTCTATTCCTTTCCTTTGGTATTATGCGTTTTCAATATTACCCAAACCTTTAATCATGTTTTTCTTAAAAGAAAGTAGTGACCAAATTAGGAAAAGTGAACACTAATTATGGGAATGTTTTTATTAAATCTTTTAATCTGAATAATATTCAAAGACCTTGGGTACGTAGGATTGATGAGTGGATGTTGAGTTTTATTGGTGTAGGTTGCATGTAGAAAAACCTTGGTTTTGAATTAAATGAATTTGGGGACGTATAACTCAGGTAAATTGTGTAGAGATAATGAGATTGGGAATATGGTGTATTTATGGTGAAAGCTCAGTGTATTTAATTTAAAATAATTAAATGGGATTAATTGGGTGGTTATAACGTTGTGATAATTAAATTATAATTTAATTAAATTGGACTATTACGCGTAGTTTTATACGTTGACTTATTTATGCTTGTTTTCCTGACTTGTTGGTATTATTAAATTATCATTGTGATGGTCGGTTATTGGGTATTTTTTCTCTCCCTATATTTTAGGATGACTTCTAGGTATGGGACTAGTGGGTAGGCCTTTTAATGATTTACGCCTTCTAGGTATGGGACTAGTGATGGTAGATTATTGCGATTTTAACATGTCGGGGGTGGGATGATTTTTATGTTTTATCATTGTCAGGCTAGACTAGGCATGCGACTAGGATGAGTAAATGTTGGAAATTAATCTTATACGCAGCATAGGACGTATATGTACTTTGGGAACCCTTAGGTATGGGACTAAGGGGTATTTTGAGGGTCTCACAAAGATTCAAAGGGTGAGGTAAGTTCTTAATAATGAAATTGAGAAATTGAGAATTTAATACCTAAGATAATAAAATGGTATTAAAATATATTGGCGACATAATCAGTGAGGGTTGACAGTTTAAACGGGTCAGTCTACGTTTTATGTCGTGTCGTGTGTGGAACCTCGTCAGTAGCAGGGGTCGACAGTTTAAACGGACCAACTGGTGTTTTGGCGAGGGGTGTGACACCCCGACTAATTAAATACCGGGTAGCTACTCCTTTATTAAATTAATTCAAAATGCCAAGTTGGCTCAGCTAATAGCATCACTGTCGAAAATTTTTTATTATTACTAACCACCTAGTATTTAAAAAGTAAGTTGCCAAATTTTAATTAAAGTCTGATTAACATGAAACAAGTGTAATGAAGAATAATAACACCATTCACCATACTGAAGTAAAAAGAATAACCATAACATAATGTAAATAAAGTCTGGAGGAAAACTCCTCACTACAAATCCCACAACTAAAATAAGTAACGAAATACGGAATACTAAATCAATACATGCCAAAGTCTGAAAACTGTAATGGAAAGATGTCTCTAATAAAAATGGGCAACATGCCCTACAACTGATAGATAATGAATCTGGAATCCAAATGATAGAAGCGTCTACAAGCAAATCCCTGTAGCTTCCACAAACAGCTACAGCTCGTCACCTGAATGAGTATCCTATGCATGGTGTCCTTGTGGCTGGGCACCTAAAATGGTTTTACAAGTAAAATAGATTTGAAAGAAAACAGGTCAGAGCCCGAATGTGGAGATATTTTAAAAACCTGCAAGTGCTTTAAAACATTTAAAACATTAAATGTAAAGTACATGTTAGGACGTGCAGTCACATGATATTCTCACCTTTCGTCTAACTGTGCACTCCTAACGTAAGTACCCATCTAAAATGACACAACTACTAGCTAAGTGACATCATACCTAGCTAGACTGCCATAGGTTCTACCCTTATTACTCGGTTCTCATTAACATTATAACAATCTCAATTAAATAGGGCTTAACGTAACTTCAGGTTCTCATACAAAAGTAATACAACTCGTTATAGATTATCCCTCTATTATATTCCATAGTTACACACAATACCATATGAAAGTTCCAGTTTATTAAGCGTATATTTTCCACAACATAAATATACAATATAAGCACCCCGAGACTAGGCTGCAGTGCACACATACTCTACTATCCACCCCGGTACATCACGTACATAAGGATAACATATTCCGAATCTCTCAGGAATAGTTCACAGATAACAACATCATAAATAATGGAGGCGAACACAGTCACATCACATAGGTCACGCACATACCTACGCTCCCACGATCAACGGACTTATTAACATCCCAATAAGTCCTTCTCTGACCTATGTTCATTGAGGTAACCAGTCTAAATCTGGGCAACACAAGGATTAGAGGGCCCTAAGCGAACGCAAACCTCCCATGATAGCAAGTATGGTAGGTATGTCATAGACACAATTCATATACCAATACTAAGTAAACACACATCTTAGTAATCCCGTAGTTTAATTGTAGTACTTATCGCATTCTCGTACCAACTTAATACATATACAACTTATATAATCCCGGTCCATAATTACACGTGCCATAATTTATTCTAACGCCGTGGTAAACACTCACGTCTCAATCCCATATCAACCATTATGTAGATCACTCGTATATAATATATTCCTCAAAATAACACAAACGTCCCAAACCTATCAATACATCATCAAAGGAAGGTTATCTATATCCTTGAACAAGATTACGGGACTCCCAAAATCAAAACAGGCCAAAAAGGCCTAAACTGCCAGCTCGTTAGAAGTCTCATTCGAACGAGGCTGTTCGAAAGAGATTCCAGTTCGTTCGAACGAACTGTACCTTCTAACGACGTCTCGTTCGAACGAGTGTATCGAACGAAATACAGTTCGTTCGAACGAAGGTATCGAATGAAGTCTCCCCTCGTTAGAAGTGACTGGTCAACTCGTTAGAAGCTCGTTCGAACGAGCTCGTTCGAACGACCTGGGAAGGTCTTCTAACGAGGGACCAGTTTCGGCCCAGAATTTCTTAGTTCATCAATTTTTACTCCTCAAATCTCCTCTAAACTTAGTCCCAACAATGTTTAAAGGTCTCTAAACACTCCTAAACATAACAAGGTTATAAACTAACGTATTTTACTGAGTTAATTCATCCCAATCATCATTAAATCATCAAGTCTCATCACTTTCCCCCAATTATTCAAGAACACAAACCCTAAAATTTTAATTCATGAATTAATCCAATAAAAATCCGTTTTAATTTCACCCAATCACTAATATCCTCAGTATAATCATCTACCTATCATTCTACATGCAATTCTCCTCAAGATTTCAAGTTCTAAGTTCCGAAATACATGGGTTTTCATATTACACCAAGAACAAATCAATTTTATTAAATTCCTATACATGGTAAGAGCATTCTTTGAAATTAAATGATATTAAACCACTTGCCTTGAGTTTATTTCTGATTTTGATGTTGATTTGCTGAAGCTATCTCTCTCTCTCTGCAGAATTTCCTCTCTACAAGCTTTCTTCTCCAAAAGTGGCTAGGGTTTTTCTTTGGGAAAGTTGGAAACCTAATTTGATAACCTCCGTAGCTTATTGGGTCATTAAGGGTTGGTTAGTGGCTTAGTGGGTCAAATCCATATCAGATTAAAACTCCCAATTTTCGTCACTTTTAATTCTCCAAAAATACAAAATTACCAAAATGCCCTTTATGTTGCCGGTATGGCCTAAAAATACCCCGGGACCCAAACTAAACCCCCGACTAGTGTTTTCTGACTATCTCGACCCTTCCGGACGCGTTGGCGCACTCGAAACGATCATACGGTTAATAGAATTTAAATTCACATTTATAAATAAAATAATTATATCCCGACGCGACTGTCACACGCATCCCAATAAAATGACCAAATTGTCGTATATAAATCTCACGACAAATTTCATAATTCAATATTCATATAACATCATATATGCTCAATATAGTCAAATACCAACTCACATCTCGCTAGTATTTTATCCGGATTAATTCCCAATTAATTCACATTTAATTAATTAATCCCAAAAATAAATATAGCCAAAAATACGAGGTATTACATACTTTCCTCCTAATAACTGAATTTCGTCCCGAAATTCGGAACTAGAAAGTACCTGGTATGAACAACTCTGGATAACATTCGCGCATCTCATCCTCGCGCTCCCATGTGGACTCCTCGACATTGTGATGTCGCCACTGAACACGCACTAACGGAACTATCTTTGACCGCAGCTTCCTCTCACTTCGGTCCAAAATAGCAATCGGCCCCTCCTCGTAGGAGCTATCCGGCTGGAGATCGATGTCCTCCACCACAATGTGAGAATGAGCCAAATTATCTCTAAGGTATTTCCTTAGCGAGGAAATATGTAACACATCGTGGATCCGATGCAAATGCTCCGGTAATCCAAGTCTATACGCAATCGGTCCGATCCGCTCAATAATAGGAAACGACCCCACATACCTCGGTGCCAACTTCCCCTTCTTCCCAAAATGCATAATCCCCTTCATAGGAGATAATCTGAGCAAAACCTAGTCCCCTACAAGGGGATG
The DNA here is from genome assembly GCA_949130495.1 of Sambucus nigra. Classification (NCBI taxonomy): domain Eukaryota; kingdom Viridiplantae; phylum Streptophyta; class Magnoliopsida; order Dipsacales; family Adoxaceae; genus Sambucus; species Sambucus nigra. The sequence goes on from OX422218.1 coordinate 423,980,855, forward strand.
TGTATTTTGGTAGAGAAATCGCCCAAGGCGGGAGAACCACCATTCTTAAGTGAAATAAATTGAGAAAATGATACTTTTGGTTAATTTAATTAAATTAATATTTTCGAGCTGTTCGATAATTAAAATGATATTGGTGTGTCTTTTATCAGAATCTTTAGTGGTGGTTAGTAATATATCTCGCCCGTGTTTAATTATATTCGTAATTAAAATATTCTATTGTGATGTTTATTGCATATAATGCTACTGTCTGGGTTTACGGATCCTATTTGAGGATAGTAATGTGTATTCAAGCCTAGTGCTCTGACCTCGTGCGTTGACTAACTTTTTAGGTATTAGTGATGAAGTAGCTTCATAGGATTTGTTGGACATCATTTGGAAGTGCAACTAGAGTTTATTATTTTTATCGCTTTAATTAGTTAGACTTTCTTTTCAGTCGATTTTATTATTAGACTTCATTTGGGTTTTATTGGGCCATTTGGTTTCAAATTTGTTTGAGGATTTCAGTTGGATTATTCACAGTTGATTATTACTAACTTTTCATTAAATCATTTTGGAGATTGGATTTATTCAAAGTTTTAGCATGTGATGGATCTTTTATCGTTCAGTTGTTATTATCAATTGGGATTGATTCAATTATGGATTTATTTATTTATGTCTCATATCTATCTCGTGCTAAGAATGGTACTTTATTTACTCACACCCGACTTAGTTTTGGTGGCAGCCGATGTCCGAATTTAGAGGGGTGTGACATACTTTTAAAGGAAAATATCATTTCTGTTTATTAACACATGTAGTCTTATGATCTTAAATTCATCATATCTTTTTGTCCTAATTTCAAACCCAATGAAGACTATATTTCTAACTTTTCTTATTTCATGTTTAGACCCAACAAAAGACCTTCTCTAAACATGTTTATACATTCAATGCCAAAATACTACAAGTTTATATCCATGAGAAAATGAAATTTAAACCCAAAAATCCTACTATATTGTTTAAACATATTTTTCATTCTAAAAAATCACCATACTGGAAAAATTACATTTTTGATACATAAAAGACATTTGATTTATTCAAACTCAATAAATATCCACTTTTCATAAAATCTTCTTTTTTTTCAAGAAACTTTAGAACAATATTTCACAAACGTTTACCAACATAAATCACTATTTTCAACCATTTTATTTCCTAAAATGTTTAACACCAACCTTTCTAGAAAATACATTATCTTTACAACGTACTAACTTTTAAACATTTCAAAACCTTGAAATATTTACTCATCCTTTATTTTTAACAAAATAATATTTTTCCAATATTTTTATTACATTAATATGTTTATTAATTCTACAAATAAATGATACCATTTAACTAAACTCACCATACGCAAATAGTCTAACTACAATACTAGAAGTTTGCAAAATAAATCTAATACTAAGAGTAAGGTATTTCCCACCTTAAATAGAGCTCCAAAATGATAGGCATTAAATATCTAAGAAGATGGCAACCTCCCACCTCCTAAGGTGGACTCAAGGAGGTTGCCCTACTAAAAAAGCATGGTCTATCAATTTTCTAAGAAATAACCACCTAAAAATCCATGGAAGCCCTCTTCATATTCTCCAAATCCCTTAAATACTCCTCCAAAATTTGTAGCTCTTCTTTATCAATGGTGGAAATGGCTATTTTAGGCTTGAATATTATGGAATATTACACAAATGGATATGGAAAGGTGGTCGAATGCTGGTGGAGTTGTAGTTTGGTGGTGGGTGGAGGTGGAAGATCAGCCACCTCTCTCTTTCCCTCCCTCCCTCCCTCCCTCTCTCTCTCTCTCTCTCTCTCTCTCTCTCTCTCTCTCTCTCTCTCTCTCTCTCTCTCTATCTCTATCTCTATCTCTATCTCTCTCTCTCTCTCCCTTTCTTACATTTTTTTACAATAACAAATAATCTCAAATAACCAAACAACACTTAATAAAACCCTCCCTAAGGTCAAAAACCCCATTTCCCCCTTCTAGGTTGATCTGAGCTCGACACGTCAAAGATTCAACGCCTAAAATTATGGAAGCACGCAAGGGAAAATGAGAATAAAAGTTAAGCTTATGTCTTTATAACCAATACCCTATGTTTTTTTAACAATATATCACACAACCCTTCGCGTGACCTGCTATTGTAAGTTAGTAGCACGTCTTTAGAAGCCCTGTATCTCGCGACTTATCCTTGTCATTTAAACTACCCATTTTTTTCATCTTTTATTTTTCGCCAATTTTTACCCACAATTCTTCTATATTTATCATAAAATCCTCCCCATTTATAATCCATATATAATTTTAATTCAATTTTTAGGACGGGGTATTACAAACTTCCTTCTTTGGGGAATTTTGTCCCTAAAATTCTCGGACCATCAATTCTCAAACTTATAGGGTCCGCCAATTTCAATCCTAGGTCCTAGAAATCCTGCAAGATAAACCTTCGAAGTCCTCAACAATAGGGTCACCAATTACTCAACATGTGATTCTCTCACTCCAAGGAGGAATAATACATCAATTCATTACTGCATGCCCGGTTTACACCTCTCGTTGTGTCACTGTGATGAACCTAGTACTACCCTACGTGCCTCATCCTTGAGTATTCATTAGAGTCTCACTATAATCCACTCATCGTGGTAAGGCAACATCATGTGCTAACGTTTGCCGATTTCCAAAACTATATTATATCCTATGGCCACCATCCCACACTTCACAACCCGAGCCACTGACTACCAAGCCGAACAATTGATATTTCACTGTTCTAAAATGAGATAGGCACTACGAGCAAACCATGTGGCTAAAAACATAGCCACCCGTATGAAAAACTTTATGCAATAGTAAGAATACCTCATATGGGTGCACCCAGTTACCAATATGTATTGATTAAACCCGATCCACCACGCTCTCTCGGGTTCAACCTCACCGTACCATGTCATGTAACGAATCTGAGTCACCACAGAGGTGAGGATATTGATTCCCGATTAACAAAATTGAAAGGAATACACTTGAGTCAGAAGGAACAAGCATTTATCCCATGGAATTTCACATATAAACGTTCGACCTGACTCATTGAAGCAAACCTACGTCGTATACTTGAATTCATACCACTCATTCCCAGAGTTCTCACCGAGCACAAGTCCCATCCATGCCCCCTGACCTAGGTAACTGGAAGTGGCGAATGAAATCGCAACCATTCATTCTGTTAATATGAACGCAATTTATGAATAGGTAGTCCTTTTAGAAGTCAATGCCAGACTTGCCTCCTTGGGAGCAAGGCAAAACCTTTCACATCCTTAGCATAAATGAATCATTTTGATTAGCGGACACCTCATTCTCTAGTCATTATTTTTTTCGAATCATTAGTGACGGCGTCAACAACCTACTACACATAGGTTATTTTCTGCCTTAGTGTATCGTGACCAAAATCCAAAATTTCCATAGACATTACTCAGTTCAAGCAAGGCACTCACCTAACCGTGTTCTTAAACATGAGAAAATTCCACCAAACTTACCTTTGCTTTCTACTCACACAGAATTTGTGTGACGACAACACGCTCCATCATTGTCACCCTATGGTTAGTAAACACCACACTAGGCTACATCATCTAACCCGTCCAGCTTTGCAAGACATGTCCAAAACTAGTCCTCGCATTTCTTAGGCCACCGTAGCATATACCAATGATGTGTCAACATAATAATCATGTTTCAATGTTACCCCACCTTAATTTCCATTTTCAAACCTCCACGTGGCATCCTCACCCTTAGTCTCGAGTAAATTTTCTAATACATTCTGAAATCGGGTATCACCACACCCATACTAGTCATTCCATGACATTCAAACATTACTCCTATAATGACACAAAATTCCACCCTGCCTTAGTGATTAGACTACCATATGTGTTGATTTGGGAAGCCGTACTCGACGCGCATGCTATACGGCCAGTAATTTGGGATTATCCCCTGACCCTCAGCACTATCGTTACTAGAATTATACTTCCTTCCCTTATACTACTTAATTGGTCTCCTAAGAACACCTATCACATTTTATGTAAAATTCCTAAACCCGACAAGATTTCATTGTCCATACCTTTATCATTATAGGTGTGCCCTACAAAACCTTTCAATATTAACATTTTAATTAGTCGGTGCTAGCAAAATACTAGTCTACGAACTTCTGTATATAATGCACCTCAATCATCAAATGCCTCAAGGAATCACAACATTCGATGTTCATCCTGAGTGAAGCTACACACAATTTGTCCAATGATCACCTCAACGTGTCTATGAACTACTCCCCCACTAGATTACTTCGCACCAAGCCATTACCTAGGTGGCTAAAATGAATCTCAACACTTAGATACTAATCTTACCTTTCTTCTAACCGGATGTGAATATAACCCCCGTACAAGTCACCACTATTTCTACTAAGGGTTTGGTGTGATAGAATATGTCGCTTACAACCTATGAACCTCAACGTATTCCTCACCCAATCCTCAAAGAATGTTTAACTATGAAAACTAAATTTCCTCGCTATGTAAACATCATATCTCATGTTAATCTACTCGTTAGCACGACTATATCCATCATGGTAAGATATGGGATTCGGTATTGCCTATAAATGCAAAGGCCCCCATCACGGATGTCACACGAGATACTATTCCTCAATACCACATTATAATAAAATATATTAAGCCCGAGTTCTTAAACAAAGGAACTAATACATTCCCACCACACAATAAATACATGAGAATGCCACTCAGTCATTTAACCTCCACTAGTGAAACATGAAACCTTTACAATTAGATCGTGACAAACATCACTCACTACTGCCACTACCAAGCCTACTCTCACCACTAAACTTATCAGACAACACATTTCACATAAGAATCACGGTGTTGGTGCTACAGGCCTACGCAACTTTATGTGCTCATCGAATTACCATCAACTACGATTTTCTCAAAAATCAATTTTGTCTAACTATGCCATTGGCGCTAATTACCCAAAAATGCCACACCTGAGGGTTATATTCCTATCAATCACCAATCATTAGTGCTTAGTTGTGACACCCTAATCATCAACTTCTACTGTTGACTATATGTGACGTGTGCCACTTGCCCAATGGTGTTGTTTCATTCTATTCACACCTGAGATGATTATATGCAATTAAGATTTCAGCACAAGCACCTCACACAAAAAATAGGGTTTTACCACTATAATATTGCATGGACATCCATAAATTACTACAATTCTAATCAGAAGCACAGAAGTGATCAATAACCATTAACTTAATTGTGTTTCATTTGGCACTAGTCCACTTATTGTGTTGACCTCCTTGACTTTACCATCAAGGACATGAACTAAACCGTCACCAAACTAGCATGATCATCCCTACCCAACACTTATGTCGAAAGATCCAATATCGACCTCCGCATGTCATTCCCGAAAGGAACATTTAACTTGGAGCTCTGATACCATTTGTAACTCTCCAATCCTTATTTATAGCTTACCCATAGTCAACTCGATCCGACCCCGACGCTAGGTTTGAAGTGAAGTGAAATAATCTTATATAATGCTGGTAATCCAATTTTATTTTAATTAGTGCTTCACTTGTTTAGCATGAGATTACAGTTTCAAAAAAAACTACATGAGGGAACCATGGGGAGCATCCCGAACTCCAAGTGTAAAGAGCTACTAACATAAAATAGACAAAATACTTATTTGTATAACGCCCTCAAAATATGAATCCACTCCCAACCTGTCATAACAAAGCGATGGTGTGAGCCTGTGCCCAGTGGAAATTATATAATGAAGTATATAATCAAATGGAAGAAAGGAGACTCAGCGTGTTATGCCTACGTGAACATGCAACTGCATTATATGCATATACATGATGCATGAAAAGGTTTTAATTTTGAAAAACCTAACTTATTAAGATTAATTTAGCTTAATCTTATAAATATTTCGTTACCCACCCTTAGCATTTTCTCACTTTATTTAACACACCCGGTTCAACACTTGAAACCATTACGATTGATTTATCCGAACAAATTCCTTTACCGAAATCACCCTTTTTTGGTTTTCTAACACAGTTTAGTATTTTTATTAAAACTCACCCTTTCAACACAGGCAAAACAATATGTAAGGTAATACTTATTTAATCATTGGAAAATCTTTTTAGAACACATTCTTGTGTTAACAATGGTTTTAACCGTTTAGGTTGCTTAATAACCCATTCACCTAATCAATTTTCCTTCTTCCTTACATTATGGAAAATTATCAATTATAAAATTTACTTGTTCATTTTAACCTTTGTCGGAACATTTATTTATTCATTGAAGTTAGATTTTATTAATAGTTTTACCACACAACCCATTTCTTAACATATGCCCTATATCTTTTCTCGGAACCTTTGTCGGAACATTATGGTGCACATATACCCTGGTCAGTGATTTTGGGTTTTCACCTTGGGATCTGGGCCGTTCTTCCTTTCCCAGTTTCATCCAAGTTCCCTTTAATGTGTTTTAACACTTTAAAAATGTTCACAATATTCCACTTTTCATTTCTACCCATCTAAATCCAAAACCTAGGACTTTAGCACCCCAATTGTGTTACACTTCGAAAATTGACATTTCATGTCCTTTTCACTTTAACCTTGATTTTCATTCCAAAAATCATACTCAGATAGGACCATATTGTGTAAAACCTTTTCCAACATTTTTATTCCATAAAAATGTACCACTTTAAGTAAAATTACCATTTTACTCACTTGTTTCTAAAATCACCATTTACTCCATTTTCACGAGTGTTAATTTCTTATAAACACTATTAAGTTACCCCTTTTAACTCCTTAATTTTTTTAACACCACCACACCCATTTTAACCCCAGAGTAATATTCTTCTTAATTGGAAATTATTTTACAATTTTAATCCCTTTTTAATTTCATAAGTGTTAATCTTTTACAACCTTACTACTTACCCACACTAACTTTTCCATGCTTATCCATTAACACTTAATGAACACTTTTGTTAACATTTTTCAATACCACACATTTCTTGACTTTTTCATTCCAAAAATAAAATTACACCCAAAGACTACTTCTATAAGAAAATACCATTTCTTTCTGTCAACACATGTGCCTTATGATATCAAGTCCATCATATCTTTTAGTCCCAATTTCACACACATTGAAAACTATATTTCTAACTTTTCTTATTTCATGTTTAAACCAAACAAAAGACCTTCTCTAAACTTGTTTATACATTTAATGACAAAATACTACAAGTTTATATGCATGAGAAGATGGAATTTGAACCTAAAAACACTACTACACGGTTTAAAAATATGTTTCATTCTAGAAATTCACCATACTTGTAAATATTCATTTTTGATACATTTAAGACATTTAATTTCCTCCAACTCAATAAATGTCCACTTTTCATAAAGTCTTCATTTTTTGCAACAAACTTTAAAACATTATTTCACCATTGTTTACTAACATAAATCATTATTTTCAAACATTTTAGTTCATAAAATTGTTTACACCAATCTTTCTAGAAAATACATTATTTTCATAATATACCAACTTTTAGCATTTCAAAACCTTGAAATATATACTCATTCTTTATTTTGAACAAAATTATATTTTTCCAACATTTTTATCCCATAAGAATGAGTATTAATTCTACACATCAATTACACCATTTAAGTAATTTCACCCTACTCAAATAGTCTAACTACAAGACTACAAGTTTGCAAAATAAATCTTATGCTAGGAGTAAGGTTTTTTCCATCTTAAATCGAGCTAAAAAAATAATACACATGAAAGGTCTATGAAGATGGAAACCTCCCTCCTCCTAATCTGGACTCAAGGAGGTTGCTCCACTCCAAAAGCATGCTTCATCAAGGATTTAAGAAAGAACCACTTCAGACATCATGGAAGCCCTCATCATGTTCTCAAAAATCCCCTAAATACTCCTTTAAAATTCATAACTCTTCTTTATGAATGGTGAAAATACATATTTTAGTCTTGAATATGGTGGAATATTACACAAATGGAGATAGAAAGTTGGTGGAATGGTGGTTTGGTGGTGGATGGAGGTGAAAGACCACCCACATCTCTCTCCTTCTCTCTATCATTCTTCCATTTTATCCCAACAACAAATAACCCCAAATAGCCAAACAACCCTTAAGAAAACTCTCCCTAATGCCAAAAACCCCATTTTTCCCTTATGGGCTGATCTGAGCTAGACATCTCAAAGATCCAACGCCTAGAAGTGTGACAACAGACGAGGGCAAATGAGATTAAAAGTCCGACTTACATTGTTCCAAACACTTCCCTATGTCTTTCGAAGTACTACCCTAAGGCATTTGACCTATAGATTGCGTGACCCTTCGGGCGAGCTGCAATTGTAAGTCATTAGCACGTCATTAGAAGCCATGTATCTAATAACCTTTCTCATGAGTTACCCTTATCCATTGAACGACATACCATTCTCGTTTGAACGACCCATATTTGTTCTTCTTTTATTTTTCTCGAATTTTTACCGATAATTCTTCTATAATTATCATTAACTCCACCCCATTTATAATCCATATATAATTTGCATGGACACCCACAAATCAGTAACACATAATCAGAAGCGTGAAATTGATTAATAACTATTAACTTGATCGTCTACCGCTTGGCTCTAACTTACTTGTCATGCTGACCTCTTTGAATTTATAATCGAGGACGCCAACTATACTGTCACTAAACTAGCATGACCGACCCAACCTGAAATAGAAGTCGAAAGATCCAATACCGAACTCACCACATCACTCCTGCAAGGAGCCTTAAACCTAGCGCTCTTATACCAATTGTAACGACCCAACCCGAATTTAAGGGTTACCCGTGGTCAACTCGGTCTGACCCAAGCGTTAGGTGTGAAGTGCAATGAACAACCTACATAATGTTGCTAGTCAAATTTTATTTTAATTAACATTTCACTTGTTTAGCATGCGATTTCAATTTCAAATTTAACTATATGTAGGACCCATGGGGAGCACCCCCAGTGTCTAATCATACAAAGCTACTAACGTAACATAAAAGAGAGTACTTACCTGTGTAATGCTCTCAAAATACGAAATCGTATCAAACCTGTCGTAAAAAAGAGACCTGTCGTAACAAAGAGAGGAAGCAAGCCAAATGCTCAGTGGGAAATATACAAATGATGTATAAAAATGAATGGAAGAAAGAAAACACTAACACGTTACACTTACATGCACATGCAACTACCTTTTAAAGATATATATACATATACTCAAGGCATAAAAAAATTTACTTAGTGGCGCAGATAAATGATGAGGATGAGATTGAAGATGAAGATAAACATTCACATCAAACATATAAGAGACAAAGGTTTTTAAAGTGGTTCGTCTATGAATAAAGCCTACGTCCACTGTTATTTTATTCCCAGGGGTTTACAATAGCACAATATGGTGTTTCTTGGTTCTCTCGGATCTCTCTTCATAGTTTTCCCTTTTGGCCAAGGGAATACATGTATTTATAGTAATGGGAGATAAAGAGATTCATTGTATGTAGACATTTATACATTATGTCTACATTCAACGAATCTAATTGCTTGGTATGCTATGTGTTGTCATCTACAATATAAATGTACATTAATGATCATTAAATGCGTAGTTATCCTTTGATATTCCTGGTTGGTATGCCGACCAACTCTCCTCGGGTGCCAACTAATACTCCTCGGGTGCCGACCAACTCTCCTCGGGTGCCGACTAACACTCCTCGGGTGCCGACCAACTCTCCTCGGGTGTTGAATATTGCCACGTAGGATGACACGTGTCCTTTTCTTATTGGTCCTCGTAGATGGAGAATTTTTGCGTTAACAGAAGCCCCCAATGCTCCATGCTTGATGGTTTGCTTGAAAGGATGGAGTATTTATTCTGCAGTGTTGCTCGGTGCTCGTGAAATTCTTGATCTACCTTCTTGATTTGTTCAACATAAAGTGCATTATCTCTTGGACGACATATGATGCAGGCTTATCGATGGTTGCTAATCTTTCTTTTGAGGAACTCCGTGTGCTATGCATCACCCCTGGGAATTTGGATGCAGCCATGCCATAGTATGAAACTTGTAGCTTGTCATAATCTTCAATTATGTTGATTGGTTTGCCAGCCGACCAACTGCTTCCTGTGTCGAACAACTGAGTGCTAACTTCACGTGCTTGATTTTTCTGATTTATGCTCCTCTGAATACTTTGTCGAGTAACATATTAGCTTTTGAACCCAACTCTTCAATCTGATTAGTACAAAGCTAGTGGTGGACTTCGAAATATTTTCACACAACTTCGTCGAGACAGTAGTAGCAAATATCTCAGTGCTGTAGATGTTGATTTTGACTTATACCTCTTCTCGGGGACGAGCAAGAGATTCTCGGGGACGAGCAAGAGCTGCTCGGACAGACCATTTGTGATGAACATCAGAATGCTGAAAGATTTTAACTTCATACACTCCCCTTATGCTTTGGATGATCCTCCTGCTGGTGAGGAACCTGTTTTAAAAGAAGAGGGAAAAGAAACCAATAGAATAGGAATCTCAATGTAATAGTTAGTATACATTTTCATTCTCAATGTATTTTGTTTTTTGAGTTTAATGAAAGACTTTCATTTTTGTTCGCAATCTTAATTGCTATTGTTTTGTAAATATCAAACACTTTACATTTATGCGTATGTATCTGTTAAAAAGATAACAATATTTTGTTGTTCATCGACCAACTTAGTAATAAAAAGAATTACAAGTATTAAAAATGTTCCTAGATCACTTAATAATAAAGTAATGAGTATAAAAATGTTTAAATTTTTTCCAACCAACCAAGGTTGTTAAATTGTGCTCATCGACCAATTATAGTTAGTGAGAGTTTATCCCCGACTAACCATACTTGGTAAATTTTTGTCTTTATAAAATGTATCCGACCAACTAAGGTCAATAAATTCTTCTTGTCGACCAACTACAGTTAGTGGGTTTTTATTCCCGACCAACCATACTTGGTGTATTTTGGAATATTTTATTCCTCAAAGAACTTTTTGTAATAATCTTACCTCCCGACCAACATAAGTTGTAATGTGAGAGTATATTTTTATCTTACCAACCGTAATTGATCATGCTGGTGTACACCTCCTAACCAAAGGAGTAGTTTTTTGGCTCCTTAGAGCTTTTGGCTCCTTAGAGCGCCTCCTAACCAAAGGAGTATTTTTTGGCTCCTTAGAGCTTTTGGCTCCTTAGAGCACTTTTTGGCTCCTTAGAGCTTTTGGCTCCTTAGAGCACTTTTGGCTCCTTAGAGCACTTTTTGGCTCCTTAGAGCACTTTTTGGCTCCTTAGAGCTTTTGGTCCATTAGCTCTGAGGATATCCTGGCGCTGAATGAACCTTCAAAATGTTTGACTGATGATAATAGGCAGCAAACTCCTCGTTTTTAAATTGTGTTCCATGGTCTGTGATGAAGGCATGAGGGAGACCATATCGGCAGATGATGTTCTTCCAAACAAATTGGTACACCTTCCTTCTCGTATGTCATGTCAATAAGTGGCTCAGCTTCTATCCACTAAGTAAAATAATCTATTGCGATGACGAGGTATTTGAATCTTCCTCGAGTCGTCGGCAATGGTCCAACCAAATCAATCCCCACATGGAAAATGGCCAAGGATAAATGATGGGTGTCAACAATGTTTGTGAAGTTCTTCGGATGGAGGAAAAGCGTTGGCACTTGTCACATTTCTTGGCATAAGCTATACAATCAGCTCTCATCGTCGGCCAGTAGTATCTCTGCGTCATCACCTTTTGCAAAAGTGTCCGACCTGCTACATGGGCTCCACATGACCCTTCATGGATCTCTTTAATCAATTCTTTCACCTCGGAGGGATGTACACATCTTTGCAAACCTGCCATAATTCCTCGTCTATACAAAATAACATTAATTAGTACATACCGAGCAGCTTTAAACTTCCATTTCTTGGCAGCGAGCTTATCTTCCGAATACCATTATACCGAGCAGCTTTAAACTTCCATTTCTTGGCAGCGAACTTTTCCTCCGAATACCATTAATTAGTACATACCGAGCAGCTTTAAACTTCCATTTCTTGGCAGCGAGCTTATCCTCCGGTAATTGTTCCTCCTTAATATATGCTCTGATAGGATCCATCCAAGATGTTCCTAAATCAAGGGTAATAATATTCATCGTCAGGTCTTCATCTATGCTCCGACTTTCTAATGCTTCAATTGGTATCGTTCTTCGCAGCTCGGTACGAGTAGCTGATGCTAATCGGGCCAAGGCGTATGCTCTCACATTCTCCATTCTTGATATTCTTACCAGTTGAACAGCAAAAAACTCTGATACTAACTCCATCACCTTTGTTTGATACTTGATCATCAATTCTCCTTTGGCTGCATATATCCCTAACATTTGGTTTACGATCAATTGAGAATCACTGAAGACAATAACCTGCTGTGCCTCCATAGTATTTGACAAATTAAGACCTGCAATCATGGCCTCATACTCAACCTCATTTTTAGAAGCTTTGAATTAGAAACGTAGGGCGTATTCCATGTCGACCTCGTCTGGGCTGTTCAAAACGATCCCTGCCCCACAGCCTGTAGTGCAAGATGAGCCATCTACATATAGCCTCCATATAGGCAAGTTGTCTTCTAATTTCTGGTCTGACAGAGTTCCTCGGTGGAATACTTTTCGCTTTCTTTCATCATGTCTTGATACTTCTGAATACACCTCTTGAATTTCAATGTACCTCCTGAACCTCAATATTCCTCCTGAACTTTAATATTCCTCCTGAACTTCAATATTCCTCCTGAACTTTAATATTCCTCCTGAACTTCAATATTCCTCCTGAACTTCGATATTCCTCCTGAACTTCGATATTCCTCCTGAATGATGATTAGTCGGGGTTGAATTTGATGCTCGACTGCATGATGATATAAGAATGTGCCACCAAATATATTTGTAATAGAAGCCCCCAACTGTGGAATGTGAACTTTGAATGAGATTTATCGACCAATACCAACCGGAGTTGGATTTTATCTACCAACCGGAGTTGGATTTTGTCTACCAACCGGAGTAGGATTTTATCTACCAAATGGAGTTGGTGGTAATTGATAATAAATGATGAAGACTTCCTCGGAGCTGACCAACAGATTGTTGGGAATAAGATAATATAAATGCTGGAGACCTCCTCGGCGCTGACCAACAGATTTGTTGGGAATAAGATAATATAAATGCAGGATACCTCCTCGGCGATGACCAACAGATTGTTGGGAATAAGATATAATAAATGCAGGATACCTCCTCGGCGATGACCAACAGATTGTTGGGAATAAGATATAATAAATGTAGGATACCTCCTCGGCGATGACCAACAGATTGTTGGGAATAAGATATAATAAATGTTGGAGACATCCTTGGAGCTGAATAAGATATAATAAATGTTGTCCTCAACAGATTGTTGGGAATAAGATAATATAAATGTTGGAGATATCCTTGGAGCTGAATATATGATTATAAATATTTGTCGAGCTCCATGCTGAAATGAGAATAGAATATGCATCCAAATAGATATAAAGAAAAAATAATAAAGTGCCTCGCCGATCAGTCGAGGTAGAATCATATAATGCCGAACAAGAATAAGATCTTTCAGAACATAAGAATATGGCCGAGAACGTTGTCAGGCCTAAATATAAATAAGAATTATCCGAACGAATGTTGTAATTCTCCTTAAAGCTGAATAAGTATCTTGTCGAGGCATAATTGCAGAATGCCGAATAAGAATAATATTTTCCAGAACATAAGAATATGGCCGAGAACTTTGCTGGGCCTGCATATAAATAAGAATTACCCCGACCAACTATCCGTTGGGGGTGAAATATAATAAATGTTACAGTTCTCCTCAGAGCTGAATATGATAATAAGTATCTCTCCGTGCTCCATGTTGAGATGAATATAGAATATGAATCCCAATGGATATATAGGATAATTTGTGCTTCAGCATTTGTCGGCATTGAATCTTGTGCCTGTAAAAATTAATAATTTGCTCTACCATATGTGTAGGCTGAATTGATTAGTCATGAGAATAATTTACTCATCCAATCAATATATGATATGTATATGCTTGAGAAATAAAAATATTAATTTCAAAATATCAGGGGTGCTTAGCATTTCTTAATACCCCAAGATTCTACTGCTGCCGACAAACAACATGGATGTTGCCGACCAACATTTAAGGATATCTCAAGTAATAGAATATATGGTTGGATGACCAGAATATCTCGAATCTTTAGATCAAAAAATAAGATTCAATGTAAAATTTAAGCCTTAAGAATGTTAATTAAATGAATAAATAAATAATCCGCTAGATCGTGTGATTTCAACAAAGAAACCTTGTGATGTGATGAACGAGGGGCCAACATATCAAATTTGTGCCCAGAGTCTTGATATGGTCATGATTATTTTACTGATCCTCTTTTACAAGAGGTGGGTAATGTTTTTTCAGGTGAGAGAAAATTATTTTTTATATTGATCCCTTCCGATTCCCAATTTAGAGAGATAAAAATATGGTGAATGATTAAAGTTATTACCAAATTTATATAAAAAAACAATCAATTTGATTTTATTGACATAGATGGAAGATGAACCAAATTAAGTATATAATTCATAAAAGTGAATGCAAAGAGACTCAAACTTGAAGAGAGAGAATATATATGGGTCATGATTTCCATGAGAAGACTTTTCATTGTCTTTAACCTTTTCCCATTCTTTTATTAAAAATATGATGGGAATTTGAATAGACATCAAATATCTTACAAAATTTATTTCAAAATCAACAATGCAAATGATCAAATCTTATCATCGTCGTATATATTGGTATATGTAATCATTTAAAATATTTATTCCATGATATAAAATTGAAACTTGAGAATCAAGCAAAGAGTTATGATTTATGAAATCTACTATTTTTCAGATTTCTAAATAAGGATGAATCTAACAGTTATGATTTAAAAATCATGAGATGCAACATTTTGCAGATAAAAATTGGACAATTAATTTATGTATATAAACATAAAAATCATGATTGAATCAAAAGATGTATGTATAATTGATTATACGTAGAGAAAATAAAAACTTAGCTTTTGGTGGAGAACAACGCTTGTAACACGTTCCCACAGACGGCGCCAATCTGTTGAAGACAGAAAATGGTCCAGGCCATTTTAGTGGCGTCAACAGCAGATAAATGATGAGGATGAGATTGAAGATGAAGATAAACATTCACATCAAACATATAAGAGACAAAGGTTTTTAAAGTGGTTCGGCTATGAATAAAGCCTACGTCCACTGTTATTTTATTCCTAGGGGTTTACAATAGCACAATATGGTGTTTCTTGGTTCTCTCGGATCTCTCTTCATAGTTGTCCCTTTTGGCCAAGGGAATACATGTATTTATAGTAATGGGAGATAAAGAGATTCATTGTATGTAGACATTTATACATTATGTCTACATTCAACGAATCTAATTGCTTGGTATGCTATGTGTTGTCATCTACAATATAAATGTACATTAATGATCATTAAATGCGTAGTTATCCTTTGATATTCCTGGTTGGTATGCCGACCAACTCTCCTCGGGTGCCAACTAATACTCCTCGGGTGCCGACCAACTCTCCTCGGGTGCCGACTAACACTCCTCGGGTGCCGACCAACTCTCCTCGGGTGTTGAATATTGGCACGTAGGATGACACGTGTCCTTTTCTGATTGGTCCTCGTAGATGGAGAATTTTTGCGTTAACACTTACGAAAAAATATATTTATCCAGATTAATTCACCTTAATTTTGTAAAAGACCCTCTTTCTTACTTTGACATTTCTCATTTCAATTTAACACACACAGTTAAATACTTGGAACAACTACACTTGGTTTGACCGAAATCCATTTCTTTACTGAAATCCACGTTAGTATTTTCATTGAAAATCACACTTTTAACACATGCGAACACCGTACTGAAAATACTCATTTAGCATTCGAAAATAGTTTACAACACATTCTTGTGTTAATTGTAGGTTTAACCACTTAGCTTGGTTAAACACTCATTTACCCATCTTACTTTACCTTTCTTGTACCTTATGGATAGTAATTTATCTACGCATTTACTTGTCCATTTCACCTTTACTAGAAAAAAATTTCATTCATTCAAATTAGATTGTTTTAACTCATTTTCACCACACAACCCATTTCTTGACATGTTCCTTAATCCTTTATCTTTTCTCGGAATTTTACAATAATCAAGTACTTCAACGAGCTCCACATCTCCGGCTATGTGCACCATACGCTCTGGCCAGTTATTTTGTCCATTTAACCCCGGGGCTCTGGACCCTCATTAAATATCTTGGTGTCATCCGAGTTCCTTGATACATGTTTTAATATTTTACAAATGTTCATGTTATTTCACTTTTCCTTTTACATGACCATTGCCAAAACCCGCGATTTCATCTCAAGTTGTGTTACACTTTGAAATTATCATTTCATTTCCTTTACACTTTAATCATGATTTTTATTGCAAGTAATATTCATTTAGGCCCAATTTATGTAACACCCTTTCCAACATTTTTATTTCCCAAAAATGTTCCACCTTTATCCACTTTTAAATAAAATTACCATTTTACCCATTTGTTTTCAAACTAATCTATTACTCCATTTCCACGAGTGCTAATCTTTCCGAAAAAACTATTTAGTTAGCCACACTAACTCTTAAGTGTCACTTTTTGAGCTTGAAGTAATATTCTTTTTAATTAGAAACAACTTTATTTCATTATTTCCCTTCCAATTTCATAAGTGTTAACCTTTTACAACATTATTAAGTTATAAATAGCAACATTCCTATGTTTAACCATTAGCACTTATTCAACTCCTTTACTAACCATCTTTCCAAATTAGACATTTTTTTATTAAAAATATATAATTTCCCTTAAAGACTACTTTTATAAGAAAATACAATTTTCTTTTGATCAATACATGTAGTCTTATGCCCTTACATTCATCAGACGTTTAAGACCCTTTTCATACACTTTGAAGACTAGAGTTTCTACCTCTCTTATTTATTGTTTAAACCCATCAGAAAAATCTTTAAACTTGTTCAGATATTTATTGTCAAAATACTATAAGTTTATATAAATGAGAAGGTGGATTTATATTCTAAAATTCTACTAATGGGTAAACATATATTTCCTTATATAGAAATTCAGCATATTTGTAAAAATACACATTCAAGGCATAAATGTCATTTAATTCCTTCAAACTCAACAAATTTCGATTTTCATGAACTTTATATTTTTGAAGAAACTTTGAAACATTATTTGACCAAAGTTTAGTGCAATAAATCATTAGTTTCAAACATTTTATTTCATAAAATGTTTATCATCAATCTTTATAGAACATACACCATTCTTATAAAATAACATGATGCCAAATGATTTCATTCCCAAAAAAAGTTGAATATTAATTTACTATAGACCATTGTTTACTCATATGAATCCTACGCATGCATCCTAATATTATGACTACAAATAACGTAAATAGAGTCTTAAACACTAAGGATAGATTTTTCCAACCCTCTAAAATCTCTAAATGGTGGTAAGAATGTTTGTGTAGGAGGAGCAACCCCCACCTCCAATGGTGGCCTCAAGGGGTTACCTAATGCATCCTCTAAATGGTCCATTTGTGATCCATTAAATATTCAAAGATAGAAACTCCTTCAACTTCATGAAACATTGTATCATCTTCTTCCAAAATCCCTCAACTCCTCTCCCAAAATTCATATCTCCACTTCAACAATGGGGAAAGAAAGTTTCGTAGGCTTTAACTTGGTGGAATACTATAAGAAAATTGGTGGTTTATGGTGGTGGAATGGTAGTGGAAGACCATAAATGGTGGAAGAACACACAAAAATGGTGGAAGAACACCCTCCCTCACTCTCCCATCTTCTTCCATTTTCCCCCAACAAATGGCCCATATAAGCCTTATAAGAAACCCCTTAAAGACCAAAAATCCCATTTTTCCCATTATAGGCTCATCTGGGCTTGACAACACACCAAATAAAGGGCCAGAAATATGGCAGCACATAAGGGCAATTTGATTAAAAAAAATTGAGGCACATCCTTCGAACGACATGAACCTCCTCCGAATGATATGTCTATCTTATTTGATGGCTAGCTTCACATGACCTAGAACTATAATGTAGTAAGATATCACTCGAATGTCATTTGAACACATGCTTCACATCACATTGATATTGCTTATAAAGAACCCCATAGGTCATTCGAACGACCTCGTTTCTATTATTTTATTTTCTTTAATTTTTGACCCATAATTCCTAATAATTCTCATAAGACCTTACTCCATTACATTTTATACAAAATTCAAATGAAATAATAGGGCAGGGTATTACAACTAGTGTTATGATGTTTGTGTCTTTTGTATTTTCATTCTTCGTTTTTTTTATTCTATATGAAAAATACAAAAGGATATTTTGTTTGTTTTAATTCATTTTTTGAAAGATTTATAAAAAGTCAAAAATATTATTTTTTTGGGTTTGTGTAATAGGTTTACACATTTTGTGTGGCACATTGGTGTGTTTCAATCCCATTTATTATATTTTCTCTACGTGTCTAGAATATTAGAGTACGGCTTAGAAGTGTTTTTGACTTCCTTTAACTATTATGTTTCATTTAGTTGTTCTTATTTGGTTTTTCTTAATGGATTCATCTTTGTATATGCCTCCGCACACAATTTCTCAAGCTCTTTTGGATTTTAAATTCTTATGTTGCATGAGATAAATGAGTTGTCCTTTAATGAATCTTCTCAATATATATATATATATATATATATATATATATATATATATATATATATATATATATATATGTATAATTTGTGCATGTAAGAACCAATGTGGTAAGGATTCCCTTAGGTTGAAAAATAAGAGTGTGCAATGGAAAGGACTATGAACAGAGTAAATCTCATTTTCATGAAAGGCCGCCATTGTAAGAACATTTGAAAAAAAATTTGAAATGAATATGTTTTCCAAGGTCACTGTTTAGATATTGATCCTTGAAAACTATATCTTTAAAAAGTGAAAAATATTGAATGTTTATATTTGGACGGTGTTAGAAGTTGAAGATCAATGGGTTTGGCCAATGAGTCATGGTTCATTCTTAATATTTGACGTTATTGACTTGAGAATTATTAATATTTTCCAGGCTTATGTGCACCGAGTACATTCGTCCATTTTGAGTTGACACACATGAGGCTAAATCTATGTTTGACAATTTAATATAATAAAATTAAAGCTCATTGAACTATCTTGAGTGTCTGGGACAGATTTCTTTGGTCTCTAGCACATGCCCTCTATACCAAATTTCGTTTAGACAAATTTATGCCATACAAGTGTGAAAAACTTATTTTTTTGTGACGTTTTTCGGATACATATGTATATATTCATGAATGTCATGCTATATGTGTGTTTATATATGTATATATGGTATTTTTTAGTCTCTGCATGATTTTAATCCAATTTTGACACTATTTTATCTTTTGAATTATTTGTAGTTGTGTTGTCGTGTGTTTACCGTTGTCATTGCACTTCATATCACATGATATTTTCACTTTCAGTTTATGCATTGTATATTCTCTTTACAGTCGAAAGGTGTGTTAAGTGTCCACCTTTAAGATACGATGCGGAAATGTTTTTCAAGAGAAAATATACTCAAGAGATAGAGTAGGTCGTGTATGAGTTTTTATCTTTTTCCATTTGGGGATCGAGGATTGGGTATTAGAGCCTGACTGTCTACTTTCTATTTTTGGTTTTAACCCACAATAGTCAAAGAGGGATATTTGTAATAATAAATTTCATCTATGTATGATAATTATAATGTTTATTATAAATTTATAATATTGACTTTATTCTATTTGGAGAAAACTGTTTGAGTCATAAGTGAGGTCGTATGTCAATTTGTATCTTCAAGCCTATGATGCATCAAAGACACGAATTGACATGAGTTAAAGAGACATTAACTCAATGTCGTGGCTTTATCATCAACTTAGGTTCTAAAGAAATGTTTAACTCATTTATTATATTGATCCTTGGGTTTCTAGTTTCGGATGTTAAAATTTATTGACACATTTGTTTTTTAAAAATGACATTTTTAATGAAGAAATATTTTTGTTTTTCAAAGTCGTTCAAAAAAACTGCACATTTAGTTCTAACTAGTTTTATATTTTCTCTCGAACGAGTCTTGTTTCTCGTTTAAATAAGTATTTTTGTTTTCGTTCTAACGAGCTTCAAACGAGTAACTAATGAGACCATTCTACCTAATATGTATGTCTCATTTATAGCTCATGAGGTCCTCATTTTGTTGAGCTTATACGTCTTATTAGGATGATGTGGATTGGTTCAAATGAAATGTACTAAGTCATAAAATTGGCATGCCTATTTTTATGTGAACGAGTTGCCTTATTTTGCGTGTTAAAGACTTTTTGCATTTGTTTATGAAACATAGGAAACACAAATTTTATTTTCAATAAAGGTCTTCAAAAATAGTTTTACAAGGATAATTTACTCTACATAATTCTAGCACTACTTGGCACCGTGGATTTCGTGTGACTGCTATGATGAATTTTAGCAAGAGATCGGTGAACATAGAAATATAGGGGGGCTTCTTTTTGAAGCCGGCGGTGGATTTCTGTGTTCTTTCTATGAAGAAGGTTCAGACGGTAAAGACCCCATCAAGCTTGAAGGCATAGAGTATATGAGTAAATATATGTGTCATTATTGTATAAATCCTATGTCATAGTGATTTTGTGCGCGATAGGACATCCTATATTTTCCTCATTATTAGTTTTCCTTGCACATAGTAGCATTGTGTGATTGGTATATTTTACTATTTCATGATCATCTAGATGTATGCTCGGGACGTATGCTTAATCGGTACTTGAATTAAAATCTGTTAATTTCTTACTTTTTTTAAAAATTTGAATTTGGCACAACCCGAGCACCGACATTCTCATTATTACTATTGTTATTGTTTAAAACTAGTGCATTAATATTTTAGGTCTTCGTTGGGAATTACAAAAAATAAACTGTAACAAATATAGATGAAAAGAGTTGTACTTAAGAGAGATGAGTAAAAGAGAAAGAGACAAAAGGATTTAATGTGGTACAACCCAATGATGTGCTTACATCTATAAGTGCAAAGATACTTTGCATTAGAATAGGGTACAAGATTTAAAATATCTCTATATGGTTCAGTGTATGCCATTTTCTTCATGACTCAACCATGGGGTAAGACATCATATTTATAATAGTGGTAAGAAGAAAAAGAGGTGGAGTACCCACAGTTGCACCTTTTTACATTTTTTATGACCACCAATCATGAGCCTTCATGGAGGTTCAACCCATGTGCATTTATAAAAAATACTAATGATATTACCACATCCATCTAAATAATGGCATTCTGTCGTATTGAGGGTTGGGCTTCCTATTGATGCTCTAACATATTACCGAACGGGAGAGAATATTTAGCCGACCATAATAATGACCCATGGACAATGCCTAATTGAATATTTCATGATGACAGGTGTTACAATTTCAAGTGTCCATATCATACTCCAATTTCATGGAACAACAAAACCCCC
The DNA here is from genome assembly GCA_949130495.1 of Sambucus nigra. Classification (NCBI taxonomy): domain Eukaryota; kingdom Viridiplantae; phylum Streptophyta; class Magnoliopsida; order Dipsacales; family Adoxaceae; genus Sambucus; species Sambucus nigra. The sequence continues at coordinate 424,002,615 of OX422218.1, forward strand.
CGATCTTCATTCTTGAGTGGAGCGAGTAGTGGTCAGTGATATTAAGGGAGGGAGTATTAGCGACTAGGTGTTGGTCGGTTTCATGAAGACTTAGTTATAAGACATTTATCACGGTTTTGTCATTTTAAGGTATTTAGTTGGCAACCGATCTATGAAAGTTCGAATTTTTGGGTTTTTACTTCTTCAGGCAGTGGTAATTTTGTAAACAAGGGAAAGAATTCCGAAGCATCCGAGGGTACATCGATAATAAACGTCAATAGGTAATGAACCACTGTAAAAATGAAATGTCGGCTACTTTAAATCATACCAACGTTGTGTAAATGTAGAGATAGCACTCACCCTATAAACTGGCATTTCCCTCATTCGTTCACTTTAACCTTAATTTCAAAATCTCTTCTTATCTTCCAAGTCTTTTTCTCCATTTGTGAAAGATGTATTTTTTCCTGCTTATTCTACTCTTTTGTTGTCTTTTCATTATAAGAACTTCTATTTCCTTTGTGATTCTTTGGTAGTTCTTTGTTGAAAATATGGCTTATACTATAGATGAGAGTTCTTTTGAGCTTTTTTGGTCCACTCATACAATCCCTTCATGGGTAAAAACTGAATTATTGACTAGTCCCTTTGACCTTCGTTCTTTAAAGGAGGGATTTTGGATACACATTATCTTTATTAATGAGGGTGGCTTCACTTTTCCCCTTAGTCATTTATTTCTAGAATTTTGATAATATTTCGATGTAGTCACTCCAAAAGTTGACCCATATACTTACAAGGTCATTAATGGGATTTACTGCATTAATGAATAATATAGAAAAATTATAGGAATAAAAGAGTTTATGTACTACTATAGTTGGGGTAACACCAATAAAATAATAATTATTTGAAGATGAGATAGTCTAATAGAGCTCTTGTCCTAAATTTACCTAGTTGTAATAAAGGCTATTAGGACCATGGTTTAATTGTAAAGGATTGGTAGTTTTCCCCTCTTCCTTAGGGTGAGGTGTGCAGTGGTCCCTGGTGCCCTTAAGAGGGTCAAGGAATATATCGGCATATGCACACATAACTTGTATTTTTTTTTTTTTTTTTTTTTTTTTTTTTTTTCTAACTTTATAAGGTTTATTTGCAATAATTAGAAGACCTTGCCTCTTCTAAATGGCTTACATCCAAAGAACACAGAGAACTATATATGGAAACATAAATGAGGATCTTTATAGATTAGATCCCTTACAGAGCCATATAATACCACCTACTGACAAAATAGAACTCCAATGACCACTATACATGTCTGATGGATGGGAGTCTCCATTTATCCACTACTAGAAGACCTTTGAGATGCTTTGGAAAGTCTCGAAGGACTATAGAGAAACAGTCCTTTTTCTCAGATGCTCCTAGCTTTGCAAGAAAATCAGCCACTTTATTCGCCTCTCTATATACATGAACAAGATTTATCTTCATCATATCCATTAAGTTCCTGATTTTATGAATAACCCAACTTATTTTCCAAGGAGGATTTCTTTGACAATTGATGATGTTCACAAGAGCCTCTGAATCACTTTCTACCAATAAATCATAACCAATAAAGTCTAAAAGGAATTCAAGGCCTTTTAGTAAAGCCAAAGCTTCAGCTTCCATTATGACCATTATGTTTATAGATAAATATTCATACATGTTTTTTGTTTTGCAAAGAAAATCAAGAAAAAGATTCCTCGCATTTCTGATGTCAATTTTGTCGACTTGGAGATTACTTAGTTAATCCAATAGAGGATTGGTTTTGAATATCATCCCTGCTCGACTTCCATTCTACGTGGCTACCGTATTTCCATTACTTCCTTTATTACTCGATCGATAGAGGAGAGACTCCATTAGTCTAGAAAACCATGTGTCATCCCCTTTAGGATCTGGTTCAGAGTCTTCCCCCCTGAGAAGAGGGTAATTTTTTGGGAGAGAGCACTTCATTATTCGTTGAACCATTAGATGTTTCTTTAATGTCGATAAATATTCGATCCACAAGCATGGTTAAAAGAAAGATTTGTACCTCTTCACACGCACCAAGTCTTCTCCTCCTATAGGCAAAAAGACCAAAGTTGGGGGGTTCCAATCAACTTGTACTTATGGAAATTTTCCCAATTAAAGATCAAGAGTCTCATTATAAGAGGTTAGGGAGTGGCCCAACTCCAACCCTAGAGGTGGTTGGAAAGGAGCCCCTTTTTCTCTATAAATGTAACACCCCAATCTAACTTTCGTTATGTATTAATAAAAATGAAGTTTTATTATCCCTGTCATTTTCTTTATCAAATTACTACATCTTTTCCATTATTTGGCCTCTACTTATATACAACCCTATATTTTATAGTATAACACTAGACTGTCTTATTGGGTAGCAACTTAGAATGACCTTCAATAGAGGTCTAATAAGCTATTTAGTGTTGGAAATGAAGAGATGGATATAGAGAATCTTGAGAAGTTTCTGCACCAAAATGTGTCCATTATAACCAAGAAAGGAAACTTAAACATGCATCACCCTTTTCATCATACATTGACAGACAACACTGCTTATCACAAAATAATACTCAACCTTCAATAGATTCATAATGAAATAGTGGAAATTTTCTATGCCGACCACAAGAGAATGCTTGTCGACTTGCAAAAGAGTAGTGAGCGTGACTAGAACCTGCTATCCTTATCCGCGGCTTATTCTGAGAAAGATTTGTCCTAAGCTTAGAGTTAAATAGCGCCAGAGAATTTTCCATATTGCTCAAGAAATAAAAGAATTCATTACGTGTTGAGATTAAGGTCTTTAATAATTCATCATCTGCCGATCAGAATAAGGGTGCCCCTTTTCTAGAATAAGAAAATGCCCGTATGATGGAAGAGTTGGAGAAACTAGAAAAGTCTAAGGAAAAAGTCAGTATTCAAAACAATTGGTTAGTTTCCCTCAATTAGTGAAGGGATAATGGGCCATGAAGACTTTATATAACCAAGTCTCAATTATAGAAAATCAGTGCTGACGATCAAAATGTTGAATGAAAAAGTTGATCACCTTACATATCAGTTTCATAAGTAACCTCGTACTTTCTAGATGGATAGTTATGCTGAAGCCCTTACACACACCAGAGAACAACTTGACCAAGACCATAAAATTTATAATAAACATGGTTGTCTCAATGCTCAAACTATAATCAAAGTGACACGGGAAAAAGAGTTGTGGTATTGTGATGATCTCGGTCGTCTAAAGCATCCTAATCCTCCCTTCTAGATGGATGTTTCATGGATCCCTCCTCATGCTATTCTGGTGAGATTAATAAAAAAGTATCTCGGGGATTATTATTTGGATAGTAAAGATGAACTCAACCGACCATAGGGTAAGCGCCATCTGCTAGACAGGACTTAGAGATGTGAGTACTATCGCTGCACCTTATGCTTTGGATATTCCTCCATATTATGCTGAGAAAGAGTTAAAGGGGACATGTCATATCCATTAATATTTTCATATTTTTATTTGGCTGACATCGTAACAATTCTTCATGATTAGTGAAATTGTATGTCCCTTTGTTCTCCCATACGAACTTATTAGAATTTATATATTTTTTAAAAAAGGACTACTTGTAGTTTAGTCTTATAATTATGTTGTCGGCGGTTATTTGACTAATCTGCCATACAAGTTACTAATGTTAGATGAACCTAGGTTATCGTGACTTAGGTTCTACTAATGTGTAATTTAACTTCTTTAGCCGCATAAAAGGATCATTTCGAACAAATTCTAGTGTTAGTTACCGATGGAGACCAAATGTGTTAGGATTAGTCTTTACTTTAGCCAGTTATGGTTGGTCATTGTTGTCCGTAGGACTGACTGGACTAAATTTCCATAATTTGGTTTGGTAAATGTCTCCTTCTTGACCCTGGGGGTTATAAATGATGTTTTCTATTTAGAACTTCTTGTTGTTCACCTTGTACGTTCATACATGGAGTTGTAATTGTTGTTGTTTTTTAATTGTATTTGAGAAATGTTTTTAGCACATCTCCTAAATCATAAAAAGTAAATAGAAAAGGAGAAATAATATCCATTGGGAATTAACAATATTCATTGAGCATTGAAAATTAATTACAGGGAATTGAAAATAAATTACATTTTGTACGATTATTGATAGTACTTCCTTAAATGTTTTTCATTCCAGCAGTTCTTAAATTATTCCCCTCTAGTTTTAATTTAGTATGTTCCTGGTCGGATGCATATTGAAATTCGATATGGGCCATGCCAATTGGGTTCTAACTTTTTTCCTTTCTAGAGAAATTTCTTGAGTACATAATCCCCCTCTTTCAGATTCTTTAACTTCAACTTACATTAAAGAACTGAGAGGTTATTTATTGATAGGCTGACACCTGAAGTACCGCATGCTTTCAGAATTCCTCCACTAGGTCCAAATCTAACCTCCTCATGAGTTTGCTCTTTGGTGAATCAAAATTTAACACCCAGTGACTTTGCAAACCAATTTCTATTGGAATTACTTCTTCTATCTCAAATGCTAATATATAAGGAATCCTACTGGTAACTATTCTCGTTGTTCTTCTGTATACCCAAAGTATGATTTGTTGTTCGTTAATCTAGTTTCCCTTGGCTCTAACCAATTTTTTTTAATCCCATCGAGCAAAGTCTTATTTATAACTTTTTTCTTCCTATTGCATTGTGGATGGCTAGGAGCTGCGGATAGTTTTTGGATTTTTGAGCGAACATAAATCTTTTCAAAATCCGAGTTGTCAAACTGCGTGTTGTGGTTGGTGATAAAGGCATATGGCATCCTATAATTGATAATGATGTTATTACAAAGGACATGGAATACCTTTTCACATGGAATTTATACCAAAGGTTCAAGGTCCACCCATTTTGTGAAGTAATCAACTTCCATGACTAAGTATTTGATACTTCCTCTTGTTTTTTGTAGGGGGCTGACAAAGTTAATACCCGACATGAAAAAAGGTCCAAGGGTATGTGATAGGTGTGAGTGAATCCCCCAGTGGTCTATGTATTACATCGTATGTTTAGAACTTATCACATCGTCTTTCATAGTCTGCTAAATCTATTTTCATAATGGGATAGTAGTAACCTTGTGTTGCTACTCGCTTGACCAATGATCTTCCTGCGAAGTGTTCTCCATAGGAACTTTCATGTATCTCCTTTATCAAGTTGCTAACCTCACCTGGATGGACACATTTAAGTAACTAAAAGATAAAACCTATCTTGTAAAAGGGTCCTCGTTCTAGGACATACCTCGCCTCTTTTTATCGGAGTCTCATGGTCTCCTTAGGATCAATCAACAAAATGCCTTTTTAGTCAATTTCTTATTGGGTACATCCATGATGGGCCTAATTTTAATTTAATTCTGATGATATTATCTTCGTATGCTCTTCGGTTCAAGAGGATCTCCATTAGAATAATTCTTCTTAGTTACGTTCTCGTGGAAGAAGCAAGTTGAGCAAGTGTGTCTGCTTGGACATTATCAGCTCTAAGGATCCCTATCACCTTGACTACTCAGAACATTGATGTCATCTTTATGTTTTGGTCAAGTATTTTACCATGGAATCCTCTCTTATTCCATAAACTCTCAATACTTAATTCATTATCAATTGAGAATCACCATGTGCTTGTATTTACTCGACACTAAGAGACAAAGCTAAGCCAAAACCTTTTATGAGTGATTCATTGTCTATCTCATTATAAGAGGCCTTAAACTGGAATCTAAGGGAATATTGAACATCAATATTATCTAGAATGTTAATTAGCAGACCTGATCCATTTCTTGAAGGACGTGATGAACCATCTAAGTACATTTTCGAAATAGGAAGGTCCTCTCTAAAATCTCCCTCTGCGAGGGTCCTATATTTGAACAGTTTCCACCAATACTAAAGGTAGCAACCAAATTCCTCCTGTTCAGCCGATGATTATGGCACATCAATGGTCTGATCGGTCGACTTAATAGTTGTACTATCTCCCGTAAGAGTCTGATCGTTATTTTAAAGAGGTGATCTCTCCTTCAAAGGCGACTGCTCTTTGGGCAAAGGTGGGATCTCTTCCAAAGAAATATTCTTGAAAATTTTTCTTCATATGTGAACTCAGTTATAAAATCTACCTCAGCTTGGCCCTTAATAGTTGTCCTACGCTCATATTTAATGTCATACTCTCCTAATTCTTTTGTCGAAGCAATCAGTCTACCCGATTTGGTAATTTTATGAATGATCTAGCATGGTGGAAGGTCTGTATAAACGACAACAATATGAACTTGTAAGTACGACTAATTTCTTTAGTCTTGGATATTGGATCTCCACTCCTCGGTATGCTTTTCTCGTAGAGTAAATGAGTTTTCCCCATTCTCTTTGATAAAAAGAACTTTTGCGTGTATCTTTTTTCTTTTGTTGTTGCTTGAAAAGTCCTTCTAATCAAAACATCAAATACCTACAAAATACAATAAACTCAAGTGTAGAGGTAAGTAAGGGTATCAATCCACTTCCTAGGGAGTAAGCTAGAGAGAAATTCACTTGTAATTCACTTTTTATTTTCTTTTTGTGCTTTTTCACTTTTCTACTTTTTTTTAGCTTTTTCAAATATTAAAACAATAGGGTGAGGTGAGGTTTTAAACTAAACTAAACTAAGATGAAAATAACTAACTAGAAAGTTACTAAAATGAAAACAAAGTCTAACACTAAAATAAGAGATAAAGTGAGGTAAATAATTGTGAGAATTTGGTGTATTCAATTTTGTTGCATTCAAGCATTTCCTCATTTATACCTTCCCGTTCTTTCTCACTCTATTTTTCCCTGTATCACTTTCATTTTCTCTTCCGGCATTTTCCTTCGTGTTATTTTTTTAATTTTTTTTTCTAAATGTTGTCATTGATGGATTTTTTCATGCGTGGGTCGAATAAAATAAGGATTTCAATCAATGTGCCCTAAGAGCACTAATAAGAATCTCGAAATAGTAAGAATATAATATCGATATACAATTAATATGACATAGATACTTATATATAGTTCTTATACTTACTTTGAGATTCAAAACATTGCTTAAATCATGAGTTATCATTTTTCATCAAATAAAGTTATTTTATGTTAGTGTGTACTTCAGAACTCCAAATCGAAGCTATATATGAAATGGATGAACATTAAGGGCCCGTTTGACAACTCAATTCTAATGTTTGGAATTGAAATTGGAAGGCTAATTTAAATTTCACGGAATTGAAATTGGCTTTCCAATTCCAATTCCAAACTTTAAAATTGAATTGTCAAACGAATCCTAATTAAATTTTGAATTAACTTACTCCCTTCGGAATACAAAAAGTCATTGAAGGGCAAATGAGTTGTATGAAAGTCTCCCTCTTGAATGAAATAAAAATAAGGATTGAACTTTATTACGGCTTCGTGGATACACATCAGATATTCCAAATTGCCAATGTTTCTTGCAAACTGTCCTGCAGTGTTCCTAATTATATGGTCAAATGACAGAGTTTTCGTCATATATATACATATTTATATAGTATTGAAATAGTGATGTTCGATTATTTATAAATAAAAAAATGTCTTACATTGCAAGTTCACGTAATCTCCAATATTCAATTCAAACTCTCAGACTCTGAACTCTTTACGCTTTACTATCTACTTAAAAATATATCATAGACTTACAAATATAACTCTTATTGTTATAAATATATTAAATAACAAGAAAATGTGCCATAGACACAGCTATAATGACATAATTAAAAATTCACTTGACTACTCTAGTGGGATACGCTATGTCTATTTATCATCATCTCTTTTGAAGAACTCTGTAAAGTTAGTCTTCACCACTTATGAAAATGGCTCCTTTTTGTTAACGTTTGTAGCCCTGGTTTAATATTTAAAAAAAATGTAACACCTATTTTTTAAAGAGTACCACTACACTTGCTCACTTTCCTACCCATTTTTCTACCCGCCTAATAAAACAAAACAACAAAAATTGTACAATTTGTCCTGACGAAATCCACAACAATAAGATATAACACTTTTATGTAGGCGGGTATGAGAAATAAATAGGAAACTAATCTGCGTAGCTTTATCCTTTTCTAAAACAATGAAATGACCACGCGAGTGTACCAAACCCAAAAACAAAATGTATTACATCCGTATCACGGCATTCACCAATATATATATATATATACACAGTCAGACGCACACTGTAGTGTTACGCAAAACAAGTAGGTTAATCATAGTTTGCTTGTCAAACGAGTAGATGCATCATAATTTGCTTGCCCGGTTGACGGTCAGAATGGATATACTATAGACCACACCTTAACCTTTCAGGAGTTTTGAGAGTTCTTTATGGTACAATATTTGTACCGTCTGGAAAAATATAATTTGGTTTATTTAGTATGACTGGGATTTTGTGGAAATGAAAAGGACAATACTGTACATTGGTTAGGGCTCTTTACATTCTTTAAGACGGAAGAAATTATAAAACAGCCTTCTTAATTGGATGACACCACCTTATTACAGCATTTGACTTTCTTTTTTTTTTTTTACAATTTATGAAAGCTACCTTATAAAAACTTCTCATCATCAGAATGATTTGTGCGGCAAGGATAGAGGAGAATGTTTGAATATAATTCTTTTCAAAATTGGTGTCTATCATTGCTTTGGAAAATAGCTTCAATAAATATTAACTTGCTTGTGTGTGTCTGTGTTCTTGTATGTCTGTAAGAGAGAAAATAGATGGATGAAAAATTGCCAGAAATATTTTGTGCTTTCTACAAGGTTATTTGTTCTTTCTTAGGCTTTATGCCCACAAATTAAATATTAAGTAGGTTTCGATTATGGCAAAAAGTTTTACTTTATCTAAAAGAATATTTTTAAATAATTTTGTGTGATTTCGTATAATTTGTTTGTCGTCGTGTCTATGGAGTTAGTTTGTGTGTTGGATTTTTTTTTAACAAGTAGAAGTTTTATTCAGAAGAGAGGTATTTTACAAGTGATATCCCTTGCTGCTGATCAGGACTTAGTACTAGTACAAAAATCACTAAACATAAAAATAGACAAAAAAAACTAGGAACACAAACAAACATTTGGAAAAAAACCAAACGCGACACTAAAAAGCCAGCAAGGACATCATCACACTTATTAGTTTCTCTGAAACATACACAAAGAGTCACATAGTGAAAGCACTGCAACCCGTCATGGATGGCTTGGAGCAAAACCCTATGGGTTGGATGTTGGGCTGTGTTTCTGTAGATCATAAGAAATACAATTTGATAATCTGTTTCAATTTCAATACATTTAATGTCCACATGAGAAGCTAGATCTGAACCAGTTTTAATGCCCCAAATTTTAGCTAAAACTGAGGAAAATGCACAAAGGAAGGCACCTTGAAAATTTCGAATAATTCCACCAATAGACACTTGTCCTGAAAGGTGGCACCGTTCGTATTACATTTGAAAAACGGAGACAGCAGCCGGGACCAGGCAATATGAAAATATCTTATTTGGATTTTGTGGGAGGCTTCGTGGAGGGTGGTACGCACATATGAAATTGAGAATTTGGTTAGAAAGAGAGTGCGGTACCATTGATTTGAGAACCAATTTATGTTTAACAATGACCTTATTCCTCGCAATCCAAAGAACGCGAAGGAAAAAAAGTAGTCTGACTAAATGGCACACATGTTGACAGGATTCTCTCAACGTAGACAATTGACGAAAAATGGAAATCGTTAAAATGTCTGTTAGGTCATTTGGGATGAGGACTTGGAACAAAGCATGGCATATAATGAAAATATAGTTGTTGATGTGTAAAAATGGAGTAGGTCCAAATTTATAATCACATATAAAATAAAGATAATCAAGCAAGATAAACAAACAACAAACAAAGTTTTTAAAGTGGCTCCGCTATGAGAAAATCCTACATCCATTGTTTTTAGTATTTTTGGCGGTTACAATAGCCCAGAGTTGAGTATGTCTGTGCCTGATTGAATCATCCCCTTGAACTTAAGGAAGATCATGTATTTATATCCGTAGGGAATCCAAGAGATGGAATTCCTTTATATATTTAGAAATTTACATCTGTATACCATAAATGAGACTGTTGATATTCACAGGTATCTATAAAAAATCTATTACCTATTTCATCCGATTGACTTTTGCTATTCTTGATTGTTTGCATTATTGAGGTTTATTGGCCTGTTGGCCGACCAAGTGTCTCTGGATCCGACTAATAAAGTAAGTACTGTGGGGATAGCCACGTCAGAGGACAAGTGTCCATTTATCATTGGTCCAAGAAGATGAATAATGTTTACATATAACAAAAGCCCCTAATACTCAATGCATGATGATTGATTGAAAGTATGGAGTGTTTATTCCCAAATGTTGCTCGTCATGCTATCTAGGAGTTAGTCGACGACCGACCTTTTTTTCCCAGTTCAGTAGGCGGTGGCATTTTTGTAAATAATTTGAAAAATAACAAACCGCCAAAGGTTATGCTGCTCCTTTCGCATATTTGGAAATCATGTGTCCTCCAGTTGTTTAATCATTTGTTCAGTTTAATCATTTCATTTCTAATTTCGAGGTAAACTATGAAAGGATAAACATTTACCTCCATTTTTCTTTACCTAAAAAATTCTAAACTTAGGGTTTCTCTTTGTTCTCAATCTTTCTTTCTGTTCTTATATTGTTTCTCTTTGTCGTCCTTTCTTAAACTATGTAAGATTTCTTGCCTTTCCCTTATTTAATTTGTCTATCTTTAAAACATGGTGTACATTGTAGACGAAGGTTCCTTAGAGGAGTTTAGGGAAAGAAGAAAAATTCTCAGTTGGGTAGGTTTTGAGATAGAAAGTGTCCCTGTTGATGTGTTGTCACTATTTGAGGTTCATAGGCCCCCAATTTTGTTCATTGTTGAGTGTGGCATCACCTTTCCCCCAAATCCCCTATTTCTTTAATTTTGCCAGTATTTTGATGTACTCCTTGCAATAGTAACCCCCACTACAAGGAGGGTTGTAAACGGGATAAATAGGTTAAATGAAATCCGTGTGACTTGCATTGGTATCAATGAGTTGATGTTTTATTATAAATGGGGAACCACGGGTGACAACACTTACTACTTGAGAACTAAGCAGGCCAATAGGACACTGGTTTTTATTCTTCCTCACTGAAATAAGGATTATTGAGATTATGGTGTAGTACTAAAGAATTGGTAAAATTCTCCCTTCCTGATAGGGTAAGATACACTGGACCAAGGTGCCCCTTGGAAGGGTATGGCATAGGTTGTACAATATTTTGATTTTCCATTTTCTTCTTACTAACAAACTGTTTGATGATTTTTCGATTAACTGTCTCTCTTTGTTCTTGTGAAGGAGAAAAGTCTCCCCAAATAGCTTCCATTCTGCTGGAATATATGAGTTCTGTTAACTCATCTGTTTCCCAACCAACAATCATTCTGCCTCAGTCCCCCATCAACTTCAACAAGGAACCAATTTTTGCCCCCAATGTTGTTGAGTCAACTGGAGTAGAGAGAGCTTGCATAAAGAGGAACATTATCTTCCTTCAAATCTCTTGACCTTACAATCATTCCCACTTCACCTTCTGCATTAATGGTGAAGATAAGAATCCAAAATTTATTGACTAGGTCCGAATCTCCCCCTCTGTCAAAAAGATTACAACCACTAATAAGAGGCCTCAGGTCCTCAATGTGGAAGAAACAAGAAGTGTTGAGCCTCAATTTAAGTGGTTGAAGAGGGTTATTCCTCGTCAATGGGAGTTGGCTCAAAAAAACGTTTGTTGACCAAGTCAGAGTTGAGTCTTCTTATGTGGATGTCAACCCTAGGTTGGACAGAGGTATGATTAAGGATGAAACTCTGTCAACGGACAGGTTGACAGTAGCCCCGATGTCCAAAGCCTAGTTGGTTGAAAGGGTTAACCATAATTTGGAACTTGTAAGTATTATACTTCTTTGTTTGTCCTCAATAATGCGTGTTTATCTTTTTATGTACTGATGTTATGTGTTTCTTCATTTGTAGTTCTTGGTTGATTATAACCCAATGTTGGAGAAGGACGATAACCTGTATACTTCCTCGATTGATGTATATGATGCTTTTGAATGCTTGAAGAAGTACTTATAATAATTTAGGGAGGCCTTGGGGAGAGAGTGAAAAACTTAGAAGGAGAAACTGAAGGTGGAGGAGGATAGGGCAATGACATTAGAGAACAAATTAAACCCTGTCGATGATAAAGTGAGCCTTGCCGAGGAGAAGGTGAAGTAAGCTGAGAGAAGGTCAAAGGTTGCAGAGGAAAAAACTTCCATCATAAACATAAAACTTACTGCTCTGAAGGATAAGAGAAAAAATGATAAGGAGGAGGCCAGCAATAAAGGATGTGACAAGTCATTTTCTACTACAACCATCCAAATTGAGTATGCTTCAGATGCCTTGAAGTAGTTAGGCACCTAAGATGAATCTAAACAATTTCAAAGGCATAAACTAGGAACCCCTCCCAACTTGGATAAGGAGTTTCATGATTAATAGTGTTTTGGGGAATCTTATATGGTGCTAGCTATTATAGTCAGCCTACCACCTCCTGACTCAGCTGCCAAGGGAAAGGAAAAGGTCAAACTCCTTTATCTAGTTTTTTCCTACTTTTTACGTATTTTTCCTTTTTTGCTTTCTTCCTTATTCATTTGTAATGGAGCCGCAATTGTAACACTTAACTTATCATTGAAATGTAGATCTTTTGTTGATCTCGTTGATACTCTTCGCTTGTTTGATTATTGTTGTTTGTTTTCCTTGGTCGAATTCATGTTCTTATACTTATGAATTTCCAATTTGATGTCAAGAAGAATGTGATAATTTTTATTGAATCCGAAGTTGATCATGGGACTTTGACTGAAATAGCGTTGATAGGGTTGCTCAGTGCTGATGCCTCTGACCAAGTGAAAGTTGCTATATTCATCTTCATTGTCATTTCTATGGGAAGTGGCAAACAACGCTACCTACTACAAGATGATTCAACACCTCCAAAATGACCATAATATTTTTCTCGATCCTTACTACACTCTGATTATGAAGCCAAGTATGAAGAACTGAGTGCATGTTTGGGTTTTCATAAGAAGCTACAAGAAATCATATATGCATTGAAGAAGAAGGAATTTATGCTAAACAAAGAAGTAGAAACTTCTTAGGATCTTGTTGCACTCCTAAAAAGGAGAATAATGCTTCGAGGAATGATATGGATAATCTGAAATAAACAGTTGACAGTGAACCAAATGAAGGTCACTCTTTCTTGGTACTGGAGAATGATCGGGTCCTAGAGGTGGTAAAAAAATTAAAGAAGGAAAAAACAAAGTCTGGGTAATCCTTTAGGTAGGTAATGGTTACTCGACCAACTATAGATTAAGAGAGAACTAAAAAGACCTATGCCAACTAAGCAAGTTTACTGTAAGAGAAGGATAAAGCCATCAAAAATCATCAAGACATGGTTGAAAAACTAACTTTTCATTTCCATAAGAAACCCAAGGTTGTCTGGATGGTTTGATATGGTGAAGCTTTAACATACCAGGATAACCACATGGAGCAAGATCGTCGATAAGGATATAAATGGATTTGGTTGAACTTCTTAGGACTAGTGAAGATACATACAAAAAATGAATCTGGTACTGGAATTATCAAAGTTGTTTGTATTACCCTGATTACCCCTTCAAGATTGATGTGAACTGGATTCCAACCGATGTCATTCCTTAAATCTTAGGGAGAAAATATATTAGGTATTTTGACCTTTAAGGATCCCCCTACATCTATTAGATCGACTGATCATCAAAAGACGTAATATGCCAATAGGTTTCAGGGTAACCACCTTGCCCAACACTCTTGATGAGCCTCCTGCTCGGAAGAGTAAAGCTGAAGGAAGACGCCCAGTAGAATAGACTTATATTTCTTACTTTTTTATTTCTGTATTGTAACATAAAATGTGTTAAGAATAAAATAGACTTCATATTTCAATATGTGTGTGTTTCATAATACACTTCAGCCTATATTTAAGCTTGTGATTAGTTAATCGTCTTGCCAACTAGGTAACTTGCTTTAATGATAAGTGTTTGGTCCAATATTGAACCTAATTTATAATGCCATAGATTCTACTAATACACTAAGGTAAAACTGTAAGTAGTTTTTTTGGGCTAAGTGTTTGCATTAGTTATCAGTGGTGACCAAGTATGCTTCGAATGTATATTTATTCTTGTGTTTAATCCGTTCGGGTAAAACTTCTTGTGTTTAACTTTAAGTCGTACATGAAGTTTTATTGACTTATTGTTCTTGACTTGTCAAAGAAGAAATAATACATCAAGTCTAAAGGAAAATTTTAAAATTTTTTGAAGTTAGAAAAGTTTGAATTTGAAGTTGGAAAAGTTTAACTTTTTGAAGTTGAAAAGGTTTGAATTTTAAGTTGGAAAATTTTAACTTTTTCAAAATTGGAAAAGTTTGTTAGTGGCGGATATGCCCCTCCAAAAAACATAAAAAAAGCACAATTGATAGGAACTCGCAACTTCATTAAATTGAATAAATAATTTCATCAAATTAAAATTACTAATAATATTTTTGGAGGTGGTCGACGTTCCATGGATTCTTGAATTTTTTCCCTTCATGTGTTTCGAGAAGATAGGTGCCTGGTGTGATTACTTCCGATATGCGATAAGGACCGTGGAAGTTAGGCTCCAACTTGTTCACGTTTTGAAATACCTTTTTTAAGAACATAGTCTCCTTATTTCAAGTTAGTCGGATTAACCTTCCTCTTATAGAATCTAGTAGTCATTCGTTGATAAGCAGCAGCTCGAATTGTAGTATCCTCTCTGACCTCTTCAATCATGTTTTGATCCAGTATCCTTAGAAGATCACTCTTAGGGGAGTTAAAATTCAACACCCCGTGAGTCGAAAGATATATTTCAGCTAGTACCACTGCCTCAGTACTAGAGGCAAGCATGTACGAAATCTCTCCTGTTGTCATTCTCAGTGTAGTCCTGTAAGACCAAAGGACACTGTGCAACTCGTTGATCCAATTTTCTTTAGCATCATCCAACCTTTTTTATCCCCTCAAGAAAATTCTTGTTAGTGACCTATGTCTGACCATTGCATTCTGGTTGTCCAGGTGGTGAATGACGCTTCTGAATCTTAGACCGAATGCAATATTCTTTAAATTTTCATTGCCAAACTGAGTATCATTATCAGTTATTAAGGAATAAGTCATCTCATAGAGACATATGATTTGATTACATATGAACTGAAAGACTCTCTAATAAGTCATATGAAGGAAGGGATCAACCTCCACCCATTTGGTTAAGTAATCTACTACTACTACTACTACCAAATACTTGAACCTTCATTTGGTGGTCGGTAGTGGGCCAACCAAGTCAATCCCAAAATTACCAAATGACCAGGAAAAGTGATGGAAGTTAGGGAAGCCTCCGATATTTCATGAATAATGGAGAACTTGTAGCATTTATCATCGACCAGTAGCATCCTTACATGGCTATTCTTTGTACTAATGATCGCTTAGCTGAATGAGCTCCACATGAGCCTTCATATACCTCCTTGATCAAGTCATGTACTTCGACAGGATGAACACAACGAAGTAGGGAGATAATGTATCCCCTTCTATGAAAAACACGTTTCTTCAGAACATAATTTACTGCTTTATATCTCAATGTGACTCATTTGTCAATGTAGTCTTTGATCAGATCCATCAAGGAAGGTCCCAATTCCATAGAGATAACTTTGATAGCCTCCACATCGATGCTTTTATGTGTTAGGATATCTAGTGGAATTGTTCGTCTAAGTTTTATGTGAGTTATTGGTGCTAGCCGAGCAAGCTTATCTGCTCGAGCATTCTCAACTCTAGGGATCCTGACCATCTTAACTGTAGAAATTAGAGAGATAACCTCTATGAATTTATTTAAATACCGTATCACGAGTTCTTATTCAACTCCATATATTTAAAGAATTTGATTAATAATGAGTTGAGAGTCACTGTGTGCTATCACATACTCAGTACCCAGTGATAAATCTAGTTCTGAACCTGTAATCAATGCTTCACACTCAGCCTCATTATTATAATCTTGGAACTAAAAACATAAAGAGTATTCCACATCTAAGTCATTGTGAGTGTTGATGATAATTCATGATCCACTTCTAGTGGTGTATGAAGTTCCATCCACGAACAATTTCCAAACTGGAATGTCATTGTTAAAGCCTTATTTTAAAAGTACTCCATGTCTGAATATCTTCTTACTTTGTTCAACTAATCGCTGAACCCTTTCTTGAGTAGATGATGTTTCTGGTTTGTTGGCGACAACTTCAGTTCTCTTTGGAGTTGAGCTCTCCTCCGAAGAAGTGTGCTCGACAGTAAAACTTGGTTTATTAGTTACCTTTGGGTATGCGAATTTTATAATTAAATTTGATACTGCTTGCAACCTTCTTGACTTTTCTAGTTTGTGAAAAACTTATCGCAGGGGAAAATTAGTGTACACTATAATAGTGTGTGCCTGAAAATATGGTCTTATTCTTCTCGAGGATTTAATCAGTGAAAGTGCTATCTTTTCCAAGCATGAATACCTATTTTATGCTCCTCAGAATTTTTTGATGGTATAATAAATAGGCTTCTGAACTCCACCTTTTAGTCCAATCAAGGCCAAACTAATAGCTAACTCTGAAACAACTATGTACAAATACAACCTTTCTCCCCAATTTGGTCATGAGAGTAGTGGTGGAGACCCCAAATATGTATTCAACACTAGGAAAGATTTCTTTCTTTCATCACTCCATTCAAAGGTCAGTTTGAGCACGTTAAAAAATGGAAGAGACTTTTTTATTGCTTTGAACACAAAACATTTGAGGGCTTCTACTCTTTCGGATAGTTTTTGCGCATATTTCTTTCATGTAGGAGATTCCATCTCAATCAAATATTTTATCTTATTAAGATTGGATTCAATTCCTCTCTAGTTCGTAATATAACCCAAGAACATTCCTTATTTTGTCACAAATATAAATTTGGTCAGGTAAGTTTCATCTGGTGTTTCTCGAACTCGTCAAACATCATAGCCAAACATTTAATGTGGTCGATGGTAACCTTGCTTTAGGTGAGCATGTTGTCCACATATACCTAAATGTTCTTACTAATATGCTCTTCAGACACTTGTTCATCAACCTCTAGTATGTTGCTCTAGTGTCTTTTAGCCTAAAGGGCATAAGATTATGGCACTATGTACCTTAGCTATTGATTACAGATGTGCTCTCCCTATCCACTAACCTCATTTTAATCTGGTTTTAAACTGAATAGACATCCATAAAACTGAGTAACTCATTACCTTCAGTTGCATCTACCAATTGATCAATCCTTCATAAAGGAAAATGATCAATTTAAATGCTTTATTGAGGTCAATGAAGTCTACGTACATACGCCATTTGTTATTCTTATTTTTTACCATTAATACATTAGCCAACTAACTAGGATACTTTTCATCCTCTATAAATTGATCTCTCCTAAATTTCTCCATTTTTTTTGGATGACCATGTTCTTCTCGGGACTGAACACTCTGCGTTTCTGCTTGATCGACATAGCATCTTTTTAACTGTTGAGCTCATACAGATGAAATTAAGGTTAATTTCTTGAATATCCTCATGGATCTAAGAGAACACACTCTTTCATTCCCTACAATAAATATCTATTTGAAATAAGGTGTTAAGTTCGAGCCAATTTGAGTGGATCATTTCGTCTTCTCATTATCAAGCAAAAATGGTCTCTGTTGCCTCTCCCTTAACCAGATCTTCTTATTCTCGGGGATCCACCATGTCAATATGATAGGTGGTAGTGCTCTTCTGAACTTCATATTGGTTGGAAAAAGTGTAATAGCACTCTAAAACTTCCATATATTTTCCATTCACTACGAAGACTCCATAATTAGTAGGAAACTTCAAACATTGATGTATTGTAGATGGTACTCCTTCCAGCTACTTCATCCTAACTCTGTCGAGAATCATGTTGTAGGCCGAGGGTACATTTTTATCCAGTACAAAGAAGATAATCCTCTTATTTCTGCTTATTGGTCAAGTTCTTCCCAAGACGTACAGTTTGATTGTCCCAAAGGGATAAACTTTTTCTCCAGATAATCCTATGAGGGGCCGATGATAAGGTTCTAATTTATTGTCTTATAACTGCAAGTTGTGAGAAAAGTAGTAAAATATGACATATGTTGAACTCCTATTATCTACCAGGATTCTTGCCACTCTTCCATGATGAACCTGCCAAGTGATAACTAGTGGATTGTCATGAGGATAAAGTACTCCTATTAAATAATTCATGGAGAAGCTGATCACTAATATGTCCTTATTCATGTTCCCAGGAAAACCATTCATGTACTCAGACATGTCAATTTGTCTAATGGAAGGGAGAGATTTCACTTCATTTAGATAAGCCTTTATCTCATCTATCTCGTCTCTACCACTAACATCACCTCATGCAATGAAATTATAACCAAAAGAAATGAGTCCCACCTCAACTTCTGGATCTTTGGGTTTCTTCGACAGATTGGGATTGTCCTCATAATCATCGTCATTACCTATTTTCTTGTTATCTTTTCCTCTACAAAGTGACTCAGACCTCCTTCTGGCGTCCCGACCACTAGCCCATCAAGAAATTTAGTCAGTTTCCCTCGATGGATGATATTTTCCACTTCGTTATTCAGAGCGATACATTTGTTAGTGGTGTGCCCGTGATCTTTATGAAAATAATAATATTTGGATTTGTCTCTCATGTTGGGAGGCGACTTCAGTTTCCTAGGCCAGTTTAACTCTTTATTGCCCCTAATCTCCACCACTATGTGATGCACACCTTGGCTAAGTGGGGTATATTCATCATACTTCTTGATCCTATAAACCTTTTTGTCTTTATAATTCTTCTTGGTTGAATTCTTTTGGCTTTCAGTCTTAACCTTTTCTCCCAAAAGATTTTCAAATTGCTGCATGGATCATTTTCAAGAGTTCTTCTCTAGTTTAGACTTAGCTAGGGCAGCTTTGGTGTCTTTACTGTACACATGTGCTGAGATCTCTTCCTGAGAAGTTTGTTCGAAATGCACAGAGCCTCCTATGCTAGCCCTAGACCTCACAAATTTGTCTCTATGATTGTAGGATTGATCTGGCTCTCTGTGATAACCTCTAGCTACTTAGGACCCCGAACGATCAAAGGCATATGCCTTACTTTAGCATTCCAATGAGCTTTGTCATCCAGAGGATAAATATCGGCCATCTTAATACTTCATTGATCAGATTGATAATGTTTCCCCCAGACGGTAATATCAATTACGAGAAGATCTAGAGCGACTACTTTTCTCATTTTTAGCTAGTGGAGGTAGTATGTCCCTCCGGGATGATTCAGTGATGGAATTTTATTGTAAAGTGCGAACCAATAATCGAACTAAGTATTGTATGGCTTCCTTCCCATTAGACAGATTGAGTAACATTTCTTGAAGATTTTCCATAATAGGAGGATCAACCGGACTTGGATTGTTACCTATAATCCCAAGGCTGCTCTTAAGAATAGTAGTCATTCCTCAGAGAATTTTTAAGGTGAACAACTGAATAAAATAGGTAGGAAATGATGAGTAACAGTCATTTCCACAAAGGACGCCAATCTGTTGATGTTTAAAAATAGAGTGGGTTCAAATTTAAAATTATAGATAAAATAAAGATAATCAAGAAAGGAAAACACCCAACAAATAAAGTTTTTCAAGTGGTTTGACTATGAGAAAATCCGACGTCCAGTGTTTAAAATTTTATGGTGGTTACAATAGCTCAGGATTTCGTATGTTTGTGGCTAATCGAATCATCACCTTGAGCGTAAGGGAGATCATGTATTTATATTCGTTGGGAACCCAAGAGATGGAATGTCTTTATATATTCAAACATTTACATCTGTATATAATAAATAAGACTATTGATATTCACATGTATGTATTCAAAAGTGTTTTTCTATTTCATCCGAGTGACTTTTTCTATTCTTCATGGTTCATATTCTTGAGGTTGGTTGACTTGTTGGAAGACCAAGTTTCTATTGAGCCGACAAAGAAAGTAAGTATTGTGGGGATAGCCACATAGGATAACATGTGTTCATTTATCAATGGCCCATGCATATGAATAATATTTATACACAACATTTGTATTTGAGATCTTCCAAGTCACATAAGGCACACAATGGGTACGAGATTTTGTGATAATAATACAATCGGTCTAATGTAGGCAGTGCCTGATGTAAGAGAAACCAAAGGGAAAATTAAATTTTTGGTGGGAGAATGCAACGACACAACTAATGCAAGGTAGTTACAAAATGTGTTGCTTATACTCGTCTTCATTTAGCTACTAATATGTATATTTGATCATAAAAAGTTAGTGTTACTCGGCCACTAGTACGATTTATCTAGGCTAGAGGTGGGAGAAATATAATTGGACTGAATATACGGTAAGAAATCCATGGGTAGCCATTGTGAGAGAATTGAAAAATTCCACTGATAGTGCCGAAAAAAGGAGTAAAGTGGTGCATCAAGTACTGACGAATGGATATACAAAAATTGTTGATTGATAGGGTCGTGAAGAACCCAAATATGATGTACTAAGGTTATATCAACATTCCTAATACACCATTTAATACCCTATTTAAACAAGGTAAGAAACCTTAAAATCTTTATCCAAAACCAGGAGGCTCATTATGTTAAGGAGCTAATAATAAGAGCGTTTGTGGAAAATAGTTTTGCTTAAGAGTTTGGGACCATAAATTTTCCAGTTTCGAAAAATAGTTTCCACAGGAATTTGAGCATGTATGATGTATTTAGTGTAGTGAGGTTTCTTATTCCAAGTCTACCATATAGTTTAGGGAGATTGATGGTTGGCCAAGGAAGAGTCATGGATTTAATTAAAAGTTTAGACGCATTCCAAAAGAATGCTTTCCCTTTTCGGTAAAGATTTTAAGGTTATGAAAAGGGAGTAGGAATGCTGACATGCTATAAGATGGTACAGATGTACAGAATGCATTGAGTAGTTTTGCATGACCAGCATACGATAGAGAATGAGAATACCATGCACAGAGACAATTCTCGAGGTCTTCGGTTATGTCAAGAAATAACTGGAAAGTGATGCGACCAGTGATGAGACGGAGGCCCAAATAATTTTCTTGTCCGTGATTCCTATGGAACCCTGACATGGATCTAGTATTAAACATAGCGGTGCACAGGGTTGATGATCCAAATGTAATCATTAATTTATCTCGGTTAACTGTTTGACCTAATACGATCGTAAACTCAGTAGGTACAACTGTGAAATGAGCAACCGTATGAGGATAAAGTTAAGGAAAAAATATGAATCACACCCAAAGACCAGCCTAGGGATTAATGTCCCTTTTAGGTGAGGTTTGAAGTGTC
Source organism: Sambucus nigra (assembly GCA_949130495.1). Classification (NCBI taxonomy): domain Eukaryota; kingdom Viridiplantae; phylum Streptophyta; class Magnoliopsida; order Dipsacales; family Adoxaceae; genus Sambucus; species Sambucus nigra. The sequence continues at coordinate 424,024,068 of OX422218.1, forward strand.
GTCATTTTATTAAAGATCTCAATAACACATCAAGGGAAAAAATAAATAAAGCTGGAGACATCGGATCTCTTTGTCTAAGATCTTGAGATGGCTAAAATTGCACTCTAACTTGTCCATTAATGAATGTCTAAAATGAGGCAGATGAAACACAAGTCATGATGTAACGAAACCACTATTATAGGAATCCATGTTGTTGGAACACCCATTGAATAAAGGGCCACTCCATTTGGCCATTGTCTTTTGATAAGTCAAGTTTAGTTTCACAACTACCCCTTTTCAATTTGGATTTACGCATTGAGTGAAATATTTCATGTGTAATTAGAATGTTATCCTAGATAAGTTTGTTTGCCATGCGTGTGGTTTGGTAAGAGAATACAAGATGCTGAAGAATGGACCACATTTGCAGAACCATAATGGATGAAATTAACCTAAGATAACATTACACATGATGATACATCTGAAATGGGTAATTTTAGTATGATTTTTTACTTTACGTATAAAACGAGTAAGGTGTGATTTAAATTAGGTGGAAGAGTAACCGAATGGAAGAAATTGTAAATAAGACTGTAGATTGTTGTTCGTACTTCATTCCAAAGAATTTGGAAGAATTCAACCGTAAGACCACCTGGGCTCGGGCTCATATTATTGCACATACGTTTTAATGTGTCAAATCTCCATCTCTGTCACCAGTTCCAATAGTTTAGATTTATCACGGGCATTGATCGGAACAAAAGGATAATAAGAGCTATCTAGTGATGAGTTAGTGGATGCAAAAAGAGTTTCATAATACCTTTTAAATTTTTCATTAATGCCCTGTTGCAATTTATGCCACCATGTATGTGGATTAAAAATGGCATGGATATTATTGATTCGTCGTCAATGGGTGACACGCATGAAAAAATTTAGTATTATTATCACCCTCAAGAATCCACGTATGTTTGTGTTTATTTGTAATACCCTGCCCTATTATTTGATTGAAAATTTGAATAATGTGTAATAGAGTAAGGACTGATGAGAATTATTGGTAATTGTGGGTCAAAATTAAAGGAAATAAAAGAATAGAAACGGTTTCATTCGAACGACCTATGGGAGTCACTAGAAGGGAGACCCTGTGTTGTGTGAAGGTCGCGCGAAGAAGGGCCTCAAATTAGATGTCATTTCATTGCATTCCCAGGTCGCACAAACGTCGCACTAAGCCAATCATCGAACGAGGTGGTGTTGTCTTTCTTACGATGTTCATGTTGTTCGAATGATGTCCTTCAAATCTTGGATCCCAAATCTCGGACTGCAAAATGCTTGCAGTCCCATGATAAGTGACCTACAAAATTTCACATCACACATGGCGTTAGATAAATTTGCTTTCTATACCATAAAAACCTTTATATTTGACTATTTATAATACGCACTGTAGAAGTATGACGGTCAAATATACAAATATTCGCTACTAGCTGGGATGCTCTATGTGAAAACTTCTAAATAAAGGAACAATACTAGAGAACTAGAAGAACAAATACTATTTGCAAAACACAGTTTCCTAGGAAATAATACTCATTATTCTAAACTATGAAGTTAGGGGAACATATTTGAATCTATAATTTCCCCTCTATGATCTACATTCAAAAATTCGGGAATCACACTTCCCTTTCCCCTGCTGCTCATATGCACTTCCTGTCCTCAAGCACCAAAACCTCTCAGGTTTCTTGCTGTTCCTCCTGTAGTAATGAGGGTACCCTTGGGATAAATAGTCAGATGGATTGAAGACTGGAATCTCCTTTCTAATTGCACCAAAAATTGGTGTGTTTGATTTTTCATGCCTCAAACAATCCTCTATCACTCTTGACTCTTCCATAAATATGGCTCCGATGTCTTTCATTCTTCCCACAATCTTATTAGACCTCCACCTCTTAGTAAGAAATAATCCCTTTTTATCAGTGTTATTCTGTTGGACTCTATTTCACTCGATACAGAAATTATTCCCTCTCTCCAAGTCGAAGGTTTCTCTTCTTTCTTTGTCCGAAAGACAAGCATGTGCCTTCCATAATCATATCATATATTAGTCTAATTATTGATGTAAGGTGAATATAATTATTTTTCTGTCCCTCTAAAGTATGAAGAAGTTGGGAATAATTCAAGGAGTTGGGAAAAAGGACACTTAAAGGTGATACCTCAAATTTATTGTACTTTAGGGATTTATCATTTTGAAGTTTCATTCTGACACACTTTGCAAGATCCAAAAATAGTTCTAAAAAATTTGAGAGATATCCATATCTGGTTTTGATGAAACAGACATAATAGCTCCCATGTAAAATTCGTTTATCAAACTTCATTGAGATTTGTGGGACATTCCTCCTAACCACTAAATCAAAGATTTAGCAAGTGAGACAACAAAATACTACAACTTGCATGATTGCTTCTATTTGGTAATTCAATAATTTAGGACTCCCTCCCAAAGGCCCTTGTTAAGAAAAGAAGAAAAATCTGGCAACTAGTGTGTTGAGGGTTGGCAATTGCTTACACAATCTGGGGAAGGATGAGGGTGTTAGGTTGTCCGTGGATGATAGGAAATTTGGGTGTTTTTATCATCACAAGCATCAACATCCGCGTCGTATAATAGTTTAGGTGTGGTGTGTCTATCCCAATTTGAAGCACTAAATTATCTCAAATTCGTATTACACGATGCTCTCGATTCTTCTGACGTGGATGCTACCACCCATGCCAATGCCCGAGCAGCAAGGGAGGGATTTTGCTCAGAGATTGAAAAATTGTCAGATGTCGAGAGGGACACCAGCATTAGCATAAATAAAGAGGTAAATTTGGGGAAAATAACTCTTTATGTAGTAGCGGAGGATGACTCGCTCATTTCGCACTCTTTGGTTCCACTTCCTGTTGATGCTTTCACTGAGAGATTGAATGATCTTTCTATGAGTTACTGCATACACTACAACTCTTCATTCAGATCATCACCGGAAAAATTTCTTGAGTTTTTAGAAAGATACTTGTATGTTAACAAGGGTTTTTGGAGAAATAAGTCAAGAAATCAGTTAGAGCAACGGTCCCTTTATTTGCATTCAGTTTTGACACATCGTTTAGGTTATGCGCCTATGCTTTAACTTATATAATCAGAGATCCTGAAAATGCTTCGTTTGTGGGGTCTCTTGAACTTTGATGTGGAGATTTTCTTCCCTCGTGATTCTAATAGTTCTCCTAGAGGCTATCTTAAGTAGAAAAGCAAGGAGTATGATCAACCACATATTATGACATCACAATTACTATTAGTGAAGATCTTGAGAGATTTGAAGGATGTCTTCTGGCCATTCCAACTTGATCACACTAGAAGTTTATTCTTAAGGGCAGCAGGGGCTGTGAACTGTTCAGATGCATCAAATAAAGTCCAAGAAAGTGGCTTTGAGCTTATATTTTCTAGGGCTTCTCGGCATAGGCTAGAACATGGCATTTGGACCAGCGTATGTTTTGGGGATATGAGGAGTGCACTGTCTGCATGTGAACGACTTATTATTTTAAAAGCTGATTTGAAGGTCTTAAGAGATTACAGTGTTCTCTTATACCACTGTGGATTTTATGAGGAATCATTGCAGTACCTAAAGTTGTATCATGATTCAGAGAAGCAATCATCTGATTCTATTAGTAACCCGAAGGAAGACGCTGTGAAGAAATTGATGGTACGCCTAAATCTCATTTTGATGGAGGAAGGTTGGACTAGACCTTCACATGCTAGAAATTTTCTCTATAACTCTGAACCATGGTAATAGTTTGTTTGCACCATCTCACCTAAAATGTCTGTGAGAGACCAACGACATGTGCGAGAATAAGATACTCTTTGTTTTCATTGCAATTTGAAGAGGAAAGAAATGGTTACACATGGTTCCCTAAAATGGAATGGAAATTCGGAAGATCACTACTCAGAATTTCCATTCCACGCTCTTGGTTTAAGCTTCATTGTTTTAAGAGCTATTGTTATCTTACTAAACATCCATAATTTACAAGAAGAAGCAAATAACATATTTGTCAATTTTTGTTATGCCAATCTTCACCATTTAACCATTTCACATTTGATTTCTGTTGCGAGAAACTTTTTTCCCTATTCAAAGCTATATTCAGCTTAACTTTAATATAAAATAAATCACTTTTATTGTTATGATTAGGATCGAGCACAACATAATTTTCTTTGATGAGAAGTTGATCCTAAAATCCTTAACATACTGGATTTTTTTTTTTAATTGATTGATATTTTACTCATTCGGGTAGTCTTTGAGTCTCTCGAGTTTTAAAGCAAACAACTTCATTGGAAGAGCTGCTAAAGGATATGACTATTAACATTTTCCAGTTAGAGGTCCCGATATATATATATATATATATATATATATATATATATATATATATATATATATATATGTATGTATATACATATATTTGAGTGAAATTTCGTATGCACTCCCTGTTCCAACTAGGTCTATTATTAAGAAAATGAAGTTGGTATTATTCTTTCCAGGTTTTGCTCTATATATGTATATACATATCTTCTTTTATAGAAAGCATCTTGCTGTATTTTCAAGACTAGGCATTATTCTTTCCAGGTTTTTCTCTTCGAGAATTTAAGGTTTTGGTTATAACCTTTCTACAATATCCATAACCTCCTTAGGAATCAGCCAATGCTTCTTCTGGTGTTAGAACTTTTCATAGATAAGTTACGCTTTACGTAGCTCGGTTGTCATTTCCTTAAATTCTAAACATATATTGAAATGTATGTCCTTGATATGAGTGCATTTCCAAAAGGTTCCTTTGAGGCAGTTATTGATAAAGGTACCTTTTGTTAAATGCTATTCATTTTAATGTAAAGAATTTCAAACCAGTTTATGATATCCTAATTTTTCATATGGTCTTTCCAGGGACTTTGGACTCTCTCTTAGTGAGTGCTTTATGTGATACAGAAATATCTGCATAGAGATGATTATTTACGAAAATCTTTCTATGTAGTGTGGAGACAATTCTAGGCCAAATACTGCAAAAATGCTTGAGGAGGTTGTAAGGTATTTTGAAACAATTTACAACATTTTTCAATTGTTTCTCATCATTATAGTTTTACCTTTCCTTCTTGATTCGTTCATTTATTGAAACAATTGATGACTGTAGGATCCCGAATGATAATGGAGTTTATATTATGGTGATTATACCTTATTCTTATTCAGTGCAATAGAAAATCCATTTCTATACACTTAATACCTTTTCCATGATTAAATTTGTAGTGTTGACTCAATAATTCTACAGATCACTTTTTTTTTACATTACACTGTTATCATAGCATTGTTGACTGATGAAGCATGCAATTTGAACCTCTAAACACCAACTAGTGATGGAAAGGCATAAAATTCCTTATCTCATGGATTATCTAGTTTATTCATGTTTGAATTCCCACTCTGTAGAACAGTTTTTCTCCTATTTGTTAACTGTTTTTAAGGATATGCAGACCCTTTGCAGCCTACACCGATAACCATTTTCTAATATTAAAAACTCTAGTCAAGCTAGAGTTATATTGTTATTAAAATAAACTTCCCAACTAATTAAAAACTCTAGACAACCTCTCTTTCACACTACTGTTTGTTCAGATTCTGAATCCCGTGCTGGAATTGTTACCGTAGCACCTGTTTATGCGTGTGTGTGTCATTCGTGATTTTTGTTGTTGATACAATTCGCACTTGCTATTGTTGATTTTTATCTTTTATATTTTCAGAATCTGGAAGTCATAAGTGACATTCGTGATGAGAGGGATCAAACTGGAATGCACGTGGCCATTGAGGTATACATACGATCAGTGATTTTGCATTACTTTTGTCAACTCACATCATTAACTCAAATATTAGCATCATTTGTCTTCTTTCATGTTATTTATTTCAAATATTAAAAACAAGCCGTTTAAGGGTGAAAACCCAAACCAACCCCCAAATGGCCCCGTAAGAGGCACAAACACCTCGCACGGGACCAATGTAACTTGTACGAACTGACCGCGTAGTCACAGGTCTCCCAATTTGAGAATATGACGATAATTTCAAAATATGAGGATCAATCAAGTTTCTAGTTTAGAGAAATGATATGTTAATAACTGTGTACATTGGATGCTATGTATTATTTTGGGAAGATCACAGGCTCACATTAAATTTGAGTTATGAGAATTGTTTCAACAATATTTTTCCTTCTATATTTGATTATTTTAATGTCATTTATATATATCATGTGAGAATATCTGGGAGGCAAGGAAGTGTTCATCATTGATAAAACTAAAGCGGTCAAAATGCGAATCGAAATCTGAGTTGAAAATCGGGAATCCTATCTTGAATTAAATCATAAGATTTAGTAAACAAAATACGAAAAAATGGTAATAAATAATGTATAAATATGTTGGAAACATCAATTATTAAACGACAAAACATATTATCATCTCAAATTAGTAATAGGACTTGGTTACATCATCTAATGGTACTCTTTGTGAAGTTGGATTGAGATTTATGCATTTTGACTCTATTTTTTGTCTTGATTGGAACTATATGAGCTCCTTTTGGATTAGTTAATTGGATTGAGATATGTGGTCCTTTTACTTTAACTTTATCATCACATGATAATAATTACATTTTATTGTTTTTCAGGTATACACACGGCATACTCGGTATATGTAGTATTCAAAGGTCTAAATCCAGGTGCTTACAGTTCGTGGCAAGCAACACAAGCACAAGGCAATGGATACCGAGGCGCCGCATATAAAAAAATTGAGTGCATTGAACTTGCTCAGCAGGCATACTCCGAGTACACGAGGGAGGTTATCACCACATCAATACCCCCCACGGTTCATATACCTAGTCTTCATGGAGCGTATCCATCGCGTGGTGATCCCTGGTAGGTTCAGGATGATTTTTTATATGTTCATGGCATTTTATGTCATCAAAGTGTTGTGCCGTTATTTTTTTAGTTTATTTTTAATTTGATGTTTATTTTGTATTTGACACTCGAGATGGGTTAGTTTGATGTTAAATTAAGTTTAAACAAGTTTGATATGTACAGGATATTTGGAATGTCCGAAATATAAATGAAATTTTGTCCAATTTTTTTAGACTTGTTACATATTCATGACATTTCATCTACTTCTTTATTTTAGTTTACTTTTATTTTATTTTACTCTCACCATTTCATCATTTTGTGAAAATATAAAGATATTTGTAACAACTTTACCACATTTAACAAATTCAAGATTTGTAACTGCTAATAGCAATCACAAAGTTGTCACTACTGTCAATTTTATAACCGCTAATAGCAGTCGCAAATATAATATTTGTAACTGCTGACATCAGTTATAAATATTAGTTTTATAACTACTAACAGCAGTTACAAATATTATATTCGTAACTGCTGGTGTCACTAGTCATAACCCCATAGGGGTTATAAAAATTTGTAACTGCTGTTAGGAGTTACAAGTTTCCTTTTGTCACCCCCCAAATTATGACGGTAAATAGCAGTTACAAAGGTCGTTTGTGACTGATAACAACACTCACAAATCTCCCATTTTGGTGTAGTGCATTATAGTCAAGATACCCTGCCTAACTAATCTGTCACCCCCAAACTCTAAAAGTTCTGAGTAAACTAAGTACTAAGAGCTAAACTTCTCCCTAGTCTGAACACTATGCCATGTTCGTGCGTGGGGTGTCTCGCGAAGCGAAATCCAAACAAGGAACCCACCGATACACTACTACTTGGCAGTGTTGATCGTCGAGATCCATTAGACCCTCAGTACATAGGTATATATATGTACTCATATAATTATATGCATTATAATACTCACTTTCATATGCATATCACGATATACGTCCGGATATAATCTCCCGGAATGAGAATTAATCCTTTATTCCTTTTTATCTCTTTATTCTAGTTAGAGATATATAATATCTTGTTCTCATGCACAAGTAGTATACTATACACACCAGTATAATAACCATCCCAAGGAGATATAACTAGAGTATGCGGTCTCTATGCTATCATCTACCAGTGAATTGCTCACGTATCATCCTGGGTACCAACGATCGGAATCTTACACCGCCTTTGTAAAATCCAAATCACAACGTATAGGAAGCGGTCATAGTTCCTCCTAAAAGTGAGACGAAACATACCCACCACGTCTCATCCCTAATAAAAATCACATAATATAAAATGGAGTTATGACCTGGGGACTATATGCTCCCTGCTCCTCAAGCCAGGGGCCTCACCCACATCGCGTAACTTCCCATGATAACATAGAAGGGGTATGCTTCATATAAATATATATACCATCCAAACATATATATATATATATATATATATATATATATATATATACATTTCTTATCATATTATAAATATACTTTAATCACATCGTTCTTCAAATATAAATTGCCATAATTATAAATCACACATAACGATGGGCAAAAGTCCCAAAGATTCTCACTCATAACAACATTCGATAATTCGCACACTCACGATACTAAACCCAAAAGTATTCCCTCACTTGATAAATAACCTGTAACTTGTTCGCGTTTAAGGATTTATATAATTTTTCCAACTATACCAATTTCCTCCTAGTAGTCTCGTTGGATTTACTCAACCAAAATAAATATAATTATATTTTCTTTGTACACAATTATATATGCCTAAATGCCCGCGGAAATTACCCCAAGAAATATTCATCCCCAAACACCCTTAATTTAGATAAGTTGTGGATTCCTTTTCCACGAAACCATGGACTATATATCGCTCAAATAATAATAATTTAGAGGTCCTCACTCTATTTTTGGGATCCCCGACTTTCTAATTCCCCACTTTATTTATTTTCGTCCAAACCATTCCTTTTGCGACACACATTTTTACACTCTCCAAATCCCAATTGTAACTCCCTCAATTGATTAGGAATACATTCCCCTAGGTGAATATTTATTGCCTCGAATAAATAAGCTAAAAACCATAAATGTGGGAATTTATCCCATTTACATTAACTAAGCCGAAATTGCCAAAATAACTGTTTGATCGATCGATCAACCATTGGTCGTCAATCGATCAATCAAGCAGGGAAGCTTCTTCTTCGCCCCTGTTTCGGCCATTAAAAAACCCACCAAGCTTTATAATCCTTCTCCCAACCTTATTTAACTACAACCAACTAATTATACACAAGGAAAATAGGTTCTAAAAATCCTAGAACCAAGATTTAACAATTTAATTCAATTAATTCCTAAGTTTCTCCAATTTGATATTTCTCGTGTTTTACCCGTTAAACTTCCAAAAATCCCATTTGATTCACGAAAACCCATCCCGAAAATCTTTAGGTTTTGTCATTACCAATTACGATATGAGATTTGTGCTCAAAATAAATAAATCAAGTAAACACTTGCCTCGTGGATAAAATCCGACGACCCCGAGTCGAATCCTGCAGAGTTTGGACGGAACCTACCTCTTCTTCCTCTTTTGTCTCTTCCTTTATTCTCCTATTTCTTTTCTTCCTTTTATGTCCTTTATTTCCATCTCCCGTTCCTTATATATGGAGAAATAAGGGTTTATCCCTTTAAACCCAAAAATGACTCGTTTACTCAATTACGAGTCCCTATTAGCCCAAAAATTCTCGGAGACTAAACAATAGCCCCGGATACTCTATTCGGAATATTTAGGCCATTTCGAAACCAACCTCACCCTCAAAATCTCCATCCGAGGTACTTGATCGCAATTCACTAATTTAACCCAATACATCTCAATGCGGGTTTTCCCATTAAAATATTATCCTCTGTTGCTTTTACTTAGCTGCAACATATAATCAAAATACTCCCACTCATTTACTTAATCCCAAAAGTAAATATAATACCCATCAAAAAAATCATTTAATCCTTGAAAAGTCCAAAAATTACTATTGACGATAATTTCTGAAATTCCTAAATTACACTGAATTATTGAATTTAATTTCCCATAAAAGTGTTGGGTATTACACTACAAAATATGTAGTTTTCTTTTTCTTTTTGTCCTTTTCTCTCTTTTTTCCATGACTACTTCAAATTAAGGAGAATTTGTAGCACGCTCTTCATCTTCGATCTAGCTTATAGGGAGACACTAACGCAGGCTAGTAACCATTAGAACCGCTGGCATCTGGCTCCTAATGTCAAGTGATGATCTGCTTATTGTAAAATCAAGAATGTGATCCCATTTGTCTTACTGAGTTGATTTGTTCAACACCCATTTCGCTAACTAGGTTCCCTCGATCATAACTCGCTTTCAGTTAACCAGTTCTAGCAGAACCATTCTGAAACTATACATGTTCCCATCCATAGTTACCCTCATTATATATGCGAATTATGCATAAATAGAATTATTAAAATCTAGTACAAATCATTTTTAATGAAATTTGGTGGATACGATCTCTATGATTAGGAGATCAAACTCTCGAGTTTTAATCATAATTTTTTTTCATTGAGTGGTCAGATGATCATAAAAATTTTTAAAGGTTGAAAGTGCACATATATATACATATATCAACTTTGCATTTCGATACTTCCTGTTCGAACCCCGATGCCAAAAACAGTGGCTTTACAATACAATATCATCATATTTGGGATCAAGACCAATATTCTCAATTTTATTATCATATTACAATATAAAGCAAGTATAATATAGGTATACTACGCGCAAGCCCGCGCGATGCGTGGGTAAATGATTGCAATAATCATGAGTTACCAACAACATGTAATGTGAGTTTGATATATGAGCGGGTAACAAAAAATAGTAGTCCTACTGTTACTCAATATGATTCGGTCAAGTTCGCTATTAGTTGCATATATGAGTACATAAAAAACTAACATATCATTTAGCTCAAAATGACAAATGTGAGAACCATAACTTACAAGTTAGAACTTATGATATTACATACTAACTTTACAAAGTTATTACTTTAGAGAGCTATTACATTAACTGTACATTATCTTTGGTTGCACAATGATATTTGTAAAGCAGTACTTGCAACTTAAGCACCAACCAGCTATACAAAACCCATCTGAACCCACTAACATCTCATTATGTTTGGAAGAGAGTTATAGTAGCAATATAATCATTTTTCATAACCTCAAATGCAACATTCGGATTACCATATACAAAGGTGGATCCCAAAGGATTGCATGTATAGCCTTGTGTTTGGATAGAAGCTCGACCACAATACCCATGAATCTCCTTCACTTACTCCCATTTTGTGCTTGATGTAATGTTGCATTTAGAGGTATTTACTTCCTGATGAAAGGACCCATCTAAATCAGAACTACAGATAACAAAATTGCACTTCATGTATGAATTGAAACATGCATGCCCAGGATAGTTAGTATGCATAACGAACTTCTCGATTTTGTGAGTCATCCATCAAACAATATGTCTATTACACGAGTGAATTAATTATTTAATTATTCACCACAGAGGATTGTTCAAGGTCGAGGATCCAAGGCAGAATGAATTACCATTTAGTCTAACCGTTTTTGATGGATTTCGCAAGGACGGACCAATTCAGTCCACACATCGTGTGGCGATGCAACAAAAGGCATATGCTGGCCACCAAATGCAACCATAATTCTTCCCATAGCTTACCATGCACCTCCTCCATTTAAAGACTTCCAACATGCAATGGAGGAGCATAAGCTTTGCTCATCGACGACCCCACACTAACTTTACAATTTGTAGATTTATCATATATAAAGATGCGACAAGTAACTATAGTTGTACCATCCGAAAACTCCAAGTAAAATATCGCTTCTCCATCCTGGGAGCACCCTGTATACTAAGAGGGAATTGGAAAAATGATGGACAATACAGGGTAAAAGAGAGTAAATGCCTCGATCTTTGTCATAAATTCCAGGAAATGTTGGCCTAAAAAGTGCATATACATCTACAAAAGTAGCTAAAGAGGATGGTCTTCCAATGAACGAAGTTGCGTAGGGCATTTAAAGTCGTTTGACATAAAAAAAATTAGTAAGGCGCAACCTATGTGACCACGGATCAAAGTGACGATGAAAACTGTGATCTGGGAAACTTACAACAGTATCCATTTTTAAAGGATCCTCGTCAAAGTACTTGACGTGAATGATATCATCAATGTTTGGTTTGTGTTTGATTTGAGAAAATTCTTTGCAAATGGGCATTCCGAGAGAGAAGGTCCCGATTCTGAGACCAGGACCGAGATTATGATGGATGGCACCCATCGCTGTGCTTTCTCACCTTCCCACCAACAAAAACTTATGCAAGGAAAATAAACAAAAATAGTAAATAAAAATACCCATTACACTTTCTTCGTTTTGATAAACTTTTGTCTACAATATATAAGAATATGAAGAACAAAGAACATTGAATATATCTGGCTATATTTACTGGACAACTCATATTTATAATTTACTTTTACATAAGACCCATATTACTCCCCGCTTGAAACGATTAATCCTATTATCCAAGTAGCCCATCTAAGCCAATCGCCATACAATCAACTACCCAGTCCAAATCAAACTTATTTCGTCACTAAACCTGAAGAATATATAACCCTAAATCAAAAAACCTAAACTGGAAAGCATACCTTAGCTCTCTATTCTGCTGATTAGGCTCCTGGAGATATTCAACTTCATGTTTCAATATATCATCCTCAAAATTCCCACCTCTTAAAAAATATCCTGAATGTATTCTTTGTTCCATTTATTAAGGGAATATTTGAGTCTTCTAAGATTAATTGATAATATGGACAAACTTTACCAACCAACAACTTCATCCCATGAGTTTTGGATAATTTTAAGAAAATCATCACGTCTACACCACATACTCTGAAATTTAGAAGGTTTAAAAACTTTATCAGAAATAGTTGTAATGGAGATCAAGAGATCACAATGATCTGAATAATTTTTATTCAGATTAGATATAGAAGTATATAGATGCATATGCAAAATGATTCTATATATAACCCCAATCACGCCTCGTATATAAACTTGACAACTAACTTGTGTGAATTTAAAAAGCTAGAACAGTAAAAAAATTTAACAAACATATCAATATACGGAGTATGATAAACTCTCGAAGAAGTAATATAGATAAATAGGCAAATGTAGTAATGTTTAACAGATGTGTGTGGGGGTGGGGGGTGTATCTAGTAAAAAGAAAGAGATCCAACAATGTTAAAAACAGAGAAAATAGAAGTGAAAGAGTAAAAATTGAAGAGAGTTAAAAATCGATTGGAGAAGTTGTCAAAAGTGAAAATGATTTTTCTCTTTTCACGGGTGACGGTGACGGAATCTTCGAGAGCGCCAACCTTGCCTCCAACCTGGATCCTCTCCTGGAGGAATTTCATATCAATGGTTGAAAATTGTTTTAAGGCAAAAAATGGAGAACACGATCAACCATGCTGTTCTTCATATGGGTTCATCTACTTACCAATGGTTGTTTTCTCTCTCTCAAATAGAAAAAAAAATGATTGGATTAAAATTACTTGGATTTGGAGAATTGGCGAGGGATTTAAAGATGTTAGAGAAGTGGAAATGTCAAAAAATAAATGAGAAGAAATGGTAGATTCAGATAAGGGTAAATGGATCTATTGCTTTCGGGAAAATAAAAAAGTGTTGAGTAGAGAGCAGGATAAATGGATCCATTATTTTGGGGAAAAATGAAAAGGTGGTGGGTGAATGTCTAGAATTATAGAAGGAATGGGTATGATGAGGAATGGGTATGATGTCCACGTGGACACTCTAAAATGAGAGAAAAATTAAAGACTCTCTAAAATGTTATATAGCGTTTTAGAGTATATAAAAGATTATGGTGGCTATATATATATAAGACATATGGCGATTAATTGAATTTATAGGTGGTGTGCCTTTGAAAATATAAGAGTAAATTACGCAAATCCTAAATTATGACCTCAATCTCATAAAATCCCTTGAACTCTTTTTCTCCTCAAGCAAGCCCTTTAACTACCCATTTTCCGTTTTATCATCTTTCCACTATTAACACTATAGAATGCACATGCCCAATTAGTAGGGACCAAAAAAGGAAACACATAAATTTAATGTTCCATAAGAAGTCGTGCTTTCTATAGTATCAACATATGTGAATTAAATCTAAGTTTCATATTTTCTAAAATTTAAATATATGAAAGGCATGAAGTGACAATTATTAATATGAAAAAAGAAAATTCCTAAGTAGGCATTAATCCATTTTACGAAAGCAGGAACAATTTTTTATAATAAGAGTATATCAAAAATGAAGTTAATCGAAATACTTGGAGGAATATAGCCAACATAACCAGCAGCAGTAGAAAGACTCATTGTTCCATTTGAAGGATCAATCAATTTACAAAGTTCAATATCTCCAACTCGTGGCTCCTTTAGGGACTTAACCATAATCCGCTTGCATGAAAGATTGAGAAGAAGAATCAAAAGTGAGCAGACCCCATGTAGAAAAGTCAAACCTTGAGCAACACCAATCTCAATTTTTACCAGCTCGACCAATCCAAAGTCTCCCCCAAACTCCCGTGAAGAACATCATAAAGCGTACCATTTTTGACAAACTCATAGAAAATAAACGCTCTATTCAAACAATATATGGATTTAATTGGTATGCTCTTTGTTGTCAATTTATGTATTTAAATAAGATGCCCTAATTATCATTTTATTTATGCTAATTACAGTGATGTTATATAGGAAGTTAAATCAATTAAGGTTAATTTGTTTCATGGGGTTTTTAAAAAGAAAACATATTTTCTTTTTATTACAAAAGAAGTATTCTTTAAAAAACTCTATTTTTTAAACATATTTCATTTTTTTAAACGGACATTTTTTTAAACTGTATCATGAAGTTACCAGGTCTAAAAGCAATCACTAAAGAATAATTATGTATATATATGTATATATATAAATATATATATATATAGTGTATGCCCCTTCCTGAAGGCACGCCAATAATTTTGAAAAATATAAAATCGTGTATAATATAAATAATAAATGTTTTATATATTAGAAGTGTAAACAATTTAGGCAAAATTTTCTTTATTTGTAAGACTATCCATCTTGTTAAAGAAAACAAAACACTCTAACAACGGTACTATTAGTCCATCTTGGACCTCCTAATAATGGTAAACTATCAAATTAAAAAAAAACGGGTAAAATAACCTTTGTTTATAGGGCGATTCACCTTGGTTGAAAAAAAAAAAAATAGTTAACAATACTAATAGTATCTTGGAGCTCGCATAAAAATATTAGTCGCCATCAAATACTAATTCAAGTGAGAGAAAGTTCTTTTTTGCAACATCAATGTAGAAACATTTTAGAAAATTTTGACAGAGTCTCCTTTGTTTATAGGACTATCCGCCCTATTTAAGAAATAAAAAATACTCAAACAACAACAACATTAATAGTCCTATAAAAAAATCATTATACGTATACAAATTGGTTATACATATATGCAAATTGGTTAGGGCTCTAATTTAGGGCTTTGATGTGTCTTTTCACGTTTCGTAGTCTGGCATGGTATTTTCTAAAACACCTGCGAGGGAAACAAATGAAAAATTACAATTAACTAAATGAAAATACAATCAAATGATCAATTAAGATAAGAATCAAAAAAGTTAATCAAGATTATGTTATTGCTTTATAATGGACATGATTCCATTAATGATGTTGGAAATTAAAATAGATTGCATTTTTGAGTAGAACACTAACACAGGAAAAAAGTATCAAATGCTTGAAACAAACATTTAGAAGCAGACCATCTCTTTGATTATTTTCATGAAATTTTGGAACTAAATATCATACCATCGTCATCTTTTCATTCATCAACTTGATACACCCAGATCCTATTATTGAACACATAAAGATACTATATGGTTATATTGCTATGGCGACTGGAAACTATCAATAAACTGATGTGACAATGCAGTTAAAAATTAAAAAAAAGATTGTAGTTTCATTATATCCATATGATATACATGCCTTCACCAAACTAACATAGGTGACACTATAAAATGTACGAAATGTCTTACATATTAAGTTTTATACCCTTTTAAAGATAAATTTGTACATTTCTTGTGTTCACCTTTGTACA
Source organism: Sambucus nigra (assembly GCA_949130495.1). Lineage (NCBI taxonomy): Eukaryota > Viridiplantae > Streptophyta > Magnoliopsida > Dipsacales > Adoxaceae > Sambucus > Sambucus nigra. The sequence goes on from OX422218.1 coordinate 424,040,193, forward strand.
TTTATTATTATTTCTCACTCTCCCTATGTTTCATGAGAAGTCATGGCTTTGAATATTACAATTGATTATAGATAACCAAATATAACTGGAGAGTAAATAATAAAAATATACAAAATCTATAATGAAAAAGACTCCATAGATGATTGCAACAACCAAGGAATAAAGAAGCGGGAACATCATAAAGCTGGTGACCAACAGTGTGGGTGAGATAGCATTAGTTGGTCTGTTCTGAATGGGAGGATGGAAACAACGGGGGATCATACTTTGACAGAGGAAAAAAATAACGGAGAATATTTTAACCTCATTTGAAACTGTAAGTTTTAATCCACCAAATATAACTGGAGGGTAACTAATAAAAATATACCAAATCTACTGTAAAAAGGATTAAAAAGGACTGTACCATAGGTGATTATGACAACAAAGGAATAAAGAAGAGGGAACATCATAAAGCAGGTGACCAACGGTGTGGGTGAGATAACATTAGTTGGTCGATTTCGAATGGGAGGATGAATGATATGCCCAAGTATGACCTCGGCCTAGTGGAACATACCTCGGCCGAGATGAGAGCCGAGACGTTAGCCGACCCACCGGTGCAGGGGGGCCCACGATATCTTCCCTCGGCCAAGGCTACCTCGGCCCAGGCCGACACTAAGACATGCACTCCCCCCCGGAACACTTCTCATATCACAGATAACATCAACTCCAGGTGCCAAGGAATAGCAACCTCGGTCAACGGTAGGCCAAGATAACAAGAAGCTAAACACGCCTTCAGCATGAACCCTACCTCGTAGGAGGCCGAGGTTACCAGGGAGCACTTATCATCAGCACGATACAGTGGCTCGGCCCAGGCCGATATAGGTGTTTACCTCGGCTGGAATAAAGCCGAGACAGCGCATGACACATCGCGAATGGGTCGGACGACCTACCCTTATAGCTCGGCCTCTCCTAGGCCGAGGCCATTCACCAGCACGACTGTCAAAGTATCCGCAAGAATTTGGATAAGGACACCTGGGCCAAGATCAGTTACAACAAGATTATTCCCCACATGTGGGGGGAATATTTCATCATCATCACTTACATGTGGACCTGACAGCTGGCACACCCTCATTGGTGAGGAAACTACACACATGCACATTACATACATAGGGGGTACATTACACCCCTAGGCATTATATAAAGGGATCATCCCCTACCTTGCAAAAGAGAGACATATATAAAAACCCTAGCTAAAGCTCTGTCTAAGAAAGACAGGAGAGAGAAAGAGCTTGAGAGGTTGTATCCATGGCCGTTAGTGCCTCCTTTTAGTGATATCACTCACACCCACTCACAGTGGACGTAGGCCAGGATTGGCTGAACCACTTATATTCAGGTGTCACTCCTCTTATTCTCACCTCATTCTTACCTCGCTCATATCACTGCGTTGCCATTGTTACTCCTGTATTGAGCTTGCAAACATCTCACCAGGTGGTGCTGATTTTCAGCATCATCATTTTGGCGCCGTCTGTGGGAACGAGAGGCTATCTCATCCTTATTTCCTGCTTTACCTCACCGGAGACTCTGGTGGTGAACCAGAAACCACCCCTTGTGTGGAGCTGTTTCACCATTTAAAGAGGTCCTTTCAGGTATTAAGCTCCCCTGCAACCAAGACTCTATACAACTTAACACATGGCACCGGACTTGCCGTCGCTTCTTCCGCCACCCGGAGGGGGGGAGCTAGCTCCAGTCAGGTTCCTCCCCAGTCTGAAATGGCGGAGGTGGCAGCTGCCTTGAAATCTTTGGCTGCAACACAACAAGCAATGAAGGAGCAATTTGTACAGCTCAGCCAAACCATGATGATGAGACCGCCTGGAGTCTCACCGGACATGATCACCCCGGCGGCAGTTCAACCCCAACCGGGTGCCAGGGGACCACCCCAGGCACCGATGAAGGACCAACCTGCACCCCAGCGGAGAAGGGACATTGCTGACCCTAGGCGTTTGCGCCTGGGGAGGCAAGGAAACCCTTGCCCGGAGGACAAGTACGATGACGTAGGAGTAGAAGAGACCCCAGAAGACTGCTGGGAGCCATATGAGGTTTCCGATGATACCGTACGACCTCTTCGGCAAAGCCAAGGATGTGTCGGCCTTAGAAGAGATGAGGCCCAGCAGAGAGGGTCGGCCTTCAACAGGTTGAGCAAAGGCTCGGCCTTCGAGAGGCTGGGACCAGTTAACGACCTAAGACACAGGCTATCGAGGTCAAGGAGTGCGGCAGGCTCCCAAAGAGGGGCTCGGCCAGACCAAGGCCGACCCATGGAGGGAAGAGCAAGGGAACAGGAAGAGGTCAACAGTCAGAGGGTCGTGGTTGGGGAACCTTCTGTCCGCCACAGAGAGGTGGCAGGGGACAACCTCGGCCAAGTTGACGAGAGGAGACCGTGGAATGACTCGATCCAACGTCTCGAGGAGAAGATAGGGGACCTCATAAAGAGCAAGGACCCCTTACAGAGGGGCTACACGGAGGGCTCACCATTTGTAGCTAAGATAGTGGGGTTCCCAACCCCAGCTAAATTCAAGCCTCCTGTAGTGACTCCTAAGTACGATGGCAGCACTAACCCTGTGCACCACATCGAGATGTATCAGTCGGCGGCAGATATTTACTCAATACCTGATGAGATGAAGTGCAGGGCCTTCTCGGGCACCCTAACAGGGGCTGCGCACAGCTGGTTCACCTCTCTTCCAAAGAATTCAATCGAAAACTTCAAGGGATTGGCCGAGCAGTTCATCCACAACTTCTGCTTTGGGGTAAGGCCCCAAAAGAAGACCATCCACCTCCTATACGTCAAACAGGCTAAGGGTGAAAGCCTAAGGGACTATATAGCAAGATTCAACAAGGAGAAGCTGGAGGTGGAGGATTACGAGGAAAGCAAAGCCATGACCGCCCTTATAGGAGGTCTTCAGAAGGGAAAGCTACTATGGAAGCTGGCGGAAGACCCCCCCAAGTCTATGGCGGAGCTGTTGTCCACTGCAGGAAAAGTAATGAATGCGGAGGAGGCGATGGCCGCCAAGTACGGGGAGGAGAACCGCGGTAGTGCTGGGAGGTCCCAGGGCAAGAAGGAAGGAAAGAAGCGGTCAGCCGATGACAAGTTCTCCCATTACACTCCTCTGACCGTGAGCTGTGAGCACATTCTTAATGAGATCAAGAGTGATCGGGCTCTAAGATGGCCAGAGAAGTTGAAGGCTCCGCCGCATAAGAGGAATAAAAACCTCTGGTGTGAGTTTCATCAGGACCACGGCCATGTCACAGACAGATACTTTGCCCTGAAGGACGAGATTGAGAAGATGCTGAAATCCGGGAAGCTAAGAAAGTATGTGGATGGCAAGGCCCCAAAGGGCGGCAGAGAAGACCCTAGGAAGAGAAGAGACGACAAGTGCCGTGGTGATGCCCCGGCTAAAAGGCATGATGATTCAGATGGCAACGATGGAGATGACCCAGATCTCTCACCTAGGGATGACAACACCCCAGTGAAGAGGGTAGGAATGATCTCCTTTGGTGTTAGCACCATATGTGGGGGATTCGCAGGGGGTGGATCTGAGGTAGCCGATAGAAAGGCTCATGTCGCGGAGGCCAAGTCGGTAGTCAGGCCAGAGATTGTGAACCTGACGTCTTTTGACGCTGTACAGAAGAGAACGAAGGTGGACATGGACACCCTGGTGGTGGGTTTCTCCCGGCTCGACTTCAAGGGCATCTTAGCCCCCCATGATGACCCCTTGGTCATAACGACAAGGGTGCATGGGTGCGACGTAGGGAGAATCCTCATAGATGGGGGAAGCTCAGCAGATGTAATGTTCTGGCCTTGTTTCAAGAGCTTGGGTCTCAGCAGATCAAGATTAGTGCCCTACCACCATCCCTTGATAGGCTTTAGTGGTGATAAAGTGCACCCGTTAGGCATGTATGAGATGGATGTGCGTATGGGGGATGAGTGGCCTAAGAGGCTGACTAAGAAGATAAACTTTTTTGTGATGGACGAGAATGTCTACTCTGCCTACAACCTCATCGTTGGAAGAGTAGCCCTCAAGGAGTTTGAAGCCGTGCCGTCAACGGTCCATCAAATGCTAAAATTCCCAACCCCTTATGGGGTAGGGGAAGTGCAGGGGGATCATACCACGGCACGGGAGTGTTACTTCAACTCAGCTGAAGAGAAGGAGACCCATAAGAGAGCAACCGCCACCTACAGCATAGACACTCTTGATCCGAGAGATGAAACGAAGCTGAAGAAGGGCGAGGCCGCGGAAGAGGTAGAATCCATCGTCCTCAATGAGGACGAGCCGGAAAAAACCATCCAGGTCGGCAAGGCCCTTGAAACAAAGATTAAGGAAGAGCTGGTAAGCCTTCTCAGGAAGAGGCAGAGTGTCTTTGCCTGGAGCCACACCGACATGCCTGGTATAGACCCCGAGGTCATGACCCACAAACTTAACGTGGACAGGGATGCCAGGCCAATCAAGCAGAGGAGGAGAATTTACTCCAGAGAGAATTATGAGGTCATTCGGGAAGAGGTGAAGAAGTTGGAAGAGGCTGAGTTCATACGAGAGGTCACCTATCCAGAGTGGCTCTCAAATGCAGTGATCGTGCCTAAGGCCAATGGAAAGTGGCGGATGTGTGTGGATTTCACAGACCTGAATAGGTCCTGCCCGAAGGACAGCTATCCCCTACCGAGGATAGACCAGATGGTGGACGCAACAGCAGGGCACGAGCTCATGAGCTTCATGGATGCTTATTCGGGTTATAACCAAATATTCATGGACGCCGAAGATTCTGAGAAGACGGCCTTCATCACTGACAAAGGGACATACTGCTACAAGGTAATGCCCTTTGGTCTGAAAAATGCGAGGGCAACATATCAGCGTCTCATCAATAGGATGTTCGAGGAGCAGATAGGTAAGACCATGGAGGTGTACGTGGACGATATGCTAACGAAGAGCCTGAGGGCATGTACTCATGTGGCAGACCTTGAGAAGACCTTCGATGTCATGGACTCGTACAGAATGAAGCTCAACCCGGCTAAATGTGTCTTCGGGATAGGAGCTGGGAAGTTCCTGGGGTTCATCGTTAATCAAAGAGGGATTGAGGCAAACCCAGAGAAGATCAAGGCATTGATTGACATGAAGACTCCTAGGAGTATCAAGGATGTCCAAAGACTCACGGGAAGAGTGGCAGCCCTGAACAGGTTTGTTTCCAGAGCAACCGATAAGTGTCTTCCATTCTTCAAGGTCCTAAGGAAGGCCTTCCAGTGGGATGAAGAGTGTGAAAAAGCTTTTGATCAGCTCAAGTCTTACTTGGGGTCTCCCCTGCTGCTGTCCCGGCCCATTGCGGGAGAAAGGTTGTTTGTGTATCTAGCCGTCTCTGAGTCGGCCGTTAGCGCGGCCATCATACGAGAAGAGGGTGGAGTTTAGAGACCTGTGTACTTTAACAGCAAGGCCCTACAAGGGTCTGAACAGAACTATCCCCGGATGGAGAAGTTGGCTTATGCTCTTATCCATGCTTCAAGGAAAATGAAACCCTACTTTCAAGCTCACTCTATGACAGTCCTCACGGACTCCCCCTTAAGGCAGGTCTTGCACAAGCCTGAGAAGTTCGGAAGATTGATGACCTGGGCCATTGAACTAGGGGAGTATGATCTTACTTACCAGCCCAGGACAGCCATTAAGGGACAGGCCCTTGCTGACTTTGTCGCAGAGTTCACTTGGATAGAGACTGAGTCAGAGAATAGCTTGGAAAGCGGCAAAGGTGTCTCCCGAGATTCGGGAGAGATAGACCCTTACGTCTTCCGGGGCCGAGGAGAGGTTGTATCAGGCAAGCCTCGGAGGAGAGTAGAAGAGAATGAAGAGGATCGATACCTCTTCGAAAAAGGAGTGATGAGAGAAGGGGTCTTCTCTTCAGAGGAAGACGTGTGGAGCCTCTTCGTGGATGGATCCTCCTGTGATGGTGGAAGCGGCGCGGGGCTGGTACTCTCGGCTCCGGATGGAGCCAACATTGAGTATGCCTTAAGATTCAATTTCCAGGCCTCAAACAACGAGTCTGAGTATGAGGCCATGATAGCGGGCCTCCTATTGGCAACAACTCTGCGGGTAAAGCGGCTTCTACTACATAGCGACTCAAGGTTGGTTGTCAACCAAGTATTGGGGGCGTACGAAGCCAAGGATGAGAGGATGGCCAGATACCTAAAAAAGGTAAGGGGATTGCTAGAATTTTTTGAAGAGGCCAAACTGAAAAGAGTGCCGAGATTGGGCAACAATCACGCCGACGCATTGGCAAGGCTGGCCTCGGCAATGAAGACAGACTTGGGAAGAACCATCCCAATTGAAGTCCTGGGAAAGGCAAGCATCGAGGAGGACGAGGTGCGCAGCCCTTGTCACAACGTGAACCTAGGGGACTCTTGGATCGACCCGCTCGTCAGGTACTTGAGAGAGGGGGAGCTACCTGAGTCCAAGCTGGAAGGAAGAAAGTTGAGGTACAGAGCTGCCAAGTTCTCTTTAGTAGGGGATGTCTTGTATAAAAAGGGGTTCCTCTTGCCCCTCCTCAGATGTGTGCATCCCATGGAGGTAACCCGGGTCTTGCAGGAGGTTCATGAGGGCTCTTGCTCTAGCCATATAGGAGGAAGACCCCTAGCCAAGAGGATCATCACTCAGGGATATTGGTGGCCAACCTTGTCGAGGGACGCTGCTGACTACGTGAAGAGGTGCGACAAATGCCAGAGGTTCGCCACTATCCCTCACCAACCCCATCAGCCTATGACATCAATCTGTTCGCCATGGCCGTTCGCGGTATGGGGAATTGATTTGGTAGGGCCTTTGCCAAGAGCAGTCAACAACTATAGATTCTTGATAGTTGCCATTGACTACTTCTCAAAATGGGTAGAAGTCGAACCAATGATAACAATTACGGAGCAGAAGACCTTTCAGTTCATCTGGAAGAACATCATATGTAGGTATGGCCTCCCAAACACGCTCATCTCAGATAATGGGACCCAGTTCAAGAACGCCTCCTTAGAGAAGTACTGCCAAAGTGTGGGGATTAAGCAGTTCTTCTCGTCTCCTGGTCGACCCCAGGCTAATGGCCAGACTGAAGTCACAAATAGGACAATCTTGGATGGAATCAAGAAGAGGTTAGAAAACGCGAAAGGGAGATGGATAGAAGAGGTCTACGCTGTGCTATGGGCTTACAGGACAACAGCAAGGACACCTACAGGAGAAACCCCATTCATGCTGGCACACGGTTCAGAAGCCGTCATACCAACGGAGATAGGCCTACCAACTCATCGTATTCAGACCTATGATCCGGACAGCAATGGGGAAAGGAGGAGGTTAGACTTGGACCTCATTGAAGAAAGAAGGGAAGACGCGGAGGTCAGGAAAGCAGCCTACCAGCAGAGGGCAGCAAAGTTCTACAATCAAAGGGTAAAGACAAGACCCATTGCGGTAGGAGACCTAGTGCTTAAGAAAACCCTACAGAAAGCAAACAAGCTACACCCGAACTGGCATGGCCCCTACAGAGTAACGGAAGAAGTTGTGCCTGGCACGTATAGGCTAGAGAACCTAGAGGGAGAACCCTTCACCAACCCGTGGAATGCCGACCACCTAAAGAGATATTTCATATAATGTTGCATCCATTTTGTCAATTGTAAAAGTACCATCTTATTGAGAAGAGGATGTGAATAAAGAACAGTTTCCATGGCAAATTCTTGTTTCATCTTAACATCATTTGGTGAAATTTTTTTGGGGAAACCTCTTAGGACTCTTCCCTCAGACCTTAAACATCATTAATTTGGTGACATTACGAGGCTTACCTCGGCCTAGGTGATGACCTCAGACTCTCATAACACCACTTGGTGGTGACGAGGTCTGAGCTCGGACATCTCGGCTGGAGGACCTCAGACCTTTAACATCATTAATTTGGTGACATTACGAGGCTTACCTCGGCCTAGGTGATGACCTCAGACTCTCATAACACCACTTGGTGGTGACGAGGTTTGAGCTCGGACATCTCGGCTGGAGGACCTCAGACCTTTAACATCATTAATTTGGTGAAATTATGAGGCTTACCTCGGCTCAGGTGATGACCTCAGACTCTCATAACACCACTCGGGGGTGACGAGGTCTGAGTTCAGACACCTCGGCTATAGGGCCTCAGACCTTAAACATCATTAACTTGGTGAAAATTCTTGGGGAAACCTCTTAGGACTCTTTCCTCAGACCTTAAACATCATTAATTTGGTGAAATTATGAGGCTTACCTCGGCTCAGGTGATGACCGCAGACTCTCATAACACCACTTGGTGGAGACGAGGTCTGAGTTCAGACACCTCGGCTATAGGGCCTCAGACCTTAAACATCATTAACTTGGTGAAAATTTGAGAGGATAACCTCTTAGGTGAGGACCTCAGACCTTAAACATCATTAATTTGGTGACATTACGAGGCTTACCTCGGCCTAGGGGACGACCTCAGACCCTCATAACACCACTAGGTGGAGACGAGGTCTGAGCCCGGACACCTCAGCTATAGGGCCTCAGACCTTAAACATCATTAATTTGGTGAAATTTATCGTGGGGATAACCTCTTAGGTGAGGGCCTCAGACTCTTAAGTAATGGTCATGACACCACATCCAGTAATGACTACAGAGGGTGCATAGCATCCATGAACATTCACAAATAAAGATGAAGAGACACTTGCATTCAACAAAAGCTTGACATTGCAAAATATTTAAGTGTGAAAAAATTACATGCGAAATTACAAGTCAAAACAAAAAGGGAAAATACAAGTTAAACATCTGAATGAGGAACGTCTGATTCCTCTTCAGGGTTGGCCTGCTCGGTATTGGTCACCTCGGCTACTTCGTTTGCAGGATCAGTGTCCCCGAGTTCTGCTCCCTCCAGAGTGACAGTTTGACCAGGGGCAGCAGCTTCATCCTCTATCTCCTGCAAGGCCTGGGCAAATTGGGCATCGGCAAGGCCGAGGCCCACAAAATCTGAGGCCTTAATGGTGCCAACCTCGGCCTCCCTTACCTCGGCCCACTTGGAGGTGGCCTTGATACCTCTTTCAAGGTACTCCAGGCCAAAACCTACAAACTCCTCAGAGACCTTATAGTCGGCAATTATTGTCTCCGAGGCGTCTGCAAGAGAAGCCTTCACCGCAGCATCAACTTTCCTCTGCAAAGCATCGTCCTTGTCCTTCAGGGCCTTGGTATGACTCTGAACAAGTGCAGAGATGTCCTTCTCTAGGTATTGGGCCTTATTTTCAGAGGTCTGAGCCTTGGTCTCAGCCTCCTGTAACTCTTTCCTCAGACGAGCAACCTCAGCCTTCAGGTTGCCCTCCACTTTCTCCGCCTCCTGGCCCTTCTGAATGAGAGGCAATTTCCTCAGGGTCCAGTTAGATAGCTGATACATGGCTGCCGCACCCTGCATAGTAAATGAAGAAGTCAGATAAAAGCAAGATCAGATGTTGCACTTCGAACAAAGGGACAAGTTATACCTGAACTACTCTGTGAAGGCCGAATTCAACCATCGTAGAGGTTTCCATGGCCCTGAGGAAACGCTTGTCGGCCTCTGTCATCATGTTGTTAAGAGCGTCCATGGCTTGTCGGCTGTGGCCGAGCACACTGTCAGAAAGTTTTAACTGGTCCAAACGAGCCGATAATGTGTCGGCTGTGATAGGGATCGCAGCATCTGGGGTCCTCCTTGTCCTGGAGCTAGGCCTCTGATCCTCAGGAGGAGGGACCTCAGGTGCCCTCTTCTTGGACTTAGATGTTGAGGGAGCAGGTGGAGGAGCATTTAGACCAGTCTTCTTGACAAGCCTAGCTAAGCTTGGGGCTGCCATCTCCCACAACTCTTCTGAAATCTCTGGTGGTTTCTCTGCAAAAGTGAAAAGATATGAGGCAGAAATAAAGCACCTAAGATAAGAGGCTACACTTGGGGTCAAAATAAAAATCCTTACCAAAGTCAGCTAGGGGACTTTCGCCCAGGCTCGTCCCCGAGAGATACTGGGGGGTCAGCAGATGTTCAAATTTGACAAACATCCCAGGGGCCCCTTGGTCCTGCAGGGCCTTCACCCTCTTGTCGTGTTGCACACTTAGTCCAGGGTCGGCCCTGGCAGACATGGAGACTCTGCCCCATTTCGTGGGTATTCTTGGCTCGAAGATGGAAGAGGGAATGGAAGAACCAAATTCCCAAGGCCCTGAGACGAAAAAGTACCTGGGTTTCCAATTATGGTTGGAGGTCTGAGTGACCAGGAGCATCTTTTTCTCAGGCCTCCGAGCCACAAAGTGATAGTAGCTCGGATGATTCTTGGCCGAGGTAGGGACGTAGCAACCAGCAAAGACCTGCACTGGGAGGTCAGAGTGGTGAACCGCCCTCCATAAGATGATTGCCCCTATAATGACCCTCCAGGCATTGGGAGAGAGCTGCGAGGGGGCCAAGTTAATGAATGATAGAATGGTCCTAATGACGGAGTGGAAGGGAAGACGAAAACCTAACTTGAACATCTGCTCATACAGGCAGATTTCACCATCCCTGCCGTGGTAGGCCCTCTCTTCCCTCAGAGGTCTCCTTAAGTGGATAGAGGGGCTAATGGAATATAAGTATCTGAAGTGCAGTAAATCCACCTCGGTAATGGTACTCTCGTACTCGTCTGCCTCAGAGGTATCAACTTCACTTTCGGCATCCTCATCATCGTCAGACTCAACGTCGGCTGGAGCAGACGTTGACGGGTTACCGGGGAACCTCTGAGCAAACTCGGCCTCGGTTACGGCCGACAGGGGAATAGCATTTAGGATGCCAGGCACGACCACACTTGGCTCTACAAGTTCAACCTCTGAAGAAGAACTAGAGGTGCTTGTGCCATTCTGAGACGAGGCACGACTGGAGACCTCGGCATGGTCAGGGTTCTGGTCAGCCTGAGTAGTGAAGTCCATGGCCTCTTGGAAAGAGTCCACTGACATCGGATCAGAGGTAGAAGACTCAGACTCGGACATCGGCAAGTTGTTGGCAGAGGAGTCTGTCTGGTAAAAATTTTCTGGAGGACGAGGGTACACCACCTTGAGAGGAGGAGGAAGGAGGGGTCTGATGGGGGACTCTTGCGACCTACGAGCTTCTTCCTGAGCTCTCTCTATTTGTCTAATTTTATCCAAGGTCTTCTCCTTTAGAGATGGAAAGTCTTCAAGAAGTTGGTACAAGGGTCTGAGCATCTGGAGACGACACAAGGATTTTGCAGACCTTAAAATTGGGAATATCCTAAAAACTACAAACAAAGATGGCTTGGAAAGTTAAAGGAATTTTAGATCCAACTAAAGAACCTATGCAGGAAGCCTGCTCCACCGGAAAACTCAAGGTCTAACCGAAAATCCCAAGATCTCACCGGGAAACTCAAGATCTAACCGGAAAGTTCAAAATTAAAAATATCAAAAACGAAGGAGATGGAGAGGGAAGATACATGAAGGTGAGGTTGGTGAACAATGTGGAGAGTATCGCGCAGGAAAGGTGGTATCCCTCAGCGGAACAATCGCTGGAGCAGAGGCTAGCTTCGGAGAGAAAATCGCAGAAAATAGGAGAGTAATCGCTTGAACAGGAGAGAAATGAGGAAGAAGAAGAAAAAGGAGGGTTTTAGCCTTTAAATACTTGGGCACGATTCCCAAGGCTCATCATTGCCTTGGGAAGCCAAAGGGGACAATTGACAGCATATGCCAACCAAGTGGGCACGTCTTAGCAATGGACAAGTGTCATGCGGGTATTGACTTTGAGGTAAATAGACCTCGGAGGCAAGAACCCCTTAGCCACCACTCTTCGCAAATGACTAAGGGATGGGGGGTGATTGATATGCCCAAGTATGACCTCGGCCTAGTGGAACATACCTCGGCCGAGATGAGAGCCGAGACGTTAGCCAACCCACCGTTGCAGGGGGGCCCACGATATCTTCCCTCGGCCAAGGCTACCTCGGCCCAGGCCGACACTAAGACATGTACTCCCCCCCGGAACACTTCTCATATCACAGATAACATCAACTCCAGGTGCCAAGGAATAGCAACCCCGGTCAACGGTAGGCCAAGATAACAAGAAGCTAAACACGCCTTCAGCATGAACCCTACCTCGTAGGAGGCCGAGGTTACCAGGGAGCACTTATCATCAGCACGATACAGTGGCTCGGCCCAGGCCGATATAGGTGTTTACCTCGGCTGGAATAAAGCCGAGACAGCGCATGACACATCGCGAATGGGTCGGACGACCTACCCTTATAGCTCGGCCTCTCCTAGGCCGAGGCCATTCACCAGCACGACTGTCAAAGTATCCGCAAGCATTTGGATAAGGACACCTGGGCCAAGATCAGTTACAACAAGATTATTCCCCACATATGGGGGGAATATTTCATCATCATCACTTACATGTGGACCTGACAGCTGGCACACCCTCATTGGTGAGGAAACTACACACATGCACATTACATACATAGGGGGTACATTACACCCCCTAGGCATTATATAAAGGGATCATCCCCTACCTTGCAAAAGAGAGACATATATAAAAACCCTAGCTAAAGCTCTGTCTAAGAAAGACAGGAGAGAGAAAGAGCTTGAGAGGTTGTATCCATGGTCGTTAGTGCCTCCTTTTAGTGATATCACTCACACCCACTCACAGTGGACGTAGGCCAGGATTGGCTGAACCACTTATATTCAGGTGTCACTCCTCTTATTCTCACCTCATTCTTACCTCGCTCATATCACTGCGTTGCCATTGTTACTCCTGTATTGAGCTTGCAAACATCTCACCAGGTGGTGCTGATTTTCAGCATCATCAATGAAGAAAATGGGGGCTCATACTTTAATAGAGGAAAAAAAATAGAGAATATTTTAACCTCAATTAAAAGTGTAAGTTTTAATCCTAAAGAGAGAGGGATAGAGAGAGAGAGGGAGCACCTTAATTGAACAAAAAATTGAATCGGGGTATGGTGTATTCAAAAGTGAGATATACAAAATATCAAATGGAAATAATTGAATATAATAGAGTGTACTCGTGGAAGTAGACCGAGGTTGCTATTTTAAACTCAATTTAGTATAGTCACGAAAATAGGTTGGCCTAACGCTAATTATTTTTTTTGTGCATTTGTTCTTATAGTATGTTTCGTTCATGTTAAAACATGTAATGTGACTAAATTTAACACCTAAAAATTCATTTAATAATACGGACACATAGTAGTTAGTGTAAAAGAAAAATACTTTCTTCATTCAAATAGTGTTATATCAAATTTTTTGTGCTCGTTTTTTCAATTTTTAAAAATAAAAACAAAAATATTAATCTGAAGCTTCTCTTTAAGTCGTTAACACCATTGTCTCTCTATTGACTACATAATGAAAGCCACATAATCAAGTGATTCATATTCATAGTTTTTATATTTAAACAAAAAATAAAAAAAAAATATGAAAGTAGCTCATATATTAGTAAAATTTGAGAAACACATAAATAAACCATACAGATATGCCGCTGAGTTGGGACAGTTCCATGTCCAAACTTCTAAGAATAAGGGTACCTGCAAGATAACCAAGTGTCTCAAGCTTCTCTTTAAGATGGTTGCAATTGCAGCCTTTAAGTCATCATCATCTGCATTTAATTGCGGATCGGAAGGCTTCTGAGTCCACCAACCCAGTTTTGATCTTCACCAAAAAATTCTGTCTGAACTTCTTATAACAGCTGTAACAGTTGGTATATTTTGTAGAGAACACTCTCATGGTCCTCAAAATGCAAGCCCTAGGTCTTGATTGGAAACCACTAAAATTTCAAACAGAGGAACCACTGTAATGGCCTACCCAAGAGTACAATGGCATACTCAAGAGTACAATGGCCTCGACTTTTCATTAGAACCACTGAAATTTCAAACAGAGAAAAACAGTTCAAATAGAGGAAAACACAAACACAAAATGCCAAATCCTTATGTAAAATTCCAAAGCTTTATTGGAAAATGACATGGTAAGTCGATGACCTCAAACTTGAACACAAACACAAAATGAGAGGGAATAAACATATCTCCCATTTAGATATAAAGCTCTCTATGTACATTATTCAGATAAATAAACTTTTAAAAGTAAATATAATTCTAATGTCCCCTCCTTAAGGCATTGGTGCAGTAATATAATATAATTTTAATGTCATATGTTTCAAGTTTGTAACAACAAACATGAATATCCAGGCAGTTCTCGCAACCAATATTTGATTGCAAACATGAGTTGTTTTGTATCAGGTGTATAGGAGAGGTCAATTAGGTATGCATACAAAAATTCAAGAACTACATATGGTATGTTACTCTACTAAACTTCCTAGGCAGTTCAACATTTGTGGCCATAACCATGCTGAAAGCACTGATGGTGAAAGAATTACTCGAAATTTGAGGTCTTGCCAACCACAAAGCATACACTCTGGGAATATTTAGAATCTATTGCAGTAAACAATCCATGTATGGTTTGAGGGGATGTCAATATATTTTTAGCATCAAATGAAAAGGTAAGGGGGATCCTATTAATTTAAATATTGTCAATCATTTATAAGAATGAATCGTTGATGTAGTCATTATGGACACTAGGCATTTTTGGCTGAACATACAATTGATTGAAAAAGAAATATGGTAAAATCATAAGTAGGATTGAACTATATAGACTGATTTTGAATCCTCAATGGCTGACTTATTTTACAGCAGTTGTATTTGAACAGAGTAACCTCTGAAGACACTCAAAGTCATAAATTCCATATGGAGAAAGTTAAAAAAAATATGTGGATGTAGACTGATAATATTCCTAAAATACGGATTTGAATGGAATTTCTATGCAATAAAATGGTATGTTGAGTTGGTGTAACAAATGGTCGGACTAATAGTTTATTAGAAGGACTATTTGTAGAGAGTATTGTATTCTCTATCTCAGACGATCAACGTATCTTTCAAAATGGTCACACATCTCAATATCAAATTCACACATTGAATTTTTCCATTTACCTAATAGACACATACCTCTTTAAATTTACTGCAATTGAATATGTTCCCCAACATGAGATAATGTAAATATCTACAGTTACAAAATATGTTAAGAATCCTAATATCAAATGTTTCCAACATATGTATGGAAAAGGGCAGAAGCTAAATATATTCAAATGTAATAAATGTATGTAAAATTGGACGAATTGAGTAAGTGGACAAATGTAATTAAATTTTTGAAAATTTAATGTATTTCTTACTTGGCCATATAATCTTTCGTGGCTTGAGCATCTGGATTTATAGAAACTTTTGATGCGTTCATTGATGACAACAAAATAAACGAGATATAAATATTAAATAGTTTCATTTAAAATAATGAATAGTTATAAATAGGATAAGATGAAGATTATATTAGAAGTACCTCTAAATTTTTTTCACTGTAGTTGAGGTCGCGACTATAATCAAATGATCTGTGAAATTCTTGCATATCTCTTCAGTTATGAGAGTAGTTTCGTCGTCCCAAAGAGTGACGGAAATCAGTTCCCGACTGTATAGTAGTGCAGGTGTTTAATGATGTGGGGTTATTAAATATTAGTATTGAATTAATAGGACAATAACAAAATAATAACTTATTACCTTCGATTTTTAAGATTTAAAACCCTTTTTTTACTATTGAGCCCCTAGCAGGCTGATCTTTGATAAGCACCCAAAACTGTACATTTTATTCCCCGAATAGACGTACTTTAGTTGCTAATTCTCGGCAATATGGGTCTTATGTGCTTAAATGTTTATCTTGTAGGTCAAATGTCTGTTTGTGGTATCAAAAGTTATATATCAATGCAAATGCGCATTGAATGGAGCTAAATACCCTTGGACAGTATCCTAGCCTACCCTAAACGGAGCCTAAACCTACCCCGAACCCCGTGTATATTTATGTTGTGCCCTTTTATATTTTTTTAGATTTTTAACTTGAGTCATTTTATTTTTTACGGTTTATTTTAGATTTATTTAGAATTTCTAGGTTTTATTTTCTATTTTATTTTTATTAGTATAATTTTATTTTATTTTATTTTGATTTTAATTAATTTTTATTTTATTAGGATTAGAATTTTTAGGATTTCATTTTATTTTAGATTTTACATTTTTTTAGGATTTTAGTTTTTAGTTTTAAATGTTTTTATTGTTATTTCTTTTTAGTCTTATTTTTTAATTTTGTTTTGAGTCATTATTTTATTAGAATTTTATTTTAAGATTTTTACTTTCATTAATTTAACTTAATTTTTTTTCGTTAGTTTTATTTTTCTAAGGGTCACAATTTAAACACACACACTCACACCTTAATAACCAATACCATATCCTACACCTAAAACCACCCCTCACCCACCTTACCCTACACCTCACAAATACAAAACCAACCCCCTCAACTATTCATCATCATCTTCATTCTAACACTCTCTCTCCTCTCTCTTCCTCCGTTAACAAACCCCCATAACCAAAACACACTATCTCTTTCTCTCTCATACACCCCCCATGGAACCTACACCAACCAACCAAAAAAATCAAACACAACCATAACTCGCCGGCGACCCAAATGGCTAAGCCTAGCTCGACCTCCTCCAACATGCGACCCAAACCACTTCAACCCGGTGCTACTCCTAGCTGCTGACCCATTTCTGAAATCCATTTCTGCCAACCCACAACTCGAAAACCCTTAAACCCGCAACATACCCGTGCACCCCTTCTCCAATCCCTAATCAGACCTTGGCTCAAATTCGAAGACCCATTTCCCCTTTTCCAAGCCAAAACCCTTAAGCCCCCAAACCCATTTCTCTACAAGCCATGACTTTACCTGCATAAACAAAAAAAAAAAAACAATCTCCAAAATAAAAACCCATGTACCAACTAAAACCTATTTAAACCAACCTTTTACCCATTTTCCTAAACTACCCCCAACTAATTCATTTAACCCATATACCCAAATACCCCATAAACAAATGTGATCTTATTCCCAAATTCCCTCATCCACTTGACCTTAACACACTCACACCCCATGCTCCTCTCACCATTTCCATGCACATTCAAGCCCATTCCCAAGAATACCCTTTTAGCTCCATAAGCCACTATAAAAAGAAGACCTCACTCCATAAAAAAGGAGAATTGGGAAGACTAGAGAATAGAGAATTCTAGAGAGAGAAAACTAGGATAGAAAAATAGGGAATTCTAGAAAAAAATATTGTAAGGAGGAGAATTAAATTGTACTTCAATTTTTTTTCGTGTTTGTACATAATTGAGAGAAGGTTGGATTTAATGCAAGAGCAATTTCTTTTCTCCTATATGTTGGTTTGAATTTCTTCTTTCTAAATTTTTAATTTCATTTAATAATTTTCATTAGATTGTTATTAAGTGAATTATGATTATGGTTGGTTAATCACTATATTCAAGGATTGAAATGAAGCCCCATTTATTCAATTAAATGTATTAATTATTCTTGTTTACTTTGTTTCATCTCGTTAATTTTCTTTTCATTCCTACATGAGTTTATGCATTGAGAAATGGTAAACCATCATTGAGAAAGGATTGAAATATAATATACTCTTAATTTTTGGATTCAAACTAGAGATAGAATGACCCACTAATTAGAGTATATTATATTTTATTATACTCGTACAATAAATTTTTGTTGGATCTATGATTCATTATATGAATTTACTCTAGCAAGGGATTTATATAATTTTTCTAAATCAATTATTCATTTGAGTATTGGGGATGAAAATTGGATTAACTAATTTTATATTAGATTGTTGTAACAACCCGAGGTTTTGGAGTTGACCATTTATTTATTTTGGGAGAAATAAATAATATTTCATAGGAGAAATAATTAAATTGGTAATTGAGGTCAAAATTTAGAGTCGTCAGAAAGAGTGTCGAATGTCGATTCTGAGGGTACCATAGTTTTCGGAAGGGTCGAGAAAGTCGAAATGACTGTACTTGGGGTCTATTTGGGTTCCGAAATAATTTAGGACCGTTTGACTCGAATTAAAGTTACCGGGTCATTTAAAGTGTGTATTATCATTTAAAGAGGTGTGTCTTGTGGGTTAAGGCTTAAAAGCCACGTGAGAAGGCATCCTCACTTAAGAGAAAGAGGAAAACCCTAGAAAGGAAGAGAGAAGAAGAAAGAAGAAGAGAAAGAAGGAGAAAAGGGAGAGAAAGTGGACATTTCCAATTTCAACGCGATCTCGAGGCGGATTCAAACCCTACGAACCCGAGGCAAGTGATTAAACTTGCTAAATAATTGTTGTGTACCCATTAATTGCATGATTTGTGGATTGATATTTTGGGTTTTAGGTTTAGTTTAACAAAACCTAACTTTTGGGTATAATCTTAGATTTAGTATGTAGATCTTTGATTTGATGATAAAAATCAGTTTATAAGTATTCTAGAATGAATATTAATGTTATGAATATGTTTGGGTTGAAGATTTGTGGTTAGATGGAATTTTAGGGGGGTTTTGAGAAGTTGGAGTTGTGTAAAAAAAATGGAGTTGGCCGTGTTACCTGTTAGGGCCGGTCGACTGCATACAGAGGACCGGTCGACCACGCCTCCAAAGTTGGGCATTCTGTCTTCGAGATTAGGCAAAATTTAGAAATGCGATCGACCGCGGTTTGGGCACCGGTCGACCAGTCCCCTGTTTTGGGTTCAAGCTTGAGAATTTAAGTTATCCCCTTCCCCTTTGGGTTTGTGTAAATGGACTTCCATAATCAGAGAATCATAAAGGATTAAGTGATTATAGACCTTAGAGTCAAAAGACGATATATGAGGCCAACTGATAATTGAAAGACTAAATGTAAATGTCGGAGAGTCTTAGTGATTTATGTTGAGAAGTGAGAATCTAAAAAGTATATCAATTTGGGGAAAAATCCTCTAAGTATCGAGGTTAGTATTTACGGAATACCGATTGGAGATTTGGGGATTTTTCTAAGTGGGGAAGCCCACTTTTATTTGGGATTTTATTTGCTGATAATGAATAAATTTCACAATCTGAGAATGAGAATAACTTAGAGATACCGGATCTTAGGATCCAATCCCAAATGGGATAACTTCAAAAATGTTCATAAAATGAATTGAACCCTATTAGGAATGGAAAATAATAAATTCTATTTGATGTGCATATGGATATAGAAATATCCTTATTGATGATTGATTTGGGAGATATCTCACACAATGAGAAATATTAATTGAGGAGCAATAAGACATAGAATATCTTATACTTAAGTAGAATTGAAAGACAATTCATCCTAGAAGCGACATGAGAGCTTCAAGCGAGAATTAGTATAGTATATACTAAGTGGGGTAGATGTGTGAGTATTGACGGTTAGTATATCAAGAGAGGGATATACTAAACAATGATGTTAATCAAATTTCGCCTAAGAGCGTATAATGATAATAAATATGATGTTGGAGGTATACCTTATATAAAATGGTATATCTTAATTTTGTGGGATGTATGTATACCTTATATGATGGTGTATATACATGTTAAGCATACCCCCTCCTTGCTATCATTAGGAAGTTTCGTGCATAGAGGGTGAGCATTTTGTCTAGAAAAGCCAGATGTGGATATTCCCCAGGTCATAGTCGTCCTTTGTGGTCAGCAAATGACATATATGATATATATATTTATTTATTTTGGGGTGAGAGGTCGTGGGTATGTGTCTCTCCCACTTTCCGGTTAGGAGCTATGACTGCTTCCCGGGACGTTGTGTGCGTGAGTAGATCACGAGGTGGGTGTCGTTGAATCCCACCAGGTGGCCCCAGTTTGCTACGTATATGGGCTGCTGGAAGATGATAGCATGTGAGCCTGCGTCCTTCGAGTTATAGCTCGGTTGGATGGTTATTATTTCTTGCGGTTGTACTTGGGTGTCAAGGGCATAATGGACCTCAATGACCTACATTTCCAGGATTAGTGTATCGGGTGGGGTTCCTTGTTTGGATTTCGCTTCGGCGAGACGTCCCACGCACGAACCGTAGTGTAATGTTGGGGCTTGGGGATAAGTTTAGTCCTTAATGCTCATAATTATATATACATATATATAACCTATCCCGATAATCGACAGTGCGAGGAGTAGTGTAACGGGGGGGGGGGGGGGGTTCCTTGTTTGGATTTCGCTTCGACGAGACGTCCCACGCATGAAACGCCGTATAGTGTTGAGAATTGGGAATATTAATTAATTAAAATTGGATAATAATCATTTGGGTTATATGCATCTTGCATTGAGGGCATAATGAGCCCCGAGGATCGATACGGTCAGGAGTAGTGTAACGGGGGGGTTCCTTGTTTGGATTTCGCTTCGGCGAGCCGTCCCACGCATGAAACGCAGTGCCGTGTTGAAAATCGGGAGGAGTTTAGTTCTTGACTCTTGATGCTAATAACTCATCTATAATATATATATATATATATATATATATATATATATATATATATATATATATATATATGGTTTCATGCGTTATATGGGCATCACTAGAATATAAATTCTAGTAAATGAGATTGTTGATATATTGTGATGATGTGGACATGATTCGATCATGTAACTTTATATGTTCAACAAAGGAATATTATAAAGATAACTATAACTATTACATTAAAGTTAATGTATATGACTTTTAAATTATGGGAACAAATGTATTGGGAAATAGGTTAGATGATTTGGCTTAAATACTTCTTTTGGGGTTTAAGTGAGTATCCTCTTACCTCTTTAGAATCGGTCATCCTTTTTGGAGATCACGTGCATACGTTTAGTGCGCGATTTTAGATGAGAGGTTAGTTGAATTTTATGGAGTGTTCGATTCCAACTAAATCATGTAATAATGCATTTATACTTATTATGCATTTTAATACACTTGCTATATACTGCTTTTCAAAACTCGGGCTCTGGCCCGTTTATATTTTCCTCCTCCTTGTATATATTGTATTACTTTAGGTGTTCCTCCGCAAGGACGCCTTTGATGTTATCCATCCAGGGTATTTGTGGAGCTATGGCAGCAGCGGACTGTTGCGGCACTTTGCTTTAGTCGATTCCTATCTATTGTACTTCTAGATTAGGATTCAGTTCTATTGAGTTAGTATTCAAGTGTTGCAGATTAACACTTTCATATTCCATTTCTCAGGTTATTGTATTATCTGTTGCCCGAAAGCATATTCGGGTATTTCATTGTTGAGATTTTTGTTATACAATGTATTGTACTCTTTCATATTATTGGAGCATGCACATTTCACTCATCATAGTTAGATGTATATTGTTAGTTATGTGCATTATTAGTTTTGTTGTTGTTGTTAAAAATAAAAGTTTTAAATTTTTGGCGATTCGCACTTAATGATTCCGGGTAGTTAGCCTTATATTATTGTGCTTAGTACTTGATGTTGAGACTGTGCCATCTGAGATACCTGATTTATTATAATATAGGGCTGGCCACCCATTTTCATTTGGAGTGGGTTGTCACAATTGTTTTGTCAAATGATGAGAATCAATTGATAAAATAAATTAATATTTGGAAATTAGTAAACTAGAATAATCAACACATTTAATTGATAAATTGGTGGTTAAGTTTCGTTCCTTAAATATTTCTCAAATTTAATTTCATCTCATTCCTATTACTTAGTTCTTATTTAGCACACTTGTTAGTTTGTCAATTTCATCTCTCATTTTAGTTTAGTGTTACTTCACATTTTCACCTAAAATGTGTTTTAATATTTAAAAAACATAAAAAAAATAGAAAAACCCAAAAGTCTAAAAAAAATTAATCAAGTGAATTATATTCATTATATTCTCATTTTTAGCATGTTCACACCTTAGATTTGGATTGATACCTCAATTACCATTATACTCTTAGTTTTGTCTACTTTTATAAGTTTGTGAAGATTTTTTATTGAAGAGCTTTCACAACAACGACACACCAAAAATCATTTCATCAATCTTCAATAGGTGATATTGATGTCAATAGTCCCAATACATCTGATTATATAATTAGCGAGTATATAGATATAAATAGAATTTAACGTATATTGTGAAATAAGTAATGATTAATGAATATAATATACCATTGAGGTATGTGTCGTTTCCCAATTCAGAGGTCAATTCAAATAATTCCTAAAATTGGAAGTGATATTTGGGAATCAGGAATTATCATCTTTAGAATGTATCATCCTTGATGATGGAAGGAATTCAATCATTAGATTATGGGATGAGACCTTGTAACTATTATTGGTCTCCATAACTCTGAAATTAGTGATTGTGTAGACTTTTCCAACCTCCAGTGAGTTGTCGAATTTAGAAAGTAGGTATCTTTGCATGACTGTATGTATCGAGTCACCCTTTAAAGGTAAAAAATAATTATTAGTAAATAAGAAATAGTCATTAAGATAATGTGATTTGTATCAAAAAAATAATATTAAAAATGATAAGGCATAAATGATTTATATGTTCATCAACTAAGAGAATGCCATCTGATAGTTTTTCTTTATAGCCATGTCTAGTCTTCGATTCCCATTCTCTGACCACACGGGAAAATATGGTCCAATCATCCCTTATTTTTTAAAGATCTTCAAGTCTTGTAACTTGATTCATGTTTCTGAACGGTTTTATGATAAAACAATTAGTGGTGAAATGAATAAAGGTAGTGGAATCATAAGTAAAATGTTTAACAATATTTATCGATTAAGTGAATTATGTAAATATACATATAGATACAAATATGTATAAATAATTTAAGGCCGCTGCATGAAGTTACTCTAGATATGGAGACATATAGTTCACAGTGACTGAACACATTCTTAGGTTAGTAAATCGAAACCTAATCAAGAGTCTCCCATTGGCTTTTATTGATCATCATAGAGAAAGCAATCCGAACTGGAAATTAACGTCTTCTCATAATAAATGTCCATTTGGATTCCGTTGCAGACATAATTATTCTTGGAATGAATACTTTTGTGCCTATATTCGAGCCTGTGATAATTTCTGCCTCAATCACCAATGGAGATAATTGTGTAATGATCAATCTTGTCCCATTGCAAAGACCAACATTTTGGTTGATGTTTCTCATTATAATAATTGGGGAACCTACCTTTAGTTCCAAGATATGACATGGGAGGCCAGTAAATTTCAAAGTATTTAAAAACTCAACAGGGAAAAGCACATCTTGGTCATGTATGTCCCCAACAGCCTTAGATATTGAGTCTGAACTGAAATATGTTGTAGCATCTCTCGAAATGATATTTATTACGTAACTGTTGATGTTGCCAACCATATGGATCATTGTATTTGATGAGTAAATCAGGGTATGCACTTGAGACAATACTGGCAATTAGGTTATCCAAATGGGGTATAACGTTGGCAGTTGGTATTTTTACCCACGACGGGTATTCTTCATCTCCGAATGATTCGGTTTGAAGTTTTCCATCACCTAATGCAAGGAACCAATCTCTGAATGTCGTCGAATCTTGTATCCACATGTTTTTTGATAGGTTGAATACATGGCACAAACTCGAGAGCTTTGATTTTTTAATTGATGCATTTAAAACTTCATCCCTACTTCCCTTATGAACAACATGTAGGGTTTAACAAAAATCTCCACCAAGTAGAACTGTAATTCCTCCAAAAGCCTTTTTCGAAGAATTTTCATCATCGAAACGCATTATGTCTCTTAATGTTTTGTCATCAACTTCAAAACAATGGCGATGGTTCATAAGAGCCTCATCCCAAATAATTAATCTTGTTTTCCTAATGAGCTCTGCAAGATGATTCCGTTGATGAATATAGCATATTGATTCCCCATGAATATCAATTGGAATCTTAAATCTTGAATGAGTGGTTCTTCCACTAGGTAGCAATAATGATGCAATTTTCAAAGATGCAACTGCGAGGACCACTTTTCCCCCTGAGCGCAAATATGCAAGAATTGTTATGTACAAAAACATTTTGCTTGTGCCACCTACCCAATTTATAAAGTAAGATCCTGTTGCGGCATTTATAATGGGTAAGATGATTTTTCCTTCTTGGAAAAACAATGAGAATTTAGGAGATGTAGGAGTACGGTACTTATTAGTTCTCTCCTCGTTCCATAGAATGACGCTACAATTTTCGCAAAATGCGCTTGGACCACTGAACTCCAATGCTTCATTAAACATCCCTATAAAATGGTTACATTTTAGCATGAGCTAAATCATAATTTAAGTATATCCATAATTTCTTATGATTGTATTAAGCGTGTATATTACTAATATTGTACTTACTTTTCGGCATTTTATTCAAATTATCCTTACTTCAATTCGGACCTTCAGTTGTTAGAGCAGCCCCTAAAGTTCGTACATACATACGATACTCATAAATTACATTCATAATGACTAAATATTTATTTCTAATATAAATACTTGTTAATGTTTCGTACAATTAATGAATGACTAACCTGAAATAGTTACAGAATGAAGTGATTCCAATGCATGGTTTATAAAACAAATGTTATATCCGCTATACTTTCTGAGAGGAGCAATCACATTTTATGAGTCATCAGATATCGTTGTTGTTATGACATCTCCATTTTCTAGTCTTTTGATCGAGACGTAATTGTCTTTTCTTTCTTTGTGGTAGAGCTCCTTCGCTTACTTAAATTGTTAGCATGAAAAATTAGATGCCGAATGGACAACATGTTTTGAACCAATGGATGTAGGTTATACAACATATTACTTAAAGTATTACTTTGTGATGGCATACGACGTAAGTTACTTAAGTTCTTATGATACATATTAACCCTACGATGAATTCTAGCATGGCGATATTGGCATGCTTAATAAATCTAAGTTTAACAAAAATAACATTTCATGTTTATGAGTTGAATAATATAATGGAAGTTATATAACATGGAAATATAACTCATGACCCCAACATTACAATGTTCAGATGCCAATGGATAATATATAAATACATCATAACAGGTAGGAGTTAAAAAATTTAATGCTTACCATATGCAAGGGGGTAAAACTTCAATATCATTTATGGAAATCCATGAGTACTAACACATTATAATATATGAACCAAAGTAAGGATGGAGGAACATAGTTTGAAAATGAAAACAATAAAGGAGGGGAAATACGTAAGTTATGTTCTCACATTCTTTAATAGATACATATAATAAAGAGGTACAACTTCAATATCATTTACGTACATCCAAGAGAACAAACATATTGCAACATATTAACCCAAGTATGGATGGAGGAACATAACATGAAAAGGAAAACAATCAAGAATGGGTAATATGTAATTTAGGTTTTGACATTCGTAAATATATACATGTAATAAAGAATCCACAGACCAATTTCAATATGAAAAATAAGTCAAAGTTTAAGAACATCCCATTACATTTGGTTATCCACGACACACATCAATACTAATATTGTCAGAGTATCCTTTACATCCATTCATTTTGATGTGAAATTTTAATTTTATTTTTGTTTGGACTTAATAAAATTATGAATTAAAAGTACATAACATATTCTTCATTATGCAAATATTTCAATCGTTCAAATATTTCAAGAAGTGAAAGTACATATGCCAAGCAATCACAATTATGTATGTACATTACATCTCCTATGAAAACTTTTGATTGGAGTATAAAATATAAACCTGTGAGGATAGATGAATATTTCAATATTCACGAATGAATTTTAAAATCACATATTTGAGTGATTTTTAACTCTTTTGATATTTTTATTGAAAGTATTTATTCATAAATTTATTTTTATAAAAACGATATACATATTTTTTTCCATTTATGTACCATGGGTATTGCTATGTATCGTCACTTTTTTCCAATGGTAATGTATGGTGATTTGTAAAGTGTTTTGTTAGCATAAGTTATAACTAAACAAATACAAAAGGGTATATAAATTAGATCCTCTTTATTAACTTCATATTATCCATGTATTGTTGAATAAATGTCTCAAAGAGGGTGGTAAAAAATATCTAATTGATCTAATATCCATATTTTTTCTTATTAATTATGTTTCGCACGTTGCATCTCGCTCTCACATCATTCTTGTAATGCAAACAAATTCATGTAATAATCATATTATTTGTTCAACCACATCTGCTAAAAGTTTTCAGCTACAAAAGCTTCAATAACTTGTTCACGATAATTAGATAACAATAACTTGTGAAGCAACAAATGAATAGAGTACCCATATCGACCTAGGGTAACACCGAGCAAACTCACATAATCCTTTATTAGAAATGAATGATATGATATTCGCATCCTAGAGGTCTGATCTTCTAACACTGAATAGATATTACTAACATCAGTGGTCCAAAAGTTATCCAGTTCCATTTTTAATATCAATCCTCCACCAGTCCTATAAACATGATCCTCTACTATAAAGAAATGGGAAATTTGAGGGAAAAAGGAATGGTGAGACTCTAGAAACGACGTCATTGAAAAAAATCGAAAAATAAGAGGTAAACCGCGACTTCTAGTTTTCAAAATAATACTTCCAAAACCTGTCCTCAACCCTAGTGTCTGATTTATATGCAAATGACCACAATAAATAATGGCTATTATGTAATTGTCATAAAGACAAACCATTTAGAGGTAAGGAACCACATCAAATAGGTAAAATGTTGCATTAAATTGTTTCATAAGCTATGTCCATGAATTTGTCAATAATATAAATAAACTACAATATGAACCGATGATCCTTTTAGGTTCTTATTGTCATTTTATATATCGGTTTGGTGTTAGAATGTAAACGTAGTGGATGGAGAACTTAATTTCGAAGCTAATATTTGTTTTGAGCCTTGATTTTTCCATTACTAATAGTTGGAAAACACTCTGTTAATATTCCTTTGTTCCAAATCATTTATATATGCTCTGCTATATGTATATATCATTGATATATGCTTTGCTATATGCATATATTAGAGATATATGATGTGTTATATGCATATATCTGTGATATATGCATTCCTATGTTAATATGTATGTATTATATGCTCTTCTATATGCATATATATGTACATAACTGAGTTCAATTATCAAATGGTGCATTTAGAAGAATATAGCTGTGTTGATATTTATTGCCTTTCCCAGTAATAATAGTGTCATTACATTATATGATTTCAAGTTATGAGATCAATCACTTCTGAGATTCTTCTTTTTTATATATTTGGTTAATCAATTGCCCAATTGACCCCAAATGAAACTCACAACCTATATTAACACTAAGCTAAATGCCGATATATACATAGAGCTGAAAATAGACCCATACAATAATTTTCAAATTGAATTGAAAATCTCATAACCATAAAATTCTCGTGAAAAGGTCTATTAAATGAATACTAACCACCAATTCAAACTGAGACACTAATAACTCCATGTTCATATCATCCTAAATAATCGATTCGTCGTAGAATTACTCAAATCAAAGTCAACACCCAATGATATCCAGATCAAAATACTTTTAACTCAACAATAGGAGATAACATGTAAATGTATACAGTTTCAACTGAACAATTCCTCAACTCAGCAGTTACATATGTGTGTGTATTCTTAATATGAACATTTGAATATATTAACATACATTTATATATTAAAAAAATTTAATAAATGAACACGTACATAAACTATGATACAAATTAGGTTCACAATCGATCAAAAAACTGGACTGAAACTGAAAATCTAAAATGAAACACAACCCATTGGTCAAACTATATAGTTGAAAACAAAGATTACGTCAGTGTAATACCCTGTAATTTTGAGGAATGATAATTTAATTATTTTTCGGAAAAATAATATTTATTTGAATTGGAGAATTTAAATTTGGCAATTGAGGTCCAAATTTGAGGATGTTATAAAGAGTTTCGGATGACGTTTCTGAGTGCACGGTTGATCCGGGATGGGTTAAGATAGTCAAAATGACTGTCCTTGGGTTTTATTTTTGTTTCAAAATATTTTAAGTTTGTTTGGCTAGAATTGGAGTAAACGAGTCATTTAAAGTGTGTATTATCATTTAAAGTTGGGTATTTTGGAGATAATGCTTATAAAGAACACGTGAGATAACAATCTCAATTGTGAGATTGAGAAAGCCCTAGAGAGAGAGAGATGAGAGGAAAGGAAGAAGAGAAAGAGGAAACGCTTGCAGACTCCGGCCTATCCGTGATTTCGAGGAAGATATAACCTCTACAACTTTGAGGCAAGTGGTTAAACTTGCAAAATAATATATGTGTGCAAATTATTTCATGATTTGTGGACAAAAATATGGATTTGGGGGTTTAAATGTTAAAAACCTAGATTTTGGTTAAATCTTGCATTTGAGGTGTCTGTACATGGATTTGAGATTGTATAGATAGTTGGGTTGATATATATATATATATATATATATATATATATATATATATATATATATATATATAATGATTTTGATGTTAGAAACTTGTTTGGGTTGAAGAATGATGGAGAGAAGATGATAAATTTGGGTTTTGGAAATTTTGGGCTTTGAAGAAAATAAGTCATTTCGTAGATTGTTAAAGAGGTTGAATCAATTCACCCCCTTTACGAATCGATTCAGAATGTTTCAGACTTACAGGTTTGTGTGAAAGGATCGATTCGGATTCCAAAGCGAATTGATTTGGCCTAAGACAGACTTACAGTTACTTTGTAGCGAATTGATTCGCATAGCTGTTTTGTGAAGTTTTTCTAGAGTGACTTTTAATCCATTTCGATTAAGTTTAACGATTAAGAACCTTCTCATATGATACGAGAAGCATGTTTTGGAGGTTTATTGGGAGCTTTTTATATCATGTAATATTGGATACGCATCGCGTTATTTGTGAAGGTATAAAATGGAGTTGTTGCATCGAATTATTGGGGAATCATATTAAGGATGGGAACCCAATTTAAATATTAGATGTAAGTTATTGTATGATGTGATGTTGGGGCTCGTAGAGGTGTTTGTGAAGGTATGACTTGGAGTTGTTATGTTGACTGTTGTGTTGAATTCTCCTAGCGACGGGATTTCTATTTAGAGATGATTGGGGACCAATGAGAGAGAGGTCGTGTACCCTTAGTGACGTTAAACATAGGAATTTAACCATAAATCCAATAATGTTAAAGATTCATATGAGTAACTTAACTGTAATCTACATTTGGAAGGATTTAATGGATCACCGATCAGAATAGTTAGCATTTCTATTTACAGCTGGTATAGTTATTATATATCTATGTGCGATTAATGATTAATATTCCAATGCATAATGGGATCATAAAATGAATTGTGATTCAGCTTGTGGATGACTGAATATTAGTTATGTGCATACCTATAGCCAGTATAGTTATTGTATATCGGTGTGCATATGGATATATATGGTGTACGAATGATGATTGCTATATACACTCATGTATGAGATGATATCCAAAATATTGATCAAATTGGGATACTATTCATATCATAGAGGTGATGGATGAGTAAGTTTCAAGTGAGGGGTCGTATTAAGAAATGAATTGGGAAAGTATGCATTATAGCGTCGGTTAGTATAATGAGAGTTATATACGTATAGCCGAATTCATTACTTTTATACATACGGATGGGAGATAGTATGTATATGTATATATATATGTATATACATAGATGGCATGAATGTACGTACCTTGTGTGATGGTTTTATATATGATGTGATTGCATATTTATATCTAGTGTGAATTATATATAGACTTATTGTGTGAGCATACCCCTCCAGTGATGTCATGGGAAGTTATTCGATGTGGGTGAGGCCCCTAACTTGAGGATCAGGGAGCGTATACTCCCCAGGTTATAGTCGTCCATTATTTATTGTATGATTTTCATTATGGGTGAGAAGTATTGGGTATGATTCGTTCTCACTTTCATGTTCGGAACTATGACCGCTTCCCATCCGTTGTGTTTTGTTTGATTACTCGGACTAGGGCGGTGTGATAATAATCCAGTGGCTGGTAACTCGGGATAAAGTGAGTAATTCCTTAAAGATGATAGCATTATGAAGGATATCTATATCCTATAAGTGATTGTGTTTTGGATATTTAAATACACGTTAAGTGTGTTATGTGTACATGCTTGTTAGGGTAGAATGATTGCGTTTTATAACTAGAATAATGTTATATAGACCCTAAAGGTTCTGTTCGATATATTATTTATGAACTTAGAGATAGTTTTTCTAAATAAGTAGCTGAGGTTATAGGTTTTGCGTGCTGAGGGAATCATAGATCTCGACAATCTACATTATCAAGGAGTAGTGTATCGGTGGGGTTCCTTGTTTGGATTTCTCTTTGCGAGACATCCCACACACGAAACGTAGTGCAATGTTGAGAGTGGGGAGAGGTTTTGTTCTTGGAACTAGGGTTTTGAGTTATGGTGTAACATTACTTTATAGATATATAAAGATGATGTGTTAATATTCTGATGCTAATAACTTGTGTAAGTTAATAATTAGGAATCGATGAAATTCTGGTAAGATATATATATGTAAATATGTATATATATGTATGAGTTCGGGCATAAACATAGGATATGATAGAAGCAGAAGAGTTTGGTTTATAGTTGAGATAGTTGGTTACACGTGTGTGGATTACGCGTAAATTAAGATTGAACTGTCCATAGAATGTGTTGGGTAGGTTATTTAAGGTTCATGTGCATACCTTTAGGTGTGTGCTTTAGTCGAGGGGTGAGTTTTGATTCCACGAGAGTGCGAATCCACTAAAATCATGAAATTATGCATTTATAATTATTATGAATTATAATGCACTTGCTAAAATGTTTTCACACTTCGGGATCTAACCCGTTTATATTTCTCATGCTCTCTATATATTGTAAAATATTATAGGTTTTCCACCACAATGACGACATTGACGCTTTTTTATCCAGTGTCCTCGGAGCTATAAAAGAAGTGGACTTTTGTAGGATTTTTTCTATAGCCGTTTCCTATTTTTGTCAATCTAGTTAAGGATTCAGTTTGTATATCCGGTTTATTCCCAAGGGTTATGTAAGTAGCACTTTTATATTTCTCTCCTCATGATGTTGTATTGATTGTGACCCGACAACATATTCGGGTATATTTCCTTTTGTAGTACTTATTATGTTTTATATGAGTACTTCCTTTTATGGTGGTAGGTGTGTACATCTTATCATGTTCAGTAGTTACTATGTTGTTGGTATGTTGATTTTTTGTATGATTTAAAATTTTGGCATCCGGTTATTATAGTATTGGGTAATTAGCTATATATTTTTTTTGTATCGATAGTAGATGGTGAGAATGATCCACTTGATATTCCTGATTTATTTTAGTATAGGGTTGGCCGCCCGTTATTATTTTAAGCGGGGTGTCATCGGTGGTATCATAGCATCATGTTCTAGTGTCTTAGGATATGTGAGGGTTTTATGGTTTCTTCTATAAGTGTTCTTGATGTAGATCCCTATTTTTAGGATTGTTGTGTTCACCACACCTACATTTTCTTCTGTAATGCATAATTTCTTGAACGACGTTCTGATATAGTTGCACTTGTTTCAGATGTCGCCGAGAAGAGGTCTTCCATGTAGGGCAAACAGAGGAGTTGAGAATATAGAACCCCACATGCCTCGAGGGAATGTGACAGCGATTGAAGTTGACAATATGGTGGCACAAGCAATAGATGTTTCCATTGATGTGATGGAACATCAACCTGCATATCCGATAGCTTAAGACTACCCATGGCTATCTGCATGGGAAAGAGTGCGATAAGACTTTAGGAAAGGACATCCTCCAAATTTTTTGCTGGTATTTGATGCAATAGTTGCGAGTCCGTGGAAGCAGGATATAGAAATGGACCTTCGAATGGTTGAGTGTGGTAAGCTGTAGAAAAAAATACTCTCCACCTTTAAACTAACATGTACAACTCTCTAATGGTGGGCATCAGTTACCACATTGGAGCATGGATATGCAATTCCCATAGAAGATTTTTGGGTATGCTATGATCGAAAGTATTTTCCTGCCGCGATTCAGACGAAAATGAGGGGGAGATTATTGGATGTGATTCAAGGTGATCAAATGGTGGCTGAGTACGTAGAAGAATTTACTCATTTGGAAAATTTTGTGCCCGACGAGGTAAATACGGATGAGAATAGAATAATGAAATTCTCGGGAGGTTTATATTGGTGAATTCATCAACATTTGTTCCGACGTTACTAACTTTTACCGATGTGATGAATGCGATATTGTTACAATGTCAAGAGTATAGTCTTCATTTAAAAAGGAGTAAGGAATTTGGAGACTCGGTTTCATCAAGTAGGTCTTTAGGAGATGATGCCAGTAGGGCAAGATGATCACCGCAATAAGATTATAGGCAAGATTATCGAGGTCCACAACAGGGTTTTGTCCCTTAGGATGGACATGAAGGATTTTTCGAGAGATGTTTCTTTTATGGAGTAATAGGCCATAGGAAGAAGGATTGTCCTCGAAGAGACAGAGGGCAACTTTTGAGGAGGTTTTGGATGTGCAACCCCTACAGTAGTTCATAGGACAATTTGGGCAAGAGAACTTTGAACAGTGACCCATTGATGAGTGAGGCAATAAGAATATGGAGGTAAAATGTAAATTATTTTCCTTTGTGCATAGGTTGTTCTTTGAGCGGTATTGGGAGCGTATGTAACACCTCGCCTAATTAAATACCGGGTGGCCAGTCCCATACAAAATTAAAACAGAAAATACAGTTGTCTCATTCTTAGCATCATTGTCGAAAACATTTACAACTCACCAAATACTCAATTAAGCCGGTGTTAAAAACTTTCTAAATTTTAATTCAACAAACTCCATTTCTAATTTAAGAATAACACAACACATTTTATTCTATAATACTGATAACCGAACAGATAACACAAAAGAATTTAAATCAATTGGAATAAACATTCCGAAATAATATAAATCCATTACAGTATTCCCAATAATAACAAATGTATTAAAAAGACACGAACACAATAGTATGTGACTCCGAAAGAAAGTGGTAACTGAAGTCCTTTGGGCGACATGCCCTAACTAAGAAAATACTACGAATCAAAAGAAGATAGGCGTCTAAGAAAAAACTCCATAGCTCCATAGCTCATCGAAATCCGCTAAAGTTGGCATCCCTGCTGCTGGACACCGGATATAGAAGATACAATAGAAAATTAAATATGCAAGGAAACGGGTCAGAGCCCGATTGTGAAAATGATTTTTTAAACATCAAGTATTTAACAAGTGCAATAAAGCATTTATTATGTACATGTTAGTATCCAACTCTCACTTGCTATTCTCACCTCTCAACTAGAGTGCACACTTAACATTTCCTATTAACCTCCTAGTTAATGGTTCCTCTTTACTAATTTCCATAGTATGATTTCATGCCAGATTATAACCCCGTATGTCCCATACCATATGTCATATAATCATTCATTTGCATTTCTCATTTATATGAATTGTTTCCCCTTAACATCAATCATTTCTCATTAATATGAATTAATCTCCTCAGTAAATATTCATTATCTTATTTCAATTATTTTCTCAATTTACCGTTATCCAATTCATGTCTTAGATCTAGACTCGTTTTCTGGTGGCTCTCAACACGAGGTAAAAACATCAAATCGGTTTTATGTAAAATTATTCCAAGCTTAGTTTGTTGGAAAATTTGGTGTGCTAGGAATAGATCTTTCTTTGAAGGAGAAAAGATGAGTTCAATGTCTATTATAAGGGAGGTGCATGATGATATTAGACTCAGCTTCAAAGCTATACCCTATAAGGGTCCTTTTACTAGATTTTTTAAATCTTTCATAGATGATTTTTCTATAGCTTGTACCTAGCATGTACGCCTCTGAAGAAGGGCTGTTCTTCTTCTTTTTCAATAAATCTTTGTTCTATTAAAAAAAAAAAAAACCGTTATCCAATTATTACGCAGTATATGATTTAACCACAATATAACTATTCACTCATTTAATTCATTATATATATATATATATATATATATATATATATATATATATATATATATATATATATATATATATATATATATATAAGGCACCCCGAGTCACAGCTGCGTTGCAATGCATTACTCTGCTATCATATCCCATCATCGCTGGTTGCCGAATAGGGGACTAAAGGTTCAATAAGGATTCCTCGAACTACAAACAACAACAAACAAATTGGAGGCGAACATAGTTCTCGTATCCATGGGTCATCCACATACCTACGTACCCACATTCAGGGGACTTATCAACTCCCCAATAAGTCTTTCATAGACCTATGTTCTCGAGCGACAAATCAAAGATCCCATGGATTCATCAGGATATGACTGCCCTCACGCGAAAACCTCCCGTCGATAGTAAGTAAGATAGTTATGTCATACACATAATCATAAATCATTCAAATAGGCATTATCACACCTATAATATACTATCAACAAGGTACTCAAATTACCCTTAGATTATTCCCATACGCAGCATTATATCTCTTAAATTCCCACGTATTAAAATATCATAACTTTACTTCTTAATTTAACTATCCCCGAGCCTCACTCAATATTCAAGGTTAAAATAGGTTTTTCCTCAACATATATTCAGTAAGAAGTCACTAATACCCTACTGGTCCATATCATAATATCTCCTGAATTACTACGAATTAAACTCTCCATTTTTAATTAGGGCTAAAACTGATAGTTTCAAATCTCTTATGGACACATCTTCTTTCCCTTAGGATTAAAACCTCTTGTAAACTTAAGGATACCCAGGTGTTATGTTCAATCACCCCTACTGGTCCTATTTTTAATACTCATGCATACCAATTAAAATCCAACAAATGAATCTAGCAACCGAAATTCCTTTAATTTAATTATCATTATTCTAATCAATTAAATCTCAATAAAATTAATTCAAACCTTATCTAGGGCTTAATGATCTTCTCTAAGTCCCATAGTATCCAATTAACAATCACCAAAGATCTACAAAAGGTTCGGGATAAGAATCAACATTTAAAAGAAACAACTATAGGAATTCTGGGGAGGTCGATCGGTCGAAGGCAAGGGGTGGATCGATCGATCACTCATGTAGCAACCTGGTTTTTTTGCATTTCTGTAACTACGGGTTTAGACATTTTTTATCATTCAAACCTTTATATTAACAACCCAAATGACTTATAATACTTGCTACATGATATATCGACATATATGAATGATTTATAATACTTTAAACATTTTAGAATCATCAAGAGATTGGATTAAAAGCATGTTTATCTCCTCTTTTTCTAGAAAATTATCAACCTAATATCCTCAAGAACACAACAATGGTTTTCAAAATTTCCTCAATAGATATATGATTATCTCGTGGATTATTATTAACCTACAACATGAGTTTGATTCCTATATCTTTTCAGTTTCCAGAAATCCATTTAACAACTCCATTATGTCTTCCAAACATAAAAAAATCATCTCTTTTAATAACTATTCTATCATGGACAATATACAAACTTAAATTGCCATTATCAAACACTTGCCTGTTATGAAGGTTTGATCCTTTGGTGTAGTATATCTCAGGTGGTTCTCCCTTCTCCGATCAACCTTCGGTGGTGGTTGGTGGTGGTGACCCTTGGTTCTTGTTCTTCTCCTTCCCAAGTAAGCTATTCTCTTCCCAATCAACCTTTTACTCTCTCTAGGAAGATGACTTCTCTAATTTTTGTAGAGGAGATGAATAACCCATGTACACTTAATCTTCAAATACTTATAATACGGCAAAATCCGAAATCACTATTCATCCCCCTTAGAAAAATAACCCAAATGCACTTTTGGGTTGTCTATTCATTTCCAAATGACCCGAGACCCAAATCCAATATCCAAATAGACTTTTCTGACTATTTCGAACCTTTCGGATGCAACGACGCAGTCGAAATGACTATAATGCCGATAGAAAATAAATTTCCTTTTGAATATAACTAATTATTCCCGATACGTCCCATACCGCGTCTGACTAAAAATCCAAATTACCAAACAACAATTATCAATAATCATCACATTCACATATTACCTAAATATCTTTAAGTAATATTCAGAATCATACATTTTAATATCCGCAATTCAGATAAAACCCAAATGAATTAATTAATAATAAAATCCAATTAATCCATTAATTTAAAATATAACTCATTTTAAAAGTCATTAAAAATTGCGGGGTATTACATACTTCCCCCCTTATAACATAATTTCATCCCAAAATTTAGGGATATAAATCATATCGATAAGGTCAACACCGAGTATAAATCTCACATCGCAAGAAATCTAAGATGTACCGCCCATACTGTACATTATTAAAAATCCCTATTGATGTTATACGCCCAACCTCACCATATAGTCTCAACTGAATTGAATTTAATCTTTACCCAATCTTCCCTATACCATCGACGTAACCAAGTTCGGAAAAATGATCCATATACTTTCAAATTTTTGAAAACTACTACCACTCAACCATCCAGGGTGCCCATACACCCTATTGTACCACTTTCTTTATAAGATTTATCGCAAAGGTTACAAACTCATATCCCAAAGACCTATTTTATTTCTACTCCCAACGGTTATTAGTTTCATGCGTGGGGTATCTCGCAAGAAAAATCCAAACAAGGAACCCCCCCGATGCACTACTACCTAAAGTAGTTGGTCATCAAAACTCCTCAGGTCCTTAGTCAATAGTATATAAAAATCAAGTTTATCGATTTAAAAAAAATATCAGGTTTATCGAAAAAGAAATTTTGGTTTTACTGATTTCAAATTGAGTCCACTCATCTACTCTCTTATAGAAGGCAAGATGCTGGATAGTAGTAGTACATACGCTCTCATATACCACAGTTCAATGCACGTCAATAGTCACATCATGATCGGACATGCCTAAAGTAAGTAATCCCATGATAAGAAAAATCAGACCCACATGATAACATGTAAAAATATAGGTGTCCCCAACCCCTCGGTGAGTCTACATAAATAACAATGCTATAGGCTAAGTTTTCCCACACAATATTAATCGCTACAAAAATCAATATACGCCTTATAATTTCATAAATAGAAAACATACCCTCATTCGCGGGTGGTGGTTGTTGATTCACTGCCTGATGGACGTTATATACATGCTCGTACTAACCCTGCTGTGCGGGTGCGGCTGGAATGGGAGGTAGTGCTAGCACCGGAGCTGGAGCTGGAAAAGAAGCTAGTGGAAACACTGGTACTTGTGGCTCCTGTCGAGCATGTTATTAATGAGGGAATTTGTCTTTATGAGGACAATCTTGTCTTTTATGGCAATACTTTCAGCACATGAAACATTTTCCCACAAACTTTCCACCACTTTTCCCCTGTTGGCCCCGACCCTGCTGACCATTACCTCATTTTCCTTGACCCTGATGAGCTTGTCTCTGGCCCTGTTGGCCTTTCCCATTACCTCTATCCTCAAATCAAGAATCTCCAGATCGCAAATGCTTAGCATAATCCCTTGTCTGGGAACCCTGTTCACCCTGACGCTGATGACTCTGCCCTAGCTGAGTCCCACTAGAACTACCCCAGTAGTCTTGCCTTGCAGGTTTGATCCAAACACCCGCTTAACACTCTGAGCATGAAAGAGGTTATCCTAGCAGTGAAGCATTGCAATATTTAGAACAGCTGCATACGTACGCAGTGAAAGATTCCCCAATAAATGCTGGCAAATCTTATAGTTTAATGCATCAGTGAACATTAGAATTCTCCTCTCTTCAGTGGGTACTTCTGTTGGTACCAAATTAGTTAATCTCATAGATTCTTCCTCGTATTCCGCCACCGTCTTCTCTCCCTGCTTCAAATTAAGTAGTTTTTGCTTCATCTCTGTCTGGATGGGGGAAGGAAAATACTTCCCATCAAACCGTATTCGAAAGTCTTGGATAGTCATTGTGTCTCTCTCCTCCATAGTGGTCGTAGCTTCCCACCATTACAAAGCTTCCCCTACTAGCTTGAATGTGGCTAGTATTTGACGTTGAACCTCAGTGCATTCAAGCATTCTCAAGTGCAATTGGACATCTTTCTTCCATTGTCTAGCAGTCACAACATCTGATCCTCCCTGAAACTCAGGTGGGTGCGCCTTCTGAAAGTAATCCCTCACTCGTTCCCATGCAGTAGGAAACACTTACCCTTGTTCGGGTGGCACAACAGGTGCCTATACTGGAGTATGCTGAACAAAAGCTAGAGCTGCATTGACTGCCTGAGTGACAATTACAGCAACTTCGGCCGTAGTCATCGTACCTTGAGCTGGGGCGGGCTGAGGTGCACGTCGAGGAGGCATCTGAAACGAGAGAACACTATCAATATTTGATATATCAAAATAGCTGAAGAACGTAGGCGTAAATAGAAAAGCAATAATCCTACTCAAAGGTCTCTACATCAAAGAACGCTAAGCTGAAAACGCAATAAGCCGTACAGACCCTAAAGGACACTAGAACCTGATGCTCTGATACCACGTGTAACACCCCGCCTAATAAAATACCGGGTGGCCAATTCTATACAAAATTAAAACAGAATATATAGTTGACTCATTCTTAGCATCACTGTCGAAAACACTTACAACTCACCCAATACTCAATAAAACTGGTGTTAAAAACTTTCCAAATTTTAATTCAACAAAATCCATTTCCAATTTAAGAATAACACAACACATTTTATTCTATAATACTGATAATCGAACAAATAACACAAAAGAATTTAAATGCAATTGGAATAAACATTCCCAAATAATATAAATCCATTACAGTTATACCAATAATAACAAATGTATTAAAAGGACACTAACACAATAGTATATGTCTTCGAAAGAAAGTGATAACTC
This sequence comes from Sambucus nigra, assembly GCA_949130495.1. Classification (NCBI taxonomy): domain Eukaryota; kingdom Viridiplantae; phylum Streptophyta; class Magnoliopsida; order Dipsacales; family Adoxaceae; genus Sambucus; species Sambucus nigra. The sequence continues at coordinate 424,079,078 of OX422218.1, forward strand.
AAGTCCTTTGGGTGACATGACCTAACTACGAAAATACTGTGAATCAAAAGAAGAAAGGCGTCTAAGCAAAAACTCCATAGCTCATCGAAATCCGCTAAGGTTGGCATCCCTGCTACTGGACACCTGATATAGAAGATACAATAGAAAAGAAAATATGAAAGGAAACGGGTCAGAGCCCGATTGTGAAAATGATTTTTAAAACAACAAGTATTTAACAAGTGCAATAAAGAAATTATTATGTACATGTTAGTATCCAACTCTCACTTGCTATTCTCACCTCTCAACTAGAGTGCACACTTAACGTTTCCTATTAACCTCCTAGTTAATGGTTCCTCTTCACAAATTTCCATAATATGATTTCATCCCAGATTATAATCCCGTATGTCCCATATCATACGTCATATAATCATTCATTTGCATTTCCTATTTATATGAATTGTTTCCCCTTAACATCAATCATTTCTCATTAATATGAATTAATCTCTTCAATAAATATTCGTTATCTTATTTCAATTCTTTTCTCAATTCACCGTTATCGAATTATTACGCAGTATATGATTTAACCACAATATAACTGTTCACTCATTTAATTCATTATATATATATATATATATATATATATATATATATATATATATATATATATATATATATATATATATATATATATATGTATGTATGTATATAATACGTCACCCCGAGTCACAACTGCAGTGCAATGTATTACGCCGCTATCATATCCCATCATCGCTGGTCTTCGAATAGGGGACTAAAGGTTCGGTAAGGATTCCTCGAACCACAAACAACAACAAACAAATTGGAGGCGAACATAGTTCTCGTATCCATGGGTCACATACATACCTACGTACCCACAGTCAGCGGACTTATCAACTCCCCGATAAGTCTTTCATAGACCTATGTTCTCGAGCGACAAATCAAAGATCCCATGGATTCATCAGGATATGACTTCCCTCACGCACAAACCTCCCGTCGATAGCAAGTAATCTAGGTATGTCATACACATAATAATCAATAATTCAAATAGGCATTATCACACCTATAATATACTATCAACAAGGTACTCAAATTACCCTTAGATTATTACCATACACAACATTATATCTCTTTAATTCCCACGTATTAAAATATCTTAACTTTACTTCTTAATTTAATTATCCCCGAGCCTCACTTAATATTCAAGGTTCAAATAGGTTTTTCCTCAACATATTATCAGTAAGAATTCACTAATACCCTACTGGTCCATATCATCATATCTCCCGAATTACTATGAATTAAACTCTCCCTTTTTAATCAGGGTTCAAACTGATAGTTTCAAATCTCTTATGAACACATCTTTTTTCCCTTAGGATTAAACCCTCTTGTAAACTTAAGGATACCCAAGTGTTATGTTCAATCACCCCTACTGGTCCTATTTTTAATCCTTATGCATACGAATTAAAATCCAACAAATGAATCTAGCAACCAAAATTCCTTAAATTTAATTATCATTATTCTAATCAATTAAATCTCAATCAAATTAATTCAAACCTTATCTAGGGCTTACTGATCTTCTCTAAGTCCCATAATATCCAATTAATAATCACAAAAGATCTACCAAAGGTTCGGGATAAGAATCAACATTTAAAAGAAACAACTATAGGTGTTTTGGGGAGGTCGATCGATGGAAGGCAGGGGGTCGATCGATCGATCACTCAAGTAACAGCCTGGTTTTTCTGCATTTGTGTAACTACGAGTTTAGCCATTTTTTATCATTCAAACCTTCATATTAACAACCCAAATGACTTATAATCCTTACTACATGATATATCAACATATATGAATTATTTATAATACTTTAAACATCTTATAATCATCAAGAGATTGGATTAAAAGCATGTTTATCTCCCCTTTTTCTAGAAAATTATCAACCTAATATCCTCAAGAACACAACAATGGTTTTCAGAATTTCCTCAATAGATATATGACTATCTCGTGGATTACTAACAACCTACAACATGAGTTTGATTCCTATATCTTTTCAGTTTCCAGAAATCCATTTAACAACTCCATTATGTCTTCCAAACATAAAAAAATCATCTCTTTTAATAACTATTCTAACATCGACAATATACAAACTTAAATTGCCATTATCAAACACTTGCCTATTATGAAGGTCTGATCCTTTGGTGTACTATATCTCAGGTGTTTCTCCCTTCTCCGATCAACCTCCGGTGGTGCTTGGTGGTGGTGACCCTTGGTTCTTGTTCTTCTCCTTCCCAAGTACGCTCTTCTCTTCCCAAGCAAACTTTTACTCTGTCTAGAAAGATGACTTCACTAATTTGTGTAGAGGAGATGAATAACCCATGTACACTTAATCTTCAAATACTTATAATAGGACAAAATTCGAAATCACAATTCATCCCCCTTAGAAAAATGACCAAAATGCCGTTTAATGTTGTCTATTCATTTCCAAATGACCCGAGACCCAAATCCAACATCCAAATAGACTTTTCTGACTATTTCGAACCTTCCGAATGGAACGACGCAGTCGAAATGACTTTAAGGTCGATATAAAATATATTTCCTTTTTAATTTAACAAATTAGTCCCGACACGTCCCATACCGCGTATGACTAAAAATCCTAATTACCGAACAACAGTTATCAATAATCATCACATTCACATATTACCTAAATATCTTTAAGTAATATTCAGAATTATACGTTTTAATATCCTTAATTCGGATAAAACCCCAATGAATTAATTATTAATAAAATCCAATTAATCCATTAATTTAAATTATAACTCATTTTAAAAGTCATTAAAAATTACGTGGTATTACAGTGTCGCATGTAAGATTTTAGTAAGTGGTTAGCCGTTATAACCATATTGTATATATAATTACCTAGAAGGGAGGAGTGAGCAAGGGTGGCACTGGGATGGTATCTTTCGGGAGAACGGATTGTTTTGAGATGTGCTAGTAAAGAGTTATGATTTTTATATTTCTGAAATTTTGAACTGTTAAAACGTGTTTGGTAGTAACGGTAAGACAATCATTTTATAGTTAGGCTAGATGCATGTAGTTGTAATGTTCCAGTAGTTGAAGGGCCTTTCGTATGGAAATGTTTTGTCATGAGGTAGAGGATTTTTATTACTGAGGAGATTCAGTTGTAGGAGGGTCCATTTATGTTTTGTTATGATTTAGAGGAATTTTATTACGGGTTCATTGTTGAGCGGTGAATTTTGGCTCATGATTGTGTGCGGGAGGAGAACTAGAGGTTGGTAAGAGTATTGTAATTGTTGATGACTTGTTTCTTGAGCATAAGGTGTTTAGTTTGCATGTTGAAAGACACAAAATATGGTTCAAAAATATTTGTAGACTCTAGTCCTGAATTAACGGATCTAAATTCCCTACAGAGCTACAAAGTAGTGTATTGAGAGGGTCCCTTGTCTAGATTTTGCTTGCGATACCTCCACTGCACGAAATTAGCGAATGCCAGGAATTGAGAAAGGTTAAATCTTTGGACATTTTCATATAATTAGTATGTTATAATGCATTAGTTTGTTAACAGTTTTATTACGACTTGAGGCAAGTGGAGCCGGGTAATATTTTACAGTTGAGCTCGGGTACAGGGTGTATGGGCGCCCGGGTTAATTAATTTGATTTTAAAGTAAAAATAATATGCCGTGAGAAGTGGGATAGATATTTAGAGTGATTTTGAGGGTAGGTGATTTTGGATCCGGTAGAGGTTTGGAATATTATGCTTAACTAAATTTCGAGGACGAAATTTCTAGTAAGGGGGAAGTATGTAATACCCTATAATTTTGAGGACTGAGAATTTAATTATTTTTTGAAAAAATAATATTTATTTGAATTGGAAAATTTTAAATTTGGCAATTTAGTTCAAAATTTGAGGATGTTATAAAGAGTTTCGGATGACGATTCTGAGCGCACAGTTGATTCGAGATGGGTCGAGATAGTCAAAATGACTGTCTTTGGATTTTATTTCAGTTCCGAAATATCTTAAGTTGGTTGGACTGGAATTGGAGTAAAGGAGTCATTTAAAATATGTATTCTCATTTAAGTTCGGTTATTTTGGAGATAAGGCTTATCAAGCCAACGTGAGATAACAATCTTATTTGTGAGATTGAGAAAGATCTAGAGAGAGAGAGAGAGAGAGAGAGAGAAGAGGAAAGGAAGAAGAGAAAAAGGAAAAACTTGGAGACTCCGGAAAATCTATGATTTCGAGGAAGATTCAACCTCTACAACTTTGAGGCAAGTCATTAAACTTGTTAAATAATCTATGTGTGTGATTTTTTTCATGATTTGTGGAAAAAACTATGGATTTTGGGTTTTAAATGTTAAAAAACTAGATTTTGGTTAAGTCTTGCATTTGAGGTGTGTGTATATGGATTTGAGATTGTATATATAGTTTGGTTGGTATATGTATAATGAGTTTGATGTTACAAACATGTTTGGGTTGAAGAATGATGGAGAGAAGATGATAAATTTGGGTTTTGAAATTTTGGGCTTTGAAGAAAATAAGCCATTCGATAGCTTGCTGGACAGGCCGAATCGATTCCCCCCTCCCCTTTGCGAATCGATTCGAAATGTTACAGACTTATAGGTCTGTGTGACCAAATTTATTCGGATCCTATAGAGAATCGATTTGCCTAAGAAAGACTTACAGGTCATTTGGACTGCATCAATTAGCATACTGACGAATCGATTCTCTTTTAGGACTGAATCGATTCGGACTGGGCCAAATCGATTCGAAAATAAGGCTGTTTTGTGATGTTTTTCTAGAGTGAGTTTTACTCCGTTTTGATTAGGTTTATCGATTAATAACCTTCTCATATGGTGTGAGAAACATGTTTTGGACGTTTATTGGAAGTTTCTTATATCATGTAATTTTTGAGACGCATCGAGTTATTTGGGAAGGTATAAAATGGAGTTGTCGCATCAACTTAGTGGGGAATTATATTAGCGACGGGAACCCTACTTGAAGATTAGACGTAAGTTATTATATGATGTGATGTTGGGGCTCGTAGAGGTTGTTGTGAAGGTATGACTTGGAGTTGTTATGTTGACTGTTGTGTTGAATTCTCCTACCGACGGTATTTCTATTTAGAGATGATTGGAGACTAATGAGAGAGAGGTTGTGTACCCTTAGTGACATTCAACTTAGGAATTTAACCATAAATCAAATAATGTTAAAGATTCATATGAGTAACTTAACTGTAATCTGAATTTGGAAGGATTTAATGGATCACCGATCAAAATAGTTAGTGTTTGTATTTACATTCGGGGTAGTTATTATATATATATATATATATATATATATATATATATATATATATATATATATATATATATATATATATATACGATTAATGATAAATAATCTAATGCGAAATGGGATCACAAAATGAATTGGGATTGAGTTCATGGATAACCGACTAATAGTTATGTGTGTATCTATATTAAGTATAATTATTGTATATCGATGTGCATACGGATATATATGGTGTGCGAATGAATATTGTTATATACACTCAGTTATGAGATAGTATCCAGAATGTTGATCGAATTGGGAGACTATTCATATCATAGAGGTGATGGATGAGTAAGTTTCAAGTAATGGATCGTATTATGAAATGAATTGGAAAAGTATGCATTATAGCGTCGGTTCGTATATATATATATATATATATATATATATATATATATATATGTATATATATATATATATATGTATATATATATATATATATATGTATATATATATATATGTATGTATGTGTGTGTGTGTATGCATAGATGTCATGAATATATATACTTTGTGTGATGGTTTCTATATATGATGTGATTGCATATATATATCTAGTGTAAATGATATAAATACTTATTGTGTGAGCATACCCCTCCAGTGCTATCATGGAAAGTTGCGCGATGTGCTTGAGGCCCCTAGCTTGAGGAGCAGGGAGCGTATAGTCTCCAGGTCATAGTCGTCCATTATTTATTGCATGATTTTCATTATGGGTGAGTAGTCTTGGGTATGATTCGTTCTCACTTTCAGGTTTGGATATATGATCGCTTCCCATACGTTGTGTTTTGTTTGATTACCAGGACCGGGGCGGTGTGATCATAGTCCAGTGGTTGGTAATCCGGGATAAAGTGCATAATTACTTGAAGATGATAGCATTGTGAAGTATATTTATATCCTATAAGTGATTGTGTTCTGGATATTTAAATGCACGTTAAGTGTGTTATGTCTACGTGCTTGTTAGGGTAGAATGATTGCGTTTATAACTACAATAATGTTATATAGACCCTAAAGGTTCTGTGCGATATATTATTTATGAACTTAAAGATAGTTTTTCAAAATACGTAGCTGAGAGTGTTGCATGCTGAGGGCATCATAGATCTCGACAATCTACATTGTCAAGGAATAGTGTATCGGGGGGGGGGGGGGGGGAGGGGTTCCTTGTTTGTATTTCGCTTTGTGAGACGCCCCACACACGAAACGTAGTGCAATGGTAGGAGTGGGGAGAGGTTTAGTTCTTAGCACTAGTGTTATGAGTTATGGTGTAATATTACTTATTAGGTATATAAAGATGATATGTGAATATTCTGATGCTAATAACTTGGATAAGTTAATAATTAGGAACCGATGAAATTCTGGTTAGATATATGTATGTAGATATGTATATGTAAATGTATGAGTTCGGGCGTAAACTTAGGATATGATATAAGGAGAAGAGTTTGGGTTATACTTGAGATAGTGGGTTACACGGGTGTGGATTATGCGTAGATAAAATTGAATTGTCCCTAGAATGTGTCGGGTAGTTTAATTAAGGTTCATGTGCATACCTTTAGGTACGCGCTTTAGTCGAGGATTAAGTTTGGATTCCACGAGAATGCGACTCCACTTAAATCATGAAATTGTACATTTATAATTATTATGCATTTTAATGCACTTGCTAAAATATTTTAACACCTCGGGCTCTGACCCGTTTATATTTCTCTCTTGCTATATATATATTGTAAAATATTATAGTTGTCCCACCACAAGTACGCCATTAATGCTTTTTCTATCCAGTGTCCCCGGAGCTGTAGAAGATGCGAACTGTTGCACGATTTTTTCTATAGTCATTTCATATTTTTGTCAATCTAGTTAAGGATTCGGTTTTTATATCTGGTTTATTCCCAAGGGTTATGTAAGTAGAACTTTTATATTTCTTTCCTCATGATGTTGTATTGTCTGTGACCCGACATCATATTCGGGTATATTTCCTTTTGTAGTACTTATTATGTTTTATATGAGGACACTTACTCTTATTTTGGTATGTCTGTACATATTATCATGTTCAGTAGTTACTATGTTGTTGGTATGTTGATTTATTGTATGATTGAAATTTTTTGAATCCGCTTATTACAGTATTGGGTAGTTAGTTATATTTTTTTTAGTATCGACAGTAGATTCTGAGAATGATCCACTTGAAATTCCTGATTTATTTTAGTATAAGGTTGGCCACTCGGCATTATTTTAAGAGGGTCTCATAGTCAGTTGGAGGTTTTAGTTTTTAAAATGTAATTTAGCAATGTATTGGGTTAAAAAATAGTTATTATTTGTATTTGGTTCAATAAAACTTTCATTTCTTTCAATAAAATGTGTTAGTAAAAATGTTTTGGAGAGTAGAATTAGAATAATAGATAGAATTTTGACTTGGATAAACATATGCAATTTCTTTTGCTACACTAAATTAAAATAACGACCAATATAAATCTATTACTTAAATTCCAAAACCTACCAATTTTGGGAGAACCGTTTTTAATTCTTTTAACATAATCTTACTTCTCAAATGCACAACAAAATAAAACCATGAAAAACTAATATATTTAAATAGATATTAGAAGTGATATACTTACTTGAACCGATGCACCAACCCAGGTTCCCTTAGCAAAATGTAAGAAATTCAGCAAACGAACCTATAACATGGCCAAATTGTATTCATACATTGAATGTACAAAGCAATTATCTCCAAATTTTCACTTTATACTAACATAATGCATTTAAACTCATATACTCACCTATAGCATAATAGGTATAAGTAGTTGATATTGATATGATACGTTAAAAATTATTTCTTACTTCAATATTACCCCATTTATAACTGAATTTAAACTTATAAAATTCACCCAAGTTAGAACTTAAGGAAATAAAAATCATCCCATATCGATTGAATTCAAACTGATAAAATTCTTAATTAAGTGAACTATGCATTTCAAATTGATAAGTTTCAATGCAATATACAAACCGATACAATTCATCCAATTAAAAATTAGTATCAATCACAAATACAACTTCAACATTATGTAACCCTAATAACATGTAACCAATATAATGACTCTCAGCACACATCTACAATAATAAAAAACAAATTTATTTGCTAATCTTTTTTTCACAATTTTAAACAAAGGTTGCCATTTAAACCGAGATAAATCCATCTTCGGCCATGAATCGATGTCAAAATTGTGTTTGTACAAAAAAAACATCTCATTCGTTCTCTTTGACTCATTTCATCGACCATCTAGTGGGAAATTTTCATATATGCCATACTCTCATGCCTTCTCAAATAAACATCACATTAGAACCATGAAAAATTAATACATTGAAAACTGGTAAACTTAATTGACTAGATGCACCAAAGTAGGTTTCCTTAACAAAACGTAAGAAATTCTTCAACCATTGTCGATTATAGAGAGGAGTTCATTTCGGAGGTAATTCTGCAGCTGGAATATCTTAATTAATACACGAAGCTATCGATTATAGGGAGGAGTTAATTTAAAAGATTAATCGACCCATGGAGCTGATTAGAGAGAGTAAATTTAGGAGTTTAATCGACAAATGGAGCTGCTTGGAGATGAATACGCTTCGAACTTCTTATTTATGGTTCGACTGACTGCCATCTGACGTGCACGTGTAAATTGAGTTTTCAGCTTTCATTTCTTGCCCTTGAGTTTTCAGCTTTCATTGCCCACGTGGATATCCTCTTTGGTGAGGAATCGTAAATGCTTGTTTAGAATTTTATTGTAGTATATAGATTATTATCATTATAAAAATTAAAGATAATTGGAAGTAAGGTTTGTGAGGGTTTTGAGAGAGGGGCATCGTATGGCATCACGATTTTAGTACAAATGACATGTAATTGAGGGTCTTCACAAGAATTAACTAACGTACCTCATCATGAGATAAAGGATATGATCATTGGATAAACATCGACACCAAGTTGAATTCCCAGGTCTGATATCACTATTTATGAAACAACGGTTTCTACCATACATTTATCCACAACCAAATACGTTGGCATGTGGTCCATCACTAAAGAAAGAATAGTTTATCTTCTAATATATTCAGAAGGCAACTCGACCTATGTTACCTCGAACAAGAATATTTATAACAATATGTTCCACATATCCTTATATTGATGACAATTTGGACATCGCTCGACATTCATAATGGATTGTTGAGACCACACTGTGACACCCCGCTTATTAAAATAAGAGGTAGCCAACCCGATACTCTAATAAATACATGTATCATAGATGGTCCATTCTTAGCATCACTGTCCTGAAAATAATAATACGAGATAACCACAAATTATTTTAGAAAATGGATGTCAAAATAATTTGCAAATTTAATAAAAACCATTTCGATAACCCAATTTGAAAAGAAGGTGGATAAAAATGTAGAAACTTGAAACAGTCTAACAACCCAATAATAACCGAATAAGCTCTCGATTAACTATGAAATACAAATAGGTTACACCAAGTATTACAGTTAAATACAAATAATATATATACAGTTACACATCTTGGGACACATGCCTGAATGTATCGACTGATCATAACTAGATTATACAAAATATTGAAGTTTCTATCACAAAAGTCCTGTAACATACACAAAAATGCTATAGCTCCTGGACACTAGGAATGAGAGATTAACACGGGCGTCCTTGCGGCGGATCACCTGGGCATAAATAAGAACCACATAGAACGGATAAATATAAATGGGTCAGGGCCCGGTTTGATATGATATACGTGTAAATAAAAGGCATGACAGTTATGAATTGCTAACATCGTAGACAAATTTCAATCTCTCTTCATGATAAGGATATTCCTCACCTGTGATCTAAGTGAACATCCTAACGAAATGTCAGTTAATATGCACAATTCATCAATGCAAGAGAATTAACGAAAATCAATTTCAATAAGCTTAAATTATAGTTTGATAAAATTGAACTTCACAAGTCCATTCCTAATTAATAAACTTAGTCCGTATAGTTTTTTTATAAATGCATTGGCCATTTATGAAATGCCCAATTCGAGAGAATAATTACAATCGACATATAATGATTCTAAGACTATCCTTCCGGGAGTCACCCCACTGGATGCAACCCTAAATATCTATCATCTTCCAGGGCCTATAACCAAGACCACTTGGGTATCTTAAATCGCGTCGTGTGGGAAGCGGCCATATACCTTCGACAGTGAGTCATAACCATACCTAAAATTACCTCACTTCGAATAAAACAATAACATTATATAACCACCGGTCTTATGGACGAGGACTATATTCACCCTGAATTCAATAGCCAGGGGACTTCAGCTCATTTACGTAACTTCCCTTATGATAGCATTTAGAGAGGTATGTATATGAAAGTGAATATTCATAAGGTTTTCCAATTTAAAAGGTACATTACCTTATATCCGAAAAGGCATGTGTTTAATGTCATAAAACATAACATTTAACTATCTTCGTATTAGTCTCCCTAAGATAATGACAACCCATAAGCCACTAAGCATCATTTGCCTCATGCAAATATCTAAAGTTCAAAACCATAACCCCCTACTTTCCCTTAGTCCAAGACTGGCTTACTAAATGAAAAACTACACTAACCTCTATTAAATGGTCCCCAAAATTCAATTACCCCCTTTCTAATCTAAGGTATTCGTCTTCCTATTATAAGACTCTAGTACTCTTTATTGCTTCATAAGAGAAGGTTCATAGGCCTTAAACCTACAATAAAAGAGCTAAAAACTAAGTTAGAAAATATCTTAAAACAACAGGATTTTCGAATCGTTTCGCCTAGGGCCGAATCGATTCACCCCAGATAGCGAACCGATTCGCTCAAAAGCGAATCGATTCGGTTCCTCGGACCTGTATCGACCCTTTTTAGCGAATCGATTTGTTAGGGAGGGAAAATTGATTCTCCCTGGTCGATTTTTCCAGTTGGGGGATACAGGTTATAAGAGCCGTAGATACCCAAAACCTCTTTCTCTTCCATTTAGCCCACTTCATCAATTAATAATCCCACCAAATCAATCCTACACAACCACTAACTAATATAACCAACACAATTCATATCAAAGCAATGTTTAAGGGTATAAGCACCCACAAATCATCAAAACCCATAAATGGTTTAAATCTCCAAAACACAACTATCTATACAAATTATCCACACTAAATCATACATAATTGCAAGTTAGAAACTTGCCTCAAGTTTTTAGTCTCAGATTCTCTTCCGGTAGCATCAATTCCAAGATCAAATCTTAAATTCTCTCTCTCTCTCTCTCTCTCTCTCTCTCTCTCTTTAACTCCCTCTAAGTTTAGAAGCATAAATGAGAAATAAATTCTCTAGGAAGACTAAAATGCCCAATTATATTAAGTCTAATCATTTAAATGCTAATCTTTTATATTCTATAAAATTTTATACAAGGCTTTAAATGCTCCTCTTTATCTAGGCTATCCACCTGGCATCATGAATTTTCTCCCCCTCTCACCAGGTCTTCATTTAAGGATTTTATGGACAAGTCACTCCTATGATTAACCTCCATTATTCATGTGCTTTTTGTTTACCTGGCATTTAGTTTGAAAGAGTTATCTTCACATGCAAGCTTTGATAAAAAGGCTTTTCTAATTCGCCTGTGGCCCTTCATTTCCCCCACCTGTTCATCCCATCTCTTTAAAAGGTTGATATAAAACCTCCCACACTTAACTTCTCTCTCTCTCTCTCTCTCTCTCTCTCTCTCTCTCAAAATATGCATGGACTCCACCCTTTCTTTTTTCGCCTCCCCACATCGAAATAGTTGAATTAATTGAAGAGATCTTTTCATGTCCTTCCTTCCTCTTCGAAGTTTTGTTGGTGTATGGTTCTAATGATTTATTTTTAAGACTTGGACCATTTTCTTTATTGGGATTACGAGATAAAAAGAGGGCACGTAATTTTTTTTAAAAATAAAACAAGGCGGAGGAACAAAAAGCTCCCAAATTGACATGTTGGGGGGGGGGGAGGCAGGTCGGCTGAAATATGATCATGAGGTTGGTCACTCTAAATTTTTTTGTTTAAAGCAGGACTAAGTAGGTGGTTGATTTCATGGTGTAGCAACTGATCTGGGTCACTGGTGGTCAGCATAACCAAACCTGGTTTGGTGGGAGAGAAGTGCTTCGTCTTTGGAGGAAGTTTATCTCCATCAGCATGGTGAAATTTTTAGTGCACTGACTTAGGCCTCCCTGAAATGTGAAAACCAGCAAGTGCGACCTCCTGTGCGGAGGAAAACCCCTGGAGATGTGTATGGTTCTCGCTGGCTAATAAGATCGGTGGTGAGATGGATGAAGTTTAATGGAAAAACACTGTGCGTATTCATGGATAGAGAAGGAGAGGATGGGAAATGGATTGTATTTGTTTTTCCCATTTGTTTTACATTCTATCACCTTCAAATCTATCATCCCTTTATTATATGCTATATAAAACCACTAGACTCTTATCCTCTAAAATTTGAGGTTATTCAGTTGTGTCTCCCAAATCTATTTAATCCTTAAACTATCTAATTGGTTTCTCCATTATTCATTTGTGTAGGTTGCGATGATTTTGATCGTAGTGGGTATTGTGTAGGCCAATTTTTTGGCTATTTATGTCAGGTAAATTCGGAACAATATATACAATTTATGATCTTTTTTATTTTCCCTTTAGATTTTCCATTATACTGCTTGGTGAAACTTTTAATTTCATATACAAGCTACTATCATAGGTTGCCTTTTCTTACCACATAGATATCTACTTTTTGTAATATTCTATATACTGTCTTACATACCTCGTAGAAATACAAAATTATCTCATAGATAATGATTACCAGTTTTTTGAGAAAATGTTTACAAAAGAAAATTTATAAATTTAACATGGTTTCATATTCTCTTTGATTTCTATCTTAAGAGTGGAAGGAGGATAGATATGTTATTTTTTTTGCTCACATATTGTTAGATGCTTTAAGGGTATAAATATTAATTTTTGAATGAATGTATTTCCTTAATTTAACTATGGTTTCCCAACACTATGAAAATAAATAACTACCAGTTTGAGTTTGTGCACATCAAGCATTTGTTTTTTTTTTGTTTTTTTTTGGATAAAATGAAATTTATTGATGATAAAGAGAAAAAAGAGCCCTTCTCCGGTGGCTTACAATATAGTAGGGGAAATATCAAAGTCATCGATAAAATTATTAAAAAATCTACATAAAGGTCCTTTATAAGGCCTAGCTTTAAAGGCTATAACAATGTCCTAGTGAATGGCCTGGATGATTGATTTGGATTTCATTGGAATACCTTCAAAATTAGCTTTGTTCCTGCAACACCAAATCTATCAACAAATAAAGAGAAGAAGAATTTTACAAAGAGTAGATCTAATATTTGTTCCTCGAACATCAAGTATTTGGTAAAATGCCATATAGAAAACACAATCTCTCTATTTTGTATTGTTGCATGGATATATGACTTGGAAGATGTTAGTGTTGTAATTTTATTCAAAATATATATATTTTTATTTTTCAATTGATTAATTTTATGTTTTTTGTGGTATTGAGTTATTTGAGACTAATTATATATTGGAGGTGTAAAGGTGTTTTGGGGGGTGTGGAAGGTATAGGTATGATTTTTGCAAAATGACTATGAAAATGCTATAGTCCACGAATCGCGCGAGTTTATACCTAGTACATAATTAAAATGACTCGTAACAACATAATTAAGCCATAACCGGTCAAAAGTACCCGGAACCCAAAAATACAACTTGGTACTTATTTTGACTATCTCAACCATTTTCGTACTAACCGTGCCCTCTAAATTGGTATTCGGGATATCATAAATTACTTCATGTTCCAACATCATTTCAAATCATAACCATCGCTTAAAGCACAACGACGCAATAAAACATAATGCGATGCTATTTACATTCACTTCACACTAAATATGCAAAGCTAAGTAAATATTATCTCATAAATCACTTAAATTAATATTTACTTCAACTTCTTTTATTTTATAGAATTGACCTGCATAAAAATTAATAAAAATAATAATTACTCATAAATAAGGGTATTACGTACTCCCCCCCTTACAAGGGAATTTTGTCCTCAAAATTCAGGCGTACCTTGTAAAAAGAGGCGTGGATACTTCTCCCTAATATCGTCCTCACGCTCCCAAGTCGATTCGTCGTCGTTGTGGTGTCGCCATTGGACTCGGACCAAGGGAACCACTTTCGACCTTAGCCTACGCTCCCCGTGATCCATGATAGCAACTAGTTGTTCTTCATATGAAGCATTGGGTTGAAACTTAATATAATCCAAAGGGATGTGCTAGGGAGCTCCCTAACACCTTTTGTACTTCTTCAAGGATGAAATGTGGAACACGTTATGAATTTGTCGTAGGCGTTCCGACAAGGCAAGTTAATATGCTACGGGGCCTACTTTTGCAATAACGGGAAAAGGGACGACATAGCACAGCACAAGCTAGCCTTTCTTCTTGAATCACATTATACCCTTAATTGGGGATACTCGCACTAAAACTTGGTCTCCAACCTCCAATTCCACATGCCTTATGTTCGCATTGGCATAACTTTTCTAAAGATCTTGCATAATTTGTATATGGTTTCAAATAATCTCAATCTTTAAAGAGGTATCTTGGATCATTTTAGGTCCAATGAGCTTATTATATCCTACTTTCAACAAACAAGTAGGTTATGTACACGGCCGACCATACAATGCCTCGAACGGTGCCATACCTATTGTTAATTGATACGAATTATTATAAGCAAATTCGACCAATGGAAGGTATTTCTCCCATCCTTCTCTGCAGTGAATTACGCGCATCCTAAGCATATCCTCTAACATTTGATTAAGTCTCTCCGTTTGTTCATCCATTTGCGGGTGGTAGGAGGTACTCAACTTCAATTCTGTCCCCATTGCTTCTTGGAAACTCCGCCAGAAATGGGACACAAAAATCTTATCTCGACTGGAGACTATATTGATGGGCACCCCATGGAGTTTCCCAATATCTGCAATAAAGAGCCGGGCGTTACGTGACATATTATAATCTGTTCGCACTTGTAAGTAATGTGTCGATTTGGTTAGACGATCGACAGTAACCCAAATGGAATCATGATCGCTTTGTGACATCGATAATCCGGTGATAAAATCCATCGAGATACTCTCCCACTTCCATACCGGTATTCCTAACTGTTGTAATAATCCCGTTGGTTGCCGGTGGTCTTCTTTCACCAATTGACAGGTGGTGCATTAGGAAACAAATTCAGAGATGTCCTTTTTCATACCCGCCCACCAATATTGACGGTGCATGTCTTAGTACATTTTTTCTCCACCTAAAAATCTAGACCCATGAGATTCTGTCATGATTGCATGTCTCAAATCTCTCTCATCGAGGACTATAAGTCTCCCATGGAAACGTAACCCACCCTAAGAGTTTATAGAGTAGGACTTTGCTCCCTCGATTAATAATTGGCGTATTCGGTCTTGACAATCCTTATCCCCTCCATGAGATTTTATAACTCGCAATAAAATAGCAGGCGTAACAGTCAACACTGACATAAATGCCCTTGCTCCAGCATCCTCCTGGCTAAGCTCTTTCCATTAAGCCTTTCATACACTTGCTAGTTCTCCCGCTGGTTTTTGACTTAGCGCATCCGCTAACACATTGGACTAGCCTCGGTGATAATTAATATCGAATTGGTAGTCTTTCATGAACTCCAACCATAGAAGTTGTAGCATATTCAGATCTTTCTATGAGAACAAATAGTGCAACGATTTATGGTCCGTAAAAAGACTAAACTTCTCCCCCAAGAGGTAATGTCTCCATATCTTCAAGGCGAACACTACCTCAGAAAGATCCCGATCATGCACGGGATAATTATTCTCATGGGGATTTAGCTTGCGAGATGCATAAGAAATGGCCCAATGCTCTTATTGTAACACACCTCCCAATCCTTGTAGAGACGCATCAGTAAAGACTAAATAGTCTACTCCCAATCTTGGCAATGCAAGTCAAGGAACAAAGGTCAACTTATCCTTTGACTCATCGAATGCTAGTTAACACGAGTCATCCTAAATAAACTTCACTCCCTTCCAGGTGAGATTCGTCAAAGGGATAGCAATCTTGAAAAAACCCTTGATGAAACGACGATAATAACCCGCCAGACCCAGAAAACTATGAATCTCAGTGGGCGTCATGGGATGACCCCATGCTCTTACCGCAGTAACTTTACTCAGATCTACCGATAAAGCCTCCGTTGACACAATGTTACCCCAAAACTGCACTTCCTACAACCAGAAACCACACTTCTCAAATTTAGCATATAGTTGGTGATCCCGTAGTGTTTGCAGGACCACTTGTAGATGCTCGGCATGCTCGGCTTCAGTCCGATAATAGACTAGAATGTCATCAATAAATACTATAATAAACTAGTCGAGGAAGTACCGCAATAATCTATTCATAAGTTCCATAAATACGACAAGGGGCATTGGTTAGACCAAAAGGCATGACCAAAAACTCATAGGACCCATATCTAGTCAAGAAGGCAATCTTCGACGCGTCCTTCTCTCAAATTTGCATCTGATGATACCCAGTCCTCAAATATATCTTAGAGAAGTCGACACTCCCCTTAGTTGATCAAACAAATCATCGATCTGCGGTAACGGGTATTTTTTCATGATGGTGACCTTATTCAATTCCCGGTAATCTACGCATAACCAGAGGGAACCATCTATCTGCTTCACAAACAACACAAGAGAACCCCATGGTGACGTACTACGCTGAATAAACCCTTGCTCCAATAGTTATTGAATTTGATCCATTAGCTCCCTCATTTCCAAAGGGGACATACGGTATGGATTCTCGCAATCGGTCGAGTTCTCAGTGATTAATCAATTACAAACTCAATCGCACGACTTGGTGGTAAGCCCAAAATCTCCTGAAATACATTCTCAAATTCTCTAACAACGAGAATCGAGTCTAGGGAAACAACTATTTTGCGTAAAGTCTCCTCCTCAATACAATATAAGTACGTGTTCGAGCCTCCCTCCGAGAGAGGCATAGCCACTAAAAACATTTCTTGCCTCGGAATGGAAAAGACTATACTCCTCCTATAGCAGTTTACCATGGCTCGGTATTTCACTAACTAGTCCATACCCAAAATAACATCATACCCGACCATATCCAGGACGAGTAAATCGACCTCAAACGTAAATTACCAAGGTCTATTCCAACCTTTTTACAAATAAAGAATATAAGCGAACCATCACCCATGGAAGATTCCACACTAGTAAAAGTACTTTCAACAGATTTAATTAACCTCATCGAATGAGAAAAATGGCTAACAATAAACGAGTGAGTTGCGCACCTATTAAATAACACTCGAACCACATAACCGTGAATGGGGAACTTACCCTCAATAGCTGGTAGTGCGGGCGGGGCTGGAGGAAGTAAAGCATCCGGAATATGATACACTCGACCGTACTGAAGTTACCCCTCTTGTAGAGGGAAGAATGGAATCGGCGTAGGAGGTTATAACTGCACCTGCTGATGCTGAGGACCTCTAGGAAACTCTCCCCAGATCAACTGTGGACAAGATTTATTAAAGTGACCCGGTTAACCACACTGAAAATAGTGGCCAGTAAAATTCTCCAAATAAAGAGCCCGATTATTATTTCGAAACTGCCCCGTGCCTTGGCCCTGACCTCCATTATTTCCTCGGCCTGCCTGGCCCTGTTGTCCCACCTGGTGCTGCTGCAGAGCACCCTGAGCATTCCTAGAACCACCTCCACCAAAATTCAAACCCCCAAAATGTTCTCTTGGATGAATCCTCCTGCTGGGGGTCCCTCTCTTTCTTCTTACTTCCCGACTGTTGTGGTGAGGATAGTGCTCCGCCGACACCATTACCTCCTTGCTTACTAGATTGAACCGAATCTGAAATCTTCTTACTCCCTTTCACATGAAGACGATGATCTTAACAATGGAGCAAGGCTCCATTCATTACATCCCCAAATATTTGTAAAGATGAATTTCCCAACAAGTGTTGCCTTATTCACCAATTTAAATCCCCAATAAACTTTGATATCCTCTTTTCCTCCAGAATTACATCATCAGGCACAAAATTCGTTAGACGAGTAAATTCCACTTCATATTCTGCAACTGGTCGTTTCCCTTGAACAACATCCTGCAGTTTCCTCCTCATCTCCTTCTGGATTGAGGGAGGGAAATATTTTCGATCGAACAAAACCCAGAAGTCCGATATAGGCATCGTATCCCTCTACTCCAGGGTTGTCACCGACTCCCACCAGTGTAAAGCTTATCCCACCAATTTGAAAGTGGCAAGAATCTATTTTCATTCCCCACTACACTCTACCATTCAGAGATGACGTTACATATCTTTCTTCCACTGGTTTGCCACAATCACATCGGCGCAACCCTGAAATTATGGAGGGTGACCTTTTAAGAAAGATTCGCTAAATCTCTCCCACGGGGAAGGGCCCGCATGGGCTTCAACCTCCTGTACTATCGATTGTTAGGCTTGGGGTAACTGTTGGGCCATGGTAGTCATTGCAGCGTTGACGGACTGAGCAACAATGTTAGCCACCTCCGTCGCATTTATGGTTCCTTGCGGTGATGGAGACTCTACGTTTTCAACAACTCGATTTACTTTCATTGGGTGACCTCTTCTAGGCGGCATCTGAGATGAAGAAAAAACCTGATCATAATACAATTTAAAACAATTTATCTTTTTAGAAGATCACAAGTATGCACAAACAAAATAGTCCTAACAATAAGGTACTATATCAAAGAACGCAACAGTAGAACGAGACAAGGCCGCATAGATCCTAAGGACTCTAGAACGTGATGCTCTAATACCATCTGTGACACACCGCTTATTAAAATAAGAATTGGCCAGCCCGATACTCCAATAAATATAGGAATCATATATGGTCCACTCTTAGCATCACTATCGGGAAAATGATAATACGAGATAACCACTAATTATTTTAGAAAACGGATGTCAAATTAATTTGCAAATTTAATAAAAACCATTTCAACAATCCAATTTGAAAAGAAGGTGGATAAAAATGTAGAAACTTGAAACAGTCTAACAACCCAATAATAAAATAATAACCGAATAAGTTATCGGTTAACCGTTAAATACAAACAGGTTACACCAAGTATTACAATTAAATACAAACAATACATACAGTTAGAAATCTTGGTCAATAGGCCTGAATGTATTGACTGGACATAACTAGATTATACAAAGGATTGAAGCATCTATCATAAAAGTCTTATAACATCCACTTAAATGATATAGCTCCTAGACACTAGGAATGAGAGATTAACACGAGCGTCCTTGCGGAGGAGCACCTGAGCATAAAAAAGAACCACATAGAACATAGAAATAGAAATGGGTCAGGGCCCAATTTGATAAGATATACGTGTAAATAAAATGCATGACAGTAATGAATTGCTAACATCATAGACAAATTTAAATCGCTCATCATGAGAAGGATATTACTCACCACTCATCTAAGTTCACATCCTAATGAAATGCCACTTAATATTCACAATTCATCAATGCAAGAGAATTAACTAAAATCCATTTTAATAAGATTAAATTGCAGTTTGGTAGAATACAACTTCACAAGTCCATTCCTCATTCATAAACTCAGTCCGTACAGTTGATTTATAAATGCATTAGCCAAATATGAATTGATCCATTCGAGAGAATAGTTACAATCGACTTATAACGATTCTATGACCATCCATCCGGGAGTCAACCCACTAGATGCGACCCTAAATAGATATCATCTTCCAGGGCCTATAACCAAGACCACCTCGGTATCCTAAATCGCTTCGCGTGGGAAGCGTCCATATACCTTCGACAATGAGTTATAACCATACCCGAAATTAACTCACTTTGAATAAAACAACAACACAATATAACTATCGATCAAATGGTCAAGGAATATATTCACCCTGCATTTAATAGACAGGGGGCTTCACCTCATTCGCGTAACTTCCTTTATGATAGAATTTAGAGAGGTATGTATATGCAAGTCAATATTTATAAGATTTGCCAATTTAAAATGTACATTACCTTATATCCGGAACCTCATGTGTTTAATGTCATAAAACACAACATTTAATTATATTCGTATTAGTCTCCCTGAGTTAATGATTACCCATAAGCCACTAAGCGTCATTTTCACATAAAAATCTCTAAAGTCCAAAACCATAACCCCCTACTTTCCCCTAGTCCTAGACTAGCTTACTAAATGAAAAACTACACTAACCTCTATTAAATGGTCCTCAAAATAAGCCCAATTACCCCCTTCCTAATATAAGTTATTCATATTCCTAATTATAATACTCCAGTACTCTTTATTACTTCATAAGATAAGGTTCGTAGGCCTTAAACCTAAAAGAAAAGGGCTAAAAACTAAGTTAGAAAAATATCCTAAAACAACAGGATTTCCGATTCGATTCACCTAGGGCCGAATCGATTCGCCCCTGATAGCGAAATGATTCGCTCAAAAGCGAATCGATTTGGCTGAGAAAACCAACATTCTATCTGGGTCTGAATTTATTCAGCCTTAACCCGAATCGATTCGGTTCCTCGGACATGTACCCACCCTTTTTAGTGAATCGATTCGCTAGGGAGGGAGAATCGATTCGCCCTGGTCGATTTGTCCAGTTGGGGGATACGGTTTATAAGAACCCTAGATACCCAAAACCTCTTTCTCTTCCATCTAGCCCACATCATCAATTAATAATCCCACCAAATCAATCCTACACAACCACTAACAAATAAAACCAACACAATTCATATCTAAATCAATGTTTAAGAGTTTAAGCACCCACAAATCATCAAAACCCATAAATGTTTTAAATATACAAAACATAACTATCTATATAAATTATCCACACTAAATCATACATAATTACGAGTTAGAAATTTGCCTCAAGTTTGTAGTTTGGATTCTCTTTCGGTAGCAACAATTCCAAGCTCAAATCTTAAATTCCCTCTCATTCTCTCCTCTTTCTCCCAAGCTCTCTCTCTCTCTCTATCTAACTCCCTCGAAGTTTCGAAACATAAATGAGAAATAAATGCTCTAGGAAGACTAAAATGCCTAATTATATTAAGTCTAATAATTTAAATGATAATACAAAATTAAAATGACTCGTAATAACATTATTAAGCCGTAACCGGTCAAAAGTACTCGGATCCCAAAAATAAAACTTGGTACTTATTTTGACTATCTCAACCATTTTCGGACTAACCGTTCCCTCTAAATTTGTATTCGGGATATCATAAATTACTTCATGCTGCAACGTCATTTCAAATCATAACCATCGCTTGAAGCACAACGACGCAATAAAACATAATGCGATGTTATTTACATTCACTTCAGAGTAAATATTAAAAACTCAGTAAATATTATCTCATAAATCATTTAAAGTAATATTTACTTCAAATTCTTTTACTTTACAGAATTGACCCGCATGGAAAATTAATAAAAAAATAATTACTCATAAATAAGCGGTATTACACACACCATATGTGAAGAATATCATTAATCCTTACTATTCATGTCCAATGGACACTTCTCCATCTATTCTTGTCCCCATCAAAAAAATTGTGTGCGTCATTAGAAGGCTTGTTATTAGTGATATTATAAATTCGAAGTTAAAACAGAATAATTAAATTCAATAATTAAGGAATAAAATTCAAATTTAGAAACTTACTTGTAATAGACGAAAGTTACAGAATATATTAATGAATAGAAAATATTAATCCAAGGCCTGTAGAATAGTCTCCTTAAGGAAAATTTATTCCCTTCCATGTTCTTAAAGGTTGATGAATATGTTGCCTTCCAAGATAGAACAGATTTTCCAAATTAATCATATAGCACAACAATAATTAATTCTAACAAACGCATGTCTGTGTTTTTGTACTGAACTGGAATAGTAATATGCAATGTAGAAATGAGGAAAATAACTTTTTGGATTAAGTAAATAATGCAGAAACATTTTGAAAATTTTCGAGAGGGAACTATTTTCCAGCAGTTGAAACTGAAGGGGAAAGGCTATATATATATCAATGGTTTTAACTATTAAGAACACTAAAAATAGTTAAATTGTTTTTAGCAGTCAAATGGTTCGATTCAATATAATTTAATTAATTAATTTTTGGCCCAGAAAGTTAATTAAAAAGACATAAAAAAAGAAAGGGATTTATATAAGCCTACGCCCGAATTGAATTGAGTCGGCCAACTGGATAGACGATGTGTGTGTGTGGGCTTTTGGCCCATGCCCAACATTTTCATAACGTAGACCATCTCCCCTTAAAATAGTAGGGACACCCCAAAGGCACCCAAGCCTTAGTCCATATTTGTAGTTTTATTAACTCTTCAAATTTCCACTACTCTTCCAATGTGGGACAAGAGTTAAAACAAACCCAATTCATTAACTTTCAATGCTTTATGGGTCACTTTGGATCATATTTATCATTAATAACTTAGTGGAATTGGACATGTGAATATACTATGTTAATCTCCTTGCAAAGGAGAACACGTTAGTGTATGATCCCACGTGGTGTGGGTCCTACCTAAATTTAAGGCCAAAGTTGCTCAAAGTTTGTTGTTCAATACCTATTTTCTAACGAGGTTCACATTACACTCCTTAAACACTAATTAATCTTGATGCATGAATTTATGAAATAGTAAAATGATAAATTTGCATTAAGATTGTTATTACTGATATTATAAATTCGAAGTTAAAACAGAATAATTAAATTCAATAATTACGAAAATAAAATTTAAATTCAGAAACTTACTCGTAATAGACAAAAATTGCAAAATATATTAATGAACATAAAAGATTAATCTGAGCCCTGCAGAACAATCTCCTTAAGGTAAATTTATTCCCTCCAATGTGCTTTAGGGTTGTTGAATAATTGCCTCCAAAGATAGAACAAATGTTTTTAATTAATTATGTATCACAACAATAATTAATTCAAACGAACAAAATTGTGTGTCTTTGTACTCATTCGGATTAGTAATATGCAATGGAAAAATGAGGAAAATAATTTTCTGGATGAAGGAAATAATGCAGAAGAATTTTTTGAATTTTCTAGAGGGAATTTTTTTCAGCAATTAAAACTGTAGGGGAAAGGTTGTATATATAGCAAAGGTTTTGACTGTTGGGAATAATAAAACAAATTAAACTATTTTTAATTGTCCACCAATTAAATTCGGTTTAATTTAATTAATTAATTTCGGAATTAAATCATATTTTGCCACGAAAGTTAATTAAAAATCAGCAAAAAAAAGAAAGTGATTTATATAAGCCCAAGTCCAAGTCCAAAACGAACCAAGTCGGCTGGCCAAACAGACAAACGAAGTGCGCGTGTGGGCTTTTGGCCCATGCCCAACACTTTCATAGTGTAGACTAAAGGCATCTAGACCTTAGTCCATATTTGAGGGTTTTATTAACTCTTCAAATTCTCTCTACTCTTCCAATGTGGGACAAGAGTTAAAACACACCCAATTCATTAACTTTCATTGCTTTATGAGTAGCTTTGGAGCCATATTTATCATTCATAACTTAATGGAATTAGAATGTGAATATACTACATTAATATCCTCGCGGAGGAGAATGTGTTCGTATATGGTCCCATAATTATCGTCGTGTGGGTCCCATCTAAATATGAACTCAAAGCTACTCAAATTTTGTTGTCCAATACTCATTTTCTAACCATCCCCCACATGAGTGATATATCATTATATATAAAGATATGCAAGATACAAATGCAGATGCTGGTTGAGTAAAACTGAAAAATTCTTGCAATGGGAGAAGTAGCCTAGTGGCCTTGAACTTTTCTTAGTGATATACCATCGAATTTACTTAGTTAATCAGTACACTTCATGTCTTTGAACCGTCAACTATTTTTGTAAACCTAGATAACAGTATTCACACAATAATTCTTCAACACAATCGGCTCTCATGTTATGTGTTCATTTTGGCCATGAACACCACCCTATTCCATGAGTATTTTAGAGAATTTGCCTTTCATTATTTTCATAGAAGTTCCTCCCTTCTTACTCATGTAGATGATATCAATAAGGAGTATTCTTATGTACCCCACTTGGACATACTAAGACATGGATGTCATTAAAAGCATAACTTATCCTAAATTTGCGACAAATGTACACTGTCTCACCTTTGGAATGGATAAGATTAAATATCCCCTAGTTTATACTAAATACAATGTAGTTTATTTTGCCCACTGAACCTAGATCTTGGGATCTCTAGTCAGCTAGGTTGGCCTGCCACTATATTGATTCTTATTTATTTATAGGCTTTATATCCATTCTTCTCAATGATCTTTCAACCTACTCTCAGTTTAACGTTTCTTTAGTGGATCCGATATATTATCCTTTGACTTTACATAGTCAATTGAGATAATTAAATTTGAGAGAAGTCGTCTAACGGTATTATGTCTACGACAAATATGTCTAAACTTTCCATTATACATGTGATTCTGTACCCTTCTAAACGCCGATTGACATTCACAATGTATACATATTACGGGCATAGGTTCTGACCAATTCACAACATCCTCTAAGATGTTATAAAGTTATTCATCTTCTTCTCCATATTTGTCTAACGTAATGAATTCATATTCCATTATTGATCTAGCAATGCACGTTCTTTTTCGGGTTTCCAAGATACGGTTTCACCTCTAATAGTAAACATGTACCCACTCGTATACTTAGAGTCCTTTGTATCGATTATCCAATTTGCATCACAATGTCCTTCAAGTATAGTCTAATATCTTGAATAGTGCAATCCATAGTTTTGAGTATATTTTAAATAGTCCAAAACTATTAATATAGCCTTCCAGTGATCTCTCCCTGAATTACTCATAAATCGACTTAACTTATTTATCGAGTATGCTATGTCCGATCAAGTATAGTTCATGATATACATTAAACTGTCAATAATACGAGAGTATTCTAGTTGAGATATTCTTTCACCATTATTTCTTGCCAGATGTAAATTTACATCTACTAGTGTCTTTGTGGGACTAATATCACAGTTCTTGAATTTTTCAAGTAGTTTATCTATGTAATGAGATTAAGATAATATACACTACACCAAAATGACCATTTACTAACACATAATGAGTGTTAGTAATCAATTTTCTAACGGATATATCCGTTAGGAATAATGTGTTCGGAATATCAATTATAATGTGCACAATTCGTTAGTAAAATTATTAATTCTAACGTATTAAAATGGTTAGAAATTTATTATTTATAATGAAAAATAAGTGTTACAAATAACAAAAATCGTAACTTATGCGAGGACTTATTTTCACATTTATGCTTTTCCTTTTATTTACTAACAGATCTAATCCGTTAGAAGTGGGACTTTCTAACAATTTTATTCCATTAGAAAATGTCGTGTATATATATATATATATATATATATATTTATTTATTTATTCCAGGGAACCAACCAATCCATCTTTCTCACCCTTTCAAAATCAATGCAAGCATTGAATGTGAGCCAAAATAGTAATCAAAGACAATTACCAAAGAGAAATTCATAAAAACTCATGCTTGTTTAAATTTTCAAATAATTAATGAAGTTGGCATATATAAAAAAATGAGAGAGAAAGAAATCTATGCATGAATATACATAATCCATAACAAGCATAGAGCAGTCATCTAAACATACTAGAAATGGTCCACATGCACAAAAATATAAGCACAAAATAAATGTTATGATCCATCCATAAGTAGAATCAAATGTACTTCAACCAACAATCAAGCCATATGAGATATCCCCCACCCACGAAGGATGCCAAGGTATATAAACCATCTTGAGGAGCTTCCCACAAATGAGCGTCAGGACCAAACACGTCCTCCACACAAACTATCTTTTCTCCATTTTGAGGTCTCTTGAAATGACACGTTTGTCGTGATGGATCTATCACAACATGACCTTTTGCCAAATTTATACCAAACATATTAAACAATAGGGCTTTAGGGGGAATGTGGGGAGGATTATGAGTTTGAGATGCACCTAGCGATGAGAAAACATTATCCGCGTTGGTTAGAGGAGAAGGGCGATACGTTGAGATGGATCGATCACTCGTGGGAGTGTTCAATAGTGACCCACTTTCTTTCATGTTTGATACAATATCGCATATAACCTATAACATAAACAGACAAAAAATAAAAGTTAAGAGCACGAATAACACAATGAAGTTGTAACATGGCATGACTAAATTGAAAAACATGAAAATCTACCTTGGGGTATCCCCGACAGTGCATAGTCTTGAGTTGAGTTCATAATTATTCCATGCATCTTTTTCATATTCTCTTTGACCCCATTCAAGTGCCTCGCTCGCAATCCCAATACGAATAATTGGTGTCCTAGAGATATGGCTTGAATATGCATGAACACTTCACTTTTTATCCTTCCCAAATACTTCATCAACTACATATATGTCAATGCCTCCCTCATCATGGCTACTCCCTTCACATTTTTTTCTATTCTCAGCAGCCATCAACTCATCCTATAGTATGACCAAAAAATATTAAACTATAAATACATGTAAAAGAGGAAAGATGAAAGAGTAAAGGAGAAAAATATAATATCACAAACAAAAAATAAAATACAATGCCCGAGACAATGGGGAATTTGAAGTTTTTGTCGATTTTCACTATTTTTAATATTTTGTTGTTGCTTTTTCGGATTATCTTCATTTTCTACAAATTTTTTTCTAAATTTCAGGATCAACGCCTTGAGGCACTTCACGACCATTTTTCCTTAAATGGTATCGCAAACTAGACTTGAAGGTCCTAAACATTTGGGACCAAGGTTTCTCAATCAAAGGGAAAGCAACTTCAGTTGAAACATTAAGTTCAAATTGGCCCTGTAGAAAACTGTAAAAAAAAAATACCAAAAGGTTACAAAACAACCAAATGAGTTTATACATTTTCTTTACGCACGATTATACTATGATTCAAAAAATAAATTATTGAATCCACGTTATATCTATGCATGTTTCATATTTTAAAAAGGAAAAAAACATCATGTATGGATAGTATTCTCAAAGGAAATTGAATACGACCATTAATTTGCATCATACATCATTTTTGAAGTGTTGTGTCACCTTTCTCCAATCATCATAGCTAACGGGAATAAGACTTTGCACTAAATACCCTACACGAGAATTCCAATTCTTACAATAATCACCCACAACAGAGACGTCGATTTCAACAATGATTGGAATTTTATCCTTCTCATCTTTGTCACCCAATGGTTGAGACATAGTTCGAGCAGAAGATGGTTTTTGCGTTGCAGTTGTATTTGAAGACATAATTGATTTCCCAAAATTTGGAACATGGCATTAAATGTTAGAACATTAAATGGGGATCTTGAATATATATTGAGGAGAATGTATAAAGGAGGTTGGAGTATCACTAGGTCAAGCCTCCTTCAATCGGTGCAATAGAAATTAAGAACTCTTCAATCGGTGCAATAGAAATGAAGATTCCTACTCATTTAGCCCATACCAATATCTTCAAAACTAACAGTGCATGTGGAATTCAAAACTACAAATAACAAAGTAATTAAAACAAAAAGAGGAAATTAATTCAAAGAACATATTGAATATCCAAGTTGAATTTGTATACATGTTCTTATCAAAAAAAAAATAAGTCACATTACCCAAAATCTGCATTTTCATAAACAATGTAAAAACAGTTCTAGTATCCGAAAAACAAAGTCATTCATATTTAGCCCTGCATTTTACTATTTAAAATTAATAGAAGCATAATCTAGATAAATTCAGTATGGAACAAACCTCAAAGGAAATGAGTATCAGTGTATGGAATATAGTTAAATTTAGTATCGAATAAACCTCAAACAAAGTCTAATTCATATTTAGCTCTGCATTAGTGTATTCCTGCATTATTCATACTGTTTTAGGTAAAGTAAATGATCGAGCATGAAATCCAAAAATAGGATTATATGTGGAAACAGAAAATGTTCAGAGTTAGAAAAAAAATAGGATTGTTTGTGGAAACATGCATTAATGTGAAGGGAAAATTATAATTGTGTTATTCCAACTCCGAATAACACTCGTGTCTCCCCTTTTTATTCCTTGTACGAGTAACCCATTTCTTATCTTTCGGTAGTTGTATATTCAACTATACTCCAAAGCCACGTTTCTTTAACCATGTTTTCTTTCTTTTCTTCTCATTTTACTCAGTACTGATATAGAAGTTGATAGTCTTGGAGACAAGGAAATCCTCATGCTTAACAAATTTCAAGGGACACGACATAGTAGAAAGATCCCAAATTTCTTTTCTCAATAATCAAGTGAGTATACATTAACACAATGAATGAAATTCAATAATCAGGTTATTCAGTATACTACATTACTGCATTATGCAGTAATGCTATATAAATTTCAAGGGCTTTATATATTATATTTGTATAATCGTCAACGTCCCGTGTGTTGCCACATGCTCACGCATATATTGTGATGGTGGTAAGGAGTCCCGTGGAGATGTGGTTCTGGATGAAATCTATTTCCTTGATACTAGCATTGCACCTTTATAGTGGAAGACGGCTACTAAGATGCGTATGCCTAGAGTCTCTCCACTTAGACTGTTCTGGATGGTAAGATCTTTATCATAGGAAGTCTGAAGGATTTCAAAGAGTTCGAAGGCTACTGTGAAACATTTGACACTCAGCAAAATATATTAGTAAGAATGGCATGTCTTCTGCATCCATTTATGAAAATTTTAAAATGTTTAACATTGATTCGGGTTAATCATGAGTCCAAGGAGATCTTATTGTTCTGATAACAAAATTCTTCGCTACCATGTCAACTGATATTATTGTACCTATGGTGAAGCTCCCGACGAACTTTGTAAAGTGCGCGTCCTAAG
Organism: Sambucus nigra; assembly: GCA_949130495.1. Taxonomy (NCBI): domain Eukaryota; kingdom Viridiplantae; phylum Streptophyta; class Magnoliopsida; order Dipsacales; family Adoxaceae; genus Sambucus; species Sambucus nigra. The sequence goes on from OX422218.1 coordinate 424,108,442, forward strand.
TTTGGATATGTTCTAGTTGGTGTGACCCCGTACTAGATGAATTCCTAAATGGAGGCTTGTGCCTATAATCTTTCTAATTATAAATTGAAAGTGAACTAACTATTACCGAGTATCGGCACGTGAATTACAGTATTACAAAACATGTACTCACTAGATACCCAAGATATAAATTCAACAACTATTTATAGATAAAATATTGGATACTACGATTTGATTATTTTACAACTATTTTAATCGGTTCTTCCATAAATGCCAAGAACTCTGAACATCTACTCACTAGATACCAAAGATATAAATAATATATTATCAAGAAACTAGTCAAATTGTATGACAGTGATAATGTTTTAGACCTATGACTTGCAGCATTGAAAGTGATAATGATAATATTATAGACCTATGTAAATGCAAAACTGTAGGCTCGACTCCCATTGCCGCTGTTATGGGTCGACATTATTGTCATGTTTATCATATATTGACAGTAATTCTTGTCATGTGAACAAATGAGTTTTGTCCGATTTCATCGGATTATAAACATAATAGCCATACCCCCGATGTCTTAAATGAATGTCTTTTGACAAAGGAAAAGTAAAATCGCTGCTACCATTTATTTGTACTCAATGCGTATACTAAACAATTTTTAGCCAGCTTTTCATTTTTTCCCACCTCTTGTAAGTGGATGGCCAAAAGAAAACATGAGCCGATAATCCTAATAAACTTAGCTCAAACTATATAAAAACAATACATTATATAGATGAATCAAATACTTCTGAATCAGGAAGGAAGCTAAAAAATGAGCTTTTATTATCAACAATAAGCGATTCATATGAAACCTCCACCCGAGATACAGTGAACAAAGGTAGATTTGTAGAACTACCGTTAATTACTTTTTAGACGCTGGCGGTTGTAACAAAAAACTTCCAATTCGCCAATAAGTTTGGACAGAGCGGTTTTATTAACGCATCAAACATATATCAATAATATCACCTATTGTTGAGCTTCTGATGTTATAATTCACATTATTTAATATACTATTCTTAGAAACCGGAATTTTGATTCGAGACAGCCCAACAAGGAAAACATGACTCATAATTTTATGGAGAGGGAGTAATGTTCAACACTGAACTATTTCTAAAAACAAAGGAGTATATTTAAGTTCCTATAAGAAACCCCTTCACCCGTGTATAGGATCCACAAAGAAGCCTTACAAACTGTTGCGTTTTCATGTTTTTTTATAACCAAAGAAAAATTAGGGGAAGAACTCAGTATACATATATATTTTATACCTCAGAAAACTATATCATAGGAAGATCATAAAATAAATAACACACTACATATTCAAAAAAAAGTTTCCATAAAATTGACAAAAAGACTAATGAAATCGGAACATGGAGCCAAAAAACAATCACTGGAAGGTGAGGTCTTTTTGTTAAACAAAATCATATGTTCTTCTCCTTCCAAGAATCAACATAATCGAACCATAACAACCTTTACACTTAAACTATAATATTTCTCCATTCGTACTCATGCCAATATAACCACATATGAAAATAAACAAACTCAAAGAAAGAGAAACAAATAAAAGCAACTAGACAACTACATACATAGCATGATTTAAAAAAAGAAATGTTTATAAATATAAGAAGCAAATCAATGTCATTCCAACTATAAAAAGATAGGAAAAAGGCATTAGTCGTTCCAAAGGCATTTACATATTTATATAATGAGTTTGGAGATTCAGTAGCTAGACATAACCATGAAGTTTACACATATTTTCCAAATGAGGTTGGTCTTCAATAGTAGATTGAAATTCCATTGGTATATCTAAATAATCTACGCGACTGGTCAATCTCTTCAGTGAGTTTACAACCACCCCCCAATTGGGACTCTTAAGGTCTCTCGAATATAATACTTGGTTGGAATCGAAAGCGAGAATTACAGGCTCATCTAATTCATTTCTCAAACTCTTAAACTTGTTAAAATTTACCATCACCAAATTAGAGTCCGGACAATGTCGACAACCATTGGTCTTGTCTTCCACTCTAACCCAATCACAATAAAACACTACCTCCTTAATTATTGTATAATCAAGCTCAATTATCTGTCTAATAACCCCATACCACATAGTCCAAACATCCCTTAGATTTTTATCTCTTTTTCTTGCCCTGATTTTTGTCCACGCCTTTAGGCGAATGTCTTGTGTTACAACACTATCGTCATGGTACTTAGGTGAAAATACAAAATCATTGACACAATACTTATGTCTTGAGATTTTTCTTAACCCTATGATTTATCCCTTGAGCTAATCTCCTCAACAGTGACTTTGATTATATATCTCTTGAATTGGCCAACTATTCAAAAGACAAAAACATAATTATAACACTAAATTCCAACATTATGCTCACTTAAATGACATGTCTAGCCACTCTTATTATATATTACAGACCTTTTTGTATAGCCATGGTATGAAAGAAGTTTTCTTATATAGTTTTATAATTTTGATCCCCTTTCCTTTACTACGAGAATTGGACTTCAATAATGCTTTATACTCACTATAAATTGTTCATGTTAATTTCAAGTTTCAATATAACAATATTCATACACGTGTAATATAAACACGTGACAAGACTCAAACATGTAGTATTCCTGGAGTTTATTGGCATTAAGACGAAATAATACCCCCCAGTGTATTTGTTGAAATTGTGTTGGTTCTAACATCACAATCTTATCGTCAAGCAAAGGCCCTTCATCAGAGAACTCTACATCTTCCTCTAAGAATGCTTCATGAGTTCGTCGATGATTTCGCTCTAGGGGTTTGTCATATAATCCATGCAATAGAGAACTGACTCAGAAATAATATAGGACTCTGTAATCAACCCTTCAACATATCGTTTATTGCTTGGGATAATTTTAAACTCCCCTATTTCTCTGTTCATATGGGCGAAAAAATATGAACATTACAAAATCGTAAACAGTTGCAGGTTAAAATTCAATATAAGATAAGTTATTTACCTTTCAAATGAAAACATCCACCAATCTGATATACATCAACATATCAATGCTTCATCTGGTAGATGATGCTAATATCAAAGAATATTGGTGGAAAATATTTTTCCAACACACACAATGCTTCCACAATCATATATTTGGCTCTTTGGATATCTTTTTGAATTAAAACCGTCGAGCACAATATGATAAAGAATAAACTCAACTACTGGATAGCTTTTTGTAAACCACGGTGTTTAGGGAAGCATGTTGAAGCAAAACAGGTAGTAAATATTCTATTATGACATGATAGTCATATAACTTCAATGAATGCAAACTGGGTGGATTAAGAGTGACAATGTTGCTCAAGTTGGATGAAAAATTCTAAGGTAGCTTCAAGTATTTCATAGTTTGACAAAACTATTTTTCTCCTCCTTATTCAATGTAAATGATGCTTTGGATTTTATCTCTTTACTAGTGTGTCCGTCTACTTTCATCCATTGACTATTGTGCATGTGTATATTCTCCATATCTAATCGATCATTTATAGTATCTTTTGTTTTGAGTTTAGAATCAAGGATTGTTCTTATTAGATGTTCTACAACATTCTTTTCTATGTGCATCACATCAAGAACATGTTGAACTTGATGTGAAATACAATATTCTAAATCAAACAAAATGGAACTTTTATACTAAGCCACTTTAACTTCAATATTACAATTACCAATTACATCACCGATCTTTCACTTTTTACTAAGGACTTTTGGGTTCTTCCCAAGAATATAATCAATGTGGGATAACTTCTCTAATAGTGCATCACCATTTAGACGACTATGATGGTCTCTATATTATGTTATTTTGAACCCCAAATGACCTCCTTTCCTGAGCGGGTGATCATTGTTGAGAAACATATGTGTAAACTATCTTTTGACTATGTGTGACACCCCGACTAATTAAATATCGTGTAGATACTCCTTTATTAAATTAATTCAAAATGCCAAGTTGGTTCAGTTAATAACATCACTGTCGAAAACATTTTTAATAATTACTAACCACCTAGTATTTAAAAAGTAAGTGCCAAATTTTAAGTTAAGTCTTATTAACATGCAGTAAAAGAATAATGAAAGAATAACAACCATTCACTATAATGAAGTAATGAATAACCAACAACATAAATATAAATCCGGAGGAAAACTCCTCACAACAATCCTACAACTGAAAAACAATACGATAAGTCTGAATACTTAATAGTTACATTCCAGAAGTCTGAATAACTGAAATAAATGAACTATCTCCAAAAGAAATGGGCGACATGCCCTACAACTGATAACTGAAGAATATCGAGTCAAGATAGATGAAGCGTCTACAAGAAAAGTCCTGTAACTTCGACAAACAACTACAGCTCGTCACCTGAATGAGAATCTTAAGCATGGTGTCCTTGTGGCTGGGCACCTAAAAATGGTTTTTACAAAAATAGATTTGAAAGCAAATGGGTCAGAGCCTGAAAGTAGAAATCATTTTAAAACAGCAAGTGTTTTAATAACATCAAAACTTTAAATGAAAATTACATGTTAGGACGTGCACTCACATGGAATTCTCACCACTCGACTACATGTGCACTCCTAACGTTCCGTACCCATCTATAAGACATCCATATCTAACCAAACTGTAATAAGTTCTACCCCTTACTACTCGATCCCCATATTACATTCTAGTGTTAACAAATAAATAGAGGGCTTCACTTAAACTCAGATTCTCAATTAGAAATACCACTCACTAACATTTAACCCGTTATGTTTTCTCAAAATGTTCTATATTTATACGCAACATCACATGCAAGTTCCCATTAATCAAGTGTATATTATTCACATCATAAATATACAATACAAGCACCCCGAGACTAAGCTGCGGTGCACACATACTCTGCTATCCATCCCAGTACATCACGTATTCCGAATCTCTCAGGAATCGTTCTCAGATAACAACATCACAAATAATGGAGGTGAACACAGTCACATCACAAGGGTCACGCACATACCTGCACTCCCACGATCAGCAGACTTATTAACATCCCAATAAGTCCTTCTCTGACCTATGTTCATCGAGGTAACCAATCTAAATCCGGGAAACACAAGGATTATAAGGCCCTAAGGGAACGTAAACTTCCCGTGATAGCAAGTATGGTAGGTATGTCATACACATAAATTAATACATAAACTAAGTATGCACACATCTTGAATTACCATAATATAAATTGGAGGTACACTTCTCATTCTCGTACCGACATATAATACTACACAATTTATATGTTCCCAGTTAATATAATATATTAGGCCGCCAATAGTTCTCGCAACGTAATAGACACTCACGTCCTACTTCATATTTGCCCTTAGGTTCAAACTACACTTCTAGGTTTAACTCCTCGTTATATCCCAAACATCCCAAATGTAATAATTAAACATCAAGGGAAGGTTATCTCTACATATACACAAGGTTGCGGGACACTCGGGATCAAAATAGGCTAAAAAGCCTAAACTGTCAACTCGTTCGAAGTCTCGTTCGAACGAGGCTGTTCGAACGAGAGTTCGTTCGAACGAACTGGGCCTTCTAACGAGATCTCGTTCAAACGAAAGTCTTCGAACGAACATCCCTCTCGTTAGAACCCAAACTGTCAACTCGTTAGAAGCTCGTTCGAACGAGCTCGTTCGAACGACCTGGTCAGGTCTTATAACGAGTGGCCAGATTCGAGCCCAGAAATTTCAATCTCGTTTTTCCCAATTCTCTTCACCTCTAATCTCACTTAAATGTCATCCCAACAATTTTTTAAGGTATCTAATTCTTCCTAAACATGTTTCAACCGCATTACAACATTTATATGGGTTCAAATCACCCTAAACTGCATCAAATTATCAAATCTCCAACATTTATTTTTCAAATCTCAAAAATATGAACCCTAAAACTTATAAATCATCAATGGGCCTAATTAAATCCGTTTTTATTTCATCCAAATTATAATATCATCAGAATAATCATCTAAATACAAATCTACATGCGATTCCTCATCAAAATGTAATTTCTACTTCCAATTTTAATGGGTTTTTCATTAACTCCTAAGAACACACAATTTAATTGGGTTTCCTACGCATGGAAGAAGCATTCTCTATAAAAACGAAATTAAATCACTTGCCTTAAGGGCAACTCTGGATTTGATGACGAATCTGATGAATGGTTCTCTCTCTCCTCTGCAGAATTCCTCCTCTCTCTCTCTCTCCAAGCTTTCTTCTCAAGGTGTTAATGGAGGTGAGGTTGGTTTTGCCAAGTTATAAAGTTTCTAACTTCTCCCGTAGCCCACAACCTAAATTGGGGTTAGAAATGGCTTAGTGGGTTAATACTAAGTCAGATTTTTAACTCTAATTTTCGTGGGTTTTAATTACCCAATTTTCAAAATTACCAAAATGCCCTTATAAGTTACCGGTATGGCCCAATAATGCCCCGGGACCCAAACTTAACCCCCAGCTAGTTGTTTCTGACTATTTCGACCCTTCTGGACGCGTTGGCGCACTCAAAATGACCATACGGTTAATAGAACTACAATTCACTTTTTAATTCAAATAATTATATTCCTGACGCGACTGTCACACGCGTCTCAACAAAATTTCTAAATTGCCGTATTTCAATCTCACAACAAATTTCATACCTCAATATTCATATATAATCATATCTGCACATTATATTTGAATACCAACTCGCTAGTATTTTAATCCGGATTAATTTCCAATTACTACGCATTTAATTTAATTAATCCCATAAATAAATATCACTGAAATACGGGGTATTACATACTTCCCCACTAATAACTGAATTTCGTCCCGAAATTCGGAACTAGAAAGTACGTGGTAAGAACAACTCTGGATAACGTTCGTGCATCTCATCCTCACGCTCCCATGTGGACTCCTCGACATTATGATGTCGCCACTGAACAATCCCTAACGAAACTATCTTTGACCGCAGTTTCCGCTCACTTCGGTCCAAAATAGCAATCAGCCCCTCCTCGTAGGAGCTATCAGGATGGAGATCGATGTCCTCCAAAGCAATGTGAGAATGAGCCAAATCATCTCTAAGATATTTCCTTGGCGAGGAAATGTAAAATACATCGTGAATCCGATGCAAATGCTCCGGTAATCCAAGTCTATACGCAACCGGTCCAATCCGCTCAATAATAGGAAATCGTCCCACATATCTCGGTGCCAACTTCCCTTTCTTCCCGAAATGTATAATCCCCTTCATAGGAGATACTCTGAGAAAAACCTGGTCCCTCACTTGGAACTCTCTGAAGAACCACTTCGCATCAGCATAGCTCTTCTGCCTGTCCTGAGCTACCCGAATGCGATTCCGAATCAATTCTATCCTTGTCGAAGTATCCTGAATCACTTCCGGCCCTAGTAGTTTGTTGTCCCCCACCTCCAACCAACATGATGGGGAACGACAAGGTCTACCGTACAACGCCTCAAATGGAGCCATGCCAATGGTGAACTAGTAGGAGTTGTTGTAAGCAAACTCTACCAATGGAAGATACTGCTCCCATTCACCCCCAAAATAAATGATACTCATACGTAGCATGTCCTCCAACATCTGGTTTATACGCTCCATTTTCCCGTCAGTCTGCGGGTGATACGCCGTACTCAATCGCAATTCCGTGCCCATGGCCTCCTGAAAACTCTCCCAAAACTGCAAAAAACTATCTTGTCTCGATCAGACGCGATATTTAGGGGAACACCGTGAAGTCTCACAATCTCTGCAATAAAGAGCTGGGCATACTGTCCCGCAGTGTAGTCTGTCCTTACGGGTAGAAAATGAGCGACTTTGGTCAACCTATCCATAATTACCCAAATGGAGTCATGACCTCTCAGTGACGTAGGCAACCCCGTGATAAAGTCCATGGATATGCTCTCCCACATCCACATCGGGACCTCCAATGGTTGTAGCAGTCCTGCCGGTTTCTGATGATCCACTTTTACTAGATGACAAGTGGTGCATTTTGAAACAAACACGGAAATATCTTTCTTCATTCCGCTCCACCAATGCTGTCGTCTCATGTCTTGGTACATTTTGTCCCCACCGGGATGTATCGCGAACCGTGAGCTGTGCGACTCTGCCATCACCTCGTGCCGCAATTCCTCCCCTTCTGGGACTACTAATCTCCCATTGAAGTGAAATCCCTCGTCTGAGCTAACGGTATAGGATTCAGCTCCCTCTGCTAGTAATCGGACTATCAACTCCTGACAGAATGAGTCATTGGCTTGTGCCTTTACCACTCTCGTGACAATCTGCGGCGTAACAGTCATTACCGACATGAATGATCGGGACACTGCATCCCGGTGTTCCAATTCATTCAACTTCGCCTTCCACACCCCCTCCACCTCATCTACTGGCCTACGGCTCAATGCGTCTGCTACCACGTTAGCCTTCCCTGGGTGATACTGGATATCGAACTGATAGTCCTTCATAAACTCAAGCCACCTTCGCTGCCGCATATTTAACTCCTTTTGTGTGAATAGGTACTGTAGGGACTTATGGTCTGTCAACAATCGAAACTTTTCCCCCAAAAGGTAATGTCTCCAAATACGAAGGGCAAATACAACTGCCGCCAACTCCAAGTCATGAGTGGGGTAATTCTTCTCGTGAGGCTTTAGCTTACGGGATGCATAAGCAATGGCCTGACTTTCCTGCTGCAATACACCTTCAAGTCCTTGCAAGGACGCATCGGTGTAAACTAAATACTCGACTCCCGGTCTCGACAATGCTAACACAGGTGCTGAGGTCAACTTATCCTTCAATTCATCGAATGCCAATTGACAGACATCACTCCAGATGAATGGCACACCCTTACGAGTCAGATGTGTCAAAGGACCCGCTATCTTCGAAAATACTCGAATGAACCTCTTGTAGTAACCTGCTAAGCCCAAGAAACTACGGATCTCTGTCGGTGTCGTGGGCTGTCCCCACTCCCTCACCGCGGATACCTTCCCCGGATCAATATATATCCCCCGGTCGGAAATAATGTGTACTAAAAATTGGACCTCCTTCAGCCAAAACCCGCATTTCTCATATTTTACATACAACTCGTTCTGACGTAGTGTCTGCAAAACTTGCCTCAAATGCTCGGCGTGCTCCTCCTCTATCTGGGAGTAAACCAGAATATCATCGATGAAGACAATGACAAACTGATCTAGGAAATCCCTAAACACCCTATTCATCAAGTCCATAAACACTGCTGGAGCATTGGTCAAACCAAAAGGCATAACTCAAAACTCATAAGATCCATATCTCGATAAGAACGCAGTCTTCGAGACATCCTCTTCCCTGATACGCAACTGATGGTATCCCGATCTCAAATCAATCTTTGAGAAGCAAGAAGCTCCTCTCAACTGGTTGAATAAGTGATTGATTCGAGGCAACGGATACTTATTCCGTATCGTGACCTTATTAAACTCTCGGTAGTCCACACACAATCTCAGTGAACCATCTCTCTTCTTCACGAACAACACAGGGGCCCCCCATGGCGAAGTACTCCTCCGTATAAACCCCTGACCCAATAACTGCTCAATCTGATCTCGTAGCTCTCGCTTCTCTGTCGGAGCCATACAGTACGGTGCGCGTGCTATAGGTCTCGTATCTGGCAATAAGTCTATGACGAAGTCTATCTCTCGACTGGGGGGTAGTCCAGGTATATCCTGAAATACATCGACAAACTCTCTAACAACCAAAATCGAATCAAGTGGTATCACCACATCCTTAGAGGTCTCCTCCTCTATATAGTACAAATGAGTGGACGATCCCCCCTTGGAACGAGGCATCGCCACCAAAAACATCTCCTGCCCGGGAATGGCAAAGATAATACTCCTACTGAAACAGTCAATCAAGGCTCAGTACGCAACAAGCCAATCCACACCAATAATGGCATCATACTCGGTCATCTCTAATACTAACATATCTGCAGGTAATACCAAACTACCAATCTCTACCCCTACTCCCCGGCATATAAAGAAAATAAGTGACCCACTCCCTAATGGTGAGTCTACACACGTCACTGTGCTCTCTGTTGGTGCTAACAACACTAAGGCTTTCGCAAAATGTGTAGCTATAAAGCAATGTGTTGCCCCCGTATCAAACAAAACCCGACCCATAGTACCATGGATAGGAAACATACCCTCAATAGCGGGTGGTGCCTGTGAAGCTGCTGCCTGGTGGACGTTATAAACACGTCCATACTATAACTGTCCCTGCTGCACTGGAACTGCTGGAATGGCTGGAAGGGCTGGCACCTGGGCTGGAGCTGGGAGGGTTAGTGGAAAAAGTGGCCTCTGTGGCTCATGTCGAGCACCCTGCTGCAGCTGCGGAGCCCTGCCCCTATCAGGATTGTCCTATCATTTATGGCCAGTCTTGCCACAAACGAAACACTTCCCCGAGAAGTTCCCCCCTCTCTGTCCCTGCTGCCCCCGGCCCTGGTGGCCGTTACCGTTCCTCCACTGGCCCTGCTGAAACTGCTGTTGACCATTCTGACCCTGCTGGTTCTAATGGCCGTTCGGACCCTGATGGCCCTGCCGGAAACCTCCCTGTCCGTGCCTGAAATTCCCTGACCTGAACCTCTTGTGATCCCCCTGTTGGGTACCCTGATCACCCTGTCTCTGCCCCTGAACAGATTGTGCCCCACTGGCACCATTTCCTCCAGTCCTGCCCTGATGGCTAGACTCTCCCGATCGCTTTCCCTCAGCCATGTGAAAACGGTGATCCTGGCAGTGTAACAGTGCAGCGTTAACCACATCAGAATAAGTGGCTAACGAGAGGTTCCCTAATAAGTGCTGACGAATCCTCTATGTCAACCCGTCAGTAAAGTTTTGTATCTTCTTCTCCTCCGTTGGTATCTCATCGGGAATAATGTTCAGAAGATCAGTGAATTCGGCCTCATACTCGGCCACAGTCTTACCCTCCTGCTTGAGGCTCATCAACATCCTCCTCATCTCTGTGTGAACAGCCGACGGAAAGTACTTGCGGTCAAACTGCACCTAGAACTCCTGAATAGTGAGAGTATCTCTCTCCTCCACTGTGGTAATAGACTCCCACCACTGCATTGCAGACCCTACTAGCTTAAAAGTAGTTAGTATCTGCTTCTGGACATCTGTACAATCATACATCATCAGGTGTCGCTGGATGTCCTTCCTCCACTCACTCGAAACTACCACATCGGAGCTACCTGCGAACTCGGGAGGGTGTGCTTTCTGAAAAGCATCACGTACACGTTCCCAAGAAGAAGGGAATGCATGAGCCTAAATTGGCGTGGCTATCGGCGCCTGAGGTGGTGCCTGCTAAACTACAGCTAGTGCGGCATTTACCGCCTGGGCCACAATGGCTGCAACCTCGGCGGCATTCATCGTGCCCTGAACTGGTGCGGGCTGTGGTTCTTGCGTAGCATCCCTGGGAATCCTTTGTGCACGTCGTAGAGGCATCTGAAATAAGAATGAAGTTTATAAGTTCACAGTTATAAACTTAAAATAGCTGAAGAACGTAACATATACAAGAGAATACAACAATCCTAAAATATAGGGCTCTACATCAAAGAAAGCTCAGCGGAAACATAATAAGCCATTCAGATCCTAAAGGACACTAGAACCTGATGCTCTGATACCACCTGTGACACCCCGACTAATTAAATACCGGGTAGCTACTCCTTTATTAAATTAATTCAAAATGCAAAGTTGGTTCAGTTAATAGCATCACTGTTGAAAACATTTTTAATAATTACTAATCACCTAGTATTTAAAAAGTAAGTGCCAAATTTTAAGTTAAGTCTGATTAACATGCAGTAAAAGAATAATGAAAGAATAACAACCATTCACTATAATGAAGTAATGAATAACCAACAACATAAATATAAATCCGGAGGAAAACTCCTCACAACAATCCTACAACTGAAAAATAATACGATAAGTCTGAATCCTGAATAATTACATGCCAGAAGTCTGAATAACTAAAATAAATGAACTATCTCTAAAAGAAATGGGCGACATGCCCTACAATTGATAACTGAAGAATATCGAGTCAAGATAGATGAAGCGTCTACAAGCAAAGTCCTGTAACTTCCACAAATAGCTACAGCTCGTCACCTGAATGAGAATCCTAAGCATGGTGTCCTTGTGGCTGGGCACCTAAAAATGGTTTTTACAAAAATAGATTTGAAAGCAAATGGGTCAGATCCCGAAAGTGGAAATCATTTTAAAAACAACAAGTGTTTTAATAACATTAAAACTTTAAATGCATATTACATGTTAGGACGTGCACTCACATGAAATTCTCACCACTCGACTACATGTGCACTCCTAACGTTCCGTACCCATCTATAAGACATCTATATCTAACCAAACTGTAATAAGTTCTACCCCTTACTACTCGATCCCCATATTACATTCTAGTGTTAATAAATAAATAGAGGGCTTCACTTAAACTCAGATTCTCAATTAGAAATACCATACACTATCAGTTAACTCGTTATGTTTTCTCAAAACGTTATATATTTATACGTAACATCACATGCAAGTTCCCATTAATCAAGTGTATATTATTCACATCATAAATATACAATACAAGCACCCCAAGACTAAGCTGCGGTGCACACATACTCTGCTATCCATCCCGGTACATCACGTACATAAGGATCACGTATTCCGAATCTCTCAGGAATCGTTCTCAGATAACAACATCACAAATAATGGAGGAGAACACAGTCACATCACATGGGCCTAATTAAATCCGTTTTTATTTCATCCAAATTATAATATCATCAGAATAATCATATAAATACAAATCTACATGCGATTCCTCATCAAAATGTAATTTCTACTTCCAATTTTAATGGGTTTTTCATTAACTCCCAAGAACATACAATTTAATTGGGTTTCCTACGCATGGAAGAAGCATTCTCTATAAAAAAGAAATTAAATCACTTGCCTTAAGGGTAACTCTGTATTTGATGACGAATCTGATGAATGGTTCTCTCTCTCCTCTGCAAAATTCCTCCTCTCTCTTTCTCTCCAAGCTTTCTTCTCAAGGTGTTAATGGAGGTGAGGTTGGTTTTGCCAAGTTATAAAGTTTCTAACTTCTCCCTTAGCCCACTACCTAAATTGGGGTTGGAAATGGCTTAGTGGGTTAATACTAAGTCATATTTTTAACTCTAATTTTCGTGGGTTTTAATTACCCAATTTCCGAAATTACCAAAATGCCCTTATAAGTTACCGGTATGGCCCAATAATGCCCCGGGACCCAAACTTAACCCCGGCTAGTGTTTTCTGACTATTTCAACCCTTCCGGACGCGTTGGCGCACTCAAAACGACCATATGGCTAATAGAACTAAAATTCACATTTTTTAATTCAAATAATTATATTCCGGACGCGACTGTCACACGCGTCTTAACAAATTTTCTAAATTGTCGTATTTCAATCTCACGACAAATTTCATACTTCAATATTCGTATATAATCATATCTGCACATCATATTCGAATACCAACTCGCATCTCGCTAGTATTTTAATCCAGATTAATTTCCAATTACTACGCATTTAATTTAATTAATCCCATAAATAAATATCACAGAAATACGGGGTATTACACTATGCTCTAGTCCGATGGACGGAGTATTGTCGTCGCAAATGGGAAAATCTTTGTAACCATGTGTTACGCATCCAGATAAATTCTTGTAAGTGGGGAAATCATGAATCCCCCATATAAGCATAGATCTCAATGTGAAAGACTCTTTTCTCGACATGTTATAATCCAACACTCCTTTTTCCCATAGTTGCTTCAACTCCTCTACTAGTGGCTGAATTAAAACATCAATGCCTTGACCAGGTGCCTTTGGCCCAAGTATTAACAAAGACAACATATGAAACTCTCGCTTCCCGCACAGTGATGGTGAGATATTTAATGGTGCAGTGATATCATGCCAATAACTATAGCTAGAAGATTGAATACCATATGGATTAAACCCATCAGTTGTTATTGCTAGCCAAACATTGCGCTACTCTTTAGCAAAATAAGGCCATTTTAGTTTAAAAATTCTCCATTAAGATGAATCGAAAGTATGTCATTTAAAATCCCATGAATTGGTTGCTAGACTATGCTATGACATTTCCTGTGATATCCATGGTATGGTGTATAATCTAATGAGTCTAGGAATTAAAGGAAAATGCCTAAAAAATTTCTTTGGTTATTTGTGTACTGTAATCCCTTTGCTCGTGGTCACTTCGTATCTCAGCTCTCCACATTGTGGACATTCCTCCTTATCTTCATTTTTCTTTCCATAAAAAATACAATTATTGATGCATGCATGAATTACATTGTCCTTTAGCCTAAGTCTTTCTTCATAAGCTTCATATGTGGATACTTTTCTGGCAACGTGTTTCCTTTCCGGAGCCACCTTTTCAATACATATAAAATTACTGTCAAATTATTTCCTGACCATCCAAACTGCTTCTTTATATTTTGCAATTCTATGATTAGAGAAAGAGTAGTCTGAGGGCCCTCACATGAAGGGTACAATCTCTCAATTGATAATCTCTTGTATTCATCGTACATTTTTGTTACCTGGATACGTTTCTTCATTAACCCATGCTTGACCACCATCAATATCCACATAAGTACCTTCATGCACTCCATAAAATGTATCAACAAGGTTCCCCATACCAAACCCCGCAATGTCAATGCTTTCTTCTTCAGTTATTTCTTCAACACTTCTTGTCGATGGGTGCTCTTTTAAATTTGTGGTAGACTTTTCACCATATAAAGCCCATGTCGTATACGACTGATCTATACTGTGCCTCAGCCAATGTGTTCAAATTTATGTTATGATAAATCGTATCCTATTCTGACATTTCGAACATGGACATGGAAATGTTGACAGTAGTTGATGATTATTTTCAATCGTAAAGTCAATAAACTCTTCAACTCCTTGTTTATACACTAAGCTAAATCTATTCTTTTCACCCATCCATCCTTTATCAATTGATTGAGAAATTTTTTTTACATAAAAGAGTTAAGTAAGAAGAGCATACCGTCTAGTAAGACAATACATTATTGTGGCAGGGGGAGGATATATAGCAAATTCACACTGTAAACTTTCGATTTGATCTAACTTAAAATCGTAGCTTTAATTGAAACATTGGATTTCAAACTTGATATAACATATTAGCCATGATTTTGTATTTCATCCAGATAAATATGGTTATTAACGAATGCAGTTCGCCAATAATAAAACCATAAACTAATACCCTTATTACCCAATAAAGATATACAGTAATTACATAAACTAACAAATAACATAAATAAAAAATGTGTAATCATAGTGAACAACTTCTCCATATTTTAATATATTTTTCCTTTTTGTAATCTTATATTTAGACAAAAAAAAAAAAAAACATAGTAATAAATATATTCGTACATATAACTCTCATAAACTAATAAATTCTAAACTTTTGCATAATTGGGTATATATCAATCGGTTCAATGAGTTGTGCACAATGATTACATAAATAATTATAATTTTGCAAGAGAATTTCAATTCCAATGCATGTATGTATTTATACATATAATTATATTGAGAATGAAGGGTGAATATAAATACCGGATTATAAGAGAGATGGACCGAGAATTATGTGAAAGCCTTTAGAAAATGTGTGTGTGAGAGAGAGAGAGAGAGATAACATATTTTCAAAATATATCATTCATAAATAAAAAAATTTAAAGAAAAATAATACGAAACAAGACTCTCTCTATATAGGGGCGTCTCTGTGGTAAAAAAATTGTACCTCTATCTTGATTCAAATTTTAGACATGGAGAACGCGGTCTGATGGAGCTAAGGAGAAGGACGGCGACAGTGGAAAGCAAATGGCGACGGTAGGGAGAATGTCGGCAACGGTAACAGAAGGGAAGAAACCGTTACGGGTCAAAACTTTGTCCCATCTTTACGTGGAGTAGGAATAGAAATCGTTAGGGTAAAAAAATAGCTCAAGAAAGGAATCTTCCCATTTTGGCGCCAATATCTTTTACTCACACTTTTTTTTCCGCATAAAAAAATTTATATTCTAATTAATTATAAACACACTAAAAAATAATTTTAACAGACATAAGTAATTACTGACACTTAAATACCGTTAGAAACTCCTAACACACTCTAACAATTACAAAATTAAATATAGGCCCGCTACAAATGTTCCCATATGGTGTAGTGATAAGTCCATCCGATGTTGTAGAAATTTTAATTCCTCATATAACATTGGCGACGCCTCAATCTTTTATGTCAAATCGACTACTCAACTTATGTTTTGTAGTTTTGATAATTTCTAGGTTACTACCCATGATTAGCATATCATCACTAAAGAGGCATTCAATTACATTCCTATTTTGAATGCTTTTAAAGTAAACACTTTTATCTCACTCATTAATTTTGAAACCATTTGATAACATTACATTATCAAAATTTTATGCAATTGTTTAGGTGCTTCTTTTAATCCCTAAAGTGATTTAATAAGCTTACACACTTTTTGTTCTTGTCCGGGAGCCTGGAACCCTTTAGGTTGCTCCACATAAATTTCCTCTCGCAATTCACAATTTAATAAAGCGATTTTTAAATCCATTTGATGTATTTCAAGTCCATCAATGGCAGCTATTAGAATTAACAATCGAATGGACATAAGTATTGTTACCGATGAGTATGTGTCAAAGTAATCCAACCCTTCTATTTGCCTATAACCTTTAGTTACAAGTCTATCTTGATATTTACCAATTGATCCATTGGCCTTCAATTTCTTTTTAATGATCCATTTGTAACCAAACGGTTTCGAACCCAGTGGAATATTCACTAGTTCCCAAGTATGGTTTTGCAAAATGGATTCAATTTTGCTATTAATTTCTTCTTTCCAATTAGAAGCATCGGGTTGAGTATATGTAATACCCCGTATTTTCATGCTTTCTAAATTTGGGGATTTATTAAATTTAATGTGAGTAATTAATTTAATATAAATCCGGAAATTAAATATTTTTAATTACTACCTTGACGAGAGTTAGTAATCATTGGAAACTTGTTGAATATTACTAATGAGTAAAGTAATATAATATTGGTACTATTAAATATCACGAGTGAATAAAATCACAATTTTGGAAATTTAAGTCGGGACGCGCCCGTGTCGCGTCGGGACTAAATATTGATTAATAAAAGTGAATAAATTATCATTCGTTCGTATGGACGGTTTGAGTGCACCAAAGTGTCCGTAAGGGTCGAGATAGTCAGAAAAGTGTACCCGAGGGTTTAGTTTGGGTCTCGGGGCGTTTTTAGGCCTATTTAGCACTCCGGGGGGGGCATTTTGGACATTTTGCATTTTTTGATAATTAAACCCACGAAATTTATTATGTTATATCAGCCATTTGGAATGGTCTTTTAGGGTTAGCAGACTCACAACCTTAGAACGACCATTAGAGAGGAAGGTAGAAAGCTTTCCAAGCAATCCAAGGCTAAAAATTCATCCGGTTGCACCGCCACCACCACCAATGCGTAGATCGCACGACGGGGAACGGAACCACACCAAATTCTTCCATAAATCAGAACCCTGAAATCTACAGGCAAGTATTTATATTGCTGAATTCTAGTTAATGTTGATCTCATGTTAGTCTAGGAATAAAAATTTCGTATTTTGATTGAAAACTTATATGTTTTGGAAGAAGAAATCGCATGTGTTGTAAGGAGAATCTGTGTAGCTTGAACCCTGATCATATGTAGAGGTTGTATTACGAAATTTGGAATTAATATGGATGAACGTTTTGATTATGATTAGGTTCTTTAATTGAAAATTTGGGAATTAGCGTTCTTACGATTTAATTTGGGGATTTCATGTAATCTAAAGGATCTTTGATGAATTAATGATTCTAGGAAGTTATTAATGTTATATAATCATGATATTATTGATTGGGATTGAAGAGGAGATGTTGGGGATTAAACTATAGAGGTTTTTAGGCTTAAAAATGGTGAAAAACGAATCTACCAAAGGTTGAAGACGAAACAGTGCAATTCGCACGATGTCGCGCGAAGTAGTTCGAGCGAGATGTCAATGTCGCGCGAAGTCATTCGAGCGAGATGGACAAGTCGATCGAGGTAGTTCGAGAGACACGTGGAAGTCGTTCGAGCGAGAACCATTCTGGTTCGATCGAGATTTTCAATTTTTAGGGATATTCCTATTTTTACCCTAATTTTAGAAATCGGTTAATTTGAGTGAGGAAAACCCGTATTCGAGGAATTCAGATTAGTAAAAAAAATTTGGGGTTGTGTAGGTGTGACGATTTAAGTATTTGGGACGGTGAGGTTACTTTAAAGATCGCCAGAGGGAGATAACCGTAATAAACGATATGAGTCCACTATACGGGATAAGTGAGTGAAATGTCTTCAGAACAAGAAGTTATAATTATAGGTTGTGGGAACACCAAATTGAGAAATGTGAATAAGTGTTGTATATACATGGCTATGTGATTGTGCTTATATTATAAATGTGTAAATATCATGCCCGTGCTACTTGATATCCCTGAGGTTACCGCGCTGGGACAGTCTTATCTCGATGGGACCTTTATGGGGGATATTGACTCGTACCCTAGAAGATAAAGATCCTTTGGTACAAGCTAATCGGATCGAGAGCAGACGGCCTAAGACACGTGGGGGCATGTGCTGACCTCTTAGAGATTGGGACTCTGTGCTTCACCTCAATATTGTTTATGCTTGTGTTAATACATTTTGAGAGTGATTCCGAACTTGTATTTCCCTTAGTACGAGTGATACGGGGACTGGGCAGCAGAGTATGCCTGCACCATAATTTTTATGTGGGGTGCTATTAGAATATATATATATATTACATGGGTATTGTATATATATATATTAAATTCTGAAATATGTGAATTACCTCCTTTGTTTATGGTAAGTAAGATATGAATAATGATTTCAATTGAGAAATACGTGTTTTGAAAGTATAATATATTACTGGGAAAATTTATTACTAAATAAAGGTTAAATGGGAACTTTGTTATTAAATGAAATCTACCTCTTAAGCACTTAAATTCGTCAGTTTAAATCTTACGAGTAACCTAAGATAAGATAGTTTAAACCGTTGGGATACTTAATGCGATAGGTGTGCAAATTAGAAGAGAGGTGAGAATTTCTCAAGGGAGTGTCGCACTAATATGTTGTTGCATTAGCCAGTAAACATTTTAAATACTTGCTAAATAGATTTTAAATCATTTTTACAATCGGGCTCTGACCCTTTTCCATTTTCTTTCCCTCTTGTATATATATATATATATAGCCACAGGGGTGTCTTGCATAGGATCCTTTGGAAGGAACGCGCTGCAGCTTAGGTGGGAGTTGTAGGCCTCTTACTTAGACGACCTCATTTATTTGATTCTACTCTTAGAATTATTTATTCCAGTTGGGCATGTGTCGCCCTTTCCATTATTCAGTTGTTTCATGGGACACTGTGATTCATTTATTTCCAGTATTCACACTTTGTGATTTATTACTGTCAGGATGTTTTTCCATTAAATTTCAATGTTGGAATTACCTAGTTAGATGTTTAATTATTGGATTGTTTGTTCCGGTATAGTTGTTGTGTGATTCTTTAATTATGAATTTCGTAATTTTTAAATGCTGGTTTATATAAATAAAATTTGGAAACTAATGTCTAAAATGGTTTTGTCACTTAGCTTATTTATGTAGAGAGTTAAATTGGAAAAGTTATTTTTTTGACAGTGATGCTAAGAATGAACCAACCGTTCACCTTAATTATAATTTAATAAAGGACTGATCACCCGGTATTTAATTAGGCCGGGTGTCACAGGTGGTATCAGAGCATCAGGTTCTAGTGTCCTTACGATCTGTACGGCTTATTTCTCTTTCAGCTTAACATTTTTGTTATAGAGACCTATTTTGGGATTGTTGTATTCTTACTTTTACAATTACGTCTTCATCTATTTGAGATTTGATAATCACTGTAGACTAATAAATTTCTTCACGTTTCAGATGCCTCCGTGACGTACACCAAACGATAGGGGTGCCCAAGCCGAACAACCAGTAGTTCTGGCTCAGGGAACGATGAATGCTAATGAGGTAGTTGCTATTGTTACTCAGGCGGTGAATGCTGCGTTAGCATTAGTACAGTAGGATCCACCCCAGATTCAAGAAGTGGCGCCAGTACCTGCACAACTTCCATCAGCATGGGAGCGGGTTAGGGATGCCTTTCAGAAGGCGCATCCCCCTGAGTTCTCAGGTAGTTAAGATATCATTATCGTCAGCCATTGGAAGAAAGATATCCAGCGGCATCTGCGTATGTATGAGTGCACGGACGTGCGTAAACAGTTGTTGGCTTCATTTAAGATAGCGGGGGCCGCTTTGTAGTGGTGGGAGTCCACCACCACCATGGAGGAGAGGGATACTATTTCGATTCAGTTATTTTAGGAGCGGGTTGATTGCAAATATTTTCCACCCGCCGTGCAAACTGAGATGAGGCGAAAGTTACTGAACTTGAAGCAGGAAAATTCTATTATTTCTGAATATGAGGAGGAGTTCACAAGACTTATCACTATAGTGCTAGATGAGGCACCCACGGAGAGTAAGAAGACACTATTGTTTGTGGACGGGTTAACTTGGAGGATCCGTCAGCACCTTATAGGGAATCTGTCCCTTAGTACTTTCACTGATGTACTCAATGCTGCTTTGCTACACTACCAGGATCACCGCTTCCATCTGCAGGGAAGCAAGCGGGCAGAAGAGTCCATCCAGGAGGGCAGGATAGGGGGTAGTGGCACTAGTGGAGACCCAACATTATAGGGGCAGACTTTCCAGCATGAGCAGAGTTCCCATCAAAGTGACGCTACTAAGCGGTTCCGATCACGTGATTCCCAACAGGGATTTGGGGGATACAGGCAGGGCCAGCAAGGCCAACACCGCCAGTAACTAGGTCAGTAGTAGGGCCAATAAGGACAATAGAATTTTCATCAGGGCCAATAGGGTCGTGGTCAGCAGGGTCAGAGGGGAGGTAATTTCAGAGGCCGATGATTCGTGTGCGGTAAGAATGGCAATAAGCGCTAGGATTATCCAGAGGGTGATAGGGCCATACAGTAGCAGGGTGACCGTAATGAGCCCCAGAGGCCACTTTTTCCAGTCGCCCCCCAGTACCAGCTCAGGTACCAGCCCTACCAGCCATTCCAGCCTCTCCGGTGCAGCAGGGGCAGTTAAAGTACAAACGTGTCTATAACGTCCACCAGGCAGCAGCTCCACAGGCACCACCCGTAATTGAGGGTATGTTTCCTATCCATGGTACTATGGGTCAGGTTTTATTTGATACTGGGGCGACGTACTATTTTATAACTACCCATTTTGCGAAGGCCTTAGGGTTATTAGCCACAACAGAGCGCACTGTGACGTGTGTAGACTCACCACTGGGAAATGGTTCGCTTATTTTATTTGTATGCCGGGGTGTGGGGGTAGATATTTGTAGCTTGGTATTACCAGCAAACATGTTAGTCTTAGATATGCATGAGCATGATGTTATTATCGGTATCGATTGGCTTGCATCTTACAGAGCCGTGATAGATTGTCTTAGTGGGAGTATTGTCTTTTCCATTCCGGGGTAAGAGATGTTTGTAGTGGCGATGCCTCACCCAGAGGGAGGCTCAACCGCTCATTTGTGTTACATAAAGGAGGATACCTCTAAGGAGGTTGTGATTCCCTTAGGCTCGATCCCAGTTGTTCATGAGTATTCCCATGTATTTCAGGAGATACTAGGCCTACCCCCCAGTCGTGAGATAGACTTTGTCATAGATTTATTACCATATACTCGACCTATAGCGTGCGCTCCATACCACATGGCTCTGGAAGAGATGCGAGAGTTACGAGATCAGATAGAGCAGTTGTTAGGTCAGGGCTTCATTCGAAGGAGTACCTCACCTTGGGGCGCTCCAGTTTTATTTGTGAAAAAGAGAGATGGTTCACTGAGGCTATGTGTGTACTATCGGGAGCTGAACAAGGTCACGATACGGAACAAGTATCCGTTGCCTTGAATCGATGATCTGTTCGACCATCTGAGGGGAGCAACTTTATTTTCCAAGATAGATCTGAGGTCAGGGTACCATTAGGTACGTATTAGGGAACATGATGTTTCAAAGACTGCTTTCTTGACGAGGTATGGGTCAAATGAGTTCAGATTGATGCCATTTGGACTCACAAATGCTCCAGCCGTATTCATGGACTTAATGAACCGAGTGTTCAGAGAGTTCTTGGATCAGTTTGTCATCGTCTTCATAGATGATATTTTGATATATTCACACTCCGAGGAGGAGCATGCCGAGCACTTGAGGCAGGTTCTTCAAACTCTACGAGAGCATCAGCTGTATGCTAAGTATGAGAAATACGAGTTTTGGTTATGGGAAGTACAGTTCTTGGGGCATGTTGTTTCTGAACAAGGGATAACAGTTGACCAGAGTAAAGTGTCAGCGGTGAGGGAGTGGGGACATACTACGACACCGACGGAAGTGCGTAGTTTCTTGAGATTAGCGGGATACTATACGAGATTCATTTGGGGGTTCTCCAAAATAGAGGGGCCATTGATGAACCTGACTCGCAAAGGGGTTCCATATGTTTGGGATGATGCTTACCAATTGGTTTTCGACGAGCTGAAAGACAAGCTTACTTTAGCATCGATCCTTGCTTTACCTAAGCCGGGCGTGGAGTACCTAGTTTACACCGATGCATCCTTACGAGGACTTGGGGGAGTACTTCAGCAAGAGGATAAGGCTATAGCTTTTTCCTCCCGTAAGCTTAAGCCACACGAGAAGAACTACCCCACTCACGACCTAGAGTTGGCATTGGTTGTTTTTACATTAAGGATTTGGAGACACTATTTATTGGGAGAGAAATTTCGCTTGTTCACAGACCACAAATCACTGCAGTACCTGTTCACTCGGTGAGAACTGAATATGCATCAGCGCAGGTGGTTAAAGTTTGTGAAGGACTATCAGTTAGATATACAGTACCATCCAGGGAAGCCCAACGTAGTTGCTGATGTGTTGAGCCGTATATCGGTAGACGATGTAGCGGACGTCTGGAAAGTAAAGTGGAAAGAGTTGGGTCACCAGGATGCAGTAGCCCATTCCTTCATATCTGTGATGACAGTGACACCCGATATTGTTACGAGGGTGATACAGGCATAGACCGCAGACCCATTTTTCCAGGAGCAGATTGTACGAATTTTAGCTGAGGGTGCTGAGCCCTATTCTATTAGTTCTGATGGGGGTTTGAGGTTTAATGGGAGATTAGTGGTTCCGAAAGGAGTAGACTTACGTCATACAGTGATGACCCAGTCCCATGGGTCCCGATTCGCAGTATATCCTGGGGAAGGTAAGATATACCAGAATATGAGGCGGTAATACTGGTGGAGTGGGATGAAAAAGGATATTGCTGAGTTCGTATCCACGTTTTCTACCTTCCAGCTAATAAAGGTGGACCATCAGAAACCGTCAGGGTTGCTTCAGCCATTATAAATACCTACATGGAAGTGGGTGAGAATTTCCATGGATTTTATTACAGGGTTGCCTACATCACAGCGGGGCCACGACTCCATCTGGGTGATTGTGGACCGTTTGACCAGCGGGGTTCACATTCTTTCGGTACGAACAGACTATTCCACGGGTCAGTATGTTCATTTGTTCATTGTTGAGATTGTCAGATTGCATGGGGTGCCCCTGAATATTGTGTCAGATGGAGACAAGATTTTTGTGCCGCATTTCAGGGAGAGTTTTTAGGAGGCTATGGGTACAGAGTTGAGGCTGAGTTCAGCTTATCACCCATAGAAAAATGGACAGACAGAATGTACTAATCAGATGTTGGGATATATGCTACGCATGTGTGTTCTTGATTTGGGAGGAGGTTGGGAGCCACATCTTTCACTGGTAGAGTTCGCTTATAATAACTCTTATAAGTTCACGATTGGCATGGCTCCATTCAAGGCTTTGTATGGCAGGCCTTGTCGTTCCCTAACTTGTTGGCTAGAGGTGGGGGATAACAAGTTTCTAGGACCAGAGGTGATTCAGGAAACCTCCACGAGGATTGAGATTATCATCAGTCGCATTCGAGTAGCACAGGATAGGCAGAAAAGCTACATCGATGCGAAATGATTCTTTTGAGAGTTTAACATGGGGGACCGAGTGTTACTACATGTATCTCCTATGAAGGGAGTGATGAGGTTCGGGAAGAAAGGGAAATTAGCCCCAAGATACATGGGACCATTTCCCATTATCGAGAGGATTGGGCCGGTGGCATATAGATTGGGACTGCCAGAGCATTTACATCGCATTCATGATGTATTCCACATCTTGTCGTTAAGACAATACGTTCAGGATGACATGGCTCACACCCACATCACGATAGATGAGATAGACTTACAACCTGGAAGCTCTTACGAGGAAAGAGCACAGGCTATCCTAAACCATAGCGAGAGGAGATTGAGGTCGAAGGTAGTTATACTTGTACGAGTCCAGTAGGAGAATCATAATGTGGAGGAATCCACCTGGAAGCGCGAGGTAGATATGCGTGAGAAATACCCATATTTATTCTTACCAGGTATGCCTTATTTTTTGAATTTCGGGACGAAATTCCGTTATTAAGGGCGAAGTATGTAATACCCCGTATTTTTATGCTTTCTAAATTTGGGGATTTATTAAATTTAATCTGAGTTATTCATTTAATATAAATCCGGAAATTAAATATTTTTAATTACTAACGTGACGAGAGTTAGTAATCATTCGAAACTTGTTGAATATTACTAATGAGTAAAGTAATATAATATTGGTACTATTAAATGTCATGAGTGAATACAATGACAATTTTGGAAATTTAAGTCGGGACGCGCCCGTGTCGCGTCGGGACTAAATATTGATTAATAAAAGTGAATAAATTAGAACTCGCTCGTATGGTCATTTTGAGTGCGCCAAAGTGTCTGAAAGGGTTGAGATAGTCAGAAAAGTGTACCCGGGGGTTTAGTTTGTGTCTCGAGGCGTTTTTAGTCCTATTAAGCACCCCGGGAGGGCATTTTGGACATTTTTGCATTTTTGGGTAATTAAACCTACGAAATTTATTAGGTTATATCAGCCATTTGGAATGGTCTTTTAAGGTTAGCAGACTCACAACCTTAGAACGACCATTAGAGAGGAAGGTAGAAAGCTTTCCAAGCAATCCAAGGCCAAAAATTCATCCGGTTGCACCGCCACCACCACCAACGCGTAGATCGCGCGACGGGGAACGTAACCACACCAAATTCGTCCACAAATCAGAACCCTAAAATCTACAGGAAAGTATTTATCTTGCTAAATTCTAGTTAATGATCCTCTCATGTTAGTCTAGGAATGAAAATTTTAGTATTTTGATTGAAAAATTATATGTTTTGGAAGAAGAAATCGCATATGTTGTAAGGATAATCTGTGTAGCTTGAACCTTGATCATATGTAGAGGTTGTATTATGAAATTTGGAATTAATATGTATGAACGAATTGATGTTGATTAGGTTCTTTAATTGAAAATTTGGGAATTAGGGTTCTTACGAATTAATTTGGGGATTTCATGTAATCTAAATGATTTTTGATGAATTAATGATTATAGGAAGTTATTAATGTTATATAATCATGATATTATTGATTGGGATTGAAGAGGAGACATTTGGGATTAAACTATAAAGGTTTTTAGGCTTAAAAATGGTGAAAAACGAATCTGCCAAAGTTTGAAGACGAAACAGTGCAGTTCGTGCGATGTCGCACGAAGTAGTTCGAGCGAGATGTCAATGTCGTGCGAAGTCGTTCGAGCGAGATGGACAAGTCTCTCGATGTAGTTCGAGTGACACGTGGAAGTGGTTCGAGCGAGAACCATTCTGGTTCGAGCGAGATTTTTAATTTTTAGGGATATTCCTATTTTTACCCCTATTTTAGAAATCGGTTAATTTGAGTGAGGAAAACCCGTATTCGAGGAATTCAGATTAGTACAAAATTTTTGTGGTTGTGTAGGTGTGACGATTTAAGTATTTGGGACGGTGAGATTACTTTAAAGATCACGAGAGGGAGATAACCGTAATAAACGATATGAGTCCGTTATACGGGATAAGTGAGTAAAATGTCTTCAGAATAAGAAGTTATAATTATAGGTTGTGGGTACACCAAATTGAGAAATGTGAATAAGTGCTGTATATATATGACTATCTGATTGTGGATATATTATAAATGTGTAAAAATCATGCACGCGCTACTTGTTATCCCTGAGGTTACCGCGCTCGGACAGTCTTATCTCGATGGGACCTTTATGGGGGATATTGGCTCGTACCCTAGAAGATAGAGATCCTTTGGTACAGGCTAATCGGATCGATAGTCAAACGACCTAAGAGACGTGGGGGCATGTGCTGACCTCTTAGAGATCGGGACTCTGTGCTTCACCTCAATGTTGTTTATGTGTGTGTTAATACAGTTCGAGAGTGATGCCGAACTTGTATTTCCCTTAGTACGAGTGATATGGGGACTGGATAACAGAGTATGCCCGCACCATAATTTTTATGTGGGGTGCTATTAGAATATATACATACATATATATATATATATATATATATATATATATATATATATATATATATATATATATATATATATATATATATATATATATATTACATGGGTATTGTATATATATATTAAATTCTGAAATATGTGAATTACCTCCTGTGCTTATGGTAAGTATGATATTAATAATGATTTAAATTGAGAAATACGTGTTTTGAAAGTATAGTATATTACTGGGAAACTTTATTAGTAAATAAACGTTAAATGGGAACTTTGTTATTAAATGAAATCTACCTCTTAAAATGTTTAATTCGTCAGTTTAAATCTTACGAGTAGCCTAAGATAAGATAGTTTAAACCGTTGGGAAGGTTAATGCGATAGGTGTGCACAATAGAAGAGAGGTGAGAATTTCTCAAGGGAGTGCCGCACTAATATGTTTTTGCATTAGCCAGTAAACATTTTAAATACTTGCTAAAAAAATTTAAATCATTTTTACAATTGGGCTCTAACCCGTTTCCATTTTCTTTCCTTCTTGTATATATATATGTATGTATTACAGGTGCCCAGCCACAGGGGCGTCTTGCATAGGATCTTTTAGAAGGAACACGCTGCAGCTTAGGTGGGAGTTGCAGGCCTCTTTCTTTGACGACCTCATTTATTTGATTCTACTCCTTGCATTACTTATTCATGTTGGGCAAGTGTCGCCCTTTCCATTATTCAGTTGTTTCATGGGACATTGTGATTCATTTATTTCCAGTATTAACACTTTGGAATTTATTACTGTCATGATGTTTTTCCTTTAAATTTTAATGCTTGAATTACCTAGTTGGATGTTTAATTATTGGATTGTTTATTCCGGTATAGTTGTTGTGTGATTCTTTAATTATGAATTTCGTAAAGTTTAAATGCTGGTTTATATAAATAAAATTTGGAAACTAATGTCTTAAATGGTTTTGACACTTAGCTTATTTATGTAGGGTGTTAAATTGTAAAAGTTATTTTTTCGACAGTGATGCTAAGAGTGAACCAATCGTTCATCTTGATTATAATTTAATAAAGGACTGATCACCCGGTATTTAATTAGGCGGGGTGTCACAGTATATCACTTATTTGTATGTTTTGTGTTCATTTGCTAGAAAATATGTTAGAAAATCTGGATCGAAGGAAGTCGAGGTCCTTACCCTTTTACTAAATCTTGGTTCATCCTTTATTAATTCAATAAGTTGATGAGTACCATTTGAAGTAGCTTGATTTGTCCTTTTAGAAGGAACAAATTCTCGGGTCATGTTATATGGAAATTCATTTTCAAAAAATGAAACGTCCCTCGATTGATTAACTGTATATACATGAATATCTGGAATATCAGATTTATAAACTAAGAAACGATATGCACTGTTATTTATAGCATAACCGATTAACACACATCCACGGGTCTTTGGTCATATTTTTATCTTTTTAGGTTTAGGAACCATCACTTTGGATAAGCACACCCACACTCATAAATATTTATAGCAAGGACTTCGACCACTAGTTTGTACAAATTTTAAACCACAAATATCTGTGTGAATTAAATCTAGTGGTTTGGTGATCGTTTCAATAGAATGAAAAGATAATCTAGCTAATTTTGATTACACACAAATATCATATTTATCATTTTTATGCATATTAAATTTTGGTAAAATTCCATGTTAATTAATCTATGCAAGGTATCAAAATTAACATGTCTCAATCTAGTATGCCAAATATTAGAAGACTCAATCAAGTAAGTAGAACTGGTAATTTCATTCATTAGGGATGCTTTTTCATAAATTTCATTACATTGATTTTAAATATCCCCCGAGATAGGTAGCTCTTTCCCACGAACACAACATTTTTGGACAACACAAACTGATCAGAAACAAACACAAGTTTAATCCCATTCTTACTTAAAAGAGATCCTGAAATCATATTTTTAGGGATGTCAAGCACGTGTATTACATTGTTGAGAGTAAGTTACTTTCCCGGAGTCATTTTTAGAATGATCTTTCCTTGTCCCACGACTTTAGAAATCGAAGAGTTCCCCATAAAGAGAGTCTCCTCATTTTCCAAAACCTTATTAGTAGTGAACATCCATTTGTTTGCACAAATGTGGCTTGTAGCACAAGTGTCCTCCCACCATTTCTTGGTATATCCCACCAAATTGCATTCAGAGACAACAGAAGAAAGATTTATGTCTGCGATACCATTAGAAATGTTCTTACCCTTCGTCACATTTACTTGAGCATTGGTCCTTTTAGCATTCTTTGGTTTGTGACACTCGCTTGAGCGGTGTCCTTAAGTGCCACAATTTTAGCATTTGCCTTTGAACTTATTTCTTTTCTTAGATGTGCCTTCCTCATCATGCTTATCTTTAGCCTTAGGACCTTCAACCATATAAGCCTTGGACTCCATGATGCTGTTCCCACTTTTCCTTTGAGATTCATGATTGTGTTCTTCAATCCGTAGTGTGATAACCCGCTTATCAAAATAAGAGGTGGACAACCCGATACTTCAATAGTTACAAGAATCATAGATGGTCCATTCTTAGCATCACCAAAAATATAATAATCATACGAGATAACCACAGATAATTTTAGAAAACGGATTGTAAAATATTAATTGTAAATTGAAATAAAATCATTTAAACAACCCAATTTGAAAAGAAGGTGGATGAAATCTACAAGAATGAAACTGAACAGTACGTATATAACACAATAACCGAATAACATGTCAGTTAACAGTCTCTTACAACTTATATTCAACAATTACATTAAGTTACATAATACATTACAGTAGGCACGTACAAAAGCTTGGGCCACACGCCCGAATAAATGACCTGATCATAATTAGAATACAAAAATGAAGGCGTCTATAAAAAAATATCCCGCAACATCCGCAAGGTGTTGTAGCTCTAAGACACGAGAATGGGGAAGTCAATACGGGCATCCTTGCAGTGGAGCACCTGAGCGAGTATAAAATTCATGCATAACAAGAAATATGAGCGGGTTAGGTCCCGGTTGTATATGATCACAAGATGAAAAAAGAGTATGACAGTTTCTTTTGGTAGCAACAAACCCGGTATTTCCCACAAAAATTCTTGGAAATCTCTAACAACTGGAATCGAATCTAAGGAAACGACTACATCCCGAGAAATCTCCTCTGCGATACAATACAAGTAAGTTCTAGAACCTCCCTCCAAACGAGGCATAGCCACTAAAATCATTTCTTGCCCTGGAATGGCAAAAACTATACTTTTCCCACAGCAATTAACTATCGCACGATACATCACTAGCCAATCCATACCCAGGATTACATCATACCCGACCATATCAAGGACGAGAAAATCGGCCTCAAAACACATGTTACCAAGATTTATTTCTACTTGTTTACAAACAAAGAAAATGAGTGAACCATCTCCCATAGAAGATTCAAAACTAGTGAAGGTACTTTCCGCATATTTAATTAACTCCGTGGACTGAGCAAAGCTTGTAGAAATAAATAAGTGTGTCACACCCATATCAAATAATACACGACCTATGTGCCCATGAATGCGAAACTTATCCTCAATAGCGGGCGGCGCTGGCGGGGACGGAGGAAGCATAGCATCATGTATGTGGTAAAGACGACCATACTGTAGTTGTCCCTGTTATGGAGGGACAACTAGATTAGGCACTTGTGGCGGTAACTGGGCCTGTGGATGCTGTGGAACCCTAGGTAGATGTCCCCTAATCAACTAAGGACACGCCATCTTGTAATGACCCTACTTTCAACATTGAAACCATCGACCCGTCATGTTCTCCTAATTTAGGCTTCAGTTATTTATGAACTACCCAAAGCCTTGGCCTGGATGGACTCTACCCCCATTACCACTCCGACCTGCTTGTTGTTGGGAACCCTGATCGTGCTTAATATTACTGCCACCACCATTAAATCAACCAAAATGCTGCCTTTTTTAGAAGTCCCTTATTGGGTGTCCCTTTCTTTTTATTTATTTCCCGGAGATGGGGACGAGGGTAGTGCTCCTCCTCCTGCCCCATTGACTCTGGGTTTACCATCTTGCCCCAAAACGGAAGCCTTCTTACAACTTTGGACATGTAACTGATGTTCTTGACAATGGAGTAACGCCACATTCATTACATCCCTAAAACTTTGTAAAGGTGGATAGCCCAACAAATGTTGTCATATCCTTTACTATAAACCTCCAATAAATTTTGATATCCTCCTCTCCTCCGGAGTTACCTCATCTGGAACAAAACTAGATAACCGAGTAAATTCCTCCTCATACTCCACAACTGAACATTCAACTTGCACTACATCTTGAAGTCTTCTCCTCATCTCCCTTTGAACTACGGGAGGAAAATACTTTCAATCAAATAAAACCCAAAAATCATTGATAGTCATAGTGTCTCTATGCTCTGGCGTAGTCATCGATTCCCACCAATGTAATGCAGATCCAACGAGTTTAAAAGTAGCAATGATTTGTTTCCTTTACTCGCTACACTCCACCATGCGAAGATGGCGCTGCATAAACTTTTTCCATTGACTAGCTACTATGACGTTATAATCTCCTTGAAATTTTGGGGGATGGCCCTTTAAAAAGGATTCTCTGACCCTTTCCCACAGAGAAGCTCCCGTAGGAGCTTGTACTTCCTGAGCTCGTGGTTGTTAATCTTGTGGGAATTGTTGAGCTACGGCAGTCATCGCGGCGTTAACCCTTTGGGCCACAATATTCGCTACTTCAGCAGCATTTATAGTTCCTTGTTGTGGCGATGGAGGATTTACCTCCTCTTCTACAACCATATTCTTCTAACGGGATGACCTCTCTTAGGAGGCATCTGAGAGAAAGAAATAATAAAATTAGAATACTATTTAAAACAATCTATTTTGCAGAAGATCACAAACATAGACAACAAAGCAGTCCTAACATTAAACCCTATATCGAAGAACGCTACGGTAGAACGTGACAAGCCCACATAGATCCTAAAGACTCTAGAACCTGATGCTCTGATACCATTTGTGACAACCCGCTTGTCAAAATAAGAGGTGGCCAACCCGATACTTCAATATTTATAGGAATCATAGATGGTCCATTCTTATCATCACCAAAAATATAATAAGCATACGAGATAACCACTTATAATTTTAGAAAACGGATTGTCAAATATTAATTGTAAACTAAAATAAAAGCATTTAATCAACCCAATTTGAAAAGAAGGTGGATGAAATCTACATGAATGAAATTGAACATTACGTATATAACACAATAACCGAATAAGCTATCGATTAACAGCCTCTTACAACTTATATTCAACAATTACATTAAGTTACACAATACATTACAATAGGCACGTACAAAATATTGGGCCACACTCCCGAATAAATGACCCGATCATAACAACAATACAAAAATGAAGGCGTGTATAACAAAATATCCCGCAATATCCGCATGTTGTTGCAGCTCCAAGACAGAGGAATGGGGAAGTCAATAGGGGCGTCCTTGGGACGGAGCACCTGAGTGAATATAAGATTCATGCACAATAAGAAATATGAATGGGTCAGGGCACGGTTTTATATGATCACCAGTTGAATAAAGAGTAAGACAGTTATAATGAGTTAATCATGATTGATAATGATAAGAATCTCAATCTTAGAGCATAAACTAAGGCAATTAGAATGACCATAAATTTAATTCAGTTATACAAGAGGATATGAATAAATATTATTAACTAAGAATCACCATCCTTTACACTGTTTCATTTCATTGTTCCGTACCTCATCAGGAAATGTATTCAAATCCCTTTAATTCTTGGAGCACTTTATCATAAATCAAGTCCCACTTGAATAAGAATAGTTATATTCAATCATATATAACGATTCTAAGACCGTCCTTCCGAGTTTCTCCACTTGAAGCACCCCTAAACAGACATCATCTTCCAGGGCCTATCAAACATGGCAACATGGGCATCCTACAATGCAACGTCGGGAAGTGGCCATATACCTTCGATAGTGAGTCATAACCACACCCGAAATTACCTCACTTCGAACAATAATTACACAATACATAATAACCAGTCCTATGGCCGAGGACTATATTCACCCTGCAATCACTAGCTAAGGGACTTCACCTCATGCGCGCACTTCCCTTATGATAGCATTTAGAGAAGTGTGTTTATGTAAATTATCATTTACAATTATTTTTATTCCCTTTTTAATATATACATTACGTTATAACCGGAACCATAATCCTTTAACGTTATCATTATAACCTCAACGTTTAATAATTTCCCACTTTAGTCTCCAAGAAATAATGACTTTTATAAAAGACACCAAGTCTATTATACCTCAGTCAAGTCTCTAAAATTCCATGATCTACCATCATACATCTCCTACTCTCCATCTAACTTGAAACAGGGAGAAAACACCTTATCATCTATCTAGTAATCCCCGGAATAACCCCATCTAATCCCTTTCTAACCTAGGGTAGTTACCTTAGTAATGTAGGACTCTAGGACACTAAGTTTACTTCATAAAAGAAGGTTCCTAAGTCCTAAGCCTAAAATAAAAGGGTTAAAATTGAGTTAGAAAAATAACTCAAAAAAATAGGAATTTCAAATCGATTTACCCTGGCCAAATCAATTCGGTTCAGAAAGCGAATTGATTCGGATAGGCCGAATCGATTCAGACAGGAGGAACTGACTTTTTGCATACTGCCGAATCAATTTGGATAGGCCGAATCGATTCGTTCTAGTCACACCTATAGCCTACCTCATTAGCGAATCGATTCGCTAGAGGCGAATCGATTCGCCCTGGCGAATTCTCTAAGAATGGGGATACGGGTTATGAACCCAAGTTTTTCCAAAACCCCATTTCTCCTCCATTTATACACACATCAACCACCACTAATCTAACCAAACCCATCCTACATGAATACTTACTCCTATTCTCCACACAACATCTATTTAAACTATGATTAGGGGCTAAAACACCACAAAATCCATAAATTCCATATTTGTTCAATTAATTCCAATACAGAACTATCAATACAATTTATTCAACTCAAATCATATATTAGCAAGTAAGAAACTTGCCTTAAGGTTGAAATTTAAGATTTCCTTTGGTAGAAACAATCCCAATCTTCAATCTCTCCCAACTTGCCTTAAAGCACATGACCCTATAAAACGTAACATGATGATATTTCATACACATAACAGTAAAATGCAACATTCTAGTAAATATTCTTTATCAACTCACTTAATTTGTATTTTTCCTTCCTCCATTATTTTATATAATTGCTTCACACAGTAAATTAATATAAAATAAATTTCTCAAAAGTGAGGGTTATTACACGTAGTCACATTACCAATAATTCAACATTCATCTCCTTGCGTTTGTGCTTGAGATAGTTTATGAACATGTTCTAATATAGGGGCAACTTTTCAATTACTGTCGCCACTTGAAAAGTGTCACTGAATCACATTACTTCAGCATGAATGTCGTGAAGAAAAAACTGATGTTCTTGAACTTGGGCAATAATCGACTTGGACTCAACCATTTTGAAGTCTAGAAAACAGTCCATGATAACTTTCTTCGTACCCACATATTCAGTTTTGTACTTCTTCCCCAAAGAATTCCATAATTCCTCAGTGGTTGCCATGGTGTTGTACACATGGTATAACATCTTGTCCAGGTATGTCAGGATCTAGTTATGAGACAAAAAGTAATAATGTTTACATGCTTCAACGACAACAACTTTTTCAGTTTCATCTCATTCTTGAAAAGGGGGCAATCCTGATACACAAACCTTGCCAATTGAGAGGTTGTGAGATAGAAGTACATATGTCCTTTCCAACGTTTGAAATCAGACATGACAAATTTTTTCTATTTCTCCCCATGTGGCATGGTTATAGGGGCAACAACAGTTGCATGTGTCACATTGACGGTAGGTGGTGGAACTGTGTTCGTACTTTGTGAATTCATTTATGTTACAAAACATATTTTTTTTATCAATGATAGTATTCATTTGTACTGAATTTATCAAAACTGAATAGACAATTATGTACACCAATTTCGCAAAATATAATTAATACTATAAGAATTCTAAATTATATTGAGGATTGTATAACACAGAATTAAAGTAAAATATTCCGCATAATATTTTGAATTCTATAACACATAATTAAACTAAAATATTTAAGCATTTGTTTTTACTAGCCTAAATGAAGTAAAAATCCGTGTCAAATTGATTTTTAAAAATAAGTTAATAATTATTTACAAATTGAATTAAAATTTTAAGATTTAAAAAAAAATCTAATAAACATATTTTAGAAAAATATATATAAATAAAATTTCACTTTTCGAAATAAAACACATTTTATGAAAGGTATAGAAAATTAATTTTCTGCAACAATAATTAATATTTCGGTATGAATTTATAAAATAGTAAAATGATAAATACTCCTTGATATTTTTATTACTGATATTATAAATTCGAAGTTAAAATAGAATAATTAAATTCAATAATTATAGAAATAAAATTTTAATTTAGAAACTTGCTTGTAATAGAAGAATATTATTGAATATATTAATGAACATAAAAGATTATTCCGAGCCCTATAGAACAATCTCCTTAAGGAAAATGTATTCCCTCCATGTCTACCATCTGATCAATGGGGGGGAGACGGAAGATATCTTTGGGACTATACTTGTTGAGTTCTGTGAAGTCTATAAACATCCTCCACTTCCCGTTGGCTTTTGGGACAATGACTGCGTTGGACAGCCACTCGGGGTAGATAACCTCTCTGATAAACTCAGAATCTTCCAACTTCTTGACCTCATCCCTTATGACCTCATATTTTTCTCGAGAGTAAATTCTCCTCTTATGTTTTACTCGCTTTGCACCCTCTACCACGTTGAGCTTCTGGCACATGATTCCGGGGTTGATCCCTGGCATATCCGCATGACTCCATGCAAAGACACTATGTCCTCTTCTCAGCAGCTTGATGAGGTCTTCCTTGATGTTTGGCTTCAGAGTCTTGCCGACTTGGACATTTTTTTCGGTTCATACTCATTGAGGATGATGGATTCTACCTCTTTCGTGGCTTCTCCTTTCTTCAGCTTTTTCTCATCCTTGGGGTCCAGGGTGTCAATGTTGTAGGGGATTGCTGCCTTCTTGTGCGCCTCTGTTTCTTTGACGGAGTTGAAATAACACTCCCGCGCTGTCGTCTGGTCTCCCTGAACTTTCCCTACCCCGTAAGGGGTTGGAAATTTAATCATCTGATGGACCGTAGAAGGCAAAACTTCAAACCCCTTGAGGTCTACTCTCCCTAATATAATGTTGTAGGACGAGAAGACACGCTCATCCATCATAAAGAAGCTGACCTTCTTTGTAAGCCATCTCGGCCATTCGTCTACCATCCGGACATAGGCCTCATACAGTCCAAGGGGATGAACCTTTTCCCCACTGAACCCAATCAACAGATGGTGGTATGGGATGATCCTAGCATGGTTAAGGCCTAAGGCTTTGAAGCACGGCCAAAACATCACATCTGCAGAGCTGCCCCCATCTACCAAGATCCTCGGCACCTCGTACCCATGTACCCTAGTAGTAATGACGAGAGGGTCATCATGTGGGGCTAAGAGGCCTTTGAAGTCCATTCTTGATAACCCCACTATCAGGGTGTCCATATCGACCTTCTTCCCCTTTTCTGATTTTGCCTCTAGGGAGGTTGAGTGTAGGACTCTTGTCATGGCCTTGGCCTCAGCTATATGGGCCTTTATGTCGGCGAACTATGACCTGCCTCCTGCTAGTCCCCCGGAGATCATTCCCACTCCTAGCGAGATCATATTAAGACTCTTGACAGGGCCTTGGTCATCTCTCGGTGGGAGGTCAGGGTCGTCCTCATCGTCAGAAGGGTCGTCCCTTCTTTTTTGAGGACCTTCTCTACACGCATCACCTCGTTTCTTTCTAGGGTCATCCCATCTGCCCTTTTTGAAGGCACCCTTGTGCAAGTACTTCCTAAGCTTCCCTTCTTTTAGCATCTTCTCGATTTCATCTTTCAGGGCAAAGCATTTGTCTGTTACGTGGCTATGGTCTTGGTGAAATTCACACCACAAGTTTTTATACCTCTTGTTAGGGGTTGCCCTCAACTTCTCAGGCCACTTCAAGGATCGGTCACTCTTTATCTCATTGAGAATATGTTCACAGTTGACTGTTAGAGGGGTGTAATCAGTGGACTTATCGTCTGTAGACCTCTGCTTCCCCTCTTTGTTCTTGTTAGGGTACCTACCCCCACTAGTGCCTCCTTTTTCATCTTCATATTTTACGGCCATCGCCTTTTTGGCATTCATCACCTTTCTTGTTGTCGATAGCAATTCAACCATCGTCCTCAGAGGGTCTTATCAAGCTTCCATAACAGCTTCCCCTTTTGGAGTCCTCCAATCAGGGCAGTCATGGCTATGCTCTCCTCATAATCTTCCACCTCTAACTTTTCTTTATTGAATCTGGATGTGTAGTCTCTTAGACTCTCATTCTTCCCCTGCTTAACATAGAGCAGGTGTGTGGTCTTCTTATGTGGCCTCACCCCAAAGCAAAAGTTATGGATGAACCGATCTGCCAACTACTTAAAGCTTTCAATGGAGTTTTTTGGAAGATACGTATACCAGACGTGTGCATCCCCAGTCAAAGTGCCAGAAAAGGCACGGCACCTCATCTCATCTGAGATAGAGTATATGTCTTCCATTGACTAGTACATCTCTATATAGTGGATAGGGTTGGTACTCCCATCATATCTTGGGGTGACCGCAGGTGGCTTAAACTCCGATGGCATAGGGAAGTTGACTATCCTCGCCATAAAGGGTGAGCCTATGGAGTATCCTCTCTGAAGAGGGTCCCGGCTCTTCAGTATATCATCGATCTTATCCTCCATTCATTGGATCGAGTCATTCCAAGGAATCGTAGGGTCGTCCTGGACGATGTTATCCCATGCCTCCTCTTTGAGGTGGACGGAGGGTTCTGCTGCGGTAGGCCCATGTCGGCTGTTTACATCCCCTTGACCATCGTCCTGTACTTGGGGTCAGCCCTCGTGGGGTCGGCCATCTGCTGCCTCTCTTCTGGACCTTGTAGAACTCCTTGATGTGGATAATTTTTCCCGCAGGTCATTTACTGGGCCGAGCCTCTCAAAGGACGACCCCCTGCTC
Organism: Sambucus nigra; assembly: GCA_949130495.1. NCBI lineage: Eukaryota > Viridiplantae > Streptophyta > Magnoliopsida > Dipsacales > Adoxaceae > Sambucus > Sambucus nigra. The sequence goes on from OX422218.1 coordinate 424,146,317, forward strand.
AGGCGATCAAAAGCAGAGCCTCTCGGGCGATCGTCAGGATTTTTCCTTCCACACTTCCCTCTGCTCTCCTAGAGAGGTCGTACAGTATTGTTGGAGACCTCATACGGCTCCCAGCACTCTATGGGGGCCTCCTCTCCCTCCAGATCGTCATACCTATCTTCAGGGAAAGGGTTTCCTTGCCTCCCCAGGCGGAAACGCCGGGGGTCTGTAACATCCCTCCACCGTTGTGGGGGTGGAAAGTCTTTGCGTGGTGCCTAGGGTGGTCCCCTGGCCTCATGCTGCCCTAGAGCCGCTGTCGGAGTAATCATCTCAGGTAAGACCCCTAGTGGTCTTAGTATGTTCTAGCTTAGAGCTGTGAACTGCTCCTGCATGATCTGTTGGCTTGCTTCCAGAGACTTCAAGGCTGCCGCCACATTAGCCATCTCAGACTGAGGTGGTGGCTGACTAGAACTAGGTCCCACTCCACTATCCGGTGGTGGAAGTGGTGGTGGTGGCATCTCCGGTGCCATGTATTCTAGCTATGAAGAGCTTAATTGAAGAAAAAACAGGTGAGCTTGAGACCTTTAATAGGTCCCTTTCAATGGTGAAACATCTCCACACAGGGGGAGAACCGGCGCACCACCAGAGTGCCCAGTGAGGTCAAGTTGTACAAAGGAAGAGATGTATTCTCGTTCCCACAGACGGCCCCAAACTGATGATGCTTAGATTCAGCACCACCAGATAAGTGATGATGAGCTCAAAGTGTAAGTACCATGGCAACCATGGAGATGTATATGTGCATTGTCTCCAAGGCCATTAGTGCCCGTACTTAGTGGATCACACACTCACAGTGGATGTAGGCCTAATTGGCTGAACCACTATACATCATTGTCTTATTCTTGTTATACTCATCTCCTTCAACACACTTACACACATACATCTCCATGGCTGCCATGGTACTTACAGTTTGAGCTCATCATCACATATCTGGTGGTGCTGAATCTAAGCATCATCAAAGGCTATTAAATAATTGCCTCCTACGATATAATGAATTTTTTGAATTAACTATGTATCACAACAATAATTAATTCAAACGAATGAAAGTCTATGTTTTTGTACTTAACTAGAAGAGTAATATGCAATGAAAATATGAGGAAAATAATTTTCTAGATGAAGGAAATAATGAAGAAGCATTTTTGGAATTTTCTAAAGGGGAATTTTCCATCAATTAAAACTGCAGTGGAAAGGCTGTATATATAGCAAAGGTTTTTACTATTAGGAACAGTCAAAATAATTAAACCATTTTTAACTACATAACAGTTAAATTTGACTTAACTTAATTAATTAATTTCGTAATTAATTAATTTTTGGTCAAGAAATTTAATTAAAAATCGTCCTTGAAAAAAGAAAGCGATTTATAATAGCCCAAGTCCAAGCCCGAACCGAACCTAGTCGACTGGTCAGCCGGCCGAATGACACGCGCTTGTGGGATTTTGGTCCATTCCCGACACTTGTATAGTGTAGTCCATCTCCCTTTCAAAGAGTTGGGTTACCCCGAAGGCGTCCAACCCTTAGTCCATACTGAGGTTTTATTAACTCTTCAAATTCTCGCTACTCTTCCAATGTGCGATAAGAATTAAAAACACACCCAATTCATTAACTTCCATTGCTTCATGAGTCACTTTGGATATATATTTATCATTCATATAGTACGTTAATCTCCTTGTGAAATTATCTTGGTGTGGGTGCCACCTAAATTTGAGCTCAAAGTTGCTCACAGTTTGTTGTCTAATACCCATTTTCTAATGGGGTTCACATTACACTCCATAAACACTATAAATAGAAAAATTATATTCATTATTTGGCATGCATCTATATTGGTATCTTTACTCCGTTGAAAGAAAAAAGGAAGAGAGAGAGAGAGAGAGAGAGAAAGGGAGAGATTATAACCTTTGACACTCGTGATTTACCACCTTATATAATGAAATCAATCATTTCCTATTCCATGGATGTAGGCCCATTGGGGAAGAATGTATCTTTATGTCAACTACTTTCTTATCCGAGAAGTGCAATGTTTCCATATTTTTTTTATTAATCTTGTGGCCATCCCCTATCCTGGCCGTGCGGGCAGGCGCGCAGAGGAAAATGATCCTTGTGTCCCACACATCCCTCTCGGGAGCTCTTCGGCCGGCGTCATTTCAGATGAGGTGCAAAAAATGTAGAGAGATTCATAGTCAGCAGTCTATTTCACTCAAAAAGACAAAATAAAAAAGGGTAAGCCATCCTAAAGTATGTCATCCAAAGACATATTGGTACATGCGAAACCAAAATGATTCGAGAAGGGTTCAGAGGCTTAGTTACGAAATGGGAAGGTGTTGGCACCCATTCCGCCCTTTCGGTCTCTCATGGATATTTGCTATTTTCCTTTATTTTTCTCCGTGATATGTGTGCATGTGTATATATATAATGGAGAAAGGAATACCCTACTTGTATCATGGAAGACATAAAGCGAGTCATCCGTAGGAAGATATAAGAATAATATTAGAAAGTAAAATTTACGCGATTATCCCTACGTTGATCATTATAATGGAACGATAACGCATATGGAGTAATAAGTCACTAAGACCAAGTATATAGAATATAAGAAGATTAGATTTCGGAAAGATAGAAAATGAGTGAAATGTGAGAAAAAGGACTCGAGTCACGGGTTTTACTCTGAGATGCCTACATAGCCTATAAAGGCATCAAAGTTCGCGTAGTTCGCATACAAAACGAGGGGTGGGGTTTATCCCATAAATCCAAATGGGGGATCTCTTATTTGTGAGTGTGTGTGTGTGTGTAGAAAAAATGTTTTTAGTTGTGAGGAAAGTGTGAGAAAAGTATGAGAATCCCTATTTGGAATTTATGAGAAAACCCTCTTTTTCTTGTTTTTTGGGTTTTATTTATATGAAAATAAGAGATGTGCAATAATACTAAATAAAAAGTATATTAGGATATGTGAGGTGAGATAATAAAAGTGCTAAGTAATAAAACAAGTTATTGCAAATTTAAGAGAATTTGAAGAGAAAGTTGAGAAAGATGGACCTTCTTGGAGACCTTAAGATTGATCTTGAATGTGGGAGAGAAGCCCTTGAACTTGGATGATGATGGAGAGTGGCTAATTCACCAAGTTTGATGAAAAGGATGATGAAAAGTGGAAGTAAAAAGGCATTTGGAGGTTGAAATCACGCTTCCTTCGAGAGAGGTTTCTGGGATTCGTTGAGAGTGATTTTTATCAGATCTGGGCTCCCCTTGAAAATGAGGTGAAGGTCTCCTTTTATAGGCTTAGGTCACTGCCGATCGACATAGACCTGATCCTGCCAATCGACACCTACCGATATGCAGGGTTTAGAACCTGCCATTTGGTAGTGTGTTTCAGGACTTTTTGAGAAATCGACTGCTAAGGGAAAACTGCTGGTCAGAATCGCGTACGGAGCAGACCATTGGAAATTAAGTCAGAGATCTTTGAATGTACATGGGACCACCGGGTTTGGGAGTTGACTTTAGGTCAAATATGGCTCGAAAGCGTTTCTCGGTCCATTGGACGGGGAATTATTCGGACGTAAACGGATCGTTCATCCGCATGGTAAGTACAAATAGCGCACGAGGTGGACCATTGGAAAGTTTAGGAAATGTACTTCAACATTTCAAAGAGTTTGACCCAGTTTGGGGAGTTGACTTTGGTTAACTAGGCCCTGGAAGCGTTCGGTCACCTCTTGGAGTCAAATAGATCGTTCGTCCGCATGGTAAGTCGTAATTGCACACGAGATGGACCGTTGGAAAGGGTATTCAGTGCCCTTCAAATATTCATTTATCCTCGATCGATATGAAGAGGTGACCTAGGTCAAACAGAGCCCAGGAGCGCCCGATGGCCTCCAGGTCAAGTTTCGAACGCAAATAAATCGTTCATCTGCATGGTAAGTCAGAATCGCGCACGGGATGGACCATTGGAAAAGGTATTCAGTGCCCTTCGAAGATTCATTCATTCTCAGTTGAGATGAAGAGTTTGACTTTTTGGTCAAACTAAACTGGGGAGTGCTTGATGGCTCCCAGGTCAATCTCGGGGTATGACTTGAGTTTGTAGTGATAAAGGGAGTTACTAGGGACATAAGGAGAGTTAGGGGTAATGGAATGGGGTGTCTACAGAGCCCCTCAATGGGTGAGTTAGGAATAAATGATAACCATCGAATAGACACCACATGATGCTTTTGAGGGAGTACGACCGATTCATAGGGTCAAGACTGATTTTGAGGACCTAAGTAGTGTGTTGAGGATGGAATGATGATCAAAGGTTTAGGTCGATTCTGACCTAAGAGTGGTGATGAACGAGGACCAAAGTCAATTCTGACCTAACTCAGGTGACGATCCAAGATCGAGGTTAATTCTGACCTAAGAGTGGTTATGATCGAGGACCGAGGTCAATTATAACCTAACTCAGGTGACGATCCAAGGCCGAGATCAATTTTGACCTAAGAGTGGTGACGACCGAGGGCTGAGTTCAATTCTGACCTAACTCAGGTGACGATCCAAGACCGAGGTTAATTCTGACCTAAGAGTGTTGACGATCGAGGATTGAGGTCAATTCTGACCTAACCGAGGTGGAGATCCAAGACCGAGGCCAATTTTGACCTAAGAGTGGTAACGACCGAGGAATGAGGTCAATTCTGACCTAACTCAGGTGACAATCTAAGACCGAGGTCAATTCTGACCTGAGAGTGGTGACGACCGAAGACTGAGGTCAATTCTGACCTAACTCAGGTAACGATCCAAGACCGAGGTTAATTCTAACCTAAGAGTGGTGACGACCGAGGACCGGGGTCAATCCTAACCTAACTCAGGTGACGATCCAAGATCGAGGTCAATTCTGACCTAAGGGTGGTGACGACTGAGGATAGAGGTCAATTCTGACCTAACTCAGGTGACGATCCAAGACCGAGGTCAATTATGACCTAAGAGTGGTGACGATCGAGGACCGAGTTCAATTATGACCTAAGAGTGGTGACGACCGAGGACCGAGGTCAATTCTGACCTAGCTCAGGTGACAATCCAAGATCGAGGTCAATTCTGACCTAAGAGTGGATAAATATTGGATTCTGATTTTGCTGGAGAAAGTGCCTTATGATTTTGATTTGAGCTGGGGAGCTGCTAGCTGGAGAAGCTGTCTTTCTTTAGGAGACCTCACGGGGAGAACAACCTATTTGGTGTTGTAAAAAAATATTCCGCTGGGGAAGTGATCAGGCAATTTTTAGAGACCCTCCGGAGCTTTGCCGGGAGGAGATTCACTTGGTTTTTTGAGGATTTCGTTGGGAAAAAGTGGTTTTGCTTGAGGGAATGCGAAATTTTCTTGGTGGAAAGGTTCTAAATTCTTCCTGGGATTTTTAGGAATTTTCCGAGGATTTTTTCGGGCTTTCTGGTATTTTTTGGGAATTTCTGTACGAAATTTAAGGGGGGATGCCGATCAGCTTGCTATGAAGGGTGCCATTCGGTAATGGAAAAGACTTTTGGACTACCTTGGGAAGGTAAGGAGTCAGTGCCGATTGGTATGGTTGGGGGAAGTGACGATCGGCGTGGCGCTTAGCATCCTATATAAAGGGGGCGAATACCTTCACTTTTTTACAGCTTCTATGCTTTATCTCTTTTTGCGTCTTCTTTACAAATCATTCTAGCATTCCGATCTTCAAGAAATGACCGCTTTTATGAGCACAAGAGTCCACCGGGAGTGGTTGATCATCCATGACTGGGCAAATATGGATTGGAGGGCCTGGGCGCCTCTTGCTTTCGGGAGTGAGAACTCCTTTGATGCCCTTCGTGTCATCGCTCTTCGAAAATGAGTTCCTGCGGTTATTTAAGTAACCTAACCTTTGGCATTCCCTTCTTTTTGGTGATTTTTCTTTCTTTCTTGACTTTTGATGAGACTTTTTCCTTTTTGACAGTCTGATATTTCTTTGAAGAACATGCGCGCCCGCGGGACAACGGAGCTCAGGGATGTCTGGGAGCATCTCCCACCTGTGGTGTGTTGGGTGGTATCATCAGTGGGGTTTGGGAGGTTGGCATCGATGCTGGATGAGAAGCCTTGTTCGATAGAGGTCATGTGCGCTTTGGGAGAGAGGTGGTGGGATACTACCCACGCCTTCCATTCCGAGTTCGGGGAGATGACTGTGACTCCCATAGACGTGCAGCAGCTGTTGGGGCTGGATTGTAATGGAGAGAAGATTGAGTAGGATCTCTCTTTATGGGTGAGACCGGAGGCAGTGCGTGCGGCACTTGGTGATGTAGGGAGGATAGTTTCTGGGGATTCTATCCAGTTGTCCCTGCTGAAGGATGTTCTGCTGAGAAGGGTGATTCATGTGGAGGACAGGCTATAAGTGAGGCAGATGTCCCGATTATTAATTTTGTTGGTGTTGGTAGGTTTCATGGTGGCGTCGAGCAGCGACGTCTTCCATTTCTGGTTCCTGCCGTACCTGAGGATGTTTTCGAACATCCCTTTCTATGATTGGGGGAATCTGACTTTGGAGACCCTTTACTCTTCTGTGGATGCATTCAACCAGTGTTGTCGGTAGACGTTTATTGGAACCACGTACCTTCTCGAGGTAATCTTTGGTTTGCGCATTTCTTTTCATGCATTCGCATTTTCCTTATGCGTCTATTTTGTTTTGTGAATTCAGGCATGGTCCTATGAGGTGATTGGGTGCAATACCCTGCTGATCTCTTTGAAGAACAACACTATTGGGGATTCCTTACGATTGTATCGATGGCATAAGGCCAATCGGCAGTTGAAAGGATCTCTCTCTCTAGAGACGGTGCGTCATGTCTTGAATGACCTGACCAGTGGTAGGGTAAGACTCTTTCCATTTTTAGTCTTGGTTTTTGCACCTTCTGATCTTGTATTGATTTATGCTTTCTTGGAGATTTTCAGGTGAACTTTTATCCCTAGGGGACAGACATTCAGGATGCGGGGGTGACTGGGGTGAACACGTGGATGAGGTGTTTGCTGGCGCATGAGTTCAGTTATTCTTGGTACCTCGGGGAGCGGGTGGTTCGTCAAATTGCTAAGGAGGAGGTGGTCGTACCACATGTGTAGCCTCCTACGTCTATGAGGCGGAGCTATTGCTGTCGGAGAATGCGAGGACGACGATGATGATTGGCGAGTCCTACTTGTTATACATCGATACGGCTGTACCGTATGACTATATGGATTTTGTGACGAGCTGGTTGATGGAGCCTAACATATATGATGCCCTGCCTTTCCCTCATACGGGTTCGAGTCGGGCAGTGGGATCTTCCCACAGTAGCGGCGATCCGATGAAATTTATGGTGGTTGCGACCTCGGAGGTTCCTTTCGTGTGATTGCACACTCCTTCGTATAACATTTAGCTGGATGATGGATGGATGGTGCCTATGCTGCATCGTCCTCATCTGATGGATCCGGAGGAGTTGGGTTTGACAGAGGAGGTCCTCTGACCCGCGGTATACCTTTCTGTTCTTCTCTTTCTTTCTTTTCTTTTTTGATCATCCCTCCTTTGATACTGATTTTTCTTTTCCTTTCAGCAAGTCTGAGTGTTGACCACTTAGCTAAGAGACATCAGAGACTAGATATCTTCGGCGACTGCCCATATTCGGGATGTGATTCTCGTTCCTTCTTATTTGGTGTCGTCTTCTTCGTCCGGAGAGGACTCTAGCTAGGGTAGCGGTGGTGCATCGTCTCGCCGTAGGGGGAAGAGATCACGTCGCAGGGGTGGAAGCTCTTAGAGAGAAAGGTGGGTGAGAGAGAGGGAGAGAATGTAGGTTCGGGCTGAGTCATGTTTTTTTTTTCTTTTTCTTTTTGTTTCCTGCAAAGATGTAACACAGAAACAAATGGATGCAATGCAATGGAGTTTTTTTTATTATCTGTTATTAATGATGAATGAATGCATGCACAGGCGCTTTTTACATTGCTGCTGAGACCGTAAAAAGGAATATTTTTGGAAATTTTTTAAAATGAATGTTTTTAATTAAAAGGGAAATTTATATAAGGAGGAAAAGGGATTTTGAAATTCTGTTGAGAATATCAATTTATTTTTATTGAGTTTTCTGATTTGACAAAAGGGGAAAAAGGGAAATTTCTAAAAATGGGGAGTTGTCGTTCGGCAAGCACCCTGTCCTGCCTATCGGCAGTTCAGTCCAGTCCCATCACTTCAAAGCTTTGATTGGTACCCTCTTCAGCCTTTGGTACCTCATGGGGTAGGATTCCCCCTATTTCTGCAAGGATTATGTCTTTTTTGAGGGTTCTCAAGTATAAAAAGGGGTAAGGGTGCAGTGTTTTCGTCACACCCTCGCATTCTTACTTACTTTCCCATTATCTCTTAGCCTCGCAAGATGGCTCTCCCTGGTAGCAGTGAGTTTGATAACTACCTCGAAGCCTTGGAAGCAATGTGCTCTTATAGTGTTGACTATGATGTCTTCAACATGCATCGAGTCTCCTTGTGGAGCAATCGGCCTATTGAATGGAACATGCTAATGGAGGCGGTACAATTCTGGTACCCCGAAGACCATGTATTCCTCTTTGGGTTGGATGAAGTTTGTCCTACCTACGAGGAGTTTTCTGCCATGCTGGGCATAAATCCCAGTGTTGCTGCGACTTTGCCCAAATTTTCTCGTTCTCCCAGGGGTTTGTTGGTCGGGCTCCTTTATATTTCACCTTCGGCTGCTAGATCATTGGTTGCTGGAGGAATAATCTCCCTCTCGGTGATGCTACAGTCCGTGCATTTGTAAGAAGTAGGTGATGATGACTATGTTGGAGACATTGTTCTGGGACTGGTTTCAAAATTACTGCTGGTGACTGGAGAATTATAGGTGGACCCGCAACTTGCATCCATTACTTCATGGATGTCATACCGTCGCAATCCTGCGACGGTGATACTGGTTGAGACCCTGAATGGCCTGGATGCCTGGAGAGAAGGTTGTTCTGACATCCTGAGGGGTAGCCCCGTGATGCTGTTCAAGTGGTTGTCTGAAAGATTCCACTTCGAGACCCCTCTAGAATATCCCTTGTCGGATGTACCCAAGTTCTTTTATCGCTACTTCATCAGTGTTGGTCTGTATGTTAAGAACTGGGAGCATTATCTTGTGGAGCATGAGGCTCGTGGTTCGTATTGGTCAGTGCCTTGGTGGGGGCAGTTGCAGCCTGTTCTGGAGCTAAGAGAGTATTCATATGTGCGGTTGATTGGTCTCAGGCAGACCTCCTTTTATTTCCCTTGGCGGATTTTGCACCAATTTGGCTGGGCACAGGTCGTGCCACCTCGGACCCCAAATTTCTTTCTGGTAGAAGATTTGACTGAGCGCCTATGTCTGCTGCTTGGATCTCTGTGGGAAAATCGGCGTTCGTCGATCCATCCCTCCCAGTCTGTCGGGAAAGTTTGGCATGTACCCAAAGATTATATGAAGTGGTTGTGGTGGAAAGTAGTCAGCAAGATGTTGGCAGTTGAGAATGGACAAAGATGGTTTGTTTTATCCAACACCATGGAAGGGGGTGTTGTGGTCTTTTAAAAGATGGTTCGGGCTCATCGGTCCATGGAGTGTTTACGAGACTCTATTTAGGTAGGGGAAGCTTGGGGACCACAGGATGTAGATGATGAGGGTGCAGTCTCCTCTGGTAGCTATGGGTAGGACTCTTAGAGAGTTTATTTGTGTAATAGTTGCATGGATTTTATTTGTCTTTTTATGGTAGTAGGGGGAAGGGAGTTATCCATTCCTTTTCTTATGTAGTCCGTGATGTAGTTTCTTATTAATAAAACAAGCAAGTTTCTGATAATCTAGTTGTTCCTTTCGATGAGTTTTGTATTTGAATTATCTATACTAGTCGTTAAGGCATACATAATCCTTTTGTTCAAGTATTCTTTAGAATGAACCGCCATTCTCGGAGGTAGAAAAAGAATAGTATTTTGTAAAAAAGAAAGGGCCGCACTCATGTGAGGTGTATGAACTTCCTACGTACCTCTGGGGTTTTTGAATTTTTTTTTTACCTGTTTGAAAATAGTTTTTGCAGAGGATTAGGCCCACGTAGTTCTGGGAAGAGGGAAATGAAGAGAGGTTTTCTTTTTTTTAAGAATATAAGGGGGATGAGAAGATTCGTAGCGCACCGAGATTTAGGACTAGGGATAGAATTTCTTGACATGGTTCAGGTTGACTGGACGAGACATCTCTTCCCCATCTAGGTCTGTGAGCATGGAGGCACCGTCAGATAAGATTTTCTTCATAATGTAGGGGTCGCTCCATTTGGGCTTGAATTTCCCTCTGGGGTCCCAGATGGGTTCTATTATCTCTTTGAGGGCTAAATCCCCCTCCCGTAGATCGCGGCCCTTGAATTTCTTATTAAATGATCGTGCTATTCGGTGATGGTACCCCTATACGTGGTAAAGAGATTTGAATATTCTTTCATCTAGGAGGGCTATCTCATCAAGACGGCTTTGACACCAGTCTTCTTCGCTAACTTTGCTTGCGAGCATGACGCGTAGCGATGGAATTTCCCGCTCCACAGGTAGGACTGCCTCCATGTCGTAGACCAGAGAGTAAGGGGTATCCCCAGTAGAGGTTCGAATTGAGGTTTGATAGCCCCAGAGGGAGAACGAGATCCGATAGGCCCAATCCCTATAACTTTTGGTCATCTTACTGATGATAGCTTTGAGGTTCTTGTTGGCAGCTTTAACTGCACCATTGGTGTGAGATCGATAGGGAGAAGATTTGTGTCTCCAAATCCCCATACTTGTTGACTACTTCTGTGACTTCTTCTTCAAAATGCAGCCTGTTATTTGACACTAACTCGTGTGGAACCCCATATCGGCAGATGATATTTTTCTTGAGGAATTTGGCCACTTTCTCGGCGTTCAATACTGTGTATGACTCAGCTTCGACCCATTTAGTGAACTAATCAATGGCGACCAGGATAAACTCATGTCCGTTTGAAGCCTTTGGCGTAACATTCCCTATGATGTCGATACCCCGGGTGGAGAACGCCTAAGGAGAGGTCATGTTGTATAATTCTCATTGAGATAGGTGTTGAAGATTGGAGAATTGTTGGCATTTAAGGCATCTCCGAACATAGGTGGTGCAGTCTTGGGTCATGGTGGTCCAGTAGTAACCCTGTCGGATGATCTTTTTGACAAGCATGTGACCATTCATGTGGGCCCTGCATTCCCTGCTATGGATTTTCTGCATTATTTTCTCAATCTCAGCCACTGCGATACAGTGTAGATGAGTTCCATCGCAGTTCCTCTTGAGTAGAGCTTTATGACAGATGATGTACTGGGCGGACAGTATTCGGAGGGTCGTTCGATCTTTCTTGTTGGAGCCCTCGGGATACCTACCATGTTTGAGGAGGCACCAGATGTCATAGTACCATCAATCGGCTAGTTCAGGATCTTCGATGGAGGCAAGCTCAATATGGTAGCAGTGGGTTGGTTTGTCTTGCTTTTAAACTAGGAAAGGGGTCATTGTTATTCCTTCGGTCATGTCGACCATGGAGGCCATGGTAGCGAGAGCATCGTCTAGGTTATTCTTTGGTGGGGGAGGTTATGGATGGTGATATCTCAGAATCGGGAGGCTAACTCTTCTAATTGGGGATGAAAAGGTTGGAGCTTTTCGTCCTTGACTTTCCACTTTCTGAGCACTTGACCGATGATAAGGGCAGAATCCCCATAAACATCAAGGTATTGAATACCTTTCTCGAGAGCAACTTTGAGGCCTACTGTGCATGCCTCATATTCCTTCATGTTGTTGGTGCAAGGGAAATCCAATTTAATGGCAATGGGAGTGTGGGAGTCATCTGGGGCGATCAAAAGTATCCCTTTTCATTGGCAACACCGTCAAAGAAATTTTCCATCGAAGGTAGTCTTGAGCGGTGCAGAGGATATTTTTATCTGGGAATTCGAAGATCCGAACATCTGTTTCTTCTACAGGGTAATCGACGAGGTCGACAAAGATGGATCTTCCCTTAACAGCTTTCTGTGTAATATACATGATATTAAACTCGGTTAGGAGCATCAACCATCAGGCCATTCGACTAGATAAGGCGGGTTTCTCAAGCAGGTATTTGATAGTGTCCATTCGGGATACAAGTTTTATGGGGAAGGCGAGCATGTAGTGTTGCAACTTTTGGGTGACCTAGACAAGTGCGACACATGCCTTTTCCAGAGCAGTGTATTTGACCTCGTACCCGATCAATTTGCGACTGGAGTAATAGATGGCTCTTTCTTTACGGGAGTCTTCAAGGTATTGGGCTAGCAAAGCGCCAGCTGAAGTGTCAGTTATGGTTAGGTATAGGAGCAAAGGGAGACCAGGCTGTGGTGGCATGAACACTGGAGATTGGGTCAGATATTATTTGATTCGGTCAAAAGCATCTTGGCAAGCCTCGTTCCAAACCTTGGTTGAATCCTTTCAGAGGATCTTGAAGATTGGTTAACAAATCGAGGTTAGTTGGCTTATGAACCGACTGATATATTGCAATTTCCGAAGAAAACCTCGGACTTCTTTCTCTGTTCGGGGTGGTGACATCTCAAGTATGGCCTTCAGCTTTGTAGGATCTGCCTCTATCCCCTTTTCGTTGACCATGAATCCCAAGAGTTTTCCCTTTGTAACGCCGAAGACACACTTATGTGGATTAACTCTCACCTAATATCGTCGCAGTCGTTCGAAGAACATCCGGAGAGCGGGAACATGACCTTCTCTAGTTCTGGACTTGATAATCATATCATCCACATAAACCTCGACTTCTTTATGAATCAGATCATGCAGGATGGTTATGGCAGTCCTTTGGTAGGTAGCCCCAGCATTATTGAGACCAAATGTCATAACGGTGTAGCAAAAGGTTCCCCATGTGGTGATGAATGTAGTTTGTTCTTGGTGGTCTGCGTTTATCTTGATTTGGTTGTATCCCGCAAACCCGTCGATGAATGACTTGAGAGCATGACTGGCTGTGTTATCCACTATCATGTCGATATTAGGAAGAGGATAATCATCCTTTGGAGAAGCTTTGTTTAAATCTCGGTAGTCCACACACATTCGAACATTCCCCCACCCCGATTTCGGTACAGGTACTATGTTGGCTAGCCATGTGGGATATTCGATTACCCAAATTCAACCTACGTTAAACTGTTTGACCACCTCTTCTTTGACCTTGAGCGACCATTCGATGCGGAGTTTTCTCAATTTTTGTTTAACCGACTTGTAATCTGGGAGAGTGGCGATCTCGTGTTGAGCTATTTCAGGATCAATGCCGAGAATATCATCATAGGACCATGTGAAGACATCCACGAAATCCTTCAGTAATTCTTCGAGTTGTGCATGCTCATGCTCGTCAAGGGTGGCCCCCATCCTCATCTCGCGCAGTTAGCTACTAGAACCGATATTAATAATGACAATCTCTTCTTCATTAACTTGAATGCGGTTATGTTGTTTATTATTAACCTTATTTAGATCAGTTAAGAATTATTCATTTGCAAAATCATCATCATCAAAAGTTTGATTAGAATCCAAGCAGTTAATGTAAGGCACAACAAGATACTCAAAATATTATTTTATTTCATTGATAGGAAAAATAATATTGAGAACCTTATCGAAAGAGGTCTCGATTACATTTGAACAAGGATAGGCAGTATAAGAAGAAATAGGGTAAACATTGGGGTTAGGGAAGATTTCAAGAGGTAGAACTGGCGCAGCATGCCAGTTAAGGAGGGATGTATCAGCAGCTTTAATCAGATGGGATGGATCCATTGATGTAGTGCCTGAATGAAGCATGCAGAGTGCCAGCCTCAGTGTCTGTATGTTGAAGGAATCTTCGGAATCACTTTCCTTAGTCTCTTCAGTATCTTTGATGAGCGGTTGTACTCGGTGTTGGAAACTTTCAGCCCATGGGTAGCTATCTTGGAAAAAGATCTCCATTCCATGCCTCATCTTCTTGTTTGTGTGGTCATACCATGGTTCTGGAAAATCATAAAAGGGGAAGACTTCGCCTTCTTTAATGAATCATCCATTCAAGGAATCTCCTGGGATATTTTGGGTGAAGTCTATTCTTCTCTTTGGTCGAGAATGATGGATCATTCTGAGCTCTTGTTCTGATGGTTGATAACCCAAACCACAAGGAGGGAAAGCTTTCTTCAATTCGATGGGCTCAAATATCCCTTAATGCCTTTGACCTAGCCCCAATCCGAGCATGAAGTGCATGTTTTTTAACATCAGAATCACATTGACATTGTTATGAGGGTCATATTTCGGACAATCCCTTTCTTGGAAACCGTCCCCTGCCGGGAGTAGGAGTGGTTCAACTTGAAATCCTAATAGGAGCATATCATTTGACCCATGTTGTATCTCAAGGATTGGACTGCTTGTGCTTGCACCCTCGATATTTTTGTCGTCGCCCAAAACGGTGATGACTCGCTCATCAACGAAGAACTTTAATTTCTGATGGAGTGAGGAAGACACACCCTTGATATTATGGAGACAAGGTCTTCTGAGCAACAGGTTAAAACAAGCTAGGATGTCTATGACTTGGAATTCAACGATAGGGTTTATAGGGCCAACCTCTATTACAAGTTTTATGGATCCCATCACCTCACGACGGGTATTATCATAGGCATGTACAACGGCGGAGGTTGGAGCGAGGTCGCTTTCTTTCAGGCTTAAACACTTGAAGGTTCTCAGAGGGAAAACATTCAAGGTGGATTCATTATCAACAAGGGAGAGTGGCACGTCATTCCCCATAACTTCGATGGAGATGTTGAGCGCATGATTGTGATTTGGCCCAATTCTGGGGATTTCCTATTCAGAAAATGATAACATAAGGGTAGATGTCAAAGATCCGACCAAATTTACCGCTTCTTCTGGTGAGGTAGAGGGAGGAACTGTGGGTCTAGTGAGCAGTTTGATTAAAGCATTTATGTGTAGATGGTAAGACATGAAAAGTCTCAATAGAGTGATGTTATCTTGATATTTCTTTAGTTGATCGAGGATATTTCTTTCCTCGATGGTCATCTCTGGCATTGGAAGGTTTTCAACGCCCTTCCCTTTGTCATTTACTGGTAGTGAGCTTGGAACCAGGTAATGTCTCCCTGATCTGGTCATGCGATTTACTAAGAAGGGAAGAACATGAATCCCGTTTCCTCGTCAATCTCAGGTTGTTCTACCACCCTGTTTATTTCTCCGAGGAGTTCTTCAAATGATATCATTCACATATGTCGGCTACTGGGCCAGCTCTTCCTGAAGCTTGTTCTTCGCTCAAATTTTTGAATTCTTCCCCCCATCCGATGGCAATAATTCTATCTTTCTATGTGAAGTCAATGCATTCCACAACTTCAACGGCTTCTTCATACATGTCCTCCCATTCTGTGGGGATATGTGTGATTGAAGGGACCAAGCGCCCTTGTATCTTCAAAGTGTCAAGTAACTTGGTGATACTGCAAATGCTGTTGGTTTTCCTAAATAATACTGCCATAATCTGGACAACATCATCTAGGCTGACTTCGTCGGTTGGTACCACCCACTTGTCTGAATCTCGGGCCCATTTTCGTGCTTCTAAAAATGGTGTACTAAACCTTTGGCAATCGATAATTATCTGTGAGGGAAATTTCAGCTCGAACTCTAGGAGTTGGTTCAACACCACTAATAATTCCATACTTCCATTTTCAGAATGGGTACAGACAGCGATGCATGCTCTGGTAAGGAGTGAGAGTGCTTGATCAGCGAGGCTAGTAGGGTGTAGGAGGAAATATGGGTAACTTTCAAGAGATTTAGGAGAGTATATGGGTGTGATTTGGGTTGAGGGATCGAAATCTGGGTTTTCTTCTAAGAAAATGGCATTGGTATGATTTGGGAGTGGATTGTGAGTAGTGTTTAGTTTAGGATTGGCTGGTGGGGCGATGGTACCTCGGTCAATGAGATCTTAAATTATGTTTCGGAGGTGAAAGCATTAGTCGGTGGTATGGCCAGCAGTTTGGTGAAAGGTACAATGAGCATCGGCCTTAAACTTTCTTAGAAATGGATTTGGCAATGGATGGGGATCCAAGGATTTGATGAGGTTTCGACTTAACAGGGCTTGGTAAACTTTGGAGAGGGGAGCATGGAGCTTAGTGTATTCCCTTTGGATGGGGGCACGACAACTTTCTGGTGCCCATGATGTTGTTGATGGTTGAGACTATAGCACTGGCAGGCTTGTCATATTTTCTAGGGGTGAATCGTCCGGACACCTTCTTCGGTTAAACCTCTGTTTTAACGAGGCTTTCTTTAATTTCCACTCCATCATCTCTGAGAGATCGCAAGTAGGGATAGTTTTGTCCTCCCATCGTCGCTCGGACGTGGGGCAAGAAGTTCTTCTTCACAATGTTGACCTGTTCTTCATCGGATGGCCGATTGGTCATGGTAGCTGCTTGTGCCCCCCACCGAGTTATGAAGTTACTG
Organism: Sambucus nigra; assembly: GCA_949130495.1. Taxonomy (NCBI): domain Eukaryota; kingdom Viridiplantae; phylum Streptophyta; class Magnoliopsida; order Dipsacales; family Adoxaceae; genus Sambucus; species Sambucus nigra. The sequence continues at coordinate 424,162,760 of OX422218.1, forward strand.
ATTGATTCCCCTGGATTCTATTTGAGCAACTCTAAATCACGACGGGTGACCTCAAGCTCTTAGTTTTACTTATATTACGATATGAATTCTCAGGCTACATCCTCCCAGCTACGGACTCTGGATTCCTCAAGAGATAAAAACCATCGGAGGGCACTATCCTTCAAAGTTTGCTGAAACAATTGGGCCATCAGTTCTTCAGAAGCCCCTAGTAGAGTCATGGAACGATGATAACTGCGAAGATAAACAATATGGGTTCCACTCCCTCCAAACTTCTCGATATTTTGCATCTTGAACTTCTCGGGCAACCTCGCTTTAGGATAAGGAGACATGTGGGTTTAGTCCATGTAATTCCTAGAGATACTGACTTGGTCGAACTTCTTGGTGAGCATCTTGAGATCCTCTTTGAATTTATTCAACTCCGCCTCTTTCGGATCAACGACCATAGGTCGGTTAGCCACAGGCTGGGCAATGTTTGACATCGAAAGTTGGGCTGGCGGCGGCCCATTAGCAGGAGGGGCACGTGGAGCGTGCTGATGTTCTTTGGGAATCCATATGGGCTCGGGTGGACCCATAGTACGAGGGAATAGGGTCTCGAGATCTTGAGGAATTAGAACTTGGTTTCGTTGCATCTCTCAGACCTCGGTTTGGAGGTTGTCAATCTTGGACATGAGCTGAGCTAGCACTATCGTCAGATCCGGCTGTATGGCTAGTACTTGATCTGTATTCTCCATGGAAAGTGGGTGGATTCGGGATCCGAAAGAAGTAGTAGAGGAACAGACAAATATCCGGGGGTGATTTGACTGAAGACAGAAGCCAATAGGGAGTCAGGCCAAGGGCTTGCGATCGACCTGAGAAGGCATAGGATGAGATTTATTTTTGAGAAAAAAGGGAAGAAACTATTTTTTTGGATCTTTGATAAAGAAGGGAAAAAAGTTTTTGGATTTTTGATAAAGAAGGGAGGAATGTTTCTGGATACGGAACTCAGCATGATTATTATATTATCACTTGTATTTAATTCTCCTAAATGCAATGTCGGACGGGACTCGAGCCTGGAAAAGTAGGTTTTTTTTATATGCAAAGTTACGGCTGGACTTGTAACTAGGCTCACGGATAGGGTCCCATTTTAAAAATGAACGAAAATTGGGCGGCAGGCCGACCCGAAATTTCGGCAGAGTTTCGGGTTGAAATTGGCAATCTAAAGTGTGTGCCCTAGGTTTGACACCTATATGCGGGTATGCAGTTTGGTTGGGTGAATTGGAATGGGTTCCCCCCTTTGGCATGTCTTCCACGAGATATGTCTTGCTCTTTAATTCAATCGGTACGTGTGGATAAGCCATTTGATATACCTGAGTGTGCATGAATTGCCTCACCATATACCTCATGGGGACTGAACATGTCAGAGCGAATTCGATATACTCAGCGTATGTGAACGAACTCCCTGCGATATACCTCCCGTCATGACTTCGATCAAGCGGTAAGATGCGGGGGAATCGTTCGATATACGTCGAAGGTACTTGGCCAATGGAAGGTGAGAGTCATATCGCTTAGGCTAAATGCGACCTGTCGGACCAGCGCCCATCACGAAGTGACCCTCCCATTAGTGGGCAAAATTTGGTCAATAACAATGCTCTTTGGTGATGTCATGTGAATCATACATGATTCTATTATTAGTATCAGATGATGAGAATGCCTTTCTTGATTATGCCAAATAGGGAGCAAAGTACAAGTACCAAAGGTACACTAAGTATGGATGGGTCATGCGTTCAACATGCGGATATATGTGATCCTAGGTGCATGTGGTGCGAAGTGTACATAGAGAATTTTATAAAAGTGTGTGAACATAAGCATAATCATGGGATACACATGGAAAAAAGGGGAACATGAAAATATAGGGGAAATATGAACAAATAGAGCATCCATGCAAATAGATTCAAGCCCTCAAAATATATAAGTCCCTAGCAGAGTTGCCACTGTGGCCATCCCCGATCCTCGTCGGGCGGGCGGTTGCGCCAAGGAAAAGGATCCTCGAGTCCCGCGCATCCCTCTCGGGAGAACTACGGCCGACGTCATTTGAGATGAGGTGCAAAAAATGTAGAGAGATTCAGAGTCGCCAGTCTATTTTACTCAAAACAGACAAAAGAAAAAAGGGGAATCCATCCCGAAGGATGGCATCCAAAGACATACTGGTACATGCGAAACCAAAATGATTCGAGAAGGGTTTGGAGACCTAGTTAAGAAATGGGAAGGTGTTAGGCACCCATTCCGCCCTTTCGGTCTCTCATGGATATTTGCTATTTTCCATTATTTTTCCCCGTGACTTGTGTGCATGTGTATATATATAATGGGGAAAGGAATCCCCGACTTGTATCATGGAAGCGATAAAGCGACTCATTCGTAGGAAGATATAAGAATAATATTAGAAAGTAAAATTTACATGATTATCCCTATGTCGATCGTTATAATGGAACGATAACGCATATGGAGTAATAGGTCACTAAGACCAAGTATATAGAATATAAGAAGATTAGATTTAGGAAAGATAGAAAATGAGAGAAATGTGAGAAAAAGGACTCGAGTCTCGGGTTTTACCCCGAGATGCCTACGTAGCCTATAAAGGCATCAAAGTCCACGTAGTTCGCATACAAAATGAGGGCTAGGGTTTATCCTATAAATTTAAATGGGGGATCTCTTATTTGTGAGTGTGTGTGCGTGTAGAAAAAGTGTTTTTAGTTGTGAGGAAAGTGTGAGAAAAGTATGAGAATCCCTATTTGGAATTTATGAGCAAACCCTCTTTTTCTTTTTTTTTGGGTTTTATTTATATGAAAATAAGATATGTGCAATAATACTAAATAAAAATTATATTAGGATATGTGAGGTGAGATAATAAAAGTGTTAAGTAATAAAACAAGTTATTGAAAATTTAAGAGAATTTGAAGAGAAAGTTGAGAAAGATGGACCTTCTTGGAGACCTTAAGCTTGATCTTGAATGTGGGAGAGAATCCCTTGCACTCGGATGATGATGGAGAGCAGATAATTCATCAGGTTGGATGAAAAGGATGATGAAAAGTGGAAGTAAAAAAGGGATTTGGAGGTTGAAATCACGCTGCCTTCGAGAGAGGTTTCTGGGATTCGTTGAGAGTGATTTTTATTAGATCTGGTCTCCCTTTGCAAATGAGGTGAATGCCTCCTTTTATAGTCTCAGGTCAGTTCTGATCAGCATAGACCTGATCCTGCCTATCGGAACCTGTAGATAGGCAGGGTCTGGAACCTGCCATTTGGCAGTGTATTTCAGGCCTTTTCGGGAAATCGGCTACTGAGGGAAAACCGTTGGTCAAAATCACGCACGGGGTAGACCATTCGATAGGTAATTCAAAGACCTTTGAAAGTCCTTTAGACCTCTCCCAGGTTCGGTAGTTGACTTTGGGTCAAATATGGCTCGGAAGCATTTGTTAATCCATTGGACGAGGAATTATTCGGATGCAAACAAATTGTTCGTCCGCATGGTAAGTCCAAATTGTGTACGAGGCAGACCGTTGGAAAGGTTAGGAGATTTACTTAGACATTTCAAATAATTTAACCTGTTTTGGGGAGTGGACTTTGGTCAACCGGGCCCTGGAAGTTTTCGGTGGCCATTTGGATTCAAACGGATCGTTCGTCCGCATGGTAAGTCGGAATCGCACACGGGATAGACCGTTGGAAGGGGTATTCAGTACCCTTCGAAGATTAATTTAGCCTTGGTTGAGATGAAGACTTGACCTAGGTTAAACAGATCCCGAGAGCGCCTGGTGGGCTCTAGGTCATGTTTCGGACGCAAACAGATCGTTCTTCCACATGGTAAGTCAAAATCACACACGGGATGGACAGTTGGAAAGGGTATTCAGTGCCCTTAGCAGATTCATTTAGTCTCAGTCGAGATGAAGAGTTTGAATTTTTGGTCAAATTGAGCCGGGGAGTGCCCGATGGCTCCCAGGTCAGTACTCGGGGTATGACCTGAGTTTGTAGTGATGAAGGGAGGTACTAGGGACCTAAGGAGAGTTAGGAGTACTGGAATGGGGTGTCTACAAATCTAATTTGTGAACTTATTATTAATTGGTGTTTAGTCCCAATTAAATGCATTTGTATATTTCAACATCAATAGTAAAGTTTAATTAAGGTTTGATAATAAAAATAATAAATGAGTGGAAAGGGAGAGCACGAACAAGGGGTTAAAAGGGTATTTTGGTAATTAAATCAGTAGAAATATGCACACGAAAGGTATTTTAGATATTTTACGTAAAAAATAGCAAATGCACGACACTATATGCTTTATTGTCATGGGTCGCAATATTATGTCGAATTTGTTAAAAAAATGGGTGACCTATGAACTTAATAACACAACTCAAGTGGTTTAAGGTAACTTATCCTTAAAAATCATTTTCAGTTATTCAGTGTTATTGCGAAATGTGTACAAAAATTTATAAAATAAAAAATATAGAAGCAAATTTACTTTTCAAATTGGAGAAAACCAATTATAAAAATCTTAAAGAATTAAAATTCCTTACATAATATATATATATAAAACAAGGAGCAATGGTATTTTCAATATTTATAAGTTTGGAAGACACTTTGTGGTTAGGATGAGTGCCATATCACTCAAAAATCAAGGGCTAAGATTACTTTGTATCTAAAACTTACCCCCAAAACACTAATCCACCCGCCTCCCTATTATCATTCATCTCCATCCCTTTCTCTCTCCATTTCCCCCACACTCTAGAACTCCCTCGAGCCTCCATAACTCCAATTCCATTCATCTGCACCCCCTCCCCCCCCCCCCTATAACTTGATCATCATCACATCAACTCCATCAAATATGCTATCCCTGACGGTCCTCAATCTCAACATCCTCTCTCTATAGCCTCTTCCTTACACATTTTCTTTATTTAAAAAATGAGCTTCCTTTGTACCCCATATCTTCCATTAAAACATTTATAACTTTGTTCTCATCATTTATTTCCCCCAATCACCATTTTCCTCACGCTATTTCAATTATGCTGCCATTTTTTATAGTCTTAATTTTTTTAGCAATAACAATATAGGGTTTTCTATTTTTTTTTTATTTTTCTCGAATTTTTTATGGCTCCTATTCATTTCTATTTTGCGGGTGTTTTAGTGATGAAGAGATGGAAGTTTAACTTAGATCATATCTATTTTTTAAACCACCCAAGTTCGCTCCACCCAAGCAGTAAAGGTATTTCCTATCCCCATGGGTTTATTGGACTTTAGGTTTTTAAAACATTAATACTAGATCTAATAGATGTTTATTTTTTAACACATAACTATTACACTTGATGTTCTTATGGCTTGGATGTTTATTTTCTAACACAGATCTTTTGACGGAGCTGCAAAGATTCCAAAGTTATTCATTATATCCCTTTTTTTCTGGAATACTTTTTTTATTATTTTTAGGGTAAAAAGTTCTTTGTGTTATTGGATTTGCTGTATTATTTAATATTAACTCACTTATTCATAAGTTTTACCATAATTACTCTGTTCTTCTACTCCTTCACTTCATTTTCTGATTGTTTGTGAAGAGTTCATCTTCCATTTTACATCTTCAAACATGTATAAAGCAGTTTTTTACTTTATTTTTTCAATTGCTATGGTTTTTGTATTGCAAGAAATGAGAGATGCCTTTTATAAGTACCCTGCTACAGAGACAAGTGTTTTGTGCTTATTAGGACCGACAAATTTTATAATATAGAGACTTTTTAGAGTTGAAGAATACAATTGTTTGTTTGTATGTTTCAGGTATATACTGATTTTTTAGTCCTTTACTGATGTTTGAGATCGAGCCCAAGTTTTTTTTTGTATTTTATTTAATAGATATAGGATTTCTGGTACAGTTTTTTGGAATTTTTTTCTTCAAATTTTAGGGGTTTGGATATATGGATTTTAAGTATTATTATTAATTTCATGAATTATAGGATTTCGGGTATGCTTTTTTCGCATTTTGGGGGTTCGTGGTTATATTCATGGATAGTAGGCTTCCTTTTAGCACAATGTTGGGATTTTTTCCCTAGATTTCAGGCATTTGGGTTTTATGTACATGATTTTGGTTGTTTTATTATGAATTTCTATTTTTCTGGTTCAACATAGTGGCTATATATGTTTGGTTTGTTCATAAAATTTCGTTAGTGGTTTCACACCATTAGTCTCCTTTAACTACCTAAGTTTTACGAATTTTGTTTTTTACTATCAGGTAATCTATCTCATATCCATGGTTTTAAATATCGGTTGGGCAATATGTAATGGAAGTGGTATCGACGTAATGTTATCAGGAGTATCGAACATGTGTCAACTATTGATTTGTTAATAAACCTGTAGCGGTGATACATAACCATTTCGGTAAGTCAAAAACCCATTACAAATATACGATACATATATTAATGCTTTCTAAGCGATTGAATTCATCATTGTGATTTTTTTAATTTTCTTCTTTTCATGGTTTTATTTTATCATATCATATATTGATGCTTTACAACTTTTATAGATTGTGGGAATAGCCCACTCTGCGTATGAACCCTTTCCGAGATTGAAAATAGCTTCCTAAACATTCTCATGTCACGTATATTACTATAAGAGATGTATTAAACATGCTAATGTTTAAAATATTCCATTACATTCCTATTAACTTTAAAGCTATATATTTACTTTACTGATGTATCAGCTGATATTGGTATTGGAATAAACTCCAACAAATTTCGTACATGGAATGACAAGGTATTGAACATTCAATATGTTGTGTTGTGTACTAGTTATAGAGTTTTGAGTGTGAACTATCTGTAATACCCCGTACTTTTATGGACATTTAAATTACATAAGTGAGTGTAATTTATTAATTTGAGAATTTAAAGTGAATGGATTAAATATTAATTGGGGAGTTTTGGATTATTTAATATAATGTCGCAGTTGGGAAGAGCGACAAGTAATAATATTTTATTTGGAAAATATGTGCGGAGCTGTATTGGGTGTAAAAAGGTGAATTTTTTGTAAGTGAATCGGATGGGAATTTTGAGTGCATGGTTAGTCTCAGGTGGGCTGAAATAATTGAAATGAAGCACTAGGGGGTAGTGTTTGAGTTCGGGGACTTTTTGGACTAGTAGGGACTCACATTTGAGTATGCGGGTCAATTTTGAGTTTAATAAGGGGAGATCCCATATTTCTCTCTTATAATCCATGATAGAAAGAAAGAAAATAAAGGAATAAAGAAAGGAAGAAGAAAAAGGGAGAAATGAAGGAGATTTCGGCCAAGCTCCAGCGGATCTCGGCGTGAGGCTGTCGGATTTATCCAACGAGGCGAGTGTTTAACTTGCTTTAACTGTTTATGTGTGTTTATAATTCATATTATAATGGGTGAAAACTATATAATTTTGGGTTGGGATTCTTGAATTAAATGGGGTTTTTGGAACTGATGAGATACTTACTCCATATGAAATCTAAGCTTGAATCCATGTTAATGGTGTAAATTTTGGTGAGAAATTGGAAGAGTTGAATAAAATTGAGGATTTATCTAAGTTAAGATTTAAATCCTAGTTAAATTGAGGAATCCCATGAATTAATTGTTGTGTTTGGTAAATCATAGTGTGTAGATGATTATATTTATGGTTGGTGAGGTTAGAAACCATAAATCTTGGGTTGGATGAGTGTTGGTTGGAAATTTTTGAGTTGGAGAAGATGAACTCCCGAAGTGAACATGTCGAACCGGTAAAATGCGGTTCGATTTGGTCACTGGACCGATTTTTTTTTCTAGCCATCGGATCGGTTCGTTTATTGCTTACTAAACAGGTTCATTTTTTTTTCTAGCGGTTAGGTTCGCTTATGTCAGTTAAATTTGAGAAGTTTTTCTTTGACTTAAAGAATTGGAGAAGAATTACTTTTTGGCGATAAATAATAGTGGGCCCTAAATAGCGTGTGAGGGACTCTAAAAGATTAAATGAGTGTTTTATAAACCTCAAGTTAGTGGGAATAAGATCCGGGTTGTAAATTTTAGGAAGGTTTGGGATGAACGACACTCGGGAAAATCATTTCGGTGGTTATATATACATTTATGCATGTAAAATGTATATGTCGATGATTTGTGAGGGAAATTCGAATGTGTGAGTAGGATGAAACTAAATAAATAGCTAGACATGATAACCTAATATTCGGGAATATATTTATGTGATCAATTGTATCATAAGTGAGTTAATACTTATGGGATTAAAATAAGTGTTTGAATATTTTTGAATTATTATGAATTGGCATATTTGGGACTTAGAAGCTAAGGCCACTGGAGATAGGCATGAATAGCCGGATTTGATGATATATATATATATATATATATATATATATATATATATATGGGTATAGAGACCATAAATATATACGATATGATTACAAATATATTTATGTGTCAATGATATATTTATGTGAAACATACCCCTTTAGTTCTATCATAGGAAGTTGTGCGATGTGGGTGAATGCCCTGGCCTGAGGAGCAGGGTGAGTATAGTCCCCAGGTAATAGCGTCGAGTTATTTATGCAATATGGCTCTTTATCATGGGTGAGATGTCTTGGGTATGATTCGTTCTCACTTTCAGATGAGGAACTATAACCGCTTCACCTACATTTGTGATATGTTTTTATCAAGTCGGTGTGAGATCCCGACCGGTGATACCCAAAAAGATGTGTGTATTCCCTGGAAGATGATAGCATTATAAAGACTACATCCATTGATTTATAGCTCTAAGGGATGGCTATTATACTTATATAATGTGTGATATATAACTATGGATATACTTGAAGTGTATAGTATATTATATATATATATACTAGCGGAATGCCCGTGCCTGAAGGCACGGCGAAAATTTCGAAAACACGTAATCGTAAAACAACAAAAATTTTCAACGTACGTAATTGTAAAATGGAAAAAATATCATTCCGCAACAAAACAAAGTGTAATTTAATAAAATTGGGCATAATCTATTTTGACCGAGAATAACGGTATATGCAAGAAAAATAAAAAAATTATGTCCAAATTCTAAATAATGTGAGAAATGAATGATTGCAATAAAATCCCACATAGAATATAATTGCGTCCAAAATAGAAATGAATATCGAAACCCCACATAGAATAAAATTCCAAAGGCCAAATTAATTCCAAGGGCCCAATTTTATGCCTTCGGTGAACAATTGCCTAAAACCACCAATGTATCGATAATAATAATAATAATAATAATAATAATAATAATAATAATAATAATAATAATAATAATAATAATAATAATAATAATAATAATAATAATAATAATAATAATAATAATAATAATAATAATAATAATAATAATAATAATAATAATAATAATAATAATAATAATAATATTAAAGCCCAAAACAATTTTAAAACAATTAAAACTCAATTTTATTACCCTTTAAAGTAATTGTCAAAATGGTAAACATAGAATTATAAAAAGAAAAATTACAAATAACATGATATTTCAGGACTTCTATGAAAAAAGTTCCAATCTATAAATATCCTAATATGGATTGGAACTACAAAATATTTTATAAAATTGTACAAAAGCTGAGCATGTCACTTCTAGATCGAGGACTAATAGTTGGTTTGAAATTTTAGATCAAGGACACCTTATAACTCATGTTCGGTTGCATTAGTTATATACGTTTATTTTCATGAACATATCTACTCTACCAATAAAGAGAAGTTTCTAAGAATATATGGAAAACTTTGGGCCCCGGACCAAAAAACCCTTTTATAACATGTCATTTTCGTTTCTCTTAACAAAGTTCGTATATGTAAGCCATCACATCACACATATAACAAAGAACTTTAAAAAAGTAACATTTTTGACTCGCATCATTCTTTCCCGAAGAAATGCCATCGGTTTTAGCAGAGGACTGATCAACGACCATGGGTTTTCAAAGCTAATGGAGCCAGTCTTTCCAGTGGGTGGGGTAGTAAAATCAGAAACCCCATTTTTACTTGGTGGATCCGCCATATTTTGTGTGGGCTCCATCACATTCCTTCTGTTTAACATTTTGGCAGCTAATGAGTTGTATGCTTATTTTTCTTTTTCATCGAGTCCATAGCTTTCTCATTGTCATTAGTTAACTTCTCGATTGGTATCCCCTCTTCAGTTTTAGCCTTTTTTGCGCTTGAAGTGCTAAGTGAAACATCCGTCTTGTCATTTTTAACCTTATCCCCGGCAAGCCCTTGAGAATCTGATGGGATAAATACGTCCTGAAAGAAAGTATATACACTTGAATACGCAGAAGTAGATATTATAAGCACATAAAAACCACTCAAACAAAATGAAACATAAGCCCATTAAGCCCCAAGAAAAAGTCAATTGGAGTATACCTGAGATGATATGGAATAAAGGTTGTTCAAATCTGTTCAGCTGTTTAGCTGTTTTTAAAAGAAACACACCAGTTTAGTTGTCTTTAAAACATAAAAGTGGACATGCATAAAACTATCAAATATTATAAAATTATATAAATGCCAAATTGACTCAAAAGCTGCAATGCTGATTTGAGCAAACACACCCGAACATCGCCGGATACATGCTTTGATCTATACTTCATGTAGTGCATAATCATAAAGTAGGCATTTCCAATTTGGGCAGTCAGTCCACAATCACGTCGTTTCTAATTTGGGCATTTCCTATGAAGGATGAAAATAATAAAAAAATTAAAACTATCAGATTTTAGAACAAACTGAGTGACTTTACTATTTCACTTCCAAATTTAGATAAACCAACTTCAATTACATTCATGGCCCATACCTAAATTTTATATAACTTACAAATTAAATCAAATAAGAAACTGAACATTAACCTTATTTAAATGTACGTCTTCATGTAAAGTATAAGCAAAATGATAATATGATTATCATAAAAATTGTTAAAAGTGAAAAAAGTAAACCACAAAAGTTGCAGGTACAAATATGGGATGTTCTGAAATGTTTCTTTGCATGGTTCGCGAGATGGGTTCCTGGTATGGTGCAGCATCTCTCTCTCCAGATATTGCAGAACTTGAACCGATAGTTTTTAAAATAGAACTTCGGTTCCACCTAGACGATTACAGATTTCGTCTCGGACCAGGTACACGCAAAGCAATAGGCTGCTCGTTAGGAATTGTATTGTCTGCTACTAGTTTTGTCCTCAAGTCCGAAGAGATACTAATCGGGATTGTTCGTAGGTCTTTGTCGTCTATTGGTTCTGAGTCTGGAGGGCAGAGTAGTAATTTTGGTCCTCCGGGTTCTATTTCTTCTACTTCTTTGCAAGAGGTGGCACTTTCCTCTGGAGAACAGGGGCATCATTTGTCATACTCTAGGTCAGCAATGATGTTGGATAGACAACTTGATCGTGCTTTTGGAATGAATCCTTATTCATTGCGAACTTTGGCTGCTACCGATGAAGGAAGAAGTAGGCTAGTGTTTGAGATTCGGAATGTCTTGGATATCATGCATAGGGGTGAGGGATTGCGGTTTGAGGATGTAATGATCCTTGATCAATCGGTATTCTTTTGGATGTCTAGTATTCATGATCGGCATAGGGATATGCGGCTTGATGTTGAGCTTTTAATTTATTGCGAATGGTCTCAAAAGCCAGCATATTTGTACCTGTGTCCATAAGAACTTGCAATATTCAGTTAAATCACGATTAAATTTAAACTACCCAAATTTGAACCGTCAAATGCCATCATATTTGAACTGTCAAATTAGATCTGCAAAACCAACAAAAAAATAAACCTATAGTATGAGACATTTGAACTTGTCGACAGTTGAATTGTTGCTATAAGACTACTAAATTAACACAGTATGCAAGACACCTGCAGGAGAGGAACGCCTCAAGCCTCCTGTTATAAAATAAACCATTCGTATGCACGATAGTTGCTTTAGTTTTCAAACTTCAAATGCCAACAAAATGACGAACCTTACGATTGAAATGTCTGAGGTGAGGATTGTAAATGGTCTTCGAATGACATTGATGCCAATCACATATAAACAATCAAAATAGACTACCATGAATAAACATATATTACTTTGTGTACAAATTCACTTTAGTACTCAAGCGTATGGTCTTCTTAACATATATTACATTGTGTACAAATTCACTTTAGTACTCAAGTGTATGGTCTTCTAAATATATATTACTTTGTGTACAAATTCAATTTAGTACTCAAGTGGAGATTTCCAAATAGTCAAAATAGACAATATAAGAGAAATAAGATTTATAATGTACAAATTCACGAACCAACTACCATGAATAAACATATCAGCAGGAAGCTATCCATACATATTATAACTCCAGAAATCACAAACACAAACTGGAAAACCTTAAAGCATTAACAGTTACACTAAAATACTCTTATATATAATGGAGGTAGGAATCCTCGACTTGTATCATGGAAAAGATAAAGTGAGTCATCCGTAGGAAGATATAAGAATAATATTAGCAAAAATAAGATTTACGCGATTACCCCTACGTTGAGCATTATAATGGAACGATAACGCATATGGGGCAATACGTTACTAAGGGCAAGTATATAGAATATAAGGAAAATGGATTTGGAGAAGATAGAATATGAAAGAAAAAGTGAGAAAAAGGACTCGAGTCTCCGGTTTTACCCTGAGATGCCTACGTAGCCTATAAAGGCATCAAAGTCCACGTAGTTCGCATACAAAATGAGGGGTGGGGTTTATCCCATAAACCCAAATGGGGAATCTCTTATTTGGAAGTGTGTGTGTGTGTGTGTGTAGAAAAAGTGTTTTAGTTGTGAGAAAAATGTGGAAAAAGTGTGAGAATCCCTACTTGGAATTTATGAGCAAACCCTCTTTTTCTTGTTTTTTGGGTTTTATGAAAATAAAAGATGTACAATAATACTAAATAAACATTATATTAGGATGTGTGAGATGATATAATAAAAGTGCTAAATAAGAAAACAAGTTATTGGGAATTTAAGAGAATTCAAGAGAGAGTTTGAGAAAGTTGGACTTTCTTGAAGATCTTGAGCTTGATCTTGAATGTTGGAGAGCATCCATTGCACTTGGATGATGATGGAGAGTGGCTAATTCACCAAGTTTGATGAAAAGGATGATGAAAAGTGGAAGTAAAAAAGGGATTTGGAAGTTGATATCACTCTGCCTTCGAGAGAGGTTTCTGGGATTCGTTCAGAGAGATTTTTTTCAGATCTGGGCTCCCCTTGAAAATGAGGCGAAGGCCTCCCTTTATAGGACCAGGTAGGTGCCGATCAGCATAGACCTGTCCCTGCCTATCGGCAGGTGCCGATAGGCAGGGTCTGGAACCTGCCATTTAGTAGTGTGCTTCAGGCTTTTTCGGAAAATAAGCCGTCGAGGGCAAACCATTGGTCAGAATTGCACACGTGGCATACCGTTGGAAAGTTAATTCAGAGACCTTCGAAAGTCCTTTGGACCTCTCCCGGGTTGGGTAGTTGAATTTGGGTCAAATATGGCTCGGATGCATTTATCAGTCCATTGGACAAGGAATCGCTTGGACGCAAACGGATCGTTCGTCCGCATGGTTAGTCCAAATCATTCACGGGGTAGACTGTTGGCAAGGTTAGGAGATGTACTTCAACATTCCAAAGGGTTTGACCCGGTTTGGAGAGTTGTCTTTGGTTGACGGGGTCTGGGAAGTATTCGATGACCTCCCGGAGTCAAGCGGATTGTTCGTCTGCATGGAAAGTCAGAATCGCGCACGGGATGGACCGTTGGAAAGGGTATTTAGTGCCCTTTGAATATTAATTTAGCCTCAGTCGAGATGAAGAGTTAACATAGGTCAAATAGAGCCTGGGAGCGCCCAGTGGCCTCTAGGTCAAGTTTCAGATGCAAACGGATCGTTCGTCCGCATGGTAAGTCAGAATCACGCATGGAGTGGACCATTCGAAAGGGTATTTAGTACCCTTCGAAGATTTATTCAGTCTCGGTCTAACTGAAGAGTTTCACTTTTGGGTTAAATTGAGCCGGGGAGTGCCCGATGGCCTCCAGGTCAGTACTCGGGACATGACCTGGGTTCATAGTGATGAATGGAGGTACTAGGGACCTAAGGAAAGTTAGGGGGTAACATAATGGGGTGTCTACAGAGCCCCTCGATGGGAGAATTTGGAACAAATGATGACTGCCGAATAGACACCACATGATGCTTTTGAGGGAGTATGACCGATTGAGAGGGTCTAGGCCGATTCTGAGAACCTAAGGAGTGTGCTGGGGATGAATGGTGACCAGAGGTTTAGGTCGATTCCGAGGAGTTGAAGTGGTGTTGGGGAGGGTGACCAATTCTGTAAGTCAAAACCAAATCTGCGGGCTTAGGGTAAAGGTCTAATAATCGAGGTCAATTCTGACCTAAAGAGTGGTGACGATCGAGGAACGAGGTCAATTTTGACCTAACTCAGGTGACAATACAAGACTGAGGCATTTTCTAATCCGAGAGTGGTGACGACCGAGGACCGAGTTTAATTCTGACCTAACTCAGGTGATGATCCAAGACCGAGGCCAATTCTAACCCAATATTGGTAACGACCGAGGACCGAGGTCAATTCTAACCTAACTCAGGTGACGATCCAATATCGGGGCCCATTCTAACCCAAGAGTGATGACGACCGAGGACCGAGGTCAATTCTGACCTAACTCAGGTGACGATCCAAGACTGGGGCTAATTCTGACGCAAGAGTGGTGATGACAGAGGATCGAGGTCAATTTTGACCTAACTCAGGTGATGATCCAAGACTAGAGCCAATTCTAACCCAAGAGTGGTGACGATCGAGGACCGAGGTCAATTCTGACCTAACTCAGGTGACGATCGAAGACCGAGGCCAATTTTGACCAAAAAGTGGATAAAGATAGGATTTTAATTCTGCTGGAAGAAGAGCTTTGTAATTTTAATCGAAGCTAGGGAGTTGATAGCTGGGTAAGCCTTTAGGAGACCTCACAGAGGGGAATGACCTATTTTGGGTGTTGTAGGTGAATTCCGTTGGGGAAGTGATCAAGTGATCTTTCAGGATCCTCCAGAGCTTTGCCGGGAGGAGTTTTCACTTGGTTTTTGAGGATTCCACTCGGAAGAGGTGTTCCACTTAAAGGAATGCAAAATTTTCTTGGTGAAAAGGCTTTAAATCCTTCCTGGGGTTTTTGGGAATTTTTCGAGGATTTTTTGAGGTTTTCTAGTATTTTTTGGGAATTTCTGTACGAAATTTAGGGGGGGGGGGGTCGGTCGGCATAGTGTGAAGGGTGCCATTCGATAGTGGCACGGACTTTTGGTCTACCTCAGGAAGGCAAGGGGTTAGTGCCAATCAGTATGGTAGGGGGGAGGTGTCGATCGGCATGGCGCTTGGCATCCTATATAAAGGGGGCGAATCACCTCATTTTTTTCATAGCTTCTCTTGATTTCTCTATCTCAGTGATTCTTCTGCAAATCGTTATAATATTCCGATCTTCAAGAAATGGCCGCTTTCATGAGCACTGCAGTCCACTGGGAGTGGTTGACCGTTGATGATTGGGAGAATGTGGAGTGGAGGGTTAGGGCACCTCTTGCTTTGGGGAGTGAGAACTGCTTTGATGTGTTTGAGCCTGTTGCGGATGAGAAGACCTTGCTGCGGGAGCCATCGCATCATCGCTCTTCGAGAGTGATCCCCGACGGTTATTTAAGTAACCCGACCTTTGGAATTCTTCTCTTTTTGGTGATTTTTCTTCCTTGACCTTTGATGATACTTTTCCTTTTTTTCCAGTCTGATATTTCTTTGAAGAGAATGCATTCCCGTGGGACAACGTGTCTCAAGGATGTCTGGGAGGATCTCCCACATGTGGTGTGTTGGATGGTATCATCAGTAGGTTTTGGGCGGTTGACATCTGCGCTAGATGAGACGCCTCATTCGACAGCGGTCCTGTGAGCTTTGGGAGAGAGGTGGTGGGACACTACCCACACCTTTCATTTTGGATTCGGGGAGATGACGATAACTCGCATAGATGTGCAGCAGCTGCTGGGACTGGATTGTGATGGAGAGCAAATAAAGGTGGATCGCTCTTTACAGGTGAGACCAAAGGCAGTGCATGCGGCACTAGGTGATGTAGGGAGGATAGTTTATAGGGATTCTATCCGGCTGTCCTTGTTGAAGGATGTTTTGCTTAGGAGGGTGATTGATGTGCAGGACGAGCTGCAAGTGAGGCAGATGGCCTGATTATTCACTTTGCTGGTATTAGGAGGTTTCATGGTGGCGTCGAGCGGCGACGTCGTTCATTTGTGGTTTCTGCCATACTTGAGGATGTTTTCGAACATCCCTTTCTATGATTGGGGGGAGTCTGACCTTAGTGACCTTTTACTTTTCTCCCGATGCATTCAGGCGGTGTTGTCGGTAGATCTTTACTGGGTCCACTTACCTTCTTAGGTATTATTCAGTTTGTGCATTTCTTTTCATGCATTCACATTTTCCTTATGTGTCCCTTTTTTCTTGTGAATTCAGACGTGTTTCTATGAGGTGATTGGGTACAATACCCCGCTAATTTATTGAAGGATGACACTATTGTGGACTTATGTCGATTATATCAATGGCGTAAGGCTAATCAGCAATTGAAGGGATCTCTTTCCCTGGAGGCGGTGCCCCAGGTCTTGAATGACCTAACTAGTGGTAAGGTAAGACTCTTTCCATTTTAGTCTTAGTTTTTGCTCCTTCTGATCTTGTATTGATTTATGCTCGCTTGGATGTTTTTAGGTGACCTTTTACCCATGGGGGATAACCATTCAGGATGCGGGGGCGACCGGGGTGAATGCGCAGATGAGGCGTTTGCTGGCGCATGAGTTTGGCCATTCCTGATATCTCGGGGAGAGGGTGGTTCGTCAGATTGCCGAGGAGGAGGTGGGGGTGCCACCTGCGTAGCCTCCTACGTCTATGAGGCGGGAGTGACTGATGTCGAAGGATGAGAGGATCGCCAAGATGATCGAAGAGTCCTACCTTCTATACACCGATACGCCTGCGCTGTATGACTATATGGATCTTGTGACGACCTGGTTGATGGTGCCCAGCATATACGATGCACTGCCCTTACCTCCGGAAAAATTATGTAACATAGAAAACTTCTACAGCGATGGGATCTTCCCACAGCGGTGGTGGTCCGTCGGCATCTACAGCGATGGCGACCTTGGAGGTCCCTTTTTTACGGCCGCATACCCCTTCATACAACATTCGATGGGCTGATGGAGGGATAGTGACTATGCTCCATCGTCCTCATGCGATGGATCCGGAGGAGTTGGATTTGACAGAGGAGGTCCTTCGACCAGCGGTATACTTTTCTATTCCTCTCTTACTTTCTTTTTTTTTGGTCGTTTCTTCTTTCATACTGATTTCACCTTTTCTTGCAGCAAGTCCGGGTGTCGACCACTTGGCTCAGGGACATCAGAGACTAGATATCTTCGTTAACTGCCCATATTCAGGACGCGGTTCCCGTTCCTTCTTACTTAGTGTCGTATTCTTTGTCCGGAGAGGACTCAAGCTCGAGTAGTGGTGGCGCATTGTCTCGCCGTAGGGGGAAGAGAGCACGCCGCAGGGGTGGAAGATCTTGAGAGAGAGAGAGAGGATGTGGGTTCGGGCTGAGTCCCGTTGTTTTTTCTTTTTCTTTTATTTCCTGCAAAAATGATGTAACATAGAAAACATATATATGCAATGCAATGGTGTTTTTTGATTATCTTTTGTTAATGATGAATGCATGTATGCACATGCGCTTTATACTTTGTTGTTGAGACCGTAAAAAGGAATATTTTTGGATTTTTTTTTAAGTAAAGTTTTTGATTAAAAAGGGGCAAATTTGATAAGGAGAAAAAAGGGATTCTTGAAATTCTATTGAGAATATCAATTTATTTTTATTTGGGTTTTCTGATTTGACAAAAGAGGAAAAAGGGAAATTTTTAAAAATGGGGGGGTTGCCGATCGGGAAGCACCTTGTCCTGCCTGTCGGCAGTTGAGTCCAGTCCAATGACTTCAAATCTTTAATTGGTATCCTCTTCAGCCTTTGATACCTTGTGGGGTAGGATTCCCTCCGATTTCTGCAAGGATTATGTCCCTTGTGAGGGTTCTCTAAACAGTGGTAAGGGTGGAGTGTTTTCATCACACCCTTCCATTCTTATCTACTTGCCCAATATTTCTTAGCCTTGCAAGATGGCTCTCCCTGGTAGCATTGAGTTTTCCAACCACCTCGAAGCCTTGGAATCTATGTGATCTTATAATGTCGACTACGATGCTTTCAACATGCGTCGAGTCTCCTTGTGGCGCAATCGGCCTATTGAGTGGAATATGTTGATAGCGACGGTACAATTCTCGTACCACGAAGACCATGTATTCCGCTTTTGTTTGGAAGAAGATTGTCCAACCTACGAGGAATTTTCTGCTATACATGGTGTAAATCCTAGTGTTGTTGCGGATTTGCCCAAATTTTCCCATTCTCCTAGGGATTTGTTGGTCGGGCTTCTTCACATCTCGCCTTCGGTGGCTAGATGATTGGTTGATAGGGGAATGATCTCCCTCCGGGTGGTGTTACAATCTGTGCATTTGCGAGAAGTATGTGATGATGGCTATGCTGGAGCCGTTGTTCTGGTCCTGGTTTCAAAATTGTTGTTGGTGACTGGGGGGTGAAAGTGGACCCACAACTTGTAGCCATTTCATGGATGTCATATCATCGCAATCCTACATCGGTGATATTGGTGGAGACTCTTAATGGCCTGGATGCCTGGAGAGAAGGTCTTTCTGACTTTTTGAGGGGTAACCCTGTGATGCTGTTCATGTGGTTGTATGAAAGATTTCTCTTGTCAACTCCTCCAAAATATACCTTGTCGGCCATACCAAAATTCTTTGCACGCTACTTCATCCGCGTTGGCCTGTATGTTGAGAACTGGGAGAATTGGTTTGTGGAGCATGGGACTTGTGGGTTGTATTGGTTAGTTCCTTAGTGGGGACAGTTGCAGCCTATTCTGGATCTAGGAGAGTATTCATATGTGTGGCTGGTTGGTCTCAAACACGCCTCTTTTTATTTCCCTTGGCGGTTTTTGCGCCAATTCGGCTGGGCGCAGGTCGTGCCCACTCGGACCTCAAATTTATTTTCGGAAGAAGATTTGACTGAGCGCCTGCGTATGTTGCTTGGGTCTCTATGGGAAAATCGACATCCATGGACCCATCCCTCTTAGTCTATCGGGAAGGTTTGTCATGTCCCCAAAGATTATATGAAGTGGTTGTGGAGGAAAGTAGTCAACAAGATGTTGGCAGTGGAGACTGGACAAAGATGGTTTGTTTTATCTGACTCCATGGAAGGGGGTGATGTGGTTTTTTCAAAGATGGTTAAGGCTCATCGATCCATGGAATGTTTACGACACTCTATTCAGGCAGGGGAAACTTGGGGACCTTAGGATGTAGATGATGAGTGTGTAGGCCTCTGGTAGTTGTGGGTAGGACTCTTGGGGAGTTTATTTACGTAATAGGGAATGTATGTGGGGATTTTATTTGTCTTTTTTTATAGTAGGGGGGAAGGGAGTTTTCCGTTCCTTTTTCTTATTTAATCCGTACTATAATTTCTTATTAATAAATAAATAAGTTTCTGATCATCCAGCTGTGCCTTTCGATGAATTTTGTATTTTGCATTATCTATATTGATCGCTAAGGCGTACATAATCCTTTTGTTCAAATATTTTTAGAATGAACCTCCGTTCTCGGAGGTAAGAAAAGAATAGTATTTTGTGAAAAAGAAAGGGTAGCACTCATGTGAGGAGTATGAGCTGCCTACGTACCTCTATGGTTTTTTAAAAAGTTTTAAAATAGTTATTGTAGAGGATCAGGCCCACGTAGTTCTGGGTAGAGAGAAATGAAGACCTTTTTTTTAAGAATAGAAGGGGGATGTGAACAGTCATAGCGCGCCGAGATTTCGGACTATGGGTAGAATTTCTTGAGACAGTCCAGATTGACTGGACGAGCCATCTCTTCTCCATCTAGGTCAGGGAGCATGGCGGCACCGCCGGATAAGATTTTCTTCACAATGTAGGGGTCACTCCCATTGGGCTTGAATTTTCCTCTAGGGTCCCATATGGGTTCTATTATCTCTTTGAGGGCTAAATCCCCCTCCCGGACACCGTGATCCTTGACTTTCTTGTTGAATGATTGCGTTATTTGGCGATGGTACCCCTGTATGTGGTAAAGAGCTTTTAATATTCTTTTATCTAGGAGGGCAGCTCATCAAGACGGCTTTGGCACCAATCTTCAGAGTGTTGTTCGGTCTTTCTTGTTGGAACCGTCGAGATACCTTCCATGTTTGAGGAGGTACCAGATATCATAGTACCAGCAATCGACTAGTTCAGGATATTCAGTAGAGACAAGATCAATATGGTAGCAATGGGTCAGTTTGTCTTTCTTTTTAACTAGGAATAGGGGCATTACTATTCCTTCGCGCATGTCGACCATGGAGTCCAAGGTGGAGAGAGCATCGACTATGTTATTCTTTTCTCGGGGTAGGTAATGGAAGGAGATATCTCGAAATTGGAAGGCTGACTCTTCTAATTGGGCATGACAGGGTTGGAGCTTTTCATCCTTAACTTTCCACTTTCTGAGCACTTGACTGATGATAAGGGCGGAGTCCCCGTACACATCAAGGTATTTAATACCTTTTTTGAGAGAAACTTGGAGGCCCACTGTGCATGCCTCGTATTCCGTCATATTGTTGGTGCAAGGGAAATCCAATTTAATGGCGATGGGAGTGTGGGAGTCATCTGGGGCGATCAGAAGGATCCCCATGCCATATCCTTTTTTGTTGGCATCACCGTCAAAGAACATTTTCCATCGAAGATGGTATTGAGTGGTGCATAGGATATTTTCATCTTGGAATTCAGAGATCCGAACATCTGATTCTTCTACAGGGTAATCGGTGAGGTAGTCAGAGATGGCTCTTCTTTTAACAGCTTTCAGTGTGACTTACACGATGTCGAACTCGATTAGGAGCATTAGCCATCAGTCCATTCGACTGGATAAGGCGGGTTTCTCGAGCATGTATTTGATGGGATCCATTCGGGATACAAGTTTGATGGGGAAGGCGAGCATGTAGTGTTGCAACTTTTGGGTGACCCAAACAAGTGCGACACATGCCTTTTCTAAAGAAGTGTAGTTGACCTCGTACTCGTCCAATTTGCGACTAGCATAATAGATGGCTCTTTCTTTACGGGAGTCTTCAAGGTATTGGGCCAGCAAAGCCCCAGTTGCAGTGTCGGTTATTGTTAGGTATAGGAGCAAAGGGAGACCAGACTGTGGTGGCATGAGCACTGGAGGTTTGGTTAGGTATTATTTCATTCGATCAAAAGATTCTTGGCGAGCCTCGTTCCAAACCTTGGTTGAATCTTTTCGGAGGAGCTTTAAGATTGGTTCATAGATGGAGGTTAGATAGCTGATGAACTGACTGATGTATTGTAATTTCCCAAGAAACCTTCGGACTTCTTTCTCTGCTCGAGGTGGTGGTATCTCAATTATGGCCTTTAGCTTTGCAGGCTCTTCTTCTTTCCCTTTTTCGCTAACCATGAATCCCAAGAGTTTTCCCTTTATAATGCCGAAGACACACTTCTGTGGATTAAGTCATATCTGATACCGCCGCAGTCGTTCGAAGAACTTCTGAAGAGCGGGAACTTGACCTTCTCTAGTTTTAGACTTGATAATCATATCATCCACATAAACCTTGACCTCCTTGTGGATTAGATCGTGCAGGATGGTTATGGTAGCCCTTTAGTAGGTAGATCCAGCATTTTTAAGACTGAATGGCATGACGGTGTAGCAAAATGTTGCCCATGGTGTGATGACTAGGGTTTTTTCTTAGTGGTCTGGGTGCATCTTGATTTGGTTGTATCCAGAAAACCCATCGACGAATGACTTGAGAGCATGGTTGGCCATGTTGTCCACGATCATGTCGATATTGGGTATTGGATAATCATCCTTCGGAAATGCTTTATTTAAATCTCGGTAATCTACACACATTCGAACCTTCCCTCCTGATTTTGGCACAGGTACAATGTTTCCTAGACATGTGGGATATTCGATCACCCGAATGAAACCCATGTTTAACTATTTGACCACCTCTTATTTGACCTTGAGCGACCATTCGGTGCTGAGTTTTCTCAATTTTTGTTTAATCGGTTTATAATCTGGGAGAGTTTGGATCTCTTGTTGAGCTATTCGAGGATCAATTCCAGGCATATCATCATAGGACCATGCGAAGACATCCACAAACTCCTTCAGCAATTCTTCGAGTTGTGCATGCTCATGCTCATCAAGGGTGGTCCCTATCCTAATCTCCCACAGTTGGCTACTAGAACCGAGATTAATAACAACATTCTCTTCTTCATTAAGTTGAACGTGGTTATGTTGTTTATTATTAACCTTATTTAGATCAATTAAGATTTGTTCATTTGCAAAATCATCATCATCAAAAGTTTGATTAGAATTCAAGCAGTTAATGTAAGGCATAGCAAGATACTCAAAATCTTCATTTATTTCATTAATAGAAAAAATAGCATTGAGAACCTCGTCAAAAGAGGTCTTGATTACATTTGAGCAAGGATAGACAACCGAAGAAGAAATAGGGTAAAAATTGGGGTTCGGGGAGATTTTAAGAGGTAGAACTAGTGCAGCATGCCAGTTGAGGAGAAGTGTATCCACAACTTTAATCAGACGGGATGGTTCCATTGATGTAGTGCCTGAATGAACCATGCAAAGTGCTAGCCCCAGTATCTGTAAGTTGAAGGGATCTTCGTAATCACTTTCCTCAGTCTCTTCGGCTTCTGATGAGCGGTTGCACGCGGTGTGGGAAACTCTCGGCCCATGGGTAGCTATCTTGGAAACAGATCTCCATTCCAAGCTTCATCTTCTTGTCTGTATGGTCATACCATGGTTCTGGAAAACCACAAAAGGGGAATTCCTCACGTTCTTTGATGAATCGTCCATTTAAGGAATCTCCCGAGATAGTCGGGATCTAGTCTGATCTTCTCTTCGGTCGAGAATGGTGAATCATTCTGAGCTCTTGTTCTGATGATTAATACCCCAAGCCACAAGGAGGGAAAACATTCTTCAGTTCGATGGGCCCAAGTATCCCTTTCTTCCTTTGCGGTAGCCCCAGTCTTGGCATGAAGTGCAAGTTTTTGAACATCTGAATCACATTGACATTGCCATGAGGGTCATATTCTAGACAAACCCTTTCTTTTAAACCATCCCCTGCTGGGAGTAAGAGTGGCTCAAGTCTAAATCCTGATAGGAGCATATAATTTGACCCGTGTTGTATCTCAAGGATCGGACTGCTAGTACTTACACCCCCGAAATTTTCATCGTCACCCAAAATGGTGATGACTCACCCATCGATGAAGAACTTTAATTTCTGGTGGAGTGAGAAAGACACACCTTTGATATTGTGGATCCAGGGGCATCCAAGCAACAGGTTGAAACAAGCTGGGATGTCTATGATTGGAATTAAATGACAAGGTTTATAGGGCCAACCCTTATTACAAGTTTTATGTATCCTATCACCTCACGATGGGTATTATCGTAGGCACGTACAGTGGTGGAAGTTGGAGCGATGTCTCTTTCTTTCAGGCCTAAACACTTGAAAGTTCTCAGAGGGAAAACATTCAAGGTGGATCCGTTATCGACAAGAGAGAGTGGCACGGCCTTTCCCATAACTTCGATGGAACTATTGAATGCATAATTGTGATTCGGCCCAATTTTGGGGATTTTTTCTTCAAAAAATGATAGCATTCGGGTAGAGGTCAAGGATCCGACCAGACTTACCGCTTCTTCCGGTGTGGTAGAGGGAGGAACTATGGGTCTAGTGAGTAATTTGATTAAACCATTAATGTGTAGCTGGGAAGACATGAAAAGCCCCCATAGAGTGATGTTAGCTTGAGTTTTCTTTAGTTGATCGAGGATCTTTCTTTCTGCAATGGTGATCTCTGGCATAGGAAGGTTTTCAATGCCCTTCCCTTTGTCATTTGTTGGTAGTGAGCTTGGAACATGGTAATGTCTCCCTGGTCTGGTCATGTGATTTACTGAAGAAGGAAAGAACATGAATCTCGTTTACTCGTCATTCTCAGGTTGTCCTGCTATCCTGTCTATTTCTCCGAGGAGTTCTTCGAATGATATCATCCCACATATGTTGGCTATTGGGCCATCTCCTCCTGAATCATGTTTTTCACTCGAATCTTTGAATTCTTCCCACCATCCGATGGCAACAATTCTGTCTTTACCTATAAATTCGATGCATTTCACAACTTTAATGGCTTCTTCATACAAGTTCTCCCATTCTGTGGGGATATGTGTGATTTAAGGGACCAAGCGCCCTTATAACTTCAAAGTGTCATGTAACCCGGTGATACTATAAATGATGTTGGTTTTCTCGAATAATCCTTCCATAGTCTGGACAACATCATCTAAGATGACTTCGTCGGTTGGTACCACCCATTTGTCTGAATCTCGAGCCCATTTTCATGCTTCCAAGAACAATGTACTGAATCTCTAGCAATCGATGACCATCTGTGAGGGCAATTTCATCCCGAACTCAAGGAGTTCGTTTAACACCTCTGACAATTCCATACTTCTATTCTTAGAATGGGTACGGATAGCGATGCATGCTCTGGTGAGGAGTGACAGTGCCTGATCAACGAGGCTAGTATGGTGTAGGAGGAAATATGGGAAAATTTGACGAGATTTAGGAGAGTATATGGGTGTGATTTGAGTTGAAGGATCGAAATCTGGGTTTTCTTCCAAGAAGATGGCATTGGTGTGATTTGGGAGTGGGTTGTGAGTAGTGTTTGGTTTAGGATTGGCTGGTGGGGCGATGGTAACCCGGTCAATGAGATATTGGATTATGTTTCGAAGGTGAAAGCATTGGTCGGTGGTATGACCGGCAGTTTGGTGAAAGGCACAGTGAGCATCAGTTTTGAAGGTTCTCGGGAGTGGGTTTGATGAGGTTTTGGCTTAACAGGGCTTGGTAAACATTGGAGAGGGGAGCATGGAGCTCAGTGTATTCCCTTCGGATGGGGGCAGGGCGGCTTTCTGGTGCCCATGATGTGGTTGGTTGAGAGATCTTGTTGATGGTCTAAATGGTAGCACTGGCAGGCTTGTCATACTTTCTAGAGGTGAACTGTACATACACCTTCTTCAGTTCAATCTCTGTTTTAACGAGGCTTACCTCGATTTTTACTCCATCCTCTCTGAGAGATCGAAAGTGGGGATAGTATTATCCTCCCATCGTCGCTCATACATGGGGCAAGAAGTTCTTCTTCACTATATTGATATATTCTTCCTTGGATGGCCGATTAGTCATGGTAGCTGCCTGCTCTCTCCACCGAGTTATGAAGTTACTAACTGATTCTCCTAGATTCTGTTTGAGCATCTCTAAATCATGACGGGTGACCTCAAGCTCTTCGTTGTATTTGTACTGCGATAGGAATTCTCGGGACACATCCTCCCAGCTATGGATTCTAGATTCCTCAAGAGATAAAAACCATCGGAGGGCACTATCCTTCAAAGTTTGCTAAAACAATGGGTCCATAACTTCTTTAGAAGCCCCTAGTAGAGTCATGGAATGATGATAACTGTGAAGATGAATAATTGGGGGTCCACTCCCCCTGAACTTCTCGATATTTGGCATCTTGAACTTCTCGGGTAACCTTGCTTTAGGATAAGGAGACATGTGGGAGTAGTCCATGAAATTCATAGAAATCCTGACTTGGTCAAACTTCTTGGTGAGCATCTTGAGATCCTCCTTGACTTTATTCTACTCCTCCTCCTTTGGATCAATGACCACAGGTAGGTTAGCCATAGGCTGGGAAACGTTTGGCATTGGAAGTTGGGCAGGTGGTGACCCATTGGCAGGAGGGGCACGCAGAGTGTGATGATATTCTTTCGGAACCCAGATAGGCTCGGGTGGACCTATAGCATGAGGAAATAGGTCCTCGGGCCCTTAAGGAATTGGAACCTGGTTTCATTGCATCTTTTGGACCTCGGTTTGAAGGTTATCAATCTTGGACACGAGCTGACCTAGGACTGTCATCAGATCTAGCTGTATGATTGGTTCTAGATCTGTATTCTCCAAGGAATATGGATGGATTCTGGACTCGGAAGAAGTAGTAGAAGAACGGATGAAACTCTGAGGTGATTTGACTGAAGACCGAAGCCAATAGGGAGCCAGGCCAAGGGCTTGCGATCGACCTGGGAAGGCGTAGGATGAGATTTATCTTTGAGAAAAAAGGAAGAACTATTTTTGGATTTTTGATAAACAAAGGCGAAATGTTTTTCAATTTTTTATAAAGAAAGGAGAAATGTTTTTGGATTTTTGATAAAGAAGGGAGAAGTGTTTTTGGATTTTTTTATAAAGAATGGAGAAGTGTTTTTGGATTTTTGATAAAGAAGGGAGAAATGTTTGTGGATTTTTTATAAAGAAGGGGAAATGTTTTTAGAGGCGGAACTCAGCATGATTATTATAATGTTTTTATTAGTATTTAATTCTCCTAAATGCAATGCCGAACGAGACCCGAGCCTAGAAAACTGGGGTTTTTAATATATGTAAAGCTACTGTTTGGACTTGTAACTAGGCTCATGGACAGGGTCCCATTTTAAAAATGCGCAAAAATTCGGTGGCTGATCGACCCGGAATTTCGGCAGAATTTCGAGTCGAAATCGATAATCTAAAGTGCGTGTCCTAGGTCTGACACCTATATGCGGGTATGCAGTTGGTTGGGTGAATTGGAATGGGTTCCCCCCTTTGGCGTGACTTCCACGAGATACGTCTTGCTCTTGCGGGAAATCGATACGTGTGGACAAGCCATTTGATATACTTGAGTGTACGTGAATTGCCTCACCATATACCTCATGGGGACGGTACATGTGAGAGCGAATTCGATATACTCGGCGTATGTGAAAGAATTCCTTGCGATATACCTCCCGTCATGACTTCGATCAAGTGATAAGATGCGGGGGAACCGTTCGATATACGTCGATGGTACTTGTCTAATGGAAGGTGAGAGTCATATCGCTTAGGCTAACTGTGACCTGTTGGACCCGCGCCCATCACGAAGTGACCCTCCCGTTACTGGGTAAAATATGGTCAATAACAATGCTCTTTGGTGATATCATGTGAATCATGCATGATTCTATTAATAGTATCTTATGATGAGAATGCCTTTCTTGATTATGCCAAATTGGGAGCAAAGTACAAGTACCAAAGGTACCCCAAGTATGGATGGATGATGCGTTCAACATGCGGATATATGTGATCCTAGGTGCATGTGGTGCGAAGTGTACATAGAGAATTTTCTAAAAGTGTGTGAACATAAGCATAACCATGGGATACACATAGAAAAAAGGGGAACATGCAAATATATGGGAAATATGAACAAATATAGAATCCATGCAAATAGAGTCAAGCCCTCAAAATATATAAGTCCCTAGCAGAGTGGCCACTGTGGCCATCCCCGATCCTCGTCGGGCGGGTGGTTGCACGGAGGAAAAGAATCCTCGGGTCCCACGCATCCCTCTTGCTATAAAACTATTTTCAAAACCTTTTAGGTGTCCAACCATAGGGACACCAAACTTGATATTGTATTCCAGGAACACGGAGCTGCGACATATGTGGATGCTAGCAGGAGCTTGGATTAGGGGCGTCATTCATTATTTCCTAGAGTAGGAATCATCTATCGGTTTCAGTTTACTTATGGCATGTCGCCCAGACATTTTAGTTGCAGTTTTCAGATTTATTTCAATTGTTGGATGATTTTTGTTGGACTATTTTATTTTAGTGGCCGATGGTTTGTTCAGCAAGTAATTAAATTTATTTGTTTAGTTGATTTAATTCAGTTTTGTGAATGGTTTATATTTATTTTCGCATGTACTGTTTCGTTTAATTCAAAAGTTAAAATTTGGCACTAGCTTTTTGGAATACTAGGTGGTTAGTAAGTCTTAAAAAGGTTTTCGACAATGATGCTAAGGATGAACCAACTGGGATTCTTGTTTTAATTTGGTATAGACTGATCATATGGTATTTTATTAGGCAGGGTGTCACAGATTGTATCAGAGCATCAGGTTCCAGTGTCCTTAGGATCTGGGCAGCTTTTCTTGTTTTTTCTTAGCCTTCTTTGATGTAGAACCCTATCATAGGATCATTGTATTCTCATACGTATGTGGATTTACGTTCTTCTGCCCAATACTTTATATTTGAGGTTGAACTTATATGATTCGATTCTCATTTTAGATGCCGCCCAGGAGAGATAGAGAAACTATGGCAGTAGGGGGAGATGAGACTAGAGAGGCTCATCAGGAGCTAGAGTTATCGTAGGAACAACCAGAGATGATTTCGGCAGTACATGTAACTGAATTAGTGGCGTAGGTAGTTGAAGCAACAATGATCACAATGGCAAGGAACTTTCCACAAGATCAGTCACTGGCATTAGTAGTACCAGATGTTCAGGCCCACCCGGGGTCGTCGGGGTGTAATCAAGTACTAGAGGTTTTACAAAAAGGGCATCCGCCAGAGTTTCGAGGGTGTTTAGATGTGGTGCTAACATGTCAGTGGAAGAGAGATATCCAACATCACCTACGCATGGTAGATTGCAATGAGGTATGGAATGAAATGCTAGGCACTTTTAGGTTAGTGGGAGAAGTGCTATAGTGGTGGGAGTCGATCACCACAGTTGAGGAAGGGGATACATTAGGTCTTGCAGAGTTTTGGGTGCGGTTCGTTCGGAAGCATTTTCCGCCAGTACAACAACAAGTCATGGTTGTGTTTGAGCAGGGGGAAGCCGCACAGGAACCTGAGGATCAGCCATTGCAGCTAGAGTATGGAGGTAATTATTTTTATCCTATAGGCATGGGGTATGTTTTGGGTGACAGTGAGGGTGTCACAATATAAAATTATTTTTACTAGAATTCGTGAGTGAGTTAGATTTAGTGGGTGCGCTGGCTGTAGCAGCCATAGTATGTAGATGAAATTTTCTCTGGGGTAGATGATTCCTTTAGTGTTAACCACGAGAGAGTGGAGGTTTACACTGATAGAAGGTTTGAATCATGCGAGGGGTCACTACTGTCGAGAATTATGTAAGTAGGGTTGATAATTTTCCCAATATCGTCTCGATAGCGATGGATTTGAAATATTGTGGATAGTGGGGGTAAGTTTTGTTGTTCACGACACCAGGGTATGAGTTGTATTGCGTGGTGCGATAAACATATGATGAGCTCTTGTGTTCTCATATATTATCCCAGTAAGTAGGGGTGTCTTCTGAAATGAATCAGGGTGGTTAGATTTATTTTCGAGCAGGGAGAGATAGCTTGGGGTTTATTTTGCGCAAGAACTAGTGATAGTAAGGGCTTGTCTTTTGTAGCATAAGGGTAGGCATGTATGCTTTTGTGTTAAGAGATAAGTGTTTGGGGGTACATGCTATGGACTGAGGGTCTAACGGATCTCAACGATCGATAATGTTAGGTAGTAGTGTATCGGGGGGTTCCTTGTTTGTATTTATCTTTGCGAGACGTCCCATGCATGAAACTAAGCGCAACGTTGGAACTGTGGAGATGTTTGGTCGTTAGTACATGGGTTGGGTACCTAGGCCATTATATATATATATATATATATATATAATAAGGAGGAATGGTGTTTTTACTGTTCAATAAACATGTAAGACATTTAAGGGTTGAGATTTAAGCCAAGTAGACACGGACTGAAGCACTGAGATGCGTCCACGTATGCAATTATTTTGCCCAACGCTTAGCCCCACCCCTTCTGCCATATCCGTACAGCCAGTACAAAACTCTGTCAACCTTTACTTGAAAAACAGATTTGCTCTGCTCAATGTCACAGATTCTCACGAAACTCACTTCTCAAGATAATTATTGCTAAAAAATACAGGTCGCTTTAATTTGAATTTCTGTTTTTTTAATCACAACTCCCAATGCAAAGAATTTATTATTTGCTCTCTTTACAAAAAAAAAATATCTTATCACTCCCCCCCCCTCTCTCTCTCTCTCTGTCTCTCTCTCTCACAGACTACAAAACCCAAACAAACAGGTTTTCTCCTCAAAAAGTGATGCAGTCCATCGAGCCTCTCCCATGTCCCAAATCTTACACCCCCACCCCTCGCCTCTCTTCAAATTCGGAGACTCTCTCTCTCTCTCTGTTTTCAAAAGATCTAATGTCCCTAAACACACCCACGAGTTAAGCGAAAGGCTGTAATAGCGCTGCTTTGAAACCTGAGATGGAAGTTCTAGGGGAAACGATGGGGCTTTTTCACTCTTCTGGTGGCCGGAGCTGACTTCCGGTGGCCTGGCCTTGCTTGGTTCTGATGCGTAAAGTCATGGAAAGAGGTGATGTGTTACTTTTCTACTACTTTTTTTGTATGTTTTTTTTTTCTACGGTTGCCCTTTCCTATATTTTATTAATTCTTATGTGAATCATTAAAGGTTAAAGAGTAGTTGATATTTCCAACTTATAAATGTAAGTTCTCCAGTGTTCGGTTCATTTATGATGACTATCCATCAAAGTATTTTTTTGTTATTTTAGGTTTCATTAGCATTTATGATGACTATTTTTTTTTTGCATTTTTTCAGATCCGAGTTTTAGCGGTGAGGTGGCTGTGATAACAGTGTTTGTGTTATACAAACAATAATTTTTATCCGGAGGGGTATCTCTCTTTGTGAAGATCCAAGTATAATTGGTTGTTTTATTTAGTTATAACATATGATTCAGTTGGTGGTTTTATTTTTTTACAGTGAACATTTTCACTCTCATACAAGATCCGGATACCAGATCCGGGTATAATTCAGTTGTCTTACTTTCCCTTTCCCTATCTACTAATGGTATTGGGTTGCTAATTTTTGGAGGGTGAGATGTACTTTTGTAGGAAGGGGCTAAGTAAACGTTGCCTCATTCAACCTTTGGGTTTTTTGGTAATTTTTTATGCGCATCATTTTTGGGACTGATATATTTGTATTACCTTTGGTGATTTTATTAGTTCTTACATTTGCAAAGTTGATAATGAGAATACGAGTAACTAACTTATCATTTGGTTCGACTGTAGGAAATAATACAAAGGGAAGAAATGTTGTGATCTTTACATGGTGTTTGAGTTCAAATATATTTGAATATTTAATCACATTTTTTTTATTTCTTTCATGTGTATGTAAGTACTATTAAGTCGTCTATTCAAGAAGTCGTTGTTGACTCAAGAATCACCGCTACCACTTTCTCCTCTATATCAAGAATGTAATTTCAATGAGGATTAGTGATCTACTCTGTTTGTATATGGTTTCAATAAGGAAAAACTTTCTTGGTTTGGACATGTTCTTAAATAAATATCCTTTTGTTTTTCTCAGATATGATGGAAGGAGATATCTTCCAAACAAAACAG
Source organism: Sambucus nigra (assembly GCA_949130495.1). Lineage (NCBI taxonomy): Eukaryota > Viridiplantae > Streptophyta > Magnoliopsida > Dipsacales > Adoxaceae > Sambucus > Sambucus nigra. The sequence continues at coordinate 424,194,211 of OX422218.1, forward strand.
GGGTTGGTGGCTTGGAATGTTATAAAGATGTTTATGAAACCACATAAACATTATTCTTTATGGAGTGAGGTGGTGTGTGAAGGTTTTCTATGTACATCATTCTTTTATGTACGCTACATTTGAGAAGAATAAATGGGAATGTAATTATACTGAGTTTTTTATCGTCATTTATCGTCATTTCTTTCAATAATGGACGATTTTATTCTCTAAACAACGGTCATTTTTTTATATTTGCAACTGTTTTACAAAAAAAAAACTTATTTTTTTCAATTCACTTTAAATAAATTTTACAAAATGTTTTATAAAAAAAATTTAATAATGTAACGAAACACTGTATAAAAGTCATCAACAATATTATAAACAGTTTTCTAAGAAACATTTTATAAAATGTAATAGAAAACGTTTCATAAAAAAGTGTTTCTATTTATAAAATAAAATTAATAAGAAGTTATTAAAAAATATTTTGATAAAAAGTGATAAAAATATTTTTTATAAAAAGGTTCATTTTTTATTTTAAAAAAGAATAAATTAATTATGAAATTAAATTAAAACTAAAGTTATAAAAACTATTTTCCAAAAAAATATACATAAACGAGTTTTTATTTATAAAAAGATACTTTATAATTAAAAAAAACTTATTTCTAGAAAAGGCAGTCTGTAAAGAAAGTGTTTTTCAAAATATCATTTTTTATATTTATGAAAAAATATCGTATTTAAAATATAATTTTATTATAACTTTTCTCTAATATGTCTTTTTTTGCCACTTTATGCCAATTTGAATTAGTTTGGCATCTTTCATGTCATGTTATCACGTGTGTTTTATTATTGTCGGGTAATGGTACGAGGGAATTGGTTTAGGTGGGTGCATGCTCAGTTTTTGATAAGAGAATGGTGGGTACACAATTCAGTGAGTTCATCCATTGTCATAAAGGTCATACCGAGTATAAATCCAACACTCTTAAGATTCATGGGTTAAACTATTGCGTTTAGTTCCAATTTTGTTATAGAGAACCTTTTTGCTCATAGAGCAAGTTATTTTTGAATCATACTTTGGAAATTTTCGTCGTGCCTTCAGGCACGGGCATTCCACTAGTATATATATATATATATATATATATATATATATATATATATGTTATTTGACTACGGGTTGGAAGTTATATTATGGGTCACGGCTAGCATAGTCGGATAACTTTCGTGCGGTAAAGCACGGGGGTACAGTGTATGGGCACCAGGGTTAGTTAAGGCAACTTTTACACGGTCCAGCACGGGTACAGGGTGTATGGGTGCCCTAGTTAATTAAAATGCATATTTGTGTAATTTATAGCTAGAAGCGGGAGAGATAGATATAGCGATCTTAGAGGCACATGAGTAGAGAGTAATATTTGAAGCTTGGGGCACTACGCTTATCTTAATTGCGAGGACGAGATTCCTTTGTAAGGGGGAAGTAAGTAACACCCCGTAATTTTGAGAATTTAGTATTTAATTATTTTTGGGAGAAATAAATATTTAAATTTGAGAAACTTAAATTTATAATTTGGCGAATTTATTTGAGTGGGAAGAATTATTTATATTTGGCGACTTTAAGTTAAATTGTTTGAATTAATGTGTGTCGCATTTTTTAGGTCAAAATTAGAGAATGTTATAAAGTATTTCGGATGATGATTTTGAGTGAGCGATTGAGTCTGGATGGGTCGAGATAGTAAGAAAAGAGTACTCGGGGTTATTAATCAGGTCTCGGGGCATTTTTGGGCATAGCCGAACACACACGCGGTGATTCGGGCCATTTCAATTAGGCCCATGTGGCCAAAAATGGGATTAAGGGTTTTTAACCTAATTGAGGGACTTATTGAATGGCAGTTAACAATTTTAAACCTAGGGTTTGAGAGAGACACAGAGGAAACAAATCTAAAAGCAAATTGGGAACTTTTTAGAGACAAATTAAAGGACATGTGAGTGTTTTTCGTCAACCATTCTCTACACCAACGGATCACACTCTACGAACAATTCCCGACAAGTGGTTAACTATCCTGGTTCTTAAATTGATGATAATCAAATCATACTATGGGAGGTGTAAACTAAAATTCATTTTGGGTGGGTATTCATGTAAAAATTATGTTTTTGGTAATTGATATACTTGAATGGGATTAAGGGTCAAATTCATTATGTTTATGATTCTGGAATGTAGAAGTATGAATCGTATGTTAAAACGAGTAGGAATCGATCATTAATTTCTGTTAATAGGAATGAAAATTGTATCGATGACTTGAAACCTAGTTAAAACCCCAATCGGAAAACGTTGGAATTAATCGAAATTAGTTGATGAATTAAGGTCTCTAGGATGTTTAGACCCTTTTCTTGTGTGCAGATGATGTTGGTTGTGATTGGGTAGGGGTTTGGAATGAAAACAAAGCTTGAGGGTTCATCAATGGCTGAAACATCTAGCCGGAGAAGACGAATACCTAAGCTATCGATTGATCGACCCAGGGGATCGATCGATCAATGGTCCCAAATTTTTGGCAGTTCGACCAATTTTATATATAAAGGGAAGTTAATTTATAATTTAATTTCCATGCATTCCTTAAATGTTAAATAATTATGAAGCACATATTCCTAACAATTATAGGGAAAAATAGTTTGAGTTAGGGAGGATTTACGTGAGGCACTTTATGTATAAATTTGTGGAATTAGATACCGAATTAAGTATATAAGGATTGAGTGAGAAAGTCCAGGAATATTGGTTGAGCGACGCCAATGTGTTAAATTAATTATGGAGATAAACAAATTAATTTCGAGTCAGAATATAGACCTGGGAAATATTAAGTTATGGGCCAAGTGAGTGAGTCCCGTATGTTGTTTGAGTGACATAAGGTAATAAATTAATTAATGTGTAAATTAATTAAATTAGAGTTGAATCATAGACTCGGGTAAATATTACTTAAATTAATGTGCAATGTATTTATATTAGAGTCGAACCATAGACTCGGGGGAAATATTATATTAATTGACGTGTGAATTAAATAAATTAGAGTCGGACTATAGACTCGGGGAGATGATAAATTAATAAGTGAGAAAATTAATTAAGTTGATTCAGGCCAGAGACTCGGGAAATTACAGGCTAGTGTTATGGGTTTTTGAGTAGACGGTAAAGACGGGGTTTATATTATATATATACAGTGTAGTGATAGTATATATATATATATGTGTGTGTGTGTGTGTGTGTGTGTGTGTGTGTGTGTGTGTGTATTGTGTGTGCTATTACATATTATTGACTAGATATTTATTTAATTTATATACGCTAGTGCTATCAAGGGAGGTTGCGTGATGTGGGTGAATCCCCTAGCTTGAGGAGTAGGGTGAGTATATCCCCAGGTCATAGCATCCGGTTTATGAGTGAGGGGCTTATCTCACTTTCAGGGAAGGAATATGACCGCATCCACTATGTTTATATTTTGGGCCAAGTTGGTGAGCGATTCCAACTCGGATAACTAGGTTATGTGACCACACCTAGTGAGATAGAACTTTAGAGGGAATCATCCGGTGAGGGTATACTCGGAGGGATGGATGTACATATATATATATATATATATATATGTGTGTGTGTGTGTGTGTGTGTGTGTGTGTGGTGAGATAACTTATAATTAAGGAATTATTATACTCGGGTTAGAGTAGTATGGCAAGGGGGATTATACCAGGACTAGTTGGACGGGGTAGTACAACTAGGTGGGGTTATGGTAGCCGTTAGGTGTGCACATTAGTGGAGGGGTGAGTATGTCCTCAAGGGAGTGCAACACTAAATTAAATATGAAGCGCATTAATCCGTTTTAAATTACTGAACTTAATTCACCTACTAAATATTTTCAAAATTTTTTGGGTTCTAACCCTTGCTATAAAACTATTTTCAAAACCTTTTAGATGTCCAGCCACAGGGACGCCAGACTTGATATTCTATTCCAGGAACACGGAGCTATGGCATATTTGGATGCTAGCAGGAGATTGGATTGGACACCTCATTCATTATTTCCTAGAGTAGGAATCATCTATCAGTTTCAGTTGACTTAGGGCACGTCGCCCAGACTTTTCAGTTGCAATTTTCAGATTTATTTCAGTTGTTGGATGATTGTTGTTGAACTATTTTATTTTAGTGGCCGATGGTTTATTCGGCAAGTAGTTAAATTTATTTGTTTCGTTGGTTTAATTTAGTTGTGTGAATGGTTATATTTATTTCCGCATGTACTGTTTTGTTTAATTCAAAAGTTAAAATTGGGCACCAGTTTTTTGGAATACTAGGTGGTTAATAAGTTTTAAAAACGTTTTTGACAGTGATGCTAAGGATGAACAAAATGGGATTCCTATTTTAATTTTGTATAATACTGATCACCCGGTATTTTATTAGGCGGGGTGTCACAGCTCTGATTCCATCTGTCACACCCCGCACAATCCGACTGATGTGGTGGCCAACCACCGCTGCAGAACTATGTCGGGCGTGAAATAAATAAATACCATTGTTAGCATTAGGCACATATGAGACAATAAATTAATAAATCCACAGGAACATATTTTAATCAATCCCAATTAAGATAAAAACTTAACGATAAAAGATTCATCACATGCTAAAACTACAATTGAAATCTAATCGCCAATATTAAATTTTATTAAAAATCAAAATAATCCAACTGAAATCCTCTAACAACTTTGGAACCAAATGGCCCAATAAACGTCAAAAGGTGTCTCATATTGGAAATACGAATGTCAAGGAAAACCTAAAGTAAAGTAAAGCAATAAAAGAATAACTCCAGCTGCACTGCCAAACGATATCCAATAAATCTTATGCATATACTCCAGCACTAATACCTGAAAAAATTAGTCAACGCACGAGGTTAGATCCCCGAGCATGAATATATACACACTACTCCCCTCAAATAGGATCCTTGAATCCAGACAGTAGCATTATACACATTAAATATCATAATAGAGTATTTAAATTAAATGTGATAAATATAAATTGCTATCTACCCGAAGAGATCCCCATTTAAAAGGAACACCAATATGATTTTAACTTCCCAAGTCCCACGATGTTAAATAATTAAAGTAACCAACTTTTATTATTATTCTCACTATTTATTACGACGGTCCTCCCGTCCCGTGTGGTAATTTTCATTAAAGTGTCACACTTTCCCTTACCAAAATGTCATCCGAATCCGTTTAAACGGTCGATACCCCACAATTTGACAAGGTTCCACACACGACACGAGATAAAACACCAGTCGAATCTGGTTAAACTGTCGATCCCCCGCAATTTATGTCGCCATCAATTTTAATACCCGTTTTTATCTTAGGCATGAATTTTCAATTTCTCAATTTCTCAATTTATTAATTATCCCACCTTTTTAATCGATGTGAGATCCTAAAAATATCCTTTAGTCTCATACCTAAGGGTACCCATGTTATAAATACGTCCTACGCTATGTATAGGACAAAATTCTAAAATAAACCTAGGTCATGTCTTATTCCTAGGTTAGCGTAACGATGATAAAGTACTGAAAATTAGCCCACCCCAATATGATAAGAATTGCGATAATCTACCATCACTAGTCCCATACATAGAAGGTATAAATCATCAAAAGTCCTACCTTCTAGTCCCCTACCTAGACGACATCCAAAAATATAGGGACATCAAAAACACTCAACAATCCTTCGTCACAATGGCAATGTAATAATACCTACAAGTCACATAAACAAGATTAATTATTCAATCCCTCCAAAAATTAGAATTAGAATTGATAAATACCAATTAGGAATCCTAATCCCACTCTAATGCAACAAATAAAATCACCGAACTGCCTCAAATCTAGCATAGTCGATCGATCGACTCCCTAGGTTGATCGATTGATCGATCAGGTACACCGCCTCTGCCATTTTCCTTCGTTTAATTCCATTTAACTAAAAATCAAATTTTCCATTAGTGAGGGCCTAAATCCGTGAAAAATATATTCTTTTTTAAATCCCATTTAGACTCCGATTTAATTTCGATTAAAATCCCACTTTTTATTATAAAAACTCAACATATTTAATTATTAAAATAAAATTAAAACCAAAAATTTATCTTTCTCCGATTTCCAAAATTAATTTAAAAATTTCCATTTAAAAAATTCGGGTTGTTACATACATCCCAACTAGAAAAGAATTTTATCCTCGATATTAGATGAAGCATACACTTAAAAAGCAAATCTCGCAAAAGAAAATAAGGCTCACGTATGCCTACGCGTAGAATGCCATAATTGAACGCCCATACACCCAATTCTATGTGCACCTACCCCATAAACAACAAAATAATATATATATATATATATATATATATATATATATATATATATATATATATATATATATATATATATATATAATTATTAATGTAATGGCATCACACGCGGTCTCGCAAATCACTATTCGGTTCCATCTTTGATAATCTTCGCAATACCTAAATCCTCAAATTAAATCAAATCATTTCATCGATATAGGACATAACCAAAATTTATATTAATGATCTTCCAAATAAATATATTCTACAAAATCAACTCTAAGGATCCTCACATCAAGCTTACTAATTCTAAACTCAATGACTACAACGTCCTTAACATAAAATTTTATATCCCCAAGAAACACATATAACACGTATGATATTCCCTCTACCTTAAGGAATACGAATCAATAAATGGAACCAAAGATCGACAACACGGAAGATAAACGGACTCACAACCTATGAGACCTAAGACCATGATCTGATACCATATGTCACACCTCACGCAATTCGTCTGATGGGGTGTCCAGCCACCCCCGTCGAACTACGTCGGGTGTGAACTACATAAATACCATTATTCGTATGAGACAGATATGATACAATAAATTAATCAATCCAAAAGATAAATATTTTAATCCATACCAAATGATGATAATAACTTAACGATAAAATATCCATGACATGCTAAAACTGCAATTTAAATCCAATCGCCAATAATAAATTTTATTAAAAATTGAATGAAGCCAACTAAAATACTCTAACAACTTTCGAATCGAATGTCCCAATAAAACTCAAAAGGTGTCTCATAATGGAAATATGAATGAAAAGGAAAGTGGAAACTAAAGTAAAGCAATAAAAGAATAACTCCATCTACACGTCCAAACGATATCAAATAAATCCAATGCCGCTACCCCTATAGTAATACCTGAAAAAGTTAGTCAACGCTTGAGGTCAGAGCCCCGAGCATGAATATATAGACACTACTCCCCTCAAATAGGATCCTTGAATCCAAACAGTAGAATTATATATAATAAATATAACAATAGAGTATTATAAATTGAAAGTGATAAATATAAATCGCTAACTACCCGCAGAGATCCCCATTTAAAAGGCACACCAATATGATTTTAAATTCCCAAGTCCCACGATGTTAATTAGTTAAAGTAAGCAACTTTTATTATTGTTCTCACTTTTTATAACGACGGTCCTCCCATCCCGTGTCGTAATTTACACCAAAAGTGTCACACTTTCCCATTCCAAAACGCCTGCCAAATCCTTTTAAACTGTCGATCCCCTGTAATTTGACAAGGTTCCACACACGACATGGCATAAAACTTCAATCAAATCATGTAATACTTTCGATCCCCCGCAATTTATGTCGCCACTAATTTTAATAACAATTTTTATCTTAGTCCCATACCTAAGGGTCCCCATGTTATCAATACGTCCTACCATATGTATGTAATGAATTTATAACATAAACCTCGACTTATCTTATGCCTAGGTTAGCGTAACGATGATAAAGTACCGAAAATGAACCCACCCCAATATGATAAGAATTGCGATAATCTTGCCTCACCGGTCCCATACCTAGGAGGTGTAAATCATTAAAATGCCTACCTACTAGTCCCACACCTAGAAGGCATCCTAAAATATTGGGAGAGAAAAAAAAACCAACAACCCGTTGTCACAATGGAAATGTAATAATACTAACAAGTTACACAAACAAGCATAATTATTCAACGTATAAAACTATGCAAAATAGTCCAATTCAATTAAAATTTAATTTAATTATCACATCGTCATAAACACCTAATTAATCCCCTTTAATTATTTTAATTTAAATACACCAAGATTTCATCATTAATACATCATATTTCCAATCTCATTATTTCTACAAAATTTCCATGAATTACACATCCCCAAAATCCAATTAATTCAAAACCAAGGTTTTTCTACATGCAACCAATACAATTAAAACCCAAAATCCACTAATCAATCTTACGTACCTAAGGGTTATGATTATTTTTCAGATTAAAAGATTTAATAAAAATAGTCCCACAATTAGTGGCCAGTTTCTCTAATTAAGTAACTAAATGATTTTAATAAAAAACACATGATTAAGGGTTTAGGCGAAACTTAAAATGCATAATACTAAAGGAAAAGAATAGAGTATTCATGCCTGTGATTTAGATGAAGAAAATCTGGTGGCACGATTGGATTCGTGTTGAAAAATTAACAAAGAAGTGTTCTTGAACAAACTTGAGGAAACCCCATTTAAGCGTTCGAAAACTTGTGAGAAGAACATGATTATGTTGGAGGTTGATGAATATGGTGGAGAGAAAATACTTTTAGAAGTGCTCTCGAGTGAAAAACTTGGGAAAAAGTGATTATGAGAAGTCCCCCCCACGAATTAGAATGGTTAAATACCTAATAGGAATCCAAATCCAAATCTAACAATACAAATACAATCACCGAAGTGCCTTAAATCTGGCATAGTCGATCGATCGACTCCCTAGGTCGATCGATCAGGTACGCTGCCTCTTCCATTTCCCTTCGTTTAATTCCATTTAACTAAAAATCAAAAGTTTCATTAGTCACGAGCTAAATATGTGACAAATATTTTTTTTAATCCCATTTAGACTCCGATTTAATTTCGATTAAAATCCGAATTTTTATTATAAAAACTCAACATATTTAATTATTAAAAAATAATTAATTCCAAAAATATATTTTCCTCCTATTTCTAAAATTAATTTTAAAATTCCCATTTAAAAAATGCGGGTTGTTACATACTTCCCAACAAGCATAGAATTTCGTCCTCGAAATTAGACAAAGCATACACATAAAACGTAAATCTCGCAAAAGAAAATAAGGCTCACGTATACCTACCCGCAGAATGCCATAATTGGGTGTCCATACACCCAATTCTATGCGCACCAACCGCACGAACAACAAAATAATATATATCGCTATATATATATATAAATATGAAAGTAACGACGTCCCACGTGCTCTCGTAAATCACTATTCGATTCCATCGTTGCTAATCTTCGCAATACCTAAATCCTCAAATTAATTCACATCGCTGCATCGATATAAGACATAACCAAAATTTATACTAATGATCATCCAAATAAATATCGTCTGCAAAATCAACTCTAAGGATCCTCACATCAAGCTTATTAATTCTAAACTCAATGATTACAACTTCCTTAACGCAAAATTTAATGTCTCCAAGAAACACATCTAACACGTATGCTATGCCCTCTACCTTAAGGAGTACAAATCAATAAAGGGAATCAAATATCGATAACACGGAAGCTAAACGGACTCACAAACCACAAGACCTAAGACCATGCTTTGATACCATCTGTCACACCTCTTGCAATCCGACTGATGGGGTGGCCAGCCACCGCCGCCGAACTACGCCGGGCGTGAACTAAATAAATACCATTCTTCGCATGAGACAGATATGAGACAATAAATTAATCAATCCACAAGATAAATATTTTAATCCATACCAAATGATGATAATAATTTATGATAAAATATCCATCACATGCTAAAACTGCAATTTAAATCCAATCGCCAATAATAAATTTTATTAAAAATTGAAAGAAACCAATTTAAATCCTCTAACAACTTTGGAAGCGAAGGTCCCAATAAAACCCAAAAGGTGTCTCATAATGGAAATACGAATGAAAAGGAAAGTCGAAGCTAAAGTAAAGCAATAAAAGAATTACTCCAGCTGCACATCCTAACGATATCAAATAAATCCTATGTCGCTACCCCAGTACTAATAGCTGAAAAAATTAGTCAACGCACGAGGTCAGAGTCCCGAGCATGAATATATACACACTACTCCCCTCAAATAGGATCCTTAAATCCAGATAGTAGAATTATATGCAATAAATATAACAATAGAGTATTATAAATTAAACGTGATAAATATAAATCAGTAACTACCCGCAGAGTTCCCCATTTAAAAGGCACACCAATATGATTTTAAATTCCCAAGTCTAACGATGTTAATTAATTAAAGTAAGCAACTTTTATTATGGTTCTCTCTTTTTATTACGACGGGCATCCCGTCCCGTGTTGTAATTTCCACCAAAGTGTCACACTTGCCCTTTCCAAAATGCCAGGTGAATTCGTTTAAGTTGTCGATCCTCGTAATTTGACAAGGTTTCATTTATGACATGACATAAAATGCCAATCGAATCCGGTTAAACTGTCGACCCCTCGCAATTTATGTCGGCACTAATTTTAACACCCGTTTTTATCTAGGCATTAATTCTCAATTTTTCAATTTCACAATTTATAAATTATCCCACCCTTTTAATCGATGTAAGATCCTCAAAATACCCTAGTCCCATACCTAAGGGTCCCCATGTTATCACTACGTCCTACCCTATGTATATGATGAATTTATGACATAACCTCGACCTAGTCTTATGCCTAGGTTAGCGTAACGATGATAAAGTACCGAAAATTAGCCCACCCCAATATGATAAGAACCGTGATAATCTACCCTCACTAGTCCCATATCTGGAAGGTGTAAATCATCAATAGGCCTACCTACTAGTCCAATACCTAGAAGGCATCCTAAAATACAAGGAGAGAAAAAATACCCAATAAGCCGTCGCCACAATGGCAATGTAATAATACCAACAACTGACATAGACAAGCATAATTATTCAACGTATAAAACTATGCATAATAGTCCAATTCGATTAAATCTTAATATAATTATCACATCGTCAGAAACACCCAATTAATCCCCTTTAATTATTTTAATTTAAATGCACCGAGATTTCATCATTAATACATCATATTTTCAATTACATTATCTCTATAAAATTTATATGAGGTACACGTCCCCAAAATCCAATTAATTCAAAACCAAGGTTTTTTTACACGCAACCTATACCAATAAAACCCAAAATTCACTCATCAATCCTACTTACACAAGGGCTATGAATATTATTTAGATTAAAAGATTTATTAAAAAGAGTCCCATAATTAGTGTTCACTTTCTCTAATTAAGTAACTAATGTAACACACCATGATTTTTAGACTGAGAAATTAAATTTTTGGGGGAATGAAATTTAATTAAATTGGAGAATTTTCAAATTTGGATTTGAGGCCCAAAAATAGAGAATATTTTTGGATGATGATTTTGAGTGTACCATCGATCCCGAAAGGGTCGAGATAGTCAAATTGACCATCACTGGGTTTTATTTCGGCTCCAGAATATTTTTAAGTCAGTTTGACTCGAATTGGAGTAAACGAGTCATTTAAAGTGTGTATTAACATTTAAAATTGGGACTTATGTATTATAGGCTTAAGATGGATTACGGATTAAGCCATCTCATTTGAGAAAAAGAGAGAAAGAGAAAGGAAGAAGGAAAGAAGAAGAAAGGAAGAGAGAGAGAAAGAAAGCTTGGAGATTACCGGCCCAAACGCGACATCCAGGACGATTCAACCTCTACAAATCTAAGGCAAATGTTTAATCTTGCTAAATAAGTTATTTGTGTATTTGATTTAATAATTTGTGGGATAAAGAATTTGTTTTGGGGATTAATATCAAAGCCTAAATTTTGGTTTAAATCTTGAAATTGAAGATTTTAATTGAGTTTAAAGGATATAAATGGATGGGATTAGATATAGGATGAGTTTTGATGCCTAAAAATAGGTTGGGGTTGAATATTAAGTGTTGGAGGTGGTATAAAACAAAATTGGGAAACCTTGGGTTTGTAGAAAAATAGCCATTTTCGTGGCTTTCTGAACTGGCCGAATCGATTCGGCCCCACCGAATCGATTCGCCAGAGTGCAGAAGCCTCAGGTCTTTAGGACCAAATCGATTCGCCCCTAGAAAATTGATTTGGAAGGTTGCAGAATCTCAGGTCCCTTGGATAGAATTGATTCGGATGGGCCGAATCGATTCGGAAACAGAGCATTTTGAGGAATTTTCTCTTTAGTAAATTCAAACCCTTTTTGGTTGGGTTTATTGATTTGGAGGCCTTATCTTATGATGTAAGAGATATGTTCTTAGATACATATAAGGAGTTTTCCACATATTATGATTTTGGGGACTCCTTAGGGTAATTTGGGAGAAATGTATCCATGTATGTATTGGAGTTGCATATGGTGATTGTGGGGAAACCTCATAGAGGTTGGGAATACCTATTATAGATAAAAAGGTATAAATGTGATGTGAGTTTGAGAACTCTTAGAGAGTGAGGGGTCTCATATCCTTAGAAACATTTAAATTAAGGAACAATAGGTAACCCGATAGGGGTAAGGGTTCATGAAATTTATTGAACCATAGGTAAAATTGGGAATGGCTTGGGATCGTACTATTAACTAGAATAGACGGTAGTATAATTCTAGTTAGGATAGTTTACACATAATTAAGTGGAGTAATCACATGGGGTTCCAACACGTGAAACAAAGTGGAACAAGTTGAGGATTATGGACTTTTGGATAGGTTTATACATTTAGTCAAAAAAATTTGTGTGGGAGATATTGATTTTCTTTCGGATATGGATGGTATGTGTAGTAATGGTTTCCTACACAAAATTTTGGGTGATAACCTTAATGTGGTATATATAAGTATATATATACATATGATTGGGAGACTATTCATCATAGGAAAAATGATTGAATATGCTTCAAGTGAGAAATTGTATTGACATATCGAGGTAAATTAAATAAGTTTATGGTGACGGCATGTATATTGAGCGTTATGTATACTTATAGCCGAGTTACATCTCGTATGCCTATAAACGAGAATTAGTTGTATATTTGGATATGTTAGTATATGTGTATATACCTATATAGATATGAATATGGATATATATTTATGTTGTGGATATACATGGTATGGATATTTAAGCCTTATGTGATGGTTTATTTATATGATTGGATCATATGGATGTATATATATTATGCATATGAATGATGTATATACTTATGTGGTTAAGCATACCCCGGTCATGCTATCATTGGGATGTTGTGCGTGTAGAGGGTGAGCATCCTGGCTAGAAAAGCAGGGTATGGATATTGCCCAGGTCATAGTCATCCCGTGTGTTATTATATGATATAAGTATATTTATTTTTGGGATGAGACGTGGTGGGTATGTTTCGTCTCATTGCTGGTTAGGAGCTATGACCGCTTCCTGGGACATCGTGTGCATGAGTTTACCACCAGATGAGTGTCGTTTAGTCCCACCATGGTCGCCCCAGTTTTTTCTATGTGAGCCGGGCACTGGGAAGATGATAGCTTGATGCATTTTTATCGGCGCTATATATAGCCGAGTATTTATTTTGTGCATGGCCTTGGTACATCATATATGGTATGTATACATGGTCATGGGATTGGATGATGGTATGTATATATATATATGGTTAGAATAAAATGCCTATATATATATATATATCCTATAGATGAAAAGATATGGACTTTTATTGAGTACATCTTGGATGATTGTGGTGTACTAGAGGATTGGGGGACTGATGTATCGCATTTAAGGAATATTTTGGTTACATCATCCCAAGGATATTATTGGAGATGTTAGTTGTAGTAGTAGTATAATATTGTATACATGGAATTATGGATCTCTAGGATCGACATTGTCAATGAGTAGTGTAACGGGGTGGTTCCTTGTTTGGATTTCGCTTTGCGAGACACCCCACGCACGAAACGTAGTACATTCTTGAGATTAGAGAGAAGTTCTGTCGATTTTTATGTGTGGCATAATGGATCTCCAGGATTGATGTTGACAAGGATTAGTGTAACGGGGTGGTTCCATGTTTTGATTTCGCTTTGCGAGACACCCCACACACTAAACGCAACGCAGCGTTGAAATTGGAGGGAAGTTGTGTCAATAATAATTTTGCATGCTTATTAAATTATAAATTAAACCATATGTTTCAACCCAAATATAAATGGGTAGCGTATTAAGAATGATAATTGAATAAATTATAAACCGGAATCCATTAAGCCTATCATGGCATACATGTTTATAAACAAATATAAATGGGTTTAGAAAGGAGTGGATTCTTGGGTTAAGATAGGAAGGCAAATTCTCGTGGGTATATACTGGGCCTATGTTAAGTTAGGTTGTCCTAATAAATGGGGGTAATTTAACTAAAATTTGAGGACGCGAATATGTGTGCGCCTTTAGATGAGAGGTGAGTTGGGGTTCCACGAGAGTGCGATTCCACTTTAATTATGAAATAAGTGCACCGATATTTATTATGCAAGGTTAACACACTTGCTAAATATTTTTCTCAACTCAGGCTCGGACCCATTTACTTTTCTCTCCTGCCTGTATATATATATATATACTATTAAAGGTGTCCTAACGCATGGATGCCGAATGACGTTCTATCCAGATTCTTGGGAGCCATGACAGGTGCGGACTGTTGCAGGATGTATCTTGTAGCCGCTTCCTACTTCTTTAAAATTCTAGGTAGGATTCATGCTGTATATCAAGTTTGTACCCAAGGGATATTTGTGTACATGTTTATATTTATTCCATTCCAGTTATTGTATTGGCTGTGACCCGACAGCTTATTTGGGTCTACTTTTTGTAGTACATTATATTGTAGTTATTTATTTAGTTTTATTCTAGCATTTCATTTCTCATAGTTCTTTCATGCACCTTTCTTTCTTTTATTAGTAGTGTTAGTTGGTTGTATGTTGTACATTTTATTTAAATTTTAACATCTCTCTTATATGATATGGGGTAGTTAGTCCTATATTACATAGTACCGACAGTTGATGTTGAGACTAGACCATCTTAAACTCCTTATTTAATGTAGTATAGGGCTGGCCACCCATTATTATTTTGAGAGGGGTGATACAGATGGTATCAGAGCATCAGGTTCTAGAGTCTTTAGGATCTGTGCGAGTTTTCTGTGTTCTTCCGTTAACATTCTTGATATAGAGCCCTATTGTTATGGTTGTTGTGTTCACTGCGCTTATTTTCTTCTGTGAGGTATATTCACTTGATCGACATTCTGATAACATTTTTTCTCGTTTCAAACATCACCTAGATTATATCGTCTAGGAAAGGATAAGATTAGAGATACAATACCCATAATGGATTTTGGGTACGCTTTGATTGGAGAAAATTATTTTCCTCGATTCAGGCGGAAATAAGAAAGAGAACTCTAGCAGTGGTTTAGGGTGATCTATCGGTGGTTGAGTATGAAAGGGGAAATCTACTCGAATGGATAATCTTGGACTTAGTAAGGTAAGTCTGAGAAGAGGTGTATAGTATAGACCTTGGGAGGTTTAGATTGAGAAACCTGTCAACCTTGGTTAGGGAACCCGGTGTTAGTGACTCTTCTCGATGTGAGGTAGGTGGAGTTGTTCCAATATCAGGGTTATCGCCTTCTAAGAAGAGGGAGTAAGAAATTGGAGACTCGGTTTCATTAAGTAGGACTGAGGGAATAGTCGGTTGTCGCAGTCGCGTTTTGTCCTTCAAAATGGATAGGAAGGATTTTGGGAAAGATGGTTCCCTTATGGAGAAATAGGTTTAGGAATGATGATTATCTTGGAAGGATTAGAGGATTTTAAATAAGGATCCACGGATGAAGTAAAACAGTTGGAGTTTTTTAAGTAGTGGTTATAAGACGATTGTCTTATGGGTAGGTTAGGGCGCATAAATGTAGTGTTCTAATGAGGGGAGAACTTATATTGTTGAAAGGTGTTGATGTGATGTAGAAGAATTTTTATACTTGAGAAGTTCAAGTCTAGTAGGTGTATGCTGAGCAAATAATTTAGCTCATGGTTGTACTACTTTGAGGACTAGGTAGCGGTTAAAAGTATTGTATTTTTTGAGGCCTTGTGTTTTAAACATGAGGTATTTATTTGGTGTGTCGAAAGACACGGAATTTATTTATATTATTTATTGTTAGGTAGGCCTTCGGGCAGTATTTAAAATATAAAAATCTTTTATAAAATCTTAACCCTGGTTCAACTAATCTCAATCCCCGACCTAGCTACACACTAGTGTATTAGGAGGGTTCCTTGTTTGGATTTCGCTTGCGAGACCTCCCCCGCATGAAGGTGGCTAGCGTGAGGAATTGAGGAGAGTTCAACCATTGGGAAATTTTAAAACATCTATTTATTTAATAGGTTGATGTAGATTATATTGCTGATAGTTATATTACGATTTGAGGCTAATGGAGACTGATTATAATTTTACGAGTGGAAGCTCGGGTACGGGGTGTATGGGTGCCTTGGGTAGTTATTTTTCTTTAAAGGCTATATAGTTCAACGTGAGAACTAGAAAGGATCGGTATAGTTATCCTGAGGGTTGATGTAAGGACTAGATGATATTGAAGTCCTAGGCATGTCTTAAATTTCACGGGCGAAATTTCTCTAAGGGGGGAAGATTGTAACACCCCATGATTTTTAGACTGAGAAATTAAATTTTTGGGAGAATGAAATTTAATTAAATTGGAGAATTTTCAAATTTGTATTTGAGGCCCAAAAATAGAGAATATTTCAAAGGATTCCGGATGATGATTTTGAGTGTACCATCGATCCCGGAGGGGTCGAGATAGTCAAATTGGCTGTCACTGGTTTTTATTTCGGCTCCGAAATATTTTTAAGTCATCTTGACTCGAATTGGAGTAAACGAGTCATTTAAAGTGTGTATTAAATTTAAAATTGGGACTTATGTTTTATACCCTTAAAATGTCTTATGGATTAAGCCATCTCATTTGAGAAAAAGAGAGAAAGAGAAAGGAAGAAGGAAAGAAGAAGAAAGGAAGAGAGAGAGGAAGAAACCTTGGAGATTACCGGCCCAAATGCGACATCGAGGACGATTCAACCTCTACAAATTTGAGGCAAGTGTTTAATCTTGCTATATAAGTTATTTTTGTATTTGATTTGATAATTTGTGGGATAAAGAATTTGTTTTGGGGATTAATATCGAAACCTAAATTTTGGTTTAAATCTTGAAATTGAAGATTGTAATTTGGTTTAAAGGATATAACTGGATAGGATTAGATATAGGATGAGTTTTGATGCCTAAAAACAGGTTGGGGTTGAATATTAAGTGTTTGAGGTGGTATAGAACAAAATTTGAAAACCTTAGGTTTGTAGAAAAATAGCCATTTTCGTGGCTTTCTGAACTGGCCGAATCGATTAGGCCCCACCGAATCGATTCGCCGATTGCAGAAGCCTCGGGTCTTTTGGACCGAATCAATTCGCCCCTAGCGAATTGATTCGGAAGGTTGCAGAATCTCAGGTCCTTTGGATCGAATCGATTCGAATGGTCCGAATCGATTCGCTGTTGGGCTGAATCGATTCGGAGGGGCCGAATCGATTCAGAAACAGAGCATTTTGAGGAATTTTCTATTTAGTAAATTCAAACCCTTTTTGGTTGGGTTTATTGATTTGGGGGCCTTCTCTTATGATGTAAGAGATATGTTCTTGGAGACATATAACGAGTTTTCCACATATTATGATTTTGGGGACTCCTTAGGGTAATTTGGGAGAAATGTATCCATGTATGTATTGGAGTTGCATATGGTGATTGTGGGGAAACCTCATAGAGGTTGGGAATACCTATTATAGATAAAAAGGTATAAATGTGATGTGAGGTTAAGAACTCTTAGAGAGTGAGTGGTCTCATATCCTTAGAAACGTTTAAATTAAGGAACTATAAGTAACCCAATAGGGGTAAGGGTTCATGAAATTTATTGAACCATGGGTAAAATTGGGAACAGCTTGGGATCGTACTATTAACTAGAATAGACGGTAGTATAATTATAGTTAGGATAGTTTACACATAATTAAGTGGAGTAATCACATGGGGTTCCAACACTTGAAACAAAGTGGAACAAGTTGAGGATTCTAGACTTTTGATTAGGTGTCTACCTTTAGTAAAAAAAATTTGTATTGGAGATATTGATTTTCTTTCGGATATGAATGGTATGTGTAGTAATGGTTTCCTACACAAAATTTTGGGTGATAACCTTAATGTGGTATATATAAGTATATATATACATATGATGTTTGGGAGACTACTCATCATAGGAAATATGATTGAATATGTTTCAAGTGAGAAATTGTATTCACATATGGAGGTAAATAAAATAAGTTTGTGGTGACGGCTTGTATATTGAGGGTTATGTATACTTATAGCCAAGTTAAATCGCGTATGCCTGTGAACGAGAATTATTTGTATATTTGGATATGTGAGTATTTGTGTATATACCTAGATATATATGAATATGGATATATATATTTATGTTGTGGATATACATGGTATGGATATTTAAACCTTATGTGATGGTTTATTTATATGATTGGATCATATGGATGTATATATATTGTGCATGTGAATGATATATATACTTATGTGGTTAATAATACCCCTGTCATGCTATCATTTGGATGTTGCGCGCGTAGAGGGTGAGCATCCTGGCTAGAAAAGCAGGGTGTGGATATTCCCCAGGTAATAGTCGTCCCGTGTGTTATTATATGATATATGTATATTTATTTTTGGGATGAGACGTGGTGGGTATGTTTCGTCTCATTGCCGGTTAGGATCTATGACCGCTTCCCAGGACGTCGTGTACGTGAGTTTACCATGAGATTCGTGTCGTTTTGTCCCACCATGGTGGCCCCAGTTTTTGCTACGTGAGTCGGGCACTGGGAAGATGATAGCTTGATGCAGATTTATCGGCGCTATATATAGCCGGGTATTTATTTTGTGCATGGCCTTGGTACATCATATATGGTATGTATACATGGTCATGGGATTGGATGATGGTATGTATATATATATATATATATATATATATGGTTAGAATAAAATGCCTATATATATATTTATATATCCTATAGATGAAAAGATATGGACTTTTATGGAGTACATCTTGGATGATTGTGGTGTACTAGAGGATTGGGGGATTGATGTATCGCATTTAAGGAATATTTCAGTTACATCATCCCAAGGATATTATTGGAGATGTTAGTTGTAGTAGTAGTATAATATTGTATACATGGAATTATTGATCTATAGGATCGACATTGTCAAGGAGTAGTGTAACGGGGTGGTTCCTTATTTGGATTTCGCTTTGCGAGACACCCCACGCATGAAACGTAGTACATTGTTGAAATTAGAGAGAAGTTATGACGATATTTATGTGTGGAATAATGGATCTCCAGGATTGACGTTGATAAGGAGTATTGTAACGGGGTGGTTCCTTGTTTGGATTTCGCTTTGCGAGACACCTCACGCACGAAACGCAACGCAGCGTTGAAATTGGAGGGAAGTTGTGTCAATTATAATTTTGCATGCTTATTAAATTTGAAATTAAATCATATGTTTCAACCCAAATCTAAATGGGTAACTAATTAAGAATGATAATTGAATAAATTATAAACCGGAATCCATTAAGCCTATCATGGCATACATTTTTATAAACAATTATAAATGGGGTTAGAAAGGAGTGGATTCTTGGGTTAAGATAGGAAGGAAAATTCTCGTGGGTATATACTGGGCCTATGTTTAGTTAGGTTGTCCTAATAAATGGGGGTAATTTAACTAAAATTTGAGGACACGAATAGGTGGGCACCTTTAGATGAGAGGTGAGTTGGGGTTCCACGAGAGTGCGATTCCACTTTAATTATGAAATTGATGCACCGCTATTTATTATGCACGGTTAACACACTTGCTAAATATTTTTCACAACTCGGGCTCTGACACATTTACTTTTCTCTCCTACCTGTATATATATATACTATTACAGGTGTCCTACCGCATGGATGCCGGATGACCTTCTATCTAGAGTCTTGGGAGCCGGGACAGGTGCGGACTGTTGTGGGATGTATCTTGTAGCCGCTTCGTACTTCTTAAAAATTATAGGTATGATTCATGTTTTATATCGGTTTTGTACCCAAGATATATTTATGTACATGTTTATATTTATTCCATTCCAGTTATTGTATTGGGTGTGACACGACAGCTTATTTGCGTCTACTTTTTGTAGTACATTCTGTTGTAGTTATTTATTTCGTTTTATTCTAGCATTTCATTTGTCATCGTTCTTTCATGCACCTTTCTGTCTTTTATTAGTAGTGTTAGTTGGTTGTATGTTGCACATTTTCTTTAAATTTTAACATATCACTTATATGATATCGGGTAGTTAGTCCTATATTATATAGTACCGACAGTTGATGTTGAGACTGGACCATCTGAAACTCCTGATTTAATGTAGTATAGGGTTGGCCACCCGTTATTATTTTGAGAGGGGTGTTACAACTAATTAATTTCAATAAAAAAAACACTTGATTAAGGGTTTAGGGGACACTTAAAACGTATAATACTAAAGGAAAAAAATAGAGTATTCATGTCCGTGATTTACATGAAAAAAATATGGTAGCACGAATGGATTTCTCTTGAAAAATTAACAAAGAAGTGTTCTTGAACAAACTTGATTAAACCACATTAAAGACTTCGAAACGTGTGATAAAAACATGATTATGTTGGAGGTTGATGAATATGGTGGAGAGGATATTTTTTTTGAAAGAGTTCTCTAGTGAAAAACTTGGGAAAGAGTGATTATGAGAAGTTCCCCCACGAATTAGAATGGTTAAATACCAATTAGGAATCCTAATCGAACTCTAACACTACAAATAAAATCACCGAACTGCCTCAAATCTGGTATAGTCGATCGATTGACTGCCTAGGTCGTTCGATCAGGTACGCCGCCTCTGCCATTTCCCTTCGTTTAATTCAATTTAACTAAAATCAAAATTTCCATTAGTCAGGGCCTAAATCTGTGACAAATAGTTTTTTTAATCCCATTTAGACTCCGATTTTATTTCTATTAAAATCTTACTTTTTATTATAAAAAACTCAACAAATTTACTTATGAAAAAATAATTATATCCCAAAATTTATTTTTCTCTGATTTCCCAAATTAATTTAAAAATTCCCATTTACAAAATCCGGGTTGTTACATAGTTCCCAAGAAGCAAAGAATTTCATCCTCAGACAAAGCATACACATAAAACGTAAATCTCACAAAGAAAATAAGGCTAACATATTCCTACCCGTAGAATGCCATAATTGGGTGCCCATACACCCCCACGGACAACAAAATAATATATATATATATAACTATGAATGTAATGGCGTCCCACGCGCACTCGCAAATCACTATTCGATTCCATCTCTGATAATCTTCACAATACCAAAATCCCCAAATTAAATCACATCATTGCATCGATATAAGATATACCCAAAATTTATACTAATGATCTTCCAAATAAATATCGTCCACAAAATAAAATCTAAGGATGTTCACATCAAGCTTACTAATTCTAAATTCAATGCCTACAGCGTCCTTAACACAAAATTAAATATCTCCAAGAAACTCATCTAACACGTATGCTAGACCCTCTACCTTAAGAAGTACGAATCAATAAAGGGAATCAAAGATCGACAATGCGGAATCTAAACAGACTCAAAACCTACGAGACCTAAGACCATGCTCTCATACCATCTGTCACACCCCGCACAATCAGACTGATGGGGTGGCCAGCCACCGCCAACGAACTACGCCGGGCGTGAAGTAAATAAATACCATTTTTAGCACGAGACAAATATGAGACAATAAATTAATGAATCCACAAGATAAATATTTTAATCCATCCCAAACGATGATAATAACTGAATGATAAAAGATCCATCACATTCTAAAACTGCAATTTAAATCCAATCGCCAATAATAAATTTTATTAAAAATTTAAAGAAACCAACTAAAGTCCTCTAACAACTTTGGAACCGAATGGCGCAATAAATCACAAAAAAGTGTCTCATAATGTAAATACGAATGAAAAGGAAAGTCTAAACTAAAGTAAAGAAATAAAAGAATAACTCAAGCTGCACCTCCAAACGATATCCAATAAATCCTATGTAGCTACTACATCACTCATACCTGAAAAAGTTAGTCAACACACGAGGTCAGAGCCCTGAGCATGAATATATACACACTAGTCCCCTCAAATAGGGTCATTGAATCCAGACAATAGCATTATACACAATAAATATCCCAATAGAGTATTTTAAATTAAATGTGATAAATATAAATCACTAACTACCCGTAGAGATCCCCATTTAAAAGCCACACCAATATAATTCTAAATTCTAAAGTCCCGTGACGTTAATTAATTAAATTAATCAACTTTTATTATTCTTCTCACTTTTTATTACGACGGTTGGGTTCTAAACTCCATCAAAAAGTCACACTTCCCTTAGCCAAAATGCTAGTCGAATCCTTTTAAACTGTCGATCCACCAAAATTTGACAAGGTTCCACACACGGCACGACATAAAATGCCAGCTGAATTCGGTTAAACTGTCGATCCCTAGCAATTTACGTCTCCACCAATTTTAATACCTATTTTTATCTTAGGCATTAATTCTCAATTTCACAATTTATAAATTATCCCACCCTTTTAATGGATGTGAGATACTCAAAATACCCCTCAGTCCCATACCTAAGGGTCCCCATGTTATCAATACGTCCTAACCTATGTATATGATGATTTTTTTACATAAACCTCGACCTAGTCTTATGCCTCAGTTAGCATAAGGATGATAAAGTACGGAAAATCAGTCCACCCTAATATGATAAGAATCGTGATAATCTAGCCTCACCAGTCCCACACCTAAGAGGCGTTAATCATCAAAAGGCCTACCTACTAGTCCCAAAGGTAGAAGGCATCCTAAAATATAGGGAGAGCAAAAATACTCAACAACCCATCGTCCCAATGGCAATGTAATAATACCAATAAGTCACACGAGCAAGCATAATTATTCAACACATAAAAGTATGCATATTAGTCCAATTCAGTTAAATTTTAATTTAATTATCACATTGTCATAAACGCCCAATTAATCCCCTTTAATTATTTTAATTTAAATACACCGAGATTTCATCAGTCATACATGATATTTCCAATTTCATTACCTCTACATCATTTTCATGAGGTATACGTCCCCAAAATTCAGTTAATTCAAAACCAGTGTTTTTCTACATGCAACCTATACCAATAAAATCCCAAATCCACTCATCAATCCTACGGAACCAAGGGTTATGTATATTATTCAGATTAAAATATTTAATAAAAATAGTCCCATAATTAGTGCCCACTTTCTCTAATTAAGTTACTAATTGATGTTCATAAAAAAATACACGATTAAAGGTTTAGGCGACATTTAAAATGCATAATACTAAAAGAAAATAATAGAGTATTCTTTCCTCTGATTTAGATGAAGAAAATCAGGTAGCGTGGTTGGATTCCTCTCATAAACTTAACAAAGAAGTGTTCTCTAGAAAACTTGATTAAACCCCATTTAAGCCTTCCAAAACTTATGACAAGAACTTGATTATGTTGGAGGTTGATGAATATGGTGGAGAGGAATAACTTTTGGAAGAGCTCTCTAATGAAAAACTTGGGAAAAAGTGATTATGAGAAGTCCCCCCACGAATTAAAATAGTTATATACCAATTAGGAATTCTAATGTTCCTCTAACACTACAAATAAAATCGTCGAATCGCCTCAAATCTGGCATAGTCGATTGATCGATCGGGTATGCTGCCTCTGCCTTTTCCCTTCGTTTAATTCCATTTAACTAAAAATCAAAATTTCCATTACTTACGGCCTAAATCCTTGACAAATGTTTTTTTAAAATCCCATTTAGACTCCGATTTAATTTGGATTAAAATCCCACTTTTTGTTATAAAAACTAAACATATTTAATTATTAAAAGGTAATTAAATCAAAAAATTTATTTTTCACCGATTTCAAAAATTAATTTAAAAATTCCCATTTAAAAAATTCGGTTTGTTACATACTTCCCCACTAGCAAAGAATTTCGTCCTCGATATTAGATGAAGTACACACATCAAATGTAAACCTGGAAAAAGAAAATAAGGCTCACATATGCCAACCCGTAGAATGCCATAATTGGGCGTCCATACACCCAAATCTACGTGCACCTACCCTGTAAAACACAAAATAATATATATCGCTCTCTATATATACAAAAATATGAAAGTAACGGAGTCTCACGCTCTCTCGAAAATCAATATTCGATTCTATCTACGATAATCGTAGCAATACCTAAATCCTCAAATTAAATCACACCGCTGCGTCGATATAAGACATACCAAAAATTTATATTAATATAATCCAAATAAATATCGTCTTCAAAAGAAACTCTAAGGATCCTCACATCATTCTTACTAATTATAAACTCAACTCCTAGAACATCCTTAACACAAATTTATATATCTCCAAGAAACACTTTTATCACGTATGTTAGACCCTCTACCTTAAGGAGTACAAATCAATAAAGGGAATCAAAGACAGATAATGCGGAAGCTAAATGGACTGATAACCTATGAGACCTAAGACCATGCTCCGATACCATCTGTCATGCCCCGCGCAATTCGAGTGACGGGGTGGCCAGCCACTGCCGCCAAACTATGTCGGGTGTGAACTAAATAAATACCATTCTTAGAATGAGGCAGATATAAGACATTAAATCAATCAATCCATGAGAAAAATGTTTTAATCCATCCTAAATGATGATAATAACTTAACGATAAAAAATCCATCACATGCTCAAACTGTAATTTAAATCCAATATCGAATAATAAATTTTATTAAAAATCGAAAGAGACCAACTGAAATCCCCTAACAACTTTTGAACAGAATGGCCCATTAAAACTCAAAAGGTGTTTCATAATGGAAATACGAATGAAAAGGAAAGTCTAAACTAAAGTAAAGAAACAAAAGAATAACTCCAACTTCACCTCCAAACGATATCCAACAAATCCTATGTAGCCAATCCAACACTAATACTTGAAAAAGTTAGTGAACGCACGAGGTCAGAGCCCCGAGCATGAAAACACACTACTCCTCTCAGATAGGATCCTTAAATACAAACAGTAGAATTATACGCAATAAATATCACAATAGAGTATTTTAAATTGAACGAGATAATTAAACGTGATAAACATAAATCGCCAACTACCCGCGGAGATCCCCATTTAAAAGGCACACTAATAAAACATTAAAACCCCAAGTCCCACGATGGTAATTAATTAAATTAAAAAACTTTGATAATTGTTCTCACTTTTTATTATGACGGTCCTCCCGTCCGAGGTGGTAATTTCCACCAAAGTGTAACACTTCCCCTTGCCAAAACGCCAATCGAATCCTTTTAAACTGCCAATCCCCCATAATTTGACAAGGTTACACTAACAACACGACATAAAATGCCAGCCAAATCCTGTTAAACTGTCGATCCCGACAATTTATTTTGCCACCAATTTTAATACCCGTTTTTATCTTAGGCACTAATTCTCAATTTCACAATTTATAAATTATCCCACCGTTTTAATCGATGTGAGATCCTCAAAATACCCCTTAGTCCCATACCTAAGGGTCCCCATGTTATCAATACGTCCTAACCTATGTATATGATGAATTTATAACATAAACATCGACCTAGTCTTATGCCTTGGTTAGCATAATGATGATAAAGTACCAAAAATTAGCCAACCCCAATACGATAAGAATCGCGATAATCTACCCTCGCTAGTCCCATACTTAGAAGGCGTAAATCATCAAAATGCCTACCTACTATTCCCATACGTATAAGGTATCCTAAAATATAGGGAGGGAAAAAATACCCGACAACCCGTCGTCGCAATGGCAATATAATAATACCAACAAGTCACACCCAGTTAATAATACCAACGTATAAAACTACTCATAATACTCCAATTCAATTAAATCATAATTTAATAATTACATCGTCATAAACACCCAGTTAATCCCCTTTATTATTTTAATTTAAATACACCGAGATTTCATCATTTATACATCATATTTCCAATTTCATTATCTTTACACAATTTACATGAGGTATACGTCCCAAAAATTCAATTAATTCAAAACTAAGGTTTTTCTATATGCAACCAATACCAATAAAACCCAAAATCCACTAATTAATACCATGCACCCAAGGTTTATGAATATTATTAAGATTAAAATATTTATTAAAAATAGTCCTATAATTAGTGGCCACTATCTCTAATTAAGTTACTAATCGATTTTAATAAAAAACACTTTATTAATGGTTTATGAGACACTTAAAATGCATAATACTAAAGGAAAAGAATAGAGTATTCATGCATGTGATTTAGATTAAGAAAATCTGGTAGCCCATTTGGATTCCTCTCGCAAAATCAACAAAGAAGTGTTCTTGGACAAACTTGATTAAACCGTATTTAAGAATTCTAAAACTTGTGACAAAAACTTGATTATGATGGAGGTTGGTGAATATGGTGGAGAGGAAAAACTTTTGGAAGAGCTCTATAGTGAAAAACTTGGTAAAAAGGGATTATGAGAAGCCCCCCCATGAATTAGAACGGTTAAATACCAATTAAGAATCATAATCCCACTCTAACACTACAAATAAAATCACCGAACCACCTCAATTCTGGCATAGTCGATCGATTGACTCCTTAGGTCGATCGATCGATCGATTAGTTACATCGCCTCCTCCATTTCTCTTAGTTTAATTCCATTTAACTAAAAATTAAATTTTCCATTAGTCACGGCCTAAATCTGTGATAAATTTTTAAAAAAATCCCATTTAGACCCCGATTTAATTTCAATTGAAATCCCACTTTTTATTATAATAACTCAGCATATTTAATTATTAGAAAATAATTAAATACAAAAAATTATTTTTCTTCGATTTCCAAAATTAATTTAAAAATTCCCATTTAAAAAATCTGTGTTGTTACACTTGCCAATCGCTCTGGCTACACAAAACACGTTTGTCCGAACCGAACCAAACTATCTTAATTATTGCCCCTGGTAGGCACCATATTATTGTCTCTTTTCTCGCTTTGGGAAAAATTAATACATGTGTTCCAACTCTCCTTATAAAAATATCTCTCCATATAATCCACTTATCTCCTACCACGTTGGCTGTATTAGGGTTATCCTTCTCTCGGACCTTGGTTGCCTCAACCCTGATGGCTAAGCTCGGTGTTCCCTTAGCTCCATTGGAACTAAGGAACACATTATTGGCCTTACTAACCCCGATAGAATCCATCATCACTCTGTAGGAATTCAGCTATATGAATCCTTTAAATGGGTCCACTGTCTCCATCTGGATCAATCATCCAAGCATAAGTTTCCATAAGTGCTGGTGACTACTCTCGTGAGTTCATCATTCACTTAAGGACTCTTTTCTCCATTGTACCTACATCATCGGGTACAAAGTTCGATAGACAAGGCCTCTATTCGGCCCTCCTGTGATAAGTATAGAACATCATTAACATCTCTTTCTGAACAACAGATGAATGAACTTCCGATCATACTCTACCTAAGATCCTTCCATTGGCATAATATTTCACTTTTCAAATGTGGTGATCTACTCCCACCATTACAACACTTCTCCCACGAGATAAGAAAAAATTTTACTCCAATTTTCACCTTCGGGTATACTACACTCTGTTGTATGCCAAATCCTCTAGGTATCTTACATCCATTGGCTAACATACATAATCTCCACATTTTCTAAAAATTCAATGAGTGGTCTTCTTGAAAGACCCATCCAACTCCCTCCCATTCTAATCAAGCTGGGTGAGTATAATTTGGCATGACGCTCTGCTATAAAAATACATGAAAAAATGTATTCTACACCCTAGCAGTCCTTAAAACCCCCACTGTGAGAGCAGAAATAGGGGTGACCTTGACTACAGTCATCGTCCCCAAAATACTTTACAACTCCAACAGAGCCCCGCCTCATGTTGTCCCCCTAACGGCCCTCATCTGTATCCTTCAATGTTCATAATACAGAGCACACCTGAACGCATATAATATTTAGTAAAATTATACATTATAGCAGGAGAATGATATCTCACCATAGGAATCAATAATCCTAAATATAGGGCTCTATATAAAATATAAAGCAATGCTGAAAATGTAGTACGTCTGCACAGATACCTAAGGACACTAGAACCTGATGCTTTGATACTATTTTTGACTCCACGCCTATTTAATCATGGCTGATAAATCATTTATCAAAATAAAATAGGATTCTCATATTGATCATTCTCAGCATCACTGTCGAAAGCCCAAATTCATTACTAATAACCTATTAGGCCGGACATCAAAATTTTAACTTTCTAATCTTGTTAACTAAAACACACAATAAATCCATGCACATAATTAATATACACATAATTTAAATAAATAACAATAATCGATAAATCTCGGTAAAACATTTATTCCAACCAAATTGAATAGGCGCAACTGAAAATGCAGCCAATAAAATAAATGACAACAGTTGGGCAACGAGCCCGAGTAGACCTCACAATACCTCACATCTACATCACAAGGATAAAATCCTCTAAACAATCCCTGATAGCATCCACAACATCGTCTGAATCGAAGGAATTATATAATCTAGGCGTCCCCGTTTCTGGACACCTAAAAGGTTTTTAAAATTTTTGCAAGCGGGAAAAAGCCCAAAACGTTTTAAAAATATTTAGCTACTGTTTAAAATACTTTAGCATTTAAAAATATGATATTCTCCATATTTAATCTCATGTCGCACTCACATAAGATACCCCTCACCTCTCATCGAACAATGCACGCCTAACACATGTATTTTAAACACCCTAGTTATGCTACCCGACCTAACTAGCATCTCTCAAATCCTCTAAGTCACCATATGATATCTCATGCCCCGTGTATGTAATATCCTGAGCTTTAGCATCTTATTTTATCATTATAACTTCTCACTTATAATTTATCCATTCATTTTCAATAACTTTCACTAGTTACTATACTATTCATGTTTTAGTGTAATCAGTCTCGTATATAATATTCTCATCATTATATACATATCTCACATTTTATTCTGAATTTTTTTTTCCTGGATGTAACAATTTACATCTCACTTTATCCTTTATATATTTATATATTTATATATTTATATATATATATATATATTTATATATAATAAGGAGTAGAACTTTGTTACTATTCCATAAGTAGTATAAGTTAAGTAAGGGTCCAGATTAATCCAATAAGGAAAAAAATCAAGGGTGGAGATTGATTTATTATATTTTACTCTTTTACCCCTTTAATTTTGATTTCCCCCTCTTTTGCTTCACTGCAAATTCATTTGTCTCTCTTACTTTAATTCAAAACTTGGGCTAAATTAGTAACTTCACAAGAAACACCAGAAATAGTAGCAATATATGACACACTCTCTCTCTCCTTTGTTTTGTTTTCGATCCCTCACTCGAAGCACAACTCTCTCTCTCTCTCTCTCCCACCCGAGGTACATCTCTATCTTTTCTCTACTCTCCTTTTTTTCTCATCTATTCCTCATTTGTAATTTTAATTTTAGGATTTGATTAGTTATTCTCTAGCATGTTTTTTTTTCTGTTTCAAAGTTTTGATATTAGGGCTTTTGAAGACATAATTCTTAGCTTGGTTTTTTTGAAAATTGGAGAGTTTGGATTCAAAATCTGAGCACCCGATATGATCTCTCTATCCCTCCGTCAATTTTCCTTCTCTGTTTTTTAATACATCACCTTAAATCTCACCTATTTGAGTTCTCACCTTAAATATGATCACCCAGTTTGTTTTGTCTTTGTTTTGTTTTAAGTTGAGTTATCACCTTTTCTGTTACATATGCGATTTTTGTTTTGTTTGTACATTATTACTATTTGTAAATGTAGTTCGACGATTTCTTGATTAGTTTGTATTATTGAGTAATTTTAGTTGAAATTAAGAGGTTTGAACGCAACCCGCAAAAAAGTCTCTCTTTCACAAACAAACCATCACGATACAAATCCAATATCATCAGTTTCTCTTTAAGTTGAGACGGTGTTTTGGGTATTATGGATTCATATGGTTTTTGTTTTTATATGTGGACTTATTTTTATTCGGAGGTGTGTTTTATAAGTTGATTTCAACGGAGCATAATTTATTTTGATGGTGTGTTTTCCGTGTTATTTGACTTGGTTTCGATGGAGCGGTGTTAACATCTGACTTGGTTCCGTGTTATTTTACTTTTGTTGCTCTATTTGTTTTAATGCGTTAGCTTATTATGATTTATGATTATGATTTCTTCTTCAGTTAGTATCTCCTTGACAAGTTTCTTAACATGTCAGGTGTTATTTTATGGGTCTTTAGTTTACAAGTTTATAATCTCCTTTAGGTGGTGGAACGGTTGAGGTTTGCAATTTGTTCTCAACCTACATTTTCACTCTTTATGTATTTTACTGATGGACCATAACTGATAATGTTTTTTGTTTGTGAAGACCATGATAAATGATCGGTGGGAATGCTTGCATCTTACATGTTTGAAAAAAATCTAAGGTTAGAATTTTGACAACATAACCAACCCCATATGCTATCCCGATCAATGCTTTATGTTTGTGATTTTATTTTTGTAACCGTTTGAAACTTATCTCAAGAAGGGAATGATTTTTGATTCATAAATTTTTAACCAACTGTTACATGAGGTAAAATATGAAGAAATGATATTTCCAGAGGTGGTTTATATACATCTAACTATGCTTAAACCCATCTTCATGGTAAGTTTTTCCATCTCCCTTTTTTATCTCTCCATTTCTGATACGTTGGCAACGACCTTATGTTGTAGAAATGGGATTCGGTTCTGTTTGGGGTTAAAAATCAATTTTTTTCGGGGTTAAAAGTCATTGTATATAGGGTCCAATTATTTATTCATTTGTTTCATTTTATTTTGTTTGTTTCATTTTTGAAGCGAACGGTCCATTTTTAGGAATTTATTTTTCGTTTGTTGTTTTCATTTTTTTGAAGCAAGCTAATACTCTATTGTTTTCATATCTTTTCAGCGGAGATGCGTTCAGTTCCATATATGTGAAGAAGTTAATGTCAGTGTAAGTATAATATTTGACTCTGAAGATTTTTATACATCATTTTTAAATATACTTGCGTGTCACTTTGTCCCAATTTTAATGACAGTAAAGAGTTATAGTAATGCTTATAAGGGTGAAATTTGAAGGTATGCATATGATGTAAGAGTTGGGTAGGTAGCAAGGTGTATGTGTTAAGTTTTATTCCACTGTCATTGTTTCATGTTTCTTTTTTAGTTTAGATTTATGTTATTTTTTCGTATATTCTATTTAGTTTTCTAATGACATTCCAAATATTTTAGTTTTCTTTGCATGTCATTAAAATTGCTTATTGTGCAGACTTTTTAGTTTTGACCATTCTGTGGTGTTTGTATATTATCATCAAACTAGGATTGTTGCCGACATCAAATCCTTATTTCTTCCATTAAATACATTTTATTCAATAATTATTTAACTTTTCTACAAATTTTTTATGTTTTTATAGAAATTTAATTTATACACGTGTTATACAGTGAAAATATGAAGTCATGGTTTCGTGTAATGATTAGCTAAATTTTTTTATTTTGTGCGTTGAACTAAAGTTTGGAAATAGTGTTTTGTGATGAAAATTTGTGAGTATCAAGTTAATCATGTGGCGACCGTTGTTTAGAAAATATTTTTAGTTTTATAGGCCAATATATTGTTTAGTGCTTGAAACAAATATCATAGGCCTGATAGTACGGATACATTACTGCTTAATAGCAACAACTACTTCATTAGTGCTTAATAGAAGTTGCTCTCAATGTTTTTTCACAAGCCAAGGGTCATTGGTTGCGAATTTTGCTCTCACTGAGGGTAGAAGAAGCTCATTTGTTGGAGGTGTATGACACATGTATTTCATGAAAAATATTTATTTATTTTGTGTCCATGGAAAATGTAAGCAACTGAATTGAGACATTGCGTTGAGCTGGTGGAATTGCCACTGGAACACAACAAGTTGTGTGGCCTCTTCTAAATTTTTGGTCACTTAATCAGCAATTAACATCTCTATTATTAGGGATTTGTGACTATAGGTCTCTAGCATTCCCCATTCCTCCTAGCATATTGGTGAAGACAACTAGCTCATGTATTATGTATGCTAACATTTTCAGTTTCCATTTGATTGCACTTTTCATATAAAGGAGGCTTCTTTGCTGCTGTATAAAAATGCTTCAACACGAGATCCGTTTGGCAGAAGTTATCTACACTGGAATTTGACCAACTAAAGATATTTTCCTCTACGGTTTGTGATGAGCTAACATTGTACTGGAAATAATCCTGAATACTCAAATCCTCAACTACTAGGATTTCACAAGTAAGATTCTTCACTGCAAATGCAATGCATGGGTCTGTACATAATTCCTCTAAAGAAAAGTGTAAAGAGAACTCTAAGTTCTCAATCATGCTATAGATTTATGTGCCTATGATTTCATGTCTAAGTTCAAACTTCAAAATCATTTTGACTCCTAAGAAAGAATTGGAAATGTGATAAAAAGAATAAAAATAAAAAGCATTAACAACACAGTTGATATATATTTACAATATGAATTTGCAATGTGAAATGAATGTTTATATGCAAAACTTTAACAACGGGGCTAACAATTGAGATTCACCCACATGTGAATGTCCATCTCACATTACAAATTTATAATATAAATAAATAGATTGGGGAGTAATATTTTCAGTTTTTTAGGCTTATAAATAGATTGGGCAAGTTTTTTAGGCCAAATATGTTACACCCATAATTATTGATGTGTTCATCCAAGTGCTTAAACATGCTTATGGCCACATCTTTCTAGCATATGATGAAGTAGCAACGTGATGAATATGTAAGTTTGTGTCGTAGACACATAACACTTTTCCTTTTAGATAATACACATGCACACATATCACGGGGGAAACAAAAGGAAAATAGCAAATATTAATGAGAGACCGAAAGGGCGGAATGGGTGCCTAACACCTTCCCATTTCATAACCAAGCCTTCGAACCCTTCTCGAATCATCTTGGTTTTGCACGCACCAGTATGTCTTTGGATTCCATCCTTGGGGGTGGCTTCCCCTTTTTTTCTTTAGTCTGTTTTGAGTAAAATAGACTGGCGACTCTGAATCTCTCTACATTTTTACACCACATCTCAAACGACGCCGACCGAAGCGCTCCCGAGAGGGATGCGCGGGACCCGAGGATACTTCATTCGCGCGACCGCCCGCACGACAAGGATCGGGGATGGCCACACCATCCAACTAGTCCTGGTATAATCTGCCCTTGCCATACTACTCTAACCCGAGTATAATAATTCCTGAATTATAAGTAATCTCACCAATTAACTTAATTAACTTCTTTTAAATCATATCATATAATTGTGACAGAAGTTACATAAAGTATATACATTACACACTGTATTACTTTCTACATATAATATTTACTACCATTATATCTGTACCTTTATTAAGAACAACCACACACACACACACACACACACACACATATATATATATATATATATATGTACATCTATCCCTCTGAGACGGATGATTCCCTCTAAAGTTCTATCTCACTAGGTGTGCTCACATAACCTAGTTACCCGAGTTGGAATCGCTCACCGTCTTGGCCCAAAATATAAACGTAGTGGAGGCGGTCATACTCCTTCCCGGAAAGTGAGATAAGCCCCTCACCCATATACCGGATGCTATGACCTGGGGATATACTCACCCTACTCCTCAAGCTAGGGGATTCACCCACATCGCGCAACCTCCCTTGATAGCACTAGAGTATATAAATTAAATAAATATCTAGTCACTGATATTTAATAGCACACAGAATGTATATATATATATACTATCACTACATCGTATATATATATATAATATAAACCCCGGCTTTACCGTGTACTCAAAAATTCGTAACACTAGCCTGTAATTTCCCGAGTCTCTGGCCCGACTCAACTTAATTAATTTTCTCACTTATTAATTTATCATCTCCCCGAGTCTATGGTCCGACTCTAATTTATTTAATTCACATATCAATTATTATAATATTTCCCCCGAGTTAATGGTCTGACTCTAATATAAATACTTTGCACATTAATTTATATCATATTTACTCGAGTCTATGATTCGACTCTAATTTAATTAATTTACACATTAATTAATTTCTTACCTTGTGTCACTCAAACAACATACCGGACTCGCTCACTTGGAACATAACTTAATATTTCCCGAGTATATATTTCGACTCTAAATTAATTAATTAATTTAACACCTTGGCGTCGCTCAACCAATATTCTTGGACTTTCTCACTCAATCCGTATATATTTAATTTGGAATCTAATTCCCCAAATTTATCCATAAAGTTCCTCACGTAAATCCTCCCTAACTCCAATTACTTTTCCCTATAATTGTTAGGAATATGTGCTTCATAATTATTTAACATTTAAAAAATGCAAGGAAGTTAAATTTTAAATTAATTTCCCTTTATATAAAAAATTGGCCGAACCGCCAAAAATCTAAGACCATCAATCGATCAATCCCCTGGGTCGATCAATCGATCGAACTGGTATTCGTCTTCTCCGGCTTGATGTTTCATCCATTGATGAACCCTCAAGCTTTTTTTTCATTTCAAACCCCTACCGAATCACAAACAACATCATCTGCACATAACAAAAGGGTATAAACATCCTAGAGACGTTAATTCATCAACTAATTTTTTTTAATTCCAACGTTTCCCCGATTTGGGTTTTATCCGGGTTTCAAAACTCCGATACGATTTTCATTCCTATTAAAAGAAATTAACCATCGATTCTTACTGGTTTTAACATAGGATTCATACTTCTACATTCTAGAATCATAAACATAATAAATTTCACCCTTAATCCCATTCAAGTATATCAAATATCGAAAACCCAATTTTTAAATGAGTACCCACCCAAAACGAATTTTAGTTTACACCTCCCATAGTATGAATTTATTATCATCAATTTAAGAACCAGTACAGTTAACCACATGCCAGGAATTATTCGTAGAGTTCGATCCGTTAGTGTAGAGAATGGTTGATGACGAGCACTCACTTTGTCCTTTAATTTGTCTCTAAAAAGTTCCCAATTTGATTCTACATTTGTTTTCTTTGTGTCTCTCATAAACCCTGGGTTTAGAATTGTTAACTTCCATTTAATGAGTC
This sequence comes from Sambucus nigra, assembly GCA_949130495.1. Lineage (NCBI taxonomy): Eukaryota > Viridiplantae > Streptophyta > Magnoliopsida > Dipsacales > Adoxaceae > Sambucus > Sambucus nigra. Next base: position 424,229,693 of record OX422218.1, read on the forward strand.
CCTCGATTAGGTTAAAAACCCTTAATCCCTTTTTTGGCCACATTGGCCTAATTAAAATGGCCCGAATCACCCCATATGGGCCCGGCTATGCCCAAAAATGCCCCGAGACCCGATTACTACCCCGAGTACTCTTTTCTGACTATCTCAGCCCATTCGGACTCAACCGCCCACTCATAATCATCATCCGAAATACTTTATAACATTCTCTAATTTCGACCTCAAAAATGCGACACACATTAATTCGAACAATTTAACTTAAAGTCGCCAAATATAAATATTTTTTCCCACTCAAATAAATTCACCAAGTTATAAATTTATGTTTCTCCAATTTAAATATTTATTTCTCCCAAAAATAATTAAATACTAAATCCTCAAAATTACAGGGTGTTACAAGAGCATGGTCTTAGGTCTCGTAGGTTGTGAGTTCATTTAGCTTCAGCGTTCTCAATATTTGATTCTATTCATTGATTCGTACTTCTTAAGGTAGAGGGTCTAGCATACATGTTAGATGTGTTTCTTGGAGAAATATAATTTTGTTTTAAGTATGTTGTAGGCATTGAGTTTAGAATTAGTAAGCTTGATGTAAGGATCCTTAGAGTTGATTTTGGAGACGATATTTATTTGGAAGATCATTAGTACAAATTTTGGGTATGTCTTATATCGATGCAGCGATGTGATTTAATTTGAGGATTTAGGTATTGCCAAGATTATCAGAGATAGAATCGAATAGTGATTTGCGAGACTGCGTGGGACACCATTACTTTCATAGTTTTGTATATATATATAGCGATATATATTATTTTGCTATTGGGGGGGTAGGTACGCATAGAATTGGGTGTATGGCATCCAATTATGGCATTCTACGGGTAGGACTATGTGAGCCTTATTTTCTTTTTCGTGATCTACATTTTACGTGTATGGTTCGTCTAATTTCGTTGACGAAATTCTTTACTAGTTAGGAAGTATGTAACAACCCGAATTTTTTAAATAGGAATTTTTAAATAAATTTTTGAAATCGGAGAAAAATAAATCTTTGGATTTAATTATTTTTTAATAATTAAAAAATGTTGAGTTTTTATAATAAAAATTGGGATTTTAATCGAAATTAAATCGGAGTCTAAATGGGATTTTAAAAAAAATATTTGCCACGGATTCAGGCCGTGACTAATGGAAAATTTGATTTTTTGTTAAAAGGAATTAAACGAAGGAAAATGGCAGAGGCGACGTACCTGATCGAGCAACTATGCCAGTTTTGAGGCAGTTCAATTATTTTATTTGTTGCATTAGAGTGGGATTAGGATTCCTAATTGGAATTTAACCATTTTAATTCGTGGAGGGGCTTCTCATAATAGCGTTTTCCCAAGTTTTTCACTAGAGAGATCTTCCAAAAGTTTTTCCTCTCCACTATATTCATCAACCTCCACCATAATCATGTTTTCGTCACAAGATTTGGAAGGCTTAAATGGGGTTTAATCAAGTTTGTTCAAGAAAACTTCTATTTTAATTTTCCGTGAGGAAGCCATATGAGCTACCAGATTTTCTTCATCTAAATTACAAGCATGAATACTCTATTCGTTCCTTGAGTATTATGCATTTTAAGTGTCGCCTAAACCCTTAATCATGAATTTTTTAGTAAAGTCAATTAGTAACTTAATTAGAGAAAGTGGGCACCAATTATGGGACTGTGTTATTAAATCTTTTAATTTGAATAGTATTCATAAACGTTTGGTACATAGGATTGATGAGTGTATTTTGGATTTTATTGGTATAGCTTGCATGTTGACAAACTTGGTTTTGAATTAATTAAATTTTGGGCACTTGTACCTCATGTAAATTTTGTAGAGACAATGAAATTGGAAATATGATGTATTAACTATGAAATCTCAGTGTATTTAAATTAAAATAATTAAAGGGGATTAATTGGGTGTTTATGGCGATGTGGTAATTAAATTAAGATTTAATTGAATTGGACTATTATGCATAGTTTTAAACGTTGAATAATTATGCTTATTTTTGTGACTTGTTGGTTTTATTACTTTACCATTGTGACGAAGGGTTGTTGGGTATTTTTGCTCTAACTATATTTTAGTAAGCCTTCTAGGTATGGGACTAGAAGGTAGGCCTTTTGATGATTTACACCTTCTATGTATGGGACTGGTGACGGTTGATTATCGTGATTCTTATCATATTAGGGTTAGCTAATTTTTGATACTTTATCATCGTTACGCTAACCTAGGCATAAGACAAGGTCTAGGTTTATGTTAGAAATTCATCCTATACATAGGGTAGGACGTATTGATAACATGGGGAACCTTATGTATGGGACTAAGGGGTATTTTGAGGATCTCACATCCATTAAAAGGGTGGGATAATTAATAAATTGTGAAATTAAGAAATTAAAAATTCATGCCTAAGATAAAAACGGGTATTAAAATTGCTGGCGGTATAAATTGCAGGCGATGGATAGTTTAACCGGATTCGACTGGTGTTTTATGTCGTGCCGTGTGTGGAACCTTGTCAAATTGTGGGGGGTCGACAGTTTAAATGGATTCGGCTGGCATTTTGGCAAGGGCAAGTGTGGCACTTTGGTGAAAATTATTTCACAAGACGGGAGGACCGTCGTAATAAAAAGTGTGAACAATAATAACATTTGGTTCCTTTAATTAATTAACATAATAGGACTTGGGAGTTTAAAAACATATTTTTGTGCCTTTTAAATAGGGATCTCTTCGGGTAGTTAGCGATTTTTATTTATCACGTTTCATTTAAAATACCCTATTGTGATATTTATTGCGTATAATGCTATTGTATGGATTCAAGGATTGTATTTGAGGGGAGTAGTGTGTATATATTCATGCTCGGGGTTGTGGCCTCGTGCGTTGACTAGTTTTTTTAGGTATTAGTGCTGGAGTAGATGCATAGGATTTATTAGATATCGTTTGGAGGTGCAGCTGGAGTTATTCTCTTATTTCTTTACTTTAGTTTAGGCTTTCCTTTTCATTCGTATTTCCATTCTGAGACACCTTTTGAATTTTATTGGGCCATTTGGTTCCAAAGTTTTAGAGGACTTCAGTTGGTTTCATTCAATTTCTATACAATTTATTATTGGGGATTGGATTTAAATTGCAGCTTTAGCATATGATGGATGTTTTATCGTTCAGTTATTATCATCATTTAGGATGGATTAAAATATATATCTTATGGATTCATTAATTTATTGTCTCATATATGTCTCATGGTAAGAACGGTATTTATTTAGTTCACCCTCGGCGTAATTCAGCGGCGGTGGCTAGCCACCCCGTCGGTCGGATTGTGTCGAGTGTGACAGCAAGGTTTAAAAATGAGTTTTAACCTTAGGTGAATAAGGCATGCTTTATGTGACATGAGTGATTCATAGTATTTTCATTTACACTAGATTCATGAGTGAGACTAGTTCAGTGATTTTATCAATAACATTATTATGTGTATATATATTATCCATGGTATAGTAGGGTTATCTTTGGTTTCATCCACCGGGAAGTGGGTGTGATCATAGTGGTATATATATATTGGAATTACTCGTTCTAGTGATGTGTTATACGAGTATGATATTATCCTGAGTATAGACTAGTTGGAAAGATAGTGGGTGTAATACCCCGTATTTCTGAATATTCCAAATATTCCATTTAATTAGATTGGAGAATTAAATGAGAAAATGTCGTCTTAATTTAAATTACGTAAGAGTAGTAATTTAAAGAGTTTTATTTAAAATTTTAATTATGGTATATTAATCGATAGATAGATATCGGTATATATTGCCTCATTTTATTTACTTAGTGCGAGTGGTAAATAGTTACTTAACGCATGTAGACCGCGTGGGGTGAGAACGAGTAATATTTTTTAAGTGACTCAAATCATAATTTCGAGGTCACCAATGAGTCCAGAAGGGTCAAATTAGTCACAATAGTATACCCGGGGGTACTAGTTTAGTCCCGGGGTAATTTTGGACTAAATCGAGACCGTTCGGGGGGGTTTTGGTCTTTTAACATAAGAGGGTATGGAGACCTACGAAATTGAGAGTTTTATATCAGCCGTGTGATAGAGGAATTAGGATTAGAACACCCATGACAACACCAATACCATTAGAGAGAAGAGAGGCACAACTTTCTAAGGAAAAAGGAAGAATTGGGAAGGATTCAAAGGGATTTTTACCATCAACTTGTTGGGGAAGAAGGATTGAAGGATGAAGATCATCAATCATCAACAACAACCACGAAATCAGACCCTACTGATCATAAGGCAAGTTGTTTATTGCAAAAATTATAAAGTTATAATACCCATGTGTAGGGTTTTTGAATAGTTTTGTTTAAATCATTATTTTGATTGGAGAAAGATGATATTTATACATGTTGGGATAGGAATCGCATGTAGAATGATTTACCTTATGTAGAGGATTAAGATTCATATTAGACTTGATGATTTTTTCGGATTAAAATCTGGATTTTGAGTGATAATATGGGAAGAACACCATAACTAGGGTTTTCAAGAAATTCTGGGTTTAATTCATTATTTCTTTAAAGGAATTGGAGTTTTGATGTATTTGATACGTTAGAAACTGACCTAGTATATGTGGAAACATGTTAGGATCATTGGGTCGAAGTTTGGTGGACAATAATGGGGTTTGTAAATTTGCTAATGGAGGAGAGGATCAACGAAGAAGACAGACTGCGTCTGTCCCTGTTCGATCGAACCCAGCTGTCGATCGATCGACGCAAGCTGTTTCCCGAAAATTTTGTGTTTAATACTTCGTTGAGTTCGGGAATGAATGAGTATTCTAGGATTTACATTATACTTATATGGGAGTAAGAATAAGACCAGTAGGTATATTGTTGAGGTCCAATAAGGCCATTGAGTGTACGGCTTGGATTACGGACCGAGGAGAATAATCCGATTTAGTAGAGTATCGGGGACTTCGGAAATTGAGTTACAGGGCGAAGTAAATTCAATTTAAGTAATAGACCAGTAGGGTAAGAAATAATTACTGAAATTATATGTAAGGAGTAACTAGGACCCTTAGAGTTGTGTGTATACTCAAATAAATACGATTAATGAGATAAATTGTAAAGCGAATATTTTACGGTAAATATATGAGATTAAAATATTACATACGTATATGATTAATAGGTCGGGCATGTACTTACTAAATTATGTGATCTTTTAGGTAGAGAGATTATACCTAAATTAATTAGGTTAGGGTCAATGAGACATTCCGAACTAACATAAAGTTATTATATGTTTGGGGTCGATGAGAAATACCGAACCAAACTTTGAACTGGTGTCGCGATGAGAGAGTCCCGAACCAGAATATGTGTATATATATATTTTTAAAATAGTTGGGGTCGATGGATAATTTCGAACCAACTCTCACTTGGGGTCGATGAATCATTTCGATCCAAGAGTCCTTTACGTGTATAAAAAGGACAAAAATAGAAATGACTGATATTTAGTATATATTGTGTGTGAAATATATATATACTGGATGATAGTCTACTTCCGTGTGTTAGTAGATTGATATATTTGATGTATTTGAAGATACATACTGAATTGGTAAGTTAAGTAGTGAAACTTAATTACGAAATGAACCTTTAGATAGAGAAAATGTATTTAGTAATTCAAGTAGCGAAACTTAATTACATAAGTGGGAAAGTTAACGATTGTGAGAATTGTAGTAATTTTAGTGGTAAAACTAAAGGGTAAGTCTTGAAAAATAACATAGATGAAATATTACTTGAGAATTATTTAACATACGCGAGATGTTAGTGAAAAGGTTGTACTGTATGGGCGGTACTGGAACTTGGGTATAGATAAGTTCAGTTGACTACTTTGGTTTTAGGTGTGCACGAAAGATGAGGGGTGAGTTAACTCAAGAGGGTGTACGAGAACCTAACATGTGTAATCAATAACCGCATTTTATATTGTGATAAACGCTTGCTAAATATTTTCAAAATGTTTTGAGTACTAACTCTTGCTATAAAATATTTTCAAAACCTTTTAGGTGTCCAGCCACAGGGATTCCATGTATGATGATTCCATTCCAGAGACTCGGAGTTGTAGCACAGTGGATGCTTACAGGATTTTGACTATGCGATATCTCTCATTCAGATCTAGTAAATGATCTCAAACTCTTCTATGTATGGACTTGTTGTCCGGTATTAGTCTTAGATTTTAGATTCAGACTAGTGGTTACTCTATTGTTGTTTGGGATTTTTAACCGATGGTTTATTCTGTAATACTTTTGTTCTGTTGTACTTTTACTTTGTTGGTTGAATTATAGTACATGATTATTTGTACTTTGTTCCGCAAGGTTGATTTATCTGTTTTAAGAAAGATAAAATTTAGCACCGGTCTAATTTTACTTAGGGGATTAGTAATTAAAAAGTTTTCGACAGTGATGCTAAGAATGAACCATTTGAGAAACCTGTTTTAATTTAATGAAGGCCTGATCACCCGATGTTTAATTAGGCAGGGTGTTACAGATGGTATCAGAGCGTTAGGTTCTAGTGTCCATAGGATCTGTACGGCTTACTACGTTTTCAGCCTATCGTTTGATTAATATAGAGCCCTATCTTAGGATTATTGTACTCCTCTACGTACGTAGTTTACGTTCTCCTGCTATTTAATAGACGTAGTGTTATATATACGAGTCCGATTGGGCACGGTACGTCGAATATGGTGGTAGGTCCAGCATTGGCGTTAGCAGGACTACAAGAGGGAGGAGCTCGACATAAAGCATGGGGTGTTCGAAGATGGCAATCATAGGAGAGATGACTGTTGTCGAGGTCACTCCTAGCGTGTAATGGAATTAAATGTTGCAAGGGTTGTTGAGGCATAGAAGGAATTTTCCAAGTGTCGCGACGGCAAGAGGGATGCTAGTCTAGACCGCCCAATGCAGTGATAGTGGGAGTAGGTCTGAAGAAAATTTGATGAGAACGAGCCGTAAATGTGATAAAATGGCGACTGTGCATGTTAACCAATGGAAGTAGTATGTCTAGAGGTTTTGGCATTTAGGACGGAGTAGAAATACTCAGAAGTGAAAAATTTGAGTAAATTTTGAGGCAACGTGGCGGGGATACCAATCACTACATTCGGACCGAGGGTCCATATATATAAATAGAAGAAATTTACGTATAGTTTAACCGCAAAGTTCTCAAATGATGATTCAGAAGCGTAGTGAATGGCAATATCTGAACCCCTCACGTGAAAGCCTGGTAGAGGCCAATCGTGAGAGAGAAATTTATCCTTTGGAGTGAACTTGTACCGAAAAGAATGGACTCTCGAGTTATGATTCGCAATTTTGGTAAAACTCTTCTTGGGCGACTTAAGTATATAAAGACAATATGGTACTTCCTACAAGGTTGAGGTAAATGCTCCTAGGTGGGCGGAGCTAAGGGAGTTTAGAGATTTAGTCAAAGAGTAAAACTGAATGTAATGGGGCTGGTGCAAGCCATAAGTGGAAACCCACTAGAGGATTTAATGATTAGATCCTAAGTCGGGACTGTTAAGTACCATAGTGCGTTCCTCTTGGTCAGCAGAACTAAGGGAACCAAGATGATAGTGTTCAGGATCGAGACTACCCAGTCCGAGAGGAGGGGTACCCAAACTAGTCAGCATGGCCTGGAATCAGGAATTTTTGAAAAGATGTCTAGTGTGGATTCTAGGGCCACGCGTTTTATTCTAGCTGGAAGTTATTTGAAGAAATAATAACTCCAATAAGTTTTGCATTCCGGAGAGGACAAGCGTGTTATGCCCGGAAACCATCTGAACCACCAGAGCGATGGATAAGAAAGTATATGGGTTTTAGCCTCGAGTGAATGCGGTATGTGACGATACCTCACCTGAACGAGGGTCGAGTCGTCATTATTCCTCAATAGGTGAGGGGCTTCGGGGATTAAGAACGTCTCATAGTAATTGATTTCGGTGTGTGGGAACCTAAATGATGTGCGTCAAGGTATGTAGTATGCCCGCTGAGCAGAGAGATCGAGATCACCGTTGTAGTTAGTGCTAAAGACTTAGTGATAGTATAAGCGCGGTGCCACTTGACTCCTTTAGCAATATTGGAGTATGGTTGCACATATTGTAGAGAAATCGAATTTCAGCATATTGACTGTGTGTTGCTCTGAAAATGCTCAGTAAGAATACATGGGGAGAAGTCCCTTGTTTAAGTTCGGTTGCGAAAGGGAATACGACTGAATTTTTATGCACATCAGGAGAAGAGACAGTGTTAGATGCTAGGGCATCAGTGGATCCGGTAGTGTGTGGAGAAACACTGAAAGGCTTACCTCACCACGAAGGGATAAGTGGGACTTTGTGGGAAAAGATTTGATTTTTGGTCTCTAGGGTATTCAGAATACCCACAAGATTGTAGTCACGTCGTGTAGACTAGGCTAGAGTTGAAGAAAAGCATGTTACGGGTGCGACATTTGCAATGTTTTTGCAAATGTACCCGGAAAAAAAAGGGTGTATGGGCGCCCTAACCAATTGGACCCCGTAGACATCCGAGATAGAGGGATTCGGAGAATTATTTTGTACGCCGGTGGGGAAATTAGGATACAAGTCGTATCGATGAAATGGGTTGAACGTCCTGGGGGATAGACGATGATCCAAGATTATATGTGCTGAGATATCCAGCACACCCTATGGGATGAAAGTCGGTGGGAAGCCGTTCAAAAGTTATCTCTTGAATTGGGAGGCCTAACTGTTGTGAAGAAGTGATGCAAGGTGTTACTCAACTGAGTGTTGAGAGCGACTTACGCATTTCTAAAATGTCGATAAGTGGAAAGCGATGCTGAGGGGAGACATAGTGAGATTGTCTCCAGACACACCTCTAGTTAATAGGGCAAGATGGACTCAAAATAAACAACCGGAATGTGGTAGTGTACCTACATTTCTAATGATGGAATGAGGAGACAGACTTATAAATTATAGATGGGTTGTGAACATCATAATTAAGCCAACATTTCATTGGGGGTAGCGAAATGGGGTGACCGGGATGGATTAGTATGTAGTTGAAAAGGGAGAGTGCACGGTGCCGCTCTACATGATTGTGGATCAGGATGAAATCCTAAAATCCCACCCTGTGAGAGATGGTCAGGAAGGAATAGAGATAAAGTTTTATTTTGAGTACGTTGTGCTACGTATGACTCAATGTTAGTGAGAAAGAATGATGATACGCCCTTATGATAGTAGAATTTTGGAGAAGCCCACTAATAAATTCATAGGTTGAATGTATGCCTATAAGAGCATATTTATAGGTAGAGTGAGTGCCTATATGGACTGTACATGAGAATTAGGTTCGTGGGTATCGATTACGAACAATACATGTACTTTGGGTGTGGTTCGAGGAGACATTTCGAACTTTTAGTCCTTAACGCGTGATATGAGGACATTCTATTGGAGTGTGACATTTTAGGATATACGAAATGTGAAATATATGGCTCACAAATTGTCTACTCATGTGCGATGAGATATATATACATATATTGGTGCTCGAGATGTAATCCCGAGACAACTAATTAATAACTATTGGTGATCGAGGTGGAATTCCGAGCCAATAACCCCAAAAGTGTTATAGAAGGGGGGTGATTATAAAATAAGTGTCGATAGTATATGTTATGTGTACGATATATATACCTATTGATTTTCCTACTTATGTGCGACAGTAAGTGTGCTTAATATCTGTATTGGGGTCGATGATGTTCCGGACCAATACATGAGGGTTCGATTTGGGGTCGATGATTTTTCAAACCAAATCGATGATAAATATTGGTATCGACAGAAGGTCTTAACCAACATGTGCATTACATTTACCTTGGGGTTGATGGATTCCCGGACCAATGTAAATGATAGGATTATTGGGGCCGATGATTTTGGTCGGACCAATTTTCCTTAAAGTATATCTTGTATGTGAAATATATACCTTATAATATTCTACTTATGAGTGATAGTAGACACTTAGATGTTATATAGAGATATACATCAAATGGGTAAATTAAATAGGGAGAAACTTAATTTCAAGAATTAACGTTGGATTGGGAAAATCTATGAGAAATTAAGTAGTGAGACTTAATTATGATATATGCGGCATGGGTAACGTGCCATAAGAATTTATAATGAAAAGGTCATGTACTTGGGGCGACCGTTATGATGTTATGATTTGGTATTGGGTATTAGAGGATGCAATTATATTTAAGGTCCTTAGCCTTAATACCAGCCTTATCCTAATTTCGAGGACGAAATTCCTTTGCAAGGGGGGAAGTATGTAATACCCCGTATTTCTCAATATTCCAAATATTCCATTTAATTAGATTGGAGAATTAAATGAGAAAATGTCGTCTTAATTTAAATTACGTAAGAGTAGTAATTTAAAGAGTTTTATTTAAAATTGTAATTATGGTATAATAATCGAGAGATAGATACCGGTATATATTGCCTCATTTTATGTACTTAGTGCGAGTGGTAAATAGTTACTTAACGCATATAGACCGTGTGGGGTGAGAATGAGTAATATTTTTTAAGTGACTCAAATGATAATTTAGAGGTCACCAATGAGTCCGGAAGGGTCAAATTAATCAAAAAGTATACCCGGGGGTACTAGTTGAGTCCTGGGGTAATTTTGGACTAAACCGAGACCGTTCGGGGGGGTTTTGGTCTTTTAACATAAGAGGGTATGGAGACCTACGAAATTGAGAGTTTTATATCAGCCGTATGATAGAGGAATTAGGGTTAGAACACCCATGACAACACCAATACCATTAGAGAGAAGAGAGGCACAACTTTCTAAGGCAAAAGGAAGAATTGGGAAGGATTCAAAGGGATTTTTACCATCAACTTGTTGGGGAAGAAGGATTGAAGGATGAAGATCATCAATCATCAACAACAACCAAGAAATCAGACCCTACTGATCATAAGGCAAGTTTTTTATTGCAAAAATTATAAAGTTATAATACCCATGTGTAGGGTTTTTGAATAGTTTTGTTTAAATCATTATTTTGATTGGAGAAAGATGATATTTATACATGTTGGGATAGGAATCGCATGTAGAATGATTTACCTTATGTAGAGGATTAAGATTCAGATTAGACTTGATGATTTTTCGGATTAAAATCTTGATTTTGAGTGATAATATGGGAAGAACACCATAACTAGGGTTTTCAAGAAATTCTGGGTTTAATTCATTATTTGTTTAAAGGAATTGGAGTTTTGATGTATTTGATAAGTTGAAAACTATCCTAGTATATGTGGAAACATGTTAGGATCATTGGGTCGAAGTTTGGGGGACAATAATGGGGTTTGGAAATTTGTTAATGGAGGAGAGGATCAACGAAGAAGACAGACCGCGTCTGTCCCTGTTCGATCGATCGATCTCGAACTATCGATCGATCGACTATGTCGATCGATCGAACCCAGCCGTCGATCGATCGACGCAAACTGTTTCCCGAAAATTTTGTGTTTAATCCTTCGTTGAGTTCAGGAATGAATGAGTATTCTAGGATTTACATTATACTTATATGCGAGTAAGAGTAAGACCAGTAGGTATATTGTTGAGGTCCAATAAGGCCATTGGGTGTACGGCTTGGATTACGGACCGAGGAGAATAATCCAATTTAGTAGAGTATCGGGGACTTCGGAAATTGAGTTACGGGGCGAAGTAAATTCAATTTAAGTAATAGACTAGCAGGGTAAGCAATAATTACTGAAATTATATGTAAGGGGTAACTAGGATCCTTAGAGTTGTGTGTATAATCAAATAAATATGATTAATGAGATAAATCGTAAAGCGGATATTGTACAATAAATATATGAGATTAAAATATTACGTACGTATATGATTAATAGGTCGGGCGTGTACCTACTGAATTATGTGATCTTTTAGGTAGAGAGATTATACCTAAATTAATTATGTTAGGGTCGATGAGACATTCCGAACTAACATAAAGTTATTATATGTTTGGGGTCGATGAGAAATATCGAACCAAACTTTGAACTGGTGATGCGACTAAGAATTTGTCTCAGAAATGCGTTCACTCTAGGCTCAAGTGCAAGCTTGTCGCTCAAGTAATAAACCCGGTAAGTCGGGATCATATCCACAGGGATCGAGATTGCCAAATAGTAATAAGAAAAATTATTAAATCTTGAAATGATTTCTTAAAAGAAACGAAAAGATGATTAATAATTGGGAAAATTTAACAAACTGAAAAGTGCAAAAGAAATTAGATCTCACAAATGGGAGAAAATAGGGTAGAGTATAATCCCTCAATCTTTAACAAATTACCGTATAGAATACTAGAATTGTAAATTACAATTATTGACTAGATCCGATCGTTATACATTATAAGCATTACATATATGAGGGATATAGCCCGCATCATATGAAATCAAAGATAGATATAAAGCGGTGAATGAATCCAGTCTTCATATATTCTAAGCATTACGTATATGAGGTTCAAGCCCGCACCATATGAAATCAAAGATAAATATAAAGCGGTGTTTTCACGATTCAATCAATATTTTAATTTAACCTCTATTTTTTACATAAATATTTTGACTTGGATTGAGTTCATGTACCCCAACCCTTGGGAATTTAGCTACACATGATTTGGTTCAAGAATAAATTCACACACAAAATTATGGATCTACAAGACATGGGAAACAATTTGCAAACAATAAAAATAGAGAATGGAAAGATATTACTTGAATTCAGCAACAAAAATGGAATTGGAATCCAGAATTTCTTACAAACTAGGGTTCATGAAAACTCTTGAAGGAGTAGAAAATTTGCTCTCAAAATCTAACCCTAAAATTCAATCTAGCACTTCTAACCTACTCCTAACCTAGCCTCTCTCTAGCAACTCCCCTTTGAAAATGAGGTAGGTCTTGGTCTTTTATAGCACCAAGTTGCACGAATTTGGCATCAAATTTCGCTTGTGGCACAAGTTTTCGATGAGTTGCACTACATTAAATGCATAATTAATTACCGAAATCCGCACATACAGACTCTTCATTATCGCACAACTTCAAAACATCGTAACTTCTTCACCGTAGCTCGGATTGGGGTGATGTTTTTTCTAGTATTCTTGTAATTTAGAACTCTTCAACTTTATAGTTGGCCCCACCTACGGACTAAGGCTGTAAAATTACGAAAATGCCCTTCAACTCTCCATTTCTTGGTTTCTTTCACTGTTTTGAGCTCTCCTTCGCACTAACTTGCATGAAATACCTGTAAAACACATGAGAAATACACAAAACACGAAATACTTGCCAAAAAAAGTTAGTAGCATAAATACGAGACAAATCCAAGATATTTACACTACACGGGATCATAAAAATACCGAAATTAAGGAGATAAATGTGAAGAATATGTTCCTAATCACACCCCCTAACTTAGAACTTTGCGCGTCCCGAGCAATGTAAATGAAATTAGCCAAAATTCTACTCTTGAAAATTCTTTTATTAAAATAAAATTCCACTTTCGCAGGCAAGCGATTTCATTTAGCGTATGCAACAAACCTTTAAACCCCTAGGTTACCCTAGTAGGACGAGTTTTGTCTCGTGAGGGTTTGCAGTGAATATACCCACAAAATTCTTTATTGACTCAAATAAATATCAAAATACTTAAAAATTGTACAATTTAAACTTTTCGAAAAATAATCACCATCAGCTCATATTCAACTGTCTCAAACCATAATGTGTGTGTGCAAAGCCAAAAATTAAACCTCAAATTTCCACCAATTGAGCATTACGTTACTTTTCGAAAATTCGTTTTGATTCAAATTCTTACGGATTGCACCCACAAACGAATCACTCGGATTGTGGTTATTTTCTCTCGGTATGCATGATATAAAGAGTAAATATAATGGACACAAATTCATGCATACAAAATTGAAAAGAAGGAAATTTATGGTGAAAAGATCTCATCAACGGATTACAGTTATTAGGAAACGGGAACATCACCTCTAGTTCACACCATTTAATCTCTCATATTATCTTTTCATGTCTTAGCTCTCCATGCGGTAATTAATTTCGCCATTTGGACTTAGTTAGGACTTTTTGGGTTAAAAGGTGTAAAGGGTAAAAATGGGAATAAACGGAATGTTCGGAATTGGAAAATGTCCTTATGATGTCCATTTGTGCTTTTTCGGGCATTTGCTCATTTTTCTCTTTTTCTTTTTTTCTTTTTTTTCTTGCTATTTTTCTTTTCTTGCTATTTTTGTTGAGAATTTTTTCTTTTCTTTTTTTCCTGTTTCTCTTGCCCCTTTTTACTGCACAATTTGGACTTACTTGATGAATTTTCTCAATTTTCACAATTCTGGGCTATTTGGGTTTTTCGGGTTGTCAAACGAAAGGAAAATATTTTATTAGGCTCAAATTGGGTTGCAAAAGGATAATTTTGTTTTTCATAACTTTTTATGGCTAATATTTTTGGGTAACAAATGAGGGCCTACTTCATTGTCCAAATTGCTAATCACATTACCATATGCATGTCGAGATTAATTAAGTTTAGAGATATATTTAGCACGAATTTCGAGACAACATTTCACACATTTCCCATAACCGATCAAAACAAAGGATTGAGATCATGAACGACTTATTAAAATGCTGAAAATAACTTTGAGTTAATCATAAACTCGGATTGATTTAAAAACTCAAAAAAATTGAAAGGCTCAAAATCTCACCGGGTTGGACTAATCTCCACACTTATTCGTTAAGTCGTCAATTTTTTTTCAATTTCCATCTTCGGTTAATTTTGGCTTAGTGCATTTGAGATTTTACAATTTGAGACTTTTAATAGAATAAAGGTGACATTTTTGAAAAATTTAAATTCCAATTTTTATTTATTTTGACGAAAAATATTTTTGGCTATTTTCAAAATTTTTCAATTTTTTTTTAACTTTCTAAAAAAACACACTTGGAAAGAACATGTGATCGAATCAATGAATCTAAACAATAAATCGGAAGAATATCCCACACCCCCTAACTTAAATGTCGCATTGTCCTCAATGAAAATCAAGAACACAACATAAAGAGATGAAAAAAAAGATAATACCCAAATGGAGCGATCCTCGATGAGTGAGAGTCCATTGAATCTACAAAACATGTTAGAATCAAGCATAGCAAAAAGAATAACAAAAACTCTAACTATCGAAACTAGACTATAATAAAAGAGAAAAAAAACTAACTATTTACAACCTAAAATTGGAACGGCTAATAAATCATACACTAAAAGTCAAAAAATTTGAGGGTCCACCCAAAATACAATTTGACTTTGAGGGATTAATGGTGTACCCTCATTAGGATGCATGCCTCCCGAAAAATAAGAATTCTGTTTGAAAAACGGAAGGCATGTGAAAAATTTTAAAAATGAACCATCACCAATTACAAAATTTACGGGGGATAATGAAGGATTTTGGTGCATAAGAGGACAAGTCCAATTGGGATCCAAGAAATATAGAATCACGTTCCAAAGATTTTTCAAGTAGTATGGGGAGAGGGGCACACACAAAGGAACAATCCATATTAGAAAACAATTTAAGCATAGAGTGCTTGTCCTTATAAATCGAAAAATGATCCTCTTGTTGCGTAGCACGTGTGTTGATCTCTAAGTTGGACGGTATTTGAGTCGTATCTTCAAGTACCTCCGAAGACTCAAATGGTATGGGTGGAGGTTTAGGAAGGAGAAATTCATCAATTCTATTGTCCCACTCGCTTTCGTCTAAATGACGAAATGAGGCCCAGAAAGATTGGACTTCATCATTTAGGCTCGCATCCACCGGTCCGAACTCGCGCTCAAACTCTGCTAGGCTCAACTCCTCTAGCTCTCTCTCTTGCTTGGTGTCCTCAAAATTTTTTCCCTCAAAATTTTCAATTGGATCTGGTGGAGTGACACGTCTAAGTGTGTGGCCCGTAAGATGAAGCATCTCCAAATAACATTCCCATACAAGAAGCGGATCAACATCCTTAAGACATTCATCCAATTCTTGTGATGGATTTAATGGTTCGATAATAGTGGGGACACAAGGAGACAAATGTTCCTCAACCTCAGTAGATTTTGCAATATTTATAATAGGTTGAGATTCAAAAGAACTTGGATCAATTTCAATGATTTCATTCTCAAAAGTATTAGGTGAAGCGCAAGTCTCGACCTTTTCTAAGTTGTCCAAATAATCATTCAACTCCTTGCAAGTTGCTATAATTTTCGACTCGAGAACATCACGGTCATCAGATTGCTTTTTTAGATCAAGTAAGAGTTCTTCCAAAGTAGGCTTTCGTGGTTCTAACACCTCGAATTCCTCATTTGGTTGAAAACTTACTTCATCTTCAAAACTATCGGAAAAAAAATCCTCATTGGGTTCAAATAATGCATCTAACTCTTGCTCCCAATAACGATTTTGTTCGTGATATTCTTTTTCAAGTCTTTCTTCTTCAAGCAATTGATTTTGATAAATTTGGAGTTTCTCAGCACTAGACTTGTATTTAATATAATCATCTTTAGTGATATTGATCCAATGGTCATAAGTCTTGAGTGCCTCCTCTTCCTCACTATTAGCATAATAATTAAAGCCACCAAAAGAGTTAAAATAAGACATTTCAAATTGGGCAATTCAAGAACGTGACACCCATTTTTTCTTTCAATTTTTGTTATATATATATATATATATATATATATATATATATATATATATATATATATATATATATATATATATATATATATATATATATATATATATATTCTAAATCACTTGTAGATAAAAATAACTTTGTTAAAAATTTAACAATTTCAATCCCCGACAACGGCGCCAAAAACTTGATGCGGCTAAGAATTTGTCTCAGAAATGCGTTCACTCTAGGCTCAAGTGCAAGCCTGTCGCTCAAGTAATAAACCCGGTAAGTCGGGATCGTAACCACAGGGATCGAGATTGACAAATAATAATAAGAAAAATTATTAAATCTTGAAATGATTTCTTAAAAGAAACGAAAAGATGATTAATAATTGGGAAAATTTAACAAACTGAAAAGTGCAAAAGAAATTAGATCTCACAAATGGGAGAAAATAGGGTTGGGTACAATCCCTCAATCCTTAACAAATTACCATATAGAATACTAGAATTGTAAATTAAAATTATTGACTAGATCCGGTCTTTATACATTCTAAGCATTACATATATGAGGGATCTAGTCCGCATCATATGAAATCAAAGATAGATATAAAGCGGTGAATGAATCCAATCTTTATATATTCTAAGCATTACGTATATGAGGTTCAAGCCCGCACCATACGAAATCAAAGATAAATATAAAGCGGTGCTTTCACGATTCAATCAATATTTTAATTTAACCTCTATTTTCTACATAAATAATTTGCCTTGGATTGAGTTCATGTACCCCAACCCTTGGGAATTTAGCTACTCATGATTTGGTTCAAGAATAAATTCACACACAAAATTATGGATCTACAAGACATGGAAAATAATTTGCAAATAATAAAAATAGAGAATGGAAAGATATTACTTGAATTCAGCAACAAAAATGGAATTGGAATCCATAATTTCTTACAAACTAGGGTTCATGAAAACTCTTGAAGGAATAGAAAATTTGCTCTCAAAATCTAACCCTAAAATTCAATCTAGCACTTCTAACCTACTCCTAACCTAGCCTCTCTCTAGCAACTCCCCTTTGAAAATGAGGTAGGGCTTGGTCTTTTATAGCACCAAGTTGCACGAATTTGGCATCAAATTTCGCTTGTGGCACAAGTTTTCCAAGAGTTTCACTGCATTAAATGCATAATTAATTACAGAAATCCGCACATCCAGACTCTTCATTATCGCACAACTTCAAAACATCGTAACTTCTTCACCGTAGCTCGGATTGAGGTGTCGTTTTTTCCAGTATTCTTGTAATTTAGAACTATTCAAATTTCTAGTCGGCCCCACCTCCGGACTAAGTCTGTAAAATTACGAAAATGCCCTTCAACTCTCCATTTCTTGGTTTCTTTCACTGTTTTGAGCTCTCTTTCGCACTAACTTGCATGAAATACCTGTAAAACACATGAGAAATACACAAAACAAGAAATACTTGCCAAAAAAGGTTAGTAGCATAAATACGAGACAAATACAAGATATTTACACTACACGGGTTCATAAAAATACCGAAATTAAGGAGATAAATGTGAAGAATATGTGCCTAATCAACTCGTATCACGATGAGAGAGTCCCGAACCAGAATATGTGTATATATATATTTTTAAAATAGTTGGAGTCGATGGATAATTCCGAACCAACTCTCACTTGGGGTCGATGAATCATTCTGAACCAAAAGTCCTTTACGTGTATAAAAAGGACAAAAATAGAAATGACTGATATTTAGTATATATTGTGTGTGAAATATACATATACGGGATAATATTCTACTTCCGTGTGTTAGTAGATTGATATATTTGATGTATTTGAAGATACATACTGAATTGGTAAGTTAAGTAGTGAAACTTAATTACGAAATGACCCTTTAGATAGAGAAAATCTATTTAGTAATTCAAGTAGCGAAACTTAAGTACATAAGTTGGAAAGTTAACAATTGTGAGAATTGTAGTAATTTTAGTTGTAAAACTAAAGGGGAAGTCTTGAAAAATAACATAGATGAAATGTTACTTGACAATTAATTAACATACGCGAGATGTTAGTGAAAAGGTTGTACTGTATGGGCGGTACTGGAACTTGGGTATAGATAAGTTCAGTTGACTACTTTGGTTTTAGTTAGCTTGGGAAGTATGGATAGATAAACTAATTGTAGAACGTTAGGTGTGCACGAAAGATGAGGGGTGAGTTAACTCAAGAGAGTGTACGAGAACCTAACATGTGTAATCAATAACCGCATTTTATATTGTGATAAACGCTTGCTAAATATTTTCAAAATGTTTTGAGTACTAACTCTTGCTATAAAATATTTTCAAAACCTTTTAGGTGTCCAGCCACAGGGATGCCATGTATGATGATTCCATTCCAGAGACTCGGAGCTGTAGCACAGTGGATGCTTACAGGATTTTGACTAGGCGATATCTCTCATTCAGATCTAGTACAAGATCTCACACTCTTCTATGTATGGACTTGTTGTCCGGTATTAGTCTCAGATTTTAGATTCAGACTAGTGGTTACTCTATTGTTGTTTGGGATTTTTAACCGATGGTTTATTCGGTAATACTTTTGTTCTGTTGTACTTTTACATTGTTGGTTGAATTATAGTACATGATTATTTGTACTTTGTTCCGCAAGGTTGATTTATCTGTTTTAAGAAAGATAAAATTTGGCACCGGTCTAATTTTACTTAGGGGATTAGTAATTAAAAAGTTTTCGACAGTGATGCTAAGAATGAACCATTTGAGAAACCTGTTTTAATTTAATGAACGCCTGATCACCCGATGTTTAATTAGGCGGGGTGTCACAGTGGGCTGTTATTGCAAGGCTATCAAGTTTGTTGTTCCCGAGGTAGGATGTGTTGTTTTGGCTTTGCCTCACCTAAAAGAGAGCCAATCTCGCATTCATATTACATTATGATAGAGACTTCAGAGAGTATAGTTGTCTCGAGATATCGAGCGCGGTGTTTAGGCACTTTACTAATATGATTCGGGATATATTGGTTTTACTATCGAGCGGAGAGATTTAGCTCATTATTATGTTTAGCGCTCTGAACATGGTTATAAGGAGAGCGCATTTTTATATCACTCCTTTATATAAGTGGGAGTTGAGAATTATATTTATATGTCTAGGGACAGGATTTTTGAGAGTCCAAATTATGTGTTTGAAGTTTATGGAATTTGATTACAACCAATGCTGAGTGATAGTGCATTAGGGAAAGTTCCTTATTTAGATGTTATTGCAGGATGAGATACGTGATGATATAAGAAATCGCCCATAAGTCGTTCTCATATCAGCAAGTCAAGTAAAGAATAGAAATAAAACAACTAGAGAGACATGAACACAAAATATAGAGTGGTTCGGCTATAAAAGAGCCTATGTCCACTTTGGTGCCTCCTTCTCATTATATTCATATCGTTGATGTACAAGTTTAGAATACCACAATGGGCGTACAAGATAGATGATTGAGAAGAATACAAGACTGTAGCAGTTCCGGGAGTTCCGGAGATAGGTCTACAATGTAGGTGAGTAGCCCCCAAGCTGTTTGTCGAGGTCGAGTAGAGAGAATTTGGCAAGGCTTCGCCAGGTAATATAGAATATGCATCCCTATCTAGAGGTGCGTACCTTTATTTATAGGAGGTATGTGAGTTGTGTCACATGACCTGAGCTCATGACATATATCAAGTCTGGAGAAGCTATGAATGAGGGGGATGCGGCCATCCTGCATAGTATAAGGTTGCATCCAACGTAGCAGAAGGCTGCATCCCGCATGAGGCTAAAGTTGTGGGTGCCGCATCCTATAGTATAAGGTTGCATCCTGTATATATGGTCAAGTGGTATGTACCGCACCTTGTACTGGGTAGTTCCGCACCTTGTGCTGAGTAGGGACGTGGACTATAAGCTTCTGTGTATGTTTGAGTAACTCCGTGATAGGGTGCTATATTTTCCGTATCAATAAACCCCCAAGTCGTAGTGACAAGAGATTGCAATTGGGGATGTGACTGAGTACTTAAGACCTCTCAAGGTGCCGCGATACTTTCAAGGCGATGCTTCGTCTTCCCACGCCCTCTTATATAAATTATTCTTGTCGTGGACTTCATTACGTTTTCCAAATCTTTGAGATCATATCAAAAGAAAATCTTTGTTAATACTTCATCTTTAGTTTTTCGATGACCTCTAGCAGCTGTAAGTGGTGGTTCTGAGGCAGCTGAAGGTGTTTTAAGGCTGAACACTGTTGGTTTATCCATTTCAAGGTAATGTTTTCAAATACCAACCACTTTAATAGCTTTTTCAGTTCATAATTTCAATTCATGTTTGCTAAACTTCTGAATTTCTACATTTGTGAATCTCCCAATCTTGAATTGAACTTTCTTGAATCATGTTTGTTGCTTTCCGTACTTATATTTTTTAACTGAATGATTTTTCTGGATTATATCTTCTATATCTATTTTTGCCAAGATTGGATTTGTCTGAATCAATCTTCAATGAATTTTTTTGTGAAGTTTGTTGGTTTGGGTTAGACTCTAGGGTTTCTGGATTGCCCATTATGTTCTTGATGTTCTTGAGAGGGACTCTTCGTATTCTTGTGCTTTCAATCTTTGAATTAATCAACATTAGATACCCACATGTTTGAGTGAGAGGTCGCGGCATTATGAAATTCCCCTGTAGTAATTTAGGGTTGCCCTCAATCCATGCAACATTCCAAAATTGGTTTAACAAGTATCTGCGACCTGTGGTAAGTGAAGGTTGCATCCTATAGCATCTTTTGATTGGATAATCCCTTTGTCCTCAGGTTTTTAGATTGTAGTCCGTGGATTTTATCCCATGCATTATCCATTGTTTAATTACTACAGCATATAAGAAGATAATATACATCCTTTGCCATAAAATAGTATGCCACGACAATAATTAACTTCTAGCGCTTTAGAACCCAACACTTGGCATATCTATCCAATTTTGCCAATCATTTCTATTCACTTTAATCTTCATATCATTATTCCTTCTGCGCCTTCTTAGAGGAGTTTTTGAACCATATTGGCTGCGGCACCTAACTACGGACTCCCTGCTTTTCATGTACTGCTACAGCCATATGAACTTTGACCCAAATAAATATCTAAGAGACTTTGGGGAAAAACATTTTGGAGCCTCTCCTCTTGAACTTCCTTTAGTGCCTCCTTTGAAGACAATAGGGCCTTTGCAACTGAAGGATTACCCCGACTGTGTGATACTAACTTTAGATTTTGCGGTTATGGAGGAAGAGTCCAATTCTAGTAATTCTCCAATGGACGTAGATGATACTATCGTGGCAGGGGGTTCTTTTAACATTAGGGATAAACCTGCTGGCACATCTGGGAGGGCTGAGAGACCTCTTACTGCACTTAGCATCCACAACACTATGACCCAACAATGGGTTGATCAGGTAGCTAAGGCCTTTGAATTTTCAAAGAACTTGATGTGCTCAACACCTATCACGGAACAAAGGCCATGCACGACACTTGATGATGATGGAGTGTGTTTCCCCTTACATGCCTTTGTTTATGGGCTACGGCTGCCTGTCCCTGTTCCCGTTAGAAGAATTTTTCAAACAACGAGGTTAGCCCCAGCCCAACTAGATCCCAATGGCTAGAGGGCCAATCTTGTAGCAATTTTACTATAGGAGAATCAATTCAATAGAGACATTACTCCAGCGAAGTTTCTCAACTTCTACCGCCCAAGGAAAATTCGGTATGGTTTGCGAGGTACTACTACTTTTTGGTCTGCAGAAAGGATGATACCCTTTACTCTGGGAGGCCTACCAGTGTAAATAATTGGAAGGGAAAATAATTTTACATATTTGGAGAAGGGTGGGAGATCCACCCTGAAGAGAGTGAGAGGGATAGATCATTTAGGATGCCGCGACAATGGGGATGTCCCTCCAAACTAGGTAATTTTTCAATTATAGCCGCATCCCTTCTTTATAGTTGCATATTATTCTCCACTTTTCTTCTGTACTAACCTTTGTATTTTTCTGCAGTTCTTGACAATTTCCAGATGAGTAAGCGGCAGGAAAAAAAAGTCGACAAGGCCGTAGTATTTCTTACTGAGGAGAAGAAGTTCAGTACACTTGTAACTTTTGCCTCCATTGTTGAAGCAGGCTAATTCCCCAATAAGTCAATCCCCAAAAATATGGTTGCATAAGGTAATAACTCTATCACTTATAAATACCATGGAAATTATTTTTAAACCAGATTTTTACTGTTCTATTTCTTCTTTCAGGTGAGGAAGTTAATAGGGAGCTCTTGGCTCCCCAACTGGTAGAAATGGATGAGGACACAATTGTCCACAACAACACTGTTAAGTAAAGGAAAACAAAGAGGTCAAAGACCAAGGCCCTAACGCGGTACCTTCAAGTGACCAAAATAAGGCTACGGAACCAATTACCCCTGTCGCACCCCAACTTCAAGTTGAGGAGAGTCCTCACGAGAAGCCTGAGAGTACTTTTGATGACAACATTGGGGCTAATCTGGCCGTGACAGGGCTGATGTAAACGTATGATGTCCCTATTCATTCAATTTCTCCCCCACCACCACCAATTGCCGTAATAAATGATAACATGGCGCCTCCTTAGTGTTGCGCCAATGTTGGTCTTGATGGCCATCCACGACCACAGCTTAGTCAGTCCAACCCTGAATCCTCTTGGGACATGACTCTGAGGGTTGTCCTCACGTTAAAGAGGGTCCCAGACGCCGTGGACCTTGATAGACTCGTGGATGAAGACCACGATGACATGGAGGAATATGGTCTCCACAGTATTATGAACGTAAGTGCAAGTACCTTCTCAGCTTTATTTTTACATTCCATATCTTGATCCTAACTTTAAATCTCTTTTCAAGCCGCGTTCATCATGATTTTTCAAAAGAGGAAGTATGAGGTCTTGTACAAGCTAAAAGAGGTTGTGGAGAGGGTACATGCAGCTGACCTGGAAAGTGCAAGGGATTCTTCATTTGAAACTAAAAAAAAAAGTTTGTTGTTGCGGCTCTTCAGACAGCTCAAATGAACCTTGAATCTCCCATCAAAGCCAAGGAGGAGGCTGAGACAAATTTTAAGAAGCCTATGGAATCCCTCAAGGTCCCCCAATCTCAGACTATGAAAGCTTCACAAGGTGCAGAATTTTCCAATAGCAAGCTTGGACTTCTTCAAAAGAAGTATGAGGAGTTGGAGACCAAGGATGTGAACTATGCCGAAGCCCATGCCACGAAAATTAAGAAAATGGAGGGAGACCATACCGCAGCCCTTAAATTGAACATTAATAGCACTATGGACTCATTCAAGGCCTCCAAGGACTTCTATCTCATCAACAATAGAGCCTACCTATGCGGCTACTAAGAGCTCAGACATAGAGTTATAAAAAACTTCCCAGACTCTAATGAGATAATTCTTGCATGGGTTCTTGGTGATGTTGAGCATCATAAGTGCGATGCTATGATCAAGGCAGCGACAGAGGAAAGAGTCAGGTTGAGGGAAGAGGCTGAGGCAGCGGCAGCTGATGAAGAGACCATGACGGCTGCGGAGGGAGAAGAGGGAGATGAAGTTATCGATGTTGAATCTTAATCTTTCATCCTTCTTTATCTTTTCGTTGGTACTTTGAATGGGTGAGCCCTTTTTTCTGTAATCTTAACATTGATCTTTACCAAGATTTTTGGCTTCTAACTTTATTATCAAGGCTGCGGACACCTTTGGAAATCAATGGTTTACGTATATCATTTGCATGTTTTATACTTCTAGTGCTTCAAAACTTAAATTCTTTCTTTCTTGATTGATTGAATGTAGACTAATAGATTAAGTCCGCGTAACTATAGTATAAATGTTTTTTTTCATAGGTTACGACCAGATTTCTTCACCTGAGACTGTCCACTTGTATTCTTGTATATTGTTGCATTCATGAATGTTTGAAAGTGGCTGCAATCTCTTCCTGAATAGGGTCGCGGCACCTTTATTGAATTTTGTTTAATGATAACTCTTTTACTTTTTAGTAGTAGGTTATGTTTGTAATCTCATAGAAATGGTGGATGTTAGGGAAACCACTGCTTCAATACTTGTACTCGTGTTTGTGGTTGCGGCTAAACTTCTTTTATTATAAATTCCCAGTTCTTTCAAAGCCTTATTCACACCAAATGATAAGGTTGTGTCCACATTGATAGGGCTATGGTGTCTTTCAGACCTTTGAGAAATTGATGAAAACATGTTAGGCTGAAGCCATTCCCTTTTTCTAACTTTGGCACGCTTCATGATGGGAATTACACAACATCCTTTAGTCACTTTGATTAAATAGATTAAGGCCTTTAATTAACAAACACCCAATCGAAGCGAATAATAGATCAAGACCGCAACACCATAGTGTAAATGGTTTCTTCACATAGGCACCCTAATGAGAACAAGGTTGTGGCTTACATAAGTGAGCCTTTGCACCGGCTTTGCACACTTGTATCTTGCCCTGTAGGATTCTAAACTTCACTTTGTAGGGCAATGATCCCCTAAGCTACAGTGCCAATGGAATATGGATTTTATCTTCTTAAAAATGGGCCTCTGTACATATGTGGGATTCTATCAATCCTCCCTAGGATGGGTTATGTTATTAATCCACCCACAGCTAATATACAGGATACTATCAAGCCTCCTCGGACTGGGATATGTTATTAAGCCACCCACAACTAATATACAGGATACTATCAAGCTTCCCCATGCTAGTTTATTTTATGAAGCCACCCATAGCTAATATACAGGATACTATTAAGCCTCCCCAGGCTTGGTTATGTTATTAAGCCACCCACAGCTAATATATGGGATATTATTAAGCCTCACCAGGCTGGGTTATGTTATTAAGTCACCCACAGCTAATAATCAGGATACTATCAAGCCTCCCCAGGCTGGGTTATATTATGAAGCCACCCACAGCTAATATATGGGATAATATTAAGCATCCCCAAGCTAGATACTACAAGCCACCCGACTTAATTATGCATTTCAAAAGCTAAGAACAACCACCATAAGCCCCCGTGGCTAGTAATGCTTTCTGATAAATGTTCTCCATAATGCAGCCATAATAAGTAGGAATATAGTCTCTATAAGTGATGTCGCAGACCAATTTAGATAGCTGCTCTTGATAGTTTCTTTCGCCATTTTCAATTGTCGCTTGGTTTCAGACAATCAAGCGTCTTGGCGGGCATTGTGGTCCCATTCGGATATTATCATTCCCAATATAACATATTGTCTGAAATCGAGATATGTTTAAGACAAAATGGTCTTTTATAAGATAACATTTCATGGAAACGAGAATCAAAATATGGCATTATAAGAGTGAACTTGATTTCATATATATATATATATATATATATATATATATATATATATATATATATATATATATATATATATATATATATGACTTTGTAAAGACAATATGCTGTTTAATTTAAAACAGGGTAAGAAGAGTTTCACTATAAAATAGAAACAGATGAAATATAAAATGTAAGCGTGAAAAATGGGCATGTGGCATGTCACACTAGGCTAGTCCCTTAGGCATCCTTGAGGTAGCGCTGCAAGATCCCCTGCCTTACGAGCCTCTAAATTTTATCTTTCAGAGGATAGCACTACTCAGTGTCACGGCCGTGGTCCAAATAGAATTTGCACCACTTGGCTTTGTTCCTCTTGTGGGGTGGAGCTTTAAGATTCTCTGGACACCTCAGCAGTTTGTCCTCCTTAATGACTCGAAGATGTCTGCAATTGGGAAGGCCAATGGAGTGTAATTCCTAGAGCCCTTGCTCTCTTATGCCTTATCTGCTTTCCTTTTCTGGTTCCTGCTGGCTACTTTTATGAATGGATCATCTGGTTCTGTCGTGACAGCGAAGGCTGTTGAGCCAATGACCATGGGTTCCACACCCACATTGGATGAGTCTGGAGCCTCTAGCATGGGGACCTTTTGGGTCAATTAGATTACCTAGGTTTGGAGTGAGTCATGAATGTTATAGAGAAGGTTGAGGTGATTATACAGCTACACAATCTCATCTTTGACTTCTGTGCTGAATACTCCTTCCATTTTTTATTTTGTTAGCCTCTACAAATTATATAGAATATGACAAAACTAAAAGAAGTGATTAATAAAAAAAAATATTGGATTAACTAAGTAGGAAGTTGGGATGCAGTGTTTGCACCGTTGCATGGGACTACAGTTGAAGCTGCGGCCAGCGATGCACATTGGTGTATTGCCGTGGCCTTTGAATGATTTTCACCAAGGTTGAGCTGGATACCACCTGAGTCCGTTCCTTGATGTATTGAAGCTTATGTAATGCAACTTCTCCAATAGAGGTCGCGACACATAAGGCAGTTGAACTACCGTGTCGCATCCCTACCTTGGTAGTGAAGGGGACAATCCCAAAATTAAAACCTCGAAACTCATGGAGAGCATACCTACTATGGTCTATCCATGAGAGAATAAACTCTTGGTGCACAAAATGGCAGAATTCAAGTGATAAATCCTAGATCCTGGGCAAAGAACAACATAAAGGGAGTAAATACAACTCTTTCCTAATCACCCACCTTTACGGGGCTATAGCCCATCAAGCTTTCGAGTTTTATCTAGGTTGGGCAATATCATAGGGGTATGAAAAATAGATATAAGGTCATAAAACGGAGACCTGAGAGCAGATCTGAAGGTACAAAATACCCATTTAAGGTTGTAAATACAAAATAGAGCTTAATAACAAAAATTTACTCATGAGACGATGATCCAAAGGATCCCCGTGAATAAAATAAGGTGTTTAAGAACTCCGAACATAGAGAAACAATATTGAAATATCTTGATTCCCACAGACGACGCTAGATTGATGATACGAGAAATCGCCTATAAGTCGTTCTCATATCATCTCGTCAAGTAAATAATAGAAATAAAACAACTAAAGAGACATAAAGAGCCTACGTCCACTTTGGTGCCTCCTTTTCATTATATTCATATCGTTGATGTAGTTTACAAGGCAACAATGGGACTACAAGATAGATGAGAGAGAAGAATACATAAGTGTAGCAGTTTCGGGAGTGTCGGGGATATGACTATGATGTAGGTGAGGAGCTCCCAAGCTGTATGTCGAGGTTGTGTAGAGAGAACTTGGTAAGGCTTCGCCAGGTATTATAGAATCTGCCTCCCTATCTCAAGGTTTGGACCTTTATTTATAGGAGGTATGCGAGGTATGTCACGTGCCCTGAGCACGTGACATATATCAAGTCTAGAGCAGCTATGAATGAGGGGAATGTGGCCATCCTGCATAGTATAAGGCTACATCCAACGTAGCAGATGGATGCATCCCACATGAGGATAAAGTTGTGGGTGCCTCACCCTGTAGCATAATGTTGCAACCCATACATAATGCCAAGTGGTATGTGTCGTACCCTCTACTGGGTAGTATCGCACCCTATGCCGAGTAGGGCCGCGGCCTATAAGATTCTGTGTATGTTTGAGTAACTCCGCGACAGGGTGCTATATTTTCTATATCAATACACATGGAATTTTCTAAACGTCGTGAGTAAAGATATGTTAATGGATGCTAGGGCATCTGTGCTAAATGTTAATCAATGAAAGTGTAGAGAAAACACTTTTAGCTGAGAGCTATTATATAAGATAAGGACAGTGGAGCTAATAGTGCCGTGAGAGAGCACTACAATTTTTTTGTCTCACCATGAGTTGAAGGGTGGAACTATGTTAAGGAGAATTAAATTCCTATTTATGAGGTGATTGAGAATAACCATGTGTTACAACCATGTTGAGAATGCGAGACCATTTTTGAGAAAAATGTGTTATGTGTGTGACATTTCCAGTGTTGTGCAAATATGCACGGATTATATGGTGAATGTGTGCCCTAGTTACTTGATTTCAAATTGTCCAATATAGGAGGAGGTGGGAATAAATGTGTGGAATATATGCCGGTGGGGCAATTATAAACAAAAGTGGAATGGCATGATGAATTGAACGTCGCGTGAGAAAGACGATGATCCAAGTATATATGTGAAATGAGAGATAGCATGCCCGAGATGGATTGAAAGGCTATGGGAAGCCATTAAAAAGATATCTCTTGATGAGAGGAGATCGAACTATTGTGGGAAAGTAAAATGGAGCCTTACTCGGTTGAATGTTAAGAGTGGCTTGTGGGTAAATAGAATGTTGATGTCTATAAGGTAAAAAGGTCCTAGAAGTGCGCGTTGTGGTGAAAAGTTCACGGGTCATGATTTTTGGTATACCCCAGGGAAGAAAGCGGAGTATAAAGTTCCACTTAATGTGAGACGTTATAAGTAGGAATTGGTGTTAGGTGAGACATAGTGAGATTGTCTCCGAGTGCACCATTCATAGATGGAAATAGGTTGGTTTGAAATGATCAACTATAAATTTTGTATCAAGTCGACAATTCCAGTGACAGAATGAGCAGACAGGTTGGTAAATTTCATTGATAGGTTGTACTCAAACCTTTCTTTGAAAAGAAGGATTGCACCGGTGTAAGGTGCCGCCCAATATTTTTATGAATCGGGATGAGATCCTTGAACCCCACCTCCGATTGGGATTTTTGAGAAGCGGTGGGGATGACGTTTTGTTTTGGGCAAGTTGTGTCACCTATAACCGATGAGTATAGGGGAAGTGATTTATAAGGTTGGACAATGCGAGTGGTGAGCATTATAAACTGTACGGTAATTAGGAAGGGAAATTATCGATTGCTAGAGTTATGTGGGGAAAGTCATTTGATGTTTTCCATGGAATGCTAGTCCGTTGTCGAGAGGGACGTTAACCAAAAACTATATTGGGGTGACTTTTGAGCGTCGTAAGAGTTATGTCGCCATGAACCGGGATTTGAAGGACTGACAGTAGTGGTCAAATGTTCTTATGGTTTCTCTCAGGATGAGAGTTTTGTGTTGGGATGGATATGGGAAGCTAGCACTTAGTGATGTGCGGTCTTCCAATAGTATTACAGCGATAGAGACGGTGATTCCTAAGCTCGTCTTATTCGGATGTCGTTGGTACATGCACAATGTGTGATGTACCATTATTGAGGTGAGATCTTATGACTGATGGAGTATATCAGTATGAAGAGAATTGAAAAAGCTTGCTGTGAAGCTAGGGCTATAGTGACTAAGTCTTTAGAGAGGTGGGTATCACTAGCGGGTGTATAGTGGAGAAAACCTTATGTTACTTTGAGATTGATTTCAGGTACTAAAAGGTGTTGTGTGGCTTAGGATCCTAAGTTTTAGTATTGGTCTTATCCGAATTACGAGGACAAAATTCCTTTGTAAGGGAAAGATTATGTAATACCTTCTACTTTTATGGAAATTTAAATTACATAAATGAGTGTAATTTATTAATTTGATATTTTAAAGTGAATGGATTAAATATTAATTGGAGAGTATTGGATTATTTAATAACATCTCGCGGTTCGAAAAAGCGACAAGTAATAATATTTTATTTGGAAAATACGTGCGGAGTAGTTTTGGGTTTAAAAAGGTGAATTTTTTATACATGACTCGAATGGGGATTTCGTGTGCACGGTTAGTCTCGGATGGGATGAAATAGTGAAAGTGAAGTATCCAATGGTAGTGTTTGGGTTTCGGGGATTTTTTGGACTACTAGGGTCTCGCATTTGAGTATACGAGTCAATTTTGGGTTTAATATGGGGAGAACCCTTATTTCACTATTATAAGACACGAGAAAAAGAGAGAAAAGAAAGGAAAAAGGAAAGGGGATAAAGGAAGGAGATTTCAGCCAAGCTCCGATGGATCCCGGCACAAGGTCGTCGAATTTATCGAATGAGGCAAGTGTTTAACTTACTTTAACTATTTACGTGTGTTTATAATTCATATTATAGTTGGTGAAAACTATATGTTTTTAGGTTGGGATTCTTGAATTAAAAGGGGGGTTTTGGAATTGATTTCATATAAACTGATGTTATAATTACTCCATATGAAATCTAAGCTTGAATCCATGTTAATGGTGTAAATTTTGGTGACAAATTGGAAGAGTTGAATAAAATTGAGGATTAAACTAAGTTAGGGTTTAAATCTGAGTTAAATTGATAAATCCCATGCCTTCATTGTTGTGTTTGGTAAATCATAATGTGTAGATGATTATATTAATGGTTGGTTAGTTTAGAAACCATAAATCTTGGGTTAGAAATTTTCGAGTTAGAGAAGATGAACTCTCGAACTGAACATGTCGAACCGGTAAAATGCGGTTCATTTTGGTCACCAAATCGGTTCATTTTTATGTCCATCAGATTAGTTCTTTTATTGGTCACTGAACCGATTCGTTTTTTCGGCCATCGGTTCGGTTTGCGTATGTCAGTTGATTTTGAGCAGTTGTTCTTGGACTTAAACGATTAGAGAAGAATTCCTTTTTAGAGATAAATAATAGGGGACCCTAAATAGAGTGTCAGGGCCTCTAAAAGATTTAATGAGTGTTATATAAGCCTCGAGTTAGCAGGAATAAGATCCTAATTATAAATTTTAGGAGTGTTTGGGACAAACAGCACTCGGGAAAATCATTTCAACGGGTATATATACATTTATGTGTGTAGAATGTATGTGCCAATAATATGTGAGTGAAATGCGAATGTGTGAGTATGATGAAACTAGAATACTAGCCACATGTGATAGGCTAATATTCGGGAATATTTATGTGATAAATTGTATCATAAGTGAGTGAATGCTTATGGGATTAAAATAAGTGTGCGAATACTTATGAATTATTATGAAAATAGGTATGAATAGCCAGATTAGATGATATATATATATACGGGTATAGAGACAGTATATATATGATATGATTATAAATTATGTTAAATTTATATAGTGTGTCTCTTTATCATGGGCGAGACGTCTTGGCTGTGATTCGTTCTCACTTTCAGGTGAGGAACTTTGACCACTTCCCCTACGTTTGTGATATGTTTTTATCAGGTCGGTATGAGATCTCGGCCGGTAATACCCAAAATGATGTGTGTATTTCCTGGAAGATGATTGCATTGCTGAGACTGCATACATTGAGTATAAGCTCCGAGGGATGGTTATTATATTTATGTAGTTTGTGATATATAAGTACGGATAAATTTTATGTGTATAGTATATTCTATATGTATATGTGTGTGATATATACGGAGAAAACAAAGGATAAAGTGAGAAGTGAATTGTTACATCCCGAAAAATAATATCCAAAATAAAATGTGAGATATTTATATAAAGATGACAATATTATATACGAGACTGATAACACGTTAGTGTATAGTAACTAGTGAAAGTTTTTGACAATGAACGGATAAATTATAAGTGAGAAGTTATAATGATAAGCTAATACGCGAAAGCTTACGATATTACATATGTGGGGAATGAGATAGAGTATGGTGACTTAGACGATTTAAGAGATGCTAGTTAGACCGGGTATCGTAACTAGGGTGTTTAAAATACATGTGTTAGGTGTGCACTGTTCGATGAGAGGTGATGGGTATCTCATGTGAGTGCGACATCAGTTTAAATATGGATAGTACCATATTTTTAAATTTTAAAGTATTTTAAACGCTTGCTAAATATTTTCAAAATGTTTTGAGCTCTGACCTGCTTGCAAATATTTTAAAAACCTTTTAGGTGTCCAGACACAGGGACGCCTGGATGATATTATTCCTTCAAGTCAGACGATGCTGCAGAAGGTGTGGATGCTAGCAGGGATTATTTAGAAGATTCTATCCTTGTGATATAGATGGGACGTATTGTGAGTTATACTCGGGCTTGTTGCCCAACTGTTGTCATTTATTTTATTTGTCGCATTTTCAGTTGTGCCTATTCGATTTAGTTATAATAAATATTTTACCGAGAGTTATCAATTATTGTTATTTATTTCATTTATGTGTATATTAATTATGTGGATGGATTTATCGTGTGTTTTAGTTAATAATATTAGAAAGTTTAAAATTTGATGTCGGGCATAATAGGTTATTAGTAATCAATTTGGATTTTCGACAGTGATGCTAAGAATGATCCATATGAGAATCTTGTTTTATTTTGATAAAGGATTGATCGACTGAGATTAAAATAGGCATGGTGTCACACTAGCATTCACAACCAATTTCATATCTATAGTTTATTTGTTTATATATTTTAATATCCAATGAACTTCCACGTATTTTCTTAAGAGTGGGGGTACTCTTTGTCAATTTGTTGATTATAGTGTAATAGATAATTTTCGGTATGCACTTTGGATCAGACATAATATCAAATTATATAGAAGGTTATAGGTATGTATTTTTACATAACCATCCAGTTCCTGAAATCCAAAGTTTGTTCATAAACCTTAACTGAATAATCTATACATCATGACATGCCAAACTCTCACTAAATCTGTTTCAAAAGAATGTTCCTGGTGTGCCCAACACTCTTACTGGAACTGATGATTCCTCTGAAGCCTTTGCTCAGGCATTGCACGAGAAGGTTGTGATGCCCTCTACTCCCCTTTTACATTTCATATAATACTGTTAGCTACAAACCTTGACTGAGGTGTAATGTCCGTGTTGCCATTAAATCTGAGCAAAATTATATTATAAATATCGAAATTGCTTTATCAACTCAATCCGATCTTTACTATCTTATAAAAGTTGTATTATAAATATCGAAATTGACTACTCTGTTATTAGATGTGCAGGTCATTGATGTTAATTCATGAAATTATTCAGATTATTATCATCAATCATCTGTAAGTTTTAAATTTTCTCTACTCTTTGTTTCGTTATAAATTTTCTCTACTGTTTTGACCATTAATTTTCAAATCATTACCCTCAATCATCAATAATTAACTTCATTAATCTAATTTCAAATTTGCTTCTAATTGATTCTGTAGAGATGATGTTTTGAATATATTAATATTGAGCAATGAATGAGAGGTTTTTATTTATAATTTCATTTTTAGGGGCTTGAATTGATTGTACAGACGTAATAGATTATATGATTTTATGTTGGCATTTATTTGAATGCCTAAAATCCCAAAAACTTAGTATCTATGCTCCTTGCATTTGGTGATGATCAGGCAACTATTACATAGAACTGACATTGACATGATTTGTTTCTTTCTTTTTGTTGTTTCTAGTTCCATGTTGATCTGGAATCATAAGTTGGCAACTTGGATCTCTGTCCTAATTTAGAATTTGGTTGAGGTAAACTAAATGTGTATCTTTATTAGTCCCCCACACCCCCACCCCTTCCTTTTATTTTAATATTGGCTATTGTGTTCACCTAGAAAAATGTCATTTCTTTGTCTCAAAATTGTGGATTATATACGGAGAGTCATTTTTCACATCGTGTTTGGTTAATTTTTCAATTAACTTATTGTGGTGACAATTATTATGCAACACAAATAGATGGGAGAAAGGCAATCACCAAGTAAGAACAAGGAATGTAAAATGACAATCACATAACAAAGGATGTACGTGGTTCAGCAAATATGTGCCTACGTCCACGGTGGTGCAGTCGGTGATATTTCTATATACTCTGGAGAGTGATTACAGAGAATACATCTTGTTTATTTGCCCCGGACCTAGGGTTCAATATATACATGTACATTTAGATAAGTGGGGGTGTTGGATTCCCCCACGTCTTCCATCTCTCCCTATAACCTCCCTTAATGGGAACGTGGGAAGAGACCGGATAACCAAATAAGAGATGGGGGGAGGGGCTGGACTTTGGGCCGCCAGAATTGGGCTACTCGTCCAGGCCCATGATCTTAATTTTGGGTACCCACGATTGCCCCTAAGTTTGTTGGGCCATGTTTTGGGCTCAATAAATTTAAATGATTAGCCATAGTGGCTTTTTTGTATACTGTGCAATTCTTCGAAAGCTGTGAAGCTGATGTTGGCGGAACCCGCTTCATATTTTGTGAACTATGATTAGCAACACTTAAAGGTTATCTGGAATAGCCATTTTTCGACCGTTGTTTCAATCTTTCCATCACTCTTCCATTCTCTGTGAGCTCTAGCACTTCGCACTTCCTTCTCTCAATCTCCATTCTTGTTGCTTCCTTGTTGTTTGGGCCAGTGCTTCTTCATCATTCGAATCGATCTTCTATTTTGTAAGTTTCCTGTGCCTTTTTTTGTACTTTCTCTTTGAATTTGTAGTTTCCTAGGGTTTTCCAATGGCGAAGATTGGGAATAGGTCGGTCTCTGAATTTCAGAAGTTTTATAACATCCCTGAGTGGGTAGATATTGAGTGCTATGCCTCCCTTCCTAGAAATGTTAGAGAGGTAGAAGACGCACACTGGATCCATGTTTTGTTTCTTTACCATAGGGGACTCACTTTCCCTCCCAACGATTTGTTCTTGCATTTCTTTGGCTATTTTAATATTGTTCCTGCACAATGCTCGCCCAATGTGTGGAAAATAGTTAATGGCGTGCATAGAATAAATTAGTTGTATGGTACTAGGTCAGGGCTCGCGGAGGTCTGTTTTTGCTACTCCTTTTATCGAACTAGCTCTGGTGTCCTCAATCTCAAAGCTAGGAGCCCTGACCGGGTATTGGTAGTAAATCTACCTGATTCCGATAAGGACTACTGGCAAGAAGGTTTCCTTGTTAGAAACTGGCAGTTTTCTCCCCAATTTGAAGGTTTGGAGTTTGAGAGGTTCTCTGTTCCCTTTTATCGGGAAGAATACATAGGTAGACTTTGCTCTATTGTTTCAATTTTTGTTGATTTGTGATTATTCTGATTCTTTTTTGTTTTCCTTCCACAGCAAGGTCAAAGAACTTGGAGCCTTCTCTTAGCGAGGTTCGTCTCTCTGAACTGGTTCAGGCTTGGAACATTAGAGAGCCATTGGGTGATGGAGAGCTTCCCAGGTCTACTGCTTTTCTTCTCGAGTACAAGAACGTTGGCTCTAGTTTCATAGCAAGGCCTGTGGATAGTATCCTAGAGTTTGATACCTCCAAAGAAACTGATGCGGATCCTATCTAGTTGGATGAGGATGAGAGCATCTCTGAAAGTGACATCGTAGGTGCTGTAAGAAATTTGGGTAGAGGGAGCTCTAGTAGTAGTAGTTCTTCTGATCGTGGGGAGGTTTCTGAAGCTCATCAGTCATCGAGCACATCTAGTAGTTTGAGCGAGGAGATGGCTCCTCCAAGAAAAAATTTAATTCGTGATGATGATGATGAGGACCATATGCTTCTCGCACAGAGGATGAAGAAGAAAAAATCTAGCTCTGGGGTTGTGGCTACTGGTTCCCGATCCTCTGCTCAGGAGAAGGAGAAAAATAGGAAGGAAGAAGAGCAGGTAAGGGAGAGAGAAAGAAAAATGGAAGAAGAGAAGAAGAAGAAGATGGAGGAAAAAGGAGGGTACAGGAGAGGAAGAATAAAGAGAATGAGAGAAGGGATGAGAAGAGGAGGGTGGAAGCGAGGACGGAGGCTGGGCAGGCCTTAGTCCCGGTGTTCGCGCTGCCCGAGGGGGCTTCTGTTGTAATTTCCCCTCAGTTGGCCCCCGCTCTGCTCGAGAGGGATGTTCTCCCAGCTGATCGTCAAAAGGCGGTGGGGTCCGAGCAATTGGCCCTTCAGGCTAGTCAGAGGCTTGTTTTGGTAAAATTCTTTCATTTTCTCCCTTGTTTTTATGAATTCCATCATTTCCTTCTTCTAATATCTTATTTTTTCTACAGTTTATGACTGACTTCGTCGTGCTATACCGTTCACGTGATGAGCTGGTAAGGAAATATAGCGATCTGAAGAAAGAGAATGTTGCCTTAGAGATGAAGGGTACACAGCTCGAGGATGGTTTCAAAGCCATTGATGCTACTCGGATATCATCTGATCTGGCTCTTGCTACTGCCAATCGGGAGAAGGACGCAGTAGTCAAGGATTTGAAAGAGCTGCGACAGGCATACGACCTGGTTTGCTCGAGCAAACTTGCTATTGTGGAAGAGAACAGAGTGCTCTCTGAGGATCTGAAGAAGAAGGAGTCTGAGGCGGTCACTGTCAAGGTAGACTCATATAATTTTTGTTGGACTACAACATACGAGGATGCTAAAGTTTAGATAGGCTATATTAGTCTTCTGGACTTTAAGAAGGGCTAGAACAAGGCCCTCATAGCTGCCGAAGTGGATGTTTCATCTCCCCTATTTGACGAGCATGACCCAGGGCTAAGGCCAGTTATAGATGAGGAACTTGTCCTTAATGATGTTTCCCTTGTCATGGAGATAGAGATTACCTCTACTGAGGGGGGTGCTCCTGCTGATGCTCATAAAGGGAAACAACCATTGACCTTTGGGAAACCTGAGGTTACTAACTAACTATCTTCTAGGATTACTTTGTATTTTCGCTTTTTCTATTTGTAAACTTTATTTTTGTTGTTCGATGTAATATCAACCATTATTAATGAAAAGGCTCCTTTTTTCTCATCGCACTGATTTGTCTCCTTCTCTCCCTTGTCTTTTTATTGCTTGTAGTTAATTGATGTGGATGATTACATTCCTGCTACTTCCCAATTGGGAAGGATGTTGGGGCCCAATGTGAGCTCCGAAGTTAGTCACACTTTTGTGAGGATCTGCAAGTCTCTGCAACTGAGGAACAAGCACTTTATTGAGCAAACAGAGCTCGTCGCCAAGCTGAAAGACAGGCTTCAAGAGATGGAGGACATTGGTGCCTCAGTCCAAGAGGAGGTCAATACGCTGAGAACGAAGCTACTAGAGGCCTCTGAGATCAACAAAGTTGGGGAGGTTCTCCAGTAGGAGAATGAGACTCTGAGGAGAGAGGTCTCACGACTTAGGGAGAATATGTCGAGCACTGCTCCAGCAGTATTACAGGGTTCCTCGTCATCACGAGTTAGAGCTGGTCAGAGTACTATCCCTCTAGTGATATGGCGTCCTTCATCGATGCGAGCTGACAGGAGCACCAGGAGCCGAGATAGGGAATTAGAAGAGCTTCGAGAGAGGGAGATGGAAGAGCTTCGTGGTGACGTCGAGCGAGCATATGTGATCATTCCTAGGCTTCAATGGGATGTTACTCGACTGCGGCACCTGTTTAAAAAGGGTCTTCGACGAGTGTGGGCTGACATCTATGAGAAGGGCCGGTCAAATGCTCCAATAAGGTTGTCAGAATTCTAAGAGCTTTCTTTTTTCAGAGGGTGGCTGAGTGCCTTGAAGGATCTGCAAGTCCCGAAGAACTCGATGCTCTGGTACCGCCACGAGATTTCTCCCTCCACCCTGATGCCTAACCCCTTCCGGAGGTATGATCAATGGATCTCCATCGATGCCATCCCTCGGCAATTATTGGAATCGGATGCGAATGAGGTTGAGGAAGAGTTATCTCCTACTCCTGATGATGGACGAAGAGATCGAGTGGCTGACTATCTCGCTCAGAGGCCTCACCCCCATTGAGATTTTGCCAGTTGTTGCTTTTTGTATTTTTGATAGTGTAAATGCTTTGGGCGAGCTCACCGACTAAACATGTATCACAATTGTTGTAAATATGATGAATTCTTTATATTCTTGTCGCTTTATGATCTTCTAAATTTGTGTTGTCATTAAAGTGTCCTCCCAGTCCAGTATAATATCGAGATACCATTGTGCACCACTTTACCTTTTAGGTCGTGTCATCACACTTCCTTAGGCCTAAGTGTGGCAATTGGCAAGAACACACCTGGTGTTGGATGCTTTATTCGTTCAGGATTTTATTCAACCAAAGAAGGTTTGACGACCAGTATAAAATTTGGCCATATTTCCTAAAGATCCCCTGTAGGGCTTCATATATTGTCAGGGGAAATGCTAAGAGGTCCCTCGTGTTTCATAACGATGACCTGAGGAGGGATGCTCCCCGGTTATGGCATAGTGATCAATGTGCATGTCATTTCGAAAAGATGTGCGATAAAGCTCATATAGTTGTTACTTATTAGAATGCAACCATTTAAATAACTTTCAATAATGACAAGGGAAATGAACTTCTACTTACATAACGAAAGAATAAAAGAAAGATCTAAAAATACAATCTCTTGAGAGTGGCTGCTTTCCATGCTCGTGGTATTTCTCTACCTTCCATTATTTTCAAGTGATAGGCACCCTGCAGATCATCTCTAGTTATCTTAAAGGGTCCTTCCCAGTTTGGGCCTAGCTTACCGTCTGATGGTTTTACTGTGCTGCCTAGGACTTTCCATAGAACGTAGTCCCCAACTCGGAATGTCCTTGGGTTAACCCTTTTGTTGTAAAGCCTCGCGAGATGTTGCTAATAGCTCGCTAGTTTTACTAGGGCTAGATCTTGGTTCTCTTCGGCTAGGTCGAGCTCAGTGAGTAATTCTACATCATTATGGCCCTGGTCGACAAGGTTGGACCTCATTATTGGCAAACCTGCTTCTAGTGGGATGACTGTTTCGATGCCATATGTCAGCGAAAATGGAGTTTCTCGCCAAGGAGTGGTTCGGTATGCCCATAAGATATAGGGTAGTTCATTTACCCATGCGCCTTTGGCTCACTTCAATCTATTATTCAATCCATCGATCATAGTTTTGTTGGAAGCCTCATCTTGGCCATTGCTCTGAGGGTAGGCCAGTGAACTCAAGTGGTGTCTGATACCGTGTTCGTTACAGAAATTCTGAAAGGAGCCGCTTTCGAACTATGTTCCATTGTCGGTGATAATGGTTCTGGGGATGCCAAAGCGAGTGATTATATTCCTCCATATGAACCTTATCATATCTGCATCTTAGATGTTTTCCAGGGGTTCCGCCTCGATCCATTTGGTGAAGTAGTCAGTCGCAACCAAAAAATATTTGCGATTATCGGTGGCGGTAGGCAGTGGTCCCATAATGTCCATTCCCCATTGGGCGAATGGCTATGGACTGGACAGAGATTTTAGATCTCTGGCAGGTTGGTGGAACATAGGAGCGTGAAGTTGGCATTGCAGGCATTTGCAGACATACATCGCAGAGTCCCTTTGCATATATGGCCACCAATAGCCTTCCTTCATTACTCAAAAAGCTAGAGACCTTCCTCTGATATGACTTCCACAGACTCCTTCGTGAAGCTCGTGAAGCTCGTGAAACTCGTGGAGCAATTACTCGACATCAGCTAGGTGAACGCATTGGAGGTAGGGACCGGAGAAGGATCTCTTATACAAGATGCCTTCTGGGGATAAGTGAAAGCGAGCAGCTTTGACTCTTATCTGGTGGGCAGTCTTCTTGTCATCCCGGAGCGTGCCATCCTTTAAATAGTCCCTTAAGGGGTCCATCCAGCTGGGGGTTGATCCCACCTAGAGTACCTATTCCATGTTTGGTGGCTTGCTATCGTGGTTAATGCTCTTATGAGTGAGGAAATCGATGGGGATGGTTCTTTTTAGGTCGGAGTCAACTGCCGAACTCAGGGCTGCTAGGGCATCAGCATGACTATTTTACCCCCTGGGAAACTGTTAGATGTTGATCTCTTCAAAGCTCGACATTAGTTTTTTCACTAAGGCGAGGTAAGCTGCCATTCTTTCATCGTTTGTATTGTAATCTCCACTTATCTGATTGGAGACTAGTTGGGAATCGCCGAACACCTGTAAATGTTTTGCTCTCAAAGTGTGCGCCTTTTGGAGGTCTGCTATTAAGGCTTCGTACTCTGCTTCATTGTTGGAGGCTGCAAATCCAAGCCTGATTCCTTATTCAAGGATTATATTCTCTGGAGTAATGAGGACAATGCCTACCCCTGCCTCCTTTGAGTTGGAGGCTCCATCAACAAACAGTTTCCAGGTTTCCTTTATTTCTTGGTCCTCCTTTTGAGTTGGTGGTTGAGTTTGGTTGGAGGGTTCCTCGCCCGTGAATTCGGCTATGAAATCAGCAAGGATCTATCCCTTGATCGCGGTCCTTAGTTGAAATTGGTTGTCAAATCCCCCATGCTCGACTGACCATTTAGACAGCTTGCCTGACAAATCTTCTTTCCTCATGACTACCTTAAGGGGGTGCGATGTAAGGACGATGATAGTGTGGGCTTCGAAATAGTGCTTCAGCTTCCTCGAGGCCAGTACTAGTTCAAAGGTGAGATTCTCAAGCGGTAGGTACCTCTGCTTGGCGTCAAGTAGGGTTCTGCTCACGTAGTAAATAGGGTGCTGGATTCCTGTAACCTCGCATATTAATGCAGAGATAATAGTGTGGTTGGAAACGGAGAGGTACAGGTACAGAGAATCTATTTGCCGTGGTATGACGAGTAGTGGTGGAGAGCTTAAGTAAGCTTTGAGCTCGACCAATGCTCGTGAGCAATCTGGGTTCCATTCTACCATTTTGTTCCCCTTCAGAAGTTGGAAGAAAGGCTTGCATTTCTCGGAGGATTTAGAGATGAAGCGATTTAAGGCAGCGAGCATACCAGTGAGCTTCTATACGTCCCGGATTGTTCGAGGTGGTTGTACCGTGTTAATCGCATTGATCTGGTCTGGGTTAGCCTCTATGCCTCTCGACTGACCAAGTACCCAAGAAATTTTCTTGACTGGACACCGAAAGAACACTTGCTTGCATTAAGTTTCATTCGATACTTCCTGAGGATTTCAAAGGTGTTTGACAGGTCTGAGAGGTGATTTTCTTTCTTCTTACTTTTTACGAGCATATCATTGATGTAAACCTCAATGGTGTTTCCCATCTGGTCCTTGAACATCTTGGTAACCAGTCGCTGATAGGTTGCCCCTACATTCTTGAGCCCAAAGGGATAACCTTGTAGCAGTATAGCCCAATTGTAGTGATTAACGCCATTTTGTCCTGGTCTGGGGCATATAAGGGGATCTGGTGGTACCCTGAGTATGCGTCCAGAAAACTCATCCGTTCATGAGCTGCAGTGGCGTCTACTAGTTGGTCTATTTTTGGGAGGGGGAAACTATCTTTAGTATAAATTTTGTTGAGGTCAGTGAAGTCGATGCAAACTCCCCACTTCCTGTTTCTCTTCGGAACTACTACTAGGTTGGATAACCACTTGGGGAATTGTACTTCCCGTATGGATCTTGCATCCAGAAATTTTTCAACTTCTTTTTCTATCGCTTTAGCCTTCTTGGGTGTAGTTCACTGTCCCTTCTCCGTGATCAGTTTGAAGGTAGGATCGACGTGCAGCTGATGGAAGACCATACTAGGATCGATTCCAGGCAGCTCGTATGGTTCCCTTGCGAAAATATCTATGTTGCATCTTAGCAGAGTTGTCAATTCCTTTTGTTCCTGGCTAGTGAGAGATGACCCAATCAAGAAGACTCTATTACTGTCTCCATCTCCAGCAACAACTTCTACCAGGTCCTCGACGACCCGCTCGATTGGGAGAAGCCTGGACTCCTCTACTCTAGGTCTTCCGTACTTTAATTTCTATTTAGAAGGTGTCAGACCTTCTTTAACTTTCTCGCTGGGCTGATCGGCCTTCTTCTCTGGATTTGGTCGGATGGATGCTATGAAGCGCCT
The DNA here is from genome assembly GCA_949130495.1 of Sambucus nigra. Classification (NCBI taxonomy): domain Eukaryota; kingdom Viridiplantae; phylum Streptophyta; class Magnoliopsida; order Dipsacales; family Adoxaceae; genus Sambucus; species Sambucus nigra. The sequence continues at coordinate 424,271,770 of OX422218.1, forward strand.
TCTTGCCCTCTCTTAGTCGCTATGGATCTTAATTACCCATCGCTCGGTTACATACTTGAGTTTCTGATGGTAGGTCGAGGAGACTGCCTTTAATGCATGAAGCCATCACCTACCGAGGATGGCCCGGTATGGTGAGTCGATGTCAACTACCAAAAACTCAATCATCTTGGCAACTTTTCCAGCATGCACCGGTAGTACAATCTTTCCTAGGGGCATAGTTATTTTTCCAGCGAAGCCAACTAAAGGGACGGTAGCTTCGTTTAGGTAGGCGACACTTAACTTCAACTTTCTGAATAGGTCGAGATACATTACTTCAGACGAGCTTCCTTGGTTGATAAGAAACTTGTCGACGTCAAAGTTAGCTATCCTGAGCGTAATGATCAGAGCATCGTGATGTGGGGTTCTCACTCCCATCAGATCATCATCTGTGAAAACAATATGCTTGCTATAGTTGACGTCATCTGCTCTTCGACGCTTCCCTGACTGCGACTTTGCTGGATCGATCTGAAAAGCCTGCATTACCGCTGTAAGTTTCTTCATCTCCATTCAAGCTGAATTTCCTTGGATCTGCTTGTAACACTCCATATTTTTGGAGAAAATAGAAATTAATTAAATTGATGACCTAAGAATTTAATTAATTAAGAGAAATTATTTAATTCGATGATTCAGATTAAATTAATTCACTCTAAGTTTAATTTCACACGTGGCATATTTGAAGGTAAAATAAGTGGATTTCATAAAGTGAATCGGATGGTGATTGCGAGGTTATGGTTGGTTCCGAAAGGATCAAAATAGTCGAAAAAGTGTACTCGGGTGTACAGTTTGGGTCCCGGGATGATTTTCGACCAACCGGGCATCGTTTAAGGGTATTTCGATCATTCAAGAGTTGGAGGTTTAGAGAATTCCGAAAATATTAAGTGTATATCTGCCATTACAGAGAAGGGGCTAGGGTTAACACAATCACAATAGAAGAGAGTCCATTGAAGAGGAAGAGGAAAAGAAAGAGAAGGTTCCTTCACAGTTTTTCGCCCCGAACGCAACGGAATCGAGATCGGAGTGAGGGGAGAACAACTACACCATCATATTAATGAAATTCAGACCTGCTATTGAGAGGCAAGTATTTAAGTGGCAATTTATATTAAGCATGTTATACTACCCATGTAGATTAGAGTTTGATTTCATGCTTTTGGAAGTTTTATATGAATTTGGGAGGGTTTAATTCATAAACTAAAGTGGGAATGCATGTAGAGATGTTCCTTAATGATGATAATATGAAATTAGTGGGTTTGGGTTGATTAATAAGAGAGAAATATGAGTTCTTGATTTATAAAGTTGATGAACATGAGAAAATTAGGGTTTTATGTTAATTAAAGGAGAATTTGATTCTTGGGTTGAATCTTGATGTATCTCTATGTGAAGATAAACCGATATTAGGATATATTTAATGATTAAGATTTAATCTTGATGGGTGCTTGATTGAAGAACATGAATCTTGAATGACTTAGGGTTTAATTGATGAACACAAGATGCCAATCTTCCATAATTATTAACATAACTTTAAACCTATGCCATTTTCATCATACTTCGAATTAAAGTGATATCCATACATTTTTGGAAATTTATTTGCCTTGTCTTTCTAATGAGATTTGAATCAGGTCAATCGAAGTTCGGTAGAGGGAGAAATCGATGTTTTACTATAGGGTGTTTGATTTGCCAGTTTAGTAACTACCAGAATTTTTTACGTAACTTTAAACGTATTCCATTTAAATTTTTCTTATAATTAGAGTGATATCCATACATTCTTGGAAATATATATGTCTTATCTTTCAAATGAGATTTGAATCAGGTCAATCGGAGTTATGTAGAGGGAATAATCTGCCAGAAAATTTTCTAATCGATTCGGTTGCCTAGTTTTTGCCAATAATTTCCTTTTTGTTTAGGACCTTTGGAAATCGTTTGGAATTAATTTGTGAGATTTAATTTCTAATATACTAGAATTATATTGAAACACCATTAGTCCTAGTTTGGATTTTAGGTGTGGCCTACGAGGGAAGTTTAAGGGCTAAATTAATTTGGATTAATAGAGAGAAAAAAAATGTAAACTGAAGGATAATTCGAGTTAATAGAATTCGAGAGGAACGAGGACTTAGACCAGTAGGGGGTAGAGAGTTTACCTTATGATATTATATGTGGAATAAAGGATACCCTTTGAGTGGTGAGAAATACTCGGGAATGTACGGTAATAAACGAAGTTATAAATTATGGAATACATAGAATATTCGGGATATAAATAAACTATGTATGAGGCATGTGATATGGGATGTGTGTATGCCCTATTGTTATTATATATGTATATAGGTGGAGTGAATATCTATCGTTATTATATGGTTGTGTGAATACCTCTTTGATGTTATATTTATATAGGTGGAATGTGTACCTATATTATTGTTTATTATGTGTATGACATACCTACCATACTTGCTATCACGGTAGGTTGGCGTTCGAAAGAGGACAATATTATCTTGTGTTGCCTTCGGGGGGATTTTAGATTTGGTACCTAAAGAACATAGGACTGTGAAGGACTTATTTGTGAGTCGATAAGTCTATTGACTGTGGGAGCGTAGGTATGTGCGTGACCCATGGATATGTGAACTATGTTCGCCTCCAATATGTGTGATTTGATAAATATGGTTTGTGAGAGAAGACGAACCAATTGTCCTTTGTACAGCGAGAGATGTACCCGGACATGATAGCAGAGTATGCATGCACCGCACCTGTGCCTAGGGGTGTCGTACTAGTATTGATATAATGGATGATAAATATATATACCTTTGATATGTTTTACAGTATGCACCGCAGCTGGGTCTGGGAGGTGTCATGTTATATATATATATATATATATATATATATATTAAAAAGTGTGAATATATATATATATACTTGTTATGTTATCTACTGTGTAAAATTAATGGACGAGAAAGATAGTGAAATCTTATTTGACTTAAGAATGTGAACACTTAATCCTAAAATTTGAAAAGCCTTGCCCATATTGAAGAGAAATGGATATTTATTTAATAAATGTATTTGCATGGAAATACGAGTGGACGCTATGAGTTATGGTTAGCAGACTTATGATTTCAAACTAGTGAGTTGTGTGTATCTAAACTAAAAGTAATCTGAATATTGGCGTCGAGGTAACATTACGAACCAATACATATGGAATAACTATTGGGGTCGAGGTAACATTACGAAGCAATACCCTTAATGTGTGATACAAGGATATAATAGCAGAGTGTGTACTTATATTATATATGGTGTGTAAAATATATATACAACATGAATAATATACTTATGTGTGCTAGTAGAGAGACGAGATAGTATGTATCTAAAGAACGATTAATCTACTAAAGAGTAATTAGTAGGGAGCTTAGATAGGGTATATCTATATAATGATGAAGCTATTAATGTGTGAATAGTAGGAAGATAGTTAGTGAAAATCTACAATAAAGTTTAAGTAGAGAAAATTAAATGGTTAAGTTTGAACAATAACCTATGTAGTAAGGGTAACTGGGATTTAATAATAACATAAGAGAGATGTTAATTATTAAGGGTATTTGATAGCATACTGTATGGGCAGTACAGAGGAGCTATATTGATTTAGGTTTATTAGATAATGGCTCCCTAGTTAGATTGGCTAGAATTGACTAGGTGGGGTTGAGTAACAAAGGTTAGGTGCGCATTATAGATGAGAGGTGAGGAACTCAAGGGAGTGTTTGCAACCTAACATGTGTATCTAATAAATGTTCATTTAAACTGTTATTTAATTACTTGCTAAATATTTTTAAATGATTTTTACTTGGGCTCTGACCCGTACTTGCAAAACCTTTTTCCAAAACCTTTTAGGTGTCCAGCCACAAGGACGCCAAGCAGGATGATCTATTCTAGGGATGCGTAGCTGCAGCACTTGTGGATGCTTGCCGGATTTGGACTTAGACGATTCAGTTACTTCACTCCTAGTGTAGGGTGCAGGGCAGTACTTTATTCGGGCATGTTGCCCACGGTTATTTAATTTATGACAGTCAGAGCTTGTATTCAGACTTTTATTGAGGTTGGACTTTATATTGGATTTTGTAACCGATGGTTTATTCGGTATTATTTCATTCTAGTCCTTTATATTGTGGATGGATTTATATTACTATTGCATGGGATGTACTAATGTAATAATGTTTTGTTGTTGATTGTTAAATAAAAAGATTAAAATTTTGACATCGGCTTTTTGAATACTAGGTGGTTAGTAATGTTTTAAAAAGTTTTTGACAGTGATGCTAAGAATGAACCAGATAAGAAACCTGTTTTAATTGGATATAGGACTGATCACCCGGTATTTAATTAGGCAGGGTGTCACACTGCTTGGCATCAGATGCCCCGTGAATTATCGCGAACTCATGCCTTGTATCATCTTCGAGCACGTTATCAGGTCTTACTTCCCTATTGGTAGCCACCTTCTCTACCTTTTTCTCCAAAAATTGGTTCAAATGCCCGAATTGGGATAGCTCCTCGAGGTGAGATTTAAGAGATTTCCAATGCTTGGTCTTATGTCCTCCCTCTTTATGAAAAGCGCATCTCAGCGCATTGTTCCTCTTCGAGGGATCTCCTCCCATCTTCCTGGGCCATTTGATGAATGGCTCGTCTTTGATTTTTGAGAGGATCTTGTAAATTAGTTCTTTCACGACGGTGTTGACCGCCTGAAATGCTTTCGACACATCATTGTTCCCTCCGTTCTTGGAGCCATTTTTTCCCCTGTTCTTTCCTCCTTTCTTTTGATTCTCATCTTTGTCACTGCCCTTGGTAGTGAGTTTAGCTCGACCGTTTTCTCCTGTACTGAGGCGGGTGACATCCTCCACCTTATCTTACTTCTCGATGCGAGCCATTAGGTCGTCAATAGTCATAGCCTCCTTCTTTATCAGGGACTGGTAAAGAAGGGAAGAGCTGGGTAGCCCAATTTTAAAAGAGGCCACTGCCACTTGTTCCGAGCAATCCTCGACCTCATTGAATAACTCCCAGTACCTCTTCGCGTAGTCTCGGAGTGTCTCTTGAGGCATTTTCTTCATTGTCAGTAAAGCATCCATCCTTTTGGGATGAGAGCTACTAGTAATGAAGCAAGCCGTAAAGAGTTCGGCCAGGGATTTAAAACTTCTGATGGATCGGTGGGGGATCCTTTCGAACCATTTCTGTAAAACATCATGCAAGATCGAGGGAAACATTTGGCACATTATCGCGTCTCGATGGTTCCACAGGGTTATGGCCTATCGGTATTGTCTGACGTGATCAATGGGATAAGTCTTACCGTCATAAATTTTAATACTTGGGATGGAAAATTTCATGGGGGCTTCTTCCTCTTCAATTTCTCTCATGAAAGGTGATTTCATCTGGGTTTTGAGAGCTCGTATAGTAAGTTCTCGGGTCGATCTGGTACCGTGATGGGCATGATATTGGTCTATCTCCCTACGGACCAGATTTCGTATATTCTCATTGCTGCGAGTAGGGCTCTGGTAATGGCGAGATCTTCGCAGCTGCTCACGGAGGTCATCGTCTGATTCACCTTCCTTAAACTTTTGATATCCTCGCCTAGGGTTCCTTCCTCGGCTACGAGACTTTCTCACCTGAGGGATAGGAGTGAGGTATGGACGTCTCCTGTTATCATGATGAAGCTCTCTCTCTAATCTTTCCAGTCTTCTTTTCAAGCGAGCATTCTCAGCCTCGTGTTTGTGAGAAGACTCCCTTTGCTCGTGGAGCCTTGCCTCGTATGCATCAATCAATCTGGATATCTGTGTGGACCTCGCTGGTCTTTGGCTTTCTTCTGAGGTTGGCCTTCCAAAGCAAGCCCTTTGATCTGAACGTCGAACTTCAGACCTAATCCTGCGAAGAGCAGGTAGTTCGTGAATATCCCCTACCTAGGGGGCATTGCTACTGTGACCGGACATTTTAAACTCCTTTCTTGGTGTGGGATCTTCTCAGGGAAAGATGAATGTTTCCCACAGACGGCGCCAATTATGGTGATAATTATTATGCAACACAAATATATAGGAGAAAGGAAATCACCAAGTAAGAACAAGGAATGTAAAATGACAATCACACAACAAAGGATGTACGTGGTTCAGCAAAGATATGCCTACGTCCACGGTGGTGCAGTCAGTGTTATTTATATATACTCCGGAGAGTGATTACAGAGAATATAACTTGTTCATTTGCCCCGAACCTAGGGTTCACTATATACATGTACATTTAAGTAAGTGGGGGTGTTGGATTCCCCCATGTCTTCCATCTCTCCCTATAACCTCCCTTAATGGTAACATGGGAAGAGACCGAATAATCAAATAAGAGATGGGGGGCTGGACTTTGGGCCGCCAGAATTGGGCTACTCATCCAGGGTCATGATCTTAATTTTGGGTACCCACACTTATATTGACATATCTTTAAACATTATATTTAAACATTGTTCATATTATTTTTTTATTTTTATGCTTATATACATATCATTGCATTCTATTTTATAAAATTTTAAATATGTGATTGTGCACTATTTGAGTTTAAAAAGTTTTTTTCTTTTAACTTAACTACCATGTGTTCCATTATTCAATTTCTCTATTCATGTTGCATATCGTAGGTACAAAGCTTCCTTATCCATCAGGTACTGAGTTGCGTTTTCGATCTGTTGTGACAGCATTCCATCCATCCGGTCTCCGATCACGCCAAACACCAGCATTAATAATAGGTTCAATAGTAAAGGTGTACTAACAACATCAATTTCATCCGTACTCACACCAGATTTAATAACACGAGTAGCTGCATCAATGGAGAAAACAACCACGATGAGTTTGCGAGGAATCATTTGATTGGGTATACAAGAATTATACTTATTGATGTGTTCTCCTTACTAACAGATCACATTGATCTTAAAATTCTAAACCCAACCCTAACAAGTCCCTGGATTTTGTCTTCATCATTATTAAGCCAATAATGATATTTTTTTATTCTTCTCAAATGATTAATATTTGTATTACGAGAGAGAAAACTCCCTAGCTAGCACAGAAAAATTGAGATCCAAGTTCTTTGGGCTAGCCACATCACCTTGATTCGGTGTATCAATTAAGTTTTTCTAATTAGTTTTCGTGGTAATAAGTGACCTACCACTGTAAAATTACGAAGACGAGGAGATGGATATTTTCAAAGAATTATGTTACATTTACATGTTTAGTTGTCTCTATTTCTTGAGCCTTGGTTTTGATGGATTAAGTGCTTCAACTTCTAGAGGTTTCAATGAGAAATAATTTGATGAGTTCTATTAGGCCTCAAGAAATTCTCTATTAGGATCAATTCTTAATAGATAACTACCATTAAGAGAATTAAGCTTTAGTCATCTTATAACGAAAGGATATGTATAGAGACGCGTGAATGTTTTGATTATATTCTTTGTTCGCCATCATATGTATGCAATTATGTCATGTTTAAAAGTGTTTGTAACATATATGGTTGTGATTGCCGAGACAAGTGACATGTGATTTAATTTTATACTATATAATGCATTTGATACATTAGGACATGACCTGGATTTGTTCCAGCTAGAAGTTTCCCTTCAGTATTTTTAGTTTACGTTGAGTTTTACAGCATTTTCATCTTAACACTACATGATTAAGACTCGAGAGATTTTAAAAAACTATCAATATACCCCACATAGAAATTGTGGGGCACAAAATTTATATGTAACTGCTATAACTATTGTAACTATCGTACAGATCATATATGTCAATGTTGTACAAAATTTATATGTAACTTTACATGTAACTATTATAACTTCTGTCCAGATCATGTATTGATAACTGTTGTAACTTCTATACACTAATTTGAACAACTATTTCGATCATCCTAGAAACTTCATCTACAAATGAACAACTATTTTTATTGAAGTTAAGCTTTTAGCTTCTACCCTCTCTGTCAGATCTTATACTATTTATAGTTTTCCAAAATTGTTTGTTAGCATGATTGTTATGAAGCAATATTACATGTGTATATGATCAATCATTTATTGTTCTAATTGTGTAATATCAACCTTTCCACCTTCATTGTTCTCATAATAGAATAGTTTCAAAGAATTTCTTCAGACTTTTCATCTTTGTTAAAAATAGGTAGCTACTTAATGTTTAAATTTATATAAAAAATATTTTATTGTACAACTGTTGGGAGATATATTACTTGATCATTTAAATCATCCTATGATGATGCGATACGTGATTTCGAGGGATAACTTGAGGATTTTAATCACATTTCTGATGTGGCATAGCATATTAGTGTACTCCTCAAATATGATCATGTGTATAATCTTCTTTATAGATTTATACCCAAAAAAGTTCCTCACTGTAATACCCCATAGTTTTATGGCCTTTAAAAGTTGGGGATTTATTATGTTTATTTGAGTTATAAATTTAATATTAATTAAGAATTTTATTTTAAATAGTTACTAGAGTGACGAGAGTTAGTAATTATTGGGAACTTGTTGAATATTACATAATGAGTAAATTAATATGTAGAATTAAACTTATTAAAATTGTCACGAGTGAATAATTTGACAATTATGGAAATTAAGTCGGGATGCACTAGTGTCGTGTCGGGGCTAAATTATTATTATAAAATGTGAATAAGTTCTAAGTCACCCGTATGGTCCTTTCGAGTGTGCCAATGTGTTCGAAAGGGTCGAGATAGTCCGAAAAGTGTACCCCAGGGTTTAGTTTGGGTCTCGGGGCATTTTTAGGGTTAATCGGCACCCCAACACCCCGGAAGGGAGATTTAGTCATTTCCAAATTAGGCCTTAATTAAATGACAAAAATTGGGACATTAATATCAGATATTAAAAAGAGTATTCTAGGGTTAACACTCTCAAAAATTTTGAACGGCATTGAGAGGAAGGAAGGTAAAGCTTTCCAAGAAATCCGAGGCCAAGAGCCAACTCAATTGCACCACCACCACCGCCGAAAAATAAATCGTAAGTTTAGGAACGCAGCCATATCCTTATCACCAACAGATCAGACCTTCGAACCCCAGGCAAGTATCTATCTTCCAAATTATTAGTTAATATTCATCCATGTTAGATTAGGATTAAGAATACATGTTGTTATGAACGAATTATATAATTTAGAAGACTTAAATTACATGTTTTGGGAGTAAATCATGAAATCTGGACATGCTATTATATGTAGAGGATTACCCATGAAGTTGTATTGGTTTAGAAGTGAGAAATCTGGAAAAAGAATTAGAAGATTGAAACTACGGTTCTTGTTAGTTATGATGAATTGTCCTTTTAATTCGATACCTTTAATGAATTTGTACATGCTTCACGTAGGAAATCATGTATATAGGTATACGGAATCAGTAGTTAACTTGTTTAGGATTTTGGGGATCATTAATTGTGTTTTGAAGAAAATTCTTGGATGAAACTCGTAGGTCAGATTAACAATTCTGGGTAAGAATTGCTTGATCGATCGATCGACCCAAGAATGGCGCTCGATCGAATGATCGATCGATCGACCCTCTTTCCTCGATCGATCGACCCTTCCTTAAAAACTGCATGTTTCCCCCCTTTTTGTTTAATCTATATAAAATATGTACGAACCCTTGAATATCATTTTAAGAGTATATTGGGTCATGAATAGGATCATAGGTGTCTAAGTAGACTCCGTTGAGTGAAATTTTATATGAGATGAAATCGTGGGTTAACGGGGGTTTCGTCACATATTGGGAATTATGCGTACGTTCACTAAAGAATTGAGAGACTCGTGAAAGACTTAGACAAGAATGTTAGAGAGGGTGTATCTACAGAAATTATCTTTAGTAAGAGATAATCCTTCGAGGTATGAAAGGTAAGTCGAAGCACCTTATACCTTTGACTTGCTTAAGTCTATACTGTATAAGTGTTCAACTAGTTTGGAAATATTGACAAAATTGGTTGTCTATCCTAGAATCCAAAAAGCCTCAGATCTAATCTCTCTAATCCTCTTGAATTATCCATGAAGGTATAAAATGAATCACACTACACACAATTAGAAGTGCATATATGTGTTCATATTGCTTAAAATTGAGTGTGTGTTTAATTCCCCTTGAATTGGTGCTTTAATAATTTTTTGGGAATTTTTAAATAATTTTTAATCATTTTTAAACATTTTTTAATTAAATGTTTTTATTAATATAATGGGATTATATAATTTGTGGGGTTAATATTCTATTTTGGAAACTTTTGTTTTCATTAAAAAGTTTGATTGGGTAGGATCTCAAAGCGCTAGAGACTTCAGGGTGATGTTTTGTAATTAATTTGACGAGCGTGTGAGGGCCTCTCATATGTCAACACTTGTCATCCCCTTAATTCGTAAATATGTGTTTGTTGTATGAGAGGATAGCCTGGTTCATTACTGATCGTTAGATCATTTCTAATCGAGGGTCTGCATGTGTTCTTAGTTAATCCCGGTGCTATCCATTTGAACCAATCACAATCATCTTTAATCACCGCTGTTTTATAACCCTTGGATCAAGTCAAAGCTTGCAAGACTTGATCTCAGCCCTTGATTACCCTAGAACATCCAGAACCTTCCCTCAGCCCTATAAATACCCTCCACTTCTCAGCCTTAGAAGACTTTTGGGCATTCGTCTTTCTGAGAGAAAAAAAATAGAGAGAAGAGAGAAGTGAGAGAGAAGAGAGAAAAGAAAAGAGAGAAGAGAGAGAAAGGGAACTGTTAGCCCAAAACCAAACCCTAACCCTAAACACTTCATCCTTCTGAAACAAACCTTCGTATACACTTAACCCGAAACACATTCTGAGTGTTTGAGAGAGAGAGTGGTTTGTTCTTTTGAAGTTGTAACCTCCTTGGCTTTGATCTTGTTCACAACTTAAACTTTAGAGTGAAGATCTTGTTTCTTTTTCCATAGAAATGTTAGATCTATACTCTGCATGTTATATTTTCACTAGATCTGCATATTTTCTACTTGGTTTAAGAAAATCTTTATTCATTTGGTTTTTAAAATGTTTTATGGTTTCTGTTTTTACAAAACTTAACCCTGACCTAGTTGGATTCACACTTGGAGATTTTCAATCTCACAAATGTTTTCAAAAAGAGATTGATTAAGATCTTGTCCGATTTTAAAAGCGAGATATCCGTGGAATCTGGGATAGAATAAAGGTCAAAAAGGGTTGAAGTTCTGTGAGAAATAAATAAACTAAAATCACTGCATATAGACTTTATATGTAATTTACTAGGACTGTCTGTAAATCTAAGTGTGTGTGAGTTCATGCATGTGAATAGGAATCATTTCACAAACACTTAACACACTACTACACTGGAAGTGTTGTGTTTAAGATCAGAGATCATTGAGTCGATATAAAGAAGCTAAAGCAAAGGAAGTTAGCAAACTGGAAGAACATCATCAACAAATCAAATCTATGAGAAGTTAGAAGGACACCAAGTGGGGTATATTCCTAAACTTAGAATAGGTTGATTTGTGAGCTTGCATGTTGTATTGTTTGTAACTATTATTTGTTTTTAGTGGATTTTTGCTTTTGTGACTTAGAAGTCACCGTGGATGTTTCCTCTATTGGGAGAGGTTTTACCATGTTAAAATCTGTGTGTTGATTATCTTCATCTACTCATCTCATTCTATAAGTGTGATGAATTTTTGAAACTGCCTTAGTTTTAAAAAAAACTTATTACACAGTCTTAATTACTCTCGTACATGAGTTTCTTTGTAAACACATCTTGTTTATAATTTTTATTTTCAAAAGAAAAGGGTTTCTCCAACAAACATTTCGGAGTTGCTTATACAGTTTAATCTTGTATTAAATGGCATTAGCGATGTTTTTCAATTGGTATCAGAGCCCTGTTAACTTTTATTTCAAAAGATCTTGTGTTTCTGAAATCAGTTTCTGAAAAACCTAACTATGGACGAGAAGAATGAAAGGTTTGGTAATCTGTCCAGACCTCCACTCTTTGATGGAAACAACTTTACTTACTGGAAAGTAAGAATGGTTGCCTTCATCCAAGGGACTTTAGGAGATGATGTCTGGGACATTATTGAAAATGGATACACTTATCCTACTAAACCAGCCACTGAAGGAAGTGATGAGAGGGTAAAGAAAATCTTAAGTGAGTTTACCCAAGAAGAAAAAACTATTTCTCGAAATAACAATAAAGGCAAGAATGCCATTTTTATGTCTATTAATGAGTATGAGTTCAAGAGAATCTCATCTTGTTCCACTTCTAAGGAAGCTTGGGACACATTAATCACTGCCCATGAAGGAGACTCAAGAGTTAAAGCTGCTAAAACCCAAATGCTTATCCAGCAGTACAACTCTTTGATCATGTCTGATTCTGAGTCTTTTGATGATTTTTACATGAACTTGACTGATATAGTCACTAAGTTGCATACTAATGGTATTACTTATGATAGAAATGAAATTGTTTCTAAAATCCTAAGGTCATTACCACAAAAGTTTGACAGTAAGAGGTATGCTATTGAGGAAATGAATGATCAAAACCTTACCCCTAAGTTACTCAGTAGCAAACTTAGGACTGTGGAAATGGAATTAGACTTTAAGAAACAATTAAATCATTCTCAAAGAAAATAGCCCAACTCTAACTTCAGTTTTGCCTCTAAGATACCCAAACTTGAGTCTAATTTGACCAACTCTGACTCTGATGAGGAGTGTGATATAGACAAATTAGATAATCTGATTGCCTTGATGTCTACACAATTTAAGAAAATTGTCAAATTTCAAAACAAACAAGCAACTAAACAAGGCAAGCCTAATTATCCTACTCTGTCTAATCCCAAACCTCATGAGAGAGGTCTTGACAAACATCCTAAGGACAACAATTCCAGACCCACTAGAGACCTTAAAAAGATTGAATGTTTTAGATGTGGGAAACTAGGTCACATTGCTCACGATTGCAGAGTTAATCTGAATAAATCTAACACGCACAATAGAGCTAATGTCTGTAAAACTTGGAATGATTCAAGCGACTCTGATGAAGAGGAACTTGAGTCATCTAATGTACTTGACCCTTGCATGTCTTTTGTAAGGACACAAATTTCCAATTGAGTCCATATATAGTTTTGGCTCAATTCCGGACAAAAACATTTATTCATAGGATAGTATTTATTGTAATATTCTCAAGCCTATGAAGTGTATGTTGTAGACGTAGCGGCAAAGAATTTAAAGCTTCATCAAAATGCCGGTTTGCGTGCCTCGTTTCTACGTTATCAACTTAGGTTCCATGCTCCCAAGGTATGAATGTAATTATATGTATATACGAGCTTGGAACAATTTGTATTGGGTGTTAGGTTAATAAAAACTGCATTTTATTTTTCAGAAAGAATCTATTAGAAACATAAAAAATAAGTATATAAAAGTTTATAAAAGTTTCTGGGCCAAAATCGAATTTTTCAATCTTTCTGTTTGTTCGTTTGAAATGTCGTTCGAACCTGTTTCGTTCGAACGAGTTTTGTCGTTCGAACCAGGTTCGTTCGAACGAGTTTTGCCAACGACCCTAACTGGACAGTCGTTCGATATGTCATTCGAACGAATGATCGTTCTAACGAGGTATCTAACGAACCTCTAACGAGCCCAGGCTGGTCACTCGTTAGAAGTCTCGTTCGAACGAGAATCACGTTCGTTCGAACGAACTTTCAGCGGGAACAGTTATTTGGCAGTTTTTTGCAGTTTTTCCCCCCTCTTCCAGTTAGTTTTCAACCAACTTTTTTCATGCAATATTATGTGCGGGAAACACATTTTCCAAGATAACTTTTCCAACATTTGTTTACCTCCAAAAGAGAGTTTGAGAGCAAAATTACTTTAGGAAAATGTTCAAGTTTTGAGTGTCATTTTTAATGAAAAATTCACACACACTCTAGTTTACACCCAATTGTTTATCCAACTTTCTATATAAATATCAATTGTTTGGAGATTGTTTTGGCACCGGTTTTCTCTACCGAATTCAAGAGACGTTTCGGGTTTGCTTCTACACCCCATCACAAAGAAGACTTTTGTTGAGATTTTACCCAAAAGGAGAAAGGCTCCATGCTTGGGTGACGGTGACCATATAAAGTCCCATCGGTGTATTCCGAGACCGCGGTGGAGCTCCGTTGGTTATCCGCTAATTGGAGGTCGATACAAGAAGAAGCATCACGGCTTGAGAGGGTTCGAGTTTAGGAAGTAAGTCTTTTGTCTTGTATTTTGTAATACCATTTTTAGTGGATTTGAGGCTAGGGCCGTCCCGAGGTTTTTTCCCGTTAGTGGGTTTTTCCTCGTATATCGCGGGGTAGTGTGACTGTTTATTTTATCTTGCTCTATATCACTTAGAACGCATGCTAGATTAATTTCAAGATAAAATTTGGTTTTACAATCACACGCATTTAATTTGGGACTTAAATTAAATAATGGGTTAATTTGGTTTATTCAAGTCATTTGCTAATATTGGTGTCGCCTAACTTTGTTTAAATGAATAATCATGACTTAGGCAAATTCTAGGACTTGAATTATGTTGTTTTAATTTGTTTCTTATGATATTAAAACCCGGCCTTGTTGTTTTGTTGAACCATCACTTGTATTTAACGCTTCCGCATTTATTTATTTATTTAAAAGGAAATTATTATTTTAATTTGAGATTATTATTTCAAACCCGGGGATCCAACTGCGCTTTTTCAAATTGGTATCAGAGCCAAAAACGATAAATTATTTCGTTAAAGATCCTTTACTTTTTGGCTAAATATGGATTTTTCCCCATTTTCAAAATTTCCTATTTTTGATGGTTCTAACTACGCGTATTGGAAAGCGCGAATGAAATCGGCACTTAAATCTATCGATGAACGTGTTTGGATGTCTGTTGTTAACGGTTGGACCCCACCAACACATTTAATTGAAAATGTACATGTTCCCAAACCCGTTGATAGATGGACTGAAAATGAGTTTAAGCTAGCAAATTTTAATTCCCGTGGTTTAAACGCCTTATTTAGCGCTGTCACACCGGATGAATTCCGACGTATTATGACGTGTGAAACCGCTAAAGAAGCTTGGGATATTTTACAATTAACTCATGAAGGAACGAGTGTCGTTAAAGCTTCAAAACTCCAAAACCTCACCACTCAATTTGAAACTATCAAAATGGATGAAAAAGAAACTTTTGATAAATTTTATGCTAGACTTTCTGATATTGTCAATTCATCCTTTAACTTGGGAGAGAAAATACCTGACGACCGTGTAGTAAAGAAAATTTTAAGGTCCCTACCCGATAGATTTATTCCAAAGGTGACCGTTTTAAATTCTTTACCCACTTTAGCCTCTACGAAATTAGAAGAGCTTGTAGGTGATTTACAAACCTATGAACTAGATATGTTTCCCTTTAAAACTGAAAAGAAAATTGAAAAGGGCGTTGCTTTAAAAGCCCGCAAAGAGGTTAAACAAGTAGTAGAGAGCGATAGTGATAGCGACTCGGAATATATGGCTTTGTTTGCTCGTAAATTTAGAAAATTTCTTAAATTTAACAAAGATAAAGTTAAAAATGATTTTAAGAAATTTGAATCTTCTAAACATGATAAAAACGAGAAGATTTCTAAAGCCGATAAGATCCCTAAAACTAGTAATGAAAATATTGATAGGGACGAGTCTAATAAATGTTTTGGTTGTGAAGGTTATGGCCATAGGGCTTTTGAGTGCCCCACTAAACTAAGGAAAGAGGGTAAATGACCCATTTCATATAATGCGACCCTTAGTGATAGTGATAAGGAAGAGAAGCCCGAATCCCCCACTAAGAAAAATTTTGTTGCTTTTATGGCACATGTGAGTGATAATGAGAACTCATCGGATGATGAAATTATAGCACATGCCACTTTCAAGGTCATTGTACATGATTCTCTTATTTTTGATGATAGTGAGAGTGAAGAAGAAGAAGAAAGTGAAAATGAAGAAGAGGTTGATATGAGTGAACTTCAAAATGCTTTTCATGAATTATATAAAGAATCTATTAAATTGAAAAGAGCTAATTTGAAGTTAGAAGCGAGTTTAAGAGGGAGTGTCAAGGTCATTGATGAAAGTGCCTTAATAGAAGACCTTAGGACACATGTGAAGACTCTTCAAGAGAAGCTTGAATATGTAGAAGGCGAGAGAGATAGCCTTAGGGGTTTAATGGAATCCTTGAAAAAGGAGATTCTTGCTTTTGAAGAGCATAATTCTTTACTAGAATCTAACATTGTTGAATTGGAAAATAAATTAAAAGATTCTAGTAATGTCAAATTTGATTTGGAATGTCGTTCGGAAAAACTTGATAAAATGTTAGGAACAATCCAAATTAAAAATGACACTTGTGGTTTAGGCTTCAATCCTTGTAATGAATTTACTCATAATGCCCAAACCAATGTTTTAGGATAATCAACTAGGAATACCTTTAAAGATCACTCCTTAAGTAAATCTTTTCGACATGTTCTCACTTGTACACTTTGTGGTCGACAAGGTCATCTTAGGAAATTTTGTTTAGATCTTAGACGAATTCCTAGAAAATCCCATAGTAAAGTAACCATGATAGCTAACGTTCCTACACCCCAAGATAGTAATTCTTCATT
This sequence comes from Sambucus nigra, assembly GCA_949130495.1. Lineage (NCBI taxonomy): Eukaryota > Viridiplantae > Streptophyta > Magnoliopsida > Dipsacales > Adoxaceae > Sambucus > Sambucus nigra. The sequence continues at coordinate 424,288,426 of OX422218.1, forward strand.
AATTTGGGTTAGGAAATCCGACTTGGTTGCCTTACAAAATAGGGATTTTGATTCTCATTTACTTACACATGCCTCCTCCCTTGCTAAATCTAAAGGATAAATGTGTTAGTGTTTGCATACTTTAGCGTTTGTACTTCATGCTATATTCATATGCTAAATGTATGCTTGTTTAGTCATTTTCTAGTCATTGCCTTATTTCATATCACATGCTAGAAATTATGACTTGTTTATCTTTTTGTATTATATTTTGTGTTTGAATCGACTGCATAATATAAAAAGATTTTTGTTTATCATTTGTGTTTTATTTACTTCATTTAAGCTTAATGAAAAATACAAATGATTTTTGTTTGTCCTTTTGAGTAAATATTTATTTTTGATTAAAAATGTTTAAAAAAAAAACTCAAAAAGATTTTGTTTTGTGTGTATTTTTGTTTGACACACTTTATGTGGCATATACTTGTGTTTGAATCCCATCGTTTACGCTTCCATGTGGCTAGAACTTTTGGTTTAGATTTTCAATCCTTAAAATGTTCTTTACCATGTTTTATATGGAGTAGTTGGATTTTGTATTTTTCAAATGGATTCTATTTCTATATGCCTCTATTCACACATGCACGAGCTCTTTTGAAATCTTAATGTCACATGTTATATTTTAGCTTTTTGAGGTGTTCTCCTATCAATCTAGTCATCTACATATCTATGACCTAGGAGGACTAGTGCATGTCAAAATCCGTTGCATGTGAGATTTGTGTGAAAAATGAAAACATGATAAATTCATATATGCACGGGGAAGGGCTCCGAAAGGATGAATTAAATCCTTTGCGATAGTAAGCCACCGTTGATTGGATCTAAAAGAAATACGTGATCCAAAGGCCTAAAAACAGAATATTTGGCATTAAACAGAAAGCAATTGCCAAGGCCTATGTTTGTTTGATATATTCACTCAATAACAAAAGAATATATATGCTCATTGAGGGAGAATTGGATGGTATATCAACGGTTTGCACAATGTTCGTTTATCCTAGTTGTCTTTAATGTCATGACTCTATTTGGTTTGTAGAATCATCATCATGCTAGGCTTGTATGCATTGTGTATGTTTGTTCATTGAGTTCAATCTTTATATTGTCACATGAGGTTATATTTAACTGTGATGAAGTTTGCAATCAAATGAGAACTCCATGAACGTTTCTTAAGTGTTTGGGTCTAAATTTAATTGTTGCTTGTTCAGACCCCTACACTTCCGTTTCCATATGACACATTTTTGCCATACGAGTGTGCAAACTTATTGTATTTTGTGTCATGTGTGTGTTTATATCTATATATATATGCAAGTGGTTCATTGATATATTTCTAGTATATATATATATATATGATATTTTTTTGTCTTTACCTTGTTTTTTTAATTGCCCGTATGCTTTCATGTCTTATCACTTTAAGCTTTCACTTGCTGTTTCTTAGTTCTTTATCCTTTGCCTATTCCCGAACAAAAAGGGGGAGAATGATGATAGGGGGAGAAATGGTATCTAATCCTATTATCATCGTATCTTCGTTTGGGGGAGATTTATCTTAGGGGGAGACGTCTTTCTAAGTAGGTCATGTGTTTAAAGGGAGAATTAATTTAGGGGGAGTGTTTAATTCATTGCATTTAATACTTTTGATATTCCCTATGCATTTGATGAGTTTGCTTAAGTGTGCAGGAATTATTCTAAAGCGGCATCTTTCTATGGCAAAGCATTTGATCCTTGGGTTGAGTCAAGATTGGGTGGGTTATGTTTTGAGTCTAGTAGTGCTTGACGGCCCTTTAGAATTTTTGTTTGGTTTTTGTCCCGGAATAGCCAAAGGGGGAGATTTGTAAGGACACAAATTTCCAATTGAGTCCATATATAGTTTTGGCTCAATTCCGGACAAAAACATTTATTCATAGGATAGTATTTATTGTAATATTCTCAAGCCTATGAAGTGTATGTTGTAGACGTAGCGGCAAAGAATTTAAAGCTTCATCAAAATGCCGGTTTGCGTGCCTCGTTTCTACGTTATCAACTAAGGTTCCATGCTCCCAAGGTATGAATGTAATTATATGTATATACGAGCTTGGAACAATTTGTATTGGGTGTTAGGTTAATAAAAACTGCATTTTATTTTTCAGAAAGAATCTATTAGAAACTTAAAAAATAAGTATATAAAAGTTTCTGGGCCAAAATCGAATTTTTCAATCTTTCTGTGTGTTCGTTTGAAATGTCGTTCGAACGAGTTTTGTCGTTCGAACCTGTTTCGTTCGAACGAGTTTTGTCGTTCGAACCAGGTTCGTTCGAACGAGTTTTGCCAATGACCCTAACTGGACAGTCGTTCGATATGTCGTTCGAACGAATGATCGTTCTAACGAGGTATCTAACGAACCTCTAACGAGCCCAGGCTGGTCACTCGTTAGAAGTCTCGTTCGAACGAGAATCACGTTCGTTCGAACGAACTTTCAGCGGGAACAGTTATTTGGCAGTTTTTTGCAGTTTTTCCCCACTCTTCCACTTGGTTTTCAACCAACGTTTTTCATGCAATATTATGTGCGGGAAACACATTTTCCAAGATAACTTTTCCAACATTTGTTTACCTCCAAAAGAGAGTTTGAGAGCAAAATTACTTTAGGAAAATGTTCAAGTTTTGAGTGTCATTTTTAATGAAAAATTCATACACACTCTAGTTTACACCCAATTGTTTATCCAAGTTTCTATATAAATATCAATTGCTTGGAGATTGTTTTGGCACCGGTTTTCTCTACCGAATTCAAGAGACGTTTCGGGTTTGCTTCTACACCCCATCACAAAGAAGACTTTTGTTGAGATTTTACCCAAAAGGAAGAAGGCTCCATGCTTGGGTGACGGTGACCATATAAAGTCCCATCAGTGTATTCTGAGACCGCGGTGGAGCTCCGTTGGTTATCCGCTAATTAGAGGTCGATACAAGAAGAAGCACCACGGCTTGAGAGGGTTCGAGTTTAGGAAGTAAGTCTTTTGTCTTGTATTTTGTAATACCGTTTTTAGTGGATTTGAGGCTAGGGCCGTCCCGAGGTTTTTTCCCGTTAGTGAGTTTTTCCTCGTATATCGCGGTGTAGTGTGACTGTTTATTTTATCTTGCTCTATATCACTTAGAACGCATGCTAGATTAATTTCAAGATAAAATTTGGTTTTACAATCACACGCATTTAATTCGGGACTTAAATTAAATATTGGGTTAATTTGGTTTATTCAAGTCATTTGCTAATATTGGTGTCGCCTAACTTTGTTTAAATGAATAATCATGACTTAGGCAAATTCTAGGACTTGAATTATGTTGTTTTAATTTGTTTCTTATGATATTAAAACCCGGCCTTGTTGTTTTGTTGAACCATCACTTGTATTTAACGCTTCCGCATTTATTTATTTATAAGGAAATTATTATTTTAATTTGAGATTATTATTTCAAACCCGGGGATCCAACTGTGCTTTTTCATCTATTTATGCCAAGATCATTTACAATGATGATATACCTGTGTGTGATAATGATGCTCCTACTTCTGCTTGTGTGAATACTGCTTTGATTGGCCTAGATGCTTTATTGTCTGAAAATGTTGCTAGTTCTACTACCGTGTGTGTGAGTCAAAGTGATCTCGATAACGACGATGTAAATGGGTGCGTGAGTACTAAAACTGAATCGTTAGGGGTCACTACACACACTTCACTTAGCGACTCAGACACAGATGACCTCCCTGATATCCATACTTTGTATGCTAAAACTCTTAAAAAAGGCACTGGACTGGAGAAGACCATTAGAGACCTGACTAAGAAATTAGATGATCTAAGTATTATTGTGAAGTTGAATGCTGAAGAGTACACTAACCAGTGTCTGACTCATCAATCTGAAATTGAAACTTTTGATCAAAAATAAAAAGAGTTGATTAAAACTAATGAAACCCTGGAAATGAAATACAAGGGAACATTATTAGAACTGGAGGAAGCAAAAACAAAGACAGCTACTGTTTTCAAAAAGTTTTCTAAGTTTGAAAACAATTCAAATTGTTTTACTGACTTTGTTGTTGACTCCAAGACCAATTCTGATGATACAACCGGTATTGGATTTTGCTCTAAGAACAAACCACAAACTACAAATCTTGAACCTATTAAGTTTGTGTCTGGGGGCAAAAGACCAATCGAAACATGTCCAGACTTTCATTTTATTAAAAAGTAATTTGATCAAAAGCAACAACATAAAGACATTGGAGAGTCTAGTAATTCTAAGGCTGACACTGCACTTAAGACTAAATACGTATGTCCTTTGATCAGAAAGGCTGACCCTACCTATAAGACCATACCTCCTAGGAATAGGACTTCTGAACAGAATGCTGTTAAACCCATCTTTAGAAGTTTTCCTAAGGAAATTCATCCCTCAAGAAATCAATATTGCTCGTACTGTGACATTTATGGCCATTCCTTTGAAGGTTGTTATGCTAGGCGTCTAAACACCCCTGTGTACAACACTTCTGTCTACAAGAACTTTAACTATTCTAAGCAAAATCGTAACCATTATGTCCTTCCAAGACAACCTGATAAGAACTCTAACTCAGAAATAGAAAGACCAAAACTAAGAGTTCATTTAAGAGAAAGGCTCCCAGAAACTTTCCTAAACCAAAAGCTCAAATTTTTCACAATAATCAGTTTGCTGCTCCAAATGTTTTTCGACGAAAAGCTGTGTCACGAAAATTTTATCAAATCAGGGCAAACTTACGCAAAATTAAAACTAGAGCTATTTGGGTTAGAAAAGATGATATTTTATCCCAAATGAAGTGTAACATTGTCATCACTACTTTCAAAGCTGAACACACTTCATCTGGTTAGTATATAGATTCAGGATGTTCCAAACATATGACAGGAGATGAAACCAAACTTTTAAACAAAACCAGATTTGCTGGTGGGAAAGTAGTTTTTGGTGATGGAGTTTCATCTCAGATCATAGGTAAAGGAACCCTAAAAGAAGAAGGAATGCTTGTTATTGAAAATGTTCTATTAGTTAAAGGCCTTAAAGCCAACCTCCTAAGTATATCACAATTTTGTGACTCTGACCATACAGTCACCTTTTCAAAGAACAATTGTAAAATTCTAAATGATAAAGGTGAATGCATTATTATAGGATTTAGAACACCTGATAATTGCTATACTGTCAAGACTAGTTCTGAAACCTGTAACATTGTCAGAATGGATGACAATGAGATCTGGCATAATCAAATGGGTCACCTAAGTTATGATATCCTTGGTAGATTGTCTAGTTAAGAGATTGTTAGAGGAATTCCTAAAATTAAACCTATTTCAAGTGTTGTCTGTGGTCATTGCTAGGAAGGAAAAATAGTTAAGACTTCGCATAAAAAGGTTAAAGACATTCTCACCTCTAGACCTTTAGATCTCATCCATATGGACCTTATTGGTCCCTCTAGAACTGTTAGTCGTTGTGGACACAGTTATATCCTTGTCATGGTTGATGATTTCACACGATTCACTTGGGTTGCCTTCTTGAAACATAAATCTGACACGTTTCAGAATTTTTTGAAAATTCTTCTAAGAATTGAAAATGAGAAGGACACTCAAGTCAATCGCATTCGTAGTGATAGAGGGGGAGAGTTCATAGACACGGGAATAGTTGAATATTATGACTACAACGGTTACAAACATGAATTTAGTTCCCCTAAAACTCCTCAGCAGAATGGCATTGCTGAAAGGAAAAACCGAACTCTTCAAGAGATGGCACGTGTCATGTTGCATGCCAAATCCCTACCTAAATACTTTTGGGTAGAATCTATTAGAACTGCATGTCATATCATTAATAGGGTTTACCTTAGGAAAAACTCTAAACAAACCCCTTATGAGTTGTGGTACGGTAAGAAGCCTAATCTGAAATACCTAAGAACCTTTGGAAGTCAGTGTTACGTCTGTAGAGATAGAGAACATCTGTCTAAATTCGAAACTCGTGGTGATAAAGCCATCTTCTTAGGATACTCTCCAAACAGTCGTGCTTATCGTATATACAATCTGCGTACTAAGGCTCTTATGGAATCGATAAATGTAATTGTAAGCGACACTATTGTCGAAAATAAGATATCTGAATCACCTATTGTGGTTGAATCTGAAAATGATTTCAAAACTGATTCTCCAGAAATAGATGACTCATTACCTATTGAGAGTCCAGAAGTACCTGGTTGGGTCTCTAAAGATCATCCCATTGACAACGTGGTCGGTAATCCTAATGAGCCAGTTCGTACTAGATCCCAGTTAAGAAATTATGCTAATTATGCATGTTTCGTCTCCCTTATGGAACCAAAAAATGTTAATGAAGCATTGAATGACACACACTGGATTTCTGCTATGTAGGAAGAACTTTTACAATTCGTCATTCACGATGTCTGGTATCTTTTACCTCGGCCTCAAAATAAAAATGTTATTGGAACACGTTGGATTTTCAAGAACAAATCTGATGAAAATGGGGTAATCCTTAGAAACAAAGCTAGACTAGTTGCTCAAGGCTACTCTCAAATAGAAGGGATAGATTTTAGCGAGACATTTGCCCCTGTCACTCGTCTTGAATATGTTCGACTTCTTTTCGCCATAGTGTGTCACTTAAAATTCACACTTTATCAAATGGATGTCAAATTTGCTTTCCTAAATGGAATCCTGTCCAAAGAAACGTATGTAGAACAACCCAAAGGGTTCATTGACCCTAAATACCCTAATCATGTCTTTCGTCTAAAAAAGGCTCTGTATGGCTTAAAACAAGCTCCTAGAGCTTGGTATGAACGCCTTTCCAACTTTTTGTTGGATAAAGGTTTTAAGAGAGGAGGAAATGACCAGACTCTCTTTGTCAAACATTTTGACAAAAACATTATTATAGCCCAAGTCTATGTAGGCGACATCATTTTCGGGTCAACTTCAAACTCTGAAGTTAAATCTTTTTCTGCTATTATGCATAAGGAGTTTCACATGTCCCTTATGGGGGAGCTACAACTTTTCTTAGGATTTCAAGTGAAACAAAATTCTGATGGTCTGTCTGTCTCTCAAACTAAGTATGCCTTAGACCTTGTTAAGAAATTTGGCTTAGAGAATGCTAAAGTTGCCAAAACACCTATGAGTACTACCATTAAATTGTGCAAAGATGAAAATGGTAAGTCAACTGATTCCACACTTTACCGTAGTATGATTGGTAGCCTACTCTATCTAACTGCCTCACTACCAGACATAATGTATGTTGTATGTTTGTGTGCTCATTACCAGAATAACCCTAAAGAGAGGCATTTATCGTGTGTAAAACGTATAATAAAGTATATAAAAGGCACTCTCAATCTTGGACTTAGGTATACTAAGGATACCTGTATCACCATCATAGGGTATACTGATGCTGATTGGGCCGATTGTACAGATGATAGTAAAAGTACATCAGGTGCCTGTTATTATGTCGGCAATAATTTAGTTGGCTGGAGTAGTAAAAAATAGAATTTCACATCTTTATCTACGGCTGAGTCCAAATATATAGCAGCAGGAAGTTGCTGTGCTCAATTATTATGGATAAAACAGATGTTAAGCGATTATGGGATTAAAGAAGATCAATTACAATTGTATTGTGACAATCAAAGCGCCATTAACATATCTAAAACCCGGTTCAACACTCGCGAACTAAGCATATTAAAATAAGGCATCATTTTATAAGCAAAGTTGTTAAAACTAAGGAATTAGAAATTCATTACCTGCCTACTGATCTGCAACTTGCAGACATGTTCACTAAACCTCTAGACTATAAAAAATTTCTGTATTTACGAAATTCTATAGGCATGGTATGCGCTGATTAAACTCTTAAGACTTTAAGTTTTACCCTTTGTCCATTTGAGACAAAATGGGGGAGAAATTTAAGTTTTATGAGTTCAATATTTTGTTCACATTTCATCTAAACTTCTTGATCTTAGTGTGCATATTTGCAGGAACCTCTTCTACTGGTTGTCTATCATTTCTAGTGTAAAAATTTGTAAATAGTTGAGTTATGTAATTTTTGACTTTCTAGGAAATGGGTAGATAGTATCTTTTGTATAGGACTAGGTTTTATTTTTTTTGGTTCCCTACGAGTTTTAAGCTAACTCAAAGGAGATTTTGTCTCATATTTCCAAAGGGGGAGATTGAAGCACCTTATACCTTTGACTTGCTTAAGTCTATACTGTATAAGTGTTCAACTAGTTTGGAAATATTGACAAAATTGGTTGTCTATCCTAGAATCCAAAAAGCCTTAGATCTAATCTCTCTAATCCTCTTGAATTATCCATGAAGGTATAAAATGAATCACACTACACACAATTAGAAGTGCATATATGTGTTCATATTGCTTAAAATTGAGTGTGTGTTTAATTCCCCTTGAATTGGTGCTTTAATAATTTTTTGGGAATTTTTAAATAATTTTTAAACATTTTTTAATTAAATGTTTTTATTAATATAATGGGATTATATAATTTGTGGGGTTAATATTCTATTTTGGAAACTTCTGTTTTCATTAAAAAGTTTGATTGGGTAGGATCTCAAAGCGCTAGAGACTTCAGGGTGATGTTTTGTAATTAATTTGACGCGCGTGTGAGGGCCTCTCATATGTCAACACTTGTAATCCCCTTAATGCGTCAATATGTGTTTGTTGTGTGAGAGGATAGCCTGGTTCATTACTGATCGTTAGATCATTTCTAATCGAGGGTCTGCATGTGTTCTTAGTTAATCCCGGTGCTATCCATTTGAACCAATCACAATCATCTTTAATCACCGCTATTTTATAACCCTTGGATCAAGTCAAAGCTTGCAAGACTTGATCTCAGCCCTTGATTACCCTCGAACATCCAGAACCTTCCCTCAGCCCTATAAATACCCTCCACTTCTCAGCCTTAGAAGAATTTTGGGCATTCGTCTTTCTGAGAGAAAAAAAAAATAGAGAGAAGAGAGAAGTGAGAGAGAAGAGAGAGAAAGGGAAACTGTTATCCCAAAACTAAGCCCCAACCCTAAACACTTCATATTTCTGAAACAAACCTTCGTATACACTTAACCCCAAACACATTCTGAGTGTTTGAGAGAGAGAGTGGTTTGTTCTTTTGAAGCTGTAACCTCCTTGGATTTGATCTTGTTCACAACTTAAACTGTAGAGTGAAGATCTTATTTCTTTTTCCATAGAAACGTTAGATCTATACTCTGCATGTTACATTTTCACTAGATCTGCATATTTTCTACTTGGTTTAAGAAAATTTTTATTCATTTTGTTTTAAAAATGTTTTATGGTTTCTGTTTCTACAAAACTTAACCCTGACCTAGTTGGATTCACACTTGGAGATTTTCAATCTCACAAATGATTTCAAAAAGAGATTGATTAAGATCTTGTCCTATTTTAAAAGCGAGATATCCGTGGAATCTGGGATAGAATAAAGGTCAAAAAGGGTTGAAGTTCTGTGAGAAAGAAATAAACTAAAATCACTACATATAGACTTTATATGTAATTTACTAGGACTGTCTGTAAATCTAAGTGCGTGTGAGTTCATGCATGTGAATAGGAATCACTTCACAAACACTTAACACACTACTACACTGGAAGTGTTGTGTTTAAGATCAGAGATCATTGAGTCGACATAAGGAAGCTAAAGCAAAGGAAGTTAGCAAACTGGAAGAACATCATCAACAAATCAGATCTATGAGAAGTTAGAAGGACACCAAGTGGGGTATATTCCTAAACTTAGAATAGGTTGATTTGTGTGCTTGCATGTTGTATTGTTTGTAACTATTATTTGTTTTTAGTGGATTTTTGCTTTTGTGACTTAGAAGTCACCGTGGATGTTTCCTCTGTTGCGAGAGGTTTTACCACGTTAAAATCTGTGTGTTGATTATCTTCATCTACTCATCTCATTCTATAAGTGTGCTGAATTTTTGAAACTGCCTTAGTTTTAAAAAAAAATTGATTACACAGTCTTAATTACTCTCGTACGTAAGTTTCTTTGTAAACACATCTTGTTTATAATTTTTAGTTTCAAAAGAAAAGTGTTTCTCCAACACACATTTCGGAGTTGCTTATACAGTTTAATCTTGTATTAAACGGCATTAGCGACGTTTTTCGTAAGTATGAAATGATTCTAATTGAAAAGAAAAGATATGAATCCTTTATGCAATATAATTGAGTAAAATTTTACTAAGTATGGTTAATAATTATTATTATGAGTTGTGGGCGAACCTAATTGGAAAATATGAATATTTATATATATGTCCGTGTGACTGTGTGCATATACTAAATATTATATTTGTGAATAATCATACCCACGCTACTTACTATCACAGAGGTTACTGCGTCGGGACATTCTTATCTCGATGGGACCGTTATGGGGGATATTAACTTGTACCCTAGAACATCGGCTTCTTTGGTACAGGCTATCTGAGAATGATAGTCAGACGGTTCTAAGAGACGTGAGTGGTATGTGCTGACCTCTTAGTGACTTGGAACTATGCTTCACCTTGATTATGTGTATATGGTGTTAATATAGTTCGAGAGTGATTCTGAAGTAGTATTTCCCTTAGTACGAGTGATACGGGCACTTGATAGCACAGTATGCCAGCACTATTGATTTTATGTGGGGTGCCGATAGTATATATATTATATGAGTGATTAATATATATACTTATATGAAATTATTCTACGCTACAGACAAGTAGTTAAATATTGAATAAATGCTCCAAATTATAGTAAGTGTTTGAAAACTTTATAATAGTATGGGAAAATACATAAATGGTGTAAATAACCATTAAGATATTGATCTCTAAATTAAGATATTAATCTTGTGACTTCTCAAGATAAAATTTATGGGAGACGATTTAGGAAGACTTAGGAAGTATTTAGTAGTAAGGTAGGTGGGCACACTAGATGAGAGGTGAGAATTCTCAAGAGAGTGTTGCGTACTAACATCGTTGTTATATTAGCCACTAAGCATTTTAAATATTTTATAAACTGTTTTACACTCAGTCTCTGACTCGTCTCCTATCATTCTCTTTTTCTGTTGTGTATATATATATATATATATATATATATTGCAAGTGCTCAGCTACAGGGGCGTCAGGTGCAGATTCATTTGACCGGACGTGCTGTAGCGTGTGTGGGAGTTGCAAGTCATTAAAGTATACACTTCCTCTTTTGGTTCCACAGACTTCTGTTTAGTTCTTTTAGTTAGGGCATGTGTCTCCAATTTCCAGACTCTTGTTTAGACTTGATAGGGATTTCATATTTCTAGCAATTCCGTACTCTATTTTCATTTGGAATTATTTATCTATCACATTATCTGTTGATTGTAGTTATTTATTTGGATTTAAGTAATTTAGTTTACTTGGTTCATTGGATGAGAGGTATCTTTATCGTTTGTATTATTCAAACTTGGTTATGTTTAAAAAGTTTTTACAACGAAGTTTAATAAATAAATTCAATTAAATTGTTTTGACATTTTGCTTAATTATTTAGGGTGATTAAAATGGAAATTATTTTTGGCAGTGATGCTAAGAATGAACCACACCATTCACCTTGAGTTTTAATTTAATAAAGGACTAATCACCCGGTATTTACTTAGGCAGAGTGTTATAGGTGGTATGATAGCATTAGGTTCTAATGTCCTTTAGGATCTGTACGGATTATTTGGCCTTTAACTTAGCGTCTTTGATATAGAGCCCTATTTTTAGGACTATTGTATTCTTGTGTTTACGCTTACGTCTTCAGCTATTTGAGATTTGATAATAACTGTAGACTAACAAACTTCCTTCTTATTTTAAATTCCTTCGATATGCGCACCTCGAGATAGGAATGCCCAGCCCTAGTAACCAACAGCTCCGGCTTAGGAATGATAAATGCAACTGAAGTAGCCGCCATTTTTGCTCATGAGGTGAATGCGGCATTAGCGGTGGTTCAGCAGGCTCCATCCAAGGTTCAGGCAGTAGCGTCAGTTCAGCAAAGCTTCCCACTGCATGGGAGCAGGTCAGTGATGCCATTCAGAAAGCGCATCCCCTAGAGTTCTCGGGTAGTTCGGACATCGTTATCCCCAGCCAATGGAAGAAAGATATCCAGATGCATCTGCGCATGTATGAGTGCACTAACATGCAAAGACAGTTATTGGCTTCCTTCAAGATAGTGGGGGCCACATTGTAATGGGAGTCAACCACCACCTTGGAGGAGAGGGACACAATATCAATTAAGTCATTTTGGGCGCCGTTTCACCGCAAATATTTCCCATCCACCGTGTAGAATGAGATGAGGTGTAGGTTAATGAATCTTAAGCAAGAGAGTATGACCGTTTCTGAGTATGAGGAGGAGTTCACTAGACTTCTCACTATAGTGTCGGATGAAGCACCCACTAAGGAGAAGAAGATATTATTTTTCTAGATGGATTGGCCTAGAGGATGCGTCAGCTCCTCACTGGTAATCTATCGTTGGGTACTTACATAGACGTACCCAATGCCGCTATGTTACACTGTTAGGATCACCAATTCCATCAATAGGGGAGCAAACGAACAGGGGAGTCCAGCCAGTAGGGAAGGATAGGGGCAGTAGTACTGGTGGGGTACCAGCAGCCTAAGGGCAGACCCGTCATAGTGAGCAGAATTCCCATCAAGGGGACCCTACCAAGAAATTATGATGAGGTGATTCTAGGTAGGGATTTGGGGGCTATAAACAGGTCCAGCAGGGCCAGTCTAGTCAGCATGGCCAACATGGCCAACACCCCCAGCAGCAGGGCCAACACCCCCAGCAGCAGGGACAGTGGTGGGGTGGTAATGGCCAACAGGGTCGTGGTCATCAGGGTCAGAGGGGAGTAAACTTCAGGGGAAGTTGTTTCATATAAGGAAAGAATGTCCATAGGCATCAGGATTTCCCTGAAGGGGATACGCCTCCACACAAGAAGGGTGCCTGTAATGAGCCGCAGAGGACACTCTTTTCAGTTTCCCTCCCAGTGCCAGCTTATATGCTAGCACTACCAGCCATCCCAACTGACCCAGTCCAGTAGGAGCAATTATAGTATGGATATGTCTATAATGTCCACCAGGCCGCAGCACCTCCGGCGCCACCCACGATTAAGGGTATGTTTCCTATACAAGGCACTATGGGTCAAGTTTTACTTGATACTGGGGCGTTGCATTGTTTTATATCTACTCACTCTACATGGGCCTTAGGGTTATTAGACATGGCAGAGAGTACATTAACATGCGTAGACTCACCACTAGGGAATGGGTCCTTGATTTTCTTTATATGCCGAGGTGTGGGTATAGATATTGGTAGTTTGATTTTACCTGCAGACATGCTAGTTTTAGATTTGCATGAGCATGATACCATTATTGCCATGGATTGTCTCGCTGCGTACATAGCCATGATAGATTGTTTTGGTAAGAGCATTATCTTTGACATTCCGGGGCAGGAGATATTTTTGGTTGTGATGCCTTGCCCAGAGGGATGATCTTCCACCCATTTGTATTACATAGAGGAGGATACCTCTAAGGATATTGTGATTCCCCTAGATTTGATTCCAGTCGTTCGTGAGTTTTTAGATGTATTCTAGGAAATATCGGTCCTACCCCCCAGTCGAGAGATAGATTTTGTCATAAACTTGATGTTGGGCACTCGATCGATAGCACGTGCACCATACTGAATGGCTCCAACAGAGATACGAGAGTTATGGGATCAAATAGAGCAGCTGTTAGGCTAGGGCTTCATTCGTAGGAGCACCTCGACTTGCGGTGCTTCGATGTTGTTTGTAAAAAAGAGATATGGTTCACTCAGGTTGTGTGTGGATTACCGAGAGTTGAACAAGGTCACGGTACGGAATAAATATTCGTTACCTCGAATCGATGACCTGTTCGAACAGCTGAGAGAAAAAACCTTTTTTTTGAAGATATATTTAAGATCGGGATACCATCAGCTACGGATTAGGGAGCAGGATATGTCGAAGACTGCTTTTTTGATGAGATATGGGTCCTATGAGTTCAGAGTCATGTCGTTTGGGCTGACAAATGCTCCAGCCATATTCATGGATTTGATGAACTGAGTGTCCAAAGAGTTCTTGGATTAGTTTGTCATCGTCTTCATAGATGACATCCTGATTTACTCACAGACTGAGGAGGAGCATGCCGAGCACTTGAGACAGGTTCTTAAGATTCTATGAGAGCATCAATTGTATGCTAAGTATGACAAGTGAGGATTTTGGTTACGGGAGGTACATTTTTTGGGGCATGTTGTGTCAGAATTGGGGATATCGATTGACCCGAGCAAAGTGTCGGTAGTGAGAGATTGGAGATAGCCCACGACACCGACAGAGGTGTGTAGATTCTTGGGGTTAGTCAGGTACTACAAGCAGTCATTCGAGGATTTTTTAAGATAGAGAGTTCGTTGATAAATTTGACTCGCAAGGGAGTACCGTACGTATGGGGTGATGCTTATCAATTAACTTTTGCTGAGTTGAAAGATAAGCTAACTTTGGATAAAAGATAAGCTGACTTTGGCACGAGTTCTTACTTTACCCAGGCCAGGAGTGGAGTATCTGGTGTACACTGATGCCTCTGTACGGGAAGTTGGGGGAGTACTTAGCAGGAGGAGCAGGCTATAGCTTTTGCCTCCCGCAAGATTAAGCCTCATGAAAGGAATTACCCCACCTACGACCTACAACTTACAGCAGTCGTATTTGCATTGCATATTTGGAGACATTACTTATTTGGGGAGAACTTTCACTTGTTCACTCAGCGAGAGTTGAACATGCATCAGCGCAGGTGGTTGGAGTTTGGGAACGACTACCAGTTCGAGATACAGTAGCATCCGAGGAAAGCTAACGTGGTTGCTAATGCGTTAAGTCGTAGAGCGGTAGGTGACGTAGCAGAAGTATTGAGAGCAAAGTGGAAAGAGTTTGGTCACCAGAACTCGGTAGCCCGTTCTTTTATATCTTTTATGTCAGTCACACTCGACATTGTTATGAGGGTGATACAAGCAAAAGTAGCGAATAAGTTTTGCCAGGATTATATTGTACGGCTCTTAGCTGAGGGAGATGAGTCCTATTGAGTGAGTTTTGATGGGGTTTTGAGGTTTACTGGGAGATTGTTGGTCCCAGAGGGAGAAGACATACGTCATGCACTGATGACACAGTCGTTCGGATCTAAATTTGTAGTACATCCCGAATGGGATAATATGTACCAAGATATGAGGCGGCAGTATTGGTGCAGTGGGATGAAGAAGGACATTGCTGAGTTAATGTCCAAATGTTCTACCTGTCAGATGGTAAAGGTGGACCACCAGAAACCGCCAGGGTTACTTCAGCTATTAGAGATACCTACATGGAAATGGGAGGGTATTTCCATGGACTTCATTACTAGGTTGCCTACATCACAGGGGGGTCACGATTCCATATGGGTTATAGTGGATCGGTTGACCAAGGTAGCTCATTTTCCATCAATACGGATAGACTAAACCACGGGCTAGTATACACAGTTATTCATTGTCAAGATCATTAAGATCATGGGGTGCCCCTGAATATTGTTTCTGATAGAGATAAGATTTTTCTATCGTGCTTCTGGGAGAGCTTTCAAAAGGCCATGGGTACAGAGTTGAGATTGAGTTCAGCTTACCACCCACAGACGGATGGACAGACATAGCGTACCAATCAGATGTTGCAGGATATGCTACACACGTGTGTCCTTGATTTTAGAGGAGGTTATCCTCCATTGGTGGAGTTCTTTTATAATAACTCCTATTCGTTCAGGATCGGTATGGCCTCATTTGAGGCGTTGTATAACAGGCCTTATCATTCTCATGCTTGTTGGCTTGAGGTGAGGAACAACAAATTTCTTGTACCAAAGGTGATTCAGGAGACTTCACTTAGGATCGAGCTTATCAAGAGTCACATTCCAGTAGCTGAGGATAGGCAGAAAAGCAACGCTGATGCTAAATGGTATTTTCAAGAGTTTGGTGTGGGGGACCAAGTATTGCTATGTGTGTCTCCTATGAAAGGAGTAATAAGATTCAGGAAGAAGGGAAAATTGGCTCCAAGGTACGTGGGACCATTTCCCATTATCGAGAGGATTGGGCCAGTGGTATACAGATTGGGGTTGCCAGAGCACTTGCACCGCCTTCACGATGTATTCCACAGCTCGTCGTTGAGACGATATCTTCAGGATGATATGGCCCACACCCACATCGCGATAGAGGAGATTGACTTACAGCCCGACAGTTCATATGAGGAGAGACCAGTGGATATCCTACACCATAGCGAGAGGAAATTGAGGTCGAAGGTAGTTCCACTTGTACGGGTTTAGTGGGAGCATCATAATGTGGAGGATTCCACTTGGGAGCGTGAGGTAGATATGCGCAAAAAATATCCAGATCTATTTTTATCAGGTATGCCTCATTTTTTGAAATTCGGGACAAAATTCCATTATTAGGGGGGAAGTATGTAATACCTCGTATTTTTATGGATTTTAAAATTTGGGGATTTATTAAATTTAATTGAGTTATTAATATAATATTAATCCGGAATTTTATTTTAAATATTTACTAGCTTGACGAGAGTTAGTAATTATTGGAAACTTGTTGAATATTTCTTAATGAGTAAAGTAATATGTAGAATTAAAGTTATTAAAATTGTCACGAGTTTATAATATGACTGTTATGGAAATTAAGTCGGGACGCACCAGTGTCATGTCGGGACTAAATTATTATTATAAAAAGTGAATAAATTATAAGCCACCCATAAGGTCATTTCGAGTGCGCCAACGTGTCTGGAAGGGTCGAGATAGTCAGAAAAGTATACCCGGGGGTTTAGTTTGGGTCTCAGGGCATTTTTAGGCCTAACCGGCACCCTAGAAGGGCAATTTAGTCATTTCCAAATTAGGCCTTAATTAAATGACGAAAATTGGGACATTAATATCAGATATTAAAAAGAGTTTTCTAGGGTTAACACGCTCAAAAATTTAGAAAGGCAGTGAGAGGAAGGTAGGAAAATATTTCCAAGAAATCCATGGCCAAGAACCAACTCAATTGCACCCCTACCACCACCGAAACATAGATCGTAAGACGAGGAACATAGCCATATCCTTATCCCCAACAAATCAGACCTTTGAATCCCAGGCCAGTATCTATATTGCAAATTCTTAGTTAATAATTATCCATGTTAGATTAGGATTAAGAATACATGTTGTTATGAAGGAATTATATAATTTAGAAGACTTAAATTACATGTTTTCGGAGTAAATCATGAAATCTAGACACCCTGTCATATATAGAGGATTACCCATGAAATTGCATTGGTTAAGAAGTGAGAAATCTGAAAAAAGAATTAGAAGATTGGAAATTTTAATGAAACTAGGGTTCTTGTTAGTTATGATGAATTATCCCCTTAACTCGATACCTTTGATCAATTTGTACATGCTTCACGTAGGAAATAATGTATATAGGTAGATGTAATCAGTAGTAAAATTGTTTGGGAGTTTGGGGATCATTAATGGTGTTTTGGAGAAAATTCTTGGATGAAACCTGTAGGTCGGATTAACAGTTTTGCGTAAGAACTGCTTGATCGATCGATCGACCCAAGAATGTTGATCGATCGACCCCCTTTTCTCCATCAATCGACCCCTCCTGGAAAACAGCATGTTTTTTCCTTTTTTGTTTAATCCGGATAAAATACGTAGGAACCCTTGAATATCATTTTAAGAGTATATTGGGTCATGAAGAGGACCAGTATGGTCTAAGTAGATTTGGTTGAGTGAAATTTTATATGGGATCAAATCCTGGGTTAACGGGGGGTTTCGTCACATATTGGGAATTGTGCATACGTTCACTAAAGAATGGAGTGGCTCGTGAAAGACTTAGACCAGATTAAACTTTTACCACTAAAGAGAGGGTGTACCTATTGAAATTATCTTTAGTAAGAGAGAATCCTTCGAGGGATGAGAGGTAAGTATAAAATGATTCTAACTAAAAAGAAAAGAGATGAATCCTTTATGCGATATAATTGGGTAAAATTTTACTAAGTACGATTAATAATAACTATTATGGGTCGTGGGTGAACCTAATTATAAAATATGAATATTTATATATATGGTCATGTGACTGTGTGCATATACTAAATATTATATTTTTGAATAATCATATACGTGCTACTTGCTATCACGGAGGTTACCTCACCGGGACAGTCTTATCTCGATGGAACCTTTATGGAGGATATTGACTTGTACCCTAGAAATTAGTATTCCTTGGTACGAACTATCTAAGAATGATAGTTAGACGGTCCTAAGAGACATGAGGGGTATGTGCTGACCTCTTAGTGACTTGGAACTATTCTTCAGCTCCATTTTGTGTATATTGTGTTAATACAGTTCGAAAGTGATTCCAAACAACTATTTCCCTTAGTACGAGTGATACGGGGAATTGATAGTAGGGTATGCCAAGACCCTAGATTTTATGTGGGGTGCTAATAGTATATATATTATATGAGTGATTAATATATATATATATATATATATATATATATATATATATATATATATATATATATATATATATATATATATGTATGTATATATGAAATTCTTCTACTGTACGTACAAGTAGTTAAATATTGAATAAATGCTCCAAATTATAGTAAGTGTTCGGAAACTTTATAATAGTATGGGAAAATACATAAATGGCGTAAATAACCATTATGATATTGATCTCTAAAGTAAGATATTAATCTTGTGACTTCTCTAGATAAAATATGTGGGAGACGATTTAGGAAGACTTAGGAAGTATTTAGTAGTACGATAGGCGTGCTCACTAGATGCGAGGTGAGAATTCTCAAGAGAGTGCTGCGTACTAACATGGTTGTTATATTAGCGAGTAAGCATTTTAAATACTTGGTAAAATATTTTATAAATTTTTTTACACTCGGGCTCTGACCCGTCTCCTTTCATTCTCTCTTTCTCTTATATATATATTACAGGTGATCAGCCACACGGGCGTCCGGTGTAGATTCATTTGACCGGACATGCTGCAGCTTGTGTGGGACTTGCAGGTCATTGCAGTAGACGCTTCCTCTTTTGGTTCCTCGGACTTCTATTTAGTTCTTTTAGTTAGGGAATGTGTCGCCCATTTCCAAACTCTTTTTTAGACTTGATAGGGATTCCTATTTCTAGCATTTCAGTACTCTATTTTCATTTGGTATTATTTATCTTTCACATTATATGTTGATTGTTGTTATTTATTTGGATTTGAGTAATTTAGTTGGCATGGTTCGTTGGATGATTGGTATTTTTATCGTTTGTATTATTCAAATTTGGTTATGTTTAAAACGTTTTTACAACGTAGTTTAATAAATAAATTCAATTAAATTATTTTGACACTTAGCTTAATTATTTAGGGTGATTAAAATGGAAATTATTCTCGACAGTGATGCTAAGAATGAACCACACCGTTCACCTTGATTTTTAATTTAATAAAGGACTGATCACACGGTATTTAATTAGGCGGGTTGTTACACTCACATAAGTAGCACAAGTCTTTTGGTTAACGTTATGTGAAATTGAAATTATGGGAGCTAAAAGTGATGCAAGATGGAGCCATATTGGGTCCTATAGAGAGGTTTTTAGTAAAGAAGCCAACACCAGGGGGTTCGATTACTCACGTTCATGAACTTAATGTTCTTTATGAAGGGACTGCAGAGAATCAAACTGAAAATCTCATTCTTCTTGTGTTAGGTCAATAATCTATTTTTTATACCTTAAATCATATTTTCATATATTGATTTAATATATAAATTATTTTTTGATAAAATACTTTTTGTGGAATGTACAATTAGTTTTTGACAAAATAAAATTTCTTTTGTATTTTTTTTATCAAACATTTTTATATTCTCATATCTAAGTCTAATATTTTTTTTGTATCTTTTTTTTTCTATTTGACTCATTGGATAAATTTTCTTAAAAAATATATATATTCATAATATTTTTTTTTACATTAATTTTGTTGTTTCATTTTATTTTTTAATTTTTATTTTCGAATTTTATTTTTTTTGTGTGTTAAGTTTTGGACTTTAAAATGTGTGGGTTTTGGAGAAGCCTCTTATGGTTTTCATTTTTTTTAGCTTAAAACTCCATCTCTTTTCTCTTTCATAGTGGCCGTCATTTTTTTTTAAGACACACTCTCTCTCTCTTATTTGTTTTGGGATACCAACATTTACTCTCCTTTGCTCTCAATGTTTTTCCCGTATTAATCATTTGGTTACCATTTATTTGGGTGAGAGTTTTTCACATCAAATCCTTTTTGGGTTAGGAACATTTTAAGATCCAATCGTTTTTGTATCACAAGTCGGTGTTGGTTGTTCCGGTGATAGCATTTTTCGGCGGAGGTTTTCCTTTTTCGGTGTGGAGATTTTTCGGCTCCGGTGGTGCAACTCGCCACTTGTTTTTCGGTTGGGTTTCCGATTTGGAAATTGAAGCTGGTGGTCCGATTTTAAGTGGTTTTCGGTGGCGTTCTCCAGTGGTGGTTTTGGTTTGAGGTTTCAACGCGATTTTTATTTTTCGGTGACCTTATTTTGGTCACGAGTTGTTGTTTTTCCGAGGACAACTTTTTGAGGTAATATAATTTTTTTTCTTTCTATATCTATACATATAGCCATGTAAATACACACTTATATATTATATTTATATATATCTACTGTTATACATATCTATACATATATAGTTATATATATTGTCCTACATATATATACCTATATATACATAGCTATATATTTATGTCTACTATATTCCTATATATATATATATATATTCTAAAAAAATTTATAATTTAATTTTTTTGTTGAAACATTTTTTTAAATCAAATTTAATTTTTATTGGTCATTGGCTACTTTAGACCTGTTTAAGCTTTTAACACTTTTCAGTGTTGTCATATTTTTTATCCCAAATATTGTGTACCAAACCTTCTTATCAACTCCTTGTTTTGAGATATTTTTTGTGTTGGACTAAATATTCTTTTTGGACAAAAATATCTTTAGACTAATATTTTATTTGAACTAAAATTTTATTTGGTCTAAAAGTTGTTTGAACTGATTTAGTAGGAATTTTAGATCTTGGATCTTTTGTTGGGTGTTTGTTGTTGGACTCTATTTTACACCAAACTCATTTTGTGTGTATACTTGTTTATTGGACTTAAGTTTTTTTTGTGTGTCACACATATCTTTTATTTAAATCTGATTTAGATTTAATTTATTTTGATTAAAGATAATCTGATTTGTGTGTCTAACTATTTACACCCTATAAGTTGAAATTTTGTGTGTTCACTTGATTTAGTTGGGTTAATTATTGTCTATACTTTAATCATAATAATCTTTATTTATTTCAATTTTATTTTAGTCAAACCTATCCTATTTTATTGAGTCGAGTGCTACACTCTTTATCTCGTACTCAATTTGACTTGGATTGTATCAATTGACTCCTACACTTTTTATTACCTAAGTTGAACACTTTTTGTTGTATTCTTTTACACTTAGGTGATGTTTGTGTGTGTATGAGTTTTTTATCCAAACCCACTTATAGTGTTGGTTTAAGCTAAAATTTGGAATTTAAATCTTAAAGATTAATTTTTGTGCTACACAAATTTGAAATTTGGACTTAACTAATTTATTAGTATCTTTCTTGTGTTGGTTTTTTTTAAGTCCTATTTTGTATAAGCTAAGTGATACACAAATTTATCTTGTGCTCATTTTACATGGACTTAATATTTCAACATAACACATCTCTAAATTGATTCATATTTTATTTGGTGTTAGGTTAATTTTTTATTATTTAGTTGCATGACACAATTGTTGGAACTTTATTTCCTATTTTATTTGTGGCCATTTGCGCCAACTAAATTATTTTTAGAATTAACCCTTACTTGAATATTAAATATTTAGGAAGACTTTTCTTGTGTCTTGTGTCTTGGGACTTCATATTTAATCACTCTTTTATTATTGATTAATTCAATATTGTCTTACCTTTCACTTATTCACTGATTGGTAATTTTTTTTGTTAATTAAAATAGACATAACATTGGTTGTTTGCTCTATTTTACTTCACAAGATTATTTTGGTTTTTTGATTTAAAACAAACTTTATAATTATATCTGTTTTGCACATCTACACGGGGTCTCGTGTTTGAATGTGTAGTTCTATGTGTGTCTCATGCTTTCACTACCTGGGTTGTTTAGTTAGATTTAGTATTGTGGGGTTGTTTAGTTTGTGTTTGGGTATACTGGTTTTTTATTGGCCTAACTATTTCATTTACACTTGATTGCTAAATTCTTTATCTAAACTTTGGTATTAGCATTGCATGTGAGTGATAGTCACTATTAACAAGGTGTTATTGGGTTGACTGATTTTCAGTCAAGTTGGGTTGTTTTAGACTAGGGTGGTGTACAGATTTGTATTTACTTAGTTTAATTCATTGTGGACTTGGAGGACTGTAATCTGTAACTTGTAATTGGTAATAGTGGACTTGGGTGAGTGTGTTGTCCTGGGACTAGGGACACGGGGTTTACCACTATGGTGGGTTCCTCGAGAACAAATATTGTGTCACCTTCCACTTTTCCTCATCTCATTCTTAAAGGAAATTATTCTTTATATCTAGCATCACCACCATTTTCTTACTAGTGTGCATGAGTGTTTTCTCACTTAAAATTTATAATAGATTTTGTATCAAAGATTTAAAAGAGTTGGAGAATTTTAAATAACCTAATACCCATTAGCAAGTACCCTTTCGTTCTTTCTAGTGACACTTCGGTCTTTTCACAAACTCCCACTACTGATTTACTCTCCCCTCCGGTACGTTTTAGTTGTACAGACAATTTGTAGTGATGTGTGGGTTATATCGTTTTATGCATTGATAATATGCAAACGCCATAACAGACACCTACGAAAACTCTTTTATAGAGATGAAATATTTTGTGCCACATTAGAAATTTCTTGTTTGAATATATAGAGATGAAATGATAAGTATAGAATATGTGCCCATGCATAGTGCACCTTTGCGATCACCCTAATTGTTCGATAACCTTCCAGGAGAATATCAATTATAATCTATAAAATCAAATATGAAACAACTGATATTAAACAACATCCTTTGTGATCCACCAATTTTTTGATAAGCTTCATGCACATCATTTCAAGCTATTTGAACAATCTTCCCAGTTAAAGAGTCAATTATTAAACAAAATTCCTAGCTATTTGAAGATCATCAGACTTAACCAGGTATGAATTAGCTGGTGTAACGACTAATATTAAACAACTTCGAAGTTTAATATACACATTATCACTGGTTACCTTCGTTTGGATGTTCGATCAAGACAGGCAGTTGAAGAACTATGCTAATATGGTTAATTTTTTAGTGATTGGGTTGTAGAGCCACAAGGCATCATTATAAATGCATGGGCTTATGATCTCTAAGTGTATGGATAACCATTTTACAAAATATACATTTTTATTTGGAAAATTGTTATTAGAAAGGTAAATTGAGTTGAAGATATTAATTATGTAATGTGTATTATCACCATACTAATGTGTTGTAGACATTAATTATGTACCAAAAATATGTTGCATTGCACATTGCGATATGATGAGCATGTCATAAACAAGTTTTTTTGCCACGATTATGAATAAACTTGAGCAAGATTATGATTTTTCATTTTTAAATTTTTTGGTCAATTAACTCGAGTTGTAGAAATTACATATTGATTTGCCTTACAAACAATGCACTCTAATGAATCTGGAACTTATTTGTGTGCTCCTTGAGATATGATGTAATGAACCTTTAGTGAACTGTGGGAAAAATATAGTATAGTAACTACTGATGTAAAAATATTTATTAGTGAAATGGGAGAAAACTACTACACAAAAAATTGGGGGTTATTATTAATTGAAGTGGATCAATCTAATTATGTTTGTAAGTCAATACTAAGTTAGTGCTCAACAACTGTTATGGAAACATGTTTACATTCATTCTTTATATTGTAATTGATTATAACATTTGGTTTGGTTAGTATGCACATATTTGTATCACATTAAGGAATTTGTGGCGATTGGTTTTCTAATATTCCGTTCACAATTTAACGTATGGGCATGTGTGGCAATTGGTTTTATAATTTTTTGTTCACACTGCCTTGTTAGGGAACGAAATTTTTGTTGTTTTTTAATTACGCACTTTGGAAATTTTTCCCGTTTTGCAATTACGTACTACATAGTTTGGAAAAATTTCGCCATTTCTTGACTACGTATTTTGGAAAATTTTCGTCGTGCCTTCAGGCACAGGCATATGCTAGTGTGTGTGTGTGTGTGTGTGTGTGTGTGTGTGTGTGTGTGTGTGTGTGTGTGTGTGCATATAATAGATTTATTTGTGTAAGACTTTTGAGGCATGATAATTTTAAGGAAGAAGTCCCAAACTGGGCTAGTCTCATATGCACGCGCACTCAAATAAAGTAGTTTTATCTCACACGCCCACTTCGGTTGGGTTGGCCTTAGGCTTGGTCACTATAATTATTTAGCCAATATAAATATGGCATTTTGCGGAAAATGCAATTGAAAAATTAATTGTTTTTATTAAGAAATTGATTTTTAAAATATTTTAAATCTGTGGGAGACCCCCAAATAATTTTGATTATGAGTAAAATTAAATTAAGTAGGCATCTTATTTTCAAATTTTCTCCTTTATGAAGTTAACCAAAGGAGGTATTTATTGGGATACTAACACCGTAATCCTTATCTTATTCTTGAGTGAGTCCTTATAAAATTTGGATTTTTATATGAACCACATTTTGGAGGACACTAATAATAGAATATTAATTAATTCTTAATTTAATTATTATAAAATTAATCTGAGTAGTCTCTCAATTGGTCCATATTACTATTTTATGATTTGATTGAAGGAACATATGGCGTAATAAACTAACAATTTTCATTCTTAATTGTTTACTTTAATTAAATAACGCCTTTTTTAACTTTTCCCATTACGATAATGCCATTATTAGAGATACCCCACCCCCACCCCCACCCCCCCTCTCTTTTCAAATAATTAGACTTAAACCCGCGCATATGCTTAATCCTTCTTGTACCTTATTAATTCACTTACTTGTATCTTATGAATACGAGGAAAGTTTAATTATTAAACTTTTAATGTGTTATCTCTAAATATATAATTATCTCCCGGGGGGGGGGGGGGGGGTAAGTCAAAAAATACTTACATAATTCATGAACATGAGTCATTTAGGTTTTACACTATACGATAGCACGGTTCCTTCCATTTAGTATGACATTAATGTCTTATTCAACAATTCCCATAATAGGGTTATCATAAATGGTCTGATTGTGTGTTTAAAAAGAATATTTTGTCGTATTAGTTCATTCACAATCATGTACGCAATTACTACAAGACAAAAATATAAATTTTGAAATATTTATTTGTTTTCAAAATGTAATGTCAAAATAATAAGCAATACCAATCGGTAATTAAACTATTCAAGACTCATATCTTCAGTAAGATTCATGAACATCGTTGGAGATAATCCTTGTGAGGGGCTATATTTGCACTTTTACTATTTTTTTCAATTGAGACTCGTTATTGTAATTCATGATTTGTAATTCCAATTAAATAAAAATTCCAATTATAATTCCTTATTTGTAGCTTCAATTTTATGGTGGACGAAGTAGTGATGCTATGTTTGCCACTTTTTTATGAAGAGACCACTTACAAAAGAAGGAAGGCTTAACCTAAAGTGTGTGTTTTTTAACTACAAAACATTTAAAATCTAAGGTTTCATATGTAACCACCATAAGATGATCAAGAGAGACATTGTAGAGTTTATGTATAAGTGTGTCACCTTCCAGCTAGTAAATCTAGAAAACTAGATACAAGTAGAGAAGTTGCAGTCGTTAGATATTCATGTGTGTTTCTGAAAGAGAAAATTCATGGATTTCATTATGGGGTTTTGTGGTCCTAGAGAAAACAATATTCAGTTTAGGTCATCGTCGCTAGATTTACGAAGGTGACTTATCTTCTTCCAGTGTGGACAAACTAAAATGCAGATTAATACACCAGACTATTTACTGCATAGATTCTACATCTTCATGGAACACCGCTCGATATTGTGTCTCACAGGGATAGTAGTTTCACTTCCCGATTTTGGAGGATGTTTCAGAAAGTGACGAGGCTAGAGTTGAACATGAGCACTACAGTTCACCCTAAATGGATGGTCACTCTGAGAGGGTAAACAATATTTTGGCGGGCATGTTACGAGTGATAACTGGAGAAAATCGAACTTTTGTGTTACCATTGCCAGTCATTATTTTCTTCTCCCACCGTTATGCAAGAGCTGAAACTATTACAACACTATTTATAAGAGTATAACGGCTTGTGAAGGTATCAAATCCCTAGGAAATGTTCTTATATTTCAATTGATTTATTATGTTCCATTAAAAGTGTAACAGTTGGTAGTTTTAATAAAATATTAATTTAGGCATTTACTTAAAGTATGATTAATCAAAACGAATAAAAACTATAGATCGAGAATAATATCCATTACCTCGGGTTAATTAGTATAAATTGTTGCATAGGAAGACAAGCATTGAAAGATTAAATCTCATTTTATCAATTAATGAGACCTAGAGTTATCACCCCCTAAATTGTCATAAAGGTCTACTATGATTTGGGCATCAACAAATATCCCCAAGATTACATATGCAAGGTCGTAAATACAGCGCATACAAGATATACACCGTTAAATCTGCTAGGTGAAAAATCAATAACAACCCAACCCATTTCAAATAATCTAACATATCACTAAAGCAAAGTAACCATTTAATACAAGATAAGTTCAATAATATCAACCCAAACAATTTAGCAATAAAGCATATTTAATGAGATAGAGATAAAAGAATGCAAGAAATTGAGAAATAAATCTAATTAACAAAGCTTGCAAACTAATTAACAAAGAAAAAATAATTACAAATAATTTATATATAAAAGATGATGAACATTATTCTTACACAATAAACCTTGGGAGAAATAAATGAGGAAAGAGACCCCAAACACCAACTAAAACCTAAACAATAATCTGAACATCTCCTTAAAATAAAAGCCTTCCCTTTTTATTATACTCGAAAAATGAAAATACAAAGAAAACATATAAAAATAACCAAAAAAATAGATATTTGTGGAAGTTTACGATGACGCCAATAGATTCAGTAAAGATTCATATCAATTTTGGCAAGGCAATGCTCTTTCTCACTTTGATCCAATTTTGACACATCGTACAAAAAAAAGCATAAAATCTTCAAATGGGTTAAAAATGAAGTGAATGTAATTAAATGATATACATGTTGGTCTTTTCAAACCCTTTAAATTGTACAGAATTCAATTACCAATCTACCATTGATGTTGAAGTAAATTCCAAAACGTTTCGAAAAATGGTCATAACTTCCTCATTGGAGATTGGAATGATGCACGATCGGTGGTCATGCGAAGATAATTTGATGATATACCTGTTGTTACTTTTATATAATAAAAAATATGGAGTTTAAAAAACACTAAATTTTCCTTAATGTTGTGTCTTTCAACAAAACATTCCCAAAACACGTCCAACATGACACTATGCACCCATAACACCTACAAAAGCTCAATTATACCTCCTAAATCATATAAACTGTAAGGACACAATTTTCTGATTGAATCTTAATGTAGTTTTGGCTCAATTCCAGACAAAAACGTTTATGTCATAGGATAGTTTTTAAATTGTATCCATTCAAGCCTATGGTGTGTTTATTCAAGACGTAGCGGCAAAGATATTAAAGTGTAACAACCCTCGCTTTTAGGAGGCTCATTTTATATTAATTTACCGCATAAGGTAAATATATAAAATGTTGGAACTGGAGTAAATATTAATTGAATGAGTTGAAAGTTAATATTTACTAGATTGTTGCATATTTACTGTGAGAGTAAGTGAATATCATCATGTTGCATGTTTTATAGTGTCATGTGTTTTAAATGACATTATGGTTTAAATAAAACCGGAACTTAAAGAGAACTATAAAATTGTCGGATTCCATTTTTTAAGGCGTATAGTCCCGGAATGTGCGAGACAATCAAAATAAGTGCCATATTGTATTTTTAGGTTCCGGGCACTTTTGACTGGTTTTAACCTAAACGCGTATTTGGGAGTCATTTTAACGTGGTATTAACCATTTGAAATGGGAACTTTAGACTTAATCCACGATTTTAGTCTTCTAAACCCCCTAATTTCCCTATTACATGTCTTAAACATAGAGAGAAAAAGAGAGAAAAGAGGAGAAGAGAAGAAAAGAGAGAGATTGAAGATTTGGAGATTGATCTTTCTTCCATCTTCCAAGAATCTGAAATTCCAACCTCAAGGCAAGTTTTCTACTTGCTAATATGTGATTTAAGATGAATAAATTGTGTGATAGTTGTGTATTACCAATTATGCATCAAAAATGGAATTTATGGTGTTTTAACCCTATTCTTAGTTTATGGTGATGAAATTGTGGGTTTTAGTAGTTAATACTCATGTAGGTTGATTTGGGGTAGGTTAATGATGTTGGATGTGGGTAAAAATGGAAGAGTTTTGAGATTCGGAGAAAATCTAGGGTTTATAACCCGTAAGCAATTCTTGGCAAATTCGTAGGGGCGAATCGATTCGGCCCTTGGGCAAATCGATTCGCTTAGGGTCAGCCTCCAGGTCTACTTGGACCGAATTGATTCGGCAGTTTACAAAATCCCAGCTTACTTAGCCCGAACCGATTCGCTTTTTGGGAGAATCGATTCGTTTTCCTACTGTTTTTGAGTTAGTTTTATAACTCAACTCATATTTATTCTCTTTAAGTTTAGGACCTAGGAACCTTCTTGTATGAAGTAAACTTAGAGTCCTAGAGTTCAAGATGAGTTAGTTGACTAACTGTAATACCCCGTATTTTTGGCGATATTTATTTTTGGGATTAATTAATTAAATGAAAATTAATTGGGAATTAATTCGGATAAAATACTAGCGAGATGTGAGTTGGTATTTGACTATATTGAGTATATATGATGATATATGAATATTGAATTATGAAAATTGTCGTGAGATTGATATACGACAATTTGGACATTTTATTGGGATGCGTGAGATAGTCGCGTCAGGATATAATTATTTTAATTATAGAAGTGAAATTAAATTCTATTAATCGTATGGTCATTTTGAGTGCGCCAACGCGTCCGGAAGGGTCGAGATAGTCAGAAAACACTAGCCGGGGGTTTAGTTTGGGTCCCGGGGTATTTTTAGGCCATACCGGCAACATATAGGGGTAGTTTGGTAATTTTGCATTTTTGAGAATCAAAAGTGACGAAAATTAGTAAATTATATCTGATGTGGATTTGACCCACTAAACCACTAACCAACTCATTTTAACCTAATAGGATACGTAGGTTATTAGAATTAGGTTTCTAATTTTCCCCAAAACAAACCCTAGCCACCATAGCCATTGGAGAAGAAAGCTTAGAGAGAGAGAGAGATAGAAGGGAATTCTGCAGAAAGAGAGAGGGAACTTCTTCAAATTGTCATAAAAATCAGAGATTGAATCAAGGCAAGTGGTTTAATTACAATTTATTTAATGCTATGCTTTTCCATGTTTAGGAATTATTGAAATTGATATTGGAAGATGATCTAGACCTATGAATTGGGAGTTTAAAACTATGAATTATGTTAGGGACTGCATGTAGTAACAATCTGGACGAATTATGAATTCAAAATTATGACCCTTGATGATTTAAAAACGGATTTAAGGAGAGGTTTATGGATGTTCTTGAAAGAATTAGAAAACTAGGGTTCTTGATGAAGATTGACTCATATATAGCCCTTGGTTGATGAATTATTGGTTTTAGATCGTTATTAATGTTGTAGGATGGTTGTATGATGATACCATAACGTTATATTACAGATTCATTCATTAAAAGTATGTTTTGGGATGATTTGAAAACTGCAAAACGAAGCAGTCCGTAGCCATACCTAGTGCATTCGATCGATCGATGTTCATCAGTCGATCGATCGACCACCATCGATCGATCGAAGGAAAAGGTCGATCGATCGACCTTCCCAGAATGATTAAATTTTTTTCCTATTTACATTTTAATGGTAGTAACCCTTGTGAAATGTTATTGGAGACCTTATGTATACCCTTCAACTTAAGGAAGACCAGTAGGCATGATTATGAAACTTAAACCTTAATTAGAATTCAATTTGAGGAATTATTCCAAATTAATGAAATTCGACAAGTGATATAATATTTGGGATAAAAGTGTAAAATTGAATAATTTGATGATATGAGGTTTGGACAGAAGTAAATACCTTAGGAATAAAGATGTTATATGTGGGAATAATAGGAACTTAATAATCTATTTGAGATAGGTTTTAAGTATAAGAAACGACGACGTGAGACGTGTCGACAGTTTAACTTTTATATTATGAGGAGACTTAAAATATATAATTTGGAATAATGGTATAAGGATGTAGAGTATACCTTTATTAATATTGTGATATCTAAGATGTGTGAATGCTTAGCATATAATTTTATGTGTATGACATACCTACCATACTTGCTATCACGGGAGGTTTACGTTCGCTAAGGGCCTTCTTATCCTTGTGTTGCCCGGATTTAGATTGGTTACCTCGATGAACATAGGTCAGAGAAGGACTTATTGGGATGTTAATAAGTTTGCCGATCATGGGAGCGTAGGTATGTGCGTGGCCCATGTGATGTGACTGTGTTCGTCTCCATTGTTTGTGATGTTGTTATCTGAGAACGATTCTTGAGAGATTCGAAATGCGTGATCCTTATGTACGTGATGTACCGGGATAGATAGCAGAGTATGTGTGCACCACAGCTTAGTCTCGGGGTGCGTGTATTGTATATTTATGATGTGAATAATATACGGTTAAATGAAAAGGAATCTGTTATGTTAAATTATGTGTATAGTTATTGTAACTTGATGAAAAGATAAAAGGGGACAGATATCAATAAATGGTTTTATTACGAATTGGGAATCCGAGAATTAAAGTAGAACTCTCTATTTAATTGTTAAGGTTGGAATTAAAATGTGAACCGAGTAGAAGTGTTAGAAATCCTTTTGAACTAGATAGTTAGGGGAAAACACATGAATGGGTAGAGGAACGTTAGGAGTGCACAGTTAGATGAGAGGTGAGTATCTCATGTGAGATCACGTCCTAACATGTATTTTTGCATTTATTGTTTTAATTGTTATTAAAGCACTTGTTGTTTTCAAAATACTCTCCACTTTCGGGCTCTGACCCGTTTGCTTTCAAATCTATTTTCTTGTAAAAACCATTTTAGGTGCCTAGCCACAAGGACACCATGCATAGGATTCTCATTCAGGTGACGAGCTATAGCTGTTTATGGAAGTTACAGGGATTTGATTTTAGACGTTTCTATCATTTGGATTCCATGTTCAGTATTCCTCAGTTGTAGGGCATGTTGCCCAAATTCTATTAGAGACATTTCCATTTCAGTTTTTCAAACTTTGGCATGTATTAATTCAGTATTCAGTAATTCGTTACTTATTTCAGTTGTGGGATTGGTTGTGAGGAGTTATTCCTCCGGATTTATTTATATCATGTGATGGTTATTCTATTATTTCGTTATGGTGAATGGTGATATCATTCTTGCTTAAATCTTTTACTACATGTTAATCAGACTTTAATTAAAATTTGGCAACTTACTTTTTAAATACTAGGTGGTTAGTAATAATAAAAATGTTTTCGATAGTGATGCTATTAACTGAGCCAACTTGGCATTTTGATTTAATTTAATAAAGGAGTAGCTACCCGGTATTTAATTAGTCGGGGTGTCACACTAACCAACATTAGAAATGCGTTATGTGGGGGCTTTTTCAGGGATATGCCAATTGTTGTTAGGGAATTCTTTTCTTCTAGTTGATTATTAAGAAACTAGGAGTTGTAGTATTTCATTTGGGAGACTTTAGGAGCTCAATTGAGCTATATTAGTCTTGATGATTAAGAGTATAACACCGCAAAAAGGGTGTTGGGAGAAATAAATTGGGAGTTCACTCATTCTTTGAGGTTGTAATGACAATATGAATTACATATGGCTCCGGATAAAAGTTAAATTATTTACAAAATGTAAATGATAATAGTTTCGAATAAAATGAAACATACATATGAAAAAGAGTAAATGAAAATGAAATGGAAATGGTAATGATGATGACGATGGTAAATGATAATTTACTTAATTATGAATATGGTAAATGATAATTTACTTAAACACACCTCTATAAATGCTATCATAAGGGACGTTCGTGCGCAATGTGATGCCCCCTGGCTAATGAATGCAGGGTGGATATAGTCTTAGGCCATATGCGTGATTATGTTATGTTTACTACACTGGTGAGGAGATTCCGGGTGTGGTCTTGACTCTCCTGCAGGCATATGGCCGCTTCCCGACGTCTTGCGTTGTTGGTGCCCAGTTTGCCTTTTTTGATAGGCCCTTGAAGATGATAGTCATTTAGGGGGGCGCCCAGTAGGGAAACTCGGAGGGGTGGTCTTAGAATCGTTATATGTATATGAATATAACCATTATGTATCAAGTGGGACTTGATGTATGTTATATGCCGCAAAGAGCATATGATGATGATTATATTCCTGTTAAGGAATAGAATGCCACAAAGAGCATATGATTGATATAAAAGCCATAAAGAGCTTAAAATTTTGATTATGTTTCCTGATAAGAAATGGAACTATGAAATGGATTAGTGTTCATGATGAAGGCTTTTAAATTGATATTAATTATTCTTTTCTTGCTTAACTATATTAGATCCATGATTATTTAAAAAAAAATTATCTTATGCTTTAAATTGTGTAGGTAGATTCTTATCTCTATTAGTCATGATTTGTTGTTCATAACTTTCATACTTTTTATTCATCTGGTGATCGTATAAAACCAGGCCCTAACCCGTTCATATTTCTTGTCATGCATGCATTTTTTATCCGCTCAGGTGCTCCGCCGCTAGGATGCCTGTTCTGACTCTCCCGCTCCGATGTCTTTGAGGAGCCGTGATACTTTTAGGATATTATGGGATACTTGGTATAGACGCTTTAATTTTTGTATTCTAGTTATGATTGGGTCATTTATTCGGGCGTGAGGCCCAAGCTTTTGTAATTGTTTAATGTAATGTACTATGTAATTTATTGAATTTATTTAATATTGTGGTAAGAGTCTGTTGATCGACAGCATATTCGGTCCCTTATTGTACATTTGATGTGTATGTAATATAATTTCTTCGGGGTTTCCACGTTCTTTTAAACTGGGTTGTTTAAATTCTTTCTTTAACTTTAAAACCAAAATTTTTGGCAACCCATTTTTCTGAGATATAGAGTTGTTATCCTATATACTTTGTATATTGTTGTGATGCTGAGAATGATTCCATCCATGATTCCTGTTACATTAGAGTATTGGGCTGGCCACCCCTTATTTTGGTTTGCGGGTTGTCACAAATGGTATCAGAGCATCAGGTTCTAGAGTCCTTAGGAATCTGTGTGGATGCATTACGTTTTCAGCGTTGCTTTTGATTGGACATAGAGCCTTAGGATTAAGATCGTTGATTTCTTTTGTGTGATTTCGTTCTCCTTCTATGAGATAGAACCTATATAATATGTTGCTCATTCGTGTGATATTAGTAGGTTATTTGAAGAAGGGCGCCAAGGAAGGCTATTGTGAAAGCGTCGCGGGATGGAATTACTAAGAACTATAAGTTGTGGTTGGGGATGAGGACCGCTTTGAAGGTTGCTTCCCTTTTGTAGGATTTTCTTATCTTGCTACTGCGACTACTAATTACAGTGGGTATAGTTCTCCAAGTACCTCTAGAAGTAGAGAGTGCTACTAAGCTTGGGATTCTAAGCAACGTTAAATCGAAGTCGAGAAGAGCCCATGATAAGGGACACCCGTTGAAGTAAGATAAAGGAGATGCATCCTCATTCGGTAGAAGTTTAAGGTCTAGGAGTTTTGTCCTAAAGAAGGGTATAGAAGTGCCCAAATAAAAAGGATGGAGGAAAATCCTTCACCCATAGGAGTAGTGTTGAAATGGTGAGAACGTAGTCACCATATTTGTGGGTGCAAGAAGTTTTGCCCATGGAGAAACTCGGTGGGAATTTTCAACAATGGGTTTCTCTGGGGTAACTGTACTGAGGAGAAGATGGATTCTCAAATATTCACACAAGGTTCAGTCGTAGGCCGACAGTCAATAAAGAGTTGTACAGTTAAGGAGGTCATGCACCAAAATAAGGTTGGTATAAGGAAGGAAGAACCCTTCAGTGGAATGATAGGCTCCAGAATACGTGTTGTTAACACTTCTGAAGGAGCAATGTTCATGAAACCCCATTGGTGGACTTCCGCCCGGGGAAGTTTCATTGAACTAAGGAAGGGGAGGCCGGTAAAGTGTTCCCTTTTGTTGAGGAGGTGAAAGGGACTGCTTGGGTAATTGTTTGGCAGCTAGGGACGGAACAATGGCTATGACGTGGAGTGTAGAACCACTCCTTTTGATTCTTTTGATCGGAGTACAAAGGCAAGGCTAAGGTGCCTAGTTTGGAAGTTGATGGAAGTAACATTGGTTCGGCTGAGACTCGAGTACGGTGTCTGAGAACCATTAGAATTGACCTCGGATGATTGGAAAGAGGGTTTATGGGAATTCCACCTTAGTAGTGGGTGGTGTATTCCTCATGTTAATGAATAACTTAAAATCCTCATGTTTAATTCGTAAATTAAATATAAATCTAAGTGAATCACTACACCACAATGGTTATTTTGCAACTAATATAATATTTAATGTGTATGTATTTATAACACTTACAAAATTACCAACGGCTTTTACCACTTACAAAATTTATAAGTGTTTAAAACCATTTCGATATTTTTGGTTTTTTATTCCCCAAACCTAAAAGTGTAACATGGTCATAAATGTTTAAACAAAATTGGCACTGTAACGCAATTTTCCCTCCCTCTCCTTTCGTTACAATTATCCCTCATCAACTATTCACAAAAAAAAAACATATTGAAACATGATGCATCTACAATTTTCATAGTAGGATTTCAGTTTTTCGCTTCATCATTACCAATCTAGGGCCCCGTTTTTTGTGCATCTTCTTCTTGTACAGGTAAAATTCTTAATTTATAGTTATGTTTTTGTGTTTTTAAGTTCCAATGTTAGTGGATCAATTTGAATGGTTATATATATTTTTTCAATCTGGAGAGAAACCTGGTTCTCCATTTCGTTCATCAACAAAGAAAAAAAATTATA
The DNA here is from genome assembly GCA_949130495.1 of Sambucus nigra. Taxonomy (NCBI): domain Eukaryota; kingdom Viridiplantae; phylum Streptophyta; class Magnoliopsida; order Dipsacales; family Adoxaceae; genus Sambucus; species Sambucus nigra. The sequence continues at coordinate 424,323,832 of OX422218.1, forward strand.
CACTCTAGATCCATTTTAAAGGTGGCCTTTTCAAGTCCATTATTTTTATTAATAAATGTTTTTCTTTATATTATAGGTGTGTATTTATAGGTGTGGTTGTTTGTATTTCTGTATCTGGGTAAAACAAATGGACACTATATAATATATATTGTCTTTTACATGCTTGCATAAATGATCATCATTATGATTTCTAGGATCTTTGGTAGTAAAACCTTTCACGTTTACACCACTTAAAAATAAGTCATATCAAAACAACTTCAATTTCCTTTATTGGTTGGTCCAAGAAAATTAACAAGGTTAGAGGATAATGCTTTGTTGGTTGATTTGGAATACCTTATTGGTTTGTTATGAGGTCTAACATATAGTTTATAATAAAAGATTACCTATATGCCACGTGTTTGATAAAATGCCCCAGTGAGAGATCTCTTTGCCAATATTGGTATATCATTTGATAAAATGACTCAGTGAGAGATCTCTCTTCAAATATTGGGTATATCACCATTTTGCATCTTAGTATCATCAGAAAATACAAATTTTATATTAATGTCAATAAGATAGTGCGTTTCGATAATGAATTTGGACTGTAATTAATTGCATTTCATGATCGATTTTTTTTGTGAAGCAAAAAACTAAATGATTTTCACTCATTATGAATGGTTTACAAAAGACCTCTCTTTAGATCTCAGGATTTTTTTTCACCTATAAGATTGTTGGAGGTGATTAACCTGAAGGCCTATACAACGATAATTAGTATAATGAACAGCATTCAATGATAATTAGTATAACGATAATTAGTATTATATATATATATATATATATATATATATATATATATATATATTAAATAGGATCAATTTTAATGTTCTTCTATAATTTCCATGTTAGTGGATCAATTTCAATGGTTATATATTTTTTTCGACCAACAGAAAAACCTTGTTCTCCATTTCGTTCATGTGATTCTTCTCAGACAAGTATAACTCTCTCTCCCTCCTCCCTCCCCACTCTCTCTCTCTCTCTCTCTCTCTCTCTCTCTCTCTCTCTCTTTTTCTATATATATATATATGGTGCAAACCCCGATACAAATCGTTTTTTTAATTAGTAAAAAATGATTTTTTTGATGAAAATTTATGGATATGATCTCCATGGTGACAGATCATCTCCAATTTTAACATCAAAAAATTCAATAAAAAAACCGTTCAGATAAGGTGATATGTAAAAAATGGTATAAATATTCTTTTTCAACCGTTGAAATGTTTGGTCGGCACCAGCCACTTTATTGATTGAATTTTTTGATGAAACTTCATGGATATGATCTTCTCAGTGTCGAGATCATATCCATGAAGTTTCATAAAAAAATTCAATCAAAAAGTGGGTTAGATGATTGCCAACATTTCAACGGTAAAAAATGCATATTTATACCATTTTTTTACATATCACCTCCTCTCAACGGTTTTTGTATTGAATTTTTTGATGAAAAAAATTGGAGATAATCTTCTCACCATGGAGATCATATCCATGAAATTTCATCAAAAATTTCATTTTTTTAATATTTTAAAAAAATGGTATGTACTGGGGTCTACACCATAAGGAGTGCTTATATGAGAGGGCCTCTCTCTCTCTCTCTCTCTCTCTCTCTCTCTCTCTCTCTCTCTCTCCATATATATATATAGGGAGAGTATCACAAGTGGAACTAAAAATCGAACTTTTGAATGGACTTTAATAAAAAAACACCTAACAACCCATTAATTTCAATTGTTATGTTGTAATTGGTCCGCGTCAGCGACAACGTACCCAAGACCCCCTTACCACCCTACACCACACCCCCACCCTCCCCTACCCCCACCATGGCAGACCACTAGTTAAAAGAATTAAGTTGCTAGAATGTTTACTCAGGGGTAAGGGTTACCATGGTTGGGGGGAGGAGAGGGGTTGAAAAAAAAATATTCAATGGAAATGTGTGTCCGTTGTCGCTGGCGCGGACCAATTACAACATAGAAATTAAAAGTAATCGGTTTTTAGGTATTTTTTTTTGTTAAGTTTCATTAAAAAGTTCCCTTTTTAGATCCACTTGTGATTCTCTCCCTATATATATATATATATATATATATATATATATATATATATATAATAACGGAGGAGAGTGTTTCTTTTCTAGGCTAACTGATGGTTGAGATTTATCTATACAACTTTTGGTCTTTTTTATCTAATGGCTCTACATACAAGTTGAGGAACACCATGGAAGCACAATAGTTATTCACGCAATGCAAGGCTCGAGATAAAGTTGGGTACTAATATATGCTATATTAAGTACCAACATGGTACTATCCATCGAGTACTTTTAAACCATTTCACAACCTCTTTCCATAATCACAATTCTTAATCAAATCCAATGAATCCCACATCTCTCTCTCTCTCTCAACTCATGTCTTTTTCATTTTCAACATAGAGACCCAAAGAAATCCCATCTCTAAGATGCCATGACGAGAGGTGACACTACTGAAGTGATCTAGAACGACCATCAGGAAAGGAGCAGATCTGGTATGGGAGGTCCCACTACCAAGCAGATCGACGACAATAATCCATCGTCACCATCTACTCCGGTTGGTTTAACAACCTTCAATGTTTAAGAAATATATACCTTTCGGTAAGAATCCTTTTCCTCCCTCTCTATTGTGACAACCCGCTTAAAATAATAACGGGTGGCCATCCCTATACTAAAATAAGCAGGAATCGCAAGTGGATTATTCTCAAGATCTACTGACTATCCTAACAAAAACATGGCTAACTACCCATTATTACAAAAAGAGGGCGTCAAAAATTTAAAACATTATAATTAAAACCAAACATGCAACTACTAACCAACCACATACCTCTAAATATTATAAGAGACACACACATGCTCGAAATAAGATTTAAAAGAGTACAACACGATGTACAAAGTAAAATACCCGAATATGCTTTCGAGTCACAGACAGTACAATAATCTGAGAAAGAAAATATAAAATTGCTACTCAACAACACTTGGGTATAAACCTGATATGCAAACTGAATCATAATCTAGATACAAAAAAGATAGGAATCGACTATGACAAAATGCCGCAATAGTCCGCTACTGCCACAGCTCCACGAGTACACTGGATGGATGACCTCAATGGCGTCCTTGTGGAGGAACACCTATAATAATACAATATATATACATAGGAAGAGAAAATATAAACGGGTCAGAGCCCGAGGTGTGAAAACATTTTATAGCAAGTGCATTATAATGCATAATAATTATAAATGCATTATGACATGATTTAATGGAGTCCCACCCTCCATAAAATCCAACTCCCCTCTCAACTAAAGCGCGCCACTAAACGTATGCACATAATCTCCAAAGAATTGCCCAAATCTATCTAGGGCAATAATCTAACCTACTCCTAATTTACTCTCATCTAAATTCCATCTAAATCATATTCTTCAATTTCTAATATTATTGATCTCAATTATTCATTCAATTAATTAACATATAAAATTTACATAAACATTCTCTTACTATTATACACTATACATAAACATTCTTTTTTACTAGAATTTCTCATATTCTAGTCATTGCCATTAATATGCATATCAATATTTATGAGTTATTGCTAAGGACTAAACTTCTCCCAATTGTCAATACTGCACTGCATTTCGTGCGTGGGACGTCTCGCAAGCGAAATCCAAACAAGGAACCCCCCCCCCCCCCCCTGATACACTACTCCTGGCAGTATTGATTATCAAGATTCATTATGCCCTCAATGCATGATGCGTGTAACCCAAATTCTCTTATTATATTATAACGGATTAATCCATTTAATAATTATTCTTAATTCTCAACAATGAACGGCGTTTCATGCATGGGACGTCTCGTAAGTGAAAATTTTGAAAGGTCCAAAGATTTAACTCCTCTCAATTCCTGACATTCGCATGCGGGGGAGGTCTCGCAAGTGAAATCCAAACAAGGAACCCTCCCCATACACTAATATGTGGCGACATCGGGGATTGAGAGTTTGTTAGATCCGGACTAGAGTTTAAAATATTTTTGTGTAAATCATTTTGATATGGCCCAAAGGCCCATAAAAGTTTTATTTTGAAAATAGTCTACTTTAAAACGGTTTGTCTCCTTCGACATTTATATAAGACGCCTTATGCTCATAACACAAGGTCTTAACAATCATCATCCGCATAATAACATATAGCTCACAAAATTTAGCATAATTATGAGGTAAAATTTCTTGCCCCTCAATAGTCCACAAAATTCTGAATTCTTTTCAGAAATAATCTCTCACATCATATTAATATATTTTTCCATTCATTAGGTTCTTCCATAACTGGAATAAAATAATTATATAAGTCTAACATGACTATATAAAAAAATATAAGTAGCTTTATCATTACTACTTAGCACACAATGACAATTCTTACATTCACAACAGAGTTATGGCTCTCTTTCTAGCACATCATAACGTAATCTAATCTCTCAAAAGATGAAAACATAAGAGCCTCACTTGCTCAAAATTCCCCTTTAGGGTCATTCTATACGTAATAGGGTTATAGAACTACCCTCTCATAACTATCTCCCCATACGATATTCCCAAAGCTTCATATAGTATAATCCTAATCACAAAGGAAAATAACTCACATCATCCATCTATAGTCCGATTGCCCCTATTAATCATTGGGTTCCCACATAAAGTCCCCTGGCCTAAAATGACCTCGAATCTGCTATAGGGGTTGCACATTCAAAACTTCATCAAAAAGGGGTCCATTAGCTCTTTTAGTACAATCTCTCTTTCCATGACCTATTTCCTTACAAAAGAAACATCTACCCACACATTCTCTCTGCCCACCTTGAGGAATATAACGTTGTTATGACCCTCTAAAATCCTGCCTATACCCTCTCGCATTACTAGAACTTGCCTCGCCAAACCTACTTGATGCACTTGAGTCTCCAAAGTTCTTACCCTCTTGGGAACGAAGACGATATTCATGACACTTTAACAGTGTCGTATTCACTACCTCGGTGAAAGTCTCTAACGATGGGCTCTCTAACAAATTCTGCCAAATTCTCCAATCTAACCCTCGCATGAACTTCGATATACGCTCCTCTTTCGTATTTACCTCATCAGGTACTAATTTCTCCCATCGAGTAAATTCTTCTTCATATTCTGCCACCGTTCTATTACCATGAAACACATCCATCAGTTTCCCCCTCATTTCCTTCTGAATCGGGGAAGGAAAATACCTTCGGTCAAAAAGTTCCCAAAAATATTTTATAAGCAATGTATCTCTCTGTTCTATGTGGTGACAGACTCCCACCATTGGAGAGTTGCACCCTTCAACTTAAAGGTGGCTAAAAATTACTTATGCACCTTACTACAGTCAACCATACGGAGGCGCCTCTGCATACTATTCTTCCATTGACTTGCAGCCATTGCATCAACTATGCCTGAAAACTCTGGAGGAAGCCCCTTACTAAAATCTTCCCGAACTCCTTCCCACAAAGATGGTCCTGAATGGGTTTGGCCTGCTTGAACTGCAGGTTGCTACGCCATCGTAGAAATGGCAACAGTTACTACTTGTGCCACAATATTGGCAACTTCCTCTGTAGTCATAGTCCTTTGAGGTATTTGGTGTTCCACACTCTTAGCCCCTTTGTTTGCCCTGCCTGATCGACTTCCCTTTAGTGGCATCTGAAACAGAAATAATTGTATCAGAACACCATTCAAATGTTTTCTCATTATAGCAGAAATGTGGACGTATGAACACAATCGTCCTAATAATAAGGTTCTACATCAAGAACCCTTACGAAAGATCACGGTAACCCACACGGAACCTAAAGATACTAGAACCTGATGATCTGATACCATCTGTGACAACCCACTTAAAATACTAACAGGTGTCCAGCCCTATACTAAAATAATCAGGAATCACAAGTGGATCATTCTCATCATGTACTGACGATCCTAGAAAAAACATCGTGAACTACCCATTATTACAAAAAGAGGGCGTCAAAAATTTAAAACATTTTAATTAAAATCGAACATGAAACTACTAACCAACCACATACCTCTAAATATTATAAGAGACACACACATGCTCGAAATAATATTTAAAAGTGTACAACACAATGTACAAAGCAAAATACCCGAATATGCTGTCGGGTCACAGATAGTACAATAATCTGAGAAAGAAAATATAAAAGTGCTACTCTACAACACTTGGGTATAAACCTGATATACAAACTGAATCCTAATCTAGATACACAAAAGAAAGGAATTGACTATGACAAAATGCCGCAACAGTCCGCTACTGCCATAGCTCCACGAATACACTGGATGGATAACCTCAATGGCGTCCTTGCGAAGGAAAACCTAAAATAATACAATATATATACATAACATGATAAAATATAAGCGGGTCAGAGACCGAGGTGTGAAAATATTTTATAGCAAGTGCATTAAAATGCATAATAATTATAAATGCATTATGACATAATTTAATGGAGTTGCACTCTCCATAAAATCAAACTCCGCTCTCAACTAAAGCATGCCACTAAACGTATTCATATAATCTCCAAAGAATTGCCCAAATCTATCTAGGGAAATAATCTAACCTACTCCCAATTTACTCTCATCTAAATTCCATCTAAATCATATTCTTCAATTTCTAATTTTATTGATCTCAATTATTCATTCAATTAATTAACATACAAAATTTACATAAACATTCTGTTACTAATATATACACTATACATAAACATTCTCTTTTACTAGAATTTCTCTTATTTTAGTCATTGCCATCAATATGCATATCAATATGTATAAGTTATTAGCATCCAAGTGCTAAGGACTGAACTTCTCCCAATTCTCAGCACTGCACTGCGTTTCGTGCGTGGGACGTCTCGCAAGCGAAATCCAAACAAGGAACCCCCCTAATACTCTACTCCTGGCAGTATTGATTATCAAGATTCATTATGCCCTCAATGCATGATGCATGTAACCCAAATTCTCTTATTATTTTATAACGGATTAATCCATTTAATAATTATTCTCAATTCTCAACAGTGCACGACATTTCATGTGTGGGACGTTTCGCAAGAGAAATCCAGACAAGGAACCCACCGATACACTTCTCCTTGTAACTGTCAATCATTGAGATACATACTATATATAAATATGAGCACTAAGGACTAATTTCTCCTCACTCCCAACATTACACTGCGTTTCTTGCGTGGGGCGTCTCGCAAGCGAAATCCAAACAAGGAACCCCCCGATACACTACTCCTTGGCAATGTTGGTCATTGAGGTCCATTATGCCCTCGATACCCAAAGAACTAAGCACAACAGTAATATTATAATAACCATCCCAACGAGCTATAACTCGAGGATACAGGTTCTCAATGCTATCATCTTCCAGTGCATCACTCATATACCATCCTGGGGACCACCGGTAGGACTAAATATCACGTACTTCATGGTCAAAACACACACACAACGTCCGGGAAGCGGTCATAGTTCCTAACCGATCAAGTGAGAACGACACATACCCACGACTTCTCACCCCCAAAATATAATCACATAATAAAAATGGACGACTATGACCTGGGGAATATCCACACTCTTCTCATCGAGCCAGGGTGCTCACCCTCATCGCACAACTTCCCAATGATAGCAAGGAAGGGGTATGCATCACTTATATATATATATATATATATATATATATATATATATATCATCACATAAGATATAAATACATCATCACATCATATAAATATATACCATCATATAAGGTATATATATCACATTGTTTCATACTCGTAATACGCTCTTAGGCGTAGAGAAAATAATATCATTATATAGTATATTTTACTCTCGATATACTAATCGTCAATATCTAACATTACTTCCCCACTTAGTATACACTATACTATTTATCACCTGAAGTTCACACATCACTTCTATTTATGAATCATCTCTTGATTCAATTTACTTTTGGGATATTATCTATATCCTAATTCACCTCGATTAGCATTTCTCATTTATGTGAGTCATCTCCCAAGTTAATTATTGTTAATGATATTTTCTATATTCGTATGCACATCAATCAGCATTTATTATTCTCAATCCATAATATGGTTCAATACATCATAAGAACATTTAAATTTATCCCATTTGGAATTTAATACCAAAAATCCATTTTCATTCAGCACATTCTCGCTCTTTCATATAGTTCCATAATTATCTCCAAATAGAACTCTCAATGGTAGTGGGCTTCCCCACTACTCAGTACAATCTTCTCTAATCGGTATTTCTCAAATTAAGTCCATAAGACTCCAAATAATTTCTTATAAAAGAAACTCCCTAATAGTCTCCAAAACATACTCCTCATAACTCCTATAGAGGTTCCCAATCTATAACCTCAAACGAAAAAGAATGAAATTCTCCTTAGAAAAACATCCCCGAAGTTGCCCTGTTTTCGAACCGATTTGGGCCAAATCCGAATCGATTTGGCCCTGCGAACCGATTCGCATCCGAATCGATTCGGCCCTACGAACCGATTCAGCCTCCAAGGCGAATCGATTCGGGGCATAAGACATGGGCTTCTATCTCAAGACGAATCGATTCGGGTTGGGGCTGAATCGATTCGGTCACTCAGACCTATCAAGCTGGAACATTCTGAATCGATTCAGGTTGGGGCCGAATCGATTCGACTGGTTCAAGGGCTACGAAAATGGCTATTTTTATCAAAGCCAAAAATCCCCAAAAATTATTTTTTATCTTCTTCTCTTCATTTCTCTTCAACACAATCACATATATAACACTAAAATTCATCCAAGAACACATCTCAACTAATTTCTAACCTCAAATCCATTATCAACACAACAAATCTAAGATTTTACCCAAAAGTTTGGTTTTAACAATTTATCCCAAAACTCATAAATTATATCTACAAATCATTAAATAAATGGTACACAACAATTATTTAGCAAGTTTAATCATTTGCCAGAAGTTCGTAGGGTCTGATTTTTCCTCGAGATCGCGTAATTGCCGGAAATCCCACTTTTCTCTCTTCCTCTTCTTCTTTCCTTCTTCTTGTAACAACCCGTCTAATGGGATACCGGGCGATCACTCCTATATCAAATTAAAACAGGAGTCACATATGGATCATCCTTACCATCACTGTCGAAAATCCATTTAATTACTAATATCCTATTAGGCGAGCGTTAAAAACTTTTACTTAACTACTATTTTTACGATCAAAATAAAACATCCACAAGTTAATGCGTAAATGAAACTGAAATAAATTAAAATAACCGAACACTCGGTTCAAATATACAACCATATCGAATGTTGTACTGAAAGAGTAAATAAATGAAATTGGACCATTGGTCCGAATATTTATACAGTACCTCCTATCTAGAGTACAAGGATGGAAGCGGCTATCAAAAACCTGCACGCATCCACAGCTGCTGCAGCGGACGTCTGACTCGAAGGAATTGTCATCCAGTCGTCCCTGTGTCTGGACACCTATATATATATATAATATAGCAAGAAAGGAAAAGTAGATAAACGGGTCAGAGCCCGAGTTTTGAAAATATTTTGCAAGTGCATAAATGCCTTATTATTTTGAAAAAGGTTTTATCTCATATTTAAGTTTGGTATCGCACTCCCATGAGATACCCCTCACCTCTCCGCTAATAGTGCACTCCTAGCGCATCCCTCTAAACATCATAGTCAAGCTACCCTGCTAGACTAGTCTATCACCCAACCACTATCAACCCTAGATAGTCCAAGTAATGTACGAGGGCTAAACTTCACCCCAGTCTCAACACTATGCCATGTTCGTGCGTGGGGTGTCTCGCAAAGCGAAATCCAAACAAGGAACCCCCACGATACACTACTACGCGGCACGGTCGATCGTCGAGATCCGTCAGTCCCTCAGTACAGAAAGATATATATAAATATATACCATAAGCATTTATAATATTAGAGCACTAAGGATTAAACTTCTCCCCAGTCTCAACACATTGCCATATTCGTGCGTGGGGTGTCTCGCAAAGCAAAATCCAAACAAGGAACCCCCCCGATACACTACTATGCGGCAAGGTCGATCGTCGGGATCCATTAGACCCTTGGTACTCGATTCATCCATATATATATAATCATATTTTACCATAACCATCCGGATCTATCTCTCGGACTGAGGATTCATATATCAAGTATTTATCAATACCTTTATTTTTCTCAAAACATCTCATTTCCCTTTTTATACTCAGGAAATGTAAATATAAAAGCCAATTCATTATCATGAATTGCTTTAACAAATCATATACCTTTTAAAAGCCAATTTTATTATCATAAATATGCTTTTCCTTTATATCATCCCATTTCCCTTTTTATACTCAGGAAATGTACCCAAAGCCATTTCCATTATCATGAAAATGCTTTGATCAAATCATGCTTCCACATCCCTTCTTCCATCCGGGAGTGTTACTGAAGCCAAACGTTTATCCCATTTCCCTTTTTATACTCAGGAAATGTAAATTAAAGCCAATTTATTATTATAAATCGCTTTAATAAAACTAAGACCGCCCCTTCGGGTTTCCCCACTGGACGCTCCCCTAAATGGCTATCATCTTTCAGGGCCTATCTATACAAGACAACCTGGGAACCTACCAACGTCGGGAAGCGGCCATATTGCCTACGGGAAAGTCAAGACCACCCCCGGAATCCCCTAACCAGCGCAGTAATACAAATGCCCATATGGCCTAGGGACTATATCCAACCTGCTCAACAGCCAGGAAGGCTTCACCACAACACGCGCAACTTCCCTTATGATAGCGATTTAGGGAGGTGTGTAACCATAATTTATCAATTATGAAAATCATTTATCTTTCCATTTTGAAAATATTCATTTATATATTTTCAAAATCATTTCCATCATAACATATATATATATATATATATATATATATATATATACACACCTAAATCACACAGTATATACATATCCTATATATTCCTCCTAGAATATATAAGCGGCCATAATGGCCTATATCCTCTAGCGATTACCATAATCCCAAAGATTCCCTCCAGGAATCACAATCATGCATTCATATAAGCATGATACTAAGCCCAAAGTATTTTCTTACTTTGATGACTAATAATTACCTTAATCAACTCTTAAAGGTTTATTGGATATCTCCAAATATAATAATTCACTCTAAGTGAATATATACATATATATATTCCTAATTCCTCAAGTCCTTTAGGACATAACCCTCCATAATTTCTAATTTGGAAGGCCCTTAAACATTAAACTCAAAAAGGAGAAATAATCATAATATCCAAAATCTTGGGCTGAAAACAGAGCACCGGTCGACAGGTCTTAGACCTCCGATCGACCGCGGGTTGTAAATAAGCCTACGAAACAAAGCAGTAGGCCCTTTCTCCTTGACGCGGTGGACCGGCCATAGGGGCGCGGTCGACCGGTCACACCAGGTCCTCAAAACTTTAATTCCTTAATTCCCTTAACCAACAACCCAAATTCATTTTCGGGGTTTCTAAACTACCCCGAAAATTATCCCGAACATCTACGACATTAATTCTAGCCGTAAATTTTCCAATTCCCAATTTGATTTCCGAGTTGATGATTTCAACCCGGAGCTGTCATCTTGTAAAAATCATATCAAATCGTAGAAAAATCAGAAAAATACGCGGTTGGCGCCCACGCGACCGTATCGAAAAGATCTACAACTTTTGTGTATTGGCCGAAAGCTAAATCAATTCCTTTCCTGGCCGAAAAGGCCCCCTAAGGTGACGGGTTACTATTCATCATCTTCTCCGAGACGATTTCGGCCATTAAAGCTTCTCCCAAGCTTTTGTCGCCTCACCCAACATCCTACAACCTCAACCAACTACAAATACACATATATTAAGGTCTCTAAACATCCTAGAACCCAAAACCACCAATTAATTTAGATTAAAACCTAAGTTCCACAAAATTGAAATATTATTGGGGTTTAATTGTTTTAACTCCCAAAAATCTGCCTTATCCACGATAACCCACCCCAAAACCATTAGGGTTTGTTTATACCAAACTACGATATGAGATATTTATGCTAAAAGATAAATAAAGCAACTAAACACTTGCCTCGTGGATAAAATCCGACGACCTCGAGTCGAATCCGGCGGAGTTTGGCCCGAATCTCCATTTCTCTCCTCTTTTCTCTCCTCCTCTCTCTCTTCTTTCCTTTCTTTTTCTTTTCTCTCTATTCTCTTCCCTTCTCCCTTTTTAAATAGGAAGAAAAGGGGTTTTAACCCTTAAAACCCAAAAAAGACTCGTTTACCCAATTACGAGTTACTTTTACCTCTAAAATTATCTGAAACTCATTTTCGATAATCGGACACTCTTTTCCGACTATCTCGGACATGCCGAGACTCACGGCGCAGTCGAAATTCCCATCCGAGGTACTTGACCGCAAATCACTATTCTAACCAAAAATAAATAAATGCGGGTTTTACAATTAAAAATCTTACCTCGTGTCGCTTTACTCAACGACGATATATAATTAAAATATTTCGACCTATATAGTCCCAAAAATAATTACAGCACCCATCGAAAATCATTCAATCCTCGAAAATCCCAAAAATTACTATTTAGGAAAATTCCCCAAATTCCAATTTATATCCAATTATGGAATTTAATGGTCTCCAAAAGGACGGGTTGTTATACTTCTCTCCTTCTTTCTTTCTATTTATCTTTCTCTCTAGGGAGAATTGTTTCTCCCGTAGGCTTTTAAGCCTTATCTCCCAAGATACACCTCTTTGAATGATAATACACACTTTAAATGACTCGGTAACTTTAATTCGAGCCAAACGAACTTAAAATATTTCGGAACCTAAATGGACCCCAAGTACAGTCATTTTGACTATCTCGACCCTTCCGGAAACAACTACACCCTAATAATTGCCATCCGAAACACTTTCTAACATCTCCAAATTTTGACCTCAAATGCCAATTTAATTATTCTCCAATAAAAATCATATTTATTTCTCCCAAAAATAAATAAATTATTGTCCCAAAAATCTCGGGTTATTACATCTATCTACGGAATATATATATTTTGTGGGTTGGAGTTTTGTTTGGTTGCGGTCAAAACTAAGACATCAAAAGCTTTGTGGGTACCCACATGTTCATCAAATCGTTTTCGTTTTGGTCATGAGTAATCAGTTTTGATTCTAACTCTAAACAATTAAACTGTAATGTTTTGGTTCTCAGTTATCTATTTCCAGTCAAAATGTTTTTTTACATATTTTCGTCCAGCTTAATATTTTTAATAATCTGTTTTGTATTGTTTTTTTAAATATTTTCGTTTTCTACATATTTATTTTTAAAAACCTACAACTCCTCAAAATCTGATCCACCTCCAACCCATGTCCATCTAACTCCTGAAAATATGTTCAAGCTCCAACCCATGTTTGTCTGATGAGTTTTCTTGGGGTAAACACTGATTGGGTTTCAACAGTGTTGGGGTGTGGTACTCGGTTCCTCCCATTTTGTTCAAGCTTTGATATTCAAAATGTCCCTCATTTTAGTTTTCCCCATTTTTTAGAGATCTAAAAGTTCATTTTCATTAATTATCGTACATTGGTGGACCAACCAATTATGATTCAGGGAACTCACCCATATTCTTCACCATTCACCACTTCAAAGAAAGCGTGCAGTGGCATGATTATTTGTTTGTGTTTAAATAAGCCTAACAATTTTTTTTCTTATTTTACTTAATGATCTGAGCTTTATTGGTGACATGTCAATTTTTATTTATGATGTGTATTTTTATGATTATTTTTTTAGGAAACAAAGTCTTATAGGATTTCCAGTCATTTAGGGTGGGGACAGGGGATACATAGTGGTGGCAAGGAACTTCTAAAGGTGGGAATAGTGGGTCTTCCTATAAATATGAAAGAGTTCAACACCTAATTTATGATACATATATAAGTTGGTTTATAGTTGAGTTTTCCTTAAATCTTTGATTTGTTAGTTTATTCCAAGTTGTAAATTTATTTAGTATTATTGAATGATGACCAGTGAGAAAGAATTTATAACAGGTTGAGTTAGTGTTGGTATTTTTTGTTTTGAAGAAACTGATTATTCTGTGGTGTAAGTAAAAAGTTAGAAATAGTGGATATTAGTGGATTGATTGGTTTGCAACAAAATAATGAAACCAATACCATTGATTACACACTTCCATTTTCACTTGCTCCACAAAAGTACATACGAATAGATTATGCACCTACATGTCATTTCACTCGATATAAAAGAAACAATTAGATTGAGCATATTTGAGCTCATGGATCGAGGTAAACAAGAAGCAACTACATTTTATGGGTGACAAGAGGAACTAATGTCTAAAACATACGCATCCAATATGAAACCAATACCATTGATTTATCACATGAAATTAATCCAAGCTTTTAATTAATAAAAGAAAAATTGCTAATTGAAAACAAGCATTTATTTTGAGCTTATAACATTTTCTGTTCACATGACTTGTTAAATAGATAAGATTATGATTTTTTTAAAAGGGTTACTCGACAAAAAATCCCTCGAACAATTATTAATAAATATTTAGTCAACTTTTTTATTTTTTTTCAAAACCTATATCAGAACATAAAAACACTTAAAATAATAACACACACAAACCTATTTACCCTTTCCCACCTCATTGTTCGAGCTTTGATAACCTTGCTTAAGAGGCTATTGGAGATGCGGTGGGGGTCAATAGAGCTCTAATAAGGCGTTATCGGAGCTTCTCTAAGGGTTTGGGGGTTGGTGCAATTAGTGCACACCTTTAAAAATAAAAGAGCATTGTGTAGTTCGGTTAAACTAAAAATTAAAAAAATATGTATTTATATTGGAGAATATACATTAATTTACCCTTTGAAAAAACGATGTATAAGAAAACAAAAAAAAATGTCAAGAGAAATAAATTTTAAAATGAAAAAAGAAAAATATATATTGAGTTTAATAATAATTTGTCGTGTTTTAATCCATTAGTCTAAATAATGTCACCTAGCCATATCGAGTAAGTGTATCATGGGATGATAATTAATATTTATATTTGAATTATTAGCAACACGTTTAAAATACAAAGTATCACGGGAACAAATTTATCACGGGAATAAATTTATCACGGTGCCATCGGCACGGGTACACTCTAGTGTGTGTGTGTGTGTGTGTGTGTGTGTGTGTGTGTGTGTGTGTGTGTGTGTATATATATATATATATATATATATATATATACAGCCCTTCTCTTGTGCGGAATAGTCCGCATTTTAAGAATCTAGACCGGACATGTGTCACCTGGTGGTGATCCCAGAAAAGAGAGAGAGTGCCTATAATTTAGGCGATAATTTTTAGGCGCACCGTTAGGTGACATATATCCGGTCCGCATTCTTAAAAGGAGGACTAGTCCACACAAGAATATTATTATTATATATATATATATACTAGGATGTACCCGTGCCGATGGCACGGTAATAAATTTGTCCCCGTGATATTTTGTACCCATACCAGTGGCACCCGATAAATTTATTTCCTTGATATTTTGTAACCGTGCCGGTGGCACAACGGTAAATTTGTTCCTGTTATATTTTGTGTTTTAAACGTATCGTTAATAGTGTAAATACAAATTTATCGTCGTGCCATCGGCACGGGTATAAAATATCACGGGGACAAATTTATCACCATGCCATCGGCACAGGTACACCCAAGCTGCTATTAATTTTTTGTACCCGTGTCAATGGCATGACGATAAATTTATTCTCGTGATACATGTGTACCCGTGCAGATGGCATAGTGAAATAAAAAGTAAACTTAAAATAATTTAACTCTATCGCATTCTACCCCACCTCGCCTGTGCCGATGGCACGATGATAAATATTCCCCCGAATATTTCTACTTATAAAAAAAATAAAACCCATGTTGATCGCACGATAATAAATTTACTCTCAAGTATGTGCGATTGTAAAATACGCACTCTTATAAATCAATTTTCTTTCAACATGTTATATTCAAAATTGATTACAATGTAATGATCGACTTTCGTTCTCTTCCCCAAAAATAAGCCATAATTCAAAATCCAAACCAATATATTTAATAGGGAAAAACTATTCACACATCCTCTTTGTCTTCCCCACATACTTTGGGTAGTAAATGATAGTTGTGTCCTTAGGTTTATAAAATCTAAATATCCATTTGTATAACCTAAAACTAAAACAAATACATTTGGTGAAAAACTAAATTTAAATTTTCAATAAAATAATGTTTTTAATAAATAAATAAATAACTATTTATACAACAAAAAATCTTACCTATTTTTTTTATTAACTAATTCTTTTATTATTTTAAAAATAATCTGTTAATATTTAAAAAAATGGTTCGCGTCAATATGTATAGACAACCCAACCATCTATACATACCGCTAGCGTGAACCAACATATTATAAAAAATGGTCCGCGTCAACGGTTTTCATTGGTGATCGAACCGTCAATACATACCACTGGCACGAACCAAATTTTTTGAAGGGATATATACCAAATAATCCCTCGAACATTTTTTAATACCCATTTAGTCCAAGCTTTTTTATTTTGCCTCGAAAAGTCCTTTACCACATATTTTGAAGAGGGAGTAACGCTGGCACGGACCTCTAAAAATAAGAGAATATTGAGTGTTTGAGGAACTATATGGGTTAAACTAAAAATATCTGTCCTTTTTAAAAAATATATATTTATAATAGGAACTATTCAATAATTGACCTTTTTTAATATAGTAAAAATATATTGTTTTAAATAGTACAAAAGAACATTTTTTTAAGAAAACGGTTTCTAAAGAAAATAAATTTTACGTTTTATGAACAATTTTTAATAAATAAAAAATAGATAAGATGTTACGTTTTATAAATGATTATTTTTTTTTATAAAACAGTTCTTTTATTGAAAATATATTTTTTTGTTTTTATCAAATGTATTTATTTTAGTTGGAGGTGAAAAAATTGAACATTTAAATTTTATTCTAAGACTACAATTGTGGAAGACATAAATCCATGACAATACACAAAGTGACGAAACATAAATCCATGACAAAATATAAATCCATTTTACTTGCACTGTTATTTTTATCTTTTATCATTGACAATAGACAAAGTGAACAATCATAAAGAAACAACTACCATAACATAAATCCATGACAAAATATAAATCCATTTTACTTGCACTGTTATTTCTATCTTCTATCATTGACAATACGCAAAGTGAACAATCATAAAAAAACAGCTACCATAACATAAATCCATGACAAAATATAAATCCATTTTACTTATAAATCCATTTTACTTGCACTGTTATTTCTATCTTCTATCATTGACAATACACAAAGTGAACAATCATAAAAAAACAGCTACCATAAGCCATGTTGACCTTGATATTATATCTAAAAAGATAAGAACCGAAACCCACTTTCAAAAATATATGAAAGTAAGAAATTAATGTAATTACTTGCATTAAACGCAAGGGAGTGAGAGAGGAATCTTCGCTAGAACAAATGTACCTGACTAAACTACCAATAAAAAACCCAAAATATATTTTTCGTGTACTGTAAAGTTGTATATCAACTTAGCACTTTCCAAGTATTAAACTAAAATCATACAAAGAACTAAAACTATAAGAATAATAAATCATTTTCAAATAAGTAATGGCCATATATACATGTACTAAAATCCTACACAGAACCCAAAGTATAACAATTTAACACAATTCAAATATTAAACGCAATACGAACTTTTTGTTGGGCATCAAACCATATCATACCTGCAAATTAGTTTTAAGAAAACATCAAAGCCAAAAAAACACAAAGATAAAAACAGAGATATCCATTAAGAAATAGAGAGGGAGAGAGAGAGAGAGAGAGAGAGAGAGGAGTGAGCTACCAGTGTTTGAACGATAGGAACGCAAATGTTACCCAAAAAATGATACCATATCCTCTTAAAATGAGTATATCAAATTTTAAAATAGTATTTAAAGAGAGAGATAGAGGCAGTTGTTTTTTGGCATGAGTTGGAAGTGGTGAAGCAGAGTATTTTTCATGACCCCAACTGACCCTTTGATCACCCACGACTGAACCCATTTTCGACCTGCAAATATTTTACACAAAAATCAGACAATTTTTTTGGAAATAAGAATAATACCACGTTGACGGAGCTGAAGATACCATGTCTGTTCATGCATACTGCATCCCTATCGATGTGCCTCTGATTTGATTTAGAAACATGGGGGTGAGAGAAAATGTGTGTGGTGAATGGAATCAGAGGAAGAATCGGGACCATTTATTGGATTTCTAGCGATGAAAGTTGATGAGAGAGCCGTGTCCCTGCAACTCTCAGCATCTTGTTTATTTTTGTGTTTCGCTCTCTATTCCATTATCCCTTTGATATGGGTTTAAACTAAAAATTGGATTTGAATCAATGGGAATGATTTGATTTTGGATGTGATGGGAAGTACCGTGTCTTGAGCCCTGTGCTCTTAGGGCATGTGAAAGACAACAAAAGAGAGTGGGAAGTAGGTGACAGAGAGAGGCCATCTTTCTCTTAAGCCTTGTGCCTGTGCAAAGGGATTTACTTTTCTGAGCGAGGTGGACGGCTAATATCCTAATTGTTCTTTTATGTGATGGGAGTGAACACACCCATTATTTTCAACTGCACATTTTCTTGAGCCTTGTGCTCATCAGTTTGGGAGATACCCCTGAAGAGTTAATCGGATAGATAGATATAACAAAAGTGTTTATATATGTTTTGTATATAAAGTTGTATGATGTGGCATAAACCCCCTCCTCCTTTATTATATAGATATACTAGTATATGCTCGTGCCTGAAGGCATAAAGAAACTTTTCCAAAGTACGTAATCACAAAACGGTATTCCCCGACAAAAAAAAGTAAAATTTAAAAAAATGGCTATAATTTCCTCTGTTTATAGGACTATCCACCCTGTTTAACAAATAAAAAAATAGTCCAATAACATTCAAATAGTATAAATTGATCGAAAAAGTTCACATATAATATGAAATATACAATATTCATCAACTCAATTCACATTGTGCCTCAAGTAAACAGTGTCAATTTAAAAAAAAATGGACAGAATCTCCTTTGTTTATCGGACTATCCACCCTGCTTAAGGGATAATAATAATTCCAATAATATTCAAAGAATCCAAATTCATTCAATAACTACTACAACAAAATAAACTTGTTAAAAAAATTGTATATATATATATCAAATTGAGGTCGTCCCACATGCTCCACTATGTAGATTGTCCATAGTTTTGAAAATGCGACTTGATACAAAAAAATATAGTTAGAACTAAATGAACCAATAATCATATCAGTACAAAGTATCTCACAGCTGCTGAAAAGCTAATACAATGGATGGATATGAAATTAAATGAATCAATAATCATATTATATAAGATGTGCATATCAAAATATCCCAAGGAATGGCACCACCCACACTTAGGTATGTCATGCTAAATAATAGGCCAAATACAATAAGGACGGCCTATATGGAAAAATAAAATTCCAGTACTTGAGAAACTAATTATACTTGAGAAGCAAATCAAAACAAAAAAAATGAAATTCAAGTGAGTGTGCCTAAGCACCAAGTGAAAGAGTGATATATAAAAACAAAAAAAATGAAATTCAATAGTCACAGGTAGACACACTGGTTAAAAACCTACAACTCTAAATCGATTAAGAGACAAATCGGTTACCTTTTATTGGGGCAGCCCTGCCTATATACTCATTGGGGCAGCCTTACCTATGTACTCAAAATCAGTCGTTCCACGAAGAGTATAAAACCTCACCAACAGATATCCTTTTCCATCGAACACGCAAGTTTGGACTGCAATAAAATTATAAATAAATATAATTTAGCAATGATATATAACACAAAATAGCATTGCGTCTCATAGACTTCTTCTAACAGATATGGAAGCAATTAGTAACTAATATGGAAGCAATACTTTAATGCCATTTTATGGAAGCAATGCTTGATATGGCCATGTGTTGTCTACCAGGGAAACTCCAACATTATTGTAGAAAACCATAATCCCAAATGATTTCTGAAATCAAAACAATTAATGAACAAAAGTGGATAGCAATTAAAAAACTTAGTCCATTAAATTTTAAACAGCTTCAATATGAAAAATGTGCACTGTTGTCACCATCGACTAACACAAAGCCGACAACATGAAAAATATAGAACATGTTTTAATGAACAAGATAATAGTAATTTTTAAACTAAAACAACAATAAATATGCTATGCTAATAAATCTTCAACATACGAAAATTCTATGACGTCTAGATAATAAATAAATACAAATTCAGAATGTCAAGACAGATTAAAGAAAGTAAAGGGGGGGGGGGATTGGACTAATCAACATAATGTGACAATAATATCAAAGATCCGAATAAAACAAAGAAAGAAAGGTGGGAAAATACAAAAAAAGTAATGCCAAACAACTGCAATTCATAACTGATGCAACTTTTTTTCCCTAAACAGGTAAAAGCTTTGTTACTTGATTAAGAAAAAAACATATAAAAATACACGGCGAACCACCTGCTCTTCTTGCGCATCTCGTGACTCTTTTCACTCGCATCTAAATCAATGTCATCGATCACATATGCAAATGCATTTAGATCTTGTGAGAACCATCACATGTTTAAGGATAGAATCTGCAAAACATATCATAGAAGAAATCAGACCTATATTCTTAAGAAAAACAACATAAAAAGATTAAAAATTTCAGATCTTTTGAGAACCCGGTTCTAAAAAGAAAATAATCAACTTAGAAACCCACCTGAAGCCAAATATTGTACCAAACAATTATGAAATCTCCATTTCAAAACCCTTATTTGAAGATAAATCTTTAATACAGAGTACCTGCATTGGGGTTTTTATGGGTATGCGAGCCTAGATGCAAGCGTGAGATAAACCAAGTGACGGTTTGGGTGCATTTTAATAAAAAGAAAAGTAAAAAATAAATTGCAAGACCTCTAAAAATAAGTGGTGTACCATCACATATGCACAGATGAATTTAAATCTTGTGAGAACCATCACATGTTTAAGGATAGAATCTGCAAAGCATATCATAAGAAGAAATCAGACCTATATTCTGAAGCAAAACAAAAAAAAAGATTAAAAATTTCAGATCTTTTGAGAACCTGGTTCTAAAAAGAAAATAATCAACTTAAAAGACCCACCTAAAGGAAAATATGGTACCAAAAAAATATGAAATCTCCATTTTTAAAACCCTTATTTGAAGAAAAATCTTTAATACAGAGTACCTGCATTGGGGGCTTTATGGGTATGCGAGCCTGGATGCAAGAGTGAGATAAAGAAGAAGATGAAGGGCTATGTATGTTCGGGAGAGCGTATGCTTTGAATTAAGGTAAAAAGTATCCATGAGACTCGAGAATAGAAGTGCATCTCAACCACTGGTGCACTTAACAAAACCAACAAACATCTTAGTATAACAGTCGAACAAAATAAACAAACATCAAATAATTAGTAGACCGGATGGAGATCTGACGATTTCGTACCTGGGAGATCGGTGCAGATCAGGTGGAGATCTGACGATTTCGAAGAGGGAGGAAGCGTGGTATTTCGGAGTGTGGAAGGAAGCAGCAGCAACCGGGGAGGACATTATACTCGCTTTCAACATTAATTGCAGAACCACATTTCACAGTTTAACATGACTTGACTTTATAGGACCAATACTTTCGAGTAAAATCGAAAAATGATTACAAAGTTTAGGTGCATATTTCGTGGATCAGTGGTTTTCCAAAATCGCTATGTATTCATCAATAATGAGCAATTATTTGTCAATCTTCTATCCAAGGGAAGAACGTTGAAACCTGTATAAATTTTTCCCATTTCAGATAATCTCCCTGCTTTACACTCACCAAATGCCTAAACTCCCGCTGCCATCAATCTCATGCCACCTTTTTGATGAAGCCCAAATCCCCCATTCTAGGTCTTATTTCCACTCTGACCATTGGTGAAGCTAAAATCCAAGAGAAAAAGAACATTTTATTAGTAAATTTACAATAAATGGCAGAGTTGCATTAATCATTAACACTGAAACCCAAAAATAAATAAGTGTAAGCACATCAAGGATAATAGAAGGCTTACCAAATTATGCACCACATTCTACCACTGATCTGCAACACATATCGAACAATTGTTTGCCGCTAATCTCCAACACATCGAACAATTGTCTGCCAAAATAATAAATGCAATGAAAACTGCAATTTGTAATCTGGACTCCATCACTCTACCATGATATGTCAAGGAGAAGGCACTCCCATTAGAGTCACAACAAACGAAGCTATTCAATGTACAGATTCTAAGAACCGATATTTTGATTTTAAGAAGTTAGCAGATGCAACTAAAACTGTCATAGCGAATATTAACAAACTAATTTATCTAAATTACTACCCGATTTAAAATGGAAGAAAATAAGATTTGCAATATAGGCCGATTGGTATTAATGTCATAGTCTTGCTGACACTTTTAACATGTTAGGGATGGCATTTGGCATTTGATTCATCGTAGGCCCAATAATTAAACGAAGTTAGCGATTTGATGAAAGAACTCATTTACTTTTTGATAAATAACTCAAACCTGCAAGAACTCATTTGCGTAAGACATGGGTTTCTTTAGTTTCCACCATCTACTAAGTGATGAAGTTAGTACCTGCAAATAAATTTAGACTCTAAACAAAATAATAAAACACATACGCCCCTCACCACATAAGGAGGGATAATGTACCAACGTCTTGTAGAAATTGGATGCATACATTACCATTTCACAACAATTTGTCTCCATATGATAAAAAAAATCTAAAACCTTATAGCAACTTTAAAACATTATAGCATTAAAATTAATCATTAATGGAATCAAAACTAAGTTTTTAATTCACATGTGAAAGAACAAAACTATGGAGATGAATGAAATGAAAAAAAAAACTCAATGAAATAGATTGCAAATTGACCAAATATATGGAGAGATGGGAATGACCTTGATGATGCCAGGCCACCTAATTCCACGTTCTTGCTTAGTCCAATAAATACGAAGTAGGAGGCCCTTCGAATCTCATCCTTAGAATCTCGTTCATCCTATTACATCACTGACAGATATTAGAGAAAGCTCACATTATTTGCCTTATTAAAAACTCCTAATAATCCACAATAGAGACATCATTTGCCACAAATGCAAAACAAAAATGGTTTAGAAATGTAAACTTAATGTGTCAAACTAAATTATGTTTCAACTTCGTGCCAAATATAAGAGTAATACAAACTATAAAAGTACTAAAACCTATTTTTTTACTATAAAAAAATACAAATCATATTATAGTCAATTTCATGCTTTCAAACATTTGACACATGATAATTTGAAAGAAATTATCTCTTACTGGTACAAAAAAATCTCTAGAATTATAATTTAGAAGGTATAAGATTGTAAAAAGTGTAAAAAGGACAGGCGGTCTTGCTTTACCCATTGCAGTTGTTTCTAATGGGGACTTGCTGCACTCTGGTATTTGAGTTTTTATTTTACTTGGCACAACTCTAGTGTTTCTAAGGTCTCCGTCCTCACTTGTTGCTAGTGTTGTTTATGGTATCATTGTTATGTGGATTCAAATCCACCACATACAAAGATGAGAGATCAATCACAATGGTGATACTTTTTGCATATCAAATGTTAAATGATCTTATGAAAAACTAAGAACAATTAAAATTTACCAAAGCTCTCCACATCTTCCTATTAGCCCTTTCATTTCTCCCTATCAAGTGTGTGGCCACATTTATGATCTAAAAAAAAGAAAATACTAAATATCAATCATTTATCCTATTATGTCCATTATGAAAATATGCTAAAAGTAATCTAATAAAAACACTAAATAGTCATTCCATGATAATAAGATAAAATTTATCTAATGTGAAGAAAATCAATGCTACAACAGGTATGGTCATGAAACCCTAGAGTACACCACTAAAATCACACAAAAAGTAAGAAACTTCCACAAAATAAATCCCATTTACGTATATTATCATGTGCTATGATTAGTGTTTTGTCACATAATGCTTAATTACCAATTCGATTCACTATTTGCGATTCACGATACGATTCGCGATTTGACAACTATGCATTTAAGTTTAAAGAATTGTTGAATTCAGTAGTGGCATTTAAATCTATAGGGTTACCCCCAATTTTTTGCTCACTGGTTCTTACCACATTGAAATCTCCAATGTGGTAAACTACTGCAATCCCCAATTTTCTTTTCAGATATGCACATCTTAAAAGAGATAGATTGGACTTCATTTTGAGACTATGCAATCCATTCCAACCCTCCAAAACTACCATACCATATATTATTAATGTAGACAGAAAACCCCAAAGTTATTTTCATATTATCAAAACCAATCATAGGTTCTAAAATGTCCGGAAACCTCTTGCATTCCGGACAATCTCTTTGATAATTTAGACGATGTTCGATTTGCATTCCAGACTATCGCTCTTTTATTTTGAGAGAGCAGGTGGTCTTCTGCGTTCACACATCTAATGCATTTACTGAATTCAAGCTATATACATTAAGATGTACTAAATGTAAATAATAACATAGAGCTTTAGTTTTGAATTGCTATCCAAAGTTCATTTAAGACTATGAATAAAAAGAAATCTTACTAATAAACATACGTATCAGTTTAAAATTCAAAAACCAAAATACCTGGGGTCTTCAACTTTGATGTCTTAGATCTGAAAGCACAGGCCTCAGTGTTGTGATAATACAGATAAACATGTATATTAAAACCAGTTAGTAACACAAAAGGAAACGAACCGAAACCAATTCCGTAAAATGGCTAGCAACATGGCACTAAAATCCCAAACACTTATGGGTAGAGAGCAAACATATCTGAGATCCACACACAAAAAGGAAAATATTTCAAAATAAAAACCTCAAAATGTAAATATAGAAGTAGAGATAGTGTGTATACCTGATAAATCCCAAAATATGTATACAAACTCGAAAATCGCAGTTAGATCTGCAAAAGTAAACCAAAAAATACTCAGAGTTAAATCGAAACCAACCAAAATCTAGAACTAAAATCGAAAAAAAAACTAACAATAGTAAAGATTTATAGGTTAAAATGGTCATGGTGATTTTTTGATTGTGGGTACCTCGTTCGACACCAGGCATGGAGAATGTAGGTGGCCGCGGGGGGCATCTTCTTGTAGGTGAAGACTGGGGTAGATGACATAGATGAGCAGGGGAGGCGACATAGATGAGCAGGGGCGGCGACATAGATGACGTGCGGCGGAAGAAATGAGGAGGCCGGTGAAAGGGAGAGAATGTGAGGTAGGGTTTGTGTGGGCGGCTGATGAGTTTACGGGGCAAGGTAGAGAATGGGAGGTTTTGTTTGAGGTAGGGTTTGTATTGTGAGAGGAGTTTTTTTAGTCTCAACCCTTGGATTGTACACGTGGCAAAATGTAGACCCTTTGATTTCTTTGATAAGATAAGATAAGATGGCACTATTCATAACACCATTGTCTTATATTATATAGATATTAGTTTTAACAGTTCAAAACATTTATAAATAGTAATTTGTAAACAAAAAAGTGTTCCTCTTTTCAATTGTTATGAACCATTACATATATATATGTATATATATATATATATATATATATATATATATATATATATATATATATATATGTATGTGTATGTGTTTGTGTGTGTGTGTAAATATAATGATATGTTCATGGTGCTACGAGATTCTTCTATGTTTAACATACCTTTAGGTACAGTTTTTATAGCTTGATCATGTTTTCATCCTTCTTTCTCGGTTCTTGCACTACACCTACAGTGCTCACCAAGTAGACTATAAGAAGTGTAATGTGCAAACCAACTAAGATAGTCAGTAGGAACATGATCTCAACTTTTTTAGGATTCACTTTCAAAGTTTGAGTTTCCCTAACTATAACTA
This sequence comes from Sambucus nigra, assembly GCA_949130495.1. Lineage (NCBI taxonomy): Eukaryota > Viridiplantae > Streptophyta > Magnoliopsida > Dipsacales > Adoxaceae > Sambucus > Sambucus nigra. The sequence continues at coordinate 424,349,961 of OX422218.1, forward strand.
TATGTTTTCTATATAGTTTGCCGAACGAGGCTTATGATCGGTTATAGTAGTAAATCAGGTAATATTTTTTATCTTGTACTTTGTTGTTCGTATTAGTAGTTTATTTCAAAAAGTTATTGTTATGTAGTTGATATGATTAAAATTTTAAACAGGAAATTTCTTATTGAAGGAAAGAGAGTCCAAGAGCTCTATGGAAATTCATTGGTCACATTCCTCTTTTTGACCCACCCATGCATGACAACAATTATTTGGGCTTGAGCATTGTCACAAGCATAGTGTACTCCACCAGGACAGTAAATAGTTGTTCTTGATAATAAAGGAACTATTAAAATAGATAATTTTATGTGTACATAACATAAGACTAAAGAATTGAAACGTACTTGGGTCTTGAATTTGATCTTACACTATTCATTTATATTTTGTATTTGGTACACTTTCTTTAAAGTACACTCTAACACTTAGTTTGATGTACCATTTGTTATTATTATTACTTCATTTTTTATGAAAAAAATAATTTATGGTATGCATATAAAATATGGTGACTTAGTTTTTGCTTTCATATGGAATCTGACAATTATTATAGAGGATGGAATAGATTGTGGTAAATAATTTTTATTTTTTTATATTTTAATTATATGTAACGGTTCATAACAATTGAAAAGAGGAACACTTTTTTGTTTACAAATTACTATGTATAAATGTTCTGAACTATTAAAACTAATATATATCTATATAATATGAGTGGAGTGTGTTTTACTGTTCCAAAATATTAACGGTTGAGATAGATTTTTTTTAGAGGATCTAAGGGTCCCACGATTGTGCCATGTCACTATTTATGAATTGTGATATGGCACAATTGAAACAAGACACTTAAAAAACCATACCAAATTTGATTTCCTAGAGCCCCACACATATCCCATATGCTGCCCATACAAACTCTTACACAATCATTCTTACACGAAATCTCCCTCTCTCATCTCTATCAAATACTCCACCTTCACAAGATTTCATCTTCAAAAAAAATCCTCTCTCTTATCTATATAGTACGTAATATATACTACGTAATTGCAAAACGATAAAAATATCATTCCCAACAAAACAAAGTGTTATTTTTAAAAAATTGTCTTTAATCTCATTTGTTTATAGGACCATCCACCATGCTTAACAAATAACAAATTGTCCAACAACATTCAAATAGTCTTAATTTATCAAACAAATTTACATATAACATGAAATATATAATATTCATTAACTGAATTCACATTGTGCCTCAAATAAACAAATTGTCCATTTAATAAAATTAGACATGGTCTCCTTTATTTATTGGACTATCCATCCTTTGAAGGAATAATAAGCATCCAACAATATTCTATGATGTCAAATTTATCTAAGTAATAATTTAACGAAAACAAACTTCATAAAAATAACACACACACACACACACACACATACACACACACGCATATATATACACATACATATACATATCAATTGAGGTCGTCTCACATGTTCCACTATAATGATTGTCCGTAGCTTTCAAAAGGAGACATGCTACAAAACAAAAAAAATATATGTAGTCAATTGAAGTAGGTAGTCGAATAATATAAAAACCATGCTATTATATAGCAAATACACCGTATCACTAATCCTAAATGGTTCTCAACGGTATGTATTAGTGTACCCTACCATACTTCAATATCCCTACCTACTTATATTCGATTAGAATAAATCTTCACATGCTAGTGCTAAACAAAGCTGGGGAAATCCTATATAAAGCAAATCTGAAAAGACCACATGTTAAGTCATATCACTTTTTTATCACACTTTAGCACTAAAAAGAAATTCAAAATATGGGGAAAACATGGATTAAGCATTAAATTTTGACAATGTGTATTATATGTTCTTGTCGATTTAACAACATAAATTGCATACGCATTTAAATTTTAACCGTGTTTTATTACCTGTTCTAGTTGGTTTGAGACCAGACAATCATTTCTATTTGCACTCCAACAATAGTATATCATAGGAAACGTTAATATTGACTTCAAGCACTGCTCGATCCCAAAAGGAAAAGAAACAATCAAGCTAATATCATAATTTTATAAGATCGTTTAGGTGAAGATTTATTTTATTCATATACGTATTTGTCTTTTATTCCTTAAGTGGTAGTTTACCATTTGTAAGTCTTATCAAGCCTATAAATGAAGAATTTGGCCTCCTCTCATAATCAGGCCTTCTTTCGTATGCATCAAAGTTAACTTAATTAATATGAAATAACAATGGCCACAAATTGTAAACATCGTGGAAACCATTTACATTCACACTATAACTTTCTTGAGGAACAAAAACATAATTGCATCCTGTGTAAACCCAATTAACAATAAAAATAAGTGTAGAGCACTAAGAAACATATTTTAAATAATACACTCATTATAATTTGTTAGGATAATGTTATTATAATACCCCTTAATTTTCTAGAACAAATAACAAAAGTAGTATTTTTGGAATAAATAAAAATTTGTGGAAATAGGAATTAATCGGGAAATTCAATTTATTAATTTCGAATACATATTTGGTTGTTACCTCATAATTGTGTGTGGTTGAATTTTGTATGTGCATGGTTATAACAATTTTACGTATTGTACAAAATACATAATTTATAAGTGACACAATTAAATTTATCTAATGTTGAGATAAAATAATTTGGGACATATTTTGGTGAGTTTATAGACTCGTTTAGGTGTGTTTTAGACCTTTAGAAGTGGTCCCGGATCATGAATATATAAGTTGGGAGACTTTTGGGCTAGTTTGAATATGGGTTCGGGCTCATTTGGGGGTCCAAAACTTGGGTTTTTAACGCAACTTGGGATTATAGATTAAGGGGTGATAAACCACCTCCCCGCTACTAATCAAAGAGACCTAAACATAACTGCTACCAAAAGAGGAAAGGAGAAGAACCAAAAAGGGAGAAAAAGGCAAGAAATCAAGGGGCTTTCAATTTAAATTTCAAGGTATTTCTCGATGCATTATAATGACCTCCTAAGATTTTTGGGATTTAGGTTTAATGTTGATGATTTAATGATGAAGAATTATCTTATGCATGTAGAGGACTGAATTTAATGTAGAATTGTGGCCAAGAAATTTAGGTATCAAATTCTTGAAATCGAGGATAGAAACCTCGGGTTCTTGATAGGTAATTGGGGATATCTTGATGATTATATGTAAAGGACATTAATATTGGTTTATGACCTGTAAATCTGACGTAAATTTTAGGATAGATTCCCTATACTATGAATTAAACATTGTTGAAATTGTAAATGAAATCTGAGTTTAAACACTTCATTCATTTTCATAGATTCTTGGAGTTTTGGGTATGGAATGGGGTTTGATTTATGCAATTAATCATCATAAGTTAAGAAAGTAAGTGTTAGAGTATTAACTATATGATTACAAGGTTAAATGAGCCATTGGGGGGAGATTTGAGAATGAAACTAAAAATCCCATATTAGAAATAAAAAAAAACAAATTTGGGCTTCTGGCTTAGTCCGAATCGATTCGTCCTTGGAGGGAATCGATTCTAGTTGGCAGCGAATCGATTCGTTCAAGAACCAAATAGATTAGACCCTAGGGGCTGAGTTATCTGGGCCTGGGGTTTGGTTAAGGATATTTTTAGAAGTCCATGCAAGTTGGTGGGACCGTGTATGGGACAATAGGGAATTTATTAAAAATGCAAATGTACTAGCATTTAATTGGAAAAAATTATGTTTAACTAGATGGTTAAGTAAGTATTCAAGGGAATGGAATTAATAATTCACTAGATGGTAACATATTAATAATTTGAAAAAAATTGTGAACTTTATGTGGGATCTTTCTATGGTAATTATCGAGTAGTTACCTATATATATTATATGGGATAATAATATTTACTTATATGTAATTATGTGGACATACCAATGTCCGTGGATGGTCCTACCGGCTTAGGGGTTCATGCATTTGGACTGCGTAGCACATGTCAGCACAGGCGGGCTTGGCGATTGTGTAGGTCATATAGGTACTACATAGAGACTCCATCTACGAGAGGTAGGTGTTGACGCTGATAGCCTTTGTCACCGCTGGGTATGGATCATGAACTGGTATCTTGCGTAGGGACCGCCCCTAACTTATGTGTGTTTTGTGATGTCTACTTAGGATAAGAAATTCCTCCAGACTTTTCGATAAAGGACGAACTAGAACCAGCGGTAGATGGCTTTGTGTGTCGAGTATATAAAAATACTTATATATATATAATATTACATGGACTTTAACGGGATAAATTGAATTGTCTAGGAATGTGGAAACAAACTATTACTATGTGATGCATACTAGTTGTTTATGCCATTTATGTGAGACTTATAAGACGGCATATTATGGGATTTGGCAATTTAATCTAGTCGGTTCGCTTAAGCATTTAATTATCGCCAAATAATTTACTATTTAATTGACACGTTATCACACGTATTATTTGGTACTTATTGGGATTCGGGTAATATCACATTTAGCTAAGGGGTAAGATGTTAATCGCATGTGAGTGATGAGGGGGAATAAATATTTTGCATCAACTGTGCGTATTGCATATTAAATTGATTAAGTTAATTCTTTCACACCTATGGCTTTGACCAAAATTTAGATGTTTTCTCCTCCAGGTGCTCCTAGGCAAGGATAGTCGGATTGGTGTGGATTATGCATGGTTATGAAAATGTTCATTGAATTACAAATATGGGCCTTTAATATAACTATTTATATTACGTTCGTGATGAGAATGATATTAATTGACAAGCAAGACCTATCTTTTGTGTATCGTGCCTGTCCAGCCTTTACGTGACAAAATGGGGGTTGTTATAGCTATTTTCCACTATTATATATCCATGATACTATAACCACCATAACCTTCTGTTTGAGCATCACATATGCAAATTAGTATTTACTACAATTCTAAAAAGCCCATCATAGTATACAACCTCAAATCAGTCCAACTAACCATCATTGAACTATAATTTCTAAAGTGATTTCAAGTGAAAATATCATACCAACAAAAACTAAACATTTTTGTGTATAATTAAATATATTATCTATTTGTAAAAAACAAATGGAAAATATATGGAAATATCAAAGTAATGTTTTAAGGAATAATAACTTCGACTTTAACATACTAAAATAACCATCAATAAAATAAAATTATGTCCAAATAACTTTAGACTGACTGAAAAACAATAGAAACAAATAAAATAAAATAAAAAATAGAGGAAAAGAAAGATATGTGTTGTATGGTAATGCAATGAAATGCCCAAAAATAGTTTTGATCTTGTTATGGAGCCGAAATCAACAAAATGTAATATAATAAACCCAAGGTGTATTCAAGTCAGCCATTCAGAATTCCAACTAATAATAAAAGATTTCACCATGAAAACTTAAATGATTATAATTCATTTTAGTATAGTTAGAATCTAGAGTAAGTGTGTATATACCTTAGGTCTGTAACCCCCTATAGTGTGCATCTTAACTTTGTCTTGTACGTGAGCCAGTCACAAACTTTCGTAGTTCTACATATAAAAAAAAAAGAAGACTTCAAACATAAGTTCCTTTAAAAGTATTATGATAACACCTGGCTCAAAATAATAACTAAGACACCAATTGATATTTGGAATTTGAACCCGAAGTCGTAAACATAAAATGCAAGAAATTTCATTTGACGTGCATATTTTGAATCAAATTGTTTACTATGAATTTATAACTGAATTAAATTTCATCCTCCGAATACAAATGAAACCACATTCGCTTGATACAATATCCAATTATAATTTAATCATAACATATCAAGCACACTTTTTTCAATACCAACAGTGAATTCGATTATAAAGCTGGAAAGCCCCTAAAAAAACTAAGAAAGTAGCTCACCAAACAGTCGTATTTTTTCCTCTTTTTTTTATGAAAATGAATTGCTTTTCAAAAAAATTCCAACTTTGTTATCAAACACGCACCAAGTGATCATGTGTAGAACTAAATTAAATTTGGCAAATTATTAGTAATTACATAGTTCCAGAAGTTCGAACAGGTACTCTATACAAATACTAAAAAGATAATTTACAACTCAAATTGATGTTTTGTTCTATATACTGTGAAAAATTTCATTAGTTTTATTGTTAGTTTTCTATTATATTCTAGAAAAATAACTAATGAGTGTATACAATTTATATTCTAACTATCATTTGCACCTTATGATTCCATTTGGCAATGATGTTTTTCCTGAATTGGCAGGGTACCCTTAGGTCAACTGAACAACGATAAATGGTGCAAGCCAATTTTGGCTACCATAGACGACAATTCGACAACTCGGAATCTACACAAAATGATGGCTCATTGTTTTGTATGCAAAAAGATGAACTAAAGATAAAAATACATATTTTTAATTGACTCGACAACATAATTGTCCTAATTAATTAAAAATTATAATAATTATTTTGTAATTCAATCACTTTCCACATATGAAATGGCAAGTGAAGTACATTTCCACCAAACTATATAAAAAAAGTTCATTACCTTGAAAGCGGATAATGTTCACAAACATGGATAGAAGCACGTAAATTTCATAGCTCCCACAAATACTTTTATTTTCAAATAAAACAGAGCTAAAATAGGGCAATATAATTTTCATGTACAAAGGTGTGTATTTGATTATAATTGTGGGTGTTTAATAAGGCTAAGCAATATGATTTGATTATTTCTTTATTCTAATTGATCATATGTACAGCCAAACTAATATCCTCTTCAAGTACAAATGTACGTATTTGATAAAGCTAAGCACATATCATATTAAATTAGATATGGACATGCCTATCAAAACCAACTAAGAATAAAATGTATGTTTGTCTCTATTAACTATTTAAAATCATGAAAAGCTAGACCGAAAAAATCACGTATTAGTAAGCGAAAAAATTAAGTAATTAAATTATAAATAGCACCAAGCTAAGAAATAATGATTCCAGTGGTATGTGCTGCTAAGAACTACCTGTTAGTATAACATATTAATTGTGTCTTAGATTCAAATTATGTATGCACAGTTGCAACTGAAATAAAATTTAAAAAAAAAAAAATTTTTGCACAGTAGTTACTAAAATAAAATTAAAAAAAATTATTAAAGTCGTGATCAAAAAGACTTTTATTACATAAAATAGTTTAATTGTTCTCATCTAATTTAATACACAAAAAACAACCAATACCTTCATAACTAATTCTGATATCTGGAGGTGACGTGCAATAACCATCCAAATCCTACAGATAACAAAAGTAATTAAAACTAAATGAGGAGTTTAATGGTAGAAAAAGTCCATATTATTTACGTTTAAATTCATATACAGGTTTAACGTTCTCCAAACATAACATAAAGTCACAACATAAAAAATCAATCATACTAACAAATAGATGTTTAATAGAAATTTGAACATCTAATAATTTAAGAAGAATTGTGAAAAAAATCACCTTTTAAAAACAGGAGCACAACATTTATACAACACAGATGAACTAATGGCGGAAGATTACACTTAAATATATCTGAATTTTCAATTACAATTATTGGCCATCTGGTTAAGATAACACTATACCGTACTCAAAAATAATTAAAATAACAAAATGAGCAAGCCATAAAATGAGTAAACTAATGTACGTCATTCTATTATTTTTTATGTTTGGGACTTTGTGTTTTTAAAATAACAAGCATGAAAAATAATAGAACGCTAGATAAAGAATATTCGTTTCAACTTCTAAAAGAAGTCATTTAAAGAAAGGAAATGTGTTAAACTTAAAATAATTTTAGCACAAAAAATAGAATATGAAAAAATAATAAAATACCTCAACAAACTAAGAGTGCTTACCAAACAATCTCATTTAAAGCTTCATTGTAGCCACTGCAATATAATCCATTAACCTAAAATATTAAAAAAATTAAATTAAACACCAATACGTAAGAATTGTACTTAAATTAAAAATTTTGGGTAAATTATTAAGCATAAGTGCATATGCCTCACTTCCAACATAGTGTTATAAATACAAATAAAACAAATATCTAGTGGATTGCCTTGTCCGTGCCTAATTTTATTTTCCCATCGTACTTATCACTATGCTACACTTCATTGCATTTCTATGAAATATGGTTCGTTAATTATGTCCAGAAAAGGAAAAAGTGAACTATTAATTTGGAACTATAAAAAAGGAATAATGGAATATTAATTTGGGATAGAGGGACTATAATAAACTTAATCTTAAACATTTGAAAGATTATAGAGAGAACATGACAACACGATAACCCAAAATGCCATGTTTGTGTAGAGTTTTTATCGGATTTTCCTAACATGATGTTGAGTCGCATTCGCGTCAAATGCAGAAATTCATTAAGTTATATTATGTAAAATGAACTCAAATTGTGACCATTTTAGTTTCCACAATAGTGATGTATCGTATGGAGTATTGTGACACCCCTCCTAATAAAATATCGAGTGATCAATCCTATACAAAATTAAAACATGAGTCTCATATGGTTCATTCTCAGCATCACTGTTAAAAACCAAATTAATTACTAATAACTTATTAGGTTGGCATCAAAATTTTATTTAACTAATATTTTTATCCAAACCAACCAAATAAAACATCCACACAGTTTATATACACGAAACTGAAATGAAATAAAATAACCGAACACTCGATTTAACATAATACAACCAAATCGAATGCCGCATAAAAGGCGGTAAAATAATAAAAGAATACAGTTGGGCTATCCCCGGAGTGTTTCTACAGTACATCCTATCTAGATTACAAGGATGGAAGCATCTACAGTAAACCTGCTTGCATCCACAGCTGCTGTAGCATACGTCTGACTCGAAAGAATCATCATTCAGGCGTCCCTGTGTCTGGACAACTAATATATATACATATATATCATGAGAGCGGAAAATAGAGAAACGGGTCAGAGCCTGAGTTTTGAAAAATATTTAGGAAATGCTTAAAATCAATATTTTTAAAATATGAAATCTCTCATATTTAAATTGGTATCGCACTCTCATGAGATACACCTCACCCCTCTTCTAATAGTGCACATCTATCGCATACATTTTAAACAACCTAGTTAAGCTACCCTGCCTAACTAATCTATATCATCCATCTTCTAACAATTCTCTTAAACCCGAGTATTAAGGATTAAACTTCTCCCCGTTCCCAACATTGTTGTACGTTTTGTGCATGGGGTGTCTCACAAAGAGAAATCCAAATAAGGAACCCCCCGATACACTACTACATGACAATGTTTATCGTCGAGATCCATTAGGCCCTTAGTATATAACACACATTATAAGATCCTGTATATATATTGTTCTCACTAGAACCTACGATTTACATTTGTATTACTCCGGATATAATACTACCGGAAGAAGAATAACATATTATTCATTTTACACTTTACACCATTCAAAGTTATAGGATATCTCCTTTTTATAAGCAATATACTATACGCAACAAGTATAATTATACCTATTACAATCATAAGTATAATAACCATCCCACTGAGCTATAATTCAAGGATGCAGACTCAAGTGCCTATCCACATTTAGATTAACTCAATTAACCACGGTACCAAGCCAAACTCACTCATGGTCATGGTAGAAAACTAAACAGTGGAGGCGGTCATATTCACTCATGAAAATGGAATAAAAATATTGCACTCGTATGCGGGACGATATGACCTGGGGATATACTCTCCCTGCTCCTCAATCCAGGCGATTCACCAACATCGCGCAACCTCCCTGGATAGCACTAGAGAAAATATATAACCCGGTTAACCCTCCCTATGCCCGGGGAAGCCTCTGGAACCAGCCTCTAAGTATGAATATACCAATCACACACATATATATTTATTTATATCGTATCATATATATGCTGCAATAACTCCCGTATATTTATAAGATATATCATTCATCAATATGCTCAAGCTATAATTGCCAAACTCTTATATCTATAGCCAATAACCCGAATGTTCCCATTCGTAATAGTATACAAGTATTCATACACTTAACATATTGAACCCATAAGTATTCTCTTACTTAAAATATAACTCGCACCTTACTCACTTTTAAGGATTTTACATAAACCTGAATATACCAATTCGTAATAAATAAATAAGTATACTATCAACTTATCTTAATTCCATAGGTATTAAATCAACTATAATAATAGTCGTGAATAGACGTACCGTATAACCGCATAATTCTCTTGAGCCCGTATCCGAAATTCCATCCTAATCGCATCATAGGATTTACTCAATTACAAGCGGCCCATATTTATTCGAACCACATAAATATATGTACATATGATCGTCGAATACTTCTCGTGAATGCTATTCATACATTCATTAAATCCATATCCCCGATTGTACACCAAATTAACCCGATGTTCCCTCTTTCGATCAAAGGTTTACTCACCCTCAATAGCATTATCTAGGGGTCCTAATATCACTTCTAAAATCACCTAAAATAATTTCCAAACAATTTTAGCCTTAATTCTACCAATATCAGGTTTGATTTCTAACTAACGATTTTCGATCTCGGACGGCCTTCCGTAGAAAAATCATTATAAATTAAAAAAAAAATCAAAAAAATACGTGATCGGTGCCCAGGCGACCGTATCAAAAAGATCTACAAATTTTATTTTTTGACTAAGATCCAAATCAATTCGCTTCCTGGCCAAATCGATTCGAAAATGATGTTGAATTACTATTCATCATCTTCTCCAACTCCAAATCAAACCAACACCCAATCAATCCAAGATTTATGATTTTTCACTTCACCAACTAACAATATAATCATCTACACATCTATTTATAAGAAACACAACACTTATTTCATGGGATTCATCAAATAACTCAAGAATTTAACCCTAACTCCGTTAAATTCATTTATATACATTTCTTGCCAAAAACACACCATTTTCATGGATTCAAGATTGGATTTTATCTAGTATTATCATCACATCAATCCCTTATGAAATCATAATTCAAAAACCCATTTTGGTTCAAAAATACCAACCCAAAATCTTATAGTTTTATACACCAACTACAATATGAGAAATAAACACACTAAATCATTAAAGCAAGTTAAACACTTGCCTCGTGGATAAACTCCGACGACCTCGAGTCGAATCCCGAGGAGTTTGGACCGGAATCCCCTTTTTCTTCTCCCTTTCCCTTATACCTTTATTTATTTCCTCGTTTCTCTATTTTCTTTCCTTTCTCTCACTCTATCATGCCTTATAAGAGACAAATAAGGGCTTGTCCCTTATAAACCCAAAAATGACTCGTTTACTCAATTGTGAGTCTCTACTAGTTCAAAAATCATCGGAACCCAAACACTACCCCCAGATACTCTATTCTGACTATCTAGGCCATTCTGAAACCAACCGTGCACTCGAAATCTCCATCTGAATTACTTAACTAAAATTCACTAATTAAATTACATTCATAAATTTTAAAATTACTATACACAATAATTCCTCAAATTTCCAAATTACGCCCACTTATGTAATTTAATTATCCATAAAAGTACAGGGTATTACAAGTATATTTCATGCAATATAAAATAAAAAATGATATTTATATATAAAAAATATATAAGTCCACCAGTTTTGTCATGGAATAACACTTTCGTAGTATAGACCATATCAAGTGAGCAAATAGAAGACTTAAATTGTTTTAACATATTACATAAGGCCTAAAAATTAAATTATCATATTCCTTAAAATTCAAAGAATATAGCACCCTTTAAGATAAAATGAAAAAATTAGAGAATCAAATACCTCTTCCAGATTGATGAAAAGTGTATTGAGAGTCAATTAGTCTTAAACCAACGTTTACTATATAACTACTACATAGCAAGACATGCCCATATACAATCTCCCCTTAATTAAATGCAAGTGTAGTAAAAATTAAAATAAACCATCAAACATAATCATGAAAGAAAAAAATAGATTTTTACCTACATTTCTTTCGTTGACATTCAGACTCTTTCATTTCAGAGAGCCAATAGTCTAGCATAGCTCCTACAAAAAGGAGGTTAAAAACAGTAATGAAAAAATAGAGAAACGCCAACAAATTTTTTTAAGACAAAAAATATTCCAAACCCTCATCTCTTATATTCAGAAACCCAAAAAATCAAAACCCAGTGATAGACGAAGAAACTTTTGGAAAAAAATAGATTCAGAACTTTGTTAACTAAAAGATAAAACAATTGTGAGATGAAAATTAACATCTGTTTTCTTTTCCCAAGAGGTCATTAGGTGGCATCAATCATGTTTATTTTTTTTTAAACTTCTCTTTCATCTTCACAAAGCATAAATACAAAAAAAAACTGAAATATAATAATAAAAGAATCTTTTGTATATTAAACATTTAGACATCGCCATTTTAAACAGATATTGAGAATATGAGGGAAAAGGTATACCTGGGTTGGTTTTTATAGAGCCGAATCTGAGAAAAAATAAAAGAACATTAACAACAGTACATATAAGTATAAAATATAATCAAAATCCCTGTCTCCATTTAAGTAACAATACATTAAGTATAAAATATCACCATTGTACACCAATGCGCATATTATTTTTTCTTGAAATCCAACACCCCCATTTTGAAAACCCAAATTTCTTATTTTAAAAACTAACACCTTAATTTTGAAAACCCAAAAGCCCTATTTTAAAATTTAACCCCCTATTTTTAAAACCCAATATCTATTTTGAAAATCCAAAGGTGAAACTGAAAACCCTATTTTCATACAAAAAAAATAAATAAGAAATCCCTAATATTCAACTCAATTCAACAAAAAAGCAAGATCATATAATGGTGGTATCTAAAAAAACTGTTTGAAACCAAAAATAATAGTAAAAAATTTCTTTAGAAAGAGAAATATGAGATACCCTATTAAATCGCATGCCATGGAAAACCTAGAATAGAAAAAGGAAATTAAGGAATAATGGATCTAGATGTAAACAATAAGCACATCGATGTTAATAGATCTTGAAAAAAACCAACTATAAAACGATAAGGCTAATCCGAAAATAAAGAAAAGAAAAATCCGAAAATAAAGAAAAGAAAATATTTATCTCAAACCCCAAATCTTTTTATCAAACCCAAATCATAAAGATGAAAAGTATAATCTGGGCACACAAATTAAAAACCCCAAATTATTTTCTCAAACCAAATTCCTAAAACAATGCCAATCGTAAAAACATGTGTTTGAAACCTAACGAAGAAGTGGAAAATAAAAGCAGGGGAGCAATTACCTATCGGATGTAGGTGGTCGATGAGGATGGTCGCATAGAAAAAACACTGGAGCTGAAGTGGATGAGTGAGGTTTGGGGGTTTCACGGTTATTTTCATTGTTGTTCTTGAATTTTTATGTCTCAGATTTGGGTTTGCTCAAGATGTGGGTTTGGTATTATAAGAGACTTTGCATCGGTAAAAGGAAACATGTTTACTTTCCAGCAGAGAATAAGAAATTTAATCATTTGACCTTGACTTTGAATTAAAATAAGAGTGGTAAACCAATTAATGATGAGGTCAAAGGGGGGAAACTAAAAAATAAAAGGTTAAAAATGTAAAATGGAACAAAACAATCTCAACCTTCTATTTTTAGTTTTGGTGGCACAATCCTCACCCCTAATTGTCTTATCATCTTATGGAATAGTGTTTGGACTTCTACTCCTTATTTTGTATATATATATATATATATATATATATATATATATATATATATATATATATATATATACCGGATTATGCTAACTAAGTTCAGGTTACTCAGAATCTATATTGAAGTCTCTTCTCGTGATCCTCTAGTTTAAATCCCATATTAAATTATAAATTAAGTGCATAATAATGACGCAAGAATTAATTATACAACCAAAACTCAAAACCATACTTCGTTACCCCAAACATTGTTGATAACTCAAAGTCGTTCGAACGAATATAAAGTCGTTCGAACAAAACAACCAATCTCATTCAAAGGAGACAAACGCAAATCGTCTCCTTCATCCTAGAAATGTAAATACTGAAATAAACCTCCATTGTTGAACACCAAGATTTTACCCAACAACCCAAACTTTACCATATTAAAAAATTATCATGGGTTTACAATCTTAAATAGTTCCTAAAATTCATTTAAGATCTAAAAACATCATATAAAGGTTTAATTACACAAATTTCAATTTAAACCTAGTTCCTCTTTTACATTGAATCGCGTATGATATACCTTCAAATTCATATACAAAAATCAATTTACTCAACTTCTATACAATATTATATCCTAAACATGAGTTCTACCAAAGAAAAATATCTCAAAGCGATCTGATTAAAGGTTTCTCTTAAAAAAATTATATCCTTTTAAATCATAATTAATTAACACTAATCCTAATAACTCATTAATAGACGTGATTAAGATATCATATTCAAATCCTAAACATATGTTCTAAATCCCATAATCAGATACATAACATGGATTGAAAAAGATTTACAAATTATATATATGATAAACCAAGAGATTTCTTGCCTGCAAGTATGAACGATGAATCTGTACGTGTAATCCTTGATAATCTACTCCCAGAATCTCCCAGGCTCGCCCAAAGGACTAAAGGTACTAGAATTTAACTCTATGATGTGAAAGGATCCTTAAATTAGGTCTATTTTTTGGGCTCTAAATGAGCCCAAAATTCTACTCAGAATAGTCCTTAAATTAGCCTAAGGGTATACCTACCCCCGAGCCCAACTTAGAATGATAAAAACATATAACTGGGCTTCTGTATCACTATAGAGGACGCTCCAATTGGTAGCAGCTCATAAATCATGGTTATACCTCACAACATAAAATGAAATATGAACTTATTTATTTTATACGTAACCACATGTAGACCAACTTAATTAATTACACGGATTAATTAAATATAACATGCGTCACAAATAAATTACATAACATGCAAATTTAATCATCCTCTAAGTATGCCTTTTTATAATTACCAAATCACTCAAGTAAAAATTATTTCTAATTTATTAATTTTTATCACATTTAATAATCATTAAATAAATACCAAAAATATGGGATATTAAAAATGGCAGGGTTGATCAGTCAGACTTGCACTGGTTGGAGTTTAATCTTATCATCCTTACAGTAGGTGTTGTTGTTTCATTTTAATAGTCACTTTTATCTAGGAGTTCATTTGATCGGATATGGATACAACTGAATTCATATTTGAGCAAAGACATTTTTACAAATGATATTTGTTATAGTTGATTTAGTTTATTGGAGTTTCATTTCAGTTTGGCATCCTTATTTCTATTTTTATTCTCAGTCATACTTCTTATTTCGTAGATGCTTTTTTATTATAGTCATTTTTACTTATTGTTGATGCTGAGGATGGTATAAATTTCATAGTTCTCCATGTGTTAGGAGTTTAACTTAGTCAACTAGGTGTGGAAAATAGGGGTATTACAGTTCATTTCTAATTTTATCCTTTCGAGTTTGATAATAAATCCATCTTAGCATCTGCATCTCATCCACACTCATTTTCTCCACATTTTATTTTTTGGTTTCCCAACACATATTCTCATATAACATGAAAAATCTAATGGTTATCCTATATAACTTTCCCTTTAGCGTCAATGGTATACATAGATCACATAGTATGTCGGTACCAATTCTCCACTTATCCAACTTGTTGTAATGTTATGAGTAACATTATCACTAATATCTCCATATCTTTGGATAATCATGCCTAAATTATGAAGATGATAATTTATATGCATCTCTTGCCCCTTAAGTTTCACCCCTTCCCCAGTTGTCTTCCTATTATTAATAAAAAATTACTCCACATATTTTGTTTTAGTTGTACCTATTATAAACCCTCTTATTTCTAGAGTTTTTCTCCATAATTCAAATCTAGTATTAATTCCTTAGTTTCATCCACTAAAATAATATCATTTGCAAATAACATATATCATGCCACCTGATCTCGTATTTCTCCTGTCAACTTATCCACAATAACATCAAATATATAATGATTTGAGACATTTCCAATAGGGATGTAAAAGAGGGTTTAGAGTAAAAATTACGATGGGTGCACAATTTTTATGCTCCAATAGTAGTGTAAAATCACATGACAACTCAGGAAAGCGTAAAATACACCTTCATTATACACTGCCACATCATCTTTCTCTCTCATCTAAAACTTTCAAATGATATATCTTTTATTTATATATCCAATAATTATAAAAATTATATTTTTGAAAAACATTTGTCGAGATCTATCAAACAAGATCTATATTCAATATCTTATCTCCTGAATTTTTTAATTAATTTTTACTAATGTTACATGTGTTGGTGTGTTATGGATCCTTTCAGTATTTATACTTTAAGTGGAATTAAATCCATCGGAGTGCAAAGCAAGAAAGTGTATAATTTTAGTGTACCATTTACTTTACACATAGAATTTACCCTAAAATTGTATACTATTGTTGGAGATGTTCTTAGCATTGAACCTTGGTACAGACTTGTTTACACCACATATTTATCGGCCGGTAGAATGTAGCCACGTGGGAGTTCAAGATGATAATTACAATCGAGAATGTAATGAGCCAATTTAAGGCAAAATGACTACACACGAAATTGAAATTTCTCAAGACCATGAATATGGGTTGAACAATTAAATAGTGCTTAAAGTGGTGTTAGTGCAACTAGGCGAGATCATTTAAATGGGTAACCACCTAACAGTTACAAATAGAAGTTGCATGGTAAAGAATTTAAAATAAGTATCTAAAGGACAAAAGAAAGGAGGAATCCCTCAATCAAATAAAAAATTATATATACTCGTTTTACCTATTTTTTCCTTTTATTTATGTTTCTTTTATTTTCATTTGTTTAAAGTTTTTCTCTTACTCAAAGTATTTCGTAATGTAGATTTCTTGTAATTCTCTTTATGATTTATGAAAAGTTTCTTCGCCTTTACATTTAAATTGTCTTTACATTTCCTAGTGTAACTGTCTACTTTTACTTTTTTTATCTCACTTTACTAGTCTACTTAGTTCGAACCTTCTCTTTACCTTTATTTATGCACTTTACATTTTCTTCTTTAGGTTTTAGTCAGTTAAACATAATCAACATTCATTGTAAATTTTTCGTGAAGGGAATCATAAGTCTTCTTAATTAAAGAATCGAACGATAAATATTCGACTAATTATCGCAAGGCTAAGATAATCAATTGGTTGAAAAGTGATAATCTTTCCTGGTACACTCGCACACAAATAAATACACAAAATAACCAATCCTAAAAAACATGTTTTTGTAACACCACGTGGGACACAAGTTATGCATAATTATTTACCATGGATAGAACAAGACGGAGCGACGATGATACTGAGAATGTGGGTGAAATTGATTAAACCAACAAACATATCACCACTACATAGCAAACAATTGTCGATGTTGCTTAAGAGTTGACACCAATTTCTCAAAATCAAGAGTTGAATATGACAACTGCTCTAAGGGCCAAAATTTTTAATGCAACACCGATTGTTGTTGTGTCCTAAAACTACCAAGATCAACTAATTCATAAGTTAAAACACGGTACTTGATCATCTTGGGAATATAATATAGAATATTAGGACAATGATCATAATAGTAACTAGTAGCTTGTATCCTCCTACTGTTGCAGTATTTAGTGATCAAGGATATGCAATACAAGTTGGTGTGAATAAGACTAGTTAACACAATCTAATCATTGTTTGTATTGTAGACCTAACACTAGTGAATCGAATTTTGGAACGATCCTAATAATGGGAAACTACACAAACATTATTGGTTTAGGTGTCAATAACGCACTTAATGTAATGCCTCGGCCCGGATTTATGGGTTACTCATAGTCAACTCGGTCCGACCCAAGCATTATGTGCAAAGTACAATGAAACAACCTACATAATGTTGCTAGTCCAGTTTTATTTTAATTAACATTTTACTTGTTTAGCATGTGATTTTGATTTTAAATCAAACTACGTGAGGGACTATAGGGGAGCACCCCAAAGTCCAAGCATGGAGAACTACTAGCGTAATATAAAAGAGATTACTTACCCATGCAATGCTCTCAAAATACACAGTTGCACCCACCCTGCCACGACAAAACGAGGGAGTGAGACGAATGCTCAATGGGAAATATACAAATGCAGGATATAATCTAATGGCAGAAAGAAGACTCTAGCACATTATACTTAATGCATGAAACAGTTTACTTCCGAAAATATTATTTACCCGATTATTTCACCTTAATCTTCTAAAAGACTTCATTTTTCTCATTTTGACATTCATCCCTTTATTTAACACGCATGGTTAAATATTTGAGATGATTCCACTTGAATTAGTCCAAAACCATTTCTTTATCGAAATTACCCTTTACATTTTAACTTCTCCACATTAGTATTTTCATTGAAAATCACCCTTTCAACACACATGAACACTGTGTTAGAAAATACTTAATCTCTCAAAACTTTTAACAACACATTCTTGTGTTAAATATGGGTTGAACTAGGTTGCTCAACCACCCATTTACCCATTTTCTTTACTTTTTTCACTATCTTATGGACATTAATCAATTTCACACTTACTTGTCCATTTTAACCTTTACCGGAACATTTCTATTTCTTCACATGTTCCTTATTCCTCTATCCTTTTCTCGAAATCTTCCAATAACCACATACTTCAACGGGCTCCACACTGTCGGCTATGTGCACCATATGTTCTTGCCAGTTATTTTGGGTCTTTCACCCTAAGGCTCTGTTCCCTCCTTAATTACACTAGTGTCATCCGAGTTCCTTTTTAATGTGCTTAACATTTTACAATTATCCACATTATTCCTTCTTTTCCTTTTTACCCGAAGGAAGCCAAACTTGGGGTTTCATCCTGATTTGTGTTACAGTTCGAAATTATTGTTCTATGTCCTTTACACTTCAACTTTGATATTTATTCCAAAATCATATTCATTTTGTACCCATTTGTGTAACACTTTTTTCAACGTTTTTATTTCATTAAAATGTTCACTTGAAGTAATATTACCATTGTACATATTTGTTTCCAAACATACCTTTTACCTCAATTTCATAAGTGTTAATTTCCCAAACACCACTAAGTACTCATACTAACTTCTTAGGTGTTTTTAAGCATCTTAACATTTTAAACCTTTTTGGAATGACTTTCCTTTCAATTGGAAACACCGCTATTCCATTATTTCCCTTTCAAATTCATAAGTGTTAATCTTTCAAAACATTATTAAGTTACACACATAAACTTCCCAATGTTTAACCATTAACATTTATCCAACACCTTTACCAACCATATTTTCAAATTCGACATTTCTTTACTTCTTTATTCAAGAAATATAACTACACTTAAAGACCACTTTTATAAAAAAGTATCATTTCATTTTTATCAATACATGTACTTTTACAACCTTACATTCATCATACATTTAACCACTTTTTCACACACTTTGAAGACTAGAATTTCTACTTTTCTTATTTTTGATCTAATCCAAAAAAATCCTTTAAACTTGTTCACATAATTATTATCGAAATACTACAAGTCTGTATACATCAGAAGATGGATTTTAGACCCTAAAATCCTATTATATGGGTTGAACATGTTTTTCATTCTAGGAATTCATAATACTTTGCTAAAATGTGTTATCAAGTCATAAAAGATATTTTTACTCTTCAAACCCAACCAATGTCCAATTTTTTATAAAATGTATATTTTTTCAAGAGACTTGTAGACATTATTTCACTATTGTTTTAGCAAAATCAATCATCATTTCAAACATTTTATTTCATAAAATGTTTAACATAGATTTTCTCGAAAATACACCATTTTCATTAAAAAAACAAATCCCAATCTTTATTTCAAAAAACTTTAAAATATTTACTCATCACTTATTTTTCAATAAGATAGCATTTTGTAAAAAAATTATTCAATAAAAGTTCTTATTATTTACTATACATGTCTTTCATCATTTAATCAAATGCACACTACTCATGTAATCTAACAACAAGACTACAAATACAAAAATTAGAGTCTTAATACTAAGAGTAAGGTTTTGCCACCTCAATGAATTCAATGGTGGTAAGAAGGTTGGTGTAGGATGAGAAACCCCCACCTCCGAAGGTGGCCTCAAGAGGTTACCAAATGCATCCTCCAAAATTCTCCATATAAGCTTTCAAGCCAAAAACCTGTTCAAACTCCTTGAAAACTTCCAACATCTTCTCCCAAAATTCCCCAACACTAAATAAAATTCGTAGCTCATCTCATACGTGGTGGAAATGGGTGTATATTATTCAAATATGGTGGAATACATAACAAATATGGGGATATAAGGTGTAAAGGTGATGGTAGCATGGTGGTTTAGGGTGATGAGAGAGTGTAGGATGCTAAAATAGTGGTGGAAGACCAACCATCCATATCTCTCTCTCTCTCTCTCTCTCTCTCTCTCTCTCTCTCTCTCTCTCTCTCTCTTATTCAATCTCTAACAAAAAAAATAAACCCAAATATTCCTTATAAAACCCTAAAAACACCTAAAAATCCCGTTTGGTCAATTCTGGGATCATCTGAGCTCGACAGCACACCAAATCAAGGGCCAAAAATGTGATAGCGCACAAGGGAAATCCAATTAAAACATTTTTGAGGCGCGTTGTTCGAACGACATGAGCCTCGTTTAAATGACATTTCTATCTCGTTCGATACCTAGCTTCGGGTGACCGTCGCGTGACCCGGAATTATAATGCAGTGGGATGTCGTGCAAAGATCATTTGAACCTCTCTTCAAACAACAGCTATATCTCGTTCGAATTATCCTATTATCGTTCGAACCCTCCAAATTCCATGTTCTTTATTTCCTTCCATTTGACCCATAATTTTCCTACAATTATCATTATCTCCAGTTCAGTATAACTTACACAAATACTTAACATCTAACACTTACCAACAAATGGGTTATAATAAACAAGTACGAAGAATCCTTATTCCAGAGCTAGGAAGGACTAGACCATTCTATAATGAAACTAATGTAGACTTTACAAGAACATCAAACTATGGGGTAGTCAATAAACCTATACTTGAATATAAACCTAGGGGTTGGGAAACAATAGGAGACTTGGTAATGAGAGCCTCTAAAAGGTAGACAACCAAGTTATATAGACATCTCAACCAATGACTTTCGAAACATAACAAAACAATCCTGCAGATATCCCACCTTTATAGGTGCAAACAACACCTATGATAAACCAAACAATTTTCGATCTTAGTATGCAGATACCTAAGGGAATTGGGAGAAATGAAATTATAAATCTCATATATGAAATTTGTGGACCAGTGGTTTGTGGGTGAAGACTCCATGGGAACAACTTCTCTAAATGTGTGGATATGATTGAACTTCCAAAGGGATTTAAGTTCCCAGGATTTTTTCTCTTATTGGGAAATGGTAGTCAATCCACAATTCCACACATATCAAGGTTCGCTACTTAGTGTGCTGATGTATGAACTAATGAATACCTCAAAATATGTTTATTCTCTATTTTGTGTAGTATGATTTGAGAATGTCCGCAAACATTCACACGCCTTCTTTGTTTATGCATTCTCTTGTAGAGAGAATGAGTGGACTGAAGTAGTATGACCGAGGCTCCTTTTGAGGTCTAACGACTACAATACCAGGGTGGAGTGTGGTAGAAAGGCTTGTAGGTGGTGTAAGGGAGTTTATGGGTGCATTTAATATAAATGGGAGTCATCGATGTAAGTGGAGGTGAGTTGTGACGGTAGGTTGAATAGTGTTATCATTTTCACTTTCCCACCAGTTGGGCTACAGTAGTTCAACCAGATGCATATGAGGTCTATAGTCCTCATTTTTCTGAAAATAAATGGGCTTGAGGTATGTTGTATAACTTTCTGGATAGGGATATAGGATGTCTGGACGCCATTCTCTTTTGATTGATGTCCTTTATGCACATCAGAGATGATGGGACACTGGTGTCGAGGTCTGTAAGCTTTGCTATAGAGATATTTTGGAACGACTGAGTATTTTAGGAGAGTTAGGAGGTGGTTGAGTCCGGCAATAATATATTGTCCATTTCTTAAAGACAACGATGGTCTTGGGCACTTGGTAGTCTGCTGGCAAAGGTCACCGATTAACCTTAAGACCTTTGTTCATACACGAGTGGAGTTGGAGGATTTGAGGAGCCTGGGAATACCAACGACGAAATATGGCATAATCAATATGTATGTTTTACTTGTGGGGTATATGCGCGTATAATCGTACATATGGGCGTCCTAGTCGTGGTGTAATATTGGTAGGTTTATACAAGCCTATATTGTTTATGTGTGTTAACATTTTGATGTTTAGGCTTTATTGAATTTCGAGGATAAAATTCCTATGTTAGTGTGGAAGATTGTAATACCCCGTATTTTTTATAATCGAATTTAATTAATTAATTTGGTGAATTAATTAAAGTATGCATTTTTTTTTTGAATTTGAATTAAGATAGGAATTTTTATTTAAATTGAAATTGGTGGTTTTTTTTATTTAAATGATGTTTTTGTGAATTTAATTAATAATTTGATAAATTGATATTTTTTAAAGAACCTAGTTTATTCGGCATTGGTATTATTGGGTGTTAGGACGAATCGCATGTTAAATAAAATTTGTATTTCGTTGATGTGATTTGATTTATGATATCAAATAAATTATAACTATGGTGCAGAATATGATAATATGTTGCTGAAAGTTATTAATATGCATGATTAAACAAATTTAGGGTCTAAGTTATTTCATTCTCCAACGAAATCTAACATTGAATTTGAACAACTTGTTGGGATAATTTGTTTAACTTGTGCATCACATGAGTTGACTTGTTTAATCCATATGACATCGGATTTTTATGATTGCAGAATAAATAATTATAATGTTGGATTACTAATGAAATAAATGTTGAAATTATGTGTTTTATTAAAATGATATCGTTGGGACATTTGGATTACGTGCATTAGTTGTACTTCGACCATTGTTATTAGTATAACACTTTATAATTATGGAATTAGCTATAGTTCACTTGCTCGTTTGGGTATTCCCTAAGTATGGGTTTGAAACTTGTAGTCTCTCAGAGAATTTATGATGAAACTACTAAGGGAGTCACAAAAAATGAATATAATATTTTCTCAAGAGAAACCACCCTTTAACGCGACGAGCCAAAAATGACAAAGATCGAGTATGGCAACCAAAAAATTGCCAAGGCAATTGTTCCGACACATAAATTCATTCTTTTAAATACAAAATGACCCATTTTCTACAGAGTAGTGATTTGGGTACAAAGATATTACATAAAATGTTACACAAAGTGATGTGGCAGTATAATAGAGTATTGTGAACTACTCTTTTCAAGACAATGTATGGTACTTTGTTACGCTGCCACATCAATTTGTTTAACAATTTTGTATAATTTATTTTTATGCATAGCATTTTCCTTTTAAAAATATATTTTATAACAGTGCGTTTCATCATGTATTTGGAAAAACCTCAAACCTGGAGGTTAAATTGGAATATTTTACAATTAAAGAATTTGATGTAATTAAAGTTTAGTGAAATACGACCACTAAAATTGTGAAATTGAAGTTTTCTGGAGAAATGTTTGACTAAAACTCAAAATGCATTTTTGCAATGGAATAAGGAAACATAAAAATCTTAGAAATGAGTACACAAATACTCTTACATTCTTCGTATTAGTGGACTGATCAGTTCGTTCGTCCACTAGAACTATGCAAGGTCTCACAATCAAATTGGCAACATTCCATGAAATCACTCAAAACGTGTTCCACAAGCGACAACAGATCGTCTAGAGTTGTATAATCAATCAATAACTCAGAGAGTCATCATCCCAACCTTTTCATTTAAATAAAATGACAAGATCAACTCATTATATACCAACTAATTATAAAATGTAGTTACTTTTTAGAATAGTTTAGTGAAGTGGTGCATGTATGACCATTCACTTTCAAATGAGTTGAGTTTGGAGTTTTGCAACATTGACCATGTAGAGTTATTCATAATCCTAGAGGAACTGAATCTTGTAGAAGACTACCAAGTTTCAAACCCATGTATTTAAGAGGAGGTGTTGGATGTTAAGCTTATTTTTGCACAAAAATTTTCTATACCACACTAACAATCAACCCATGCGATGCACGAGTGATGTACAATAAATATATATAATGGTAATTATAAAAATTAGTATATATCATCAATTGAACAACTTATCTTAAAGCCATTATAAAGGGTTAATTTTTTCATAAATAATATTTGTCTATTATTTTTAAATATTTTTATTATATAAAAACTATTTTTTATAAATAAAAACTTCAAAACAACTGTACGTATTTTATATATAAAAAAATTATCCTGTTTTTATTCGGTTATAGTTAAAAAAAATTAATGCCATTTATTGATACAAAGTTAAAGTTTTTTTTATAAATAAATCGTTAAAAAAATGTATAACCAAAAACGTTTTTTGTTTACATTAAAAAAATTTTGAAATCTTTTTTAACTTCAAAATAATTTTCTATAAATAAAAACTTCAAAAAAGTGTACATATTTTATATAAAAAAAAAAGTAAACACAATTTCATTTGTTTATAGTTTAAAAAAATTTATGTCATTTATAGTTAAAAACTTGAAGTTTTTTTCTAAATACAATGTTAAAAATGTTTTTATAACCAATTTTTTTTATTTATATAAAAAATAATTTTGAAAACTTTTTTTAACCTTTTTTCCTATAAATAAAAACAATATATAGATGTAGCAGTATCAGTGGAATTGTATAACGTGATTTGAGTGGAGAATGGTGAAATGAGATTAATTGAATTTAGATTATGTTGGTCAGAGAGATTACTTAATGGAGTCTAAAATGGATCATCTTTATTAATTTTCTAGAGACTTTTGATTTATTCATTTTTTTTCAAGAAATCCTTGATTTTTTATTTTTTTTAGTTTCAAATAACATATCAAGATGAGAGAGAATGATAACATTAATTGTACATTAACACCTCAAATACTATCGTCTTACAGGTATAAATATCATATAACTCGTGTGATTCACAAACGATGTACAATAAATAAATATAATGATAATTGTAAAAGTTAGTATATATCATAAATTCAATATCTTATCATAAACCCATTATAATAGGTTGATTTTTTCATAAATAAAACCTGTCTATTATTTTCAAATATATTTATTACATAAAAACTATTGTTTATAAATGAAAACTTCAAAACAACTATTCATATTTTCTATAAAACAAATTATACATATTTTTATTTGTATTTAATTTAAAAAATCTTATGTAATTTATAGATACAAACTTAAATTTTTTTCTATAAATAAAATGTTAAAAATGTTCTTATAACATTAAAAAAAATATTTGTATTAAAAACAATTCAAAAATTTTGGAAACTTTTTTTAGCTTAAAAGCTAATTTTTATAAATAAAAAATGTACTTATTTTATATAAAAAAATTATACTTATTTTTCTTTAAAAAAACTTTGTCATTTATAAATAAAAATTTAAAGTTTTTTCAATAAATACGACGTTAAAACTGTTTTTATAACCAAAAATCTTTTTTTTATTTGTATGTCATTTAAAGATCCAAACTTAAATTTTTTATTTAAATAAAACATCAAAAATGTTCTTATAACCAAAACTTTCTTTTTTATTTATATTTAAAAAAATCGAAATTTTGAAAAGTTTTTTTAAACTTAAAAGCTATGTTTTATAAATAAAAAATTCAAAAAAACTGTACGTATGTTAAATAAAACAATTATAAATGTTTTTTGTTGTTTTTAGTTAAAAAAAACTTTATGTCATTTATAAATAAAAACTTAATTTTTTTTTCTATATATACAACATTAAAAATGTTATTTTAACCAAAAAACTATTTTATTTGTATGTCATTTATAGATATAAAATTAAAGTTTTTTCTATAGATAAAACGTTAAAAAAGTTCTAATAGCCAAAAAAAAATTGTTTATATTAAAAACAATATCGAAAACTTTTTTTTAACTTTAAAAGTATTTTTTTATTAATAAAAACTTCACAAAAACTATGCGTGTTTTATATAAAAAAAATTATACATATTTTTATTTGTTTTTAGTTAGAAATTATTTATGTCATTTATAAATAAAAACTTATAGTTTTTTCTCTAAATAAAACCTTTAAAATGTTTTTTTTTAAAACCTTTTTTATTTATATAAAAAATAGTTTTTATTTATTTATTTATTTTTTTGTAGAAATAAAAACGTTATATAGATGTAGTGGTATAAGTAGCATTGTGTGATGTGATTTGAGTGGAGAATGATGAAAAGAGATTAATTGAATTTAGATTTTTTTCACTTCAAAGTGATTTTTGATTAATCCATTTAGGTGAAAGAGTGCATTTATTTATGATGAGGGAGACGTATCTAAGTAGGAAGCATTAATTATCATTTATATCTATAATACTATCATATCATAGGTATAATATAGATAAGGATGTCTAGTTTAATACTTAATTGTGGTTTCAATTTACTAATTTTAATGTGTTGAAATAGATATGTGGAGTGAAGCTGCCAGAATATGCCACCATTTATGATCAGGAAGGGGTGAAGTTGAACCACAGAGTTAAATGTGAATGGGTTCCAATTAGATGCCCTAAGTGTAAGGTATTTGGGCATAAAGATGAGGGTTGTAAAATTAGGAAGAAAACTAATCAAGTTTGGAAGAAAATTAATGAAGAAAGAGGTAGTGGAAGTCATGAAGCTGGAACTAGGAAGACAGTTAAAGAGAAATAGTTTAGTAGTCAATGCAGAAATCAGACAAGAAGAAGTGACTGAAGAAAAAAAGCAAACAAGTCAAGAAGATCAAAAATGAAAGTTCTCTAGTTACTATTGAAGAAGAAAATGTGAAAGAGGTCAACGCAGTTGAAGTCAGAAGCAGTCCAAGTTAGAAGAAGAAACTCATATAGTTAAAGAGATCAATGCAATTCGAGTTAGAAGCAGTCCTAAGAGTCCTCCAGTTTCTATGAATGATTCTTTTGAGGCTTGAATATTGAAGAGGAAGATAACAACAACAATCTCATCTTATTGAAGGATGCAAAATCAGTTGTTAGTAGTGAAGAGTAGAGGAATGCCGAGCTAGAGAGGAAAGTAGGTAATAATATCAATCAAACTATTGAAAAGCCTCAAATGACAAACAATGTTTCCATAAGTAGGGAAAAGAAGAGAGCAGGTAAGGGACAACACATAAGTAGACCATGACAAAGTTTGTAATATGGAACATTAGGGGCTATAATACCCCTCATAAGCAAACAGAGGTTAGTAAATTCATTAGAGCAATAATATTAGTATAATCTTCTTGGTTGAAACTATAGTCAGGAAGAATAATATTGACGCTGTGAAAAATAAATATTTTTTTCTATTGGGAGCTTATCCATAACACTCCCGATAGAGGGCCTGGTAGAGTTTGGGTTTCATGGGATCCCAATATGTTTGCTGTTGCAGAATTTATAGTGTGGAACAAGCTATTACAGTTAGAATTACTTTCAGAAAGCTATTAAATCATTCATTTTTACTTGGGTTGATGGTGACAATAAAAGACTTCCGATAATTTCTTTATGGAGATATTTGAATTCTCCCTCAACTGTTCAGAATAATGAGCCTTGTATAATAGGAGGTGATTTTAATGTGGTCAAAAGAAGTGATGAAAGATTGGGAGGAATTAGATGACTTAAATAATTGCATTGAGGTTATTGGTGTTGACGATCTTCCTATAAGAGGAAACTGGTTCACTTTGAGTAATGCCAGGACGGTGATGATGATGTCTAGAGTAGAATTCATACAATTATTCATAATGAGTTATGGTTTAATTTATTCATGAAATGTGAAATTCAAGTGGGGCTTCTTGGTACTTCTGACCATACTCCTTTAATTCCCTCATTCTTAGAAAAAGAGAAAAATAACAAGCCTTTTAAGTTCTTTAATTTCTGGATGATTAATTGTTATGTTAAAGATGTGGTGAAGAAGGGTTGAAACATTCAATTTAGTGGTAGCCCTATGTTTATTATTGCAAGGATGCTAAAACTACTCAAAAAGGATTTTAGAGAATTGAATAAAAAATTATATTTTCACATATCCTTTAGAGTTATTGCTAAAAATATTGAATTTGATACTATTCAGGAGAATCTTATAATTGATGGGGGCAATGCTGATCTGATTGAAGCTAAGAAGAGATGTCAATTTGAGTATTTAGAACCGAGAGAGATGAAATAAGAGGGATTTAAACAAAGATCCAAAATTAATTGGGTGAAGCTTGGGGATAAGAATACTTCATTCTTTCATAAAAATTCAAGAGCCATTTTAGTAGAAATAAAATTATTTTTATAAATGATGAGGAGGGAAATGTTTGTCTTGGGCATAAGGAGGTGCATAAAGAAGTAATGAGATTTTTTAAGAATTTTCTTGGTAATGATAATGGACGTTATGAATTTGCTTATGATAAACTTAGAAGTATTATAGAGGAATGGTTAACTGTTGATCAAATTGAAGCCATCCAAGCCCATGTTGATAATGTTCAGATTAAAGCTTCCCTTTTTAGGATTGATCCTAATAAGCCCCCTGGACCAGATAGCTATAATGGTGGGTTTTTTAAAAGTAATTGGGATATTATGGGTGAAGATTTCTGTGATGGTGAGAGTTCCCCTTTTTAACATGGAAAGATGCTTAAAAAGTGGAATAATACTGTGAGTAGCTGT
This sequence comes from Sambucus nigra, assembly GCA_949130495.1. Lineage (NCBI taxonomy): Eukaryota > Viridiplantae > Streptophyta > Magnoliopsida > Dipsacales > Adoxaceae > Sambucus > Sambucus nigra. Next base: position 424,378,881 of record OX422218.1, read on the forward strand.
GACACCTTGCCTAATTAAATACCGGGTGATTAGTCCTTTATTAACTTAAAAATATTATATTCGGTTGGTTCAATTTTAGCATCACTATCGAAAACATTTATTAATTACTAACAACCTAGTAGTTAAAAAATCAAGTGTCAAACTTTATCTTTTAAATATGAAACCAAAAATAGCTAATTCAACAATTCACCATCTAATAAAATCTCACAGCAATTAAGAATGACATAAATTAATAACTGAATCTGGAGTAAGCACATCCAGTCTAAATCCCAAATACAAAAGTCTGAAATGAAATAAATCCCCACAACTGAAATATAAATAAGAGTCTTCTGTCACTATCTCTCAGTGCATATGAATAATAATAGGCAACATGTCCGACTTAAGTAAATAACTCGGAAAGAGTCAAGGATAGATGTGGAGGCGTCTAGTACCGACGTCCTGTAACTTACACAGCACTATATCACGTCAACTGGTAGGAACTCCTATGCTTGGCGTCCCTGCGGCTGGGCACCTAAAAGATTTTTACAAAAACAAAGTAACTTTGGAAGAAAATGGGTTGGATCCCGAGTTGTAAATGGTTTAAAAATAGCAAGTGTTTAAAATGCATTAAACAGTAAATATTATATCTGATATACCCATGTATACCCTCGGCCAAGCCGAGGGCGTCCTCCATCTGAACGAGGCCATGATGATCTCTCAACCAATGTCAGACGACCCTTCAAGGGGCCGACCCCTCATAATGGCCCAGAAGATCATACGAGGGTATGATCCCTTATCATCAGGCCTAGATGACCCTTCAAGGGGCTGACCCCTCATCAGGTCCAGACGACCCTTTAGGGGCCGACCCCTCATCATGGTTCAGACGACCCTTCGAGGGTACGACAGTACGAGGCCCGAACAAGGCCTGGTTCATTGCCGACAAGAACTTTTCCCTCAGCCTCGTATCATCGGGCGAGGGTGACATCATCACAGCGTGTGGTTTGGAAGACGTGTGGAATAGTGCGCGTGGGGCTCATATGGCACGTGGAAGATCGTTATAACAATATCATCCCCTCACGTGAGGGAATATTATGTCATCATTAACCACAGGTGGCACCTCCAGGTGTCAGCAGGGGATTGGCTAGATCATAACTCGCATGCACCATGCATGCTTGGGGGGTATACTACACCCCCCAAGACCTATATATACTTGTCACCTACAACCCTACAAAAGGATGGAGGATTGTAACCCTAGCTAAAACTCTGCTTATACACACAGTAGAGAGAGAGAGAGAGAGAGAGAGAGAGATAGAGAGAGAGAGTGAGCTTATGTGCATTATATCCAAGGCCATTAGTTCCCATACTTAGTGGATCACACACTCATAGTGGATGTAGGCCATATTGGCTGAACCACTATACATCACTGTCGTATTCCTCTTATACCCATCCCCTTCTATACACCTACACACATATACATCTATGGCTGCCATTGTTATTACTGTTTCAGCTCATCATCACTTATTTGGTGGTGCTGAATCTTAGAAAGTGTTTAAAATGCATTAAACAGTAAATATTATATCCATGTTAATTCGTCGTGCCTTCACTTGAGATTCTCACCTCTCAACTAATGTGCAAACCTAGCGTAGAATCCTAACCATCCTAGTCACACTATCCCACTTATATAGTTTATCCCAAGTCCTTTACTAAATTGACTAAGTCATTGTACCCAATTATAACACCCGAATAATAAATTCATATAATTATAATATCAGTTTAATCGGATTCAAATAACTCATTAATCATTCAAGTTCCCACATTATTGATTAATATTAAATATTGTAACCTTTCTCATCATCATAAGCAACACAGTAGAATAATCTCAAGTCTATATACATATATATTTGTATCATACATATATATACTAATATGGCACCCCAAAAGGCTAAACCTGTGGTGCACACATACTCTGCTATCAGCCCCGCTACATCACGCACATAAGGACTACGAATTCCGAGTCACTCCAAAATAGTATCAACATATATCACAGACAATAGAGGCGAACATCGTTTTCAGTCCCATGGGCTACGCACCCACGTGGACATAAACTTATCAACTCACAGATAAGTCTTTCCCAGACCTATGTCCCGAGGTAGCAATCTAAAATCCCCCCGAAGGCTCATCAAGATAAGATTGTCCCCTTCCTAAGACCTCCCGTGATAGCGAGTATCGTAGGTATGTCATACACATAAGGATTCATACAATAGGTACACATAACCCATATAATTAATAGGATCCACCACTTAAATATTCCAGATTTGTACGAATTGTCATTCTTTACAACATTCACGATGTTCCCAATTACGACTATTATCTCTATCGTAGTGCATTATTTATAATGGATATCACTAAGGAGTACCTCTTATCCTTATATACTTCTATACTTCATGTTACTAGATCAAGAAATGTGGTTTACCAACATAACCTTAAATAATTCATTATTCTCGAATTGTTTTCACCAAATTCCAGATAGTCCAGTAAAATTTCCAAATATCTGAAATCTCGTTTGAAGTGCCCAGAATCTCGTTCGAACGAAACTTCGAACGAACTTCACTCAGAAATTTTGTTAGTAAGTCGTTCGAACAAACTTTGAACCAACTAAACTCTGAATTTTCGTTAGATTCTCATTCGAACGAGGTCGTTCGAAGGACTTTCCAATTCCCCAGGTCGTTCAAACGACATTTACCCAGTTCGTTCTCTACCTTAGGAAACCTGCATTTTTGCCCATTTTTGTTCACCCAATTCACATCAAACTTTACCCCACTCGAAATTAATAGACCCCGAACAATTTTACATACATTTAGATGATCCCTAACATCTTTTAAACATCTAACCTCATTAAATCTCATATATGGGTGAAGGAATTTAATCAAATATCAAAGGCCCTATATTTACATCATCAATAATTTTGTCCACCCAAAACCCAAAATTAAATTCGTTTTTATTTATGTATCAACCCAGATTCATAGCCTTTACATATGGTAATTCATCTACATTCAATCTCCTACCCAAAAGCTTGATTAATAATTCAATTTCAACCCAGATTTCATTATATCATGTGTATATCATCAATTCTACACTAACATGTATAATATATGCACTAATTAAAGCAACATAACCACTTGCTTTGTTGAGAAGGTCTGAATCATTGGATGAAAGTGGTATAGATGCGTTCCTCTCTTCCCGATCTATATGTTGATGGTGTCCTTGGTGAAAGATGGGTGAGTTTGGTCTTGGAACTCCTAGAAATATATTTTCCTTCTTCCTCTTGGACTCTCTCTTTTCTTTTGAAAATAAAAACCCTAAATTATCCCACGTTCATGCATATATATTTGTCCTATTTTCCTCCACTAATTAGCCCCAATTTTTCAACAGACAAAAATTCCTCTATAGGGTGTCGATTTGGCCTAAAACTATCCCGAAACCCAAACTAAATCATCGGGTAGACTTTTCTGACTTTTTCGACCCTTCCTGACAAGTTGGCGCACTCGAAACAACCATTTGGGTGATTTATAAATATTTTACTTTCTATTCTATTAACTTAGTCCCGATACGACTCGCATGCGCGTCCCGACTTAAATTCCATAATTGTCGTATTTCTCTCTCGCGATAATTTTAATAAATTCGTAATCCCATTAAGAATCATATTACTTTATTATCTTAGTAATATTCAACTTAATTCCCAGTAATAAATTCTAACTCTTATCTTACCCGTTAACATTTATTTTATTCCGAATTAATTATTCATTATTTTTTCTCACATTTAATTCCATTAATGTTACATTGAAAATCCATAAAATTATGGGGTATTACATACTTCCTTCCTAATTATGGAATTTTGTCCCGAAATTCGAAAATAAAAGGTATACCTAGTAAGAATAACTCTAGCTATTTGTCGTGCATATCATCCTCGCGCTCCCAAGTCGACTCTTCGATATCGTGATGTCTCCATTGTACACGAACTAATGACACCACCTTCGACCTCAGTTTCCTCTTGCTATGGTCTAGGATAATAACTCGCCCCTCCTCGTAGGAACTATCGGGCAAACTCAACCAGCGGAAGGTACTACTCCCAACCTCTCCCAAAATCTAGAATACACATACGTAACATATCCTCCAACATCTGATTAGTTCGCTCGGTCGGCCCGTCTATATACGAGTGATAGGCTTGCTCAAGAAAAACACTGTACCCGTGGCCTCCTGGAATCTCTCCCAAAAATGAGACACAAAGATTTTGTCCCAAACGAACACAATATCTAGAGGCCCCCCGTGTAATCTCACAATATGAGCGATGAATAACTCAGCATACTTACTTGTTGTGTAATCCATCCGGACTGGTAAAAAGTGAGATACCTTAGTTAACCGATCTCTAATCACCCATATAGAATCGTGACCCTCCTGAGAAGTAGGCAACCCTATGATAAAGTCCATGGAAATGATCTCCCATTTCCACATCAGGATCTCTAATGGCTGGAGAAACCCTACCGACTTTTGGTGGTCCACCTTGACTAACTGTTAGGTGGCACACTTTGAGATGAACTCAACAATGTCTCTTTTTATGCTACTCCACTAGTATTATCGCCTCATATCCTACTACATCTTATCCCCTTAGGGATGTACTACAAAGGGTGAACCGTTCGACTCTGTCATCACCACATGTCGTAGGTCCTCCCCCTATAGAACAACTAGACGTCCATTAAAGTGCAAACCCCATCTGAACCCATAGAATAAGACTTAGCTCCCTCAGCTAGAAGTTGCACAATTAGATCCTGACAGAATATGTCGGCTTCCTTAGCTTCTATTACTCTAGTCACAATCTGGGGTGTAATGGTCATGATAGACACAAATGATTGGGCTACTGCATCCTGGTGTCATAACTCCTTCCATTTCGCCTTCCACACCTCGGCCACATCACCTGTTGGCCTCCATCTCAACCCATCAGCTAATATGTTAGCCTTCCCTGGGTGGTAATGGATATTGAACTGGTAGTCCTTCACAAATTCAAGCCACCTACGCTGACGCATGTTCAATTATCTCTCAGTGAACAAATACTGTAGTGACTTATGATCTGTGAACAAGCGAAACTTCTCCCCCAACAGACAGTGTCTCCAGATTCGAAGAGAAAACACAACTGCTGCTAGATCCAAGTCGTGGGTGGGGTAATTCCTCTCGTGAGGCTTAGGCTTACGGGAGGCATAAGCTATAGCCTGATCCTCCTAGTAAAGTACACCCCCAAGTCCCTATAGGGATGCATCAGTATAGACTAAGTACTACACTCCCGGTCTGGGAAGTGCTAGTACTGGTGCTGAAGTCAACTTGCCCTTCAGCTCATCGAAAGACAACTGACAGGTGTCATCCCAGATGAATGGTACTCCTTTGCAAGTCAAATTAGTCAATGTAGCCGTTATCTTCGAGAATCCCTGAATAAACCCCCTGCTAACCCCATGAAACTTTGCACCTCCGTCGGTGTTGTGGGTTATCCCCACTCCCTCGTTGTCGACACCTGGCTGGGGTCCACTGATGTTCCCCTATCTAATACGATCTGCCCTAAGAACTGTACCTCTCACAGATAGAATCCATATTTCTTGAACTTAGCGTAAAACTCATTCTCCCGTAGTGTCTGCAAAACCCTAAGTAAGTTCTCAGCATGCTCCTCCTCGGTCTGTGAATAAATTAGAGTGTCATCTATGAAGATAATGGCAAATTGATCCAAGAAATCTCTGAACACTCCATTCATTAAGTCCATAAATACTGTCAGTGCATTAGTTATCCCGAATGGCATAACTCGAAACTCATAGGATCCATACCTCATCAGAAACGCAATCTTGGACACATCCTACTCCCTAATCCTCAACTGATGGTACCTTGACCTCATGTTTATCTTTGAGAAGAAGACTCCTCCCCTCAGCTGGTTAAATAAGTCATCGATTTTGGACAATAGATACTTATTTCGTATCGTGACTTTATTCAATTCCCGATAATCTATGCACAGTCGTAAGGATCCATCCCTCTTCTTCATAAACATAACTGGGGCATCCCAAGGTGAGGTACTCCGGTGGATGAAACCCTATCCCAACAACTGCTCAATTTGATCCCTTAGCGCCCTCATATCCGTAGGAGCCATATGGTAAGGTGAACGAGCTATCGATCGAATGCCCGACACTAAATCAATCACAAACTCTATCTCTCTAGTCGGCGGTATACTTGGTATTTCCTGAAAACATATCAACGTACTCATGAACGACTAGGATCGAACCAAGGGAAACCATAACCCCCTTAGGGGTTCCCTCCTCTATATAAAACAAGTGGGTGGACGATCCTCCCTCGGGGGGAGGCATCGCCACTAAAAACATCTCATGATCACGGATAGAAAAAACTATGCTCCTACTAAAGTAATCGATTATGGACCTATTCTCAACTAGCCATCCATCCCGATGATAGCATCATACTCGTGCATATCTAAAACAAGCATATCGTCTAGTAGGATCAATCTACCAAAATATCTATTACCACTCCCCGACATATAAAGAGTATCAATGACCCATAGACCAATGGTGAATCTACACTAGTGACTGTGCTCTCCGCCATATCTAGTAACCCAGTAGCACGTGTAAAACTAGTGGCAATGAAACCATGTGAAGCCACCGTGTCAAATAATATCCACCCCAAAGTCCCCTGGATAGAAAACGTACCCTTAACCGCAGGTGGTGCATGTGGGACTGTGGCCTGATGGACGTTGTAGACATACCCCTACTGTATTTGCCCCTGCTGAATCGGAACTGTTGAATGGTAGGCAAGATTGGGAATGGTGCTGGCACTGGAAGAGCGGCTGGGAAGACCGACCTCTGGGGCTCCTGCTAAGCACTCTGCTGCTGAGGATAGTTCCCCTTATTGAGCCATTAGAATCGTCTGTGTCTAGTATTTCCACAAGTAAAGCACTTCCCAATAAAATTTCCCCTTTTCTTCCCCTGTTGGTCGTTGTCACCTCTCCCTTGGCCCTGATGGCCCTGCTAAAACTGTTGTTGGATCGGGTGGCCCTGATGGTCATGTTGACCCTGGTGGCCATATCTGAAACCTCCCTACCCTTGATGAAAAACCCCCGATGTGAACCTCTTAGAAGAATCCCCCTGATGGGTACCCTGCTCACTCTGCCTCTGCTGACTCTGAACTACTTGTGCCCTACCGACACTACCTCCACCTATCCTACCATGTTCGCTGAAGTCATATTCCCATTTTCTCCCCTTAACATGGAAGTGATGATCCTGGAAGTGTAGAAAACAAGAATTAAGTACATCGGTATAAGACTGCAAAGAGAGGTTACCCAGAAGATGATGTTTAATCCTCCAGGTCGGACATTCCATGAACATTTGAATTTTCTTCTCTTTAGTAGGCACCTCAGTTGGTACCAAGTTTACCAATCTAGTAAACTCCTCCTCATACTCGGCTACAATCTTCCCCTCCTGGGCGAGGTCCATTAGTTTCCACCTCATCTTAGTCTGACCGGCGAAAATGAAATATTTACGATCAAACCACACCCAGAAGTCCTGTATAGTCATAAAATCACGCTCCTCTGCGGTATTAGTGGACTCCCACCACGTTAACATTGCCCCTACTAGCTTGAAAGTAGCTAGTATCTACTTCTGCAACTCCGTGCACTCGTATATCCTCGATTCCTCTAGATATTTTTCTTCCATTGGCTAGCTATAACAGCATCGGAACCCCCTGTGAACTCCGGAGGATGCACCTTCCAGAAGGCATCCTTGACTCGCTCCCATGTGGAAGGAAATGTGTGATCTGGTGTTGATGCCATCACATGTTCCTATGGAGGGGCTTATTGAACCACATCTACTGCTCCGTTAACTGCCTGAGCAACGATGGCAGCAACCTCGATAGCATTTAGTGTACCGTGAGCTGGTGCTAACTGAGCCTCGGGCTGGGCATTTCTATCCCTAGGTGCACATCTAGGAGGCATTTGAAATGAGAAAGAATTTATATGTCCAAAGTTATCAAATATCAAATAGCTAAAGACGTAAACACATTATCAAGAATACAGCAATCCTAATAATAGGGCTCTACATCAAAGAACGCTAAGTTAAAAGCATAATAAGCCGTACAGATCCTAAAAGACTCTAGAACCTGATGCTGTGATACCGCCTGTGACACCCCTCCTAATTAAATACAGGGTGACCAATCCTTTATTAAATTAAAAATAGAATATCCGATTGGTTCAGTGTTAGAATCACTATCGAAAACATTTATTAATTACTAACCACCTAGTAGTTAAAAAGTCAAGTGTCAAACTTTATCTTTGAAAATTAACACGAAACCAAAAATAATTAATTTAACCATTAACCATCTAATAAAATCTCACAGCAATTAAGAATGACATAAATGAATAACTGAATTTGGAGTAAACATATCCGGTCTAAATCCCAAATACAAAAGTCTAAAATGAAATAAATCCCCACAACTGATATATAAATAAGAGTCTGCAGTCACTATCTCTGAGTACATCTCAATAATAATAGGCAACATGCCCGAATGAAGTAAATAACTCAAAAATAATTAAGGATAGATGTGGAGGCGTCTATTACCGAGATCTAGTAACTTCCACAACAGCTACAACATGTCAACTGGTAAGAACTCCTATGCTTGGCATCCCTGTGGCTGGGCACCTAAAATATTTTTACAAAAACAAAGTAAATTTGGAAAAAAATGGGTCAGAGCCCAAGTTGTAAATTATTTAAAAACAACAAGAGTTTAAAATGCATTAAATAGTAAATGTTATATCCATGTTAGTTCCTCGTTCCCTCACTTGAGATTCTCACCTCTCAATTAATGTGCACGCCTAGCGTAGACTCCTAACCCATCCAACTCACTCTATCCCACTTATCTAGTTTATCCCAAGTCCTTCACTTAATTGCCTAAGTCATTGTACCCAATTATAACACCCGAATAATACATTATTATAATTATAACGTCAGTTTAATCGGATTCAAATAACTCATTAATCATTTAAGTTCCCACATTATTGATTAATATTAAATATCGTAACCTTTCTCATCTACTAAGCAACAAAGTAGAATAATCTCAAGTGTATATACATATATATCACTATCATACATATATATATACTAATATGGCACTCCAAAAGGCTAAACCTAAGGTGCACACATACTCTGCTATTAGTCCCGGTACATCATGCACATAATGACAACGGGTTCCGAGTCCCTATGGAATCGTATCAACAAATATCACATACAATGGAGGCGAACATAGTTCCCAGCCCCATGGGTTACATACCCACTTGGCCACAAACTTATCAACTCACTGATAAGTCTTTCCCAGACATATGTCCTAAGGTAGCAATCTAAAATCCCCCTAAAGGCTCATCAAAATAAGATTGTCCCCTTCCCAAGGCCTCCTATGATAGCAAGTATGGTAGGTATGTCATACACATAAGGATTCATACAATAGGTACACAAAACCCATATAATTAATAGGATCACAACACTTAAATATTCCAAATCTATACAAATTGTCATTCTTTACAACATTCACAATGTTCCCAATTACGAGTATTCTCGCTATCGTATTGCACTACTTGTAATGGATATCACTAAGGAGTCCCTGTTATCCTTATATACTTATATACTTCATGCTAATATCTCAAGAAATGTGTTTTCCCTACATAACCTTAAGTCATTCATTATTCTCGAATTATTTTCACCAAATTCCAACTCGTCCGGTAAAATTTCCAAAAATCTGAAATCTCGTTCGAAGTGCCAAGAATCTCGTTTGAACGAAACTTCGAATGAACTTCACTATGAAATCTCGTTAGTATGTCCTTCGAACGATTTCATTCAAATGAACTTTGAATGAACTAAACTCTAAATTTTTGTTGGAATTATCATTGGATTCTCGTTCGAATGAGGTCATTCGAACGACTTTCCTGTTCCCTAGGTCGTTCGAACGACATTTACCCAGTTCGTCCTCTACCTTAGGAAACCTGAGTTTTTGCCCATTTTTGTTCACCCAATACACCTCAATCTTTACCCAACTTAAAATTAATAGTCCCAAATCCATTTTACATACATTTAGATGATCCCTAACATCTTTTAAACATCAAACGTCATTAAATCTCAGATATGAGTGAAGGAATTTAATCAAATATCAACAGCCCAAATTTTACATCATCAATAATTTTGTTCTCCCAAAACCCAAAATGATATTCGTTTTTCTTCATGTATCAAACCAGATTCATAGCCTCTACATATGGTAATTCATCTACATTCAATCTCCTACCCAAAAGCTTGATTAATAATTTAATTTCAACCCGAATTTCATCATATCATGTGTATATCATCAATTCTACACTAATATGTCTAATATATGCACTAATGAAAGAAAGATAACCACTTGACTTGTTGGTAAGGTCTGAATCGTTGAATGAAAGTTGTATAGATGCATTTCTCCCTTCCCAATTTACACGTTGATGGTGGTCTTGATGAAAGATGGGTGGGTTTGGTCTTAGAGCTCCTAGAAATCTCTTCTCCTTCTTTCTCCTGGACTCTCTCTTTTATTTTGTGGATAAAAACCCTAACTTCTCCCACGTACATTCAGATATATTTCTCCAATTTTTGTCCATTAATTAGCCCTAATTTTTCAAAAGACAAAAATACCCATTTGGGGTGTCGATTCGGCCTAAAACTATCCCGAAATCAAAATTAAATCCATGGGTAGACTTTTATGACCATTTCGACCCTTCCAGACACGTTGGCGCACTCAAAACTACCATTTGGGTGATGTATAATTATTTTACTTTTTATTCTATTAATTTAGTCCTGACACGACTAACACGCGCGTCCCGATTTAAATTCCATAGTTGTTGTATTTCTCTTTCGCGACAATTTTCATAAATTCAGAATCACATTCAAAATCATATATTACTTTATTCACTTATTAATATTCAATGTAATTCCCACTAATAAATAATAACTCTTATCTCGCTAGTTAATATTTATTTTATTCCGAATTAATTATTAATTATTTTTTCTCACATTTAATTCAATTAATTCCATAATTAAAATCAATAAAATTATGGGGTATTACAGTAGCCTTATTCCTCAAATTCCCAATTCTAATACTATGAATGACTTTAAACATATTTCATGTAGTAATACCACTTACAAAGTCACATCCAATGTCTTAGTGAATAGATATGGAATTTTTTTTCTCATCTAGTCAGTAATAAACAATCTGCTTTTGTACAAGGAGGAAATATTTCGAACAACATTCTTTTAATGCAAGAAGTGGCTTGGTGGTACCATAGAGACAATAGTTTGTCGAGATGTGCCTTGAACATTGATTTTATGAATGCTTATGATTCTATCAAATGGGGATTTATTGTTGATATTTTAAAGCCTCTAGATTTTCTCTAAGTTTCTATTCATTGGATTCAAGAATATCTTATGACTACTAGATTTTATATTATTATTAATGGTGGAGTGGATAGGATATTTAATGGTACTAATGGACTTAGATATGGGGATCCTATATCTCCTTATATATTTCTACTTGTTATGGAATCATCCTCATTGATTTTTATGTTGGAATTGATAATAGTGATTACTCCTTTCATACTAATTGTGAGGAGTTAAATCATTCACAAATGTTTTTTGTTGATGATCATTTTATTCTTACTAAATCCAATAAGAACTCCTTATTGGTTATTGTAGTGACAATTATTGTGCAACACAAATAAATATGAAAGAGGTAATGACCAAGAAATAACAAATAAAACGCCAATCACACAACAACAGGTGTACGTGGTTCAGCAAAGATGTGCCTACGTCCACGGTGGTGTAGTCAGTATTATTTCTCTATATTCTGAAGAATAGGTACAGAGAATACAACTTGTCCTTTGCCCCGGACCTAGGGTTTAATTTATATATGTGTATGCTAGTTAGTGGAGATGGTGGGTTCCTTCATATTAGCCATTTTCCCTATCCCTTCCCTTCATGGGATTGTGCTCCCCTATAACTTCTCTTCAGGGGATCGTGGGGAGAGACCGGATCAATATGAAAGATAGAGGGCCTGGACTTTGGGCCGCCAGAACTGGGCTACTCGTCTAGGCCCATGGTTCTCAATTCTGGATACCTACAATTACCCCTAAATTTGTTGGGCCATGTTTATGGGTCCAATGAATTTAAATGATCAGCCATTATGGATGATTCACGATTCTTCGAAAACTGTGAAGTTGCTTTGGTGGCACCCGCTTCGCTATCCGTGCGCTATGATTAGAATTGAAGGCTTTTTGGGATAGCCACTTTTTCATTCGTCGTTTCAGCCTTTCCAGTATTCTTCCTTCTTCTGAGAACTCCAGCGCCTTGTACCTTCCTCTCTGAATTCCCATTCCCATTGCTTCTTAGTCGTCTTGAGCTCTTACTTATGCACCACTCGAACCGATCTTCTGTTTTGTAAGTTTCTTGTGCCCTTTCTTTGCACTTTCTCTTTGGTTTGTAGGATTTGAGTTTTTCAATGGCGAAGATTGGAAATAAGTCAATCTCTGAGTTTAGGAAGTTCTATAATATTCCTGAGTGGGTAGATATTGAATGTTGTGCCTCCCCTCCTAGGAACGTTAGGGATATAGAGGATGCTCACTAGATCCATGTTTTGTTGCTCTCCCAGGAGGGGCTTACTTTTCCCCCTAATGATCTATTTCTGCATTTTTTTGGTTATTTTGATATTGTTCCCGCACATTGCTCGCCCAATGTGTGGAAGATAGTAAATGGCGTCCATAGAATAAACCAGTTATATGGTACTAGGTTAGGACTTACTGAGATCTGTTTTTGCTATTCCTTCTCTCGAACTAGCTCAGGTGTTTTATACCTCAAAGCTAGGAGTCCTGATAGGGTATTGGTAGTAAACCTACCTGATTCCCATAAGGACTACTGGCAAGAGGGTTTCCTCGTTAGGAATTGGCAGTTCCCTCCCCAGTTTGAAGGGTCGAGGTCTGAGAGGTTCACTGTCCCTTTTTATGGGGAAGAATATATAGGTAGACATTTGTACTGTTATTTCAACCTTTGCTGGCTTGTGATTTTTCTAACCTCTTTGCTTTTTCTTTCACAGCGAGGACAAAGAATTTTGAACCTGCTCTCAGCGAGGTTCGCATCTCGAAGTTGGTGAAAGCTTGGAATATTAGGGAGCCTCTGGGTGACGGCGAGCATCCCAGGTCTGCTGCCTTTTTTCTCGAGTACAAGAACACAGGCTCCAGCTTCATAGCACGACCTATGGAAAGTGTGCCAGAGTTTGATTTTTTGGGAGAGACTACTGCTGAGCCGATACCGTTGGACGAAGAAGAGAGCAGCTCTGAAAGTGAGCCTGCTGGTAATCTCGGTGAAGGGAGTTCTGATAGTAGCAGCTCTTCTGATTTCGAGGAAGATATGCCTCCAAGGAAGAACCTGATCAAAGATGATGATGATGATGACCATGTGCTCTTTGCACAAAGGTCAAAGAAATAAAAGACTGTATCTGGGGTTGTGGCTACAGGTTCTCGGCCTTCCTCTTAGGAGCAAGAGAGGAAGAGGAGAGAAGAAGAGCAGATGAAAGAGAGGGAGAGAAAGAAGGAGGAGGAAAAGAAGAAGGTGGAAGAAAGGAAAAGGGTAGAGGGGAGGAGGAAGAGAGAGAGTGAGAGGGAGGAGGAGAAGAGGATAGCTGAGGAAAGGATGAAGGCCGGGCAGGCCTTAGTTCTAGTATCTGCTCTGCCAGAGGGAGCTTCTATGGCAATCTCCCCTCAGTTAGCTCCGACCCTGCTTGAGAGAGCTGACCTCTCAGCTGATCGCCAAAGGGCAATAGGTTCAAAGCAACTGGCCCTTCAGGCTAGCCAGAGTCTTGCTCTTGTAAGGTTTCTTTTCCTCTCGTGTTTTGCTAACTTCTCTTGCTTTCCTTTTCTTATATCTCTTTCTTTTTCGTAGTTCGTTATCGACTTTCGTTGTGCTGTATCGCTCACGTGACGAGCTGGTGAAGAAGAATAGTGAACTGGAGCAAGAAAACTCTGCCTTGAAGCTGAAGGGTAAGGAGCTCGAGGCCAGTTTTAAGGTTGTTGATGCTGCTAGGATCTCGTCTGATTTGGCCCTTTCCACTTCCTCTCATGAGAGAGATGATGCGTTCAGGGAGCTAGGCGAGCTGAGGAAGGCTTATGATCTGGTATGTACGAGCAAGATGGACCTTGCAGAGAAGAGCAGAGTTCTGTTCGAGCAATTAGAGGCAGAGAAAGCCCAGGCAGCCACCATGAAGGAGGACTCATACAACTCTGGGTGGGGTGCTACTTATGATGATGCTGAGGCTCAGATTGGCTACATCAGCCGTCTGAATTTCAAGAAGGGCTGGAACAAAGCTCTTCTAGTTGTTGATGTGGATGCTGAGTCTCCCTTAATTGACGAGCATGACCCGGGTCCCAAGCCAACTGTGGACGAAGAAGCTCCTGCTCCAATTATCGAGGGTGCTGATCTTCCCTCGGATACAGTTCCTGCTGAGGGGGATACTTCTGCTGCAGCGGATAAGGGGAAGCAGCCAGACACCACTGGGCAGTCTGAGGTTGCCAGTTAATCTATTTTTAAGATTTTCTTTTGTACTGTTTGCTTGTAATCTCCCAAGTTTTTTCTGCTCGATGTACTTGGCCTTTATTAATGAATGATAAGATTCTCCATTTTGTTTACGCTGATCCCTTTTTCTCTTCTATCTTTCTTTTATCTATATTTGGTTGATGTGGATGACTATATTCCTGTTACCTCCCAACTGGGTAGGACTCTTGGTCCTAATGCAAGCCCTGCAGTTCGCCAGGCCTTTGATAGACTTTGCAAGTTTGCTAAATCAAGGAACCAAAAATATAAGGATCAGTCCGAGCTAGTGGCCAAGTTGAAGGACAGGCTCCAGGAGATGGGAGAAATCGGTGCTTCAGTGCAAGACAAAGTCAGTGCACTGAGAGCAAGTTTGCTGGAGGCCATCGAGATTAACCAGGTCGGGGAGTTCCTGCAGCAGGAGAATGAAGACTTGAGGAAGGAAGTCCTAAGTCTTAAGGAGCATTCGCCGAGCATCGCTTCGGCAGTCCTACAAGGCTCTTCTTCATCGCGAGCTGCTTGGCCTTCCCTCCCGCGTGCTGGTAGGAGTGCCAGGGGTAGGAATAGGGAAGTCAAGGAACAGTGTGAGAGGGAGATGGAGGAGCTGCGCGGTGACGTTCGGCGAGCTTATATGACTGCTGCTGGGCTCCAGAAGGATGTCACCCGACTACGGCATTTGTTTAAGAACGGTCCTCGACAAGTGTGGTATGATGGCTACGATCAAGGCTGGCTGGATGCTTCGATGAGACTATCAGAGTTTGAGGAGCTCTCCTTCATCAGAGGGTGGTTGAGTGCCCTCAAAGAGCTGCAGGTCCCGAGGAACTCGACGTTGTGGTATCGACACGAGATGTCCTCCTCCACTCTGATGCCCAATCCATTTAGGCGGGATGATCAATGGATCCCCATTGATGCCATTCCCCGACAACTATGGGAATTGGACATAAATGAGGTCATAGAGGAGCTCGCCCCTACTCCCGATGATGGAAGGAGAGCTAAAGTTGCTGATTATCTTGCTCGGAGGCTTCCACCTCCTTGAGATTTTGTTACTCTTTTTCTTTTTGATAATTGTAAATACTTTGGGCGAGCTTCGCCGACTAAATATGTATTATCAATGTTTTTAAATATAAAAGATTAATGAGAAGTTTGAGTTTTAGGCAATTTTTCTGACTAAACGTGTTCATCTAATCCTTTTATATTTTGCTGCTTCACAATCCTTTTTATTTTGTTATGTGAGTGTCCGCCCAGTCCAGTACAAGAATACCATTGTGCCCTCACTTTACCTTTTAGGTTGTGTCATCACACTCCCTTAGGCCTAAGTAGGGTAATTGGCGAGGACACACATGGTATTGGATGTCATCATCCGATCAGGATTTTGTTCAACCAAAGTAGGTTTGGTGCCTAAGAATACTCTGTAGGGCTTCATATATTGCCAGGGGCAATGCTAAGAGGTCTATCGTGCTTCATGATGATGACCTGAGGAGGGGTGTTCCCCTGCTACGTCGACCATTATGCCTGTAATTTGGAAGGGATGTGTAATAAAATATGACCGTTACTAATTAGAGAGTGATTTAACTGAGAGATTTTCATAACGAATACAATAAAAGATTTAATAATAATGTTCCTAAAAATAGAATTTCTTGAGATTAGCCGTGTTCCATGCTCGTGGTATCTCCCTGCCCTCCATCATTTCCAAATGATAGGCACCTTGTAGGTCGTCTCTAATTATCTTATAAGGTCCTTCCCAGTTTGGGCCCAGTTTGCCGTCTGATGGCTTCACTGTGTTGCCCAGAACCTTTCTTAGAACATGGTCCCCAACTTTGAATTTCCTCGAATTGACCCTTTTGCTGTAGTGCTTCGCGAGATGTTGCGGATAGCTTGCTAGTTTCACTAGGGCAAGTTCCCTGCGCTCGTCGGTCAGGTCGAGTTCAGCGAGCAAAGCCTCATTGTTCTGGCCTTTTTTGACAAGATCGGATCTCATTATCGACAATCACTCTTCTAGTGGGATGATCGCCTCCATACCATATGTTAGTGAGTATGGTGTTTCTCCTATTGCTCGCCTAGGGGTCGTTCAGTACGCCCAAAGGATATGCGGTAGTTCGGTTGCCCATGCGCCTTTGTCTCATTCTAACCGCTTCTTCAATCCAGCGATCACTATTTTGTTGGAGGCTTCAGCTTTTCCGTTGCTTTGAGGGTAGGCCACCGAGCTGAAGTGGTGCCTGATCCCGTATTCGTTGCAGAAGTCCTGAAAAGGGCCACTCTTGAACTGTGTTCCATTGTCAGTGATGATGGTTCTGGGGATTCCGAATCGAGTGATTATATTCCTCCATACGAACCTTATCATGTCAGTATCTCGGATGTTCTCCAGTGGTTCTGCCTCGATCCATTTGGTAAAGTAGTTCGTTGCAACCAACAGGTATTTGCGATTGCCGGCAGCGGTGGGCAGTGGTCCCACGATGTCCATTCCCCACAGGGCGAAGGGCCAGGGACTGGTCAGGGATTTCAATTCGCTGGCGGGCTCGTGGACCATAGGAGCGTGAAGTTGGCATTTTAGGCATTTGCGAACATATGCTGCGGAGTCCTTTTGCATGTATGGCCACCAATAACCTTCCTTCATTGCTCGGAAGGCTAGAGATCTTCGTCTGGCATGACTTCCACAGATTCCTTCGTGAAGCTCGTGAAGCACTGTCTTGACATCGCCTGGGTGGACGCATCGAAGGTATGGGCCAGAGAAAGATATTTTATACAAGTCGCCTCCTGTGGATAAGTGAAAGAGAGCAGCTTTGACTCTTATCTGGTGGGCAGTTCTCTTATCTTCTGGAAGCGTCCCGTTCTTTAAATAGTCCTTCAAGGGATCCATCCAGCTAGGGGCTGATTCCAATTGGATTATTGGTTTTGCTTTTGCCAACTCATAGTTGGGGTAAATGCTTGGGCAACTGAGGAAATCGATAGGGATGACCCTTTTAAGGCTAGAATCAACCGCCGAGCTTAGGGCTGCTAACGCATCAGCGTGGTTGTTTTGCCCCCTGGGAAACTACTGGATGTTGATCTCTTTAAAGCTCGTCATTAAGTTTTTTACCAAGGAGAGGTAGGCTGCCATTCTCTCATCCTTCGCGTTATAGTCTCCACTTATTTAATTGGAAACTAGTTGCGAATCACTGAATACCTGCAAATGCTTTGCTCCCAGAGTTTGCGCCTTTTGGAGACCTGCTATTAGGGCTTCGTATTCTGCTTCGTTATTAGAGGCTGCAAATCCCATCCTGATTCCTTGCTCAAGGACTGTATTTTCTGGGGTGATGAGAACAATTCCTACCCCTACCCCCTTTGATTTGGAGGCTCCATTAACGAATAGTTTCCAACTTTCCACTGTAGCTTGGTAATATTGATCTGTTGGCTTAGGTTGGTCGAAGGGTTCTTTGCCTGTGAATTCAGCTATGAAATCAGCAAGGATTTGACCCTTGATAGCTGTCCTTGGTTGAAATTGGATGTCAAATCGGCTGAACTCGACTGACCATTTAGACAGCCTGCTCGACAAATCCTCCCTCCTTAGGATAGCCTTGATGGGGTGTGATGTAAGGACGATGATCGAATGAGCTTCGAAGTAATGCTTCAGTTTCCTCGAGGCCATTACTAGGGCGAATGCGAGCTTTTCCAATGGTAGGTAGTGCTGCTCGGCATCTAATAAGGTTTTACTCGCGTAATAGACTGGATGTTGGATTCCTGTAACTTCACACATTAGCGCTGAGCTAATAGTTTTACTGGATATAGAGAGGTAGAGGTACAAAGAGTCCATTTGTTGTGGTATGACAAGCAATGGTGGAGAGCTTAGGTAGGACTTGAGCTCGCGAGCAATCTGGGGTCCATTCTACTGTTTTGCTGCCTTTTAAGAGTTGGAAGAAAGGCTTGCATCTTTCGGAGGATTTAGAGATGAAACGATTTAGAGCAGCGAGCATTCCAGTGAGCTTCTGTACATCTCGGACTGTGCGAGGAGGTTGCACTCTGTTGTTTGCATCAATCTGGTCCGGATTAGCCTTTATGCCTCGCTTGCTGACCAAATACCCAAGAAACTTTCCTGACTGGACACCAAAGGAACACTTTCTCGCATTGAGTTTGATTCGGTACTTCCTGAGGATTTTGAAGGTACTTGATAGGTCCGAGAGGTGATTCTTCTTCTCCTTGCTCTTGACGAGCATGTCGTCGATGTAGACCTTCATTGTGTCTCCCATTTGATTCTTGAACATTTTAGTAACTAGCCACTGATAGGTTGCCCCTGCATTTTTTAGCCCAAAAGGCATGACCTTGTAACAATATAAACCAACCGTCATGATAAACGCCGTTTTGTCTTGATCTGGGGCATACAGGGGAATCTGGTGATATCCTGAGTACGCGTCCAGGAAACTCATTCGTTCGTGAGCTACGGTGGCGTCTACTAGTTGATCTATTTTCGGAAGAGGGAAGCTATCCTTGGGGAAGTCTTTGTTGAGGTCAGTGAAGTCTATGAAAACTCTCCACTTCCCCTTGCTTTTCGGAACTACCACTGGGTTGGATAACCATTTGGGGAATTCCACTTCCCGTATGGATCCTGCATCCAGTAGTTTTTTGACTTCTTTTTCTATTGCTCTGGACTTCTCGGGAGCAATTCGTCGTGTCTTCTGCGCTATCGGCTTGAATGTGGGATCGCCGTGCAACTGATGGCAAACCATATTGGGATCGATTCCTGGCAGCTCATAGGGTTCCCAAGCGAAAACATTTATGTTGCTTCTGAGTAAGGCTGACAAATCCTTTTGCTCTTAGTTAGTGAGTGACGCTCCGATCAGGAAGACTCTGTCATTGTCCCCTTCTTTAGCCGTCACTTCAACCTGGTCCTCGACGACACACTCGGAGGGGAGGAGCCTGGTCTCTTCCACTCCAGGCCTTCCATATTTTAATTGCTATTTGGAAGGAATTGCACCATCCTCCATTTTCTCACTGGGTTGAACGACTTTTTTCTCTGGCTTTGGTCGGATGGCCGCTATGAAGCACTTCCTTATCATCGCCTGGTCACCATGTATCTCCATTACTCCTCGCTCGGTGACATATTTTAGTTTCTGGTGGTAGGTCAAGGAGACTGCCTTCATTGCATGAAGCCATCCCCTGCCGAGGATGGCCTGATACGGTCAATCGATGTCGACCACCAAGAATTCGATCATCTTGGAAACATTTCCAACGCGCACTGGCAGTACTATTTTGCCCAGAGGCATGGTCATTTTTCCAGCGAAGCCGACTAGAGGGACAGTGGTTCCCTTTAGGTCGGCGATGTTCAACTTCAATTTCCAGAACAGGTCGATGTACATTACTTCGGATGAGCTTCTTTGATCGACGAGCAGCTTGTTGATGTCAAAGTTGGCTATCCTGAGTGTAATGACTAAGGCATCATGATGTGGGGTCCTTAATCCCACAAGATCTTCATCCGTGAAGACGATATGCTTGTTGTAGTTGATGTCCTCTGCTCGCCGACGTTTTCCTGACTGTGATTTTCCTGGGTCAATCTGAAAAGCCAGCATTACCGCTGTCAGTTTCTTTACCTCCATTCGAGCTGAGTTACCTTGGATCTTCTTGATGTCAGATACTCCGTGGATTACTGCGAATTCGTGTCCGGCGTCATCTTCCAATACGTTGTCGGGTTTCGCCTCTTTGTGGGCAGCCACTTTCTCTACCTTCTTTTCCACAAAGTCATTCAAATGTCCGGACGGGGCCAACTCCTCGAGGTGGGACTTAAGATCCTTGCAGTGCTCGGACTTATGCCCTCCCTCTTTGTGGAAGGTGCATCTTAATGCATTGTTTCTTTTCGAGGGGTCTCCCCCCATTTTTCGGGGCCATTTGATGAACGACTCATCCTTGATCTTCGCGAGAATTTTGTAAATCGGCTCTTTGAAGACGGTGTTGACCGCCTGGAATGATTTTGTTACGTCAGGTTCCCTCTGCTTTTGGAGCCATTCTTTCCCCCACTTTTTCCTCCTTTCTTCTGGTTTTCAACTTTCTCACTTCCCTTGGTAGTGAGCTTGGCTCAACCGTTCTCTCCTTCATTAAAGCGGGTGATGTCTTCCACTTTTTTGTATTTCTCAATTCGGGCCATCAGGTCGTCAATGGTCATAGCTTCCTTCTTCGTCAAGGACTGGTAAAGGAGGGAAGAGCTAGGTAATCCGATTTTGAAGGAACCCACTGCCACCTCTTCCGCGCAGTCCTCAATCTCGTTGAATAACTCCCAGTACCTCTTCGCATAGTCTCGGAGTGTTTCTTGAGGCGTTTTCTTCATGGTTAATAGAGCATCCATCCTTTTAGGATGGGAGCTGCTGGTGATGAACCGGGCCGTAAAGAGCTCGACCAGGGATTTGAAATTTCTGATGGATCGGTGAGGGAGTTTTTTGAACCATTTTTGAGCCACATCATAGAGGCTCGAGGGGAAAATACGACACATCAGTGCATCCTGGTGATTCCAGAGGGTCATGGCCTGCCGGTACTGCCTGACATGATCAATGGGATCAGTCTTCCCATCGTAAATCTTGAACCTTGGAATGGAAAATTTCTTGGGAGCCTCTTCCTCTTCAATTTCCTTCGTGAAGACTGACTTCATCTGGGTCTTGAGAGCTCTCTTGGCGAGTTCTCTGGTTGACCTGGTGCCGCGGTGAGCTGGATGTTGGTCCATTTCTCTGTGGACCAGGTTCTGTATGTTTTCGTCGCTGCGAGCAAGGCTCTGGTAGCGGTGAGCTCTTCTTAGTTGCTCGCGGAGGTCGTCGTCTGAGTTGCCACCTTCATCCCTTTGATATTCCTGCCTAGGGCTCCTTCCTCGACTGTGAGATTTGCTCGCCTGAGGGCTAGGAGTGCGATAGAGGTGTCTCCTGGTATCGGGACGTAGTTCCTTCTCCAGTCTTTCCAGTCTGCTTTTCAAGCGAGCATTCTCAGCCTCGTATCTGCGCGAAGACTCCCTCTACTCGTGGAGCCTTGCCTCGTATGCGTCAATCAATCTGGATATCTGCGTGGACTTTGCTGGTCCTTGACTTTCTTCTGAGGATGGCCTTTCCAGGAGAGACTCACGATCTGAACGTCGAACCTCAGACCTAATCCTGCGAGGAGCATGTGGCTCTTGAATATCTCCTGCTTGAGGAGCGTTGCTGTTGTGACCAGACATCTTAGATTCTTTTCTTGGCGTGGGCTCTTCTCGGGGAAAGATGAACGCTTCCCACAGACGGCGCCAATTGTGGTGACAATTATTGTGCAACACAAATAAATATGAAAGAGGTAATGACCAAGAAATAACAAATAAAACGCCAATCACACAACAACAGGTGTACGTGGTTCAGCAAAGATGTGCCTACGTCCACGGTGGTGTAGTCAGTATTATTTCTCTATATTCAGAAGAATAGGTACAGAGAATACAACCTGTCCTTTGCCCCGGACCTAGGGTTTAATTTATATATGTGTATGCTAGTTAGTGGATATGGTGGGTTCCTTCATATTAGCTATGTTCCCTATCCCTTCCCTTCATGGGATTGTGATCCCCTATAACTTCTCTTCATGGGATCGTGGGGAGAGACCGGATCAATATGAAAGATAGAGGGCCTGGACTTTGGGCCGCCATAACTGGGCTACTCGTCTAGGCCCATGGTTCTCAATTCTGGGTACCTACAGTTATTATTAAAGTTCTATAAGATTTTAAACAGTTGTTTGGGTTGGGTACTAGCTATGCTAAGAGTGAGATCTTTTTTTATGGAGTGGATGACTTGGAAAATAGAATATTGGCTAGTATTATGAATATGAGATTGGGTGTTTTTCCTTTGAAGTATCTTGGTGTTCCCTTGATATATATAAGGCTCAAGGATAATGATTGTAAAGTTCTAGTTGAGAAGTTGATGGGAAAAGTTATGTCTTAGACTAATAGGTGGTCATTATATGGTAGAAGGATTGAATTAATTATTTTTGTCTTAAAGTGTATCAATGTATATTAGATAAGCATCTTTGTTTTTTCAAAAGGGGTTATAAAGGAGATTGATTAAATTATCAGAAGATTTATTTGATCTGGGATTAAGATAGAGAATCATGGGGTTAAAGTTGCCTGCGAGGATGCTAGTTGCCCTTAGGAAGAGGGAGGATTAGGTATAAAACATTCAATTGATTGGAATCAGTATGGTATGTTAAGACATATTTGGGATATTGTTGGAAATAAGGATTTTTTATGATTGAAATGTGTGCATTCAGTGATAATTAAACATAAGTCAATTTGGCCAGTTTCTAAATCAAATCTGGGTTAATGTGTGTAAGAACAATGGTATCAGGGGAAATTTCAGATGTTTTGAAGAAGAAGTGGTTCACTTAAAGGATAGTAGCAAAATATTCCAAGTGTCTTTACTCAAGCTTACTCTTACAGTGACAATGTATAACATATGAAAATCCAGTAATGAAAAGACTTTTAAAAGTTCTCATTTGACATTTGAAAGTTTTTTATCGAGAATTTCTAAAATGATATAGGAGTGTACAAGTAGATGGACGAATATAAAGAACAATGATCAGAACAACACTTTATGTAGAATTTGGGGAATAAGTAGTAGAATATTCTATGAGGGGAGTTGAATCTTTATGCATGTTATGTTAGATGTCCATCTTGTGAGTTGTTAACCTTGTATGTCGAGATCTGGGACTCTGGTGTTCATGGTTAGTCTTGAATGTCGAGATTTGCACCTCTGGTGTTATTCTCTCAGCTACCTCTGATGGCTTCATGTTTGCTGATTCTGCTTAAGAGTTTGGGATGTGTGAAGGTCCTCCCGGGCCCTGTATTCTGGTTTGCATGTCGAGATCTTGCCTTTCATTAGGCTTTTCTTTATTTGGTAAGCTTCGTGTTGTGGTTCTTATGACACCCCACCTATTTTAATCACGGGTGATCAATCCTTTATCGAAATAAACAGGAATCTCATTTGGTTCATTCTTAGCATCACTATCAAAAAAAACTTTTTAAATTACTAACCACCTACATTAGATTAAGTCGGTGCTAATTTTATTGTAATAACCCGAGGTCTTGGAGACGAATATTTATTTATTTTGGGAGAGATAAATATTATTTTTTATTAGAGATTAATTAAATGGGCAATTGAGGTCAAATTTGGATTCGTTAGAAAGTGTGTCAAATGGCAATTCTTAGGGTACCATTATTTTCGGAAGGGTCGAGAAAGTCGAAATGACTGTACTTGGGGTCTATTTAGGTTCCGAAATAATTTAGGACTGTTTGACTCAAATTAAAGTTACCGGGTCATTTAAAGTGTGTATTATCATTTAAAGATGTGTACCTTGGGAGATTAGGCTTACTAAGCCTACAGGAGATATTTCTCCAAAAGAGAGAAAGAGAGAAAGAGAGAGAAAAGGAGAAAGGAAGAAGAAAAAAGGAGAAAAGTGGAGATTTCCGGCCAATGCGCGATCTCAAGCCTGATTCAGACCCTACGAACCCGAGGCAAGTGATTAAACTTGCTAAATAATTGTTGTGTACCAATTATTGCATGATTTGTGGATTGAATTTTGGGTTTTAGGTTTAAATTGTTAAAAACCTAACTTTTGGGAAAAACCTTAGATTTATAGTGTATAAAATGGATTTAAGGTTAGAAATTAGTTTAAAAGTATTCTAGAATGAATATTAATGTTATGAATATGGTTGGGTTGAAGCTTTGTGGTTAAATGTAAATATATTGGGGGGTTTTGAGAAGTTGGATTTGTGTAAAAATGGAGTTTGGCTGTGGTACCTGGTAGGGCCGGTCGACCGCGCCTCCAGAATTGGGCACACTGTCTTCAATTATAGGCAAAATTAAGAAACGCGATCGACCGCGGTTTGGGCACCGGTCGACCGGTCCCCTGTTTTGGGTTCAAGTTTGAGAATTTAAGTAATCCCCTTTTTCTTTGGGTTTGTATGTATGGACTTCCATAATCAGAGTATCATAAAGGATTAAGTGATTATATAAGGGGATTATAGACTTTAGAATCATAAGGAGAAATATGGGACTAATTGATAAATAAATGTGATGGTGGGATATCTCTCTTATATGGGAAATAAGAGAAATAGTGATAAATGACTAACTGAAAATGTCGGGGAGTTTTAGTGATTGATTTTGAGAAGTGAGAATCTAAAAGAGTATATCAATTTAGTGGAAAATCCTCTAAGTATCGAGGTTAGTATTTGAGGAATACCGATTGGAGATTTTGGTATTTTACTAAGTGGTGAAGCCCACTTTTATTTGGGATTTTATTTGGTGATAATAACAATTTCACGATCTGAGAATGAGAATAACTTAGAGATACCGGATCTTAGGATCCAATCCCAAATGGGATAACTTTAAAGGTTCATAAAATAAACTGAACCATATTATGGATGGAGAACCGTGTATGCAAATTGAGGTTTATTAGGATCAAGAATATCCTTAACTTGAATTGAATTTTGAGACAATTCATTATTAGAAGCGTCATGTGAGCTTCAAGTGAGAATAAGTATAGCATATACTAAGTGGGGTTATTGTACGAGTACTGACGGTTAGTGTATCAAAAGAGAGAGATATACTAAATAATGATATTAATCTATTGCGCCTAAGAGCGTATAATGAAAATGAATATGTTGTTGCAGGTATACCTTATATAATGGTATATCTATATTATGTGGAATGTACATATACCTTATATGATGGTGTATATACATGTTAAGCATACCCCCTCCTTGCTATCATTGGGAAGTTTTGTGCGTAGAGGTTGAACATTCTGACTAGAAAAGCAGGATGTGGATATTCCCCAGGTCATAGTCGTCCATGGTGGTCAGCAAATGACATATATATACATTATTTATTTTGGGGGTGAGAGTTCGTGGGTATGTGTCTCTCTCACTTGCCGGTTAGGAGCTATGACCGCTTCCCGGTTGTTGTGTGCGTGAGTTGATCACGAGGTGGGTGTCGTTGAACCACACCAGGTGGCCCCAGTTTGCTACATATATGGGCTGCTGGAAGATGATAGCATGTGATCCTGCGTCCTTCGAGTTATAGCTCGGTTGGATGGTTATTATTGTTTGTGTTTGTACTTAGGTATCAAGGGCATAATGGACCTCAACAACCTACATTTCAAGGATTAGTGTATCGGTGGGGTCCTTGTTTGGATTTCTCTTCGACGAGACGTCCCACGCATGAAACGCCATGTACTGTTGAGAATTGGGAGTATTAATTAATTAAAATTGGATTATAATCATTTGTGTTACATGCATCTTGCATTGAGGGCATAATGAGCCCCAAGAATCGATACGGCCAGGAGTAGTGTAACGGGGGGGTTCTTTGTTTGGATTTCGCTTCGGTGAGACGTCCCACGCACGAAACGCAGCGCCGTGTTGAGAAACGGGAGGAGTTTAGTCCTTAACTCTTGATGCTAATAACTCATATATAATAATTATATATATGGTTTCATACCTTATATGGGCATCACTAGAATATAAAATTCTAGTAAATGAGATTGTTGATGTATTGTGATGATGTGGGCATGATTGGATCATGTAACTTTATATGTTCAACAAATGAACATTATAAAGATAACTATAACTATTACATTAAAGTTAATGTATATGACTCATAAATTATGGAAACAAATGTATTGGGAGATATGTTAGATGATTTCGCTTAAATACTTCTTTTGGGTTTAAGTTAGGATCCTCTTACCTAAATAGAATCGGACATCCATTTAGAGATCACGTGCATACGTTTAGGGCGCGCTTTAGATGAGAGGTGAGTTGAATTATTATGGAGAGTTAGATTCCAACTAAATCATGTAATAATGTATTTATAATTATTATGCATTTTAATACACTTGCTATAAAACGTTTTTCAAACTCGGGCTCTGACCCGTTTATATTTTTCCTTCTCCTTGTATATATTGTATTACTTTAGTTGTTCCTCCGCAAGGACGCCTTTGATGTTATCCATCCAGGGTATTTGTAGTGCTGTGGCAGTAGTGGACTGTTGTGGCACTTTTGCTTTAGTCGATTCCTATCTTTTTACATCTAGATTAGGATTAAGTTTGTATATTGAGTTAGTATTCAAGTGTTGTATATTAACACTTCCATATTTCATTTCTCAAATTATTGTATTATCTGTTACCCGACAGCATATTCGGGTATTTCATTGTTGAGATTTTTTTGTACAATGTATTGTACTCTTTCATATTATTGGAGCATGCACATTTCACTCATCATAGTTAGATGTATATTGTTGGTTATGAGCATTATTGGTTTAGTTGTTGTTGTTAAATATAAAAGTTTTAAATTTTGACAAGCCGCACTTAACGATTTCGGGTAGTTAGCCTTATATTATAGTGTTTAGTAGTTAATGTTGAGACTGTGTCATCTGAGATACCTGGTTTATTATAGTATAGGGCTTACCACCCGTTATTATTTGGAGCGGGTTGTCACATTTTTCTTTCATTATCAAAATAATAAGCGAAAAATAGAAATATCATAACTCATCCACAGACATATGAGAGTCTGAATCATTACATGCTAAATAGGTAAATAATGAATACTGAATAGACCATCGGTTCAAAACAAAAATCCAAACAATAAGTCTACAGAAATAAACCTGAATACAAATACATCGTTTGAAAAATACAATTGGAAGAATGTATCAATTGAAGGGTAAACATGTCCAAATGAAGTATTGAATCCAAGTCGTAATCTAGGAATGAATAACTTAAACTTCTGCACAATATCTTCAAGCCTCCACAAATGTTGCAGGTACGTATCCCTGGAATGAGTCTTGAAGCTTGGCATCCCTATGGGTGGACACCTAAAATATTTTAAAAATTATTTTTGACACGAGTTAGAGCCCAAAATCTTTAAAAAAAAATATTTAGCAAGTAATCAAGATGCAATAATTAAATATGCATGAAAACTTTCATATTTACGCGGGTGTCACACTCTGTTGAGATATTACTCACCCCTCAACTATTGTGCACACCTAATGTTAACCTCCTAATCCATCTGGTTATACTATCCCATTTAAAAAGTCCTGTTACTCATATTTTTGTCTCCCTTCACTATCCCGAGTACTTCCTCCATTTAATTCATAAGTAATTTTATTCATTAACTTACTTAATAAATTCCACTTTAATCGGTTATATATAACATTCACACTAGTTATATAAGTAATGTATTCATACTTTTATATATTTAACATGTATATAATTATCTAGTTTATTATATATGTATAATTATATTACAACAATCACTCATATATCGCGTATAATAACCATCCTTCCGAGTAATAACTCCATGGATGCTTTTCTCTAAAATGCTATCATATCCTAGGTATACTCACTCTAACCCATTTACCACACGTCAGACTAGCTCACACCGAACATTGATAAAAATATAGAAAACATAGTGGAGTTGATTATATTCCCCCGAGAGTGAAACTGAATCATACCCAAAGCGTCTCACCTCGAAAATAAATCACATAATAAAATACCGGACACTGCGACCTGTAGACTATACTCTCTCTGCTTTCACTAACCAGGGGATTCATTTACATCGCACAACCTCCTATAATAGCACTAGAGGGGTATGGCTCACATAAATATCACACATCGATATGTATAAAACACACACACACACATATATATATATATATATATATATATGTGTGTGTGTGTGTGTGTGTGTGTGTGTGTGTGTGTGTGTTTTATATATATATATATATATATATATACTGTCTTTATAACCGTATATACATATAAACACAAATCTAGCTAAACCTTGTCTATTGCCCAGAGCACTTGCCTACTATCCCGAGTCTCTTCCACGACCTTTAATTCATTCAAGTTCTCATCAATTCAATAAATAACTTAACACCACTCTCTGAAATTACCCGAACTTACCCAACAAACTCGTACATCACATATTTGCAAATTTATCTCACTCAATTCATTATTTAAACTTTTTCGTCAATTAATTCTCTCACAATTTCTCATTCAACTTTAATTACCCACTCATCCCTAGATAATATAATCTCGCGCATTCATACCCGGATTTGATTTCTTACTAAATATTTTGATCTCGGACACCCTTTCGTAGAAAATTCATAACTAATTAAAAAAATCAGAAAAATACAAAACTGGCGGTCACACGTTCCTAACGAAAATATCTATCTCCATGACGAAAACTTGGGGTCGTTAGAATAACATAACGACCTCGTTTCAATGATAAAGCCACATGGTTCGATCGACATTCTAGCTATGTTCTAACGGGATTGACCGAAACAGTTCAGAAACCCAGACGGAAATAGTTGAGAAACCCAGATTTTTCTTCTTGAAATTCAACCCAAACACCTTCTACATGATATTATACATTTATCTAATCATATAGAACATACAAATTGTTTTTAGATGATACTAATATGAAATAATCATCATAATACCAAAGATTAACTACAATCACCTAATTAATCCATTGAAATGGGTTTATATGATAAACACCTCAAATAACCCTAGATTTGATTAACATTCCCAATTAATCATGATCAATCTATGAATCTTTAATAAGGTTAAAATGCCAAAAATTATGATTCATTCTAAAATATCAAATATGCATTTACCCTACAAGTTATGTGATAGTTTCTCAAAACCCCCCTTTTACATGTGAACCACTTCCCAAAAATGGTTTTGTTCTACACTTACTATGATATGAATCGAAAATTCCTACACATCATATTATTTCATGTCAATTACTTGCCTTAAATGGTTCGTAGAGTCTGAAAATCCATTGTAGACGATAAATCTACGGTTGAATGCTTGAATCCCCCTTGAATTCTCTCCCAATTTGGCATTTCTAGTTTTCTCCTAGCCTTTGTCTGTTTTTCTTTCTCTCTTAGGGTTTAGAATATGAGTTATGGTTGCCTCGAACTCTTAGACTTAGGTTTATAATTCCTAATCCCGAAATTAGCCTAACGGGCCAAGCCCAAATGATCCAAATGTGACACCCCGACTAATTAAATACCGGGTAGCTACTGCTTTATTAAATTACCAAAATGCCAAGTTGGCTCAGTTAATAGCATCACTGTCGAAAACATTTTATTATTACTAACCACCTAGTATTTAAAAAGTAAGTTGCCAAATTTTAATTAAAGTCTGATTAACATGCAGTAAAAGATTTAATGCAAGAATAATATCACCATTCACCATAACGAAATAATAGAATAGCCATCACATGATATAAATCAATTCGGAGGAAACTCCTCACAACAAACTCCACAACTGAAATGAATAACTAACTACTGAATACTGAATCAATACATGCCAAAGTCTGAAAAACTGAAATGGAAATGTAACTCTAATGGAACTGGGCAACATGCCCTAAAACTGAGGAATACTGAACATGGAATCCAAATGATAGAAGCGTCTACAAGAAAATCCCTGTAACTTCCAAAAATAACTACAGCTCGTCATCTGAATGAGTATCCTATGCATGGTGCCCTTGTGGCTGGGCACCTAAAATGGTTTTACAAGAAAAATAGATTTGAAAGCAAACGGGTTAGAGCCCGAATGTGTAGATATTTTAAAAACCTGCAGGTGCTTTAAAAACATTTAAAACATTAAATGCAAAGCACATGTTAGGACGTGCACTCACATGAAATTCTCACCTCTCGACAAAATGTGCACTCCTAACGTAAGTACCCATCTAAAATGACACTAACCACTAGCTAAGTGACATCATATCTAGCTAGACTGCCATAGGTTCTACCCTTAATACACGGTTCCCGTTAACATTATAACGATCTCAATTAAATAGGGGCTTAACGTAAATTCATGTTCTCATATAAAAGTAATACAACTCGTTATAGATTATCCCTTTTATTTTATTCCATAGTTATACACACAATACCATATGAAAGTTCTCATTTTACTAAGTGTATATTATCACGTCATAAATATACAATACAAGCACCCCAAGCCTAAGTTGTGGTGCACACATACTCTGCTATCCATCCCGGTACATCACGTACATAAGGATCACGTATTCCAAATCTCTCCGGAATCGTTCTCAGATAACAACATCACAAATAATGGAGGCGAACACAGTCACATCACATGGGTCACGCACATACCTACGCTCCCACGATCAGCGGACTTATTAACATCCCAATAAGTCTTTCTCTGACCTATGTTCATCGAGGTAACTAGTCTAAATCCGAGCAACAAAAGGATTAGAGGGCCCTAAGCGAACGCAAACCTCCCGTGATAGCAAGTATGGTAGGTATATCATACACACAAAATCAATACATATACTAAGTATGCACACGTCTTAGTAATCACCATAATATATTGGTACATATCGCATTCTCGTGCCAACTTGATATATATACAACTTATATAATCCTGGTCCATATTTATACGCGCCATAATTTATTCTTACGTCATAGTAGGCACTCACGTCTCAGCTCATATTTTCCTTTAGGTTCAAACTACACTTCTAGGTTTGACTCCTCATTATATCCCAAACATCCCAAATATATCAATTACTCATCAAGGAAAGGCTATCTTTACCTATACACCAGGTTACGGGGCACTCGGGATCAAAACAGGCTAAAAAGCCTAAACTGTCAACTCGTTCGAAGTCTCGTTCGAACGAGGCTGTTCGAACGAGAGTTCGTTCGAACGAACTGGGGTCTTCTAACGAGATCTCGTTCGAACGAAATCTTCGAACGAACATCACTCTCGTTAGAACCCATATCGTCAACTTGTTAGAAGCTCGTTCGAACGACCTGGGTAGGTCTTCTAACGAGTGGCCAGTTTCGAGCCCAGAAATTCCTATCTCATTTTTCCAATTTCTCTACACCTCAAATCTCATTCTAACATAAATCCAACGATTTTTTAAAGTATCTAATCATTCCTAAACGTATTTAGGTCATATACTAACATGTTTTAAGGGAATAATTCATCCTAAACATCACCAAATCACAAGTCTCATCACTTTTCCCCAATTTTTCAAGAACAGAAACCCTAAGATTATAACTCATCAATTTCTAGAAATAAATCCGTTTTTATAACACAATAACTTATAATTATCTTAATTCGATCTTCCAATAATATTTCTACATGCAAACCTATCTCCAAAATTTATTAACAACTCCAGTTTCATGGCTTTTCAATTATCTCCCAATTAATTATGATTATGGAATAGTCTAAGCATGGAAGAAGCATTTACTGTATAAAAATGTAAATTAAACCACTTGCCTCGAGTGTCTCTGAATTTGGTGTTGATTTGATGAAGCTTTTTCTGCAGAATTCCTTCTCTCTCTCTCTCTCTACAAGCCTTCTTCTCCAAGGGTGGCTAGGGTTTGTTTAGGAGACTTAGAAAACCAATTTTAAAACTCCCCATAGTCTTATGGGTCAATATGGGTGGTAGTGGGTTTAGTGGTTAGTTACCCAATTCAGATCATAAATCCTAATTTTCGTCATTATTAAATCCCAAAAATACAATATTACCAAACTACCCTTATAAGATGCCGGTATGGCCTAAAAATACCCCGGGACCCAAACTAAACCCCCGGCTAGTGTTTTCTGACTATCTCGACCCTTGCGGATGCGTTGGTGCACTCAAAACGACCATACGGTTAATAGAATTTAAATTCACTTTTATAAATAAAATAATTATATCCTGACGCGACTGTCACCTGCGTCCCAATAAAATGTCCAAATTGCCGTATATCAATCTCACGACAATTTCATAATTCAATATTCATAAATCATCATATATACTCAATATAGTCAAATACCAACTCACATCTCGCTAGTATTTTATCCGGATTAATTCCCAATTAATTCTCATTTAATTAATTAATCCCAAAAATAAATATCGCCAAAAATACGGGGTGTTACATACTTTCCCCCTAATAACAGAATTTTGTCCCGAAATTCGGAACTAGAAAGTACCTGGTAAGAACAACTCTGGATAACGTTCGCTCATCTCATCCTCGTGCTCCCATGTGGACTCCTCGACATTATGATGTCGCCACTAAACACGCACTAACGGGACTATCTTTGACCGCAGTTTTCGCTCACTTCGGTCCAAAATAGCAATCGGCCCCTCCTCGTAGGAGCTATTAGGTGGGAGATCGATATCCTCCAAAGTAATATGAGAATGAGCCAAATTGTCTCTGAGATATTTCCTTAGCGAGGAAATATGAAACACATCGTGAATCCGATGCAAATGCTCTGGTAATCCAAGCCTATACGCAACCGGTCCAATCCGCTCAATAATAGGAAACGGCCCCACATACCTCGGTGCCAACTTCCCCTTCTTCCCGAAATGCATAATCCCCTTCATAGGAGATAATCTGAGAAAAACTTGATCCCCTACTTGGAACTCTCTGAAGAACCTCTTCGCATCAGCATAGCTCTTCTGCCTGTCCTGAGCTACCCGAATACGACTTCGAATCAATTCTATCCTCGTCGAAGTATCCTGAATCACTTCCGACCCAAGTAGTTTGTTGTCCCCGACCTCCAACCAACATGCTGGGGAACGACAAGGCCTACCGTACAATGCCTCAAACGGAGCCATGGTAATAGTGAACTGGTAGGAGTTATTATAAGCAAACTCTACCAGTGGACGGTATTGCTCCCATCCACCTCCAAAGTCAATAATGCACATGCGTAGCATGTCCTCCAACATCTGATTTGTGCGCTCGGTCTACCCATCGGTCTGCGAATGATAAGCCGTACTCAACCGTAATTCCGTGCCCATGGCCTCCTGAAAACTCTCCCAAAACCGCGAAACAAATATCTTGTCTCTGTCAGACATGATATTTAGGGGTACACCGTGAAATCTCACAATCTCTGAAATGAAGAGCTGGGCATACTGTCCCGTAGTGTAGTCAGTCCTTACGGGTAAAAAGTGAGCGACTTTGGACAATCTGTCCACAATTACCCAAACGGAGTCGTGACCCCTCTGCGACGTAGGCAACCCCGTGATAAAGTTCATGGATATGCTCTCCCACATCCACACCGGGACCTCCAACGGCTGTAGAAGTCCTGTCGGTCTCTGATGATCCACTTTTACTAGCTGGCAAGTGGCGCATTTCGAAACAAACTCAGCAATATCTTTCTTCATACCGCTCCACCAATACTGGCGTCTCATGTCTTCGTACATTTTGTCCCCTCCGGGATGTACCGCAAACCGTGAGCCGTGCGACTCTGCCATCACCTCGTGTCAGAATTCCTCCCCTTCCGGAACCACCAATCTCCCACTAAAGCGTAATCCTCCGTCTGAGCTAACGGTATAGGACTCGGCTCCCTCTGCTAGTAATCGAACTATCTGCTCCTGACATAACGAGTCATTAGCCTGTGCCCGTACTACCTTCGTGACAATCTGCGGTGTAACGGTCATCACAGACATGAAAGATCGGGCCACTGCATCCTGGTGTCCCAACTCTTTCCACTTTGCCTTCCACACCCCTGCCACCTCATCTGCTGGCCTACGGCTCAACGCGTCTGCTACCACGTTAGCCTTACCCCGGTGATACTGGATATCGAACTGGTAGTCCTTTACAAACTCAAGCCACCTCCTTTGCCGCATGTTCAACTCCTTCTGCGTGAATAGGTATTGTAGGGACTTGTGGTCCGTGAATAATTGGAACTTCACCCCCAAAAGATAGTGCCTCCAAATCCGTAGGGAAAATACAACTGCCGCCAACTCCAAATCATGCGTGGGGTAATTCTTCTCATGAGGCTTAAGCTTACGGGAAGCATAAGCTATGGCTTGTCTCTCCTGCTATAATACACCTCCAAGTCCTTGCAAAGACGCATCGGTGTAAACCAAATACTCAACTCCCGGTCTCAGCAATGCTAACACAGGTGCTGAGGTTAATTTATCGTTCAATTCATCAAATGCCAACAGACAGGCATCACTCCAAAAGAGTGGCACACCCTTACGAGTCAGATGTGTCAAAGAACCTGCAATCTTCGAGAATCCCTTAATGAACCTCCTGTAGTATCCTATTAGGCCCAAGAAACTACGAATCTCAGTCGGTGTCGTGGGATGTCCCCACTCCCTCACCACGGATACCTTCCCCGGATCAACAGATATCCCCCGGTCGGAAATAATGTGTCCCAAAAACTGGACCTCCTTCAGCCTAAACCTGCATTTCTCATATTTTTCATACAACTCGTTCTGACGTAGTGTCTGCAAAACTTGCCTCAAATGCTCGGCGTGCTCCTCCTCTGTCTGGGAGTAAACCAGAATATCATCGATGAAGACAATGACAAACTGATCTAGGAAATCCCTGAACACTCTATTCATCAAGTCCATAAACACTTCTGGAGCGTTGGTCAAACCAAAAGGCATAACTCGAAACTCGTAAGAACCATATCTCGACAAGAATGCAGTCTTCGAGACATCCTCTTCCCTGATACGCAACTGATGGTATCTGATTGAGCGCGAAAAGTAGCGCGTGTAAAGACGCTAATCGTTGTTTTCGTTTCGCCAACTCAATACAAAAACCTAAACTATTGACTACACTCTTTTAATGGAGTATAGCGGCCAGTCCGGGTATCGAAAATCCACAGAGACGAGTTGCTAAAATTTAATTGGTTTAATATTCCTAAAATAAAAGTGTAAAAGATATTTTTCTAACTAAAAAGAAATAAAAGATAAACTAGGCATGAGTGTATTTAAACTAAAATTAACAAAGCGAATAAAAACTATAGGATGCGACTAATATTCCTCAAATCGAGTTAACGTGTATAAATGGTTACATGGGACTACGAATTATTAGGATTGCATCTCGTTTCGTCAATTAATTAAATTAAGAGTTGTCACACCCCTAAATTCGCATAAAAGACTAATAAGATTTTGGCGTCAACAAATATCCCGGAAATTATGCACGCAAGGTCGTAAACACGGCGCATACATGATATACACCGTTAAATTTCCTAGGCGTAAAAACTAGGACAACGCACTCGAAATAAATACGTAAATCTCCATCACCAAAGCGGAGCAACAAATCAACCCACGTGAGTTCCATTAATCGCACCCTAATTTAAATTAGCCCCTACGCATATTAAATGACATAAATAAATTAACTAATTAATTAAAGCACAACTAATTAATTTAACACTAATTAAATTAACTACACAATTAATCTAGTTAAGAAATACTAAAGCAAGAAATAAATAAAGAACAAAGCTTAAAGTAGAGGAAGATGATAATGAATAGTAAACTACAACTTACATTAATGGAGGAATTATACAAAGAAAATGGAGGAGATGGGAGGTCTCCACAAAACTCCCAAATATTACAAACCCTAACCTACTCTAAGAGAGAGAGAAACTAGAGATAAAAACTATATATTATGTGTGTCCTTCAAAAATAAACACCAAACATGGTATTTATACTAAGTTACAAAAAAGAAATAAAAGAAAAAGAAGAAAAGAAATAAAAAAGGGATAAGGTTCTAATTATGGAACAAAAGAAAAAGATAAAAGAAAATAAAAAATAGAAAAATGGCAACAGATATTTGGATAAAAACAGATCACCGGTCGACCGGGTGTGGTGACCGGTCGACCTCGGAACAGGGGAGATCAACACTGTCTCGGACCAAAGGCAAAAATCGAATTACCGGTCGACCGTCGGAGCGTGGCCGGTCGACCGGCTGCGCTGCAACTCCAAT
Source organism: Sambucus nigra (assembly GCA_949130495.1). Taxonomy (NCBI): domain Eukaryota; kingdom Viridiplantae; phylum Streptophyta; class Magnoliopsida; order Dipsacales; family Adoxaceae; genus Sambucus; species Sambucus nigra. The sequence continues at coordinate 424,415,239 of OX422218.1, forward strand.
TCACACAACGCACAGCACACTCCATGGCACAAAACATCCCATTCATAACCAACAAAAACCCGAGACCCACTTTGTTCCAAAATGGCCAAAAACCTTCGTATGGTGAGCCAAGAACCATTTCGTGTTGGATCGTAGCTGCAAAATTGGCAAAAGCCAAAGACCCACTTTTAAGCTCCATTAATGGCCAAAAGCTCCATCTCCATTAATGGCCAAAGCTCAAGCTCCAAAAAAGTGACCAAAAAGATCCATTTGCGCGTGTGGTCAATAATCATGCTCCAATTTCGGACGAAAGGCTCGAATTTCGGGCGAACCCAAAACCCGAGCAAAACCCGAGCCTAGGGCCAAATCGCCATCTTCATTTGCTGAAAAAACGTTTTTGGGACATAGATGGAATTAATGGATTTGTTATTAAAGAAGAAAAGGGACATGGATGGAATTATTTAAATTGTTAATGAATCCTTATAATTCTTTCCGATTAAAGCTCCGTGTTTTCTTCGTTCGGACTCCGATTCGAGCACCGTTCGCGGCCACGCGAAGCTTGGCCCGAGGGCTACAACTTCCGTGAATACTTCGGGCAAAAAATCCCAAAGTGTAAAATTACGAAAATGCCCCTGAACGTGCGAATCGCGACGAAACTTAATCGGAACGTGCCCAAACGTCATACTAAGCACTTTAACACCTATAAAAGCTCAATTATACCTCAAATAACATTTTATCATATAAAACCGAGGTTGTCTGATTAACGAGCATAATTATAGGCATTAAAGTACCCGAGGGGGCTAAAATGCATAAGTTCGAGGGTAATTAAATGTAATATTTGATACGAATCACACCCCCTAACTTACACATTGCTAGTCCCTAGTAATGAAATTCAACGCAAGAAGAACTATAAGAAAATCACAACATGTATATATGCATCAAAATATAAATGCCACTTTCATAGGGAACATGATTGCATTTAGCATATGCAATAAGCCGTTAAACCCCTAGGTTACCCTAGTGGACGAGTGTCGTCTCGTGAGGGTTTTCAGGGATGATACCCACAAACATCATAAAGTTTCCTCAAAATATGCCAGAACCAACATGCGATAAGCCCAACAAAAGCGAAAAAGATTTCATATGCATTATTAGCAAAGTGAATGAATTCACGAAAAAGTTCGAATCATTAACATTATAGAATGCACCTCATAGAATTGAAACCTTAAATGTGGGAGGGGAGCGAGCACATGCAAAGTGTGATTTGGCAAAAACTTAAATAAACCGGATAATTAACATTAAAACATGCATATTTTCAATCCTCACGGGCATTACGCTCATCAAGCAAATTCACTCGAAACAGGGAGGTAACACACCGAACATGCGGGCATAAAGAGTAAATGTAAATGGAAACTATGCCGCACACATGTCACGAATGAAGAACGCTATATATAAAATGAAAAACTGTAATCTCAATGACAGATACCGCACACTAAAAGAGGCGAAATGCACTTTCACAGATTATCGCAACTGTTATGACTTTTGAATTACATGCACCTAAGATCACATAGGACTTTAATAGGGTTATATTGTAGGTTAGGCTAGGGTATGAAATGAAGGAATGTATGTACGGATTCAAAGTGTTCGGAATGAAAATTCAGGATAATGGTAAAATGCGGGAAATATCAAAATTGGAAAACAAGTTCCAAAACGGCATTAGATATATCAACGGGGAGAGTAATCAAAGCTTATTGAACTATATACACAATATTTACAACTTTCTCTTTCTTTTCTTTTCTTCTTTTTCTCATTTTGTCATTTGTTTTTTTTTGCTTTCTCTTTTTCTTCACTTTTTTCACTACTTTCTTTTCTTTACTTGTCAAACTCTCATATGCCTAAATTGCAACCGACATCATAACAACATCATTCAATCCCAAGTAACAAACCAAACAAAGGTATGGAAAGTGTATGTATGGGCTAAAACTCCAATTTAGAGTTGGTTATGGGAATGGGGTTATGAAACGAAAGGCTATATTTAGGCTCAACGGGGTTAACGAGGGTAAACATATAAGGGTGAGGTCAAGGTTAATATGGGTGATATAACAAAGAATGCCTATGATCATTTCCTAAAGTTTACGCAATTCTCGAATCAAAACAATATATGAAAATCATGCTCAAGTAACACATTTCAAGTACTCAATTAATGAACGGTCAAATGAAAGAATAGTGAGATTACCGACGAATTCAACGTTTTCAATGAGAAAAGAATAGTGTATAACACTCACAAACGACGAAAGGTACAAAGCTTACTCGGTGTAAGTATATACAATGCAACAAAAGATTACCGAGTTATAAAAATCTTAAACCAAATCAATATAACAATAAAAGTGCATGTGCTCATGGGATTAAAGTTTAATTCATGAAGTTATTCATAATATCAATAATTGAGACTAAAGTCTAATAACTTCTAAAATCGAGAACATGCATCATTGAGCTGTCTATTGGATCGGGCAATTATTGAAATTTATCATCGGAAACAAAGGTATAATGCCCAAAAAGGAGAAAAAAGAAAGAAAATCTTTTTGAAATTTTTAATTTTTCTAAGAAAAGCATACTAAGTAACTAACATGTGAGCAAAAACATGGACTAAAATAAAGAAATGGATAGAATATCCCACACCCCCTAACTTAAAACTTGACATTGTCCTCAATGTAAATTAAGAACCAAGTCAAAGAGAGGAAAAGAGCGATATTACCCAAAAGTGGAGCGATCCCCATAAGAACAAGTCCAAAGAATCTACAAAACAAGTTAGTACCGAGCATAGCAAAAACAAATAATAAAAAGTTAACTAATTACATTAGACTAAATTAAAAAGGAAGGAAAAAAAAAATAAAAAAATAAAAAAAAAATAAAAAGAAAAAATAAAAAGCTAACTATATACAACCTACTATTTAGATTTCACACTAACTGTACACTAGAAGTCTAAATAGCTGAGGGTCCACCATAAGAACGATTTGACTTTGGAGGATAATCGGTGTACCCTCACATACAAGCATGCCTTTCGAAAAATATGAATTCCGTTTTAACAACGGAAGGCATGTGTAAGGCGGAAGAAATGAACCATCGCCAATTAAAAGTTTTGGAGGGACGATGGGGGGTTTGGATTGAACGGGTGACAAAAACAAGTGGGGACCGAGAAAAGCCGAATATCCTCCCAATGATTTTGAAGTTGGAATGGGAGGCGGCGCACACAAAGGCAAAGATGCGATCGTGGAGGGCGACTCGAGCAAGTACTCCTCATCGGCGATAGGGTTTAAAACATTAAAGTTCGAAACCGAATCATCGGGTACTTGTTCCGGTGGGGTAATAGAGAATGAAAATGGGGATGAAAGAAATTCAAACTCATGAGATGAATCATCATCGCATGAAGTTGGAATTTCAAAGGAAATAATATCATTTTCAATGAAATGTTCTTCTTTGGGGGCCAAAGAAGAAATCATTTCATTGCAAATAGATATTACGTCATTTTCATCCTCACTTTCAATATCTATTATGAGATGGGCAAAGTCTAGAATGGCTTGTTCCAAAGTAGGTACACGTACTTCATTTGGTTCAAAACATTCCTCGACTTCAAAAGTCTCGGAAGCAAAATCGTCGTCGGACTCAAATAATAAATCCAACTCATGTTCCCACGAACGATTTTCTTCCCGATAGAGATTTTCAATTTTCTCATTTTCATACATACGCAAGCCCTCACCGAATGTCATGGGTCGAGGTGCGGATGCATTAGAATGGGAACTTTGAAAATTACCATCGGACTTAAACGAAAACTCATTATTATAGGAATTTTGAAAACTATTGCAATTCGTTTCAAAATTCCTATTATAAGGAGGTAAAGGCCCAAAATCATTATCATCATCATCAAAATTCCAATAACCTAAATTTTGACTTTCGTTATACTCGCCCAAGGTAATATTTGAATTTGCAAATTTTTGGGATTCTAAGTATTCACCGAAAGTCATAGGTTTGCGAGAATTTTGAGAATTATGACAAGGATTACCGAAAGAATTGGAATAAGACATGCTTACCCCAAAAATGGCTCGAAGGGGCAGATTCCACGAAGTAAGTGCGCGCGGAAAAAATTCGAGCGTTTCTAAGTGCTCAAATGTGGAAGTCCTGCAAAAAGTTAGCAAATAATACAAATAGAAAGAAAATACTATGAAATACTAAATCAAATAAAGTCTAAAACAAACTCATCCCCGGCAACGGCGCCATTTTGATTGAGCGCGAAAAGTAGCGCGTGTAAAGACGCTAATCGTTGTTTTCGTTTCGCCAACTCAATACAAAAACCTAAACTATTGACTACACTCTTTTAATGGAGTATAGCGGCCAGTCCGGGTATCGAAAATCCACAGAGACGAGTTGCTAAAATTTAATTGGTTTAATATTCCTAAAATAAAAGTGTAAAAGATATTTTTCTAACTAAAAAGAAATAAAAGATAAACTAGGCATGAGTGTATTTAAACTAAAATTAACAAAGCGAATAAAAACTATAGGATGCGACTAATATTCCTCAAATCGAGTTAACGTGTATAAATGGTTACATGGGACTACGAATTATTAGGATTGCATCTCGTTTCGTCAATTAATTAAATTAAGAGTTGTCACACCCCTAAATTCGCATAAAAGACTAATAAGATTTTGGCGTCAACAAATATCCCGGAAATTATGCACGCAAGGTCGTAAACACGGCGCATACATGATATACACCGTTAAATTTCCTAGGCGTAAAAACTAGGACAACGCACTCGAAATAAATACGTAAATCTCCATCACCAAAGCGGAGCAACAAATCAACCCACGTGAGTTCCATTAATCGCACCCTAATTTAAATTAGCCCCTACGCATATTAAATGACATAAATAAATTAACTAATTAATTAAAGCACAACTAATTAATTTAACACTAATTAAATTAACTACACAATTAATCTAGTTAAGAAATACTAAAGCAAGAAATAAATAAAGAACAAAGCTTAAAGTAGAGGAAGATGATAATGAATAGTAAACTACAACTTACATTAATGGAGGAATTATACAAAGAAAATGGAGGAGATGGGAGGTCTCCACAAAACTCCTAAATATTACAAACCCTAACCTACTCTAAGAGAGAGAGAAACTAGAGATAAAAACTATATATTATGTGTGTCCTTCAAAAATAAACACCAAACATGGTATTTATACAAAGTTACAAAAAAGAAATAAAAGAAAAAGAAGAAAAGAAATAAAAAAGGGATAAGGTTCTAATTATGGAACAAAAGAAAAAGATAAAAGAAAATAAAAAATAGAAAAATGGCAACAGATATTTGGATAAAAACAGATCACCGGTCGACCGGGTGTGGTGACCGGTCGACCTCGGAACAGGGGAGATCAACACTGTCTCGGACCAAAGGCAAAAATCGAATTACCGGTCGACCGTCGGAGCGTGGCCGGTCGACCGGCTGCGCTGCAACTCCAATTCACACAACGCACAGCACACTCCATGGCACAAAACATCCCATTCATAACCAACAAAAACCCGAGACCCACTTTGTTCCAAAATGGCCAAAAACCTTCGTATGGTGAGCCAAGAACCATTTCGTGTTGGATCGTAGCTGCAAAATTGGCAAAAGCCAAAGACCCACTTTTAAGCTCCATTAATGGCCAAAAGCTCCATCTCCATTAATGGCCAAAGCTCAAGCTCCAAAAAAGTGACCAAAAAGATCCATTTGCGCGTGTGGTCAATAATCATGCTCCAATTTCGGACGAAAGGCTCGAATTTCGGGCGAACCCAAAACCCGAGCAAAACCCGAGCCTAGGGCCAAATCGCCATCTTCATTTGCTGAAAAAACGTTTTTGGGACATAGATGGAATTAATGGATTTGTTATTAAAGAAGAAAAGGGACATGGATGGAATTATTTAAATTGTTAATGAATCCTTATAATTCTTTCCGATTAAAGCTCCGTGTTTTCTTCGTTCGGACTCCGATTCGAGCACCGTTCGCGGCCACGCGAAGCTTGGCCCGAGAGCTACAACTTCCGTGAATACTTCGGGCAAAAAATCCCAAAGTGTAAAATTACGAAAATGCCCCTGAACGTGCGAATCGCGACGAAACTTAATCGGAACGTGCCCAAACGTCATACTAAGCACTTTAACACCTATAAAAGCTCAATTATACCTCAAATAACATTTTATCATATAAAACTGAGGTTGTCTGATTAACGAGCATAATTATAGGCATTAAAGTACCCGAGGGGGCTAAAATGCATAAGTTCGAGGGTAATTAAATGTAATATTTGATACGAATCAGTATCCCGATCTCAAATCAATCTTCGAGAAGAAAGAAGCTCCCCTCAACTAGTTAAATAGGTCATCGATTCGAGGCAACGTATACTTATTCCGTATCGTGACCTTGTTCAACTCTCGGTAGTCCACACACAGTCTTAGTGAACCGTCCCTCTTCTTCACAAACAAAACTGGAGCGCCCCAAGGTGAGGTACTCCTGCGAATAAAGCCCTGACCTAACATTTGCTCTATCTGATCTCGTAGCTCTCGCATCTCTGCCGGAGACATACGGTACGGTGCGCGTGCTATAGGTCTCGTATCTGGCAATAGGTCTATAACAAAGTCTATCTCTCGATTGGGGGGTAGGTCTGGTATCTCTTGAAACACATCCGAATACTCCCTGACAACTGGGATAGAATCTAAAAGAATTACAACCTCCTTAGAGGTATCCTCCTCTATGTAATACAGATGAGCGGTCGATCCTCCCTCTGGGCGAGGCATCGCCACTACAAACATCTCTTTCCCCGGAATGGAAAAAACAATGCTCCCGCTGAAGCAATCAATCATGTCCCTATAAGCTACGAGCCAATCCATACCGATAATCACATCGTGCACATGCATATCTAATACCAACATGTCTGCAGGTAAGACCAAACCACTAATCTCTACCCCCACTCCCTGGCATATAAAGAATATAAGTGACCCATTCCCCAATCGTGAGTCGACACACGTCACTGTGCTCTCCGCCGTGGCTAACAACCCTATAGCCTTCACGAAATGTGTAGCTATAAAACAATGTGTAGCCCCCGTATCAAACAATACCCGACCCATAGTGCCATGGATAGGAAACGTACCCTCAATCGCGGGCGGTGCCTGTGGAACTGCTGCCTGGTGGACGTTATAGACACGTCCATACTGTAGCTGCCCCTGCTGAGCTGGGACTACTGGAATGGGTGGCAATACTGCCATCTGTGGTGGTGCGGGGAGAGCGGCGGGAAACATAGGCCTTTGCGGCTCCTGGCGAGCACCCTGCTGCTGCTGCTGTGGGGCCCTGCCCCTATCAGGACAATCCTGTAGTTTATGGCCAGTCTTGCCACAAACAAAACACTTCCCTGGGAAGTTCCCTCCTCTCCTCCCCTGCTGCCCCCGGCCCTGGTGGCCATTACCGTTCCTCCCTTGGCCTTGATGAAACTGCTGCCCATTCTGCCCCTGTTGTCCCTAATGGCCGTTTGGACCCTGATGGCCCTGACGGAAACCTCCCTGTCCGTGCCTATAATTCCCTGATCTGAACCTCTTCTGTTCCCCCTACTGGGAACCCTGCTCACCCTGTCTCTGCCCCTGAACAGATTGTGCTCCACTGGCACCATGTCCTCCAGTCCTGCCCTGATGGCTAGACTCTCCCGATCTCTTGCCCTCAGTCATATGAAAGCGGTGATCCTGGCAGTGTAACAAAGCAGCGTTAACCATATCAGAATAAGTGGCGAACGAAATGTTCCCTAACAGATGCTGACGGATCCTCCATGTCAAACTGTCGGTGAATTTATCAATCTTCTTCTTTTCTGTCGGTATCTCATCCGGAATGATATTCAATAGATTCATGAACTCGGCCTCATAATCGGCCACGATCTTACCCTCCTGCTTCAGGCTCATCAATTTCCTCCTCATTTCCGTATGAACAGCGGACGGAAAGTACTTGCGGTCAAACCTCACCCAAAAGTCCTGAATAGTGAGAGTATCCCTCTCCTCTACGGTGGTAATAGACTCCCACCACTGCAGTGCAGATCCAACTAGCTTGAAAGTAGTTAGCACCTGCTTCTGAACTTCCGTGCACTCATACATCCTCAAGTGCCTCTGCATATCCTTCCTCCACTGGCTCGAGACTACCACATCTGAGCTACCTGCAAACTCTGGCGGATGCGCTTTCTGAAAAGCGTCACGTACACGTTCCCAAGAAGACGGGAATGCATTTGCCTGTACTGGCGCGGCAACCGACGCCTGAGGTGGTGCCTGCTGAACTACGAAAATTGCGGCATTTACCGCTTGGGCTACAATGGCTGCAACCTCAGCGGCGTTCATCATGCCCTGAACTGGAACGGGCTGGGGTTCGGGCGTTGCATCCCTGGGAACTCGTCGTGCACATCGTCGAGGGATCTGAAATAAGAATGAAGTTTATAAGTTCCCAGTTATAATCTTAAAATAGCTGAAGAACGTAGCATATACAAGAGACTACAACAGTCCTAAAATATAGGGCTCTATATCAAAGAAAACTTAGCGGAAACATAATAGCCGTACAGATCCTAAAGGACACTAGAACCTGATGCTCTGATACCACCTGTGACACCCCGACTAATTAAATACCGGGTAGCTACTCCTTTATTAAATTACCAAAATGCCAAGTTGGCTCAGTTAATAGCATCACTGTCGAAAACATTTTATTATTACTAACTGTGGTGACAATTATTAGGCAACACAAATAAATATGAAAGAGGTAACAATCAAGAAAAGATAAATAAAATGCCAATCACACAACAACGGGTATACGTGGTTCAGCAAAGATGTGCCTACGTCCACGGTGGTTCAGTCAGTGTTATTTCTCTATATTCTGAAGAATAAGTACAGAGAATACAACTTGTCCTTTGCCCCGGACTTAGGGTTTAATTTATACATGTATATGTTGGAGTAGTGGCGGTGATGGGTTCCTCCTTATTAGCCATCTCCCCTACATGGGATCGCGTTCCCCCACAACTTCTCTTCATGGGATCGTGGGGTAATCGGATCAATACAAAAGGTGATGGGCCTGGGCTTTGGGCCGCTAAGGAAAGGCTACTCGTCCAGGCCTATGATGCTAAATTCAGGGTACCCACAATTGCCCCTAAATTTGTTGGGCCAATTTTACAAGTCCAATGAATTTAAATAATCAGCTATTATGGTTGATTTCTTTGAAAACTGTGAAGTTTCTTTGGCGGCACCCGCTTCTCTATCCGTGCGCTATGATTAGACTTGAAGGCTCGTTGGAATAAGGAACATTTCTTTTCGTCGCTTCAGTCTTTTCCAGCAATCTTCTATCCTCTGAGAACTCTTGCGCTTTGTACCTTCTATTTTCGATCTCTATTTTCGTTGCTTCTTCGCCATTTGACCTGATCTTCTGTCTTGTAAGTCTCTCGTGCTCTTTGCATTTTCTCTTTGGTTTGTAGTTTTCTTGTATTTTTCCAATGGCGAAGATTGGAAATAGGTCAGTAACTGAGTTTAGAAAATTCTATAGTATTCCTGAGTGGGTAGAGATTGAGTGTTGTGCCTCGCCTCCTAGGAACGTTAGGGATATCGAGGATGCACATTGGATTCACGTCCTGTTGCTCTCCCAGGGGGGACTTACCTTCCCCCCTAATGATCTGCTTCTGCACTTCTTTAGCTATTTTAGTATTGTGCCTGCACAATGTTCGCCCAACATATGGAAAATAGTGAACGGCGTGCATAGGATAAATCAATTATATGGCAAAAAGTTAGGGCTTGTCGAGGTCTGCTTTTGTTACTCCTTTTCTCGAACGAGTTCAGTTGTTCTGTACCTTAAGGCTAGGAGCCTTGATAGGGTATTGGTAGTAAATCTACCTGATTCCCATAAGGACTACTGGCAAGAAGGTTTTCTTGTCAAGAATTGGCAACTTTCCCCCCAATTTGAAGGGTCGAGGTCTGAGAGGTTCACCGTTCCCTTTTATGGGGAAGAATATATAAGTAGATGTCATATTATTGTTTCAACCTTTGCTGACTTGTGATTTTTCTAACCTCTCCTTGCTTTTTCTTTTACAGCGAGGACAAAGAACTTGGAGCCTGCTCTCAACGAGGTTCGTATCTCGGAATTGGTGAAAGCTTGGAACATCAGGGAACCTTTGGGTGATGGCGAGCATCCTAGGTCTGCTGTTTTTCTGCTTGAATACAAGAACACAGGCTCCAGCTTCATAGCCCGACCTGTGGATAGTGTTTCGGATTTTGACTCTTCCGAAGAGATTTCTGCTGAGCCCATCCAATTGGATGAACAAGAGAGCAGCTCGGAGAGTGAGCCTGCAGGTGTTGTGAGTAATTTGGGTGCAGGCAGTGCTGACAGTAGCAGTTCTTCGAGCACTACCAGCAGTTCTGGTGAAGAGATGCCTACCAGGAAGAATTTAATCAGAGATGATGATGATGATGATGTGCTTCTTGCACAGAGGTCCAAGAAATCGAAGACTGCCTCCAGGGCCATAGCTATTGGTTCTCGGCCTTCTTCTCAGGAGCAAGAGAAGAAGAAGAGAGAGGAGGAGCAGGCGAGAGAGAGAGAGAAGAAAAAGGAGGAGGAGAGGAAAAAGGTGGAAGAGGGAAAGAGAAGGGAGAGAGAAAAATAGGAGGAGAGGAGGAAGATGGAATTGAGGACCAAAACTGGTCAAGCCCTGGTCCCAGTATCTGCCTTGTTTGAGGGGGCTTCGGTGGCCACCTCTCCTCAGCTTGCCCCTGCGCTGCTCGAGAGAGCGGTCCTTCCTACAGATCGTGAGAGGGCGTTGGGGTCCGATCAACTAGATTTGCAAGCTAGCCAGAGGCTTGCCTTGGTAAGGTTCCCTTCTAATTCTCAATTTCTTTTGACAATTTTTAATGGTTTGTTCTTCCTGATCCTTTACTTGTTTTTTGCAGTTTGTGACCGACTTCGCTGTGCTCTATCGCTCTCGCGACGAGCTGGTGAGAAGAAACGGTGAGCTGGAGTAGCAGAAGTCTACTCTGGTAGCCAGGGGTTCTCAGCTGGAGGCCGATCTGAAGGCTGCTGATGCAGCTCGAGCTTCAACTGCCTCGGCCCTTGCTAATTCTGCTCGCGAGAGAGATGTTGCTGTCAGGGAGCTTGGAGAGCTGAGGAAGTCGTATGACCTGGTATGCTCGAGTAAGCTAGACTTTACGAAGAAGAACAGGGTTCTTGCCGAGCAACTGGAGGCGGAAAAAGCCCAGGCAGCCACTCTTAAGGAAGATTCGTACAACTCTGGCTGGGCTGATGCGTATGAGGACGCCGAGGTTCAGATAGGCTATATCAGCCGTCTGAACTTCAAGAAAGGGTGGAACAAGGCCCTCGTGGCTGCTGGGGTGGACGTTGCATCCCCACTCTTTGATGAGCATGATCCAGGGCCAAAGCCAGTCGTGGATGAGGACCCAGCCCCAACTGCTGAAGGCACCAATCCTATTTCTCAGGCGACTCCTACTGATGCTCCCTTGGTCGAGGGGGCAGTGGACACCCCTGCAGAGGGTAATGCCCCTGCTGATGCTGATAAGGACAAGGGTCCATCCACCGAGGTTGCTAATTGATAGGCTTCTTTGTAACTTTTTTCTTTTTTGATCTGATGTAACCTCGCTCATTATCAATGAAAAGACTTCATTTTTGTTTATGATGATCTCTTTCTTTTCTCTTTATTTTACTTGTAATTAGTTGATGTGGATGACTATATTCCTGTTACCTCCTAACTAGGTAGGACTCTTGGTCCTAATGCAAGCCCTGCAGTTTGCCAGGCCTTTGCTAGGCTTTGCAGGTTTGCTAGGTCAAGGAACCAGAAATATAAGGATCAGTCCGAGATAGTGGCCAAGTTGAAGGACAGGCTCCAGGAAATGGAAGAGATCAGTGCTTCAGTCCAAGAAGAAGTTAGCGAGCTGAGAGCGAAGTTACTGGAGGCCACCGAGATCAACCAAGTCGTGGAGTTTCTGCAACGGGAGAATGAAGACCTAAGGCGGGAGGTCTTGAAGCTTAAGGAGCATTCGCCGAGCACCGCTTCGCCAGTCCTACAAGGCTCTTCTTCGTCGCGAGCTGCTCGGCCTCCCCTCCCGCGTGCTGGTAGGAGTACCAGGGGTAGGAATAGGGAAGTCGAGGAATAGCGTGAGAGGGAAATTGAGGAGCTGCGCGGCGATGTTCGGCGAGCTTATGTCACTGCTGCTGGGCTCTAGAGGGACGTTACCCGACTGCGGCATCTATTCAAGAAGGGCCCTCGCCAAGTGTGGACTGATGGCTATGATCAGGGCTGGCTGGATGCTCCCACAAGATTATCAGAGTTCGAGGAGCTCTCCTTCATCAGGGGTTGGTTGAGTGCTCTTAAAGAGCTGCAGGTCCCGAGGAACTCGACGTTGTGGTATCGGCACGAGATGTCCTCCTCTACTCTGATGCCCAATCCATTCAGGCGAGATGATCGATGGATCCTCATCGATGCTATTCCCTGGAGACTATTGGAGTTGGACGCAAATGAGGTCGTGGAGGAGTTCGATCCTGCTCCTGATGATGGGAGGAGAGCTAAAGTTGCTGACTACCTTGCTCGGAGGCTTCCACCTCCTTGATATTTTGTTTTTTAATAATTGTAAATGCTTTGGGCGAGCTTCGCCGACTAAACATGTACTATTATTGTTTATAAATATAAAAGATTAATGGAAAGTTCGAGTTTTGGGCGATTTTGCCGACTAAACGTGTTCATCCAATCTTTTTATATTTTTGCAGCTTCACGATCCATTTTATCTTGTCATGTGAGTGTCCGCCCAGTCCAGTATTAATAATACCATTGTTCCCTTCCTTTACCTTTTAGGTCGTGTCGTCACACTCCCTTAGGCCTAAGTAGGGCAATTGGTGAGGACACACCTGTTATTGGATGTCTTTATCCGGTCGGGATTTTGTTTAACCAAAGTAGGTTTGATGCCTAAGAATACTCTGTAGGGCTTCATATATTGCCATGGGCAATGCTAAGAGGTCTATCGTGCTTCATGACGATGACCTGAGGAGGGGTGTTCCCCTGCTATGCCAACCATTATACCTGTGATTTGAAAAGGATGTGCAATAAGATATAATTGTTACTTTTTAGAGAGTGATCAACTGAGAGATTTTCATTGGTGAATTGAGAAATAAACTGTCTTTTCCCATAATGAGTACAATAAAAGATCTAACAATAGAACTCCTAAAAATAGAATTTCTTGATATTAGCTGCGTTCCATGCTCGTGGTATCTCTCTGCCCTCCATCGTTTTCAAATGATAGGCACCTTGCAGATCGTCTCTAATTATCTCATAAGGTCCTTCCCAGTTCGGGCCCAGTTTACCGTCTGATGGCTTCACTGTGTTGCCCAGGACCTTTCTTAGAACATAGTCCCCAACTTCGAATTTCCTCGGATTGACCCTTTTGTTGTAGTTCTTTGCGAGCTGTTGCTGATAGCTCGCTAGTTTTACTAGGGCAAGTTCCCTGCGTTCGTCGGCCAAATCGAGCTCAGCGAGCAAAGCCTGATCGTTCTGACCCTGCTCGACAAGGTCGGATCTCATTGTAGGCAATCCTCCTTCTAGTGGGATGACTGCCTCCATACCATATGCTAGTGAGAATGGCGTTTCTCCTATGGATCGCCTAGGAGTCGTTCTGTACGCCCATAGGATATGCGGTAGCTCGGTTGTCCACGCGCCTTTGGCTTGTTCTAACCGCTTCTTCAATCCAGCGATCACTGTCTTGTTGGAAGCCTCAGCTTGTCCGTTTCTTTGAGGGTAAGACACCGGGATGAAGTGGTGCCTGATCCCATGTTGGTCGTAGAAGTCCTGAAAAGGGCCACTCTCGAACTGTGTTCCGTTGTCAGTGATGATGGTTCTGGGGATCCCAAATCGAGTGATTATATTTCTCCATATGAACCTCATCATGTCAGCATATCGGATGTTCGCCAGAGGTTCTGCCTCGATCCACTTGGTAAAGTAATCAGTTGCGACCAACAGGTATTTGTGATTGTCGGCAGCGGTGGGCAGTGGTCCCACGATGTCCATTCCCCACTGGGCGAAAGGCCAGGGGCTGGTCAGGGATTTTAACTCGCTGGCGGGCTGGTGGACCATGGGGGCGTGAAGCTGGCATTTTAGGCATCTGCGGACATATACTGCAGAGTCCTTTTACATATATGGCCACCAATAACCTTCCTTCATTGCTCGGAAGGCTAGAGACCTTCCTCCGACGTGACTCCCGCAGATTCCTTCATGAAGCTCGTGAAGCACTGTCTTGACATCGCCTGGGTGAACGCATCTAAGGTAGGGGCCGGAGAAAGATCTTTTATACAAGTCGCCTCCCGTGGATAAGTGAAAGCGACCATCTTTGACTCTTATCAGGTGAGCAGTCCTCTTATCCTCTGGGAGCGTTCCGTTCTTCAAATAGTCTCTCAAGGGATCCATCCAGCTGGGGGCTGGTTCCAATTGGAGTATTGGTTTCGCTTTGGTCAGCTCGTAGTTGGGGTAAATGCTCGGGCAGCTGAGGAAATCGATAGGGATGATCCTTTTAAGGATGGAATCAACTGCCGAGCTAAGGGCTGCTAAGGCATCAGCTTGGCTGTTCTGCCCCCTGGGAAACTGTTGGATGTTGATTTCTTCAAAGTTCGTCATTAAGTTTTTTACCAAGGAGAGGTAGGCTTCCATCCTCTCATCCTTCGCGTTATAGTCTCCACTTATCTGATTGGAAATTAGTTGCGAGTCTCCGAATACCTGTAAATGCTTTGCTCCCAGAGTTTGCGCCCTTTGGAGACCTGCTATTAAGGCTTCGTATTCTGATTCATTGTTGGAGGCTGCAAATCCCAGCCTGATTCCTTGCTCGAGGACTATTTTTTCTGGAGTGACGAGAACAATTCCTACTCCTGCCCTCTTTGAGTTGGAGGCTCCATCAACGAATAGTTTCCAGCTTTCCCCTGTAGCCTGGTTGTTTTGTTCTGTTGGCTTAGGATGGTCGAAGGGTTCTTCGCCTGTGAATTCAGCTATGAAGTCAGTAAGGATTTGACCCTTGATAGCTGTCCTTGGTTGAAATTGGATGTCAAACTGGCCGAGCTCGACTGACCATTTAGATAGTATGCCCGACAAATCCACCTTCCTTAGGACAACCTTGAGGGGGTGTGATGTAAGGACGATGATCGTATGAGCTTCGAAGTAATGCTTCAGTTTCCTCGAGGATATTACTAGGGCGAATGCGAGATTTTCCAATGGCAGGTAGCGCTGCTCGGCGTCTAGTAAGGTTTTGCTCGCATAATATACTGGATGTTGGATCCCTGTAACTTCACACATTAGCGCTGAGCTGACAGTATGGCTGGATACAGAGAGGTAGAGGTACAAAGAGTCCATTTGCTGTGGTATGACAAGCAGTGGTGGGGAGATTAAGTAGGACTTGAGTTCGTCTAATGCTTGTGAGCAGCCTGGGGTCCATTCTACCGTTTTGCTGCCTTTTAAGAGTTGGAAGAAGGGCTTGCATCTCTCGGAGGATTTAGAAATGAAACGATTTAGAGCAGCGAGCATTCCAGTGAGCTTCTGTACATCGCGGATTGTGCGAGGAGGTTGCACTCTTTTGATTGCATCAATCTGGTCTGGATTAGCCTCTATGCCTCGCTCGCTGACCAAATACCCAAGAAACTTTCCTGACTGGACACCGAAGGAACACTTTCTCGCGTTGAGTTTCATTCGGTACTTCCTGAGGATTTCGAAGGTAATTGACAGGTCCGAGAGGTGATTTTCCTTCTCCTTGCTCTTGATGAGCATGTCGTCGATGTAGACCTCCATTGTCTCTCCCATTTGATTCTTGAACATTTTAGTAACCATCCGCTGATAGGTTGCCCCTGCATTTTTTAGCCCAAAAGGCATGACCTTGTAACAGTATAAACCAACCGTCGTGATAAACGCCATTTTGTCCTGATCTGGGGCATACAGGAGAATCTGGTGATAGCCTGAGTATGCGTCCAGGAAACTCATTCGTTCGTGAGCTGCAGTGGCGTCTACTAGTTGGTCTATTTTTGGAAGAGGGAAGCTATCCTTGGGGCATGCTTTGTTCAGGTCAATGAAGTCTATGCAAACTCTCCACTTCCCGTTGCTTTTTGGAACTACCACTGGGTTGGATAACCATTTGGGGAATCGCACTTCCCGTATGGACCCTGCATCCAACAATTTTTAGAATTTCTTTTTCTATTGCTCTGGCCTTCTCGGGAGCAGTTCGTTGTGCCTTCTGCGCTATCGGCTTGAATGTGGGATTGACGTGCAACCGATGGCAGACCATATTTGGATCGATTCCTGGCAGCTCATAGGGTTCCCAAGCGAAAATGTCTATGTTGCTTCTGAGTAAGGTTAACAAATCCTTTTGCTCTTGGTCAGTGAGTGAGGTCCCGATCAGGAAGACTCTGTTGTTGTCGCCTTCTTTAGCAATTATTTCTACCAGGTCCTCTACAACACGCTCGGAGGGGAGGAGCCTGGTCTCTTCCACTCCGGGCCTTCCATATTTTAATTGCTATTTGGAAGGGATTGAACCTTCCTCCACTTTCTCGCTGGTTTGAACGGATTTTTTCTCTGGCTTTGGTCGGATGGCCGCTATGAAGCACTTTCTCGCCATCGCCTGGTCGCCATGTATCTCCATCACTCCCCGCTCGGTGACATATTTGAGTTTCTGGTGGTAGGTCGAGGAGACTGCCTTCATTGCATGAAGCCATCCCCTGCCGAGGATGGCTTGATACGGTGAATCGATGTCGACCACCAAGAATTCGATCATTTTTGAAACATTTCCAGCGAGCACTGGTAGTACTATCTTGCCCAGAGGCATGGTCATTTTCCCAGCGAAGCCGACTAGAGGAATAGTGGTTCCCTTTAGGTCGGTGATGTTCAACTTCAATTTTCTGAACAGGTCGATGTACATTACTTCGGATGAGCTCCCTTGATCGACGAGTAGCCTGTCGATATCAAAGTTGTCTATCCTGAGTGTAATGACTAAGGCATCGTGATGTGGGGTCCTCACTCCCACAAGATCTTCATCTATGAAAATAATATGCTTGTTGTAGTTGATGTCCTCTGCTCACCGACGTTTTCCTGCCTGTGATTTTGCTGGATCAATCTGAAAAGCTTGCATTACCGCTGTCAGATTTTTTACCTCCATTCGAGCTGAGTTACCCTGGATTTGCTTAACATCGGATACTCCATGGATTACTGTGAATTCATGTCCGGCGTCGTCTTCCAATACATTGTCGGGTTTTGCCTCCTTGTGGACAGTCACTCTCTCTACCTTCCTTTCAACAAAGTCATTCAAATGTCCGGATTGGGCCAACTCCTCGAGGTGGGACTTAAGAGCCTTGCAGTGCTCGGTCTTATGCCCTCCCTCTTTGTGGAAGGTGAATCTCAGTGCATTGTTTCTTTTCGATGGGTCTCCTCCCATTTTCCGGGGCCATTTGATGAACGGCTCATCCATGATCTTCGCGAGAATTTTGTAAATTGGTTCTTTGAAGACGATGTTGACCGCCTGGAACGACTTTGCAATGTCAGGGTTCCCTCCGTTCTTGGAGCCATTCTTTCTCCCATTCTTTCCTCATTTTTTCTGGTTATCAACTTTCTCACTTCCCTTGATAGCGAGCTTGGCTCGACCGTTTTCTCCTACGTTAAGGCGGGTGACATCTTCCACCTTTGCGTATTTCTCAATCCGGGCCATCAGGTCATCAGTGGTGGTTGCTTCCTTCTTTGTCAAGGACTGGTAAAGGAGGGAAGAGCTAGGTAGCCCAATTTTGAATGAACCCACTGCCACCTCTTCCGCGCCGTCCTCGACTTCGTTGAATAATTCCCAGTACCTCTTCGCGTAGTCTCGGAGTGTCTCCTGAGGCATTTTCTTCATTGTTAATAGAGCATCCATCCTTTTGGTGAAGAACCGGGCCGTAAAGAGCTCGGACAGGGATTTGAAGTTTTTGATGGATCGGTGAGGGAGTTTCTCGAACCATTTCTGGGCCACGTCATGAAGGCTCGAGGGAAAAATACGGCACATCAGTGAATCTCGGTGATTCCAGAGGGTCATAGCCTGCCGGTACTTCCTGACATGATCAATGGGATCAGTCTTCCCGTCGTAAATCTTGAACCTTGGAATAGAAAACTTTTGGGGAGCTTCTTCTTCTTCAATTTCCCTCGTGAAGGGAGATTTCATCTGGGTCTTAAGGGCTCTCTTGGAGAGTTCTCTGGTCGACCTGGTGCCGCGGTGAGCTGGATGTTGGTCCATTTCTCTGCGGACTAGGTTCCGTATGTTGTCGTCGCTGCGAGTAGGGCTCTGATAGCGGCGAGATTTTCTCAGTTGCTCGCGGAGGTCGTCGTCTAAGTCGCCACCTTCGAACCCTTGATATTGCCGCCTAGGGCTCCTTCCTCGGCTGCGAGATTTGCTCCCCTGAGGGCTAGGAGTGCGATAGGGGCGTCTTCTGGTATCAGGACGTAATTCTTTCTCCAGTTTTTCCAGTCTTCTTTTCAAGCGAGCATTCTCATCCTCATATCTGCGAGAAGACTCCCTCTGCTCGTGGAGCCTTGCTTCGTATGCATCGATCAATCTGGATATCTGAGTGGACCTTGCTGGTCCTTGACTTTCTTCTGAGGCTGGCCTTTCTAAGCGATCCCCTTGATCTGAATGTCGGACTTCAGACCTAATCCTGCGAGGAGCGAGTGGCTCCTAAATATCTCCTGCTTGAGGAGCATTGCTGTTGTGACCAGACATCTTAGATTTTTTCTCGGCGTGGGCTCTTCTCAGGGAATGATAAACGATTCCCATAGACGGCGCCAATTGTGGTGACAATTATTATGCAACACAAATAAATATGAAAGAGGTAACAATCAAGAAAAGATAAATAAAATTCCAATCACACAACAACGGGTATACGTGGTCCAGCAAAGATGTGACTACGTCCACGGTGGTTCAGTCAGTGTTATTTCTCTATATTCTGAAGAATAAGTACAGAAAATACAACTTGTCCTTTTCCCCGGACTTAGGGTTTAATTTATACATGTATATGTTGGAGTAGTGGGTGTGATGGGTTCCTACTTATTAGCCATCTCCCCAACATGGGATCGCTTTCCCCCACAACTTCTTTTCATGGGATCGTGGGGTAATCAGATCAATACAAAAGGTGATGGGCCTGGGCTTTGGGCCGCTAAGGAGAGGCTACTCGTCCAGGCCAATGATGCTAAATTCAGGGTACCCACACTAACCACCTAGTATTTAAAAAGTAAGTTGCCAAATTTTAATTAAAGTCTGATTAACATGCAGTAAAAGATTTAATGCAAGAATAATATCACCATTCACCATAACGAAATAATAGAATAGCCATCACATGATATAAATAAATCCTGAGGAAACTCCTCACAACAAACTTCACAACTGAAACGAATAACTAAATACTGAATACTGAATCAATATATGCCAAAGTCTGAAAAACTGAAATGGGAATGTAACTCTAATGGAAGTGGGCAACATGCCCTAAAACTGAGGAATACTGAACATGGAATCCAAATGATAGAAGCGTCTACAAGCAAATCCCTGTAACTTCCACAAACAGCTACAGCTCGTCATCTGTATGAGTATCCTATGGATGGTGTCCTTGTGGCTGGGCACCTAAAATGGTTTTACAAGAAAAATAGATTTGAAAGCAAACGGGTCAGAGCCCGAATGTGGAGATATTTTAAAAACCTGCAAGTGCTTTAAAAACATTTAAAACATTAAATGCAAAGTACATGTTAGGACGTGCACTCACATGAAATTCTCACCTCTCGATTAAATGTGCACTCCTAACGTAAGTACCCATCTAAAATGACACTAACCACTAGCTAAGTGACATCATATCTAGCTAGACTGTTATAGGTTCTACCCTTAATACTCGGTTCCCATTAACATTATAACGATCTCAATTAAATAGGGGCTTAACGTAAATTCAGGTTCTCATATAAAAGTAATACAACTCGTTATAGATTATCCCTTTTATTTTATTCCATAGTTATACACACAATACCATATGAAAGTTCTCATTTTACTAAGTGTATATTATCACGTCATAAATATACAATACAAGCACCCCAAGCCTAAGCTGTGGTGCACACATACTCTGCTATCCATCCTGGTACATCACGTACATAAGGATCACGCATTCTGAATCTCTCAGGAATCGTTCTCAGATAATAACATCACAAATAATGGAGGCGAACACAGTCACATCACATGGGTCACGCACATACCTACGCTCCCACAATCAGCGGACTTATTAACATTCCAATAAGTCTTTCTCTTACCTATGTTCATCGAGGTAACCATTCTAAATCCGGGCAACACAAGGATTAGAGGGCCCTAAGCGAACACAAACCTCCCGTGATAGTAAGTATGGTAGGTATGTCATACACACAAAATCAATACATATACTAAGTATGCACACATCTTAGTAATCACCATAATATATTGGTACATATCGCATTCTCATACCAACTTGATATATATACAACTTATATAATCCCGGTCCATATTTATACGCGCCATAATTTATTCTTACGTCGTAGTAGGCACTCACGTCTCAGCTCATATTTTCCTTTAGGTTCAAACTACACTTCTAGGTTTGACTCCTCATTATATCCCAAACATCCCAAATATATCAATTAATCATCAAGGAAAGGCTATCTCTACCTATACACCAGGTTACGTGGCACTCGGGATCAAAACAGGCTAGAAAGCCTAAACTGTCAACTCGTTCGAAGTCTCGTTCGAACGAGAGTTCGTTCGAACGAACTGGGGTCTTCTAACGAGATCTCGTTAGAACGAAATCTTCGAACGAACATCACTCTTGTTATAACCCATACTGTCAACTCGTTAGAAGCTCGTTCGAACGAGCTCGTTCGAACGACATGGGTAGGTCTTCTAACGAGTGGCCAGTTTCGAGCCCAGAAATTCCTATCTCGTTTTTCCAATTTCTCTACACCTCAAATCTCATTCTAACATAAATCCAACGATTGTTTAAAGTCTCTAATCATTCCTAAACGTATTTAGGTCATATACTAACATGTTTTAAGGGAATAATTCATCCTAAACATCACCAAATCACAAGTCTCATCACTTTTCCCCAATTTTTCAAGAACATAAACCCTAAGATTATAACTCATCAATTTCAAGAAATAAATCCGTTTTTATAACACAATAACTTATAATTATCATAATTCGATCTTCCAATAACATTTCTACATGCAAACCTATCTCCAAAATTTATTAACAACTCCAGTTTCATGGGTTTTCAATTATCTCCCAGTTAATTATGATTATGGAACAGTCTAAGCATGGAAGAAGCATTTACTGTATAAAAATGTAAATTAAACCACTTTCCTCGAGTGTCTCTGAATTTGGTGTTGATTTGATGAAGCTTTTTCTGCAGAATTCCTTCTCTCTCTCTCTCTCTCTCTACAAGCCTTCTTCTCCAAAGGTGGCTAGGGTGGCTAGGGTTTGTTTAGGAGACTTAGAAAACCAATTTTAAAACTCCCCGTAGTCTTATGGGTCAATATGGGTGGTAGTGGGTTTAGTGGTTAGTTACCCAATTCAGATCATAAATCCTAATTTTTGTCATTATTAAATCCCACAAATACAATATTACCAAACTACCCTTATAAGATGCCGGTATGGCCTAAAAATACACCGGGACCCAAACTAAACCCCCGGCTAATGTTTTCTGACTATCTCGACCCTTCCGGATGCGTTAGTGCCCTAAAAATGACCATACGGTTAATAGAATTTAAATTCACTTTTATAAATAAAATAATTATATCCTGACGTGACTGTCACCGGCGTCCCAATAAAATGTCCAAATTGCCGTATATCAATCTCACGACAATTTCATAATTCAATATTCATAAATCATCATATATACTCAATATAGTCAAATACCAACTCACATCTCGCTAGTATTTTATCCGGATTAATTCCCAATTAATTCTCATTTAATTAATTAATCCCAAAAATAAATATCGCCAAAAATTCGGGGTATTACATACTTCCCCCCTAATAACAGAATTTCGTCCCGAAATTCGGAACTAGAATGTACCTGGTAAGAACAACTCTGGATAACGTTTGCTCATCTCATCCTCGCGCTCCCATGTGGACTCCTCGACATTATGATGTCGCCACTGAACACGCACTAACGGGACTATCTTTGACCGCAGTTTCCGCTCACTTCGGTCCAAAATAGCAATCGGCCCCTCCTCGTAGGAGCTATCAGGTTGGAGATCGATGTCCTCCAAAGTAATATGATAATGAGCCAAATTGTCTCTG
Source organism: Sambucus nigra (assembly GCA_949130495.1). NCBI lineage: Eukaryota > Viridiplantae > Streptophyta > Magnoliopsida > Dipsacales > Adoxaceae > Sambucus > Sambucus nigra. The sequence continues at coordinate 424,437,595 of OX422218.1, forward strand.
AGATATTTCCTTAGCGAGGAAATATGAAATACATCGTGAATCCGATGCAAATGCTCCGGTAATCCAAGCCTATACGCAACCGGTCCAATCCGCTCAATAATAGGAAACGGCCCCACATACCTCGGTGCCAACTTCCCCTTCTTCCCGAAACGCATAATCCCCTTCATAGGAGATACTCTGAGCAAAACCTGGTCCCCTACTTGGAACTCTCTGAAGAACCTCTTCGCATCATCATAGCTCTTCTGCCTGTCCTGAGCTACCTGAATGCGACTTCGAATCAGTTCTATCCTCGCCGAAGTATCCTGAATCACTTCCGGCCCAAGTAGTTTATTGTCCCCCACCTCCAACCAACATGCTGGGGAACGACAAGGCCTACCGTACAACGCCTCAAATGGAGCCATGCCAATAGTGAACTGGTAGGAGTTATTATAAGTAAACTCTACCAGTGGAAGGTATTGATCCCATCCACCTCCAAAGTCAATAATGCACATGCGTAGCATGTCCTCCAACATCTGATTTGTGCGCTCGGTCTGCCCATCGGTCTGCGGATGATAAGCCGTACTCAACCGCAATTCTGTGCCCATGGCCTCCTGAAAACTCTCTCAAAACCGCGAAACAAATATCTTGTCTCTGTCAGACACGATATTTAGGGGTACATCGTGAAGTCTCACAATCTCTGAAATGAAGAGCTGGGCATACTGTCCCGTAGTGTAGTCAGTCCTTACGGGTAAAAAGTGAGCGACTTTGTACAATCTGTCCACAATTACCCAAACGGAGTCGTGACCCCTCTGCGACGTAAGCAACCCCGTGATAAAGTTCATGGATATGCTCTCCCACATCCACACCGGGACCTCCAACGGCTGTAGAAGTCCTGTCGGTCTCTGATGATCCACTTTTACTAGCTGGCAAGTGGCGCATTTCGAAACAAACTCAGCAATATCTTTCTTCATACCGCTCCACCAATACTGGCGTCTCATGTCTTCGTACATTTTGTCCCCTCCGGGATGTACCGTGAGCCGTGCGACTCTGCCATCACCTCGTGTCAGAATTCCTCCCCTTCCGGAACCACCAATCTCCCACTAAAGCGTAATCCTCCGTCTGAGCTAACGGTATAGGACTCGGCTCCCTCTGCTAGTAATCGAACTATCTGCTCCTGACAGAACGAGTCATTAGCCTGTGCCCGTACTACCTTCGTGACAATCTACGGTGTAACGGTCATCACAGACATGAAAGATCGGGCCACTGCATCCTGGTGTCCCAACTCTTTCCACTTTGCCTTCCACACCCCTGCCACCTCATCTGCTGGCCTACGGCTCAACGCGTCTGCTACCATGTTAGCCTTACCCCGGTGATACTGGATATCGAACTGGTAGTCCTTCACAAACTCAAGCCACCTCCTTTGCCGCATGTTCAACTCCTTCTGCGTGAATAGGTATTGTAGGGACTTGTGGTCCGTGAATAATTGGAACTTCTCCCCCAAAAGATAGTGCCTCCAAATCCGTAGGGCAAATACCACTGCCGCCAACTCCAAATCATGTGTGGGGTAATTCTTATCATGAGTCTTAAGCTTACGGGAAGCATAAGCTATGGCCTGTCTCTCCTGCTGCAATACACCTCCAAGTCCTTGCAAAGACGCATCGGTGTAAACCAAATACTCAACTCCCGATCTCGGCAATGCTAACACAGGTGCTGAGGTTAATTTATCCTTCAATTCATCAAATGGCAACTGACAGGCATCACTCCAGATGAATGGCACACCCTTACAAGTCAGATGTGTCAAAGGAACTGCAATCTTCGAGAATCCCCGAATGAACCTCCTGTAGTATCCTGCTAGGCCCAAGAAACTACGAATCTCAGTCGGTGTCGTGGGCTGTCCCCACTCCCTCACCGCGGATACCTTCCCCGGATCAACAGATATCCCCCGGTCGGAAATAATGTGTCCCAAAAACTGGACCTCCTTCAGCCAAAACCCGCATTTCTCATATTTTGCATACAACTCGTTCTGATGTAGTGTCTGCAAAACTTGCCTCAAATGCTCGGCGTGCTCCTCCTTTGTCTGGGAGTAAACTAGAATATCATCGATGAAGACAATGACAAACTGATCTAGGAAATCCCTGAACACTCTGTTCATCAAGTCCATAAACACTGCTGGAGCGTTGGTCAAACCAAAAGGCATAACCCGAAACTCGTAAGAACCATATCTCGACAAGAACGCAGTCTTCGAGACATCCTCCTCCCTGATACGCAACTGATGGTATCCCGATCTCAAATCAATCTTCGAGAAGAAAGAAGCTCCCCTCAACTGGTCAAATAGGTCATCGATTCGAGGCAACGGATACTTATTCCGTATCGTGACCTTGTTCAACTCTCGGTAGTCCACACACAGTCTTAGTGAACCATCCCTCTTCTTCACCAAAAAAACTGGAGCGCCCCAAGGTGAGGTACTCCTGCTATAGGTCTCGTATCTGGCAATAGGTCTATAACAAAGTCTATCTCTCGACTGGGGGGTAGGCCTGGTATCTCCTGAAACACATCCGAATACTCCCTGACAACTGGGATAGGATCTAAAGGAATTACAACCTCCTTAGAGGTATCCTCCTCTATGTAATACAGATGAGCGGTCGATCCTCCCTCTGGGCGAGGCATCACCACTACAAACATCTCTTGCCCCGGAATGGAAAAAACAATGCTCCCGCTGAAGCAATCAATCACGGCCCTATAAGCTACGAGTCAATCCATACCGATAATCACATCGTGCACATGCATATCTAATACCAACATGTCTTCAGGTAAAACCAAACCACCAATCTCTACCCCCACTCCCTGGCATATAAAGAATATAAGTGACCCATTCCCCAATGGTGAGACGACACACGTCACTGTGCTCTCCGTTGTGGCTAACAACCCTATAGCCTTCGCGAAATGTGTAGCTATAAAACAATGTGTAGCCCCCGTATCAAACAATACCCGACCCATAGTGCCATGGATAGGAAACGTACCCTCAATCGCGGGCGGTGCCTATGGAACTGCTGCTTGGTGGACGTTATAGACACGTCCATACTGTAGCTGCCCCTGTTGAGCTGGGACTGCTGGAATGGGTGGCAATGCTGCCATCTATGGCGGTGCAGGGAGAGCGGCGGGAAACATAGGCCTCTGCGGCTCCTGGCGAGCACCCTGCTGCTGCTGCTGCTGTGGGGCCCTGCCCCTATCAGGACAATCCTGTCGTTTATGGCCAGTCTTGCCACAAACAAAACACTTCCTTGGGAAGTTCCCTCCTCTCTGCCCCCGGCCTTGGTGGCCGTTACCGTTCCTCCCTTGGCCCTGCTAAAACTGCTGCCCATTCTGCCCCTGTTGGCCCTAATGGCCGTTTGGACCCTGATGGCCCTGACGGAAACCTCCCTGTCTGTGCCTATAATTCCCTGATCTGAACCTCTTCTGATCCCCCTGCTAGGAACCCTGCTCACCCTGTCTCTTCCCCTTAACAGATTTTGTGCTCCACCGGCACCATGTCCTCCAGTCCTGCCCTGATGGCTAGACTCTCCCGATCTCTTGCCCTCAGTCATATGAAAGCGGTGATCCTGGCAGTGTAACAAAGCAGCGTTAACCACATCAGAATAAGTGGCGAAGGAAAAGTTCCCTAACAGATGCTGACGGGTCCTCCATGTCAACCTGTCGGTGAATTTCTCAATCTTCTTTTTTTCTGTCGGTATCTCATCTGGAACGATATTCAATAGATTCGTGAACTCGGCCTCATAATCGGCCATGGTTTTACCCTCCTACTTCAGGCTCATCAATTTCCTCCTTATTTCTGTATGAACAGCGGACGGAAAGTACTTGCGGTCAAACCGCACCCAAAAGTCCTGAATAGTGAGAGTATCCCTCTCCTCTACGACGGTAATAGACTCCCACCACTGCAGTGCAGATCCAACTAGATTGAAAGTAGCTAGAACCTGCTTCTGAACTTTCGTGCACTCATATCCTCAAGTGCCTCTGCATATCCTTCCTCCACTGGCTCGAGACTACCACATCTGAGCTACCTGCAAACTCCGGCGGATGCACTTTCTGAAAAGCGTCACGTACACGTTCCCAAGCAGACGGGATTGCATTTGCCTGTACTGGCGCGGTAACCGGCGCCTGAGGTGGTGCCTGCTGAACTACGGCAATTGCGGCATTTACCGCTTGGGCTACAATGGGTACAACCTCAGCGGCGTTCATCATGCCTTGAACTGGAACGGGCTGGGGTTCGGGCGTTGCATCCCTGGGAACTCGTCGTGCACATCGTGGAGGCATCTGAAATAAGAATGAAGTTTATAAGTTCGCAGTTATAAACTTAAAATAGCTGAAGAACGTAGCATATACAAGAGACTACAACAGTCCTAAAATATAGGGTTCTATATCAAAGAAAACTTAGCGGAAACATAATAGCCGTACAGATCCTAAAGGACACTAGAACCTGATGCTCTGATACCACCTGTGACACCCCGACTAATTAAATACCGGGTAGCTACTCCTTTATTAAATTACCAAAATACCAAGTTGGCTCAGTTAATAGCATCACTGTTGAAAACATTTTATTATTACTAACCACCTAGTATTTAAAAAGTAAGTTGCCAAATTTTAATTAAAGTCTGATTAACATGCAGTAAAAGATTTAATGCAAGAATAATATCACCATTCACCATAACGAAATAATAGAATAGCCATCACATGATATAAATAAATCCGGAGGAAACTCCTCACAACAAACTTCACAACTGAAATGAATAACTAAATATTGAATACTGAATCAATACATGCCAAAGTCTGAAAAACTGAAATTGAAATGTAACTCTAATGGAACTGGGCAACATGCCCTAAAACTGAGGAATACTGAACATGGAATCCAAATGATAGAAGCGTCTACAAGCAAATCCCTGTAACTTCCACAAACAGCTACAGCTCGTCATCTGAATGAGTATCCTATGCATGGTGTCCTTGTGGCTGGGCACCTAAAATGGTTTTACAAGAAAATTAGATTTGAAAACAAACGGGTCAGAGCCCGAATGTGGAAATATTTTAAAAACTTGCAAGTGCTTTAAAAACATTTAAAACATTAAATACAAAGTACATGTTAGGACGTGCACTCACATGAAATTCTCACCTCTCGACTAAATGTGCACTCCTAACGTAAGTACCCATCTAAAATGACACTAACCACTAGCTAAGTGACATCATATCTAGCTAGACTGTCATAGGTTCTACCCTTAATACTCGGTTCCCGTTAACACTATAACGATCTCAATTAAATAGGGGCTTAACGTAAATTCAGGTTCTCATACAAAAGTAATACAACTCGTTATAGATTATCCCTTTTATTTTATTCCATAGTTATACACACAATACCATATGAAAGTTCTCATTTTACTAAGTGTATATTATCACGTCATAAATATACAATAACAGCACCCCAAGCCTAAGCTGTGGTGCACACATACTCTGCTATCCATCCCGGTAGATCACGTACATAAGGATCACGCATTCCGAATCTCTCAGGAATCGTTCTCAGATAATAACATCACAAATAATGGAGGCGAACACAGTCACATCACATGGGTCACGCACATACCTACGCTCCCACGATCAACGGACTTATTAACATCCCAATAAGTCTTTCTCTGACCTATGTTCATCGAGGTAACCAGTCTAAATCCGGGCAACACAAGGATTAGAGGGCCCTAAGCAAACGCAAACCTCCCGTGATAGCAAGTATGGTAGGTATGTCATATACACAAAATCAATACATATACTAAGTATGCACACGTCTTAGTAATCACCATAATATATTGGTGCATATCGCATTCTCGTACCAACTTGATATATATACAACTTATATAATCCCGGTCCATATTTATACGCGCCATAATTTATTCTTACGTCGTAGTAGACACTCACGTCTCAGCTCATATTTTCCTTTAGGTTCAAACTACACTTCTAGGTTTGACTCCTCATTATATCCCAAACATCCCAAATATATCAATTACTCATCAAGGAAAGGCTATCTCTACCTATACACCAGGTTACGGGGCACTCGGGATCAAAACAAGCTAAAAAGCCTAAACTGTCAACTCGTTCGAAGTCTCGTTCGAACGAGGCTGTTCGAACGAGAGTTCGTTCGAACGAACTGGGGTCTTCAAACGAGATCTCGTTCGAACGAAATCTTCGAACGAACATCACTCTCGTTAGAACCCATACTGTCAACTCGTTAGAAGCTCGTTCGAACGAGCTCGTTCGAACGACCTGGGTAGGTCTTCTAACGAGTGGCCAGTTTCGAGCCCAGAAATTCGTATCTCGTTTTTCCAATTTCTCTACACCTCAAATCTCATTCTAACATAAATCCAACGATTGTTTAAAGTCTCTAATCATTCCTAAACGTATTTAGGTCATATACTAACATGTTTTAAGGGAATAATTCATCCTAAACATCACCAAATCACAAGTCTCATCACTTTTCCCCAATTTTTCAAGAACATAAACCCTAAGATTATAACTCATCAATTTCCAGAAATAAATCCGTTTTTATAACACAATAACTTATAATTCTCTTAATTCGATCTTCCAATAACATTTCTACATGCAAACCTATCTCCAAAATTTATTAACAACTCCAGTTTCATGGGTTTTCAATTATCTCCCAATTAATTATGATTATGGAACAGTCTAAGCATGGAAGAAGCATTTACTGCATAAAAACGTAAATTAAACCACTTGCCTCGAGTGTCTCTGAATTTGGTGTTGATTTGATGAATCTTTTTCTACAGAAATCCTTCTCTCTCTCTCTCTACAAGCCTTCTTCTCCAAAGGTGGCTAGGGTGGCTAGGGTTTGTTTAGGAGACTTAGAAAACCAATTTTAAAACTCCCCGTAGTCTTATGGGTCAATATGGGTGGTAGTGGGTTTAGTGGTTAGTTACCCAATTCAGATCATAAATCCTAATTTTCGTCATTATTAAATCCCAAAAATACAATATTACCAAACTACCCTTATAAGATGCCGGTATGGCCTAAAAATACCCCGGGACCCAAACTAAACCCCCGGCTAGTGTTTTCTGACTATCTCGACCCTTTCGGACGCGTTGGCGCACTCAAAACGACCATACGGTTAATAGAATTTAAATTCACTTTTATAAATAAAATAATTATATCCTGACGCGACTGTCACCCGCGTCCCAATAAAATGTCCAAATTTCCGTATATCAATCTCACGACAATTTCATAATTCAATATTCATAAATCATCATATATAATCAATATAGTCAAATACCAACTCACATCTCGCTAGTATTTTATCCGGATTAATTCCCAATTAATTCTCATTTAATTAATTAATCCCAAAAATAAATATCGCCAAAAATACGGGGTATTACACCAAATAGCCCCGCGTGGGTCCGCTTATGTCTAAAAAGGTCCCAGGACCCAATTACTACCCCCGGTACACTGTTTTAACTATCTCGATCCATTCGGAACCAACACTGACCTCAAAATCTCCATCTGAACCCCTCTACATAAATTTCATATCTCTACCTCATATAATCTGCACATGATCGTCGGTTGAGATATAACACAGTCACGTTGATATCACTCATTACAACGTACAATAATTATTTACTACTCACTTAGCAATTTTTTTCAGTAAATATTAATCATTTAATCTCCCAATTATTATTTTATTAAACATATAATATTTTATTCTATTAAATTATCGCACACGTGTGAGTTAAAATACCCGAAATAATTAAATTTGTAATCATTAAAAAATATGGAGTGTTACATACTTCTCCTCTTGCAAAGGAATTTCATCCTCGAAATTCAGATGTGCCCGATACTAAAAAGGAATTTCATCCTAGAAATTCAGATGTGCCCGGTACTAGAAACTTCGAATCTTTACATTCAATGCATTTAAAGTTAACTAATAATAATATTTTGGTGTTTTCACTGAAAAAATCCGAATCCTTATGCTCAATGCATCCGGTAGTAAAAGCTTCTCTATCTTGTTGTTTAGTTTGTGTGTAGTGTAAAGATGGTTTTTTCTCGTTTGATAGTATCTTGGTCACGTTGTGTTTTAATTGGCTTGGGTTGTGATGGTTGAGACGTGCTGTGTGGATGGCTCAGTTAATTAAGCGTGTCCCTTCTCTAGAGTTTTCAAGGCTGATCGAGAGTTATGATGGAGATGTGTGGACCGGGTTGGAAGCGTTTTGGTTTGATCAATTTCTTTTTTGTTTGGTTTTTGGGCCTATTTGCCTTTTGGCGTGTGTGCCTTCTGTTAAGCTTTTGTATTTCGGCCTTTGTACTGATTTGTGTGGGTTGGATAGCTTTGTTGGATAGTTTACTTGTTTTGTTGGGTTGATGTATTTGCTGGACTTCGGCCTATTCTAATTAAATTTGCATTTCAACAAAATAACAGCCTTTGAGCATCTCCATTGAAAGCTCACTATTCATAGTCATGAGTGGATACCTTCTTGGGTAGTCTATGAGCATATGCCTACATGTGACAACTGGGATAATGTTTTTTCATGTTTTGAATCTCAGAGCCACCTTGTTAAGATTTCAGTCAACTACATTGAGAGCTATGATTTGGAATCATATATGAATATTAGGGGATATTTAGCGGATGAAATTAATAATTGTATGTGTATTGACTTATCAATACACATCTCTACATCCCTATCGCAAAAAAGGTTTACGATAAGTCAATGCCGTAATGATAATTGTATTTGTATTGTATTTGGATGAAATTAATAATTGTATTTGTATATTAAAATAGTGGGGCCCCTACGGATGATAAGTCAATGCCGTAATGATAATTGTTTCCATAGTCGTGGGAGAGATGAAGTTGAGCTATATGAGATTTGTATTCATAGGCGGCTAGTTATAAGTCAATGCAATTCCATCTTAATTTAGGGGCTGCCCCAGTCTCATTAGATATTGTTTGAGCTTCAAACAATTTTGGCCGAAGAGGTAGCACAAAGGTTTGTTTTCTTGAATTTTTATTGGAAGGTTTCAGCAGGAGCCCTTTGGGCCCAACCCTAGTACTAAACCCTTGAACAACAATACAAGTCAAGGACACGCGAAAGACGGTAAGTCTCGTATTCACGCCAAGTGTGTTTCTAACAGTTGACCACATTTGCATTGTAAGTGAGGAATATAATATATTTTTGCATTTTTAGGTGTGTTTGATCACAACAATTTATCCCTGAACTTTCTTTAATCGACTCAAAAACTACACGTTGAAAGCTTAAAAAGTTTAGGGCCAGTACAATTATATATTGAGAAAATTCGTTTTAAACAATGTTTTAAAAACAGTTTTAAAATTCAATTTTTATGTTTATAAATATTGGTACACATTTGGTAAATTTATTTTTAAATACAATTTTCTAACAAATTGACAAGATTGACAAAAATGTATATTTATATTATACATATGTGTGCGTGCGCATGCGTGCGTGGGTGTGCGTGGGTATGTGGGTGTGTAAACATATACATGCAACTTTCATACATACATGATACATGAATATATGGATATATACATACATACATACATCATAAATGCATAAATATATCATGTATTTTTATTTTTATTTAAATAGGTATGTTCGAAAGTTTGACTATATATATATATATATCGTATGCCTGTGCCTGAAGGCACGACAAAATTTTTCAAAGTACGTAATCGCGAAGCGACGACAATTTTTCAAAGTATATAATAGCGAAACGCAAAAATTATGAAGTTTAATTTTAAAACAATGTCAAATAGTCCAATAACATTCAAATATGCTAGATTCATCAAATAAATTTACATATAATACGAAATATACAATATCCATCCATCGAATTCACATTATGTCTCAAAAAAACAAAATGTTAAATTTTTAAAAAAATTTGGCATAATCCCCTTGGTTTATGGAACTATTCACCCTACTTAACAAATAACATATAATCCAGCATCCAAATTGTCTAAATTCTTCAAGCAAATTCACATATAAAATGAAATATGCAATATTCATCAATCAAATTAACTATGTCTCAAAAAATCAAAGTGTCAATTTTTTTTAAAAAAATTGGGCATACTCTCCTTTGTTTATTGGACTATCCACCCTATTTAAGGGGTAAAACAAATCCAACAAATTAAAAAAAAAAATCCCAAATTCGGCAGATTTAGGCAGCGGGCTACAGCGGCGGAAGTTTGAGGCAGATTTAGGCAGCGGGGTACAGCGACGATGGAAGATTAAGTCCATGTTTGATTGGTCTTGGATTAAAACTTGAAATGAAAAGAAAAAAAAAATTAGTTTGTTCCCAAAAACATTATACGTTAGCAATTCAACTTTCGAGTTCCCAAAAACATTGTACGCTAACCTAACTACCATAGCTGGTACACAATGATCATATATGGCATGGAGTCTATAAATCTCATCCTCACATGGGGAAGGGGGAGGGGACGTGCGTGAGTGGGGAAGGGGGGAGAGGACGGGGCAGGGGGCGCGTGTGTGCGTGTATGCGTATATGCAATGCATATATGCAATCTGCATATATGCAGTGCATATGCATATATGCAATCTGCATATATATGTAGTACATATATGCATATTGCAGCGTGTGTGTGTGTGTGTGTGCGCGTGTGTGAGTGGGGAAGGGGGCGGAGACGTGCAGGGGGCTCGTGTGTGCGTGTTTGTGTTCACGTGTGTGAGTGGGGAAGGGGGGAGGGGACGGGGCAGGAGGCGCGTGTGCACGTGTGTGCGTGTATTCAATGCATATATGGAATTTGCATATATGGAGTGCATATATGCATATTGCAGCGTGTGTGCATGTGTGCGTGTGTGCATGCGTGTGTGTTTGTGTGCGCGTGTGCCTGTGTGAGTGGGGAAGGGGGAGGGGACAGGGCAAGGGGTGCGTGTGCGCGTGTGCGCGTGTTTGTGTGTGTGTTTGTGTGCGCATGTGTGAGTGGGGAAGGGGGGAGGGGACGGGGGCAGGAGGCGCGTGTGTGCGTGTATGCATATATGCAATCTGCATATATGCATATTGCAGCGTGTGTGCCTGTGTGCGTGCGTGTGTTTGTGTGCGTGTTTGTGTGCACGTGTCTGAGTGGGGAAGGGGGAGGGGGAGGGGACGGGGCAGGGGCGTGTGTGCGTGCGTGTGTGTTTGTATGTGTGTTTGTGTGCGCGTGTGTGCATGTGTGAGTGGGGAAGGGGGGAGGGGACGGGGCAGGGGGAGCGCGTGTGTGTGTGCGTGTGTTTGTGATTGTGTTTCTGTGTGCGTGTGTGCGCGTATGCATATATGCAATCTTTATATATGCAATCTGCATATATGCATATTGCAGCGTGTGTGTGTGTTTGTGTGTGCATGTGTGCATGTGTTAGTGGGGAATGGGGGGGAGGGGACGGGCAGGGGGAGCGTGTGTGCATGTCTGTGTGTGTGTTTGTGTGCGGGTGTGTGAGTGGGGAAGGGGGAAGGGGACGAGGCAGGGGGCGCGTGTGTGCGTGTATGCATATATGCATATTGCAGCGTGTGTGTTTTTGTGTGTGTGTTTATGTGAGCATGTGTGCCTGTGAGTGGGGAAGGGGGGAGGGGACGGGCAAGGGGTGCGTGTGCGGGTGTGTGCGTGTTTGTGTATGTTTGTGTGCGCGTGTGAGTGGGGAAGGGGGAGGGGACGAGCTGGGGGCGTGTGTGTGCGTGTGTGCATGTTTGTGTGTGTGTTTGTGTGCACATGTGTGCGTGTGTGAGTGGGGAAGGGGGGGGGGGGGACGGGGCAGGGGGCGCGTGTGTGCGTGTGCGCGTGTGAGCGTGTATGCATATATGCAGTTCATATATGCATATGCATATATGTATATTGCAGCATATATGCCTTTGTTTATATGCATATTGAGGCATATATGCCAGTGCATATATGCAGTGCGTGCGTGTGTGTGTGAGCGTGTGTGAGTGGGGAAGGGGGAGGGGGGAAGGGACGGGCAGGGCGCGTGTGTGCATGTGTGGAGAGATCAAATCCAACCAATAGTAGTGCCTAATAAAATACAACAGAAAATGAAGATATCTCATAATACGAAGCCTATAGTAAATTTCCATAAACGTCGCATATTCATTCTTGAAGTAAAATTAACTGTGCTTGCAGCATTAAAGAAGAACGTATAAGTGATTTCAACAATAAATAGAGTAATATGCATGTGTGCTCTTACATTTAGTGACCGACATGATCTCCGACACCGATAATATATATAACAGCTTTGCCGTTATACATAGATTATATATAATAACAAATATATAAGTACATACGCATATATATATATATATGCAGAACTTGCCAAAAAATTTATATGTAGAGCGTATAAGTGCATATATATGCAGATTGCGCGTATATATGCATATGCATATATACATGCATATTGCATATATAGGCAAATTGCGCGTATATATGCAATTTGCATGTATATGCATATGCATATATATGTAGTGCATATATATGCAGTTGTCCTAATCTACGAGATCCACACAAAAATCTAAAATTCTAAACATAAAAATTACCTCCACAACGTTGATGAAAATGGGACAAATCTGGAATATGGGAGAGAAATCGTGACAGGACGGTAGAAGAACATTCTGAACCTATCTCTAGTGTCCTTAATGGCCTTCATTCTGTCGGCAACCTAAACATTCTATCGACAAACTGGGATGCAACAAACATTAAATATTAATCAAGTAACTTAACAATTCAGGAGGCATGCCAGGCGGTCAATAGTAATTATCAAATGATGTGGAGGTGGGGGCATATATTGAAGATTAGGCATATGCTATCGTCCGGTTTGAAGACATGATTATCTGGGCACTCACCATCTATCTTGATCTTGTCTAGTAATTCAAGTGGGAAGCCAACCCTCGAGATTTCAACTTCCATCTTCATTATGGTATTGCAACACTCCATGAAAATCTGCTCATCCTATCCGAAAATATAATTAAGGATATATTTCAACCAATGTGCATGAAAAGTAGTAAAATGGAATCTATATACACACAGATAATTATAGATAGAAAAATTATATGAGCTCACAAATTTAACCTATTGAAATATAAAAACAGAACCATAACACCACACAACCACGAGAAAGATATGAAGTAAGCATATGTACTCCAAATAGCTTGATTAAGTATATATATGTAAAAACTCATGGCTTATCCAAAAGGTTCAAATATCAATTTAGCGGTTTCATGTGTGAATATGTTTAGCGCACCTGTAGATTCAATCACGTTAATATGTTAGATTAGTCCACTGCATTAAAGGATGATCTAAAAAGAAAATAAAGACGAATACAAATCAAAAAGAGAAATCATTGCATACCTTGAACCCCTTGGGCATAGAGAAGTAGGGTTGCAATGAAGGAATAGAGGCCTCGTACAATATGCTGATGGGATAAGCTAGGCACCCATATTACCAAGGGTGGATGTGAAGACATGCTGGATGCTGTTTTAGCCTCGGTGTAATAGTCTTGTGATGGTGAGATCGAAGTATCTATCGGAAGCGCCTATTTGGAACCATAGCTCTCTTCGGCCATCAGGATATCCGACATCAGCTTCTCTGTGATGAACATGAAATAAGGAATATTGTAAAAGTGGGCACTCACCACTGGAACACCTCTAATATACGCGCACTGCTAACTCCTACGGAGTAAAAAAATGTGAATCCCTTGAACCAAAAAGGAGGCTCCACTGAAGGAGACAATTTTACTCGATGCATCCATTGATGGACAACCATCTCACCTACGTAAAGGACCACAACTCCATATGTACAGATCAGTAAGTGTGCACTGGTCTGAGTAATGTCCTTATTCTCGGATCAGTTCTCATGGGACCTATTCCAAGGAAGAATGAGACATGTAACCTAATAAGAAAACATCATGATAAAAAATAAATACGTCTAAAGTATAAAAAGGTTAGAAGAGGAATACATTCTTATGTCATTATTTCGATGACATCAAAATATAGAAATTCAAAGATCAACGTGATCAAATAATAAATTTCACAACTTCAGGAAAATAATTTCTTAAGCATATAACTATAACTTACCAAGATGTATGAAATAGATCTTTAGCTTCATTAATGTGTCGAGTTCTTCTAGATCCTGCAATAAATTGAGATAAAGAGTCAATATAAAAAATGATATTACCTAAAAACTACATTCAATATTGGCCTTCTGATGGTCTTGGTGTATCCCACTATATTACCCTTATGTTGGAGTATTAAAAACTAAAAGAGGGCAATGTCCAAAGGGATGGAAGTCATGATGAGATGCTTTACGGTCAAATCCTTGTTCGGTATATATTAACAACTAAAGGGATATAATGCACACTCTATCACACTCAATTAGTATTGCAAACAAATATCAAACACCAATTATAACCATACCTGGTATTCGTTGATGGAATAGTAAATGAATGGGGTTGGCTTATACAAAAGGCAATGGAAAATAGTTCTCCAATCCTTGAAACTTTGAAGATGATCCGATAAGAATAAAAGGTGCCAACGCATGAAGTGATAAAAACAAAGTAGATGTTATAAATTACTCATTTAGAAACAACCATTGAAAAAACTCTAGATCAATACATGAACTTGTAACAACTTGTAACAACTATAGTGTTAGAACTTAAACCTCCAATTCACTGCAATTTTTCATTTAAGTAAACTTTGAAAATGAAATGTCCAATTCCCTTTTTGCATTAGAAAAATTGAGTTTGAAATTGTCATGGGATTCTAATTCTAAGAATCCCAATTCCATAAATTGAATTCCGAAGTAAAAGTAGACAATTACAATATCACATTTTATTGAATTGATTACACACGCTTACATACACAACTTTAGACATACACACACAGCGTAGACAACTTCACAAACAAAGTTTCACGCACACGCTACACATATAGTTTCATATACATAATTTACCTAGAGTTTACACATTGCACACACAAACCCACACTTACGCACATGTTTATATACACAGAATGCAGAGATATAGTTTCACACAGTGCATATATCCTAAAACAATACCCTTGCTCTTTCGGTGATCATGATAGACTGATCGTGATCGGTCTTGGTATTTGGAGATTGTATTTAGAAGGTTAGTCTTCAAGATAATGCGCGCAGGTTATTCAAATTCTTACCGAATATCCTGCACATAATAAAAATACATGAAAGAAATAACAAAAACAAACCAAACAAATAAACTAAAGACAACTTGTTTTGAGGACAAACCTTAGATTTCATCCCAAATTAACCTGTTTTGAGGACAAACATTAGATTGCAACCCACATTTTCTGTCTACTCATCCAAGAGATCAGTCTGCGTCAATAAATAAGTGATGACATGCAAAGCAAAGAAGTGTAAACCACAACAGAAATAATAAATAAGTCTGAGAATGAAAACAAATATAGGTGAGAGAGAACAAAATACCTTTTTATGGCTCAAAGTAGTCACTGAAAAGCCTGACGTGATAGAGGCTAAAGCCACTGCCATTGCATCCAAACCGTAAAAAATGCAAAATGCAATTCATTTCATTCATTGACATAAGACATAATCTATACAATGGACATAAGGTGTGTTTGACTGAAGTGGGGGTGGGGTGGGGGGTGGGGGGTGGGGGGGGGGGGGGGAGATGGATCACAACAACAACCCCTTCTTTTAACGCTTACATTTAAAAAAGTGAAAATAGTTTTTTTTTCAGACATGGCATTTCTTAAAAAAAATGTATAATGATTTGTGAATGTCTAAATACTGTCAACTGTATCCTGTCTAATAAGGAACACTACTCACTTATCATTATGCATCTATTCTAATACATATACAAATTAAAGGAAAAAAATAATTGATTCTTATAGCATCAGTTATATCCCCAAAGTTCACACATGTGATTTTAGCCCCCAATCAATACCATTGATTCTATAGCATCGGGTATAAACATCAATACCTATAATTGATTTTTTTTTTTTAATTTTAACCCCCTAAAAATGTGATTTTAAACCAAGATGTAATATACCTGAGAGAGAAAAATATGAGGAAATACCTGCAAAAATAAACATCAATAAATAGTTTAAATCCCAAAACCATTACAAACAAACAAAATCTAAAAAAAAAAATTCTAAAAATGATGTGTTGGAGTTAGATCTGAGAACAAAAGTTTGCCGGCGTGTGTTCTGAGTTGGAGTTGGAGTTATATCTGAGAACAAAACCATTACAAACAAACAAAATCTAAAAATCCCAAAACAAAAGCTTAAATCTTTAGAGAGGGAGAGTGTACCTAAATGGGTTGGAGTTAGAGATAGAGATAGAGATAGACAGAGAGAGAGAGAGAGAGAGATGGAGTTGCGTGCCAAAAAATGGCCGGGGGGCTTTGCCGCTGAGTTGCCGGCGTGTGTTCTTGAGAACTGAGGTGGCGCGCGCATGCGAGAGAGAGAGAGAGATAGAGAGAGATAGGTGCGTCGTGTGTACAATTTTTTAGAAATGAGCTCAAGTGCCCAAGAGAGACATGGTCTTCCGTGTGTAAAGTGAGAGATGATTACCAATATACCCTCATTTTTGAATTGAAGTGTAATTTTGGTGAGTATAAAAGAGGGGGAATCAAAGAATTAAGGGGTAGGTTGGTAAAAAAGAAAGGGAGATGTTCTGAAGCATTAAAATGTGTAAAAATGTGTAAGGAGGTGGCATTGATCTGCACCGTTAAAAATGTGTATATTTTTAAAAACCAACCTAACTTATTATATGAATACACACACACACACACACACACACACACACACACACACATACATAATGCAAATGTATATCTACATAAAAACATAAATATATAAATACATATTTTAAATGCATGGTGTGATACTGATTTGAATAAATTTGCATGTTTCCAGTTTAGACTTATTTAATTGGAGAATTTTTTTTAAACCAAATTAATTCAGTGCCTAAACATGCAACTACGTGTGTGTGTGTGTATGTATCAAAACATCACAAATAAAATTGCTAACTCACAAATTTCAGGAACAAAAACCTTTCAGGTACAACCTTTTATTTCACTATGTAAAATAAATCAGAACTTACATACACAATGAAATCCGCAATGATTACTCCTCAAAACAATCACATAGAGACGTATCCTAGAGTCAACAATGGAACCACCGTAACAGTCCACAAGAACACAGTGCCAATTCAACCAGGAACACCCACGAGCACTCCCAATCGACATGTAGTCGTAATCAGCCATAGAGATAACACTCCACAAAGAAATAACTTCACCAAATTTGAATATTGGGTTCCAAAACAATTCACATAAAAATTGGGGTGTTTTGTCAATTGAAAAAAGAGGGATTAAACCCTTAAATGAAGAAAACAAAGTATTCTGCTGGTTTGCCATTTGCACAGAATGAAAAATGTTAGGTCTTCTTAACCAAACGAAGTGATTTAAGATGCTTTACATAGAAAACTTAAGTCGACAGATCGCTTGAACGAAATCATCATGTCGCTTGAACGATCTTCGAGCGACTTCAACCTGTCGCTCGAACGAGAAGCTCAAATCGCTCGAACGACTAAGAAAAAATAAAATTGTTATTTTTTCTTTAAAAATCCACCTCAACTCTTAGAAACAATTCTTTAACGAAAAACTCCGTTTCAACACTAAGAAAATATTTTAGAAAAATTATCCCAACACTTTAAGTGAACCGTTAAGGTATTTAAATACAACCTTACCAAAATTAATCTCGCAGAGGCGTCTTTGTTGAAGAACCTTGATATTTGGATCCATCTTGACGCATGCTTGAACTTGAATAAGTCTTCGACGATTGTAGAAGTATACGACATACAGTAATGTAATAGGTCTTATAAAGTATGTCCTTACACATTCACACACATATATGTGTGTATATGTCTATATTATGATATTTAATGTATAATTCATGATAAAATTATATGCGTACATGAATTGATGATATTTTCTTGATACATATGTAATATATGTATATTTTATATTATTCAATACATGTATAATACATGTATAAAACTATATATAAGTATCATGTAACTATTGATAATATTATTTAACATATGGATCTTACTATATTATACAATTTAATAAAATATAAATATATGTAATTTTTTGTGATAACCCGACATCCGAAATAAGGGATGGCCAACCCGATACTCCAATAATACATGAATCATGGATGGAATCATTGTCAGCACTGTAACAACATAAAGAGTATACGGGATAACCACATAATATTTCAAAAAATGGGTTGTCAAAATTTTGTTTTGTAATTTAAAGAAAGCATTATCAACAACCCATAATAGAAAAGAAGGTGGAACCCAAAAAGTATATATGTTACAACTACGACAATACACAATAAAAGGACCAAATATAATGTCGGTCAATAGAATTACATACAATGTACGATAGGTTCAATTGATTACATAATACATCCATTATACATTTACAACAGCTTGGGCCTCATGCCCGAATAAAGACCCGAGCATAACTAGAAAACAACAATGAAAGCATCTACACAAAATATCCCGTGATATCCGCAAAATGTCACAGCTCCTTAAAAGACACTAGAATGGGGAGGTCAATACGGGCGTCCTTGCGGTGGAGCACCCGAGTGATTACCATATATATATGCACAATAAGAAAGAAGAACGGGTCAGGGCCTGATTTTATGCGATCACCAGATAAATAAACAGTATGACAATAATGAACAGTTAATCATGGATGACAAAGATGATAGTCTAACATGGTGACATCATGAAATAAACTAATACAATTAAATGATTATAAAGTCAAATTCAATTATGCAAGAGGATATGTATAATCATCATTAATCTAAACTCTTTATCATTATTAACCCTTTCATTTTATCTTTCCATTCCTTATTAGGAACACCAATTTTATCATGTACTCTTTGTGGCACGTATCTCAATTGCATGCTCTTTGTGCCATGTACTATGCTCCTTATGGTATTGCATTATGCTCTAAATGGCATGAATATCCATCAAGTCCAACTTGATGTTAGAATAGTTATAAGAAGATATATATAACGATTCTAGGACCGCCCGTCCGGGTTTCCCCACTGTGTGCGCCCCTAAATAACCATCATCTTCCAGGGCCTATCATCAAGACAACCTGGGATCCTATCGAAACGTCGAGAAGCGACCATATGCCTGCGGGGGTAGTCATAACCACACCCGAAATTACCTACCCATCGCAGAAAATATAAAACAAGTGCTCATATGGCCTAGGACTATATCCACCCTGCATTCATTAGCCAGGGAGCTTCACCTTACGCACGAACTTTCCTTAAGATGGTATTTAGAGAGGGTATGTTCCAAACATTTTATTAATTGTCATGACATGATTTATTAAATTATCATTGACTTTATCCATTTAAATTTTACAAAATGTGTTATGGTTATCCGAAACTATACGTGATTTGCATCATCATAATAACCTCGATGAATATATAAACTCCTAAGTTGAATTTTCCCAAATCTCCTTTTGAATTTATAATAAACCATCATACCTTAAATTAACTTCTGAGTCTCCAAATACAACTTAGTAATCTTCTAGGCTCCTACTAATTTATAAAAAGAATGTAATGCCTGAACATCACTTCACACACCCTTGAAATAACTCCCATATATACCAATTCTAATCTAGGGTAGTAAACTAACTCACCTAGAACTCTAGGACTCTAAGTTGACTTCATACAAGAAGGTTCCTAAGTCCTAAGACGAGAGAAAAAGGGCTTGAAAATGAAAAAGAAAAAATAAATTAAAAATGCAGGATTTTCGAATCGATTTGGCCTAGCCGAATCGATTCGGCCAGAAAATATGAGATTCTGCATAATTTTCGAATCGATTTGGACCATCCGAATCAATTCGGTCAGGGAAATTGGGTTTTTGCATAAATACCGAATCGATTCGGACTAATCCGAATCGATTCGGTTCACCTAGACCTGGAAACTGGAGCTAAGCGAATCAATTCGGCCTGGCCGAATCGATTCGGTCCTGCAATTCTTGCCAATTTTGGCTATGGAGTCTTGGACTCCAAAATTTCCCCAACTCAAATACATTCAAACCAAACTCATTTATTGTCACAAACACATCATAAATACTACTAACTACTACCATAACTATCAATAATCATCCAAATCATTCTTTAATGATTCAAGACCCTCAAATTCACAAAAACCCTAAAATAGTTAAACCATGATAAATACACGATTATCACAACTAATCATTTATCTTAAACCACATATAGCAAGTAGAAAACTTGCCTCAATCTTGCAAATTCATATTTTCCTTGTGTAGTACCAAGAATCCAACCTCAATCTTCAATTTATTCTCCTTTCTCTACTCTTTCTTTTCCTCTCTCTAGGTTTAGCGATACAATTAGGGAAAATAGGAGACTTAGGGAGTCTAAATCGTGACTTTAGTAAAAATTCCAACCTAAATGATAAATACTACAATAAAATAACACGCAACTGCATATTTAAGGTATAATCAGCCAAAAGTGCCCAACACCTCAAATACAATATGACACATAAGGTATAATGCACATGCGTAGCATGTCCTCCAACATCTGATTTGTGCGCTCAGTCTGCCCATCAATCTGCGGATGATAAGCCATACTCAATCGCAATTCCGTTCCCATGGCCTCCTGGAAACTCTCCCAAAACCTCGAAACAAATATCTTGTCTCTGTCAGACACGATATTTAGGGGCACACCGTGAAGTCTCACAATCTCTGAAATGAAGAGCTGGGCATACTGTCCCATAATGTAGTCAGTCCTAACGGGTAAAAAGTGAGCGACCTTGGACAACCTGTCCACAATTACCCAAACGGAGTCGTGACCCCTCTGCGACGTAGGCAACCCCGTAATAAAGTCCATGGATATGCTCTCCCACATCCACACCGGGACCTCCAATGGCTGTAGCAATCCTGCCGGTCTCTGATGATCCACTTTTACAAGCTGACAAGTGGCGCATTTCGAAACAAACTCAGTGATATCTCTCTTCATACCGCTCCACCAATACTGGCGTCTCATGTCTTGGTACATTTTGTCCCCTCCGGGATGTACCGCGAACCGTGAGCCGTGCGACTCTGCCATCACATCGTGTCGCAATTCATCTCCTTCCGGAACCACCAATTTCCCATTGAAGCGTAATCCTCCGTCTGAGCTAACGGTATAGGACTCGGATCCCTCTGCTAGTAATCGAACTATCTGCTCCTGACAGAACGAGTCATTGGCCTGTGCCCGTACTACCTTCGTGACAATCTGCGGTCTAACGGTCATCACAGACATGAAAGATCGAGCCACTGCATCCTGGTGTCCCAATTCCTTCCACTTAGCCTTCCACACCTCTGCCACCTCATCTGCTGGCCTGCGGCTCAACGCGTCTGCTACCACGTTAGCCTTTCCCAGGTGGTACTGGATGTCGAATTGGTAGTCCTTCACAAACTCAAGCCACCTACGCTGCCGCATATTCATTTCCTTCTGTGTGAACAGATACTGTAGGGACTTGTGGTCCATGAACAGTTGGAACTTCTCCCCCAAAAGGTAGTGCGTCCAAATCCGTAGGGAAACTACCACTGTCGCCAACTCCAAATCATGCGTGGGGTAATTTTTCTCATGAGGCTTAAGCTTACGGGAAGCATAAGCTATGGCCTGTCTCTCCTGCTACAATACACCTCCCAGTCCTTGCAAAGATGCATCGGTGTAAACCAAATACTCAACTCCCGGTCTCGGCAATGCTAACACAGGTGCTGAGGTCAATTTGTACTTCAATTCATCGAATGCCAACTGACAGGCATCACTCCAGATGTATGGCATACCCTTACGAGTCAGATGTGTCAAAGGACCTGCTATTTCCGAGAAACCCCGAATAAACCTCCTGTAGTATCCTGTTAGACCCAAGAAACTATGAATCTCCGTTGGTGTCGTGGGCTATCCCCACTCCCTCACCGCTGATACCTTCCCCGGATCAACAGATATTCCCTGGTCGGAAATAATGTGTCCCAAAAACTGGACTTCCTTCAGCCAAAACCCGCACTTCTCATATTTTGCATACAACTCGTTCTGACGAAGTGTCTGCTAAACCTGCGTCAAATGCTCGGTGTGCTCCTCCTCTGTCTGGGAGTAAACTAGAATATCATCAATGAAGACAATGACAAACTGGTCTAGGAAATCCCTGAACACTCTGTTCATCAAGTCCATAAACACTGCTGGAGCGTTGGTCAAATCGAAAGGCATAACCCGAAACTCGTAAGAACCATATCTCGATAAGAATGCAGTCTTCGAGACATCCTCCTCCCTGATACGCAACTGATGGTATCCCGATCTCAAGTCAATCTTTGAGAAGAAAGAATCTCCTCTCAACTGGTCGAATAAGTCATCGATTCGAGGCAACGTATACTTATTCCGCATCGTGACCTTATTCAACTCTCGGTAGTCCACACACAATCTCAGTGAACCGTCCCTCTTCTTTACAAACAAAATTGGAGCGCCCCAAGGTGAGGTACTCCTGCGAATAAAGCCCTGACCTAACAGCTGCTCTATCTGATCCCGTAACTCCCTCATCTCAGCCGGAGCCATACGGTACGGTGCGCGTGCTATAGGTCTCGTACCCGATAGCGAATCTATAACAAAGTTTATCTCTTGACTGGGGGGTAAGCCTAGTATCTCCTGAAACACATCTGAATACTCCCTGACTACTGGGATAGAATCTAAAGGAATCACTACCTCCTTAGAGGTATCCTCCTCAATGTAATACAGATGAGCGGTCGATCCTACCTTTGGGCGAGGCATCGCCACTATAAACATCTCTTGCCCCGGAATGGCAAAAACAATGCTCCCGCTGAAGCAATCAATCATGGCCCTATAAGCTACGAGCCAATCCATACCGATAATCACATCATGAACATGCATATCTAATACCAACATGTCTGCAGGTAATACCAAACCACCAATCTCTACCCCCACTCCTCGGCATATAAAGAAAATAAGTGACCCACTCCCCATTAGTGAGTCGACACACGTCACTGTGCTCTCTGCCGTAGCTAACAATCCTAAATCTTTCGCGAAGTGTGTAGCTATAAAACAGTGTGTAGCACCCGTATCAAATAATACCCAACCCATAGTGCCATGGATAGGAAACGTACCCTCAATCGCGGGCGGTGCCTATGGAACTGCAGCCTGGTGGACGTTGTAGACACGTCCATACTGTAGCTTCCCCTGCTGAGCTGGGACTGCTGGAATGGGTGGCAATGCTTCCATCTGTGGCGGTGCGGGAAGAGCGGCGGGAAACATAGGCCTCTGTGGCTCCTGGCGAGCACCCTGCTGCTGGTGCTGTGGGGCCCTGCCCCTATCAGGACAATCCTGTCGCTTATGGCCAGTCTTGCCACAAACAAAGCACTTCCCTGGGAAGTTCCCTCCTCTCTGCCCCTGCTGTCCCCGGCCCTGGTGGCCATTACCATTCCTCCCTTGGCCCTGCTGGCCCTGGTGAAACTGCTGCCCATTCTGTCCCTATTGGCCCTGATGGCCGTTTGGACCCTGATGGCCCTGACGGAAACCTCCATGTCCCTATCTGTAGTTACCTGACCGGAACCTCTTATTATCCTCCTGCTGGGAGCCCTGCTCATTCTGTCTCTGCCCCTGACCAGATTGTGCCCCGCTGGCATTATGTCTTCCAGTCCTGCCCTAATGGCTAGAATCCCCCGACCTCTTGCCCTCGGCCATATGAAAACGGTGGTCCTGGCAGTGTAACAATGCAGCGTTAACCACATCAGAATAGGTGGCCAACGATAGGTTCCCTAGCAGATGCTAACGAATCCTCCAAGTCAACCCGTCGGTGAACTTCTCAATCTTCTTCTTCTCTGTTGGTATCTCATCTGGAACGATATTCAACAAATTTGTGAACTCGGCCTCATACTCGGCCACAGTCTTACCTTCCTGCTTTAGACTCATCAATCTCCTCCTCATTTCCGTATGAACAGCTGACGAAAAGTACTTGCGGTCGAACCGCACCCAGAACTCCTGAATCGTGAGAGTATCCCTCTCCTCCATGGTGGTAATATACTCCCACCACTGTAGCGTAGATCCAACTAGCTTGAAAGTAGATAGCACCTGCTTCTGAACGTCCGTGCACTCATACATCCTTAAGTGCCTCTACATATCCTTCCTCCACTGGCTTGAGACTACCACATCTGAGCTACCTGCAAACTCTGGCGGATGCGCTTTCTGAAAAGCGTCACGTACACGCTCCCAAGCAAACGGGAATGCATTAGCCTGTACTGGCGTGGTAAATGGCGCCTGAGGTGGTGCCTGCTGAACAATGGCAATGGCGGTATTTACCGCTTGGGCTACTATAGCTGCAACCTCAGTGGCGTTCATCATACCCTGAACTGGAGCGGGCTGGGGTTCGGGCGTTGCATCCCTGGGAACTCGTCGTGCACGTCGTGGAAGCCTCTGAAATAAGAACAAAGTTTATAAGTTCGCTATTTATAAACTTAAAATAGCTGAAGAACGAACCATACACAAAAAGAGTACAACAGTCCTAAAATATAGGGCTCTATATCAAAGAAACTTAGCGGAAATATAATATGCCGTCAGATCCTAAAGGACACTAGAACCTGATGCTCTGATACCACCAGTGACACCCCGACTAATTAAATACCGGGTAGCTACTCCTTTAATAAATTAATTCAAAATGCCAAGTTGGTCCAGTTAATAGCATCATTGTCGAAAACATTTTAATGATTACTAACCACCTAGTATTTAAAAAGTAAGTGCCAAATTTTAATTAAAGTCTGATTAACATGCAACAAGTGTAATAAAGAATAATAACACCATTCACCATAATGAAGTAAATAGAATGACCATCACATAACGTAAATGAAGTATGGAGGAAAAACTCCTCACTACAATCCCACAATTGGAAAGTAAACTGAATACTAAAACATTACATGCCAAAGTCTGAAAACTGAAATGGAAATGTAACTATAATAGAAATGGGCAACATGCCCTACAACTGATAAATAATGAATCTGGAATCCAAGTGATAGAAGCGTCTACAAGCAAATCCCTGTAGCTTCCACAAACAGCTACAGCTCGTCACCTGAATGAATATCCTATGCATGGTGTCCTTGTGGCTGGGCACCTAAAATGGTTTTACAAAGAAAAATAGATTTGAAGAGCAAACGGGTCAGAGCCCGAATGTGGAGTTATATTTTAAAAACCTGCAAGTGCTTTAAAAACATTTAAAACATTAAATGCAAAGTACATGTTAGGATGTGCACTCACATGATATCCTTACCTCTCGTCTAATTGTGCACTCCTAACGTAAGCACCCATCTACAATGACACAAACCACTAGCTAAGTGACATCATCTCTAGCTTGACTATCATAGGTCCTACCCTTATTACTCGGTTCTATTAACATAATAACGCTCGAAATTAAGTAGGGGTTTAACGTAAACTCAGATGCTCTATATGCAATATATATCACTATCAGTTAACTCGTTATATTTCTCGAAACAATATCGTAATTATATTCACAACAATAACATGAAGGTTCCCATTAATTAAGGGTATATTATTCACATCATAAATATACAATATAAGCACCCCGAGAACTAAGCTGCGGTGCACACATACTCTGCTATCCATCCCGGTACATCACGTACATAAGGATTACATATTCCGAATCTCTCAGGAATAGTTCACAGATAACAACACCACAAATAATGGAGGCGAACACAGTCACATCACATAGGTCACGCACATACCTACGCCCCTACGATCAGCGGACTTATTAATATCCCAATAAGTCTTTCTATGACCTATGTTCATCAAGGTAACCAGTCTAAATCTGAGCAACACAAGGATTAGAGGGCCCTAAGCGAACGCAAACCTCCCATGATAGCAAGTATGGTAGGTATGTCATACACACAATTCATATACCAATACTAAGTAAACACACATCTTAGTAATCCCGTAGTTTAATCGTAGTACATATCGCTTTCTCGTACTAACTTATAATTATCACAATTTATACTATTCCGGTTTATAATCATACGCACCATAATTTATTCTCTCGTCCTAGTAGACACTCACGTCTCAACCCAAACCGTCCATTTAATATAACTCTCGTATATAATTTCCTTCTCATAAATACCCAAAAGTCCCAATTCTATCATTACATCAGCATCGGAATGTTATCTATATCCTCGAACAAGTTTACGGGACTCCAAAAATCAAAACAGTCCAAAAAGGCCCAAACTATCAACTCGTTAGAAGTCTCGTTCGAACGAGACTGTTCGAACGAGATTCCTCTGTCAACTCGTTAGAAGTCTCGTTCGAACGAGACTGTTGGAACGAGATTCCTCTGTCAACTCGTTAGAAGTCTCGTTCGAACGAGGCTGTTCGAACGAGATCCAGTTCGTTCGAACGAACTGTACCTTCTAAAGAGATCTCGTTCGAACGAAGTTATCGAACGAGGCTCCCTTTCGTTAGAACGGCTGATCAATTCGTTAGAAGCTCGTTCAAATGAGTTCGTTCGAACGACCTGGGCAGGGGCTTCTAACGACCTACCAGATTCGTCCCAGATTTGTCTAATCTCATTTTTTCACCATTCTTACTCCTCAAATATCTTCTAAACTAAGTCCCAACAATCGTTTTAAGGTCTCTAAACAATCCTAAACATATTATAATCACATCCTAACACGTTTTGAAGGATTAATCCATCCTAATATCAACCAAATTTACAAATCCCTACACTTTTTCCCAATTTTTCAAGAACATGAACCCTAACTTTTTGAATCATGAATTATCCCAATATAAATCCGTTTTAATTTCTTCCAATCATAAATATTATGGGAATACTCATCTACCTATCATTCTACCTGCAATTCTCCTCAAGATTTTCAAGTTCTAAGTTCCAAACTACATGGGTTTTCATTAACTTTCAAGAACAATTGATATTCTTCAATTTCTTAACATGGAAGGAACATTCTACGAATTTAAATATAATTAAAACACTTGCCTTGATTGTCTCTGAGTTTGGATGATGGTTTGATGAAGATTTCTGCAGAATTTCTTCTCTTCTCCAAGCTTCTTCTCCAATGGTGGCTTAAGGTGGCTAGGGTTTTCTTTGGGAAAGTTGTAAACCTAATGATAGCCTCCGTAGCTTAATGGGTTAATATGGGTTGGTTAGTGGGTTTAGTGGGTTAAATCCACATCATATTAAAACTCCCAATTTTCGTCACTTTTAATTCCTCAAAATGTAAAATTACCAAAATACCCTTTATGATGCCGGTATGGCCTAAAAATATCCCGGAATCCAAACTACATCCCCGGCTAGTGTTTTCTGACTATCTCGACCCTTCCGGACACGTTGGCGCACTCAAAATGACCATACGGGTAATAGAAATAAAAATCACTTTTTATAATTAAAATAATATACCATGACGTGGCGGTCACATGCGTCCCAACAAAATTTCTAAAATGCCGTATATCAATCTCACGACAAATTTTTTTATAATCCAATATTCAT
This sequence comes from Sambucus nigra, assembly GCA_949130495.1. Classification (NCBI taxonomy): domain Eukaryota; kingdom Viridiplantae; phylum Streptophyta; class Magnoliopsida; order Dipsacales; family Adoxaceae; genus Sambucus; species Sambucus nigra. The sequence continues at coordinate 424,465,201 of OX422218.1, forward strand.
ATAAGACATGTATGCACATAATCAAATACCAACTCGCATCTCGTTAGTATTTATAACCCGGATTAATTTCCAATTATTACGCATTAATTAATTAATCCCAAAAATAAATATAGCCAAAAGTACGGGGTATTACAACCTCACACCCTTAGATCACCCAAAAAAATTCGATCCCAACCGTTAAATCGTTTTACTATTCAAACACCCCTCTCCCATATATATATATATATATATATATATATATATATATATATACTAGGGTGTACCCGTGCTGATGGCACAGCGATAAATTTGTTCCCGTAATATTTTGTCCCCGTGCCGATGGCACGACGATAAACTTATTCCCGTGATAGTTTTACCCGTACCGATGGCACAACGCTAATTTTTTTCCATGGTATTTTGTATTTTAAACATGACGCCAATATTTAAAATATAAATACTATATTTTAAACATGATAGCACCGGGATAAATTTTCTCCCGAATATTTGTGGTTATAAAATACGCACACTACCAAAAATGGAGAGAAAAAATTGTTGCCTAAGATACTCGTTTCACTCAAGTAAATAAAAATTTTCCATCAAATAAGGTTTTAAAATTATGCATTCTCAAAGTAACCCGAGTTGGTTCAACTGCAGAAATTTTCAATTTAATTTTGCACGACTTTACAAAAAATACTAACAAAATACTAAATCTCTGATTTAATTTTTTCATTTATATTTCAAGTTACTTTTGAAATCGTCTTTAATTAGAGCATTATGTGTTGTATGAATTTTTCCATATACGTAATCATACTCTCATTTTTATGGTACATATTGCATACTTGTATTACCTTTTTATTCTTACATGTATAATTGGGTGACATGCAATTACTTTTCTTGTTCATATATAAATGTTGTGGCCAAAACAAAATTTTCCACAACTACTTTTGCCTGTAATTACCGTGATTCTATCAATACTTCACAATAACACTATTATTATTCCAAATAATATATAATGAAAAAGTAAAAACATAATCAAAATCTTTAACTTTATGTGGATAAAGGATGCACCATTAGGCAGTACGATCATATGCCTTGAACAGTGTGTTAGGTACAAAGTACACATTAAATCGGCATACTTTTTTAACTCGCCATTTGTTCTCATCCAGATTATCAATTTTCAAGCGCTTAATATTTCAAAATTATATTCAAAGCAACCCCAAACATGATGTAATATTCAAAATCGTGAATTAAACGTGTAATAAAAAATATTTATTAAAAACTATTCGAGGAACTATTTGGTATATAACCCAAATAAAAAAGTTAAAATCTTGAACTTTAAACCAATTCAAACTTTGCATTCAGTCAACCAATATTTTTGCACTAAAGGTACCATTAACTGCACTAAAAAATAGGGATCGTTGGGAAATGAACCAAACCCTTGTGCAATATGTTAGGGATCAAGACCACAAATGTTTTGGCTCACCATCCAGAACCATCGACATCATCGTTTTCAAACACTTGTGCACTATGTTAGGAATCAAGACCTAATATTAGTTTCGAACTCCCATGAAAATTAGGAAGTATCATTAAAACACAATTTAAGAAATGTAAAAAAATCATAAATAATCTTTCAATATCCCTAAAATTCAGGTACTATCATTAAAATCCAGTTCAAGAATTTAAAAATTATTAGATGAAAAAACTTGGACACATTTCAAAACTCCTAGAAGAACTTAAAAGTTAAGGAAGAAATATAAATGTAATGAAGGTATTGACAATATATGTGTATGGCAACTTTTAATTGAATAAAAAAACGTCAAATCATTTTAAAGAAAAGTAAAAAAATCATTTTAAAACTACACACTTTGTTCACCATTTGTTTTTCATTCAGAACTAATAAGAAAAATATTAAATATACCACAAAAGTTCCTTAATATGCCACCAAAAATTCTAAAAAACCAAATATGAATCCTACAAATCTAGAAAATTTGAGAAAATCATCCATTTATTTAAACTAATTTTGAACCAAAAAATCCAGAGCCAATAATCATAAAACCCCCAACCATAAAACAAATTTGAGAGAAAGAGAATATACATGTGATAGAACGCTAACAACCTTAGAGACAGTACACCCCGGATGCTTACAAACCCATTGAAACACAAAAAACAAATTCGTAACTGTCCTTGAAGTTCCTCAAATCGATCTAAGCCCACGAAACCCTGAAAGTTGAAATACAAATTATGTCAAATGCCAGTTTCAGAAAAAAAAATATTTGTCAAATATTTAAAGAGCATAGAGGGAGAACCTAATAAATATTTTTAGGTAAACAATCTTTTAAGGGAGGAAAACCACAATTCTAACAATGAGACTAATCCAAAAACATTTTACCCATAATGAGAGTTATCCAAGCTTCGTACCTCTTATAGAAATCAGATCTGAAAAAACCCATATTTTGAGAGAGATGGTCTTTAAGTGTGTAACTACAAATAAAAAAAACAAAAGATTTACAATAGATAGAACTGACCTGTCGTGCTGTGGCTAAAGCTCAACTTCGATTCCACTCACCGGTGGATGAGACCCTAACATTTTAGCAGAAAGAATTTTGGAGAGAGGATAAATTTCTAGAGCTGGGTTTTCTTTAGGTTTTTCGGCAGTAGTTCTAGTTGGGTTTTTCGGCCATCGCCGGAGATCTGTAATCTCAATTGGAGTTGTCACCGAAAATAAATAAAGCAGTCACTGGAGCTGTCACTGGAGATCTGTAATCTCAACCGTTAAAGCCAAAGAATATTTACAGAAAATAAAGGGATAAATGAGAGATAAAAATAGAAAAACTCACCACCAGCCTGACAGTATCTTATCACCAGAAATTTGTAAAGCCAAAGAAGATCTACAGAAAGTTAAGGGAGAAATGAGAGATAAAAATCGAAAAAAATCATTACCAGAAATCTGGAAAAAAAAAACTCATCATCAGCGTGGCAACAGTGAAGACCGAGGAGAGAGAGAGCATTGTAAGTGGCGTGTTATTTTTCCCCACCACTGCGTTGAACACCACTTAGACTTCACGATAAAATCTAACCCATATATCAACTTTAGTGTAAGAACAACAAAAACTTTTAGAACCACAAACATTTAAACCCTCGTAATGAAATGGGTAATATAAACAGTGGAGTTTTTTAGTGGGCGTTAAGAGATGGTGCACGAATGAGAGAGAAGGGAGAGCGTGAAGAGCATTAAATAAGAGAGAGGTAAAGAAAGAGGTAGATGGAGTGTTTAAAAATTGAAGAATTTCTCGAGTCTCGCGTATATCAGATTTGCACAAAGATAGAGGTGAATGGGTGACATAGATTAGGCGTATGTCAGATTTGTGGGAACCAAGCGTGACTGCAGAGATACGTGGCTCTCTATTTCAACTTTAGATTCGAAGGTCCCTCATTTAATCGCAGCCGTAAGTTGATAAAGACCAAATTCACCAATTTTTGATCTCAACCGTTAGTTGGGGGAGACAAAAAACCCCTCCTCCTTTATTATATATATATATATATATATATATATATATATATATATATATATTAATCGGATCGAATTATTAATCGATTGAAGTATATGAATTCAAATCCGCTCCATTTAATAATCGGGTAATCGGCTAATAAGATTTTAGGCATGATCCATATCTGCTTAAATGGATCAGATTCGGATTTGGATTTGGATAAAATTCGAGCCATTGACAGTCCTACCTGAATCCATAACGAGAAAGGTAATATATCCAAGGGAGACCACAATTACACCATGCCGTTTGTATCACCCATGTCATGCCTGTTTCATTCATTTTCACTATTGATACCAAATTTAGTCTGCTGATGTGGACCATTCACATGAAGACACGTGTCAACCTACTTGGAAATTACAAACACTTTCAATGAATAACATACTGTCACTGAGATACTCAAGCACCCCGAGAAACTCAATCATACCGAGCAGCTTAGGCGCCCCGAGGAACTTAAGGCTCCAAGCAAATCATGCGGTACCGAGCAGCTTGAACATCCTGAGGAACTCAGAGTTCCGAGCAACATAAGCGTACCGAGGAACTGAGAGCGCCGAACAACTTAAGCGTACCGAGGAACTGAGGTGGTCTGAGCTACTTAGCGTACAACACATCCAAATCAGGAGAATAAAAAAGATGACTGCGCATTAAATGCTCATTATTATCGTACAGATGTATATGTCTACTAGATAACAGCGCATTGTCCTTTCATTTGTACAGTCTCAAGGCTATAAATAAATTGTAACCTCCTCGTTAGAAGTGGACTCTGGATTTCTTGGTAAACTCACTTATCAAGAATTCTAGGCAAACAGTCAGCAATACAAAAATAGTGGACGTAGGCCATTCTCATAAGGCTGAACCACTTTAAAAATATATTGTCTTATATTTATTTATCCATTTTATTTGTGATTAAATAATTAGATCATATTTTATTTTTTACATCAACAGATTGGCGCTGTTTGTGGGAAAGTGACTGTACTTATCATTTTTCACCAAAACAATTCATCATCAATGACCGATAATTCGAAATCCAGTAATTGAAATGCTAGGATCCCTCCAACTCCATCTATTCCCCCAAATGTCCAAGATCTGGCTGGCATAATGGCTAATTTAGCCCAAGTCCAAACTGCCATGCAAGAAACCACGCTATAACTTATACAAACTGTTCAAGGTGGAGTGCCGGCCCACTCGGGACAACGAAGTGTGAAGAGAAATACCCGTTTACCCTCTTCACAAACTAGGAGAACTTTATTCCCAAAGGAATCTCGATCCAGACGCACCAACTCATATCATACTGAGCGATCTAATGATCCTTCTTATCAACCTGGTCGGACATCCTCAGTACAAGCTACAGATTCTCAACAAAACATCACTCTATCTCCGTAAATGACCAGGGCTCTAGAAAGGTTGAGTAGAGTATATCCTTTTGAAGGTTTAGGCCCTAGGAAGAATAGAATTCCTCCTAGTATTGCATCGAGGAACTCTCCACGACCATCCGATCTAAGGGAAGGCTCTGCCCAATCACGACCAACCGCCCGTAATGAAATATCCCAAGAGGAAAATTCAGTGCGATCAGTTGCTCGAATAAATAGGCCCGAGTTGGGAAACGATGCTTGGAAAGGCTCTATTCAAAGGATGGAGGACAGATTAGGGGAAATGGTTAAGGCCAAGAATCCTCTACAAAGAACTTTTATCCAAGGGAAACCATTCGTACAGGCAATTGTGGATTTTCCCACACCATCAAAATTCAAAGATCTTATGGAGACACCTAAGTATGATGGAAAAACTGACCCTGTCCTTCAGATAGAACAATACCAAGCTGCTTCCGACATCTATACAGTTCCAGACAAGATGAGATGCAGGGCATTCTCAGGAACTCTTACCGGATCAGCTCAGATATGGTACAACAACCTTCCTCTGGGAAGATTGCGACTTTCCTTCAACTGGCAGAGCTCTTTATAGGGAACTTCTGTTTTGGGGCAAAACTCGTAAAACAAGTAGCACACTTACTGAGTGTTAGATAGAAGAAAGGCGAAAGCACCAGGGACTACATTACTCATTTCAATAACGAGAAACTCAAAGTAATCGATTACGAGGAGAAAACATCAATTACTGCTGATGAGTGGACTGTTACCAGACAAGTTGTACTATACTCTAGCCAAAGATCCACCTAGGACCATGGCACAACTAATGGTAAAGGCAGCCAAGATTATGAACGCCGAGGAAGCTATGGCTGCGAAGAAGAATATAGACACGAAGGAAACCAAGGTCGAGGCTGATAAGACTGAGAAGAAGGAGCAAAAGTGTAAGAGAGTAGTCTAATTTTGGGGAAATACTCAATTTTAGATGTAAGAGAGTAGTCTAATTTTGGGAAAATACTCGATTTTAGCACGTGTTTGACTTGAGCAACTTCAGTTGCGCCTACGTATCCGTTATGCTCGGAATCAAAGTCAGCGTAGTTCGTGGGTTCGTACTATTCGCCGGAAAACTCATTGTGGTGGTTTTTCAGAGAGATGGGAGGTGTTGCCACTCTTCTCAAAGAACTCATCTCAAAACTCTCTTCTAAAACCTCATAAGATAAGAAAATCACCCTCCTCTTCCAAGAAGATCTCTCTCAAATGTATGGGGGTAGGGCTTATTTATAGCAAAACCCACCCAAGTGGGTCGCCACATGTCAATTAACCCATGGTGACACATGTCCTATTTTAAGTGGCATGTGTCCCATAACATATGTCAAAACTCTCAATACTAGAATATTGTCTAGTTAATACGTAAATAATACACAAATACGCGTGATATGTCCGACGCACATAATAATACCTCAGTCGCATAAACACATGGACTTTTGTCAATATTAATCATCTCTAATCTCATTTAATAGTTTAATGAGAGGCTTATCATTAAGCCCCTCCTACATTTGCCCCCTTGTACATATAGTTGATATATTGATACATGTCTGAAATATATCGACTGTATGTACGAAATAACTTTAGTCAGTTTTCACATGTTCGATCGACCTGTGGATCGTGAGTAATAATCTCATATCTCATTTCATCTTGATGATGTACTTTTACCTCATATATCACATTTTATGATATAATGCAATCTCATATTTTATATCTCAGTTATATGATATACATCAATTTTATATCTCTTATCTTAAATCCTATTTTGCAGCTTTTGATCTCATAGGTTATTCCGAAGGACCTTGTTTATCATTATTTTCATACGAATGATATACACCGAGTGTTGTCCCCATTCCTACTTAAATGAACATGCATTCATGTTTTTATTGTGATTGTTCGTAACTCTGCTTTGGTAAAAAGTATTATCATGGACACATAATAACTACCTCAGAATTCTCTTTCGTCATTCTCAACCAAGCTTGGTGAAAGTATTATTATGGTTTACATAATAACTACTTAGTCGTTCTCAAGTTTGGTGAAAGTATTATTATGGTTTACATAATAACTACTTCATTGTTCTCGATTAATCTTTTAGTGCATGCACATGTTTTTTATTTATTTTATTCTCGATGAGGTTTCTTGTGCGTGTACATAATATTTGACTTGCTCAAATTACCACTTTTTAATGTATTTCGCAAACTCACACCTACGAGGTGACTTAATGGTGAGAACACACTTGTCAAGGTTTCTCGTAAACTCCACCGTTAGGGGTGACTTAACAATGAAAACACACTTGTTAAGGTTTTTTCACAAACTCCACCGTTAGAGGTGACTTAACAATGAAAACACACTTGTTAAGGTTTTTCGCAAACTCCACCGTTAGAGGTGACTTAACAATGAAAACACACTTGTTAAGGTTTTTCGCAAACTCCACCGTTAGAGGTGACTTAACAATGAAAACACACTTGTTAAGGTTTTTCGCAAACTCCACCGTTAGAGGTGACTTAACAATGAAAACATACTTGTTAAGGTTTTTCGCAAACTCCACCGTTAGAGGTGACTTAACAATGAAAACATACTAATTAAGATTTTTCGAAAACTCCACCGTTAGAGGTGACTTAACAATGAAAACACACTTGTTAAGGTTTTTCTCAAACTCCACCTATAACGGTGACTTAACAACGAAAAACGCTTTGTTAAGATTTTTATATATAGTCTCCACCTTATAACGGTGACTTAACAACGAAAACGTTTGTTAAGATTTTTATATAATCTCCACCTTATAACGGTGACTTAACAACGAAAACGCTTGTTAAGATTTTTATATAATCTCCACCTTATAACGGTGACTTAATAACGAAAACGCTTGTTAAGATTTTTATATATAGTCTCCACCTTATAACGGTGGCTTAACAACGAAAACACTTGTTAAGATTTTTATATAATCTCCACCTTATAACGGTGACTTAACAACGAAAACGCTTGTTAAGATTTTTATATAATCTTCACCTTATAACGGTGACTTAACAACGAAAACGCTTGTTAAGATTTTTATATATAATCTTCACTTTATAACGGTGACTTAACAACGAAAACGCTTGTTAAGATTTTTATATATAGTCTCCACCTTATAACGGTGACTTAACAACGAAAACGCTTGTTAAGATTTTTATATAAACTCATTCTTCTGTATCTCTTTTCAGGACAGGATCCCGTACCTGACAAACTGAGCGTGGTCCTTCGTCTGTTTGCTTCCATGACCAACTTCTTCGGATGAGTTAAGTCATAACAATCGTGGTTCAACTACTGACCAATTTGATAAAGTTTTTTTGAATATAATACACCTCTGTAGAAGACTTATCTCAACACTCGCAATGTTCTCATAATATGATGTCATATCTGAAGGATGACTGACTTTGTCAATTTCTGAGTGATAACAACTGAAGAAGATTTTGTAATGGCCTGCTTGGATGTTACTATACTCTGAAGGTTCATCAATCTAACCTTGGCGTGGATGATGTCGAAGAAGCTTTAGACTACAAGCTACGTTACATCATAATATCCATTTGCCCCCTTTATTTTATTTTATCTTAAGATAAAATAAATTACATATATCCTTTACAATTCCCACCCGAAAAAGAAATGAAAGAAACCTAATTATTACATTTCATTGGGTGTATCTCAAACTGTCGAATCTTTGAACAATGATTTGATATTTGTGTCGCTCAATATCTACTCGTTCAGAAGCCTCCGCAAAATAATATCTTTCTGACACAATAATATAATATTGCAAAGGGTTAGTAAAACTCAGGAAATATCCAAGTACAATTCTCATCATGCCCCCTTTATTTTTTTTATTTTTTTTTATTTTTTTTATTTGATATAATAAAAATTAAATAAATTCCGGGGATATTTGTGTAATGAATCATAACCACCCATATTCGTAGGTGTATCGTACACAATTTAATGTCTTTTAAGCACACGTCCTATCGAACCCAAGAATGTGTAAAATGTCAAGGTGGATTCTGAATTATGAAACATACTCAAATTGTTTCGTAAATGATTCATAATGTATGAATATGATGTACAAATTCAGGTTACTATTTGCAACTGTCATAAAATACTCGAAGCTTCATTATGCTTCCTCTATAAAAAAAAATCTATATGCCAGATTTAATGATTTTAAAGCTTCTTAAATCATCATCATAACTCATGAATTTGGCATATCAATTTCGGTAGTACCATATGGCAAGGATATATATATATATATATATATCAAAATAAAATACACGTTTGTACTGTGCTTCATAATCAAGAAAGTACATATGCGTTTAAGTTCTCAGCTTCATCTCATGTATATTTACAGACATAAAGTGTAAACAAACTAAATCATGCTTTATAACGTGCCAACATAGATCCAGTTTATATACTTACCCATATACTAATGTGCTTGGCAAGAACAATTTATCCCGAGAATTTTTTTTTTCTTCATCCTCAGATTTGATATTGACAATTTGATTGTATCGCAAAAAGTCACTATTAATCATCTCTAATCTCATTTAATAATTTAATGAGAGGCTTATCATTTTTTTTTTGAGAAATACACTAATGAAAAATTGTATATGTATTTACAACGAAACTCCATTTAGGTCTCTTGGATAAAACCTATTCAAAAGAAAAGTTTTATCCCATTATTTACTAAATATATACTCATAAATGTTTTTGGCACACCTAGGTCGTTCCAACAGATATTATAATTGAGGAAACACGCAAGTCCAAATAGCGTGGACTGTCAAATACCCTTTCGCTTTAGCATATGGGTCAAAGACATGGTACATTCTCGCAACCAACCGCTTCTGTGGTGACTTGCTTTCTCTTTTTTATTTATTTAACGGTACCACGCTCATATTATCAATCATATAAACATATGACTATTTTCTAATTTTGTACGGGAGACAATACTTATTAAGTATATTCACACTTTTTTAGGACATCAATTTTATTTGACATGTGTGATAACGAAGGAAACATCCCAACATATGCCATGCCCGAAGAACCATAAGTTGTAATGGTTTACACTTAACTCATAGTTGGACCATATTCAACATATCTCCCACCCCTTTTTTTAAAGCGAGGGACCATAACTGGTATCATTGACCACACTTATGGTTAGGTCCCATTTGGACCTTCAGATGGACCTCAAACCCAAAATCAAAGAACATTCAAAGAAAAATCATAAAACGATGGACCTCAAACCTATATGCCGGTTCTACCCTACCCACGAATAAGATCAGATCACCCATATGGTGATCAAGCTTTGACTTTTTTTTTTTCAACAGGTACTTCGGTTTGACGGTTCCTTCTTTCCAGTTGGAGCTTCATCGGGTAGATGTTCCTAGAAGTAAGCTCCAACCGTTTTTACCTGAGGTCCATCGGATTTTTAAGCTCTGGCGGTGATATTTAGTATTTCAAGATCCCACGATGGTTCCTCAGTTTGTAGCTCCCACGGAGGTTCGTCACATCTCAAGATGCCACGGTGGTTTTGTCAAGGTTTTGTGGGATTTCAAGTTCCCACGGTTTTGTTGATTTGGGTAGCATCAAAGGTTTCCCACCAGTTCGAGTTTCATCGGATAGAGGTTCCTCGGAGCAAGCTCCATCGGTTTTGAAAAATCTCAGATTCATCTGCAGAATTTTATGGCGGATCTACAAATACACGCGAAGGTGGTGACTCTAATGGTGATTGGGTTTTGAGTTTCTTCGAACAGGTGTTACGGTTCAGTCCAAGCTTCATCGGGATGAGGTTCATCGTAGGAAACTCCGTTGGTACTCATATCGTAGATGTGAATGTTTGGGATCTTGTTTCGGAGTCATCCCGATAAGGGAGATAAACAATTCTGATCAACCGTCAGCCGTGGTGATTTGGAGAAAATCCATCAAACGTGTGTTCTAAAGGGGGAGCATAAAATACATCTCCGGTGAGTTGGTGTAACAGAGATGGTCTCCTGCTGGTCCTAGCTTCATCTAGTTTTCAAAAGTTGCACTGGAGAAATTTATTGGTTTGAATTTAGTCAAATGATGAGGATACACCACCAGGAAGATGGAGAAGATAACAGATGGAAAAAACCATCCTATCATGACTATATGGTCGGCCCTATGTTTGACAACTGACACACGTTATATATTAAACATTTACTGATGAATTTGCCCCCTTATCCCCTCTTAAGCAAAAAGTAAGAAGCATGGTGATGTTTAGTTTTGTCAGATGCTTTCGGCCATAATTTAAAACTCAGAAGTCTTTTCCATCAATAGCTGGAATCAGTACGTTAACATTATTTTACACAGTTTAAATGCAAGCAATGATTTAGTATACCAAATCTTTTTCGGCGTGTGTTCTATTCTCTATTTTGTCAGATAACTTTGGAATATTGTATTAAAAGTACACCTTTTACCTGTAAGTGGGGATATAAAGGGTGATTTATTTCAGATCATAAATCACAACTGTCTACTATCCATGTGGGGATATCAGGCATTGGTTTTGAAAATATCTCCATGAACTTCTACTTTCAGGATCATTAATTATTTGCACACGGTGTACAGAACAAGCATGGTCACAACCGCAAGCTGACGACTGCCTACTATACAATATTACTATAAATGCAGAAACTCACGCGAGTGTCCAGCTTGATATTTTTTCTTGTATAATCATTTTCACATACACATTTTTCGGTATTAACATAAGGTAATTTCTGAGTTACACATGAAAATCTATTAACTAGATAGATAAACTACTAATCTCACTTTATATGGTGAAATAAATATTTTTTTAACATCTAAACATATTTTCATTAAGTAGGGCAATGAATAATATCTATGCAATACATAAATCATGGAGTCTCTTCTAAACCTTAATGCAAATCATGGAATTTTATTAAAGCTTACAAAAAAGATTATATTTCAAGGAGAGAGGTTAAAGTTCTTATCTGAAATGGCATAATATGAATATCTTTCATGTTTATGAGCAGAAAGCTTTCCTATCAACACCTTGCTCCATTTCCACCAAGTTTTTCATGTACGAATGAGGCGTTACACGATAAAAAATCGCAAATACCTCCCCAGCAGAGTCGCCAAATGTAAGAGAGTAGTCTAATTTTGGGGAAATACTCGATTTTAGCACGTGTTTGACTTGAGAAACTTCGGTTGCGCCCACGTATCCGTTATGCTCAGAATCAAAGTCAGCGTAGTTCGTGGGTTCGTACTATTCGCCGGAAAACTCATTGTGGTGGTTTTTCGGAGAGATGGGAGGTGTTGCCACTCTTCTCAAAGAACTCATCTCAAAACTCTCTTCTAAAACCTCATAAGATAAGAAAATCACCCTCCTCTTCCAAGAAGATCTCTCTCAAATGTATGGGGGTAGGGCTTATTTATAGCAAAACCCACCCAAGTGGGTCGCCACATGTCAATTAACCCATCGTGACACATGTCCTATTTTAAGTGGCATGTGTCCCATAACATATGTCAAAACTCTCAATACTAGAATATTGTCTAGTTAATACGTAAATAATACACAAATACGCGTGATATGTCCGATGCACATAATAATACCTCAGTCGCATAAACACATGGACTTTTGTCAATATTAATCATCTCTAATCTCATTTAATAGTTTAATGAGAGGCTTATCGTTAAGCCCCTCCTACAAAAAGAATAATGGTGGAAACAGGCAGTCAAAAGCAAAGCAACCACTGGAACAATTAAAGAAATTTGGAAATTATACTCCTTTGAAGGTAGATATAAACCATATCTGGAATAGATCAAGAACAACGAGGAGCTAAACTGGACAGAAAAAATGAAGTCAAATCCTGAAAAGAGGAATAAGTCCAAATATTATGAGTTCCATAAAGATCATGGTCACATGACCAAAAATTGCATAGCTCTCCAGAATGAAATTCAAGCACCCATCAGACGAGGAAACTGGCTAAGTATATTGATCACCAATGGTGGAAAGACCAACGACCGAGGAAGTCAAAGGTCTAGATCTTCTCGTAGAGAAAAATAAGATAAGAAGAGAGACCATGATGATGATCCAAAAGACAATCCCGACCTTCCTAAAAGACTAAAATAGCCAGAGCGTGAGGTATTTTCAATCCATTTTGGATCATTTGAATGTAATGTTATTACAGGTGGAGATGCAGGAGGAGGAGATCTGACTGTGGAGAGAAAAGCTTACCTCAATGAGGCTCAAGCTTGCTCGTACATTCAACGAATAAATTTGGCTGAAAATGATCGATCGAGGAAGGTGAATAAAGATAAACTAGTTATTGGTTTCTCTAAGAATGACTTGGCAGGTGTACTATATCCTCATGTGACCCATTGGTGATCAATATAAGAATAAAGGAAGTTGTGTTTTCACGAGTACTGGTGGATAATGGTAGCTCAGCAGATATCATGTTCTATCCATGCTTTGACAGTTTGAATCTAAAGCTAGCCCAGTTGGAACCATATCATAAGCCCCTCCTTGGTTTTACTGGAGAGAAGGTTTTTCCACTTGGAACGATCGAGTTGGATACGCTTATCAGTACATGGCCTTCTTGTCGAATATAAAGAGTATGCTTTTTCGTAATGGATAAAAATGTCCAATCAGCTTACAATATCATCATGGGAAGGGTAGGTCTGAAGAAGTTCGAAGCAGTACCATCTACTGTACATCAATGTTTAAAATTCCCAACCAACTTTGGAGTAGGAGTGGTGAAAGGTGACGAAAAAGTAGCTCCAAAATTCTACTATTCATCTGTCAAACAGGAGGAACACGAAGAATCCAAAAAGAAGACTACTACTTACCAAGTGGATGAAGTAGAAGATGCAGAGATTGAAACATTAGACCCTAGAGACGAGTCTCAGCTCGTGAAGAGTCAGGTCATGGAGGCTACCGAAAATATCATTCTGGATGACGAGCATCCAGAACGAACAACTCAAATTGGTGCATCATTGAATGCACTAATAAAATAAGAATTCATAGCATTTTTAAGGCACATAAAACAGACTTTCGCATGGAGTCATGAAAACATGCCAGGGATATACCCGAATTTCCTAAGTCATGAGCTCAACGTGAACAAGAAAATCAAGCCAGTGAAGCAGCGAAGAAGAGTGTTCAATCCTAAAAAGAAATAAGCCACACAAGAAGAAGTAGAGAATCTACAAAAAGCCTTTTTTATTGAGGATGTCAAATATCCTGATTGGCTAACAAATGTGGTGATAGTAAAGAAGAAAAATAACAAGTGGAGTATGTGTGTAGACTTCACTGATCTTAATAAGGCGTGCCCAAAGGATAATTTTCCATTGCCCTCAACTGGTGGATGCTATCGCGGGGCATGAATTGTTGAGTTTCATGGATGCTTATTCTGGTTACAACCAGATTAAAATGAAGCCTGAGGACAAGGAGAGTACCTCTTTTATCACCCCAAGGGGAACTTATTGCTATAATGTTATGCCTTTTGGACTAAAAAATGTAGGTGCAATATATCAGCGGCTAATGAATAAGGTGTTTGCAGAGCAAATCAGTCATAACATGGAGGTTTATGTTGATGATATGCTGACGAAGAGCAAGAAAGATGTTGATCATCAGACCTTTGATCAACTAGAGAAATATCAAATGAAGTTGAATCCCACCAAATGCATATTTAGAGAACGAGAACGTATGTTTCTTGGGTATATTGTTAACAAACGAGGGATTAAGGCGAACCCTGAAAAGATCAAGGATCTATTGGAGCTGCGATCTCCAACCACGAAGAAGGAAGTGCAAAGTCTTACATGGCGAGTTGCAGTGCTTAATAGATTTTTATCACGAGCAACGGATAGATGTCTTCCATTCTTCAAAACACTTTGAAAAACTTTTGAGTGGAATGAGGAGGCCTTTCAAGAACCGAAAAGATATGTGGGGACGCCTCCATTATTATCTAGACCAGTTATGGGAGAAAGATTATACTTGTACCTGGAAGTTTCAGAAAATGCAGTGAGCTCGACATTGATAAGAGTGGAGGATGGAGTACAAAAACCAGTCTATTACACCAACAAGGCTTTTCGAGGAGTAAAAATCAGATATCCCAGGCTAGAGAAGTTGGAACTAGCACTAATTGAAGCAAGAAGAAGGATGAGGCCATACTTCCAAGCCCATACTATAGTGGTGTACACCGATATGCCATTAAGACAAGCTTTTCACAAACCAGAGAAATCAGGAAGATTGATGTACTGGGAAGTAGAACTTAGTGAATATGATATAGTTTATGAGCCTAGATTGTCGCTCAAAGGGTAGGGAGTAGCGGATTTTATTACAGATTTTACTCGAGAAGATGCCTTCGAAGAACATGAGTTGAATACAGACCAACCTGTGGATGTTACAAGATCATCAAATTTTAACCCCGACCAACTCACGTCGACAGACAAGTAAGGGATGATGATCAATTAGCAATGAGAAATGCCGAAGGAGGACAAAAGAAAGCACCAAATATTCCACCGAGGAACTCTGTCTGATAAAGAGTTTGATAATAAAGTACCTATATCGAATTTATATGTGGATGGCTCTTCGTGCACTACTGGCAGTGGAGCAGGGATTATTTTAAACAGTTCGAATGATATTGATCTGGAGTATGCTCTGCGCTTTTAATTTAAATCTTCTAATAATGAGGCCGAATATGAAGCTATGATCTTGGGATTAAATCTTGCAAAAATCATGAAGGCAGAGCAGGTCGTTGTATTCAGTGATTCCCAGTTAATCGTAAATCAAATTTTGGGGGTGTATGTAGAAAAAGGAGAATTAATGGTCAAGTATCATGCAAAAGCAATGGAGGTGGTATCAAGTTTTATTGCAGTTCATTTTTTTAAAATACCCAGATTGGATAATGCAAAAGAAGACGCCCTAGCTCGGTTAGCATCAGCCACCCGCACCGAGCTACAAAGAACAATCCCAATAGAAATCCTGGCTGTTCAGAGCATAGACGAAGATCTGATGATGAACTTCATTGCCTTTGACTTGGCACCATCTTGGATGGATCCCATCAGGGCATATATTGAAGAGGGGGCTTTACCAACTGATAAACTAGCAGCCAAAAAACTAAAGTATAAAGCTGCTCGGTATGTATTGACCAACGCCATTTTATATAGATGAGGAGTTAAAGCAGGGATGCAAAGATGTGTCCATCCCTTCGAAGTGAAGAATTTGATCGAAGAGGTTCATGAGGGATCTTGTGGAGACCGTATAACAGGTCAGACACTTTTGCAAAGAATAACAATGCAGGTATATTACTGGCCGATGATGAGAGATGATTGTGTAGCTTATGTCAAGAAGTGCGATAAATGTCAACGGTTTTCTTCCATCCGAAGAACTCCCCAAGCATTGTTAACACCCATAACGCCCCCTTGTCCATTCTCTATGTGGGGGATAGACTTGGTAGGACCACTCTCAAAAACTAGGGGAAGATTCAAATACCTCATGGTTGCTATGGATTACTTTACCAAATGGGTAGAAGCTGAGCCTCTCATTGATATGACATACGAAAAAGTCTATCAATTTATTTGGAAGGATATTATTTGCAGATATAGTCTCCCACATGCATTCATTACTGACCATGGAACTCAGTTTGATAACGAGGAGTTTGTTGAGTATTGTTGTCAATTTAATGTGCCGAAGACCCATTATGCACCATGCCATCCCAAAGCAATGGGCAAACCGAGGTGACAAACAGAACGCTGCTAAATGGTTTGAAGAAATAATTTGATGATGCAAAAGGAAATTGGATTAACGAGCTACATTATGTGTTGTGGGCTTATCGCACCACACCACGAACAGCAACAGGAGAGTCTCCATATATGCTGGCATTTGGGAGTGAGGCTGTTATACCTACTGAATTGGGTCTACCCACGCATAGGGTGCTTAATTTACATTCTCTTGTCAGTGATTTGATGAGAAGATTTTACCTGGATATGCTTGAGGATGTTAGGGAAGAAGCAGCAATCAGGAAGGCAGTGTATCAACAACAAACAACTTTGTTCTATAACAAAAGAGTGAAGAAGTGTGATTTGAAGGAAGGGGATTACGTGTTGAAGAAAGTAATCCAAAGGAATAACAAAATGGAAGCAAATTGGCAGGGACCCTATCGAGTAACAGAAGTTGTTCGTCCAAGAACATACATGATTGAAACCTTGGAAGGAGAAGAGTTTAAGAACGCATGGAATAAAGACCATCTACGCAAATATTATCAGTAATTGAAATTCCTATGTACTGCAGTTTCTTCAGTATGAATAAAGTGATGTTTCACCCAGTTTCTTCCTTTGTTGAAATTTTTTCAGAATATTAGTGCTACACACAAAATTTAGAGCAATATTAATTCAGAGCAATATTCAGATCAATTATCACCAACTCTGGTTAGTCAGGAAATCAATTACCACCAACTCCGGTTGGTCGGGGAATTAATTACCACCAACTATGGTTGTTTAGGAATCCATTACCACCAATTCCGGTTGGTCGGGAATCAATTACCACCAGCTCTGGTTGGTCGAGAAATCAATTACCACCAGCTCTGGTTGGTCGAGAAATCAATTACCACCGACTCCGATTCGTCGGGAAATAATTACCATAATCTTCGGTTGGTCAGGAAATAGATTACCACCAACTCGGGTTGGTCTGAAAATTAATTACCACCAACCCCGATTGGTCGGGAAATCAATTACCACCAACTCCGATTGGTCAGGCAATCAATTACCACCAACTCTGATTAGTCGGGAAATAATTACCATCTACTCCGGTTGGTCGGGCAATTGATTACCACCAACTCCAGTTAGTCGAAAAATCAATTACGACCAACTCCAGTTGGTCGGTAAATTAATAACCATCAACTCCGGTTGGTTGGTACCAAACTAGGCAAAAAGCTGGATGACCTCCTAGGGCATCCACTGTCTAGGCAATAAGGTAATCCATACGAGATTACTACAACTAGGTAGGAACATGGGATGCAAATCATTCCATTGCTTAGGCCCAAAGAGTGACAAGCCACTATAATCAAACAACAAATGGGACAAATCCCAAAAATAAAGCAATAAACAAACAAGGACATTCTACAAATTATTTGGAAGAAAATAAAATAGCAAAAGACTAAAAATTTATTCATTCAAATCAAGTAGAAATACATATGAGGTGAAAAATACATTTCATCATATAAAACCCTATTCTATTGATTTTTTTTCTTCTTCCTTTGAAACAGGTTCTACCCCACCAGGAGGATCATCTAATGCATACGGGGAATTTATGAAATTTAGATCTCGCAGCATTCGAACATTCATCATGGAGGGACGATCAAGCAAGTGCTCTGGGCGAGATATCTCAAAGTTTGCATGAAGACTGTAACCGCCGAGATACTTGGAGATCAAGCATTGAGGAATTTCCCGAGAAGGAATCCAACTGATGTCAAGCTTAAAAGGAGGCACATGTAAATTGATCACTCATGGGTCATAATAATCCCATAAGTAGTCGCCCTGCTCCAATTTTAGCACACATAGTGCATTCAATCATCCTTGCTTGTACCCCTTGTTATTTGACTGTTGGATCCGAGCATCAAGATGATAAATGGATTCATTATACCCAGCCATCCAAAACTCTCTGGGTTGTTTATGGAACTGATAAGTTAACCACTCCAGTTGCTCGTCGAGATTCTTTGCCAGAATTTCTTTATTTTCCAAAGCAGAACTCTAGAAAGAGAGTTGGTCAGTAAAATTCAGAATTTTCTTGGACATCTCCACCAAAGCTTGATTCTTCGCCATTAACATAAATTCCTGATTCTCCAAGGCTGATTGAGTTCTTTCTTCTTCAATAGAAACCCGACCAACCCTTTTTCATCCACGAGAAGAAGATCTTCCTCATCCACGAGTAGATGTGGAGGGTCTAGCTCTTTTTAAAGTTTCCAACTCATCTCGTAAATTGGCATTTTCTACCTCCAAGAAAGAAAAACCTTCATCATTAACAGGTACCAAGGCTCTCGAAGAAGATGCAACAAATTTGAGTTGTTTTATCTCTTCTTGCAAAGTAATGTTCTCCTCCTCCAACAATTTGTCGATATTCCTGTGCTCTTCAACTTCAAGTTTTAGAACATCCTCTTTCTTATCATAAGCAGAGATAAACTTGTCATACCCTTTGTCAGCACTCAATTGTTGATATTTTTTCTCTTATAATTGGTGCAAAAGGGTAGAAGATTATTTATATTGCTGTTGGAGTTCCTCGATATTTCCTTGGAGATCTTCAATCATCTCGTAGTAGGCCATATTATTGGCAACAGTACGATCTAGCAAACACTTTAAGTATTGTTAAGCTTTAACTGCTCATTCAGAAGCATCTGAACCAAGGATATCTATGATTTGAGCCTTATTAAGATCTGCATGACCAACTTTAAAATAGTCATTCCATTTCTTCATCAATTCTGTATCATGAGATTATAAGAGCTCCATCCCGGCCATAAACTAAACAAAGAGAGGAAATAAAAGAATCAATAATGATGCAGACAAAACAATTAAAAGAGAAAGTCAAGATGAACAACCAAAGTTCGAATTTTTATTTATCATAAAAATAGATACATAGTCCAAGGTTACATTCAAGAAAGCAATAAAAAAGCTCAAACAACTTTACACCTTTTCCTTATTTCCTACGACGTCCTCAGAAGATTTGGAGGAAGGGACTTGTTGCTCAGAGGACAAGGGTAGCTGCTCGACAGAAGTGCTGGTTAGTTGGAGTTTCTCAGAAGGTTGAATAATAGGAACAACATGGACCTGATCTCCAATCATCATAGAAGATTCATCTGAGCAGATTCATCCTCTTCTTCTCCAGGAGTGGGAGGAGGGCCATGAGTGTGCTACTGGAATAATTCAGAATTCTTAGCAATTTTAAGCTCCTGCAAGGCTGCAACCCATCCATACCTAAAATATTTGAGGCTGGCATACTCCATTTGAGAAGACATGGCAGCCAGACCCTTGTTGTTTCCTTTGTCCCAACCAACACTGAATAATTTTTTAACTATATTTTTTCTTTTTTCCTTCTCCGAGGAGGTCCTTGCCCTAAGGAGCTCCTCGACAACCTTCAACTTCTCTTCCACCTCCATTTTCTATCACTCGACATCTTGAAGTTTAACAACTTCCTCTTCAGCAGACTTGATCTTAGCCTCAAGCTCCTTATTGCTCTATTCAAAATCCTTGTTTCTTTTTTCAAACTCCTTCAATTTATTCTCCAATTCCTTGGAGGCATTCACATTTTGATTTCTCTCTACATCAATGGAGTTGAATTGCTTCTCTCAAGCAACCTTATCTTCCCCGTACTTCTGACGAGAGTCTTTTAAAGATTGGGTCAGCCTAACAAAAGCTTCCTCTACTCCTCCCGAGGAGCTTGAAGCCTCGATAGATTCATCCTTCTTCAAAATGCTATTGAAACACGTCACCAACTGAAAAAAGAAATAACTTTAGGTCAATATATGAACATAGTATTAAAAAATAAAGGGGTCGAGATAAAGATACTTACCGAGGCAATGTGTTGCGAAGACAGGGTAGTGATTCTCTCACGATAAAGAGTATCTTCAATGCCTTGGATTTCTGGGATAGTCCAGGATTTTACCAAGCCCATAGCAGACCTCGGAGGAACAAAAGTTAGAAAACTACCTTCAATAGTTAAAGATTGAGAGACAAGTTCAGTAGGTCTCTCAGAAGAGATTTTCTTTAGCCTCCTAAGAGGAGCAGGAACATTTTCAACTAAAGACGTTGTCTTTGTTGGTGATATGACAATAACCTCACTCAGAGGAGAGATAACAACAGTCTTGCTCGGAGCCACATGGGGCTTCTCGCCAGTTTTCTTGGGAGCAACAAGAGGGGATACATATTCAATCTTTGTCCCTTCTTTTGGGACATCTTGTTTACTTTTCTTTGCTTCCACATCAGTAGAGGCAGACTTGTCAAAGAAGGTAGGAGATCTTCTCTTCTTCATCATATCACTTATGGGAATACTCGACTCATAGGAAGAACCTTCCACACTAGTCTTAGAGGCTGGTACTTGGTCGATATTACCACCACTGGACGAGGACGAGCAGTAAAAGATGAAGTATAGCTCTTGTACTGTAACAAATAAGAAGCAGATCTAATATGTTCCTCGACAACATATTGATTCAAATTCCTGATAAGTTTTAAATGCTTTAAATTAACGTCAGCTTCTTTCAGAGGTTTTCTTTTACTGTAAAATGTAACAAATGAAAATAAATGTCAGTGATGCATTTCATCGAACACAAAGAAAACAAGATTTCAAAAAATAAAAATAACCTATCCCATTGTCTTAGGGTGGACACCTGGGACCTTAATATACATCATCATCATTTAATGGAGGGTGTTGCTAATTTTTCATAACAACCCCATGATCAAAATAATCCATATTGGCATTAGGAAGATTGACAACTAAAGCTCTATTCAAAAACCTAGTTTTTTAAATAGAATGTGGTATCACTGATGACCCATCTATAGCAGTACATAATCTCTGAAATCCCTAATTGGGTTTCATGAAGTTGATTCAACCTATGTACGCCATTAACTATCCTCCAGGTATTTGGAGCTATTCTTGCAGGTACAACATCAAAATATTGGCAGAACTTCAAACACATGGGATTAGGCGGGAAAGAAAAGCCACATTCGGCCACAAAAAGACTTGGAAACCAATGTCCCTCAACCAAAGAAAAATAATCAGAAGGTTCAGAAAGTTCTTCAAAAATAACCCACGAGGGGATTGAAAATTCAGATCAAAATTTGTCTAGTGACTCAACAAGATAAACCATGATGAACAAAGAAAATAAAAGAAAGGAAAAAAAATCTTACAGAAAAAGAGAGATCAAGCTACAATGAACGATGGAAAG
Source organism: Sambucus nigra (assembly GCA_949130495.1). Lineage (NCBI taxonomy): Eukaryota > Viridiplantae > Streptophyta > Magnoliopsida > Dipsacales > Adoxaceae > Sambucus > Sambucus nigra. The sequence goes on from OX422218.1 coordinate 424,487,050, forward strand.
AACGAAGGCACAAGACAGAGAGAAAATGAAGAGTTCAAAGATACAGATTTGAAAAGTGAAAGATGATAGGATTTTTTCCGCCCTTAAATACTTTATCTTGGGAATAGAGAAAGGCAATGATTACAAGGGAAGACGCTTGTGTTTCCGGTGGCTAAAAGAATAAAAGGGCACAAATATCGAAACGGTCATGGAAATTCAAAATATTTATGAGGCCTGATACTGTGCACTCAAAAAGGAGTTACGTACAACGAACATTTTCCTAAAAACCATAAAGACCAATAATCTAAGCAGTTTTCAAGCAGAATGTTTCACATTTTTCTTCAACCTCAAACTGTGAAACATTGGGGGCTTCTGTTGATACCAAATTTAGTCTGCTGATGTGGACCGTTCACTTGAAGACACGTGTCAACCTACTTGGCAATTACAAACACTTTCAATGAACAACATACTGTCACCGAGCTACTCAAGCGCCCCGAGCAACTCAATCATACCGAGCAGCTTAGGCACCCCGAGGAACATAAGGCTCTGAGCAAATCATGCGGTACTGAGCAGAACGCAGAGCTCCGATCAACTTAAGAGTACCGAGGAACTGAGAGATCTGAGCGACTTAAGCGTACCGAGGAACTAAGGCGGTCCGAGCTACTTAGCATACATAGCATCCAAATCAGGTGAATAAAAAAGATGACTGCGCATTAAATGCTCATTATTATCGTACAAATGTATATGTCTACTAGATAACAACGCATTGTCCTTTCATTTGTACAATCTCAAGGCTATAAATACATTATAACCTCCTCATTAGAAGGGGACTCTGGACTTCTTGGTAAACTCACTTATCAAGAATTCTAGGCAATAGTCAGCAATACAAAAACAGTGGACGTAGGCCATTCTCATAAGGCTGAACCACTTTAAAAATCTATTGCCTTATATTTATTTATCCATTTTATCTCTGATTAAATAATTAGATCAAATCTAGTTTTTTACATCAACAGTCACAAAATGTTTATACCAAATATACATATCCATTTCTCCTAAAACTTGAGAAAAGTTTAAATCAAATTATATATAAATGACAAACACATTGCAATTGAAATATACATTGAACATGAAGTACTACAATGATTCAAAATACAGGTTGGAAACAAAACTTTCATATTATCTAAGAGACAAGAGTAAAGTAGTAAAAATAAAATTTTATATGTTTCAAATTATTTTGACAAAATTTGGTACCTTATAGTACCTTCCTCGGATAATCGTGAATTCCATTTCACCATTTGCTTAACAAATCACTAATCAAATGTTACTTAATTTCAACAATAATAAATACCTCAACTTCAAAACCCGTCATCAAGTTGAAACCCACCAACTATGTTACTTAACAAATAAATCAAATCTAAGAGTCAAGAGTTTAGATTAGTAACAACAAATATGAAGGCAAAAAATGAAAAAAATATTTGAGAACCCAAAAATTACTTATTAAAATGAAGTCCCTAAACCCAAAAGTGAAAAATTGAAAACATTCAAAAGACCCAAAATCAAACCAAAAAGTGGGTTCAAGCATCAAAGTGTAGCAAAAAATGTGGTTCATTTATACATCTAAACATAGCTTATCATTTGACAATCAGGTGACAAACATTTTCAAATCCCAAATCTGAAACACAAAATTTTAGTAGCCAATTTTAGAAGTATGAAAATATCCTTCATGGTTTATAATAAAATTTGCACATGGATACTTAAAATATCTTGATGAACAAACCAATCATAAAGAAATTGAAGAGAAAAGTAAAGTATGGCCAATCATAAAACAAAAACAAAATTACCTAGTAGAGATGAATTAAGCTAATTTTGATAAATGAAGCATCAGATTCATAGGACCTCTTTTTACCGCTAGGAAGATATACAACTCTAAACAAACAATAAATTAAATTTGACGTGTTTGTTACTAAATCAGAATCTAAATCTCCATAGGAAAACTTAAACATTGGTTTTTAGAGAAATCCACCCACCACGCAACCGCAAATCTGAACAGAAGGTTAGAAAAAAAGAAGATAAATAGATAGATTTTACCCAATTTTTATAAAATAAAAACAAAAGCAATGGATTGAGTGTTATTGGGAGTGAGTCCGTAAGGAATACATTTCGAATCACATAAAAAAGAGAGACCTGAAGAGTGATGAAGAAGATATACGGAGATGGTTTCGCGTGGGGATGAGGGTTTAGATATGTGAAGCATATGTGTGCATTGGAGAACGTGTTACTAGAGATCTTCTTCAATAAAACTATGAGTGTGTTTCTTAAATTTATGCGAATTTTATTTTTAGCCATTGTATTGTTGTTAGTGGTGGATTAAATTTAAATTAACGTGGAAAAATAATGAAGTGTAATATGGTGTAAAACATTAAGGCGCGAGTGTTGATCTAAACCCTTAGTCTCTTGCATTATGGGTTTCCTCCCAGCCACTAGTTGTCTTATGTTTTTATTGAAACGTAAAATCGTATTACTCTTTATTCTCTCTCTCTCTCTCTCTCTCTCTCTCTCTCTATATATATATATATATATATATATATATATATATATATATATATATGTATATATATATGTATATATATATATCATGCTCTTTATTTTTAATTTTTTTCTGCTATTTTTTTTACTTTCCATGAAACTTTTAAAATTTTAAAATTAATTTTATTGAGGATAAAATTTTTTAAATTGAAAATTATAAATGTCTGGTTTATTTATTATTTTGAGGTTGAAACTTTTATAATTTCGTTGTGGTGGAATTGTTAAAAGTTTTTACAACGGATGATCATTTTGAATATGACACGATTATTGAATTTTTTTTATAATTTCAACAATTCATAAAATTTTGGATATGTTTTTTCTGAGGTTGAATTTAAACAAAAAAGAGGAGAAATTTTTAGGCTTAATTATACTTTCCTTTTGAAATTTACACAATATTTAACATTATCACTTGAACTTTTAATTTCAGTATTTAACCTCCTAAACTTCCTAAACGACTATATGTAACCTCCTACTATTAATACCGTTAATTTTTGGATGAAAAAGTGAGTCGGGTGAATGACATGTGACTTTTTAAATAGGTATTTTGGTATTTTAACCTCGTATGTTAAAAATAAAAAATACAAAAACCCTATGAGTCATTTTCTCTCCCTTTCTCTCCCCCCCTTTTTCTAATTGCATCCATGGATGCCCCTCCCCATTCCCCACACCTCCACCACATCAGCCTCCCACCCTCCCTACCCCCTACACCACCCCTCTCCTGCATCTATCAATTTATACACACACACACACACATACACACACATACATACACACACACACACAACCTTACCACCCCCCTTCACCCTCACCCTTGCTCTCCGACCACCCTCCTACTTTCCCCGATGTCCTCACACTGAAGAGAAAAATGGTGGATCTAGTGGGTTTGATGATTTCAAGATGGTTTTAGTGTATGGTTTGATTTTGATTTATAATGTGTTTGAGTTTATACCATTGATGTTTGGAATTTTTTTTAGGGGGGAGGGGTGGGGGAGTTTGGTTTTATACCATTGCCCTTAGAGTGAAGATAATAATGATTTAACTTTCTTTTTTGTCGAATTTTGTTTTTCAGTAAAATTCATTCTTTAACTGAAAGAAGTGTTTTTTAGTTTGTTTAAAATCATCTTTTTCTGTTTTATTTCTATAATACCCTGTATTTTTCTATAATAAATAAAATTATATTTTTGCAATAAATAAAATTCTCAAAAATTAAATTTATTGTTATTATGTCATAATCATGTGTGATTGATATCTTTATGCTAATAATTATAACGAAAAAAAATTCACGTGCAGTAGAAATTTATGAATGATGTGTTACGTGATTATAAAAGTATAATTGTGGATGAAATTAATTGGGACATGTTTCGGGTGTAATATGGGCTCGTGTATGTGTTTTAAACCTTTACAAATGCTCCTAGGGCATATGTATATGAGTTGAGAGATTTTGGTCTGGTCTTATTATGGCTTTGGGTCCATTATGAGTCAAAATTTGAGAAATAAACCCAATTCGGGATTAATAATCTAATTACATATATTAAGAAGTTTATTAACTCCCTTGAGGTTGCCTCTAAGATGTAACAACTCGTGATTTTAATAGTTAATTAAATTAATTAGTAGGTAAATTCGAGAAAAAATAAAATTTTGGATTTAATTATTCTTACTAATTAAATATGTTGGTTATTATTTATAAAAATAAGGTTTTAAGTGGAATTTAAATCGAGATTAAAATTTGGAAATTATAACATTTTGTATAAAAATCGGGGGAGGATCCGAGCTAAGGAGGATAAAAGTAATATTTTTAGAAATTTGACTATCCGATCGAGCTTAATTTTTCACAGAAGCTCCATCTCTCCGTTCGCTACGAATACAAAAATTTCAAGCCATTCTGATGGTTCGATCATTCGTAATAATTTTTCGAGTGTTTGCATTTGATTAGGACTCAAAATTATTTTTGGTACATAAACCAAGTGACGGGTTTAGGACTTTTAAAAACACTTTCTTCTAAACCATAAGAGTAGAACTCTCCTCTTTTACATCTTCTTCCTCCCTCAAAATCTTAACTCTACTGGAGAGCTATTTTCAATCCAAGTATTGACGCTTTAAACAAGGTTTTCTCAAGATTGTTCGAGAATGACTCGCTAATTTTTTGAGAGGAATCCAACTGTGTAGTCAGAATTTCTTCATCTTAATTTTAGTCGTGAATACTCTATTCTCTTCCGTTGGTATTACGCGTTTTAAGTGTCGCCTAAACCCTTAATCATTTATTTTTATAAAATCAATTAGTAACTTAATTAGAGAAAGTGGGCACTTAATTTGTAACTGTTTTTATGTAATCTTTTAATATGATTTAATCTTTAAAACCCTTGGGTGCGTAGGTTAGAATATTGGATTTTCATGCTTTGGGGGATGTAGGTTTGCATGTAGAAATTATGTGATTAGATATATATTATATTGGGGCACGTACACACTTGAAAAAAATTAGATGATTTATAAAAGAGAACGATTATATAATATTGAATATCATCGAATGTTAAATAAATTAACATTATTGAATATAATGAATTATGTTGAAAAGATTGACGGTGCTATTAATTGAATTAAATTAAATGGGGACGTTTAGGATTATATTATCATGTTGTGCTTATGATTTATGATATTGTGTGGATTATCATTATTCATTTTTTCCATCGCGGGGACGAGGGGATTTTGGGTAGTATATTTCTCACCTTGTTTATAGGATGATTACTAGGTATGGTACTCGTGGGTAGACTTTGATTATTATTTATTCTTGCTAGGTGTGGGATTAGTTAGTGTATATTCGTTCGGATTTTATATTTCGGGCTGTGGAAGATTTTTATACTTTACCGACGTTACCCTAGCCTAGGCAGGAGACTAGGACTTGTTTAAAGTTAGAAATCCATCCTTTATATATATATATATATATATATATATATATATATATATATATATATATATATATATATATATATATATACTAGCGGAATGCCCGTGCCTGAAGGCACGACGAAAATTTCCAAAGTACATAATCGTAAAACCGCGAAAATTTCAAAAGTCATAATCGCAAAGCGGCGAAAATTTTGAAACTACGTAATCACGAAAGAGTATGTGTGAAACATTATTTCTCCTTTCATACCTATCGTACATGGAAAGTAGGATCCAATTTACAAACATAGTTCCGTGAAACAGCTCCAAAATTCAACAATTCTCTATAAAAAAAAATTCTTGATTATACTATAAATTACCGCGTAACTGCATTTCTTATACAAATGATGCATATACATACCACTAAGCTACACGTCAAAAACAGACTTGTGTTGAATGGAATGACTAATAAGTTATTTATAACTTAAGTCATATAACTTCCTTTACAATAGCGATCTCAAACATTTCATTAAAAAAAATCTTCAAGAACTACTAAAATTTGAAATTATAAATTATTTACAAGAAAGCATGCAATAAAATAGTAACAAATGGACATGTGGCCTTAAATATGCATTTTAAACGTACTGCTCTACATTGATAGAATCAATAGAATCAAAATACACTTATCAGCTCATGTTATCCCAAGAGTATTCCATTGAATCAAAATGTTCTGTTGGTGGAAAAGTAAGCCAACTGCAAAAAATTGTAGCCAAGATGTACTGAATAAAAAAAAAGGTTGTAAAACCACCAATTCATTTGCAATAGGTTATATGTATACACCACATCCCCATGATATATGAAAAGTATTAAACACTAAAGAGTTAAATATTGTGAGAATTATACCTGAGGTGAAAAACTGAGGCGACAAACTGATTGTAGTCCAAACTGAAAATGACTAATCAATAGTCCAAACTGATTGTTAAGCTTTCCCGAGGGGTAAGATTTGAAGGTTTCAACTCATCCTCTATTTTTCCTCATATGTTGTGTCCCTTTTATTGGGATCCTTTGCTTTAGGTTTCTTTAGCACAGGTGTTTTATTGACCAGGACTGATTCTTCTATTTTGTAACAGATAAATAGTCTAAGATGAAAAAGTTTTAAACAGTATGAAGTAATTACTTGGGCCTTTTATAAAAAATGTTTTAAACAGTCTTAAAAAAAGACATTATCAGTCATTTATCCGTAATGTTCTGAACAGGAAAGAATTGATCTTTGGGATTCTTTAGGAGATGTCTGATAATTATGATCAAGTGCCTCGTATGATTGTTGCAGATTTTAATATTGTTTCAAATGGTGAGGAAAAATGTGAAGGCAGTGAAATTGACTTTTGATCAGTGGAAGATTTCAACTATTTCATTAAAATGCATAGATCTGAAACAAAAAACATCTAAAAAAAACATATTTTCAACTATTCAACACAAACAAAAAACAACGTTTTTTAGTGTCTACAAACTCGACTGTGATGCCCATTGTGCCTGCTGTGTTAGCTAGTGTCTCAGGCACACTTTCTTTGGGGCTTTCACTCTCTTCTAATGTTCCAACTTCACTCGCCCCCTCTATGCAGATTCTCAAAGGCTCCACATTTATGGAGCTACCGCCATACTTTGAGTTTCATCTCCTATCCTCGATTGCTCTATTCCGTGGCCCAAACATATCTGTCCCATTCATCTCCGAATCTGATCTGCATATGTCCTTATAAATGGCCGATCTTACCATACGGAGTCTTTCATATTTGAAAGGGATCAATGAGTTTTCGTTGTTCCCTCTCAGGAGTTTAAAAGCCACTGCGAATATAAAGAACAAAAGATAGGTGAGTATAAAAAATATTTGAAAAAAAAAAGATGACGATTATATGTGGGAACACAAGTGTATTCTGAAAAATGTCAATTAAACCCCAACTTCTAGTATATACATCAGAAAGCTTCGACACATTCTATGGGAAATATATTTTCATTGGCAACCAAGAATGTCTATTTAATCGAATTGCAGCCCTTGTGTCAGGGAGTTTTTCCCTCGTAACATCGAGCAAATTCTCCATTGACTCCGCTGCTCTCTTAAAAGCCAGAAGAGTTGGGATTGCAGAGTAAAAAATCCAAGTTTTAGACACAGCTACAGCACAAGCAATGACATTTAGCGCTAAGATATGTCTTTGAGTGAGATTCCACTGTGAGATTTGAATTGAAGGGTTCGGTGATCCAACAGTGGCGATTAAATGTGAAGAAACCGAACATACATTCCCACGACTGAAATTTTTCATAACCAGTAAACTCAGATTAAATTCTTGTATAACTTTCTCCACTATAACTTCATTCCCCTAAAGAAAAAGGCCTGCAATCTCTGAACGACATCCAAGTCAACAGGAAATATTTTTCTCGTTAGTCTCGGAACGACAACATTGCATAACATGGACTACAAATCCCAAATAGCTGGCATATTAAGTATATAACTTTCTCTTAGCATCTTTTGACTCAAATCCATACAAGGTTCTTGGACTATAACCTTATCTAATGCCTCAACCACCAGCTTCTTATCCTTTTCAACCCCACCATCACATGTGCAATAAGTTTAAACTGCAACCAACAATAAAACATTAGTATTAACATATTATAAATACACTTAGAACTCTCAAGAGTGAAGAAAAAGTGAAAAATTGAAATAGAGAATGAAATAGAAAAAGTGAAAAGGTGAAAAATTGCTTTAATTACTTTTCCATAATGATGGTCGATATACTTGTTTAACAAATATACTTGTTTAACACAGTTTCCAAGTCAGTTTAACACAGTTTCCAAGTCAGTTTGCATTTCTGAATAATCAGGTCAGGCCAAGTGTAGGTTCCAAGTTAGGGGCATCAAATATGAAATAACAAAAGAGTACACATTATTTTCAATTTTTACGGGAATTGGGAGTCGATTCTCTGATTTTGCAACCAAATGTAGAGATATAACAATAAAATATAACATTAATCCACCCAATTGTAGAGATCTAACACAAAAACATACTTATTTGTCCTAACTTCCCCAACCCATTTTGGAAATCAAAATCCCTGTTTTGAAACCTAACCAAATAGATCCAAGATCAAAACTGTGACTATGTGTCTTTCAATCGATTTTGAGAATCAAAAGCCCTAAATTACAAAACCAAAACCAAAATCAAAACCGAAAACCTTATTTGAATAAAAAAGAACACCTGATTTGAATAAAATCATATTAGGGTTCAAAATACCTAATTTTAATAAAACAAAAATAAAAAACGAAAAACATCAGATAATGCAATATACCTCAATTTTGGCGGTATCTCACAACTACTTGTAGACACCAGAGGACTGCTAGTATCTAAATCTGCATATAGGTAATATTCGATCAATTAGCACTCAAGATTTGCCATAGAAATATCAATATACCCAAATACATTTTGACCTTGCAATGAATATCTCTTTTATTAATCAATATATGCAAAAAAATAAAAATAAAAACAACAATCAAGGTTAGGCTGTGAGGCAGTAAGCTGAAACAGCCATATATAACAAAAATATGTATGAAAAAAACAAATATAAATGAGAGGCAATGAAACACCAAAATGTAGATTTAAGTGATTGTCAATGAATCACATCCATTCAAAACAGAGATGTAATAACACAACATACATGCGTAACTTGTAATAAATTGTATAAACTACCTTAAATTTGTCATCCCAAGCCATACTTATGATATTAGCTATAGCAGGCAACTGGTCACCCATTTATTAGTCCACCAATCATCAATGATTTAATAAAATGGCACCAGATAGTACTGTAATTATCATGTCAATAATTTGAAATCAAATAAATATTCAGAAAAAAGATCGAGAGTTTAAGACATGATTGTATGCGACAAAAAAAACTATTAGAGTAGAACTATAAAAATAGACATCCACAATATTAAAGGTCAGTACCAATACTGAGACCACCTCAGGAACCTACAATAATATCCCTACATTCACTAACATAACACTCGTCAAATTAATTACCTGCAAGAAAAACAAAGATGAGAGTGTGACAACCCGCACTCCGAAATAAGGGGTGGCCAGCCCAATACTCCGACATATACGGTAATCATGGACGAAAATTATTCTCAGCACCACAGATATAGTAAGAGTAACCGAGAAAACCACCCAATAATTCAGAAAACGGGTTGTCAAAACAATTTATGTGATAAAAAAAATTAAGTTAAGAAAACAATTTAAACAACCCATTCCAGAACAATAGTGGAATTCAAAGAAACATAATTAACATATGACTAAAACCACTATATACAAAGAGAAGAACCGAATATGCTGTCGGTTCACAGCTACACAAAAGTAATCACAACAATTAGATGTCATGTTTTACATTCATTATACAATTACAAGGTTTGGGCCACTAGCCCGAGTTACAGACCCGATCATAACTAGATATCATAAGAATGATGGCGTCTAACAAAATATCCTATAATATCCGCAATTTCATACAGCTCCTTAAAAGAAAAAGAGTAGGAATATCAACACGGGCGTCCTTACGGAGGAGCACCTGGACGGATACAATAACAAGCACAACATAGAGGAAAATGAACGGGTCAGGACCCGATTTATATATAGTTCCCAGATGAACAAAAAGCATGCTAGATATGAACAGTTAATCATGATAATGGAAAACAGAATCTAACAACCTAAGCATGATGTTATACAAGACAACTAAAATGGCATGCCAAAAATAAACTATGCGAGAAAATGAGATAATGCAGTGATTAAATTAAAAGCTTCTAACCATCAATTTCCACTTTAATCTAGTTTAGATTCCTCAACAGGAAAATACTATACCATCGTTTTCTTATTTCTTTCCATGTCTTATTCCTTAGCAGGAATGGAATTTCATAATACAATTTAGTGGAAATATACAACCCTCAAGTCCCACTTGAGTTTAGAAAAGTCATATTCTTATACATATAACGATTCTAAGACCGCCCCTCCGAGTTTCCCCATTGAGCGCGCCCCTAAATGACTATCATCTTCTAGGGAACCATCAAACAAGGCAGCCTGGGTACCAAACGCACGTCGAGAAGTGGCCATATGCCTGTGAGTGAGTCATAACCACACCCGGAATTACTTGACTAACGCAGAAAAAAATACATATAATAAACCCGCATATGGCCGAGGACTATAGTCTCCCTGCATTCACTAGTCAAGGAACATCAGCTCATGTGCGAGCTTCCCTTATGATAGCATTTAGAGAGGTGTGTTTAAGTAAATTAGCATTTACTATAAAAACCATACTTTTCCATTTCATTAGCATTTACATGTTTCATTTGTTTGAAACTATAATCATAGGATATTTCATTACTTTCCATCCTAGGTTATGCCTCGAATAAATCTCCAAGGGATCATGTTAGTTTCCCTAGCTTAAGGTCTTATGTGCCTCATTTTAAGCCCCTAAAGTCTCCAAGTATGGGCCTACAATTCCCATCCATATTTATTAGGATGCACAAGATAAAGTGATGCCTTAACACCACTTAGGACAACCCCTCCCCCGGACTTAACCCCAAGTGAAACCCATTCAATACTAGGGTGACAACCAACTCAACTAGGACTCTAAAAGCCAAGGTTTACTTCATTCAAGAAGAGTCCTAAGTTCCTAGGGGAAGAAAGGGATTTAAAACAAAAGTAGGAAATTTGGGTAAGAAAACAGGGGACCGGTCGACCAGTCCCAAGCCCGCGGTCGACCGCGTCTCAAGTTTTGGCTTTTGAAAGAAAGAAGAAAGTTCATTTCGGATGGACCAGTCGACCGGTAGGGGACCGCGGTCGACCGTTCCCTTATTTTCATGCCTTGAAAGAAAGCAGTGAGCCCTCTTCCGAAGGCCCGATTGACCGGACTGAGAGACGCGGTCGACCGGCCATAGCAGACCTAGACCTTTCTCTCCTATTTCCTTCTAAACCCAAAAATCTATAATCAACCAAAAATCATCCAACTACATTTAATGATAATAAAAGATCATAAATGCCCCCAATAACATTTTCTACCTCAATCAACCATCTAACTCTAACAAGGATGTTGATACCCATAAATCCAACCAAAAACCACAATTATATTACATCAAAACTATAAATATCTACCCATACTAATTTTTCATCTTAAACCATATAATAGCAAGTAGAAAACTTGCCTCAGGGCTTCAATTTCAGACTTGGTTGAAGAAGAAAGCAAGATCAAACCACCAATCTTCAAGATCTCTCTCTCTTTTCTCTCCAATCTTCCACTCTCACTCTCACTCTTAGGGCTAGAACACTTAGGGAAAACAAGAGGAAATGAAAGGCTTGGGGAAAGACTAAAACGTGGCTTAGATTAAAAATATCCAACCTTTAAGTAACAAAACCGCAATAGTTAATATCTAATACACAATATGACAAAACCAGTCAACAGTGCCCAAAATCTCAAAATACGATATGGCACACATTTTGACTGTCTCGCACCTCCCGGAACTAACTACGCCCTCCAAATTATCATTTGGAGATTTTATAAGCCATTTTAAGTTCTGGTTCCATTTAAACTCAAATTGCCATTTTAATTCTTCATGACAAAATAGAACACCACATGGTAACAACTACTTACACACATGGTATTATGCAACTCATTAGCAAATATTAACTTATTTCATCAAATTAACACTTACCCACATCCAGCATTTAATATATACAACTACACAATATAGAAAGTGAGCATAAAATGGGCTCCCAAAAGTGAGGGTTGTTACAGAGAGTTTAACATGTGACAGTATAAAATGCAACAAAAAGAAAATGTAAGAGTATAACTATAAAAATAGATCCACAATATCAAATGTCAGTATTAGAACTGAAACCACCTAATATACCTACTGAACTATCCCTACATTCACTGTAGTCCTACCAGTCTCGTTGCGAGATTGTCTAAACTTTTATGGAAGCTGTTGTGAGGACTTTAGCAACACCTATAGTCTAAACTTTAGCAGACCACTAATATTATTCATCATGGCCTACGGTTCGATACCAAACATCCTGGAACTTTAAAAACCCCTATTTTGACTCTATTTATTCCATTAAAAAATGAAACCTTAGATTGACCCCCTAAAAAAGCCCTAATAACAACACAGGAGAGAGAGTAAACATAAAGTTAGTATAAAAATGCCCTAATTTTGGGTAAAACACTTGCCCACAATTTAAATGGTCAAAACACTCGCCGATGCTAAACAATTCACGGTTTGCACATTTATCTTCTCTAATACAAACATAAAAATAAAAATAACTAAAACGACATGTTAGTACTACATCATTGGTCTCGAAAATTAGTACAACACTGTGATTAAAATTAGTATAAAATGCACTGTATGATATCAACAGAATTGTGGCATACATGACATTTGCATGCATGATATAAAAAGCATTGATGGCACAAAGAATTGGCACTCAAAAATCTTCATACATGACATTTGTGCACCAAATTTATTCCTTATTTAAATCACAAAAACAAAAAAATATTTCTAGTAATCCTTTTTTGCAGTAGTAATATAAATGAAAATCAGAAGATGAGAAATCAATAACTAAAACCACGACTATGTGTACGAAATGTAGCATGTATCATCGAACGGATGATGCCGAGAACTCCAGTTCAAACTTCACATAGGTCCAAATCAAAATACTAACTTGTGTTGAATAACTATAACTGCTACTCTGAATCGCAAAATACTAACTTCGCAGAGGTCAAAATCACCGCTACTCTAAATAGCTATAACTGTTATATCTTGTGTTTCTTTTCATATTATATTTAACTGATCATACATCACTTTGTTAAAGTAGGCAATTGAATGCTCCCATGATAGAGCAAGAAACCCTGACTTTCAAACATGTTAGGTAATGAAAGAAAGTAACCTTAGACAAATTTTAAAGAATTAGGCATAAAAGATAATCTTGATACCTATGAAGGAAGTGTTGAATACCATTAGTCCAGTATAGGTATTAGATGCTTCAAAATGAAGGGTAAAAAACTATCGTGAATGAATAGAGACGTGTATATTGTAGCAGCTTACATTGGATAATTAATATAATACGAATGTTCATGGTCTATACTTTCATTCATATGAACATGTTTACTACTAAAAAGGAAGGTCCATAAAACAAAAATTCAGACAAATCATTTGCAATCCTCTACAATCAAAACAAAGAAAAGTAAGATTCTTCTTGATTGAATAAATGGGGTTTACTACTACATGAAGTTAACGATTTTCATTTAACTGAAATGAAAATTAAATTAAATTCACCTTCATAGACAAATTGCACTGGGACCACGTCCGTCAATGTTCCCGATACTATCACGCATTTATCTAATCATCAAATGTATATGGAAGGAAGATCGAAGTTGGATAATAAGTGATTCGTTTTACGGCGACATCATGGCCTTGTCCGCTACTCATCCATCTGATAGCACTGTCATTGTAGCACATAAAGTGAAGTAAGCACGTGTCTGATAGCACTGTCATTGTAGGACTATCAATTATTATGAAACAGAGTATATGATGTATCAAAATCAATGGTTGAGAAATTGAATATGAAAAATAATTATTCCCCCATTTTTTCCAACCCAGTATGCAAAAAAATGTGTATAATGGTTTTTGACTCCCTAAGAATGACATGAACATCAGAGTTTTAGAGTATCTAGCTCATTAATATAACCTTTTTTTCAAACATAAAGAACCCACAATAGCATTCGAGTTATTTCTTTTTGAAAAGATCCACGTAATGGATAAAAGGAACTCTTGTGTCACACGTAGAACATCTAATTAAGAAAGAAATTAGCAAAGTCAAACACATAGCTTAGGAATTATGTCATACATCTTAGTTATAAAAATGTAATATTTTAAAACCAAACAACTTACTAAGTTGTGGAACCCTAAATAACATCAGCAAGAAAATTTCATTAATGTTGGCTAGAAGTTGTGGTACCCTAAATAAGCAAATGAACAGGAAAACACGCTTAAAAGGTAACAACTCATGCAATTAGTATTAGAAGAGAGAAAAAAGATTTATTTCAAGTTAAATACTAAATCTTAATGTCTTATCATCTTTAGAGAGTGATTTAAAATTCAACCAACACAAACTAAAATCCAAAATATCTAACAAAAAACCTAAATATGAAATTTGATCATAAGAATGACACGCATAAATGTTGAAAGTCATGTTAACCACATGATTCCCATCCAAAGATTAGGATTTATAAAACTTTAATTTGAAGAAAAAAAATGCACAAAATCTCAATCGATGGTAGAGAGGGAACGTTTACCTGATGGATCCGGAAAAAAAATGTCCATGAACCTACGATTCAACAACAACAGAACATGAACTAAATATATGCTGAACACAACATGAAATTTCTCGATAATCAAATGGACATCGTAATGGAGATGGAGATAGAGATGAAGATGAAAATCGTACCTCTTAAGAATTGGAAAAGAGAAATGGAGATCGCACTTGCTTCTACTTCGAGCAGAGAAAAATTAGAACTGGGAAATGAGGACAGAGAAAGACAAGTCAAATGAGTGGACTTGTCTACTTTTCAGGACTGAAAAGGGAATTTACTCATTTAACCTAATTTTGAATTAAAGTAAGAAAGAAACCAAATAGTAGTGAGGTAAAAGAGGGGGGAAACCAAAAATAAAGGGGCAAAAAAGTAAAATAAAATAAAGCAATCTCAACCTTTCATTTCTAGCTTAGGTGGAACAATCCTCACCTCTAATTAGCTTATCCCACTTATTGAATAGTGACACAATTCTACTCCTTATTATATAGATATATAGTTGGATGTATGTGTACTTTGGGGACCCTTAGGTGTGGGACTAAGGGTTATTTTGGGGATATCACATCGGTAAATAAGGGTGGGGAAATTTGAGATAATAAATGAATGAGAATTGATGTATAAGATAATAACGGGTATTAAAATCCCGAGGACATAATGTGTGGGGACTGACAATTTAAATGGGTCATCTTGCGTTTATGTCGTGTCGTGTGTGGAACCTTGTCATATTGCAGGATTGATAGTTGAAATGGATCAGCTGACTATTGACAAGGGGAAGTGTGACACCTTGGTGGATTACCACCCGAGGTGAGAGAGCCGCTTTAATAAAATTGGGAAACATAATGATTTTCGTTTAATTGAATTAAATTAACATAGTGGGAATTAAATTTTTAAAATCATATTGGTGTGGATTATTGAATTATAATTTTTTAGGGTAGTTAGTGATTTATACTAATCGCATTTAATTATCTCGTTTAATTAAAATATTCTATTATGATATTCATCTCGTATAATGCTACTATCTGGATTCAAGGATCCCATTTGAGGGGAGTAATGTGTATTCATAATCGGGGCTCGACCTAGGGCGTTGACTAACATTTTTAGGATATGTTTTGGAGAAGCTGCATAGGACCATTTGGATATTATCGCTTGAAAGTGCAGCTACAGTTTATTTATTTGACTCCTTTAATTAGTTTAGACTTTATTTTCAGTCGTATTTCATTATGAGAGTCTATTTGGGTTATATTGGGCCATGCGATTGCAAAGTTCTTGAGGATTCAGTTGGAGTATTTACATTTGGATTTTATTCAGATCTTAATTTAATCATTATTAGAGATTGGATTTAATTGGAGTTTAGTATGTGACAGATCGTTTATCACTCAGTTGGGCATTATCATGTGGGATGGATTCAATTATTTAGCACGTGGATTGGTTTATATATGTCTCATATCTGTTTCATGCTAAGAATAATATTTTATCTACTCACACCCAACTTGGTTTTGTGGCGGCAATCGACGCTAGAATTAAGCAGGTTATGACAGATGGTTTCAGAGCATGGTCATAGGTCTCATAGGTTGTGAGTCCATTTTAGCTTTCACGTTGCTTATCTTTGATTCCTTTGGATGACTTGTACTCTTAGCATTTTGAGTTTGATGTTGTTTTATTCCTATATTTTCAGATGGTGGAGACTAGGAGAGATAATATTAGAGGATAGGGTTCAGTTTCTGGTTTCGTGACTGAAGAGAGGCAACAACAATTCATTTTGGATGCCGATAGGTTAGTGGCTATTGTGCATGAGTCCACAGTGGCTAGTATGCAGATGACGAGGCAAAGGTGGGTTACTTTAGGGGCACAACAGTAGGGTACACCCATTTCATCTGGGGATAGGGTGAGAACTAGTTTCTTTAAGGGCAATCCTCCTACCTTCCTAGGGGGATCTGACCCAATAGTTTCTCACTAGTGGAGGAGGTATATGGAGAGGCACTTGAGGATGGTGGACTGTACGGTCGTGCAGAAGAAGAGGTTGGCTACATTCAAGCTGACTGGAGATGCGCTACAGTGGTGGGAGAATGCCACCATAACTGAGGATAGGGATCATTTGGACTATAGTGAATTTCTGATTAAGTTCAACAATAAGTACTTTCCGTATGCGATTAGGAATGCGAAGAGGAGGGAGTTTCCGGACTTAGAGTAAGAAACGAAGTCGAGTGTCGAGTATCAATAGGAGTTCACTAATTTATCTATATTTGTGCTAGAAGATGTTGATACAGAGAGGAAGAAGATGAAATGTTTCATTAACGGATTATCTTGGTCGATCAGACAAATAGTGTTGGGGAATCCGGTATACACTACTTATGCTCATGTGGTTGATGTCGCTATGTTGATATGGAAAGAGAAGGCTAATTATCAGAAGAAACTTGGAAAGAGGCAGGATTTCAATGTGAAAGAATCATAGAATAAGGGTCGCAATGAATAAGCCTGGAAGAAACATAAAACCAATCAGGAACATCAATGTCAGGGAGAAGAGAGAACAAATACTAGACATTATGAACATTTTAAAGGTGAATATTTTATCTATGGGAAAATTTGACAAAAAGCGGTTAAGTGTTTCAAGAGAGAGGGCCAACAAGGGAAAGTGCCACTGGCTCAACAAGGTCAAGTTACACAAGGACAACAAGGTCAAGGAATTTAGGCCCCCATACAATATGATATAATCGTTCTCTTTCATAAATCATCTCTTTCAATATGACAACAAGGTGAATATTTACGTTGCAGGTTTTCTTTATTTCATGTGTATGCGTCGTCTAATTTCGAGGACGGAATTCCTTCGCTAGTGGGGAAGTATGTAATACCCCATGTTTTTAATAGTTAATTAAATTAATTAATTAGGAAATTTGAGAAAAAAATAAAATTTTGGATTTAATTTTTATTAGTAATTAAATATGTCTGTTTTTATATATAAAAAAAAGGTTTTAAGTGGAATTTAAAGTGGGATTAAAATTTGGAAGTTATAACTTTTTGTAAAAAGATCGGGGGGAGGATCCGAGCTAAGGAGGATAAAAATAATATTTTTAGAAATTCAACCATGCGATCCAGCTAAATTTTTCACAGCAACTCCGTCTCGCCGTTCCCTACTAAAACTAAAATTTTAAGTCACTCTCATGGTCCAATCGTTCATAATAATTTTTTGAGTGTTTGTATTTGATTAGGACTCAAATTCTTTTTGGTATATAAACGAAGTGACGGGTTTAAGACTTTTAAAATCACTTTCTTCTAAACCCTAAGATAAGCAATCTCCTCTTATACATCTTCTTCCTCCCTCAAAATATTAACTCGGTTGGAGAGCTATTTTCAATCCAAGTTTTGAAGCTTTAAACTGGGTTTTCTGAAGATTATTCAAGAACGCCTCTTTGAAAATGTTTTGAGAGGAATCCAACCATTTAGTAAGAATTTATTCATCTTAATCTCAGGCATGAATACTCAATTCTCTTGCTTTGGTATTATGCGTCTTAAGTGTCACCCAAATCCTTAATAATTTTTTATAAAATCAATTAGTAACTTAATTACTGAAACTGGACACTTAATTTGGGATTGTTTTTATGAAGTCCTTTAATATGATTTAATCTTTGAAACCCTTGGGTGCGTCGGTTAGATTATTGGATTTTAATGGTTTGCGGGATGTAGGTTTGCATGTAGAAATTATGGAATTAGATATATATTATATTGGGACGCGTACACACTTAAAAAAATTAGATGTTTTATGAAAGAGAACGATTATATCATATTGAATATCATCGCATGTTAAATAAATTAACATTATTCAATAGAATGAATTATGTTGAAAACAACGACGGTTCTATTAATTGAACTAAATTAAATTGGGACCTTTATGATTATAGTGTCATGTTGTGTTTATGATTTATGATATTGTGTGGATTATTATTATTCACTTTTGCCATCGCGGAGACATGGGGCTTTTGGGTTGTAAATTGATCACCTTGTTTATAGGATGATTATTAGGTATGGGACTAGTGGCTGGAGTTTGATTATGATTTATGATTGGCAGGTATGGGACTAGTTAGTGTTGCTGATTTTATATTTTGGGGCGTGGCAGATTTTTATACTCTATCGAAGTTACGCTATCCTAGGCATGAGACTAAGTCATGTTCAATGTTAGAAATCCATCCTATATATATAGTAGGACGTATGTGTACTTTTGGGACCCTTAGGTATGGGACTAAGGGGTATTTTCGGGATCTCACATCGATAAATAAGGGTGGGAGAATTTGAGATAATAAATGAATGAGAATTAATGCCTAAGATAATAACGGGTATTAAAATCTGGGTGACACATTGTGTTGGGACCGAACTTTTAAATGGGTCAGCTTGCATTTATTCTGTGTCGTGTGTGGAACCTTGTCATAATTTGGGATCAACAGTTTAAACAGATCAGCTGGCTATTGACAAGGGGATGAGTGACACCTTGGTGGATTACCAACCGAGGTGGGAGGACCGCTATAACAAAACTAAGAAACATAATGATCTTGGGTTCATTAAATTAAATTAATATAGTGGGACTTAGATATTTAAAATCATATTGGTGTGGATTATTGAATTTGAATTTCTGAGGGTAGTTAGTGATTTATATTAATAGGCGTTTAATTATATCATTTAATTAAAATATTCTGTTTTGATATTTATCTCGTATATGACTATTTCAGGGGAGTAGTGTGTATTCATGCTCGGGGATCTGACCTCGTGCGTTGACTAACCTTTTCAGGATA
Organism: Sambucus nigra; assembly: GCA_949130495.1. Lineage (NCBI taxonomy): Eukaryota > Viridiplantae > Streptophyta > Magnoliopsida > Dipsacales > Adoxaceae > Sambucus > Sambucus nigra. The sequence goes on from OX422218.1 coordinate 424,506,668, forward strand.
AGTTTTGGAGAAGATGCATAGGACCATTTCGAGATTATCGTTTGGAGGTGCAGCTGGAGTTTATTTATTTTACTGCTTTAATTAGTTTAGACTTTCCTTTTAGTCATATTGCATTATGAGACTCTAACTGGGTTTTAGTGGGCCACGCGGTTCCAAAGTTTTTGAGGATTTAATTGGAGTATTTACATTTGGTTTTTATTCAAATTTTAATTTTATCATTATTGGAGATTGGATTTATTTGGAGTTAGCATGTGATGGATTTTTTATCCCTTAGTTGGCCATTATTATGTGGGGTTGATTCAATTATTAAGATTGTGGATTGTTTTATATATGTCTCATATCCGTTTCATGCTAAGAATTATATTTTATATATTCACACCCGTCTTGGTTTTAGTGGAGGCCGATGCTAGAATTAAGTGGGGTGTGACATAAGAACCCTAAACTACACCACTGAGAGAGATACAAGGAAAGAAGCCACAATAAGGAATTGAAGAGGGGTTCAAAAGGGATTTCATCGACCATGTATCCCGAAAATAATTCTCTTTATTAATTTAATGTTCAATTTTATTCTCGATTCATCATAGTAAACCCCATATGATTTTTGGGTTCCAATTTAAAATTTGACAATTTAATGTTAGGGACTAATCTTATGCATGTAGAGGATTGATTGGAACAAAGGGTGTTAACCCCAAAATTTAGGATAATCAAATTCTGGAATTGCTGATAGATATCTTATGGTTCTTGGGATAGATTTGGAGAATCTTGGATTCATAAGTAGAGGTTTTTTATGCATGTTTATGATTTGGGAATTTTCAACTTTGAACTCTTGTTATTTTCCCCAAAAATCTGATTGATGCATCGTTAATATGTTGGTAAAAAATCTAGACTAAAGTTCGCAGTTTAATCACGTGAATTCTGGGAGTTGGGGAAAGAAATCCGTTTTAGTATACGAAATTAACATCTCTAAAAGGAGTAATAAGTGGTAGGGACTTGATTATATGCTTATGTAATAGAATGAACAATTGGAAGAAATCTTGGGAAATAATTGAGAAATCCCATATTGGAAAACACTAGCAGATTTGGGATACTATTACTTTTTGAATCGATTGGGTTTTGATTCGGTTTGGCAACCAATCGATTAGGTCTAGTAGTGAATCGATTCAGACAAGAAACCAAACCGATTCGGTCCTGGGGATAGTTTGAGTTCAGTCCGGGGTTAGTTCCGAGGTATTTTAGAGGTCCATATGAGTTGTTGGGATGGTGTTTGGGTCAACGATGAATTTATTAAAAATGTAAATGTGATACACATATTAATTTGGACATCATATTTAACTACATGGTTAAATAATCTTTTAAAGCGGAAGGGATTAATAAATTACTTGATGGTCAAATATTAATGGATGAATAATTATGGATATCATGTGGAATACTTAAGGTAATTATAAAGTAATTACCTAGATATTACATTAGAATCATGATATGTAATTATATGTATCTCTGTGCTATTACCAATGTTAGTGAACGATCCTATCGTCTTAGGGTTTCGCAAGTTCGGGACAGTAGCACACGTCAGCACAAGTGGGCTAGACGTTATGTAGGGACCACCCCACTTATGTGTGTTTTGTGATGTCTGATTGGGATAGAGATTTTCGTCGGACTTGCCAATAGAGCAAGAACGAGACATCACTGATAGATGCATTTGTGTGTCACACATATGAAAGGATATATATAGCAACATACCCTTTTATTAAAATAGTAAAAAAATAATTTTGAGATGATAATTTTTATATGGGTTCATGATATTTCAATGTTTCCCTATAAAAAAATCAATTGAAAGTAATGGTTTTTGTTATTTTTAGAAAATAGGTAAAAAAAGTGCAAGTTTTTACCCTTTAAAACTGCCAGTTTTTTTTACCTTTTTTAAAAAAATATTAAAAGACATTATTTTTTTCTGAATATTTTTACGGGGGCATATTGAAATATCATAAACCCATATAAAAATATTAACTCAAATTTTTTTACTATTTAAAAAAAAGGTATGTTCATAGGTATGCTTATTGAGTTATGTTGGAGAACCTAACTCTCTCTCTCTCTCTCTCTTTCTCTCTCTCTCTCTTTATATATATATATATATATATATATATAATATAAAGTAGAAAACTTATATATGTCATAAGTTGACACTATGATGTCATCGAATGAATTTTTTCCTGCATTTCCTCTTTTGCCCCTTAAATTTTTTATTCCCCCTCTTTTTTTCTCACTCCCACTCTTCATCAAAATAAAAATATAAGGGTAAACATGTCCAAAATGGAAGAGAAACTCAAAATATTCCTCTCATTCTCTCCCGTTCATTTTATTCTCACAAAAAAACCCTACCTCATAATTTAACTCCCTCCTCCCGCTATCGTCCCCCTTTCTCAGCTCTCCACCGTTGTCGCGCTTCTCTCCCAACTTCCACCCCCTTCTCCCCGCTATCGCCCTACATCCACACTGTCGCCCTTCAGTTCCCTCAACACTAAAGTCAGGTACCCTTCATCCCCTGCCGCCCTTTTGGTGTTCATATTTTGTTTGCTCTTTTGTAACTTTTTAAATGTTGGAGATGGATTTACTAATTGTTGGAGATGGTATTACTAATGGTTCACTGATTTGTTGCTAACCATTTTGGTTATTTGATTTGGGTTTTTATGTTGGGTTTGCAGATTTGATGACGTGGTGAAGAGGATTGAATGTTTTTTCCAGCGGTATTCCTCTCTCTCCCTCTCTCTCTCTACACACACACACACACTAGATATGATGTTGGTATATTTTTCTCTCTATGCGTGTATTGTGAACAAATAACTCCACTTAGGCGACACAAATTTACACATTCATAAGTGGCATAGAGAACTGTTCTACATTCATGTTTCTGAAACCAAGTCATATTTGATTTAAAAATTTTGGTTTAGTGCCTTGAACTCTCTATTTTGGTTCATTTTTGCAGGTATACTTGAACATGGAACATTTATACACCATAGGAGCTTACAACAGGTTTGTCAGTCTCGCTATAATTTTTTAATTGTTTGATTTGGTTATTTTTTATTGTGTTTTTAATTAGGTTGTATACACCTTTGGAAAAAAATTATTGTGTTTTTGATTAGTTTTTTTGTACTAGAAAATTTGTAATTAAACCGTTTCGGGTGTAATGTATCCAAAACTGCTTTTATGATCAAAGGTTAATATGCTTTTATTTGCTTCAAAACCTAAGAATGCAATATGAATTAAAATCTTTTAAATATTGCCCATGTCTACGTATGTTGGATCAAACTCCATTCTTAATTATACGTGTACTAATAATACTAATACTTTATTTTTCTATTTCAGGTAAGTTTTGAGGAATTTGAAATTTCATATTTTCAATCTTGAACTCTTAGAATTTAAAATTAGAAAATGAGTATTCTAATTTCTTTATTAGGCCAATAGCCCGTCAACTCGCGTTATCACCCTATTTTGACTCAACTGTGACACTCTTATCCTAGATACTGAGTTTAGTTTCACTATTTTCACTCAAATACTAGATACTGAATTTAGTTTCACTGTTTTCATCTCATATTTGGCTCTTTTGGATTTTCGGTGGTGATATATTCTACAAATTGTATTGCATTTGGTAAAGTCTAAATTAAAGCATGATCCAGTGGGGTAGATTAATAGTCACTGGTATGCTATTTTATGAATAATGAAAACCCTTAATCATCTTTGTTTCATTTCTATTTATTCAGAGGCACTTTTTGGGATTTTTGGATGAAATCATTGAAATGTTATCCTCAGTTTTTGCTGCATTTGAGTTGGAAGGAGACAATAACTAGATATCGTTAAGTTATGATATGTGGTGGTTGTTATGGCCTAGGATTATCAGTGCATGCAGGGCCATTGGCTACTGTGATTTAGGATTATCTCGTTTGTTTGGACTAATTTATCGTGTGGATATTCTACATGTGAAATATACACGTTTACACTTTCCTTTTAGACCCTATGGTGTTTCTAAAAATCAAGTTATGACCATGCTTGGGATCATGTCCGAACGAACCACCTTCTCTTTTATCGAAAAGATCTTGTTTAGAAAATACGAACGAACATGTGTCTTTGTCTTAAATGTTAATATTTTAGGGAGTATTTTTTTATATTTTAAACAGTTTCAAAAACATTTATCTCCATATCTCCTTCTTTTATCTTATTTTTTAGTTTAACTTTTTCTTTGTAGTTCGTATTGGAACCAGTCTAGAGAACTGATAGAAACTTGAATTTATTTATAGGTGACGCATCTACATTTTTTCGAAGCTTTTTTTATGTAGATGGTTGGTTTAGACATTGAGATTTGGTTGGTTTGGTCTTTGAGATTTGACTAGGTTGGTCTTTTTAATTTGAATTTACGCATGTAGTTATGTTATTTTCATTCTAACATTGAATGTGGGGTGTTATGAGCCCTATACGCTAGAATACTAAAATCCAAAGATGTAATTTAATTCAAAGGATGTTGCAATGGTATGGGAGACATACATACAAACTTACAATGAGTGGTAGGGTGGGTGGACATGTGATTTAGCTTCAAAATTTTAAGGTTTTTTCTGTGATATAAGACCCAATATTCATTTATTTCCCTTTAATAACCTGCAGCCTTTATGGGATGAAGGAGAAAATTCAATTGACTACAACAGTAGAGGGAAAAGCCTTTACAAACTCAAAGCTATAGCTCCAACTTTGTACAACTTGATTCTAAATATCTTACTTAACTATGCCCTAGGAACAAGGTATGGACTTGACCACTGATTTGATCTCTGAGATGGAAACATATGCTTAAAACTGTCCTAAGGATTACTTACGCACTGTTCAAACTACTATGAGCAGTCAACCATTCCTAGAAAAAGTGCAGAAGCACGATTTTCCACATGGTTTGAACTCTATCCAATTAATTGAGACCAGTGATTTGAACTCAATTTAAAATTTGGCTTTACTTTCTCCAGATGTTTTGAATTCAATTTAAAATTTGTTTGTATCTATATTTATTAATAACTTTGGCATTTTGTTTTCCCCACTCCTTTCTTTTGGTTTTGTTAGGAATCTGTGCGGACGTACTACGCTTTCAGCGTTGCTCTCGATTTGTTATAGAGCCCCAGGATTAGGATTGTTAATATCTCTTGTGAGATTGCGTTCTCCTGGCATGTTAGAAGATTATGGAAATCTTTTGCTCGCTCGTTTGAGAATCGTGTGCGGAGCTTGGATGGCAGCAGGAGGTGAGGCTTAGCTGGAGAAGCTGGTAGAAGGTTGGAATGAGGACCTTAGTAGAGGTCACTCTCCTTGTGGAAATTTCTAAGGATTTCGGTGGCGACTAATAAATAATGGTAGTTAGGATTACCGCAGTACCGCTGAAGTAGAGAATGGTACTAAAGTCGAATTCCTCATTAAAATTAAGGGTTCGAAAGGGACCTTACGGATAGTTTTAATCGTGAGTCCCCATGATTTAGTTGGAATGAGAAGGATGTTGTTATGAGTTTTACCTCAATCGAGGAGGTATATTTGGAGTGACTAGGTAAAGTCGCGGTACTAGTTAACCCTAGACTCGTGTGTGTAATTCGAGCTCTATATTTGGTCTCGATAACATAATAATGTGGGCTTGTGTGTTTTCCGCGATAGCGGAATTTTGTTTTCTTTCACTCGCCATAGAGGCGGGTGATTATATTTTGTGTATATACGTATAATGTATTGGTTGATCAGAGCGATAACAGGCTAATGATGGCAAGTCTATCGTGTCCACAGTTCCTGGAGGGGACAGGTTGTTATTGTGGTGTCTCACCTTGATAAAAGTCGAGTTCACCTTTATTATTATGGATTGATGGAACCTCGATGAGTAGGGGCTTCCTGATTTTTTTTGGTTGGTATATGTGGCAACCTTATAGATATAATGTAAGACACACAGGAATATTGTTGAGCTGTAAGGTTTAGCTCAGTACCGGGTTGCGCAGGGACTTAGAAATAGTGCGAGCGCTGGGTGGTGTGACTCTTAGTTAGAGATAGGAGTTCAGACCATCATTTTATTGGATTAGGGGATAGGGATATCCCGGGTGCATATCTGAAATAACGGGACTCCGTGACCAACGAAGTCAAGGGTTAATGTGTGGAGGGGTTCCTTGTTTGGATTTCGCTTTGCGAGACACTCCCCACATGACTCTTAACGGCGCCGGGCGTGGAGAGCTGTTATGGGATGCAAGGATGTGGGTTAGTCTTATAGTGTGGATGAACCACTATAGATTATGAGCCCTGTTAGGATGGTATGTTTATGGAGATATGGTGCTATGGAAAAGCACTAAAGTGGTCCTCTCACCACGAATAGTTGGGTGGAGTAGGACTTAGAGAAATTTATTCGAGGATGTTAGCCAAGCCTTAATGAGAAGGAAAATTTGGAGAAAATCTTTGATCGGTGTGATGTTAGTAGTGTTCCTACAGAAAGTGGGCACTTCGATTGATTAGGTTTCCTTCCGTATGGGCGGAAGGATAAGATACTAGAAATGCGTTCGTAGGTTAGCATAGGCAGGATTTAGGACGTCCCGCTGGTGTGCCTTGGGCTGTTACATCTCGATGACCGACGACGTGAGGGAGTAATGTAACGGGAGGGTTCCTTGTTTGGATTTCGCCTTGGCGAGACGTCCCACGCACGAAACCGAGCAAATATCGGGATTCGAGAGAGGCCTTGGGCACTAGGGACATACTTAGGATTATATTAGTTTCACGTAAGTAGGATAACGCATAGATAATAACATTGTAGGATGTAGGCTCGATAGAGTTAGCGATACCGAGGTTAGGAGTTTGGCATTTCGCGGGTTGGAAGGACCCATAGGTGAGTATTACACCGAGGAAAGGAGACCCTTATTGGGAGCGAGTGTTACGTGTCTGACGTTCACTATATATGTGCAGATGTGCACAAGTTAGAAAGGTGTATGGGCACCTTGGTAAGTTTGTTTATATACCACCTGAAAAAGAATGGGCGTAGTATATAAGGTTGAAATTCATGCCGGTAGGCATTATAGATGATGGGTATTATGTGACGTATTAGAGTCACTTTATGATCGTGGTAGTCGTATTGTACATGGTTGGGAACCATTGGGTTAGTGTCATTCCCTTTGAGGTATTAGGATTTTGAGTGATCCTAGGATTGGTGGTGTAGGTCGTATCTGAATTTCGAGGACGAAATTCCGTTGTAAGGGGGGGAGTATGTAACTACACGTCCTTTTGGAGACGATTAAATTCCATAATTGGATATAAATTGGCAATTTGGAGAATTTCTCGAAATAGTGATTTTTGGGATTTTCGGGGATTTAATAATTTTCGAAGGATGTTATAAATTATTTTGGGACTATATAGGTCGAAATAATTTAATTATATGTCGCCGTGGAGTATAGCGACAAAAGATGTAAGATTTTGAGTAGAAAACCCGCATTTAATTATTTTGGGTTAGAATAGTGATTTGCGGTCAAGTACCTCGGATGGGAATTTCGCCTGCCCCATAATTCTTGGAATGTCCGAGATAGTCGGAAAAGAGTGTCCGATTGTCGAAAATGAGTTTCGGATATTTTTAGAGGTAAAAGTAACTCGTAATTGGGTAAATGAGTCGTTTTTGGGTTTTAAGGGTTTAAACCCCTTTTCTTCTTATTTAAAGAGGGAGAAGGGAAAGAAAAGAGAAGAAAAGAAAGAAAAGAGAGAGAAGAGAGAGAGGAAGAAGAAAAGAGGAGGAGAAATGGAAACTCCGGCCAAACTCTGCCGGATTCGACTCGAGGTCGTCGGATTTTATCCACGAGGCAAGTGTTTACTTGCTTTATTTCATTTTGTGCAATCCTCTCATATCACTTTTGGTATAAACATGATTTTAGGGTTAGAACCCTTAAAATAAAATTGGGAAAACTTAGATATGAGTTTACATATTGATGTAATGTAAACCCTTAATGATTTCTAGTGTTAAATCCATGTAAATGGAGTGAAAAATTGGATTGAAATGGGTTAAAATCATAAGTTGGGGTTTTTATGATTTTAGGGTTTAAAACTAAGAGAAATGATTTAATACCCCAAAATAATTGATGTGTTAGTTGTGAAACATAGATTAGATGCTTGTTGAGTTGTTAGATAAGGTTAGAAACAACAAAATGGAGAAAAATGGAGTTTGGGAGTTTGGGGAAGATAATGATTAGTGAACCCGTAACCTTTGGGGTCATTTTAGACCAAGAAGATAAATGATTTAGCTTTCGGCCAAAACACGAAAGTTGTAGATCTTTTCGATACGGTCGCGTTGGCGCTGACCGCGTATTTTTCTGAATTGTCTACGATTTGATATGATTTTTACAAGATGACAGCTCCGGGTTGAAATTATCAACTCGGAAATCAAATCGGGAATTGGAAAAATTACGGCTAGAATTAATGTCGTAGATGTTCGGGACAATTTTTAGGGTAGTTTAGAAACCCAGAAAATGAATTTGGGTTGTTGGATAAGGGACTTAAGGATTTCAGTTTTGGGTGACCTGGTGTGACCGGTCGACCGCGTCAAGGAGAAAGAGCTTACTGCTTTGTTTCGTAAGCTTATTTGCAACCCGCGGTCGACCGGGGGTCTAGGACCGGTCGACCGGTGCCCTGTTTTCAACCCAAGATTTTTGGAGATTATTATTATTTCTCCTCTTTGAGATTTAAGTTTAAGGGCCTTCTAAGTTAAAGTATATTAGAGGGTTATGTCCTAAAGGACTTGAGGAATTGGGAATAAATATGTATATATTCACTTAGAGTGAATTATTATATTTGGAGATATCCAATAAACCTTTAAGAGTTGATTAAGGTAATTATTAGTCATCAAAGTAAGAAATACTTTGGATTTAGAATCATGCTAATCCGAATGCATGATTATGATTCTCGGGGGGAATCTTTGGGATTATAGTCATCGTTAGATGATATAGGCCATTATGGCCGGTTATATATTCTAAGAGGAATATATAGGCTATACATATATACTGTGTGATTTAGGTATACATATATCTATGTTATAATGGAAAGGATTTTGAAAATATAAAAATGAATATCTTCAAAATGGAATGAGAAATGTTTTTCATAATTAATAAATTATGGATTGTAAACACCTCCCTAAATCGCTATCATAAGGGAAGTCGCGCGCGTTGTGGTGAAGCCTTACTGGCTGTTGAGCAGGTTGGATATAGTCCCTAGGCCAAATGGGCGTTTATTTTTACTGCGCTGGTTAGGAGATTCCGGGTGTGGTCTTGACTATCCCGCAGGCATATGGCCGCTTCCCGACGTTGTTAGGTTCCCCGGTTGTCTTGGAGGCCCTGGAAGATGATAGCCATTTAGGGGCGCGTCCAGTGGGGATACCCGGAGGGACGGTCTTAGATTTATTAAAGCAATTCATGATAATGGATTGGCTTTATATTTACATTTCCTGAGTATAAAAAGGGAAATGGGATAAAGGTTTGTCTTCGGTAACACTCCCGGATGTAGGAAGGGATGTGGAAGCATATAATTTGATCAAAGCATTTTCATGATAATGAAAATGGCTTTGGATACATTTCCTGAGTATAAAAAGGGAAATGGGATGATTTAAAAGGAAAAGCATTTTTATGTTAATAAAATTGGCTTTTAAAAAGGTATATGTTTTGGTAAAGCAATTCATGCTAATGAATTGGCTTTAAATACATTTCCTGGATATGAGAAGGGAAATGGAAGTTTTTGAAATGAAAGGGATAAGTATTGATAAATACTTTGTGTATAGAATACACCTCAGTCCGGGAGATAGATCCGGATGATTATATATATGTATATATAATTAGATGAATTGAGTACCGAGGGTCCAATGGATCCCAACGATCGACCGTGCCGCTTAGTAGTGTATTGGGGGGGTTCCTTGTTTGGATTTCGCTTTGCGAGACACCCCACGCACGAATATGGCACTGTGTCGAGACTGGGGAGAACTTTAATCCTTAGTGCTCTAATATTATAAATGTTTATGGTATATATATATACTATATATATCTTTCTGTACTGAGGGACTGGCGGATCTCGATGATCGACCTCGCTGGATATTAGTGTATCGGGGGGGTTCCTTGTTTGGATTTCGGTTTGCGAGACACCCCACGCACGAACATGGCATAGCGTCGAGATTAGAGTGAAGTTTATCCCTTAGTACATTTCCTTGGACTATCTAGGATTGATAGTGGGTTTGGGATAGACTAGTTTAGCAGGATAGCATGACTAGGATGTCTAGAGGGATGCGCTAGGAGTGCACTGTTAGTGGAGAGGTGAGGGGTATCTCATGGGAGTGCGATACTAATTTAAATATGAGATAAAACTATTTTTCTAAAAATAAAGCATTTACGCACTTGCAAAATATTTTCAAAACATTCGGGCTCTGACCCGTTTGTCTACTCTCCTTTCTTTCTCTACTATATATAAATAGGTGTCCAGACACAGGGACGCCTGGATGACAATTCTTTCGAGTCTGACGTCTGCTGCAGCAGCTGTGGATGCTTGCAGGTTATCGGTAGACGTTTCCTTCCTTGTACTCTAGAAAGGAGATATTGTATAAACTTTCGAGCCAATGGCTCAATTGCATTTATTTATTCTTTCAGTACAGCATTCGATATGGTTGTATATTTGGACCGAGTGTTCGGTTATTTTAATTCCTTTTATTTTCGTTTCAGTTCATTACGCATTTAACTGTGGATGTTGTAATTTATTCGTTAAAAGAGTAGTTAAGTAAAAGTTTTTAACGGCCACCTAATAGGATATTAGTAATTAAATGGATTTTCGACAGTGATGCTAAGGATGATCCATATGTGACTCCTGTTTTAATTTAATATTGGAGTGATCGCCCGGTATCTTATTAGGCGGGTTGTTACAGATGGTATCAGAGCATCAGGTTCTAGTGTCCTTAGGAATCTGTGCGGACGTACTACGCTTTCAGCGTTGCTCTCGATTTGTTATAGAGCCCTAGGATTAGGATTGTTAATATCTCCTGTGAGATTGCGTTCTCCTGCCATGTTAGAAGATTATGGAAATCTTTTGCTCGCTCGTTTGAGAATCGTGTGCGGAGCTTGGATGGCAGCAGGAGGTGAGGCTTAGCTGGAGCAGCTGGTAGAAGGTTGGAATGAGGACCTTAGTAGAGGTCACTCTCCTTGTGGCAATTTCTAAGGATTTCGGTGGCGACTACTAAATAATGGTAGTTAGGATTACCGCAGTACCGCTGAAGTAGAGAATGGTACTAAAGTCGAATTCCTCATTAAAATTAAGGGTTCGAAAGGGACCTTACGGATAGTTTTAATCGCGAGTCCCCATGATTTAGTTGGAATGAGAAGGATGTTGTTATGAGTTTTACCTCAATCGAGGAGGTATATTTGGAGTGACTAGGTAAAGTCGCGGTACTAGTTAACCCTAGACTCGTGTGTGTAATTCGAGCTCTATATTTGGTCTCGATAACATAATAATGTGGGCTTGTGTGTTTTCCGCGATAGCGGAATTTTGTTTTCTTTCACTCGCCATAGAGGCAGGTGATTATATTTTGTGTATATACGTATAATGTATTGGTTGATCAGAGCGATAACAGGCTAATGATGGCAAGTCTATCGTGTCCACAGTTCCTGGAGGGGACAGGTTGTTATTGTGGTGTCTCACCTTGATAAAGGTCGAGTTCACCTTTATTATTATGGATTGATGGAACCTCGATGAGTAGAGGCTTACTTATTTTTTTTTTGTTGGTATATGTGGCAACCTTATAGATATAATGTAAGGCCCACAGGAATATTGTTGAGCTGTAAGGTTTAGCTCAGTACCGGGTTGCGCAGGGACTTAGAAATAGTGCGAGCGCTGGGTGGTGTGACTCTTAGTTAGAGATAGGAGTTCAGACCATCTTTTTGTTGGATTAGGGGATAGGGATATCCTGGGTGCATGTCTGAAATAACGGGACTCCGTGACCAACGAAGTCAAGGGTTAATGTGTGGAGGGGTTCCTTGTTTGGATTTCGCTTTGCGAGACACTCCACACATGACTCTTAACGGCGCCGGGAGTGGAGAGCTGTTATGGGATGCAAGGATGTGGGTTAGTCTTATAGTGTGGATGAACCACTATAGATTATGAGCCCTGTTAGGATGGTATGTTTATGGAGATATGGTGCTATGGAAAAGCACTAAAGTGGTCCTCTCACCACGAATAGTTGGGTGGAGTAGGACTTAGAGAAATTTATTCGAGGATGTTAGCCAAGCCTTAATGAGAAGGAAAATTTGGAGAAAATCTTTGATCGGTGTGATGTTAGTAGTGTTCCTACAGAAAGTGGGCACTTCGATTGATTAGGTTTCCTTCCGTATGGGCGGAAGGATAAGATACTAGATATGCGTTCGTAGGTTAGCATAGGCAGGATTTAGGACGTCCCGCTGGTGTGACTTGGGCTGTTACATCTCGATGACCGACGACGTGAGGGAGTAGTGTAACGGGAGGGTTCCTTGTTTGGATTTCGCCTTAGCCAGACGTCCCACGCACGAAACCGAGCAAATGTCGGGATTCGAGAGAGGCCTTGGGCACTAGGGACATACTTAGGATTATATTAGTTTCGCGTAAGTAGGATAACGCATAGATAATAACATTGTAGGATGTAGGCTCGATAGAGTTAGCGATACCGAGGTTAGGAGTTTGGAATTTCGCGGGTTGGAAGGACCCATAGGTGATTTTTACACCGAGGAAAGGAGACCCTTATTGGGAGCGAGTGTTACGTGTCTGACGTTCACTATATATGTGCAGATGTGCACAAGTTAGAAAGGTGTATGGGCACCTTGGTAAGTTTGTTTATATACCACCTGAAATAGAATGGGCGTAGTATATAAGGTTGAAATTCATGCCGATAGGCATTATAGATGATGGGTATTATGTGACGTATTAGAGTCACTTTACGATCGTGGTAGTCGTATTGTACATGGTTGGGAACCATTGGGTTAGTGTCATTCCCTTTGAGGTATTAAGATTTTGAGTGATCCTAGGATTGGTGGTGTAGGTCGTATCTGAATTTCGAGGATGAAATTCCGTTGTAAGGGGGGGAGTATGTAACAACCCGTCCTTTTGGAGACGATTAAATTCCATAATTGGATATAAATTGGCAATTTGGAGAATTTCTCGAAATAGTGATTTTTGGGATTTTCGGGGATTTAATAATTTTCGAAGGATGTTATAAATTATTTTGGGACTATATAGGTCGAAATAATTTAATTATATGTCGCCGTGGAGTATAGCGACAAAAGATGTAAGATTTTGAGTAGAAAACCCGCATTTAATTATTTTGGGTTAGAATAGTGATTTGCGGTCAAGTACCTCGGATGTGAATTTCGACTGCGCCATAATTCTCGGAATGTCCGAGATAGTCGGAAAAGAGTTTCCGATTGTCGAAAATGAGTTTCGGATATTTTTAGAGGTAAAAGTAACTCGTAATTGGGTAAATGAGTCGTTTTGGGGTTTTAAGGGTTTAAACTCCTTTTCTTCTTATTTAAAGAGGGAGAAGGGAAAGAAAAGAGATGAAAAGAAAGAAAAGAGAGAGAAGAGAGAGAGGAAGAAGAAAAGAGGAGGAGAAATGGAAACTCCGGCCAAACTCCGCCGGATTCGACTCGAGGTCGTCGGATTTTATCCACGAGGCAAGTGTTTACTTGCTTTATTTCATTTTGTGCAATCCTCTCATATCACTTTTGGTATAAACATGATTTTAGGGTTAGAACCCTTAAAATAAAATTGGGAAAACTTAGATATGAGTTTACATATTGATGTAATGTAAACCCTTAATGATTTCTAGTGTTAAATCCATGTAAATGGAGTGAAAAATTGGATTGAAATGGGTTAAAATCATAAGTTGGGGTTTTTATGATTTTAGGGTTTAAAACTAAGAGAAATGATTTCATACCCCAAAATAATTGATGTGTTAGTTGTGAAACATATATTAGATGCTTGTTGAGTTGTTGGATAAGGTTAGAAACAACAAAATGGAGAAAAATGGAGTTTGGGAGTTTGGGGAAGATAATGAATAGTGAACCCGTAACCTTTGGGGTCATTTTAGACCAAGAAGATAAATGATTTAGCTTTTCGCCAAAACACGAAAGTTGTAGATCTTTTTGATACGGTCGCGTGGGCTCTGACCACGTATTTTTGTAAATTTTCTACGATTTGATATGATTTTTACAAGATGACAGCTCCGGGTTGAAATTATCAACTCGGAAATCAAATAGGGAATTGGAAAAATTACGGCTAGAATTAATGTCGTAGATGTTCGGGACAATTTTTAGGCTAGTTTAGAAACCCCGAAAATGAATTTGGGTTGTTGGATAAGGGACTTAAGGATTTCAGTTTTGGGTGACCTGGTGTGATCGGTCGACCGGGTCAAGGAGAAAGAGCTTACTGCTTTGTTTCGTAGGCTTATTTGCAACCCGCGGTCGACCGGGGGTCTAGGACCGGTCGACCGGTGCCCTGTTTTCAGCCCAAGATTTTTGGAGATTATTATTATTTCTCCTCTTTGAGATTTAAGTTTAAGGGCCTTCTAAGTTAAAGTATATTAGAGGGTTATGTCCTAAAGGACTTGAGGAATTGGGAATAAATATGTATATATTCACTTAGAGTGAATTATTATATTTGGAGATATCCAATAAACCTTGAAGAGTTGATTAAGGTAATTATTAGTCATCAAAGTAAGAAATACTTTGGATTTAGAATCATGCTAATCCGAATGCATGATTATGATTCCCGGGGGGAATCTTTGGGATTATAGTCATCGTTAGATGATATAGGCCATTATGGCCGGTTATATATTCTAAGAGGAATATATAGGCTATACATATATACTGTGTGATTTAGGTATACATATATCTATGTTATAATGGAAAGGATTTTGAAAATATAAAAATGAATATCTTCAAAATGGAATGAGAAATGTTTTTCATAATTAATAAATTATGGATTGTACACACCTCCCTAAATCGCTATCATAAGGGAAGTCGCGCGCGTTGTGGTGAAGCCTTCCTGGCTGTTGAGCAGGTTGGATATAGTCCCTAGGCCAAATGGGCGTTAATTTTTACTGCGCTGGTTAGGAGATTCCGGGTGTGGTCTTGACTATCCCGCAGGCATATGGCCGCTTCCCGACGTTGTTAGGTTCCCCGGTTGTCTTGGAGGCCCTGGAAGATGATAGCCATTTAGGGGCGCGTCCAGTGGGGATACCCGGAGGGACGGTCTTAGATTTATTAAAGCAATTCATGATAATGGATTGGCTTTATATTTACATTTCCTGAGTATAAAAAGGGAAATGGGATAAAGGTTTGTCTTCGGTAACACTCCCGGATGTAGGAAGGGATGTGGAAGCATATAATTTGATCAAAGCATTTTCATGATAATGAAAATGGCTTTGGATACATTTCCTGAGTATAAAAAGGGAAATGGGATGATTTAAAAGGAAAAGCATTTTTATGTTAATAAAATTGGCTATTAAAAAGGTATATGTTTTGGTAAAGCAATTCATGCTAATGAATTGGCTTTAAATACATTTCCTGGATATGAGAAGGGAAATGGAAGTTTTTGAAATGAAAGGGATAAGTATTGATAAATACTTTGTGTATAGAATACTCCTCAGTCCGGGAGATAGATCCGGATGATTATATATATGTATATATAATTAGATGAATTGAGTACCGAGGGTCCAATGGATCCCAACGATCGACCGTGCCGCTTAGTAGTGTATTGGGGGGGTTCCTTGTTTGGATTTCGCTTTGCGAGACACCCCACGCACGAATATGGCACTGTGTTGAGACTGGGGAGAAGTTTAATCCTTAGTGCTCTAATATTATAAATGTTTATGGTATATATATATACTATATATATCTTTCTGTACTGAGGGACTGGCGGATCTCGATGATCGACCTCGCTGCATAGTAGTGTATCGGGGGGTTCCTTGTTTGGATTTCGCTTTGCGAGACACCCCACGCACGAACATGGCATAGCGTCGAGATTAGAGTGAAGTTTAGCCCTTATTACATTTGCTTGGACTATCTAGGATTGATAGTGGGTTTGGGATAGACTAGTTTAGCAGGATAGCTTGACTAGGATGTCTAGAGGGATGCGCTAGGAGTGCACTGTTAGTGGAGAGGTGAGGGGTATCTCATGGGAGTGCGATACCAATTTAAATATGAAATAAAACTATTTTTCTAAAAATAAAGCATTTATGCACTTGCAAAATATTTTCAAAACATTCGGACTCTGACCCGTTAGTCTACTCTCCTTTCTTTCTCTACTATATATAAATAGGTGTCCAGACACAGGGACGCCTGGATGACAATTCTTTCGAGTCTGACGTCTGCTGCAGCAGCTGTGGATGCTTGCAGGTTATCGGTAGACGTTTCCTTCCTTGAACTCTAGAAAGGAGATATTGTATAAACTTTCGAGCCAATGGCTCAATTGCATTTATTTATTCTTTCAGTACAGCATTCGATATGGTTGTATATTTGGACCGAGTGTTCGGTTATTTTAATTCCTTTTATTTTCATTTCAGTTCATTACGCATTTAACTGTGGAAGTTGTAATTTATTCGTTAAAAGAGTAGTTAAGTAAAAGTTTTTAACGGCCACCTAATAGGATATTAGTAATTAAATGGATTTTCGACAGTGATGCTAAGGATGATCCATATGTGACTCCTGTTTTAATTTAATATTGGAGTGATCGCCCGGTATCTTATTAGGCGGGTTGTTACATGTAATACATAGCAAGGCATTTTGCACCATGAATTTCTAGACTCAACAAAATTTGCTCACTTATCACGTCAATACGGTTTAGAGTTTAGGAGTACTACAATTCTAAAGAGAACCTTAAGGATCACTTGTGGAGACTTTAGCTTGTGAGATTTGTGCCTTTCACCCTTTCAGAGTGTCTTATGCAATCTTCAAGTCACAAGTTGATTCATCTTCCTTTGGGTCCGCATTTAATTATTGTATGATCTCATTATCTTTCATAAAATTTTAGCTTGATCACTGAGAATGACATCTTTTTCGAGTTGTAAGAAACATGTGTCTTGAAATATGTCCCGAATACTATATTTTCATCCATACACTTACCATTTTTCCATATCACATTTCCATTCACTCACCCATTACATTTCCGTGTTCTTCCAAATTCCGATATATTCCCCTCACCATCATTCCCCACTCATTTCAATTATCATCATTCATTTTCAAATAAAAGAGTGTGAATTCAAATGTAAATGTCTTCATTGTTAGTTTGAAAAGAGAGAGAAAAACAAAAAAATAGTAAAAGAAAAAAAAGAAAAAAATAGCAAAAAGAAAAAAAGAAAAAGAAAAAAAAAGAGAGAAAAGAAAAGAAAGAGAATTTGTAGTTTATTTTGTTGTAACAAAGACATTTGCACCTAAAGTATAGAACACTCTTCTATCATATACATTCATCCATCATCCTTCATCATTCATATCACCATTATATCCTACATACCACATCCATACGTCGCACATCCATCATACCACACCTTATATCATCCTTCTCATTTCATTTCCCCCTCACCCATATACATCGATATTTCCCCTAGGTGTTCGGGCAAATTAAAGTCGACGTAGTGAATAACTCGACGTTCTCACTATAGTGATTAGCATTCCTTTCATGAGATCATTTTTCTTTCTAATTGGTCGTTATTTCATATGTGTGTGTGAGACGTTTGAACTTGATTACATTTACTCAGCTCCTCACACACAAGAGCGATACACTGACCCATATCTCGAGAGTTCATTTGAGAGAGTTATATCCTGTGAGATTTGAAGTTGAAGCGTTGATTTCGATAAGTCAATCTAGGAATTAATTTGATGATACTAGACCCGTTTCGACTGATTCACACTACACATGTTGAGTTCTAGGAAGGATGTGCCATGGGTATTTACTTAGCTAAAATTTTTACACTTCTAGCTTGTATTTCATAATATTTCTCATGTGATGGATTGTGCGATTATTCTATGTCTAATAAGAGATTGACTGCCTTTCAATAAATTTTTGCAAATAAGGATTTTGTGGGTATATTCCCTGCAAACCCTCACGAGACACAACTCGTCCTGTAGGGCAACCTATAGGTTTAAAGTCTTGTTGCACATGCTAAGTGCAATCGCAAGTGCCCGCGAAAGTGGTACTCTTTTGGTTACTTATCTATCTCTTTCTCTCAATCTTATTGCTCGAGGACTAGCAATGCTCTGTTTGGGGGTGGTGTGATAAGCACCCAAAACTGTACAATTTATACCCCGAATAGATGTACTTTAGTTGTTAATTCTCGACAATATGGGTCTTATGTGCTTAAATGTTTATCTTGAAGGTCAAACGCCCATTTGCGGTGTCAAAAGATATATTTCTAGGCAATTTGTAGTTAAATTGGAGCTAAATACTCAACCTTATAACCTTACCCGAGTCTAAGCCTAGCCTAAACCTACTCTAAAACCTGTGTGTGTTTGGATTGTGTCTTTTTATATTTTTAGTTTGAGTCATTTTTATTTTTAGGATTTATTTTCCAATTTTTATATTTCTTTTGATTTTTATTCTATTAGTTTTTAGCTTTAGTTTTAGTTTATTTTTATTAGGATTAGAATTTTTAGCTTTATTAGATTTTGCATTTTCTTTATAGGAATTTAATTTTATGTTTTATTAGATTTTATTTTTATTTTTATTTTTTATTTCTTTTTAGTTTCAATCTTTATTTGAGTCTTTATTTTATTTTAAATAGGATTTTATTTTTTTAGGTTTTTATTTTATTTAATTAATTTTATTTTTATTAGTAGTGTTATTTTTAGGGGTTCAAATTAAACACACACACAAACTTTTCCTACACCCTCACCACACTCTAACATTCCACCCCATCATTTTCCACACCATACTACCCTATACCCCCCCCCACACCTTATCATCCCTACACTCATCTTCAACCTTACACCCTCTCTCTCATCTCTCATGTAAACCCACTAAATCCCCATAAAACCTACACCAACCAACCAAAATCCAAACAAACCCATAACCCCCTGTTAAACCCGCCACCGGACGACCTGCAAAACCCAACACTCCTCCAACCTGCCTCACCCCATCCCATTCCCGATCCAAGATGTCCAAGCCAGAGCTTTCGGCGCTCCGACCAGCGCCCTCCTGCCATCGCAGCGACGAAACTCACCGGCATCCCTCCTATCGCGCCCAACCAGCAGCGCCCCTACCTCCGGCGGTGCCCATTCCCGTCGGCCAGTCTCCAACCCGTCACAAATCCAAACCTAAAACCCAGTTCATATTTAACACACCAAAGACCCATTTCCAAGCCATGATCTGAACTGCCAATCCAAAACCTAACAAATCTAAAAGACCATTAAACCCATGTTCCAAATAAAACCTCCTTTACCCATTTACCCTAAATACCCCCCAACTTACCCAATTAACTTCAATCCCAAAATTACCCCTCACCATATCAGATTTCTATTCCCATTCACATGACACACCCAAACCACATGCACACTAATACCAATTACCCTATATACCCCTGGCTCTATGGCTTGTATAAAAGGAGGATGCAAGACCACAGTTTAAAGAGCTTTTAGATAGGAAAATTCTAGAGAGAGAATTGTAGAGAAAAACACCATTTGTAAATAGTTTATTTTATTCTTTTTATTTTTGTTACATATTTGTGAGATTAAATATTGTAAGAGAATTAATTGAGTGGATATTTTAATTTCATATCACTTGGATGCTCAATTAAGAGGTGTATGTTTCAAATTGGAATAGTAGAGTTCAACTTTCTCAAAGAGATTTGGTTTGCTTGTTCTATTCCCTTCAATTTTATTTTAGTCACCTTGATTATTAATTTGTCATATTTCATACCATGTTAGGCTAAATCCCCTTTCAAGGGGTGGGGTAAAACCCTTATTTGATGTTATTTTATTTTTATTAGTTTAATTACTTGAAAAGTCCTTTTGAATGTTAATTTTTATCCCTCACCCTTAGATTTACGCCTCGAGAGAGGGTAAATAATTTTCTAGAGAAAATCAAAATTCTAGTGATAATACCCATTTTAGATTCGAACTAGAGATAGGGGTTTCTTAAGTGAGGTATTATTACTTAAATTTCAACTCTAAATTTATTTAATAAGATTGACATAAATTCTAATTGATCGATCCTAGGGGGTGATTAATTAAAAGGAGTGTAGATATATTTTTCTAGAGTTGTAGGCTTTTATACATAACTTTCTAAAAGATTACTATTATAATTACACTTGCAACGAGAGTTGGTTGGTAATTTTGATATTAATTTGGGAGAATTCAAATAATTAAATTAATTAATAAGAATAAGTAAAATTTGTGGTGTAATCCCACTCCTTGATCGTTCTCACAATTATTTACCTCACTTTATCTCTTATTTTAGTGTTAGACTTTATTTTCTATTTTGGTCATTTTCTAGTTAGTTATTGTCATATCATATTTAGTTTAGTTTAGTCTTATTTCACCTCACTTCACCCATTTGTTTTAATATTGACAAATCTTTAAAAAGTTAGAAAAGTGAAAAAGAACAAAAAGAAAATAAAAGTGAATTACAATTGAATTTGTCTCTAGCTTACTCCCTATGAGGTGGATTGATACCCTTACTTACATATACACTTGAGTTGTTATATTTTGTAGGTAATTGAGGTTTTGATTAACTTGGCTTTCAATAACGACATTACATAAAAGTCACTTTATCAATTGTATATAATATTTTCAAAACTTGAAAGTGTTAGGATCTTTGATATTTCATAACAAGATTCCTTCTGATCTACAATTACATTGAAATGTCTAAAAGTCTAATTTAGTTTTGACTAAATTGATTTCAGAATTTTTTGCATATGTAGTGATTCTGTAATTTGATAAGTCATTCTCTCTATATTAAGTGTGAGTGTGTTGCATGCATATGTTTGAAAGCACATCACCACTACACTTTCACTCCACCACACTTAAAGTGTTGGTTGTATGATCTTGAACTTGTTTGAGTCGACGTAAAGGTGGAATCAAGTAAAGAATACAAAGCTCGAGAGAACATCAACAACAACGACCTTCAGATAAGGCAGATCTAATCAAGAGGAGTTGGTAACGATTCTAAACTTAGTTTAGGTGTGTTTGTTTGGTTTGATTGTTAAATAGCTTGTAATTTGTTATTCTGATTTTAGTGGATTTTCATTTTGTGGCATAGAGGTCATCGTGGTTGTTTCTCCAATTGGGCGAGGCTTTACCGCGTTAAAATTTACTTGTTCTCTTCCTCATTTTCTCATCACCTTCTTCTAGGTTATGCTGATTTAATAGTTTAAGTTTTGTTTTTCAAAACTGGTTAATTCTAGATCCAAAATAACCCGTTCCAAATCATTCAAACTATTTTAATAATCTTTTTAAACACATCTTGTGTTAAGTTTTGTTTTGACTAGAAGAGTTTCTTCAACAAATAGTTTGCAACCATTTTAATAGTTTAATCCAGTATTAAACATCTTAATATGCAGTTTTTCGCTACCACCTTAGATGAGAGAGATAATACGACTATTTAGATCTTTTGGGTGCGGTTTGACTGCAAATACTTCCCCTCCGCAGTGCAGACAGAGATGAGGTGAAGCCTATTGAATCTGAAGCAGGAGGTTATGATGGTGGAAGAATTTGAGGAGGAATCCACGAGGCTTCCTACTATGGTGCTAAATGAGGAACCTATGGAAGAGAATAACATTTTGATGTTCACGGATGGTTTGACCTGGAGGATTCGTCAGCACCTCATAGGTAATCTATTATTTTGTACTTTCACTTATCTACTCAACGTCTCCCTATTACGTTTCCCGAACCATCGCTTCCATCAGTAGGGGAGTCCAACCAGTAGGGCCAGACATGAGGTACTAGTGCCTGTGGGGCACCATCAGCTCAGGGGCAAACCCATCAGGTTGAGTAGAGTTCCCACCAGGGGGACCCTGCTAAACGATTTCGATCTGGCGATTCTAGGTAGGGATATGGGGGTTATAGGCAGGGCCAGTCTAGTCAGCAAGGCTAACCTCATTATCAGCAGGCCAGCATCAGGGCCAACAGAGGCATTAGCAGGGTCACCAGGGCCAGTCGGGGTGGCAATGGCCACCAGGGCTGAGGTCAATAGGGGTAGCGAGGAGGTAACTTCAATGGCAAGTGTTTATCTTGTGGAAAGACTAGCCATAGGAAGCAGGATTGCCCCAATAAGGGTAGGTTTCCCCAGCAGCAGGGAACCCAGAAGGACCCTTAGAGACCCATCTTTCTCGTCGTCCTACTAGCACTAGCACCGGTCCTAGATTTGTCATCACCCCTTATTCAGTAGGGATACTTACAGTATGGACGTGTTTATAACGTCCACCAGGAAGCACCACAACAGACGCCACCCGCGATTGAGGGTATGTTTCCTATCCATGGCACTATGGGGTGTGTTTCATTTGATACTAGGGCATTACACTATTTTATAGCCACTAGCTTTGCACGGGCCATGGGGATATTAGACACGGCAGAGAGTATAGTGACATGCGTAGACTCACCACTGGGAAATGGGTCTTTAATTCTCTTTATATGCCGAGGGGTAGGTATAGAGATTGGGAGTTTGATTTTGTCTATTAATATTCCAGTACTAGATATTCATGAGCATGATGCCATTATTGGCATGGGTTGGTTGCTAATAATATATCCATGATAGACTATTTTAGTAGGGGTATTATGTTTACTATTCTAGGACAGGAGATGTTTCTAGTGGCAATGCCTTGTCCTGAGGGAGGTTCGTCCACCAATTTATATTATATAAAGGATGGGAACTTTAAGGAGATAATGATTCCTATTGATTCGATTCCTGTAGTTCGTGAGTCTTTTGACGTGTTCCAGGTTATACTGGGACGATCGCCTAGCCGAGAGATAGAGTTCGTTACAGATTTGATGTTAAGAACTCGACCAATAGCCCGCGCATCATTACGTACGGATCTAGTTGACATGAGGAAGTTACGGGATCAGATTGAGAATCTATTGGGATAGGTCTTCATCATTATGAGTACCTCGCCTTGGGGTGCTCCCATTCTATTTGTGAACAAGAGGCATGGTTCATTAAGGTTGTGTGTGGACTACCGAGAGTTGAACAATGTCACTATATGAAATAAGTATTCATTTCCCTAAATCGATAATTTATTCGACTAGTTGAGAGGAGTTTCCTTATTCTCAAAGATAGATTTGAGATTGGGATGCAATCAGCTACAGATTAGGGAGCAGGATGTGTCGAATACTTCTTTCTCGACGAGATATGGGTCTTATGAGTTTAGAGTTATGCCGTTTGGTCTCACAAATGCTGCAGCCGTATTCATGGACTTAATGAATCGGGTGTTCAGAGAGTTCTTAAATCAGTTTGTCATTGTCACCATTGATGACATCCTGATTTATTCCCAGACTGAGGAGGAGCATGTCGAGCATTTGATATGAGTTCTTAAGACTTTATGAGAGCATCAATTGTATGCCAAGTATGAAAAGTACGAATTCTGGTTACAAGAAGTACAATTTTTAGGGCACGTTGTGTCAGAATTGGGGGTATCATTTGACCCGGGCAAGGTGTTGGCAGTGATGGAGTAGTGACAATCCATGACACCAACGGAGGTGCGTAGCTTCTTGGGTTTAGCAGGATATTACAGGAAGTTCATCAGAGGGTTCTAGAAGATTATGGGCCCATTGAGAAATTTTACTCACAAAGGGGTGAAGCTTGTTTGGGATGATGCTTGCCAGTTATCTTTCGAAGAGATGAAGGATAAATTGACTTCAGATCTAGTTCTTGCTTTACCCAGGCTAGGAGTGGAGTACTTGGTGTATACCGGTGCTTCTATACAAGTAATTAGAGGAGTATTTCAGCAGGAGGAACATGCTATAGATTATGCCTCCCACAAGCTTAGGCCTCACGAGAGGAATTACCCCACCCACGACTTGGAGCTAGCAACATTCGTGTTTGCCCAATGAATTTGGTGACACTACTTGTTGTGGGAGAAATTTTGCCTATTCACAGACCACAAATCACTACAATACTTATTCACTCAGCAGGAGTTGAACATGCGTCAGCACAGGTGGCTCAAGTTTGTGAAAGATTACGAGTGGGAGATATAGTACCACCTGGGGAAGGCCAACATAGTTGATAATGCCTTGAGTCGTAGGCCAGTAGGTTAGATGGCGAAAGTGTGGAATGTGAATTGGAATGATTTGGTACGCTAGGAGGCAGTGGCCCGATCCTTTATGTCTGTTATGACAGTCACTCCAGAGATTATTAAGAGAGTGATCCAGGCCCAGACCACTGATTTGTTTTTCTATGATCAGATTGTACGAATTCTAGTGGAGGGTGGAGAGTCCTACTCAGTGAGTTCAGATGGGGGACTACGGTTTAATGGGAGATGAGTGGTCCCAAAAGGAGAGTATTTACATCATGTGGTAATGACACGACCGAATGGATCCAGATTTACGGTACATCCCAGAGGAGATAAAATGTACCAGGATATGAGGCGACAGTATTGGTGGAGTGGGATGAAAAATATTGGTATATGTAATATGGAATTATAATTTTTATAAATTGTCGGAGTGCGAAATATAACAGTTTGGTACTTTAAGTCAGGACGCGCGTGTGAGTCGTGTTGGGACTAATTGTATGGAATAAAAAGATAAATTATTTTTGTATAACTCTTATGGTAATTTTGAGTGTGCCATTGAGTCCGGAAGGGTCGAGATTGTCAGAAAACCCTACCCGGGCATTTTATTTGGACTACGGGGTAGGTTTAGGCCTAACCAGCAGCTTGTAGGTGTATTTTTGTAATTTGGAATTTTGGGGTGATATTGTAGACAAAAAATAATAAATTAAATAAGGAGGTAGATGGGTTAATGGGGATTTATCTTCTCTAAACCTACTTGAGAGAAAATAGAAAGGCACAGAGGAAGTAAGAAGAAGACATAGGAGTTCTTGGTGCCTAACTCAAGAACACACACCAAAAACAATACCAAAGTGTAGATCGCGAGATGATGAATGCGCCCATACCCATATCAACAGCGGATCAGACCGTCGAAATTAAGGCAAGTGTTTAATTCTTGCAATTTATAGCAACAAGCATGTTCATCATAGTGTAGGTGTATTATATTCACTATTTGATAACTTTTGATGAAATTGGAGGATTAATGGTATTTATTAAAAATCTGGAGATTAAAGTAGGATGAATCCTTTATGTAAGTAGTCTAGAAATCCCAAATTGATGAGCATTGATGACGGACGATATTGAAATTGATATTCTTGCATGGAAATTTGATGAACTAGGGTTTTAATTGTAAAATTGGGGATTTTGGATTTTATAACTGATTTATGATGAATTAATGGTTCAAAGTTAAGGGGAATCATTTATACATGTTAGAACATTAATTAGGATTGTTGTTTTGGTGTTGGGGTTAAGAAATTTAGAGCTTTAAGGACGGATATTTTGAAGAAGACAAAGCATGAACAGTAAAACGTAACAGGTCTGGCCAAACCAGAGAGAAACTTCATCTCGTTCGAACGAGATGGAGTTTTGTTCGAACGAGAAGCGGAGTCATTCAAACGACCTGCTAAATCGTTCGAATGATATAGCCCAGAGAAGCCCAGAAATTCCCATTTTTTCCCAAATCATGTTACATAGTTTATTGTGTTAGGAAAACTACCATTTACTGATATTAGCTTAGTGCAAAATTATTTGGGAAGCATTCCTAGGATAATACCTTAAGTATGGAGTAGGTGAATTAACCTTAGAAATTCGAGAGTGTGAATAATCGAGTTAATTGTGTAAGTAGTAAAGATAAATTTACTACGTGTAGAAATATAAAAATGGGCTGGATGAATACCTGAATTTTTATAAGGCTTCAGTAATGCCTATTATTATATATTTATCATTATTGTGTGTATAACATACCTACGGTACTTGCTATCGGGAAGAGGTTTCGCGCAGCGGACAGTCTTATCCTAGTTGACCCATTGGGGAGATATTTGACTTGTACCCAAAGCATATGAACTTGGATACGTGCTATCTGTTACATAGGATAGTTTCGACGGTTGAATGAGAGGGCAGATATGTGCATGACCCATTTACCTAGTGAGTATGCTCGCCTCCAATTTTTGTATTATGTGATTTATGGTTCGTGAAAGAAAACGAACAAGTTGTCGTTTATGCAGCGAGTGATGCACTGGGACATGATATCAGAGTATGAATTGCGTTAAGTGGTCCTTACCAAGGGGCACATGATTTGTATATATATGTATAGCGATGATTTGACTATATATATAGTTATATTTGTGAATAATCCTAATGTGTGAAATTAGTAAATATGTAAAATTTAGTGAACAAATTAACTTAAGGGGATAAAGTATTTACTACTAGAATAGAGAATATCAAATACAGTTAATGGTACAGAGGTATTAAATAATGTATTGTATGGGCGATACGGGTTTCTCTTACGAGCTATAATTAGTAGTATATGTCTATAACGTAGTTGGGAATAATTTTGATAACTTGGTTAGGGTAAACGTAGGCTAGGTGTGCACATTAGTGGAGGGGTGAGGATCTCATGTGAGAGTTCAGAATTAATATGCACATAATAATTGCATCAATGAAGTTTTAAATACTTGCTAAAACAAATATTTTTACAAATTGGGTTTTCACCCGTTTCCAGATATTTCTCTTCTTTTGCTATATATATATATATATATTTTATACCAAGTGTCCAGCCACACGGTCACCACTAGACTTAGATGCGTGGATCATTCAACGAGCTACAACTGTTGTGGAATCTATATGAAATTGATATTAGATGCTTAATTAATTATTAGGATATTAATAATGAAAATTGTTTTTCGAAAATGATGCTAAAAATGAAACAACATAAAACTTTAATTTAATATAAAAAAGGACTCATCACCCAGTATTTAATTAGGCGGGGTGTCACGTAAAGTAAATATTGTCCATAATAATCTTATGGCTCAATGTCCTGAACATGGATTTTACCAAGGATTATACCCTCGATATGAGAAGTTTCATGCTAAGGATCTTTAGTTCAATTCATGTTTTAAATTAAGAATAATTTTCCGATACATAAGGATAAGTTGAACGAAACGCATTTCACAGTAAACGTTCAACACAAGCCATGTGAACAACCCTCAAAGGATATATTTGGTTCAAGGTGTACCAGACTAGTTTATGATTCAGGATCTATAAAGTATACAATGGATGAATGAATTCTCCAATATAAGTAGGAATATAAAATATTTAAGCCAACATGGGTGCTCCTGGGATATGGATTTTTTACAATTAACAAAACCCAGAAGAGATAAGCTCGGGTTGATATAACTAGGATTCAACAATTACACATCCAAAGGAAGTATAGTTCATTGCAAGAATCATCACAAATTATCCACACAAATGGATTAAAGGAGAATACTTCCTCATCGTCATTGACTAATATAAAAATTGATAGGGGAAAATAGGAAGAAAAGAAATCCTCATCATAAATTCTAGATGAAAAGATAAAAGAATTTGACAATTCCATGTGAAATACTCCGACCCAATATTTTGTTAACCTTATAGCATAAGTTGTAATGATATGAAAACAAAGGGATTTGGATCATTATGATTGGGTTTATATAAGTATTTAATGATTTTGGAGTCCTAATGATAATTGTAAGATGTTTTGGATAAAAGTTTAGGAATCTGTAGAAATTAAAAACGGGCTATTCAAATGAGAGAAGAGTCGTTTGAACAAGAATCATGAGTCGTTTGAAGTGGGGATTGAACAAGGTTCGAATGACATCCCAGTGAATAATAGGTGAAGGTACCTATATAGAGAACTCATATGGTTTGTTTGTTGGGCTTTAACTATATATACCTTCATCTAGTTATAGTTGAATTTTGACAAAATATTTTATGTAATTATGTTGCATCTAGTTAACTATGCTAAGGCCTCTACTTAGTCAACTGCACATCTTAGAAATTCAAAATTCGACATAGTCAACATTTAGAGAAAACGTTATCTCTCGCACCCTATATTTATGGCTCATATCTCATGTTCGTATGTTGATTTTATTTAAAAAGTGTTTTGAGAAGAATTTAAAATTTAAATTGAAATTCATTTGATTAAATATTATCTTAAAAATAAATTTGGAAGTTAAATTTTCTTTTAAAATTCATATGGTTCAATATATGTTTGTATATTATTTTATGTATATAGTGTATTATATACTTTTTATTTTGTATCATATTAAGCTAGTGGCTAATTTGTATTTGTGTAGTAAATCTCTCATACATGGTAGTCTATGTATTTTATACGTTCGGTGTGTGATATTTTCTTCTTTAGACATGTTCACGATTGGACCTTAGTAGGTCATTTAGTACCTATAGCCCTTGTATGATATATTTTCTATAAGCCTTATCTGGTAGCGTGTAATATATAAGTTGTAGTCAACAACCACATCGTTTCATCTACGACGGTAATATATTATTACCTACACACGAGTTGAAAACGTTTTGTTTTAAAACTAAAATAAATCAAGGTTGGTTGTAATCATGTTCACATGTGATTTAAGGTTTAGAAATTTAAACCTACAATATTAAGGACCAACACATAAAGAATTGGTATCTGGACTATCTTCTTGAACAATATACTTGAATAGGATTATTGACCTTGGATTGAATCAAGAACTGTTGACTGAGAACTTTGAGGTATTAAGATCTGAACTGTTAATTATAAGAAATATTAAAGTTATTGTTAGGGTATTAAATTTGATTTAGTTTCCTCTAAACTTTCTTCTAAAAGGTTTTCTTAATATTTTACTATGTACTTGAAGTGTTTATATATTTGCAGTCATATATTGCTTTGTATATTGCTAGGTTTTATATGTTATTTTATTATTCGTGTTACATAACCCTAGTGATATTTTAAGACTTGTGACACATATTCTCATGTCACTTGTAGATCGGTCATTATACACCACTATTCAGATAGGCATTGATTCTTGTTTACATATTAGATCAAATCTGAGAGTTCTAAATTTTTGAAAAGAAAGTTTGCTAAAACCAATTTTAAATCAAGATTGCTTGATTTAAACAAAATAAGTAACATAAGATTTTCTATCGATATTTAGAAAATCAAATTGTTTCATTATCATTAGGGTTGTAACATTAAGTGTGAGCGTGTCTTATAGAACAAGACACATCACAAGCACTGTACTACAACACGTAACTATTAGAATCCATAGGAATTGAGATAACTTGTGTTGAGGAATTTAGAGGTACAGTTGAGACATGAAGAAAGAAAATTGGACAAGAGTTGCATATTGAGGCTAAATACATAAGAGCAACTAGAGCAGAGAGGCTTGGTCGAGATAGGTTCGGACTTAACCTACTTTAAGTCTTATAACATGTTTGTAAATTTTTCCGTATTGATTTGTTTTAGTAGGCTTTGGTAGATTAGGTGACCCTAGAGGGTTCGTCGTTTTACCCAAGGAAAAGGTTTTTACGATGTAAAATAATTCACCGTGTGCTTTAAATTTCTGCATTAATCACCTAACACGGAAAAAGTAGGACTTAGGTCTAGAAACTTGCCAAAAAAACTTAATTACCTATTATCTGCTTAATGACCTTGTTTAATCAAGATAATAATTAGGACTTTAATTAACTTGATAAACCTTATTCAGCTTGTTTAATAGTTATCAATTTAAGAAAAAATTCAATTGGTCCCCCTTTGGCTAATATATAAAAACTCGTAGGTAATTCGGGTTTATTCGACAGTAGTGTACTTCCGCACCACAGTCTATTGTGCCTTTTGTCTCTCGCTCAATAGGTCCATGTCATTCGAAGGTCATTTGAAGGGCGTTCGACCGAGATAACTTTCTCCTTCGAACGAGAGTTGATTCTCATTCGAATGAGGTCGCCCAAGTTTTTGTATTTTGTTTTATGCTTATGTGTTGTCACAACTTTGACCATTGGATGGATGAGGTGTCGAATTCTAGCGTGCCCATAGTGGGAAAATGGGGATTTTGAGGCTTAGGTTATTTAATAATGTTTTATTTAGGTTATTTTGAGTTGGAAGAAGAGGGAGAGCTGGTAGGAATGGGTCTTCACCCACCATTTCAACCTTTCCCCACAATTCCACCACCATAAACCACCATGTAGGCACCATATTTTAGAGTTAGTGCACTATATTTAAGCCAAATGAACCCTTTTTTTCTCCATGGATGAACAATGATACAAATTTTGGAGGTGTTATTTGGGGTTTAGAGAAGATGAAAATGGATGATTTGTGAAGCTTGAAGAGGATTTTGATGGATCTTTCATGGAGACAAACTTGGTGCATCTAGGCGACCTCTCCAATGCCACCTTAGGAGGTGGGAGGTTCCATCTTCATAGGCATTTCATCCCTACCATTGTTGGAGCTCCATTTGAGGTGGGAAACTCTACTCCTAATATTAAGGCTTTAGTGCATATTTGTAGTCTTTTTGATTAAATTATAAGAGTAGGATGCATATGAATAAAATAATAAGTTTCTAGTAGATTTGGTATTAAACATTTTTATGGAATAAAAAGGTTGGGAAAAGTATTTTTTGTTGCAAATAAATGATGATCAAATATCTTTAAAAAAATTGAAACAAAGATTGGGATTTTCATGAAAATGGCGTAATTCTAGAAATTTGATGCTAAATATTTTATGAATTACATTATTTTGAAAAAGGATGTCTATTTTACTAAAATTGTTTGGTGAAATAATGTTTCAAAGTTTCTCACAAAAATGAAGATTTTATGAAAGTTGGACATTTGTTGAATTTGAAGAAATAAAAATGTACTTTATGTCTTGAAAGTGCATTTTTGAAAGTATTACGAATTTCTAGAATGAAATGTAAGTTTAACCAATTTAATAGGATTTTAGGATTAATATACATCCTCTCATGCATTAAACTTGTAGTGTTTTGATAATGAATATATAAATAAGTTTAAAAAAGGTTTTATTCGGTTTAAACATGAAGTAAAGAAGAGAGAAGTTCCAGCACTTAATGCGTCTTAAAAGGTGTTGGAAATGTAATAAATGCAAGAGTTTAAGACTATATGTATTAATGATGATAAATGGTATTTTTTTCTATAAAGTAGTCGTAGATGTTCAATGAATTCTAGGAGATAAAAGTAATGAAATAAAGATTTTTCTAACATGAAAGGAATGTTATTCCAAAATTCTAAAGAAGTGTTAATGAATTAAAATCACTTAGTAAGTGAGTGTGGGTAACTTAAGGGTGTTTTGGAAAAGAATACTTGTGAAAATGGAGAAAAGGAAAAGTTTGGAGACAAATGGGTAAAAAGGTTTTTAAACGTAAAGTGGAACAATTTTATGAAATAAAAATGTTGAAAATGGTGTAACACAAAAAATTCTTAAATGAACATGATTTGGGGATAAAATCAATGTAAGAGTAAAATGGATAAGAAATGATAATGTTTAAATGTAACATGGGTCGGGGTGAAACCCTGGATTTTGTATTTGGCCGGTAAAAAGGAAAAAGATGGAATAGTGTAGACATTTACAAAATGTTAAAACATATTAATGAGAACTCGGATGACACCATGATAATTAAGGAGGACCCCGATCCCTAGGGTGAAAGATCCAAAATCACTAGCTAGAGCATATGGTGTGCGTAGGCGGCATTGTGGATCCCGTGAAAGAATGCAGTTAATGGAAGATTACAAGGAAAAGGTAAAGAAATATGGAACATGTTAAGAAATGGGTTGCATGGTTAAAATGTGTGAAGAAAACCTAACTTGAATCAATTAATAAATGTTCCGGTAAGGTTAAAGTGGACAAGAAATGTGTAAATTAATTATGCACATAAGGTAAAGAAAATGTTAAGTATAGTGCTTAAATGGGTCATTAAGAAACCTAAAAGGTTTAAACCATAATTAACCAAGGGTGTGTTTGTGAAAGATTTTCAAATGTTTAATAAGTATTCTAACCCATTGTTTGCGTGTGTTAAAAGGGTGAATTTCAATGAAAATACTAACATGGATCGGTTTAAATGAAATGGGTAATTTAGATAAAGATATAGTTTTTGGTTAGACAAAGTATATTCGTTTCAAGTATTGAACTATGTGTGTTAAATAAAAGGATAAATCTCAAGTTAATGAAGAGCAAATTATATTTTGATATTAAGGTTAATTAATCAGGATAAAACATATTTTTTGAATAAAAGCAGTTTCAAGCATATATATATATATATATATATATATATATATATATATATATATATATATATATATATATATATATATATATATAGTAGTTGCATGTACACGCAGATATAATGTGTTAAACTCCCTTTTCTACCATTCAATTTTGTACCGCATTTTGTATATTTCCCACTGAACATTCGGCTCACACCCTCATCTATGTTATGGAAGGTTGGGTGCAATTTTGTATTTTGAGAAATAAAGGTAAGTACTTTATTTTTATTTTACATTATTATCTATCTATGCTTGGATTCCGGGAACGCTTCCCACGGGTCCCTCACGTGGCTTTATTTAAATTCGAATTGCATGCTTAACACGTCAAATGTTAAATAAATAAAATTGGGTTCGTAATATTATATAAGTTGTTTCACTTGAATTCACACAAAACGATCGGGTCGAACCGGGTTGGCTACGGGTAACCCATAAATCCGGGTCGAGGTGTTTCACCATGAGTGTGGATGAGGAATGATACATATGATTAAATGCAAAATTTAATAGATGGTGATAAAACGATAGACTTTATGGTTGTAGATACCGGTGGACCTTTAGGATATGGAGATCATAAACAATATGTACAATTTGGAATTATATATAAAAAAAATGGCAATCAATGTGGGATTCATATTATGAAAAGTTTTTGAAGCAGAAGGACAATAAGAGATACAAAAACTAGAAAATCACTTCACCAAAAGATGATTTTTTGCTAATTTTTTGGCCAGATGTTGTCACGATCCCAAATCGTGACAAAAAATTAACCTCACTTTATCATGGTCAGGGACCGTGAAAGTCCGAGACAATTTTTTTTCAAGGTCAAAGACTGTGACAAGGTTTGTGACAATTCTGTGGAGGGACAACCCACTAAAATCATTTTTTGTCCAGAACATTTTATAATCCCTTCTCACTCTCATGAACATGGATCTCTCTCCCCCCATCGTCTAAATACACCATATCCATCAACTCAAAAGGTAATACACACACACACACTAGCGCATTGCCCGTGATTGAAGGCACGGAGAAAAATTTTCAAAATATTAAGTCATGTATAATTTAAAACAAAAATATTTTTTATATAACACAAATAATTGTAAAGAACATAAAAATTTTGAGCAGAATTTACTCTATTTATTGGACTATTCGCCATGTTTAAGGTTAAAAAAATACTTCAACAACAAAACTAATAGTCCGCCCTAAACATCGTATGAATAAAATCATGAATCCAATTTATTTCATGAAAATAACACCAATACTTAAGTTGAAAAAAAAAAATATATAAAATAAATAATTGTAAATAAATATGGACTGAGTTTCCTCAATTTATTGGACTATCCACCCTCATAGGAGAAACATTTTTTCTTTGGAGCAAAGTGTTCCTATTAGCTACAAATGTGATGGTTGGAACTTTTGAGATACTAACCACGGAAGTTCAAAAAGATGATCTCAAGGGAAATATTGAGATCTTTAAGTTGGAATTCGAATCAAACCCAAGCAGAACCAATCTTTATGTCGTGGGATAAGTACATGTAAATTCCGATTGATGATCATCCTTTTAAAAAAGTTTTATCCCTTTTAGCATGTGGAAAACATGAAGGACGAAATGGTGAGTGTTCAATGCAAACACTAAAATTTAAAATAAGTATAGATGTTATCCATTTTCCAATCTTTTTGACTTGGTGATTTATCTGCTTCCTCTTTCAGTTCTTCCAACACATATCAATTAAACATTTGCAAAGGCGTACTAAAAAATCTCTTAGATATCAGTTAAATAAAATAAATTACACATTTCTAATAGCGTACTAAAAATTTAATGATGTTGTAATATTCCCTTGTTATAGAGTCTTCTGAATCCAAAGTCTCCCCCCACTTGATATGGATATTATTGGATTTTAAACCATTTACTTTGTAAATAAACAGCGTTGCACGTTTTTGTGGAGAAATAGAATCACGTGCTACATATAAATAACATTTTTTTTTCTTTCTAAAGTTGGTTCAGTAAGTTAGTAGTAAGTGTGACACTCCGCCTAATTAAATACCGGGCGATCACTTCTTTATTAAATTAAAATAAAGGTGAACAGTTGGATCATTCTTAGCATCACTATAGTAAAAATAACTTTTCTAAATTTAACACCCCATTTAATTAAGCTAAGTGTCAAAACCATTTTTAAACATTACTTTCCAAACTTTATTTTGAAAAAAAAGATTTAATTATCTACAACAATTTAATATTTAAAGAATCACACCTCAATAATCCTGGAACATATAATCCAATTAATTTAAACATTCAACAACTAAACCCCATCATTTAAAACTTAAAGTAAAACATACATGCTGAATAAATCCCAAAGCAACAGTACTAGAAATAAATGAAATACAAATGTCCCAATAAAACAGATAAATAGTGGAAAGGGCGACACATGCCCAATAAGGAGAATGATAGAAGTGGAATAAAGTAAATGAAATCGTCTAAGCAAGTGGCCTGCAACTCCCACCTAAGTTGCAACATGTTCCTTCCAAGGGATCCTAAACTAAACGCCCCTGTGGCTAGGCACCTGTAATATATACATATATATACAAGAGAGAAAGAGGAATAGAAATGGGTCAGAGCACGATAGTGTATATGATTTAAAAATGCTTTTAGCAAGTATTTAAGTTGATACAGGCAAATGCAACAACATATTAGTGCGACACTCTCTTGAGAAATTCTCGCCTCTCTTCTAATGTGCACTCCTATCGTACTAACCTTCCCAATGGTTTATCTCATTATATATAACACTATCCTTCCCCAAGGATTTAACTTATCTTAGGTGACTCTCAAAATTTAAGATTTAACAACATCATGCTTTAAAAAGGATAATTTCATTTAGTACAAAACGCTCATTTTAACTTTATTGATTCATAAATTGTTTTCAATATCATATTATACTTTTCAAAACAAGTATTTCCAATTTGAGTCATTATACATTTTTTACTTACCATAACACAGTAGGCAGTTTCCCATATTTCAGAAGTTCATATATATATCAAATACTCCTATAATATATATATTCTAACAGCACCCCACATAAAATTTTATGGTGCGGGCGTACTCTGCTATCCAATCCCCGTATCAATCATACTAAAGAGAATACAAGTTCGGAATCACTCTCGAACTGTAAAATACATACACAAACAATATTGAGGCGAAGCCTAGTTTCCAAGTCCAAGAGGTTAGTACATACCCTCACGTCTCTTAGGACTCTGACTACCGATTCGATAGCCTGTACCTAGGATTTCTATCTTCTAGGGTACGATTCAATATCCCCCATAAGGCACACGAGATAAGATCGTCCCAGCGCGGAAACCTCAGGGATAGCAAGTAGCGCGAGCATGATTTTCACAAGTATATAATATATGCATACACAGTCATATAAATATACCACTTTTATTATATCAATTTAGGTTTATCCAATAGCCCACATTCACAACATTTATCCTTATTTTCCCATTATTATTTATCAAGTATAATGGTTCGTTTCTAACTTTAATTCGAAGGGTTTATCCAACTTACTACGTAACCCTCATGGACTTTATTCTTCCAAATGTACAATTCAGTAGATATCCATTTATGTTCCAACGTAACTCTCTCTTACGTGTCTCTCCCCTTTAATATATACTTACATTATCCCTTATGCAAAATATCCCAAAAATATAGATTTCGTCTTACATTAAAGGATTTTGAATTTTATTTTCAAAGATGAGAATTTCAAATGGTTTCGAAATCGGAATTAAAATGGAGTTTTAATTGAATTTTTATTATCTCTAAGAGTCATCAAAACATAAAACTGTCTAGCAAAAAAAATATTAAAAAATATTAAACAGTCCGATCGAGCTGAATTTCATTTTGTAGCTTCCTCTCGTCTTCAGCTAATTCTCTGTAAAATTTCATCCAATTCCAACGGTCCGATCTTCTGGAATAATTTTTTTTTAGTGTTTGTATCTGATTAGAACTCTTTTCTTAATCAAACTCTTAATCCTTTACATGACAAAGGGATTCCAGAATATCATATACATCACCACTACATGAAAATTTCCCATCTCAAATTGGATTTTTCTTCCATAAATCTCATCCTAATAACTCCTAAACTAATATGGATGATGCATCCATGAAATAAGCAAGATAAACACTTGCCTGGGATTTTCAAAAATCTGGTTTGGTCTTGAATTTGGTGTGGTTGTGTTCCCCGTCTCGCGATCTACGCGTTGGCGGTGGCGGCGATGCAAACGGGTGAGTTTTGAGCCTTGGAATGCCTTGAGAGCTCTCTGCTCTCCTCTCCAATGGTCGTTCTAGTGTTTTGAGTTATCTAACCCTAGGAGATAACCTAAACATCTGATATAACCCCTTTAATTTTTGTGGGTTTAATTACCCAAAAATACAAAATGACTAAAATGCCCTCCCGGGGTACTAATTAGGCCTAAAAATGCCCCGAGACCGAACTCAAACTCCCGGGTATACTTTTCTGACTATCTCGATCCTTCCGGATGCGTTGGCGCACTCAAAATGACCATACGAACAACTTATAGAATATTTAATTTTATTTATCAATATTTAGTCCCGACGCGACACGGGCGCATCCCGAATCAAATTTTTAAAATTGTCATTTTATTCACTTGTGACATTTAATATGGCCACTATTATATATTACTTTGCTCATTAGTAATATTCAACAAATTATCCCATAATTACTAACTCTCATCACGTTAATAATTATAACATAATTAATTTCTGAATTTTTATTAAATATTTAATTCACATTAAATTTAATAAATCCCGAAATTAATATAGCATAAAAATACGGGGTATTACATACTTCCCCCCTAATAACGAAATTTCGTCTCGAAATTCGGAAAATAAGGCATACCTCGTAAGAACAAATCTGGATCTCTCTCGCGCATATCGTCCTTGCGCTCCCAAGTGGATTCCTCCACGTTATGATGCTCCCACTGGACCCGTACAAGTGGAACTATCTTCGACCTCAATCTCCTCTCACTATAGTCTAGGATAGCCACCAGTCTCTCCTCGTAAGAGCTGTGAGGCTGCAAGTCTATCTCATCTATCGTGAAGTGAGTATGGGCCATATCATCCCGAAGATACCATCTCAATGACGAGATGTGGAATACATCGTGAATGCGATGTAAATGCTCTGGTAGTCCCAATATGTATGCTACCGTCCCAATCCTCTCGATAATGGGAAATGGTCTCACGTACCTCGGGGCCAATTTCCCTTTCTTCCCGAACCTCATCACTCCCTTCATAGGAGATACATGCAGTAACACTTGGTCCCCCACATTAAACTCCCAGAAGAACCGTTTCGCATCGGCGTAGCTCTTATGCCTGTCCTGGGCTACTCGAATGCGACTCCTGATCATCTCAATCCTCGCGGAGGTTTCCTGAATCACATATGGTCCTAGCAACTTGTTATCCCCCACCTCGAGCCAACAAGTTGTAGAACGACAAGGCCGGCCATATAAAGCCTCAAATGGAGCCATACCAATCGTTAACTGATAAGATTTATTATAAGCAAACTCTACCAGTGGAAGATGTGGCTCCCAACCTCCTCCAAAATCAAGAACACACATGCATAACATATCCTCTAACATCTGATAAGTACGCTCTGTCTGTGGGTGATAAGCTGAACTCAACCTCAACTCAGTACCCATAGCCTCCTAAAAGCTTTCCCAAAAATGTGATACGAAAATCTTGTCTCTATGTGACACAATATTCAGGGGCACCCCAAGTAATCTGACAATCTCAGCAATGAACAACTATGCATACTGACATGTGGTATAATCTGTCCGCACCGGCAGAAAATGATCCACCTTGGTCAAATGGTCTACAATCACGCAGATAGAGTCCTGGCCCCGCTATGATGTAAGTAACCCTGTAATAAAATCCATGGAGATACTCTCCCACTTCCACGCAGGTACTTCCAATGGCTGAAGCAATCCTGACGGTTTCTGATGGTCCACCTTCACCAGCTGGCAGGTAGAACACTTGGACTCGAACTCAACAATGTCCTTCTTCATCCCACTCCACCAGTATTGCCTCCTCATATCCTGATACATCTTATCTCCTCCAGGATGTACCGCAAATCGGGACCTGTGAGATTGGGTCATCACTGCATGATGAAATTCTGCCCATTCTAGAACCACTAATATCCCATTAAACCTCAAACCCCCATCACAACTAATAGAATAGGGCTCAGCACCCTTGTATAAAAGTCGTACAATCTGTTCCTGGCAAAACGGGTCTGTGGTTTGGTCCTGTATTACCCTCGTAACAATCTCGAATGTGACTATCATAACAGATATGAAAGAACGGGCTACTGCGTTCTGGTGACCCAACTCCTTCCACTTCACTTTCCAGACGTCCGCTACCTCATTTACCAGTCTACGGCTCAACGCATTAGCAACTACATTGGCTTTCCCCGGATGATATTGTATGTCGAACTGATAGTCCTTCACAAACTCTAACCATCTGCGCTGATGCATATTCAACTCTCGCTGAGTGAATAGATACTGTAGTGACTTGTGGTCTGTGAACAAACGGAACTTCTCCCCCAATAAATAGTGTCTTCATATTCGCAGTGCAAAAATGACCGCTGCTAACTCCAGGCCATGGGTGGGGTAATTCTTCTCATGCGGCTTAAGCTTGCGGGAGGAAAAAGCTATAGCCTTATCTTCCTACTGAAGTACTCCTCCAAGTCTCCGTAAAGAGGCATCGGTGTAAACCAGGTACTCCACACCCAGCTTCGGTAAAGCAAGGACTGCTGCTGAAGTAAGCTTGTCTTTAAGCTCGTAAAAAAACAATTAACAAGAATCATCCCAAACATATGGTACCCCTTTGCGAGTCAGGTTCGTCAATGGACCCACTATTTTGGAGAATCCCCGAATGAATCTCCTGTAGTATCCGACTAACCCCAAGAAACTACGCACTTTTGTCGGTGTCGTGGGCAGTCCCCACTCCCTCACCTCTGACACTTTACATGGGTCAACTGCTATCCCCTATTCAGAAACAACATGCCCCAAGAACTGTACCTCTCACAACCAGAATCCACACTTCTCGTACTTAGCATACAACTGATGCTCTCGTAAAGTCTGAAGAACCTGCCTTAAGTGCTCGGCATGCTCCTCCTCGGAGTGTGAATATATCAAAATGTCATCTATGAAGACGATGACAAACTAATCCAAGAACTCTCTGAATACTCGGTTTATTAAGTCGATGAACACGGCTGGAGCATTTATGAGACCAAATTGCATCACTCTGAACTCGTAAGACCTATATCTCATCAAGAAGGCAGTCTTTGAAACATCCTTCTCTCTAATACGTAGTTGATGGTACCCCAACCTCAGATCTATCTTCAAAAAGAAAGTTTCTCCTCTCATCTGGTCGAACAGATCATCGATTCGAGGCAACGAATACTTATTTCGTATCGTGACCTTGTTCAACTCCCGGTAGTCCACACAAAACCTCAGTGAACCATCTCTCTTCTTCACAAATAAGACTGGAGTGCCCCAAGGTGAGGTACTCCTGCGAATGAAGCCCTGACCTAACAGCTGCTCTATCTGATCTTGTAACTCTCGTATCTCCTCCGAAGCCATGCGGTATGGACCACGTGCTATAGGTCTCGTATCTGGCAATAAATCTATGACAAGGTCTATCTCTCGACTGGGGTTAGGCCTGGTATCTCCTGGAATACATCGGAATACTCACAAATGACTGGGATCGAGTCTAAACGAATCACAACCTCCTTAGAGGCATCCTCCTCTATATAATACAAATGAGCGGTCGAACCTCCCTCTGTATGAGGCATCGCCATTACAAACATCTCTTGCCCCGGAATGGCAAAAATAATGCTCCCACTGAAGCAATCAATCATGGCTCTATAAGCTGCGAGATAATCCATACCGATAATAACATCATGCTCATGCATATCTAAGACTAACATGTCTGCAGGTAATACCAAACTAGCAATCTCTACCCCCACTCCCCGGCATATAAAGAAGATAAGCGACCCACTCCCCAGTGGTGAGTCTACACACGTCACTGTGCTCTCTGCTATGGCTAACAACCCTAAGGCCTTCGTAAAATGCGTAGCAATAAAACAATGTGTCGCCCCTGTATCAAACGAAACCCGACCCATAGTACCATGGATAGGAAACATACCCTCAATCGCGGGTGGTGCCTGTGGAGCTGCTGCTTGGTGGACGTTATAGACACGTCCGTACTGTAACTGCCCCTGCTGCACTGGAGCTGCTGGAATGGCTGGTAGGGCTGCCACCTGGGCTAGAGCTAGGAGGGCAGCTGGAAAAAGTGGTATCTGTGGCTCATTACGGGCACCCTGTTGTTGTGGGGCCCTATTACCCTCTGGGCAATCCTGGCGCTTATGACCATGTTTGCAGCATACAAAACACCGGCCTCTGAAGTTACCTCCCCTCTGACCCTCCTGACCACGGCCCTGCTGGCCGTTACCTCCCCGCCACTGGCCCTGTTGGCCCTGATTAGCACGATGTTGGCCCTGTTGGCCCTGTTGATTAGGCTGGCCCTGCATATAACCCCCAAATCCCTACCTGGAATCACCTGAACGGAATCTCTTAGCAGGGTCCCCCTGATGGGAACTCTGCTCGTGTTGACGAGTCTGTCCATGAGATGGTGCCCCACTAGCACTACAACCCCCAGTCCTATCCTGCTGAATGAACTCTCTTGCTTCTCTATAGATGGAAGCGGTGATCCTAGCAATGTAGTAACGCAGCATTGAGTACATCAGTGAAAGTACTCTGAGATAGATTCCCTATAAGATACTGACGGATCCTCCAAGCTAACCCGTCCACAAACAACATTATCTTCTTACTATCAGTAGGTGCCTCATCCGGCACTATGGTGAGAAGTCTCGTGAATTCCTCCTCATACTCAGAAACGAAAGAGTTCTCCTATTTCAAATTCAGTAATTTTTGCCTCATCTCAGTCTGCACGGTCGGTGGAAAGTACTTGCAGTCAAACAACTCCCAAAATGACTGAATAGGGATCGTGTCCCTCTCCTCCAAGGTGGTAGTGGACTACCACCACTGCAAAGAGGCCCCCACCAGCTTAAAGGAAGCCAATAACTACCTTTGCACGTCAGTATATTCATACATACGAAGATGCCGCTGTATGTCTTTTTTCCATTGGCTGACTGTGACGATATCTGAGCTACCAGAGAACTCAGGGGGATGCGCCTTCTGAAAAGCGTCCCTAACCCTCTCCCATGCAGATGGAAGCTGTGATGTTATTGGCTCCACTGCCTGAATCTAGGGTGGAGCCTGCTGAACCACCACTAGCGCGACATTCACCGCCTGAGAAATAATGGCGGCTACTTCATTAGCATTCATAGTGCCTTGTGCCGGAGCTGTTGGCTGCTTGGCCTAGGCACGCCTATCCTTCGGTGCACGTCTCGGAGGCATCTGAAACGTGAAGAATTTTATTAGTCTCCAGTCATTATCAAATCCCAAATGGATGGAGACATAAACGTAAAAGCAGAAATACAACAATCCTAAAAATAGGGCTCTATAGCAAAAATGTTAAGCTGAAAACGAAAATAAGCCGTACATTTCCTATGGACGCTAGAACCTGATGCTCTGATACCACCTGTGACACCCCGCCTAATTAAATACAGGGAGATCACTCCTTTATTAAATTAAAATCAAAGTGAATAGTTGGATCATTCTTAGCATCACTGTCGTAAAAATAACTTTTCTAAATTTAACACCCTATTTAATTAAGCTAAGTGTCAAAACCATTTTCAAACATTACTTTCCAAACTTTATTTTGAAAACAAAGATTTAATTATCTACAACAATTTAATATTTAAAGAAACACACCTCAATAATCCAGGAACATATAATCCAATTAATTTAAACATTCAACAACTAAACCCCAACATTTAAAACTTAAAGTAAAACACACATGCTGAATAAATCCCAAAGTAACAGTACTAGAAATAAATGAAATACAAATGTCCCAATAAAATAGATAAATAGTGGAAAGGGCGAAACATGCCAAATAAGGAGAATTATAGAAGTGGAATAAAGTAAATGAAATCGTCTAAGCAAGTGGCCTGCAACTCCCACCTAAGCTGCAACACGTTCCTTCCAAGGGATCCTAAACAAGACGCCCCTGTGGCTGGGCACCTGTAATATATACATATATATACAAGAGAGAAAGAGGAATAGAAACGGGTCAGATCCCGATAGTGTATATGATTTAAAAATTCTTTTAGCAAGTATTTAAATTAAAATAAGCCAATGCAACAACATATTAATGCGACACTCTCTTAAGAAATTCTCGCCTCTCTTCTAATGTGCATTCCTATCGCACTAACCTTCCCAATGGTTTATCTCATCATATATAACACTATCCTTCCCCAAGGATTTAACTTATCTTAGGTGACTCTCATAATTTAAGATTTAACAACATCATGGTTTAAAAAGGATAATTTCATTTAGTACAAAACGCTCATTTTAACTTTATTGATTCATAAAAAAATTTCAATATCATATTATACTTTTCAAAACAAGTATTTCCAATTTGAGTCATTATACATGTCTTACTTACCATAACACAGTAAGTAGTTTCCCATATTTAAGAATTTCTTATATATATTAGATACTCCTATAATATATATATTCTAACAGCACCCCAAATAAAATTTTATGGTGCGGGCGTACTCTGCTATCCAATCCCCGTATCAATCATACTAAAGAGAATACAAGTTCGGAATCACTCTCGAACTGTATAAATACATACACAAACAATATTGAGGCGAAGCCTAGTTTCCAAGTCCAAGAGGTTAGTACATACCCTCACGTCTCTTAGGACCGTGACTACCGATTCGATAGCCTGTACCTAGGATTTCTATCTTCTAGGGTACGAGTCAATATCCCCCACAAGGCACACGAGATAAGATCGTCCCTGCGCGGAAACCTCAGGGATAGCAAGTAGCGCGATCATGATTTTCACAAGTATATAATATATGCATACACAATCATATAAATATACCACTTTTATTATATCAATTTAGGTTTATCCAATAACCCACATTCACAACATTTATCCTTATTTTCCAATTATTATTTATCAAGTATAATGGTTCGTTTCTAACTTTAATTCGAAGGGTTTTTCCAACATACTACGTAACCCTCATGGACTCTATTCTTCCAAATGTACAATTCAGTAGATATCCATTTATGTTCCAAAGTAACTCTCTCTTACGTGTCTCTCCCTTTTAATATATACTTACATTATCCCTTATGCTAAATATCCCAAAAATATAGATTTCGCCTTACATTAAAGGATTTTGAATTTTATTTTCAAAGATGAGAATTTCAAATGGTTTTTAAATTTGAATTAAAATGGAGTTTTAATTGAATTTTTATTATCTCTAAGAGTCCTCAAAACATAAAACTGTCTAGCAAAAAAACATATTAAAAAATATTGAACGGTCCAATCGCGCTGATTTTTTTTTTGTAGCTTCCTCTCGTCTTCAGCTAATTCTCTATAAAATTTCATCTAATTCCAACGGTCCGATCATCCGGAATAATTTTTTTTAGAGTTTGTATCTGATTAGAACTCTTTTCTTAATCAAACTCTTAATCCTTTACATGACAAAGGGATTCCAGAATATCATATAAATCATCACTACATGAAAATTTCTCATCTCAAATTGTGTTTTTCTTCCATAAATGTCATCCTAATAATTCCTAAACTAATATGGATGATGCATCCACGAAATAAGCAAGATAAACACTTGCCTGGGATTTTCAGAAATCTGGTTTGGTGTTGAATTTCGTGTGGTTTCGCTCCCCGTCTCACGATCTGCGCGTTGGCGGTGGCGGCGGTGCAAACGGGTGAGTTTTGAGCCTTGGAATGCCTTGAGAGCTCTCTCCTCTCCTCTCCAATGTCCGTGCTAGTGTTTTGAGTTATCTAACCCTTGGAGATAACCTAAACATCTGATATAACCCCTTTAATTTTCGTGGGTTTAATTACCCA
The DNA here is from genome assembly GCA_949130495.1 of Sambucus nigra. Lineage (NCBI taxonomy): Eukaryota > Viridiplantae > Streptophyta > Magnoliopsida > Dipsacales > Adoxaceae > Sambucus > Sambucus nigra. The sequence goes on from OX422218.1 coordinate 424,551,085, forward strand.
AAAATACAAAATGACTAAAATGCCCTCCCGGGGTACTAATTAGGCCTAAAAATGCCCCGAGACCCAAATCAAACTCCCGGGTATACTTTTCTGACTATCTCGACCCTTTCGGGCGCGTTGGAGAACTCAAAATGACCATACAAACATCTTATAAAATATTTACTTTTATTTATCAATATTTAGTCCCGACGCGACACGATCGCGCCCCGACTCAAATTTCTAAAATTGTCATTTTATTCACTCGTGACATTTAATATGGCCACTATTATATATTACTTTGCTCATTAGTAATATTCAACAAATTTTCCCATAATTACTAACTCTCATCACGTTAATAATTATAACATAATTAATTTTTGGATTTTTATTGAATAATTAATTCACATTAAATTTTATAAATCCCCAAATTAATATAGCATAAAAATGCGGGGTATTAAAGTAAGTACCTTTATTCAACAGAGAAATTTCTATTAACGGATGACAATGTTAATAATAAGTTGGGAAATTAAATACATATGATACCGTATGTTTAACAAAAGTGGGTTCAGTAGATCACTTAACAACTTTTTACTGAATGAAACACATTGTTTCAAAATATTTGTTTAAAAATCATAACAAACATGAAAGTCTTAAAGATTCTAGGCCAATAAAGGTTTCCATCACATACTCCCAATAGAGAGTTAAATGTTATGGATAAAAATAAAAAACAATTCACCATGTATAAAATAGTGGCACTGCTATCCATTTACTCATGTTAGTGATGAATAGATAGAAGTCGAAACGCTATCCATTTAGGCACCAAGTGTCTTGCAATACATTTTGAATATGTAGTTTTGTAGGTTAATGCAATATTTGAACCTAAGGAAGATAAAAAACAATGTAAAGCATGTAATGTATAAATCACAATCAAAATAGTATACGTCCATTATCTATTTGAAGAGATTGAAGTATAGATAATCATTATAGCTGAGTAATCTGTAAATAAAAACATTACAACAAATAAGATAACAAAACATGTGAAGTATGTCATATATCTAATAAATACTAATTATATTCTAATTGTGAAAAATAACAATAACAATCGGGGGCAACGATTGCCATAAGGATAATAATAAACACATCAAGATGCACCCATATATTCTTTGTTTCTAGAGAAAAAAACACTCAAGATGAGTAAACAAATAGAGATTTAAAAGACTGTTTTAATGTGAGGGGAAATGAATTACTGCAAACGTCATCAACAAAGCTAGCTGTTTGACACGACTGAGTAAGAGTAGACCGTGAAGGTATAACACGATCAATAAGGCTAGGTGTTTTAGGTTCAATCTTCTATTGTTTATGTTCCACCCTCACCACATCAGCCTCCTCGTAGGCAGAACAACCCCAAAACACATGCAAATACCATGTTTACATGCGATGTTCAGTTTCCCATTAACTTGTCCTCTTAAATTTGGAAGAATCCACCTCCCAAATGATCCAATTCATTCTCCTCTTCATACCAAGTAAATTGTTCACAATCAGAAGCTTCAATTCCCACCTCTTAAGCTTATCTGAAATAAAAAAAAAAATCGTCTAAACAGGTATTCTTTCATTTTATGAATTATACTTCATTATTATTATTCCAAACGTTTTTTGTAATGATACTATACTCATATCGATCAAAACAGTAGAGCTTTACATCCTAAATGGCCTCCATACAAAGAAACCAGAGAAAAAGCTTGAGCTTTAATGATGGATTGTGTTTCCTTGACTTTGAACTAGTTTCAAAGTCAAAAAATGGTTCCTTATGAACTCAGGTGCTCTAATGCAAAGTTCATTTTCAAAAAATCAAAAGTTTTGAACTATAATTGGCGTGTTTTATGTTTTAGAAAAACAAAGGCATTAAATTCTCCACAACCAGAGCACCTCAATACTTCAAAACAAAAGAAAAGTCTTCCTTATAATAGAATAAAGAAAACTATGTTCATAAATACATCTGCTATATTCAATAGAGCTTTGAAAGTTTAGTCAAATTTTCTGAAAAACACATAATTTTGTAACTCGAGGAATTTTGAACCTCAATCCATAAAATATATATTTTTGAATTCCTTGATAAAAATAAGGTTGGGTTGGTTCAAGAATCATCTCAAATGGTTTAGAAAATTCGGAGTTATTTCAGGTCATATTTTTCAAGCCCTATGTTAATTGTAGAGAGGTTCAAGATGAACATTGTCAACCAAAACCATTGATCAAGAGCGTGAGGGCGCGTGACCAATAAAACATTCTGATTTTTTGAATATATATTTTATTTTTCTAGTCAAAATGGTATAAGGTAAGATTGTGTTTGGTCAAACGTAGCAAAGGTTATAAACAATTAGGGTTTTATGTTAGAAATACTTTTTTAAAATTACAAATTGATCCCTTTTGACTTTTACAAATTATGAATTTTAACCCCAACTTTTTTCTACAAATACTTTGAATAATTTTGAATAAAAAAGTCCTGACCAAGTTTAAATTTAATTATAAAGCTAGGATTTTAATGTCCCAAAATATTTACAATTTAATCCATTAAACTTTAATACTCATAGATTTTAGTACACATTTACCAAAACCAACCTTATTTCCAACCATACTTACTCACAAAAATATTTTTATACAGATAATCAAGTATTATCTCCTCCCAACATCCTCTTTTAACTTTCTTTAAGCTGTTCAAATATCCGTACAAGTAGGTCTTTTACATTTTTAATAGTAAACTTTCGCGTACTTGTTTACCTGTTGTTGATATCATTTCATGATGGCCCAATTTGATTTCAAGTATGTGTAGAGATTACCATACTCACCGATTATTATATCTCAAATTGTTTAATTATGATCATTTAGATCACCTTTCTCACCTAATAACTGATATTATGAAAATTCGTTGTAATGGCGGATTTAGTTTACCTTGCACTTCTGTGCATTATTACTTATTGTAGAAGCATTATAAATATCTAGGGAGTAGAATTCCTTATTATGCCATGAAATTTTCTACTTGGAATATAGTCATTATAATTATGTGCCTATACAATTAATTTTCTCCAAACGTTTTGGGTTATTTATTATTTCATTTTATTAATGGATTATTTTTTTTCTATACCCACATTGAAATCTAGTAAGTATGGGATTATCAGGTTAAAACTCCTTGGCCGTCTTATTATCAAATCCTATTATTTGTTAGACATTTGAATTCCCTACACACTGCACCGTTCATCTATACATATAATTTGTTCTAAAATTGGTAGAAGTTACTTAACATATTTGTGCTAATTCGTTTTTCCTATTGATGGCCGAGGAAAAAAAGGATAGTCTCTTTTTCCTTTTCGTGACATATACGGCTCACATATTTGCATATGTAACTATTTGGACAGAGATTAAACTAGATGGGAGCAAGGAGTGGAACTTTACTATTACCTCCTTTATATTTCGTGTTGGCAATAAGATGTAATTCACCCCTATAGTGATAGTGCATTATATGTGACGCTTTAATGAATAAAGTTATATTTTGTGCTTTAAATTTAATTCATTGCTTTATGTATACTCTCTTGTACATTCATACTAAAAATTGTGTGCGACGAGTTGGTAACCGAACATGTTTTAAAATTCATATTTCGCCGGGTTAGAATCCTACATGGGAAAAATTATATAATATATTAGTTATTTTATCTTTACATAACGTCTTTATTAATACTATATAGTAAATTCCGTTTTACTGAACGAACATGTTGGACTCTCTTTTATTTAGTTTGGATATCATTCCTAATAACCGTTGGGAAACTACTGTTAGAAAAAAACATTTACGCGACTCATAGAAATGATTCAAAACATTGATAAGGACTGGAAAGACTCGAGCAGTGACATGAAATGATTAGTGTTAACAAATAGAGTCTTAGGAGAGCTACGACTCATGAGAAAAATAAGTGATTATGTGGATGATCCGGATGTACTCGAAAAAGTAATCAATCTTGCTCCAGTTAATGCATAACAATCTCCACCACCTTATCTCGAGGCTAGATCAAATGGAGAACCTATCATTGGATTTTCTTTAGATTCAAGTAATTCTACTGACAATGATCCATCAGATCCTGATGACTCTTTTGAAGTTCCCGTTTCTAATTCTTCAGAAATTGATGTTCTTTTTCCTACTTAGGAAATCCATTATCAAAAAATGTCCCTCCTAATGCAACATAATAAATAAAGAAATGTATATAGTGTGCCCAACTACAATCTCAGGCGGATGATCAACTCTAACTTATATAGAATAGGTAATATTGTGAAATACTACTCTTGTAGAGGGGCCTTGAAGGTAATCCTGAGATTAGATATAATCTCCCCATTAACAACAGTGTTCAGGATTAAGGCATCTAGGAAGCTCAACGTGGCATCTCAGTGTGGAAACTCAGCAAGGAAGCTCAGCGCGGCAGCTCAGTGTTTTGGACTAAGTCATCTAGGTAGCTCAGTATGGCAGCTCAGTATTTTGGATTAAGGCAGTGAGGCAGATCAGTGTGGAAGCTCGGCGAGGCATCTTAGCATGGCAGCTCATACTTTAGCTTCTTGTGTTACTTAGTCACATTGTATCTTTGTTTATTTTGACTGTGGACTATAACGGTTATAATGATGTAACGATTATTATGATTTTTAATACGAGGTCGAACGGTACTCATGAGAGACAATGCTTGGAAGGGCATGGAAGAGCTTTCATGATCTATCGAACGACCTCATCGTGGGAACTTTAGAGGAACTTGGTTTGGAGGATTGAGAAGTGAGGCACCGTTGGGTCTTGTCCTGACCGTCTTAGATACACCTGGTAAAATACCAAAAGGCCCTGATCGTGGAACCCCGGGCGGAGCCACCTTGATTTCCATCGGGCTTTGAGTTGTGGACTAAACGACCCTCTACTTAATGTCACATCTACTGTAGGTGATGTCACTAGCCAGCTAGACAATGTCAAATCTGCACTTGAGTAAACCACCATGGTATTTAGTGCTGTCAGACAGTTGGTGAGCCACCTTTGTGACGACAACCACCTGACACACAATGGTTAGGCAAAAGGCATGTCTTAGCATTTAATGTTTATGATGTGGAGCTAACTAGTGCATCAGGAATTTAATGTTTGTGACATTAATTATGAGGGATGTCTTTCACGTTTATTAATTACTGAGTTGCCTCGGGAGTGGTGTGGGTGTCTATTTAAGAACCCCAATCATCTCTGGGGAGAAGAGGTTCTTTTTTAGAGTTCAAATGGTATTACTAGAGAGAATTCACATCAGAGAGAGATTTATTACGAACCAAAGAGTTTACTCACCCACCACTATCATTTATTACGAAGCTTTAATACTTGGCATAGATCATTGAGGGTGGTGAGGGTGTTCAGATGCCTGCCAAGGTGTATCTAGGGTGGTCATTTTCTCTCTCCCTCTAACGAAATTTGCTTCTAAGTTCATTATTACCTTCTGAGTTATACACGAGAGATTTGTGAGTTCAAACTGACTCTATTGTCACTAAGTTGTGTTAGCGTGTCTTGTAGTTAAGTGATGGTGTGATTAGTTAACTTATTATTACTATACTCAAAAGGGGTTACGCCTCCGTCTAATCTAAACTACCCTCTTACATTTAGCGAATCTACTAGGGAGGCATTCTTCTAAGCAAGGAGTATGGCGCAGGATAACATCAATCGAAGAGTTAACTTTGATGACATTCAACACAATGAAGAACATGTGGCGAGAGGGCTGGAGGCTTCAAGGGAGGGAGGAATTTGACTAGAGGTAACTCTAGTTCAAATGGAGACACGTGTCCTAGGGGTGACACAAGCTTCTATGAGCACTGGGTTGGAACCAACCCATGTGGCGCTCCTTATGAATAAATTTTACGAGTTTTTACAAACTCCTGTAGCTTCAATGGAGTTATGGGGATTTCAAGCCAACTCTTTTGTGACGCCACGGGCAGCCCCAACTTCCCCACCAAGTGTAGTTCTAACAGGAACGATTCCAGCAAGTATACCCTTTGTTGTAAATACAATAGTGGGAACTCCAGGGTTATTAACGGATCCAACTGTGATGATTCCTCCAGCTTCAATGGACACTCTGCCTATGGTCTCTATGGTCATTCCTTCAATGGAATCAGTTATGGAGGAGATGAGGAAAGAGATGCTGAAATTAATGCAAGCTTCCTTGTAATCCATGGGTGAGGTAGCTTTGGTCTATGTTAACATTCGTACTCCTTACCTCCAGGAATACAATGATGATCCCTACCTAAAAGATTATATTCCTCCTATCTTTGAAAAATATATTGGAAAGGGTGGGAACCTTAAAGACCACATTAAATGCTTCGTTGAACACTTGGGGCGTATTGCAATAACAAGAAACTCAGGTTGTGGGAATTTTCTAAATCCTTAACTACTAAAGCATATACCTGGTATTCTCACCTATCCCCCAGGAGTGTTTCCATATGGGATGAGATGAACGTTTGTTCGTACAGAAGTTCTTACTGGCGGAAGACGAGTTCACTTTGACCCAACTGCTGAGAGAGAAGCAATGACCCGGGGAAGAAGTAGTGGATTATGTTTGAAGGTTCAGGGAAAGGTCCCTCGATGTGAGGGAGGAGGCCAAAGAGTCTAAGATACTGTAGATCTGTGTGGAGGGACTGCTTCCTGAGTACATCTGCCATTTTATTAACGAGACGTGCAAGGGGACTTTTGCGGCGTTCCTAAAAGAAGCAAAGAATATCTCGTTAGTTGTACGACCAAACCTAGTGGTGGTGCCCATGATGTAAAGGAAGCCGATACAACCTGTTGGAGGGAGGTCTCAGCCCCCACAGGTAGGATGTACTGAATGAGCACATGGGGACAAGGTAGAGAAGAAGGACAATAAGAGGAAGTTTGGAAGAGACGGGGAAGACCCATCACTATTGAATTTTACAGTTGAAGAGACTGTCACCTGTTATAATGCAATGGTTCAAGGAGGAATAGTGTATGAACCAAAGGGCATCCCCATTGGGGAACCAAATGTTGTAACTAGGGTAGATCCAAAATATTACAAGATTCATCGAAAGATCCAACATCCAACGGAGAGCTATTTCACGCTAAGAAGAATAATTGATAAATATGTCAAGGCAAGAATGTTGAAAATCCCTTAACATAACATTAACATCAACCCACTCCAATCGCATGGGGTAAATCTGGTGGTGGCCTACGATGAGGAGGCAGAAAGAGAAGAAAGTGAGGTAACAACGAAGCAGGAGGAGTTTGAATAAGCTTTGGAACGGGAGTCACCAAGGAGGCCGTAATGACGAGAACTACTGGGGGCAGGATTACCTCCTCAGAAGCCTCAACTGCACCCCCAACTAAAGAAGCCTCAACAGTCGTTAAATCTCCTTCACCAACAAAAGGTACCAAGGCTAACACAGGAACCTCAACTAAGGAGGATGTTTGACCTCCAAGTAATGCCCCATCGTTAGTGGATGAAGAGGAACCACCACGTTGGGCAGAAATATCAACCCTGCCCTTAGGAATAGGCATACCACCAAGAGAGGAGGGCGGGGTAAGATCTGGAGAAAACTGCAATAGTGATGCTAAGTGTTAGAAATGGGGAATAAGTACAGAAGAAGTGAAAAATACCTATAAGTGTTACTTATGTCAGTTATGGCACCAAAGAGGGAAACTGCAGCTAGGGGTCTCGTCAGCACAGTAGGAAGAAGAATGTTAGCTAAAAAATATGCCATTTCAACATAAGGCATCCCAACATATTAAATTTCAACACGTTAAATAGAAAAAAAGGATGGAGGAGAAAAAAGACATGAGACCTAACAAGTAATTGATAATATGTTACCTCGGGGGATCATTTGGTAGCTGGAACGCTGGGATGAAGAACCATGGATTGAGGTGATAATTCAGAAGGGGATGGGGGTGTCTCTAGTTGAGAAGAGATGCCCACAGACTCAACGGAATCACTCCCCATAGCATCATCCTTCGCACATTGTGAGGCCGAACAGTGGGAGTAAGTAAGCCCGGTCATGAGGGAACGAGGAGGAGTTACATCGGTTTGAGAGGAACCAAAATGTCCTCCCACGAAAAGGATCACAGGGGGGCTGGGTCTTTCTTCTTCAACCTCCTGCACCAAAGTTGTTAAGAATTAAACATATGCAACTTGCCTTAGAAAAATGGGAGTAAGAACAACAACACACATACATACCTCAGATCCAGGGGAGAATGGCGGGATATAATCATTGGCGAACGAGGAGAGGGGGCAACAACATAGAGAGCTGGGGGAAGATGCACATCTGTAGTTTGTTTTCTCTGGGACTTGGTACCCATACTCTTCTTCCTTACACCCGCAGTACCAGCACTTTGAAGAACCTTTGAAATCTTCCTTCTCTTTGACCCGAGTTTTGTTGGATCAACCAAGATAGTGGGGAAGGCAGTAGATGTAGGAACAATGGGAGAGAATCATTACAACTCAACATTTATTCATTCCACCTCATCCTGAACTTTCCTTCTCAATTCCCCACTCGCTTTCATAGACATAGGAGGAAGAGCGGAGGGGATGAGAAATGCCTCCAAAGGAGTTTGGGGTTGATCTTGAGACTTAGACTTTGAAGAAGTCCCACTCATTGAATTCCTTATCTTTTTGGTTGGTGGTTGAGAATGTCCTTTTCCAGAGTCTACCTTAGTTGAAACCTCTTCAACAGAAATACCTCTTGAAGGAGTAGGTTATTTGGGTGTTGGGCATTTTTTGGGATTTGTGGTAGCAATAGGAATCATGGATCAATGTGGAGGAAGCTCAGTGGGAGGTTCCTTGGGAGTTTTTCTTAGATGGAACTCAATCCGAAGAACGAAATTACCTTTTATCCCCAGCTCTAGAGAAGGAAGTGAAAGAACTGGGGAATACACGAGATCCCCCTGGATGAACTCGGAAATTTGGGCCAGTTGTCTCGGTGAGTACTTTTTCCAAATAGGGGGGTCACATTCCCTTGCCCTGTGATGCTCGGAATGGTGACTCGCCGAGCCATGGTAGAACTTATCCCCCACGCAGCAGTAGTTGAGAACAGGGAGCATGCCTCCCTGAAAGAGACTTTGGGATGAGATAATTGGAAAACTGGGTGAGAAGCCCACTAATCAAAATCGAATTGGCGGCTGCATTGATTGGGATTATAATGCTCACTGGTGTATCCCCACTCGATGTAGGAAGGCAGGTACCCTAGTGAAAATAGAAGGACCACAACTAGAAAATTTTCTTTAACGATGAGGTCCAAAGTTGTTGCTTAGACCACCCTTGCTCCATGTTGGAAAAAATCCAAGTATGGAGGAAAACCTCCTCTCCATATGGCCTCATCACAAAACTCCCTGGTTGATCAATAACAGAGATCAACTCCTTTCGAATTTGTTTCTTGTGATAAACAAAAGAGCGTGGAGGAAGAATTTCTTCCCCCGAAGGAGAACAGTTGGCTTTGGCTGCTACGTCCGAAAAGCAAACATAAAGGAAGCTTATCAAAAGGACATAGTTGGCAAAGTTGGATAGATTATAATGACCAAAAGATCATTCCATGTCAAAAAGAGTTCTATCAAGCCATGTGTAGAGTGATCCTAGGGCAATTGCAGCTAGAGGAATATTGATATCCCGGGCCAAACAGAGGGATATATTGATGAGGTCCCTTCGAGGTTGGTCGTTAGGTTTCCCCGTTAAAGGGAAATGAGAAAGAATGACAAGTGATAAAAAGAAAATTGTTTATTTCTTTTCTATTGTATTTTTGTCATTGTGCAACTTCTCTATCCATCAAAAATCTTCACAAACCTATAAAAGTATAACAAAAGTAGAATATAGCGGTAAGTGAGGTATCAATCCATATCTAAGGGTGAAACACAAAATTGGAGAAGACATATATAGATTCATTTGCATTTTATTATTATTATTATTTATTTATTTTTACTTTTTATATTTTTTTTATGGATTTTTCAAGGGATTTTTTTAACTAACTAACTATACTAATTTTTATAACTACTAATTAAGAAGTAAAAGCTAATTTAATAAAGGTGAGATAAACAAAATTGTCTTAATAAGTAAACTAACAAAATTGCACTTGTGAGGACTTCAAAATTTCATCCCATTAATGGGAGATTAGCCCTCAATAATCATCATCCAAAACTATAAGATAATCAAATTAAAAGCATGAGATGATTAAACTAAAACTAATAAGAGAGGAATAGATCAAACCCATTTAATCCTTGAATTGGAATGAAATCTTCAATTACATCAACAATCTCTAAATTACAATCCCTCACTCATGTATATATTGAATCTAAATTAAAAATTATAAAATAAAAATAAAAAGGATAGTGGATGAATTTCTAATGGACAATTAAATAATAAAAGAGATTTGCTAAAAATGCAAATCCTAACATTATAAAATTGTACATTGCAAATCATCCAAAAAAATAAATTCTAGATCATTAATTTATATTGATAATTGCCAAAAATGCAAAATCTCAACATAAAGGAATGGTTTAGAATCTACCTCCCATAAGGGATAAATTCAACTACATCAATCTATTTTGAAATAATTGCTAAAAATGCAAAAATTCATAATAGATGGGTGGGGTGAAATTTATCGTAGAGATAAATTTTCACTAGACACCTCTATATTGAGGTATTCGCTAAAAATGCAAATACTCAACATAGAGGGGTGGAGAGATTTTTATCATGTCAAGCTTAAAACTAATTTTGAGATCCTTTTGAAAATGGCCCAAGTCTTCAATTTATATGGTGCACATGGAGGCTAGGGGTATATTGGATAATTGACATGAGTGTGCATGGAAACGGTGAGAGGAGCATGTGGGTTGAGAGGATATAAAAATCTGATATGGGTGAGGGTATTTATGGGAAGTTGGGTTAAATAGGTAGTTGGGGGTAAAATGGGTATAAGGGGTATAAGTTAGTTAAAAGACATGTGTTTTTTATGTAGTTTAGGATATTGGCTTTGTCTTGGGTTGGTCTTTTGAACTTTGGCAGGTAATAATGTCGTGGCTTTGGTGGAACAAATGGGTAATGGGTCTTGGGGTATTGTGTAGGTATGGGTTTTGATTGTTGGATGTCGGTGTGGATGAAAGTGGATCGATGAGAGAGAGAGAGAGATTTCGGGTTGCTATTGGGTTATGTCCGGAGTGAGTAAGGTTGAGGTTGCCGACGAGCTGGGTTAGCTCCGGAAGGGGTGAGGTCGCGGATCAGGTCGGTGGGGTAGGGGCAGTGCGCCGACGGTCAGGGGCGGTGTGGACGATGCAGGCGTCGGAGGGGATTAAGGCTGGAGTGTTAGGAGTCACCGGGTTGGAGTCTGTTGATGGAAGCGGCTAGCAGGTCGATGCCGCTAGAGGTTGTGGGCTGCAGGAAGGGGTGCGGTGCGCCGGGGTGTGGCAACACCGCTATGGGTTGGGTGGCCGGTGTTGTAATGGAGTAGATTCGCCGGATTGTAAGGTGATTTTGGGCCAAGCCATGGGTGTTTGGATTGTGGAGGAGATGAGAGAGATGGGATTAATGGTGGTGTGGCTATGGAGGTTTGATGAGAGAGAGTGTGGGGGGTTTGAGGTTGAAGAAGAAGGGGTGGGATAGGGAGTAGTGAGGTGTAGCATGAGTTGGTGTGGGTGAGTTATTAGTTTAGGGTGTATGTGAGTGTAAGAAGTGATTGTGTTTAGGGTGTAGGATAAGTTTGTGTGTATGTGTTTATATGTGTGTGTTTAATTTGGACCTAAATAAAAACAACTGTAAAAAAACACTAAAACTAATAAAAATAAAAATCTGAAATAAAAATCCTACTTCTAATAATAAAATAAAGACTCAAATTAAAAATAAAATAAAATAAGAAATAAAATAGAAATAAAAATAAAAATAAAAATAAAATCTAATAAAAATAAAACTAAAATCCTAAATAAATGTAAAATCAAATAAAACTAGAAAATAATAGAAATCTTACAAAATCTAATCATAATAAAAATAAAATTACAAAAGATAAAATATAAAATTAGAAAACGAAACCTAGAAAATACTAAATAAATCAAAAGTAAATCCTAAAAATAAAAATGACTCAAACTAGAAATATAAAAAATATAGAAGACACAAACTAAACACAGTGGTTTGGAGTGATCCTTTGGGCTAAGTTTAGGCTTGGGTTTGGTTATGAGGGAGGGAATTAGCTCCATTCAATGCGCATTTGCCTTGAAATATAGCTTTTGACACCGCAAATGAACGTTTGACCTACAAGATATACATTTAAGCATATAAGACCCATGTTGTTGAGAATTAGCAACTAAAGTATGTCTATTTGGGGTATAAAATGTACAATTTTGGGTGCTTATCACACCACCCCCAAACAGAGCGTTGCTAGACCTCGAGCAATAAGATAGAGAGAGAGAAATATAAGTAACCAAAAGTGTACCACTTTCACGGGCACTTTCGATTGCACTTAGCATGTGCAACAAGCCTTTAAATCTATAAGTTGCCCTACAGGACGAGTTGTGTCTCGTTAGTATTTCCAGGGAATATACCCACAAAATTCTTATTTTGCAAAAATTTATTGAAGGGCGGTCAATCTCTTATTAGACGTAGAATAATTGCAGAATCCATCACAAGAAAAATATTTTTATAAATACAAGCTAGAAGTGTAAAAATTTTAGCTAAGTAAATACTCAAGGCACATCCTTCCTAAAACTCAATGTGTGTAGTGTGAATCATTCAAAATAGGTCGAGTATAACAAGAGTAATTCCTAGATTGCCTTGTTGGAATAATTGCTTCAACTTCAAATCTAATTAGATATAGCTCTCTCAAACGAACTCTCGAGATTAGGGTAGGTGTATCCCTCTTGTGTGTGAGGATGGGATTAAATGTAGGCAAGTTCAAACGTCTCACACACACATAAGAAAGAACGAACAATAAGAAATAAAATGATCTCTTGAAAGAAATTTAATCACTATAGTGAGAACGTCGAGTTATTCACCACGTCAACTTTCATTTGCCCAAACACCTAGGGGAAATATGGATGTATATGGGTGAGGAGAAAATGAAATGGGATATGTGGGATGAGGTGAAGGAGGATGGGTGGGATGAGGTAGGTAGGATAGTGGTATGATGGATAATGGATGAGTGGTGGATGCGATAAGATTGAGAAGAGTGTATTATACATGAAGAACAAATCTCTTTATTACAAAACTAACTACTAACTACAAACTCTCTTTGTTTTATTTTCTCTCTTTTTTTTAATCTTTTTTTGTTCTATTTTTCTCGATTTTTCTTCATTTTTGCTATTTTTATTTTTTCCTCTTTTTTCTTCTTTTTTTTTTGTTTTTCTTTTTCTCTAACTTTTCAAACCAATAATGAAGACATTTAACATTTGGAATCAACACTCTTTTTCTCAAAATGATGGGTGATATATGAAATGAGTGGGGAATGTGAGGGCAACTAGGGCCCTATAACCATGGTGCTCAAGTTGGTGAGGGAGTAAAAATGGTTTGCTAAGTTGAATCGAATGGGCCTCAGAAAAATCACACGACCATTCTATGAATGGGAGATGGTAATGGTCACGTCGTGACACACCAGGGAACTGTTGAGAAGAAAACTCAACACTATAAGGAAGTGGTGTGCATAGGGTAACAAGATCGATGTCACGGAAGTGGAGAGTAGCACCACATATACTCTCATAGGTGGTGGAGGATGGTTTCAAGTGAGGATTTAAAAATGTGGATGGAAACATGAACTGTGTAAAATCAAGATCCAAACCAGGTGGTGAGATGGAGGGAACATCGGGTGGGGTAAATGGTGTATCGAGTGATCCAACTCAAGTGTGGGAGACACACACTCATTGGGAAGATTAAAGTATTACTCACAAGGGAGTGTGGTTTCTAAAGATGGAGTTGTCAACTTATCCATAAGAGTAATATCAGGGAATGTGGTGGGTGGGTAACACGAGGCACCAAGATTGGAGACAGAGGGATTAGTAGAAATATCGGGCTCAAAGGGAGCCATATATGGTAGGAGATCATCCATATCTGGATAGGTAGAAACTATCACGGATTCTATCTCGGGAAAATGATGAGCACGCATAGACGGAGCTAACCTATAATGAAGTGGTTCCTTAGGAACACAAGGGTGAGGCGCGATAGGTGTAAACTCGGGCATTTGATAGAAAGAACTTTTGCGTGTATGTTTCGTCGTTGCTTGAAAGGCTCCTCTAATCAAAATCTCAAATACCTACAAAATAATAACAAACTCATGTGTAGCGGTAAGTAAGGGTATCAATCCACATCTAGGGTGTAATCTAGAGACAAATTCAATTGTAGTTCACTTTTTATTTTCTTTTTTGGATTTTTACTTTTTCTACTATTTTTTAGCTTTTTTAATATTAAAACAATAGGGTGAGGTGATGTTTTAAACTAAATTAAACTAAGATGAAAATAACTAACTAGAAAGTGAGTAATGAAAACAAAGTCTAACACTAAAATAAGAGATAAAGTGAGGTAAATAATTGTGAGAACAATCAAAGAATGGGATTACACCACAAATTTAAGCTATTTTAATTAATTAATTTAATTAATTCAATTCTCCCAAATTAATATCAAAATTACAAATCAACTCTCGTTGCAAATGTAATTTTAGTAGTAACATTTTATAAAATTAAGTTTAGTACCCCACAACTCTAGAAAAATGGATTGATCAATTAAAATTTATGTAAATCTTTGAAAATAAAAATAGAGTTGAAATTAAAGTTATAATGCCCCACTTAAGAAACCCATATCTCTAGTTCGAATCTAAAATAGGTATTATAACTAGAATTTCAATTTTCTCTCGAAAATCATTTACCCTCTCTCGAGGCGTAAATTTAAGGGTGAGGGTTCAAAATTAATATTCAAAGGGAATTTTCAAGTAATCAAACTAATTAAACTAAAATAACATCAAATAAGGGTTTCTCCCCACCCCTTGAAAGGGGATTTAACCTAATATGGTATCAAACATAATAAACAAACATTTAATAGGCATTTAATATAATAAAAGAGTAGAGAAAGAGAACAAATCTTCAACAAGTCTCCTTGAAATTGGCAATTTGAACTCTATCCTTGAAATTGAAGCATACGACCCTCCAAGTGCGTGATCAACAAAGATATAAATGAAAATTTTACTCAACTTGAATCTCACACAATTATATCACTCAATTTAAATCTTAAAAAAAATAAAAATAAATAAATTTCTAAACTAAAAAAAATAAAATTATTATTTCTAACTTTCTGTCTAAGCTAACTCTAGGGTTTCTTTCCTCTTTATTCCATCTCCTTTCAAAATGGTCTTCAACTCTCCTTAAATATTAGGCACATGGAGCATGGGGGTATTTTTGGGAATGGACATGAGTGTGCATGAAAATCCTGAGGTGTGAGGATGATGGGTAGAGGGAATAAAAATCTGATTTGTTTAAGAGGGTATAATGGGAAGTTTGGGTAAAATAATTAGTTGGGGCATTTTGGGAATTTGGGGTAAAAGGGAACAAGTGGCACATGGGTTTTGTTTTAATTTTGGTCTTTGGTTTTGTATTGGCAGGTGGTAGAAGTCGTGGAAGGCATTAAAAGGGAAATGGGTTTGAAATCAGTCTTTGGGGTTTGACACGGTTTGGGGTTCAATTTCGGGTTTGGTATCGATGTTGGGATCGGGTTATGGGGGTTTGGAAAGGGGTTGGTATGGAATTGGGTATGGCTGGAAGTAGCGGGTCGAGGCTAGTCGGAGGTTGGAATTCCGGGTTTGGTGCGCGATGGGTGAGGTGTACACAACTCGCTATAATCGGGACTATATGGAGAATACTCAAATGAAGTGTGTCGAGTGGGGACAAGTTCATCATACACAAAAAAATCGCTTTCATGATGGACAATTGGTTGATGGGCTTGGGGTGCATAGTGAGGGAACTGATCGTGAATGGGTGCACAAGGTTGCCATGACAACTATTAGAACGTGTGAGGAGCCACAACATTGGGTTGGGATTCGTATTGCGTTGAAGGGTGATCAGGCCTCCACGAATAGCTCGGGTACTCACACAACTCGGTATTACATATATCGGTATAATAGGTCGAGGTGGGTTCCAAAATAGTGTCATATGGATGCACATGTTCCATGGTGGGTTCGGATGGATGTGACAAGTACGGACACTCATGGGACATGTGATCAGCATAATAACAATGGGTGCACAACAAAGGATGAGACACATCGACACTTGACATCGAGGGTGATGAAAAATGAGGTGCGTACATGGACGGGTCAAGAGTATCCATGGTACTCGTGAGAGAGGTGAAATCATGAAAAATATCATAAAGAGACATCTCGGGATCACTCTCACACGTGTCACATGTCAATGGCAAATGTCTAAAGTAGTCTCGTAAAGGACGTTCTTCGGCCATGAGGAGAGAAAATATTTTTTGGAGGTTTTAAATTTTTTCAAAAGGAAAGAAAATATTTTTGGATTTTTCAAAAAATGAGAAAAAGAAAATATTTTTTGGAATAAAAGGGAAGAAAGAAAATATTATTGGATTTTTTTTTTTGGATGAAAAAGGGTGGGGAAAAATTTGGACTCTTGATTTTGGACGAACCAACTAAAATCAACTACCGAAAAATAAATTGGACACACACACAAGTCAAAAAAATTTCCTAACTAGCACATAGCCAATTTTTATCTTCAAAATTTAGTGAAAGGGGTAGTCAAATTTTAATTAAGTCCGCGGGCGAAAAAAAATCATGGAATTTATATGAGTGATCGCCTTTGAAAAAATTTCTCCTAGTGGGCTACCTAGTGAATGGATTTTAAATTTAGTGATGGCTAGGGTAGCACACACTGGTAAGCGAGTCAGTCGGGTGATGAAATCCCTTCTCGTGAGTGACCGGGTGTAGGTCTTAGTAATTTAATTCATCACACCATTCAAAAAATAAATGCGAGAAAAAAATCACATAAGAGAATACAAAAGAATACACTCTCTAACAAAAGAGGCGCGAGGGTTTAGAAATATACCTCCCACGGTTTTGAGGCCATGGGGTGCCAAAAATTTTGAGTCGACCGGGGGGAGATCACGCCTATCTCAGTCGTCCCCGGGAGTCCTACTGACCCAGGGTAGAGAGGCTTCTAAATCCTCACCATTGGACGCCCTCTCTCTACCTTGTCTGGTTTCCCTATCACGCTTGTCTTCAATTATTACAATTTTAAATGGAAAATAAATGGTGTCTCTATGCACTGTAATACAAGCAATGATAAAATAAACTTAATACAAGCCTTATAAAAATATAAAAATAGTACAAAAATAATAAAGTGCAAAAAACAAATGAACTACAAGTTGAAATCCGCTTCGAATGCTTCACGATCCCAAGAACGGTAACGGCGAAATTTGATAAAAATGACTCCCCGACAACAGCGCCATTTGATAGAAAGCAAATTGTATGTTGCTTTTCAATTGTATTTTTGTAGTTGTGCAACTTCTCTATCCATCAAAAATCTTCACAAACCTATAAAAGTAGAAGAAAACTAGAATATAGCGGTAAGTGAGGTATCAATCCATATCTAAGGGTGAAACACAAAATTAAAGAGGACATATATAGATTCTTTTGCATTTTATTAATATTTATTTATTTTAGCTTTTTATATTTTTTTATGGATTTTTCAAGAGATATTTTTAACTAACTAACTATATTAATTTTTATAACTACTAATTAAGAAGTAAAAGCTAATTTAAGAATGGTGAGATAAACAAAATTGTTCGAATAAGTAAACTAACAAAATTGGACTCATGAGGGATTTAAAATTTCATCCCATTAACGGGAGATTAGCCCTCAATAATCATCATCCAAAACTATAAGATAAACAATTGAAAGCATGAGATGATTAAAAGAAAACTAATAAGAGAGGAATAGCTCAAACCCATTTAAGCCTTGAATTGGAATGGAATCTTCAATTACATCAACAATCTCTAAATTGCAATCCCTCACTCATGTCTTTATTGAATCTAAACTAAAAATTACAAAATAAAAATAAAAAGGATAGTGGATGAATTCCTAATGGACAATTAAATAATAAAAGAGATTTGCTAAAAATGCAAATCCTAACATTATTAAATTGTACATTAGAACTCATCCAAAGAAATAAATTCTAGATAATTAATTTATATTGGGATAATTGCTAAAAATGCAAAATCTCAACATAAAGGAATGGTTTAGAATTGACCTCCCATAAGGGATAAATTCAACTACATCAATCTATTTTGAAACAATTGCTAAAAATGCAAAAATTCATAATAGATGGGTGGGGTGAAATTTATCCTAGAGATAAATTTTCACTACACACCTATGTATTGAGGTATTTGCTAAAAATGCAAATACTCAACATAGAGGGGTGGAGAGAATTTTATCACGCCAAGCTTAAAACTAATTTTGAGATCCTTTTGAAAATGGCCCAAGTCTTCAATTTATATGGTGCACATGGAGGCTAGGGGTATATTGGATAATTGACATGAGTGTGCGTGGAAATGGTGAGAGGAGCATTTGAGTTGAGAGGATATAAAAACCTGATATGGGTGAGGGTATTTACGGGAAGTTGGGTTAAATAGGTAGTTGGGGGTAAAATGGGTATAAGGGGTATAAGTTAGTTAAAAGTCATGTGGGTTTTATGTGGTTTAGGATATTGGCTTTGGCTTGGGTTGGTCTTTTGAACTTTGGCAGGTAATAATGTCGTGGCTTTGGTGGAACAAATGGGTAATGGGTCTTGGGGTATTGTGTGGGTATGGGTTTTGATTGTTGGATGTGGGTGTGGTTGAAAGTGGATCAAGGAGAGAGAGAGATTCCGGGTTGCTATTGGGTTATGTCCGAATTGATTAAGGTTGAGGTTGCCGGTGAGCTGGGTTAGCTCCGGCGGGGGTGAGGTCTCGGATCAGGTCGACAGGGTAGGGGCAACACGTCGACGGTCAAGGGCGGTGAGGACGGCACGGGCGCTGGAGGGGTTTAGGGATGGAGTGTTGGGAGTTACCGGGTTGGAGTCGGGTGATGGCAGCGGCGAGCAGGTCGCCGCCGCCGAAGGTTTTGGGCTGCGGGAAGGGGTGAGGTGCGCCGGGGTCTGGCAACACCACTATGGATTAGGTGGCGGTTTGGACGGGGCTGGAATGGAGTAGATTCGTCAGATTGCAAGGTAATTTCGGGTCAAGGCATGGGTGTTTGGATTGTGGAGGAGATGAGAGAGATGGGTTTAATGGTGGTGTGGCTATGGAGCTTTGAGGAGAGAGAGTGTGGGGGGTTTGAGGTTGAAGAAGAAGGGGATGGGATAGGGTGTAGTGAGGTGTAGGATGAGTTGGTGTGGGTGAGTTATTAGTTTAGGGTGTATGTGAGTGTAGGATGTGTGTGTGTTTTAGGGTGTAGGATAAGTTTGTGTGTATGTGTTTATTTATGTGTGTTTAATTTGGACCTAAGGAAAAAGAACACTAAAAAAAAATTAAAACTAAAACTAATAAAAATCTAAAATAAAAATCCTACTTCTAATAATAAAATAATACTCAAATTAAAAATAAAAAAATAAAAATAAAAATAAAAATAAAAATAAAAATAAAAATAAAAATAAAAATAAAAATAAAAATAAAAATAAAAATAAAAATAAAAATAAAAATAAAAATAAAAATAAAAATAAAAATAAAAATAAAAATAAAAATAAAAATAAAAATAAAAATAAAAATAAAATTAAAATCTAATAAAACTAAAACTAAAATCCTAAATAAATGTGAAATCAAATAAAACTAAAAAATAAAAGAAATCCTAAAAAATCTTATCCTAATAAAACTAAAAACTAATGAAAATAAAATTACTAAAGATAAAATCGAAAATTAGAAAACAAAACCTAGAAAATACTAAATAAATCAAAAGTAAATCCTAAAAATAAAAATAACTCAAACTAAAAATATAAAAAATATGGAAGACACAAACTAAACACACACAGGTTTGGAGTGATGCTTTGGGCTAGGTTTAGGCTCGAGTTTGGTTATGAGGGAGGGAATTAGCTCCATTCAACGCGCGTTTGCCTTGAAATACAACTTTTGACACCGCAAACAAATGTTTGACCTACAAGATAAATATTTAAGCATATAAGACCCATAATGCCGAGAATTAGCAACTAAAGTACGTCTATTTGGGGTATAAAATGTACATTTTTTGGTGCTTATCAACAAGGATGTAGGCAGCAAGTTCTAGCGATGTACCTTGACTAAGGGCAGCCTCAGAAGAACTACCTTCAGAAGGATCCTTAAAGAAGTAGTTGATTAGTGGAGTGAAAGTGGCTTTGTTTAAGGAACCGATGCACCTTCAGCATATACGATCTAACTCCAAATGGTCAGCAATCTCTTGGGCATCCAAGGCCTCATCAGAATAGGGCTCATGGCATGTTGCCTCAAGGCCTAGAAGCTCACGCACGTCTTTTAATGTTATTGTAAACTCACCCCATGCAGCAATGAACGTGTGAGTAGTAACGTTCCAACGATACACCAGGACAGGAAGGGAAATATTGTTCTTGGACAAAGTAAAATCACAAAACCACTTATCACGATGAAGCCCAATTTTGGTGAGGGTATCGGCATGGGAACTTTGCATGTGGGAGTTCTAGGTAGCGAAGGGAGCAGAAGAGCCCCATCCCTTCAAAGTCAATATGGGACCACGGGAATTCTCCTCGCTCAAGACGAAATCGAAGAGTCCCCTCTGGGGAGAGAAACCCCAAGTCAGCAGTGCTTTCGTCCTCATGACTAAGCGCCATGGCATCATACTTAGCGATGAAAATGCAAGTTTTTCAAAACCCAGCAAAATCATCACTCTTGCCAAATATAGGGGACCAGCGGTAGAAATATAGCTGGTCCTGGCGGTTGGCAGTTAAAGAGGTGGTAGCAGAGGTCGTGGCAACAGGGGTGGCAGACATAGTAGGATTGCTTCTGGAGGCCATTGAAGATGATAATGAAGATTAAAGAAAATCTTGAGGATAAAATCTTGACAGTAATGGAGTTCTGGCAGAGTTTCTCTCTCGAAAGTAGACAGGAGTTTGAAGAAGACGAAGAAAGGAGAACCGTTTTAAAAAAAAGACGTTTGAAATCTTTAACCTGTCTTTTGAGTTTCCCATCACCACACGTGCGAAGTTGCCTACAATCATTTCAAACAGACACGTGGCACTTCGGGACGTGTCCTGACAGTTGAAAGGATCGCATTACGTCATTAATGAAGCAACACATGGGGATGAAAAGGGTTTCTTCCAAGATAAGTTTTTGGGGTTTAGCGCCAAAATTTTTCTTTTGTAAAACATATCCAATATCTCAAAATGAATAAGCTTCCACAACTCTTCAAAAAAGCTACGATGTCCCATCGCCACAACTCCAAACATTATTTTAATTGTGACTTAGCTACATCGGGGAGAATTTTTTCTTTTTTGAACCTAGAGAAACGTTACAAGGGAGAATTTCATAAGTGTCAATGATAGGGGCAATCCTAATTAAAACTAACTTCCTACCACTGTACTCCACAATAGCACAAATGGGAGAATTTGACTTCCCCAAAGTCAAAACGAATATTTGAGAAAGTTAGTAGGTCTATCGGGAGAATTTCAAATAGTCAACCTACCACGGTTGAAACTCAGTAACAAGAAAAAGTTGCGATGTCCCTTCGCCAAAGTTCCAATAAGCCATAGCGCTTCGACTCTGGTACATAGGGGAGAATTTTACTTTTTCCTAGAGGTGTTAACCGCAGTTGGTTTCAATGAAGGAAATGACACTCGAATTTTTTTCACTGAGAAGGTTCGTCGGATTGAGAAGTTTTCATGTAGACATTTATTGTTTCCACAAAAAATATCTTCACGAAGGGGCAAATGTAGAGGGGGCTTGAAGGTAATCTTGATATTAGAAATAATCCCCCATTAACAACACCATGCGGGATTAAGGCATCCAGGTAGCTCAACGTGGAAGCTTAGTGATTGGGATTAAGACAGCGAGGCAACTCAGCAAGGCAGCTTAGTGTGGCAGCTCATACTTTAGCTTGTTATGTTACACAGTCACATTGTATCTTTGTTTATGTTGACTGTGGACTATAACGGTTGTAATGATGTAACGATTATAATGATTTTTAGTGTGAGGTCAAATGGTACTCGCGAGAGACCATGCTTGGCAGGGTATAGGAGAGCTTTCATGCTCTATCGAACGATCGCATCGTGGGAACTTTAGAGGGACTTGGTTTGGAGGATTGAGAAGTGAGACATTATTGGGGCTTGTCCTTACCATCTTAGATGCACCTGGTAAAACAGCGAAAGACCCTGATCGTGGAACCCCGTGCGGAGTAGGCTTGAGTTCCATCAAGCATTGAGTTATGGACCAAATAACCTTCTACTTAATTGCACATCTACTGTAAGTGATGTCACTAGCCATCTAGACAATATCAAATCTTCACTTGAGTAAACTACCATGGTATTTGGTCATGTCAGACAGTTAGTGATCCATCTCTATGGTGACAGCCACCTGACACACAATGGTTAGGCAAAACGCATTTTGTTGGCATTTAATGTTTATGATGTGGAGCAAACTAGTGCATCAGGCATTTAATGTTTGTGACATAAAGTATAAGGGATGTCTTTCACATGTATTAATGAGTTGCCTTGGGAGAGGTGTGGTGGGGCTATTTAAGGACCCCAACCACCTATGGTGAGAAGAGGTTCTTTTTTATAGTTCAAAAGTTTTTACTAAAGAGAATACACATCAGAGAGAGATTTATTATGAACCATAGAGTTTACTCACCCACCATTGTCATTTATTATGAAGCTTTAATACTTGACAGAGATCATTGAGGGTGGTGAGGGTGTTTAGATGCCTTCCAAGGTGTATTTAGGGTGCTCATTTTCTCTCTCCCTATAAGAAAAGTTTATTTTAAGTTCATTATTACCTTCTGAGTTATACACGAGACATGGATGAGTTCAAACTGAATCTATCTTCACTAAGTTTTGTTAGCGTGTCTTGTAGTTAAGTGATGGCGAGATTAGTTAACTTATCATTACTATAATCAGAAGGGGTTACGCCTCCATCTAATCTAAACTATCCTCTTACAACTCTAATGTAACATATAACTCTATATTTTTGTATAATATAACTGGGCTTGTGATATACTCCTTGTTTTATGTTCTCAGGTATTTTTGTGACTATTCTATTATATTTTAGGATGGTTAGTATTCGAATCCCCTCCATCGGAACTTAAGATGAACAGACCGACACTGAAGTAATTTTGTGATTTCTTCATGAATTAACATCCCTAGCCCGATAATAACAATTTCCTTACCCAACTCAAGAGGAAATCTCAGATGAAATTCGTAAAATTGATACTCTCAAAGAATATTTGAGACAACGACCTCCTTTATTTCTTAGAAAGTCAAGTGCCAGTGAATCTGAGAAATAGACGCCTCAGATTGGGAAAATTCTTAATGGAGTAAGGATAGCTACCAATCTTCGAATAATTCTAGTTGCCTATATGTTCGAAGGTGAAGATTACATTTTGTGGCAAGTCGTGTGGCATAATCAGAATGTTGATACATTAACTTGAAAGAAATTTGAAGATATTTTCTTCAAATCGTATTTTCCTAAAACTAAACGAGAACAACGAACTATAGACTTCTTAAGATTACAAAAAGAAAACTTATTTGTAGCTCAATATCAAGCCAAGTTTATTGAGTTTCCCCGTTATGCGATTGAGTATGTGGATATAAAGATAAATAAATGCAAGAAATTTGAAAGAGGACTACATCCAAGGTTCAAGAATTGTATCTCCCCTTTGTAAATCTGATATTACTCTCATCTTATCAAAGTTTCATCAATTGTGGAATAAAATTATTATAGTGTTGTATGATCCCCTCATTCTCTTATTAGAAATAATTATGTTTTTAGTACCTTACCTCAATCTTGACCTCAACCTTATCCAAACCCGAATGGACAAGTTTATTCCCAAATTCATCATAACATTGCTCATCCATTGATTCATTGTCATGAATGTCAAGAAGTAAGACATATTTGCTCGCTGTGTCCAAAATTGAAATCTCATCCAATCCATCATCTGTTAGATAATCCCATGAGAACTAAGAATTCCCGTTTTATCCAAAATCAACCTATGCCATGTCCTGTTAAGAAAATTATAATAGTCCCTCATTGTGGAAAGCATAGTGCTAGACTGCCTATGCAAAACTCCCACGATGTGATAGAAGGTACAATACTTTTCCACAATCTTTCGTACATATTTTATTTGATTCTAGTTCAACACATTCGTTTATAAGTCGTGAATTGGATAAAATTTTACAATTAATACCTACATCTTTAACTGTTCCAATGGAAATAGAATTACCTACGGGTTAAATCAATACACCTACTCAAAGGCATGAAAATTGAAAATTTTAGCTAGGTTTAGGTACGCTCTTGGTAAATTTGATAATTTTAGATATTTTTGATTTCGATATTATTCTTGGCATGAATGTTTTATCAAGAAATCATGCTTGTATTGATTATCATGCAACGGAAATTTATTTTCGAAATCATGACAATCATTTCTTTGTATTTCATTGATCGGGTCCTTCTGAGCCATCTGCCTCCCAAATTCAAAATTCTTGTTCATACTTCCCAAAATTTTGGAACAAATTGAAGGTGTTTTTCAACAAGAATTACGAGGAATACCTCCTTTATGAGAAATATATATTTTATAATCTTAATCCCAATACTCTCCCCATGTCGATACCTCCATATCGAATGGCTCTTTTTGAACTTCGAGAACTCCGTACCGAACTAGATGATCTTCTTGAAAATGAGTTTTATCCTCCTTAGTTCATACCCTTGGAGAGGTCTCATATTATTTCTTAAGAAATAGGATGGAATATTTAGGTTATTCATAGATTATCGAAGGCAAAACTCAGTTACTATTAAGAATAAGTATCGTCCACTTAGAATGAGAGATTTATTTGATCAGCTTCGAAGAGAGAGGGTCTTTTCTAAAATAGACTTATGGTCTAGTTACCATCAATTTCATGTAAGATAATAAGATATTCCAAAATTTATTTCTAAACTTGTTATTGGCATTTCGAAAGTACTGTAAAGTTGTTTGGATTAACCAATGCACCCGCAACTTTTATTGAACTTATGCACATAATCTTTAGACCTTTTCTTAACTAATTTGTTATCATATTCATTGTTGATATTATTATTTATTTCCAAAATCCAGTATGTTATGCCCAACATTTAGAAAAAGTATTACACACTCTAAGACACCACGGGTTATATGCAAAAAAGAGCAAATGTGATTTCGCAATGAAAAAAGTAAAATTCCTAAGGCATGTGATTTCTAAATGGAAAAATCCTACAAATATCACTGAAATAAAAAGTTTCTTAGGATTAGCAGGTTATTATCATCATTTTGTGGACTGATTTTCTCCCATTGTTCCTCACCTCTTAAAGCTAACTAGGAATGAAGTACAATTTGTATGAACTGATGAATGTTATCAAGCATTCCAAATTTTAAGAGACAAGTCTTATTACTTCTCATGTCCAAACTATTCCTTTTAGTTAGGTACGCTATGATGTATATATCGATGCCCCATTACTAGGTCTAAGATGTGTTTTAATGCAAAGAGGGGAAGTATAAGAGAATGGATCATGACAACTCAAAACCCAAGAGTGCAATTACCATGTCCATTATCTTGAGTTAGTTGTTGTATTTTTTTCTTTAATGATTTTCCATTGTTACCTTTGTGGTGAATAATTCCATGTCTTTTTTAATCGTAAGAGCTTAAAATATATCTTCACTAAAAAATATTTAAATTTAAGACAACAACGTTGGATTGAATTTGCAGAAGATTACATGTTTAAATTAGAATACCACCCAGGATAATATAATTTGGTAGTCGACTCTTTAAGTTATAATCCCATTAGAAGACTCCAAACTTTTATCTCCTATGACATTATTGCTACCATAGAGCAATAATATTTTCAATTGATACTTATTTTCTCAACATTTTCCAATATAATTGCATATCTATATTTCATAAAGAAAATCTTAGCACAAAAGTCCCAAGATCCTTTTCCACAACCTATTCAGTATGAAAACCACGACTTCTCATATGATAAGTAAATAGGCTTACGATTTAGAAATAGATTGTATGTTCCTGATAATTCATCTATTCGAGAAGAACTATTAAAAAAAATCCCATAAATATGAGAAATGATATTGAGAATTTGGTAAAACTATGTCTTACTTATCAACAAGTAAAGAACGAACAACAACATTCTAGTGGACTTCTCCAACCCTTACCAACTTTAGAATGGAAATGGGATCATATGATCATGGATTTTATCAGTGGACTAACTCGTACGTCTAAAGGATATAATTCAGTTTGGGTAATAGTAGACCTACATACCGAATCTTCCCATTTTTTACAAGTGAAACACACCGATTTTTTCAAAAGCTCAATAAACTCTAAATTTGAAAAACTATCCAATTACATGGAATCCCCCTATCCATCATGTCAGACGGAGATGCAGTTTTGTTGGAAATTTTTGTCAAGGACTTCATACATCAATGGGTACTAAATTGCATTTGACTACTGCTATCCACCCTCAAATGGTTGGATAGTCTGAACATATAATTTAAACCTTAGAAATGTTACAAGCTTTTAAGTTAGATATGTCTGACAATTGGAATGAACATTTACCCCTCGTTGAGTTTTCTTATAACAATAGTTACTAGTCAATTATCAAAGCTACCTCATTCGAAGCCTTGTGTAATACCCCGTATTTTTATGCTTTATTAATTTGGGGATTTATTAAATTTAATGTGAGTTAATTATTTAATATAAATCCGAAAATTAATTATTTTATAATTATTAACGTGATGTGAGTTAGTAATTATGGGAAACTTGTTGTTGAATATTACTAATGAGTAAAGTAATATAATATTTGTTCTATGAAATGTCACGAGTGAATAAAATGATAATTTTGTTAATTTAAGTCGGGACGCGCCTGTGTCGCGTCGGGAACAAATGTTGATTAATAAAAGTGAAATATTTATAAGTTATCCGTATGGTCATTTTGAGTGCGCCAACGTGTCCAAAAGGTTCGAGATAGTCAGAAAAGTGTACTCGGTGGTTTAGTTTGGGTCTCGGGGCATTTTTAGGCCTATTTAACACCCCGGGAGGGCATTTTGGACATTTTGCATTTTTGGGTAATTAAACCCACGAAAAATATTAGGCTATATCAGCCATTTAGAAGAGTTCTTCAGGGTTATCATACTAAAAACCTTAGAACATCCATAGGAGAGGGAAGGAGAAAGCTTTCTAAGCAATCGAAGGCCAAAAAGTCATCCGATTGCACCGCCACCACCACTAACGCGTTGATCGCGCGACGGGGAACACAACCACACCAAAATTGCTAGAAAACTAGAATTCTGAAATTTCTAGGCAAGTATTTATCTTTCTTATTTTCGTTAATTCATCATTCATGTTAGTCTAGGGTGATTAGGACGAGGTTGGTAGAAGAAACTCAATGTTGGAGATAGGAAAATCACATGTAGAATTGATCTGAATGTAAATCTGGTAACCGCTTAATATGTAGAGGCTTAACCACAAAATTATGATGAATTAGGAGTAGAAATTTCAGGAAAAGACTGATTATAACCATGTTAAACAAATTCTAGGGTTCTTGAGATTTTTATGATGTTTTGGACTATTAATCCTTGGTTATTGATGAAAAATTGCATGGTTTATGTAGAAGATGAATAATATGGGTATATACTGATTATAGCACGAATTTTAGGGAGTTTGAGTGTGTAAAATCTGGATTTGATTGAGGTTGGATTATGAAACCCGTAATTGCTAATCTGCAGAATTTGCATACCTATTAGATCGATCGATCGAACCAGGAGTGTTGATCGATCGACGCATCGATCGATCGAGCTCCTACCATCGATCGATCGACCCCTTCGGGCAGACTAATATTTCCCCTTTTTAAATTTAGTTGAATTCGATTGAATGAGAAATAACCGTTGGACACCCTTATTAAAATGTTTTGGGAGATAAAGAAGACCATTAGGACTTATAAATAATTATGGGACCTTTAATGTAAAACGAGAGTTTTATTTTTGGGATATTTACATATGAGGGATGATGAAATTATGTAATAAGGGGAGAGACGCGTAAGATAGTTACGTTGGAAATTAGATTACCTAGTGAATTCTACACTTGAGAGGATAGAGTCCATGAGTGTTATGCAATAAGGTGGAATGATCCCTCAAATTTAAGTAAGAAATGAACGGTCATACGTGAGAACTAAATAATGAGAAATAAGGACAAATGTCGTAATTATGGGATTAGAAATGTACCTAATTTAATATTCTAATAGTAGTTTAGTTATATGACTGTGTTTATGCATATACTACCTATGTGTGAAAATCGTGCTCGCACTACTTGATATCCCTAAGGTTACCGTGCTGGGACAATCTTATTTCGATGTGCCTTTATGGGGGATATTGACTCGTACCCTAGAAGTTAGAAATCTTTGGTACAGGCTATCGAATCGATAGTTCAGACGGTCCTAAGAGACGTGGGGGCATGTGCTACCCTCTTAGAGACTTGGAATCTATGTTTCGCCTCAATATTGTTTGTTTATGTGTTAATACAATTCGAGAGTGATTCCGAACTTGTATTTCCCTTAGTACGAGTGATACGGGGATTGGATAGCAGAGTATGCACGCACCATAATTTTTATATGGGGTGCTGTTAAAATATATATATTATACGAGTATTTGATATATATATGAATTCCTAAAATTTGGAACTACCTACGATGCTATGGTAGGTAATAAATGAATAATGACTTCAAATTGTAAATACTTGTTTTGAAAAGTATAATGGAACACTGGAAACTTTATTAATAAATAAAGTTAAAATGAGAGCTTTGTTACTGAATGAAATTTTCCTCTTAAACAATTATATTGTTCAGTTTTAAATCTTACGATTAACCTAAGATAAGTTAAACCATTGGGAAGTTTAGTGCGATATAAGATAAGTTAAATCGTTGGGAAGATTAGTGAGATAGGTGTGCACATTAGAAGAGAGGTGAGAATTTCTCAAGAGAGTGTCGCACTAATATTTTGTTGCATTGGCCTGTGAACATTTTAAATATTTTCTAAACAAATTTTAAATCATTTACACTATCGGGCTCTGACCCATTTCTATTTTCCTTTCTCTCTTGTATCTATATGTATATATTACAGGTGCCCAGCCATTGGGGCGTCTTGCGTAGGATCCTTTGGAAGGAATGCGCTGCAACTTAGGTGGGAGTTGCAGGCCTTTTGCTTAGACGACTTCATTTATTTGATTCCAGTCCTAGCTTATTTATTCAGTTGGGCATGTGCCGCCCGTTCACATTATCCATTTGTTTTATTGGACAATGTGATTCATTTATTTCTAGTATTGTCACTTTGGGATTTATTACTGTGTGGATGTTTTACTTTAAATTTTAAATGTTGGGATTTAGTTGTTGAATATTAAATTTATTTGGATTATATATTCCATGATAATTGTGGTGTGATTCTTTAATATTGAATTGTTGTACATATTTAAATCTTGGTTTATAAAATAAAATTTGGAAAGTAATGTCTAAAAATGGTTTTGACACTTAGCTTAATTATTACAGTGTTTAAATTGGAAAAGTTAATTTTTGATAGTGCTGCTAAGAATGAACCAACTGTTCACCTTGATTTTAATTTAATAAATGAGTGATCGCCTGCTATTTAATTAGGCGGAGTGTCATAGGTGGTATCAAAGCATCAGGTTTTAGTGTCCTTAGGATCTATACGGGTTATTTCGCTTTCAGCTTAACATTTTTGCTATAGAGACCTATTTTAGGATTGTTGTATTCTTGCTTTTATGTTTACGTCTTCAGCTATTTGAGAGTTGATAATAACTGTAGACTAATAAATTTCTTCACGTTTCTGATGACTCCGAGACATGCACCAAAGGATAGGCGTGCCCTAGCCGAGCAGCCAACAGCTCCGGCATATGGTACGATGAATGCTAATGAGGTAGCCGCTATTGTTGCTCAGGCGGTGAATGCCGCGCTAGTGGTGGTACAGTAGGCTCCACTCCAAATTCAGGCAGTGGCGCCAGTACATACACAACTTCCGTGTGCATGGGAGCGGGTTAGGGATGCCTTTCAGAAGGCGCGTCCGCTTGAGTTCTCGGGTAGTTCAGATATTGTCATCGTTAGCCAATGGAAGAAAGATATCCAGTGGAATCTTCGTATGTATGAGTGCACATACGTGAAGAAACAGTTGTTGGCTTCCTTTAAGCTGGTGGGGGCCGTTTTGTAGTGAAGGGAGTCCACCACCACATTGGAGGTGATGGATACGATCCCAATTCAGTCATTCTGGGAGCGGTTTGACCGCAAGTACTTTCCACCCGCCGTGTGGACTAAGATGAGGAGGAAATTACTAAACTTGAAGCAGGAGAATTCTACCATTGTTGAGTATGAGGAAGAGTTCACGCGACTTCTCACCATAGTGACAGATGAGGCACCTACTGAGGGTAAGAAGATAATGATGTTTATGGACGAGTTATCTTGGAGGATCCGTCAGCACCTTATAGGGAATCTATCTTTGAGTACTTTCACTGATGTACTAAATGCTGCTTTACTACATTGCCAGGATCACTGCTTCCATCTGCAGGGAAGAAAACGAGCAGGAGAGTCTTTGCAGTAGGGCAGGAGAGGGGGTAGTGGCGCTGGTGGAGCACCGACATCCCAGGGACAAATTCGTCAGCATTAACAGAGTTCCCATCAGGGGGAACCTGCCAAGCGCTTCCAATAAGGTTATTCCAGGGCAGGGATTTGGGGGGTTATTGGCACGTTTAGTAGGGCCAACCTAATCAGCAGGGCCAACAAGGCCAACACTGATAGCAGGGTCAGCAGCAGGGCCAACATCATTTTCACCAGGGCCAACAGGGCCAGTGGCGGGGTGGTAATGGCCAGCAGGGCCAGAGGGTAGGAAATTTCAAAGGCCGATGCTTTGTGTGCGGCAAGCATGGCCATAGGTGCCAGGATTGTCCCGAGGGAGAGAGGGTCCCACAACAGCAGGGTGCCCGAAATAAGCCACAAAGGCCACTTTTTCCAGCTGCCCTCCCATCACCAGCCCATGTACCAGCCCTACTAGCAATTCCAGCAGCCCCAGTGTAGCAGGGGTAGTTACAATATGGACGTGACTATAACGTCCACCATGAAGCAGCTCCACAGGCACCACCCGCGATTGAGGGTATGTTTCCTATCCATGTTACTATGGGTCGCATTTTGTTTGATACTGGGGCGACACACTGTTTTTATAGCCACTCATTTTGCGAAGGCCTTTGGGTTATTAGCAACAGCAGAGAGCACTGTGACATGTGTAGACTCACCACTGGGGAGTGGTTCGCTTATTTTCTTTATATGCCGGGGTGTGGGGGTAGATATTGGTAGCTTGGTATTACCTGCAGACATGTTAGTCTTAGATATGCATGAGCATGACGTTATTATCGGTATGGATTAGCTCGCTACTTATAGGGCCATGATAGATTGTTTCGGTGGGAGTATTGTTTTTGCCATTTCGGGGCAAGAGATGTTTGTAGATGCGATGCCTCGCCCAGAGGGAGTCTCGACCGCTCATTTGTATTACATAGAGGAGGATACCTCTAAGGAGGTTGTGATTCCCTTAGACTCGATCCCAGTTGTCCGTGAGTATTCTGATGTGTTTCAGGAGATACCAGGCCTACCCCCAGTCGAGATATAGACTTTGTAATAGATTTATTATCGGATACTAGACCGATAGCACGCGATCCCTATCGTATGGCTCCGGCGGAGATGCGAGAGTTATGAGATCAGATAGAGCAACTGTTAGGTCAGGGCTTCATTCGTAGGAGTACCTCACCTTGGGGCGCTCAAGTCTTATTTGTGAAAAAGAGAGATGGTTAACTGAGGTTGTGTGTGGACTACCGGGAGCTGAACAAGGTCACGATACGGAACAAGAATCTGTTGCCTCAAATCGATGATCTGTTTGACCAGCTGAGGGGAGCAACTTTCTTTTCGAAGATAGATCTGAGGTCAGGGTACCATCAGCTACGTATTAGGGAGCAGGATGTTTAAAAGACTGCCTTCTTGACAAGATATGGGTCCTATGAGTTTAGGGTGATGCCATTTCGCCTCACAAATGTTCTAGCCGTGTTCATTGACTTAATGAACTGAGTGTTCAGAGAGTTCTTGGATCAGTTTGTCATCGTCTTCATAGACGACATTTTGATATATTCACACTCCGAGGAGGAGCATGCCGATCATTTGAGATAGGTTCTTCAGACTCTACAAGAGCATCAGTTGTATGCCAAGTACGAGAAGTGCGAATTCTGGTTGTGAGAAGTACAGTTCTTGGGCCATGTTGTTTCTGAGCAACAGATAGAATTCGACTCGAGTAAAGTGTCAGTGGAGAGGGAGTGGGGACACCCCACGACACCGACGGAAGTGCGTAGTTTCTTGGGGTTAGCCGAATACTACATGAGATTCATTCGGGGATTCTCCAAAATAGCGGGTCCATTGACGAACCTGACTCGAAAAGGGGTACCATATGTTTGGGATGATGCTTGTCAATTGTCTTTTGATGAGCTAAAAGACAAGCTTACTTCAGCACCAGTTCTTGCTTTACCTAAGCGGGGTGTGGAGTACCTGGTTTACACCGATGCCTCTTTACAGGGACTTGGGGGAGTACTTCAGCAGGAGGAGAAGGCTATAGCTTTTGCCTCCCGTAAGCTTAAGACGCATGAGAATAATTACCCCACCCACGACCTGGAGTTAGTAGCGGTCGTTTTTGCATTGAGGATATGGAGGCACTATTTATTGGGGGAGAAATTCCGCTTGTTCACAGACCACAAGTCACTGCAGCACCTGTTCAATCAGCGAGAGCTGAATATGCGTCAGTACAGATGGTTAGAGTTTGTGAAGGATTATCAGTTCGACATACAATACCATCAGGGGAAGGCCAACGTAGTTTCTGATGCGTTGAGCCGTAGACCAGTAGATGATGTAGCGAACGTCTGGAAAACAAAGTGGAAGGAGTTGGGTCACCAGGACGCAGTAGCCTATTCCTTCATATCTGTTATAACAGTGACACTCGAGATTGTTACGAGGGTGATACAGGCACAGACCGCAGACCCGTTTTGCCACGAGAAGATTGTACGACTTTTAGCTGAGGGTGATGAGTCCTATTCTGTTAGTTCTGATGGGGGTTTGAGGTTTAATGGGAGATTGGTGGTTCCAGAAGGAGAAAAATTATGTCATGCAGTGATGACCCAGTCTCACGGGTCCCGATTTGTGGTACATCCTGGAGGAGATAAAATGTACCAGGATATGAGGCGGCAATACTGGTGGAGTGGGATGAATAAGGACATTGTTGAATTCGTGTCCAAGTGTTCTACCTGCCAATTGGTAAAGGTGGACCATCAGAAATCGTCAGGGTTGCTTCAGCCATTAGAAATACCCGCGTGGAAGTGGGAGAGTATTTCCATGGACTTTATTACAGGGTTGTCTACATCACAGCGGGGCCATGACTCTATCTGGGTGATTATAGATCGATTGACCAAGGTGGCTCATTTTCTGTCGGTTCAGATAGAATATACCACGGGTCAGTATGCTCAGTGGTTCATTGCTGAAATTGTCAGATTACATGGGGTGCCCCTGAATATTGTGTCAGGTAGAGACAAGATTTTTGTGTCGCGTTTTTGGGAGAGATTTTAGGAGGCTATGGGTATAGAGTTGAGATTGTGTTCATCTTATCACCCACAGACAAATGGACAGACATAGCGTACTAATCTGATGTTGGAGGATATACTACGCATATGTGTTCTTGATTTTGGAAGAGGTTGGGAGCCACATCTTCCACTGGTAGAGTTCACTTATAATAACTCTTATCAGTTCACGATTGGCATGGCTCCATTCGGGTCTTTCTATGGAAGACCTTGTCGTTACCCAACTTGTTGGCTAGAGGTGGGGGATAACAAGTTGCTAGGACTAGAGGTGATTCAGGAAACATCCGCGAGGATCGAGATGATTAGGAGTCGCATTCGAGTAGCCCAGGACAGACATAAAAGCTACTCCGATGCAAAATGGTTCTTCCGAGAGTTTAATGTGGGGGACCAAGTGTTATTACGTGTATCTCCTATGAAATGAGTGATGAGGTTCGGGAAGAAAAGGAAATTGGCCCCGATGTACGTGGGACCATTTCCCATTATCGAGAGGATTGGGCCGGTAGCATACATATTGGGACTGCTAGAACATTTACATCGCATTCATGATGTATTCCACATCTCGTCGTTGAGACGATATCTTTGGGATGATATGGCCCATACCCACATTGCGATAGATGAGATAGACTTACAGCTTGCCAGCTCTTGTGAGGAGAGACCGGTGGCTATCCTCGATTGTAGCGAGATGAGATTGAGGTTGAAGGTAGTTCCACTTGTACGGTCCAGTGGGAGCATCATAATGAGGAGGAATCCACTTGGGAGCGCGAGGCAGATATGCGCGAGAGATATCCAGATTTATTCTTACCAGATATGCCTTATTTTCCGAATTTCGGGACTAAATTCCGTTATTAGGGGGGAAGTATGTAATACCCCGTATTTTTATGCTTTATTAATTTGGGGATTTATTAAGTTTAATGTGAGTTAATTATTTAATATAAATCCGAAAATTAATTTTTTTATAATTATTAACGTGATGTGAGTTAGTAATTATGGGCAACTTGTTGTTGAATATTACTAATGAGTAAAGTAATATAATATTGGTTCTATGAAATGTCACGAGTGAATAAAATGACAATTTTGGAAATTTAAGTCGGGACGCACCTGTGTCGCGTGGGGAATAAATGTTGATTAATAAAAGTGAAATATTTTTAAGTTATCCGTATGGTCATTTTGAGTGCGCAACGTGTTCGGAAGGGTTGAGATAGTCAGAAAAGTGTACTCGGGGGTTTAGTTTGGGTCTCGGGGCATTTTTAGGCCTATTTAACACCATGGGATGGCATTTTGGACATTTTACATTTTCGGGTAATTAAACCCACGAAAATTATTAGGCTATATCAGCCATTTAGAAGAGTACTTTAGGGTTATCAGACTAAAAACCTTATAATGGCCATAGGAGAGGGAAGGAGAAAGCTTTCCAAACAATCTAAGGCCAAAATGTCATCCGATTGCACCACCACCACCACCAATGCGTAGATCGCGCGACAGGGAACGAAACCACACCAAAATCTTCAGTAAACTAGAATTCTGAAATTTCTAGACAAGTTTTATCTTGCTTATTTTCGTTAATGCATCGTTCATGATAGTCTAGGGTGATTAGGCCGAGTTTAGTAGAAGAAAATCCATAATGGAGATAGGAAAATCACATGTAGAATTGATTTGAATGTAAATCTAGTAACCCCTTCATATGTAGAGGCTTAACCATGAAATTATGATGAATTACGAGTAGAAATTTCTGGAAAAAGACTGATTAGAATCATGTTTAAGAAATTCTAGGGTTCTTGAGATTTTTATGAAGATTTGGACTATTAATCCATGGTTATTGATGAAAAATTGCATGCTTTATGTAGAAGATGAATAATATGGGTATATACTGATTATAGTACGAATTTTAGGGAGTTTGGGTGTGTAAAATCAGGATTTCATTGAGGTTGGATTGTGAAACCCGTAACTGCAAATCTGCAGAATTCGCAAACCTGTTTGATCGATCGATCGAACCAGGAGTGTCAATCGATCGACGCATCGATCGATCGAGCTCCTTCCATCGATCAATCGACCCCTTCTAGCACACTAATATTTCCCTTTTTCAAATTTAGTTGAATTCGATTTAATGAGAAATAACCCTTGGACACCTTTATTAAAATGTTTTGGGAGATAAAGAAGACAAGTAGGACTTTTAAATAATTATGGGACCTTTATTGTAAAACGAGAGTTGTATTTTTGGGATATTTACATATAAGAGATGATGAAATTATGTATTAAGGGGAGAGACGCGTAAGATAGTTAGGTTGGAAATTAGATTACCTACTGAATTCTACACTTGAGAGGATAGAGTCCATGAGTGTTACGCAATAAGTTGGAATGATCCCTCAAATTAAAGTAAGAAATGAACGATCATATGTGAGAACTAAATAATGAGAAATAAGGAGAAATGTCGTAATTATGGGATTATAAATGTACCTAATTGGATATGGTAAAAGCAGTTTAGTTATATGACTGTGTTTATGCATATACTACCTATGTGTGAAAATCGTGCCCGCGCTACTTTCTATCCCTGAGGCTACCGCGCTGGGACGATCTTATATCGATGTGCCTTTATGGGGGATATTGACTCGTACACTAGAAGATAGAAATCCTTGGTACAGGCTATCGAATCGATAATTCAGACGGTCCTAAGAGACGTGGGGGCATGTGATATTCTCTTAGAGACTTGGAATCTATGCTTCGCCTCAATATTGTTTGTGTATGTGTTAATACAGTTCGAGAGTGATTCCGAACTTGTATTTCCCTTAGTACGAGAGATACGGGCATTGGATAGCAGAGTATGGACGCACCATAATTTTTATGTGGGGTGCTGTTAAAAAATATATATTATACGAGTATTTGATATATATATGAATTCCTGAAATTTGGTACTACCTACGGTGCTATGGTAGATAAGAAATGAATAATGACTTCAAATTGGAAATACTTGTTTTGAAAAGTATAATGGAACACTGGAAACTTTATTAATAAATAAAGTTAAAATTAGAGCTTTGTTACTGAAAGAAATTTTCCTCCTAAACAATTATATTGTTCAGTTTTAAATCTTACGAGTAACCTAAGATAACTTAAACCATTGGGAAGTTTAGTGCGATATAAGATAAGTTAAACCATTGGTAAGATTATTTCGATAGGTGTGCACATTAGAAGAGAGTGTCGCACTCATATGTTGTTGCGTTGGCCTGTAAACATTTTAAGTACTTGCTAAACAAACTTTAAATCATTTACACAATCGGGCTCTGACCCATTTCTATTTTCCTTTCTCTCTT
Organism: Sambucus nigra; assembly: GCA_949130495.1. Taxonomy (NCBI): domain Eukaryota; kingdom Viridiplantae; phylum Streptophyta; class Magnoliopsida; order Dipsacales; family Adoxaceae; genus Sambucus; species Sambucus nigra. The sequence goes on from OX422218.1 coordinate 424,588,252, forward strand.
GTATTTATATGTATATATCACAGGTGCCCAGCCACAGGGGTGTCTTGCGTAGGATCCTTTGGAAGGAACACGCTGCAGCTTAGGTTGGAGTTGTAGGCCTCTTGCTTAGACGACTTCATTTATTTGAATCCACTCCTAGCTTATTTATTCAGTTGGGCATGTGTCGCCCATTCCCATTATCCATTTTTTTTGTTCGACATTGTGATTCATTTATTTCTAGTATTATCACTTTGGGATTTATTACTGTGTGGATGTTTTACTTTAAATTTTAAATGTTGGGACTTAGTTGTTGAAGGTTAAATTTATTTGGATTATATGTTCCATGATAATTATGGTGTGATTCTTTAATATTGAATTGTTGTTCATATTTAAATCTTGGTTTATAAAATAAAATTTGGAAAGTAATGTCTAAAAATGGTTTTGACACTTAGCTTAATTATTTAGGGTGTTTAAATTGGAAAAGTTATTTTTCGACAATTATGCTAAGAATGAACCAACTGTTCACCTTGATTTTAATTTAATAAAGGAGTGTTCGCCCGGTATTTAATTAGGCGAGATGTCACACCTTGGAAAGAAGACCGTTTCGTTCACCTACATATTGGATGGAATCTGGAAGCAATAAATAATTTTGTCCGAAAATAATCCAAGGAACCACTGAAAAAATACAAAAAATTCAAGAGAGATTGAAGAGTTTCCAAGATCGATAGAAAAGTTATGCAAACTAGCACCCATAGACCCTATAATTTCATGTTTGTGACCAAGTATTTTGAAACTTTCTCCTCGAAAAGGGATTTTATGTTTCGGAAACAAAGGGAAATTATCCCCTACATATATTGGACCTTCCACCGTTTCTAAACGTATTGGCCCTGCAGCCCACCTGTTCGAGTTAACGGTGGAATTATCCAATATTCACAATGTATTTTAAGTGTCCCAATCTTTAACACCCTGTATTTTTTAATAATTTGGAATTTAATTAGTTTTGGCGTGTTTAAATTACATGTGTGCGATAATTTAATTAAAACTAAATATTGCATATTTATTAAATATTAATTGGGAGTGATTTAAGATTAATACTTATGTGGTAAATTTACTAAGTGTGAATATTAAATAGAATACAGTAAATTGTTAGTACATCATAGTGAGTAAGAACGACGGTATTGTGACGGATTCTCAATTGGGACTTGTGAGTTTACTATTTGAAGGTTGGGCTAGATAGTCTATGTGAAGTGACTCAGATGGCAATTTCGAGACCACAGTTGGTCCCGGATGGGTAAAAATAGTGAGAATTAAGTACCAAAGTGTTATAATTGTGTTCCGGAGGCTTTTTATACTAGCCCAAACTCATGTTGGGATATTTGGGTCATTTTAATGTAACCAAATAACCTAATTTCGGGATTTGTGGGTTAAACTATAAGGGTGATGTTGGTGAGTAAGCCTTACAATTAGTTCTAAACCCTGAGAGTGGAAGAAGAGAGGAGAAAGCTGGAGGAAGCAAATTAGGGAGAAAATTCAAGGGGTTTCTACCATTAAACCATCACACAGGATGTAGATGAGAATCTACAAACATCCCAAGACAAGTAATTAACTTGCTTTGATTTGAATAGTGTTGAATCTTATTCATGTCATATTAGGTGTAGAACAAAAATATTTTGGGAAGGGGTTGTACAAGAAAAAGGGGGGGTTTGGTGAATTTCATCCCATGTGTAATATTAAATGATTAATTAATGATGATATACGAATTAAAATTGATGGAATTATAGCCTTACTAAAGATTCATAGGCTGACTATATTTAATCAGGATTTTGAAATCAAATATAGGGTTGTATTAAGATGTTCTTCATAGAAACCCATTTAAAAGAATTTAGTTGATGAGACTGGTTCAGATTCCAGGTCGAACTAGTTTAGATTTATAGGCAGAAAGCAAAATAGTTTGCATACTAGCCAAACGAGTTCGAAATTTCAGTGCTCTCAGATTAGGTTATTTAAGTTGTTGGGTTAATGAGGAAGGGTTAAATGGAATTTGAAATCTGATAAGATTTAGAGAATCATAAATAGGAGGAGGACGATAGTGTAACCGAATCTTGTTTTTAAATTATGAGAGAAACAATGTATGCAAATTTCTAATTAATGAATTGTGAGAGAAGCATTCAAAAACAATTCGTGTACAAGCTAGTTTTGTGAGTCCGAGAGTTTTAGCGTAATGATGCTAGTTTATTTATTTAATTGATGAAAACTTAAATAAATTAAGAGTCGAGGGATAAACATGGGATAAGTAGGCTAGTGCTTCAAGTGATAGGCACGGATTAGACGAATTTATGATTATATATATATATATATATATATATATATATATATATATATATATATATATTTGTGTATGGTATTTATGTGAAACAATCCCCTCTAGTGCTATGAGCATATGTTAAGGGACGTTGGTGATCTTCCCTGGTGAAACACAGAAAACAAAGTATCGACCGTATGTGATAACTCCGTGTTTATACCTTGTGTGATGGTAATTAAAAGTGAGACCATTAGGGCATGGTTAAGAGTCATCATCGAAGGACTATGACTTCATCCTATACGTTTGCAATTTTACCGAGTAGGTGTCAGAGTTCGACCGTCGGTAATCAAAATGAAGTGAGTGCCTTGGATGATGATAGAATTGTAGATATAGGCATCCAATGAGTTATTACTCAGGGGAAGGCATATAATGAGTTAGTACGCGGGGGATGGCATACAATGTGTTACTACTCGGGGGATGTTGACTATACGCGGCATATGTTTGTTTATTGTAGTATAACTTACGTATATAATAGTGTGGTTAATAATATACGGGCTTGACACCTTAAGAGTGAATGCTATAAATAACTGGGATAAATTTATGTGAATCATAAATGATGAAATGATTAATTAAGGTAATGAGATAAAAAGCTATAAAATGAGCGATTGGCAATACATAGGTTGGAGTGGTGTATTAGTGAAAATTGCAACAGGACTAGTTAGGTGGGGTAGTGTAACTAGGAGGTTAAGATGTATGCGCTAGGTGTACACTATAGTTGAGAGGTGAGAGGTATCTCATGGGAGTGTGACACGGGCTTTAATATGGAAATTTTTGCTGCATATTTATTTACTGCGGATTAATTACTTGTGGATATTTTTCAAAGGTTTTGGGTTATGACCCGTCTCAAAATTATTATTCAAAAAATTCTAGGTGTCCCACCAAAAGGATGCTAGAGATGATTACTCTTTCCAGGCATACATAGTTGCAACATATGTGGAGGCTTGCAGAGTTCTGAGTAGCCGTTTCCTTTATTTTGATTCTAGATTAGGCTCTATTTATGCTATCTTTTGGGCATCTTTCCCCTTACTCCATAGTAAGTTATATTTAGTTATCAATTTCATTCAAATATTTGAATTGGATTTTGGTAACCGATGCTTTATTCGGTGCCCAAATTTTTATCATGCATCTCGACTTCCTCATTTGGTGTGTATTGTTAATCTTGTTTTATTTTTGTTGGATGGTGATTGGATGGTTTATTTTGGTGCATTAATTAAAGATTAAAGTTTGACACGCGTTGTTAAACTAATAGGTTGTTAGTAATTAATAAAATTTGGACAATGATGCTAAGATTGAGATATATGAGACTACTATTTTATTTTGGTAGCACGTTAGCCACCCATTATTTTAATAGGTGGGGTGTTACACAGGTATGTCAGTATATTCCTTATCCCTCCCATTGTAACAACCCGAGACTTTAGAGACGATGATTTATTTATTTTGGGAGAAATAAATATTATTTTAATGGAGAATAATTAAATTGGCAATTGAGGTTAAAATTTGAAGTTGTTAGAAAGTGTTTCGAATGGAAATTCTGAGGGTGTAGTTGTGTCCAGAAGGGTCGAGAAAGTCGAAATGACTGTACAGGGGGTCTATTTAGGTTTTGAAATAATTTAAGCTCGTTTGGCTCGAATTAAAGTTATCGAGTCATTTAAAGTGTGTATTATCATTTAAAGTTGTGCATCTTGGGAGATACCGCTTATTAAGCCTACGGGAGAAACAATTATCCTTATAGAGAAAGAGATATAGAAAGAAAGAAAGAGAGAAGAAGAAAGAAGAAGAGAAAGAGAGAAAAAGTGGGATTTCCGGCCAATACGATATCTCGAGGAGGAATCAGACCCTACGAACTTGAGGCAAGTGATTAAACTTGCTAAATAATTGTTGTGTACCATTTATTTCATGATTTTTGGATTAAATATTTGGGTTTTAGGTTTAGTTTGGTAAAACCTAACTTTTGGGTAAAATCTTAAATTTGTTATGTAGATCTTGGATATGATGATAGAAATTAGTGTAAATGTGTTTTTGGATGAATATTAATGATATATATGTGATTGGGTTGAAGATCTATGAGTAGGAGATGATTCAAATGAATTTTGGGATTTTTGGCTGAATAAAAAGTAGCCATTTTCATGAGTTCTGCAGAGCCGAATCGATTCGGCCCCTTACCAAATCGATTCGGAAATATGAAGCTGCCCAGGTCTGAGTGACCGAATCGATTCAGACCTCAGTCGAATTGATTCAGCCTGAGATAGAATCCCAGGTCTGATGACCCAAATCGATTCGCCTTGGAGTCCGAATCGATTTGCAGGGCCGAACCGATTCGGAATTGGCCCGAATCGATTCGGAAATAGGGCTTTTTGAGGGATGTTTTTCAAGGGATAATTTCATTCCATTTTCTTCGAGGTTATCAATTGTGAACCTCTATAGGGATCGTATGGAGTAGGCTTTCGATATTTTTAGGGAGTTTCCCTCTTGAGATATTATTTGGGTCATATGGACTAAATTGGAGATATAACGATTAGAGATTTTAGTATAATCTAAGTGTGGAAGCCCACTACCTCTGGGAGTTTTATTTGGAAATAATGATGAAACAATTGAAAGGTAGAGAATGCATTTAACGATATTGGATTTTAGAATTAATCCCAAATTGGGATAACTTTCAAGTTTCACATGATTAATTGAACCATATCATGGATTGAGAAATATAAATGCTAATAAATGTGCATACGGATATAGAAATATCATTAACGATGATTGATTTGGGAGATTTCTCACACAATGAGTAATGCTAATTAAGATGCATTAGGAGAGAGAATATCCTTAACATAAATAGAATTCTGAAACAATTCATAATTGGAAGTTATGTGAAAACTTCAAGTGAGAAATAGTACAGTGTATACTAAGTAGGGAAGATGTGTGAGAATTGACAATTAGTATATGAAGAGAGAGATATTAATTCAACTGCGCCTAAGTGCGTACTACGAATATATATATAAAATGTGATAGGTATACCTTATATGATGGTATATCTTTATATTATATGGTGATGTATGTACACCATATGTGATGGCATATACATATATAGTGAAGCATACCCCCTCCTTGCTATCAGTGGGAAGTTGCGCGTGATGAGGGTGAGCACCCTGGCTCAATGAGTAGTGTGTGGATATTCCCCAGGTCGTAGTCATCCATGGTGATTATTATGTGATATACATTTATTATTTTGGGGTTGAGAAGTCATGGGTATGTTTCGTTCTCACTTCTCGTTTATCCCCACTAGGTAGTCCCCAGCTTGCTACATGGTATGGGAAACTGGAAGATGATAGCATTGAGACCCGCGTCCTCGAGTTATAGCTCATTTGGATGGTTATTATATTATGGATGTGATTGGTTACTTGGGTATCGAGGGAATAATGGACCTCACGACTAACATTGCGAAGGATTAGTGTAACGGGGGGGTTCCTAGTTTTAATTTCTCTTTTGCGAGACGTCCCACGCATGAAATGCAGTGTAATGTTGGGAGTGAGGAGAAGTTAGTCCTTAATGCTCATATATACATATATAGTATATACCTCTCGACGATCGACATTTCCAGAAGTAGTGTATCGGGGGGATCCTTGTTTGGATTTCGCTTTTGCGAGACGTCCCACGCACGAAAAGCCATTCACTGTTGAGAATTGGGAATAAATAATTAAAATTTTAATAATAATAATTTGGGTTACATGCATCATACACTGAGGGCATAATGAATCTCGAAAATCAATACTGTTAGGAGTAGTGTAACGGGGGGGGGGGGGGGGGTTCCTTGTTTGGATTTCGCTTTGTGAGATGTCCCACGCACGAAACACGGTGCAGTATTGAAACTTGGGAGAAGTTTAGTCCTTATCACTTAGATGTTAATAACTCATATATATTTATATTGTTGGTATAACTAGAATATGAGAAATTCTAGTAAAGAGATGCTTATGTATTGTGAATGTGTTGGTATGAGAATGGTTATGTAAACTTTATGTGTTAAGTAAATGAACAAATGAAAGAGAACTATAACATTAAAAGTTAAAGTAAATGATTTAGATGGAATTCAGATAAGTGTAGATTGGTAGATAAGTTAGATGATTTAAATTGAATATTTATTTTGGGAATTAGTAAGATTACTTGCCTAATAAGATTTGTGCATCTATTTGGAGATCACGTGCATACGTTTAGTTGCGCTCTTTAGATGAGAGGTGAGTTAGATTATTGTGGAGAGTGAGACTCCATTAAATCATGTCATTATGCATTTATAATTATTATGTATTTTAATGCACTTGCTATAAAATGTTTTCACCTCGGGCTCTGACCCGTTTATATTTTCTCATGCTATGCATATATATTGTTTTATTTTAGGTGTTCCTCCGTAAGGATGCCATGGATGTTTATCCACCCAGTGTATTCGTGGAGTTGTGGCAGTAGTGGACTATTGTGACATTTTGTCTTAGTTGATTCCTATCTTTTGTATATCTAGATTAGGATTCAGTTTGTGTATCGGGTTTATACCCTAGTGTTGTAGACTAATACTTTTATATTCTCTCTCAGATTTTTGTATTGTCTGTGACCCGACAGCATATTCAGGTATTTTACTTTGTACATTGTATTGTACTCTTTTATATTAATGGGGTTTATATTTATCAGTCATCATAGTTAGATGTAATTGGTTGGTTATGGTTGCATTATTGGTGTTAAATAAAAGTTTTAAATTCTTGACATTCAATTTTAATAGTTTCGGGTAGTTAGCCTTGTATTATTTAGTATTGTCAGTTGATGTTGAGACTGATCCATCTGAGACACCTGATTTAATGTACTATAGGGTTGGCCACCCGTTATTATTTTGATCGGGTTGTCACACCCATGTCATTACATTACAAGAAAATTAGGTTCAATCTAATCACGAATTTGAAGCACGCCCTATTCAAATTTTGGATCGCCAAGTAAAACTTCTCAAGAATAAATAAATCCCCTCAGTCAAAGTACTTTGGGAACATCAAAATCTACAAGAAGCTTCGTGGGAACTAGAACAAGTTATGAAATATTAATATCCTAATCTCTTCAAAGGTAAATTCGAGGACGGACATTTTTTTAGGTAGGTAGACTGTAACATTTGAACATTAAAATCAAGTTAATTAAAAACCCTAATCCCATACAAATCTGATTTTTTTCCACCTCATAGACTCTTGAAACTCAAAACTATCTTATATAAGGATAAAACTATTCTACAGAACCTACAACTTCACTAAATTTTCTAACTTCCCCTTAAAGTTTTAACATTTTAAAAATAACCCCTGAACTTTTAAAATAAGTATAACTTGACCTATACTTAACCTCTAGAATCAAACTTTATATTAAATTAAACCACTAGACCTTAACTGCCTATAAATTACAAATTCAGCCTTTATATTTCCATGAAATTGTAGAAATGTTCCTAAGCTTTACAGAAATGCCCTAATTTGAACAAAATAAGTATATACACATCCATGTAAGGACTAAAACCTAAGAAACCAATATTTCCACATTACATCCTCACCACATTAGCCACCACATGGGCATAATAGCCCAAAAATGCATGCAAACACCATCTTTACATTTTAAGTTCAATTTAACATTAACTTATCTTTTTAAACATGGGAATCCGCCTCCCATATGATCCAAGATATTCCCCTCTTTATACCCAATAAATTCCCTATGATCAGAAGCTCCAAATCCCTCCTCTTATGTTTATTCGATATTTAAAAAAAATTCTATAATAATATATTCTATGATTTTATGCAGCATACTTAAATATTTCAATTCCAAACATTTTATTTGTTGATATTATATTCATATCGATCAAAACAGTAGAGACTTTAAATCCAAAATTGCATCGGTACAAAGAAACTAGAAAAAACCTCCATTAAAGTTGGAGCTTCAATGATAGAATTTGATTCCTTGACTTTGAACCAATTTCAAAGGGATTAAATGGTTCCTTATGTACTCATGAGCTATAATGCAGTGATATTTTCAGAAAAGTATAAGTTTTGAGCTCCAATTGCTCAAAGGTGTTTTTCATTTCAGAAAAATAAAAACCTTAAATTCTCCACAATCGGACCACTCAATCCTTCAAACAAAAGCCAAATTCTTCTTTAGGAAAGCATAATCTCAACTATGTTCGTAAATACCTCTTCCTTATTCAGTAGATCTTTGAAAGTTCAGTCAAATTTTCTGAAAAAACATAGTTTTGTAACTCAATGCATACTATACCTCGTTCCATAAACTTATATTTTTGCATTCCTTGTGAAAATTTAGGTTCGATTAGTTTAAGAATAATCTCAAATGGTTTAGAAAATCAGGATTGATTTTAGGTTAAAGTTTTTCCAACCCTAGCTCAAAAATCGAGAGATTGAAGATGAACTTTTTCAACCAGAACCATTGACTGAGCAAGTGAGGGCGTCTGGCCAATCAAAAATTCGAATTTTTTGTTTAATATTCTTATTTTACTTTTTCTTGTCAAAATGGTATAAGGTAAGATTGTGTTTGGTCAAAACTGGCCACATTTATAAAAAATAAATAGGATTTTAGGTTAGAAATATTTTCCTAAAATTGCAAATTGACCCCTTCTGACTTTTTCAAGTTATAAATTTTAACCCGAACATTTTTCAACAAATGCTTCGATTAGTTTTGAATCAAAATGTCTTACACCAAGTTTCAAATTTAAATCAACCTAAGATTTTAAAGTTCTTAAATATTTAAAATTTAACTCCTTAAACTTTAATACATATAGCTTTTATTGCACATTAACCAAAACCAACCATATTTGCAACAATACTTACTCACACAAATGTATGTATCAAATAATCATGTACCATCTCCTCCTAAAATCCTCTTTTGACCTTCTTTTATCTGTTCAAATATCTGTACAAGTAGGTATTTTACCTTTTAAATAGTAAACTTTTGCGTACTTGTTTGACTACTGTTGATATCATTTCTTGATAGCCGAATTTGTTTCCAAGTATTTGTTGAGATTACCATACTCATAGGCTATTATATCACGAATTGTTTTATTTTTTATCATTCAAATCAACTTAAACCTTTCACACCTAATAACTGATATCATGAAAAATTATGGTAATAATCGATTCAGTTTAACTTGATCGTCTATGCATTATTATTTATTATAAAAGCATCAGTAATAACTAGGGAGTAGACTGTTGTGTAATTGCACAAAATTTTCAACTTGGCCCATTGTCTCTGGTGATTGAGAGCCAAGTTTTTTTTGTTACATGCATATAAGGGGCAGTTTAATTGTGTACCTAGCAAGTTACTTTTCTAAAAAATATATGGATTATTTATTATTTTGTTTTACTGATGGAATATTTATTTTTATACCCACTTTAAAATCTTCTAAGTATGGGATTATCAGGTTAAATCTCCTTGGCTTTCTTATTATGAAATACTGATATTTTCAGACATTAGAATTCTATACACACTACACACTACACCTTCCATCTATACATATAATTTGTTATTAAATCGGTAGAACATGCTTATCATATTTGTGCTAATTCCTTTTTCCTCTAGTTGGCCCAGGCAAAAGAGGACAGTCTCTCTTCCCTTTTTATGACACATATGGATCACGTGTTTCCATAGGTAACTGTTTGGACAGAGACTAAACTAGATGGAAGTAAAGAGTGGCACATTACTATTAGCTTCTTTATAATTCCTGTTGATAATAAGATGTAATTCACCCATATGGTTGTAGTGCACTATATGTGACGCTTTAATGAATAAAGTTATGTTTTCCTCCTTAACATTAATTCATTACTATATGTAGATTCTCTTGTATATTCAGACCAAAAAGCATGTTGTGATAGTAAGCAACATGAGTTCGTAAAAAATGTAAATCTGAGCTAGTAAAACTGAGTCTAAATATCAATAAGCATAAAAACATAGATGAATATCTGAGTTTGCAGTTAAGGAGGAAAACCGTTGAAATGTCCGAATCCACAAAGCCCAACGTCCTAATACAAAACCTGAGTTTGCAATTAGATGGAAAATTTGGTTTGTAAAAATGTAAATAAGTAAATAAGAATAAAAACATAAAACAATAATTGAGTTTGCCAAAAAAAACTTACGAAATGTAAAAACTCGGGAATCCCAATCCCGCAAAACCCAACTTGTCAAGAAATCTGGGTGACGAAAACAAAAACCTATGACTGTAAATAAGTAAATAATCAAATCAAAACCTAATATTGTAAATGATATTTGAGTTTGTAATGAATAAAAGAATACATGAGCCAAGAAACCCAAAATTGATTAACTAAAAAATTGACAAAATCCAAACCTAGGAAATCCAAAACCAAACCTTGACATGGGAGTTGAGAGCTGAGTGGATGAGAGGTGAGGGGTGATTGGGTGCTGAGTAGGTGAGAGGTTTTGTGAGGGTTTTTGTAACCTGAGAGGAAATGGCGTGATGGAGAAATAAAACTCAGGGGAAATAAAGAGCAAAATGGTACGGGAGAATCCAACAACAGAAAAGGTATGGGGAAACCAAAAACAAATGTAAATTTGAAATTAATGGAGGGAGTTGATCTCAACCCTTCATTTTGTAAAAATGTGTAAGGATGTGGCATTCAACTTCACCGTTAAAATGTGTACATAATTCAAAACTTCTAAATCATATTATATATATGGAATAGAATGGTATGTATATATGTCTAAATAATTAAATTTAGTTGTATGTCTTCAATATATGTGTTTGTTTGATGTCAAATAATTGTATTTAAATTTATGGATTTGATATCGTTGAAAGCAATTTGTGCAAACCTTGGTCTGAAGATTCAAACCATTCTTTATTAAAATGTGAATATTGGACTTTGATATTTATGTGTTCTTGAATATATTTGTTTGTTTGTTGCAAAATAATTGCATAAGAATGTATGGCTTTGATATTGTTAGAAACAATTTATGTGAAACCTAGGATTGAACATTCAAACCCTTCTTTATTACAATTTTACTATTTGACATTGATATTTGTTTGGTCTTGAATATATGTGTTCGTTTTTTGTAAAATAGCTTTATTTACATGTGTGACTTTGATATTTTAGGAATATAATTTGTTCAAAGCCTAGGTTTGAAGATTCAAACCACTATTTATTACAATGTGTGTATTTCATTTTGATATTTTTTTGTCTTTTAAATATATGTTTTTGTCTGTTGTAAAATAGTTGTATTAACATGTATGACTTTGATATTGTTAGATACAACTTGTGAAAAACCTAGGTTTGAGCATTCAAGCTATTAATTAATAAAATGTGAATATTTTAATTTAATATTTATTTGAGATTGAATATATTTGTTTGTTCGTTGTAAAATAGTTGAATTTACATGTATGGCATTGATATTGTTAATTTTGTGCAGAGCATAGGTTTGAACATTCAAACCATTCTAAATTCCAATGAGAATATTTGACATCGTTATTTGTTTGGACTTAAATATAATGTGTTTGTTTTTTCTAAGTGTAATAATTTTAATTAAAAAATACAATTTGTGTTTTTTTTTATAAATATGACGGATTTTTGGTGAAATTGGCAAAGAAAATATTGAACATTGACCGATAATCTTTAATGTTCTTTAAATGTACTTAGGTCTTGAAATTTTGATTCGATTCGGTTATAAAGTATAGTTAAAACCAATTTGGTATGTATATACAACTCAGGGTTACAACATGATAATGTTTCAAAAATATTGTTTAAACATTATGGGCTGTTAATTAGGTTGCACTTGTGTCTGAGCTAACTAATGATTTAACTATACCACGACGATAAATTAACTTGTGAAATGATCGTGAGTGACATGACTGCATTGGTTGTTTCTACAAGTTAGTTTAGTCACGTGGGGTATAGAACTATTCTTAGCCCATCTATTCACACATGGTAGGGAACGATTCCTATAAGATGTTGTGAGGTGACATAAATAAACGCCAGGATGTATACCGTAGATGTGCTAATAATTTTTTAAAATTCGCAAAGTGGTGTCTCAATGATGAAAATTTCTCCTATCCTTCTAGATGTTAAGTGAAAAAAATTTGAATTACATTGGCTTAAAATGGGGTATGCAGGATGATTATTGAGTTTGGGTTTTTCACTAGGAAATGCATTACACCTTTATCCCTGAACAACCTTCACTACAATCAACAAGTAATACAACAGTGGAAGTATAGGAGGATGTTGTGGGGCATAATTTGTTACATAATCTAATAGACGATGCTTACGGAGTTCATGTGATGGAAGAGAAAGAAAATTATGATATGAAAGACGATGAATCTATTGGTGGAGGTTCTAGTGCTCATGATGGTGTTGGGATAAACCTTGACGATAACAACAAAAGTTTTAATGTCAAATCCACCGAATCGTTGTATCATAACTGCGACAAATATCAAACAACTTTACATTCCATCGTTGGTTTGCATAGTTTCAAGACTCCTTATAGTTTGTCTCGTAATAATCTCATTCTAATTCTAAATTGAGTGAAAGGTTTCTCCCTAAACAGAATTCACTTCGATATAACTACCCGAGTATGAACAACAGTTAGAAAGTTCTTGGAATAAAGTATAAATCAATATATGCTTACTAGTATGACTGCATACTATACCATAAGGAGTACGAATATCTTGATCATTACCTGATATATGGGGAACCAAGACTTGTGTCAGGGCATGGTTCTAATGGTAAGAGAGGTTAACTTTTAAAAGTGCCTAAAGAGTATTGGATATTTCCCCTTTTAGTCTTAGAAAAAGATTTTTCACAATACTAGGGACAGCGGAAGCAATGAATTTTCACTCTAGGGAAAAATAGGGGATAATCTCATGGGTCATCTTATTGACTCAACCGTTTGGAAAAACATAAATCTTACTTGCCTCGATTTTTCTAATGAACACTTTAATATTCATTTTGCAATATTAATAAACGGGTTCAATCCATTCAGTAATCTAATAACCAATCAAAGTTTATGGTCGATCATGTTAGCACCCTAAAATCTAAATCCTTCATTGTGTATGAGAACAGAATTTTTGATGTTGTCTTTATTGATATCTGGTCCAAAGAAAGAAAGTGAAAACATCGATGTCTATTTGGCACCGTTGGTAGAATAACTGAATGCGTTGTGGGTATCGGGCATGAAAGCATTCGAGTCTAACAAATAAAAGATCTCGCGTTGAAAGTTATATTAATATGGGAAATTCATGATTTCCTAGTTTATGGGATTTTATATGGCTGTAATGTCCATGGTTACTTTGGGTGTCCAATTTGTGAAGAGGAAACTAGATCTCAATATCTCAAGATCTGAAGTGGAAAAATATATATCATTCTCATACGAGATTCTTTCCTACCAGTCATAGGTTTAGATTTTGTAATAGTTCTTTTATTTTACCGAGTGGGGTCGAACATAGAATAACTCCAAGAAATCTTTCAAGTTTAGAAATTAGTAGGAGGGCTTCGAAATGTTGAGATAATATTTCAGGGAACAATCTCAAATTTAATAGTGACAGTCATAAAAAGACCCATGCTGAGAATGAAGTTGAGGAAACACGTGGTACATTAGGTCAATATTATTTAACTTTCCATGTTGGAAGTGTAACCTTGTGCACCATGTATTAGATATCATGAATTTTGAGAATAACATCATCAAACATCGTGTGAACACATGCCTAAGTGTATGTCATTCTAAGGATGGAGAAAAGGCACGGCATGATCTTAAAGTGTTGAAAATTAAATTGAAATTATTGTTGAAAGAAGACAATGGTCGGAGGAATATAATTCCCTCTGGGTAATAAACTTTAAAGAGTAAAGAAAGAACCCGGCTTCTAGACAAAGTACATAATTTTATAGTCCCTTCTAATTTTTCATCAAATTTGCATAGTATTATGAGATATGCCATACATCATCTACAAAGTGCAAGTTTCATGATTGACATGTGATCATGAAACCAGTCACCTTGTTATTCCTTAAGAACTATTTCTCTAAGCATAAGGATTTGCGTAGGGTCATCATGCATTTTAACCTTTGGTACGAAATAGTCAACGAAAGGACATTGTAGCTGCAAAAGCAACTCGAGCTGAAGGAACTTGTGTGTTGGATAAGTACCCCTGATATTTTTCGACATATGTATCAAATTTTTTGTTCACTTACGCGATGAGGCAGAACTAAACAAACTTGAAGAAATAAAAGGTGCAATAGTGTGGCTCACAAGGTGAGAATTTGGTATGTAATTTAAAACACTAAGTCTTAAACTTGAAATTAGGGCGTTGGGGGTGAAAACACAATTTAATTGAAAAACTTCACCAAAAGTGGCACGTGTGATACCACGCTTATTAAAATAATGGGTGTCCATCCCTCTACTAAAATAAAATAGGAATCTCATTTGGATCATTCTTAGCATCACTATTCAAAATCAATTAATTATTATCCACCAACTAGTTAATTAAGTCGTGTACGAATTTTAATCTTTGTTAAGATGATGATATAAATGTCACCATAAATAAAATCTATCCTCCATGGCTCATCAAATAAACAGAGAAACTACAATCACATAACTGAATACTTAAATCTAATACACATCAAGTAATCGAATGAACCATCGATAAAACCATTAGAAATAATTTCAATCACCGAAATATGAAAAATAAAATATAGCTGACATTGGAAGACATGCCCAAAGAGTAACTGACTGAATCCTATCTTGAAGTAAAAGGATAGATATCATCTACTGAAATCCCTTCAAGCACTCTAAAGCTTATGCAATTCCAATTGTCTGTAATGGAAGTTCTTGCTTGACATCCCTATGGCTAGACATCAAAAATGTTTTGAAAGTAACTTTTTGTTGTTAGTGACCCGTACTAGAATATCTTCTTATTCTCCTCGCATATTTTGTAATCATTTCTAGATTCTAGATGACTCAGGTTGATCAACAACAATTTCAACTTGCTTTTGAGCTGAGCTATTTTCTTTCGAAAGTTTGCTCGGCAGGCAAGTTTTGTTGGTCAGGAACTTCCATATAAGTAAATTGAACAATAAAATATGCCAAATCCTATCCTTTCAATGAAGATCTTCGTACGTAGACAATGTCATACTCTCCTAATTCTAATGGTCGGTTCATCAATCTTCCTGACATCTCAAGCTTGTGGAATTCTTGCCGAAGAGGCAAATCAGTATACAGAACTATAGTATGTTCTTGGAAATAAGGTTTCATTTGCCTAGAAGCCTCAATATGCACTACGGCTCATTTTTCCAAACGTGTACACCTGATTTCAGTTCCTCTGAATGCTTTACTAGTGTAGTAAACTTGGTTTTGGATTCCATTGTCCTGTCTAACTATGGTGGAGCTCATTGCTGACTAAAAAAAAACTAAAGATAAGTACAAATTTTCTCCCAAAACTGGTCAGGATAATAAAGGAGGTGATCTCAAATACTTTTTCAACTCCTGGAAATCTTCTTCATATTTTGCACTCCACCCAAAAGTCTTTTTTAATACCTCAAAAAATGGTAAGGACCTATTTGTTTGTTGGGAAACATATCTATTTAAGTCTGCTAATCTTAGTGTGAGCCTTTGTACATGTTTATTGCAGTTCAGTGACTTCATTTCGATCAAATATTTTATCTTTGATGGGTTAGTCTCAATTCCCCTTTGATTAACTATGGAACCAAGGAACATTCCTTCTTGTACTTCAAACACACACTTGGTTGGATTCATCTTTATCTGATGTTTTTTCCAACTCATCAAAAGTCTTAATGAGGTCCACAATATAATCTGAGGCTATTTTACTCTTTGTTAACATATTATCCACCTAAACCTCCATGTTTTTGCCTATCTGATCTTCAAAGACTTTATTCACCAGCCTTTATTATGTCGCGCATGCATCTTTTGGTCTAAAGGGTGTTACATTGTAGCAATAAGTTCCTCTATTGGTGATGAAGGTTGCACTTTACTTGTCTTTAGGTTTCATCTTTATCTGGTTATACCCAAAATAGGCATCCATGAAGTTAAAAGTTCATGTCCCGACATAACATCTACCAATTGATCAATTCTAGGCAAGGGAAAATGGTCTTTTGGGCAAAATTTATTTAAATCAATGAAATCCATGAACATCCTCCATTTATCACTCTTCTTCTTGACCATTACAATGTTGTCCTACCAGGTTGGATATTTCACATCTTCAACAAACTGGGATTTTTGAAGTTTTTTGACCTTCTCTTGGTGATAACATTGGAAGTCGCCATAATATCAATATAATTATAAGGCTAAGCTTTGGGAAAGAAATGTTAATCTACGTGAGAATTGAATTAATTATATAAACACTCAAAATCCACAAATTTATACTAAAGATATTTCATAAAGAGGTTCAGGTAATCTACTAAAAAATTTCATTTATATTTAAAAATAATCACATTATTGGAGTAAAAAATCTTTCAAGACTAGGTAGGGGTTAATACAAAATAATAGGGTAATATGTATCTTAAAAATAGATAATATGTGTCCCAAATGTATTTCTAATGTCTCTAATATTTGTATAATTGTGCATGTATTTTAGGCATTTTTAAAGCCAAGGCTTTGTGATCAAATATCCTCTAAAGAGCTTGTTTGTCCTTTGCATCCAGTTTCACCCTCTTCAAAGAAATTTTATGAATTGTCAACCTAGGATATGAATTAGTATCATCAAGATTGACACAGTTATAGTTAATATAGACCTACTATAACATTTCCATATCATATATCAAGGATTGAACCTCTGATAGAAGGTCTATAGGGAGTCTGGAGATCATCAACGGAAACCTTCTGGGAAGAAATACTTGCCACCCACATTAAAAATATGGGAAAAGTTCCCAAAAAGACATCTAATTGGTCTTTCTTCATTACATGAACTTCTTCATAATGTCTTATAACCTCATTGGTCCATTTAAAATTGTTACAAGATGTTTCTTCAATGGGGATAGGAAAAGTAATGTATGAAAATTCATACAACAACTCCTGGGCATATGCGATATCTTCTTTTGAATAAGGGTAGCAAAATTGAATCAAATCAACTTAAGGACAAAGACTTAAAGTAAGCCTTTAGGTTTTTTAAGGAATCGCCTGAGATTTACATAGGAAACAAAAATATTGTACTATCCCCATCAAAGACAAAATTATCCATGTTCACTAAAGCTTCCAAAGCCCCTAAGTTAAATTTAAACTCAAGAATTACATTAGAGGGATATGGATCATTCTTCAAAGAATGTGAGAAAGGTCTAATAAATATTTAATTAGTATATTTGTCTGATCAATACCATCACAATACTAATCCCTAAATGAAGGACAACTTGAAGAAAAGCAAGTCGTGAGAATATTGACTTGTTCTTTCTTAAAAGCATCAAAAGGATGGTACGAACTATCTCCAAGTCCTCATGGGATCATCTTTGGTAGCATAAATCCTTGAATCACCCATAATCCCATACCTAGAGGTCTCTAAAACACAATTATATAATAATCTATCATTTAGGAAGAATATATTTCAATAGATACTACCTAGTCTCACACCTAATACACCGAACCAATGGAACAACATACAAATTCAGCCCCACCCCAGAATTGCCCATCCATAAAACCTTCACTAACTAGTCACATACTTAGAAAGTGTTAACAAAAACCAAGGCCTATATACTATTCCCATACCTAGCAAGCAACCTAAAAGTAAGCTGAAAGCATGACCACCCAAAAAATCCTGTCATCCCCACGGTATTTTCAATATTAACACAAATAACGATCACATAGGGGTATTTTCAACCTATCAAAATAATTCTTTTAATTAATCACAAGATTAATATCTATCCAAATTATGTTTATTGAATTATAATATTAATTAAAAATTTGATTTTTCCATAACTTGTATAATTTTCATGAACATGCCTATTTCAGATACAACAATAAATTTCAATTTTGCAAGCAACACATAAATAACATGATTTTTACAGGTAGGATTCAATTTATAAAGTTCATATGAATTATTCTAACATGCAAAGGTCCATATATTCTAGCAGAGTCCCAACCTCTAATATAAGCATATGAGTGTTTTGAGTGTTAAATTGTATAACAGATTTGAATAAAAATAGTCCCAACTTTAGTTTCACTTTCCTAAATTAG
Organism: Sambucus nigra; assembly: GCA_949130495.1. Taxonomy (NCBI): domain Eukaryota; kingdom Viridiplantae; phylum Streptophyta; class Magnoliopsida; order Dipsacales; family Adoxaceae; genus Sambucus; species Sambucus nigra. The sequence goes on from OX422218.1 coordinate 424,606,775, forward strand.
TCACTCTAATTTATTTTAAGAAAATTATTATTATTAGTGTTTACGTAACATTTAAAATGTATAATACTAAAGGGGAATGATAAAAGTATTCATGCCTATAAATAAGTCATCTTGAAAATCTAATTACATGGTTTCGTTCCTCTCGCGAAAATAGCAAAGATATGCTCTTAGTGATTTTGTAGAAAACTTTATTTAGATCTTCAAAACTTGAAATGAAAATTGTGTAATTTCTACATTTTGATCCCGAATTAAATTCCACTTAAAAACTTTTTTTTATATATAAAAGCAAACATTTTTACGTACCAAAATTAAATAGATTCCAAATTTTAAAAAATTTAAATTTAAAAAAAAATTACTGCTCAAAAAATTACAAGGTGTTACATGGGATGTCCTACTTCGAATCTCACCAGTATTGATAACTAGCTCACATTTTAATTATGGGTAGTAAAAAAAGATCTCTCCGCTATTCTGATTAGTCATTAATACGTATAAATAAACACTCATTATATATATTTACCTTGTCCTGCTCTTGGTGGTTCACGCTCATTATCCTTTTTTGGATCTTCCTCAAGGTAACGTCATTCCTAAATACTCAACCATTTAAAATTTGTGGTATCTACTCCCATGATACCTTTATTATCATTGACAAAGTCAATCCCATAAAATGTCCTCGCATCGGGTCCAACACTAGTGCCGACTCTAAGGAAAAAATCAATCTCTTATATAGGTAATAACTCAACAACCATACCATTACAAACTAGAAAAATCTCTGACCATCTGTGGAAATTATATGCAATTGTAATCCCCTATGATGTAATCGTGTCCATGCATAAAAAAATGTGTCAGACCTTCTTCCGAGCCTAACCACAACTACTTAAAGGAATTCTCAACCTAAGAATGACATATAAAGTCCGACTCTCGGTAGTTAGTATAAGTGTTAGCCTATCTATACACGCAATCTCAGTACTAATATAATGATATCTCCCCAAAAGTCAACAACGCGGTTAAAAACTATATCGACACAACAACTACCATGTGTCAATAATCATGATGTAAATAAACCACTTTCCATTGAGGTTCCCTCTTATACATAAAGATCAGAGATAAAAATTTAGATACCTCGTAATCTTAGTACACTCACACTACTCAACGATAAATGACAAATCCTATGTGTTTAAGCATGACTCATGCTCGCGGTCCATAAATGTACCCATGACCATCCTCAAAAGTTGGTTTCCATGAATGAATATAATTATTAGGTGGCTCCACTTTCCATTAGCATAACATATTCTTCTAAAGGAACTATCAAATTGGTGTCCCCACTAGAAGCCATAACGACTTTACTTAGTTGGTCAATTATGTTACAATTTTAATCATTTGTCTTGCTCTCATAGGTTGTGGACCCAATGACCAAAATATTTACTTGGCCCTACTAGACAATACATATCACATCATCTATTATTGGAAACCTCTTAGGTTCTGCTCCCCATATGTGTTTCCTTTTATTGGTGAGGTCCCATTACTCGAGTCCACGCTATAATATCTCTTATCATCAGGACGACTTTGGCCTTGGTATTCCAAATCATAGGGTCTCTATACTTATAAAAGTTATAATGCTCCTACTGATTTAAGAGTAAAACTTCAACCACCTAAGTTCAAGTCAAAGTTGGGTTACCTAATAACACCTGTCAAACGTTTAACACAAAGTTTTTTGTCAACACCCAAAAGTATTTATCTTAATAACCTAATAGCGCAAAACTGCATATCTTTATGTATCAATCTCTCATGGTGGAGAAAGATAAAGATAGTATAACTTCTCCTAATACTAGATTCGTCATGGTCATATAGACGATATTTTCATATCATTGTCCTAATGACGTTACAGATGGTGAGGGAAATCATTTCCCCTCGAACCGTATGCTAAGAATTTGTTATTTATCTCATGCCTAAAAGTCCTTAACGCGTGACTGAATTAAACCTCATGCGTGGGACGTCTCACAAGATAAATACAAATAAGGAACCCTCTCTATGCACTTGGTTGATCCCAATCATTAGTCAAGAAACAACGACGTGAGACCCTAAGTGGTCATCATTATAAAGAATACAAACCTTAAATGATAAGGCTATATAGTAGTAAAAAATTCAACTCGAAAAAGAGATAAGCACATTCAGAAACCCTAGTACACTAAAAACTTCAAGGTTATGATACAAAATGTGACACCCTGTAATATTTAAAAATAGATGAGTATCATTTTAAGCATGCAAGAAACACACTAAACTGAAAATAAAACTAGATATCCATAATGAAATATATTCCATAACACTAATACCATCCACATGAGTCATATCTATCATGGCAGAAACAACAAACTATAGGCTAAATAAAATGTGAATACAAATATGGGTCCCTCTCTACTAGAAAGGAAAATAAGTGAGCTGATAGAACTGTCACTCAGGACAGTGACATCTGCATCCTAAAATAGAGATGCAACTAAAGAATGAATGATAGAAACACTATCGATCAAGGTTGCAGAACGTGCGACCTTGGTCCTGAAACATTAAATCCACTACAAAAAAATAGTCAATTAGTAATAGTAGTGTAGTGTTGCAAAAATAATTACTAACATTAAATTACTGTTACAAAAAAGGCGTGGAGAAGCGAAATAATAACACTATTTACCTATACTAAGTTATGTGTTACTAAAGTGATACAAATTGATTCAAATCCTAACCGACTTTTACCGTTACCAACATTTCATAGTATATTTCTTACACAAAATAATGTAACACTTAGTAACCGTATATGTTCATTACTAATAGTAAAGAATTTTTAAAACAAATTATATATTTTTTCTTATAACCACACCTATGAGAAGATCCAAACACACTTAACCATACTTAGATCACTTCATTTTTGTTCTGTAAATCCACAGCAGACCATACGTACGAATTTAAGAAAAAAAATGACTTATTAAGAATTTACAAAAAGGCCACAAAATTAGATCTTTGCAACAATGCATTGTTGTTCTTTTTCATATTATAACTAGATGTAAACCCAAGTGTTATGTGAGCTCGTTGCTTTTTAAATACTCCCGCAGTCTTCACAGGAATAGAAATTGATAAAACTGCATAACATGCCACAGACAAACTTAAATATCAATAAAATTAGCCTCAAAATTTACAAAAAAAGGACATAAGTTTTAAATGGATTTATGTATGACTTTTGATTTCATATTATTAATCTCATCAATTGTGCATCCAATTAATCCATCTCCTTGATCATTAAAAACAGAAACCCAAGCTTCACCACTCACGATAGAAACATTCACAACCATTGTGTATTTAAGTATGATACACCAGAGCCAACAGAAGCTATTGAAATGTCTTTGCCTTCGAAATCATAACTATAAGTAGAATAATGTGGTTTTAATTTATGGTAAAATAACATACAAGTTTGTCTCCAAATGGTTAACTTCTTACTAGGATTTTATTTTATTTTATTTTGGTGTATCTGGATTTACCACTATGACACTTTTGCTTACTGTAGACCAATATATGCCTAAAAAAATAAACAAAGTACACTTCAGTGTTGATCATGTACAAATTAATCAACCTATTTAAAGTATCCAAAGAAACTTTAAACTACCTTGGAAATCTCCAAAATTTAGAGATCGTATTGCAACTACAGGAGATTTGTCAGTAAAATCTAGCGGTTCTTATCCTACACCAGTGGCAACTTCATTCCATAGTGACACAATAATAGTCTTCTTCCTATAGATAAGATAATGCTCAATTTATCAAAAAATATAGAAATAAATGGAGAACATGTAATGGAAATACATTAAATGAAGCTTACGTCTCATCTGCAATAGGTATGTCATGCTTTGGGATGGTTTCATTGCTTAGTTTCAATCAAATACTCATTGTAGGAGATATACTTTGCACTATAGCAATAACATATGCTATTCATAAGATTTCATGTAGTATTATTTTACATAATAAAAAACAAAAAATAGTTCATGCATCAAGACATCAATTAGTGGAAATCCTTACCCACAAGCTCATTCTGATTGGCATATGGACCCAACTGATCAATTGGGAAAAAATTGAATGTTTTTTCAAGAATAAAAGTTGCTTCATTACTTCCCTCCTCCACTTCAGAATTTTCATTCAAAGTCATCTCATAATCACTTTTTACAGTTTTTAACTGGTTGTTTGAAATTTTTAGAGTTCCCTTTGATATGTAATAGATCTTCCCCATTTAAAACTTGTCATAAAACTTCGTTGAAGCCTCATTAAACATTATTTCTTGTATTTGTACACCCTAAATCAAACAAATCAATTTACTCGATCAATTTATCATGCAGAAGGCATGTTTATACATCATGAAATAGGAATAGAGTGTCTATAAAAAGTTCACTAGACTGCGAGACATGTCTGCTGATTTTTTTTTCATATTTACATTTATGAAAAATGTATATTTTAAACCTTTATTCATATTTGTGAAAAATGTATAAGAACTAAAGAAAATACATGTTTCATGTTTATATTTATGAAAAATGCAATTTCAATTTATCAACATGTCTAATGAGCTTACCATATGCGGTCTGAATCTTCTCAATGGTCTAGAAGTCTAATGTGACATAAAAAAAAGTAACCATAATCATATAGTTGACCTATGGGATATAAAGTTGACCCTAATCTTTAGTAGAAGAATGAAAAACCTTAACCCTCGGAAGATAACCTAGGCTTAAGGATTGGGTGATAATTGCATAAGCCCTATATATCATAGCTTGGTTGGCAATAATAGTAGCAGAACCAACTATCATAAATGTTGGACAATAAATTGGATCTACATAAATAAACACATTTATTATGACTAATTGTATGTTCCTCTTATACTTGATTAGATTAATAATATATATGATTTTGTAAAAATAATTGTTGAAGACAGAAAATGGCCAGATAAATGATGAGGATGAGATTGAAGATGAAGATAAACCTTCACATCAAACATATATGAGAACTAGATTGCTCTAATTATTCAATCACAGATAAATAAATAAGACAAAGATTTTTAAAGTGGTTCGGCTAGGAATAAAGCCTACGTCCACTGTTATGTTATTGCTGAGTGTTTGTGGAATTCTTGATTACAAGTTCTCTCAAGAAATTCCGGTCCCTTTGAATGGGATCGATACAAGGTATTTATAGCCTTGAGGCTGTACATGAAAGGGTCGATACATTAAATGATATACATGTGAAAGGGTAATACATTTAATGCCCTTAGACTTGTGCGTCAAGGATAATCATTTAATGAACCAGTTGACTGTTCGTTATCTGGCAATCAGTGCTGTGGCCGAGATGCAGCTCGGACCGTCTGAGTAACTCGGGTATGTTGATCTTCCTGGTATTCAAGAGTTCCTCGGAGCCTGTGAGTTCCTCGGAGAAGTATGTTCCTCGGAGCCTGTGAGTTCCTCGGAGAGGTCTGTTGTTGCCATGTAGATAGCCAGGTGTCTTCGTATGATTGGTCCACGTCAGCAGATTAAATTTGGTATCAACAATAATAAAACACATAGGTAGGAAAAAGATAATTATATAAAAACACTCGATATTAAATTGATTGTTTTCTCTTAGTCTGTTTCAGAATCGTGAATTAAAATTACGAAGATATCTATTTAAGTTAAAATTATATTAAAAAATTTGTAATATCTACTTTAGTAATATATCAAACAAAATATCTAACATGGTACAAACAAAAACAATGGACAAGAAACATATGACTTGAGAATGAACTGATGAAATAATAAAATGGATATTTTAACAACTTATATTCACTCCATTATAGACTCACACGATATATAATTAATACCTAGATTAATACCTAAAGTTGGAGATTGAAGAGTTTATGATTCATAATTAAATACTACATCTTCATGTTTGAAGGATATAAACACAAAATTAGGACTAATAATTAGTACTTAAGATTAAAGCCTTCAAAGTTGTATCATTTTAGAATGAATCAAATTTTAGCTTATTGAAACTAAAAAATAATTTGTCAAGAAACTGTTAACGCAAATATACCTGAAGATAATAGGAGGGTGTAGTTTATCTCCCAACCTGTGAGGGATTAACAAAAAAGAACAAGAACATAAACTAATTAGAAATAAATTTAAACAAAAATGTTCAAATGCCAAATTTCATGTCATACCAATTATTCTTTAAAAATGGATCAAACTATTTATACGAAACACATACAAATACATTTAATCAATATTTATGCAATATCTAAGAGATTCGGCAATGACATAGGACTCTGTAATGGAACCTTCAACATACTACTTATAACTAGGTTTACCTTTGAAATCTTTCATCTTCCTATTTGTATAATGCAATAAAAATTAATAACAACCAGTATTGACATGAATTGATCATATCTTATTTATTAAAAGACAAAAAAAATCACCTTTCAAGCGGATACATGCAATGAGTGTTTGTTGGTCCACAAGCCAAGGCTTCATCTTCTATATGCACAGGGAGGTGAATGTTAATATCGAAAAATGTTGGTGGAAAATATTTTTACAACGCAAAGAATGCTTAAACAACCATACATTTGTCTCTTAGGATATATTGTCGAATGAGGATCTTGGAGCACAACAGGTTAAAAAAACAAGCTTAATTATTGGACTGCTCTTCTCAAATCTTGATTTTTGGGAAGGCATGTTGGAGTAACATGGGTATCAAGTGTTCCATTATGACATGATAGTAGTGGGACATCAATGAATGTAGAGACGAGGGATTAAGACTTAAAATATTGCTCACGTTAGATGAAAAACTAATAGGAAGCTATAAATATTTTAAATTTTGGTAGAATTTTCTCTTTTTCTCTTTATCCAATATAAATGGTCTCATTGGTTTGATCTTTTTCTCGATGAGGGAATCAACTTTAAGCCATTGATTGTTTCGTATACCAATATCCTTCTTATCCAATTATCCTTTTTTATATCCTCTGTTATATTAGCACTAAGAATTGTGTTTATTAAATGCTTTGCAACATTGTTCTCAGTGTGCATCACATCAAGGACATGTAGAAGTTGATGACATCGCCATTATTCTAAGTCAAAAAATGAATTTTTTTAACCATGATTCTTTAAGTTCAACATTATCACTTTTATCCCCATCCTTATCACTTCCATTCGCATTATCAAACTTACGCTTCTTAGAAGGAACTTTGAGACTTTTCCAGGTAAATACTTGATTTTGCTTAGGTTTTCCACAAGTGCATATCCAATAATTCGAATCTGGGGAGACTAAAGTACTTATGATTTAACTCCAAAACATTTACCACTCATAAATGGGTGATCTCTATCAAGAAACATACGACAGTTTGTGTAAACTATCTTTATGTTATTAACTAACTGAATTGATGATGTTTCATCGCCATAAATAAGACATGCTTTATTACTATGGGTTATCCATCATGATAATTTTCCATACTCCGGTATATCATGAAGCTCCCACATCAACATAGCTCTTAATGTAAATTGTTCCATTTTTTGCTATTCAAAAGCTAAAACTTCCTCCCATTATTGCTTTAACTCATTTGCTAACGGCTGAAGAAAGACATAAATATCTTTAGCTGGTGCATTGGCCCCATAAATCAACGAAGAAAATATTTGAAACCCGGGCTTCAATCATAAGTATGGGTCCACATTATAAGGTACGGACATAACTGGCCAATAACTTTAACTACTAAATTGTATACCACGAGGGTTTAACCCATCTGTAGATATGCCAAACCAAACATTTCACTATTCTTTAGCAAAATCAGGCCATCTACTTTTTAGCATTCTCCACTGAGATAAATCACAAGGATGTCATTGATTATCCTATGAAGTTGTTACTCGATGGTGCCACATCATTTCATGCGCAATCCAAGGTATAGTGTATAACCTCGTTATCCTTGTAATCAAATTAAAATGTCTCAATACATTTATAGTTTCTTTGTATACCCTTTTTACTTTCCTTATGATCAGTAAATATCTTGGTTTCCCACACTGAGCACATTCTTCTAAGTCTTGATTCTATTTCCAATACAAAATATAGTTATTCTCATAGGGATGAATGTAATTTTCTTTCATCCCTAAGTATTTCATCATTCTCGTCATTTGCGGGCACTTTTTTGGCAAAGTTTTTCTAAAATCGACAAGAGGGCGGTAATGATATTTATCAACCGACCAGAATGCTTCTTTGAATTATGGAATTCCATAATTAGAGAGTTGTATTAGGACCATCACATTAAGGATACAATTTCTCAATCACTAATGTATTATACCCTTGATACTTCACATTATTAACATGTGATTTTTCTACCTTAGCAAGTTATCCATAATGATGTTCATGCACTCCATAGCGCGTGTCAACTAAGTTTTGAAGACTTTCATTCTCAATGTTCTCATCAATTTCAACTTGTCCTTCACAATCAGTAGGTTCTATAACCGTATTTGAAGAGTTTGAGGTTTTTTTTTTTACCGTGTAAGACCCATGTAGTATATGTCGAGTCTATACGATGCCAAATCAAATGACTCCTGATATCTAATGCACTGAATCGCTTCTTATTTTGACATTAAACATATGGACATGGAAATATCGAGAGATGGTATCCACTATTTACAATTAAAAAATAAAGGAAAGATGTTACTCCATTTATGTAAACCTCGCTTACTCTGTTCCACTCAGTCATCCATCCTTTGTTTAATATTTGGGACATTCCACACTACCGAAAAAAAACATCAATATTTTATATAAAATATAGTGTGCACCTTTAGATTTACATTATACACTTTACCAAAATGAAAGAATTTGTAGCATTTACACTTGTTAAACCATGTAATATAATGTGGGTATATTCGATAATGCAAGCAACATTCAATTTGATGTTAGATGTAATGAATAGAATAAAATTAGCTACCTAACCATCTAACCACCGACTTTTAATTTTTAAAAACATCTAACTATTAACAATGATTCATATAATCGATACTCTAACAAGTTTGGTAACTTTCTTTAACTCATTAACAAATAATCAAACAAATGATTTTTTTATAATGAACTCAATAACTGACTTAAAACATGTTATATAGATTTGTGTTCCCATGTATTTATATGAAGTGAAGAAATTCGTGATGGCTTAGATTATTAAGAATACCTTTTTTACAAGGAAATCAAACCAAAACCCAAAAAAACAAAAAAAAAACTAAATAAGAAATCAAACTGAAAACCAATCCCTAATTAAGAAATCAAACCCAGGTCGAAGTCGAACTCAAATCCAATTTAAGACGTAGAAAATAAGAAGTGATTGAGAGGGTTTACTTGAGGTCTGAGTATAAAATAAAAACAATCTGAGAAGAGGTATAATTAGAAAACGATCCGAGAAGAGGTCTTATTAGCAAACCTAGATAAAAACCAAACCAAGATCTAATTTTGAAATCAAACCCTGATCGAAATCAGGCATAAATCAAAATCAAATCATATAAACAATAAGCATTTAAGAAACACTATCTGAGAATGTTCTAATGGTCTGAGAAGGATCCAACACCGTTACTTAATGGTCTGATTATTAGAGGATGAGGGCGATGGAAATGGTGAACTATGATAGCCAACACACAAAATAAATCAAACTAGTAATAAAGAAAGAAAACAATCCACCTTTTAAATTTAATAAAGGGTAATCAAGCAGCTGTCAAATTATAAAAGGTGAAAAAATGATTTTTCTTTTAAACTAATGCCGAGGTCTTTTTAGAACAATGTACATTAAGAGTATATTTTGGGACCAAATACAATGACATCAAAAGAATCTTTAACTTCTCCATAAATACAATGCGCCCTCAATAACCATTTTAAATATATAAATTTTGGCTACCTCAATTAATTAGTCCATCCCAAATGAGTAACCCCCCCAAAGTCTAGAGGCCTTATGCATAACTGATTCAGTTATGACCCATTCAACCACTAAAATCTCTAAAGAGATATTCTAGGGATTATGGGTTAATGTGGAGTAGTCCAACAACCCCACCCCCTGAAAAATGGCATTTTTATATCAAACCCTAAGCCCGGGGCAAAGGGCATGCAATTTTAACACTCCCCTAGAGTAAAGATAAATATAATACAAAGATAACACCACTGTGGACGTAGGCCATTCTGCCAAACCACATATATCTTGTGTTGTGTGTGATTGCAGTTATTTTATGTTCTTTATTTTTTGGTGATACATTTGCTTATTATTTTGTGCTGAGATTTATTTGCACCACAATTGGCGCCGTCTGTGGGAAATGATTATTTTCCTTTATGAATTCCTTCACCAATAAGAACCTAGAATGTTTGGTCGCAGCAACAATGCCCTCAAGTAGGGGATATTTAAGATCAACCAGCCCCTCAAAGGGTTAGATCTGAAGTTCAATGCTCAAATCTCAAGCATCGCCTAGAATGACAAGCTTTAGAAGAAAGTCAGGGACCAGTCAGGTCCACGCAAGTCTCCAGGTTGATCGATGCCTATGAGGCCAGGCTCCAAGAGTGAGAGGAGGCCACTCGCAAGTAGGAGGTTGAGAACGCTCGCCTCAAGATAATACTGGAGAATATGGAAAGAGAACTCCATAGCATCACGAGGCAACACCACTATTGCACTCCTAGCCATAAGGCGAGCAGGTCTCGCAGCCGAGGAAGGATCCCTAGAAATGGATCTCAAAGATTTGAGGGACACAATTCAGATAATGAATTGCCTAAGAAACAACAACCATCTCACCATCATAAGATCCCAGGAAGATTAAACGACGACATATGAAATCTGGTCCAGAGGGAAATGGACTAACACTCCGCGCATAGGGGTGCCAGGTCGACCAGAGATTTATCCAGGCGAGCTCTCAGGACTAGATGAAATCCCCTTTCTCAAGGGACATAGAAGAAGAAGAATCCACTAAGAAATTTTCGATGCCCCGATTCAAGATCTAAGATGATAAGACTGATCATATTAACCATATTAGGTAGTACAGACAGACCATGACCCTCTGGAACCATAAAGACGCATTGATATTCCGGATGTTTCTGTCGAACTTGTATGACGTAGCTCAGAAGTGGTTCAAGAAAATCCCTCATATATATATCCAAAGTTTTGAGTCCCTCGCGGAACTCTTTACAGCTCGCTTCATTACTAGTAGCTCCCATCTAAAGAGGATGGATGCTTTATTTACAATGAAGAAAATGCCCCAGGAGGGCCTCAGAGACTATGAAAAAAGATATTGGGAGTTATTCAGTGAGGTTGAGGATTGCTCAGAGCAGGTCATCGTGCCATCCTTTACGATTATCCTACCCAAATCATTCCTCTTTCCCAGTCCCTCACTAAGAAGGAGGCCACGGACATTTACGACCTAATGGCTCGTATTGAAAAATACACCAAAGTTCAAGAAGTGACCCATCTCAGTACAGGGGAGAATGGTCATGCCATGGTCACCAACAATGGTAGGGACAAGATGAGAACCAAAAAAAAGGAAGCAAAACTGGTGGCAAGAGCAGCCTCAAGAGAGGGAACAAAATTAACGATTCAAAAGAATTTTAGGTAGTGAACACAGTTTTTAAAGAACCAATGTACAAGATTCTAGCAAAGATTAAGGACGAGTCGTTCATTAAGTGGCCCAGAAATTTGGGAGGAGACACCTTAAAAAGTAACAATGCACTGAGATGTTCCTTCCACAAAGAAGATGGGCACAAAATCGAGCACTTCAAGGCCCTCAAGTCTCACCTTAAAGATTTATCTCAAACTAGATACTTGAATGAATATATGGAAAAGAAGGCAGAGAAGGTCGCTGCCAATGACGACCAAAGGCCTGACAACGTGCTCGAGGATGACATCGGCCATGAGTTCGCAGTGATTCATGGGGCATCTGATCAAAAGCAGATTTAAGGAAACTTAGATCGAATGGAAGTTAAAAGGCTTACGGCAGTAATGCAAGCTTTTTAAATTGATCCATCCAAAATGCATATAGGAAAGCGTCGGCGAGCATATGGCGTCGACTACAACAAGCATATTATGTTCACGAATGAAGACTTAGTGGGAGTAAGGACCCTACATCATGATGCATTGATCATTACACTCTGGATAGCTAAATATGACATCAAGAAGTTCCTCGTTGGACCAGGGTAGCTCATCCGAAGTAATGTATCTCGACCTATTCAGAAAGTTGAAGTTAATCGTCGCTGACTTAAAGGAAGCCACTGTTCCTCTAGTTGGCTTTACCGATAAAGTAACCATCCCTTTGGGAAAGATTGTACTCTCAGTGAGGGGAGGAAGTATCTCCAAGATGATCGAATTTCTGGTGGTCGATATTGACTCACCCTACCAGGCGATCCTTGGAAGAGGGTGGCTACATGCGATGAAGGCCGTCCCCTCTACCGACCATCAGAATCTCAAATATGTGACTAGCAAGGAGTAATGGATATCCATGGAGATCAGGAAATGGAGAGAAAGTTCTTTATAGTAGCCATCCATCCCAAACTAAAAAAGAAGGACGAGAAAGACAAGGAGAAGGTTGAAAAGAGGGATGGTTTTATACCTTCCAAATATCAGCTAAAACGTGGAATACCTAGAGTGGAGGAGGCTAGGCTCCTCCCCTCTGAGTGGGTCATTGAGAACCTGGAGGAAGTCACAGCCAGTGGTAATAAGAAAGATAGGATGTTCTTGATCAGAGCCTCTCTCACAGATCCAGAGAAGAAGTAACTGATAGTACTTATGAAGAATAACTTGGATGTTTTTGCATGGGAACCCTACGAGCTGCCTTGGTTTGTCTTTATATGATTTGTCATCGGCTGCACGTTGACCCGGCTTTCAAGTCGATTCCACAAAAGGCATGATAAACTGCACCCAAGAAGGCCAAGGCTGTGGAGAAGGAAGTGGAAAAGATGTTGGATGCAGGATCCATACGGGAAGTTCAATTACCTAAGTGCATGTCCAACCCAGTAGTGGTCCCAAAAAGTAATGGAAAATGGAGAGTCAGCATTGACTTCACTAACCTTAACAGATCTTTCCCTAAAGACAATTTTCCTCTCCCAAAGATTAACCAGTTGGGGGACACTACAGCAACTCATGAAAGAATGAGTTTCCTAGAGGCATACTCTGGGTATCACCAAATCCCACTACATGAGTCAGATCAAGACAAGACAACATCCATCACAATCATCGGGTTGTATTGCTACAAGGTCATGCCCTTTGGGCTCAAAACTGTAGGAGTAACTTACCAGCGGTTGGTCACCAAAATGTTCAAAGACAAAATGGGAAGAACCTGTAATACCCCGTATTTTTATGCTATATTAATTTGCGGATTTATTAAATTTAATGTGAGTGAATTATTTAATAAAAATTCGGAAATTAATTATGTTATAATTATTAACGTGACGAGAGTTAGTAATTATGGGGAAATTGTTGAATATTACTAATGAGCAAAGTAATATATTATATTGGTTATATTGAATGTCACGAGTGAATTAAATGACAAGTTTGGAAATTTAAGTCAGGACGTGCCCGTGTCACGTCGGGACTAATTTTGTTAAATAAAAAGTGAATATTTTATAAGTTGTTCGTATGGTCATTTTGAGTGCGCCAACGCGTTTGGAAGGGTCGAGATAGTCAGAAAAGTAGTTTGGGTCTCGGGGCGTTTTTAGGTCTAATTGGTACCCCGAGAGGGCAATTTAGTCATTTCACCTTTTTGGGTAATTAAACCCACGAAATTCAGCAACCTATATAAGCCATTTAGGTTAGTCAGCTAGGGTTAGAAAACAAAAACACAAGTGACGGCCATAGGAGAGGGAAGGAGAAAGCTCCATGGCAATCCAAGGCCCCAAAAGTCATTCTTTTTCACCACAACCACCACCACCGCGTAGATCGCGCAACGGGTTACGCAACACAACCAAAATCATCTGCGAATAAGAACGTCGGAAATCCCAGTCAAGTATTTATCTTGCGTATTTTTGTTAGTGCAATCTTCATATTAGTTTAGGAATGATTAGAGATGAAAAATATGGAAGAAAACCCAATTTGTGTTAGGAAAATGCATGTAGTATTGATTTATATGAAAATTCTGGAATCCTTGCCATGTAGAGGAATTTAACCCATGAAATTTTGATGATATATTAGAAGGAAATTCTGGTAAAAAACAGATTAGAACCATGATTAAGAAAAACTCTAGGGTTCTTGATGATTAGATGAGATTTTGGGTTAATTATCCATGTTTAATGTTAGATATACACATGCTTTACGTTGAAAACATCTGGTATATTGATATAATGTTAGTAGTAGGATTTTTGGGACGTTTAGAATGGAAAAACATGGTTTTGGATGAAGAAAATTGGTAGAACCCGTAACTGCAATTCTGCAGATTTTCGCAGACATGCTTGATCGATCGATCGAGCCTAGAGTTTCGATCGATTGAAGGTTCGATCGATCGAGCCCCAAACCTCGATCGATCGACCCCTCCTGGCAGACTACTATTTCCCTTTGTAAATGATTTAAAAATTGAATTGTCATGATATAATTCTTGGGCATTCTTAGTATAATGATTTGGGAGACATAGAGGACCAGTAGGGCGTATAAATAAATGTTGGGATCATTAATATTCGACGTGAATGGTATTTATGGGATGTTTACTTTAGGGTTAGTAAATTGATATGTTAAAGTGTGAGGCGCGTAAGAGAGTTATGATGAAACGTAAATGTGACACCTACTAAATTTTCTACTTGGAAGAATAGAGTCCATGAGTGTCACGAAATAAGTGAGAAAACCCTTCGAGTTAAGGTTAGAGATGAAACCTTATACGTAATACTAATAATGTGAAATTAAGGATAAATGTTGTAATTATGGTTAACGAGAGGAACCTATATTAATATGATAAAAGTGGTATATTTATATGATTGTGTGTACATATATTATATACATGTGAAAAACATACCGCGCTACTTGTTATCCTTGAGGTTACCGCGCTGGGACAGTCTTATCTCGATGGGACCATTATGGGGGATATTGACTTGTACCCTAGAAGATAGATATCCTTGGTATAGGCTATCGAATAGATAGTTCAGACGGTCCTAAGAGACGCGAGTATGTGCCATCCTCATAGAGACTTGGAATCTATGCTTCGCCTCGATATTGTTTGTGTATGTGTTAATACAGTTCGAGAGTGATTCCGAACTTGTATTCCTCTTGATATGAGTGGTATGGGGTTTGGATAGTAGAAGTATGCATGCACAATAGTTTTTATTTATGGTGCTGTTATTATATATATATTATACGAGTAGTTAATATATATATGAGATTTGGAAACTTGAAACTGCCTACTGTGATTTGATAAGTAAGACATGGTTGATGACTCAAATAGTAAGTACTTGTTTTGTGAAAGTATAATATGACACTAGGAAACTTTTTAAAGTAATAAAGTTAAAGCGAGAGTTGTGTTGCTAATTGGAAGTATCTTTTTAAACACTGATATTGTTCGGTTTTGAAATCTTATGCGTAAGCTAAATTATTGGGAAGGTTAGTATGATAAAATGATAAGTTAAACCATTGGGAAGGTTAGTGCGATAGGTGTTCACATTAGAAGAGAGGTGGGATTTTCTCAAGAGAGTGTCGCCCTAATATGTTGTTGCATTGGCCTGTATCAATTTAAATACTTGCTAAACGTATTTTAAATCAAACACACTTTTGGGCTCTGACCTGTTTCTCTCTCTCTCTCGCTCTTGTATATATATGTATGTATTACAGGTGCCCAGCCACAGGGGCATCTTGCTCAGGATCTCTTGAAAGGAACGCGTTGCAGCTTAGGTGGGAGTTGCAGGTCTCTTGATTGGACGACTTTGTTCATTCGGATCCACTCTTAGTACTTTCATTTAGTTGAGCATGTGTAGCTCTTTTCATTATTCCGTTGTTATGGGACATTTGTATTTGAGTTATTTCCAGTATTATTACTATGGGTTTTATTCAGTTTGATTGTGTTACTTTATATTTCGCATGTTGACATTCGATTGACGAATGTATTCTATTAATTGGTTTATGTTGCAGAATTTAATACAATGTGATTCTTACTTATTGAATGTTGTTAATGAATAAATAAATCTTTTTCTTTAAATAAAATTTGGAAAGTTATGTATGAAAATGGTTTTGGCACTTAGATTAATTATTTAGGGTGTTAAATTGAAAATTTTATTTTTATCGACAGTGATGCTGAGAATGAACCAACTGTTCACCTTGATTTAATTTAATAAAGGAGTGATCATCCGGTATTTAATTAGGCGGGGTGTCACAGAACCATGGAGGTATATATCGATGATATGCTCGTCAAGAGAAGGCTTAAGGAAGACCATCTCTCTGACATATAAAGGACCTTTAAAATCCTCAGGAAATATCGAATCAAGCTTAACACAAGTAAGTGTTCCTTCGGTGTCCAGTCAGGACAAATTCTCGAGTACTTTGTTAGCAAGAGAGGCATTAAAGCCAACCTAGACCAGATCGACGCCATCAATAGTGTGCAGCCCCCCCTACGATAAGAGATGTGCGGAAGCTAACGGGGATGCTCACCGCCCTAAATCAATTCAACCCGAAGTCATCCGAAAGGTGACAGCCATTCTTCCAGTTGTTGAAGTAAAGAAAAAATGTGGAGTGGAACGATGATTCCTCGAAGGCATTAGAAATTATCAAACCTTACCTCAGTACACCACCCTTGCTCAAAATACCTCAAAAGAATGATTCCATGTACCTATACCTCGTAGTTTCTAGCCACGCTGTGAGTTCTCCACTAGTATGCGAAAGAATGGGGATCCAACACCTAATATATTATGCGAGCAAGACTCTCGTGGACACCGAACATCAATACCTACCATTGGAAAATCTCGCCTTTGCGCTAGTAGTAGCCTCAAGAAAATTGAAACAATATTTCGAAGTCCACTCCATCATTGTACTTACGTCCCACCCTCTTAGAGTTGTACTATGAAAGGCGGACTTGTCAGGCAGATTATCAAAAATGTCAGTCGATCTAGGGTAATTCGACATTCAGTTCCAACCAAGGAATGCTATTAAAGGAAAAGTCCTCGCCGACTTCATCACATAATTTATAGGAGAACATCCTTGGGATCAACCTTAAACTATTCATAGATAGGAAGTTCCCTCGGCATCGAATATTTGTAGACTGTTCGTTGATGGTGCCTCCAACACTAAGGGGGAAGGAGTAGGCATCGTGATGATTACCCCTGAAGATGAAATACTCGAGCAAGAAATCAGGCTTGAATTTGAAGCCTCCAATAACAAAGTAGAATATGAAGCACTGATAGCAGGCCTACATAAGGCACACGCACTGGGGGCAAAGAAACTCCAAGTGTTTGGTGATTCACCGCTAGTCTCCAACCAAATAAGTGGTGACTTCAATGCTAGGGATGAGAGAGTGGCGAACTACTTCACCATGGAAAAAGAAATTAATTACTAACTTTGAATATCTCAGCATCCAATAGTTTACCAGAGGACAGAATAACCATACTGACACCCTAGCAGCCTTGGGCTCAGCGATCAATTCTGACTTGAAGAGAACAATTCTGATTGACCTCCTCGCCTAGCCAAGCATCAACCAGATCAATGAACTGCGAAACGTGGGACATGTTCTCCAGATTGAGATATCCCCTAGTTATATTGACCCCTTAAGGGATTATTTGAAGGACGATGTGCTACCAGACGATAAAAAGATCGGTCATCAGATAAGAGTCAAGGTTGCTCGTTTTCATTTATCTTTTAAAGGCAAACTGTGCAAGAGATCTTTCACTGGTCCTTACCTCCGATGCATTCACCCGAAGGACATCGAGGAAGTCCTTCACGAACTCCATGAAGGAATCTGCGGGAGTCACATTGGGGGTAGGTCACTAGCTTTCCGAGCAATGAAAGAAGGCAGCTGGTGGCCATATATGTAGAAAAACGCTGTAGTTTATGCTCGCAAATGCAAAAAATTCCAACTTCACGCTCCTATGGTTCACCAGCCAGCCAGAGACCTGAAGTCACTTACCAGACCATGAACATTCACCCAATGGGGAATGGACATCGTAGTCCCTCTTCCTATTTCAACCGGTAATTGCAAGTATATGTTAGTCGTAACAGACTACTTTACCAAATGGATAGAGGCAAAGCCACTGGAAAACACTAGAGATGCGGGCATGATAGGGAGCATAGGGAGGAACATTATCACTCGTTTTAGGATCCCCAAGACCATCATCACTGACAAGGAAACCCAGTTCAAAAGGGGCCTCTTTCAGGGTTTCTATAGCGATCACGGGATCAGGCAGTACTACAGTTCCGTAGCATACACTCAGAGCAATGGGCAAGCCGAAGCTTCCAATAAAACAGTGATCGATGGATTAAATAAGCGGTTAGATCGATACAAAGGGGCATGTGTAAACGAACTACCCCAAATCCTATGGGCTTATCGCACTATCCCACGATGAGCAACTGGGAAAACCCTGTTCACACTAACATATGGTATGGAGGCAATCATCCCTTTGAAAGATAAACTCCCTACCATGTGCTCCACCCTGGTCGACCTAGGTCAGAACGATGCAACATTAATCGTTGAACATGACCTAGCTGAGGAACGAAGAGAGTTGGCTCTAGTAAAATTAGTTGGTTATCATCAACAGCTATCCGGGCACTATAGCAGGAAGGTCAATCCAAGAGCATTCCAAGTTAGGGACAACGTCCTAAGGAAAGTTCTTGGCAGTGTTATAAAACCATCGGATGGCAAACTAGGGCCTAATTAGGAGGGACCATTCAAGGTGATAAGAGACGACATACAAGGAGCCTATCACTTAGAAACGCTGGAGGGCAGGGAGACACCTAGAGCTTGGAATGCAGCTAATTTGAAGAAATTCTACTCTAGTTTTTGTTTGATCTTTTTTAACCTAGTGTCGAAATTTTTAGTTCGTTTATGATTAATAAAAATTTGTTTGGCAGTAACATTCTATGAAGTGTTGATTTTTCTCAATTACATTATAATTCATGCACATTTTCTAAGTCATGGGCTCTCCTCTCAACATATAAAAGTAGGGTATTAACCTCTTTAGGTTTTCGTCATCAAACATGAACAAACTCCTAGCATTGCCCCTGGCAATATATGAAGCCCGATAGGGGACCCTTAGGCAGCACGACCAACCCAGGTTGGTCCCTAATAATGTTTGGATAAAAAAACATAATCTAATATAACATCCAACACCAGGTGTGTCCTCTCTATTGCCACACTTAGGCCTAAGGAAGTGTGATGATACAACATAAAAGGTAAAGTGAGGCAGAATGGTATCTTGTAAGCATACTGAACCTGGGGGATACTCACTCAATAAATAAACTATGCCTATATCAAATCTAATCGGCTAAAAAGAGCTCAACATAGTCGAACAAGACATTAATGAAGTAAAAAATACACAATACATGTTTAGTCAGCGAAGCGCCCAAAACATAACTAATTTACTACATCATTACATCTTACATGTGCAGAGTAAAATAAACCCTAATGAGGATCAGGTCTTCGAGAAAGATAGTCGGCCACTTGTGCTTTTCGGGCATGATCTGGGTGAGGAGCTAACTCCTCCTTAACTTCATTATAATCTGCTTCCAGCAGCTTCCTTGGGATAACATCTATGGGAACCTATTGAAAATCCCTTCTGAATGGGTTCGGCATCAAAATTGAGGGAGAGATCTCATGATGATACTAGAGGATAGAGTTCCTAGGGACCTACAACTCCCTAAGAGATCTCACCCATCCTTTAATATAGGATAACTCTTCAACCTCCCTCAACTTCATCGGAGCATTGGTCCATCCCTGATCATAACCATTTGCCCACACTCGCCGAGGACCTTTCTTAAACAGGTGCCTCAGTAAGGTAACATCTCTTTAAAGACCGACAACTATCACATACGCCCTATGAAAATCACCTCGAAGCTCGACAATCTCCCTAGCTGAACCACTATCATCAGTACCAGCTCGCGGTCCGACCAATGATGAGGAATCACATAAAACTCGAGGATCAATGGTCGGTGCATTCTCCTTAAGTCATGAGACATCTATCCTCAAAGCATAATTCTCTTGTTGAAGTACCTCTCCAACTTGATTGACCTCAGAGGCATCCAGAAGCTTGGCCTTCAAAGCATCCATTTCTTTTTTAACAGAAGCACCGATCTCCTTTATCTCTTGGAGCCTGTCCTTCATCTTGGAAACAAGCTCTGATCGGTCCTTATAATCTTGATTCCTCAACCTAAGCGACTTGCAGATCCTTACAAAGGCTTTGCGAACTTGATTTCTCGCGTTAGGTCCAAGAATTTTTCCCAACTGAGATGTAGCAGGAATATAATCCTCAACATCGATGAGCTACAAACCATATAAGCATTAAACAACAAATAAATCAGTACGTGGAAGGGAACTAAATTTCATTTCATTTAAATAAGGTTCAAAGTACATCATCAAAAAGATAGAATTACAAAAATACAAAGGGCTCCTTAAAAGAAGACTAGCTAGCAACCTCGGTCTCCTCTCAGGCTGCTCATTACTTCCCCTTGTCTGTGGAAGCTCCAGATATGCCTACCTCAGATGGATAAATCATCGTAAAAGTACCAGCAGAAGTGGTCTGGACACCTGGAGCACCTTCGTTCATAGAAGGAGAAGGCGTCTCATCCATAACAGGCTTGGGGCTAGGGTCTTCTCGTCAAAGAGGGGGGAGTCAATATCAACCTCGACAGCAAGCAAGGCCATGTACCAACCCTTCTTGAAGTTTAGGCGGATAATATAGCCAATTTAAACCTCATCATCCTCGTACGTCACGACCCATCCAACATTGTACGGGCTCTTCTTGAGGGTGGTAGCCTAAGATTCCACCTTCTTCATCTTCCTAATAAGCACCATGTTCTCCTCAACCATAGCTAACTTGATCGCACAGACCAAGTCATAGGACTGCCTCATCTATTCGAGCTCCTTAGTAGTCGCCTCTTTTGTTTGGTTGGATTGGGCCAAGGTGATGTCAGAAGACTTTTGAGAAGAACTGGCAGTCTTTAAGCTAGCCTCCAGCTCGGAATTTTTCCTATCCAACTCAGCGTTCTTCCTCGCCAGCTCATCGCGGTTGCGGTAGAGGACGGTGAAATCAGACACAAACTGTAGGGAAAAGGAAAACATTAGCAGAGAACTTATTGGAAGGGGCATTACAAGAAAATAAAAGTAAAAATAGGCTTACCAAGGCTAGCCCTTGACTCGCCTTCAGGTCTAACTGGTCAGTCCTTATGTTTATTTACCTCTGGCAATCAGCCAGTAGCACTGCTCTATCAAGCAATATCGAAGCTAGCTTAGGGGTAGGAGCAACAGAAGCCTCTTCAGCCAGAGTGGGCACGAGCACCAGAGACTGTCCCTCCTTTGTCCTCACCTCTTCTCTCCTCTTCTCTTCTTCTCTCTCTTTTTTCTCCCTCTCTATCCTCTTTCTCTCTTCCACCTTCATTTTCTCCTCTTCCTTCTTTCTCTATCTCTTTCTCTTACCAGTTCCTCCTCCTTCTTCTTCCTCTCCTACTTATGAGCAATAGTCTGGGAGCCAATGGCAGTATCCCCGCTCTCAGATTTTGCTTCTTCAACCAGCAAGCAAGCAGCACATTGTCTTCATCATCATTTTGGATCAAATTTTTCCTAGGAGGATCCATATCTTCCTCGTTGGAGCTACTTGAATCCTCTGAACCCTCCTTAGAGCTTGAAGATTCTTCACTGCTGGAGCTATCCTCACAATAAACACCTTCAACACCACCCCTGTTAGCTCCCTCGCTCTATTCACCCGAGCTGCTTTCCTCCTTATCTAATTAAATGGGGTCAGCAGCAACCTCTTCTATGATATCTAGCCGAGGGATGTTATCCACAGGTCGTGCGATGAAACTGGACCCAATTTTTTTGTACTCCAAAAGGAATGATGCTGATCGTGGATGCTCACCGTTATCCAAATAGTCCCTGATCTTCCAAGACTGGACCAACACATCAACTCGAATCTCGTGAAGTGAAGGTTCTGAGTTCTTTGTCTTCGCTGAGAAACCAAAGAGGAAAATACAAGATAGGGAGTAAATTAAGATAAAATCAATGAGGAGAACAAGATTTATGCCTACCTATATATTAATCTCCGTAAAAGGGAATCATATGTCTCTCGGACCTCACCCCTCCAGTATGGGGAGGGTACTGCCAGTTCCTGGCAATAAACCCCTCTTTCCAATAGTCTTTGTGGGAATCGGGTAGATTGACTACCAATACCCTATCAAGACTCCTATCCTTCAGATAAATGAGACTAGAGCTTGTTCGAGAGAAACAATAACAATAGCAAATTTCAGCAATCCCTACATTGGTTCCATAGTGCTGATTAACTCTATGTACACCATTGATAATTTTCTAAACATTTGGCGAGCACTGTGCAGGAACTATATAGAAGTAACTAAAAAAATGCAAAACCAAACGATTTGGGGGGAAAGTAAGACCACATGAGACAACTAAAGAACATCTATCCAATGACCATCCTCAATACCTCTAACATTACGAGGAATATGGTCACATTAAATATCTACCCAGTCCAAAATATAATACAACTTCCTAAAGTCAGCTATTGACCTATTGCCTATTTTCTCCATCAAATAAGAAAAACCCTAATAACGATAATGAAGAGATTCCAACAGAAAAAGAAAAGAGAGGGATTATGAAGAACTTACGAAATAAGAATCAGATTGGGACGATGCATGGCCAGAAGCAAAGAAGACGGGAAGACAAGGAAGAAGCTTGAAAATGAAAGACGGTACCTGCAAGTAAGAAAGCACAGTAACAAATTGGAGAAATGTAGAGAACGCAAAGAAGTGTGAAGCAACGTGATAGGAAAAAAATTGATTCTCTATTGTCTATTTTCGTCATTGTTGCAATTCATCTTTCCATCAAAAATCTTCACAAACCTATAAAAGTATAACAAAACTAGAATATAGCAGTAAGTGAGGTATCAATCAACATCTAAGGGTGAAACATAAAATTAGAGAGGAAATATATAGTTTCAATTGCATTTTACTATTATTTTTCTATTTTTGCTATTTATATTTTTTATGGATTTTTCAAGGGATTTTTTTTTAACTAACGAACTATACTAATTTTTATAACCACTAATTAAGAAGTAAAAGCTAATTTAAGAAAATTGAGATAAACAAAATCGTCCTAATAAGTAAACTAACAAAATTTGACTCATGAGGGCTTCAAAATTTCATCCCATAAATGGGAGATTAACCCTCAATAATCATCATCCAAAAAAATAGAAATAAAAGTATACAAAAAAGGTCATGTGAGGATTAAACTAAAAGTAATCAAGAGGAGGATATCAGACCCATTTAAGCCTTGAATTGGAATGGAATCTTCAATTACATAAACAATCTCTCAATTATACATCAAAATTATCCCAATCTCAATCACCCACTAATGTATTTATTGAATCTAAACTAAAACTACAAAATAAAGAAGGATAGTGGATGAATTCATAATGCAGAATTAAATAACAAAAGAGATTTGCTAAAATTGGAAATCCTAACATTATAAAATTGTACATTAGAACTCACCCAAAGAAATATATTCTAGATCATTACTTTATATTGAGATAATTGCTAAAAATGCAAAATCTAAACATAAAGGAATGGATTAGAATTTATCTCCCATAAGGGATGGATTCTACTACATGATTTTATTTTGAAATAATTGCTAAAAATGCAAAAAATTCATTATAGAGGGGTGGGGTTGAATTTATCCTAGAGATAAATTTCACTACACTCCTCTATATTGAGATATTTGCTAAAAATGCAAAATCTCAACATAGAGGGGTGGAGAGAATTTTATCACATAAAGCTTAAAAACTAAATTGGAGACCTTTCTTCAAATGGTCTTCATCTTCCTTAAATAGTAGGCGTGGAGAATGGGCATAATTTGGGTAGGGATGCAAGAGCATGTGGTGTGTGAGGATAAGTTGGGGTTAAAATACGAAAATGTACACATGTGCATAGGTTGTGTGAGGTCATGTGGGAAGTGGGTTGATGAGGAAATAAAATCAGATTTGATTAAAATAGGTAGTTGGGGGTATTTTGGGAAAAAGGGTTAACTGGGTTAAAAAATGTGGTGTAGGCATGTGGGATTAAATGGGTTTTGGTTGCATTTCTATTTTTTGGTTGGCATTTGGCTTGTAACAGGTAGAAGAAAAACGTTTTGGTTTATGGCTTAAAAAATGTAACATGTGTAAAATTTGGAAACGGGTTTGGGAACAAGTTGTTGATTGGAGATGGGCTTGGGGGAGTTACGAGTTTAAGAGGTTGGTTGGAGGTTGGGAGGTCGATCAGAGGCAGCAGGTGATAGTGGGCGAGGGTAGGAGAGATTGCGGGTTAGGACGGGTGGGTTAAAGGTCGCACATGGTCGCGCCTAGGGTTTCGTATGAGGTTGGGTTGAAGTGGGGTTAAGGATGTGGTGGGATTGGATTTTGAGTTTTGGGATGGATGGGAGTTAGATTGGGAGGTACATGGGGTATGTCTTATGTTGACCACGACAGTGGGTCGAGAGGTGTTTTTGGGTTGCGCCGGAGATGACAGGTAGGTCACCGGGGTAGTGAACGGCGCCTGAGTTGGGAGGACGTGGGTTTCTGTCAAGCCACCACCAGCAGGTGGAGGTGGCATTTTTTTAGTTGGTTTTGGTGTTGTGGAGGTATAAGGTAGCTTAAATATTGGAAAGAGAGAGAAAAATGGTGTTGGGGAAGAAGATGGAGAGGAAGGTGATAAGGTGTATGGGAGGTGTAGGGTAAGTTAGGTGAGGATTAGGTGGTTGGCTGGGTGTGTTTAGGTGTATGGGTGGTGTGTGTGTGTGAGTGAGTATGGTTTAGGTGTGTGTGAGTGTGTATGGTATTGGGGTGTGAGGGGTTTTCTGTGTGTTTAACTTATGATCCCTAAAAACATATGAACTAAAAATAAAATAAAATAAAATTTTAACTAAACTAAAAAATAAAAATCAACTAAAATAAAAATGACACGACACAACACACTATAGAAACTCTAAAAGAAACTAAATACAACTAAAGTAAAAACTATAAAAATAAAAAATAGAAAATAGAAAATTAAATAATAATAAACTAACTAAAAACTAAGAAAAATAAAATATAATATAAAAACTAATACATGAAGCGCTAAAAATATAAAAAATCTCAAAAATATATACATGACTCAATAAAATAAAATAATAAAATAAATCGTAAAAATAAAATGACACAAATAAAATAAAATGGGAAAAACAAAACACACACGGTTCGTAACAGGTTTAGGTAGGCTTAGGGAAGCCTACTGCCCTGGGATTGGTTATTAGGTCCATAATCCTCACAATTGGCTTGAAATATGCGTTAGAACATCGCAACGTGCATTCGACCTGCAAAATAGATAATAAAGCGCATAAGACTCAAATTGTCGAGAATTAGCAACTATAATACGTCTATTCGGGGTATAAAATGTACAGTTTTGGGTGATTATCACACCACCCCCAAAAAGAGCGTTGATAGTCCTCGAGCAATAAGATAGATAGAATGAGAAAGATAAGAAACCAAAAGTGTACCACTTTCGCGGCCACTTGAGATTGCACTTAGCATGTGCAACAAGCCTTTAAACATATAGGTTGCCCTATAGTACGAGTTGTGTCTCGTGAGGGTTCGTAGGGAATATACCCACAAAATTCTTATTTGCAAAAGGTTGTCAATCTCTTATTAGACGTACAATAATCGCACAATCCATCACAAGGTAAATGTTTTGAGAAATACAAGCTACAATGTGTAAAAATTTTAGCTAAGTAAATACTCAAGGCACATCCTTCCTAGAACTCAACATGTGTAGTGTGAATCAGTCAAAATGGGTCGAGTATCATTAGAATAATTCCTAGATTGCCTTATCTAAATCAACACTTCAACTTCAAATCTCACGGATATATCTCTCTTAAACGAACTCTCGAGATTAGGGTAAGTGTATCGCTCTTATGTGTAAGGAGGTGAGTAAATGTAAGAAAGTTCAAACGTCTCATACACAAATAAGAAAGAATGAATATTTATAAAGAAAATGGTCTCATGAAAGGAGTGTTAATCACAAGAGTCAGAACGTCGAGTTATTCACCACGTTGACTTTCATTCACCCGAACACCTAGGGTAACATGGATGATAATGGGTGAGGGGGAAATGAAATGAGAAGGATGGGATATGAGGTTGGATGGTGATGTATGGATGATGGATGGAAGATGGATGGATATGTGATGGGAGAGTGTTATATACTTGAAGAACAAATGTCCTTATTACAACAAAATAAACCACAAACTCTCTCTTTTGTTTTTCTCTTTTTTTTTTTTCTTCTTTTTTTCTTTCTTTCTATTTTTGCTATTTTTATGTTTTCTCTTTTTTCCTTTTTTCTTTTTAAACCAACAATGAAGACATTTACTTTTGCAATCAACACTTGTTTTCTCAAAATCATGGATGATATATGAATGGAATGGGGTATGTATATGGAAAGGTAACGGGTGAGTGAATGGAAATGTGATATGGAAAAGCATGGGAGTGTGATGAGTGAAGTGTATCGATGAAAATCTAGTGATTGGGACAAACTTCAAGACACGCATTTCTTACAACTCGAAAATAATGTCGTTCTCAGTGATCAAGCCAAAAATTTTGTGAAGAAGAAAGAGATCATACAACGATTTAAGTGCGGACCCAAAGGAAGTTGAATCAACATGTGACTCGAAGATTCCGTAAAACACTCTAAAAGGGAGAAAGGCATAAATCTCACAAGCTAAAGTCTCTACTTGTGATCCTTAAGGTTCTCTTGGGAATTGAAGTACTCTTCAACTTTAAAAGGTGATACTTTTGAGAGTGGTGGTGGTGCTTCCAGAAAGTAGGTCCAAGACATCTACTATTCACCTGAGAAAGAGGAGGTCTTATAGGTGATAGAAGGCTACTATTCACTAGAATAGATCTCTAAAGGTAAGCGATCTCTCTTTATCCTCGTCTGGTTTGCCAAAACACTAGTTCAATTATTTATATTGAATGGGATGAACCCTTATTTTATATTCTGAGTTTTCGGTATTAGAGGCCATGGTGTTCTACTGTTCATAACTTTTTAGGTTTAAAGGCCATGGACATTTACTGTTCATTTAGGTTTTAGAGTTTTCTATACATGTAGACCGTGAAATGCAACTATTCACCTTGAATCCTTGTTCAAAAATTTTCACATAGGGTTCTTTTTTAGAGATTATAAGTTAGAGGATACGGGAATTTGAGGATATTTTTATTGATCTTATGAGGTTTTCATTAGTGTTTTAGCTTTTATCATTGATGAATTGAGTTATGAGATATTTAGGGTTTAAACCTTTGTTTTACTAAAATACCCTTGCTTTTTGGAGATCATGTGTTTGGGTAAGTTTTTAAGAATGGAGTTCAGTGTTGAGGCTACGGCTCCTTGAGGATAGGTTGAGGAATCATCGACTATTTGAGGGCCTCATGCTTAGTGCTTGAGCTCAAGATGGTTAGTCCTAGGGAGATTGAGACTAGGCTAACAATGGGTCTTGCAATTTGGAAGATCTCGACCAAGGCTACGGAGTTAATAAGAGACCGCGGTTCATGCATCAAGGGCTTAGGTAGGGGAAGATACCGCGACTTATTGCATTATTGGGTCAATAGATGCCTAGAATAAGGTCGTGGAGCTAGGATATCTAAGGATGTGAAGATGTAGGTCAAAGACTGTATGGGCGAACCATGAGAGATAGAGGCGTGGGGTAAGCCATGGAGTTTGAGACCCTTGGGAGATTAAGCCACATGTCATTGGAAACTCTGAGGGGTGGTAAATGCATATCCTTTCCTTCCTACTGGTTTATATCACACACTCTTACATATCTACATTGTTATTTTCCATTTTCACAATAGTATATCTTTTATTGTTAGCAGTAACATTGATAGATGGGTTGAGGAATTTGATTTAACCCTTGGTGAGCTAATTAAGATCGTCCCTTTTTTATATTCCTTATTTACTTAAGATAGAGGCCTCAAAGTATTAGAGACTGAGGAGTTTATTGGTAGAGGTTATGTCATGTGGCTAGAGGCCGTGGATATTATGCCTTTAGTTTTTAAGAGTTATGGTTTAAATGTTTTAACCATTATATATTCACTCTTAGTTATTTTCCCTTTTCGTATTAGTACAGTTGATTCCAAATAGTGTAAGAGATTCTGCTCAAAGTTATAGTGAGACCTTATGTGATCATTAATGAAATTTATAGTTTTGTAAGTGATCCCTTTTATATAGTGAACGATTGAATTAAATATGTTATATTGCAAACTTTGATGATAAGGTTGAGGTCCTATATATAGGCCGCGACTATGATAAAAAGATATATAACGATCGTGGCTAATTATGGTAGGCCAAGGGGTTACAATAGATCACTTAAAAAGATTGAAGTATCCACTAGAATAAGAACATACTCTCAAAATCCAAGGACAAGATAATAATAACATTATGAAATTAGGTTGTGTGCCTCGTTGATGTAATACTCAAAGGTTTCACACATAATAAATCCGCGTCATCGTAAAAATTTATAAGGAGGAAATATACAACACCACTTAAAACTATTAGAAGCACTAATTTTTAAAATGATTTGTTAACATAATAGTAGGCACCAAATTCTAGCGCCCCCCCCCCCCCCCCCCCCCAAGTCTTTCCTTAGGTCCCAAGCACCTCCCCATTTAACTTAAACCCTAGTTCATACTCCGAGTACCAACCTAGAGGCCACCCAGTGCTCTCAGGTACGGTTTGACTACGATCAACTTCATCGTCAGAGCGAAATCTCAATGAATCATCGAAGGGCTATAAATCCCCTTTCCAATGGTTCGTCCTATCCATGAAAGGCATAACAGTTCGAAACAACGAACCTTTTTGCACCAAAAATTAATCTAGAGACCATCAGGCTCTGTTTGACAAACGTTAACTCTTCATCTCGAATCTGAATTGATACCCTTTCCAATGGTCTACCCTGTGTGGAAATCAGCCTTACAGTACAGACGAATGACATGTTTTACTCCGAAGGGTCATCGGATGCTTATAGGCCCTTTTTTACCATAGTCAACATTGCAAATTGAGAAAATATCTTTGAAACATCTAATTGCCTTACATAACCTTTCCAATGGTTTGCCCCATGCACGATTCAAACTTATGGTTTGGACGAATGATCCATCTCGTCTTATGATCTCCTATCCAAAGGATTGACGGGAATTTTCGAGACCTATTTGACTAAAAGTAAACTCCCCAAATCAGGAGTGGACCAAAGGATTCTTAAAGTTATCTGAAAAACCTTTTCAACAATATTCCCTGTGTGTGATTTGAGTTACGGATAGCATTTTATGAGCATTTTTTTTAAAATCTACACGAGACTGCCAATTGGCAAGTCCATTTCCCTGCCTATCGACAGTGTGTCTAGGTTATCAGTCGATAGGTAGGACAAGGACAATGTCAATCAGCAGCCCCTTGACCTTATATAAGGATATAATGAGATAACTTTGAGGTGCACGTCAGAAACATCAAGTTTAATGATCTCAACAACATTCTTCTAAAGTCAGTGAGGTTTCCTTATTTGAAACCTCTCTCCGCCTTTTATTTCCATCACTTTCACACCCAATTTAGCAAAATCTCGCTACATTACTCAACCACTTTTAAGGAAGTTCATCCATAATCAAGATCAATCTCCAAGTCTCCAAAGAACGTTTAATCATTCTTCTCTCTCTTTAAATTTCTTCATTTTAGCATTAGTTATATAAGTTCATAATTTAGCTTTTACTTTATATCATACAAATACTAATATTCATTATTTATTAGTAGTATTGCACATAATATACTTTTTTATAAAAAAAGTAAAACAAGAAAAAAGAGGGTTACACCTATAAATTCCAAACGTGATTCTTCAATATATTTTCTCAAAACTAAAACACCATTTTTTACACACACATATAATGAAATCCCCATTTGAATTTATGGTATAAACCCCATCCTCGTATCACATGCGTGCTTTGGAGTTACGGCCAAAACTCGAGACTAGAGTCCTATTTTCTTGCTTTTCCCATTTTTCCTATTTTATCCATACATTATCATAGTTTTGATTCATATTTGCTTCTTATCTAACACATATTATCTTTTCATCATAATGATTGATATCTTGATAAGAACACACATCATATTTTAATTACTATCTTGGGAACACTCCTATGGATGATCTCATTCCGTCTTTTCCCATAATTCGAGTCAAATGATTTCGATCTCCACTTAAATATACACGCCTACACACTTCACAGAGAAATTAAGGAGAATAATAACATATTCCCGTGAGAGACCGAAATGGAGGGATGGGTGCCTAACACCTTCCCATTTTGTAACATAGCCTACGAACATTTGAACTAATTGGTTTCACAAGCACCAGTTTGTCTTTATAGCAATTCTATCAAGGTAGCAACATGTTATTTTGCCCTTTTGTACAAAATAGACTGGTGACACTATCTCTTTACATCACCCCAACATCGATGATGAACGAAGCACCCCGAGGAAGGGCACAAGACCTTTATCTCCTTTCCACCGTGCATGTGTAATAATCGAGAACACCAAAACTGCCACGCGGGAGGGGCGAGATCTCCTGGGGATCTCCACAGTGGTAACTCTGTTGGGGACTAACTTTAAAGAGATAGACTCTCTTTGAATGGGTGTTATCATTTTCTGCTTGTGTGCATGTGTATGTTCCCTTTTATCCTCTCTTACTTCTTCTATATATCTAACTCATGTTTATATCACTTCTCACTCACTTTTCACTTCACAAACTTGTAAATACTCTCCATGTACACCTCACACTACCTACACTTGTATATAAGGTCACTTATATCCACATGTTTCACACACCACTTAGAATATCCATCATTAGGCTTCTCTAGCACACACCTCCACTTATCACACTTATATATATGCATGTTCACTTGTACTTATCACACACCGCTTGTGGTTGGTCCATGCTTAGATTCACTACAACACACTCACTTATAGATATTCACACATCACTCGGTCTCACATATCTATGCTTGGTGTAGTCTTTATGCTCCATGCTAGATTTATTTTTCATGATACTTGTACATTCTTCCCTATTAGTATAGTTCTCATCATGACCAATAAAAAATCTCTCCATAATATACTAATCAAGATTCACGCATTTCTGGACACTACATCACCAAGAACATGGCTATTAACAAAAAATTGTCCCGTACTGTGGGGGTCACTTTATGATGGGCACTGGTCCGTCAGGTCACATTTAGCCCAATAAATATGACTCTTACCTTCCATTGGCCTAATACCTTCGACGTATATCGAACGGTTCCTCCCACATCATACCGCTTGACCGAACTCACAAAGGGAGGCATATAGAAGGGAACTCATTCACGTAAGTTGAGTATGTCAAATTTGCTCTCACACGTATTATCCCCACGAGGAATATAGTGGGGCAATTCATAGACACTTATGTATATCAAATGGCTAGTCAACATGTACCGATTGCCCTCAAAAGCAAGAAGTATATTGTGGAAATCATGCCAAAGGATGGAACCTTTACACTAACCCAAAAACTGCATACCCTCATATAGGCATCATACCTAGGGCACTCATTTTTAGTATCTCAGTTACTATACGAAACTCTATCGAAATTCCGGGTTGTCATGCCGCCCAAATTTTAGAGTGAAATTCGTCATTTTTTGAAAATGGGACCCTGTTCATGAACCTAGCGACAAGTCAAGCCATGTTTTACATATTGTTTAAAACCAATTTTTCCATACTTGAGTCCCATCTAGCATTTATTTTTGCATTTAGGTAAACCTAATACAAGTGAGAACATAAATATAATAATCATGATGAGATTTCTACCTTGCTACTTTTTTTCCTCCTTTATCGAAAAATTAAAATGTCAAAAACCTTTTCCCTCCTTTTATCATCAACATCAAAAGTATTTTGTAGTCCTTTTATCATAAATACTAAAAAAAATTCTTCCTTTTATCATAAATGTCAAAAATATTTTTCCCTCCTTTTATAAAAAAAATACCCAAAACATTTTTTCCTCCTTTTATCAGGTCGATCGCATACCCGACCCTTGGCGTGGATCCCTATTGGCTTCGATCTTCCATCATGTCGCCCAAAGGTTCGTCAGTTCTCCTGATACTTGCTCTAAGTTTGTAATATACCTTCACCAGCCCTCCATGGAAAATGCAGACCAATAATCGAATGTGCAACCTAATTTGATGATAGTCCTAGTCTAACTTAGCACCAAGATTGACAACCTTCAGACTGAGGTTCATGAGATGCAATAAAATTGGGTCCCTATTCCTAAGGATCGCAAGTTCTTATTCCCTTGTGCTATAGGTCCACCCGCATATGAGCCTATCTGGGTTCCAGAAGAATATTAGCATGCTCCAAGTGCCCCTCTTGCCAATGGGCTACCACCAACCCAGCTCCCTATGTCATATTTTACCCAGCCAGGGGTTAAGATTCTAGTACTTGCTGATTTTAAGGAAGAAAAGTTATAAAAGT
Source organism: Sambucus nigra (assembly GCA_949130495.1). Taxonomy (NCBI): domain Eukaryota; kingdom Viridiplantae; phylum Streptophyta; class Magnoliopsida; order Dipsacales; family Adoxaceae; genus Sambucus; species Sambucus nigra. The sequence continues at coordinate 424,639,476 of OX422218.1, forward strand.
TCATGGAGGACATTAATTTGTTAACCAACAAGTTTTACCAGGTCCGAATCTCTGAGAACAACATGGATTACACCCATATGTCTCCCTACCCTAAAGCAAGGTTGTCGAAAAAATTTAAGATGCCTAACGTTGAGAAATTTCATGGTAGCAACCCCCCAATTGTTCATATTCGAAGCTACCATTGAGTCATGACTATCCTTGGTACCTTTAAGGAAATAATGACCCGGATGTTCCAACAGACTTTAAAGGACAACACTTTTAATTAGTTCGTATCCATTGAAAAATCCAAAATTTATAGTTGGGAAGATGTTGCTCATGAATTTATATCGCAGTACAATTACAAAAAAGAGTTATAGGTTATAAATCATGATCTAAAATTTCTTGAGCAGAACCCTAGAGAAATTGTATTTAATTTCATTGCAAGGTGGAAGGAGAAAGAGTCCACTATAAGCAACCGACCTTTCGGAGAGGAGCAAGTTAGTATTGAAAAGAAAAACTTCTTACCCCGTGTCCAAGCGATGATTGGAGGACAATATTACCAACATTTTTTATCCCTTCGGGAAGCAGGAGTGGAGATTGAAAAAATTATTGCCAAGACAGAAGGTGAGCAAAAGAAATTATTTGAATAGTTCATTTCAAAAAAATATGAGAAGCCTGCTACAGTCTCGATCATCAATAACATCTCTCAGCCCGCTACCTCTTAGGCGCCAAAAAATCATGCTAGTCCAGTCAAAAAATAATACACTGAGCTCCATACTCTCCTCTCTAAAGTTTACCAAGCCTTGTTAAACCAAAATTTCAACAAACCATTAGACATTCATCCATTACCAAACCCACTTCCCAAAAATTTCAAACTCGATGCACATTGTGATTTTCACCAAACTACTAGCCATACCACTAATCAGTGCTTCTACCTCCAGAATGTAGTCTAAGGATTAACAAACAGGGGCATCATTGCCCCACCAACCAATCCCAAGCCCAACACCACTCACGATCCATTTCCAAACCATACAAATTCCATCTTCCAAGAGAATTACTCGGAATTCGATCCATATACCCAGATTGTACCCAGTAAAGCACCCATCATACCCATACTTTTTCCTAAAACCCTTAAAGTCTACCCATATTTTCTCCTCTACCCTATATGTTTTACCGAACATGCTCTATCACATCTCACAAGAGCATGTATTATTGTTCATTACGATTTCAAAGGGAAATATATGGAATTTCCAATTGTGGCCATCCCCCCGGATCCTCATAGCGGGCGGGCGGTGCGATGGAGGATCCTAGGTCCCGTGCATCCCTCTCGGGAGCGCTTTGGCCGGCGTCATTTGGGTGAGGTGAAAAATGTAGAGAGATTAGAGTCGCCAGTCTATTTTACTCAAAACATACAAAATAAAGGGAGCCATCCCGACGGACAGCATCCAAAGACATAGTCATGCATACGAAACCAAAATGATTCGAAAAGGGTCCAGAGGCTATGTTACGAAATGGGAAGGTGTTAGGTAGCCATTCCGCCCTTTCAGTATCTCATGGATTTTTGTTATTTTCTTTTATTTTCCTCGTGATATGTGTGCATGTGTATATATAGTGGAGATAGGAATCCTCGACTTGTATCCTGAAAGAGATAAAGTGAGTTATCCGTAGGAAGGTATAAAAATAATATTAAAAAATAGGATTTATATGATTATCCTTACTTTAATCATTACGATGGAACAATAATGCATGCGGAATAATACGCCACTAAGAACAAATATATGTATATATATAATATAAGAGAGTGGATTTTAGATAAAGTAGAAAATGAGAGAAAAAGTAAAAATAAGACTCTAGTCTGCGGTTTTACCCTGAGACGCCTACGTAGCCTATAGAGGGATCAAAGTCCACGTAGTTTGCATGCAAGACGAGGGGTGGGGGTTATCCCATAAATCCAATCAGGGAGATTCTCTTATTTGTGTGTGTGTGTGTGTGTGTGTGTAGAAAAAGTGTTTGAGTTGTGAGAAAAGTGTAACAAAAGTATGAGAATTCCCATTTGGAATTTATGAACAAACCCTCTTTTTCTTGTTTTTTTGGGTTTTTTATTATATGAAAATAAGGAATGTGCTATAATACTAAATAAAAAGTATATTGAGATGTGTGCGATGAGATAATAAAAGTGCTAAGTAATAAAACAAGTTGTCACACCCCGCCTAATTCTGGCGTTGGCCGCAACTAAAACTAAGTTGGGCGTGAGTAAATAAAATACCATTCTTAGCATGAGAAAGATATGAGACATAAATAAATCAGTCCATAAGATAAATAATTGAGTCAATCTCAAATGATCACAAATAACTAAGCGACAAAAGACCCATCACATGCTAACTCCAAAAAATCCAATCTCCAATAATGATTAAATAAAATCTGAATAATCCCAACAGAAATCCTCTAAACAACTTTGGAACCGAATGGCCCAATAAAACTACAATGAAGTCTCATAATACGACTGCAAAAGAAAGTCTAACTAAACTATGCCATAAAGTAAATAACTCCAGCTGCACCTCCAATGATAACTCCGATAAACTTATGCAGCTTCCCCAAATCAAATCCTGAAAAAGATTAGTCAACGCATGGGTCAGAGCCTAAGCCCTGAGAAAGAATACACACTACTCTCCTCAAATAGGATCCTTGAATCCAGACAGTAGCATTATACGCAATAAATATCACAATAGAATATTTTAAATTAAATGGGATAATTAAACGCGATAATTATAATCTACTAACTACCCTCAAAAATCCCCATTTATAAATGCACACCAATATGATTTTAAATTCCCAAATCCCACGATGTTAATTTAATTAAATTAACCAGCTTTTATTATAGTTCTCACTTTTTATTAAAGTGTCACACTTCCCCCTGTCAATCGTTCTCTGACCCGTTTACTGTCGGCCCCGACACATGACAAGGTTCCCCTTGTCAATCGTCCTCTAAGTCGTTTACTGTCGGCCCTGACACATGACAAGGTTCCACACACGACACGACATAAATCGTCCTCTGACCCATTTAAACTGTCGGCCCCGACACATTATGTTGCCATAAATTTTAATACCCGTTTTTATCTTAGGCATTAATTCTCAAGTTGTCGATTTATAATCACCCCACCCTTTTAATCGATGTGAGATCCTCAAAATACCCCTTAGTCCCATACCTAAGGGTCCCCAAGTTATCAATACGTCTTATCCTATGTATAAGAAGATTTTCTAACATAAATCTTAACTTAGTCTCGTACTTAGACTACCGTAACGACGATAAAGTATCAAAAATCATCCCACCCCCAAGATGATAAAAACACGATAATCTACCCTCACTAGTCCCATACCTAGAAGGAATAAATCATCAAAAGGCCTACCCACTAGTCCCATACCTAGAAGGCATCCTAAAATCTAGGGAGAGTAAAAAATTACCCAACAACCCGTCGTCACAATGATATTTAATAATAACAACAACTCACACCAACAAGAATAATTAATCAATGTATAAAACAACGCATGATAGTCAAATTAAATTAAATATTTAATTTAATTATCACAACGTCAACAATACCCAAATAATCTCATTTAATTATTTTAAATTAAATATGCCAAGTTTTCATCGTATATTCATCAAACCAAATTTTATTATCTCTATATGTATTACATGAATTGTACGCACCCAAAAATCATTTATTTTAAAACTAGAATTTTTGTACATGCAACCTACACCAATAAAACCCAAAATCGCTCATCAATCCTATGTACCCAAAGGGTTATGAATATTATTCCGAATAAAAGATTTTATTAAAACAGCCCCATAATTAGTAATCACTTTTTCTAATTAAGTTACTAATTATTATTTTTTTAGGAAACATGTAATTAAGTGTTTAGGCGACACTTAAAACGCATAATACTAAAGGAAAAGAATAGAGTATTCATGCCTGTAAAGATTGTGTTCAAAATCTGATTTAAAATCTGGATTCCTCTCGAAAAATTAGCAAAAGAGTGTTCTTCAACGATCTTGATTAATCCCCAATTTAGCCTTCAAAAACTTGTGCCAAAACTTGTGACAAAAACTTGATTTTGTTGAAGATTGATGATTATGAGTGAGAGGAAAAATATTTGGAATTGTTCTATGGTGAAAAACTGAAGAAAAAGTGATTATGAGAAGTCCCCCTATGGATTAACAAGGTTATATAGTGGTTAGGAGTCATAATCCTACACAAACTCTTAAAAAAAACAGCTTACAGCGCACGTTTTTTGGGAGGTTTGATCGATTTACTCCCCCCCCCCCCGTCGAGCGATCGATCACCCCGAAAAACTGACAGTTTGCCCAAAAAATTCCATAAGGCAAAAATATTGTAAAATCAATATAAAATCCGTTTTAACTCCGATTTTAATTCCGCTTGAAGTTTTATTCTTCGAAAATCATAACCAACATATTTTGCCAATAAAAATTATTAAATTCAAAAATTTATTTTTCTCGAAAATTCCAATTAATTAAATAATAAATTAAAAACGGGGTGTTACACAAGTTATTACGAATTTATGAGAATTTAAGGAGAGAGCTGATAAATTTGGACCTTCTTGAAGATCTTGAATGTTGGAGAGCAACCCTTAGATTTGGATGATGATGGAGGGTAGTGAATTAACCATGTTTGCTGAAAAGGGTGATGAAAAGAGAAAGTTGGAAAGGGATTTGGGTGTGGAAATCACTCCGGCTTCGAGAGAGGTTTTCTGGATTTACTGAGAATTATATCTATCAGATCTAGGATCCCTTTACAAGTGAGGTCAAGCCTCATTTGTATAGGCCTAGAGAATTTCCGATTGACATAGCCCTGTTCCTGCCAATCGTCGGGTGTGTTTAGGCACACTACCGATTGGCAGGGTCTGGGACCTGCCATTTTGTAGTGTCTTTCAGGACTTTTTAGAAAATTGGCCACATAACGCAAACCATTGATCAAAATTACCCATGAGGCGTACCATTGGAAAGGTAATTCAGAGACCTTCGAAAGTCCTCTCGACTGCTCTCCCGGGTCCGGGAGTTGACTTTGGGTCAAATATGGCTCGAAAGCATTTGTCCGTCCATTGGATGGGGAATCATCGGACGCAAACGAAACATTCGTCCCCATAGTATGTCAGAATCATGTACGGGGAAGACCGTTAGAAAGGTTAGGATATGTACTTCGACATTCCAAAGAGTTTGATCCTGTTCGGGGAGTTGACTTTAGTCAACCGGGCCCTGGAAGCATTCGGTGACCTCTCAAAGTAAAACGGATCGTTTGTCCATACCTTAAGTCGGTATCGCTCATGGAATGGACCGTTGGAAAGGGGTTTCAGTGACCTTTGAAGATTGATTCAGTCTTGGTCGAGTTGAAGAGTTGACTTAGGTCAAACAGAGATCGAGAGCAACCGGTGGCTTCCTCATTGAGTCTCGAGGGAAAATGGGTCATTCGTCCACGTGGTAAGTTGGAATCGCACACGGGATGGACCGTTGGATAGGGGTTTCAGTTACCTTTGAAGATTCATTCAGTCTTGGTCAAGTTGAAGATTTTCACTTTTGGTCAAACGGAGCCTAGGAGTGCCCGATGGCTTCTTGGTCAGTACTCGGGGATAACCTGATTTTATAGTGATGAAAGGAGGTGCTAGGGACCTAAGGAGAGTTTATTGGGTAACCGAGTGGGGTGTCTACAGAACCCCTCGACGGGTGACTTTGGAATAAATTATAGTCATCGAATAGACACCGCATGATGCTTTTGAGGGAGGATGACCAATTCATAGGGTCGAGGCCGATTCTGAGGACCTAAGGGAGAGAGGATGACCAATTCATAGGTTCGAGGTCGATTTTGAGGACATAAGGAAATGAGGATGACCAAGTCAAGGGGTCGAGGTCAATTCTGAGGACCTAAGGAGTGTGCTAGGGATGATCGATTCTATGGGTCAAAGCCAATTCTGCGGGGTTAAGTATGAGATGACCAATTCCGCGAGTCAAGCCCAATTTTGAGGGCTTAAGTATGAGATGACCAATTCTGCATGTCGAAGACAATTCTGCGGGTTAAAGTAGAGATGACCAATTCCACGGGTCGAAGCCAATTCTGTGGGCTTAAGTAGAGATGACCAATTCTGCGGGTCGAAGTCAATTTTGCGGGATTAAGGTGGGATGAACAATTATGGGGGTCGAATCCAATTCTGTGGGCTTAAGTATAGATGACCAATTCTACGGGTCGAAGCCAATTCGATGGGCTTAAGGTGAGATGACCAATTATGCGGGTCGAAGCCAATTCTAGGGGCTTAAGGTGAAGATCCAAGACCGAGGTCAATTCTGAGCTAAAAGAGGTGGCGATCGAGGATCGAGGTTAATTATGATCTAACAAATGTGACAATCGAAGACCAAGGTCAATTTTGACCTAATAGAGGTGGCGATTGAGGACCAAGGTCAATTCTGACCTAACTAGGTGATGATCCAAGACCGAGGTCAATTCTAACCTAAGAGAGGTGATGACTAAGGACTGAGGTCAATTCTGACCTAACTAAGGTGAAAATCCAAGAGTGAGGTCAATTCTGACCTAATAGAGGTGACGACCGAGGACCGAGGTCAATTCTAACCTAACTAAGGTGACGATCCAAGACCGAGGTCAATTCTGACCTAAGAGAGGTGAAGAACGAGGATCGATGTCAATTATCACCTAATTAAGGTGACAATCCAATACCCAAGTCAATTATGACCTAAGAGAGGTGACGATCGAGGACCGGGGTTAATTCTGACCTAACTAAGGTGATGATCCACGACCGAAGTCAATTCTGAACTACATTTCCTTCGAGACAATCAGGGATTCTGCTAGGGGAAAAGATAAGACTATGGATTCCATTGGGGAATAACGAATGAACTGGCGGGAATGTAGTATCCCCTGGAGTTTCCTTGAGGAAATCCTTATGATTTTGGGTATTTTGCGGAGGAAAGGCAAGTTTGACGTCGTAAAGTCCATTAGGGAAGTGATTAGGTGGTCGAGGGTTTGGATATATTGCTTGATACTTTTGGGGCATAGGGGGTGATCTTTAGAGATCCTCCGAGGACGTTACCGGGAGGATTTTTACTTGGTTTTTGAGAGTTCCGCTCAGGAAATGGTGGTTTCTCTTGAGTTAGTGTGAAATTTTCTAGATTAAAAATTTTCTAAATCCTTACTGGGATTTTTAGGAATTTTCTAAGAATCTTTTAGGGCTTCTCGTATTTTCTGCGAATTTTTGTACGAAAATTTAAGGGGGGTGCCAGTCGACATGGTGTAGAGGGTGCCATTCGGCAGTGGCACTGACTTTTGGGTTGCCTCGAGAAGGTAAAGGGGCAGTGCCGATTGGTAGGTTTGGGGTCAATGCCAATCAGCATGACCCTTGGCATTCTATATAAAGGGGGTGAATTCCTCTTATTTTCACTACTCCTTTCTTTCTTTCTTTTTGCGATTTTCTTCTGCAAATCGTTCTGGCATTCCAATCTCAAATAAATGGCTGCCTTTGTGAGAACTGCAGCGCAAAAGGAATGGTTGAGTTTTAATGACTGGGCGAACGTGGAGTGGAGGGCTAGGGCGCCTCTTGCTTTGGGGAGTGAGAACTCCTTTGATGTATTTGAGCCGGTTACGGATGAGCGGACTTTGCTACGGGAGCCATAGCGTCATCGCTCTTCGAGGGTGGTGAACCCTAGTGGTTATGTAAGTAAAACGACTTTTGGCATTCTTCTCGTTTTAGTGATTTTTCCTTCCTTCTTCAATTTTGACAAGGTTTCTTCTTTTGACAGTTTGATATTTCTTTGAAGAACATGTGTGCCCATGGAATGATGGGGCTTAAAGACATATAGGAGCATCTTCCACTCGTGATGCGTTGGATGGTATCATCAGCGGGTTTGGGGAGGTTGGCGTATGCCCTTGATGAGACGCCTCGTTCGACAGCGGTCTTATGCGCTCTGGGGGAGAGATGGTGGGATACTACCCACACATTCCATTTTAGTTTTTGGGAGATGATCATAACTCCCATAGACATGCAGCAGTTGTTGGGGCTGGATTGCGATGGGGAGAAGATAGAGATGGATCGCTCTCGGAGGGTGAGGTCGGAGGTGGTGAGGGAGGTGCTTGGCGATGTAGGGAGGATAGTTTCTGGGGATTCCATACGGCTATCTTTTTTAAAGGATGTTTTTCTGAGTAGGGTGGTTGATGTGGAGGATTGGCTGCAGGTGAGGCACATGGCCTGGTTATTCATTTTGCTGGTGCTGGGAGGTTTCATGGTGGCATTCAGTGGCGACGTCGTCCATTTATGGTTCTTGCCGTACTTGAGGATGTTTTCGAACATACCTCTCTATGACTGGGGGAGCCTGACTATGGTGACCCTCTATTTTTCTTTAGATGCATTCAGTCGATGCTGCCGGTAAACTTTTACTGGAGCCACATATCTTTTTGAGGTATTACTTTAATTTTGCGCATTTTTCCTTTCATGCATTCGCATTTTCCTTATGCGTCTCTTTTTTATTGTGAATTCCTATCTTTGGAAGATGTGGTTCTATGAGGATATTGGGTGCAATACCCAGTGATAGCCCTGAAGAACGAGACTGTTGGGGACTTATGCCGATTGTATCGATGGCGCAAGGCCAATCGACAGTCGAAGGGATCTCTTTCTCTGGATGCGGTGCGTCAGGTCTTGAATGGCCTGACCAGTGGTAGGGTAAGACTCTTTCTTTTTTAGCCTTGGTTTTGGCATGTTCTGATTTTGTATTGACTTATGCCTGGCGGGGATTTTCAGGTGACCTTTTACCCTTGGGGGACAGCCATTCAGGACACGGGGGCGACCAGGGTGAATGTGCAGATGAGGCATTTGTTGGCGCATGAGTTTGGCCATTCTTAGAATCTGGGGGAGAGTGTGGTTCGGCATATTGAGAAGGAAGAGGTGGTGGTCCCACCTGCGCAGCCTCCTACATTTATAAGGCAGGAGCGGCTGTTACCGAAGGATGTGAGGATCGCGGCTATGATCAGCGAGTCCTACTTATTGTACACTGATACGGCTGCGGCGTATGAATATATGGACTTTATGACGAGCTGGTTAATGAAGCCGAGCATATGTGATGCCTTGCATTTCCCTCATGTGGGTTCAAGTCGGGCGGTGGGGTCCTCCCACAGCGGCGGTGGTCTGTCGGCGTTTGTGACGACGGTAACTTCAGAGGTTCCCTTTATGCGATTGCATACACCTTCATACAACATTCGGTGGTATTATGGAGGGATGGTGCCTATGTTACACCGTCCTCAAACAATGGATTTGGAGCAATTGGGTTTGACATAGGAGATTATTCATCATGCGGTGCACCTTTTTGTTCTTTTCCACTTTCTGGTTCATTTTCTATTTTGATCCTTCTTTGATACTGATTTTGCCTTCTTCTTGCAGCATGTCCGGGTGTTGACCACTTAGCTGAGGGATATTAGGACTGGATCTCTTCGGCGACCACCCATATTCGGTACGCGGTCCCGGTTCCTTCTTGTGTGGTGTCATCTGCTTCGTTCGGGGAGGAGTTTGGCTCAGGTAGTGGTGGTGCATCCTCTCGCCATAGGGGAAAGAGAGCTCATCGCAGGGGTGGAAGCTCTTAGAGAGAGGGGGAAAGGTAGATAAGAGGGAATGTGGGTTCAGGCTGAGTCCCATTATTTTTTTATTTTATTTTATTCCCTGAAAATTTAATGTAACATAGAATAATATATATATGCAATGCAATGGTTTTTTTATTATCCTTTGTTAATGATAATTGAGTGAATGCATGCACATGCGCTTTTTACTTTGCTGCTGAGTCCGTAAAAAGAGATATTTTTGGGATTTTGAGGAAAGTTTTAAGAATGGAAAATTATATAGGGGTGGAAAAGGATTTTTGAAATTCTATTGAGAATATTAATTTATTTTTATTGAGCTTCTGATTTTGAAAAAAGAGGAAAAGGGGAAACTTCCAAAAATAGGGGGTTGCCGATCGGCAAGCCCCTTGTCCTGCCTATCGGCATTCAAGTCCAGTCCCATCAATTCAAAGCTTTGATTAATGCCCTCTTCAATATTTTGGTACTTTGTGGGGTAGGATTCCCTCCGATTTTTGCAGGGATTATGTATTTTGCAAGGGTTCTCAAGTATAAAAAGGGTTTGGCGTGGTGTGTTTTCATCACACCTTCACATTCTTACTATCTCTTAGTCGTGGAATATGGCTCTCCCCGGTAGCATTGAGTTTGCTAACTACCTCGAAGCCTTGGAAGTGATGCACTCTTCTAATGGCGACTACAATGTTTTCAACATGCTCCAAGTCTCTTTATGGCGCAATTGGTCCATTGAGTGGAACATGCTGATGGCGGTGATACAATTTTGGTACCCCGAAGACCATTTATTCCGCTTTGGGTTGGATGAAGTTTGTCCAACCTACGAGGAAATTTCTTCCATGCTGGGGATAAATCCCAGTGTTGCTGCGGCTTTACCCAAATTTCCCCGTTCTTCTAGGGATTTGCTAGCTGGGCATCTTCGTATTTCACCTTCGGTGACTAGATCACTGGTTGCTGGAAGAATGATCTCCCTCCGGGCGGTGTTGTAGTCCATGCATTTGTTGGAACTAGGTGATGCTGGCTATGTTAGAGTCATTGCTCTGGGGCTAGTTTCAAAATTACTGCTGGTGACTGGGGAACTACTGGTGGATTCGTAACTTGGAGCCATTACTTCATGGATGTCATACCATCGCAATCCTACGGTGGTGATACTGGTAGAGACCCTAAACGGTCTGGATGCCTGGAGAGAAGGTCGTTATGACTTTCTATGGAGTAGCCCCGTGATGTTGTTCATGTGGTTATCTGAAAGACTCTGCTTGGTCACTCTTCCATAATATCCTTTGTCGGTTGTACCCAACTTCTTTTCGCGTTACTTCTTCAGTGTTGGCCTGGATATTGAGAGCTTGGAGAATTGGCTTATGGAGCATGGGGCTTGGAATCTGTTTTGGTCAGTGCCTTGGTGGGGACAGTTGCTGCCTATTTTGGAGCTAGGAGAATACCCGTAGGTGCAATTGGTTGGTCTCAGCTAGACCACTTTTTACTTCCCTTCGCGGCTTCTGTGCCAATTTGGCTGGGCACAATTCGTGCCAGCTCAGACACTAAATTTATTTTCGATAAAGGATTTTACCAAGCGTTTAGGCCTACGGCTTGGCCCTTTGTGGGAGAGTGGGAGTCCGTCGACCCGTCCCTCTCAGTCTATTGGGAGAGTTTGGCATATCCCTGGGGATTATATGAAGTGGTTGTGGAGGAGAGTAGTTAGCAAGATGTTGGCAGTCGAGACTGGACAAAAGTGGCTTGTCTCTTTTGACACCATGGAAGGAGGTTTTGTGGTTTTTTCGAAAATGGTTCGAGCTTATCGGTTCATGGAGTGTCTGCGACACTCTGTTCAGGTAGGCAAACTTGGGGACCCCAGGATGCAGATGATGATTATGGAGCGGGCTCCTCTAGTAGCTATGGGTAGGACTCTTGGGGGATAAATGTGGGGATTTTATTTTAGCTTCTTTAGGATATAGGGGGAAGGGAGTTATCCGTTCATTTTCTTATGTAATCTGTACCGTAATTTCTTATTAGTGAAATAAATAAGTTTTTGATCATCTAGCTGTGCCCTTTGATGAATTTTGTGTTGTGTGAATTATCTATACCGATCTCTAAGGCATTCACAATCCTTTTGTTCAAGTATATGTTGGAATTGGCTGTTGTTCTCGGAGATAAGAAAGGAATTGTATTTTGTGAAAAAGAAAGGGTCATGATCATGTAACATGTATGAGCTGCCTATGTACCTATAGCATTTTTGAAAAGTTTTAATTTTGTTTGAAAAATTTTTTTTGCATAGGATCAGGCCCACGTACTTCTGGGTAAAAGGAAATGAAGAGATTTTTTTTTTAATAGAAGGGAGACGAGAAGAGTCGTAGCAGGCCAAGATTTCGGACTAGGGCTAAAACTTCCTGAGATGATCCAGGTTGACTGGAGGATCTATCTCTTCCCCATATAAGTCGGTAAGCATAGTGGCCCCACCGAAAAATATCTTCTTGACAATGTAGAGGTCGCTCTAATTGGGGCTTGAATTTCCCTTTGGGTTCCCAAATGGGTTCTATGATTTATTTAACGGCTAGGTCCCCTTCTCGAACACCGGGGTCCTTGACCTTCTTATTGAATGAACGCATTATTATTCGATGGTAACCTTGTATGTGGTATAGTGCTTTTAATCTCCTTTCCTCTAGGAGGGTCATCTCGCCAAGACAGCTTTGGCACGAGTCTTCTTCACTGACCTTGCTTTCAAGCATGACGCGTAATGAGGGTATTTCTATCTCCACTGGTAGGACTGCTTCCATGCCATAGACTAGAGAGTAAGGGGTAGACCCAGTAGAGGTTCTAATGGAGGTTCGATATCCCCAGAGGGCGTACGGTATTCGATCGACCCAATCTCGACAACTTTTGGCCATTTTGCTGATGATGGCTTTGAGGTTCTTGTTGGCAGCTTCAACTGCACCATTGGTCTGAGTTCTGTAGGGAGAAGAGTTATTTCTCTGAATCCCATACTCATTCACCACCTCTATGACCTCTACCTGGAAATGCAACTCGTTTTCTAATACGAGCTTGTGCGGGACTCCATACCAGCAGATGATGTTTTTCTTTATGAATTTAGCCACTTTCTTGGCGCTCAGCACTGCGTATGACAAGACTTCGACCCATTTGGCGAAGTAATCAATGGAAACTAGGATGAACTCATTCCCATTGGAAGACTTCGGTGTAACCTTCTCCATGATGTAGATGCCCCAGGTAGATAATGTCCAGGGAGAGGTCATGTTGTATAATTCATGCGAAGGCAGATGTTTAAGGTTGGAGAACTATTAGCATTTGAGGCATCTTCGTACATAGGCGGTGCAATCCTGGGTCATGGTGATCCATTTGTAGCCCTATCAAATGATCTTACTAGTAATCATGTGACCATTCTTGTGGGTTCCCCATTCCCCACTATGGATCCTCTTCATTTCTATTCAATGTCAGCCCCTGCAATGTAGTGCAGATGAATTCCATCGAAGTTTCTTTTGAGCAGTTCTTTGTGACAGAAGATGTACTGGGTAGCCAGTCTTCGAAGGGTTTCTCGATATTTCTTATTTGAACCCTTAGGCTACCTACCATGCTTGAGGACGCGCCAGATATCATAGTACCAATAATTGGCTAGCTTGGGAACTTCTGTAGTGACGATCTCAATGTGGTAGCAGTGGGTTGGTTTGTCTTGCTTTTTAACTAGAAAGGGGGTCATAGTTATTCCTTCGGGCATGTCGACCATGGAGGCCAAGGTAGCGAGAGCATCAGCTAGGTTATTCTTTTCTCAAGGTAGGTAATGGAAGGTGATGTCTTGGAAATAGGAGGCTAGTTCTTCAAAGTGGGCATGGAAGGGTTGGAGTTTCTCGTCCTTGACTTTCCATTTTCTGAGCACTTGATCGATGATGAGGGCGGAATCCCTATAGACATTTAAACATTGAATACCTTTCTTGAGAGAAACTTTGAAGCCTACTATGTATACCTCATATTAAGTCATGTTTTTGGTGCAAGGGAAATTCAACTTGATGGCAATTGGAGTGTGGGAGTCATCTGGGGCGATTAGAAGTATCCTAATTCCATATCCCTTTTTGTTGGAAGCACCATCAAAGAACATTTTCCATTGAAGGTTGTCTTCAGCAGTACAAAGGATGTTTTCATCTGGGAATTCGTAGATCTAGACATCAGCTTCATCCATGGGGTAATCAGTGGGGTAGTTAGAGATGGCTCTTCCTCTCATGGCTTTCTACGTGACGTATAAGATATCGAACTCGACTAGGAGCATCAACCATTGGGCCGTTCAGCTGGGCAAGGAGGGTTTCTCAAGAAGGTATTTGATGGGGTCCATTCGGGATACAAGTTTGATGGGGAAGGCGATCAAGTAGTGACGCATCATTTAGGTGACCCAGATAAGTGCGATACAGGCCTTTTCCAGAGAAGTGTAGATAACCTCGTACCTGACCAATTTGCGAGAGGCATAATAGATCTCTCTTTCTTTACGGGAATCTTCAAGGTACTGGGCTAGAAAAGTTCCAGTTGTAGTGTCAGTTATGGTTAGGTATAGGAGCAAGGGGATACCAACTTGTGGTGGCATAAGTATCGGGGGTTGGGTTAGATATTATTTGATTCGGTCAAAATCTTTTTGGCATGCCTCGTTCTAAATCTTGGTTGAATCCTTTCAAAGGAGTTTGAAGATTGGTTCGTAGATGGAGGTTAGCTAGCTCCTTAGGAAACCTCAGACTTCTTTCTCTGTTTAGGGAGATGGCATGCCATGTATGGCTTTCAGCTTGGGAGTATCTGCTTTTATCCCTTTCTCACTGACCATGAATCCCAAGAGTTTTCCCTTTGTAACGCCAAAGATGCATTTCTGCAGAATGAGTCTCATCTGATATTGTCGCAATCTCTTAAAGAACTTTCATAGAGAAGGAACATGACCTTCTCTAGTTTTGGACTTGATAATCATATCATCCACATAGACCTCAACTTCTTTGTGAATCAGATCATGCAGGATGGTTGTTGCATCCCTATGGTAAGTAGCCCTATTGTTCTTGAGACCAAATGGCATAATGATGTAGCAAAAGGTTCCCCATGGAGTGATGACCGTGGTATTTTCTTGATGGTCTGGGTGCATTTGGATTTGGTTTTACCCGTCGATAGATGATTTGAGACCATGACTAGCTGTGTTGTCCATGGTCATGTCGGTATTGGGTAGCGAATAATCATCCTTTGGAGAGGCTTTGTTCAAATCCCTATAATCTACGCATATTCAAACTTTTCCTCCTGATTTCAGCATAGCCATTATGTTGGCTAGCCATGTGGGATATTCGATCACACGAATAAAGCCTACATTCAACTGTTTGACCACCTCTTCTTTGACCTTGAGCGACCATTCAGTGCGGATTTTTCTGAACTTTTGTTTAACCGGCTTGTAATCTGGGAGAGTGGGGTTCTCGTGTTGAGCTATTTCAGGATCAATGCTGGGCATATCATCCTAGGACCATGCGATGATATCCACGAATTCCTTTAGTAATTCTTCGAGTTGTGCACACTCATGTTCATTAAGGGTAGCCCCTATCCTAATCTCGTGCAATTGGATACTAGAACCGAGGTTAATAACAATAGTCACTTCTTCATTAACTTTAATGCGGTTATGTTGTTTATTATTAACCTTATTTAGATAAATTAAGAATTTTTCATTTGCAGAATCATTATCATCAAAAGTTTGATTAGAATCCAAACAGTTAATATAAGGCACAACAAGATACTCAAAATCCTTGTTTAATTCTTTGATAGGAAAAACAGCAATGAGGACCTCGTCAAAAGAGGACTCGATTACATTTGAACAAGGATAGACAACAGAAGAAGAAATGGGGTAAACATTGGGATTAGGAAAGATTTCAGCAGGTAGAACTAGCGCATCATGCTAGTTGAGGAGAGGTGTATTAGCAGCTTTAATAAGTTGGGATGGATCCTTTGATGTAGTGCATGAATTAACCATGTAGACTGTTAGCCCCAGTGTCTGTAAGTTGAAGGAATCTTTTGTGTCACTTTCCTCAATCTCTTTGGTATTTTTGATGAGCAGTTGTACTAGGTGTTGAGAATTCTCGGCCTATGGGTAGCTGTCTTGGAAAAACATCTCCATTCCAGGCTTCATCTTCTTGTTTGTATGGTCATACCATGGTTCCAAAAATATGCAAAAGTTGAAGTCCTTGCCATCTTTGATGAATCGTCGATTCAAAGAGTCACTTGGGATAGTCCGGATGCAGCCTAGTCTTCTTTTTGGTCGAGACAGGCAAAAAATTTTGAGATCTTGTTCGGACGGTTGACACCCTAAACCACAAGGAGGGAAAGCCTCATTCAGTTCAATCGGCTCAAGTATCCCTTGATGTCTTTGTCCTAGCCATAGTCCGGGCATGAAGTGCATATTTCTTAACATCTGAATTACATTGACGTTGCCGTGAGGGCCATATTATTGACAAACCCTTTCTTTGAAGTTGTCCCCTGTCGAGAGTGGAAGTAGCTCAACTCAAAATCCTGATTGGAGCATATCATTTGACCGGTGCTGTATTTTAAGGATCGGACTACTGGTACTTATACCCTCATTATTGTCGTCGTCACCCAAGATGGTAATGACCTGTCCATTGATGAAGAACTTTAATTTCTGATGGAGTGAGGAAGACACACCCTTGATACTGTGGAGCCAAGGTCGTCCGAGCAATAGGTTAAAACAGGATGGGATGTCAATAACATGGAATTCAATAACAGGGTTTATAGGGCCAACCCCTATTACAAGCTTTATGGATCCCATCACCTCCCGACGGTTATTATCGTAGGCACGCACAACAGTGGAGGTTGGAGCGAGGTCGCTTTACTTAAGACCTAAACATTTAAAGGTTCTCAGTGAGTAGACATTAAAGGCAGATCCATTATCGACAAGAGAGAGTGGCACGACCTTCCCCATAACTTCGACAGAGATGTTGAGTGAATGATTGTGGTTTGGCCTAATCTTAGGGATTTCTTCTTCGGAAAAGGATAGCATTCGGGTAGAGTTCAAGGATTCGACCAAATTTACCGCTTCTTCTAGTGTGGTAGAAGGATGAACTGTGGGTCCAGTGAGCAACTTGATCAAAGTATTTATGTGTAGCTAAGAAGACATGAAAATAACCCATTGAGTGATATTAGCTTGAGTTTTCTTTAGTTGATCGAGGATCTTTCTCTCCTCCATGGTCATTTTTGGCATAGGAAGGTTTTCAATGCCCTTCCCTTTGTCATTGGCTAGTAGTGAGTTTGGGATCTGGTAATGCCTCCCTGATCTGGTCATGTGATTTACTGAAGAAGGGAAGAATATGAATCTCATTTCCTTGTCAACCTCGGGTTGTTTTTCCACCTTATTTATCATTCTGTACATGTCGACTACCAGGACAGTTTTCTCGTAAGCTTGTTCTTCATTAGAGTCTCTGAATTCTTCCCCCCATCCGGTGGCAACAATTTTGCCTCTCCACGTAAAGTTAATGCATGACACAACTTCAATGGCTTCTTCATACAAGTCATCCCAATCGGTGGGGATGTGTATGTGTGAAGGGACCAGGCGCCCTTGTAGCTTTAAAGCATCAAGTAACTCGTTCATACTACAAATGTTGTCGGTTTATCGAAATAATTCTGCCATAATCTGGATGACATCATCCAGGATGACTTCATCGATCGGTATTACCCAACTATCTAACTCTCGGGCCCAATTTTGTGCCTCCAAGAACAACGTACTGAACCTTTGGCAATCAATGATCATCTGTGAGGGCAATTTCAGCCCGAACTCTAGGAGTGTGTTTAAGACTTCTGATAATTCCATACTTCCATTTTTTAAACGGATAAGAATGACGATACATGCTCTGGTAAGGAGTGACACTGCCTAATCAGCGAGGCTAGCAGGATGTAGGAAAAAATATGGGCAAATTTGGAGAGGTTTAGGAGAGTATATGGATGTGATTTGAGTTGAGGGATCCAATTCTAGGTTCTCTTCTAGAAAGATGGCATTGGCGTGATTTGGAAGTGGGTTGTGAGTAGTGTTTGGCTTAGGATTGGCTGGTGGGGTGATGGTACCCCGATCAATTAGACCTTTGATTCTGTTTAGGAGGTGAAGGCATTGGTCAGTTGTATGGCCAACAGTTTGGTGAAAGGAGCAATGGGAATCTGCCTTGAAGTTTCTTGGGAGTGGATTTAACAATGGATGGGGATCCAAAGGTTTGATAAGGTTTAGGCTTAACAAGGCTTCATAAACTTTGGAGAGGGGAGCATGGAGTTTAGTGTATTCCTTTCGGACTAGGACAAGGTGGCTTTCTGGAGCCCATGAGGTGGTTGGTTGAAAGATTTGTTGATGGTTGAGACTGTAGCACTGGCAAGCTTGTCATATTTTCTGGGGGTGAATTGTCCGGACACCTTCTTTGGGTCAATTTCTATTTTTGTAAGGCCTTACTCGATTTTTAATCCTGCTTCTCTGAGAGCTCGAAAGTGGGGATAGTATTATCCTCCCATCATTGCTCGCACATGGGGTAAGAAGTTCTTCTTCACTATGCTGACTTGTTCTTCCTCGAAAGGCCGATTGGTCATGGTTGCTGCTTTTTCCCTCCATCGGGTGATGAAGTTACTGATTGATTCTCCAGGGTTCTGTTTGAGCAGCTCTAAATCACGATGAGTGACCTTAATCTCTTCATTGTATTTGTACTGTGATATGAATTCCCTAGCTACATCCTCCCAGCTGTGAATTCTGGACTCTTCGAGAGATAAAAACCATCGGAGGGCGCTATCCTTCAACGTTTATTGAAATAATTGGGCCATCACTTATTCAGAAGCCCCTAGTAGAGTCATATAACTGTGATAACTTCAGAGATGAACAATCGGGGGTCTAATTCCTTAGAATTTCTCGACATTTGGCACCTTGAACATCTCAGGTAACCTCTCTTTAGGATAAGGAGACATGTGGGTGTAGTCTATGTAATTTTCTGAGATTTTGACTTGGCCGAACTTCTTGGTGAGCATATTGAGGTTCTCTTTGACATTGTTCATCTCTTCCTCTTTTGGACCAACAATCATAGGCAAGTTAGCCCCATGCTGGGCAAGATTCAGCATCAGAAGTTGGGCATGGGATGGCCCATTAGTAGGAGGGGCATGTGGAGCATGATGATACCCTTTGGGAACCCAGATAGGCTCGGGTGGATCCATAGCATGAAGGAATAGGGCCTCGGGCTCTTGAGGGAGGGGAACCTAGTTTCGTTGCATTTCTCAGACCTCAGTTTGGAGGTTATCAATCATAGACACAAGCTAAGCTAGGACTGCCGTCAGATCCAGCTGCATAATGGGTACTTAATCGGTGTTCTCCATGGAAAGCAGATGGATACTGGACTCGAAAGAAGTAATAGGGGAACAGACAGAAATTCGAGGTGATTTGACTGAAGACCGAAGCTAATAAGGAGACATGCCAAAGGTTTGCGATCGACTTGAGAAGGCGTAAAATGGGATTTATTTTTGAGAAAAAAGGATGAAAAAACAAATTTGACATTTTTTTTCGAGATTGAAAGACATAATATTTTGGATTTTTGATAAAGAGGGGAGAAATGTTTTTGGATTTTTGATAAGGAAAGGAAAAAATGTTTTTGGATTTTGGATAAAGAAAAAGGAGAATTTTCTTTTTGGAGACGGTCTCAACATGATTATTATGATTATTATGTTTTCACTTGTATAATTCTCCTAAATGAAAAATGAAATGCCGAATAGGACCCGAGCCTGGAAAATTTGGATTTGTAATATATGCAAAGCTATGGCTGGAATTGTGACCAGGATCACGGACAGGGTCTCGTTTTAAAAATGCTGGAAAAATTTGGGCGACAGGCCAACCCAAAATTTTGGCAGAGTTTCGGGTTGAAACCGGCAATCTAACATGTGTGTCCTAGGCTTGACACCTATATGCGGGTATGAAGTTGGTTGGGTGAATTGGAAATGGTTCCCCCCTTTGGCGTGACTTCCACGATATATGTCTTGCTCTTGCAGGCAATCGGTACATGTGGAAAAGCCATTTGATATACCTGAGTGTACGTGAATTGCCTCACCATATACCTCGTGGGGATGGTACGTGTGAAAGAGAATTCGATATACTCGGGGTACGTAAACGAGTTCCCTGCGATATAACTCCCGTCATGGCTTCGGTCAAGAGGTACGATGCGGGAGAACCGTTCGATATATGTCGAAGGTACTTGGCCAATGGAAGGTGAGAGTCATATAGCTTAGGCTAACTACGCCCTTCCGGACCGGCGCCCATCACAAAGTGACCCTCTAGTTACTGGGTAAAATTTGGACAATCACAACGCTCTTTGGTGATGTCGTGTGAATCATGCATGATCCTCTTATTGGTATCTTATGAGAATGTCTTTCTTGATTATGCCAACAGGGAGAAAAGTATAAGTACCAATGGTACACCAAGTATGGATGGGTGATGCGTGCAACATGTGGATATATGTGACCCTAGGTGCACATGGTGCGAAGTGTACATGGGGAACTTTCTACAAGTGTGTGAATAGAAGCACAAGCATGGGATACACATGAAAAAGGGGAACATGCAAGCATGTGGGAAAATATAAACAAACATATCATTCATGTAAATAGAGTCTATCCCTAAAAAGAAAGTCCCCAACAGAGTTTCCACTCTAGCCATCCTCCCCCCCCCCCCGGATCCTATCGTCGGGAGGTGTGATGGAGGGTCCTAGGTACCGCTCATCCCTCTCGGGAGCGCTTCGGTCGGTGTCGTTTGGGTGAGGTGAAAAATGTAGAGAGATTAGAGTCGCCAGTCTATTTTACTCAAAACAGACAAAAGAAAGGGAGCCATCCTGAGGACAACATCCAAAGACATACTGATGTATACGAAACCAAAATGATTCGAAAGGGGTCCGCAGGCTAAGTTACGAAATGGGAAGGTGTTAGGCACCCATTCCACGCTTTCGGTCTCTCATGGATTTTTGTTATTTTCCTTTATTTTCCCCGTGATATGTGTGCATGTGTATATATAGTGGAGATAGGAATCCTTGACTTGTATCATGGAAGAGATAAAGAGAGTTATCCGTAGGAAGGTATAAAAATAATATTAGAAAATAGGATTTACGTGATTATCCTTACGTTGCTCATTATGATGGAACAATAACGCATGCGGAATAATACGCCACTAAGAATAAATATATGAATATATATATAATATAAAAGAGTGGAGTTTAGAGAAAATAGAAAATGAGAGAAGAAGTAAAAATAGGACTCGAGTCTCGAGTTTTACCCCGAGACGCCTACGTAGCATACAGAGGCATCAAAGTCCACGTAGTTCGCATGCAAGATGAGGGGTGGGGTTTATACCATAAATCCAATCGAGGGGATTCTCTTTTTTTTGTGTGTGTGTAGAAAAAGTGTTTTAGTTTTGAGAAAAGTGTATGAAAAGTATGAGAATCCCCGTTTGGAATTTATGAGCAAACCCTATTTTTCTTATTTTTTGGGTTTTTATTTATATGAAAAATAAGGGATGTGCAATAATACTAAATAAAAAGTATATAATAGGATGAGTGAGATGAGATAATAAAACTGCTAAGTAATAAAACAAGTTATTGTGAATTTATGAGAATTTAAGGAGAGAGTTAAGAAATTTGGACCTTCTTGAAGATCTTGAGCTTGATCCTGAATGTTTGAGAGAATACCTTAGACTTTGATGATGATGGAGGGTAGTGAATTTACCAAGATTGATGAAAAGGATGACGAAAAGTGAATGTTGAAAAGGAATTTGGGTGTAGAAATCACGCTGACTTCGAGAGTGATTTTCTGGATTTACTGAGAGTGATATCTATCAGATTTGGGCTCCCTTTCCAAGTGAGGTCAAGCCTCATTTTTATAGGCCTGGGTTATTTCCGATCGGCATATCCCTATTCCTTCTAATCGGTAGGTGTGTTTAGGCACACTGCCGATAGGTAGGGTTTATGACCTGCCGTTTGGCAGTGTCTTTCAGGCCTTTTTGGAAAATCGGTCACAGAACGCAAACCGTTGATCAGAATTGCGCATCGGGTGGACCATTGAAAATGTAACTCAGAGACCTTCGAAAGTCCTTTGGACTTCTATCGGGTTCGAGAGTAGACTTTGGGTCAACGATTGCTCGAAAGCATTTGTCAGTCCATTGGATGGGGAATCGTCGAACGCAAACTGAACGTTCGTCCGCATGGTACGTCAGAATCATTCATAGGTCAGACTGTTAGAAAGGTTAGGACATGTAATTCAACATTCCAAAGAGTTTGATCCTATTTGGGGAGTTGACTTTGGTAAATTGGGCCCTAGAATCATTCGGTGACCTCTCGGAATACTACGAATTGTTCGTCCGTATCGTAAGTCAAAATCGTGCACGAGATCGACCGTTGGAAAGGGGTTTTAGTTCCCTTTAAAGATTCATTCAGTCTCGATCTAGTTGAAGAGTTTGCTTAGGTCAAACAGAGACCGGGAGCTCCCTATGGCCTCCTGATTAAGTCTCGAGGGAATATGGGTCGTTCGTCCGCATGGTAAATCAGAATCACGCACGGGACGAATCCTTGGAAAGGGGTTTCAGTTCCCTTCAAAGATTCATTCAGTCTCGGTCGAGTTAAAGATTTTTACTTTTAGTTCAACGGAGTCTGGGAGTGCGCGATGGCTTCTAGGTCAGTACTCGAGGTATGACCTATGTTTTTAGTGATGAATGGAGGTGCTTGGGACCTAAGGAGAGTTTAGGGAGAAACAGAATGGGGTGTCTATACCAGTAGTACTGAACCAGCTTTAGAGTTTGTGTTGTAATTGCCCTCTGAAATGACCATTGACTGTCAGAAGTTTAACATCATGTTCATGAAATCCCAAAAGTGGGCTCGAGAGTTATAAAATTAGGAGGTTCTCATTGAAAATGTCATTTTACATGATGCAATACATATAATGGTTGACATGTTCCGACAAACCAATGATATTTGCAGTATATCCGAGTTACTCGATTCCTTAAAGGTACAAAGTTAGTTAGTCCCTTCACATATGCACTTCCCCGTTGAGTGGAAGGATCTATATGAAGAAGTCGTTGAGATTGTGGAATTCATTGAATTCTCATGACAAGATGAAATCTTTTCCATCGAATGGGGGGCGAGTTTGATAGCTCAGAGGAAGACTTAAGCTCTGAAAGCGTCAGTCCAATAATCAATATGTGTGTGATGATATCTTTTACATATCAGCTAGGAGAAAAAAATTGGGTGTACAGCCTGATATAGATGAAGAAACGTTCTTCCCCTCCACCGGGAACCATATAACAAGATCTGGGAGACACTATCAAAGCCTGAATCCTCAATCAGCATGGATAGATAAAGGAAATCAAGATCCTCGACCAACTCAAGAAAATGAAGGCCAACATCACCTTATGGGGACTCTTCTTGTCTTCCTAGATATATTAAATTATTTGATAAAATTTCTTACCGGGCCCACAATCCCTCCTTCCACCACTCCAGAAGAAGCCATGAACCTATTCACATCCTTACCCTCTGCTAGATTTTTTTCATTATCTGTAAAAAATCACAAAGTTTGGGCTTAATCATAACTGTGCTCTAAACTTATTTATTGAGTTGATGGAGAAGAAAGTATCTCTTTAACTTGTTGATAATGAATCATCACTCAATGTTTCCCATTAATAACCTTCAACTACCTGGGTATGAAAGTAAGTGACCTTGCTCCAACTTCTACTGTAGTGCATGCCTATAACAACGGTCGCCAAGAGGTGATGGGATCCATAACACCCGCAATAGGGGCTAGCCCTATAAATCCCATTGTCGAGTTCCAATTTATCAACGTACCCTCTTATTTCAATCTATTACTTGGTAGATCATGGATTTATAGAATCAAACGGGTATCTTCCTCTCTCTATTTGAAACTGAACTTCTTTGCTAAGGGACAGACATCTCCATCTTAGGAGATGATAATAGTATTGATCATTAAAAAACCAGTAACTCAATGCTAGAGATATAGTATGGGACGAGTGAAATGCTCATTTTTATCTTCTCAGTCAAACAACTTCCACTCCCGATAGGGGATTATTTCAAAGATCAAGTTTGTCCAGAGCACGGCCCTCATGGTAATGTCAAATTGATTAAGTTGTTCAAAAATATGTACTTCATGCCCGGATTGGGGTTGGTATGATGACAATAGGGGATACTGGAATGAATAATCCTGAAGAAGGCCTTTCCTCCATGTGGTTTGGGTTATTAACCTTCATCAGAGAAATTCAGAATGCTCTGCCAACCCCAGTTGAAGGGAAGGGTAGAAAGTACCAAGACAGTTTCGAGGGATTCCTTTAATGATAGATTCATCAAAGAAGGCGAAGATTTTCCCTTTTGTAGATTTCTCAAACCATGGTATGATCATGTGGATAGGAAGATGAATCCAGGGATGGATATCTTCTTTTAAGATAATTAATCTTGGAACGAAGACTCCCGCCACTATATGAAACCACTCGTTGAGAAAGCTATAGTTTTTACCTAGGTTCCAAGGGACGTGTAACTCATTCAATTTGCAGACACTGGGGATGATACTTTGCATGATTCACTCAAGAACTACATCGTCGAACCATTCCACTCTAATCAAGGTTACTAATGAACACTTCCTCAACTGGAATGCGATACCAATTCCACTTGCTAAAATGCAACCCAGTCCAACCCATCTCTTACTCTTTTATTGTTCCTCTTTTTTCTGATAACAATATAATCGACACCTCCTTTGATGAGGTTCTCAATGTTTTTTCCAAAAAATGAAATAAATGAAGATTTTGAGTATCTTGTTGTGCCTTACATTAATTGTGTTGATTTTAATCAAACTCTTGATGATGATGATTTTCCAAATGACTAATTCTTAACTGATCTTAATAACAAATAGCATAATCGTGTTCAAATTAATGAGGATGAAACTATTGTTATTGATCTCATTTTTAGTGCCTAACAACGTGAGATTACGATAGGGTGCACTCTTAACAAGCATGAGTACACGCAATACGTAAAATTATTGAAGGAATTTGTTGACATCTTCGCATAGTCCTACGATGACATGCCCGATATTGATGCAAAGATAGATCAACATGAGTTTCAAAGTCTCCTAGAATATAAGTAGGTCGAACAAAAACTGCAAAATCTCTACACCGAATGGTCGATCAAGGTTAAAAAATAAGTGATCAAATAGTTGGACGTAGGCTTCATCTAGATGATCGAATATCCCACATAACTAGCCAACATGTACTCGTGATAAAATTAGAAGGAAAAGTCTGCATGTGCATTGAATACTACGATTTGAATAAAGCATATCCAAAAGATAATTACCCACTACCTAATATCAACATGATTGTTGACAACCCGGATAGTCATTATCTCAAGTCATTCATCGATGGGTTTACCGGATACAATCGGATCACGATTCACCCTGGCCATAAAGAATAAACCACATTCATCACCCCTTGAGGAATGTTCTATTACACAGTTAATCCATTTGATCTAAAAAATGCAGGGCCTACCTACTAAGGGTTGCCATAACCATCTTGTATGGTATGATACATAAAGATCTTGAGGTCTACGTAAATGATATGATCATTAAATCTAAGATTCAAGAAGGTCATGTTCCCTCCCCTCGAAAGTTCTTCGAATGACTGCGGTGATACCAGATGCAATTTAACTCATAAAAATGCATTTTTGGCATCACCAATGGAAAGCTTTTGGGATTCATGGTTAGTGAGAAGAGAATTAAAGTAGACCCTACCAAATAAAATGCCATATTCGAACTACCACCACCACAAACGGAGAAGGACGTCTAGGGATTCTTAGGAAAATTACTATATATAAGCAGATTCATTAGCCAGTTGACCTCTATTTGTGAATCCATTTTCAAACTCCTCCAAAAGGATTCCACCAAAGTCTAGAATGAGGCCTATTACGAAGCCTTTGATCGAATAAAGTTAATCATACCCGACCTCGAGTGCTCATTCCACCACAGCCTTGTCTCCTTATACTCCTATATTTGACTATAATAAACACCGTAGTTAGGGCTTTGTAAGCTCAATACATTGAAGAATACCACAAAGAAAGGGCCATCTACCATACCAATTGAAAATTGGTCAAGTACAAAGTAAATTACACTGTCTTGGATAAAGTAGGTGTCGCCCTTTTTTGGGTCACTCAAAAATTACTACACATGCTCGCTTTTCCTATTAGACTTGTGTTCCGAATGGATATTATCAAATACTTTATCTAGAAACCTTCCACTTCTAGCCGAAAGGACCTATGGTTGATGGTTCTAGCCGAGTTCAATATTGTCTATGTCATTCAGAAATCCATGAAATGAAGATACATCTCTTACTACCTTACTTACTACCCTATAAAAGAAGCCGACGCTTAGATCTCCGAGTTCGCAGATGAATATATCCTTTGAACCTCTCATGAAAGCCTATGATGTAAAATGTTCTTTGACTACATTGCCAATAAGAAAGGATCAGACACCGGGTTACTCGAAATCTCCCCTAACGACTCTCACATTTCCATTACCATCAAGATGGATTTTCCCTATACCAATAATATGATCGAATATGAGGTGTGCACTGTAGGCCTCAAAGTCACTCTCAATAAAGGTATCCAATGACTAGATGTCTATAGGGAATCTACCCTCCTCATCAGCTAGGTCCTTAGAAGATGGAAAGTCAAAGATGAAAAACTCTTACCCTTCCATACCTACCCAGAACAACTGTCCTCCCGATTCTAAAATATCACCTTCCACTTCTTGTCCCGAATGAGTAACAACTTAGTTGATACTCTTGTTACTCTCGCCTCCAGGATTTAATTGCTCGAGGAAATAACGATGGCCCATTTCCTAGTCCAAAAAGAAGTTATCTCGACCCATTGCTACCAAATTGATATCGTCATTGAAGAGGACTCTGATATGGTGGAGGTCTGTAATTAAGATATTTGGCTCCTCCTCAAGGATGGTAGGGTATTTCTAGGACACCAAAAAGAAAGACTGTGTGATCCTTCATAAAATTATTACCTAGTACATCATTTGAGACAAAGAATTGTTCAAGATAAACTTCAATGGAACCCATTTACACTGCATCACAGGGGCTGACATTGAAGAAATAATGTAGAAGATCCACATCGAGGAATGCATACCTCATATTAATGGTTATATGCTCACTAAGAATATTATTTGGTAGGGTAACTATTGGACTACTATGGTTCAGGATTGCACCGCTTATGTCAGTAGATGCCTCGAATGCTAATAGTTTTCTAATGTCTAGCACTTACCTCCGCGAGAATTATACAATATGACTTCTCCTTCGCCTTTCTCCACATGGGGCATCGATATCATAGGGAAAATCACACGAATGTTTGAAAGTGGCTGCAATCATCATGAATGAAGATGGGTGCGACCCTTTTGAGTGTTTGGATCCCATCCGTTGTAGATCTATGATTGTATCTTAATCCTAATGTTGCTTACTTTCCCAAACAGGTCTACCGCCATGATTCGAATGAATTTGCTTAATGGCTTCATCCATACTAACAAGGTTGCGTCACCTTTCTAGACTTTTAGGGAATTAAGTCCATCCTTTTGGAGCTTTGACACACTTCATAATCAAAGAAACACGGCCTCCTTTAGTCACTTTGATTTCCTTTCATCGCTATCCTTTAGTCTCTTTGATTGGGTTATTATCAGGCCCCCGAGACTAGGTACTATAAAGCTTCCCCAAGCTTATGTGGATATATATAAAGCCTTCATAGGCTATAATTGTATTAACTGCATTAAATTAAGTCTTTAGTCCCTTGAAATATAGGATTATAAGTAGACAATTAAGTGTTTGACCCCTGTGGGTTATTTTCAGGCCTTCCCGGGCTAGGTATTATGAAGCTTCCCCAAGCTAATATGAGATCACCAAGTTAATGCTGTTTTGTCTTTATCCACCAAATTAATGATGTTTGTCGAGGGAGTCCCCTCCTCGGGCTAATGACGCATCTCGAAATCTAAGAACGGGCATTGTAAGCCCTTGTAGCTAATGGTGCATCCCTATGATGCTTTCAACGATGTAACCATCGTACGTCGAGATATAGTCTCCACATGTGGCGTTATAAGACAATATTTCCCGCCACTCTCAATAGTCATTTTTGCCATTTTCAAGTATCATTCTCGAATTGTCGCATATAATCAGGCGCCACGGCAGGCATAGTGGGCCCATTTAACTATTATCATTCACGATATAACGTATTGTCTCGAATTGAGATCTATTTAAGACAAAATATTCATTTATAAGATAACATTTCATGGAAATGATAATCAAAACATGACAATGTAATAGTGAACTTGATTTCATATATCTATTTATATATTCATGACTTTGTAAAGAAATTATAAAGTTTAATTTAAAATAGCATAGGGTCAGTTTCACTATAAAATAGGAACAAATAAAGTATAAGGCATAAGCATGAAAAAAATGGGCATGTGGTATGTGAGCCTAGGTTGCATCCCCTAAACATCTCTGAGGAACCTCTACAGCATCCCTTGCCCAACCAGCCTTACAATTTCATCCTTTAGTGTGTAGCATTGCTCAGTGTCATGGCCATGGTCCAGATGGAACTTACACCAGTTGGCTTTGTTCCTCTTGTGGGGTGGAGCTTTAAGCCTCTCTGGACACCTCAGTAGCTTGCCCTCCTTGATAGACTCAAGGATGTCTTCAATCGGGAAGTCCAATGGAGTGTAGTCCTTAGAGCTCCCTTCTGTCTTCTCTGATTTGATTTTCTGGATTCTACTGATTGCGTCCGGGGAAGGATCTTCTGGTACTACCGCGGTAACTAAGGCTATTGAAGTAATGTTCCTTGGTGCCGCGGCCTTCAGCATGAGGACCCTATGAGTCAAATAGTTAACCTGGGTCTGTAGTGAGGCATGACTGTCATAAAGATGGTTGAGGTGACTGTACAACTGCACAATATCATCTTTGACTTTTGTGCTCTAGTTGGACTCTCTTTCCATTTTCTGCTTTTGTTAGTCTTTACAAAATATAGAATCTGAGACAAAACTAGCAGAAGTGAGTAATGACAGAAATATTTAATTAACTAAGTAGGAAATGGCGATGCAGGGTTTGCACTGCTACATTGTATTACTGCTAAGGCTGCGGCCAGTAAGGCACATAGGTTCACTGCCGTGGCCTTTGTATGATATTCACCAAGGTTGAGCTGGAGACCATATGAGGTCGTTCGTTGATGTTTTGAAGTTTCTATAGTGTAGCCGCACTAGTACAGGCCGTGGCTATAAAGAAATATGAACTTCCCAACCGCATCCCCTCCTAGGTAGCATAGGGAGCAATCCTAAAATTTTAAGCCCAGAGATTGAGTTTTTCTCTCCCAATACATGGAGATCATACCTACCAGGGTCAGTTAACGAGAGGATAGCCTCACGGTGAATAAAAATGTCACAGTTTCAATGATAAACCCCAGATCATCGATCGAGAACAGCAAAAATAGGAGTAAATACAATCCTTACCTAATCATTCATCCTTTCGGGACTGATGCCCAGCATGCTTTTCATCACTATCTAGATGAAATGAAATCACAGGAGTATGTAAAATAGATCCAAGGTCATAAAATGAAGACACGAGAATAGATATAACTATAAGAAATACCCATTTAAGGGTGTGAATATAAACATAGCTCAATAACTAGAATTTACTCGTGATAAGATGATCCAAAGGATCCCCACAAATAAACTAAGGTGTTTAAGAACTCAAAATATAGAGGACAAGATTGAAATGTCTCGTTCCCATTGATGGTGCCAGATTATTGATAGTACAAATATGGCACCCTGTCGTGGAGGATACCGCATGCACAGAAGCTTATAGGCCGCAACCCTTATTAGGCATAGGGTGCATCCCCACTTAGCACAAGATGCGGACGTATCAAGTACAGGGTGCAGCATATGACACTTGAGCTTATATACAAGCCGCGACCCTACCTCGTAGAGGGTGCGGCACTTTTGGCTTTAGCCTCATTTAAGATGTAGCACTCAATATGTTTGCCTTTCAATCCTCATTCCTCTCTATTACAGCAACTCCAGACTTGACATACATCACGTTCTCAGGGCATGTGACACAGCTCACATACCTCCTATAAATAGAAGACCACACCTCGAAATAAAGGATCGATTCCCCCATGGACAGATTCTACAATATGCGGCAGAACATAGCCAAATTCTCTCTACACAACCTCAACATACAGCTTGGGGGTTGCACATCTACATTACAGTCACCCCTCCGGCACACCGAAAAACTCATTGCTACCATGTATTCTCCTTTATACTTAAACTTGTACGCCTCTTTAGGCATGATTATATTGTACAATACAACGCTTATAATGAGAATGGAGCAACACAGTGGATGTAGGCCTATTTTGGAGGTTGAACCACTCTACATCTTGTCTTCTCTCTCTTTACTCCCTTCATTTGCTTATTATGCTCATTATACTTGATTTGTTGATATGAGAACGACTTATGGGTGATTTCTCGTATCAACAGGTTGACTAAGTTATTATGTTTTGATCTAGATTTTCTTAAGTGTTCATTTTGGTGGTATTAATGATTTTAGATGTCAACTTTTTGAATGGTCTAATTTGAAAATTCACATGAATTCTTGTTTTAAATCATCCATCAAAAACGACTCTGATAGGTATCTTGGTTATGAGGGAATTAGTCATACGGTAGATGAGTGTCCCGCTAATATAAAGAAGATTTTTAATAAACCGGCATCCCATGTTTCTTCACTTAGTGATAGTGATTCTGAAAAACAAGTTGTTTATGCTTCTAAGTTAGAGCTTCCCACCCCTGTGACCAGTGATGAGAGTGAAAGTGACAAGATTGAGGAGGAAGAGGAAGAGTTGAGTGAGTTGCAAGCTTCCTATAATAACCTGTATGTGGAATCTGTAAAGTTAAATAAGGAAAACTTGAAACTAGAAGCTAAATTGAAAATACGTACCTTAGATAAAAATAACACGAATGCCTTAATTGAGGATCTTAGGACACGTGAGGAGAAGCTTTGAGATAAGTTAGGTTATGTTGAGAGTGAGAGGGACAGTCTTAGAGGGTTTATGGAGACTATGAAAAATGAGCTTTTAGATTTTGAGGATTTTAGACGTGCACTTGAGTCAAGGATAGGTGAGCTTGAGAAAATTTTAAGAGAGACAAGTAAGGTGAAGTTTGGTTTGGAGTCTAGGTCAGAAAAGTTAGATAATATGCTAGGTACCATCCAAATCAAGGAGGATAGGTTTGTTATAGGCTTCAATGATAGTGTTGCAACCATTCCCAAAGCTACCTCAACAAGTCTGAGAGAGCCTCCTAGCATTCTGAAGAGTGAATAACCTAGAGTTATTAGGAGAGATCCACCTAGGAACATTCTGAGAGCGCCATCGATAAATTTTAGGATATGGACATCTTTAGGTAACAATCACCACCCGATTTATAGTTTCATACACTGCGATAGGCAAGGTCATCTTAGGCATTTCTGTTATAAACTTCAAAATACTCCAATGAAGTTTAATAAGAAAATTTATTCTATTCCTAAAACCACCACATCTGGTTACAAATATGTTTGGGTTAGGAAATCATATTTGGAGGCTTTTGGATTGATTGTTTATGACCCTTGTTTTCTTACACGTGATTCACCTCTTATTAGATCTCTTGGTTGATTGTGTTATTTTTTTTTCATACGCTAGTTGCTCTTCATGATATATTCTTTCTAGTGTTATGACTTGTGTATTTTCGTTTCTGAAAAATACAAAAAGATTTTATTTCTGATAAAAATTTTGAAAAAGATAAAAAGAGTTTTGTATTTTGTTTTGCACCGTATATGAATGGACATTTAGTATGATCGAGTCATAATTTAATTCAATATCCATGTGACTATTTGATAGTTTTTTTATATGCTTCATCATTTCATTTTTGTGATTTACAATGTTTGGAGTCATTGAGATGTGATTAGTTGTTACTACCTACATGTTTGACTCGTGATTTTCTTTAATGTACACTTGCACGGATTTGTTTGATTATTGTGCTTGTTTATCAGATATTGGTCAGAGTGTTGTCATCTCAATTCTATCTTTAAAGTGAATCATATGCGATAAAACTTGACAATGGAAGTAGTGCCTGTAAAAACCGTTTACTGTGAGGAATTTAATTGCAACAAAATATGTTGAGTGATTCACGGGAAAGGGATGTGAGAGTTAAGACTTAACTCGTATAGAAAGCCATAGTTTAAAAGAGCCCAAAAAAATTTTAAGGCAATAAAAAGATAAATATGTCAAAAAAAGGGGCCACCTCATAAAAAAAATATATGATGAGTATTATTTATGAGGGTGTTTGGATGGAAAGAAATTAAAAATGGATTTCCACGTCCTGACAACGTCATGAAAAAGCATTTTAAGTTTTAGACATTATTGGTGTGGGAATCATTTTGACTTTGATGTGTAGATGGATTGAGTCGATGTCATTTAAATTCAACATTTTTTTAAACCTAAGGACATTGTTGAGATTCATTCATTAGGACTACACGTATTCATCTCGTACATATGGTACATTTGATTTCTTTGATTTACCTATCGAATATGTTCACATCTATTCATTATGAATCCATGATTTGGTTGTCTTCATGTAAATTCATGATATGTGATTTTTGTAAAATTATTTTTAAATTTTTTGTTTGAAAAATTAGAAAATAAAAAATAGTTTATGGAAGCTTTTGGGTTACTCCTTTTCATGACTGTAGTTTAATTCATATTTACTATGCATTTTTATCATGACAACTCCATGTTTATTTTGTTTATTCATTTCCTTTTCTATTTCAGACAAGTAAGAAGGAGGAGAACGAATTATGGGGGAGTTTTTGCATTTTTGGGGAGATTTGAATATTGATTAATTTATTCTTATATCATTTCAAACTCTATGAATCACGGTGCTATTTGGTTTGTCTCATGTGTGTAGGTCGAAAGATTGAAGAGAAATATTTTGCACATCCTCATGAGAAAAGCTTAAAGATTTGAAGTTGAAGATTTTGAAGAAAACTCTTAGACTAGCATTTTTTATACCTTTGTTGTTTTGGGTTCATGGGAGGGTATTATATTTGTATAGGCATTTTGATTTGATAATTTGGATGTTTTTTATTTTGTACAGGCATAGAGATAGATGGAGATTTGTAAGTACATGATTTTATGAATGTCTGTTAACAATTAAGTATGTCGTATACCGCTACAACCACCGAAGAATTGTTTAAGATCATACATATATTAAGACGGATTTGAATATCAAGCTTCTTCAACACTCAAGCCTCTACAAGGTTAATTTCGGTGAGGAGGTATTTAAGTCCCTTTACGGTTCATTTAAAAGTGTTGGGATATTTTTTAAAAGAGGTTTTGAAAAGTTTCCAAAATATTTTCTAAGTGTTGAGGCTTTGTTTTTCATAAAAAAAAATTAAGATTTAAAGAAAATATTTTGAAATAATAAAAAAAAAAACTTATTTTTGGCATTTTCTCGTTCAAGCGACAGGGGATCTCGCGCGAAGTGTACTTCAAACGACATATGTCTTCATTCGAGCGACATTCGGATTTTGTTGGAGCAATGCACCACCTTAATGTTTTTATAAATAGCTCATTAAATGAGTATGTGTTCCAATGGAGACCTGAGTTTTACACAGTACGAAAACTGTAAACTGCAGAAACGCTTATGTCTTCTCCTGTAAGATTTTAATCCTTGTTTTCAATTAAAAAAACATCCCAATCTTTATGTGAATTGTTTTGGAACCCAAAATATGATTTTTGCTGGAGTTGTTCTTGTAAGGAGGATAACTTACTACTGATCGAGGTGCCACTTGAGGGAGGTACTGGGATGATGACAATTGACTGCGTGTCATAGGTAGTACTAGTGTGTTCCTAGGCTGACTGGATTACGTGTCCTCGTGGATCTTCTGTGATCGCTTCATTGTTGATTTAGAACTGCATGTGCTTATGTGTTTTCTGAGAATAACTTATTACACATCTCGCTGGTAATCTTGTACGTTATAAATTGAAACTTATTAGTGAAATAAAGGATTTTGACCTTTGATGATTTTTTCCTTGAATTTGGTTTCCTTTGCATGCTTCTTATATTTTATGACTTTAAATCACTTAGATGCATGAGTTAGGGTTTAATTAAAAATTAGGGTGAATTGAATTAAGTCAATTTGAAAAAACTTGAAATATTCCACTATACTACACAAGTTAACAAATTGATATCAAAACTTATTTAAGAAGATCTCCACATTCTCATTCTCACAAACCAAAAATGAATAAAACACATCTCAATCATAAAATCTTCGTAATAAATGTAAACCAGTTTCACAAATACCCTATCCACGGTTACCGAAAAGACCCAGCCCCATCATCATCTGCTCCTTGAGGCCAAAAAACTTCCCCTACCAAATTGGTATGTTGAAGGCTCTCCATAGAACAATATTACCTGAATAGCCTAGAGAAAACAACTATCACACCCATAGTATCGAAAAGGGAAAACTATCTCGGCCCGATCTATTCTGCGAAGATCTTTGCCACCACCCGCTTCCATAGCCATTTCAGATAATCTCTTAAAACATGCCAATCGATTACGGAGGATGGGTTGATGGATGATGACTATCCCATAGAGAACCTAATTACATGCGCATGGCTTCAATCAAATCCTCTATAGGAATGAAATCCTGGGTATAAGGAGGCATAATTTTCTCCTACGTAAGTTGGCATTGAAGCTTCAAGTGGAGATAGAATGAGGTCTTTCGAAGTCCAACTAACCGAATGTAATAATATTCCCCCAGTTCCATAATGGGTTGTAGTTCCACCACTATGGCACCAACCAGTGCTGGGATTGAGCTTCATGCTTCATTAACCAATTTACCCAGTTATCAATGGACGGGCCAAAGGTAATAAAATAACGAGTGAAGAAATTTGGCACATCTATTGAAAGGATATTCAGGTTGGATCGCTAAACGGAATCTACCAGCCAACCACGTGAACATCATAACCAACTTTCCTCTCAGAAAATTAGAATAACCTTTTAGTCAAAAATCTAGACCGTTCAGGGTCTTCTCTAGTATCACCGATGTAGGATTGTGACGGTATGACATTTATTCTATGATGGCAGCCAGTTGAAGGCCCGGTCACCAGAAGTAGCTTTGAAGTTAGGCTGAGGGAAACATATTCATCATTGCGCACATCATTAAAATCACATAGATGCATATAATACATGATAGTTGGAACATATACCATTCCCCCACTGACTAGTGACTGAGCTTTCGAAGGAAAAATGTGGAAAAATTCTACTAACAACGCTCGAGGAGACCGAGAGAATTCTGGCATAGCCACCGCCACGCTGGAATTAATCCTTAACATGGCGGAAAACTCCTCATAGGTTGGATATAACTCATCCAAGTTAGAGTTAAAAACATAATCCTGGAGCTATCAAAATTGTGCTGCCTCGACCATCATTTTCTAATCGATGGGCCGATTTCACCACAAAAACCCGAATCAAATTAAAAACGTTGTAATCCACATTGTACTGACACATGGCTTCTAGGATCTCGAGATACGAAATGAGTTATGCACTCATGGGAAGGTCCATTTGAGATATAATAAGGCAGACGGAAATAAATAAAAAAGAACAGAAAATGTGAATGGGTGAAAAACTACACCCCTTTTATCCCCCTTTTATACCCAAATACCTTCGCTAGTGACAAGAAACCCAAAGGGCCCAAAATAAAACCAACCCTACCATGTACTTTGGGCTTGTAGAAAGTGAAATTAAAGCCTTAGGGTGATTTGACTGGAATCACCTACCGATAGGCAGGACAAGGAGTGTGTCGATCGACACTCCCCTAATTTTAGAAATTTCTATATTTCCATTTTTATCAAAATCAAAAATCAAAAAAATAAATACATATTTCAAAATAAAAAAAATCGGGTTATTTCTTCCTATATTATCCATTTTTACTCATCCTTTCTCAAAATAAATCTTCTATTAAGTTATTTAATAAAATATCCATTCCATTTTAAATTCCTAGCAATAAAGTAAAAAGTGCATGTAGAATAAGTCATTTAATCAAAGATAAATAAATAAAATTCTAATTCATTTTATATATTTCCATTTGCATAGTTACATTCTTTTTAGGAAGAAGACAAAAAAGAGCAAGAAACGAAAATAATGGGACTCAGTTCAAAACCCCTAATCACTATCTATTTATCTCTTTTTTCTCTAAGACCCCCTATCCCTACGGTGAATGTGCTTCCCGTGGCGGCAAGATGTGGAACCTCCACTCCCTAATCCTGATCCCTCCTCTGAGGTAGAAGATGGCACCAAACAAGAAGAAAATATAATCGAGTCCCTAATATAGGCAGTCGCGAAGGCCACCCAGTCCCAAATATCCCTAAGACAAGTAGTCAACACCCAGACATACTGCAGATAAAGCAACAATAATAAAAAGAAAATAAGTTAGCCTAAAGCAAAGAAAACACCAGACAAGGAAAAAGAAAGAGAAAAGATATACCTCTGGCTGACTAATGTCCTCTGTCAACCCCAACACCCCCGGATTCACCACATTAGGGTGGTATGGCATACACAATGATCCCGATCCACTCAACTAGAAATTATAGGAAGGCAGAACAAGCTAAATGAATGGAACCTCCACTGCCACCATTGACGATGGCGCGCCACATGTGTTGTGGTCGGACCCCACCGACCTAATCGTACCTCTACCCTAAGCCCTAGGAGGAGGAGGCTTGCTCACCACATCGTAGATACAAGAGTCCATCATCAGCTCGTCTCAAAGTCAATGTATTCATAGGTCGCCACCATATTCGTATATGACGAATAAGGCTTGCTAATCATCACCGTCGCCCTAGCCTCCTCTGATATCTCCTACACCCGCCTCATGTGCATCAAGGGCATCGCCAGTGGGACCACCACCTCATCCTCCAAAATCTTTTGGACCACTACCTTCCCTAAGTACCAAGAATAGTCAAACTCATGCGCCATCATCCGACGCATCTACACATGCACCCAAATCACCTCCGTGTACTGGATAGTCGTCCCCCAGGGGTAGGAAGTCACCTACAATTCCCAATAAATATCAATATTTGTGTAAACAAATAAAATGTCATAAATTGATTCAAAAGAAAAGGGAAAAACAATGTCGCTCGTCACGGTGTTCAAGGCCTAACGCACCGCCGATGGAGAAAGAGACTTTTTTAACCGTCGGTTGGACTTCCGCCAATGGTACATCTGCAGAAGTCCCCCACCTCCTCATCATGCAAGCCTATCAAATGGACATTGATCCTGATCATATCAAAACTAAGTATGTATAAAGATAGGAATCCGTAAGAGAAGAAAACAATAGGAAAAATGCAAGAAAAATACATAAAGAGTAATGCGAGAATTACCTCTAGGAGGTACATGGCACTCGTAAAAGTCTGCCGGCAGCATCGGCTGAAAGCGTCTAGAAAAAGAATAATGGGTCGCCAAGGTCAGGCTCCCCCAATCATAAGGATGGGTATTCAAAAATACCCTCAAAAATGGTAAAAGTGATATATGGATGACATCATCGCTCAATGCCACCAAGAAGCCCCCCAATAAAAGGAGAATGAATAAACGAGCCATTTAAAGTAAATGGCTCACCAATATTCCGTCTCAATGGCATATCCCAGAGACAAGAAATGACTTTCCTCCCCACAGCTTCCAATGTAGCCTCAATCGCCACAGGTGTCACCCTCAAATACCGATCCACCTCAATCTGCATGCCCTCGCAATAAACTCCCATCAGTCGTTGGACTTCGATGGGAGTTAACACCATCTCCCTGAATCCCAAATGAATGGTGTGGGTAGTGTCCCAAAACCACTCCCCCTGCGTGCACAAAATATCCATAGAGCGTGGTGTCTCATCCAAAGTAAACGTTGCGTGATCAAAACCCATAGAGGAAACTACCCAGTGCACCACCATCGAAAGATGCTCCCACGCATCCTTAAGCCCCATCATTTACTGGGAGAAAAAGTTCATAAAATATATGTCAGTATACCAAAACAAAATAAAAATCAATAAAAAAAAACTTTTGTCAACTCAAGGAAACAAAAAGAAGAAAAGAAGAAAAAGAATGCCAAAGGTCATTAATACTTGCATAGCCACTAAGGTTCCTCACCCTAGATGATCGATGGTGTGAGGGATCATATAACAAAAAGAGATCCTCAACAACTAGCTCAAATAACTTGAATGTTTTTTTGCTATCCAAGGCCAAGGGTACCCTAGCTCACCACTCTAGGTTCACCTGATCATCGACACCCAACCACGCCATGTGGCCGTGCTACTCAAAAAATCTGTCATTTTTAAGACTAGAAGAAGGAAGAAGCTTAGAAAAAAAATCTTATTAGGAAGAGGTTGAAGATGTGAATGCTAGTGTCTATGAAAATGAGAACTCGCCCCTTTTTTATAGGAGGCCAAGGGGAATTCCAATCTACAGTCCCTTGTCACCCATTAATTGGCACATGCATCTTCCTTTTCCTAAGGCAGTCCAGAAGATTGTGCCACTGTAGAACGACAACCATTTCCACCCACCGATCGGAAGTCCCCCAAATTTTGTATACAAAATTCTATAAAATGACAGAAAACTCCAAAAATTCTCTAGAAAATTCCTAAAATTTTCAAATAAATATTAGAACATTTCTTCACCAAGAAAACCATTTTTCAAGCTCTCAAACTCACTAGCCGAATTAAAACTACGTTCTTATCCATAATTTAAACCCTAAAATGGTGCGTCCATGTCCTAGAGTCCGCTATAATTCCCCTGCGGAAGACCAAAACCTCAAGTCATCAAATGTTTCCCCAGCAAGACTATGTAATATCCTACCCATTTTCCCAACAAAACTTCCAACTCTAACTTCCCTGGCGGAGCTAAAAACCCTTGTCAGATATATCTCGTAAATAACATCTCAGAGAAACACATTCCCCAATGGAACCATAAGTGTATTTAAACCCCCAACAATAAATTAAAGTCTCTTAAGAGGTAAACTCCCACATTACAACTCTAGGTCCTCAAAATTGACCTCAACCCGCAGAATTAGTCGCCCCTACTTTAAGCCCTCAGAATTGACCTCGACCAGTAGAATTGGTCACCCCAACTTTAGTTCCTAAAAACTAACCTCGACCCGCAAAATAGGTCGCCACAACTTAACGTCCTCAGAATTGACCTCGACCCTCAAAATTGGTCCCCATAACTTTAGGTCTTCAAAATTGATTCGACATGCAGAATTTGTTGCCATAAATATAGGTCCTCATAACTGACCTAGACTTGTAGAATTGGTCTCCCCTACTATAGGACCTCAGAATTAACCTGGACCCACAAAATTGGTTTCCCCTACTTTAGATCCTCGGAATAGACCTCAACCCGTAGAATTGGTCATCATAACTTTAGGTCCACATAATTTACCTTGACCTGCATAATTGGTCACCACAACTTTAGGTACTCAAAATTGACCTTGACCGGCAGAGTTGGTTTCCCCTACTATAGGTCCTCCGAATTGACCTCGACATGCAGAATAGGTCCTCCCGACTTCAATTCCTCCTAACTAACCCACGTAATCAGTCCCCTCATACTTAGGCCCTCAAAATCGACCTCAACCCTCTAAAATGGTCATCCTCGGGCCTCTGAAACGGTCATCCTCATCCCTTAGGTCCGTAGAATTGACCTCTTTATCAAAGAATCCATGTGGTGTTTACACAAAGGCTTTCACTTATTACATTCCCACCCATCAAGAGGCTCTGTAGATACCACATCTTAGGACCCCCTAAGTCTCTCCTTAAGTCCCTAGCACCTCGCCAATTACTAGAAACCCTATGTCATCCATAGGGTGTTCTTGGTACTCGTTTGACTCTCATCAACTTCATCGTCAAAGAGAAACCTAAATGAATCTTCAAAGGGATATGGATCCCATTTCCAATGGTCCACCCCCTTGCATGAATCAGTATAATGATTCAGACGAGCGATCCATTGTACTATCGAATATCGATCTAGAGGCCATTGAGCGCCTGCAGGCCCCAATTTAACCCCAACAAACTTCATCGTCGAGTGAAATCTCAATAAATATTTGAATGACACTGAATCCCCTTTCTAACGGTCTACCCTGTGTATGAAACGGCATAACGGTTCGAACGAATGAACCCTTTTCCCTTAAAAACTTATTCGAAGGCCACCGGGTGCTCCCGAGCGCTGATTGACCAAAGTCAACTCTTCACCTCGAACAAGACTAAATGAATGTTCAAAGGTCACTGAATACCCTTTCCAATGGTATAACATGTGTCCAAATCAGTCTTATAGTATGGACAAATGACCCATCTTACTTTGAACGGTCATTGGGCACTTTCGAGTCCCATTTGACCAAAGTTAACTCTCCAATTAAGCGAATCTCTTTGAAACATTGAAGTGCATCGCATAAACTTTCCAATGGATTGCACCATGTATATTTTGGATTTAGGGTTTGGATGAACGATCTATCGTCATCCAACAATGTCATGTCCAAAGGAGTGGCACGCGCTTGTGAGCCCCGTTTGACCCAAGTCAACTATGGGACCCGGGAGCGGCCCAAAGGATTATCAAAGGTCTGTGAATAACATTTCCAATGGTATGCCTCATGCATAATTTTGACTTACGAATTGTATTTTACAACCATTTTTTCAAAAAATCTACGAGAGACTCCCAATTAGAACGTCCATTTTCCTCCCTATTGGCAGTGTGTCTAGGTTAATGTAACACCACGTATTTTTGAGGATATGTAAATTAAATAAATTAGTGGGTTGAAATTTATTTAATTCTGAGAAATTCATTGAATTTGGTTTGGTGATTTAAATTTATTTAAATTGGAGAAATTATTGAATTTGGAAATTCAGAATTTATTATTTAAATTTGGGGACTTAGAAATTTAAATTAATTTGGGTTATTTCAATTTTTCACATGTCGTATTTTGAGGTTGAAATTGGAAAATTTTATAAAGTGTCTCGGATGACAATTCTGAGTGCACGGTTGACTCCGAAAGGGTCGAGATAGTCGAAAAAGAGTACCCGGGGGTAGGAAATGGGTCTCGAGGCATTTTTAGATATAATTGAGCCTCTGCGGGGGCATTCAAGTCATTTTTAATTGGCCCATAGGCTTAATTACAGGATTTGGCATTTTAAACCTAAATCTGAGAATGTTG
Source organism: Sambucus nigra (assembly GCA_949130495.1). NCBI lineage: Eukaryota > Viridiplantae > Streptophyta > Magnoliopsida > Dipsacales > Adoxaceae > Sambucus > Sambucus nigra. Next base: position 424,680,401 of record OX422218.1, read on the forward strand.
GGCAGCCATTAGTCATTCCAAAATTCAAAGGGTTGAGAGTGGAGAGAAAGGAGAAAGAAGAAGGAAATAAGGAAGACAAAACCAATCTAGACAAATTTCGACAAGAGATCGTCGGATTTAATCCACCAAGGCAAGTATTTTCTTTCTTTAATTTGAGTTGTAGTTAATGATGTTAATAGTTGTATTTAGGTTAAATAAATCTGGAAATTTGAGAGTATGAATTTTAATTGGAATTGTTGGTTTTTTGGATAAGAAGATGAAGAATAAACCATTAATGGTGGATTTAAAAATCTGTGAGAAATTTGGTTAAAAATTTGATTATATTGGTCAAGAAGATGAAGAATAAACCATTAATGGTGGATTTACAAATCTGTGAGAAATTGGGTTAAAAATTAGGTATAAGTTAATTTGAGAAGTTAATAACATTATTATGTCTTGGTTTTTGAAACCCCATTAATGATATTTTTGGAAGGAACAAAGATGATGAAGTTTGGGTTTCAATTAATGAGAAGAAGGGTTGCAAATATGGGAAAAATGCACCTGCTATGAAATATGGCAAAAAAGCACCTGCTCATGAGAAGAAGGGTAAAGGAGTGTCGGAGTTTATTCTTATTATTTTTTTATGTATTATTTATTCTTTGTGAAACTTTAAAGGGTGATAACTTGGTCATACTAACACGGATTTGTGTGTTGTTTGTGGCCACGCGTAGCTACTGAAGAGTAGCACACTGTATTAGGAAATTATTATTCATACTTGAAAAGTGAAAGGTCCGAAATACCCTTGAAGATGGAACGAAAGATTTAATCTTTAGCAAAACTTTAAATGAGCATAACTTTGTCATACAAACTCGGATTTACGTGTTTTTTGTAGCCACACGTAGCTAACAAAGAGTAGTACAGTTACCTATTAAAATTATTTTTTAGACCTAAGATGTGAAATGCCTAAAATTCCCTTGGAGTTTTATTTAGTGGCGAAACTTCCCCGTATTTAAACCAAAATTGTTGGGGACCTTTGTGAGATTAATATGGACTTAATAAAGTAATTATGGGGTGAGATAGTTAATTCTATAAATCATATTAAATAAGGGATGTAGATATTTTGGTATTGGATCGTATTTAGTACGAGCGAACTCGTTAATAATTTGGATATATACATATCTAAATGTGTGAATTATATGTATAATATTGGGAATACATAATCCAATAGAAAATGGTAATAGGTTATGTGACTACCTAAAATCAAATACCTATTTGATTGCTTTATTATGTGTATGGCATACCTACACTGCTTGATATCGAGTGGAGGTTACGAGTTGTGGACAATCATGCCTTGAGGATCCTTCCGGTGGGATATTGAATTGTACCACTAGAGCATAGAACCTCGGTACGGGCTATCTTTGAGAACGATAGTGATGACGATCGTATGGGTGCGTAGGTATGTGCGTATCCCGTCGGCTTGGGACTATGTTAGCCTCCAATATGTGTATTTTGTTTTGATGGTTCACAAGGGATCCAACCTATAGTCCTTTATGCAATTAGTGATGCAACGGGACATGATAGTAGAGTATGCAGGCACCGCAGCTTTGTCTCGGGGTGCAGTATAGTATATTTGTATAAGATCGAATGCTTATATATATACATATGTTTGTGATGATATCTAGTGTGTGAATTAAGTATACAGGAATAATAATAAAATTTGAAATGAATAGTAGTCCTCCATGCAGTAAGTAATGCACCGCGACATAATAGCAGAGTATGTAATGCGCCAAGAGGTCTTAACCTAGGGGTGCAAGTTTAGTATATATATACGTATGTGGAGTGACTAAATATATATATACTGGTAAATAATTCTTATGTGTGTAATTAGGAGAGGTGAATGTCATGATAAGTAAAATAATCTTTGTGAGAAAAAGTATTAACTCTACACTTGATAAATGTACTTGACTTTTAGGTACAAACCATTATGATATCGTATCGTATGGGTGATACAGGTATACTACGAGTGACCGTAGGGAGTAGTGACACTGGGTTGAACTAATGTCACATTTATTATATATATATACAAATAGCAGGTAACTAAGTATTGACAGTATCTAAGTAATACTTAAAAATATTCATAAAGTTGAGAATTTACATACGTGATTCTAATCATAAAAGTATGCTTAACTTGGAGGGGAGGATTACTGGGCTAGTTAGATAGATGTTATGGACTAGTTGGATAGAGAAACGACTAGGCGGAATAAATGAATGCAATAGGTGTGCAATATAGAAGAGAGGTGAGAGTGTCCTCAAGAGAGTGCGACCGTAAAAGCAATTATGAACATTATATACTATGTGTTTCATTTATTGCAATAAAATGCTTGATAAATTTTTTTATAAATCGGGCTCTAACCCGTTTCTTGCACTTTTTCTATCTTGTCTATATATATATATTAACAGGTGCCCAGCCACATGGATGCCATAATTAACTTATCTATTCCAGGGATACGTAGCTGCAACATTGTGGATGGTTGCAGGACTTGATTTAGATGTATCATTTCTTATTTCCTAGAGTAGGAATCTTATCTCAGTTGTAGTTTCATTTAGGTCATGTTTCCCAATTACTTTTAGACTCAGTATTTGATTTATGTATTCATGTATTGGATTATTATTTTGGGATTTTAGCCGATTGTTTATTCGGCAGATTATTTATTCATTCAGTACTGTTTTAGACTCATGGTCTGGATGTATGGTTTATTTGTTATTTAGCATGCATATTTAATTGTTTAATGAAAATATAAAATTTGACATCAGTCTTTTTGAATACTAGGTGGTTAGTAAAGTTTTAAAAAGTTTTCGAAAGTGATGCTAAGAATGAACCCCTCAAATTCATGTTTTAAATTTGATATAGGACTGATCACCCGGTATTTATTTGGGCGGGGTGTCACAAGTGGTATCAGAGCATCAGGTTCTAGTGTCCTTAGGATCGGTATGGATTTTCAAATTTCAGTTTAGCATTCTTTGATATAGAGCCTTATGATAGGATTATTGAATTCATCTAAGTATGTGATTTCGTTCTCTTACTATCAAGTATATTTGATGTAATTCTTGTACGCGATTAGGTTTCGAACACCGAACATTATAGGACGACCAGTGGGCACCGTTAGAAGGTATGCAGGAGGAAGGTGACAGAAGCAATAGAGTAATCTGAAAATAGTAATGGCGATAGAGTCACAATAATTGTTGTTTGGAAAAGTGATGATAGGAAAATCTCGGGGATAGTAGTTTCCCCTAGAACAGTCAAGGATGACAATGGTGCAAATCTTACACTCACCCAGCGTAGTAGGCAAAGGGTGGGGAAAGTTAGAAGGACTCTTTCGAGGAGCCGTCGATAAGAATCCATAAAAGAGGAAGTGTGATAAACCAATGGAAGGAGAAACCCAACGGCAACTATGTAGGGTAGATTACAACGATACTCAGTAGTAAATTTTGGACAACAAAATTTTAAGCTCGTAGGAGCAATGTAAAGCGATAAGAGCCAGTCACTATATATAAGAAAAATATGGGATTAAACGAGAAATTTGAGTAAAATTTAGTCATTAAATTTTCGATCTACTATTCGAACATGGGTAAGAAATGAAGTTTCAAAACTTATCACAAGCGAGCAAGATAGAAACCAATTGAGAGAGATAAGTTAACTTGGTTAGTGAGCTTCGTAACCGGCGAAGTGGATACGAAGTATATGAAGGGTCCGTAAGTTATTAATGGACTCCTGAGTAGAATACACAACCATGAGTGTAAAATACAAATAATATGACTAGTGTCGACGTCATCAAGGTCATACATTTACATGTTTATATCAGCACTTCGATGGGAAGGAGCCTAAGGAATTGAGTCGAGCCGAAGAGCTAGACTAAATTTAACATTGCTACTAAAGAACCACATGAGGGTATACCCAGTAGGGACCCAGTTAAAATTTTCAATTAAATTGAATTTCTACCAAGTAATTGTGGATTCAGTCAAGGCCATTGAGGACAACAACGAGTCCCAAAGGTCTAGCGGAGCCAAAGGGACAATAGGGGTAGCAATTGGGGACCCAATGATCAGGCAAGGCAGATAACATAGAAAGGTGTCTTATGTGTAAAGAGTAAGAACACATGTGTATACCATGTCTACCGTGAATCGGGGGATAGAAATCGGATGCCATGTAGGGGAAACAGTTATAAGACGTTTTGGTTTGGTTAGGACGAGGGCGTTATGTCCCAGAACCATTTGAACCGCCACTCGAGGTGATTGAGATATGTTATGTGTGACAGTAGTTGGTTAATACTAAATTTACATGTGAAATGGGTTTAGTAGATATGTCGGGAATATTAAAATAGTGTACATATCTTTGTCGTCGCGTAACAGGGCTCTCGTTAGTTCCATCTGCAGGGGAGCAGGTGAGGACACTAGGAGGGTGTCGTATATTATGTGATATATTTTTTTTCTCCTTTTGAGGGATATTAAAGGGAGAATATTATTATCTAGCATAGTGACTGGATAACGAGGGTTGGAGTAATATTAGACTGTATGGGAAGTCTATGGTGCTTGTTGTGCCAGGGTAAGACATTTTACATCATGAATTATCACCGGAAGGAGGGTCGATCAATATATATATATATATATATATATGTTGTGTATTATACCATAGACTTCGACGAGTATAGTTGTCTCCTTATGTTTAGATCCTAGTGGTGGGGACTTTTACCGGTGTAATTCAAGGTATATCGAGCAACCGTTGAGCTTAAAGATTTAGCTCATTATTGTTTACGTGCTGAGAATTTAGTGATAACTAGAACACCGTATTATCTGATGCCTTGAGAGACGTGATCATAGGAGAATTAAATTATGTGTCGAGAGACAGGATTCGTGATATCTCAGATATGTGCTTTGGAGCTACGAATTTTGTTGAAAATTCTAGAGAATAGTTCATTGAGAAATTTCTTTGAATTTAGTTGTGGGTTGTTACACGTAGGGACCTTAATTTACTTCCGATGTGACGAGATATAGTTGGACGCTAATGCGTCGATTTTAAAATTTTAATTACTGAACGTGTAGGGAAAACACCTTAAGCTGAGAGCTATTAAAAATATAGGGCCAATGGATGAATATATATATTATAGTATGCATATACATGTATATATGTGATATTGTGTTTCATAATAGACATATGAGAATATGTTGGCATTGTTATATGTAATCGTGATGAGTAGGGACGTTTACTGATGTGATTTAGGGCATACTGACTTATTATTGAGGGGAGAGATAAAGCTCGTGATTTATTTGCGCTAAGAAACTGGTGATAGTAAGAGTATTGTATTATATGTTGTCTTGTGTAACATGGGAGTGAACGAATATACTTTTATGTTAAGAGATGGGAATTTGCAGGTATGTGCTATGGACTGAGGACCTAATGGATCTCAACGACCAACAATGTTAGGTAGTAGTGTATCGAGAGGGTTCCTTGTTAAAAATTTCACTTTGCGAGACATCCCACACATGAAACTTAGCGCAATGTTGAAACTGGGGAGATGTTTGGCCATAGGACATAGGTTTGGTACTGCGGTTATTATAAATATATATAGTTATAACTATGAGTTGATAATTACAGTATGACTTAAGGTTGATAGATCTGTATAGTGTTTATGTGTGACAACATTGGGAAACACTTTCACCACGAGTAGATGGTGGGATAACCTAAATGATAATTAACTGCAATTGGTAGGGTAATTGAGTATAACATTTCCATATAATCAAGTCAAATATGAAAGGCTTAGTTAAAGAAAGTTTCTTACATTCAGTTGAATTGGGCATATACGTGCAGTATATAGGGTGTTTGGGCGCCTTAGATAGTTAAATTTTTATATATTATCCGTAGTAGATAGGTGTGGAAATACATTTGCCAAAAGGGTAAACAAATAAGGGAGTTATCATAGGGGGATGTTGGAGTATTACCTGGTAGAGGAAGTATTGTAGCCATTAGTGAGTAGGCTCATAGTAGTGTTAGAAGCTCTAAGATTCAAAGTGTTGTGTAGAGACCAATGTGAGATGATAAATTATAAGAAGGAACATTTTAGTATAAGACGACTAAAGCAAATTGGCCACATGATTGAACGGTGGTGTGGGGACCGTTGGACTAAGGGGTATCATTAGGAGAAGTATGATGAGAACATCATAACAATTTAGATTGTGTGGGAAAGGATGAATGTGTCCGAGAATACACCCGAAACTTTGAATACTAGTTTTATCCGAATTTCTAGGACGAAATTCCTTTGTAAGGGGAGAAGTATGTTACACCCCTTATTTTGTAGGATATATAAATTAAATAAATTAGTGGGTTGGAATTTATTTAATTTGGAGAAATTCATTTAATTTGGTTTGGTGATTTAAGTTTATTCAAATTGGAGAAATTATTGAATTTGGAAATTCATAATTTATTATTTAAATTTGAGAACTTAGAAATTTAAATTAATTTAGGTTATTTCAATTTTTCACATAAGTCTCATTTTGAGGTTGAAATCGGAAAATTTTATAAAGTGTCCTGGATGACAATTCTAAGTGCACGGTTGACTCCGGAAGGGCCGAGATAGTCGAAAAAAGAGTATCTGGGGGTAGTAAATGGGTCTCGGGGTGTTTTTAGACATAACCAAGCCTCTAGGGGGCATTCAAGCCATTTTTAATTGGCCCAGAGGCTTAATTACGGGATTTACCACTTTAAACCTAAATTTGAGAATGTTGGGAAGCCATTAGTCATTCCAAAATTCAGAGGGTTGAGAGAGGAGAGAAAGGAGAAAGAAGAAGGAAAGAAGGAAGAAAAATCCAATCCGGACAAATTTCGACAAGAGATCGTCGGATTTAATCTACCAAGGAAAGTATTTTCTTTCTTTAATTTGAGTTGTAGTTAATGATGTTAATAGTTGTACTTAGGTTAAATAAATCTGGAAATTTGAGAGTACGAAACTAAATTGGAATTTTTGGTTTTTTGGTGAAGAAGAAGAAGAAGAAGAAGAAGAAGAAGAAGAAGGAGAAGAAGAAGAAGAAGAAGAAGAAGAAGAAGAAACCATTAATGGTGGATTTACAAATCTGTGAGAAATTGGGTTAAAAATTAGGTTATATTGGTGAAGAAGATGAAGAATAAACCATTAATAGTGGATTCACAAATCTGTGAGAAATTGGGTTAAAAATTAGGTATAAGTTTATTTGAGAAGTTATTAACTTGATTATGTCTTGGTTTTTGAAACCTCGTTAATGATATTGTTGGAAAGAACAAAGATGATGAAGTTTGGGTTTCAATTAATGAGAAAAAGGGTTGGAAATATGGGAAAAAATGCGCCTGCTATGAAATATGGAAAAAACGCACATGCTCATGAGAAGAAGGGTAAAGGAGTGTCACAGTTTATTCTTATTATTTTTTGTATGTATTATTTATTCTTTGTGAAACTTTAAAGGGTGATAACTTGGTCATACTAACTCGGATTTGCGATGTTTGCAGCCACGCGTATCTACTAAAGAGTATCACACTGTATTATGAATATTATTATTCATACTTCAAAAGTCAAAGGTCCAAAATACCCTTGAAATGGAACGAACGATTTAATCTTTAGCACAACTTTAAATAAGCAAAACTTTGTCATACAAACTCGGATTTACGTGTCGTTTGTGGCCACGCGTAACTAACGAAGAGTAGTATACTTACCTATTAAAATTATTTTTTAGAACTAAGATGTGAAAACTCTAAAATGCCCTTGGAGTTTTATTTAGTGGCGACACTTTCCCGGATTGAAACCAAAAATATTAGGGACCTTTGTAAGATTAATATGAACTTAATCAAGTATATATGGGGTGAGATAGGTAATTCTATAAATTATATTAAATAGGGGATGTAACTATTTTCGTATTTGATCGTATTTAATACGAGCAGACTCGTTAATAATTGATATATATACATATTTAAATGTGTGAATTATATATATAATCTTGGGAATACATAATCCAATAGAAAATGGTAATAGGTTATGTGACTACCTAAAATAAAATAGGTTTGCGAATATTGAAAACAATAAATGGTTGTATGATTACCTAAGATTATAATAGGGTGCATGAATACCTATTTGATTTCTTTATTACGTGTATGGCTTACCTACACTGCTTGCTATCGAGTGGAGGTTGCGAGTTGTGGACCACCATGCCTTGAGGATCCTTCTGGTGGGATATTGAATTGTACCACTAGAGCATAGAACCTAGGTACGGGCTATCTTCGAGAACGATAGTGGCGACGGTCGTATGGGTGCATAGGTATGTGCGTAGCCCATCGGCTTAGGACTATGTTCGCCTCCAATATGTGTGTTTTGTTTCCATGGTTCGCTAGAGATCAAACCTATAGTACTTTATGCAATGAGCAATGCAATGGGACATGATAGTAGAGTATGCTGGCACCGCAGCTTTGTCTCGGGGTGCAGTATAGTATATTTGTATAAGATCGAATGCTTATATATATACATATGTTTGTGATGATATCTACTGTGTGAATTAAGTATACAGGAATAATAATAAAATTTGAAATGAATAGTAGTCCTCCATGCAGTATGTAATGCACCGGGACATAATAGCAGAGTATGTAATGTGCCAAGAGGTCTTAACCTTGGGGTGCAAGTTTAGTATATATATACGTATGTGGAGTGACTAAATATATATATATATATATACTAGTAAATAATTCTTATGTGTGTAATTAGGAGGGGTGAATGTCATGATAAGTAAAATAATCTGTGTGAGAAAAAGGATTAACTCTACACTTGATAAATGTACTTGACTGTTAGGTAGAAACCATTTTGATATCGTATCGTATGGGTGATACGAGTAAACTACGAGTGAACGTAGGGATTAATAACACTGGGTTGAACTAATGTCACATTTATTATTATTATTATTATTATTATTATTATTATTATTATTATTATTATTATTATTATTATTATTATTATTATATATATATATATATACAAATAGAAGGTAACTAGGTATTGACAGTATCTAGGTAATACTTAATAATATACATAAAGCTGAGAATTTACATACGTGATTCTAATCATGGAAGTACGCTTAACTTGTGAGGGGAAGATTAACGGGCTAGTTAGATAGATGGTATGGACTAGTTGATAGATAAACGACTAGGCAGAATAAATGAATGCGATAGGTGTGCACTATAGAAGAGAGGTGAGAGTGTCCTCAAGAGAGTCCGACCGTAAAAGCAATTATGAACATTATATACTACGCGTTTCATTTATTGCAATAAAATGGTTGTTAAATTTTTTTATAAATTGGGCCTTTAACCGTTTCTTTCACTTCTTATCTCTTGTCTATATATATGTATATTAACAGGTGCCCAGCCATAGGGATGCCATAGTTAACTTATCTATTCCAGGTATACACAGCTGCAACATTGTGGATGGTTGCAAGATTTGATTTAGACGTATCATTTCTTCATTCCTAGAGTAGGAATCTTATCTCAGTTGTAGTTTCATTTAGGGCATGTTACCCAATTACTTTCAGACTCAGTATTTCATTTATGTATTCATGTATTGGATTACTATTGTGGGATTTTAGCCGATTGTTTATTCGGCAGATTATTTATTCATTCAGTACTGTTTTAGACTCATGGTTTTGGATGTATGGTTTATTTTTTATTTATCATGCATATTTAATTTTTTAATGAAAAGATAAAATTTCACATCAGTCTTTTTGAATACTAGGTGGTTATTAAAGTTTTAAAAAGTTTTCAGAAGTGATGTTAAGAATGAAGCCCTGGGATTCCTATTTTAAATTTGATATAGGACTGATCACCCGGTATTTATTGGGCGGGGTGTCACAGTTTACCTGCCAATAGGTAAGACAAGAACAATGACGATCGACAGTCCTTTGACCTTATATAAGAAGATCATGAACTCACTTTGAGTGGCACCTCACAAAGATCCACCTATGCGATCTCAGCCATATTAATGTTAAGTAATCGAGGTTTCCTTATTTGAAACCTCTCTCCACATTTCATTTCCATAACTTTCACACTCAATTTAGAAAAATACCCTTATATTCCTCTCCCACTTTCAAGTAAGATCATCAATAATTAAGATCAATCTCCAAAGAAGGACCAAACATTCTTCTCTCTCCTTAAATTTCTTTATTTTTGCATTAGTTATATAAGTTCTTAATTTAGATTTTACTAGAGATCATACACATATTAATATTCGGTCCTTTACTAGTGTTAATGCACATAATATATTTTCTATAAAAAAAAAGTAAAACAAGAAAAAGAGGGTTACACCTATAAATTCCAAACGGGATTTCTCACTACATTTTCTCAAAAATAAAACCCCTTTTTTTACACACACATATATAATAAAATCCCCATTTGAATTTATAGGATAAACCCCACCTCATATCACATGCGAACTACGTGGACTTTGATGCCTTTATAGGCTACGTAGGCGTCTTAGGCTAAAACCCAAGGCTCGAGTCCTAGTTTCCTACTTTCCTCATTTTTCCTATATTTCCCATACATTATTATACAAGTGAATCATATTTATGTATTATCTAACACCTATTATCATTTCATCATAACGATTGATATCATGATAAGCGCACACGTCATATTTTTAATTACTATTTTGGGAATGCTCGTATGGATAACTTCACTTTGTCTTTTCCCATGATGCGAGTTGAGAAATTCTGATTACCACTTATATATACACGCGCACACATTTCATGAAGAAAATTAAGGAGAATAATAACATAAGCCCATGACAGACCGAAAGGGAATGATGGGTACCTAATACTTTCCCATTCCATAACTTATCCTCCGAACCACTTTTTGCAAGAATCAGTTTGTCTTTGATGGCACTCTCAAGGATCCAACTTATTATTTTGCCTATTTTGTACAAAATAGGCTGGCAACTTTATCTTTTTACATTACCCCAAGATCAACGACGGTCCAAGCGCCCTGAGGAAGGGCGCAAGACCTTTATCTCCGCTCCACAATGCGCGAGCACACTTGAGTGCCGAAAAACCCCACGCAGGATGGAAGAGATCTCATGTGGATGTCCACAATAATATAAAGTAAGTAAAATTTGGCTTAATATCAGGGGGTTGACTTAACAAACAAAATTATATAAATATGAGGGAATAGCTAACAAGTCTCATTGATTTGGCTAATGATGCAACAAATCATTTGACCGAGTCAACGATGTCAAAGGTTCTATTTTTCTAACTCAGTGAATTAAAATGACCAACATACCCCCAAAATGTCTTTGATGGCTAACTACCTCATTTTTCCAAAAAATATCAAATATTTAAAAATTTATAACTTCAAACCTACAAATTCAAAATTCGTAAAGTTTATATATTTGGAATCTACTCGTTAAGATCTATCAAACAACATTGATATTTGAAATTTTTTGACAAAAAAATAGAAATAGATAAATTTATTATTCATGTAAAACCTTTATTTCTATAACGTAAACTCTATTTTTCCATCGAAAAACCTTATTATCCTTCTACAACAATGGTACCCCTAGTGCGGAACCAAAAACTGAAAGAAAAAGATGAAGATGGATAGATAAACAAGGAGAGGGAGAGAGAGAGAGAGAGAGAGAGAGAGAGAGAGAGACTTTAACGAGCATATCCGACGGCCTCCAACAAACATCTCTGGCGAGTCTCCTATAGGGTGGTGTGGGGTAGGGATGGGGATATAGGTGGGGTGGGGCTATTAGAGAGAGAGTGTGTGGTTATAAGTTCAGTTTTAGTGAGAGAGTAAGTGGGTTTAAAATGGGTATGTGAGGGACTAATTTATATAGGCCTGAGGAGGAGCGAAGGCTCCTCCTGATTTTTAGGAAAACAATATCGAGAAAAACGTTTAGGAGTGTTTTGTGTGTGAATAGTATGTTAAAGGTTTTTATAAAGAGTTTTGAAAGTTTAAAGGTCAGTAATATAATATATTTCAATCTTCTCTTTTTCTTCTCAGGTTTAAGTAAGACGCGTAGCCTCCTTTCCTTCCCAACCCATTTATTTTTTATTTTTTGTCTCTCACCTCTCTTATGCTCCCTAACTATGGAGGCTCCTCCCTAACACCGATGCCTCCTATCCTATTCTCTCCTCTCTAACTCATGCGCATGATGTGCGGTCCATCTCCCTCCTTCGGCACCTTCCTCCATGCCCCACTTTCAGTGCCTGGTGGTGCCCCTCCTTCGGCACCTGCTGCTTCCAGTGGCACCGACTCCGGCTCCTGTAGTTTGAAGGTCAGTTTGGGTTTCATTTCATTCTCATTCCATTTTTTTAATGTGTTGATAATATTGTTATTATTATTAACTTATTGTTAATATAATATTATTGTGATTATTAATATTAAAAAATAACTTGTTTTTATTAACATATTGTTATTAATGTTTAGGCATAATTTTAGTGTTAATGCTTAGGCAAAATGTATGTTGTGAAAAAAATAACTTATTGTTATTATTAATATTAAAAATCAACTTTTTGTTATTAACTTCTTATTATTAACTTATTAATATGAATATTAAAAGTTAACTTATTGTTATGAACTTATTAACTTATTGTTAATATTTTTAATGTTAAATGTTTAGGCATAATAGGACTGAGGTATTATAAATTTATATTTTAATTTTGGTATATTTTTATTGGGCGTAAAAAACTATTGAAAAATAAAAAATAACCTGAAAATTTTGTATAAACCCCGAATTAAACTTGAATCAACCAAAAAAAATTTACCTCAGCGGCTCTTCAAAACTTAGGCTCCCCCGAATCCGCCACTGGGGCATGTGTGAAGGGTATATTTGTCTAAATATATGTTCTTTATAATTAAAAAAAGACTTGGTGCTTCAAAGAAAAGTCAGTGATATTTTATTCATCTTTGACCCAATAAATGAGATTAGTCCATAATAATGCTTATAAATACATAACATAAATTACAGTGTGACAAATACACCACATAAATGAATGGGTATAGATGGCATTTTACAATAATCCAAGCACTGCATTGTATACAGTTCGGGGCCATAGCGAAAGTAAAAAAGGACAAAGGACCCTCAAGAAAGAACAAATGTTTTTGGCAATATGTCATCTCTCTCTTACATAGACATGCATGAACACTCGATACATTTATTGACATAATTATAGTAATATATATATATATATATATATATATATATATATATATATATATATATATATATATATATAATCTAAAACCCATAAATGACCTTTTCAAGAAACCTACCCATGTGGGCATGTGTGAAAATATGAAAGTTCGCTTCTAGATGCCCAGTTGTTATCCTCCTCAAATGGTAGATTTAACATTTGAGATGCCTTTTTATCTTCCATATTTATACCCTTTGTTCTTCCACACATTCACCATTCCTTCTTCATACTCGATACCCATCCAACCTATATAAACCAGCGAGACACTTACCATGTCATAAAGAAAATCGAATTCCCCATTCAGACAAAAATATTTGGGATTTATTCCCTTTGATATAAATTCTTGATTTCATTTTTACCCTATATATACGAGAGTGAATTGTAATTAAATGATTTTTGGTATTGGTTGCGAGTAATTTCCTTTTCCTTTTTTTTTAGCATATGCAAGTGTAAAAGACTTTATAATGGCCATTAGGCTTTAGCTATGAAATGATATGTTGTTTACTATAAGAAAGGAAATTAAAACAAACATAAAAAAACCTATAGTTTTTTATGTTGTATGTTAATATCAAGTTATTCTCACTCACATATCTTACCAGTTTTATTATTTGTTATTATATCAGTATTAAAAATATGAACTATTTGCTTTGCATGTGTTTAATCCATAGTAGTTGTGATATGTCAATACCATATATATTTGCTTAGTTATTGATAAGCACTTAAAAATGTTTATTTTATACCCCAGATAAATACATTTTAGTCCCCCATTTTTAATAAAAATGGCCTTATGTTCGTATTTATCGATATTATAGGTCAATCAGTAGTCACGACATCAAATTGTGCTAAATCAACATAATTGGAAAAAAAAAAGTAGCGGTCAAAAGTGATCAATGAAGAAATCAAAGCGGCCGTGAAGAGATGAGTCCATTTTTTAGCTTTCCCGGATGAGTTCCGACGCCCTAAACCCTTACCAGTACCAAAACTAAGCCTAAACCGAGCCTAAGCCATCACCCAAGCCTCATGTGTGCTTAGTTTGTAATTTCATTATTTTTTAGATTTTTATTTGAGTTGTATACAATTTTTTGGGATTTTATATTTTATTTGACTACACATAGTTATAGATATTAGGGTTCGTTATTGTGCGTCGAGTATTTTGATATTATTTATGTAAATATAATAAGTGTGCGTTATATTTTTATTTTATTTTATGTTTTATTTTTAATTTTATTAGGTAAGCTTTATTATTTATTTTATTTTATTTAGAGTCTTTCAAGTTAGGATTTTTATTTTTTATCATTAGTTTTATTTATTTAGTCTTAGTTTTATTTTATTATTAGGTGTATATATATTATTAGGTTTCATTTATTTTATTTATTTATTTACTCGAGTTCCTTATTAGTTTATAGGTTACAAAGGTAAATTTTAGTTTAATTAATTTTATTTTATATTTATTTGGGTTGTAATTATGTGATAGATTTTTAGTTATTTTATTTTTACAATCTATATGCATATATACCATATTACCATTAACACACATACACAAATACCTCTCCACCCATCTTCCATCAACCAACCAACCAACCATCTTCTCTCTCCTCTATCCAAAATCGCCATTAACAAAAGAACCAAATATCCACTTCCACAAACCCATCCGCATGCCCAGTTTTTGAACTCTTTTTAAATTTAGTGGAATAGGGAGAGAACCTACACTGCATTGCAGTATCACTTTGTACTTGTTAGGATTAAAAAAATATAAAAAAAAACTACTTTAGAATAATTTTTAAGTTTAGTTTTTATTCTTATTGGTTTAATCAAGCGATTTTATCTTTGGAAGAAAGACACGCATTTCAAGATACGTGATTCAAAAGGAGACGTTTGTATCGTACTTATATCTTTGCTCTTTCAATTTTTATTATGATTAATTTTTATTATTTAATTATGCTTGGCTAATCACCCCATTCAAGGGGTGGGATGAAAGAAACGTGGTGTTATGTTAATTAAATAATATATTTAATTGTTATATTTCTAGGGTAAGTAATTTAGAATTGTCACCAATTAATTTATGTAACGAGAGTTAGTAAATTAATTTTAAAAGTTAATATTTGATTATGGGAATCAGACTAGAGATAGGTTTTTCCTAAAATTAAATAGTAGTTCGGTATTGAAATTCGATGATTCATACATTTTTTTTATTAAATTCATCATAACGGGTAATTTCTTTAAAAAGAGCATAAATCTTAAATTTTCATAGTGTGTCATTTTTAATAGAGCGTAATTTTTTTTTATCATATATAGTTTTTCATTTGTTTTATTCAGATAAGATTTCATGCTCTCTACTCCATCCGAGGTTGCCATGTTTCAGGAATTAGTGTCTAATATTTTTCACTAAATAAGTTCAATTTTGTGGTTGCACTAACTGTACTTTTGAAGAGTCCTAACATAATTTCCAAATTATA
Source organism: Sambucus nigra (assembly GCA_949130495.1). NCBI lineage: Eukaryota > Viridiplantae > Streptophyta > Magnoliopsida > Dipsacales > Adoxaceae > Sambucus > Sambucus nigra. The sequence goes on from OX422218.1 coordinate 424,696,087, forward strand.
TTACATCGAGAATAAACTATTGGTGTTATGGCATTAGGTGAAGGTCAAACATTTATGCATTTGCATTTACTTTGGCATTTTAGTAGTTAGAATTAGTCTTTGTGATGGACATTACTTTAATATATCTCAGGTCTTAGGCATTTTTAAGTACATATGTTCATTGCTTATATTTATTCATGTAATGTTTATAGATTTATTGGAAGATATTATGTGTATTACCAAAAAAAAGGTATATATTTTATATTACTCCAATATTATAAGATATTATTATTTAATTTTTTGATAATTTAATGGAATCGGTAATAAATGTAAGATGAACTTTTAATTACCGTAATGTATAACAATAGTACCTTTAATATTTTAATCGTGTATATAATATTTGGGAATTATCTAATTACGATAATATTGATCTATTTTCATCAACACTCCCGCACATCGCACGGGTCTACGAACTAGTCTATATCTATATTATGCCTCTAATACTACAATATTAGATGTATTAATCTTGAACCCTTGAAATTAATGTCAAAACTAATGTACTAAATGTTATGTGACACTCCGCTTATAATAACAGTGGGTGTCCAGCCCTGTAACTGTCGAATAGACTAAAAAGTAAGTAACGACCCAATAACAGAAGAAACGGATGCCAATTTTTTTTTCAAAACATCTAGAACATTCAGGCCATGTACAACAACAGAAAGTGATCATATATATATATATATACAACATGTACAACAAAAGAATATACCCGAATAAGCTGTTGGGCAACAGACTATACAATGTATCAAATCTCTGAAATGTATAAGACATACAACACTACAATCCTTGGGCATACACCCAAATTACAATTATGTATCCTTAACTAGGTATCCAAAAATGAGAAGCGGCTATAACAAAAGTCCTGCAACAGTCTCCACATGCTACAAATCCATACACATAGGAATGGAAGACTCAACATTTACATCCTTGGGGACACCTATTAAATATAATAAATAAAAGCAAGAGAGATGATATAAACGAGTTAGAGCCCAAGGTTTTAAACTAGTTTAGCAAGTAAATCAAAATGCATAATAATTATGGATGCACAATTTCATAATATAAAATGGTGTCGCACTCTCTTGAGACTCAACCTTACCCCTCAACTATAGTGCACACCTAAACGTATGCATTTTAATCTTAATCCAGCTACCCAAATCGTCTAGGGATAACTCAACCTCAAGTCTACGCATTTACCCCATTCACGTATCTAGTTTACCCAAAACGTTATCATTTTAATGTCATCATAAATTATTATATAACAATTCACTACTTAATAACTTTCACTAGTTATTTTCATAACATATCACACATTATCTTAAAGTCTGTGTAATATTAGTCTCACTATTATAAGAGATAAATCATCGCTGCCAAGTACACATACATAACACACAAAATATAAGTATATTAACCATCCCTCAGTTGATGTATTCTCTATAATGCTATCATCTTCCCGGGAATTACTCACATACCATCCTGGGTTATTAGCGGTCAGACTTTCACAACGACTTATTATAAACCAAATCATAAACGTAGGGGAAGAGGTCATAGTTTCTCATTGGAAATAAGACAAATCATACCCAAAACGTCTTACCCCTAATAAATTCCACACAATAAATAAATGAACGTTATGACTGAGGGACTATATGCAAGCTGCTCCTCAAGCTAGGAGCGTCATCCACATCGCGCAGCTTCCCATGATAGCACTAGAGGGTTAAATCCACACACAGTATATATATATATATATATACACACACACACACATAGTATACAGAAATAATCTCATATCCGAATGTATATATCAATAGCATCGGCTATGTGTATATCACTCATCACACTAGCCGATAATCCATATAATTATTTCTAATTCATTTTATGATTCAATCGCTCACTTGAACCTTTATCATCAATTACACATATGATTTATAATCAATTTTAACATCGTTAAGGGTACATGATATCTCTCTCATTGGCCCGTATTCATCATTAAGAGAATTCATATCATTAGGAGAATTCACGAATAAAATCGGTATAGTAAACTTCTAAATATACCTTCACATTCGTCTGGATGTATCCCCAATATCACCTCATATCATAAACCCACATTTTATTTCATAAATGTGTTTATCATAATATATTATAAGGTTACTAAGCACTAAACCCAAATGGATATGAGTTAAACAAATTCTAAAAAACCACTCTAAATCAGCACGATTTCGAATCGATTCACCCCTAGCCGAATCGATTCGCCTTATGCAGCGAATAGATTCTCTAGTCTGCGAATCAATTTGGTCCAAAGGAACTGATACTTCTACATAAGCGGAATCAATTTTCACTTGGATGAATCGATTCGGGTTTAAGACCCGATACTTCTGCCTTACACCAAATCAATTCGCTAGGAGACTAATCGATTCGGGTTTGCAGAATTCCAAAGTTCTCCCATTTTCTGCATAACCCACGAAATTATAGCCACAATTCATCACCTCTGACCATCAAAACTCCCATTCCATCCTAAAGTTAACATCATTGATCAACCTAAATATGATCCCAACCAGTTTTACATCATCAAACCCATATATACACATCAAATTCTAGATTTCAACACAAAATCTAGGGTTTTATCATATATACTCAACATCACCATATTTTATCCACAAATTATGAAATAAATCACACACATAAGCATTAAGTAATTTTAAACACTTTCCTCAAATTCATAGAGTTTGAATCTTCCTCCAAATCGCGGATTTAACCGAACATTTCTAAAGCTCCAAGGTTTTCTCCTCTTTTCTCTTATTTCTTTGTTCTCTCAAAGATGATTTTTCTTACTTGAGATTACTAACCCTCATATGAGCCTAGTAGCCCTTAACTCAATAAAACTCAACTTTAAAATGATAATACATTCTTAAAATGACTCGTTTACCCCAATTCGAGTCAAACTATCCACAAAGGACCCCGGAACCAAAATAAAACCCCCGAGCAGTCATTTTGACTTTCTCGACCCTTCCCGGATCAACCGTGCACTCTGATCTATCATCTGAGACTCCAAAAATGAAAATCATCTCCCAGCCTCATATAACTCACTTAAATATGCCCCGGTTGAGAAATAACTAATTCCCATCGCTAATACACACATATGGCGTAATAGCATGTAACAAGATTTTATCCACATTATCACATTAATAAATATACAATTTGCATAAATATTAACTATTCTACCAAATTAATATTCATGTTAAATTCTAATTTTTTTAATTCTCAATTATATTAAATCACACACATACAGGGTAAGGTAATTTAATATAAAAATAATTACACGAAAGTAAGGGGTATTACATACTCCCCCCTAATAGACGAATTTCGTCCACAAAATTCAGGCGTACCTTATGGAAAGAGGTGAGGATATTTGGCTAGCATAACATTCTCTTATTCCCACATTAACTCATCGGCATTATGGTGCCCCCATTGAACTCGCACTAAAGGCACCACTTTCGATCATAGTCAACGCTCACTACGGTCTAAAATGGCAACCGGTTGTTCTTCATACGAGATATCAGGTTGCAATTCAATTTCTTCTAATGGAACATGCTAATATGCCCTCTCACTACTTCGATACTTTTTTAAGGATGAAACATGGAACACGTCATGGATTCTCAAACAATTCTTTGGCAAAGCAAGTCTGTAGGCCACATGATCAATTCTCTCAATAATAGGAAAAGGCCCTACATACCTCCGTGCAAGTTTGCCTTTCTTCCCAAATCCCATTACACATTTCATCGGGGATACCTTTAGCAAAACTTGGTCTCCCACTTCTAACTCCATGTGTCTACGATTCGTATCGGCATAACTTTTATGTTGGTCTTGGGCAACGCGTATGCGGTTCTGAACCAACTCAATTTTCTCCGAAGTGTTGTTGGTCCAAGAAATTTATTATCCTCGACTTCTAACCAATATGCGGGTCAACGACATAGGAGATCATACAATTCCTCACAAGGCACCATACCTATGGTAAACTAGTAAGAATTATTATAACAAAACTCTACCAGCAGCATGCATTGTTCTCAACTTCCACCAAAATCCAATATACACATTCGGAGTATATCTTCCAACATCTTATTTACTCGCTCAGTTTGCCCATCGATTTGAGGATGGTATGTAGTGATCAACTGCAATTCAGTTCACATTGCTTCCTGAAAACTCTGTCAAAGATGGCAGACAATGATTTTATCTTGGTTGGACACAATATTGATCTGCACTCCATGCAATCGTACAATCTCTGTAATAAAGAGTTGGGAATACTGCGCCATCGTGAAATCCGTTATCACAAGTAAAAAGTGTGTTGACTTAGTCAAACGATTCACTATAAACCAAATGGAGTCATGACTACGCTACAACATAGGTAATCCCGTCATAAAATCCATAGAGATGATTTCCCATTTCCATACTGGAATCTCCAACTACTGCAGCATCCCAGAAGGTCACTGGTGGTCCACTTTCACTAACAAGTGATGCATTGGGAGACGAACTCAGCTATGTACGCTTTCATACATTCCCACCAGTATTATCGACGCATGTCCTGATACATCTTATCTCCACCTGGAAGGACAGCAAACTTTGACCCCTGAGACTCTAACATAATAGCATGCCGCAAATCCCTATCATCCGGGAATACCAATCTCCCATTGAAACTTAATCCACCCTCAGAACTGATAGAGTAGGATTCCGCTCCCTCCATCTATAATTTGTGCACCCTGTCATGGAAATCCTTATCTTTAACCTGATCTTTCACCATTTGTATCACCATCTCGGGTGTGACTGTCAACACTTCCATACATGCTTTGGACACTACATCTCCTAGTTAAGTTCCTTCCACTTGGCTTTCCATTTTTCTAATAATTGCCCAATGGGTCGTCGACTCAACGCGTCATCTACTATATTAGCTTCCCCTAGATGGTATTGGATATCAAATTGATAATTGTTTACAAATTCCAACCACCTACACTGTCTCATAATTAGATATTTCTGGGTGAACAAATATTGGAGTGACTTTTGATTCAAGGAAAGACAAAATTTCTCCCCCATTAGATAATGCTTCCATATCCTCAATGTAAAGACTACTGCAGCCAACTCTAGAGCATGTGTAGGATAATTTCTTTCATGGGGATTGAGCTTATGGGATACATAAGCAATAGTCATCTCCTATTATTAAATCATACGCCCTAATCCTTCGAGAGATGCATCCGTAAAGACTAAATACGCCACTCCCGCTTTAGGTAGTACGAGAACGAGTGTCAACGTCAACCTATCCTTTAGCTTATCAAATCCTAATTCATAGGAATCATCCCACACAAACTGTAGCCCCTTCTGTGTCAAATTCGTTAAAGGGCCAAAAACCTTCGTAAAGCCCTTAATAAAACAACGATAATAACCTATTAAACCCCAGAAACTAAGGATCTTCGTCGGTGTCATGGGTTGACCCCACTCCCTCACTGTTGCAACTTGGTCCACAAAAACACCATTCTCTTACACCATGTGACCCAAAAACTACACTTTTTGTAACCAAAACCCACATTTTTCAAACTTGGCACAGTTGATGGTCCCGTAATATCTACAGAACCAACCGTAAATGCTCTTTGTGCTCGCCATCTATTTGAGAATTGACAAGGATATAATTAATGAACATAATCACAAACTGGTCTAAAAAATCTTGAAAGACCCTGTTCATCAGATCCATAAACACTGAAGGGGCATTGGTCAACCCTAACGGCATAACTAAAAACTCATAGGATCTATAACAGGTTAAAAATGCAATCTTAGAGACATGCTTCTCTTTAATACTAAGCTGGTGATACCCCGTATGGAAATATATTTTTGAGAAGTAAGCAACCCATCTCAATTGATAAAATAAATCCTTGATTCGAGGCAATGCATATTTATTTCGAATTGTCACCTTATTCAACTCTTGTTAATCTACACACAACTGTAGAGAACCGCCCCTCTTCTTCACAAATAATAGGGGCTCCCCATGGTGATGTAATTCGACGAATAAAGACCTGCCCCAAAAGCTACTGTATTTGGTCAGGTAACTCCCTTATCTCCAAAGGAGTCATACGGTATGGAGCTCGCGTAATTAGACTAGTCCCAGGTGCTATATCAATGACAAACTCAATCTCACGACTCGAAGGTAATCTTGGAATTTCTTGGAAACCATCAGTGAAATCCCTGACCACCGAAAGCAAATCTAAGGAAACAACCACTTCTTGTGAAGTCTCCTCCTCGATATAATATAAATGGGTGCTCGAAACTCCCTTCAGAAGAGGCATGGCAACCAAATACATCTCTTGGCTTGGAATGGAAAATACAATCGACCTCTAAAAACAATCTTCCATCGCCCGATACTTTTCCAACTAGTCCATCCCCAGAATAATGTCATACCCAACCATATCTAGAATAAGTAAATCAGTAACTAAATACAATATTCCAACCTCTATCTCCACCCCTTTACAAATGGAGTGAATAAGTGACCCATTACCAAAAGGAGAATTGACGCACATCAAAATACTATCGGTAGACTCTAACAACATGGTCGCTCGTGCAAAATGAACGGCTATAAATGAATGGGATGCTCTAGTATCAAATAACACCTAACACATACACCCATGGATAAGGAACTTACCCTCAACTTTTGGTAGAGGTTGTTGCCCCTGTGGCAACGCTACATTATGGACATTATAAACCCGTTCGTATGGCATTTATCCCTCCTAGGGCTGAACAACTAGAACAGGTGCTGGATGTGGTAAAGGCGTCTGCTGAATCTGTTGAGCTCCCGATGCCTGTACCTATCCTCCTGTGGGAACTCTTCTCTCCCATGGCCCGCCTCTCCATACTAATATCAACAACCTACAAAGTTATCCTATCTCAGTCCCTGCAACCTAAATTTGGATTTCCCTTGCTGCTGGACCTGACAACCTCGACCCGATTGGCCTCCCCTATTGTTCCCTCTGCTCGCTTGGCCCTGAGGAACATTTTGTTATTGCTATTGTTGAGCCCCTTCAAAATCATGTCTAAAACCACTACCATCAAATCTGAAGCCTCCTGAACACTACCTCTTAGCTAAATCCCCTGAATGGAGATCCCGATCATTCTTCCTATTCCCTTATGGCTGAGCCTGCTATGCCCCACTAGCACCATCTACTTCCAACTTACACGATGAGACCGATTCCATAAACTTCTTACTCTCCTTCGAATGTAGACGGTGATCCTGACACTGTAACAACTCAACATTCATTACATCTGCAAATGTTAATAAAGTCAGGTTCCCCAACAGATGTTAATGAATTCTCTAATTCAAACCTCCCATAAACTTCAAAATCCTCTTCTCCCCTATATTTACCTCCTCTGGCACAAAATTTTCCACGCGAGTAAATTCTTTTTCATACTCAACCATTGTTCGGTCTCCTTGAATTACATCCAATAATCTCCTTATCATCTTGATCTCAATTGCAAGGGGAAAATACTTACGATCAAAACGTACCCAAAATTCTACTATGGACATTGTATCTCTCTACTGAGAGGTAGTAATCGACTCCCACCACTGGAGAGATGCACACACTAATTTAAAGGTGGCGAGTATATACTTCTAAACCTCACTGCATTCAACCATTCGAGGAGGCCTTCGAATATCCTTATTTCATTGACTTGCAACAATCACATCAGCTCCCCACGGATTACAGAGGATGTCCTTTATGAAAAGGTTCTCATACTCTCTCCCACATAGATGTCCTCATGTGGGTTTGAGCTACCGGAGCCGCAGGCTGTTGCTAAGCCTGAGGAAGCTATTGTACCATCGTGCTCATGCGTGTGCCATAATATTGGAAACTTCGACTGTAGTCATAGTCCATGAGGCATTTGGGGTTCCACACTCTCATCCCCTCGGTTTCTCCTAGTTGGGCGACCTCGTTTCGACGGCATCTGAAATAAGGATAAACTGTATTAGCCCATAGTTCAAGCAATTTATCATAGAAAAAGATCGTATACACGTAATGAACACAATAATCCTAATAATAGGGCTCTATAATAAAAACATTACGGTAGAACATAGAAAATTTGTACCGATCCTAAGACTCTAGAACTTGATGCTCTGATACCACCTGTTACACCCCGCTTATAATAATAACGGGTGGCCAGCCCTATACTAAGATAAAACAGTAATCTTAAGTGGATCATTCTCAGCATCGACTGTCGAATAGATTAAAAAGTAACTAACCACCTAATAATAGAATAAACGGATGGCAATTTGTTTTTCAAAACTTATAGAACATTCAGACCATATACAACAACAGAAAGTTATTATACATATATACAATATGTAAAACAAAAATAATATACCCGAATAAGCTATCGGGCAACAGACTATACAATGTATTAAATCTCTGAAATGTATAAGATATACAACACTACAACCCTTGGGTATACACCCAAATTAAAATTATGTATCCTTAACTAGGTATCCAAAAATTAGAAGCGGCTACAACAAAAGTCCAATAACAGTCTGCACATACTACAACTTGATATACATAAGAGTGGAAGACTCAACATTGACTTCCTTGCGGTGGGACACCTATTATATATAATAGATCAAAGCAAGAGAGAGGATATAAACGGGTCAGAGCACAAGGTTTGAAAATAGTTTAGCAAGTGAATTAAAATGCATAATAATTACGGATACAAAATTTCATCATATAAAGTGGTTTCGTACTCTCTTGAGACTCAACCTTACTCCTCAACTATAGTGCGCACCTAAACGTATGCATTTTAATCTTAATCGAGCTACCCAACTCGTCTAGGGATAACTCAACCTCAAGTCTAAGCATTTACCCCATTCGCGTATCTAATTCACCCAAAACTTAATGATTATAATCTCATCCTAAATGATTATATAACAATTCATTAGTTAATACCTTTCGCTAGTTATTTTCATAACATATCACACATTATCTTCAAGCCTTTACATTAGTAGTCTCACTATTATACAAGATAAACCATTGCTACCAAGTACACATACATAACACATATAATATATGTATATTAACCATCCCTCAGAGCTTTAACTTAATGGATGCAGTCTCTACAATGTTATCATCTTCCAGGATCTTACTCAGATACCATCATGGGTTACCAGCGGTCGGACTCTCACATCGACTTAGTTTAAATCAAATCACAAACGTAGGGGAAGAGCTCATAGTTTCTCACCGAAAATAAGACGAATCATACCCAAGACGTCTTACTCCTGATAAATTCCACATAATAAATTAATCGGGGACTATACACAACCTTCTCCTCAAGCCAGGTGCCTCACCCACATCGCGCAACTTCCCATGATAGTACTAAAGGGTTATGTCCACAATATATATATATATATATATATATATATATATATACATACTAGGGTGTACCCGTGCCGATGGCACGACAATAAATTTGTTCCCGTGATATTTTATACCTATGCCGATGAGACGAAGATAATTTTTTTCCCATGATAAATGTGTACACGTGCCGGTGGCATGAAAATAATTTGGTTGTCAACGAGCTCGGGCTTATCTATATAATATATCACCCACTTGATCCCAATTCCCTTTAATCATTATTTTTTGTCATTCAAATTGGAATTACTAATAAACCACTTACCGCACAACAAATTTTCTTGTGATGATTTTAGTTTTACCAACCCAATCTTTTTGTGTTTACATTAATCTTATGTCCTACAGTGCTAATGACACTTCTATACCATGATTATAATAAAATCATACAATTATATTACTCATGGTAAAATATAAATCTAAAGAATAAAAACATAATTAAGCCCAATCTGTCAATTATACACCTCAAATTATATAAAACCACATGCAATGAATGCATTAATAATCTTTCCCTGACCTAGTCCATGACACTTAACAATCTCCAACTTATTATTATACTGAAAGAGGACAAAATTGACGCTCACTTTTATAATGAATAATTTTTTTAACAAAATAGAATAATACCATGATCAACACAGCACACCTTAACAAATTTATGAAAATGTTTATACATCTCTTACAGAAGTGAAATGGAAAAAAAAAAACAATTTCCATAAGATGAGGAAACATGAAGTAATATGATCAATAAGTAAAATATATTACATGAATCTCAACCCAATACATCAATTGATAAAAAAAAACAAATAGAGTACTTATCACCATTCAACTTGTTCAGTGTCTGAATAAATTAAGCAATGGATTCTCGTGCCAATGGCACGACGTGATTTTCCATACTATATTTATGCCGATGTAAACTCATTTTTTCAACACTTTTATTGATTGTCACACAATATGCTTGAAGTGACCAAGTGTCAACCATTACCTTTAACAGACAACGTACTTACAGTGTAAAAATCACACCAGCCTAATAAGTAAACCTCACCTTTGAAATGAAATGCAACACTTATAAAATAAAAACTCACTTCAATTAATAGGAATTAATTCGAAAGAAAAAACAAATTACCACTTAGGAGACATGTGAACGGATTACTCCATATCACATAAAAGTAAAGGTATATGTTCATGAATCGTACCAATTTGACCAAACCCACATTACCTAATGGCTTAATTGAGTTCACAGTCTTATTATCAGTGGAGAGTTAAAAAATAACCCAAACAAAAAACATTAAGAAATGCATAAAGAGGTTATTAGGCCATAAAAGTCAAAGGAACATATTAGTCAACTTCCTTTAAATAAAACACCACCATGATGATTTATATAATAATTTAATTAAATCTAAGAACCCATGTACTCATAAAGAACCCAAACTCATCTTTGAAGATAAGATGCACTAAAATACCTTTCAAGAACACTGTTACTTGAACTATTTATTTTCAGTATCCATATCTAGGAAGGAACGAAAGAAGAACAAAATAAAACTACATAAAAATAAAACTACTCAAGAGCACTCACTTGTGACTTAACTGAAGCAAATTAATAACATATATTTATTCAATAATCACTTTTCCAAGCTTATTTTAAAGATGCTAAATAAAAAAAATGGAAAGGATAAATCTCACATTTGTTGTAAATAACTCGAGATATTTCTATAATAATCCTTATATCAAGAGCCATTATACTAAAGGATCTACACAAATCTAACTATAAACCTATATGATATAAAAGCAAAGTATATCAAATTTAAATTATGATAAAAAGTCATTACCAAGAATAAAACATGGAATACATGAACCATTAAACCTCCCAAGATGAAAAAAAGTCACTGATACATGGGAAAAAAATTCACTAATACATGAACACGTAAAAAAATTATGAACAACTTTCTCTTATATTTCCCTTATTAACATCATAGCAACTAAAAACAAAATTTAGCAACTCATAAATGAGTTGTTATAATATCCTATACAAATATTAGCATAAAACAATACATTTAACAGAATATTTAATAAACTAAAACACGTATCATCCAATTTAATTTTTATTTTAATATATCCGATAGGATACCTTGAATGGTGGAGGAAGAGAGAGAATCATCAAAGAAACCTGGTTAAATTAATCTAATTAGAACATAAAACACAAATTCATCCCAAAATCTATAAAATGGAGAATCAATCAACATAAGAAATGAACAAAACATTATACCTGATGTCGAGAAAACAAAAAATATATGAGAACTTTCTTTTTTTAAGGGAGAACATTAAAATAATAAAAAATATGACAAAAATATGCCTCCGTTCTGGCTAGTTTTCGCAGGACATATGCCGCAAATCGGGTGCAGGTGGAATCCATACGGTTTGGGAGGTAATAATGTGAGAGGGAGTTGTAGAGACCAACAAAAATCCTAAATATGTGTTGAATTGGTTGGATCTGGAAAGAAACAATAAATTGTTGAATCTATGAACATGAGAAACTAAAATAGTTTTAAAATTCCTAGATCATAAAAGATCTATTGGAACACAAATTCGTTAAAATATGATGCAAGTTAAAATCCCATAAAAATTTAAAAGAAATGCATATAAGAGATGCAACAACCCAAGTGAAAACCCTGTGAAAATAATTTAAAAGAAATGTTAGTATTATAACTCAAATTTTTACAACCCAGATCTAAAAATTTTATCACTGAATCTTCAACTTCAACTTGACCCGGATGAATCTTCAAGTTCGCCGACTTAATAAAGGGTGAGTCTGAAATTATCTCTCCATCTCTACTTCTGAAGAAACAAACCAAAAATCATCTTTAAGTAGATATGAACTAAATTAGGAAAAAAAAGACAAAGAAAACATTATACCTGACTGAGAATGAGGATTTAAGAAACGATAACCCAAACCCACTAAAATAATTGGAAAAAAAACTGAACAAAAAAAAAACAGTAACTTTGAAACCCGTCAAATCGTAGAGAGGATAAAGAAACTTTGAACATCTCTTCTTCAGTAACTTTGAAACCCGTCAAATCTCGAAACACAAATTCGGTAACATTGGCTTGGTTAGGCATCGCTTCTTGAGAGAGAGAGATAAAACATTTATATCTTCTTCAGTTTTGTGCTAAAAATGATAAAAATGGTAAACTCATCTTCGATTTTGAGATTCCTTTGGGAAAAGTGGGAACCATCTCGAGACATGGGACATATGGGAAGGGAGTGGGTTTGTACCAGAGATGTGCAGATAGAATGTGGGCTCTTGGCTCAATGAGGGAAATGATTTCATTAATCTTAATCGTAGGATACACATTACCTTTTATCATCATTTCTAACCATAGGATACACACTCCTAAGATGTAATCTCAACCGTCAATTGATAAAGACCAAACCCCCAAGATTTAATCTCAACCGTTAGTTGGTTTAGACAAAAAATCCTTCCTCCTTTATTATATATATATATATATATATATATATATATATATATATATATATATATATATATATATATATATATATATATATATATATATATATAAAATCATGGTTATGTGTATATCACTCATCACACTAGCCGACAATCCACATAAATATTCCTAATTCATTTTATGATTCAATCGATCACTTGAACCTTATCATCAATTAGACATATGATTTATCATCAATTTTAACATCATTAAGGGTATACGACCTTTCTCTCATTGGCATGTATTCATCCTTAAGAGAATTCGTATCACTAGGAGAATTTATGAACAAAATCGGCATAATAAACTTCTGAATATACCTTCTCATTCGTCTAGATGTATCCCCGGAATCACTTCATATCATAGACCCATATTTTATTTCATAAATGTGTTTATCGTAACATATTAGAAGGTTCCTAAGCACTAAACCCAATTAAAGAGGAGTAGAACAAATTCTAAAAAATCACTCTTAAACCGTAAGATTTCGAATCGATTCGCCCCTGACCGAATCGATTCGCCTTACGCAGCGAATCAATTCTCCAGCCTGTGAGTAGATTCGGTCCAAAGGACCTGACACTTCTGCATAAGCCGAATCAATTCTCACTTGGATGAATCGATTCGGGTCTAAGACCTGATACTTCTGCCTTACACCGAATCGATTCGCTAGGGGTGAATCGATTTGGGTTTGAAGAATTCCAAAATTCTCACACTTTCTGCATAACCCATGAAATTATAACCACAATTCATCACCTCTAACCATCAAAACTCCCATTCTAACCTAATTTTAACATCATAGATCAGTCTAAATATGATCCCAACTAGTTTTGCACCATCAAACCCATAGGTACACATCAAATGCTAGATTTCAACGCAAAATCTAGGGTTTTTCTATTATATATACTCAACATCACCATAATTTATCCATAAATTATGAAATAAATCACACACATAAGAATTTAGAAAGTTTAATCCCTTGCCTCAAATTCATAGAGTCTGAATCTTCCCCAAAATCGCGGATTTAACCGGAAATTTCCAAAGCTCTAATGTTTTCTCCTCTTCCTCTTCTTTCTTTGTTCTCTCAAATATTGGTTTTCTTACTTGAGATTACTAACCCTCATACGAGCCTTATAACCCTTAACTCAATAAATCTCAACATTAAAATGATAATACACTCTTAAATGACCCGTTTATCCCAATTTGAGTCAAACTAGCCAAAAAAGATCCCGGACCCCAAAATAAAATCCATGAGTAGTCATTTTGACTTTCTCGGCCCTACCCGAATCAACTGTGCACTCCAATCTATCATCTGAGAGTTCGAAAATAAAAATCATCTCCCAAACTCATATAACCCACTCAAATGTGCCCCAGTTGAGAAATAAATAATTCCCGTCGCTAATACACACATACGACGTAATAGCATGCAACATGTTTTTTTTACATTATCACACTAGTAAATATACAATTCGCATAAATATTAACTATTCTACCCAAATTAATATTCATGTTAAATTCTCGTTTTTTAATTCTCAATTATATTAAATCGCACACATACATTGTTAGGCAATTTAATATAAAAATAATTACACGAAAGTACGGGGTATTACATGTTCCCTTAATTTTAATCTCTCCACGTGAAGTTTACTGGGTATTACATGTTCCCTTAATTTTAATCTCTCCACGTGAAGTTTATCTTATCACCCATTTATTTATCGAATACCATGTACTAAATGTTTCCTCAATTTTAACCTACCCACATGGCCCCCTATCTTATCACCCATTTATTTATTGAATAGGATGACAACACATGTATCATAATTTCTCAAAGAAAAGTGACGTTTTTACGGACTTTCAGCAAAAATACATTATAATTTTTATAGGATATAAACTTTTTCCAGGAAATAGAGAGCAACAGTAAAAAAAAGTCACCTCATCCATACCATCATTTTAATTTTTATAGGATATAAACTTTTCACATAAAAATTTGTACTAACCATGACAGTTATTGAAGCATATGACATTATTGAAATCCCTGATTTTTCAGGATATACCCCGATAGTCGATTCTCATATGAGAACTTTCAATTAATATGTAAAATTAGGTCGTTATAAAATTTACAAATAATATAAATGGATCATTTACAAAGACATATTAATAGAGTTCCTAGGTGGGTATAAAATTCATAAAGACAAAATGTATGATACATTTTTACATATGAAATATTTCTCTAATATGATACATTTTAGTTGAAAGTAGAAATATTTCAAAACTAGATTCACCGTAAGATAATTTTTTACATATATATTATAGTATATATGTTTTTGAGAAAAAATATTACAGTAATGTTTTGTTAACAATTTAAAATAATTTGTTTTGAAAATATTTGTTGTTGTGCTCACTTTATTTTTTAGTGTTATTTCTTTACAAGAGATATTTTATTTGGAATGAGTTTTCTAGATTTGGTACCTTAATATTTCATTACTTAACTTTACAATGTTTGAACAAAGTTCCTACCATAGTATTTTACATATAAAATTGTTGAAAATATAATTTTTTATTTATTTATTTTAAGCACGTAACATATGAAAAAAATAGAGTATTGATATAATGACTTTAAAATAAAATATTAAATTTAAAATATATACTAATTTTTTTAATTATTTTTAAATTTATTTGTTTTACATCAATTCACGAATTATACGGCAGTCTTATATTATTAAAGCTGTTTTTCAAATAATAATGGACGCCTTTCCTGGAAAAGAATTATTTCGTAACTTTCTGCTCTATCATTACCGTACAACGCATTCTGATCGGGCGAAGTTCTTATCATTAGGCTCTTGTAAACTGAATAACAAAAAGTCAAATACTAAAATAAGATGATGTCATCAGATAAAGAATGCTGTTCCATTATTCGTTTGTTCTTAAAAAATGAAATAGGTCCTGCCCACAGTACAATATTGCCCTCTTCAGTTCCACCAAATCCCAGTCATAATATACCAAAGCATAGTTCAACATGCCATGGAAATAATATACCAAAAAGAATTCTCAGAGTTCCTGAAAGGTTAAGGTGGGCTATATGATATAGTTTGAGTATATTAGTATAAAATTTAAAAATTAACACTATTCAATTTTTAATTAAAATAAATACTGATTAATGTAGTAAATACATGGAAACGAAGTGGCCCCAGCATAAAGTTGCACTATCTAGATTATTACAGTATTTATGCCTATAAAGTTTGGTTAATTCTCATTTCATCCGCTCAGGTGAGTGACAAAAGCTAATTTCTGTCAATGGACTTAACGTTTGTATAAATATAGATTAAATTTGAACAACATGGTACTTTGAGAATTTAATTGTAAAAATCGAAACGTCCGGGACTCATGTGGGACTATCCCAAATATATATATTTCAAGAGACTTTCATCTAATTCGTTGGCCCTACTCTCTGTATTGACTTTTGTAACCTAAATTGAGTATTTTAATTGAAAATCATAACTAATGTTGACAGATTTCAGATAATAAAGTTTGGAATTGGAGTTTTTAATTGCACTCTTGAATAAATTATTGTATTTTATTACTTGTTTCTCAGGTATAAAATCGATCTATAATTGCAATTATATAAATAAGAAGAATAGCGTAACAGAGAAGGAGAACAAAACAACATTAATACCCAAGATAAGATGAGATTATTTTGTATTTCTCTTTTTGATAGGAAGGCCAAGATCCACAAAAAAAAGAAAAAAGAAAAAAAAAAGAGATGCCAAGAATCCTATATGTTGTGAGAGTAACAAATTAATACCAAACTACTTCATCGGTTTCAAATTAAGAGTTTATATCTTTACTTTTCATAGATTAATAATAGATTTAATCAATGATCAAGATTAACTTTAGTTCAACATTCTGAAACTTGCATCATTAATTATGTCAAAAAATAGTACACCCTTAATTTAGGACAACCCAAAAGAAATAGTGAACTCTTAAATAAGAACGGAAGGAATATATGATTTTTCAATGCAACACCTATAACCAAGCTTATTTGACACTACACTTGGGTTGATCTTCTAAAGTTTTAGTAACTAGAGTCAAATGCTAAGAGAATATTGTATTTACGTAATAACTTCACATCACTTGAACTCATTTTATATTTAGTTTTACAGTGTGTTTGGATTAACTTTGTGGCCGATAAATTTGTTTTCTCCTAGCACGATAAGAACCGTTAGTTCTTAATGAGTACCTGGTTTTCAGTAACATATATAATAAGTTTTATAAAGTATACATGATTTTTTTTTGAAAAATTTATAATATGTACGTTAAGTTTGTATTTTTTTAACACAACACCTATAACCCTATCTTATTTGACAGTACACTTGGTTTGGCGTCGCAGGTGTGTCTATTTGGAAATGGTGCTTCACATTCTATTAATAGATAACTCCTCCATCATTTTGAGAAGCTAATTTTAGGAGATTCTAAAATTTCTCCATATCATTATATTCGTGTGAAAGGCAACGCTCTGATTCATCCTTCTATTCTATTTTGTGAGAGTTTTTATTACATTTTGAATAGCATTGTTATCATAACAGTAAGTATGATTAATTAGTTTTATTAGTAATTAGTTTCATGTAAATAATTGACGACAATCATCACAAATCAAAAAAAAAAAAAACATACACTACACATACTTATGTTTTAAACATAACATAAATTATCCGATTTATATTTTTACACAATACCTAATTATCCTTCTTTCATTTTCAAATGTAAATGGCCTAAATTATCCCTTTCAATTTGTTTGCACGACTTAACTATTTTCATCTTTGGACAACTCAAACCATTCTTGTATAATAACGTAACAGTCTCTGTTATTTTTTTATAAGATGTAATACATTTAAATCATTCTTAAAAATATCATTAAAATCAAAAAATTATTGTTTGATTAAACTTAATCACCAAATGTGGACTTAATTACATGATCTTATATCAAGAAGACATACCTTAGTCCATAGCTTTAATCTTCTTTTTTTCAATATAAAAATCTCTCTTGAATCTTCTTAATAATTGCAAGAGAAAAACCATCTTTCCTTTAACACATTTTAATTAAATTTTAAGATTTCTACCTTTCGCCCCATATCTTTAATATGTAGTGTTTAATGTAAATTGTTGATCTAATTCATCTACTATATGTAGGGGAGAGATGATCCAAATTCTATAATAATATATTTATTGAACCATCCATTCTGGTAGACTTTACAACAGATTAACTTTACGATTTCGATGACTCCAAAGGAGTCCATATCATGTTTGGATTCTTACATGGAGTGTAAAAACCTTATATTATGATATTATGGTTGATCAAGTCATGATATTAAAATATAAAATTATTAAAATAATTTAAATATCATTCTCAACATGTACAAAATCAATCGAAATAGATATAACAAGATATCGAGAAGAGATATCATAAACCTTAAATAAACAAAACGTAATAGTGCCTCATTAACCAAAACAATAAACCAGAACATAAACCTCAAATAATAATGTCTAGGTTTCATACCACTAACACAAATTAGATCAAAGATACATTTCAATAATGTCTCATCTGATACTGGCAAAATTGAAGTAAAAGAACAACTCAACATACACTAATGGAAAATCAATTACGTAGCTAATAAAGAAACCTACATTAATACTTATGCGCTAGGAATCTAAGATGGAAGGGAGATAGAATATGTGTTAACTAGAGTATGATCGATTACGCATAAATTCTTCGTATTTAGTCCCCGTAATTTAGAGGCTTTTATCGCCTGCTGTGGTGAAATTGAAGTGAATTTATCTCATATCCTTACTAATGACATATTCTAACAAGTACATCGAGTTTCGTGTATTTCTCTTATATTTTTTAGGTATTTCATGCACGTGAAGACAAGACAGAAATCGGAATAAAGATCGAAAAGAAGAGAAGGAAAGTTAAGGGTAATAACGTAATTGTACAATTGGAATTCAGACATAGAACCTAAGAGATATCGATGACCTTGATATCACGAGTAAATAGGAAGAAACGACATCTAAATTTGAGCCCCAATTGAGAAGATATGATGGTATGAAAGTGAGAAGAATTCAAGGAAGAAAAGAAGGATTTTTAAGGATTGAAACGGTTTCGTTCTTAAGCGAACCGATTTGCTCTTATTTGCAAATTTGGCCTCGCTAGTGGAATTTCGAACCAATTCGCCCATTTATAAAGTCCAATTCAAACTGGTCAAAATATTTTTTCTCCCATTTAAAAATTAGAGTTGTACAAGATTAAAACTCTTAGAAAAACGTGATGTTATTATTCATTCAATATTCTAGATATCGTTTAACTAGTTTTGCCTTAGAATTAGCGAAGAGAGGAGGCAAGAACCCTAGTTTTAATTCATGCACTAGAGATTCATTATTGTGGATCAATTTTAAAGATTTTAATACCAAGTTTGTCTTCTCTATCTTATTCTTGCATATTCTCCATCTCTGCATGTTTTTATTTATTTTTCTGGGATTTTAAGACTTCGCACATAGCTATGTCTGGCTAAGTTTTTAGCGAGTTGGGGTACATGAACCCGATCTAGGTGTTACGAATGGATTTAAAAGTGAATAAAATGTAATTAACAATTCAAATGTTTGATTTTTATCCAAATAATGGTTTTAGGTCTTTTAATTCCTTTTGCCCTAGGTAATTGAAATGTTTAAGGGTACAATTGACGTTTTGGTAATTTATCATTCTCGTCAAATACAATTTTTGATTTGATATTGTGAGGAGTAAAATCCGCATATGTCAAATTCTTAGAAAGTATTTTATGTTTCTTTTAATTGAGAATTAGGATTTTGAATTTTTTATATTCTACGTATTCATTGACGGTTTTGGGGGATGTACCCTTACCCCATTTTCCTATATTAATTTAAAACATGATTAGCTATTCTTGCATACATAGATTATCTACTAGTTTAATTAAATTACATTAGTTGATATGAAAGTCATAAATTATTATCTTTTCCTTCTTCATCTACTTCAATCGTAGGGTCAATCGTTCTTCTTATTCATCATCATGTTCTGCGTCATATTTCCGAAGTCCGACACCCGGATTTAAATCCCCAAACTCGAGCTCGACAAACATCCACATCTCCTTCTACGTCCAAACTCTATCAATTGGACAAAGAAGTCGAGTTAAAACATCAAATCAACTAACTTGTTAAAAGATTTGAAGATGTAGTCGAATCACGAGAAAGAGAAACATCTGTGAGGGGGACATTGAACGATGGAATTCTCAACGATACCCACCTATAAAGCCATGCTTCAAGAGCTAGTGGAATCAATAGCATTATTTAAGGGTAATTTTAATGCCCCTCGTGAGAATTATTACACCTCTTCATGGAGGAACCATCCCAATTTTAGTTATAGACAACAACATGCTGCGTTGAATCCTAATTAACATGTTGTCCAACCTCCACCATCTCCTCCACATTTCCAAGAAGCCCTACACATGCAAGCACCACCTCTTGCACATTAAATCACCCCACCATGGAGAAATCTCGAGGATACTTTGAACGAATTTATATAAGTGATTGAGCGTGAAAAACAGCGTGTGTCAAACGCCGATCGTTTTTTTCTATTCACCGCCTCAATACAAAAATCTAAACTTATGACTACACTCAACAGCTGAGTATAGCAGCCAAGTCTGGGTATCGAAAATTCACAGAGACATGTTGCTAGAATTTATTTGGTTCAATACTCCTAGAATAAAATCATAAAAGATAAATATAAACAAAAAGGAAAAGATGCAAAAAAGTGAAGGATTAATCTAGGCGAGTGAAAATTAAACTAGATTAATAAAGCAAATAAAAACTATAAGTTGTGTCGAATGTCCCTCACCCGAGTTAATTAGTATAAAATGGTTACATGGGTCAACGAGTTATTAAGATTGCATTTCATTTCGACAGTTAATTAAATCAAGAGTTGTCACATCCCCTAAATTTGCACAAAAGTCTAATTAGATTTTGGCATCAACAAATACCCCAAAAATTATGCACGTAAAGTCGTAAGCAAGAAGCACACATGATATATCCAGTCAAATCTCATAGGCGTAATAACTAGGACAATGCACTCGAAATAGACCCGTAAACTCCATCACCAAAGCAAAGCAACATGTCAACCCGAATTAAGTTCAATCCAACACAACCTAGACTAAATTATCTAGAAAGCATGATAAAAATGTGGCAAAGGAAAGCAATAAATAAACGCGATAAAACTACACTAGAAAGAAACTAAAGAAAACATGGAAATATAACTAACAAAGTAGGAGATAAATAAATACAAACTATATTAATGAAGAGGGAAGATGAATAGTTCAACTTACAAACTCAAATGGGTGTAAAACCGAAGAAATGAAGATGAGATCTCCAAACCCCCAAATCCTAACCTAAACTATCTAAAACTAATTATATATGAAAATAGAAACCAAAATTGGTTTATATAGTAAGTGGAAAAGAAATAAAGGAAAAATAAAAGAAAAGGAGAAAGTGGCAAAATATATGGCATACGAGATCGACCGGTCGCAAGGGAGCGATCGACCGCGCCTTTTGGTGAAAGCTCACTATCTCCTTTCCACGGAAAAAAATCCAAATCACACTCGACCAACATCAGAAGCGCGGTCGACCGATACTCTGTTTTCTGCAATTCTTTGGTCCATAAAAAGGGGGGGAGTCCATTACGGAAATCGCCTTAACTTCATTGTCCGGACTCCAAATAACACGCCGTTTGAGGCCACGCGAGGCTAACCCAAAGAAATAAGCATCAGTGGAATTCCCATGAGCCGGAGATGAAATGTGAATTGATTAAAATACCCTTGAAGTAGCATCCGACGATGAAACTTCTCCGAAATGCAACGGATCCTCACTTTTAGCATTCCGATACCTACAAAAGCATAATTAACCCCTGTAAAGCATGTATATATCCAAATACCAGGTTGGCTGGTTAATGAGCATAAATATAGGCATTAAGGACCGTAAAAGTGCTAGAATGCATAAATATATAGGGCAAAAATATGGAATATTTGTGTCATATCACACCCCCTAACATATACATTGCTAGTCCCTAGTGATGAAACAAACAAAACTAGTCCACAAAAGACAGTACAAGACGTATATATGCATCTAAATATAAATGTCACTTTCGTAGGGAACACGATTGCATTTAGCATATGCAATAAGCCATTAAACCCGTAGGTTACCTTAGTGGATGAGTGTCATCTCCTGAGGGTTTTCAGGGATGAAACCCACAAACATCATATAGTTTCCTCAAAAGATGACCAAACCAACATGCAACAAGCCAAACTATAGAGAAAAAGAATTCATACACATTATTATCACATTGAACGAATTCGAACAAAAGTCCGTATCATTAACATTATAGATGGCACCTCATAGAATTGAAACCTTAAAATGTGGGAGGGGAGCGAGCACATGCAAAGTGTATGATTTGGCAAAAACATATATAAACCAGATAAACGTTAAAGAAAGAATATATTCAATCCTCACGGGCAATACACTCACTAAGTGAATTCATTCGAAACAGGGAGTTAACACACGGAACATGTGGGCATAAATAGTAAATGTAAATGGCAACTAGGCCGCACACATGTCACAAATGAAGAATGCAATATAGAAAATGCAAAATATGTAATGTCAATGAAAGATACCGCTCATTAAAGGAGGCGAAATTTATTTTCACAGATTATCAAAACTATTTCAACTTTTTAATTAAATACACCCTAAGATTACATAGGAATTGTATAGGGTTGTAATGTGGACTAGTCTAGGGTACGAATCGAAAATATGTATGTACGGATCCAAAGTGTTCAGAGATGAAACTCGGGATAATGGAAAAATGCGGGCAATTTCAAAATTGAAAAACAAGTTCTAAATAAGCATTAAATATAACAATTGGAGAGTAATCAAAGCTTACTGAACTATATACACAACATATACAAATTTCTCTTTCTTTTTCTTTTCTTCTTTTTCTCATGTTTTCTTTTTTTTTTCTCTCTTTTTCACTTTTTCTTTTCTTTACTTTTCACACTCTCACATGCCTAAATTGTAACCGTAACACAACAACATCATTAAATCCCAAATAACATTCCAAACAATGGTATGGAATGTGTATTTATGGTTTTAACTCCAATTTAGAGTTGGTTATGGGATTTTTGGTTAATTAAAAGAAAGGTTATATTAAGGCTCAAAGGGGTTGACGAGGGTAAACATATAAGGTGAGGTCAAGGCTAATATGGGTGATATAGCAAAGATGGCCTATAATAATTTCATAAAGTTTACGCAATTCTCGTGTCAAAATAATATATGAAAATCATTCTCAAGTAACACATTTCAAGAATGAACTCAACTAATGAACGATCAAATGAAAGAATAGATAGATTACCAACGACTGTAAAGTTTTCAAAGAGAAAATAATAGTTTATAACACTCACAAACAACGAAAGGTACAAAGCTTACTCAGTGTAAGTATATACAATGCACCAAAAAATTACCGAGTTATCAAAATCTTAAACCAAATCAATAAAGCAAGAAAAGTGCATGTGCTCATGGGATTAAAGTTTAATTCGTGAAGTTATTCATAATATCAATGATTAAGGACTAAAGTCTAATAACTTCTAAAATCGAGAACATGTATCGTTGAGTTATCTATTGGATCAGGCATTTATTGAAATTTATCATCGGAAACAAAGGCAAAATGCCCAAAAAAGGAGAAAAAATAAAGAAAATCTTTTAAATTTTTTTTAAATTTTTGTAAGAAAGCATACTAAGTAACTAACATGCGAGCAAAAACATGGACTAAATAAAGAAATGGATAGAATATCCCACACCACCTAACTTAAAACCTGACATTGTCCTCAATGTGAATTAAGAACGAAATTAAAGAGAGGAAAATAACGATATTACCCAAAATTGTATCGATCCCAATAAGAACAAGTCCAAAGAATCTACAAAACAAGTTAGTACTCAGCATAGCAAAAACAAATAACAAAAATTTAACTAATTACAAGAGACTAAATTAAAAGAAAAAAAAACTAAAGAAAGAAATGATACAAAGCTAACTATATACAACCTACTATTTAGGCTTCACACTAACTATGCACTAAAAGTCTAAATAGTTGGGGGTCCACCATGAAAACGATTTGACTTTGGAGGATAACCGGTGTACCCTCACTCTCAAACATGACTTCCAAAAAATATGAATTTCGTTTGAACAACATAAGACATGTGTAAGGCAGAAGAAATGAACCATCTCCAATTAAAAGTTTTGGAGGGAGGATGGGGGATTTTGATAAAACTGGTGAAAAAACATGTGAGGACCGAGAAAAGCAGAATATCTTCCTAAGGATTTTGAAATTGAAATGGGAGGTTAATGCACATAAGGGCAATGATGCCTTCATGGAAGGCGACTCGAGAAAGTACTCCTCATCGGCGAAAAGGTTTAATACATTAAAGTTTGAAACCGATTCAACGGGTACTTGTATCCGTTCGATAACGGAGAGTGAAAAGGGTGATGAAAGAAATTCAAACTCAACAGATGAGTCATAATCGTTTGAAGATTGAGTTTCGAAGGAAATAAGATCATTTTCAATGAAATATTCTTCTTTGGGGGAAAAAGAAGAAATCATTTCATTGCAAATGGATACTACGTCTATTTCATCTTCATTTTCATTCTTAATTAAGCCATGAGCCAAGTGAAGAGTGGTTTGTTCCAAAGTAGGCACAAAGTCCTCATTTGGTTCAAAACATTCCTCGACTTTAAAAGTCTCGAAAGAAAAATCGTCGTCGGATTTAAATAATAAATCCAATTCATGCTCCCACAAATGATTTTCTTCCCGATAACTATTTTTAATTTTTCTCATTTTCAAGCATGCGCAAGCCCTCACTGAATGTAATAGGTCGAGGCGAGGATACTTGCAAATGAGAAGTTTACAAATTATTACCGAAACTATACTCGAACTTGTTATTATAAGAATTTTGAAAACTATTGCAATTCATTTCAAAATTCCTTTTATAAGGAATTAGAGGGCCAAAATCGTTATCATCATCCTCAAAATTCCAATAACCCAAGTTTTGACTTTCGTTATACTCGCCCAAAGTCATTTTTGAATTTGTAATTTTTTGGGACTCTAAGTATTGACCGAAAGTCATATGATTACGGGCATTTTGAGAAATATAATAATGATTACCAAAAGAATTGGAATAAGACATGCTTACCCAAAAAATGGCTCGAAGTGAAGAATTCCACAGAGTAGATGCGCGCGTTAAAAGTCCAAGCATTTCTTGGAGCTCAAATGTAGAAGTCCTACAAAAATGTTAGGCAAACAATACAAATATAAAGAAAATACTACAAAATACTAAATCAAATAAATTCTAAAACAAGATTATGACCATCAACGACGCCATTTTGATTGAGCATGAAAAGCAACGCGTGTCAAACGCCGATCGTTGTTTTATGTTCACCGACGCAATATATAAACCTAAACTTATGACTACACTCAACATGGGAGTATAGCATCCAAGTCGGGTATCGAAAATCCATAGAGACAAGTTGCTAGAATTTATTTGGTTTAATACTCCTAGAATAAATACGTAAAAGATAAATATAAACAAAAAGAAAAAGATGCAAAAAAGAGAAAGATTAATCTAGGCGAGTGAAAATTAAACTAGATTAATAAAGCGAATAAAAACTATAGGTTGCGTAGAATATACCTCACCCGAGTTAATTAGTATAAAATGGTTACATGGGTCAACGGGTTACTAAGATTGGGTCCTGTTTCGAGAGTTAATTAAATTAAGAGTTGTCACACCCCTAAATTCTCATAAAAGTCTAATAAGATTTTGGCGTCAATAAATACACCAAAAAATACGCACGCAAGGTCATAAGCACGGAGCATACATGATATACCCCGTTAAATATCCTAGGCTTAATAACTAGGACAATTCACTCGAAATAGACCCGTAAACTCCATCATTAAAGCAAAGTAACATGTCAACCCAAGTTAAGTTCAATTCAATCTCTTGATGATTCTAGGATGTTTAGATTATTAGAAATCATTTATATATGTTGATATATCATTTATTAAGGATTATAAGTCATTTGGGTTGTTAATATGAAGGTGTTAATGATAAAAATGATGAAACCCGTAGTAGAAGAAATGTAGAAAACTGGGTTGTTATCTGGGCGATCGATCGATCGACCCCCTGCCTTCAATCGATCGACCTCCCCATAATATTTGAAGTTGTTTCTTTTTAATGTTTGTTCTTATCCCAAACCTTTTGTAGATCGTTGGTGATTATTAATTGGATATTATGGGACTTAGAGAAGATCAGTAAGCCCTAGATAAGAATTGAATTCATATGATTGGGATTTAATTGATTAGAATTATGATAATTAAATTGGAAAGAAATTTCGGTTGCTAGATTCATGTGTTGGATTCTAATTGGTATGCATGAGGATTAAGGATAGGCCCAGTAGGGGATATTGTATATAACACCTGGGTAGCCTTAAGTTTACAAGATGGTTTAATCATATGTGATAGAGGATGTGTTTATAAGAGATTTGAAACTATCGATTTTAACCCTAATTATGGGAGATTTTAATCCGTGGTAATTCGGGAGATAATATGATATGGACCAGTAGGATATTAGTGATTTCTTACTGAATAAAATGTTGAGGAGAAAACCTATTTGAACCTTGAGTAATGAGTGAGGCTCGGGGATAATTGAATTAAAGAAGTAAAGTCATAATATTTTAATACATAGGATTTGAGGGATATAATGCTACGTATGGGAACTATCTTAGGTAATGTGAGTACCTTGTTGATATTATATTATAGGTACGATAATGCCTATTTAATTGATTGATGATTTATGTGTATGACATACCTAGCTTACTTGCTATCGACGGGAGGTTTGCGAGTGAGGGCAGTCATATCCTGATGAATCCATGGGATCTTTGATTTACCGCTCAAGAATATAGGTCTATGAAAGACTTATTGGGGAGTTGATAAGTCCGCTGACTGTGGGTACGTAGGTATGTGCGTAACCCATGGATACAAGAACTATGTTCGCCTCAAATTTGTATGTTGTTGTTTGTGGTTCGAGAAATCCTTACCGAACCTTTTGTCTCCTATTCGGCGACCTACGATATTGGGATCTGATAGCAGAGTAATGCATTGCATCGCAGCTGTGACTCGGGGTGCCGTATTATATATATATAATGAATTAATGAATGTATATAGTGGTTAAATCAATCTACTGTGTGATAATTGTAGATAACGGTGAATAGAGAAAGAGAATGGAATTAAGTTAATGAATGTTTATTCTTATATAATTGAAAAGGTTAATTCATATTAATGAGAAACGATTCATGTTAATGAGAAACGCATATGAATAATTATATGACGTATGGTATGGGACATACGGGGTTATGATATGGGACGAAATCATAATATGGAAACTAGTGAAGAGGAGCCATTAACTAGGAGGTTAATAGGTAACGTTAAGTGTGCACTCTAGTTGAGAGGTGAGAATAGCAAGTGAGATTCTGGATGCGAATATGTACATAATAAATGATTTATTGAACTTGTTAAATACTTGTTGTTTTCAAAATAATTTTCACATCGGGCTCTGACCCGTTTCCTTGCATATTCTCTTTTCTATTGTACCTTTTATATCAGGTGTCCAGCAGCAGGGACGCCAACCTTAGCGGATTATGACTAGCTATGGAGCTATGGAGTATTGCTTAGATTCCTATCTTCATTTGATTCACAGTATTCTTATAGTTAGGGCAAGTCGCCCAAAAAGAATTTAGTTATCTCTTCTATATGAGTCAAATACTCTTGTAGTCGTGTATTTTTAATACATTTACTACTGTTGGGATTACTGTATTGGATTATCATTTGGGAATGTTTATTCCAATTGTATTTAAATTCTTTTGAGTTTTCTGTTCGGTTATCAATGTTGTAGAATAATATGTGTTGTGTTATTTGTAAACTAAAAATGGATTTTGTTGTAATTAAAATTTGGAAAGTTTTTAACACCAGCTTAATTGGGTATTGGGTGAGTTGTAAATGTTTTCGACAGTGATGCTAAGAATGATCCAACTGTATATTCTATTTTAATTTGGTATGGGACTAGCCACCCGGTATTTAATTAGGCAGGGTGTTACAGTCGATTAGTGTATGGTAAAAGTTAATTATCAACGGAATGCACGTCTCAGTAAAGAGATTGATGATACCCTCTTGATGTAGTTTATAAGTTCTGATTAGGTCAAACTCGGACGGTGGATTTAATTATCCGACATATCAAATAAGTTAAGCGAACAATCTTAGGAATTTATAAGAGGTCGATTAAATATAATTATCAATAATTTAATTTAATCGACGGGTATCTATAATCTTAACGTGGGGAGATTATTAAGCATTTAATAACGTGGAGCTCGAAATTATAATTTTGAGATAGTAGGCTAGAGTGCAATTATTATTCTATAGTGGAATGAACAATAATTTGTAGAATTATGGAATTAATTATTGGGTTTAATTAGAATCCCTAAATTCTGTAGGGAACTGGTCTTCTATATCTCCTGGGGGGGTCCCCATGCTAAACGATATGGGACACCCCGCCAAATAAAATACTGGGTGATCAGTCCTATACCAAATTAAAACAAGAATCCCAGTTGGTTCATCCTTAGCATCACAGTCGAAAACTTTTTAAAACTTACTAACCACCTAGTATTCCAAAAACTAGTGCCAAATTTTAACTTTTTAATCAAACAAAATAGTACATACGAAATTAAACACAAACCATTCACACAACTAAATTTAAATCAACTGAATAATTATTTAAACAATTTTCCGAATAAACCATCGGCCACCAAAGTGAAAATAATCCAATACAAACATACAACACATGAATAAATACATCTAAAAACTGTACTGGGAAGTCTGGGCGACAAGCCCTAAATAAAACTGAAACTGATAAATGATTCCTACTCTAGGAATGAATGAACGAGGCATATAATCCAAAATCCTGCTAGCATCCACATATGCTGCAGCTCCGTGTCCCAGGAATAGAATATCGATTCTCGCGTCCCTGTGGCTGGACACCTAAAAGGTTTTGAAAATAATTTTATAGCAAGGGTTAGAAACCAAAATATTTTGAAAATATTTAGCAAGTGAATTAATTGCAGTAATTTAAAATGCATGAATGCGCTTCATATTTAAGTTAGTGTCTCACTCTCGTGAGGACATTCTCACCCCTCCACTATTTTACTCACCTAACGGTTACCTTAACCCGACCTAGTGATACTACCCCGTCCAAATAGTCCTGGTATCACCTCCCCTTGCCATACTACTCTAACCCGAGTATAATTATTCCTGAGGTATTAGTTGTCTCACTAATTAACTTAATTAATT
The DNA here is from genome assembly GCA_949130495.1 of Sambucus nigra. NCBI lineage: Eukaryota > Viridiplantae > Streptophyta > Magnoliopsida > Dipsacales > Adoxaceae > Sambucus > Sambucus nigra. The sequence goes on from OX422218.1 coordinate 424,725,533, forward strand.
CCTTCTTAAATAATTGCATATAACTGTGTCACAAGTTATATAAAGTAAATAAATCACACACTGTGTTATTCCCCGAATATAATATTTAATACCATTATCTACGTACCTTTACTTAAACATCCACACATATATCATATGTATATCTATCCCTCCGAGTATACCCTCGCCGGATGATTCCCTCTAAAGTGCTATCTCACTAGGTGTGCTCACATAACCTAGTTACCCAAGTTGGAATCGCTCCCCAACCTAGCCTAAAACATAAACGAAGTGGAGGAGGTCATATTCCTTCCCTGAAAGTGAGATAAGCCCCTCACCCATATACTGGACGCTTTGACCTGGGATATACTTACCCTACTCCTCAAGCTAGGGGATTCACCCACATCGCGCAACATCCCTTGATAGCACTAGAGTATATAAATTAAATAAATATCTAATCACTGATCTTTAATAGCACACACAATAAACACACGTATATATACTATCACTACACCGTATATATGTAATATAAACCCCGGCTTTACCGTGTACATAAAGATCCGTAACACTAGCTTGAAATTTTCCGAGTCTCTGTCCCCACTCACTTAATTAATTTTCTCATTTAATAATTTACCATCTTCTCGAGTCTATGGTTCGACTATAATATATTTAATTCACACCTCAATTAATATAATATTTTCCCCGAGTCTATGGTCCGGCTCTAATATAAATACTCTACACATTAATTTATATGAAATTTGCCCAAGTCTATGATTCGACTCTCATTTAATTAATTTACACATTAATTAATTAATACTAAGCCGAGTTTGTGGTCCGACTCTCATTTAATTAATTTACACATAAATTAATTAATTAATACCAAGCCATGTTTGTGGTCCGACCCTCTTTAATTAATTTACACATTAATTAATTAACCCCAATCCGAGTCTGTGGTCCAACCCTCATTTAATTAATTAGCACATCAATTAATTAACACAAATTCGAGTTTGTGGTCCGACCCTCATTTAATTAATTTACACATTAATTAATTAACACCAATCCGAGTCTGTGGTCCGACCCTCATTTAATTAATTAGCACATCAATTAATTTATTACCTTCCAGAGTCTACAGTCCGACTCTAATCTAATTAATTAACCCATCAGTTAATTTAATACTTGGTGTCGCCCAACCATTATACCTGGACTCTCTCACTTGGCCCATAACTTAATATTTCCCGAGTCTATATTCCGACTCCAAATTAATTTACTCTCTCAGTAATTAATTTAATACTTTGTTGTTGTGACAACCCGGTATCCGAAATATGGGATGGCCAGCCCGATACTCCACATATATAGGAATCATTAATGGAATCATCCTCATCATCGCAACAACATAAAGAGTATACAGAATAACCACACATTATTTCAGAAAAATGGGTTGTCAAAAGTTTTAGTTTTACAATTTTAATAAAGCATTTTCAACAACCCGTAATAGGAAAGAAGGTGGAAACTCCCATAAGCATATAGATATATAAACCAATAATAAATGAAAGGACCGAATGATCCGCCGGTTAATGAAATACATACAATATGCAATAAGTTCATGTGATACTTAATACATCCATTATCCAACTACAACAGGTTGGGCCACGCGCCCGAGTAGGGACTGATCATAATTAGAAAACAATGAAGAAGGCGTCTACGCAAAATGTCCTGTGATACCCGCAAAATGTCATGGATCCTCAAAACACTGGAATAAGAAGTTCATTACGGGCGGCCTTGCGGCGGAACACCTGAGCGGATATAATATATGTATATATGAACCATAAAAAGAAAGAAGAACCGATCAGAGCCCGGTTTTATGTGATCACCAGATAAATGACAAGTATGACAATGAAGAATAGATAAACATGGATGATAAAGGTAGTATTCTAGCATGTTAATAATAAGATACAATTAAGGCAATTTAGCGATTACAAGAAAGAATCGATTAGAGATGCAATTAGAAAAACTTATCAACCAATCTCATCTTTCATACTTTTCACTTTATCTTCTTTCCATTCCTTATCTGGAATACAATTATTATTATGTGCTCTTTATGGCACTAATCTCAATTGTATGCTCTTTGTGGCATATACTTTACTCTTTGTGGCATTAGTATTCCATTGAGTCTAACTCGATAATTAGAATAGTTATAAGTATATATATAACGATTCTAAGACCGCCCGTCCGGGTTTCCCCACTGTGCGCGCCCCCAAATAACCATCATCTTCCAGAGCCTAACATAAGACAACCTGGGGTCCTATCGAAATGTCGGGAAGCAGCCATATGCCCGCGGGATAGTTAAGACCACACCCGAAATCTCCTACCCATCGCCGAAACATATAAACAAGCGCTCATATGGCCTAGGACTATATCCACCCTGCATTCATTAGCCAAGGGGCTTCACCTCACGCACAGACTTCCCTTAAGATGGTATTTAGGGAGGTGTGTATCATCCATTTTATTAGTTTCCATTACTTGTTTTAGTAAATTGTCATTTACTTTATCCATTTTACATTTTATCAAATGCATTAAGATTATCCGGAACTATACGTGTTTCGTAACAGCATCACAACCTCGATAAATAGTGAGACTCTCCAAATTATTTTCCAAAGCCTCCTTTTTGGCTTCATAATAGACAATAAAGTCAAACCTAGCTCACAATAATTCCCAAAATCTTCAAATTTGACTCTAAGATCTCCTAGATTATTATAAAACTATACGAAAGGATAAATGCCTAAACATTATTTTAAAACCCCCCCTGAAATGAACCCTAGATGAACACTTTCGAGTCTAGGGTGTCTACCAACTCAACTAATACTGTAAGACCCTATATTTACTTCATTTAAGAAGGTCCTTAAGTCCCTATGAAAGGAAAAGATTTTAAAAAAATGAAAATAAAATTTCAGGGAAGAAAACAGGGGACCGGTCGACCGGTCCCAAGATCGCGGTCGACCGCGTCTCAAGATTTTGCCTAGGAAGAAAAGTAGAAAGTCACTTCGGCAGGGACGGTCGATCGGTCAGGGAACCGCGGTCGACCGCGCCATAAATTTATGCCTTTGAAAGAAAGCAATGCAGCTTCTCCCGAAGGGCCGGTCGACCAGTTTAAGAACTGCGGTCGACCGGTCTTAGCAGACCTAGACCAAGATCGAACCTTCCTATTTCAAGCTAATCCCAAAATCTAACTCATTTATTTCCACCAACATAACATCAATGCAACAACTACTACGATAAACCTTATCAAACATCCCAAAACATTCTTCAATGGATCAAAACCCACAAATACACAAAGAAAACCCTAAAATAACTAAACCATGATTAATACATCATTATCATAACAAATCATTTATCTTAAACCACAAATAACAAGTAGAAAACTTTCCTCAATTGAGAAAATGCAGATTTTCCTTGTGTAGAAGCAAGAATCCTCCCTCAATCTTCATTCCCTTTTTCTTTTCTCTACTCTTTCACTTCCTTTCTCAAGCTTTCTCTAGGTTTAGGGAATAAACTTGGGAAAATAGAAGACTTAGTAAGACTAAGTCGTGGCATTAGTAAAAATTCCAACTTAATTGACCAATATTGCGATAAAATAATACGTAACTGTATAATTAAGGTATAACCAGTCAAAAGTGCCAAAAACCTCAAAATACAATATGGCACAAAAATTGACTATCTCGCACATTCCGGACTCAACTACGGCCTCCAAATTATTATTTGGAAAATTTATAATTCATTTTAAGTTCCGGTCTCATTATTGAGCTAAATATCATTTTCATTCTTATGATATTATACAACGTAACATGACAATATTCACCTATAGTTACGGTAAATATGCAACCTCATGGTAAATTTTAACTTTTCTACATTAATTTAGCACTCAATCCAAAACTCAACATTTTATATCTAATTACCATATCTAGTAAATAAACATAAAATATGTTCTCATAAGCGAGGATTATTACAGGTGTCACTTAACCAACATACCCGGACTCGCTCACTTGGTCCACATTTAAATCTCAGGATTTCCTTCCCAAATAGCCGTCCATAACATGTCACACATTTATCTCTCTCAAATTTCCCAATTATTATTTTCCTATAATTACCAAGAGTCATGCTCCTAATTAATTTTCAACATGTAAAATCAGCTCAAGATCCTTCTCTTAATAATTATTTTCCATGTAATTAAAATTGGCGTCACTGTCAAAATTTCTGTAGAATCGATCGATCGAACCCCCTGGGTCTATCGATCGATCGTTTTGAGTAATCATCTTCTCTAGCCCACTGTCGGTTATGGACGAATCCTAAAGCTTTGATTCTAAATCTAAACCCTTACCCAATTACAATTAACATAACCTGCATATAAAAAGTGTCTAAACATCCTAAAGACCTTAATTCATCATCAAATTCCATTAATTCTAACGTTTTCCCGATTTGGGTATTATCCAGGTTTCAAATCTCCAATACGAATTTCATTTATATTAATAGTAATTAACCATTGATTCTTACTGGTTTTAACATAAGATTCATTCCTCTACATGATAGAATCGTAAACATAATAAGTCTCACCCTAAATCCCATTAAGGCATAAAGATTTCCAAAAACCCAATTTTTACATGAAAACTCACCCAAAACAAATTTTCATATACACACTGTGATATGAATTGATTATCATCAATTTAGGAATTACAATAGTTAATCACTTGCCTGGAATTGTTCGTAGAGTCTGATCCATTGGTGTAGTCCCTTCATTTGGCTCCAAAATCCCCAAATTGGATCTTGATTTGATTTCCCCCAAATTCCCTCTCAAACCATAGGTTTAGAGTTGTGTTGACTGCCATTCCCTAGTCTCTCAATTAGGTTAAAAACCCTTAATCTCGTTTTTGGCCATATACGCCTAATTAAAATGGCCCAACTCACCCAGTGTGGGCCCTACTATGCCTAAAAATACCCTGAGACCTAATCACTACCCCGGGCACTGTTTTTTAACTATCTCGACTCATCCAGACTCAACCGCGCATTCAGAATTGTCATCCGAAATACTTTTTTTGACATTCTCCAATTTGACCTCAAAACGCGACACACGAGATTTTAAACAATTAAACTTAACAGTCGCCAATTATAAATAAGTCGTCTTCCTTAAATAAATTCTCCAACTCATGAATTTAAGTTTCTCCAAATTAAATATTTTTATAACTCCTAAGATAATTAAATATTTAATCCTCAAAATTACGGGGTGTTACACTATATAAGAAAACCCTTCTCTCCTAATAAGTGAGGGATCAATATAGATCATGGAAAACACCTAAAAAGGAGTAGTAGGGTCGCGATCATTGGTGCCCACACATAAATGACATGTATTGGCTTAAAGGAATATCATGGAAGATCTCGAGGTCGATTTCAAAGCTCTCATATTGTAAGATCGATTATGTACAATCGGAGAGTCCAAAAATTCTGAAAGTAGAATAATCGGTTCCTGACATATAGAGAAAGAGGAACAAGAAATTTCAAGTCATTTGGAGATCGTTTGATCCGCCTGCCTCACATAACTTCATGAAATTTCAGTTATCTAGACAAATGCGCGACACGTCATGGTATCTATTGTTAGAGCCATAACTTCATAATCGTTGATCGCATGGTGCTGAAATTTTTTCTATGCATTCTAGAGGTCGAAAGACATAAAAGGTCACGAAAGATATTTTTTGAGGCTGTTATGATTTTTAAAAAAAATCATTTAGTTTTTGGGGCTAACACGCCGTTAATTTTGCGACACGGATTGGTGTAACATGAAAGAGATCAAATCTCTACGGTTCAAGCTAGAAGGAACCACAAAGGTATGATATCTTGAATATTCTATGTAGATACACCATGTGTAAATTTTTTATGATTCGATCTATACGTGTTTCAGTAGACTCTTGGACTTCTGCTCCAATAATTGGTATCATAGCCATGTTGATACCGCGTGTAGGTTGAATTCAGCCATGTTGTCCAATAAAAATAAAAATAAAATAAAATTATCGAATATGAGCATGAATGTTGGGTAGAATTTAGATATGTGCTAAATTTTGTTTTGGAGCGATCTAATCCCACTATTATGGTCACGTATTTGTAATTTTATTTTATGTGATTGAACCCCACGATGGTTTATTCGTGGTTATTTTTTATTATTATATAATGTAATATTGATGTAGAATGTGAACTCCTTAATGGAGGCATAGGACATCTGTAATTTGTTACTATTTTGATCGTGACTCTTGGGTTCATGACTCTTGGGTTCATGACTCTTGGGTTGAAGGATGAGTGTTGGATTCAAGGATGACTCTTGGGTTCAAGGATGACTGTTGGATTCAAGGATGACTCTTGGGTTAAAGGATGACGGTTGAGTTCGATAATGAGTCTTTATGACTCTTGGGTTCAAGGATGACTCTTGGATTCAAGGACGACTATTAGATTGAAGGATGACTCTTGAGTTCAAGGATAACTACTGAGTTCTCAACATAATTGCATGTTGACCATAATAGTCGTGAATCCTTATTTATCTCAATTTTTTTTATTCATGTTGATTTATGCCTGTATTGTTCATGTAATAATTGTTGAGTTATTAGTATGTGTTAACGACCCTTAGAATTATGAACAACATGGAATATCGACCCGGCCTCAGATCATGATTTTCTTGGAAAATAAATTTTTGGTGGTTCATTTTAAATTCATTAGGTTTTATTTATTACTCAAATTAAATTAAATTTCCAGAATTATTTTAATTTAAAATAATTTTATGATTTTTGGATAATTAAAATAAGGAAAATAGTTATTTTAATTTGAATAAATAAATTAGAAAATCCATTATTTTAATTGGACAATTTAAAATTGAACAGTCTCCATGGTTATGTGTTTAATAATTTTTTTTTTAAATTATGGGTTTTATAATGTGTAATTAGAAAATATAAATTAAATTTTGAGATTTATTTTGTGAATATAAGGGAATTTAGAATTTATATTTATTACACTTGTTTTGGACGCGCGAAAATTTAGGCAACCGAAATTTTTTGACATGCGTCAGTTACCTTGTAATTTTTAAAAACATTTAAATTAAAGTTGTCTTTTCATAACCCTCAGAAAAATTTTAAATTACTACGTGGGAGAGGGATTTGGTCACAAACAAATCCCATGGTCTCCACTAACGGTTTGTTGGTTTTCAATAACGAGTAGGTCCTCCAAAGAGGAATAGTAATTATTGTGGTGACTAGTGAAAATTTCCTTAAGGGTAATTTTAGGGTCATATTCATATAAGCGGCCCCCCAAAGGAGGAGTCTATGTGATATGGGATAGTCTAAAATTAGTTGGTGGTATACACTTAGACACAAAATTATACTAGGTTCTCCAAAGAGGAATGCTATTATTTTGTGGGACCGAAGTGTCAGCTATTAATTTTATTTGTCATAGTCTTTGCTTAGATGGTAAAATTAAAGGAATTTGCCTGCCCAATGTGATTATGTATAGTAAGTTCTCCAAAGAGGAATGCTATTCAAACAATAATTGGGATGTTGACGATTTTTTTCAAAATGATAGAGTGAACCAAATTTAAATTGAATTCAAAGTCAATTGCTTGTCATAATACGTTCTTTATTATATGATTCTCTAGTTTTAAATGGTAACTCCAATATCAAGTTATTTAATACTCAGTTTTATATACCTTCTAGTAATAATTAAAAGGACTGAATTTAAATTGGGCATAATGTCGACAATAGAGAAATGAATATGTTTATTTTCTCAGTGTTATCTTGAATAGTCACATTACAAGAATTCTATAAGGAAATATGGAATATAAGTGGAAAAGATTAATAGTATGACACAATATGACTTGGTCGTTAAGTTAGATATATTGTGACATTAGTATTAATCAGTGTCCAGTGCCTATAATATGATGATTATCTCACATCTAATGTTTGATAATTAGGGCATATAGTTAGGCAGGTTGCTATGAATGACTTTAAAGTAATATTAGTATGATTGATAAAACCTTAGTTATAAGATTATGTTTTGATGGTAATTTCTCATCTGAAGGAACTAGAAATCTAAAGAGGTGAAATAGATGGGGAAACCCATGTCGATATTCTCCTCAACAAAACGTTTATCATGATATCATATAAATATTCAAGTTATTGAAATAACTTCACTTCTTAGCCGAAAGGTTGATAAAAGCTAAAGTTAAATCAGAAACTATTAAGTCGGAATTCAGGCAGTTGATACGTTTCAAAGGCAGTTAGAAAATTATCTAATAGCAAGTGAATTCACTAAAAGCAATCAGAATACTAGTAGGAGTTAATAAGCTTATCTTCTTTAAAAGAACAAGGTTGATACATTTTATTTGGAAAAAAGTTGAATAATGTTTAATGGTTTGTTCTAAGGTAGTCTAGATTGTAGAAACATGAGCCATTAATCACTGGTTCCAGGAAACCAGTCAACTAGTGATAGGTGAATTTGTCCACTATTGGGAATTTATAATTATAGTGGGAGACATGAGCCTCAGTTTTGTTAGTTAGAGATTAATTTTAAATGATTGATTATAAGTATTGAAGAATAGAAGGAAATTTAGTTCAGCCTCTACTCTTTTATGAAAGGATATTTGTTTTATTTTAATAATATGTGTGTGTTGTTAATTATAATAAACAATATATTCATCGTTGGTATTAAAGAGGATAATCATTATAAAATAAATCTCGTGTTTTGTACACTGTAGTTTTTGAATAATATCCATGATTTATCACTAAATGGATAAGATTATTCTCTATAAACCATAATATATCTATAGCTCAAAATACTCCGATCATTTTGTCTAAATGAATTCTAAATTGGTGGAAGGTGGATTCTTACTTTCATCGGAAGTAGAGGAACTTCTAGTTAATGAATATGGTTTAGATAAAAAATGATCAGGAGGTATTTTAGCTACATAAATATTAGAATTGGTTTATTATGTTTGATGTAATTCTAGAACTACCTATTTAGGAATTTAAGAATTACAGATCATTAGTTCGAATTATATCCATGAAGATTATGCCACATGTTACTTTTTGTAACGGTGTGTCAAAGAAAGAATAATTTTCTTTCTTTCTCACGTGATAGAATTCATGATGTTTATTTTTAAGATATAGATACGCATTTGTCAAGATTGTTTTCCAAGTCATTATTTTTACTCCCATTAAAAAAAATGGATCATTTCAACTCAATTTGAGTATTTTATATAATGGGTAGTGCAACACTTGTATTGAGAAAAAAACTGACAAGTTGGAACAAGTATACATGTTTAAATCTATATTCTAGATCACATTCCCAAAAGCATTGTTCGAAGCAAAGAAGTTTTAATAAGCTTATGAGAATTTATTTCATACCAATATTATAAGTGAAAACATCACAAAGAAATGAGTATGACACTTTTCTACCTTATCGTAGTGGGAGGATTGTCAATGCTCATAATGGTGAAAACCATATAAACACATCACGATTTGTACACTCGTAACGGTATAACTTTATCATAGTGGGAGCGTTTTTATTCTTAGGATCATCACCCATCCCCCAGAGATGAATATAACAAACCTTGTAACTATAGTAAGATATTCCCTCACAAGGATGCATAACATTCTTGGAAAATATATGATATTTGGTACGTTATAGATTCATCAATATGGGGTCATACCCACCTGTTGTAAGTGAATCAAGTAAGAGAGGTAATCAAATTCCTGATTTTGATAAATGGTTAAATGTGTTTAGTGTGTACAAAAAGAGAGATGGAAGCATGGTGGTGTTTTTAGCTGCTAGATGTATAGATATATTTATTGTCACACACAACGTAGGGATATGTCATACAGCTAGACTGTGGTAGTCCAATAAGTTCAATATGAAAACATTAGAAAATTTTATCACATTTTTGGGATCAAATTAACATTTCATCACTAGAAAAAATGTACTTTTACTTATCTAAGTTATCACATTGATATTGTTCTTTTGAGACTTTGTTATGCAACATTACAAGAAAGACATTCAGTCTTTCAGATTTGGAAATTTGTATTACTTGAGAGTATGACATTGGTTTTGGTAGAATAAATATTCAAGTGCCTAAAAAGGATTAATGAATATATATTTTGTTGCCAAGTAAACCGATAAGTAACTTTTAGGTTACTAACTCATGTATTCAGTCAGATTAATTATTTCAGAAAGTCTATAGTACCCCTTGTATAAGAAATTATACATACAGGAGTTTCTAGTGGTTATGATTGCATTGGTTGAAAACTTGTAAGCCTTTTACTTTAGGTGTGAGGTTTGGTTGATATAGGCATGACTCTATGTATTTAAGTATAAGTGGGAGATTGTTGGGGTTTTATACTAAAAGTCATGGTTCACTAGTGAATTTTAGTATGTCTAATTAATAAGAATCTTCACTAGTAATGTTTTCATCATATTATTTTATATAATTATGCATATGTGTCTTTTATTCTACACAATAGATGATTTGGTGTGTAGAGTTCGACTTATACATAGAAGATCTGATCATCGGTGCTTGTAGAATATAAGTCTGGTTCACAATCTTATATGGAGATGGACACACCATCTGTAGGATTGTAGCATACTATTTTAGTAGGTCTATCTTGATTCCAGGAAATGGTATAGTTTTGACTTATTGTGCTAGTACACTTTGTGTGTATTGAACGGGAACAATTAGAGATAATTATCTTTATACTGACTATATAAGATAATGAACATCTCATGGTTGTTATGACTGCTAAAGATATTAATTCAAACATAATTGATGGATATGTGCATTAATTATTCATTACTTTGACCTATTGGGTGAGATTCATTTATGAATCAATAAGCTTGGTAGGTTGGGTAATGTCGATTAGTGTATGGTGAAAGTTAATTACGAATGGAATCCACATCTCAGTAAAGAGCTTGATGATACCCTCTTGATGTAGCTTATAAGTTTTGATTATGTCAAACCCAAATGGTGGATTTAATTATCGGACATATCACATAAATTAAGAGAACAATCTCAAGGAATTTATAAGAGGTCGATTAAATATAATTGTCAGTAATTTAATTTAGTCGACGGGTATCTGTAATCTTAACGTGGGGAGATTATTAAGAATTTAATAACGTGGAGCTCGAAATTATAATTTTGAGATAGTAGACTAGAGTGAAATTATTATTCTTTAGTGGAATGAATAATAATTTGTAGAAATATGGAATTAATTATAGGGTTTAATTAGAATTCCTAAATTATATATGGAGCTAGTCTTCTATTTCTCATGGGAGCTCGCGTGCTAGCCTATATAAGCAAACCCTTGTCTCCTAATAAGTGAAGGATCAATATAGATCATGAAAAACACCTAAAAAGGAGTAGTAAGGTCATGATCATTGGTGCCCACACACCAATGACATGTATTGTCTTAAAGGAATAACATGGAAGATCTCGAGGTCTCTTTCAAAGCTCTCATATTGTAAAATCGATTATGGGAAATCGGAGAGTCCAAAAATTCTTAAAGCAAAACCATGGGTTTCTGACATATAGAGAAAGAGGCACAAGAAATTTCAAGTCGTTTGGAGATCGTTTGATCCGCCTGCCTCACACATCTTTATGAAATTTTAGCTATCCAAACAAATGCATGACACGTCATGGTATCTAATTGTTAGAGCCATAACTTCACAACCCTTGATTCGATGGTGCTAAAATTGTTTCTACGGGTTCCAGAGGTCAAAAGACATAAAAGGTCGTGAAAGATATTTTTTTGAGGTTGTTTTGATTTTTGACAAAAATCATTTCATTTTTGTGGCTAACACACCGTTAAATTTACCACACGAATCGGTGTAACATGAAAATTATCAAATCTCTACGGTTCAATCCGGAAGGAACCGTAAAGTTTTGATATCTCGAATATCCTACGTTGATACACCATGTGTAAATTTTTTTATGATTCGATCTATACGCATTTTCAATAGACTCTTGGGTTTCCACTCCAACAAGAGTGAGAAAGAAAAAGGAAGAGAGGAAGAGAGAAGAGGAGAAGAAGAAGAAGGAAGAGGAGATGAGAAGAGGATAAGAAAGGACGAAGAAAACACAGGATTCTCCTATGCCTGTGGTTGTCCCAGCTGAGGGGAACTCTATGTCTCTAGCCCTTCGGCTTGGTCCCATGATGATCGAGAGAGCAGTGCTAATGGTGAACCACGAGCAGTCTTCAAAGATGGGACCAGACCACTTAGCCCTGAAGGCAGATCAGGGGCTTACTTTGGTAAGTCCATTTCCTCTTTTTCTCTATCTCTTTTAATTTCTTCGTACTCTTTGACTCACATTTTCTTCTTTCAACTATTTTTGTTTGACTACACCGTCTTTCATCGTAGTCGAGATGAGCTGGCGAAGAGGAATGTTGAGCTCGAGGGGAGCTTAAAGATTGCTCAGGAGGCCCAGAAGTCCTCCGAGAAAGATATCACAGAGGTTGAGGCTTCTTTTACCAACAAGAGGGTAGGGACGGAAAATGAGCTGAAGGAACTCTGTGAAGCCTACGAGCTGGTCGTGGTGAGCAAACTAGTCATCACAAATGAAAATGAAGGGCTCGCTGAGAAGGTGAAGAGCATGGAGGCAGTGGTGGCCACGATTAGAGAGAGCGGCTACAATGTGGCCTGGGAGGTAGCCTATGAAGATGCCAAAAAGTAGCTGACTATATCAGTCGGGCAAACTTTAAGAAAGTCTGGGATCAAGCCTCAGTTGTTGCTAATTCTTCTCTATTCGGTGAGCACAATCCTGGCTCTAAGACCACTATTTAAGGTGATGTCCTAGATGCTCGAACTGGTGAGGATTCTATTGCTGCTAATGTTCCTACTGCTCCTTCTTTCCCTGCTGTTCCTGATAGTGACTAGGGAATAAACCTTTCCCCAATCGAGGGAGGTGTGGTTGGTGGTGAGACAAGCGAGGCTGCTGTTGATAAAGGGAAAGAGCCGGCCACTTCTGAGCAATTCGATGTCACCAACTAGGATCTTAGGGATCCTTTTTGTATTTTTTCTTTTTCTTCTTTCCACTCAATGTACCTGTATCTAGCCAGTGCCAATTTTAATGAAATGAAGAAGTTCTTTTTTCTTGAATTTCTTGATATATGTATTCCGTGTGCTCTCATGCTTTGTAGTTTGTCGATCTTGATGATTATATCCCTGATACCTCTCTCCTAGGACAAAATTTTGGTTCTAATGTGAGCGACCAAGTTCCCCGATCTTTTGTTAAATCTACAAATCCCTTAGGGTAAAGAATAAGGACTATAAACATCAGTCCAAACTGGTTGCCAAGCTTAAGAATCGACTTGCAGAGATGGAAGAAATTGGCGCCTCTATTCAAGAAGAGGTGAATGCTCTGAAGGATAAGATCTTGGATACATTTGAAATTAACCAAGTTGGGGATGTGCTATAGAATGAGATAATGATGCTTTAAGGAGAGAAGTTGCATGCCTCAGGGAGAACGCGTCGAGCATTTCTCCTCCAGTTATACAAGGATCTTCGTCCTCATCCAAGCGGTGAGCTAGAACTGATGATGGCGGTTCCCAAAGGGAATTTGCCGAGCTGAAAGGAGATGTTCTTAGAGAGTATGTGATAGATACTGGGATTCAGAGGGATGCCACCAAACTGAGGCACCCGTTCAAAAAAGGTCCTCAGCTGGTGTGGACAGATAAATACAACCACGGCTGGACAGACTCTCCCACAAAGCTAAAGGAGGTCGAGGAGCTAGCCTTTATTAGAGGGTGGCTAAGTGCCCTCAGGGAGTTAATGATGCCTAAGAATTCTGCCCTCTGGTACAGGCTCAAGATCACTCTCTCATCCTTAGAACCATATCCATTTAGAAGGGATGACCGTTGGATCCCAATAGACGCTATCCCGAGGCAGCTGCTAGAGCCAAGCTCGGAGGAGGTAAAGGAGGATTTTTCCCCTCATCCTGATGATGGTTGAAGAACGGGAGTAGATGACTACCTTTCTCAGCGACCTGAACCTCCTTAGGATTTGATTTATTTTATCACTGTTGCACATGTAACTATGTAACCTTTATCAATAAAATATCTATGTTTTGGGCCAAGGCCGACAAAACATGTGTTGTCTGTTTCTGATTTATTAGTAATCTCTAGTTATTTTAGGCATCTTGGACAACTAAATGTGGCTTAGAGATTATTTTCAAATGAGTATTCCCCCCGCCCAGTATGCCTTAACCATACCATTCTGCCTCACTGTACCTTTTAGGTCGTGTCGTCACACTACCTTAGGCCTAACTAGGGCGGTGTTGAGGATACATCTGATTAATGGGCTATCCATCAGAGTAGGATTTTAGAGTTAATCTATGTTGGAGACCAACCTGGGTTGGCATTGCTGCCTAAGGATCCCCTTTAGGTCTTTATTTGTTATCGGATCAACCTACCAGGCCAATTGTGTTATGAACAAAGGCCTAAGGAGGGTTAATATATATTAACCATGATAACTATGCTTTGGGGGAATTTGATCTAGTATAAACCTAACCACTATGGTGAAATCACAAGAGACTAGCTCAAGAGATTTTTTGACTCGAGCAAGTTAACCAACTTACTGCAATCCTTCATCTTTATCATACATGTTAAAAGAGTGAAACCTATAATTTGGAAAGGGTGCATATAATAAAATATATTTGAAACAACCAATACATATAGAATGCCAAGGACAATCGAGTTTTACTGATCAAAGTTAGGAACAGAGAGCAACATTAATTTGTAAATGAAAATTTCACTAAACTAATGGTGCATAGATAGAAAAATGTAGAAGTAGAATTTATTAAGGTTGGCCACATTCCAATATCTTGGTATCTCCCTTCCCTGCAACATTTCCAAGTGATAAGAAACTCCTCGCAGGTCATCCCTTACCACCTTGAACAGTCCTTCCCAGTTCGATCCCAACTTTCCATCTGATGGTTTTACAACAGTGCCAAGGACTTTCCTTAGGACATAGTCCCCAACCTGAAATTTCCTTGGGTTGACTTTATGGTTGGACAGCTTGGCTAGTTGCTGCTAGTAGGATGCCAGTTTAACTAGAGCCAATTGTCACCATTCATCGGCTAAATCAAGTTCAATGAGCTTGTGGCCTTGGTCGACCAACATAGACCTCCTGGTAGGGAAACTAGCTTCTAGTGGAATAACTGCCTCCATTCCACATGTGAGTGCAAAGGGTGTTTCCCCAGTTGCTCACCTTGGGGTGGTGCGATAGGACCAAAGGATATGGGAAAATTCGTTCACCTAAGATCCTTTGGCCTGTCCCGCTCATTTTTTTAGTCCATCGATCATGATCTTGTTTGAAGCCTGAGCTTGACCATTGCTCTGGGGATATGCTATAGAGATGAAATAGTGCCTAATTCCATGATCGTTATAAAAACTTTGTAAGGGGCCACTCTCGAACTGGGTCCCATTATTAGTAATGATCGCTCTTGGTATCCCAAAGCGGGTAATGATGTTTCTCCATATAAACCTCATCATGTCTGCGTCCTTGATGTTTTCTAGTGGTTCAACCTCTATCCACTTAGTGAAATAGTCTGTGGTGACTAACACATACTTTTGATTGCTTACCGCAGTAGGCAAAGGACCTATAATGTCCAAACCCCACTAGGTGAAGGGCCACGGGCTGGTAAGTGACATTAGATTACTGGCGGGCTGGTGGACTATGGGTAAGTGTTTTTGGCATTTCTTGCACTTTTGAACGTAGACTCCAGCATTTTTCTTCATGTATTAACCCCAATACCCTTCCTTCATTTCTCTAAAGGCTAGCGACCTTCCTCCTGCTTGACATCCATAAATTTCCTCATTAAATTCATGCAGAACTTGCTCGATATCTTGTGGATGAACGAACTGGAGGTAGGGTCCAATGAAGGATCTCTTATACAACTTTCCATCATGATATAAGTGAAAGAGAGAATCTTTGACTCTTATCTGATGAGCCGACCTTGTGTCACTTAGCAGCATATCACTTCGTAAGTAGTCTACGATGGGGTCCATCTAACTCGGAGCCTTTTCAATGTGGAGAACCTTCTTAGGATTTAGTAGCTTAATATTCTGATCAATATTGGGCCGCATGAGGAAATCTATTTGGATTATTCTTCTCAAGTTAGAGTCTATTGCTGAACTTAAAGCTTCTAGAGCACCTGCATGGGTGTTCCCTCCTCTGGGGAACTGCTGAACATCCACTTGATCAAAGTTAGCTATTAGTCCCTTCAAAACAGTGAGATAAGTTGCCATCCATTCATCCTTTGCACTAAAATCCCCATTTATCTGATTGGATACCAACTGAGAATCGCCGAAGACTTGAAGGTGTCTTGCCCCTAGCAGTTTTGCTTTGCGTATTCCACCGATCAGTGACTCATATTCCACCTCATTGTTGGAGGCGTCAAAGCCTAGTCTGATGCCTTTCTTGAGCACTATATTTTTAGAAGTCACTAGTACGGTACCTACTCTTTCCCCATTGAGTTGGAGGCTCCATCAACGTATAAGGTCCAAAACCTAGTTCCTATAAAATTATCCTTGATTGAATTATTTTTGGATGATCACAAGGTTTTTATCCTAAGAACTCCGCGATGAAATTGCCTAAGATTTTTTCCTTGAAGACTATTCTTGGTTGAAAATGAATATCTAACCTTCCGAGCTCGACCGGCGACTTTGACAGTTAGCCAAAGAGGTCTGCTTTCCTCAGAACAGCCTTGAGGGGCTGCGAAGTAACTACAAAGATGAGTGGGACTCAAAATAATGCTTCCATTTCCTTGAGACTACCACCAGTGCATAAGCGAGATTTTTCAATGGAGTATATTGATGCTCGGCTTCCAAAAATGTCTTTCTTGCATAGTAGACTGGATGGTGGCTCCCCTCTTTCTCACATACCAAGGCAGATCTCATAGCAAGGTCTGATACTGCAAGGTAAAGATAAAAATCATCATTCTCTCTAGGAATCATGAGCAAAGGGGGCCTGCTGAGATAGGCCTTGAGTTCTTATATGTCCCTCGAGAAGTCCTCGTTCCATGTCATGCCCTTGTTTATTTTTAACAACTGAAAGAATGGTTGGCACCGCTATTAAGACTTGGAAATGAATCGACAGACCCCTTCAAGCATTCCCATGAGATTCTGTACATCTCTCACTATTTGAGGGGGCTGAACTTTAGTTATGGGATACATCTGGTCGAGATTTGCATCTATTCCTCTCTTTCTGACCAAGTATCTAATGAATTTTCCTGACTGGACACCAAAAGAACACTTACTTGCATTGTGTTTTATTCTATATTTCCTGAGGATTTTGAAAGTCGTTACTAGGTCGGAGAGGTGATCGTCCTTGAGCTTGCTCTTGACAAACATGTCTTCGATGTAAACCTTCATAGTATCCCCCATTTTATCTTTGTACATCTTCATAACTAGCAGTTAATAGGTCGTTCTTACATTTTTAAGGCCGAAAGGCATAACTTTTTAACAATACAAACCAACATTGGTTATGAAGGAGGTTTTATCATGATCCGACATGTGAAGGGGCATTGATGGTATCTAGAGTACGCATCTAAAATACCCATCCTCTCATGTGCTGTTGTAGCATCGAAATTTTTGATCAATCTTCAAAAGGGGGAAACTGTCCTTGGGGAAAGCCCTATTGAGATCAGTGAAGTTGATATAAAATATCCACTTTCCATTGCTCTTTGGAACTACTATTGGGTTGGATAACCATTTAGTGGAATTGAACCTCCCATATAGAACTTTCATCTAGTAGCTTCCAGACCTCTTGCTCTACTACTTTAGCTTTCTCTGGTGCTATTTAACAAGCCTTTTATGTGACTGGCTTGAGGGTTGGGCCCACGTGAAATCGATGACAAGCAATGCTGGGATCAATCCCTGGAAGCTCGTAGGGATCCCATGCAAAAACATCCAAGTTGCTATGGAAATGGATGACTAGTTCTCTTTTATCGCAATCGATTAAGGAGGTACAAATAAAAAACTTCTTTACAGTAGATCTACTCCTAGATGTGACTTCTTCCAGGTTTTCAATGACCCTTTCAGAGGGAAGGAACTTAGTCTCCTCCACTCCCGGTCTACCGTACCTTAGTTGTTATTTAGAGGGAACAAACTCCTCATGGGCTTCTTCCTTGCTTTTTTGTTCTTCCACTTTCTTCTCCTATTTGGGGCGTATGGCTGCGATGAAACACTTCCTTACCATAGCCTTGTCTCCATGGATCTCAACTACTCCTCGATCAATTAAACACTTCAACTTCTGATGATAGGTCGATGGAACGGACTTCATTGCATGGAGCCATCCCTTACCGAGGATGGCTTGGTACGGTGATTTGATATCGACAACAAGAAACTCAATCATTTTTAGATGCTTTATGCCCTGACTGGTAGGATGATCTTTCCCAAAGGGAATGTTATCTTTCTCGCGAAGTCGACGAACAGAACAGATGATTCCTTGAGGTCAGCTATGCTCAGTTTTAACTTTCTAAACAATTCAAGGTAAATTGCTTCGGACGAGCTGCCTTGGTCAATGAGCAACCTGTCGTATCCCAGTTGGCTATCATGAGTGTAATGACCAATGCGTCATGATGAGGGGTTCTCACCTCACCAAATATTCATCCGTGAACACAATATGTTTATTGTAATCGACATCCTTCGGTCGTGGACGCTTCCCGACCTGAGTCTCGGCTGGGTCGATTTAAAAGTCCTCCATGACTGCAGTAAGCTTCTTAACTTCCATTCGAGCTATATTTCCTTGAATTTTTTTGAGATGTGACGCCCCATGTATCACTTTGAATTCGTGGATGATATAATCCTCTAGGATATTATCGGGTCTCTTTTCGCTACTGCCTTATCTATCATCTTCTCCAAATACACATTAAGGTGCTTGGCTTGGGATAATTCCTTGAGGTGAAATTTGAGGGTTTTAAAATGCTCAGTCTTGTGACTGCTCTCCTTGTGGAATGCGCACCTTAGTGCCTTATTCCACTTGAAAGGGTCTCCTCCCATCTTCTTCAGCCACTTGATAAATGACTCATCTTTGATCTTTATAAGAATATTGTATATTGGCTCCTTGAAGACTGTATTTACAACTTGAAATGCCTTCGTGGCATCATTTTTGTTCCCATTCTTGTAGCAATTTTGCCCCTATTCTTATTCCCTTTCTTCCGTGGTTCATTTTTCTCGTCTCCTTTGCCATCCTTCACATGACCATTATCCCCTTCATTAAGATGGGTCACATCCTCGACTTTGGCATATTTTTCAATACGAGCCATCAAGTTGTCAATGGTTATGGCCTCCTTCTTCGTTAAGGACTGGTGCAAAAGGCAAGAGATAGGCAAACTAATTTTGAAGGACTTTATGGTGACCTACTCTGAGCAATCCTCAATTTCATGAAATACATCCCAATACCTCTTTGCATACTCTCTGAGGTTCTCCTACGGCTTCTTCTTTATAGTAAGAAGTGAAACCATCTTCTTTGGGTGGGAGGTGCTTGTTATGATGCGAGCTATAAATTTCTCAGCCAAAGATATAAAATTTTGGATGGACCTATAAGGTAGCTTCTTGAACCACTTATGGGCCACATCATGCAAGCTCAAGGAAATATTTGACTTATGAGCGCATCATTGTGACTCCACAGGATGATGGCTTGCCTGTATTACCAAACGTGGTCAATAGGGTCAGTCTTCCCATCATAAATCTTGAACCTAATAATAGCAAACTTCTTAGAGGATTCTCCTTCTTCTATCGCCCTTGAAAAAGCGGACTTCATCTGAGCTTTCATAGCTCATATGGATAGCTCCCTTGTAGATCTGGCACCACGATAAACTTAGTGCCGGTCTATCTGTCTTTGAACCGAACATCGTATATCATCATTCTACCGACCAGGGTTCCTATATTGGCGAGCTGGTTATGATCGTTCAGAATGGTCATCACTTAACCTGTGTCTCTTAGTTCTTTTTGATCCACATCTTGGGATCCTTCCTCGACTGCGAGATTTGCTCACCTGAGGGCTAGGAGTTCGACATCGCCTTGTGTTTCGATGGGGTTCTTTTTCTAGTCTTTTCAGTTGCCTTTTGAGGCGAGCATTGTCATTCTCCTGTTGGCGAGTGTCCTCCTTCTACTCTTGGAGTCTGGCCCAGTAGGCATCAATTAACCTAGAAATCTGCGTGAACCTAGGTGTCTATTGACGTAAAAAATTCTCCATCTACGAGGACCAATCCGAAAAGGACACATGTCATCCTACATGGTAATATTCGACACCCGAGGAGAGTTGGTCGGAATCCGAGGAGAGTTGGTCGGCACCCAAGGAGTGTTAGTCGGCATCTGAGTAGAGTTGGTCAGTACCCGAGGAGAATTAGTTGGCACCCAAGGAGAGTTAATCGGTACCCAAGGAGTGTTAGTCGGCACCCGAGGAGAGTTGGTCGGCACCCGAGGAGTGATAGTCGGCACCCGAGGAGAGTTGGTCGGCATATCAACCAGGAAGATCAAAGGATAACTACGCATTTAATGTGCATTAATGAAGATGGCAGCGCATTTAATGAGCCTTGAAGTATATTTATACTGTATTAGTAGATGACAACACATAGCATACCAAGCAATTCAACAATTAGATCCGTTGAATGTATACATTAATGTCTACATACAATGAATCTCTTTATCTCCCATCACTATAAATACATGTATTCCCTTAGCCAAAAAAGGGGAAAGAGAGCAAACAATTGAGAGACACCATACATAAGATTCATGCCTTTTTCTCTCTCTACACCTTATGGTGCTATTGTAAACCCCTGGAAATTAAATAACAGTGGACATAGGCTTTATTCATAGCTGAACCACTTTCAAAACCTTTATCTCTTATATGTTTGATGTGAATGTTTATCTTCATCTTCAATCTCATCCTCATCATTTATCTGCAGTTGACGCCACTAAAATGACAGTGGCCATTTTCTGTCTTTAACAAATTGGCGCCGTCTGTGGGAACGTGTTACAAGCATTGTTCTCCATCAAAAGCTAAGTTTTTATTTTCTCTACGCATAATCAATTATACATACATCTTTTTAATTCAATCATGATTTTTATGTTTATATACATAAATTAATTGTCCAATTTTTATCTGCAAAATGTTGCATATCATGATTTTCAAATCATAACTGTTAGATTCATTCTGATTTAGAAATCTGAAAAATAGTGGATTTCATAAATCATAACGTTTTACTTGATTCTCAAGTTTCAATTTTATATCATGGAATAAATATTTTAAATGATTACATATACCAATATATACGACGATGACAAGATTTGATAATTTTCATTCTTGATTTTGAAATCATTTTTGAAAGATCTTTGAGGACTATTCAAATTCCCATCATATTTTTAATCAAAGAATGGGAAAAGGTTAAAGACAATAAAAAGTTTTCTCATGGAAATCATGAACCAGATATATTTTCTCTCTTTTCAAGTTTGAGACTCTTTGCATTCACTTTTATGAACTATATACTTAATTTGGTTCATTTTCCATCTATGTCAATAAAGTCTCATTGATTGATTTTTGATATAAATTTTGTAATAACTTCGATCATTCAAGATATTTTTATCTATGCAAATGGGAAATAGGAAGGGATCAATAAAAAATAATTTTCTCTCACCAAAAAAATCATTACCCACCTCTTGTAAAAGAGGATCAGAAAAACAATCATGACCATATTAAGACTCTCGGCACAAATTTGATATGTTGGCCCCTCGTTCATCACATCACAAGGTTTCTTTGTTGAGATCACATGATCTAGTGGATTATATAATTATTCATTTAATTAACATTCTTAATGCTTAAATTTTACGTCGAATGTTATTTTTCTGATCTAAGGATTCGAGATATTCTTGTCAGTCATACATATTGTTGGTCGGCATCATCTTGGGCCATATTTTATTAAAGAGAAGCTTAACCAGACCATTTTTGTTTGTCGGAGATAAGATGTGAAGATCCATCAGCAACATTGAAATAATTTTATCCAACTACGAGGTATCTTATTATTGGTCGGAGCCCCATATTGTAGCTCGGTGGAACCAATTGCATGTCGATGATCATCTACTTATTGATCGGCGACATCTCAGTCTTGTTCGGAGGGTTCAATTTACTGCTCGACAACTATCCAACCATCCACTTTTTGGTCGGTGACATCTAATGTTGTTCGGTGCTGTCAATGCACCATTTTTGTTGATCGACGAAATTGCTCAGCTGGCCGGGGACCATTTACTTCTTGGTTAGCACCGTATATTCTATAACTTGAGATATCCTTAAATGTTTGTCGGCAACATCCATGTCGTTTGTCGACAGCAGTAAAATCTTGGGGTATTAAAAAATGCGAAGCACCCCAGATATTTCTTTAAACACGAGTTCAGCTCGGGGACAAACAGGAGGCTTAAGTCTTTTTTAACTTGTGATCACCCCAAAAATATTTTTAAAACCAAGTGATAAATAATTTTCAAATAGCAACTTATACCTGAATAGTTGTTGGAGATTAAATAACTTTACAGAAAAACTCTACGTCTTATTTATGATGCATATTTGATAAAAAATTGTCCATCTCAAACACATTTGGCACAAAACTATTATATTTTGAAATTTTTATGCTGATACACATCATATATTGTTTGGCTGAATAATTATTCCCATGATAATAATTATTTTCTCTAGTCTCGACAGGTGCTCGGGCAGCCAATTAAAATTTCATAGGGACGATATTCAATCCCGATGAAAGCTCTCGTAAACCTCTGGAAAATTAGTATTGCTCGACATCAGGCAATTGTGCCTCGACATATCAACCAACATATATTATTTCATTTTTTGAAATTAATATTTTTATTTCTCAAACATATACCTATCATATATTTATTGAATGATTAAATTATTCTCACGACTAATCAATTCAGCCTACACAAATGGTAGAGCAAGATATTAATTTTTACAAGTACAAGATTTAACTCCGACGAATGCTCGAAAATAATCTTACTCTTCTTAAAAATATTATCATAGCTCGGCAGTATGAAATTTCACCTCAGCGAGGAACTATTGATTTTATTATTGCTATGATATCTGCTCCAGCACAAATTATTCTATCTATCCATTGGGATTCATATTCTATATTCATCTCAACATGGAGCTCGACAAGATACTCATTATATATTCAGCTCCGAGGAAAATCTACAACAGTTAATATATTTCACCCCCAACGGATAGTTGGTCGGGATAATTCTTATTTATATTCAGGCCTGACAACGTTCTCGGCTATATTCTTATGTTCTGGAACATCTTATTCTTGTTCGGCATTATATAATTCTACCTCGACAGATTAGTGAGGTACTTTATTATTTTTAATTATTGTTTATATATATTTGGATGCATATTCTATTCTTATTTCAGCATGGAGCTCGACAAATATTTATAATCATATATTCACCTCCAAGGAGGTCTCCAACATTTATATTATCTTATTCCCAATAATCTGTTGGTCAGCTCCAAGGATGTCTCCAACATATATTATCTTATTCCCAACAATCTGTTGGTCAGCTCCAAGGATGTCTCCAGCATTTATTATATCTTATTCCCAGCAATCTGTTGGTCAGCTCTAAGGATGTCTCCAACATTTATTATATCTTATTCCCAACAATCCGTTGGTCAGCTCCGAGGAAGTCTCTATCATTTATTATCAAAAATCTATTCCCGAAAATGCCAACTAAGGTTGGTCGGGAAGTAAATCTATTCCTAAAAATGCCAACTAAGGTTGGTTAGGAAGTAAATTTATTCCTAAAAAAGCCAACTAAGATTGGTTAGGAAGTAAATCTATTCCCAAAAATGCCAACTAAGGTTTGTTGGGAAGTAAATCTATTCCCAAAAATGCCAACTAAGGTTGGTCGGAAATAAGAAGCTGTCAACTACAGTTGGTTGGAAACAAATTATTTAAACAAAGTATGAGTATGTGAAAGCGATCAAGAAAAAAGCATTCAAAGTTCACATTCCACACTTGGGGGCTTCTATTACAGATATATTTGTTCATTCGGTGGCACATTCTTATAACATCATGCAACCGAGCATCAAATTCAACTCCACAAACTCACACGGTCGGGGCCCCGACCAATCATCATTCAGAAGTTGTTTTTCTTCCTCGAGAATTATTTTTGATATTGAAGTTCAGGAGGTATATTAAAGTTCAGGAGGCTATTGAAATTCAGGAGGTATATTGAAATTCAGGAGGCGTATTCAGAAGTTCAGGAGGTGCATTCAGAAGTTCAGGAGGCATATTCAGGAGTTATTATGCACATACTATTGAAGTTCAGAAGTCAAATTTACCATCTACAACACTGAGATTTTTACTACTACTATCCCGACCAACATTGAAGAAGAAGTTGTATGAAAATGTTTCGAAGTCCACCACTAGCTTGGTACTAATCAGATTGAAGAGTTGGGTTCAAAAGCTAGTATGTTACTCGACAAAGTATTCAGAGGATCATAAATTAGAAGAATCAAGAACGTGAAGTTAGCACTCAGTTGCTCAGCACATGTGGCAGTTCGTCGGCTAGCAAACCAATCAACATACTTAAAGATTATGACAAGCTATAAGCTGCATACTATGGCATGGCTGCATCTAAATTCCCAGGGGTGATACATAGCACACGGAGTTCCTCCAAAGAAAGATTAGCAACCATCTATCAGCCTGCATCATATGTCGTTCAGGAGATAATGCACTTTATGTTGAACAAATCAAGAAGGTAGATCAAGAATTTCACGAGCACCGAGCAACACTGCAGAATAAATACTCCATCCTTTCAAGTAAACCATCAAGCATGGAGCATTTGGGGCTTCTGTTAACGCAAAAATTCTCTATCTACGAGGACCAATCAGAAAAGGACACATGTCATCCTACGTGGCAATATTCGACACCCGAGGAGAATTGGTCAGCATTTGAGGAGAGTTGGTCGGCACCCGAGGAGCATTAGTCGACACCTGAGGAGAGTTGGTCAGTACCCGAGGAGAATTAGTCGGCACCCGAGGAGAGTTATTCGGCACCCGAGGAGAGTTCATCGGCATACCAACCAGGAAGATCAAAGGATAATTATGCATTTAATGTGCATTAATGAAGATGACAACGCATTTAATGAGCCTTAATGTACATTTATACTGTATTAATAGATGACAACACATAGCATACCAAGCAATTCAATAATTATATTCGTTGAATGTAGACATTAATGTCTACATACAATGAATCTCTTTATCTTTCATCACTATAAATACATGTATCCCCTTAGCCAAAAGGGAAGAGATCCGAGAGAACCAAGAAACTCCATACACAAGATACACATCCTTTCTCTCTCTACACCTTATGGTGCTATTGTAAACCCCTGGGAATAAAATAACAGTGGACGTAGGCTTCATTCATAGCCGAACCACTTTAAAAAACTTTGTCTCTTATATGTTTGAAGTGAATGTTTATCTTCATCTTCAATATCACCCTCATCATTTATCTGCTATTGACGCCACTAAAATGGCTTGGAGAAGTCTTGGGTTTGAATGGTGGATTTTAGACCTTACCCTTGAAGGGATGGGCTACTCCCGAATATTAATTTCTTGAGGGACATTACTACTGTGATGGGACATAGCCAATTCTTGTTGGTGAAGGTTCTTTCAAGAAAAATAATCGTTTTCCACAGACGGTGCCAATTATGGTAATAAAAATCTCAACACAAACAATTAATGAAGGAAAACAATCACCAAAATAATAAGAACAACAACAATCACACAACAGAAGAATATACACGGTTCATCAAAGTGCCTACATCCACGGAGAGGTCTACTGTTGTATTGAGTAACTCTCGAGAAAGTTTTTCACATGCCCCTATGCCCCGGGCTAGGGGTACAATATATATTTAGTTGAGAGAGAGAGAGAGAGAGAGTGGGTAACCAACACGTTAACCTTGTATCCCTTAAATATCACATCTGAGATTTCAGGGAATGGACTTATTCATATTCTTTTACTATAACCGTCATTCAGGACTCATAATTTGGGCCGAGCACCTTTTATAATTCACTTGGGCTTGTTAGGCTACTTTTATGGGCCTTGTCGATAAAAGGGTACTCACAATTACAAACAATCATATCATCTGAACTCCATATCATTTCGGACCCCGTTATATGAAAACTTAAGTGGACAAGATTATTCTTAGATCCATCATAACACAACCCATTTCGAGATCCATTATCAGGAATGTCATAAAGTAGGACATATTCGACCCAGATGTCTTAAGATAAAGTTAAATCCAATTTACCGCCAACCAATCAAACCCTCACAAAATATAAAATTTCGTTATATTCCAAATCACTCCAAGCCAACCCAGAAAGTTAAGCCAATTCTGAATAGTAGATGGAACTATGCTACACGACCTATGCAAAATGCACATGACATAATAAGAGGTATGGTTATCTTTCAGCATGTTGTTACATATATTTTATTTGATATATGATCTATGAATTCCTTTATTAGTGTTAGACTATCTAAATTAATATAATTATCTTCATCCTTTTTAACTCATCCATTAGATATTGAATTACCAACACGTGAACTCATAACACCAACACGAGGTTATAGAAATCATAAATTCAGCTTGGTCCAGGAACTCTCTTTGTTAACTTGATAATTTTAGATATTTTCGGTTTCGATATTATTATTGAAATGGATATATTATCTAAAAATCACACTTACACCAAATGTCAATCTAAAAAAATTCATTTTCGAAACGAAAATAATTGTTCTTTTATGTTTCTAGGATCAGGTTCATCAAAAGTTTTAAATTTCCAAATTTATACTTCTTCTTTGATTCCAAATCTATTGGAACAATTTGAAGGCATTTGTCTTTAAGATTTACCAGGATTACCCCCTCTTATAGAAATTAAGTTTAGTATCAATCTTTATCCTAATACATTTCATATTTCTATACCTCCATATCGAATGGCTCCATTATAACTTCAAGAAATTCGTACCTAATTAGATAAACTTTTAGCAAAATGTTTCATTCGATTAAGTTCATTACCCTGGGGAGATCTAGTGTTATTTTTTCGAAAACATGATGGAAGCTTTGGACTGTGCATAGATTATCGTAAACTAAATTTCGTAAATATTAAGAATAAGTATTCTTTACCCGAATAGGAGATCTGTATGATCAGCTTGGAGGAGCAAGGGTCTTTTATAAAATAAACTTACGATCTGGTTACCAGCAGTTATGCGTTAGCGAGGAAGACATTCCAAATTTTTTTTTTCGAACTCGTTAGCAACATTTTGGATTTACTGTAATGTCATTTGGTTTAACTAAAAGCCCCAGCATCTTATATGGATCTAATGCACAAAAAATTCAGACTTTTTCTTAATCAGTTCGTTATCATTTTCATTAATGACATTCTCGTATATTCTAAAAACATGATATAACATACCCAACATTTGAAGGTAGTATTAAGTACTCTTAAAAACCTTTGGTTATATGCAAAAAAGGTCAAATGTGACTTCTTAATGAAGGAAATAAAAAATTTTAAACATGTGGTTTTGTAAATGGAATCCAAGTCAATTCAGCTAAATTTCAGCCATTTTAGAATGGAAAAATCCTACCAATATTACTGAAATAAAGAGTTTTCTAGGATTAGCTGGATACTATCACCATTTTTTCAATGGATTTTCATAAATTGCTCTTCCTCTTCAAAAACAAAGTATCAAGGACGTTCCATTTGTGTGGACTGAAGAATGTAACCAATCATTCCAAGTGTTGAAGGACAAGTTGACTACTGCTCCTATCCTCACTATTTCTTCTAGTGTTGTAAGTTATGAGGTGTATATCGATGCATAATTACAATAATTATGATGCATCTTAATGAAAAATGAAAAAGTGGTAGAATACGGGTCATGCAAACTCAAGACGAATGAGCGTAATTATCCAGTGCATGATCTAGAACTACTAGTCGTAGTTTTTTCGTTAAAGATTAGGCATTGTTACTTTTATGGTGTAAGCTTTCAAGTTTTTTCAGATCATAAAAGTTCAAAGTTTTTTTAGATCAACGACGGTGAATTGAATTTTTGGAAGATTATCGATTTAAACTTAATTATCATCCCAGCAAAGGAAATGTAGTAGCCGAAGCTTTGATTAGAAATCCCGTAGGAAGACTTAATACTTTAAATTCCTATGATATTGCCATTACCATAGATCATTATGATCTACGATTACTTACACCTTATAATTGTTTTTTTAACATTATCATTTATCCCGAATTATGATTAAAAATCTTAATTCAACAGTACCAAGATTCTTTTGTATAAAATTTTTCATGCCAAAAATGAGATTTTTCCTATGATAAAAAACATGACTATGATTTTGAAATATATTATATGTACCTAAGAAACTTTATGAGACCACACATTGCAAGAATCTCATCATTCAAAATTTATAATACACCCAAAAGCTCAAAAATGTACCATGCTTTGAAGAAGCAATATTGGTGGCCAACCATGAGAAATGATATCGAGAATTTTGTAAGGAGATGTCTACCCTGTCAACAAGTAATGATAGAACACCAACAACCTGGTGGACTTATTCAACCCTTACATTTTTTCGAATGGAAATGGGATCATATTACCATGTATTTTGTCAGTGGACTACCCTATACATACCAACAACATAATTCAATTTGGGCAACAATAGATTGACTTACTAAATTTGCCCATTTTTCACCATTAAAGACTATTGATTCGTTCGAAAATATTAGCAAGTTATACATTCGAGAAATTATTCGACTACATGGAATTCCTCTATTCATTATATCAGATAGAGATTCTCATTTCACAGGAAAATTTTAGCAAGCACTATAAGCTACAATGATAGTAAACTTCACTTAAGTACTCCATTCCACCCCCAAACGGATGGGTAATCAGAACGTACGATTCGAACCCTAAAAGATATGTTACATTCTAGTATGTTAGATATGTCTTACCATTGGAATGTATATTTAACCCCTGTCGAATTTTCATATAACAATAACTATCGAGCCATTATTAAAGCTTCCCCATTTGAAGCTTATACGAATGACACTTTAGATACCCTTTATGTTGGACATAGACAGGAGAAAGTAAACACTTTGGCCCAAAAATAATTCAAGAAACCACCAAGGTAATAAAACAAATTCAAGAGAAGTTGAAGACATCCCAATATCAATAGAAGAGTTGTCAACATAATCACCAAAAATTGATAAAATTACAAGAAAACGAGCAAGTATTTCAGAAAGTGTCCCCTCGAAAAGAAATTTTACATTTCAAGAAGAAAAGAAAATTAACCCCCAGATATATTGGACCTTTCACAGTTTCTAAAAGAATTGGATCCATTGCCTATCAATTAGAATTGCATGTGGACCTATCTAATATCCATAACGTGTTTCAGGTATCACAATTACGCCAGTATATATCAGATCCATCACATACCATCACATGGAAAGAGGTATCAGTTGAACCCGACCATGATATTGAAGTACATCCTATTTAAATTATTGTTCGAGAAGTGAAGTATCCCAGAAATAAGGAAATTCCCTCAGTTAAAGTACTTTGGGAACACCAAAATCAGCAAGAAGCTACATGAGAACCAGAACAAGTGATGGAAAATGAATACCCCGACTTATTTTAAGGTAAAATTCGAGGACGAGGTTCTTAAGTAGGTAGATTGTGAGAACGAGGATTTCCGTAGCCCTTAATTTACCTACGACCTTGATTTATACCCTCAGAAGTTTTGTAATAGAAAAATTCTTCTCATGAGGAAAGAAACTATGTTTAAAAACCTACTACTTTGCTATATTAACTTAGACACCTTGCATTTTCAGTAAATTATAAAAGAGCGCCAAAAGTTTTTCAAAATAAGATAACTTGAGAAATATTCAACCCCTAAACCCCACCCTTACGTCAAAATAAACCTTTAAGACCTCAACAAACATAAAATTATTGTTTCACCACTGAAAACTTTTTAAAAGTACCAAAATACCCCGAAACATTACAAAAAGTGTACTTTTAGGGATATAAATACAATTATATAATCAATGAAGGGATAAAACCATAACCTTATTAAATTTTATTTCAAACCCTGTCCCCATGATACCCCCCATCAACATAAGAGATTAAAAACATAAGGAAAACCCTATGAACCCATGTTCAACCCATTTACCCACAACTAACCCCCCCTCCCCCAAAACTTGTTCAAATCCACGTCCTTCTATCTCCAATCAAATCCTCAACCGAAATAGATTAAATACCCCTCAACCTAAGTATTAAACACTCACCCCATTGTTCCATTTCAAATCTTGAAATTTCCCTCAAATCAGGTAACTCATCATTTTATGCTTCATTTCTAATTCTTTCAATTCTAATAGTTTTCTCCACACAGTTAATATAGTTAAAACACTCATAATATGAATTTTTTTATATATAGAATGGCCTAAGATAGTAAAAATGAGTAGGAACACCATTAAAGCTTGATCTTTAATGGTGAAACTCGATATATTACCTTAAACATTGATTTGAAGCCATGTATAACTTCATTATAACCCAAGGATCTCAAGTGTAATGGTTAAAAATCATGAAACAAATTCAAAATTCTCAATGTACAATCCATCATAATCTTTGAAACCAAAACAAAACTACTTTCACATATAGAAGAAACCTAACTCAATTCATAAGAGACCATGCCATACTCTAGAAATCCACGATATTCAGGTCAAATTTTCATTTAAAAATAATGTTTTAGAACATGAGTTATACTGAATGTCAATCCATGAAACTTATATATTTGGATTCCTCATGAAAAATTAGGTTCAGTTTGTTAAGGAATCGTCTCAAATACTATAACAATGAAGGAGAAAACCTTGGTAAAAAGATTGAAACCTAACAAGTCAAAATCGAGAGGTTGATGATGAAGACTTTATTCAGAAACCATGACCACGCGCATGAGGGTGCGTGGCCAATCATGAAATTATGATTTTTTCCCCAAAAATTTTATTAAATTTTTATAATCAAAATGGTATAAAATAAGACAATGTTTGGATATAACTACACCAAGTTATGTAAAAACAAGGTTTTTACTTAAAGAAACTTCTTTAAACTTAAAAATCAAACCCTATTAACTTTTCCAATTTATGAGTTTGCTCTCCAAAATTCACCCATACATACATCAAACTATTTTAAGATAAACACTCTCGTGCACCAAAGTTCAAATATGAACTTAAGGTCATTATTTTAAAGTCCTAAGATAATTATAAAATAACCCTCAGAACATTAACAAAGAAAATTTTAACTACAAAACTAATTGATTAACCCCTAATACTCATATACCCCACATTGTATAACAGAAAATCAAAACACAATTCTTTAGAATATCCCATTGTGACATTAAGTCAACTGAATACCAAGCAAGTATGCTTTTCGCACCTATTCAGTATTATACTTTGCATATTTGAAATACATCTATTGATATCACAATGTGATATCCCCTTTTGTTCTTAGTGTGTGCATGTTATTATACTTCCATATTGCATACTTTGTTAACCATCATCAGTATTTGAATTATTATCGGTAACGACATTTAAGGATCAATTTTAACCCTTCTCATTTAATAGTTGATATCATAAAACTTATTGATCCAGTGTTCCCTAGCTCTTTGTGTCATTTTTCCTATAAGCATCAGTATTAAGTAGGAAGTACACTGGCGTACTATCCCACAAAACATTCTACTTGCCCTACTGGTCTCAGATGATTGAGAGCCATGACTATAGCTACATACGTATGAGTGTTACTTTAATTGTGTGCATATTGGGTTACTGTTTCCCAAAGGTTTTGGGCTAATTGACTGTTTATTATAAGTTAAGTAATGGCTTAATTTTCTCTATGCCCTTTAATGAACTAGTAAGAAGGGTATTATTAATTCAACACTCTTTGACTTTCTTTACATGATCCTAATTAAACTGGTAATGAACCGAATTTCTTAAACAGACTAATCACTATGGAATTATGAGTTCCAACATTTGATGTTTATAATGTAATAAATATGGAATTATAATCTCATTATTGTCAAAGCTTTAAACCCTGATTCTATATTGTTGGAAGGCGAGGCCCCCAATTTTTTCAAAAAATTATTTTTACTTCAAAACATAATAATTTCATTTTATAAGATATGCGGAAGTGAAGGATGATGGTTCAAATTAAAACAAATGAACAAATCTTAATTTTTCTTTTCAAATTTTAAAAAAAAGCAAAGTGAAATTAAATTCAACACACACAAAACTTAAATTTCACTTAAACCAAGTTAATTAACCCAAAGAAAAGACTTGAATTAACTACACATTACCCAATATTTAATTTAGCAACAAATTAAACATGTAGTGATTAAAACCAAATTTTATCTTGAATTACCTAAGCATGCGTTCTAGGTGAGTAGAATAAGATAACATAAACAATGAATCACTACGCCGCGATGTACGAGGAAAAACCCACAACGGGAAAAAACCTCGGACGACCCTAGCCTTAAATCCACTAAGTACAAAATTTATAAATACAATCAAGATGACTTACAACACTCGACTCAATCCCTCTCAAGACCCAACACATCTTCTTGTATCAACCTCTGCCTAGTGAATAACCACAAAGCTCCACCGCGGTCTCGGAATCTATTGATCGGACTTTATATGGTCACAGTCACCCCAACTAGGAGCCTTTATCCAAGTGGGTAAATCAACGCAAACTTCTTCTTCTTTGTGGGATGTAGAAACAAACCCAAACATCTCTTCAAACTGTAGAGATGAAAAACTAGTGCCAACGAGTTCCCACAATGGCCAATGGAATGTCGTTCGAA
Source organism: Sambucus nigra (assembly GCA_949130495.1). NCBI lineage: Eukaryota > Viridiplantae > Streptophyta > Magnoliopsida > Dipsacales > Adoxaceae > Sambucus > Sambucus nigra. Next base: position 424,758,496 of record OX422218.1, read on the forward strand.
CGAACTTGATGTTCGAATGAGATTTGCAACTAGATTTATAACGAGTTCACACTGTAACTTCGTTAGAATCCTCGTTCGAACGAGACTTTGTTCGAATGAAAATGTCGTTCGAACGAGATTTGGCGGGAATAGGTATTTGGCAGTTTTGAGCAATTTTTACCACTTTTTCCACTACTTTACCCAACTAAATTTTGCCAGAATATCTAAGTGCGGGAACCAACATTTTTTGTTCAACTTTTTCATATCCTACAACCTCTAAGAGAGTGTTTTGAGAGAGAAATTAAAAGTAGAAAAAGTTCAACGTTTAAAGTGTTGGGGGGGGGGGGGGGGGGGAGAAATGGTATCTAAACCTATTATAATCGTATGCCAGTTTGGGGGAGATTTAGCTTCGGGGTAGACGTCGTTCTAAGTTGATCATAGTTGATAAAGGGAGAGTATTAATTTTGGGGGAGTAATTATTTAATTGCATTTATTATTTTGATATTCCGTATGCATTTAGCGTGTTTGCTTAAGTGTGCAGGACTGATATTCTAAGTGGAAACTTTCATCGGGCAATGATATTGGTCATTGGGTTGTTTGAGCCGAGCATTGTATTTTCTTTTGGGTGGGAAATTTGTGTGAGTCTAGTAGAGCTTGACGTCCCTTTAGGATTTTTGTTTGGTTTTTGTCCCGAAATATCCAAAGGGGGAGATTTGTAAGGACACAAATTTTCAATTGAGTCCTTTATAGTTTTGGCTCAATTTCAGACAAAAACATTTAACTCATTGGATATAGGTAATTGATTATCCTTCAAGCCTATGACGTATTTGTTGAAGACGTAGTGGCCAAGAGTATAAAGCTTCATCAAATTGTCGTGTTTAATGTGCCTCGTTTCTACGTCATCAACATGGTTCCATTGCTCCTAAGGTATGAATGCATTTTAATATATGTATGGAATCTTGGATAAACAAACAATAGTGGGTATAACACAAGTGTTTAAGGATTTTTCTTGAAAACTAAAACATTTTAAACATTGAACTTTTTCTACTTTTAATTTCTCTATCAAAACACTCTCTTAGAGGTTGTAGGATATGAAAACGTTGAACCAAAAAGGTTAGTTCCCGCACTTAGATATTCTGTCAAAAGTTAGTGCGGTAAAGTAGTGAAAAAAGTGGTAAAAACTACTCAAAACTGCCAAATACTCGTTCCCGCCAAATCTCGTTCGAACGAGGCTTCTAATGAAGTTCTAGTGTGAACTCATTAGAAATATCGTTGGAAATCTCATTCGAACATCAAGTTCGTTCGAATGACACTTTGAACGAAATTTCAGTGGTCATTGTGGGAACTCGTTGGCAAACTCGTTCGAACGACATTTCGAACGAACTTCCAAAAAGTTTAAAAAATTTGATTTTTAGCCTAGAAACTTTATAAACTTTATTTTAAAGTTTAATAAAATCTTTCTGAAATTAAACACTAGATTTAATTAAACGTTCACCCAATATAAAATGTTCCAAGATCCTATATATATTTAAAATGCATTCATACCTTAGGAGAAATGGAACCATGTTGATGACGTAGAAACGAGGCACATTAAACTCGGCAATTTGATGAAGCTTTATACTCTTGGCCGCTACGTCTTCAAAAATTATGTCATAGGCTTGAAGGATGATCAATTAACTCTATCCTATGACTCAAACATTTTTGTCCGAAATTGAGCCAAAACTACAATGGACTCAATTGGAAATTTTTGTCCTTACAAATCTCCCCCTTCGGATATTCCGGGACAAAAACCAAATAAAAATCCTAAAGGGCAATCAAGCTGTACTAGACTGAAAAAAATTGTCCCACCCAAAATAAAATACAATGCTTGACTCAAATAACCCAATGACCAATATCTTTTCCCGTTGAAAGTTGTCACTTAGAATATAATTCATTCACACTTAAGCAAACAAATTAAACGCATAGGGAATATCAAAATATTAAATGCAATTAAATAATTAATCCCCCTAAATTAATTCTCTACCATTATGAACTATGATAAACATATAATGACATCTCCCCCGAAGTTAAATATCCCCCAAACTAAGATACGATTATAATTGGTTTAGATACCATTTCTCCCCCTATCATTCTCCCCCTTTTTGTTCGGAATAGACAATGGCTAAAGAATCAAAACATTAACTTATATTCTCCAATTAAAGTATATACACCCTCTAAACTAAGCAAGGGATAAATAGGATGGGTTAACAAGCTAAAACATGCAATTGCGCATAAGGTGATAAGAACATTTAAGCACATGGGCAACAAAATCATAACTAATCCAACCAATAATAATGGGTACAAACTAAGATGAAAGAAATAGATAACAATATGATACATAAATATTAAGAAGGTGATATCAACAAAGAATGCAATAAGTGGGATACCAATTACGAATTAAAGAAGATATGGACTAGAAAGCAAGGCAAAGACGAAATAAAAACATATCAAATATATGTATACATAATATATACCAAATAGACTCAAGTTCACATATATAGATATAAACACACAAATGACAAAAAATAAGATGAGCTTTTCACACTCGTATGGCAAAAAATGTGTCATATGGAAACTGAAGTGTTGGGGTGTGAACTAGTAACAATTAAATTTAGACCCAATCACTTAAAACATGTTCACAGAGTTCTCAATTGATTGCAAACTTCATCACATTGAAATTTAACCCCATGTGACAATATAGATTGAACTCAATGAACAAACATACACAATGCATATAAGCCTACCATGTTGATGATTCTACAAACCAATAGAGTCATGACATGAAAAACGCAACTAAGATAAGCGGACAATGTGCACACCGTTGATATACCGTCCAATCTCCCTCAATAAGCACATATTAATTTTGAATGAATATATCAATCAAACATAGGCCTTCACAAATATTTACTTTTAATGCCATATTTTATTTTAGGCCTTTGGACCACGTATTTCTTTTAGGTCCAAACAAATGGTGGTTTACTATTCGCAAAGGACAATTAATCCTTTCGGAGCCCTTCCCCGTGAACACTTATATTTATTATTTTTTTTATTTCTCACAATTCTGGCGTGCAGTGGATTTTGACATGCACTAGTTCTCCTAGGTCATAAATATGTAGATGACAAGATTGGTAGGAGAACATCTCACAAAGCTCAAATATAACATGTGACAATTAAAATTCAAAAAGAGCTCATGCATGTGTGAATAGAGGCATATAAAAATAGAATCCATTATATCAACACAAAATTCAACTACTCCATGTAAGCATGGTAAAGAACACAATAAAGATTGATAATATAACCAAAAGTTCTAGCCACATGGGAGCGAAAAAGATGGAATTCTAACACAAGTATATGCCACATAAAGTGTGTCAAACTAAAATACACACAAAAAAATATTTTTTGAGTTTTTCAAATTTTTAACAAAAAATTAAAATATATACTCAAAAGAAAAACAACCATCATTTGAATTTTTCATTAAGCTTAAATTACCAAGAGATAAAACCCAAATGATAAACAAAAATATTTTTCTATTTTTCATTTAATGCAAACAAAAATGAAGGAAATATAATACAAAAGATAGACATGTCATGATTTTTGGCATAAGATATGAAATGAAGCAATAACTAGAAAATGACTAAACATGCATACACCTAGCATAGGTATATAATATGAAGCACAAAAATCTAGAGTATGCAAATAAAACTATCACATTCAACCTTTAGATTTTTCAAGGGAGGAAGCTTGTGAAAGTAAATGAGAATAAAAAAAATCCTATCTTGTAAAGCTACCAAGTCGGATCTCCTAGCCAAAACTAGTGAGAAATGACGATCTCAGGGTGTAGTAATCTTATCTACCTCGATTGCCTTACCTTTGGATTTTCTAGGAACTCGTTTAATATCAAAACAAAATTTCCTAAGATGACCTTTTCGACCACAATGTGAGCACTTAAACTCACGGCGAAAAGATTTACCTAAGGAGTGATCTCTAAAGGCTTTCCTAGGCGATTCTCCTAAAACGTTGGTTTTGGATTTATGAGTTAATTCATTACAAGGATTGAAGCCTAAACCATAAGTGTCCTTTTTAATTTGGACTGTTCCTAAAATTTTATTTTATTTCTCAGAACGACACTCCAAATCAAATTTGACTTTTTTAGAGTCTTTTAGTTTATTTTCTAATTCTAAAATTTTGGACTTCTAACAAAACATTTCTCTCTTCAAACTCAAGGATTCCATTAAACCTCTAGGACTATCTCTCTCGCCTTCTACATATTCAATCTTCTCTCGAAGAGTTTTGTCTCGTGTCCTAAGGTCTTCCACTAACGTACTATCATCAACGACCTTGGCACGTTCTCTCAAACTAGCTTCTAACTTCAAATTTGCTCTTTTTAATTTAATTGATTCTTCATACAATTCTTGAAAAGAGTTTTGAAGTTCACTCACATCAACCTCTTCTTCATTTTCACTCTCTCTTTCTTCTTCACTCTCACTATCATAAAAAATAAGGGAATCATAAACTATGACCTTGGAAGTGTCATGTGTTAAAGTTTCATCAATAGACGAGTTCTCACTATCACTCACATGGCTAGACATAAAAGCCACAAAGTTGGGCTTAGTGGGGGAATCGGGTCCCTCTTCATTATCACTATCACTAAGGGTTGCATTAAAAGAAATTGGTTTCTTACCCTCTCTCCTTAGTTTAGTGGGGCACTCAAATGCCCTATGGCCATACCCTTCACAACCAAAACATTTTTCCGACTCGTCCCTATTTACATTTTCATTAGAAGTTTTAGGGATCTTCTCGGCTTTGTCATGCCTAGGTTTTTCAAATTTCTTAAAATCATTTTTAAATTTATCTTTGTTCAATTTAATTTTTTTTTGAAATTTTCTAGCAAACATAGCCATGTCTTTCGAGTCACTATCACTTTCACACTCTGCTACTTGTTTTTCCTCTTTTTGGGCCTTTAAAGCAACACCCTTTTCTATTTTCTTTTCAGTTTTAGAGGGAAACATGTCCAGTTCATAAGTTTGTAAATCACCTACAAGCCCTTCTAATTTCGTAGAGGCTAAAGTTTGTAAATAATTTAAAACGGTCACTTTCGTAATAAATCTATCAGGTAAGTAACTTAAAATTTTCTTTACTACTCGATTGTGGGGTATTTTCTCTCCTAAGTTAAAAGATGAATTAACAATATCGAAAATTCTAGCATAAAATTCATCAAAAGTTTCTTGCTCGTTCATTTTGATGGTTTCAAATTGAGTGGTGAGGTTTTGGAGTTTCGAAGACTTAACGACATTTGTTCCTTCATGAGTGAGTTGTAAAATATCTCACGCTTCTTTAGCAGTCTCACATGTCATAATGCGTCGAAATTCATCTGGTGTGACAGCGCTAAACAAGGCATTTAAACCACGGGAATTAAAATCTGAAAGTTTAAATTCATTCTCACTCCATCTATGTGCCGGTTTGGAAACACGTTCATTATCTACTAAATGAGTTGGTGGAGACCACCCGTTAACTACAGATAACCAAACCCTCTCGTCGACAGATTTAAGTGCCGATTTCATACGTGGTTTCCAGTACGCGTAATTAGAACCATCGAAAATAGGAAATTTTGAAAATGGAGAAAATTCCATTTTAGCCAAAAAATATTGAAAGGATCTTTAATGAAATAATTTATTGCTTTGGTTCTGATACCACTTGGTGGAACGTGAGGCCCCCAATTTTTACAAAAAAATCTTTTTACTTCAAAACTTAATAATTTCCTTTTATAGGATATGCGGAAGAGGAGGATGATGGTTCAAATTAAAACAAATGAACAAATTAAAATTTTTCTTTTCCAATTAAAATAAAACAAAGTGAAATTAAATTCAACACACACACAACTTAGATTTCACTTAAACCAAGTTAATTAACCTAAAGTAAAGACTTGAATTAACTACACATCACCCAATATTTAATTTCTCACCCAATTAAACATGTAGTGATTAAAACCAAATTTTATCTTGAATTACCTAAGAATAACAAGATAAAATAAACAATGAATCACTACACCGCGATGTACGAGGGAAAACCCACAATGGGAAAAAACCTCGGACCACCATAGACTCAAATCTACTAAGTACGAAATTTACAAATACAAGCAAGATGACTTACAACACTTGATTCGATCCCTCTCAAGCCCCGACGCGTCTTCTTTTATCAACCTCTGCCTAGCGAATAACCACGGACCTCCACCGCGGTCTCGGAATCTACCGATCAGATTTTATATGGTCACCGTCACCCAAACTGGGAGCCTTTCTCCAAGTGGGTAAATCAACGCAAACTTCTTCTTCTTTGTGGGATGTAGAAGCAAACCCAAATGTATCTTCAAACGGTAGAGATGAAAAAGCGGTGCCAACTCCAAGCAATTTATATATGTATGGAAGCTTGGATAAACAAACAACAATTTGGTGTAACACAAGTTCTTAAGGATTTTTCTTGAACACTAAAACACTTTAAACATTGAAATTTTTCTACTTTTAATTTCTCTCTCCAAACACTCTCTTAGAGGTAGTAGGATATGAAAAAGTTGAACAAAAAAGGTTGGTTCCCTCAATTAGATATTATGTCAAAAGTCAGTGGGGTAAAGTAGTGGTAAAAGTGGTAAAAACTGCTCAAAACTGCCAAATACCTGTTCCCGTCAAATCTCGTTCAAACGAAATTTTCATTCGAACAAAGTCTCGTTCGAAGACTTCTAATGAAGTTCCAGTGTGAACTTTTTAGAAATCTTGGTGGAAATATCGTTCGAACATTAAGTTCGTTTGAACGACACTTTGAACGAAAGTCTAGTGGACATTGTGGGAACTCGTTGGCAAACTCGTTCGAATGACATTCTGGTTCGAACGACAAACTCATTCGAACGAACTTCCAAAAAGTTAAAAAAATTTGATTTTAGTCTAGAAACTTTATAAACTTGATTTTAAAGTTTTAATAAAATATTTATGAAATTAAACAACAGTTTTAAATAAATGTTCACCCAATATAAAATGTTTAAAGCTCCTATATATATATATATATATATATATATATATATATATATATATATAAATGCATTCAAACCCTAATAGCAATGGAACCATGTTGATGATGTAGAAATGAGGCACATTAAACTCGACAATATCATGAAGCTTTATACTCTTGGCCACTACGTCTTCAATAAATACGTCATAGGCTTGCAGGATGATCAATTAACTCTATCCTATGGCTCAAATGTTTTTATCCGGAATTGAACCAAAACTACAAAGGACTCAATTGGAAATTTGTGTCCTTACATATACACACTCCAACTCTCATTTATATCTATATCGTTGTTAGTTGAGAGAACCAGCATAGCATATTTATGTTAATTCCTTCCTTCTCCAGATGCGCTTGGAGAAAGAAGATAGTATATCTTCCCTACTAGAGACATAAATCGTCACATGTTTGCGTATGTGATCGTATGGGAAGAGATTAAACCAAATGGGAACAAGGAGTGGCCCTTTTCAATTTTACATATTATCGTGTGTACTAAAAACGTGTAATGCACCCCTGCGATGGTTCAACCCGATGTAACATATTAATAGTGAAAAAACACTTATGTTATTCCACCTTAACTTTTATTCATTGCTTTGTATGTACTTCTTGTCCATTCATAGAAAAAAACAGGGTGGGACAAGTTGGTATTAGAGCATGTTTTAAATCTAAAACATATAATCGGGTTAGCATTCTATGCAGGAAATAGATTATATATTGGTTATTTGATCTTTCGTAACTTCTTTTACTTATGTTATTATATGATAAATCCATTTTGTAATATGGACGCATGGGATACCTTTCTGTTAACACAACCCTCGATTAATCTAATAGATGAGAAACTCGTGTAAGAGAAGAGGCTTCATACAGGTTAAGAGAAATGATTCATGGATTTGAAGAAGATTGGGTAGGGTCAAATAACGAGATAAAAAGGCTGGTGTTGACCAATAGAGTATTAGGCGAGATGCAGGTGATGAAAAAAGTGGATAACTTTGCCAATGATGCGGTCAGACTTCAAGAGACTATAAATTTCACTTCCAGAAAAACTGTAGCCTCCACAATTTTAATCGAAAGAACCATTTAATGGTGAAATACATGAAGGTGTAATACCCCGTATTTTTATTGATAATTATTAAAGGGATTAATTAAATTAAATGTGCATTAATTGAGAATTAATCCAGATATAAATACTAAGGATATTTGAGTTGGTATTTGATTATGTTGTGTATATATGGCAATATATGAATATTAAAATATTAAAATTATCACGAAACTAAAATACGACAATTTGGGAAATTTAGTTGGGACACGCGTGTCAGTCGCGTCAGAAATGAGATTTTTTGAATTAAAATGTGAATTTTATTTTTATCAACTAAATGGTCATTTTTAGTGCGCCAATGAGTCCGGGGGTTTAGTTTTGGTCCCGGGACATTTTTGGGCCATACCGGCAACTTAAAAGGGTATTTTGGTAATTTTGAAATTTTGGGAATTAAAGCCTACAAATTTTAAGAGTTAATTATACATTATTAGTAACCCACTAAGCCCATTACCAGCATTTGACAAGTTAGAGGGCTACGGGAGTTATAGGAAGAGTTGGAAGAGGTTCCTAAGAGAAAACCCATAACCACAATCTTCAACCTTGGGAGAAAACCTGTAGAGAAAAGGGAGAGATCAACCTTCAACATAAAATTCTGAAGAGCAATCTAAGGAAAGTTATTTAGTATTTTTAATGCATTAAATATGTCTTCCATGCTTAGTGTAGGAATTATATTATATTGATCTTTTTGAAGAAAACCCATGAAATTTGTTGGAGAAACTTTGAATTTGGGTTAGGATTTCGATGTAGTATGATAATAGACTGATTTAATACTTGATCAGTTATATATGATGATTTAAAAACGGATTTATGATGAGTAATTAGGCATAACAAAATTTGGAGTTCATGTTAATAGGGTTTGGGGAAATATTTGAAGATTCATATTAATTCCAAAATAATTTGTAAGATTTGACCCTTTAAATATGATAAGGAATGATCTAGGGTGATTAGAAATGTTTATATACGTTAAAACACAACTTGGATGGTCTTAGGGTGGATTTAGAGGAGAGAAGAATTGAGAAAAACGGAATTGAGATTTTCTGGGCTAACACTGCCATCTCGTTAGAAGATCTACCCAGGTCGTTCGAACGAACTTCTAACGAGATGAAAGTATGACTTCAAACGAGTTGTTATTTCGTTTGAAGCCCTTCGTTCGAACAAACTCATTTGAATGAGACTGCTAACGAGTTGAACGAATGGACATTTTGGCCTGAATTGATTTCTAGTATCCCGTAGACTTATTTAAATGATGAGATTACCTTCCCTTATTAACTAGTGGGTATAGTTGGGAGATTGGGATACATTGATGAGTAAAACTTAGAATATTGTCTTGAACCGGATGACATTTGTGGATTGGGAAGCGAGTAACTAATCACGAAGTTATAATAATTGATAACATAAATACATAAAAATCGGAGACTTGTGATTTGTATAACACTAAGTGTTGGTATAAGAACGATAAGTATACCACTAACAAAATATTTTAATATCTAAGATGTGAGAATGCTTTGTATATGTAGTTATATGTGTATGACATACCTATCGTACTTACTATCATGGGAGGTTGGCATTCGTTTATGACAATCTAATCTTTGTGTGCCTACAGGGGGGATTTAGATTGGTACCTCGAGGACATAGGTCAGAGAAGGGCTTATTGAGAAGTTAATAAGTCTGCTGATCATGGGAGCGTAGGTATGTGCGTGACCCATGTGATGTGAACTATGTTCGCCTCCACTATTTGTGATTGTTGTTAATGAAATGTTTCCTGAGAGATTCGGAATACGTGGTCCTCATGGACGTGATGTACCGAGATTTGATAGCAGAGTATATGAGCACCGCAGCTTAGCCTCGGGGTGCTAGTATTGTATATTTATGGTGAGAATAATTTACTGTTGATTGAAATGAATAGTCATGAATAATTATGTGTATATGTAATAGCAACGGTTTGTAAAGTGAAAATGTAAGATTTACAATATATTGTAATGCTAAAGTGGGGAAACTTTGTAATAAGGTACAATAATCTATTAAATAGAAGATGTTGGTATTTGAGTTGGATATCATATAGAAATGTTAGATTTAGCACTGGACTAGATAGATATGGGAGCAACTAGAAATGGGTACGGGTACGATAGGAGTGCATAATTAGTTGAGAGAAGAGGAACTCATGTGAGTGCACACACTATCATGTACTTTATATTCACTGTTTAATGATATTAAGAACTTGCATATTTTTAAAATTGTTTTCACATTCGGGCTTAGACCTGTTTGCTTTCAAATCTATTTTTGTAAAAACCATTTTAGGTGCCCAGCCACAAGGACACCATGCATAGGAGTTCTATTCAAGTGACGTGATGTAGCTGATGTGGAAGTTACAGGACCTTGATAATTGACGCCTCCATTTCTGATCTTGACTCCATTATCAGTTTTTATCATTTGTTGGTCATGTCGCCCATTCCTTTTAGAGACATCTTACTTATTCAGTTATTTCATACTTTGGGTTGTAATTAATTTTAGTGATGCAGACTTTGTATTTATTTATTTCAGAATTCGGTTTATTGTGAGGAGTTTTCATCCAGAATCATTATTATTGGATGGTTATTCTATTGTGACTATATGGTTGATTATGTTAACTTTTCATAATTCATTTATTGCATGTCAATCGGATTTAATTAAAATGGACAACTCACTTCTTAAATACTAGGCAGTTAGTAATTTTAAAATGTTTTCGACAGTGATGCTATGAACTGAACCAACTTGGCATTTGTATTAATTTAATAAAGGAGTAGCTACCCGGTATTTAATTAGTCGGGGTGTCATAAGTGGTATAAGAGCATTAGGTTCTAGTGTCCTTAGGATCTGTACGGCTTGTTATGTTTCCGCTGAGCTTTCTTTGATGTATAGCCTTATATTTTAGGACTGTTGTAATCTTTTGTGTATGTATCGCTCTTCATCTATTTTGAGATAACAAATGCGAACTTATAAGACTTTACTCTCATTTCAGATGCCTCCACGACGTGCGCAGCGAGTTCCTAGGGATGCACAGCCAGAGCCACAGCCTACACCAGTTCAGGGCACTATGAATGCCGCAGAGGTTGCAGCTATTGTAGCCCAAGAGGTAAATGCCTCCCTAGCCGTTGTACATCAGGCACCACCCCAGGCGCCAGTAATTCCGCCAGTTCAGGCTTATGCATTCCCGTATGCTTGGGAATGAATCCATGATGCTTTTCAGAAAGCACACCCTCTGGAGTTTGCAGAAGCTCCGATGTGGTGGTATCCAGTCAGTGGAGGAAGGATATTCAGAGTAACTTAAGGATGTACGAGTGCACAGATGTTAAGAAGAAGATACTAGCTACTTTCAATCTAGTAGGATCTGCATTGCAGTGGTGGGAGTCCATTACCATCGCAGAGGAGAGGGACACCCTCACTATACAGGAGTTCTGGGTGCGGTTCGACCGCAAATATTTTTCGCCAGCTCTTCACACGGAGATCAAAAGGAAATTGATGAACCTCAAGCAGGAGGGGAGGACCGTGGCCGAGTATGAGGCCGAATTCACTAATCTCTTGAACATTGTTCCCGATGAGATACCGACTGAGGAAAAGAAGATTCAAAAGTTTATGGATGGATTGACTTGGAGGATTCGTCAGCACTTGTTGGGTAATCTCTCGTTGGACACTTATTCTAATGTGGTTAACGATGTATTACTTCACTTCCAGGATCATCGCTTCCACATGTCTGAGAGCAAGAGATCAGGGGAGTCCAGCCAACAGGGTAGGACGGGGGAAAATGGTTCCACCGGGGCATAATATGCTCAGGGACAGCACAGGTAGGGTGACCAGGGTTCCCAACAGGGGGATTCTAAGAGATTCAGATCTGAGGGTTTCAGAAGTGGATAGGGAGGTTTCAGACAGCGCCATCAGGGCCAGTAGGGTCAGAATGGTCAGCAGCAGCAGTTTCAGTAGGGCCAGCATGGACAGGGGATGAATGGTAACGACCATCAGGTCCGGGGTCAGTAGGGACAGCGAGGGGGAAAATTCCCAGGGAAGTGTTTTTTTTGTGGCAAGACTGGCCACAAATGCTAGGATTGTCCTGACAGGGCAGGGCCCAACCGCAGCAGCAGTAGGGTGCTCGACACGAGCCATAGAGGCCTATATTTCCTGCCACCCTCCCAGCAACACCACAGATGGCAGCACTACCACCCATTCCAGCAGTCCCAGTTCAGCAGGGACAACTTTAGTATGGGAGAGTGTATCAGCTTCAGCATGTCGCAGCCCCACAGGATCCACCAGCCATTAAGGGTATGTTCTCTATTCAGGGGACTATGGGGCGTATTTTATTTGATACGGGCGCCACACATTGTTTCATTACCATGACATTCGCATGCACTATTGGGTTAGTAGACACCGCCGAGAGCACGGTTACTTGTGTAGATTCGCCGTTGAGTAGGGGTTCCATGATTTCCCTTATTTGCAGAGGTGTGGGTATAGAGATAAGGAGGTTTACTTTACCCGCTGATATGTTAGTGTTAGAGATGACTGAGTAAGATGTAATTGTTGGTATGGATTGGCTAGTTGCGTATCGAGCCTACATTGACTGTTTTCGTAGGAGTATTATCTTTGCCATTCCCGGGCAGGATATGTTTTTAGTGGCGATGCCTCGCCCTGAGGGAGGATCATCCACTCACTTGTACTTTATAGAGGAGGATACTTATAAGGAAGTGGTGATACCACTTGATGCGATTCTGATTGTTAGGGATTTTTTGGATGTACTTCAGGATATACCTGGACTACCTCCTAGTAGAGAGATAGATTTTGTGATCGACTTGACGTCAGGCACTCGACCTATTGCCCGCGAACCTTACCGTATGGGTCCAGCAGAGATGAGAGATTTACGAGATCAGATTGAGTCCGGAGGAGTACTTCACCCTGGGGTACCCCTGTGTTGTTCGTAAAGAAGAGGAATGGATCATTCAGGTTATGTGTAGATTACCGAGAATTGAATAAGGTCACGATACATAATAAGTATCCGTTGCCCCGAATCGATGACTTATTCGACCAGCTGAGAGGAGCTTCTTTTTTCTCAAAGATTGATTTGCGATCAGGATACCATCAGTTACGTATCAGGGAACAGGACGTCTCAAAAAATGCTTTCTTGATGAGATATTGTTCCTACGAGTTTCGGGTTATGCCTTTTGGCTTGACCAATGCTCCAACTGTGTTTATGGACTTGATGAATAGGGTGTTCAGAGAGTCCCTATACCAGTTCATCATTGTCTTTATTGATGCCTTCTGGTTTACTCCCGGACAGAAGAGGAGCACGCTGAGCATTTGAGATAGGTTTTGCAGACACTACGTCAGGACGAGCTTTATGCAAAGTATGAGAAGTGCGAGTTTTGGCTGAAGGAGGTTCAGTTTTTGGGGCATATCATTTCAGACCGGGGAATATCGATAGATCCGGGGAAGGTATCCGCGGTGAGGGAGTGGGGACAGCCCACGACGCCGACTGAGATCCGTAGTTTCTTGGGCCTAACAGGATACTACAAGAGGTTTATTCGGGGTTTCTCAAAGATAGCGGGTCCTTTCACACATATGACTCGCAAAGGTGTGCCATGCATCTGGAGCGATGCCTGTCAGTTGGCATTTGATAAGTTGAAGGATAAGTTGGCCTCAGCACCTGTGTTAGCATTGCTGAGACTGAGAGTTGAGTATCTAGTCTACACCGATGCGTCCTTACAAGGACTCGGAGGAGAGTCAGGCCATAGCTTTTGCTTCCCGTAAGCTTAAGACTCACTAGAAGAATTACCCCACCCATGACTTGGAGTTAGCGGCAGTTGTATATGCCTTTCGAATTTTGACACATTACCTCCTCGGGGAGAAGTTTTGAATGTTCACAAATCACAAGTCTCTACAATACCTCTTCACGTAGAAGGAGTTGAATATGCGACAAAGACAGTGGATTGAGTTTGTGAAGGATTATTAGTTTGATATCCAATATCACCCGGGAAAGGCTAACATGGTAGTAGACACGTTGAGCCGTAGGCTAGTAAATGAGGTGGCTGAGGTGTGTAAAGCAAAGTGGAAGGAGTTGGGACACCAGGATGCAGTGGTCCGATCGTTCATGTCTGTGATGACTGTTACACCGCAAATTTTCATGAGAGTGGTAAAGGCCCAAGAAAATGACTCGATCTGTCAGGAGCAGATAGCTCGATTACTAGTGGAGGGAGAGGAGTCCTATACCGTTAACTCAGACAGGGGATTACGCTTCAATAGGAGACTAGTCGTTCAGAAACGGGAAGACTTACGACACGAGGTGATGATAGAATCGCACGACTCTCCGTTCGCGGTACACCCTGGTGGGGACAAAATGTACCAAGATATGAGACGTCAGTATTGGTGGAGCGGGATGAAGAGAGATATCGCCGTGTTTGTTTCTAAATACGTCACTTGTCAGGTTGTAAAAGTGGATCATCAGAAACCAACAGAACTTCTACAGCCATTAGAGGTTCCTACGTGGATATGGGAGAGCATATCCATGGACTTAATTACGGGGTTACCTATGTCAGAGAGTGGTCACGACTCCATTTGGATAATTGTTGACCGGTTGACCAAAGTGGCTCATTTTCTACCCGTAAGGACAGACTACACTACGGGACAGTATGCCCAGATTTTCATTTCAGAAATAGTGAGACTTCACGATGTGCCTCTAAATCTCATGTCTTACCAAGATAAGATATTTCTTTCACAATTTAGGGAGAGTTTCCAGGAGGCCATGGGCACCGAATTGCGATTGAGTACGTCTTATCACCTGTAGACCAATGGGCAGACCGAGCGTACAAATCAGATGTTGGAGGACAAGTTGCGTATGTGCGTCATAGACTTTGGGGGTGTATGGGAGCAGTTCCTTCCACTGGTGGAGTTTGCTTATAATAACACATACCAGTTCACTATTGGCATGGCTCCATTTGAGGCATTGTACGGTAGACCTTGTCGTTCTCCAGCATGTTGGTTAGAGGTGCGGAATAATAAACTCCTTGGACCGGAAGTGATTTAGGACACTTCTGGAAGGATATAATTGATACAGAGTCGCATTCGGGTAGCTACAGATCGACAGAAGAGCTACGCTGATGCGGAGAGGTTCTTTAGAGAATTCAAAGTGGGGGACCAGGTTTTACTCAGAGTATCTCCTATGAAGGGGATTATGTGTTTTAGGAAAAAGGGGAAACTGGCACTGAGATATGTGGGGCCGTTTCCTATCATCGAGCGGATTGGGCCAGTTGTGTATAGACTTGGGTTACCGGAGCACTTACATAGGATTCATAAGGTGTTCCATATTTCCTCGCTAAGGAAATATCTTAGAGATGATTTGGCCCATACTCACATTGCTTTGGAGGACATCGATCTCCAGCCCGATAGTTCCTACGAGGAGGGGTCGATTGCTATTTTGGACCGAAGCGAGCGGAAACTGAGGTCAAAGATAGTACCGTTAGTACATGTTAAGTGGTGGCATCATAATGCTGAGGAGTCCACATGGGAGCACGAGGATGAGATGCGCGAACGTTATCCATAGTTAATTTTATCAGGTACTTTTTAGTTTCGAATTTCGGGACGAAATTCAGTTATTAGGGGGGAAGTATGTAATACCCTGTATTTTTATTGATATTTATTAAAGGGATTAATTAAATTAAATGTGAATTAATTGAGAATTAATCCAGATATAAATACTAATGAGATGTGAGTTGGTATTTGATTATGTTGTGTATATATCGGAATATATGAATATTGAAAATATTAAAATTATCGCGAGACTGAAATACGATAATTTGGGAAATTTAGTTGGGACGCGCGTGTTAGTCGGGCCAGAAATGAATTTTTTTGAATTAAAATGTGAATTTTATTTTAATCAACCGAATGGTCATTTTGAGGGCACCAACGAGTCCGAAAGGGTCGAAATAGTCAGAAAACACTAGACGGGGGTTTAGTTTGGATCCCGAGGAATTTTTGGGTCATAACGGCAACTTAAAAGGGTATTTTGGTCATTTTGAAATTTTAGGAATTAAAGCCTACGAATTTTAAGAGTTAATTATACATTATTAGTAACCCACTAAGCCCATTACTAGCATTTGACAAGTTAGAGGGCTACGAGAGTTATAGGAAGAGTTGGAAGAGGTTCCCAAGAGAAAATCCGTAACCACCATCTTCAACCTTGGGAGAAAATATGTAGAGAAAGGGGAGAGATCAACCTTCAACCTTCAACATCAAATACTGAAGAACAATCTAAGGCAAGTGATTTAGTATTTTTAATGCATTGAATATGTCTTCCATGCTTAGTGTAGGAATTATCTTATATTGATCTTTTTGAAGAAAACCCAAGAAATTTGTTAGAGAAACTTTGAATTTCGGTTAGGATTTGAATGCAGTATGATAATGGACTGATTTAATACTTGATCAGTTATATATGATGATTTAAAAACGGATTTATGATGAGTAATTAGGCATAACAAAATTTGGAGTTCATGTTCATAGGGTTTGGGGAAATATTTGAAGATTCATAGTAATTCCATGATAATTTGTAAGATTTGACCCTTTAAATATGATAAGGAATGATCTAGGGTGATTAGAAATGTTTATATACGTTAAAACACAACTTGGATGGTCTTAGGGTGGATTTGGACGAGAGAAGAATTGAGAAAAATGGAATTGGGATTTTCTGGGATGAAACTTCCATCTCGTTAGAAGATCTGCCTAGGTCGTTCGAACGACCTCGTTCGAATGAACTTCTAACGATATTAAAGTATGACTTCTATCGAGTTGGTATTTCGTTCGAAGCCCTTCGTTCGAATGAACTCGTTCAAACGAGACTGCTAACGACTTGACATAATGGACATTTTGGCCTGAATTGATTTCTAGTATCCCGTAGACTTATTTAAATGCTGAGATAACCTTCCCTTATTAACTAGTGGGTATAGTTGGGATATTGGGGTACATTGAGGAGTAAAACATAGAATAGTCTCCTGAACTGGATGACATTGGTGGATTGAGAAGCGAGTAACTAATCACGAAGTGATAATAATTGATAACATAAATACCTATAAACCGGGGACTTGTGATTTGTATAACACTAAGTGTTGGTATAAGAACGAGAAGTATACCACTAACAAAATATTTTAATATCTAAGATGTGAGAATGCTTTGTATATGTAGTTATATGTGTATGACATACCTATCGTACTTACTATCATGGGAGGTTGGCGTTCGTTTAGGACAATCTAATCTTTGTGTGCCAACAGGGGGGATTTAGATTGGTACCTCGAGGACATAGGTAAGAGAAGGGCTTATTGAGAAGTTAATAAGTCTGCTGATCATGGGAGCGTAGGTATGTTCGTGACCCATGTGATGTGAACTATGTTCGCCTCCACTATTTGTGATTGTTTTTAATGAAACGTATCCTGAGAGATTCGGAATACGTGGTCCTCATGTACGTGATGTACCGGGATTTGATAGTAGAGTATGTGAGCACCACAGCTTTGCTTCGGGGTGCTAGTATTGTATATTTATGGTGAGAATAATATACTGTTGATTGAAATGAATAGTCATCAATAATTGTGGGTATAAGTAATAGCAACGGATTGTAAAGTGAAAATGTAATATTTACAATAAATTGTAATGCTAAAGTAGGGAAACTGTGTAATAAGGTACAATACTCTATTAAATAGAAGGTGTTGGGATTTGATTTGGATATCATATAGAAATGTTAGATTTAGCACTGGACTAGATAGATATGGGAGAAACTAGAAATGGGTACGGGTACGATAGGAGTGCACAATTAGTTGAGAGGAGAGGAACTCATGTGAGTGCACACACAATTTCTGTAAAAACCTTTTTAGGTTCCCAGCCACAAGGACACCATGCATAGGAGTTCTATTCAGGTGACGTGTTGTAGCTGCTGTGGAAGTTACAGGACCTTGGCAATAGTCGCCTCCATTTATGATCTTGACTCTATTATCAGTTTTTATCATTTATTGGGCATATCGCCCATTCCTTTTAGAGACATCTTACTTATTCAGTTATTTCACACTTTGGGTTGTAATTAATTTTAGGGATGCAGACTTTGTATTTATTAATTTCGGAATTCGGTTTGTTGTGAGGAGTTTTCCTCCAGACTCATTATTATTGGATGGTTATTCTATTGTGACTATATGGTTGATTATGTTAACTTTTAATAATTCATTTATTGCATGTTAATCGGATTTAATTAAAATGGACAACTCACTTTTTAAATACTAGGCGGTTATTAATATTAAAATGTTTTCGATAGTGATGCTATAAACTGAACCAACTTGGCATTTGTATTAATTTAATAAAGGAGTAGCTACCCGGTATTTAATTAGTCGGGGTTTCACAAGTGGTATCAGAGCATCAGGTTCTAGTGTCCTTAGGATCTGTACGACTTGTTATGTTTCCGCTGAGCTTTCTTTGATGTAGAGCCTTATATTTTAGGACGTTGTAATCTTTTGTGTATGTATCGGTCTTCATCTATTTTGAGATAACAACTGCGAACTTATAAGACTTTACACTCATTTCAGATGCCTCCACGACGTGCGTAGCGAGTTCCTAGGGATGCACAGCCAGAGCCACAGCCCGCACCAGTTCAGGACACTATGAATGCCGCAGAGGTTGCAGCTATTGTAGCCCAAGCGGTAAATGCCGCCCTAGATGTTGTACAGCAGGCACCCCCCAGGCGCAGTTAGTTGCGCCAGTTCAGGCTCATGCATTCCCGTATGCTTTGGAACGCATCCGTGATGCTTTTTAGAAAGCACACCCTCGGAAGTTTGCAGAAGCTCCGATGTTGTGGTATCCAGTCAGTGGAGGAAGGATATTTAGAGGCACTTAAGGATGTACGAGTGCATAGATGTTAAGAAGAAGATAATGGCTACTTTCAAGCTAGTAGGATCTGCATTGCAGTGGTGGGAGTCCATTACCACCGCAGAGGAGAGGGATCTGGGTGCGGTTCGATTGCAAATATTTTTTGCCAGCTCTTCACACGGAGATGAGAAAGAAATTAATGAACCTCAAGAAGGAGGGGAGGACCGTGGCCGAGTATGAGGCCGAATTCACTAATCTCTAGAACATTGTTCCCGATGAGATACCGACTGAGGAGAAGAAGATTCAGAAGTTTATGGATGGATTGACTTGGAGGATTCGTCAGCACTTGTTGGGTAATCTCTCGTTGGCCACTTATCCTGATGTGGTTAACGCTGCATTACTTCATTGCCAGGATCACCGCTTCCACATGTCTGAGAGCAAGAGATCAGGGGAGTCAAGCAAATAGGGCAAGACCGGAGGAAATGGTGCCAGCTAGGCACAATCTGCTCAGGGACAGCACATGTAGGGTGACCAGGGTTCCCAACAGGGGGATTTTAAGAGATTCAGATCTGAGGGTTTTGTAAGTGGACATGGAGGTTTCAGACAGGGCCATCAGGGCCAGCAGGGTCAGAATGGTCAGCAGTAGTAGTTTCAGCAGGGCTAGCATGGCTAGGGGAGGAATGGTAATGACCATCAGGGTCGGGGTCAGCAGGGACAGCGAGGGGGAAACTTCCCAGGGAAGTGTTTCGTTTGTGGAAAGACTGGCCACAAATGCGAGGATTATCCTGACAGGGGCAGGGCCCCATCGCTGCAGCAGCAGGGTGCTCGACATGAGCCACAAAGGCCTATGTTTCCCGTCGCCCTCCCAGCACCACCCTAGATGGTAGCATTACCACCCATTCCAGCAGTCCTAGTTCAGCAAGGACAGCTTTAGTATGGGAGAGTGTATCAGCTTTAGCATGCTGCATCCCCACAGGATCCGCCGGCCATTGAGGGTATGTTCTCTATTCAGGGGACTATGGGGCATATTTAGTTGATACGGGGGGCACACATTGTTTCATTGCCATGACATTCGCACGCACTGTTGGGTTATTAGACACCATCGAGAGCACGGTTACTTGTGTAGATTCTCCGTTGAGTAGGGGTTCCGTGATTTCCCTTATTTGTAGAGGTGTGGGTATAGAGATCGGGAGGTTTACTTTACCTGCTGATATGTTAGTGTTAGAGATGATTGAGTACGATGCAATTATTGGTATGGATTGTCTAGTTGCGTACCGAGCCATCATTGACTGTTTTAGTAGGAGTATTATCTTTGCCATTCCCGGGCAGGAGATGTTTTTAGTCGGGATACCTCGCCCTGAGGGAGGATCGTCCACTCAGTTGTACTATATAGAGGAGGAGACCTTTAAGGAAGTGGTGATACCACTTGATGCGATTCCAGTTTCTTAGGGAGTTTTCTGATGTATTTCAGGATATACCTAGACTACCTCAGAGTATAGAGATAGATTTTTTGATCGACTTGATGCCGTACACTCAGCCTATTGCCCGCGCACCTTACCGTATGGCTCCAGCAGAGATGAGAGAGTTACGAAATCAGATTGAGCAGTTATTGGGTCAGGGGTTTATCCGAAGGAGTACTTCACCGTGGGGTGCCCCTGTGTTGTTCGTAAAGAAGAGGGATGGATTGTTAAGGTTATGTGTAGATTACCAAGAGTTGAATAAGGTCACGATACGGAATAAGTATCGGTTGCCCTGAATCGATGACTTATTCGACCAGCTGAGAGGAGCTTCTTTATTCTCAAAGATTGATTTGCGATCAGAATACCATCAGTTGCGTATCAGGGAATAGGACATCTCGAAGACTGCTTTCTTGATGAGATATGGTTCCTACGAGTTTTGGGTTATGCCTTTTGGCTTGACCAACGCTCCAGCCGTGTTTATGGACTTGATGAATAGGGTGTTCAGAGAGTTCCTAGACCAGTTTGTCATTGTCTTTATTGATGACATTATGGTTTATTCCCAGACAGAAGAGGAGCACGCTGAGCATTTGAGATAGGTTTTGCAGACGCTACGTCAGGATGAGCTTTATGCAAAGTATGAAAATTGCGGGTTTTGGCTAAAGGAGGTTCAGTTTTTGGGGCATATCATTTCAGACCGGGGGTTATGTTTATATCCGGGGAAGGTATCCGCAGTGAGGGAGTGGGTACAGCCCACGACGCCTATTGAGATTCGTAGTTTCTTGGGCCTAGAAGAATACTACATGAGGTTTATTCGAGGTTTCTCAAAGATAGCGGGTCCTTTAACACATCTAACTTGCAAAGGTGTGCCATTCATCTGGAGCGATGCCTGTCAGTTGGCATTTGATGAGTTAAAGGACAAGTTGACCTCAGCACCTATGTTAGCATTGTCGAGACCGAGAGTTGAGTATCTAGTCTACACCGATGCGTCCTTATAAGGACTCGGAGGTGTGCTGCAGTAGGAGAGTCAGGCCATAGCTTATGCTTCCCGTAAGCTTAAGCCTCAAGAGAAGAATTACCCCACCCAAGACTTGGAGTTAGCGGCAGTTGTATTTTCCCTTTGGATTTGGAGACATTACCTCATGGGGGAGAAGTTTCGATTGTTCACGGATCACAAGTCTCTACAGTACCTCTTCACGCAGAAGGAGTTAAATATGCGATAAAGACGGTGTCTTGAGTTTGTGAATGATTATCAGTTTAATATCCAATATCACCCGGGGAAGGCTAACGTGGTAGCATACGCGTTGAGCCGTAGGCTAATAAATGAGGTGGTTGAGGTGTGGAAAACAAAGTGGAAGGAGTTGGGACACCAGGATGCAGTGGCCCGATAGTTCATGTCTGTGATGACTATTACACCGCAGATTGTCACGAGAGTGGTAAAGGCCCAGGCAAATGACTCGTTCTGTCACGAGCAGATAGTTCGATTACTAGCGAAGGGAGAGGAGTCATATACCATTAACTCAGATGGGGGGTTACACTTAAATAGGAGACTAGTCATTCCGGAAGGGGAAGACGTACGACACGAGGTGATGACAGAACCGCACGGCTCACGGTTCGCGGTACACCCTGGTGGGGACAAAATGTACCAAGACATGAGACGTCAGTATTGGTGGAGCGGGATGAAGAGAGATATCGCCGTGTTTGTTTCTAAATGCGGCACTTGTCAGGTAGTAAAAGTGGATCATCAGAGACCGGAAGGACTTCTACACCCATTAGAGGTTCCGACGTGGATATGGGAGAGCATATCCATGGACTTTATTATGGGGTTACCTACGTCACAGAGGGGTCATGACTCCATTTGGGTAAGTGTGGACCGGTTGACCAAAATGGCTCATTTTCTACCCGTAAGGATAGACTACACTATGGGACAGTATGCCTAGATTTTCATTTCAGAAATAGTGAGACTTCACGGTGTGCCTCTAAATATCGTGTCTGACCGAGACAAGATATTTGTTTCACGATTTTGGGAGAGTTTCCAGGAGGCCATGGGCACCGAATTGCAGTTGAGTACGACTTATCACCCGCAGATCGATGGGCAGACCGAGCGTACAAATTAGATGTTGGAGGACATGTTGCGTATGTGCGTCATAGACTTTGGGGGTGGATAGGAGCAGTACCTTCCACTGGTGGAGTTTGCTTATAATAACACCTACCAGTTCACTATTGGCATGGATCCATTTGAGGCATTGTACGGTAGACCTTGTCGTTCTCCAGCATGTTGGTTAGAGGTGGGGAATAATAAACTCCTTGGGTCGGAAGTGATTTAGGACACTTCTGGAAGGATATAATTGATACGGAGTCGCATTCGGGTAGCTCCAGATCGGCAAAAGAGCTACGCTGATGCGAAGAGGTTCTTTAGAGAATTCGAAGTGGGGGACCAGGTATTACTTAGAGTATCTCCTATGAAGGGGATTATGTGTTTTAGGAAAAAGGGGAAACTAGCACTGAGATATGTGGGGCTGTTTCCTATCATCGAGCGGATTGGGCCAGTTGCGTATAGACTTGGGTTACCGGAGCACTTGCATTGGATTCATGAGGTGTTCCATATTTCCTCACTAAGGAAATATCTTAGAGATGATTTGGACCATACTCACATTGCTTTGGAGGACATCGATCTCCAGCCCGATAGTTCCTATGAGGAGGGGCCGATTGCTATATTGGATCGAAGCGAGCGGAAACTGAGGTCGAAGATAGTACCGTTAGTACGTGTTCAGTGGTGGCATCATAATGCTGAGGAGTCCACATGGGAGCACGAGGATGAGATGCGCTAACGTTATCCAGAGTTAATTTTATCAGGTACTTTTTAGTTCCGAATTTCGGGACAAAATTCTGTTATTAGGGGGGAAGTATGTAATACCCCGTATTTTTATTGATATTTATTAAAGGGATTAATTAAATTAAATGTGAATTAATTGAGAATTAATCCAGATATAAATACTAATGAGATGTGAGTAGGTATTTGATTATGTTGTGTATATATGGCAATATATGAATATTGAAAATATTAAAATTGTCACGAGATTGAAATACGATAATTTGGGAAATTTAGTTGGGACGCGCGTGTCAGTCGTGTCAGAAATGAAATTTTTTGAATTAAAATGTGAATTTTATTTTAATCAACCGAATGGTCAGTTTGAGTGCACCAACGAGTCTAGAAGGGTCGAAATAGTCAGAAAACACTAGCCAAGAGTTTAGTTTGGATCCCGGGGAATTTTTGGGCCATCTAGGCAACTTAAAAGGGTATTTTGGTAATTTTGAAATTTTGGGAATTAAATCCAACGAATTTTAAGAGTTAATTATACATTATTAGTAACCCACTAAGCCCATTGCCAGCATTTGACAAGTTAGAGGGCTACAAGAGTTATAGGAAGAGTTGGAAGAGGTTCCCAAGAGAAAATCCATAACCATCATCTTCAACCTTGGGAGAAAATCTCTAGAGAAAGGGGAGAGATCAACCTTCAACCTTCAACATCAAATTCTGAAGAACAATCTAAGGCAAGTGATTTAGTATTTTTAATGCATTGCATATGTCTTCCATGCTTAATGTAGGAATTATCTTATATTGATCTTTTTGAAGAAAACCCATGAAATTTGTTGGAGAAACTTTGAATTTGGGTTACGATTTGCATGTAGTATGATAATGGACTGATTTAATACTTGATCGGTTATATATGATGATTTAAAAATGGATTTATGATGAGTAATTAGGCATAAGAAAATTTGGAGTTCATGTTCATAGGGTTTGGGGAAATATTTGAAGATTCATATTAATTCCATGATAATTTGTATGATTTGACCCTTTAAATTTGATAAGGAATGATCTAGGGTGATTATAAATGTTTATATACATTAAAACACAACTTGGATGGTCTTAGGGTGGATTTAGATGAGAGAAGAATTGAGGAAAACGAAATTGGGATTTTCTGGGCTTAAATTGCCATCTCGTTAGAAGACCTGCCCAGGTCGTTCGAACGACCTCGTTCGAATGAACTCGTTCGAACGAGACTGCTAACGAGTTGACATAATGGCCATTTTGGCCTGAATTGATTTCTAGTATCCCATAGACTTATTGAAATGATGAGATAACCTTC
Source organism: Sambucus nigra (assembly GCA_949130495.1). Taxonomy (NCBI): domain Eukaryota; kingdom Viridiplantae; phylum Streptophyta; class Magnoliopsida; order Dipsacales; family Adoxaceae; genus Sambucus; species Sambucus nigra. The sequence continues at coordinate 424,783,125 of OX422218.1, forward strand.
CCTTATTAACTAGTGGGTATAGTTGGGAGATTGGGGTACATTGAGGAGTAAAACTTAGAATAGTGTCTTGAACCGAATGACATTTGTGGATTGGGAAGCAAGTAACTAATCACGATGTGAGAATAATTGATAACTTAAATACATATAAATCGGGGACTTGTGATTTGTATAACACTAAGTGTTGGTATAAGAAGGAGAAGTATACCACTAAAAAAATATTTTAATATCTAAGATGTGAGAATGCTTAGTACATGTAGTTATATGTGTATGACATACCTATCATACTTGCTATCATTAGAGGCTGGCATTCGTTTAGGGCCATCTAATCTTTGTGTGCCTACGGGGGATTTAGAATGGTACCTCGATCACATAGGTCAGAGAAGGGCTTATTGAGAAGTTAATAAGTCTACTGATCATGGGAGCGTAGGTATGAACGTGACCCATGTGTTGTGAACTATGTTCGCCTCCAATATTTGTGATTGTTGTTAATGAAACGTTTCCTGAGAGATTCGAAATACGTGGTCCTCATGTATGTGATGTACCGGGATTTGATAGCAGAGTATGTGATCATCGCAGCTTAGTCTCGGGGTGCTAGTATTGTATTTTTATGGTGAGAATAATAAACTATTGATTGAAATGAATATTCGTGAATAATTGTGAGTATAAGTAATAGCAACAGTTTGTAAAGTGAAAATGTAATATTTACAATAAATTGTAATGCTAAAGTGGGGAAACTGTGTAATAAGGTACAATACTTTATTAAATAGAAGATGTTGGGATTTGAGTTGGATATCATATTGAAATATAGATTTAGCATTGGACTAGTTAGATATGGGTGCAACTAGAAATGGTTACGGGTACGATAGGAGTGCACAATTAGTTGAGAGGAGAGGAACTCATGTGAGTGCACACACTATCATGTACTTTATATCACTATTTAATGATATTAAACACTTGTATATTTTTAAAATTATTTTCACATTCGGTCTCTAACCCGTTTGCTTTCAAATCTATTTTTGTAAAAACCTTTTTAGGTGCCCAGCCACAAGGACACCATGCATAAGAGTTCTATTCAGGTGACGTGATGTAGCTGCTGTGGAAGTTACAGGACCTTGATAGTACACGCCTCCATTTTTATCTTGACTCCATTATCAGTTTTTATCATTTGTTGGGCATGTCGCCCATTCCTTTTAGAGACATCTTACTTATTCAGTTATTTCAGACTTTGGATTGTAATTAATTTTAGTGATGCAGACTTTGTATTAATTTATTTCGGAATTCTGTTTGTTGTGAGGAGTTTTCCTCCAGACTCATTATTATTGGATGGTAATTCTATTGTGACTATATTGTTGATTATGTTAACTTTTCATAATTCATTTATTGCATGTTAATCGGATTTAATTAAAATAAACAACTCACTTCTTAAATACTAGGCGGTTAGTCATATTAAAATGTTTTCGACAGTGATGCTATGAACTGAACCAACTTGGCATATGTATTAAATTAATAAAGGAGTAGCTACCCGGTATTTAATTAGTCGGGGTGTCACAGAAGGGTAATCTCCCAACACCACAGGTGACTCGACTGACGATGCAAACTAAGGAGATTATTGTAATACCCCTTAATTTTAATGACATTTAAAATAGAATTAATTAAAAGTAAAATGGGGATTAATTGAAGTTAAATTTGTATAATAATTAGAATTAATTCGGATTGAATATTACTTGAGAATAAATTAATATGTAATTGATATTGAATATTACTTTGTAATTAACAGTAATATATGATTATATGGTCTTAAGTGAATAATACGTGAATTATTAAAATTATGTCGGGACGCGCGTGTGAGTCGTGTCGGGGCTAAATTAAAAGGGAAAAAGGGGAAATTATTTTTAAGTCATCCGTATGATCATTTTGACTTCGCCAATGAGTTCAAAAGGGTCAAAATAGGCAGAAAAGTCTACCCGGGGGTTTGATTTGGGTCTAGAGTCAATTGGGAACCAAAAGGACACCCAAAAGGGTATTTTGGTCATATTTCGAGGGAGGCAAATAGTACCTGCTATATTGGAGTTTTATTATTTAAGATTAGAGTGTGTTAAACCATTAAATCATTTGCCAAAAGACTAAGGAGAGGAAGGGGAAAAATTCTAGGAAGAGGAGGGTTTTAGAGAGTAAACCAAGGGTTGCACCACCACCAAAAAAGTGATTGGAAAGGAGGAGGAAGTATTATAAATATAAATTCACAAATGGATCAGAACTATACCTTAAGGAAAGTGTAATTCTTGTTCCAATTAGAGAGTATAATATCCATGTTAAATTAGATGAGATAAACGCCCATGAAAACTATATATATAAGATACAAATTTGATGATTTTGATGTAATTCTTGAAATGGAAATTATTTAGGATTATTCCTTTGATGAAATTAGAATTAACACCATGAAAGTTTGAGTTTAATTGATGAGGGAATTTGTGGTTTATATGTGTTCTTGAGAAAGAATTCTTTCATGTAGATTTTCTCTAATTTAAAATAAGATTATTATGACTCATCGAAATTCCATGATGATTTTGTTATGATTTGATGTTATAAATAATGTACATACTTGGGTATATCATTTGGGATGAATTATAAGGAGTTTAGGATCATTTGGTGGAGGTTTTAAGGATGAATTATGTTACAATCCGTAGGTAGAAATTTGTAAAAAAAAGACGAACATTATATGATAAGTTTAGGAATGTTTTAAGAAGAATCTAGAAGTATGCTCGCTTATTTTCGTATAAAATCACGTTCTGCACAACTTTGTAGTTTTAAGTTTTTTCACAATCACAGCAGAAAAGTGTCAAAATTGTAATTTTTATTTCTGGGCAGATTGTAACTTTATCGAAAAAAGGATTGTTGGGAATTACAAAAATAATCGGGGCTTGTAATAATGAGTCCGGGATTTGGAACAATAAGTATGAATTGAAGGTAGCTACTGGAATAATTGATTAAATCCTTTGAGTTAATAAGAGATGTTCGGAGTAATGGGAAATGTGAATAAAATGTAAATTATTACTTATGGGATAAACTTGAAATATACTATGTGTGGTATTTGTATATAGTATGAGAGTATACCCATTCGTTGATATATATACATAGGTGGGGCCAATACCTATAATATAATTGAGGTTTAAAATACCATGATACGTAGAATATTCGAGATATAAGTATACTACATATGAGACTTGTGATATGGGATGTGATTATGCCCTATTGCTGATATATATATATATATATATATATATATATATATATATATATATATATATATATATATATATATGCTGAGTGTGTACCTATATGATAATTTATGTGTATGATATACCCATGCTACTTGTTATCGATGGGAGGTTTGCGCGTTGAGGACAGTCGTATCCTGATGAGCCTTTGGGGGGATTTTTGACTTGCGCCTCAGAATATATAACCTAGGTACGAAATACGTGTGATAATGATAGTGATGACGGTCATATGGGTACATAGGTATGTGACTTGGACTAGATAACAGAGTAGTGTACGTGCCCCACAGTTGTGTCTCGGGGTGCATTATAGTATATATATAATAGAGTGAATGTATATATATACATGTGATATTATCTACTGTGTGATTTACGTAGACGTGAAAGGTAAAGATATCTTAAATTAATTAAGTATGAGAACACTTATATTGACATTTCAATTACTATATTTATTTATTACATGTATTGTGAAGGAAATACGCGAGGAAAGATAAGGGCTATTGTTAGTTGATACAATGAGATAATCTAATGAATGTGGGAATAGTAACTAGAATAAATTGAGAATACGTTAGGCGTGCACATGAGTTGAGAAGTGAGAATCTCAAGTGAGAGTCAGAGGATGTAACATATATATAATAATTGCTAATTGTAGCATTTATTCACTTGTTGTTTTTACAATCTTTTACAATCGGGCCCTAGTCCATTTTCTCTTGCATAGTCTCTTCCCTTTTATATATACTATATCAGGTGTCCAGCCATAGGGACACCCAACTTAGAGGATCTCATATTTATTCGGTATGGACGCTTTGGAGGGTGGACCTTTCATTAGACGCATCATTTTATTGATTCATGTACTCTGTAGTCATTTTCTTCTATGTCATGTTGCCAATGGATTCTTGTCGTTTTCATTCTATCTCAGTCATTAGTTTTACTTATGTTGGTTTTGGATACATTTGGTTTGATTTGGTTTATTGTATTGAGATGTTTTAAACTGGGAAGTTTATTCCAATTATATTAAATAAGTTTTGATGGTGATTATTTATTATTCATTGTTGTGGATTGGGTTATATGATAACTGATTGCTATTGTTAAAAATGAATTTTATTTAAAATTAAAAGTTTTAACACTAGCTTATTTGATTACTAGGTGGTTAATAATGAAAGAAAACAAATATTTTCTGACAGTGATACTAAGAATGAGCCAACTGAATAATTTAAATTAATTGGATAAATGATTGGCCACCCGATATTTAATTAAGCGAGTTGTTAGATGTGGTATCAGGGCTAGGTTCTAATGTCCTTAGGATCTGTACGACTTTATATATTTAAGCGTAGCGTTATTTGATTTAGAGCCTTATTATTAGGATGTTTTATTCCTCTGCGTATTACGACTTACATGCTCCTAGTAGGAAATATAAGTGATGTAATTCTTATACGAGCTTGGTCAGACATCGATGACTAGTGAGGGTCGTTAGAAGAATAGAAGGATGAGGACTCAACCAAATACTTAGAAGATTTTAGAAATGGAAATTTAGATAGAACCCCCTAAACTTGTTGTTCAGGCTGAGGACAATAAAGAAATCGTCCGGGAGCTGTAGTTTCCAGGAACCGTCATGGATGACGTTTGTTCCATTTCAAAACCTACTCAACACTTTTAGTGAAAGGTGAAGGAGTCGGAAGGACTCTTGAGAAGGAAGAAATCCAAATACAATTATGTAGGGTGAATTGTAGAAACACCAAGGAATAGAACATTTCAGGTGAAATTTTTACTCTTGGGAACTGATGAGAGTTAGACATCACATATAAAGAACCATGTGGGAAGCTAAAACGAGACATTATAGTATTGTTCGACTGTGAAATCGTCCATTTTATGTTTAATCAGGATATGAATAGAATTTTGAAACTTATTTTATATGGGCGAGAAATAAAGCCCAATGCGAAAGAGCAGTGAACTTGTTTAACGAATTCCTTACCGAACGAAGAATGGGGTACGTCATAAATAAGTAGAGTTCATTGTGTGGAAGAACTCATGAGTTATATACTCAAGTGTTAAAATTTACCCCCATCATGTAGATCAGCTAGTAAGGGGATGTTCAAGCCTAACCAACATCTCGGGTTCAAGCCTTGGGAATGCAGTTGTGTTAAATTTCGGAGGGAGAACTTTGATTCCCTTGTGGTGCTACCGGGATCGAACAGGATTAGTCCCAAGCCAAAGGCATGGGGAGCCTGGGTCTAGACAAAAAAAAATACGTAAGTGTTAATGGGAAAATCTGATGAAGACGACAAAGGTTGATCTCTCCAAGAAATTTGTTAATGCCCCAATGAGAAAGGGAGATAGGAGGAAAATCTAGCCGCAAGGCAAAGATCGACTTCAATGGTGATAGTGAAACATTACCAGAACGTACACCCAATAGGGAATATATTTAAACTATTACTGAGCGAAGATGAATTCATCCAAGACCAGTGTGGTCGACCATGTGTTTCCTCGGACTATTGGAGCCAAAGGAACAGTGGAAATAGAAACTGGGAGCTAAGACTGCCCGATCCAAGATAAGGACATTACAAAATAGTCAGTAGGACCAGTGACGGGGGAATGAAAAAGGAAATTGCCCTATGTGTAGAAATAAAGACTACTGGTGTTGAATGTATCCACATTGAGAAGTGAGACCGATAAGTTTAGGAATGGTAAACCATGCCAGTTAGGAATAAAAACTAGAGGAGTGAAATTTTCGGTGGAGGAATTCAGTCAAGAGAATCGGGTCGAGTAAATTTACAATCTGAGAGTAGTGGGATTAGGCAGAACTAGTGGAGTCCTCAACAACTGTAGCATACCATATTTTAGGGTCGATGGGACCCAAGAAGTAAAAGGAAGGCCAGTAAGGCCATAATTGTGTCCTAGAGATTTGGGACCAAAATTTCAATGATGGGCGTGCAGCCGTAGAACATAATAATTTTCCCACTACGAGGAGGGGGAAACTATTGGATGAAATCCTAGATGTATAACGATTGCAGATGCTCATGGGTTGTTTTGGTAGCTAGGTGCTCGGACCTTACGATTGGGAGATACTGGTGAAGTTTTGTTTCATCCTTATTAGTAATGGATTAATTCAAGTGGCATGGGTGTGTCACAATATATATGAATTATTAACACTAAAAATTCTCCTGCGAGTGGAGTTTAGTGGGTATGATGGTTTTAACAGTCGGGTTGCGAGCATATTTATAATTGATAATGGAACTTTTTGATGTCGTTTGGAGTGAGCTGGGTGGGCACTAAGAATATATTTTATCTTTATAATTTACTACTAATTTGAGTTATAAAAGTACAGATTATTATGGTAATGTGTAGGGATTCAGTACCAAATGTTTGAACGATAGTAGATTGAATGATAAGACTATTGTCTTGGATATTTTGCGTGATTAATATTACTGTGGTGAGGCCCCACTTGAAATATGGTTGGGCCTACAAATATATATGAAAATTTCATGGTATCATCGACTTCAGTGAGTATGTTGTCTAGTTATATGTAAACCCAGTGTATAGGAATTTATTTACTGATGTGACTTAGGATACTTTGTGGTATTTATCGAGTAGTAAAATATAGCTCGTGAGAGCGCCATGTTACATGTTATTTCTTAGGGGAATAAGCAGATTTTTTTAACATACGGAGATTATGGGAAGGTACATATTATGAATTGAGGGACTTACGAATCTCAACGACCGACTATGTTAGGTAGTAGTGTATCGGGAGCGTCCCGAAGCCTGATTATTTCTCGAATATACAACCTCGCCAACATAGGCACATTTTCCATGAACTTAATCAATAAGAAGTTTGTAGACTTAGTGAGTCAATCTACTATAACTCGTACCACATCATGACCACACTCAGACCGTTGCAAAGTCATGAAGAAATCCATCTTTATATGCTCCCTCTTCCACTTTGTCATGGGTAATGGTTGCAACAACCTTGCCGCCTTCTTATGTTTGGCCTTTACAAGAAGACAAGTGTAGCACTTGGATACATACTTCTCCACATTTCTCTTCATGTCGGACCACCATAAGTCCCTGCATAGGTCCTTATACATATTGTTGGCACCAGGGTGTATGTTAAAATGTGAGTAATGGGCTTCTCACATTATTTCATCCTGAAGCTCCTCAATAATTGAGATAATTGACTGACCCTTGTGTCGCACGCTATCATCCTTATCCACGGTAAGAGTTTTAAACACTTACCCATTCATAATATGACCACTATACTCGATAAACTCAGGATCACATGATTGGGCATCTAGAACTTTTTTTTGGATGAGGGACCTAGGCACCACACCCCAAAGGTATGACCTATCATAACCCTACTGAATGTGTAAATCAAACTTCTGCACCTCCGTAAACATCTTTATAGATGGAACCTCATTTGCATAAGGTAATGCTGTACTTTCGTCTAAGAGCATCGGCTACCACATTGGCCTTACTGGGATGATACTCCAATGAGAAGTCATAGTCCTCCATTAAGTAATCCGTCATCTCTGGTGGAGATTAAGATCACGCTGCGTGAAAATGTACTGAAAGTATCTTATGATAAAAATGACACCTTAAACCATTCCCCATACATAACATATCTCCAACTCTTAAGTGCAAACACCACCTCAGCTAGCTCCAAATCATGGGTGGGGTAGTTCTTCTCATGTACATTTAGCTGGCGAGATGAATAAGCTACCACCTCATCATTCTGCATCATTACTGCTCTGAGTCCTGAACTTGAAACGTTATAATACACTGTGTAACCCTTACCTCATTCTAGGAGGACAAGAATGGATCCAGAGGTCAACCTAACTGTTAGCTATTAGAAGGATGACTTACAACCCTCGAACCACTCAAATTGCACATCCTTACGAGTTAATATGGTGAGGGAAGTTATACCCTCACGAAGTCTTAAACGAATCTACGGTAGTAATTTGATAGGCCCAAGAAACTATGCACTTTTATGACTATCCTCCGCTGACTCCAACTCAATACGGACTTTACCTTTAAAGGATGGAGATAAATGACCTTGATAGAAACAACCTAACTATGGAATTTCTCCTATTCCATCTAGAATTCGTAATTGCTAAATTTAGCATACAACTGATTCTCTTTGAGCTCCTCTAATGTCATGAGGAGGTTTTCCCTATGGTCTATATATGAGGTCTAATAGACTAGTATGTCATCCACAAATACAACCACAAACCAGTCTAGGTAAGGATGATAAATACAGTTAATTAGAGACATGAATGTCGATGGGGCGTTGGTCAAACCAAAGGGCATCACTAAGAACTTGTAGTTCCTATATCGAGTTTGGAAAGCATTGTTAGGGATATCCTCCTCCCTGATACGCAATTGGTGGTACCCATAATGAAGGTCAATCTTTGAAAATTGGCCTTCCCCATGCAACTGATCAATCAAGTCATCGATACAAGGCATAGGGTACTTATTCTTCATCGTTACCCTATCCAGGTGCCTATAATTGATGAAAAGATGAAAAGAATGTTCCTTTTTCATCATAAATAAGATTGAATCTCTCCATAAGGATAAACTAGGGCAAATGAAGCCCTTACTGGTTATCTACTCCAACTGAACCCTGAGCTCCTATAATTGTGTTGGATAATCATATGAGGTGTAATAGAGATGGGTAAGAAACCCTAATGTAACTCTATCACGAAATCCACCTCTCATAATGGTGGTAACCCAGAGAGATCATTGGAGAACACATAGAGAAACTCCCGTACCATGGGGTAGTCTAAAACCATCCCATCCGACTTATTTTAAGCAACCATGCTTCTCAACCAACCAAAATACCATTTCTATTCATGAACATTAGAAACCTTTTAAGGGTAATAAACACCCTACTCATTGCTAAAGCGATGAAGAGACCCTTTTGAAAGTGATACTAGGACACTATGTCGATGGCATTCTATGACAGCTTCGAATATGATAGCCAATCCAGGCCAAGTATCAATCGAACTCATCCATGTCAATAATGACCAAATTATACTCTAGAATAAACTCTCCATCCATAATTATACAAATATAATAAACCCTATTTAGAATGATACGAACCCCAATTGCAAGCCCTATGAAGGTAGGAGGATGAACCTTCTCTACTTATATTCCTAAATTGAATGCCAAGGAACTTGAAATAAAAGAGTTGTGCCAGAATAAAACAATGACTTAAACCATGTATTATAAAAATGAATCATACCTTTCATCATCAAAGGATCGTCAGAAGGTGAAACCCGTTGTGACATGACATAAGCTCACCTAGGGTTAAATGTGATAGTTCCACCCTTGGGCACCAGACCCGGCCCATGGATAACCTAACCCTAGCTTTGACCTGAACCATCCATGAGATGCCTCGGGGCTACTAATAAACTAAAGGGAATTGTTGTTATTGCTGAGTAAGGCTTGTATAACCAAAGTTTTGGCTATCACGAAATGAACCATCTACTGACTGCCTAAAGCCCACTAAGGGCAATCCCTTTTAAAGTGACCCGGGAGTCCATAAGAAAATAAAGTCCTCATTGTGGGACTCTGATCACTGGTGCACTGGGATGATGAAGAGCCAACCCATATGGAAGCCTTTATCTTCATAAAGAAGCCTCAAGCCCCATCGCGGGACTTATTATGATCTCTGCCCTAGAACCCTTCGGGCTCCTTCCTGATTTCTCAAATGTCCTTGCTATCCTCAATATAAAGATCCAACTGAATAACTTTGTTCACTACAGACATGAAGTTAGGTTGATGTAAACCTTTCAGAATCCACCGAATACCCAGGTTGAGGCCCTTAATAAATAACCTCCTCTTCTTAGTCTCATCTTTCTGAACAACATCAACATACTTACACAAGCTTTCAAAATTCACCAGGTACTCATTCACCAAATTCTTCCCCTGAATCAAGTGGGAGAACTCATCCTTCTTGGAATCCTTGAATGCTTGGGGAAAGTAACAGTCAAGGAAGGTAGGTTTGAAGCCGTCCCAATCAATGGTCTCTGTATCACTGGGGAGATGCTCGTTAAACTAACGTCGGGCTTCTTTAGTGAGATGGAACGCATAAATACTGGCTTTATTCCCAACTAGAATGTCAATAATCTCCATTATCCTAGTGACTTCATCAAGCCTCTCTTCTGCAGCATCGATGTCAGAAGCCCCGTTAAAGGTGGGTGGGTGGATCCTCTTTAAATCCTTAAGGATGGAGGCAGAGGTAGTACTCTTGATTGTCCCACTGTAGTTGGTCCGCTACTTATGTGTGAGAGAGTCGCCTATCAGACGCATGGCTTTCTCCATGCATCGAAGCTCACTGGTGCTCGATCCACTAGCTATGTCATGGCATGGAGGCATTTACACAAGAATGGAGATTTTAATATATAATGACACGAAAAGAAAGTTTTGGTGGAAGAAATTTACTGAAAGTACTAAAGTATTATCTAAGCAAAAACATATATGGAAAGCATAAACACTCTGTCACACTCGAGGATCCAATTGTTACAAGCTTTGGGCCACCTGCACTAAATCAACGAGTTACAGGGGGAGGGGGTAGTCCATTTTTCTTTATTTAAGATAATCCTTTAATTTCTCCATTAATAAAAAACTAATTTTGTCAATTTTAGCTTGAGAAAGAAGGTGATCACCTAATTAATCAATTAACAAGATTTATTTTTAAAAATCCAATTTAGTCAACAATGCGAATAAAATATGAAATAGACCACATTCATCCCTATATTATTACAAAGCATGGATTAAGTCCCAGATAAATGTTTAAATTCACCAGAGTTCCAAAAAGAGACAAAGCACTAACGATTTTGATTGCCCTCGGGGTACTTAGCTGCATCCTTTCCCTCTGGGGCCTTACCCGCATCCTTTTCAGCATCCCTACTTGATGTATCTAGGGTGGGTGGGTTTTTTAATAATAAAATGCATGGGTGAATGAATGCTTAGTAGGGTGGGTAATACTAAGCTATAATTTTTCTACAAAATACTATAAATACAATGTGTATTTTAATCAATTCCAAAAACCTTTAATAATTTAACTAGTATTCATGCAACTACTATGCAATTCACCCGAGCGATGAGCTCATAAGCACACTTAACAGATTTCAGGAACTGGTATTGTTGGCGCTTACTCGAATGGAGGGGTGACATCAGCCTATCCCACCTCTTCTTAATCAATGCGCTCTATCCTCATAGACATCCTTTATAAACGATGATTTTCCACATCTCAATGTCAGAATAAGTGTAGGAATTAGTGTAACTAATAAAAGGAACTACAAACAAATTTAAAATTAGCAAACTAAATAAATTGGATTCAAGCAGACTTCAATTCATCCCTTGAATGGGAAATTAGCCTTCCACAATCATCATCCAAGAAATAATGTAAGCAATTAAAATAATGAAATGAGTAATTAGAGAAGAATTGATCAAACCTAAATTTGTCTTGAATTGTAATGAATTTCTTCAATCCACAATCGTTTAAAATTTTAATTACAATCACTCAGTAATTTAAAAAAAACTACCAAATTTTTTTTCTCTATTCTAAACATTCTCTAAGTCATGTTATCTATAAGTCTCTATCTCTTCTCAATTGAGCCTTCTGTCTTTTATATTTGGCAAACATAGGGCTAAGGGGCAATTTAGGAAGGTGCAAGAACATGCATGCATGGTAATAGTGAGTTAGTTAATTGAGGGTATAATGGGAAATGGGGTAAAGATTCATTTTCCATATATGAGGCTTTTGTTTAGTCTTTTGAATGGGATTTATTTGGTAGATGCGATTTAAGAACTTTTGTGGGTTTTGGGTCAAGTACAAGATATGGGTATTAGGCTTGGTGGGCTTCCAAGTCTTAAGGGTCACGGGTTGGTAGATTCGAGTTCAATCCGGGTTCGTGGGTTGATGGGTTGTCAGTCTTGGTGTGAGGAGGCAAGGCTGCAGGATAATGTCTTCTAGAGGCAGGTTCGATATTTGGGTAAGGTTGGAGGTTGTGACAATATGGATGATGTGGGTCGCCGACGGGTTATTATTTATGGGTGTTGGCATGTTATATGTCAAAGAGAGAGAAGAGAGAAGTTGTGATGTAGGAGATAAAGTTAGGTCAGGGATTAATTGGATTAGGGGTTAGTATTAATTATGAGTTTTGGGAGTTTATTAGGTGTATGTGAGGTGTGTGGGGGTGTCGGTGTAGGTTTAGGTGTATCATAAGATGGGTGTGTGTGTGTCTATCATTTGTACTAAACAATTAAAACTATTTAATTATTACAACTAAACTAATAAAAGATAAAAAAATGATATTAATTCAAAATTAAAATCCTAACTTATTTATAAAAGACTCAAAATAAAATAAAAACCAAACTACTAAAAATAAAAATACTAGAAATAACTAAATAGAATCTAATTAATTGCAGGCTTACGTATATACAAATGCGGACGTAAAGACACATACATAGTATATAATATTTACATAAGATAATAAAATACTAAAAATAAACATCCTAAAATAAAATAAAACAAAAAGAAAGAAAAATGACGCAACCATATTCACGCATATTATGCTAGCATAAAATAATAAAACACTAAATAAAATGAAATTTAATAATAAAAATGACTCGAAAAATATATGAATAAAGAAAATAATAGAATAAAACACCACACACACGGGGAAAGTTTAGGACAGGCTAGGGGGTCTGGGCTCGGTTAGGGGACAGGGTAATTGGTACGAAAAATGGGATTTTGGCTCTTTTAACGTGCATTTGTCACATTTGATTCGAAATAAAGCTTTTACGCTCCGTAGGAGGCATTTGACCCACATGATAAACATGAACATGCATAAGACCAATTTTATCTAGAAATAGCAATTAAAACTCATCTGTTTTGGGTTTTATTTTAAAACTTTTGGGTGCTTATCAGACTACCCCCAAACAGAACATTGCTAGTCCTCGAGCAAAAATAGTGAGAAAGAAAGATAAGAAACCAAAAGTGTGCCACTTTTGCGGGCACTTGCGATTACTCTTAGCATGTGAAACAAACTGTTAAACCTATAGGTTGCCCAACAGGACGAGTTTTATCTCATGAGGGTTTGAATGGAATATTACCACAAAATTTTGTATTTGCAAACGACAGTCAATCTATTATTGGATGAAGAACAATTGCACAATCCATTATGAGTTAAATATTTCGAAGAATACAAGCTAGAAGTGTATAAAAAGTTTAGCTAAGTGAATTCTCAAGGCACATCTTTTCTAGATCTCCTTTTTGGAATGAATGCTTCAAGTTCAAATCTCACTAGATATTGATCTCTCAAATGAACTCACCAGACTTGGGTAAGTGTATCTCTCTTGTGTTTGAGGTGGTGAGAAAATGTAAGAAAGTTTAAATGTCTCACACACATATGAAAGAATGAAGATTTTAGAAAGAAAAATGATCTCATGAAATAAAGCCAATCACTGTAGGGATAACGTCGAGCCATTCACCATATAGACTTCTCGTTTGCTCGAACACCTTACCAAGGTCGAAAAATGGGTTATATGTAAGGGATTATGGGAAAATGAAAAAAAGAATATGGATGACATAATGGTAGGGTTTTTGAGAAGAGTGGAACACAATCTGAATAACCAATGTCTTCATTTCATAAAACTTTGATCGCAATCTTTCTTTCTTTTTTTTTATAATTTTTTTCTTTTTCTATTTTTATCTTCTGTTTTTTTCTCTATTGTGATGCATTTTTCATTTCATAACACAAATGAAGACAATTGCCATTTTGATGTTCAAGAACTCTTTTTAAAAAAAACAATTGATGGATGGTAATGAGTGGAAATGATATAGGGATGGTATGGGGGAATGTAAGTAGATAAGGAAAATATGGAAAGATAACGGGTGAAGTGAGTGATAATGTGGTATGGAAAAAGGGTGAGTATAACTCTAGCAAAACTAGCATTGGTACAACCTCTTCAATACAAAAAATTCATCACAATCCAACAAAGGCAGTAAGCTCCACTTTACAACCAAGCTTTCTATCTCCTCATCCATATACCAACCAAGCCACCAAGGCCTTTCTCTATTCAAAAAATTCCAAAAAAACTCATTTTTTACCTTATCTCAAAATAAATCCCTTAAAAAGAGGAGCACTTTTATAACCAATCCTCTGAGGCCATCTTCTACTCAAACATATTCAAAAATTTCCAAAAAATACACATTATCCTACTTTTCTCAAAATAAAAGCTCAACATCAAATTAAAGTTCATGTAGAGTAAGCCACTAAATACAGATAATTGAACAAATTATGCATATCTTTTTATATTTTTGAGTCTCTTTTCAGGTGCAATGCCGATACATCAAGAATGCAATATGGTCAAACGCCAAGCTCCCACAGTCAGCGATGAGGATGCAAGAAAATGCCAAAGGGAAAGAAATAGAATTTGATGTTATTACTGATATGACCAATATGGTCCCCTACCGCAGAGCTTTTACCTTGGAACAAGGATGTCGCAACCTTATACTTATCTGGATGTTCTTTCATCAACCACTGGCTGCGATGCTTATAATATTGGCCTCCCTATTATGCCACAACACCTTCACACTAGCTGTCGCTTGGGTTCATACAGGATGCATCCCTTATTCATAGCTTCTGCCTGGGTTCAAACATGTCGTAACCACTCCTCACAACTGCTGCTCCATCAAAGGGATTATTCTACAGACTTAATTCATATGTCACATGCTCAGGGCACGTGACACATATTACATACCTCCTCTAATAGAGGTTCATACCTCGAGATAATGGGTTTGGGTTTGGGTTCGGAGTCAACCTTCGAGATAGCAACCCTTGGCGAAGCCTCTCCAAACTCTCTCTACTTAACCCCAAATCAACTTGGGTATTATACACTTACCTTGTAGATCCCATCCTGGCATGTATGGAACCGCTACAATAATGTATTCTCCTTTCTTAACTCTATTGGATTCCTACCATGCCTATGTCAACTTTCCCTACAATGTGTATATAATGAGAATGGGTCAACAAAGTGGGCGTAAGCTCATTTTGATAGCCGAATCACTCTATATATTGTGTTTTCTCTCTCTTACTTGTTTATATCTATTTTATACTTGACTTGTTGGTATGAGAACGATGTGTGTCCGATTTCTCATATTATCAATTTGGCACCATCTATGAGAACATATGTATTTCTATCTTGTTTCTTTACATTTTTGCTTCTTAGAACCTTATTTCATTCATGGGCCCCCCCAGGTCATCATCCCATTTGTGAGGTTTGGTTATTAAGCTCATATTTTGTGCAGACACCCTTTGATGGGTATTTCGTAATTTTGAGATATACTTATTGGTCCCTTATTTATGACTTTTTGATCTGTTTTAATTACCCCGATGAAGCTACATTACTTACAAAGTGTTGAAAAATGTAAGATGGCTATAGCCTTACAAAGGTGGGTAGCTAGGGATAAATTATATCGACTTTTTCCTTCTCTCTTAGCCTATTATCTAGGGTTTTCTACCACAATTGTGACATTTTGGGGGACTTGAAGACTGTTTTATCTCTGGTAGAACCCAAGTAAGATTATTTTTCTTAGTAATAAATGGATTAAACCCCGCTGGTGGGTCCTTAGAATTGCAAAGCACTACAGCAAGCAGGATGCATCTTGGAAAGTAAATTTCTTGAGTGCCGCAACCCTTTTTAGTGAGGATGTTTCATAGCTTCATTTCATCAGGAGAACAGACATGGTGAAAATTTCCTCAGACTTAACTCTAGTGAATCCCCCCTTGGATTGGCCATGTCCGCCACTTTATATGTTCAACATGCCACGGTCGAAGAAAATTGACAAAACTATACTTGATTATTTTCTCCGCACTCTTGATTTCTCACCACTGTTTAGTTCATCTCATATTATATCTGTAAAAACTAACAAAATAAAAAATGCAAGGAAATTACAGTCAAAGTGCAGACTAAAAAGATAAGATTGCCCAGCTATAAAACCACATCAACCATTTGTATGATAATTATGCCTCACTTGATACTCACGTCAAGTTTCTAAACTAAGGGGTTCTTATGTTGGAAGATGCAACACTAAAGGTCACAGATCCTGTAGTAATTGCGTCAGAAACAGCTAACTTAGAGGCCACAAATAAGAACTAAAAGAGGAAGATGGAAAACAAAATCCAGAGAAAGGATTTGAGGCCTACACCCCACTTATTTACCAAATAAAAGATATTTTCAATCTCATCAAAGAAGACAAATTGGTCAAGTGTCCTCAGAAGATGAGGGCTCCTTCCCACAAAAGGAACTAGGCACGGTGGTGTGACTTTCAACAAGACCATGGCCATAGAACTAACAAATGCTTCGAGATGAAAGATGAAAAATGAAAAAGAAAGTCTTTTTAGGAAGAGGATGCTGCAACAATTCCTAAAGACAACTTGAGAAATGCATCAACTCTCCGAACCACCGCGACCAATTAGGTGATAGGCTGCATACCTCACATCTATCTTAATTTCCACTCTATTTCTTCTTTATATTGAAAAGCTTTACTTAAATGTTTCCTTTATGACTTTTTATTTTTCTAACAAGGTCATGAATACATATATATATTATTTGGGCTAATTTGCCATATCTCATTTGTTTTGTTTTCATTATATGTTATCTCATAAAAGGCCTTCGTCTTAAAAAAAATTCAAATGAAGGCAACATATTATCTCGGGAATAATTACCTAAATGATCCCACAACACCCCTTATGACTCCTAAGCATATGAAGGCACATGATATTTAAAATCACAAAGACATCTCTTGGGATGATTCGATTGGCCACGGGGGCTACTAATGTCCGTTATATGCTTCTGAACGCTCTTATTAAGCCACGGAGGCTACTAATGCCCGTTATATGCTTCTAAATGCTATTATCAATCCACGGGGGCTAGTAATGTCCGCTATTATCTTCCAGTCTTATTTAGCCACAGAGGCCACTAGTGCCCATTATTTGATTTCGAAATGCTTCAATTAGAAAAGGATTTCTTGATACATACCTAATTATATATTGGGGAAGCTTCATAATACCTAGCCTATGGAGGCCTGATAATAACCCAACTAAAGTGACAAAGATAAGTCGTGGAAGAAGTTCCATCCAATTAAAGCAACAAAGAGAAGATGTGGAAGCTCCAAGCAATTAAAGTGACTCAAAAATTCTGTGGCAATGGAATCATGAACCATATTAAAGATACAAAGAATAAGTGGTTGCATCCCAGCATAAAGTCCACTAGAATATCAACTCAAATCCTACAGCATTAGCCTCAAGGTTTCCATTGGCAGCAAGACTGGTGGGCTCATTGTGTTATAAAAAAATCATGAGAAAAATCAAAGGAAAAAACTAATATCCGCAACCCTGTTTAAGAATTGTTTATGAGAAGTTGTTGCAGCCCCATGTTCCATATATTTATTTTTGAAAAGAAATAGTTAAGTGGATTCAAGCAGTCAAAACATAAAGATGAAGAAAAGTAAAGCATTCATTCAAGAATTCAAGTATTCAAGATGCAAAGGTAAAAGAAGAATGCAGGCAAAAGTTAAATATATTGATAATTGCTATAACTTGCAAAAAAGGGCGCAACCCTATATGAGATTCAGTTGAAAGTTATAAATGGCCGCAACCGTATATAAAGTTTAGTTCACGAAAAATTTCATTATAGCCCAGAAATGATTGAGAGGTGGGGAGATTAAAAAAAACTATGAGGCTGGATTGTCGTATTGATCTTTCTCTTCACCATCTGCAACAGTCTCGGTCTTATCATCCCTTATCGCAACCACTGCTTACATCTGCCACTTCACCCTTCCTCTTCCATAGCCCTAATCCCTTCCAAACATTTAGCATTCTCAATATCACTGAGCTTCTAGGTAAGGATCTTATCCTTAGATTCAAGAAAATTCTTGACAACCCTATGCTTGAGCTCTTGGAAGCCGCGGAGATAGGCTTTGTTATTTGTCACAAAGAAATCCTTGGATTTCTAATACGCGATTAAGAAATCGTCTACATATTGGGTTAAGGTTGCATCATGAGACTTTTTTTATCTGTTGGAGGGTTGTGGTATGGTCATTTTCCTCTTATTGGATCAAGGAGGTGTTATGTTGCTCCAATTGGCCATACTTTTGTTGAAGATGATTCAGTTTGATCTCAAAGTTGGAGGCCTGTCTAGTAGCCTCCACAACTTTGGCTTTAGAAGCTTGAAGGGATATTAGAGTCGTGCAAAAGTTATGTTCGACGTCATCGTTTGCCTTGATAGAAGCATCCAAGTCCATCTGTACTGAATGGAGTGCCATAGTAGATGATTTTTTACCTGCCTCAAAGGAAGAGGCCCTGGCATTTTCCAGGTCAATTTTATAAACTGACACCATATCCTGATTCAGTTTGTACTTTATCTTTTGGGAGATGACCACGTCCACGGCCTGAGATTGAAAATGTTAAAAAAAGATGCTATGTAGAAAAATGAACCGATGAAATGAAATACTCCTTACATTTAGTAGACTGTGGAGGGCATATTCCTCCAAGTGTTCGGGGTCTTCATCCATAAGGTAATCCAAATTAATGTTGTCCTCTACCCTCCTCGTCTTTTATAGATTGCCTTGGCAGTTGTATCCCAAGAGGATTGAGGATTTGGGGTCCTCAACTGAGGCCGCAGATGACCATTAGGACCTACACCCCACTTATTTGAGGAGGGTTAAGGTTTCCGTTAACAACCATTACCCTCTACGAAGGAGGAGATGCAGTAGGGGTAACATGTGGGGGGTTGTATCCATCTTTGTTTCCCACCCCAACTAGTATCAAACCGACCATAACTAGCTGATTGCTAATGTCATCATCAAATTGGACCTCTCTTTCAGTGGTTACGACATCATCAGTGTGTGTTGGATCGCATGTAGGGGGAACATTTCCCCTAGCTGCGGTATCTATCTGAGAAGTCATCCTAGACGCAGTAGCAGTATCACCAGGTGCAACCCCTTTCTATTCTGCCACCTCTCTCCTTTCTTGGGACCTTTTTCTTTTCCATCCTTTCTTGGCGACATTATTAAGTATAACAACATCCTCATATGTCTCAACGAGTTGGGAAGCTAAGAGTTCTCTGTATATTTCCTCTCTTGAGAAGTACAATGTAACAACCCGCGTAATTTTGGGGTATTTTCAAAATAAAGAGGAAAAATAAATTTCGAGATAAAATTATTTTTATTGCTCAAATATGTTGGATTTTATTTTTAAAGATGAGAATTTCAAACGGAATTGGAATCGGAATTAAAATGGAGATTTAATTGAATTTTTATTATTTAGAAAGTTCTCAAAATATAAAACTCTCTAAGAGTCCTCAAAACATAAAACTCTCTAGTAAAAATAATATTTTTAGAAATCCGACCGTTCGATCAAGCTGAATTTTTGTTAGCAGTCCTGTCTCGCCGTTCGCTACAACATGTTAAAATTTCAAGCGATTCCAACGGTTTGATCGTCCGAAATAAAAATTTTAGTGTTTGTATCTGATTAGAACTCTTTTCTTAATCAAACTCTTAACCCTTTATATATCAAATAATTCGTGGCCTGGATTTTCAAATCACTTTTTCATAAACTTTTCAACCAGAAGACCTCTCCAAAATTACTCCCATTCATCTACAAACCATAGCCCCAAACTTATTCAAGATTTCAACCTTAGATTAGAAGGCTTATTTGGTGTTTTCTCGAGTTTGGGCTAGAATGAGAATTGATTATTTTCGCGAGATGAACGTGATGGTGTGTTTAGATTTCGAGGCTGAAATTATGTGATGATTCATGTTGGTTCTTTTTGGTGGTTTAAGGTATGGGGTTTTGCACAATATGCTCCTAAATCTCGCGAGTGTTTATTCCGTTGAATTCTTGTTAATTGAACTCATATTTTGAATTGTTAAATTCTTGGAAATCTAGAAAAATAATTGTTGGAATTATTTTCATTCATGAGGTATTATTCATGTTGTTTTGAGCACGCTGTCATGAGATTTTAATATGGCACTGATGTTGGGCACCCGCCAAGACTCCTTTTCCGTCTACTTGATAAAGTATGGCGCGGTATGGTGAGGCCTGGTGACTCCGGTTAATGTGTTGTTGAGAAATTTATTGATAAAATGGTATTGAGATTTGCATTATTTGATTTGAGTATTCGTAGTCGTATTGTTGCGCTTTGTTCATCGCTAACATCTTTGTTGAGCATATTCATGTCGTATTGTGTACTTCCCCATCTTTTTCTTAGTTGGCAGGTGAGCACGGATTTGAGTGCTATGGACCAATTGGGATGATTTTAGCGAGGATTATTTAGGAAGAATTTTTAATACAAGAGTTGAGAAGACTTGTATTATTTTGATGTATAGAGCATTTCGAGATTTATTTTATTTTCGAGATAGTTGGATTATTGTAATTATTTCGAGAGATTCGTTGTATTAATTTGAAGATGAGAATAGTGGTTTCTTGTTTTATTGTGAGATTTAGATGCTCTATACCTTGTTATTTGTGGATTAGTTTAGTTTTATCGATAGTAGCGCTCCGTTCGCTCTCCCCGGGCGGGTGGGGTGTGACATACAATATATAGTAAGTAACATAAAACAACCACATAAAAGTTGAGTTTTAGGGAGTATAAATAATTACCTTCCGCAACTACTGTCTTTGGAATATCTTTGTTTCTAAAGTAGCCCTGTTCTAAAATGGACGCGAAAGTCGCCAGCATGTTGAAATTCTTCTCCTAACTCCTAATGGTTGCATCCTTTACAACCCTTCTTTGTTTCCTTCTATTAAGAGGTAGATTATGAAGGTCTACACAAAACATAACATTAATACCTACCACAGAAAATAATATAAAAAGCTTAAAAATGTATGAACTGAAGAAGGGGGTGAAACACGATGAAGAGGCTGCGTCATACACTCAACTAGCATGGATGGTCGACCTCACTGTCCTGACATCCTATGGGTTTTCTCTCTCTATGATCCTTCTAGATGGATTTCCCATCCCTATCCAGAAATGTAAAAATATTTTCCCTTCCATTTCTTTACACTGGAAGGCCTCCTAGTATATTAAACCTCATCGTTATTTTGAAGGGAAAAATAATAATACAATGCAACTTTGACGGAGTTCTCCTTTGGAGGATAGAAGTGGAAGAACTCTGTGGGAGTAATATCTCTGCTGAACTTATCCTTCCATATGTCAGAGAAGCAAGAATAGCCCTCCAGCCATTTGGGTCTAAGAAGGCTGGTGCCAAGTTCATGACACTAAATATTCTCCTGATGGGAACTAGCACAAGTGGTCGCAACCCATAGACAAAAGCATGTACAGGAAAACATATCCCATCATTGGGGACTGCAAAACATGGTTATTATTCTGCAGAAGGGACTGAAGAAATAAATCCACTTGGAAATTCAAAGGATGCAAACCATTTCATTAACCCACTCCTCTGTCATGGTGCAGTTAACATTCAAGGATGCAGGAGCTCTTCGAACTCTCTCAGATAGGCTAGCTAGAACATCTCTAGCCTCAGAAGGTCCAATTGCTGCAGCTTCCACTTAAACGAGAGGATGGTTACTGGAATTAGTATCTTCCTCCATCGCCACAGCCTCAGTAGTATTCCTACACGTGAAGTCTGACGAATCAAAATCAAGAACGACATTGTTGCGACAGTGTTTAAGTAGACAGGGTCCAATAAGCTTCAAAGGCTTTACATAAGGGATATCAGGAGGAAGAGTGCCGAAGTGAGTTTTCTAGAAGTCTGCCAAAATCTCTTGGGGGTCCCAACTCATAGGGCTGCAATAGGTACTGAAAAGTATAATGTCTATGATGTTAGGATGTCGTAGCCACTATGGTTAAAAAAACTTCAAATAAAGGTCGCGATATGTACGATATATATGTTCAAGTATACAAATAGGTAATTTAAATCTAAATGACTCTCAGAGGCTACATCCAATTATTCTAACTATAAGCCTAAATACTGCAGCTAGGGGGGGAATATTACTCACAAAGAATTTTCAAAAGGTGCAAGTATTGACACATAGGAGCAACAAAGTAACACAATTCTTATTGCCTTCCACGGCCAAAGAAAAATAAGTTCGTATTGAATTAGGAATTCCCAAATATTGAAAACCTAGAATTCAAGGGTTTCGACCAAGAACACCAAAAATAGGTTCTTAACGATTATTGGACAAAAGAAGATTGTGAGACGTGGCCAAGGTGTAAATTAAACCTAAGAGAACCAAGTTTCTAACCCGAGAAGAAACATAGAAATCAAAATTGATATTAAAACAACAAATAGTAGAAGCATTACATATTGGGAATTTTTATTAAGGAAATTGTGGAATTTTAGCCAAGCAAATTTGATCAAACCTCGTTCGACGCAAGATCAAGAATCAAACCCTAGTTCCTAACTGAAAGCTGCTAAGTGGTGGAATCATATTACAACAATTCAAAATATGAAATTTAAACAATTGGATTTGCAGTTCAAAATATGGAATTGGGTTGGCAAGTATGAATTAGAAAATGAGAAATTAGTTTGAAGATTACATGGAAATCAAAGAAATACGAAGAAATGGTGGTTGCTTAGCCTCAAACCACCACTAAAAGCTCGTCATAAAATTAAAAGAAAGGAATGACATAAGTTTTCTCTTGATTTTCTCTCAAAGATTTGGAAAACATAATGAAGGCCACGGCTAGATCCATTTATATAAGAGGGCACGAGAAGTTGAAGCATAACTTTGTAAGTGATTACATAGCGTATAACACACTGCGGTAGTATGATACTAAGACACAACACCAAATAATGACCTCTTGGTACTACATCTTGGGAGCTTATAGATATGACCAATATGGTCCCCAACCATAAAATCTACTGACAGAGTTGTTACTTTGGAACAAGGAGGTCAGGACCTCATACTTATCTAGTTATGCTTTCATAAGCCACTAACTGGGGTGCTTATAGGATTGGTCTACCTATTATGCCAGATAACCTTCAGACGAGTTGCCGTCTAGGTTCAAATAGGTCGCATCCCTTATTCATAGCTGCTTCCTGGGTTCAAACAGGCTGCAACCACTGGTCACAGTTGTTGCCCCGTCAAAGGGATTGCTCTACATAATTAATTCATATGTCACGTTCTCAAGTCACATGACAGAAATTACATACCTCCTTCTAATAGAGGTCCATACCTAGAGATTGGGGGTTCGGGTTTGGGATTTAGATCCGAGACAATAAACCTTGGCGAAGCCCCACCAAACTCTCTCTACACAACCCCAATACATTTTGGGGGCTATACACTTACCTTGTAGATCCCATTCCATTTTTTCCGAAATAGATGCAATCATGTATTCTCCTTTCTTAACTCTATTTCACGACTACCATAGCTATGCCAATTTGTACTACGATGTGTATATAATGATAGTGGGGTAATAAAGTGGATATAGGCTCATTTTTATAGCCGAACCACTCTATATTTTGTGTTTTGTCTCTCTTACTTGTTCATATCTATTTTACACTTGACTTATTGGTATAAGAACAACGTGTGTCTGATTTCTCGTATCATCAATCTCATATGCCCCACAACCCTCTCTCCTAGGTACCAGACGTACCCAAACTCACGCATTGTCAATCGCCGCATCTTCGCATACTGACCCGTCACCCACATATCCTGAGGATCCATCCCTTAAGGGTAAAATTTCACCTACATTCCCAACAAGGATTCAATAATCCTACCCAAATGCCTCCATCCCTGCCTCCGACATCACACTCAGCATACGATCCACCATTATCTGAAAACCCTCACAATCAATCCCCAGTAGTTGATGAATCCGCTGAGACCCATCGATCGCCACATGCCTTTTCCCCTTACCAATATAGCCCAAACGACCGTGCCACCGTCGTTTGGTAACCCCTAAAACATGCCAGTCGGCACCCCCCTTAAATTTCTTACAAAAAAAGTAAGAAAATTCCAAAAATTGTTAAATAAATATTGGAACATTTTTTCACCAAGAAAATCATCTTTCAAGCTCCCCAAGTCCCCAGCCGAAGTAATACCACATTTTACCCCCATCTTAAACCTTAGAAATCAGCATGCCCACAAAGCCTACTACGAATATATAGTGGAATCCCGAAAAAATCATGTTTAGTAAAAATCAATTTCTCCCTCAGGAAAGCTACCCGTTTCCCTATAAAATGTTCCCGAACTCAAATTTCTCCCAGAAAATTCTAATTTTCCAAGAATTACATGAAACCCTAACCGGACATCATTCCCCAGTGGCGTCTCCAAGAAACATGTTCCCTAACGGAATCCCAAAATCTTCAGAATTCAAAATGTTTCCTGAACAGGGCTACATAATGTTCTTCTCAATCCACCCACGTAATCCCCACACTGACATCTCTTACCCAATAAACTCTCAAAAGGGTAAATTTAAATTTCTATAGGAGAGATATACCCCATGTTACAACTTAAGGTCTTCAAAATTAACCTCTACTCTCAGAATTGGTCGCCTCTAATTTAGATCCTTATAATTAACCTCGACCCTTAAAATTATTCACCTCAACTTAAGGTCCTTAGAATTGGCTTTGACCATCAGAATTGGTCGCCTCTACTTCAGGTCCTCAGAATTGTCCTCGAACCTCGAAATTGGTCGCCTCTACTTAAGGTCCTCGGGAATTGACCTCGACCCTCAGAACTGGTCGCCTCAACTTAGGGTCCTCGAAATTGATCTCGACCCTCAGAATTGGTCGCCTCTACCGCAGGTCCTCAAAATTAGACTCGACCCTTAAAATTGGTCGCCTCAACTTAAGGTCCTTAGAATTGTCCTCGACCCTCAGAATTCGTGGCCTCAACATAAGGTGCTTAGAATCGGCACCGACCCTCAGAATTGGTCGCCTAAAATAAAGGTCCTCAGAATTGACCTCGACCCTCTAAAATGGTCGCACCTACTTCAGGTCCTCAAAATTGGCTTCGACCTTCAGAATTGGCGACCATAACTTCAGGTCCTCAGAATTGACCTCGACCCTCAGAATTAGTCGCCTCAACTTACACTACACCAAAAAAGGAATCTTTTACTGTTTAAAACCATGCTAGACCAAATCGGTCATGATTTAAAACCATGCTAGAATCATGGGTACCAGATTTTCTAGCAGAGTTTAAAATCGTGCCAGATTGCCCAATTCAACACGCTTTTGGCATGATTTTAATCTAAAGTGTTGTTGCAATACTTTTAGACCGTGCCAAATGTTGAATCTGACATGCTTTTACCACGCTTCTAAACCGTGCTAGATTTCCATTTTCTAGCATTCTTTTGGCACAGTTATAAAGTGTGCTAGATTATTTTGTAAGAGTACTCATATTTTATAATTTGTTACGGTTTTGGCATGGTTTTAAACCATGCCAGATTTTTCAATTGATAAAAAAATATTATTAGAAAACAAATCTGGAAAATCAGCAAATTCTAAACCTGATAGGAAAAATATTTATTATTTGAAAAAAAAATTAAGAAAATTCATAAATTGCGAATCTTGTAGGTTCTTGATAAACAAATTTACATACAAACTTCAAAACATTACAACTCTTAACAGTTCACAAACCAATATGAAAATAAAATTACAAAAGTCCTCACGAACATAGAAGTTAATAATAAAACTAAAAAGGCCTGCACGGCCACTACACTTAAAAAATAGAATCTTGAATATTAGTGACATTAAATAAATAGTCCCCTTGTTGTAAACCATTGACTTCTTCGTGTGTTCCACATGAAAAAAAGCTAACAAAAAAATGTTATCCTGCAAAAAAATAGGAAACAAAAAATAGATGATGTCAGTAACCAAGTAATTATAAAAAAATGTATTCAAGCTAAAAAATTACATATACGAGTTACAATTATCACTATATTATTAAACAGAAAGTCTTGCGTCTACATGGTCAATTCCTACGAGTTATATTGGCCCCATGCGAGGTGTTAGTGCCTCTTATGGGGCCATTTGGGGGCTTGTTTTTAAGACTAATATAGATATTTTAAAATTATCATCATATTCTCAAATCGGGATGCAACTGACTACGAAATTAGTTCCTATAAGTTATGTTGCTCTCGTACAAGGTGTTCATGCCTGTTTTGGGGCCGTTTGGTGTCTAGTTTGGGTTTTCACCCTTTAATGACTTCTTTTTAAGCCTAATTTAGATGTTTTCAAATTGTCTTATTATGCTCAAACCGAGAGACCTATGATGATGCAGTTAATTCCTACGATTTACATTGATATTATGTAAGGTGTCTATGCCTCGTACTCGTCCGTTTAGGGGATGATTTGGGTTTTCACCCTTTAATGATTTGTTCTTAAGCATAATCTATATTTTCAAATTATCATCACATTATCAAATTGGGAGTCTCGTGCCTATGCAGTCAGTTCCCATGAGTTACATTAGTCCCGTATGAGGTGTTCATGCTTCTTACTGGGCCGTTTGGGGGATGGTTTCGATTTTCACCCTTTAAGGGCTTCTTTTAAACGCTAATCCAGATATTTTCAAATTATCACCATATTCTCAAATTCGGTGACTCGTGACTATGCGCTCAGTTCCTATAAGTTACATTGGTCCCGTGTGAGGTGTTCTTGCCTTTTATGGGACCATTTGGAGGTTGTTTTGGATTTTCACCTTTTAACTACTTATTTTTAAGCCGAATGTAGATATATTCAGTTTATCATCCTATTCTCAATTTGAGAGTTTCGTGACTATGAGGTCAGTTACTACGAGTTACATTGGTCCCGTACGAAGTGTTCATGCCTCTTACGGGGCCATTTGGGGGAAGCTTTGGGTTTTCACCTCTTAACGGCTTGTTTTTAAGCCTAATTTAGATATTTTAAAATTATTTTCATATTCCCAAACCGGTAAGCCTTTGATTACACGATCAGTTCTTATGAGTTACATTGGTCCCATGCAAGGGGCTTATGATCCTTATGGGTAGGGATCGGTTTGGGTTTTCACCCTTTAATGACTTGTTATTAAGCCTAATCTATATATTAATAAATTATCATAAAACTCTTAAACCGGGAGTCCCGTGACTATGCGGTCAGTTCATACGAGTTGCATAGATCCCGTGTAAGGTGTTAATGCCTGTTACAATACCATTTGGGAGCTGGACTTTAATGGATTTTTTAAGCCTAATCTACATATTTTCAAATTATCAAAATATGTTTAATTCAAGAGACACGTGATTATGCGATCACATCCCACGAGTTACATCATGCCTCTTATAGGATCATTTTATTTTCATATTCTCAAACTGGAAGTTCCATAACTATTAGATCAGTTCCTAGGAGTTATATTGGTCCCATGTGAGGTGTTCATGCGTCTTATGGGGCCATTTACAAGGTGGGTTTTAACCCTTAAATGACTTGTTTTTAAGCCTAATCTAGATATTTTCAAATTATTATCATATTCTCAATTCGAGAGTCCAACGACTACGCGGTCAACTCCTACGAGTTCCATTGGTCTCGTACGAGGTGTTCATGCCTCTTACGGGGACGTTTGGATCCTATCCCATTAACGGTTCTAGATATTTTTAAATTATCATAATATTCTCAAAATTGGAGTCATGTGATTACGTGGTCAGTTCTTACGATTTATATGGTCCCGTGAGAGGTGTCTACGCCTCTTACGGGACCGTTTAGGGGTTGGATTGGATATTCACCCTTTAATGGCATGTTTTTAAGTCTAATTTAGATATTTTCAAATTAACTTAATATTCTCAAATCGGGTGTCCCATGACTACGCATTCAATTCCTACATTATGAACAATAATGTTGGGTTTACACTATAAAAGGCAGGCCTTTGACAATTTTAGTAGTAATGGTCAATCCAAGTTTACATTACAATTATTTGCATTTTCACTAGCCTAAAGGGAAATGATTTTTTTATTAACTATGTGTGTTTTCTAATCTTTCTAGCTCCTTCAATCAGACAACTATAACCCTAAGATGAATCAATTAATCACGAACATAAAAAAATACAAACCTGTAGAACTTGTGTGTCAACTTTAACAAAGCCTACTGATTCCATCATCTTGAGTATCTCTAATACAATCTACAAAAGGCTAACATAAATCAACAAACTAACCTTTAAGCATAAGAGTTAGAATATTGGGTGAAGTTTTTACTTTCACCATCACTATGATTTGAGCTTTTGTATTACACCCTCACATTATAATTTGAGATACACTGATAAAAGTATCGCTAAAGCTCGCATAATGTAATACAAGGCCCTCAAAGTGACACTTAAACAAATTTACCATTGATTTGGGGATTATATCTCTGACTTACAAAATATTTGGGTTATAATAAATAAAAACTTAGGGTGATAGTTAATATGGCCCTACAATCACTTCATGAATATGCAAGTAGGTATGAGGGTAAGAACATCTAGACGAAGTCGAAAGATTTTAACACAATTTGATAATCGTAAAAAAATTGGAATTCTAGTTGATAATTTTAGAATTCAAAATTTTGGATTATTTGATCTTAAATTACTTAAACAACATACCTTCACCATTTCACTGCTGAATTTCAAACCACCAGATCAAATACTTGAACTCGCGAGCAGATAGCCAATAGTAACCTATCAAAAATAGCGATGAGGAAACAATGATCTACAATTTGAAACTTGCATATTCCATAAAATAATTCTAACTAAATATAAACAAAGATTAAGATAAGAATAACTATAGAGTGTAGATGATGTTACAAAATGAAGCCACGTGTAAAGATGCAAACCATTTGTCCCAGATAGGAAAAGACGATCCCACCAATGGAAACAAAAACTATAACCACCACCAAGTCTGAAATAATCCTAGAGAAATGAAAAATGGAAACCCTATTAGTCATCTATAACAAATAAAATTAAAAATAGAACTTTGAAACTGTAAGGATGAAACA
The DNA here is from genome assembly GCA_949130495.1 of Sambucus nigra. Classification (NCBI taxonomy): domain Eukaryota; kingdom Viridiplantae; phylum Streptophyta; class Magnoliopsida; order Dipsacales; family Adoxaceae; genus Sambucus; species Sambucus nigra. The sequence continues at coordinate 424,812,348 of OX422218.1, forward strand.
TGAAATATTGACCTTTAATCCACTTGGAGTACTGGATATTTTCATTTCTTTTTTGATAGTCCAAACACATTATCCTCCCATGAAGAGAAGCAAGTGAACATGTTCAAAAGGTCAAACAAATCAGTTAATATAAAGCATCGAAGCTTCTTGTAACACCCCGTAATTTGATTGATTTTTATATTGGGAATTAATTGGGATTAATTAAATTATATTTAGAAATTAATCCGACAAAATAAATATTAATTAGAGAGATAATGATTAGTATTTATTTATATTTAATATTACTTAGTGAATGATTAGTAATAATGATAAGAAAATAATATAATTGTCGTGAGAGAGAAATATGACAACTATGATAACTTTGGTCGCGATGCGAGTGTGACACCCCGACTAATTAAATACCGGGTAGCTACTCCTTTATTAAATTAATACAAAATGCCAAGTTGGTCGAGTTAATAGCATCACTGTCGAAAACATTTTAATGATTACTAACCACCTAGTATTTAAAAAGTGAGTTGCCAAATTTTAAGTTAACTCTGATTAACATGCGATAAATGAAATATAAAAGGATAACATCACCATACACCATAAAGTACCAATAAAATAACCAACAAATAAATAACAGGTATAGAGGAAAACTCCTCACAACAATCCCCATATCGAAATCATAAAATTGTGACACCCCGACTAATTAAATACCGGGTAGCTACTCCTTTATTAAATCAATACAAAATGCCAAGTTGGATCAGTTAATAGCATCACTGTCGAAAACATTTTAATAATTACTAACCACCTAGTATTTAAAAAGTAAGTTGTCAAATTTTAAGTTAAGTCTGATTAACATGAAATAAAAGAGTAATGGAAGAACAACATAATCCATTCACCATAATGAAGTAATAAATAACCAACGAAGTAATCAAAAGTCCGGAGGAAAACTCCTCACAACAATCCAACTACTGAAATAATAAGACAAGTTTGAATCCTGAATTAATTACATGCCCAAAGTCTGAATAACTGAAATAAATGAAATGTCTCTAAAGAAATGGGCGACATGCCCTACAACTGATAAATGTTGAATAGAGAGTCAATATAGAAGAAGCGTCTACAAGCAAGGTCCTGTAACTTCCACAAACAGCTACAGCTCATCACCTGAATGAGGATCCTAAGCATGGTGTCCTTGTGGCTGGGCACCTAAAATGGTTTTTACAAAAATAAATTTGAAAGCAAATGGGTCAGAGCCCAAAAGTGGAAATCATTTTAAAAACAGCAAGTGTTTTAATAACATTAAAACATTAATTGCAAAATACATGTTAGGACGTGCACACACATGAAATTCTCACCTCTCGACTACATGTGCACTCCTAACGTACCGTACCCATCTAAATGACATACATATCTAACCAAACCGTAATAAGTTCTACCCTTTACTAATCGATTTCCATATTACATTCTAGCGTTATCAAATCAATAGAGGGCTTTACTTAAACTCAGATTCTCAATTAGTAATACAATTCATTTCAGGTTATCCCTTTATGTTTTCTCAAAACGTTACCATATTTATACACAAGATATCACATGAAAGTTCCCCTTAATTAAGTGTATATTATTCACGTCCTAAATATACAATATAAGCACCCCGAGACTAAGCTGCGGTTCACACATACTCGGCTATCCATCCCGCTACATCACGTACATAAGGATCACATATTCCGAATCTCTCAGGAATCATTCTCAGATAACAACATCATAAATAGTGGAGGCGAACACAGTCACATCACATGGGTCACGCACATACCTGCGCTCCCACGATCAGCAGACTTATTAACATCCCAATAAGTCCTTCTCTGACCTATGTTCATAGGGGTAACCAATCTAAATCCGGGCAAAACAAGAATGCACATAAAATCAATACATATACTAAGTATAAACACATCTTAGTAATCACCATAATATGTTGGTGGTACCCTTCTCATTCTCGTACCGACGTATAATACTACACAATTTATATGTTCCCGGTTAATATAATAAATTTGACCGTCAAAGATTCTCGCACCGTAATAGACACTCACGTCCTACTCCATAATTTCCCCTTGGTTCGAATCACACTTCTAGGTTTTACTCCTCATTATACCTTAAATGTCCCTACTATATCAATTTATCATCAAGGGAAGGTGATCTCTACCACTAAGTAAGGTTACGGGACACCCGAAATCAAAACAGGCTAGAAAACCTAAACTGTCAGCTCGTTAGAAGTCTCGTTCGAACGAGGCTGTTCGAACGAACTGGGCCTTCTAACGAGATCTCGTTCGAACGAAAGTCTTCGAATGAACATCCCTCTCCTTAGAACCCAAACTGTCAACTCGTTTGAAGCTCGTTCGAACGAGCTCGTTCGAACGACCTAGGAAGGTCTTGTACCGAGTGACCAAATTCGAGCCCAGAAATTCCTTTACTCGTTTTTCAAATTTTTCTACACCTCTAATCTCCTCTAAACATCGTTCCAACATCAATTTAAGGTTCCTAATTCGTACTAAACATACATAGATCATAACTAAACATTTATATAGGGCCAATACATCTTAAACATCATCAAATCATCAAATCCCTTCATTTATCCCCCAAATTACATGAACATGAACCCTAAAATTTATAAATCATCAATGAGCCTAATCAAATCCGTTTTTGTTTCATCCAAATTATTATATCATCAGAATAATCATCTAAATACAAATCTACATGCAATTCCTCATCAAAAATGTAATTTTTTACTTCCAATTAAAATGGGTTTTTCATTAACTCCCAAGAACAATAAGATTTTATCAATTCCTACACATGGAAGAAACATTCTTTGCAAAATAACGAAATTAAACCACTTGCCTTATTTGAATCTCAGATTTTGATGGAGTATTCTCTCTCTCTCTGCAGAATCCTTCTATCTCTCTCTCTACAAGCCTTCTTCTTCAAAGTGCTAAAGGTGGCTAGGGTTTGCCTTAGGAATTTGGAACACTTCTAATAATCCCCGTAGTCCAATAAGTCTTAAGATGTGGTCAGTGGGTTTTGTGGGCAATTTCCAAGTCGGCTTTTTAATTCCCAATTTTCGTAGGTTTTTAATTCCCAAAAATCCAAAATTACCAAACTACCCTTATACGTTGCCGGTATGGCCTAAAAATGCCTCGGGACCCAAACTAAACCCCCGGCTAGTGTTTTCTGACTATTTCGACCCTTCCGAACGCGTTGGCGCACTCAAAATGACCATACGGTTAATAGAAATAAAATTTACATTTTAATTGTCATAATTATATTCCATGACGCGACTGTCAACGCGTCTCAACAAAATTCCCAAATTGTCGTATTTCAATCTCACGATAAATTTCATAATTCAATATTCATATATAATCATATATGCACATTATAATCAAATACCAACTCGCATCTCACTAGTATTTTAATCCGGATTAATTTCCAATTAATACGCATTTAATTCAATTAATCCCATAAATAAATATCACCAATAGTACGGGGTATTACATACTTCCCCCTAATAACAGAATTTCATCCCGAAATTCAGAACTAGAAAGTACCTGGTAAGAAAAACTCTGGATAATGTTCTTGCATCTCATCCTCGCGCTCCCATGTGGACTCCTCGACATTATGATGTCGCCACTGAACACGTACTAACGGAACTATCTTTGACCGCAGTTTCCGCTCACTTCGGTCGAAAATAGCAATCGGCCCCTCCTCGTAGGAGCTATCAGGCTGGAGATCGATGTCCTCCAAAGTAATGTGAGAATGAGCCAAGTCGTCTCTAAGATATTTCCTTAGAGAGGAAATATGAAACACATCATGAATCCGATGCAAATGCTCCTGTAACCCAAGTCTATATGCAACAGATCCAAGCCACTCGATGATAGGGAATGGCCCCACGTATCTCGGTGCCAACTTCCCCTTCTTCCCAAATCGCATAATCCCCTTCATAGGAGATACTCTGAGTAAAAATTGGTCCCCCACTTGGAACTCCCCGAAGAACCTCTTCGCATCAGCATAGCTCTTCTTCCGATCCTGAGCTACCCGAATGCGACTCCGTATTAATTCTATCCTCGCCGAAGTATCATGAATCACTTTCGATCCAAGTAGTTTGTTGTCCCCCACATACAATCAACATGCTGCGGAAAGACAAGGTCTACCGTACAACGCCTCATATGGAGCCATGCCAATGGTGAACTACTAGGAGTTATTGTAAGCAAACTCCGCCAGTGGAAGATACTGCTCCCATCCACCCCCGAAATCAATGATGCACATAAGCAACATGTCCTCCAACATCTGGTTTGTACTCTCGGTCTGCCCATCGGTCTGTGGGTGATACGCCGTACTCAACCGCAATTCTATTCCCATGGCCTTCTGAAAACTTTCCCAAAACCGTGAAACAAATATCTTGTCTCGGTCAGACACGATATTTAGGGGCACACCGTGAAGTCTCACTATCTCTGCAATAAAGAGTTGGGCATACTGTCCCATAGTGTAGTCTGTCCTTACGGGTAAAAAATGAGCGACTTTGGTCAACCTGTCCATAATTACCCAAATGGAATCGTGACCTCTCTGTGACGTAGGCAACCCTATGATAAAGTCCATGGAGATGCTCTCCCACATCCACATCGGGACCTCCAACGGCTATAAAAGTCCTGCTGGTCTCTGATGATCCACCTTTACTAGCTGAGAAGTGGAGCATTTTGAAACAAACACGACAATATCTCTTTTCATCCCGCTCCACCAATACTGTTGTCTCATGTCTTGGTACATTTTGTCCCCACCGGGATGTACCGAGAACCATGATCCGTGCGACTCTGCCATCACCTCGTGCCACAATTCTTACCCTTTCGGAACTACTAATCTCCCATTGAAGCGTAATCCCCCGTCTGATCTAACGGTATAGGATTAGGCTCCCTCTGCGAGTAATCAAACTATCAGTTCCTGATAGAACGAGTCATCTACTTGTGCCTTTATCACTCTTGCGACAATCTGCGACGTAACAGTCATTACCGACATGAATGATCGGGCCACTGCATCCCGGTGTCCCAATTCTTTCCACTTTGCCTTCCACACCCCTGCCGCCTCATCAACAGGTCTGCGGCTCAACGCATCTGCTACCACGTTAGCCTTCCTCGGGTGGTATTGGATATCAAACTGATAGTCTTTCACAAATTCAATCCACCTCCGTTGTCGCATATTCAACTCCTTCTGCGTGAATAGGTACTATAGGGACTTGTGGTCCGTGAACAATCAAAACCTTTCCCCCAACAGATAATGTCTCCAAATCCATAGGTCAAATACCACTGCCGCCAACTCCAAGTCATGAGTGGGGTAATTCTTCTCGTGAGCCTTTATCTTACGGGATGCATAAGCAATGGCCTGACTCTCCTGCTGTAATACACCTCTAAGTCCTTGCAAGGATGCATCGGTGTAAACTAGGTACTCAACTTCCGATCTCGGCAATGCTAACACAGGTGCTGAGGTCAACTTATCCTTCAACTCATCGAATGCTAACTGACAGGCATCACTCCAGATGAATGGCACACCCTTACGAGTCAGATGTGTCAAAGGACCTGTTATCTTCGAAAATCCCCGAATGAACCTCCTGTAGTATCCTGCTAATCCCAAGAAACTACGGATCTCCATTGGTGTCGTGGGTTGTCCCCACTCCCTCACCGCGGATACTTTCCCCGGATCAACAGATATTCCCCGATCGGAAATAATATGTTCCAAAAACTGGACCTCCTTCAGCCAAAACCTGCACTTCTCATACTTTGCATACAGCTCGTTCTGACGTAGCGTCTACAAAACTTGCCTCAAATGCTCAGCGTGCTCTTCCTCTGTCTGGGAGTAAACCAGAATATCATCAATGAAGACAATGACAAACTGATCTAGGAAATCCCTGAACACCTTATTCATCAGGTCCATAAACACGGCTGGAGCATTGGTCAAACAAAAAGGCATAACCCAAAACTCGTAAGAACCATATCTCGTTAAGAACGCGGTCTTCGAGACATCCTCTTCCCTGATACGCAACTGATGGTATCCTGATCGCAAATCAATCTTTGAGAAGAAAGAAGATCCTATCAACTGGTCGAATAAGTCATCGATTCGTGGCAACGGATACTTATTCCGTATCGTGACTTTATTCAACTCTCGGTAGGCCACACACAATCTCAGTGAACCGTCTCTCTTCTTTACGAACAACACAGGGGAACCCCACGGTGAAGTACTCCTCCGTATAAACCCCTGCCCCAACAACTGTTCAATCTGATCTCGTAGCTCTCGCATCTCTGCCGGAGCCATACAGTACGGTGCGCATGCTATAGGTCTCGTATCCAGCAATAAGTCTATGACAAAGTCTATCTCTCGACTGGGGGGTAGGCCTGGTATCTCCTGAAACACATCGGAATACTCCCTGACAACCGGGATCGAATCTAAAGGAATCACAACATCCTTAGAGGTATCCTCCTCTATGTAGTACAAATGAGCGGTCGAGCCTCCCTCTGGGCGAGGCATCGCCACTACAAACATCTTTTGCCCCGGAATGGCAAAAACAATGCTCCCACCGAAGTAATCAATCATGGCTCTATAATCAGCGAGCCAATCCATACCGATAATCATATCGTGCACATGCATATCTAATACCAACATGTCTGTAGGTAATACCAAACTACCAATCTATACCCCCACTTCGCAGCATTTAAAGAAAATAAGTGACCCACTCCCCAATAGTGAGTCTACACACGTCATTGTGCTCTCTATTGTGGCTAACAACCCTAAGGCTTTCGTAAAATGTGTAGCTATAAAACAATGCGTTGCCCCTGTATCAAACAAAACCCGACCCATAGTACCATGGATAGGAAACATACCCTCAATCACGGGTGGTGCCTGTGGTGCTGCTGCCTGGTGGACGTTATAGACACGTCCATACTGTAACTGCCCCTGTTGCACAGGAACTGCTGGAATGGCTGGAAGAGCTGGCACCTGGGCTGGAGCTGGGAGAGCAGGTGGAAAAAGTGGCCTCAGTGGCTCATGTCGAGCACCCTGCTGCTGCTGCGAGGCCCTTCCCCTATCAGGATAGTCCTGGCGTTTATGGCTAGTCTTGCCACAAACGAAACACTTCCCCGGGAAGTTCCACCCTCTCTGTCCCTGCTGGGAACCCTGATCGCCCTGTCTCTGCCCCTGAACAGATTGTGCCCCACTGGCACCATGTCCTCCAGTCCTGCCCTGATGGATGGACTCTCCTGATCGCTTGCCCTCATCCATGTGAAAGCGATGATCCTGGAAGTGTAACAGTGCAGCGGTAACCACATCAGAATAAGTGGCTAACGAGAGGTTCCCTAACAAGTGCTGACGAATCCTCCATGTCAACCCGTCTGTAAATTTCTGTATCTTCTTCTCCTCTGTCGGTATCTCATCCCGAACAATGTTCAGATGATTAGTTAATTCGGCCTCATACTCGGCCACAGTCTTACCCTCCTGTCAAAGGCTCGTCAACTTCCTCCTCATTTCCGTGTGAACAGCTGACGAAAAGTACTTGCGGTCGAACCGCACCCAGAACTCCTGAATAGTGAGAGTGTCTCTCTCCTTAACGGTGGTAATAGACTCCCACCACTGCAGTACAGACCCCACTAGCTTAAAGGTAGCCAGTATCTTCTTCTGAACCTCAGTACACTCGTACATCCTCAAGTGCCGCTGAAATTCCTTCCTCCACTGACTCGAAACTACCACATCGGAGCTACCTGCAAACTCCGGTGGGTGTGCTTTCTGGAAAGCATCAAGAAAACATTCCCAAGAAGACAGGAATGCATGAGCCTGAACTGGCGCGGCTATCGGAGCCTGAGGTGGTGCCTGCTGAATTACAACTAGTGCGTCATTTACCGCCTGGGCCACAATTGCTGCAACCTCGGCGGCATTCATCGTGCCCTGAACTGGTGTGGGTTGTGGTTCTGGCGTAGCATCCCTGGGAACCCGTTGTGCACATCATGGAGGCATCTGAAATAAGAATGAAGTTTATAAGTTCGCAGTTATAAACTTAAAATAGCTGAAGAACATAGCATATACAAGAAGGAATAGAACAGTCCTAAAATATAGGGCTCTATATCAAAGAAAGCTCAGCGGAAACATAACAAGTCGTACAGATCCTAATGGACACTAGAACCTGATGCTCTGATACCACCTGTGACACCCCGACTAATTAAATATCGGGAAGCAACTCCTTTATTAAATCAATACAAAATGCCAAGTTGGTTCAGTTAATAGCATCACTGTCGAAAACATTTTAATAATTACTAACCACCTAGTATTTAAAAAGTAAGTTGCGAAATTTTAAGTTAAGTCTGATTAACATGAAATAAAAGAGTAATGGAAGAACAACATAATCCATTCACCATAATGAAGTAATAAATAACCAACGAAGTAATCAAAAGTCTAGAGGAAAAATCCTCACAACAATCCAACTACTGAAATAATAAGACAAGTCTGAATCCTGAATTAATTACATGCCCAAAGTCTGAATAACTGAAATAAATGAAATGTCTCTAAAGAAATGGGCGACATGCCCTACAACTGATAAATGCTGAATAAAGAGTCAATATAGAAGAAGCGTCTACAAGAAAGGTCCTGTAACTTCCACAAATAGCTACAGCTCGTCACCTGAATGAGGATCATAAGCATGGTGTCCTTGTGGATGGGCACCTAAAATGGTTTTTACAAAAATAAATTTGAAAGCAAATGGGTCAGAGCCCGAAAGTGGAAATCATTTTAAAAATAGCAAGTGTTTTAATAACATTAAACATTAAATGCAAAATACATGTTAGGACGTGCACTCACATGAAATTCTCACCTCTCGACTACATGTGCACTCCTAACGTACCGTACCCATCTAAATGACATACATATCTAACCAAACCGTAATAAGTTCTACCCTTTACTACTCGATTTCCATATTACATTCTAGAGTGATCAAATCAATAGAGGGCTTTACTTAAACTCAGATTCTCAATTAGTAATACAATTCATTTCAGGTTATCCCTTTATGTTTTCTCAAAACGTTACCATATTTATACACACAATATCACATGAAAGTTCCCCTTAATTAAGTGTTTATTATTCACGTCCTAAATATACAATATAAGCACCCCGAGAATAAGTTACGGTGCACACATACTCTGCTATCCATCCCGGTACATCACGTACATAAGGATCACGTATTCCGAATCTCTCAGGAATCGTTCTCAGATAACAACATCACAAATAATGGAGGCGAACACAGTCACATCACATGGGTCACGCACATACCTGCGCTCCCACGATCAGCAGACTTATTAACATCCCAATAAGTCCTTCTCTGACCTATGTTCATCGAGGTAACCAATCTAAATCGGGGCAACACAAGGATTAGAAGGCCCTAAGCGAACGTAAACCTCCCGTGATAGTAAGTATGGTAGGTATGTCATACACATAAAATCAATACATATACTAAGTATGCACACATCTTAGTAATCACCATAATATGTTGGTGGTACCCTTCTCATTCTCATACCGACGTATAATACTACACAATTTATATTTTCCCGGTTAATATAATAAATTAGACCGTCAAAGGTTCTCGCACCGTAATAGACACTCACGCCCTACTCCATAATTTCCAGTTGGTTAGAATCACACTTCTAGGTTTTCCTCCTCATTATACCTCAAATGTCCCTACTATATCAATTTATCATCAAGGGAAGGTGATATCTACCATTAAGTAAGGTTACGGGACACGCGAAATCAAAACAGGCTAAAAAACCAAAATTGTCAGCTCGTTAGAAGTCTCGTTCGAACGAGGCTGTATGCACATTATAATCAAATACCAACTTGCATATCGCTAGTATTTTAATCAGTATTAATTTCCAATTAATACGCATTTAATTTAATTAATCCCATAAAAAAAATATCACCAAAAGTACGGGGTATTACAAAAACAAGTCTGCATCCTGAATTAATTACTTGCCAAAAGTCTGAAAATCTGAAATTGGAAATGTTTCTAATAGAAATGGGTGACATGCCCTACAACTGATGAAAGCTGAATATACTGTCAAGATAGATGAAGTGTCTACTAGCAAAGTCCTGTAACTTCCACAAACAGCTACAGCTCGTCACCTGAATGAGGATCCTAAGCATGGTGTCCTTATGGCTGGGCACCTAAAATGATTTTTACAAAAAATAGATTCGAAAGCAAACGGGTCAGAGCCCGAAAGTGGAGAGTATTTTAAAAATATCAAGTGCTTTAATGACATTAAAACAATGAATGCAAAATACATGTTAGGACGTGCACTCACATGAAATGCTCACCTCTCGACTAAATGTGCACTCCTAGCGTACCGTACCCATCTAAGTAACATACATATCTAACCAAACCGTAATAAGTTCTACCCCTTACTACTAGATTCTTATTATGCATTCTAGCGTTATCAACTAAATAGAGGGCTTTACTTAAACTCGGATTCTCGATTATTAGCAATACAATTCATTACAGGTTATCCCTTTATAGTTACTCAAAGCATTTCTGTATTTATACTCACAATACCGACATGAAATTTCTCATTAATTGAAGTGTATATTAGTCACGCCATAAATATACAATACAAACACCCGAAACTAACCTTCGGTGCACACATACTCTGCTATCCATCCGGGTACATCATGTACATAAGGATCACGCATTCCGAATCCCTCAGGAATCATTCTCAGATAATAGAAAATCACAAACAATGAAGGCGAACATAGTCACATCACATGGGTCACGCACAACCTACGCTCCCACGATCAGCAGACTTATTAACATCCCAATAAGTCCTTCTATGACCTATGTTCTCGAGGTACCAATCTAAATTCGGGCAACACAAGGAGTAGATGGCCCTAAGCCAACGTAAACCTCTCGTGATTGTAAGTATGGTAGGTATGTCATACACAAAAAAATCATATACATATACTAGGTATACACACATCATAGTAATCACCGTAATTTATTTGTGGTACACTTCTCATTCTCATACCGACTTAAAATGTTACACAAGTCATATGTTCCCGGTTAATTCAATTATTTAAGCCGTCAATAATTCTCACATCGTAATAGTCACTCATGTCCTATTCCACAATTTCCATTCAATTCAAACGAGAGTTCGTTCGAACGAAGTGGGCATCTAACGAGATCTCATTCGAACGAAAGGCATCGAACAAACATCCCTCGTGTTAGAAGGCAAACTGTAAACTCGTTAGAAGGTCGTTCGAACGAGCTCGTTCGAATGACCTAGGCAGGTCTTCTAAAGAGGGGCCAGTTTCGAGCCCAGAATTTCCTTTTTTTCGTTTTTCCCACTTTCTTCACCTCTAATCCCATATACAATTCGTCCCAACAGCATTTTAAGGTTTCAAATACACACTAAACATACGTAGGTCATAATTAACCATTTATATAAGGCCAAATCTTCCTAAACATCATCAAATCATCAAATCCCCTCATTTTTCCCCAAATCCCATGAACATGAACCCTAGAAAATTAAATTCATCCATAGACATAACTAAATACATTTGTTATGATTTAAAAGATGTATTTTTATCTGAATAATCACCCTAACATTGTTCTACATGCAATCTCCTCATAAAATTATAAATCTCTAAATCCAATTCAATGGGGTTTTATCATTCTCCAAGAACAATACAATTTCATAAATTTCCTACGCATGGAAGAAGCATTCTTTGCATGTAACGAAATTAAGCCACTTCCCTTATGTCTTTCTCTGATTTTGATGTCGAATTGATGAATTGTTCTCTCTCTCTCTACATAATTCTCCTCTCTCTCTCTCTCTCTCTCTCTACAAGTTCTTTTCTCCAAGGTGACAATGGTGGTTAAAGTTGCCCTAGGAAGCTCTTGAAACTAATTCCAATAACCCCCGTAGCCCATTAAGTCATTAAGTGTAGTTAGTGGGTTTAGTGGGTAAAGGTTAAATCAGATATTAATTTCTAATTTTCGTGGGTTTTAATTCCTAAAATTCCAAAATTACCAAATTACCCTTTTACGTTGTCGGTATGGCCTAAAAATGCCCCGGGACCCAAACTAAACCCCCGGCTAGTGTTTTCTGACTATTTCGACCCTTTCGGACGTGTTGGCGCACTCAAAATGACCATGCGGTTAATAGAAATAAAATTCACTTTTTAATTAAAATAATTATATTCCTGACGCGACCGTCACACGCGTCCCAACAAAATTTCCAAATTGTCGTATTTCAATCTCATGACAAATTTCATAATTCAATATTCATATATAGCCATATATACTCATTAAAATCAAATACCAACTCGCATCTCGCTAGTATTTTTATCCGGATTAATTTCCAATTAATACACATTTAATTCAATTAATCCCATAAATAAATATCATAAAAAATACGGGGTATTACAGCGAGTGTCAGTCGTGTCGGGACTTAATTTGGGAAGTAAAATATAATTTCACTGTCGGTATTCCATATGGTCATCTTGAGTGCGCCAGTGTGTCCAGAAGGGTCGAGATAGTAAAAAATGTATACCTAGGGGATTAGTTTGGGTCCCGGGGCACTTTTAGGCCAAACCAGCACCTCAGAGGGGTATTTTGGTCTTTTGAAATATAGGAGAGAATAGACCCACGAAAATTAGAGGATTATATCTGATGAATTATAAAGGATATGAGGGTTATCAGTTGCTAAATGAAGGGAGAGTCATAGGAGGAATAAGGGAAGCCATTCCTAGGGTTCCAAGGCTAAGAACCACCTTTTTGCACCACCACCACCACCGAATTGTAGATCAAGAGGAGGAGAACAACAATCCTATCATTTGTTCTGCATAAATCATATTTTCACATTAAGTTAAGTATTTATCTTTCTGAATTATGATTTAATATACCATCCATATTAGAGTATGATGATAAATTTAATGATTTCATGAATTTTGAATAAATTTGGAAGATATAAATCATGTTCTTGGGTAGGAAATTGTGATAAACTTGATCCCTTATGCTTGAATGATGAATAGATGATGTAGTATAATGAAATTATTAAGAAACCTGGAGTTATATGGAAGTTCTTGGATAAAAATGACAAACAAGGGTTTTTAGAGAATTAATCTTGAATTAATTAAATTTAAAGATGTTCATTAAGGATTTAATGATTCTAATACGTTGGAAATCATGTATATATGTTAATGTAATGTGTAGCATGGTTGGTTTGGAGATTAGGAATGAATTGTGGAGGTTTTAAGGCTAAAAAAGGTGAATCTTGTAACTACTATTAGTGAAGACGACAAGATCTATAACAGGCAAATCAATTCGGCTCCTTGGCTGAATCGATTAGGAAGGAGAAATGATTCGATTTCTCAAAATTGCGTAGTTTTCCCCCTTTTTACATACAACACATGGAAAGTGTTTGGGTTGACCCCTGAATTAATCATAAGATTTTATTATGAGATATTTTAATTACGAGTAGGCTAATTTGGGATTGAGGTCGGTTGCACGAGGAGGGTTTAAGACTAATAATTGATTTAGCTTAATGAGTAATCAAAGATTATTCGGAAATAGATTTCTTAGTATGTAAAATTAGGGGAATGTAGGACCAAGACCAGTATTTCTTGAGTGAAATTGCCCACTGAATTTACTTAAGGGACACTTAGCAACGATTTGGATATTGAGAAACACTCTGGAATTTAATATGAGAAGTATTACACTAAGTAAAATATTCGAGAGATACTATACTGCGTACGGGACATATGATATAGGTTAGGTACATACCTATAACGACATTATATATATGCATGGGTGGTGTGTATACCTATTGTTCGATTTGTATGTTGAATCATACCTAGGCTACTTACTATCACGGGAGGTTTCGCGTCATGGATAGTATTATTCTGATGAGCCCATTTGGGGGGATATTGAATAGCACCTCATGACATAGACAATAGGGATTGAGCACCACTTGTGTGAATGAGGGTGTAATCGGTCATTTGGGTGCGCTAGGTATGAGCGTATCCCAAAGGCTTAGATCTATGTTCGCCTCCAATATTGCGTGATTTTATTTATGGTCCGAGGGAAACTGTCCGAGAAAGTTTCCTTATATAATATGTGATGTACCAAGACTTGATACAAGAGTATGCCCACACTGCAAGTCTCCTCCTAGGGGTGTTTTATACGTACATATGGTAATAGTGATGTTTATATGTACGTGTTATTGATTCTTCAACGAGTATGTTAGTAGATAAGATAGATTGTAATATCTAAATTATTTAAGTGTATGAGAACTAAATCAATAATTGATAGATAGTGATATCTAAATGAAACAATGTATACAAGAACTATTTCATTTAGTAGAGATTCATAATGAGTATAAAGAATTAAAAATATGTAGTAATGTATTGTATGGGCAATATCGGTGGACACTATAATTGATTAGATGCAAAGAGATGTAAGCCAGACTAGTTAGGCGAGTAACATAACTAGGTGGGTTAGAGTAGTACGTTAGGCGTGCACATTAGTTGAGGGGTGAGGATAGCAAGTAAGGTCACACGCTACTGACATGTATTTAATATCTTATCGTTTCGTATTTTAAACACTTGCTAAAAAATTTCAAACGGTTTTACTTGGGCTCTCACCCATTTCAAATGCTTTTTGTAAAAATATTTTTAGATGCCAAGCCATAAGGACTCAAGTAATAAGAGTTCCTCATTTGACATGTTACAGTATCCGTGGAGGTTCCAGAACCCTGCTATTATACGTCTCCACTTTCATTCAGTTCATATATATCTTCATTTATCCCAATCCGGCATGTCGCCCAATCATAGTTGGATACTATTTTAAATGAATTTGTATTCCCGTTTATTTCCAGTATTGATTTAGACTTTACTCATGTATGACTGTATTTAGATTTTCTATGGAGTGTTATTCCAGACTCAGATATTTACTTATGTCATTATCGGCGTATTCATTGTTATTTGCATGGAAATGGTGTATGATATATTTCTTTCGATTTATTTATTGCATGATAAGAATTAAGATTAAAATTTTAACACTCGGTTATTAGGATATTAGTAATTAATTTGAAATTCTCCACGGATGCTAAGAATGACACCATTAATGATTCATGTTTAATTTAATAATGAACTAATCATCCAATATTAGAATAGGTGGGGTCCCACATATTGTATTAGAGCATCAGGTTCTAGTGTCTTTAGTATCTGTGTGGCTTACTATGATTTTTAGCTTAGCGTTCTTTGATATGGATCCCTATTATTAGGAATGATGTATTCTTTATTATGCATTTAGGTCTTCAGCTATTTTAAGACATATTGAATTTTGAACTGATGGAAAATTCTCTCTCATTTCAGATGCCTCCTCGACGTGCACCATGAGCTACCCTAGAGGCAAAGCTAAGTCCTCAGTCAGCTCCTGCCTAGGGTGCCATGAATGTTGTAGAGGTTTCCATTATAGTTTCTTAAGCGGTTAATGCAGATTTGGCTACAGTTGCACAACAAGCACCACCCCAGGCACATGTTGTGGCACCAGCTTAGATGCATGCATTCCCTTCTTCTTAGGAATGAGTTAGAGATGCCATTCAGAAGGCACACCCTCCCAACTTCTAGGGGACTTAGGATCTGTTGGTTGCTAGCCAATGGAAGAAAGTCATCTAGAGGCATTTGAGTATGTTCTAGTGCATGGACATTCAGAGGAAGATTCTAGCTATATTTGAACTACTTGGGGCGTCATTATAGTGGTGGGAGTCTATTACCACTATGAAAGAGAGAGATCGTATGTCGATAAAGGATTTATCGGAGTAATTTGGATATAAATACTTCACATGCCCCATCTAGACAAAGATGAGGAATAAACAATTAGATCTCATCTAGGTGGAGAGAAAAGTGGATGAGTATAAGGAAGAATTAACGATGTTAGCTAAGTTTAGGCCAGGAGAGGTACCTATGAAGGAAAAGAGGATACAATTATTTATGGATGGTCTTACTTAGAGTATCCAATAATATTTTTTGGGTAATCCATCCCTGAATACATATATTGAGGTGTTGAACGTTGCTCTATTACATTTCCTGGACCACCGTTTCCATGTTAAGGGGAGTAAACGAGAAGGATAGTCCATCCAGCAGTGCAGGACTGTGGGTAGCAGTGATGGTAGGGCACAATCGGCTCAAGGTCAGTAGAGGGAAAGTGAGCAGGGTCCCCACTAAGGGGACACTGCTAAGAGGTTGCATTCAGGGGATTATCAACTAGGACATGGTGGATTCCTGTAGGTCCAGCAGGGCCAACTGTTCAAGCCACAATTTCCCCAAGGCTGCCAAGGCTAGGGTAGGGGTGGTCAAGGCCAACGGGGCTATAGGGGAGGTAATATTATGGGCATGTGTTTCATTTGTGGCAAGACTAACCACAAGCGGCATGACTACCTTGATAAGGGCAGGGTTCAATAGCAGTAGGGAGGTATAAAGGATCCTCATAGACCTATTTTCCCCTGTCTCCCTCCCAGCACCAGCACCCTTACCAGACTTACTTGCAGCACCAGCAGTTCTAGAAGCCTCACCCCAACAGGGGCAGTTATAGTATGGACACGTGTATCACATCCACCAGGCTATAGATCCACATGCTCCACCCGCTGTTGAGGGTATGTTTATTAGTCAATGTACTTTGAGGTGTTTTTTATTTGACACTGGGGATTCACACTCATTCATAGCTACTATATTTTCATGAGCCACATGGTTATTAAAGATGACAGATAGTGCAGTTACATGTGTATACTCACCACTGGGTAGCGGGACACTGATTTTCTTTATATGCCGAGGTGTGAGTATAGATATTGGGATATTAGTTTTACTTGTTTATATGATTGTATTAGATATATTAGAGTACTAATCCATCATAGGCATGGATTGGCAATCTAATTATAGGTCCATGTTTGACTTCTATAGTAGGAGTATATTGTTTGCAATCCCCGACGAGGAGATGTTTGTAGTGGCGATTCCTCATCCTGAGGGAGGATCGTCCAATCATTTGTGCTATATAGAGGAGGAGACCTTTCAGGGATGGTTATTTCCCCTCATTCGATCCCTGTCATATGTGAGTGTTACGATGTGTTTCGGGAGGTATTGAAATTTCCTTAGTAAAGAGATTGACTTCTTCATTGACATGGTGCTGAGCACTCGTCCAATAGCTCGTGCACCATATCATGTGGCTTTTATGGAGATGAGGGAGAAATATGATCAGATTAAGGATCCATTGGGACAGGGTTTTATACATCATAGTACTTTGACTTGGGGTTCCTTAATACTATTTGTGAAGAAGGGATATGGGTCTTTACGCTTCTGTGTTGATTATCGGGATTTGAATAAATTCACGATACGGAATAAGTATCTATTTCCCTGAATCAATTACTTATTCGATCAATTAAGAGGATCCTCCTACTTATCTAAGATAGATTAGATATCCAGGTATCACCAGTTGTGCATCCGGGAGAAGGACGTGTCAAAGACTTCCTTCTTTATGAGAGATAGGTCCTATGAGTTTTGGGTTATGCCATTTGGGCTAACCAATGCCCCAACCATATTTATTGAGTTAATGAATAGGGTGTTCAGAGAGTTCTTGGATCAGTTTTTTAACATATTCATTGATGACATTCTAATTTATTCCCAGACTAAGGCAGAGCATGATGAGAATTTGCATCGGGTTTTACAGACACTGCATGAGAATTAGTTGTACGCAATGTTTTAAAAATTAAGGATTTTGTCTATGTGAGGTGCAGTTTTTGGGGCATTTCATTTCTGAGTTGGGAATATTAGTGGGCCCAGGTAAGGTTTCTGTGGTGAGCGAGTGAGGAAAACCCATAACACCGATAAAGGTGCGCAGTTTCTTGGATTTTGTCGAGTACTACATATTGTTTATTAGGGGATTCTCAAAGATTGTTGTCCATTTACCAATTTGACTTGCAAAGGTGTACCCTCTATTTGTGATGACACTTGTCAATTGTCTTTTGATTTGATGAAGGACAAGTTGACTTCAGCACCCGTACTCGCACTTCCTAGGGCAGGAGTGAAATATCTTGTTTTCACTGACGAGTCCCTACAGGGACTTGGGGGTGTGTTAAAATAGGAGGACCATGCTATAGTGTATGCTTCTCGCAAGCTTAAGCCTCATGAGATGAATTACCCCACCCACGACTTGGAGTTAGCAGTAGTCGTGTTTGCGATGAGGATTAGAGATACTATTTTTTCTAGAGAGATTTCACCTGTTCACAGATCATAAGTCACTGTAGTACTTATTCACTTAGAGAGGGATGAATATGCGTCAGTGTAGGTGACTTGAATTCGTCAAAGATTATCAGTTTGACATCTAGTATCACCCGTGAAAGGCTAATACGGTGGTAGACGCGTTGAACCGTAGGCTAGTAGGGTATGTAGCTGAAGTCGCGAAGGTAAAATTGAAGGAGATGGGACATCAGGATTTAGTTACCCGATCATTCATGTAAGTCATGACCATCACCCCAAGGTTGTCACGAGGGTGGTACAGGCATAGGCAAAATATTATTTTTGTCAGGAGAGGATCAGACAGCTCTTAATCGAAGGAACAAAGTCTTATTCTATGAGCTTGGATTGAGGCTTATGATTTAACGGGAGATTGGTTATCAGAGGGGGAGGAATTATGGCACGTAGTGATGGTAGAGTCACACGGGTCCCGATTTATGAGACATCCTTGAGGGGATAAATTGTACCAAGACATGAGATGACAGTATTGGTGGAGTGAGATTAGGAAATACATTACCAAGATTGTTTCAAGGTGTACCACTTATCAGTTGGTGAAAGTGGACCATTAGAAGTCGACAAGGTTCTACATCCGTTAGAGATCCTGATGTGGAAATGGGAGAGCATTTTTATGGATTTTATTACTGGTTAACCTAGTTCACAATGAGGTATCGATTCCATACGGGTGATAGTGGATCGGTTAACTAAGGTAGATCACTTCCTACCAGTTAAGACTGATTATACTACGGGATAATATGCCAAGATTTTCAGTGCTGAGATAGTGAGATTGCATGGGGTACCATTAGATATTATGTCTGACAGGGATAGGATTTTTGTGTCTCGATTTTGGGAGAGTTTTCAGGAGGTTATGGGTAATGTGTTGCGATTGAGTACAACGTATCACCCACAGATGGACGGGTAGATGGAGAAGACAAATAAGATGTTGGAAGATATTCTACGGATCTGTATCCTTGATTTTAGGGGAGGTTGGGAGTAGTATCTTCCACCGGTGGAGTTCGAGTATATTAACTCCTACCAATTCATGACTGACATGGAACCATTTGAGGGGCTGTATGGTCGACCTTATTGATCGACCACTCGTTGTTTGGAGGTGGAGGAAAACAAGCTTCTGATATCAGAGTTGATTCAGGATACGTCATCCAAGATTGAGTTGATTCGATGTCGTATAAGGATAGCCCATGACCGATAGAACAGTTATGAGAATTCTAAGTGGTACTTCCTAAAGTTTTATGAGGGGGGTCAGGTGCTGCTATGTGTGTCTCCTATGAAGGGGATGATGAGGTTTCCGGAAGAAAGGGAAGTTGGCACTGATATACGTGGGGACATTCCCTATCATTGCACGAATTGGGCCTGTTACATACAGACTTGGGTCGCCGGAGCACTTGCATGGGATTCATGATGCATTTCATATCCCTTCGTTGAGGCGATATCTCTGGGATGACTTGTATCACACACACATTTCTTTGAAAGAGATCGATTTGAAGCCAAATGTTTTATATGAGGAGAGGCCAATTTCTATCTTAGACCATATAAAGAGGAGACTGAGGTGGAAGGTAGTTACACTTATGTAGGTTCAGTGGGGGCATCATAATACTGACGAGTCCACTTAGGAGTGTGAGGATGAGATGCGTGGAAAGTATCCAGAGTTATTCATGCCACGTATTGTCTTTTTTTGAATTTCGTGATGAAATTCCGTTATTAGGGGGAAGTATGTAACACCCTATAGTTTTATTAATTTTTATATCTGGAATTAATTGGGATTAATTAATTTGTATTTGGAAATTAATCCTGTAAAATAAATATTAATTAGTGAGATAAGGGTTATTATTTATTTATATTGAATATTACTTACTAAATGAGTAATAATAATGATAAAAAAATATTTATCTTGCTAAATTATGATTTGATATACCATCCATGTTAGAGTAAGATGATAAATTTAATGATTTTATGAATTTTCGCTAAAATCGAAAGATATTAATCATTTTCTTGGGTAGGAAATTGCGATAAACTTTATCCCTTACGCTTGAATGATTTGATGATGTAGTTTCACGAAATTATGATGAAATCTGGAGTTATATGGAAGTATGTGGACAAAAATGATAAACTAGGTTTTTTACAGAATTAATCTTGAATTAATTAAATTTAAATATGTTGTTGGAGCATTTAATGATCCCAATACATTAGAAATCAAGTATATATATGTTAGTGTAATGTGTGGCATGCTTGGTTTAGATATTGGGAATGAATCATGGAGGTTTTAAGGTTAAAAATGGTGAATCCCGTAAATATGACGAGACCTATTATATGTGAATCGTTTCGATTCCTTGGCCGAATCGATTCAGAAGGATAATCAATTTGGACCAAGGCTGAATCGATTCCTTTTTTTAGAATTGCATAATTTTTCCCCTTTTCACATGGAACTCTTGGAAAGTGTTTGGGTTGACCCTTAAATTAATTGTAAGATTCATTAAAAGATATTCTAATTACCAGTAGGATAATTTGGGTTTGAGGTTGGTCTCACGAGGAGGTTTAAGACTAATAATTGATTTATCCTAACGGGTAATCAAAGATTATTCGGATATTTATTTCTTAATATGGAAAATTAGATGAATGTAGGACCAAGACCAGTAGGCCTTGAGTGAGGTTGCCTACTGAATTTACTTAAGGGACGCTTGGCAACCATTTGGGTAATGAGAAACACTCGGGGAATTAATACGAGAAGTATTACGTTACGTAGAGTATTTGAGAGATATTATAATACATACGAGACATATGATATAGGTTAGGTACATACCTATAACGATATTAGATATATATATATATGGGTGGTGTGTAAACGTATTGTTTGATTTGTATGTGCAATCATACCTAGGCTGCTATCTATCACGAGATGTTTTTCTTCGTGGAGAGTCTTATTCCGATGAGCCCATTTGGGGGGATATTTACTTGTACCTCAGGACATAGACCTTAGGGATTGAGCACCACTTGTGTGAATGAGGGTGTGATTGGTCATTCGGGTGCATTAGGTATGAGCGTATCCCAAAGGATTAAAGCTATGTTTGCCTCTAATATTGTGTGATTTAATTTATGGTTCGAGGGAGACTATTTGAGCCCGTGTCCTTATATAGTACGTGATGTACCGGGACTTGATAGCAGAGTATGCCCACACCACATGTCTCCACCTAGGGGTGTTGTATACGTATACATGGTAATAGTGATGTATATATGCACGTGTGTTTGATTCTTCTACGAGTATGTTAGTGGATAAGGTAGACTATGATATCTAAATTATTCAAGTGTATGAGAACTAAATTAGTAATTCATAGATAGTGAAATCTAAATTAACCAAAGTATATGATAACTATATCATTTAGTAGAGCTTCTAAATGACTATAAAGAATTGAAAAATGTAGTAACGTATTGTATGGGAAATATAGGTGGGCACTATAGTTGATTAGATGCAAAGATATTTAATACAAACTAGTTAGGTGGGTAGCACAACTAGGTGGGTTAGAGTACTACGTTAGGCGTGCATGTTAGTTGAGGGTCAAGGATCTCAAGTGAGGGAACGCGGTACAAACATGTATTCGATATCTTATCTTTTCGCATTTTAAACACTTGCTAAACTTTTTCAAACTGTTTTACTTGGGCTCTGACCCGTTTCAAATTATTTTTGTAAAAAAAAATTAGGTGCCTGGCCACAGGGATGCCATGCATAAGAGTTCCCCATTTGACGTGTTGTAGCTTATATGGATGTTGTAGGACGTTGTTATTAGATTCCTCCACTTTTATTAAGTTCATATCTATCCTCATTTTTCTAAGTCGGGCATGTCTTCAATCATAGTTGGATACTATTTTCAGAGACTTTGTATTCCAATTTATTTCCAGTATTGATTAAGAATTTACTCATGGATGACTATATTTAGATTTTCTCTGGAGTGTTATTCTAGACTCAGTTATTTAATTATGTCATTATCGTAGTATTAATTGTTATGTGCATGGAAATGGTGAATGATATATTTCTTTCGATTTATTTACTGCATGATAATAATTAAGATTAAAGTTTTGACATCAGGATATTAGGATATTAGTAATTAATTTGAAATTCGATGGTGCTGCTAAGAATGACACCATTAATGATTCATGTTTAATTTAAAAATGGTCTTTTCAAACAATATTAAAATAGGTGGGGTGTCACACTTCTTAAATAAGTTAACTTCTAAGTATCGAAGCACCTTTTGTCTATCAAAGTAGTTATGTCATCGGAACCTTCATTCTCTAGAAAGTGGAATGATATACTACGACTGTCAAACTCATATAAAAATAATATATAATTTTAAAAAGTCCATCATAGGTGGGGTAAGAGGATATTTATATAAAATCATACATTCTCTATATATAATATTATGATGCACTGAGTTTTCATACAAAAGAAAACCATATACATTCCCTTACTTTGCCTCTAAGGTTTCAATTTTCTTCAACTTCTTATGAGTTATTTTAGCTACAGTTTCCCATACAGCATGTAGAACATAATCAGAATAACCATATTAGCATAGGCGAGATCATAGCAAAAAAACTAATGTATGATTAGAACAAACGTCAGATTGAATTTAAAAGGTAGTAGTATGGAAGTAATACAAGCTCCAAGTATTATTTTCAAACCCAAGTAAGTCGCATTTCAATATCAATCAAACACTGGAAATAACATAATCAATGGAATCCGTAAACTATCAAAAAAATAGAGACTGAATTAAGCATAATATTCATGACAATATAACATGGTGGATAAAAATGAATAGTTAAAAGTTTCATGTGCTATGATACATAATTTTCCCCGACCTTATTTTAAGAGAAATAACACTAGTACTATAATATTAATCCTCCCTATTAACATGAAAGATTTATCAATTAGCCTAATTAACTTTAATTCCTCGCCAAAAATACATGAGCAAGTTTAGAAACGTGGAATTTATTAACTATGCAATCCTATTATTTTAGTTTGTAATGTTGAATCAAATGCACAAAGTACTTAAATGGACCAGTATTATATTCGGTTTATGCCTAAGAAGGCGAAAAGCCAAAAATGCAAAAGAAGGATGCATAATAAACCACAACTGAAATTTCAAAATCTTCAAATTCATAATTCACAATGAAAATATATACACAATACTTGTACAAATTGATAGCTACGAAATAATCAAATTCACAATAAAAATAAAATTTCAAGAAAATTGACCTGGATCAAAATAAATGGGTCGTCAAAAACCTCACCCATAAGCTATATCCAACAGAGGAAGGCATCATTTGGAATCCACATTTGTAAAAACCTATGCACTATATTTTTCCACTGCCACTGCATTTTTCCCCTCTTCACCACTAACCATCTTCGTCATCTTTTATTGAAAGAATTTATCTTCTTAAAACGATGTGACGAAGAATAAGAAAAATGTAAATATGGAATAACACCTTAAATAGAGCAGTAACCTAATCAAATCCAATTTCACATAAAGAGAACACTAATAAATGACTAAACAAAATGTAAATATCCTAGGGATGAGGTGCATGTAAACAAGACTGTAGGTTCACATATAAATCTCGCTATTCATATCAAGACTATAAATTATAGGATGTGAATTTCTCAAATGAAAAACTCATTATGTACATCTCGATCACTTCAGGGTAGAAAACAAAGAGCCTCATTGACTTTTTCTGAAACATTTGATAGTTAAATTTTAGATACCCACATCGCAAATTATAAGACCTTGCAAAAAATGTCATATGATCTCATTTTATTCAAAAACACCAAACACACCTATCAGTTTGGTAAACCAAACAATCACTCGAAGATTTATCTAGAAAGAAACCAATTAATCTATCCGAAAATTAAATCAAAAAGAAAACCTATAAGAATGTGATATGGGAATAAAATGAGACAACATTATTCCCGAGAGCTCCTCGATGAAACATCTTAAGAATAAAATGAAATTAATTAATAAAAAATGGATTGCAACTCATATGTTGTCCATGTGTTTTGAACCCTAACCCCTAACTAAGAATCATTATGCATTTGTGTGCGTGCGTGTGTGCGTGCGTGTGTGTGTGTGTGTGTGTGTGTGTGTGTGTGTGTGTGTGTGTGTGTGTATGTGTGTATGTGTGTGTATGTGTGTGTGCGTGTGAGAGAGAGAGAGAGAGACCTATCATGATGTGTGTGTTGGTGATCAGGGTACAATGGAGAAAGACAAGGCTGCTTTTGGGGTTGAGGCGAAAAAGAGAGAGTAATTTTTTTTAAATGAGAGATTAGGTTTAGTTTTATGTTTTTGTTGTTTTAATGAAACATGCTCACTTTCGACATAGTTTTAAAACCTGCCAGATTTAGGCACATTTTTAAACCCTGCCAAATGAGGAATAAATATTGTCAGAATCTGGCACGGTTTAAAACCGTTTTGGCTTCTGCTTGTTCAAATGTGACAGATTACCATTTATGGTGTAGTGTTAACCCCCTCAGAATTGGCCTTGAGCCTCATAATTGGTCTCCTTAAATTAATGTCCTCATAATTGGCCTCGACCCTCAAAATTGTTGCCTCAACTTCAAGTCCTCATAAATGACCTCGACCCTCAAAATTGGTAACCTTATCTTAAGGCCCTCAGAATTAACCTTGACCCTAAGAATATATTACCTCAAATTAAGGCCCTCAGAATTGGGCTCGACCCTTACAATATTACTTTAGGTCCTTAGAATCGACGTCAACCCACTGAATTGGTAATTCTCATCCCTTTAGGTCCTCAGAATTGAACTGTTTCTAAAACATCATGTGGTTTCTGTTCAATGTATATCACTTCTTCCAAGCTCATCCATCGAGGGACTCTGTATACACCACATTCTAAGACTCCTAGGTCCTTCCTTATCTCCATATCTCATCCCCATTAAACCCAAACCCTAGGTCATACTTCGAGTACCGATATAAAGGATCACGAGTGCTCCCGAGCCCCGATTTGACCTCAATCAACTTCATCATCAGAGAAAAATCCCAATAAATATTTGAAGGTCTCTGAATACCCTTTCCAATAATACACCATGTGCACAAATCAAAATAATGATTTGGACAAATGAACTATTTTACTATCGACAACCAATCTAGAGGCCATCGAGCTCTACCGGGCCCCGATTTGACCTCAATCAACTTCATTATCAGAGTGAAAGCTAAATGAATATTTGAAGTTCATTAGAACCTCTTTCCAACGGTGTGTACCATGTGAAAAATGACATAAACTTTCAGATAAATGATATGTTTTCCTAACAACCTTATCGGGAGGCCACCGGGCTCTCTAGAGCTTCTTTTGACCCAAGTCATCTCTTTAACTCGAACATGACTAAATGAATCTTTTAAGGTCACTGAATACCCTTTCCAACAGACTACCCTATGCATGAATCATCCTTACGGTACTGACGAATGATCCATTTTACTCCAAAGGTCACTGGGTGATTCCGGGCATTGTTTGACCAAATTCAACTCCACAAATCGAGCGAAGCTCTTTATAATTTTTAATTTCCTCACATGAAATTTCCAATGCTCTACCCCGTGCATGATTCGGACTTACGGTTTGGATGAAAGATCCATTACCGACTGAGATCTTCTGTCCAAAGGATCGAATACACTTTCGAGCCTCGTTTGACCCAAAGTCAACTCCCGGACCTAGGAGCAGCCCAAAGGACCCTTAATTATCTCTGAATTACCTTTCTAACTGTATTCCTCGTGTGATATTTGGATATGCAGATTGCATTCTATGAAAGTTTTTTCAAAAATATCTACCGGAGACCGTCGATTGGCAGGTCCATTTCCCTGCCTATTGATAGTGTGTCTAAGGTCACCTGTTAATTGGTAGGTCTAGAGTTATGTAGATCAGTAGTCCCCCTACCCTATATATGGAAGGTATGAGCTCACTTCCAGGGCACACCTTATATCCATCAATATCAGTGATATCACCAACATTCTTCTACAATTAACGAAGTTTCTTTGCATGAAATTCTTTTCCAGTTTTGACTTTCATCATTCTCATACCGAATTTAGCAAAAATCTCATTCTCTCTCATCCTGCATTCATCCTAAATTTCAAGGAAGCTCATCATCAATGAAGATCAATCCTCAAGTCTCCAAAGAAGGTCCAAACATTCTTCCTTCTGTTTGAATTTCTTTATTTTTTCATTAGTTATATAAATTCTCAATTTATCTTTTATCATAACCCCTAATATCTCATCATTTATTACTTATATTGCACATAATTTATTTTCTATAAATAAAATAAAATAAAGAAAAAAGGGTTACACCTATAAATTTCGACGGGATTCTTCATCACATTTTCACAATACTAAAAATATATTTTCTACACATGCACATGTAATAAAATCTCGTTTGAATCTATGGGATAAATCCCACCCTAATGCTACATGAAAACTACATGGACTTTGATGCCTTTATAGGCTACGTAGGCATCTCGGGCTAAAATTCGAGACTCGAGTCCTATTTTCTTATTTTTAAATTTCCATGTTATATATATATATATATATATATATATATATATATATATCATACTTGTTATTTATTCTTGTGTCTTATCTAACATATATTATCATTTCACCATAATGAATAATATCTCAATAAGCGCACACATCATATTTTGAAATTATTATTTTGGGAACATTTCTATGGATGACCTCACTCTATCTTTTCTATGATGTGAGTCGAGTGATTCCGATCTCTACTTATACATACACGCACACCAACTTCACGGAGAAATTAAGGAAAATAGTAGCATAAGCACATGAGAGACCGAAAGGGTGGGATGGGTGCCTAAAACCTTTCTATTCTGTAACTTAGCCCCCGAACCTGTGAACTATTGGTTTCATAAGCATCAGTTTATCTTTGATGCCGCTCTTTCAAGAAAGCAACATATTCTTTTTCTTGTTTTGTGCAAAATAGGTTGGATACTCCATCTTTTTACATTACCCTACATCGACGACGGCCGAAGCACCCCTCTTTGAGTAGTGTCAAGGCACTAGACCTTTATTTCCTCCCCCTCTTTCCTCTCTAAGTATCCCACGTGGGGAGAAGGGAATATGGAAGAGATCTTCGGGATGGCCATAGTGTGTGTGTTTAGACTTAATGAATTTACAATCTAAAGAAAGGATATATTCTTCACTCCAATGTGAATGCGAGGAAACATAAGTATTCAATAAGTAACAGCGTATAGTCTTCAAGATTCACCTAATCTAATCTAGACCGTGCCTCACTCATAATGAATAAAGTCTATATCACTTGATAGACTCAATATTTTGATATAGTAGATAGACAATTTATATATAATACAAATATTTATATTCTCAAGAATGCTACTAACCAATTGATTTGCCCACAACGATTAAAGTCATCATTCTATTACACTAATATGATAAGAAATATATTATTTCTTACATTATATGAAGCTTGATCGTTCATAGTTTGTTTTCACTACGAAAAAAGTTCTTTTTCATACTGGACTTTTTGAGACAGCTAAAAATTGAGTCTCTAAAACCCACCTTTTGATACGGGTAAAATTAGTAGTCTTGAAAAATATTTTTGGATATTGGCAGTCTTAAAAATTAGCATTCTTAAAAACCAATACTTCAATAATATCGATGGAATCGTAATGCGTAATCTCTGTGATAATATATTGGTGGATATTGTTTCTTTAATATTTTTACCTCTCCTTATTATTTCCTTATATGAAGATCTATGTTGTTGAATCAATGAATTGAGAGAGAATTGACAAAGATAAGCTAGAGTTTCAAGTAGATATTTTGGGTGGTTTATCACCCGAGAATTTTAGTTGAAAGTGATGTTTCTCATCTGATCTACTAATTTTTATTTCAGACCATCATCAGTGATTCATTTATTCTTGACATTATGATCTTGGTGTTTACGAATAAACAAGACATGGTATGTTGCTTATACTAACTTCTAATTAGTTTACTTGCACATTGAAGTAAAAATACATGTTTACACTAACTTCTAATGAACTTTTAAGATTCTACTATTATTTAGGGGTTACGGTTCATTTGGGTTCTGTTTGGGTAGGGCACGATATGACAAGCACCATTTACTCAGAAAAAAATCATGTTTTTTTAATACGAACACGACACTGTTAAATAAGATGTCATAGCTAGATAATATAACATCTATGCTATGTTCATTTATAGTGTAATGATGATATGTGAGGTCTACTATCAATTATTTCGGCATTACGAGGATCAATGCCTATATAACCCTGATGTATATCTTTTTTTTATTTGTTTTCACTTATTTTTTTAAACAAAATCTTAAAGTTAGCATTTTGAGATGGACAAGCCTACTTCCCAATGAATTTTGTAGTCCGGGCCCAATGCATTTTGTTGAATGAAACACTGATATATAGCTCAGTTTTACATCTGTTTTAAAGTCTGTTTACATATGTTTTGTGCATTTTGTTAACTTTATATGATTTTGATTATATTGCAACCCTCATTTGATTATGTTGAGCATATTTCATTAGACTTTGTGATGATATATTTGTCTTCTCAATTACAAATTCATGTGTGTTTCATGTATAATTAATTTAATTACTATCTCTCTCAATTTTATTATTGTGTAATTTACTTTATTAATTATGTTATATGTACATATATTAATAGATCTATTGTTTTTTGTTAGAAGATCTAAGGAGAGCCCGTTGATGATATTACATGGTTCAAGACATTCGGGCTTGGAATAATAAAACTTCAAATGTTAAATATGGATCATCTATTAGAGCGGTATGTATATATACTAATTGAAGCCACTATTTAGTTAAAGTTATTTAAATATCATTTTGGGTTAAAAAAATTAATGTAGTTATTTACAATATTGTGGCTATTGTTGTAGTTAATTTTTATGTGTAAACATGTTGGTTTTCATGAATAAACAAAGGAAACTCTGTTGAATTTTTTCAAACAAATTAAGTGTTTTTAAAAGTAATTATTATGAAGATGTACAGATTTGACAATATTTTTTGAAGATTGTCATCTATATGAACTATTAAAAAAAGATTTCTTCTTTGATTAATTCAATTGACACTAAATAAATCTTATTTCATGTGAAAACCTTTTGTGGACAAGGAAAATCATTTAATTCATTTTGTTGGAGGTCGTATGCTTCAAGATCGCGGGTTCACTTTTCTTCCATAATTTTATGTTAAGACTAGATGGGTTTTTAATTTTTTTTTTTTTTTAATGAGATGAGTGGAATTTTGTAGAGAGATTGAGGTGGGTGGACTTGTTGATGGAATTGTTTATTGTATAGAGAGATTTTACGTGTATGAACTCTAATTATAGATGAATGGTAAATTGTACATTATATATGTTGAAATGGGATGCCAAATACGTCATATATTATTTTTAAGAGGTTTTATTTATAAATATATAGAATATATTATGGAATGGATGAAATTCTAATTTTGATGCCAAGGTTATTAAAGACTACTTCTTTTCCTTCTCAAAACAATCATATAACAACCCTTTTGGGATGCTATTAACGTCTCAAAAAATAGTTTTAAAAGACGAATTTTTTGTTGTCTCAAAAGGGTCCCATAAATGATGACCTTTTGAGGCAGCTTAGTTAATGTCTCAAAAAATATTTTTGGCACTGCTCTTGTTGTCTCAAAACAAAGTTTTAAGGGACGGCTTTTTTGTTGTTTCAAAAGAGTCCTATAAATGATGACGTTTTGAGACGACTTATTTTCCATCTCATAAACCATTTTAAGACGGCTACTACCGTCTCAAAAAGAATTTAAAATTGGGGTCTAGTATGACCCCCTTTATCCATCCCAGATGGCATCTCAGATGGCTTTTGAGATAACTAGAGTACCTTTTGAGACGGCTGGAGCACCGTCTCAAAAAGTGGTTTTGTAATAGAGTTTGATCATTCTTTTTGTTCTTATAAATCTTGCCTCTTGTTTCTAGGTTTTAATTCTGATGTTTAATGAGTGTTATTAACCTATTTAAAACCCTAAACACACAGATCTATTATAGGCCCACTTTGGACCTCCAAATAAGC
Organism: Sambucus nigra; assembly: GCA_949130495.1. Taxonomy (NCBI): domain Eukaryota; kingdom Viridiplantae; phylum Streptophyta; class Magnoliopsida; order Dipsacales; family Adoxaceae; genus Sambucus; species Sambucus nigra. Next base: position 424,842,808 of record OX422218.1, read on the forward strand.
CCAAAACTCTAACTGGATTCTCTAAAAACCTCGTCTAAGGGTGTACCTAACCATGGGGCCTAATTTTCCACATTGAAAATAGTGTTTTGAGCCCATGTACTCTCAGATCCTAGTCCAAGTATACTAACATGAAACATCAAATTAATTACTACCGTGCCAATTCAATTAACGAGTCATTCACATATTATTTAAAATACTCATTTTAAATTCTAATTAATAATCCAAACAAATTAAACTAAATAAATTAATTGTTAGTTTACCCTAATAAATACTAATTAATAATTAGCCAATTATTTATTGAATTCCTAAAAGTACGGGGGGCTGGGTGTTAAAATCATATATGACGTTAGAACCACAGGTTCTCCTCTGTGGACCTCGAACATGTAAGAGGAGAGAAGTGTCAATGTGTGATACAATTTTTTAAAGTGGTTCGGACCTCAGATAAGGGTGTTATATCTACTATCAAATGGTGTTATATTTTTTTGTTAGATTATAAAAAGAGTTGTTAAAATCTAGGAGACCTCTTCAACTTTAGTCAAGAGAGTATGAGGTCTTGCGGCCTTCGTCAACTATTCAAAGGACTATGGGAAGTAATTGATGGACCTTTCTCCCCTTCTCCTCGTGGAATATGCAAACATTGCCATTTAGATATATATGGACATTCCATTTCCATTATAGCTCAAATGACCCCAAGCCAATTCTCATCTCCATTATGACTTTGGTATATTTGAATAATAGATAAACCCACCAAAATACTATTCTTTCTATATTACATTTATGGTAAAAGGACTCCGAAATTTCAAAAAACAACATATGAATATTACCCTTATTATGAACATGTCAACTAATAACCAATGATAAATTTCTTAGCTTCGCATTCTCATGCCTTAATTTTTTTGAAGGATTTAACATCCTATTTCTGTAACAGCCCGCATATTTAATATAACGGATGGCCATCCTTATACTAAAATCCAACAGGAGTCTCAAGTGTATCATTCTCAGCACCAATTGCCTAATATAAATATAATCCGTAACCACCCGATATATATAAATAAACTCGTGCTAACTTAAAAAAAAGAGTGTATATACAATAAATCAATCACATACAAAAGGGCATGAACAACAATAGACAATTAAAGGACTAGATCATTAACTGTAAGGACATTTTTCACATGTCCAAAATGTTTCATTTATTTATGTCGTACGCCGCTATATTTGGCACGTCTCCTCACGATCTCACATGACGGCCTCTATCCGAATTTCGGGAATCAAACATGCATTATCTCCACTAATATGTCCCACATCTGCCTCAATGACTTCACGTTCCAAGATTTTAGGGACTTAATGCAAGTGGTACGCAAGGGAAGTCAAAACAGTGAAAAAAAGGCACAATAGGAGAGTTCAAGGGCATTTTCGTAATTTCACATCCATAGTTCGGAGGTCTGGTCAACTAGAAAGTTAAAGATCTCGCCGCAACGAAGATACTGGAAAAAATGGCACCTCAATCCGAGCTACGGTGAAGGAGTTATGACCTTTTGAAGATAGAGAAAATTCCTTAAAGAATGCTGTTTTTTTGTACGCTGGATAGAATTTTAGAGTTTTAAGAACATGGGACTCTTCATATTTTTTCCTATAAACACCAACTTCTGGGGAGTTGTTTTGCAAGACTTTAGGAGACGAATTTGAGAGTCCAAATACATCTAGTCTTCATATTTTTGAGTCCCAAGACTCATGTTTTGATTCACACATCATTGCCAAACCTTTGTGAATCCTTTTCCAACCCAAGAACACAACTTTGGTTTGTTCAACCCTTGTGGAGGAGACCGTTCTTCTTCTTCATTGTAGCCCTATTGGAAAGGGATAATTCCAACTGCGACTACAGAATCCGATACCCGAGGGTAATTCTTAGTCAACTTGTATTTTCATTGTAATCCGATTGTAAGCCGTTTTCTTACAAATTATAGTGAAAATAAATGGTTTTGCCCCTGAGGGGGATTTTTCCTTAATTGCATGTGTTTGAATGTTCTTGCTTAGATTATCTATTTATTCAATCACATATTGCTGCATGTTTAGGGTTTGTTTGTGTTAAAAGGGTTTTATGTATGGTTTGATCATTTGAACGCGAGCACACACGTTTCTCAAATTGGTATCAGAGAAGGTTACGCTAATCTATCGCGTATTCCTTTTTTTTCCGCAAAATTTTTCTAAGATATCAATTTTCTGAAAAAAATGATTTTTGAAAAAGTGCGTGTTCAAATGGAGAATTCATATTATAAAATGCCTATTTTTGACGGGACAAATTATACTTATTGGAAAGCCCGTATGACGTCGGCTTTAAAAGCCATTGATGAACGTGTCTGGATTTTGGTTGAACGAGGGTGGACTCCTCCCACCGTGACTGTTGATAATGTGACCAACTTGAAGCCTGACATTTCTTGGTCTGATGAAGAAATTAAATGGTCATCTTTTAATTCTAAGGGTCTAAGTGCTATTTCTGGGTCTATCACACCTGATGAGTTCAAACGCATAATGACGTGTACCACCTCAAAAGAGGCATGGGATGTTTTACAACTCACCCATGAAGGAACTAATGCTGTGAAAGAGTCTAAGTTGCAAAACTTGACAACTCAATTTGAAACAATCACTATGCATGATTCTGAATGCTTTGATGAATTCTATGCTAGACTTTCTGACATTGTGAATACTAGTTTTAATCTTGGTGAAGATATTCTGAATGCTAGAGTTGTTAAAAAGATTCTTCGCTCTTTGCGTAAGCGTTTTATCCCTAAAGTCACTGTGCTAAATTCTATGGGTAATTTAAATATGCTAAAATTGGAAGAACTTGTAGGAGATTTGCAAACTTATGAAATTGATATGTTCCCTAAAAATTCTAAATCTAAATATAAGGGAATTACTCTTAAAGCCCAAGAGAGAAGGAGTGAGGGGTCAGCTAGAAAGAGGGTAGAGTCATCTAGAAAGAGAGAGACCGACACATCAGATTCTGAGTGCGATTTTGACTTAGATGATTTGGCTCTTTTCGCAAAAAATTTCAAGAGGATTCTCAAATTTAAGAAAAATGGCAATTTTAAAGATAAAAAGAAATTTGAGAAAAATAAGTTTGAAAAGAAAAATGAAAAAGTTTCCAAAAATCCTTCTCTGAAAGAAAGTGAGAGATGTTTTGAGTGTGATGGTATGGGTCATAGAGCTTTTGAGTGTGCCAATCGTCTGAATAGAGAGACAGGGAAAGCTGTCCTTAATGCTACCCTTAGTGACGACAGTGAGGTCGAGACGGTGGATTCTGGAGATGAGTCACCGCATGAGTGTAACTTCACCGCATTCATGGCCATCCAAGTGAGCACTCCTAGTTCTCCTCACGACGATGAGGATGATGCTTCACAGGGACACCTCGACAGTGAGATCGATGTGAGTGAGGGGGAGGATGACACAAGTGAGAGCGAGAGTTATATACAACGCGCCTACTCTGAGTTATATTCTGAGTCTTTTAAAACTAAAAAGCGTAACAAAGCGTTAGTTCTTAAGATCACTTGCCTAGAGGAAGATTTAAGGAAAGCGAGAGAAAGAGAGTTCTCCACCTGCACCGCCCTGAGAGAGAGAGAATCTACCTGTGTCGAGAATGAGAATTTGTTTAGAGAGAGAGAGAGTACTCTAGAGAAAGAGAGAGGGGACTTGATCAAGCAAGTGGCTAGTCTTACGAGTCAGCTCCATTCCTCCATGGAGACTCGGAAGAAACTTGAAGCCCTTGTTGTCCAGCTGACTCATGATCTTGAGAAAGCACGGGAAGTCAAGGTACAAATCGAGGACAGATCTGGGAAGATGGGAAAGATGCTCCTCGGCCCCGCTTTAGGTTTTGGTGATCATCAAGGAATTGGATATGATGGTGCCTCCACGTCCCAAATTGTACCTGGACCAGTTCCTGAGTTTACTACAATTCCTTATGGTCACCGTAAAAAACCTTGAAGGAGAGTTCGACCAAGAAAAGCAAACCAAGGTCCGCCTTTGACTGAGCTCTTTTGTACTTATTGCAAAAGAAAAGGCCACCTTAGGGAAACTTGCTATAGCATGGGTCGGACACGACGTACTACTGCTCCACCACGACATACTGATGAGTTTTCTAGTCTGAGAGAGCGAGTTGAGTTCTTAGCTTCCACTACTCAGAGTTTGATGAAAGAATTCCGACGGATGTCTTCGCCGTTAGTGAATGCTTCTTACATTCCAGCTAAAACCAACAAAGGCAAACAAAAGGTCATCTCTGCTTGGGTGCCTAAGAAAGATAAAAAGGCCTTTGTTGTTCATGTTGCTCTCAAATCACATAATACCTCACAGTGGTATTTTGATAGTGGGTGCTCCAGACACATGACAGGTGATGCCTCATTTTTTACTACTCTTGAGGATTATCAAGATGGCAGAGTCACCTTTGGAGATGGGAGTAAGTCTAGCATTATAGGACGAGGTACTATCGAGTTACCTGGTTTTCCTAAGCTAGAAAATGTTTTGTACGTCAAAGGTTTGAAAGCAAACCTTCTCAGCATTAGCCAGCTGTGCGACACTAACTTTGCAGTAAAGTTTGACCGGGACGCGTGTAAAGTCTACGATCAAGCCGGTAAACTTTTGATGCAAGGGGTGAGGACCGAGGATAATTGCTATGGGACTGAGCCCACATCCTCACTTGTCTGCAGCAGCCCCACGATCACTCCTATGGATCTGTGGCACCAACGTCTAGGTCAGGTGAACGTTAGAGATCTCAATCGTTTATCTAAAAAGGACCTAGTACGTGGCTTACCATCTCTTGGAAAGTCAACTTCGACCGTTTGTGGACCCTGTCAGTTGGGAAAACAAATTCGTAGTCCTCATAGGAAGTTACATTCCATTACCACCTTTCGTGTTCTGGAGTTGATTCACATGGATCTTATGGGTCCCACTCGTACTGAGAGTCTAGGTGGTAAGAGGTACATCCTCGTGATGGTAGATGATTTCTCCAGATACTCCATTGTAGGTTTTCTGAGAGAGAAATCCGATGCTGTAGATTTCTTAACGACCAAGTGCTGTGTCCTGCAAAATCAACACGGTGTCACTATTAACAGAATACGTAGTGACAACGGCACTGAATTCAAGGAAGCAAAGGTTGATTTGTACTGTGATAGCCTTGGGATCAAACATGAGTTTTCTGCTGTGAGAACTCCTCAGCAAAATGGGATTGTTGAGAGAAAGAATAGAACGATCCAAGAGATGGCTAGATCTATGCTTCTAGGTCGTAAAGTTTCTAGGAGATTTTGGGCAGAGGTAGTGTCTACTGCATGCCACACGGTGAATAGGGTGTATCTGCGTCCACACACACTTCACAGTCCTTATGAGTTGTGGACTGGCAAAAAGCCCAACCTTGCATATTTTCGTGTCTTTGGGAGTAAATGCTACATCCTACGGGATAAAGAGCAATTAGGAAAGTTTGACTCCCAAAGCGACGAGGGAATATTTCTAGGATATTCATCGAATAGCAGAGCGTACTGGGTTTTTAACCTGAAGAGCTCTAAGATTATGGAATCAATAAACGTCACCGTGAAAGATGAGGAACCTCCGACGGTTATTGATCCTAACCTTCAGTGTGAGGATGAGGATTGTTTTGACATTGATTTACCTGTTCCTCTCTCACACTCTGTGGACCCTACTCCTGTGTTAGGGGACACACCTGCTTGGGTTCGCAAGAGTCATGATCCTTCTGCCATTGTTGGTGATCCCACTCTAGGGGTCAAGACTCGTGCTCAGCTAGAGAACGTTGTTAGCCATCTTTGTTACACGTCCAAAGTCGAGCCCAAGAACCATAAAGAAGCACTCAAGGATGAACACTGGATATCTGCTATGTAGGATGAGTTGCTTCAGTTTAAAAATAATGACGTCTGGGAACTTGTCCCTCGACCTAGTGAGATTAATGTGATAGGTACCCGGTGGATTTTTTAGAACAAAATGGATGAAAATGGTACCATAATCCGAAATAAGGCTAGGTTGGTCGCTCAAGGCTACACACAGATAGATGGTGTAGACTTTGGGGAGACATTTGCTCCTGTTGCGAGGCTTGAGTCCGTCCGTCTTCTGCTCGCCATCGCATGTCATCTGCGCTTCAAGGTGTATCAGATGGATGTCAAGAGTGCCTTTTTGAATGGCATTCTACAGGAGGAGGTTTATGTGGAACAACCAAAAGGGTTTGAAGACCCTCAGCACCCTGAGCACGTCTACTATCTGAGGAAAGCCTTGTATGGTTTGAAGCAAGCATCACGTGCTTGGTACGAGAGGCTTACTTCTTATCTCTTAGCTCGTGGCTTCAAGAGAGGGGGAGTAGATATGACGTTGTTTGTCAGGAGAGATGATGGTGCTATTTTGGTTGCCCAGGTCTATGTGGACGACATAGTCTTTGGATCCACATTCTCCCAGCATGCTCACCACTTTGAGGAGGAGATGAAAAGTGAGTTTAAGATGAGCATGGTTGGTGAGCTTACATTCTTCCTTGGTCTCCAGGTTCGTCAGCCAGAGGATGGGATGTTCATCTCCCAATCCAAGTATGCTAGAGACCTAGTGAAGAAATTTGGTTTAGACTCCGCTAAGCATGCACGTACACCTATGAGTACCACTACCAAGCTTAGTAAGGACACTTCAGGCAAGGACGTAGAGCAAACCTTATATCGGAGTATGATAGGTAGTCTCCTCTACTTGACTGCCAGTCGTCCCGACATTGCCTTTAGTGTTGGAGTCTATGCGCGTTATCAGGCATCCCCAAAAGAGTCACATTTACTTGCTCTAAAACGTATTATTAAATACGTAAGTGGGACTGTCTCATACGGGATTTGGTATTCCTTTGATACCGATGACCGTCTGTCCGCCTACTCGGATACCGATTGGGCTGGGGATGTAGATGGATGTAGGAGCACTTCTGGTGGATGTTTCTATTTTGGTTCTGCTCTTGTCTCCTGGCCGAGCAAGAAGCAAAATTCCATCTCTTTGTCCACTGCGGAGGCTGAGTACATAGCCGCTGGGAGTTGTTGCACACAACTCTTGTGGATGAAGCAAATGCTGGAGGATTATGGGATATCACAGGACACCATGACCATTTCCTCTGATAACACGAGCGCGATACACATATCCCGCAATCCAGTTCAGCATTCGCGCACAAAACACATCAGGATACGTGAGCACTTTATTCGTCAGTTAGTTGAAGAGAAAGTTGTATCCTTGAGTTTTGTTCCTACCGACCATCAGTTAGCCGATATTTTCACGAAACCTTTAGATGCCCTTAGATTTGAGAGTCTTAGGAAATCTTTAGGGATTTGCACAGTTGACTGAGGGGTTGGTCTATGTCTAGAATAGGATGCTTCTTCATGTTCATATCATATGCTTCATATTGCTAGTTTGTTTTATATGTACCATTACTTTGTTGTACAGCTTTGTTTTATTCTTTTTGCTTTTTATATTTCTTTTGAAAAAAATACAAAAAGATTTTCCTTTGACAAAAACACAAAAAGATTTATTTTTCCAAATTTTTGAAAAAATCCAAAAAGATTTTTGTATTTTTCTTCTTTTATGGATGAGCATGCAAGATAGCCAAGTCACAACTTCATTCCATTTATCCATGTGACTGTTTGATAGAGATTTGAGAGGCTACATCATTTCATCCATGTGCTTTACATTGATTGGAGTCTTTGAGATGTAATTAGTGATATCTTCCTACATGTTTGACTCCTATATCCTTTATTGCACACATGCACGGCTATATTTGATTATTGCACTTGTCTATCTCATGTTGGCTTGCGTGTTTTCATCTCAATCATGTTTATACAATGTACAATATGCGATAAAACTTGACAATATTGGAATGCATGTAAAAACCGTTTTGGTGAGACTGTGTGTTTTTGTATAACGGGGAGGGGCTGCGAAAGGTAATCATTTGTCCTTTGCGCAAAAGCCACCGTTAAAAAGGACCTAAAAATGGAGGAATTTTAATATCCGAGGTCCAAAGAGGTTAAAAGAGCCCGAAAAAATTTAAAGGCAATAAAAAGCAATTCATGCCAAATATGGGCCACTTAGGTTTCACCATCAATTCTCCAAAGTTTGAGAATTTAGAATGCCTCTATTCAATACAATATCTGAGGGAGTTTGGTTGGAGAATCTAAATGGGTTTGCACTTCCTTGAAAGTCCTGAAAAAGCATAAAATCATTTTGGACGTTATTGGTGTGAAAATCATTTTGAGCTTTGATTTGTTGATTTGATTGAGTCAATATCTTATACTGTCACTCTTTTACACCAAAGGAAGCATTTGAGTTCATTCACTAGGAATATCCAATATTCATCGTGTACATATGTCATGTTTGTATGCATTGATTTTCCTATCGAATTTGATCACACCACTTCATTTACGCTATCATTGACTTGGTTTCTTTCTGTTTATTCATGGTGTGTTTTTATCCTAGTGACACCCCACACTTGCTTATTTGATTTATTTCTCTAATTTGTCCATTTGGGGACATCATAAAAAGGGGGAGAAAGAATTATCATATTATGGGGGAGTTTGAATTCTGGGGGAGTTTTTGAGATGTTGCTTATATTTTTATCATATATTGATATCCATGTTATCTCATTTCAAACTCGATATGTCACGTGGTATTTGCTTTGTCTCATGTGTGTAGGTATGAAGATTGCAGATCTATATGTTGCACACCCTGATGAGAAAAGTTTTGAGATTCCTGAAGAATTAAAGAACAAACGATGAAGACTCGATATGTCACGTGGTATTTGCTTTGTCTCATGTGTGTAGGTATGAAGATTGCAGATCTATATGTTGCACACCCTGATGAGAAAAGTTTTGAGATTCCTGAAGAATTAAAGAACAAACAATGAAGACTATTCATTTGTACCTTTCCAGTTTTAGGTTCATGGGAGGGTAGATTTGTATAGGCAATTTCATATTTGATAATTCGGATTTTTTATGTATGTACCGGCATAGACATAGGGGGAGATTTGTAAGGACATTTTTCACATGTCCGAAATGTTTCATTTATTTATGTCGTACGCCGCTACATTTGGCACGTCTCCTCACGATCTCACATGATGGCCTCTATCCGAATTTCGAGAATCAAGCATGCATTATCTCCACTAATATGTCCCACATCTGCCTCAATGACTTCACGTTCCAAGATTTTAGGGACTTAATGCAAGTGGTACGCAAGGGAAGTCAAAACACTGAAAAAAACGTACAATAGGAGAGTTCAAGGGCATTTTCGTAATTTCACATCCATATTTCGGAGGTCTGGTCAACTAGAAAGTTCAAGAGCTTACCGCAACGAAGATACTGGAAAAAATGGCACCTCAATCCGAGCTACGGTGAAGGAGTTATGACCTTTTGAAGATAGAGAAAATTCCTTAAAGAATGCTGTTTTTTTTGTACGCTGGATAGAATTTTAGAGTTTTAAGAACGTGGGACTCTTCATATTTTTTCCTATAAATACCAACTTCTGGGGAGTTGTTTTGAAAGACTTTAGGAGATGAATTTGAGAGTCCAAATACATCTAGTCTTCATATTTTTGAGTCCCAAGACTCATGTTTTGATTCACACATCATTGCCAAACCTTTGTGAATCCTTTTGCAACCCAAGAACACAACTTTGGTTTGTTCAACCCTTGTGGAGGAGACCGTTCTTCTTCTTCATTGCAGCCCTACTGGAAAGGGATAATTCCATCCGCGACTACAGAATCCGATACCCGAGGGTAATTCTTAGTCAACTTGTATTTTCATTGTAATCCGATTGTAAGCCGTTTTCTTACAAATTATAGTGAAAATAAATGGTTTTGCCCCTGAGGGGGATTTTTCCTTAATTGCATGTGTTTGAATGTTCTTGCGTAGATTATCTATTTATTCAATCACATACTGCTGCATGTTTAGGGTTTGTTTGTGTTAAAAGGGTTTTATATATGGTTTGATCATTTGAACGCGAGCACACTGGTTTCTCATTAACATGCTAAGAGTATACATACAAAAGAATATTCTCGAATATGCTATTAGGAAACATACCATATGACATCAAAAGACAACCATATAAGAGATCAACATATAAGACCTTTAGGTACCCATACCAGATTTACAATTGTGAGACCTTAACTAGAGTACAAAAAGGAATGCGTCTATAACAAAAACTCATGTAACATCCTACACATACGATATCTCCCAAAAATCTGGAATAGATAACCATCACGGGCATCCTTGCGGAGGAACACCTAATATAAACATAATATATATAGCAAGGGAAAAATATAAATGGGTTAGAGGCCTAGGTTTCAAAATAATTGTAGCAAGTTAATTTAATGCATAATAATTAAATATGCAAGATTTCATCATTGATGTGGAGTCGCACTCCCTAGAGAATCAACCTCATCTCTTAGCTACAGCACACACCTAAATGTATACATAAGTATATAATCAATCTACCACACTAAATCTTCGAATCATACCACCCCAAGCCTATGCATAACTCCTATATGTGTATCTATAGCGTATTATCAATTAGATGACATTTCTATTTAATTAAGCAAAATTCAAATACCCCTTGTACTGATGACCAAAGATTTCCCCACTTCTAACATAGCGTTAGGTTTCGTGCGTGAGACGTCTTGCAAGAAAATTTTAAATAAGGAACACCCCTATACTTTAAAACCTAACATGGTTAGTCGTGGGAATCCGTTCAACCCTCAGTCCATAAAACATACTCCTAAATTCTAGTCTATAAACATCAAAACATACATCTACAATATCGTGCTAATAAAGGGTAATACATATCTCACATATCATATAAGTACGAAAATCATGACACACTTCGTACAGTTATTCTAACAGTCTCTACAATGCTATCATATTCAAGGGAATTACTCACTTATCATCCTGGGTTACCAGCGGTCAGACTCTCACACCGACTTAGTATAAAACAACATCATAAGCATATGGGAAGAGACCATAGTTCCTTACCTAAAGGTAAGAAGAATCATACCCAAGACATCTTACCCCTCCTCACACGTGGTAAAATGTCGGACGCTATAACCCGGGACAATACTCTCCCATCTCCTCGAGCCATAGGAGTTGCCCACATCGCACAATGAAAAACGTATGACGTGTGATAATTGATTAAATTAAATTAGCAATTTTCCAATTTATCACACTTATTAAATTAGATTCTATTTTTAAATATCCCCTAAACAAACAACTATGTGTGTGCATGTGTCAACCCATAAATAAATAAAGCGTGTCACACAAAATTAAGGAAAAAATGCCTGAAGGGCAAAACCTTTTATTTCTAGGACTTTTAAAAGTTTACAAGACCATTGACTTACATACAACCTGATAACCCTTAAGTGTAATGCATGGTGTCTTCGTCAAATCTTCAAAGCAACGACTAAAAATTTTGTCGGATGGAATCTCCAGCAAGAACTCTAGATGGTCAGCAATGAAGAAAAGAGCGGCTTCTCCACAAGTATGAACAAATGAAAAGTTGTGTTCTTTAGTTCTAAAAGGATTCACAAAAGTATGGGAATGATGTGTGAATTAAAACATGATTTTTGGGACAAAAAAATATGAAGACTTGGTTTAATAGAACTCTCAAAATCGCCTCTCCAAGTCCTGCAAAATAACTCCACCGAAGTTGTCTTTTATAAGGAAACCAAAAATAATTTTAAGTCATTAGGACTCTTGACAGCGTCATATACCCCGAGCCGGTTCGGCATGTACCTCGAATCGGGTTGCCCTTTGATTCGCGAAACTTCGCTGGTTTTGGGGACTAAAATCGCACAACATTCTTCCAAGGATTTTCTCGGAATTGTCTCCATTTTCAAAGGACCATAACTTCTTCATCGTATCTCGGATTGAGCTTCCGTTTCTTTCATTATCTTCATGGCGTCAAGCTTTTAAACCTTCCAGTTAACCGAAACTCCTGACGATGGCTGTAAAATTATCAAAATGCCCTTGAACATTCCTTTCTTGTATTCTTTCATTATTTTAACTTCTCTTGCGTACCACTTACATAAAATCCCTAAAATTGTGAAACGTGAAGTAGTTGAGTCAGATTTGGTACACATGATGGAGATATTGAATTCTTGATCCCTTGAATTCAGATAGATGTTGTCATGTGAGATCGTGAATTGACGTGCCTTTTTTAGCGGCGTACGACATATACAAATGTACTATATCGAACATGAGAAATATATCCTTACAAATCTCCCCCTATGTCTATCCCGGTACAAATTAAAAAATGTAAATTATCAATTACCAAATTTCCTATACAAATCTACCCTCCCATGAACCCAAAACTAGAAAGGTACCAATGAATAAGTCTTCATCATTTGTTCTTCAAATCTTCAAAAATCTCAGAGCTTTTCTCATGAGGGTGTGCAATTCAGTGATCATCAATGTAGTACCTACACACATGAGATAAAGTAAAATACCAAGTGATGTATCGAGTTTGAAATCCGATAAACATAGATACCAATTTATGGAAAAAGTATAAGTCAAATCTCAAAAACTCCCGCACAATTCAAACTCCTCCATAAAATGATAATTCTTTCTCCCCCTTTTTATTATCTCCCCAAATAGACAAATGACAATAATAATCAAACAAGCAAAGACGGGGTGTCGCCGTATTCAAAACAAGGCATCAATCAAATGGCAAACATGCTCTTGCAAAGACATGCTAAAAAATATTCACAAACTATTTTTGATTTTTCAAAATTTTCATACAAAACATAAGATACAAAAATCACACCATGGATTTAAACTCAAACAACTAAGTCATGAAAACGGACTGCATGGATGTGAACACATTCGATAGGAAAATCAACTCAATCAATCATATGTGCACGATGCATACGTTTACTCCTAACGAATGAACATCAAAAGTATCCTTAGGAGTAAAGATTGTTGAATTTAGATGACATCATCTTATGCAAATCAACAAATCAAAGTCAAAGTGATTTTCACACCAATAAGGTCCAAAACTATTTAGCACTTTTTCATACTTTCAAGGACGTGCAAACCCATTTTAATTCTCCATCCAAACTCCCTCATATATATTTTCTTTTAGGGGTGAATAAACTAAATTCTCAAACTTTGGAGAATTGGTGCAAAAACCTAAATGGCCCATAATTGGCATGAATTTCTTTTTTTTCCTTTAAATTTTTTCGGGATCTTTTAAACCCCTTTGGACCCCGGATAATACAATTTGTCCAGTTTTTAGGTCCAATTTAATGATGGCTTAGTACTCGCAAAGGAAAAAAGAACATTTCGCAGCCCTTCCCCATTTTCAAATAAAGCACACAAACTCACAAAACGGTTCTTATATTCACAATTTTCTTATCAAATTTTATCGCGCTTGGTTCATTTTAAGGACAGGATTGAAGTGAAAACACCAAACAAACATTTGATAAGACAAGCACAATAATCAAACAAATCCGTGCATGTGTGCAATAAAGGAAATCATGAGTCAAATATGTAGGAAGTAACACTTAATTACATCTTAATGACTCCAAACATTATAAAGCACATGATGAATTGACCTATTGTCTCAAAACACTATCAAATAGTCACATGAAAATAATGTAATGATGTTTTGACTTGATCATCCTAAGTGTCCATCCATAAACGGTGCAAACAAAATACAAAAAACTTTTAGGATTTTTCAAAAAAATTATCAAAATAAAATCTTTTTGTATTTTTCAAAATTTTCAAAAAAATAAAACAAACAAAAATGATACATACTAGCAATAGGAAAATAATGACATCATGAAAAAAATCCTATGCTAGTAAACAAGTAAAACATCAATCGTTAGGTGCAGAGGGATTTTCTAAAGGGGGTGAAAACTTATGAAAAACCTCCATCAATTCTTGTGAAGTTTTGTCTAAAAACTTAACTTTCTCACCTAAATGTGAAAACTCTCTCATGTAGTCTTCGGGAGCATGTAAAGTATCATGTGTGGGTGCATGTGTGCCAGAAACACATGTTAAAGAAAAACGTGACACATAACCCAACTTAAAACAAAATTCCCAAAGGTGACCTATCCTCTTGCAATGTGAACAAACATAAATAGGCCTAGGAACACTGTAATACCCCGTATTTTTGGCTATATTTATTTTTGGGATTAATTAATTAAATGCGTATTAATTGGAAATTAATCCGGATAAAATACTAACGAGATGCGAGTTGGTATTTGATTATGTGCATACATGTTTTTATATGAATTTTGAATTATGAAAAATTTGTCGTGAGAATGATATACGACATTTTGGAAATTTTGTTGAGACGCGTGTGACCGCCGCGTCACGGTGTAATATTTTAATTATAAAAGTGAATTTAAATTCTTTAAACTGTATGGTCATTTTGAGTACGCCAACGCGTCTGGAAGGGTCGAGATAGTCAGAAAACACTACCCGGGGGTGTAGTTTGGGTCCCGGGGTATTTTTAGGCCATACCGGCAATATAAAGGGTATTTTGGTAATTTCGTATTTTTAGGAATTAAAAATGACGAAAATTAGAGGAGTAAATCTGATTGGTAATAGACCCACTAAATCCACTAACCAACCCTTAATGACCCAATAGGCTACAGAGGTTATCATTTAGGTTTCCAACTTTCCCAAAGAAAACCCTAGCCACCATAGCCACCTTTAGAGAAGATAGCTTGGAGAGGGAGAGAAAGAGAAGGAATTCTGCAGAAATCTTTACAGAAATCAACACCAAATTCAGAGTCAATAAAGGCAAGTGATTTAATTACATTTAAATTCAGAGAATGTTCTTCCCATGTTAGAAAATTGAAGAATTCCAATTGTTCTTGAAAGATGAATGAAAACCCATGTTAATTGGATTTAGAAATTTAATATTGAGGGAAAATTGCATGTAGAACCATATAGAGATGATTGTTCTGGTGTTAGTATACGTAGGATGTAACAAAAACGGATCTAGAATGGACTAATTGATGATTACAAAGTCTAGGGTTTATGTTCTTGAATGATTGGGAAAAAAGTGTAGAGATTTATATTTTGATTGATGTTAGAGTGATTTAATCCTTGAAAACGTGTTAGGAGGTGACTATAATATGTTTAGGATTGATTAGAGACCTTAAAACAATCATTGGGACTAGTTTTAGAGGAGTAAAATTGATGAAAAATGAAGAAGGAAAAATATGGGCTCGATCTGGTCGTTCGTTAGAAGAGCCTCCCCAGGTCGTTCGAACGAGCTTCTAACGAGTTGACCAGTCACTTCTAACGAAAAGGAATTCCGTTCGATACTTCGTTCGAACGAGATCTCATTAGAAGGTACAGTTCGTTCGAACGAACTGGATCTCGTTCAAACAGCCTCGTTCGAACGAGACTTCTAACGAGCTGACAGTTGGATCTCGTTCGAACAGCCTCGTTCGAACGAGACTTCTAACGAGCTGAAAGTTGGATCTCGTTCGAACAGCCTCGTTCGAACGAGACTTCTAACGAGCTGACAGTTGGATCTCGTTCGAACGAGACTTCTAACGAGCTGGCAGTTTGGGCCTTTTTGGCCTGTTTTGATTTTGGGAGTCCCGTAAACTTGTTCGAGGGTAGAGTTAACATTCCTTTGATGACGTATTGATAGATTTGGGAGTTTCGAGTTATTATGAGGAGTAAATTATATACGAGTGATTTAAATCAATGAACCGTTTGGGTTGAGACGTGAGTGTCTACTACGACGTGAGAATAAATTATGGCGCGTATAATTATAAACCGGAATCGTATAAAGTGTGTAAACTATAGATTGGTACGAGAATGAGAATAGTACTACAATTAAACTACGAGATTACTAAGACGTGTGTTTACTTAGTATTGGTATATGAATTGTGTGTATGACATACCTACCATACTTGCTATCACGGGAGGTTTGTGTTCGCTTAGGGCCCTCTAATCCTTGTGTTGCCCGGATTTAGACTGGTTACCTTGATGAACATAGGTCATAGAAAGACTTATTGGGATATTAATAAGTCCGCTGATCGTGGGAGCGTAGGTATGTGTGTGACCCATGTGATGTGACTGTGTTCGCCTCCATTATTTGTGATGTTGTTATCTGTGAACTATTCCTGAGAGATTCGGAATATGTAATCCTTATGTACGTGATGTACCGGGATGGATAGCAGAGTATGTGTGCACCGCAGCTTAGTTCTCGGGGTGCTTGTATTGTATATTTATGATGTGAATAATATACACTTAATTAATGGGAACCTTCATGTTAATGTTGTGAAAATAATTACGGTATTGTTTCGAGAAACATAACGAGTTAGCTGATAGTGAAATATATTGCATATTGAGCATCTGAGTTTACGTTAAACCCCTATTTAATTACGAGCGTTATAATGTTAATAGGACCGAGTAATAAGGGTAGGACCTATGACAGTTTAGCTAGATATGATGTCACTTAGCTAGTGGTTTGTGTCATTGTAGATGGGTACTTACGTTAGGAGTGCACAGTTAGATGAGAGGTGAGAATATCATGTGAGTGCATGTCCTATCATGTACTTTGCATTTAATGTTTTAAATGATTTTAAAGCACTTACAGGTTTTTAAAATATCTCCACATTCGGGCTCTGACCCGTTTGCTTTCAAATCTATTTTTCTTGTAAAACCATTTTAGGTGCCCAGCCACAAGGACACCATGCATAGGATATTCATTCTGGTGACGAGCTGTAGCTGTTTGTGGAAGCTACAGGGATTTGCTTGTAGACGCTTCTATCACTTGGACTCCAGATTCATTATCTATCATTTGTAGGGCATGTTGCCCATTTCTATTAGAGACATCTTTCCATTACAGTTTTCAGACTTTGACATGAATTGTTTTAGTATTCGGTTTACTTATTTCAGTTGTGGGATTGTAGTGAGGAGTTTTTCCTCAATACTTTAATTATTTTATGTGATGGTTATTCTTTTTACTTCAGTATGGTGAATGGTATTATTATTCTTCATTACACTTGTTCATGTTAATCAGACTTAAATTAAAATTTGGCAACTTACTTTTTAAATACTAGGTGGTTAGTAATCATTAAAATGTTTTCGACAGTGATGCTATTAACTGGACCAACTTGGCATTTTGAATTAATTTAATAAAGGAGTAGCTACCCGGTATTTACTTCAGTGTGTTATCAATCACCTCAACCAAATTAAAACATTTATTAACAATGTTCTGCAAATGTGCATAAAAATCATCAAAGCATTCAGACTCAGACATGGTGATAATCTTAAATTGGGTGGCCAATTTTTGTAATTTTGATTCTTTAACCGCGTCCGTACCCTCATGTGTCAATTTCAAAACATCCCAAGCCTCTTTATACGTGGTGCACGTCATAATTCGACGTAACTTATCAGGAGTGACGGATCTAGAAATAGTACTCAGACCATGAGAATTAAAATTAGACATTTTATAATCATCTTGAGTCCAGGCTGACACGGATTTCAACGAAGTGATGTTATTAACGGTGACCGTCGGAGGAGTCCACCCATTTTCACAAAGCAACCAAACACGCTCGTTAATAGCTTTTAAACTAGACTTCATGCGAGCTTTCCAATAGGCATAATTATTACCATAAAAAATAGTCACCTTATTAAATGAACGTTCCATTGGAAAAAAATGCGATTTTTCACAAAATGGATTTTTCAAAAAAAATCAATATCACACAATTTTGCGGAAAAAAAAATACGCGATAAATTAGCGCAACCTTCTCTGATACCAATTTAAAAAATGTATGACGTGTGATAATTGGTTAAGTTAAATTCACAAGTTTCCAATTTGTCACACTTATTAATTAGAGTTTATTTTTAAACAGCCCCTAAACAAACAACTACGTGTGTGCGTGTGTCAACCCATAAATAAATTAAGCATGTGACACAAAATTAAGGAAAAAATCTCCGAAGGGCAAAACCTTTTATTTCTAGAACTTTGAATAGTTTACAAGACCATTTACTTACATACACCCTGATAATCGCCCACAAGTGTAATGCACGGTGTCTTCGTCAAACCTTCAAAGCAACGACTAGAAATATCGTTGGCTAGAATCTCCCGCAAGAACTCCAGATGGTCAGCAATGAAGAAGCGAGTGGCTTCTCCACAAGTATGAACAAATGGAAAGTTATGTTCTTGGGTTCCAAAAGGATTCACAAAAGTATGGGAATGATTTTTGAATCAAATCATGATTTTTGGGACTCAAAAATATTAAGACTTGAGCAAAATGAACTCTCAAAATCGTCTCTCCAAGTCCTGCAAAATAACTCCCCCAAAGTTGGCTTTTATAAGGAAACGAAAAAGAATTTTAAGTCATTAGGACTCTTACGAGCGTTAGGTACCTCGAGCCGGTTCGACATGTACCTCGAACCGGTTCACCCCCCGAACCAATTTGCCTTCCGGTTCGCAAAACTTCGTTGGTTTTGGGGATTAAAATCACACAGCATTCTTCCAAGGATTTATCGAAATTGTCTCCATTTTCAAAGGGCCATAACTTCTTCACCGTAGCTCGGATTGAGGGGTCGTTTCTTCGAGTATCTTCATAGCGTCGAGATCTTCAACTTTCCAATTTATCAGACCTCCAGATGGTGGCTATAAAATTACCAAAATTCCCTTGAACATTCCTATATTGCCTTCTTTTATTATTTTGACTTCTCTTGCGTACCACTTGCATAAAATCCCTAAAATCGTGGAACGTGAAGTTGTTGAGGTAGATGTGGTACACATGATGGATATGTTGAATGCTTGATCCCTAGAATTAAGATAGATGCTGTCATGTGAGATCATGAAATGACGTGCCTTTTGTAGCGGCGTACGATATATACAAATGTAAGATATCGGACATGAGAAATATGTCCTTACGAACAACTTTCCATTATAGCACTAGAGGGGTATGCACCACACAATATATTTTACACATTCAATATACATTCACATCATATATACAAACTGTCACACTTTAGAATGTATATACTTATATTACCAATCATATATATATGTAAATATCAACCCTTACACTAGTTAATGATACCCACAATCATCTGAAGTTCATATTATAATTTACTCATTTACGTTATTAATGATAACTAAACACCCCTATGATTATTCCTCAAATTTACCGTCATAAGGACCCATGAACATTCACTCATTAGTCTGCAAACCTCCTCAAGACAATTTCAATTTCTTACATTATTACCAAAAAGTAAACAATATAATACCTCGACAAACATGCCTCTAGAATAACCCCTAAGTAACCCCTCCATCAAATCATATCCTACCCACATTATGCTCTATAAACATGTTTTCCCAATAACATAAAATGGTTTCCTAAGTATTTAAATCAACTAGAGAGGAATGGCATCATAATTCACAATTACAGTAATCGGACCGGACCGGAGGTCCCCAATAATGAACAGGTTTAGTACCTATAAACGAACAAAAACATTCAACTTCGGACCGATCGGGTACCCCTTAAAAATGAATCAGTCCAGTTCCTTGAATTTTTCAGAAACCCTTAACTTTCGGACCGATCCGATATCCTTAGAAAAATGAACCGGTCCGGACTGCATAGTTCTGCATCTTATAAAAACTCCATAATTTTACAACACACCCCTCTACAATATTTCATCCTCGATATCCACCCAAAATATGCATTTTTACCATTTCTATGACTTCAAACCCATATACACAAAAAAAATAAAAAATAAAACTAAACTTGTCTACAAGAGTTTAGGATTTAGCATATATCTCTACTAATACCAAAATCTAACCAAAAAATATGAAATAATTCACACAATTAATCATTTATCAAGTTAAATTACTTGCCTCTAACATTGTAGGATCTGATTCTTCCTCAAAGTCGAGGATTCTACAAGATTTTTTAAGATTCTCAAGCTTCTCCTTATTTCTTTTCTTCTCACGTTCTCTCTCTCAAAATGGGTTTTCTCTTAATTCAGATTAATTAACCCTCTTAAGCCTAATAACCCCTATTATTAATAATCCCATCTTTAAATGATAATACACACATAAAATAACTGGTAAACCCTAATTCCAATCAAATTAGTTAAAAAGATTCCAGAACTCAAATAAAAACCCCAGGGAGGTCATTTTGACCTTTTGTCCCTTCCGAAATTAATCTTACCCTCTAAAGTTTCATTCAAAAATCGAAATATAAAAGCCATATCTCAACCTCAGATAATTCACTAAACTATGTCACGGTTGAGAAATAGATAATTGCCCTCACCAATACACATATATACGACAAAATTGCATAAAACCAGATTATAATTACCATATCACTCTAGTAAATGTGCAATTCTCATAATTATTAACTATTCTACCCAAATCAATATTTATTCTGAATCCTTATTTTAATCCTCAATTATATTAAATCACCCGCACCTGATAATTTAATATAAAAATAAATACACAAATGTAAGGGGTATTACATACTTCCCGCCTTAAAGAAATTTTTCCCTCGATATTTAGGCATACCTTATGGAAAGAGGTAAGGGTACATGGCTCTCATCTCATCCTCTCGTTCCCACATTGACTCATCTACGTTATGGTGCCCCTGTTGGACTCGAACTAGACGTACTACTTTTGATTGTAGCCTACGTTCAATGTGATCTAAAATGACAACCGATAATTCTTCGTACGAAATGTCCGGTTGCAACTAAATTTCTTCCAATGGAACGTGCCAATGATCCCCCTCACATCGTTTATACTTCTTCAGGGATGAAATGTGGAACACATCATGAATTCTTTGTAAAGGTTCTTTGTAAGCTATAGGACCAATCCTTTCAATAATTGAGAAAGGCCCTACATATCTCGGAGAAAGTTTTCCTTTATTTCCAAACGTCATAATAACTTTCATCGAAGACACTTTTAATAACACTTGGTCTCCTACTTCAAACTCCACATGCCAACGGTCCGCGTCGGTGTATCTTTTCTGGTGGTCTTGAGCAACACCTATGAGATTATGAATGATTTCAATCTTTGTCGAATTTATCCTGGATCAAATCTGGGTAAAGGAGTTTATTGTCTCCAACCTCCAACTAATACGCAGGTGAGCGACAAGGGTGCCCATACAATGCCTCGTAAGGCGCCATACCTATAGTAAATTGGTAAGAATTATTATAGGAAACTTCCACCAATGGTAGGTATTTCTCCCAACTTCCTCAAAAATCTAGCATACACATCCAAAGCATTTCTTCCAACATTTAATTTACTTGTTCTGTTTTCCCATCGGTTTGGGGATGGTATGCTATACTCATCCTCAATTAAGTCCCCATGACTTCCTGAAAGCTCTACCGAAAATGGGAGGCAAAGATTTTATCTCGATCAGACACAATATTGATCGGTACTCCATGTAATCTCAAAATTTTGGCAATAAAAAGCTGAGCATATTGGGCTGTTGTAAAATTTGTCATCATTGGCAAAAAGTGAGTCGACTTCATCAATCGTTACACAATAACCCAAAAAAAATCATATCTTCACTGCGTAAGGGGTAAGCGCGTGATAAAATCCATGGAAATGCTTTCCTATTTCCATACAAGAATTTCCAAGGTCTATAATGTTCCCGAGGGTCATTGGTCGTCCACTTTTCCTAACTAACAACTGGTGCATTTGGAGACAAATTTATCTATGTCCCTCTTCATACATGCCCACCAGTATTGTCATCTCATAACTTGATACATATTATCTCCACCTTGATGAATAGTAAATCTCAACCCATGGTATTCTGACAAATAACTTGCCACAAATTGGGATCGTCCAGAACTACTAACATACCAGTGAATCGTAATCCACCCTCTGAACTGATGGATTAGAATTGTTCTCCCTTATTCAGTGATTTTTGTACTATAACTTTACAATCTGTATCTTTCGATTGAGCTTTCAAACCTTCATTACCCTCTCGGGTGTGAGTGATAACATAGTCATACAAGCCCTAGCCACTGCATCATACTGACAAATTTCCTCCACTTGGGTTCCCATATCTCTGCTAACTGCCCAGTGGGATGACGAATCAGTGCATCAGCTACAACGTTAGCTTTTCCCGGATGATATTGGATATTGAACTGATTATGCTATACAAACTCCAACCACCTATGATGTCTCATGTTTAAGTCCTTCTCGGTAAACAAATATTTCAACGACTTATGGTCAGTGAAAATCCTAAACTTCTTGCCCAAAAGATAATGCCTCCAAACTCTTAATGCAAAGACTACTGTAGCTAATTATAAGTCATGAGTAGGATAATTACACTCGTGGGGTTTTAATTTATGAGACGCATGCGCAATTGCCCTCTCCTCTTGTTGAATCCCACCCCCTAAACCCTGGAGAGATGAATCGGTAAAGACTAAATACTCCACTCTTGCTTTAGGAAAAGAGAGAACGGGTGCCAGCGTCAACCTGTCCTTTAATTCATCAAGGGATAATTGACAAGAATAATCCCACATAGACGGGACTCCCTTTCGTGTCAAACACTTTAAAGGGCCAGTAATTTTCAAAAATCCCTCTATAAAATGAAAATAATAACCCGCTAAACCCAAGAAACTTCTAACCTCATTCAGTGTTGTGGGCTAACCCCACTCCTTTACAGCTGCCACAATACTCGGGCCCACGGAAATTACCTTCTCCGACACTATATGACCCAAAAACTTCACTTCTCGTAACCAAAATCCGCATTTTGCAAACTTGGTGTACAATTGATGGTCCCTTAATGTCTGCAGAACCATCCTCAAATGTTCGGCATGTTTGCCCTCCATTTGGTATTATACCAAAATATCATCCATAAACACAATTTGAAATTGGTCTAAGAAATCTTGAAATACCCTATTCATCAGATCCATAAACACTATAAGGGCATTGGTTAGACCAAACGGAATAACCAAAAACTCATAGGATCCGTATCGGGTCAAAAATGCAGTTTTAGAGATATCCTGCTCACTAATACGAAGCTGGTGATATCCCATACGCAAATATATATTTGAGAAGTAAGAGGCTCCTCTCAATTGATTAAACATGTAGTCAATACGAGGAAATAGGTACTTATTTCTAATCATCACCTTATTCCATTCTCGATAATATAGACATAAACGTAAAGAACCCTCCCTTTTTTTTCACAAACAAAACAAGGGCTCCCTACGGTGACGTACTCCGACGAATGGAACCTTATCCCCAAAGCTTTTGGATTTGGTCTCGTAACTCTTTTAATTCCACAGGAGCCATATGGTATGGAGCTCGTGCAATCGACCTAGTCGAGCTAAATATATAATGAACTCGATCTCACGGCTCGAAGATAAGCCTAGAATCTTCTGAAAAATGTTTGAGAATTCTCGAACAACTAGAATCGAGTATAAGGAAACAACCACTTCTTGTGAAGTATCCACCTTGGTATAATACAAATGGGTGCTTGAACCTCCCTCTAGAAGAGGCATAGTAACCATAAATATTTCCTAGCCCGGAATAGCAAATATAATCGACCTCCCAAAGTAATCCACCATAGCTCGATATCTAACCAATGAGTCCATACCTAGCATAACATCATACACATTCATATCTAATAGCAATAAGTTGACAGATAAACAAAATCTCCCAAAGTTTATCTCGACCCCTTTACAAATAAAATGGATCAGCAACACATCTCTTAAGGGAGATTCTACACATTTGAACGGTTTCAACCGACTCTAACACTCCCATGGCATGCACGAAATGAACAAATATAAAGTAATGGGATGCTCCAGTATCAAATAATACCCGACCCATATTCCCATGGATAGGAAGGCTTCTACACTTGCGATAACATTACATTTTGAATATTGTACACTTGCATATATTGCAACTGACCCTACGTAGGTGGGGAAATATGAACAGGCATCGGATGTGGTAAAAGTGCTTCCTGACCATGCTGAGCTCCTTGCACATGCACCCTATTCTGCTAAGGGTAGTCTACCTTCCCGTGTCCCGCCTCACCACACTGAAAATAACATCCTATAAAGTTCCCCAGTCTCTAGCCCTGTTTCCCAAATCTCGATTATCCTTGTCTCTGGCCTTGACGACCACTACCTTATTGACCTCCCCCGTTGTTCTCCCAGTTTGCTTGGCCATGAGGAATGTTTTATTGTTGTTGCTGGTTCCCTTGAAGATTATGCTTAAAACTACCACCATTAAATCGTGAGCCTACTGAAAGTTGCCTTTTTTTTAATCCCCTGAAGGGAGATCACTCTCCTTCTTCTTATTCGCTTGCTAAAGCACTTACTGTGCCCTGCTGAAAATATTTTGTTCCCGCCTTAGTCGATGAACCCGAGTCTACGAATTTTTTACTCCCCTTCAAATGCAACTGATAATCTTGACAATGTAATAGTGGAGCATTCATCATATCCCCAATTAGTGTTGTCGAATCCTCTAATTCAGGACTCCCATAAACTTTAAGATTTTCTTCTCCTCGGTGACTTCCTCCAGAACAAAATTTGCTAAACGGGTAAATTCCTCTTCGTACTCAGCCACAGTTCGATCCTCTTGGGTCACATCCAACAACCTCCTCGTCATCTCTATCTGAAATGTGGGAGAAAATACTTACGATCAAAAAGTACCCAAAAATCAGCTATGTCGTATCTCTTTGCATAGGAGTAGTAATCGACTCCCACCACTGAAGATCCGCACCAACCAATTGAAAAGTGACGAGTATCTATTTGTGAACGTAATTGAATTTAACCATACATAAATGCCTTTGAATATCCTTTTTCCACTGACTAGCAAGGATAACATCAGCTCATCATTGAAATTATTAAGGGTGACCCTTTTGGAGAAATTCATTCACCCTCTTCCACGTAGATGGCCCCGGGTGGGTTTGAACTGCTAGAGCTGTAGGCAGTTACAGAGCCTGAGGATACGGTTGAGCCATTATGGTCATCACCGCATTAACGGCTTGTGCCACAATATTTTCAACTTCTATGGCAGTCATGGTCCTATGAGGCACTTGGGGTTCCACATTCTTAACTCCTTTACTTGCCCTAGTAGGGCAACCTCACTTTGGCGGTTGTAGAAAGAACAAACTGTATCAATACACGGTTCAAACAATTTATCAAAGTAGAAGATTGAGGACACAGTATGAACACAAAAATCCTAATGATAAGGCTCTATATAAAAAATGCTATGGTAGAACGTAGGAGCCCACACAGATCCTAAGACTCTAGAACCTGATGCTTTGATATCACCTGTAACAACCCGCTTATTTAAGATAACGAGTGGCCATACCTATACTAAAATACAATAGGAGTCTTAAATGTATCATTCTCAGCACCAATTACCTAATATAAATTTAACCGACAACCACCTTATATATACAAATAAACAGGTGCCACTATTTTTTTTTAAGTTTACATATAATAAATCAATCACATGCAACGGAGCATGAACAACAATAGAAAATAAAGGACTATATCATTAACATGCTAAGAGTGTACATACAAAACAATATTCCCTAATATGCTGTCGAGAAACAGACCATACACCATCAAAAGACAACCATATGGGAGATCAACATATAAGACCTTTGGGTACCCGCACCCGATTTAAAATTGTGAGATCTTAACTAGAGTACAAATAGGAATTTTTCTATAAAAAAATCCTGTAACATCTCGCACATTCTAGAACTCCCAAAACTATGGAACAGGTTACCATCATGGGCATCCTTGCGGAGGAACACCTAATATACACATAATATACATAGCAAGGGAAATATATAAACGGGTCAGAGCCCTGGGTTTGAAAATAATTGTAGCAAGTGAATTAAATGCATACTAATTAAATATGCAAGATTTCATAATTGATGTGGAGTTGCACTCCCTTGAGACTCAACCTCACCTCTCAGCTACAGCGAGCACCTAAATGTACAGATAAGTATATAATCGTCCTACGACACTAAATCTATGAACCATACCCCCTCAATCCTATGCATAACTCCCATGTGCATATCTATAAAATATTATCAATTAGATGACATTTCACTTTAATTAAGTAAAATTAAAACACCCCATGTACTGATGACCAAGCATTTCCCCACTTCCAACATAGCGTTGGGTTTAGTGCGTGGGATGGCTCGCAAGCAAAATCCAAATAAGGAACCCCCCGATAAACTACTACCTAACATGGTTAGTCATGGGAATTTGTTCGGTCCTCAGTCCATAAAACATACTCCTAAATTCCAGTCTATAAACATCAAAACATACATATACAATCTCATGCTAAAAAGGGGTAATACATATCTCACATATCATATAAGTAGGGAAATACATAACAAACATCGTGCTGGTATAATAACAGTCTCTACAATGTTATCATCTTCCAGGGAATTAGTCATTTATCATCCTGGGTTACCAGCGGTTGGACTCTCACACCGACTTGGTATAAGATCAAATCACAAGCGTATTGGAAGCGGCCATACTTCCTTACCTAAACATAAGAAGAATCATACCCAAGATGTCTTACCCCTACCTCACACGCGGTAAAATATCGGACACTATGACCTGGGGACCGTACTCTCCCTGCTCCTTGAGCCAGGATTTTCCCACATCGCACAACTTCCCATGATATAACTATAAGGGTATGCACCACGTAGTGTATATTACACATTCAGTATACATTCACATCATATATACAAACTGTCCCACATTAGAATGTATATACTTATATTACCAATCCTAGCTAAATGTAAATATCACCCCTTACACTAGATAATGATACCCACAACCATCTCAAGTTCATATTATAATTTACTCGTTTACTTGATTTATGATAGCTAAACACACCTATGATTATTCCTCAAATTGACCCTTGTAAGGACCAATGAACTCTCCCTCATTAGTCTGCAACCCTCCTCAGAAGAATTTCTATTTCTTTGAGTATTACCCAAAATGAAGCAATGTAATACCCTCACAAATATTCCTCTAGAATAACCCCTAAGTAACCCCTCAATCAAATCATATCCTACCCACATTATGCTCCATAAACTTGTTTGCCCAATAACATAAAATGGTTTCCTATGTATTTAAATCAACTAGAAAGGAGTAGTATCAAAATTCATAATTACAGTAACTGGACCAGATCAGAGGTCCCCAAAAATGAACCAGTTCGGTTCCTAAAAACTGACAGAAACTTTCACCTCCGGACCGATCTGGTACCCCTTAAAAATGAACAGATCCGGTTCCTTAAATTTGCCAGAAACCCTTAACTTTCGGAACGATTCGATATCCTTAGAAAATGAACCGGTACAGGCTGCACAGTTCTACATCCTACAAAATCTCCATAATTTTACAACATACCCCTCTTATACAATATTTCAACCTCAATATCCACCCAAAATATGCATATTACCATTTCTATGACTTCAAACCCATATACACACGACAAAAACTAAACTTTTTTACAAGAGTTTAGGGTTTAACAGATATCTCTACTAATTCCAAAATCTAACAACAAATTATGAAATAATTCACACAATTAATCCTTTAGCAAGTTAATCCACCACCCTCAAAGATTGTAGGGTCTGATTCTTCCTCAAAGTCAAGGATTCTACAAGATTTTGAAGATTCTCAAGCTTATCATTCTTTGTCTTCTTCTCACGTTCTATCTCTCAAAATGGGTTTTCTCTTAATTGAGCTTAATTAACCCTCTTAATCCTAATAACCCCCAATTATTAGTAATCCCATATTTAAATGATAATACACACATAAAATAATCGATATACCCCAATTATAGTCAAACTAGTAAAAAAGATTCCGAAACTCAAATAAAAACCCCAAGGCAGTCATTTTGACTTTATCAGCCCTTCCAAAATCAATGGTACCCTCTAAATTTTCATTCAAAACTAGAAATATAAAAACCATCTCCCAACCTCAGATAATTCACTAAAATATGCCAAAGTTGAGAAATAGCTAATTCTCGTCGCCAATACACATATATATGAAAAAATTGCATAAAACCAGATTATATTTACCATATCACTCTAGTAAATGTGCAATTCTCATTAATATTAACTATTCTACCCAAATCAATATTTATTCTGAATCCATATTTTAATCCTCAATTATATTTAATCACCCGCAACCGATAATTTAATATAGAAATAAATTAACAAAAGTAAGGGGTATTATATTTTCTCCAAATTTTGACGGTCTCTTAATGTTTAACATATTTAAACATGGCCACAAAAATTTGTTTTAATGTCCAATTCCATATCTTGATATGTCCAATTTTAGATTCCATACGATGGGATCTTAAGGAATTAAAATTGAATGATAATATTTCATATAATAGATCATAACGGAAAAAAGAGAATCAATGTGGCGGATCCAATATGATGGGATTAGTGCAAGGATGATGATGATATTGTCGGTATATGATAGAACTTTCCCTCATAATTCATCCTCTCTCCAATATTCACACTACTCTCTCTCTCTCTCTCTCTCTCTCTAACACACACACACACAAACACAAAATGAAGCCAGAGATCGATATGGACATTGCTTTTCCAGAATTATAGTCATCGATTCAATTGATAATGCAATTAGGAGTTGTAAAATATTTAAGGGATCAAATTTCTTTTTATGATTTCCATTGGAGTATTGTTAGTTTACTGAATGTTGTTGCTGATTATTTTTACAACACTATCTAGGTCACTAAATTCACTCATCCCAAACTAAAAGTCGCACTTTATTTAATATTCAAAATAAGAGTTTATTTCTTTTAACATAATCAATGAAATAAATTTTATGATAGTGAACAAATCTTGATGTATGGTTTTACTAAAGCAAGGTCTTCATGTATTCTTAATGATCGTTATTTTTAGGGAGTACTATTTATGGAGCAAAGGGAATATAACTTTAAATAACGAATGGGTTAAAAGAAAATTTTGTAAAATGAAATATGAATAAAACTCAAGCTCATAAAATTTTTATAGTCATTTTTAATATTAAAATTATTTAATTTGAGTGAGTTCATCACAAGAGACGGGAAGAAATATAGAGTAGTTAAGTTTGGCATATAGGTAATAGAATGTATCGAGTCATATATATATATATATATATATATATATATATATATATATATATATATATATATATATATTAGTCACCTGCAATGCCGATGCAGTAATTGTTTCAATATATTCTCTTCATATCTCCATTGAGTACAAGCACATATATTAGAAATATACAATATATGGTTCGTGTTGATGAGTATTTGTATTTAAATCCTTGTGGTAAATTTTCGTTATGAATATGTCCTTATTCTGGAAGTATCGCTAATGGTAGAACCTATGTCTAAATGTGGAGGTCATACGTAAATTCTTTTTATCCAATTCTTTTCTTTATTTTTTTAATTATATTTTACAGTCATATTATTGTTAAATTTAGCAATTCATTTACGTAAATCATACCAAACTCAAAGCGAATTATCGGAAAATACCAAAGTAAAGAAAGATAAATTATGAATGTATTTATGTGAAAAAATAAGACTTCAAAAAAGATAAAGAGCTATGTTCGACATGCCTGGTGTGTTGTATTCATGTGTTAAGTCCTGTATCGTTAGTCTAAGCGAGGTCTTCCCCTTTGAGAATGGACTTGTGAGTTCAAATTGCAAATGACGTTCGGAAGTTGAGCACCATAACTATTGAGGAGAGAAAAATGTTGAGAACTTTTGCTGGAGATATTGTGATATGATGAAAAAAATAATAAATAAAATAGATAATAAATGAAAATATATGTTAATTCATGAATATATATATATATATATATATAACCTTTAGATATGTGTCAGTTTATAAATAGACATAACTTTTTACATTGGAAAATGTTAGGGAGACCCTTTTTGGTTACCCTTTTGTTACCCCTAGCTTTAAGTTGTTGTACCTTGCTTTGTCTTTGCTTGAATGGGTCCCGCCAGGGCATAAAAGACAAGAAAAGATACAACACCTTAATGTTAGGAGTAAAAAAAAAAGGGTAACCAAAAAAGGTCTCCCTATCAAAACTCTTTTACATTTGTCTATTCATAAACTAACATGGCCGTTATTATAATGAATATTAATGAAAGGACATAAATGGTTCTATAAAAGGATACGATTCAACCATTTTTCATATCCTTAATTTGTGAGATTATTCTCTCATTTTATCTCTTATCTTTCAAAATTTTCTATCACTTTCATTAACTATTAAGAGGTTGGATTGCTAACTCAAGATTCCAGTTACATTGTTATATATTGGAAGTAATTTTCCAAAGAACTCAATAACAAACTCTTATAGCTCGGATAAATAAAACTTTAAGGAAAATGATTTTTTATGTATCAATCCACAATTAGTTCATCATTTAATAAATTTCTCCATCTCTCTCTCTCTCTATCTATCTATCTATCTATCTCTCTCTCTCTCTCTCTCTCTCTCTCTCTCTCTCTCTCTCTCTCTATCTATCTATCTATCTATCTATCTATCTATCTATCTATCTATCTATCTATCTCAATCTTATACTAACAAGAATATTTTAAAAGAATGTTTTCACGTGTACATGTGGATACGTGTTTGATGTCTTCAAAATGTGTTATATATAAGTTTTTATGTATCCTCACTTTTACAAAATGGATAAAATGTACTCAAAAGGTACAACTATACAAGTAAAAATTAACTCAAAAACTAACAATACAATAACTAAATCTATAATCACGAGTCATAGATTTAAGCTCTGAAGTTTGTTTTAAATATTTTGTAGTATACCAAAAAGACACACATTAGTAGGAGTAATTATTATTTATTTTTTAAATAATTGATACTATAAAACCATCGCTAAGGGAGCGAACCCGTATACAAGAAGTATACAAAGCAACAACAAACTACAAGTCACAAAAACATAAAGACCCCAACAAAAATAAACCCACCCTACAAAGCATAATGGAGATCCTCGATGAACTCAAGAAACTCATGCATCGTGACGTCAATGCTCTTCTTATACCAACTAAGAAGAGTGCTCAAGAACAGATAGCAAAGCCTCAAAGGCACGGTCTCGATGCCATCGAAACACCTCGCATTCCTCTCCTTCCATATTGTCCAAAAAATACATTGGGGAACCATTATCCACAAATCCATATCACCCTGCCACCCCCACGGTGGTGCCCACCCCTCTATGTGCGCCCTCACAGACCCAGACCTAACCCAAGCGGTCCCGGTAAGGGCATGAAAAATGTCCCACAAACCTATGGTCACTTGCAGTTGAGGAGAGGATGATTGGTCGTCTCCTCCTCCTCCATACATAACCAACAACGACTAGCCAGATGATAGCGTCTCTTATGTAGGACCTCGAGCGTCAGAATGGCTTGTCTCGCCACTGTCCACACAAAGAATCTGACCTTCGGCGGCGCTTTTACCTTCCATATGTTCCTCCAAGGTAGACAGGCATTGGAATCCCCACTTCTGTTAAGAATCGTATAGAAGCCTCTGACCAAGAACACCCCTGCACCACCCCCTTCCATGGTAATGAATCTTCCCTAATCGTCGGAAAGACTTTATAAATTATTATAATCTATTTGTTCAAATATGAATTCCATTTAATAAAAGATCCTTTGGCATATACAATTTTCACTTTGGCGGAGAAGTTTGTAAAAGAAAACATGCCTAAAATACTAAAAAAAAAATTATAAACGGTTAAAATTTGAAAACTAAATTGATATTACGTCAAACAGACACAAGAGACGTATGTCATAATTAACTGGGATAAAATGAGAAATTACTCTTCATTTAACAAACAACTTATCGGGAAAGAATACTTAATTAACCCTAATGAACTACGAAAATCATATAACTTCATAGCGCATGCTAAAGTTAACACTACAAGAAAAAAAAATTATGACATTTTTTAAGTGTCATAAAACGCATTTTATGACTCTTTATTTTTTAATAACAAGCATCATAAGTTTGTGTGTCATAATTGATTCGCATACAAAGTGTCATTTTAGGTAATGATTATATATGAATTTTTTTCCAAAAATGTCATATATGCTACAAACAAAAGTCATAATATACCCTATAAGATGTCATATTTGATTTAAAAAGTGTCATTATAAATGTTTTTCAAAATTTTAAAAAGATCATAAAATTTCATCACATGAGAGTTTAATATAAATGGTCAAAAATTAAGCATGTAATAAAAAAATTAATAATCAATATTAATGTCATAGTTCGCAAATAAATTTAAGCATAAATCAAAATTTACAATAACATAAAACAGTCTTGAATTTTTTTGTATTTGAAGTCAAGTACACCTAAAATGCACCAAACCAAGCCATTTGTCTAAAATGTGACATAAATAGATATACCCGCCATCTACATTAATTATTCACAAAAAAAAATGACCTACTACATGTATCATAACTAGATAGACCCATTATGTACATCATTAAAAAAAATGTCTCCAAAAAAATTTATATCCAAAAATCACTCATAAATGCGTCGGTCTTCCTTTGGCTTTCGCGAAATTGTGGCGACACTTCAAAAGCTCCAAATCATGTTAAAGCTCATTGATCTCATGAGTTTGATATGGATACTTTCCTTCCAACTCCTTCATCTAAACAAGACAAATAAAATTATATTTAGTTTTTCACATTTAAATAAAAAGGAATATAAAAAAATATTTAAAAATATGTGACCTTCATTTTTATAGACTTAAATGAATTTTGAAGAGGTCTCGCATGAAATTTAATACAAAAATATCACACATAATTTTCCCTCGTTTAGGGACCTGCAAATAAAGGAGTTAGTATATTACCCATATCAAATGTGAATAAATAAATATTAAATTTCATTTAATGAACAAATACCTTAACATTCTCCCAGTCTAGTAGTGATCTTTATCCTTTGATTGCTTAAAATGATCATGATCATATTATCCAATAATGATACAT
This sequence comes from Sambucus nigra, assembly GCA_949130495.1. NCBI lineage: Eukaryota > Viridiplantae > Streptophyta > Magnoliopsida > Dipsacales > Adoxaceae > Sambucus > Sambucus nigra. The sequence goes on from OX422218.1 coordinate 424,875,802, forward strand.
CTTTAACATCCCTCTAAGTAGATGTTACTACATACGTTTAAAACAATATATATAAATCTTTAATGAAACGCAAAACACAAGCATATGAATTCCGATTATTCTAAAGTAATAAGACGTGCATAATTTATGTCAAAAAAATTCTAAAACACAAATAATTATAAAAAAAATTAAAAACTTGGTTAGACTTTTTCTCTGTTTATAGGACTATCCACCGTGTTTAAGAAATAAAAAAATGAAACAATAATGATCTTCAAGGGATAATGCAGTTTACAATGGCTCACTAACAATGATCTCACTGCAATATAATAAACAATAATTTTAGCATATATAAACAAATCCTCCTTAACTATATATATAATAAATAAGGACATAATAGTAGAAAAATCAACAATGGAAGGAAAACCTTCAAGTGGATGAGTAATTTGTCTAGCAACATAAATTGATGATAAAACGAAACCTATTATGATTATATAGAATTTTCCCCTGCCATCTTTACCTATAAAAATGAAAAATAAAAAAAACACATGAGCATATGTAATGAATTGGAAATGCCAGTAACATTAAAGAGAAAATCTTTAGCTATGAAAAAAATATTGAGACGGGGATATATTTTGGCTCTTTAAAAGTACCCCCTCCTCTATTCTAATAGTTTTTAACTACATAGTCATAAATACAAACTTAGGGATCATATATGAATCATTATCATTATGTGTAAAAATAAAATTAAGTTGCAAAACCTTGTTTGTGGAAGTTAAAGGAAACAACTCACAATGTGCAAGAAAATTGAGGAGACTGAAGCATATATATAGTCATGAGGAGAATAGGAAACTGAAGAATTTATAGAAATAAATATTATAATAAGTGCTTAACTACACATATCCTAATTAATTGTGGTTATCTGATAGACATATTATAATTTCACTAATCATATTTTAATTTGTTTCTATGATTTAACCCATTGTGAAGAAGAACCCAACTCAATTGAAAATGATCATATTATTGAGTTCACTATCGATGAATTAAAAGTCAATTACATATATCCTAGTAATGCATGTAGCAAGTCATAGTCAGTAAAAGTACCTGAAGTCTAAAACCCTGTGTTGATGCTTTCTCGGAGGGTACCTGAGCACGAATCATAGTAACTGAGCATTTATAAACATCCTGTAGAAAAATTAACATTTATAAACATCCCAAAGTTGGTGCAAAATGAACAATCCATAGTTAGGGAAAAAGAAGTAAGAATCGTAGTAACCGAGCATTCCAAAAACTATGCTTCCTCTTAGGGGTCTTAAGTGATGAAATAACAAATTTAAAAGGTTACACTTGGCTTTGTCGACCCACGTAAAATGACAAAATTAAGGAGATATTTCCGAAGTGATCAGATTATCAGAGCAAGGGACTTCCCTTAAGGAGATGTTTGGACATAGTTTCACACCTCCTCAAATCACCGAGAGATCCTTTACATGGAAACAAAGCATGTCATCCCTTTGTAAGCTTGTTGTGTGGACTAATGTGTGTGGTTTTCTGTATCAGACCTACATTGTAGTCATTTATAAATTAGAACATAAATAGATATTAACAAGGTTGTGATAGAAGGTAGATCCTATTGTCAAGTGTGATTTTTGTTAGAATGTACTTGTATTGTGAATGTAACTCGGATCGAATTAATTTTTGTGATTTCTTTTATGATGACACACATGACCTTTTGCTAAAAAAGTAGATTATTTATATCAAAATGAGATCCAACGGGACAAGTTTCATTCACTCTAGCGCAACACCACCAACAAATGAAGTCAAACCCGAGTTTTTAATTATGAACCAATTACAATGCCAAAAACTGGGGTGTATTTTTAACGGATATGGTAGGATCCCTTCACTGCGATTTTAGAATCCCACCATTTAGGTTCACGCTCTGCCATGTTCTTAGGACCTATCATTCATAATATTAAATTATATGATTTTTCAAAGTTTAGTAATACTACATAAAATAGGGAACCACAGAAGCTATTATGGAGTATAAACGCGATATTTAAGAAGTGTGTGCTCATTGATATGAATGGATGAGAAAGCACCTACTTGCGGTTGACGGCAGGACTGAAAAGGAGAAAATCCATAAGCTCATTGTTTAAGAGTATGGTTGCAATAGCTCCACAGGTAAGGCCAAAGCTAATATAATTATATTGACAAGGAAACGTAAAATGGATGAAGATTTTTATATTCTTAAAATTAATATTAAAAAAATATAAATTTCATCTAGAGCTACACAACAACAAGTAGCACCCATACCACTTTATATGCCAACAGAAAATAGCAGTGTATGAAAGTTTAGATCATCTATTGTCATGTTCTAAGTTCTGTAAACAAAATATTAGGATAAATTAGAAAGATTTTACCCAGTCAATGGCATGACATATATGACAATCAAAAAAGATTTCCAATTGAAAAACTTCTTTCAATCCATCCTAAGACTAAGGACCAAGCTTACTTAATCCTTCCTTATTAAGATTGGACAGTTCTATACTTGAGGAAGGAATCGAGGGACACCCCGACATACATTCGTTCGTATCCATTGGTTGGAAGGACATGGTTTGTCCCACTCGCATAATCTTCTATGTTTTTTGGGGTCCACTACCCTGAAAATACCAAACCTTCATTCTCAACAAAAATCTCCCACCTCTACACCATCAAGAACGAAAATATTTCACATTAATAATCAGATGTTTGGGTGCATATAAATTTGAAAAAGCGATTTCCTCAACTATATCGCGAGCAAACACTGTGAAGTTGTGGCTCATCGCTTTTGAAGTAAACTCTCCCCTTGGAAGACTTTGGCACTGATTTTGGATTTCATCCTCAATAGACTTTATTTCTACACCATCTCCTGCAACTACTAGAACCAACTGGCTATCAGGGCCATGCTCAGCCTAAGAATTTAAATCTCCCACTATATAAGCAGGATTGGCATGTTTGTCAGCTATGACAAGAACTTCTGACGATCCAATAGGCATGTCAATTGAAACCATTGCCTCACTGTTTTGAAGAATCATTTTTGCAACTGTGACATACTGATTATCAGGACCATTAATCTTCTCAACCTTTGGGTATGAAGATGTACCCCAAGCCATTGCAGCAGAGTATAATCTTTAACAGTCGAATCTCCTTCACTACGAACAACATCAACAATGGATTGAACCGCATTGAAAATGGAACAGAAACCAATATGAGGTTGAGCCTTGAGGTTATCCACCTCAGGAGGAGTAAATTTCAAAAGCTTATAAGACTTCATTTAGCACCTAATGGAGATATAATGTGATACTGCTGGCAGACGAGAATTCTGCCAATATATACTATCGTGGGAACCAATTATTTGGAAACGAGAAGTCTTGTACAATTTAGACAAGCACTTTCTCTAGTTAAAAGTAAGAAGTTGACAATCCATCACAACGTAAATATGAAGATCATGATTTGGGATGAAGTTTTAGGCTTTGCTTTAAGCAGTTGTGGCAAGAGTTAACTACATGTTTACGTTTGGACTCAATAACCTCATTTTTCTCAAGGGTATGAGGACTAGGTAACTGATGATTATTAAAACATGTATTATTATTTGTAGCATAAGCACACAGTTACATGTAGATGTGTATCCATTCCAAAACTATAGGAGCATTTGAATTCCTCTCTTATCATGTAATAAACATCATGTACTCGAGTTTTTTAAGCTTCACGTGTTGATTAATTTATAAAGGAACATAGAACTGTCAATCGGTTTATAATTAAAAGGGATATCTATAATCTCCAAAATTAAGATATATTCATGTGTGTGATATTTTAATGAGTTACGAGTCTATTTTATGATAAATCACTCCCATCCGAATATTTATCAGAAATTGAGTTTACTTTGCTAAATATTTATTAGAAATTGAGAGTTTAGAATTGAATTTTTTTGGAAGCTTACATATTAATTAGAAATTGATTTTACTTTGTTGTATTAATACTAAGGATTTGATTATTCCCATTCATAAAAAATAAGTAAGATTTATAGATACCATTTTCCTATGTTCTGTACATTTACATCTATATATAACTGCTTAAACCACTTACTTTACCATTATTTTCATACCTCTCAATTTTTAAACTTCAACGGTGTTAGTTAGACATGGAGACCATCCAACACAAAACCACACTCATAAATGGAACAAACAATATGGGTTTAGTTTTATGTATACATTGATATAACACTAAACCCATATTTTTTATTCATGTACACATCTAATTATTTTAAATCAATAGCCTTATGTGCATAGTATCAACTTCATTCATCAAGGGTTTTTGTACACATGATGCACTGTCTATTAAAGTCATACACATGCATCATTGATAGTCAATACACTTTATGTTCAAGTTATAGACATGCATAATTGACCGTTGGGATCCCACGACAGTGGCGTCGCTGCCAACAGGATCAAACTTGATTTGTTAGGATTACGTCCATAACTAGGTACCTATGTTAGAGATATTTCTTATGCATTGATTTATAGGCATGTGGAAATACTAATTCCTGATAAAAAAATTTACATGATTCAATATTGTTCAAGTTATGTCATTAGAAAGAACAAAAAAATAGAGAAACTTGTATATAAAAACTGAATTTTTAGTTTTAGAGTTACTGTTTGGTATGTGTGTGTGCTTATGTTTACTTTTTCTAGTTTTTACAAGAAATTTCCTTATTGAAAAATAGAGGAGCATGAATACAAACTCTGGACTTTGGGTTTTAGACTTCTTATTTAGTACATGTGTGCATATGTTTGGTATGTGTGTACGATATTCCAATTAATTGTTGAATAGATAAATCATAGACTAATCCATAAAATTTTAATACATTACAAAAGGTTCTATATGAGCACGCAAAAATGAAAACACTACCTTCAAGGCTCTCCAACTGGTCCCAATGCTTCTTGTTCTCTACGATCTCTCTTGGAATATGGTATGCATTCTCTTTATGTGCACGGAGTTACTCAATTTTGGGCTTTTTATTTAATATCGTGAGTATTTCATAATATATATTGAAAAGGACATTCCATTCAATTGACAAGAAGCTAGAATGCCAAATATTCGGTGTTCCTTAATTGAAAAATACATTCCATCAATGCCAAATAAAACAGTAAGGTCTATTCGACAAGTGGGGAAACCATTACAGGATGTTATCCCAGATTAGGTTATAAAATTAAACAACCAAGAAATACATCAATCAAGATTGCCACTGAATCATGCTGAGATGATAACTTGGGGAATATATGTTTGCAATGTATGTTATGAAAAATTATCCACATTCCTCTTGTACTAGTTTCAAATATTTTTTATTTTTTGTTTAAATATATTGATGTTATAGTGAGCTGATCATAGTAAGTAGCATTAGCTCTTTGGAAAAATTGGTTGCCTTCCTAAAAAAGGTGTATAATATATATGTAGCCCGTTCTTTAAAAGAGCTGCTACATATATGTATTGTATACATATATATCAAAAACAGAACATAATATATATATATATATATATATATATATATATATATATATATATATATATATATATATATATATATATATATATATATATATAATCGTTGAAGTTGATATTGAAGTGAATAGCAGCGATGCTGAAGTGAGGCGGGAGGAGGTGGTCCAGGAAGGAGGAGGGGAGAGGGGGTGAGGCTGGAGGCGGCGGTGAGGTGAGACTCTCACCATGAGAGGAGAGAGGGTAAGGGAGTGTGAGTGATTGACGACTAAAATGAGAGAAAGATAGAAAGTGTTAGGTGGAAGAGTATGGGCCCTAAATATATAACTTTTAAATAATAGGCCAGCGGGGGTCCTCACGTTTCGGCTGCCCCACTAGATAATGATATTAATAAATACCGTTAGGCCCAGGAATACAACTATCACTATTATTTTCCCAATATAACCACTCAACTATGTTCAAATGTGATGTATTATATAGCCCATAATGCATTATTGTGTAGTAGAAGACTCATCCACTCTAAAATACTATATATTCCATGTGGAACAATTATACGTTATAGTAAGTTGAAATTTTGTTGAAGAAACAGTTCGATGTTACAAAAGCTTGTGAAATACATAAATATATATATATGTGAGTGGTGGTGAATTTTGTTTTAAGTATTTTAACTTTATTCAATCATAGATTTCACTTGTTAATTAAATATGTACATTATTTATGATAAACATGGTTATAAGTGTCTAACTATATGTGCAAAACAATTAATACATAGTAGTGTTACTACTGGTTACTTGCATTACATGAGGAGTGTTCCAACCTAGTGTCCTAGATCTTAAATAGTTGATATAATGAAAAAGAAAGTCATGTTCAACCGAGCTTAGCATCATAAGACAATTTTGAGCTATCATCTACATAAACTTCACCCTTGCTATCTCAGTACATGTATATGAGCAAAATTGATCCAACAGCATAATCTTCAAGTATTACTTTATTGAAAGATGAATTAGAGAGATAAATTAGGCTTTTGTCCTCTAAATGTTGTTATTGTCATGTAGTTGTTACAGTAATTTGATTCCGCTCCAAACTACACATTATTTTATGAAGAAAAATAAAACAATCTCACCCGCACAATTTACTTTTTTGGTGGAACTGCGGCAATAGAGTAAGCAATAAATAAAAGTAACTACTAACTGGCACAAAAAATTCATTCTTTTGGAAAAAACAAAAGAAAAACTACTATTTCTCATTTATATCTATAAGTTGTGATTCATACTTGACTTATCAATGCGCTCAGAACCTGCAAGATCTACAACAACTAACTTGCATTTATGAACAATGGGGGGCTTTAATGTCCTACTCACGTGTGAAATATTACTATTTTCATTTGAAAGAACAACATCTCTTCCCCTGACAGACCTCTTAACATTTACCTGCAGCAAAAATGAAAATTTATTCATGTCAATTGGATTAGTGAGAAACGGTTCAAGATGTCTAAGGATCTCCGTTCAATATTAATTGCAAGAACATAAAAAGACAAAAAGATGGTATCATTCACCATCAGTATGGCATGACTATGAGAAGATTCTGTAATCAACTCCGTATTAGCGGCAAAGCGATGAGCTGCCCCTATTTGTAGTAGTGCGATAAAACTGTGTTGATCTCTTATATTCACTACACTAGAACCTGGTAATGAAATATCTCCTATTTATGGATCTTAGCTGATGGATATGTTATCATTTGTAGGATCAATGAGGTCATGTATGATCTCCATATAAAACTGCATAGATTGGTATAGAGACACCTTAGGATTCTTTTTATAAACATAGAAAAAATCTGATTGATTGAGAGGGGGAAAATTATCAAAACATACAACAAGTTGGTCAATACATTTATCAGGACTATTCAAACGAAACATGTGTCATAATGGCTAATAACAACCTGTAAATAGGCAACAGAGACATAATCAATCTCGGGAGAAATTTCTGCTAAAATATCCTCCATTGTACGAACCATTATTTCACGAGAAGTTGTGTGTTCCTCTCCCAATCGTCCCAGTGTGTATGTTTTACAAGTGCCAGTCTAACCATATGACATGACAGTTCCATTATAACCATTCATAACACTCTGTAGAAGCGCAAATGTCACAAAATGTGAAAATGGACCTCAAGCGTAAATAATGTGAACTTTGGTACCACAAGTGAAATATGGAAAAACAAATGGGGACTAAATTTCAAATGACCCTAAATATATTCAACTTCTCTACTGTGAATAATATTATAATAGCAGACAAGATAAAATTATGAAGAAACCAAAGTACTCAAGAAAGCATATGTAAAATTTCATGGAAAGAACATAATACCCAGTAAAGATCAATTTTCAAGGAAAATATTCAGCATTTTGGCAGAGGCAATATGGTTTATAACTTGAGTGAACAAAACTAGCATACATTCACACAATTCTCCATGATAGAAATAAATTAATTCACCTCCACTACGGGATTTGCCACCACTTCAAAAACATGCTTTTGTAATGTAAATTCAGTAAGCACTTCATCGAATTCATAGGTATCGGAGTACCAGTTATTTTTTTAAAGTTCAACCTCTTCATCTGGAAAAGGAGGGGAAAAACAAGATTAAAAAATATAATCAAGCTTGGAAAAAGGAGGGGAAAAACAAAATTTTAATCAAGCATTGAAATTTTAAAAATATTTTCCAAGAGGTAATCAATATGGAAGATGAGTTACTAATCAAAGAAGAGTCCTACCAACAAAATCCATCTCAAGAGAATATTCTATTTTAGAAGAAACCAAAGCCAAACTTAATGGGGCTATTAAATATGAAGAGAAATTCTGGAGCCAAAAAGGAAGAATAAAATGGATAAAAGGGGACTTGAACATAAATAATTTCATATCCAATACTAGATCTACTACTGCATGAATGGGATTGAACTTGATCCAACCTTGAATTGAATGCCATATTATGCACCAAAGACATGATATCATCCTGCAACCTTTCCTCATCCATTGTATAACTAGATACAATCCTTTCTTGCATTAGTCCATGTTGATATAGGCCAATAGTTTCCTGAGTCAATGGTGTATCAGGACTATAAGTTGAATTAAGATCTATAAATTCTCCATTATTATGAGCAGGGGATGATGGCCAAACAAGTTGTCGCTTGTAATTTGATGTGGATCTTGTGGAGTAGGGGAACCAAAAGTAGTTGGTCGATAGCCTTCGCAATATCAATTACCTTCAGGTACTTTACGTCCCAGACCAACACAATAGGGGACAAACACGAATTTGGCATCAAATTTCGCTTGTGGCACAAGTTTTCCAAGAGTTGCACTGCATTAAATGAATAATTAATTACAGAATTCCGCACATCCAGACTCTTCATTATCGCACAACTTCAAAACATCGTAACTTCTTCACCGTAGCTCGGATTGAGGTAGCGTTTTTTCCAGTATTCTTGTAATTTAGAGCTCTTCAACTTTATAGTTGGCCCCACCTCCGGTCTAAGGCTGTAAAATTACGAAAATTCCCTTCAACTCTCCATTTCTTGGTTTCTTTCACTGTTTTGAGCTCTCCTTCACACTAACTTGCATGAAATACCTGTAAAACACATGAGAAATACACAAAACACGAAATAATTTCCAAAAAAGGTTAGTAGCATAAATAAGAGACAAATCCAAGCTAGATACACTGCACGGGATCATAAAAATACTGAAATTAAGGGGATAAATGTGAAGAATATGTGCCTAATCACACCCCCTAACTTAGAACTTTGCGCGTCCCGAGCAATGTAAATGAAATTAGCCAAAATTCTACTCTTGAAAATTTTTTTATTAAAATAAAATTCCACTTTCGCAGGCAAGCGATTGCATTTAGCGTATGCAACAAGCCTTTAAACCCCTAGGTTACCCTAGTAGGACGAGTTTTGTCTCGTGAGGGTTTTCAGTGAATACACCCACAAAATTCTTTATTGACTCAAATAAAGATCAAAATACTTAAAAATTGTACAATTTAAACTTTTTGAAAAATAATCACCATAAATTCATATTCAAATGTCTCAAACCATAGTGTGTGTGTGCGAAGCCAAAAATTAAACCTCAAATTTCCACTGATTGAGCATTACGTTACTTTCCGAAAATTCGTTTTGATTCAAATTCTTACAGATGCACTCACAAACGAATCACTCGGATTGTGGTTATTTTCTCTCGGTATGCATGATATAAAGAGTAAATATAATGGACACAAATTCATGCATACAAAATTGAAAAGAAGGAAATATATGGTGAAAAGATCTCGTCATCGGAATACAGTTACAATGAAATGGGAACATCACCTCTAGTTCACACCATTTAATCTCTCATATTATCTTTTCATGTCTTAGCTCTCCATGTGGTAATTAATTTCGCCATTCGGACTCAGTTAGGACTTTTCGGGTTAAGTGTAAAGGGTAAAAATGGGAATGGATGGAATGTTTGGAATTGGAAAATGTCCTTATGACGTCTATTTGTGCTTTTTTCGGGCATTTGCTCATTTTTCTCTTTCTCTTTTTTTTCTTTTTTTTTTCTTTTTTTTTCTTGCTATTTTTGTTGAGCATATCTATTTTTTTTCTCCTTGCCCCTTTTTGTTGCACAATTTGGACTTACTTGATGAATATTCAATTTTCACAATTCCGGGTTATTTGGGTTTTTTGGGTTATCAAACGAAAAGATAAATTTTATTAGGCTCAAATTGGGTTGCAAAAGGATAATTTTATTTTTCAAAACTTTTTATGGATAATATTTTTGGGTAACAAACGATGGCCGACTTCATTGTCCAAATTGCTAATCACATTACCATATGCATCTCGAGATTAATTAAGTTTAGAGATATATTTAGCACGAATTTCGAGACAACATCTCACACATTTCCCATAACCGGTCAAAACAAAGGATTGAGATCATCAACGACTTATTAAAACGCTGAAAAGGATTTTGAGTTAATCATAAACTCGGATTGATTTAAAAACTCATAAAGATCGATAGGCTCGAAATCTCACCGGTTTGGACTAATCTCCACACTTATTCGTAAAGTCGTCAATTTTCTTTCAATTTCCATCTTCGGTCAATTTTGGCTTAGTGCATTTTGATTGTTAACAATTTGAGACTTTAAATAGATTAAAGGTGGTATTTTTGAAAAATTTTAAATTCCAATTTTTATTTATTTTGAAGAAAAATATTTTTGGCTTTTTCTAAATTTTTCAATTTTTTTTTTTATTTTCTAAAAAAAAAAAAACACTTGGAAAGAACATGTGATCGAATCAATGAATCTAAACAATAAATGGGAAGAATATCCCACACCCCCTAACTTAAATGTTGAATTGTCCTCAATGCAAATCAAGAACACAACATAAAGAGAGGAAAAGAAAGATATTACCCAAATGGAGCGATCCCCGATGAGTGCGAGTCCATTGAATCTACAAAACATGTTAGAACCAAGCATAGCAAAAAGAATAACAAAAACTCTAACTCTCAAAACTAAACTATAATAAAAGAGAAAAAGAAAAAGAAAAAAAAAAACTAACTATTTACAACCTAAGATTTGAACAGCTAATAAATCATACACTAAAAGTCAAAAAATTTGAGTGTCCACCCAAAATACAATTTGACTTTGAGGGATTAATGGTGTACCCTCATTAGGATGCATGCCTCCCGAAAAGTAAGAATTCCGTTTGAAAAACGGAAGGCGTGTGAAAAGTGTAAAAAACGAACCATCACCAATTACAAAATGTAGGGGGATAATGAAGGATTTTGGTGCATAAGAGGACAAGTCCCATTGGGATCCAAGAAATATAGAATCACGTTCCTAAGATTTTTCAAGTAGTATGGGGAGAGGGGCACACAAAAAATAACAATCCATATTAGAAAACAATTTAAGCATAGAGTGCTTGTCCTCATAAACCGGAAAATGATCCTCTTATTGCGTAGAACGTGTGTTGGTCTCTAATTCGGACGATATTTGAGTCGTATCTTCAAGTACCTCCGAAGACTCAAATGGTATGGGTGGAGGTTTAGGAAGGAGAAATTCATCAATTCTATTGTCCCACTCGCTTTCGTCTAAATGACGAAATGAGGCCTAGAAAGATTGGACTTCATCATTTAGGCTCGCATCCACCGGTCCGAACTCGCGCTCAAACTCTGCTAGGCTCAACTCCTCTAGCTCTCTCTCTTGCTTGGTGTCTTCAAAAAATTTTCCCTCAAAATTTTCAATTGGATCTGGTGGAGTGACACGTCTAAGTGTGTGGCCCGTAAGATGAAGCATCTCAAAATAACATTCCCATACAAGAAGCGGATCAACATCCTTAAGACATTCATCCAATTCTTGTGATGGATTTAATGGTTCGATAATAGTGGGGACACAAGGAGACAAATGATCCTCAACCTCAGTAGATTTTGCAATATTTATAATAGGTTGAGATTCAAAAGAACTTCGATCAATTTCAATGATTTCATTCTCAAAAGTATTAGGTGAAGCGCAAGTCTCGACCTTTTCTAAGTTGTCCAAATAATCATTCAACTCCTTACAAGTTGCTATAATTTTCGACTCGAGAACAGCACGGTCATCAGATTGCTTTTTTAGATCAAGTAAGAGTTCTTCCAAAGTAGGCTTTCTTGGTTCTAGCACCTCGAATTCCTCATTTGGTTGAAAACTTACTTCATCTTCAAAACTGTCGGGAAAAAATCCTCATTGGGTTCAAATAATGCATCTAACTCTTGCTCCCAATAACGATTTTTTTCGCGATATTCTTTTTCAAGTCTTTCTTCTTCAAGCAATTGATTTTGATAAATTTGGAGTTTCTCAGCACTAGGCTTGTATTTAATATAATCATCTTTAGTGATATTTATCCAATGGTCATAAGTCTTGAGTGCCTCCTCTTCCTCACTATTAGCATCACAATTAAAGCCACCAAAAGAGTTAAAATAAGACATTTCAAATTGGGCAATTCAAGAACGTGACACCCATTTTTATTTTTTTTTCAATTTTTGTTATATATATATATATATATATATATTCGAAATCACTTGTAGATAAAAATAACTTTCTTAAAAATTTAACAATTTCAATCCCCGGCAACGGCACCAAAAACTTGACGCGGCTAAGAATTTGTCTCAGAAATGCGTTCACTCTAGGCTCAAGTGCAAGCCTGTCGCTCAAGTAATAAACCCGGTAAGTCGGGATCGTATCCACAGGGATCGAGATTGCCAAATAGTAATAAGAAAAATTATTAAATCTTGAAATGATTTCTTAAAAGAAACGAAAAGATGATTAATAATTGGGAAAATTTAACAAACTAAAAAGTGCAAAAGAAATTAGATCTGACAAATGGGAGAAAATAGGGTAGGGTACAATCCCTCAATCCTTAACAAATTACCGTATAGAATACTAGAATTGTAAATTAAAATTATTGACTAGATCCGGTCTTTATACATTCTAAGCATTACATATATGAGGGATCTAGCCCGCATCATATGAAATCAAAGATAGATATAAAGCGGTGAATGAATCCAGTCTTTATATATTCTAAGCATTACGTATATGAGGTTCAAGCCCGCACCAAACGAAATCAAAGATAAATATAAAGCGGTGCTTTCACGATTCAATCAATATTTTAATTTAACCTCTATTTTCTACATAAATAATTTTCCTTGGATTGAGTTCATGTACCCCAACCCTTGGGAATTTAGCTACTCATGATTTGGTTCAAGAATAAATTCACACACAAAATTATGGATCTACAAGACATGGGAAATAATTTGCAAATAATAAAAATAGGGAATGGAAAGATATTACTTGAATTCAGCAACAAAAATGTAATTGGAATCCAGAATTTCTTATAAACTAGGGTTCATGAAAACTCTTGAAGGAATAGAAAATTTGCTCTCAAAATCTAACCCTAAAATTCAATCTAGCACTTCTAACCTACTCCTAACCTAGCCTCTCTCTAGCAACTCCCTTTGAAAATGAGGTAGGGCTTGGTCTTTTATAGCACCAAGTTGCACGAATTTTGCATCAAATTTCGCTTGTGGCACAAGTTTTCCAAGAGTTGCACTGCATTATATGCATAATTAATTACAGAAATCCGCACATCCAGACTCTTCATTATCGCACAACTTCAAAACATCGTAACTTCTTCACCGTAGCTCGGATTGAGGTACCGTTTTTTCCAGTATTCTTGTAATTTAGAGCTCTTCAACTTTATAGTTGGCCCCACCTCCGGACTAAGGCTGTAAAATTACGAAAATGCCCTTCAACTCTCCATTTCTTGGTTTCTTTCACTGTTTTGAGCTCTCCTTCACACTAACTTGCGTGAAATACCTGTAAAACACATGAGAAATACACAAAATACGAAATAATTTCCAAAAAAGGTTAGTAGCATAAATAAGAGACAAATCCAAGCTAGATACACTGCACGGGATCATAAAAATACTTAAATTAAGGGGATAAATGTGAAGAATATGTAATCAACATGGAAGATGAGTTACTAATCAAAGAAGAGTCCTACCAACAAAATCCATCTCAAGAGAATATTCTATTTTAGAAGAAACCAAATCCAAACTTAATGGGGCTATTAAATATGAAGAGAAATTCTGGAGCCAAAAAGGCAGAATAAAATGGATAAAAGGGGACTTGAACATAAATAATTTCATATCCAATACTAGATCTACTACTGCATGAATGGGATTGAACTTGATCCAACCTTGAATTGAATGCCATATTATGCACCAAAGACATGATATCATCCTGCAACCTTTCCTCATCCATTGTATAACTAGATACAATCCTTTCTTGCATTAGTCCATGTTGATATAGGCCAATAGTTTCCTGAGTCAATGGCGTATCGGACTATAAGTTGAATTAAGATCTATAAATTCTCCATTATTATGAGCAGGGGATGATAGGCCAAAGAAGTTGTCACTTGTAATTTGATGTGGATCTTGTGGAGTAGAGGAACCAAAAGTAGTTGGTCGATAGCCTTCGCAATATCAATTACCTTCAGGTACTTTACGTCCCAGACCAACACAATAAGGGACAAACACGAATTTGGAATCAAATTTTTCTTTGGCACAAGTTTTCCAAGAGTTGCACTGCATTAAATGCATAATTAATTACAGAAATCCGCACATCCAGACTCTTCATTATCGCACAACTTCAAAACATCGTAACTTCTTCACCGTAGCTCGGATTGAGGTGCCGTGTTTTCCAGTATTCTTGTAATTTAGAGCTCTTCAACTTTCTAGTTGGCCCCACCTCTGGACTAAGGCTGTAAAATTACGAAAATGCCCTTCAACTCTCCATTTCTTGGTTTCCTTCATTGTTTTGAGCTCTCCTTCGCACTAACTTGCATGAAATACCTGTAAAACACATGAGAAATACACGAAATACTTTCCAAAAAAGGTTATCAACATAAATAAGAGACAAATCCAATCTAGATACACTGCACGGGATCATAAAAATACTAAAATTAAGGGGATAAATGTGAAGAATATGTGCCTAATCAATCGCACAGCAAGATGATATCATCATCCCCTCCTTTCAGACATTCAGTACAAATTACATTTTCATAAGGATCAATGTAACCCATAAGGTCTTCCTCAGATGGTTAATAAACCAAATCGTGCTCAGAGACCTGTATCGTAATAATCCACAGGTCAAGCCCTGTGTTTGATCTAGAAGGCTTATTAATTGTCATGAATCTTTGCTTGCACAAAGGACAACGAGATTCCACCTTTGACCACTCCTTGATACAAGCAAAACAAAAATAATGACTGCAATTATTTAATGTACCACGCACTATTTTCTTTCCCTCTTATGACAAACAAATCCCATAAACCTTTTTTCCTATTTCATTCTTCAAACCCTCTACTTTCTCCTTACCCTTTCTCTGAAGACCTTTCTTTTAATGATCAAGTGCTTCTTCTTCTTCTTCGTTTTCTTCTTGTAAGCTATTTAATGAAGATGAACTTCTTAAACTAGTGGTCAAACTTGTGCAAAATTTATTCTCCTTAGAGATAATATATTCATAATCAGATGATCCAGAACTCATGAAATCCGAGTCAAAACATGACATAAATCCCCTCCTCCTCCTCCTCCTCCACCTCCCCATTCAGAAAGCTTCATATTCTTTTCTTCCACCACTAGGTTCTTGCCAGTAAAATCCACATCATTAATTATTTTTCTCACCAAACTACGTCTTTTTGTGATTTATACCTTATAGGATTTTTTAGAACCTTAGAGTTACTCTTCCTCTTCTGTTTCCTCTTTCTCTTTGGCGCTTTGGAAACACATTTTCCCCGCAACTGAAGCCTGCTTACTTTTTTTATTTTCTTCATCACTGCCATCTCGTCTCCAGAATAAATATTATCCAGTGTAAATTCCTCATCATCTTCATCATCGTAAATGTAAGACCCCGTATTTTTATGCTATATTTAATTTGGGGATTTATTAAATTTAATGTGACTATTATTTAATAAAAATCCGTAAATTAATTATGTTATAATTATTAACGTGACTAGAGATAGTAATTACGGGAAACTTGTTGAATATTACTAATGAGCATAGTAATATATTATATTGGTTATATTGAATGTCATAAGTGAATTAAATGACTATTTCGGAAATTTAAGTCGGGACGTGCCCGTGTCACGTCGGGACTAATTGTGTTACATAAAAAGTTAATATTTTATAAGTTGTCCGTATGGTCATTTTGAGTGAGCCGACGCGTCCGGAAGGGTTGAGATAGTCAAAAAAGTGTACCCGGGGGTTTGGTTCGGGTCTCGGGGTGTTTTTAGGCCTAATTAGTGACCCAGGAGGGCATTTTGGTCTTTTTCCAAAATAGGGTAATTAAACCCACGAATTTTAGCAGCCTTTATCAGCTGGTTAGGTTAGCCATTTAGGTTTAGAACATACAGAACCCTAGTACGGCCATTGGAGAAGAGAGGAGAGACCTTTCTAGGAGATTCAAGGCCAAAACACCTCCGTTTGCACCGCCGTCACCACCAACGTATAGATCGCGAGGAGGAGAATGCAACCACACCATAATCCACAGGAAATCAGACTTCTGAAAATCCCAGGCAAGTGTTTAACTTGCGTATTTCATTAGTGCAATGTTCATATTAGTTTAGGATTAATTAGGAATGTAATCCATGTAAGAAAACCCCAAATTTTGATAGGAAATTGCATGTAGAGAATATTAAAACCTTATGCTGGAAACTCTTGATGTTATAAATGTATTACCCACTAATTTTGATGTTATATGAGGAAGAAATTCTGGAGAAAAACTGAATTGGATAATAGTTATGAAAACTTTAGGGTTCTTGATGTTTAGATGAGACTTTGGATTGTTTAACCATGATTAATGATGTATACACGCATGCTGAACGTTAAAAACATCTGGAATTATGTTAGTATGTTAGTAGTAGACTTTTTGGGTCGATTAGTGTTGGAAAATATGGATATTGATGAAGAATTTTGATGAATCCCATAACTGCAATTCTGCAGAATTTTCACCCAGACCTGCTTGATCGATCGATCGAATATAGAGCATCGATCGATCGAAGGTTCGATTGATCGAGCCCCAAGCTTCGATCGATCGAGCCCTCCTGGAAGACTCCTATTTCCCTTGTTTAATTAGTTAACGTAAGTTATCGTGAAATTATCTTTGGGCATTCTAAATAAAATGAATTGGGAGACATTGAGGATCAGTAGGGTATATGGATAAATGTTAGTACCTTTAATCTTCAACGAAAATGGTATTTATGGGATATTTACTTTAGAGTGGTAGATTTATGAATTTAAAGGGTGAGGTACGTAAGAGAGTTACGTTGGAATCTAATAAAGTCACTTATTGAATTTCTGAATTTCTGAATTTTGAGGATGTAATCCATGAGTGTTAGGTAATAAGTGAGAAAACCCTTCGAGTTAAGGTTAGGAATAAAACCTTATATGTAATTCCATAACTGTGTAATTAAGGATAAAGGGTATAATTACGGGTGATGAGAAGAACCTATATTAATTCGATAAAGTGGTATATTTATATGATTGTGTGTACATATATTATGCATGTGAAAATCATACCCACGCTACTTGCTATCCCTGAGGTTTCCGCGCTGGGACAAGTCTTATCTCGATGGGACCTTTATGGTGGATATTGACTTGTACCCTAGAAGATAGATGTCCTTGGTACAGGCTATCGATGTGATAGTTCAGACGGTCCTAAGAGACGCCGGTATGTGCCACCCTCTTAGAGACTTGGAATCTATGCTTCGCCTCAATATTGTTTGTGTATTTATGTTAATACAATTCGAGAGTGATTCCGAATGTATTCCCCTTAAAATGAGTGATATGGGGCTTTGGATAGTGGAAGTATGCACGCACCATAGTTTTATTCGGGGTGCTGTTATATATCTATATATATTATGCGAGTAGTTAATATATATATATATGAGATTATGATATTTGAAGCTGTCTACTGAGATTTGATAAGTAGAACATGGTTGTTGACTCAAATTATTAAATACTTGTTTTGAGAAAGTATAAAATGTCACGGGAACTTTATTATTTTTATGAAGTTAAAAATAGAGAATTTTGGGCTACTTGTTGGAACACCTTTTAAAGTGGATATCGTGTATTATAAATCTTACGAGTAATATAAGTTTAGTTAAAGCTATTAGAAAGACTAGTATGTTAGATGCTAAAACAAACCGTTGGGGCGGTTAGTGCGATAGGTGTGCACATTAGAAGAGAGGTGAGTATTTCTCAAGAGAGAGATGCACTAATATGTTGTTGCATTGGCCTGTATCAATTTAAATACTTGCTTAACGTATTTTAAAATCAAACACACTTTCGGGCTCTGACCCGTTTCTTTTTCTCTCTCTCTTGTATATATATATATATTCAGGTGCCCAGCCATAGGGGCGTCTTGCTTAGGATCTCTTGAGAAGAACGAGCTGCAACTTATGTGGGAGTTGCAGGTCACTTGAGTAGACGGCTTCTGTTATTGACTCCACTCTTAGTACTCTCATTTATTGGGAACGTGTCGCCCTTTTTATCATCTCATTTGTTGTTGGGACATTTATATTTCATCATTTCCAGTATTGTTCTTTGGGATTTATTTCAGTATGGACTTGTGATTTTAGTTTTATTATGTTGACATTCGATTGACGAATGTATGTTATTATTTAGTTCATCGTGGTATGATTCTTAATTGTAGAAATGTTGTTTTAAATAAATAAATCTTTTCTCTAATTAAAATTTGGAAAGTTTGTATGAAAAATGTTTTTGCCACTTAGCTTAATTATTTAGGGTGTTAAATTGGAAAATTTATTTTTATCGACAGTGATGCTGAGAATGAACTAACTGTTAACCTTGATTTAATTTAATAAAGGAGTGATCGCCCGGTATTTAATTAGGCGGGGTGTCACAGGTGGTATCAGAGCATGAGGTTCTAGTGTCCATAGGATATTTACGGCTTATTTCGCTTTTAGCTTAACGTTATTGCTATAGAGCCCTATTTTTAGGATTGTTGTATTCTTGCTTTTACGTTTAAGTCTTCAGCTATTTGAGATATGATAATAACTGTAGACTAATAAACTTGTTCACGTTTCAGATGCCTCCGAGATGTCCTCCGAAAGATAGGCGTGCCCAAGCCGAGCAGCCAGCAGCTCCGGCACCAGGCACAATGAATGCGAACGAAGTAGCCACCATTGTTGCTCAGGCGGTGAATGCCGCAATAGCGGTGATTCAATAGGCTCCACCCCAGGTTCAGGCAGTGGCGCCAGTACTAGCACAGCTTCTGTCCGCATGGGAGTGGGTTCGGGATGCTTTTCAGAAAGCGCATCCCCCTGAGTTTTCTGGTAGCTCCGATATTATTACAGTCAGCCAATGGAAGAAAGACATCCAGCGGCACCTCCGTATGTATGAGTGCACTGACGTGCAGAAGAAGTTATTGGCTTCCTTTAAGCTGGTGGGAGCCGCATTACAGTGGTGGGAGTCCACTACTACTCTGGAGGAGAGGGACACGATCCCTAATCAGTTGTTCTGGGAGCGGTTTGACCGCAAGTATTTTCCACCCGCAGTGCAGACTGAGATGAGGCGGAAATTACTAAATCTGAAGCAGGAGAACCTTACTGTAGCTGAGTATGAGGAGGAGTTCACGAGACTTCTCACTATTGTGCCGGATGAGGCACCCACTGAGAGCAAGAAGATTTTGATGTTTGTCGACGGGTTAGCTTGGAGGATCCGTCAGCACCTTATTGGGAATCTATCCCTGAGTAGTTTCACTGACGTACTCAATGCAGCGTTACTACATTGCCAGGATCACCGCTTCCATCTTCAGGTAAGTAAGAGAGCAGGAGAGTCCAGCCAGCAGGGCAGGACCGGGGGTAATAGTGTCGGTGTGGCACCAACTCATGGACAGACTCGTCAGCACGAGCAGAGTTCCCATTAGGGGGACCCTACTAAGCGATTCCGTTCAGGTGATTCTAGGCAGGGATTCAGGGGTTTCAGGCAGGGCCATCACGGCCATGTGACACCCCGACTAATTAAATACCGGGTAGCTACTCCTTTATAAAATTAATTCAAAAAGCATCACTGACAAAAACATTTTTTTTATTATTACTAACCACCTAGTATTTAAAAAAGCAAGTTGCCAAATTTTAATTTAAGTCTGATTAACATGCAAGAATTAAAATGAAGAAATAGATAACACCATTCACCATACTGAAGTAAAATGAATAATCATCACATAGCGTAAATAAAGTCTGGAGGAAACCCCTCACTACAATCCCATAACTGAAATAAATAAACTGAAACAATACATACTAAAGTCTGAAAACTGAAATGTAAAAGATGTCTCTAAAGAAGTGGGCAACATGCCCAACAACTGATAGATAATGACTCTGGAATCCAAAGAGATAGAAGCGTCTACATGCAAATCCCTGTAGCTTCCACAAGCAGCTACAGCTCGTCACCTGAATGAGTACCTATGCTTGGTGTCCTTGTGGCTGGGCACCTAAAATGGTTTTACAAAGAAAAAGATTTGAAAAGCAAACGGGTCA
Source organism: Sambucus nigra (assembly GCA_949130495.1). Classification (NCBI taxonomy): domain Eukaryota; kingdom Viridiplantae; phylum Streptophyta; class Magnoliopsida; order Dipsacales; family Adoxaceae; genus Sambucus; species Sambucus nigra. The sequence continues at coordinate 424,896,416 of OX422218.1, forward strand.
GAGCCCGAATGTGGAGTTATATTTTAAAAACCTGCAAGTGCTTTAAAAACATTTAAAACATTAAATGCAAAGTACATGTTAGGACGTGCACTCACATTATATTCTCACCTCTCGTCTAACTGTGCACTCCTAACGCAAGTACCCATCTATGTCTACCCATACCACTAGCTAAGTGACAACGTATCTAGCTAGACTGCCAAAGGTTCTACCCATAATACTTGGTTCCATTAACATAATAACGCTCTTAATTAAATAGGGTTTAATGTAACTTAGATACACAATATGCAATATATATATCACTATTAGTTACTCACTATATATCTCAAAACAACACCTTAATATATATTTACAACATTAACATGAGGATTCCCATTAATTAAAAGTATATTATTCACATCATAATTATACAATACAAGCACCCCGCAATCTAAGCTGTAGTGCACACATACTCTGCTATCCATCCCGGTACATCACGTACATAAGGATTACATATTCCGAATCTCTCAGGAATAGTTTACCGATAACATCACAAATAATGGAGGCGAACACAGTCACCATCACATGGGTCACGCACATACCTACGCTCCCATGATCAGCGGACTTATTAATATCACAATAAGTCTTTCTATGACCTATATTCATCGAGGTACCAGTTTATATCCCCCCCGTAGGCACACAAGGATTAGAGGGTCCTAAGCGAACGCAACCTCCCGTGATAGCAAGTATGGTAGGTATGTCATACACACAATCCATATACCAATACTAAGTAAACACACATCTTAGTAATATCGTATTTTAATCGTAGTACATATTACATTTTCGTACTAACTATAATTATCACAATTCGTACTATTCCGGTTTGTAATTATACGCGCCATAATTCATCCTCACATCGTAGTAGACACTCACGTCTCAACCCAAACGGTTCATTGAATATAACTCTAGTATATAATTTACTCCTCTCAATAACCCAAAAGTCCCAATCTATCCTCACATCAATAAAGGAAGGTCATCTATATCCTCGAACAAGTTTACGGGACTCCAAAAATCCAAAACAGTCCAAAAAGGATCAAACTGTCAACTCGTTAGAAGTCTCGTTCGAACGAGTGTTCGAACGAGTTTGGACTGTCAGCTCGTTAGAAGTCTCGTTCGAACGAGGCTGTTCGAACGAGATCCCAGTTCGTTCGAACGAACTGTTCCTTCTAACGATATCTCGTTCGAACGAGATATCGAATGAGATCCCTTCTCGTTAGTAACGACTGGTCAACTTCGTTAGATGCTCGTTCGAACGACCTGGGGGCTGCTTCTAACGAGCTACCAGTTTCGGCCCAGATTTTTCCCATCTCGTTTTTCACCATTTTTATCACTTTAATCCTTCTTCAAAGTTCGTTCTAACAATGATTTAAGTTCTCTAATCATACTAAAACATGCTTAGGTCATAAACTAACGTCTTTTAAGGCAATAAGGCATCCTAAACATCATTAAATCCCAAGATTTTATACTTTTCCCCAATATCATCAAGAACATGAACCCTAGATATATATCAACATCAAATTCCAGAATTTAATTCGTTTTTCTTTCACCCAATCATGTATTAACATCAGATTAATCGTCTCCAAACTATTCTACATGCAATTCTCTACATAATTTCTCAAGTTCTATGATCTAAACTACATGGGTTTTCATATTTATCAAGAACAAACCAAAAATCCGAATTTTCTAACATGGAAAGAACATTTGCTGAAATTAAACATAATTAAACCACTTGCCTTGGTTTGATTCCGGATTTGGTGTTGATTTGATGAAGAATTTCTGCAGAATTTCTTCTCTCCAAGCTTCCTCTCTAATGGTGGCTTAAGGTGGCTAGGGTTTGATTTGGGGAAACTTAGAAAACCTAAATGACAACCTACGTAGCCTTCTAGGTTAATATGGGTTGGTTAATGGGCTTAATGGGTTTAATACACATCAGATTTACATCTCTAATTTTCGTCACTTTTAATTCCTAAAAATGTAAAATTACCAAAATACCCTTTAAGTTACCGGTATGGCCTAAAAATACCCCGGGACCCAAACTATACCCCCGGCTAGTGTTTTCTGACTATCTCGACCCTTCCGGGCGCGTTGGCGCACTCAAAACGACCATACGGATTATAGATTTTAAATTCACTTTTATTAACAAAATATTATACCGTGACGCGGCGGTCCCACGCGTCTCAACAAAATTTCTAAAATGCCGTATATAAATCCCACGACAAATTTTATAATACCAAGTTCATATATAATCATATATGCACATAATCAAATACCAATTCGCATCACATTAGTATTTTTATCCCGGATTAATTTCCAATTAATACGCATTTAATTAATTAATCCTCAAAATAAATATAGTCAAAAGTACGGGGTATTACATACTTCCCCCTAATAACTGAATTTCGTCCCGAAATTCGAAACTAGAAAGTACCTGCTAAAAATAGCTCTGGATAACGTTCGAGCATCTCATCCTCGCGCTCCCATGTGGACTCCTCGACATTGTGATGTCGCAACTGAACACGCACTAACGGGACTATCTTTTACCGCAGTTTCCTCTCGCTTCGGTCCAAAATAGCAATTGGCCCCTCCTCGTAGGAGCTATCCGGCTGGAGATCGATGTCCTCCACAGCAATGTGAGAATCGGCCAAATTATCTCTAAGGTATTTCCTCAGCGAGGAAATATGGAACACGTCGTGAATCCGATGCAAGTGCTCCGGTAGTCCAAGTCTATACGCAACTGGTCCTATCCGCTCAATAATAGGAAACGTCCCCACATATCTTGGTGCCAACTTCCCCTTCTTCCCGAATCGCATAATCCCCTTCATCGGAGATACCCTGAGCAAAACCTGGTCCCCCACTTGGAACTCTCTAAAAAACCTCTTCGCATCAGCATAACTCTTCTGCCTGTCTTGAGCTACCCGAATGCGACTCCGAATCAACTCAATCCTTGCCGAAGTATCTTGAATCACTTCCGGCCCAAGTAGTTTGTTGTCCCCCACCTCCAACCAACATGCTGGGGAACAACAAGGCCTACCGTACAACGCCTCGAACGGAGCCATGCCAATCGTGAACTGATAGGAGTTGTTGTAAGCAAACTCCACCAGTGGAAGGTACTGCTCCCATCCACCCCCGAAGTCAATAATGCACATGCGTAGCATGTCCTCCAACATCTGATTGGTGCGCTCTGTCTGCCCATCGGTCTGCGGATGATAAGTCGTACTCAACCGCAATTCCGTGCCCATTGCCTCCTGGAAACTCTCCCAAAACCTCGAAACAAATATCTTGTCTCTGTCAGACACGATATTTAGGGGCACACCGTGAAGTCTCACAATCTCTGAAATGAAGAGCTGGGCATACTGTCCCGTAGTGTAGTCAGTCCTTACGGGTAAAAAGTGAGCGACCTTGGACAACCTGTCCACAATTACCCAAACGGAGTCGTGACCCCTCTGCGACGTAGGCAACCCCGTGACAAAATCCATGGATATGCTCTCCCACATCCACACCGGAACCTCCAACGGCTGTAGAAATCCTGCTGGTCTCTGATGATCCACTTTTACAAGCTGAAAAGTGGCGCATTTCGAGACAAACTCAGCGATATCTCTCTTCATACCGCTCCACCAATATTGTCGTCTCATGTCTTGGTACATTTTGTCCCCTCCGGGATGTACCGTGAACCGTGAGCCGTGCGACTCTGCCATCACATCGTGTCGCAACTTATCCCCTTCTGGAACTACCAATCTCCCATTGAAGCGTAATCCCCCGTCTGAGCTAACGGTATAGGACTCGGCTCCCTCTGCTAGCAATCAAACTATCTGCTCCTGACAGAACAGGTCATTAGCCTGTGCCCGTACTATTTTCGTGATAATCTGCGGTGTAACGTTCATCACAGACATGAAAGATCGGGCCACTGCATCCTGGTGTCCCAATTCCTTCCACTTCGCCTTCCACACCTCTACCACCTCATCTGCTGGCCTGTGGCTCAACGCGTCTGCTACCACGTTAGCCTTACCCGGGTGGTACTGGATCTCGAACTGGTAGTCCTTCACAAATTCAAGCCACCTACGCTGCCGCATATTCAATTCCTTCTGCGTGAACAGATACTGTAGTGACTTGTGGTCCGTGAACAGCTGAAACTTCTCCCCCAAAAGATAGTGCCTCCAAATCCGTAAGGCAAATACTACCGCTGCCAACTCCAAATCATGCGTGGGGTAATTCTTCTCATGAGGCTTAAGCTTATGGGAAGCATAAGCTATGGCCTGTCTCTCCTGCTGCAATACACCTCCCAGTCCTTGCAACGATGCATCGGTGTAAACCAAATACTCAACTCCCGGCCTTGGCAATGCTAACACAGGTGCTGAGGTCAACTTGTCCGTCAATTCATCGAATGCCAACCGACAGGCATCACTCCAAATGAACGGCACACCTTTACGAGTAAGATGTGTCAAAGGACCTGCTATCTCCGAGAAACCCCGAATAAACCTCCTGTAGTATCCTGCTAGACCCAAGAAACTATGAATCTCCGTTGGTTTCATGGGCTGTCCCCACTCCCTCACCGCTGACACCTTCCCCGGATCAACTGATATTCCATGGTCGGAAATAATGTGACCCAAGAACTGGACTTCCTTCAACCAAAACCCGCACTTCTCGTATTTTGCATACAACTCGTTCTGACGAAGTGTCTGTAAAACCTGCCTCAAATGCTCGGCGTTCTCCTCCTCTGTCTGAGAGTAAACCAGAATGTCATCAATGAAGACAATGACAAACTGATCTAGGAAATCTCTGAACACTCTGTTCATCAAGTCCATAAACACTGCTGGAGCGTTGGTCCAGCCGAAAGGCATAACCCGAAACTCATAAGAATCATATCTCGACAAGAACGCGGTCTTCGAGACATCCTCCTCCCTGATATGCAACTGATGGTATCCCGACCTCAAGTCAATCTTCGAGAAGAAAGAAGCTCCCCTCAACTGGTCGAATAAGTCATCGATTCGAGGAAACGGGTACTTATTCTGTATCGTGACCTTATTCAACTCTCGGTAGTCCACACACAACCTCAGTGAACCGTCCCTCTTCTTCATAAACAAAACCGGAGCGCCCCAAGGTGAGGTACTCCTGTGAATAAAGCCTTGTCCTAACAGCTGCTCTATCTGATCCCGTAGCTCTCTCATCTCAGCTGGAGCCATACGGTACGGTGCGCGTGCTATAGGTCTCGTGCCCGGTAGCAAATCTATAACGAAGTCCATCTCTCGACTGGGTGGCAAGCCTGGTATCTCCTGAAACACATCTGAATACTCCCTGACAACCGGGATCGAATCTAAAGTAATAACAACCTCCTTAGAGGTATCCTCCTCTATGTAATACAGATGAGCGGTCGATCCTCCCTCTGGGCGAGGCATCGCCACTATAAACATCTCTTGCCCCGGAATGGCAAAAACAATGCTCCCGCTGAAGCAATCGATCATGGACCTATATGCTACGAGCCAATCCATACCGATGATCACATCGTGAACATGCATGTCTAACACTAACATGTTTGCAGTCAATACCAAACCACCAATCTCTACCCCCACACCCCGGTATATAAAGAAAATAAGTGACCCACTCCCTAATGGTGAGTCGACACATGTCACTGTGCTCTCTGCCGTAGGTAACAATCCTAAAGCTTTCGCGAAGTGTGTAGCTATGAAACAATGTGTAGCACCCGTATCGAATAACACCCGACCCATAGTGCCATGGATAGGAAACGTACCCTCGATCGCGGGCGGTGCCTGTGGAACTGCAGCCTGGTGAACGTTGTAGACACGTCCATATTGTAGCTGCCCCTGCTGAGCTGGGACTGTCGGAATGGGTGGCAATACTGCCATCTGCGGCGGTGCGGGAAGAGCGGCGGGAAACATAGGCCTCTGTGGCTCCTGGCGAGCACCCTGCTGCTGCTGCTGTGGGGTCCTGCCCCTATCAGGACAATCCTTCTTCTTATGGCCAGTCTTGCCACAAACAAAGCACTTCCCTGGAAATTTCCCTCCCCTCTGCCCCTGCTGTCCCCGACCCTGGTGGCCGTTACCATTCCTCCCTTGGCCCTGCTGGCCCTGATGAAACTGCTGCCCATTCTGCCCCTGTTGGCCCTGATGGCCGTTTGGACCCTGATGGCCCTGACGGAAACCTCCCTGTCCCTGCCTGTAGTTCCCTGACCGGAACCTCTTATTATCCCCCTGCTGGGTACCCTGCTCATTCTGTCTCTGCCCCTGGCCGGTTTGTGCCCCGCTAGCACCATGTCCTCCAGTCCTGCCCTGATGGCTAGACTCCCCCGACCGCTTGCCCTCGGCCATATGAAAACGGTGGTCCTGGCAGTGCAACAATGCAGCATTAACCACATCAGAATACGTGGCCAACGATAGGTTCCCTAGTAGATGCTGACGGATCCTCCAATTCAACCCGTCGGTGAACTTCTCTATCTTCTTCTTCTCTGTTGGAATCTCGTCTGGAACGATATTCAACAGGTTAGTGAACTCGGCCTCATATTCGGCCACTGTCTTGCCCTCCTGTTTCAAACTCATCAGCTTCCTCCTCATCTCTGTATGAACTGCGGACGGAAAGTACTTGCGGTCAAACCGCACCCAGAACTCCTGAATCGTGAGGGTATCCCTCTCCTCCGCGGTGGTAATAGACTCCCACCACTGTAATGCAGATCCCACTAGCTTGAAAGTAGCTAGCACCTGTTTTTGAATATCAGTGCACTCATGCATCCTCAAATGCCTCTGTATGTCCTTCCTCCATTGGCTCGAGACTACCACGTCTGAGTTACCTGCAAACTCTGGCGGATACGCTTTCTGAAAAGCGTCTCGTACACGCTCCCAAGCAGACGGGAATGCATTAACCTGTGCTGGCGCGGCAACCGGCGCCTGAGGCGGTGCCTGCTGAATCACGGCAATCGCGGCATTTACCGCTTGGGCTACTATAGCAGCAACCTCAGCGGCGTTCATCATGCCCTGAACTGGAGCGGGCTGGGGTTCGGGCATTGCATTCCTGGGAACTCGTCGTGCACGTCATGGAGGCATCTGAAATAAGAACAAAGTTTATAAGTTCGCAGTTTATAAACTTAAAATAGCTGAAGAACGAAGCATACACAAAAAGAGTACAACAGTCCTAAAATATAGGGCTCTATATCAAAGAAAACGTAGCGGAAACATAATAGCCGTACAGATCCTAAAGGACACTAGAACCTGATGCTCTGATACCACCTGTGACACCCCGACTAATTAAATACCGGGTAGCTACTCCTTTATAAAATTAATTCAAAATGCCAAGTTGGCTCAGTTAATAGCATCACTGACGAAAACATTTTTTTTATTATTACTAACCACCTAGTATTTAAAAAAGCAAGTTGCCAAATTTTAATTTAAGTCTGATTAACATGCAAGAATTAAAATGAAGAAATAGATAACACCATTCACCATACTGAAGTAAAATGAATAATCATCACATAGCGTAAATAAAGTCTGGAGGAAACCCCTCACTACAATCCCATAACTGAAATAAATAAACTGAAACAATACATACTAAAGTCTGAAAACTGAAATGTGAAAGATGTCTCTAAAGAAATGGGCAACATGCCCAACAACTGATAGATAGTGACTCTGGAATCCAAAGAGATAGAAGCGTCTACATGCAAATCCCTGTAGCTTCCACAAGCAGCTACAGCTCGTCACCTGAATGAGTACCTATGCTTGGTGTCCTTGTGGCTGGGCACCTAAAATGGTTTTACAAAGAAAAAGATTTGAAAAGCAAACGGGTCAGAGCCCGAATGTGGAGTTATATTTTAAAAACCTGCAAGTGCTTTAAAAACATTTAAAACATTAAATGTAAAGTACATGTTAGGACGTGCACTCACATTATATTCTCACCTCTCGTCTAAGTGTGCACTCCTAACGCAAGTACCCATCTATATCTACCCATACCACTAGCTAAGTGACAACGTATCTAGCTAGACTACCAAAGGTTCTACCCATAATACTTGGTTCCATTAACATAATAACGCTCTTAATTAAATAGGGTTTAATGTAACTTAGATACACAATTTGCAATATATATATCACTATTAGTTACTCACTATATATCTCAAAACAACACCTTAATATATATTTACAACATTAACATGAGGATTCCCATTAATTAAAAGTATATTATTCACATCATAATTATACAATACAAGCACCCCGCAATCTAAGCTGTAGTGCACACATACTCTGCTATCCATCCCGGTACATCACGTACATAAGGATTACATATTCCGAATCTCTCAGGAATAGTTTACCGATAACATCACAAATAATGGAGGCGAACACAGTCACCATCACATGGGTCACGCACATACCTACGCTCCCATGATCAGCGGACTTATTAATATCACAATAAGTCTTTTTATGACCTATGTTCAACGAGGTACCAGTCTATATCCCCCCGTACGCACACAAGGATTAGAGGGTCCTAAGCGAACGCAACCTCCCGTGATAGCAAGTATGGTAGGTATGTCATACACACAATCCATATACCAATACTAAGTAAACACACATCTTAGTAATATCATATTTTAATCGTAGTACATATTACATTTTCGTACTAACTATAATTATCACAATTCGTACTATTCCGGTTTGTAATTATATGCGCCATAATTCATCCTCACATCGTAGTAGACACTCACGTCTCAACCCAAACGGTTCATTGAATATAACTCTAGTATATAATTTACTCCTCTCAATAACCCAAAAGTCCCAATCTATCCTCACATCAATAAAGGAAGGTCATCTATATCCTCGAACAAGTTTACGGGACTCCAAAAATCCAAAACAGTCCAAAAAGGACCAAACTGTCAACTCGTTAGAAGTCTTGTTCGAACGAGTGTTCGAACGAGTTTGGACTGTCAGCTCGTTAGATGTCTCGTTCGAACGAGGCTGTTCGAACGAGATCCCAGTTCGTTCGAACGAACTGTTCCTTCTAACGATATCTCGTTCGAACGAGATATCGAACGAGATCCCTTCTCGTTAGTAACGACTGGTCAACTTCGTTAGAAGCTCGTTCGAACGAGTTCGTTCGAACGACCTGGGGGCTGCTTCTAACGAGCTACCAGTTTCGGCCCAGATTTTTCCCATCTCGTTTTTCACCATTTTTATCACTTTAATCCTTCTTCAAAGTTCGTTCTAACAATGATTTAAGTCCTCTAATCATACTAAAACATGCTTAGGTCATAAACTAACGTCTTTTAAGGCAATAAGGCATCCTAAACATCATTAAATCCCAAGATTTTATACTTTTCCCCAATATCATCAAGAAGATGAACCCTAGATATATATCAACATCAAATTCCAGAATTTAATTCGTTTTTCTTTCACCCAATCATGTATTAACATCAGATTAATCGTCTCCAAACTATTCTACATGCAATTCTCTACATAATTTCTCAAGTTCTATGATCTAAACTACATGGGTTTCATATTTATCAAGAACAAACCAAAAATCCGAATTTTCTAACATGGAAAGAACATTTGCTGAAGTTAAACATAATTAAACCACTTGCCTTGGTTTGATTCCGGATTTGGTGTTGATTTGATGAAGAATTTCTGCAGAATTTCTTCTCTCCAAGCTTCTTCTCTAATGGTGGCTTAAGGTGGCTAGGGTTTGATTTGGGGAAACTTAGAAAATCTAAATGACAACCTACGTAGCCTTCTAGGTTAATATGGGTTGGTTAATGGGCTTAATGGGTTTAATCCACATCAGATTTACATCTCTAATTTTCGTCACTTTTAATTCCTAAAAATGTAAAATTACCAAAATACCCTTTAAGTTACCGGTATGGCCTAAAAATACCCCGGGACCCAAACTATACCCCCGGCTAGTGTTTTCTGACTATCTCGACCCTTACGGACGCGTTGGCGCACTCAAAATGACCATACGGATTATAGATTTTAAATTCACTTTTATTAACAAAATATTATACCGTGACGCGGCGGTCCCACGCGTCTCAACAAAATTTCTAAAATGCCGTATATAAATCCCAAGACAAATTTTATAATACCAAGTTCATATATAATCATATATGCACATAATCAAATACCAATTCGCATCACATTAGTATTTTTATCCCGGATTAATTTCCAATTAATACGCATTTAATTAATTAATCCTCAAAATAAATATAGTCAAAAGTACGGGGTATTACAGGCAAGCCTAATCAGTAGTGCCAATACCGACCGCAAGGACAACAGCAGGGCCAGCAAGGCCAACAGCGTGCACATCAGGGCCAACAGGGCCAGTGGCGTGGAGGTAACAGCCAGCAGGGTCGTGGACAGCAGGGTCAGAGGGGCGGTAACTTCAAAGGCAGATGCTTTGGGTGCGGTAAACATGGCCATAAGCGCCAGGATTGCCCAGAGGGCGATAGGGCCCCACAGCAGCAGGGAGCCCGTAATGAGCCGCCTAGACCACTGTTTCCACCTGCCCTCCCAGCTCCAGCCCAGGTGCCAGCCCTACCAGCCATTCCAGCAGCTCCAGTGCAGCAGGGGCAATTGCAGTATGGACGTGTCTATAACGTCCACCAGGCAGCAGCTCCACAGGCGCCACCCGCGATTGAGGGTATGTTTCCTATCCATGGTACTATGGGTCGGGTATTATTTGATACGGGGGAAACGCATTGTTTTATAGCTACGCATTTCGCGAAGTCCTTAGGATTTCTAGCCACAGCAGAGAGCACTGTGACGTGTGTCGACTCACCACTGGGGAGTGGGTCACTTATATTCTTTATATGCCGGAGAGTGGGGGTAGAGATTGGTAGCTTGGTATTACCTGCTGACATGTTAGTCTTAGACATGCACGAGCATGATGTGATTATCGGTATGGACTGGCTCGCAGCTTATAGAGCTGATAAAAAGAAAAATTGCTTCTCTACCATAGATTTTGTCGTTGTTGCAACTTCTCTCTATCAAAATTTCCCTTGAACCTACAAAATTATAACAAAACTAGTGTAGAGGTAAGTAAGGGAGTCAATCCATATCTAAGGGTGAAACACAAAATTAGAGAGGACATATATATAGATTCATTTGCATTTTATTATATTTTTTTCTATTTTTACTTTTTCTATTTTTTTTATGAATTTTTCAAGGGAATATTTAACTAACTAACTATACTAATTTTTATAACTACTAATTAAGATGTAAAAGCTAATAAAAATTAGGTAAATAAAATTGAGCTAAAAAGTAAACTAACTAAATTGGACTCATGAAGGCTTCAAAATTTCATCCCATAAATGGGAGATTAGCCCTCAATAATCATCATCCAAAAATATGAGATACATAATTGAAAGCATGTGAGGATTAAACTAAAAGTAAAAGAGAGGAATAGATCAAACCAATTTGAGCCTTGAATTGAAATGGAATCTTCATTTGCATCAACAATCTCTCAATTACACATTAAAAATCACTCAATCATAATCCCTCACTCATGTATTTATTGAATCTAAACTAAAAATTACAAACTAAAAAGTAAAAAGATAATGGATGAATTCATAATGGATAATTAAATAATAAAAGAGATTTGCTAAAAATGCAAATCCTAAAATTATAAAATTATACATTAGAATTCACCCAAAGAAATAAATTCTAGATCATTAATTTATATTGAGATAATTGCTAAAAATGCAAAATCTCAACATAAATGAATGGGTTAGAATTTATCTCCCACAAGGGATAAATTTCACTACATCGATCTATTATGAAATAATTGCTAAAAATGCAAAAATTCATAATAGAGGGGTGGGGTGAATTTTATCCTAGAGATAATTTTCAACACACACCTCTATATTGAGGTATTTGCTAAAAATGCAAATACTCAACATAGAGGGGTGGGGAAAATTTTATCACACCAAGCTTAAAACTAATTTGAGATCCCTTCAAATGGCCTTGAGGTCTTCTTTTATATGCAATTGGAGCTAAGGGACATAATTGGAAATTGGTTAGGGTATGCACATGAGGGGTGTGAGGTCATGTGGGTGAGGTTGGGGAGGATAAAATCTGATTTGTTTTGTGGGGTATTTTAGGAAAATGGCTTAAAGTGGTTGGTTAGGGGGTATAATAGGTAAAATGGTTAAAAGGTGGTTTAAGTCACATGGGGTAATTGAGTTGGCATTTGGTTTTGGTTTGTTTGTGCAGAACACGATTTTGGCTTTTGGGTTATGAGAAATGGGTATGGGTCTTGAGGAGGTCGGGTTTTATACATGGGGATGACTGGTTTTGGTACCGGTACTGGGTTGAAATGGGGTTCCGGGCTTGAGGAGGTCGTCGCCGGCGAGGTAGCGACAGGAAATGGGGTGACTTCCGTCGCGGGTAGAGAGAGGTGGCTGTCGGAGGTGGTTCATAGGAGGTAGGCGAGAGCGGGGGTTGCAGCTCCCGTCGGAATGGTTTCCATGGTCATCGACGACGGCTGGGGGTGCGTCGGAGAGTGTAAGGGGCAGGGGAAATTGGGTCGCCGCTGTGGGAGTGAGGCTGCGCGAGGAGAGAGAGGGTCGCGCCTGATTTGGAGGGGTGGGGTGCGAGGCGACAGGAGATTCCGGTGGTCGGAGGGAGGTTGAGGTCGCCGGAAATGGTTTAGGTTGGTGAGGTGTATAGGATGTTGTGTGTTTGTGTTTGGTTGTAGAGAGAGAGAAAAGTGGGTGTAGTGTTAATGGAGGTTGGGGGTTTAGATGAGAGAGGAGAGAGGATGGAGGTGGTGGGTTTGGTGTGGGAAGAAGATGAAGTGGGGGGGGGGGGGGGGGGGGGGGGTTATGGTGTGGTAGGGTGTAGAGTAAATTAGGTGAGGGCTAAGGAAAGTAGGGGTGTGTGTGTTTAATTTGGACCCAACTAAAATAATAAAAACTCAACTAAAAATTAATAACACAAAAAAATAAAAATAAAATAAAATCTAATTTAAAAATAAAACAAACTAGAAATAAAAAATAAATAAAAATATTAAAACTAAAAATAAAATCCTAAGCTATTAAAAAAAACTGAAATAATAAAATAAAATAAATAAAAATTGAAAAACCTAAATGAAAATTAAAGTCCTAAAGAAAAATATAATAAACTAAAAACAAACTCCTAAAAACTAAAACTAAAAACTAATAAAAATCAATATAAAATAAAAATATATTAATAAAAATAAAAATAAAATATAAAAATAGGAAATAAAACCTAAAAAATGCTAAAATAATCCTAAAATTAAAATGACTCAAACTAAAAATCTAAAAAATTAAAATAAAATAAAAAGGGAACAAACCAACACATGCGGGTCTTGGGTGACGGTTTAGGGACAAGTTTAGGCTAGGATGGGTTAGGTTAGGGTCAGGGACTTTGGTATTTAGCTCCGTAAAATGCACAATTACCTTGAAATACGCATTTGAACATCGCAACGTACATTAAACCTGCATATTAAACATTTAAGCGCATAAGACCCATATTGTCGAGAAATAGCAACTAAAATACATCTATTTGGGGTATAAATTGTACAGTTTTGGGTGCTTATCACACCACCCCCAAACAGAGCGTTGCTAGTCCTCGAGCAATAAGATAGAGAGAAAGAGAAAGATAAGAAACCAAAAGTGTACCACTTTCGCGGGCACTTGCGATTGCACTTAGCATGTGCAACAAGCCTTTAAACCTATAGGTTGCCCTACAAGACGAGTGGTGTCTCGTGAGGGTTTGCAGGGAATATACCCACAAAATTCTTATTTTGCAAAAATTTATTGAAGGGCAGTCAATCTCTTATTAGACATAGAATAATCGCACAATCCATCACAAGAAAATATTTTCAGAAATACAAGCTAGAAATTTAAAAGTTTAGCAAAGTAAATACTCAAGGCACATCCTTCCTAGAACTCAACGTGTGTAGTGTGAATCAGTCAAAACGGGTTGAGAATCATAAGAGTAATTCCTAGATTGCCTTGTCGGAATCAACGCTTCAACTTCAAATCTCACGGATATATCTCTCTCAAACGAACTCTCGAGATATGGGTAGTGTATCGCTCTTGTGTGTGAGGAGGTGAGTAAATGTAAGCAAGTTCAAACGTCTCACACACTCATAAGAAAGAACGAACATATAGAAATAAAATTGATCTCATGAAAGAATGCTAATCACTATAGTGAGAACATCGAGTTATTCACCACGTTGACTTTCATTTGCCCGAACACCTAGGGGAATATATGGATGATATGGGTGAGGGGAAAATGAAATGGAAAGGATGGTATATGATGATGTGGGATGTTTGGGATGAGGTAGGTAGGATAGGATGGGATGATGATATGATGGATGGATGGTGGATATCTGAGAAGAGTGTATCACTCATAGACGAACAAATGTCTTTATTTCTTGACTGCAACTTTCTCTTTTTCTTCTTTTCCAAATACACATCAATGTATGAGATAAATCTGCTAAAAATACAAATAACCTCAACATAGATTTGTATTTAATTTTTCTCTATCTGAATCGTCTTTGGGAGAGATATTCGCTAAAAATGCAAACACTCTCTATGATAGATCATCTCCCTTTTTTTTTACTTTCTTTTTTGTTTTCTTTTTTTTTTTTATATTTTTTTCTTTTCCAAATACGCATCAATGTATGAGATAAATCTGCTAAAAATACAAATAACCCCAACATAGATTTGTATCAAATTTTTCTCCATCTGAATCGGCTTTGGGAGAGATATTCGCTAAAAATGCAAACACTCTCTATGACGGATCTTCTCCTTTTACTTTCAACACTATTCTCTGTGGATATGGAAATGGGCGGTATGGTATATGGTGATGATATGGAAAATGGAAGGTGTATGAATGTATGATAAATGAAATTTGGTTGGTGTGTGAGTGAAGGTGTGGTGAAAATCTAGTGATCGGGGCAAATTTTAAGACACGCGTTTCTTACAACTCGAAAGTGATGTCGTTCTCGGTGATCAAGTCAAAATTTTATGAAAGATAATGAGATCATGCAACAATTTAAAGTGCGGACCCAAACGAAGTTGAATCAACTTGTGACTCGGAGATTGCGTAAAACACTCAAAAAGGGTGAAAGGCACAAATCTCACAAGCTAAAGTCTCTACTAGTGATCCTTAAGGTTCTCTTTAGAATTGTAGTACTCTTCAACTCTAAACGTAATGATATGATAAGTGCGCAAATTTTGTTGAGTCTAGAAATTCATGGTGCAAAATGCCTTGTTATGTATTACATAAGCTATTTAGAAAAAATATTCTCTAGCTTAATTCCTAGACTTTTGAAAGATAGATGATTGAAAATTCACATCAATGAGTGAGATGAAAGAAACTGCACGAAAATTTAAAAAATCGGGTTTAAAAATCAAAATTTTCAAAAGAGGCACGATTTTGATAAAATTCCCCACCCCCAAACAAAAAGGAACATCGTCCTCGATGTTAGGTAAAATGATTTTTAAAATTGAGAGCATAAGGTAGGAAAGAGATTACCAGAATGAACTGCTAATGAAGTGGACATGTGAATGCAAGAGTAAACCTGAGTAAGTGATGTACAAGTCTATAACAAGGAAAGCATAGGGTGATGTGAAACACCACCCCCAAACAGGATGAGACTAGTACAATAAACGCGGGCTGCCTCCCGGAAGCGCTAAGTTTAATGTCTTCAGCCAGACCGAACCATTCTCACCCTAAGGATAAGAACAATGAAAGTGCAGGGTGGCAGAAAAATTGGAGTGATGAGAATCACCCCCAAACAAGACTGAAGCGTCAGTCTTGCTGGATAATTTGGCAAAGGTGAGGGTGAAGAAACACCGAACACGACCTTTTTTATTTTTTGGTTTTTTGGTTTTTTAGAGAATTAAAGGAAGAAAATATTTTTGAATTTTTATTAAAATAAAGGAAGAAGATATGTTTTGGATTTTTGTGAAGAAATAGAAGGAAAAAAATATTTTTGGATTTTTCTAAAAAGGAAAGAAATAAAATATTTTTTTATAAAAATGAAAGAAAATATTTTTGGATTTTTGGAATAATAAAGAAAGAAAAATATTTTTTTGATTTTGATTTTTTTTTTTTATATAAAAATGAAAGAAAATATTTTTGAATTTTTTTGTTTTTGGAAGAAAAGGTGAGGAAAAAATATGGACTCTTTGAATGGCACGAACCAACTAAAACCCAACTACCAAAAAATGAAATTGGACACACACACAAGTCAAGGATAAATCCTAACTAGCACATAGCCAATTTTTATCTTTGAATGTAGTGAAAGGGTAGTCAAATTTTAATTAAGTCCGCGGGCGATAAAAATTCACGGAAATATCTTAGTGATCGCCTTTGCAAAAATATTCTCCTATTGGGCCACCTAGTTGATTGATTTTAAATTTAGTGATGGCTAGGGTAGCACACAATGATAAGCGAGTGAGTCGAGTGATGAAATCCCTTCTCGTGAGTGACCGGGTGTAGGTCTTAGTCAATTAATTCATCACACCATTCGGAAATAAATGCGAGAATAAAATTAAATAAGAGCACACAAAGCACACACAATAATTGACTCGCTAACAGGAGAGGCGCGAGGGTGTAAGAAATATACCTCCCACGGTTTTTACGCCGTGGGGTGCCGAAAATTTTGAGTCGACCGGGGGGAGATCACGCCTATCTCAGTCGTCCCCGGGAGTCCTACCTACCCAAGGTAGAGAGGCTTCTAAATCCTCGCCTTTGGACGCCCTCTCTCTACCTTGTCCGGTTTCCCTATCACGGTTGTCTTGAATTATTACAAATTTAAATGAAAAATAAATGGTGTCTCTATGCACCGCAATACAAGCCAATGATAAAAATCCTAATACAAGCCATCTAAAGTAATACAAAAATGGTACTAAAAAAAAAAATACAATACAAGTGAATTACAAAATGGAATCCGCTCCGAGCTTCACAATCCCAAGAATGGCAACGACGCCATTTGATAACTAAAAAAATTGCCTCTCTTGTAGATTTGTCGTTGTTGCAACTTCTCTATCCATCAAAAATTCCCTTGAACCTACAAAATTATAACAAAACTAGTGTAGAAGGTAAGTAAGGGAGTCAATCCATATCTAAGGGTGAAACACAAAATTGGAGAGGACATATATATAGATTCATTTGCATTTTATTATATTTTTTTCTATTTTTACTTTTTCTATTTTTTTATGAATTTTTCAAGGGAATATTTTAACTAACTAACTATACTAATTTTTATAACTACTAATTAAGATGTAAAAGCTAATAAAAATTAGGTAAATAAAATTGAGCTAAAAAGTAAACTAACTAAATTGGACTCATGTGGGCTTCAAAATTTCATCCCATAAATGGGAGATTAGCCCTCAATAATCATCATCCAAAAATATGAGATACATAATTGAAAGCATGTGAGGATTAAACTAAAAGTAAAAGAGAGGAATAGATCAAACCAATTTGAGCCTTGAATTGAAATGGAATCTTCATTTGCATCAACAATCTCTCAATTACACATTAAAAATCACTCAATCTTAATCCCTCACTCATGTATTTATTGAATCTAAATTAAAAATTACAAACTAAAAAGTAAAAAGATAATGGATGAATTCATAATGGATAATTAAATAATAAAAGAGATTTGCTAAAAATGCAAATCCTAAAATTATAAAATTATACATTAGAATTCACCCAAAGAAATAAATTCTAGATCATTAATTTATATTGAGATAATTGCTAAAAATGCAAAATCTCAACATAAAGTAATGGGTTAGAATTTATCTCCCATAAGGGATAAATTTCACTACATCAATCTATTATGAAATAATTGCTAAAAATGCAAAAATCCATAATAGATGGGTGGGGTGAATTTTATCCTAGAGATAATTTTCAACACACACCTCTATATTGAGGTATTTGCTAAAAATGCAAATACTCAACATAGAGGGGTGGGGAGAATTTTATCACACCTAGATTAAAACTAATTTTGAGATCTTTTTCAAATGAGTCTTCATCCTCTTTAAATAGTAGGCACATGGAGCATGGGGGTATTTTTGGGAATTGACTTGGGTGTGCATGGGAATGGTGAGGGGAGCATGGGGTGTGAGTGTGTTTGAGGGTGAGGTCATGGGGGTAGAGGGAGTGAGGTGATTTGAGAATAAAAACTGATTTGGTGAAAGGGTATTTTTGGGTGTTGGGTAAAAGAGTAGGTTGGAGGGTAATAAGGGAAAAATGGTTTAAGTGGGTTATAGTCACATGGGTTAAATGTTTTATTTTTGGTTTGGGTTTTGGTTTTTAGCAGGTAGTATAAGTCGTGTAAGGCTTACAAGCAAAATGGGTATTTGGGTTGAAATGGGTAAGATGGGGTTTAATTGGTTTTGTTTTGTGTTTTGGCAGAAGGTAGAAAACGTGTGAGGGCTGAAATGGGTTTGGGTTGGACTAGGGGTCGGAACTTTGGGTATTGGGTTTTGACAGGAAGCTCACCGGCCGGAGCTGAGTTGCTCGCCGGAGTGGCAGGGAGTGAGAGAGAGGGGCGTCGGAAAACAGGGGTGTCGGTGTTAAGGTGGTCGCGGGTCTGGACATCCGTCGGCGGTGAAGGGGGTGCGAAGAGGTCCGGTGGCTTGGGTTGTTTTCATCGTCGTCGGCGGCGGGTTCTCAGGTAGAGGGTTCGGGTTCCGGCGGGTAGAGAATGCAGTCGGAGTTGGGATTTGCTCCGGGTGTTAGGGTGACGGGTTTGGGATGGTTTGATGGTGGTGAAGGTTGAGAGAGAGTGTGTGGGTTTAATGGTGGTAATGGAGGTTTAGGAGAGAGGAGAGAGAAATATTTGTTGGGGATGGAGGTTGAAGATGAGTGTGGTTGTTGTGGGTGTTGGTGAGAGGAGAGAGAGAGAGAGTGGGGGTGAGGTTGAAGATGAAGTTGGGAAGATTTGGGTGTGATGAGGGTGTATGGGTTTAGTGTGAGGGTGAGGGGTTAGTGAGGATAAGTTGTGTGTGGTGTAGGGAGTTTATGTGTGTGTTTAATTAGTACCTAACTAAAATAATAAAAAGACTCAACTAACAAAATAAAAATAAAAAAATAAAATCTACTAAAACAAAAAGAACTAAATAAATAAATTTTTTAACACTAAAAATAAAAAGATATAAAATTAAAAATTAAAAACCTATTAAACTTAAAAACAAAAGTCCTAAAAAATAAAATCTAATAAAACTAAAAAAAATAAATGAAATCCTAAAAATTAAAATCCTAATAAAATAAAATAGAATTAGAAACTAATAAAAATCAAAATAAAATAAAATTATACTAATAAAAATAAAAATAGAAAATAAAATCTAAAAATTCTAAAAAAAACTCTAAAATAAATCCTAAAAATAGAATTGACTCAAACTAAAAATCTAAAAAATAATAAAAGGGGCACAAACTAAAAACACACGGTTTTGGGGTAAGTTTAGGCTAGGATGGGTTAGGTTAGGGTCAGGGACTTTGGTATTTAGCTCCGTAAAATGCACAATTGCCTTGAAATACGCATTTGAACACCGCAACGTACATTAAACCTGCATATTAAACATTTAAGCACATAAGACCCATATTGTCGAGAAATAGCAACTAAAATACATCTATTTGGGGTATAAATTGTACAGTTTTGGGTGCTTATCAAGAGCCATGATTGATTGCTTCGGTGGGAGCATTGTTTTTACCATTCCGGGGCAAGAGATGTTTGTAGTGGCGATGCCTCGCCCAGAGGGAGGTTCGACCGCTCATTTGTACTACATAGAGGAGGATACCTGTAAGGAGGTTGTTATTCCCTTATATTCGATCCCTGTTGTCAGGGAGTATTCCGATGTGTTTCAGGAGATACCAGGCCTACCGCCCAGTCGTGAGATAGACTTTGTTATAAATTTACTGCCAGATACGAGACCTATAGCACGCGCACCGTACCGTATGGCGCTGGCAGAGATGCGAGAGCTATGAGATCAGATATAGCAGCTGTTAGGTCAGGGCTTCATCCGTAGGAGTACCTCACCTTGGGGCGCTCCAGTCTTATTTATGAAGAAAAGAGATGGTTCACTAAGATTGTGTGTGGACTATCGTGAATTGAACAAGGTCACGATACGGAATAAGTATCCGTTACCTCGAATCGATGATCTGTTCGACCAGTTGAGGGGAGCAACTTTCTTTTCGAAGATAGATCTGAGGTCGGTGTACCATCAGTTACGTATTAGAGAGAAGGATGTTTCAAAGACTGCTTTCTTGTCGAGATATGGGTCCTATGAGTTCAGGGTGATGCCGTTCGGACTCACAAATGCCCCAGCCGTTTTCATGGACTTGATGAACCGAGTATTCAGAGAGTTCCTGGATCAGTTCGTCATCGTCTTCATAGATCATATCTTGATATATTCACACTCCGAGGAGGAGCATGCCGAGCACTTGAGGCAGGTCCTTCAGACTCTACGAGAGCATCAGTTGTATGCTAAGTACGAGAAGTGTGGATTCTGGCTGCGAGAAGTATAGTTCTTGGGCCATGTCGTTTCTGAACAGGGGATTGCAGTTGATCTGAGCAAAGTATCAGCGGTGAGGGAGTGGGGACAGCCCACGACACCGACAAAAGTGCGTAGTTTCTTGGGATTAGCTAGATACTACAGGAGATTCATTCGGGGATTCTCCAAAATAGCGGGTCCATTGACGAATCTGACTCGCAAAGGGGTACCATATATTTGGGACGACGCTTGTTAGCTGGCTTTCGACGAGCTGAAAGACAAGCTTACTTCAGCACCAGTCCTTGCCTTACCGAAACCGGGTGTGGAGTACCTAGTTTATACCGATGCGTCCTTACGGGGACTTGGGGGAGTACTTCAACAAGAAGAGATGGCTATAGCTTTTGCTTCCCACAAGATTAAGCCGCGTGAGAAGAATTACCCCACCCACGACCTAGAGTTAGCAGCGGTCGTCTTTGCATTGAGAATTTGGAGGCACTACTTATTGGACGAGAAATTCCGTTTGTTCACATACCATAAGTCATTGAAGTACCTATTCACTCAGCGAGAGCTGAATATGTGTCAGCGCAGGTGGTTAGAGTTTGTGAAGGACTACCAGTTCAATATACAGTATCATCCGGGGAAGGCCAACGTAGTTGCTGATGTGTTGAGCCGTAGACCGGTAGACGATGTAGCGGACGTCTGGAAGGCAAAGTGGAAGGAATTGGGTCACCAGGACGCAGTCGCACGTTCCTTCATATCTGTGATGTAAGTCACAACCGAGATTGTTATGAGGGTGATACAGGCACAGACCACAGACCCGTTTTTCCAGGAACAGATTGTGCGACTTCTAGCCAAGGGTGCTGATTCCTATTCTGTTAGTTCTGATGGAGGTTTGCGGTTTAATGGGAGATTAGTGGTTCCAGAAGGAGCGGAATTACGTCATGAAGTGATGACTCATTCTCACGGGTCCCGATTTGCAGTACATCCGGGAGGTGATAAAATGTACCAGGACATGAGACGTCAATACTGGTGGAGTGGGATGGAGAAGGAGATCGCCGAGTTTGTGTCCAAGTGTTCTACCTGCCAGCTAGTGAAGGTGGACCACCAGAAACCGTCAGGATTGCTTCAGCCATTGGAAGTACCCGCGTGGAAGTGGGAGAGTATTTCCATGGATTTCATTACAGGGTTGTCTGCATCACAGCGGGGCCACGATTCTATCTGGGTGATTGTATACCGTTTGACCAAAGTGGCTCATTTTCTGCCAGTGCGGACAGATTATACTACGGGTCAGTATGCTCAATTATTCATTGCTGAGATTGTCAGATTACACTGGGTGCCCCTGAATATTATGTCAGATAGAGACAAGATTTTTGTGTCACATTTCTGGGAAAGTTTTCAGGAGGCTATGGGTACCGAGTTGAGGTTGAGTTCAGCTTACCACCCCCAGACAGATGGACAGACAGAGCGTACTAATCAGATGTTAGAGGATATGCTACGCATGTGTGTTCTCGATTTCGGAGGAGGTTGGGAACCACATCTTCCACTGGTAGAGTTTGCTTATAATAACTCTTATCAGTTTACGATTGGTATGGCCCCATTTGAGGCTTTGTATGGCAGGCCTTGTCGTTCTCCAACTTGTTGGCTCGAGGTGGGGGACAACAAGTTGCTAGGACCATAAGTGATTCAGGAGACCTCCGCAAGGATTGAGATAATCAGGTGTCGTATTCAGGTAGCCCAGGACAGGCAGAAGAGCTACGCCGATGCGAAACGGTTCTTCCGAGAGTTTAATGTGGGAGATCAAGTGTTATTACATGTATCTCATATGAAGGGAGTGATGAGGTTCGGGAAGAAAGGGAAATTGGCCCCGAGGTATGTGGGACCATTTCCCATCATCGAGAGGATAGGGCCGGTTGCATACAGGTTGGGATTGCTAGAACATTTACATCGCAACCACGATGTATTCCACATCTCGTCGTTAAGACGATATCTTCGGGATGATATGGCCTATACTCACATTGCGATAGATGAGATAGATTTACAGTCTGATATCTCTTATGAGGAGAGACCAGTGGCTATTCTAGACTATAGTGAGAGGAGATTGAGGTCGAAAATAGTTCCACTTGTGCGAGTTCAGTGGGAGCATCATAATGTGGAGGAATCCACTTGGGAGCGTGAGGCAGATATGTGTGAGAAATATCCAGAGTGGTTTTTACCAGGTATGCCTTATTTTCCGAATTTCGGGACGAAATTCCGTTATTAGGGGGGAAGTATGTAATACCCTGTATTTTTATGCTATATTTAATTTGGGGATTTATTAAATTTAATGTGACTGTTATTTAATAAAAATCCGGAAATTAATTATGTTATAATTATTAACGTGACTAGAGTTAGTAATTATGGGAAACTTGTTGAATATTACTAATGAGCATAGTAATATATTATATTGGTTATATTGAATGTCATAAGTGAATTAAATGACTATTTCAGAAATTTAAGTCGGGACGTGCCCGTGTCACGTCGGGACTAATTATGTTAAATAAAAAGTGAATATTTTATAAGTTGTTCGTATGGTCGTTTTGAGTGCGCCGACGCGTCCGGAAGGGTTGAGATAGTCAGAAAAGTGTACTCGGGGGTTTGGTTCGGGTCTCGGGGTGTTTTTAGGCCTAATTAGTGACCCGGGAGGGCATTTTGGTCTTTTTCCAAAATAGGGTAATTATACCCACGAATTTTAGCAGCCTTTATCAGCTAGTTAGGTTAGCCATTTAGGGTTAGAACATACAGAACCCTAGGACAGACATTGGAGAAGAGAGGAGAGACCTTTTTAGGAGATTCAAGGCCAAAACACCTCCGTTTGCACCGCCGTCACCACCAACGCATAGATCGCGAGGAGGAGAATGAAACCACACCATAATCCATAGGAAATTAGACTTCTGAAAATCCCAGGCAAGTGTTTAACTTGCGTATTTCATTAGTGCAATGTTCATATTAGTTTAGGATTAATTAGGAATGTAATCCAAGTAAGAAAACCCCAAATTTTGATAGGAAATTGCATGTAGGGAATATTAAAACCTTATGCTGGAAACTCTTGATGTTATAGATGTATTACCCATGAATTTTGATGTTATATGAGGAAGAAATTCTGGAGAAAAACTGAATTGGATAATAGTTATGAAAACTTTAGGGTTCTTGATGTTTAGATGAGACTTTGGATTGTTTAACCATGATTAATGATGTATACACGCATGCTGAACGTTAAAACATCTGGAATTATGTTAGTATGTTAGTAGTAGACTTTTTGGGTCGATTAGTGTTGGAAAATATGGATATTGATGAAGAATTTGGATGAATCCCGTAACTGCAATTCTGCAGAATTTTTACCCAGACGTGCTTGATCGATCGATCGAACATAGAGCATCGATCGATCGAAGGTTCGATCGATTGAGCCCCAAGCTTCGATCGATCGACCCCTCCTGGAAGACTCCTATTTCCCTTGTTTAATTAGTTAACGTAAGTTATCGTGAAATTATCTATGGGCATTCTAAATAAAATGAATTGTGAGACATTGAGGATCAGTAGGGTATATAGATAAATGTTAGTACCTTTAATCTTCAACGAAAATGGTATTTATGGGATATTTACTTTAGGGTGGTAGATTTATGAATTTAAAGGGTGAGGTACGTAAGAGAGTTACGTTGGAATCTAATAAAGTCACTTATTGAATTTCTGAATTTTGAGGATGTAATCCATGAGTGTTAGGTAATAAGTGAGAAAACCCTTCGAGTTAAGGTTAGGAATAAAACCTTATATGTAATTCCATAACTGTGTAATTAAGGATAAAGGGTATAATTACGAGTGATGAGAAGAACCTATATTAATTCGATAAAGTGGTATATTTATATGATTGTGTGTACATATATTATGCATGTGAAAATCATACCCACGCTACTTGCTATCCCTGAGGTTTCCGCGCTGGGATAAGTCTTATCTCGATGGGACCTTTATGGGGGGATATTGACTTGTACCCTAGAAGATAGATGTCCTTGGTACAGGCTATCGATGTGATAGTTCATACGGTCCTAAGAGACGCCGGTATGTGCCACCCTCTTAGAGAGTTGGAATCTATGCTTCGCCTCAATATTATTTGTGTATTTATGTTAATACAATTCGAGAGTGATTCCGAATGTATTCCCCTTAAAATGAGTGATATGGGGCTTTGGATAGTGGAAGTATGCACGCACCATAGTTTTATTCGGGGTGCTGTTATATATATATATATTATGCGAGTAGTTAATATATATATATATATATATATATATATGAGATTATGATATTTGAAACTGTCTACTGAGATTTGATAAGTAGAACATGGTTGTTGATTCAAATTATTAAATACTTGTTTTGAGAAAGTATAAAATGTCACGGGAACTTTATTATTTTTATGAAGCAAAATAGAGAATTTTGGGCTACTTGTTGGAACACCTTTTAAAGTGGATATCGTGTATTATAAATCTTACGAGTAATTTAAGTTAAGTTAAAGCTGTTAGAAAGACTAGTATGTTAGATGCTAAAACAAACCGTTCGGGAGGTTAGTGCGATAGGTGTGCACATTAGAAGAGAGGTGAGTATTTATCAAGAGAGAGACGCACTAATATGTTATTGCATTGGCCTGTATCAATTTAAATACTTGCTTAACGTATTTTAAAATCAAACACACTTTTGGGCTCTGACCCGTTTCTTTTTCTCTCTCTCTTGTATATATATATATATATATTTTCTGGTGCCCAGCCACAGGGGCGTCTTGCTTAGGATCTCTTGAGATGAACGAGCTGCAGCTTAGGTGGGAGTTGCAGGTCACTTGAGTAGACGGCTTCTGTTATTGACTCCACTCTTAGTACTCTCATTTATTGGGCATGTGTCGCCCTTTTATCATCTCATTTGTTGTTGGGACATTTATATTTCAGTCATTTCCAGTATTGTTCTTTGGGATTTATTTCAGTATGGACTTGTGATTTTACTTTTATTATGTTGACATTCGATTGACGAATGTATGTTATTATATAGTTCCTCGTGGTGTGATTCTTAATTGTAGAAATGTTGTTTTAAATAAATAAATCTTTTCTCTAATTAAAATTTGGAAAGTTTGTATGAAAAATGTTTTTGACACTTAGCTTAATTATTTAGGGTGTTAAATTGGAAAATTTATTTTTATCGACAGTGATGCTGAGAATGAACCAACTGTTAACCTTGATTTAATTTAATAAAGGAGTGATCGCCCGGTATTTAATTAGGCAGGGTGTCACAGTAAACCTTCTCAATATCGTCATTGTCATCATAATAAACCTCCTCTTCATCATCTTCTTCTTCTTGTTTATGCAAAATATTTTTCTTTCTTCGCGTGTTCTTTGTTCCATTTGCCTTTTCAATCGAAAAAATCTTTTGAGCTTTTGATCCACTAATCTTCTTCACCTTCAATTCCTCATCGTCTTCGAATTCACTAAAACTCTCTTAAGATTCATCCCCATCAAAAGAACAATACTCATTAAATTCTTCAGTTGCCCCAACATTATAATCCGCATCGGACTCGTGTGACTCCTTCTTTCTTGATGGAATCCTTCTACTTGTATTGTACTCCCGTCCAACCTTGCGTCTCCTCCCCATCTAGACAGAGGAACAAGTTCTTGAGCTCATCCTTATATGTGATACCATCAATATTGAACCGACACTTTCTGGTTTACCTGGTTCAACAATTTTAAATCGGTGTACTAGCTTTCGAGTAGCATGATAAGTTCTAAATGTATTGCAAGCCTTGCAAATTAAGACAATGCTGACAGCACATGAGCTCATAAATCAATGGTAAGTGAAATCCTCTCATAAGTGAGACGTTGATGATTCGAAACTCCACGCAAGGGGTTTCACCATGTAATTTAGAAAACAAGTTTATTCTTTCCTTAACTTCTTCTGGAGTAAGTTTCTCCAAATATGAAACTACGAGACTGTTTGACAAGCCTTAAGAGAAAGCAAGTCTTCACAAGGCGACATGAAGACGACAGAAAAATATAGGTACAATAATTTAGGTAATTACTATGAATAAATTGTACAAAGATACTGAGACCATCCCTTTTTGGAAAGTAAAAAAAAAGAAAATGCTGAGATATGTACCAAGTCATACCACTATACGATAGACAATAATAATTATAGTATGTTAGTATTTTTTGTTTTTAAGCTGCTGGTACCTTGTACAAAATCAAAGATTATGGCATATTCAAACCTAATCTCATCCACTTCTTGATTTCTTTGCGCGAGATTTGTCCTACTCTGAGATCGGACACATCATACATTTTGTATCTCACTGAAAAAGATGAAGCTCGAATTGAGAATGAACTCTATTTCTCTAAAAATTAAATTTAATCATAAAACTATGAAAAATTGTAAGTTTTAGACCATACAAATCTGGTAAAGACCATTGCATCAATGAGCACGTCACATTTAAACAAATCTACAAGCATAATAAAATTCAATTTCAAATACAAGATACTTTTAAATTATACAAATGTAAAGAAATATCATCACTTTTTCCTAAATATTATTGTACCAGACTCCCATTTTCTTCTTCTACTTCATTTGGCCTAGGTTTCTTTTCTATCACTACATGTTATTACTAATCTTACGTATAACTTGATTTTTATGCAATTTAATCCAGACTCTAAATTCTAAATAGTAGAATGAGGATTGTGAAGGGCCATAGAGTTGTGTCAAAACAACAAATACAAACATAACAATCATGGTTCCATATACTCCCTCTGTCCTAAATAAGAGTTGGACAAAGGGAGTATCTCTCTAATGATCTGAAATTTGTTGAATCGGTAGAGATACCAGAAAGCTGCTCAGATTTGTGTTATTTTCATTGTTCAAAGAATAGCCTTTCTATGTGTTTTGTTTGAATACCATGTGCATTAATTCAAACCAATAAATGATATTGTTTTCCAGTGCTTTCAATGTTCTCCCGAATCTCCAAATATGGTGAGAAAAGGGAAAAGGTAAAATATGACACATTTTTTAAAATCATCCAAAATTGTTTTGTTATATTTCAATGAGGAATAGTTTAGAAACAATAAATAGTTTAAATAGTTCAACACAAAATAAACAAAAAGAAAAACATAAACTAACAAGATGAAATAAGTGATATGATTTCATTATCACTACCCCAATAAAGAATTTAAATCTCTCCTCAAAAAGCAAAGGATTAGTCACACATAGTTTCATCGTGAATATATCAACTCAAATAAGACCAAATGCCTCCTTCACATCAAGACGTAGGCATTCAGCGTCTATCACCTACTCTTGTGGAAATTTCACCAATTTTGAAGTTATAGAAAATGAGAAACAATCTGTACAGTATGGACAAAGATGATATATAGACTAATGAACTAATATTCCCACATATAATTAAAAATAAAAACTATCACGATGAATCTATTCTACGTGTTTTCATTTTCGAGGCACACAACATACTTGCTATTGAGAATCATCCAGTTGTATTTTTCAAGCTAAAAAGTATCACATTTTATTGATTTCTCATACAAGATAATAAGTATAACTAAATCCATTTTACCATAATTCTTAATCACCCATATCAAAGGTGGTGCCATTGGAAATTTTGCAACGCATAGATGCATCCTCCTAACACTTCCTATCTCATACAAAAGTTCTTATTCAAATACCCAGGTGTCACCACCAACCAATGTTCCTCTCTTACAATATCAAAATAAATAATTAATTTGTCTAAGAAAGCATAAAAAATGCCATATTAAATGAAATCCTCATCATAGACCACGGATTTAATTTCATAAAGTAAACCTTCACTTCATAATCAAATTAACCATTATCTACATCATATAAATGTACCAACCTCACTACCTTGTAGTCATTCATCAACTGATCAATACATAGACAAATATCCATAAGTTCACACTTAACTCAACACTTACATTTAATTGTTGACGTATGGCGCTTAATATTTGAAACTTGATAGTAACTCTAATTGGTAAAGATTCCTACATTAAGCAAGTATAACGATGTAAGTGGTTGTAACTCATATGTGATGATGAATAATTTTTTTAAGTTCCTAAAAATACAAATATATGTATTAATTTTCATGCATGTTACAAGCACACATGCATATATACTTGCAAGCTCCAGTGTAGACATTAAACTAAACTTGAGTAGCGTTGAAGTAATCATATCAAAATAATAAATTCACCGAACATAGTCTGTATAATTATAATTCCTAACGTCAAAAATCGATGTCCATTACCTGGTGACTAAAATTGGGTCAACCCTCATTTAGATTTAATGTTTTAGTATCGTTCTGTGAAAAGATAACCCCTTGTATATTTACTTAGTACAAAAAAGAGCGAAATAAGAGAGAATATTTATAAATGTTGCAATTTGAAAGTATTAGACCTAGCAATGTCCAATTGACTTTTCTTTTTACATCAGAAGTCAAAATACCATGAATGATAAAGTTTAATGATAATTGTATTTGTCTTAGACGGAGAAAATTTTAGTGGGAAGCAGGACATTATTGTATAGACCAAAAGTCTTGACACTTATATCGTGTTTGAGCTTCGTTTCCCAAAAATGATGAGAATGCTTTCTACAACAATGGCATGTTACCTACTACAAATTGCATTCCATTTTGTGAAACAAATCCAAACTATCATCAAACTTTAGCATTCATGGTCATTCTCCTTGTGATGAGAAATTAAAATCAATACTAATGAATTTCCAAGTATTCTCCCTTATTTCAATTTGTCTTTTTTTCTTGAAGTTAGTAAAATCCAAGGGATTGTCATTTTTTGGAATAATACTAAAACATTCCATAAAAATAACGATTAGACCCATATTAGTTAAAATGGTATTGAACATTAAATTTATGCACTACGAATGGTACAAACACTGAGTATGCTTGGAAATTTTATTAACTTGATATGATTACTTCTCAATATCACTCATGTCCAAACACATCTTCAATAAACTGTGTATACTTGAGTTATTTGATGTTTGTATCTCTATAACATGCATGCAAATTAAAACATACTTTTAGATTTTCTGGAGATTGAAAAATCATGTATCAACTCTTAATATCTATAGTCACTTCCATTATTGTACTCATACTGGGTACGAATATCCCCCAATGACGGTTACTACCAGGTTTCAGATATTCAAAGTGTCATAAGTCAATAAATAAATGTCGATGTTGAGTTAAACCACAAACTCAATCGCACTTCCCGTGTACTCCACATGGAAATCCGTCTATGTACAAATATCTGGCCAAATTAATCAGACGAGTGTAATTAAAATTCGAGAATCACTCCCCAAAAAATTTGAAAAGATTATTTGAAATTGTATTATTATATTCATTTGATTAAGTACAAATTTTGGATTTTTATGATTGATTTAACCAAAAAACTTCAATATGCTTCCCCTTACCCCACCCAAGATGACAGTTCCCATAGTATTTAAATAGCAACAAAATTTCTAGGAAAAATTTCATTAACTGGACAATTTTGAATTTGAATCAACACAAAATATAAAGGAAATCTACGAAAACTTAATCAAATATTATTTTAAGTAGTGAAACCCAACAAAAAAACTAAACCTATTGAAAATGACAACATTTAAGCACAATAGATGATGACATATGAAAAAGATGATGCAGCAGAACATGTGTAAATCTATTGAAAGCTTGATACAACTTTTAAACACAGCCAGTTACAATGTGAGAGAAAATTAAAGTACCCGCATACGAAAATGAGAACACAATCAGTGAACAAGAACTTACATGAAACAGAGTACGAAAACGAGAACACAATCAGCATAAGAAATCAAAATCAGTCATAAACAGAATAAAAATTGTAATAAACCACAATCATAAGAAATAGAGTAGGAAACGAGTAATAAACCACAATCATAATAAACTTGATGAAAAAAATTTGGGGGAAAATAGAGTAGGAAAACCACAATCATACATGCAGCGTGGGGGAAAGATCACGAGGGTGTGACACCCCGCCTAATTAAATACCGGGCGATCAATCTTTTATTAAATTAAAATCAAGGTGAATAGTTGGTTCATTCTTAGCATCACTGTCGAAAAATAAAATTTCCCAATATAAACACCCTAAATAATTAAGCTAAGTCTCAAAAACAATTTAAAACTTTATTTCCATTTTTATTAAATTCCAATTTGAAAACCTTTTAAATAACCAACAGTTTAAAAATCATATAAGTTTTATGGATAGCAATCAACACAAAAGAATGAATGCATCTAGATTAACCAAACCAAATTTAAACTACAATTGAAATCATCCTGACAATAGTTAATACCCAAAGAGTACCGAATAATGAAAATAAATGAACATAAATCTCTGACAAATCTACACTGAATGGAAAATGGGCGACACATGCCCTAACTATTAAGAACTATAACAAGAACTGAGTCAATGAAGAGGTTGTCTAAAACAAAGGCCTGCAACTCCCACATAAGATACAGCGCGTCCAATCCAAAGAACCTATGCATGACGCCCCTATTGCTGGGCACCTGTAATATATACATATATATACAAGAGAGAAGAGATAACAAAAAACGGGTCAGAGGTCGATTGTAAAATAGTTTTAAAAATAGTCTAGCAAGTATTTAAAATGCTTACCTGCTAATGCAACAACCATGCTAGTATGCGACACTCTCTTGAGAATTCTCACCTCTCATCTAGTGTGCACGTCTATCGTACTACTAAGCTTCAAAAGTATATCTCACTTATTCTCATAAGGTTTTATCTCAAGAATTAACAGGGTGATACTATTTAGTTTAGAAAATTAATCTCTTCAAGATTTATTACACTATAGGACAAATCGTTACCATTATGAAGTTCTCGAACCTATTAAGAAAGTTGCAACATTTATTCATTACTTAACTACTTATACGAATAGTAGAAAGTTCCCATATAGCCATACGGATATTTATTAGTTACACATATAATATATATACTAACGCCACCGCACATAAAATCTATGGTGCAAAGTTTCCATATATAAGTAGATATATATATATACCAATCACTCATATAATATATATATATACTATCTGCACCCCACATACAATCTATGGTGCTGGCATGCTCTGCTATTAAGTCCCTGTATCACACATATCTAGGGAAATTCTAGTTCGGAATCACTCTCAAACTGCATTAACATAAAACACATACAAATGGAGGCGAAGCATAATTACAATTCACTAAGAGGTCAGCACATACCCTCACATCTCTTAGGACCGTCTGACTATCAATCAGATAGCCTGTAACAAGGAATATATGTTCTAGGGTACGAGTCAATATCCCCCATAAAGGTCCCATCGAGATAAGACCGTCCCAGTGCAGAAACCCCCGTGATAGCAAGTAGCCCGAGTATGATTTTTATACAGATATATAATATATGCACAATTACACAGTCATATATATATATATATATATATATATATATATACCCATCCACATTATTAAATTAGGCGCGCTCACGACCCATAATTATAAGTATCCGTTATTATACATTTTACTCGATTATTTTGTATCACGGACTCGTTATTTGTATTCTCATTTATTATTCACTTCCTACTCACTTCTCCTGTCTCGAAGTATTCTAAGTATAATTTCAATACGCATTCACTCACTTACGTTCTGGTCTAACTCTCTTACAAGTCCCGATCTTTTTATTAAATATACGCATGATTTCTTATACACATGAATAAGTCCTTGTTAACCCAAAATACCATTTTATACTAAAATGTTACTCAACGGGGTCTACCTAGGC
Organism: Sambucus nigra; assembly: GCA_949130495.1. Lineage (NCBI taxonomy): Eukaryota > Viridiplantae > Streptophyta > Magnoliopsida > Dipsacales > Adoxaceae > Sambucus > Sambucus nigra. The sequence continues at coordinate 424,928,775 of OX422218.1, forward strand.
CCTACTGGTCTTCTCTATATCCCATTACACGCCAACAAAAATAATCAAGGGTTCCCATACATCTTAATAGGATTAAAACAGCGGATGAGGAATATGTAGTTTTCCAGGAGTAGTCGATCGATCGATGGTAGGGGGTCGATCGATCGATCAGTCGATCGATCGATGCTCTTGGGTCGATCGATCGATCAAGCAGTTCTTGGCCAGAAACTACAAATTCAACCTACGAGTTTCATCTTCCAATTTCTCCAAAAACATCATTAACACGTCTTAAATTCTCAAATAACGATACTACAAGTTCTATATACATATATACAAGACTTCCTACGTGAAATATGTATAAAAACATCAGCGATAACGAATTAATGGGGTAAAATTGACATAATCTTCAAGAAGCCTAATTTTGAAAGAATTGTCCATTCCTCTAATTATCTCCCAGATTTCTTGATTCTAAACTCATAGTAATTCATGGGTAATTCTCTGCATGTGATGGGTATATCCAAAATATATCAAACCTCTCTAAACATGCGATTTAAAGTCTCCAAATTAACGATTTCTTTCATAAAACATGATTTTGGCAATCCTAAACTAACATGGGTGAGGCATTAACCAAAAATAAAGCAGGATGGATACTTACCTAGAAATATATGGCTAAGATTTGTGGACGAGATTGGTGTGGTTGTGATCCTCGTTGCGCGATCTAAAGTTTGGCGGCGACGGCGGTGCAAACGGTGGAGTTCTTGGCCTAGAACTCCTCGGAAAGCTACTCCTCTTCCTCTCCAATGGTCGTCTTTAGTTCTTGGTTAGGCTAACCCTAGAAGACAATCCCTAACATCTGATAAATCCTTAGAAATTCGTGGGTTTCCATGCCCAAAAATACGAAATGTCTAAAACGCCCTCCCGGGATGTTAATTAGGCCTAGAAACGCCCCGAGACCCAAATTAAACCCCCGGGTACATTATTTTGACTATCTAGACCCTTCCAGACACATTGACGTACTCAAAATGACCATACGGGTGACTTATAATTTATTCACTTTTAATAATAATAATTTAGTCCTGACACGACTCAGGCGCGTCCCAACTTAAATTTCCATAATTTCTATTTTATTCACTCGTGACAATTTTTAATATTCACTCGTGACAATTTTTAACAAAAATCAATTCTACATATTACTTTACTCAATAAGTAATATCTAACAAATCAACAAACTTTCAATAATTACCAACTCTCATCATGCTAGTATATATTTAAAACAACTTTCAGGATTAAAATTAAATTAATTTATCTCAATTAAATTTAATAAATCCCTAAATTTAAAAGCCATAAAAATATGGGGTATTACATACTCCCCCCCTAATAACGGAATTTCGTCCCAAAATTCGGGAAGTAAGGCCTACCTGGTAAAACACATTTTGGAAACCTTAACAATACGCAACCTATCCACATAGTAAGGTGCTCAATCACTATAGCCCCCGCCTCACAGCAAGCTTGTTTAACACTCTTCATTAAAGATACTTCACATTGTGCTCCTATCCAACAACATTCACATAAGACACGCATATGCGCTATTAATTCCCATTACTTCAATATCACTGGGAGGCCACACCTCACTACATGACAACTACTCGGATTTATCTAAACACAAAACTCCCATTCTGAGAGAAACCATACGAACATCTGACCACTCTTGTTTTCCTAAAATAGTCATGGAATTCCACCATAGTCATCGGATTATTCTCGACCGATCCAAAATTCTGATTATCCGCTCACCTCTAAACATACGTAGAGGGAGAATAGTAAAGGTTTTTCCACACCAAAACTTCAATAAGCACCTCGTTCACGACAAACAGGTACGAGTGCTTCCACGTAACTCTACCATTAGGTAATATCCTCCCCTAGTTTTTGTACTGCTCCACCTATTAGCTATAACGGTGGTGGAAACGAAATGATCACCAAGATTCTAAAATCACCTTCACACGGCTCCACTACTCGTTAATCACCGTGCGCCTGCGCCTCGGCTATGGGTGATACCTCCTACTCAAAACGAAATGTCATCTCTGTTATTTCCTGAAATCCCACATTGAAGGTGGGATTCATAAATTTCATCCTGATTCAGAAAATAATGCCATGTACGACCACGTACCGGCGCGATCTCTTCCTTTCAGAGGAAGACTGGGGCACACTAATTAATATTGTAAATCAACCCAAAGGAATGTCAATCACTTCCTTCTTGGGTGACTTACTCCACATGTTCGGATGAACCCTTGATCTTACCTTGAAGATGGCAACCCATCCAAGGACTTTACCGATTTTACCGCCCTCTTCCGTTACAGGAATTATTGAGAACCACAAAATTCTCTTGTTGATCCCCTTATTCCAACCGATCTCTATCTATGAGTGGTGCATGCAGAGACTACTCACTATGTCCCGCTCAACATCGACTTTCCTTGAAATTTCTCACATTAAGTGAAACTTAATACTCCCCTTCCTTCCTTGGTGTATATCGAAAGTTCAGATCCGTGCACTTTTCTCCACGATGCGCACTTATGGATCTTTTATGCCATACTAAAATTATCACTCTTTGTATGCACAACTCACTCTCAACATTTGACTAATTACAACTTCGTCCCGAGTGTTCTCCATATAGTTAAATCCTACCCTTCTCAAGTAATACCCCTTTGTAAATGGCTTCCCACGGCCTTCCAACCAGATACGGTGTGCTACTCTGATTGCACACGTATATATGGATTTATCATCTTGCACGCGGTGCTTAATCCACTCTACCACTTTCACTTCTTTATGTTAGTCCCACAGATATATATTTCACACGTATATTCCCATGTTCCTTCAACTCGGACGATTTTTAACATCAACTAACCAGGATGTCTACACACCCTATAAACCGTGCATACTAGCGTAAACATTACATACACTTCACACCTAATAACCAATTCTTTATTTTCCTAGTGCTCACAATGTGATTGCCACACTTGGGTACTCTCACTCACCCTAGAAATTGAAATTTTAAATTCTACTTATCATCGTTCCACCCCTCAACTCGTGGTGGTAAAACGGAACTTTTAATGCTTTCTTACTACGCACCCGTCTCCATTGGCCTTAAATCATAATTCAATTATCAACTTACAAATATAATTATATGCTCCTATTATGACCGAGGTACTGAACTCATGGACTAATGACCAAACATCTCCCTATTTCCAACCTTACGCTAAGTTTCATGCGTGGGATGTCTCTCAAAGACAAATCCAAATAAGGACCCCCCCCCCCCCCCGATACACTACTACCTAGCATTATCGGTTATCGCAATTCGTTAGGCCCTCCGTACATAGCATGTACCCCTATTTTCCCATTTCTTGGCAGGAAATTACATCTCCTCCCGAAATTAAACATAACAAAGAACATTTCGCCAATTGCACTATCGTAAAGTATTAGTGGTAATTGCATTCCATAAACCTCGAATACATACAATCGGGATTCTCGAAATCCCTTTCCACAAATCATAGGGGTATAAATCTTAACTCCCACATATCTAAAGGATAGATATAATAATGCACTCTTTCTATCACCAAGTTCTGAGTGCTAAACATAATACTGAGTTAAATCTTTTTGCTCAATCGTAAACCCGATACATACGGAATCGTAACAACAAAGTCCATACACACACCGACATCGAATATCTCGAGCCCACTATCCCCTTCGAAGTCTCTAGGATAGATATTATAAGTGCGAGTCCAACCCCCTTGCAGGTGAGACCTTGCCAGAATAAAACATGTTGCATTAATGCAACCACTCTGATAGCCTTGAAATAACTGCCTACTATCATACTGACCATTTCTATAAAGTTGTAATCAATACCATATTATACTCGTATATCACATCACTAAAACGAGTAACCTCCATAAAGTATATAACACTATTAACATACTTATTCATCCTCCGTGGATAGCACTAAGGAAAATCCCGTTACACTAGGAAAAAATATTCACATAATAATAGCGTTTGTAGTTATACCCATTAAACTTTCTTCACATGCTAATCTAACAATGAACAAAATATAATGACTTGCTCGTGTCACAAAAACACGCCTCATCCTCTAAGGATAAAACTTATACTTCTACCTTGCCAATCGTCTTGATTTCACAAATGGTCTCTGGAAGTAAGACGCCTGCCCAAACCAAACCAAAACTATTTGAATCGTTGTATTTTACTAGGAACCATACTCTTATCCCTTTACTCACTTCGGGAAAACATTAACGCGTGTGATTTCACTCTTCACAAAATATCTCTACACATAATCCACTTATCACAGGTTATACCGACCATATTAGGATTGTCCTTCTCTCGGCTTTTGGTAGGCTCAATTCATATTGGCTACCCCCCCCCCCCCCGGTTGTTCCCTTAGCCTTGTTGGACCTAAAGAACATGCTACTGGCTACAATAGTCCTTACTAAATTCTCCATCGCTTTGGTAAGAATTCAACTATTCGAATCATTTACATGTGTCCCCTGACGTGTATCCCCACCCCCTTGTGGTGCTACACTACCATTGTTCCATCCAGCCTTATTCTTGACTAAATTCTTCAATTCTTTTAGCTTCCCACACAAAGAAGCATTAACATATCTATTGTCAAAGCACGACATTAATAACTTATGAATCAACCATCGAGAAGAATTTCCTTTTTGGTGTTATTAACTACTTTTACGAGTCGATTTCCCACTTGGAGTCCCCTCCCCCATTTGTACCGACATCCTCCGATACAAGATTCACTAATGGATTAATTCATATTCACAAATGGACCTCTGTCAGGTTCTCCTGTGATGAGTTCAGAACGACGTTCACTTCTTATCCTGAACATCTGATGAAGGAACATGCAGTCAAACTGTACCTAGGATTCTCCTATACGCATAGCATTCCACTTCTAAAAGTAGTGGCTGACTCCCACCATGATAACCTTGTTCAGGCAAGCCAAGAAAATTTGTCTTCAAATTTTCACCTTGACTACAGTCATCATCCTCGAATATTCTCTACAACCTCAACTAAGCCTTGCCTCCTGATGTCCTCCCAACGGCCCTTGCCTTCCATATTTAATTGTTCGAACACGTCCGAACGCAATTAAGATTCACTGAGGTATATACGTTATAGCAGGAGAACGGAATCTCACCATAGAAAACAACAATCCTAAGCATAGGGCTCTATATCAAACAAAGTAACGCTAGAAGCATAATAAGCCGCACAGATCCTAAGGACACTAGAACCTGATGCTCTGATACCACCTGTGACACCCCGCCTAATTAAATACCGGGCGATCAATCCTTTATTAAATTAAAATCAAGGTGAACAGTTGGTTCATTCTTAGCATCACTGTCGCAAAATAAAATTTTCCAATTTAAACACCCTAAATAATTAAGCTAAGTGTCAAAAACAATTTAAAACTTTATTTCCATCTTTATTAAATTCCAATTTGAAAAGCTTTTAAATAACCAACATTTTAAGAATCACATAAGTGCTACGGATAGCAATCAACACAAAAGAATTGATCCATACCAAACCAAATTTAAACTACAATTGAAATCATCCTGACAAGAGTTAATACCCAAAGAGTACCAAATACTGAAAATAAATGAACATACATCTCTGAAAAATCTACGCTGAATGGAAAATGGGCGACACATGCCCTAACTATGAAGAACTATAACAAGAACCGAATCAATGAAGAGGTAGTCTAAAATAAAGGCCTGCAACTCCCACATAAGCTACAACACGTCCAATCCAAAGAACCTATGAACCACGCCCCTGTGGCTGGGCACCTGTAATATATACATACATATATATATATATATAAGAGATAAGAGATAACAGAAAACGGGTCATTGCCCGATTTTAAAACAGTTTTAAAAATAGTTTAGCAAGTATTTAAAATACTTACCTGCTAATGCAACAACCATGCTAGTATGCGACACTCTCTTGAGAATTTTCACCTCTCATCTAGTGTGCATGTCTATCGTACTACTAAGCTTAAAAAGTCTATCTCACTTATTCTCCATAAGTTTTTATCTCAAGAATTAACAGGGTGATACTATTTTGTTTAGAAAATTAATCTCTTCAAGATTTCTTACATTATAGTACAAATCGATACCGTTATGAAGCTCCCGAACCCATTAAGAAAGTTGCAACATTTATTCATTACTTAACTACTTATACGCACAGTAGAAAGTTCCCATATAGATATACATATATATATTAGCTACACATAGAATATATATGTACTAACGGCACCGCACATAAAATCTATGGTGCAAAGTTTCCATATATAAGTAGATATATATATACCAATCACTCATATATATATATATATATATATATACTATCTGCACCCCACATACAATCTATGGTGCTGGCGTACTCTGCTATCAAGTCCGTGTATCACACATATCTAGGGAAATGCTAGTTCGGAATCACTCTCGAACTGCATTAACAAAAAACATACAAATGGAGGTGAAGCATAGTTCCAAGTCACTAAGAGGTCAGCACATACCCTCATATCACTTAGGACCGTCTGACTATCAATCAGACAGCCTCTACCAAGGAATCTATGTTCTATGGTATGAGTCAATATCCCCAATAAAGGTCCCATTGAGATAAGACGGTCCCAGTGCAAAAACCCCCGTGATAGCAACGAGCCCGAGAATGATTTTTATACAGATATATAATATATGCACAATTACACAGTCATATAAATAAATATATATATATATATATACCCATCCACATTGTTAAATTAGGTGCGCTCACAACCCATAATTATAATTATCCGTTATTATACATTTTACTCGATTATTTCGTATCACAGACTCGTTATTTGTATTCTCATTTATTATTCACTTCCTACTCACTTCTCCTCTCTCGAAGTATTCTAAGTATAATTTCAGTAAGCATTCACTCACTTATGTTCTGGTCTAACTCTCTTACGAGTCCCGATCTTTTTATTAAATATACGCATGATTTCTTATACACATGAATAATTCCTTGTTAACCCGAAATCCCATTTTATTCTAAAATGTTACTCAACGGGGTCTACCTAGGCCCTAGTGGTCTTCCATATATCCCATTACACTCCAACAACAACAATCAAGGGTTCCCATACATCTTAATAGGATTAAAACAGTGGATGAGGAATATGTAGTTTTCCAGGAGTAGTCGATCGATCGATGGTAGGGGGTCGATCGATCGATGCTCTTGGGTCGATCGATCGATAAAGCAGTTCTTGGCCAGAAACTCCAAATTCAACCTACGAGTTTCATCTTCCAATTTCTCCAAAAACATCATTAACAAGTATAAAATTCTCAAATAATGATACTACAAGTTCTATATACATATATACAAGACTTCCTACGTTAAATATGTATAAAAACATCAACGATAACGAATTAATGGGGTAAAATTAACATAATCTTCAAGAACCCTAATTTTGAAAGAATTGTCCATTCCTCTAATTATCTCCCAGATTTCTTGAGTCTAAACTCATAATAATTCGTGGGTAATCCTCTACATGTGATGGGTATATCCAAAATATATTAAATATCTCTAAACATGCGATTTAAAGTCTCCAAATTAACGATTTCTTTCATAAAACATGATTTTGGCAATCCTAGAAGTCCTTGGAAAGCTTCTCCTCTTCCTCTCCAATGGACATCTTTAGTTCTTGGTAAGGCTAACCCTAGAAGAAAATCCCTAACATATGATAAAGCCTTAGAAATTCGTGGGTTTTCATGCCCAAAATACAAAATGTCTAAAATGCCCTCCCGAGATATTAATTTGGCCTAGAAACCCCCCGAGACCCAAACTAAACCCCCGGGTACATTATTTTGACTATCTCGACCCTTTCGGACACATTGACGTACTCAAAATGACCATACAGACTGGTGAATTATAATTTATTCACTTTTAATAATAATAATTTAGTCCTGACACGACACAGGCGCGTCCCGACTTAAATTTTCATAATTGCCATTTTGTTCACTCATGACAATTTTTAATATTCACTCGTGACAATTTTTAACAAAAATCAATTCTACATATTACTTTACTCAATAACTTATATCTAAGAAATCAACAAACTTTCAATAATTACTAACTCTCGTCACGCTAGTAAATATTTAAAACAACTTTCAGGATTAAAATTAAATTAATTTATCTCAATTAAATTTAATAAATCCTTAAATTTAAAACCCATAAAAATACGGGGTATTACATAGGGAGAGGAGATCGGAGAGGATAGCCATGAGGGAGAGGAGAGCGGAACAGAAAGGAGAACGTGAGGGAGAGGGAGGCGGTCAACTGAGTTTGGGTGGGAGCAGTAAATTTTAGTAAGCGAAAAAAAATTAGGGGAAAAACTCCGCTTCTAAATTTTGGAGGAGAAAAAAGAAGGTCATAGTATGTACACTTATATTAGAAATTCTTAAAAAGGTCATACTGTCTATAAACAAATATGATATTTATATTTAAAGTGTCATAAAAAATAATACTAATATGTATAAAATGATATTTTATATTAGAAATGTCACATTAATAATAAGATTAACCTTTAAATGATATTTTTCTAATAAATATCTTTAAATTATGTTTTCAAACGTCATAAAAAAGTATTTTTCTTGTAGCGTACCTATCTTATTTTTATAGTAATTGTACTGCAGGTACTACCTTTCTTACAAGAGTAATTGATCCCTTGGGATATACGATGGGGCTAACCCTATTTAGAAGAATAATGTTGCTCTACCCGACCCCAAGTACATACTTAGTACATGGTGCCTAGGTGGACAACATTAACAAAGCGAAAAAACACATCTTTTGCTGGAAAAAAAGAAAAAATGCTAAGATGACGTGAAATGAGATAAAAATAATAATAATTTTTTTTTACAATTGTAATTTTGTTTTTTAATTACCCTTTTTTTTTGTTTTAAAAAAATTTAGTTTTAACTCATTTATTCCCTTAAACACTTATTTACCGAATATTCTCTTATTTTTACAGGCGGCACCAGCGGCACCCATTATTTTTAAACTTAATTTTTTTTAATTAGCCCGGCACTAACTCTCGTGTTGTCTAGTATAATTCTTTTCCTTTTTGTAAAAATTATTTTTAACTCATTTAGTCCCTCAAACACCAATTTACACAGTATTCTCTTATTTTAAAAGGTCCATGCCAGCGACACCTCTTATTTTTAAACTTAATTTTTTAAAATTATTTTTAATTCATGTAGTCCCTCAAACACCCATTTATCTAATGTTCTCTTATTTTTAAAGGTCCGCGCCAGCGACATACCTTATTTTTAAACTTAATTTTTAAAAATTATTTTTAACTCATTTAGTCCTTCAAACAAAAATTTATCCAATATTCTCTTATTTTTAAAGGTCCGTGCCAGCGACACCCCTTATTTTTAAATTTTTTTTAATTATTTTTAAATCATTTAGTCCCTCAAACACCCATCTACCCAATATTCCCTTATTTTTAAAGGTCCATGCCAGCGGCACCCATTATTTTTAAAATTAATTTTACAATATTTAAAACAATTTTTTTATTTTTTAAAACTGTTTAAAAATGGGAAAAAAAGTTATTTTTATTTATACTAAACTAACTTTTATTTTTTAAAACAATTTTTCTCAAAAAAAATATTTATTTTATTAAAATAGTGTTTTTTAACAATATATTTTTTCTAATTTGTTAAAAAAAATGTTCTATTAAAACAATTTTTTCTAAAATTAAAAAAAAAAAAGAAAAAAAACTTATTAAAACTATACCATATTTTCTCAAAAAAAAAAGAAGCAAGCATCCAATAAAAGGGTTGTTTTTATATGAACCATTTATTTTCGTTAACAACCCCGACTTATAGAATTAACGCATTTAACAAAAAAAAAGTAACAAAAAGACATATATAACCCTTTTATGATCACCCAACAACAGTTGTGCAGTTCTAAAAAAAATCTGTATAAAGTACATAAATCTCAAACGGCAAATCGAAGCTCAACAATCAAAACCGCAAATCATAATGGTATAATTGAACCAATTGTATGGCAATGGTTGAGTTCCAATAGGAGTCAACATACAAATCTGTAGGTTATAATTTGAACAGGAATTAAAAAAAAAAGGAAAATTATCAAACTCCCTCCCCCTCCCTCTATTTGAACACAAGTGAGTTTTTTTGTACCCATTTATTATAGTGACTGTGTGTGCGTTTGAGACTCAAATGGTTTATGTTTTGCTTATTTTTCCACTTGTTTACGTATTTATGATAGTGACTTTGTGTACTTGAGACACAAATGGGCCTGTGAAAAAATCTACCCCCTCAACCCTGGTTATCGACGACATTCAAAATAGTAGGGGATGGTATTTGCAATGATCGGCTATAGTCTGATGATGTTTTCGATGATTGGGATGGTCGGTTGCCTAAAGTATTCAATTTTTCTTTTTTAGTCAATACATAAATTTGGGTTAATAGGAATGGGGGGTTATATATAGAAAAGCTGGGTTTAAATAAAAATATCCCATAAAAGAGTGTCACATACCAATGTGTACTAAGTGTGTGCTAAAGGCCGGTAAGACTAGCAGCACTCTATAGAAAAATGTTGTTGTATTCCCCTCCTTTAGGCTTCCCAATGGGATAAACCAAAAGCTTTTCTTCCTGTCACAAATAGCCATCAAATTAATTTTCCTCTACCAACCTGTTAACCTTTCATCTCCTAATCTATGTTCTTATACTTCCTCTTCTAAGTAATTATTTCGTCTCTATATATATATATATATATATATATATATATATATATATATATGTTGCACCAAGAATACAAAACACGGTAATATGTTTGTCAGGTAATGATAAAGTGGGTAGTTACTGTATCTGTTTACCTCCGGTGAGGAATTTTTTTCTTTGTTTGTTTTATTTTTTAAACCTCCATTTGTGTTGTTTGTCTCAGCTTCTGCCCGGTTCAACACATTTTATACTCCGGTAACTCATCGTACTTCACTAATCTCTTATGTTTCCTCTTAGATTTCATCTCCATTGTTGAATGGGTCTGGTGCTTTGTCTTCTTTTCACCTCACCACTTCATCATCACAAACTCTGCAGGAAATATGAATTTACTGTTAAAATTTCTAGATTGGAGAGAGGTGGGGTCCGTGACGATTTTTTTAGATTTTGAAAAAATTTCTCGGAATAAAATAAATATTTTGAGATTGATTCTTTAAATGTGTCAGCTGAGAATTTATATAAATATCTTGGAGATTGTCTTTGGAGGTGGGGCTCCGTGATATTTTTTCAGATTTTGGACACTTATTCTAAAGTTTTTACTTATTTATAGAAATTTAACTGAACTTTCTTCTGAATTGTTCTATGTACCATTTGATGCTTCCAATGGATTTTTCCTTTATAACATCTCATCTTGCAAACTCCAAGACGCAAAAGAGCTTCATACCCAGAAAATAACACGGTGGATTTCACTGAATTGGAAACACCAAAGGTATTGGGTCGCCATTACCTTGAATTGGTGTGTGTGAAGGTTTATTAATGTGGATTTTCGGACATATTTTCATTTCTATTGGTGTTTGGGTAGGCAAAAAATTGTATACGGTGTTTGGACAAGCATTTAAATGATTTTTGGTATATGGTCATATTTTGATTTATGATGGTGTTTAGACTGAATTCATCATGCATTAGTGTTTGGGTTGATTCATGTATGTATTTGTTGATTGTTTAATTTGAATTTTGTTGTTAGAACAAAAATATGATAGCCTTCAAAAGCAATGGAGATGGCCTTAGTCACAAGAAATGATGAGTCACCTGTAATTGTGTCCATCCCCTATGCCTTTTTTTATCCTATTTTTTTTGGTTTTGGGTAACATCTTTTGTAAACTTAAATTAGAGACATTTGGCAATCATATGAAATTAATTTGGTGACAAAATATAGGCTCTCATAAGGGAGCCTGAAATAAGAGCACTTTACGGGATTTAAAATATATATATTTTTTTGGTTCAAAACATTTCGGGTACCCCTGAATTTTTTTTATACAAAAATGGTTTATTTTGGTATTTTAAAAAAAAAGAGTCAATATTTTTGAGTTAATTTTTTTTATTTGATATTTAAACAATTCAAGGAACCCGTATAAGAAAAATCAGTTAAAAATTATTTTTTTTGCAAATGTAAAATAATTTGATCAAATATATAAGTTGTCGCAGTTAAGATTTACACATTTCGCCTTCTCATTCGAGATATATTTTGGGTAGTGGGTACTTCTCTACACCAGCAAGACCTACTCAGTTGGGATAAAAACAATAAGTAAGGTAAGAGAATTATTTTGGATGTGGTATTATATAATTTCTTGATTCTATAGCAAGTCCATGTGTGATTATTGAGACCTTGAATCACTATTACCTAATATTATCATCATATCCCATTTTCATAGTCTGTCCGCATATCCAATTGTTACTGTTTGGCGACAAACTATTGATGACATGTTTCACCCAACTATAAACTATGCTTTAAAAGTGTAAATATTTTCTTCCTAACTATTATGATTTCTGATTGTGTCATGTTGAATTTAATTCAAATTCATTTCACTATCAAGATTTTTATTACATAATTGCGCAATTTCAATCACATTTGCTATCATTACATATCACCATATAAACTAGAAAATAATTAATCTTCGCATCGCACGGCTTTACACCTAGTGTCATTTTTTATAATGGAAAAAGTGAGTAAAAATCAAATGGTCAAAGTAGAATTACTTCCTTCAATCAATTATGGATTTAAGACAAGAAAAGGATATGTAACCCAAATATGTACCAACAATCCCATAACGCATTCACTCTTTATAAATTGCGCTAAGGTCCACACACCATACAAGATACATTTTGAGACGTGCAACATCCACACATGATACAAGATGTATTTTCGGATGTGCTGGGCGATATTTTTGAAACATGCAACAGTAAGCAGTAAATCATCAGCAATATATAATACCAAATAATGACCTTTGTCTTGAAAGCTCAGTATTCATACACATGCGATGACACATTCTTGTGTAGTTTTCGAACATGCCTACATGTTGATGCGAGATAATGTATTCTCACTTTTGAATCTGAGAGCCAACTTGTTAAGATTTCAGTCAACTACAGTAAGATATACGAATTGGAATCGTATATGAATATTAGTGGATAATTGGCGGATGACATTAAGTATTGTTTATTTGTATGATAAGTCATTACACGTTGTGCATCTCTATCCAGAAAAAAGGTTAATATTTGGTAGATAACTAAATGTTCAAAGACTTTGGTAGATAACTAATCATTTCCGTAGATGTCGGAGTGATAAAATTGATCTTGATAAGGTTTGTATTCACAGGTGGCTAATGATGAGTGAATGCGAGCAAGCTTATCTGACGGGGATCCCCAAGTCTTGAGTAGATAAGGTTTGAGCTTCATATAAAAAGACGAAAGATAAAACGATTTGTTAGCTAAATTGTATACTATACGCTTAAACATGGGAATATAGTGGACTAGGTTAACAATAGATGAGAGTTTTATGACAGTAAGGTTCAGTTTGGCTATGTTTTGACAAAACATGTCACAAAAAAGATTTATACCAACCATATTTTTTAAACCGTCTGGCAAAGTTGATTTAAAAATAGTTTTAAAAAAATAATGAAATACCCATATATATATATATATATATATATATATATATATATATATATATATATATATAATATGTTCTTGTGGGAACTATCTTGTATTTTAGCAGTAGAGACTGTACACGTGTCATCTGACGGTGAGCGTAAAAATTATCGATTAAATTATAGTCACTCTCCCTCTTTTTTCTAGGCTCACCGTCAGGTAACACATGTCCTGTCCGCACTGTTATAATGTGGGACATTTCGAACAAGAACATTACTATATATAGAGAGAGAGAACCGTTCTCCAGCGGGTGTGAAGAACGGGTGAAGCAACGGGTGTTTAAAATTCTCATAAAAAAATGGACACATGTAAAGACAAATAGGTAATCCATTGTAACAACCCAGGTTTTTGAGCGCCTATTTTATATTATTTCGCCCGATGGGCTAATACTCTAAAATAGGGGAAATGGGGGTAAATATTACTTCCCGTGAGATTTAGGGATAATATTTACTATGTTTTGTCTATTTACCGTATGAGAAGGTAAATAGCATTATATTGTGATATATTGCATCGTTATATGTAAAACGACGGTTATGGCTCACGTTTGAATTGAGGTATAATTAATGAAATAAAATAAAATTTGAACATAAGATTGTTCACACTTTCCCGAATGCCAAAATAGGGTGTGCGATTATTTTTAAAATAGTCGAGATCAAGAAATAAGTGCCATGTTGTATTTTGGAGTTTCGGGCACTTTTGACGCGTTGTGACTCAATTATGCAGATACAAGTCATTTAATGGTGTATTAGCAATTAAAAGAGGGCATTTGTGTTGTAAGACCCGTTTAAGTCCCTCGACCCCTTTTCTTTCTTCATTTTGTGAGAGAAGCCAAAGAAGAGAAAGAGAGAGGAGAGAGCTTGGGAGAAATGGGAGAAAGGAGAGAAAATGGAGATTTGAGGCCGAAATCCGTTGCTACCGGAGTTGAATCCGAAACTACAAACTCGAGGCAAGTTTCTTACTCCCTAGATGTTGATTTAATGTGATAAATTTCATGTTTAGTTAAGTTTTGGAGATTTAAACCATATATTGGTTTTTGTTGATTTTGATGATTAAACCCTTAATTCTTAGTTTTAATTTGATTTGAGGATAAATTAATAGTTAGTAATGGTGTAGAAATGATTTGGGTTGAATTGTTGTTGTTGATGTTGGGCAAAATCAGGGGTTTGAGGGTTCAAACAACCCGTAACCCATACTTGGAAATTCTGCAGGATCGAATCAATTCGCCCCTAGCGAATCGATTCGGCAATAGGGAAAGTTATAGGTCTGAATAGGACGAATCGATTCGGACCTACCGAATCGATTCGGGGTTATGCAGAATGCCAGAGTCTTCTTGACCGAATCGATTCGGACCTACCGAATCGATTGGCTTTTGGGGACCGAATCGATTCGGAAGTCCTGCATTTTTGGGATGTTTTTCTAGTTTAGTTTTGGTTCTTTTCTTTTAGGCTCGAAGTTTAGGAACCTTCCTTTGGGAAGCAATTAAGGGTCCTAGAGGGTGGTTTTGGGTAGACTAATGCCCTAGGATTAAATAAGATATTTAGGCTTACCCCTAGGGCTAGTTTGCGTAGGTTGATATCCGAATGATTTAGGAAAGTAACCTAGAGATAAATTGGAGATAAAATGTTAAGGTTGGGACAATTGGGAGACTCTCCTTGAGGGAGATTCATTTTAATGGTTTAAAATATTATATCGAAGTCTTAGAGACTAATTTGACATTTATGTCACTTCTGGTCTTAAGTCATTAATAAAATGTGACATTAAGAATGAGAAATGCATAAAGATGAAAGGTGGTAATAATAAATAAGTACAAATGCTTTTGAGAATGTAAAATTGGAGGTTTTCAAAAAGAAAAAGTAATGGTTTTCATAAATGTTAATGGATCGATACGCGCCTCTCTAAATCGCTATCTTAAGGAAAGTTCGTGCGTTGTGGTGAAGCCCCCTGACAAATTAACGCAGGGTGGATATAGTCCCTAGGCCATGTGAGCGTTTGTGTTGTATTTTTCTGCGATGGGTAGGAGATTTCGGGTGTGGTCTTGACTATCCCGCAGGCACATGGCCACTTCCCGATGTTTCGATAGGATCCCAGGTTGTCTAAATGATAGGCCCTGGAAGATGATAGCCATTTAGAGGCTCGCACAGTGGGGAAACCCAAACGGGCAGTCTTAGAATCGTTATATATATATGATTATAACTATTCTAAATCAAGTTGGACTTGATGAATGATGGTTCCATAAAGAGCACAATGAAAATGCCATAAAGAGCGTGAGAAAGTGCCATAAAGAGCACGATGAAAATGCCACAAAGAGCATATGATGATAACTATATTCCTGATAAGGAAGATATTTTTACAAAATGTATAGTTGAAATGAATGCGACAAAGAGCATAAGATTATGATTATATTTCCTAATAAGGAACAAATTTATGAAATGAATTAGTATACGATGAAATTTATTGGTAAACATTTGATAAAATGTTGTACCATTTATATATTCCAAAAGAATAAATGGGAATTGATGGTGAATGGATATAATTATGTATCCTTGCGGAGTAGTAGATGAGACCTCTCACATATATATATAATACATATTATTGTGTTAAGGGTCTAATGTATCTCGACGATCAGCCTGGCCTAGTAGTGGTGTATCGGGGAGGTTCCTTGTTTGGATTTCGCTTTGCGAGACACCCCATGCACGAATAAGGGCATAGTGTTGTGACTGGGGAGAAATTAGACTTTAGTACTTAGATTAATTAGGACAGGGTCTAATGTATCTCGACGATCATCCTTGCCTAGTATTAGTGTATCAGGCGGGTTCCTTGTTTGGATTTCGCTTTGCGAGACACCCCACGCACGAATAAGGGCATAGTGTTGAGATTGGGGAGAAGTTAGCCTTCTGTTCTTTCCTTAAATTGAACATCATCATTAATATTGCGCCAGGTTGGTGTTTGATTGAGAGGTAAGAAATATTATTGTTAATTGCGAGAGAATCAAGCACTTAACTGTCATGCATTTTATTCACATGGGAATCATATCAAATCGAGCCCTGAGAGGTACATATATTTCTTAGTTTATGCATATACTCTTTGCCGTTACAGGTGATCTACCGCATGGACACCCGTATTTACATTTCCATTCCGGTTGTCATGGATCTACAGCATATTGCGGATATTGTAGGTTATTTGTATTAGACGCTTCTTTCCATTCTACTTTAGTTATGTTCAGTTTATTTATTCGGGCGTGTTGCCCCACTGTTGCACTCATTCATCATATTGTAAATATGGAAATGTAATACTCGGTGTAACTATTTATATTGGTCTATTCACCGACAACTTATTCGGTGATTATTTATGATATTGTCACTCTTTATTCATCGGTTTTTGATATCCAACGTTTTCGCAAATGGGATTGTCTAAGTTTTATCTTTTATTTACAAATTTTCTTTTTATTGGCAATCCATTTTCTAAAATGATTGGTGGTTATCTTGTACTATTATTTTAATCGACAGTGATGCTGAGAATGGACCATCTATGATTCCTGTGATTATTGGAGTATTGGGATGGCCACCTATTATTTTAGTAGGCGGGTTATCACAGATGGTATCAGAGCATTAGGCTCTAGAGTCCTTAGGAATCTGTGTGGATGTATTTTGCTTTCAGCGTTGCTTCAGATTTGATATAGAACCCTAAGATTAAGATCGTTGATTTCTTTGGTGAGAACTCGTTCTCCTGCTATGATATGAGAACCCCGAAAATCTTTTGCGTGTTCGTGTGAGACTGGTAAGTTGTTAGATGAAGGGCATCATGGAAGGCCGTTATGAAGGCATTATAAGAATGGATTTTAAGAGCTGCGAACTGTAGTCGGGGATGAGGACCGCTTTAGAGGTCGCTTCCCTTGTCGCATTATCTTATATTGCTACCGTGACTACTAAGTACAATGGATATAGTTTTCCAAGTACCGTTGTCGGTAGAGGGTGATACTAAGTTTGGTACTCCAAGAGATATTAAGTTGAAGATGAGAGGTCCTTAGTGAGGACCACCTGTTGAAGTTAAGTTAGATAGAGGAGGTGTAATCTCGTTTGGTAAGAATATAAGGCCCGAGAGTTTGGCCTAGAGTGGGCCATAGAAGTGCCCAGGTACGAAGATCGAAAGGAAAATCTTCCACCCATTTGGAGTAAGGTTAAAATGGCGAAATAGGTAGTCGCCTTATATTGATGGAGTAGGAGGTTTTGGCTCATAGGGAAACCCGTTAGAAATTTTCGATGACAAGTTTCTCTATGGTGCTGGGAATGATGAGAAAATAAATTCTCAAGTATTCATGCGAGGTTCGGGTAAAGGCCGACAGTGAATTAAGGTTATCACGATTTGGGAAACCGTGCACCAAAATAAGATTGGTATGAAGAGGAAGGAGCCCTTTGATAGAAAGATCGGCTCACAAGTAAGTGTTATTAACACTTTAGGAGAAGCGTTGTTCATGAGACCCCATCGGTGGACATCCACCCGGGGAAGACTC
Source organism: Sambucus nigra (assembly GCA_949130495.1). Classification (NCBI taxonomy): domain Eukaryota; kingdom Viridiplantae; phylum Streptophyta; class Magnoliopsida; order Dipsacales; family Adoxaceae; genus Sambucus; species Sambucus nigra. The sequence continues at coordinate 424,947,033 of OX422218.1, forward strand.
ATGGAACTAAGGCCTGGGAGACTAGTAGAATGTTCCCTTTATAGGAGAAGTTAAGGGAACTATGCGAGAAATCGCTAGAGTAGCTAGAGATAGAAGTTGTTTATGTCGGTTCAGACTAGAATTATATGTCTAGGAACCTTTAGTAATGTCCTTAGAGATTGGCAAGTATGTCGGCGGAAATTTCCACCGTAGTTGAAGGTGGTATGTTCCTTATGTTAAAATGGAATAGTATTATATTTACCCTAGATTCGGGTGTGTATATTGAGCTTGTGGTACTATATCTATATAGCTTCCATTATAGGGAAGTTCTATCTTTTCTTTCACTCGTTATGGGGCGAGTGATGATATGTGTAGTATGTGCTTCTTGTATTATATGTAATATACGAGTAGAGATATTCTTGGGTTGGTTGGGGTGATAGGAAGTGAATAAATCGCAGGGCTATCCTATTTCTAGTTATAGGGAGGACTAGTTGTTCTAAAATATCTCTCCTGGATACAGGTTGAGACTTTATCGAGGTGGTTTATGGTATGTAGATAGTTTTCATTTTTATTTTATTTTGCTTTGTTTGTTTTGTTTTATTATTTGCTTGCTTTGCTTGTGTATGCTATTGCCTTATCTCCATGACCAACAAGTTAAGGGGATTGTGTGGAGGGGTTCCTTGTTTGGATTTATCTTTTACGAGATGCTCCACGCATGAACCTTAACGAAGTTGGAAGTGGAGAGATGTGAATTTTTCTTTCTTTTCTTTCTTTTCTTTCTTTATGTTGGTTAAGTGCTGGGTTGGAAAGTTTAGCCAAAAATCACGTAAATGAGTGGTTAGAAGGCTAAGTTAAAGTGTGTGATACGAGCAATGTGATAGTTTTCCTCTGATCAATGTGGGGAAGACTAAGATATGAAAGTCGAATTGAGACTTATGGTTATGCCTTAATGAGAAGGTCATCTATAAAAGATGTATGTATGTATAGTGAGACCAAGTGTTTGTGGCATTTTACAAAAATTAATTGCCTCAGTTGATTGATATGGTAAGACTTAGGGGTAGAAGTTTATTAGTATAGTTACGACTTCAGATTTTAGCTATCCCGATCATGTGCCTTCGACCGTTACTTCTCGACGATCGACGATGCGAGGTAGTAGTCTAACGGGATGGTTCCTTGTTTGGATTTCGCCTCGGCGAGACGTCCCACGCATAAAACCGAGTGAATGTCGGGAGTTGGGAAAGGTCTTGGACACTAGGGATATAATTAGGATATACTTATACGAATATACTAGGATAGATAGACTGACTTTAGGATTATTAGGATGTAAGTCCTTTAGGGCATGTAATGTGGTTTTAAGAGGGTGGTAGGGAGTTGACCACAATAAGTTTGTGGGTTAACTCTAAGTGGGATTTGGTCCCTAAAACGATGAAGAGATTTAGAATCTTGAGTGATTCGGAATGTTAGGCCGTAGAAGGAGGGGCCTTTCTTAGATAGAGCGTTACGTTTATAACCTATTCTTATAGGAATTGAAGTACGAACTGACTTTTACTCCTGCACTCGTGCTGTTAAGATTGAGAGTGGATTTGATAAACGAGTCCTTGCGAGGAACGGGAAGTATTAATGCTGGTGCATGAACCCATTGTTTATGCATCTCACAGACTTAAATTCGGTGAGAAATATTATTTCCCCGCTCGATTTAGAGCTCGTAGTGGTAGTATTAGCCTTAAAGAATAAAGGCACTACTTCCTGGGCAGGGATCTGGTCTTTTCACGAGCAAGAAGCTGAAGTTTGTGAGGGACTATTGATGGAATACTCCCCTTTCGCTAAGGCAATGCGGATGGGTTAGTAACTGCTCCGAGTAGAGAACCTTCGGAGAGATTAGGTAGGCACGGGATTCCAAGTAGAACGAGCTTCACCGAGGGGACGCTATAGTAAGAGAGCTCGTGTCCGTGATTGACCGACTCGCCTACTAGTGTGAAGAGACTAGTGGTGGGATGAGGAAGGACGAAAATAATAGTTTGTAGGGATTGAAATCTCCGTACAATTGTTCGGATCATTTCTTATATAGAGAGTATCAGGATGTACAAGTGTCTCCTTCCATAATAGAAAGGTAGGATCGATAGTTCTAGAGGAATGATTAGGTTCTACGTTAGAGAAAGAAGAAGGTAGACTAAGATCGCATTATGATGACCTTAGTTCGAGGAAAATAGGAATGCCACTTTTTAACTAGGGGTTTACTAGGGATGATAGAACGGTAGTTTATTGTGGTATACCCTTATATGGTTATACTATATGCCTGAATTTTTAGGTCAAAATTCCCTTATAAGGGGGGGAGTATGTAACAACCCAGGTTTTTGAGCGCCTATTTTATATTATTTCGCCCGATGAGCTAATACTCTAAAATAGGGGAAGTGGGAGTAAATATTATTTCCCGTAAGATTTAGGGATAATATTTACTATGTTTTGTCTATTTACCATATGAGAAGGTAAATGGCATTATATTGTGATATATTGCGTCGTTATATGTAAAACGACGATTATGGCTCATATTTGAATTGAGGTATAATTAATTAAATAAAATAAAATTTGAACATAAGATTGTTCACACTTTCCTGAATGCCAAAATAGGGGGTGCGGTTATTTTTAGAATAGTTGAGATAGTTGAAATAAGTGCCATGTTGTATTTTGGAGTTTCGGGCACTTTTGACGCGTTGTGACTCAATTATGCAGATACGAGTCATTTAATGGTGTATTAACAATTAAAAGAGGGAATTTGTGCTATCAGACCCATTTAAGTCCCCCCACCCCTTTTCTTTCTTCATTTTGTGAGAGAAGCCAAAGGAGAGAAAGAGAGAGGAGAGAGCTTGGGAGAAATGGGAGAAAGGAGAGAAAATGGAGATTTAAGGCCGAAATCCGTTGCTACCGGAGTTGAATCCAAAACTACAAGCTCGAGGAAAGTTTCTTACTTTCTAGATGTTGATTTAATGTGATAAATGGCATGTTTAGTTAAGTTTTGGAGATTTAAACCATATATTGGTTTTTGTCGATTTTGATGATTAAACCCTTAATTCTTAGTTTTAATTTGATTTGAGGATAAATTAGTAGTTAGTAATGGTGTAGAAATGATTTGGGTTGAATTGTTGTTGTTGATGTTGGGCAAAATCAAGGGTTTGAGGGTTTTGGGATTTTACGGTTCAAACAACCCGTAACCCATACTTGGAAATTATGCAGGATCGAAACGATTCGCCCCTAGCGAATCGATTCGGCAATAGGGAAAGTTACAGGTCTGAATAGGGAGAATCTATTCGGACCTACCGAATCGATTCGGGGTTATGCAGAATGCCAGGATCTTCTTGACCTAATCGGTTCGCTTTTGGGGACCGAATCGATTTGGACAGGGCAAATCGATTCAGAAGTCCTGTATTTTTGGGATATTTTTCTTGTTTAGTTTTGGTTCTTTTCTTTTAGGCTCGGAGTTTAGTAACCTTCCTTTTGGAATGAATTAAGAGTCCTAGAGGGTGGTTTTGGGTATTCTAATGCCCTACGATTAAATGGGATATTTAGGCTTACCCCGAGGGCTAGTTTGCGTAGGTTGATATCCGAATGATTTAGGAGAGTAACCTAGAGATAAATTGGAGATAAAATGTTAAGGTTGAGACAATTGGGAGACTCTCCTTGAGGGAGATTCATTTTAATGGTTTGAAATATTATATCGAAGTCTTAGAGACTAATTTGAGGTTTATGGCACTTCGGGTCTTAAGTCATTAATAAGATGTGACATTAAGAATGAGAAATGCATAAAGATGAAATGTGGTACTAATAAATAAGTGCAAATGCTTTTGAGAATGTAAAATTGGATGTTTTCAAAAGGAAAAAGTAATGGTTTTCATATATGTTAATGGATGGATACACACCTCTCTAAATCGCTATCTTAAGGGAAGTTATCCCGTTGTGGTGAAGCCCCCGGACAAATTAACGCAGGGTGGATATAGTCCCTAGGCCATGTGAGCGTTTGTGTTGTATTTTTCTGCGATGGGTAGGAGATTTCGGGTGTGGTCTTGACTATCCCGTAGGCACATGGCCGCTTCCTGACGTTTCGATAGGAGGCCAGGTTCTCTAAATGATAGGCCCTGGAAGATGATAGCCATTTAGGTGCGCCCACAGTGGGGAAACCCGGACAGGCGATTTATGAATCGTTATATATATATATGATTATAACTATTCTAAATCAAGTTGGACTTGATGTATGATGGTGCCATAAAGAGCACAATGAAAATGCCATAAAGAGCATGAGATAGTGCCATAAAGAGCACAATGAAAATGCCACAAAGAGCATATGATGATAACTATATTCCTGATAAGCAAGATATTTTTACAAAATGTATAGTTGAAGTGAAATGACACAAAGAGCATAAGATTATGATTATATTTCCTTATAAGGAACGAATTTATGAAATGAATTAGTGTATGATGAAATTTATTGGTAAACATTTGATAAAATGTTGTACCATTTGTATATTCCTAAAGAATAAATGGGAATTATGTTTTGATGCTGAATGGGTATAATTATGTATCCTTGCGGAGTAGTAGATGAGACATCTCACACATATATATAATACATATTATTGTGTTAAGGGTCTAATGTATCTCGACGATCAGCCTTGCCTAGTAGTAGTGTATCGGGGGGATTCCTTGTTTGGATTTCGCTTTGCGAGACACCCCACGCAAGAATAAGGGCATAGTGTTGTGACTGGGGAGAAGTTAGCCTTTAGTACTTAGATTAATTTGGACAGGGTCTAATGTATCTCGACGATCAGCCTTGCCTAGTAGTAGTGTATCGGGGGGGTTCCTTGTTTGGATTTCGCTTTGCGAGACACCCCACGCACGAATAAGGGCATAGTGTTGAGACTGGGGAGAAGTTAGCCTTCTGTTCTTTCCTTAAATTGAACATCATCATTAATATTGCGCTAGGTTGCTGTTAGATTGAGAGGTGAGAAATATTATTGTTAATTGCGAGATAATCACGCACTTAACTGTCATGCATTTTATTCACATGGGAATCATATCAAATCGAGCCCTGACCCGTATCTATATTTTTTTGTTTTTGCATATACTCTTTTTCGTTACAGGTGCTCTACCGCAGGGACAACCGTATTTACATTTCCATTCCGGTTGCATGGAGCTATAGCATATTGCGGATGTTGTAGGTTATTTGTATTAGACGCTTCTTTTCATTCTACTTTAGTTATGTTCAGTTTATTTGTTCGGGCATGTTGCCCCAGTGTTGCACTCATTCATTATATTGTAAATATTGAAATGTAATACTCGGTGTAACTATTTGCATTGGTCTGTTCACCGATAGCTTATTCGGTGATTATTTATGATATTGTCACTCTTTATTCATCGGTTTTTGATATCCACCATTTTTGTAAATGGGATTGTCTAAGTGTTATCTTTTATTCACAAATTTTCTTTTTATTGACAATCCGTTTTCTAAAATGATTGGTGGTTATCTCGTACTATTATTTTAATCGACAGTGATGCTGAGAATGGACCATCTATGATTCCTGTGATTATTGGAGTATTGGGCTGGCCACCTATTATTTTAGTAGGCGGGTTGTCACATCCATTTGACAACTTCTCTCTTTCCCTCTTATCTTTGCAAATACTTTAATTGACAATTGGTTAGCAAATGACAATTGAACCCTTAAGTTGATATCATCTAAATGTCTAATTTTTTTCACTTATAAAAAATAAGAATTTATATTTTCAATAAAAAAAATTATTTTTTATTAAAAAAGAAACTGTTTTTAATAAGATTTTATTTTAAAAATATTTTTTTAACTTTTCATAATTGTTTAAAAAACATTTTAATTATAAAGAAAATCTTATCTATTTTTTTTCTTAAAAAACTTTTTATAACAGGTAAAAATTGTTTTATTAAAAATGTGTTTTTTTTATTTACACATTTTATTTTTGATTAAAAACTATTATTTTGTACTATTTTAAAATCTTATCTATTTTATTTTTGTACATACCGTTGGCGCTGACTATTTTTTCTAATATGTTGGTTGGCACCAGTGGACCACCTATAGGTGATTGGACTGCCTCAACATATTAGAAAAAAAGGTCCGCGCCAGCGTTATGTATGGACTGCGTATACATACCGCTGGCGTGGACCATTTTTTCTAATAAGTTGCTCCGCGTCAACGATATGTATAGGTAGTCCACTGGCGCGAACCAACATATTAGAAAAAATGGTTCGCGCCAACGGTATGTATAGATGGTCGGACTGCATAAACATACCGCTGGGGAAAACCATATTTTTTAAATAGTAAAAAGTTAATTTTTAAAATAGTACAAAAAAATAGTTTTTAATCAAAAATAAAATGTGTAAATAAAAAAATATTTTTTTAATTAAATAATTTTTACCTGTTATAAAAATAGTTTTTAATAAAAAAAATAGATAAATTTTCTTTGCATTTTAAATATTTTTTAAACAATTATGAAAAGTTAAAAAATATTTTTAAAATAAAATCTTATTAAAAACAGTTTCTTTTTTAATAAAAAATAGTTTTTCTTCTTGAAAATATAAATTTTTATTTTTTATAAGTGAAAAAATTAGACATTTAGATGATATAAACTTAAGGGTCCAATTGTCATTTACTAACCAATTGTCATTGACAGTATTTGCACAGATAAGAGGGAAAGAGAGAAGTTGTCAAATGGATTACCCATTTGTTTTTTCACGTGTCCTTTTTTGGCGAGAATTTTATACACCCATTGCTTCACCCGTTCTTCCCACCCGCCGGATATATATATATATATATATATATATATATATATATATATATATATATATATAGAGAGAGAGAGAGAGAGAGACTCTTGTGGACATTAAGTTTAAACATCATTTTTTTAAAATAGAAAAACAAAATTAGCTAATTTTTTTGTGTCATATTTAAACATTTCAAGGAACGCATGAAACACCCCGCCTAATTAAATACCGGGTGGCCAGTCCCATACCAAATTAAAACAGAATATATAGTTGGCTCATTCTTAGCATCACTATCGAAAACATTTACAACTCACCCAATAACCAATTAAGCTGATGTTAAAAACTTTCCAAATTTTAATTCAACAAAGTCAAATTACAATTTTAGAATAACACAATACATTTTAATCTACAAAACTGATAACCGAATAGATAACACAAAAGAATTTAAATGCAATTGGAATAAACATTCTAAAATAATATTAATCCATTACAGTAATCCCAACAATAACAAATGTATTAAAATGACACGAACACAATACTTTATGATTCCGATAGAAAGTGCAAACTGAAATCCTTTGGGCGACATGCCCTAACTAAGAAAATACTGTGAATCAAAAGAAGATAGGAGTATAAGCAAAAACTCCATAGCTCCATAGCTCATTGAAATTTGCTAAGGTTGGCGTCCCTACTGCTAGACACCTGATATAGGAGATAGAATAGAAAAGAAAATATGCAAGGAAACGGGTCAGAGCCCGATTGTAAAAATGATTTTTAAAACAACAATTATTTAACAAGTTCAACAAAGAATTTATTATGTACATGTTAGTATCCAACTCTCACTTGCTATTCTCACCTCTCAACTGGAGTGCACACTTAACATTTCCTATTAACCTCCTAGTTAATGGTTCCTCGTTACTAATTCCCATAAAATTATTTCATCCCAGATTATAACCGCGTATGTCCCATACCATACGTCATATAATCATTCATTTGCATTTCTCATTTATATGAATATTTTCCCCTTAACATCAATCATTTCTCATTAATATGAATTAATATATTCAATAAATATTCATTATCTTATTTCAGTTCTTTTCTCAATTCACCGCTATCCACAATTATCACGCAGTAGATCATTTAACCACACTATAACCATTCATTCATTTAATTCATTATATATATATATATATATATATATATATATATATATATATATATATATAATACGACACCCCAAGTCACGGATGTGGTGCAATGCATTACGCTACTATCATGTCCCATCATCGTCGGTCGCTGAATAGGGGACTAAAGGTTCGGTAAGGATTCCTCGAACCGCAAACATCAACAAACAAATTGGAGGCGAACATATTTCTCGTATCCATGGGTCACGCACATACCTACGTACCCACAGTCAGTGAACTTATCAACTCCACGATAAGTCTTTCATATACCTATGTTCTTGAGCGACAAATCAAACATCCCATGGATTCATCAGGATATGACTGCGCTCACGCGCAAACCTCCTGTCGATAGCAAGTAAGTTAGGTATGTCATACACATAATCATCAATCATTCAAAGAGGCATTATCACACCTTTAATATACTATCAACAAGGTACTCAAATTACCCTTAGATTGTTCCCATACATAGCATTATATCTCTTTAATTCCCACCTATTAAAATATCATAACTTTACTTCTTAATTTAATTATCCCCGAGCCTCACTCAATATTCAAGGTTCAAATAGGTTTTTCCTCAACATATATTTAGTAAGAAGTCACTAATACCCTACTGGTCCATATCATCATATTTCCCGAATTACTACGAATTAAACTCTACCTTTTTAATTAGGGTTAAAACTGATAGTTGCACATCTCTTATAAACTCCTCTTCTTTCAATTAGCATTAAACCCTCTTGTAAACTTAAGGATACCCTGGTATTATATTCAATCACCCCTACTGGTTCGATCTTTAATCCTCATGCATACCAATTAAAATCCAATATATTAATCTAGTAATCGAATTTCCTTTAATTTAATTATCATTATTCTAATCAATTAAATCTAAATCAAATTAATTCAAAACCTTATCTAGGGCTACCAAAGTTTTGGGATAAGAACCAACATTAAAAAGAAACAACTATAGGAATTCTGGGGAGGTCGATCGATCGAAGGCAGGGGTCGATTGATCAATCGCTCAGGTAACAGCCCAGTTTTTCTACATTTCTTCAACTATGGTGTGGGTACCCTGAATTTAGCATTATAGGCCTAGACGAGTAGCCCCGCCTTAGAGGCCCAAAGCCCTGGACCATAACCTTTTGTATTGATCCAATTACTCCACGATCCCATGAGGAGAAGTTGTGGAGGAGCGCGATCCCATGTAGAGGGGAGATGGCTAATAAGGAGGAACCCATCACCACCACTAACCAACATATACATGTATAAATCAAACCCTAAGTCCAGGGTAAAGGACAAGTTGTATTCTTTGTACTTGTTCTTCAGAATATAGATAAATAACACTAACTGAACCACCGTGGACGTAGGCACATCTTTGTTGAACCACGTATACCCGTTGTTGTGTTATTGGCATTTTATTTATCTTTTCTTGGTTATTACCTCTTTCATATTTATTTGTGTTGCATAATAATTGTCACCACAATTGGCGCCGTCTGTGGGAAGCGTTCATATTTCCCTGAGAAGAACCCACGCCGAGAAAAAATCTAAGATGTCTGGTCATAGCAGCAACGCTCCTCAAGCAGGAGATATTCAGGAACCACCTGCTCCTCGCAGGATTAGGTCTGAAGTCCGACGTTCAGATCAAGGGGCTCGCTTAGAAAGGCCAGCCTCAGAAGAGAGTCAAGGACCAGCAAGGTCCACGCAGATATCCAGGTTGATCGATGAATACGAAGCAAGGCTCCACGAGCAGAGGGAGTCTTCTCGCAGATATGAGGCTGAGAATGCTCGCTTGAAAAGAAGACTGGAAAAACTGGAGGAGGAACTACGTCCTGATACCAGGAGATGCCCCTATTGCACTCCTAGCCCTCAGGCGAGAAAATCTTGCAGCCGAGGAAGGAGCCCTAGGGGGAAATATCAAGGGTATGAAGGTGGCGACTCAAACGACGACCTCCGCGAACAACTGAGAAAAGCTCGCCGCTACCAGAGCCCTGCTCGCAGCGACGACAACATACGGAACTTGGTCCGCAGAGAAATGGACCAACATCCAGCTCACGACAGCACCAGGTCGACTAGAGAACTCGCTAGGAGAGCCCTCAAGACCCAGATGAAATCACCCTTCACAAGGGAAATTGAAGAAGAAGAGGTTCCCAAAAAGTTTGCCATTCCAAGGTTCAAGATTTACAATGGGAAGACTGATCCCAGTGATCATGTCAGGCACAACCGGCAGGCTATGACCCTCTGGAACCACCGAGATGCACTGATTTGCCGTATATTCCCCTCGAGCCTTCATAACGTGGCCCAGAAATGGTTCGAGAAACTCCCTCACCGATCCATCAGGAATTTCAAATCCCTGGTCGAGCTCTTTATGACCCGGTTCATCACCAGCAGCTCCAATCCCAAAAGGATGGATGCTCTATTAAAAATGAAGAAAATGCCTCAGGAGACACTCCGAGACTACGCAAAGAGGTACTGGGAGTTATTCAACGAGGTCGAGGACTGCGCGGAAGAAGTGGCAGTGGCTTCATTCAAAATTGGGCTACCTAGCTCTTCCCTCCTTTACCAGTCCTTGACAAAGAAGGAAGCTACGACCATTGATGACCCAATGGCCCGGATTGAGAAATACGCAAAGGTGGAAGACATCACCCGCCTTAACATAGGAGAAAACGGTCGAGCCAAGCTCACTACTAAGGGAAGTGAGAAAGTTGAGAACCAGAAAAAAGGAGGAAGGAGTGGGGGCAAGAATGGATCCAAAAGCGGAGGGAACCCTGACGTTACAAAATTGTTCCAGGTGGTCAACACCGTCTTCAAAGAACCAATTTACAAAATTTTCGCGAAGATCAAGGATGAGCCGTTCGTCAAATGGCCCCGAAAAATGGAAGGAGGCCCCTCGAAAAGAAACAATGCATTAAGGTGCACTTTCCACAAAGAGGGAGGGCATAAGACCGAGCATTGAAAGGCTCTTAAGTCCCACCTCGAAGAGTTGGCCCAATCCGGACATTTGAATGACTTTGTGGAAAAGAAGGTAGAGAGAGTGACCGTCCACAAGGAGGCAAAACCCGACAACGTATTGGAAGATGATGCCGGACATGAATTCGCAGTAATCCACAGAGTATCCGATGTTAAAAAAATCCAGGGTAACTCAGCTCGAATGGAGGTAAAGAAGCTGACAACGGTGATGCAAGCTTTTCAGATTGATCCAGCAAAATCACAAGCAGGAAAACGTCGCCGAGCAGAGGACATCAACTACAACAAGCATATTGTTTTCACGGATGAAGATCTTATGGGAGTGAGGACCCCACATCACCATGCCTTAGTCATTACACTTAGGATAGCCAACTTTGATATCGACAGGCTGCTCGTCGATCAAGGGAGCTCATCCGAAGTAATGTACATCGACCTATTTTGAAAATTGAAGTTGAACATCGCCAACCTAAAGGGAACCACTGTCCCTCTGGTCAGCTTCGCTGGGAAGATGACCATGCCTCTGGGCAAGATAGTACTGCCAGTGCTCGCTGGAAATGTTTCCAAAATGATCGAATTCTTGGTGGTAGACATCGATTCATCGTATCAAGCCATCCTCGGCAGGGGATGGCTTCATGCAATGAAGGCAGTCTCCTCGACCTACCACCAGAAACTCAAATATGTCACCGAGCGGGGAGTGATGGAGATACATAGCGACCAGGCGATGGCGAGAAAGTGCTTCATAGCGGCCATCCGACCAAAGCTTGAGAAAAGAGTCGTTCAAACCAGCGAGAAAGTGGAGGAAGGTGCAATCCCTTCCAAATAGCAATTAAAATATGGAAGGCTCGGAGTGGATGAGACCAGGCTCCTTCCCTCCGAGCGTGTTGTAGAGGACCTGGTAGAAGTGATGGCTAAAGAAGGCGACAACAGCAGAGTCTTCCTGATCGGGACTTCACTCACTGACCAAGAGAAAAAGGATTTGTTAACCTTACTCAGAAGCAACATAGATGTTTTCGCTTGGGAACCCTATGAGCTGCCAGGAATCGATCCCAATATGGTCTACCATCGATTGCACGTCAATCCCACATTCAAGCCGATAGCGCAGAAGGCACGACGAACTGCTCCCGAGAAGGCCAGAGTAATAGAAAAAGAAGACAAAAAACTGCTGGATGCAGGGTCCATACGGGAAGTGCAATTCCCCAAATGGTTATCCAACCCAGTGGTAGTTCCGAAAAGCAATGGGAAGTGGAGAGTTTGCATAGACTTCACTGACCTCAACAAAGCCTACCCCAAGGATAGCTTCCCTCTTCCGAAAATATACCAACTAGTAGACGCCACCGCAGCTCACGAACGAATGAGTTTTCTGGACGCATACTCAGGATATCACCAGATCCCCCTGTATGCCCCAGATCAGGACAAAACGGGGTTTATCACGACAGTTGGTTTATACTGTTACAAGGTCATGCCTTTTGGGCTAAAAAATGCAGGGGCAACCTATCAGCGGCTAGTTACTAAAATGTTCAAGAATCAAATGGGAGACACAATGGAGGTCTACATTGACGACATGCTCGTCAAGAGCAAGAAGAAGGAAAATCACCTCTCGGACCTATCAAGTATCTTCGAAATCCTCAGGAAGTACCGAATGAAACTCAACGCGAGCAAGTGTTCCTTCGGTGTCCAGTCAGGAAAGTTTCTTGGGTATTTAGTCAGCAAGCGAGGCATAGAGGCTAATCCGGACCAGATTAATGCAATCAAAAGAGTGCAACCTCCTCGCACAGTTCGAGATGTGCAGAAGCTCACTGGAATGCTCATTGCTCTAAATCGTTTCATTTCTAAATCCTCCGAGAGATGCAAGCCCTTCTTCCAAATCCTAAAATGTAGCAAAACAGTAGAGTGGACCCCAGGTTGCACACAAGCGTTAGACGAGATCAAGTCCTACCTAAGCTCCCCACCGTTGCTTGTCATACCACAGCAAATGGAATCTTTGTACCTCTACCTCTCTGTATCCAGCCATACTATGAGCTCAGCGCTAATGTGTGAAGTTACAGGGATCCAACATCCAGTCTATTAGGCGATCAAAACCTTACTAGACGCCGAGAAGCGCTACCTACCATTGGAAAAGCTCGCATTCGCCCTAGTAATTTCCTCGAGAAAACTGAAGCATTACTTCGAAGCTCATACGATCATCGTCCTTACATCACACCCACTCAAGGCTGTCCTAAGGAAGGCGAATTTGTCAGGCAGACTGTCTAAATGGTCAGTCGAGTTCGGTCGATTTGACATCCAATTTCAACTAAGGACAGCTATCAAGGGTCAAATCCTTGCTGATTTCATAGCTGAATTCGCAGGCGAAGAACCCTTCAACCAGCCTAAGACAAGAGAACAAAATAACCAGGCTGTAAGGGAAAGCTGGAAACTATTCGTTGATGGAGCCTCCAACTCAAAGGGGGCAGGAGTAGGAATTTTTCTCATCACTCCAGAAAATACAGTCCTCGAGCAAGGAATCAGGCTGGGATTTGCAGCCTCCAACAACGAAGTAGAATACGAAGCCTTAATAGCAGGTCTCCAAAAGGCGCAAACTCTGGGAGTAAAGCATTTGCAGGTATTCGTAGATTCGTAACTAGTTTCCAATCAGATAAGTTGAGATTATAATGCGAAGGATGAGAGAATGTCAGCCTACCTCTCCTTGGTAAAAAACTTAATGACGAACTTTGAAGAGATCAACATCCAACAGTTTCCCAGGGGGTAAAACATCCACGCTGACGCCTTAGCAGCCCTGAGCTCGGCAGTTGATTCTAGTCTTAAAAGGGTCATCCCTATCAATTTCCTCAGTTGCCCAAGAATTTACCCCAACTGCGAGCTGATAAAGGTAAAACCAATACTCCAATTAGAGTCAGCCCCCAGCTGGATGGATCCCTTGAAAGACTATTTAAAGAACGGAACGCTCCCAGAGGATAAGAGGACTGACCACCAGATAAGAGTCAAAGTTGCTCACTTTCACTTATCCACGGGAGGCGACTTGTATAAAAGATCTTTCTCCGGCCCCTACCTTAGATGCGTCCACCCAGGCGATGTCAAAGGCAGTGCTTCATGAGCTTCACGAAGGAATATGCGGGAGTCATGTCGAAGGAAGGTCTCTAGCCTTCCGAGCAATGAAGGAAAGTTATTGGTGGCTATATATGCAAAAGGACTCCGCAGCATATGTCCGCAAATTCCTAAAATGCCAACTTCACGCCCCCATGGTCCACCAGCCCGCCACCGAGTTAAAATCCCTGACCAGTCCCTGGCCCTTCTCCCAGTGGGGAATGGACATCGTGGGACCACTACCCACCGCTGCCGGTAATCGCAAATACCTGTTGGTTGCAACTGATTACTTTACCAAGTGGATTGAGGCAAAACCATTGGCGAACATCCGAGATGATGACATGATGAGGTTCATATGGAGAAATATAATAACTCGATTCGGGATCCCTTGAACCATCATCACTGACAATGGAACACAGTTCGAGAGTGGCCCTTTTCAGGACTTCTGCGACAAACACGGGATCAGGCACCACTTCAGCTCGGTGGCCTACCCTCAAAGCAACGGACAAGCTAAAGCTTCCAATAAGACAGTGATCGCTGGATTGAAGAAGCGATTAGAGCGAGCCAAAGGCGCGTGGACAACCGAGCTACCGCATATCCTATGGGCGTACAGAACGACTCCTAGGCGAGCCACAGGAGAAACGCCATTCTCACTAGGATATGGTATGGAGGCAGTCATCCCACTAGAAGCAGGATTGCCTACAATAAGATCCGACCTTGTCGAGCAGGGTCAGAACGATCAGGCTTTGCTCGCTGAACTCGACTTGGCCGACGAGGGCAGGGAACTTGCCCTAGTAAAACTAGCGAGCTATCAGCAACAGCTCACGAAGCACTACAGTAAAAGGGTCAATCCGAGGAAATTCGAAGTTGGGGACTATGTTCTAAGAAAGGTCCTGGGCAACACAGTAAAGTCATCAGACGGTAAACTGGGCCCGAACTGGGAAGGACCCTATAAGATAATTACAGAAGACCTGCAAGGCGCCTATCATTTGAAAACGATGGAGGGCAGAGAGATACCACGAGCATGGAACGCAGCTAATCTCAAGAAATTCTATTTTTAGGAGTTCTATTGTTAGATTTTTTTATTGTACTCATTATGGGAAAGAACAGTTTATTTCTCAATTCACCAATGAAAATCTTTCAGTTGATCACTCTCTAAAAAGTAACAATTACATCTTATTGCACATCCTTTTCAAATCACAGGCATAATGGTTGACACAGCAGGGGAACACCCCTCCTCAGGTCATCGTCATGAAGCACGACAGACCTCTTAGCATTGCCCATGGCAATATATGAAGCCCTACAGAGTATCCTTAGGCATCAAACCTACTTTGGTTGAACAAAATCCTGACCGGATGAATTGCCCCTAAATTTGTTGGGCCATTTTTATGGGTCCAATGAATTTAAATGATCAGCTGTTATGGTTGATTTCTTTGAAAACTGTGAAGTTACTTTGGCGGCACCCGCTTCGCTATCCGTGCGCTATGATTAGAATTGAAGGCTTGTTGGAATAAGGCACATTTCTCTTCGTCGTTTCATCTTTTTTCAGCAACCTTCTATCTTCTGAGAACTCTTACGCTTTGTACCTTTTGTTTTAGATCTTTACTCTTGTTGCTTCTTCGCCATTTGACCTGATCTTCTGTCTTGTAAGTCTCTCGTGCTCTTTGCCTTTTCTCTTTGGTTTGTAGTTTTTCTTGTATTTTTCCAATGGCGAAGATTGGAAATAGGTCAGTAACTGAGTTTAGAAAATTCTACAGTATTCCTGAGTGGGTAGAGATTGAGTATTGTGCCTCGCCTCCTATGAATGTTAGGGATATAGAAGATGCACATTGGATTCACGTCCTATTGCTCTCCCAGGGGGGACTTACCTTTCCCCCTAATGATCTGTTTCTGCACTTCTTTAGCTATTTTAGTATTGTGCCTGCACAATGTTCGCCCAACGTATGGAAAATAGTGAACGGCGTGCATAGGATAAATTAATTGTATGGCACAAGGTTAGGGCTTGTCGAGGTCTGCTTTTGTTACTCCTTTTCTCAAAGGAGTTCAGGTGTTCTGTACCTTAAGGCTAGGAGCCCTGATAGGGTATTGGTAGTAAATTTACCTAATTCCCATAAGGACTACTGGCAAGAAGGTTTTCTTGTTAGGAATTGGCAACTATCCCCTCAATTTGAAGGGTCGAGGTCTGAGAGGTTCACTATTCCCTTTTATGGGGAAGAATATATAGGTAGATGTTATATTATTGTTTCAACCTTTGCTGACTTGTGATTTTTCTGACCTCTCCTTGGTTTTTCTTTCACAGCGAGGACAAAGAACTTGGAGCCTGCTCTCAGCGAGGTTCGTATCTCGGAACTGGTGAAAGCTTGGAACATCAGGGAACCTTTGGGTGACGGCGAGCATCCTAGGTCTGCTTCTTTTTTGCTTGAATACAAGAACACAGGCTCCAGCTTCATAGCCCGACCTGTGGATAGTGTTCCAGACTTTGACTCTCCCGAAGAAATTTCGGCTGAGCCCATCCATTTGGACGAAGAAGAGAGCAGTTCGGAGAGTGAGCCTGCAAGCGTTGTAAGTAATTTGGGTGCAGGCAGTGCTGACAGTAGAAGTTCTTCCAAATGGGATTCCGAGGCTCGAGATTTGTCGAGCACTACCAGCAGTTCTGGTGAAAAGATGCCTTCTAGGAAGAATTTGATCAGAGATGACGATGATGATGATGACGTGCTTCTTGCACAGAGGTCCAATAAATCGAAGACTGCCTCTGGGGCCATAGCTACTGGTTCTCGGCCTTCTTCTCAGGAGCAAGATAAGAAGAAGAGAGAGGAGGAGCAAGCGAGAGAGATAGAGAGAGAAGAAAAAGGAGGAGGAGAGGAAGAAGGTGGAAGAGAAGAAGAAGGTGGAGAAGAGAAAGATAAGGGAGAGAGAAAAATATGAGGAGAGGAGGAAGATGGAATTGAGGACCAAAACTGGTCAAGCCCTGGTCCCAGTGTCCGCCTTGCCTGAGGAGGCTTCGGTGGCCACCTCTCCTCAGCTTGCCCCTGCGCTGCTCGAGAGAGCAGTCCTCCCTGCAGATCGTGAGAGGGCGTTGGGGTCCGATCAACTGGCTTTGTAAGCTAGCCAAAGGCTTGCCTTGGTAAGGTTCCCTTCTAATTCTCAATTTCTTTTAACAAATTTTGATGGTTTCTTCTTCTTGATCCCTTCCTTGTTCGTTGCAGTTTGTAATCGACTTCGCTGTGCATTATCGCTCTCGCGATGAACTGATGAGAAGGAATGGCGAGCTGGAGCAGCAAAAATCTATCCTGGTAACCAGGGGGTCTCAGCTGGAGGCCGATCTGAAGGCTGCTGATGCAGCTCGAGCTTCATCTGATTTGGCTCTTGTTAATTCTACTCGCGAAAGAGATGATGCGGTCAGGGAGCTTGGGGATTTGAGGAAGGCGTATGAACTGGTGTGCTCGAGCAAGCTAGACCTTGGAGAGAAGAAAAGGGTTCTGACCGAGCAACTGGAGGCGGAGAAAGCCCAGGCAGCCACTCTTAAGGAAGATTCGTACAACTCTGGCTGGGCTGCTGCGTATGAGGATGTCGAGGTTCAGATAGGCTATATCAGCCATCTGAACTTCAAGAAAGGGTGGAATAAGGCTCTCGTGGCTGTTGGGGTGGACGTTGCATCCCCACTCTTTGACGAGCATGATCCAGGGCCAAAGCCAGTCGTGGATGAGGACCCAACCCCAACTGCTGAAGGCACTGATCCTGTCTCTCAGGCGACTTCTACTGATGCTCCCTTGGTCGAGAGGATAGGGGACACCCCTGCAGAGGGTAATGCCCCTGCTAATGCAGATAAGGACAAGGGACCATCCGCCTTTGGGCCACCCGAGGTTGCTAATTGATAGGGCTTCTTTGTAATTTTTTCTTTTTTAACCTGATGTAACCTCGTTCATTATCAATGAAAAGACTTCTTTTTTGTTTATGATGATCTCTTTCTTTTCTCTTTCTTTTACTTGTAGTTGGTTGATGTGGATGACTATATTCCTGTTACCTCCCAACTAGGTAGGACTCTTGGTCCTAATGCAAGCTCTGCAGTTCGCCAGGCCTTTGCTAGGCTTTGCAGGTTTGCTAAGTCAAGGAACCAGAAATATAAGGATCAGTCCGAGCTAGTGGCCAAGTTGAAGGACAAGCTCCAGGAAATGGAAGAGATCGGTGCTTCAGTGCAAGAAGAAGTTAGCGAGCTGAGAGCGAAGTTAGTAGAGGCCACCGAGATCAACCAAGTTAGGGAGTTTCTGCGGCGGGAGAATGAAGACCTGAGGCGGGAGGTCTCGAAGCTTCAGGAGCATTCACTGAGAACCGTTTCGACAGTCCTACAAGGCTCTTCTTCGTTGCGAGCTTCTTGGCCTCCCCTCCCGCGTGCTGGTAGGAGTGCCAGGGGTAGGAATAGGGAAGTCGAGGAACAACGTGAGAGGGAAATGGAGGAGCTGCGCGACGATGTTCGACGAGCTTACGTGACTGCTTCTGGGCTCCAGAGGGACGTCACCCGTCTCCGGCATTTGTTCAAGAAGGGCCCTCGCCAAGTGTGTTCGAATGGCTATGATCAGGGATGGCTGGATGCTCCCACAAGGTTATTAGAGTTCGAGGAGCTCTCCTTCATCAGGGGGTGGTTGAGTGCTCTCAAAGAGCTACAGGTCCCGAAGAACTCGACGTTGTGGTATCGATACGAGATGTCCTCCTCTACTCTGATGCCCAATCCATTCAGGCGGGATGATCGATAGATCCCCATCGATGTTATTCTACGGCGATTATTGGAGTTGGACGCAAATGAGGTCGTGGAGGAGCTCGCTCCTGCTCCTGATGATGGAAGGAGAGCTAAAGTTGCTGACTATCTTACTCGGAGGCTTCCACCTCCTTGAGATTTTGTTTTTTAATAATTGTAAATGCTTTGGGCGAGCTTCGCCGACTAAACATGTACTATTATTGTTTGTAAATATAAAAGATTAATGGAAAGTTCGAGTTTTTGGCGATTTTGCCGACTAAACGTGTTCATCCAATCCTTTTATATTTTTGCAGCTTTACAATCCTTTTTATCTTGTCATGTGAGTGTCCGCCCAGTCCAGTATTAGGAATACCATTATGCCCTCCCTTTACCTTTTAGGTCATGTCATCACACTCCCTTAGGCCTAAGTAGGTCAATTGGCGAGGACACACCTGGTATTGGATGTCTTCATCCGGTCAGGATTTTATTCAACCAAAGTAGGTTTGATGCCTAAGGATACTCTGTAGGGCTTCATATATTACCATGGGCAATGCTAAGAGGTCTGTCGTGCTTCATGACGATGACCTGAGGAGGGGTGTTCCCCTGCTATGTCAACCATTATGCCTGTGATTTGAAAAGGATGTGCAATAAGATGTAATTGTTACTTTTTTGAGAGTGATCAACTGAAAGATTTTCATTGGTGAATTGAGAAATAAACTATTCTTTCCCATAATGAGTACAATAAAAAAAATCTAACAATAGAACTCCTAAAAATAGAATTTCTTGAGATTAGTTGCGTTCCATGCTCGTGGTATCTCTCTGCCCTCCATCATTTTCAAATGATAGGCAACTTGCAGGTCGTCTGTAATTATCTTATAGGGTCCTTCCCAGTTCGGGCCCAGTTTACCGTCTGATGGCTTTACTGTGTTGCCCAGGACCTTTCTTAGAACATAGTCCCCAACTTCGAATTTCCTCGGATTGACCCTTTTGCTGTAGTGCTTCGCGAGCTATTGCTGATAGCTCGCTAGTTTTACTAGGGCAAGTTCCCTGCGCTCGTCGGCCAAGTCGAGTTCAGCGAGTTCAGCGAGCAAAGCTCGATAAGGTCGGATCTCATTGTAGGCAATCCTGCTTCTAGTGGGATGACTGCCTCCATACCATATGCTAGTGAGAATGGCGTTTCTCCTGTGGCTCGCCTAGGGGTCGTTCTGTACGCCCATAGGATATGTGGTAGCTCGGTTGTCCACGCGCCTTTGGCTCACTCTAACCTCTTCTTCAATCCAGCGATCACTGTCTTGTTGTAAGCTTCAGCTTGTCCGTTGCTTTGAGGGTAGGCCACCGACCTGAAGTGGTGCCTGATCCCGTGTTTGTCGCAGAAGTCCTGAAAAGGGCCACTCTCGAACTGTGTTCCATTGTCAGTGATGATGGTTTTAGGGATCCCGAATTGAGTGATTATATTTCTCCATATGAACCTCATCATGTCATCATCTCGGATGTTCGCCAGTGGTTC
Organism: Sambucus nigra; assembly: GCA_949130495.1. Classification (NCBI taxonomy): domain Eukaryota; kingdom Viridiplantae; phylum Streptophyta; class Magnoliopsida; order Dipsacales; family Adoxaceae; genus Sambucus; species Sambucus nigra. The sequence continues at coordinate 424,967,249 of OX422218.1, forward strand.
TGCCTCGATCCACTTGGTAAAGTAATCAGTTGCAACCAACAGGTATTTGCGATTGCCGGCAGCGGTGGGCAGTGGTCCCACGATGTCCATTCCCCACTGGGCGAAGGTCCAGGGACTGGTCAGGGATTTTAACTCGCTGGCGGGCTGGTGGACCATGGGGGCGTGAAGTTGGCATTTTAGGCATTTGCGGACATATGCTGCGGAGTCCTTTTGCATATATGGCCACCAATAACCTTCCTTCATTGCTCGAAAGGCTAGAGACCTTCCTCCAACGTGACTCCCGCAGATTCCATCGTAAAGCTCGTGAAGCACTGCCTTGACATCGCCCTCGTGGACGCATCTAAGGTAGGGGCCGAAGAAAGATCTTTTATACAAGTCGCCTCCCGTGGATAAGTGAAAGCGAGCAGCTTTGACTCTTATCTAGTGGGTAGTCCTCTTATCCTCTGGGAGCGTTCCGTTCTTTAAATAGTCTTTCAAGGGATCCATCCAGTTGGGGGTTGACTCTAATTGGAGTATTGGTTTTGCCTTTGTCAGCTCGCAGTTGGGGTAAATTCTTGGGCAACTGAGGAAATCGATAGGGATGATCCTTTTAAGGCTAGAATCAACTGCCGAGCTCAGGGCTGCTAAGGCGTCAGCGTGGCTATTTTGCCCCCTGGGAAACTGTTGGATGTTGATCTCTTTAAAGTTCGTCATTAAGTTTTTTACCAAGAAGAGGTAGGCTTCCATTCTCTCATCCTTCGCGTTATAGTCTCCACTTATCTGATTGGAAACTAGTTGCTAATCTCCGAATACCTGTAAATGCTTTACTCCCAGAGTTTACGCCTTTTGGAGACCTGCTATTAAGGCTTCGTATTCTGCTTCGTTGTTGGAGGCTGCAAATCCCAGCCTGATTCCTTGCTCGAGGACTGCATTTTCTACAGTGATGAGAACAATTCCTACTCCTGCCCCCTTTGAGTTGGAGGCTCTATCAACGAATAGTTTCCAGCTTTCCCCTGCAGCCTGGTTGTTTTGTTCTGTTGGCTTAGGCTGGTTGAAGGGTTCTTCGCCTGTGAATTCAGCTATGAAATTAGCAAGGATTTGACCCTTGATAGCTATCCTTGGTTGAAATTGGATGTCAAATCGACCGAGCTCGACTGACCATTTAGACAGTCTGCCTGACAAATCCGCCTTCCTTAGGACAGCCTTGCGTGGGTGTGATGTAAGGACGATGATCGTATGACCTTCGAAGTAATGCTTCAGTTTTCTCGAGGACATTACTAGGGCGAATGCGAGCTTTTCCAATGGTAGGTAGCGCTGCTCGGCATCTAGTAAGGTTTTGCTCGCGTAATAGACTGGATGTTGGATCCCTGTAACTTCACACATTAGCGCTGAGCTGACAGTATGGCTGGATACAGAGAGGTAGAGGTACAAAGAGTCCATTTGTTGTGGTATGACAAGTAGTGGTAGGGAGCTTAAGTAGGACTTGAGCTCGTCTAACGCTTGTGTGCAACCTGGGGTCCACTCTACTGTTTTGCTACCTTTTAAGAGTTGGAAGAAGGGCTTGTATCTCTCGGAGGATTTAGAAATGAAATGATTTAGAGCAGCGAGCATTCCAGTGAGCTTCTGCACATCTCGAACTGTGCGAGGAGGTTGCACTCTTTTGATTGCATCAATATGGTCCCGATTAGCCTCTATGCCTCGCTTGCTGACTAAATACCCAAGAAACTTTCCTGACTGGACACCAAAGGAACACTTGCTCGCGTTGAGTTTCATTCGGTACTTCCTGAGGATTTTGAAGGTACTTGATAGGTCCGAGAGGTGATTTTCCTTCTTCTTGCTCTTGACGAGCATGTCGTCAATGTAGACCTCCATTGTGTCTCCCATTTGATTCTTGAACATTTTAGTAACTACTCGCTGATAGGTTGCCCCTGCATTTTTTAGCCCAAAAGGCATGACCTTGTAACAGTATAAACCAACCGTCGTGATAAACGCCGTTTTGTCCTGATCTGGGGCATACAGGGGGATCTCGTGATATCCTAAGTATGCGTCCAGAAAACTCATTCGTTCGTGAGCTGCGGTGGCGTCTACTAGTTGGTCTATTTTCGGAAGAGGGAAGCTATCCTTGGGGTAGGCTTTGTTGAGGTCAGTGAAGTCTATGCAAACTCTCCACTTCCCATTACTTTTCGGAACTACCACTGGGTTGGATAACTATTTGGGGAATTGCACTTCCCGTATGGACCCTGCATCCAGCAGTTTTTCGACTTCTTTTTCTATTGCTCTGGCCTTCTCGGGAGCAGTTCGTCGTGCCTTCTACGCTATCGGCTTGAATGTGGGATTGACGTTCACCCGATGGCAGACCATATTGGGATCGATTCCTGGCAGCTCATAGGGTTCCCAAGCGAAAACATCTATGTTGCTTCTGAGTAAGGATAACAAATCCTTTTGCTCTTGGTCAGTGAGTGAGGTCCCGATCAGGAAGACTCTATTGTTGTCGCCTTCTTTAGCCATCACTTCTACCAGGTCCTCTACAACACGCTCGGAGGGGAGGAGCCTGGTCTCTTCCACTCCGGGCCTTCCATATTTTAATTGCTATTTGGAAGGGATTGCACATTCCTCCACTTTTTCGCTGGTTTGAAGGGCTCTTTTCTATGGCTTTGGTCGGATGGCCGCTATGAAGCACTTTCTCTCCATCGCCTGGTCGCCATATATCTCCATCACTCCCCGCTCGGTGACATATTTGAGTTTCTGGTGGTAGGTCGAGGAGACTGCCTTCATTACATGAAGCCATCCCCTGCCGAGGATGGCTTGATACGGTGAATCGATGTCGACCACCAAGAATTCGATCATTTTGGAAACATTTCCAGCGAGCACTGGCAGTACTATCTTGCCCAGAGGCATGGTCATCTTCCCAGCGAAGCTGACCAGAGGGGCAGTTGTTCCCTTTAGGTCGGCGATGTTCAACTTCATTTTTTGGAACAGTTCGATGTACATTACTTCGGATGAGCTCCCTTGATTTACGAGCAGCCTGTCGATATCAAAGTTGGCTATCCTGAGTGTAATGACTAAGGCATCGTGATGTGGGGTCCTCACTCCCACAAGATCTTCATCCTTGAAAACAATATGCTTGTTGTAGTTGATGTCCTCTGCTCGGCGACGTTTTCCTGCCTGTGATTTTGCTGGATCAATCTGAAAAGCTTGCATCACCGATGTTAGCTTCTTTACCTCCATTCGATCGGAGTTACCCTGGATTTGTTTAACATCGGATACTCCGTGGATTACTGCGAATTCTTGTTCGGCGTCATCTTCCAATACGTTGTCGGGTTTTGCCTCCTTGTGGACGGTCACTCTCTCTACCTTCTTTTCCACAAAGTCATTCAAATGTCCGGATTGGGCCAACTCTTCGAGGTGGGACTTAAGAGCCTTTCAATGCTCGGTCTTATGCCCTCCCTCTTTGTGGAAAGTGCACCTTAATGCATTGTTTCTTTTTGAGGGGTCTCCTCCAATTTTTCGGGGCCACTTGACGAACGACTCATCCTTGATCTTCGCGAGAATTTTGTAAATTGGTTCTTTGAAGACGGTGTTGACCGCCTGGAATGATTTTGTAACGTCAGGGTTCCCTCCGCTTTTGGATCCATTCTTGCCCCCACTCCTTCCTCCTTTTTTCTGGTTCTCAACTTTCTCACTTCCCTTGGTAGTGAGCTTGCCTCGACCATTTTCTCTTACGTTAAGGCGGGTGACGTCTTCCACCCTTGCGTATTTCTCAATCCGGGCCATTAGGTCATCAATGGTCGTAGCTTCCTTCTTTGTCAAGGATTGGTAAAGGAGGGAAGAGCTAGGTAGCCCAATTTTGAATGAAGCCACTGCCACTTCTTCCGCGCAGTCCTCGACCTCGTTGAATAACTCCCAGTACCTCTTTACGTAGTCTCGGAGTGTCTCTTGAGGCGTTTTCTTCATTGTTAATAGAGCATCCATCCTTTTGGGATGGGAGCTGCTGGTGATGAACCGGGTCGTAAAGAGCTCGGCTAGGGTTTTGAAATTCCTGATGGATCGTTGAGGGAGTTTCTCGAACAATTTTTGGGCCACGTCATGAAGGCTCGAGGGGAATATACGGCACATCAGTGCATCTCGGTGGTTCCAGAGGGTCATAGTCTGCTGGTACTGCCTGACATGATCAATGGGATCAGTCTTCCCGTCGTAAATCTTGAACCTTGGAATGGCAAACTTTTTGGGAACCTCTTCTTCTTCAATTTCCCTTGTGAAGGGTGATATCATCTGGGTCTTGAGGGCTCTCCTGGCGAGTTCTCTGGTCGACCTGGTGCCGCGGTGAGCTGGATGTTGGTCCATTTCTCTGCGGACCAGGTTCCGTATGTTGTCATCGCTACGAGCAGGGCTCTGGTAGGGGCGAGCTTTTCTCAGTTGTTCGCGGAGGTCGTCGTCTGAGTCGCCACCTTCGTACCCTTGATATTTCCGCCTAGGGCTCCTTCCTCGGCTGCGAGATTTGCTCGCCTGAGGGCTAGGAGTGCGATAGGGGCGTCTCCTGGTATCAGGACGTAGTTCCTTCTCCAGTTTTTCCAGTCTTCTTTTCAAGCGAGCATTCTCAGCCTCATATCTGTGAGAAGAGTCCCTCTACTCGTGGAGCCTTGCTTCGTATGCATCGATCAACCTGGATATCTGTGTGGACCTTGTTGGTCCTTGACTCTCTTCTGAGGCTGGCTTTTCTAAGCGAGCCCCTTGATCTGAACGTCGGACTTCAGACCTAATCCTGCGAGAAGCAGGTGGTTCCTGAATATCTCCTGCTTGAGGAGCGTTGCTGCTGTGACCAGACATCTTAGATTTTTTCTCGGCATGGGCTCTTCTCAGGGAAAGATGAACGCTTCCCACACACGGCGCCAATTGAGGTGACAATTATTATGCAACACAAATAAATATAAAAGAGGTAATAACCAAGAAAAGAGAAATAAAATTCCAATCACACAACAACGGGTATACGTGGTTCAGCAAAGATGTTCCTACGTCCACAGTGGTTCAGTCAGTGTTATTTCTCTATATTCTGAAGAACAAGTACAGAGAATACAACTTGTCCTTTGCCCCGGACTTAGGGTTTGATTTATACATGTATATGTTGGTTAGTGGGGGTGATGGGTTCCTCCTTATTATCCATCTCCCCTCTACATGGGATCGCGCTCCTCCACAACTTCTCCTCATGGGATTGTGGAGTAATTGGATCAATACAAAAAGTGATGAGCCTGGGCTTTGGGCCTCTAAGGCGGGGCTACTCGTCCAGGCCTATAATGCTAAATTCAGGGTACCCACAATCCCCAACCCCTCGGTGAGTCTACTTAAATAACAATGCTATAGGCTAAGTTTAGCAACCCTTTTGCCCACACAATAATAATTTCTACAAAAATCAATTTACGCCTCATAATTCCTTAGGTAGAAAAACATACCCTCATTCGCGGGTGGTGGTTGTTGAATCTCACTAATAAAACTTTTCTCCGATGAGTTAAGAAAAAAATTTACCCCCAAATTTTCAGTTCTATTTAACCACACTCCACTATATGCCTAAGCCTTTGAATATATTGCCTTTGTTAGATAACACACACAATTCCCGCATTTTAAGAACTTCTACTGATGACTCTCCCCAATTTTCCATAATAGGGGTGACCTCAACTACGATCATCATACTCGAACATACTTCATAACCTTCTAAGTATGATCTCCACTATCCGTCCAATGGACCTCATCTGCCATACCTCTCGTACGAACCCATCTAAACGCAATAAGCTTAACTAATATATACGTGATCTTACGAAAGAAATCAACAATCCTAAACATAGGGCTCTACATCAAATAATGCTAAGCTAAAAACACAGTAAGCCGTACAGACCCTAAAGGACACTAGAACCTTATGCTCTAATGCCACCTGTAACACCCCGCCTAATTAAATACCGGGTGGCCAGTCCCATACCAAATTAAAACAGAATATACAGTTGGCTCATTCTTAGCATCACTGTCGAAAACATTTACAACTCACCCAATACCCAATTAAGTTGGTGTTAAAAACTTTCCAAATTTTAATTCAACAAAATCCCATTACAATTTAAGAATAACACAACACATTTTAATCTACAAAATTGATAATCGAACAGATAACACAAAATAATTTAAATGCAATTGGAATAAACATTCCCAAATAATATTAATCCAATAAAGTAATCCCAAAAATAACAAATGTAATAAAATGACACGAACACAATAGTTTACGATTCCGATAGAAAGTGCTAACTGAAATCCTTTAGGCGACATGCCCTAACTAAGAAAATACTGTGAATCAAAAGAAGATAGGCATCTAAGCAAAAACTCCATATCTCCATAGCTCATTGAAATCCGCTAAGGTTGGTGTCCCTCATGCTGGACACCTGATATAGGAGATACAATAGAAAAGAAAATATGCAAGGAAACGGGTCAAAGCCCGATTGTAAAAATGTTTTTTAAAACAACAAGTATTTAACAAGTGAAATAAAGAATTTATTATGTACATGTTAGTATCCAACTCTCACTTGCTATTCTCACCTCTTAACTAGAGTGCACACTTAACGTTTCCTATTAGCCTCCTAGTTAATTGTTCCTCGTTACTAATTCCCATAATATGATTTCATCCCAGATTATAACCCCGTATGTCCCATACCATACATCATATAATCATTCATTTTCATTTCTCATTTATATGAATCGTTTCCCCTTAACATCAATCGTATCTCATTAATATGAATTAATCTCTTCAGTAAATATTCATTATCTTATTTCAATTCTTTTCTCAATTCACCGCTATCCACAATTATCACGCATTAGATGATTTAACCACAATATAACCATTCATTTATTTAATTCATTATATATATATATATATATATATATATATATAATACGGCACCCCGAGTTATAACTACGGTGCAATGCATTACTCTACTATCATGTCCCATCATCGTCGGTCGCCCAATAGGGGACTAAAGGTTCAGTAAGGATTCCTCGAACCACAAACACCAACAAACAAATTGGAGGAGAACATAGTTATCGTATCCATGGGTCACGTACATACCTACGTACCCACAGTTAGCGAACTTATCAACTCCCCGATAAGTCTTTCATAGACCTATCTTCTTGAGAGACAAATCGAAGATCCAATGGATTCATCAAGATATCACTGCCCTCACGCGCAAACCTCCCGTCGTTAGCAAGTAAGCTAGGTATGTCATACACATAATCATCAATAATTCAAATAGGCATTATCACACCTATAATATACTATCTGCAAGGTACTCAAATTACCCTTAGATTATTCCCATACGTAGCATTATATCTCTTTAATTCCCACGTATTAAAATATCATAACTTTACTTCTTAATTTAATTATTCCCGAGCCTCACTCAATATTCAAGGTTCAAATAGGTTTTTCCACAACATATATTCACTAAGAAGTCACTAATACCCTACTGGTCCATATCATCATATTTTTCGAATTACTACGAATTAAACTCTCCCTTTTTAATTTGGGTTAAAACTGATAGTTTAACGTCTCTTATAAACTCATATTCTTTCACTTAGGATTAAACCCTCTTGTAAACTTAAGGATACCCAGGTATTATATTCAATTACCCCTACTGGTCCTATCTTTAATCCTCATGCATACCAATTAAAATCCAACAAATGAATCTAGTAACCGAAATTCCATTAATTTAATTATCATTATTCTAATCAATTAAATCTCAATGAAATTAATTCAAAAACTTATCTAGGGCTTACTGATCTTCTCTAACTTCCATAATATCCAATTAACAATCACGAAAGATCTACCAAAGTTTTGGGAGAAGAACCAACATTAAAAAGAAACAACTATAGGAATTCTGGGGAGAATGATCGATCAAAGGCAGGGGGTCGATCGATCGATCGCTCAGGTAACAACCCAGTTTTTCTGCATTTCTTCAACTACGGGTTTAACCATTTTTTATCATTCAAACCTTCATATTAACATCCAACATGACATGTAATCCTTCCTACATTATATATCAACCTATATGAATGATTTACAATACTCTTAACATCATAGAATCATCAAGAGATTGAATCAAAAGCATGTTTATATCCTCTTTTTCCAGAAAATTATCAACATACTATCTTCAAGAACACATCAATGGTTTTCATAATTTCTTCAACAGATTTATGATTCTTTCGAGGATTACTAACTACCTACAACATGAGTTTGATTCCTATATCTTTTCAGTTTCCAGAAATCCATTTGACTACAATATCTTTTCATCTTCCAAACATGAAAAATCATCCCTTTTTATAACTATTCCAACAAGGACAATCTACAAACTTAAATTGAAAATATCAAACACTTGCCTCTAATGAGGGTCTGATCCTTGGGTGTAGTATATCACAGGTGGTTCTCCCTTCTCCGGTCAACCTCCGGTGGTGGTTGGTGGTGGTGACCTTTGGTTCTTAGTTCTTCTCCTTCCCAAGTAAACTCTTCTCTTCCCAAGCAACCTTTCATTTTCTTTAGGAAGATGACTTCTCTATTTTGTGTAGAAGAGATGAAAAATCCACGTACACTTAATCTCCAATTACTTATAATAGGACAAAATCCGAAATCACTATTCACCCCCTATAAAAATGACCAAAATACCCTTTTGGGTTGTCTATTCATTTCCAAAATGACCCGAGACCCAAATCCAACATCCAAATAGACTTTTATGAATATTTAGAACCTTTTGGATGCAACGACGCAGTTGAAATGACTATAAGTTTGAAAGAAAATAAATTTCTTTTTAATTTAATAAATTAGTCCCGACACGTCCCATACTGCGTCTGACTAAAAATCCAAATTACCGAACAACAATTTTTAATAATCATCACATTCATATATTACCTAAATATCTTTAAGTAATATTCAGAAGCATACATTTTAATGTCCTCAATTCAGATAAAACCCCAATGAATTAATTAATAATAAAATCCAATTAATCCATTAATTTAAAATATAACTCATTTTAAAAGTCATTAAAATCACGGGGTATTACATACTTCCCCCCTTATAACAGAATTTCGTCCCAAAATTCAGGAATATAAATCATACCGGTAAGGTCAACTCCGAGTATAAATCTCGCATCGCAAGAAATCTAAGACGTACCGCCCATACAGTACATTATCAAAAATCCCTATTGATGTTATATGCCCAACCTCACCATATAGTTTCAACTGAATCGAATATAAACTTCACCCAATCTTCCCTATACCATTCTCATGACAAAGTTTGGGAAAAATAAATGATCCTCAATCATCAAGTAAATACATCCTGAAGTCACAACTACTCACTGTTTCATAATTATGAAAACTACTACCATTCAACCATCCAGGGCGCCCATACACCCTATCGTACAACTTTCAAAATAATATTTATCGCAAAGGTTATAAACTCATATCCTAAGGACCTAACTTATTTCGAGTCCCAACGGTTATTAGTTTCATGCGTGGGGTGTCTCTCAAATGAAATCCAAACAAGGAACCCCCCGATACACTACTACCTAAAGTAGTCGGTCATCGAAACTCCTCAGGTCCTTAGTCAATAGTATATAAAAATCAAGTTTATCGATTTTAAAAAAAATCAGGTTTATCGATAAAAAAATTTTGGTTTTATCGATTTCAAATAGATTCTACTCATCTACTCTCTTATAGAAGACAAGATGCTGGATAGTAGTAGTACATACGCTCTCATATACCACAAGTCAATGCACGCCGATAGTCACCTCATGCTCGGTCATGCCTAAAGTAAGTAATCCCATGATAAAAATTAGACCCACATGATGACATGAAAAAATATATGTGTCCGCAACCCCTCGGTGAGTCTACTTAAATAACAATGCTATTGGCTAAGTTTAGCAACCCTTTTGCCCACACAATAATAATTTCTACAAAAATCAATGTACGCCTCATAATTCCTTAGATAGAAAAACATACCCTCATTCGTGGGTGGTGGTTGTTGAATCGCACTAATAAAATTTTGCACCGATGAGTCAAGAAAAAATTTTACCCCCAAATTTTCAGTTCTAGTTAACCACACTCCACTATATGCCTAAGCCTTATTGCCTTCGTTAGGTAACACACACAATTCTCGCATTTCAACAACTTCTACTGATGACTCTCCTCAATTTTCCATAATAGGGGTGACCTCGACTATGATCATCACACTCGAACATACATCATAGCCTTCTAAGTATGATCTCCACTATCCGTCCAATGGACCTCATATGCCCTACCTCTCGTACAAACCCGTCTGAACGCAATAAGCTTCACTAATATATACGTGATCTTACCAAAGAAATCAACAATCCTAAACATAGGGCTCTACATCAAATAATGCTACGCTAAAAACACAGTAAGCCGTACAGACCCTAAAGGACACTAGAACCTGATGCTCTGATACCACCTGTAACACCCCGCCTAATTAAATACCGGGTGGCCAGTCCATACCAAATTAAAACAGAATATATAGTTGTCTCATTCTTAGCATCACTGTCGAAAACATTTACAAGTCACCCAATACCCAATTAAGCTGGTGTTAAAAAAATTCCAAATTTAATTCAAACAAATCCCATTACTATTTAGGAATAACACAACACATTTTAATCTACAAAACTGATAACCGAACAGATAACATAAAAGAATTTAAATGCAATTGGAATAAACATTCTCAAATAATAATAATCCATTACAGTAATCCCAACAATAACAAATGTATTAAAATGACACGAACACAATAGTTTATGATTCCGATAGAAAGTGCTAACTGAAATCCTTTGGGCGACATGCCCTAACTAAGAAAATACTGTGAATCAAACGAAGATAGGCATCTAGAAAAAACTCCATAGCTCCATAGCCCATTGAAATCCGCTAAGGTTGGCGTCCCTGCTGCTGGACACCTGATATAGGAGATACAATAGAAAAAGAAAATATGCAAGGAAATGGGTCAAAGCCCGATTGTAAAAATGATTTTTAAAACAACAAGTATTTAACAAGTGAAATAAAGCATTTATTATGTACATGTTAGTATCCAACTCTCACTTGCTATTCTCACCTCTCAACTAGAGTGCACATTTAACGTTATCTATTAACCTCCTAGTTAATTGTTCCTCGTTACTAATTCCCAAAATATGAAATAAAGCCATTCATTTATTTAATTCATTATATATATATATATATATATAATACGACACCCCGAGTCAGAACTGCGGTGCAAATCATTACTCTGCTATCATGTCCCATCATCGTCGGTCATCGAATAGGGTACTAAAGGTTTAGTAAGGATTCCTCGAACCACAAACATCAACAAACAAATTGGAGGCGAACATGGTTCTCGCATCCATGGGTCACGTACATACCTACGTACCCACAGTCAGCGGATTTATCAACTCCCCGATAAGTCTTTCATAGACTTATCTTCTTGAGAGACAAATCAAAGATCCAATGGATTCATTAAAATAGGACTGCCCTCACGCGCAAACCTCCCGTCGTTAGCAAGTAAGCTAGGTATGTCATACACATAATCATCAATAATTCAGATAGGCATTATCACACCTATAATAAACTATCAACAAGGTACTCAAATTACCATTAGATTATTCCCATACGTAGCATTATATCTCTTTAATTCCCACGTATTAAGATATCATAACTTTACTTCTTAATTTAATTATCCCCAAGCCTCACTCAATATTCAAGGTTGAAATAGGTTTTTCCTCAACATATATTCAGTAAGAAGTCACTAATACCCTACTGGTCCATATCATCATATTTTCCGAATTACTAAGAATTAAACTCTCCCTTTTTAATTTGGGTTAAAACATATAGTTTCACATCTCTTATGAACTCATCTTCTTTCTCTTAAGATTAAACCCTCTTGTAAACTTAAGGATACCCAGGTATTATATTCAATCACCCCTAATGGTCCTATCTTTAATCCTCATGCATACCAATTAAAATCCAACAAATGAATCTAGTAACCGAAATTCCGTTAATTTAATTATCATTATTCTAATCAATTAAATCTCAATCAAATTAATTTAAAACCTTATCTAGGGCTTACTGATCTTCTCTAACTCCCATAATATCCAATTAACAATCACCAAATATCTACCAAAGTTTTGGGATGAGAACCAACATTAAAAAGAAACGACTATAGGAATTCTGGGGAGATCGATCAATCGAAGGCAGGGGGTCGATCGATCGATTGCTCAGGTAACAACCCAGTTTTTCAGCATTTCGTCAACTACGGGTTTAACCATTTTTGATCATTCAAACCTTCATATTAACATCCCAAATGACTTATAATCCTTACTGAATGATATATCAACCTATATGAATGATGTCCAATACTCTTAACATCCTAGAATCATCAAGATATTGAATCAAAAGCATGTTTATATCCTCTTTTTCCAGAAAATTATCAACATAATATCTTCAAGAACACATCAATGGTTTTCATAATTTCTTCAACAGATTTATGATTATTTCGTGGATTACTAACTACCTACAACATGAGTTTGATTCCTATATCTTTTCAGTTTCCAGAAATCCATTTAACAACAATATCTTTTCATCTTCCAAACAGGAAAAATCATCTCTTTTTATAACTATTCTAACAAGGACAATATACAAACTTAAATTGCAAATATCAAACACTTGCCTCTAATGAGGGTCTGATCCTTTGGTGTAGTATATCACAGGTGGTTCTCCCTTCTCCGGTCAACCTCCGATGGTGGTTGGTGGTGGTGACCTTTGGTTCTTAGTTCTTCTCCTTCCCAAGTAAACTCTTCTCTTCCCCAGCAACCTTTCATTTCCTCTAGGAAGATGACTTCTATATTTTGTGTAGAAGAGATGAATAATCCATGCACACTTAATCTCCAATTGCTTATAATAGGACAAAATTCGAAATCACGATTCATCCCCCTATAAAAATAACCAAAATGCCCTTTTGGGTTATCTATTCATTTCCATATGACCCGACACCCAAATCCAACATCCAAATAGACTTTTCTGACTATTTCGAACCTTTCGGATGCAACGACGCAGTCAAAATGACTATAAGTTTGATAGAAAATAAATTTCCTTTTTTATTTAACAAATTAGTCCCGACACGTCCCATACTGCGTCTGACTAAAAATCCAAATTACCGAACAGTAATTTTTAATAATCATCACATTCATATATTACCTAAATATCTTTAAGCAATATTCAGAATCATACATTTTAATGTCCTCAATTCGGATAAAACCCCAATGAATTAATTAATAATAAAATCCAATTAATCCATTAATTTAAAATATAACTCATTTTAGAAGTCATTAAAATCATGGGGTATTACAACCCATATAAAAAAAATCAGCTCGGAAAAATGTTTTTTGCTATTTTTAAAAAATCGATTAAACTTTTGTTGCTTTTAAGCACTTTAAAAGCTGCAAAAGTTTGACCGGTTTTTTAAAAATAGCAAAAAAAAATTGAATTGATTTTTTTATATGGGTCCGTTGAAATGTTTAAATATCATGTAAAAAAAATTTACTCATTTTTTCTAATATTTTAAAACAAATTGGTGTGCGCCATCACGTGTACAAACTTAGTGTGCACATGAGTCTCTCTCTCAATATATATATATATATATATATATATATATATATATATATATATATATATATATATATATATATATATACACACACACACACACATGTAGGTTGAGGTTTGTTCCCCCTCCCCAACCCCTCAACCAACATGTGTGTGTGTGTGTGTGTGTGTGTGTATACTAGGGTATGCCCGTGCCTGAAAGCACGACGATATTTAGAAAACCTAACATAATCGCAACAAAATAACGATCGTCACGAATTAATTTCAATACAAATAATTTAATTTTGTTTTAAAAAACTGGACAAAATATCATTTATTTATATGATTGTCCACATCTAAGGTATAAAAAAAACTTCAACAACCAAATAAATAGTAAACCTCATGGACCTTGTATAAACTACGCCACCTATTAAACAATATTCCATATAAATCCCATGTGCAAAACGTATCAATTCAAATAAAATTAGGCAGAGTTCCTTTGTTTATAGGAAATTCGCCCTCTTTCAGGAAAATAAATACCAATAAATATATTATTACTTCATAAGAGACATCGTATAAACAATTGAAAAGAACTTAATCCATCACGGATTATAATTCACAGTTCAACCAAATGATAAAATTCGTTATAATAAAGATGACAAAGTATGAAACAAAAATTTAACTTCAGAACAATATTTTCCCAAGCTCAATATACATAATCCATGTCCAGTTCAGGAGTGAGGTAACACAATTAAGGACCCTGCATATATATTATATCAAAGACCCTGGATATTGTATATAAAAGAACACTTGCATAAAAGGTCATATCGAATAGATTTCAAGAATTGTCTAAAATGAAATAAGGGTGTATACCTTTGGTATCATGAACTGGGAAAACAAAATATGAAGTTGAAATTAGTACCTGAAACTGAATATAAAAAACAATAAATGTCAATAATGCCAATTTCATATTGACAACAACAATAAGCAAACTTAAAAACATGAGTTTTGGGTTCTCATAGTAATGAGAACAAATAATATAAAAAAACAACAATGATCAAACTTAAAAAACATGGGTTGTTCAGTTACAATAGCACTTTCAACTTTGCTTGTGTCATCAATCCTGTCTGAAGTAGGAATGTCTGACAGGATTGTGTTCAGTTCTGTAGAACCACTTTGATGGCTAGATGAGCTAGCAAAGATATCCACCTGTGAAAAGCTCCCAGAATCTACTTCTTGGAAGTTATTCATTGAATTGAAAAAAAATTGATTCTACTGTCTGTTTATCAACAACAATAGTTTCATTTTCGAATTTTCTGGAAGGATATTGAGCACCCGTCGAGCTTGGAAACGCATTTCATTCATCAAATGAATCACGAGCTTCATTAATCATATTATTCCTAGGCACACTTGTGGCATTGTGTTGCCCTTTATTATGATGAACCCAATCAACATTTCCGGAAAACTAATTGTTTAGATACATAAATATCTAATTTTTGTTTGTTTCGACAAACATAAACCAAGTAAATTATTAGTGAAAAACAAAACTAATTTTTTTTGTTAATAAATATTATTGAGCAACCAAACATATCACACAAAGAAATAGAGGTGCATTGATTATTGTAAGTAGAGAAAACTCTAGGAATAAGATGCCACTAACATGTTTTCCATTTAAGACGCTATCATCAACACCATGTACTTTGGTCACAACATGGAGATGGATACATAAATAGAATAATTGAAACATTTTAGAGGGAAAATGGACGATTTACTAAAATAATCATTATGTTCCTAAGAAGCTAAAGACATTTATGAAGAAATAAAATTCCGAAAAAAATAACCAAAATCCTATCAATCTATACACAATTGCACTCCGATATATTGCACTCGAACATATATTAAATATATTAGAGAATTAATGTAAAATTAATAAAGGTGAGGAGCGCATTGACTATCATACTACACAGTTGAAACCATATAATATATTGAACATAAATAGGATTGATAAACAGAATTGGACATAAAAACTCCTTGTATAAAAACAGAATTTAAATGGACCTACAGTTATGAGATCAATGTAAATTATGTTTATGTTCAATGCACTACGAAACAAAATCTCATAACTGCAGAATATTATAGAATATGTCCTAACATTCGAATATTATTGAACATAAAGAAAATTTAAGTTTCATAACTACAGGTGAATTTGGACAAAAATTGGGTAAAAACTAAACCAACATAGACAAAAATCGATGGACCTGCTACATAACTGCTTGCATTTTTAGAAGTGTTGGAACTTGCTGTCATGACTCTAGAACTGCTACTGTCTGCTGCAGCCATTAATATGATATTGGAATACCCCTAAAAGGTTAGATGATGTTAGGAATAATATTTTGATCTGATATTGGAATACCCCTAAAAGGTTAGATGATGTTAGGCATAATATTTTAGAATAAATAATGAAAAAATTGCGTAACTATCAAAAAATTATTGTAGCATAAATAATTACCTCTATTGTGGTTGTGCAGGATATGGTCAAACTACCCTTAAAAACGATTAAAGAGATGGATTAAAGAGATATCTCTTCTTTGCACAATTCATTATACTGATAATCAAAGGTAAACAACGCGGGGGTTAATTTTTATTTTGGAACAGATAATTCGATTGAATTTTCCCAAATCGTTATTGACACAAACTACTTTGGCACTAAAAATATGATGAAAGTTATTATCCCACTAATGATGCCATCTACATAAGGAGCTCGGATTGTTAATGTGAGCTCACGATTGGGGAAATTCAATAGAAGGCAAAATAGAAATGGAGATGTCACCTTGAGGCAATCGCTAGAGAATGTGGGCTTGCTCACCGAGAAATTGATAGAGAGGACTGTGACGACTTTTCTGAAGTAAGTAAAAGATGGCAGTTGGACATCCGGTGGATTGCCTCAAAAGTATACTAACTACCCAATATCAAAACTTGTTATCAATGCTTACACCAGGATAATGACGAGTGTATTTTCAAATCACCCTGATGGTAAGAAGATATACGTCAATTTCTATTACCCTAGTTCGGTGAAGAGAGCCATGACTGATTGGTCCGGGAATATCTCACCTGAGGAAGCAACTGACGTCGATGTATTGCTTGCCTTTCTTAGTGACCAATATGCAAACGGTACTTTAAAAAATCACATAAGTAACTGGAACTAACCATTAATACTGTAACAACAATCCAAACGATTTACAAACCAACTATTTACAAAATTGGCAAACCATTTGCATAAACCGTTATACCGAATGGATTTCAAGAATTGTTTAAAATGTGCACTACATGTGTTTAAAATTAAGTGAAATAACAAAATGCACATAACAAACTTGAACACCATACATCCAATTTATAAAAAGAAATAACAAAACGTACACTTGATCAATACCGTACTATTTTAGAAGTTTAGGAAGGAGATATTACCAAGTGATTTCGATTAGAAGTCATCTCAATCAAAATAAGTAGCCAAATAAGCATAACATATTAATTTAGGAGGCCACCATCATGTTCGACTCCATATTTCACCTTATTAGTACCCAATCCAATATGCTGCAACAACTCTGCATAAAACTAATTGTGCAACAACTACTTATGTAGAAACTAATTGGGTAGAGGCAGCATTGTTATCAGCATAAATCGGACAAACTTATACTCAAATAATAATA
Source organism: Sambucus nigra (assembly GCA_949130495.1). NCBI lineage: Eukaryota > Viridiplantae > Streptophyta > Magnoliopsida > Dipsacales > Adoxaceae > Sambucus > Sambucus nigra. Next base: position 424,984,591 of record OX422218.1, read on the forward strand.
AACTCGTTCAAGTTTAGGAAATCTACAGTTAAGAACAAAAGGTCGGTCCATATGTGTGTGTGTGTGTGTGTGTGTGTGTGTGTGTGTGAGAGAGAGAGAGAGAGAGAGAGAGAGAGAATTGGAGAATATATACCAAATTCAAATGGGGCCTCTCGAATTTAGAAACAACTCCGATATACACCTACATGGAAAGGAGTGTAAGTTTTGTAGAACTATCATATACCTCTTGGTCTTCGACATACCTTCAGATTCAAACGTGAGACCTAGGAGTCAGTGTACACAACTATGCAATAGTTATCATCTACAATGTAACTAAGCCTTGTCTTGTATGGAATGTATTTGAGTTCGAACTGATGCAACACATTTGTGCTCAAGAGTTGACGCCAAAAACATGTCATTAAAGTTAATGCCAAAGTACAGTTGTGCTCAAGAGTTTACTGTTGTAGACAACCCTCCATTCCTGTTGGCTAGTCAGACATTCCACGACATTGGCAATAATCAATAACAACCTTAAGACCCAAATCAGTCTTTTGTATGGTCATAGTTATCACCAAACAATATTCGGTATCGATAATTTAAATTGGAACTGCCTTATCTCTAAAGTCATGAAATGAAACACAACTACATTTTGAACTCCTCTTTATCGATTTTGAAACAACATCATGCATAACATACTTCATAATTTATAACTGCAAAATAATTTTTGAGTGGGTTGTTTACATAGTCACAATCCATCGATATTTTTAATATTTTTTTTCAAATTTTCACAATCGATGTTGACAATTGCTAAGGAAAAAAATCAGGTCACTAACATCATAATTGGTATAATCAGTTCCCCCACTTGATACTAATATTTTCTAAATTTCAAATTCGATCTAGTAAATAAGCATAACCCATTTTGTGAATGAGGAAAAACATTATACATAATCTCCTTGGAACAAACTCTTTACGACTAAAGAAAGGCACAATGTATAATCGCATGGGTTTAAATTATTTAAATTGCACGTTTCACATTGTCAAACAAATCGACATAGTATTGAACACCTCATCTCAAAGAACCTTTAGGTGCATCGTCTCATCCTATCGAGTCTCTTCAATAACACCTGAGAAGTCTCTTCCATAGAACTTGAGCCTCCGCTGAAAAGGAACAGAAAAGTAAAGAAAACTAAAATACAAAAAAAAAATACTTTTATTCGCACCAAAAAATTCCCAATTTAAAACCCAAAAACTAATATGAAAAATTTAATAAGGTAATCAACACTATAGACTAAATTATGATATTAAATCAATATTAATACAAATACATTAATCCTAACTAACCACCAAATAAAATTATCTCATTGAAAATGATATTTCACCTGCCTATACCACCCACCTCCGTTTACATATCTAAATGAATGTATAAAATAGGGATATAATATATACAGAACAATTTCTATATAAATAAATACATTAATAACAACATAAGCTATACGATGGACATCGTGATCGCATGGTACATTGTTCATTTGAAGTAATAAGATTATAAAAGTTCAAAAAAGTTACTAAATTTCTCCATCGTATATTGAACGTTTTAATGAAATAAATATTAACTGAAAATGAAATCATAATTAAAGCTATACCATTGAGAGATATATGAAATAAATACATAAAAAGTTACTAAATCTCTCCATTGTATCTGAGTTTGACCTAAAAATAATGCCAAAACTACAACATATTCACAGTAATAGCCAATCCATACTAAAACTTCTTGTGCATAAGCATTCTAGGCCTTGCATACGTCTAACAAATGTTAAAATTAAATAACAAATTCTAAAACTAAAACTTCTTGTGCAAAATTAATTCAATTTGTGTGTGTGTGTGTGTGTGTGAGAGAGAGAGAGAGAGAGAGAGAGAGAGAGAGAGAGAGAGTACCTCAAAACTTGCAACTCAAAATGGGGTAGATACACCCCAGATTTAACTGTAATATACCCCAAAATTATGAAAATCCTGAAATGGAAATGGCAGTGATAGATAGTTAAATCACAAAGATTAGTATTGCAAATGAAAACCTGATTTCTACAAAATATAAGAAAAAAACATAATCATCCAATACAAATCGAAAATGTAAATAAACTAAAGAACAATTCCAAATCCATCAAATAGAAATTAGGAACTATAATCAACAAAACAGAGTACCATAATCAACCATGGTACTTCTTATGGAATGAGAATAAAATTAGTACCTGAGATTTCTTAAGCACCAAATTGGAGATACAAAATTAGTACCTGAGAAAGTAAAGTGTACAAATTACTCAAACAGAAACATAAACAACAAATTTCATTGCTAAAATGTATAACTCAAAGTTTAGAACAATAAATTTCAAAATAAACCCAAAATGAAATTTTAAAACCCCTAAATTTAAAGAATAAATCGAAAGCTCAGTGGGAATCCAAAAATGTAAAACAACACCAAGCCCTAAAATCTCCATAAAAAGAAGTAATCCCTACCAATCAAATTCTTAACATGGTTTCAAATCTTTAGCACCATGGTGTATACCTATTGCAAGCTCAATATACCTGTTGCAAGATCTTCTATACCTTTTACAAGATGAATATACCTCTTGAAAAACCCCAAATCCACTATGTTAACTCAAAAAACCCTCAATCAAAATACCTTTTGCAAGCTATATATACATGTTGCAAAAACCCCAAAACCAAAAAATCAATTACGTTAATTCAAAAAACCCAATTAAAGATTAAAAACAAAATAATAAATCAACTACGTTTATAACTAAAAAACAAAATGCAAATTTAAAAAAAACAAAAATTAACCAGTTATGTTATTGTTTGTGTGTGTGCGTGTGTAAGGGAGAGAGAGAGAGAGAGAGAGAGAGAGAGAGAGAAAGAGGCGAAGGCGGATGGAGATGATGGAGGAAGTCAGGTTCGTGTATAAGAAAGATTACCTTAGGGTGGAAAGATTGGATGTGGGGTCTGTAATGGATGTCGAGGAAGGTACCTGAGGATGGTTTTCTTTAGGAGAGAGCCAAAATCTGTGAGGGGGAGAGAATGAGAGAATCGGGATAGGGCTTGTGAGAGAAGTAGAGGAACATTGTTATTTTCACAAAAATACCCCCAATTTTGAATTAAATTGTAGGTTTGGGAAGTAACAAAAGAGGGGGAACCAAAAATTTGAGGAGCAAAAAGGGTATTACGGGACATGTATTAATCTCAACCCTTCATTTCGTGCCTAGGTGGCTTTAATCTGAACCGTGAAGTGTCTTCCCAACTTATGAATAATGAAAACACCATTGCTCCTTATTATATAGATGTATGTATATTTGTGTATTATACATATAAGTTTGTATATAACATCTATTTTCTTATGCATATATTTGGGGCTCGGGGAGGGAGAACAAACCTCAACCTACGTGTATATATAAGCGTGTACGATACATATTCGATATAAATATATTTTATCTTATACATACATACAATATAGATCAAATGCACACGTATAATGTATACATATATTATTATGACGTTGCATGTATTATAGATAATAATAATTATAGATATACATACCTAAATAAAATTATAACAATAACAAATTAAGTATTAACAATGTGATATATATATATATATATATGCGCCTGAAGGTACGACGTTAATTTTTAAAAGTGTACGTCATTAATAAACAATTTTATAGAGTTATGTGATGTCGTGTGACATCGTGTTCATAATTAGTGTTATCATGTATTCTTGTTTTAATCGTATTATTACTTGTGCTAATTGGGTGTTAAAATTTTTAACAGTGTCAAATTTGGGTGTAAAAATTAGGTGTCAAATTATCGTGTATTTTCATGTTAAAATGAGTGTCAAAAGTTTTTTCAACATTTTTGTCGTGTATTTTCAAGTTAAATTAGGTACCAAATTGTTAATCGTGTTGATCGTGTCATGTTGTTTATGTGTCCAAGACGCGTCATGTTATTCCAAAACATAACATTAGCACCCAAACAAAACTTGTGCATCAATAACAAAATGAAAAAAGCAATAAGTTAAGGTAACATTTGAATAAAAACACATCAACTCAAATTATAATATAATAAACCAATATCTTCTCCCTCCTATATACCATGCCTCATTCTCTTTATATAAGTATGTAAACATAATATTAAACTGGATATATTCCGAGAGAGTATAAAGATAATCTTGTATCAATTGAGATTTATGTATTTTGTGCAAATAAAATAAAGGAGAGGAGGTGTGAACTTTATTGTTTGGGGGTTAAATACTGAGAGGAATGAGGTGGAAACAGTTGAAGTCATATCATAGACTATCTTCTGTCTACAACTTAATTTTACAAAATATTTTAATACACTAATTCAAGTAGATGAACAAATAAGGGTGAGTAGCATTTCATTGAACTCATATAAGTAGCAACTTCTCTCCCATTACAAAACATAGAGAATGAAACCATTAAAAATGAAGGATAAAAATTCATCTGCAGCTATAATATAAGTAAAAATTACATATCAATAATGGAGTTCATTAGTTGCTATAAAACCTCCATGGGGTGAACTCTACTTCGTCGGTGGAACCACCATCCGGTGACATCAAATCCGATTTCGTAGTGATCCTGGTTGCTTTACTCCGTGTAGTAATTTGTGTAATTGGGCTCATTTTAATTGCTCGTTGCACCTGACAACGTCGCGTGGGTGGAGCCATTATTGGAAACTCAACAGCCCAACATCCCAAACCGTTGATTTCAAAGGAAAACACCCCCAACCAATTAAACAAAATGAGATGGAGGCTACCTAGTGTCGATCACCCGTTGTAATTTTTGAAAAACAAAACAAAAACATCATTTAAAGGTTGCAAATCCCTATGGAAAACCGTGATCAGCTAAGATCAGCTAAGATGGAGGGTACCTGCTGCGTTCGTACAGATGGTGCTACTACTGCATGAGTTCAAATGGTGTTGCTGCTGCGTACAACTGGTTCTAAAACTGAACTTAATTAGATGTTCCATATTTTTTATGCAAGTGGTAAACTCGTATAGCAAGTGATGTGAGCCAACTAATTTTTATGTGAAACTAAATTCAATGTTAATGGCTTACCATGAAGATAAACCTAGTGACAGTTTGGATGCGTGGCAATAAAAAATACTGATAAGCACCCAAAAGTATCTATTTTATACCCCAAATAGATTCATTTTAGTCAATCTTTTTAATTAAAAATGGCCTTATGTTCGTTTTTATCTATATTGTCGGTCAATCAGCAATCGTAGTGTTAAATGATGCTAAATCCGGTCAATTACGACACATAAGAGGTTAAAAGCTTGCATCGAAGAAATCAAAGGAGACCGCGAAGTCTCAGTCCATATTGAGCTTGTCCAGAAGAGTTTCGATGTCCCAAACCTTGTCCCGAACCAAATCTAAGCCTAGACCGAGCCCAATCTATATCCCAGGCAAGATGTGTGTTGAGTTTGTACTTTTATCATTTTTAGATTTTTTATTTTGAGTCGTTTTATTTTTAGGATTAATTAGAATTTTCTAGAATTTATTTTCTATTTCATTATTTTGATTTTGATTTTTATTAGTCTTTAATTTTTAATCTTCATTTAATCTTATTTTTATTAGAATTAATTTTTAGGAATTTATGTTTTAGTTTTATTAGATTTTATTTTATATATTTTTTTATTTTAGTTTTATTTTATTAGGATTATATTTTTTTAGTTTTAATAGAGTTTTGTTTTATTTCTTTTTATTTTCATTTTTACTTAGTTTGAGATGTTAAGTTTTTTTTTAGTTTTATTAGATTTTAATTTTTTATTTTATTTAGTTTTAGTTTTATTTTTTTAGGTAGTATTAATTTTTAAGGGTCACAAACAAACACACACAACACACACACACACACACACACCCATACACACTCACACCCTACTATCATACACCTAACTCACACACAACACTAATCCCTTTCATCTTCCCCACTTCTTCTTTCTCTCTCATCTCTCTTACCCTCCATAACCCAACACCCATTTCTTCTCCTCATCCACTATGAACTCATTAACCCATCTTAACAAACAAACCACCAAGCCATACGGACCTGCAACGACCCAATAACCCATCCACCCTTATCCCTTCATCAACCCACATCCCAATAGCTCCTGTAGCGGCGACAACCATGGCAGCCCCAAATCGCAGCAAACCTGCCAACCTGTTGTAAAAAAAACGGATCCAAAACACAAACTCGGATCAACCCGATCCATGACCTGCGATCCAGCCCTCTGTAATACCCCGTGATTTTAATGACTTTTAAAATGGGTTATATTTTAAATTAATGGATTAATTGGATTTTATTATAAATTAATTCATTTGGGTTTTATTCGAATTGTGGATATTAAAATGGATGATTCTGAATATTACTTAAAGATATTTAGGTAATATATGAATATGATGTCATTGATATGACGGTATGATATCAATTCGGTAATTTAAATTTTTAGTCAGACACGGTATGGGACGTGTCGGGACTAATTTATGAAATTAAAAAGGAAATTTATTTTCTATCGATCTTATAGTCATTTCGAATGCGTCGTTGCATCCGGAAGGGTTGAAATAGTCAGAAAAGTCTATTTGGATGTTGGATTTGGGTCTCGGGTCATTTGGAAATAAAAAGACAACCCATAAGGGCATTTTGATTATTTTTACAAGGGGGATAAATAGTGATTTCGGGTTTTGTCTTATTATAAGTATTTGGAGATTAGTTGAATGTGGGTTCATTCATCTCTTCTACAAAAAATTGAAAGGGCATCTTCTTAGAGAGAGTGAAAGGTTGCCTGGGAAAAGAAAAGATTGCTTGGAAAGGAGGAGAACTAAAGACCAAAGGTCACCACCACCAACCACCACCGAAAGTGGGCGGAAAAAGGGAGAACCACCTATGTTATTCAACCCCAAAGGATCAGATCTTCATTAAAGGCAAGTGTTTGATATTTGCAACTTAAGGTCGTATATTGTCTATGTTAGAATAATTATGAAAAGAGATGATTTTTCATGTTTGGAAGATAAAAATGGAGTAGTAATGGATTTCTGGAAGTATGAAATATATAGGAATTAAACTCATGTTGTAGGTAGTTAGTAATCCAAGAAATATTCATCAATCTGTGGAAGAAATTCTGAAAATCATTTTGTGTTCTTGAAGATAGTATGTTGATAATTTTCTGGAAAAAGAGGCAAAAACGAGTGGAATGAGAAGAGCCAATTTGGAATGTTTAGATCTCCTTTTCGAGTGCATTTGGATGAGATTTAAGAAAAATTAAAAACACATACCTGACTCAATTTTTCGCATAGAATCCAAATCTGAGGTCGGATTGATGATTTGAAAAATTTTTGGATCTGATTTTTCTGAGTATTTAAAATATGAGAATTCATGATGTTGTTTCTTTTTAATGTTGGTTCTTATCCCAAAATTTTTGTAGATCTTTGGTGATTATTAATTGGATATTATGGGACTTAGAAAATATCAGTAGACCCTTGGTAAGATTTGAATTAATTTGATTGGGATTTAAATTGATTAGAATGATGATAATTAAATTAAAGAGATTTCAGTTGCTAGATTCATGTGTTGGATTCTAATCTGTTTGTATGAGGATTAAGGATAGTTTAAGTAGGGGAGATTTAATATAACACCTGGGTAGCCTTAGGGTTACAATTTAAACATCAAGGACTGAGTTTAAGCTCATTATTGATTTCGCAAGGGCTGAGTGTAGTACAAGAGCGTAGTGGTATGGCTCTTGGATAGAGATGGGAGTTTAGAACACATTTGGTTGAAAGAGGGTATGGGGTTATCCCAATCACGTATTTAAAGTTGACGGACCTCCTCGATCGACAAAGTTATGTAGTAGTGTATTGGAGGGGTTCCTTGTTTGGATTTCGTTTTGTGAGACGCTCCGCGCATGAACCTTAACGACGTCGGGAGTGGAGAGATGTTATAGGATGCGAGGATAATTAAATTATGAAGTAAAGATATGATATTTTAATACGTGGAATTTAAAAGAGATATAATGCTACGTATGGGAATTATCTTAGGGTAGTGATATTACCTTATTGATATTATATTATAGGTATGATAATTCCTATTTGATTGATTGATGATTTATGTGTATGACATACCTAGCTTACTTGCTATCGGTGGGAGGTTTGCGCGTGAGGGCAGTCATATCCTAATGAATCCATGGGATCTTTGATTTGTCGCTCGAGAACATAGGTCTATGAAATACTTATCGGGGAGTTGATAAGTTCGCTGATTGTGGGTACGTAGGTATGTCCGTGACCCATGGATACGAGAACTATGTTAGCCTCCAATGTTTGTGTTGTTGTTTATGGTTCGAGGAATCCTTACCGATCCTTTTGTCCACTATTCGGCGACCAGCGATGATGGGACAGGATAGCAGAGTAATGCATTGCACCGCAGCTGTGACTCGGGGTGCCATATTATATATGAATATATATATATATATATATATATATATATATATATATATATATATATATATATATATATATATATATATATATATATATATATATAATGGATTAAATGAATGAATGGATATTTATTATGGTTAAATCTATCTACGATGATAATTGTAGATAATGGTGAATAAAGAAAGATAATTGAATTAAGTTAATGAATGTTTATTGAAAAACTTAATTCATATTAATTGAGAAATGATTCATGTTAATGAGAAACGATGAGAAATTTAAATGAATAATAATGTGACGTATGGTATGGGACATATGGGGATTATGATATTGGGATGGAATTATAAAATGGAGACTAAAAAAGAGGAACCATTGCCTAGGAGGTTAATAGGAAACGTTAAGTGTGCACTCTAGTTGAGAGGTGAGAATGGCAAGTGAGAGTTGGGTCTAACATGTACATAATAAAATATTTATTGCACTTGTTAAATACTTGCTGTTTTAAAAATCATTTTCACAATCGGGCTCTGACCCGTTTCCTTGCATATTTTCTTTTCTATTGTATCTTCTATATTAGTTGTCCAGCAACAGGGACTCCAACCTTAGCGGATTATGATAGGCTATGGATTTATGGAGTTTTGCTTAGACGCCTACCATCTTTTTAATTCACAGTATTCTTAGTTAGGGCGTGTCACCCAACGGATTCAGTTATCTCTTTTCTATCGGGGTCAAATACTATTTTAGTCGTGTCTTTTAATACATTTAACATTGTTGGGATTACTGTAATGGATTAATATTATGTGGGAATGTTTATTCCAAATGCTTTTAAATTCTTTTATGTTATCTATTTGGTTATCAGTGTTGTAGAATAAAATGTGTTGTGTTATTCTTAAACTAGAAATGAATTTTGTTGAATTAAAATTTCGAAAGTTTTTAACACTAGCTTAATTGGGTATTGGGTGAGTTGTAAATTTTTTTCGACAGTGATGCTAAGAATGAGCCAACTGTATATTCTGTTTTCATTTGGTATGGGGCTGGCCACCCGGTATTTAATTAGGCGGGGTGTTACACCCTCCTGGTCACACGAGGTGGCCTGACCCCAGCTCGACCCAACCCTTCGAAATCCTAGCCCTCCCTAACCCAACTCGAGTTCTGACCAACCCAAACCGGACCCAAATCACCAACCAAAACCCCACCTACCATTCCTATAAATTAGGAACAAATCCATGCCAAAAATTCAAGAGTGAACCCACATGTTTTCATCTACTCAAAATCTTTTGACTTGTCCAAATAAAATCCCTATAATATCTCTCCATCCGAACTAATCTGTGGACTATAAAGGAAAAGGTATGGAACTCATAAAAGGATCTAAATATGATCAATAGATGACAAATCTATAGCTAGTAAACCAGGAATCACACAAAGAATATAGCAAACTAAACAGCTGTGATAAACAGAATCATATGCAAAATATCAATTTTGAAACTGTATAACATGCATATAAACCAGTCAGTCCAGAAAGCTTCCAACAGTACCACAAAATATGCCACAATAACTAGGGAGCTGCAAACAAAAAGAAGCGAACGATCCGAGCTATGACCAACTTGACCCCATTCCCCACAATTCATATGAGTATTCTACACATCCTAGTGTTTCTAGCTAGTTGTGTCCACCTTCACCACCACCTTGCACTTCCGCTCTCGAACACCTTTTGCACAGGTTTGCACCCACTCTTAATTCTCACAATGAAGCCCTTCAACGGCTTGAAAAATGATTAAATAAATTTGAGTGTGCGAATGAGTCAGACTTCACCCCAAGTGAACCCATTATTTCCCCCACATGGAGTGATGATGAGTTGACTTGTAACACGAATTTTGAGTGTGATCAACCTTATTATCTTGAGAATCTTGAAGTTGAGACCACTCCGTGGTTCGGGAACTAAGTTGACAATTGTGTTAACATGTCCATTGATTGTATGACTGATCCCACACCACCCTACCATCTCTAACCCAACATTGAGGTTCTCCATTCCCCTTCCATAGAATCCTTATTGATTCCGGAGTCTACATCTTTTGATCCTCCAATGTGTGTTCCCGAGGAACCATTTATTTTTAGGTTAGCTCCGGCTACGAGTGCTTCCCACTGTCCTGAGATTGAGTCCGAGATGGTTTCTTCCTCTCTGGCTATGTATCCTGTCCCACCATGTTTGGTTCCCGTTGAGTTATATATTAACGTTGATTCATCTATCTAGGATTTGGATGCCTCATTGGATTTTTCCACTACTTTGGATGGAGACTTTTGGGTGGATAAGTTGAATACTCCCTTGTTCAATTTCACACCTCCTCCTACGAGTGCCCTTATGTCTCACTCAGAGCCTTATGAGGAGTGTGTTTCTCCTACTTGTGAGTTAGATCATCTTCCCCCACTCTTTATCCCACCCCGCCCACATACTGTCCCTACCACCCCACCACTCGGTTTGGACCTTATTATTGCACCCCACCTATTCACATATACGCATTTAGGTCCTAACCTACACCCACCCTCCACCCTCGTGCTCCACGAGTCCACTCTTACGTTTTCTCTTCCACCCCTATATCTATGAGAGTATTTGTGCTACTCTTCGCATCTGCGACACCGAGCTTGTTACTCTATGCTCATTACTTCCTCGTAGAGTTTATTTTTTCGATCTCCCGCTCTCTGGCGTGTCATGACGCGACCATTACCATCGTCCATTTATAAAATGGTCATGCACTTTCTATGAGACCCACCCCATTATTATTGCCAAACCATTTTGCCTCCTCATCCAGCTTGAGCATCACACTTATAGGGTCCAAGTTGCCCTCACTTTTACGCTCAAAAACCCCATGACTGGTGCATGTACACCCTCACCCTTACCCTTCATCCATATACCCTCCTACCCACCCACCCATGGTCCACCAATGCTTTGCATCAAATGATTCACTTTACTATACAAGTGCATTGACCTCTTTTATCATTTATCCAACAAGACTGACGCTTCAGCCTTGTTTGGGGGTGATTCTCATCACCCAATTTTTCTGCCGCCTTGTGCTTTCCTAGATCCCATCTTTAGGATGAGAACGGTTCGGTCTGGCTGAAGACATTAAACTTAGCGCTACCGGGAGGCAGTCTGTTAATCATTGTTTCTGAGTATGAGTCTTATCCTGTTTGGGGGTGGTGTTTCCCACCACCCAATGATTTTCACCTGTTTTATAGACTTGTACATATTTTTGTGTCACGTCTGTTCTTCAGGTTTCATATTTGCTCCCTCATGCGATACATTTTCATTAGCGGTTCATTATGGTAATATATTTCCTCCCTTGTGCTTCTCAATTTTTTTGTATATAGTTTTAAACATCAAGGACGGTTTTCTCTTTTGTTTGGGGGTGGAAAATTTATCAAAATCGTACCTCTTTTGAAAAATTTCAGAAACAAGTGGTTTTAAACATTTTGTTTAGTTAAATTTATTTTTTTATGCCATGATTTGTCTATCATCCCTCTTTTAGAAATCTCGGAATGCCCGTATTTGACCCTAAAATTACACTTTTATCATAAATTAAATAATACCTCTTAAAGCGTACTTGCACTATGAATTTTTAGACTCGGAAATTTGCACTATCACGTTTATAATCAAATGTTAAGGAGTAATTATATTCTCAAGAGAGCCTTAAAAGATCACTAGTGGCGACTTAAATCCGTGAGATTTGATATTTTCATCTTTTTGAGGGTTTTACGTATCTCCGAGTCACAAGTTGACTCAACTTTCTTTGGGTACCACATTTAGTCTTTGCATGCTCTCATCGTTTTTTCAAATTTGGCTTAATCACTGAGAATGACATTACTTTCGAGTTGTAAGAAACATGTATCTTATAGTTTGTCCCGAGCACTAAACCGATTTTGCCATACACTTACCATTTTCCCTATCACATTATCATTCACCCATTATCATTTTCCATATTATCCTTATCCATATGTCCCAAATACCATCCACCATGGCCATCATTTTTGAGAAAAAGAGTGTTTGAAATTTTCCATGTAAATTGTCTTCATTTATGTTATGAAAAGAAAAATGTATCGCAATAAAAAAATAGGAAAAAAAAAGAATCAAAGAAAAAAAAATAGAAACAAAGAAAAAGAAAGCACGCGATCATAAATTCAATTGATGAAGACAATATTTATTCAAAGTATGTCACACTCTTCTAAAAAACCCTATCATTGATCATCTTCATTCCATTATCCCTTCATACCTTACATAAACCCCATTTTCACCTTTGGTAAAATGCTCGGGAAAACGAGAAGACTATATGGTGAATAACTCGGCATTCTAGACATAATGATTATCATTCTTTCATGAGATCAAATTTTTTTATGATGTATCCATCATTTTCTATAAAGTGTGTGAGACGTTTGAACTTTTTTACATTTACTCACATCCTCACACACTAGAGAGATACACTTACCCAATTCTCATAGAGTTTGATTCAGAGAGATATATCTAGTGAGAATTGAAGTCAAAGCGTTGATTCTATAAAGGAAATCTAGGAATTACTCTAATGATACTTAAGATTATTTCACACTACATACGGTGAGTTTTAGGAAGGATTACGCTTTTTGGTATTAAGTAAATTTATATCTTATTTCGATAGTTAAATGCGGTGTCCCTTGATATCCATTTAAAGTTGGGTTGTATAGTGTTTCATCATCTACTCAGATACTACATTTAAATAAGTTTTTGAATTTTGTGAGTATATTCACTACAAACCCTCACGAGACACCACTCGTCCTGTAGGACAACCTATAGGTTTAATAGTTTGTTGCACATGCTAAGTGCAATCGCTAGTGCTTGCGAAAGTGGAATACTTTTGGTCACTTAGGGACCGTTTGGTTCTCTATTCAGAAAATTCGATTTAAACGCTGTTTTTAAATACAGTTTTAAAATTAAGTTTTTGTGTTTATAATTATTAATGTGCGTTCGGTAAACTTGTTTTACATACAGTTTTTTCAAAATTTGACAAAATTGACAAACATGTATATTTACATTATACATATATATATATATATATATTTATATTATACATACATATATATATATATATATATATATGCATAAAACATTCGTACATACATGCATACATAAATGTATACATACATGCATACATATATACATCATAAATTATATACATGTACATTTAATATCATGTATTTTTATGTATAGTTAATGAGGTATGTTGAGGAGTTTAAGTGTTTGTGTGTGTGTGTGTGTATATATATATATATATATTGATATTACATGTATAATTTACTATAATATTATATACATACATGAATCGATAATATTTTCTAATACATATGTACTATATGTATATTTTATATTATTTCGTACATTAATAATACATGTATAAAACTATATATAAGTATGATATATCTATTGATAATATTATTTAACTTTATATTATACATGTACATTTAATATAATGTATTTTTATGTAATTTTAATGACGTATGTTGGGAAGTTTAAGTGTGTGTGTGTGTGTGTGTATATATATATATATATATATATATATATATATATATATATATATATTACATGTATAATTTACTATAAAATTATATACATAGATAAATTGATAATATTTTTAATACATATATACTATATGTATATTTTATATTATTTCGTACGTTAATAATACACGTATAAAACTAAATATAAGTATCATATATCTATTGATAATATTATTTAACTTTTTATTATTCCATATATAATTTTGTGTACATGTACATATATATTTGTTATTTATATGAATTACAAACATATTAATGTTTTATGTATGTATATTATATATCAATGTATAAATGCATTAAAATATTAAAAATGAATAATTCTGAGTTGAAAAATAAAGAAGAGAAGTTATAAAACACCCTCAACCTATTTTCTGAAAAACTTGATTATAACACAGAAAAATTATAATTCAGTGTTGAAAAACAAGTTGCCAAACACAAATTTTTTTTATCAGAATTGTATTTAAACACAGAAAACAGAATTATAGTTGCAAACCAAATAGGCCCTTATCTCTGTTTTCTCTCTATTTTTGCTCGAGGACTAGCAATATTCTATTTGGGGGTGGTGTGATAAGCACCCCAAAGTGTCTATTTTATACCCAAATAGATGCATTTTAGTCACTAGTTTTAATTACAAATTTCCTTTAATTCGTATTTATCTATATTGCAGGTCAATCAGCAGTCGTAGTGATAAATGATTCGAAATCCAGTCAATTGCGACACATAAGAGGTTAAAAGCTTGCATCGAAAAAATCAAAGGAGATCGCGAAGTCTGAGTCCACATTAAGCTTGCCCAGAAGAGTTCCGATGTCCCAAACCATGTCCCGAACCAAATCTAAGCCTAGATCGAGCCTAGTCCATATCCCAAGCCCGGTGTGTGTTGAGTTTGTACTTTTATCATTTTTAGATTTTTTATTTTGAGTCTTTTTAATTTTAGGAATTATTTTAAATATATTTAAAATTTTCTACGATTTATTTTCTATTTTTTTATTTTGATTTTGATTTTGATTTTTATTAGTATTTAATTCTTAATCTTTATTTTATTTTATTTTTATTAGAATTAATTTTTAGGATTATTTTTTAGTTTTATTAGATTTTATTTTATATATTTTTTATTTTAGCTTTATTTTATTAGGATTATATTCTTTTAGTTTTGATAGAGTTTTATTTTATTTCTTTTTCTTTTCATTTTTATTTAGTTTGAGATGTCAAGTTTTTTTTTTTAGTTTTATTATAGGGACATATACCAAATTGTCCTTCAAATATTTTTTAATATTCATTTAGTCCAAGCCTTTTTATTTTGCCTCAAAAAATCCTTTGCCACATATTTTGGAAAGGGAGTGCCGCTGGCGCGAACCTCTAAAAGTAAGAGAATATTGAGTGCTTGAGGAACTAAATGTTGGAAAATATTGTGTTTTTACACAAATTATTTTATAACCAAATTAATATATTGGTCAAAGTAGGACCAAGTACGTGCGCGTTCCTTGTAGAATGTCAAGAGTCACGCGATATATTTATTTGTTTAAAACGGATAAATGATGAATAAGAAATTTGGTATCAAAGTGCCTCATTTATGTATGAAGTTTATTGGGAAATTTTATTTAAGTTTCTGGGACAGTTTTTCGTAACTGTCGCTAAAGGTTGTGACTGTTCGCTATATAGTGACTGTTTTTCAGAACCGTCCCTAAAGGTTGTGACTGTTCACCATAAGTTGTGACTGTTTATGAAAAACGTCCCTAAAGTGACTGTTTTCTAAAAGACATGTCTTTTCATGAAAAAACACTTTGTTTTCTATAAATACATGACTTGTCTTCATTTTTAAAGAGAGGAAATAAGGAGGAAAAATATTTTCTATACTTTCCATTCCCAATCGAGTCGGATAGAGTATCAAACATAATTGGTTCGTGGGACACACACACTGAAGTGCTTCTTGCGCGTGTCGAGACCGTTTTATCCTGGGAGGCAAACGCTCATTGTTCATTGCCGTAAGCACCGTAGCGGGAGCGCATTTTGTCTTAAGGAGAGAGTGTCAAACACTTGACTCGGTCATCTTCTTCATTTGTAAGTTCTAATGGTATAATTTTTATTGCATAAATATGATTTATTTCATATTTTAAATTTGATAAAACACAAAAGTATATATATCTTATATAACAAACTTAAGACAAAATGAAAAATATTTTATGTTACTTTGTGTTTTAATTTTATGAATAGTTTTCGAGTGTGAAAACATATTTGTCCATCCTTTAGTTAATGCATGAAATTAGACCTTTCGTAATACATTGATGATTGAACGTGTGGTATTGTAACTTTCCATGATTTATTTCATGATTTGTCACTTTTGTACACAATTTTTTATGTGGCTTAATGTTTTACTTTTGGTAATTGTATATTGCCATCATCTAAGTTGCAAATGGCAACTGAGTGACCATTCAAAATATTACGAAGACTTTGTTTGATTGGAATTGATTATAAGAACGTTTCAAAGATTTATTGTCGGATCATAATTGTGACAAACGTCTCATTCGTTTATATTAAAATTATTGAAGTTTGGATGTAATTATTGAAGATGTAATTTTTTTTTGAGGTATTTGGTTAAATTTGGAAACTCAACTTTGATATATGAATACTTGTGGTGTCATTTGGTTATTTGACAGTTTGAATCCATTAGGTATGAGTAATGTTCATATGCATTTAACTTGTATCTTTTCATCTTTAGTGCTGTATTTGTTTTTTATGCCTTTTACATGGACTATGCCATAAATGGCATAAAAAGTGATTAGTTTATAAATAATGCATTTTTAATGTTTAATTTGATTATTGACATTGTATGGCGTGCGATAATTTTAGCGATAAAATTAATTAATTTTTAATTAGCATTCTTTTGAATGTCTAAAATTAGAATAGTGCGTCTCAAATAAGGTGATTTTGAATACATTCATTCAAATTTGTCCAAATGAACAAAGGGACAATAAGAGTGTGTTTGATTCATAGTATACTTATATAATTTATTTATTGACGGTAGAGCTAAATACCAATTTTGGTGCGCTCTTAGATTGAAAAATAAATTAGTAAATAATGATGTGATGTCACATGTGTAATAAAGTGCATTTATGTATATTATCACATTACAATCAAATATCTGATTAATCAAATGTCTGATTATGCGTTGAGATTTAGTCACATCTTTGGTAATGTTATTCACATGATTTGTAAGTGCATTTTATGCAAATTAATGTGATTATAATATATGCGACGATATTATGGTCTCTTGTATGGTTACATGTATACGTGTAACAGTAGTATTTTAGTGTCACCTAATTAAATTAGATTACATGAACGGAAATGTGATATATTTAGAAACATGATTTAAGTTGCATTCCTTGTAGAATGTCAATATTTAATTATTGTGATAATTCATGTAATCTTGATATTACATTTAAATTGGTTTTTAATCTCCCGTGTCACGAAAAAGAGAAAAAATATAATATAATGCATTGTCCATTATTGTTGGTATGTATGTTAAACATTGCAATGCATGCATTATATCGACTCTTAGAGATATGAATATGCACTATTGTTTAAAACGATGTGAACCAACATATTGAAAATTTGAGAATAGTTTCACGCATAATAAATTAAAAAGTCCTATAGGTTAGGAATTTATTATGTTTGCATAATTTTATAGTTGTGGCATCCGATGATCTAATGTCATGTAATGAAAATTGAGGTGTGTAATGACATACTATTTTCACGTGTAGAAGTCTATTGGATATTTGTTGCATGATTGTATATCATTAACCATATAGGATAATGCGACTTTTAATCTTAGGGGTGACCCTTTCACTCTTAATTTTGTGAGACACTTTCATCAAAATATCATTGGAACATGCTATGTTAAACATGATGTTTCATGAAGAATTACATTTTTATGTAACATTCAATTGATGTTAACGTTGATGAAAAATAAATACAATTTGTATTGATATCGTGGTGCTCAAATTTCCATAGACTTGAAAGAGTGGATATGATCAATTTCAATATGTTACTCCCCTTCACTATATTGAATGTTATCAAATGCGATGAAGATTGCAAAAGATATGAGAGTCTTTAGTTGATATAAAGTGCTACATTCCTTTCCGTAATATATAAATTCATTTTGGAAGAATCTTATACTTCAAATTAATGCGTTTGTTGAACGTATTCTTCAATGGAGAAAAATTAGTGTGGCGTGATTACAGATTTATTTATTGAATTTATGATTCAAAATTCAGAACCGAGCGGTTTAAAGACTGCTTTAAAGATGGTATAGAATTAAATCATAAATCCATATAAATGATTAAGGGGTTCAGAACCGAGCGGTTTCACAACTGCTTTAAAGAAGGTAGAATCAAATTATGATCTCATTGGAGACTTAGGCGTAATCTTAAGACACCACAACTAGTAAACTCAAAGAAGGGAAAGTAACCAAATTGCATATTTTATATTATGATATTTTTAAAGTCCATAATCATAGAATATGTTGAAATAGTTTTGAGGCATATAAATTATGTGTGACACAACTCTAGTTTAATACTAAGAATTGTCACAAGTGCATTTGTAGGCCTATGGAACAATAAGGAATATACCATTAAATGTCGAAATCACTAAAGTAGAGAAACTTATCTCAACTAAATTTTATTTACAATGAAATGAATGTATACCTTCTAGATGGACATATGTGTTGGTCCAAATATACATTAATATCATTTCATTTTAAAGAAAAATAAAGCGTTTCGAGGGTGAGAATAAATGTATCAATTTTGTATAATTTCAAATTTATGTTTGAAATTGTGGGGGAAGTATTGTGTTTTCTATGAGTTATATTCTCAACACATTAACCCACCATAAAAATTTTATGGGAAAGGTTGAGAACCTTTGTATGAATTATGATAAATGTGGGGGTATTTATCTAAGGCGATAATTTCTATCCAAAAATAGAAACAGAGATGATTCCTATTGAAAATAGGATAAACACTACTGAAAATGTAATATTTGATTGCATTTCTTATTGAAAATAAGATAAACACTACTGAAAGTGTAGTATTTGATTGCATAAGTACATTTAATGTACTAATAGTATTTCCAACGTGCATTTGTCTAAAGAAGTGTATACTTCATGGATTGAACGATAATTAATACTTAAGTACTTTGATTATATTCCAAGGCTGGAAATGATTAAGCGTGTACACAATGGATCAAAGAGTCTAAAGTACAAATGAGTCGTTCAGTATCGATACTAAGATATAAGTGACAAATGACATAAACATTAGGAAATTATGAATATATTTTAAACAATATATGACTTTCGAGACTTGTATTCCGAGTGATATATTAGCATGATTAGAGGTGTTAATATTTGGAAAACCTCTTATGATGGAATATGAATATTATTTCCTAAAAAGCAAGGTACCTTGACAATTTTAAAGAGGATGATTTGAGATAACAATTATAATGCATGTTCTTGCAATTGAAAATCATTGCTTGAAAAGGCATAAATCAATTTGGCAAGTCACGACTTATTAGTCATGACATAAGACCATAAAGAAATCTTTCTTTGTTAGTGATAACATTAGGCCTAATAAAATCATTGCGGATCCGCTAACAAGAGAGTAAGATACGTACATCAAGGGGAATGGGCTTACAGCCGGTTAAAACCTAAAAGAATTGCCATAATGGAAACCCAACCTAAATGATTGGAGATCCCAAGAATTAGGTTCAACGGGACAACCTAATTATGTGCGATTCAGTTAGCACTGAGAAGAAAATAAATTCTTCCTCCCATTCCTAGGATGAGTCAGTGCACTATCTGCCGCGTGTAATAGGATAAATTTTATTTTAATGATTTCTATATCTTGAACATAAGGATCAAGTGGGGTATTAGCAGGATACTCTTTATAGAAATCACCTATGTGAGTGAGAAGGGGCCACTTCTATGAGAATAACCAACGGCTACATTGTTAAATTCTCTAACACACTCATGAAACCAGGAGGTGTCCAAGGCCAAAACGGACACAAAAATGAGAACCAAGAATGTTCGGAGAAGGACTGTGTGAATTCTATTGTCTCGGTTTACACAAAAAGGTTGATCAATTCAAGACATCGCGTTCATTGATTGGCCAGTAAACCCGATAGTCTCTCACTAGGAAAGATTCAAGGCCAAAAGCTATCTTTACTGATGCAGCCCTTTTCCACCGATACTCTGTCTAATTTGTCTTCATGTTCATTTGATTCTTCACCCAAATTTCATTCATGTGGGGGATTGTTGGAAAATATTGTGTTTTTACACAAATTATTTTATAACCAAATTAATATATTGGTCAAAGTAGGACCAAGTACGTGCGCGTTCCTTGTAGAATGTCAAGAGTCACGCGATATATTTATTTGTTTAAAACGGATAAATGATGAATAAGAAATTTGGTATCAAAGTGCCTCATTTATGTATGAAGTTTATTGGGAAATTTTATTTAAGTTTCTGGGACAGTTTTTCGTAACTGTCGCTAAAGGTTGTGACTGTTCGCTATATAGTGACTGTTTTTCAGAACCGTCCCTAAAGGTTGTGACTGTTCACCATAAGTTGTGACTGTTCATGAAAAACGTCCCTAAAGTGACTGTTTTCTAAAAGACATGTCTTTTCATGAAAAAACACTTTGTTTTCTATAAATACATGACTTGTCTTCATTTTTAAAGAGAGGAAATAAGGAGGAAAAATATTTTCTATACTTTCCATTCCCAATCGAGTCGGATAGAGTATCAAACATAATTGGTTCGTGGGACACACACACTGAAGTGCTTCTTGCGCGTGTCGAGACCGTTTTATCCTGGGAGGCAAACGCTCATTGTTCATTGCCGTAAGCACCGTAGCGGGAGCGCATTTTGTCTTAAGGAGAGAGTGTCAAACACTTGACTCGGTCATCTTCTTCATTTGTAAGTTCTAATGGTATAATTTTTATTGCATAAATATGATTTATTTCATATTTTAAATTTGATAAAACACAAAAGTATATATATCTTATATAACACTAAATGGGTTAAACTAAAAATATGTGTCCTTTTTAAAAAATATATATTTATAGTAGGGACTATTAAATAATTGATTCTTTATTATATTCTAATTTTTTATTTTATTTAGTTTTAATTTTACTTTTTTAGATAGTATTAATTTTTAAGGATCACAAACCAATACACACAACACACATACACCCCACACACACTCACACCCTACTATCATACACCTAACTAACACACAACACTAATCCCCTTCATCTTCCCCACTTCCACTTCCTCTTTCTCTCTCATCCCTATTAGCCTCCATAACCCAACACCCATTTCTTCTCCTCATCCACCATTAACTCATTAACCCAACTCAACGAACAAACCACCAAGCCATACGGACCTGTTACGACCCAATAACAAAGCCACCCTTATCCCTTCATCAATCCACAACCCAACAGCTCCAGTAGCTGCGTCAACCATGACAGCCCCAAATCGCAACAAACCCGCCTACCTGCTGTAAAAAAAAAAAAACAAACTCGGACCAACCCGAGCCATGACCTGCGATCCAGCCCCCTGCTCACCTGCGGTGACCTGACCCAGCTCTACCCAATCGTCTAGAATTCTTGCCCTCGGTTCTATCATACCCAAATCCAACTCGGGTTCTGACAAACCCAAACCGGACCCATATCACCAACCAAAGCCCCACCTTCCATTCCTATAAATTAGGAACAAATCAATGCCCAAAATTCAAGAGTGAACCCATGTGTTTTCATCTACTCAAAATATTTTGACTTGACCAAATAAAATCCCTATTATATCTCTCCGTCCAAACTAATCCATGGAATATAAAGGAAGAGGGATGGAACTCAAAAAAGGACTTTCAGATACAAAAAAAAGAGACGCAGAGAGAGAGAGAGAGAGAGAGAAACTGCGTATATTATGTACAGTTTAAGGTCATGAAAAAAATTTAGAAAAATACAAAAAAAATTAGTTTAACTTAATAATTTTAAGGTTTAGTTTTTAGTCTTCTTTTTATAATAAAATGCTGAAAAGAAGTTGGATGCACGTGAAGGCGCATTTCAAGAGAAATTTGTGAAAAAAATTGCGTATTGTCTTTATACATTCTCTTTTCAATCTATTTCCTTCTTAACATATTATTTATTATTGTTTATGCACAGATGAGAATGTTTGGCTAAACCTAGGGGTGTGCACGGGTCGGTTCGGTTCGGTTTTGGACCGCAATTCAGACCGAACCGATCGGTTCGGTTTTGGAAAAAATCAGACCGAAACCGAACCGACGATGAAAAAAACCGCCGGTTTCGGTTCACATCGGTTTCGGTTCGGTTCGGTTTCGGTTCGGTTTTAACCTATTTTCAGGTGTGGTCGATTTTTTGTAGGTTGGTTTTCGGTTTTGGTCAGTTTTGGAGGATGGTTAATGGTGTTTGAATATAAAAATAAAAGATATTTAAGGGTTTTTTAATATATAATATTAATGTCGGTTCGGTTCGGTTCGAATCGGTTTTTTCTTTGTCTAAACCGACAACCGAACCGATATTGTCGGTTTTTTAAATCCTTAAACCGCAAACCGAACCGGGCTAAAAAAAACCGCCGGTTTCGGTTCTGTTCGGGCCGGTTCGGTTCGGTTTTCGGTTCGATCGGTTTTTTTGCACACCCCTAGCTAAACCCCCCATTCAAGGGGCGGGATGCACTATGAATGATGTTAGTTTAATTAATCAATTTCATTAATGCTATAATTTAGGAAAATTATTTTTAACTATCACAAATTAATTTATGTAACAAGAGTTAGTCAATTAATTGAACAAATTAATGTTTGAATTTAGGAATCGAACTAGAGATAGATTTTTCCGATATTTGAATATTAATTCGCTATTGAAATTTGAAGATTGATATTGTTTTCCTTAAATTGATCATAGCGGGTAATTTTATGAAAATAATATGTTTCCTTACTTTTCGTTGTGTGACATTTTTAAATTAATTTTCTAAAAAAGATTTTATTAAATTTATAATTTTAACGAAAGTTTGATTATTGATTTAATAATATCTCGAAATATTTTAGATTAATAAAATGAGAAATTAAAATAATTGAAAATGTAGTGTAATCCCATCTCTTAACCTTCTCACATATTTCACACTCGGTTGCAGATTCTTTTTCCGTTATTTAGTCATAATTTTAATTTTAGCATTAATTAAATAATTTTTCCCTTGAACTTGTTTTTTAAAAAAATAAAAATAATAAAAAAAATATTTTAATAAAAAAATTGGAATTGCACGTTTTGACATTAATTGTTTCACCTGTAAAGTTGGATTGATACCCGTACTTATCGCAATACGAGTTATTTTTAGACAAGTTTTGTAGGTATTCAAGGGATTTTGAGAGTGGCTTTTGAAGACAACGACCATATACGCAAAAAGCTAGTTATCAGGAATAATAAAAACTAAATTGTGAGAACCATCCCATATGCATGAGCATTTTGATTAATTGTGAGAACCATCCCATATGCAAGACCTCTAAAAATAAGGGGTGTAGGTTAGATCGAAAACCCCCAAATAACAGGAGCATTTTGATTAAAAACAACAAACCACCCCATATGCAGATGCATTTAGAAAACAACATAAACACGAACATCATAAGAACTCTCCAAAAACAACAAATATCTACTTCCAAATAGTGCTAGCAATTTTTTACCGGTAATCCGTTTACGGTAATAACCCGAAATGACCCGAACATGACCCGATTAGCTTGTATAGATTTAAGAGCACCCCAAACTTACACTAAAATAAAAATCAAAGCGACCCGAAAATGACACGACTAACTCGAATTGCCACCCCTACTTCCAAATCAGTCTCATTTTTTAGTTTCTCTAGCAGCGATTTAGAGAGGATTCTTTCGTTCTTTGACAAATCGACATCTCGATTTATGATTTCAAAGGAGAAGCCCACTCTCGGTGGTACACAGATAAAGACATGCATACGAAATATGTGTACACATCTTAACATAACGAACATAGTGATTAAACCAATATGAGGATATTAAATGAAAGAAACATAAAAAAATGAACCCACTTAATGTCAATGCTTTAGTAACAATATAATCAAAACCAATGCTTCAAAAACAATATAATTAAAAAATGAACCGAGTTAATGGCAAACAAACTGTGACACCCTGCCCAAAAAATTCCAGGTGATCAGTCCTATAACAAATTTAAGTGGGAATCCCAGTTGGTTCATCCTTAGCATCACTGTCGAAAAGATTTTTAAAACTTACTAACCACCTAGTATTCTAAAAATCTGGTGCCAAATTTTTTCTTTTTAATTAAACAACTAATAACATGCGGAAAGATAATTTGAGTCATACACAACGACATAATTAAATAAAATAAATAAATAATAAACTACTTACTGAATAAACCATCGGTCACCAAAGTAAATAGTCCAACAACAAACACCCCACACTAGAATAAATACAACTGAAAACTGCAAATGAAGAGTCTGGGCGACATGCTCTACGGAAACTGAAACTGATAAATGATTCATACTCTAGGAAGGAATGAATGATGCATCTAAACCAAACTCCTACTAGCATCCACATGTGCCGCAGCTCCGCGTCCCTGGAATAGAATATCAATCCTAGCGTCCTTGTGGCTGGACACCTAAAAGGTTTTGAAAATAATTTTATAGCAAGGGGTAGAACCCAAAACATTTTGAAAATATTTGGCAAGTGAATTAACTGCAGTAATTTAAAATGTATGAATGCTCTTCATATTTAAGTTAGTATCGCACTCCCTTGAGGACATACTCACCCCTCCACTAATGTGCACACCTAACGGTTACCTTAACCCCACCTAGCTGTACTACCCCGTCCAACTAGTCCTGCTAAAATCTCCTGTTACCATACAACTCTAAGATGAGTATAATAATTCCTGGATTATAATTTATCTCACCAATTAACTTAAATAATTTCTTTTAAATAATAACATATAACCGTGACACACATTATATAAAGTATATGCATCACACACTGAATTATTTCCCACATATAATAATTACTACCATTATATACGTACCTTTACTAAGAACAACCACACACACACATATATATATATATATATATATATATATGTACATCCATTCCCCCCGAGTATACACTCACCGGATGATTCCCTGTAATGTGCTATCTCACTAGGTGTGCTCAAATAACCTAGTTCCCCAAGTTGGAATCGGTCCCCAACATGGCCCAAAATATAAACGTAGTGGAGGCGGTCATATTGCTTCCCTGAAATTGAGATAAACCCCTCACTCATATACAAGACGCTATGACCTGGGGATATACTCACCATACTCCTCAAGCTAGGGGATTCACCCACATTACGATATTTAATTAAATAAATATCTAGTCGCTGATATTTAATTGCACACACAACACACACACACACACACACACACACACACACACACACACACACACACACATATATATATATATATATATATATATATATATATATATATATATATATATACTATCACGACACCGTATATATATAATATAAACCCCGACTTTACTGTGTACTCAAAAACCCATAACACTAGCCTGAAATTTCTCGAGTCTCTGGCTCGACTCAACTTAATTAATTTCTCATTAATAATTTATTATTCTCTCGAGTCTACAGTCCGAATCTAATTTAATTAATTTCCACATGAATTAATTATTACCAATCTGAATCTATGGTCCGACTTTAATTTAATTAATTTACACATTAATAAATTTAACACTTGGTGTCGCCCAACCAATATACCCGAACTCGCTCACTTGGCCCGTACCATCGTTTATACCCAACCCTATATTCCACTCGATATTTAATTAATCGCACCTAAATTCCTTTAATAATGTAGTGCGACTCAACTAAAATACCCGAACATTTTCCTTCGGTCCAAAATGAATACCTACGAATTATTTCCCGAAATATTCATCTCATGGCATACAATTATCACCCTCCTAAACCCAATTATGTCCCCTTATAATTGCTAGGGAATATATTCTACAAATACATTTATCACTAAATAAGAAGTAGGAGAAAAATCTATATTAATCTCCCTTTATGTATAAAACTGGCGGACCTGCCAGAATTCTGGGACCATCGATCGATCGATCCCCTGGGTCAATCGATCGATCGAACAAGTATTCGTCTTCCTTGGCTAGCTGTTTCAGCCATTAACAAAAATTCAAGCTTTCTTATCTCAAATTCCAGTCCCAGTACATCATATTCATCCTCTTTTTACATTTATTACGAACTCTAATCACCGTTTAAACCTTTTAGCATAAATGATTTTCACAAATCTTCACCCACTCAAGAACACAAATTCCCATGGTAAAATCCCAATTATCATTCACAAATCTGATCCCACAATCTCAATAAATTCATCTTTAACACGGTGTTCTATTATGGTTCTCATGTCGATCAATACTGAATACTTTTATAACATCAATTGGACTGTCAAATCACTAAACCGATTAAATTTATAAAAAAAAAATACATTTCATGCAATAACCCACCTAAAACGAATTTTGGTTTACACCTCCCATAATATGAATTGATTATCATCAATTTAAGAATCACAACAGTTAACCACTTGCCTGAAATTATTCGTAGTGTCTGATCCGTTGGTGTAGAGAATGGTTGATGAAGAACACCCAATTTGTCCCTCGATTTGTCTCCAAAAAGGTCCCCAATTTGCTTCTTGATTTGTTTCCTTTGTGTATCTCTCAAACCCTAGGTTTTAGAGTTGTTAACCTCTATTCCCCATTCTTAGATTTAGGTCTTAAAACACTAATCCCGTTTTTAGCCTAATGGGCCAAGCCCAAGTGACCCAAATAGCCCTGTGTGAGCCCGATTATGCCTAAAAATGCCCCGTGACCCGTTTACCACCCCGCGTACACTTTTTCGACTATCTCGGCCCATCCGGACTCAACCGTGCACTCAAAATTGACATCAAAATTAATTTATAAAAATCCTTATCTCACACCCTAATTAGTCTATACCGACTCCCGGCTGAGATAAATAAATTCCACGTCACTAATGCACGTTATGACGTAAAAAAATTATTACTATTCACTTAATAATTAAATTTTCGTAAATATTAATCCTTCACTCTCCGATTAATATTTAAATAAATTTTACGATAATTAATTCAATTAAATTACGACACACGAGTACTTAAAAATTTCCCTAATTAATTAAATATTACATGCACAAAAATACGGGGTGTTACATACTCCCCCCCTTACAAATGAATTTCGTCCTCGAAATTTGGTCATTACTGCGGCGAATAACTCTGGATACTGCTCTCACATATCCTCCTCCCGGTCCCATGTATACTCATCAATACTGTGATGAACCCACTCTATTACACTCTAACTGGTGGTATTATCTTAGACTGCAGCTTGTGTTCACATAGCTACCAGTCTCCCCTCATATGAGGTGTCTTATTTCAAGTCATTATCCTCTAGTGGAACGTGCCCAAAAAACTAAATCTCTCCTCCTGCATCCCTCCAGCTATGCCACATGGAACACATCCCGTATCCGCTGAAGATGTTCTGGAAAACCCAGTCAATAAGATACCAGTCCCACCCTCTCAAATATAGGTAAAGGACCCACATACCTTGACGCTAGCTCCCCTTTCTTGTCGAACATCATCACTCCTTTCATAGGAGGCACCCGAACCAATACCTGGTCATAAATTTTTTTAACTCGATGGCCCTTGACAACATAGTGCCCCAGAAGATGAGCCTATACTCCGTCGGCTCCACAATCTCTCAATTAGGAAATTCCCCTCCCATATGTGTGTCAATTTCCTTGTTGCCAAAATGCGTGACTATTTTTCGAGTAATTACCTGCATCATCCCTGATTAATCATTTCCTACTTGAACTTTTAACTCACGGTGACATGCCCCTCCTTATTTTCCTGAACTATATGAAAGGATACAACTTACTTAATTCCCGCTAATGGACCATAACCCATCTCGGGTTCTAGCAGCTGTTTATTTCCTCACCTCTTATTCTACCCAATGTGGATAATGAAACCTTTCCCATAAAGTCTCCTAAGGTTTCACGCATACCAAACCGTTATGAGGCATCACACGTAACTCTACCTGTGGTAAATACTATTCCCGAATCACCCAAAAATCTTAAATTCACAATCCTCACTTCCTTCCTACCCATCGATTTATGGGCGACACGTTCAACCCAATATGTAACTCTGTCCCGATCACCTCCTGACAGTTTACTAACTTGAGCATTAATCCCTTCACTGGGACCACATAATTTAAAAATTTTCCTGGTTGATACCCTCCAATCAACCTCTTTCCATCCTTAAATGGTCTACCTGACGAGAAATTCATTGTGTCCCATTCAACACCGATTCCCAAGCTCAAGAACTATATTCCTTGTGCGGTTTTCGTCTAGAAGGAATCTATACATTGTCTATGCGTAAAACCACTCTAGGTATATGTGTAAGTGACACTCTTTTCTATCTTCCCAAAAAATGTGGGTTTCTCCCTTGCTTAGGGATATCTTATTACATAGGTCTCCCCCACCTTCCCACTCCCTACGGTGGAGGTAGTTCTCCTTGATATACTTAGTCAAACCATTTTCTTTCTCAAATGGATTTCAGTTCACTACACTTTTCCACTTATTCTCTGAGTGTCCCATAGGCGTACATTCAATATGTTTATTTACACATCCCTTCTATTTAATATGACTCTGAAATCACACTAACCAGGGCGCCCATACACCCTATATCCCGTGCTTAACCGCACAAAAATTACCTTAATTAACTAGGGTGCCCGTACACCCTGTCCCCATGTTCCACCGCATGAAAGTTACTTGACTATGCTAGCTGGTACCCGTAGTATAACTTCCAACCTGTAGTCATATCCTATACACGAATAATAATCGGGGTACCTTTGTACTAATGACTAAACATCTTCCCACTTCTAACGGTGCGTTAAGTTTCATGTATGGGACATCTCGCAAAATGAAATCCAAACAAGGAACCCCCCCTGATACACTACTACCTAATATTGTCAGTCGTCGAGATCTGTTAGACCCTTAGTCATAGTGCATACCCCCAAATACGTTCCTCTTAACACAAAAGCATACACGCCTACTCTTATGCTACAAAAGACAACATAAAATACCGCGCCCCTACTATCACTAGTTCTTGCGCAAAGTAAATCTCGAGCTATCTCTCCCCACCTAAAAATAAATCTAACCACCCTGATTCACTTCAGTAGACACCCCTACTTACCGGGATAGAATATGCGAACATAAGACCTCACTATGTGTTTATCGCACCACACAATACAATATATACACACACACATATATATAGGCTAGACGCCCTACCAGTTGATACCTAGTAAAAATCATTCATAACCTGGTGTCACGAACACCCAAAACTTGCTATCACTATCCATAATAGTTCACACCTATCTCTAACCAATCCATACCCAGGAAAAATTATGCTTTCATAACACTCCTCAAAATGAGTAAATCTCATAAATACACCCTCTCAATTTTCACACATGCTTCCCTTCAGATAACTCAAAAGAGAGACCTGTTACCCCATGGTAAACATATACTTAATAGTAACATTACTATACGCCCACTCAACTCGACCCCACGCGAATATAGTGTTAACAAGAATAATGTGACTACCCGTGTCACGAAATTCACCCCATCTATCCGAGGATAAAACTTATACTTCCACTCGCCTATTCCCGGTGAACCAAATGGTTCCTAGACATAATATTCTCATCCGATCGAGCCAAAACATCATAATTGTTGTCCCTGTGGGACATACCACTCATATCCCCTGACTCTCCATGGACATAACCAATTGTTATGGTCCCACTTTCCACACATATGCCACCTCTCTGTGTCAATCCCCTTCCTCTGGCCCCAATGTCCATGTTGGGGTTTTCCTTCTCGCGTACTTGGTCGTCTTGACCCTAAATGCTACCCCCATTGTCATTTTTTGCTTGTGTAGCCCTAAGGGGCTCGTTGCGGCTCTCAATGACTGGGATCAAATCCATCGTCCATTGGTAGAAATTTACTTAATTTAAAGTGTTAAGATGGGTCCCTTACTAGGTATACCCTTCTGTCATGCTTCACTAGAACCATTACATCTCATTTCATTCTTAGGTTAAACTCTATAACCTTATTGGCTCCAATATCTTAGAAGCGTTAATGTAAGTTGGAAAACAAACGATATTAACGACCTCAACAATAGTCATCCTAGTCGGATTTCCCATCCATCCTTGTGTATTCTGACACGGTTCAGTATCCACTTGCGGGTTCCTTTATCCTTATTCGTATCTCCTTCATCGGTTATGAAGTTCGCTTATATAATTTATTGTCTCCCTCACAACTAGTTACAATCTTACCCATTTCATAAACTCTGATATTTAACTCGCATGCCTATTTGAATAACGTATGGACGATCTTATGGTCACACCGTACCCAAAATTTCTCGTTTGAATCCATATATTCTTCTTCCTACGTGGTGACTAACTCTCCTACCACTACAACACCGCCCCACTGGGCCAAAATTTCATTCAAAATTTAGTCATGGGTGCCGCCGCATACCATCCTACATAATTTTCTTTGGGTTATTTCCTCCCATTGACTTATCGCGCTACTCTGCTACTCGAATCCTTGTAGATGGCCCTTCCAAAAGGGCCATTCCACACTTTCCCCACCCTTTGCTGACTACTCTGGGTAAGACTAAAATTTTACCACCATTATCTACAACAGTTCTTTCGAAGGCTATCGCTCCCGGGTGATTATTCTATCACCACTGGCCTGAACAACAATCAAGGTGATTCCTATCACGATCACCATTTCCAGAATACCCAATGTCTTCTGTTGAGCCTATCCTCCTATTGCCCTCGATGGTAGTCCCAAAGAATGCTCGGTATACAAAGCCCAACTGAACTCATGTATGAATCACATCGTTATACTTGATAGCAGGAGAACATAAGTCACATACGTAGAGGAATACAATAATCCTATCATAAGGCTCTACATCAAAGAATGCTAAGATGAAGCGTGAAAAGCCGCACAGATCATAAGGACACTAGAACCTGATGCTCTGATACCATCTGTGACACCCCATCTAATAAAATACCAGGTGATCAGTCCTATACCAAATTAAAATAGGAATCCCATGGTTCATCCTTAGCATCACTGCCGAAAACCTTTTTAAAACTTACTAACAATCTAGTATTCCAAAAAGCTGGTGCCAAACTTTATCTTTTTAATAAACAACCAATAACATGCGGAAATATAATATGAGTCATACACAATGACATAATTAAATCAACTGAATATATAATAAACTACATGCCGAATAAACCATCGGTCACCAAAGTAAATAGTCCAATAACAATCTCCCCACACTAGAATAAATACAATTGAAAACTGCAACTGAAGAGTCTGGGCGACATGCCCTAAGGAAACTGAAACTGATAAATGATTCCTACTCTTGGAAGGAGTAAACGATGCGTTTAAACCAAACTCCTGCTAGAATCCACATGTGCCACAGCTCCGTGTCCCTGGAATAGAATATCAATCCTGACGTCCCTGTGGCTGGACACCTAAAAAGTTTTGAAAATAATTTTATGGCAAGGGTTAGAACCCAAAATATTTTGAAAAAAATTATCAAGTGAATTAACTGCAGTAATTTAAAATGCATGAATGCGCTTCATATTTAAGTTAGTGTCGCACTCCCTTGAGTACATACTCATCCCTCCACTAATGTGCACACATAACGGTTACCTTAACACCACCTAGTTGTACTACCCCTTCCAACTAGTCCTAATAAAATCTCCCCTTACTATACTACTCTAACTCGAGTATAATAATTCCTGGATTAAAATTTATCTTAACAATTAACTTAATTAATTTCTTTTAAATCATAACATATAACCGTGACACAAGTTATATAAAGTACACACTGTATTATTTCTCGTATATAATATTTACTACCATTATATACGTACCTTTACTAAGAACAACCACACATATATATATGTACATCCATCCCCTCGAGTATACCCTCACCGGATGATTCCCTCTAAAGTGCTATCTCACTAGGTGTGCTCACATAACCTAGTTCCCCAAGTTGGAATCGCTCACCAACCTGGCCCAAAATATAAATGTAGTGGAGGCGGTCATATTCTTTCCCTGAAAGTGAGATAAACCCATCACCCATATACCGGATGCTATGAGCTGGGGATATACTCACCCTACTCCTCAAGCTAGGGGATTCACCCACATCGCGCAACCTCCCTTAATAGCACTAGAGTATATAAAAATAAATAAATTTCCAGTCACTGATATTTAATTGCACACACAATACACACACACACACACACACACACACACACACACACACACATATATATATATATACACTACACCGTATATATATAATATAAACCCCGACTTTACAGCATACTTAAAAACCCGTAACACTAGCCTGAAATTTCTTGGGTCTCTGGCCCGACTCAACTTAATTAATTTCTCATTAATAATTTATTAATTTCCCGAGTCTACAGTCCGACTCTAATTTAATTAATTTACACATTAATTAATTATTAACAATCTGAGTCTATGGTCTGACTCTAAGTTAATTAATTTACACATCAATAAATTTAACACTTGGTGTCCCCCAACCAATATACCCGGACTCGCTCACTTGCCCCGTACCATCGTTAATACCAAATCTTATATTCCCCTCCATAATTAATTAATTACCCCTCAATTCCTTTAATAATGTAGTGCCACTCAACTGCAATACCCGAACATTTTCCTTTGGTCCAAAATCAATCCCTACGAATTATTTTTCGAAATATTCGTTTCATAACATACAGTTATCACCCTCCTAAACCCAATTATGTCCCCTTATAATTGCTAAGGAATATATTCTACATATGCATTTATCACTAAATAAGAATTAGGAGAAAAATCTATACTAATCCCCCTTTATATATAAAACTGTCGGACCTGCCAGAATTCTGGGACCATCGATCAATCGATCCCCTAGGTCGATCGATCGATCGAACAAGTATTCGTCTTCTCCGGCTTGCTGTTTCAGCCATTAATGAAAATTAAAGCTTTCTTATCTCAAATTCCAGTCCCAGTACATCATATCCATCTTCTTTTTACATTTATTACGAACTCTAATCATCATTTAAACCTTTTAGCATCAATGCTTTTCACAAATCTTCATCCACTCAAGAACACAAATTCCCATGGTAAAATCCCAATTATCATTCAAAAATATGATCCCACAATCTCAATAAATTCATTTCTAACACTGGTGTTCTATTATGGTTCTCATGTCAATTAATACTGAATACTTTTATAACATCAATTGGACTGCTAAATCACTAAACCGATTAAATTTATAAAAAATCCATTTCATGCAATAGCCCACCCAAAAAGAATTTTTGTTTACACCTCCCATAATATGAATTGATTGTCATCAATTTAAGAATCACAATAGCTAACCACTTGCTTGAAATTGTTCGTAGAGCCTGATCCGTTGGTGTAGAGAATGGTTGATGGAGAACACCCAATTTCTCCCTCGATTTGTCTCCAAAAAGGTTCCTAGTTTGCTTCTTGATTTGTTTCCTTTTTGTCTCTCTCAAACCCTAGGTTTTAGAGTTGTTAACTGTCGTTCTCCACTCTTAGATTTAGGTATTAAAATACTAATCCCGTTTTTAGCCTAATGGGCCAAGCCCAGGTTACCCAAATAGGTTCGTGTGGGCCCGGTTATTTCTAAAAAAGCCCCGTGACCCGTGTATTACCCCGGGTACACTTTTTGGACTATCTCGGCCCATCCGAACTCAGACGTGCACTCAAAATATACATCCACATTAATTTATAAAAATCCTTATCTCACACCCAAATTAGCCTATACCAACTCCCGAATGAGATAAATAAATGCCACGTCACTAATAAAAGTTATGAAGTAAAAAAATTATTAGTATTCACTTAATAATTAAATTTTCGTAAATATTAATCATTCACCCTCCGATAAATATTTAAATAAATATTACCATTATTAATTCAATTAAATTACGACACAGAAGTAATTTAAAATTTTTCGAATTAATTAAATATTACATGCACAGAAATACAGGGTGTTACACAAACTCATGAAGAACCCGGTTAATAACACACACACCAAGTTAATCAAAAATTGAACCCAGTTATAAAAATACAAACAAACTCATGAAGTGTAAAAAAAACTCAAGCAGCTTTAGCAAAATGACTAAAGTATGTTTTAAAGCCCTATTTAAGCTAACACATCTCCTCCTCCCCGGGCGACATTAATCCGCAAAAGAAAGGATCCGTTCCCCTTACGAAAACCCTATTTTAAAACCCATTTCAAACAAAGATATTTACAACAAACACACTCACCTACTTAAGTCTGAAACACAAGCTCCAAAAGGAAGTCGTTCTTCTCCTTCACATAGATCTTATTCAAGAAAATAAACAAAAACAAAAAGACTTGATCAGTATAAATTAACAACCAATATAAATTAACTATTTTAACAACTAATATAAATTAAGTATTTTAACAACCAATATAAATTAATAATTAATATAAATTAACAACCAACAAAAAAGAAGGGCTGAACATGTCTGCAACTTCTGTTCAGTAGCAGACCTGAAGAAAACATTTGTCCACTTTTAGTGATAGCGTGTGCTTTGCGCATGAGATTGAAAAAAACATGTGACCCACTTTCGTGAACCCCACTAATGAGCTGAAAATAAAACCCTAAACCAAGCACCACCACTTCTGGAACATAATTTCAAAATGATAATAAAGAAAACCATAACAATCAAAAAGGTGAAAGAACTGTATAAATGAAAAAATTGTAGATAGAACCAATCTCATCGACATATGTTCAAAAATCTATACATCCAAAAATGAAACAACAACAGATTAGGGGTACTACTGCTCTGCAAAATGACAAAGATTGAATATATAGATTCGTATATAATATTATACATACCTTATAAAATGGATGGATTTGGTAACAAACAATAGTAATTTGAAACTTGATATTATAAACAAAAAAAATACATAAAGAAAATTAGGATGAACAACATAAAGTAGAAAAAAACAAATAAAAGACCTAAATGTCTTGACATAGAAATTAATACCCAAATGCCTTTGCAGAAAGCTCCAAAGCCCACCACAACCATAAAAATTGCAAATGAAAATTTCTTGACAGTCGCACCTCTGCATAAATCATGAATGTTAACCCACAAAAAATATAAAATGTAAATGAAGATAAAGATTGCACCGAAGCATGGAGACCGTCACAATTCTGAACAAAGATTGCACCTCTATCTAGCTATCCGGAGCGTGGAAACTGATCTTGGAGCGTGGAGACAGAGCTCGAAGAAGACTGAGCATGGAGAAAGATAGAGAGACCCCCTAACCTGACTTCGAAGGAGACCCCCACCCCAATCTAAATCGGAGAGAGATAAAGGATACTGAAGGGAGAAAGTTCAAGGTTAGAGTTTTGTTGATGGGTTATGTTTAGGTGGTTTTGTGTTTCGAGAGAAAAGGACACGGGGTTTGAGAGATAAAGTGGGGTAAGGTGTAATATTAAAAGAAAATACCATTGTACCCTTGTGTTTGAATTTTGAAAAAAAATGGGGAAACAAATTAGAGAGTGTCAAAAGAGGGGGAATCCAAATTTGTAAGGGGTATAGTAGATAATGCAAAAAAATTCATAAAGATGACATCATGAGTAAAACTTGTGACATACATAAGTTTCCTTCTTTATTATATATATATAGTGTAATCCTATAGTATACTATATGTATACGTATTCAATTTTTTTTATATTATATGTAAAATAATTATCAAAGTATACATGAATTAAAATAGAGAGAGTGAACCTTTGTTTGTTAAAAATATGTTTCTTGAAAAAGTAATTTATTGTTTTTAGAAAATAGGAGTCTAAACACAATTTTAAACTCATGTTTAAAAATAGGATTGTCAAACGTAATTTATAGCCAGGATTGTGTTTAAACACAAAAACAGTTTTTTAAACACACAGCGAGACATGGCCTAGGATTTCTAGATTACTGTTCGCTAGTCTCAAATGCAAGTTTTGTTTTGGCTACCATTCTATGTTTTAATTTTGGCCCTTAATTATTTGTTTACGACGTGATTTACAACTTTCAAAATTTAGTTATTGCTCATTTTCCCATATTATTCCCTTCCTTTTAACCCCTTGTCTTTATCGTCGCGGAAGGAAATTGAGATTTTCACAATAATGTTTCAATTTACTTTAGCATAAGCCACCAATCAATGCTCTATTTTGTTAAAATCTCTTTACATTTGATATAACATGGAATATACATGAATCCTTCTTAAGCATACCCTCGAACTTGCCTTATCTTTTAATTTATACCTTCAAGTTGTTTCAAGTGTATTAAATGCCTTCAATATACCCCTCCATGATTAACATATGCAACTTCTTCTCTCTTACATTTCTTTTTTCTTTTTTCTTGTTTTATCTACACCACCCCTTCTACTTTCTATCTTTAAAGTGGGAGATTTCGAAAATGTGTATAAAGTGATATTATTTTTATGATATCACTTGATTCTTTGTTTAAAGAAACTGTGTTCAAATGTCACTTTTCTTTTTTTAAAATGACCCTATCAAATTGCTAAAGTGACTTTCATTTTGGCTAAAAATTACCCTATTCTTTTGTGAAATTGTTTTTTCTGTCTAAAATGACTTCATTTTTTTGAACAAACAAATGAATTTAATCCTAAAGTGACAGTCCAATTATATACACCTCGCAATATATAAAGACAATTTTGTAGTATGTTACAATACGGTTGTAATATTATGTTTAAATCATGCTATTATTTGTTAAATTTTATATATAATTGGTTTTGTTGAAGTGACATAATAATGTGTTAGCCTAGTAATATATATCTGTTATCGTTAACTCATTTAATGTAAAAATATGATCAAATACTAAAATGAAAAGGACAAGGATTTAGTATATAAAGGAACTAAAATGTGACTAAACATTGTTCATGACACATCATATCATATTGTTTATAATAATACTATAAAAGTCTATATTAGTAGGAAGTGATAAATGTCCATCTTTAATCCATTTGTTATTATATATATAGTGACAAGTGTCCCATTGTAATTTATTTATTTTCTCATACATTATATTTTACAATTTCATATGAAGCTCATTAAATGATACATAATATAATGAATCATTTCACAAATATTTTAGTTAAAAATTATTTTTTTCCACATAACTTAGTCAAATTCATAATAATTTATCATAATCAACACACTAAAACTTTGATGATGAAAATCACAAATAACTAACATTAATTAAATGTTTATATACTTTTTTTACTAGTTTATATTAGGATGCAACTATTAGCACCAATTTTTTTAATATCATTGCACTCAAAAACTGTTGCAAATTATCACACAAGTGCCACAAAATCAATTTATCGGGATTCACGAAAATAGATTTTACAGTTGAACAGTAATAATATTTTTATATTTTTTTTATCTATGAATTGATGATGCTAGGATTCAACACCACCATATAAGAGGTGATGAGCTCAAATAGTAAAAAAAATGGCAATAATAGGGTTATATATATATATATATGTGTGTGTGTGTGTGTGTAAGTGTATAGAAGGAGATGCGAATAAGTGGAATAAGACAATGATGTATAGTAGTTCAGCCAATTAGGCCTACATCCACTGTGAGTGTGTGATCCACAAAATATGGTCACTAATGGCCTTGGATAGAATGCACATAAGCTCTCTCTCTCTCTACTGTGTGTACAAGAAGATTTTTAGCTAGGGTTACAATTATCGATCCCTTTACAAGGTTGAAGATGACAAGTATATATAGCCAATTCCCTAAGCATGCATTGAGCATGTGACTAATGATCTAGCCAATTCCCTACTGACATCTGGAGGTGACAATTGAGATTAATGATCATATAATAGTCCCTCATATGAGGGGATGATATTATTATAACGGTCTAGTCCACATGCTATATAAGTCCCACGCCCACTGTCCCACGCATCTCCCAGGTCACGCATTGTGATGATGTCACCCTCGACTTATGATGTAAGGCCGAGGGTAAGGTTCCTGGCGGCAGCGATCCTGGCTAGGTGTGGGCCTCATACTTTCGTCCCCTCATAGGGTCATCTGGCCAGTGCTGTAGGGTCGCCCCCTTATAGGGTCATCTGGTCCATGTTGGGGGTTCGACCCCTTGTAGGTTCGTCTGGTCCATGATGAGGGGTCGACCCCTTGTAGGGTCGTCTGGTCCATGATGAGGAGTCAACCCTTTGTAGGGTCGTCTGGTCCATGATGAGGGGTCGGCCCCTTACAGGGTCGTCTGGTCCGTGATGAGGGGTCGTACCCTTATAGGGTCGTCTGGCCCTGATAAAAACCCCTGTGAAGTAGTTGTTGAATCCTTGCCCTGGGTGAGGATAACCTCGGCCTGGCTGAGGGTGTATATTGGTATATCAATCACCCCCAGGCCTTAGCCATCGAGGTTTGTTGAGATGGATGAGGGGTAATGTTGCCTTCGAAATGTTTAGTTGGTGGTCAGTTGGGTAAGTGACATTTGTCAAGTTACATATTGTCAGGTGTCCATCATCGTTTATGTTTCCCAAATGTGGCGGCTGCACATTCAGCTTGGGACTTTGTGCCCTAATGATGCTGTGACACCCCTCCTAATTAAACCTTGGGTGATCAAGCCTTAATTTAATTTTAATCAGGTTTCTTAAATGGTTCATTCTTATCATCACTGTCGAAAGACTTTTTAAGTTACTAATCAACTAAGTGACATTAAGCTAGTGCCAAAATTTTATCTTCCTTAAACAGAAATAAACAACTCATCCGGAAACTATACATAACAAGCAGTATTAAAACAACTCGCATAAATAACTGAATTAAATAAAGTCTTGCCAAAAACCACGACGAAGAAAACTAACTCAAAATCCAAAATCTAAATAACTGTAAGAGTAAAGATTGGA
Organism: Sambucus nigra; assembly: GCA_949130495.1. Lineage (NCBI taxonomy): Eukaryota > Viridiplantae > Streptophyta > Magnoliopsida > Dipsacales > Adoxaceae > Sambucus > Sambucus nigra. Next base: position 425,023,823 of record OX422218.1, read on the forward strand.
CAACATATCGCAACAGAGAGTACTCAAACTGAGGTCATGTACTAGATTTGAAATAAAGGTAACGTCTAAACAATCCCTGCAACATCCACACGTGCTGCAACTCCCAAATCCCTGGAATGAATTCATGCTGGGTGTCCCTGTGGTTGGGAACCTAAAAGGTTTTTAAAAGATTTTACATAGCAATAGTTAGTACTCAAAAACATTTAAAAATATTTTGCAAGTAGTTATCACAATTGAGTTATTGATTACACATATTAAGACATCGCACTCTCTCTTGAGTTTCCTCATCTCTCTTCTATAGTGCACGCCTAAAGATGGTACTTAGTTCATCTAGTTATACTACCCAAGTTAACTAGATTAGAATACCCTACTACACGTGTTCCCTTGCTAAGTCCCCATAACATACTTACAGTAATTTAATAGGCCATATCTCATATGTTATAAACGTAGATAACTTACTTACTTCTCATTATCCTTATTCTTATAATAATTATATCACGCTGCTTAATTATTTCTAAGATATTTTCATTTTATCTAACTATCTACTATCTTAAGTCAGTAGTTTATGCATATGGAATAAATTTATCACACAGCATGTATCAAATATTAGTTATCACTAATGTTTCCTTTTAACACACATAAAGGACTCTTTGTTCGGAATGCTTCATCGACCCCAAGTGAGAGTTGGTTCGGAATGATCCATAGACCCCAACAATTTATATATATATATATATATACATACACACACACATATTCTGGTTCAGGACTCTTTCATCACGACACCAGTTTTAAGGTTTGGTTCGGCATTTTACATCGACCCCAAACATATAGTAACTTGATGTTAGTTCGGAATATATCATCGACCCTAACATAATTAATTTAGGTATAATTCTCTTAACCCAAAAATTCATATAATTTAGTAGGTGCACACCTGACCTATCAAATCATGCCCATACGTAATATATTTTACTTATATGCCCCGTACTCATTAATTTACGATTTATTTCACTGTCGCATTTATTCCAGTATTCACACAACTCTAAGGGTCCTAGTTACCCCTCCCGTGATTCAGTAGTTAAGCTATCTCTAACCTACATGTATTTTTCTGGAATTGACTCTCACTCTTTCCGTAATTAAATTCTCCCATTCCCGACAGGCGACTCAATCGGTTATTTTCTCATCGGTCCATTTCTCCAATTTCACACTCAATCATTTTTGAAGAAATCTCTTGGTACACCTACAGGTATTTATTAAGTCCCTTCATAGGTAAAATGTCATCACTAAAGTTCCCATTAGGTGACGGTAATTAAAAAAGGGTTTTCACAAAATTCTCTAAAGCACAGCCGGGGTCGATGGATCGATGGGATATGAACAATCGATCGACTACTCGATCGATCGACATTCAAGGGTCGGTCGATCGACATTCAAGGGTCGATCGATCGATCGAGCAGTGACAGACCCAGATCGTCTTCTTCATGCGGGTTACACCATTTTTGTCTAACCATCTCCCATGGTAATTCACCATACTTGCAACTAACGATTTCTAATCATTCCTACATATTCTGGGATGATTACTAATGATTTAAAACAACTAAATCATTACAAATTTTGCCTACATTAACTAAAGATCTTCATATCATTCAAGAACCCTAAAAATAAATCTTTCCATCTTTTCATCATAAGTTCGGATTTTTAGTTCGATTTAATCCTCAAGTCTTCTATGATATCAGATTATTTGGATATCAAAAATGTTCTACATGCAATCCCTATCCATCATGGATCATATTCAAGTGTTTGCTTCCAAAAATATCATAAGCATTGTGTTCTTCCTAAAGCTTATATATGGGTATTATAACTCAATTTATTTTGCAAACAACCACTTGCCTTATGTACTGTAGGGTCTGATTTCGTGGTTATTGTTGATGATTGATGATTTTTATCCCTCAATCCTTCTTCCCAACAAGTTGGTAGTGAAATCTCCTTTGAATGCTTCCTTCTTTTGCCTTTGGAAATTCTCTCTCTCTTCTCTCTAATAGTTATGGTGTATTTCCCTTCTCTCTAACCCTAGCCTCTAACTATTATAATCTAATTTAGGGTTACAAAATTCGTAGGTCTCCTCACCCTTAAATTTGAAGAGACCAAAATCCCTCGTATTGTCCCGATTTAGCCTAAAAATGACCCGACACTCAACTAGTACCCCCGGGTACACTATTTTGACTAATTCAACCCTTTCGGAATCATCTGTGGACTCTAAATTATCTTCTGAGTCTCTTAAAATATATTTCTCATCTCACCTTCAATTTTGTCTACGTGCAACACTCGGTCGAGATAAACCAATATTTACTATTCACATTGTAGAAACTTTTTAATCGTCATAAATTTAATTAAAAACGTATCACATTAAATTACTCTACTCATGTAATTTAAATAAAACGTATCGTATTAAATCACTCTACTCATGTAATTTTAATAAAATGTATTTTTACATTAAATTACTCTACTCACGTAATTTAAATAAAACAAAACTATGCAGAACTATATTGGGTATTACATACTCCCCCCCTTACAAAGGAATTTCGTCCTCAAAATTTAGAAAGTATCTGCGGTGAATAATTCTGGATACTGTTCTCTCATATCCTCCTCCCGCTCCCAGGTAGACTCATCCATATTGTGATGCCCCCATTGTACTCGTATTAAGGGTACTACCTTGGATCGTAGTTTGCGCTCACTATAATCCAGAATAGCCATGGGTCTTTCCTCGTATGAGACATCTGGCTGCAAGTCGATTTCCTCCAGTGGGATGTGCCAGAAGGCTCTCTCACTCTTCTTGTATTTCTTCAGCGATGCCACATGGAATACGTCGTGTATTCGCTGAAGATTCTCTGGGATTCCCAATCTGTAATCTACCGGTTCCACCCTTTCAATGATAGGAAACGGTCCCACATATCTCGTTGATAACTTCCCCTTCTTGCCGAACCTCATAATCCCCTTCATAGGAGATACCCGGATTAACACCTGGTCCCCCACATCTAGCTCCACGTGTCTCCTACCGGAGTCGGCATAACTCTTCTGCCTATCCTGAGCTATTCGAATACGTCCTCGAATCAACTCTATTTTGGAAGAAGTCTCCCGTATCATCTATGGTCCCAATAACTTGTTATCCCCCACCTCTAACCAACAGGCGGGGGAGCGACAAGGTCTCCCGTAAAATGCCTCGAAGGGAGCCATACCGGTAGTAAATTGATAAGAGTTGTTATATGCAAACTCTACCAAAGGAAGGTATTGTTCCCATACTCCCCCAAAATCTAGGACACACATCCTTAACATATCCTCTAATATCTGGTTTACCCTTTCAGTCTGACCGTCTGTCTGTGCGTGATATGCCGTACTCAACCGCAAGTCGGTGCCCATGGCCTCCTGAAAGCTCTGCCAGAAATGTGACACAAATATTTTGTCTCTGTCAGACACAATATTGATAGGAGCTCCGTGTACCTTAACAATCTTCGAAACGAATAGCTGTGCATACCGCATTGTATCATAGTCCGTATGAACCGACAAGAAATGAGCTACCTTAGTCAGCCGATCCACTATCACCCATATGGAATCGTAACCCTTCTGTGACGTTGTTAACCCAGTAATAAAATCCATCAAGATACTCTCCCACTTCCATACGGGAATCTCCAGTGGTTGTAGCATTCCCGAGGTCTCTGATGGTCAACTTTTACAAGCTGACATATAACACACCTTGAGACAAACTCTGAAATGTCTCGTTTCATACCTAACCACCAGTATATTTGTGGCATGTCCTGGTACATTTTGTCCCCACCCGGATGTACCAAAAACATTGACCCGTTCGACTCCGTCATTACAGCATGCCTCAAATCGTCATCCTCGGGTACTATCAGTCTACCATTAAACCGTAGTCCTCCCTCTGAGATGAGAGAGTAGGACTCCACCCCCTCGGTCAGTAACTGTCATACTTTGTCCTGACAAAATGGGTCCTCGGCCTGTGCCCTCACTACTCGCAATACACTCTCGGTAGTGATAGCTAAAACTGCCATGCATGCTCTAGCTATTTCATCCTCGTGTCGAAGTTCACTCCACTTCGCCTTCCAGACTTCTGCCAACTCTCCTGTAGGCCTTATGCTTAATACATCTGCAACCACGTTAGCCTTACCAGGATGATACTGTATGTCAAACTGGTAGTCCTTCATGAATTCAAGCCACCTCCTTTGTCTCATATTTATATCATTTTGAGTGAAAATATATTGAAGTGACTTATGATCCATGAATAGAGTGAACTTCTCACCCAGAAGATAGTGTCTCCATATCCTCAATGCAAAAATGATTGCTGCTAACTTGAGGTCATGGGTGGGGTAATTCTTCTCATGTGGCTTAAGCTTTCGGGACGCATAAGCTATAACCTTATCTTCCTGCTGTAATACACCCCCAAGCCCTTGTAAGGATGCGTCAGTATAGACTCGGTACTCCATTCCTCTCCTAGGCCAGGCAAGAACGGGTGATGATGTTAATTTGTCCTTTATCTCATCAAACGCTAACTGACAACTGTCACTCCATACGAAGGGAACTCCCTTCCGAGTCAAGTTCGTCAAAGGACCAACAATTTTTTAGAATCCCTTGATGAAGCGATGATAATAATCGGCTAACCCCAAAAAGCTATGAATTTCGGTCGGTGTCGTGGGTTGTCCCCACTCCCTCACTGTCGATACCTTACTTGGGTCAACAACAATGCCTCTGTTGGATACAACGTGGCCCAGGAATTGAACCTCTCGAAGCCAAAATCCACACTTCTCAAATTTGGCGTACAACTGATGGTCCCGTAATGTCTGTAGAACCATTCGTAAATGTTCGGTGTGTTCCTCCTCCGTGAGAGAGTAGATTAGAATGTCGTCTATGAATACAATCACAAACTGGTCCAAGAATTCCCTGAATACCCTGTTCATGAGATCCATGAATACTGCAGGCGCATTAGTGAGCCCATACGGCATTACCCTGAACTCGTATGACCCGTACCGCGATAGGAAAATGGTTTTAGGTTCATCCTCTTCACGAATCCGGAATTGGTGGTAACCCAACCTCAAATCGATCTTTCAGAAGTACGCAACCCCTCTCAACTGATCAAACAAGTCGTCAATCCTCGGTAATGGATACTTATTAAGTATCGTCACTTTGTTCATCTCCCTGTAATCTACACACAGACGAAGTGAACCATCCCTTTTTTTATAAATAACAATGGTGAACCCCAAGGCGATGTACTCCGTTGAATGAAACCCTGTCCCAAGAGTTACTGAATCTGTTCTCTTAGGTCTCGCCTCTCCGAAGGAGCAGTGCGATATGGTGCTCGAGCAATCGGTCTCGTCCCCAGTACTAGGTCAATAACGAACTCTATCTCCTTGCTGGGTGGTAACCCTCGTATCTCTTGAAAGACATCCTCGAAATCCCTCACAACTGGGATTGAGTCTAGAGAAACGATAACCCCATGTGAGGTTTCCTCCTCAGTATAATATAAATGAGTGTGTGATCCTCCCTCGGGGAGAGGAATCTCCACAAAGAACATATCCTGCCCCAGAATGGAAAACACGATAGTCCTTTCGTAGCAATCTACCATTGCCCTATAACGCGCCAACCAATCCATGCCTAGGATGATGTCATAACCCTCCATATCCAGTACTAGAAGGTCTGTCACTAGACTCAAACTCCCGACCCTAATGTCCACATCCTTACAGATCGAATGTATAAGGGAACCACTACCCATCGATGACTCCATGCACATAAGGTGAGTGTCAGCTATTGCTAAGAGGCCGACTGCCCGTGTAAATCTAGTGGCAATAAACGAATGCGTCGCCCCCATATCAAACAAAATGCTACCCTCAAGTCCATGGATAGGAAACATACCCGCGACTTTCGGTGGTGCTGGAGGTGCTGGCTAAAACAGAATGTCTCGGACGTTGAACACACACCCTTAGTGCATCTGGCCTGGATGCGGGGCCTGTGTTGCTGCTGGGGCTAATGGAGCCTGCTGCCCCTGTTGGGCACCCTGTTGTTGTGCCCTGTCTTGCTATGGGCAATTCCTACTCTTGTGACCCTGGAAGTGCCTCTAACCTTGGCCCTGTTGACCCTGACGTTGGCCCTGTCGACCTTGGACTTGCTGCCCTCCACCATGGTTCCCTTGGCCCTGCCAGCCCTGAGGAACTGGCTGCTGGGGACCCTGCTGGCCCTGTCTTTCAAAGCGATGCCTCCCATGCTTAAACTTCTTGGCAGAGTTCCCCTGCCGGGAATCCTGCCCTAGTTGGCCCACTGTTTGCTGTTGTGGTGTGCTGCTTCTACTACTTCCATCCACTTTGCCCGGTTGGCTAGGCTCACCTCTTATTTCCCTTCGCATGAAAACGGTGATCTTGACAGTGTAGTAGAGCGGCATTTATGACATCTGTGTAAGTTACCAATGTCGGATTGCCGATCAAATGCTGTCTGATTCTCTAGGTCAAGCCATCCATAAATTTTAACTTCTTCCGCTCCTCATCGCTCACCTCATTTGGCACAAAGTTAGCCAAACGGGTAAACTGCTCCTCGTAATCAGTAACTGAGCGATCACCCTGAACCACTTCGCTGAATTTCTTCCTCATCTCTGACTCTACTACTGGAAGGAAATATTTGCGGTCAAACGGCACCCAAAACTCAGAAATTTCCATAGCGTCCCTTTCCTCGGTGGGGGTAACTAACTCCCACCACTGTAAGGCCGCTCCCGAGAGACGGAAAGTAGCTAGCATTTGTTTTTGTACCTCGGCGCACTCTTGCATGCGCAAATGGCGCTGTATATTTTTCTTCCAGTTGCACACCTCCACTACATCGGTACTACCCTGGAACTCGGGTGGATGCCCTTTCTAAAAGGTCTCCCTGACTCGCTGCCAAGTAAATGGCCCTGTAGGGGCCTGAACTACAGGTGCCACAGGAGTGTAATACCCCATAATTTTATTGATATTTATTTAAGGGATTAATTAAATTAGATGCGACTTAATTGAAAATTAATCCAGATATGAATACTAGCGATATGTGAGTTGGTATTTGATTATGATGTATATGTATGGTAATATATGAATATGGAAAATATTAAAATTGTCGCGAAACTAAAATGCGACAATTTGGAAAATCTAGTTGGGACGCGCGTGTCAGTCGCGTGAGGAATGTAATTATTTAAATTAAAAAGTGAATTATATTTTCATAAATCGAATGGTCATTTTGAGTGCACCAACGTGTCCGGAAGGGTCGAAATAGTCAGAAAACACTAGCCGGGGGTTTAGTTTGGGTCCCGGGACATTTTTAGGCCAAACCGGCAACTTAAAAGGGTATTTTGGTAATTTTAAAAATAAGGGAATTAAAACCCACGAAAATTAGAGTTAATATTTATTATTTTAATGGGGCCACTAAGGCCATTACCAGCAAAAAGCTTTAGAAGTGGGCTACGGGAGTTAGAGAGGAGTTACCATAGGGTTCCAAACCTAAAACACTCACCACCATCAAATTGGAGAGGATTTGTGAATGATTAAAGGAGAGAATCAACCTCGAATCATCGAAAACACATTTGGAAAATGAATCTAAGGCAGGTGATTTAATATTTTTAAGTGCATTGAATATTTCTTCCATGTTTAGTGTAGAAACTATTTTTTTGTTGAAAGTTTTGAGGAAAACTAATAAAATTGTTGGACAAACTCTAAATTTGGGATAGGATTTGCATGTAGAATGTCTATGGACGAATTTAGTGTCCAAAAACTTGAGTATGATGATTTAAAAAAATGGACTTATGATGAATAATTGAACACAAAAATTCTGGAATTCATGTTCATAGGGTTTGGAGACAAGAATTGAGGATTTAATGATTTTGGCATGTTAATTTGTAAGATTTGACTCCTAAAATGTGTCAAGGAATGACCTAGGGTGATTAGAAATGGTTTATAAACATTAGAACATAAATTGGATGGTCTTAGGGTGGCTTAAACTTCCATATCGTTAGAAGACCCGCCCAGGTCGTTCGAACGACCTCGTTCGAACGAACTTCTAACGAGATGACAGTATCCCTTCTAACGAGTTGGTAGTTCGTTCAAAGCCTTTCGTTCAAATGAGATTTCTAACGAGTTGATAGAATGGCCTTTTAGGCCTGATTTTATTTCTAGTGTCCCGTAGACTTACTTATATGGTGAGATAACCTTCCCTTATTAACTAGTGGGTATAGTTGTGAGATTGGGCTAGATTGAGGAGTAAAACTTAGGATCTTGTAGTAATCGGATGAAATTTGTGGATTGAGAAGCGAGTACCTAATTACGACGTGAGAAGAGTTGATAACTTAAATACATATAAATCGGGGACTTGTGAGTTGTATAACACTAAATGTTGGTATAAGAACGAGAAGTATACCACTAATAAAATATTGTGATATCTAAGATGTGTGAATGCTTAGTATATGTAGTTATCTATGTATAACATACCTACCGTACTTGCTATCATGGGAGGTTGGCGTTCGATCAGGGCCATCTAATCTTTGTGTGCCTACGGGGTGATTTAGATTGGTACCTCGAGGACATAGGTCAGAGAAGGACTTATTGAGAAGTTAATAAGTCTGCTGATCATGGGAGCGTAGATATGTGCATGACCCATGTGATGTGAACTATGTTCGCCTTCATTGTTTGTGATTGTTGCTTAATGAAACGATTCCTGAGAGATTCGGAATACGTGGTCCTTATGTACGTGATGTAGCGGGATTGGATAGCAGAGTATGTGTGCACCGCAGCTTAGTCTCGGGGTGCTAGTATTGTATAGTTATGATGAGAATAATATACTATTAATTGAAATGAATTGTCAATAATAAATGTGAGTGTAAATAACAACAACGGTTTGTAAATTGAAAATGAAAGATCTCTAGTAATTAGTAGTACTAATATGGGAAACTGTGTAGCAAGGCATAACACTCTGTTAAATAGAAGATGTTGGGAATTTAATTGGATATCGTATAGTAATGTTAGATTTTGTATCGGACTAGTTAGATATGGGAATAACTAGAATGGGTATGGGTACGATAGGAGTGCACAATTAGTTGAGAGGTTAGGAACTCATGTGAGTGACACACTATCATATACTTTATATTCATTGTTTAATGATATTAAACACTTGCAAATTTTTAAACTATTTTCACAATCGGGCTCTGACCCGTTTGCTTTCAAATCAATTTTTATAAAACCTTTTAGGTGCCCAGCCACAAGGACACCATGCATAGGAGTTTCATTCAGGTGACGCACTGTAGCTGTTGTGGAAGTTACAGGACCTTGATAGTAGACGCCTCCACTTTCGATCTTGACTCTATTGGTATATTTCCTAATCAGTTGGGCATGTCTCCCCATCTCTTTTAGAAACATTTTAACTACTCAGTTTATTTTAGATCTCCGGTTGTAATTAATTATAATTCAAACTTAGTATTTGTTATTCCTATATTTGGTTTGTTGTGAAGAGTATTCTTACAGACTCATTATTTTGGTATGGTTATACTATTGTCATTTCATTATGGTGGTTGTGTTTGCATTTCATAATTTTACTTATTGAATGTTAATCGGATTTAATTAAAATTGGCAACTCACTTTTTAAATATTAGGTGGCTAGTAATTGTTAAAACATTTTTCGACAGTGATGCTATGAACCGAGCCAACTTGGAATTTTGTATTAATTTAATAAAGGAGTAGCTACCTGGTATTTAATTAGTCGGGGTGTCACAGGTGGTATCAGAGCATCAGGTTCTAGTGTCCTCAGGATCTGTACGGCTTGTTTTGTTTCCGTTGAGCTTTCTTTGATATAGAGCCCTATATTTTAGGACTGTTGTATTCTTTTGTGTATGCTTCGCTCTTCAGCTATTTTGAGATAATAACTGCGAACTTAAAATACTTTACTCTAATTTCATATGCCTCCACGACGTGCGCAGCGAGTTCCTAGGGATGCACAACCAGAGCCACAGCCAGCACCAGTTCAGGGCACTATGAATGCCGTAGAGGTTGCAGCTATTGTAGCCCAAGCGGTGAATGCCAACCTAGCAGTTGTACAGCAGGCACCACCCCAGGCGCTGGTAGTTGTGCCAGTTCAGGCTCATGAATTCCCGTCTGCTTGGGAACGCGTTCGTGATGCTTTTCAGAAATCACACCCTCCGGAGTTTGCAGGTAGCTTCGACATTGTGGTATCCAGTTAGTGGAGAAGGAGATTCAGAGCACTTAAGGATGTACAAGTGCAAAGATGTTCAGAAGAAGATACTGGCTAATTTCAAGCTAGTAGGATCTTCATTGCAGTGGTGGGAGTCCATTACCACCGCGGAGGAGAGGGACGCCCTTTCTATTCTAGAGTTCTGGGTGCGGTTCGACCGCAAATATTTTCCGTCAGCTGTTCACACTGAAATGAGGAGTAAGTTAATGAACCTCAAGCAGGAAGGGAAGACCGTGTTCGGGTATGAGGCCGAATTTACTAATATCTTGAACATTGTTCCCGATGATATTCCGATTGAGGAGAAGAAGATTCAGAAGTTTATGGATGGATTGACTTGGAGAATCCGTCAGCACTTGTTGGGAAACCTCTCGTTGGCCACTTATTATGATGTGGTTAACACGACGCTACTTCACTGCCAGGATCATCGCTTTCACATGACTGAGAGTAAGAGATTAGGAGAGTCCATCCATCAGGGCAAGACAGGGGGAAATGGTGCCAGCAGGGCATAATCTACTCAGGTTCAGCATAGGGAGGGAGATCAGGGTTCCCAGCAGGGGGATTCTAAGAGGTTCAGATCTGGGAGTTTCAAAAATGGACAGGGAGGTATTCGTAATGGCCATCAGGGTCAGCAGGGCCAGCAGGGCCAACAACATCAGTTTTAGCAGGGCCAACACTGCCAGGGGAGAAATGGTAACGACTATTAGGGCCGTTGGCAGCAGGGACAGCGAGGGGGAAACTTCCCACGGAAGTGTTTTGTTTGTGGCAAGATTAGCCACAAACACCAGGATTGTCCTGACAGGGGCAGGGCCCCACAGCATCAGCAGCAGGGTGCTCGACACGAGCCACAGAGGCCTATGTTTCTCGTCGCCCTCCCAGCACCACCTATGCTGAATAGATTCCAGCAGTCCCAGTTCAGCAGGGACAACTTCAGTATGGGAGAGTGTATCAGCTCCAGCATGCCACAGTCCCATAGGATCCACCTGCCATTGAGGGTATGTTCTCTATTCAGGGGACTATGGGGCGTATTTTATTTGATACGGGGGCCACACATTATTTCATTGCCATGAGATTTCCACGCACTATTGAGTTATTAGACACCGCCGAGAGCACGATTACTTGTGTAGATTCACCGTTGAGTAGGGGTTCTGTGATCTCATTTATTTATAGAGGTGTGGGTATAGAAATCAAGAGGTTTACTTTACCCGCTGATATGTTAGTACTAGAGATGACTGAGTACGATGCGATTGTTGGTATGGATTGGTTAGTTGCGTACCAAGCCATGATTGATTGTTTCAGTAGGAGTATCATTTTTGCCATTCCCGGGCAGGAAATATTTTTAGTGGAGATGCCTCGCCCTGAGGGAGGATCGTCCACTCACTTGTACTATATATAGGAGGAGACCTCTAAGGAAGTGGTGATACCACTTGATGCGATTCCTGTTGTTAGGGAGTTTGCTGATGTATTTCAGGATATACCTGGACTACCTCTGAGTTGAGGGATAGATTTTTTGATCGATTTGACGTCGGGCACTCGACCAATTACCCGCGCACCTTACCGTATGGGTCCAGTAAAGATGAGAGAGCTATGGGATCAGATAGAGCATATGTTGGGTCAGGGGTTTATCCGAAGGAGTACTTCACCGTGGGGTGCCCCTCTGTTGTTCGTAAAGAAGAGGGATGGATCGTTGAAGTTATGTGTAGATTATCGAGAGTTGAATAAGGTCAAGATACGGAATAAGTATCCGTTGCCCCGAATCGATGACTTATTCGACCAACTTAGAGGAGCTTCCTTCTTCTCAAAGATTGATTCGTGATCGAGATACCATCAGTTGCGTATCAGGGAGCAGGATGTCTCAAAGACTGCTTTCTTGACTCGATATGGTTCCTACGAGTTTTGAGTTATGCCTTTTGGCCTGACCAATGCTCCATCCGTGTTTATGGACTTAATGAATAGGGTGTTCAAAGAGTTCTTAAACCAGTTCATCATCGTCTTTATTGATGACATCCTAGTTTACTCCCAGACAGAAGAGGAGTACGCCGAGCATTTGAGGCAAGTTTTACAGACGCTAAGCCAGAACGAGCTTTATGTAAAATATGAGAAGTGTGGGTTTTGGATGATGGAGGTTCAGTTTTTAGGGCATATCATTTCAGACCGAGGGATATCTATTGATCCGAGGAAGGTATCTGCGGTGAGAGAGTGGGGACAACCCACGACACCGACTGAGATCCGTAGTTTCTTGGGCCTAACAGGATACTACAGGAGATTTATTCAGGGTTTCTCAAAGATAGCGGTTCCTTTGACACATCTGACTCGCAAAGGTGTGCCATTCATCTGGAGCGATGCCTATCAGTTGGCATTTGATGAGTTGAAGGACAAGTTGACCTCAACACCTATGTTAGCATTGCTGAGATCGAGAGTTGAGTATCTAGTCTACACCGATGCGTCCTTACAAGGACTTGGAGGTGTATTGCAGCAGGAGAGTCAGGCCATAGCTTATGCTTCCTGTAAGCTTAAGTCTCACGATAAGAATTACCCCACTCATGACTTCGAGTTAGCGAAAGTTGTATTTGCCCTTAGGATTTGGAGACATTATCTCCTGAGGGAGAAGTTTTGGTTGTTCACGGACCATAAGTCTTTACAGTACCTCTTCACGCTGAAGGAGTTGAATATGCGTCAACGATGGTGGCTTGAGTTTATGAAGGATTATCATTTTGAAATCCAATATCACACAGGAAAGGTTAACGTGGTAGCAGACGCATTGATCCGTAGCCTAGTAGTTGAGGTGGCCGAGCTGTGGAAAGATAAGTGGAAGGAGTTGGGACACCAGGATGCAGTGGCCCGATCGTTCATGTCTGTGATGACTATTACACCTCAAATTGTTACGAAAGTGATACAGGCCCAGGAAAATGACTCGTTCTGTCAGGAGCATATAGTTTGATTACTAGTAGAGGGAGCCGAGTCATATACCGTTAGCTCAGATGGGGGATTATGCTTCAATGGGAGACTAGTCGCTCCGGAAGGGGAAGACTTGCGACACGAGGTGATGACAGAGTCGCACGGCTCACGGTTCACGGTACACCCTGGTGGGGATAAAATGTACCAAGACATGAGACGACAGTATTGGTGGAGCGGGATGAAGAGAGATATTTCTGTGTTTATTTCTAAATGCGCCACTTGTCAGCTAGTAAAGGTGGACCATCAGAAATCGGCAGGACTTCTACAGCCATTAGAGGTTCCGATGTGGATATGGGAGAGCATATCCATGGACTTTATCTCGGGGTTACCTACGTCACAGAGGGATCATGACTCCATATGGGTAATTGTGGACCGATTGACCAAAGTTGCTCATTTTTTATCCATAAGGACAGACTACATTACGGGACAGTATGCCCAGATTTTCATTGCAGAAATAGTGAGACTTCACGGTGTGCCTCTAAATATCGTGTCTGATCGAGACAAGATATTTGTTTCACGATTTTGTGAGAGTTTCGAGGAGGCCATGGGCACTGAATTACGGTTGAGTACAGTTTATCACCAGCAGATCGATGGGCAGACCGAGCGAACAAATCATATGTTGGAGTACATGTTGCGTATGTGCATCCTAGACTTTGGGGGTGGATGGGAGCAGTACCTTCCACTGGTGGAGTTTACTTATAATAATTCCTATCAGTTCACCATTGGTATGGCTCCATTTGAGGCGTTGTATGGTAGGCCTTGTCGTTCCCCAGCATGTTGGTTAGAAGTGGGGGACAACAAACTCCTTGGGCCGAAAGTGATTCAGGATACTTCGACAAGGATAGATCTGATACGGAGTCGTATTCGGGTAGCTCAAGACTGGCAGAAGAGCTATGCCGATGCCAAGAGGTTCTTCGGATAATTCAAAGTGGGGGACCAGGTTTTACTCAGAGTATCTCCTATAAAGGGGATTATGCATTTTGGGAAGAAGGGGAAACCGACACCGAGATATGTGGGGCCATTTCCTATCATCGAGCGGATTGTGCCAGTTGCGTACAGACTTGGGTAACTGGAGCACTTGCATAGGATTCATGATGTGTTCTATATTTCCTATCTAAGGAAATATCTGATGGATGATTTGTCCCATACTCACATTGCTTTGGACGACATCGATCTTCAACCCGATAGTTCCTATGAGGAGGGACCAATCTCTATTCTGGACCGAAGCGAGCGGAAACTAAGGTCAAAGATAGTACCATTAGTACGTGTTTAGTGGAGGCATCATAATGCCGAGGAGTTCACATGGGAGCGTGAGGATGAGATGCGCGAGCGTTATCCAGAGTTGTTTTTACCAGGTACTCTTTAGTTCCGAATTTCAGGACGAAATTCTGTTATTAGGGGGGAAGTATGTAATACCCCGTAATTTTATTGATATTTATTTAAGGGATTAATTAAATTAAATGCGACTTAATTGAGAATTAATCCGGATATGAATACTAGAGATATGTGAGTTGGTATTTGATTATGATGTATATGTACGGTAATATATGAATATGGAAAATATTAAAATTATCGCGAGACTAAAATACAACAATTTGGGAAATTTAGTTGGGACGCGCGTGTCAGTCGCGTTAAGAATGTAATTATTTAAATTAAAAAGTGAATTATATTTTCATCAACCGAATGGTCATTTTTAGTGCACCAACGTGTTCGGAAGGGTCTAAATAGTCAGAAAACACTAATAGGGGGTTTAGTTTGGTCCCGGGGCATTTTTAGGCCAAACCGACAACTTAAAAGGGTATTTTGGTAATTTTAAAAATAAGGGAATTAAAACCCAAGAAAATTAGAGTTAATATTTATTATTTTAAAGGGTCCACTAAGGCCATTACCAGCAAAAATCTTTAGAAGTGGGCTACGGGAGTTAGAGCGGAGTTACTATAGGGTTTCAAACCTAAAGCACTCACCACCATCAAATTGGAGAGGATTTGTGACTTATTAAAGGAGAGAATCAACCTCGAATCATCGACAACACATCTGGAAAATGAATCTAAGGCAAGTGATTTAATATTTTTAAGTGTATTGAATATTTGTTCCATGTTTAGTGTAGAAACTATTTTTTTCTTGAAAGTTTTGAGGAAAACTAATAAAATCGTTGGAGAAACTCTAAATTTGGAATAGGATTTGCATGTAGAATGTCTATGGACGAATTTAGTGTCCAAAAACTTGAGTATGATTATTTAAAAAAATGGACTTATGATGAATAATTGAACAAAAAAATTCCGGAATTCATGTTCATAGGGTTTGGAGACAAGAATTGAGGATTTAATGATTTTGGCATGTTAATTTGTAAGATTTGACCCCTAAAATATGTTAAGGAATGACCTAGGGTGATTAGAAATGGTTTATAATCGTTATAACATAAATTGGATGGTCTTAGGGTGGATTTAGAGAAGAGAATAATTGAGAAAAACGGACTTGGGAATTTCTTGGCTTAAACTGCCATCTCGTTAGAAGACCTGCCCAGGTCATTCGAACGACCTCGTTCGAACGAACTTCTAACGAGATGACAGTATCCCTTCTAAAGAGTTGGTAGTTCGTTCAAAGCCTTTCATTCGAACGACACTTGTTTGAACGACATCGTTCGAACGAGATTTCTAACGAGTTGACAGAATGGCCTTTTAGGCCTGATTTTATTTCTAGTGTCCCGTAGACTTACTTATATGGTGAGATAACCATCCCTTATTAACTAGTGGGTATAGTTGTGAGATTGGGGTACATTGAGGAGTAAAACTTTGGATCTTGTATTAAACCGGATGACATTTATGGATTGGGAAACGAGTACCTAATTACGACGTGAGAAGATTTGATAACCTAAATACCTATAAAGCGGGGATTTGTGAGTTGTATAACACTAAATGTTGGAATAAGAACGAGAAGTATACCACTAATAAAATATTATGATATCTAAGATGTGCGAATGCTTAGTATACGTAGTTATCTGTGTATAACATATTTACCGTACTTGCTATCATGGGAGGTTGGCGTTCGATCAGGGCCATCTAATCTTTGTGTGCCTACGGGGGGATTTTGATTGGTACCTCGAGGAGATAGGTCAAAGAAGGATTTATTGAGAAGTTAATAAGTCTGATTATCATGGGAGCGTAGGTATGTGCATGACCCATGTGATGTGAACTATGTTCGCCTCCATTGTTTGTGATTGTTGTTTAATGAAACGATTCGTGAGAGATTCGGAATACGTGGTCCTTATGTACATGATGTATCGGGATTGGATAGCAGAGTATGTGTGCACCGCATCTTAGTCTCGGGGTGCTAGTATTGTATAGTTATGATGAGAATAATATACTGTTAATTGAAATGAATTGTCAAGAATAAATGTGAGTATAAATAACAGCAACGGTTTGTAAAGTGAAAATGAAAGATCTCTAGTAATTAGTAGTGCTAATATGGGAAACTGTGTAGCAAGGCATCACACTCTGTTAAATAGAAGATGTTGGGAATTTAATTGGATATCGCATAGTAATGTTAGATTTTGTTTCGGACTATTTAGATATGGGAATAACTAGAATGGGTACGGGTACGATATGAGTGCACAATTAGTTGAGAGGTTAGGAACTCATGTGAGTGCACACACTATCTTGTACTTTATATTCACTGTTTAATGATATTAAACACTTGCAAATTTTTAAACTATTTTCACAATCGGGGTCTGACCCATTTGCTTTCAAATCTACTTTTGTAAAACCTTTTAGGTGCCCTGCCACAAGGACACCATGCATAGGAGTTTCATTCTGGTGACGCACTGTAGCTGCTGTGGAAGTTGCAGGACCTTGACAGTAGAAGCCTCCACTTTCAATCTTGACTCTATTGGTAGATTTCCTAATCAGTTGGGCATGTCTACCCATCTCTTTTAGAAACCTTTTATCTATTCAGTTTATTTCAGATCTCGGGTTGTAATTAATTATGATTCAAACTTAGTATTTGTTATTATTGTATTTGGTTAGGTGTGAGGAGTATTCTTACAGACACATTATTATGGTATGGTTATACTATTGTCATTTCATTAGGGTGGTTGTGTAAGCATTTCATAATTTTACTTATTGCATGTTAATCGGATTTAATTAAAATTGGCAACTCACTTTTTAAATATTAGGTGGCTAGTAATTGTTAAAACATTTTTCGACAGTGATGCTATGAACTGAGCCATCTTGGAATTTTTTATTAATTTAATAAAGGAGTAGCTACCCGGTATTTAATTAGTCGGGGTGTCACAGGGAGGTGGTACTTGAGGCTGGGGAAAATGGGTTGCCATGGCCCTCATCACTGTCTCGAGTGCCTAAGCCACTATCACTGCAACCTGAGTAGTGGAAATTAACTCGGGTAGGGGTGGTGGCAGCGGCACCTGTGGCTCCTGATGAGCCTCCCTCACCTCATCTCTGGCTTCATCCCTATCCGCTCTCTGTCTCCGTGGTGGCATCTGAAATTAGATCAAATTGTATAAGTACACAGTTTATACAAAATTTTAAGAGCAGATATGCAATAACCCAAAAGCGAAAAGTGAATCAACAGTCCTAATCCCTAGAATGAAATCATGCTGGGTGTCCCTGTGGCTGGGCACCTAAAAGGTTTTTATAATATTTTACATAGCAAGAGTTAGTACTCAAAAACATTTCAAAATATTTTGCAAGAAGTTAGCACAATTGAGTTGTTGATTACACACATTAAGACATCGCACACTCTCTTGAGTTTCCTCATCTCTCTTTTATAGTGCACGCCTAACGATGGTACTTAGTTCACCTAGTTATACTACCCAAGTTAACTAGATTAGAATACCCCACTACACTTGTTCCCTTGCTAAGTCTCCATGACATACCTGCAGTAATTTAATTGGCCATATCTCATATGTTATAAAGGTAGATAACTTACTTACTTCTCATTATCCTTATTCTTATAATAATTATATCACGCTGCTTAATTATTACTAAGATATTTTCAATTTATCTAACTATATACTATCTTAAGTCAGCAGATTATGCATACGGAATACATTTATCACATAACATGTATCAAATATTAGTTATCACTAATGTTTCCTTTTAACACACATAAAGGACTCTTGGTTCGGAATGCTTCATCGACCCCAAGTGACAGTCGGTTCAGAATGATCCATCGACCCCAACAATTTATATATATATATATACACACATATTCTTGTTTAGGACTCTTTCATCACGACACCAGTTTTAAGGTTTGGTTCGGCATTTTACATCGACCCCAAACATATAGTAACTTGATGTTAGTTCAGAATATCTCATCGACCCAAACATAATTAATTTAGGTATAATTCTCTTAACCCAAAAATTCATATAATTTAGTAGGTACACACCCGACCTATCAAATCATTATCGTACGTAATATATTTTACATATATTCCCCGTACTCATTAATTTACGGTTTATTTCGCAATTGCATGTATTCGAGTATTCACGCAACTCTAAGGGTCTTAGTCACCCCTCCCATGATTCAGTAATTAAGATATCTCTAACCTACTGGTATTTTTCTAGAATTTACTCTCACTCTTTACGTAATTAAATTCTCCCATTCCCGACACGCGACTCAATCGGTCCATTCTCCAATTTCACACTCAATCATTTATGAAGAAATCTCTCGGTACACCTACTGGTATTTATTATGTCCCTTCATAGGTAAAATGTCATCACTAAAGTTCCCATTAGGTGATGGTAATTAAAAAAAAATATCTTCACAAAATTCTCTAAAGCATAGCCGGGGTCGATCGATCGATGGGATATGGTCGATCGATCGATCGACTGCTAGATCGATCGACATTCAAGGGTCGATCGATCGATCGAGCAGTGACATACCCAAATCGTCTTCTTCATGCGGGTTACACCATTTTTGTCTAACCATCTCCCATAGTAATTCACCATACTTGCAACTAACGATTTCTAATCATTCGTACATATTCTGGGATGATTACTAATGATTTAAAACAACTAAATCATTACAAATTTTGTCTAGATTAACTAAAGATCTTCATATCATTCAAGAACCCTAAAAATTAATCTTTCCATCTTTTCATCATAAGTCCATATTTTTAGTTCAATTTAATCCTCAAGTCTTGTATGATATTAGATTATTTGGAGATAAAAAATGTTCTACATGCAATCCCTATCCATCATGGATCATATTCAAGTGTTTGCTTCCAAAAATATCATAAACATCATGTTCTTCCTAAAGGTTATATATGGGTATTATAGCTCAATTTATTTTGCAAATAACCACTTGCCTTATGTATTGTAGGGTCTGATTTCATGGTTGTTGTTGATGATTGATGATTTTTATCCTTCAATCCTTCTTCCCAACAAGTTGGTAGTGAAATCTCCTTTAAATGCTTCCCACTTCCTTCTTTTGCCTTTGGAAATTGTCTCTATCTTCTCTCTAATGGTTATAGTGTATTTCCCTTCTCTCTAACCCCAGCCTCTAACTCTTATAATCTGATTTAAGGTTACAAAATTCGTAGGTCTCCTCACCCTTAAATTTAAAGAGATCAAAATGCCCTCGTATGGTCCCGGTTTAGCCCAAAAATGACCCAGCACTCAACTAGTACGCCGGTTACACTATTTTGACTAATTAGACCCTTTTGGAATCATCTGTTGACTCTAAATTATCTTCTGAGTCTTTTAAAATATATTTCTCATCTCACCTTCAATTTTGTCTACACGCGACACTCGGTCGAGATAAACCAATATTTACTATTCACATTTTAGTAAATTTTTAATCGTCATAAATTTAATTTAAAACGTATCACATTAAATTACTCTACTCACGTAATTTAAATAAATTGTATTTTCACATTAAATTACTCTACTCACATAATTTAAATAAAATGTATCGCATTAAATTACTCTACTCACGTAATTTAAATAAAACGTATTTTCACATTAAATTACTCTACTCACGTAATTTAAATAAAACGAAACTATGCAGAAATACGGGGTATTACAGATGCCTCTCCTCGTGGGCTGTGCACAATCTTGGCTAATGGGCCCACCTATAAACAAGGTATTTAAATGATTTTTCAAACAATCGTTTCTTCTTCTTCTTCTTCTTCTTCACGTGCAATCTCTCTCTCTCTAACTCCTTACCAGTTCACATTGCCATTTCTATGATTTCTGTGTGTCAGGCTTTGCTCAGTCTTCGTGTCCATCCTCAGGTAACCTTTTTGGTCTAACTCCCTCTTTATATTCCAATTTTCATTTTCTTTCTTGCTTGGGTTTCTTTCCCAGTTTTTGTTGGAATTTTATATTTTTTCCGCGTAGAGGCCCTCCTTGATATGGTGTCCATAGGGTTGATCATTAGATTTTAGGATCTTTAGGGTTCCTTCCCCCACCTTTCAGTGGTGGTTTAGATCTCCTTTTTACATTTCTTGGGTTTTCTTGTGTTCTCCGCCGTTCTTCTTCGGTGAACTGCGTTCCACTTGTTCTTGAGTGTTCATCCACAAAATCCATTATTTCCTTAGGGTTGATCTATAAGTCAACTTGGAAAATACCAACATGTTTGTAGTTAGTTTGGAAAAATTTCTTAAGTGTAGGGTCTTCCCCTTAATTCTCAAAAGACTTAAAGTATTTAGCCGAGGAATTTCCAACCTTGAGGGAGAAATTCTTCACTGAGATAAGGCGTTTAGAGGAGGAGTATGAGAAAAGATGAGGGGCCGAACCTAATTGGGTATGACCCATCTTCCCCATTCCTTTGGCTATAATAATACCATCTAAGTCTTGTGGGTTTTCCTGTCATCCAACCGTGTGTCAAACACGCGAGGGAGAAATGAATGAGAGAGCATCGTCGCCAACGGGTGCTGGGACCTTTGGGAGAGGAGAGAGATTAATGCCTAGCCCAAACTGATAGGCCGAGGGGATAGTTCATTCTAAGGCTGTCCCTATGACAACCCTTTCCCCTCTTGCTTTCCACATGGTCTTTCCAGGTGGCCCGCCGATAGGCGACAAGGGTGACATATCTGAGAATGAGAGGGCTAAGGACTATAGTGAGAATTCAAATGATGATCAAGTTGACACCTTTAGTGCCTAGGATTACGTCTTATCGGTTAAGGATTGTGACCTCTTGCTGTGGAGGCACATATTTGGTGTAAAACCCAATATAACTATGAGGTTCCCCAATTCAGACGAGAGGGTCTTTCAGGGGAATGAGGGGGAAGTTACTGTTTATGAGCAAATTCTCAGGGTAGGTGTTAGATTCCCTCTGCACTCTCTAGTAGTTGACATACTCTCTGCCCTTGGGGTTTCTCCTTCTCAACTTCCTCCCAACTCATGGAGGATTATCCTCGGCTATATCTCCCTTTGGAAGAATACTTTCACCGACGAGCCCTCGTCCAATTTATTCATAGCTTGCTACAATATAACTTCATTATCCTAGTAGCCTGGGTATTTTCATATGGGGGTGAGGAAGTTCGATAAGAAACTTCTTCATGTGGCACAAATTTCCAACCATGATTGGAAGAAGATGTTTTTATTCAACTCTGGGAATTGGGAATTCCCTATCGAGGACAATCCCATAGAAGACAGTCTGAGGGTCCCAAGGGCATGGTCCAATCCCTCGATAAAAGCACGGTCAGACCCCAGACTTAGTTTGGATGAGAGGGATGTTGTTGACTATCAGAGGAAACAAGGGAAAAAGGGTGGACTTTCCAAATTTGAAGACTTGATGACCCCTCGTTTCCTCAAAGAAGATGGTCTGAGGGTTGACCCCCTGATATAATTATGTGAGTTATTTTTTATTTCATATTTCTAATTATTTCCACATTATTACTGCTTATATATGATGTATCATCTCTTTTTCAGGTCGGCCTACAAACATCTATGTTCAACTTTGGGAGATGACTACCCCCAGCTTGATGTCTGACCTGGAAAAGAAGAAAGGCAAAGAGCCTCAACAGCCTCCGAGAAAGACAAAGGCCATGGGGCTGACATAGGTGGAGTCGACCACCTATAGTCTCAAATGGTAGGAGCCTGGCGTCCCTGGGGGATCTTGACTTGACTCATAGATGAGGGCGAGGGTAGAGGTGTCTCAGGCTCATACTGAGGGCACCATCTCCTCTTCCAACATGGGTTCCTACTGGTCTCATAATCTGACTTTCCTCAAGGCTGAACCCTCCTGCCTTATAGCCAAGCTGAGGGCAGCCAAAGCCTTAATGTTTTCTTCACCCTCGACCACAAATTACAAATTCTTATCAAAGATGCTCTCAGCCAAGGTTTATGACTACGGTCTTCACACTCTGGCTCAGTTATTTCTTTCAACTTTATTTTTTGATTCACCAACATTTAATCAACTGTTCCCTCGGCCCCTTACTATGTGCGCTTTGTGCAGTCTGTCTGTGAGTTCACATCTGCCACCAAGTCAGTGGCTCCCAACCAGTTGAAGTTTTATGAGGCTGACAGAGCTATTTAGAATGAGTTCACTTGAAGACCGAGCTGTAGATTGCTAGGGATGAGATAGAGAGTACAAGGACTGAGCATGCAATGGTCCTAGATGAGCTGGTGAAGGAGCATGAGGTCAACCTGAGGGTGAAGGACAACCTCATGAAGGAGAAGGAAGAGGCCCTGACCAATCAGGGGGTCTAATTCAAGGTTGAACTTGCAGAGGCAGTGAGAAAGGCCGAGGTCGAGTCTGTGGAGGCTTACAAGCTCTTATACGAGTTTCAAGGCTTCGGTCTTGAGTACTAGGAGAGGGGAATCAAGAAGACCTATCGATGGGTCATCCTGAAGTTTGCGGACGTTGTGTCATCTATCCACCCTTCTCTGGAATCCGTGGAGTTGGATGACCCCCTTATTGCCGAGGCCTTAGCCCATGTGTAGTCTCAGGTGCATGTCTAAGGCACCGGTACCTCAGAGGATCAGTCAGTTTTGGTCACCTAAGAGACTCCTCTAGTTGACGTTGAAGCCTTCCCTACAGATATTGCTCAATAGGGTGGCTGTTTATATCCCATACCCTCTTTTTGTAAGAAAACATTTTTGTACTTCATTTCCTTGGACAAACATTTGTAAAAATTTATAATAGAATTTCTCTCTTCCTTTATTATATGATTTCCTCTTGTATGATTTATCTTAGCTATGATATTTGAATTAACCATCCTATGAACTCCCCCCTCGAATTTCTTGAGAGTGAATGGAGGGTCATCCCGACCATTCACCTTCATTATAGCCGAGGGTGGTTTCCCACCAAAAAAATGTTGTTTAATTTCAAGTCCCTTCTCGTCTTTCTTGAGAGTGAATGGAGGGTCGTCCCTACCATTCACCCTAATTATAGCCGAGGATGGTTTCCACCAAATCAATGATGTTTTAAAATCCAAGTCCCCCTCGTATTTCTTTAGAGTGAATGGAGGGTCGTCCCTACCATTCACCTTCATCTTAGCCGAGGGTGGTTTCCACCAAATTAATGATATTTTAAAATCCAAGTCCCCCCGCATCTTTCTTAAGAGGGAATGGTGGGTCATCCCTACCATTCACCCTCATCCTAGCCGAGGGCGGTTTCTACCAAATTAATGATGTTTTAAAATCCAAGTCCCCTTCGTATTTCTTGAGAGTGAATGGAGGGTCGTCCCTACCATTCACCTTCATTATAGTCGAGGGGGGTTTCCACCAAATTAATAATGATTTAAAATCCAAGTCCCCCCTCATCTTTCTTGATAGTGAATGGAGGGTCGTCTCTACCATTCACCCTCATCCTAGCCGAGGGTGGTTTCCACCAAATTAATGTTATTTTAAAATCCAAGTCCCCCCTCATCTTTCTTGAGAATTAATAGAGGGTCGTCCCTACCATTCAACCTCATCTTAACCGAGGGTGGTTTCCACCAAATTAAGGATGTTTTAAAATCCAAGTCCCCCCTCGTCTTTATTGAGAGTGAATGGAGGGTCCCGGTACCATTCACACTCATCCTAGCCGAGGGTGGTTTGGCAAGAATTACCCCAACGTATCTAAATTGACAAACACAAGATGAAGAGCCAATATAATATTCTCATTAACATTTTAAGTGTTCTGTTGGAGTAACACAGTCATTACAACTGTGGTCCGATAGGACATTACAATATTACTGATAGTATTTCTTCAAATGATCTGCATTCCAGGGGTTGGAAAAGGGTTCCCCTTAGAGATTCTCTAGTCTATAGGTTCCATGGACAACTTCATCAATGACGCTATATGGGCCATGACAATTTGGGTGGAGCTTGTTAGGTTTCTGCCATGTCTTGCTGAGGACTAAGTCCCCCACAGTGATTGGCCTTTGCTTCACCCTCTGGTTGTAAAACCTTACAGTCCTCTGCTGATAGGCTTCTTGCCTTATCTTAGTGTCTTTTCTTCTCTCCTCGATCAAATCTAGGTTAAGTATCCTTTCTTCCATAATTATCTTGGGGTCATACATTTCGACTCTGTGAGTGGGAAACCTAATCTCGATGGGGATGATGACTTCTGAGCCATACGCCATCATTAATGGGGTTTCCCTAGTAGGAGTCTTGGCCGTCGTCCTGTAGGCCCACAGTACAGTGTATAGTTCCTCAATCCATCTTCTTTTTTTATCCTTGGGTTTTTTCTTGATACCATCTAGGATTGTTCTATTTGTGACCTCAGTTTGCCCATTAGCCTGAGGTCGGCCTGGGGTAGAGAAGAATTCATTGACGCCCACCCTTTCGCAGTATTTCTCCAATGATGCATTCTTGAATTGAGTCCCGTTATCTAAGATGAGGGTGTTGGGGAGACCATATTTGCATATAATGTTTTTCCAGATGAACTAGAAGGTCTTCTTCTCGGTGATCATTACCATTGGCTTTGCCGCCACCCATTTTGAGAAATATTCAATTGCTACGATCAAGTATCGATAGTTATTGACAACCCTAGGCAAAGGTCCTACTAGATCAATTCCCCATACTACGAATGGCCATGGGGATGTGATGGAGGTAAGAGGATGATAGGTCTGGTTAGGGATGGTGGCGAACCTTTGACATTTATCATACTTTTTTACATATGCCGAGTCATCTTTCTTCAAGGTCGGCCACCAGTATCCCTGGGTTACTATCCACTTTTCTAATGACCTACCCCCAATATGGCTTGAACATGACCCCTCATGCACATCTTGCAAGATGTGTGGGACTTTCGACGGGTGCACACATCTGAGCTAGGGAAGAAAGAACCCCTTTTTGTACAAGGTGTCTCCGATGACAGTGAATTTTACAGCTCTGTATCTCAACTTCTTCCTTTCTTGTTTTGCTTCTGGCATCTCCCCCTCTTTAATGTATCTGATTAGAGGGTCCATCCATGAATATTCCCTGCTAATATTTAAGCAAGAGCTAATTGTTCCACCTGCATCTTCAATCGTTGGTCGAAGCAAGATTTCCACAGGGACTATCCTCGTGATATATATCCTAGTTTCTTAGGATATCCAAGAAAGCGCATTGGCTCGGCCATTATCAAGCCTAGGTATCCTCTTCAACTTCACTTATCTGAATCTCTTCAATAGTGAGTTCACTCTTTCAAGATATTTGGCCATTCTCTCATCTTTAGCCTCGTATGCTCCTAGTATCTGATTCATTACCAGTCTTGAATCACTATGGACCAAGATCTAGCCAACACTAAGAGACCTCGCTAAGGAGAGGCTTGCTATCAGGGCTTTATATTTAGACTCATTATTGGAGGCTTTGAAGTTGAACCACAGGGCGTACTATATGTTTATGCCGTCGGGTGCTGATACTATCAATCCATCCCCACTTTCGCTCTCGCAAGAGGACCCGTCAACGAAGAGGTTCCACACAACCTATTCCTTTGAGAAATTTCCCTCGGTGAGGGATCCCTGTCTAAAGAGATATCTTCCCTCTTCATTTTTGGCAAGTTTTTCTCTAGCGGTGCTTGTCTCAGCCTTATCTATGGATAGATCAATAATTCTACCTTACTGGGTATCTGTCTTCCTAAGGCTTTCATCTCCAACTTCATCATCTTCCCAAGAACATTCAACCACGAAATCTAATAATGATTCCCCTTTAATGGCTACCCTAGGTTAATAGAAAATATCAAACTCTCCCAGCTCTATAGCCCAGGCCATTAGCCTCCCCGATTTTTCTGGCTTGTGTAAGACCTGCCTAAGAGGATAGTAAGTGAGGACAACCATTATATGGGACTGAAAGTACGGCTTCATCTTTCTTGATGCATGGATCAAGGCATAGGATAACTTCTCCATCATTGGGTATCTTTGCCCTGCCCCTTGGAGTGACTTAATGTTGAAATACACAGGCTTTTGTACCTCATTTTTGTGACAACCCGCTTAAAAAAATAATGGGTGGCTAGCCCTATACTAAAATAATCAGGAATCACAAGTGAATCATTCTTAGTATCTACTGACGATCCTAACAAAAACACGGCTAACTACCCATTACTACAAAAAGAGGGTGTCAAAATTTAAAACATTTTATTTAACACCAAATAAAACCAACCATTAACCAATAACATCACATCTAATATGATGAGACACACACACATGCTCCAATAATAGAAAAGAGTAAAACACAATGTACAAAATAAAATACGCGAATATGCTGTCGGGTCACAGACAGTACAATAATCTGAGAATGAAAAATATAAAAGTGCTACTCCACAACCCTTGGGTATAAACCCGATATACAAACTGAATCCTAATCTAGATACACAAAAGATAGGAATTGACTATAACAAAATGCCGCAACAGTCCGCTACTGCCACAACTCCACGAATACACTGGATGGATAAACATCAATGGCGTCATTGCAGAGGAACACCTATATTAATACAATATATACATAGCAAGGGAAAGTATAAACGGGTCTGAGCCCGAGCCCGAGGTGTGAAAACAATTTATAGCAAGTGTATTAAAATGCATAATAATTATAAATGCATTATGACATAATTAAGGCGGAGTCCCACTCTCCATAAAATCCAACTCACCTCTCAACTAAAGCGCGCACTAAACGCAAGCACATGATCTCCAATTAAGTGCCCGATTCTATCTAGGCAATGTAATCTAACTTAAACCCAATTGATACTCTTCTAGGTTCCATCTAACGCATAATCCTCCAATATGTATTATTATTGATCTCAATTATTTGTTCACATACTTAACATATAAAGTTTACATAAACATTATCTTTTACTAGAATTTCTCATATTCCAGTCATTGACATAATCATATATAATTATATATGAGTTATTAGCATCTAAGTGGTAAGGACTAAACTTCTCCCAATTCTCAATACTGCACTGCGTTTCGTGCGTGGGACGTCTCGCAAGCGAAATCCAAACAAGGAACCCCACGATACACTACTCCTTGCAGTATTGATTATCAAGATTCATTATGCCCTCAATGCATGACGCGTATAACCCCATTTCTCTTATTACCCAATTAATTAATTTATTATTCCCAATTCTCAACAGTGTGCGGCGTTTCGTGCATGGGAGGTCTCGCAAGCGAAATCCAAACAAGCAACCCCCCGATACACTACTCCTTGGCACTGTCGATCGTCGAGATATATTAACATATATTTAATATGAGCATTAAGGACTAAATTCTCCTCACTCCCAACATTGCACTGCATTTCATGCGCGGGACGTCTTGCAAGCGAAATCCAAACAAGGAACCCCCCCGATACACTACTCCTTGGCAATGTCTGTCGTTGAGGTCCATTATGCCCTCGATACCCAAAGTACTAAACACACCCGTAATATCATAACCATCCCAACAAGCTATAACTCGAGGACGCAGGTTCTCAATGCTATCATCTTCCAGGGCATCACTCATATACCATCCTGGGGACCACCGGTAGGACTAAATATCACCTACTTCATGGTCAACACACACACACAACGTCTGGGAAGCAGTCATAGTTCCTAACCAGCAAGTGAGAATGACACATACCCACGACTTCTCACCCCAAAAATATAATCACATAAATAAAATGGACGACTATGACCTGGGGAATATCCACACCCTGCTCCTCGAGATAGGATGCTCACCCTCATCGCGCAACATCCTAATGATATCAAGGAGGGGGTATGCTTCACTTATATATGTATTCATTCACATAATATATGCATACATCATCACATCATATAAATATATACCATCATATAAGGTATATATATCACACTGTTTACATACTCATAGTACGCTCTTAGGCATAGCTGAAATAACATCTTTATTTAGTATATTTTACTCTCGATATACTACTCGTCAATAACTCACATAACATCCCCACTTAGCATACACTATACTATTTCTCACTTGAAGTTACCAAATCACTTCTATTTATTTGTGTCATATCTTAATTCAATTTACTTTGAGGATATTCTTTATATCCTAATGCACCTTGATTAACATTTCCCATTATGTGAAACATCTCCCAAGTTAATTATCATTAAGGATATTTTCTATATCCGTATGCACATCAATCAGTATTTAAAATTTTCAATCTGTAATGTGGTTCAATTGATCATATGAACCTTTAAAGTAATTCCCTTTAGGATTTAATTCTAAAATCCAATATCATTAAGCGCATTCTCACTCTTTCATATATTTCCATAATTATTTCCAAATAGAAATCTCAATGGTAGTGGGCTTCCCCACTTAGTATATATGGTTTTCTCTAATCGGTATTTCTCAAATTAAGTCCATATGACCCAAACAATATATCATGATGGAAACACCCTAAAAGTCTCCAAAATACACTTCACATAACTCCAATAGAGATTCCCAATCGACAATCTCAAACGAAATCGGACGAAACTCACTCCAGAAAAACCTCTCAAAATAACCTCATTTTCGAATCGATTCGGCCCCTCTGAATCGATTTGGTCTTATAGTGAATCGATTCGGCCCCAAATACCTGTAAGTCTTCTTCCTACCGAATTGATTCAGAAGGGGCGGATCGATTCAGTTTGGTCAGCGTGCTACGGAATGGGTTAATTTCTTCAAAACCCAAAAATCCCAATAATTAATTTAATCATCTTCCAACCATTTTTCTTCAACCCAACCACATATATATCATTAATATTAATCAAATAACACACCTCAACTAATATCTAACCTCAAATCAATTATATAGACAACAAATCTAAGAGTTTACCTAAAATTTAGGTTTTAATAATTTATCCCAAAACTCAGAAATTATATCCACAAATCATGAAATAAATGGTACACAACAATTATTTAGCAAGTTTAATCACTTTCTTCAAGTTCATAGGGTCTGAATCCTCCTCGAGATCGCATAATGGCCGAAAATCCCACTTTTCTTCTCTTTTTCTTCTTCTTTCTTTCTTCTTTCTTTCTTTCTTTCTTTCTTTCTTTCTTTCTTTCTTTCTTTCTATTTCTCTTTCTCTCTAAGGATAATTGTTTATCCCGTAGGATTAATAAGCCTTATCTCCCAAGACACACCTCTTTAAATGATAATACACACTTTAAATAACTCGGCAACTTTAATTTGAGCCAAGAAAATGTAAAATATTTGGTAACCTAAATAGACCCCAAGTACAGTCATTTCGACTTTCTTGACTCTTCCGGAAACTAATACACCCTCAGAATTGCCATCCAAAACACTTCCTAACATCTCTAAATTTAGACCTCAAATGCCGATTTAATTATTCTCCAAGAAAAATCATATTTATTTCTCTCCAAAAAATTAATTATTGTCCCAAAAACCTTGGGCTGTTACAGTCTTCTTCTCTCACAATGGTTGCGCTGATGGATAATTTTGAGACGGCTAGGTACACATGTAGTAGTTCGCCCTTCACTGGTCATGATAACAACAAGGGGGACCCTAGGTAAGACTTTAGTTCTTTGAAATCCTGGTCTCACTCCTCATTCTATTCGAATGCTTTCTTGAGAATTTTGAAGAATGGTAGACACTTGTCTGTGGCTCTAGATACGAACCTATTCAAAAAAGCCACTCACCCTGTGAGCCTATGAACGTCTTTAATGGTCCGGAGGGTCTGTATTACTAGGAGGGCTTTTCTCTTCTCAGGATTGGCCTCAATGCCTCTTTGATTAAGGATGAACCCCAAGAACTACCCTGCTCCAACCCCAAAGACACATTTGGCTAGGTTGAGCTTCATCCAATACTTGTCCATCGTGTTAAAGGTCCTCTCGAGGTCGACCACATGATCCGCGGCCTTCAAACTCTTAATCAATATATCATCTACATAGACCTCCATGGACTTCTTAATTTGGTCTTTGAACATTTTGTTCATAAGGTGCTGATATGTTGCCCCCGTATTTTTTAGGTCAAAGGGCATGACCAATTGATAGTATGTCCCCTTGTCAATAGTGAAAGCCATTTTTTCTAAGTCCTCAGGGTTCATTAAGATCTGGTTATAGCTTGAATATGCATCCATGAAGCTCATAAGTTCATAGCCTGCGGTAGCATCTACCATCTGATCAATACGGGGAAGAGGGAAACTGTCTTTGGGGAATTTTTTGTTGAGGTCGGTGAAGTCTACACATATCCTCCGTTTCTCGTTGGCTTTGGGGACTATGACCGCATTGGATAGCCATTTGGGATAAATGACCTGCCTGATGAACTCAGTATCTTCCAGCTTCTTAACCTCATCCCTAATGACCTCATACTTTTCTCGAGAATAAATACCCCTTTTTTGAGTCACTGGCTTTGCGTCCACTATCACGTTGATCTTATGACACATGATTTCGGGGTTGATCCCTAACATATCTACATGACTCCATGCAAAGACACTATGTCTCCTCCTTAGCAGCTTGATGACATCTTCTTTTCTTTCTTTCTTTAGAGCTTTGCAAATTTGGTCGATTTTTGGCTGCTCATCCTCAGTGAGGATGATGGATTCTAATTCTTTCGGGCTTATCCTTTCTTCCACTGTGTCTCGTACCTAGGGTCGAGGGTATCAATATTGTAAGTGGTTATTTCTTTCTTATGTGCCTGTCTTTTTTCGGCGGTATTGAAGTAGCATTACTATTCCATCGTCTAGTCTCCCTGAATTTACCCTACCCCGTAAGGGGTCGCGAATTTTATCATTTGATGAACCGTGGAAGTCATGACCTCAAATTCCTTGAGGGACACTCGCCCCAGTATAATGTTGTAGGATGAGAAGACTTGTTCATCCATCACAAAAAATTTGACCTTCTTGGTGAGCCATCTCGGCCACTCGTCCCCCATTCTAACATCATCCTCATACACTCCCAGGGGATGAAATTTTTTCCCACTGAAACCAATCAAGGGGTGATGGTATGGGACGAGCCTATCACAGATGAGTCCTAAGGCCTTAAAACACGTCCAGAACATCACATCTGTAGAACTTCCCCCATCCACTAAGATACTCGGCACCTCACATCCATGTACCCTGGTGGTGATGACAAGAGGGTCATCATGCGGGGCTATGAGGGCCTTGAAGTCCACTCTTAAGAACCCCAGTATCAGAGTATCCATATCAACTTTCTTCCTTTTTTCTGACTTTTCTTCAATAGAGGTTGAATGCACAACTTTTGTCACTACTTTGGCTTCAACAACATGGGCCTTCCTATTTGAAACCTTAGATCCTCCTCCTGCTAATCCCTCGAAGATCATCCCAACACAAAACGAGATCGTATTAAGTATTTTCACAGGGTTGTGGTTGTCTGTCGGTGGGATTTCAGGGTCGTCCTCATCATCCGAAGGGTTATCCCTTATATTTGGAGGATCTTCTCTGCACGTATCACCTCTCTTCCTCTTGGGGTCGTCCCCTCGGCCCCTCTCGAAGGCACTCTTGTCAACGTATTTCCTTAACTTCCCTTCTTTTAACATTTTTTTTTAATTTCATCTTTCAGAGAAAAACACTTTTCGAGTCACATGGCCATGGTCTTGGTTAAATTCACACCATAAGTTTTTGTTCCTCTTGTTAGGGGCTGCCCTTAACTTCTCAGGCCATTTTAAGGATCGATCGCTCTTTATCTCATTCAGAATGTGCTCGCAGCTGATCGTCAGAGGGGTATAATCAGTAAATTTGTCATTTGCTAGCCTATTCTTCCCCTCCTTATTCTTTTTTTGGTACTTACCCCCACTAGTGCCTCCTTTTTCATCTTTGTATTTTGTGACCATCGCCTCTTCGACATTCATCACCTTTCCCGTTGTCACCAGTAATTTAGCCATCGTCTTCGATAAGCTTCCATAATAACTTCCCCTTTTGGAGTCCTCCAATTAGGGCAGTCATGGATATGCTTTCCTCGTAGTCTTCGACCTCCAAATTTTATCTGTGAAATATGGCTATGTAGTCTCTTAGGCTCTCTTTCTTCCCCTGCTTAACATAGAACAACGATGTGGTCTTCTTCTGGGGCCTCACTCCAAAGAAAAAGTTATGGATAAACTATTCATCTAACTTCTTGAAGCTTTTAATGGAGTTCTTTGGAAGATACATATACCAGACATGTTCGACCCCAATCATATGTCGTAAAAGGCACGACATCTCATCTCATCAGAAATGGAGTATATGTCTACCGTTGATTGGTACATCTCAATATGATGGACACGGTTGGTACTCCCGTCATATCTTTGGGTGACCATAGGTGGCTTAAACTTTGATGGCGTTGGGAAGTTGGATTAATTTCTCCACAAAGGGTGAGCCTATGGAGTATCCTTATTGACGGGGATCCCTGCTTCTCCGGATGTCACCAATTTTATCGTCCAACCTTAGATCGAGTCGTTTTAGGGCCTCGTAGGGTTGGCTTGATTGATGTTATCTATTGCCGCCTCTTTGAGGTGAACTGAGGATTCTGTCTCGATAGGTCTGTGTCAGCTATTCACTTATCCCTAATCATCATCCCGTCCATGGGGTCCAACCCTGTGGGGTCAGACATCTGCTGCCTCCCTTCTGAACCTCACAATACTTCTCAATTGGGACAACTTTTCCTTCAGGTCATTTATTGGGCCCAACCTCTCAAGAGCCGACCCCTTGCTCAGGCGATCGAAAGCCGAGCCTTTCGGGAGATCATCGGGATTTGCCTTTTACACTTCTCTCTGATTTCCTGTATCGGTCACATAGTATTGTTGGAGACCTCATACGTCTCCCAACACTCTATGGGAGCCTCCTCCACCTCCACATCATTATATTTGTCCTCTGGGCAAGGGTTTCCTTGCCTCCCTATGAATAAACGCCAGGGGTCATCAATATCCCTCCACCATTGTGGATGTGGCAAGTCTTTGCACGGTGCTTGGGGTGGTCCCCTGGCCTTATGCTGCCCTGGAGCTGCTGCTAGGGTGATCATTTCGGGTGAGACTCCGGGTGGTCTCAGTATATTTTGGATAAGAGCTATAAATTGCTCCTACATAATCCACTAGCTTGATGCTAAAGACTTCAAGGTGACCGCCACATCATCCATCTCAGACTGAGGTGGTGCATGACTTGAACTAGGTCCTACTCCACTATCCGGTGGAGGAGGTGGTGGTGGCATATCTGGTGCCATGTGTTTGAGATATGAAGAGATGAATGGTCAAAATACTGATGAGCTTGAGAACCTTAATGGGTTTGTTTCAATGGTGAAACAACTACACACAGGGGGAGAGCTGGTTCACCACCAGAGTTTTCGATGATGTCAAGTTGTATAAAGGAAGAGATATCTTCTCGTTTCCCACAGATGACACCAAACTGATGATGCTAGGATTCATCACCACCAGATAAGAGGTGATGAGCGGAAACAGTAACAACAATGTCAGTAATAGGGTTATATATATATGTGTGTATAAGTGTATAGTAGGAGATGAGGATAAGAGGAATGAGATAATGATGTATAGTGGTTCAGCCAATTAGGCCTACATCCACTGTGAGTGTGTGATCCACAAAATATGGGCACTAATGGCCTTGGATATAATGCACATAAGCTCACACTCTCTCTACTGTGTGTACAAGAAGAGTTTTAGCCAGGGTTAAAATTATCGATCCCTTTTCAAGGTTTAAGATGACAAATATATATAGGGCTTGGGTGGTGTAGTGTACCCCCCAAGCATGCATTGATCATGAGAGTAACGATCTAGCCAATTCCCTGATGACATCTGGAGGTGCCACTTGTGATTAATGATGACATAATATTCCCTCACGTGAGGGAATGATATTGTTATAACGGTCTAGTCCACGTGCTATATGAGTCCCACGCGCACTGTCCCACGCATCTCCCAGGTCACGCACTGCGACTTATGATGTAAGGTCGTGGGTAAGGTTCCTGCTGGCAGCGAGCCTGGATGGGTGTGGGCCTCGTACTATCGTCTCCTCATAGGGTGGTCCTGATAGTGATGAAGGGCCGCCCCCTTGTAGGGTTGTCTGGTCCATGATGGGGGGTCGGCCCCTTGTAGGGTCATCTGTTCCATGATGAGGGGTTAACCCCTTGTAGGTTCGTTTGGTCCATGATGAGGGGTCGAACCTTTTTAGGGTCGTCTTGTCCATGATGAGGGGTCGGACCCTTAGAGGGTCGTCTGGTCCATGATGAGGGGTCATCTCCTTATAGGGTCGTCTGGCCCTGATAAAAACCCCTGTACAATAGTTGTTGAATCCTCGTCCTGGGAGAGGACACCCTCGGCCTGACCGAGGGTGTATATTGGTATATCATGAATGATAAAAGGAAATCATAAAATGGTTGGACATCAATGAAGGTAGCAATGTATTTATTTTCCTTCATCTCTTTTGAGAATGTTCAACATGAGATGAGCCTTATATATATATATATATATATATATATATATATATATATATATATATATATATATATATATATATATATATATATATATATATATATATATATATGCTAGGTGTAAACTTACGCTATCCGCGAGCTATGTGATTTGGGTAGGTAATACGCACCTAAAGTGTATACTTTTTCTCTTTGACATTCATTCATATTTGGTAATAAATAATATGAACGAATGACTTGTAGGTTTATAAAATGTTGTAATTTCTCACAAAGAATATGCCACAATTAAAAATAATGCCAACAATATACACAAACCAAAAAATTTCATGTATTTAAATGCCGCATAAATCTTATTTTAACTTGAAAAACATATTGGATCAATTCAAACGTAATTGAAGCACAAGCTAAGATCAAAGAAATTGATTTTCTTTCTTTTGATCTTAATAATTTTGTTGCAATCTTTTAGAGTATCCAAATTACTAAAGATTCAAACAGAAAAATAAAGCAACATGAATTCAACTTTAATAATATAAACTTAATTGTACTACATGGCAGCTAAAAAAACGTGTTAGTAACCTCCATGCCTTTGTAACTTATCATGAGGAAAAAAATTATAGAACCTTTTTAATAATGAGGTGTTGACTGAAGATGTCAATTGTTCAATACTGTTGTAGTAAAAATCATTCTTCAACTTTAGATTTTGACTGGGAGAACCGTATAAGTTGTTTAATAGAGTAACAAAAAATTTAACACTCTTAGACTATATCTATATATATAAGATAGCTTGATTTTTAAAATATACGCATTTTTAATGGTTCAGATCGATGACTCCTCCTTACATACTTTAATGGTTGAGATCACATCTCTTCCGTTTTTACAAACCTACCCCTTAAATATTTGGTTTCCCCCCTTTTTTCTCATCAAACTTACCCCTTAATTCAAAAATGGGGTATTTTGATAAACAACCCAAACTGAGACTTTCTTTCATTTCTTACACTCTCTTTCTTTAGTCCCGATCTCTCATTAGCAACCCAAATTGAGACTCTCTTTTATTGCTTACACTCCCTACCTCCACGCGGCATCTCTTCTCTCCCCGATCCACGACGTCGCTACTCCTAGGCAAGTTTCAAATAGATTGGTTTTTGTCAAATGCGAGTCTTCCTTTTTCAGTCGTTCTTATGATTTGTTCAATTTCGATAGAACATTGAACCCCCATGATTTCTTCCTTTTTCAAACGAAGGTTTTCACATTTTTCATTTATTGAACTTTAAACACTAAACCCCCATTATAGTTTGAGGGTTGTTGATGAGTGTTTGTAGAAGTAGGTTATGAACTGGGGTTGTGTTTCTAGGACAAACAAGGGCTGGTTTAGTTGGATTAGGTTGCTTTTGATCGATGACACCTACTGTTGTTCTTAGTGCATCCCTGACCAAAAACCTATGGTTTTAGATGTCCAACTTTTGTCTTTAAATAAATTCTTATTTTAGGTATCATTTATGGTTTTTATTTTGATATTGAGGTACTTACTAATTTTATTTCTTTGTTTTACAGGTAATACTCCTTATCTTCTCAGTCTCAGGTACATCTCATTATTTTTGAAAATTTTGAATTCTTTAGTTTAAAATCGTTACATTCGTTTTTCTTTTCCTTCTCATTTATATTTATAATTTAATTCAATTGTTTTCATTTTTACAATATCAACAATGCCAAAGAAACAATTGATTTGAGGTCTTTGAAACCTATTTCAACAAAAAAGAGGGGTATCCCTTATGCGTTGTTACATGGAAGGTAACCCTCAATGTGAATTCTATTAACAATAATTTTGTAAATTCTAATTTTTTTTATATGCGTAGTTCCTAATTTTGTTAATTTTCTTGGGAACGTTGTTGGTATGTCTCTCTAACTACACTCTTCCTTTCAAACTCTTTTTATGTGATCTAAGGTTTTTTGTTGTTCAATTATTCAATTGGGTTTGAATTTAGATAGACCTACCAAGTGTTTAATAGAATGTTTAGGATAAATTATGGTTAGTTGGTGTTTAATTCTTTATGTTCGGTTTGCAATTTACAGTAGTTGTTTATAATTTTAGCGTAACAGAAGTTGTGACTTAGAAATCTTATTTTACAAAAGTTACTTTTATTTCTTACTTTATATTTTGAATATTTCTGAGAAGTTTTTGCAGTGGGTAAGTAGTTTGAACATTTTTTAGCTTTGAAATTTCATTTTTATTATAAATCATCAGTTGAAGAGATTGGAGATGAAGCTGAAGCAGTGTGTGGAAGTGGACATATTGGAGCTAAAGCAGTGTGCCGAGCTGAAGCTGAAGCAATGTGTGGAGAGGGTGAGGTAGAGGAGTGCTACTAAGCGTGCACTCATAGTGTATGGTCTCATAGTGTTTGAGTTATGGATGAGGTAATATTTGCGCAAACAATAGATTTTAATTATTTTTCTTTACAATTTGTTTGTTGTATTGTTAAAAATAATATTTTTGTTGATTTGAAACCATGATTCGACTACCCAATGTGCATTTCCCGTTCATATAGTTAGTTTGACATTAAATGTGGTGCTTAATTCATAGCCATGTAGCTCAGTTTTAGTACTAAGATGGTGGTTTAGAAACATTGGGATATTGGTGTAGGTACACAGTCAGGCATCTTTGTAATAATCTTCTATAGGTATGTAAGAAGTTTTGTCTTCTATATCCTTCCAATCTAATTAGTCTTTCTTTTTTTCATTTTATAATACCTCAACCCTCATGTTATATCATGTGCTTTGAAGGTTCCACATCTTCTATAGGTATGTATTCTGCCATCAGAGGCTTCTGTCAAATTTTGGTATTCAAGATTTTCAATATCTTTGTTCCTTTTTTCTACTTCTTTATAATGTTGGGTGATACACAAACTCAGTTGTTGAATACCGTCTGATTTAAAATGTTTTATAACATAATATATGTTTGAATTGGTTTGTTACATAGTGAGTTCTCCAAATTTTATGAAGAAAAGCTTAGTTTTTTAATGAATAGATGCGTACGGTCATTAGATAAAGAAAAACAACACTGTATTAGTTTTAGTGTATTAGGCTCTCCTCTATGTTGCAACAACAACACTGTATTAGTTTCAGCAGTAGTATCTCCTCTAGGTTGCAACCAAACATCTAATGTTATGAGTTCAGCAGTAGCAGTGTATTTCTCTCCTTTGTATTGTCAGTGTATTAGTTTCAGTGTATTAGCCTATGTTCTCTATTATAAAATTGTTATTAATGTATTACTCTCATGTTTTCAGTTTTGGGATGTTTATTATTAGTCTAATGTTATTAGTGTATTATTCTCATTTGTATTAGTCTAATCTAAAAGTTCTGATCGAATTGGGAGAAGTTAGTTTTGGGATTTTTAGTGTTGAATATCTTAATAAATGCTGTACATCTTAATACCTGTTGTACTGTTTAATCAATTTTTGGATAAGTCTTATCTTAATATCAGTTTTGGGATATGTTTTATCTTAATATCAGTTTGGGATATGTTTTATCTTAATACATGTAGTGTATTGAAGTGAGTGTTTGTAGGCTTCATTATCATGGTGGCCATATAACTATGACCATGTTGGATCAGAAGATCCAATATTTTTTAACGATTGGTGATTATTTCATTATTTTATGTTCATTGTCAGTTATGGATCTAATATTAATATTAATGTTTATATTGGTTTAGTGATTTTTTCTATTTATTTTGTTCTTTTTATTGACAGTGAACGACGTTAACTCTAAATTTGATTCCTTAACGATAGTGTTAGTGCCTCGAACCAAATGGTTGCTTAAGGACCGTATTAGCGAGAACTGATATTCATAGTTGCTCGAACTTTTATATCTAACTGTGAAATTTATCATTTTGATATGTGCAAAATTAACAGTTCTTGTAGACTTCCCCAAGTAAAAGCTGCTATAACTTAGTTTCTCAAAGTGTTCCAATTTCGGTTTAATTTGTATTTCATGTGCTAATGAATTAACTAAAAAGCACTATATGAATGCACTGTTATTTATGAACGTCACTCTATTTCTCTCCTATACTGATGTTTTGTAACATTTGTATTTTTTTCCTTACTTTTTTGAAACCTTTTGTAGGTGAAAGAATTAAAATGGAAAAAATGATATGGCTGTTGGGGCCTCAAAACACCTAACCTTTTGTATTACAATAGGTATATGGTTGGTTCATTGCTTTATTTTTTTATCTTTCCATTGGATTCATCACATCAAGACATAAATCTGGTATATTAGCTGCTATAGAAGCTATTGTGAGTGTTGTGTATTGATTCAAAGCCCATCCTTCGACCAAGAACCGAAATTGCGAAATTGCTGTTGAGGGTTCATTTCTCATCTAATTTTGTAATTTTGGCTTTGGAATTTGGGGTTCAAATATTAATTTTTTTCCTTTTTGTTTAATTAATTTTAGGTGTTTATTGTTAATATCTAAGAATTAAACAAAGGAAAACATGAGGAGCAAGGTGAGTTTTCCACTAAAGGCCTACTTGAGTACAAGATTAATGAGTCACTTTTTATGGAGTTAGTTTTTTTAACAAGAAAAGGACATTAGAGAGGCATTAGAAAAGGCCATTACAACTTTATACTTCACTCTGGCATAACATCATTGTAGAATATGAAAACTCCTAATTAATCTATTGTAAACATGAGTGCAGGAACCAAACAATTTAACTAATGAGAAGTGTGAAAGAAGACTTTACATTGGTCTTTATTTATTCAGTTTCAATAAATAAAGTTTTTTAGTTGGCACGATGCTGATAATAAAGATACCAAATCTATTAAGTCGAGTGGGCAAGGCTGTGGTGGATGTGCTTCAGCAGCACTAGCTGGGAGAAGGGGCATAGGTGGTAGTGGAAAGGTGGATTCATGAACTTTGGTGAAAGGAAACATCCTCCACACATGTTGTACATCTAATTTTTTTCTCGGTGATATAGAGTGCAATGATGGTTACACATCTAATTTTTTTCTACCAATTCCTTGCTTATTTAGCAGATTGTTCAATCGGATATGTCACTGTACAATGCACAACATCACTGTATGAAGATCCAAGTGATGGGCAAATACAATGCATAATTCCAAAAACTAAATATGAGGTTATAAAGACATGTGTCGAAACTAATTGCATATTTGTAAATATTTCTCTTATTTCAAACACATTTCAAATATAAGGTTAAAGAGGTGTTGGAAAATTTTTGTAAACAGATATTTGTACTTGATTCATATAAATTGATTTGATTGGATTATATGTACTTGATTTGAGGAGAAGATATAAGTACTTAATTCATATAAATCGGATTGGATTGGATTAATATTTGGGCATGTCGTAACAATCGTTCCGCCACGACTATTGTCGCCACAACGACTATTCATGGTTTGGTTAGTTGAGTGCATTGAATGAATAGTGTTGTTGAACACAATTTTGGGCTTCCTTCAAATTAAATGCACCACCATAGATATTTTTGAAATATGAACCCCTAAGTATTCGATGAAATCACCGAGTCACATTTTCATATGTTTTTTAGGCTAGAGACCAAGACCTAGGAACGGAAATTTTTCCGTTTTGTAATTACGCACTTTGAAAATTTTGTCGTTTCGTGATTACGTACTTTGGAAAATTTACGACGTTTCGAGATTACATACTTTTTGAAACTTTTCGTCCTGTCTTTAGGAATGATCATACCCTAGTGTATATATATAAATAATTTTGCCAACATAGGGGCGAAAATAAATTTCATAAAATAATGGATGTGATAAAATTATGTAACCACGAACCATCTAAGTTATAACAATATCACGACATACATTCTGAAACTTAGAATT
Source organism: Sambucus nigra (assembly GCA_949130495.1). Classification (NCBI taxonomy): domain Eukaryota; kingdom Viridiplantae; phylum Streptophyta; class Magnoliopsida; order Dipsacales; family Adoxaceae; genus Sambucus; species Sambucus nigra. Next base: position 425,064,633 of record OX422218.1, read on the forward strand.
AAATGCCCTCCAAATTAATTACTAATAACCTATTAGTCCCGACGTCAAATAGACTGAAATTTGAATGTCGTCCAAATTAATTACTAACAATATCGCTGTCTAAAACCATATTAATTACTAATAACATATTAGGTATGGTGTTGAAATTTTAAACTTTCTAATCTTTTTAATCTTAATACATAATTAAAACCATTCACATGGTAACAAAAACAACAAATGGAGTGAATAAATAAATAACCGACAACTATCGGTTAACATATATTACAACCGAATCGAATGCACATAAAATAAAAATGTCATAAATAAAATAAATGACAACAGTTGGGCAACATTCCCAAATATATTTAAAATACCTCTTATCTCGATCACAAGGATAAAGACGTCTAAAACGATTTCCTGCCAACATCCACAACTGCAGCAGCACATCTGACCCAAAAGAGATAGTCATCCAGGCGTCCCTACGTCTGGACACAAAAAAAGTATTCAAAAATGAGAAGAAAAAGAAAATTGATACGGGTCAGAGCCCATGTTTTGAAACACATTTAACAAGTGCTTAATTTCCTTTAACATGTAAAAATATGATACTCTTCATATTTAAATTGGCGTCGTACTCACATGAGACACCCCTCACCTCTCATCTAATAGTGCACACCTAATTCATGTATTTTAAAACACCCTAGTTAGCTATCCAGTCTAACTAGCACCTGGAAAAACTCCCAAGTCCATACACTATTAAGAACCCCCGCATATCTAAAATATTTTGAGTGCTCGCCCAAGCTTATACCTTAAAATTTCTCACTTATCATATACTCCTTCATTTTAAATAACCTTTACTGGTTATTACCTCATTATCATTTTAATGTTATTATTTTTTATATAATATACATTTATTACATTTTATATTCCGGATTTTATACTCCCGAATACCAGAAATTAACTCAAAATTCTTTCCTTGTTTTAGTCTCTCTCTCTCTCTCTCTCTCTCTCTCTCTCTCTCTCTCTCTCTCTGTATATATATATATATGCTATACTATACACATCAAGTATATCCATATTTATATATGATACACTATATAAGTAAAATAACCATCCTTCAGAGCTATAACTCATAGGATGCAGTCTTTAGAATGCTATCATCTTTCAGAGAATCACTCACATTGTCATCACGGGTACTAGTGGTCGGACTCTCACACTAACTTGGTAAAAATCAAATCGCAACGTATAGGAAGTGGTCATAGTTCCTCACCGAAGATGAGAACGAAACATACCTACCATGTCTCACCCCTGATAAAAATCACAATATACAATATCTGGACAACTGTGACCTGGGGCTATACTCACCCCGCTCCTCAAGTTAGGGAATTCATCCATATCGCACAACTTCCCATGATAGCACTAGAGGGGTATGCTTCACATAAATATATCATTCACACACAGATATATTTGTAATCATACCACTCATACACACACACACACACACACACACACATACATACATACATACATACATACATACATACATACATATATATATATATATATCACATAAAATCCGACTATTTATTCCTATCTCTTATGGCATTATCCTGTAATCCAAATATACCAATTTATAAAAATCAATAAGTATACACACAACTTATTTTAATCCCATACGTATTCACTCACTTATGATATAGTTCTCACATTTCTTATCTCCGGATAGTGGCATTTCACATCTAGATAGTATTCTTACATCACCCTATTCGCACCTTCGATTATTACTTATACAAATTTATGTTCGGCATAGGTATAAATTCTACCCATATATAATCGTCATATATATACTACACAAATAAATTTATATATACGAACACATAGAATAATTCCTCAAATGTCGTTCGTCCCAGACATTCCTAAATTTAAATCTTTCCCACAGACCCGACCCGAGACTTATACATCCCCCATTTACTCTTTTAGAGGTCCCCGCGCTCTATTTAGGATCCTTAACACTTATCTACAAAATAAATTCGTCTCCAATCCTTTTAGTCCAAGAAGAACTTTTCAGATTTTCTGCCAAAATCGGACCTAACTGGTTTTCAAGAAAAATGAATCGGTCCAGTCACCAGACCGAATCAATTAATAAGAAAAATGGATCAGTCCACTCGGTCCAGATTTCTTTTTTTTGATGAAATTCACTCTTATACTCACCCAACCCAAGTTCTATGGATTCTAACATCACCCAACCACATTAATAGCATATACGCACTATGATTTACCCAAGATACCAAGTTATTCTAGGGATTCATCAATTGATCTAAGAATTAAACCCTAATTCTTTTTTATGCAAGCCTTCCATCTTTTCACTAAAAATCACAACATTAACATGGGTTTTAACTTGGATTTCGTGTAGGATTATTATTACATCAAAATCATATGAAATCATCATCCAAAAACATATTTTTGATTCAAGAATCCCAACCCAAAATCAGTAATTTTCTCACAAGTTATGATATGAACAATAAACACACTTAATAGTTAAAACAAGTTAGACACTTGCCTAGTTGGATAAATCTGACGATCTCGTGCCAGAATTAGCCGGAGCTTGGCCAGAAATCTTATCTTTTCTCCCTTTTCTTCCTTCTTTCTCTTCTTTCTTCTTTCTTTCTATTCTTTTTCTCTCTCTTTCTCTCGTGGCTTATAAGAGAAGAAATAAGGGTTTATCCCTTAATAAACCCAAAATTGACTCATATACACCAATGTGAGTCCCTACTGATCCAAAAATTCCCCCGAACCTAAACACTATCCGCGAGTACTCCATTCTGACTATCTCGGCCCTTCTGAGACCAACCGTGCACTCGCAATCTCCATTTGAGTCACTTATAAAAAATTCACACGTATTCTACCCAACACATCTCCATACGTGTTTTCTGCATAAAATAACATCACCGGTCGCTTTTATTCACATGCGGCATGAAATTTAATTAGTCCATCTTAATTACTTTAAATTTTCAAATTATTAAATTACACCCACTCATGTAATTTAAATATCCATAAAAGTACGAGGTATTACATTCTCCCCCCTACAAGAGAATTTCATCCTCGAAATTCGGCTGAAACTTGTACAAGAGACTTTGGATCACAACCACATCACCCGCTCACTCTAGTACCCAAATCAAATCACACCTCGGTAATGGTAGATTCCCTCCACCATTCACACATTAGTGGTTCCCAACTGTATAAACGATTAACCACTATAGCTCTATCTTCGCAATAAGCTTGTTTAATTTTTTACATACTGATAAACTCCATCAGTCATAAACTCTGACTTCAATAGTGGCACGTCACACATTCTGCTTCTACTGAAGAGATCTAAATAAAATGAGACTATAAATCACTGTCTCTATCACCTCACTTCTATTGGAAGGCATCACATCACTAAGTGTTAGCTTTTCGTACCCATCCCGACATAAATCTCCCATCCAGAGAGAAAATCACAAGAACATTGGACCACTTCTCTCCTTCCCCTAAATCTCATTTGATGGAAATATAACTCTTACGACGCTCAAAAGTCACCTCAACAGTTAATGGTTAATGCTCCTCTCAATAATAGACTCTAAATCACGTCCGATCCAAAAGTCTATTTATTCGCTCACCTCTATAAAACCAGAGGGAGAATGACCAGGCTTTCCAAACCAAACCTTAAGAGGCACCTTATCCACATCAAATTGGTACAAATGGCTACACATAACTCTGCCAATCAGTAATTTTCCTTCCTAATTAATATACCATGTTTTACTTCAATTTCAAGTTAGGTCAGTTGTGGAAGTAAGATAATCGTAGTGACTCGATAATTGTATTCATCCCGCTTTACTAGTCGTTAATCACCTCTCGTCTACTCATCGGGTCATAGGTGATACGACTTGCCCAAAATAAAACATCATTCCCACTGCTTCTCGAAAATCCCTATCGGAGGTGGGTTTCAGGGATCTCATCCTTATTTACAACCATATTAGGGGCCATCTCACATTGGTGCACTCTTCATTTACTAGCTTGTTTGCCCGTTCCAACATTAGAATTATCGTCTTGATACCAAAGTTTTTTGTTTGGCCATCCTGAACCAACCTATTTCCATCTATGAGTGGCGCATTCAGATACAATCTCACTATGTCTCACCTAACACCAATTTCCACTTATAACGTCTCACAATAGTGATGCTTAATACTACCCTTCTTCCCTAGAGTATACCAAGAGTTTCGGCCAGTGCAATTTTTCGCCACAACGTGCACTTCTGGGCTCTTCACACCTTATTGACATCACCATTCTATTTACGCGCAAGTCACTCTCAACATTCGAATGAGTGGGACTCCACCCCAATTTCCCACAATATTTGGACTTTCCTCTTCTCAAAATATATCCTTTTAAATGGCTTCTCACAACCTTTCAACCCATCTCAGGTGTGCTAACTCTAATTGCACACATATACTTAGATTATCGTCATTCATATGGCATTCGATCCATCATACCATTCCGGCTTTATTTATGATTGCACCAGAGGCATATATTCATCATATCTATTCGTACGTCCCCTAATCTCTGATTATTTTGAAATCAGATAACCATGGTGCTCGTACACCCTATAATCCGCGCATATTAACGTAAATATCAGATACGTTTTACACGTAATACACTTAAGCCTGCCGCCCTCGCATTCACATTATGGATATCATACTTGGGTATTTTCAATCACCCCATAAGTTAAAATTATAATTCTCATTAACATCATTCCACCTTTCAACTTGCGGTGAAAAGAAGAAAAAATTCCATTACTGTCTCATGGCACCACCGGCTTCACTGGCCTTAAATCAGAATATAGCTTTTAACTCGCGGTTATAACTAGATAATTGTATAATAAATGAGGTAACATAATCGTGGACTAAAGACTCAACATCTCCCCACTCCCAACGATGCTCTAAGTTTCATGCATGGGACGTCTCGTAAAGAGAAATCCAAACAAGGAACCCCCCAATACACTACTACCTAGCATTTTCGGAACATCAAAATCCGTTAGGCCCTCAGTCATAACATGTACCCTCAAACTCCTGTCTCTTGACACAATAGTATACTCGTCTACTATCTGTTACACAACACCACGTATATCACGACACTCTTATTATTACAAGTTTCTTAGTGCAAATAAATCGCGAGCTATGTCTGTCTACTCGATAAAAACCAACATACCCTGAATCACATTAGTAAACATCCCTATTCACCGAGATCAGATATAACCAGACAACATATACATAGAATTCTACTACACAATATATCATAACATACACACACACACACGCACACACACACACACACACACACACACACACATATAGGCTCAACCCTATTCCATAATGTAAATTCAAATTCTTCTCATTTACAATATAAGTCTCATTTCACCTAAGGGATACACCAAATCCCAAAAAAAATATCCATTTCATTATACTAAGAACAATAATCCAAAATGTCCTAACATCTCCCATCTCCCGACATTTGCTTCTTTCGTGCATTGGAGGTCTCGGAAAGCGAAATCCAAACAAGTAACCCTCCCGATACACAACTATGCAACTCTATCGATTATTGAGATATGTCGGGCCAGGACCTAAGTCTAATAATATGTTTAAATCAATATAAATTATATATAGGATAACATTATTTTCATACAACACATCACTAAAATGAGTAATCTCAATAAAAATATACACTCATTGTCTACATTCGCTAAACAACATGAAATACATACACATAATAATGTTATCGATATAGCCAATAAACTCGTCTCACACACGAATATAGCATTAATCAAAATATTGTGACTCGCTCGTGTCACATAAAGAATACTTCATTCAACTAAGAGTAAAACTCACATTTCCAACTTGCCAATCATCCTGGCTTCTCAAATGGTTCCTAAACATAGCATGCTTGTCTGAACCGAACCAAAAACTATCTTAATCATTTCCCCCACCAGGCACCAAACTCTTATCACTTTATTCACTTTGGGAAAGATCGATTCATGTGGTCTTACTCCCACACCAACCCTTAGCTCCACTGGCCCTAAGGAACGTACTACTGGCCTCACCAGTCCCGGCTAAATCCACCTTCACTCGGTAGAAATTTAGCTATTAAAATCATTTAGATGGGTCCCCTGATGGGTATCTCCCTCATGCTATTTCACTAACACCGTTTCAGCTATTCTTACAGTCTGACTGAATCTTTCGATTCTTTTAGCTCCCCACCAAAGAAGCATTAACATCTTTACTGACAAAATGTGACATTATCACCACCCGCATCGACCATCCAAGCAGAATTTTCCATATGTCCTGGGATCTATTCTCGCATGATAATTACCGAGTTTAGGACTCTCTTATCCATTGTACCTACTTCATCCGATACAAAATTCATTTTAACAAATGGACCTCTGTCCGACCCTTCATGTGATGAGTTCAGAACATTGTTCACATTCCCTTCTGAATAAAAAGATGAAGTAACATGTAGTCAAACCGTACCTAAGATCATTATATTGGCATAATATTTCACTTTCTAAATGTGGGGGAGGGGTCTAATCCTACCAATATAGACTTCTTCTGATGATCTAAGAAAATTTACCCCAATTTTCACTTCTGGGTATACCACACTCCGCCATATGTCAAATCCTTTGGGTATCTTACATCCATTGGCTAACACGCACGTTCTCCACATTTACTAAAATTCCAATCGGTGGTCCTCTTCAAAGACCCATCTGACTCATTCCCATTTTGACTACGCTGAGTGAGTCTAATTTCGTACCACTTTCTGATATAGCGGTATTTAAAAATATATATTGCACCTTAGCAGTCTTCATAACCCCATATTCTCGAGAAACACTAGGGTTGACCTCAAATACGATCATCATCCCCAAAATAAGCTTCAACTTCAACTGAACCCAACATCATGTTGCCTCCTCACAAACTTTTCCATTCTTCCATTCATTTTTTGGCAAACGAACACACCCGAACGCAAATAAGATTCACTAATATATATACATTATAGCAGGATAAAAAAATCTCACCATAGAAGTTAGCAATGCTAAAAGTTTTGTACGTCCGCACAGATTCCTAAGTCCCTAGAACCTGATGCTCTGATACCACCCGTGATACCCCGCCTAATAAAATACCGAGTGATCAGCCCTATATAAAATTAAACAAGAATCTCAAATGATTTCATTCTCAGCATCGCTATCGAAAACCATATTAATTACTAATAACCTATTAGGCCTATCGTCAAAATTTTAAACTTTTCTAATCTTTTTAAATTTAATACATAATTAAAACCATTCACAGGGTAATAAAAAAAACAAATGGAATGAATAAATAAATAACTGATAACTCTCGATAAAAATATATTACAACCAAATTGAATGCGCATAAAATAAAAATATCGCAAATAAAATATATGACAACAGTTGGGTAACATGACCGAATATATTTACAGTACCTCATATCTAGATCACAAGGAATGAGGCGTCAAAAATGATTTTCTGCTAACATCCATAGCTACGGAAGCACGTCTGACTCGGAAGAGATAGTCATCCAGGTGTTCATGTGTCTGGACATCTAAAAAGTATACAAAAAGGGGAAGAAAATAAAAACAAATTTGGGTCAGAGCCCGAGTTTTGAATTTTTTTAGCAAGTTCTTAATTTATTTTATTATGTAAAAATATGATACTCTTGATTTTTAAATTGGTGTCGCACTCACATGAGATACCCCTCACCTCTCATCTAACAGTTCTCACCTAATGCATGTATTTTAAAACACCCTAGTTAGCTACCAAGATTATCTAGCACCTCGAAAAACACCCACGTCTATACACTATTAAGAAACCCGCGTATCTAAAATATTCTAAGTGCTCGCCCAAGCTTATACCTTAAAATTTACCACTTATCATATACTCCTTCATTTTGAATAACCTTCACTAGTTATTACCCCATTCTCATTTTAGTGTTATTATTTTTTATATAATATACTTATATTACATTTTATATTTCAAATTTTGTACTCCCGGATACCAGAAATTAACTGACAATTCTTTCCTTGTTTTAGTCTCTCTCTCTCTCTCTCTCTATATATATATATATATATATATATATATATATACACACACACACACACATATAATATATATAGGGTGTACCCATGTCGATGGCATGGTGTGAAATTTTCTCCCGATTGTATGTGATTATAGCACATTCATACCCATGTAAATGTCACGATAAAAAATTTACTCCCTCTTATTTTGTCTTTCATGTCGCGTCACCGTAGCGTTTCCAAGTATCTGTGCCGATGGCACGGTGTGAAACGATTATATGTGATTATTGCACATTCATACCCGTGTAAATGTCACGATGAAAATTTTTCTCTCGCTTATTTCGTCTTTCATGTCGTGTCACCGTAGCGTGACCAAATTTAAATTTAAAAGTATATATTTTTTACAAAATTAACTTCTAATTTGCTAATTTAAGGGTTATTTAAATCAAATTTTAAATTGAACATAACACATATATACATACGTCAATTTCAAATCACTTACAACGAACTGATTCTTTATATACCAGATTTTAAATGTAAGCCAATAAAAACACAATTGTTTAAATAATGCATTGGTTATTGGCGTATGATGGCGCGTTGACAATTCCCCGAGTATGAATCGTGTGGTTAATTTTCCTAAAGGACAAATATTTTTTTCAAAATTATTTAAACATGGTTAATTTTTCTCCCAGGTATTTGTGATAAATTTATCACCCTGTCATTAGTAAGGATATGAGACTGCCCATGCATCTGGCAAGATAATAATAAAACTCATATAAATAGTCAAAATATGTGATGGAAAATGGTAAATTAACAGAAATTAAGTCAATTTTTTTCAAGCCTATTAAAGTACTCAACCCCACAGGTCTAATGTTGTTTTTAGTGTTCCACTGTTTCATCTCGTTAAAAAAATTAATGAATTTATTTTGTGAAACAATAAATTTTTATATGATAACATTTGTTTAATGTCCCAATTTCTACTTCAATCATTCCCAAACTGTTTTCACTTTTTTAACAAAAAGCACTTTTTAGAAGAAATTACTTTTAAGAGATAAATAAACTATTTTTTTCTTTTAAAAAAGGTTTCAACAATTTTTTTAATTGTTTCAAAAAATATTTAACATTTTTTTTAACAATGTTTAACATTTTCTCTTGTGTTTTAGTGAGTGTGTCTAATATGTGTGTCCCATTTGTGTGTAAGTCTAGAGTTTTCCTTTTCAATATAACAAAACCTACATTATAAATTTTGCTAGCGAAAAAAATGGCCTATATGTATTCATAAAAAAATAAACATACACTATAACCTTATTATCAACATATTAATATATTGTATAATACATTCTATATAAAGGATTCTCCTGCATAAAGAGTGCTCTAATACCAAAGTAAATGAGCTTTTCAGTGGTTCTTTTGACCGTATCTAGTTGTCCCAATTATGTAGATACATGAACTTGAAATATTTTAGGAATTAGTTAAACTTTCCAAAAACTATCTTAAACTTCCATATTGCTATTGAAATACAATGAAATAAACAACAAAGCATTAGTTGAACTTTGTTTGTATTAGATGAGATAGTGGATGAGATATCAAGAAAGACAAACTAACTGATCCATGAGGGGTCAACTACAGATACTTTGGTTAAGGGAACCTATGAGGTTACATTTAAGAAAAATAGACATGGAGAATATATTAATGAAACACATAAAAAATAAAACATTGCGTAAATAATAATTCTTATCACTTCGAAATGACGTACAATAAAAAATTGAATGAATAAACACTAAATACTTTTATTGCTTGGGTGGAGATAAACTGGGTGGGTTCGAATGAAGGTGATCTAAGACCTTTTGATTTGGGAAGAATGATATGTAGTGTTGTCAAGAAAAGAGATAAAATGTTTCACTCTAACAAACGTTAATCCGCAAAGCTTTATAGAAAGATATGGAGATAGATAGATAGATAGATAGAGAGAGAGAGAGAGAGAGAGAGAGAGAGAGAGAGAGAGAGAGAGAGAGAGAGAGAAGATCTTTGAATGAATAAAAGATATTCAATATCTTAAAACTACAACATTGCAAACTATTAGCCTAGCTACCAAACTATGATCCAAGAGGTTGACTGGTAGCAGCTGGGTTTAGTTATCTCACGGAACAAACCATTATGTGGAAGCTCGAAAAGGAAGGGCACGAAAAGAGTAGCCTGATAGTTGTCTCAACCTCACTATTGAAGTTAAACCCTCGAGACATGTGAAATATCAGATAGCTTTAGGTGGCGTGTATGAAAATTGAAAAGACACCAACGATTTTTGTGAACCTCAAAATATATGGATAGAAAACCTGTTTATATAGGTTTTGTATACAAACTTATGACATGGCTAAAACCGCTTCTCTTTTATTTTATATATATATATATATATATATATACTCTACACATCAAGTATTTCCATACTTATATATCACACACTATATATGTAAAATAATCATCACTCAGAGCTATAACTCAATAGATTCAGTCTCTAGAATGCTATCATCCTCCAGGGAATCACTCACATTATCTTCCTGGGTACCAATGGTCGAACTCTCACACCGGCTTGGTAAAAACTAAATCACAACGTATGTGAAGCGGTCATCGTTCCTCACTTGAAATGATAACGAAACATACCCACCACGTCTCACCCCAGATAAAAATCACACTTGACAAAATATGGACGACTATGACCTGGGGCTATACTCACCCTGCTCCTCAAACTAGGGGATTCAACCACATCGTGCAACTATCCATGATAGCATTAGAGGGATATGCTTCACATAAATATGTCATTCACACACACACACACACAGACACACACACACACACACACACACACACACATATATATATATATATATACCTGTTGTGGGTACCCTTTCGTCAACTAGGCCCATAAGAGTAGACGGTCAGCCTCAAATGAGCATAAACGGTGCCTGGCCCCAATTTTGCGTTCTAGATGGAGGTTGGAACAAAAAGATATGGCCAAGTCCATCCCTAAAATCTTGGACGAGATATTTAGGGGATACTGGGCTAACTTGTTAGTTACCAATACTCTCTTTCTATCAACTGAATATATATTGTACCATTGGTCCAGGGCAAAGGACATGTGAAAAACTATCTCGAGAGTTACCTAATAAGAAGAGTAGACCTCTCTATAGACGTAGGGAATTTTTTGAACCATGTATATTCTTGTGTTATGTGATTATGATTGAGATTGTTGTTGTTTCTTTCATAGTGGTGATTGTTTTCCTTTCATAAATTGTTTGTTTTGAGATTTTTGTCACCACAATTAGCGCCGTCTATGGGAAATGATTGTTTTTTCGGTGAAAACTTTCACCCGCAAGAACCAACAATGTTTGATCATAGAACGTTCCTCAAGACGAAAATATTCAGGAGCAGACGAACCCCCAAGGGTAAGGTCTGAAATGCGCCATTCAAATCCAAGACTTCACCAGGATAGGCAAGTCTCTGATGAAAGTCAGGGCCACCCAAGTCCACACTAATCTCTATATTAATTGATGCCTATGAGGCCAGACTCTGAGAACAGGAGGAGGCCACTTGCCAACGGGAATACGAGAATACTCACCTCAAAAGGCGGTTGGAATGACTAGAGAAAAAACTCTGTCGAAATACAAGGCAACGCCACAACATGACTCCTAGTGTGACAACCATGCTTTTTATATCTAATTCGGTTAGCTACGGCCAATTAAATTAAAGCGGAGCGTCAATATGTTGGCATTAGATATATAATTTAAATAAACGCAGTAAAGTAAACATGTACACTCTCATACGTGTAACTACATCACATCATAATAGCTAAAACAAGTGAAACCAACTCATAACTATTAACTGTAATAATCCATTAGTAATCTCAAACTGAAAATATAAAATGCCAATACATGCGGTCCAACACAAAACGGAAAAGAGTAATACAACAATTCTCTTAAATCCCAAGTATAAACAAAGTGATATTAATCTCTGATACCACCCTTAAGAAAAGGGAATAAAACGACATAAATTAAAATAGAAAAACTCCATGGCTACAGGAATCCTAAGATTGATATGATCTCATCAAGCTCCATAGTCTATTGTCCAGTGGGACGAGGACCCATCATATATTATATATATAGGAGAGGAGAAAGAAGCAAGATAGACAAACATCAAAGAAAGAAAACAATCTATAAGATTATAAGATGTACTTATAATGAAAGCACACTAATCATTACTCGTCTCCAGTAATTAAGTTGTTCAATTACCCAACCAATGCTCCTATATTGTAACTACCCAACCCAAACTCGAGTAAAGTGTAGTCTCATATCGTATCATGATTAATCATTATTAATCTCATTTCAGTATTTAACATATCAAAGTATTTCCTTCAAGTATAATATCAAATGCATCGATTTGGGATATTACTTTAAGACACAAGCATAATATCTCACACAACAAGTCATATCGGGTCACTATCGTTATCCAGGGGAACAAGTCGTAACAATAGGCCTACACATGAATATTCCCCAATATTATGTGGCAAGGGCAATCGTATTAAGTACTAAATCACATGGCATTCCAAGGTCTTTCTATCCAACCTGTGTTACAACCATGTGTCCAGTTTTGGTGGTTTATCTCCGACACGGCACTCGAGCGGAACCTAACCAGATCAATCACAAAAAAATCGCATTCAACATGTGCCTACATCGACCGGAGGACTTGACTAGTGTATACTAGACAATATACATGTGAAACAATTGCGTGCTTACGTATATATACGATTGTATCAAGTCTCTTACTCGAGTTATACAATGTCCATTATTTACAATATAACATAATTTACATCATTAATTTACTAATTCAACATCATATCATTTCAAGGTTATAGATCCCTAATAACCATAGGTATATGATCAAGTTATAAGATTAAGTACAACACCACAATTATCTTTCTAAAAATATAAACACCCTTAGCGCTCTTATTTCAACAACTTGCTCCCCAGAATTTAAAATGCAGATTCAAGGATCTTCTGATCCGTTTTTGGAAAAACATAGAACTACAAAGTTGTTTGGAACGTGATGTTCTACAAGGACACGCGTTCACGCTGCCATAGCCTGCATAAAACAGACCTGAAACTAACATATAAAGTTCACCCCTGTTTACAGAACTGTAAAACGCATGTTCGAGGATTTTTCGATCCGTTTTGGGAAAAACTTAAAACTACAAAGTTGTTCAGAATATGATTGTCTACAGGAACACGTGGGCACACTTCCATTTACGGCTTAAAACAGACCCAAAATCAACTTATAATATTCGACCCTATTTTCGACAACTTTCTGCGCATAGCGGTAAAACGCATATATGAGGATTTTTCGATCCTTTTAAAGAAACTTAAAACAACAAAGTTGTTCAGAATATCATTTTCTAGAGGGTAAAGCGGATGAAACATCCATTTTTGGAACCAAAGTATCTCAAAATAGTTTTTAATATGATGATTTACTCAATTGCGTAGATTTATCAAATTCAAGAGGTTGTTCTACAACTCAATCCCTATAATGATGTTATTGCATTTGAATCTACATGGAGGATGATCCTAATACATTTCATATCATTTTTAATATCAATTTTATATTAACTTAGGGATCCAAATACATGGTCATGTGAAATTTCATTATAGATACATATTATACACATATAGGTTATTAACTTGCTCTGGATTGTATGGAGAAGTTGAATCCTCTAGAAATCCTCTTAGCTTTATTCTCTTCTTACTCTATCTCTCTCTCTACCAAACCCTAGCCCGCTTTTGTGAAATGAGAAAATGAAGACTTCTGCTCTTATTTTCTACTTATACCCGGGGTTAGTTTATTTACAAAAATTCTATTGACCAAAATTTAATCCTCTCGATCCTTTTACGCGTTAATTCTCTTCTAATATTTAGGTCGCACATTCGTAACTCAATGAATTCTATTTAACTTTTCATTTCCAAGCATTTCGAAGATATATATATATATATATATATATATATATATATATATATATATATATATATATATATATATATACTGACATAGTTTCATTTTGTTTTTTAGATCAATTTCAATTCAATAAAAAATGCTGGGTATTTCATTCTCCCCCTCTACGAATGGGATTTCGTCCTTCAAATCCAAAATAAAACAAATCAATTCAAGTCAAGTAAGGTAGTCTCGCACATAACTTCTATGAAGAGAAATGGGTGACTAATTCGCAAGTCATTCTCTCTCTCCAAAGTGGCCTCAGACTCATCATGATTCACATACCATGAACAAGATTAATGACTTCTGACCTCAATTTCTGCTCACGACGATCTGGGATCCTTATCGGCATCTCTTCGAAGTTTCCATCGGGCTATAGCTGAACCACGCCTAAATGTATGTGTAGGTTTGAGTCCCCAGGACGTAAGAACTTCCTCAATATGGACACAAGAAAAATATCTTGTACTCACTGGAGCTGGTCGGTTAGGGCTAAACGGTAGGCAACTGACCCCACCTTATCCAACAATGTAAACAAACCCACGTATTGTGTTGAAAGTTTCCATTTGGCACCAAAGCGAACAACTCCTCTTATGGGTGAGACCCTCAACATCACTTGGTCCCCAAAGGTGAACTCTAACTTCGTCTGCCTTATGTCAGCATAAGTCTTTTGATGATCTTGTGCGGTCTTCGTCCGTGTATGAATCAAGTCAACCTTCTCTGAGGTCTCCCTAACAATATCCATACCCATCATTCGGTGCTCTCCAAACTCCAACCAACATGTAGGGGATCGATAAGACCTGTCGTATAAAGCCTCATATGGTGCCATGCCAAGAGTCTGCTGATAACTATTATTGTATGCGAACTCCACCAGTGGTAAATGTGTATCCCAAACACCTTTGAAATCAAACACACAAACTCGTAACTTGTGCTCCAAAATTTGGTTAACCCTCTTCGTCTGACCATCAAACTGAGGGTGGAACGCAGTACTCAAACTCAACTGAACTCTCATCGCCTCTTGAAGACCGCCCCAAAAGTGCGAGATGAAGTCACTACCATGGTCGGACACGATATCATCAGGTACCCCATGAAATTTCACAATATCATTAATAAACACCAGGGCGTACTTTGTTGTCGTATAATCCATCCTCACGGAAAGTAAATGCGCCACCTTTGTCAGTCAGTCGATGATGACCCAAATCGAATCATGATCGCGCTACGATCTTGACAACCCAACAATGAAATCCATATAGATACTTTCCCATTTCTAACTGTACAACTGAACTCTCACCACGAATCCTAACATAACTGAACTACTAAGTTGATCTAGAAATTAATACACCCAAGTCCCGACTCGCTAAGTTTCATGTGTGGAGTGTCTCACAAGAAAAATCCAAATAAGGAACCCCTCCGATACACTACTGTCATCTTTTTGAGATAAGGAATTTGTCAACTCAAGACCCCTAGTTATACAAGAATCATCTAACTCCAAAAACCACTTATCTCTGGACTCAACGGTTCATTATGCAATAAATAATCCAACTTCGCTTATTTAATACAAATGTCACTATTCATCAATCATACCTCGATACTCTACTCAGAATCGACTAACAATGTTGCCCCAACTACATTGTGAGTCACAATCCCAGACATCAGATACAACTTGGAACAGATAATACTGAAAGCTCGAAAGCCAACTCTACTCAGAGTTGTCAATAACACTTTCATGTCACTTAAATTGATGGAGAGTCAACCGATATGGAAACCCTTATTACCCACTAAGGTTGCACATGTGCATAAGCATACAACTTCTATGCACTTATAATTATTGTTCCATCTTTCCAAGTGTGGACTTAGGTAAATAATATCAAAAAGGTTCATACTCTCTCGAATAAGACAACACCGACAAAGTTGCTTTCTGGGTGGTCAACGATCCCTCACCCAAAGGTTTCGAACTAACCTTAGATGCAATATGACCCCTTGCACACCCCCACTTCTCATGGTTTGGTCGCTCTAACCCAAGGCGACAGACCTTGGTTAGATTCGACTTACCGCTCTTTTGTTTAAAACACGTATAGGAATTCAACCTCTCTGACAGGATTTTCCTTTCTACAGTGAGTATATTAGAATTTTCTCACCAAACATGAAATGAACTTGGTTCTTTAAACCATTAATAAGGCTTGTAAATTTTCCAAGCAATGAGGTAAGACCTAAAATTCCTACTCATCATACCAAATCAGAATATCGTATTTGGCACACTCACCATCTGAATACTCATCTTCCATCACACCAACACGACCTGATCTTTATGAAGAATGGTGTGCTATCCAACGGGTCAAAGGTCATAAATATAAGGTAGCAGGTACCTTCACATATCATGACCCAAATTAACACTTAGTACTCCAAATGTAACCACATCACATACGAATTTAAATAACCACATCACATACAAAATGTTTGGAAATGAAACTATGCCAGTATATATATTCAAAATGTTTGGAAATGAAAAGTTAAAATGAATTCATTGAGTTACGAATATGCGACTTAAATATCAGAAGATAATTAACGCGTAAAAGGATCGAGAGGGTTAAATTTTGGGCATTGGAATTTTTGTAAATAAACTAACCCTAGGTATAAATAGAAAAGAAGAGAAGAAGTCTTCATTTTCTCATTTCACAAAAGAGGGCTAGTGTTTGGTAGAGAGAGAGAGAGAGAGAGAGAGTAAGAAGAGAAGAAAGCTAAGAGGATTTCAAGACGATTCAACTTCTTAATACAATCCAAGGCAAGTTAATAACCTATATGTGTATAATATATATCTATAATGAAAGCACACTAGTCATTACTCGTCTCCAGTAATTAAGTTGTATAATTACCCAACCAATGCTCCTATGTCGTGACTACCCAACCCAAACTCGAGTAACGTGTAGTCTCATATCTTATCAAGATTAATCATTATTAATCTCATTTCAGTATTTAACGTATCAAAGTATTTCCTTCAATTATAATATCAAATGCATCGATTCGGAATATTACTTTAAGACACAAGCATAATATTTCACACAACAAGACATATCGGGTCACTATCATTACCCGGGGGAACAAGTCGTAACACTAGTCCTACAGAAGAATGTTCCCCAATATTACGTTTCAAGGGTAATAATTCTAAGTCATAAATCACATGGCGTTCCAAGGTCTTTCTATCCGACCCGCATTACAACCATGTGTTCGGTTCCGGTGGTTTATCTCCGACACGGCACTCGAGCGGAACCTAACCGGATCAATCGCAAAACAATCGCACTCAACATGTGCCAACATCGACCAGAGGACTAGTCTAGTGTATACTCGACAATATACATGTAAAATTATTTCACGCTTATGTATATATACAATCATATCAAGTCTCTTACTCGAGTTATACAATAGTCATTATTTACAATATAACATAATTTACACCATTAATTTACTAATTCACCATCAAATCATTTCAAGGTTATATATCACTAATAACCATAGG
The DNA here is from genome assembly GCA_949130495.1 of Sambucus nigra. Lineage (NCBI taxonomy): Eukaryota > Viridiplantae > Streptophyta > Magnoliopsida > Dipsacales > Adoxaceae > Sambucus > Sambucus nigra. The sequence goes on from OX422218.1 coordinate 425,082,268, forward strand.
TATATGATCAAGTTATATGATTAAGTACAACACAAATATGATCTTTCTAAAAACATGAACATCCTTAACGCTCTTATTTCAACAACATGCTGCCCGAAATTTAAAATGCAGATTCGAGGCTCTTCCGATCCGTTTTTGGAAAAACTTAAAACTACAAAGTTCTTCAGAACGTGATTTTCTACAAGGATTCACAAGGACACTACCATAGCCTACATAAAACATACCCGAAACTAACATATAAAGTTCGCCCCTGTTTACGACCACTTTTTGCGCATAACTGTAAAATGCATGTTCAAGGATTTTTCGATCCGTTTTTGGGCAAACTTAAAAGTATAAAGTTGTTCAGAATATGATTTTCTACAGTAAAGAGTGAGCACACTTCCATTTACAGCTTAAAATAGACCCAAAATCAAGTTATAATATTCGCCCCTGATTTCGACAACTTTCGGCGCAAAACTGTAAAACGCATATTTGAGGATTTTTCGATCCGTTTTTGAAGAAATTTAAAACTACAAAGTTGTTCAGAATATGATTTTTACAGTGACATGCAAAAGAAACATCCATTTTCGGAATCTAAATAGCTCAAACAGTTTTTAATATGATGATTTACCCAATTTCAATGATTTCTCAAATTCAAGAGGTTGATCTACAACTCAATCCCTATAACGATGTTATTGCATTTGAATCTACATGGAGGGTGATCCTAATATATTTCACATCATTTTTAATATCAATTTTATATTAATTTAGGGATCCAAATACATGTTCATGTGAAATTTCATTATAGATACATATTATACACATATAGGTTATTAATTTGCTCTGGATTATATGGAGAAGTTGAATCCACTAGAAATCCTCTTAGCTTTATTCTCTTCTTACTCTATCTCTCTCTCTACCAAACCCTAGCCCACTTTTTTGAAATGAGAAAATGAAGACTTCTTCTCTTATTTTCTACTTATACCCGGGGTTAGTTTATTTACAAAAATTCTATTGCCCAAAATTTAACCCTCTCGATCCTTTTACGCGTTAATTCTCTTCTAATATTTAGGTCGCACATTCGTAACTCAATGAATTCTCTTTAACTTTTTATTTCCAAGCATTTCGAATATATATATATATATATATATATATACTGACATAGTTTCATTTTGTTTTTTAGATCAATTTCAATTCAATAAAAAATGCGGGGTATTTCATTCTCCCCCTCTACGAATGGGATTTCTCCCTTGAAATCCAAAATAAAACAAATCAATTCAAGTCAAGTAAGGTAGTCTCGCACATAACTTCTATGAAGAGAAATGGGTGACTAATTCACAAGTCATTCTCTCTCTCCCATGTGGACTCAGACTCTTCATGATTCACATAACACGAACAAGAGGAATGACTTTTGACCTAAATTGCTGCTCACGATGATTTGGGATCCTTATCGGCATCTCTTTGTAGTTTCCATAGGGCTATAGCTCAACCCCGCGTAAATGTATGTGTAGGTTTGGGTCCTCAGGACGTAAGAACTTCCTCAACATGGATACATGAAAAATATCATGTACCCGTTGGAGCTGCTCGGGTAGGGCTAAACGGTAGGCAACTGAACCCACCCTATCCAACACTGTAAATGAACCCACTTATTGCAATAAAAGATTCCATTTGGCACCAAAGAGAACAACGCCTCTCATGGGTTAAACCCTCAACAGCACTTGGTGCCCAAAGGAGAACTCTAACTTCCTCTACCTTATGTCAGCAGAAGTCTTTTGACGATCTTGCGCCGTCGAGGATGGCTCCATAAAATAATTGAGTTTCTTGTTGTTCATATTAAATCACAATACCAAGCCATCCTTGGTCGAGGATGGATCCATAAAATGAAGGTACTCCCATCGACCTATCACTCAAAATTGAAGTGTGTAACTAATCAAGGAGTAGTTGAGATTCATGGAGATCAAGATACGATGAGTAAGTGTTTCATCGTGGCTATACACCCCAAATAGGAGAAGAAAGTGGGAGAAGTAATAGGAAAGGAAGAATACCATGAGGGGTTAGTGCCCTAGAAATATCATATAAGGTATGGTCAACTAGGACTGGAGGAGACGAGGCTCCTCACTTCCGAAAAGGTCATTGAAGACCTGGAAAAGGTCGCAGCTGGGAATAGCTCGACTGAAACAAAGTTTTGGTTTGCACCTCCTTGACTAATCGCGATAACAAAGAACTAGTCACCCTTCTCCAAAAAATCTTGGATGTTTTTGTATGGGAGCCCTACAAGATGCCTAGGATTTATCCCAACATTGCTTGTCATCAATTACACGTAGACCCATCCTTCAGGCCAGTTACATAGAAGGCTCACCAAATAGCTCCGAAGAAGGTCAGGTAGTAGAGAAAGAGGTCGAGAAGCTGCTGAATGCAGGGTCCATACTAGATGTTTAGTTACCAAAATGGTTATACAACCCAGTAGTATTTCCTAAGAGAAATGGAAAGTGTAGAGTTTGTATCGAATTCACCAACCTCAACAGAGCCTATCCCAAAGACAATTTTCCCCTCCTAAAGATTGATCAACTAGTTGATGCTATGACTACACACGAGAGGATGAGCTTCTTAGATACGTATTTTGGATACCGTCCAATCCCCCTTCACATGCTAGATTAAGATAACACCTCCTTTATAACCACTATTGGTTTATATTGCTATAAAGTTATGCCTTTTAGCCTTAAGAATGTAGGAGAAACTTATCAGCGGCTAGTCACAAAGATGTTTAAAGACCAGATGGGGGATACCATGGAGGTTTACATCAATGACATGCTCATTAAGAGCAAGCTCAAGGATGACCACCTTTCTAACCTGAAAAAGACCATCAAAATCCTTAGGAAGTATAGAATGAAACTTAACGCAAGTAAGTATTCTTTCGATGTCCAATCAGGAAAATCCTTGGATACTTGGTCAATAAGAGAGGAATAGTGGAAAAACCTGACCAAATCGACGCTATTAATAAAGTTCATCCCCCTCGAACAGTAAGAGATGTATAGAAGTTTACAGGAATGCTCACTGCGCTCAACCGATTCATTTATAAATATTTGAAATGGTTCCAACCGTTCTTTAAACTATTAAAAAGAAATAAAGGAGTAACATCGGAAGAAAATAACTCGTGATCCCTAGAAGAACTCAAGGTTTGCCTTAGTAGCCCCCCTTTACTCCTGATCCCTAAGTAGAGTGATCTGATGTACCTCTACCTAGTAGTGTCAGACCATATTATAATCTCTGCCTTGGTATGTGAGAGAGAGGGAAGCTAACATCCAATCTACTACACAAGTAAAACTCTTTTGGAAGACAATAAGCGATACCTTCCATTGGAGAAGCTCGCTTGTGCACTTATAATGGCCTCAAGGAAACTGAAACATTATTTTGAAGCTCACTCCATCACCATAGTTACTTCACACCCCCTTAAGGATGTTCTAAGGAAATAAGATCTCTCTGGCCCACTATCGTAGTGGTCAGTCGAGCTTGAAAGGTTTAACGCTCACTTTCAACCAAGGACAGCCATTAAGGGGCAAGTCCTGGCCGATTTCATTAGTTGTTTCATAGGGGAATAACCTTAATATCACCCCTAGACTAGTCGTTCAAGGGAAGGATTAAGTGTTTGGACACTATATGTTGCTGGATCCTCCAACTCAAGGGTGTAGGAGTAGGTATCTTACTAGTGACTCCAAAGAATACAGTGCTCGAGTAGGGAATCAAACTTGGATTTGAAGCCTCCAATAACGAGGTAAATATGAGGCACTAATCGCTAAACTATGCAAAGCATAGATACTAGTGGTGAGTCACCTTCAGGTCTTTGGCGATTCACAGCTAGTTTCCAACCAAATAAGCGGTGACTTCAACACAAAGGATGAAAGGATGGCTCCTTATCTCACCATTTTAAAGGGATTAATGGCCAACTTCGATCAAGTTGATGTTTAGCAGTTTCCTAGGGAATGGAACAACAATGCAGATTCCCTAATAGTGCTAAGCTCATTAATAGACTCCAACTTGAGAAGGAAAGTTCGAATTTATTTCTTTGCACAACCCAACATTCATCAGGCTACTGAATTACGTAACCCTAAGCAAATTCTCCATATTGAAAAAGCTCTGAGCTGGATGGATCCCATTATAAATTACTTGCGAAATGATAAATTTCCAAGTGATAAAAAGACGGCTCATCAGATAATAGTTAAGGCCGCTCCCTTTCACTTATCTCCTGAGGGAAAGTTGTATAAGAAATCCTTAAATGGGCCCTACCTCTAATACATTCATCCATAGGGCATCGAGCAAGTTCTGCACAAGCTCTATGAAGGAATTTGTGGAAGTCATGCTGGAGGAAGGTTGATAGCCTTTCGAGCAATAAATGAAGGATACTGGTGGTCGTACATGCAGAAGGACACTAGAGTCTACGTCTAAAAATGTGAAAATTGCCAAAATCACTCGCCCACGGTCCACCAACCCTCTTGCAACCTAAAGTCCCTAACTAGAACCTGGTCACTCGCCTAGTGAGGCCTAGATATCGTAGGTCCTCTACCTACTCTAAAAGGAAATCAAAAGTATATGTTGGTCTCCACAAACTACTTCACAAAGTGGATAGAGGTAGAACCACTGGCGAACATCAGGGACACATATATGATAAGGTTCATATGGAGAAATATCATCACACGCTTCGGCATACCCAGGACAATTATTACCGACAACATGACCCAGTTTGAGAGTGTCCCCTTCCAAAGTTTTTGCAATGAACATGGAATCAGGCACTTCTTCAGCTTTATGGAATATCCTCAAAGAAATGGTCAAGCTGAGGCTTACAACAAGACTGTGATCGATGGACTAAAAAAGAACCTAAACTGAGCCAAAGGATCATGGGTGAACGAATTGCCCCATATCCTCTGGGCCTATCACAACACCCCAAGGCGAGCAAATTCGGAGACACCCTTTGCACTCATATATGGAATGGAAGAAATTATTCCACTAGAAGATGGTATCCCTACCATGAAGTCTACGTTAGTCAACTAAGGCCATAATAATGAAGCGTTGCTCACTAAACTTGACTTAATCGACGAGCACCGGGAATGGTCTGTAGTTAAGTTGGCATCTTACCAGCAATAGCTAGCTAGACAATATATTACAATTTTAATCCAACGAAATTTCTGGTCGGAAACTACCTCCTATGGGAAGTTATTGGTAGTGTTGTGAGACCATCAGATGGCAAGCTATGACCTAATTGGGAAGGACCATTCAAGGTGATAAGTGACAACCTACAAGTAACCTATCACTTGGAACTGCTGGAGGACAGGGAGATATCAAGAACTTGGAATGAAGCCAATTTAAAGAAATTCTACTTCTATATATGTTTATACACCATTAGTTTAGGAAAATTTTCATTTACAAATTAATGTTGCTCTATGTTCCTGACGTTGATCAATAAAACTCGATTGGCCTTAGCATTCTGTATATGTTGGTTATCTCAAATATATTTTTGTATATGCACCCTTTCTAAGTTACAGGCTTCACTATTTTAACATTTATTATAAAAAACATGGATTACAGTAAGTTGGTACCACAGTGGTTGGGTTTATACCAGCTCAACTTCTCTAAAGCCTAGCGATTAGGCATAAATTCTTTTGATCTATCCCTTTAATTTAGAGGCTTTTTATCACCTTGGGTGATGTAAAATGCATTGATTTATCTCATATCTATGATACTGACATCTTCTAATAATTACCCCGAGTTTTTTGTATTTCTCTTAAATTTTACAGGTATTTAATGCATGAGAGAAAGAAAGAAATCGAAAGAAAAGAAAAGAAGAAAAGAAGAAAAAAAGAAAAGAGTAATTTGTAGCTATAATTAGGACGAGGACCCATAATGAAAGTTAAAAACCTCGAGTCTACAAGCACATAGGAATAAACGACATTCAAATCTGAGGCTCGAAGGAAAAGTTATGAGCCTTGAAAGATGCGAGAAAATCATGATAAAATGATGAGAAAATGAAGAGAAATTGACCATGGACCCGGACCGATCCGGATTTAACCATAAATTAACAGATCCAACCCCTTTAAAGTAACTATATAAGATTTGTGAAGCAGACTGATCCGGGTTCCACCAAAAATAAACCGGTACAAGCTCTTAAACTCACTGTATACCTTACGTGAAGTGGACCGATCTGATTTAAAGAGACAATGAACCGGTCCAGTATACACCAGACCGAACCGAAATATTAGGCCGGACTGGTCCGAAGGTTAAATTTTGTAATTATTCTATTTTATAGCTAGAGTGTGGCATGGCTAAAACTCTTGTAATTTCATAGGTTATTTATTAAAACCGAATCCCAGAACATGGTGAGCTTCTTTTTACATAGTTTTAGAGAGAGAAGGTAGAGAGGAACCCTAGAATCTCACAAAGTTCAGTTTTTAATTCTCAATTACAAGTTATTCAGTAAATTTTATTTCTTTCTCTTGTCTATTGTTTGATTTCAATAATTCTTCCATAATTAGTTTATTTCCAGCAGGTATTACATCTTGATTCTTATTTACAAACAATTTCATCTTGAGTTCAGTTGCATGCACCGTAGCAACCCTTGTTTTTGTTAATTGTACCATGATAGGCTAGAATTTTAGGGGTTGGGATGCATGAACCCAACCCGATGTGGTTTGCATATGTGTAAAATTAGTTCCCTGAATTAAGTAAACGATCAAATCGTGTTGTGTGGTGATCACATCCGTTGTAGGGCTTTTGATCTGGTTTGCCTTAGGTAACTAGGATGCTTAAGAGTGCAACGCGCGTGTAGCTACTACGACTCCACTTTATTCTTACTTTTTATTATGTATGATGCGGACTAGTACCCTCATATATATAATTCTTGATATTAATAAAGACTGGAATTAATCAATTATTTAATTCATAACTAGTTTTATAGCCGATAAACATACTAGGGTTGGGGCATTACATTCTAACCTATTTTTTTCGATTCATACTTAGTAAATCATAATTAGTTTACTCTTGTATGTTTAGTTTCATAATTAGTTCAATTAATTCGCATTTAGTTGATAGAAATTTTCCCGCTTCGATCATCTTTTTCATTTCTTCTTAGAGTCGGGTTAGGGTTGACCGTCTTACCGTTCGTCATCACGAGTATTCGTCTTATTTCCCTGTGGATTCGACCACATCTTACCGGGTTTATTACTTACATGACAGGCTTGCAGTTGACCCTATATCTGCACGCACTCTTTAAACACTTTTTATGTTGTGTCATGTTTTTGTCACCGTTGTCGGGGAATTAGGTAGACAGTAGGTTAGATCGAGTTAATCTAAAAATTTTACCAAAACTTCATAAAAATCCAAAAAATTCAGAATATATAAAAAAATCCAAAAAGATACAACATTTCGCATAGTTCTTTCATGCAAAATCTGAAACAAACTTCTCAATCAACTCCAAATCGCATTTATAAGAATCCATTAGTTGTATATGATATTGATAGCCCACATACTCCTACCATTCCTCAATTTTGGGTTCCAGAGCCGACACCTCCAAACTCTATAGCAAGTCACACTTAGAGTGATCCTTCTAGTTACCCGTCAGGTTACAATTTCGGTTACACTTCGAGAACACCGAGTGAGTATACTGATTCACTTGAAGAGAGATACATGTCTAAACAATTTAGTCATGGTACGGGTGAATGAAAGGCACCATATCGCCCTTTGATAGAATTATTATATCTCGAGCAATCAGTCACTTCGAGATGCATTATACTCTCGTACACTAAAGGGCAATTTCACTTTAGGAATGGGATGATAAAAATACTTCCCACTTATCATGTAATGGAGTCGGAGAAACCATATCTCCACGTTCGTGAGTTCGGGAGGCGCGTGAAACTTTCAGCGATTAAACATGCACAAAAGATGTGATCTGCCTCAAGCTTTTTCCATTCTCTCTAAAGGATAAAGCTTAGACCTGGCTATGGTCTTTATCTCCTAACTTGATAAAAAAATGGAATGAGTTACAATCCAAGCTTCTCAAAAATTCCTTCCCTCTGCATCGAATGAACTCCATTCAAGATCAAATTCAAACCTTTTTACAACTAGAAAATGAGCCATTCGATCGATGTCATGAGTATTGTAACGAGTTAGTCACTTCATGCCCTCACCATGGTCTTGATAAATAACAACTTGTCTCATTCGTTCATAATGGGCTGAATATTAACTCCAAGAAACTCGTGGAAACTCTGTGTGATGAATCCTTTTTCGAGATAGATGCTAACGATGCTGAGATCCACCTTAAGTATGTCGTTGAGACTACTCAAACGTGGGACACATGTGATCCTAATTCCTAAAATCTACCTCGTCAAGCGTCCACCACTCCTTCTGCGTTTGGTCTGTACCACATAGACAAAGATACTTTGTTAGACCGTCGACTGGAATAATTTGAGACGATCATGAGATAAATGCTTGATGTACGAGTAAGAGAAGCAATCGGCTCCGTCCACATCCCTATAGAAAAGGTGTGTGTTATTTGTGAGGCAAGACATTAAACAGAGGAATTCCCCACGATACTCACCTATAAAGTTATGTTTCAGGAGCAAGTGACTGGGGTAGGAGGATTTAAGGGTAATTTTGGTGCCCCACACGAGAACTCTGAAAAACCCTTTATGGAAAAACCATCCTAGTTTTAGAGATGGGCAACAACATGTTGCGTTAAATCCTAATTCACACGTTACCCCGCCTCCACCCCCTTACTTTACATAAGCACCACATATATAACGACATAAGACAACACTACCTCCCGGATCGAATATCACTCCACCACGGAGAAGTCTCGAGGATACGATACACCAATTCATTAAGGCCCATAATGCAAACAATGCTAAGTATGAGTGCATGTTCAGCGACATAAATAAAAATATCGCTAAGTTGCAATCATCTTTGAGTATCCAATATAAGGGTAAGTTTTCGGCCCAAGGCCAAAGAAGTCCTCATGGTCAAACTAGTGCTAGCTCTACATCCATAGAGAACCAAGAGAAATGTCAAACCATAACCACTCTACGTAGTGGGAGAGTTGTTGATTTATCACTTCCCCCACACGACACACCTAACGGCAAGGAGGTTTCGCTCGGCACGAAAGAGGCCAAAGATGCCCCCTTGAAAGAGAGTGAAACTAACGACACTAGTGAGCCTGAAGTCATAGTGAAACCACCCACCTCCGCTCCATTTCCTCAACGGTTGGTTCCTCCCCAAAAGGGAAACCTCTGTGATGATGTGATAGAGGTATTTAAGCAAGTCAAGATTAATTTACCTTTCCTCGATGCAATAAAATAAATTCCCACCTACGCTAAAGTTCTTAAGAACTTATTGACGATGAAAAGATGGCTAAAGGTAAACAAGAACGTGTTCCTAGCACAAAACGTGAGCTCCGTTTTACTCAATGATCTCCCACCAAAGTTCAAAGATTCGGGTGCAGCTACCATTCCATGCATTATAGGAGGAAACCGAATTGAAAAGGCCTTACTCAATTTAGGGGCGAGTGTCAATATACTCCCCTACTCCATTTATACGCAACTTCATTTGGGTCACTTAAAGCACACAAAGATCACTCTCCATCTTGCGGATCATACCATATAAACACCAATAGGTATTGTCAAGGACGTGATAGTCGAAGTTGACACCTTCTACTTCCCGATAGATTTTGTCATTTGGGACACGGAGCCCTCCTTCACCTCAAGTAAGCATGTTCCCAATATCCTTGGGAGCCCATTTTTATCTACGGCTAACGTCTTGATTAACACTCAAAATAGGCAAATGCAACTCACTTTCGGGAATATGACCTCAGAGACAAACATCTTCAACATCACCCAACATGTGGGTGATGAGGATGACTTCCACACAGTGGATCTTTTTTAGGAGATTGTAGAAAAGCACATAGAGGAAAATTTTAGTGGGTATGCCTTTGGAGCGTGCCTTATATCGAGTAGTGAGAGTGAGGGGATGTACACTGACATTGAGAGGGAGATAGAGGAGTTGAGAGAGTTATTAGACGAGAGAGCATCGAATGAGGATGTGAGAGATGTAAATTAGGTTTCTAGATTCGAGAAACTACCACCGAGGGAGTCGAGCCCGGTTCCATATGAAAAAAATTTCCTACCCTCGAATTAAAGAAACTATCCTCCAATGCTAATATGCTTATTTAAAAGAGGATGAGACATTTCCTGTTGTTTTCTCCTCTAGCTTGGATAAAAAGCAAGAGGGTGAATTGCTGGAAATTTTAAGGAAGCAACAAAGTGCTTTTGGTTGTTGCATAGTATATTTGAAAGTTATAAGTCCCTTCATTTGTACCCATAAATCCATCTCGGCGAGTACGTGAATCCCTCGAAGGAAATGCAAAGAAGATTGAACCCTACCATAAAAGAGGTAGTGCGAGTTGAAATTAATAAGTTGTTGGACGTCGGGATCATCTACCTAATCACGAATAGCAAATGGGTGAGTCCTATACAAGTTATCTTGAAGAAGTCGGGTGTGACTGTGGTTGATAATTCCAAGGGTGAGATAATTCCCCAACGCACCACCACCTGGTGACGTGTTTGCATTGATTACCAGAAACTCAATGCGGGCACGCAGAAAGACCATTTCCCCTTACCATTCATTGACCAAATGCTAGAGAGAGTAGCGGGACACACATACTATTACTTCCTTGATGAGTATTCCGGATATAACCAAATAGAGGTAGATGTAATTGACCAAGAGAAGATGATTTTCACATGTCCTTTTGGAACGTTTGCCTACAAGCGTATGCCATTTGGATTGTGCAATGCATCCGCAACTTTTCAAAGGTCTATGTTGAGTCTCTTGAGAGAAATGATTGAAAGAGGACTTGAAGTTTTTATGGATGACTTTAGCATTATCGGCATCTCTTTTGATATTTTCTTAGGGGATCTAGAAAAATTACATGCCTAGTGCGTGTAAAAAAACTTGGTGATGAATTGGGAGAAGTGACATTTTATGGTCACCGAAGGAATAGTTCTTGGCCACATCGTATCGTCCAAAGGAATTGAAGTAGATAGGGATAAAATAGATGTCATAGCTGAGTTACCCCCACCAATAACACTAAAAGATGTGCTCTGTTCCTTGGGCCATGTGTGGTTTTATAGAAGGTTTATCAAGGACTTTAGCGTCATTGCTAGAACCTTGAGTAACCTCCTTATGAAGGAAAAACCATTTGAGTGGAATGAATCATGACAATGTGCATTTGATAAATTAAAACCCATGCTTATTTCTTCTCCCATCATGCGAGTGATTTCGCGACAGGGGTTGTTTTGGTCCAAAGGAAAGACAAGAAAGCTAATGTCATCTACTACGCTAGCCGGACATTAACCGGACCGCAACTTAATTATTCCACCATGGAGAAGAAATTGCTAGCGATAGTGTTTGACCTAGATAAATTTTTCTCATACCTCATTGGTTCTCCCATCATATGCTTCACCGACCACGCTGATCTAAAATATCTCCTTGCTAAGAAAGATGCGAAGCCGCACCTTATAAGGTGGATCCTACTCCTACAAGAGTTTAATCTCTCTATTAAAGATAAGAAATTAGTAGAAAACTTCGTTTTCGATCATTTGTCTCGACTTTCATCTGACGTACCTAGTCATCCCTTACCCATAGACAAATACTTTTTGAATGAGAAGTTATTTGCTACCTCTTCTCTCCCATGGTTTGCGGACATAGTTAATTATGTTTTCAAGGTAGCCGTCCCTCCCGATTGGACACCATAAGAAAAGAAGAGGTTTATTACTTGGTCAAGCATATTTTTCTATGTCGATGCATTACTTTTCAAATATTGTGCGGACCAAATCATCCGACGATGTGTATCGGATGATGAGATACCAAAATTCATCCAATTCTGTCACTCGGAAGCTTGTGGAGGTCATTTTTTGACGAAAAAGAGGACCTCTAAAATCCTTCAAAATGGCCTATATTGGCCTACAATGTTCCGAGATGTTAGCAATTGTTCAAATCATGCGATAGGTGTCAACGAATGGGAGTTATTACCCGACGAGATATGATTCCAGCCCATACTCATTATTGAGGTTTTTGATTGTTGGGGTATTGACTTCATGGGCCATTTTCCCCCGTACTTTGGATTCCTATACATCCTTATTACGGTAGACTATGTTTCTAAATGGGTGGAAGCTATAGCTACCAAAACAAATGATAACAAATTGGTGGTAAAGTTATTGTAAGGACACATACTCTCTTATTTCGGTGCTCCGAAAGCGATAATTAGTGATAATGTCAAAATTTTTGCAACAAGCCGTTTGAGAAGATTATGAGAAAGTATAGGGTTGTCCAAAAGGTTGGAATGACTTATCACCCACAAACGAATGGGAAAGCTGAGTTGGCGAATCGTGAGATCAAGAACATCCTTGAGAAGATCGTCAATCCTAACCTAAAAAATATGTCCCTTCGATTGAACGATTCGTTATGGGCTTATCACACCGCATACAAGAAATCCCTCAAGATGTGTCCCTTTTTCTTTATGTATGGAAATCCTTTCCATCTACCCGTGGATCTAGAACACAAGGCTTATTGGGCCATTAAGAGGTTAAACTACAACTTGGATAAAGCTGGTGAAGCTCGCAAGCTTCAATCAAATGAGTTGGAAGAGATACGTAATGATGCGTATGAGAATGCTAAGATATCCAAAAAATGGATGAAACATGCACACGATAAGATTATCCAACACAAGGAGTTTCATTACGGGTAAAAAGTTCTTATCTACAACTCTAGGCTTCATTTGTTTTTGGGTAAATTGCAGTTTACATGGGCTAGCCCATTCACCGCGAAGAACGTATTCCCCCACGGAGGTGTGGAAATCGAAGATCCAAAGGAGGAGATACGTTCAAAGTTAACGGGAAACACCTAAAACCATATTTAAAGGAGTGTTTGGATGAAGTTGACACTATTTGGTTGTAAGTGAGCTGTGACAGAGAGGTGATCGCACCCCCGATACGTATAAGGTGAATTCTTGTGTATAGTAGCTATGAGTGGGTTAGGGTAGTTAGAGTCTGTAGGTTAAGTCATGAGAGGTTAGGGATAGGAACACTAGCACACATCCCGAGAAAGCGTATAGGGTTCTAAGTAAACATTGAGAGGAATAAGGTCAAAATAGTGTAGGAACGGTTGTGAAAAGTCTGGAAGTTGAGAGAGAGAGAGAGATTTCATAAGTTAGGGGGGAAATTGAAAATTTTGAAGCACCGGACCGGTCCAGTCCCGGGGACTCAGATCATTTCATTTTTAGGGAATTAGAAAATAAAAAATCAGTAGACCGGTACGGTCCTGGGAACCCAGATTGTTCCAGTTTTTACAACTTTTTATTTCCCTAGGTATAGTCCCCCGAACCGCCCAATCCATCCAACTCCCTCCCAATTGGTCCCCCCACCCATTGTCCCTCTGAATTCACCCCCTCCTTTCCCTCCAAAACTCTTTCCCTCCCAAACCAACCACTCACTTACCTCCCCCAATTTTAAATACACCCCGTTTCACCCTTTTCCACCACTACTCTCTCATCACTTTCTTACTCTCTCCCTTGAAATATCCTATCCACATAATTGTCCTTATATCAAAATAGCCAACCAATCCCTTCGCCAAGAATACGACTCCATCAAGATTATGAACGACGGTGGGGATGTACACGACTCCCTTAAAGAACAATTATGGTGTGAGCGCTTCTTCAGCCCGTCTCGCAAACTTCACATGCAGCGCATAGTAATGTGGCCTGAGATGCCAAATAACGTCACTAATCTCTTCATGGCAAAGAGTTGGTGTCATTTCCTTACTGATTCACATGGGGCGGTGTGGGCACCCCAAGTGATAAGTACCCAAAAGTGTACATTTTATACCCCGAATAGACGTATTTTAGTTGCTAATTCTCGACAATTTGGGTCTTATGCGCTTTATTGTCTATTTTGTAGGTCGAATGCACGTTGCGGTGTTCAAACGCGTATTTCAAGGCAATTGGGCAGATTATGGAGAAATTTAGACCATTTCCAATACCCTAGCCTACCCTAACCCTACATAAACCTATCCCGAACCGTATGTGTTTAGTTTGTCCCATTTTATTTTATTTGTGTCATTTTATTTTTTTAGTGTTTATTTTATTGAGTCATGTATATATTTTTTGGATTTTTATATTTTTAGCGCGTCGTGTATTAGTTTTTATATTTTCTTATTTTTAGTTAGTTTATTATTATTTCAAATTTTTTATATTATTAGTTTTTATTTTTATATTATTTTAGTTATGTTTAGTTTTTTTTAGAGTTTGTATAGTGTGTCGTGTCATTTTTATTTTAGTTAATTTTTATTTTTTTTCTTTTAGTTAAATTTTTATTTTATTTTATTGTTAGTTTTAGTTTTTTTAGGGGTCAGAAGTTAAACACACACACAACCCCTCATACCCAATCACTACACACTCACACACACCTAAACCAACCGTCCCTCACACACACACAACACCCATACACCTAAACACACCCAACCAACCACATAACCCTCTCCTTAAATCCATAAACCTCACCTACACCCTACCACTACCTCATTGTCTTCAACATCCCTCATACTCTCTCTCCTCAATCACACGATTCACCTCCCACCATTAACAAACCTTAACCCACCAACTCCGCTGAACATACGCAAGACCCAATCTCAAACCCGTCGGCAACCCTTCCTTTTCACACCTCTTCTAACCCTCCGGCGAGTCCGATGTCACCCCACTTTAACCCCCTCGCTTAAAATCTCCCCCCACCTCCTATCTGTCCATAGCAACCCCGTCGCCGACCACCTCCCGAACTAGCCACCAAAAATGCCGAGCTCCAACCCTCATACCCACCTGCCACATACCCATATCCAACCAGCCCCGTCCCAATACCACCAGACTCGTAACCGCGACCCTAAGTCGCGACGCAGCCCCATGACCCGGATGGAACCCATCAACCCGAACCTCCAACTAGCCTTTACCCCAAACCCATTTCATTTCAAAAGACAAATACGACTTTTACCCGCCAAACAAGAAAGACGCAAAACCCACGTTTGCTATTTAAAACAAAAATCGATGTACACATGCCAAACTTCCAACCAAAAGCCAAAATGAAGTGAATAAAAAATTCCCATGCCCGAACACCACCTGATAAACCCATGAAGTTGCCAACTAAAAAAATTGCAATCAAAACCAAAGCCAAAATAAAAAATCTCTTGCCACCTACTATTTAGAGAGGGACGGAGAACACAGACAAAGGGAGAGAGTTTAGTTTTTTTTGGAGTTCCATTATTGGAGGTGATTTTTAGTGTAATATTGTACAAAAAAATTTGTATTTCTTCTTTTGTATTTGTTAAAAGTGACTTGAGTGATCCAAAATGTTTTTTGAGATACAAATTATGAGTTGAGTGATATTTTTTAGTATTGTAAAACTTAGATTTGTGAGTGCACTTAATTGTTCATGTTTGAAAAAAAAAATTTATTGGGTTTAAGGAGACTTGGTTCAACATATTTTTTTTTCCATTCTATTTTATTTTGTATGCCTCATATTGTGTCATTATTACATTTTATATGAAATAAGATCATAATGAGAGACTAAATACCCTATTAAAGAGTTGAAGATGAAACCGTTAACTTATTTATTTTTATTTTTGGTTTCTTTTTTTATTATGCCCTTTTTAATATTAATATTAAAAAATTTCAATTTATATTTACGCCTCGAGAGAGGGTGAATTATGTTCGAGAGAAAATCGAAAATTCATATTATCATATTTATTTACTAATTGAACTAGAGATAGACAATTTTAAAATAATAATATAGTTCGAATTTCTCTACTCTAAAACATAATTTTTTTTATGATTTAAATGCTTTTAGTGAATTTTCCCTAACGGATGATTAATTAGAAAATATTTAAACCTAATTTTTGTGAGTATGTGGAATTTAAATACTAATCTTCTAAAAAGACTATATGTAAATTTACATTTGCAATGAGAGTTGATTTGTGAATTTATATATGTTTTGGGGTATTTCAAATAGACAAACGAAGTAATAAAAATAAATAAGTTAAGTGGTGAAATTTAATCCCTTGAATTATCTCATCATTATTTTCTCCTCATATCTAGCTCACTTTATAATTTTCTTTAATTTTTAGTGTAGTATTAATTTTTAGTTAAAAATTAGTAGTATAAATATTCCTTAAAAATTATTTGATGTTCCATGATTGTGACTGTGATTAATTATTCAATTATGCTTGGCTAGTCATTCTGTTCAAGGGGCGGGATGTACTGCGTAGGATATTAATTTAATTAATTGATTTCATTAATGCTATATTTCTAGGAAAATTAATTTTTGACTGTCACCAATTAATTTGTGTAATAAGAGTTAGTAAATTAATTGTACAAATTAATGTTTGAATTAAGGAATCGAACTAGAGATAGTTTTTTTCGAAATTTGAATATTAATTCTATGTTGAAATTTGGAAATTCATATTGTTTTTATTAAATTGATCCTAGCAGGTAATTTCCTTGAAAATAGTATAATTCTTAATTTTTCATCGTGTGACATTTTTTAATTAGTTTTTTGAAAAATATATGAATAAATTTATAATTGTAACGAGAGTTAGATTATCGATTCAATATTATCTCGAAATATTTCGAATTAATAAATTCAGAAATTAAAATAATTGATAATGCGGTGTAATTCCGTCTCTTGACGTTCTCACATTTTATTTTACACTCGATTGCACATTATTTTTCATTATTTAGTCATATCATAGTTTCGGCATTTAATTAATTAATTCTTCCTTGGAATTTGTTTAAAAAAAATTAAAAGAAAAAGAAGAAAAATTTTAATAAAAAAATTGAAATTGCAAGTATTCATATTATTTGTTTCACCTTGAAAGTTAGATTCATACCCGTACTTACTGCAATACGATTTTTTTAGATAATATTTATCGGTACTCAAGGGAGTTTGATTAGCGGTCTTTTCAGTAGAATGACATATACACAAAAATCACTTATCAAATGGCGTTGTTGCCACTTTCTTGATGTGGAGACAAATAAAAGACCTGTAATTTGTAATTTTTTTTTTGTTGTAATTACTATTCCTCTTCCCTCCTCCTTAGACCGGTTGGATATGATTTTTGACGATTTGTATTTATTTGGGTGCATTTTGACACCATATTATTTTTGTAATAATTATTCAATAAAAAAAACGAAAAGGGAAACCGGACAAGGTAGAGAGAGGGCGTCCAAAGGCTATGATTTTGAAGCCTCTCTACTTTGGGTCTGTAGAACTCCCAGGGACAATTAAGATAGGCGTGATCTCCCCCCGGTCAACTCAACTTGGTCTTCACCCAACGTCTGTAAAAGCCATGGGAGGTAATTTCTTTATCACTCGCGAATCTCCTGCAAGCGAGTCAATTTTTGAGTTCTACTTGCTCTTATGTGGTTTTCATTTCTGCATCGCACTTAAATTGAATGGTTTGATGAATTAATTTACCTACGACCTGGACCCAGTCATTGAAAGAAGAAGCGTTTTCATCACCTGACTCACTCGCTTATCCATTGTGTGCTACCCTAGCTGCCATTAAATTTAAAAAACAATCAACTAGGTAGCCCCGTAGGAACACATTTTTACAATAGGCGATCACAAAGATAAATTCCGTGATTTTTGTCGCCCGCGAACTTAATTAAAATTTGACTACCCCTCTCACTAATTTTGAAGATAATAATTGGCTACGTGCTCGTTAGGATTTATCCTTCACTCATGTGTCCAATTCAATTCTTTCGGTAGTCAATTTTAGTTAGTTCGTCCAAATCAAGAGTACATTTTCTCCCCTTTTTCAAAAAATCCGAAAAATATTTTCCCTTTTTTAAAAAAAAAATTCCAAAAATCCCAAAAAGATTTTTTCCCCATATTTAAAATGCCAAAAAAAATTTCCTTTTCTTATTTTCAAAAATCAAAAAATGATTATCTTTTTCTTTTGAGAAATATTAGAAAAAATAAATAAAAATTCTTTCTTTATTTTTACAAAAATCCAAAAATATTTTCTTCCTTTATTTTAACAAAAATCCAAAAATATTTTCTTTCCTTTTGAAAAAATTTAAAAAATCAAAAAATATATTTTTCTCGTCATGAGCGAAGAACGTCCTTTACAGGATTACTTTGGTCATGTATCATTCTCTCAAAGCATGTTTGAGGTTGAGCCCAAGTCGAATCTCCATACCTTACTTTGTGGCTTTAACTATCAACCACACACTGTGGATACTCATGCATCATCCACACACACACCTCACATTCCATTGCCTTTGACAATGAGTGTCAACGCGTCACATTCTTTGTCGTGCACCCATTGTTTATATGCCAATCAGTTGTCCCATGAGTGTCCATATCTTCCTTAACCATATGAACCAACTATGGAACATGTGTATTCACATGACACTGTTCCAAAACCCACCTCGGCCTACTATCCCCATATCAAATCCCTAGTTTTATGAGTACCCTAGCTATTCGTGGAGGCCTGATCACCCTCTCACGCAATACGAATCCCAACTCGATGTTGAGGATCCTCACACGTTCTAACAGTCATCATGACAACCTTATGCACCCTATCCCGATCAGTTCCCTCAGTACGCACCCAATAATTATCATCCATTTGTCCATCATGGAGACGCTTCTCCCGTGTATGACACACTTGACCTTGCTCCCCACACTTCCTAATAGTATTCTCCGTTTTCACATGTTAGTAATGAGTTGTGTCCACCTCCACCACCACAGCCACCCGCCATCACTTCCCCACGATCATCCACCTCCGTTCTCGAGTCACTCTTGCAAAAGTTCATACTCGAGAAAGAGCAAGCCACTGAACTTCAAAATGAAACCCTTCAATGGCTTGAACATAAATTAAATGAATTTGAGTGTGCGAACGAGTCGGATTTTCCCTCATTCCCCCACGTGGAGTGATGATGCGCCGTCTTATGACACCCATTTTGAGTGTGACCAACCCTATACCCCCGTGAATCTTGAAGTTGAGACCATTCCGTGGTCCGAGCCTTAAGTTTACAATTGTGTTGACTTACCGTTCGCTAGTGAGACTGATCCATACCCAAAAGATCCAAAAGAACCTAACATCAAGGTTCTCCCTTCCCTTCCATATCCGAAAGAACCCACTTTTGAGGTTCTCATTCCCATTGAATCCAAAAATACGCCCGAGTTTATACATGTTGCACCCATTGAGTGTGTCCTCAAGACACCCATTCCTTATAGGTTAGATCCGACTACGAGTTCCTCCCATTGAACTGAGATTTAATCGGAGATGGTTCTCATCTCCCTTGCTATGGATCCTCTCCAGCGATGTTTGACTCACTTTGAGTCTGATATTAATGTTAATTCATATATCTCGGATCTTAATGCCTCGTTAGACCCTTTCACCACCATAGATGGTAACACGTTGGTGGAGAAGTTGACCGCTCCATCTATAGATACCACACTCCTTTGTGAGTATTCATTTATTCCTCCCGATGAGTGTGTGTCCCCTACACTTCAGTTGGATCATTTTCCTCCACCATTTATCCCACCCGACCCACCCATTATCCCTCCCACCCCACCACCTGGTTTGGATCTTGATTTTACCCATTTCATGTTTCCATCTACATTTTTGGATCCTAACCTAAAACCATCCTCCACCATTTACGAGAGTATATGTGGTGATACTCTCTAATTCCATGGCATCAAGCTTGCTCCTCCATGCACACCACTTCCCTGTGGTGTTGATTTCTCTTCCCGTCAGCTCCCTCGTGTGTCACGGCGCGACCATTATCATCGTCCATTTATAGAACGATCGTGTGATTTTTATGAGTCCCACACAATTTCAATTTCCCCACCATTTTGCATTCTCATCCAGCTTGAGCATCATGCTTATAGGGGCCTAGTTGCCTTCACTTTTAAGATCAATAAGTCTCGAGATCGATGCTTAATCACCCATGCCATTCTCACCCTGACCCTAATTCCCACCCAACCATGGTCCATCGATGCTTTGCATCACGTGATGAACTTTTCCATACAAGTACATTGACCCGTTTTAGTCTCTATCCAACAAGACTGACGCTTTAGTCTTCTTTGGGGGTGATTATCATCACCCATTTTTCTGCCACCCCGTGCTTTCATAAATCTTATCTTTAGGGTGAGAATGGTTCGGTCTGGCTGAAGACATTAAACTTAGTGCTACCGGTAGTCTCATTCTGTTTGGGGTTTGTGTTTCACATCACCCTATGTTTTGACATGATTATAGACTTGTACATTTTTTTCTCTCATTTCATTCAGGGTTCTTCTTGGCTTCATTTGTTCACTTTATTAGCGGTTGATTCTGGTAATGTCTTTCCTACCTTATGCTCTCAATTTTAAAAATCATTTTACCTAACATCGAGCACGATGTTCCTTTTTGTTTGGGGGTGGGGAACTTTATCAAAATCGCACCTCTTTTGAAAATTTTTGATTTTTAAACCTGATTTTTAAAATTTCGTGCAGTTTCTTTCATTTTATTTATTGATGTGAATTTTCAATCATCCATCTTCTAAGTCTAGGAATTAAGCTAGAGGATTTTTTTTCTTCTAAATAGCTTATGTAATACGTAACAAGGCATTTTGCACTATGAATTTCTAGAGTTAACAAAATTTGCGCACTTATCGCGTCAATACGGTTTAGAGTTGAGGAATACTGCAATTCCCAGGAGACCTTTAAGGATCACTAGTAGAGACTTTAGCTTTTGAGATTCGAGCCTTTCACCTTTCAGAGAGTTTTACGCAATCTCCGAGTCACAAGTTGATTCAACTTCGTTTGGGTCCGCACTTTAATTGTTGTATGATCTCATTATTCTAAATTTTTGGCTTGATCACTAAGAATGACATCTATTTCGAGTTGTAAGAAACACGTATCTTGAAATTTGTCCCGAATACTAAATTCTCATCCAAACACAAACCATTTACCATTCACGTCACCCATATTCTTCCATATTCCCCACACCATTGATAAGCACCCAAAACTGTAAATTTTATACCCCGAATAGACGTACTTTAGTTCCTAATTCTCGGCAATATGGGTCTTATGTGCTTAAATGTTTATCTTGTAGGTCAAACGTCCATTTACGATGCCAAAAGCTATATATGGAGGCAAATGCACGTTGAATGGTGCTAAATACCCTTGTCCCGTACCCTAGCCTAGCCTAGCCTAACCTAGCCTAAACCTACCCCAAAGCCCGTGTGTGTTTTGTTTGTTCCCTTTCATATATATTTTTTTTATTTTTAGTTTATTTAGAATTTTCTAGGATTCAATTCCTATTTTTATATTTTTATATTTTATTTTATTTTAATTTTAATTTTTATTATTTTTGATTTTATTTTATCTTATTTTATTACGATTGATTTTTAGGAGTTTATTTTTATTTTTAT
Organism: Sambucus nigra; assembly: GCA_949130495.1. Taxonomy (NCBI): domain Eukaryota; kingdom Viridiplantae; phylum Streptophyta; class Magnoliopsida; order Dipsacales; family Adoxaceae; genus Sambucus; species Sambucus nigra. Next base: position 425,103,746 of record OX422218.1, read on the forward strand.
TATATTTTACTTTTTTTTAGGTTTTTAGTTTTATTTCTTTTAGTTTTATTTTATTGATTAGAAGTTTTATTTTATTTTAATTTAGGTTTTATATATTTTATTTTTTTAGGATTTTAGTTATTTTAATTTTCAATTTTTAGGGTCAACTTAAACACACACACAACACCCATACACTATCCTACACCTAAACACACCCTCACCCACCTTACCCTACACCTCATAAACACAAAACCAACCCCCTCCACTATTCATCATCATCTTCATCCTAACACTCTCTCTCCTCTCTCTTCCCCCATTAACATAACCAAAGCTCCATTAAACACCCACCTCCTACCCTCAATTTACACAACCGTACCCACCACCACAACAACCACCTGTCACCCATCTGCGCAACTACCCTCCCCAACCAACAACCTTCCAAAATCGACAACCTCAAAATCCACCTGTTAACCCCACAGCCAGGAGCTTACCCCGGCACTGACCCCTACCCAACCGGCGAACAGCCACCCTTGAACCCCCACGCGACCACCTCCAGCGACCCTGTTTCCCAACCCGTGATCACTCCTTTTCCTAACAGTCCAATTTGGCCTCTCTCTCTCTCCTCGATCCACTTTCAGCCACACCCACATCCAACAACTATACCTCTTCAATCTCAATCCTCAAAACCCATACCCACATAACACCCCAAGACCCATTACCCATTTGTTCCACCAAATTCACAATTTCTCACCTTCTACCAAATCAACAAAACAAATCTCATTAACCCCACATGCCATATAACCCACTTATTACCTTTTACACAAAATGCCCCCAACCCCCTTTTAACCAAATCAGATTTTGTCACCCCATTTAACCCACATGACCTCACACCTTTCTTACCTCATGTGTACACACCCAATTTCCATGCACATTAAACCTTCCCAAAAATACCCCTTACCCCATGTGTGCCATGCATCTACTATAAAAGAAGACTCAAGTCCCCATTTGAGGGGGAGATATCATCATTAAATAGAGGGAGAAAATTCTAGAGAAAAGTAGAGAGTTAGGTTAGAATAAATTAGGTAGAAATATTTGTAAATAGTTTTTTTTTTGTTAAATATTTGTGAGGTTAAATTTTGTAAGAGAGTTAATTGAGTAAATATTTAATTTCAAATCACTTGGTTGCTCAATTAGAGGGATTGTATGCTTCAAATTGAAAGATTAGAGTTCAACTTTCTCAAAGAGATTTGGTTTGCTTTTTCTATTCCTTTCTATTTTATTTTAGTAGCCTTGATTATTTGTTCATAATGTTTAATATTATGTTAGGCTAAATCCCCTTTCAAGGGGTGGGGGAAAACCCTTATTTGATGTTATTTTAGTTTAATTAGTTTGATTACTTAAAAATTCCCTTTAAATGTTAATTTTGATCCCTCACCCTTAAATTTACACCTCGAGAGAGGGTAAATGATTTTCGAGATAAAATCGAAATTCTAGTTATAATACCCATTTTAGATTCGAACTAGAGATAGGGGTTTCTTAAGTGGGGTATTATTACTTGAATTTCAACTATAAATTTATTTCCTAAGATTTACATAAATTTTAATTGATCGATCCTAGCGGGTGATTAATTAAAAGGAGTGTATATTTATTTTTCTTGAGTTGCGGGGTCTTAAACTTAATTTTCTAAAAGGTTACTATTAAAATTTCATTTGCAACGAGAGTTGATTTGTAAGTTTGATATTAATTTGGGAGAATTCAATTACTTAAATTAACTAATTAGAATAGCTAAAATTTATGGTGTAATCCCATTCCTTGATTGTTCTCACAATTATTTACCTCACTATATCTCTTATTTTAGTGTTAGACCTTATTTTTCACTTTTAGTCACTTTCTAGTTAGTTGTTTTCATCTCACAATTTAGCTTAGTCTTATTTCGGCTCACCTCACCCAATTGTTTTAATATTGAAAAAGTTAAAAAAAAATTAGAAAGTGAAAAAGCACAAAAAGAAAATAAAATTAAATTATAATAGAGTTTGTCTGTAGCTTACCCCCTTGATGTGGGTTGATACCCTTACTTACTCTACACTTGAGGTTGTTATATATTTGTAGGTATTTGAGGTTCTGATTAGATGAGCTTTTCAATCAACGACAAAAAACATACACCGAAAAGTAATTTCTATCAAAGGGCGGGACACCATTCACTTCACCCATATTCTTCCATATTCCCCACACCATCACCTATCATCTCCATATCATATTTCATTTTCAAATAAAAGAGTGTTGTTCACAATGTTAAATGTCTTCAGTGTTGGTTTGAAAAGGAAAGAAAGGATATAATAGAAAAATAGAAAAAAATATTGAAAAAAAAGAGAGAAAAGAAAAGAAATATAGAGTTTTGTAGTTAGTTCTTTTGTAAAAAAGACATTTTCTTCTTCAAGTATAGAACACTCTTCTATCACATCCATCACTTATCATTCATCCATACATCACCATCCTTACCCCATCATTTCCTTCCCATTTTATTCCCCCTCACCCATTATCATCCATATTTTCCCCTAGGTGTTCGGGCAAAATAAAGTCAACGTGGTGAATAACTCGACGTTTTCACTATAGCGATTATCATTCTTTCATGAGATCATTTTTATTTCTAGTATGTTCGTTCTTTTTAATGTGTGTGTCAGACGTTTGAACTTGCTTACATTGATTCACCTCCTCACATTTAAGAGAGATATACTAACCCTAATCTCGAGAGTTCGTTTGAGAGAGTTATATCCAGTGAGATTTTAAGTTGAAGCATTGATTCCAAGAGGCTATCTAGGAATTACTCTTGTGATACTCGACCCATTTTGACCGATTCACATCACACACGTTGAATTCTAGGAAGGATGTGCATTGTGTATTCACTTAACTAAACTTTTTATGCTTGTAGCTTGTAGCTTGTATTTCTGAAAATATTTTCTTGTGATGGATTTTATGATCATTCTATGTCTAATAAGAGATTGAACGTGTTTCAATAAATCTTTGCAGATAAGAATTTTGTGGGTATGTTCCCTGCAAGCCCTAACGAGACACAACTCGTCATGTAAGGGAACCTATAGGTTTAAAGGCTTCTTGCACATGCTAAGTGCAATCACAAGTGCACGCGAAAGTGGTACACTTTTGGTTTCTTATCTTTCTCTTTCTCTATATCTTATTCCTCGAGGACTAGCAACGCTCTATTTGGGGGTGGTGTGATAAGAACCCAAATGTGTACATTTTATACCCTGAATAGACGTATTTTAGTTGCTAATTCTCAGCAATTTGGGTCTTATGCGCTTTATTGTCTACTTTGTAGGTTTAATGCACGTTGCGGTGTTCAAATGCCTATTTCAAGGCAATTGTGCGAATTATGGAGCTATTTAGACCTTGTCCCGTACCCTAGCCGGTCCTAAGCCTACATAAACATGACCCGAACCGTGTCTGTTTAATTTTTTCCATTTTATTTTACTTGTGTCATTTTATTTTTTTAGGGTTTATTTTATTCTTTTATTTTGTTTAGTCATGTATATATTTTTAGGATTTTTATATTTTTAGCGCATTTTGTATTAGGTTTTATATTTTCTTATTTTTAGTTAGTTTATTATTATTTAATTTTTCTATTTTTTTATTTTATTAGTTTTTATTTTAGTTATGTTTATTTTTTTTTAGAGTTTGTATAGTGTGTCGTGTCATTTTTATTTTAGTTAATTTTATTTTTTTAGTTTAGTTAAATTTTTATTTTATTTTATTATTAGTTTTAGTTTTTTTTAGGGGTCATAAGTTAACCACACACACAACCCCTCACACCCAATCACTATGCACTCACACACACTAAAACCAACCCTCACTCACACACACATAACACCCATACACCTAAACACACCCAACCAACCCCCTAAACCCTCACCTTAATACCCATACACGTCACCTACACCCTACTACTATCTCATCATCTTCCACATCCCTCATACTCTCTCTCCTCATACCCGAGACCCAATATCAAACCCGTCGGCAACCCTTCCTTTCCACACCTCTTCTATCCCGCCGACGAGTCCGTTGTCAGCCTACTTTAACCCTCTCGCCGAAAATCTTCCCTCACCTCCTATCCGGCCATTGCAGCCCCCGCCGCCGGCGACCTCCCGAACCCGCCACTAAAAATGCCGAGCTCCGACCCTCATACCCACTTGGCACATACCCGGATCCGACCAGACCTGTTCCAATACCACCGGACTCATACCCCGTGACCCCAAGTTGTGGCGCAGCCCCCGTGACCTGGATGGAACCCATCGACAGGAACCTCCATCTAGCCTTTACCCGAAACCCATTTCATTTCAAATGACAAATATGACTTCTACCTACCAAACAACAAAGACCCAAAACCCACCTTTGCCATTTAAAACAAAAATTGATGTACACCTGCTAAACTTCCAACCAAAAACCCAAACCAAGTGAATAAAAAATTCCCACGCCCGACCACCACCTGACAAACCCATCAAGTTTCCCACTAAAAAAATTTAAAACAAAACCAAAGCCAAAATAAAAAAATCTCTTTCCACCTGCTATTTAGAGACGGATGGAGGACACAAACAAGGAGAGAAAGTTCAGTTTTTTTTGGAGTTCAATTTTTGGAGTTCATTTTTAGTGTAATATTGCAAAAAAAAAATTGTTTTTCTTCTTTTATATTTTTTTAGAGTGACTTGAGTGAGCCAAAAAAAATTTTGAGATACAAATTGTGAGTTAAGTGATATTTTTAAGTGTTGTAAAACTCAGATTTATGGGTGCACTTAATTGTTCATGTTTAAAAAAAAAAACTTATTGGGTCTAAGGAGACTTGGTTCAACATATTTTTTTTCCATTCTATTTTATTTTGTACGCCTCATATTGTGTCATTATTACATTTTATATGTAATAATACCATAATGAGAGGCTAAATACCCCATTCAAGGGGTGAAGATGAAACCCTTAACTTAGTTATTTTTATTTTTGGTTTGTTTATTTATTATGTCCCTTTGAATATTAATATTAAAATTTTACAATTTATATTTATACCTCGAGAGAGGGTGAATTATTTTTAAGAGAAAATGGAAAATTAAATTTATAATATTTATTTATTAATTAAACTAGAGATAGGCAATTTTTAAATAATAATATAGTTCAAATTTCTCTACTCTAAAACTTAATTTTTTTTATGATTTAAATGCTTTTAATGATTTTTCATTAGCTGGTGATTTACTAAAAAATATTTAAATCTAATTTTTGTGAGTATGTGAAATTTAAATATTAATCTCCTAAAAAGACTATATGTAAATTTACATTTGCAAATAGAGTTGATTTGTGAATTTATATATGTTTTGGGGTATTTCAAATAGACAAACTAAGTAATAAAAAAAAATAAGTTAAGTGGTGAAATTTAATCCCTTGAATTATCTCATAATTATTTTCTCCTCATATTTAGCTCACTTTATCATTTTCTTTATTTTTTAGTGTAGTTTTAATTTTTAGAACATAATTAGTAGTATAAATATTCCTTAAAAATTATTTGTTGTTCCATGATTGTGATTGTGATTGTGATTAATTGTTCAATTATGCTTGGCTAGTCACCCTGTTCAAAGGGTGGGATGCACTGCGTAGGATATTAATTTAATTAATTGATTTCATTAATGCTATATTTCTAGGAAAATTAATTTTTGACTGTCACCAATTAATTTGTGTAACGAGAGTTAGTAAAATTATTCTACAAATTAATGTTTGAATTTAGGAATCGAACTAGAGATAGGTTTTTTCAAAATTTGAATATTAATTCTATGTTGAAATTTGGGAATTCATATTGTTTTTATTAAATTTATCCTAGCGGGTAATTTTCTTGAAAATAGTGTAATTCTTAATTTTTCATCGTGTGACATTTTTAAATTAGTTTTCTAAAAAGATATTATTAAATTTATAATTATAACGAGAGTTAGATTATCGATTTAATATTATCTCAAATTATTTTGAATTAATAAATTGAGAAATTAAAATAATTGATAATGCGGTGTAATCACATCTCTTGACATTCTCACAATATATATTACGCTCGGTTGCCCATAAATTTTCATTATTTAGTCATATCATAATTTTAGCATTTAGTTAATTAATTCTCCCTTGGAATTGGTTTAAAAAAATATATATATTTTATTAAAAAAATTGAAATTGCAAGTATTCGTATTATTTGTTTCACCCTGAAAGTTGTATTGATACCCGTACTTACCGCAGTACAAGTTGTTTTAGATAAGATTTGTAAGTACTCAAGGGATTTTGATTAGTGGTGTTTTCACTACAACGAGATATACGCAGAAATCGCTTATCACCAAGTTCAGACTTTTTATGGATCCCTAGTCTGAACCGGGCGTAACGTCTCTGGGGAGTATGTGGGCGGCATTTACGTCCCATTCTCCTTGGACATTCTCATCCAGAAACTAGCAAGCAAAGACGTCCCAAGCCCTTTCCTATACACATATCCCAAACACCTACCTCCCCTTGATAAGGATAAATGCATGTCCTGTATTGCTCCCAGCACACCATTGGCCACCGAGACATTCCCTATGGGCCAGTTAAGCGACAAATCATGCCTATTTTTCAAACTATCTGCGCGAACATATTCAAAAACTTTAACAACTTGGCCATGCTCCTGCATCAAGCCACTCTTGTTTATCACCTTTTTTACCCCAATACCTCGATCCACCTGAGACAAACCATTTATAAAGACATATTCTTTGCGGTTATGGACCGAAAGGGTAAAACCCCTCTCCTGTTGCTCGGCTCATCACGTCCATCCTAGCGTATGCCGGCATTGATCCCCCACCGATTTTCCTCACCTTCCTATCCCTCTTAGGCAGGGCTCACGTACTAAAAGTCCGAAGAAAAGGGAGATTATGTGGGCAAGACAGGAAGCTGAGGATGAGAATGATGCGAATGAGCATGATCATGACGAGAATGATGATGATGAGAGCGACGAGGAAGAGGCAACAATGGATATTGAAATGGGGGAAGGTGAGGAGGACTATGATGAGGAAGTCGATTCCCATTTTGACCCTGTAGTTCATATTTTGACAGACGCCTTTCATCAATGGAGATGCCCTTAGACGATTTCCTCACGCAATACCAGCACAACACTAGCATGATGCATCGCTTTCAAGCTGAGATGTATCGGATGACTATGGGTACGCCACAACCAGCTTATGTTTATGACCCATACGACACAAATGCGCCCGGGAGTTTCCACCCACCACCCCAGTGAAGCCCCTGTTTTGTATTTTTGACATGTTGGTTGTGTTTGTGCTGTCTTTATGTTGGTTGTTTGTTTTTCCTATCCTATTGTAACACATATTTGTTCTTAATATATAAACCTGCATTTTACTTATTTGTTCATTTTATTTTTTCGCACTTTTCATTCTCACTTAGTTGGATTTTTGTCCTTTTTGGTTGAAGACAATGCAAAAGTCTAAGTTAGGGGGTGACAAGTGCATATTTCTAACACATCACAAATTTTTAAAATGCCCAAAAAAATTAAAAAATTTCAAATATTTCCACAAGATTGAAAATATTTAAAAAAAGAAAAGAAAAATATTTTTCTTCAAATAAATGAAAATTGGAATTTAAAAACCTAAAAAATGTCACAAATTTTTTGTCTCAAGTTGTAAAACAATCAAATGCACAAGGCCAAGATTAATCAAAAATGGAAATTGAGCGAAAATTAACGACTGGACGAATAAGTGTGGAGATTAACCAAACCGGTGAGAATTTGAGCCAATCACTTTTTACGAAAGTATTTTAAATCAATCCGGGTCAATGGTTAACTCAACGTTCATTTCAACATTTTTATAAGTCGTTGAAAATCTCAATACCCCTATTTTGAACTGTTATGGGAAATGAGTGCAATGTTCTCTCGAAAAGCGCACTAAATTACCTCTAAACGTAAATTAATCTCGAGATGCATATGGTAAAGCATTTAGCAATTTAGATAATAAAGTAGGCCCTTGTTTGACACCCAGAAATATTGACCAGAAAAAGTTAAGAAATTTTCCCTTTTGCAACCCAGTTTGAACATAATAAAATATTTCCCCTTTCGTTTGATAGCCCAAAAAGCCATTTAGCACGGAATTCTGAAAGATTGAAAAGTCCAAATGGTGCGATAAAAAAAAGGGCCAAGAAAAATAGAGTAATGCTCAACAAAAGTAGTAAGAAAGAGAAAAATGTGATATTAGAAAAAAAAAGAAAAATAAGAGAAAACGAGAAAAAGCTCAGAAAAAAGCACTAATAGACATTATAAGGACATTGTTCCAATTCCAAATTACTCGACCATTCCTATTTTACCCAAATATACCTTAAACCCAAAAAAGTCGTAACTGAGTCCATATTGCAAAACTGGTTACCACATGGAGAGCTAAGGCATAAAAGATGATAAAAGAGATGATGTGTTCCGTTTCCCAATAACTGTAGTCCGATGAAGAGATCTTTTCACCTCAAATATTCCGTCTTTCAATTTTGTGTGCCTGACCTTTTGTCAAATACATTTACTCCTTATATCACGCATACTCAGAGAAATATCCACATTTCGAGTGATTCGTTTGTGAGAGTACCACGTGAGCATTTGAATCTAAATGAATTTTCGAAAAAGTAACGTAATGATCAATCGGTGAAAATTTGCGTTTTGATTTTCGGCTTCAAACATACACTATGATTTGAGACTTGTGAATATGATTTTAAAGTGACCATTTTTCCAGGGCATTCAAATTGTCCAATTTTTAGATATTTTGAATTTTTTTGGAGTTGAAAATGAATTTTGGTGGTATATTCACTAAAAACCCTCACGAGACATAACTCATCCTTTTAGGGTAACCTAGGTGTTTAAAGGCTTGTTGCATAGACTAAATGCAATCGTTTGCCCGCGAAAGAGGTATTACATCCCTAGTTAGAGTTTGACCTTGCTTTTGATTATGTTACAATGCTCAGGATGGTCAAAGTTCTAAGTTAGGGTGGTTTGATTAGGCATAAATTATTTCGATTTATCCCTTTAATTTAAAGGCTTTTTATCACCTTGGGTGATGTAAAATGTGTTGATTTATCTCATATCTATGATACTGACATCTTCTAACAAGTACCCCAAGTTTTATATATTTCACATAAATTTTACAGGTATTTAATGCATGAGAGAAAGAGAGAAATCTGAAGAAAATAAAAGAAGAAAAGAAGAAAATTCAAAAGGGTAAAAAAGCAATTTGCAACTGGAATTCGGATGAGGACCCAAAATGAAAGTTGAAGACCCCGAGTCTACAAGCACGTAGGAAGAAACGACGTTCAAATTCCAATTCCCAAGAAAAAGTTATGAGCCTTGGAAGATGAGAAAGAATCATGAAAAAGTGATGAGAAAATGAAAAAAAATTGACCAAGGACCCGGACTGATCTGGATTTCACCATAAACGAACCGATCCGACCACTTTAAAGTAACTGTGTAGGATTTGTGAAGCGGTCTGATCTAGGTTCCTCCAAAAATGAACCGGTCCTGGATCTTAAACTCATTATATACCTTGCGTGAAGTGGATAGATACAGTTTTAAAAGAAAATGAACCGATCCTATATAGACCGGATCGAACCAAAATATTAGGCCGAACCGGTCCGATGGTTAAATTCTATAATTATCCTATTTTCTAGCTGGAGTCGTGCATGGCTAAAACTATTGTAATTTTGTAGGTTATTTATTCAAACCGAATCCCAGAACATGGGGAGCTTCTTTTACATAGTTTTAGAGAGAGAAAGTAAAGAGGAACCCTAGAAACTCAAAAAATTCAGTTTTTAATTCTTAATTACAAGTTATTCAGTAAATTTTATTTATTTATCTTTTTTATTATTTGATTTCAATCATTCGTGCATAATTAGTTTATTTCCAACATGTATTACATCTTTATTCTTATTTAGAAACAATTTCATCATGACATCGGTTATATTCACCGTAACAACCCTAGTTTTTGCTAATTGCACCATGCTAGGCTAGACTTTTAGGCGTTGGGATGCATCGACCAAACCTGATGTGGTTTGCATGTCTGTAAAATTAGTTTTCTGAATTAAGTAAATAATCAAATCGTGTTGTGTGGTGAGCACAACTATTGTAAGTAGTTTAATCTTGTTTTGCTTAGGTAACTAGGATGCTTAAGAGTGCAATGCGCGTGTAGCTACTACGACATCGCTTTATTCTTACTTTTTATTATGTATGATGCGGGCTAGTACCCTCATATATATAATTCTTGAGATTAACAAAGACTAGATTTAATCAATTATTTAATTGATAAGTAGTTTTATAGCCGATAAACGGACAAGGGTCGGGGGATTGCATTCTAACCTATTTTTTCTAATTCATACGTAGTAAATGATAATTAGTTTACTCTTGCATGTTTATTTTCATAATTAGTTCAATTAATTTTCATTTAGTAGATAAAAATTTCCCCACTCCGATCATCTTTTTTGTTTCTTCTTAGAGTCAAGTTTGGGTTGAACGTCTTACTATTCGTCATCATGAGTATTCATCTTATTTACGTGTGGATTCGTCCTCGTCTTACCGGGTTTATTAGTTACGCAGTAGGCTTTCACTTGAGCCTATATAAACATGCAGACTTTAGACACTTTTTAAGTCGTGTCACATAGCTACCAGGGTTGAAATATAATAACCCTCCTCGGGCCTTTGTTCGTAACACAACTGGCCTCCTTCGTTGCTCTGACAACAAATGAAGACCTACAGGGGATCCTTGGGCTATATGGCTAACACATGTTGGTCACCAACATAGCTTGGCTCCAAAAATCCTGCTTGGGTGGATTGCCCATTAATCAGGTTTATCCTCGCCATCACCCTACTTAGGCATAAGGAAGTGTGACGACACGACCTAAAAGGTAAAATGCGGTGGAATGGTATGTCTATGGCATATTGGACTGGGGGAATACTCATTAAAAAATAAACTCTCTCATATCCAGTCGGTTGAGAAGAACAAAATCTCTAGAGATTATAAATCAAAAACAGGCAACATATGTGTTTAGTCGGCAACTGCCCAAAACATAAAACTTTCATTGGTAAAGGTTACACAGTTACATGTAAAACAGTGATAAAATAAAGAATAAATTAGGTCATAAGAGGGAACATATTGCTGAATAAGGTAATCAACCACTTGTGCCCTTTGACCATCGCCTAGATAGGGGGAAAAGTCCTCTTCATCCTCCTTCGGGATTGACTCTAATAGCTACCTCATAATTGCATCTATTGGGATCCATCGGTCATCCTTTCTTAAGGGATGTGGCTCCAAGGACAAGTGAGTAATCTCATGCCTATAGCAGAGGATCGAATTCTTGGTCACCTTCGACTCCCTGAGGGCACTTAGCCACCTTCTGATAAATTCCATCTCCTCGACCTCCTTTAACTTTGTGGGAGCATTTGTCCAGTCCTGGTTATATCCATATACCCAAACTTGCCGAGGACCTTTCTTGAATAAGTGCCTCAGCCTGCTAACGTCCCTTTGGAGCCCAACATCTATCACATACGCTCTATGCACATTACCCGTACGTTCGACAATCTCCCTTATGGAACTGCTATCTCAATCCTAGCTCGCTGCCTTGTTGACGATGAAGAACCCTGTACAAATCGAAGGAGAAATGCTCGACGCATTCTCCTTAGGCCGTCCAACTTCCCTCCTTAAGGCATGATTTTCCTATTGTAGAACCTCTCTAACCTGATTGATCTCGGAGGATTCCAACAGTTTAGCCTTCAGAGCATCCATCTCCTCGTGAATAGAGGCACCAACCTCCTCCATCTCTGTAAGTCTAGCCTTTAGCCTAGAAACTACTTCGGATTTATCTTTATAGTCTTGGTTACTTGTCCAAAGGTATTTGCAAATCTTGGTAAATGCTCGGTGAACTTGGTCTCTTACATTCGAACAAAGGATTTGGCCTAGACGAGAAGTGGAAGGAATGTAATCATCAAGATCAACAAACTATAAGACATGAAACGCCAATGACAAGTATATCAATGAATCCGATTGAGTCTTAATGTAGTGTTGACTCAATTTGGAAAAAAAACATTTTTGTCATAGGATTGTGCTCATGTGTATCCATCCAAGCCTTTGACGTGTTAGTTGAAGATGTAGTAGCCAAGAGTATAAAGCTTCATCATATGCCGGGTTTAGTGTGCCTAGTTTCTACGTCAACAACATTGGTCCAATGACCGTAAGGTATGAATGCATTTTATATATATAGGATCCTGGAAATTTATTGGGTGTAATTTATAATTTTTATAAATAATTTTTAATGACTTTATTTTACTCAGAAAATATTTCTTTAGAACTTGTCATAAAAAGTTTTGGACAAAGAATGAATATTTTATTTTTTTGATTTTCTGACACTTTGTTCGAAACATACTAGAATCTCGTTCGAATGAGATTACCATGTCGTTTGAACGAGCTGTCATCTCATTCGAACGTGATTGCCAAGTCATTTGAATGAGACTTCTAACGAAATTCCTTTTTCACCGTTCGACCATCGTTAGTAAAGTCGTTCGAATGAGAATGTCATTCGAACGAAAAGTCGTTCGAAAGAGATTTGGCGGGAACAGGTATTTTGGCAGTTTTTGACGATGTTCCCACTTCTTTTCCCCACTATCTTTTGCCTGATTCAATAAGTGTGGGAACAAACATTTTGGAACTAACTTTTTTCACATACTACAATCTCCAAGAGAGAGTTTGAGGGAAAAAAATTCCAAAAAGAAAGCGTTCAAGTTTTGAGTGTTTGTTTTTCAAGAAAAATCCTTAAACACTTTTGTTTCACCCAATTGTTTAGTTTATCCAAGTTCGTTAATATATATACTTTGCATGGAGTTTTGGCACCAGTTTTTATCTCTATCATTGGAAGAGTGTTTGGGTTTACTTCTACATCCCACAAAGAAGAAGTTTGTTTGCCTTGACATACCCACTTGGAGAAAGGCTCCTTGTTTAGGTGGCGGTGATCGAGAAAAGTCCGATCGGTGGATTCTGAGATCGCGGCGGATGTCCCTGGTTATTAGCTAGGTAGAGGTGTGTACAAGAAGGAGCATAGGGGCTTGGATGGAGTCAATTCGAGTGTTGTAAGTCTTACTGTCTTGTACTTTTAAAACCATACTTAGTGGATTTGAGGCTAGGGCCGTCCGATGTTTTTTCCTGTTGTGGGTTTTTCCTTGTACATCACAGCGTAGTGGTTATTTGTTTATTTTATATTGCTATATCACCTAAATGTCTGCTTAGGGCTAAAAGATAAAATTGGTTTAAATCACTACTCAAGCTTAAGTTGGTGCTAAAATTAATTTGGGTTATGTTTAATTAATTTAGTTTAAGTCATTTACTTTAATTTGATAAAATTTAGTTTGGCCTAAATTTTCAAAAATGGATTAATTATTTTGATTGGAAAATTTCTATGACTTTGATTGAATTAAATTGTTTAAGTGAAAAATGTATATGTTGATTAATTTAATTTCACTTTATGTCAAAGTTGTAATTGTAATTTGTAAAAGAAATTTAGATTTGTTGTTTGTTTTTGTTAATCGAACCATCTCTATTCCTCATTCTTTTAAAGGAAATTAAAATTACTTTTTGTAAAATTTAAAAAATTGGGGGTCATCCTTTTTAATTTTGTATCAGAGCATTGATTTAGAAAAACTATCATTTTGAAATCGTCATAGGTTTGCCTCCAAATAAAGAATGACGAAATTTCAATTGGCATCTCAAAGTGGATTTTATTCTCCCATATTATTGTGTAGTCCCATCACAACCCATAATATATTCAATATAAAGACTGTTCCCAGAATGAAGTCTCTCATTGACCTCTCTTATGTTGCCAAGATTTGAATGCTACATTTCACTCTCCAAAAAGCCCTTCTAGTATCATAATATGTTAATGTCTTCCCATTTAGAAGATATAAAGTTCTCATATTAGTACCTCTAATCCCCATAGAAGAACGTACCCCGATCCTTGTAGATCTACTCAATGTTACAATCTTGTAACCCATCAAGTGTAGAAAATCCACCAACGTAAGGTTCACCTGAAGACACAAAAAATGTCCCACACCACACAAATTTCTCACTAACCCATCATATGTCTATGACACCCCGCCTCATTAAATACTGAGATGATCAGAATATGCATCATTGTCGAAAACTTATTATTAACACTAACCACCTAATATTTAAAAAGGTTAATCTCAAAATTTTATCCTTAATTAACATAAATCAAATTAACCAATTATTAAACATACACCATTCAAACTAATCACACATGGAATAAAATTACTGAATAAATAAATGTGATAGGAGTAAACACATCCAACCTAAATACTGAATATAATAATCTAGCAATATAAACCAGCAACTGAAAGGAGTAAATAAATGAATCTAAAATCTCTAACTGTCTAAATAAGTAAAGGGGGCAACATGCCCTAATTGAAGTAAATAACTCAAGATGAAGAAACGAAAGTCATGGAGGCATATACTACCAAGTCATGCAACTTTCATAGTAGATATAGGTCGTCAAATGAATGGAACTCCATCCACACCTACAATAATTTGACAAAACAAAAGATATTTGCATTAAACAGGTCAAAGCCCAAGTTGAAAACAGTTTAAAAATTAACAAGTTCTTAAATGGAAACAATAGAACATACGATATACCCGTTAGATTTTTGTACTTTCACTTGACATAGTCACCTATCATCTAATGTGCACATCTAACATGTATATTTAACCCATCTAGTCATGCTACCCAGCCTAACTATCCCGAAGATGACTATTTATCACAACAATAATCTCATGCATTTAACCATATCACCCGTATCACGTATTTCCATATGTTTAAGGATAGTTATTCGCATACACAACTGTTATTCTCATAGACAATCTTTTCTTCTTTAAGTTTATTTAATTAATATCATTATTTGCATATCTACTAAAAATGCACAGTAGAATAAGTAACATGTATACATATATTTCTCTCTCTCTCTCTCTCTCTCTCTCTCTATATATATATATATATATATATATATATATATATATATATATATATATATACACACATACATATATACACACTAATTATGCACCCTTGGGTTAGAGCCCCCTTGGTGCAATGCATACTTTGCCATCATGTCCCAGTGCATCGCTCATTTACATGAAGAGAATAGGTTAAATTTCTCATGAGCCATCAAAATAAACACGCATATTGGAGACTAACATACACTACACAAAATCTGCTGAATTGTCACGGTCATTGACCTTGACAATTTTGGGGGCTACAACTTTTGTTGTCACGAACATGTCACATTCCTCGACCTTGACAAGTTTTGTCACGGTTAAGGACCGTGACAAACCATTGATAATGTTAAAAAAATTATCACGGTCATTGACCGTGATAATTCTGGGCAGAATTGAAAAAAAATCTGCTGGGCAGTATGGACACTGCCACTGCCAAGCAGTATATTTGTACCTATTATAGCAATGTTGTACCTATTCAAACATTATATATCCTAATAAAATATAGATAATGCAAATATACATTCAAAATAATATGCATCACGATATAATCCGAGTAGAATTCAAATATAACAACTTAAAACAACAATTCAATTCAAATAATGTCACTAAATGCCTGGGGTAAGGTTAAATCTGAGGAGGTGAGTAGGCCACACGATATACAAATTGACACACCCAGCAATATACATCGTTCCACATTATTTTCACAACCACAAGGGGGAGTTCTCCTTCACGGGTATCACATGCATGACGAGAACCTTGGACTCGATGTCTTGAAGCAAACGCCCATGAACTGGCATACTGTTGATGGTATTAGGGTCCCCAAAACCCCTCCCTATTTGTTGGCCATAAAATATTTCCAGTATAAACATGTTCGACCAACTAAGTGTCGACATTGGTCGGTTGAAGGGAGCTAAATAATGGAGTGGATCATCAAAGTCCGCACGTGTCGGCGATGAAGCAATGAGGTCCATATCCTAGTCCTCCTGCACCTCGTCCTCCACCAACTGCTCCTTGTCTTTACCCTTACAGTTTCCTCCCAATGAATGCTTAATGAATGAGAACATATCTTGGACAGTCTCTTCCAAACGGGACAGCTTCGTGTTATGCGAGTCCATCATTCGAGTCAACCCGGTGTATCTTGTCTCCAATCCGATGATCCCAGATTTGGCCACCCGCGAGCTCACCCCCTTGTCCTCCCCTTGCGATCAGCTCCAACCACTTGGTTGAGTGCGTCTGTGGACAAATATGCCTTGTTGGTATCAGACTATGACTCATGCACTTCTTTAAGCTTTGCCTGAAATGACAAAAAGCACCTGTTTAGTAAAATAAGTAAATAAAAAAATTATTACGTTATTAACAAAAACTAAACTGTCGAATTACTTACAATCGTGCCCGCGATGCTCGGGGACACCTCCCTATCCTTCCCCTTCTTCGTCTGAATAGCCACATAAGTATCGAGCCTAAGTGGCCTACCCCTAGGGCCACTCGCTGTCCCCTAAAATAAAATAAAGTAAAATTAGTATCGGCCCCAAAAAGTAAAATAATGTAGAATAATATATATTTGTATTTATAGAAAAATTAAATCTTACCATCATCCTATGCTCCACCTCGGCGTAAAACGTCCGGCTGGAGTAGTGCACGTCTGTCTTTTTTTCCTGATTTTCCCTCCTCGATTGGCGAGATGCCAATTATTGCTCCCCGATCTCATTGTCAATAAACTGTTGCCATTTTGCCAATGAGATTGGCTCCTTCGACGGGAAGGATTCATGTATTCGGATAACGGACTCTAGGGTCTTTCCAAAGTACTTGTTCCGTATATTTTTCTTCCACGTCTTGTGTTGCTCCCTCAACTGCTCCAAGATGGAATTACGTAGCTTTGGATCCAGGTTGAATTGTTCCTGTCCAACAAATAAAATGTTAGTTGTGAATAAATATAAATATAAATATAAATATACATATAAGTATAAATATAAAACGAAATCGATATCGAAATTGAAATTGAAATATTCATATAAATATAAATACATTACATGTAGTTCCACCCAAACAGCTAACTTGATCTCATTTGGCACCTCCCTTCAACTAATGTACCCCGGGTCGATGATCGTCTTTACCAGCTCAAGGGATCTTGCTAATAGCCTCATCTTGTTCTCGATGGCCATCCCCAATTTGCTATATTTGGGGAGCCTAGGGGCCGAGGATCCCTCGTCGCCTCCACTACCACCGAGCCCAGACGACATCATCATAACCAACATCATCATCCTCGCCTTAATGCCTAAAGGATACATTTGCTGTAAAAAATGTTATTATTAGTACAAATAAATATGAATTAGAAGAAGACATGCAAATATGTACAATTACTACAAATCCAAATGAATTGTTACTCTTTAACACCTCAATTCTGAATTCCCAAAAAATAACATCTAGCTCATAATATGTACAATTACTACAAATCTGAAACATCCCCACCCCACCCCTACTTCCCACACACACGCACACTACACAAGAGAGAAAATGATAAAGTGCAATTCAATTAAAATCATTAAAAATGGATTGTTAAAGTACATATTGGAATATTTATTACAAATTGAAAAATTGTTTCAAAATAGGGTTATCATAAAAAATGGATTGATATTTAGTAGGTGCCGCCAAGTCATCCACACTACTATTTAGATGCTTTGGCGCGTGTAGAGAAATTGATCACGGCTTGTTGTTGATATACTCCGACTAAAACACTTGGTTAACCTTTGGAAATGCACAAACAAATAACTCATTCCTCACGTGGTCATTTTTCTTCAACTTGGACAAGTCAACTATGATCAAATGGGTGACATAATCAATTTTACCAGCATTTTTATGCTCAACTCTTACCCAGTCACAGTAAAATACAACCTATTTGAATCTTATATAATCCAATTCAAATATATTTCGGATTACACCATAATAAGCCATTTCAGCTTCAATGAGGTTTTTATCTTTGGCGCTCGCTCGAAAGAAAGTAAGAGCCTTGTATGAAATGCCCGAGTTCTATACATTTGTACTTTCCTCGTACACTTTAGCGTCGAAAATGTAACCTTTCAATCGATACTTTTTGTACTCTCGTGCCATGAACAAGGGTCCAATATCTAAATAAGCAAGCCTTGATGTCGCATCTCCCGGTTGTGTTGTACATTTTTTTAGCTAAAGGATAGACGAAGAGATTCAGTCTCCCCTCCACAAATAGGAAACCCTAAATAACCATGTACTACACAACCGAATAATATCCCATAAGCTAGAAAATCATGAATTGCCCACATCAACATAGATTTCAGCGTAAACTCTTCTTTTCTAACAGAGTCAAATGATTTCACACCCTCTTCCCACAAATCATTTAATTATTCTACCAAAGGAGCCAGGTAGACATCCATTTCATCACTTGGTGCCTTTGGACCAGGTATCAACAAAGACATCATCAAAAATTCATGTCTCATACACTATGAAGGAGGGAGGTTGAGTGGGCCCAGGATCACTTTCCATACACTCTCATTGGTTCTTAGATTTCCAAATGGATTGAAACCATATATTCATATAGACAAAAGAATGTTACGCTGTTCTCAATAAAACTCGAGATACTCAAAATTCATCCTCCTTTAGACTGTGGAATCAATAGGATGACGCATGAGATTACCCCTACTTATGCCATGGCATGCCAAGTCATTGCCTTCTCTATCCATGGTACTATGAAAAATCGCTTTCATCTAGGCCCAATCGGAAAATATTTCAACACTTTTTGAGGCACTTTTGAGCTTGTGCCTTCCTTACTAATAGATTGGACATATCTAGGTTCATCGCATACCGAATAACGATCGAGATTTTCATACTCCTTTAGGTATAGTATGCAGTCATACAAACAAGCATGAATTGATTTATACTTCATTACCAAACCTTTCAAACTGTTCTTCATAACATGATAGTTATTTGTAATCGCATTCTACTTGGGTAGTAACCCCTTCACCCATTTCATAATTCCTATCACGCTATTGCCAGACAAACCGTACTGTGTCTTCAAACTGTGCAGACCAACCATGGCATGTAAATTTGTTTGATCTTTCTCACAGCCAGCGTATAACGGTTGGGTCGCCTTAAATTCTAAACTTTGGTAGTCATCGTCAAGGTTTATCGTGATATCTTCACTAGCACTTGAACCTTGTACATCACCAGTAACATCATTCTCCTCTACTTCATAAGCTCCGTACACATCATTAACTAAAGCCTCTAACATATTATGATCTACGTCGTCCCCTTCTACGTCTATCCTACTTGTTGAAGGTTGTTGTGAAGGTTGTTCGGGGACAAAAGTAACTTTTAATTCATAGTGAAAACTCCAAAATCGATAACTATCTTGCATACCCGATCTTAACAAATGTAGTTCAACTATTTTCCACTCAAACACCTTACCATTCTTACACCTAGAACACAGACACGAAAACTCGTCATCATTCTGACATCTCTTTGCGTATTTCACAAATTGATTAGCACCTTTGCGAAGCACATTACCCATTCTATTTGTCAAACCCATACACTCTTTGTATTTTCGATATCCCATCACAACCGCCACAACTAATCACCTATTAAAGGTAAGAAGCATATATTCATGGATTAGTATAAATAAAACATAGATTTATGGTATGTTTTATTTAATTATGTCTTCGAATATTAAATTTCAAATTTAAATTCAATTTATAATAGAAATTCCTATTTCCTCCATCTCCTCTAAAGGGTGAGTGGTCCTATCCCATTCAAGACCGCATATTTCGGTAATATACTTAACATCTCAGGCACATTCTTACGATTTGAGAAAAATTCAGCATGATATCCCCGTAGTTCTCCAAGTACACGACGTAGATTGGCAAGTGTGAGTGTTATTTCAATTGATCAATTGAAATAACAGTCACACTTGTCAATGTAGTATATACCCATAGAACATTAGGATATGACTGCCGAACTTCCGCCAAAAGTAACAACTTTAAGCCACTAAGAATATTATTATACAAAAATTATGCAGTCCCAAACTGTCCAAATGGGACAATTCGAGAAATCTCATTACATGGGTAATGACTCTCGAACGGGTCTAAGGGCTATTGAATGCGTATGCATAAGAACTAGAAGGCTAGTATCTATGCGCACTATATGTAATTTCAAGTATATATATATATATATATATATATATATATATATTGTTCGTTATACAAAGTATTTTAAAAAAAAGTTGAAAAATCTCACCCCTATATGGACAATAATCCAATGGTCATGCCACTTTTAAAATTAACCAACCCAACATCGTTCCACTATAATCCAACCGCAATGGCAAGAACAAATGTGTATCCCGTACTCCTTCTATTTCATCTACTCAATTAATTATTTTCATCAATTAAACTAATAATTGAGCTATGCAATTATTAATTTACTAATTTACAATGAGGGGCAATCCTACTTTCATATATTAATTTACTAAAAAAATTAATAATCAATCAATTCGTTTACAAGGGACACTACTTTAATATGAGGGGAAATATCAAATAAACCAATAAAAATTTAATAAGAAAAATTAACAAGCCCCACTCCAGCCCCATTTCCCCTTGCCCCACCCCCACCCCCACCCCACACACACGCACACACACACACACACACACACACACACACACAGTCCCACCCCTCGTGACACCCCCGCATCATTTCCCCCTCCCGTACATACACACAAACAAGCACATATACACACACGCGCACATAAACACACACGCGCGCAACCCCCTGCCCCCTCCCCCCTCCCCATAGCCTCACCCCCACAACACACATGCACACCCACATACACCCCCTCCCCTCGACTCCCCAGCCCCCAGTCCCCACCCACCACACACACCTACACACACACACACACACACACACACAGATATATATACACACACACATATATATACAAATGTAAGAGAGAAAGAGAGAGAGAGAGAGAGAAAAAAACAACAACCTGAAAGTAGAGAGAGAGAGAGAGAGAGAAAGTGGAGGGAATAAAGCGGTGAGAAAAAAGGAGGGGAAAAGGTTATTTGCTGCTAAACTTGTCACGAACATGTCACGGTATTTGACCGTGGAAATATTATAAGAATTGTCATGGTCATTGACCATGATAAGACCTTATCACGGACTTGTCACAGTCATTGACCGTGACAAAAAATGCGTGTTTTTTTGTCACGATCAATGACCGTGACAAGTCTGGCCAGCTAAAGGGTGCCAATTTGGCCTTTTTGGTGTAGTGACAGTTCCAAGTCAATGGTCTACGACATACCTACGTTTCCATATGACCGTTAACACTATCGTTCTCACCGATATCACGTACCTAGGTTCTATGTTCAGTGATACGAATAAAAATCCCCCCAAAGGCTCCTCAAGATATGATCATTCACAATGGGCAACCTCCACCTAATAGCAAGTAGTGTAGGTATGGTATACACACAATAATTCAATCGATAGAAACATACATAACCTATAATAATAATTAGGTATTCTCACAACCCAAATCCCCGAATTTATACGTAGTATTATTATTATCTCTTATACTCACGTTACTCTATCCGTACGATTAATCTCTCTATCATATATACTCCATAAGGCCCTCTTATTCTAACATATCCCCTTTGTAGTTATAGAACCATCTCATCACTAAAATATATAATGAAGTCACTCAATAATAGTGTAGGTCTTTCTCTATCACTCGAATTAACCTTGTAAGGTTTTAACTTGTCAAGGAAAAAATTTGAACTTCTGAAATCTCGTTAGAAGCTGAGGAAAATCTCGTTCGAACGAAACTTTGAACAAATTAGGGCTTGAATTTTCATTAGAAGCTCTTTTGAATGAGGTCGTTTGAATGAGGTCATTCTAACATCTTCGAATGAACCTACTCTCTGAATTATCGTTGAATAGGTCGTTGGAAATCTCGTTCGAACGAGAATACCGAAGTTCGTCCCTGTCCTCCAAAAACTACGTTTTTCCAACTTTTTAATCAACCAAATCAACCAAAACTTATCCTAATCCAACGATTCTAAACCATACTCCCTAGTAATATAATACTTTCCAACACGTCTTTAACATCAAATCCCTCAAAGTTATAACATGAAATCATATTTATTCCTCAAATCTTCTAAAAGTCCTAGGTTCATATAATCATCAGTAGTCACAATTAAACCCAAATTTAAATTCGTGATTTCAACATATAAAATTCAGATTTCTAATCCCCAATAAATGGTTATTCAACTACATGCAACACCTATACCAAAATCATTGATTAATACCCAATTTAAGTCCCAATTTCATAATATCATGAATAAATCATCAACTAGTCCAACATGGACATTATATGCTCTAAGTTAAGTAAGATAAACACTTGCCTTTTTCATGAAGGTCTGATTCGTCGCTTGAAATTTGAATAGATGTGTACGTCTCTTCCCGATCTACACATTGATGATGCTTTTTGTGAAAGGTGACTGGGTTTGTCTTTTGAACTCCTAGGAACCACTTCTCCTTCTTCCTCTTGGACTCCCTTTTACCAGATATTTACCCTAACTCTCCCTCATACATGCATATATATTTCTCCAATTTTCATCCATTAATTAATCCCAATTTTTCAAAAGACAAAAATAACCCTCCTGGGTTACGGGTTGGACTAAAGTTTCCCCAGACTCAAAACTAAACCCCCGAGTAGACTTTTTTGACTATTTTGATCCTTCCTGACACACTGACATACTCAAAATAGCACATGCGTATCCCAACTAAGTGTATTGTAACTATTGTATTTTTCACACGATAATTATAATTTATTCGTAATCATATATTACTTTACTCACTAAGTTGTGAAACCCCGTTTAAAATAATAACGGGTGGCCAAGCCTATACTACATTAAATCAGGAATCTCAGATGGCTCATTCTCAGCATCAACAGACTACACTAAAATAGATAAGTCTAACTACCCGAAACTATAAAAGCGGATGCCAAAAATTAAATAAAACATGCAATGGAATTCAATCCAACAATGTACAACTACTAATATGAATTAAGAATATACATGATCAACATGAAGAAAGGTCATACTCTCAATACATCATGAGTACATACAAAAAGATAACCGAATAAGCTGTCGGGTCACAGACACTACAACAACCATAGGGAAGAAATACAAATATCTACCTATAACCCTTGGGTGTAAATCGATATACAAGATGATTCCTATCTAGATTTACAAGAAGTAGGAAGCGACTACAATTTAAATCCCGCAACATTCCGCAACTGTTACGGCTCCCAAAACTCAGGATAGAATAGCATACGGTATCCATTCGGTAGGACACCTTTAGTAAAATATATATACATATATATAGTAAAGGATAAATACAAACGGGTCAGAGCCCATGGTGTAAAAATGTTTAGCAAGTGTGTTAACCGTGCATAATAAATATAAATGCACTATTTCATGGTGAAACCCCCAACTCACCTCTCATCTACAATGCGCACCTAATGGTGTCGTTGAACCTTAATTAAGTTACCCCACTCACTTAAGGAAAACTTACCTTACCATACGCACGGCCTATACCCGTATGACATGCCATCCTAATATAACCCAAGAATCCTTTCCATTCTAATCACACCTAAATATATATATTCACATATATGCCCTACTAGGCTCTCGTGATTCCATTTATTAACTTAAACCAATTATAAATGTTACACATTAACATAGGTTTCAATATAAGAGTTTTATTCTCAAAACAACATACATTCAAGTACTAAGGATAAAACTTCTCTCCACTCTCAACATCGCACTACATTTCGTGCGTGGGGTGTCTTACAAAGCGAAATCCAAACAAGGAATTCCCCCGATACACTACTCCTTGACAATGTTGATCGTAGGGATCCATTATGTCTTCCACACAAATCCTATTATTGCAACTACTTAAATATGGAGTACTATCTAATAACATAATTAGAATCTCTATTAAATCCTTCGGTCGATATAATCGCAATTGTCTCTAAGTACGATCTTTCGACCCAAATAAACTAGTACACCAAATTACCCAAGATGTACCTTATAGAAAATCCATATCCTCTTCACCCATAGGATATATAAATATATGTTTACTCTAAATATATATAAGTAATCATTCATTCCTATAACAACGTATACATAACATAGATAATGTACACTTTGCAATACACATAGTATAAACGGTTATAGGATACCAAAATACTGCACCATGCTATCATCTTCCAGGAATTACTCACTTTCTCCTGGGGTCACCACCTATCGGACTATTATCACACCACCATGGAAACAAAATCAATCGTAATGTTTGGTAAGCAGTCATAGTTCCTACCGATAAGTTAGAACGACTCATACCCAAGACTTCTCACACCCAAAAATACAAAATCGCACAAATAATAGTGGACGACTATGACCTGGAGAATATCCATACCCTGCTGCTCAAGCTAGGGGCTCTCCCTCATCGCGCAACTTCCCATGATAGCATGTGCCAGGTATGATTCACACCATAAGTATGTATATATCATTCACACACTATGTATATATACATCCATGTGATCACATCATATATATAAACCATCGCGTACGGCATAGGTATTCACACCATATGTACACACTCATATATACATATCTACACACACACACACACACACACATATATATATATATATATATATATATATATATATATATATATATATATATATATATATATATATATATATATCCACATAAACACATATATACACATGATATCTCCTCCGTATGTAAGAGAGTCATAAACTCGGCAATATGTGTACATAGCCCTCATTATACTAGTCGTCACTCCAAGAATATTAACTTATTTAGTTATATAAATACGATCCCTCACTTGAAGCATATTAATACATTATCCCTATGATATGAATAGTCTTCCGATATATCCAACATAAATATTATCAACCCAAAATTTAACGCATGTAACAATCACTACACATCCCATCTATATCTGAAAGCACATCGATATATCTAGTAATAATTCCGACAATTGGTATACACATAACCAATAGTCTTCAAACCTCAAGCTTCATTCTAGATTTATTCCATTATACCATCAAGTATGGGTATCTCCATTATTAATCACAGATAGATAAATAGTAACTATCGAAGAACATTACATCAGAACCTATGCTAGTTGATAGTATAGTCCAATCGTTCTCAATTCGGTCTACGATTCAATTCCTCCTACGAACCCTTAACATCAAACGTAAATGTCCATCATCCTACCCATACCATCTATAAATAGGTGCATACTAGTATACAATAATCATTCCGTCTATAAGTATAAACACAACATAATAGTCGGTAATCTACGAGTTCAATACCAATTCATTTCTTATAACCCCATCATTCTTAGAACATCTATTATTGATTGCACCTAAATGGGTAATAACTATCTTGGCTAGAAGTACACACATAACAATTATTTTTGATAATCATCAAAACCATATACCGCAATACCACTTGACTTCAAACGCACATAAGCAAAAAGGGACTAGCTCTATACTTGTAAACTATTTCATGATAGTCCGCCACCATCATATTAATATAATCCGCCTATCATTTAGTCCCATAATCACTTCCTTACTAAAATAGGCGTCCTACCTTCCTGATCCATTTCTAACATAAGTCCAAAAGCCCCTATTCATCCTAAGACACAAATCCCTTAATATTATATCATAACCCTCCATAAAGCATTCACTAAGAAGGTCACTAAGTTTAAAACCCAAAAGAAATGGTGGTTAAAGAAACTCCACTTCTTGCGTAAAAAACAGAGGACCGGTCGACCGGTCCCAGTCCCCCGATCGATCGAGGTTCCAAATTATGACCTACGAAGAATGCAGTAGGATTTTCCTTTGAGGATCGGTGGACTGGGCCCCTGGACGCGATCGACCGACTATAGCAGATATCTTTCCCTTTTTTCCATTTTTGAACAAAACCAACTATCCAACCACCCAAAATATGATCATCCAACCCTCAATCTTTAACTCAATCATATTCCTTACATCAAAACCCAACCTACATCTCCTCTCATCAACTTAAATGCTATAAATCCCATATATAAACATCAAATCCATGTTTTAGTCCCAAAAATTTAGTTTTTAACATATAACCCAAAAATCCAATTGTTTTATCCACAACTTATGAAATGAAATACACAAATGAAATATTTAGCAAGATTAAAAACTTTCCTCGAAATCGTAGTGGTTGAATCGTCCTCGAAATCGTAGTGGTTGAATCGTCCTCGAGATCGCGTGTTGGCCGGACCCTCTAAGCTTTCTCCTCTATCTTTATTCCTTTCTTCTTCTTTCTCTCTTCCTTTATCTTTTTCTAGGGATTTTTTTTCTCTCCCTCTCTTTAAATCTCAAGAATGAGATTTTAATCTCCCAAAGGCTTTATAAGCCGAATTTCCCAAAACACCCAACTTAAGTTATAATACACACTTTAAATGACCCGTTTACTCCAATTCGAGTCAAACTAACTTAAAATTATTTCGAACCCAAAATAAAACCCAAGGATAGTCATTTCAACTATCTCGGCCTATCCGGAATCAATGGCGCACTCAGAATCATGATCCATCATACATTATAACGTCTTCAATTTTTGGACCTCTATTTCCAAATTTTAAAATTCTCCACTTTAGATAAATTTTATTTCTCCCAAAAATTTAAATTTCTTAGTCCTAAAGTCACGAGGTATTACATACTTCCCCCTTACAAGAATTTCGTCCGCGAAATTTAAGTTATGACAAGGACTTCGAATCTCATTTAGTCCTTACATCTACCCTCAAGATCACTGTACCTATCTTTTCCACTTATCACATCGAGGCATATAGACTTTAAAAAAAATCAAACTAGCTACCTAGGGCACCCATACACCCTGTACCCGAGATCAACTCGTAAAACAATAACCCGACTTCACTAGTCTCAAAATCACAATATAACTCCTTAAAAAATTTATCTATAGCGACATATTTTGTATATATAAAAGTATGAAATTCTCAATGGTTGAACTCTTCTCAATTCCTAACATTCGCTACCTTCATACGGGGGAGGTCTCGCAAGCGAAAACCAAATAAGGAACCCTCCCAATAAACTACTGTGCATCTATGTTGGGGATTGAGATCAGTTGAACCAGAGTTAAGGTTTTATAAAAGGTTTTTGAATCATAGATATTTCCCGAAGGCCTATATAATAATATAATATAAAATAATTCCATGTCTTTCGACATGCCAAACAAACACCTTCTATTCTACACACAAGGTTCCTACAATTATAAGACTCTCACCAATACCTAGTTGTCATAACTAGCACAACCATGAGCTAAATTATCCTCTCAATAATGGATCTTCTAAACTCTGAACCTCCTCACTAGACAAATCCTTTACATCACATCAAAACATTGTCGCAAGATAAATCCTTCCCTCGTTGGAATACCACAATTACTTTACCTAGCCCATCTATAAAATAATAACATTATAACCACTACTCAACAAACCTTAACAGTCCGCTCTTCCGTAAATCAATGGCATAAATCTCTACTAGCTCATCGTGAGACGATTTATTATCCCAAAAAATTCCATACAAGGACCACACTTGCTCACTCCTTCCTTCAAGGAAATTTTGTACACCCTATGGTTATAGCAGCTAACCACTCGTTATACTTTACATGTGACATTCCCAATACCGCATAAAGCGTGACCTAAACCCAAATAAATGTATTCTACCCTATCCGTCCACAATTGAATCATTTCCCTTCATCTATGAATCCTTGTTCATAGTCCTCTACTTCTTTTAGGACAAACTTACTTCCTAAAGCCTATTTCTCCACAAGAGAAACATCTTCCCTAAAATCCTTCCTAATCATCTTGAAGGACATAATGCTATTGCGACCCCTGAAAACTCCTTTAGTCCTACTCAATGGACCCAATTCTCCAAATTTCTCACTCCCTTCTTAAATGAAGACGATACTCCTGAAAATGGGATAATGCCACATACCTTTCATCGATAAGAGTCGCCAACACCAAGTTTCCTAACAAACGTCGATGATTTTCTCAATCTAAACCTCCCAAGGGCTTCACTATTCATTTATCCTTAGCACTTAACTTATCGATCACAAAATTTTCAATTCAAATCAAATCTCATTTTCACTCGGCCGCCGTCAAAGCACCTTGAATCACCGCTAGAAATCTCCTCCTTATCTCCGCATGAGTCCTGGAAAGAAAATACCTCCAGTCAAAGCGTACCCAAAATCTGTTATGGGTGTTGTATCTCTCATCTTTCCCCTCTTCCTGGACAACTTATTATTGGTGACATCTGAGACGAGAGCAACTGCATCAGAACATTGTTCAAGTGAGTACACCTCACAGAAGGAAATAGACATGGTGAACACAATAATCCTAATAGTAGGTCCCTACATCAAGAACGCTTTCAGAGGAATACAAAAAACTCACACATATCCTAATGACAATAGAACCTAATTCTCTTATACCATCTGTGACACCCCTCTTAAAATAATAACGGGTGGCCAGCCCTATACTACATTAAATCAGGAACATCAAATGGCTCATTCTCAGTATTAATAGACTACACTAAAATAGATAAGTCTAACTACCCGAAAATATAAAAGCGGATGCCAAAAATTAAATAAAAGATGCAATGGAATTCAAACCAACAATGTACAACTACTAATATGAATGAAGAATATACATGCTCAACATCAGAAAGGACATACTCTCAATACATCATGAGTACATACAAAAATATACTCGAATAAGCTATGAGGTCACAGACAGTACAACAACCATAGGGAAGAAATACAAATAACTACCTATTACCCTTGGGTGTAAACCCTATATACAAGATGAATCCTATCTAGTTTTGCAAGATGTAGGAAGAGACTACAATTTAAATCACGCAAAATTCTGCAACTGTTACGGCTCCCAAAACTCACGATAGAATAGCATTCAGTATTGATGCGGTTGGACACCTGTAGTAAAATATATATACATATATATAGCAAAGGATAAATACAAACGGGTCAGAGCCCGAGGTGTAAAAATGTTTAGCAAGTGTGTTAACCGTGCATAATAAATATAAATGAACAATTTCATAATTAAAGTGGAGTCGCACTCTCGTGAAACCCCCAACTCACCTCTCATCTACAGTGCATACCTAATCGTGCCCTGGAACCTTAATTAAGTTACCCCACCCACTTAAGGACAACTTACCTTACCATACACACGTCTTATACCCGCATGACCTTCCATCCTAATATAACCCATGAATCCTTTCCATTCTAATCACACCTATATATATATATATATATATATATATATATATATATATATTCACATATATGCCTTACTAGGGTCTCGTGATTCAATTTATTAATTAAACCAATTATAAGTCTTAGTATGTTACACATTAACACAGGTTTTAGTATAAGAGTTTTATTCTCAAAACAACATACATTCAAGTACTAAGAACAAAACCACTCTCCACTCTCAACAATGCACTACGTTTCATGCGTGGGGCATCTCGCAAAGCGAAATCCAAACAAGGAACCCCGAGACACTTCTCCTTGATCATAGGGATCCATTATGTCTTCCACACAAATCATATTACGACATTTACTTAAATATGGAGTAGTATCTAAGAACATAATTAGAATCTCTATTAAATCCTTGGGTCGATATAACCATAATTGTCTCTAAGTATGATATTTTGACCCTAATAAACCAGTACACCAAATCACACAAGATGTACCTTATAGAAACTTCGTGTCCCCTTCACACATAGGATACATAAATAAATATTTACTCTAAATATATATAAGCAATCATTAATTCCTATAACAATGTATTCATAACACACATAATGTACACTTTGCAATACACATAGCATAAACAATTATAGGATACCAAAATACTGCACCATGCTATCATCTTCTAGGAAATACTCACTTTCTCCCGGGGTCACCACCTATCGGACTATTATCACACCGGCATGGAGACAAAATCAATCATAACGCATGGGAAGCGGTCATAGTTCCTAACCAGCAAGTGAGAATGACTCATACCCAAGACTTCTCACCCCCAAAAATATAAAATCACACAAATAATAATGGACGGTTATGACATGGGGAATATCCACACCCTGCTCCTCAAGCTAGGGGCTCACCCTCATCGCGAAGCTTTCCATGATAGCATGTGTTGGGTATGCTTCACACTATAAGTATATATATATCATTCACACACTATATATATAGACGTCCAAATGATCACATCATATATACAAACCATCACGCATGACATAGGTATTCACACCATATGTACACACATATATACATATCTACACATATATATATCCACATATACACATATATACACACTATCTCTCGTCCATATGTAAGAGATTCATAAACTCGGCTATACATGTACATAGTCCTCTTTATACTAGCCGTCACTCCAAGCATATTAACTTAATCAGTTATATCAATACGATCCCTGACTTGAAGCATATTCAACCATTACCCATATGATATGAATAGTCTTCCAATATATCTAACATTAAGATTATCAACCCAAAATTTAACACATGTATCAATCAATACACATCCCATCTATATCTAAAAGGACATCGATATATGTAGTAATAATTCAAACTATTGGTATATACCTAACCAATAGTCTGCAAACCTCAAGCTTCATTCTAGATTTATTCCATGATCCCATCAAGTATGGGAATATCCATTACTAATCTCAAATAGATATTTAGTAACTATCCCGGCGATCATTACATCACAACCTATGATAGTTGAAAGTACAGTCCAATCGTTCTCAATTTGGTCTATGATTCAATTCCTCCTATGAACCCTTAACATCAAATGTACGTGTCCATCACCCAACCCATACCATCTATAACCAGGTGCATAACAGTATTCGATAATAATTCCAGCTATAAGTATAAACTGTAATACCCCTTATTTTTATAGCTTTTAAAATTATGGGATTTACTAAGTTTAATTAAGATAAATTAATTTAATTTTAATCCGGAATGTTGCTTTGAATATTTACTAGCGTGACGAAAGTTAGTAATTACTGGAAATTTGTTATTTGTTGCATATTACTGGATGAGTATAGTAATATATGAGATTTATTTTTATAATGTTGTCATGAGTGAATTAAATGACGATTTCGAAAATTTAAGTCGGAACGTGCTCGTGTCACGTCGGGACTAATTTGGTCAAATAAAAAGTGAATATTTTATAAGTTGTCCATATGGTCATTTTGAGTGCGCCAACGCGTCCGGTAGGGTCGAGATAGTCAGAAAAGTGTACCCGGGGGTGTAGTTTGGGTCTCGGGGCAATTTTAGGCTTAATTAGTACCCCGGGAGGGCATTTAGTCATTTTACATAATTGGGTAATTAAACCCATGAAATTCAGCAACCTATATCAGCCATTTAGGTTAGCTTTTAGGGTTAGAAAATCCATAAATCAAGTGACGGCCATTGGAGAAGAGAGGAGAGAGCTCCAAGGCAATTCAAGGCCAAGAAACCACAGGTTTGCACCACCGCCACCACCACCGCGTAGATCGCGAGAGGAGGAACGCAGCCATACCAAAAATCAACCGTGAATCAGAATACCAAAAATCTCAGGCAAGGTTTTAACTTGTGTATTTTCGTTAATGCAATCTTCATATTGGTTTAGGATTGATTAGAGATGATAAATATGGAAGAACACCCAATTTGTGTTAGGAAAATGCATGTAGAAATGATTTATATGAAATTCTGAAACCCTTGGCATGTAGAGGAAATTAAATCACGAAATTTTGATGATCATAAGAAAGAAATTCTGGAGAAAGATTGATTAGAAAACTGTTTAAGAAAATTCTAGGGTTCTTGATAATTGGAGACAATTTTAGGTGGAAAATCCATGTTTAAATGATGTATATGAACATGCCTTACGTTAGAATCATCTAGTATATTGTTATGATGTTAGTAGTAGAATTTTGGGACGATTGGAACATGGAAATATCGATTTTGTGTAATTTTGGTGATGAAACCCGTAACTGCATTATGCAGAATTTTTCCCAGACCTGCTTGATCGATCGATCGAGCCCCAAGCTTCAATCGATCGACCCCTCCTGGAAGACTCCTATTTCCCCTCTTTAAATGAGTTAAATTCATATTGTTGTGAAATAATTCTTGGGCATTCTTGATAAAATGATTTGGGAGACATTGAGGACCAGTAGGGCATAGGAATAAATGTTGGGACTTTTAATCTTCAACGAGAATGGTATTTATGGGACATGTACTTTAGGGTTGGTGAATTTATAAATTTAAAGGGTGAGGTACGTAAGAGAGTTACATTGGAACCTAATAGAGACACTTACTGAATTTCTGATTTGTGAGGAAATAGTCCACGAGTGTCAGGTAATGAGTGAGAAAACCCTTCGAGTTAAGGTTAGGAACAAAACCTTATACGTAATTCTATAAATGTGAAATTTAGGAAATGGTATAATTATGGGCGACGAGAAGAACCTATATTAATATGATAAAGTGGTATATTTATATGATTGTGTGTACATATATTATATACTTGTGAAAATCGTGCCCACGCTACTTGCTATCCCTGAGGTTACCGCGCTGGGACAAGTCTTATCTCGATGGGACCTTTATGGGGGATATTTACTTGTACCCTAGAAGATATATATCCTTGGTACAGGCTAGTGATTTGATAATTCAGACGGTCCTAAGAGATGCAGGCATGTGCCATCCTCTTAGAGACTTGGAATCTATTCTTCGCCTCATCTTGTTTGTGTATAGATACCTTGGTACAGGCTATCGCAGTGATAGTTCAGACGGTCCTACGAGACATGGAATCTATGCTTCATCTCAATTTTGTTTGAGTATGTGTTAATACAATTCGAGAGTGATTCCGATTGTATTCCCCTTAATATGAGTGATATGGGATCTGGATAGTAGAGTATGCACGTAGCATAGTTTTATGAGGGGTGCTGTTTTTTTATTTATATTATGAGTAGTTAATATATATATGAGATTTTGAAATTCGAAAGTGCCTACTGTGATTTGATAAGTAGGACTTGGTTGATGACTCAGATAGTGAATACTTGTTTCGCGAAAGTGTATATGTTACTAAGAAACTTTATAAATTAATAAAAGTTAAAATGAGAGTTGTGCTGCTAATTGGAAGTATTCTTTGTAAACAAAACAACATTGTTCGGTTTTGAAATCTTACGAGTAAGAAGATACGCTAAATTATTGGGAAGGTTAGTATAATAAAATGATAAGAGAAACCGATGGGAAGGTTAGTGCGATAGGTGTGCACATTAGAAGAGAGGTGAGTATTTCTCAAGAGAGTGACGCACTAATATATATGTATGTATTATAGGTGCCCAGCCACAAGGGCGTCTTGCTTAGGATCTCTTGGAAGGAACGCGCTGCAGCTTAGGTGGGAGTTGCAGGTCTCTTGATTAGACGACTTCGTTCATTCGGATCCACTCTTAGTACTTTCACCAGTTGAGCATGTGTAGCTCTCTCCATTATTCCGTTGTTATTGGCACTTTTGTATTTCAGCTATCTCATAATTGTTACTATGGGATTATTCAGTTTGGATGTATGATTTTAGTTTTCACATGTTGACATTCGCTTGACGAATGTATTATATTATTTGGTTTATTGTGGTGTGATTCTTACTTGTAGAAATGTCGTTTTTAAATAAATAAATCTTTTTCTTTAATTAAAATTTGGAAAGTTATATATGAAAATTGTTTTTGACACTTAGCTTAATTATTTAGGGTGTTAAATTGGAAAATGTATTTTTATCGACAATGATACTGAGAATGAACCAACTGTTTACCTTGATATAATTTAATAAAGGAGTGATCACCCGGTATTTAATTAGGCGGGGTGTCACAGGTGGTATCAGAGCATCAGGTTCTAGTGTCCTTAGGATCTGTACGGCTTATTATGCTTTCAGCGTTACTTTGTTTGTTATAGAGCCCTATGTTTAGGATTATCGATTCTTTTGGCGAGATTTCGTTCTCCTGCTATAATGTGTATGCATTAGTGAATTCTAATTTCATTCGGATGTGTGCGTGTGCCGAGCGATGACGGATGTCAGAAGAAGACTGTTAAGCGTACATCAGGAGGCAGGGCTCAGTTGAGATTATGAAATATATTCGTGGATGACGACCGTAGTCGAGGTCACCTCCATTATGGCACGAGAAGCCATGACTTGAAAGGCGACTAAGATGCAACAATAATTTTCAAATGCTGTTATAGTCAAATGAGGTGCGGGGGTAAACTTACCCAACGTTTTACAAAAACGTGTAGAGACTATCAACGAGATGTTTTAGAAACACGAAAATTATATGTGTCTTTACCAAAGGTGGTCAAGTATCCAAAGGCTTAAATGTAGAACGGAGTGTGGCAAACCAAAAGTGAAAATTTAGAGAAAAATTTTCTTGGCTTTCGGGACGAAATTATAATGGTTGGAGACAACCACCAATTTTAGAAGTGGAATGCTGTGCCTATAGGAGGACCTGAGGTACAGTGTTGACCGTATGTTACTTCCTTAACCGTTCAGGATGAGAAGCAAATGTGGTCCTGAACTCTTCGAGGGAGGGCATATCAGGGGTCCATTCGTGAATTTGAATCTTAACCGTTAGCCAATTTTGTATCGGAAGATGTAGATACAAGTGGGGGAAACGACTCCAAGTGGAAGACCAACTCGTAAAAATAATTGATAAAACTCGAGGAGGAAATTCTGGTGGATGAACGATCCAGAGGTTGACATTGTCATATTGTGTCAGAATAAATGATAACACTTCTTTGTGGAGGAAGTTAAAAGAATCGAAGAATTTAGTCGAGAATGAGACTGAATGCAACGGTGGTTGTATAGCACCACAGAAGGATGTGGATACACATCAAGAAAACCATTTAAATGCTTCAGGAAGTTAAATTCTTACCAATTGATGGTAAATTCAGTAAATACTAGTATAGATAGTAACATGATCTTTATGGAATAAGAAGGCTATGGAACAACCGGGATGGTTAACAGAAATCGAGTGTACTAATGTCTGAGGAAAGGACAATCCTAACCGGGTTAGTAGGACAGGTGATGGGTGAATTATGTGTTGGGGTATTTTTTGCGGAGTGAGATCGCTCACGATAATATGTTCCGAAGTAAGTATAAGGGCAAGAATACGGTGCCTAGTAAAAAGGCAACGAGTAAAGTAATTTTGTTTTGGTTTGGGCAGACGTGTTACGTCCGAAAACCATTTGTGCAGTCAAAACAATTGCCAGGATGGAAGTATAAGTTGTATGCTTATAGGATGCGACGTGTTTATGTGACACGAGCGAGTCACCATATTTTGTTTATTGCTAGATTAGCATGTGAGATGAGTTTAATGCATATCATTATAAATGTTACCATTATGTGAATATTTTCCTTAGTATAACGGGATTTTTCTTTGGTGCTATCCGCGTGGGATGAATGAGCATGTTAACAGTGTTTTTAAACTTTATTGAGGTTACTCGTTGTAGTAATGTGATACACGAGTATGATATTACCCTTGTTAAAACGTTATAGAAATGGGTAGTATGATAGTGGGCATTTATTGCGAGGCTATTGGAGTAGTTTCATTGGTGCAACATGTTCCATGTTTGTTTTGGCGAGGCTTACCTGTAAGAGAGTTGGACTCGCACTTATATTATCTATCCTAGGACTTGGGAGGAGATAGTGGACTCGAGATATTTGATGCCAATGTATGTATAGACTTTGTTAGTATGATTCCTTATGTATCGGGATTTACCGTTGAGCGAAAAGATTTGACTCAGTATTATGTTTAGCACTCCGAACTCAGTGATAGGAAGAATGCATTTCTATATTTAACCTTTAGAGATGTGGGAGTTAATCTTTATACCCCTATTATTAGGGAAGGGAATTTAAAAAAAAAAAATTCGATCGTATGTATCTGAGGTTTATAGAATAAAATTTCCATCAACCAATACGATAGTGAAATTGGTGAAACGTTCTTTATTAAGAATAATTACGAGAGAATTGTAACTTTTCTGTCAAGAGACGGAATAAAGGGGTACATACCACGGACGGAGGACCTAATGGATTTCGATGACCGACAAAACTAGGTAGTAGTGTATCGGGGGGGTTCCTTGTTTGGATTTATCTTTGCGAGACATCCCACGCATGAAACTTAGCGTAAGGTTGGAAATAGGGAGACATTTGGTCACTTTTCCACGAGTTTGGTACCCTGGTCGAAATGGGATCTAGTAATTATGTATGTAAGTTGGAAGTTGAATTTTGTTTTAAGGTTATTGGAGCCGGATCTTGTGGTAGGAAAACATTGAAAGTTATCCCCACAAGTTGAGGGGTGGAACTATGATAAGGAGAATTTAAGAATTCTGATTTCTAGGGTGATTGAAGTACCCGAATATCATAACCGCGTACAGAACACAAAGTGAATAAAGAGTTAGAATGATTTTTAGCATGGATTATCTGTAAAGGACTTTATACTATACAAAAGAGATGACCTATAATTATTTTGATGAATAAAGCGTTAGCGATTTACTTTAGTTGTTGTACCTACTTGGGAAAATTGTTGTACTTATCTGAGGAAGGTTGAGAATTATTATTCCTCTTTTATTGTCATGGAATTTGAATGCCCCATTCCTTCTATTCCGTTGAATTTAGTTAGTTCTACAGATGAGTATCACGCGGTTCTCTCTCCCAGGGCGGTCGGAGTATTGCAAAAATGTGGGCAGCTTGGTTAACTACAGTTAAAATTGTCCCAATCGGAGGGACGTGTGAAATGTATGTTTGTGGGAATAGTATGATGAAGTGGAAGTGATAGAGTGGATTAAGCATCACATGAGGGGAGATAATCCATACATAAGTGTGCAATTAAAATAGCATGCCCTAACTTGATTGGAAGGCTATGGAAGCCGTTCAAGAATTGGTATTCCTTGAATAGAGTAGAATTTAATGATTATGAAGAACACCCGAAGAGGAGTTATTATTAGTCAAGTATGAGAACGACTTGCACATATAAAGAGTAAGGATGTTAGTATGGTATAAGAGATCCAGAAGTGCGCTTCGTGGAGAGAAGAGCACGGGTCGGAACTTTCGGCATACTCCAAGGAGTAAGGGGAGTATTACGTGTCACTTAATGTGAGACATTTCAAGGGAAGAATGGATGTTTAGCGAGACTTAGTGAGTAGTCTCTACATGCACCACCTGTAAGTAAGGTTTGGTTGAAAGCGGAGAATCAACCAAAGAATTCTGTGTTTATTGACAATTCCTGAAATTGGAAGAGGTCGGTAAAGTTGGTACAGTCCTTGGATGGGTTGCCATCCTCAAAACGAGATCAAGGGTTTATCCCGAACTTGTGAATTAAGTCACCGAGAAGGAAGTGATTGATATTCCTTTGGGTTGGCTTACAATATTAACTAGAATGCCCAGACTTCCTTCAAAAGGAAGGATCGCGCCAGTGCATGGTCCGGCGCAGTATAAATTCCTGAATCAGGATGAGATTGGTGAATCCCACCTTCGAAATGGGATTTCAGGAACCAGCGGAGTTAAGATTTCATTTCGAATAGGACGTATCACCCTTAGCCAGGGAATAAGCGCATGGTGATTAAAGATTAGGGAATCCACGTGAAGGAGATTTTGGAATCCTGGTACAATGATTTCAAGCATGCTCAGTAGAAACACTCTTACCTGTTTGTCGTGTACAAGGTACTTATTAAGGTTTTATTATGAAAGAAGCTCGACTATTCTCCTTCCGTATGATTAAAGGAGAGTAGGTAAACAAAATTTTTGGATCGGTCAAGAGAACTTTCGATAAATGTGGTAGAATTCCACGGCTGTATTAGGCGACCAAGAGTGATCAAATGTTCGTAATATTTTCTCAGAATGGGAGTTTTGTATATGAATGATCTCAGTATTTGTCTATAGTAGGTTGCGGCCTCCTAATGTTAGTGAGATAATGAAATGTATAACGTATCAGCGTGACTTATGCGAATGTTGTCGGTTGGGAGCACAAGGTGAAGTATCTCTAATGAGAATGTAAAACAATGTTGCTGTGAAGAAAGGGCTATAGTAATTGAGCGCCATAATTTGTAGTTAGTTTGTGTACGGAAAAAGGATATCCAGAATTGTGCTATCGGAGAGGCCTTATTTTTCCGAATTTTGGGACGAAATTCAGTTATTAGGGTGGAAGTATGTAATACCCCGTATTTTTATAGCTTTTAAAATTATGGGATTTATTAAGTTTAATTGAGATAAATTAATATAATTTTAATCCGAAATGTTTCTTTGAATATTTACTAGCGTGACGGAAGTTAGTAATTATTGGAAATTTATAATTTGTTGCATATTACTGGATGAGTATAGTAATATATGAGATTTATTTTTATAATGTTGTCATGAGTGAATTAAATGACGATTTCAGAGATTTAAGTCGGAATATGCTCGTGTCACGTCGAGACTAATTTGGTCAAATAAAAAGTGAATATTTTATAAGTTGTCCGTATCGTCGTTTTGAGTGCGCCAACGCGTCCGGTAGGGTCGAGATAGTCAGAAAAGTGTACCCGGAGGTGTAGTTTGGGTCTCGGGGCAATTTTAGGCTTAATTAGTACCCCGGGAGGGCATTTTAGTCATTTTACATATTTGGGTAATTAAACCCACGAAATTCAGCAACCTATATCGGCCATTTAGGTTAGCTTTTAGGGTTAGAATATCCAGAAATCAAGTGACGGCCATTGGAGAAGAGAGGAGAGAGCTCCAAGGCAATTCAAGGCCAAGAAACCACCGGTTTGCACAACCGCCACCACCACCGGGTAGATCGCGAGACGAGGAACGTAGCCATACCAAAAATCAATCGTGAATCAAAATACCAAAAATCTCAGGCAAGTGTTTAACTTGCGTATTTTCGTTAATGCAATCTTAATATTGGTTTAGGATTGATTAGAGATGATAAATATGGAAGAACACCCAATTTGTGTTAGGAAAATGCATGTAGAAATGATTTATATGAAATTATGAAACCCATTCCATGTAGAGGAAATTAAATCACAAAATTTTGATGATCATAAGAAAGAAATTCTGGAGAAAGATTGATTAGAAAACTGTTTAAGAAAATTCTAGGGTTCTTGATAATTGGAGAAAATTTTAGGTGGAAAATCCATGTTTAAATGATGTATATGAACATGCCTTACGTTAGAATCATCTAGTATATTGTTATGATGTTAGTAGTAGAATTCTGGGACGATTGCAACTTGGAAATATCGATTTTGTGTAATTTTGGTGATGAAACCCGTAACTGCATTATGCAGAATTTTTCCCAGACCGGCTTGATCTATCGATCGAGCCCAGAGCTTCGATCGATCGAAGGTTCGATCGATCGAGTCCCAAGCTTCGATCGATCGACCCCTCCTGGAAGACTCCAATTTCCCCTCTTTAAATGAGTTAAATTCATATTGTCATGAAATAATTCTTGGGCATTCTTGATAAAATGATTTGGGAGACATTGAGGACCAGTAGGGCATAGGGATAAATGTTGGGACCTTTAATCTTCAACGAGAATGGTATTTATGGGACATGTACTTTAGGGTTGGTGAATTTATAAATTTAAAGGGTGAGGTGCGTAAGAGAGTTACGTTGGAACCTAATAGAGGCACTTACTGAATTTAAGATTTGTGAGGAAATAGTCCACGAGTGTCAGGTAATGAGTGAGAAAACCCTTCGAGTTAAGGTTAGGAATGAAACCTTATACATAATTCTATAAATGTGAAATTTAGGAAATGGTATTATTATGGGCGACGAGAAGAACCTATATTAATATGATAAAGTGGTATATTTATATGATTGTGTGTACATATATTATATACTTGTGAAAATCATGCCCACGCTACTTGCTATCCCTGAGGTTACCGCGATGGAACAATTCTTATCTCGATGGGACCTTTATGGGGGATATTGACTTGTACCCTAGAAGATAGATATCCTTGGTACAGGCTAGTGATTTGATAGTTCAGACGGTCCTAAGAGACGCAGGCATGTGCCATCCTCTTAGAGACTTGGAATCTATTCTTCGCCTCATCTTGTTTGTGTATAGATATCCTTGGTACAGGCTATCGCAGTGATAGTTCAGACGGTCCTAAGAGACTTGGAATCTATACTTCGTCTCAATTTTGTTTGAGTATGTGTTAATACAATTCGAGAGTGATTCCGATTGTATTCCCCTTAATATGAGTGATATGGGGTTCTGGATAGTGGAGTATGCACGCACCATAGTTTTATGAGGGGTGATGTTATTTTATATATATTATACGAGTAGTTAATATATATATGAGATTTTGAAATTTGAAACTGCCTACTGTGATTTGATAAGTAGGACTTGGTTGATGCCTCAGATAGTGAATACTTGTTTCGCGAAAGTATATATGTTACTGAGAAACTTTATAAATTAATAAAAGTCAAAACGAGAGTTGTGCTGCTAATTGGAAGTATTCTTTGTAAACAAAAAAACATTGTTCGGTTTTGAAATCTTACGAGTAAGAAGATACGCTAAATTATTGGGAAGGTTAGTATAATAAAATGATCAGAGAAACCGTTGGGAAGGTTAGTGCGATAGGTGTGCACATTAGAAGAGAGGTGAGTATTTATCAAGAGAGTGACGCACTAATATGTTGTTGCATTGGCTTGTATCAATTTAAATACTTGCTAAACGTATTTTTTAAATCAAACACACTTTCGGGCTCTGACCCATTTCTTTTCTCTCTCTCTCTCTCTCTTGTATATATATGTATGTATTACTGGTGCCCAGCCACAGGGGCGTCTTGCTTAGGATCTCTTGGAAGGAACGCGCTGCAGCTTAGGTGGGAGTTGCAGGTCTCTTTATTAGACGACTTCGTTCATTCGGATCCACTCTTAGTACTTTCACCAGTTGAGCATGTGTAGCTCTCTCCATTATTCCGTTGTTATTGGCACTTTTGTATTTCAGTTATCTCCAGTATTGTTACTATGGGATTATTCAGTTTGGATGTATGATTTTAGTTTTCACATGTTGACATTCGATTGACGAATGTATTATATTATTTGTTTTATTGTGGTGTGATTCTTACTTGTAGAAATGTCGTTTTTAAATAAATAAATCTTTTTCTTTAATTAAAATTTGGAAAGTTATATATGAAAATTGTTTTTGACACTTAGCTTAATTATTTAGAGTGTTAATTTGGAAAATGTATTTTTATCGACAGTGATGCTGAGATTGAACCAACTTTTTACCTTGATTTAATTTAATAAAGGCGTGATCGCCCGAAATTTAATTAGGCGGGGTGTCACATAAACACAACCTAAGAGTCGGTAATCTAAAAGTTTAATCCCAATCCATTTCTTATAACCCCATCATTCTCGGAACATATATTATTGATTGCACCTAAATGGGTAATAACTATCTCGGCTAGAAGTACACACATAAGAATTCTATTCGGTAATCCTCAAAAGCATATACCGCAATACCACTTGACTTCAAATGCACATAAGCAAAAAGGGACTAGCTCTATACTTGTAAACTATTTCATGACAGTCTGCCACCATCATATTAATAAAATCCGCCTATCATTCAGTCCCATAATCATTTCCTTACTAAAATAGGCGTCCTACCCTCATAATCCATTTTTAACATAAATTCAAAAGCCCTTATTCATCTTAAGGAAAAAATCCCTTAATATTATATCATAACCCTCCTTAAAAAATTCACTAAGAAGGTCACTAAGTTTTGAACCTAAAAGAAAAGGTGGTTAAAGAAACTCCCATTCTTAGGCTAAAAACAGAGGACCGGTCGACCGGTCCCAGACCCCTGATCGACCGCAGTTCCAAATTTTTTCCTACGAAGAATGCAGTAGGCTTTTCCTTTGAGGCGCGGTCGATCGGTCCCCTGGCCGCGGTCAACCGACCAAACCAGATATCTTGCCCCTTTTTCCATTTTTGAACAAAACCAACTATCCAAATACCCACAATATGATCATCCAACCCTCAATCTTTAACTCAATTATATTCCTTACATCAAAACCCAACCTACATCTCCTCTCATCCATTTAAATGCCATCAATCCCATATATAAACATCAAATCCAAGTTTTAGTCCCAAAAATTTAGGTTTTAACATATAACCAAAAAATCCCAATTCTTTTATCCACAAATTATGAAATGAAATACACAAATGAAATATTTAGCAAGATTAAACACTTGCCTCGAAATCGTGGTGGTTGAATTGTCCTCGAGATCGCGTGTTGGCCAGAGCCTCCAAGCTTTCTCCTCTCTCTTTCTTCCTTACTTCTTCTTTCTCTCTTCCTTTTTCTTTTTCTAGGGCTTCTCTCTCTCTCTCTCTCTCTCAAAATCTCAGGAATGAGATTTTAATCTCCCAAAGTCTTTATAAGCCTAATTTCCCAAAACACCCAACTTAAGTTATAATACACACTTTAAATGACTCGTTTACTCCAATTCGAGTCAAACTAACTTAAAAATATTCCGGACCAAAAATAAAACCCAAGGACAGTCATTTCGACTATCTCGACCTATTCGAAATCAATGGCGTACTTAGAATCATGATCCAACATACTTTAAAACGTCCTCAATTTTTGGACCTCTATTTCAAAATTTTAAAATTCTCCAATTAAAATAAATTTTATTTCTCCCGAAAATTTAAATTTCTCAGTCCCAAAGTCACGGGGTATTACATAAGTAATCTTCAACATAATTCTCACCAAGAAATACTAACTCTCATCATGCTAGTAATTATTTACCTAAATCTAGATTAATTATAAAAGTTTCCCCACTTAAATTAATTAATCCCATAATTAAAATAAAATCTTTCAGAAATATGGGGCATTACAATGTCTTGATTTCGATTGATCCAATTCCCAAAATTTTGAAGGCTCTACCGTCGACCATCAAAGCAAAACAAACTTTATACTCTTTGAGGGAGGATAGATAATAATGAGTATGATACATATGAATTAGAAAACCATAAT
Organism: Sambucus nigra; assembly: GCA_949130495.1. Classification (NCBI taxonomy): domain Eukaryota; kingdom Viridiplantae; phylum Streptophyta; class Magnoliopsida; order Dipsacales; family Adoxaceae; genus Sambucus; species Sambucus nigra. Next base: position 425,146,993 of record OX422218.1, read on the forward strand.
TGAGAACCTAAAAGTAATTAAATGACTCACTAAAAGAATTAGTTTCTAGGAGAGAAAAGTCATCTACATCATTCAAATCAATTCCAACTGCTACTGGTGCTAATACATCTAAACCTTATAATATCCTTTGCCATTAATTTTCTTAAGTTTGGTAGAATAAATAATGATGTTCCTATACTCATGATAATAGTAATACTCTTAGCCCTTGTGAACCTTTGAATTGGACATGGATCTCATCAAACCTCGGTTATCTAGTCTTCCTCTAATGATTAGGCTTACATCATCACCACCACCCTTAACCAATTTACTCATGGTGGAGAGAAAGGTTGGCAATACCTAATCCAAAACAATACTTTTTATCTCGTATAACATCATAGACGCTAAATGATAATACCAATCAAGAAGAGGAACCAATAAATTTGAGACATTCTCTTCTTCATCCGTTTTCACCTCCATGTTTCATAGTTCCAAGACAAAGCTATTAAACTCATTGAGTTACTCTTACCCCAAAGTACTCGGTCCCATACAAAATAAATATAACTTCTTTTCAAGATTAAAAATATTTCTTAAAAAATTCTCTAAATAAAGATTATCAAGCTTTAACGAAATCTCCTTAGAGGAAGTATCTCTTATAATGTTTTGCTTGATCTCAATAGAAAAAAAAACAATCGAATCTTGGAATAGGACTTCAAATCCATCTTTTTTCTCTTTTTATCCTTCAATACATCAAATTTTACTTATAAAACTTTGATGAAGACCTCCTTGATAAGGATGTCCTTTACATTAACTTGCCAAATAAAAATATTCTTCTTTGAATAAAACTTCTCCCAATCATAATTTATCTTAAATGCTATAAAAAAAACCTTAGTTTACAATAGAGGATTTTATATTAATATGTTGTGCGGAGGTGATGTATTTCGAACTAGGGCTTCATTACTAACAAAATAATAACAAGAAAAATATGGAAATCCAAATAAATAAAAGAGAAAAGAGATTACATGACACAAATTATAATGTAAATGGCGATCTGTGTCACTAAATAAAAGAAGATTACAAAAATAAAAGGCCTTTTTTTTCATTCCTCGCACATAAAATTGAACTCCCTTCTCACAAAATAATAGCCCTCACACAATAATGGATGACTGAAACAATACAACCCTCACCACAAAAATTATCATAAATTTTACCCATATCCTTAGTAGAGAATACCCAAGATTGGTTCATAATATGACAAATTTTACATAAAGTGAACCCTCATTATGCACTCACAAATTCTCTGTTGCATCAGAAGAGGAAATTGTCTATATTTTTCTATCCAAATATAGGTAGGGAAGCACGGCTTAAATAAAGAGATGAAATCCATGAAACTAAAATGATATAAAACACCTCTTGAACTTGGAAATTACAAGTCCTAAAAAATTAGCTGAATAAAGTTGCCTAGTTGACATGAAGGCAAAAATCTCATCAGATAAGATAAGATAAAGTAAATAGAATTTTGTGTTAAACTCAAACTCTATTTACACCAATGGCTGAGACAATGTTCGCTAAGTACAAATTTTAGGAGAGGATACAATTTATTTATATATAAAGACCACACTATGTGACTTTGAAATTTTGAACAATAGAGGATAAATATAAAATTTTGGGTCCAGTTACACCATTACAGTATCATATATCATGGCAATACTATTATTTCCAAAAATGGTTTTAAAGTTTATTTGGTTGGACATGGTTTCCCTATTTTCAATTTGAGTGTGTTTGATTGCCCACATTTATTTCCAATGTTTTTTTACCCACTCACTAAATACTACTAGTTAAAGCTTAAATATTCGCATTTTTAAACTGCTATTTTCCTCTCCCCGATACTCCAAAATATATTTTGTGTGTAGATTAAGTTCATTCACTTCAAAAAATTTATACAACTACAATTAAACATACAAATTATTTTGTGTGAAACTTTTTATTTTTATTTTTTCTACCACGCTTGCCCTTAATATAAAAAGAGGTTTAGTTTTAGGTACAAAAGACTGATTTGACTTAGTTTATTAAAAAATATGTATAAAATTTGTCGTTTTGTCAAACTTTAGTGAGACATCCATGTTAAATTAAAAGTTCACATGCTAACATAATAGTTTCAAAACATTAATGTTATAGATAAAATGCAAACAATAATTGTGAAAAATTGAAATGTAACTGTGATATGGACCAAATACAAATTGTAAAAAAGAGAGTGAAGTTAAAAAATTACTTCTAGAGTATGGTACATATATTAAATACACCTAAAAGTAATTATTATGATTAAGATGTGTAAAGAATAACAAGTCTATAGCTAAATTAAGTTTTATGTTGATTTAATGCCAAACCTTAACATAGTTTATTTTTTAACATACTTGAGGATGGACTAACTGTTCTGAAATTTATGAGCTTAACACTCCTCTCATTTATAACCCTAACTGCATTAGTTTCACTGCCAACGATGGCACTAAAATTCACCCAACCTACCCACATGATTGAACCCAAAGCTCCTAATTGAGATGTTGCAAAATAATTTGCCTCCATTCTCTCCTCCAAAATTTTCTCAGATAATGACGCTGCTATAAAATCTACATGGAGTTACAATGGTGAGATTGCTATATTTTCTCCAAGGAAGACATTATTTCAATGGTTACCCCTATCGAGTATGCACGTTTTGGTCAATTACGACATGGTTGTCCATCTATGGAATTGATTCGTAAAATTTTATTGAACTTTTCTCTAAAATGGGAATTTTTAATTGGTTTGATGGATAACTCTCATTTCATGATCTGATTAAATTATGATGAAGACTTTAAAAGGATGTGGTTGAGTGAAAAGTGGTTTATATATTGATATCCAATGAAGGTTATTAATTGGTCAAATGATTTCAAAGAAAATTTAGATAGCCCTATTATGCCCATTTGGATCAATTTACCATACCTTCCTGTGAGTACAAGAATTATCACAATAAGGATCTACAAAATAATGACAAAGAATGGAATGCAAAATCAGACTCACAACAACGATATACGCGGTTCGACAAATTGCCTACACCCACACAAAGGATACTATTTTATTATATCATCTCTCAATGCTCGGGATTATATACCTTTGCTCCGAGTCAGGGTTTACAATTTATAGGTACATAAAAGTAAGATATTGAGTTGTATAAGGAACTCATTTAATACATGGATAATTCATTATGTCCCCAAATATCTCCTTCGAGATTGTTGGTAACCAATTTTGAAAAGTCGTATGACCGTGTGATAATTGATTAACTTCGCAAATTTCTAATTCAACACACTTATTTAATTTCATCCCCTAATCATGCATCTAAGTGCAAGTATTAACCCATAAACAAATAAAGCAAGCAACACAAAGTTAAGGAAAAATCCCCGAAGGGCAAAACCTTTTGTTTCTAGAACTTTGAATAATTTACAAGACCATTGAATTACGTACAACCTGATAATCACCGGCAAGTGTAACGCACAGTGTCTTCGACAAACCTTCAAAGCAACGGCTAGAAATAGTGTCGGCTGGAATATCCCGCAGGAACTCCAGGTGATCAGCAATGAAGAAGAGAGACGACTTCTCCACAAGGGTTGAACAATAACAAAATTCTGTTATAGGGTTCCAAAAGATTCACAAGGATTTGGCAATGGTATGTGAATGAAACATGAGTCTTGGGACTCAAAACAATTAAAGACTTGAGGAAAAATCACTCTCTAAATCATCTCAAAAGCCTCAAAAAAATAACTGCCCGAAGTTTGTTTAAATACCAAAACCTTGAGAAATTTTAAACAAATACGGAACTGTGCAAATTTATCCCTGGCGGACCGGTCCGGTATGGATGAGGATTGGTCTGGGTGAGGACCGGTTCGTTTTCTCAATAGGATCCTTCGGTTCGCTATCGATCCGGGGTGTACTGGCTTTTCATCAAGAAGATCGGTCCACTAGATGGGCGGACCGGTCCGGGGTTGGATCAATTCATTTTCTCTGGCCGGACCGGTCCAGCCTATCAGTCTTTGATACGTCTTCTTCTTTTAATATTCGGATCCGTTGATGACTGTATGAATCTTGAATTTCTTCAACGGTGTAACGGCGTACGGCATAACAAATTGATAATGGAAAAAAATGTCATTACAAATCTCCCCCTATGTCTATGCCGGTACATACATAAAAACAAACATCTGAATTATGAAATATCAAAATGCATATAAAAATCTACCCTTCCATGAACCCAGAACTGGAACGATAAAAATGAATAAGACTTCATCGTTTGCTCTTCGAACCTTCAGGAATCTCAACGCTTTTCTCATCAGGGTGTGCAATTCAGATATCATAAAAGCAGTACCTACACACATGAGAAAAAGCAAAATACCAAGTGACGTATCGAGTTTGAAATGAGATAAACATAGATACCAATTTATGATAAAAGCATACGCTAAATCTCAAAAATTCAAAACTCCCCCAGAATATGATAATTCTTTCTCCCCCCCCCCCCCTTTTTTATGATGACCCCAAATAGACAAAGTAGAAGAATGAATAAAATAAGAAAAATCAGGGTGTCACGGTACATAAAACAAGGCATCAAATAATATGGCAAATGTGCTCTTGCAAGGAGATGCTCAAAAAACAAATGCACAAACTATTGTTGATTTTTCAATTTTTCATACTAAAAAAATACATTCGAAAAAATTGCTACAAAAATCACACCATGGATTTAGACTCAAATAACCAAGTCATGGAGATGGAATGAATGGGTGTGAACACATTCGATGGGTAAATCAATTCAATCAATCATATGTGCACGATGCATATGTGTACCCTTAACGAATGAGCATCAAAAGTATCCTTAGGTGAAAAGATTGTTAAATTTAGATGACATTGTCTTATGCAAATCAACAAATGAAAGTCAAAGTGATTTCCACACCAATAACGTCCAAAACTATGTAGAACATTTTTGAGCATTTCAAGGACGCGCAAACCCGTTTGAAATTCTCCAACCAGACTCCCTCATGCATATTTTCTTTTAGAGGTGTATAAAATAAATTCTTAAACATTAGAGAATTGCTGCAAAAACCTAAATGGCCCCTTTTTGTCATGAATATCTTTTTATTGCCTTTCAATTTTTTTCGGGCTCTTTTAACCTCTTTGGACCCCGGATAATAAAATTCCTCCGTTTTTAGGTCCTTTTGAACGGTGGCTTTTGCGCAAATGATAGATAATTACCTTTCGCAGCCCCTCCCCGTTTTAGAAACAAAGCACACAAACTCACAAAACGGTTTTTAAATGCACAATTTCGTTAAAAAAATTATCGCGCTTGGTTTGTTTTAAGGACATGATTGAAGTGAAAACACCCAACCAACATGTGATAAGACAAGCACAATAATAAAAAAAATCCGTGCATGTGTGAAATAAAGGAAACATGAGTCAAACATGTAGGAAGTAACACTTAATTACATCTTAATGACTGCAAACATTATAAAGCACAAGGATGAATTGACCTATTATCTCAAAACCTTATCAAATAGACACATGTAAAATGGAATGATGTTGTGACTCGATCATCCTAAGTATTTATCCATAAACGGTGCAAATAAAATACAAAAATCTTTTTGGATTTTTCTAAAAAATTTATCAAAATAAAATATTTTTGTATTTTTCAAAAGTTTTAAACAAAATATACAAAAATGATACATACTAGAAATAGGCAAACAATGTCATCATGAAAATCACCCTATGCTAGTAAACAAGTCAAACCTCAATCATTAGGTGTGGAGGGTTTTTCCAAAGGTGGTGATAGATTATGAAAAACCTCCATCAATTCTTGTGAAGTTTTGATTAAACTTAACTTGTTTACCTAAATGTGCAAACTCTCTCATGTAGTCTCCGGGAGCATGTAAAGTATCATGTGTGGGTGCATGTGTGCTAGAAACATGTGTAGAAGCAAAACGTGACACATACCCCAACTTAAAGCTAAATTCCCTAAGGTGTCCTCTCCTCTTGTAAAGTGAGAAAACATAAATAGGCCTAGGAACACCTCTCTCAAAAACTCTAGGACGCACTCTCCTAATAGGAATGGGACGCCTTGGTGGGTTAGGGTGAGACTCACGTGAATCAAACACTAAAGTGGGAACCGTCTCCGGTGTTAATTGGGAAGTAGAAGCACCGTCATGACTTATTACTAACTTCGCACCTTTACCCTTATGAACCACCTTTTCAGCTTTCATAGGTGCATTCAAAAAATTGACTTTGACCTCCCTGGTATATTTGAGATCACTCTCGAGTTGGGATACATGTATCATAAGACTAGACAATGTGTCGGTCAAATCACACTGCTCCTTTCTCCAAACCTCCTTCTCTTTCTCCAAATCTAAAACCCGACGACCTAAATCACGATTATACTTCTTTATTTTCAAGGTTTCGGTGTACAAGTCTCTAAAAGCCTTTTGGAGCTCACTTTCATCTCCACTCTCACTTTCACTTACTCCCTCACTCGAAGAACACAAATCACCATCATTGCTTTCGTGTGCACTTTTGTGAGATAAAGTGGGTGTGCTCACATGATTAGAAAAGGCTAAAATATTCTCACCACTAGTCTCATCACCCTGACCTTCACTACTGTCACTAAGTGTGGCAGGCATACCAGTCTCTTTACCCTTTCTCCTTATCCTAGTAGAACACTCTCTAGCTATGTGACCTTTCCCTTCACACTCAAATCACCTGATCTCATCCTCCTTGTCACTTTCTTTGGCCTCCTCTTTCTTTTTATTTGACTCAAAAGGTCTCTTTTTATTGGAAGAATTTTCTTTATTCATTTTGAGAAACTTTTTAAAATTTTTCGCAAATAAGGCCATTTCGTTAAAATCAAAATATTCCTCAGAGTCAGACTCACAAACTTTTTCTTTCTTCTTCTTAAAATGAGTCTTTAAAGCAATGCCATTGTACTTAGCCTTAATGGTTTTGGGAAACATGTCAATCTCATAGGTTTGAAGATCTCCTACAAGTTCTTCCAACTTAAGTGATTTTAATTTCCCAAAGAGTTCAAAACAGTGACTTTAGGAATAAATCTTTTTGGAAGAGATCTCAAAATCTTTTTAACGACACACGTGTTATCAATCACCTCACCCAAATTAAAACTTGTGTTAACAATGTCCGAAAAACGTGCATAGAACTCATCAAAGCATTCAGACTCAGATATGGTAATAGTTAGAGTCTTTGACCGCGTTCGTACGCTCATGTGTCAGTTTTAAAACATCCCAAGCCTCTTTAGACGTGGTGCACGTCATAATTCGGTGAAACTCATCTAGAGTGACTGCACCAGAAATAGCACTCAGACCACGGGAATTAAAATTGGATAATTTATAATCATCTTCAGTCCAGGTTGACAAGGGTTTTAAAGTGGTGATGTTATTAACAGTGACAGTGAGAGGAGTCCAACTATTTTCGCAAAGTAACCAAACTCTCTCGTCAATAGATTTTAAAATCGATTTCATATGAGCTTTTCAATAGGCTTAATTAGACCCGTAAAAAATAGACATCTGATTGTATAAGTACTCCGTAGGAAAAATTGCGATTTTTTACAAAACTGATTAAAAAAATCAATATCACACGATTTTGCAGAAAATAGGAACACATAATAAATTAGAGTAACCCGCTCTGATACCAATTTGAATAGTCGTATGACCATGTGATAATTGATTAACTTCGCAAATTTCTAATTCAACACACTTATTTAATTTCAGCCCCTAATCATGCATCTAAGTGTAAGTATCAACCCATAAATAAATAAAGCAAGCAACAAAAGTTAAGGAAAAATCACCGAAGGGCAAAACCTTTTATTTATTGAACTTTGAATAATTTACAAGACCATTGACTTACATTCAACCTGATAATCGCCCACAAGTGTAACACACGGTGTCTTCGGTAAACCTTCAAAGCAACGGAAAGAAACAATGTCGGCTGGAATCTCCCGTAGGAACTCCAGGTGATCAGCAATGAAGAAGAGAGACGGCTTCTCCACAAGGGTTGAACAATAACAAAATTATGTTATAGGGTTCCAAAAGATTCACAAGGATTTGGCAATGGTATGTGAATCAAACATGAGTCTTGGGACTCAAAACAAATGAAGACTTGAGGAAAAATCACTCTCAAAATCGTCTCAAAAAAATAACTCCCCGAAGTTTGTTTAAATAAGAAAACCTTGAGAAATTTTAAACAAATACGGAACTGTGCAAATTTATCCCAGGCACACAGGTTCGGTATGGATGCGGATTGGTCCGGGTGCGAACCGGTTCATTTTCTCAATAGGCTCCTTCGGTTCGCTATCGATCTAGGGTGTACTGGATTTTCATCAAGCGGATCGGTCCAGTAGATGGGCGGACTGGTCCGGGGTCGAATCGGTTATTTTTCTCTGACTGGACCGGTCCAGCCTGTCAGACTTTGATTCCTCTTCTTCTTTTGATATTCCGATCCGTTGATGACCGTATGAATCTTGAATTTCTTCAACGGTGTAACGATGTACGACATAACAAATTGATAATGGAAAAAAATGTCCTTACAAATTTGAATGTATTCATAAGTGTTTTAATGTATATCAAATACACATGGGTAAATAAATATGAACTTTGGGCAGTATAGGATGGTCGGCTACTCTCATGGACCATAATAAATGGGCCCCCAAAATTTCCCCTAAACAAGCTAGGCCTTGTGAACTTTGGGCTATTAATTTTTAACTGGATTAAAAGCCTATAAACCAAAAATTTTGTTCTTACAATCGGAGTGTCATTTTTGTATATTTGATGAACTTGTAGGAGGTACGCTCGTCCTAAGACAAACACCATGGCATACTTGTAGTTTCGATAAATGAGTGAGCGTACCACCATCTGAGTGGCTATATGATGTGCCAAAAATCATTCTAAGATGTAATGTCCATAATTGACGTTGGGTTTCAAACCGAAGACTCATCTTTTTTTTCACCTTAGTTCAAACTTCTCTCTTCGTCGCTCGGCATTCCATAGATCCTCTTATTTAGTGTTCTCTTTTTCCTCATAACTTTATCTATTCTTGTAAGTTTAGCTCACCTTTTTCTCAGTTTTCCTCTTCTTCAAATTGTTCTGTAATTGTAGTTAGGGTTCTTCTTATATTGGTGTATTCATGGCAAAGCTAGATAAAAATCAATAGCTGAATTTAGGAAGACATATAACATTCCTAATTGTGCAGATATTTATTGTGCCCCCTGTCCTTGAATTGTCCATGACTTCGAAGGAGGGCTCTGGATTCACACCCTTCTGATAATTGGGGGGGGGGGGGGGGGGGGGGGCGTGTCTGACATCTCCCCAAGACCACCTCTTAAAATATTTTCAAATTGTGCCAACCCAATGTGACCCTAACATCTGGAAAATAGTTAATGGGTTATATAGAATAAATTTCCTACATGGGACAAAATTAGGCCTTGCTAATATCTGTTACTGCTATGTGTGGTCAGAACTAATTATTATCTTATGTATGTGAAGACTTGGAAAGATAATAGGGTCCTTATGGTGAACCTCCCAGACTCCCATATAGATTACTGGGACCGTGATTTCATTACCATAAATTAGCGACATCATCCTGCTCGTGAGGTTCAAAGGCACTAGGGCCCTATAATTCATGAAGGAGGTGCTGGTCAGCCTACCGACCATATTAAAGATGTTCTTACTGAGGTCGGAGTGAATCCTGTTACGGAGCATATGGCCATTGATAAGGGAAAAGATATAGTTAAAGTTGAGCGGTTTAAAAAATAGAGCTTCTAGATTAGGAGTTTCCTTTCTTGTATAACCTTTTGAAGTCTTGTAATTTTTTTACTACTCTAACTGTATTGGTCTTTGGCCACCCATATGAATGAAATGAAAAAATAATTTCTTTGTTTGTGCTCACTTTCTCTCCCCACGTTTACTAATATACATTTGTGGTTTTTCATATTGTGTTATTTATAGTCTAACGCGGACTACATTTTCCTATTTCTTGGTTGGGGATGATCCTTAGGCCCAACATTAGTGTGAGAGGTCGCAAAGCATTTATGAAGATTTGTAAGTCTCTCAGGGCAAGGACAGAGAAGTATAAGAATCAGTGTGAACTGGTCGCCAAGCTAAAGGACTATCTTTAAGACATGAAAGAGATTGAAGATTTATTCCTAAATGAGGGGAATGATCTAAGGTCTAGGCTCATGGAGACCACTGAAGTAGGCCAAGTGCCTGAAATGATCCAAATCGATAATGTCCCTCTAAGTCCGGAGGTCATCGGGATGAAGGCAATTGGGGTTGGGATCTAGGAGGATGTTAAAAGGCTGAGGCATTCATTCCATATGGGACCTCGAGAAGCCTAGGCAAAGGGTTATAATCTTGGTTGGGAAAATGCTTAACAAAGCTCAAGGAGGTCAAGGAAGTTTCCTTTACTTGTGGGTGGATGAGTGCCTTAGGGAATTAAAGATGTCTAAGAGTCCAAAATGTTGTAGAAATACTAGGCCAAGTGTGAATCCTACCTCCACAATCCTTTCTCGAAGGATGGGAAGTGAAATCGACCGATACCATCCCTAACCAGCTCTAGGAGAAAGACCTTGATTATGACGTGGAAAAGCACGCCCCTAAACTAGATGATGGTCAAAGATCAATCGTTGCAGAATATCTTTCTCGACATCCAGGTCCATCTTAGGTCCTTGTGTGTTTTTGGTCTTGATGTAGTTGTAATTTCACATTTTTTTAATAAAAAACTTCATTTATTAACTTTTTCCATATTTTGAGCATGTGCTGACTAAAAATGTGTTAATAATTATTTTTTTGCAGTTGAATTGGAAAGAGCAGTTGTTCGTCACTTACTCAATATCTTGGTTGGCCAAAAAATATTTACTGAATGCCTTAGTCCATTTATTATTTAGTTAAACTAGTACTTAGGTTTAATTATTTTGGATTTTTCATCCCACTAAATGATACTAAGAACAAGTGCTAGCCATTATTTACAACATGTTTGAACATCCACCCAGTCCAATATGCCTTAGCAGTATCAATACATCTACTTTACCTTTTAGGTTATGTCATCACACTTATTTAGGTCTAAGTGAGATGATTGAGAGTATGTACATGATCGATGGGCCATCCGCCCAAGGACGCTTTTTACGACCAATAAAGTTGGAGACCAACCTCATTTGGCTTTGTTGCCTAAGGATCCCCTGTAAAGATTTTATTATTAGAGGGGAAACTCATGAGGTCTAATATTTTTACAATAAAGACCTTAGGGTTATATTACTTGAAACACTTTTACTTACTTCTTATAATTACTACCAACCCTACTCGGCACGTGAGATTCCACGATTGAAACAAGTTGAAAAACTTGTTATAACCCACAGGAGTTCTACTATATACGATCAAGTTATAATTTGGAAAATGTGCATAATGTTGAGATGAAATCAAGAAATATTAAGTAGATAATTTATAATATCAAAGTGGGAGCGCAACTAGCCTTTATTCATTAAATAGTAACTTGCAAGAGACATAAGTTTAAAAATAAAAATTTTCTTAAACAAAATGTGCTAATTAAAAGACAGAGAAGATTAAAAGTAGAACTTCTAAATATTGGTTGCATGACACGCTCTTGGTATCTCCTTTCCCCCATAATGTTTCTAAGTGATATGCTCATTAAAGGTCACCCGTTACCACTTTAAAGGGTCCTTCCCAATTTGGCACCAGTTTTCCATGTGATGATTTTAGGGCATTGATGAGGAATTTCCTTAGGACATAGTCCACTACTAGAAACATTCTCAAGTTCAATTTCATGTTGTATTTCCTGTCCAGTTGCTGTTGATAGGAAGCCAGCTTGATCATGGTCACTTCTCTTCACTCGTCTGCTAAGTCAAGTTCAGTGCGCAATTCATCATCGTTAAGGCATTCATCGACCAAGGTGGTCCTCGTAGTAGGGAGTCCTTCTTCTAAGGAAATTATAGATTCCATTACATAAGCGAGAGGAAATGATATTTCCCCAGTTTATCTCCTAGGAGTGGTACGGTAAGCCCATAGAACACAAGGGAGCTCATCCACCCAGGCACCCTTGGCTCTTTTCAACATTTTTTTAGTTCACCGAGCATAGTTTTATCGAAAGCCTCTGCCTGATCATGACTTTTGGGATACACAACATAAATGAAGTGGTGCTCGATGCAATGATCATTATGGAATCCATAAAAAAAACTACTTCCAATTTGCGTACCATTGTCGGTAGTGATAGTCCTTAGTATCCCAAAGCATGTTGTCATGCTCTACCAGATGAACCTGGTTATGTCCGCGTCATGAATATTTTCCAGTGGTTCTACCTCTACTCATTTGGTGAAGTAATTTGTGCTGACCAACACATACTTAAGATTTCCAGATGTTCTAGGTAGTGATCCCACGATATCTAGTCCATATTATGCGAATAGCCATGGGCTTGCCAGGGATTTCAGTCTTCTAGCTGCCTGGTGGACCATAGGAGAGTGCTTCTGATATATTTCACACTTGTGAACGTAAGTTACCGCATCCTTTTGCATGTGAGGCCACAAGTAACCCTCCTTAATTTCTCGGAAGTCTAATGGTCTCCCTCCTGCGTGACTCCCATAAATTCCCTCATGAAGATCACTAAGTACTTACTCAGTCTCATGTGGGTGAACACAATTAATATAAGGGCACATGGATGATCTATTATAGAGATTCCCCTTGTGGTAAGGTAAACACAGGAAGCCTTGACCCTAACCTGATGGGCTAACCTCTTGTCGTCGGGCAATATGTCACTCCGTAGATAGGTGATGATAGGATCCATCCAAATGAAGGCCTTCTCTGTGAGGTGGAATTATTCAACTATGATTGTCTTGTCAATTCTTCACTAGGCGAGGAACTCTACCTGAATGGTTCTTCATATGTCAGAGTTCATTACTGATCTCAGGGATTCTATGACATCTACATGAATATTCAAGCCCCAGGGGAATTGTTGAATGTCGATCATTTTAAACCCTTCCATAAGTCTGTTTACAATGGTGAGGGAGCATGACATTCTATTTTCTTTTACATTGAAATCCCTTCTTACTTGCATGGAAACCATATTGGAGTCGCAGAACATGTGAAGGCACTTTGCCCCCAGCAATTGGGCCTTGCACAAGCCAACGATAATTTTTTTATATTTAGCTTCTTTGTTATAGGCCTCAAATCCAAATCTAATTCCTTGATCGACGACAACATCTTTCGAAGTGATGAGGATGATTTCTACTCTTACCCCCTTGGAATTAGAGGCTCCATCAATGTATAAGGTCAGGTCCTTAGACTGTGATTCCTCATTTATTGGTTGCTACGCCTCCTGCTGGTCGATTAATTGGTCCCCCATTAATTTAGTGATGAAGTTTCCAATGACTTGATCCTTAATTACTGTTCTTAGTTGAAAATGGATTTCAAATCTTTTGATATCCACCAACCACTTTGAAAGTTGTTCAGAGAGGTAGACTTTCAAAATAACACCTTTGAGGGGTAAGAGTTATCACTATTATTGAGTGAGCTTCAAAGTAATGTTTTGACTTTCTTGAAACAACCACCAGCGCATAGGAAAGCTTTTCCAGTGGAAAATAGAGATTTTTTGCATCAACAATGTCTTGTTAGCATAATAAATGGGGTGATGTCCTCGCTCTTTCTCACACACCATAGCGGACCTTATAGCATGGTGTGATACTGTAAAGTAAAGATACAATGGGTTCTATCCTTTGGAATCACTAGTATGGGCGGTTTTCTAAAGTAGAATTTGATCATCTCCAATGGTCTTGAATAGTAATAATTATATATAAGACCTTTGTCCATTTTTAGGAGCTAGAAGAATGGTTGGAAGTCTTTCGAAGACTTAGAGATGAAATGATTGAGTACTATGAGCATACCCGCAAGCTTTTGAAAATATCGCAACATCTAAGGTTGCTGGACCCTGGTGATAGCATCGATCTGATCTGGATTGACCTTAATTCCTCTTTTACTGGCTAGATAGCCCAAGAAATTTCCTAATTGGTCACTGAATGAATGCTTACTTGCATTAAATTTCATTCTGTATTTCTTGACGATCTCAAAGGTGTTGGATAAATATATGAGATGATCTTCCTTGTTATTCCTCTTGACTAGCATATCGTCGATGTATACCTCCATCATGTCTCCTATTTGTCTCTTGAACATATTGGTGACCGGACTCTGATAAGTCGCCCCTACATTCATTAGGCCAAACGACATAACCTTGTAGAAATATAAACCAATGGGGATTATAAAGGACATTTTGTTATGGTCGTTGCTGAATAACAAAATCTTATGGTACCCTTAGTAGACATCAAGTAAACTCATCATTTCATGTGTTGCCGTAGAGTCAACCAACTTATCAATTTTAGCCTTCTCGGTGGCTATTAGGAAGGACTTTTGAGTGGCCATGTTGAAGTTCGGATTAACGTGTAGGCGATGGCATACTACGTTAGGATCAGTCCATGGAAAATCATATGTTTCCTAAGAAAAAAACATCTAGATTGCTTTTTAGGAAGGCAATAAGTTCTTTCTTTTCTTGATCGACGAGTATGGCTTCAATTTCCTCTTTGAAAACATATCATCGTCTTGAAATATCCCGTATTTTCATGCATATTTATTTTATTATGAAATTATGGGAAACGGGGATTAATTAATTTAAAAGGAAAAAAAATAATTTGCAATTAATCCGATTTAATGATAATAATTATTAGCGTGATGAGAGTTAGTAGTTTTGAAAGTAGTATTATGGTCAGGATGAGATACACGAGAATCATGAGATAATTATTTGGCACGCGCATATGAGTTGCGTCACCAGTATGTATTTGGGGGTTAATAAGGTAAATTATTTTTATAACATGAATGACTATTTTGAGCGCGTTAGAGTGTCCGGAAGGGTTAAAATTGTCACAAAACACTACTCGGGTAATTTATTTGGAGTCCGGGGTATTTTAGCCCAAAATAACACCCTGAAGTAGTATTTTAGGATTTTTGGATAATTAAATGGACGAAAAATGGGTTTAATTAAAACTATTGAGGGTTAGTGGTCTATCAGTTTCAACTTACGTGAGAAAGAGGGAAAAAGAGAGAGAGAACCAAGGAAGAAGAAGACTCCATTGGAGCCATAAGCAAAGAACTCAGCTTTCACACTAAAAATTACACCAGCACGTAGATCGTGTCAAGAGGATCAACCACATACCAATTTCAGTCCAAGAATTAGAAGTTCATTTCAAGGAAAGTGTTTATCTAGCTTCTCTTTTAGCATATATTGTTCCTGTTAATTTAGGTTTGATGATATAAATTTGGTGCAGTGAAAACTTAGTTTTAATTAGACTGTATTGTGAAGGAACCTTACGAATTGGAGATGGGTATGCATGCATAGGCTTTGACCTTTGTTGGACTATTAAAAATCTCAGAATTTTATGTCTTAATCACGATTTATTATAAGAGTTTTGAATAACTAAAATTATGGGTTCATATTTAAGAGACTTATTTGAAATTAAAGAGATTGTTTAATTCTAATTGAGTATATAAGGATTTGACCTTTAATTCGTATTAATAAGTATCTTAGGGTGATTTGGAATAGTGTAGGAACATTACATTAAGATTGGGATGAGTTTGGAATGAGATTGAAGTATGAAAATTTGAGAAAATTGAATTTGTGGAAGAACTGGGCCTATTCGTAATTTTTGTTAGACGACGAGCCCAAGTCATTCAAATGACCTCATTCAAACGAGACTTCTAATGAGATTTCCAATGACCTTTCTAACGAGTTATTGGGTTCGTTCGAAGTGGGAACTTTGTTCGAACATCCTCGTTCGAAGGAGAATCCTGGAACTTCAAACGTGATTCCAAAATTGGTTTTTAGGGTTCGCTCGAGTTAAAAATCATCCTAGGGTTATCCAAGCGAGTGTATTAACCTATTTGAGTAACATGTGGCTTAAATTCCAAAGTGTTAGGGAATTAAGGGTGTAATGATCCTCGGGGTATTGAATTTGTGTGAAAACCTAGGAGAAAAGGAAAGTCCTAGAGAGGCTATATATATACGGATATCGTGGTGAGTAATGGCGTTAATATTACTTATGGATTATAGTATTTGGGTTATGTGAATACCTATTAATGTATATAAGTTGTGTGCATTCTTATTAGTTGGAATATCATGTGTATAATATACCTAACTACTGGCTATCGAACGGTGGTTAACGCGTTGTGGATTACCATATCTTGTGTGCCTTCGGGGGATTTTGAGTCGTACCACTAGAGCATGTAACCTTGGTACGGGCTATCTGTGAGAATGATAGTGATGACGGTGGTATGGGTGCATAGCCCATCGTCTAGGGACTATGTACTCCTCCAATACGTGTATATGTTTTATTAGTTCCTGAGAGATTGAACCTATTGTCCTTCATGCATGAGCGTTGAAGTGGGACTATATAGCCGATTATGCCTAGCACTAGGGGTTTCTTAACCATGGGTGAAGTATTGATATATTTATATGTAGACATAGTGAGATTCTATATACGTATACCGAGTTCCTACTTTGTGTTTCATGTTGACTACTTGATTAAAGTATATACTTTTTGGATAACCAGTTGGGAATAAAGAATGTTAGGTGAATGAGTTATAACATCCTTATATCTATTACTAAATAATAGTAATATATTGATTTCGGGTTATTTAGATATTGTATTCGACATAGTGGTTATCCTACATATAGTCAGGTAGAGTATCGAGACTAGTATGGGTAGTTGGACGCGCTAGGTGTGCACATTAGATGAGTGGTGAGCATCTCAAGTGAGTATGCTAAGTTAACACGGATAATATAAGTGATAATTAAATCAATTTAAGCACTTTCTAGATTTAAACTATTTTCTACTCGGGCTCTGACCCGTTTTTCTGCAAATCTCTTTTCTTGTTCCATTATTTTAGGTGCTCAACCACATGGAAACCAGACTTAGGAGATTCCATTCATTTACCGAGATGTAGCTGCTGTGGAAGATACGAGATACTGTTTGTAGACGTTTCTGAGTCTATTTCTCCTTATCTAACAGTCATTTATTTCAGTTGGACATGTCATCCCTCCTATTTTACAATCAGAGATTTAGAGTTATTTTATTCGATCATTGGACTTTGATTTACTGTTATTGGATTATTGTATGGGATTTTGACTGGACGTGTTTATTCCAGTTCTTTATTTAAATTCTGTTTGTTCTTACCTTATGCTATTGTGATGTATGGTAATGGTTAGATATTTCTCTTTATTGTTAATGGTTAATAAGAAGATACAATTTTAACACCACCCTTTTTAAATATGAGGTGGTTAATTTTTATTAAATTAGAATTTGAGTTTTCGACAGTGATACATTATCTGAACCAACTTGTTATTCTGAAATTGATTAATTAAGGACTGATCACCCGGTAATTAATTAGTTGGGGTATCACTCATGGTACCAGAGCATCAGGTTCTAGTGTCCTTAGGATCTGTACGGCTTTTTATGTTTTTGCGTAGTGTCCTTTGATATAGAGCCCTATATTTTTGGATTGTTTTACACTTTATGCATTTTACGTTCTTCAGTTACTTTGAGATATTAACTATAGACTTATGAAACTTTTCTCTCCTTTCAGATGCCTCCTCGACGTGAACAGAGAGTTCCCAGGGATGCCCAAATCGAGCCTCAGCCTGCACCTGCTCCGGGTATGATGAATTCCACTAAGGTTAGTGCCATTATAGTTCAGGTACTAAATGCGGCATTGGAAGTTGTGTAGCAGGCACCTCCTCAGGCACTGGTGGTGGCTCCAGTTCAGGCCCAGGCCTTCCCTCTTGAGAACGTGTTAGGGGTACCTTCCATAAGGCGCATCCTCCAGAGTTTATAGGGAGCTACGATGTGGTGGTAGCGAGCCAATGGAAGAAGGATATCCAAAGGGACTTGAGTATGCATGAGTGCAAGGAGGTGCAGAGTTAGATACTATCCATGTTCAAATTAGTGTGTGCAGCACTGCAGTGGTGGGAGTCTACTACCACCGTTGAGGAGAGATGTAGACTCACTATTCAAGACTTTTGGGTGAAATTCGACCACAAATATTTCCCCTCATCCAGATCGAGATGACACAGTAATTGGTGAACTTGAAACCAGAGGGAAAGACTGTGGCGGAATATGAGGGAGAGTTTATCAACCTTGTGAACATTGTATCGGATGAGATCCCAACTGAGGAGAAGAAGATTCAGCGTTTTATGGATGGATTAACATGGAGGATCCGCCAGCATTTGATAGGAAATCTTTCTTTTTCCACCTATTCAGACGTGGTTAATGGACCACTACTCCACTACGAGGACCACATTTTTCATCCGACCAAAGTTAAGCGAGTAAGAGAGTCCATCTAGCAGGGCAGGACAGGAGGAAATGGTGCTAGTGGTGCACCAGTAGTTTAGGGTCAGCATAGACACAGTGACCTGGGCTCTTAGCAGGGGGATCCTAAGAGGTTTAGGTGATGATGTTTTAGACATGGACAAGGAGACTTTCGACATGGCCAGCAGGGTCAACACAGCCATCAGGGCCAACAGAAGGTTCAACAGGGCAAGAAAGGCCAAAAGAGGGGTGGTAACGTCCATCAGGGCCGGGGATAGCGGGGACAGAGGGGAGGACCCTTCCCAGGGAGATATTTCACTTGTGGCAACACTGGCCACAAGCTTCAGGACTTCCCTCAAAATGGTAGAGGCCAGCAGTAGCAGGAGGAGGGTGATCGTCAGGAGCCCCTGAGACCGTTATTTCTCGCAACTCTCCCAGCACCTCCACAGATGCTAGCACTGCCACCCATTCCAGCCGCCCCAGTTCAGCAAGGGAAGCTTCAGTATGGATGATTTTATAATCTTCACCATGACACAGTCCCGTAGGACCCACCCGTGATTGATGGTATGTTTTTTGGGGTGTATTTTATTTTACACGGGGGCACACACTATTTTATTGCCATGGGGTTTGCAAGTACTATGAAATTATTTGATACAACAGAGAGTACGATCACTTGTGTGTATTCTCCGTTAATTATAGGTTCCATTATATCTTTTATTTGTCGGGGAGTGGGTATAGAGATTTGGAGGTTTATCTTACCCGCTGACATGTTCGTATTGGATATGTCCGAGTATGACACGATTATAGGTAGGGATTGGCTTGTCAGGTATAGGGACATGATTGATTGTTTTAGTAGGAGTATATTTTTTGCTATAGCTAGTCAGGAGATGTTCCTGGTGGAAATGCCTCTCTCTGAGGCAGGATCGTTAACTCATTTATACTATATAGAGGATGAGACCTCTACAGAGGTGGTGGTACCGCTTGACTCGATTCCTATTGTTCGAGAGTTTGTCGATGTGTTTTAGGATATTTTTGGGTTACCACCGAGTAGAAAGATAGACTTCATCATTGATTTAGCACCGGGCACTCGACCGATAGCCCGTTCACCTTATCGTATGACTCCAGCAGAGGTGAGGGAGTTACGTGACCACATTGTGCAGTTGTTGGGGCAGGGATTTATCCGTAGGAGTACTTTGTTGTGGAGTGCCCCCGTACTATTCATTAAGAAGAGGGATGGATCGTTGAGGTTAAGTTTAGATTACGAGGAGTTGAATAAAGTCACTATAAGGAACAAATATTTGTTTCTTCGAATCAATGAATTATTCGACTAGTTAAGATGAGTAGTCTTCTTCTCGAAGATTGACTTGAGATCGGGATACCATTAGTTGCGTATCAGGGAGCAGGATTGTCATACCCTAACCCCATTAGGATATAATTAACTAAATAGCTTACAGACCACAATTATAATTTATTTATTATTTAGGTAATACATATTGAAACAACTTCAAGGTTAAAATGCGTAATATTAAAAAAAATCCAATCGTTTTAAGGAGGCATAATTTCAACAGAACTCAGATATCATTTAACTTAATTACAACTAGTGCAGTTTATAAAACACACTAACAAGACCCTACTTCTATGTACTCAACCTCCTAGACTTGGAAGTGGCAGCTGGAAAACCTGAAAATGTAAACATATAAAACCATGAGTTTAAAAACTCAGTGAATGTACTACATCTCTATATAGTAAAAGTACTATATTAACATCTAAACATATTAATATATACACTTCTGTGCCAAATTAGTCCATATACATATTCGGAGTTAATAAACCCCACATCTCTTGCTCGTAGGCAATAATCATATCCATAGGTTTTAAAAACCTAACATCTCCTGAATTGCATAGCAACTCAACATATCCCGACTTTTATAAAGCCATAACATCTCAACATCTCTTGGCTTTTAAATGAGACATAACATCTCAACATCTCTTGGATTTTAAATAAGCCATAACATCACAACATCTCTTGGATTTTAAATGAGCCATATCATCTCAACATATAATACATATACATCATATCCAAAATCAACTCAGTAAGTACACTCACCTTGTGTTGTTAACTATGTATTCACATTTCCCTCGGGTGGAGCTGAACTTGGTTGATTTGACCTTAAACATGCTAATCCAACTAAATCAGTACTAAATCTCAATCGTAAGTATTATTTTAACATAATTATGTAACTTTAAATGAGTACACAACCACAATATGATTCTACTCAAGTCATATTCCATGAAGCATATGTAAAGACGAAACGATGGTATATATGTTGATAAGGTCATGAACATTCAACCCTAGAAACTACCTCGTAAAGAATTTATAACAAAACTCAAGTAAACATAAAAGTATACTTATGAATATATATACACATGAAGCATGTACTCAAAATACCCTTGGAAAAGATCAAATAAAAACATTCTTTCATGGAGTAGCCAATATGGCCTCAAATTATTATCCTCCATACTTAACCATCCCATATTCATAAATAGTACACATACAGGTGTCCAAGCTTATCAATATGAAAACATATCTGAATATACTTTCCGTTACAAGTGATGGTGTAATTTTTCAAGCTTCCTAGGGCAAGTTATGGCCATTTCTTTACAACACAAGAAATCTTCCCTACAAACTTATCTATTATTCCTTCGACTTCCAAGAATTTTCTTAATTTTTGTACAGCATAACATTCAATGATTTTCAACACACTTCCATTAGACATACTTATTAGTACAGAATTAAAGTTTCATAATATTTGGACTTCATTTGCTATCTCAAAATCTTGACCAAACTCAGGGCATAACGAAATGAAATATACAAATAGCAACTATATACCAACTTGTAACCATCACTAAAACCTAACCATAAGGAGTTAAATTCTTATTTTCGGATATGATATGAATATATGAGTGTGTTTTCATAACCAATTGGAATTTCTGAATTCTAGTAAGCACACAAAGAGAAATGCAAGTTTGAATACAAAGGCCTTCAATACAATGCAATATTACCTATAACACCACTTATCTCACATGCGAACCAATACATATTATCACAAAGGAGGATGGAATTTGGATCAATAATTCACGATTTATATACTTTGAAATAAGTATAATAGAAGATTAAAACAATATTAACACATAATATTACCTTGGAAACTCCTTAAGGATTTTCTTGGAATTGTTTTCCTAGATTTTCCTTGTAACCCTTTCTTCCTTAACTTCTACCTCTCTTTCCTCAAGATAGTAACACCACAAACTGAACCTAGGGACTTATTTGATGAATAAATAAGGTTAAGGGAGATTTTGAAGTCGGCCAAGTCTGCCTTCCAGTCCATCCAATCAAATTAAAACATCTGGTTTAATAAAAGACAATTTACCACTTGAGGGGATTGACAGGTTTTCCCCTTATTCGTAATTTCGGCCTAACTTCTTACTCAAACATCCGTTTGATGAAACGTTTGTTGTGTTACAACCCTAAATCACATGTATACAACTATTTAGTTTTCACCTCAAGTCAATTGTAATGTTACAAGGGTCAAAACTAGTCTTAAACAGGATCATTTCTATCGAAAATAACCAAATCTTGTGTTCATAAATAATTCGACATTTCATGATTTATGAAAGTAGAATTATACTAACCATAATCACTTAACATAAGATATACTAATAAATCATTATTCATATCACATATGATAAGTATTATTTAAATATAATTTATCATAATTATATACGGGTTGTCACAACCTCCCGCCTTAGATAATTTCATCCCCGAAATTTAATACGAATGTCACTTACCAAACAAATGGGGATATTGTTTCTTCATGCTATACTCCATTTCCAAAGTTTATTATTTAATTCCATGGCTCATCCACATAACTTTATCTAAGGGAATAACTTTATTCCTCAATACTTGCTCCTTACGATCAAGAATTTCCACCGGTTCCTCGATGTACGACAAGTCTTCTTTCAGTTCAATAGGTTGGGTTTTCAGTTGATGAGATGGATCTGCCAAATACTTACGAAGCATTGATACATGGAACACATCATGTAAACGAGATAACTCTGGAGGTAATGCTAATCTATATTCCAGGGTTCCAATTCTTTCCAACAATTCATATGGTCCAATGTATCTTGGACTTAGTTTCCCCTTCTTTCCAAATCTCATAACGCCTTTCCACGGTGAAATACGTAGAAATACAAAATCCCCCTTCTGAAATTCCAATGGATACTTCCTCTTATCTGCATAAAATTTCTGCCTACTTTGCACTATCTTTATCCGTTCCCAAATCATTTTGATCTTTTCAGTTGTCATATCTATCAATTCAGGACCCAAAAGTTTCCTTTCACCTACTTCATACCAACACAAAGGCGTTCTACATCTCCTCCCATATAAAGATTCATACGAAGCCATACCAATGGTGGATTGGTAACTATTATTATATGAGAATTCCATCAATGTCAAATGATCATCCCAACTGCCCTTGAAGTCAAATACACAAGCTCGTAACATGTCTTCTTATATTTGAATCGTCCTCTCAGATTGCCCATCGATTTGTGGATGAAATGCAGTGCTAAAATTCAAACTTGTGCCCATGGAATTCTGTAAATTAGGCCAAAATTAGAAGTGAATGTTGGATATCTATCTGATACAATTGACACTGGTGCCCCATGTAAACAGATAATCTCATCAATGTACATACGTGCATACTTGTTAACCGTGTAGGTGGTCTTAACTGGAAGAAAATGGGCTGACTTTGTCAATCGATCTACAATCACCCAAATAGAATCATTCCCCTTTGGTGACGGTGGTAATCCTGTAAAAAAATCCATCGTTATATGCTACCACTTCCATTCCAGAATAGGCAATGACTGTAATAATCCTATTGGCTTCGGATGCTCCGCCTTCACTCGTTGACATACTAAACATTTAGCTACAAATTCTACAATCTCACGTTTCATATTATTCCACCAGTAATACTCCTTTAAATCTCTATACATTTTGGTACCTCCCGGATGCATAGAATAAATAGAACTATGTGCCTCTTCCAATATATCCTTCTTTAAGGGTGGATCATTAAGTAAACAAATCCTGTTTTTATAACACAACGATTCATCATTCTTAATTTCAAAGTCACTCTCCTTACCCTCTAAGACATCTTGTTTCTTCTTCTCAAGGAATGGATCACTGACCTACAAATTTCTTATGCGTTCTGTGAATAAAGGTCTCACTATAACATGTGCTAATAAACCTCCCCTTTTTGAAAAACTTAATTCAATGCCCATCGATGCCAAGTCAAGGATATTTCCCACACGTGCACACTGTATGCAACCTAGAATCCCTGATGATTGTTGACTCAAAGCATCTGCTACTACATTGGCCTTTCCGGGATGATGATGAATGGTACAGTCATAGTCTTTAATTAACTCCATCCAACATCTTTGTCTCAAATTCAAGTCTCTCTGTGTAAATAAATACTTTAAACTTTGATGGTCAGTGAAAATTTCACACGTCTCTCCATACAAATGATGTCTCCATTATTTCAAGGCAAAAACATTAGCCACAAGTTCTAAATCATGTGTAGGATAATTACGTTCATGCGTCTTCAACTGTCTAGATGCATAAGAAATTACCTTGCCATGTTGCATGAAAACACAACCCAGGCCCTGATGTGAAGCGTTAGTATAAATCACAAAACCTTCTCCACTGGATGGAATAGTGAGAACTGGAGCTGATACTAGCCTATTTTTCAACATTTCAAAGTTGTGCTGACATTCATCACTCCACACAAATTTCACTTCCTTTCGGGTCAATTTAGTCAACGGCAAAGCTATAGATGAAAACCCCTATATGAATCTTCTATAATATCCAGCCAATCCTAGGAAACTCCTTATCTCCGTTACATTCCTCGGTCTTTTCCATTGCACAATTGCCTCTACCTTCTTAGGGACAACATAAATTCCATCTCCCGAAACAACATTCCCCAGAATTACTACCTGATTTAACCAAAACTCACATTGCTAAACTTCGCAAACAATTGACTATCTCGTAAAACTTGCAATACAACTCTTAGATGCTTCTCATGTTCCTCTTGGCTAGGTGAGTATATCAAAACATCATCGATAAATACAATCACAAACTAATCTATGAAAGGATGAAATACTCGATTCATTAAATCCATAAACACCGCAGGAGCATTTGTTAACCCAAATGGCATTACCAAAAATTCATAATGACCATAGCGAGAACGAAAACTGTCTTAGAAATGTCACAATCTCTCAACCTTAATTGATGATAACCCGATCTCAAATCAATTTTTGAAAACACTTTAGCACCCTGTAATTGATCAAACAAATCATCAATACAAGGCAATGGATATTTATTTCGAATAGTCACCTTGTTCAACTGTCGATAATCAATGCAGAGTCGAATGGTGCCATCTTTCTTCTTCACAAATAATACTGGAGCGCCCCATGGTGATACAACGGGTCGAATAAAACCTCTATCTAGAAAATCTTGTAGTTGAACCTTTAACTCCTTTAGTTCCACAGGTGCCATTCTATATGGAGAAATAGAAACTGGAGCTGTACCAGACACTAAATCGATAGTAAACTCTACCTCTCTGCTAGGTGGAAATCTTGTTAATTCATCTGGGAACACATCTGAAAAATCCTTAACGACTGGGATATCTTCTAATTTTTTCAATTCCCTGTTTGTATCCACAATATATGCTAAAAAGCCTTGACAACCCTTATTTAACAATTTCCTCATCCAAAGGGCTGAAATAAGATAGTTTGGAACCACATTTCTTTCCCCAGTAAAAATGTAACCTCCTTACGAAAACAGTCAATTGATGCATGGTAGGAAGATAGCCAGTCCATACCCAAGATAATATCCAAATCTCGAATATCTTAGGGAATTAAATCAATGGTCCACTCCCTCTCCCCCATATAAAATACACAATTTTTATACACAAGCTCCACTAGCATCATATCCCCCATAGGTGTAGAAATATATAAACCATAATCTAGATAAGAACATTGTCTACCCAAATGCATGGTAAATGATAGTGCTACAAATAAATGAGTAGAACTTGGATTAATAAGCACATAAGCATGTTTGTTCATGACAGAAAATGTACCTATCACCACCTCTGGAGTAGCCTGAGCATCCTGTAAAGTCATAGAAAATATCCTTCCCGGAGCCCTGGATCCACTAGCCTATCCTCTATCTCCTCCTCTCCCTGTGCCTCCAGGTGATGAGCCTCGACTAGTAGTAGATGATTGAATCCCTCCCACTAGCATAGGACAATTCTTTTTGGTATGACCAATTTGATGGCAGTGATAACACTCTACCCCCTTTAACTTGGGACAATCTGTACAAATATGCCCTTCAGCTTTGCAAAAATAGCATGTAATAGGCTTGGAATACCTATTGTCATTCTCCTGCTGTCTATTCTGTTGGACCATCGATCCTGCACCCCTAAAACTACTTGGTGTCCTATTCTGAACATAATTTCCAGTCCCTCTACCGCGCTGAAATCTTTGGCTCCCTTGTTTCGAGTATTCTACATTGCCTTCCTTTTGCTGCGATGAATCAAATCTACTCCTCTTTCCCTTTTGTTCCCTATTCTTTATTGCATCATTAACATCTCCTTCAACCATCATAGCTTTGTTAACTAAGGAAGAATAATCTACCATCTCAAGTGCAGTGAGTCTAGACATGATAACCAAATTCAACCCATCTTGAAATCTGGTGCATTTATCCTCCTCATCACATAAGAAATGTAATGAAAATTGAGACAAAGATGTGAATTTAGGTTCATAATCCCTGACCGACATATTCCCCTGAGTCAATGATAAAAATTCTCTCTCCTTTTGCTTCCGGTACATGCGAGGAAAATACTTTTCATATAAGACTTTAATGAAGGAATCCTAATTAATTACCTCACCTCCCTCCGGAGTAAGCAATAAATGTTTGGAAGACTCCCACCAATATTTAGCTTATCCCTTTAATATGAAAGTAGCCAAAATCACCTTCTGCGCGCCAGGTACATTCATCACCCCGAAGATAGTTTTTGTGTCTCTAACCCAAGTCTCAACTTCTAAAGGATCTATAGAACCTGAGAATGTTGGGGGGTTCAATTTGATAAACTTCTCGTACAGAGTATTCTTCTCCTCTCGTTGTATTTCGCCTTCTCTTCTTGCCAAAGTCTTCTCCTCCAAGTACTTGGCCTGATGTTCTGCTATTTGCATCATAAACATGTTTTGTTGTTCTGCCATTAAAGTCATGGCATGAGCCATCTTATGCATATATGTAAGTTATTCAGGAGCCCCCTCTACATTATTTGGATTTTGTTGGTTTACTGTATTTGAACACTCCTCATCTACCCTCTCATGAACATTTTGTCCTTCCATATCTTACTACTTGTCATAAACCACAATTATAGAAACAAGAATACAACATTTATTTCGAACATAATGGTTAGTATTTCTCACAAATTAATATAAATGACCCACACAACGCTATTTCTGCCAATGCCATATCTAGACTCACTAACCCCAGAATATAAAAACCTAGAGCTCTCATACCAAGTTGTCATCCCCTAACCCCATTAGGATATAATTAACTAAATATCTTACAAACCACAATTATAATTTATTTATTATTTAGGTAATACATATTGAAACAACTTCAAGGTTAAAATGCGTAATATTAAAAAAATCCAATCGTTTTAAGGAGGCATAATTTCAACAGAACTTACATATCATTTAACTTAATTACAACTAGTGCAATTTATAAAAAAAATAACAAGACCCTACTTCTATGTACTCAAGCTCCTAGACTTGGCAGTGGCAGCTGGAAAACCTGAAAATGTTAACATATAAAACCATGAGTTTAAAAACTCAGTGAATGTACTTCATCTCTATATAGTAAAAGTACTATATTAACATCTCAACATATTAATATATACACTTCTGTGCCAAATTAGTCCATATACATATCCGGAGTTAATAAACCCACATCTCCTGCTCATAGGCAATAATCATATCCATAGGTTTTAAAAACCTAACATCTCCTGAATTGCATAGCAACTCAACATATCCCGACTTTTATAAAGCCATAACATCTCAACATCTCTTGGCTTTTAAATGAGACATAACATCTCAACATCTCGTGGATTTTAAATAAGCCATAACATCTAAACATATCTTGTCTTTTAAATAAGCAATATCATCTCAACATATAATACATATACAACATATCCAAAATCAACTCAGCAAGTACACTCACCTTGTGTTGTTAACCGTGTATTCACGTTTCCCTCGGGTGGAGCTGAACTTGGTTGATTTGACCTTACACATGCTAATGCAACTAAATCAGTACTAAATCTCAATCATAAGTATTATTTTAATATAATTATGAAACTTTAATTGAGTACACAACCACAATATGATTCTACTCAAGTCATATTCCATGAAACATATGTAAAGACGAAACGATGGTATATATGTTGATAAGGTCATGAACATTAAACCCTAGAAACTACCTCGTAAAGAATTTACAACTAAACTCAAGTAAACATAAAATTATACTTCTGAATATATATACACATGAAGCATGTAATCAAAATACCCTTGGAAAAGAGCAAATAAAAACATTCTTTCATGGAGTAGCCAATATGGCCTCAAATTATTGTCCTCCATACTTAACCATCCCATATTCATAAATAGCATACATGCGGGTGTCCAAGATTATTAATCTGAAAACATATCTGAATATACTTTCCGTTACAAGTGACGGTGTAATTTTTCAAGCTTCCTACGGCAAGTTATGGCCATTTCTTTACAACACAAGAAATCTGCACTACAAAGTCCTCTATTGTTCCTTCGACTTCCAAGAGTTTTCATAATTTTTATACAGCATAAGTTTCCATGATTTTCAACACACTTTGAGTATACATACTTAGTAGTACATAATTAAAGTTTAATAATATTTGGACTTCATTTTCTATCTCAAAAGCTTGACCAAACTCAGGGTATACCGAAATGAAATATACAAACAACAACTATATACCTACTTGTAACCACCACTAAGTCCTAACCATAAGGATTTAAATTCTGATTATTGGATATGATATGAATATATGAGTCTGTTTTTATAACCAATTGGAATTTCTGAATTCCAGTAAACACGCAAAGAGAAATGCAAGTTTAAATACAAAGGGTTTCAATACAAAGCAATATGACCTATAACACCACTTATCTCACATGCGAACCAATACATATTATCACAAAGGAGGATGGAATTTGGATCAATACTTTACGATTTATATACTTTGAAATATGTATAATAGAAGATTAAAACAATATTAACACATAATATTACCTTGGAAACACCTTAAGGATTTTCATGGAATTGTTTTCCTAGATTTTCCTTGTAACCCTTTCTTCCTTAACTTCTACCTCTCTTTCCTCAAGATAATAACACCTCAAACTGAACCTAGGGAATTATTTGATGAATAAATAAGGTTAAGTGAGAGTTTTAAGTCGGCCAAGGCTGCCTCCCAATCCATCCAATCAAATTAAATCATTTGGTTTAATAAAAGACAATTTACCACTTAAGGGGATTGACAGGTTTGCCCCTTGTTCGTAATTTCGGTCTAACTTCTTACTCGAACATCCGTTTGATGCACCGTTTGTTGTGTTACAACCCTAACTCACATGTATACAACTTTTTAGTTTTCACCTCAAGTCAATTGTAATGTTACAAGGGTCAAAACTGGTCTTAAACAGGATCATTTCTATCGAAAATAACCAAATCTTGTGTTCAAAAATAATTCGATAGTTCGTGATTTATGAAAGTAGAATTATATGAACCGTAATCAATTAACATTAGATATAATAATAACACATTATTCATATGACATATGATAAGTATGATTTAAATATAATTTATCATAATTATATACGGGTTGTCACAAGGATGTTTCGAAGGCTACCTTCTTGACGAGATATGGTTCCTATGAATTCAGGGTTATGCGGCTAACCAACGCCCCAGATGTGTTTATGGACTTGATGAATAGGGTGTTCAGAGAGTTCCTGGAACAGTTCGTCATTGTTTTCATAGATGACATTCTGGTTTATTCACAGACCGAGGAAGATCATTCCAAGCACTTGAGGCGGGTTTTGCAAACACTGCGTCAGCATGAGTTGTACATAAAATACGAGAAATGTGGGTTTTGGCTGAAGGAGGTCCAGTTTGTAAGGGATATTATCTCGGACAGAGGGATATTAGTGGATCCGGGGAAGGTGTCAGCGGTGAGGGAGTGTTTTGGCTGAAGGAGTGTCTTATGAATGAGATAAATATAATTACAAAAATTATGTATTTTCTTTCAAATTAACAAATGCACACGTTTGATGGAAAATGAAAAAGGAGTTAAAAATTAGAGAGGAAATTAGGAGTATTGACCTTATTTTTTGGACAAGAAATAATGCCCATACAATATGAATCTGATGGGAAGATGAAGATAGTTGGGCAGCTAACTTTTGATTTCTAGGGTTTCAAGATGAATGTATTTGGAAGTGTTGTTAGATGAGTGTATTAGGAGAGAGAACGTATCAAGTTAAGATTCATGGATTGATTTTAATTTAATGAATGTGTGAGACTGATATTAAGGGTATGATAGGAAACGTTAATTTAATGAGGGTAGTTTAGTACTTTCACATTTGAAGAGGAACTTTACTGTTTTCAAGTAGCAGAGATGTGGATAAAAATATTCTCACGTGAATGGAAAAGGACGAAAAAAATGCCAAAAAATTTATCATAAGAGTTAGTGGATGAATTGAGACTTTCTATATAGTTGGGCGGCGTAGCAAAGAAAATTAATGTCAAGAACATTAGTAAGGAAAATGTTTAGGAAACAAATTGTAAGCATTGTTGTAAAACATTCGCCTAGAATTCGTTTAGGCACACCTAAGCTTGAGGCTTGGGAGAAACGCATAGACTCCGTTTAGGCACGCCTTATTAGTGGTAAAACCGTTAAGGCACACTTTTTTCTAAAAACAACAATGTTATCTCATCCAAAATAATCACATAGTATTTTAATTTGCAAATATTCAGACATATTT
This sequence comes from Sambucus nigra, assembly GCA_949130495.1. Taxonomy (NCBI): domain Eukaryota; kingdom Viridiplantae; phylum Streptophyta; class Magnoliopsida; order Dipsacales; family Adoxaceae; genus Sambucus; species Sambucus nigra. Next base: position 425,177,579 of record OX422218.1, read on the forward strand.
TTATGATATATACAATTTTAGTATTTTAATAGCGTTGTTATGGTTAAAAAATATTAAAATATATTAAGAAGGCCTAAATGCCTTTTCCGGCCTTTTTACGCCTAAGGCCCTCCTAGGCTTTTAAGGCTTAAGGCATGGCCTTCACGCCTCGATCACCCCTTGCATTTTTTAGAACCTTGATTATAAGTAAGACATATTTTAATTTGAAACGTTATACAAGTCTCATTTTTTTAGAACCGATATTTTATTAGTCAGCTGAAAGTGAGTAAACATCCCTCCCCCTTGGCTTACATCAAAAATTAAAGTTAAATACCTCTTAGGTTCATTACCTTTTCACTTATTTTAATTGCGTCCCTCTTTTTTTTTATTTTAATTTCATCCTCAACCTCTCATTTTGTATCAATTTCATCCCTGTACTTTGTTTGTTTCATTTTCGTTGCCAACCTTTCATTTTATCTCAATTTATTCCATATGTTAATTATTTTTGATACAATTGACTATTGTTCCACGCTTTACAGAAAAAACAATAAAATGGCTGTTATAAAATTTGAAAAATAAATTATTTTATTATTAGTTGGGGATAAAATATAGTTTTTTTCTCCGAGAATATTAATAAAAAAAATTATATTAACTTTTACATTATCCCAGTTTTTTTTAAATGGAATAATAATTTTAATAGTCCACAAAAATTTTATATTCATAAAAAAATCTTTTTTATTTCATTTTAGTTAAAAATGTTTAATATGATATCTTATATTCATGATTGATCAGTGTCTCTGGTGCGGACCCGCATAAATTAATGAATGTGGGTCCGATCCAGCGAACTAACCAATCACGAATCTAAGAGATCAATTTTCCTCCATCTATCTAATATAAGTGATGAATACAAAATTTCTTGTGATGTGGGTTCGTGCCAGCGGTACTAATCAATGGTGAATCTAAGACATCAAATTAAACATTATTAATTAAAATTAAAACATGGTTTTTTATAAGTAAAAACACTTTGTTGGATATTAAAATTATAATTCAAGTTTTTTTAAAAAAAATTATAGACAAATGGGATAAAATAAAAATAAAAACTATTTTTTTTATTATTCTCGGATAAAAAACTATTTTTTATATTAATAAAGTAGTTTATTTTTTAAATTTTATAACTTTCATTGTATTATTTTTCAATGAAGAGGGGTAAAAGTAGTCAATTGTATCCAAAATAGTTAATACGGAGACTAAATTGATACAAAATGAAAGGTTGGAGACGAAATTGCAACGAAATAAAGGACATGGATGAAATTAAGACAAAATGAAAGGTTGGGGATGAAATTGAAACAAAAAAAGGTCAATGAAAAAATTGAAATAAGTGGAAAGGTAAGGTACCTACGGGGAAATTTACCCGAAAATGTAACAATATGAGCTCCTATAGTATGGAAAGCATCTAGAATTTCAATACAAAATCGATTTCTGGGGCCCCTGAACGGTTTAATTCGAAAAGATATATTAATCTCAATAGAAACTTGATAGAAAATAAAATACTCATTCATAGGTAACCCTTCAAAGTTACACTTGTTACAAGCATACCCTAAATGCCAACAAATGAATGATGGAATCATTTGACATAGAGTAGCTATAATTGTAACACCCCGTATTTTTGTGCATTTAATATTTAATTAATTCGGGGATTTTAAATTACTTGTGTGTTGTAGTTTTAATTGAATTAATTATGGCAATATATTTATTTATATATTAATCGGGTAGTGAATGGTTAATGTTTAGGAAAATTTATTTACTAAGTGAATAGTAATAATTTAATTACGTCATTTCAAGTATTAATGACGAGGTATACACTTATCCCAGTCGGGAGTCGGTATAGACTAAAGGGGGTGTGAGATAAGAATTTTTATAAATTAATTCGGATGTCAATTCTGACTGCGCGGTTGAGTCCGGATGGGTCGAGATAGTCAGAAAAGAGTACCCGGGTGTAGTAATTGGGTCTCGGGATATTTTTAGGCATAGCCGGGCCCACACGGGGTGAGTTGGGCCACTTTAATTAAGCCCGTTAGGTGAAAAACGGGATTAAGGGTTTTTAACCTAATGGGGAGATTAGGAAATCAGTAGCCAACACAACTCTAAACCTAGGGTCTGAGAGGGGATTTGGGGGAAAGCAAATCAAGAACAAATTGGAGGTTTTTGGAGTCAAATTGAGGGACGACAACAACGGATCAAACACTACAAACACTTTGAGGCAAGTGGTTAACTGTTTTGATTCGTAAAGCATGATAATCAATTCTTATCATAGTGATGTGGGTATGAAAATTCGTTTTTGGGTGTAAATGGGTACAAATGGGGTTTTTGTTTTTGAAACACTTGAATGGGATTCAAAGTAAGAATTAAATGGGTGATTGATATCTGAATATGTATATATGATTTGAACGAGAATTTCAGAACATAAAAGAGTGGAAATAGAATCTGGAATTTGGGATTTAAAACAGATAATTGAATTTTGTGGAGAAAGACCCATTTAGAAAATTTGTGAGATAATTATAGAAGTTGATTATCTTAATGAGTCCTATGATGAATAGGATGTGGATTAACCATGTGTAGATGATGGGTTGATGTAATTAGAGGTTTAAATTAAGGTTTAAAAAGCTTTAAATTCGTTAATGGTGGAAAACAGGGGGGAGGCAGAGTTGTGACGAAGGGGTCGATCGATCGATCGGGGGCATCGATCGATCGATGGTAGGAAATTCTGGGCAGTTCGCCCAGTTTGTATATAAGGGGAAAAGTTAAATAAATTTTAACTCCCAAGCATTTATTTAGTGATAAATAAATATGAAACAATTATTCCAAGCAATTATGGGAGAAAGTAATTGGGACTAGGATGAATTTATGTGGGGCATTTAACGGATGAATTTGAGAGTTTTTATTCCAAAATAGTGAGGTACGGATCAAGTGAGTGAATCCGGGTATACTGGTCATGCGACCCCAAGGTAGTGAATTAAGTTTGGAGACAAACTAAATAATTTTGAGTCGGGATATAGACCCGGGAAATATTTAATTTCGGGCCAAGTGAATCGAGTCCGGGTATGTTATTAATTATAAGCAAATATAATTGGGAAAATTCTAGAAATAAAGGTGTGACACATTGTAGGCAAAAATGTGGGTATTATATTACGAGATGTAAATTGGACCAAGTGAGTGAGTCCGGGTATGTTGGTTAAGTGATATCAAGGTGTTAAATTAATTATAGAGAGAAAGTAATTAGTTTGGAGTCGGAACATTGACTCGAAAATGTGGAGGTAAGGGCCAAGTGAGAGAGTCCGGGGATAATGGTTGGGTGACACCAAGTTATTAAATTAATAAGTGTATTAATTAATTTAATTAGAGTCAGTTTGTAGACTCGGGTAGGATTAAATTAATATGTGTGTTAATTAATTTAATTAGAGTCGGTTTGTAGACTCGGGTAGAATTAAATTAATATGTGTGTTAATTAATTTAAGGAGAGTCGGACCATAGAATCGGGGAAAGTATTATATTAATTAAGGTGTGAATTAATTATATTAGAGTCGGACCATAGACTCGGGAAGAGGAAAAGTTATTAAGTGAGAAAATTAATTACATTGAGTCGGGCCACAGACTCAGGAAATTACAGGCAGAGTACGGGATTTTGAATACACGGTAAAGCCGAGTTTATATTATATATATATACGGTGTCGTGATAGTATATATATATATGTGTGTATTTATTGTGCGTGATACTAAATATCAGTGATTAGATATTTATTAAAATTATATACTCTAATGCTATCAAGGGAGGTTGCGCAATGTGGGTGAATCCCCTAGCTTGAGGAGTAGGGCGAGTATATCCCCAGGTCATATCGTCCGGTATATATGGGTGAGGGACTTATCTCACTTTCAGGGAAGGAATATGACCGCCTCCACTACGTTTATAATTTTGGGCCAAGTTGGTAAGCGATTCCAACTTGGGGAACTAGGTTTTGTGAGCACACCTAGTGAGATAGCATTTTAGAGGGAATCATCCGGTGAGGGTATACTCGGAAGGATGGATACACGCATGATATATGTGTGGTTGTTAGTAAAGGGACGTATAATATGGTAGCAGATATTATATGTAGGAGATAATACAGTGTGTGATGTATTTACTTTATATAACTCGGGTTATAGTTTTATGCTGTTAATTAATGAGAAATTAATTAAGTTAATCATTTATGGGGATAATACAGTGTGTGATGTATTTACTTTATATAACTTGTGAGATGGTTATGTGCTACTATTTAAGAGGAGTTAATTAAGTTAATTGTGAAATAACTTATAATTCAAGGATCATTATACACGGGTTAGAGTAGTATCGCAAGGGAAGGTTATACCAGGACTAGTTGGACGGGGTAGTACAACTAGGTGGGGTTAAGGTAATCGGTAGGTGTGCACAATAGTGGAGGGGTGAGAATGTCCACAAGGGAGTGCGACACTAACTTAAATATGAAGCGCATTCATGCATTTTAAATTACTGCAGTTAATTCACTTGATAAATATTTTCAAAATGTTTTGGGTTCTAACCCTTGTTATAAAACTATTTTCAAAACCTTTTAGGTGCCCAGCCACAGGGACGCCAGGATTGATATTCTATTCCAGGAACACGGAGCTGCGACATATGTGGATGCTAGCAGGAGTTTGGATTAGACGCATCATTCGTTCATTCCTAGAGTAGGAATCTTGTATCAGTCTCAGTTTTATTTAGGGCTTGTAGCCCAGACTTCTCGGTACAGTTTTCAGGTGTTGTATATTTGTATTTGGATTATTTCTTTGGTGGCCGGTGATTTATTCGGCATGTTGTGTAATTATGATTCAGTTTATTTTCATTCAGTTGTGTGAATGGTTTATATGTTATTTCCGCATGTACAGTTTTGGTTTAATTAAAAAGTTAAAATTGGCACTAGTTTATGGAATACTAGGTGGTTAGTAAGTTTTAAAAAGTTTTCGACAGTAATGCTAAGGATGATCCAACTGGGATTCCTGTTTTAATTGGGTATAGGACTGATCACCCGGTATTTTATTAGGCGGGGTGTCACAATAATTTTCTCACATTTTGAGTGGATCCACAAAGCCATCAAATTACCCTTGAAAGTAGTTTTTTAACTCGAGAAACCAAGGAGGTTGTTGAATCGTTTCCTAATGGATTAAGCCAAAGGATAGAAAAAAAGGTGGTCTCTATTTTCCTTCATCACGATAATGCAACATCTACACTTTGAGACAAATGGTATGTTAATACGTTTGAGATAATAACCATTGGACACTTCCTCTTGTAGTGGACGCCATGAAAAAGCCGATATTTTCGGGAACATTCTAGCATCTCAAATTAAAGAAAAAGAGCGTTGAACACATCATTTCTCTCTAGTTAAATACCATGTCGATTTTATACTAAACTCACCCTTTTTTTCCAACAAATATATACCATTAATTGCGTCAAAATTTTTAGTAGAATCATACCCCACCATTTGCATTATTCTCTACACATGAGATCAAATCGATGGATATCCCATAAATTTTTGTGCCTTCATATTTGTATTTGTTATTCATAAACTGAGACCACAATGATGTTGTGCTGAAGAATTCCCACCAAATATTATTAGCAAAAGCACAGGATAGATAAAACATGCACCTTGAATTCAATCATCTTTCTTCCTTGGGTTTGCAAATGTCGGACCAATTAACCCAATGTTATCTCTCCATTTCCTCCTTTTCACCCCATAGGAATCGAGCAAATAACTTGTAAAAATGCTCTACTATTGATTTTGGGAGTCAACCGTTGTAAGAAGTTTTAGTTGCATCGCCTATGCTAGCGATTTATTAAGAGTAACTCTACGTTCTTGAGATATGTTGTGGTGATTCCACACATAAATTTTCTTCGCCAACCTATCAATGCATGGTGAAAAAAATATTTCTTTTTTCTTCCTCCATACAAAGGAAGTCACAAGTAAAGGATTGGAAAATCTTTTGAATTTGAAACTCTTGACACTTTCAACGACACTCTTTCTTCTAATGGTGTTAATTCCAAGAAGTGAAAAAACTTATGTCACAATTCACCATTTAACCCGAGGCAATATCATGTGATTTCAAGAAGGTAACAAATTTTTTTAAAGATCTCTTTTTCCCATTTATGAAAATAAGGGTGTCATTTGCAAAAGAATGGCAAAAAAATGGTGGGGAACCCATAATTAAGGAAAATTTTCATATTCCCTTCCTCTATTAGTTTTTGGATACCTGTATTAAGGACTTCCGATGAAATGAAGAATATGGAAGGCGATAAGGGATCTCCCTCTCTCACAACTCTTTTGGATATAAAGACCTACAAGCTTTCCCGTTAACTCCCACTGACTACCAACTATTCCAAAATAATATCCGAATAAAATCAATCACCGTCTCGGAGAAACCAAAAGCTCTAAGATTTTTATTAATAAAAAACAAGGACATCCGGTCATAGTCATTCGACATATAATTCTTTGTAATAAGATTTGACCACCAAACATTTTTCTTGAAAGAATACTTAAGTTCTTACATAAGAAGAACATTATCCAAAATTGATCTCCCCTTAATAAATCCATCTTGATTTATGTAAGGACAAATTTCCAATTGAGAAAATTTGTATGTGTTGGCTTAATTCCGGACAAAAATATTAAAGTCATAGGATCAAAGTTGTACTTATGACCTTTTAAGATATGACATTTTTCTGAAGACGGAGCGGCCAAGTTGAAGGGATCACATCCTATGTCGTGTTCCGTGCCATGTTTCGTCAACAACAATCCAAAGATCTCTCATGTATGAATGGTTATATTACGTTGGGCCTTGGAAATTTATCATTCGGTGTTAATATTTTTGTTAATCTATTCTAAAATGTCTTCATATTTTTGAAGAAAAATTATCTAATTTTTCCCAGGTCATTAGAAAAAATTTCCCATATCGTTAGAAAGACGTTCCCATATCGCCAAACGAGATTTTTGGGTCGTTCGAATGAGACATCTAACGAGGTCACTTTTGGGTTGTGTTTCATTCTTATTTGAAGTTTCATTATTATCTTGTTTGAATGGCATGTCAATTTCATTCGAACAAGAGTTAATGTCATTAAAACGATTGGAGAAGTTGGAAAAAATATGAGTTTTTTAGGCAGTTTTTCTCGTAACCTCCCACTACTTTTTCATTCAATTTTATGGTGCGGGAGAACAATTTTTCAGGGAAATGTTCAACTCATTAGAGAAAAAATTATCTCTAAGAATTTCATCCATGTTTAAGAATTTTCCATCATCCTAAAGAGAGAAACTTTTTTAGAAAAGTCAAGAGTGTTTTGTTTGCACCCAAATAGTATCATGATCCAAGCCTCTACATAATATATTTTTTGAGATGGCAGTTATGGCACCATGTTTATTCCTTACATTCCTACGGATTATTCCTTGCGAAGAATTATGTCTTTGTTGTTGAACATATGGTGGACTCCCTATGTTTGATAGTAGCATTTCCCCATTGGTAGAATCCGAGACACAGTGGACTCCTGCGTTGTCACTAGGCAATGGTGGAAGGAACAAAAAATGTCAAGGCTTGCAAGGGCATCAAGTCATTTGTAAGTCTTTTGTCGTGTCCTTGTATTAAATCTGTACTTACTGGACGTGTGACTGGGCCATACGAGATTTTGTTTTGTTGTGTTTTTTTCTCATACATCCCAGCATTGTGGTTAGGTATTTTATCTTGCAAATTCTCAACAAGATGCATGCTTAGTTTTAACAAGATGAAATTAGTTTAATGGCAATAATGATTTAATTAGTTCTTAATTCATTCTACTAACATAGTTTATTTTAATTCAAGTTAGTAGTATTAGTTTGGAAAATTCATGTTTAGTTTGGCTTGCATAAATTAGAACTTGAATTTAAGTTTTGTTTCAAGACGAGAAAATGTAATACCCCGAGATTTTTGGGACAATAATTTTTTTATTTTTGGGAGGAAAAAATATTATTTTAATTAGAGAATAATTAAATTGGCATTGAGGTCAAAATTTTAAGATGTTAGAAATAGATTCGGATGGCAATTCCAAGGGTTAGGTAGTTTCCAGAAGGATCGAGATAGTCGAAATGACTGTAATTGGGTCTTATTTGGGTTCCGAAATATTTTAAGTTCGTTTGGCCTGAATTAAAGTGACCGAGTCATTTAAAGTGTGTATTATCATTTAAAGTTGTGTATTTTGGGAGATAAGGCATATTAAGCCTACGGGACAACAAATCTCCTTATAGAGAAAGAGAAAGACAGAGAGAAATAGAGAGAAGAAGAAAAGAAGAAGAGAAATATGAGAAAACTTGGGATTTTCGGCCAATTCAGAATTTCGAGGACGAATCAGACTCTACAAATATGAGGCAAGTGATTAAACTTGCTAAATGATTGTTGTGTATCATTTATTTCATGATTTTTGGAAAAAATTATGGATTTTCGGTTTAAAATGTTAAAACCTATGTCTTGGGTAAAATCTTAGATTTGTTGTGTATATAATGGATTTAAGGTTACAAATTAGTTGAGGTGTGTTATTTTATGAGTATTAGTGTTAAATATATGTTTGGGTTGAAGAGAAATGAAGAGAAGATGATAAATATGATTTTTGGTATTTTTGGCTTTTGAGAAAAGTAGCCATTTTTCAAGTCTTCTCATAGGCCGAACCTATTCGGCCCCTTACCGAATCGATTCGGAATGTTTCATGTGTCGAGGTCTGAGTGATCGAATCGATTCAGAACCAAGGTGAATTGATTCATCCTGATATAGAAGCCCATGTCTTATCACCCGAATGGATTCTCCTTGGAGGCCGAATCAATTCGCTGGGACGAATCGATTGGAAACCAAGACAGTTTTGGGGGTGTTTTTCTAGGGGTAGTTTCATCCCATTTCTTTGGGGTTTGTCAATTGGGAACGTTTATAGGAGTTATGAGAAGTGTGTTTTGGATATTTTGAAGGAGTTTCCCTTATAAGAAATCATCAAAGTCATATTGACTTAACTCGAGAGAATACCGATTAGAAAGTATCGTACCGACTAATGGGGAAGCCCACTACCATTGAGATTTTGATTTGGAGATAATTATGGATTTATAATAGTGAATTAGGATGCGCATATTGATAATGGATTTTATAATTAAATCCCAAATGCGATAACTTTAAAAGTTCCTATGATTGATTGAACCATATTATGGATTGAGAATGATAGATGCTGATCAATGTGCATATAGATATAGAGAACATCCTTATCTTAAATTGAAATGGGTGATGATTCATATAAATAATAAATGCTAATCGAGGTGCATAAGGATATAGAGAATATCCTCAACGCAAATAGAATTGAGAGACAATTCATACAAATAGAAGTGAGGTGTGAATTTCAAGTGAGAAATAGTATAGTGTATACTAAGTGGGGAAGTTCTGTGAGTTATTGATGAATCAATTATGAGAAAAGGAATAGTATTTAATTATATGAGAATATATAGTACTTTGGGTATCGAGGGAAAAATGGACGTCAACGACCAACATTGCCAAGGAGTAGTGTATTGGGGACTTCCTTGTTTGGATTTCGCTTACGAGACGTCCCACGCACGAAACGCAGTGCAATGTTGGGAGTGAAGAGAAGTTAGTCCTTTTTGCTCATATTTATATATTAGTATGTATCGACGATTGTCAGTTCCAGGACTAGTGTATCAGGGGGGTTCCTCGTTTTGGATTTTGCTTGCGAGACGTCCCACGCACGAAACACTGTGCACTGTTGAAAATTGAGAATAATTAATTAATAATTTATAGTATAAAAGAAATTTGGGTTATATGCATCATGCATTGAGGGCATAATGATTCTTTATAATCAATACTCCCAAAGAGTAGTGTATCGGGGAGGTTCCTTATTTGGATTTCGCTTGCGAGACGTCCCACACACGAAACATAGTGCAGTATTGAGAATTGGGAGAAGCTTAGTCCTTAGCACTTAGATTCTATTAAGTCATATATATATATATATATATATGTTAGTAACTAGAATATGAGAAATTCTAGTAAAAGAGAATGTTTATGTATATTTTATATGGGTAGATTAATGGGCGAATATTTAAAAGTGGTAATAGTAGAAGTTTATGATATATTTAAATGGATTTTTATTTAGTACAAATTTTGGGTGTAAATTAGATTACTTTTACCCTAAAAAGATTTCAACAATTATTTGGTGATGTGCATACGTTTAGTTGCGCGCTTTAGTTGAGAGGTGAGTTGAATATTATGGAGAGTGCCACTCCACCTTAATCTGGTTGTAATGCATTTATAATTATTATGCATTTTAATTCATTTTCTATAAAATGTTTTCACACCTCGGGATCTGACCCGTTTATATTTTCTCTTGCCTTGTATATATATTGTATTATTTTAGTTGTTCCTCCGCAAGGACGCCACTGATGATATCCATCCAGTTTATTCGTGGAGTTGTGGCAGTAGCAGACTGTTGCAGCATTTTGATATAGTCGATTCCTCTCTTTGTGTATCTAAATTAAGATTCAGTTTTTATATCGGGTTTATACCCAAGTGTTATAGTGTAGAACTTTTATATTTTTCCTTCTCAGATTATTGTATTGTCTGTGACCCGACAATATATTCGGGTAATTCATTTTGTAGACTTTGTTGTGCTCTTTTATTAGTCTCTTTTATATCATTTGAGCATGTGCGTGTCTCTTATAATATATAATTGTTATGTCGTTGGTTAGTTATTGCATGGTTGGTTTTAGTAATATATTTTAAATTTTTTGGCACCCTCTTTTTTTATTAATGTGTAGTTAGCCGTGTTTGACTTTTTATCGTCGGTAGATGCTGAGAATGATCCACTTGAGATTCATGATTATATTAGTATAGGGATAGCCACCCGTTATTATTTTAAGTGGGGTGTCACAGGGTTATCAGAGCATCAGGTTCTAGTGTCTTTAGGATATGTGTGGGTTTATTGCGGTCTTCCTTAAGCGTTCTTGATGTAGAGTCCTATTATTAGGGTTATTGTGTTCATATGTCCATATTTTCATTTGTGATGAGAAAAAAATTGAAAGGCATTCTGATACAATTGTTCTTGTTTCAGATGCCACCGAAGAGAGGTCGGTTAGGCAGGGAAAATAGAGGGGCTGAGAGTGTGGAAACCCAATTGCCTAAAAGGACTATGACTAGAGATGAAGTTGCCATTATTGTGGCACAAGAAGTAACTGCTGCCATTTCTGCGATGGCGCCTCAACCTGCAGTTCAAGCAGACCAAACCCATTCAGGATCGTCTTTGTGATAAAGAGTACGAGAAGATTTTAGTAAGCGACATCCTCCAGAGTTTTCAGGGGATTTGATGTGATGGCTGCAAGTCGATGGAATAATAGTATACAGAGGCACCTTCGTATGGTTGAATGTAGTGAAGTGCTGAAACAATTTCTTGCCACCTTTAAGCTAACGGGAGAAGCTCTCCAATGGTGGGAGTCTGTCACCACATCAGAACAAAGAGATACACTGCCCATACCGCAATTCAAAAGGAGTTGAGGAGGAAACTGATGGATGTGTTTCAAGTTAATAGTACGTTGGACGAGTATGAAGAAGAATTTAATCGATTGGAGAATTTAGTCTTTGAGGAGGTGAATACAAAAGAGAAACGAATATCTAAGTTCATGCGAGATTTAAATTGGCAGATTCGACATCATTTGTTAGGGAGCGTAGCGTTAGTGACTTTCGTCAAGGTAGTGACTGCGACACTATTACAACGTCATGAATATCGTCTTCGTTGACAAGGGGGTAAGAACTTTAGATATTCGGGTTCATCAAGTGTGTCTGGTGAAGGTAATACCAATAATGCCAGAAGGTATAGGAAGGATTTTCGAGGGTCGCAATAGCGTTATGTTCCTCAATATGGGCAAAGAGGATTTGCGAGTAGATGTTTCTTTTGTAAAGAAATAGGTCATATAAAGAGAGATTGCCCTAAAAGAGGTAAAGGACCATGTTTTGATGATGTTTTGGAAGTGAAACCCTTACAGTAGATTCGAGGCCATCTTAGGCTAGGGGACTTTTTGTGGGAACCCATTGATGAAGAGATGAAATCGGACTAGAGATGAATGATGTAAGTTATTTTCCTTTGTTAATAGGATTATGCTATATGAGGTTTTGGGAATATCATATGTAAGATAGATATGGGAGGGTAGCGCTATAACCCTATTGTGCGTGGAATGACCCGGAAGGGAATACTGAGCAAGTGAGGCTCTTATATTATCTTCTTTTGAGAGGATAGATTATCGTGTGATGTGCTAATAGAGAGCTATAGCTTTGTTATGAACGTAAGAATTATTGCAATGTGTCGAGTAGTAATGGTAAAGTAAATTGTTTTATAGTTGTGATAGACTTATATAATTGTTATATTCCAGCTATGTAAGAGCCTAGTGAATGGTAATATATTATTATGATGAGAGAGATTATGACGGAAATGATTCAAAATTTAGTAGATTATTGTTGAGCGAGACAACTTAGCTCATAATTATGGTAATTTTGAGAAATATATTATTATGAGTATGATAATTGTTAAAACCTTGTGCCTTGAGCATAAGTTATTTTATTTAAATGTCGAAAGACATAAACCATTTTTTAAATAGACTATTTTGAAAATAAACTTTTTATAGGCCTTTGGGCCATATCAAAATGATTTTCACAAAAATATTTTTAAACTCTAGTCCCGATCTAAAAAACTCTCAATCCCCGGTGTCGCTACATATTAGTGTATTGGGACGGTCCCTTGTTTGTATTTCGCTTGCGAGACCTCCCCCGCATGAAAGTAGCGAATGTCAGGAATTGCGAAGAGTTAAATCCTTGGACCTTTCAAAATTGTTATATTATTAGTATGTTACTATAATTTAATATATTTCGAGTTATTATACTATCGAGGGAAGTGAATCCTAATTATTTTTATACGAGTAGAGCTCGAATAAAGGGTTTATGGGCGCCCTAATCGTTAAAAATTGGTTTTATAAAATTTAAAATAATTCATCGTGAGAAGTGGGAGGATTGGGTATAGTGTTAGTGAGGATAAGTGTAGTAGAGACAAATGGAACTTTGGAGTATTAGGCTCGAATTAAAGTGACCGAGTCATTTAAAGTGTGTATTATCATATAAAGTTGTGTATTTTGGGAGATAAGGCTTTTTAAGCCTATGGGATAACAAATCTCCTTTGAGAGAAAGATAAAGAAATAGAGAAATAGAGAGAAAAAGAAAAGAAGAAGAGAAAGAGGAGAAAACTTGGGATTTTCGGCCAATCCACAATTTTGAGGACGAATCAGACTCTATAAATTTGAGGCAAGTGATTTAACTTGCTAAATAATTGTTGTGAATCATTTATTTCATGATTTGTGGACAAAATTATGGATTTTGGGTTTAAAATGTTAAAACTTAGGTTTTCAATAAAATCTTAGATTTGTTGTGTATATAATGGATTTGAGGTTACAAATTAATTGAGGTGTGTTATTTGAAGAGTATTAGTGTTATATATATGTTTAGGTTGAATAGAAATGAAGATAAGATGATAAATAGGATTTTTGGGTTTTTTGGATTTTAAGAAAAGTAGCCATTTTCGTGACTTATGATAGGCTGAATCGATTCGGCCCCTTACCGAATTGATTCGAAATGTTGCAGGTGCCCAGGTATGAGTGACCGAGTTGATTCGGACCCAAGATGAATCGATTCATCCTGAGATTGAAGCCCAGGTCTTATAACCCGAATCGATTTGCCTTGGAGGCTGAATCGATTCGCTGGGAAGAATCGATTCAAATTGGGCCCGAATCGATTCGAAAACAGGGCAGTTTTGGGAGTGTTTTTCTAAGGCGAGTTTCATCCCATTTCGTTGGAGTTTGTCAATTGGGAACCTGTATAGGAGTTATCAGAAGTGTGTTTTGGAGATTTTTAGGGAGTTTCCCTTATAAGAAATCATTGGAGTCATATTGACTTAACTCGAGAGAATACTGATTGGAAAGTATCGTACCGACTAGTGGGGAAGCCCACTACCATTGCGATTTTGATTTGAAGATTATTATGGATTTATAAGAGAGAGTTAGGATACGCCTATTGATAATGGATTTTAGAATTTAATCCGAAATGGGATAACTTTAAAGGTTCCTATGATTTTTTGAAAAATATTATGGATTGAGAATGATAGATCCTGATCGATGTGAATACGGATATAAAGAAGATCCTTATCGTAAATTGAAATGGGAGATGTTTCATATAAATAATAAATGCTGATCGAGGTGCATAAGGATATAGAGAATATCCTCAACGTAAATAGAATTGAGAGACGATTCATACAAATAGAAGTGAGGTGTAAATTTTCAAGTGAGAAATAGTATAGTGTATACTAGGTGGGGAAGTTATGTGAGTTTTTGACGAATAGTATATCGAGAGTAAAATATACTAAATAATGATATTATTTCATTTATGCCTAAGAGAGTAATAAGAGTATGAAAATAGTGTGATATACATATACCTTGTGTGATTGTATACATTTATATGATGTGATGATGTATGTATATCTTGTGTGAATGATATATATATATATATATATATATATATATATATATATATATATATATAAGTGAAGCATATCCCTTCTATGCTATCATGGAAAGTTGTGCACTGTTGGTGAGTCCCCTGGCTTTAAGAGCAGGGCGCGTATAGTCCCTAAGTCATAGCGTCCATTATTATTGTGTGATTGTTTTTATTAGGGGTGAGACGTGGTGGGTATGTTTCATCTCATTTTTGAGGAGGAACAATGACCGCTTCCCGTACGTTGTGATATGGTGTTTGCCATGGCGGTGGGAGATTCCAACCATTGGTAGCAGGATGATATGTGAGTGATTCCCTGGTAGATGATAGCATTGATAACCTGCGTCCTCGAGTTATAGCTCATTGGGATGGTTATTATTATACTTATGTGAATAGTATATTAATTATATATGATTATGTGATATCATATTTGTCTCTAGAGTAAAGAGACATAAGAAGATTGCTAGAATCTAATTTTGGGAGATTTTAACCGGACTTAAATTGTGATGAATCAATTATGAGAAAATTAAGAGTAGTTAATTATATGCGTATATATAGTACTTTGGGTATCAAGGGCATAATGGACCGCAACGACCAACATTGCCAAAGAGTAGTGTATCAGGGGGTTCCTTGTTTGGATTTCGCTTGCGAGATGTCCCACGCACGAAACACCGTGCACTGTTGAGAATTGAGAATAATTAATTAATCATTTATAGTATAAAAAAATTTGGGTTATATGCGTCATGCATTGAGGGCATAATGAATATTGATAATCAATACTGCCCAGGAGTAGTGTATAGGGGGGTCCCTTGTTTGGATTTCTCTTGCGAGACTTCCCACGCACGAAACACAGTACATTATTGAGAATTGGGAGACGTTTAGTCCTTAGCACTTAGATGTTATTAACTCATATATATATATATATATATATATATATATATATATATATATATATATATATATTTATGTCAGTAACTAGAATATGAGAAATTCTAGTAAAAGAGAATGTTTACGTATATTTTATATGTGTAGATTAATTGGCGAATATTTAAGAGTGGTAATAGTAGAAGTTCAGGATATGGTTTAAATGGATCGTAATTGAGTATAAATTTTGGGTGTAAGTTAGATTACTTTTCCCCTAGATACATTTGGGCAATTATTTGAAGATCATGTGCATACGTTTAGTTGCGCGCTTTAGTTGAGAGGTGAGTTGAATCTTATGGAGAGTGCGACTCCACCTTAATCATGTTATAATGCATTTATAATTATTATGCATTTTAATGCACTTGCTATAAAATGTTTTCACACCTCGGGCTCTGACCCGTTTATATTTTCTCTTGCCTTGTATATATATTGTATTATTTTAGTTGTTCCTCCGCAAGGATGCCATTGATGATATCCATCCAGTTTATTCATGGAGATGTACAGTAGCGGAATGTTGTGACATTTTGATATAGTTGATTCCTATCTTTATTTATCTAGATTAAGATTCAGTTTGTATATCGAGTTTATACCCAAGTGTTATAGTGTATCACTTTTATATTTTTCCTTCTCAGATTATTGTATTGTCTGTGACCCGACAGCATATTCGGGTAATTCTTTTTATAGATTTTATTATACTCTTTTGTTAGTCTCTTTTATATCATTTGAGCATGTGAATGTCTCTTATCATATATAGTTGTCATGTCATTGGTTAGTTGTTGCGTGGTTGGTTTTAATAAAATGTTTTTAAAAATTTTGGCACCCTCTTTTTGTAGTAATGGGTAGTTAGCCGTTTTTAAGTTTGTATCGTAGTGTAGATGCTGCGAAGGATCCAATTGAGATTCCTGATTATTTTAGTATAGGTATGGCCACCCGTTATTACTTTAATAGGGGTGTCACAGAAAATTAATTTGAAAGAAATTAAAATTTTGAAATTTTTCGATGAACCATCGCTTTCAATTGGTATCAAATCATAATATATAATATGCACTTACAAATTGGTGTAAGAGAGGGGACAATAATTTATCGTGTTTGTTCCTTTAGGTTTGAATATGGAAAAAAATTCATTTTCTTGGTTTCCTATTTACTATGGTTCAAATTACGTGTATTGGAAAGTGGGCATGATGTAGGAACTTAAGTTATTAGATGAATGGGTTTTGCTATCAATCGGTAAAGTGTGTCCCCCACCAACATGTTTAGTAGGATAAGTTAGTGTTCCTAAACCCGTAGAAGGATGGAGTGAGGATGATCTTAAGCTAGAAAATTTTAATCTCAAGGTTTAAATTCCCTTTTTTGTGTAGTCAGATTTGAGGAGTTTTGCCAGATTATGACGTATGAAATGTCTGAGGAGGCATGGGATATACTTCAACTCACCCATGGAGGTACAAGTGCTGCTAGGGTTCTAGACTCCAAAACCTCATAACTCAATTTGAAACCATTAAAATGAATGCGAGTGATTCTTTTATGGAATTCTATGCTATATTGTTTAATATCATTAATTCGTCTTTTAACTTGGGTGAGAAGATAGCCGATAACCATGTCATAAAGAAAATTTTGAGGTCATTACCCTATAAGTTTAATCAAATAGTGATTGTTTTTAATTATTTAGGCACTTTAAACTCTATAAAACTTGAAGAGCTCGTATGGGACTTAGAAACCTATGAACTTGACATGTTTACCTCTAAGGATGTGAAGATTAAAGATAAGGTCATATCTTTGAAATCTCAGAAGGAGGAAAAACGTGTTTCGGATCATGAGTTTGACATCGACTCGAATGATATGTCTTTGTTTTCTAATAACATAAAAAAATTCTTAAGTTTAATAATGAGGAACTTAAAAATTATTATAAGAAGTTTGAGAAGTATAGTTATAACAAGGCAAAGAACCCCCCCCCAAAATCGTAATGATGATCTTAAGAGGTGTGAGTCGAATAGATGTTTTGATTGTGAGGTATATGCCCATTGGGAAATCGAGTGTGACACTAAACCAAGGAAGGAGGGAAATAAGACAACTTTTTACACCCCCCAAGTGATAGTGAATTGGAAGAGGAACTCGATTCTCCTATTACGTGAAACTTCACCGCATTCAACTCTAGACATGTGAGAATTGAAGATAAATCCTCCCATAAGGATATTTGTTTGCATGACACTTTTAAGGCCATTTTGGTGAATCCCATGTGTTTGATGGTATAGTGAGAGGGGAAAAGAGTGAGAATGAAAAACATGGGGAGAAGAGTGAAATTCAAGTTTCCTTCCGTGAGTTGTATGTGGAATCTTTGAAATTGAAACAGGAAAACATGAAGTTAGAAGCTAGAATGAAAAAATGTGCCACAGGATGTGATGAGTGTATTTTAATGGAAGATAGGGCATATGATAGCACTCTTCGAGAGAAGCTAGATTATGTTGAAAGTGATAAAGATAGTCTTCGAGGTTAAATGAATGCTACGAGGAAAGAGTTTCTTGAGTTTGAAGGGACTGGATGTTTACTTGAGTCTAGGATAGTGGAGCTTGAAGTAAATTGAGAGACTCGAGTTGTTTGAAGTTCAATTTGGAATTTATATCCAAAAAATGGGATAAAATGTTAGGAACCAACCAAATAAAAAATGATAAATGTGGTATTGGCTTCGATACTCAAAGTTTTTTTTGCTAATAAATCCAAAATGAGAATTTCGAGAGAATTAACTAGGAACTCTAGAAAAGGTCAACCCTTAGGTGATACTTCTCAACGTGCTTTTACTTTTCCATATTATGGGAGGAAGGGTCACCCTAGTAGGTTATGTTTCAATTTTAGAAGCGGTCCTAGGAAGTCTCAGGGTAGAGTCACCAAGGTCACCAAAACTCGAGAGCATCACTTTCTACCTATGTGGGTTAGGAGATCCTATTTAGAGGCTTTACATGAAAGACTTTATGATTCCCATTTGCTTAAACATGATACTTCCCATGTTACATCTAAAGGATGATTGTATTAGGTTTTTTTATGTACACTAGTTGTGACTCATGATATATTCTTTTTAGTAGCGTGTTTGTTACTCATATTCTAGTCTATGTTTCATCTATATGTGTTTCTGGAATCATGACAAGTGTATCTTTTTTTTTTTTGCATTTATTGAGTCTTATTGAAAAATACAAAATGATTTTTTTTGTGTATTTTAGTTTAAACATTTTATGTGGCATACCCTTGTGTTTGAATCCTATATCATTTTTCTCTTCCATGTGGCTCGAAATTTTGGTTATGAATTTAAATTCTTAAATTGTTCTTTATCATGCTTGTGTGGAGTAGTTTGACTTTTATTTTCTTCAGTAATTTTCCTTATATATGTCTCCTCACACGCATGCATGAGATCTTTTGAACTTTAACTTCACATGTATATTTAATCTAAGTGAGTTGTTCTCCTATTAATTTTGTCATCTACATGTTTTATGACTTTGGGGAATTTGTGCATGTAAGAATCATTGCCCATGAGATTTATTTGAATAGTATAGAAAAGAAAGGAGAGTGCATGGGAAAGGGCTACGAAAGGATCAAATCTCCTTTGCGTGAAAGCCACCATTGGGAAGACCCTAATGAAAGGATCAAAAGGCAATAAAAATAGAAAAATTGTTAAAGGCCAACATAGTTTAATTTGATCATTCAAAAGAAATAGCTTCAAAAGAATTGAGAAAAGAAAAGAAAATATGTAATATGTTTATTTTGTGATGATGTTAGTTAATGATCAACGGCTTTGCACAATGAATCCTAGTTATGCTTATTATGTCATGGCATTATTGATCTGTAGAATCATAAAATTCTAGGCTTGTGTAAGTTGTGGTTGTTTTGTTTTTTAGTTCACTTTATCTGTCACATGTGGTTGAGTCTTAGTTGATAAAGTTTTTCAATCAAATAGAACTCCGTGAACATTTTTAAGTTATTGGGTCATATATCTTTTGTCTCCAGTTAACATCCATTCATTCCGTTTACAATATTTTTTTAGATACGTTTATTCCAAATGAGTGTTGAAAGCTTATTTTATTTAGTGTCTTATGTGGTCTTTATACCTATATATTTTAATGCTTATATATTGAGTCATTTACTTTGAGTCTTTTCCTTTGCATCTACTCCTTATATTCTATTTTTTCATACTGATATATATCTTGTTTTGAATTTTCATTGATACCCCATGCTTATCTTAGTTCATTCCAGCTAATATCATTTTGCTATCGCATCATAGTTGGTATGTATTTTGATTTATGTGGATTAGTTGTTCATGTGTTGCCATGTTACTTTGTTTTTCTTGTATCATTATACACCATTACATGATATAGTTTTACTCATTTATGCCTATCCCTTATTTCATTTAGGGGGAGAGTTTTTTTAAATTACGAGTAATTAATAATTTTATGCAATTAATCTTTGTCTATTCCTGAACAACAAGGGGGGAGAAATGGTATCTAGCTCGTTTCATTTTAGGAGATCTAACGTAGGGGGAGATATCCTTTCTTAGGTGGACATTGTTAAACAAAGGGGTACGATTTCATTTTTTATATTCCCTATGCATTTTATGGTGTGTTTAAGTGTATATATTTTAATCCACGTGACAAAGGTTTTAATGCAAAGCTTCTCAGAATATGTGTCGGTCAAGCGTCGGTATGTTTTCTTTTGGGTTGGGATTGAGTCTTTCAGATGAGCTTGACGGCCCACGTGATTTTATTTTTGGTGTTTTCCCAGAATAGCCAAAGGGAGATTTGCATCGAGAAATTTCTTGTTGAGTCAATTTATACGTGTTGGCTAAATTCTAGAAAACAAAAACTATTTGAGTCATAAGGATAGAAGTTGTATTTGTGACCTTTCAAGCGTATTACATTTTTGTTGAAGATGTAGCGGCCAAGTTGTTGCGATCACATTATACGTCGTGTTATGTGCCACATTTTGCCATCAACATTCCAAGGATCTTTCATGTATGAATGCTTATATTATGCTGGGACTTGAAAATTTATCAATGTGTGTTAATATTTTTGTTAAGCTATTTTAAAATGTCCTTATATGTTTTCAAGAAAAATTATACGATTTTTGCCAAGTTGTTAAAATGCCTTTTCTAGGTCGTTCGAATAAGATTTTTGGGTCATTCGCATGAGACATCTACTGAGGTAACTTTTAAATTGTGTTGCATTCTTATTTAAAGTTTTGTTCTTATCTCGTTCGAACGAGATGACAATGTTATTTGAATGAGAATGAATGTCATTTGAAAGACCGGAGAAGTTTTTGAAAAAAATAGTAGTTTTTCTTAGCAATTTTACTCATAACTGTAACACCCTGTGTTTTTAAAACATAAAAATCTGCTAGGAATTTAAAATTTTCGAAAAAATAAATTTTGGAATCTATGTCATTTTGGTATGTAAAAATGTTGGTTTTGATATATATAAAAAAGGTTTTAAATGAAATTTAAATCATAATTAAAATTTGGAAATTATAAACTTTTATGTAAGAAATTTTGGGGAGGATCTTCCCTTAAAGAGAAAACAAAATTATAACCATCTCATCGAGCTAAATTTTTTATAGAAGCTTCGTCTCGCCATCAACTACAACATATCAAAATTCCAATTCTGACGGATCGATCGCCCTTAATGTATTTTTAGTGTTTGTGTTTTATTTTGAATCTTTATTTAAATCCTTTATATAATGGACAACTTTAGAGTTTTCAAAACACTTTTAACCCTTCTAAAAAATTAGTAGCCTCCGAAATTATTATCTCCTCTCATTGCAACAACCCTCACTTATGAGAAATTAATTTTATATTAATTTACGGTCTGAAGTAATTATATAAAATAATGGATGATGGAGTAAATATCAATTAGGTGAGTTAATAAAGATTATATACTAGATTGTTGCATATTTACTGTTACGTGTATGTAAATATCATCATATTACGTTTTATAGTGTCGTGTGCTTTAAACGACATTTATGATATAAATAAAACCGGAACTTGAAATGACTTAAATATTTCCGGATGCTAATTTAGAGGGCTTAGTTAGTCCCGAAATCGTCGAGAGATAGTCAAAAGAAGTTCCATATTGTATTTTTGTGTTTCGGTCACTTTTGAGTGGTTATGGCTTAAATGTGTAGTTACGAGTCATTTTAATGTGGTATTGACACCGAAAGATGGGAATTAAGGAAAGAGGCTTGTTTAAGTCTTGAACCTCATTTATTTTCTTAAGTGTGTATTTACTAACCTAGAGAGAAAGAGAGAAGAAAACAATTGTGGATAAAAGAGAAGAAAAAGGAAGAAAATTGGAGATTTAAGATTGGAGTTGTTGTAATAAAAGGAAATCTGAGATTTCAAGCTTAAGGAAAGTTTCCTACTTGCTAATATATGATTTAGGGTGAACAAATTGTGTGATTGTTGTGTATGTGAATCAATTGAACAAATATGGGTTTTAAGGATTTTGTGGTATTTGAGCCTAAATCATAGTTTAATTTGATGTTTATGTGGAGTATAGTAGTTGATAATCTCGTAGGATGGTTTTGGTTGGATTAATGGTGGTTGATGTGTGTAGAAATGGAGGATATATGGGTTTGGGGAAAAACTAGGGTTCATAACGCGTAGCCCCATTCTTGGAAAATTCGCAGGGGCGAATCGATTCGCCCTTCTTGCGAAACGATTCGCTAAAGGGTGAGGCTACAGGTCGACAAACCTGAATCGATTTGGGTTAAGGCCTAATCTATTCGGCTTGAGGCAGAAAGTTGGTTTCTCCATCCGAATCAATTCTCTTTTGGGCAAATCGATTCGCTGCTTGGGGCGAATCGATTCGGCCCTAGGGCGAATTGATTCGGAAATCTTACTATTTTGTGTTATTTTTCTAACTCAATTTTTACCCTTTTTCTTTAGGCTTAGGACCTAGGAACCTTCTCTTATGAAGTAAACATAGAGTCCTAGAGTCCTAGATGAGTTAGGTAGCTACCCTATATTAGAAATGTCTTAAATAGGGCTTGTCCAGGGATGTCTAAATTGATATGAAGGTATTACTTTCCTTTAGTAAATTAATGTGAGACTAGGAGTAGTAAGGTTATAT
The DNA here is from genome assembly GCA_949130495.1 of Sambucus nigra. NCBI lineage: Eukaryota > Viridiplantae > Streptophyta > Magnoliopsida > Dipsacales > Adoxaceae > Sambucus > Sambucus nigra. The sequence continues at coordinate 425,200,219 of OX422218.1, forward strand.
TGGGGGACTTTAGGAACTAAATTGAGGTATGTTAGACTTGGTGGTTTATAGTAACACCATAAATTCTTGAAGAATGAATAAGAGGTCTATTAATCATTGGGGTTATAATGATGGTATAAATCACATATGGCTCCGGATAAAACGTGTTTTATATAATGAAATGGAAATAAAAATGGTAAATAATAATTTAAATATACACACCTCTCTAAATGATATCATAAGGGAAGTACGTGCATGAGGTGAAGTCCCCTGTATAGTGAATGTAGAGTGAATTTTGTCCTTGGCCATAGGACTGGTTATTATGTATGTTGTATTTATTGTGCGATGTGGGGTAATTCCGAGTGTGCTTATGACTCACTCGCAGGTATATGGCCACTTCCCGACAGTCCATTGTAGGACGCCTAGGTTGTCTTGTTTGATAGGCCCTGGAAGATCATAGTCATTTAAGGGCGGGTCTAGTGGGGAAACTCGAAAGGACAGTCTTAGAATCGTTATATATAGATGAATATAACTATTCTTATTCGAGTGGGACTTGATTTATGATAAATGCCTTAAAGAGCAAATAACTTTGATTACGTTTCCTAATGAGATATGGAACAATGAAATGAAACAGTGTAAAGGATGATGATTTTTAGTTAATGATATTCATTCATATCCTCTTGCATAACTGAATTAAATGTATGATCATTTAATTACCTTAGTTTATGCTTTGAGATTGTGTAGGTAGATTTTTATCATCATCAATCATGATTAACTGTTCATAACTGTCATACTCTTTTTTCATCTGGTGATCATATAAAATCGGGCCTTGACCCATTCATATTTCTTGTTGTGTACGAATCTTATGTTCGCCCAGGTGCTCCGCTGCAAGGATGCCCGTATTGACTCCCCCATTCCTGTGTCTTAGAGCTGCAACACCTTGTGAATGTTGCGGGATATTTTGTTATAGACGCCTTCATTTTTGTACTCTAGTTAAGGTCGGGTTATTTATTCAGGTGTGTGGCGAAAGCTTTTGTAATTTTCCACTATAATGTATTATGTAACTTAATTTAATATTGTAATACATTGTAAGACACTGTTAACCGACAACTTATTCAGTTATTGTGTTATATATGTATTGTTCAATTTTATTCTAGTAGTTTATATCCACCTACTTTTTAAATTGGGTTGTTTAAATGTTTTCTTTAACTTATAAAACAAAATTTTGACAATCCATTTTCCTAAAATAAAGGGTGGTTATCCCGTATACTTATTATATTATTGCGATGCTCAGAATGGTCGATCTATGATTCCTGTAATTATTAGAGTATCAGGCTAGCCACCTCTCTTGTTGATAAGAGGGTTGTCAAAGATGGTATCAGAGCATCTATGACACCCCGCTTATCAAAATAAGAGGTGGCCAACCCGATACTCCAATAATTACAGGAATCATAGATGGACCATAGAATAATCTGAGAAAGAAAATACAATAATCGATTCGCACCGTATAATTCTTTATGGGTAAATCTTAGATTTGATGTGTAGATAATGGATTTAAGGTTAAAAATTAGTTGGAATGTGTTCTTGGATGGATATTATCTTTATATATATGTTTGAGTTGAAGTGAAATGAATAGAAGATGATTAAAAATTATTTTAGACGATTTTTGGCTTTAAAGAAATAGCCATTTCCATAGCCCTAGAACAGGATGAATCGATTCGACCACAACTCGAATTGATTCAGAATGTTCCATCTTGACAGGTCTGAGTGATCGAATTGATTCGGACCGTAACCGAATCGATACGGCCCGAGACATATTCCCAGGTCTTATGACCCCAATCGATTTGTTTTGGAGGCCGAATCGATTCGCAGGGCCAAATCCATTCGTATTTCGCCCAAATCGATTCGAAAATAGGGTATTTTGGGGGATGTTTTTCTAGGGAGAATTTCATTCCGTTTCATTCGAGGTTATCGATTGGGAACCTCTATATTAGTTATGTGAAATGTAAGTTTCCCTCATAAGGTACTGTGTGGGTCATATGGATTTAATTTGGGAAATAACGATTAGATAATATTGTATATACTAAGTTGGGAAGCCCACTATCATTGAAAATTCTTTTTGGAGATGATTACGAAATTATATGAAAGAGTGAGAATGCGCTTAGTGATATTAGATTTTACAATCAAATCCCAAATGGGATATCTTTAAAGGTTCACATGATTGATTGAGCCATATTATGGATTGAGAAGTATAAATGCTAATTGAGGTGCATACGAATATAGAAAATATCTTTAACGATGATTAACTTGGAAGATGTATCACATAAATGTGAAATGCTAATTGAAGTGCCTTAGGATATTGATAATATCCTCAACGTGAATATAATCGAGAGACGATTCATATTAATAGAAGTGATGTGTGAACTTCAAGTGAGAAATAGTATAGAGTATACTAAGTGGGGAAGTTATGTGAGAATTGAAGATTAGTATATCAAGAGAGAAATATACTAAATAACGATATTATTTCATTTACGCCTAAGAGCGTACTATGATTATGTAACAGTGTGATATATATACCTTACATGACAGTGTATATTTATGTTATGTGATGATGTATGTATATCTTATATGAATGATATAAATATATATAAGTGAAGAAAACTCCCTCCTTGCTATCATTGGGAAGTTGAGCGCGATGTGGGTGAGCATCCTAGCTCGATGAGCAGGGTGTGGATATTCCCCAGGTCATAGTCGTCCATTGTGTTAATATGTGATATGCATTATATTTTTACGGGTGAGAAGTCGTGGGTATGTGTCGTTCTCACTTGACCGGTTAGGAGTTATGTCCTCTTCCCGGACGTTGTGTGTGTGTGTGACCACGAAGTAGGTGACATTTAGTCCTACCGGTGGTACCCAGGATGGTATATGAGTGATGCCCTGGAAGATGATAGCATTGAGAACCTGCATCCTTGAGTTATAGCTCGTTTGGATGGTTATTATATTATTGTTGTGATTAGTTCTTTGGGTGTCAAGGGCATAATGGACCTCAACGACCAGCATTTCCAAGGAGTAGTGTATTGGGGGGGTTCCTTGTTTGGATTTCGCTTTGCGAGACGTCCCACGCACGAAACGCGGTGTAATGTTGGGAGTGAGAAGAAGTTAGTCCATAATGATAATATATATATATATATATATATATATATATATAGTATACCTCGACGATCGACAGTTCCAGGAGTAGTGTATCGGGGGGTTCCATATTTGGATTTCTCTTTGCGAGACGTCCCACGCACGAAATGTCGTGCACTGTTGAGAATTGGGAATAATAAATTAATTAATTGAGTAATAAGAATTTGGGTTACATGCATCATGCATTCAGGGCATAATGAATCTTGATAGTCAATACTGCCCATGAGTAGTGTATTCGGGGGGTTTCTTGTTGGATTTCGGTTTGCGAGATGTCCCACGCATGAAACGCCGTGCAGTATTGAGAATTTGGAGAATTTTAATCTTAGAACATGGATGCTAGTAACTCATATATATTTATATGCATAATGATGGCATAACTAGAAAATGAGAAACTTTATTAAAGAGAATGTTTATGTAAACTGTATATGTGTAGTAAGTGAACGAATATTTGAGATTAATAAGATTTGAAATTGAAGTATATGATTTAGATGGGATTTAGATAAGTGTAAATTAAGAGATAAGTTAAATGGTTTTAATTGAATATTTAAATTGGGTTTAAGTTAGATTACCCTTCCTAGACAGATTCGGGGACTTACTTGGAGATCATGTGCAGACGTTTAGTGCACGCTTTAGTTGAGAGGTGAGTTGGATTTTATGGAGAGTGAGACTCCACCTTAATCATGTCATAATGCATTATAATTATTATGCATTTTAATGCACTTGATATGAAATGTTTTCGGCTCGGGATCTGACCCATTTATATTTTTTCCATTATGTATACATTGTAGTATTTTAGGTGTTCCTCCACAAGGACGCCATTGATGTTATCCATCAAGTGTATTCGTGGAGATGCGGCAGTAGTGGACTGTTACGGCATTTTGTTATAGTCGATTCCTATCTTTTGTGTATCTAGATTAGGATTCATTTTTTATATCAGGTTTGTATACAAGTGTTGTAAAGTAGAAATTTTATATTTTCTTTCTCAGATTATTGTACTGTCTGTTATCCGGTGCATGATTTGTAACTTGCCGCTATAGTTTTTGCCTTGAAGATCTGGAGGCATTATATCCTAGGGGAGAAATTTAGTCTTTTCATGAACCACAAATCGTTTCAATATTTGATTTCCCAGAGAGATTTAAATATGCGACAACTCCGGTTGTTGGATTTTGTGAAAAACTAACAATTTGACATCCACTATCACCCAGGAAAGGTGAATGTGGTGGCCGATGCGCTAAGTCGAAAGCCCGAGGGGGAGTTAGCGGTGATATGGAAGGCTAAATAGAAGGAGCTTAGCCAGGAGGACGCGGTTTCTAGGGCGTTTATGTCGGTGTTGACCATTATGCCTACTATTGTGGCAAATGTGGTGGAAGATCAAGGAAGGGACAAAAGTTACCAGGACCATATACGCCAATTATTGACCAAGGGAGAAGAATCCTACTCTATGAGTTCTGAGGGTGGGGTACGTTTCCACGGGAGACTCATTGTCTCGAACGAAGGGGATTTAAGACGTGCCTTGATGACAGAATCTCATGGATCGATGTTTACAGTACATCATGGTGGGGAAAAGATGTACCAAGACATGCGCCATCAGTATTGGTGGCCAGGCATGAAACGGGGCATTTCTGAATTTGTTTCCCAATGTACTACCTGTCAACTGGTGAAAGTAGATCATTGAAGACCAACGGGTTTGTTACAACCATTGGAAATTTCAGTATGGAAGTGGGAAAGTATCTCGATGGACTTTGTCACAAGATTACCAACGTAACAGAGCGGTCATGATTCCATTTGGGTTATTATTGATCGTTTAACTAAGTCGTCACATTTCCTACCCGTACGCATAGATTATAATACCGCTCGTTATGCCCGGTTATTTATTGCGGAGGTTGTTAGACTCCACGGGGTGCCCATAAACATTGTCTCCGATAGAGATAAAATTTTTGTTTCCCTTTTTTGGCGAAGTTTCCAAGAAGCTATGGGAACTGCATTGAAGTTGAGTACCTCTTATCATCCTCAAACAGATGGGCAGACAGAAAGGGTCAACCAAATGTTGGAGGACATGCTCCGAATGTGTGTTCTTGATTTCAAAGGTGGTTTTGAACAATAGCTCCCTTTGGTCGAATTTGCTTATAATAATTCGTACCAATTCACCATTGGGATGGCACCCTATGAGTCACTTTATGGTAGGCCATGTAGATCACCCACTTGTTGGTTGGAGGTGGGGGATAATAAATTTCTTGGACCTGAAATGATCCTGGATACTTCTTCCAAGATTGAACTCATTCGAAATCGCATCTGAATAGCTCAAGATCGCCAAAAGAGTTATTCCCATGCAAATAGAATACATGTAGAGTTGGAGGTTGGAGATCAAGTCCTGGTGCGAGTAGCGCATATGAAAGGTATAAAGCACTTTGGAAAAAAAGCAAAGCTTGAGCCGCGCTATGTTGGGCCTTTTCCCATTATTGCTAAGGTAGGCCCAGCGGCATATCAACTTTCCCTACCGGAACCCTTACAATAAATCCATGATGTGTTTCATGTTTCCTCTTTGAAAAAGTAAAAGAGGTGTGAAGGAGCCCTTTGGCGTATTCCTTTAATAATATCGAATTATAACTCGATATTTCGTATGAAGAACAACCCGTTGCAATTTTAGAGCACGGGGAGCGACGACTGAGGTCTCGAGTGGTTCCCTTGGTGCGGGTTCAATGGGGTCGTCACAACATCAATTAATCAACGTGGGAGCGTGAGGACGATATGCGGGAAATGTATCAACATCTCTTCTTGCAAGGCACACCTGAATTTTGAGGGAAAAATTCCCTCATGAGGGGGGGAGTATGTAACAACCCACACTTTTGAGAAATTTATTTTATATTAATTTACTGTGTGAAGTAATTATATAAAATAATGGATGATGGAGTAAATATCGATTAAGTGAGTTAATAAAGAATATTTACTAGATTGTTACATATTTACTATTACGAGTATGTAAATATCATCATATTACGTTTTATAGTGTCGTGTGCTTTAAACGACAATTATGATATAAATAAAACAGGAACTTGAAATGACTTAAATATTTACGAATGTTGATTTAGAAGGCGTAGTTAGTCCCAAAATAGTCTAGATAGTCAAAATAAGTGCCATATTGTATTTTTGTGTGTCAGGCACTTTTGACTGGTTATGGCTTAGATGTGTAGTTACGAGTCATTTTAATGTGGTATTGACACTTAAAGATGGGAATTAAGGAGAGAGTCACGTTTAAGTCTTGCACCTCATTTATTTTCTTAATTGTGTATTTACTAACCCAGAGAGAAAGAGAGAAGAAAATAATTGTGGATAAAGGAAAAGAAAAAGAAAGAAAACTGGAGATTGAAGATTGGAGTTGTTGGAATCAAATGAAATCTGAGATTTCAAGCTTAAGGCAAGTTTCCTACTTTATAATATATGATTTAGGGTGAATTAATTGTGTGATTGTTGTGTATGTGAATCAATTGGACAAATATGGATTTTATGGATTTTGTGGTGTTTGAGCCCAAATCATAGATTAATTTGATGTTTATGTGGAGTATAGTAGTTGATAATCTCGTAGGATGGTTTTGGTTAGATTAATGGTGGTTGATGTGTGTAGAAATGGAGGAGATATGGGTTTGGGGATAAACTAGGGTTCATAACCCGTAGCCCCATTCTTGGCAAATTCACTAAAGGGTGAGGCTACAAGTGTGCAAACTCGAATCGATTCTGGTTAAGGACAAATTGATTCGGCCTGAGGTAGAAAGTTGGTTTCTCCATCCGAATCGATTCACTTTTGGGCGAATCTATTCGCTGCTTGGGGAGAATCGATTCGACCCTAGGGCGAAACGATTCGAAAATCTAGCTGTTTTGAGTTATTTTTCTAACTCAATTTCTACCCTTTTTCTTTAGGCTTAGGACCTAGGAACCTTCTCTTATGAAGTAAACTTAGATTCCTAGAGTCTTAGATGAGTTAGGTAGCTACCCTATATTAGAAATGGCTTAAATAGGGCTTGTCCGGGGATGTCCAAATTGATATTAAGGTATTATTTTCCTTTAGTAAATTAATGTGAGACTAGGAGTAGTAAGGTTATATTGGGATACTTTCGAAGCTAAATTAATTTATGTTAGACTTGGTCCTTTATAGTAACACCATAAATTCTTGAAGAATGAATAAGAGGTCTATAAATCATTGAGGTTATAATTATGGTATAAATCACGTATGGCTCTGGATAAAATGTGTTTTATATATTGAAGTGGAAATAAAAATCGAAAATAATAATTTACTTAAACACACCTCTCTAAATTCTATCATAAGGGAAGTAACCGCATGAGCTGAAGTCCCCTAGCTAGTGAATGCAAGGTGAATATAGTCCTCGGCCATAGGACCAGTTATTATGTATGTTGTATTTATTGTGCGATTTGGGGTAATTTCGGGTGTGGTTATAACTCACTGGCAGGTACATGGCCACTTCCCGACATTGCGTTGTAGGATGCCTAGGTTTTCCTTTCTGATAGGCCCTGGGAGATAATAGTCATTTAGGGGCGCGTCCACTGGGGAAACTCGAAAGGACAATCTTAGAATCGTTATATATAGATGAATATAACTATTCTTATTCGAGTGGGACCTATATTTATGATAACTGCCTTAAAGATAAAATAACTTTGATTATGTTTCCTAATGAGATATGGAACGATGAAATGAAAACGTGTAAAGGATGGTGATTTTTAGTTAATGATATTCATTCATATCCTCTTGCATAACTGAATTAAACTTATGATCATTTAATTGCCTTAGTTTATGATTTGAAGGTAGATTATTGTCATTATCAATCATGATTAACTATTCATAACTGTTCATAACTATCATACTCTTTATTCATCTGGTGATCATATAAAACTTGGCCCTGACCCATTCATATTTCTTGTTGTGTATGAATCTTATGTTCGCCCAGGTGCTCCGCCGCAAGGACGCCCGTATTGACTCCCCCTTTCCTGTGTCTTGGAGCTGCAACACCTTGCGAATGTTGCGGGATATTTTGTTATAGACGCCTTCATTTTTGTACTCTAGTTAAGGTCGGGTTATTTATTCGGGCGTGTGGCCCAAGCTTTTGTACTTGCCTACTGTAATGTATTATGTAACTTAATTTAATTGTTGTAATACAATGTAAGAGACTGTTAACCGACAACTTATTCGGTTATTATGTTATATATGTACTATTCAATTTTATTCTAGTAGTTTATATCCACCTTCTTTTTAAATTGGGTTGTTTAAATGTTTTCTTTAACTTATAAAACAAAAATTTGACAATCCGTTTTCCCAAAATAAAGGGTGGTTATCCCGTATACTTATTATATTATTGTGATGTTGAGAATGGTCCATCTATGATTCCTATAATTATTGGAGTATCGGGCTGGACACCTCTTATTTTGATAAGCGGGTTGTCACACTCATCTGTAAAACCTAACCACCATTGAACACTACTTTCAACCCAAGTTTTGAAGATCTAAATCAAGTTTTCTGAAGATCGTCCAAGAACGAGTCTTTATTTGTTTCTTAAGAGGAACGTAACCGTGCAATTGAAGGATTCAAAAGACTTTTTATAGGAATGAATACTTCTATTGTTCCGCTTTGGTATTATGAATTTTAAATGTTTTCTAAACACTAATAATTATTATTTTCTTAAAATTCAAATCTTTAATACGAGTTAAGAATGAAAACCCTTGCATACTTAGATTAGAGGATGGATTTCGTTAGAATTTATGATGTTCGCATATAGAATAAAATGTAGGTACATTAAAAAATGATTTCATCATGTAAAACCAAGTTAATTGTGTGCATCTTGTAGAGTAGATATTTATCTTTTTATGATCCAAAAAATATGCATGTAACTAGAGATTCTATAAATTGAATAAAAAATAAATTATTTAACTAATATTTTAGTTAAATAGACATAATTTGAGTACATAATGATCTTGAGATTAATTTAAGGAATTGTTGTCATAAGCTAAAAATGGGTCATATGTGATTCGTTTTGTTAATAATAATTTGACACTACAAAGACGGCGAGATTGTTGGGGTAGTTAGTTCCCTCCTCACCTTATTTATAGGTTTACTGCTAGGTATGGGATTAGTAGGCAGGATTTAGTTATTGATAACACTTTCAAGGTATGGGTCTAGATTGTGTGCATTTTTATAGATGGATGATTTCAGGGTGGGATTGATTTGTACGTCATTTCCATTGGATCGTGGGCCTAAGTGTAAGGCTAGGTAGTAGATAGTGGTAGGTATTCTTCCTAAATGTTAGTCTAGGATACACTTGCATTTTTTTAGGCCTGTAGGTATGTGACTAGGGGTAGGTTGATGAATTTATGCTCGATAAAAGAGTAGGGCTAATATAAAATAATGAGAACTTGAGAAAATTGAGAATTAATGCCTAGGATAATAAATGGGTACTAAAGTGAAATTTCATCACCAATATGTCCACGTGTAAAAATAAGGGGCGAACTGTCTATAGCGATGTGGGTGTGTGTTGGCATCACGAATATGTGCAAGGGTGACAGAATACAAGTGAACTGGCTATAGTGGCGTGTCCTTCATGGAACCTCACCAATATATACAAGGCAAATGAAATTGAGTGAACTGGCTATTGTGTATGGTGTATAGATTTGCGCGAACCAACAATATGTGAAAACTTGTAAAGGAGTGAATTGCCTATAGTGGTGTGGCATAAATAAAATGATTTGAATTAATTTAATTAAATTGTAGAAATTGAATTAGTAGCCTTAGCATAATTAGTTCTTGAAATATCATAATCGGACTTGAACTTTCGGGTGGATTAGTTATGTGTGTAGAAACTCGTGGTTTTTTTGTACTCTCATTGTTAATGTATATCTCATTTTAATTAAAATACTCTATTGTGATGTTTATCATTTATAGTTGTTGGAATTGATGCATAGGATGGATTGGATATCTTTAGAAGGCAACTAGAGTTTTATTTTATTTCCTTAGAAATTTAGATTATTTTCCATTCCGTTATTGTGCTATGAGATAGTTATTTAGGATTTTGGGTGGGCCAATTGCCTCCACAATTGTTTATGGATTTTGGTCAGATATTTATGGTTTGATTATTCCATTTGAGTTTTAACAAACTAGAGTTGGATTCATTTTCAAGATTAGCGTGGTGATGGATATTATTGATTAGATTCTCTCTATATATATTCATTTGGATTAATTGCATTTTTCCTTGTGGATAAAAGTTTTAAATGTCTCATATTTTTATCACATGCTAAGAATGGTATTTAATTTAGTAACATCCAACTTATTTTAATGGCGTACGATTCCAGAATGCGCAGGATGTTACAGTATTTTGATGGCTTACGAATTTAGAGTGCGGGAGAATATTTTTTAAAGGAACTTTTGAAGCCTTTAGAGTAAAAATTCCCTCTAATAAGGTCATCCATGTCTAAGACTTTTTCATTTTCCTAAAGAGCGACAGTTTTAGGAAAATTCATGAGTGTTTTGTTTAGTCCAAAAAATTTTGTGACGCAAGCCTCTACATAATATATGTTTTGTGATTACAGATTTGGCACCATGTTTGCTCAGTTCATTCCTACGGATTGTTCCTTGCGAAGAATTATGTTTTCATTGGTGAACATTTGGTGGACTGTGTATATTTGACAATAGCATTGCAACATCAGTAGACTCCGAGACGTAGGTGTAATCCTAAGTTGTCACTAGGCAGAGGTGGAAGGAATAAAGAGCGTCAAAGCTTGCGAGGGCGTCGAGTCGTTGAGTAAGTCTTTTGTTGTGTCCTTGTATTAAATTCGTACTTAGTGGACTTATTGCTGGACCATACGAGGTTTTTTCCGTTGTGTTTTTTTCTGTACATCACGGCGTTGTGGTTGTGTATTTTATCTTACAAATTCTCACCTAGATGCTTTCTTAGGTTTAACAAGATAAAATTGGTTTAATTAAAAAAATAACTAGTGATTAATTCATTTGGGTGTATAGTTTATTTTAATTCTAGTTGGTATTATTATTTTGACAAATTCATGTTTAGCTTGGATTGTATAAATTAGAACTGAAATTGAAGTTTTGTTTTAAGAAGAAAAAAATAATTTGGAAGAAATTAAAAATTTGGAATTTTTTGTTGAACCATCACTTTTAAGTGCTATCAAAACATAATATATAATATAAACTTACAAGATGCCAAAATTATTTTTGGTAAAATAAATCTCATTCGATTTGGCAAAATTTGTGAAATAATTTTCGAAGAAACATTGCAAAGGCTAATCAGTCAAAAATCTCCACATTATTTTGATTGATCAAGTTTGGGAATCAAAATAATATTAGTCGACGTCCAAATAACCAGAAGGTCATCACTTGAGAAGATATAAAGGAAAGCTTTGTAGAGAGCTTCTTTAATAATAGTCCAATACTTCTTGAAAAATAAGCCATTAAAATTATCTAGACCAACAACCCCCGCAATCTTCATACCCCAAATAGCATAATGAATCACGTCGAAATCAGGATCCTTACTCAGGAGGATTTTATATTCATCACAAACCAGCACTGGAATGCATTGCCAAAGGTCCTCGTCACCGGCCATTATGGACTTTGTGGACGTTAATGAGCGGAATGAAGTCGCCATCGTCGATTATATGTCCTCTGCTTTGTCACACCATATGCCATTGTCATTCAAGGTCAAATTAATTAGGAGATTTTCACATTTTTTCTTTGTAATAGCATGAAAAAAATCCTATGTTTGAGTCCCCTTCTTTCGTCCGTCTTAATCGAGATTTCTATCTCTAATTATTCTCTTCCCCATTAAGCTTATTTAAGTACTCCTCTTGCGACTTGTCATACTTGAGGTGATTTATATTATTCAGATATTCATCAAAATCCCTTTCCATTTTCAGCATATCATCATCGACCATCCTTGTTGCTTTAAAATGGTCACCAAATGTGGATTTCGACCAAAATTTTAAGGGATGATTTAACATGTTTAAGTTTTTCACCAAATATATGCATAGACTTACCCGTAACTTCAAATGACCTAGATTTATTCATGACTTGTAAGAATTCCACATTTTAAGAGAAATAAGATTTTTTTTTTAAAGGATTGAATATTACTTTCTTTAATTTTGAGTAATAAAGGGCTATGATCTGAGTTGTCCCAATAAAGATGATCAAGGAAGCTAAAAAAAGGGCCATCGAGACAATTAGTATTACCCACCACACGATCCGATCGAGCCCAAATCCTTACGTTACCTTCATGGTTATTGCACGATGTGAAACATGAACCATTGAATGGAATCTGTTGAAGATCGACATTTACAAGAGCTATGTAGAAATCCATGAAACCTTCCCAATTAACATTGTGTCCTACAATCTTCTCATCGTTGTTTGCTATAATGTTGAAATCTCCACCTCAAACCACTCGTTTTCACCTAAAGTGGAAATCTCTTCAAGGTCTGCCCATAAATTTAATCTCTCCCCCTTTGTACATTTGTTGTAAAAAGTATGCAATTTTGAAAAACCCCACGGCTCATCCATAGCGATACAGATTGCTCCCCATTTTTCTAAGCTAACTTTCCAATTTCCTTTCCAAAGAACTTATATTTTATTCATACTAATGGCCTTACCACCAACATACATTAATTTTTTTTTACAAGTTGTCTATTTTATTATCATCAATTTTCGGTTCCAATATTGTCAAATATCAATTAAGTTGATCCATACTAGACTTTTAAGTCTACGATCAGAGGGGACAATTCCAACCCCCATACTATTCCAAAAAAAATGAATCATAAATCTATTACAAGATTAATACCCTTAGGACACTTACTGTTGGATCGTGTCCGAATATTCTATGATTTACATATCAAATATTCTTTTCGAGGTCTCCTCATTTTGATAACGGTAAATAAACCTCATTTATCTTTGGTTCTTCGAGCATCATGTTCTTATCAAGTCGTGGTAATTTTTTGGATAGGAATTTAAAAAAAGTGTTCCAATCATCATCTATTACCCTAATGAGTGCCATTTTCGAGGTTGATGCACAAAGGTAATGCCAATCTTCCATCAGTACCTGATTTATTGTAACTTTCCTTAGTTTTAGGACTTTATCCATATAAAAGTCCCATATTGGTTTTTCTACATCCTGTTTAACAGAAGGTTTCCCACGCACCTCCACATTTATGTCCATATCCTCAACAAGTTACTCTCTTTCTTCAATATCATTTTATTTGACATGTAGCGCTTGAAAAGTATTGGAAATCATAATATGATTAGCACTAACACCTGGTTTTGAGAGAACGGTGGTAGTAAATTTGCAAACATGTTTGTCAATGTTAGTTCCACTAGTGTTAGGTCTGATATCATATTTTCGTTTGGTCAAAGTTGAGGTTAATGTAGCTTTTGATGAGTCTCCTTCAAGTATAGTTACACCTTTGTTTGTAGTCTTCCACCTAGCCTTCTTCACTGGTTATTAAGAGGGAACTTTACCTTTGCCTTTATCTTTCGTGACAATAACATAAGAATCCTCCTTTTCCATTTTACAATTTGTACCGTCATGCCATATTTTTGAACAACGTTGGAAATATAAAGGAAGATTTTTTTATTTTATAAATTGCCAGGATCCTTTCTCTGGACTGGCCAACCAAATCCGTTTAGGAAGACTTTCACAAACACTAGCCAATCTTCGTCTCGAGAGGTTAACTGTTGCTCCATCAAATTTTAATGGGTTACCAATCGCATTAGCAAATGAAAAAAGGGAAGTCTTATAAAAGAACTGCGTGGGAAGTGTAGGAACTCATTTTTTATGGTCCATGAGAGTAGCCGACTAACCCAGACTGCCTAAACAACTTCACGTCCCAAATCATATATTTAATTTACTCACATGTATTTGATATACACTAAAACACTTACGGATACTTATAATTGGTTGCCAACAAACTCAAAGGAGATATTCGGGGACACCACAAATTATCCTCGCGTTAATTGAGTTCCTTGTACAACTCAATCTCTTACTTTTAAGTACCTATTAATTGTAAACCCTGATTCGAGGCAAAGTGATGTAATGTCGATAATTGAAAGACATTGTAATAAAATAATAACCTCTCCGTGGATGTAGTCATGTTGTCAAACAGCATATATCGTTGGTGTGTTTAAATTTTGCATTCTGTTCTTTGTGATTATTTCGTGGATCCTTATTGTGATAATTCTTGTACTCATAATTGGTGTCATCTCTGGAAAATGATTTATATTCATGCGAAAACAATCACTAAAAGAAATCTCATGATGTCTAACCACAAAAGTAACATTCCTCAGGTTGGTGATATGTAATAATAACCAATCCAACCTAGATTTAGGTCAGATATTTACCAGTGTACCAACCCCGGGTTTCGTAAAAAAAGTCAGCCTCTTGAAGAGAGCCAAGGACCACCTAGGTCTACGCAAATCTCTAGGTTGGTTAACATGTACGAATCCAGGCTTCGAGAACAACAGGAGGCCACATACCTCCAGGTAGAAGAGAATGCTAGCCTTCGGAGGCCATTTGAAAGGATGGAGATATATGACCATACACTACACCAAAAACAACAATTTGGCACAACCTGATATTAAAAATCTGGCACAGTTTAAAACTATGCCAAATTCTGGCATGGTTTAATAGAAATTTAGCACACTTTAAAACAATGCCAAAATTTGGCACTATTTTAAAGTGTGCCAAAATTTATTACACTTACTAAAATATACAATACCCCCAAAAAAACACTAGACATCCTTTCATTCAATTCTCTCTCATATCTCTCCCCTAGCGCTCTCTTTCTTCATTCTCGCTCTCTCTCTATCTACGATGGGTCTTGCACCTCCGGCACGCTCTCTCTCTCCGGCGCACTCTCGCCCCTCAGTGCTCTCTCTCCGGCACACTCTCTCTCTCTGGCACACTCTCGCCCCTCAGTGCTCTCTCTACTAATTCCCACTCATTCTCAACTCTCGCCACTCATTCTAATCAGGTAATATTTAAGCTTTATCACTTTCCTGTATATATATATACTTTTAACATTGTACATTATTTTTTTAACCTAGGTATCAGATTTAATCGTAGAGTTTATACAAATGTGATTTGATTCGTGTTTGCATTTTTAGGGTTTTATATATACATTTTTAAATATTTATTGTGCTTTTTTAATGTGTGAGTTTTTTATGCAAATTTAATGTTGATAATGGAAAAAAATAAATCAATCATTTTTGGAGAGAGCTTGGGATATTTTAATGGTAATCTATGTTTTTATGTTCTTAACTTTCAATTTAAAATACATATTTGTTCTGATTCGTATAGGTTACGGAGTTTAAAGAAAATTTAAGTGCTAAATATTCAATAATAATGTAGAAACAACAAATTGAAATAGTATGTAGACACCCTACTAATTAAATGGATAAATGTGATTTTGTATTGAAAATTTAAGAAAAAGCAAAAAAAAAATATTTAAATATTTAGTAAACATTAATACTAAACATTCAATAATAATGTTACACATGTAGAAAAACCTTAGACTCGTTCAAGAGGTCTCACTATGACTGTTGCGAGAAGTCTTGAATTGTCCCATTTTTCGACAGTTTGGAAATGCAAAAGTTTGTATTGTACATAATGTTTATGTTGTCCTATTTTGAAAAATTTGGTGGTATCTCTTTATGTTCTTTGGGTGCATACAAGATTGATGTAGTGTTTTGTGTTTTCTTAGTTTAAAAACTTAAGTAACACATGAACACTCCCAATTTATGTTGTGTACTTGAAGAACTATAGAGAGATGTGGCGAAATGTTTCAGATTAGGACATGGCATGAGAGATTATGAATAATACAAAATATGCATTTTCGAATGGGATGGTGTTGGAAATACGACCCCCAAGTTTTAAATTTTACAAAAAGAATTTCCTTTTAGATGCGGAATAAAGATGGCTGAACAATTTTACATAAACCAAATTTTAATTTCTTTCAAATTGAAATTAAACATAACTCAAAGTGAAATTAAATTAATCAACAAATACATTTTTCACTTTAACATATTAACACAACCCAATTCCTAGAAATTTGCCTAACAATAAATATTCAATATTGCAAATTAGGCCAAACCAAATTTTATCCAATAAAATTAATGACGTGAACTAAATTAATTAAACATTACCCAAATTAAGTTTAACACCAACTTAAGCATGAGTAGTGATTTAAACAAGTTTTATCTTTTTACCTAAGAATGCATATAATGTGATTTTACAAAAGATAAAATAAACAAATAAATCTACGCCACGATGTACGAGGAAAAACCCACAGCGGAAAAAAAACCTCGGATGGCCCTAGCCTCAAATCCACTAAGTATGATTTTACAAATAGAAGATAGTAAGACTTACAACACTCGACTTGACTCCGTACAATCCACGACGCTCCTTCTTGTATACACCTCTGCTTAGTGAATAACCACATAGCTCCACCGTGGTCTCGAAATCCACCGATCGGACTTTTAGGAACTCATCAAACCCACACGGTAACTTTCACTGTATGAGAATTCCGCAACAACAAATAATGAAACTTCTTCTTTGAGGGATGTAGAGGTAAACCCGAACAAAATCTTCAACTCGGTAGAGTAAACCCGGTGCAAAAAACTCCAAGAAATATATTTATATGGAAACTTGGAATAAAACAATATGGGTGTAAACCAAAAGTTTTTAAGGGTGATTTTCTTGTA
Source organism: Sambucus nigra (assembly GCA_949130495.1). NCBI lineage: Eukaryota > Viridiplantae > Streptophyta > Magnoliopsida > Dipsacales > Adoxaceae > Sambucus > Sambucus nigra. Next base: position 425,217,140 of record OX422218.1, read on the forward strand.
AAGCAAAACACTTAAACCATGAACCTTTCATAGAAAAGTTAAACTCTCAAAACTCTCTCTAGGAGATGGAAGAATATGAAAAAGTTACTTTGAAAAACACGGTTCCCGCACTAGATAAGTCTGTCAAAATTTAGTGGGGAAAACGTAGTGGGATAGAGGTGAAAAACTGCTAAAAACTGCCAATTAAATTTCCTGCTAAAAATCTCGTTCGAACGAGATTTTCGTTTGAATGAAGTCTCGTTCGAACGACACTTCTAACGAAGTTCCAGTGGTTTGTTGGGAAAACTCGTTGGCAAACTCATTCGAACGACATTCTCGTTCGAACAAATAACTCGTTCGAACGATAATATCGAATGACTTTCCAGAATGTCTAAAATTCTATTTTTTGCCCAGAAACATTATTTCAATGTTTTAAATAAACCTTCTGAAACTAAATAATAGTTTAAAATAAAAAATTCACCAAATTAAAATTATAGAAATCTTTTACGCGCTCGTTGAGAATCGTGTGCGGAGCTCGGAGGGCAGCAGGAGTTGGAGCTTAGCTGGGGAAGCTGGTAGAAGTTGGGGACGAGGACCTTAGTAGAGGTCGCTCTCCTTATGGAAACTATTAAGGATTGTTGCAATGACTACTAAAGTATAGTAGTTATGAGCAACCAAGTACTACTGTGGTAGAAAGTGGTACTCAAGTTAAATAACCTTGTGGAGATAAGGGTTCCAAAGGGATCTTACGGATAGTTTTAACCGTGAGTCCCCATGATTTCAGCATGAATGAAAAGAATGTAGTTTTGGATTATTCGCATAAGTATCGTCCAGAGGCCGACGGTGAATAAAGAGTATTATGGAGAAATGAACCTTGTACCTAAGTGAGTTAGGTGCAATGAATATTGAGTCCTTTCCAAGAAGGATGGGCTCACTAAAGAATGGGTATGTTCGAGGACCCGTGGTTGGACATCCACTCAGGGAATTTGTAAAAATGAAGTTATTGTTATGAGTTTTACCTCAATCCAGGAGGTATAATTGGCGTGGCTAGATAAATTCATGGTGTTTGTTAGCCCTAGACTCGTGTGTGTAATTTGAGTTATGGCGGTCATGATAACATAATGTCATGTATGCCTATGTGTTGTCCGCAGTAGCGGAGTTTTGTTTTTCCTTCACTCGTCATAAAGGTGGGTGTTGATATATATATATCTGGTTTGGGATACTCGTTTCATATGTCTATACGAGTACGATGTTATGATGAGTATAATACATTATGGTGTATTTTCAGAGTGCTAGCAGGCTAAATGGCAAGACTCTCGTGTCCATGGTTCCTGGAGGGAACGAGTTGGAGTTGCGGTGTCTCACCTAGATATAGGTTGAGTTCACCTTATTTGTTATGGGTTAATGGATCTCTAATGAGAAGAGGTTTCCTTATCGTGATTTGGGTTTATGGTGACCTCATATATATGATTTAAGGCCGCAGGATTTTCGTTGAGCTGAACATAAAGCTCATTATTATTTGCGCAAGGACTTAAAAATAAGTGCGAGCGCAGGGTGGTATTACTCTTAGTTAGAGATAGGAGTTCAGACTACCTTTTTGTTGGATTAGGGGATAGGGATATCCCAGTTGCAGGTTGAAATGACGGAACTCCACAACCAACAAAGTCAAGGGTTAATGTGTGGAGGTGTTCCTTGTTTGGATTTCGCTTTGCGAGACACTCTACACATGACTCTTAATGGCGTCGGGAGTGGGGAGCTGTTATAGGATGAAAGGATGTGGGTTAGTCTTATAGTGTGGATGAACCACTATAGACTACGAGCCCTGTGATAATGGTACGCTTACAGAAATATTGTGCTAAGGAAAAGCACTAAAGTGGTCCCCTCGCCACAAGTGGGTGGGCGAGGTAGGACTTCGAGAGATTTGTTTGAGGATAATAACCAGCCTTAATGAAAAGGCAAATTTTGAGAAGGTGTGTTTTGGGTATTATGTTCGTGACACTTTCTATAGAAAGTGGGCACTTCGATTGATTAGGTTTCCTTCTGTATGGGTGGAAGGATAAGATAGTAGGAATGCGTTCATAGGCTAGCCTAGTAGGATTTAGGACGTCCCGCTTGTGTGCCTTGGGTCGTTATATCTCGATGACCGACTACGCGAGGGAGTAGTGTAACGGGAGGGTTCCTTGTTTGGATTTCGCCTTGGCGAAACGTCCCACGCATGAAACCAAACAATTGTCGGGAGTTGAGAGAGGCCGTGGTCACTAGGGACATACTTAGGATTATATTAGTTTCACGTAGGTAGGGTAAAACATATATCATAGCCTTTTTAGGATGTAGGTTCTCTAGATTTAGCAGTGCCGAGGTTAGGAGTTTGGAATTTCGCGGGTCCGGTGGACCCATAGGTGAGTATTACACCGAGGAAAGGAGACCCTTATTGGGAGGGAGTGTTACGTGTCAGACGTTCACTATGAATGTACAGATGTGCACAAGTTGGAAAGGTGTATGGGCACCTTGGTAAGATGGTTTTATATACCGTGTAGTATATAAGGTTGAAATTCATTCCAAGAGGCATCATGGTGGATGGGTATTAAGTGACGTATTAGAGTCACTTTATGATTGCAGTAGCCGCATAGTGTATGGTTAGGAACCATTATGTTAGTATCTTTCTCTTAAGGTTTTAGGATTTGTATAAATCCTAGTTAGTGGGTGTAACTTGTATCTGAATTTTGAGGACGAAATTCTGTTGTAAGGGGGGGACTATGTAATAACCCGCTCTTTTGGAGATGATTGGATTCCATAATTAAGTATATTTTGGAATTTGGAGAATTTATCGAAATAGTAATTTTTGAGATTTTCGAGGGTTTAATGATTTTCGATGGATGTTATAAATTATTTTGGGACCATATAGGTCGAAATATTTTATTTATATGTCGTAGTGGAGTATAGCGACAAAAAAAGGTAAGATTTTGAGTAGAACACCGTATTTAATTATTTTGGGTTAGAATAGTGATTTGCGGTCAAGTACCTCGGATGGAAATTTTGACTGCACCACGAGTCTCGGAATGTCCGAGATAGTCGGAAAAGAGTGTCCGATTGTCGAAATTAAGTTCCGGGTAATGTTGGAGTTAAATAGGCGCGTAATTTGGTAAACGAGTCATTTTTGGATTTTTAGGGGTAAAACCCTTTTTCTCTCAATATATAGAGGAAGAGAGAAGAGAAAGAATAAAGAAGAGAGGGAAGAGAGAGAGAGGGAAGAAAAGAAGAAAAAAGTGGGAGATTCCGGCCGGCCTCCGCGGGATTCGGCTCGAGGACATCGGATTTTATCCACGAGGCAAGTGTTTACTTGCTTTATTTATTTTTGAGCATAAATATCTCATATCATTGTTGGTATAACAAACCCTAATGATTTTGGGTTGGGTATTCGTGGATAAAACGGGGTTTTGGGAGATAAAACGAATAAAACCCTAAAATTGGTAAATTGGAGAAATTTAGTAATTAACCAAAAATATTGGGTGATTCCGAGTTCTAGGATGTTTAGGACCCGTATTATAGGTGTATTTGTTGTTGGTAGAAGTTGTAGGCCGTTGGGTAACGAGATGGAAGCTTGGAGGAAGCTTCCATGGCCGAAACAACTTCTCAGAGAAGAAGCTGCCCGACTTGATCGATCGATCGAGCCTGGGGGATCGATCGATCGAAGCCTTCGATCGATCGACGGCCATGGGTCGATCGATCGACCCCTGCTGAAAAGGGACAATTTTCTTAGGGTGGTTTGGATGGGATAGATTCCATTTCATCTTGCTTTGAGGTTAATTAGGTGATAACCTAAGGGACCTTTTAGGACTTTATGGACCATAAATTAAGGCAATGTAGGAGGGTAAAGTAAGGGTTTTCGGTATATAACCCTTAATCTATATTTTCGAGGAAAATAGAATAATTGTAGAAATTGATGGATTAGGGTTCTTAAATTATATTGGGGACTTCTAAATGATTATTTGGACTAGGTGTAGTCTTGGGGTTCAAGGAAATGAAATCCTTAACCCACTGAAGTTAAGGTTGATCGGGTGAGATAAATCCCGAGGATATTTCTAGTAGGCATATGGGCCTGTATAATTATGCTTATAGAAAGAATAATTATACATCGAATACTGTTAAATGTATCCTAGAAGATAATTAGGATAATTTGGGAATATAGATATTTGTTGATTTCACTTAGAGTGAAGGGTATCATTGGAGATATCCAATAAATCCTTATATAGGATTAAGTTATATAGTGATTATCAAAGTAAGAAATACTTTGGATTTAGAATCATGCTAATATGAATGCATGATTATGATTCCTGGAGGGAATTTTTGGGATTATGGTCATCGTTAGATGATATAGGCCATTATGGCCGTTTATATATATTCTAGGAAGAATATATCGGATATGTATATACTGTGTGATTTAGGCATATATATATATATATATATATATATGTTATGATGGAAATGATTTTGAAAATATAAAAATGAATATTTTCAAAATGGAAAGAGAATTTTTTTTCATAATTAATAAAATATGGATTACACACCTCTCTAAATCGCTATCATAAGGGAAGTTGCGTTCATATGGTGAAGCCCCCTGGCAAATTAACGCAGGGTGGATATAGTCCTATAGGCCATGTGAGCGTTTGTTGATATATTTTTCTGCGCTGGTTAAGAGATTCTGGGTGTGGTCTTGACTATCCCGCAGGTACATGGCCGCTTCCCGACGTCTTGCAATGTAGGATCCCAGGTTGTCTTGGAGGCCCTGGAAGATTATAGCCATTTAGGGGTGCGCACAGTGGAGAAATCTAGACGGGCGGTCTTAGAATGTGTTATATATTAAAGCAATTCATGATAATGGATTGGCTTTAATTACATTTCCTGGATATAGGAAGGGAAATGGAATAAAGGTTTTGGCTTCGGTAACACTTCCCGGATGGAAGAAGGGATGTGGAAGCATATGATATGATCAAAGCATTTTTATGATAATGAAAATGGCTTTGAATACATTTCGTGAATATAAAAAGGGAAATGGGATATTTTGAAAAGGTAAAGCATTTTTATGATAATAAAACTCGCTTTAAAAAGAGATATGATTTGTTAAAGAAATTCATGATACTGAATTGACTTTTATATTTACATTTCCTGAGTATAAAAAGGGAAATGGAATGTTTTTAGAAAAATGATAAGTATTGATAAATACTTTGTATATGGATTCTCATTCCGGGTGATAGATCCGGATGGTTATGGTAAAATATGTATATCTATATATATGGATGATTTGAGTACTGAGGGTCTAATGGATCCCGACGATCGACCTTGCCGCATAGTAGTGTATCGGGGGGGTTCCTTGTTTTGATTTTGCTTTGCGAGACACCCCACGCACGATTATGGCATTGTGTTGAGACTGGGGAGAATTTTAATCCTTAAGTGCTCTAATATTATAAATGTTTATGGTACATATATTTATATATATATCTTTATGTACTGAGGGACTGGCGGATCTTGATGATCGACCTTGCCGCATAGTAGTGTATCGGGGGGTTCCTTGTTTGGATTTCGCTTTGCGAGACACCCCACGCACGAACATGGCATAGCGTTGAGACTAGGGTGAAGTTTATCCCTTAGTACATTTCTTGGACTATCTAGGATAGATAGTGGTTGGGTGATAGACTAGTTTAGTAGGGTAGCTGGACTAGGATGTTTAGAGGGTTGCACTAGGAGTGCACTGTTAGAGGAGAGGTGAGGGGTATCTCATGGGAGTGCGATACCAATTTTAAATATGAGATAAAACTATTTTTTTTAAAATAAAGCATTTTTGCACTTGCAAAATATTTTCAAATATTCGGGCTCTGATCCGTTTATCTAATCTCCTTTCTTTCTATATATTATGTATATATAGGTGTCCAGACACAGGGACACCTGGATGGAAACTTCCTTCGAGTCAGACGTCTGCTGCAGCAGTTGTGGATGCTTGCAGGTTCTCGGTCGACGCTTCTTCTTTGTACTCTAGATAGGAGGTATTGTACAAACATGCGGGCCAATGGTCCAACTGCTTTTATTTATTCTTCCCACGTTATTCGATATGGTTGTATATTTGAATCGAGTGTTTGGTTATTTTAATTTATTTCATTTTCATTTCAGCTCATTTAAGCATTTAATTGTGGATGTTTTATTTTAATCGCTAAAAAGAGTAGCTAGAGAAAAGTTTTTTTTAACGCTCACCTAATAGGATATTAGTAATTAAATGGATTTTCGACAGTGATGCTAAGAATGATCCATATGAGACTCCTGTTTTAATTTAATATTGGAGTGATTGCCCGGTATCCTATTAGGCGGGGTGTTACAATCAATTAAATTAAATGACTTGAATCAAATTAACATAAACATTACCCAATATTAATTTGCACCAAATTATATAAGTAGTGAATAAATTAAACCATTTTTATTTTTTTACCTAAGCGTGCATTCTAGGTGATGTTGCAAAAGATAAAATAAACGACTAATCCACTACGCTGCGATGTACGAGGAAAAACCCGCAACGGGAAAAAACCTCGAACGACCCTAGCCTCAAATCCACTAAGTACAGAATTTACAAATACAAGCAAGATGACTTACAACACTCGAATCGATCCCTCTCAAGCCCCGACGTGTCTTCTTGTATTGACCTCTTCTTAGCGAATAACAACGGAGCTCCACCGCAGTCTCGGAATCCAACGATCGGACTTTATATGGTCACCGTCACCCGAACTAGGAGCCTTTCTCCAAGTAGGTAAATCAAAGAAAACCTCTTCTTCTTTGTGGGATTTAGAAGCAAACCCAAAACGTCTCTTCAAACGGTAGAGATGGAGAATGGGTTCCAAAACTCCAAGAAAAGTATATATATATATGGAACTTGGATTAAACAAACAATTGGGTGTAAACTAGAGTGTCAAATGAATTTTCTTTGAAAGATGAACACTCAAAATCATGAACTTTTCTTGGGAATTTTTTTTTCTCAAAAACTCTCTCTAGAAGTTAGAATGGAATGAAAAGTTAAGTTAGAAAAATTCATTTCCGCACTTAAGAAATCTACCAAAAAGTTAGTGGGAAAAACAAGTGGGAAAGTGGTTCAAAACTCCATAAAACTGCCATTTAACTGTTCCGCCAAATCTTGTTCGAATGACATTTTTGTTCGAACGAAATCTCGTTCGAACGAGGCTTCTAACGAAGTTCCAATGTGAAGTCGTTAGAAATCTCGGTGGAAATCTCGTTTGGACGGGCATCTCGTTCGAACGACATTTCGAAGGAAGTTCCAGTGGCCAATATGGGAACTCGTTGACAAACTCGTTCGAACGACTTATGGTTTGAATGAAAATCTCGTTCGAACGAACTTCCATAAAGTTTGAAAAATTCAATTTTTGCCCAGAAACTTTATATTCTTTATTTAAAGTTTTAATTAAATATTTCTGAAAATAAATAACAGTTTTAATTAAACCTACACTCATTATAAAATGTTCTAAGATACTATACATATATTAAAATGCATTCATACCTTAGAAGAAATGAAACCATGTTGATGACGTAGAAACGAGGCACAAACAAAGTCGACAATGTGATGATGCTTTATACACTTGGCCGCTACGTCTTCAACAAACTCGTCATAGGCTTGAAGGATGATCAGTTAACTCTATCATATGACTCAAACGTTTTTGTTCGAAATTGAGCCAAAACTACAAAGGACTCAATTAGAAATTTGTGCCCTTACAAAAGGGAATATAAAAATAATAAATACAATTAAAATAATTACTCCCCTTAAATTAATTCTCCCAATTTTTTGTCTAATAATGACATACTTAGAAAGACGTCTCCCTCTAAGATAAATCTCCCAAACAAAGATACAATAACAATAGGATTAGATACGTTCTCCACTATCATTCTCCCCCTTTTTGTTCAGGAATAGACAAAGGCTAAAATTAATTGAAAAAATGACTCATAAGGTGATAAGAACATGAAAGCATATAGGCAACAAAAGCATAACTAATCAATATAAAGAATAAATGATATGAAATAACATGCAAGAAAATGACATCAATACGAGACATAAATTATTAAGCATGTGATATCAACAAAGAATGCAACAAGATAGATATCAATCATGAAGTATATATGGACTAGAAAGGAAGGCAAAGACAAATATAATACCTCGTATATGAGTACATAATAAATAATTAATGCACATTCACATATACTAGGGATAAAAACCGTACATGAAACAAAATAAAATAAGCTTTTCACACTCGTATGGCAAAAATGTATCATATGAAAACGAAAGTGTTGGGGTGTGAACTAGTAACAATCAAATTTAGACCCAATCACTTAAAATATGTTCACGGAGTTCTTAATTGATTGCAAAATTCATCACATTTGAATATAACCTCATATGACAATATAGATTGAACTCAATGAGCAAACATACACAATGCATACAAGCCTAGAATTTTTATGATTCTACAAACCAATAGAGTCATGACATTGAATGTACAAGCATAAACGGACATTGTGCAAACCGTTGATATGCCATCCAATCTCCCTCAATAAGCATATATATTTTTTAATGAATATATCAATTAAACATAGACCTTGGCAATTGTTATTCTATTTAATGGCATATTTTTTTTAGGCCTTTGGACCTCGTATTTCTTTTAGCTCCAAGCAAACGGTGTCTTACTCGCAAAGGATGATTTTTCTTTTCGGAGCCCTTCCCCATGCACATTTATATACATAATTTTTTATATCTCACACAAATCTAACGTGCAAAGGATTTTAACATGCACTAGTCCTCCCAGGTCACATAATATGTAGATGATAAGATTGGTGGGAGAATACATCACAAAGCTCAAATATACATATGAAGTTCTAGATTCAAGAGAGCTCGTTCATGTGTGAATTGAGGCATATAAAAATAGAATCCATTATATCAAGACAAAATCCAACTACTCCATATAAGCATGGTAAATAATATTTTAAGGATTAATAATCTAAACCAAAAGTTCTAGCCACATGGGAGCAAAAAAGAAGGAATTCAAACACAAATATATGCCACATAGAGGGTGTCAAACTAAAATGCACACCAAAAAAAATATTTTTGAGTTTCTGAAATTTTTAAACCAAACAACAAAGATATTTACTCCAAAAGACGAACAAAAATCATTTGTATTTTTCATTAAGCCTAAATTATAAAAAGATGAAACACAAATGATAACCAAAATCTTTTTGTATTTTATATTTAATGCAAGAAATATAATACAAAAGATAAACAAAAATTATAATTCTAGCATGTGACTAAGCATGGATCATAGGCTAGAAAATGATTAAAAATGCATACACGTAGCAATGATATATAATTTGAAGCCCAAAAATCTAGAGTATGGAAACAAGGCTAACACATTCAACCTTTAGATTTTGCAAGGGCGGAAGCATGTGAAAAAAAGAGAATAAAAAATCCTATCTTATAAAGCTACCAAGTCGGATATCCTAACCCAAAGTAATGACGAATGACTATCTCGGGGTGTAGGAATCTTGGCTACCTCGATTGCCTTATGTAGGGATTTTCTATGACCTCGTTTAAGATGAAAACAAAATTTCCTAAGATAACATTCTCGACCATAGTGTGAGCACCTAAAGACTTGGCGAAAAGATTTACCTAAGGAATGATCTTTAAAGGCTTTCCTAGGCGATTCTCCTAAAATATTTGTTTTAGTTTTATGAGTTGATTCATTACAAGTATCGAAGCCTAAAACACAAATGTCGAATTTTATTTGGACCGTTCCTAATATTTTATCTAATTTCTCCGAACGACACTCCAAATCAAATTTGACTTTACTAGAGTCTTTTAATTTATTTTCTAATTCTAAAATTCTAGACGCTAACAAAGCTTTTCTCTCTTTAAACTCGAGAAGGTCCTTTTGCATTGATTCAATTAAACCTCTAAGTCTATCTCTCACGCCTTCTATATATTCCAGCTTCTCTCTAAGATTCCTTTAACGTGTCCTAAGGTCTTCAACCAACACACTATCATCAATGACCTTGACACGCTCTCTTAAACTCACTTCTAACTTCAAATTAGCTCTTTTAAATTTAATAGATTCTTCATAAAGTTCTTGAAAAGCATTTTGAGGTACACTCACATCAACCACTTCTTCATTTTTACTCCTTCTCTCCTCTCCACTCTCACAACCATCATCTTTTAAGGAATTTTGGGCTTTCAAATCAACACCCTTTTCTATTTTCTTTTCAGTTTTGGAGGGAAACATGTCTAGTTCATAGGTTTGTAAATCACCTACGAGCTCTTCTAATTTCGTAGAGGCTAAAGTGGGTAAAGAATTTAAAACGGTCACTTTTGGAATAAATCTATCGGGTAGGGACCATAAAATTTTCTTTACTACATTGTTGTCGGTTATTTTCTCTCCCAAATTAAAAGATGAATTAACAATATCGAAAATTCTAGCATAAAATTAATCAAAAGTTTATTTTTCATTCATTTTGATGGTTTCAAAATGAGGGGTGAGGTTTGGGAGTTTCGAAGCTTTTACGACACTAGTTCCTTCATAAGTGAGTTGTAAAATATCCCAAGCTTCTTTAGCAGTTTCACACGTCATAATGCGATGGAATTCATACGATGTGATAGCGCTAAACAAGGCATTTAAACCTCGTGAATTAAAATTATATAGTTTAAATTCATTCTCACTCCATCTATCGGCAGGTTTGGGAACACGCTCATTATCTACTAAATGTGTAAATGGGGACCACCCATTAATGGCAGATAACCAAACTCTCTCGCCAATAGATTTTAGTGCTGATTTCATTCATGCTTTCCAATATGAGTAGTTAGAACCATCGAAAATAGGAAATTTTGAAAATGGGGAAATTCCATTTTAGCCAAAAATATTTAAAGGATCTTAAATGAAATAATTTATTGATCCCGCTCCGATACCACTTGTTGGAAATATGACCCCCAATTTTTAAATTTTACAAAAAGAATTTCCTTTTAGATGCCGAATAAAGATGGCTCAAAAAATTTTACAGGAACCAAATTTTAATTTCTTTCCAATTAAAATTAAACATAACTCAAAGTGAAATTAAATTAATCAATAAATACATTTTTCACTTTCACATATTAACTCAACCCAAGTTCTAGAAATTTTCCTAACAATAAATATTCAACATTGCAAAGGGCAAACCAAATTTTATCCAATAAATTTAATGACGTGAACTAAATTAATTAAATATTACCCAAATTAGGTTTAGCACCAACTTAAGTATGAGTAGTGATTTAAACCAATTTTATCTTTTTACCTAAGCATGCATCTAATGTGATTTTGCAAAAGATAAAATTAACCAATAAGAACTACGTCGCGATGTACGAGGAAAAACTCACAACAGGAAAAAAAACTCAGACGACTCTAGCCTCAAATCCACTATGTATGGTTTTACAAATACTAGACTGCAAGAGTTATAACACTCGACTTGACTCCGTCGAAGCCCCCGGCGCTCCTTGTATACACCTCTGTCTAGCGAATAACCACTGAGCTCCACCGCGGTCTCGAAATTTACCGTTCGGACTTTTAGGAACCCCTCAATCACACACGGTGCCTTTCACCGTATGAGAATGCCGCAGCAACAAACAAATGAAAATATTCTTTGAGGGATGTAGAAGTAAACCCAAATGAATTCTTCAACTCAGTAGAGTACATCCGGTGCCAAAAACTGCAAGCAAGATATTTATATGGAAACTTGGAATAAAACAATATGGGTGTAAACCAAAACTGTGTAAGGGTGATTTTCTTGTAAAGAAAAACACTTAAACCATGAACCTTTTCATAGAAAAGTTAAACTCTCAAAACTCTATCTAGTGTAATACCCCGTATATTTTTGTGATATTTATTTATGGGATTAATTAAATGTGTATTAATTGGAAATTAATCCGGATTAAAATACTAGCGAGATGCGAGTTGGTATTTGATTATTATGAGTATATATGGCTATATATGAATATTGAATTATGAAATTTGTCGTGAGATTGAAATACGGAAATTTGGAAACTTTGTTGAGACGCGTGTGACAGTCGCGTCAGGAATATAATTATTTTAATTAAAAAGTGAATTTTATTTCTATTAACCGTATGGTCGTTTTGAGTGCGCCAACGCGTCCAAAAGGGTCGAAATAGTCAGGAAACCCTAACCGGGGGTTTAGTTTGGGTCTCGGGGCATTGTTAGGCCATATCGACAAAGTATAAGGGCAGTTTGGTAATTTTGGATTTTTGGGAATTAAAACCCACGAAAATTAGGAATTAAAAATCTGATTTGGTAATTACCCACTAAACCCACCAATAACTTAATGGTCTACGAGGGTTATTAGAATTAGTCCCAAAAGCTCCTAAGGCAAAACTCTAGCCACCATTATCACCTTGGAGAAGAAGACTTGTAGAGAGAGAGAGAGCAGAATTCTGCAGAAAGAGAGAGATCACTTCATCAATTCGACCTCAAAATCAGAGATATACATAAGGCAAGTGGTTTAATTTCGTTTGTTACAAAGAATGTTTCTTCCATTTGTAGGAAATTGACAAAATTGGTATTGTTCTTGGGAGTTTGATAAAAACCCATTAATTGGAATTAGAACCTTATATCTTGATGAAAGGATTGCATGTAGAATTGTGTTAGAAGGATTATTCTGATGGAAATACACCTTGTTCATAACAAAAACGGATTTAATTATGCCCATTGGTGACTTTAAAATTTTAGGGTTCATGTTCATGTGATTTGGGGATAAATGAAGGGATTTGATGATTCAATGATGTTTAGGAAGAATTGGCCCTATATAAACGTTAATATATGACCTAAGTATGTTTAGGAATGATTAGAACCCATGAAAAATTGTTGGATTGATGTTTAGATGAGATTAGAGGTGAATAAAAGTTGGAAAAACGAAAATAGGAAATCTGGGCTCGAAACTAGTCTCTCGTTAGAAGACCTACCCAGGTCGTTCGAACAAGCTCGTTTGAACGAAATTCTAATGAGTTGACCTTTGACTTCTAATGAGGAGGATGTTCGTTCGAAGCCTGTCGTTCGAACGAAAACTCATTAGAAAGCCCACTCCGTTCGAACAACCTCGTTCGAACGAGACTTCTAACGAGCTGACAGTTTGGACTTTTAAGCCTATTTTGATCCCGAGTGTCCCGTAACCTTGTTTAAATGCAGAGATAACATTTCTTGAGGATTAGTTGATATATTTGGGATATTTAGGGTATAATGAGGAGTAAAACATAGGTGTGTGATTTGAACCAAATGGAGATTATGGATTAGGACGTGAGTGTCTATTACGACGTGAGAACAATTGAAAGCTTGAATAATTATGTTAACCGGGAATATGTGTAATACCCCGTATTTTCATGGCTTTTAAATTTAAGGATTTATTAAATTTAATTGAGATAAATTAATTTAATTTTAATCCGGAATGTAGTTTTAAATATTTACTAGCATGACGAGAGTTAGTAATTATTGGAAAATTTGTTATTTATGGCATATTAATGGATGAATATAGTAATATATGAGATTTATTTTTATAAAATTGTCACGAGTGAATAAAATGACAATTGTGGAAATTTGAGTCAGGGCGCGCCTGTGTTGTGTCGGGACTAAATGTGGATTAATAAAAGTGAATATTTTATAAGTTGTTCATATGGTCATTTTGAGTGCGCCAACGCGTCCAAAAGCGTGGAGATAGCCAGAAAAGTGTACCCCGGGGGTTTAGTTTGGGTCTCGGGGCATTTTTAGGCCTAATTAATACCCCGGGAGGGCATTTTGGACATTTTGCAAATATGGGTAATTAAACCCACGAATTTTATAGGATTATATCAGATGGGAAATGTCATCTTTTAGGGTTAACACAACCTAATTCTAATGAAGGCCATTGGAGAGGAAGAGGGAAGCTCTCCAAGGAGTTCTAGGCCAAGAACACCTCCGATTGCACCGCCGTCGCCGCCAACGCGTAGATCGGGAGACGAGGAACACAACCATACCAAAATCAGCCGTAAATCAGAATACCAAAAATCCAAGACACGTGTTTATCTTGCTACTTTCGTTAGTGCAATTTTCATATTTGTTTAGGAATGATCAGGGATGACATACATGAAGGAAAACCCAAATTTTGATAGGAATTTGCATGTAGTAATGACTCAAACCTTATTCTAGAAGTCCCTTGTGATGTAGAAAGATAACCCACGAAATTTTGTTGTAATTAAGGAAGGAAATTATGGTAAAAACAGATTAGAACCATGATTAAGAAAAATTTAGGGTTCTGGATGATTAGATGTGATTTTGGGTTGATTATCCATGTTTAATGATAGAAATACACATGCTTTACGTTGAAAACATCTGGTATAATGTTATAATGTTAGTAGTAGAAATTTTGGGATGTTTAGAGTTGAAAAATATGGATTTGTTGTAAATTTGGTGATGAAACCCATAACTGCAATTCTGCAGATTTTCGCAGACCTGCTTGATCGATCGATTGAGTCCAGAGCTTCGATCGATCGACCTCTCCTTGTAGACTCCTATTTCCCTTGCTTAATTAGTTAAATTCAATTATTGTGAGATAATTCTTGGGCATCCTTAATAAAATGTTTTTGGGGATAGGGAAGACCAGTAGGACATGTGAATAAATTTTGGGACCCTTGATGACGGGCAAAGATTGTATTTTAGGATAATTACAAAAGGGTCGATAAATTTATGACTTAAATAGAGAGAGACGCGTAAGTGAGTTACTTTGTGACAAATGTGTATACCTACTGAATTTTAAAATTGGAAGGATAGAATCCATTAAGCATTATATATTAAGTGGAAAAAGTTCCTCGAATTAAAGTAAGATGTAAATGGTTATACGTGATAACTAAATAATGAGAAATAAATAAAAATGTCATAATTATGGGAATTGGGAATTTACCCATTATTGTTATGGTAAAATTAGTATAGTTATATGATTGTGTATGCATATACTATCTATGTGTGAAAATCATGCCCACGCTACTTGCTATCCCTGAGGTCTCCGCGCTGGGACAGTCTTATCTCGATGGGACCTTTATGGGGGATATTGACTTGTACCCTAGAAGATAGATATTCTTGGTACAGGCTAGTGATTTGATAGTTCAAACGGTCCTAAGAGACGCAGGCATGTGCCATCCTCTTAGAGACTTGGAATCTATTCTTCGCCTCATCTTGTTTGTGTATAGATATCCTTGGTACAGGCTATCGCAGTGATATTTCAGACGGTCCTACGAGACTTGGAATCTATACTTTGTTTCAATTTTGTTTGAGTATGTGTTAATACAATTCGAGAGTGATTCCGAATTTGTATTCCCCTTAATGTGAGTGATATGGGGTTTGGATAGTAAAGTATGCCCGCACCATAGTTTTATTTGGGGTGTTGTTATAGTATATATATATATATTTTATGAGTGGTTAATATATATATGAAATTCTGAAATCTGGAACTACCTGCTGTGATTTGTTATGTAGGACATGGTTGATGACTCAAATTGTAAATACTTGTTTTGTGAAAGTATAATATGACACTGGAAAACTTTATTGTTTTATAAAGTTAAAATGAGAACTTTGGTTACTAATTGAAATAGTATCTTCACAATTAAATCGTTAAATTTTGAATCTTACGAGTAACATAAGTTAAGCTAAACCATTGGAAAATAATAGCATGTTATATGATGAGATAGACGATTGGGAAGGTTAGTGCGATAGGTGTGCACATTGGAAGAGAGGTGAGAATTTCTCAAGAGAGTGTCGCACTAATATGTTGTTGCATTGGTCTATATCAATTTAAATACTTGCTAAACGTATTTTAAATCAAACTCACTTTCGGGCTCTGACCCGTTTCTTTTTCTCTCTCTCTAGTATAGATATGTATGTATTACAGGTGCCCAGCCACAGTGGTGTCTTGCTTAGGATCTCTTGGAAGGAACGCACTGCAGCTTAGGTGGGAGTTGCAGGTCTCTTGATTAGACAACTTCGTTCATTCGGATCCACTCTTAGTACTTTCACCAGTTGAGCATGTGTAGCTCTTTACATTATCCTGTTGTTATTGGGAGATTTGTACTTCAGTTATTTCCAGTATTGTTACTATGGGATTTATTCAATTTGGATGTATGACTTTAGTTTTCATATGTTGACATTTGATTTACGAATGTATTATATTAATTGGTTTATGTTGCAGAATTTAATATGGTGTGATTCGTACGTATTGAATGTTGTTAATAAATTAAATGTTTTCCTTTAAATAAAATTTGGAAGGTATGTATAAAAATGGTTTTGACACTTAGCTTAATTACTTAGGGTGTTAAATTGGAAAATGTATTTTTATCGACTATGATGCTGAGAATGAACCAACTGTTTACCTTGATTTAATTTAATAAAGGAGTGATCGCCTGGTATTTAATTAGGCGGGGGTGTCACTGGTAGTATCAGAGCATCAGGTTCTAGTGTCCTTATGATCTATACGGCTTATTATGCTTTCAGCGTTGCTTTGTTTGTTCTAGAGCCCTATGTTTAGGATTGTCGATTCCTTTGATGAGATTTCGTTCTCCTGCTATAATGTGTATACACTAGTGAATTCTAATTTCGTTCGGATGTGTGCGTGTGCCGAGCGATGACGGATGTCAGAAGAGGACTGTTAAGCGTACATCAGGAGGCAGGGCTCAGTTGAGATTATGAAATATATCTAAGGATGATGACCATAGTCGAGGTCACCTCTATTATGGCATGAGAAGCCACAACTAGAAAGGCGACTAAGGTGCATCAATGATTTTCAAATGCTGTTATAGCTAAATGAGGTATGAGGGTAAACTAATCCAACATGTTACAAAAACGTGTAGAGACTGTCAGTGGGAAATTTTAGAAACGCGAAAATTGTATGTGTTTACCAAAGGAGGTAAAGTATCCAAAGGCTTAAATATAGGACGGAGTGTGGCAAATTGAAAGTGAAAATTTAGAGAAAATTTTCTTGGCTTTCGGGACGAAATTATAATGGTTGGAGTCAACCACTAATTTTAGAAGTGGAATGCTATGCCTATAGGAGATCCTTAGGTACAGTGTTGACCGTATGTTCCTTCCTCAACTGTTCAGGATGAGAAGCAAATGTGGTTATGAACTCATTGAGGAAGGCCATGTCAAGGGTCCATCCATAAATATGAATCTTAACCGTTAGCGAATTTTGTATCGGAAGACGTAGATACAAGTGGGTGAAACGACTCCAAGTGGGAGGCCAACTTGTAATCATAATTGATAATACTCGAGGAGGAAATTATGATGGACGACCGATTCAGAGGTTGATAATGTCATATTTTTTCAATATAGATTATAGCGCTTCTTTGTGAGGGAAGTTAAAGGAATTGAAGAATTTAGTCGTGAATAAGACTAAATACAACGGTGGTGGCATAGCACCACGAAAGGAGGTGGATACACATCAGGAAAACCATTTAAATGCTCCAGATAGTTAATTTCTTACCAAGTGATGGTAAATTCAGTAAGTACTATTATAGGTAGTAACACGATCTTTATGGCCTAAAAAGGCTAAGGGAACAACCGGGATGGCTAACAGGAATCGAGTCTACTAATGTCCGAGAGAAGGACAATCCTAACCTAGTTAGTAGGATAGGTGGTAAGTGGATTATGTGTTAAGGTATTTTGTGTGGAGTGAGATCTCTCACGATAATATGTTCCAAAATGAGAAAAAGGACAAGAATACGGTGCCTAGTAAAAGGCAACGATTAAAATAATTTTGTTTTGATTTGGGCAGACGTGTTATGTCCGAAAACCAATTGTGCAGTCAAGACAATTGCCATGATGGAAGTATAAGTTGTATCCTTAGAGGATGCAGCGTGTTTATGTGACACGAGCGAGTCACCATATTTTGTTCATTGCTAGATTAGCATGTGAGACGAGTTTAATGCATATCATTATAAATGTTACCATTATGTGAATATTTTTCCTTAGTATATCGGGATTTTTCTTTGGTGCTATCCACGGGGGATGAATGAGTATATTAACAGTGTTTTATAATTTATTGAGGTTACTCGTTGTAGTGATGCGATACACGAGTATGATATTATCTTTGTTAAAACGTAATAGAAATGGGTAGTATGATAGTGGGCATTTATTGCAAGGTTATCGGAATAGTTGCATTGGTGCAACATGTTTTATGTTTGTTTTGGCAAGGCCTTACCTGTAAGAAGGTTGGACTTGTGCTTTTATTATCTATCCAAGAGACTTCGAAGGAGATAGTGGGATCGAGATATTCGATGCTAATGTAGGTATAGATTTTGTCAGTATGATTCGGTATGTATCGGGACTTACCGCTGAGAGAAAAGATTTGAAGCAGTATTATGTTTGGCACCTCGGACTTAGTGATAGGAAGAGTGCATTGTTATATTTATCCTTTAGAGATGTGGGAGTTATTAGTTATACCCCTATTATTAGGGAAGGGAATTTTGAAAATTCCTATCGTATGTATCCGAGGTTTATAGAATGAAATTTCCATCAACCAATACGATAGTGAAATTGGTGAAACGTTATTTGTTAAGCATAATTACGGGAGAAATTGTAAGGGACGGAATCAAGGGGTATATACTATGGACGGAGGACCTAACGGATTTCTATAACCGACAATGCTAGGTATTAGTGTATCGGGGGGGTTCCTTGTTTGAATTTCGATTTACGAGACATCCCACGCATGAAACTTAGCGTAAGGTTGGAGATAGGGAGACGTTTGGTCACTATTCCATAAGTTCGGTACCCTGGTCGAAATAGGATCAAGTAATTATGTATGTAAGTTGGAAGTTGAATTTTGTTTTAAGGTCATTGGAGCCAGATTTTGTGGTGGGAAAGCATTGAAAGTTATCCCCACGAGTTGAGGGGTGGAACGATGATAAGGAGAATTTAAGAATTTTGATTTCTAGGGTGATTGAGAGTACCCAAATGTCATAACCGCGTACAGAACACAAGGTGAATAAAGAGTTGAAATGATTTTTAGCATGGATTATCTGGAAAGAACTTTATATTATACAAAAGAGATGACCTGTAATTATTTTGATGAATAGAGCGTTAGTGATTTGTTTTGGTTGTTGTACCTATTTGGGAAAATTGTTGTACTTATCTGAGGAAGGATAAGAATTATTATTCCCATTTTGTTGTCATGGAATTTGAATGCCTTATTCCTTTTATTCCGTTGGATTTAGTTAGTCCTACAGATGAGCAGCACGCCGTTCACTCTCCCAGGGAGGTCGGAGTGTTGCAAAAATGTGGGGATCTTGGTTAACTACAGTTAAGATAGTCTGAGTCGAAGGGACGTGGTAATAGACGTGTGAAATATATGTTTGTGGGACTAGTATAACGAGGTGGAAGTGATACAGTGGATTAAACGTCACATGAGGGGCGATAATCCATACATAATGCAATTAGAATAGCACGCCCTAACTTGATTGGAAGGCTGTGGGAAGCCATTCAAGAATTTGTATTCCTTGAATAGAGCAGACTTTAATTATTATGAAGTACACCCGGAGCAGAGTTGTTATTAGTCAAGTGTGAGAGCGACTTGCGCATAAAGAGAGTAATGATGTTAGTATATTATAAGAGATCCAGAAGTGCACTTCGTGGAGAGGAGAGCACGGGTCGGAACTCTCGGCATACTCCAAGAAAGGAAGGGGATTATTACGTGTCACTTAATGTGAGACATTTCAAGGAAAGAATCGATGTTTAGCGAGATGTAGTGAGTAGTCTCTACATGCAATGCCCATAGGTAAAGTTTGGTTGAAAGAGGAGAATCAACCAAAGAATTTTTTGTTTATCGAAAATTCCTAAAATTTGAAGAGGTCGGTAAAGCCGGTTAAGTTCTTGAATGAGTTTCCATCCTCAAAGCAAGATCACGAATTTATCCCAAACATGTGAATTAAGTCATCGGAAAGGAAGTGATTGATATTATTTTGGGCTGGCTCAAAATATTAACTAGTATGCCCCAGACTTCCTTTGGTAGGAAGGATCACGCCAGTGCATGGTCTGGCGTAGTATAGATTTTTGAATCAAGATGAGATTGGTGAATCCCACCTTTGAAATGGGATTTCAGGAACCATCGGAGAAAAGATTTTGTTTCGAGTCGGATGTATCACCCTTAGACAGGGAATAAGCGCATCCTGATTAAATTTAGTAGAGCCACGTGAAGGAGATTTTGGAATCTTGGTACGATGATTTAAAGAATACTATGTAAAAGCACTCGTATCTGTTTGCCACGTACGAGGTACTTATTAAGCTTTTGTTATAAAATAATCTCGACTATTCTCCTTCCGTATGTTTAGAGGAGAGTAGATAATCAAAATTTTGGGATCGATCGAGAAAATATCCGATAACTATGGTGGAATTCCACGACGTCTTTAGGCAGTCAAGAGTGGTCAAATGTTCGTATAATCTTCTCAAAATGGGAATTTAGTGTGAGTAAAAACCGAGTAGTTGTCACGTAGTGAGGTGCGACCTCCTAATGATAGTGATATAATGGAATTTATAACGTATAGGCGTGACCTATGCGAATATTTTTGGGTGGGATCACAATGTGAAGTGTCCCCAACGAGAATGTAAAACAATGTTGCTGTAGGGAAAAATCTATTTTCGTTGAGCGTCGTACTATGTAGTTAGTTTGCGTAATGTCAAGGATATCCAGAATTGTGTTACCTGGTAGGCCTTATTTTCGGAATTTCGAGACGAAATTCCGTTATTAGGGGGAAGTATGTAATACCCCGTATTTTCATGGCTTTTAAATTTAAGGATTTATTTAATTTAATTGAGATAAATTAATTTAATTTTAATCCGGAATGTTGTTTTAAATATTTACTAGCGCGACGAGAGTTAGTAATTATTGGAAAATTTGTTATTTGTGGCATATTACTGGATGAATATAGTAATATATGAGATTTATTTTTATAATATTGTCACGAGTGAATAAACTGACATCTATGGAAATTTATGTCAGGACGCGCATGTGTCGTGTCAGGACTAAATGTGGATTAATAAAAGTGAATATTTTATAAGTTGTTCATATGGTCATTTTGAGTGCGCCAACGCATCCGGAAGGGTCGAGATAGTCAGAAAAGTGTACCCGGGGGTTTAGTTTGGGTCTCGGGACGTGTTTTTGCCTAATTAGTACCCCGGGAGGGCATTTTGGACATTTTGCAAAAATTGGTAATTAAACCCACGAATTTTATAGGGTTATATCTGATGGGAAATGTCATCTTTTAGGGTTAACACAACCTAATTCTAATGACGGCCATTGGAGAGGAAGAGGGAAGCTCTCCAAGGAGTTCTAGGCCAAGAACACCTCCGATTGCACCGCCGTCGCCGCCAACGCGTAGATCGCGAGACGAGGAACACAACCATACCAAAATCAGCCGTAAATCAGAATACCAAAAATCCCAGGCAAGTGTTTATCTTTCTATTTTCGTTAGTGCAATTTTCATATTAGTTTAGGAATGATTAAGGATGAAATACATGGAAGAAAACCCAAATTTTGATAGGAATTTGCATGTAGTAATGACTTAAACCTTATTCTGGTAGTCCCTTGTGATTTAGAAAGATAACCCATGAAATTTTGTTGTAATTAAGGAAGGAAATTCTGGTAAAAACAGATTAGAACCATGATTAAGAAAATTTTAGGGTCCTTGATGATTATATGTGATTTTGGGTTGATTATCCATGTTTAATGATAGAAATACACATGCTTTACGTTGAAAACATTTGGTATAATGTTATAATGTTAGTAGTAGAAATTTTGGGATGTTTAGGGTTGAAAAATATGGATTTGTTGTAAATTTGGTGATGAAACCCGTAACTGCAATTCTACAGATTTTCGCAGACCTGCTTGATCGATCGATTGAGCCCAGAGCTTCGATCGATCAAAGGTTCGATCGATCGAGCCCCAAACCTCGATCGATCGACCCCTCCTGGTAGACTCCTATTTCCCTTGCTTAATTAGTTAAATTCAATTATTGTGAGATAATTCTTGGGCATCCTTAATAAAATGTTTTTGGGGATAGGGAAGACCAGTAGGACATGTGAATAAATTTTGGGACCCTTGATGACGGGCAAAGATTGTATTTTAGGATAATTACAAACGGGTCGGTAAATTTATGACTTAAATAGAGAGAGACGCGTAAGTGAGTTACTTTGTGACAAATGTGTATACCTACTGAATTTTTAAATTGGAAGGATAGAATCCATTAAGCATTATATATTAAGTGGAAAAAGTTCCTCCAATTAAAGTAAGATCTGACTGGTTATACGTGATAACTAAATAATGAGAAATAAATACAAATGTCATAATTATGGGAATTGAGAATTTATCCATTATTGTTATGGTAATATTAGTATAGTTTTATGATTGTGTATGCATATACTATCTATGTGTGAAAATCATGCCCACGCTACTTGCAATCCCTGAGGTTTTCGCGCTGGGACAGTCTTATCTCGATGGGACCTTTATGGGGGATATTGACTTGTACCCTAGAAGATAGATATCCTTGGTACAGGCTTGTGATTTGATAGTTTAGACGGTCCTAAGAGACGCAGGCATGTGCCATCCTCTTAGAGACTTGGAATATATTCTTCGCCTCATCTTGTTTGTGTGTAGATATCCTTGGTACAGGCTATCACAGTGATATTTCAGACGTTCCTACGAGACTTGGAATCTATACTTCTTCTCAATTTTGTTTGAGTATGTGTTAATACAATTCGAGAGTGATTCCGAATTTGTATTCCCCTTAATGAGAGTGATATGGGGTTTGGATAGTAAAGTATTCCTGCACCATAGTTTTATTTGGGGTGCTGTTATAGTATATATATATATTTTACGAGTGGTTAATATATATATGAAATTCTGAAATCTGGAACTACCTGCTGTGATTTGTTATGTAGGACATGGTTGATGACTCAAATTGCAAATACTTGTTTTGTGAAAGTATAATATGAGACTGGAAAACTTTATTGTTTTATAAAGTTAAAATGAGAACTTTGGTTACTAATTGAAATAGTATCTTCACAATTAAATCGTTAAATTTTGAATTTTACGAGTAACATAAGATAAGTTAAACCATTAGGAAAGAATATCATGTTATATGATGAGATAGACCATTGGGAAGGTTAGTGTGATAGGTGTGCACATTAGAAGAGAGGTGAGAATTTCTCAAGAGAGTGTCGCACTAATATGTTATTGCATTGGCCTGTATCAATTTAAATACTTGCTAAATGTATTTTAAATCAAACACACTTTCGGGCTCTGACTCGTTTCTTTTTCTCTCTCTCTTGTATATATATGTATGTATTACAAGTGCCCAGCCACAGGGGCGTCTTGCTTAGGATCTCTTGGAAGGAACGCGCTGCAGCTTAGGTGGGAGTTGCAGGTCTCTTGATTAGACGACTTCGTTCATTCGGATCCACTCTTAGTACTTTCACCAGTTGAGAATGTGTAGCTCTTTCCATTATCCCGTTGTTATTGGGATATTTGTATTTCAGTTATTTCCAGTATTGTTACTATGGGATTTATTCAGTTTGGATGTATGACTTCAGTTTTCATATGTTGACATTCGATTGACGAATGTATTATATTTATTGGTTTATGTTGCAGAATTTAATATGGTGTGATTCATACGTATTGAATGTTATTAATAAATTAAATGTTTTCCTTTAAATAAAATTTGGAAGGTATGTATAAAAATGGTTTTGACACTTAGCTTAATTACTTAGGGTGTTAAATTGGAAACTGTATTTTTATCGACAGTGATGCTGAGAATGAACCAACTGTATACCTTGATTTAATTTAATAAAGGAGTGATCGCCCGATATTCAATTAGACGGGGTGTCACAATATGTAACTGTGTAATATTATAAGTTGGTAGGAGAATGAGAAGTGTACCAAATAAATTATGGTGATTACTAAGATGTGTGCATACTTAGTATACGTATATGATTTTATGTGTATGACATACCTACCATACTTGCTATCGTAGGAGGTTTACGTTCTCTTAGGGCCTTATTATCCTTGTGTTGCCCGGATTTAGATTGGTACCTCGAGAACATAGGTCAGAGAAGGACTTATTGGGATGTTAATAAGTCTGCTGATTGTGGGAGCGTAAGTATGTGCGTTACCCATGTGATGTGACTGTGTTCGCCTCCATTGTTTGTGATTGTTGTTATCTGAGAACGATTCCTGAGAGATTCGAAATGCGTGATCCTTATGTACGTGATGTAACGAGATGGATAGCAGAGTATGTGTGCACCGCAGCTTAGTCTCGGGTGCTTGTACTTTATATTTATGGCGTGACTAATATACACTTAATTAATGGGAACTTTCATGTTGGTATTTTGAATATAATTATGGTAATGTTTTGAGAAAACATAACGGGTTAACCGATAGTGAATTGTATTACTAATACTTGAGAATTTGAGTTAAGTAAAGTCCTCTATTTAAATGTTAACGCTAGAATGTTTAACGGGAATTGAGTATGAGGGGTAGAACTTATTACGGTTTGGTTAGATATGTATGTTATTTAGATGGGTACGGTACGTTAGGAGTGCACATGTAGTCGAGAGGTGAGAATTTCACGTGAGTGCACGTCCTAACATGTATTTTGCATTTATTGTTTTAATATTATTAAAACACTTGCTATTTTTAAAATGATTTCCACTTTCGGGCTCTGACCCATTTTCTTTCAAATCTATTTTTTTGTAAAAACCATTTTAGGTGCCCAGCCACAAGGACACCATGCTTAGGATCCTCAGTTAGGTGACGAGTTGTAGCTGTTTGTGGAAGTTATAGGACTTTGCTAGTAGACGCTTCATCTATCTTGACTCTATATTCATATTTCATCGATTGTAGGGCATGTCGCCCATTTCTTTTAGAGACATTTCATTTATTTCAGTTATTCAGACTTCTGGCATGTAATTAATTCAGGATTCGGACTTGTCATATTATTTTCAATTGTGGGATTGTTGGGAGGAGTTTCCTCTGGACTCTTATTATTTTGTTGGTTATTCTATTGCTTCGTTATGGTGAATGGTTGTTATTCTTTCCTTACTCTTTTACTGCATGTTAATCAGACTTAATTTAAAATTTGGCAACTTACTTTTTAAGTACTAGGTGGTTAGTAACCATTAAAATGTTTTCGACAGTGATGCTATTATCTGAACCAACTTGGAATTTTGTATTGATTTAATAAAGGAGTAGCTACCCGGTATTTAATTAGTCGGGGTGTCACATCTAGGAGATGGAATAATATGAAAAAGTTACTTTGAAAAAGTTTGTTCCCGCACTAGATAAGTCTGTCAAAAGTTAGTGGGGAAAAAGTAGTGGGATAGAGGTGAAAACTGCTAAAAACTGCCAACTAAATTTCCCATCGGAATCTCGTTAGAACGAGATTTTCGTTCGAACGAAGTGTCGTTCGAATGACACTTCTAACGAAGTTCCAGTGCCCTATTGGGAAAACTCGTTGGCAAATTCAGTCGAACGACATTATCTTTCGAACAAAAAACTTGTTCGAACGACAATATCGAACGACTTTCCATAATGTCTAAAATTCAATTTTTAGCCCACAAACTTTATTTTAAAGTTTTAAAGAAACCTTCTGAAAATAAACAATAGTTTAAAATAAGAAATTCACATAATTAAAATATTTACAAGATCATATATAAATATGTAATGCATTTATACCTTAGGAGTAAATGGAACACATGTTGTTCACATAGAAACGAGGCACAGCAAACTCGACATTTGATGAAGCTTTATAATCTTGGCCGCTACGTCTTCAACTAACATGTCATAGGCTTGAATTATTAAAGTGAACACAATCATATGACTCAAAATTTTTTTTCCGAAATTGAGCAAACACGACATTGAGACTCAATCGGAGAGTTGTGTCCTTACACATAGGACCTTTACCCTATAGAGGAGATGGAGAAAATATAGGAGCTAAAATATATACATATTTACACTTGAATAAACTTAAATACATTTACAGTAAGCATTTATATTATAATGTGTGTTCTTTAAACATATCAGGATGTCGTCGGGAATCAACAAAGAGTGGATAAATGATAAAAATATCGAGATCGATACATATAGAGATGGTGTGTTACCGTTTCTACATTATGTGCGTACTAATAGTTCGAATGCTAAACATTCATGTCCATGTGGACATTGTCAAAATGGGAAAGGACGTGTTGTTATAGATGATATATTCGTTCATTTAATGACATATGGCATGGACATGAACTATACCATATGGAATTTTTATGGTGAGACATTAGTTGTTGATCAAGTCCAACCAACACCTCAGTCTCTGACACTGACAAAACACGTTGATGTGCAGAATATTCCAATTTTG
Source organism: Sambucus nigra (assembly GCA_949130495.1). Lineage (NCBI taxonomy): Eukaryota > Viridiplantae > Streptophyta > Magnoliopsida > Dipsacales > Adoxaceae > Sambucus > Sambucus nigra. The sequence continues at coordinate 425,243,604 of OX422218.1, forward strand.
AATGATCTTATGAATTATGTTTGTGAGATGTTTATGGGTGAAGGGGAACCTAGTGAACCTAATGAACCTAATTGTGTAGGCAGTGATGAAGCCCCCCCCCCCTCCAAATTTTGAGGTTCCCAATGATTTGCACACACATAAATATACGGGAAAGAAGAATGATAGTTTACATCAACTCGCACAGGAGCCATTGCACCCAACTACTGGTTCTTCGTGTCATACCACAATTTATGCTCTTATAAAGTTGAATGATTTGAAAACATAATTCAATTTATCGGATGGTGCTACAGGTGAAATTCTTAGATTATTAAATGAACTACTTCCTGAGGGGAACAACTTGACAACTAGTTATATAGAAATGAAAAACACCATAAGATATCTCGGTATGGATTATGTTAAGTATGAAATATGCATTAAAAACTGTATGCTATTTTGGAAAGAGCATGAAAAATCTACTAGATGTATAAAATGTGGTCTTTAGACTACAAGTTTACTTGTCTAGATGAGGACGGGGTAGAAATTCAGAATATTATTGAAAAAAAAGTACTCTAGGGTTCCTAAGAAGGTAATGGGACATTTCCCTCTAATCCATAGGCTTAAGAGGTTCTATACCATAAAATGGATAGCATAGAAAATGACTTGGAACTGTCGTGAAAGCACTTGTATGGAGTTCTTGTGTCATCCATGAGATTCAGCAGAATGGGTAAATTCAAACATTTGTGGAGATATTTTGTAAAAGATCCGCAAAATATTCTACTTGCAATAGCAACTGATGGTTTCAGCCTGAACAACATGTTTGACCATAATTATAGTTGTTGGCCAGTGATAATTCAACCTCTCAACACTCCTCCATCAATGTGTATGAAAAGTGAGTTTTCATTGTTGTCTCTATTGATTCCCGGACCAAAGTCACCATCAAGTAATATTTTTTCCTTCCTCTAAACGTTGGTCAATGAGTTAAAGATCTTATGGTCTGGTGTTGAGGCTTGGGATGCATACAAAAATGAGAAATTTTGATTAAAATCCATGTTGATGTGGGGTATACATGATTTTACAGCTTATGGGATGTTAACAGGTTGTTCAACTCAAGGTTACAATGGGTGTCCTGTTTGTTTTACAAATACACCTTCTAAACATCTTCCTAAGTCAATGAAATGTTATTACCAATGATCCCGTATGTTCCTTCCTAAAGACCATCCTTACATGTTTTACACATCACAGAAAACATTTAATGGTAAAATATAGGATGATATGGCACCAAGAAAGTTAATAAGTGTAGAAGTTGAGCGGATATTGTCACTTATCACTCGAGAAGGTGTTCAAAGAGAGGGAGAGGGAGACAAAAAGGGATATGGAAAGTGAAAGGAGAAGGGGAAGGGGAAAGAGAAGGAGGATGTCGTAATGGAAGATGATGATTATCCAAGTGAGGGTGATGATGAGAATCTAGAGGGTACTGAGGGTTTTTCAAGAAAGTCAATTTTCTTTGACTTAGAGTACTGGAAGGATCATTATATCAGACATAATTTAGATGTTATGTATGTTGAAAAGAATGTCAGAAAGATTCTTTTAGGTACAATACTCTCGGTGAAAGGTTCATCAAATAAAAATACGGTCAAAGATCGTGAAGACTTGAAAGTTCATTTGAATCTTAAAAGGATATTATTGATGAAAGATGTTGAAGGCAGTAACAAAAGGCTGATGCCAAAGGCACCTTTCACATTAGGAAAGGAAGAGAAAGAAGCCTTTTTTTGTACACTAAAAACATTAAAGGTACTGATTGGATTTTCATCAAATTTCAGCAAAAATGTTAACCTCGACCCACCTAGATTTACCAATCTTAAGTCCCATGATTATCATGTCATTATGCAATGGTTGCTTCCTGCGTTGCTTATGCATTCATTTTCAGATCATGAGCCTTTATTTAATGTTATACAACATAGAAGCATATTCTTTAATGTGTTGTGTGCCAAAGTGATCTTTAGGGAACATCTTTTAAAGGCTAAAAATGCATTGGTAGAGGCACTTTGTCTTTGAAATTTATTTTTCACCTGCCTTTTTTTATGGTGATGATCCATCTCATGCACCATTTAGCCAATGAAGATTTGACAGCTGGTCCACCAAGATATCGGGTGATGTGGTTGTTTGAGAGAGAAACGGGAAGATATAAAAAGTGATCACGAAATAAGAGGTACATTGAAGGGAGCATTGATAATGCATATTTGTTACATGAAGCTTCTTTGTATGCCATGGAGTACATATCGAAAAAAGGTGAAGGAAATCATATGAGGAATCTTAAGGATTTTGTTGATGTTGAGTTTGATGACTCGGAATGCCAACGAGTATTGGGTAAAAGTGAAGAATTTATCTTAAATAATGTACAATATGAGGAAGTGCGAAGATGGTTTTTATCTCAATGCGACGATGTTGATGAATGGAGAAGGTACACACTTAGTTCTATGTTAATTCATATTAATTGATTGTAATGTGATATTTCTTAATTTTGAGACTAACTTCTTGTAGAAAATTTGTGGTAACCAAGACTCAATAGAGGCATAGAATTGATGATTTCAACCCTAGATAAGGAACGAGGCAAGTATTTATTTATACATGTACTTTTTTATCAACCGTAATTATTTTTAATTAAACTCTAAAAAATTATCAATTCCTCACAGGCCTCAAGATTTAATGATACGGGAATTTTACCATATACCGATGGTCCCCTCCATAGGGTTACCAGTTATGAGAAATTTCAATGCTATGGGTATACCTTTTGTACATCTGGACATGAAGAGGATCATAACTTTTAGAGTAGTGGTGTATCCACTAAGGCCTTTAATAAGAAGGGGGTTATGATAAACTTTTATGTCGTTATTAGAAAAATACTCGACCTCAAATACATTGAGTTCACCCATACTATATTTTATTGTGATTGTGTGGATGTTGATGACAAGAATGGTTATAAAGTTGAACCCTCCTCAAAATTGGTGATGATGAATCTTAGTAAGCCCGTGAGTAAAAATACCATCCACAATGATCTGTTCATCCTTGCATCTCAAGCCAGTCAAGTATTTTATTATCAAGATGTATATCTGAAGGGGTGGTCAGTTGTTTTACACTCTCCCAAGAGACTGATAAAATAAATAAATGCAATTGATATTGATCGTACAGAGTATGACTCCATTCTCGAGGAAAATGATAAATTGTTGGATCTTTTGGACACGGATTTATAGTGCAATGATTTAGTTCTGAACTTGTTTTTGTATATGGAATATTATATTTTTTGTTATTTTGAATGGGTAGTATTCTATTTATCCCGTTTGTTGTTGTTTTTGCAAACATTTAATAGTTTATTGATGTTTGAACATTTAATATAGGTATAGTTGTTTGAACTTGTAATTCTATATTTACTGATGTTTGAACATGTAATATACTGGTGTTTATTTGAACATGTAATATTCTTTATATTTCTATTTGAACATGTAATATTCTTGTAAATGTTTATTCTCATTATTTTGGGGTCCAGTAGTCACTTTTTCTAGATAAATGTCTCATATGGGTGATACTTCGCAACCGTCAATAAATGGGGAGACACCTATATCAACCTCCCGTTCTAAGGTTGCTTTGGTTGCTTCAAGAGTAGGTGATGACCTTTCCACTAAGAAATTAAAATTTAATGAGAACAACCTTCCAGTTGGTGAAGAGTCATATATATTCTCAACCAAGTTGGGAGACATATCATGGACACATGTTCCCATTTCTTATACGAGTTGGAAACAAGTGGATGTACGCTATAAGAACTCAGTTTGGTCATCATTAATCGTATACTATTCCGTTATATTCTATATAATGTAATAGTTAGTAAAATCAATTATGGGATGTTTTAATTTTATTTCTTCATATATTGTAGAAACAGTTCCCCGATGTGCGCAAAAGTCAGAAGCAAATTTTTTTGAAAAAAGCGACGATGCTTGGAAAAATTTCAAGTCAAAGCTAAGGGTTAATTTAAAGGATGGTGATGATGGAAAGTGGAAGGATAAAGTGCCACGAAATGTCAAATCTGAGGACTGGGAGGTGTTTTGCAATAATGAAGCTTTAGAGTTTCAAAAAACTTTTCGAAGAAAGAACAAAGAGACTAAGCAAAACTGTGTGTGAAAGAAAAATGATAACACATGTCCTCATGGTTATGCCCAACCTTCAGAGAATTGCCCAAACTTCAGAGAGTTAGAGAAAGAAGCATGGGCGTGCACCCACTCGTGTTATGGATGTGTTAGTAAGTGAGTGCTAGTGCTGTGATGGGAATAAATTCGAGACACTATGTCTCACTTATAATCCCACAGCCTAATAGTGTTGAACATAATTTTGATGACAAGACTATTCGTTTCACGCACGTTAAACTTCTTCGTCCAACTAATACTCTTCTTCTTGTTCGAGTTTATCGACTCTTCAACTCTGAAGGTTGGTTTATGTCTATCTTCTTCTTCTTTTAATAGTAATTACCCACTGTCAAAATTTGAATACACACGCACACAGATATATATATATATATATATATATATATATATATATATATATATATATATATATATGTATATATATATATATATATGTATATATATATATATGTATGTATGTATATATTTACATTTTTGTTATATAAAACGCAATTTTGTTTCTCACATTATACAGGGAAGTTGTTCTCATAACCCCCACTAGAATCTCCTCTGAAATCGGTCCGCGCATTCTAATATTCAATATGAACGTAAATCGGTATGGGCATCCTTCTTTGCTCAAGCCTTCAAACCGTTGCAAATAAATTTGGTGTTGGGACTATGAGGTATATTTAATCAACATTGGAATGTGTTTATGAACTATTTGTGTTCCATATGCTTCATCAATTGTTTAAATGTGTTAATATTGATAGAATTATTATAAATATGATTATACTGATCATCTATAATGAATCATCTAGTGTTAATATTGATCAGTTAGTGTACTACATTATGAATCATTAAGTGCTAATTTGTTGAAACAATAATCCATTTATCTAGCACTATGCATTTATTGCAAATAATTATTTATAGCCGGTGTTGAGTCTGATTGGTTGTAGCAAGTGTTGCATCTGATTGTTTAGAGTATGATATCATGAATAAAGGTTAAAACCATGTTCGCTTAGATCTGTTGATTGTAATTCCTATCGTATTGATCTTAAAAGTGGTAATTATATTTCATCTTAAATTGATTACAACAACGTGGATGAAAAATTTCATGTTTTCTTGAGTTACTCCAGTACGTCAACCAAGGTAAGTACTGAGGTTCATATGATTGAAAATTGAATCTTTCAGACTTTTGGGATCCGCCCGATTCGACCAAGAACTCATACACACAACGTCACCGAAAACTCCATGATCACGATGCCGCCGATTCCGATTTCGGTTGAATCTAGTAATCATCACAAGAGGCTTAATTTGTCTCTTGAGATTGCAAAAAAGATTGTTCTTGCAATTGCAACTGCTAGATTTCATGCTCAAACTAGAGCTGATACAGAGAGCTTCAGAGAATTCTTATGGAACTCCTGAATCAGGTATGGTGGAACTAAATATTAACTCATCTTGGAATATATGTCAATAATATGTATTCAACTTTGTCTTAGATACTTTTTTGAATTTTAATTTTACTAATTGTGCATTTCTTTTTCTTTGGAAACCAAGTTATGCTGAATCTTAGTAATTGGAACTTTACTTGGATTGGCTACTAGTAGTCTATGGAAAAGGCATCAATGGAACGCACAGAGGAAAGTGAGGTATTTTTCAATTTGCATATGGTGAGTTTTTTGTGTTTACCCTACATATAGTTGTGTGTTTTTCCCATTAGATTAGAATAGCTTTGTTGAAAATCTGTCTCAAATTTACACCCGACTACCTGACTTTAATTTACACGTATTTGAGATATTTGATTTGGTTTTTGGTTCTTAGTAGGTTTAAAGTCATATGACATGATAGGTTCAGAAACAAAGCATCACGAAATTGATCAGAGGAAGGTGAAGTTGACGCACCTCTAAAGTTAAATAAAATGAGAATGGGTCGGTGGGCATTGACGATCAGTAGGCACGGTGGTGGTTCATTGCTGGAATCCCACTCCTATATATATATATATATAGCAGGTATTTCGTGATTAGTTACATGTCATTTTGTGTTAATTTTGTTTTGCCGTCACGTCCTGTGTATAATCTTTCAACTTCATTTCATATTTTTTCCATGTGTCACCTAACTTCATATGATATCGTTTTTTGCTTTCGTTTCATGTTTCTAAACGACCAATTGCACCAATGCACAACTATTGTGGAGTTGTACGCATTATTTAGGTAAATTATCGTCACACAGATTTGACTGTGATTCAGTACAATTTCAAATTGTATTCTTATAAATCATTTGTCTATAGTTTTTGAAGTGGTACATAAAACCAGTTAAAATACTTTCCACTGACAAAGGATTTAGGTGATATGCACTGGTATCCTTTCCATTGGAGTTGATTAGGTTCACAATCAATGTTTGCTTATGAGACCCATATGATGTAGCCTCTCGGTTCAGTAAATAATATTACTATTGTTGTGGTTTGAGTAGTTTTTAGTTGTTAAACAGGGTGGATAGTCCAATTAACAAAGGGAAATCTGGCCAAATTTTGTAAAATGTTTACAAATTGAATGCAATTCACATATATCTCAACATAAAACTATGGAATTAGTTATGTAAAATGCTTAACCGCTACTTTATTTATTTCACGAATATTTTATGCCTATTTTAGTCTTTTCAGGCTCAAGTCATTGTGACTATACACACAACTTTAGTGTTAATATTAGTTCTTACTTTGCATCTGCAGGTACCAACTCATTAAAGTTCACTCAAGTAGCTTTGGAGATGTGGTATTGAGATGAATTTCATATGTATTGACATTCATTTTATAATAATGGAATTTGAGACATTAATTTTTAGTGGGATTATTGTATGTGTATTAGTGTTGTTACGGACTATTTGTATTGTTTTATTATTTTTTCTACGGTTTTATATTATTATTATTGAATTTTTGTTACTGTAAAACAGGTACAAAAATAGTGAAAATGTTGTTGTTTTTGTTTAGAAATATTATATATAATATTTTTTTCTTTGATAAAAAAATTTGGCACCGTTCAAAACCGTGCCAAAAATGTATCAAATTTTGGCACAATTTTGAACCGTGACAAAAGTGTACCAAAATGGACTCAATCTGGCACAGTGAGAAAGTGTGCCAAAAGTGTGCCAGAAATATTAAATTCTTGCACGGCTATAAAGTGTATCAGTTGTGTTCCTGTTTTGTCAAAACTGGCACACTTTTAAATCGTGCCAGGAAAAACAGGCCATTTTGGAACACCTGATTCTAGCACAATTCAAAATCGTGCCAGATTCGATCTGGCATATTTTTAAACCGTGTCAAATTCCTATTTTTGGTGTAGTGATTGAGATATAAGAAAACGTCGTGATAGGACTCCCAGTCCTTATGTGATTAATACTCGCCGCCGAGGGAGGAGCTCCAGATGTTACCAGTATAGAACTTAGAATGGGAGGTAAGAGCATGGTGGATCGGAGAGTGGACAGTCTGAAAGATTCCACATGAGCAATGATCGATAAAATTAGGATATTAGGATTTTAGTGCGTAGAGATGGACCAATATCCAGCCCCTTGAGGAGCTAGGTCTACCAAGGATCTTTCTAGCATAGCTCTCAATCCTCAGATGAAATTCCCTTTTATAAGGGTGATCGAAGAGGAAGGAACCCCAAAGAAGTCTACTAATACCAAGTTCAAAATTCACGACAGGAAGACACATCACATAGACCATGTTCGACAATACAAATAAGGGATGACATTAATGGCGTTCGGATGGAGCTAAAAAAGATCACTACTGTCATGGAGGTGTTTAAGATTAACCCTGCAAGATGGAAAGATTTGGTGACAAGAGGACGTCGATTATACCAAGAATATTATTTTCATATAGGAATATTTGGTTAGATTATGGACCCCACATAAATATGAACTGGTAATTACCATCAGAATTGCCAATTGGGACGTTGACAAGCTATTCGTACACCAGGGGAGTTCGTCAGAAGTGATGTAACTAGAGTTGTTCCACAAGCTGAAGCTAAACATCACCGATCTCAAGGAGTCCATAGTTATGTTGGTTAGCTTCGCAAAGAAAATCAGAATGCCACTGGGAAAGATAGTCCTTCCATTTAGAGTAGGCAACATCTCAAAGTTGATTAAGTTTTTAGTGGTGCACATAGAGTCTCCATATCACTCCATCCACAGTATAGGTTGGTTGCATGACATGAGGGTCATACCACCCACCTACTACAAAAAATTGAAGTGTATAACCGACCGAGGTGGGGACAAAAATCACGGTGACTGACCCATAGACAAGAAGTGCATCATCGCAGCTATCCTCCTCAGGAAGGAAAAGAAGAATGAACTAAAAGATGCTCAGGAGGAAGCCTAGGAGGGTGGTGCACCCTCTAAATAAAAATTACGGTACGATCGACGAGAGGTGGAGGAGACAGGGGTACACCTCACTGAAGGGTCACTGAATGCCTGGAAGAAGTTAGAGCTATCTGACACTCCACCTAATTAAATACTGGGTGATCAGCCCTTAATTAATTAATTTTAGAATATCATGTCGGTTCAGATAATGCATCAGTGTTGAAAACAAAAATTTTAATTTAATAAAAACTAAAAGCCTAATATTTAAAAAGGTTGGTGTTAAAATTTTATCTTGTTCTTAACCATTAAGAATAAAGAGAAATATCCAACCATCACCATACATCACAACAGCATAAGGTAAGAACTAACTGAATTTAAATAAAGAACTAGAATAAACACGTCCAGTCAAAATCCCATATAATAATCCAATAATATGGAATCAAAGTCTAATGATAGAATAAAAAAACTCTAAATCTTTGAATGTAAAATAGGAGGATGATATGTCCAACTGAAATAAATGACTGGTAGATAAGGAGAAATAGACTCAGAAGTGTCTACTAGCAATATCTCATAGCTTTCACAGCAGCTACAGCTCGACAAATGAATGGAATCTCCCAAGTCTGGTGTCCCTGCGGCTGAGCACCTAAAATAATAGAACAAGAGAAGAAATTTTCTGAAAAACGGGTCAGAGCCCGAGTAGAAAACATTTTAAATATAGTGAGTGCTTAAATTGATTTAATTAGCAAATATATTATCCGTGTTAACTTAGCATACTCACTTGAGATGCTCACCTCTCATCTAATGTGCACGCCTAGTGAGTCCAATGACCCATACTAGTCTCGATACTCTACCTGACTATATGTAGGATAACCACTATGACAGATACAATATCTAAATAACCCAAAACCAATATATTACTATTATTTAGGAATAGGCTTAAGGATGTTATAACTCATTCTCCTGACATTCTTTATTCCAACCTGGTGACCCAATAAGTATATACTTTAATAAAGTAGTTAACATCAAGCACATAATAGGAGCTCATTATAAATATATAGAATCTCTCTATGTATACATACAAATATATCAATATTTCACCCATGGTTAAGAAACCCCTGGTGCTAGGCATACTCGACTATCTAGTACCATTTCAACGCATAAAGGACAATAGGCTCAATCACCCAGGAACCAACAAAATATATACACACAGTCCTAAGCCGATGCGCTACGCATATACATGCACACCCATATGACCGTCATCACTATCATTCTCACAGATAGCCCATACCTAGGCTCCATGCTCTAGTGGTACAACTCAAAATCCCCTTAAGGCACACAAGATATGGTCATCCACAACGCACTAACCCTCGTTCGATAGCCAATAGTTAGGTATGTCATACACATGATATTCCAAGTAATAAGCATGAACACAACTTATATACATTAATAGGTATTCACATAACCCAAATACTATAATACATAAGTAATATTAATGCCATTATTCTCCACGATATATATATATATATATATATATATATATATATATATATATATATATATATATATATATATATCCTCTTTAGCACTTACCTTTTCTCCTAGGATTTCACACAACTTCAATACCCTGAGGACCATTATACCCTTAATTCCCTAACACTTTGAAATTTAAGATACCCGTTACACATGTAGGTTAATACACTCACTTGGATAACTCGAACGGATCCTAAAAACCCATTCTGGAATCTCGTTTGAAGTTCCAAGATTCTCGTTCGAACGAGTTCATTCAAACGATGTTCCAACTTCGAATGAACTCAGTAAATCATTAAAAAGGTCATTGGAAATCTTGTTAAAATTATCGTTTGAATGAGGTCATTCTAACGATCTGGGCTTGTCTTCTAAGTGAATTTCAAACAGGCCTAGTTCTTCCCCAAATTCGATTTTCTCAAATTTTCATACTTCAGTCTCATTCCAAACTTATCCCAATCTTAATTTAATGTTGCTACATTATTCTAAATCACCCTAAGATACTTTCTAATACGGATTAAAGGCAAAATCTTTATATACTCAATTGGAATTCAACAATTTCTTCAATTTAAAATAAGTCTCTTTAATATGAACCCAAAATTTTAATTATTCAAACCTCTTATAATAATTCTTGATTAAGACATAAAATTCATAGATTTTTAATAGTCCAACAAAGGGAAAAGCCTCTACATGCATACCCATCTCCAATTCACAAGGTTTCTTCATAATTCGGTCTAATTAAACCTAAGTTTTCATTGCACCAAGTTTATATCACTAAACCTAAATTAATAGGAACAATATATGCTAAAAGAGGAGCAAGATAAACACTTTCCTAGGAATGAACTTCTTATTATTGGACTAAAATTGATATGTGGTTTATCCTCTTGACACGATCTACGCACTGGTGTAATTTTTAGTGTGAAAGCTTGAGTTCTTGGCGTTGGGCTCCAATGGAGTCTTCTTATTACTTGGTTCTCTCTCTCTTTTTATCTCTTTCCCACATAAGTTCCAACTGACAGACCACTAACCCTCAATGCTTTTAATTAAACCCAATTTTCGTCCATTTAATTATCAAAAAATCCCAAAAGACAAAAATACCCCTCTAGGGTGTCGTTTTGGGTTAAAATGCCCCGGACTCCAAATAAAATACATGAGTAGTGTTTTTTGACTATTTTGACCCTTTCGAACACTCTAGTGCACTCAAAATATTCATTCGAGTTATAAACATAATTTACATTTTTAACCGCTAATTACAGACCGGTGACGTGACTCTTACGCGCGTCCCAAATAATTATCTCATGATTGCCATGTATCTCATCCCGGCCATAATATTTTTTTTTATAACTACTAACTCTCTTCATGCTAGTAATTATTATCATTAAATCGGATTAATTACAAATTATTTTATTTTCCTTTTAAATTAATTAATCCCTGTTTCCCATAATTTCATAATAAAATAAATATGCGTAAAAGTATGCGGTATTACATACTCCCCCCTGAATAACAAAATTTTATCCTGAAATTCGGAAATGGATATATACCTAGCAAGAATAACTCTGAATAACGTTCAGGCATGTCATCCTCATGCTCCCAGGTTGATTCCATAACATTATGGTTCCGCCATTGAAGACAGACTAGTGGTACTATCTTTGACCTTAACTTCCTCTCCCTAAGGTCTAGGATAGCAACTACCCCATTCTCGTAGGATCTATCAAGCTATAAGTCGATCTCCTCCAACGCAATGTGAGTATATGCCAAATTATCCTGAAGAAATTTCCTTAGCGAAGAGATGTGGAACACGTCATGGATATTATGCAAGTGCTTCGGTAACCCAAGTCTATGAGCAATTGGTCAAATCCTATCGATAACAAGGAATGGACCTACATTCCTAGACATCAACTTTACCTTCTTCCCAAAATGCATAACTCCCTCATAGGAGACACCCGAAGTAACACCTAATCCCCAATGTTGAACTCTCGAAAATACGTCTTGGCGTCAGTGTAGCTTTTCTGACGATACTGAACAACTCGAATATGGATCCGTATTAACTCTATCCTCGCTGAAGTATCCTAAATCCTCTCCAGACCAAGTAGTATTTTGTCCCCCACCTCTAACCAACATGATGGGGAATGACAAGGTCTATTGTATAGTGCGTCGAATGGATCCATACCGATAGTAAACTGGTAGGATTTATTATAGGAACACTCCACCAGTGGAAGATTATTCTCCCAACCTCATCCAAAATCAATGATGCACATCCACAACATGTCCTCTAACATCTAATTGGTCCACTCGGTCTGTCCATATGTCTGCGGGTGATAGGCTGTGCTCAGTCGCAACTCCGTACCCATTGCCTCTTGGAAACTCTCCCAAAATTGAGACACAAACACCTTATCTCTGTCAAACACGATATTGAGAGGCATTCCGTGGAGTCTCACTATCTTTTCTCCGAATATATGGGCCTACTGTCCCATGGTGTAATCTACCCTGGCTGGAAGAAAGTGGGCTACCTTAGTTAGCCAATCCACTATCACCCATAACTAATCGTGGCCACTCTGCGATGTAGGTAATCCTATGATGAAGTTCATGGAAATGCTCTCCCATTTCCACTTAGGAATATCTAATGGCTATAGAAGTCCTGCCGATCTCTGATGATCCAACTTTACCAACTAACAAATGGCACATTTCGAGACGAACTAAGCAATATCCTTCTTCATGTCGCTCCACCAGTATTGTCTACGCATATCTTGGTACATATTATCCCTACTGGGATGTACCATAAATCATGAACCGTGTGACTCTGTCATCACCTCGTGTTGCAAATTTTCTCCCTCTAAAAAAGTGGTGATCGCTTAAATAAGCTCTGATACCAATTTGTGAAACGTGAAATGTCACTGTGTGATAATTGATTAAATTTGCAAGTTTATAATTTGGCATACTTATTTAATTAGAGTCTATTTTTAAACAAGCTTAATTCAGCCCCTAAACATGCATCTATGTATGATAAATCATTCAAACCATGCATGAAAAATAAAGATGACCGTTATAGGAAAAAACCCCTTTCGGGTAAAAACCTTTTATAGAACTTTGAAGAAGTCACAAGACTTTTGACTTACATACATCCTGATAATTGCCCACAAGTGTGTAATGCACAGTGCCTTCAGCAAACCTTCAAAGATACGAGAGATAGCGAAATACCCTCCAAGTGTCGGTTCGTCATGTTCGTCTCGTCCACACACAGAATGACTACGCTCAGTATCCACCGATAAAAGATGGAGAGGCCTTCTCCACATAGGTTGAATAAAAGCAAAGTTGTTCTTAAACACCAAACAATTCACTAAAGCATATGGGATTTTTGTGAATTGAAAACCAAAAAGGGAATTATACCCCAAAAGGAAGAAGCCTAAAAGGATTATGCTTTCATAGTTTTTATGTTCGTCAAAACATTGTGACTTCTTAATGAAAACGTTACCAAATAATGAGTATTTATAGAAAAATACGCCGCCTCGAAAACAAAGTTCGTTCGAACGAGATCAGAATGTCGCTCGAACGAAGGACAGCTATCGATCGAACGAGATCGTGCGACATGCTATCTCGCGCGAACAATATTCTATGTCCCTCCAACGACTGTTCCGAAAAAATCATTATTTTAATGTCCGCTTCAACACTTTGAAAAAATACTCATTCCCAAATTTTGACCAAAAAGTCCGCTCCAACACTTAGAAAATATTTTGTAAAAATATCCCAAAATCTCTAAGTGAAAAGTAAAGGTATTTAAAGCATAACCTTACCAAATTAAACTTCGCGGAGCCTTGAATGATGAAGAACTTGAGTAATTCGGATCCGTCTTTAATGTAGATGTCTCTTGAATGCTCTTCGATGGTGTAGCGGTATATGGCATAATAAATTGATAATGGACCTATGAAAATATGTCCTTGCAAATCTCCCTCTATGTCTATGCCGGTACATACATAAAAAAACTGAATTATCAAAAACCAAAATTCCTATACAAATCTACCCTCCCATGAATAAATTTTCAAGACCTCAAAACTATTCCTCAATCATCTTCGTCAAATCATAAAGCTTTTATCATCAGGGTGCGCAACATCATGATCTTCAATCTTTGTATCTACACACATGAGAAAAAGAAAAATACCTTCGTGATGCATCGAGTTTGAAATGATATAAGAATAAAGCATTAATAAATCAAATCTCACCTATAATGCAAAAACTCCCCCATAACTGATAATTATTTCTCCCCCTTTTTATGATGTCCCCAAATAGACAGATAAGAAGAAAGAATCAAAACGTGGAGTGTCACGATAAAATGCATAACAAACCATAATCAAGCTACGCGCATGCAAAGGAGTATCTCAAAAATTTCACAAACTATTTTTGGATTTTTCAATTTTTCATACAAAAATAAGATACTAAAAATCACACCATGGATTTAAACTAAAACAACCAAGTCATGGAAATGGAATGAATGGGTGTGAACACATTCGATAGGTAAATAAATCCAATCAATCATATATGCACGATGCATATGTGTACCCCTAACGAATGAACATCAAATGTATCCTTAGGTGTACAAATTTGCTAAATTTAAATGACATCGTCTTATGCAAATCAACAAATCAAAGTCTAAATGATTTCCACACCAATAACGTCCAAAACTATTTAGCGCTTTTTCAAGATTTTCAAGGACGCGCAAGCCCGTTTAAAATCTCCAACCAAACACCCTCATTTACATTTTCATTTAGAGGTGATAAACTAAGTTCTCATACTTTGGAGAATTGGTGCAAAAACCTAAATGACCCATATTTGGCATGAATTTATTTTTATTGCCCTTAAATTTTTTTCGGGCTCTCTTAACCACTTTGGACCCCGAATAGTAAAATTCCTCAATTTTTTAGGTCCAATTTAACGGTGGCTTAGTATTCTCAAGGGCAAAATGAACCATTCGCAGGCCTTCCCCATTTTTAAATAAAGCACACAAACTCACAAAACAATTCTTATATCCACAATTTCCTTATCAAACTTTATCGCGCTTGGTTCGTTTTAAGGACAGGATTGAAGTGAAAACACCCAACCAACATGTGATAAGACAAGCACAATAATCAAACAAATATGTGCATGTGTGCAATAAAGTCAAACATGAGTCAAACATGTAGTAAATAACACTTAATTACATCTTAATGACTCCAAACATTATAAAGCACACGGATGAATTGACATATTGTCTCAAAACACTATCAAATAATCACATAAAAAAATGGAATGATGTTGTGACTCAGTCATCCTAAGTGTTCATCCATTGATGGTGCAAACCAAATACAAAAATCTTTTTGTATTTTTCAAAAAAAAAATTCAAACAAAAATCTTTTTGAATTTTTCAAAAAATTTTAAAAACAAAAATCTATACAAAAAGTCCATGTCACAATGCTAGAAAAAATATATCAAAAATCATAACTAGCGTATGACAAATATGCAAAATGAGTCATCTATATGATATGGCAAGAGAAGAATCATGTGTAAGCAAATGAGAATCAACTATTCTAAAGTCTAGCGTATCCAAAAGTGATTTCCTAACCCAAGCGGATGTAACACGTCGACACGGGGTTTTGGGAACCAACAAAATACTAGACTTCGAATTCCTAGGACCTCTTCCAAGATCAAAACAAAATCCCCTAAGGTGGCCTTTCCTACCACAATATGAACATGTATAAACGGGTGGAACGATACCTAAAGTGTGATCTTTTCTCACATCCTTGGAATTAGTCAACATTCTAAAATAAATAATGGTTTTGGCTTTAGCATTAGAAGCTTGAGAACACGATGAGCCATTACCATCACAATTAAACCTACTTGAATCGTTTAAATCATTTTTCAACTTCAAAATATTTGATTCAAACAAGCAATTAAACTCTTCCAAGGACAGGGATTTCTTTTTCAAATTTTCAATGAAATTTAATAGTTTATCTCCCTCTCTCTCAATTAAAACAAACTTATCCCTAAGTGTCTTTTCACGTGCCATAAAATCATCGATCAATTTTTTATCCTCGACGGCACAAACGGGAACCCAAGAATTTTTTAAGTCCTGTAATTCCATCTCTAAAACAAGGATTCTCTCATCACTCTTCTTTTTGGCAATTTTCAACGAATCAAAGTCAATACACAAATGACCAAAATGCTCATGACAAATATCACTTTGAGTTTGAAACGCTTGCAAATAACAAATCTTTCTTTTAAAGAGAGAATTTTATTTTTCCAAAACTTTAATTCTTTTGCAAAGTCTCAAATTCAAACTTTTTAATTTTTCAGCACGGTCGTGAACTTTTTCAAAAATAGGCTCCTCATTAAATGGGCGTTCCATTGAAAATTGCGATTTTTCACAAAATTGATTTAAAAAAAATTAATATCACACAATTTTGTGAAAAATAGGAATACACAATAAATTAGCGCAACCCGCTCTGATACCGATTTTAAAAGGTGGTGATCGCTTAAATAAGCTCTGATACCAATTTGTGAAACGTGAAACGTAACTATGTGATAACTGAGTAAATTCGCAAGTTTCTAATTTGGCACACTTATTTAATTAGAGTCTATTTTTAAACCAACTTAATTCATCCCCTAAACATGCATCTAAATATGATAAATCATTCAAACCATGCATGAAAAATAAAGACGATCGATATAGGGGAAAAAAACCTTTTGGGTAAAAACCTTTTATAGCACTTTGAAGAATTCACAACACTTTTAAATTACATACAACCTGATAATCTCCCACAAGTGTGTAATTCACAGTGCCTTCAGCAAACCTTCAAAGATACGAGAGATAGCTAAATGCCCTCCAGGTGTCGGTTCGTCGTCTTCGGCTCGTCCACATGCAGATTGGCTACGCTCGGTATCCACCGATAAAAGATGGAGATGCCTTCTCCACAGAGGTTGAAAAAAAAAAGTTGTTCTTAAACACCAAACAATTAACTAAAGCATATGGGAGTTTTTTCAATTGAAAACCAAAAAGGGAATTAAACCCCAAAAGGAAGAAGCCTAAAAGGATTCTTCTTTCGCAGTTTTTCTATTCGTCAAAACGCTGTGACTTCTTAATGAAAATGTTACCAAATAATGAGTATTTATAGAAAAAGGCATCGCCTCGAAAATAGAGCTCCTTCGAACGAGATCATCATGTCGCTCGAACGAAGGACAACTATTGATCGAATGAGATCGCGCGACATGCTATCTCGCGCGAACGAAATTCTATGTCACTCGAACGACTGTTGCGAAAAAATCATTATTTTAATGTCCGCTTTGACACTTAGAAAAATACTCATTCTCAAATTTTGATGAAAAAGTCATTCCAGCACTTAAAAAATATTTTGTAAAAATGTCCCAAAATCTATTAGTGAAAAGTAAAGGTATTTAAAACATAATCTTACCAAAGTAAACTTCGCGGAGCCTTTAATGATGAAGAACTTGAGTAATTCGGATCCATCTTTGATTTATATGTCTCTTTAATGATCTTCGACGGTGTAGCGGTATATTACATAATAAATTGATAACGGACCTATGAAAATATGTCCTTACACCCTCAGGAACATCCAATATTCCATTAAAACATAGACCCCCGTATGAACCCACAGTATAAGACTCTACCCCCTCTGCTAGAAGCTACATTATCTGACTTTGGTAGAACGGATCAGCTGCTTGAGCCTGTACTACTCTCGTAATAATCTGGGGAGTCACCGTCATCACACACATGAACGATCGTGCCACCACATCCTGGTTCCCTAACTCCTTTCATTTTTATTTCCACACTTCGGCCACCACCCCTATCGGCCTATAGCTCAACGCGTCTACTACCACGTTAGCTTTTCTCGGGCGGTATTGGATATCAAAATGATAATCCTTCATAAACTCAAGCCACCGGCATTGACGCATATTCAACTCCTTTTCCGTGAAGAGCTACTGTAGTGACTTGTGGTCCGTGAATAAGCAAAATTTCTCTCCTAGAATGTAATGTCTCCGAATCTGAAGTGCAAACACCACCACCTCGAACTCTAAATCATGGGTGGGGTAATTCCTTCTATGAGGCTTAAGCTTACGGTTGGCATATGATATAGCCTGATTCTCCTGCTGAAGAACACCTCCAAGTCCTAATAAGGACTCATCAGTGCAGAGTAGATATTCCATTCCCGGGCTAGGTAATGCTAACACTGGTGCTGAGGTTAACTTATCTTTCAACTCATCAAAGGCTAACTTACAGGCGCCACTCCAGATAAACGGCACCCCATTGCGAGTCAGGTGTGTCAACAAACTCAATATCTTCAAAATCTCTCGAATGAACCTCCTTTAGCATCCGACTAAGCCTAATAAACTACATATCTCGATCGATGTCATGGGCTATCCCCACTCCCTCATCGCTGACACCTTCCCCGGATCCACTGATATCCCTCTATCAGAGATAATATGACCTAAAAACTGGACCTCCTTCAGCCAAAACCCACATTTCTATTATTTTATGTACAACTCATGCTGACGCAGTGTTTACAAAACTCGCCTCAAGTGCTCAGCATGCTCTTCCTCGGTTTGTGAATAAATCAGAATGTCATTTATGAAGACGATAACGAACTGGTCCAGGAACTCTCTGAACACCCTGTTAATCAAGTTCATAAACACAACTGGGTTGTGGGTTAGCCGCATAAGCCTGAATTCATACGAACCATATCTCATCAAGAAGGAAGTCTTCAACATATCCTCCTCCCTGATACGCAACTGATGGTATCCCGATCTTAAGTCAATATTCGAGAAGAAGGCTACTCCTTTTAGCTGGTCAAATAAGTCATCGATTCGAGAAAATGGATATTTGTTCCGTATAGTGACTTTATTGAACTCCCAGTAATCAACACATAACCTCAATGATCCATCCCTCTTCTTAATGAATAGTATGGGTGCACCCCACGACGATGTACTCTTACAGATAAATCCCTGCCCCAACAACTACACAATCTGGTCACGTACTCCCTCATCTCTGCTGGAGTGATACGGTAAGGTGCACGGGCTATCAGTCAAGTGCCCAATGCTAAATTAATGACGAAGTCTATCTCTCTACTCAGTGGTAATACCAGAATCTCCTAAAACACATCGACAAACTCTCGAACAATAGGAATGGAGTCAAGCGGTACCACTACCTCCGTAGAGGTCTCATCGTCTGTATAATATAAATGACTGAACGATCCTCCCAAGAGAGAGGCATCTCCACCTGGAACATCTCCTGACCAGGTATGGAAAAAACGGTACTCCTACTAAAATAATCAATTAAGGCCCTATACCTGATAAGAGAATCCGTACCTACAATCGCGTCATACTTGAACATATCCATTACGAGCATGTACGCGGGTAAGATAAACCTACCAATCTCTATACCCACTCCCTAATAAATAAAAGATATAATGGAACCTCTGCCCAACGGCGAATCGCACAAGTGATCGTACTCTCTGCTGTATCAAATAATCTCATAGTATGTGGCTGTGGCAGTAAAATAGTGTGTGGCCCCCGTGTCAAATAAAATAGGCTCAAAAGTCCCCTGCATAGAAAACATACACTGAATCGCGGATGGGTCCTGCGATACTGTGGCCTGGTGAATATTATAAAATCGTCCATACTGAAGCTTCCCTTGCTGAACTGTGACGGTTGGAATGGGTGGCAGTTCTGGCATCTATGGAGGTTCTGGGAGAGCTGAGGAAAATAACGATCTCAGGGGCTCCTAACGATCAGCCTGCTGCTGCTGCTGGCCTCTACCCTTGTGAGGGAAGTCCTGACATTTGTGGCTAGTGTTTCCAGAAGTGAAACATCTCCCTGGGAAGGGTCCTCTCCTCTGTCCTTGCTATCCCCGACCCTGATGGATGTTACCACCCCTCACTTGGCCATTCTGGCCCTGCTGAACCTGTTACTGGCCCTGATGGATGTATTGACTCTGCTGGTCATGTTGAAAGCCTCCTTGCCCATTTCTAAAACCTCCTGACCTAAACCTCTTAGGATCCACCTGTTGGGATCCCTGGTCACTGTGTCTATGCTGACCCTAAACTACCGGTGCACCACTAGCACCATTTCCTCCCATCCTGCCCTGCTGGATGGACTCTCTTACTCGCTTAACCTTGGTCAGATGAAAATGGTGGTCCTGGAAGTGGAGTAGTGCTTCATTAACCACTTCTGAATAGGTGTCCAAAGAAAGATTTCCTATCAAATGATGGAGGATCCTCCATGTCAATCTATCCATAAAACGCTGAATCTTCTCCACCGTTGGGATCTCATCTAGTACAATGTTCAGAAGGTTGATAAACTCTTCCTCATATTTCGCCATGATCTTTCCCTCCGGTTTCAAGTTCACAGATTTCTGTGTCATCTCTGTCTGGACGATCGAGGGAAATATTTGTGGTCGAACCGCACCCAAAAGTCTCGAATAGTGAGTGTGTATCTCTCCTCAGCAGTGGTAATAGACTCCCACCACTACAGTCCTACTCCCATTAACTTGAACGTGGATAGAATCTGACATTGCACCTCCGTGCACTCATGCATACTCAAGTGCATCTGGATATCCTTCTTCCTTTGGCTTGCTTCCACCACATCATATCTCCCTACAAACTCTGGAGTATGCGCCTTATAGAAGGTACCCCTAACACGTTCTCAAGCGGGAAGGCCTGGGCCTGAACTGGGGCCACCACCGGTACCTGAGGTGGTGCCTGCTGCACAACTGCTAATGCCTCATTTAGTGCCTGAGCTACAATGGCAGTAACCTCAGTGGCATTCATCATACCCATAGCAGGTGCAGGTTAAGGCTCGGGTTGGACATCCCTAGGAACTCTCTCGGTTCACGTCGAGGAGGCATCTGAAAGGAGAGTAAAGTTTCATAAGTCTACAGTTAATATCTCAAAGTAACTGAAGAACGTAAAATGCATAAAGAGTACAATAATCCTAAAATATAGGGCTCTATATCAAAGGATGCTACACAGAAACATAAAAAGCCGTACAAATCCTAAGGACACTTGAACCAGATGCTCCGATACCACGAGTGATACCCCACCTAATTAATTACCGAGTGATCAGTCCTTAATTAATTAATTTCACAATAACAAGGTTGTTCAGACAATGTATCACTGTTGAAAACTCAAATTCTAATTTAATAAAAACTAACCGTCGAATATTTAAAAAGTATGGTGTTAAAATTTTATCTTGTTATTAACCATTGACAATAAAGATAAATATCTAACCATCACCATACATCAAAATAGCATAAGGTAAGAACTAAATGAATTTAGATAAAGAACTAGAATAAACACGTCCAGTAAAAATCCGATACAATAATCCAATAACATGAAATCAAAGTCTAATGATAGAATAAAATAACTCTAAATCTCTGAACAAAAAATAATGGAATAAGAAAAGAGATTTGCAGAAAAATGGGTCAAAGCCCGAGTAGAGAACAATTTAAATATAGCAAGTGCTTAAATTGATTTAATTAGCACATATATTATCCGTGTTAACTTTTCGTACTCACTTGAGATGCTTACCTCTCATCTAATGTGCCCACCTAGCGAGTCAAACTTCCCATTCTAGTCTTGATACTCTACCTGACTATATGTAGGATAACCACTATGCCGGATACAATATCTAAATAACCCGAAATCAATATATTACTATTATTTAGTAATAGATTTAAGGATGTTATAACTCATTCACCTAACATTCTTTATTCCCAACTGGTGACCCAATAAGTATATACTTTAATAAAGTAGTCAACTTGAAACATGAAATAGGAACTCAATATACGTATATAGAATCTCACTATGTATACATATAAATATATCAGTACTTCACCCATGGTTAAGAAACCCCTAGTTCTAGGCATACTCGGTTATCTAGTCCCATTTCAACGCTCACGCATAAAATAAAATAGGTTCAATCTCTCAGGAACTAATAAAACATATACAAATATTGGAGGCATACATAGTCCCAAACCGATGGGCTACGTACATACCTACGCACCCATGCTACCGTCATCACTATCATTCTCATAGATAGCCCGTACCAAGGTTACATGCTCTAATGGTACAACTCGAAATCCCCTGAAGGCACACAATGTATGGTAATCCAGAACGCATTAACCACCGTTCGATAGCCAGTGGTTAGGTATATTATACACATGATATTCCAAGTAATAAGCATTGTTGTATTTAGAAAAAAGTGCGCCTTAAGGGTTTCACCAATAATAAGGCATGCCTAAATGGAGTCTAGGCGTTTCTCCCAAGCCTCAAGCTTAGGTGTGCCTAAACGGAGTCTAGGCGAATTTTTTAGAACAATGCTTACAATAAGTTTCGTAAACATTTTCCTTACTAATGTTCTTGACATTAATTTTCTTTGCTAAGTCGCCCAACTATATATAAAGTGTTAATTCACCCACTAACTCTTATGATAAATTTTGGGTAGTTTTTTTCATCCTTTTCCATGGACGTGAGAATATTTTTATCCACATATCTGCTACTTGAAAATAGGGAAGTTCCTCTTCAAATCTCAAAGTACTAAACAACCCTAATTAAATTAACATTTCCTATCATACCCTTAATATTAGTCTCACACATTCATTAAATTAAAATCATTCCATGAATCTTAACTCGATACGTTATCTCTCCTAATACATTCATCTAACAAAAATTCCAAATACAATCATCTTGAAACCCTAGAAATCAAAAGTCAGCTGCCCAAGTTCCTTCATCTTCCCATCGGATTCATATTGTATAGGTGTTATTTCTTGTCCAAAAAACAAGGTCAATACTCCTAATTTCCTCCCTAATTTTTAACTCCTTTACATTTGCCATCAAAAGTGTGCATTTATTAATTTGAAAGAAAATACATAATTTTTGTAATTATATTTATCTCATTCATGAATGATGTCTCTCTTTTCTGCTCGAATTTTTTATTTCCAATTTCATTGTTGTTCTATTCATGTTTTATAATAATTCTAAATTCAATGTTAATGTCAGAAAAAATTATATATATTTTTTAAGTTAAGGAATTTCCAAGTTCACACCTTATTAAATTATTATTTTTTATGCATTCATATGTATTTTCCAGTTGGACATGTTTGTATTCATGTTTATTTCTTAAAGATTCTAAAAATTCTTAAAACACTCCAATTACTTTTTAAATGACAAACTTTCCCTTTGCTCTAAAGATCAAATGAACGCTTTTTTATTTGTTAATTTTTTTCAATAAAAAATAGTATTTTAAACTGTTTTTTAAAACATTTTTTATTTTTAAAATTAAAAGCTAACCGTTTTTTTTAAAAACTGTTAAAAATTGTTATGATAGTTTTAAAAATCCCTTTTTTATTTAAAAAACTGTTATGATATTTTTATAGAAGTTTTTTTTAAAGATAGATTTGAAAACTGTTTTTTTTTCCCAAAAAATGTTTTTTTTACATAAAATTGGGAAAAAAATTAACAAATAAAAAACTGTTTTTTAAATTGAATTTTTTTTTTATAACCGAACATGACTCAAATAAAAGCAAATGGACACAACACGACACGACAATTTTTTTTAACCAAACATGTACACGATCCTAATAAAAGTGACACGACACAACATGAAATATTATTTTTTTTTACAAAACATGAACACAATCCACTTAAAATGGAACATGACAAGTGGGTTGTGTTCGGATTTCATAAAAAAAGGGGTTTTGAGTCGTGCCATGCCACTTTCTAATGTGTCATATTCATTTTACGTAAAATTTAGATTTTGTGGTGTGTTGTGCCATGTCGTGTTAATTTTATTTTGTGTTATCTTCTAAGTTGGTTTTACTATGGAGCTTAGCATCTTTCACTTAATATAATTCGTGGTGGAATTCAGTACAATTTCCTAGAATTTGTGACAACTTGGTTATTGTGAATATTTGGAGTAATAATTTAACTCGTGAGATAGGAAATTCCCTTGATGTATGCTCTAATATTCAGTATGTTGACCTGACCGCTAACAAATTGAGTGTAGATTTAGTGTTTGAATTTGAGAAGCTAAAAGAGTTTTGGAAATTGGAGAACAGATTAGGTAGCATAGTGTCACGCACGAAAAATTATACTTTACAAAATTTGGACCTGTCGAAAAATGATATTATAGGATAATAACCTAGGGGAATTTCAAACAGACAAAATTTACCTATATTGACTTTGTGGGGTTACAGGGCCAATTCAACAAGAGATTGGTTTATTTTCAAATCTTCAGGGGATTTTTTTGGGTAACAAATCCTTAATTCTAGAGTCATTATTAAGTCTGAGAAAATTACCTTTCCCAGATCTAAGTACAAACAAATTTTATACTCCATATTAACATCCCCTGATTTTTTAACCATTTGATGATCCACATAAATCGTCTCAACGACTCGGAAGAGGTATTCTTACCAGAGTTTTTGCAGTACCTCTTTTGCATTTATAAGGATTCTAAATGTCTCATTGTGTTTTGTCGAGGAGAAAATTTTGAGGATTGATTATGAGTTATTTATGCTGGAGGTATTAACCTATCATATGCTTTAAACTGATTTGAATAGACATTTTTATTACTATTCGATAGAAAATGATGCTCAGTTCCTCTTCTTACCATCTTTCTATATATGTACTAGGTTTATGTTATATATATCATGTGTGTGTGTTATGTTTGATCAAATTTACCAAACACAAACTCCTACATGCTTCCTGTGTGATATAAACTCAACTCCTTAATTAATTTTTAATTTTCTGTATAGTTGTGTTATAAAGTAATAATATTTCTTAAGTAGCTACTATTATTGTTTATTTAAGTTTAATGTTCTCTTTTAGATTACACATAAAATGTTTAGGTAAAATATCTAATGAAGAGGAATAAAAGGAATATTTTTGGTTTTCTACTTATTTAAAATAGATACCATGATGTTAGATTTTTTGGTTTGAGAATTCAAAATCTCAAATCTTTTTATTGTTAGTGTTTTTGTAATCTAATTTAAATCCAATTTCCTCTGTGTTGGAATTTTCTCACACTGTATGGTTCATTGTATTCATTTTGTCTCTCTACATACATATATTCTTCTCATTAAGTCTTAAGTCAGTTCAGGTCATAACTTCCCAGCTAAGAAAAACATAACTTCCAAGAACAACCAAATAAGTGAGCAAAATGAGTCCAAATTACCTTACTGAAGCTTAAATTACATGGCTTGGTTGAATTATCTTTGTCAACTAAAACACACACTCTAAACTATATCTTTAGCATCTTTAGATACATAGTGTTCAAAGAATTTCACTTAGTATTTAGTACTGAGTGTTACTTACATAGTTTATGGTCTATGGATACTTATGGAATACATTGCACTTATTCAAGTACCATAAGTTTTTTTAATTTTTTAAAATTAATTTACAATTGTTGTTTTTAATTCATATTATTGTTGAGTAAATTGTTTCAATTTCTTGGAAACTTAGGTTTGTCCATACTTATTAACCGGATGGATTCTCTTTGTTATTTTGTAATTTCTATTCAATGAACATGAATGCAGTTTATCTGTATAACGTAATTTATCTTTGAAAGTTGTCGTATTGATATGTTAAGAGTGATAATCCATCCATCATATTACATAAATGTAATTACTAAAAATAACTAATGCCATGTTTAACTTCATAGTGGTGATTAAGTAATTAAACATTTGGGTATCAATTCCTCACTTAGATATTTTCTTCTAAGGATTGGAAATGGGACGGAAGCATCAACACATGATGAGGTCCCCGAACAGTCTCTCATTGACATTATCTTCCCATCATTAAGTATAAATGCCAACTCGCCAAACTTCTTGACAGATCGAGCAATTCTTGCAACAACAAACGAGCACGTAGACTCACTCAATGATACAATGATTGATATGTTCCCTGAAGAATTGAAGACATTAAATAGCTTTGATGAAGTTGTGGATGATACACACAACTATTACCAAGAAGAATTTTTAAATTCTTTTATGTCGAATGGATTGCCACCACACTCATTGAAACTTAAACATAATTATCCAAACATTCTTCTATGCAATATAAATCCATCAATTGGATTATGTAAAGGAAATAGAATGTTGTACAAAGGTTCTTCGAATAATGTCATCCACGTTCGTCGCTCATAAACATGAAGAGGAAGAAGAACCTTTGAATCCTAACAAACGTCAAAAGCAACATATTTAACCATTAAATTATTAGTTTTTAGGATTACACACTATTTTTATCAAATGTCCTCTTTCAATAACTGCGATTTGGAATTTGCTTGTTGAAGCTTTTTTTTTTTTTTTTTTTTTAATGACAGTTCCCTATAAATCAATTCAAGCTAATGTCATTGTGATATATTTATTCGGATTATATATACATACATGTTTGTGTGTATTACTTAAACATGTTCTTAAATACAAAGGTTAATAAATTAAAATAACTCCATAACCTAATCTCTTTGTCTGTCATGAAAAACCATGAGCTTGGCCAATGTAACATATGACATCTAGAACATCCAAAAACCCATCACTTCCCCTTACATAAACCATTACCCTTGAAAAACCCATCAAATCCCCTCATTAACCCACTTGTGTTCGAAAAATTCCACATCGCCCTTACTAAATGACTTAGATTTATAAGGGTTTGACCTTGATAGTTATGTTTCTCACTCTTCTATTCATTTTCACATTTGTTTTGCTTATTCTTTATTATTTTTGCACTTCCAAAGAGAGTGTAGAAAAATATAGACTAAATTTTTCATGGATGTAAGGACACAAATTTCCAATTGAGTCCATGTAGTTTTGGCTCAATTCCGGACAAAAACATTTATTCATAGGAAAGTATGTAATTATAATACTCTCAAGCCTATGAAGTGTTTGTAGAAGACGTAGCGGCAAAGAATATAAAGCTTCATCAAATGTGCCGGTTTGCGTGCCTCGTTTCTACGTCATCAACTATGGTTCCATGCTCCTAAGGTATGAATGCAATTATATTTAGATAGGAGCTTGGAATAAAATTTATTGGGTGTTAGGTTTTATAAAAACTGCGTTTTGTTTTAATAAAGATATTATATAAAACTTTAAAATAAGTTCATAAAGTTTTCTGGGTCAAAATCGAATTTTTCAATCTTTCTGGTCGTTCGTTAGATATGTCGTTCGAACGAGTTTTTTCGTTCGAACCAGATGTCGTTCGAACGAACCTACCAACGAGTCTAAACTGGTCTGTCGTTCGAAATTTCGTTCGAACGAACTTGTTCGTTCTAACGAGGTTTCCAACGAGATTCTAACGAAGTCCATACTGGTGTGTTGTTAGAAGTCTCGTTCGAACGAGAGTTCATTCGAATGAGCTGTCAGGCGGGAACAGTTTTTGGCAGTTTTTCACCCACTTCCCCACTTGGTTTTTAACCAACTTTTTCAGACTTTATCTTATGTGGGAATCACATTTTCCAATCTAACTTTTCCAATCTATTTCCATCTCTTAGAGAGAGTTTGAGAGAAAATTTGTTTTAGGAAAATGTTCATGTTTTGAGTGAGTTTTTCAAAGAGGAATTTACTTATCACTCTAGTTTTACACCCATACTGTTTATCCAAGTTCATCTATATACATATCATTTTCTTGGAGTTTGGCACCGGTTTATCTCTTCCGTTTCAAAGAGAAGTTTTGGTTTGCTTCTACATCCATCAAAGAAGAAGACGTTTTGTTTTGATTCTACCCACTTGGAGAAAGGCTCCTTACTCGAGTGACGGTGACCATAGAAAGCTCCATCGTTGGATTTCGAGACCGCGGTGGAGTTCCGAGGTTGTCAGCTAGGAAGAGGTGTCTACGAGAAGAAGCATCGAGGATTTAGAGGGATCGAGTCAGTCGCTGTAAGTCTATCTGTCTTGTAATTGTAATTCCGTGTCTAGTGGACTTGTGGCTAGGGCCGTCCGAGGTTTTTTTTTTCCATCTTGGGGTTTTCCTCGTACATCGTGGCATAGTGTGATATTGTTTATTTTATCTTGCATCATAATGTAGAACGCATGCTTACAATAATTCAAGATAAAATTTGGTTTAAATTATCACACTCATTTAATTTGGTGTTAAATTAAATATTGGGTGAATTTGGTTTATTCAAGTCATTTGCTAAAATTGGTTTCGCCTAACTTTGGATAATTGATAATTATGACTTAGGCAAATTCTAGGACTTGGATTAATGAATCGGTTTAACTTTGTTTTATTAAACTAAAATCTGGTTTTGTTTAATTGTTGAACCATCACTTATATACGCTTCCGCATCATCTCGTGTTTTATAAACAAAAAGGAAATTTCAAGCATAAGCCTTTACAAATTGGTATCAGAGCCAAAACCGATAATTTATTTCATTAAACGATCTTTTATATAATTTTTGGCTAAAATGGATTTTCCCCATTTTCAAAACTTCCTATTTTCGATGGTTCAAACTATGCGTATTGGAAAGCGCGTATGAGATCGGCACTAAAATCTATCGACGAACGTGTTTGGATGTCTGTTGTTAACAGGTGGTCCCCACCAACTTATTTAGTTGAAAATGAATGTGTTATCAAACCCATCGATAGATGGACTGAAAATGAGTTTAAACTTGCTAACTTCAATTCCCGCGATTTAAATGCTTTGTTTAGCGCTGTCACACCGGATGAATTCCGACGTATTATGACGTGTGAAACCTCTAAAGAAGTTTGGGATATTTTACAATTAACTCATGAAGGAACTAGTGTCGTTAAAGCTTCAAAACTCCAAAACCTCACCACTCAATTTGAAACTATCAAGATGAATGAAAAAGAAACATTTGATGAATTCTATGCTAGACTTTCTGATATTGTTAATTCATCTTTTAACTTGGGAGAGAAAATACCTGACGACCATGTTGTAAAGAAAATTTTAAGGTCCCTAACCGATAGATTTATTCCAAAGGTGACCGTTTTAAATTCTTTACCCACTTTAGCCTCTACGAAATTAGAAGAGCTTGTAGGTGATTTACAAACCTATGAACTAGATATGTTTCCCTCTAAAACTGAAAAGAAAATCGAAAAGGGTGTTGCTTTAAGAGCCCGAAAAGAGGTCAAACAAGTAGTAGAGAGCGAGAGTGATACTGACTCGGAATACATGGCTTTATTTGCTCGTAAATTTAGAAAATTTCTTAAATTTAACAAAGATAAATTTAAAAATGATTTTAAGAAATTCGATACTTCTAAACATGATAAAAGCGAGAAGATTTCTAAAGCCGAGAAGATCCCTAAACCTAGCAATGACAATTTAGATAGGGACGAGTCTGGTAAGTGTTTTGGTTGTGAAGGTTATGGCCATAGGGCTTATGAGTGCCCCACTAAACTAAGGAAAGATGGTAAGTGACCCATTTCATATAATGCAACCCTTAGTGATAGTGATAAGGAAGAAAAGCCCGATTCCCCCACTAAGAAAAAATTTGTGGCTTTTATGGCTAGTCATGTGAGTGATAGTCTCATCGATTGATGAAACGATAGCACATGCCACTTCCAAGGTCATTGTACATGATTCTCTTGTTTTTGATGATAGTGAGAGTGAAGAAGAAAGTGAGAGTGAAAATGAAGAAGAGGTTAATGTGAGTGAACTTCAAAATTCTTTTCAAGAACTTTATAAAGAATCTATTAAATTGAAAAGAGCTAATTTGAAGTTAGAGGCTAGTTTAAGAGAAAGTGTCAAGGTTATTGATGAAAATGTTTTAATAGAAGACCTTAGGACACATGTGAAGGCTCTTCAAGAGAAGCTTGATTATGTAAAAGGCAAAAGAGATAGCCTTAGGGGTTTAATGGAATCCTTGAAAAAGGAGCTTCTTGCTTTTGAAGAGCGAAATGTTTTACTAGAATCTAACATTTTAGAATTGGAAATTAAATTAAAAGATTCTAGTAATGTCAAATTTGATTTGGAATGTCGTTCAGAAAAACTAGATAAAATGTTAAGAACGGTCCAAATTAAAAATGACACTTATGGTTTAGGCTTCAATACTTGTAATGAATTTACTCATAATGTCCAAACCAATTTTTTAGGAGAATCTACTAAGAATACATTTAAAGATCACTACTTAAGTAAATCTTTTCCACATATTCTCACTCGTACACATTGTGGTCGAAAAGGTCATCTTAGGAAATTTTGTTTTGATCTTAAACGAATTCCTATAAAATCCCAACGCAATGCATCAAATGTTTTTAATATTCCTATACCCCAAGATAATCATTCTTCATTAATTTGGGTTAGGAAATCCGACTTGGTTGCCTTGCAAAATAGGGTTGTTGATTCTCATTTACTTTCACATGCTTCCTCCCTTGCTAAATCTAAAGGATGAATGTATTAGTGTTTTCATACTTTAGCATTTGTACTTTATGCTATATTCACATGCTAAATGTATGCTTGTTTAGTCAATTTTCTAGTCATTGCTTTATTTGATATCACATGCTAGAAATTATGACTTGTTTATCTTTTTGTATTATATTTTGTGTTTGAATTAATTATAAAATATAAAAAGATTTTTGTTTATGATTTGTGTTTTATTTATCTCATTTAATCTTAATGAAAAATACAAATGATTTTTGTTTGTCCTTTTGAGTAAATATTTACTTTTAATTAAATATGTTAAAAACTCAAAAAGTTTTTATTTTGTGTGTATTTTAGTTTGACACACTTTAAGTGGCATATAGTTGTGTTTGAATCCCATCGTTTACGCTCCCATGTGACTAGAACTTTTGGTTTAGATTTTCAATCCTTAAAATGTTCTTTACCATGTTTTATATGGAGTAGTTGGATTTTGTATTGTTTAAATGGATTCTATTTCTATATGCCTCTGTTCACACATGCACGAGCTCTTTTGAAATTTTAATGTCACATGTTATATTTGAGCTTTTTGAGGTGTTCTCCTACCAATCTAGTCATCTACATATCTTTGACCTAGGAGGACTAGTGCATGTCAAAATCCGTTGCATGTGAGATTTGTGTGAAAAGGAAAAACATGATAAATAAAAATGTGCACGGGGAAGGGCTACGAAAGGATGAATTAAATCCTTTGCGATTGCAAGCCACCGTTTATTGGATCTAAAAGAAATACGTGATCCAAAGGCCTAAAAACAGAATATTTGGCATTACAACAAAAACAATTGCCAAGGCCTATGTTTGTTTGATATATTCATTCAAAAGCAAAAGAATATATATGCTTATTGAGGGAGAATTGGATGGTATATCAACGGTTTGCACAATGTCCGTTTATCCTAGTTGTCTTTAATGTCATGACTCTATTTGGTTTGTAGAATCATCATCATGCTAGGCTTGTATGCATTGTGTATGTTTGTTCATTGAGTTCAATCTATATTGTCACATGAGTTTATATTTCAATGTGATGAAGTTTGTAATCAAATAAGAACTCTGTGAACGTTTATTAAGTGTTTGGGTCTAAATTTAAATTGTTTCTAGTTCACACCCCTACACTTCCGTTTCCATATGACACATTTTTGCCATACGAGTGTGCAAACTTATTGTATTTTGTGTTATATGTGTGTTTATATCTATATATATATGCAAGTGCTTAATTGATATAATTCTAGTTCATATATATATGATATTTGTTTCTCTTTGCCTTGCTTTTATTGCCCATATGCTTTAATGTCTTAACTCTTTAAGCTTCAACGTGTTTATTAGTTCTTTATCCTTTTCCTATTCCTGAACAAAAAGGGGGAGAATGATGATAGGGGGAGAAATGGTATCTAATGAAATGGTATCTAATCCTATTATTATCGTATCTTCGTTTGGGGGAGATTTATCTTAGGGGGAGACGTCATTCTAAGTAGGTCATGTGTTTGATAAAGGGGAGAATTAATTTAGGGGGCACAATTGAATTAATTGCATTTTATATTTTGATATTCCCTTTGCATTTGATGAGTTTGCTTAAGTGTGTAGGTATTCTACTAAAGCGGCATTGTTTAAAGGCAAAGTGTTTAATCCTTGGGTTGAGTCAAGTTTTGGGTGGGTTATGCTATGTTTTGAGTGTAGTAGAGCTTGATGGCCCTTTAGGATTTTTGTTTGGTTTTTGTCCCGGAATAGCCAAAGGGGGAGATTTGTAAGGACACAAATTTCCAATTGAGTCCATATGTAGTTTTGGCTCAATTCCGGCAAAAACATTTATTCATAGGAAAGTATGTAATTATAATACTCTCAAGCCTATGAAGTGTTTGTTGAAGACGTAGCGGCAAAGAATATAAAGCTTCATCAAATGTGCCGGTTTGCGTGCCTCGTTTCTACGTCATCAACTATGGTTCCATGCTCCCAAGGTATGAATGCAATTATATTTAGATATGAGCTTGGAATATAGTTTTTTGAGTGTTAGGTTTTATAAAAACTGCGTTTTGTTTTAAGAAAGATATTATATAAAACTTTAAAATAAGTTCATAATGTTTTCTGGGCCAAAATCAAATTTTTCAATCTTTCTGGTCGTTCGTTAGATATGTCGTTCGAACGAGTTTTTTCGTTCGAACCAGATGTCGTTCGAACGAACCTGCCAACGAGTCTAAACTGGTCTGTTGTTCAAAATGTCGTTCGAACGAACTTGTTCGTCCTAACGAGGTTTCCAACGAGATTCTAACGAAGTCCATACTAGTGTGTCATTAGAAGTCTTGTTCGAACGAGAGTTAGTTCGAACGAAATGTCGTTCGAACGAGCTATCAGGCGGGAACAGTTTTTCACCCACTTCCCCACTTGGTTTTTAACCAACTTTTTCAGACTTTATCTTGTGCGGGAATCACATTTTCCAATCTAACTTTTCCAATCTATTTCCATCTCTTAGAGAGAGTTTGACAGAAAATTTGTTTTAGGAAACTGTTCATGTTTTGAGTGAGTTTTTCAAAGAGGAATTTACTTATCACTCTAGTTTTACACCCATACTGTTAATCCAAGTTCATCTATATACATATCATTTGCTTGGAGTTTGGCACCGATTTATCTCTTCCGTTTCAAAGAGAAGTTTTGGTTTGCTTCTACATCCATCAAAGAAGAAGACGTTTTGTTGTGATTCTACCCACTTGGAGAAAGGCTCCTTGCTCGGGTGACGGTGACCATAGAAAGCCCCATCAGTGGATTCCGAGACCGCGGGGGAGTTCCGAGGTTGTCAGCTAGGAAGAGGTGTCTACGAGAAGAAGCATTGAGGCTTGAGAGGGATCGAGTCAGTCGTTGTAAGTCTATCTGTCTTGTAATTGTAATTCCGTATCTAGTGGACTTGTGGCTAGGGCCGTCCGAGGGTTTTTTTCCCGTCTTGGGTTTTTCCTCGTACATCGCGGTGTAGTGTGATATTGTTTATTTTATCTTGCATCATAATGTAGAACGCATGCTTAGAATAATTCACGATAAAATTCGGTTTAAATTATCACACTCATTTAATTTGGTTCTAAATTAAATATTGGGTAAATTTGGTTTATTCAAGTCATTTGCTAAAATTGGTTTCGCCTAACTTTGGATAATTGATAATTATGACTTAGGCAAATTCTAGGACTTGGATTAATGAATCGGTTTAACTTTGTTTTATTAAACTAAAATCCGGTTTTGTTTAATTGTTGAACCATCACTTATATACGCTTCCGCATCATCTCGTGTTTTATAAACAAAAAGGAAATTTCAAGCACAAACCTTTACAATGGATTTCAAATTTTCAAACACTTTTGTAAAAAGAAACTATTTTATTTTTGTTGTCATTTAATCTGTTACAAATTTGGGTAAGTTTCAAAATTTGCCAAATTAATAAAATATTTTTCGTTATTTTTTCGTCTGAAATTACTAGAAAATGTGTCGACAACTTATTATTAGATTCATGTTGAATTGTTGTAAATATTTTTGTAGATATTGAATTTTTTACAAAATTGATGAGGATAGAGATTTAAAAAAACTGTTTTTTTTTTCCAAACTAGAAATTAAATCTTATGTGCAATATTTCAATTTTATTCTATAATGTTTCTCACAACTTATTTCATTTTCATTTTTCTATAATATTTATTTAATTGACCTTTCTTTGACATTGACAAGCGTACACTAACATGATATGTGCATGACTAATGTCATGTCCAAAAATTTTGACACAGAGGAATTTAACATGAAGTGAGATAATAAACAAATAAAAAATATCAGGGGGTAAAGCGTTAGTAGGGATCAATTTTATGGGGAAAAGTGTAATTGATCACAAAGTTATACACAACTTTAGCGAAAATTTATTGTCACTAGTTTTCTCCCGTGCAATTGCGAGTGCTTTATAGTTCTTCTTATACAAAGCAATGCAAACATACTTACAAAAATATAGGTAACATAAATAAAGCTAAAAAACCTATTTCACATTCGTGCGATGCATGTTGTTGATATAGAAAAATTTATAAGAGGATAACCGAATATATGTATTTCGTGAATATAATATTTGATGCCAAACAAATATGTGCATGTAAAATTGAAATGCAAAAAAGGAGAACATATAATGATAAAGTAAGGGAAATTAGGAGAAAAAAATAGAACACGCGCACAAATATATCTTAAAAGACTGTTTACAAGTATTAATTATTTTTTTAAACAATACTAATTTTATAAAAATACAAATATATAATCATTTTTTTTATAAAACACAGTGTTAACACTTTTTATAACTTTTTTTAATGAAAACAATTTTTTTGAAGATAAGTATAAAATATTTTATTATATATAAAAATTGTATTTTTATAAAGTATTTTCCTTAAAACTGTAGTTTTTAAGTTCATTTATTTATACAAATTGTGTTTTCAAAGGCTTTAAACACAACTGTTTTTATAAAAATATAAATATACAATGCTTTTTAAAAAAAACTATTGTATCAACATTTTTATTATAATTATTTTTAATAAAATCTAATGTTATAAAGATAAGTATAAAATTGTTTATTATATACAGAAATTTTATTTTTATAAAGTAGTTTTAAAAAATTATAGTTTTTAACTTCATTTCTTTATATGCAATGTGTTTTAAAAGGGTGTCCTATAAATATAAATATATTTTTTTGAAGGAAAATAATGTTTTTATCAAGTAATGTTGACGTTCAAAAATTATAAACTGTTTTAGAAAAGAATAAATTTTTTATTAAAAAAGTTATATATAAAAATTATTTATTATATATTTATTAATTAAGGGAAAAGATAACATAAGTTTTTGAATTTATTGTCGATCATCATCATCATCCTTGCCTTAATCCCATCATACGGGGTCAGTCACATTGATTGTCCTTTTCCATTCTAATATATTATATGCATTATTATCATTCAAGTTTAATTCCTTTTCCATTCTAATATATTATATGATTGTCATTTTTCATTCTAATATATTATATGCACAACATCAAATGGCCCAACAATATTACCACAAAATGACACCAACACATTAAAACCCTGACGTTTTATTATTTCTGTCAAAATGTTTAATTAAACAATAATTATTTTTTAATCAGTTATTATTTTAACACACTTGAAATAAAGAAAAACATAAATAAACATCCCAAAACTTAATTAAAAATTGTGGGACGATTTTAAACTCATAATTTCTAATATAAAAATGATTTAAAAGAAAAATTCATATGAATTGTATTTGAACAAAAGTAGTTTATGTATTACATCAAATTAAGAAAAATAAATGATTATATTACATCAAATTAAGAAAAATAAATGATTTAAGGTTTATAAAATATATTTTGAACCAAGAATAAAAAATGCTATAAATATAAAGAGATACCAAAAAGATATTTATCTCAAAATTGAGCCAATATAGATGGAGAATTTTCAATCCCCCCCTTTGGCCAATTTTGAGACAAACTAAGCGAAGACTAAAAAATCTAAACTACATGAATTACATAACTCAATTATACACGTGTGTCCTACAAAATGAAAGAGTACATCAGTCAACTAACAACATGCGATCCTAAAAAGAGAAGAGTACATAACTCAACTAACAACTAGTATTCCTAATAGACTAAAAAATTACAAATACAATAATAAAAACTCCAAGAGTCTCAAATTCTCTCCCAATTTGTCCAAAAGGGACGAAGGGAAGAAACTAAAGATAATTAACATGGAAATTATCCATACCAATATACATACGAAGTGTTTCCAACATATGCTTGTCTAAAGGGTTGGTAAAAAAATCAACTAATTTATGTTTAGAGCATTAAGATATTCAATGCAAATTTCCTTTTTATCAACTAATTCGCTAATAAAGTGTTCACACATTTTGATGTGGTTTGTGTGTGAGTGAAACACCATATTTTTTAAATACTGAAAGCAGTTTTATTATAACAGAAAATAAGTGCAGTGGGTTCTGTTATGCCATAATCATTTAGCATTTGTTTGATCTAATATTCAGCTACGACGAAAGAAAGATACACGATTTTGCTTTTTAGAAGACCAAGGGACGAGATTGTGACCTAAGTACAAACAACCCAATCGACTTCCGTATACCCAATTATTTTAGAATTAGTGTCACTAACGTACATTATACCAAAGTTTAACGTTCCACTAACATATATTAATATGCATTTGTTAGCAAGTAAATGTAATTCTTTAGGTTCAAATCGGTATCTAGTGCACACACACACACACACACACCACCTATGCATTATGCACGGTCTACTAGTCATTAAATAAATAAGGATACCTATCATACTATGATATCGAGTAACTTTAAACTTTTTACCCAATAAATCTTTAGAAATCTTAGTAGTGGAGCTCATTGGAGTCCTAGTGTGACAACCCGCCTACTAAAATAATAGGTGGCCAGCCCAATACTCCAATAATCACAGGAATAATAGATGGTCCATTCTTAGCATCACTGTCGATTAACATAATAGTATGAGATAACCACCAATCATTTTAGAAAACGGATTGTCATATACAAAAAATTTGAAAGTAAAAGAGAAACACTTAGACAATCCCATTGGTAAAAATGGTGGGTATCAAAAATCGATGAATAAAGTATGACAATACAATAAATAATCACCGAATAAGCTGTCGGTGCAGAGACCAATACAACAATATATTAAGTATTACAATTCAATATTTACAATATAATGAATGAGTGCAAAACCTTGGGCAAACACGCCCGAATAAATATACTGAACATAACTAGAGTTCAATAGAGGGAAACGTCTACAACAAGTATCCTACAACATCCGCAATATGCCGTAGCTCCATGACAACTGGAAATGGAAATGTAAACATGGGTGTCCATGCGGAAGAGCACCTGTAACGGCAAGGAGTATGCAGAAACAAGGAAATATAGAAACCGGTCAGGGCCGGGTTTGATATAATTACCATGTGACTAAAATGCATGGCAGGTAAGTGAGTAAATCTCTCGCAGATAACAATAATATTCCTCACCTCTCAATCTAGCACCAACCTAACGCAATATCGTGAGATGTTCTAGTTAACCCTAAGTACTAAGGGCTAACTTTTCCCCATTCTCAACACTATGCCCTATTCGTGCGTGGGGTGTCTCGCAAAGCGAAATCCAAATAAGGAACCCCCCCGATACACTACTACTTAGGCAAGGTTGATCGTCGAGATCCATTAGACCCTAAGCACGAAATAATAAATAAATACATGTGTGTGCATAAGTGTGGGAGGTCACATCTACAGCTACATAAAGAGAATATAAAAGTAAAACCCATCCATCATCTATTGGCACAATTCCTAATTCTATCTTTAGGAATATACATATAAATGGTACAACACTTTATCAAGTGTTTACCAAATTAATTTCATCATACACTAATTCATTTCATGAATTTGTTCCTTATCAGGAAATATAATCATACTTTTTATGCTCTAGAGGCATTTATCTCAATTGTTCACTTTGTAAAAATATCTTCCTTATCAGGAATATAATCATCATCATAGGCTCTTTATGGCCTTACATCGTGCTCTTTATGGCACTTTCATCATGCCCTATATGGCATTTTATTGTGCTCTTTATGGCACCCATCAAACATCAAGTCCAACTTGATTTAGAATAGTTATATTCATATATATATATATATATATATATATAGAACGATTCTAAGACCGCCCGTCCGGGTTTCCCCACTGTGCGCGCCCCTAAATGGCTATCATCTTCCAGGGCCTCCAAGACAACCTGGGATCCTATCGAAACGTCGGGAAGCGACCATGTGCCTGCGGGATAGTCAAGACCACACCCGGAATCTCCTAACCAGCGCAGAAAATATAAGCAAACGCTCACATGGCCTAGGGACTATATCCACCCTGCATCATTAGCCAGGGGGCTTCACCACAACGCGCGCGACTTCCCTTATGATAGCGATTTAGAGAGGTGTGTATCCATAAATTATCATTTATGAAAAACATTACTTTTTCCATTTTTAAAAACTCATATTTTACATTTCCAAAAATCATCCATTTAGCCATTAAGCACCAAGCTTTAGCAGGTGCATACTATTCTTATTAAGTCATACATTTTATTAATGACCTAAGACCCAAAGTGCCACTAACCTCAAAATAGCCTCAAATAGTTCATATAATTCATAAACCCTCAAAGTGAGTCTCCATAATGGAGTGTCTCTCAAAATCTCAACATTAATATTTTAACTTCAAATATATCTTTAGGTCAACCTCCTATATCAGTTGGACATTAACCTAATCCAAACTAGTCCTCGGGTAAACTTAAATCTCCATTCTTAGCCTATGACATTAGTCTACCCAATACAACCCTCTAGGACTCCCCATTACTTCCCAAAGGAAGGTTCCTAAGCCTTGGACCTAAAAGAAAAAGGGCTAAAAATCAAAATAAGAAAATCTCACAAAAACAGGGGAACCGAATCGATTCGCCCCTTGGGCCGAATCGATTCGCCCTTGCGAATCGATTCGCTTGACAGCCGAATCGATTCGGTGAGCAAAAACTGACCTTCTGCAATTGCCGAATCGATTCGCTTTAAATCCAAATCGATTTGGTCTGCAAGACCTGTATCCCTCTCCTTATCCGAATCGATTCGCCCATAAGACCGAATCGATTCGGTCCTGAGATTTTGCCCAGTTTGGGCGGCAGGTTACATAAACCCTAAAATCCCAAAACCTCCATTCTTTGCTTTTACCCAACACCAACAACATCTAATTCTACCAAATCATTCCTACACCACTTACAACTAATAATTTATCCCCAAATCAAATTAAAACTAAGATTTAAGGGTTTAATCATCAAAATCAACAAATACACATTTATGGGTTAAATCTCCCAAAACCTAACTATACATGCAATTTATCACATTAAATCAATATCTAGCAAGTAAGAAACTTGCCTCGAGGTTCGTAGTCTCTGAACACCTCCGGTAGCGACAGATTCTGGCCCAACTCTTCCATCTCTCTCTTTCTCTCTACTTTCTCTTCTCTCTCTCTCTCTCTCTCTCTCTCTCTCTCTCTCTCTCTCTCTCTCTCCTTTGGCTTCTCTCACTCAAATGAAGAAAAAAGAAAGGGGGTGGGGGATTTATAGGGGTCAAAATATAAACCCCCACTCCTAATTGCTAATACACCACTAAAATGACTCGTAACCACTTAATTGAGTCATAACCCCCTTAAAATGCCTAAATCTCAAAAATTACAACTGGGCACTTATTTCGACTATCTCGACTATTCTAAAAACAACCGCACCCCCTATTTTGGCATTCGGGAAAGTGTGAACTATTTTTACGTTCCAATTCCATTTTTAATTCATTAATTATACCTGATTTAAATATAGGTCATAACTGTCGTTTTACATATAACGACGCAAAATACACAATATAACACTATTTACCTTCTCATAACGGTAAATAGTCAGAACATAGTAGATGATATCCCTAAGTCTCACGGGAAATAATATTTACTCCAACATTCCCTATTTTATAAAATTAGCCCATTAGGCAAAATAGTATAAAATAGTCGCTTGAAAACCTGGGTTGTTACATACTCCCCCCCTTAAAGGGGAATTTTGCCATCAAAATTCAGGCGTAACCCATAACCATAAAAAGGGTATACTATAATAAAAACCGTGCTAACATACTAGCAAACCCCTGAATAGAGATGTCCCCATAGGACTCAGACTAAGGTCATCGCTATCGATCTCAGAAACTATCGATCCTACCCTTCTACTACGGGAGGAGATACCCACACAAGCTTGGCACTAATTGCCTTACTTTCCGAAACACGTTATACCTCTACTAGGGAATAACTACACTAACTTACAATCGCTAACCCCAACACTACTAACTTCTATTCGCGTTGGTGTACCCCTCAGAGGTCTACTTGCTCACTGAGCCCAATCTAAAGGAAGGTTACCGGACCACTCCCGGTCCCAGGAATATACTATTCGTTGTTTCCATTCCAACGAGTAGACAAGGCATATTGCCATCTACACTAGGCTATGCACGGCCTAACGTTTATCGAAGACGATCCGAACTATTGCAAGGAAATTCGATCCATAGAATTTCTACTCCGATCTCACTTTAAATCAAATCCACCCTTCCACTTACGGGTGGTAGGATATACCCCATATCCCAACGGTTTCCATTCTTCCTGGAGACTTTACCTATACCTTGACACCAATGCCTCGTCTCGGTGAAGCTCACTCCACTTGGCATTCCATGCCACGAATAAACTATAAGATGGTATCTACTCGGTGCCTATACTACTCCTGTTCGCATTGCCTTAGCGAAAGGAAATATCCTAACGATAGTCCTTCACGGTCACAAACTTGTTATTCGTGAAAAGACTCCAAATTCCCGCCCAGGAGAAATTCCTCTAAGTCTTTAAGGCAAATACTACCGCCCTGAACTTAAAATCAAGCGTGGGATAACACTTCTTAAAAGTGTGAGACACACGAACAGTAGGTCCATGTTCCCATATTAGCACATCCCATTCCTGGAAAAGACTCGTTCGTTAAATCCACTCTCGATCATAACAACACGAGTGCAGAAGAAAAGTCAACTTATACTCCAACTCCTCCAAAGGTAGGTTACCCATGTAACCCTCTAACTACGAGAGGCCCCACCACTAATGGCCTAACATTCTAACGAGCTCGAAATCTCATACTTCTCGTCTAGGGACCAAATTCTACTTAGAGTTAACCCACAACTTATTGTGGTCAACTCCCAACCATCTTCCTAAACTAATGTCGCATGCCCTAAGGGCCTAGCATCCTAAGAATCCAAGGGTCAATCTATCTATCCTAACCTACTCGTATAAGTATAATACTAAATATCCCTAGTGTCCAAGACCTTTCCCGACTTCCGACATTAGCTCGGTTTCATGCGTGGGACGTCTCGCCGAAGCGAAATCCAAACAAGGAACCCTCCCGTTACACTACTACCTCGCATTGTCAGTCGTCGAGAAGTAATGGTCGAAGACACATAATCGGGATCGACGGAATCCTAATTTGAAACTCTACTACTACATGTAAACGTCTATGTCCTACCATAACTATCGAGTGAGGTATTTACTTTCAGTAAGATGCCACCAATACTCTACCCCAAGAGACACGCATATCTCTAAACAAATGGCCTTCTCATAAAGACACAACCATAAGTCCCTATCGGACATCCATAATCTTAGTCTTCCCCCACGTTAGTCAGAGGAAAACTATCATAGTGCTCATATATCGCACATGAACTTAGCCCTTAATCACTCATATACGTGATTCTTAGCTAAACCTTCCAACCCAGCACTTAACCAACAGAAAAGAAAAAGGAAGAAAAAAAGAGCAGAAAAGAAAATGCACATCTCTCCACTCCCAACGTCGTTAAGGTTCATGCGTGGAGCGTCTTGCCGAAGCGAAATCTAAACAAGGAACCCCTCCACGCAGTCACCTTAACTAGCCGATCATGGAGATAAGGCAATAGCATACACAAGCAAAGCAAACAAAGAAAACAAACAGAATAAAAACAAAAATAAAGGAAACTATCTGCATACCGTAAACCACCTCTATAAAGTCTCAACCCGTATTCAGGAGAGATATTATAGATCCACTAGTCCTCCTCCTAAAACTAGAACTAGGATAGCCTCGCAATTTATTCGCTTGCTACCACACCCACCAATCTAAGGATATTTCTACTCGTATAATATATAATACAAGTAGCACGTACCACACATATCACCACTCGCCATATAACGAGTGTGAAGTAAAAGACAGAACTCCCCTATCGTGGAAGTCACATAGATATGCTTACCATATATAAAAAATATGTACCGATATTATCACAAGCTCGATATACACACCCGAATCTAGGGCTAACACCATACTACTCCATCTCACCTAAGGAATGCACCATTCGCACCCTAGTTGGAAATTCCACCAACATACTAGCCAACCTCCTTGGCTACTACCAATGGTTCCAAGACACGGCATTGTAGTCTTACCCGAACCAAACTACTTCCATCAATGACTCAACTAGGAGTCCTATTCTTGCCGGTTATCTTCAATTGACAAGATTAGAACACATAGTTCCCTTGACTTCTTCAGCAAGGAGAACATTCTACCAGCTTCCCCAACCTTATCTCCACGAGCCTTCCCCGAGTGGATGTCCACCATTGGGGTCTCATGAACACTACTTCTCCAAAAGTGTTTCCAACACTTACTTACGAGCCTAGCATTTCCACTGAGAGGCTCTCTCTACGGGCAAAAAAAACATTCTGTCCCACCATAAAGAGGTGACTATCATATCCGCCACTTCAACCTTACTCCTAAGGGTGAAAGGTTTTCCTAAAATCCTCACACCTGGGCACTCCTATACCCAACTCTAGGCCAAACTCTCGGGTCTTACGCTCTCACCGAACGAGGTTACACTTCCCCGATCCAACCAAACTTTCAACATGTGGTCCTAATAAGAACCTCTCAACTACGAATTGACATTGCTCGGAGTCCCAAGCATAGTACCACTCTCTACCGACAACGGTACTTGGGAAAACTATTTTCACTGTGCTTAGTAGTCACGGCGGCAATATAAAATAATGCTGCAAAGGGAGAGACCTCCAAATCGGTCCTTATTCCCGACCACAGCCTACAGCTTATAGAAATCCCATCCTATGACGCCTTCACAACGGCCTTCCTCAGTGCCCTTCATCTAACGGCTTACAAGCCTCACACGATCGCGTAGAAGATCTTCGGGGTTCTCATTCCATAGCAGGAGAACGAAATCTCACAAGAGAATTCAACGACCTTATTCCTAAGGCTCTACATCAAACAGAGAGAAACGCAGAAGACGTAAAACATCCGCACAGATTCCTAAGGACTCTAGAACCTAATGCTCTGATACCATCTGTGACAACCCGCCTACTAAAATAATAGGTGGCTAGCCCAATACCCCTATAATCACTGGAATCATAGATGGTCCATTCTTAGCATCACTGTCGATTAACATAATAGTATGAGATAAGAACCAATCATTTTAGAAAACGGATTGTCATATACAAAAAATTTGAAAGTAAAAGAGAAACACTTGGACAATCCCATTGGTAAAAACGGTGGGTATCAAAAATCGATGAATAAATTATGACAATACAATAAATAATCACCGAATAAGCTGTCGGTGCAGATACCAATACAACAATATATTAAGTATTACAATTCAATATTTACAATATAATGAATGAGTGCAAAACCTTGGGCAAACACGCCCGAATAAATATACTGAACATAACTAGAGTTCAATAGAGGGAAACGTCTATAACAAGTATCCTACAACATCCGCAATATGCCGTAGCTCCATGACAACTGGAAATGGAAATGTAAACATGGGTGTCCATGCGGAAGAGCACCTGTAACGGCAAGGAGTATGCAGAAACAAGGAAATATAGAAACCGGTCAGGGCCGGGTTTGATATAATTACCATGTGACTAAAATGCATGGCAGGTAAGTGAGTAAATCTCTCGCAGATAACAATAATATTCCTCACCTCTCAATCTAGCACCAACCTAACGCAATATCGTGAGATGTTCTAGTTAACCCTAAGTACTAAGGGCTAACTTTTCTCCATTCTCAACACTATGCCCTATTCGTGCGTGGGGTGTCTCGCAAAGCGAAATCCAAATAAGGAACCCCGCCGATACACTACTACTTAGGCAAGGTTGATCGTCGAGATCCATTAGACCCTAAGCACGAAATAATAAATAAATACATGTGTGTGCATAAGTGTGGGAGGTCACATCTACAGCTACATAAAGAGAATATAAAAGTAAAACCCATCCATCATCTATTGGCACAATTCCTAATTCTATCTTTAGGAATATACATATAAATGGTACAACACTTTAGCAAGTGTTTACCAAATTAATTTCATCATACACTAATTCATTTCATGAATTTGTTCCTTATCAGGAAATATAATCATACTTTTTATGCTCTAGAGGCATTTATCTCAATTGTTCACTTTGTAAAAATATCTTCCTTATCAGGAATATAATCATCATCATAGGCTCTTTATGGCCTTACATCGTGCTCTTTATG
This sequence comes from Sambucus nigra, assembly GCA_949130495.1. Lineage (NCBI taxonomy): Eukaryota > Viridiplantae > Streptophyta > Magnoliopsida > Dipsacales > Adoxaceae > Sambucus > Sambucus nigra. The sequence goes on from OX422218.1 coordinate 425,288,188, forward strand.
GCACTTTCATCATGCTCTATATGGCATTTTACTGTGCTCTTTATGGCACCCATCAAACATCAAGTCCAACTTGATTTAGAATAGTTATATTCATATATATATATATAACGATTCTAAGACCGCCCGTCCGGGTTTCCCCACTGTGCGCGCCCCTAAATGGCTATCATCTTCCAGGGCCTCCAAGACAACCTGGGATCCTATCGAAACGTCGGGAAGCGACCATGTGCCTGCGGGATAGTCAAGACCACACTCGGAATCTCCTAACCAGCGCAGAAAATATAAACAAACGCTCACATGGCCTAGGGAATATATCCACCCTGCATCATTAGCCAGGGGGCTTCACCACAACGCACGCGACTTCCCTTATGATAGCGATTTAGAGAGGTGTGTATCCATAAATTATCATTTATGAAAAACATTACTTTTTCCATTTTTAAAAACTCATATTTTACATTTCCAAAAATCATCCATTTAGCCATTAAGCACCAAGCTTTAGCAGGTGCATACTATTCTTATTAAGTCATACATTTTATTAATGACCTAAGACCCAAAGTGCCACTAACCTCAAAATAGCCTCAAATAGTTCATATAATTCATAAACCCTCAAAGTGAGTCTCCATAATGGAGTGTCTCTCAAAATCTCAACATTAATATTTTAACTTCAAATATAACTTTAGGTTAACCTCCTATATCAGTTGGACATTAACCTAATCCAAACTAGTCCTCGGGTAAACTTAAATCTCCATTCTTAGCCTAGGACATTAGTCTACCCAATACAACCCTCTAGGACTCCCCATTACTTCCCAAAGGAAGGTTCCTAAACCTTGGACCTAAAAGAAAAAGGGCTAAAAATCAAAATAAGAAAATCTCACAAAAACAGGGGAACCTAATCGATTCGCCCTTGCGAATCGATTCGCTAGACAGCCGAATCGATTCGGTGAGTAAAAACTGACCTTCTGCAATTGCCGAATCGATTCGCTTTAAATCCGAATCTATTCGGTCTGCAAGACCTGTATCCCTCTCCTTATCCGAATCGATTCGCCCATAAGGCCGAATCGATTCGGTCCTGAGATTTTGCCCAGTTTGGGCGACGGGTTACATAAACCCTAAAATCCCAAAACCTCCATTCTTTGCTTTTACCCAACACCAACAACATCTAATTCTACCAAATCATTCCTACACCACTTACAACTAATAATTTATCCCCAAATCAAATTAAAACTAAGATTTAAGGGTTTAATCATCAAAATCAACAAATACCCATTTATGGGTTAAATCTCCCAAAACCTAACTATACATGCAATTTATCACATTAAATCAATATCTAGCGAGTAAGAAACTTGCCTCGAGGTTCGTAGTCTCTGAACACCTCCGGTAGCGACGGATTCCGGCCCAACTCTTCCATCTCTCTCTTTCTCTCTACTTTCTCTTCTCTCTCTCTCTCTCTCTCCTTTGGCTTCTCTCACTCAAATGAAGAAAAAGAAAGGGGGTGGGGGATTTATAAGGGTCAAAATATAAACCCCCACTCCTAATTGCTAATACACCACTAAAATGACTCGTAACCACTTAATTGAGTCATAACCCCCTTAAAATGCCTAAATCTCAAAAATTACAACTGGGCACTTATTTCGACTATCTCGACTATTCTAAAAACAACCGCACCCCCTATTTTGGCATTCGGGAAAGTGTGAACTATTTTTACGTTCCAATTCCATTTTTAATTCATTAATTATACATGATTTAAATATAGGTCATAACCGTCGTTTTACATATAACGACGCAAAATACACAATATAACACTCTTTACCTTCTCATAACGGTAAATAGTCAGAAGATAGTAGATATTATCCCTAAGTCTCACGGGAAATAATATTTACTCCAACATTCCCTATTTTATAAAATTAGCCCATTAGGCAAAATAGTATAAAATAGTCGCTTGAAAACCTGGGTTGTTACACCTAGCTATTTTTTCATAGGTTATCCTAAACCGGTTAACTAATTCAGCTGCGTATTTAGTTTTAGATATAAAAATACTGTCCGATTTTTTAGATAGTTGCAAACCCAAGAAAAATTGTAACTCACCCATAATAGACATTTGAAATGCAGATTTTATTATGTTAGGAAACTTTTTGGCCTCTTGAGGAGATGTAATCCCCAAAAAATATCATCAACATAAACTTGAGCAATAAATAAAAAATTTATGTTAGTTTTGACAAATATTTTTAGGTCTACTCCCCCTTGATTAAATCTATTGGTCATGAGAAACGTACCAAGATGATCATACCAAGCACGAGGGGCTTGTTTGAGCCCATAAAGATCTTTCTTTAATTTAAACACATGATCGGGAAGAAAAGGATCAACAAATCCTTTAGATTGTTCAACATAAACTTCTTCATTTAGAAATCCATTTAAATTTTACATCCATTTGATATAGTTTAAATTTTGAATGATATAAAACGAAAAGTAAATGTCTAATAAATAATTTCTTAGCAACTAGGGCAAAAGTTCCATCAACTTTAATCCCATCAATTTGGGAGTACCCTTGAGATACTAGTCTTTCTTTATTATTTAAGAGATTTTTATTTTTATCACATTTATTTTTAAGGGGGTTTTAGGGAAAGGTCCTCATAATTCTCAAAGTGTATAAAAATAGGATACTCCATATAATTTTATAAATTGTAACAACCCGCGTAATTTTGGGCTATTTTAATTAATATTTTGGAAAATGGAGGAAAATAAAGTTTTTGATAAAATTATTTTTATTGCTGAAATATGTTGGTTATTATTTTTAAAGGCGATAATTTTAAACGATTTCGAAAACGGATTTTAAAATGATTTTTAAATGTTTTTAACTCTTGGAGTTGTTTTGACACCCAACTCTTCATTTCTTTGCCTTATTTAGAGGAGTCGTTTGGATTCCAACTCTTCATTTCTTTGCATTATAAAAGGAAGTCGTGGGCAACCTTTTTAACCTACTTTTGCCAAAAAATTTGGCAGCAAATATATTTTATATTCCTCTTCTTTTTATATACACATTGACCCTTGAGATTTGTGAGTTCCAACCTTAGATTAGAGGTGTTCTTGGGGCTATTTTGTTGGAGGTGCTTGGAGGAGCTTTTGTAGATCTTTTGAGTTGATCTTGAGGATGTGATCATTGGTTTCTCATTATGGTTTGAGGTATGGGGTTTTACACAATATGCTCCTTAAATCCCGTGAGTGTCATTCTCTTTGAATTCTTGTTAATTGAACTCATATTTGAATTGATAAATTCATTGAAATCTGGAAAAATAATTGTTGAAATTATTTCGATTCATGTGGTATCATTATATTGTTGATGAGCACGTTGTCATGAGATTTTAATATGGCACGGATGTTGGACACCCGCCAAAATTCCTGTTTCCCGAACTATGGCTTGATAAAGCATATACGGATGTGCTGAGGCTTGGTGACCCGGTTAAAGTGTTGTTGAGAAATTATATTGATAAATGCTTTGAGATTTGCATTTTGATTTGAATATTCGTACTCATGTTGTTACGTTTTATTCATCGCTAACATATATTTGTTGAGCATCTTTCTTGTCGTATTGTGTACTTCCCCATATTTTCTTTTAGTGACAGGTTAGCGCGGATTTTGGGGCGCTATGGAGATTGATTTTAGCGAGAAATGTTTGGGAAAGATTTGTATTATTTTGATGTATAGAGCTTTGGAGATTTGTATTTTATTTTCGAGTTAGTTGTAATTTTAATTCGAGAGACTTATTGTAATTAAAGAGATTGAGATTAGTGGATTTATATTATTGTGGGTTTATTTAGATGCTCTATACGTTGTCACTTGCGAACTTGGATTTATTTTATCACATTAGCGCTCCGTTTGCTCTCCCCGAGCGGGCAGGGTGTTACAAATGGTATCAGAGCTTAGGTATACGGCAACTCTCGGGGCTTGGGTTTTGGGTTCATTGCGTGGTTAGCAATTTGTGGAGATAGAAAATTTTAGGTGATATTCGTGATAGGCATCTAGATTAGATGTGAGGAATTTATTTTTGAAGACGAAATTATTTTTGGAGACTTTTAGCCTGATTTGTTAGAGTTAGGCATTCGGTGAATTTCAAGGGCGAAATTCCATTGTTAGTGGGGAAGTGTAACAACCCGCATAATTTTGGGCTATTTTAATTATTTTTTGGAAAATGGAGGAAAATAAAGTTTTTGAAAAAATTATTTTATTGCTGAAATATGTTGGTTATTATTTTTAAAGGCGAGAATTTCAAACTGTTTCGAAAACGGAGTTAAAACGGATTTTAAAATGATTTTTAAATGTTTTTAACTCTTGGAGTTGTTTTGACACCCAACTCTACATTTATTTGCCTTATTTAGAGGAGTCTTTTGGATTCCAACTCTTCATTTCTTTGCATTATAAAAGGAAGTCGTGGGCAACCTTTTTAACCTACTTTTGGCACAAATTTTGGCAGCAAATATATTTTATATTCCTCTTCTTTTTATATACACATTGGCCCTTGAGATTTGTGAGTTCCAACCTTAGATTAGAGGTGTTCTTGGGGATATTTTGTTGGAGGTTCTTGGAGGAGATTTTGTAGATCTTTTGAGTTGATCTTGAGGATGTGATCGTTGGTTTTTCATCACGGTTTGAGGTATGGGGTTTTACACAATTTGCTCCTTAAATCTCGTGAGTGTCATTCTCTTTGAATTCATGTTAGATGAACTCATATTTGAATTGATAAATTCATTGAAATCTGGAAAAATAATTGTTGAAATTATTTTAATTCATGTGGTATCATTATATTGTTAATGAGCACGTTGTCATGAGATTTTAATATGGCACGGATGTTGGACGACAGCCAAAATTCCTGTTTCCCTGAGTATGGCCTGATAAAGCATATACGGATGTGGTGAGGCCTGGTGACCCAGTTAAAGTGTTGTTGAGAAATTATATTGATAAATGCTTTGGGATTTGCATTTTGATTTGAATATTCGTACTCGTGTTGTTACGTTTTATTCATCGCTAACATATATTTGTTGAGCATCTTTCTGGTCGCATTGTGTACTTCCCCATATTTTCTTTTAGTGACAGGTTAGCGCGGATTTTGGGGCGCTATGGAGATTCATTTTAGCGAGGATTGTTTGGGAAAGATTTGTATTATTTTGATGTATAGAGCTTTGGAGATTTGTATTTTATTTTCGAGTTAGTTGTAATTTTAATTCGAGAGACTTCTTGTAATTAAAGAGATTGAAATTAGTGAATTTATATTATTGTGGGTTTATTTAGATGCTCTATACGTTGTCACTTATGGATTTGGATTTATTTTATCGCATTAGCGCTCCGTTCGCTCTCCCCGGGCGGGCGGGGTGTTACAAGTGGTATCAGAGCTTAGGTATACGGCAACCCTCGGGGCTTGGGTTTTGGGTTCATTGCGTGGTTAGCAATTTGTGGACATAGAGAATTTTAGGTGATATTCGTGATAGGCATCTAGATTAGATGTGAGGAATTTATTTTTGAAGACAAAATTATTTTTGGAGATTGTTAGCCTGATTTTTTAGAGTTAGGCATTCGGCGAATTTCAAGGGAGAAATTTCATTGTTAGTGGGGAAGTGTAACAACCCGCGTAATTTTGGGCTATTTTAATTAATTTTTGGAAAATGGAGGAAAATAAAGTTTTTGATAAAATTATTTTTATTGCTGAAATATGTTGGTTATTATTTTTAAAGGCGAGAATTTCAAACGGTTTCGAAAACGGAGTTAAAACGGATTTTAAAATGTTTTTAACTCTTGGAGTTGTTTTGACACCCAACTCTTCATTTCTTTGCCTTATTTAGAGGAGTCTTTTGGATTCCAACTCTTCATTTCTTTGCATTATAAAAGGAATTCGTGGGCAACCTTTTTAACCTACTTTTGGGACAAATTTTGGCAGCAAATATATTTTATATTCCTCTTCTTTTTATATAAACATTGGCCCTTGAGATTTGTGAGTTTCAACCTTAGATTAGAGGTGTTCTTGGGGCTATTTTGTTGGAGGTTCTTGGAGGAGCTTCTGTAGATCTTTTGAGTTGATCTTGAGGATGTGATCGTTGGTTTCTTATCATGGTTTGAGGTATGGGGTTTTACACAATATGCTCCTTAAATATCGTGAGTGTCATTCTCTTTGAATTCTTGTTAACTGAACTCATATTTGAATTGATAAATTCATTGAAATCTGGAAAAATAATTATTGAAATTATTTTGATTCATGTGGTATCATTATATTGTTGATGAGCACGTTGTCATGAGATTTTAATATGGCACGGATGTTGGGCAACCGCCAAAATTCCTGTTTCCCGGACTATGGCTTGATAAAGCATATATGGATGTGGTGAGGCCTGGTGACCCGGTTAAAGTGTTGTTGAGAAATTATATTGATAAATGCTTTGAGATTTGCATTTTGATTTGAATATTCGTACTCGTGTTGTTATGTTTTATTCATCGCTAACATATATTTGTTGAGCATCTTTCTTGTCGTATTGTGTACTTCCCCATATTTTCTTTTAGTGACAGGTTAGCGTGGATTTTGGGGTGCTATGGAGATTGATTTTAGCGAGGATTGTTTGGGAAAGGTTTGTATTATTTTGATGTATAGAGCTTTGGAGATTTGTATTTTATTTTCGAGTTAGTTGTAATTTTAATTGGAGAGACTTATTGTAATTGAAGAGATTGAGATTAGTTGATTTATATTATTGTGGGTTTATTTAGATGCTCTATACCTTGTCACTTGTGGATTTGGATTTATTTTATCGCATTAGCGCTCCGTTCGCTCTCCCCGGGCGGGCGGGGTGTTACATTAATTTAGTCCCTATACTAAAAACACCATGGAAAATAGTGAAAAATGGTGCCGCTGGCGCAGACCAAATTAATGAACTCCTAACTCTAAAGTGACCACACAAATAAATGCTTTTGTATCACAGGGACTAGATTTATAAACTTAAAAAGCATTGTCCTAAAAATCCAAATATAGGAATGAACAAGACCTTTACCTTAATTCTCTATATTTTTAAATATCCATTTAGTTCCTATAACATTAGTATGAGTACGACGAGGAACTAAAAACCAAACATCATATATCTTAAATTGACCTAACTCTTCTTGCCTAGCAACTAACCAAGATTCATCAATAAGGACATCTTTAATATTTTTAGGTTCAATTATAGAAATAAAAGAAGAAATTAAGGCATTTATAGTTTGAGCTCTAGTTTTAATTGGTTCTCTAACATTACCTAAAATGTTTTTCTGTGGATTATTAACACTAACCTAATTAGGAACATTCAGGTCTTCCGGTGTAAGGGAGTCGGGTCACTTTCTGTAGATGGTTTTTGGTAAATTATTTCAAGAATCGTTTTCAACGGGTATAGATTCTAGGCTATCTTCTACTAATGGGTCAACACAATCACTTATAATAAATTTGATTGATTCATTTATAGTCTTCATTTTCAGATTATAAACCCTATAATCATGAATATTTTGGGAGTATCCCAAAATATTCCAATCACCTCTAGTGTCAAATTTGGATTAATGTTCACGATCCTTACACATGTAATATTCACTACAAAACACCCTAAAATATTTTATATTTTCTTGATTTCCTTATCATAATTCATAAGGGGGTTGTTTAGTATTTTTCCATAAGTGAACCCTATTTATTACTGGACAAGAAGATTGAGTAGATTCAACCCTAAAATATTTTGGCATATTTTTAGCATGAATTTAAACTCGAGCCATTTCTTGAATGGTTTGATTTTTTCCTTTCTACAATTCCATTTTATTGAGGTGTCTTGGGTGTGTAATATTGGTGTTGATACCAATCCCCAATAAAATAATCAACTACACTCGTGTTTTTAAATTCCCCACCCTTATCACAACAAATACGAGTAACTTGCGTATCCTTTTCATTTTCAAATTTTATGAAAATTTAAATGTGTCCGATTTTTCTTTCATATATGCTACCCAAGTGAATCTAGTGAAGTCATCAACTATAACTAAAATATAAAATAGACCACATAAATTAATTTTCCTACAGGGAACCATTAAGTCCATATGTAACAATTCCAAAGGGTGAGAAGTAAATATATCATTCACTTTATTATAAGGGGCTTTGTGTATTTTACCAATTTGTTATGGTCCACAAACTAAATGTTTAACTTTAGTGATTTTGGGAACACCACGATCAATATTTTTACAAGTTAGTTTTTACAAACTATCATTGTTTAGATGTCCTAATCTTTCATGCCACAAGTCTAAACTAATAATCCTAGAAGATAGACAATTTTCAAAATCATTTTTATGGATGACAGCATAACAATTATCTATGGTCCTAGTTCCACAAAAAACAGTATTCTCACTAGGGTCTAAAATCTTACAATATTATTTTGAATACTTCACAACATGATTAGTGTCACAAATTTCCTCTAAGTTAGAAGATTTACTTAGAAGATTTACTTTTAAACCTTCAACAAGTAAAACTTCCTCTATGTTAGGGAGCCCATATGTCTTAATATACCCTTTGCCTATGATGTGGGATGTATTTCCATCACCAAAAGTTACAGTTCCATGAGCAAAAGATTTTAAAGTGGTGAATTTGGATTTTTTTCCCCCGTTATATGCCTAGAGAATCTAGAATCTATGTACCATTGGGAGTTTTTATTGTAAGCATTTAATGATGATAAAGAAGCGTTACATTAGTGTGTCACTTGATTCAACCTTACTAACCCAAACAACCTTGGTTTTCAAAAATCCAGTTCCAGTCTTTAAAGGCCATTTGTTAGATATAATAGTCTTTCTAACTAATTTAGTTTTACCATAAAACATACCTGGTTTAATAGCATGTAACCTTTTATAGCAAAAATCTATCGAATGACCATTTTTATTACAAAGCTTATAGCGGTAAATTTTTTAATAAATAGGCTTAATTGGTTCAGAATGTTTAAGCGCATATATATTATTATTTATTTTTTCTTTTTTGAAATAAAATTTCTCTAAATGACCTTTCTTAGAACAGAATCCACATTGAAAAACAAGTTTGACACTTTCACTATTTTAACTGTTTTAGATTCCCTAATTTTGACTAAGCTAGATTTATTCTATCCTAATTCTTTAAAACATATTTTTTTATAGGTGTCCCTTTTTATGACAGAAGCTACAAACAAAGATGGTATTAACAAAAGCAGTAGCACAATCCTCATTTTTAACATGTTTAAAGCTCATCTTAATTTCAGTTGAACAGGGGAATTGTTATTTAAAGTTAACAAAATTAGTTTCACCAACAAATCCAATTCCTTTTAAAGGGAAGGATCATCATATTTATTCAAAAGACTTGACAACTATACCAGAGTTTGAATAGGCATTTAACTTTTTCAAAGTGTTATCAAGATCTTTATGAGATCCGTCATATTTAGTCAAAACATCCTTGTGTTTAATTCAACATACTGGTTAAGTTCAGTTAACATAATAACTTTTTCCTTAAGTAATGAAACTTTTTATGTTCTTCAACATGAAGGGCACATTCTTCAGTTATGAGTTTCGTTCGATTATTCAAAACACCAATATTACCCAATAATCTAGAATTAATTTTGCCAAAGTGTGTGCTGTCATTAAGTGTATAATCAACATAATTATTACTCACACACCCTTCTATAATAGCAGAATTCTTTATCGAATTAGATTCATCAAAATAACCATAAATATTTCCTATATCAAGTAGAGAAGATTTGACCGTAGGGTGATTTTGGGCAAGAGTGATACGAGACAAATTTACAAAGTCTAATTCATAATTATCTACAAATAAATTAGAATCATCATAAAATGTAGATAAATTGTCAAAAATGTCCTCGGACATAATAATACAAACATATGTGAAAGCCATAAGATTTTCAAAATGTTACTCATTATCACTATTGGAACCATCATCCCAAGTTTTAGACAAATGTACTTTACTAGAGGGTTCACATTTAGTTTTAGAAAAACACTCGTTTGCATAATGTATGTATTTATTGCATTTTATGAATTGAATGTGGCTTAAATCTGTAACAACCCAGGCTTTTGAGTGACTATTTTATATTATATTGCTCGATGGGCTAATTTTTATAAAATAGAGAAAGTTTAGGTTAATATTATTTTAAGTGAGTTAAGAGATAATATTTACCAAGTTTTACCTATTTACTGTTATGTGGATGTAAATAGCATATGTTGTACTTTATTGCGTCGTTGTGCTTTAAGCGACGGTTATGACTTACATTCAAATTTGAGTATAATTAATAAATTAAAATGACGTTGGAACATAAAATATTATACGTTACTCCGGATGCCAATTTAGAGGGTGCAGCTAGTTTTGAAATAGTCGAAATAGTCAAAAGAAGTGCCAAGTTCTATTTTTGAGTTCCGGTCACTTTTGACAGATTAAGACTCAATTATGTAGTTACGAGTCATTTTAGTGGTGTATCAACATTTAAAAGAGGGGAATTAATGTTTAGTTCCCGTTTAAGTCTCCCAAACCCTTTTATTTTCCCATTCTTATGTTTTACACTTAGAGAGAGAGAGAGAGAGAGAGAGAGAGAGAGAGAGAGAGAGAAGAGAAGAGAGAACTTGGGAGAAAATGGAGAAAAGAGAGAGAATTTAAGACTTGGAGATGGAAATCGTTGCTACGGGAAGAGAATCCAAGACTACAAACTTGAGGAAAGTTTCTTACTCTCTTGAGTATGATTTAATATTGATAAATTGCATGTGTAGTTATGTTTTTGGGAGTTTTAACCATTAGTGGGTTTTTGATGATTTTAGTATTTAAACACTTAATCTTTGATTTAAATTGGATTTGAGTGGAGAATATTAGTTATATATTTTGTAGGAGGGATTTGGGTATGTTATTAGATGATGATGTTGGGATTTAATGGAAGAATTTGGGTTTTGGGAAATTTTAGGGTTCACAACTCGTAGCCCATTTCGGGGAAAATTGAACAGGGCAAATCGATTTGCCCCCCTTGCGAATCGATTCTCTATAGTAGGGGGATACATGTCTGAGGAACCGAATCTATTTGGGTTAAGGCCGAATCGATTTGATTTAGGACAATAGGTTGATTTTCTTAGCCGAATTGATTCATTTTTGGGCAAATTGAATCACAGTCAGGGGCGAATTGATTCGGCCGTAGGCGAATCGATTCGAAAACCCTGCTATTTTATGAGATTTTTCTAGCTTTAGTTTTAGTCCTTTTCTTTTAGGTTCAAGGCTTAGGAACCTTCTCTTGGGAAGTAATAAAGAGTATTAGAGATTTATTTTACGGAGGCATATATTCTAGGCTAGCATGGGGTTATTTGGGCTTATCCTAAGGGTTAGTTCATAGGGGTTATTATTTCTTTTGATATAGGATGATAACCTAGAACTAACGGAAAGTAGAATGGTCTTGTTTGGGACTTTTGGGAGACTAGTATTGTGGGAAATTACTTTCATGAATTATGGTATTACATTGGACTCTTGGAGATTAGTGTGAGGATAATTGCACTTCGGGTCCCAGATCATTAATAAAATATGACTTTGAGAATAAGAAATGCATATTTTAAAATAGGTACTTAATCATTGAGTACAATTGATTTTGAGAATGTAAAAAGTGAATATTTTCAAATTGAAAAATAATTTTGTAAATGATAATTTGCATATACACACCACTCTAAATCGCTATTATAAGGGAAGTTACGCGCATAAGGTGAAGTCCCCTGGCTAGTGAATGCAGGGTGAATATAGTCACCGGCTATAGGACCGGTTGTTATATATTATGTGATTATTTTGCGAAGTGAGGTAATTTCGGGTGTGGTTATGACTCATTGTCCCATGTATTTGGCCGCTTCCCGACATCTCGCATTGTTGGATGCCCAAGCTGCCTTATTTGATAGGCCCTAGAAGATGATAGCCATTTAGGGGCGCGTCCAGTGGGGAAACTTGGAAGGATGGTCTTAGAATCGTTACATGATATTAAATATAACTATTCATAATAATGTGGGACACTATCGATGTTAAATCATTTTATGATAATAAATTTTCTTAAAATACATTTCCTGGAGATAAAAAGGGAAATGGGAAGTTATGTGGTGTAAAACTGGACTGGCAAAATATTTTGTGAAATAAAAATATAGGTTTCCTAAAGACAAAAGGAACTATGCATTTAAATTGTGAATAATTAAAATGAAGTTTCATTGAGAAAGTAGATGAGTTATCCCACTCTTATATGAATATTGAGCATTATCATTGATATTTCTCTAGGTTGTGCTTTTAGATTGAGAGGTGAGAAAGTTTATGATTAATTACGAGAGAAAGTTAAGTTCATGATGATGATTAGATATTCATAACTATTGTGCATTTTATTCACATGGTGATCATATCAAACCGTACCCTGACCCGTCTATGTCTCTTTGTTTTTCATGAATTCTTTGTTCATCAACGTGCTCCTCCGCAAGGATGCCCGTATTAACCTCTCCATTCCTATTGTCCTGAAGCTATAGAATTTTGCGGATGTTGTAGGATACTCATTATAGACGCTTCTATCTTTTGTACTCTAGCTATGTTCGGTTTACTTACTCGGGCGTGATGCCCATGCTTTGTACTCATCTATTATAATGTGATATTTAATTGTAATACTTATTTAATTGTAATACTCGGTGCAACCTGGTTGTATTAGTCTGTTAATCGACAGCTTATTCGGTTATTACTTTATGCATTTTTTTATACTATTAACCGTTGATTTTTGGTATCCACCTTATTTGCAAATTTGATTGTCTAAGTGCTTTTCATTTAACTTGCAAAATTTCATTTGACAGTCTATTTTCTAAAATAATTGGTGGGTATCTCGTATTAATATTTTAACGAGAGTGATGCTAAGAATGAACCATCTATGATTCATGTGATTATTGGAATATCGGGTTGGCCACCTCTTATTTTAATAGGCGGGTTATCACAAAATCTTTCTTAGGTTCTGATTTTTTAAAATTTTTATTTTCAAAGTATTTTTTATGAGGTATATTTGAATAACTAAGTTGACCTTCCTTTGAAGCAAAATTATTCCTAAACTTTAAAAATTTCTTATAGTCACTGTTCTAAAAAACCCGCCTAGGCTCTCCCTAGGCACCCCTAGGCTTGAGGCTTGGAAGAAACACCCCGCCTTAAGCTTTTTATGCATTATTCTTGGTAAAACCCTTAAGTAGCACTTTTTTCTAAAAATAAAAATGCTTTAGTGAAATGATATCACCTTTTAAAGATTTTTTTTGTAAACCGGACCATTATATCATCCAAAAGAATCAAATAATATTTTAATTTGCTATATTCAGACATATTTTTATGATATGTATAATTTATTATTTTAATAGCCTTGTTATGGTTAAAAAATATTAAAATATATTTAGAACGCCCAAACACCTTTTCACTCCTTTTTATGCCTAAGGCCCGCCTAGGCTTCTAAGACTTAAGGCTTCGCCTCCACGCCTCGATCACGCCTTGTGTTTTTTGGAACCTTACTTATAGTGTTTAGTAATGAGTGAAATTTCATTATCTAAAGAATCTAGGTCGATTTCATATTCATTCAAATTAGCCAAGGAGGATATAAAAGCCAAACTATATTCGCTAGACTTAAATCCAGCACATTTTGAGTTTAAGTGTGTGAGATGCCTTGCCTCTTTGTTCATCTATTAAAGTATTTTTAAGTTCAAATGTTTTAAGTTTACTACACAAAAGATGAAAGACATAAATATTATCTATATTATTTTACCAGTGGCTTGAATTATTAAATCGACCTAATAATTTTATCAAATATTTCAAAATCAGCATACACTATTCCACTAGAATGTGATCAATTAATAATATCTTACAATCTGAGGTAAAATTTATCGAGTTTCTCATTATCTTTCATATAAATAGAATCATAAACTCTATCTTGCATTTGTGATTTAACCATTTTATCCCTAGAGTCTACTTCATGAGTTGGCATTAGAATGTCCCAAGCCTCTTTAGATTTGGTGCAAGTTGATTTTTTTTCAAATTTAGTGGCACCCATCGCTTGGAAAATAACTTTTCTCCCTTTGTTGTCATTCTACGAGCTTAACTTTTCCACTCTAGTCCATTCTGAAAAAGGTTTTTTAGCAGATATTTAAGCATCACAATCACCAAGTAAATGAGTAAGAGAAGAAAACCCAATTTTAACCATTTCCCATACCTTATCTCCCAAGTGTTGGACATGCGCAACCATTCTTAGTTTTCAGCAAGAAAATTTGTCACCATTGAACATGAGAGGACGTACAGATGACTTATTATGATCACCCTTAATAAAAAATTAATTTTATTAAACTAAAGAGTTCAGGATCTTTGCGGAATAAAAACTTTTAAAAACTGAATCATAAAGCGCCGATGACATAACCAAACACCCTAATGTATTTTAGTTATTAAAATTAACTCTTTTACAAACCAGTTTGAAAAGTTTGATTGAAACTGTAATACATACACACACACACACAAATAAAAATAAAATTTGTGATGATGTTGCACAAATAAAAATGTATTAGAAATCGGATGGGGAGAAGCAGATAGGAACACAAAATTTTTTAACATGGAAACCAACACAATAGAAAACACCGGGTCCTTTAGTTCCAGGACCACTCACACACCTAAGTGTAATACCCCATATTTTTACTGATTTTAATTATAGGATCGATTGAATTAAAAATGGAAAATGAATTGGTAATTTATCTGGATTTAAATACTTGTGAGATGAGAGTTATTATTTGATTATGATAATTATATTGAATATTACTAAGAGAGTATAGTAATATATGATTATGAACTTATTAAAAATTTTACGTGTGGAAAATACGTCAGTTTTGGAAATTTAGTTAGGATGCACGTGCCAATCGTGTCGGGACCAGTTTAATGGATTACAAATTAGTTTATTTTTATATCATCCTTATGGTCATTTTGAGTGCTCCAAAGTGTCCGAAAGGGTCAAAATAGTCAAAAAAGACTACCTGAGGGTTTATTTTGGGTCCTGGGGCATTTTTAGGCTAAACCGACAACCTCGGAGGGTATTTTAGTCATTTTACTATTTGATGAATAGTGAACTACATAATTTAGTTTAAATATATCAGCCAACCCTTAGGATCATTCAAGTTATTGTCTTCTACAAACTTGAGAGAGAGAGAAGTAGAGAGAAAGGAAGCGTCTGCAAAGGTTGCTAGGGCCAAATAACCACCTTACACCACCACCACCACCACGACCGCCGGATTTGTGATCGAAAAGAGAGAGTAACCCCAATATCATCTTCTCCAAAGGATCAAAACTTACATTTGAGTCAAGTGATTTAACTTGTTATGATTCAACAAATATATTATCCATGTCAGTTTAGAATTGAAAACTAAACATGAAATATTGTTAATTTCATGAATTAGGAAAATTTAATCTTGAATATGGGTAGGTTTTTCATGTAGATAAATTCTGGAAGTATGAGAGAATTGAATCAGATTCTAAATGATAATCATGGATCAAATCTTACTGTTTGGCTATCTTGAATTGAGATAACTTATCCTTGGGTTTTAACATGAAAACTTAATGAACAATTAAATTTTTATACAATTTTAATGATGATTTGATGATTCTGGAATGTTAGAAATCATGTGTTTAGGTTAATATAACATCAAGTATGTTTACTTTGGAGAATGGGGTCATGTAATGAATTTGGGAGACAAAACAATGGCAAAAAAACGCTAGAATTCTGGGTTGTAATTGGTCGATTGATCGATCGACATTCGTAGTCGATCAATCGACTCCCCTTGTATTGGTGATAAAATTTCATTTTAAGGTTTAAACAATACCAACATTTAACAACTATTGGTGTGGACTATTTGAACATATTGGGACTTAGGGAAAGTCAGTAGGGGTGTATTTGAGGCGCGAAAAATTTTAGTTTGGTTTGGGACTAAATGATAAACTTACGAGTGTCCGACGAGTGAGTTACGGTTGCAAATTGTGGGAACTTGAATTTAAATTTCGATAATCAATAACTTAAGGTTAGAGAACGTAGTAGGGGGACTTTAAATTACTGAAATAACCCTAGAGACAAGTGGGAGACTTTGTAACCTTTTGGGATAGGTTTAAGTACTCTAATTGATACGACGAGAGTTGTCACGCTAAACATATTACGTAGAATAATTGGGATGAAACTATACTACGTGTGAGACTTGTAATATAGGATATTAGTATACCTATATTGAAATGATGATTACTTACGTTGTGTGATTACCTAGTATATAGATTATTATGTGTATGACATACCTATCATACTTGCTATCACGGGAGATTGTAAGAAGAGGACAATCTTGTCTTGTGTGCCTTCAGAGATTTAGATTTCGTACCTCAAGAACATTGGACTATGAAGACTTATTTGTGAGTTGATAAGGAGCGTAGGTATGTGCGTGACCCATAGGTATGTGAACTATGTTCGCCTCCAATATGTGTGATTTGTATTGATACAATTCCTGAGTGATTCAGAACTCGTGATCCTTACGTACGTGATGTACCGGGATTTGATAGCAGAGTACATGTACCGCAGCTCAGCCTAGGGGTGACATATGTGTATAAATGTACTGAGAGTAACATAAGTATATACTTGAGATTGTTCTACTCTGTTGCTTGGTAGATGAGTTAGGATGAGACCTATAAATAATGTAAACTTGTGGAAACTCATAATGAGTATTAAGTTACTTGAAAATGATTAATAAATAATGGTAATGAAACTTCATAGTGTTTGAGTAATACGGGTGGCTGAATATAGTAATCCCTACAGAAAAAATTTGGTACCGACAAGATAGGTGGGTAGTAAATATGCATTTCGCGTGCATAATAGTTGAGGGGTGAGAATCTTAAGTGAGAGCATGTGACTATATGTATATGGTATTTACTATTTGATGAAATTTAAACACTTTCTTTTTTTATACTACTTTCACCCCGGGCTCTTACCCGTTTGCTTCCAAAACTATTTTGTTTTGTAAAAACCTTTTAGGTGCCCAGTCATAGGGACGCCAAGCATAAGAGTTCCATTTTATTGACGTGATATAGTTGTTCTGGAAGTTATAGGATCTTTGTATTAGACGCCTACACCATCAATTTTTTATTCTCACAGAGTTATCTACATCAGTTAGGGCATGTCACCCCTTTTCAATTAGAGATAGAAGTTTCAGACTTTCATTTTCTTTTTGGTTGTTGGATTTATTTATATATTCAGACTTTTGTATTGGGGTTATTTGGCATTGAGACTCTATTTGGAGTGTTACTCCAGACTCTGTTATTTATTTCTATTATTTATAATGAAAATATTGTTTATGTGAATGTTGAATGGTTGGTTATTCATTACTTGATTGGATGTTGGTTTAATTAATGAAAGTTGACATCTCACTTTTTAAATATTTGGTAGCTAGTAACTAATTAAATCTTTTTTTACAGTGATGCTAAGACTGAACCAACTTGATATTTTGTATTAATTTAATAAAGGAGTAGTTACCCAATATTTAATTAGGCGGGGTGTCACACTAAGTCCATTAGTACCAAGGTTTAAATACATATAACGGATATACAACTGTAAGTGAATGAGTTTGGTAAATACAGACAAGTATACCAAGGCACAAACAAAACAACCTCATGCAAACTGAATCTAACTAAACAACCAGGGTACTAATAACTTCGAACACATGCAAATGTACACCCCCAATACAATAGTACCCGTGAAGTTGAACACAACAATAAATTAATACTGAGTGGTCTGGTTAAATCAAGATATACAACGGATTACAAATGACTAAATCAGGAGACACATGCAACGACGTCTTTAGTATGCTTATTATCAATAATAAAGATTAAACCCAAAATAAAATTAGTCAAGTGTAAAATAAAATAAAAATAGAACATAGGTGATTGACTCTTTGAAGTAGATTTTACACAACTGAGTGAAATGATCCCATCCAAGTGAAATGAGAACGAGATAAAATATGTAGCACTCGGCTCAAGAAATGAGTATTAATTTAAACAAAAAGAATACATAAACATGACTGATTTTAAGTCTTCTAACAAATCAGTAAATATAAATGTGAGATGAGCAGCACACAGACAGATCTTGCCAAAACAGGGTCAAAAGTCCAATATTAAATATTACAACCTTTAGCAAAATCGGGTTCTTAAAGAACACGCTCTTTTGAAGGACGTGGAAGGAAACAAAAAAGTCCTCAACAATAGTTTATCCTACCTAAATTGAGAAATCTGGTCTACACATGATGGACAGTTATTTTAGACGATCAACGGATAGACTTAGCACAAAAATACATTTGGGATTTAAAATAGAATGAATGGGTAAAAAAATGATCCTAAACCAGATTATACACAACAACCGTAAATCACAGTTCCTAACACCAATAAATCTAGTTTTTGTTTTTGAGAGGAACGGTAATTCAATTTAAACCCATCCAAACTCCATTTTAGGTATTAGTTAGTTATAAGAATGCACGGTCTGATTTCAAAGGAGCAAACCAAATATATATATATATATATATATATATATATATAATATGTTAAAAAATTTAAATATGTCATAAGATTCAACTATGACATTACAAGATGAATTTTTTTGCCCTTTCTATTTTACCTTTAATTTTTTTGATTTCCCCTATTTTGAGACACTCTAATTTGTTTCCCCCTTTTTTTTTTAAATTCAAACATAAGGGTAGAATAGTATTTTTCACAATCTCACACAATTTTCTAAAGCTAGCTGTCTCATTTCTTTTCCCCACTTTAGTCCCTCTCCTATTTCTCTCTCTCTCTCTCTCTCTCTCTCTCTCTCTCTCTCTCTTGTATTTATCTATTTCTTTTTTATCTGTTTTAATTTTATCTATTTCATTTTTATCTGCATTTATCTATTTCAATCCGACGAAATTCCAAACCCAACGATTTCATATTTTATATGTTTCGTTTTTTAAGGTTAGGGAATATGCTTCTCTTGGCAACAAGGTGAGCAGTTGGGTTCTTTTAAAATCTTATTTCATTGATTATTTATTCTAAATATGGTATCTTATATTTTAGATTTTGTGCATCTCAGATTTTGTGATTTTGTGCATCTAAAATTTTGTGTATCTCAGTTGGGAATCTCAAATTTTGTGAATATGGTATCTCTTATCTCAATTGAGTCATTTATTAACTTTTATACTATGTCAAAGTATATCACACTTTGTTACTTAATATGATGGTTTGTTGTACCATAATGGGTTCGAGAAAATGAAAAGATCTCACTTGAGTTAGTGTTTTTTATGCAGTAATTTATTTGATATAGCAACCGCCCGATGTGGGCACTGCACAAATTTGTGGTTCATTAACATCTAGCGAAGATGTTCAGGATACCAACCACACCTCTCCATAGTACAAGATAGACCTTTGTTTTTCCTCATCAAAATTTAACAACTATAATCTGGCAATGCGACCACAAAGCTTGAATTCCACTCGAGAAAGGATTGTGAAACAAAATTTGGAGAAGAGGAAGCAGGTACCTTCTGCATATAACCATTTCATAAAAAGGTAAATTCAGAGAATCAAGGTAAATAATTGAGATATTAGCCACATGGAAGCATCTAGCACTGCTGCTAACAATTGGGCATATTATCCTCATATTCATTTTGGGCTGAGATTGGAGATCGACAACTAAGATATTCTTAATGAGGACACTGAGTCTTATGCTCGGGGAAGCACTACTGAACAAATGATCATCCTGATTATTAATATTTCCTCAGTGACTTCCGTTCTTTCTAAATTGAATAATTTCCAATAATTCTTAGTTTTTACAATTCTTATAATTGATTTTTTTGTCACGCATTTTGGTTTTAGGATTTTTCTTAAATTCTTGCTATGAAAATAAGCACATTCAAATAGTTATTTTTATGTCTATAAGCATCAGTAGTAATAGATCTACTTACATTCGAGTATAGATTTATTGCATTTTCTTAACACACTTTTCAAGTTGTGTTAACTGCCATTCCTTTCCTCGTATAATTTTCTAAAATGTTGTTTCAATTAAAATAGATTTGGATCTTTAAATCCCATGGTTTAGGGATCTATCGCTCTTTCATTAGCCAATTGAATATACATGTAGGGAAATGAAGTCTATTAAGATATTGCAACAGTTGGCCTACAATCGAATTCATTTTCATTAATTGTAACACCCCGTATTTTTGACGATTTAAATATTTCTTTATAACTATTATTATGGGAATAAGTATGCAATTAATTAAATTTAAAAGCGAGAAATTAATTTGTTATTGATCTGGATTAAAATATTTATTAACTAGTGTGCCAAGGGTTAATACTTATTGTTGATAATTATTGAATATTACTGTGTGATATGTAATATAGAATTATAACATTTGATAACTTGCCGGAACTGAGAAATATGGCAGGTTGGTAACTTAAGTCTGACACGCGTGTCAATCTTATAGGGACTAATTGCATAGAATAAAAAGATAATTTATTTTTATTAACTCATATTGTCATTTCGAGTGCACCATCGAGTCCGGGAGAGTCGAGATAGTCAAAATAGTATAACCGGGTGTTTAGTTTGGGCCCCGGGGAAATTTTAGGCATAATCGGCTTCCCGAGAGGGCATTTTGGTAAATGATATTTTTTAGTTTAATTAATGGAGACTAGTGGATAAAATGGAAATGAGAAATAAAATAATCTTAGTGGATAAAAGATTAACCATTCGAACGGTGAATAATGAAACTTAGTATGTTAGATAAACTATTTGAATAGCGTATTGTATGGGTGATACGGGAATACTACTAGTGAGCATAGTTAGTATTAGTATGGGTTCTAACTAGTTAGACTTGGTGGTATATCTAGGAAAGATTATATATACGTTAGTCGTGCACAATAGATGAGAGGTGAGAAACTCATGTGAGAGTTCGATAACTAACATGCGTATAAGACTTGTTTTAATAACCAGTTTTAAATACTTGCTAAATCATTTTTAAACCTCGGGTTCTAACCCGTTTCTTGTATCTCTTATGTCTTTATCTCTCACTCTCTCTCTCTCTCTCTCTCTCTCTCTCTCTCTCTCTCTCTCTCTCTATATATATATATATATATATATATATATATATATATATATATATATATAGCAGTTGCTCAGCCTCAGGAGTACCAGAATTAGAGATTAGAATGTCAGACGTGCTGCAGCTGTTGGGGAAGTTGCGTGTTCTTGCAGTAGACGCATCTATCTTTTCCATTCAGTTTCATCTAGACTTCTTATCTAGGGCATTTGTCTTCCACTTCTAGTCCTTCATAAGAGTTATTGTATTCAGTTTAGTTTATGGTTTGGAGTTTTGAACTGGGAGTTTTACTCAGTCTTATTTATTTCAGTAAATAATTCATGTTCAGTATCTATTATATTCCTATGGGTGGTGAATGGTTTATATTTCAAGATTGAATGAAAATGGATTTACTTGGTTTTACTAAAATTGGAAATGTGTTAACACCTAGCTAAATTTCATATTAGGTGATTAATATGATAAAAGGTTTTTCGACAGTGATGGTAAGAATGAACCAACAGAACATTCTGTTTTAAATTGGTACAAGACTGATCACCCTTTCTTTAATTGGGCGTGGTGTCACATTAATATTGATATGTATCATGCCTTTTAAATTGAAGTACAACTCTGATAATCATAGTTCTATCATTCTATTTTCCATGGTTAGGCCATATTATACATTTCCTCTTTCCGTCAATTTTTCCCCTTATTTGACTTATAGAGTTTATTTTTTCATGTCATTAAGTGTTTAGTTCGGGGATTGACATAGTTTTTAGTAATGCAATAATATTATACTAATGTAATGTAATATAGTGACACTGCCCAGAGACATGATGCTTTCAATATAATAGAGGTGAAAATAGAGATGTTTGTCATCTCATCTTTAAGCATGCTGACTGTGGTTGGACATGTCTATAACCAATTCCTTTCATGCCTTCTCAACTCTCCATATTTGTGCTATATCCAGCCACACCATTTTCGATGTCCCCATCTCCCATAAATCCCAAGGTGTCGTCTATCTCTCCCCTTTTATCTCTCTATCTCTTCGGTTTGAAAGGTGGTTCGTGGGGTTCTCAGATTTTGATTTTGTTTTCATTCTATTCAGCTTTTTGAATTAATTTTTAAAATTTGGGCATTAAAAAATTGGGCTTTTATTCTTTTATCAACTTGGTAAATGACTTCATTCAGATTCAGTGGCTCTCCGACATAACATTTGAATATTTGTTTACTCTATGAACATCTGTTCATAGAGTCTCATGTGACACCCCGCCCAATTAAATATCGAGTGATCAGTCCTTTATAAAGTTTATAACAGAATGTTCGTTTGGTTCATTCTTAGCATCAGTGTCGAAAACTAAAATCCCATTAATTACCTAACATTTAATTAAGATAGTGTCATAACATTTTCCAATTTAAATTTAAACCAATTAATTTAATAAATTCTGAACATGTAAATATAAACCATACACAAGAATTAAATGCTGACTGAATCAAATACTGAATAGATAAGACTGGATAAAACCTTCCAGTTCACATTTACAAACCAAACGATAATAATTACTCAAACCAACTGAGAAGAACTACAAGGGAAACTGAGTATAACTCTGCTAATGAGAATGGGAGACACATGAACTAACTGAGATATCAAAACTAGGAACTTAATCACATGAGAGGAGCGTCTAATCTCAAATAACCCACAACTACCACAACAGCTGCAGCTCGGCAACCCATCCAAGTATCTAGAACCGGTGTCCCTGTGGATGAGCACCTGATATAATACATATATATAGCAAGAGAGAGAGGAGATGAAAGAAACGGGTTAGAGGCCGATGTGTAAAACTATTTGTTTTAGCAAGTATTTAAATCTGCATTAAAGCAAGTATTATATACATGTTAGTTCGAACTCTCACATGATATTCTCACCTCTCACTAGTGTTCATGCCTAACATACATCTAATCCAACCTAGACATCTGACAAACTTCTAACTAGGTGAAAGGCTTATCCATCTAACTACCCCTCGTACTATTATTCCGATTTTAGATCTCAACATTTATCATTTTAAACAGGTGTTATCACACTAAAGTCAAGTATTCACTATTTACATTACTGAAGATTTCACTATCTTAATAATCCGATATTTTCTCATTTTAGATATACCAAAAGCATACATATATATATATATATATATATATATATATATATATATATATATATATATATATATATATATATATATATATATATATATTTCACTATTATATATATGCATTAACCCATTCTTAATAGCCCACAAATATTACATTGAAAGTATAACACAAGTATATATAAATATCCACCACTCATTATATATATACTAACACAACACTCCAAGGATATACCTGTAGTGCATTGCATACTCTGCTATCATGTCCCCGTACCTCTCGTACTCAAATAAGGACTATTGGTTCATAAGTCTCCAACAAACCATATATAAAAAACACACATAATGGAGGGGAACATAGTTCACATACCCATGGGTCACGCATATACCTACTCACCCATAGTCAGTAACTTACCAACTCACAAGTAAGTCTTCACAGTCCTATGTTCTGAGATACAAGTCAAAATCCCCGTAGGATAAAACTTTCTCCACACCACCTCCCGTGATAGCAAGAAGATAGGTATGTCATACACATAATACTAGCAAGTAATAGGTATTCACACAACCCATCCAATCAAACAGTATACACAATCAAGTGTCATTTTCCATATGTAGTATTTTTATCGCTAAATACTATCAACATATTTTAAGTTACGATATTCCCTCTCTCATAATATATTTCTAAGGATAATATGTCACCCAAAAATCCTTAATACAAAATCACAATGAGTCCCACAATTAACCACTAATTTTTATTCTTATAAGTTCTATTTCTTCAGGACTAATATTGTTAGTATTTAACACCCAATACTCTCGACGCATTTACAATTATGATTATCTCTCTCTCCTAATCTCCAATGTAATCTCACCGTCCTGAATATTTGAAATCATTACCCCTAAATTACTCCCAATAATTCTGCACTATTTTGGGTTCATCGAACACTAGTTTTCCTCATTCAAATTAAACATTTACCAACATAGGCGTAAAATAGGAAATTCCCTAAAATTAGCAATCTCGCTCGAACCAAAAGCGATCTCGCCCAAACAACTTCATGTGTCGCTCGAACGACTTCACACGACATCCTATCTCGCGCGAACGACGTCACACGACCTAGGTTGTTTCGTCTTTAACCTTAGATAGCTTCGTTTTTCACCATTTTTCAACCTTAAAACCTCTAAAATTTCATCCCAAACACCAATCAATTATTCCCAAATCGAATCCTAACATTTGTAAATGAATTCTAACAACCTAGAATCATTAATTCATCACCAATCATTCATATAATTCGAAATCCCCAAATTTTATGGTCAAAAACCCTAGTTCTTAAATTAATATGCATAACTTCAAATTAAACCCATATTTGTTCATAGAGATCATCCAAATTATGTAGGCATCATCCTATCTACATATGGTATTCAAATCCTTATCAAATCAACCCTAATTAATGATATAGTTCTCCAATTTCACCCAAATTAATTTTCATCACAAGCTTTATTAACCTAGACTAACATGAATATAGTTATCGCTAATAAAAGCATGTAGTAAACACTTGCCTCGATTTCGAAGGTCTGATCTGTTGGCGTTGCTGGGATGGATGTGTTCCTCGCGTTCTGATTTACTCGATGGTGGTGGTGGTTATGCAAGTTGGTGAAAATAACTTCTCCTCCTTTGGAAATTGCTCTCCCTCACCCACTGTGGCTCTCTCTTAATTTTGGTGTAACCTAACCCTAAATGTCACCAATTAACTGATATATTATCACTCTAATTTTCGTCCATTTAATTCCTCAAAAAATCCAAATTACAAAACTACCCCTACCGGGTGCCGCCCGCTTGGCCTAAAAATGTCCCGGAGTCCAAATAAAATACCCGGGTAGAGTTTTCTGACTATCTCGACCCCTCCGGACTCAACGACGCACTCGAAATGACCATATGAGTTACTTAAACATAATTTTCCTTTTTATTCCATATAATTAATCCTGACACGACTGACATGCGCGTTCCGATTTAATATACTAAACTACCGTATTTCTCTATCACAACAAGTTATATAAAATCGTCATTCCATATTATTTATTCGCGCAATAATATTAATAATTACTAACTTCTCTTCATGCTAGTAAATATTCAAATTTAATCCGAATTAATAATTAATTCTCACATTTTAATTTAATTAATCCCACAATAATAATAAATCACATAATTATATAAGTCTTCGAAAATACGAGGTATTAAATACTTCCCCCTAATAACGGAATTTCGTCCCGAAATTCAAAAAATAAGGCATTTCTGGTAAGGGAAAACTCCGGGTATTTACCTCACATCTCATGAATTTATGCAGTATCTCCCATACAGTACATTACCGAATACCCTTAATAATGAAAACCTCACTGATTAATTACTCTCCACGCCTTACCATTTATGTTTCACCACTTAACTTATATATAGTTACCATCTAGCCTCCTACTTCTCTCACTAGTAGGTTAATTGATATTTATATATATACAAATATGTCTTACACATGATAAATACCATAAACGCTAACACATTTTGGCCACACTTCCTCCGCAAAGGACTATGAAACCCAAGCCTGTGCGCTACTGACTCAAACTTAACTATAATAGGAAAATATCCCACATCACTAGGTACCAATTTCCTCATTCCAACATGGAATAATGCAACTCCCAATCATTTCAACCTTGGTTAACGGGCCCCAAAATTTCTCTGGACCTAGTAGATTATTGTCCTTCCTTCTATTCAATAAGCACAAGGATAACAAGGATTTATATATATAAGGCCTTGAATGGAAGTCTATCGATAATAAGTTGAGGGGTGCAGAGGGGGCCTGAAGGTAATCCTGGGATTAGGGATAATCCGCCAATTAGAAACAGTGTTCTGAGGATAAGCTCAGCATGGCAACTCAAGCATGGCAGCTTGGTGAGGCAGCTCAACGTGGCAACTCAAGCGTGGCATCTTGGTGGGGCAGCTCAGCGTGGCAACTCAAGCGTGGCATCTTGGTGAGGCAGCTCACCGTGGCAGCTTGATGAGGCAGCTCAGCGTGGTAACTCAAGCGTGGCATCTTGGTGAGGCAGCTTGGCGTGGCAACTCGTACTTTAGCTTATTGTTACTTTGCCATATTATAGCTTTGTTTATATTTACTACGAGTTGTAATGACTGTAATGTTGTAACGAGAATAATGAATGGGCATGAGGTCGAACGGTACTCGCTAGAGACCAGGATTGGCAGGGCCTGGGAGAGCTTTCATGCTCTATCGAACAACCTCACCGTGGGAACTTTAGAGGGATTTGGTTTGGAGGATTGAGAAGTGGGGCACCGTTGGGGCTTGTCCTGACCATCTTAGATACACCTGGTAAAACACCGAAGGACCCTGACCGTGGAACCTCAAGCGGAGCAGCTTGGAGTTCCATCGGGCATTAAGTTATGAACCAAACAACCCTCTACTTAAAAGTCACATCTACTGTGGGTGATGTCACTAGCCTTCTAAACAATGTCAGACATGCACTTGAGTAAACCACCGTGGTATTTGGGGCTGTCAGATAGTTGGTGAGCCACCTCTGCAACAACAACACCCTGACATACAGTGGTTAGGCAAAAGGCATGTCTTGGCATTTAATGTTTATGACGTAGGAGACAACTAGTGCATCAGGCATTTAATGTTGTGACATAAAGTATGAGGGATGTCTTTCATAGTCTTTAATGACTGAGTTGCCTCGGGGTTGGTGTGGGGGGGCTATTTAAGGACCCCAACCACCTTTGAGGAGGGGATGATCCTTTTGAGAGTTCAAAAAAAGTTATTACTAGAGATACATCAGAGAGAGAATTATTGCAAACTAGAGGGCTTATCCACTCACCATTGTCATTTATTACGAAGCTTTTAATGCATAACAGAGACCCTTGAGAGTTGTTTTAGTATGTTTCCCTGCCTACCAAGGTGTATCTAGGGTGCTTACTTCTCTCCCCCCCTAGCCAAGTTATTTCTGAAGTTCTTTATTGTATTAAGAGTTATACACGAGATTTGTGAGTATAAGATGGGTTCCATATCTTCCAAACTGCTCTTTGTGTCTTGTGGCTAAATCACTAGTGTTTCTCTAACTAACCCTGCCCAGATGACCCTCCTCATGAACAAGTTTTATGAGTGTTTGCAAACTCCTGCAGCTTCAACGGTGCTGGGAGGATTTGAGGCCAATTCCTTCGTAACACCAGGGGCAGCTCCAACGCTTCCACCGGGTGCAGGTACAATGGGAGCAGCCCCGTCAAGCATACCCTCCATCGTGAATCCGGAAATGGGAATCTCCGGAGTATCAACGGCGCCAGCCGTAATGATGGCTCCAACTGTTACGGTCATTCAGCTAACACCCCCATTGGTTGTTGCCCTATCGCCCATGGAGGAAATGAGGAGAGAAATGCAAAAGGAGATGTTAAAGTTTGTGCAGGCTTCCTCACAGTCTATAGGTGAGGTAGCTTCAGTCTATGATGACTTTAGGACACCTTATCCTCAGGAATACAACGATGAGCCTTACCCGAGGGATTATATTCCCCCCATCTTTGAAAAATACACAGGGAAGGGTGGGAATCCGAAAGAGCACATTAAACGTTTTATTGAGCACCTAGGGGCGCATTGCAACAACAAGAAACTCAGGTTGAGGGAGTTTTCCAAATCCCTAACCGATAAAGCATACACGTGGTATTCTCATTTGGCCCCTAAAAGTGTTTCCACGTGGGAAGAGATGCATGTGCTGTTTGTCCAAAAGTTCTTTCTAGCAGAGGATGAATTCACTCTGACCCAACTAGGGAGAGAGAAGCAACGACCAGGAGAAGACGTGGTGGCGTACGTTCGGAGGTTCAGGGAAAGGTCTCTAGACGTGAGAGAGGAGGCCAAGGAATCCAAACTATTACAAATCTGTGCCAAAGGACTACTCCCGGAGTACATCTACCATCTTATCAATGAGACGCGAGAGGGAACTTTTTCGGCGTTCTTAAAATCTACAAGGAACATCTCATTGGTCGTACGACCAAACCTGGTGGTGGTGCCTATGATATTCAGGCAGCCGATACAACCTGGGGGAGGAAGGCCTCAACCCCCACGGGTGGGATACACCGAAGGAACAAACGGGGGTAAGGCGGCGAAGAAGGACAACAAAAGGAAGTTTGGAAGGGATAGAGAAGACCCACCACCGTTACCATGCACAATAGAAGAGGCGGTGAGTTGTTATAATGCCATGGTCCAGGGTGGAACGGTTTACCTTCCAAAAGGCGTTCCTTCGGAGGAACCCAATGACACAACGAAGGCGGATCCTAGGTATTGTCAGGTTCATCGAAAGATCCAGCACCCGACAGAGAGCTGCTTCACACTAAGAAGAATCATTGGCAAGTACATGAAGGCAGGGACGCTGCAGATCCGCCCACAGAACGTTAACAACAACCCACTTCCAGCGCAGGGGGCCAACTTGGTGACGGCCTACGACGATGAGGCGGAAAGAAGAGAAGGAAGGTCAATAATGAGGCAAAGAGAATTCGAAGAAACTCTGGAATATTGCACCACAGGAATGGCTAACGTAGTTTTAGCCTACGATGAAGCAAGCGCTAAAGACGTGGAAGATGTATACAGCGTTGAAGGCGAGGAAATGGAGGCAGTCGTTGAATACAACGCAGTTTCAAAATCCCCAAAATTCGCTTGGTTCTTCGATCAAGTGGGGATACCAAAGGAGAGCAGACTGGAAATAACTCAGGCGATCCTAGACATCGCGAAGAAGGACGCGGTTCCCTCGTTGAAATGGAGGGGACCCATGGCGAGGTTGGTGAAAAAGTTCCTATCAGAGGTGACCTTCAGCGATGCAGATAGAGCTGTAAGGTTCCCTCATAACAGGCCCTTGTATGTGACGGCCAGTATCAATGGGCTTAGTTTTGCAAAAACGCTTATGGATGGGGGCACTTCCATCAACATTATGCCGATCAACTCCTTCCACGCAGCTGATATCCCATAAGAAAGGTTGGTCCCCATGCCTCTGGTAATCTCAGGGTATGACAACCAATCTTCCAAATCCATTGGGTATGTGAATGTGGGAATTGTAATGGGAAATCTGAGTTCCCACATCAAGTTCCATGT
Organism: Sambucus nigra; assembly: GCA_949130495.1. Classification (NCBI taxonomy): domain Eukaryota; kingdom Viridiplantae; phylum Streptophyta; class Magnoliopsida; order Dipsacales; family Adoxaceae; genus Sambucus; species Sambucus nigra. The sequence continues at coordinate 425,317,577 of OX422218.1, forward strand.
AATAGAAAGTGCAACTTCCTACCATTTACTAATAGGAAGAGTGTGGATGCACAATCAAGGTTTAGTTCCTTCAACATATCATCAATGCGCCAAGGCGAATGTCAAAGGAACAGAAGTGACCATTAGGGCTACAAAAAGGCCTTTTGCTATCGAGGAAGCTCACTTTGTAGATGCGGCCTTTTATACAGAGTTGGAGGAGGATGCTCGAGTCCTAACGAGAAGAATGGAGGGGGCATGGGTTCCCTCGATCAAAGATAGAATGGGGCCTCTGAACGAGCAAAGTAAAGGAGCCGCGAGTAACGAAGGGGTGAGGGCCGAAGAAACCCATCAGGTGATCCCTCGACCTCAAAGTACCACAAAGCAGCTCAAAAATAAAGTAAGGCTTAGAGTGGATCCTATGGAGCATGAGGTCCAACGACAAAGCGTGCTGAGTTGCTTTTCAGGGGGAAGGATCGCTGAGGCTTCGAGAGAAAGGAAGAGGAAGGCCGTGGCAACAGCTACCAACAGGCAATGCAAGAAGGTGGTTACTGAAGAGGGGAAGGTGGTATACCGTTTATAACGATGTGAGTGGGCTGTCGAAGAGATCGAGGATGGGACTGACCCGTTATATGAGTGTTTCTTGGTGGATTAGCAGGGACAGTGTATGGTGATAGACAACTCCAACATACAGGAATTCATGGAGGAGGTCGCCGAAGAACCAGACTACATGGCAAATCAACCAAGGCCCCAGGCACAAGAGTTGGAGCAGTTGGACTTAGCGGGAGAAGGGGAAGACCCAAGGCCCATCTTCATCGCGAAGGATCTCGGTAAGGCGAAGTGATAAGCCCTGGTTGGGCTAATTCGGGAGTTCATAGATGTCTTTGCATGGAATTATACCAAAATGGAAGGGCTAGATGAGGAAGTGAGATGCCACAAGCTAAACGTGACACCTTCATCCATCCCGGTAAAATAGGCAACAAGGACTTATAAACCTGAGTTGGACTTGAAGATCAAGGAAGAGGTTCAGCATTTATTGGAAGCAGGATTCATCAAACCAATACAGCATCCCCTGTGGCTATCTAGCATTGTGCCAGTAGGGAAGAAGGACAAGAGCCAAATAAGGATCTGTGTGGATTTTAGAGATCTGAACAGGGCTTGCCCCAAAGATGAGTTCCCTCTACCCTCCATTGATATCCTGATAGATGCCACGGCTGGGCATGAGATGTATAGCTTCATGGATGGGTACATAGGGTACAACCAAATCAAGATGGACCCCGCGGACGCAGAGAAAACGGCATTCAGAACCCCGTTGGGCAATTTCATGTACAAAGTAATGCCGTTTGGACTTAAGAACATGGGAGCTACTTATCAAAGAACAATGATGGCCATTTTTCACGATTTCTTCCACAAATTTGTAGAATTCTATGTGGATGATTTGGTCATCAAATCGAAGAAGGAGGAGTCCCACCTAAACGACTTAAAGAGGGTGTTTACTCGATGTAGGAAGTATAAATTAAAAATGAACCCATTGAAGTGCGTCTTCGGAGTAGCATGCGAGAAGTTTCTAGGCTTTGTAGTTGATCGATAAGGGGTGCAGATGGACCAGGATAAACAACGCGCGATCTTAGAAATGCCGTGCCCAAGAACGGCGAAGGAGCTGAAAAGTTTCCTCGGTAAAGTCTCCTACCTCAGAAGATTTGTACCAGGATTGGCTGAAGTAACGCACCCGTTGATGCAGCTGCTGCGAAAGAACACAAAGTTCAGATGGGAAAAGGACCACCAAGAGTCTCTCAATGAGTTGAAGAAGTTGCTCGTTTCACCACAAATCATGGTTCCTCCGTAGGCAGGAGTGCCGTTGCAGCTCTACCTCACCTCAACTACAAGGTCCGTTGGGGCCTTACTGGCATAAGAGATTGACGGGCAAGAACGGCCGGTGTATTACCTCAGCAGGATCATACATGGACTAGAGATTAGATATAGCAGCCTAGAAAGGCATTATTTGGCCTTAGTCTTTGTAGCACAAAAACATAGACATTATATGTTGTCTTTTACAATTCATATTGTAACTAGATGTGATCCTATTAAGTATTTGTTGGCTAGAACTATCTTGATTGGAAGGGCAGCTAGGTGGTTCCTTATTCTCTCCGAATATGATTTAAAGTGTGTGATTCCTCGTGCCATCAAGAGCCAGGCGTATGCCGATCTGTTGGCAATCTTTCCATCTAGAACATTTGAACCACCTAAAGAAGACATTCCGGGAGACGACTTGCAAGCCAACTATCTGGATGCAACCGATGAGGAATGGACGATGCAGTTTGATGGGTCTTCGGTAGAGAAAAAAGGAGGGGCAGGGGTCATCCTTTCAAAAGGAACGGAGGAGATTTGCCTTTCCTACAAACTAGATTTCCCTTGCTCCAATAACGAAGCAGAATACGAAGCGTTAATACTAGGGTTGCTGGAGGCTCTTCGAAGGGGAATTTGTTCTCTCTGCATCAAGGGTGACTCAAACTTAGTAATTCAGCAAGTTAACGGAGAATATGCGTTGAAGCACATGAGTTTGGCACCGTACAGAACGATCATTCAAAGGCTCCTCAGCCAGTTCCACCGGACCAAAATCAGAAGACATCCCAGAACGATGAACCGTTATCCAGATGATTATGCCACTATTGCTCAAAAGATGGTCATGAGGAGCGATACGACTATCGTTACAATCCAACGAAGGACAGCTCCTTCGGTGGTACAGTCAATACTACCGATGGAGGGAGACGCGGATTGGAGAGGAGAGATCGGGAAGCAATTAGAATCCGGGGAAGGAGTTATGGGACTAAGAGAGTTATCCCAATACTTAACAAACCAGGGAAATCTTTACTACAGAAATGCAGGGGGATGGTTATCAAGATGCATTGGGCCAGAGGAAGCAGAACGGAGGTTGAAGAGAACACATGAGGAGAATTGCGAAACAACTGAGATACCTCTCTATAGAAGAATTCAAAGAGGGGGATATTTTTGGCCTAGAATGAAACAGGATGCGGCAGAACTACAACGGAATTGTGATAAGTGTCAGCTATTTTTCGAAGCAGCTGAGTGCCATTTCATAGAAGCCCAAACAGACTGCAGCCCTATATCGACTTTATTCAAGATGGAACTGTCCCAACGGAGAAAGTGGATGCGATGGGACTGAAGCGAAGGGCCCCAAGGTTCTATATCCAAGAGGGGCAGCTTTATCGAAGGGGGTACTTTAACAAGCCATTGCGTTGCATCACAAAAGAAGAGGCAACTGAGGTCCTCAAACAAGCCCATGACCCAGCTCACATAAGAGGGGCCAAGTTATATGATCAGCTGATGACATTGGGATATTATTGGCCAACGATGCAGAAAGACTCTGCCGAATTTGTTCAAAAATACAAAGCTTGCCAACTTCATGGAAATATGATCCATGCCCCATCGGTGGACTTATATTCTCTGGTAACGCCTTATCTTTTCCACACTTGGGCGTTCGACCTCGTGGGGGCGATACACCCTTCGTCAAGGGGCAAGATATGGATACTGGTAGCAACAGAGTGCTTTACAAAATGGGCTGAAGCAATACCACTCAGAAGGGCAACGACTGGGGTAGTGAGTAACTTCATCAGAGAGTATATCATTTTCCGTTTTGGGATCCCAAAGGTTATCCTCTCAGATAATGGGACTCCATTTGTCAACTCAGAAGTAACGATGCTTACAGACAAGTATTCCATCATTCATCACACTTCAATGGTGGCATACCCAAAGGGGAACGGTCAGGCCGAGGCAACTAACAAAACTCTGGTTAATATCCTGGCTAAAACAATGGAGGACTTTCCAGGATCGTGGGATGACAAGATACCAGCAGCATTGTGGGCCTATCGAACGACAAAGAGGAATCCCACAGGGTACACTCCATTCTCCCTTGTCTACGGGGCTGAGGCAATCCTTCCAGTGGAGTTGGAGGTTCCCTCTGCTCGATACGCCTTGCGAAGTAGCATGCTCCCTCAAAACAGGCATGTGCAGCTGGAGGCATTGGATGAACACATAGACAATGCAATGCAACATTTTCAATTGTATACAAGGAAGCTCTCTAGGGCATATGACAACCTGGTAAGACCAAGGAGATTCGTAGAGGGGGATCTCGTTTTGAAAGCAGCGGTGAAACACATTAGGGGGCTTCCTCTGCCAAAATTCGCAACCAATTGGGAGGGACCTTTCGTCGTGAAGGAAGCTCATGATTCAAGTTATTGCCTAATTTCTAAGATGGAGAAAGACAATCCATTCAAAATTAATAATGAATGGTTGAAAGTCTATCATGTTTAAATAATTAAGTTTGTACCATCGATGTATCTAGTCTTTGATTATGAATATACAAGTTTTATTGATGACGTGAAGTATAGACACCGATATGAAAGCAGTCACAACTCAAAGATAAAACGGGAAAATATACATTCTTTCATTCAATAAACAAGAGAGCATTACAAAAAAATTGGGAACTATTGCCCAAGAATTACATAAATGGACGAAGAAGTAAAATATATACAAGAGCTTGCTACCCTAAAAGGAACCATAGGTCCGGGGAAGAGAAAAAATCACCAGGAAGGACCGAAGAAGCTGACGCAAAGGAGCTTTGAGCGTTGACAGCAACCTCTAGCCTGATTTGCACCTCTGCGCGTTCAATAAGAAGTCTCTCCCGTTTCAGTTTGGCCAAACGCAGAGCCTCTTCGGCATTATTTATTTCTTCATCCGCTGATTCCAAAAGAGGTGCCAGCTCAGCTAACTTAACTTCCTCAGCCCGTTGGTCCTCCTGGTGCTTCCTCAACAGTTCCCTCTGGTCGATCAGCTGCTGACTCTTCAAAGTTTTCAAATACGCTTTAAGCCAGTCAAAACGGAAACCGTCACGACCCAATTCCTTTAGAAAACCCAGAAACTGATTAATGAGGGCTCGGGTAACACTGGAGGTGGGAGTATTGGCAATCTCAGCAACAACGGTCGCCATGCCTTGCAGTCGATAACTCATCACGGGAATATTGGACCGTAGGCACTCCACGGTGAAGGTCTCGGGGTGATGGTTCACCAACTGCTCAATCACCAATCGATGGCTCACAGGCATTTGGGGAGAATTGTGAAGAACCATTAGGCAAAAGGCAGGAGGAGTTAAGTCAGGGAGAGGCAATTCGCACCCAGATTCACTTTCGGCCTCAACACTAGTCGTGGAACCTTGGTCAGCCTGGTCAGATTCTTCCGAAACAGCAGGTTCCTGACGTGGTGTGCCCATAAGTGAAAGAGCTGGTGAGGAATCCTCCTGAGCAACCTGAGAAGAGATATAAAAAAATCTTAACAAGTGTTTTCATTGTTAAGTCACCGTTGTAAGGTGGAGATTATATAAAAATCTTAACAAGTGTTTTCATTGTTAAGTCACCGTTATAAGGTGGAGATTATATAAAAATCTTAAGAAACGTTTTCGTTGTTAAGTCACCGTTATAAGGTGGAGATTATATAAAAATCTTAACAAGTGTTTTTCATTGTTAAGTCACCGTTATAAGGTGGAGATTATATAAAAATCTTAACAAGCGTTTTCGTTGCTAAGTCACCATTATAAGGTGGAGATTATATAAAAATCTTAACAAGTGTTTTCATTGTTAAGTCACCGTTATAAGGTGGAGATTATATAAAAATCTTAACAAACGTTTTCGTTGTTAAGTCACCGTTATAAGGTGGAGATTATATAAAAAATCTTAACAAACGTTTTCGTTGTTAAGTCACCGTTATAAGGTGGAGATTATATAAAAATCTTAACAAACATTTCCGTTGTTAAGTCACTATTATAAGAAGGAGTTTAAGCAGAGAATGAAGAAAGTACCTGAATCATAACAGGGGCAGGAGTGGGAGTCATCACGGAGGTTAAAGTGGCAGGAATCGTTGGGAGGGGACTTATTACCTCATCAGCCTCAACGGGGTCTCCGGCCCCAGAAACCTCAACCATCGGCATAGTTCCCTCGCCCACATAAGGTACCAAAGCAAGAGCAAGGGGTTCATCGGGAATAGATGAGTGTGGTGAAAGATCAGGAGAAAGCTGCAATATAAAAGCCAATGTTAGTAAAGAGGAACAAATACAAAAAAAAAAGGGGAGGAATGTATCCAAGAATAACTTACCTCAGTCAGAACGTTGAAAAGGGGCACTGTGGTCAGAGGTCTCGCCAGCACCGTTGGACGAAGAATGTTTGCTAGCAGCGAGGATACTTCGACCTAGGGCAACCAACATCCTAAATTCAGCACACAGAACGGGGTGAAAGAGAAGGAATGCCAGATCAGATAAATTTAAATATGAAATAATTACCTCAGGATCACCTGCAGCAACCAGAACGAGGGGGAGAACAGCCTCAGAGGAAGCCAGTGAGCCAGAGGGGACTGGAGTAGGCATATCAGATTGTGTTGTCTCTGGTGGCGAAGAGACATCCATGGGTTCTATAACCTCACCCTCCCCAACTGCCTCCCTCGCCCGTCGTGAGATTGAACGACGGGCGTAAGTAAGCCCGGTCATTGGCGAACGGGGTGGGGTCGTATCAGATGAGATGGCCCCACAGTGACCGCCCACGAAACGGCTAATGGGGGGACTTGGGGGGCTAGGAGAATGAGGCCCCGTTTCTTTAAGTCCCTGCACCAAAGTAGTTAAGAACAATATATATAAGCAAATCCGACTTGCTCTAACCAAAGAAGAAAAGAGAACAAGATAAGTGCACATACCTCAGATTGGGAAGAAGAATGAGAAGCTTGCACCGGGGAAGCTTGCTTCCGCTGGGACTTGGTGCCTAAAGTCTTCCTCCTCAGCCTTGTCACGTCACTGCCAGTGGCTTGAGGAACCTTCGAACCTTTTCTCCTCTTTGCAACTGGCTTAGTGGGATCGACGACGATCGTGGGGAAGGCAACCGAGGGAGGAACGACGACAGCGCGCCGTTGAAACTCTGCATTCACCCGATCTACCTCAGCCTGCGCCTCCCTCCTTAACCTCTCGGCCCTTTCAGGAGACGTGGGAGGAGGAACGGAGGCTATGGGAAGGGCTGCCATAGGAATCTGGGATTTGGACTTTGTCTTTTTCGTGGAAGCCACCCCACTCTTGGCCTTCTTGGTCGACGGCTGCGAAGACCCTTCATCAGTAGTAGCTCCAGTCGAAGGAGCAGTCTTCCTGGATACCCCAGCACTTTTCTCATTGGATATGGCAGTGGGAGTCATGGGGCATAACGGAGGTAGCTCTTCGGAAGGCCTCTTATGGGTTTTGCTTAGAGGGAATTCAATCCCCAGAACGGAGTTACCTTTGAGTCCCAGCTCCATCGCAAAAAATGAAAGAACTGGAGGGTACACAGGCTCGCCATCTATGAATTCAGTAATGTTAGCCAGTTGTCTCGGCCAGAACTTCGTGGCAAATAGACTGGTCACATTCCCTTGCCTCTTGTTGGAGGGAATGGTGACTCTCCCAGCCATTGATTCACTTATCCCCCACGCAGCAGTGGAGGAAAATAAGGAACATGCCTCACTAAAGCTAACCTTCGGGTTTGAGGATTGGAAAACTGAGCGAGGAGCCCCCTGATCAAACCCAAATTGACGACTACATCGATTGGGGTTATAATGTTCGCTGGAATATCCCCACTCGGTGTAGGAAGGCAGATACCCCGGAGAAAGGAGAAGCACCACGGCTAACTGAGGATTTTCAATGTCTACCCCCACCTATACCACCCTGGATTCGTGCTGAAAGAAATCACAAGTATGAACAAAGGCGTCCTCTCCGTAAGGCCTCATAACAAAGTCCTCAAAACGATCAATTGAGGCGACCAGCTCTTTTTGGCTCTACCTCTTGTGATAAATATAAGAGCGTGGGGGCAGAATGGTTTCCCCAGAAGGAGGACGGTTGGCCTTGGCCGCCACAACAGGAAAGCGCACGTAAAGAAAGCTGGTTAGAAGGACGCTGTTAGCAAAATTAGCCAGGTTATAACGGCCAAGTGATCGTTCCATATCGAACAACGTTCTGTCAAGCCAGGTGTAGAGGGACCCTAGGGCAATTGCAGCCAAAGGAAGTTTGATGCCCCGGGCCAAACGAAGGGATATGTTGATAAGGTCCCTTCGGGGCTGATCGTTTGGTTGTCCCGTCAAAAGAAAACGGGACAGAATCATAAGGATGTAAGCAGGGAGCTCTAACGAAGTACCTTGGCCAGGGGCATCCGTTGAAATTGAAGAACTACCTTCACTAGAACCCTTGAAGAAATAGTTAATCAGCGGAGTGAAGGTAGCTTTGTTTGAAGAACCGATGCAACTTCGGCATATTCGGTCCAATGCCAAACGGTCAGCAGTCTCTTCGGCGTCGAGAGGCTCATCGGTATAAGGCTCATGACCTGTTGCTTCGAGCCCCAGAAGCTCGAAGACATCTTATAGGTTTATCGTGAACTCGCCCCACGCAGCAATAAATGTGTGAGTCGTCACGTTCCAATGAGAAACAAGAATGGGGAGAGCAGCATTATTTTTGGAGAGAGTAAACTCACCAAACCATTTGGCCCGTTGAAGGCCAATCTAACTCAAAATATCACCATAGGAACTCACCATGTGAGAGTTCCAAGCAGCAAAATGGGCAGGAGAACCACCTGGTGCTTTGAAGTCAATTTGGAACCATTGGAAGTCCCCTCGCTCCAGACGAAATCGGAGAGTCCCCTCTGGAGGAAGAAAGCCCCACTTCGAGGGTTCTTCGTCCTCGTCACCCAGCACTAAGGACTCAAACTTGCATTCAAAATTGACAGTCTTGCAAGCAGCAGCAAAGCAATCACCTTTGCCAAAAATGGGAGAGCGATGATAAAACCTTAACTGTTCACGACGGACAGCGTCCAAGGCAGAGGCACCAGTAGTGGTGGCAACAGCAGTAGCAGGCGGCGCACTGGTTGAAGAGATGGTGGGGTAACTTTGAGACGCCATGACAGAGTGTTAGAGCAAACAAAAAACAACCTTCAGACAGAGGAGCCTGAGCACGACAATGGCGGAAGAACAACCACAGGAGGTGGCGAAGAAGATGAGAGCAAGAACAGGACGGCACAAGGTCGAACAGCAATAGAGGTTTCGGACGATCAACAATAGAAGATTTTTCGCTCTCTCTAAAAAATGAAGGAAATTTGAAGCAAGTAGTGGGAAATCAAGAAAAAGAATGGTTTTAAGTGATTTGGCCGTTTAATTTTTAAAGTTCGTCGTTTAAGTTTCCCACCATTGCACGTGTGTGGCCGCCTGCAATCATTTCAAATGTACACGTGGCACTTCGGGAAGTGTTCTGACATGGAAAAGACAACGCTATGTCATTCAATGACATGACACCTAGGGAACAACCACCGTTACCTTCATAAGCAAGATTCAGTTTTGGGCGCCAAGATTTTCTCTGACATATCCAATAACCCCCCCAACGAAGAAGGTGTCCCAACGGTTCAAAAAAGCCACGATGCCCCCTCGACAGAAGCTCAAACGTTGTTTAGTTATGACTCAGTTACATCGGGGAGAATTTTTTTTCTCTTTTTCGAACATTACTGGGAGAATATTAGCAGGTCCTTCGGGAGAATTTCAGATATTCAAGCTGGAATGGTTGAGGCTCAGCATTAGAAAAAGCTGCAGGCCAGACCGAGAAGGTTCATCGGATTAAGAAGTTTTCATGGAGGAACTTCTTGTTCCCACAACAAATCCCTCCACGAAGGGACAAATGTAGAGGGGGCCTAAAGGTAATCCTGGGATTAGGGATAATCCACCAATTAGCAACAGTGTTCTGAGGATAAGCTCAGCGTGGCAACTCAAGTGTGGCAGCTTGGTGAGGCAGCTCAGCGTGGCAACTCAAGCGTGGCATCTTGGTGGGGCAGCTCAGCGTGGCAACTCAAGCGTGGCATCTTGGTGAGGCAGCTCACCGTGGCAACTCAAGCGTGGCAGCTTGATGAGGCAGCTCAGCGTGGCAACTCAAGCGTGGCATCTTGGTGAGGCAGCTTGGCGTGGCAACTCGTACTTTAGCTTATTATTACTTTGCCATATTATAGCTTTGTTTATATTTACTATGAGTTGTAATGACTGTAATGTTGTAACAAGAATAATGAATGGGCGTGAGGTCGAACGGTACTCGCGAGAGACCAGGCTTGGCAGGGCCTGGGAGAGCTTTCATGCTCTATCGAACAACCTCACCGTGGGAACTTTAGAGGGATTTGGTTTGGAGTATTGAGAAGTGGGGCACCATTGGGGCTTGTCCTGACCATCTTAGATACACTTGGTAAAACACCGAAGGACCCTGACCGTGGAACCTCAAGCGGAGCTGCTTGGAGTTCCATCGGGCATTAAGTTATGAACCAAACAACCCTCTACTTAAAAGTCACATCTACTGTGGGTGATGTCACTAGCCTTCTAAACAATGTCAGACATGCACTTGAGTAAACCACCGTGGTATTTGGGGCTGTCAGATAGTTGGTGAGCCACCTCTGCAACAACAACCCCCTGATATATAGTGGTTAGGCAAAAGGCATGTCTTGGCATTTAATGTTTATGACGTAGGAGACAACTAGTGCATCAGGCATTTAATGTTGTGACATAAAGTATGAGGGATGTCTTTCATAGTCTTTAATGACTGAGTTGCCTCGGGGTTGGTGTGAGGGGGCTATTTAAGGACCCCAACCACCTTTGAGGAGGGGATGATCCTTTTGAGAGTTCAAAAAAAGTTATTACTACAGATACATCAGAGAGAGAATTATTGCAAAGTAGAGGGCTTATCCACTCACCATTGTCATTTATTACGAAGCTTTTAATGCATAACAGAGACCCTTGAGAGTTGTTTTAGTATGTTTGCCTGCCTACCAAGGTGTATCTAGGGTGCTTACTTCTCTCCCCCCCTAGCTAAGTTATTTCTGAAGTTCTTTATTGTATTAAGAGTTATACACGAGATTTGTGAGTATAAGATGGGTTCCATATCTTCCAAACTGCTCTTTGTGTCTTGTGGCTAAATCACTAGTGTTTCTCTAACTAGCCTTGCCATCACCATACTTAAAAGGGGTTACGCCTCCATCTTATCTAAACTACCCTCTTACAAGGGGAGTCATCTTACGCTAACTCCACCAGTGGAAGATATTACACTAAACCTTCCCATAATTGGAGATACAACATACCTCGCAATGAGAAACTAAAACTCTCAGACTTACCCTCTGCCAGCAAGTATGCTAGGCTGAATATGTTCGCATCTCGATATTTATGGCCTCCCGAAAACTCTTCCCAATAATCGAGTCATAACTCTATTGACTCTTTTGAACAAAAACTCTTTTTGTACCCTATATAACCTTACTATCCCAGGAATAATGGTTGGTGTTCACTGTTACACGTCATGATTTGTCCCAACTTGGCATAACGTGAGCTATTCTAATTTCTCGACCCACCTTCACCCACATAGGGTCGTGATCCCATTGCGAAGTAACTAACTATGTAATTGTACAGGGATTCACTCTCCCATTACTACCAAGGAATTCCTAATGCTGAGGAACTCATTATTTCCTGATGGTCCACATTCAATTGGAGCCCAGAAATGTCTTTCTTTGTTTAAGCAATCACTACTATGGCTTTATATCAATATGCATTTTACCTTTCCTATAACCACATCCACATCTATGGATCAGGCGATAGTGTCATCATTGCATGTCGCAAGTCCTTCCCCCTCTCTCTAAGCTTCAGATTCTTATGAAACATTTTCTCTCCGTGTCTTATCAAGTATGTCTCAACTTTCCCGAGTTAAACTTTATCGGATTCTTCCTATACTATCCCCGTGGAAAATCTGGGAATTAATGGTCCTAACTGCCCTAACCCATCAAACGACTAGGTTCTGAAGTCACACCCTTCTACATTTAGTCACCTCTCGCATTACGCATTGTGCCAAAATTCTATATTATGGAAAATACTATAATTCAACTATCTAGGGCGCCCATACACCCTATGTTTTGTGCATTACAACACCACCGTACTAGACGTTTTATATAAATAACAAGTTATGCCCCACATACTTGGCATGAATATATGGTAAGGTCCTACTCAGTCAACTTACCCTTTCAACTTAATCATATCTTAGGTTGCCCCATCGATCTGCTCGTGGTGTCAACAATTGATAACATTATCACATATTATTCTTATACGGCCCCATCGGCCTTAATCTATAACATAACCCTTACCTCACGGCTATAATTACATACATGGGTAATAATTACGACACTAAATCCATGAATTAAAGTCAAGTGTCTCCCAACCTACAATGTTTGTTAAGTTTCATGCGTAGGATGTCTCGCAAAACGAAATTCAAACAAGGAACCCCCCTGATACACTACTACCTAACACAGCTGGTCATTGGGATCTGTTAAGTCTTTAATCCATAACATATATCCCTGAATTCCCGTTTGTGACATAAGAAGTCTACTCGTCCATTTTTATGTTACTAAAGATAGAATAAAACGCAAGGCTCTCACTATCACGAGTTATTAGCGTTATATAATTTACGAGCTATATCTCTCCGCTCTACAATAATTCTATATACCCTGAATCACATCAGTAAAACATCCCTACTCGCCGGGACCAACATAGTAAGACAACTGTGACACCCTGCGAAATAAAATACCGGGTGATCAGTCCTATACCAAATTAAAACAGGAATCTCAGTTGGATCAACCTTAACATGACTGTCGAAAACTTTTTAAAACTTACTAACCACCTAGTATTCCAAAAGCTGGTGCCAATTTTAACTTTTTAATTACACAAAACAGTACATGCAGAAATAAATATAAATCATTCACACAACTGAATAAAACTCAACTGAATAATTAATTAGATAACTTTCCGAATAAACCACCGACCACCAAAGTGAAATAATCCAATACAATTATCCAACACCGGAATAAAATAAGTCTAAAAACTGAACTGAAAGTCAGGGCGACATGCCCTAAATAAAACTGAAATTGATAAGTGATTCCTACTCTAGGAATGAAAGAAAGATGCGTCTAATCCAAACTCTTGCTAGCATCCACATATGCTGCAGCTCCGTGTCCCTCGAATAGAATATCAATCCCGACGTCCCTGTGGCTGGACACCTAAAAGGTTTTGAAAATAGCTTTATAGCAAGGGTTAGAACCCAAAACATTTTAAAAATATTTATTAAGTGAATTAACAGTAGTAATTTAAAATGTATGATTGGGCTTCATATTTAAGTTAGTGTCGCTCTCCCTTGTGGACATTCCCACCCCTCCACTATTGTGCACACCTACAGGTTACCTTAACCCCACCTAGTTGTACTACACCGTCCAACTAGCCCTGGTATAACCTTCCCTTCCCATACCACTCTAACCCGAGTATAATTATTCTTAAATAATAAGTTATCTCACAATTGACTTAATTAATTCCTCTTAAATAGTAGCATATAACCATGTCACAAGTTATATAAAGGAAATACATCACACACTGTATTATTACCCACATATAATATTTACTACCATTATATACGTACCTTTACCACAACATCTACACATATAACATACGTATATCCATCCCTTAGAGTATACCCTTGCCGGATGATTCCCTCTAAAATGTTATCCCACTAGGTGTGCTCACAAAACCTAGTTCCCCAAGTTGGAATCGCTTACCAACTTGGCCCAAAATATAAACGTAGTGGAGGCGGTCAAATTCCTTCCCGAAAAGTGAGATAACCCCTCACCCATATATACTGGACGCTATGACCTGGGGATATACTCGCCCTACTCCTCAAGATAGGGGATTCACCCACATCGCACAACCTCCCTTGATAGCATTAGAGTATATAAATTAAATAAATATCTACTCACTGATATTTAATAGCACACACAATAAATACACACATATATAAATATAAACTATCACCGGACCGTATATATATAATAAATCCCAACTTTATAGTGTACTCAAAATCCCGTACACTGCCTGCAATTTCCTAAGTCTGTGGCCCTACTCAACACAATTATTTTTCTCACATAATAATTTATCATCTTCCCGAGACTATGGTCCGACTCCAATATAATTGATTCACACCTCAATTAATATAATACTTCCCCCGAGCTTATAGTCTGACTCTAATTAAATTAATTAACACTCCCATTAATTTAATACCTCCCCGAGTCTATCGTCCGACTCTAGTTAAATTAATTAACACACTTATTAATTGAATACCGCCCCGAGTCTTTCGTCCGACTCTAATTAAATTAATTAACACAGCCACTAATTTAATACCTCCCCGAGTCTACATTCCGACTCTAATTAAATTAATTAACACACCCATTAATTTAATACCTACCCGAGTCTACAATTCGATTCTTATTTAATTAATTTACACATTAATTAATCAACACAAATCCGAGTCTGTGGTTTGACTCTAATATAATTAATCTAAAACATTAATTAATCAACACAAATCCGAGTCTGTGGTTCGACTCTAATATAATTAATTTACACATTAATTAATTTATACCAAACTGAGTTTGTGGTCCGACTCCCAGTAAATTAATTTACCCGTTAATTAATCTATACCAAATCCCGAGTCTACAACCCGACCCTAAACTGATTAATTACAATATTAATTAATTTAATACTTTTTCGAGTCTACCCTCCGACTCTACCTTCATTAATTATCACATCCATTAAGTTAATAACTTGCTGTCACCAAACCGTTATCCCCGGACTCACTTACTTGGGCCGTAACTTAATATTTCCCGAGTCTATGTTCCGAGTCCAAATTAATTACTCTCTCTCAATAATTAATTTAATACTTTGACGTCACTTAACCAACCTACCCGGACTAGCTCACTTGGTCTATTTTACATCTCCTAATTACATTCCCACATATTCTCCCACAATGTGTCGCATATTCAACTCCATAATTTCCTATTCATATTTACCTATAATTACCAACATACCTGGACTCGCCCACTTGGTCCATAATTAACTTGAATATGTTTCACCCGAAATTTTCACTTTAAGTCTCAACTCTTAACTTAGATTGCACATTCTTAATAGCTATCTTTTGAACTCCTAGGTATTAATTTATCTATAATTTTTCACCAAATAAAATTATACCCAAAATTAAAAAAATAAAACAAGGGTAACCAACAACCCGACCTGACAAAGAATTCTGACCGTCGATCGATCGATGGCCCCCGATCGATCGATTGATCATACATGGGCAGCTCTCCTACCCCACTGAATTCCACCATTAACAAAATCCAAGGTTTTTAAACCTTAATTTAAACCTCTAATCACATCACCCCATCACATAAACATGGTTAATTCACATCCCACACATCATAGGGATCTTAAAATAGACAATTTTCTCCACTTACTTTCATAATTTCCCGAAATGGGTTTTCCATTAAAATTCATCGACTTTGTTCTACCAACCAACAACCAAATCCAAATCCCACCCATTTATATTCCGGATTATCATTCAAATCAGATATCCATACTCAGAGATATACAACACGACAATCTTTACTTTGAATCTCATTCAATAGTTCCATGCACAAAAACCCCCATTTTTGTACCCATTTATCCCACATCACTATGATATGAATTGATTATCATCAATTCAGAAATCACAATAGTTAACCACTTGCCTAGAATTGTTCGTAGTGTCTGATCCGTTGGTGTATTCCCTTAATTTTGCTCCAAAATCCCCAAATTGGCTCTTGATTTTCTTTCCCTCAACTTTCTTCTCAAACCCTAGGTTTAGAGGTGTGTTGACTGCCATTCCCTAGTCTCTCAATCAGGTTAAAAATACTAAACCCCGTTTTTGGCCATGTGGGCCTAATTAAAATGGCCTAACTCACCCCGTGGGGGCCCGGCTATGCCCAAAAATACCCCGAGACCCAATTAAAACCCCCGGGTACTCTTTTCTGACTATCTCGACCCATCTGGACGCAACCGCGCACTCGGAATTTCCATCTGAAATACTTTTTAACATTTCCAAATTTCATGCTCAAAATGTGACACATGAGATTTCCAACCATTTAAACTTAAAGTCGCCAATTATAATTAATTCGGCTCACTCAATTAAATTCTCCAACTCATGAATTTAAGTTTCCCCAATTAAAATATTTTTATAACTCCCAAAAATAATTAATATTAAATCCTCAAAATTACAGGGTGTTACATACTCCCCCCCTTACAAAGGAACTTCGTCCTCGAAGTTAAGATAAGCGTAATGTTCCAAGCATCGCATTTTACTCTCTAGTCATATTCCTCCAAGCCCGCTATATCTGTCCCATCCGCTTTTAACCATATGTTACACAAGTATGCATTTAGATTACCTAGGGCGTCCATACACCCTATACCCGTGATTAACCGCAAAAATTTTTCCTTAATTACCCCCTTACCATACACCCTATCCCCGTTCTTTACTGCACAAGAGCTACCCTACTATGCTTGTCGTAACCCATAATATAACTTCGAACCCGTAGTCATATCACATATTTATATATATATACATATATCTACTGCCCGGGGTACCCAACCCATGTACTAACGACCAAACATCTCCCCACTTTCCAACGTTGCGCTAAGTTTCATGCGTGGGATGTCTCTCAAAGTGAAATCCAAGCAAGGAACCCCCCCCCCCCTGATACACTACTACCCAGCATTGTCGATCGTTGAGATCCATTAGACCCTCAGTCCATAGCACGTACCCCTAAATACTTGTCTTTTAACACAAAAGTATGTATGCTTACCCTCATGCTACTAACGACAACTTAAAATACCGCACCCTTACTATCAGTAGTCCTTGCGCAAAATAAACCCCGAGCTATCTCTCCTTGCTCAAAAATAAATCTAACCACCCTGATTCACTTCAGTAAACATCCCCACTTACCGGAATAAAATATGATAATACGAAACCTCACTATGCGCTATTGTACCACGCAATACAACATATGTATCCACATATATATAGGCTATACACCCTCTCCGGTGATACCTAGTACCGACCATACCCTAGTGTCACGAACACCAAATTTTTCACCACTATCCACCATAGTTAAATTTCATCGCTATCCAACCGATTTTATGGAAATGTTATCAACCTTACTCCCATAATTCTCAAAAGTAGTACCTCTTCGCATAATTCAAACCTTCACTCAATGTACACCTTCAGTCTCATGTGAAGAACACCAAGGAAACTCCTCTACCCCACGAAAAATTTATCCACATACTATGGCTGCTACCGCCAATGCACCCACTAAATTCGACTCACCTGCGAATTCTAGTGAAAAATAAGTCTTATTCTCTGGCATCCTCTTTGTCACTCAAAAATATACCCCACGCCCATAGGGTAAAAATAATTACCTCCATACTCCAACTGCTACGGCTGATCCTCGAGTTTTGGAGCATCTTCTCCCTGCCCGAATGCACCCATGACTTGCTTTAGTGGTTGTACATCCAGGACCTCGTCCTGTAGTTGACCCTTGCCTTGCTTAAGACAATATCTCTTCATACGTCTCGCTTCCCCCGCAAACGAAATAGCTTCTAATGTATTCACACTGCCACTGGTCCCTTCCATGCTGGCCTTATTGGGATTCCTGACCATCCTGCCAATAGCCTCGAGTTCTAAATTGTTTGGCATGATTTCCCTACTGGAAATCCTTCCCCTGATCTCCACCATTTTTCTGCTGGGATACCCCACTGGTATTGTTCCCTTCTGCCTTATTCGACCGGCTAGATCCCACTCCCCTCCCGCTTCCGTTCACGTGGAAGCGATATTCCTGACAGTGCCAGAGTGTTGCGTTATGGACATCAGTATAACCTACTAATGCAAAATTACCCATTAAATCTTGTCTGATTCTCCAGACTAACCCATCCATAAACTTGGGTTTCTTTACCTCTTCATTGCTTACCTCATCCGGTACAAAATTTTCTAACCGAGTGAATTCTTCCTCGTAATCGACCACTGAACGGTCTCCCCGAGTCACCTCTCTAAATTTTCTCCTCATTTCGGTCTCAACCACTGGAGGAAAATATTTGCGGTTGAACCTCACCCAAAACTTTGCAATAACTAATGTATCCCTTCCCTTAACTGTGGTGATCGACTCCCACCACTGTAGCGCTGATCCCACTAAACTAAAAGTGGCTAGCATTGGCTTCCGCACCTCAACGCAATCTCCCATTCTTAGGTGACACTTGATATCTCTCTTCCTTGACACGCTAGCACTACATCTGGACCCCCTCACAACTCTG
This sequence comes from Sambucus nigra, assembly GCA_949130495.1. Classification (NCBI taxonomy): domain Eukaryota; kingdom Viridiplantae; phylum Streptophyta; class Magnoliopsida; order Dipsacales; family Adoxaceae; genus Sambucus; species Sambucus nigra. The sequence continues at coordinate 425,335,838 of OX422218.1, forward strand.
GTGGGTTCCCACTAAAAAAAACCTCTCTTACTTGCTGCCACCCCAACGACCCCGTGTGAGTCTGAACATCTGGTGCGACTAACAGTTGTGGCTGATTTCGTGAAAAGTACCCTGCCGTTGCGACCACCGTCGTTTTAACCGCCCGCGCCACTGGTTCAGTTACCTGTGCTGCCAAAATCATCTCTGCCAGTTGCTGCGGTAACTCTTGCTCCTGACGAGCCTCCCTCGTCTCATCTCCCCCTGCTACCCTAGCTGCTCTCTCTTTCCTAGGAATCATCTGGAATGATAATCGAATCGTATGAGTTCACCTTCAAATATAAATTTGGTAGAAGAACATAAATACGCATGCGTATAAGAATACAATAATCCTATAATAGGGCTCTATATCAAAGATTGCTAAGCCAAAACGTTAAAAGCCGCACAGATCCTAAGGACACTAGAACTTGATGCACTAATACCATCTGTGACACCCTACCTAATAAAATACTGGGTGATCAGTCTTATAACAAATTAAAACAGGAATCCCAGTTGGATCATCCTTAGCATCATTGTCAAAAACTTTTTAAAACTTACTAACCACCTAGTATTCCAAAAGTTGGTGCCAATTTTAACTTTTTAATTATACAAAACAGTACATGCGGAAATAAATATAAATCATTCACACAACTGAATAAAACTCAACTGAATAATTAATTACACAACTTGCTGAATAAACCACCAGCCACCAAAGTAAAATAATCCAATACAATTATCCAACACCGGAATAAAATATATCTGAAAACTGAACTGAAAGTATGGGCGACATGCCCTAAATAAAACTAAAACTGATAAGTGATTCCTACTATAGGAAGGAATGAATGGTGCGTCTAATCCATACTCCTTCTGGCATCCACATATGCTGCAGCTCAGTGTCCCTCGAATAGAATATCAATCCTGGCGTCCCTGTGGCTGGATACCTAAAAGGTTTTGAAATTAGTTTTATAGCAAGGGTTAGAACCCAAAACATTTTGAAAATATTTAGCAAGTGAATTAACTGCAATAAATTAAAATGCATGAATGCGCTTCATATTTAAGTTAGTGTCGAACTCTCTTTTGGACATTCTCACCCCTCCACTAATGTGCACACCTACCGGTTACCTTAACCCCACCTAGTTGTACTACCCCGTCCAAATATCCCTGGTATAACCTTCCCTTGCCATACTACTCTAACCTGGGTATAATGATTCTTGAATAATAAGTTATCTCACAATTAACTTAATTAATTCCTCTTAAATTGTAGCATATAACTGTGTCACAAGTTATATAAAGGAAATACATCACACACTGTATTATTACCTGCATATAATATTTACTACCACTATATACGTACCTTTACCACAAAATCTACACATATAACATACGTATATCCATCCCTTCGAGTATACCCTTGCCAGATGATTCCCTCTAAAATGTTATCCCACTAGGTGTGCTCACAAAACCTAGTTCCCCAAGTTGGAATCGCTCACCAACTTGGCCCAAAATATAAATGTAGTGTAGGCGGTCATATTCCTTCCCTGAAAGTGAGATAAGCCTTCACCCATATATAGCAGACGCTTTGACCTGGGGATATACTCGCCCTACTCCTCAAGCTAGTGGATTTACCCACATCACGCAACCTCCCTTGATAGCATTAGAGTATATAGATTAAATAATTATTTACTCACTGATATTTAATAGCACACACAATAAATACATACATACATATATATATATACTATCACCGCACCGTATATATATAATAAGCCTCGGCTTTACCGTGTACTCAAAATTCCGTACACTGCGTGTAATTTCCTGAGCCTGTCGCCCGACTCAACACAATTAATTTTCTCACTTAATAGTTTATCGTCTTCCTGAGTCTATGGTCCGACTCTAATATAATTAATTCACGCCTTAATTAATATAATACTTTCCCCGAGTCTATGGTCCGACTCTAATTAAAGTAATTAACATACCCATTAATTTAATACCTCCCCGAGTCTATCGTTAGACTCAAATTAAATTAATTAACACACTTATTAATTTAATACTGCCCCGAGTCTATGGTCCGACTCTAATTAAATTAATTAACACACCAATTAATTTAATACCTCCCCGAGTCTACCATCCGACTCAATTAAATTAATTAATACACCCATTAATTTAATAGCTACGTGAGCCTATAATCTAACTCTTATTTAATTAATTTACACATTAATTAATCAACACAAATCCGAGTATGTGGTCCCACTCTAATATAATTAATTTACACATTAATTAATCAACACAAATCCGAGTCAGTGGTCCTACTCTAATATAATTAATTATACATTAATTAATTCATACCAAACTGAGTCTGTGGTCTGACTCCCAGTAAATTAATTTAGACGTTAATTAATTTATACCAAATCCCGGGTCTACAACCCGATCTTAAACTGACAAATTACAACATTAATTAATTTAATACCTTTTCGAGTCTACCCTCCGACTCTACCTTCATTAATTATCACATCCATTAATTTAATAACTTGGTGTCACCCAACCATTATCCCCGAACTCACCTACTTGGCCCGTAACTTAATATTTCCCGAGTCTATATTCCGACTCCAAATTAATTACTCTATCTCAATAATTAATTTAATACTTTGACGTCACTTAACCAACCTACCCGGACTCGCTCATGTAACAACCCGCCTAATAAGATACCGGGCGATCACTCCAATATTAAATTAAAACAGGAGTTTCATATGGATCATTCTTAGCATCACTGTCGAAAATCCAATTAATTACTAATATCCTATTAGGTGGCCGTTAAAAACTTTTATCTAACTACTCTTTTTAGCGCACAAATTAAAACATTCACAATTAAATGCGTAATGAACTGAAATAGAAAAGAAAAGAACTAAAATAACCGAACACTCGGTCCAAATAATACAACCATATCGAATGATGTACTGAAAGAATAAATAAATGCAATTGAGCCATTGACTCGAGTGTTTATAAAATAACTCCTATCTAGAGTACAAGGAAAGAAACGTCTACCGATAACCTGCAAGCATCCACAGCTGCTGCAACAGACGTCTGACTCGAAAGAGTTCCCATCCAGGCGTCCCTGTGTCTGGACACCTATATATATACCGTATAGAGAAAGAAAGGAGAGTAGACAAACGGGTCAGGGCCCGAATGTTTAGAAAATATTTTGCAAGTTCATAAATGCTTTATTTTTAGAAAAATAGTTTTATCTCATATTTAAATTGGTATCGCACTCTCGTGAGATACCCCTCACCTCTCCCCTAACAGTGCACCCCTAGCGCATCCCTATAAACCTCCTAGTCAAGCTACCCTGCTAAACTAATCTAATACCCAACCACTATCTAACCTAGATAGTCAAACAGATGTACTAAGGGCTAAACTTCACTTTAATCTCGACGCTATGCCATGTTCGTGCGTGGGGTGTCTCGCGAAGCGAAATCCAAACAAGGAACCCCCCCGATACACTACTATGCAGCAAGGTCGATCTTTGAGATCCGCCAGTCCCTCAGTACAGAAAGATATATAATATATATACCATAACATTTAATAATATAAGAGCACTAAGGATTAAACTTCTCCCCAGTCTCAACATTGTGCCATATTCGTGCGTGGGGTGTCTCGCAAAGCGAAATTCAAACAAGGAACCCCCCCGATACACTACTATGCGGCACGGTCGATCGTCGGGATTCATTAGACCCTCGGCACCCAGTTTATACATATACATACATCTACAATATACTTCCGGATAATATAAATATCTCCCGGACTGAGGATTTCTTGATATATAAAGTATTTATAAATACTTATCCTTTTCATTTCAAAAACTTCCATTTCCCTTCTCATATCCAGGAAATGTATTTAAAAACCAATTCATTATCATGAATTGCTTTAATAAATCATATACCTTTTCAAAAGCCAGTTTTATTATCATAAAATGCTTTTCCTTATCAAATATCCCATTTCCCTTTTTATACTCAGGAAATGTATTCCAAGACATTTTCATTATCATAAAAATGCTTTGATCATAACATATTCTTCCACATCCCTTCTTCCATCCGGGAAGTGTTACCGAAGCCAATTTAAATATAACCCATTTCCCTTCCTATATCCAGGAAATGTAATTAAAGCAAATCCATTATTATGAACTGCTTTAATAAACGCGTTCTAAGACCGCCCGTCCGGATTTTTCCAATTTACCATTTTTAGGGGTTTATTCGTTTTAACTCCCAAAAACCCGTTTTATCCACGAATACCCAACCCAAAATCATAATGTTTGTTATACCAACAATGATATGACATATTTATGCATAAAAACAAATAAAGCAAGTAAACACTTGCCTCGTGGATAAAATCCGACGACCTCGAGCCGAATCCCGCGGAGGCTGGCCGGAATCTCCCCCTTTTTTCCTCTTTTCTTCCTCCTCTCTCTCTTCTCTCTCTTTCTCTTATTTTCTTTCTCTTTTTCTCCCTCTCTTCCTCTTTATATATAGAGAAAAGGGTTTTAACCCTTTAAAACCCAAAAACGACTCGTTTACCCAATTACGAGTTACTTTTACCTCTAAAATTATCCAAAACTCATTTTCGACAATCGGACACTCTTTTCCGACTATCTCGGCCATTCCGAGAATTATGGCGCAGTCGAAATTCCCATCCGAGGTACTTGACCAAAAATCACTATTCCAACCCAAAATAATTAAATGCGGTGTTCTACTCAAAATCTCACTTCTTTTGTCGCTATACTCCGTGGCGACATATAAATAAAATATCTCGACCTATATGGTCCCAAAATAATTTATAACACCCTTCGAAAATCATTAAATCCTCGAAAATCCCAGAAATCACTATTTCGAGAAATTCTCCAAATTCCAAATTATACTTAATTATGGGATTTAATCGTCTCCAAAAGGGCGGGTTATTACATACTCCCCTCCTTACAACAGAATTTCATCCTCGAAATTCAGATGTAACTTGCACCCTCTAACTAGGATTACTACAAATCCTAAAACCTCATGGAAAAAAAATACTAACCTAATGGTTCCCAACCATACACTATGCGGCTACCGCAATCATAAAGTGACTCTAATACGTCACTTAATACCCATCCTCTAAAATGCCTCTTGGCATGGATTTCAATCTCGTGTACTACTCTTATTTTAACTAGGCGGTATATCAAACTACCTTACCAAGGTTCCCAAACACCTTTCTAACTTGTGCATATCAGCACATACATTACGAACGTCTGACACGCATCACTCTCTCCCAATAAGGATCTCCTTTCCTCGGTGTAATACTCATCTATGGGTCCTCCGAACCCGCGCATTTCAATATTCCTAACCTCGGCGCTGCTAATACTAGTGAACCTATATCCTAAAAATGCTACGATCTATGCGTTACCCTACCTATTCGAAACTAATATAGTCCTAAGTATGTCCCTAGTGCCCAAGGCCTCTCCCAACTCCCGACAAGTGCTTGGTTTCATGCGTGGGACGTCTCGCCAAGGCGAAATCCAAACAAGGAACCCTCCCGTTACACTACTCCCTCGTGTAGTCGGTCATCGAGATATAACGACCCAAGGCACAGAAGAGGGACGTCCTAAATCCTACTAGGCTAGCCTATGAACGCATTCTTACTATCTTATCCTTCTGCCCATACAGAAGGAAACCTAACTAATCAAGTGCCCACTTTCTGTGGAAAGTGTCACGAACATAATACCCAAAATGTAGCTCCTCAAAACTTACCTTTTCATTAAGGCCTGACTATTGTCCTCAAATCAATTCTCTAAGTCCAACCTCACCCACCCATTTGTGGCGAAGGGACCACTTTAGTGCTTCTCCATAGCACAATATTTCCATAAGTATATTAACATTATGTGGTTCATAGCCTATAGTGGTTCATCCACACTATAAGACCTTTCCACAAGATCAACATCCTTGCATCCCATAACAGCTCCCCACTCCCGACGCCGTTAAGAGTCTGTGTGGAGTGTCTCGCAAAGCGAAATCCAAACAAGGAACCCCTCCACACATTAACCCTTGACTTCGTTGGTTGTGGAGTTCAGTCATTTCAACATGCAATCGGGATAACCCTATCCCCTAATCCAAGAAAAGGTGATCTGAACTCCTATCTCTAACTAAGAGTCATACCACCCTACGCTCGTACTCGTTCCTAAGTCCTTGCGCAAACTAATACTGAGCTAAATCTTATGGCTCAACAAGGATTCTGTGGGCCTCAAATTATATCTATAAGGTTGCCACATATACCACCCAAAATAAGGAAGCCTCTGCTCATCGAGGTTCCATAAATCCATAATAGCAAAGGTGTACTCAACCTGTATCAAGGTGAGACACCAGAATAACAACTTGTTCCCTCCAAGAACTGCGGACACGATAGACTTGCCATTATTAGCCTTCTATCGCTCCGTTACACCATATACCGTATACGTATATATACAAAATATAAGCACCCTCCTCTATGGCGAATGAAGGGAAATAAAATTCCGCTATTGCGGAAAACACATAGTCATACATTAAAATGTTATCGAGACCGCCACAACTCAAAATACACACACGAGTCTAGGGCTAACTAATACCGCGACTATATCTAGTCACGCCAAATACTCACACCATATACCTCTGCTGAACCTTAGGTGAAAAAATTCCCAAAGCTGCATTCTTCTCATCCTGCTGATTCATGGGGACTCACGGTTAGAACTATCCGTAAGATCCCTTTGGAATCCTTATCTCCACGGGGTAATCCAACTTTAGTACCACACTCTATTACGGCGGCACTATGGTACTCGTAACTACTATGCTTTAGTAGTCATTGACATAATTCTTAACAATTACCATAGAGAGAGTGACCTCTACTAAGGTACTCATCCCAACCTTCTGCCAGCTGCACCAGCTAAGCCTCACCTCCTGCTGCCATCCAAGCTCCGCACACGATTTTCAAACGAGCGCGCAAAAGATTTTTATAATCTCATAATATGGCAGGAGAATGAAATCTCACAAGAGATATCAACAATCCTAATCCTGGGGCTCTATACAAATCGAGAGCAACGCTAAAAGCGTAGTACGTCCGCACAGATTCCTAAAGACACTAGAACCTGATGCTCTGATACCATCTGTAACAACCCGCCTAATAAGATACCGGGCGATCACTCCAATATTAAATTAAAACAGGAGTTTCATATGGATCATTCTTAGCATCACTGTCGAAAATCCAATTAATTACTAATATCCTATTAGGTGGCCGTTAAAAACTTTTATCTAACTACTCTTTTTAGCGCACAAATTAAAACATTCACAATTAAATGCGTAATGAACTGAAATAGAAAAGAAATGAACTAAAATAACCGAACACTCGGTCCAAATAATACAACCATATCGAATGATGTACTGAAAGAATAAATTAATGCAATTGAGCCATTGGCTCGAGTGTTTATAAAATAACTCCTATCTAGAGTACAAGGAAAGAAACGTCTACCGATAACCTGCAAGCATCCACAGCTGCTGCAGTAGACGTCTGACTCGAAAGAGTTCCCATCCAGGCGTCCCTGTGTCTGGACACCTATATATATACAGTATAGAGAAAGAAAGGAGAGTAGACAAACGGGTTAGGGCCCGAATGTTTAGAAAATATTTTGCAAGTGCATAAATGCTTTATTTTTAGAAAAATAGTTTTATCTCATATTTAAATTGGTATCGCACTCTCGTGAGATACCCCTCACCTCTCCCCTAACAGTGCACCCCTAGCGCATCCCTATAAACCTCCTAGTCAAGCTACCCTGCTAAACTAATCTAATACCCAACCACTATCTAACCTAGATAGTCAAACAGATGTACTAAGGGCTAAACTTCACTTTAATCTCGACGCTATGCCATGTTCGTGCGTGGGGTGTCTCGCGAAGCGAAATCCAAACAAGGAACCCCCCCGATACACTACTATGCAGCAAGGTCGATCTTTGAGATCCGCCAGTCCCTCAGTACAGAAAGTATATAATATATATACCATAACATTTAATAATATAAGAGCACTAAGGATTAAACTTCTCCCCAGTCTCAACACTGTGCCATATTCGTGCGTGGGGTGTCTCGCAAAGCGAAATCCAAACAAGGAACCCCACCCCCGATACACTACTATGCGGCACGGTCGATCATCGGGATTCATTAGACCCTCGGCACCCAGTTTATACATATACATACATCTACAATATACTTCCGGATAATATAAATATCTCCCGGACTGAGGATTTCTTGATATATAAAGTATTTATAAATACTTATCCTTTTCATTTCAAAAACTTCCATTTCCCTTCTCATATCCAGGAAATGTATTTAAAAACCAATTCATTATCATGAATTGCTTTAATAAATCATATACCTTTTCAAAAGCCAGTTTTATTATCATAAAATTCTTTTCCTTATCAAATATCCCATTTCCCTTTTTATACTCAGGAAATGTATTCAAAGACATTTTCATTATCATAAAAATGCTTTGATCATAACATATGCTTCCACATCCCTTCTTCCATCCGGGAAGTGTTACCGAAGCCAATTTAAATATAACCCATTTCCCTTCCTATATCCAGGAAATGTAATTAAAGCAAATCCATTATTATGAACTGCTTTAATAAACGCGTTCTAAGACCGCCCGTCCGGATTTCTCCAATTTACCATTTTTAGGGGTTTATTCGTTTTAACTCCCAAAAACCCGTTTTATCCACGAATACCCAACCCAAAATCATTAGGGTTTGTTATACCAACAATGATATGAGATATTTGTGCATAAAAACAAATAAAGCAAGTAAATACTTGCCTCGTGGATAAAATCCGACGAGCTCGAGCCGAATCCCGCGGAGGCTGGCCGGAATCTCCCCCTTTTTTCCTCTTTTCTTCCTCCTCTCTCTCTTCTCTCTCTTTCTCTTCTTTTCTTTCTCTTTTTCTCCCTCTCTTCCTCTTTATATATAGAGAAAAGGGTTTTAACCCTTTAAAACCCAAAAATGACTCGTTTACCCAATTACGAGTTACTTTTACCTCTAAAATTACCCGAAACTCATTTTCGACAATCGAACACTCTTTTCCGACTATCTCGGCCATTCCGAGAATTATGGCGCAGTCGAAATTCCCATCCGAGGTACTTGACTGCAAATCACTATTCCAACCCAAAATAATTAAATGCAGTGTTCTACTCAAAATCTCACTTCTTTTGTCGCTATACTCCGTGGCGACATATAAATAAAATATCTCGACCTATATGGTCCCAAAATAATTTATAACACCCTTCGAAAATCATTAAATCCTCGAAAATCCCAGAAATCACTATTTCGAGAAATTCTCCAAATTCCAAATTATACTTAATTATGGGATTTAATCGTCTCCAAAAGGGCGGGTTATTACAGCTCACTTGGTCCATTTTACATCTCCTAATTACATTCCCACATATTCACCCATAATGTGTCGAACATTCCGAGTCTGTAGTCCGACTCTAATATAATTAATTTACACATGAATTAATCAACAGATATCCGAGTCTGTGGTCCAACTCTAATATAATGAATTTACACATTAATTAATTCATACCAAACTGTGTCTGTGGTCCGACTCCCAGTAAATTAATTTAGATGTTAATTAATTTATACCAAATCCCGGGTCTACAACCCTATCTTAAACTGACTAATTACAACATTAATTAATTTAATTCCTTTTCGAGTCTACCCTCCGACTCTACCTTCATTAATTATCACATCCATTAATATAATAACTTGGTGTCACCAAACAATTATCCCCAGATCACTTACTTGGCCCGTAACTTAATATTTCCCGAGTCTATGTTTCGACTCCAAATTAACTACTCTATCTCAATAATTAATTTAATACTTTGACGTCACTTAACCAACCTACCAAGACTCGCTCACATGGTCCATTTTACATCTCTTAATTACATTCCTTCATATTCGCCCACAATGTGTCGCACATTCATCTCCATAATTTCCTAATTATATTTACCAATAATTACCAACATACCCAGACTCGCGCACTTGGTCCGTAATTAACTTGAATATGTTTCACCCAAAATTTTCACTTTATGTCTCAACTCTTAACTTAGATTGCACATTCTTAATAGCTATCTTTTGAGCTCCTAGCTATTAATTTATCTATAATTTTTCACCAAATAAAATTATACCCAAAATCCAAAAAATAAAACAAGGGTAACCAAAAACCCGACCTGACAAAGAATTTCGACCGTCGAGCGATCGATGGCCCCCGATCGATCAATTGATCATACCTGGGCAGCTCTCCTTCCCCACTGAATTCCCCCATTAACGAAATCCAAGGTTTGTAAACCTTAATTTAAACCCCTAATCACATCACCCCATCAGATAAACATGGGTAATTCACATCCCAGACATCATACGGATCTTAAAATACACAATTTTCTCCACTTACTTTCATAATTTCCCGAAATGGGTTTTCCACTAAAATTCATCAACTTTGTTCTACCAAACAGCTTCCAAATCCAAATCCCACCCATTTATATTATGGATTCTCATTCAAATCAGATATCCATACTCAGAGATATACAACACAATAATTTTTACTTTGAATCTCATTCAATAGTTCCATGCACAAAAATCCCATTTTTGTACCCATTTTTCCCCAAAACGAATTTTGGTTTACACATCACTATGTTATGAATTGATTATCATCAATTTAGAAATCACAACAGTTAACCACTTGCCTGGAATTGTTCGTAGTGTCTGATCCGATGGTGTACTCCCTTAGCTTGGCTCCAAAATCCCCAAATTTTCTCTTGATTTGCTTTCCCCAAACTTTCTTCTCAAACCCTAGTTTTAGAGGTGTGTTGGCTGTCGTTCTCTAATCTCTCAATCAGGTTAAAAATACTAAATCTCTTTCTTGGCCATGTGGTCCTAATTAAAAAGGGCCAACTCACCCCGTGTGGGACCGACTATGCCCAAAAATATCCCGGGTATTCTTTCCTGACTATCTCGATCCATCTGGACGCAACCACGTACTCGGAATTGCCATCCGAAATACTTTTTTGACATTTACAAATTTCGTCCTCAAAATGCGACACACGAGATTTCCAACCATTTAAACATAAAGTCGCCAATTATAATTAATTCCGCTCACTCAATTAAATTATCCAACTCATGAATTTAAGTTTCTCCAATTTTAATATTTTTATAACTCCCAAAAATAATTAAATATTAAATACTCAAAATTACGGGGTGTTACAACGACATACTAACTGAAGTCTATAATACAATATAACACATGATCAGGCTCAACCGTCTTTCAGGTGATGCCTGGCTAAAACCATATATTTAAAATTTAAAATTTTCAGTACAATAGTCTTTTCACATAATTTACTATTGTTCAAACCCTCAGTAACCAGTAACCGTACAGTATAATAATAATAAAAATATCCACTATTATCATAAAGCTCAAAGGAGCACGAATCATTATATAATACCATCTACAATTTCTCTTAGGGTCCATTTGATAGCACTTGAATTCCAAGGCAAAATTTAAAAAGTTGGAAAATTTCAAAATTTTCCAACTTTTAGACCGTTTGATAGCGAAAATGTGCCTTGAAATTTTTTTTTATGTACAAGAGCCTTAAGCACGATTTGTCACCCAAAGGTGGAAACCAATTCTTTTGGGGGGCGGGGAGAGGGGGGTCAGGTTTTTGTTTTCCACCTTTGGATGGCAAATCATTCAAATTTTTTTTTTAAACTCAGTATATTTTATAATTATACAAATATATATAATTTGTAAATATATATATATATATATATATATATATATATATATATATATATATATATATTGTATATTTCATATATTTCGTATATTTTATATATTTTAGTATGTATGTATATTTCATATATGTATATATTCCGTATATAATTATATATTTCATATATGAATATATTTTGTATATTTAATATTTTTCATATGTTTATATATTCCGTACATTTATATATTTTAGTATATACGTATATTTTATATATTTTAGTATATATGTATATTTCATATATTGCGTATATTTCATACATGTATATATTCCGTATATATTTATATATTTCATATATGTATATATTTATATATTCTGTACATTTATATATGTTTGTATATCATATATCTTATATATTTTAGTATATATGTATATTGCGTATATTTCATATATGTATATATTTCGTATATTTCTATATTCCGTACATTTATATATTTTAGTATATATGTATATTTTATTTATTTTAGTATATATGCATATTTCGTATATGGCATATATTTCATATATGTATATATTCCGTATATATTTATATATTTCAAATATGTATATATTTCCTATATTTAATATTTTTCATATATTTATATATTTTGTACATTTATATATTTTTGTATACACGTATAATTTAGTGTATACGTATATTTCGTATGTTGTGTATATTTCATATATGTATATATTCCGTATATATTTATATATTTCATATATGTACATATTTTTTACCTTTATATATTTTGTATTTTTTCCTATATTTTTTACATTAATATATATTTTTTAAATATTAATATATTTTGTATATTTTTTTTCTAATATTTCGTTTATTACATATATTTGGTTTATTTGGTTTATTTCTAATATTAATATTTTTTTTATTTTTTTTATATTTCATTTATTTTTTTATTTATTTCATATATTTCGTTAATTTGTTAATATATTTTTTAATATATATATTAAAAAATATATATATGTATTCCGTAAATAAAATTTTCTCAATTATTTCTACTTTCCAACTTTTGTGTTTGATAGAAAAGGTGGAAAATTAATGATTTTCCAACTTGTATCAAACACACACCTGTTGGAAAATAATGATTTGCCTTGGAATTATTTTCCCTAGAATCATTTGCCCCGAAATCATTTACATTTTCCCACTTTCTTATCAAACAGGGCCTTAGTGTCCACACTTGCTCCTCCCCACAGGTGGCATGAAAATTTGCTACCAAATGGTAGTCATTTACATAATAAGGCAGTTGTCGCCAGTGTATCCACTAAGCCGGATGCACACTCAAACCCTTAGTGTTAACTATTCACATATGTTGTGACACACCCACGTCTCTAGAACTCGTCATTTATTCACAAGGATAAAGCAAAGCTCCATCAGTCTATCCTGATCGTAGGGTCTCCATACACGCACGCTTTGCGACCCATAATTATCTATAATCATTATACCTTTCCGATTCCATTCCTTCAAATTTTTTTACTTCCTTTTTGATGGGTGAATTATTCTATTTTGTGGCTCTCCCGCCCGACATCGATTCATTGGCCTCAAATATGGCCTTACTGGCCTTCCCTTTATTTCCCTGGGCTCCGTCGACCCCAGAATATGGTATGCTACAGTTATTGAGGACTACGCTGGTCCTGCCTAGATCCACTACTCTCGGGTTATTGATTACATGCCCAATTCTCCTGACCCAATTTCTATGCTGGATATTTCACTTCTCCAACTGTTATGCCTTACAAGCCTGGTTTATTTTCCCAATACTATCAATTTCACTTCTCATGTGAACACATTCAATACTCGTAACCCTTATCTCTACATACAGGGAAATTTCCTTTTAACTAATCCTCCCGAACTTGTTAGGATGTCCTTCTCTTGGACCTGGTAGTCTTAACACCTAGTTGTTATTTTCGTTGTTCCATACGCTCTATAGGGCATATGGACCACATGATCGACCCGCTAGTCTTGGATGAATCCATCACCATTCCATTAAGATCTAATCATATCATTTAAATAGGTTTCCCCTCACTGGGTATACTTTCTGGTGATGTTCTACTAACAGTATTGAATTCAACCATGCCCTTCGGCTAGGTATTACAACTCGAATGGCTCCCTTTCTTCTGGGGCGTTGACCTATTCTAATAAACATATACTTTGATGACATTGACACTATTCACCTTAGTCGTACCTCCCATTCACACTAGGGTATCCTACCCACGAGTCCATTTTCAACTTTCGAACCCTTTTATCTTTCGCAACTCCTACTTCGGTTACGAAGTTCTCTTACCAAGTTAACTCATCATTTATGGTCATTATCTACCCGACCTATTAGTGATAAGTTCAAAATCTCTTCCATATCTCTGTCTGACCAGAAGATGCGAATTTTTAAATGGTCAACCCGTACCCAATATCTCGGTGTGATTAACTATTTTTTACTCCTTGCTGTTTCTCTGAGCTAGAAAATCTCGTATGAATTTAAAATTCTGAGTGTCACTACACTCTCCTTTACATTATTGACTTTGGATTAGCTTCCTCCATTAGCCCATCATGCTTAGATATTATTTTTGGTGACTTCTACCGCGATCTCCTCTCCCCGAATGCTTCACAACTCTTAATTGTTTTCCTCCTCCTGTAGTCCCGCTAACGGCCTTCGCTGGTCGTCCCCTATTGCTCAGAGTACAAAGTCCAATAACTCAAACATAGGAATTGACTTCACTAAAATAAGTCACAGGAGAGCGCAAATCGCATACCTAGTCGAATAAAACAATCCTAGAATAAGGCTCTACATCAAATAACGCTAAGCTGAAACGTAATAAGCCGTACAGATCCTAAAGGACACTAGAACCTGATGCTCTCATACCACCTCTGACACACCCCGATATTTAATTGGGCGGGGTGTCATATCTCATTAGTGTTGGAGTATTTTTTTTGTTTAACACAGTGCATAGTCGTACAATCAGAGAAAACAATATCTAAATTTTCTTAATTGTTTACACTTAAAATATAGAAAACATTTATTATTTATATTATACACGATTTCATACTTTTCAAAATTATCAGCGTGCCTTCTGGCACGGGCATACCCTAGTATGTATATATATATATATACATACATACTAGGGTATGCCCATGCTTGAAGGCACGATGAAAATTTTCGAAAGTGTACGTCGTTGATTGAACCATACATCGTATTTATTTCGCAACAGATAAATATTTTTTTCTAAAAACTATTGTACGAACCTATTAGTTTAAAATAATGGAGAAGTTTTGAAAAGTTTTTTTGCATAGGTAGATACATACACACATAGATACATAAACACATACATATATACATACACATTTTCTTACCACAAAAATGTTTAAAAACATTTAAAAATATGAAATACTCCAATAATAATATTAATATTCCGTCCAAGACTTCATAAAAAAAACATAATAGGCATTAAATACTAATTTAAGCCGTACCCTTCTAATTTAGAACAAAAATATGTAAACAACTTAGGAAAATTGGGTAGAACCTCCTTTGTTTATAGGATTATCCACCCTATTTAAGAAATAAAAAAGTAAAACAATAATATTCAATCCCATGATCTTACACATAAATGAGGGAACTATATTCAACATTTACCTTTTAAAGTCATTACAAATGAACTCAAATAAATAAATGTACGCAATCCAAATACGCGTCGACACGAAATCCCGCAAAATCTGGCTAAATAATCTCAACACCACATGATCAATGATGTCCAGGATCGGGTTAAAGGCACACCTTGTTTGTCACAATGTCCTGTGTTGGAGTTTAAGGGATACCCGATGTGTATGAATCATGTTTAGTTTAGGTCCCAATGCATGCCCCATGCTCGCGATAATAAACACCTATATTAATGTACTATGTGGATCATAATGGTTTGCTACCTGAATTATAAAGAAAACAAAAACCACAACAGTATAAGTATATGTATAAGATGGCTTATGACAAAATTTCAAACAAAAAGCACAATAATATAACATAGAGATTACCAAATTCCCACATGCAGTATCATAATTTTTTTGAATAATAATAGGTACAAGTTTACAAAGATACCTGAGTAAATTCTAAATGTAGTTAATCATGGTCACAAAGGATATATTGTGAAAAAATTTCCATATAAGAACAATATCCCTCGTTCTTCAAACCAATCCATGTACTCTGCAATCTACGTAGAAATATTGAAGCTAAATTGCAATCGACACATATAGGAGTGCCAGATGGACTTGGTGAAGCTATAAATGATGTTCTCTCCAGTGCACTGTAACAAATAAATAAAAAGAACAAATGAAGCATTTGTATTTCATTCGTCAACAGAAAACAAAAATAAACTCTATTGAACTAACTTAGTAATTATTATATTCATGTAAAAACTAAAATAGATTAAACAACACGAAATCTTACCAAGTTCAACCAACTTTGAGGGAGAGTCATATAGCTTCACATAAATCACATAATGACCCCCATTGATAGCCTAATGATTACATCTTCAAGGCGATGGTGGAAGCAACATAGATATATAATGCATAATGACCACCATATTAATCTGCACAAATATATGTCTGATCTATATGTATTATGTTGAAGCGAATTAATAAACGTATATTATAAAACCAATGCATAAAATTTCACTTAAATCTTATAGTGGTATAAAAAAAATTTAAATCATACCATATTTAATGTCTACCATAGAACATCCAAGGTTCAAGCACATGCCTGTAACAACCCTTGATTTTGGGAGGCTCATTTTTTTTATATTAATTTTACCGCATAAGGTAATTATATAAAATGTGGGGTCTGGGGTAAATATTAATTGAATGAATTGAAAGTTAATATTTACTAAATTGATGCATATTTACTGTATGTGGAAGTAAATATCATCAGGTTGCATGTTTATAGTGTCATTTATATAAATGACATGATAGTTCAAATGAAATTGGAACTCACAAAATAAATTACAAAATTTCCGGACGCCAGTTTAGAGGGTGTAGTTAGTCTCAGAATGTGCGAGACAGTCAAAATAAGTGCCATATTGTATTTTTGTGTTTCGGGCACTTTTACCTGATTTTAGCTTATATGCGTATTTGGGAGTCATCTTAATGTGGTGTTAATCATTTAAGTTGGGATTTTAACCTAAGCCACAATTTAAGTCTTCTAAAATCCCCTAATTTCCTTATTTTATGTCTTACACTTAGAGAGAAAAGGAGAGAAAGAGAGCTTGGGAGAAAAAGTGGAGAAAGAAGAGAGAAAATGAAGGTGGAAGATGGATTGTTGCTACTACTCAAGGAAATCTGAATTTGCAACCCTAAGTCAAGTTTTTTACTTGCAAATATGTGATTTAAGATGAATAATTTGTATGATAATTATGTATATTTATTTGGAGATCATAATGGAATTTATGGGAATTAAACCCTAATCTTTATTTTGATGAAATTGGTGGATTATAATGGTTATAAATCATGTAGGATAATCTTTGGGTAGATAAAGATTGTTGGTTGAGTTCAAAACAAAGGAGGTTTAGGATTTGGGAAAAGTGAAATTTTCACTTGGGTTAAAATTTTGGAAGAAGGAAGAACCCTAGGTCTGCTACGACCGGTCGACCGCGGTCTTGTGACCGGTCGACTGGGCCTTCGTGGGAGGGCTTACTGCTTTCCTACAAAGGCATAAATTTGGAGTGCGGTCGACCGCGATTCCTTTACCGGTCGACCGGCCCCTCTATTTTAAGCTTTCTCCTTTTCTCCGTAGGCAAAACCTTAAGACGCGGTCGACCGCGGTCTTGAGACCGGTCGAACGGTCCCCTGTTTTTCACCTTTAAAATCTTATTTTGTTTCCTTGATCTATTCTCTTCAATAGGGACTAGGATCCTTCTTGAATGAAGTAAATTTAGAGTTTTAGAGTCCTAGATGAATTAGTTATCCACCCTACATTAGAAATAGGACAAGTGGGAACTTTTCCGGGGTTATGCCAATTAATGTTAGGGCATTCTTTTCTTCTAGTTGACTAATATAAGACCAGGTGATGTAGTATTACGTTTGAGAGACCTTAGAAGCTCAATAGAGCTATGATCCGTCTTGATGGTTTATAATAACATCACAAGTAAATCTTGGGAGAATAAATTGATATTTCATTTATTCATTGAGGTTGTAATACCGTTATGATATACGTATGGCTCCGGATGATAAGTTATGTCATTTACAAATAAAGTAAATGGAAAAGGTTTCGGATAAAAAATGAAACATGTACGCGAAAATGGTATTGATTTTAGTAAATGATATTTTACTTAATAATGAACTCGGTAAATGATAACTTACTTAATCATTAACATGATAAATGGTAACTTGGTTAAACACACCTCTCTAAATGACATCATAGGGGAAGTTCGCACGCTTGGTGATGCCCCCTGGCTAATGAATGCAGGGTGGATATAGTCCTAGGCCATATGCGGGGTTTTTATATGTTTTTCTGCGCTGGTAAGGGGATTCCGGGTGTGATCCTGACATTCCCGCAGGCATATGGCCGCTCCCCGACGTTTACGTTATGAGCCCAGGTTGTCTTGTATAGATAGGCCCTGGAAGATGATGGTCATTTTGGGGCGCGCCCAGTGGGGAAACTCGGAGGGGCTGTCTTAGAATCGTTGTATGCATAAGAATATAACCATTCTAAATCAAGTGGGACTTGATGTATGATAAATGCCATAAAGAGCATTTAATGTTGATATTATATTCCTACTAAGGAATGGTAATACCAGGATGGGCATGTAATTAAAATAAAAGCCACAAAGAGCTTAAAATTGAGATAAAATCCATAAAGAGCTTATAGTTATTGATTTATTCTCCTGTTGAGGAATAAACTATGACATGAATCGGGGTATATGATAGAAGTTTTATTTATGTTCATCTTTCCTTTTTCCTGCTTAGTTAAATTAAACTCATGCTTTTCTTTACTGTCTTAGCCTATGTTTTAGAACTGTGTAGATTGATTTTATTCTTCCTAGCATGATGATATTCATTACTGTCATACTCTTTATTCGTCTGGTAATCATATAGAACCGGGCCCTGACCCGTTTATATTTCTTGTTGCACATGCATCTTGTTTACGCTCAGGTACTCCGCCGCAAGGATGGCTGGCTTGAATTCCTATTCCGATGTCCTCGACGAGCCGTGATGCATTGCGGGTGTTACGGGACACAAGTGGTATAGACGTTTTCATTTTTGCATTTTAGTTAAGAATAATTCTTTTATTCGGGCGAGGTGCCCAAGCTTTTGTAAATGACTAATGAAATGTAATAAATAACTTATTGAACTTGTGTATTATTGTTGTATCCGTTTGACGACCGGTAACATATTCGGTCTTTTTACTTTATCCCAGTTGTATTACGTATACTTGTCTTGGGATTTCCCTTATCTTTCAGGAGTTGGGTTGTTTGTTTTCATTTCTTTACTTTCAAATCAAAATTTTGACAACCCGTTTTCTGAAATATCGGGTGATTATCCTCGATACTCTATATTTTTATTGTGATGCTGAGGATGATTCCATCTATGATTCCGTTATATTGGAGTATTGGGCTGGCCACCCCTTATGCTGGTGAGCGGGTTGTCACAATGCCAATCCTAATTTCAAGCTCATCTAATGTTCAAGCACATGAAAAAAAAATTGTGAATACAACGGGATTTAATAAAATCAAAGGCATTGTCCTATTTATGGGGTCATAATGATCCATACATTTTTGTTATACAAGGGAATTAATCAATTAGAAAATATGGGATTAAAAAAGATGGAATCGCATTTCGTTACTTATTCAAGGTCGTAAGCTTTTTTACGGCAAGATGTCTGGATGGGCACTTCATAATTGGAGCTGTTGAGTATGGGGTAGGGTCTGTGTTTCTACCCTGACTCCCTCGATAGATGAAAGAGGAAAGAAGTGGGTTAAAATGTACCTATTATACACATGTCATTTGGTTCATTTAAATGAACCTCAACTTAGAAGTCTATTTGGTTCATTTCATATATACGTATGAAGACATGTATTTTTGAACATGTATGTATGTATGTTGTATATCTATATTTTAGAAGGTCATCAAAAGGGATTCAAAATGCACACCTTCTCAGCTCGCTACAAGATTTTGTCATTGGGCTGATCAGTTTCCTCGTATCAAAGTGGCAGTTGGGAAATGATGTAACTTTCCTTCATCACCTTGATGAAAGGCACGTTAACATTACTTTTGATTGTTACTAGTCTCTTAGGAAACATATCTTCATTTTTTTAAATCCCCAAAATCCAACGTCATAATAATACCAAAAGGGTGTTAACTATTACATGCCGATAAAAGAATGAAGATAAAAATAAACATACAAAGAAGTTTCTTAAAGAATATACATAAGTTGAAGAAAATCGGTTGTAGCTTTATACTTACATGACTTAGATATATCCACTATTAATCAAGAATAAATTAAGTTATAGCAGATCAAGTATACAAAGGGATGGCATGGTACATACTTAACCTTCTTGCCCATGTCCAAATGCCACGAAAACTAACTTCAGGTAAAATGATGCATGAAATTGCTCTACAAATACCTTATGAATCAGTGTTCTAATTAAGTCACAAAATATCATACTCGAACACATAAAAAAATCAATTCTTTGAGAATGTAGGGAAAATATGGGCTCACAAACACGTAGAACAGGTCACCCGTGATTGAGCATGATCAAGCAGAGCAATTAGATAGGAAGTTATATATGGAAGAAAAAAAAAGAAAAAATCATAAATTGAAATGGGTAATTTTGTAAGGAATACATTTGTGTAAGAAAGATTAAAATAATAATCTCTTACCATGATAGAATCCTCAGAAAAAACAGGCCCAACAACAACTGAAATGATTTTTGTTACAATAGAATCTTCCACTATTAATCAAGAATAAATTTAGTGGTAGCAGATACAATATACAAAGAGGCCTCTTAAAGAATATAGCAGGTTACGCAAATCAGTTGTAAAAGATTAGTTGTAACAGATCAACTTTGAGAATTGCAAGTTAATTTATGAATCACAATTTTGAGAATCGCAAGTTAATCAGTTGTAGCAGATACACAATCTCATTTATTACCAGAACAATAAAAATGAAAAAAGAATCTTTTATGTCAACTTTCACATATAGAAACAGAAGAAAGACTTTCATTGTCCTATCTTCCAAGCATAAGAATAACAAAAATCCAAAAGCATAATGTTAAAATTGTATTTCTCAATACCCAAAGGCAGATTATTATAAATATTAGTATGTACAAACATAAAAGACATCTCATCTCAAATGTATTTTCTACATCTAAAGTATTCAACAAATACTTCCATTATGTAAGAGCGAAACATCCACCCAACTATTGTAATACGTAACTTCTTTTTACCTATGTTTTAAAGCCATCGCACTTAGTCATAGGCCATGATTACCTTATACATCATATGTAAGGAAGCACAATATAAACATTAAAACACAATCAATGAAGTACTAAGTTCATAATCAACTAAAAAATGAAGAAGAACCACTACACTTAAAAAATAAGAAATAACTTTTTAAGGCGCAATGTCTAAACACATTGCGACCCAAATTATGAATGTTTAGAACCGAGCTATTTTAGAATCATTGATAGATCATAAAAAAGAATGATGGAGAGATATTAATAGAAAACTTGAAATATTTATATGGGATAATATTAGCACAACAAAATTATGTCAACGTTTCAGTGCCCCCAATCCAGTTCTCTCTGCATTTCACTGCTATTCACAATTACATATGCATGCCATGAGACTAACCAAAGATAATGGATTCATGTCAGATATCATATCTAATGCATAGTTATGCCACATATTGTTAACAATTGGTTATCTTATACAGTAGATACAAACTCTCACCGAACTTTAAATTCATTAAGTGGCATAAGAAGGTGAGAACTTATCGATTTGAAAATTGAAATACCATTTCTCCCCCGACAAAATCGAAGTATTGTAGGGCCAAGAACTCTTTTTGCCTCTTATATGGGGTTTTAATGTCAATCCCGAAAAAAATAGATCAAAACCCACACACATGCCAAGAGAAATGTTTATGGATTCACCAAGGCACCTATAGATGTAGGTACATGATTTGACAATTATTTAAGGAAGTACCTAAAAGCAACCTAATTATTCACGCCACCCCATATATTGTATAGGTTTTGGAGGGATTTCCAGAACCAGTAACATCTATGACCATAAATAATAAGCTAATTTTAAGAATATAAAACCTACCCAAATGAAAAAAAGTAGGAAAATGTCATGGTTGGAATAAAAACCCGCTCAAAGAATAATTTTACTGAAATACTCCATATTATGGAAATAATGTTACTTGAAACAGAAACTATCAAGAAGTTATGAAAACTGATAGCTTCGTTACATTGAAATGATCAATAGTTTTGGTACTACATAAAGAACCTCTATGATCCTTTGGAGGGAGTCCACAATCTCATTTATAAAAGTGAACTCTACGCTCCTTCAGAGGGAGTTGACGACCTCTAAGCTGAAAGTGAACTATATGCTTCTTTAGAGGGAGTTCACAACCTCAATTCTGTTTGGCAAATTATATTTATCCCAAGTAAAATTTGGAAGCTTTGAATATCCACGTGAAGAACCAAGTACCAATCAATTATGGTTTATGAAGAATCATGGTAGTAAACAGAGGAAAACACTTCAAATGTGTGGGGAGTGGCCGCACGCGTGTGTGTGGATTTTAATTACCCCAAAAGAAAATACTAAAAGTATGGGGTTTTATTTTTAAGATTAATTTCTAAATTTGTAATAATCATAACAAATACATTTGGGAGTACGGGAATAGAATAAGATGATTTTGTTAACAATATAAATCTAACAACCATGCGATCTAACCCCCATGGTTAGAAACAAAATATAATTTCTATATTGATAAACCATAAAATTATTAAAAATAAAAATTCCACCATTACATAAATCCCATTAGTTTATTACCTCCATCCAGTATGCATCCATTACTTAACCTGTACCCCCATCATTTTTTCAGCATGTCATGCCTTCAAGTCAAGGCTTGAAAACCTGCAAGAAATATTGAGAACTAAACTATCAGCAGTAAGTAAAAGGAAAATAAATCATTCGATAAAAAAATAGGTGTGGTTTAAAACTTATACAATGGTATTTTGAAGCCAAATAAGTTGTGTTTGTTGTAGCACCCTTGATCGATCTAAGTCATTTCCAGAACCTAATGCACTTTGTTGGTTAGATTTCTCATTGACCCCACTTCCAGGGAGTTAAAATCAAAACCCCTAAAACAAAGAAAGCAAGAACACATTACATATGTTTATTTATTAACAAAATATTTCAGAAGCACAAATGGAGAAGAAATAAAAAATGAAACATGAAGCTTAACTTGCGATCTATTTTTGACCATGGGGTCCTTTTTCCTTGTTCCCTTGTCTAATTGTTGGACACTGAAATGACAACATATATATTAGACAAAAAAATGGCAAAATTCAAATACACAAAATATATATAGAGAAATAACATCTGAAATAGATTCAAGCCTACAAACATATAAGACCACATAAAAATTAATAAATAAATATAAAAGAAGGTTGTCAATTTGGAATTTTGTAGTAGTAAAAAAACTCGATTATATATATTATTTCATAATAGCAAATGGAAGAAAAAATGAAAGCATCTCGTTGATAGAAATATAACCACCAAAGAATACACCTGCCAAAAATTATCCAAATCCTTGCCAACGCCCAATTTGAACATACACAAACCCAAAATGCAACACGAAAATAGAGTATCATACTCTAAAACCGCCAAACAATTAAATTAATAAAAGAAATAAAAAATTTTGATATGAAGAAAAAACAAACAAAAATGTAAGACTTGGGTATACCTTTTAGTATGTGAAATGCGGGAGAAAGAATACCTCCAATTCAAAAACATAAAAAACAGAATTAGAAAAATATATGGCTTGGGTATACCTTTTAGTTGGATATTTACTGATTTAGCGTATTTTCTTCGTATTTGTTGTAACAGTTTGAAGATTGCTGGCCGACATGACGGTTGTATGTAGATTGACTCTGGGACGTTGTGATACAACACGAACCTTTACCGAAGCCTCTTATCGGAGGTGATGAATCGAGCCTACTCTTGCATAGAAGTTGATTTCCACCCATGTTTAACATTGAGAGAGAGCATAGAGAGGGTCAAGTTCAAAAAGTAATGGTTTTTTATCCCTCTTCTCATTGTTTCTTGAGTGGCGCATAGTGAGTTTGAGGTGTGGAAGAGTGAGGGTTTTGGTGATTGTATTGGAGTGTCTCATGAGAAAGTGTTCATTTTTTGGTGTGCTTACCAAAATAGCCTTCCATTTGAAATAAAGTGAAAGAGATAATTAATTAGTGAGGAAGAAAAGAGGGGGAAACCAAATACTTGAGGGGCAAAGAGGGTATTACAGTAAAAAAACTCATTTGATGACATCATCTTTTGATCTTATGACATACATAAGTTTGACTTCTTATTATATAGATATCTATATATAAGAGTGATGCAAAGAAAAGTTACCAACAAAAATCGTCCAAAGATAGATCAGAAAAGGGAGACCCGAAAATGAGTTACAACCGGCCCAGGTAAAGCAAAAATCAACCACAAAAGCCCTTCTCATCTCAAATGATTTGAAAACTTGAACCAGTAGAAATAAAACTCCTCAAATATATATAATTGCTTTTAAAAAAAAAAGAGTTTGGAGGTAAAATATTTGAACTACAATCTCTCAAGATCTGAACACACACGAGTCTTTAGAGAGAGAAAATATTTACAAAGTTTCGACTCAGATTGCAAATAAAAACCTTATTTTTTCAAACACCCCTTATCTTCTATTTATAGGCAGAGATAAAGGCCCCCTGGTTTGGTTGAAAATACCACCTAAAAAGGTGCATAATCATAAAGCACTTGTGGCGGCTAAGAGCACAAACGGGAACATTAATCCAAGGGCACATGCATAATCTACTGAAGGCCACAGAGTGGCAAAATAGACAGAGTCCATGAGACACAACAGTCAACAAAATAGATGCGTACAAACCTCTAGAGAGGCTAAATGGACAACACCAAATGACTCAACAATATTACCCCCAAAATGACACAAACAGATCAAACCCCTATCGTTTTATTGTTTGTGTCAAAATGTTTTTATTAAAAATAATTTAATGTTTAATCAATTGTTATTTTAACACATTTAAAATAAAATAAAAATAAATAAACATTATAAAAATTAATTAAAAATTATGGGAAGATTTTAAAACTCATAATTTCTAATATAAAAATTTATTTGAAAGAAAAATACTTATGAATTGTAGTTGAATAAAAATAGTTTCTATATTACACCAAATTAAAAAAAAATTATTTGAGGTTTATAAAATATACTTTTAACCAAGAATAAAAGATGTAGTAAAATATCAAGATATACCAAAAAGATATTTTTCTCAAAATTGAGCCAATATAAATATTGAATTTTCAATTCCTTGTTTAGTATGTTTATTATTAACAATAGAGATTAAACCCAAAATAAAATTAGTATTAATTTATTGTTGTTGTGTAAAACTTCACGGGTACTCTTGTGTTGGGTGTGTAATTGTGCATGTGTTCCAAGTTGTCACTACCTTGGTTTTTTTGTTAGATTGAGTTGTTGTGGGCTTGTTTAGTTTGTGCCTCATTATACTTGTATGTGTTGGCCAAACTCAATCATTTACACTTGTATATCTGTAATGTGTATTTAAACATTGGTATTAGTGGACTTGGGTGAGTTCGTGGTCTTGAAACTAAGGGACTCGTAATTTTCCCCTTTGTTGGATTCCTCGTGAGCAAATACTGTGTTCCTATCTACTTTTCCTCATCCCATTATAATTTATTTCTAACTCGGTAACATCAACACAAATTTATATTTATTTGTGCATGTGTATTACAATTCCAATCAAACTTTTAAAACATGGTAATAAAAGAGTTTTTTATTTAATAACTAAACAAGTTAGGGTGTTAGATTATTTAAGAAACATACACTTAGAGAAATTAGAATACCACTTAAGCTCCCGTAGTGTAAACAAAACTAATAAAAAATGTTCCATGTGCTCCTCCTATATCCGAGCATACCCTAGAATATCATTAATAAACACTATAACAAACTGATTTAGAAATAATCAAAATACTCGATTCATTATGCCCACGAATTCTTTTGATCAGTCCAAATGATATGACCCTAAGCTGATAAGATCTGTATCACATCAGTAAACTCATATTCAGAATTTCCATCTCCCAAATACATAAGTCACGATACCCTAAGTGCAAGTCAATCTTGGAGAAGGATGAATCAATCCTCCATTGGGTTAATATGTCATCGATATGCGACAACAACTACTTTCTCTCTATCGTAACATTTTTCATCTTTCAATAGTCTACACCTAATCGGAACAAGCCTACCTTCTTCTTTTACAACCAAAACTGGGTTCCACAATGAGACGTGTTGCTCCATATTTACTCTTACCGAAAAAACTGCTAAGCCTTCTCGCTCAACTCCTAAATTTTTAATAAAGTCCCTTGGTATGATACCCTCACAATGTACCTAGTACTCAATGCCAAATCTCTATGAAGGTTTATGGCTCTAACTAGCGGTAGTCCAATTACTTCCTCACATATGTCCGAAATATATTGGAAAATACGTATCGAGTCTAATAATACGGTGAACTCCTCAGATGAAGTCGAATCAATGTAATATTGGTATGTGCTAAAGCTTCCCTTGCCCAGCACATAACTATATGAAACATCATTGCCCAAAATGAAAATCGCATAAAACTATACCTTGAAGTCGATAAAACCATAATATGTATAGCTACTTCTCAAAGCTAAATAATATGAATCATAAGATCATATATCTAAATCAACAAAGAGGTTGAACACTCAACTTGTGTAACAAACTATCACGTCTCCACAATGATGAATTAAAGTACCAAAAAAATTTCGGTTATAGAATTGATATAACATATAATATTATTAGCCACACTACAAATAAATAATGACAACTCCTCAATGTCTAAGTGAAACCATAACAAAGGCCTATCCTAACGGCTTAGGGGATCGCTCGCGCATACTAGGCATAGTTATAAGTTATCCCATACTTATAACCATACAAGTATCTACTGGAATAATCATTACATCATCACACCAGTTATATGGTCTCATATCCAGGTCTATATAAAAGGATCCACTCGAGAAACTTGCATAGATACAACGGGAACTTCAACTCGTAATTTTTGGGGTAAATATAACCAATCGAACCCATATTCATTGCATCAAGATATCGATCTTTTTCGATTGCATACCTATAAGGATACCCCCTCTAGTACTTACCTCATGAGTACATATACTCGGAAAGTTGCAAATAATACACTAATAAAGTAATCCTACACAGGCAAGGGGTTTGAGACTTATCTCAATCTTATTACTCAACTAACCTTTATCAAATAAGACTATATCCAACTCAAAATTCTCATTATTCTATGTTAATTTACTATAAATAAAGCTAATCCAAAAACTTGGTCCACATCGATCGATCATAGTCGATAGACCAATTAACACAAGTTCAACTATTAAATTATACGAAATAAACATGCCTATAAATAAAATGCATTGAATCCTTAAGACAAAACCCCAATTCTTCTTCTCCTTCCCTTAACCTCTTCTCCTTAGCTCTAGGGATTTCTCCAAAGTATAAAATATGTGCTCCAAAGTATAAAAAGTGGTTTATTTTAGACTTAATCCCCATTTTATAATTCTATTCAAGAAATTAGGCTTAAAGCATGTATGAACCCCAACCCAATAAATCCAATTCTAACACAAGAAAACTTAAAGTCTAGCCCAAGTAATATACTAACCTATGGGGCTTAAAACTCAACCTTTATAGGTTTAAATGAACTTTCTACACATCCTAAATCTCACTCAAATAAAATCAATTACATAATTATATTTATTTGTCAAATAATTATTATCTCATTACCTTATTTTAAATTCAATTGAATTTCAAATAAAATATGCTTTATAGTGACATCACCAGTCGTAGAAGATATATACACACAAATGCTTGATTAAAAAATTTACTATAATTTGGAGGTATTACAATTGCCATCTCCTCTAGCCTAACAGTTACCCTGTGTCTTATGAAATGGCGTGGCACCAAAGAGAAAAATCACATATCTCATGGAAAATGCCTTTGGATGCACTTCACCAAGTGCTCATCCATTTAAGAGAACCGAGACTTTAAGTTCTTCTGACCCTGTGGCTTTGGGGAATTCCCCTAATAAGATGCATGATCATATTGCTTGGAAAATAAAGGAGAACACAACCCTTAAAATTCAACCACTGGCCAAAAATTTATTAGATGACCCTAATAATAAGGATATGGATTCTTTTGAAGCGTCAGTAGAGAAGAAATTACAATTATCACTTGAAATTTTGAGGGGAGGTTATATCCCTAATGACCAGTCTTTGGTCGAAAGACTTCTAATTGATAAGTTGGCCATGCACGTCGTTGAGGTAATTTCTCTCGGAAGTTATGAACTATTTCATTTGGTTTTTGTCTCTTTAAGTTTATTCATGCTAATTGACAATATTTTATTTCCTTTGAAGATTTGGGTCGACTTCATCAATATTCTTTACAGGAGGTTCGATCAAAAGAAAAATGGATAACTTGGGAATGACCTTGGACGGGGCATAGAATTCCCTGAACATTGCTTCAAAGAAGTGCATAGAGTATGATGATTACATGGAGGCCAAGAACAATGACGTTATTTACTATGAAGACCAAGGTGGATTAGTTGGAAAAAGCCAATGAGTAATCATCCAAGTCTTTAGCTGTAGCGTTTGAGACCTATAAATTTACCAAGAATAATAAATAAATTAACATCTTTGCTAGTTCTCGAAATCAACTAGGATTTATCCAAAAAGAATTTTAAATAAGATCTAGGTCGAAAACCTGGAAAAGGTTAGGTCTCTACTGAGTGTGAGTTGTTCTCTAAATATGCCTCTATCTCCCCTCCGAGCTTGGAAGAAAAGGAAGAAGAGGAGGTCACTGACCAGCCCAACGAGGTCGGTGACTAGAGAAAGGCTATTCTAGATAAACAGACTTCTTCTATATAGATAAGCCTATGCTCTTTTTGTAATATATTTTGTCTTATCTCTTATCCTTCTTCATACTTATAAGGGCTTGACCCATTATTTCAACGAAATAATCAATCCCTTTTATCTATACTTTTTCATATAGATTTTGTTTCATACTTGCCTACATTTTCCTTGCATTACTGTATGCCTTAGATGTTTGAATTAATTATTTCATCCTTCATATTGATACTAGCTTAGCCTTGATCTCAGTCGTAGATGAGAATAAATACTTGG
Source organism: Sambucus nigra (assembly GCA_949130495.1). Taxonomy (NCBI): domain Eukaryota; kingdom Viridiplantae; phylum Streptophyta; class Magnoliopsida; order Dipsacales; family Adoxaceae; genus Sambucus; species Sambucus nigra. The sequence continues at coordinate 425,365,188 of OX422218.1, forward strand.
ACTTCATTATAATACCCCATAATTTTGTGCTTTGAATTATGAGATTTTGGCTTTTAATTATGAGATTAATTAAATGAAATTGATTTTAATTATGTGATTAATTAAATTAATTTGGGTTCATTAATTGGAAAATAATTTGGATTTAAATAACTAGAGAGACGAGAGTTAGTATTTAAATATGTTGATAATGTTGATTATTACTGAGTGATTATGGTAATATGTGATTATTGAATTTATTAAAATTATTGTGAGTTGAAAATACGACAGTTTCGATAATTAAGTTGGGACGCACGTGTCAGTCGTGTCATTACCCAACTTAATGGATTAATTTTTTTTTTATGTCATCCCTATGATCATTTTGAGTGTTCCAACATATCTGGAACGGTCAAAATAGTCAGAAAACACTAGCCGGGAGTTTAGTTTAGGTCCCGGGACATTTTTAGGCCTAATCGGCACCCCGAGAGGGTATTTTTGTCATTCCTATTTTTGATGAATAGTGACCTGCGAAAATTAGGTGATATTTATTAGCCAACACTTATGATTATTAGAGACATTATTTGTTAAATACAATAGAGAGTAACGTGAGAAGAAAGAAAGGGTTTCACGAGAATTCCAAGGCAAAACAACCACCACACACCACCACCATCACCGAATTTGTGACCGGAAAGAGACGGAGAATCAACCAGTACCATCATCAATGGATCATAACATCTAATCAGAGGCAAGTGATTTATCTTGCAAAGATTAAAAGCATATATTTTACACGATAGTTTAGATTTGATGATTTATTGTAAATAAGTGAATTAATGGTGAAACTGGAGAATTAAACATTTAATATGGGTAGGCTTCATGTTGATAAATTCTGGGCATATACTACTTATGAAATCTTGATCCATGTGGGAAATTGTGAGTCTATGTTGAGTTATATGAACATCTTGAAGGAAATAGAAGAAATAGGGTTTTTATGAAAATTGGGTGTTTTGATCCAAGAAACTGATGATTTATGGTGTTTAATGATTCTAATACATTAAAGATTATTCTAATATGTTTATAGGATGATTATTGAACTTTATTGGGAGTTTGGGACATTGTAATGAAGAATTAGAGGGGTAAAAAGAAAGAAACCCATAACTGTTTAAGAGAAATATGGGCAAATACCTGATTGATCGATCGATCGATCCTTTTCTTCAATCGATCGACCTCTCCTGATTTTTGGTAATTGTTTTCCCTTCAGGTTTAATGAAAATACCAAGGCCAATGATGATTCTTAGGTTGATTCATTTAATATTGTGGGACTTAGTTAAGGTTAGTAGTTGATGCCCGAAAAAATGGTTTACCTTATGGAATTGAATGCTATTACTTACGAGGGTCTACCCAGTGAGGTACGGTTAGAAATCGATCGAATTGAAACTATAATGGGAATGGATGATGTTATAAGGTTAAGAATAGTAACAGGGAGAATTTAATTTACAGAGATAAAATTAGAAACTAATATGAGGCATAGTAACATTTTGGAATCGGTTTAAGTACTCAAATTGATACGACAAGAGTGTTATCAAGATAAATATATATTATGTTTCATGTTCGGGATAAACATGCTACGTCCGAGAATTACTAGATGAAATTTGTGAATACCTATATTGAAATATGATTACTTAGGTTGTGTGAATGCCTAGTGTATGAATTTCTTATGTGTATGACATACCTACCATACTTGCTGTCACGGGAGGTTGGTTTTTGGGAAAAGGGTCATCTTATCTTTGTGTGCCTTCGGGGGGATTTAGATTGGTACCTTAAGGACATAGGACTGTGAATGACTTTTTTGTGAGTTGATAAGTTAGCTGAACATGGGAGCATATGTATGTGCATGACCTATGGGTATGTGAACTATGTTCGCCTCCAATATCTGTGATTTATATTGAGATGGTTCCTGAGTTATTCGAAACACGTGATCCTTATGTATGTGATGTACATGGATTTGATAGCACAGTATGTTTGCACTAAAGCTTAGCCTATGGGTGCCTTATATGTATATATGTACTCAGGGTGATTTATATGTGTACTTGTGACTGGTTCACTGTTTCTTAGTAGTTGTGAATAACTAAGATATTTGATGGGCTAAGAATGTGAGAATTTAATTAACACTTGAGATAAGAAATTTAATGAATGTGAATATGGGTTATGAATATTAATTGTTTGGGTGTTATGAGTAGATACCCTATGTTATAACGCGAAAGCATGAGTGGTACAAACTAATTAGTTAGTGGCATAACTAGGATGGGTTAAGGGTATACGTTAGGCGTGCACATTAGTTGAGAGGTGAGAAACTCATGTGAGAGTACGCAATTAATATGTGTTGTTTAATTATAATTTAAACACTTGCTATATTTTTAAAGTGTTTTCACATTGGGCTTTGACCCGTTTTCCTTCTAATCTATTTTTGTTTTGTAAAAACATTTTAGGTACCCAGCCACAGGGACACCAAGCATAGGAGTTCCATTTTGATAACGTGTTGTAGCTGCTGTGGAAGCTACAAGATCTTGGTATTAGATGCCTCCACATTTATATTTAGTTCCTTCAGGGTCATTCAGATCGATTAGGGAATGGTGACAATTCTTATCTAGAGATTGTAGATACAAACTTTCACTATTTTAGATGTTGGTTTATTCAGACTCTTGTATCAGGATTTTATTTACTCTGGTATTATTATCATTGGAGTGTTTACACGAGACTCCGTTTATTTCATTTGTTGATTATTCACATGAGATTGTTTATGCGATTGATGGTTGTTAATTTAATTACTTGGTTATTATTAATTTAATTAATAAAATTTGGCATCTCTCTTTTTAAATATTAGGAGGATAGTAATAAATTAAATTTTTTTGAATGTGATGTTAAGACTGAACCAACTTGATATTCTGTATTAATTTTATAAAGGAGTAGCTACCTGAGATTTAATTATTTGGGATGTCACATGTGGTATCAGAGCATCAGGTTCTAGTGTCCCTTAGGATCTGTTCGGCATATTATCCTTCCCGCGTATCTTTCTTTGATATAGTGCCCTAAGTTTAGTATTTTTGATTTCTTTGGTGAGGTTTCGTTCTCCTGCTATAATGTATATGATAGTGAACCTTACTTTCATTAGGGTGTGTTCGTGTGCTGAATAATGCAGTATGTTGTGCGAGTTGGGTGGACAGCAGGTGGCAAAGCTCAGTGGAGGTTATAAGGTATATTCAAGAATGATGATCTTAGTTGAGGTCGCCCCTATTATGGTATGAAAATATAGGACAGTAAAGGCAGCTTGGACACAACATATGACATTATAGTACATCTATTGAAGAAAGTGGAGTCAAATTAGACTCACCCAGCATAGTTGGATTAGGAGAGAGTCAGACAAAACATTGAAGAGAACCAGCAGTGGAAATTCTAGAAATGCAGAAATGGCGTGTGTTAGCCAATGAAGGTTAAATATCCAAAGTCTTGGTCATAGGTCAGAGTACGGCTAATCGGGAGTGAAAATTTAGGGTAAAATTCTTGTAGAATCATAAGAGTAGAGTTATAATGGTGAGAAGCAACCACCACACTTAGAAGTGGAATGTTTTTTTCAAGAGAAGGCGCATACGTATGGTTCGACCATAAGTTCCTTCATCAGATATTTAGGATAATATGCGAACATTGATCTGAACTCACAAAAGAGGGTCGAACAGAGGTCACTTTGTGAAAATAAATTTAATTAATTAGCATAACCTTACAACGAATGAAATTAGTCAGAGAGTAAGATTGGAGAAAAACGATGTTGGTTAAGCACCATACGGGGGAGACCCATCAGGGGACCCGTTTAGATGATTTGGATAGAAAAATTGTTTACCGAGCGATGGTGATTTCAGTAAGACTTGTTGAAGCTAGTAGCGTGTTCCTTAGGGACATCAAAGCTAAGGGAGCAATAAAGTTAGTCATCAGAGTCGAGACTACCAATGTCCGAGAGAAGGACAACCCTAACATGGTCAGTGTGACCGGATATAAGTGGAGTATACATAGAGGTATTATCTAGGGAGTGAAACCCGTGCATTAAATTTTTTCCCTAAAGAAAGTATAGGGATAAGGGTATGGTGCCTAGTAAGGGAAATAGTTATTAAAATTTTTGATTTAGTACGGACAAATGTGTTAAGTCCAGGAACCATTTAAAAATCCATGGCGATTGGTAAGATTGAAGTATGAGTTATATCCTCAGATGATGATGCGTGTTGTATATGTCAGGAACGAGTTACTAAATTTTTATTATTGCTATATCTGTATGATAGTCGAGTTTAGTATGTATATCGGTAATGTTATTATTTATGTGAATATTTTCCCTAGTATACTGGGGTTACCTTTAGTGTTATCCACGGAGGATGAATGGGTGTATCGATAGTGGTATATACTTTATTGAAATTACTCATTTCAGTATTGTGTTATATGAGTATGATATTATACTAATTATTGTTTTATAATAATGATTAAATCGATAGTGTGCAGTTATTGCAAGTCTATTGGGGTTACTACCTGGTGTAGAATGTTTTGTTCTGGCAAGACCCCATCTGCGAGAGGGTCGGTCTCGTGTTTATATGTTTATATGTTTATATATATGAATATATATATATATATATATATATATATTATCGAAACTTCAAAAGGTATAATGGTCTCGGATATTTGATCCCAGTATGAGTAGGGATTTAATTGATATGATTCGGAGTGTATTTTGTTTTTTGTTCAGCAGAAATATTTAGTTGGTTATTTTAATCAATGCTTAGGATGTGGTAATAATAAGAGTGCATTGTTATATCACCATGTAGGGACATGGAAGTTAATACTCATAGATGTATGTCTGGGGACGGTATTTTGAGAGCCCCGATCATATTTGTAGGATGTTTATGGAATGTGATTACCATCAATGTTATGAGACAGTGTCTTTCGAAAGAAGTTCCTTATTTAAGTGTAATTATGGAAGGATATGTAACTTTGTTTCCAAGAGAGGGGAATATAGGGTACATGTTATGGACTGAGGGCCTAACGGATTTCATTGACCGACAATTCTAGGTAGTAGTGTATCGTGGGGTTCCTTGTTTGGATTTCACTTTACGAGACATCCCATGCATGAAACTTAGCATAAGGTTGGTAGTAGGGAGATGTCTGGCCATTCGTCCATGATTTGGTTACCTCAATCTTTATGGAGGTATGTAGTTATAACTGGAAGTTTAATGGTAAATTACAATATAAGTCCAGTAGAGCCAATTGTGTGGTGAGGAAGTACTAATAATTTTGTTTTATTCTGGCGGGTTGAAGGATGTAATGATGTTTAGGAGGATTTAGAATTTCAAATTCGAGGGTGATTGAGAATGCCCAAGTGGTATAGCCACATTGCAAATGCAGGGGCAAAAGAGAGTTTGGAGTATGTATGAAGCGTATATGATGTTTTAACCCGTATGTAGGGGTTAAAAGGGGTGTAGAAACCCTGTTTTTTGATGTGATAATTGCTGGAAGAAGGTACATAGAGATGGGTGAGATTTATACTTGTGAGACTGATATTATAAAATAGTAGTTGTAGAATGGATTAAGCATCGTAAGAGATAGTGAATCAGTATACTCATGTAAAATAAGAGTAGTATGTCCGAACTTGGTGGAAAGACAATGGGAAGCCATTTAAAAAGGGGGTATACCCTGAGAAGACAAATATTTAACTATTATGGACAATTTGGAGAGGAGTTACACCCAATCGAATGTTGAGGGTGGCTTACATGTAAATAGAGTGAGGATGTCAATAAGGTATAAGGAGTCCAAATGTGCACAACGTGGTGAAAGGTGCACGGGTCAGAACTTTTGATACAAGACGAGCGAAGAAGAGGGTTATTAAATACCACAAAATGGGAGGAGTTATAAGTGGAAGTCAATGTTGAACAGGACATAATTAGTATCCCCCACGTGCACAACTTATAGATAGAAATCGGTTGGAGTAAGGGTATCAACCAGAAACTTGGTGTCGATCCGAAGATTCCAGTAGCGAAAGAGTTAAGTTGGTAAATCTCTTTGATGGGTTGTAATCATAAAGATAAGTAACGAATTCCTTTGAATGTATGGAACGGGATGCCATGAAGAAAAGAAATTGTTATATCCTTCGGTGATTTACACTATTATATAGTGATCGCGCCAGTATATGGTCCTACCTAGTATTATTCTGAATAAGGATGAGATCCCCGAAACCCACCTACATAATGGGTTATAAGGAAGTAGTGGGAATAGTTTCATTTTGATAAAGTTGTATCACCTATAGCCCAAGGAATAGGTGCAAGGTGGTTGACGACTAGTGGGACTATATGAAAGTAAATTTTGCACTCATTGTAATCATTTGATTTCCACAAAGGGTATAATTCGTAAGTGACGTATAATATGGCAAAAAGGAGAGGATATTACCTAATAGTGAAGTTGTGTGAAAGCACTCGTACCAATTTATTGTGGATAAGGTGCTTACAGATGTCTTGTGTAAATGAACCTTACTATCCTCCCTATGGATGCTTAGAGGTGAGCGGATTATCAGAGTTTTGGGATCAGTCAAAAGTTAGAGTCCGATGACTATAATGCGATAACCACATACCGTTTGAAGTGGCTTTCCCTTGTGTAAAAGTCACAACTCCAAGAACAAAGATTCAAAGAACGGACAAAAGTAGTTAGATGTTTTATGGTTTCTCCTAGGATGGGAGTTTTGTGTTTAAACAAACGCGGGAGTTGTTCCGAAGTGAGGTGCGAACTCATAATAATATTGATATAATGCGGCCAATGATGTATAAGGTATTCTTATTCGAATGTTGTTTAGTAAGAGCATAACGTGAGGTGAATTTATTCAGGTATAACCCTATAACTGATAAAGTGTCAAGAGTGTTCAACAGGCATGTTGTGAAGCGAGGGCGGTAGTGATTGAACCATTCTTTGTATTTTGTTTTGAGTGCTTAAGGATACCTAATTTTTCCAGGTATGCCTACTTTTTCGAATTTCAGGTCGAAATTCCATTATTAGGGGGAAAGTATGTAATACTCCGTAATGTTATGGCTTTTAATTATGAAATTTTGGCTTTTAATTATCATATTAATTAAATGAAATTGCTTTTAATTATGGGATTAATTAAATTAATTTGGGTTAATTAATTGGAAATTAATTCGGATTTAAATAACTAGTGAGACGAAAGTTAGTATTTAAATATGATGATAGTTTTGAATATTACTGAGTGATTATGGTCATACGTGATTATTGAATTTTTTAAAATTCTGGTGAGTTTAAAATACGACAGTTTCGATAATTAAGTTGGGACACGCGTGTTAGTCGTATCAGGTCCCAGTGTAATGGATTTAAAAGTATTTTATTTTTATGTCATCCTTATGATCATTTTGAGTGAGGCAACATGTTCAGAAGGGTCGAGATAGTCAGAAAACACTAGCCGGGGGTTTCGTTTGGGTCCCGGGGCATTTTTAGGCCATACCGGCAACCCGAGAGGGTATATTAGTCATTCCTATTTTTGGTGAATAGTGACCTATGAACATTAGGTGATGTTTATCATTAAACAATTATGGTTATTAGTTACATTATTTGTTAAACACAAGAGAGAGTAACGTGAGAAGAAAGAAAGGGTTTCAGGAGAATTCCAAGGGTTTCCAAGGCAAAACAACCACCACACACCACCACCATCGCCGGATTTATGACTAGAAAGAGAGGGATAACCAACCAATACCGTCATCAATGGATCATAACTTCTAATCATAGGCAAGTTACTTATCTTTCAAAGATTCAAAGAATATATTTTAGATGATAGTTTAGAATTGATGATTTATCATAAATAAGTGAATTAATTGTGAAACTAGAGAACTAAACATTGAATATGGGTAGGCTTCATGTAGATAAACTTCTTAGCATATACTAGTTATTAAAGCTTTATCCATGTGTAGGGAATCATGAATTTTTGTTGAGTTATATGAAGATCTTGAAGGAAATAGAAGAAATACAGTTTTTATGAAAATTGGGAGTTTTGATCCAAGAAACTGATGATCCATGATGATTTAATGATTCTAATACGTTAAAGGTTATGCTAATATGTTTATAGGATGATTAGTGAACTTTCTTGGGAGATTGAGATGTTGTAATGAAGAATTAGAGGTGTAAAAAGGAATAAACCCATAACTGCTTAAGAGAAATCTGGGCGAAAACCTGTTTTATCGATCGATCGATTGATCCACGAATGTCGATCGATCAATGATCGATCGATCGACCTCTCCTGATTTTGGTAATTATTTTCCCTTAAGGTTTAATGAAAATACCAAGGTCAATGATGATTCTTAGGGTGATTAATTTAATATTGTGGGACTTAATTAAGGTCAGTAGGGTTTTAGTTGATGCCCGCAAAATCGTTTACCTTATGGAATTGAATGTTATTGCTTACGAGTGTTTACCGAGTGAGGTACGATCAGAAATGGTTCAAATTGGAACTATAATGGGAATGGATGATGATGTAAGGATAATAACGATAACGGAGGGACTTTAAGTTACTGAGATAACATTATAAACTAATAAGTTGCCTAGTAACCTTTTGCAATCGGTTTAAGTACTCAAATTGATACGATAAGAGAGTTATCAAGCTAAATATATATTACGTATGATGTTCGGGATAAACTTGCTACGTACGAGACTTACTAGATGGAATGTGTGAATACCTATATTGAAATATGATTACTTAGGTTGTGTGAATTACTAGTGTATCAATTTATTATGCGTATGACAAACCTACCATACATGCTATCACGGGAAGTTGGTTTTCGAGAAAAGAGCCATCTTATCTTTGTGTGGCTTCGGGAGGATTTATATTAGCACCTTAAGGACATAGGACTATGAATGACTTATTTTTGAGTTGATAAGTCAGCTGAGCATGGGAGCGTAGGTATGTACGTGACCCATGGGTATGTGAACTAAGTTCACCTCCAATATGTGTGACTTGTATTGAGACGGTTCCGGAGTGATTCAAAACACGTGATCCCTATGTATGTGATGTACATGGATTTGATAGTAGAGTATGCTAGCACTGCAGCTTAGGCTAGAGGTGACTTATATGTATATATGTACTGAGGATGATTTATATGTGTACTTGTGACCGGTTGACTCTTGCTTAGTAGATGTGAATAACTAAGATATTTAAATAGGCTAAGAATGGGAGAATTTAATTAGCACTTGAGATAAGTAATTTAATGAATGTGAATATGGGTTATGAATTTGACTTATTTGGGTGTTACGAGTAGATACCCTATGTTAGAATGCGAAAGTAGGAGTGGTACCTACTAGTTAGTTAGTGTCATAACAATTATGGGTTAAGGGTATACGTTAGGCATGCACATTAGTTTAGAGGTGAGAAACTAATGTGAGAGTACGCAACTAACATATTTATAATATGTGTTGTTTAATTGTAATTTAAAACTTGCTATATTTTTAAAATGTTTTCACAATGGGCTCTGACCCGTTTTCCTCCAAATCTATTTTTGTTTTGTAAAAACATTTTAGGTGCCCAGCCACAGGGATGCCAAGCATAGGAGTTCCATTATGATGAAATGTTGTAGCTACCATGGAAGCTACAGGATCTTGGTATTAGACGCCTCCACATTTATATTTAGTTCCTTCAGGGTCATTCAGATCAGTTAGGGATTGGTGCCCATTCTTAACTATATATTGTAGATACAGACTTTCACTATTTCAGATGTTGGTTTATTCAGACTCTTGCATCGAGATTTTATTTACTCTGGTATTATTATCATTGGAATGTTTACTCCAGATTCAGTTTATTTCATTTCATTGGTTATTCACATGAGATTGTTTATGTGATTGATGGTTGTTGATTTAATTACTTGGTTATTATTTATTTAATTAATAAATTTAGCATCTCTCTTTTTAAATATTAGGTGGCTAGTAATAAATTAAATGTTTTTGAGAGTGATGGTAAGACTGAACCAACTTGATATTCTGTATTAATTTCATAAAGGATTAGCTACTCGGTATTTAATTAATCGGGGTGTCACATTCATTCTTGGAAGTGATTCTCTTGAGACATCTCGGATAACCTTTGTGGTTGTTCTCCAATCATTGAAAAGAATAGAAACTGCTTACGACGTCCTATCTTTGTCGATAGTGAATCTTTAGTATAAGTTGGGGATATTAAATACATAGTTGTTCTTCTACAAACTAAGAATGTCTCACTAAGATAGGAGTTTATCGATGCCAAATTTACCTTTAAAAATGAGACAATCAAAGTTGTCTACACTTAAACATCTAGAGATTGAGTTATCAATTAAGAAAGGTCCCTCTTCTAGTTTGTGCCACTAGTTATAATGAGGATTTGATAGATTCCCATTGCATTTAGAGGGTTCAATACAAGTGGCTTACAACCATTGCTGGCGAAACACTTTATAAGTTTCTAGAGTTCATAAGGATTCCCAATTTTGATATTGCTATAATGTGGATTCCCCCTTTTCTTGGCTTCCTCCTATTGCTAACTAGGAGTCATGGATACCAATTTATTGGATTCTAATGCATCTGGTAGAGGATTACCTTGTCGATCATCATAGTGACGATGAGTTCCAACCCAACCTGAATAGTGATCGGCGTGATGATATAGTCTAGCTAGTGAATCACCGAGAATGATATAATTCCATTCTCCATCTTGTAATTTTTTCATTCAATTTTTAAGCGGCCACCTATTGTCGAGCATATAATTAATGAATATTTTGAATGAATTTAAATTATTGTCAATTTCATATTTGCATTCTCCCAATTTAATCTAAGCTAAACATAAATCACTCTTCTCATACCTTTCGGGATCGTGTCTTCACCATACCTTATACCTATCACCAAGTTATAGCAAGAATGCACTTATTCGCTAGGCAATCCACTAGTCCAATATTTTTTTTGACTAATTATTTTCGGAATAATTATTGCGTAGGGATTTCTCAGAGGTATCTAACATGCTTGGTAAGTATATGATGTTTGCGTGTTATTAGCAAGGAAACATATGATGTTGAGATTATAACTAACTGCAACCACATGAATAATTCATTAAAACATTGATATGATCAATAAATAGAAGATAAGTTTCTATTGACATTTTCTTTCCATTTGGAATTTTCAAAAATGTAATTCCATTACCCAAACTTAAATAGTTGAAAAGTTAAATTGAAATAACAAAATAAAATTTGTGTAGACACCTAAAAAATAAATTTCTTAAGGTTGACTGCATTGTAATCCGTAGGTATCTCCCTTGCATCCAATGTTTAAAGATGGTAGGATCCCTATAAATCATCTTTGATGACCTTGAATAGTCGTTCCTATTCGGGACTTCGTTTTCCATGTGACGAATTCCTCGTTCTTCCGCTTAATTTCCTTAGAACATAGTACAATACCTAAAACTTCCAAGACCTAAAACTTACAAGTACGAAATATTATTGGATGGATGCTATTTTGACTAAGTCTTGTTCCCTCTCTCATTATCTACGTTGAGACCGGTCTTAATCATCTCATTGTTCACATTTTAATGGGTCATTTTTTTTTTCTAATGGTCGACATACCAACATCTATTAGCATTATGGCATTCATTCCATAAGTTTAGTTAAATGGTGTTTCCCTTATGGATGGGGGAAAGGTTGTCCACCCATGAACATTTTGATCATTCCATTATTTGATTCACTCCATCAAAGACAGTTTTATTCGAGGCACCAACATACCGAATGAGCTAAGTAAATAACACTTAATTGTAGTAGTCAATGATGTCATGACCGTTGCAATTATTTTGGAATATGACTCTCATATTTTCTTTCATTTTCAAAGATAAGCATTCTCAACACATCGAAATAAATTACGATGTTTCCCAAGATCAACTTGATCATGTCGATGTCTCTTATGTCCACCAAAGGTTATACTTCTATCCATTTGGTGAAATAATTTATGCCGATCGAGAGGTACTTATAATTTCTAGGTGTTGTAAGAAACATGCCTATAATGTCTAAACCCCACTACTTATAAAGTCAATGATTGTTCAAGGTCTTGAGTTTGCTAGAAGGATGGTGTAGCATTCGCGTGGAAATTTGGAACTTTTTTCACATCTTCACGTAGGAGACAATGTACATTTGTATAAAAGGCCACTAATATCCTTCTTTTATAGATGTGAAAGCCAAGGATCTCACACAATCATGGCTTTTTCAAATTACATTTTACATTTCATTAGTGGACATTTTTAGGATGCACTCATTGCTGATACGCCTTAGTGGAAGATCTCTATAAACTTCCCCTCAAGGTAAAGTTAAAATTGATCAACCTTCATTCCTATTTGTTGATGTTATTTCTATTACATAAGTATTTCATACTCTCCTAAGTATGTGACGATCGACTCCATCCACTTGGGAGCCTTCTTGATGGTGGGTACTTGGTCGACAATTGGTTGCTTAAGGATGCTCGATTGAACCGAATACTTTACTTCAATCACTATTTTGTGTTCAGTGTCAACATCCGAAGTGAAAACTGCTAAGTCATATACATGATTATTATTTATTCTAGGGAATTGCTTAACTTGGATGTGCATGAAGTTTGCGACCAAACCCTATAGATGATTTATAGGTAGGCAGGCATGTGTTCGACCTTAGTGTTCTAGTTTCCTAATATCTTATCAGATACAAACCTTGAGTCATATTATACCTAAAGGATATTGGTACACATAAACATATCCTCATTCAAACTACTAATGAGAGCCTCATATTCTCATTTACCATTTGACACCTCAAACCTAAGTCAAATTCCCTGCTCAAGTAAGGTCATATTTAGTGTAAGCAAGTTGATTTATACTCCTACCCATTTAAAATTTGATGCAGCACCCACATAGAGGGGTCCATTTATGTAGTTGGTTAAGCTCTTTAATTACCACTTAGTTGATGAGTTTCACAACATCAGGTTGACTCCCTCTAATAAATTCAATGACAAGTCTTCTTAACGTGTCCTTTCACGAAAATTTTAAAGTGATAGTGGATATCAAACCTCCTTACTTACACCAACCATTTGGCATCCATTAGAAAGTCCTTGCTTCTTTAGGACTACCTTTAATTGAAATAAAGTTATTTCTATAACCGAATGTGCCACAAAGTAGTGTTTAACTTTAACGATGCAATCACTATTGAGTAGGCATAATTTTTAAGAAATATATAGTGTTTCTTGAAGTTGAATAGTCTTACTGATGTAATAAATTGGGTCACAGTGTTGCTAATTCTTGTATACTAAGACTGACATGACTTCATTATTGTATAAATAAAGGGACACATAGACTGCATCCCTCAAATTTGGGAGTGTGAGTAGAGGATGTTGTCTTAGATAGAGTTTGATTCCCTCGAGTTCCCTTGAACATTCACCATTCTACACCTCATTTTTCTCTTTCCTCAACAACTGAAATAAAGGTTGGCACTTCTTATAGGATTTGGAGATGAAGCTATTGGGTGCCTCCAACATCCTGATCTGCTTTTGTATGTGCCTAATAGTGTTCAACAGCTTGATAGTTTTTATCTCTTCAATTTAGTCATGATTAAATATGGTTCCCCTAGTCTGACTAGTTAACCCAAGAACTTTTCAAAGAGGAATACAAATGAGGATTTAGCTAAATTAAACTGCATTGTATACTACATGAGGACTTTGAACATATTTAAAAGATCTGACTGGTGATCGTCCTTCTGTTTGTGTTTTCACGAGTATGTCATACATATATATACATCCATGGTGTCACTCAATTGATACTTAAACATCTTAGTTACGATTCGATGTTAGATTTTTTTGACAATATTTTGTCAAATGACATGATTGTGTATAATTAATGGGAAAAGGTAGTCATAAAAGATGTTTTCTTCTGGTTGGCCCCAAATATAGGGAATTACTTACAACCAAAATAAGTGTCTAGGAATCTCATTCGTTCATGGCTAGATATGGCGTCGACCAATCGATCGATATTTGGAAGGGAAAATTTATCCTTAGGACACACTTTATTTAGGTCAGTGAAGTATGTATAGACTCTTCAATTTCCCTTATTCTTTTTAACAGTGGAAAGGTTCATATCCATTAGGGAATTAAACTTCTATGATGGACGTTGCCTCTAGAAGTTTCCATACATCCTCTTCCTCTTCCACTGCCTTTGATTATTCTTGCGCTATTCGTCGTGCCTTCTGTTTAACAAAAGGGAATGCCAAATCTATATAAAGTCTGTGGCACATATCATATGGATGCCAAATGAACACGTCCTAGTTACTCTCAATGAAATCGACCAACACTTCTTATTCCTAATCGGTGAGAAAACTGGTGACTAAACTTCTTTTTCGAGTGAGAGTTGTTGAATATGACTTCTTTCAGTAGTTCCATGACTCTAATTATAGGGGACAACCTAGTATGTTCTATCCCTAGTCTTCCATACATTTGCACCTATTTTAAAGGGGTGGATCCCTTTCTGTTCTCTTACTTCTTTTTCTCATTCCCTGTTTAGGTTTAATGATTGGGATAATGTATTTTCGAGAAGAAGTTTTATTTCCATATATCTCCATTACCCATTATCAGTATTTATTTTAAATTTCTAATGATGGGTTAATTGAGCTTACTGAAATTGCATTCTATGGTAACTAAATGTCCAATACTAGAAATTTCATGACTTTGGATATTCTTATAATTTGTAACTAGAAACCCACCTTTCCAAGGGCATCATCATTCTTCACATGAAGCCGACGAGAGTGGTGGTCACTTCATTCATATCTTATATAATAAGATTGATCTTGTTGAGAAATTTTAAACACATGACTTCCAAATAACTCCCTTGATACATCAATAGCTTATCTATATCCCAGATTTCAATCCTTAGAATGATTATGAATGCATTTTGATGAGGAGTTCTGACTCCATCTAGGTCTTCCATAGTAAACAAATATTACTTTGCATGTATATATTTTTTGGTTGGAGGAATTTGTTGACTATGGTTATAGCAACATAGATTTGGAAAGATTTCATAACTTTTACAACTTTCTTTAACTCCATCTTTGAAGAGTTAACGAGGATATGATTAGCATTTGAGGACATTTAGATAATCACGAACTCATGTCCATCTCATCATCATCTAGGACATTGTTTAATTTTTTGTCCTGCTCATCGAGGGACTTTGCATTTTTACTCCACATTTTCATGTTGACGACTTGCCTAAGACAACTCTTTTAGTTCTGAGATGAGGACCTTATTGTTCTTCATCTTGTTCCCATGCTATTTATAAAAGATTAGTTTGATCTTGCATGTTTTATGATTAAGAAAGTTATTACCCATTTTAATGTTGACAGAATCGTGGCAACTGCACTTGTAATGATAGAATACAAAGTTCTATAGATATCACAATAATTGATAATAAATAAATAAATGTTTGAATAATGAATGAGTCTTTGATGGATATGAATTTAGAGGGAGAGATAAAAAACCACACAAAAAACACCATAGTTGGCATATGAGTGCCATTAAGAGAATGGTATAATATTTATGACTTATAAATGCTTGATTTTTAATGATAACTAAGCAAATGAATTTATGGAGAAGATATCTGTATAGGTTCAAGGTTTTATTGCTTAAACAGTTTATTAACTTATGGCTTTACTATATGATGTATTATTAAAGTATAATTGGGATATTTATAGTTTAAGCTTAGTCGGGATAGACCTCATTCCACATTAAAAATTGGATTAGACAACCATACCTATCCTCTCTGAGGCTCAATGAAATATTCCGTGAGTTTTGCCCTTTGATTTATTATGCCTCTCATTTCCCTAACTCTTGTTTCTCTATGCACTTGGTTGGATATGACCTATTTTGACGTGGAGAGATATGTGAGTTTCTATGATGTGTTTATTTTTTCTACCACCATCCTTTTGAAGGGGTTCCTCGATCTTGCCGCCCAAACTCAATCTAGTAGTGTCTTCCTTAAGAGACACCCATTTATTATCCAATATAACATGAATTAAAGAAATAAATCATTTTAACCATTGCCTGATGATAATAGCTACTTCGATAAATCCACTTATGGGGGAATCAACTAAAAAACATAATATTTTTTCAAGTTTGAAGCTTATACAGTGTAGGTTGTGCAGTTAAAAAATCAGGGTCAATTAATGATCCCTGAAGTGTAAGCCTCTTTTGTTTGTTATTGTCACTTCTAGACGATGGAACTCATTATCTTAAAGGATTTTGTACATATGGAGCGAACATATCCTCATGTTGATCGGTGCAGGCCTATTGAGTTAGGTTTGAAGAATATGTCTACCGTTTGTACTCTAAGTGAATAGAGAAGATTTTACCCACATAATTTCTCACTTTATCCCCAACTTGTGATGTTCCTGCAGAGCCCAAGAAAGGTATGAATATGGGTGACAATGTTTTTGGTGTAACGAACATAAAATATTCCTCCACCACTAGTTCTTACAAAGAGGGAACTAGGTCGAAAGCCCCCCAAAAAATTAACACCAAAAGTTCTTCTAACCTTTGTGTTGGTACTCATGAGTCTGTTCCTCCACCGAATCCGATTTTGGTGCATAATGTAGTTAACATAGTGTATGTCCTTCTCTCCAAAAAAAATCTAGACATGTAACTATTGTGGATGCTTTAGCTAATTGCAAGAGGTAACACCCAACATATTATTATTGTCCTCCCAATATATATTCAGAAGAGCTATATACGTGTGCAACCAGGGGAGGAGGGGCCTTAAGTAGTTATTTCAAAATAACACTAGAAGAAACTATTAAAGAAGAAATATAGAAGGCATGTGAATCCATCTCCCATACCCTCATGTTCTACAAGACAAAATCTTGAAACCAATCTCTACGAGTTGATGAACCCCAAAAGGTAATAAATGTTATATTGATGTTTCAAAGAAAGGTGGGACATCTCTGCGAGTTAATGAACCTCAAAAGATAATAATTTATATTATTAAATATTTATATTTCAAGTGTTGAGATCCTTTTGTTCTTGGCTTTTTATTTTTTTATTTTGCATGACATTCCGCAATCTTTTGAGTCCGTGTCTATTCGAGACGATACTCCTACTAAGGAAGTTCCCTCGAGTAAAGCTGTTGAAGAATTTTTTCCTTAACTTATTTATCCCACATATTTAACAATAGGATGTGCTCAGACTACCTAGGATTCTTATGTGAATAAAAGATTGCCAATGGATAAGGAAACTGGTGGGTCTCAGGTAACAAATAAAAATATCAAGTCATATTGATCCCTCAATTTTGCGTGAGGCATGATCCATCGTCCTACCAGATGTTTCCTCTGCTCTGGTAATTTTGAGTAAACTTTGTTTCATCACTCTATTTACCGATGTTTTTTATGGTCATTGAGAACGCGAGAATTACGTGTGATAATTGATTAACTTCGCAACTTTCTAATATAGCACACTTATTTAATTTCAGCCCCTAATCATTCATCTAAGGTGCGTGTGTTAACCGATAAATAAATAAAGCATGTGACACAAAAAATATGCTGAGACACAGAATTCAGGAAAAAACCCCTTTCGGGTAAAACGTTTATTTCACTATGAATATACAAGACGCAACTTACAATTACATAGAGTAATCTGCAATGGATCAACACGTAGTCTTGAACTCAGCAAGAGAATACACGCAGCACCCTCCAAGGACTCGTAGCCCCAAACAACGAAGAAAGAACCGCAGCTCTCCTTAATGACACGCAGCCATAAAACTTTGTAGAGACTCCCTCAACAATGACACACAGCCCTCGGTTGTAAAGATCTTTCCACAAATATGAACAACAACAAAGTTTGTGTTCTAGGGTTCCAAAAGATTCACAAAAGTAATTGGGATTTTTGGTGTGAATCAAAAAGAGTCTGGGGACTCAAAAAGGTAAAGACTTAGAGTATTTAGGACTCTGAAAATCTTCTAGAAAAGTCTTAGAAAACAACTCCCCGAAGTTGCCATTAAATAAGAAAACTTTGAGCCTAAAAAATCTGCAGCGAATCTGGCCAAATTTATCCCAGTCGGACCAGTCCGGTTATGAGGCGGATCGGTCCGGTCAAGCGGATCGGTTCTTTTATTTTGGCCTCCATCGGTTCGCTTGTGGTCCGGGGTATACTGGATCTGCAGCAAGCGGATCGGTCTGGTTGAGAGACGGATCGGTCCGGTTGTGAATCTTTTTTTTATAAAAAACATTTTATAAAAATTTCCCAATACTAAATATGAACTTTAAGGAACGTAAAAACAAAATTTTACCAAGTTCATTCTCGCAGAGGCTATGATGTTGAATACGCTTTGATATTCGGATCCGTTGATGTAGATGCGATCTTGAGTTTCTTCAACGATGTAACGGCGTACGACATACAAATTGATAATGGACAAAAATGTCCTTACAAATCTCCCCTATGTCTATGCCGGTACATACATAAAAAATATCTGAAATATCAACTAATGACCTATACAAATCTACCCTCCCATGAACCCTAAAGATGGAAAGATACAAATGTTTAAATCTTCATCGTTTGTTCTTCAATCTTCAACAATCATCAAATCTCTAAGCTTTTCTCATCAGGGTGTGCAACATATTGATCTTTAATCTTCATACCTACACACATGAGACAAAGCAAATACCACGTGACATATCGAGTTTGAAATGAGATAACCATAGATACCAATATATGATAAAAGCATAAGCTATATCTCAAAAACTCCCCCAAAATTCAAACTCTCACCCATAATATGATAATTCTTTCTCCCCCTTTTTATGATGTCCCCAAATAGACAAATAAGAAGAATGAATCAAAAAAGAAAAATCGGGGTGTCACGGTATACAAAAAAAACACAAACTATTTTTGATTTTTCAAATTTTTCATACAAAGATAGGATACCAATATGAACAAATATGAAATAAAAATCACACAATGGATTTAGACTCAAGCAACCAAGTCATGGAAACGGAATGAATGGGTGTGAACACATTCGATAGGTAAATCAACTCAATCAATCATATGTGCATGATGCATACGTGTACTCCTAACGAATGAACATCAAAGGTATCCTTAGGTGTAAAAGACATTTGTTGAATTTAAATGACATCGTCTTATGCAAATCAACAAATCAAAGTCAAAATGATTTCCACACCAATAACGTCCAAAACTATGTAGCGCATTTTCAAGCATTTCATGGACGTGCAAACCCGTTTTAAATTCTCCAACCAAACTCCCTCATATATATTTTCTTTTAGAGGTGATCTATATTCTCAAACTTTGGAGAATTGGTGCAAAAACCTAAATTGCTCCTTTTTGGCATGAATATCTTTTTATTGCCTTTCAATTTTTTCGGGATCTTTTAACCTCTTTGGACCCCGGATATTAAAATTCCTCCATTTTTTAGGTCCAATTTAACGGTGGCTTTTGCGCAAAGGATAAATAATTACCTTTCGCAACCCCTCCCCGTTTTTCAAACAAAGCACAGAAACTCACAAAACGGTTTTTATATGCACAATTTTCTTATAAAAATTTATCGTGCTTGGTTCGTTTTAAGGAGAGGATTGAAGTGAAAACACCCAACCAACATGTGATAAGACAAGCACAATAATCAAACAAATCCGTGCATGTGTGCAATAAAGGAAATATGAGTCAAACATGCAGGAAGTAACACTTAATTACATCTTAATGACTCCAAACATTATAAAGCACATGGATGAATTGACCTATTGTCTCAAAACACTATCAAATAGTCACATGAAAAAAATGGAATGATGTTGTGACTCGGTCATCCAAAGTGTTCATCCATAAACGGTGCAACAAAAAAAATCTTTTTGTATTTTTCAAAATTTTTCAAAAAAATATATACAAAAAGTTCATGTCACAACGCTATCAAAAATATATCAAAAAGCATAACTAGTGTATGACAAACATGCAAACACAATCATCTATATGATATGGCAAGAGAAGAATCATGTGCAAGAAAACGGGAATCAACTTGTCTAAAATCTAGTTCCTCCAAAAGTGATTTCTTAACCCAAATGGATGAAACACGTGACAAGGGGTTTTGGGAACCAACAAAATACTAGACTTCGAATTCCTAGGACCTCTTCCAAGATCAAAACAAAATCACCTAAGGTGACCATTCCTACCACAATATGAGCATGTGTAAATGGGTGGGATGACACCGAAAGTGTGATCTTTTCTAGCGTCCTTGGAATTAGTTGACCCTTTAAAACAAATAATGGTTTTGGCTTTAGCATTAGAAGCATGAGAACACGATGAGCCATTACCATCACTTTCAAACCTACTTGAGTCTATCAAATCATTTTTTAACTTCAAAATTTTTGACTCAAGCAAAGAATTAGACTCTTCCAAATTAAGGGACGCCTTCTTCAAATTATCAATTAAACTTAACAGTTTATCACGCCCCCCCTCAATTAAAACAAACTTATTCCTAAGAGTCTTTTCGCGTGCCGTAAAATCATCGATTAATTTTTTATCCTCGACGGCACAAACGGGAACCCTAGAATTTTTTAAGTTCTCCAATTCCTTCTCTAAAACTAGGACTCTCTCATCACTCTTCTTTTTGGCAATTTTTAAATAATCAAAATCAGTACACAAATTACCAAAGTGCTCACGACAAATATCACTTTGAGTTTGAAACTCTTGCAAATATTCAATCTTACTTTTAAAGAGAGAATTTTCTTTTTCCAAAACTTTAATTCTTTTGCAAAGTTTCAAATTCAAACTTTTTAATTTTTCAGCACGGTCGTGAAATTTTTCAAAAATAGGCTCCTCATTAAATGGCCGTTCCATTGAAAAATTGCGATTTTTCACAAAACTGATTTTTAAAAAAAAAATCAATATCACACGCTTTTGCGGAAAATAGGAATACGCAATAAATTAGCGTAACCTTCTCTGATACCAATTTGACGACATGAGTAGACAAATTGTATCAGAAAGTAAATCCTCGAAAAATCAGGATCATGCGATAAATTAGCGTAACCCGCTCTGATACCAATTTGAGAACGCGAGAATTACGTGTGATAATTGATTAACTTCGTAACTTTCTAATATAGCACACTTATTTAATTTCATCCCCTAATCATTCATCTAAGGTGCGTGTGTCAACCGATAAATAAATAAAGCATGTGACACAAATAATATGCTGAGACACAGAATTCAGGAAAAAAACCCTTTCGGGTAAAACGTTTATTTCACTATGAATATACAAGCCGCAACTTACAATTACATAGAGAAATCTTCAATGGACCAACACGCAACCAAACCACAAAGACATGCAGTCTTGAACTCAACAAGAGAATACACGCAGCACCCTCCAAGGACTCGCAGCCCCAAACAATGAAGAAAGACCCGCAACTCTCCGTAATGATACGCAGCCATAAAACTTTGTAGAGACTCCCTCAGCAATGACACGCAACCCTCGGTTGCAAAGATCTCTCCACAAAGATGAACAACAACAAAGTTTGTGTTCTAGGGTTTCAAAAGATTCACAAAAGTAATTTGGATTTTTGGTGTGAATCAAAAAGAGTCTGGGGACTCAAAAAGGTGAAGACTTAGAGTATTTAGGACTCTGCAAATCGTCTTGAAAAGTCTTAGAAAACAACTCCCCGAAGTTGCCATTAAATAAGAAAACTTTGAGCCTAAAAAATCTGCAGCGAAGCTGGCCAAATTTATCCCAGTCGGACCAGTCCGGTTCTGAGGCGGATTGGTCCGGTCAAGCGGATCCGTTCTTTTATTTTGGCCTCCATCGGTTCGCTTGTGGTCTGGGGTATACTGGATCTGCAGTAAGCGGATCGGTCTGGTTAAGGGACGGATCGGTCTGGTTGCGAATCTTTTTTTTATAAAAAACATTTTATAAAAATTTCCCAATACTAAATATTAACTTTAAGGAACGTAAAAACAAAATTTTACCAATTTCATTCTCGCAGAGGCTATGATGTTGAATACGCTTTGATATTCGGATCCGTTGATGTAAATGCGATCTTGATTTTCTTCAACGGTGTAACGGCGTACAACATACAAATTGATAATGGACAAAAATTTCCTTACAGTCATCAACTTTATTTTTTGGAAAATCTCGAGAAATATTGAGATTCTTCATGTTGCTCCCTTTATGGCTATTCTTGAACTTACAAGGACCACAAATGAGGAAATGTTTCCTTGTAGATTTGTAAGTCCATTTGTGTATTTTGATATCCCAAAGGTATTACCGACGTTTCAGGTTCCTTTGGATGTGTTTACTCACTCGTGTTATAATAATGATTAGGCATTGATCTTTTAAAAAGCTTTCATTGTCTTTTCCTTCTATATCCAATATATATGTTTATTATGAACTTCTTCTTCCTATGGTATTTTAGTTTACAATAACTAAAGATAGGTTGAAGGTTGCTTCTTATAATGTGAAAGCTATGTGATATTGATTAAATATGGGTTCACAAATTCTAATTTTAAACTTATTTAATTAGAGTCAATTTTTATCCAAATTAATTCAACCCCAAATCACAAACTACGTGGGAATAATCAAATCGTCATACATAATTTCTGACACGCATATTTCAGGAGAAAACCCAAAAGGGAAAACCTTTTTATTTCACTTTCACTTAATAATACTAACAAGATTACAAGCAAAATCAGCAATGAATATCCGCAGATACCCACATGAACATGCAGTTCTGAATTAGTAATGGAATTCTGCATCAACTCCATAAGTTAGTTTGGATCACCCACGAGTACTCCCAAAGACCACAGTCATACTCAGTCCAGAACCTCCTTCAGGCGGTAGTTAATCATCAATAGGAAATCTTCCCTACAAGATAAACTCCAGCAAAGATCGTATCTTGGGTTCGAAAATAATTCACTAACTATTGGGATTTTTGTGAATTGAAAAACAAAGGATTGAACCCTAAATTAAAGAAGAAAAAGTGTTCTGTTGTTTTGCAATTGTTTACAGAATGAAAAATGTCAGGTCTTATTAAGAAACAATAACTCATTTAACACGCTTTATATTAAAAATTGAGTCGGCTGATCGCTCAAACGAAGTACCAATGTCGCTCGAATGAGGACACGTGTCGCTCAAATGACTTTACGCGACATTCGTATGTCGCTCGAACAAACCGTAAAGGGACTAAAACACCACCTTGCCAAAATTCATCTCGTAGAGGCTTTTTTGTTGAAGAAATTTGATATTCGGATTTGTCTCGATGTACGATTAGTCTTGAAAAAATCTTCGATGGTTGTAACGGTATACCACATAAACTCATGTAAACCATAGGTCCTTACAAATCTCCCCCTATGTCTATGCCGGTACAAAATAAAAACATCTGAATTATAAAATCAAATCACCCATACAAATCTAATACCCTCCCATGAACCGAAAATTGAAAAGGTACTAAAGTCTCAAACTTTTCAACAAAAATATTCAACTTCAAATATTCAAATTATTTTTTTATCATCATTAGTGTGAGAAAAATAATCCTTAATTTTGTAACTTCACACATGAGACAAGAAACAAATACCTTCATGATGTATCGAGTTTGAAATGAGATAGACATAAATCAAACAAATATCAAATCTCAATTCTCCCCCATAATTAAAAATTTTCCCATAAAATCATAATTCGTTCTCCCCCTTTTTATTTGTTCGAAATAGATAAGGAAAAGAATAAAGAAAAATAAATATGTAGTGTTACGACAAGCAAAGCAAACAACTACTATCATCAAGAATAAACTTGAAAGTACAAAGTATTTTTTAATTTTTAATTTTTTCAAACAAAAATGGAAATCTAATTTTACAAAAATCACACACCATGACTTTACACTTAGATAACCAAATCATGAAAACAGAATGATTGGGTGTGGACATATTTGATATAAAAATCAATGTAATCAAACATAACATATGTGCACGATGAATACGAATACTCCTAACGAATGATCTCAAAATCGTCCTTAGGTGTCAAATAATGTGAATTCATATGACATCGACTCAATCCAATCGACACATCAAAGTCTAACATGATTTCCACACCAATAACGTCTAAAACTATATAATGCTTTTTCAAGACTTTGTCAGCATGTGAAAATCCGTTGATTGCTTTTCCATCCGAACACCCTCATAAATAATAATAAATATTTTTTTTCTTTTGAGGGGGTCTAAACCTATTGCCCCCTTTGGCATATTTCTCTTTTAATTGCCTTTAAATTTTTTCAGGCTCTTTTCAAATGATGTATTTCACGAAGAGTTAATTTCTTACTCTCGTATCCCTTTTTCGTCTTCACTCATCATTTTTTTTAATTTAAACAAATTTCTCACGGGCAACGGTTATACATGCACTTCTTTCATTGTCGAGTTTTATCGCATATGGTTCATTTTAAAGATAATATTGAGATGGAAACACTTCACCCAACATGTGATAGACAAGTACAATAATCAAACAAATCTATTCAAGTGTGCATTAGAGCAAACTAAGAGTCAAACATATAGGTATTAATATCAAATTACATCTTAGTGACTCCAAACACTATAAAGCACAACAATGAAATGATGATGCATATCAACACACTATCAAACAGTCACATGTATATGGAATACAATTGTGACTTGGTCATCTTAAATGTGCATCAACAAATGGTGTAACCCAAAATACAAAAATATTTTTGTCTTTTTCTTCAAAAAGTTTAACAAAATAAAATATATTTGTCGTTTTCAAATTTTAGAAAAAATTTAAATCTTTTTGTATTTTTCCAATTTTTTTCAAAAACAAAAATCTTTTTTTTTTCTTGCAAAATATATATAAAAAATGAAAAACATAAATACAAACCTTGTATACACTAGCAATAGGCATAAAATATCATGAAGAAGGTCACCCTATGTTAGCAAACAAGTCTAAACCTCAACCGTTAGGCGTGGAGGAGTTTTCCAAAGGTGGTCATCCTATGAAAAACATCCATCAAATCATGTGAAGTTTAGACAAAAAACTTTACTTGCTCCCTAATATGTGCAAACTCTCTAATGTAATAAACTGAAGCATCCACAATATCATGTGTGGGTTCATGTATCATAAAAACACTTGTAATAGAAAAATGTGACACATTACCCATCTTAAAGAAAAATTCCCTATGATGTCCTCTCTTCGTACAATGGGTGGAAATGTACACAGGCCTAGGAACACCTCTTTCAAAATGTTTACGGCGTACTCTCCTATCTGGTACACGATGCCTAGGTGGGTTATGTTGATAGTCATATGTATTAATTACAAAATCAGGAACCGTCTCAGGTGCAACATGAGAAGTGGATGCACCGTCATGAACAATTCCTACTCTCTTAACATTACCTAGATCGGGACCGAGGAGAATCTTCCCTACCTTCTTAGATGTATCCTCTAAAGTTACCCTTACCTCCTGGGGAAATTCAAAATCTCTCTAATTATGACACACGGGCTATAAGTTAACTCTTCTCCCGATTTACGACGATCAACTGCTCACTCAAAGAAACCTTCACCT
The DNA here is from genome assembly GCA_949130495.1 of Sambucus nigra. Lineage (NCBI taxonomy): Eukaryota > Viridiplantae > Streptophyta > Magnoliopsida > Dipsacales > Adoxaceae > Sambucus > Sambucus nigra. Next base: position 425,390,783 of record OX422218.1, read on the forward strand.
TCTCGAGTTCACTCACCAACGCCTCAGATCCATCAAAATATCTCTATATCTCTCTAAATTTATCACCCTAAGACCCAAATCCTTAAATTTCTTTGTCTTTAAGGTCTCGACGTACAAATCTCTAAACGCAATCTGGATCTCACTCTCACCCTCAATAGTGCACTCACTCTTACACTAGGTAGAAACACGAAGTATCATTCTCAGGGGCCTCACATGCACAAGTATCCTCATCGTCGTGGGACAAACTCAGTGTGCTCATGTGACAAACTAAAAGGCTACACACATCTCATGTGAATATTCATCCCCAAAATCCATCACTTATTCCTCACTATCGCTAAGAGTGGCTTGCATGGCTTTTTGCCCTTTCTCTTTAGCATAGTTGGACACTCAAATGCCTTATGGCTTTTTCCCTCACACAAAAAACATCTATATTATTCCTCTTTCTCTTTATCATCCTCTTTCGCACCATCATCTTTAGCCTTATCTTTCTTTTTATTTTTCTCAAAAAATATTTTATTGGAAGAATTTTCTTTGAAAATTTAAGAAATTTTTTAAATTTTTTAGCAAGAAAGGCCATATCAAAATCAAATTCGCCCTCAGACTTGGACTAACAAAATTTCCCTTCCTTTTTCCTATCTCTCTTCTAAACTTCCTCTCCCTTCCTAGTTTGGGCTCTAAGTGCTATCCCTCTATCCTAAGGCTTGACAGTGTTAGGAAACATGTCACTTTCATATGTATGGAGGTCTCCTACGATCTTATCTAACTTTAGATTGTTCAAATTTCCTAAGAAATTTAATGAAAAGCTGTTACTTAAGTCGTTTAATTCAGGATTAAACTATAAAAGTAACTCCAAACTGTTTTTTGGAGAAACACTTTTCTTTAAATGAAAATTGATTAATCACAAGATGTGTTTAATGAAAAATGTACGAGAGATGTTCAACATTATGTAATAAGTTTTGAAAAACAAAACTAAAATAGTTAAATCAGCTAAATCAGAACACCCATAAGAATGAGATGAGGAGAAGTAGAAAGATTAAGTTCAAGGAGTTTTTAACATGGTAAAACCTCACCCAATTGAGGAAGCATCCACGGTGACTTCTAAGTCACAAACTAAAAATCCGCTCAAACAAAATATACAAGTTACAAACTATATAACACACATGCACACAAAACAGACCTATATAAGTTTAGAATATGTACCCACTAGTTTGATTCTAACTTTTCTGCAGTTCTGGTGTTGATGTGTCTTTCTCACCTTGCAAACTTTTTCACACTTTGTTCCAGCTTTATGTTGACTCTTGACGTTTCAAGATCTTACATCCAACACTTCTTTTGTTGTAGTGTGATAAGTGTTTGTGACATTGTTAAAATACATGCATGCCTACATGCACCCTTATTTGTACAAATAAGTCCTACAAAATTACAGAATAGATCTAACCGATAAGGTTTTCAATTTCTCTCTTCTTTAGAAACTATAGACTTTTTTATCATTAAACTTATCCCAGAATCCAAGGTTACCTTTCTCTAAAGACGACCAAGGTCTTAAACAATTTCAGAGGGTTTTGAAAATATTTTGAAAATTGTAAACAACAAATTACGATTCCAACTAGATCGAAAGTCTTGTTTCGTAAGAAATAGAAACATAAAAGAATTTGTTGATTTTTGAGTAGTGAAAAACATTTACAGAAAGAAATAATCAACAAATACGATTTCTCAAGATGAGAAACTAAAATAATGCAAATCTCAGTGTAATATGACATGAAATAGCAAGATCTATTGTTTCTATGAAAAAGAAATAGATATCAAACCTAAAATGTCTAAGTTTGATATAAGAACTCAAACTCAGAGGATTCAACCCAAGAACAACCTTCAAACCACTACAAAAATAACTCTTAAACACTCAGGTTTGGTGTTTGAATATAAACTGATTTTGGAAAGGAATTTTAGGGTTTGAGCGATAGAGGGTTTTCCCTCTAGTTTCTCTCTCTTCTATCTCTTTCTTCTCTCTTTCTTAATTGTACAAACTGACCAAAGTTTTTTAAACAAGAGGGTCAACCTCCCTTTATACTGAACGAGGAAGGTTCGAGAATAACTAATCAAATCCAAAGGCTGAGATTTGTTCTTGAGGGGTTGGACTTTTATCCAACGTTTTAATATAAGCGGTGGTTTAAACGGTTTTTTATTTGCCTGAATGGGGTTTATTGGTATTGGGATAGACCGCATGCAGACCGTTGATAAACTAAATCCAAAGGCTGAGAATTCGCACAGCTACTGAGTGTATAAATAAACACAAATATGGCCGATGTAATAATAACAGGTGTAAGTCTCAGATGAACCCAAATGAGTGTGTTTTTTAAAATAATCACACAAACACCCTGAAGTCTCAAGCGCTTTTGAATTCCACCCAACCAAACATTCAGGTATGAAATGATAAAACCAGTAATCTCAGAATGACCCCAAAAGTTTTAAAACCCATATTTTAATTTCTAAAACATCTTTTAAAAATTCCCAAAAATTATTAAAAGCAAATTTGAAAGGGAATTAACACACACAATTCACACACAAGCAAATAATGCAATATATAAAATGTATGCAATCCTAGTGTGTGGGTGTGATTGAGAATTTACCTTCAATTGAATCAAGTGAGGCATTATGAGAAGAATATGAGGTTGTTTGGTATCTAGGGTAAGAGCTCAAATTTTGTCACAATTTCCAAACTAGATGAGAACTTATACAATGTACACTCAAGTGAGTCAAGGGTATTAGGTGCTTCAATCTACCCCTTTGGAAATATGAGACAAAATATCATTTGAGTCATCTAGTACTCGTAGGGCTACGAAAATAAGAAAAACCTATTCCTCTATAAAATCTATCTACCCACTTCCTAGAAAATGAAAATTACATAACTCAACTAATTACAAACCAATATACTAATAAACGACAACGGTACAGATTCCTACAAATAACACTAAGATCGATCTTTTTAATCATCTATGTAGAAAAAAATGAACTCAAAAGACTCAAACTTCTCTCCCATTTTGTCTCAAATGGACAAAGGAAAAAAATACTTAAGTCACACAAGTTTATTCAGCACAAACCATTCCTATCGATTTTCGCATAGAATGAAATCTATTGCAATCCAAAGGTTTGGTAAACGTATCTACGAGTTACAAATCAGTAAAAAGATAATTAATTTCTAATTCCTTGGTCTCAACTAATTCACATATAAAATGGTGTCTAATTTTTATAAGTTTTGTTCACAAGTGTTGAACAAGATTTTTAGACATATTGATCGCGCTTTGATTATCGCAATAGAGATGCAATTGGTCTTCTTGAATAGCATGATCATTTAGCATTTGCTTAAGCCAAAGTAATTGGGCACAACAGCTACCATCAACTATGTATTCAGATTCCGCCGTAGATAAAGAAGTGCAGTTTTATTTCTTACTACTCCATCCTACCAAATTGTTACCGATATAGTAACACGCTAATGATGTGCTCTTACTATCATCAGTACACCCTGCCTAATGGACATCAATGTATCCTGTTATAATACTGGGAGTATCGTTGGTGTATCAGAGTACTAAATTTTGAGTAACTTTTACGTATTTAAAGATTATTTTTACACAAACTAAGTGGATCTCTTTAGGATTATTTTGATAGCAGGCACACACGTAAAATCTGAGTGCATAATATCAGGACTCGAGGAAGTAAGGTATAGTAAGGTTCCTATCATACTATGATATAGAGTAGTTTCAACGTATTTTCCACTCTCATCCTTAGATAATTTGACTGTAGTACTCATGGGAGTTCTAGCTTCTTTGGCACTTTCAAGACCAAATTTTTTGACAATCTCTAAAGCATATTTTGATTGCGAAACAAATAAACCTTCTGAATTCTGTTTGACTTAAAGACCCAGGAAAAATTGTAACTCCCCCATAAGATACATTTGAAATTCTTTATGCGTAGTTTCAGAAAATGATTTAACTTCTGAAGGGGATGTTGATCCATGAATGATATTGTCAACATAAACTTGAGCTATAATAATATCTTTGTCAAAATGTTTGACAAATAGGGTTTGATCATTTACACCTCTCTTAAAACCTTTATCTTAGAGAAAATTGGAAAGACGCTCATACCAGGCTCTTGGCACTTGTTTTAAACCATACAACACAATTTTAAGACGATAAACATGGTTTGGATATTGAGGGTCAATAAACCCTTTTGGATGTTCAACATAGGTTTCTTCAGTCAATATTCCATTAATAAATTCTAACTTTACATCCATTTGGTAAAGCGTAAAATGCAAGTAACATGTTATGGAAAATAGAAGACGAATAGATTCTAAGCGAGTACCAGGAGCAAATGTCTCGTTAAAATCCATTCCTTTAATTTGAGAATATCCTTGAGCCACTAATCTGCCTTTGTTTCTAATGATTATCACACCATCATCAATTTTATTTTTAAATAGCCAACGTGTGCCGATAACCTTTTTTATGATCAGGCCTAGGTAAAAGATACCAAACATCATGAATGATAAATTCAAGAACTTCTTCCTGCATGGCAAAAATTAATTGAGGGTCATTCAATTGCTCGTTTACATTCTTTGGTTCCACAAGGGAAATAAAATATGCACAATGAGCATAGTTTCTTAATTGAGATCTTGTAGGTACAAGCTCACAAAGTTTACCAACAACATTATCTATGGGATGATCTTTAGAAACCCATTTGGGTACTTCAGGTTTCTCAATTTGTAAAGAATCATCTATTTTTGGAAAGTCTTTTTCTAAAAAAAATTCAGACTCATCCATAATAGTTGGTTCTCTAGTCTTACTCTCAACAGTAGTGTCACTTTCAATAACGTTTATGGAATCCATCAAAGTTTTTATCAGAACATTATAGACACATTATGCTCTACTGTCAGGAGAATAACCTAAGAAAATAGCTTTATCTCCACGAGTCTCAAATTTGGATAAGTGTTCTCTGTCTTTACAGACATATCATGTACTACCAAAAGTTCTAAGATATTTAAGATTGGGCTTCTTCCCATACCATTGTTTGTAAGGAGTTTGTTTAGAATTATTCCTAAGATAGACCATATTAATAATGTATCAAGCAGTACGAACTGATTCAACCCAAAAATATTTAGTTAAACACTTGGCGTGAATCATAACTCGTGCCATCTCTTGAAGGGTACGATTCTTTCGTTCAGCAATTCCATTTTGTTGAGGATTCATAGGAGAACTAAATTCATGTTTGTAACCATTATAGTCATAATACTCTCTAACACATGTACCTATGAATTCTCCTCCTCTATCACTACGAATCCTATTTACTTGAGTGTCCTTCTCATTTTCAATACGAAGTAAGATTTTTAAAAAAGTTATGAACGTGTCCAACTTTTGTTTTAAGAAGGCTACCCAAGTAAACATGGTGAAGTCATCTACTATAACTAGAATGTAACTGTGTCCACATAGACTAACAGTACGAGAAGGACCCATTAGGTCCATATGGATGAGCTCCAAGGGTTTAGATCTAAGGATATATTTAACTTTCTTATGAGGTGCCTTAACAATTTTTCCTTCCTGACATGATCCACAGACAATGTTAGAACTAGGTTTGATATTTGGAATTCCTCTAACTATTTGTTATGAAGACAATCTACTAAGTCTATCTTAATTTATGTGACCCATCCTATTATGCCATATTTCATTGTCATCCATTCTGGAAATGTTATAGACCTCAATACTATTCTGGACAGTATAACAATTATCATAAGTCCTGAGTCCTGTAATTATGCACTCACCTTTTTCATTTAACATTTTGCTATTATTCTTTGAAAAGGTGGCATTATGATTTGAGTCACAAAATTGCGAGATACTAAGTAGGTTAGCCTTAAGACCTTTTACTAGAAGAACATTTTCAAGCACAGGCATTCCCTCTTCTTAGAGTGTTCCTTTACCAATGATTTGAGATGATAAACCATCACCAAAAATAACATTTCCTCTAGCAAATATAATTTTGTTTAAAAGTTTTGTATCATCTCTAGTCATATATTTTGAACACCCAGAGTCTAAATACCAATCAGAAGGAGTATGTTCAATTTTTAAAGCAGTAATCACAATGTTACACTTCATCTGGGGAAATATCTCATCTTTTCTAACCCAAATAGCTCTTATTTTTGTTTTGCGCGTATTTTCTCTCATTTGATAAAATTTACGATCATTAGATTTTTGTTCAAATACATTTTCTACATGCATTTGAGTTTTATGGAGGATATGAGCATTTGGTTTAGGAAAGTGCCTAGGAATCCATCTTGTAAATGATCTTTTAGGTTTTGTCTTTCTCTTTTTATAGTTAGAGATTTTTTGTGGGTATCTAGGCAGAACATAATTGTTACAGCTTCGCCTAGAGTAGTTAAATTTTTGGTATAAAGGAGTATTACAGACAATATTAACAAAACGTGTGGAGTAGAAACCTTCAAAAGAATGTCCGTATATGTCACAGTAAGAGAAATACCAATTTCTTTAAGAGGGTATCTCCTTAGGAAAGTCTCTAAACATAAGTTTCATGGAATTTTGACGTTGAACGTTATTCCTAGGGAGTACAGTTTGGAATGCAGAATCACTCTTCCTAATTGTAGGGCAGACGTATTTAGCCTTAGGCAAACTATCACACTTAGAGTGACTTGATTCCCCAATTTTCAACTTTTCTTATTCTTTAGCAAACTCATCATTTAAGTCTTAAACATCTGGACAGGTTTCTATAGATCTTTTTCCACCTGACACAAACTTGATTGGTTCAAAGTTTTTAATTTGTGTCTGTGAATTTAGGCAAAATCCTATTCCAGTTCGATCATCAGAATTGGTTTTTGAATCAGTAACAAAATCATCAAAACATTTGGAATTATTTTCAAACTTAACATTTTTTTTAAAACAGTTGCTGTCTTTTCTTTAGCTTGTACCAATTCTAATAATGTCCCTTTATATTTTTTCTCTAGGGTTTCATTTATTTCAATCAAAATTTTCAATTTTTGATCAAAACTTTTGACTTCATTTTCATGAGTTAGATATTGGGTAGTATACTCTTCAGCATTGAGTTTAACCATTAGACTTAGATCTTCTAATTTCTTAGTGATATCTTTCACTATCTTCTCTAGTCTCGAGCTTTTCTTGAGGGTTTTGGCATAAAGTATGTGACTATCAGGGAGGTCTTCAGTGTCTGAATCACTAAGTGTAGTGTGTGAAAACACCTATAAGGATTCAATTCTTGAACTTACACACACATTAACATCGTCATTATCGCTTTCCTTTTGACTCACACACCCCGCTATAGAACTAGCATTATTCTTAGAAATTAAAGCATCTAAACCAGTAGCATCATGATTCATAACAACAGAAGTAGAGCAACTAGCATCATTCTCATACTTAGGCACATGCATATCATCATTATATACTATCTTGGCAAAGAAAGACATGCAAGGATAAAAAACATTAGATGACTCAAGTTTCTCATTATCAGAATCACTTGAATCATCCCATGTCTTGCAGATGTTAGACTTAGTATGTTTATTGGTCATGTTAAAGTTAACTCTACAATCTTATGCTATATGACCCAATTTTCCACTTCTAAAACATTCAATATTCTTAAAGTCTTTATTAGGTCTCATATGAATGTCCTTGTGATGTTTGTCTTGACCTTTCTCATGGGGTTTGTGGTTAGACTGAGTTGGATAATTTAGCTTGCCTTATCTGGTTGCCATTTTATTTCTAAATTTCATAATCTGCTTAAACTGCTTTGACATCAAGGAAATCTGATTATCCAAACTATCTATATCACATTCCTTACTAGAATCATTATTGGGAATACTAAGCTCAGGTTTTATCATGTTAGAAGAAAAACTCAAATTTGAACTAGTCTATTTCCTATGGGACTTGGTTAATTGTTTCTTAAATTCTAGTTCCATTTCCACAGTTCTCAGTTTACTATTGAGTAATTCAGGAGTGAGATTTTGGTCACTCATTTCCTTAATAGCATATCTTTTCTTATCAAATCTCTATGTTAATGACCTTAGAATTTTTGAGACAATTTCATGTCTATCATAAGTTATTCCATTAGCATGTAATTTGGTCACAATGTCAGTCAAATTCATATAAAAGTCATCAAAAGATTCAGAGTCTGACATGATTAAAGCGTTATACTTCTGGATAAGCAACTGTATTTTAGCAACCTTAACTATAGTGTCACCATCATGTGCAGTAACCAATGTGTCCGAAGCTTCCTTAGAAGTGGTACAAGATGAGATCCTTTTGAACTCATGTTCATTTATAGACATAAAAATGACTTTTTTGACTTTGTTATTGTTCAGCGGGGAGTGCTTCTCTTCTCGAGTAAATTCACTAAATACTTTATTAAACTTGTCATTGCTTCCCCCAGTGGTTGGTTGAGTTGGATACGTATATCCATTTTCAACAATATCCCATACATCATCTCCCAAGGTTCCTTGTATGAAAGCAACCATCCTTACTTTCCAGTAAGGGATGTTGTTTCCATCAAAGAGAGGAGGTCTGGACAAGTTTCCAAATCTTTTAGATTTCTCGTCCAATGTTTGATTTTAAGAAAACAATTTCAGAAACACGAGATTTTTAAAGAAAATTTCCAAAGCTCTTATACCAATTGAAAAGCTATTACATAAGTCATTTAATTCAGGATTAAACTGTCTAAGTAACTCCGAACTATTTATTGGAGAAACTCTTTTCTTTAAATCAAAAAAAATTAATCATGTGTTTAATTAAAAATGTACGAGAGATGTTCATTATTATGTAACAAGTTTTTAAAAATAAAACTAAAATAGTTAAATCAGCACACCCACAAGAATGAGATGAGGAGATATAGAAATATTAAGTACAAGGAGTTTTTAACGTGCTAAAACCTCACCCAACTGAGGAAACATCCATGGTGACTTCTTAGTCACTAACTAAAAATCCACTCAAACAAAGTATACAAGTTACAAACTATATAACGCACATGCACACAAAACAGACCTATATAAGTTTAGAATATGTACCCACTAGTTTGATTCTAACTTTTTTGCAGTTCTGATGTTGATGTGGATTTCTAATCTTGCTAACTTTTCGACACTTTGTTCCAGCTTTACGTTGAGTCTTGACGTTTCAAGATCTTATAGCTAACACTTCTTGTGTTGTAGTGTGACAAGTGTTTATGACATTGTTCTAACACATGCATGCCCACATGCACCCTTACTTATACAAACAAGTCCTATCAAATTACGGAACAGATCTAAACGATAAGGTTTTCAGTTTCTCTCTTCTTTAGAAACTATATATTTTTTTATCTTTAAACTTATCCAAGAATCCAAGGTTACCTTGCTCTAAAGACGACCAAGGTCTTAAACAATTTCAGAGGGTTTTGAAAATATTTTTGAAATTGTAAACCACCAATTGCGATTCCAACTAGATCAGAAGTCTTGTTTCTTAAGAACTAGAAACAGAAATAAATTTGTTGATTTTTGAGTAGTGAAAAACATTTACAAAAAGAAATAACTCTCAAACACTAAGATTTAGCGTTTGGATATAAACTGATTTTGGAAAGTAAATTTGGGGTTTGAAAATGAGATTAGGGTTTGAACTATTTAGGGTTTTCTCTCTGGTTTCTCTCTCTTCTCTCTATTTCTTATATCTCTCTCATTTGTACAAACTGGCAAAAGTTTTTTAAATGAGGAGGCTCAACCTCCTTTTATACTGAGTGAGGAAGGTTCGAGAATAATTGATCAAATCCAAAGGCTGAGATCTGGTCTTGAGGGGTTTGAATTCCATCCAACGGTTTAATATAAGTGGTGGTTTAAACGGTTTCTGATTGGATTAAAGGAGTTTCATTGGTATTGGGATAGATCGCATGCAAGCCGTTGATAAAATAAATCCAAGGGCTGAGAATTAGCACAGGTTGTAAGTGTATAAACATACACAAATCCGACTGATGTAACAATGACAGGTGTAAGGGTCAAATGCACCCAAACGTGCATATTTTTAAGCACTTTCGGATTCTACCCAACCTAACATTCAGGTATGAAATGATAAAACCAGAAATCACAGGATGACCCCAAAAGTTTTAAAACCCAAATATTAATTTCTAAAAAATCATTTATGTTTTTTTTAAATTATTAAAACCAAATTTGAAAGGGAATTAACACACACAACTCACACACAAGAAAATAATGCAATATATGAAATGTATGCAATCCTTGTGTGTGTGTGTGTGTGTGTGTGGGTGTGATTGAGAATTTACCTTCAATTGAATCAAGTGAGGCAATATGTCAAGAATCTGAGGCTCTTTGGTATTTAGGTGATAGGACTCAAATTTTGTCACAATTTCCAAACCAGATGAGCACTTATACAATGTAGACTCAAGTGAGTCAAGAGTATAAGGTGCTTCATTTAAAACATTCACTTTAGGGATAACAAGTTTAGGCGATGATCTCAACATATTTTTAACAACTTGTGCATCAGGAGTGTGCTCACAAATATTCCAACAATTGTTAATAATATCATATAAACATTCGTAAAAATCATCAAAACCCTAAAATTCAAGCACGGTTATTGTTTCTAATTGAGTAGTTAAATTTTTAAGTTTAGACTCTTTGACCGCGTCAGTTCCTTCAAGGATAATTTGTAAAACTTACCATGCTTCTTTAGATATGGTGCACGTCATAATACGTCGAAACTCTTTAAGAGTGATTGAACCAACAATTGTACTTAGCCCACGATAATTACAAGTACTCCACCTAAACTCATCCTCAGTCGAGTCTGTCACAGGTTTAAGATTTGTGACATTATTAGCGGTGACAGTGGGAGGAGTCCACCCTCTTTTACCAACAACCCAAACTCGCTCATCGATTTCTTTTAAATGTTATTTCATATGATATTTCCAGTAAGCATAATTAGACCCGTCAATATTGGCATACGGTTATATAACTTCTCATTCGGAAACATTGCGAAATTTTAAAAATCTGATTTTTCAAAAAACCAATATCACAAAATTTTGTGGGAAAAGAAATTCACAATAAAATTAGTGAAACCTTCTCTAATACCAATTTGTGAAAACTATGTGATATTGATTAAATATGGGTTCACAAATTCCAATTTTAAACTTATTTAATTGGATTAAATTATTATCCAAATTATGTCATCCCCAAAACACAAACAACAACGTGGAAAAAAAATAAACCATCATAAAAAAAATGCTTACACACTGATATCAGGAAAAAACCCAAAAGGGAAAACCTTTTTATTTCACTTAATAATACTCATAAGATTATAAGAAAAAATCTGCAACGAATATCCGCAGTTAATCACAAGAACACGCGGTTCTGAATTAGGAATGGAATTCCGCAGCAACTCCACAAGTCAACAAGGATCACCCACGAGTACTCCTAATGACCTTAGTCGTCGTCAGCCCAGTACCACCCTCAATCAGAACTTAATTAACAATAGAAAATCTTCCCTACAAGAGAAACTTCAACAAAGATCGTATCTTGGGTTCCAAAACACTTCACTAAACTATTGGGATTTTTATGAATTGAAAAACAAAGGATTGAACCCTAAATTGAAGAAGACAAAGTGTTATGTTGTTTTGAATTTTTTTACAGAATGATAAACGTCAGGTCTTCATAAGAAACAAGGACTCATTTAATATACTTTATATAAAAAATTGATTCGAAAGATTGCTCGAACGAAGTACAAATGTCATTTGAATGAGTGCACATGTTGTTCAAAAGACTTCGCCTGACATCCTTATGCCACTTGAATGAATCGTAAAGGGACAAATATAAAACCGCAACAAAATTCATCTAGATGAGGATTTTGTGTTTAAGAACGTTGATATTCAAATTTGTCTCGATCTATAATTGGTCTTGAAAATCTTCGACAGTTGTAGCGATATACGACATACACTAATGTAAACCATAGGTCCTTACAAATCTCCCCCTATGTCTATGCTGGTGAAAACTAAAAACATCTGAATTATCAAATCAAATGTCATATACAACTATAATACCCTCCTATGACCCTAAAACTGAAAACGTACTAAAGTCTTAAACCTTTCTTCAAAAATTCTCAACATCAAATCTTCAAATCTTTTTCTTTGTCATCATTAAGTGTGCAAGATAATCCTCAATTTTGTACCAACACTCATGAGACAAGAAACAAATACCTTCATAACGTATCGAGTTTGAAATGAGATAAACATAAATCAAACAAAGCTCAAATTTCAATTCTCCACTATAATTAAAAACTCCCCCATAAAATCTTAATCCATTCTCCCCCTTTTTATTTGTCCAAAATAAACTAGGAAAAGAATAAATAAAAATAAAGATGGAGTGTCACAACAAGTAAATCAAACAACTACAATCATCAAGAATAAACTTGAAAGCATCCACAAACTATTTTTAATATTTTAATTTTTTTGAACAAAAATAAGTTTACAAAAATCACACACCATGAGTTTACACTAAGATAACCAAATCATGAAAACGGAATAAATGGGTGTGAACAATTTCGATAGAAAAATCAATGCAATCAAACATAACATATGTTCATGATGAATATGAATACTTCTAACGAATGATATAAAATCGTCCTTATGTGTCAAATAATGTGAATTCATATGATATCGACCCGGATTTGGACCATGAGTTGTGGAGGTTTTCTTCGGTAGTATTTGATCTCTTCATATGCCATTGTTTATTCATCATTCCCGATATCGTTCTTCGCCTTCCTCAATAGTTAAAATAAAGGTCATCACCTCTCAAAGAATTTGAAGATGAAGCGTTTGAGTGGTACCAACATCTTGGTTAACTTTTGAATGTCTCTAATAGTCTTAGTTATCTAGATGGTTCTTGTTTCTTCAATATGGGTTGGTTTTCTTCATTTCCATGGTATCTAACCAGGTAACCTAAATATTTTTGGAATGGACTTTAAAAGGGAAATTTGTTGAGTTGATGTTTATTTGAGGAATTCAAATGTCTTTAATAGATATTATATATTATATCCATTTTGTTTAATTCTCACGAGCATGTTAGTTATATATACTTCCATAGTGTCACCCAGGTAATGCTTAAAAATCTTGGTGATAGGCCTTTGGTAAGTTTCCCAAGTAGTTTTTAGTTCAAATGGCATGGATGTTATAGGTGGTAAAATCGTACTATTATGAATTCAACACAATCAATGAAGAGCATAGTATATATACACACACACACACAATCACACATAAGAACATGATATACTTGGTTCAACAGTATGCCTATGTCCATGGGAGTTTCTCTTATTTTTATTAATCAAATACATTTCCTAGTGGCGAAGGATACATTTATAGGTAAAAAACGAGGTTGTGATGTATAGGACTCCCTGATCTTAAATAGAGACCAACGTTTATTCAGTTATATCTAATTATGATATTTTCGTTGATCATCTTCAACCTTGCATATCCTCTTGAATAGTGATCACTGATAGGATTAATTGATATGTGATATTTATCGGGTGTGCTATAATAATACCCTCACAATTTAACCTAAGCCTTTGAAGCTAATTAGGGTGAAAAGGTTTGCTCGTTCTCGAGATAACGTCCTAATCGAGAACGAAACATGGTCCTCCACCAGTACAATGTTCAAACACTTTAACGCTTGTGTTATTAGGTTTATAAACTTCTTTTGTTCATCCCGTTTGATTTTTAGGGAACTCTTTTAATTTTCCCCGATGTTGCTAAGGTCAGATTGATAAATATGCTCTAATTTGCCCAAAAGGTGGTAGTGTGTGCCAGCCAACATTTGGGAGGTTCTTGCAATAATGAGACTCGTCTTGGAAGTTTAACCATCGTTGTAACTCCTTTGATGTCCCTGCTTTGGTTTTATGCCTCTTCACTCTCATTTTGTGTTAAATTCATCTCAGAGCTTCCTTTTTCCTCATGCTGTAAGTCCATTTTTCTCCATACTTTCATTTTTTTCATATTTTTCTTTCATGAATAATTTTTACTCTTCCATTTCCTTTATTACCTTGTTCCAAAGTGGATCTATTTGATCTATAATCATATAATAGATGACTTCCAAAGTCGTTAGATACCTAAATGGGTAATTGTTGACTTAGAGGATCATTGTAATGATCATTATAGCATTAAAGGGGGAAATTGGATGTTTCCTCAATTTTTTGTAGAGGCGGGCATCACCTTTACCCCAAACCAACTTTTCCTGGAGTTATGTGAGATTTTTTTAGGTGGTCCTTTCCCAATGTTCTTCGAGAACTTAGAGGAATGTAAATGGGGTCTATAAAATTAATGAACTTTATGGGACCAGACTTGGGATCCTAGAAATCCATTACTATTATATGTGGGTGAGATCCGATGGGAACATATACTATTTTATAAAAAGGAGATCCGAGAGAGTCTTTTCAATAAACATGTCTGATTTTAATAAGGACCATTGGTTGCGTAGCTTAGTAGTAAATAACTGGGATCATTTATTCATGATAAGGGTGATGGACCCTATAAGATCCCTAGGTTCCCCAAAAGGGTTTTCTTAACAGGTTTCATCCTTATTATGATATTTTTATATTGTTCTCCCAGAACTTGTTAAATTTTAACGATGTTTTCGTTTTTACTCTTGCAAAAATAAGAAACAGAAAGATCCTGACTAGCGACATGTCAAGTTTTCTCATTTGAGGAAATCTTAGAGGCTCAGGGTACCTTTGACTACATTTGTAGAACACCCCAAGTTGGATTTATTTGTTGTATTACACATCCACCACCACATCTTTTGTCTCCTGACCATCAGATAGGGATTCAAAAATACCTTAAGGGCTTGGAGAGCAAAAATCTTCATTTGCTATCACATCAAGATCATTTAAATTCGTTGATATATCCACTATCCCTATTGAAACCCCTACTAACTCAAAAAGGGAATGAAGCCAAGGATAATAATTCCCAACTTGATGAATGTGGACCTTACACCTAAATCACCAACTACATATCCTTCTAAGATGATGGAAGTTGGGGGTTCATCTGACTTACTCAACTTGGGGGATTCCCCCAAGAAGATGTCAATTCCACTTGTGAAGAATGGCAGAAATAGCTCAAGTATGGATATAATTTGCTTGCCCAAAAGAAGGAGAATACCTATAGAAAGGGGAAGGCCATACTGAAGGGTGAATGGATAAGAATAATTATTTGGATCCTGGTTTGTTGAGGGGTCTTGCCTCCCATTTGACCAGAGTTTGATCAGGAGCCTTTATATCGAAAGACCTTTCTCCCATGCTTCCCAAAAATTTTCACCATTACTTTAGATTTTCCTCATGCTAACCATCCTTGTTTTATTTTGCAATTTTTGGTGGACTTCGCCGACATCCTTTAGAAGAGGACCGACCATGCGAAGGAAGATACCAATCTAGGAAAAGCCTTGGTGGATGCATAAAAAGAATTCAATGCCTCCCAAAAAAAGGCAAAGGATCTTGATGATCCAAAGACATAGATATTACCACTCTGAGGTCAAAGGTAGGCTAGCTAGATAAGGCTTCTACAGAGTCTTCCTAATCTCTTTGAGTGGCATGAGAGGCGAAGGACAAAGCCTTTAGTTAAAAGCAATCTTTTTTTCTGAATTTCTTTCTGCATGAAAGGCTCTCATACTTCCCCCAGTTTGGAGGAGGTTAGGGAAAAAGAAACCATTGAAGAGGACAAATAGGCAATTGAGGATAAAATTGTGGATGATCAAGATAATGTGGAGCATAAGACTCCATCCAACTAGATTATTTCAGGAACTCATTGTATTTTAGATTCCTTATGTTTTTCAATTTTCTTATAAATGCATGACCTATTTTTTTTTAAATGTAATGACATGGTATCTCGTGGTTCAATCATCCTTTGTTTGACTATTATTTCTTATTTATTTTTATTTACTTGTTTGGCCTTGATTTTTAAATGCCAGTCTTTTAATTTTATAGTCTGATGGTATCTTGGATATGGTGACAATAGACCAAGAGAGTTAAAATTTAGACTTCATTCCTAGTGAAGATGCTTATGATTGAGTTCGAGAAGCCATTTTCGCCATTTGACAAGAGCTTTAGAAAATGAAAAGTGCTTATGGAGACTAGAAATGAGTGGTCATTACTTTTCGCCTTGGGGAAGTTCGGAACCTGATTGGTCTATTGTATATTGAAAATAACTTTTTAAGGGAGGATATTGGCAAGGACGAGAAATATTTTTGGAATAATGAGACGATTAGAAAGGGTTTAAATCATTAAATAATGAAGTAAAGGTATCAAATTCAAAAGGGCCCCCGAGCAGCATGGGATGATGTCTATGATGAGGTTTAGATTGATTCATAAGTCCACCTTGATAAAGCCAGGTCGGTTTCTTATAACCATGGCTAGCTAGATGCGTTGGCTATATGTACAAATCATAAGGATTGTCAGCTTTGGTATTCGTAAGAGGTGCATTCTCCGTTTACTCATTTTCCCCCCTTAGGAGCGATGGGTGTTGGATACCAACTGACCAATTCGAATGCGACTAGTGAAAAATTACCCGGACAACCATGATAGTGATGACGAATTCCAGCCCAACCCTGATGATGGTCATTTTTTAACCATTATCTAGCTTGTAACTCATCGGAGAGTACAATTTCCATTAATACTTTGTACTTATTCACTTTCTAATATCTCCAACCTTGGGTACTTTTATAAATAAATGAATGTTATGAGTGAAATTGTATGTTCTTTTTATGCTTTATTTTTCCCATTTTTGATGTCAAACATGTGTTATTGTTTGTCATACCTCTTTCGATAGTATCATCACACATTCGTATGCCTAGACCAATTTATGATGAAAACAAAACTGGTCGTATGGCCATCTCCCCATTCAGGATTTTAGTAGACCAATGTTAAAACACTTTAGTACCTAGGTATCCCTAATAGGTATTTTACTTTCCTTATCAATTCTTGATATTTTCATGTTTATCAGTTATAGAAATGCTTAAACTTAATAAATGATTAAGAAAAATCCTACTAAGGCATCAAAATGGTGAATAAAATAAAATTAGATAAATTTGCAATGATGGAGGCCTTGCCATAATGGCAATAAAAATTTAATCGAATAATTTTTTAATAATGTTGACTTATCATTCAGAGACATAAGAAAGATACTTGCATTAAATAAATATTCAAATATCCAAGAAGTCGGGATGACAAAAAAGTGAAAACTCACAAAATTCTAAACAATCACTAAAAAATCATAAATAAAATTTCCTAAGGTTGTTCGCATTTTAGGCTCTAAGTATCTCTTTTTACTTCCATTATTCATAAATGTTAGGCTCCTTGGAGGTCTTACTTAATGACTTTGCGTGGTCCCTCCAAGTTAGGCCCCATTTTCCCATTTTACGGCTTCTTTGCATTGCCCATGACCTTCATCAACAAAAAATATCAGACTTAAAATTACCTCAGATTGATGCCTTTATTGTACTTCTTGGGCAACTATTGTTGGTAGGATTCAAGTTTAATTAAGGCTTGTTCTCTTCTTTCCTCGTCCAGGTTGAGCTCAGTCTTATAATTTCTTCATTCATGGATTAATTATCATGATAAAAAATCCCACTTCCATTCCAGAAGTCAAGGTGAAAGGAGTTTCCCATATTGAGCTCCTATTCATTGTTTGATATTACTAAACAATGTGGGGTATCACTCATACATCAAAGTGACTTTGGATCTCTCAAATCCTTTCTTCATCCCATCAATCAGTATCTAGCTGGAGGTCTCAGTCTTCCTATCACTTTGGGAATAATCCACCCAACTTCAGGAGTTTTTTATATCGTGTTTGTCTAGAGAAATCTTTGAATGGTTTGATTTCACATTGTATTCCATTATATGTGATTAAGGTCCTCTGCATGACAAAATGGGTCATAATATTCCTCCATATGAATCTAATCATGTTGTTGTACTTTATTTTTGCCAGGTTTTCTGTTTCTATCCATTTGGTAAAGTAGTCTATGCCGACCATGAGATCAGTCCAATGTCCAAGCATTGTAGGTAAGGATCCCATAATATCCAAACCCAATTGCTTGAAGGGACATTGACTAGTCAAATACTTGAGGTCTCGTGGTGGAAGATGGAGTATGGGAAATAAAACATGTCACCTCTTGTATTGTCTTATGTATGAGACTATATCATTTTGCATGTAGGGCCACTGGTATTATTCTTTAATGTCTCTGAATTCTAGAGATATTCCTCCTACATGACTCTTTCATATTTATTTGTCTATCTTGTTGAGAACATAATCGATGTCATTGGGATGAACACATTGAATGCGTGGACCAATGAAAGATCGTATGTAAATATTCCCCTCAAGGGATAGGTAGAACTGAGAAGTCTTAACTCTAATCTGATGGGCCTTCTTTTTTACGATAATCAATGTGTCTTCTCATAAATATGTGATGATTGGGTCCATCTAATTTGGAACCCTATCGATAGACAGGATTTATTACGTAGTGTTTAGCTTCAATATGCTCAGTTAATCCAGATATTCCACTTTGATGGTTCTCTTGTGGTCAAATTTGAAAGTTTAATCTAAAGTATCTAAGGCATCTACATGGATATTACTTCCTCAGGGAAACTATTGGACTTGAAACTACTTCAATTTAGCAACCAAGTCCTATGCAATGTGGAGATATGCTTGCATGCATTAATTTATGGTCTTCTAGTTACCAACTATCTGACTTGATACCGACCTTGTGTCATAATAAACCTTAAGGGGGCTAGCTCCAAGAAATAAAGTCATTTTTAATACATAGATAAAGCCCTCATATTAGGCTTCATTATTTGATACCTCAAAGCCAAGTCAGATCCATTATTCCAGCGTGGAATGAAAGTGGGTTACTAGGACAACTCCTAATTTTTATCCCTTATACTTGGATTCGCTGTTAATGTAAAGTGTCCATTTTATGATTTGATCGGACTCTTCAGTGGTTGCTTGGTTGGTAAGTTATCTTTCATTGGACTCGTAAACTGTAGTGAGGCCAACGATAAAATATATCTACACTTGTCCTTTAATATTAGTTATAGATTGATAATGGATGTCGAACCCTCATACTTCCACTAACCACTTTGACATCCGTAGATATATGTCGAAATATTTTAGGACTGCCTTTGGGGGAATGGAAGTGATAACAATTACAAAATGGGCCTCAAATCAGTTATTTAAATTATGTTAAGAAATTATTAATGAGTAAGACAACATCTCCATAGGACGGTATCATTTCTCAGCATACATTAATGTCTTAGTAATATAGAATATTAGAGCATGATACCCCTCCATCTCACATTCTAAGGCCGAGCTTATAATGCAGTCAAACATCATGAGATACAAGTAGACTAGATCAACTGAATTTGGGATCATGAGAAAAGGTGGTAGGATTGAGTAGAGCTTGATTTCTTAAAGTTCACTGTAACAACCCGAGGTTTTAGAGTCGAAAATTTATTTATTTTGGGAGAAATAAATAATATTTTATTGGAGAAATAATTAAATTGGCAATTGAGGTCAAAATTTAGAGTCATTATAAAGAGTGTCGAATGTCGATTCTGAGGGTACCATCGTTTCCAAAAGGGTCGAGAAAGTCGAAATGACTGTACTTGGGGTCTATTTAGGTTCCGAAATAATTTAGGACCGTTTGAATCGAATTAAAGTTACTGGGTCATTTAAAGTGTGTATTATCATTTAAAGATGTGTATTTTGGGATTTAGGCATAAAAAGCCTATGGGGGATATTTCTCCAAAAGAAAGAAAGAGAAATAGAAAGAAAGAAAGAGAGAAGAAGAAAGAATAAGAAAAGGAAGGAGAAAAGGAAGGAGAAAGGAAAGAAAAAAGAGGATTTTCGGGCCAATACGCGATCGCAAGGCGGATTCAGACCCTACGAACCCGAGGCAAGTGAGTAAACTTGCTAAATAATTGTTTTGTACCAATTATTTCATGATTTGTGGATTGATATTTTGGGTTTTAGGTTTAGTTTAACAAAACCTAACTTTTGGGTATAATCTTAGATTTAATATGTAGAACTTGGATTTAATGATAAAAATCAGTTTTTAAGTATTCTAGAATGAATATAAATGTTATGAATATGTTTGGGTTGAAGATTTGTTGTTGAATGGAGTTATATTGGGGTTTTTGAGAAGTTGGAAATGGATAAAAATGGAGTTGGCCGTAATACCTGTTAGGGACGGTCGACCGCGTATAGAGGACCGGTCGACCGCACCTCCAAAGTTGGGCATTCTGTCTTCGAGAGTAGGCAAAATTTAGAAATGCGGTCGACCGCGGTTTGGGTACCGGTTGACCAGTCCCCTGTTTTGGGTTCAAGTATGAGAATTTAAGTTATCCCCTTTTTCTTTGGGTTTGTATAAATGGACTTCCATAATCAGAGTATCATGAAGGATTGAGTGATTATATAAGGGGATTATAGACCTTAGAGTCAAAAGACGATAAATGAGATTAATTGACAATTGAAAGACTAAATGTAAATGTAGGAGAGTTTTAGTGATCGATGTTGAGAAGTGAGAATCTGAAAGAGTATATCAATTTGGGGGAAAAATCCTCTATGTATCAAGATTAGTATTTGAGGAATATAGAATACCGATTGGAGATTTTGGGATTTCTCTAAGTGGGGAAGCCCACTTTTATCTGGGATTTCATTTGGTGATAATAAATAAATTTCACCATCTGAGAATGAGAATAATTTAGAGATGCCGGATCTTAGGATCCAATCCCAAATGGGATAACTTTAAAAAGGTTCATAAAATAAAATTGAACCCTATTATGAATGGAAAATGATAAATGCTAATTGTTGGGCATATGGATATAGAAATATCCTTACTGATGATTTATTTGGGAGAAATCTCACACAATGAGAAATGTTAATTGAGGTACAATAGGATATAGAATATCCTTAACTAAATAGAATTGAAAGAAAATTCATACTTGAAGCGACATGAGAGCTTCAAGCGAGAATTAGTATAGTATATACTAAGTGGGGTATATGTGTGAGTATTGACGGTTAGTGTATCAAGAGAGGGATATACTAAACAATGATGTTAATCAAATTACAGCTAAGAGCGTATAATGAAATGAATATGATGTAGCAGGTATACATTATATAAAATGGTATATCTTTATTATGTGGGATGTATGTATACCTTATATGATGGTGTATAAACATGTTAAGCATACCCCCTCCTTGCTATCATTGGGAAGTTTCGTGCGTAGAGGGTGAGCATTCTAACTAGAAAAGTAGGATGTGGATATTCCCCAGGTCATAGTCGTCCTTTGTGGTCAGCAAATGACATTTATGATATATATATATATATATATATATATATATATATATATATATTTTGGGGGTGAGAGGTCGGGGGTATGTGACGCTCTCACTTGTTGGTTAGGAACTATGACCACTTCCCGGGACGTTGTGTGCGTGAATTGATCATGAGGTGGGTGTCGTTGAACCCCACCAGGTGGCCCCAGTTTGCTACATATATGGGATGTTGGAAGATGATAGCATGTGAGCCTGCGTCCTTCGAGTTATATCTCGGTTGGATGGTTATTATTGCTTGTGGTTGTATTTGGGTGTCAAGGGCATAATGGACCTCAACGACCCACATTGCTTGGATTAGTGTATCTGGGGGGTTCCTTGTTTCGATTTCGCTTCGGCGAGACGTCCCACGCGCGAACCGCTGTGTAATATTGGATCTTGGGGATAAGTTTAGTCCTTAATGCTCATAATTATATATACATATATATCACCTTTCCCGACAATCGACAGTGCCAGGAGTAGTGTAACGGGGGGTTTCCTTGTTTGGATTTCGCTTCGGCGAGATGTCCCATGCATGAAACGCCGTGTACTGTTGAGAATTGGAAATATTAATTAAAATTGGACAATAATCATTTGGGTTACATGAATCTTGCATTGAGAGCATAATGAGCCCCGAGGATCAATACGGTTAGGAGTAGTGTAACGGGGGGGTTCCTTGTTTGGATTTCGCTTCGGTGAGACGTCCCACGCATGAAATGCAGTACCGTGATGAGAATTGAGAGGATTTTAGTTCTTAACTCTTGATGCTAATAACTCATCTATAATAATTATATATATGGTTTCATGCCTTATATAGGCATCACTAGAATATAAATTCTAGCAAATGAGATTGTGGATGTATAGTGATGATGTGGACATGATTGGATCATGTAACTTTAAATGTTCAACAAATGAACATTATAAATATAACTATAACTATTACATTAAAGTTAATGTATATGACTTATAAATTACGGGATCGAGTGTATTGGGAAATAGGTTAGATGATTTTTCTTAAATACTTTATTTGGGTTTTAGTTAGAATCCTCTTACCTAACTAGAATCGGACATCCATTTGGAGCTCACGTGCATACGTTTAGTGTGCGCTTTAGATGAGAGGTGAGTTGAATTATTTATGGAGAGTTCGATTCCAACTAAATCATGTAATAATGCATTTATAATTATTATGCATTTTAATACACTTGGTATAAAATATTTTCCAAACTCGGGCTCTGACCCGTTTATATTTTCCCTCCTCCTTGTATATATTGTATTAGTTCAAGTGTTCGTCCGCAAGGACACCTTTGATGTTCCTCCATTCAGGATTATGGGGCTGTAGCAGTAGCGGACTGTTGCGGAACTTTGCTTTAGTCGATTCCTATCTATTGTATATCTAGATTAGGATTCGGTTGTATTGAGTTAGTATTCAAGTGTTGTAGATTAACACTTTCATATTCCATTTCTCAGATTATTGTATTGTCTGTTACCCGACAGCATATTCGGGTATTTCATTGTTGAGATTTTGTTGTACAATGTAATGTATTCTTTCATATTTGGAGCATGCACATTTCACTCATCATAGTTAGATGTATATTGTTGGTTATGTGAATTATTGGTTTTGTTGTTGTTGTTAAAAATAAAAGTTTTAAATTTTTTTGACTATTCGCACTTAATGATTCCGGGTAGTTAGCCTTATATTGTAGTGTTTAGTAGTTGATGTTGAGACTGTGCCATCTGGCATACCTGATATATGTAGTATAGGGTTGGCCACCCGTTATTATTTCGAGCGGGTTGTCACATCACTTGAACATTCTAAGTCCCCAACCTTTCCTTTCTCCTTTTCCAGGAGTTAAAATAATGGCAGAAACTTCTTAGAGGATTTAGAGATGAAACGATTGAGTTTTTCCATCATCCCGTCCAGCTTTTGTACATCTATAACTCTGTTTGGCCCATGGATTACATTTACCTCATTAATTGGGTCAATATTTTATTCAATTCCCCTTTGGATTTGGCTAAGGATTCAACCCAAAAATATCCTAAATTATATATGAAAAGAGAAATAGGTCGTGTTAAGCTTCATTCTCTAAAATCTGAGGACCTCGAATGTTTTTACGAAGTCTTCCAGGTAGTATCCTTGGTATATACTCCTCACGATCATGATGTTTATGTACACCACCATGGTGTCCACCAATCGATGCTTGGGAATATTGTTCATTAACTACTGATAAGTTTTTCCAACATTCTTGCTCCCAAATGGCATGTTCGTGTCACAGTAAAGGCCAAGGGTAGTGATAAAAGAGGTCTTCTATTGATCAGGTCTAAACATGGTGGATCTGATGATATGGTGAATAAGCTCCCAATAATCTCTCCCGTTCATGGATTGTTGTGGCATCGACCACTGGCTAATATTTTGCAAAGGAATGTTATTTTTAGGACATTCTTTATTTAGGTCAGTGAAGTCTATGAAAACTATCCACTTCACATTGATCTTCTTAACCAAAAATTGGTTCGAGATGAATTTAGGGAATTGAATATATTTATTTTTCCTTGCCTCCAGAAGTTTCCTTAGTTCTTCTTCCACTGCTTTATCCTTTTGAGGGGTTCTCCAGTGCGCCTTTTATCTTATCAAAGGAAATTCCAAATCCACATGAATTTGATGTAACATAATTTGGGGATCAATGTTAGGAATATCGTACGGTTGCCAAGATAATATAACATGATTCTTCTAAACAAGAGATATCAATACTTCGTTTTCATGATCAATGAGTGAGGTACCGATCATAAATTTGTTATCTCAGTGAGAGTTATCAAACATAACTTCCTACAGTGGTTCCATGACTCTATATATAGAGGCCAACCTTATTTATTTCACCCCTAGTCTTCTATACTTTAGATTCAATTTTTAAGGGTTAGATTCGTATGTTGTATCTTCCTCTATGACCATCTTTTCCTTCTTATTTTATTATTTGTGTCAGATGGCAATGATAAAGCATTATCGAGAAAGGGCCCGGTTCCCCTTCTCTCTATTAACCATCGAGTCAGCAATTCATTTAAGTGTCTAAAGGACTGATTTAATGGCCTGGAACTAACCATCTTTGAGGATTGATCTCTAAAGGGACTCAATATCCACTACAAAAAACTATATTAGCTTGGATAGGTTCCTCGTTCTCACTAGGAGTACCACCTTCCCTAGAGGCATTATTATTCTGGAAACGAAGATGACCAACTATATATTTTCTTCATTCAGAACCTACCTCTTGAGGTTGCGTTTGTTAAACATATTTGGTTACATGACCATCAAAGATTTACTCTGTCCGACTAGTAGCTTATCAACATCTCATTTGGTAATATTGAGAGTGAGTACTAGTGCTTTGTGATGTGAAGTTCTTATAATGACTAGAGCTTCCAAGGTGAAGACTACATACTTGTCATAGTCTTGAGCATGATGACTTACGTAACTATCTTTAGCTACATCCTCACAGTGTTGTCTGAGATCTAGTATTGATTAAGGCACCATGGATAACTGCAAAGTCATCTCCCGGTCATCATTATATAGGATATTGTCAGATTTGTGGTCGTGCTCGACAGGAGATTTTCAGTTCTTCCTCTCCACATAATCTTTCAGATGACCTATCTGATCAAGATTTGTGCGACTTCAATCCTTTGCAAATTTTTTTCTTGTGCCCGTGTTCCTTGTGATAGGAGCATCTCGAGGAAGTAATGTGAAACCCCTCAAAAGCTAAAAATAAATTGTTCATGTCTAATAGAAAAAATCATGGGAATAAAAAATATTTGGTAACATTCTCACCAAAAAACTATAATTCAAACCAAATGAATAATGACAAGATAATGAAATTGTTAGAGAAGTGGACTAAAACCAGGTTAATGTAATAGTTTGAGTTCATGATTTACTATTAAAATAAAATCATTTTTTCCTATTTCAATGAGAACCATGATCAGATCACCACTTCTCGTAGAAAATAAGTTTTATCATTCATAGTCTAACATGGAACTAGACACGCCATCAATATGGTTGTAGCACATTATTTTAGTTGGTCTATCTTGATTAACAAAAATTATATAATTTTTACTTATTGTGCTAGTACACTTTATATTTATTGAATGGGACCACCTTGAGGTCATTGTATTTATACTGATTTTATAAGACAATGTAAACCTCGTGATTATTTTGTTTATGTAAGGCTCTTAATCCAGGTATGATTTATGGACACATGCCCTAGTTATTTATTTATTTGACCTATCGGATGAGATTCATTATTAGATCAATAATCTTAATAGATTTTGTAATTGTGATTAATTTATGGTGAAAGTCTTCTATGGATGGAATCCATGTCTCGGTACAAAGACTAGTGATACCTCCTTCAGATACTAAAAAAAAAATATGTGTCAAACCCTGTAGGTAAATTATATTAATCTAATACTACATATAATTTAAGTTGGAGCGCTCAATAACTTAAGAAGTTTATCTAATAAATTAACAAAAATTTATTTTATTAATGGGTATCTGTAACCTTAATGTGGGGAAAATTAAGTAATTAGTAATGATGATATTGAAATATAATTTTGAGTTAAGGACTTGAGTAGCAATTATAATTATTTAGTGGTGTTAATTATAATTAAGGGACTGAGATTAGGATGCAGGAAGGATTAGTTTTTTCAGGGCCATTAGGAGTCACATCCTTATCTCTTCTTAGGGTCCCTACCGTAGCCTATATATATGCACCTAATATTCACTTTTCTTAAGCCAGTTGTCACTATTTGATACTCAAAAGACCGTGAGGTGCATCGGGCATGCGTTCTTCATCCACTATCATCACATGTTGTTTTTGCTAACACGAGATCAAATGAAAGAGATCTAGAAAGGCAAATCCTAATTCCACCGTATAAGATTTCAAGTATGTGTTATTTTTTTTGTAGTTCAATCTATAGGCGTATTCAATAGACTCTTGGATTGTCACTCCAACAAAAATACGAATTAACACAAAACCAATTTTGATACCAATCACTGCCAATATAACATAAGACATTTCTTAATATAAAAACATACCATACAAATGTCTAGCTCTGAATATAAGTAAACATATAGAACCAAACTACAAATAAAATAGTACAATAAAAGAATGATTTGCACTTGCTTGTCGTCTATAATAATATGAGTAAGTAATGGGACATCGCTAGAGATGCACCTACAACGAACCCGCATCAGTTAGAATTATCACAACAGGGACCTATTAAAAATAGTTTTTAAAATAAAACATAAATAAAAAGCATACGTAGAATATAATTATAATTGATTATGGGCCACATTATTACTACACATATTAATTCTTGTTTTAACATAATTTAAGTTATCAGTTACCGAACGCAATAACCTAACATATCATACTGTTCTAAACTAGGAACACATATGTAATCCATGTGAGTAAAGTCTTACAACATCATTCTTTCATTTTTATCATTAAATATAATAGGTTAATCTCTTTCAATAGAAGTCATATAGTCTCAAACCCTAAGGTACTTCTTAGAAAATAACTGCAATACCACTAATAGGGTCATATCTCAAATCTAAACCCATTTGACTATCTTATACCAATAATACAATATATATATATATATATATATATATATATAGCATATGTCAAACACAAAACCGCAAGTAGATGTGCATCCATACTACAGGTTATATATTCCTAGTATATAACATAAACTGGTACAACTCTTTCTTCTACATACACATCGTAAACAAAAAGGTTAGGAGAAAAAACTCACTTCTAACATCCATACACAATTACAACCCTCAACATGTACAAATAAATGAGAATCTGTCGCTCCCAAACATAGCCAAGGCCTACTATTATTGCCTTTGAAAATTTCTTGCACGTACTATTTTAGTCTTAGGTTGTCCCGAACCTATTACTTCATCACGATAAGGGATAAATAACAATGTTTATCCATTAGTGAGATAGCCTAGCATACCCCAAGACTTGTGAAATAAATTTCCCCATTAACAATCTCGGTTGTGAGTACCTAGACGTGTGACCCAGGGGTATATATGACCAAGGAAGAGCTCGTTTACTCACTATAGTACCTTCGTGGTTAGTTTCACACGTGACCCCTCTTAGAATCCCATCATATACGCCTTCTAAAGAGAACTCACACGTGGTATGTGTTGCACGTAAAACATGTAAGTATTCATAAAGTAAACACATACATAACCTTGATTAACCGTTTAAGGTAAATCATATGCACATTTCGACCCTAACGCTACCGTTCATATAAGCATCGTTATTATAAAAATTTATAATAAATCTATAAACTTATATTCATCCCATAATACAATAACTCTAGCACTTCGCATTCCTAAACTTACGTATAATATCCCAACCATACATTAAAACATGCACATCAATTATATTAAATCCTAATCAGTCTTAATGTACTCTCCTAATACATCACGATTTGTTATAGTCTCAAACATAATTTAAATGAACAACGGGACATGATAACTACCTCACTCGAGGAAGTTATGACCCAAAACTAATCTCACCCAAAGGACATTCACCCTAATTTTTACATCACAATAATTAAAATCAATCCCATCCAGAAAACTCAATCCTCTAACTTATGAATTTCCACTCAACAAAGCCATTCGACACTTGAGTCTACCACAAATTCCAAATCCTCCATTTAACACCTTTAAATCAACAATTTTCCCAAATGTCCAAATATCCCAAAAATCAATTTTTAATAATTCGAACCATAATAATATATATTTATTCTATGATTACATAAAAACTATAGGAAAAAAAATCCAATCCCTAGGCCCCAAACAAAAATTCCCAACTCATAACTCAAAAGCCCAACCCAAGCCATATTTGTTACCATCGATTAATCGGTGCCCTTGGACCGGTCGATTGACACAAAAACCTAACAATCTCCCTTTGTTATTGGATTCTTCATCTTTAAATGATAGAAACTCACCATCTACAGAAATTGAATCAATTTTTAGCATTAAATCCCATATCTACAAAAAAAATAAACAATAATTCAATTTATAATTCAAGAACCCTAACTTGAACAAAATTCATCAATTAAATAATGATTTCAATAGATCAATCCACATAATTGGAGGATTTTAACTTATTGACAAGAGAAAACGTTTTATAATCATCTTCTAACAATTTTAGTTACAAAGAATAAGAGAATAAATCAAATTAATTATGAAATATAACCAAATTCATATCAAAACTAGGTTGATCTTCAAATAAATGAAATTTGTCATTCTAATCAGATTTAGGTCATGATTATATTCAGATTTTAATGAATAATCACAATAGTAACACACACACACACACACACACACACGCAATCACTATTTTAATCTATATAAAATTGCCCAGTGATTTGTGGAGAAAAACCAAGTCAGGTATTCTAATTTCTTCTCTTCAGTCCATGTGCCTTCTCTTTAGCCCCTAAAGTTACTTCCCGATTTTATTTAGTGGTAAACGAGCTTTCTAAGAATCCCTTGAAACTCTTTAATGGTTCACTTACAAAAAAGTCCAAAATAGTCTACAAATAGTCTAAAAGCCCACCTAGGTCCTATAGTAACCCAATAGGCATAGATTATACCATTTTGATATAAAAGCACACATGATATGCATCCTTCTAGCTCGATACAAAAATATACAAAACCAAATAACTAACAACTCAATTATTTATTAATTTACATATACGAGTCTAAATATTAATTAAATTAATTAATTAATCATCATGTCTTAAATCCAATTTAAATATGAATTCAATAACACAAACGATATAAATAGTGACATCACCAGTCACAACAAGCACACATAATTAATTTTATTCAATTCAATAATTCACAAAAAAATACAGGAGATTGTATTATTCCCTCCTTAAATAAGGAATTTCATTCTTGAAGTTTGAATTCATTATATTCACAGTCAGAAATCTAAGAATATCTCATCGCAACATTCTCCCACAACTATAAATGAGTTAATCCTCTATGACCTAATACACACCTTGGTATCTCTCATCATAAATCGGATTTAGTTATACTTTAAACCATCTAGTCTAATCATTGAACACTAACCCATCCCTTAGCAACTCTCTTTATCATGTACTCGAAGACACATGCACACTAATGATGATGAGGTAATGTGAAACAACACAATCCTCCCTTACCTATTCCTTCATATGAACTTTCGATCGGGATTTCTACTCTCTATTGGACCTGAATTCCACAATTTCCATAATAGACCTAAAGTTCTAACCCACGCCTTCTCATATTCTTTAATTCTTTAAATGGTTTCACCAAATTTCTTAGGCTAGAATAGGGATATATAATCGTGCAAGGTATTCCCAAACAATCTCACATTAATGGATTTCTAAATCATAGTTCAAAATAATGTGGTTGATCTACTATGATGGATGCAAATGGTCATATGCCTCCCGAGGATCCTAGGACCTCATAATATTTAAATAAGAAATATGTTATGCTCCCATGCATATAATTGTCTCTAGAATGTATAGTGAATCATCAAACAAGTGCCTTGGTCAATAGTATGCCTAGTGGTTAGGACCTCTTTCTGGAATTGTTTTCAGAAATGTAACCCTCGCCGATCATTGAACGGAGAAAGGAACCTAATCCAAACACTATATATATACCATACTCTCCGTAAATGTCAATGTTGGTCATAAACCACCCCTAATTACAAATTTTTGTGTATCGAACACCACACCAACACCATTCCCTACCATTCCAAATCAAATACAAAGTACCCTTTTGACTTTAGTATTTTCACTAATAAAGCGCTTGTTCCATATTGGGCAAAAAAGTTGGTTTCGGGATATCCTCCTCCCGATCTCACATATAATAACAACTTTCTCCCATTATAATCATTGGGAGTATACATTCTTCTTAATTGATCTGACATGTTGTTAATATATAGCAATAAACATTTGTCCCATATCTTGACCTCATTCAACTCCCGGTGGTTCACACATCCACTTAGTGAACCATCCCCGTTTTGGAGCTACTTTATCCTTCTCCTGGTGGTTCACACATTCACTTAGTGAACCATCCCGATTTTGGAGCTCCCACAAATTAATTTCATCCTTAAATGATGAATCATCTTGGAAAAATTATGGTTTCTACTCCCATAACCTTTAAATATCTCTAACAAGGTCAATCATATATAAGTGGACTCACTACTGACTCGAAGCAAGTGGCAATTTCGAAGGTAAAAATTTATCTATTGCATAAGTGATAACTCAACACATATCTAAATAAAACTGGAAGAACCTTGGACTATCGGTGATAACTCTATGCATTTGTAATCCTCTTCAATGACCTCCTCTAACCGAATTTTCCTTCTTACTGATGCCAAATTGACTTTAGTATTTTCATTAAAAATCACCCTTTCGCACACTCAAGCACCATGTTAGAAAATACTTATTTTTATTTGAAAACCTTTGATAAACACACTCTTGTGTAAATTATCGGTTAAACCTCTATATGTTTCTTAACTACCCATTTAATCACTTCACTTTACAATTCCTTTACTTTATGTACATTAACCAATTTTCACATTCTTTGTCCACTTTATCCTTTACCGAAACATTTACTATTTCATTCAAGTTGGGTTTTCTGTTCACATATTCCTCACACAACCTATTTCGTGATAAGTTCCACTTTTCATTAGCTTTTTCTCAAAATCTTCCTATGTTCGCATAATTTAATGGGTTCCACAACGCCGGTTATACTATCGTATGCTATGGCTAGTGATTTTGGGTCTTTCACCCAAGGCTACGGGCCGTCCTTAATTATCCCAATTTCATCTGAGTCCATATTAGTGTGTTTTAATATTTTATAAATGTTCACAATATTCTACTTTTCCTTTACTAGCTGAATCCAAACTCGAGGGCTTACCTTTCATCTCAGTCCATATTTATGTGTTTTAATATTTTATAAATGTTCACAATATTCTACTTTCCCTTTACTGGTCGAATACAAACTCGGGGTATCACCCCAACTTGGGTTATACTTTAAAAAAAATCTTGTATTTTCCTTTATACCCTTATATTGATTTCATCCCAAAAAATAAGTTCATTGAGGATTATTTTTTGTAACACCTTTTCCAATATTTTTATTATATAAAAATTTCCACTTTATGTAAAATTACTATTTTATTCATTTGTTTCAAATCTTGTCCTTCCTTCATTTTCATAACTTTTACTTCCCCAAAACATTATTAAGTAACACAGACTAACATCTCACATGTTCTTAACTCCTTAACATTTATTTAACCCTCTCGAGGAGCATACACCTCATATTGGAAATCTATTCATTTCATTACTTTCTTTTCCTAAGAAATCCTTATACATTTAAAGACTACTTTATAAGAAAAATACCATTTTCCTTCATTAATACGTATATTCTTGAAACCATTCACTTATCACGTTACTAAAATCTTTTTCACACATTTGAAGATTTGAAATTTCCATTTTCTTTATTTCATGTTTAAAACAAACAAACCTTCACCAAACTTGTTTATATACTCATTATCAAAATACTACAAGTTTATATTCATGAGAAGATGGATTTTAAGTCAAAAAATCCTTTTATATGGGTTTACCGTGTGATTTATTCTAGAAATCTCATAATGACTGCAAAAATATACATTTCAAGTTAAAATATATTTTCGTTTCATCAACACTTGAATAAATGTCCGTTTATAGAAAAATCCTAAATTTTCACAAGAAAACATTAAATCATTTGTTCATAAAATATCGTTGAGAAGAGAAAGATTCCTTCAACATTTTTATTCCATAAAAATATTTAATCACTAAATTTTTTTTAAATGTATCATTTTGCTCAAACCATTGAAAACTTTTTGTAAACCCATTTTCGCAAGTTATAAAAAATATCATTATTAAGTCATAAATGCATTATACTCTTACAAACTCTACCTATAAGACCAATGCCATGGAAAATAGATCTTTTAAACTAAAGAGTAGATTTTTCTCACCTCAACTAGAGCTCTAAAAATCATAGGATAAAGCTAGAAGAAGATAGCTACCTCCCACCTCCTAAGATGGACATAAAGAGGTTTCCTACCTCCATAAAGTTTACCTCTTAGAAATATCCACTAAAAATCCCCTTCAAGATCCACACTTCCTCCTTTTTCTTCTCCTACCTCTGCCCTCGCCCCCCAACAACAATAACTCCAAATTTTGTAGCTTTGCTCAAAAATGGAGGAAATGAGTTTATAAGGATCATATATGGTGAAATAGTTGTAAAAGGGGGTGTGGAGGATGGTGGTGTAGGTTTGTGTGTGATGGTGTGTGGGGGGGGGGGGGGGGGGGGGAGAAGCTCTCACGAGCTAGAGAGAGAGAGAGTAAATCTGATTTGTTTCAGCCAAATGAGATAAACACATCTTAAGTACTTCCAAAAACTCTAAGGGGTTAAGTTAACCAAATTCCTCTTCACGTAACCCTTTAATCCAAGGTCAATCCAACATTTTAACCCACATTTGATCTTGGTCATTAATAAGTCAACACATCATCAAATCCGATGACTTACATTGTGACAACACATTAAAAAGATAAGATTTTCAAACTCAACTCCGGTCATTCAAACGAGATCGAATTTCTCGGTCCAAACTTCATGGCTTAAAAATTCAACTTCGACGATCACGAAGTTACCCAAATTGGCTTATGGTCCCACTCACTAATTCCAAAACCCCATTTGGCTATAGCAAGTCATCAAATTATACGAGCATGATCAAAGTCTTAGGGCGGGTGTTACATCCATACGTGTATATAAAATATATATATATATATATATATATATATATATATATAGATATATATATATAGAGAGAGAGAGAGACATTATTCTATTTGTTATCATTATAATAATAATTAGTAGTAGTAATAATAATATATACACATTTTTTGTTTTGTTAGTTTGTATATTATTATATTTTTTTCTCAAGGATAATGATTTGGGTCTTTATGGGTCTTTATAACATGTTCCAAGTCATATCCCAAATGAGTTAAGAGAACATTAAAATGCTATAAATTTTTACATTAATGATGACGTAGTAAAATATTTTAAGGGTTTGTAAATTTATGTGGGGGAGATTTAGGAGTTGTAATTGGGACTCATAACATTACTTTTGAGCATTTTATATATGTTATATATTTTATATTCAGTTTTACATAAACCATATGTACATATATATACAACTACTACACACAGACACACACACACACACACACACACACACACACACATATATATATATATACACACACAAACAATATACACAAATAGAGTATATAT
Organism: Sambucus nigra; assembly: GCA_949130495.1. Taxonomy (NCBI): domain Eukaryota; kingdom Viridiplantae; phylum Streptophyta; class Magnoliopsida; order Dipsacales; family Adoxaceae; genus Sambucus; species Sambucus nigra. The sequence continues at coordinate 425,424,552 of OX422218.1, forward strand.
ATAGACTCACCAACAAACTACGCATATATATGACTCACTATTATTTATCACCGACACACTCTTCTATATATAGAATTGAAAAAGAGAATTCATGTGGCGGACCCCATATGATGGGATTAAGGCAAGCATTATGATGATGATGATTATGACACTCTTCTATATGTATAAAAACACACTATAACCCAACTTATCACACCTCACAACCCATAAATCCAATTATTTCACCTTCCTCTCTACTTGCCCAAACCCACACAAACCCACCTACAACTTCAATAACCTAATGTAATAACCCTCGCTTATGAGAATCTATTTTATATTAATTACTGGGTATGGTAATTAGATATAAATGTTGGATTATGAATCGAGTATTAATTTAATGGAGAAAAGTTAATATTCACTATGAGTTTGCACATGCCTAGTAACTGTGAGTGAATATTGCCATGTTATGTTTTATTATATCATATGAATCTAATATGATATTTGGCTTAATAAGGAGACCGGAACTTAAATTGAATTATAAAATTTCCAAATAATAATTTGGAGGTTGAAGTTGAATCCGGAACGTGCGAGAAAGTCAAATAATGTACCATATTGCATTTCAAGGTTTTGGGCACTTTTGACTGATTATACCTCAATTATGCTGTTGCGTATTATTTTATCACGTTATTGATAAATTAAGTGGGATTTTGTCTTAAGCCACGACTTAGTCTCACTAAGTCTTCTAATTGCCCTAATTTCACTTCTAAGTCTAGAGAGAACTAGAGAGAGGAAGAGAAGGAGGTTGAAGATTGAGAGGGATTCTTGATCTTACACCAAAGGAAATCTGCAATTTACGAATCAAGGCAAGTCTCTACTTGCTCTTTATTGTTTGAGATAGATGATTTGTATGGTAATGGTGTATTAACCCTAGTTTAATTAGTTTAGGGTTTTCTTTATGTATTTGTGGGTTTTGATCCATTCAAATATGATTGGGATGATGAATGATGTTTATAGTGGTCACTAGTATTATAGATTATCTATTGGTGATGATAAATGAGTTTGGTTTGAGGATATTTGAGTTGGGGTAGAGATTGGAGTCCAAGACTCCATAGCCATTCTTGGCAAAATTGCAGGCCCGAATCGATTCGGCCCTCAGGGCGAATCGATTCGCTTAGGTCCAGTGCTCAGGTCTTGTGAACCGAACCGATTCGGCTTTGTCCGAATCGATTTGGCAGTTATGCAGAAACCCAGTTTTCCTGGGCGAATCTATTCGGCAAATGCAGAATCACATATCTCCTGGACGAATCGATTCGGTTAGGCCCCGAATCGATTCAGAAACCCTGCACTTTTTCAAATTTTTCTTTCTAACTTTTAAACCCTTTTCTTTAGGATTAGTGAGTAGGGGCCTTCTTAAATGAAGTAAATATAGGATTTTAGAGTATTAGTTGAGTTGGGTCAAATCCCTAGACTCGAAAGGGTTCATCTAGGGTTCTTTTAAGGGAAATTTAAAGTAATGTTTAGGCATTACTTCTTTCGCATAGTTGTATAAACATCTAGGGGATCTTAAGATCAAATTGGAGACTTTAGGAGTTAACCTGATCTAGGTTTGACTTGATGGTTTATTATAATGCCTAAATGGAGGCTTTGGAAAATAACTTGGGAGTCTGATTCCTTATCGAGGAGTTTATGACGATACGAAATACGTATAGTTCCGAATAACCTTAATGCATTTGATAAAATGAGAAATGATTAAAGTAAATGATAATTTAATAAAATCATGTAATGGAAATTAATAAAATGGATGTTACACACCTCTCTAAATACCATCTTAAGGGAAGTCCGTGAATGAGGTGAAGCCCACTGGCTAGTGAATGCAGGGTGGATATAGTCCTAGGCCGTATGAGCGCTTGGTTTTTTATTTTTCTGCGATGGGTAGGAGATTTCGGGTGTGGTCTTGACTATCCCGTAGGCATATGGCCTCTTCTCGAAGGTTGCGATAGGATCCCAGGTTGTATTATGATAGGCCCTGGAAGATGATGGTTATTTAGGGGCGCGCACAGTGGGAAAACCCGGACGGGCGGTCTTAGAATCGTTGTATTTATATTTATATCTATTCTATTATCGAGTTGGACTCGATGGAACATTTATGCCATAAAGAGCAAAGTATATGCCACAAAGAGCATGAAATTGAAATAGGTGCCATAAAGAGCACATGGTGATAAATGTATTCCTGATAAGGAATGGAAAGAAGATGGGATTGAAAATGATAAAAGATGAAAAAGCCTTAAGTACTTTTAATTCTTGTATAATGGGATTTCATTTTAATAATCATTTATCTGTCTTAGTTCATTATATGATGTTACCCTGCTAGAATATCATCCATGCTTACTTGTACATTATTGTCATACCTATCATTTATCTAGTGATCATATTCAACCGGCCTCTAACCGGTTCTTCATTTTTCTTGTTGTGTATGTATATTCTTTATTCGTTCAGGTGTTCCGCCGCAAGGGCGCCCGTAATGACCTTCCCATCCCTTTGTCTTTTGAGGAGTCGTGACATTTTGTGGGTATTATGGGATATTTAACTAGATGCCTCCATTTTTGTTATCTAGGTACGATCAGTCTTCATTCGGGCGTGTGGCCCAAACCGTTGTAATTGTATAATGGATGTATTATGTAACACATGTGACCTATTGTGTATTACATAAATTCTCTTGATCGATGTTTCATTCGGTCCTTTTCTTATTTTATTGGTATATAGATATGCTTGAAGGAGTTTCCACCCTCTTTTCTATTATGGGTTGTTTGAAAATGTTTTCTTTAAATTTCAAACTAAAGTTTTTTAATAACCCGTTTTCTGGAATATTGTGTGGTTATTCCTTATACTCTGTATGTTGTTGTGATGCTGAGAATGATATCTGTCCTTGACTACTGTTTCATCGGGGTATAGGGTTGGCCACCCTTTATTTCGGATAGCGGGTTGTCACAGATGGTATCAGAGCATCAGGTTCTAGAGTCTTTAGGATCTATGCAGACTTGTCACGTTCTACCGTAGCGTTCTTTGATGTAGAGCTTAATGTTAGAACTGCTTTGTTGCCTTTGGTTGCAATCTTCTGCTTGATAGGTTGTTTTAGATAATATTCTAACTCTAACTTTTCTCTATCTCAGATGACGCCAAAGAGAGGACATCCCGCTAGACGCAATAGAGTTGTTGAGGATGAGGTTGGTCTTTCACCGCCGCCACCGGGGAATATTAGTGCCGCTGATGTGGAAAATATCATGGCCCAAGCTGTTAATGCAGCGATGACTGCAGTGTCACAACAAATTCCACAAGCTCAAGCGAGAGGATAAGAAGTACTAGTTCCTACGGGACCTTCTCCGTGGGAACGGGTCAGAGAATCTTTCCTAAAGGGTCATCTCCCAGAATTCGAGGGAGGTTCGGACGTTATAAAGGCGAACCAGTGGAAGAAGGATATGCAGTGCCATCTTAGGATGGTGGAATGTAGTGAGGAGAGAAAGCAAATCCTCACTACTTTTAAGATTGTCAGATCGGCCTTACACTGGTGGGAGTCAATGACGACGCCCGAAAAAAGGGATACAATGTCAATCACCAATTTTTGGACTCTGTTTGATGGAAAGTATTTCCCTCCCGCAGTTCAAAGGGAGATGCAGAGGAAACATCAAGATTTGGTACAAGGGGAGAGATCGAAAGCCGAGTACGAAGAGGAGTTTACCCGATTAGCACGCTTTATACCGGATGAAGTGACTCCGTAAGCGAAGAGGATCTCCAAATTTGTAGGAGGGTTGCACTGGCGAATAAAACAACATTTGCTTGGAAATCTATCTTTGGTAACCTTTGGGGATGTGATGAATGATGCTTTGTTTCACGGTCAAGAACGTAGATTATTTGTGCAAAACAAGAAGAAGGTTGCAGTTGTGGGGCAAGTGGTGAGATCGGGAGGAACTGGGAGCGGAGGGGGAACATCTTCTTCATCTCAATCCTCGGGGAAAAAGCAGAATGAGAGGGATTCTCAGCAAGGGGACTTGTCCAAGCGTCAACGTTTCAGTGGGTTTAATACTGGTGGCAACAATAATAACAGGTTGGGTCAAGGTGGTCAACAACAGGAAGGTAGAGGTTAAAATGGAGGTAGGGGCCAGCAGGGCTGAGGTGTGAGGCAACTTCGAAATAATCAAGGTAGGAATCAGGAGAATGCGGCTAATAAATGTTTTCAGTGTGGAGAGGTGGCCCATTATAAAAGGGCGTGTCCTCAGTTGGTTGGAGGGCATCTTCCTAGGGCTCCACAACAGCCATATGTACAGTTTTTGTCCCAGCCACCGAATCCAATTGCTCCTCCTCAGCAGGGGCAACTGCAGTATGGACGGGTTTACCATATTCAGGAGGCTATGCTTCCTCCAGCTCCTCCGGCACCGCCAGAGGTCGAGGGTAAGTTTTTCATTCATGGGCATATGGGTCGAGTATTATTTTATACGGGTGCTACTCACTCCTTTATTTCTAGGAGTTTTGCCCAGACCACGGGTTTGATTAAATCTGCTGAAAGTACCTTCACTAGCGTTGAATCCTCTATGGGTGATGGTTCATTGATTTTCTTTGCTTGTAAGAACATAGGAATTAATCTTCGTAACTTGTGCTCTGAGGCCAATTTACTCGCCCTTGACATGGTTGGGTATGATGTAATATTGGGTATGGATTGGCTAGTGAAATACCGTGCGATAGTAAATTGTTATGGGAAGAGCATAGTTTTTTCAATTCCAGGACGAGAAATGTTCCTCGTTGTTATGCCTTGCATGGAAGGGAGTACGAGTGCTTATTTGTATTGTATTGCAGAAGATGCATCTAGGGCTATTATGGTTCCCCTAAATTCTCTTCCGATTGTTAGAGATTTCGAGGATGTCTTTCGGGAGATACCGGGATTGCCTCCAAGTAGGGAGATAGAGTTTCTCATTGATTTAATGCTGGGAACTCGACCAATTGCTAAAGCTCCTTATCGAATGGCTCCTGTGGAAATGAGGGAGTTGAGAGATCAAATTCAGAAGCTTCTGGAGCAAGGGTTTATTAGAGGTAGCACGTCGCCGTGGGGTGCTCCGGTATTGTTTGTGAAGAAAAGAGATGGTTCTCTCCGGTTATATGTGGACTATAGGGAGTTGAATAAAGTCACCATCTGGAATAAATACCCTTTACCTCGCATCGATGATTTGTTTGATCAACTTAGGGGAGCGTCATACTTATCCAAAATCGATCTGAGGACGGGGTATCATCAATTGAGGATACGAGAACAAGATGTATCCAAGACTGCATTTCTGACCCATTATGGATCCTATGAATTCTTGTTCATGCCCTTTGGGCTAACCAATGCTCCTGCTGTATTTATGGATCTTATGAACAGGGTATTTCGGGATTTCCTTGACCAGTTTGTCATTGTATTCATCGATGACATACTAGTCTATTCTCAGACAGAGTCTGACCATGCTACTCACTTACAGTTGGTGCTGCAGAGATTGATGGATCACCAGTTGTATGCAAAGTTTGAAAAATATGGTTTTTGGTTGAAGGAAGTTCAATTTCTGGGGCATGTGCTGTCATCCCAGGGTGTATCTGTGGATCCTGGCAAGGTAATTGCGGTAAGAGAGTGGGGTCAGCCCACGACCCCCATTGAAGTCCGCAGTTTTCTAGGCTTGGCGGGTTATTACCGTAGGTTCATTAAGGGCTTTTTTAAAATTTCTATCCCTTTGACAAATTTAACCCGTAAGGGAGTGATATTTGTTTGGGACAGTTCATGTCAAGATGGATTTGATGAGCTCAAGGATAGATTGACTTCGGCTCTAGTCCTGGGGTTGCCAAAACCGGGATTGGAATATCTAATCTTCACCGATGCATCACTTCAAGGGTTAGGGGTGTTCTTCAGCAAGAAAGGCAAGCTATTGCTTACGCCTCCCGTAAGTTGAAGCCTCACGAAAGAAATTATCCGGTGCATGACTTAGAGTTTGCCGCAGTTTTCTTTGCCTTGATGATATGGAGGCATTATCTCTTGGGGGAGAAGTTTAGTCTTTTCACGGATCATAAATCGCTGCAATATTTATTTTTACAAAAGGATTTGAATATGTGCCAGCGCTGATGGTTAGAGTTCGTGAAAGATTATCAATTTGATATTCATTATCATCTGGGTAAGTCCAACATGGTAGCGGACACCTTGAGTAGGAAGCCTGATGGAGAATTAGCTTAGGTTTGGAAAGATAAATGGAAGGAACTCAATCAGGAGGATGCGATGGGGAGAGCATTCTTGTCGGTAATGACAGTTACTCCTACCATTGTGTCAAGGGTGGTAGAAGCTCAAGGTAAGGATAAGGAATGTCAAGACCATATTCGCCGATTGTTGTCCGAGGGAGCAGAGTCCTACTCGATTGGTTCTGAGGGTGGGTTGCGCTTCCATGGAAGACTCATCGTCCCGGAGGAAGGAGATTTGAGGCGGGCAGTGATGGATGAATCTCATGGGTCTAGATTTACTCTTCATCCTGGTGGGGATAAAATGTATTAGGATATTGCGCCGTCAGTACTGGTGGTCGGGTATGAAGAGGGATATTTCAGAATTTGTGTCCCAATGCGCTACGTGTCAATTGGTCAAGATCGACCATCAGAAACCGACAGGTTTGTTACAACCGCTGGAGATCCCCGTGTGGAAATGGGAAAGTATATAGATGGATTTTATTACGGGATTGCCGAGATCACAAAGAGGGTGTTATTCTATTTGGGTAATAGTCGACCGATTGACAAAGTCGGCACACTTTCTACCCGTTCGGAGAGATTATGACACCGCTCGGTATGCTCTCTTGTTCATCGAGGAGGTGGTGGGACTCCATGGGGTGCCTTTGAATATTGTCTCCGATAGAGACAAAATTTTCATTTCCCACTTTTGGAGGAGTTTCCAAGAAGCGATGGGGACCGAATTGAGGTTAAGCACGTCATACCATCCTCAAACAGACGGCCAAACGGAAAGGGTAAATCAAATGTTGGAGGATATGCTTCGCATGTGTATGCTTGACTTCAAAGGTGGTTGGGAACAATATCTCCCATTGGTTGAGTTTGCCTATAATAACTCTTACCAATTCACAATTGGAATGGCACCTTACGAGGTTTTGTATGGAAGGCCGTGTAGATCACCCGCTTGTTGGATGGAGGTGGGTGATAATAAATTTCTTGGGCCAGAGATGATCCAAGATACTTCCTCGAAGATTGAGTTGATTTGAAATCTCATTCGGATAGCCCAAGATCGTCAAAAGAGTTATGCCTATTCAGGTCGTCGACACATGGAACTGAAGGTTGGAGACCAAGTTTTGGTTAGAGTGTCGACCATGAAAGGGATAAAGCGTTTCGGTAAAAAGGGGAAACTTGCACCGCCCTTTGTTGGACCATTTTCGGTTATTGCAAGGGTGGGTCCCGTGGCATATCAACTCGCTTTACCGGAACCATTGCAACAAATTCATGATGTGTTCCATGTTTCCTCCCAAAAGATATATAGAAGGTGTGAAGGTGCGCTATGGCACATTCCTTTCGAGGATATTGATTTGCAACCTGATGTTTCATATGAAGAACAACCGGTGGAAATATTAGAGTATGGGGAGCATAGATTGAGATCTCGCGTTTTGCCCTTGGTGAGAGTCCAATGGAGTCATCACAATGCGAAAGAATCAACGTGGGAGCGTGAGAATGACATACGGGAGAAGTATCCACATCTCTTCTCATAAGGTACGCTTGAATTTTGGGGACAAAATTCCCTCATAAGGGGGGGAGTATGTAATAACCCTCGCTTATGAGAACGTATTTTATATTAATTACTAGGTATGGTAATTAGATATAAATGTTGGATTATGAATCGAGTATTAATTTAATGGAGAAAAGTTAATATTCACTATGAGTTTACACATGCCTAGTAACTGTGAGTGAATATTGCCATGTTATGTTTTATTATATCATACGAATCTAATATGATATTTGGCTTAATAAGGAGACCGGAACTTAAATTGAATTATAAAATGTCCAAATAATAATTTGGAGGTTGTAGTTGAATCCGGAACGTGCGAGATAGTCAAATAATGTACCATATTGCATTTCAAGGTTTTGGGAACTTTTGACTGATTATACCTCAATTATGCTGTTGCGTATTATTTTATCGCGTTATTGATAAATTAAGTGGGATTTTGTCTTAAACCACGACTTAGTCTCACTAAGTCTTCTAATTTCCCTAATTTCACTTCTAAGTCTAGAGAGAACTAGAGAGAGGAAGAGAAGGAGGTTGAAGATTGAGAGGGATTCTTGCTCCTACACCAAAGGAAATCTGCAATTTTAGAATCAATGCAAGTTTCTACTTGCTCTTTATGGTTTGAGATAGATGATTTGTATGGTAATGGTGTATTAACCCTAGTTTAATAAGTTTAGGGTTTTCTTTATGTATTTGTGGGTTTTGATCCATTCAAATATGATTGGGATGACAAATGATGTTTAAGATGGTCACTAGTAGTATAGATTATCTATTGGTGATGGTAAATGAGTTTGGTTTGAGGAGATTTGAGTTGGGGTAGATATTGGAGTCCAAGACTCCATAGCCATTCTTGGAAAAATTGCAGGCCCGAATCAATTCGGCCCTCAGGGCGAATCGATTCGCTTAGGTCCAGTGCTCAGGTCTTATGAACCGAACCGATTCGGCGTTGTTCGAATCGATTCGGCAGTTATGCAGAAACCCAGTTTTCCGGGGCGAATCGATTCGGCCTTATGGGCGAATCGATTCGGCAAATACAGAATCTCATATCTCCTGGTCGAATCGATTCGGAAACCCTGCACTTTTTCAAATTTTTCTTTCTAATTTTTAAACCCTTTTCTTTAGGATTAGTGAGTAGGGGCCTTCTTAAATGAAGTAAATATAGGATTTTAGAGTATTAGTTGAGTTGGGTCAAATCCCTCGACTCGAAAGGGTTCATCTAGGGTTCTTTTAAGGAAAATTTAAAGTAATGTTTAGGCATTACTTCTTTCGCATAGTTGTATAAACATCTAGGGGATCTTAAGATAAAATTGGAGACTTTAGGAGTTAACCTGATCTAGGTTTGACTTGATGGTCTATTATAATGCCTAAATGGAGGCTTTGGAAAATAACTTGGGAGTCTGATTCCTTATCGAGGAGTTTATGACGATACGAAATACGTATAGTTTCGGATAACCTTAATGCATTTGATAAAATGAGAAATGATTAAAGTAAATGATAATTTACTAAAATCATGTAATGGAAATTAATAAAATGGATGTTACACACCTCTCTAAATACCATCTTAAGGGAAGTCCGTGCGTGAGGTGAAGCCCCCTAGCTAGTGAATGCAGGGTGGATATAGTCCTAGGCCATATGAGTGCTTGGTTTTATACTTTTCTGCGATGGGTAGGAGATTCCGGGTGTGGTCTTGACTATCCCGCAGGCATATGGCCGCTTCCCGACGGTTGCGATAGGATCCCAGGTTGTCTTATGATAGGCCCTGGAAGATGATGCTTACTTAGGGGCGCGCACAGTGGGAAAACCCGGACGGGCGATCATAGAATCGTTGTATTTATATTTATATGTATTCTATTATCGAGTTGGACTCGATGGAACATTTATGCCATAAAGAGCAAAGTATATGCCACAAAGAGCATGAAATTGAAATAAGTGCCATAAAGAGAACATGGTGATAAATGTATTCCTGATAAGGAATGGAAAGAAGATGGGATTGAAAATGATAAAAGATGAAAAAGGCTTAAGTACTTTTAATTCTTGTATAATGGGATTTCATTTTAATAATCATTTATCTGTCTTAGTTCATTATATGATGTTACCCTGCTAGAATATCATCCATGCGTACTTGTACATTATTCTCATACCTATCATTTATCTAGTGATCATATTCAACCGGCCTCTAACCGGTTCTTCATTTTTCTTGTTGTGTATGTATATTCTTTATTCGTCCAGGTGTTCCTCCGCAAGGGCGCCCGTAATGACCTTCCCATCCCTTTGTCTTTTGAGCAGCCGTGACATTTTGCGGGTATCACGGGATATTTATGTAGACGCCTCCTTTTTTGTTATCTAGTTATGATCAGTCTTCATTCGGGCGTGTGACCCAAACCGTTGTAATTGTTTAATGGATGTATTATGTAACACCTGTGACCTATTGTGTATTACATAAATTCTCTTGATCGATGTTTCATTCGGTCCTTTTCTTATTTTGTTGGTATATAAATCTGCTTGTAGGAGTTTCCACACTCTTTTCTATTATGGGTTGTTTGAAAATGTTTTCTTTAAATTTCAAACTAAAGTTTTTTGATAACCCGTTTTCTGGAATATTGTGTGGTTATTCCTTATACTTTGTATGTTGTTGTGATGCTGAGAATGATATCTGTCCTTGACTACTGTTTCATCGGTGTATAGGGATGGCCACCCTTTATTTCGGATAGCGGGTTTTCACACCTAATCAACCCGAAAACCTCTTTCCAGCCTCATACATCCTTACAAAACCCAACACATCAGACAACAACCTAACTCTCCTTAAACCTTCTATAAACAACAGGATATACCCTCCATCTTACCCACGATCCATTCCCTCAGTTATCCCTCATGCATACAACCCAAATTCAGTAGCTATCTCCCATTCCCGAGTTATTTCAAACACACACATACATATATATATATATATATACTAGGGTGTACTCGTGCCGATGGCATGGAAATTAATTTGTTCCCACAATCTTTTGTACACGTGTCGATCGCACTATGATATTTTTATTCCCGTGATATTTTGTATCTTAAATTTATTCAGTGCAACATGTCTTTGGCATCTCTTAATTACCCCAACAATATAAATAAATAGAAAAAACTCGTGCATCACACTAAGGGCAACACGGTTAGTCGTTCTTACAACTTTTCCTTAATGATTACAAAAATTAGTAGAAAAAAAATGAAAATATAAATAAAAATTGAATCAACATTATTCATTTTATTTAGGTGTTGTTAAATGCAGTCAACTTTTTCATCGATAACCTTGTAATTGTATATTTAAAACTTATTTTTCATCTTTCAAAACCCCTAAAACGTGTTGAGAAATTCGTAATGTTGACATGTGCGGATGCATATTGTCATGTGAAAGTGGGAGAACTACTTTGTTTTTTTATACCTAAACACTAACACAACCCAATTAAAACACATGTCACGAAATCATTTTTTCCAAACACGACACCAAAATTGAAAATTGTAAAATTTGGGTCTTGGTTGTGTGACGCATAAATAATGACTTTGTATCATGTCATGTTTTAATCGGGTCATGGCCAAGTTAAAGATAAGTCCTGGAAGAGTTTATTTGAGTCAATCATGTCATGTGTTGTATTTTACTAATTTGAACAGCAATAGAAAAATAAGTACTAACTAAAATTAATGGGACAAAATATAAGTTAACACCATTTGTTCTATAATGTTTTTTTTATTTTTTTCTTGAGATCCATATTACAAAATAATTGAAACAAATGAAGGTATCTAAACATGGAAATAGCTCCAATCCATTTAAATAAGCAGTACGCCTGACAATTGAAACATTTGCATACTTAATGTCCTAGTTTGAGGCAGTTTTTTGTTTTGTCAAATCATTTGTTTACTTTCCATGCCTATTTAGTGTGTTGCAGACCTCCTTCTCATAGGCCTTACGGCTGTAAAAGTTTTCATAGCCCGACAAAGAAGACGGCTTCTCCATGTCATTTGTTTGAATAAAGCTGCCAAATATACCTCGTAATAGCATTTTCAAAATTAAATAGACCCTCCACCTACTTTACTGGCCGCTACGGTACCCTCCACGCAATTAGTCCCCCACTACTTTAATGGAGGCTTATGTACCCTTCCGACCCTACCCATAAGGCCCTCCACAATAATAAGAAAAATGCTTCTCGAAACTAAAAATTAATTATTTTTCTTGTAAAGAGGAGAGAAAAGAAACAAACTAAAAATCTCAAATCAAAAATTGAAAAAACTAAGAGATGCCAAATGCTCCAAAATAGGGTACAAAACTTATGCCCCAAAAAAGGGTGCAAAACCTTACAATATTCTAGAATATCAAAATTTGCAAATGTATTAGATGGTAAGGAGTACTTTCAGGGCAACCAAACTCACATGTTTAAATAAACAAATTAAGCTCCTATTTTAACTAAAATGGGAGAAACATATTCTCTAAATTACACAAAGGTCACATGAAGTTTAAACAAAAAATTAAATGAACGGTGAAACACCATCCTAACCTTTTCAAGCTACTCAAAGCTATTCACTACTTGAATCAAGTTACACAAATCCTACCTTGATTCTAATTAGCTTAGATGAACATACACATTTTACACATACTTATCCAAACACTTTGTTGAACATCCTACACATACTTGATCCAAACAAATGAAGGTATCAAAACATTAACACAAAAAAAACACGTTCAAATATAAATCAAGTTCGTCAAACAGTGAATCCTACATATTGAATGACAGAAAAAATGACAAACAGGTCTTTCATAAATGACATAAAAACAAAACATACTTCGTACAGGAAAAACAAGAAAAAGAGCATATTTTAAGCATAGATAAAAACTAGTTCATAATTATAAAAATCTAAACTTTAAGAAGTTCATATAAATAATAAAATTGTGAATGTGCTTGATGATAAACATTCAATCCCAAATTTGAAAGGTTTAAAATTTAAAAGTAAAGAAAAGAAGAAGACAGTTGGCTAAATAGAGTGGGAGACGGTCTGGGGTCAAATTTGGAAACATTAGTTGGTAGTAAATAACATATTTGGCTGATCTTATTCAATATGGATAATTTGAATATAAAATAAGGAAAAAAGGTAGGGTAGAGTAGAGTGATGATTTACCAATCTTCATCTGACGAATCATCTCGGTGGTTAGTTTATTTAAACAAATCTTGGTAAGGGACCGCAGAATCTAGAGAGTTGAAATCGCCGAAAACATGAGAGTAGTCAAAGTTGGAGCTTTGAACATCAAACAAAAGGTCTTCCTCCTCCTCTTTAAAAATAGGGAGATTGAGGACCGAAATAGAAGAGGGTTTGTCATTTTTTTCAAGCCTCTCGTAGAAAAAAATTACTTTACAAACATGTTTAGCCTACACTAGGTATAGAATGTGATGTATTACCTCATTTTTCATAAAAATGAAAAATATAAGGAAGTTTTAATGAGGACCAATCACTCCAACATCTTGAGAACCCCTAGAAACCTGAATAATTAACAATTAAGTGTAGATAATGTTAGGTAAATTAAACAAATCGGCATATATGGCGCAGATTATGATGGGGAAAGTCACCCATTTCTTAAAAAAAATTGAAAGAAGTCAGATATGGGTACGTTTTTTAACAGATTTGAGAGAAGAAAAATGAGTAGGTGGGTCTTGGTAAGAAAATCAGATCAGGGTCTTGGTAAGAAAATCAAATCTTGGTAAATAAATTAGATATGTGTTTAAGAACAAATTTGCGTTCTTAAAGAAATCAGATATGGGTTCAAAATAGAAATCAGATTTCCCACTTTACCTAGATTTCAACAGAACATATGCAACTAAAAGCCACGATAGCAAGCGTTAGAGTTATGGGTTTTATTTTTTCTGTGAGGGTTTGAATGCTAATAGAGCCCGAATTATAGATGTTGTACATGCTATGAAGATATTATTGTAGATATAATGATGATAGTAACTTACTCTTTCTCAAGAACAATATCAGCAAAAAAATTCGACGGATTCAACACCTAAAGGAATGAAACAAAAGAAGATGCTTTCATTAGTAACTTATAAAAAAGGATGGGGTTTACAAAGCTCCCACCTTACACCGTCCCACCTAAAAATCAGCGAGGGAGAGAGACCAACAGTGAGAAAGTATGGGATTTTTGCCAGAAGATGAATGTGACTTGTTAAACGGATGTGAGAGGAGAGAAAGAGGAAGTATGAAAAAATTCAAATTAAAGTGTTGAATCATGTTTCTCGAGCCACGCATACTGATGAAAGTTGTGCTCTTTGTACCTGCAATCCTGTTTCTTGAGCCCTGTGATGGTACCGTTTGCACTCCCATATTAAATCTGAGCCGTCCACGTGTTATAAGATCAAATTCTCAATATTTAATCTCAGTCGTTAGTTGATGAAGACCAAATTGAACAACTTTCGATCTCAGCCGTTAGTTGGGAGAGATAAAAACCCCCTCCTCCTTTATTATTATTATTATTATTATTATTATTATTATTATTATTATTATTATTATTATTATTATTATTATCATTATTATTATTATTATTATTATTATATATATATATATATATATATATATATATATATATATATATATATATATATTTGTGTGTAGCATATGAGAGCCCATTCTCTAACCTTCCTGCAATACATTCGGCTTGTCCCCCACGACACCTTTCTCTAAAAAATATTTACATTGTATATTGTGTATACAATACACACTAGGAAAAGGATATAAAATGAAATTTTTGGATCATATGAAAAATGGAGTTCAGATAGAAGAAACTACCCAAGTCTAAGTTTTTATTTTGTTTTGTAGTGCCATTTTAGGGGTAGTGTAGTGCAATTTTTTTGGTTAGTTATTTTACTTTCTTTCCGAGTTTAGTGAGAAAAATATTATGTTAGAGACAACATATCAGTTGAGTGATTAAATTTCAGAATACTGTTGATGTAACTCATATTTATGAGTTGTATTTTTATGAAGATTTGAAAGTGTATGCAAGGAGATTTGGTGTATTTTATTTATTTATGCTTTTTACAAGATTTTGTGTGGAATTATTTTTACACTTTTTGTGTGACTTTACTCATATGGAAGTTTAATCTCCCATTCAAGAGGAGAGATTAAGCCTCCATGGTTTTGTTTTATTTATTCTAATTTCATAATTTCTAACTTTATTATGCTCATTTGAAAATAAACATTGGACTTTTAAATATTAAAATGCATTCTGAAATAAAGAATTGGGTTATAGTTAGGCTTAGAGAGAAAATTAAATATTTTTAATGAAAAAACTCCCTTCCCATGAGAAATTGGGTGTCCTTGTCATTAAGATAGAAGCCATTTTTTTTAACATTATTTTCTTATGAATCAAACTAGAGATAGGATTTTCTTAAGCTAAATATTATTTTGGAAATTTCGAACTCAAAGACTATTTTTTAAAAACATAAAATAAATCTAATAAATGACCCCTAATGGGTAGTTTCTTAGAATATTTTTAGTCTTATCTTTTAGAGTTTTGTGAAAGTCTAAAATTACTTTTCTAAAAAAAAGATTTTATTTTTATCACATATGTGACTAGAATCAATTTATGATTTAAATAAATCTTGGAATATCCTAAAATTAAAATTCTCTTAAGTGAAATCAATAATTAAGACATGGAAGTAGATTCTCAAAACTTGTTTTTCTCACATTTCACTCACTTAGCATATTTATTTTGCTAGTTTAGTTTAAATCTCTCCACATTTATGTAATTAGATTAATTATCCTTCAAAAACCATATTAAAATTGTACCTCTCTTCATTATTATTTTGGCCTCATTATGAATTGGATTGATACCCCTTACTTGAAATATCGTTTTTTAGTGTATTTTGTAGGTCAAAAGGGATTTTGGATTTACAAGTCTTGCAACAGTGACATAAACACCAAAGGCTAGTTTTTAATGGGGGTTTGGTTCCTTTTTGTATATTCTCAAAGTTCTACATCATGTTGGGAACGAAGAAAAGATTTGTATATCAATAATATATTTTATATAAATGGGCAAGCCCTTTGGACATTAGAATTTTGTGTGTACTGGGTAGATCCACTTATTAGCCCAGAGCCTGTGCAAGCACGCATTGCCACCGCCGCCCATCCTTCCCAAACCTTGCTCATTTTCTGGTTTTAGGTCTCGAGTGGATCCTCAAAACAGATTAAAGAGACTGACCTAGTCCGCAATTCAACCTAATGGTATTCTATTTTATTTTCTATAATTATATTTTTATCATCATTCCGATAATTTCGTTCCTTACATTTATTTCAAAAATAACAACACCTCGGTGCTAGTAGGAGTGATCTTGAATGGGTGAATCAAATACTAATTTAGGCTTACAGATCAATATCAGAGAATTAGTTAAAGTCCTTATATTAACGGAGTTTGAAATAAGGATTTTTTGTTAAACTTTAATGCTTTAAATTATTTGTGTTGAATTATGTTTATTTTATGATTATATATCTATACATCAATGATTTATATAGTTGGTTGTTGCCTTCTTCCCACAAATGACCCAAAGTTATCAAATTAGTGGCTTTGACATCACTAATTCCGTTTCACCTAGCCCTACTCAAGGGATTAAATAAGTTAGATTCATTTTTCTTTCTTAGTAATGCAACCATTGAGGTTGCAAAGAGATAGTTATAAACCCGACAGGGGGATAAAAAATATAAGGCATCTAGGGGACCACGTGTCCGTGCTCAATACCATTAAAGATATGACACAGATGGGATACATGTCTCATGACTCGACCACTGTAAAGACAATATTTTTATATATGAAAATGTTTCGTCTCTTTATTGGTGTTAAGCACCGACACGTACGTGAAAACGTGGCATATCTTTATGCTCACATTTTATGTGTCATTAAACATTTTACAATAAAATTAATAACTTATCTAGTTTATCACCTTACTCTTTGTTTTTTAATTTGATAACACACGCGAGCACACACACACACACACACACACATATATATATATTTATATAATTTTAGAAATTTTAAACAATATTACACTCTATCTACTTGTGTATGTAACATTAACTAATCCAAAAATTTCCTGGTTGAATTCGTCTCACAATTTTCCACTTGTCACATTAATTAATCTTTTGTAGTGAAAGCCTAATTTAGCCTATACAAGTCCACATCACACTCTATAATATTTTCACCAGAAATATTATTAATTATATATTGTTTAACAAATACATGTAAGGTGTGGGAAAAATAACCAATTTTTCCCCAAGCTATCTTTTTCTGATAAATATATGTATTATAAAAAAGTACCCTCCACTAAGGGACATAACCTATATACATGGAGTATACACACTATACTACAAAAGAGAAAGATTAAGGAGGCCTGTAAGAAAACTAACAGGACTACATGAGTCTATGAAAATTCTTCACAAAGTATTAAACAATAGGATGAGAAGTGAAGTGTATGTCCTTATAACATCATAACAATGTACTCGGGAACCGTTAGCAAAGTCGATATGGCACAATTTCCATTCCATCAGAAAATCTTGATTTCCTCTCACTCCAAATCCTCTAAAAAATACGAATTGAAACTAGATGACACACTTTTATAACACCATCCAACCCTTTTGGGGTCGCCACGCCTCTCATAACTCCCTTACAGACCCAGTTATATCCCTCTAGATCAAGCATATGTGTAAGAAGAGATTCCAAAGGCCTTTTATCACCAATCAATCCTAAATGAAGTGATTCACCACCTCTTCAACCTTTTTACATAATGAGCAACGACTAGACATTGGACGTCTTCTCTTATACAATCCCCCAGTCGTCAAAATAGCCTATCTCTCTGAAGTCCACATGAAAAACATAACTTTTGGGTTCGTCATTATCTTTGAAATTTCATTCCCTAGGAAATAATCACATTACTTCCCACCAAATCTCTGAATGGAGTAATATCCTCTCATTTTAAAGGCCCCTACTGCCCATCGACCATCTCAACAACTCATTCCCCCTCATAGAGCAAGAAGCCAAACCCAACCATTCAAAAAAGGCATCGTCCTCCTCCAGCTCCGAGTCCTATAACTATCTTCTAAAATTAGGATTCCAAATCACTTGGTCCCCAATAATTGTCATGTGGTCTTCTACTAGGCCGTATTTATCCCTTTTTAAATTGAAGACATCGAGAAGTTGATCCTGCAGTGTGCCATTCTTACCACATACATCCTTCAAGAAACTAATCATATTACCCATCCAAAACTAAAACTCTGTGTGTCTAAAGAAATCCCCCTCTTTGGAAATGTTCTTCCACAGCCCCACCACCGTGGGAAAATGGGCCCACTACCGGTCCCCACTTGAGATGCATGAACACAACCCCTATCCCACTAGTCTCCTCCATAACATGCTCTCCTCATCAGGGAATCCCCACAACCATATTCCTGAATTTGATTTGTTGAATCACTCTTGGTCTTCAGGCTTGCTCCTCAATCCTTATTGATTGGAAATCATCTTTCCACCCCA
Source organism: Sambucus nigra (assembly GCA_949130495.1). Lineage (NCBI taxonomy): Eukaryota > Viridiplantae > Streptophyta > Magnoliopsida > Dipsacales > Adoxaceae > Sambucus > Sambucus nigra. The sequence continues at coordinate 425,442,851 of OX422218.1, forward strand.
CCATACAATACTTAAAGTTATCCCCATTACCTTCCCATAGGAAATGTCTCATTATCTTCTCTATCTTGAAATGAACGGGACTTGGTATTGGAAGGATGGGCAATAAGTGATTCGCAAGACTAGACGAATAACTTTTTGTTAAAGTCAACCTCCCTCCCTTCGAAAGGTAACAAAAATTCCAACCTATCTTCCTCATATTCATTCTCACAAGAACTGGGTCCCATATGGCATTATACTTAAACTTATCCCCCATCGACAATTTGAGATATAGAAAGAGATACAAGCCATCCCTACAACCCAACATCTCGGCTAGTCCCTCCACATTTCTCTCCCCCCCCCCCCCCCCCCATCTGAATCATTTCGTATTTCCCATATTTGTATGGAGATCCGACAACACCTCAAAGAAAATAAGTATTAATATTAACACATGCACCTAACCCTCTTCTGACTTATAGAAGAGAATCATATCATCGATAAAAAAGGATCCGATATCTTAATCGATTTTATGTTTGGATGCTTAATCCAAAAACTGCATATCAACATCACCTTAGCCATGCGCTCTATTACCCGACTTAAGGCCTCCATTACTAAAATGAATAGAAATACAGACAACATATTCAACTGCCGAATCCCACTTGAGTTAGGAAAGAATCCATCTAGAACCCTGATGATTATAATTAAGAACCTGACCGTAGAGATGTTCTCATAATCCACCGGACCCAACTATAATAAAACCATATCCTCCTCAACAACTACAATATAAAAACCTAATAAACATTAGTGTATGCCTTTTAATGTCTAATTTGCATGCAATACATGGCTCCCCACTAATTAACCTAGATTACACGCACTCGTTAGAAACCATAACTGCATTAAGAGTCCTCAAGAAGTAACCTTCCTCATAGAAATCCTTTAAAACATCCATTACATCTCAGGGGCCTTAACCCCACTCATCAAATTTAACACATTAATGATCTACTCCTTGGTAAACTACAGTTATAATATATTAGCATGAATCCCCCAAATTCTTCCAAACTTAGCACCATCTAGAAAAGGTTATAAAAGTGAGATATGTCCCCCTCACATTACTAACCTCCTCAAACTCAACTCCACACACTATAATTACCAATTTGGTTATATCACAAATAAGAGTTAGAAACTTTATGAAAGAGTTATTTTTCTTATCTCCCTCCCTAACCAAAGCACACAGGATTTTTGTCTCCAATATATTTCTTCCTGAATAATCCTTCTCATGATTTTTTCCTTCCTCTCCTCCCTCAACCATTTTTCCTCCTGATTATCTCCCTTTATTGTCATCTACACTCCTGACCTCCCCCACTTAGCTCGCAATGGTCTCACTAACATTCTCCAATACATATCTATTCCACTGCTTGATATCATCCTTGAGGGTCCCTAACTTCATCACTAACCTAAAATTACTATTTCCCTCCCTCACATAAATAAAACACCACTCCTTAGCCCTGTCCATGAAATCCATCTTATTGACCCAAATAATCTCGCATCTGAAAGGGGTCCTTCCTCCTCTGCTTATAGCAGGATTTAACAAAATTAGACTATGATTAGATGTTACCCTAGGTAAACAAGTCTATGTTACCCCTAGGATATAATCCTACCACTCATAGGAAATAACAAAGCAATCTAAGTTAGACAAGGAATGCTTAATTATATTATTGGACCATGTGTACATGTTCCCTCCAACGTAAGATTCATCAACTCCATCTCACCTATAAAATCCGAGAGGTCCCTCATGTATCAGTTGGTTCTCCCTCCCTCATTTCTTTAGAATGCGAATCTCAACATATTAAAATCACCATCCATACACAAAAGGACACCCCAAACTGCACTAATGTCTACTAGATCCTCCTACAACTCCAACCTACTAGAATCTCCCATTAGCTTGTAAACACCTTAAAAACTTAGATAAAATGCATTGTCCACATTCTTGAACAGACATGACGAAGTCCACGTACTTGACATGCGCTCGGACATTTCAACAATTGTGGAATCCTACATAATAGTCACTCTTCCTAAAGCACGCATTGCGCACAAGCTAGTCCACTTAAACCTACATCCTAACTAAATAAAACTATCCAACACACCATTCAGATGACTCAACTTTGTGTCCTTCGGGCATAAGATGTTTGGTTTCGACCTAGAGATGGCCCCGTTCACCACGCCACATTTCTTGGGATCATTTAAACCCGTCATATTCCAAGAGATGAAATGAAGCTTGATTAAAAAAAAATTTCATCCCCCATTCCTTTCCATCCCTCGCAACTCACTTCCTTATCCTCAAGTCATTTTATTTTCACTTTGTCTTTCTTCCCTCTCTCCCCCTTCATACATTCTTTACGTTGATCTGCTTGGAATAATTTACTCCCGGATTTACATTTCCCCCTACCCGACTCGTTTTTTGCTGATTTACCCAATTTTAGTAGAGTTTAAATATTTTTAAACCATGAATGGTATTCTCGAAATAAACCTCCTTTAGATTTGTTTTTTTTGCGCTGGCTGGATTTTCCCCATGCATCCTCTTAAAATAACGGACTTCTGGATTTTTAACAACTTTGTGTTATGTTCATGTGTCCTTGTGTATTGTCATCCCTAGCTCCTTTTTATCTCCACTTGGTTGAAAATCAACACATATTCTTTTATTGACTCCCACGCTTCCATTCCATAACCCATTATCCCACACAACCATTTCCCATCTCATGATAGATTATGTCCCTTTGTTCTGTATTACCCACTCATTTGCTTCCTTCCCAAGCCCATTTGTTGTATGGAAATGAATGTCATTGATCTGTGTAGCCCTTACCTCCTCCCTCCTCCTCCACTAAGGATTCCACCATCTTCCACTTCGTCCCCATGTTGGTCCCACCGTCGTCCTCTTCTATTATTCTAGGCAACGTTTTACCCTATTTTCAAGTTTCACCTTCCATGTATTTTGGCTTTTCCCAGGGGACCTAAGAGAGCCCCTCTCACCTAAATGTTGGGTCTAACCTATAATAGTTAGGAGAACCCAACTCAATGTTGCCTTCATGCCCCATATCCACCTTAGTATTTATTTTATACCCTGCCTTCCTATCACATATGCGTCGTAACTGCCTTGCCCCATTGTGACCTATCAGCGCTCTATTTTCTATTGTTATAGAGACAAATCAACTAGGCTATGGGTTTAGTCCGTCATTCTCAATGCAAATGAACCCATCGCCCCCATCCCTCGCCTTACCATTTTTTCTTTGGTCAATCTTTTCCCAGATCTTATCAAGTTTATGAAATATTTCCATTGTTTTTCCCTCAAAAATTGGAACACTGAAAAACCAATCCGCCACATTAATAGTTATTATTTTGGTAACCTAAATTTCTCTCTAACGAGTATACAACACCACCTAAGCGTCTTACCCATTCCAGCTTCGGGGTGAGGGATAAAATCCCCAAAATGCCCTCTGTGTCCATCCCTCCCCCGGTCAGTGTGAGAATGGGTGGCCTCACGCCCTTTCTTTAGGCGCTTCAGCTTTCATCAATTGGGGTAATGTATAGAGATAGAGTCGTCATCCTATTTTTCATGAAACAGGAAAAATAAATGTTTCCACCTCGAGAGAACGACATCAAAGATATACTGTTTCTTGCAAAACTAATAGTTCAAGGATTCGGAGACTAAGTCATATACTGGGAAGGTGTTAGTCATTCATACCTACCTTTCGATCTCTAATGGTCATGTGTTATTCTTCTCTTTAATAACTTCATGAAGTTTTTGAATATATATATAATCGAGCGTGGAATTATTCGACATGCGTTATGGATAAAGGCGGACTGAGGTCATCCTTAGGAGTCTTCCGAAAACAGCACTCAAAATATTATGTATGTGTATGTCGAGTCATCGATCGTTTATAGAAGGACAAAGATGTAGGTTGAACAAAACAAAAGAAGGAGTCACAAATATATGATAGGAAAATAATGTATGAACAAAAGTAGGAGATGACCCGAATCTCGAATATTACCCGAGCCACCTACATAGCCTAAAAAGTAGTTCGTATATAACACATGGTGGTGTTTATACCATAAATCCAACCGGGAAAATTTCTTATGTGTGTGTGTGTGTTAAAAGGATATTTTAGTGTGAGAAAATATAGTTAGAAACCCCCATTTGGAATTTACAAGAAATCCCTCTTTTTCTTGTTTTTGGATTTTAATATAGAAAGTATAGTATATGCAATACTACTAATAAAAAGGTTGTATATTAATATGTGCGATCCAATAGAAATGAAATGCTAAAATAAGAATTAAGTAAGTAGTCCGAAAATAAGACACTTTAAAGAGAGAGTGAAAGATTTGGACCTTCTTTTAAAGCCTTGAATTTGGTCATGAATGTTGAAGGGATGCTCTTGCAATTAGATGAAGGTCGTAAGAGGACAGGGAAGGGAATTTGTCAAATTGGGTAAGGTAAGGATGGAAATGGAATGCGGGGAAGAGTTTTCAATATGGAAACCACGTTGACTTTGAGAGAATGTTGCTGAGATCAGTGAGAGGGAAGTTTTTTGAGGTGCCGTTCGAAGTGAGCTAATTCTCTTCTTTTATTTGATAATGGGAGTGCCGATCGGAATTGTCCTTATCCTTTTTGTCGATAGAAACCCTAAATCCAATAGGTACGGAAATGGGTTTGCCATTAGGTAGTCCTCTGTAGATTTTTGAAATAACGATCGTAAAATGTAATTCATAAGCCCAAATCACGCATGAGATGAACCGTTGGAAAGGGTATTTAGAGCTCTTTAAAAATCCATTAGGCCACTCCCATGTTCGGGAATTGAATATGGTTAAATGGTCTCGGTAGCACTCTTCGATCCCTTGGACAAGAGGGAAACATATCATTCGTCCAAGCCTGAGGATGATTTGGGCACGGGATGAACCTTTAGAAATGTTATGTAGTGCCCTTTGATGTTCTAATGATATGTGCTCGATTCATAGAGTTAACCCAGGTTAAACAGGACCCGAAAGAGCTCGATGGCCCATTTAAGTGAAATGGGTCATTCGTTTTTACTGTAAGTCCAATTCGTGTATGGGGCGGACCGTTAGATAAGGGCATTCGGAGCCCTTCAAATATTCATTCAGTCTTATTTGAGATGAAGAGTTTACAAGAGTCAAACGGGGCCCAAGATCTCTCTATGACCCTTTGGAGTGAAACAGGTCGTTCATTCGTACCATAAAGATGAGTTGAACACATGACGGACTGTTGGAATGGGTATTTAGAGTCCTTTAATGATTTATTCAATCTCATTTAAGCTGAAGAGTTGATAGGTGTCAAACAGGACTTGAGAGATCCCAGTGGCCTCTAAATCAGTACTCAATGTATGACCTACAGTTTATGGTTAAACAGATAGTGCTAGGGACCTAAGGAGATGTCTGGCGGGTGTCCTAGAATGTTGTATCTAAAGAGCCCCTCGACGGATGATCTTAGAACAAGTGAAGGCTATAGAATAGACACCACATTGATGTTGGTGGCGAGGTTTCTTAAGATCAATTCTGCAGACCAAAGTCAAGAGAGTGACCAATTCAGAGGGTTGAGGTCGATTTTAAGGACCTAAGATTATGTTTGGGATGATCAATTTAACGGTCGAGTTTAGTTCTTAAAACCTAAAGTTAAGGTGACCAATTCTACGGGTTGAGGTCAATTATGATGAATGAAATTTATAGAGACCGATTATGTGGGTTGAGGTCAATTTTGAGGACCTAAGTTATAGAGACCAATTTTATGGGTTGAGGTCGATTATGAGGATCTAAAGTTGAGGGGAACGATTCTGTGGATCTAGGTAAATTCTAAGGACATAAAGTTGAGGGGACCAATTCTATGGGCCAAGATCAATTTTGAGGACCTAAAGTTACAGAGATCGATTCTGCGGATCGAGATCAATTCTAAGGACCTAAAATTGTATAGATTGCTTCTGTGGCCTGAGGTCAATTCTAAGAACCAAAAGTTGAGGGGACCAATTCAACGGGTGAAGGTCAATTCTGAGGACCTAAGTTGTACACACCAATTATGTGGGTCGAGATCGATTCTGTGGATCTAAAGTTATAGAGACCGATTCTTTGAATCGAGGTTGATTCTGAGGATCTAAAGTTGAGGATACCTATTGTACGATATGAGGTCAATTCCAAGGACCTAAATTCATAATGAGCAATTATGAGGACCAAGGTCAATTTTGAGGACCTAAAGTTGTGGGAACCAATTCTTCGGGTCGAGATTAATTCTGAGGACCTAAAGATGTATGAGGAGTTATTCTCCTGGGAACTTGTTATTTTGGGGAGGGGATAACTTCATTGGGTAATTCATGAAGTATTTTTTATACAACCATATGTTCCAGTTCTACCAGAGACTGGTTTGGACAGGAGATTACAGTAGGGAACTAGGAATGTATTATGTTACAATATTATTAGGGAATTTTTTACTTGATATTGAGATTCAGTTAGGAAATTGTATTAGACTTGGATGCGGGAGCTTCATTGCTTCTATTTGTGGAATATGTTGATGGTGGGGGTGTAATATTTATTCAAATGGGGATTATGCTGGGGATGGGATTTTTAAAATAATCTCACTGGGGATTTATAGAGCTTGTAAGGGGTTTAGTGCTACGAAAAATGGTTTCATTTTCTTATATGGAAAAGGGATAATACCCCCCACTCATAATTTTATTAAGCGAGAAATAACCTCTTCAAGTGTCTTACAAACAGAAGAAACCCCTTAAGAACCCAAATGAAAGAAAGAAATTTAGGAATTTATATTGATCCCCATTACAACTATGATTAACAAAATAATCTGCAGCCATATTAGACTCCCTATAGCAGTGTGAGATGGTGAAATTTAGAAGAGATAAGTTTTCCTTGATTTCTTCAATTAGAGGTTTCAATTGCCAAGGAGTTTTCCAGTCCCTAATTATTAATTCCACCACAAACATTGAATCAACCTCTATATTAATATGTATAATTTAACGATCAATAAAAATATGTATCCCCATACACCACTAAGCTCAGTTGGAGAATTTGTAGAAATACCTCTATATTGAGGAAAAGTCTGAATATAGTCCCCCATACTATTTCTCAATATGCCACCTGAATTAGACTTTCAGCTTGTAACAATTAAAATAGGGAATGACAATTTCATACACTTGAAAATTTGAATAATCCTAATACTAGAAAGATTAAATGTCTATTTAATACTCGTATAAAAAAAGTAAATGAGACTCTTAAAATAAACCCCCTTACATATATTACTGATGAGAGAAATAAACTAAGATATTAAAGCTTTAGATTCAATTTTACAGCCTTAAATGAAAGCCTTATTTCTTGTTTTTCATCTTGAAGAACAAACCACAATGAGGATACATTTACCTAGGTACTTAGAATAATCACTAGGGCCATATTTCATAGAAGATATGGGATTTATACCTTGTACAATTGTATTCCCATGTGGTGAGTAAAGAACCTCCATGTAGGTTGTATAATAGGGCAATGAATAAACACGTGACTTATTGATTCATCATGAATATTTTAAGTTTTGCATCTTGAGAATATTCTGATCCCCAAAGTTTTAATGTTGTCATCTAGAGGAGGTAGGCATGAATCAATTTCCACATAAACGTAGAACATTTTTTTTGGAATGTGAGGATTCCAAATAGGTGAATTGACTCTATAAATAGGAAAATAATGTTTAGCAAGATCATATGCAGAAGAGAAAGATAAATGTCATGATACTTCAGGTTTCTCTCCATGTTCGAGTTGCACATATCTTCCACTAACGTTAAACTTTTTTGTGTTAGAAAACCTCATATTGAAGTGGGATTCAAGTTCTTGTACTTGTTAGACATATAAGAGGACCACATAGATGCTTCAAAAGATATCTTCCAATAAAATTTAGTCATTGAAGCCTTACAAATAGAGTTGAAATCTTTGAATCCAAGGCCACCTTGATTTTTATCTCTATGAAGAAACTCCCACTTATTCCATTGATATTTCCACCCAAGCTCAGCATTGCCACCCCAGAAAAACTTTTGAAACATCCTAAGAATTTTTTTAATAATGGCCTTTGGAGAAGATAAAGAGGGTAATATATAAGGAGGAATTAAGGAGAGCACATTCCTAATGAGAGTATACCTACCATCATTGGATAAAAATTTTGATTGCTACCCTGCCCACTTATATCTCCATGCATTTAAAAGACTATCATAGAGTTTCACCTTACTTACACCTTTGAATAAAGGACATCATAGGTAATTGATAGGGAGATTTATGAAATTTAATCATGCACCGTCACCTACCTTGCTTCTGAATTTTGGAGGTTTTTTACTATCAAATGTGAAACAACTCTTGTGGAAATTAATATTCTGCCCAAAATGGATGAATAATTATGAAGATAATCCATGATATTTTTTAGGCTTGTCTTATCCCATCTAGATAAAATTATAACTTCATTAGAATAGGCTAAATGAAATACTATAGGGCTCCACTAGGCAAGTAGTAAGGGATTTATCTTCCCAATATCCATAAGCAAATTTAGATCCCTAGTCAGATATTCATCAGCCAAGATAAAAAGACTTGGGGATATTGGATCCCATTGTCTTAGGACAGTTTGATTTGAAGAATACACATCTTTGACCTTTAATGCATATAACGAACCAGTTGCTATATACAAATCTCCATATAAAATCATTCCACCTCTCCTCAAAGCCAAAGCTCCTGAGAATTGAGACTAACCTCCCGCTCCCCCCCCCCCCCCCATTCACCCTATCATATTCCTTTTCCATGTCCAACTTGATAATTACATTTCCACTATGAAACTTCTTACATGTATTTTCCAGCATCTCTTTTGCAAGAAGAGTATTGTCTTTTATAGCTTTACCTATGATGAAATAACATTGTTATTTGGAGAAATAAGCATAAGACGGAACTTTGAAAGTCTAGTAGAAAGAATCTTTGTGATGATTTTAATTTAGAAATTACAAAGACTTATAGGTGAAAGGTCCCCACAAGTCTTTGGAATTTTGGTTTTGGGGATAAGAGTTATTGATGTGCTAGACCAACTTTTATGGAGAGTACGACTTGCAAAAAAGCAATAAATGGCAAGCAATAAATCATTTTTAATAATATTCGATCAGTTTTTATAAAATGGGCCACCAAATCCATCAGGACCTGGAGCTGAATCTTCACTTAAATCACTAACTATTTTGAAAACCACCATTTCAGAAGGAAAGGCCTTTAGCTCTTCATTCATCTCAGAGGTCACCATTAAAGGAATGATTTTAGATACATCCTTTATCATTATTGGTTGAGCAGAAGACATAAGATCCTCATACAATTTCACTATGTGGCTTTTAACATTTTGGTCATCCTCTAAAAGAGACCCCATCCAATCCTAGATTGAATTAATCCCAAGTTTGTGTTGTTCTGCCTTGACACTAGCATGAAAAAATCTAGTATGTGCATCCCCCATTTGGATACACGTAATAGATTATTTCTGCTCCAGCACATCTTCTCATAATTATGAATCCTAATAAGGGCTTCTCTAGTAGAATCTAAGGTCACAAGTTCATTGTTCAACTCCACATGAGCAATATTATCCTCCAAGTCTCTCACATTCTGAAAAATATACTTGAAAATTTCTTTATTCCATATCGTCAACTCACCTTTAACTCTTTGAAATTTG